>OY728145.1:767924547-777924547 GCA_963277665.1 Viscum album | reverse complement strand
ACGTGGCGTGAGAGGGACCCACATGGTGTGTGGTACTTCTCTGCTTCGTAGCCATGTTTCTATCCATTACATGGGTCCCACCTCATATAGTATAACACACCTTTTAGGTGGACTACATGTTGTGTCCTAACTATCCTCGATCGGGACTGTGTCTGCTAGTTGTGTCTGTGTACTCGGACCCCATGTACATTTACTCTGGTACATGGCATGTTGGTCCACATTGGATGCTATTTGTGTGGAAAACCCATGTAGTCAGCACATTATGGGTACCTGGCCATGTAGTTCTTCACATGGATTATTCACATGGGAAGGGGGTACACGACATGCCAAGGGGAGTACAATCTATCTCCTCCTTAACTTCCCCAAAATCCTAGCGCCGCCACAGAGGGAGGCTACATGTTGTGTGTTCATTATTGTACATGGTGTGTAGTTGGGTTTTTTTAGAAAACCCTAGGGTTTCTTTGATTTTGACTACCATTCCAAATCCGATTCGACCATGGCCAAATACACCTGATTACGCTCCAAAATATCCATATTTTTCTAGTGAATGTGAATTCCCATCACTATTCATCACAAATTGGCCTTGTTCACAAATGAGGGTTTGGCCGGATCTTCTGCACACTGTTTCGGTTTTGATCTTCATCGTATTGAAATGAAACCATTAGATTATTCATCATTGTGTCATTCTATTTCTAAATCTATTCATTGCTCACAAATCCATCACTATTCCAAAAATTCGTCCTGAATATGGGTGTCCAATCGAGCTAGGGTCACCTGTCAATTATTGAGTCAAGAACTATAGCGTTCCTATAGTGAAGAACATAAATAATTGGGAAGGGAAAGGAAAATAAGAGAAGTTTTGGATCATTATAAAAGTGTTCTTGGACAACTGAACAATAACAAGAATTCAAGTTAGATTAAAAATTGATAAACAATATATTTTCGACAATCAGGTAGGTGCAAGGGGGTGCAGATTGAAGAAAGAATTGAAAAAATTCTCAAATTTTAGTTAGAGGAATAAAAAAACTAAATAAGAGTCCTATTTGGATTGGATTGATCATTTTTGATGAAGAAAACATTCAATGAAATCTATTGCGTTCCTCACACTTTGATCCACCTGGATCCAAGGTTCCATTATCGTTCTTTATTCATCATTCACCAACAGAAAGGAGAGGAAAGGTGGAATTGTTAGAAAAGCACAGGATTATGAATCAATGATAGAAAATATATAGTGATATACTTATAGATTCACACTTAGGATAAATGAAATTTAATTAATTAAATAAATCTATTTATTTAATCAATTAAATGCACCACCAATTAGCGAGGGGTCGGGATGTCCCGCGCCAAATTATTTTATGTCACGCCTAGGGGAAACCCCAAGTCCTGGACCCAACCATGGTATAAAATTTCTAATATAACAATCCTTTTATGATTTATCCCATTTTCTCTAATTAACAACACAAACATAATATAAAATACCTTTAATATTTTTATAAAATTAATTATGGGAACACCGGGCCTCGGAATTTCACGCCGTCTCAATACCTGGATCTAGAAAAATATTTAGAAATATTTAAAAGTCTTATAAGGAAAAACCTAGTCTCTACATACTATATCTAACTTCATGACTTTATCCCATACTTGTCATGTTTTTGTTACCTCTTGGTGTTTTGATGGTTCTCCCAATGAGGTTTTTTCCTCAGAGCTATTGTCTCATTGATGTTATTTTAGTTACAACTTTCCAATGATTGTTTTAAATGGTTGAACGCCATTCATGACTGTTCAACCCCAATGTTTCCATTAGTGGTGAATCTTTCGGTTATAATTCATCCATGCCTAAAGTATTCCTATTATATTCTCATTTTCATTGATGGTCATTCCCATCACTTTTTTCTTTACTGGTGTTATAGAGTCTAGATTCTTCCATAGATGATGATGAAACACAATAACAATGTTGTGGTCCAAAAAAACTAGGTTTGATTTTTCTAGGTTTCATTGTTGCTGTTTGGATGGTTCATTATTTTGCCATGGGATTATTTGTTATATGTGTTGACCCACCTTTTTTAGGCCTAAAATTTGTATTGGGATCTACTAGCCTAGATATGAATTTATATATAATCTATAAAATGGGTTGGTGACAGTGATATAACATGTAACAAAATATTATCTCCATATTAGAGGATAAAAATTTGATAAATTTAAATATTATTCAACATAATATTAATAAAAATTTTCATATTATCCTTCAGGGATACAATAATTCATATTCTCAACCATATTTTTAATAAATATTCACACTCACTTTAGGTAATGATATAAAATTATTTAATTCATATTTTTGTTGTGTTGAGGATCAATAACATGAATTTAAAATACAAAATTTTTATTCATTCTGAATAAAAAAATTGATCTTACATATAAAAAGTAAAACAAAAGAGAAAATAAATAAAACATATTAATTGAAAAAATTACAAGAAAGAGAAGATATCCTATATAATAATTAATATATTTTTATTTTGATGAATAACTTATAGGTTTACAAAATAGTTGGAGATGAAATAATTCTTGATATCATCATCTTGAATCATGGATTGGTCTAAAATGTTTTCTTCACTCATTTTTTTATTTAAATTGATTGTGAATAAAGATCAATAAAATGATTCAATTTATGACAAGAATATGACTAGTTACCCTTTATGTCACATAAGGGAAATTTATTTTTATCATGATTTGGTTTATTTGGGTGTGAATTTTCATCATTAAATGACTTCTAGTAGTGTACATCCCTCTTTACATTCAATGTTGACAACCTTGATCATAATATTTTCATAGAACTTAACCATATTGATTTTCATGAAAATCTTCACTATAACCACATTCACTTTAGGGAATGAAGTTGATTTAGTAGATCAAGTTTTGTGATTTTTTTATAGAATTTAATAAAATAATACAACAACACAACAAAAATAAAAATCCTTCAACCAAATTAAATTCTATAAACTATAGGAATTAAACATTTCAAATTATCTATATTGAATACTATATTTTAATTGAAACCATTTAAAATAAGATCATATTGAATGATTTATTTATGGGTCATTTTAGGTCCACCTCTACTTCTTTTAATAAGTAAATTTTTAATTAACCTTACCCCATTAATAGGTGTGTATCTAGGTATTCTTCCAACTTGTACAAACCATATTAATATAGTCTCAATCATCTTATCATCAATAAAAATTACTTTAATTTTCTCTCAAACATATTAATTTATATTCTTATCCATCTTTGTATGCTAACATGTCTTTCTTAACATTTTCATTCCCGCTACCCTTATTTCTTGTTCAATATGTTCTATCAAAGGCCAACACACACTACCATATAGAATAGTAGGCCTGATAACAATACTATACAAATTATTCTTTAATTTTAGAGTAATTTTATGATCACAAATCACCCCAAAATCCTTTATCCATTTCATCCCCCCAGTTTGAATCCTATGAGAGAAATCTGCATTAATATATCCATAAAATTGCAAAAAGATCCTAAATATAAAAAATAATCAAAATTTTAAATAATATTGTCTCCCAATATCATATCAACAATACTATACAATCCTATAAGGAAAATATACTCTATATATTATATTTTATCCCAACTAATATGGAAACCTTTTGATTCTAAAATCTATCTCAAAATCACTCAATTTAAATTGATAGGATCTTTTGATTTTGTAATAAGAACTATATCAATTGTAAAACACATGCAATTAGGTATCTTATCTCGAATATACATTTTAATTTAATCTAATACTAAAGTAAAAAAGGTATGGGCTTAAATCCAAACCATCATGTTGTCTTATCGAGACATAAAAATATGTAGTAACACTCATTAGTTTCAAATATGAGTCAAGATCCTTTCATACATGTCTTGGAGGAGTTTGATATACACTACCTAAACCCTTTTCATTCAATAGATTTCAATAAAGTATTTATCAAAACATTATCATATGAATTTTCTAAATTAATGAAAACCATATGAAAATATTTGGACATTTATAAATAATACTCCATCAGACTGCTAATAAAATAAATTGCTTCTATGATTGAACATCCATGTATAAATGAAAATTTATTATTTGAAAATATTATTTACATCTAAATACTTTATTCAATCACTCTATCCCCAAATTTCATGGTATGGATCATAATCTTAATTCCTTTATAATTCCCATAACATAAAATTTCTCCTTTATTTTAATACATTTGTTCCAGAAAACTCTTCCTCTATTCATCATATATTTTCTTAGATTTCATAATCTAATTAAATAACCTAGTGATCCAATTAATACATAAATATCCTGAATTTTTACACACTTTAATAAAGATGTTATCTAACCTGGTTTCTTTATAATTTTCTATCCTCTATAAAGCATATTTAACCTCAAATGGAAAAAATTTTCACCAATATCTATAATTTTGTTCTTCCCTACTACTAATTAAGTTATTTAACTCTAATACACACATATGATCTTTGTTGAAGAGTATATTAATTTATTATCCCTATTTTTCTTAATTTCCTCATCCTTAAATTTTTTATCTCCATTATATTTTATGCACCAAACTTTATCTAAATCTCTAGATTTATGCTCTTTACTAAACTGTAGACTAACATTTCACTATTGTTCATATGTAATGAATGGTATAACTCTTAAAAAACTCATTATTTATCCTCAATAACAAATTTATTATCCTCTTTATGAGCAACATGATATCAGGCCCAACTATCTTCATTACTACAAAGGTGTAAATCTTTAAAACACTAATGTTTTTATTTAACTTTTAGTTGGACATTCTCATTCAACCACCATGATTTTTTCCCTTTTGGAAATAATCATTATTATACTCTTATAATAGATAAAGTTATATCATGAACACTTTTAGCCTTATATAGTTAGTAGTTCTTTCAACATCCCTATCAACTTATTTTAATTTTTTTTCTTAAATTCCACTATAAATTCATCCTTTAGGTGAAACCATCTGATTCATAGATTCCATAATTGATTAATATTTCTCTTTTAATTATTAACTTATAAGTATAATAATAATAAATTATGTTGGGTGGTTATAATTTCATGAGGTATAACCTTACAATCCTTAATAAATCTTTTATATTAGAACTTTACCATGAAATAATCAATTTTGGATCTTGGGACATCTATATTATAAGTAATAATTTTTCTCTTATTTCCTAAATAGTGTATTTACTACAAAAAAAATTAAAACTATAGAAAACATATAATATAATCAATCTGTTATCATTTAGTAAATCCAAATAAAACCATCCATGGAAATATATGTGATCTTCAAAATCCTTTCCTACGTGACCATTTGGTTCACCACCTATAAAAATCCTCTCATGTTGATAAAATCTATTAATAAAACATTCTTATTTGACCAAAAAATTAAACATATGTTGTTCATATAGACCTAATTGAGGTGCATTAAAAATTATTAAAATTAAATTCTTATTTTCTATATCTATATTAATGGCTATGATTACATTCCCTAATCTTATTATGTTAACCACTGTACCTATAAAAGCCTTATCCACCATAATAATAACACCATTTTTTGTCTTACTTTTACCCGAGTACCAATGTTTAAAACTAGATTTGTCGTGTTATTTTTCCTTTTCTACCACCCATTTTGTCCCTTGTATACACAATACACAAATATCTATTATAATCATGATATATTTCAATTCCATAGATTTACCTATTAATTTTCCAATATTCCAACTAGCTATATTAAACTTAGGATAATTGATTAGCTTCCTCACCCTCTAAATATATCTAGAAAGTTGTGATGTTCATCTATTTAGTGACTCTATCTCATTTTACACCTCACTCGAGTCATGAAATGTGTTTCTTTAGGGAAATGACCTAGTATTAAAATATTGATACATTTGATCCAAGTCATAAAAACATTCGATGATGTTTTACTCTTGTTGTTGACTACCTAATGAATCTTTTTTCATTTATTAGGGGTTGGGATTAATAGTGTAGGATATAAACCCCCCATAGGTGATGTTATTATTTATTTAATAATGGATAAATATTTTGTAATGAATTAATAAGGAAACATAATGACAAGTACAAATTATATATAAATTTTCATCATTGATTTCAATATTTTTATTACCATTCTCATCTAATTATTTTGTTTTTATTCATTTTTATAGGAAATTATTATATTAGATTTAGAAGAATATTTAGACTGTTTTGGATAACTCTAGGAAAAATGTGCTTAAATTTGGAAAATACTAAAATTAAAAACACCTGAGATAATAAGGAAGCACTAAAATAGGGTCAAACCATCAAGTTATCAACCATAGGAGAGCTAACCACTATGAGGTAGCTGATTTATCAACCATAAGCGGCAATGAGGGTAGTGTAAAGAGGTATAAAGGCATGATTTTGGTCAGCGATAAGAAGTGGTAATTAGTTAAAATGGGTTTTGTAGATAAGAGGACCAATATAGGTATGTACTAGTGTTTCTCATTTAATAGTTCCTACCATGCCTAATATTATAAGGAAATTACATATTGAGTAAAAAATTGACGTGGGAGTAATATTTAAGGATTATTGTTAATCATAATTAATATGCTCATCTACCTCACTCAGCATTGCAGTTTTCAATATTCTTACACCATAGACTTCATTTTTTAACCATGGAGTGATGCAACATTGTCCTCGTGCAGTTTTTTATGTCATTATTGTGTTTCCTCACAACATAGATGAAATGTCATGCACTTAAATGAGTAGTTGTATTTTGTGGGATCCTATTAATGTGTAGTATTCATACTACCTAATACACATTGTAGGATAAGTATTGGGAATATGGGTAGGTTGAAGTGCCGATATCATTACCTCCATGCCACATTACCAGCTTCATGTCGTGGCCTGAATATTATTATGGAATAAATAATTTAAAACCATGGTAGAGTTTTTTGGGGAAAATGAAATCTATATTGGGATATTTTAAGAGATCTTCCTTCCATAGTTTTTAGGTACCTATTCCTTACCAATCCATTTTTTTACTATTTTCAACTGACACTTTTAAAGGTAAGTGTGAACCCAAACAATTTCAACCAAATAAAACCATTAAAAAGTAAAAGACATACAAATAAAGACTATTTGGAGATGCCCCTCCCTAGCACATACATCAATAAAACAAGCCTCCGCCTTCATATGGACGCTCAACTATCAATCCTGTGTAGGGTTTCATGGGCCTGGTATCAATGACAAGTGTCATACCCTATCTTTTGTCCAAATCCATATGGATATCCATTGGGGGACACTTTCTAATATGAAACCACATCTGAGGCAGATCCTCATAGTATTAATGATGACTTTCACATTCAAAAAACATAACAAAATAACAAAAATCTAACAAACTATCACAAATTCAATAAAAGGAAGCATAAAAACATTCACTTGAAACATTATCTGGATCGACTTATCATGAAAATTTGTTTACCCAAGTCCACTAATACCATCTTCTTGGCCTATTTCATGATGGAGACGGGGGGGAATTATAAATATTTGGGATAAGGTCTCATAATGGGGGACACACCAAATTTTTAAAACTTGACTAATGAGTGGAATAACTTCCACCTAAGATGGGTGGAGCTTTTGGTGTTTCAATTCCAACATTATCTTTCCTATGTTTAGGAGGACAATATTGGATACCTACTTCAGACCCAACCTTTCTAGCTAGGTAAGAGTAGTCCTTACACATTTTTGACATCATTTCATGGTAGAGAGTGAATCCATCCTCCTCAAACACCACTTGTTTAACCTTCTTCATAGGAGATTTATGGGGATCTATCGCAGTCAGAACCACACCAGCAGACACCAACAAGGGGTGTACCCATCCAATATTCACACTTGACACATGATCATCCCTGGGGGAATAGTGAGAAACTAGGGTAATGCACACCCTCTAATACTATTTATCAAACAGAACCTCTGTTTGATAATCTTTTAGTGGGTTTATTGGGGAGCTGGGGATCACCAGAACTGGGGCACTAATAGAGGAGGGAATTAGCATCTTCATAGAGGATGGAGGCTGAACAGGACCATCATTCGCATACGGGGCCTTATCCACCCGAGAAGAAAGGGTACCTGTTCTATGATGACCTCTATTCCTATGACATCTAGATATCAAATTCCCTTTGACATAAGTAGTATGAACAAACACCCCCAACCATTACATAGCTGAGTTATTTCTGGAAGCCATCCTCACCTCCCATAGAAAGCCAAATGTGATGAGGAAGAACCCTTAACACAACCATTTTTATTCAAATATGCACACACCAGGGGTGAAATTTCAGGTACTTATTTAATAGGTTTTATATGTTGTGGAGTTCCTCATTGAATTATGAAGGTACTCATAAAGTCTGAAGTTAGGTGTTCATAGAGGAGTTTCTGCACCATGGTTTTTATGGTTACACTACAAATAAATTAATTCAATAGATTTTATTTAATAAAAAATTTTATGTTTTAGGAATCTCATGGAATTTTTCAATATGAAATTTAACTAAGAATTTTATGAACAAGTAGAAATTTAACCATCAAAGGAAAAATAAATCTATAAAGTGAGTAAGAGGAATTAAAAAAAGGGATTACCTACTTGACTGATCAAGGATTGAGAGTGACTTCGACCATTGGAGGCGTTGCGTAGTTAGGTATTATTTTATATTTTCTTATTTCATTATGTAATGATATATTTCATATGTTGGTTGTTTTGTTGTAAATAAATTATATTTAATATCCATTTAAATCACTTTTATTTTATTAAATAATTTTATTCCCACTTCAATCATATATAGTTTATCCATGATTGATGACCATTCGATCAAGAGTGGCTAATATCATATAGGAGGGTGTAATTGTGAAAAGAGGATGCATGCATCATGATTTACTATCTTCTACACTCATGAATTTTTTATATTAATTAGTATTATGTTGTGATTTATTAAAACCATATACCCTAGTTTCTTAGATAGAGTGATGGCGATTAGGGGATGTAACACAATTTAATAGAGGGAATTTTTGAGAGATAACTTAACACCAAATTTTTGTTTAGATGTTGAACATAATACATATATGTCTCATTAAGTTACTTTAACAAAATTAATAAATGGTCTTAAGTTGTTTTACTTGATTCCAACCAAGTGAAACAAGTTAATTCAAGAAGCCTCATTAGTTTTGATCTGATTAAGATGAGTGGAGTTGAATGTATTTAATTAAATAAAACCAAATTTGTATATCATTTCCCCTCATATTATTCTCTCCATTAAAACACAATTCATCAACTTAGTAGACAAATTACATAGTCTATGTTTTGTTTACTTTAGTTTAATTTCAAAATTAGTGACAAAATTATGAATATCTGACAATTATATTGAATATTGTAACTGGGATTCCTTATTCCTCATGATATTGATCCCATTCTTTCACTTTACAAAGCTTTAGGGTTAGTGATTTTTTGGGAAAAGAAAATAAATTCTAAACATGGGAAGCCTTTAATAAGTAATGACATCAACATGAACTACCATGTTTTTGATACCTTTTAAAGGGAACAATGGAAACTAGTAATGAATAAAAAATAAATTGATTAGATCAATAATTTTCCATCCACATTTTTATTTCCTAATTTTATTTTAGGTTTTTCTCTTGGTTTCGTTTTTTGTGTTTATTTTTCATTGTACATGCTTGTTTTATGTGATGGTTCACATGACAAATTAAAAAATGTATCAGTACTCTTCTATTCCACTAGAGTATTCAAATTATTGAGAGTAGTTAAACTTTTGGGAAACGTATAATTCGGATTTGTGGTTGGAGCATGGATATGAATTTAATGATTCATATTACTATGGATATGATGAATTTTAAATACATAAATGACATGAAACTTATTATCACCCCTTCATAGAATACCTTGATTTTTCTAACACTTTAGGTGAGTAATGGGCTAAGTATAACTACCAAGTAGTGCTTTCATTTTAAATGAATCAAGTTAAAAATTCATAATAAATTATTATGGATGTCCACTTGAAGTTTTTTAAATAAAATAATAGGTTAATCATAGAAAAAAAGTCACAACTCAAGAAACATGATAATATTATTAAGGAATAATAAGAGATGAAAAATAACATGTAAAAAATGGAAATATATTAGATTCCCTCTCGAATAAATCATTTTTACATCATGCTATAAGGAATATAAAAGTGTAAATAAATAAAATATACAAGAATTTTTAGTTGTTTGAGTAACGATAGAGGATGACAATGAGAAATAAAAACAATCATCCCTTCCATGCAGGAAAAAATAAGAATAATAGAGAATTATTACTCTCATAAATGAACTAGTGAAGGAGAGATAAGAGTAGTCCCCAGATAAAGGTGACACTGAAATTAAAGAGGTGTAATAAGAGGATGTATTGAAGGACATTGAGTTTAGTAAACCTACTGAAATTCCTGTGAAAAAAGAACCCCAAACTCAAAAAGAGAATAAGGAATAAATAGTATTATAGGATGGGTACTTAGAACATATTGAAATTTTAAAATAAAAGAAACCTACAAAACTTTGGGAAGGAAAGGAAATAGATAATATTCAATGTTTTACAATAAAATTAGAAGAAGAGGAATATAAAATAGTAATAGAGGGGGGATGTTTGGGAATTTCTATAATTTTTGACAATGAAGAACCTATGACACCTAGAGAAGTGGAGACTAATGATAAAATATAATGACTCATGATTTAGTTCAGTGGAAAAAATTAAGATGAGGCGATAGAGGAAATCTTTATAATTTAGTCATCTTTTGAGATTATTTTTCATTTTTTAAGCTTATCAAAATATAGATTCCACCTAAATTATGTTGGAACTTTATGGATATTTAAACCTCCATGTTATGGAAGACCCACTAAAGTGAAACAATTTTTTAGACTTCCCCGATCTATAACTTTAGTCATATTATCATCAATATTATGATTCCCTTCAACTTTCCAATAGTCCTGAAACCCCATCTTCAAAAATCTCCCAAATGAAATGGAAATTTAGTTGATTTTTTTGAGTGAAATGTTAGATCCTTATCCAAGTGAATCTCTCTCTAGATTTCATAGAATAACATGTTGAAATCCTACCTCATCCTAAATTTCTCTAGTAGACCCTTCAACTATACTAACTCTTTCCTTACTTCTGTAATTTCAACACACTCAACTTTCATGGTTAATAATGCAACTAACGGTCATTACGAGGATATCCAACTTATGAAAATTTCTCCAAAGGAAAAAAACTAATGGTTATCTTCTTTTAGTTTGTATCTCCACCAAACCCATTATTTATGAACACTTGAAAGGGATAATTTATTTCAAAACTAGCTATGACTTGTACCAAAATCTACTATCTACCACCTCCTTAATACTATAAAACTAGTTATTCTAAAGTGAACACTTTCCTTCCAGTATTTACATTATCTTCCATTTATATAAAAAATATGAAAAGAACACCACTATTCCGTCATTGTTAACTCTTAGTACAATGAATTACCTAAAATTAATATTATTGAGTGGATCCTTGATAATTTACTTATTCAGGTTTTGATAATTAAAAATTCCTCCGATTATTTATTCATTATTCATTCTTTATTATATTTTTATTAGTTATTTTAATTCCAAAATATTTAAAGAAAATGATAAAAATTTTGATTTGATTATTATTTTTGTTAATTATTATTCTTGATTTTTGTTATTAATATATTTTTTAGTATCCCCCATTATTAATTGTTATTATTTTGTATTGTGTGATTTCTCACATTTTGTGATCCATGAATTTTTCTAAGTGAAAAAACATATGTATCAACTATGTTTGTTATGTATTTATTTGGATTTGAGAAATTTGTTATGTTCCAATTTTAAGCTAAGGAATTTATGTTTTGTATGGATAAAAACTTATTTTAATTTGTAGGGTTTATAAATTTTGAAAAGGACTTGTACCTTATAAAAATCATAATGATCCTCAGATGATCAAATTGATCCTTATAAAGTTAAACTTATGAAATCTTGGTTATTAGAATTTTATTATTGGGAAGTATCCTTATAAACATTGTTATATATATTAAAAATGTTAACTTGCAATGTTTACCCTTATGAATTTTAAACATAAATATTTTTGAAAGTTTGAGATTCAAAAATTATGTGATATTTTACAACTAGTGTATTTTTTATATGTTTACTCCACTTCTGTGGGATTCAAAACTCAAATTCAAAACTTTGTTTATAATTTTTAAAGAAAATTAACATTATTTATTAGGAATATATCTATTGATTAAAGTGTAAATTTTAAAATGATTAAATAAATATTTATTATGGAGTATTCAATATTTATTTTAAAATTTTTTATTATTGGTTTTACTATTATATAAAATTTATCGAGTATTGATAATATTAAATACTACTTTACATGAATATTTTTGTTACTCATTTAATTACGGAGGATCCTAGACTTTTAAAATAATATTTTCACTGGTGAATTAGTTTTTTAAGGTGGATAAATCAATCATGAAATGGTAGAGATAAATATGTTAGAATTATTCATTCAACACTTACAACATGAACTAGATGTACTTGAATGGTTTGACATTCAAATTGATACAATTTTTCACTGATTTGTTGAGGAACTAATATAATTCCCAAAATTTATCATTTACATAATCTTAATAGTTTGAGAATAACATTCTTATTCCAACACTATAACTACAACTTCTAGTGGGTTATATTTTTCATTTATTTTTGTATGGGGTTGTTTAAGATAATTTGTAACACTTACATGAGTTATACCACCTTTAAAAGGTATAGATTAGTTTTTCCCAAATGAAAAAAGGAATTGAAACACATTGTGATTGATACTATCAAAAATAACTTGGTTAGGGTTTCTCCTGTTAGAGATCTTGAGTTCTATCTACTCTTGCTTAAAAGGTTATGTTATATTTGGGGAAGCTCCTTAAAGTTTTTTGGGTTAGCTTCGATTCTTTAAAAAATATTAGGTTGAGCCTGCACCTATTTTAAATGCATCTTTATATTATTATGAGTTATATACTTCTAGGTTTGAGTGTGAGGAGTAGAAACAATATTTTTTTAGATATGAACTGTTATAAATATCTTATGTTCTCGTATTTATCAATATATATATATACTCTTTACACATACACTTAATATTTTATTATGGTTGAATTTTTAAATATAGTTAAACCACCACATTTTGTATTATATTTTAAGTTACTCTTATTATTTAATAATTTTAATTCACCCCCCACTTATCATACAATTCACTCATTTGTAATCTATCAATTGGTATCATATTATAATACTCTTTTGGATATTTTATATCATTATTTGAACAAACTTGTATTATAGTCCTTAAAAATACTAAGGGAAAAATATTTTTACTAATTAAAATCTTTGAAGATGAAATTTTGAATTCTTTGAGACCATATAATTTTAATAGAAGTGACTCTGCTTATTGGAAGGAAATAATAAAGGTATTTTTGATTAATTTAAGCGTTGAATACTAGACTATAATGGATAGACCGAATAAGTAACTTAGATATCATCTTAATACTTGGAATGGAAATGATTCTTCTAAACATGTCTTGAATAAAAAGGTTATGATTTTTTTATTTTTTAGTTAGTAGAAGTGTTTTTAGACATATTTCATCTTTTAAAACTTATTTTAACATTTGGATGAATTTAAAATTCACTCATCAAGAGACTAAAAAATTCTAGAGCATAAAGATTGTATTTCATAGGGATGAATTTAAAGAGTTTATACTGTTTTATCATGATATAATTTGTGATATGTACAAAAAATTTACTAATATCATGAACATCGTGCTTGGTCTAGGAGGAAATATGAAGAATAAAGTCTTGATTGAAAGAATACTTAGATATTTACCAAAGAATTGGTATTTGAAGAAGGATTTTGTTTAATAAAGTAATTAATATTCAGAATATTCTATAGATAAGATGATTGGATTACTTTTATAATATGATATTTACTTGAAGATCAATGAGATTGATTCAAATGTTAAAAAGAATGGATTTAATTTTAAATCTAAATGTATTAATTTCAACTACTCTAGTGATTGTTTAGATTATTATAGTGTGTGAAAGTTTATGATATAAATTAATCTTTTAGATGTATTCAAATACATATAAAGAAAAGGAAAAGGTCTAATGATACATTAAAGAACAAGAAGTAAAAGAATAAATTCATGGATAAAAGTAGGAAAGGTAATTCTTATTTAATATTAAATGCCTAAAATTTAAGAATGTTGGACACACTAAGTATGTATTCTAAAGGCTGAAAAATTAAAGAGAATTCAAGAAGGACAAAAATAAAAATAAAAAGTCTTTTCATACTAGTTGAATTTTTGAAACAAATTCCAATTCAAGTTATTAATTTGAAAGTGAGTAGGAGATGATTAATCTTTGTCGCATGGATTCAGATATGATCAAGGTTAGTATTGATTCTAGTTTTTATTCTCAATATTCTAAATATTAAAACAGTGATAAAAATAGTTTTGAGGACTAAAATAATATTTTTAATCAGTACTATGAAGAAATATATAAAATTTCTAGTAAATATAAAAAGTTGATAAAATTGATGGTAAACATAATAATTTTGGATTATGTGATGTTCTATTTTATATAATTGGAGTTAGATGGTGAATTATTTTATCTTTTCTTAGTTTATATAAGAATATACCTCTTATATTTTAGGATTTATACCCTTGATGATAGTTACCAACCTGTAGCCAACCTATAGCCTAGTGGAGGCAGACTTTGTTGTGTCACTCATATTTTCACTATCGATATAGGATATGTTATAGTGAAGGTAGATTGTAATAGTTTAATTATATGAAAATATGATATTCATTTTGATATATTAATTTCCATTATTTAATTATTTAATATATATTGATATCATTGGGGGATTTATTTAAGATTTATTTAGTTATCATATGAATGAAAAACTAAACATCAAGCATAATATTTGAGGAATATTATGAAAACACATTTCCATATTATGAATAAAAAAAGATCATTTTATTCAAGATATTAGAATTAATTTATATGACAAATTTATCATAGAAATGGAAGAAAATAAAAGTAGAGGTATACTATTATGAATCACGTGTGCACTCTATTGAGTGTGAGAAGAACCTTGGAGTGATTTAAGAACCTCTAAAAAATTATGCTATTTTTTAGAAAGAATTAATGATATTTTTCTAATTTCATACATTAGATAAAGATAATAATATTCAAAAAAATTTAAATAAGAGTCAAAATTTTAGAGAATACCTTCTAGAATAATATTATTTAGTTTTTGGTTATTTATATATAAGAATTTTATAAGGATTTTCTTCATAAAATGGTGTTACCCAAAAACATGAATAAATAAGGATAGTCTCCTATGTTGTAATTAAGATGATTCTGAAAACTAATACGATACTTAAATTATTATATGGGTTAAAAGTGAATACCTACTTCTTTTTAATAATATATACAAAATTAGTAGATCATTATTCCATGGACTTTACAATGAATAAAAATTATGTAGCCTTACAATTTGGAAGAAAACCTTGTTAAAACATCATGCACTTTCAATGTTTGATTTAATATCTATATAATTTTTTTGAATTGAGCTGGTTGATGTAGGTCCATTTACTTTAACAAGTATATATATTCAATTTAAAATAATGTGGTTAAAAAACCAACACTATTTTAACCCCTCATCCCCACTATTGATCATACATCTTCTTGGGACATTTCAACTGGTGTCAAAACTGTTAGGTTATACCTCAAATTGGTTCTCTCTGAGTTTTATATTCAATTTATATTAAGGAATCTAGAAAAAATGGATTTTATCTTTATTTAGTATTAATGTTATGTAATAAATATTGTGATTTAACTTATCCCTATAATGTTATTGATCATTCTTAAATAATTATGCATAATTAGAATTATTTTAATAACAAATGAATTCCTATATTTGATAGAAAAATTATCATTCTTGGAAGGATAAGATGTTTCCCTGCCTCTTGTTTTTAATTATGAAAGTACTTGATATTCCCTTGATTAGTTTTCAACCTTTTTATTTAGAACCCATAATTAATTTCTTTGTGAGTAAGAATATTGAGTATTATAGAAGGGATAAGAATCTAATCTTATAATTTATCTATGAGAAATAATTACCAAGGTGGTGGACATAAATATTGCTAAATAAATCTATGAGAATCTTGATCACATTTACGAGTGGAACACTAAAGTGAAGGAAGAAAAACACTAAATCTATAGAAGAATATTTGAATATATAAATATGAATAATAATTAATCTATTAATTATTTTTTCATAAGATTCATTTATATTATGAAAACACAAGAATATTTGGAGAAAAGTTAGAGTATTATATCATTATTAATAAGTTTTAGAGAATAATTCCTAATATGTTTTATTATAAAATATCCTCGATAATTATATATTTTTCAATCGACTTATTTTTAATGATTTTATATAACATATTGATTGAATATAAAATGATGAATTATATAGTTTTCAAAATAGAAATAAAACTAAAAAGGATATTTTTTTAAATCTATACAAATAATTATTTCCAAAGAGAAGGAAGATGGGTTTCCTATTGAATCTGAGGAAGATAAAGTGAAAAATGGGGATCATGAGGATATTTTGTCTCTTGTTTTAATGAATTTCATAAATATTAAGAAAAAGTACAAGGAAATCTACATTTGATGTGTATTTCATGTGATAAAATCACACACTTTTTAATTTAATGTTCAATGAAAAGTATCGATGAATAAGATGATGTTGATTATAAAGAAGAGGATCAAGATGATCCTAACTCTAAAATAAATTATATAAAGTCTTATAATTCAAAAATAGGTAATAAAACATCTTTAAAAGGAAAATATTTTCCAATATAAGAATCCATTTGAGTGATTAAGAATAAGATAATGATAAAATTATTTATTATTGTGAATAAAAAATGATGAGTATTATGAGTGGTAAATAACTTTCATTGCACTTATTAAATAATATGGAGATAGTTCAAGTAGTAGGTATGCTGGAAATTTCTCTAGTAGTGAAGATGAGAAATTATATGTGGAAAATATAAAAAAATCTAAACATGATACCAGCCTTAATCAAAATATTAAGTTCTAAGTAAATATTATAAAATTAAAAAGGTTGTTTATATGCATAAAAACAATGAAGCTTAATTTCAAAGAAAATAAATTTAGAATGTTGAAGAACTCAAAATTCTGAAATGAAAAATTAATTAACTTAATGTTATTAGAAATGAGATATAAGATGAGGTTTTGGCCAAAGATAATAATTAGGTAATGATTTATTCAAATTTACTTGATGTTGAGAACATATTGAAGGAGTTTATAGATAGATTTAATAAATCCAAAGATATTAATGATAAATTTTCTAAGGATATAGAAAAGAGAACTATGGAAAATATAATTTATAGGGTTGTATTAACTTTCAAAGAAATAATTATAAAGGTAAGAAGAGACATGGATTCACTAGAGATGTGAGTAATTCAGAACCCAAAGTAAATGATGTAAAATATGTCCATGAATATTTATTATTTATAAATACTATTTTAATTAATAGTTTAAGTTTGAAAAAAATAGACAAAATTATGCCTATAAAAATTATAAAAAAATACATGTTTACATTCGGGTGCTTATAAAAAATCCTTTAAAAATATTATCCTAAAATAAGGCTCATTATTACACATATTTATCTTTAAAATAACACGTGAAGAATCCTAGAAATAATCTATTTAAAATTAGAAATGGAAGTTTTAAAGGATATGGTTGATTATTTGGAATTTTTGGACAAAAAAATATAGTTTCTATAAAAATATGTCTTATTGGAGGGAAGAAAATATCTAAATAGAGGAGAAGTTAGTGTATAAATATTAAGAAACCTAATGAAAAAAATCATCTTTTAAAGACAAATTTGAATAAAAAAATTTTATTGTTTGAGAAGAGTATATAAAAGATACAATTGATATGATCATGATGTTGAAGATTATGTCTATATGATATTTAAGAAAGTGAAATATAATATTGAATCCATCATGATCATATAAACTAAAGGATAAATACGAAGGTTATAGTGAGCTTAATCAGGGAAAAGTACTAGATAACATATATAATCCAAATTAACTTAAGAATTTTTTTCATATGAAACCATAAGGATATCTATGAAAGGAGGGTAAATAAAGAGATTCTACTTCTGTGGTAAAGCTGGACACATTATAAGATATTACAAAGAAGCTAAAATAATTGAATAATAAATTAATATAGTGGAAAGAATAAAATGATATCTTTCTGGGAATCGATTAACTTGTTTTTAGGATATTCAATATGAATATGAAGTGATAAATTCAAAATAATTTTTTTTCAAGAATTTTATGGAATATGTGATCAATCTGGTCACATTGATGTAAAATACCTCACAATTAATTTTATACAATTATAGAGGTTTTACTACATTCAAATTTAATGAATAATTGGTAGATATATGCAAGATGGATTTTAAATACAGTCATCAAGAAAAGTGGGTGCTAATATGGATAATGAAACCATGAGAAGTTTGAGTAGAAGCAATTTAATTTAGAATTAAAAGAAGATTTCCATGAGAATAAAACACAAGAATAATTTTGAGAATGAAATAGTTTTTTAGTGATTGAATTAAAATAAATATATTTTAAATATTAACCATGAATAAAATAAAAGTTATGAAACATATAATTTTTCAAAGGCTTATTAGGTATAGAAATCTAAAGACAACTTGGATTTGAAGCTTTTATTGATACATATGAAATGAAAAAGTTGATGGAAAAGTAAATAGAGGAATATATAGCTAAATGTGATGTTAACATTTAAAAAAATAATATTAAATATGTTGTTATAATTAAACAAATAATATTAATCTAATTAAGAAATATATTTTTGGTTGAAGTGGAATCACAACTCATTTTAGAACTCTGGTATTTTGGTTTAGTACCCATTCCTTATATTCTTATTTGATGACTTTTAATAAATTTATATTGAAATTTTGTGTTAGACAATTGGTTTTATGTGTTGGATTTAGTACCCTAGAACCAAATTCTTTATAATTTTTGATTACTTGTATAATAAAAGTATTTAATATTTATAAATATCTTATCATATAATTATTTCCCTTTTACATGACATTTAATGTGATAATGTCCTTAGATTACTTATCTCTTTAAAAGGTCATAGTAGTTCCCCTCTATGTTGAGAACCTTGATATGATAAGATATTATTCATAAATTAATGTTCTATGGTTGGATTATATCATCTAATGGGACACAATTAATACATGTTATCATGGATAGGGGGTCAGAAGACACTGATACTACTTCAAATGAGGTGTTCCCTTAGTAATCACTAAGAGATGAGGTCCTGAGAAAAATCATACCTTAGAAATTACACATGTTACATGTGTTAATGGATATTCTAATATATGATCATGCATACTGGTCCTTTGATTTTATAATATTATTAATGAATGTCATGAGTTCTGTGCTTTGATTTATTATCAAAAACCATGATGACATATGTTTTCGGTAGTTTAAGATACATTTGGTCTATCATGAGTGATTTAGAGTTAAAGAATAATTTAATAGGGTTTTCCCCTTCTGAGTTAATGGAGGATGATATATTAGGTTATTTGATTGAAATGGAACCACTTGAATAAGTGTATCACCATGGAAATTTACAATTGGCATGTTCATTTTCTGAAATTAAAAGAAATTGAAATTGAGCACATAGGTTGATGAAACAAAGTATGCATCCTACTTGATTGGAGATATCAAGATAAATGGATAATAATACATTATGAACATTCATAGGAGGATATTATCATTATAACATTTAACTTCTTTCTCAATGGGTTCCTTGTAATGTGGGACTTTTGAAAAATTCAGCCAAATGCAACTAATAAAGAAGCCCAGGGGGCATGCACTAAGTGCACATGAAGCCTTAGTTAAATTATATATGAATTTAATATTAGAATAAAATATATTCTAACATTCTAAGAATAACATTTATTTAGTTTTTATGTTGATCACATATATTCAATTGTAAATTATTCAAAAGGATAAATGTTTGTGTTGAATATTTAATAAATATTTATTCACAAGTTTAGTGAATATAATATTATTTATTTAACATTGAATAATGTATTTTTTTTTATTTATTTAAATACATAGTCTATTTTCAATGTTTGATAAATATCGAGGTAGAATAATGGAAAAAATTAATGGTTCATGTGAAAATGACAAATTAAATAGCATTTTAAAAAATACTAATTAATTTATTTAAGAAATGATATTTTTATGAGAAGGATTTTCACAAGTCAAGGAAATAATAATAATATTTATATCATTATAGACATGGGTTAACTATGAATTAAAAGAATAATAAGGGCCTATGTGAAATTATTTATCCCTAAATAGGCTCTATATATACTCAGACTGAATGAAAATTCTCTACTTTGATTTTCTAAATGCCCGCTTTATGGGTGAGTGGTAACCACAACAACATAATACCCCCAAAAAGCCTCACACCAAACGCAGGATCCGAATTCAAAGGTTGAAAAATAAAAATTCAAAATTCAAAATAGCTACAGGACCCAAGGAGACCTCAAGTCACGAGAACCACAGCTGCCAATCCCGCCACCCACCATCAATCTGTTCACCATCTTAACCAACACTTCAAGAAAGAAAGAGTGATGTTGATTTCACCCTATCATTACCAGAGCTGATAACCAGATCACCAGAAACATATAAACCCAATAATCCATGAAAAAAAACTCAGACGTGTTCACCCCTATCACCAGAACTGGTAACCAGAGCGACCAAGAGCCCAATTTCACGAAGACAGAATCATGAAAAAACTAAAGAATCAACAAAATTCAAGTAGTAAAAGTGAATTCAGAAAAATTTAAAATCATTGGGAAAGGCAAACAGATTCCATCATTACACCTACTACAGATTTGGCTCATACTATCAAAAAGGACCACCTTCTTAGAAAATCTCACCAACGATGATAGAAACATGGTCACTAGAAAATGCCAGAGCCCCACCGCAATGAACCCACAAGCCTCCCACCTAAACTGCAGCCGATCTGAGCCAAAACCGAGAAGACACACTCGAGGCCAAATCGAGAAAGCTCCTAAAGTAGAAGGGGAGAAGACCAGTGAGGACCAAGGGCAAGGCCATAATGACGCCATGACGCCGTGAAACCATCCTCAGACCATCCACCATCACGACCACCCCAAAAAGAACCATGAAAACGCCGAGGGACAAATCCTGCGAGGGATGAAGAAAACCCTATGACCGCAAGTGAGGAAGGAATAGGTGACGCTATGGGAAAACCTGGAAACCAGCGCACGATCCTCCCCCCTCCGGATCGACTCCAAGAGAATCCCTATCAAGATAATTCTCTCAATACTTGATATAATGAAATATCTAGAATGATCTCAATTAGTGATAACATTATTTCTCCTCCTCACACTCATGTATTTGAGAGATCATTATGAATCTTTCATGCAAGGAAATTATTATTCTTATTTTGATATATAGTGGATAATACAAGAAATCAGGATTGGTTTCACTAGTATTCAATGACTTTATGATAATATACATCAGTTTTATAGAATCTGTGGATTACAACTAGAGGGATTACACCCTTGGATCCTTTATCACAATGATGGCATGATAAGAGTTATTAATCAAATAATGTATGAAGAAAGAATTAAAAGTGAGGTAATTATTGATCCTTAAATACATTAATTATAAATTATATATGAAATTCCTTTCTCAATTATTCTAGGCTATAAATCATTAATTTATATTGATTAATCTCAAGGTCATAAGAAAAAAAACCTTTAGGTTTAAGCCGAACTTCTTCTATTATAGACCTTGAAAATTTCAAGTGATATTAGTGTAATCACATAAAAATTTATAATTATTTATTAATCATATATTTATTCACACATTTTTTGTTAGTTATTCATTTTAGGTTTATTTTTTATTTAATAAAAAAATAAATTAACAGGTCTCAATAATTAAAATTATTCATTCAATTTCATACGATCAAGAATAGATATGAATATATGAAGACTGATTTGAGATATCGTGTGAAGTTTCTAAAGATTCTAGTTGAAATACACAACTATAAGACATGCAACTGGAAAGCAAACACTTTGTATCTAGGTTTACCACATCAAGATGAGCTATAGGACACACTGCTCACCAAAAGGGAAATTGAACACATTATGTAATTACACACCATGTGTTGACAGGTCAAATTCCACACAATTTTAGGGTTTACATAGTGTGTAGCTAGAGTACATATTGTGCAACTTTACATAGTTCATCCAATAATTTTCATGGAATCCATGCGGTCAAAGTATGTGAAATGTATTTGTTACACACTGCGTAGCAACATAAATTCATTGAATACAAGTTGATTGTGATTACATGGTGTATATCTATCTTGTATATTATATAACACATAAATGTTCACATGGATCACATACTGATTCTTGAATAATGTGTTACGAACAACCACATAATGGGATACATTCCATATAATTAGCATGTATATACTGTGTATCTCATACCCATTTATACAGAGTACACCCTCTTTCAAATTATACACTGTGTGAATTAATTATGTGGAAATAATATTAATTGAGGAATTAAACCAAACTATATGTCATTTAGGTAGCACACACATCTTGTAATAGGGTTTAAAAAATAATAAATTACAAATTAATTTTTAGGTTAAATTTGGAACTACATGGAATATGCGATTATCAAATATACCATGTACGTTACAGGAAAAATGAACCGTAGATGGAGAGGTTGATATGTAGAGATGTAAGAAACACGATTCTAGGTGATAGGAACCTGAGTTCGAAATCCTTCATAGATGTTGTGGCTGGAAGATCGATTGAGTATACTGAGCCTTGCTCAAATGATGTCATGGCTCCTAAATATTGCATTAATCCTAAGATTTTGTGTCTCCATGGCCAACTGGCGATTTTGTTCTCAACAAATGAGGTAATGGTTCTTGCTTAGGATATTCATTTTATTCTTGTTGGGAAATTTTTAAATTATATAGCATCATTGAAATTCTTAAGAAACTCACTTGATGCAATCAGTTTTTCAAGATTCTATATCGGCCTTTTGAACTCCTTAAATGTTGTCTTTTTCCTGTCTTCTAAGGATGACTACTATCGTCTATGGGCAAAGAGATCATGGTTCTTCAGGGGTTGTTCAATGAATGTCCTAAAATGGAACCCCAATTTCTATCCCTATTCCAAATCCCCCATTATCCTGATTTGGACTATCATCCCTAGGCTTCTGCTACACCTATTAAAAAACAACTCTGTTTCTGATCTCCACGCTCATTGGTAATCCATTGAAGCTGGATTTGGCAACAAAGAACCCTTCTAGACCATCTGTTACTTGGATTTACATTTAAATAGATGTTTCTAAAGATCCCCCTCAAATATGGATTCAGAATGGTGATCATGGATTCTTTCACGAGTTTGTTTATGAAATCCTTCTAGATTATTTCTCCTATTGCTTTAGGCTTGGGCACACTTGAAAAGATTGCATCTAAAAATCCACCCGTCCTGAGGCCAAAAAATATGTTTTGGTTGAAAAAAACAAACATAATGAGGAACTTGATGGGACTAATGTTAGCAATAGAGTTTATTTGGACCCCCTAGGACATATTTTGAAGGGCATAGGATTGATATGAATATGTATACTTTGGTTAATAATGATCATCCCTCTTAAAATAAAGGAATGTCAGGCCTTGTTGTTTCCTAGCCTGCTCCCACAAGTTCCAACATTACCACTCCTAATTTGGTGGAGCAGTAGGAGAAACAAATTGAGTCACATGAAATATGTGGTAAGGAGAAGGGTGACCTCTATGATTATAGAAACTCTTTACAGGAGGATGATGAAAAAACTAATTAAATTGAGGAAGCATACTTTAAATCACATTCCAGGAAGGGGAAAATGCTGATGGTGGATGCTAATGGGTAAAACACACCAAATTCTGAAAAAACTAGGAGGAATAGGGACTATTTTTCTCTTGAGAGAACAATAGTTACAAGTTCATTCAATCCCTCTTGAAAGGAAAACTCTAAGCCTCCAAAACAACTGATAGTTGTGGAAGCTGCTGCAACTCCTACTATAGAAGAGAAAAAATATGATCAAAATGATGACCCTGTGTACAGAGATGCCTAAAAGATGGTGGAGAAGGATGAAGTGAGAGAAGAAATTGATGCATGAATGGATGAACAATATGAAGATACATTCAAGAAATACACCAATAGTGATATTTGAGCTGAGATGTACCTTAAAATTAGGAAATTAATGTTTATTAGGATGGTTGATTAATACAAAAAGAATCTTGATTTCAACTTTAGAGACATTCCTTGGGAATGATTTTTACTTCTCATTTGCTCTGTTCATTGATGGTTTTGTAAGATTCTACTACTTGTTTTTTTTCTTACCCTTTAGAGGTAATCTATTTATGGCCAGGTTTGGTGTCTATTTTTTCATCCTGTTTGGATGAGAGATCTCAAGTATGTGATAATTTTTTTTTCTTTTTTTATTTGGAGATCTATCCACTGTTGGATTTTTTGGTGTTCTGAATTTAAGCCTATGGATGTGTTCTTCTATTGTTATTGAGGATCTCTAACACTACATAGGTGTTTTCTTCTTTTGGGATATAATGTGGATATCACTACTCTGACCTTCAATTAAATGTATACCTTTGTTGGTGGAGGAAGATGATTTATCTGAATTTGTTGAAATTGTTGAACAACATGTGAAAGTTTAGATTTTATCAGTCATTGATGTGATGGTGTTTTCTCTAGGATGTCACCACGTTTCTAGTCACTACTCAAGGATAATTTGTTGCAAAGGGGTTGGTGTGATCTTTTTTACAATCTGTTTCATTGAATATCTACTTGCTGATAGCTTTGCTGGATTGTTTTCAATTCTGAAATGTGGTAAGATGGAGAACAATCTTCCTGACTATTTCCCTCCTTCAAAGTAGTCTACCGAAGCTTTCTCTGAGAATTTCAACAAGTAGGGCTTGGTATATTTGTTAAATTTTAATTAGAAAAAGTCTTTTTAGATGAAGCTGAAGGAACTGTAGTGACAACTTTTATACTTCTCTTCTGTAAAGATGGATGTCTGCTAGTTTTGGCCTACATCTTAATAGAGAATAGGGGCCGATTACTTACAAAGATTTTTCTTCTTGGTAATCTTGACTTGTATTCCTTCAATCTCTATTGGTGTAAGTTATTTTCACCTCGTGTTTTTACTGAATATTTTTCTTTTAATAAATTTATTTGGGACATGAATTGAGTGATCAATTAATTTCACCACTTTTATAAAAAAGAAATTGTACACACATGCATTAAAAGTGGCACATGAAATTTATATTAAACACATGTTGCGTGTCTTAAATAATATGAGATGTTGACTTTATTTGACACACTAACTGTTTTGTAAATAAGTGACACACTATGTATAATAAATTCCAAGTAATTACATAGTTAATGATAAGGACCATACAAGATTACCGATAGTTCAGATGGGTACATGACATGTTGAATCCAAGTATAAACCATGTACTTAGTTAATTTTGAATAAGATAAATTTATTTAATTTGTTTAAAATTACAAAATATGCATGTCCTCAGGATTGTTTGTATAGACTATTAAGATAAATGAATTAATCAATTAATAAGATAATTAATTTATTAATTCATGGAATTTATCTTAATTATAAATAATGAATTGATATAAATTCTAGATAGTTAAAAAATGTTTATTCATTTCATGTGTAAATGATCATGAGATTAGACCAACCTATGTGTGTGTTGGTTAGCTTTTAATTTAATTATTATTTCCTATATTTTTATAATAATAATTATTAAATTAAAATGATGTCTTGCGTGTCACCCCCTCCTCTTATTATGTATGGTCCTAAATTTCAATGATTTATTTTATATAAACCCCTTATTTATTCCATTGGACCCCCTAACCTCCATGTGATTAAATGAAAATATAAAAGATGAAGCTCCCAAGTGAGTAAAAGCGGTTTAAGTTTAGATATGAGGAGATATTAACCATGGAGACACATAGGAGGACATGTGGGATGATGCTACTAAAACCAATATGGGTTTAAGGAGTTATTAAACTATGTAAAAGGGTTATTTTATCATATTATTGATAAACTAACCATTAGAAATCTTATGATCATGCCACTTTATTTATTTTATTTCTATTAGTTTAATTGTTACTTATTTATATTTATTAGACCATTATCGCTATCATATAAAATAAATTAATTAACAAGCATTAAATATAGAATAAAATAATTATATTATGCATAAATATTTTATCAAGGCATGGTTAATCACTCATGTAAAATCCAAATAATTTTAACATGAATGTAATAAAATAAAATAAGGAAATTTACATATAAAAATAAAAATACCTAAATGAAAATATGATGTCTCTATAGCCTTCCATTATTTTAGTTTAGTTGGAACCATAGTTCAATGTACTTTTTGGGAACACATTAGGATGATTTAAATTATTTGCGAGTATTAACTAAAATTTTAGGTTGATTTAACATAGTTAAAATTGAGGGTTGACTATACAAATAGGGATTAGTGTAATTGGAAGGAAAATGTTGAGGAAATATGAGTATATAATTTCAATATTGGGGAGCCCCCTCAATGTATCAAGGAGTTATGAGTTAATATAGTAGGCAAGATACTCCTTCCTAAAACCCTTTTAATTTCCTTTCAGTCCAAATATTGGGTTATGAGAAAGGGAATATGGATCATTTTAACTAGAATGTACATGATATAGGACACTATAAATCCAATGGTGAGGGATATTATGATTTTATTAAATAGTGGATGAATAATAAATTAAATTTATTACATCACATATTTGGTAATCAAGATAAAGTACTAAAATATTATCTTACTCATAATATAAAATAGTAAGTAATACAACCATAAAATTATCGCTATGATTAATTTTTGAGAAAGTTAACCTCCTCATCGATACCAATTTCCAAGAGTTGTATAGTAGATTCCATATTGTTCTTTATTAGAAAAATATATTTTAAATTCATGAGTCCCTAGTTCTTAATATACCATCCAATAATTATACTAATGAATATTTACCACTCTACCTGAAACACATTGATGATGTACTAGAAGTCTAGTGTTTGATGTTATCTTCCATGACTAGAGAGAATCAAAAAATTCATAAGGAAATATATGCATAAATTATGTTGGATCATATTTATGATTATATCAATATAATTCCAGAAAATAGAGATAAACAAAACTCTAATACACTCTTCATGTTTAATCTTAGGGAAGGGGTGCTAGCTGGGCCTTATCCAATCAAAATAATTGGCTACATTGAGCACTTGAAAATATTTTTCGTTAATCTCTTGAATGATTTAGACAAAGATCTATTGTTATCCTCACAACCAACAAGATTCTCTAGTTTAATTATGAATTATATTATGAAAAATGTTTACAAGTATCTCCTAGATATTCTTACTTTAATTCACCAAGATGATAAGGACATGATACATGAAAAACCCACTACAGGAAATACGGCCTATACCCACAGTTCAAAACCGTGGGTATAGCCCCCAAAACCGTGGGTATAACCTATACCCACGGTTTTGGGAACCATGGGGCTGAGAGGCTTCACAATAGGGGTCTGAGGCTATACCCACGGTTTTCCCAAACCGTGGGTATATGGATGTTATAGCGCGACACCCTGATGTACCAGCGTGGCACACCACTTCTCCCACGGTTTGAAAACTGTGGGTGTTTATATTCCCAAAATGGATTTTGTGGGATTCGAACAAAGAACGCCTCAACTGGACACGCCCCTCTCTGACCAACCGAGCTATCAACGTGTTTGATGTAAAAGTATATATCTATATTAATATAATAATATCACCGCATATCTAAAAAGGAGAACGACGGGATTCGAACACTGCACCGGTTGCAGGATATAAGTTGCCAAACCAACTAAGCTGTGGGAATATTGTTAATTTACTCAGACATCTATTTACTTATATTAATTATAAGTAATTTATTAGAAAAAAAACTCAGTGAGATTCGAACAGTGGATCGACTCAAATGAAAATATACCTGACCAAACAAGCTGCGAATACTTTTGGTATTTAGTTGGGTATGTTTGTTATTATATTAATTAAAACCATATTTCCACCAAATATTTTTCTTCCCCTGTGAAATTTTTTTCCCACCATATTGCGGGAAATCTATACCCACGGTTTGGCTAAACCGTGGGTATAGGTCTTCCGAAAAAAAAGCACCAATACCCACGGTTCTTCAAAACCATGGGTATAGGACTTTTGAGAAAACCCTATACCCACGGTTTGAAAAAACCCGTGGGTATAGGCCTTTTGAGAAATCCATATACCCACGGTTTTCCAAAACCGTGGGTATAGATGACTTATTCCCACGGTTTTGGAAAACCGTGGGTATAGGTTCCTATATAATCTATATGCCTACGGTTTTCGAAAACCGTGGGTATAGGTCCATTTTCCAATAGTGACCTATGGTCCTTATGGAAAATAAGAAGATAGAGAACAAGGAAAAGTCCCCAAATACTTACTCCAATTCTAAGTCTATTTAGAACTATCATTCCAAGAACAAGATGATCTAAAGGCAAGGGAAGGAATAAGATAAAGAATGTTTTGTATGTGTAAAGAAAGGTCAGTAGAAGAATAATTTCATCAATATCCAAAATCTTGGGGAAGATTCAAGTGGGTTAATTATGAAGTGAAATATTTCCATTTCATATAACAGGGTATTATATATAGATTGTGGTGATCATATTTGTATCCAAATATTGAAACCAAATAAATTCATGAAGGTTTCCAAGGGAGATGTGGATATACAATCAACTAATGGAGTAAGGCTGGCTACTTTGTCCATTGGAGACCACCACCTCACATTTCCAATTGGCTTGATCTTGGTTTTAAATAACTTTTATTATGTTACTATTGTTACCAATAAAATTATAACTATGTAATTTTTTGGACCCGAATTGATTTTTATTCATATTTCAGATAAAATTTGTTTATTTTACAAATATATCATATGTTATGGTATGAACCACAGTAATAATTGTATTTATGTATTAGATTACTATATCTAAGTGTTGAAAATTCATAACAAATCTAATTTACATGACTCATATCACACCTAGTTTTAGAATCACCAATCAGGTCATGTAAATGAGAAGATGTTGATAGGGCTCTAACATGATAGTTATTTTAATTATTTTGAACTAAAATAAATTGATAGATATAAAACTTATTTATAATGAAAAATAAAAAATATATTTTGGTTGAAAATGTGAAAGGACTGAATGGATCAAAGGCCTTATTTTTAATTGATTTTATGATAACCCCCATTTCAAGGGATGAGGGGAACCCTTACAAGGCCTTTAGGCTTAAGGAATTACATTTCCTGTAGTCTTGGAGACATTAAATGACCCATAGGTCTTAAGGAAATCATACAGACTATGACTACTTGGAACTGCTCCTCCCCAGCATCTGCATCGTGATCATCTCTCTACCTTTGCATGATTGTTTGGCTAGAATGTCCATGTGCATGGGTGAATAGGCGCAGTACCAATGGCAAATGTCATACCCTCTAATTCTTCCAAAGTCCGTTTAGCTCTGCTCTGGTGGATGTGCCCTGCTCTTTTCTCATTTGGAGTGGTTCCTTATAGAATCTGTCTATGAAACTGCAAATCAGGTGGCCCTGAGGGCCTTGAGGTGGCCCGAAAGCCCCACTGACCTGAAGGCCTTGGGTGGCCCGAAGGCTTTAAGGACTCCTAGCCTAAACTGGTGGCCCAAGGTGAATAGTTTTGGCTGCTACAATACCAAACAATAACTGCTACAGTGCCTACTACATTACTGTTATAGTAACTGCTCCAGTACCTGCTATAGTACTACTACAGCATCCCCAAAATTATGCCTCCACTTGGTTTTGAACCCGGGGCTCATGGATGCACTTATAGAGACCTCATTAATTGGGCTGAGGCTCATGTGCGAGGTGAAAGGGACATAGTGATTCTAGAATTAGTATACACATATGTGTATGGACCATTTTTGATATAATGGATCTGGATACTCATAATTCATAACTTTTACCAATGAATTTAGTAGACATGGTTATATGGACTTAATAAGGTAAAAGTTATAATGCTTTGATAAATTTAAGAAAAAAAATATAGTCTAGAATCATCTTGGTAAGAAGATAAAGAATATTTGATCTGATAAAGGTAGAGAATATATTAACTAGAAGTTTATAGAAAACCTATAAGAGTTTTTATTCTATATTAACTCACTTATCCTTATACACTATAGTGGAATGATGTTGTTGAAAGGTTGAACTACATATTTCTTTAAATGGAGAGGTCGATAATGTGTCCTATATATTTTCTATTTTACTTTTAGATATATAAATTAAAGACTATAGTGTATACACTAAACCAAATCTCAACTATTGATCCCAGATATATTGATGGATTAATTGTCAAGAGGGAGGGGTGGGGGTTAATTGAAATTTTATCAAATTTTAAGAATTATAATTAGGGTTTTAAAAAATTGAAGCATTGGACATAAATGAAAAATAATGCATGGGATATATTTATTATAGTTTGGATAAAATGGATAATTCATTTACTCTTCACTCCTCTCAAATGGAGAGATAAATTAAATATACTAAATAAAATATGACTTTTTATGGGGAGTCACAACCCTTTATAACTGGCCTTTTCACACCTAGAGACACAACCCAATAACCTCCCCTTTTCCAATCTATATGAACAACCCAATAATGAATTTTAAATTGGATTAAAAACCCACTCAATACTACCTTTTTCTCACCTATAGGCACAACCCAGACACACATTTTATTGGGGTTTTATAACCCAAAAATACAGAATCTTTATATGGGAGTCACAACCAGACACTAACACATACAATGGAAATAGATATATATGAAATAACAAAAAACTATAATTTAAAATGAAACACAAAATTGTGAGGTTAGAGGATCTTTTCTGATAATAGATAGTGTGATTTAACTCAATGATGATCAAAATGGATATAAAAATGTAGTTTGTAGCCTTTTATCTAATTTTCAGTGCAATGTTTTTTTTTTCACAAAAAATATCACACACTATATACAACAAGTCTTCTATTATTTTATTTCATTTTGTATTTGTCAAACACTTTTATAGATTTTGTTTGACATACTCAAATGTAGGATCAAATTTTTTAGTAATCATATATATTTCAATTGAAAATATCGAAGCATGCATGTGTGAGTAAGCATATCCTTTATGTAAGCATATCCACATAAGGATATTCATGTATAAATTTTTCATGTAAGTGAAAATAGTTCACATAAGGGAATTCATGTAAGAAAATATTTCATATAATAAAGTTCACATAAATGTATTATTCATGTAAAATTATGTATATGTGTTATGAAAAAATGCATAATTAAGTGAAATTTTCCCCAAAAGTAGTTCATATTAAGAAGAAGAAAATTAAAGAATGATTAATGAATAGTCACCATAAATATTTTCTTATACAAACAGTTAAAACTATATGAAATTAAAGGATATTATAAGTCTCAATAATTCTATGAGAAGTAATAATTATGCTTTTATAAAATAGATTATTCATCTAAAAAAATAAAAAATATAATTTTAAAAAACTCATGTTAGAGGGAATAGAATAAATATAGTTTTTAATTATCAAAATAGAAAATATATATGTGGTTTAATTAGTCACACTAATAATATCCTCCATTTCAAAAATTAAAAAACCAATTATTAATTAAAAAATATTTATAATCCTTATTGGAATTAATAAAAAAATTAATACTAAATTATTTAAAAATACCCCACTTAGAAAAAAAAAGGGAATAAATATTTAATTTATGAAAATATATTTTAAAAGAATGTATAAAAATAAAAGTAATTTAAAAATATTATCCTAAAATATAGAAAAAAATACCTAGTAATTACCAAAGTAAAACAAAATTTCAATATATAATGACTTTTTAAAAGTTTTAGTGTAATAATTAGAAGTTTATAAAATTTAAAATCTAAAGATAACTTCATTTAATAACAACTTTTATTACAGGTGTCAAGAAGACACTATAAATTATTATAATATAAGATTAGTAATATGTAAAATAAAAAATTATTAAATAATATTCCCAATATCATCCCAAACATAGATTCAAACTCCCAAAAAAATGTTCGAAATTTAAATTTTCATCATACAAAGTTTGAATTTTATTTTTTCAAACATAGTAAAATCTAGGGGTTTAGATTAAATTTAAGTAACCATATTTTATGTATGAAAAAATTATAGATTTATATTTTATTTTGGAATATTATCCCTAAGAAAATGAAATCATAAATCAATATTCTTTAATATAGAATGATGTAAAGGATTTTTAAAAATGGAAATAGTGTAACCCCCCAACCCTAGTTACCCAAAGTCGGTGCATTATTACATAATATTGGCATGATCACAAAAGATCAAGTCTCAAAAGTCCGATTAGTTTAGTATCCTTGGAAGTACTAGAAACATTTATAAGGTTTACATTAAATCATAAAATGAAAAATGCAACAACATTGTTTCCATAGACTACACTCATATCCCCTCCGACTATCCCTACAAGTAAGTCATAAAATACTTCTTCACATCCTGGGAAAAACTAAACATAGAATGGGGTGAGCTCAGATTCTCATTAAGGATAACAATATAGCGGAAACTTTCATAAATAAGCACAAACATTTAAGGCAATGTATAACTAAAAAAAAGTATTTTAAACTTGAACTTCAGCATAATATGGAAAAAATAAAATGAAATAATGCCATTTACTTATTCACATAGATATTCAACTAGTTGAATAATCATATGAAATATCAACAACCACTTTCATAATGATGGAATGTATAATGCCATACTATCATAACCACATAGTCAAGGCCTTGTGCCAAGACTACAAATAAGATTTTTTTCAAGGCCTTGTGCCAAGACACTAGTTTGTCTCATGAGACCTACTGATGCATCAAGGAGCTATAGCGGGATCCACCTGTCACTTACTAAGTCCAATGCATTCCTCATATGAAAATTTTGAAACATAACATAAACATTCGTATTGAAAATAGCATACGAAACGTCAATACATTATCCACAAACCATGAATGGTATTAAAATAACACATCCACAGTCAAACATAACTCATTCAATATAATATAGAAGATTGTATTATAACAGATTAACCTCAATTTAGAATAATGAAGGATATTGACATAGATGAAAATAATCATCAAAACTATTTGAGAGAAATATCCCCTTTTTCTTGAAATCATTTAAAAGTCACATTATTTGTCAAGAAGCCATTTAAAAATAGATTTTTGAATCAAAGTGTCCCATACCACTTTGAAACTTTTAAAAGGAATTTTAATTTTAAAAATTTAATGTCCATATAAATAAATCCTTAAAACAATTTTTAAAACAAGGAAATTAATGAGAAAGATTTAGAAAAATAAATCTTTAAAACATTTAAAATGATATTTTAGTTAGAGTTCCTAACCAAAAGAGAGACACTTGAATACAATTAATTAAGGTAACAATTTTTTTTCAATATCTTGAGAATAAATGGATTCATGATATACTATGTCAAATTACATTATATACACCATATAAAATTGATTTGGTGTATAACGACATAGAAATATCAATGGAATGTAAATTGAGATGAAATCTATTATAAAGATTGTATCCTTAGGTTAAGGATAAATAAACGACATAATTATGTGTGAAAAATATAAATAAACTCAGTATGATTGGATATTCAGTGTAAATCAATCAGAGGACATTCACACATATTCTTGTAAAAACAACACCAATGAATTGGATATTTTACTCAACAAATGGAGATTGAGTTAAAATTACTCTTATCAAGTTCATATCGATGACTTGAGAATTTATAAATGGAGTGATTATGTGTATCAAAAGTATATCCATAGAAATGGGAGTGGAAATTATGACATAAGAAAATGAATAGTGATTCCACACATAATCTTGGAGTAAAATAATCAATGAAGTATGCATAAAGCCGAATGAGTGGAAATTGAAATTTCAAATTCCCTTATCGATTTGGAAACTTACGAAACATACACCCATGAATGAAAGGTCATAAAATGACGATGTAAATATCAAAAAATTAAAGTATATTACACAATGAATACAATCATGGTCAGTACACACACCACATGCAATAAATAAGTGGTGAACAATGGAAATCGTATGAAATTAAAAGTGAGATAAGAAACCCCTTACATTGTACATTTTAATTGGTAGAGGGTAGGTTAACCTCTTGTACAATGGTGAAATAATTTTTATTGAATTATAAAATAATCATATACATTAATATGATATCATATATGATCTTTTAACATTGAATTTTTAATAATATCTTAGTATTATAGTCGTTTCAGGTGTTAACGGATTCATTTTCCTTTATATTATTTGTTATATGATCCATATTTGTTATGGATGGGATGTATATTATTCATATACATAATGATATCATGTATCTAAACATTATTTTTAATCATCAAATTAAATTTAGTCTTGAATGGATACGATGGGGAATGAATCTCATCGCGTTCGTGGAGACGGTAATCTGTACGTACCACTACTAGGAAAATCGGTTTTTGCGCCTCTAGGTTCTTTTGGCGGTCGCTAATACTGAAATAAATGGGCGGGATTTTTCCCACCCCATCATTGTTGTCTTCCTCAAAATCACCACTGCCGCCGGTGATGCCTGCTGTCGTGCCCTGCCGTCGCCCTACCACCCTCGGTCACCGCCATCGCCATCTCTCATCAGCTCCGGTCACCCCTCCCTCACACGCCATCACCCTATAACCCTCCGGCCACCCCTCCTTCACATGTCGTTACACACGCCCCTCCCTCCGGCCTCCGTAGGTCCGCCATGGCCGACGAATCAAGCTCTGGTTCCTCCTCGCGCCCACTGTACAGTTCCCGTGTGTCCGGCGTCGCGCCCACCTAGTATCCCGGGCACATGAAACCAGCTATTTTTAAAAGGACCTTTAGAAACCGCCAAAAGCGGTCGCTAGAGGTTTTTACCGACCGAGCAAATGCGACCTCCAAAAGCGGTCGCAAAGCGGTCGCTAAAGACCTATAGCGACCGCTTTTGGTGGTCGCTATTGGGCTGTATTATAGTAGTGTACGCACAGGTGACAATATCATTATTTTGATATTAAAATAATATATAATTGGATGTTATATCATATATATAGAATAGTTATCATGTTATATTTATTATTTACATGAATTAAAAATCATTATTAACCTCATAAAAATAATAATGTATTGAATAACAATTACACCACGACGTGGAGACGACAATCCGTATGTACGCACGTATAGTGAAATGTCAATCGAAGGATGGATAGAATACTAAAAAAGGTTGTACCATATTTATAATAATATCATAGTATATAGAATATACTGGATTTATTATTTTATAATATAAATAACAAAGAAATAAGAAGTGGAAGAAGAAAGGAACTTGAAAGAGGGTGGTGAAAACATTACCTCTTCTTCAGGTTCTTCCTTTTGATTTGATCAAAAGAGATACTTATGTTGACTTTATGACCAAAGGAGGTCCTATAGGATGAAGTGAAGGAAGTTGAGAGGATATTTGGGCAGGGTTTGGCTGAGCCAAAAGTCTTTGAAAGTGTGAATTAGTGAGTAGAGGGAGTTCCCTTTTATAAGAGGGGTGAGGGGAACCTTAGGAAAAGCTAGAAATATTATTTTATAATAAATTCATATTCAGTTTCTAATGGATCAAAAGTGGATTATTTAAAGGTTAAGGTGGGGATAGGTCGAAATAAACTCAACCAATATGTTTTAGATAGGTTTTTGTCACTATATTAACTTTATATTTTTTATTTAACTCTTAGTTAAATAGCTTGACATTTACCATGTCTCTTTGTATTTTTATATTATATAGTTAATAAAATTACTATATACTTCCAAGAGACCCCCAAGTGGTCCATTAATGATACACCTATCATTATATAATTCCTTTGGCCGATCATTAGATTTTTATGAATATAATCTCAATTTATAATATAATATTTTTAAAAAAAACTCATTTATGTCAATTTTGACACTATTTAATAATTGTTTTTTTAAGTCTTAAAAACTGTATTAATTCAAACCAATTTAATTTAATAAATCATAACATGTCATATTAAACAATAAAATTTGTGTATGTCATCAAAAAGCTCAAATTATATTTATTTTAACCTTTATAATACCAATTATTTGATTATTTCATTAATAAATAAAATACTACATCATTATTGTGTCATAAATAAATTTAATTATTCAATGTCTAAAAATTATAAATAAAATACCATTATATAGGAAATATTTTTATCTTTATAATTAATATTTATAGTTAAAAATATAACATATATAACCCTATGTAAAAATTCTTTTTCTAAAATATATATGCTTATGTCATTTTTTATTTAGTTTAACTTTATTAATATAAAGTGTCATTATCACTTACATGTGGCTCCATGGGGTCCCAAAATCGACCCAAAGATTCCCATGGTAGAACATGTATAAAAAAATAAGGTTAGGACACGTTTTAGGGCAATTTAATATTATTATAATATTATTTTTACCCTTATTTACCAAATTTACCCTTTAACCATGGTAAATAAAATATTTACTGAAGTAATTATTCAAAATTTATTAAAATAAAAGTTACCTATTTACACAATTTTTACCTCCTGATTATAAATATGGAATCCATTTTTCTAAATTCAAAACACAGAAGTGGAAGAAATTAATTTAAAATTAATTCCCGTTGTCAAAACAAAAAGCGTGTTTTTAAGAAATAATTACTACCAAAAGATTGGCACTTGCTTATGTCCAGTTTAAATGTGAAATTATGTCCAATGACCAACATTGGTTTAAATGGTAAAAATATTATATAATTATACTTTAAAATAACTCAAATTCATAACTTATCACTATTAATTATTTCGATTAAAAAAGTTTTTTTTAATTAAAATTTAGTAATTTTCACTATTCATCAAAATATGAAAGTTATCCGAAAAGTACCAAAAATTCACCCTAAGATAATTTCGATATTCCGAATCAAAAAATGAAGTCCATTTTGAATGATGAAATGTATAAAATTTCAAAAAGTGGGTATTACTATTAATAATGGCTAGTTTGATTGGTTGTGGTGTGTTAGAATCTCGAAGTCGCGTACAATGAAAGCTATTGAATTATTCAAAGGGAAACATACTGTGGAAGCTTGGGGTGTTACATTATCCCCTCATTCAATAAATTGCATCCTCGAAATTTTTAAAATTGGGCTTGGGAATATAATGGAATGTCCCACATCGAAAAAAAGTCAGTAAAACTATCACTTTAAAAGAATGAAAGAGAAGTACAAAGGTCACCCAAGATAACCCATACTAGGATTCTATATAGGAAAAACATGGATTTGGAAGATAAACTAAGTGTCAAGTTATGATGGAGAGGGATAAAAAATATGATCAGTAGAAAGCTAACAATAAGAAAACCACAAACTTGTGATGGGAAAAACATTTATTAGTCTCCCAGTAGGAAAAGTAAACAGACAACATTTTTTTCAGTTATATTACATAAAGATGTGGAATTCATTTATGAGATAGACTAAGAAAATAAATATATATACTTACTTTTTAATTAGAGTTTCATTATTTAATAAATTTCTACCACTAACTCATTTTTTTAAATGATGAGTATTCAAGAAAACTTGGTCACACTGGAAGAGCTAGAATAAACTTCTATAGAATCACAGGATCCATGAAGGATAAAATATATATTTACCTTGTCTTTATAGATTAGTCAAAACCAAAATGGTTAGCATAATATCTGATGATCCCCCAAAAGGATATTCTATTAGAGAAAGAAACACTAATATTAATTTCTAAAATTAATCCAACAATACCCCCAAGTTAAATAAATATCATTCAATAACAAATTGTCCTTAAAATCCTTTAATATAATCCAAAATAATATTGAAAACCAAAAATTATAATAATTTGGGTATGTAGTCTTCCACGTTAAATTATATCTCAAAATGAAATCAACTACTCTTAAAGTCACATACTTAAAAGTAATTAACCTAATCACATATTCTCTCTTATATGTTAATAATTTCCATAAATAACCCAAATCACTATAAATCCACAATAAAAACATAGATAAAAATTCATTATTACTCCTCTAATGAAATCCCATACTATTCTATTTTCCTTGGGCATATAGTGTTCCCAACAAAGCGAACATCTTCCAAAATAACATTTATCACTTAATCACCAAATCATTTTCTTATACTAAGGGTATTCATTTGATAAGACATAAGATCTCAAATAAACTTATTATTGATAAATAAAATAATTTAACTAAAAAAATTAGTCACACTAACCAGGGACTTCACGTAGTCCAGTGGTAGGAAATAAATACCAATCACACTTTGGTTGTGGGTTTTATTCCCACAGCTTTGTCTGATGCGACAGGTTGTCACACAGTCTATGTGTTGTCCTTTTTCAAAAACTATATTTTATAACATTACCAAAATGATATAAATTCCTCAAAATAACCACAACATAATTTTAACCAGAAATGTTATCTCATACCTTGCATTTTCATCCCAAAATATAATAACTTGTAATTGCCTCAAACCCAATGATCATATAAAACCAAATGGTTATTTATAACTATATCCACAAGAGAAAATATAAGTCTTCCTCAAATATCATTTTCACATGACAAACTGCAGGGTTACAAATACAAGAGAAAAGTATTCCAAAGTAATTTCATCAACAAGGAGTACTAGTACTTTTAAAAATTTCTCTAACCATTAATTTCCACATAGATTCTTCTTTGACCAAGAAAATATCCTATAGAATAGGTCATTCACTCGGGTAATGGACATGTCCCATACATTTACGGAAAATGGATGTAAATGGATTCTTGGGACCATTTTTATTGTCTTCTATAGTACTATTTATTTTTCCTCAACAATTATTCACTTTATGTCCTTCTTTCCAACACGTAAAGCATTTATTTGTTCCATTGAGACACTTTATTGGGTGTCTCCTTCCACATTTCCTGCATGATGGAAATTGAGGATTATTTTCTCTATGGTCTCCACTACTGGTGCTCTTATCATTCATCACCTTTCTCTTCTTTGTTGAGTCCGGGAGTTGGTTAATATATATATTGTTGATCATATTTTTAGAAAACTGATTTGGCATGAACATGATATCTTCTACGCCTATCAACATTCCATTTTTTTGCTCATTTCCACCACCATTCCCACCTTGTACATCATTCTCAAAGTTATACTGACTTCCTTGGAATCCATCCATTGACTAAAACCAGAAAGCATTGTGTGAGTAATAGTATTCATAAAATCATTTAGAGAATATCATGATACCATATTCTTAATTTGAAACACCTTTGGATTAAACAATGTCATTTATTCTCATCTTATATTAAAATACTTCAAATCAGTTTCTAAAGAAAATGTAAATTATCCTAAGAATATCCCTTGGGAGTGTCGTAACCAAGAGTGCAGCAAGGCCCGTTGTTGTGCACCAGTTCCCGTTCGAGTCTAGCTCAAAGCGGTGTTATCAGGTTTTATCCCTAGGTACATTTGTGCCAGAGCCACCTCTACTTGCTCGTATCCAGACAAGGATGTATTTCTTGGAAAACTCACAAAATCTATAAAATAAAAAAATAGGAATTTCTTCTATACTAATCCTCAAAGTCTATCTTAGGGCTATGTGCTCTAATCAGAGTTTATCTAAACCTAGTTTCCAAGGTTTGTACTAAACTTTCTCTGATACCAACTGTAACACCCCGACCCTAGTTACCCAGAGTCTGTGCATTATTACATAACATTGTCATGATCACAAAAGTTCAATTCTCGAAAGACCGATTAGTTTAGTAGCCTTGGAAGTACTAGAAACATTTATAAGGTTTACATTACATCATAAAATGAAAAACTACAATAACATTGTTTCCATAGACCAAACTCATATCCCCTCCGACTATCCCTACAGGTAAGTCATAAAATACTTCTTCACATCCTGGTAAAAATAAAACATAGAAAGGGGTGAGCTCAGATGCTCAGTAAGAATAACAATATAGCGGAAACTTTAATAAATAAGCACAAACATTTAAGGCAACGTATAACTAAAACAAAAGTCTTTCAAACATGAACTTCAACATAATATGGAAAAAATAAAATTAAATAATGCCATTTACTTATTCACGTGGATATTCTACTAGTCAAATAATCACATGCAATATCAATAACAACTTTCATAATGATGGAATGCATAATGCCATACTATCATAACCACATATTCAAGGCCTCGTTCAAAGACTACAAATAAGATTTTGTCAAGGCCTTGTGCCAAGACACTAGTTTGTATCATGAGACCTACCGATGCATCGAGGAGATATAGCGGGCTCCACCCGTCACTTACTAATTTCAATTCATTCTTCATATGAAAATTTTGAAACATAACATAAACATTCGTATTGAAACTAGCATACGAAACATCAATACATTATCCACAAACCATGAATGGTATAAAAATAACACATCCACAGTCAAACATAACTCATTCAATACAATATGAAAGATTTTATTGTAACATATTAACCTCAATCGAGAATAATTAAGGATATTGACATAGATGAAAATAATCATCAAAACTATTTGAGAGAAATATCCCCTTTTTGTTGAAATCATTTAAAAGTCACACTATTTGTCAAGAATACATTTAAAAATAGATTTTTGAATCAAAGTGTCCCATACCACTTTGAAACTTTTAAAAGGAATTTTAATTTTAAAACATTATTTTCCATATAAATAAACCCTTAAAACCATTTTTAAAACATGGACATTAATGAAAAAGATTTAGAATAAGAAATCTTTAAAACATTTGAAATGATATTTTAGTTAGAGTTCCTAACCAAAAGAGAGACACTTGAATAAAAATAATTGAAGCAATCAAAACATTTTAATATAATGAGAATAAATGGATTCATGATATACTATTTTCAAGTACATTATATACACCATATAAAAGTGATTTGGTGTATAACAACAAACAAGTGTCAATGGAATGTAAATTGAGATAAAATCTCTTATAAAGACTGTATCATTAGGTTAAGGATAAATCAACGGCATAATTATGTGTGAAAAATATAAATACACTCAGTATTATTTGATATTCAGTGTAAATCAATCACAGTACATTCACACATATTCTTTTAAAAACAACACCAATGAATTGGATATTTTACTCAACAAATGGAGATTGAGGTAAAATTACTCTTATCAAGTTCATATCGATGACTTGAGAATTTATCAATGGAATGATTATGTGTATCAAAATTATATCCACAGAAAGGTGAGTGTAAATTATGACATAATAAAATGAATAGTGATTCCACACATAATCATGGAGTAAAATAATCAATCAAGTATGCGTAAAGCCGAATGAGTGGAAATTGAAATTTCAAATTCCCTTATCGATTTGGTAACTTACGAAAGATACACCCATGAAAGAAATATCATAAAATGATGATTCAAATACCCATAAAATAATGTATATTACACAATGAATACAATTATGGTTAGTACACACACCACATGCAATAAATAAGTGGTGAATAATGGAAATCTCAAGGAATTAAAAGTGAGATAAGAAACCCCTTAAATTGTACATTTTCCTTGGTCGGGGGTAGGTTAACCTCATGTATAATGGTGAAATAATTGTTATCTAATTATAAAATAATCATATACATTAATATGATATCATATATGATCTTTTAACATTGATTTATTAATAATATCTTAGTATTATCGTCGTTTTGGGTGTTAATGGATTCGTTTTCCTTTATATTATTTGTTATGTGAGCCATATTTGTTATGGATGGGATGTATCTTATTCATATCCAGAATGATATCATGATCTAAACATTATTTTTAATCATAAAATGAAATTTATTCTTGAAAGGATATGATGGGGAATGAATCTCATCACGTTCGTGGAGACAGTAATCCGTACGTACGCACGGGCGACAATATCATTCTTTTGATATTAAAATAATACATAATTGGATAGTATATCATATATACAGATTAATTATCATGTTATATTTATTATTTACATGAATTAAACATTATTATTATACCCATCCAAATAATAATGTATTGAATAACAATTACACCATGATGTGAAGACGGTAATCCGTACGTACACACGTATAATGACATGTCAATAGGAGGATGGATAGAATAATGAATATGGTTGTACCATATTTATAATAACATCATAGTATATAGAAGATACTGGAGTGATTATTTTATAATGGAAATAACAAAGAAATAATAAGTGGAATAAGAAAGGAACTTGAAAGAGGGTGGTGAAAACATTACCTCTTCTTCGGGTTCTTCCTTTTGATTTGATCAAAAGGGCTCCTTACGTTGGATTTATGACCAAAGGAGGGACTCTAGGATTAACTGAGGGAAGTTTAGAGGATATTTGGGTAGGGTTTGGCCGATCCAAAAGGCTTTGAAGGTGTGAATTAGTGAGTAGAGGGAGTTCTCTTTTATAAGAGGGGTGAGGGGCACCTTAGGAAAAGATAGAAATATTATTTTATAATAAATTAATATTCGGTTTCTAATGGCTCCAAAGTGGATTATTTAAAGTTTAAGGTGGGTATAGGTCGAAAAACACTCAACCAATAGGTTTTAGATAGGTTTGGGTCACTATATTAACTTTATCTTTTTGATTTAACTCTTAGTTAAATAGCTTGACATTTACCATGTATCTTTGTATTTTTATATTATGTAGTTAATAAACATACTATATACTTACAAGAGACTCCCAAGTGGTCCATTAATGATAAACCTATCATTATATAAGTCCTTTGGCCAAACCTTATATTTTTAGGAATAGAATATCAATTAATAATATAATATTTGTTTTAAAAACTCATTTATGTCAATTTTGACACTATTTAATAATTGATTTTTTTAAATGTCTTAAAAACTTTATTAATTCTAAAAAACTCATTTATGAAATCATAACATGTCATATTAACCAATAAAATTTATAGATGTCATAAAAACGTTCAAATTATTTTTATTTTAACATTTATAATACCAATTATTTGATTCTTCCATTAATAAGAAAAATACTACATCATTATTGTGTCATATATAAATTTAATTATTAAATGTCAAAAAATTATAAATAAAATACAATTATTTAGGAAATATTTTTATATTTCTAATTAATATTTATATTTGAAAATATAACATATATAACCCTGTGTAAAAATTCTTTTTCTAAAAGATATATGCTTAAGTCATTTTGTATTTAGTTTAACTTTATTAATATAGTGTCATTATCACATAAAAGTGGCTCCATGGGGTCCCAAAATCAAACCAAAGATGACCATGGTCAGAAATATATCAAAAAATAAGTTTAGGACACGTTTTAGGTTAATTTAATATTATTATAATATTATTTGTTTACCCTTATTTACCAGATTTACCCTTTAACCATGGTAAATAAAATATTTACCGAAGTAATTATTCAAAATGTCTAAAAATAAAAGTTACCTATTTACAAATTTTGGACCTCCTGATTATAAATATGGAATATATTTTTCTAAATTCAAAACATAGAAGTGGCAGAAATTAATTTAAAATTAATTCTCATTGTCAAAACAAAAGGCGTGTTTTTAAGAAATAATAACAACCAAAAGATTGGCACTTGCTTATGTCCAGTTTAAATGTGAAATTATGTACAATGACCAAAATTGGATTAAATAATAAAAATATTATCTAATTATACTTTAAAATCACTCAAATTCATAATTTATCACTATTAATTATTTTGATTTAAAAAGTTGTTTTTAATTAAAATTTAGTAATTTTCACTATTCATCAAAATATGAAAGTTATCCGAAAAGTACCAAAAATTCACCCTAAGCTAATTTTGATATTCCAAATCCAAAAATGAATTCCATTTTGAAATATAAAATGTATAAAATTTCAAAAATGGGGTATTATTATTCATAACGGCTAGTTTGATTGGTTATGGTGTGTTAAAATCTCGAAGTTGCGTACAATGAAAGCTATTTCATTATTAAAAGGGAAATATACTGTGGAATCTTGGGGTGTTACAAATAGTGGAATTATTTTCATAGAATATAAGAACATTTTCAAAATTAAAACCAAAATTAGATATAATTTTTTTAATCCATAATTATTATATGCAACATGAATTATGAAATATATATTCAATTTTAGTAGTAGAATGAACAATAATGTTTTACTTTATTAAAATCCAAGTTACCAAAAATTTACCAAGTAAATGACACATGCATGATGTGTTTTTTCTATCAATCCTACATCCATAAAAATCCAAATTTGAATTGTTAATAATATTAAAAGAAGTTTTAAGAGGGTTAAAAACACTATATTTAAAGATCCTTTAATATATTTTATAATCCTTTTAGTATACTTTGAGTGAATTTTCTTATGATTACATTGAAATCTTACACATATGAAGACATAAAAAATTAAATCAGGGCTTGAAGTAGTTAAATACAAAAAACTGCTAATCATACCTCTAAAAGTTTTAACATAATTTTTTTCCATATTTACACAAATCTAATTTTAAAGTACTACTCATGGGGTATTAATGATTTTAAAATAATCCAAACCAAACATTTTAAGTAAATATTTAGCAAACATTGATTGATTAAGAAATATACCATCATTTATTTGAAATATTTGAAGACTAATATTTTTTAATTTTCCCATCAAACTCATATTAGATTTAGATTTAATTAATTTAATTTTTTTGAAAAATGATTTCATAAGAATATCAAAAAATAATATCATTATTATATATTTTCAAAATAAAAATATCATTAGAACAATTATTTATAAATAATATAGGATGAAATTTTACTTTTTCAAAACTATTTTTCAAAAGAATGTTTGAAAATCATTAATACCAAGATCTAGAAGCCTATTTGAAATCTTATACATATTTAGATATTTTAAAAACATGATTAGGATATTTTTCATGTTCAAATCTTGGAGGCTATTTAATATATACTTCTTAATAAATATATAAATTCATGAATTCACTCTTAATATTCACTTGATAAAATTTAAAACTATGAAATAAAAAAAATTGATAATAATATTCAAATAGATTATATCCTTGATACTGGGGAAAAAGTTTCATCAAAATATTTCTTCTTGAGAGTAATCCTAAGATGGTCACTTATTTTATTTTTAATAATTTGACTAGATTAAAAAAAATGAATTAAAATAACAAAATTTCATAGAATATATTCTAGTTTGAATATTTGATTCAACATTTATAATAATATTATCTATTTAATGATCTTTAGGTTCTTTAAAAATTCTATAATCAGGTTGGGAAGGTAAATATTCATGCTCCCCCATAGTAGGTGCATTAATTTCACTATATTAATCTGTTGTATATCTCACTCACTTAGGTGGTTTTAATGATCAAAAACACTAAATTATTTTTCTAATATTTTAAATTCATTGATTTAAGTATTTATGAAACATAATTACTTTTTATAGAGGTAAAAACTATTTACATTTCATTTTAGACATCTTAGTTTACTCTAATAAAAGTTACTAAAAGTTTAATGAAGGGTTTGGGTTATCCATTGCTTATTTGGATCCCATATCTCTAGTTTTTAGAGAAGAAGATTGATGTTCATGGTTGGAACATGGTTAGTAGAAACCATGTGGCTCAACCATGTTTCCCAAGATTGAAGGTTCACTTTTATTTTAACCATGAAAAAGTAGGTTCATGGCCATGAAAAAACCTACAATAAATTGCAGGTGTGTTGAGCATGATTGACACATGGTTTGTTTAACAGTGTGTTTAATCGTGAGGGGGGGGGGGAGGGCTTAGGAAATAAATATGAATTGGATTTTCATGGGTTTTCCAACCATGTGCCTAGCCATGTGAGGGGGTGTGCCACTTAGATAATGGTGGAACATAATTGGCACATGGAATGGCCAATTTTGTAGCCAAACCGTGTGCCCCTTAAAAGAGGGTGAAGTTACCCTTTTTCCATTTGGGTACACAAAACCTTATTCATCTCTTTTCCTTCCTCAAACTACACAACAACTACTGCCCCTCATTGACATCTTCCTCCTCCTCTCAAACTTGGATTTGATATTATTCTTTCATCTGACCTATGATTCAAGTTCTGTTGGTCACATTGGATACTTATAGAAATCTATATTAATACTATTACTTATTTTTTTCATTTATCTAACCATATTTAATTCCACATCCGTGCATTCTAACATGCCCTATTTTCAAGGTATTTATAAATTTATCTTATTTATCCCATTATAGATTAAGTTAAAGGATAATAACAGATGGGGAGTCTACTAACCATCTAATATAGTTGGTCTATCCCTTTTCCACTAAAACTATTGAAGTTTATATTTTGATCCATTGAACCACATTACAAACTTTTTTATGAATACCGTTAAATGTTGAATTAAATTATTAAATTGTTATAATTTTAAATGGGTTATCCTTGCACCCTAACTAGAATCGTTGGAGGATGTACACCTCAATGAGATTCATCCTCTAAGGGTGTTTTTATTCAAAGTAAAATGAATTATATTCATTGAAATGAATTTACACAACCTTTTGAGATGGATTGAATCGGAATTGAGAAATGGAATGGTTTAGTGGAATTAAATGAAATAAATTTCTACATTTCCAAGCCTCTTAATCCTAGGTTGTGTAATTTAACTACCTTCCAAGGTGAGTTGAGTTTATTATATAATAGAAATTGATAATTGATATAAATTAAAGGTGAATGACTTGGTCATTTTACTTGGACCCTATTTAATTATTAAAATGAAATTATAGCTATAATTATGATTATGGAAACTCGATGGATTATTATATCATGCTTGATTAGGTCACATACCTTGAATTACTTAAAGGTGAGGCATGCCCTGAGAGATACTTAGACTCCCATTGTGGTTTACCTTAGATGGGATCTTGGGATGTAGTTGATCCATTGATGTGTCTGAAAAGTGAAAAAACACAATTGAATTCCATATTTTTATTATAGATGTGAATGATTTATATTAGCATTGAGGGTTGACCTATATTTCTAGAAATTAAATTCAATTAAATGCCCTGGATGATTCTTATTGAAATTATCTTAATATTATATTCAACTTTGGTTACTACCTCAGGATCCTTTCATGTCTAGAACCAAGGCTACCTAGGAAAAGATCCTAGAGCTTTGGTAGAACTTTTCCCTTAGGGTGAACTAGGGTACACCCCTTTGGAACTCTCCTAGGTCGAAAAACTAAAGTTCCATGGAATTGTAAACTTACATGAACATTAAAATTTATAGATTCCTTGGTTGTATACTGTGGGTCCTGAACATATAAACATAAACCTAAAATGTTAAGTGATCAAACATATTACTACTTAAGATGAAGTAGGTAGTGTCTGATGGGTGTCACACAAGGAACCTAGACTGACATGGTTTATTTATTTAATACTTTAAATTGATTATTACCTACACACTAGTAATTGTATATTCCAAAAATAGATATTTCTAGACACTGTTGGTGGTTGCCTATTGAGTTTTACTCACACCCTTTTTGGGATGTTCGTTAGTACCTGAAGAGACTTCATGGATGTAGGTAGGGATAAGTGGAAGGTCCCAGTTATAGAAGCTTGATATTTTTGCGCTATGATGAAGTACATGAGTAGTGGTCTAAGATGATGCTCATGATGGTATTAGATATATCTTTATCCTTTATGTTCATTTTTCTATAGAACGTTTTATTTGAAAGTTTCTCTGTTCTCCATGTATCTCCCCAATTTTACATATCATTATGACATCATTATATTCTATATGTTACTGTATATGGTTCAACTTATTATTTATTATTATCATATTATTACATCTAGATGATTTAATTTTTACTTATCATTTTATTACTTCCTCTATTGTTTTATTTTTATTTCACAACTTTGATCCACTCTGATAAAGATGGTATAGTATCCCCATAATAATATCATAGAACCAAAATTCTAGTCAGTAGCATCTACAATTTGGTTACTTATGAGTGAACTAGGTTTGATACATTATAATTGGTATCAAAGAATCTTTTCCTTTATTGCCTTACTATTTTGTGAGGGTAGATAGGAAACTAAGATGTATTAGAATTTGGTAATGATCTTGTGCCTAAGAGTAGCTAACCCATGTTCATGGAGAATAAAAATTACCTTGTATGGAAGTTGTTGTTCTAGTTTTTTCTTATTATAATTTTTATATTTCATTGTTGGGTGATGCACATGATTTGTGGGATTTGTTCTTATTGTGGACTTTTTTTTACCCTTGGATTGGTAAGATAAGGAAGTTTTGTCTCATGAATCATTATAGGCACCTGAGGATTCACATTTCATGCATATTTAATTCCATATTTATAATATTGCATACATTTACTATAGATTGTTGTGGTTCTATGATTTCTATATTTTAATTGGACTAACATTTCTTATAGGTATAATATAAATAATTGGTTATTAAAGTGTATGCCTTAATCTAAATGGTTTTTTCCTTCTTAGCATGAGGGTGGCACATTAATTAACCCATTATTACATGATTGAGCTGTGTAAATATGGTTACATGAGTTGAAACGTTAGTTTATTGCTATTAAATGAATGAAAATTGTAATTTATAAAGCTTGTACTTCTATAAATTATTAATGGAAATTAATAAAATCAAATAATCTTATACATATTTTTACATCATGAGACTAGATTTAATAGGTTTGGATGTAGTTACATGATGTTCCAATTGTAATTTATAAAGTTATGAATTTATTACCTAGGAATGGTGACTCATATAACTGAACCATGACACACACACACACATGTATGAAACTACTAAATTGTAATTATTAAAAGCAATTTTTGTCATTAAACTAGGAGGAAAATTGCAACTTAAAGGGTGTTTTATTCTATAACTTATAATTGAAACTCCATATATCAGAACCTTTTATGTCAAATAGGGAACTCGACCTTCACCTGTACTTAGTATTGGGTAGTTGGGAGTATATCTTATGGTCCTTTATGATCTTCTGCGTTAGCTAGACCTAGTTTTAGGAGAAGGAAGTAGTGTTGAATCTTATAAAGGAAGGAATATACCTATCCCAATTTCTTATAACTATAATTTATTCTATGATAAAATCATTTCTTGAGGATTTTATTTTGAATTATAGAGATATGGAAACCTGATGAACATAAGTCAGGGGACAAGATAGTGGAGAAGATCATACTTTAGAGGTGGTGGTCCTTGAGCTGCCAATATTAGCTCTCATAGTTCGACATACAACAAATTTTATTATCCCAGATCTAGGAATTTATGCTCAGTTTTGAGAGGATTTATTATGACCAGTGAAGTCTATATAGGGATCCCTATGACCAACTACTTCTATGACAAAGTTGAATAGGGAGTTCCAATGGCACTATCCTCCTAAATTTATAGGGTAAGGTGGTCCCTAGGCCACTGAGTCATGAATAGAGGCCATGTTATATATCTTATCCATCTAGAGATTCCTCTTAAAAGGAGGTTCAATATTGTAACCCATATTATTAGAGGATAAACCAAGTGATAGTGGGACATTTTTACCCAGGCTAACTAGTATCGGGTTATGGTCTAGAGGTATTTCCAGAATAACTTTTATAACTACTTCTTTCCTAAGACACCAAGGGAAAACTAGTATGGATAGTTTATTAACAAGAAGTAGGGTAATTTATTGGTTATGGATTACTCTATTTCTTTATGGAGCTTCAGCATTTCGTTCCTTCTCTCTTTGGTGGTGAGCTGTCCAGAGATAAATGTCTTGAGGATGGGATTATTCATGCCATCTGATCTCAAGTGAATGTATTTTGATTGACTACCATAACTGAGATAGTGAACCAGGACCTCATCACTGATTGTAACCTTATATAATCTGAAGGTATGGGTAATAATAGTCCATTACTCTGATAGGGAAGCATTTCATCTAGTATCTAGAAGCGATGTTTTGAGCCTTCTCATAGAGGAAACATTTTTCAGAGTGTGGGCAGGGGTAGCCATGTGATTTATCACTAATGTGGTAGTATAGGACACATTAAGTATAATTGTAGTAAAGAACCCATTGAGTTTTGGTATTTTGAAAAAATAGGTCTTCTTCCATAGTTTTGCAGGGCTTATCCTCCAGTTTCTAGTGAGAGAGGATCTGAACCAACTCTAGTTCCCATGGAGGGATCTACAGCTCCACATCAGTCAGGGAGTTAGAGTACCACCAGCCATATAGGTTGAGGATGTGGATGATGATGTGGAATTAATGCATTTATTTTACCATTCTATCAGATTAGACCTACTCAAGGTAGTATAGCTATATCTCAGGGCCATGAATTTGGTTAGATATATACAATACAACCAACACCTTAGGAGAATATTGTCGGTCCATCTTTGGATTGATGTATGAGTTTAGTAGACTATAAAATATTTTTTTGAATTTTTTACACAAGGGCTTCCCAATTTTTTATATCTATAACAATTATAGAAAGTATGGGACTTGGGGTCAAGTATTTATATAGAGTGATGACTCTTTATACTTTGCATGTAGTTTTATTAGTGAGTGTACACAAATGTAGGGAGTATCCCCTCGAAATAGGTGGTTATCATTTAATATGGAACCACTTCATCATCAATATTATAGGTTTTCACATAATTCTTAGGATTTACCAGTTTTTTCCTTACCATGCTCAAATAGATTACTATTTACATAGGATTTCCTTCATATAAACCAAAGGAGGTAATTATACTCATAAGGGTGAATGGGGTGTCCAATCGATATGAGATGGACCTTAGCATCATGGGATGGATAGAGTGATATCCTATATTGCTAGTATCTTTTTAGATAACCAATTAATGTTACATATAGTTTTCCTCATGTGGTGGATCATCCCATGGAGATCTTCCTTGATAGATTTTCTAGGATACCTCTTGAGAGAGAGGTAAATTTTACCATTGAACTAGTCTCAAAAGTATAAATGGTATCAATTCATGCTTATAGGATGTCTAATATTGATTTGTAGGATCTCAAGAGATAATTAAAGGATTTATAATACAAAGGGTTTATATGACCAAGTAATTTTCTATGGGTTTCACCCATACTTTTTCTCCAAGAAGGTGAATGGTGTTCTCAAGATTTTAATGGTTACTATCAATTGAATTTGTTCATGGTTAAGAAATATTCTCCCATTCCATGTATAGAAAACTTCTTCGATCAGCTATTAGGGGTGAGAGTTTTCTCAATAATTTATTTTAGGTCAGACTAACATCAGGTGAGGGTAAGACCCTTCGATATCCTTCATACAACATTATATAGTAGATATGGATAGTATGAGTATTTGGTAATGTTGTAGAGTCTCATAAACACACCAACCATTTTCATGGACCTAATGAATAAGGTTTTCCACCCATATATTTATTCCTTCATAGTGTTTTTGGTGGATGATATCTTGGTGTATTCTCACACTCAACATGATCATGAAAAACACATTTAAATAATATTTAATACACTGAAAGAGAATATGTTTTATGCCAAGCTCACAAAGTTCCACTTTTAGATTTTCAAAGTTCACTTCCTAGGTCACACAATATTGAAATCAGAAGTATCCATGGACCCAAAACAAGTGAGATTTGTGGTTTCCTAGGAGAATCCCAAGAAGTTCATTAACACTAGATTTTTCTTAGAGATTGTTATTTATTATAGGAGTTTTATATTATATTTGTCATTACATGAATAACCTATTATGAAATTAAAAAATATCAATGTGAAATTCAATAGTATGAAGCTTATGATAAATCATTTCAAGAGTTGAAAGGAAGATTGAATTTAGTACCGATCTAATTCTTCTAGAGTCGGAAAGAGGCTATACAGTTTATTGTGATGCATCAGGCATCTGACTAGGAGCTATTTTGTTATAGGATGAGTGATTAATGGTGTATGGGTCTCACTCATTTATTCCTCATAAATAAACTTACCCTACACATGATCTAAATCTAGGATTTTTGGTTCATACCTTTCATTGATGGAGGCTATGCTTGATGGGAGAGTTCGTTGTGGTGCACAAAGACCACAAGAGAATCATATATATTTTTAATCAGCATGAATTTAATTTCAAACAGTGAAGATGTATTGAATACCTATAGTTGTTTGATTCTGATATTTCTTATATGGAATGAACGATAAATGTTGTTTTTGATACTTTGAGCAGGAAGACTCATACACAAGCGATTCTAGAGGCTGATAGTTTGTGTAAGTTAATGTCTCTATTTTCTGAGATGAATCTCTAGATTTAGAAGAATAATCAGTATCCTATTATTATGGATTTGTTAGTTACCTATTCTCTTTTTGTTTGAGGGAAGAAGAGGTATCTTTTTTATCTTGGGGGCTTAGTCCTAAGGGGAAATGTTTCAGATGAGTACCCATCTTCTAGTTGGGTTGTTGATAGGGATGATATCTTACTCATTCATGGACACATCTGGGTTCTTATTGAGGTGAAAGAGGAATTGATGTGGTAATATCATATATATTATTGGTAATTATGTACCAGTCTCACAAAGTTATACCATGACTTATATTTCCAATACTGGTGACAATGAATGAAAAAACAGATAGCTAGTTTTGTTACTCGGTGTTCCTCATATCAGAAGGTGAAGGTGGAGTACCAGCGACCAGTAGGAATTTTATAACCATTTTCCATTCCTGAGTGGAAATTGGATGATGTCATCATATATTTTGTTATGGGATTACTAATATCCCCATGAAGAAATGATTCAATATGGGTGATTATTTATAGGATTACAAATTTCACCCCCTTCCTTCCTATTTGGGAGATTTATTTAGTAGATGATCAAAGGAGGCTATATGTCAGGTAGATTATATAGCTTCATGTAGTTCCATGTACCGTTGTATCATATAGGGATTATTGATTCACATCACGGTTCTGTAAGGAGTTATAGAAGGCTTTGGGTTCATAGGTACTTCTGAGTATTACTTATCACCCATAGTCAATAGAAAATTTGAGTATACGATACATGTGTTATATGACATGATCCAGGAATGTATCTTTGATTTTGGTGGTTATGGGGAGAAACATCAACCTCTATCTAAGTTCACTTATAATAATATCTTCCAAGAGACCATATAGATGGCCCCTTATGAGGCCCTATATGGTAGGTTGTGTCTTTCACCCCTTTTATAGATAGAGAAAAGAGAGGTAGTGCTATTGGGACCACATCTCCTTCAGGAGACTTCAGATTAGGTATAAATTATCAAAAATTATATGGATATATCTCAGTCTATGTAGAAGTATTATATCGATCTCCATAGATGACCTCTGGAGTTAAAGGTTGGGGATTGAGACTTCTCATGTGTTTCAACTATACTAGGTCATCTAATGTTTAGGAGGAAAGGAAAGATAGAACCTAGGTTCATTAGAACCTTTGAGATTTTAGAGAGAGTTGGGCTGATAGCCTATTAGTTTTAGTTACCTCAAATGTAGTATGCCATGCATGATGTCTTCCATATTTCACAGCTTCACCATTACCATTTAGACATGTCTCATGTTTTCCAACCTAATGTGATTGATTTATATATTGATTATTCCTCTAAGGAATATCAAGTGCATATCATTAATTGGAGCTCTAAGGATGTACGTGGAAGGTCAGTTTTGGTATGGGTTCTATGTTATCATGCCCATGTACATGATGATATTTATGAGAAAGAGGATAATGTACAATCTTAGTGGATGGAGATATTCTTATCTATTGCTAAACTACCCTCAGAAGGGAAACTCAGGGGTGAGTTGTTTCAATGAGGCGAGGTTGAAATGTCAAGAGTTTTAATATAGGTAAGAATCATTAAATTTGAAATATAAACCTATTTTTTACTCTAATAAATGTGATTAATAGTTAGAAAAGGGTTTTAGGGAATAAAGAATTTATTTAGAGCCCAAATCACTAGTTTTTGAAGAAGTATATTGAGTTTCATGGTTGGTGTATGGTTAGTAGTAACCATTCCACCTAAGAATTAAGGTGCATGGATAATTTAACCATGAAAGAGGAGTCATATGACCATGAAAACCTATAATAAATTACTAGTGTGTTGAGAAGAGTTGGTGTATGGTTATTTTTACTATGATCATAATCGTGTGAGGGGGTGGACACCATGGACAGTATGCACTCATGGTCTATGTATAGTTTTTCAAACAATGGCCCTAACCATTAGAGGGGGTGTGCCACTTAGATAGTGGTGGCACACAGTTATAACACAGTTTGTCTAACTGGGAATACAAAATATACACCATTTAAAAGAGGGTGAAATTACCCTTTTCCCTTTAGGTTTTAAACTTTATTCCTCTATTTTATTTCCCAAACCATACAGCTACTCCTCTCCCTTACTGAGATCTCCCTCCTCCTCTCAACCTAGGTTTTGAGCATCCTCCTTCATCTAGCCTCTGATTCAAGTGTCGTTATTCATGCTAGATCTATATTGGTAAGTCCTTCAATTCGCTTTCTTCGTTTATCTCACTATATGGAATACTAAATCCATGAAAGCTAATATACCCTATTTTCAGGTTATTTTTCAATATCTCTAATTTCTCATATTTTATCCCAAGTTAATGGCTAATAATAGATAAGGAGTCTACTACCCATCTATGGTAGGTGGTATATACCATTTTCACCAAATTTGTTGATGTTTATATTATGTGCCACCATGCCATCTGCTAGAATTTCCATAAAATCCCCCGTAAATGTTGAAATAAATTATTAAATTTTTAGCTTTTGAAATATGTTTTCCTTGCACCCAGACTAGCACTGTTGGAATATGTGCACCTCAACATGAGCCACCCCCTTTGGGTTTGTCACTTTAAAGGCCCATTAATGCTAAGCCTTGAAAGGATTTTAAACCAAATTTTGAGATGGTTTAAATTTTTTTTGTGAAATGAAATGGTTTAATGGAATTAAATGAAATGAAGTGATGCATTTCTAGGCCTCCTAATCCTAGGATTTTTAACTAAACAACCTTATAAGGATATTTTATTTTCTTAAATAATATACATGTCTGCTTTGATATAAAGTAAAGGTTAATGGAATGTTCATGTCATATAACCCCTATTAAATTATTAAAATGATATTATGAATATCATTATGATTATAGAAACTAGATGTATTATTATATCATGACTGATTACAATCATGGACTTTGAATTACTTAAAGGTAAAAAATTCCCTAAGTGATACATGTACTTCCATTATGGTTTTCTATGTATGGGATCATGAGATGTTGTTGATTCATTGATACATATACTAAGTGAAAAAACACACATGGATTCGTTCTTTGTCTTATAGTTTTGAATGCCTCATCGTGGCATTGAGGGTTCACCTATATTTTCATAAATTAAATTCAATTAAATTCCCTGGATGATTATCCTTGTACTCATATTGATATTATAGATTGCCTTGGTTACTACCTTGGGTTATTTTTAAGTATATCACTGAGGCTACCTAGGAAATGATCTTAGGGCTCAGGTAGCACTTTTCCCTTAGGGTGAACTTCCAAGGGTATACCCCTATGGACCCCACCAAGGTTATAAAATTTAAATTCCATGGAATTTGAATATTACATGAACATTAATATCAATGGATTCATTTTTTTATACCACAGGTCCTGAACATATAAACATAAAAGTAAAATGAAAAGTTCTCATAGACATTATAGTTTAAGTCGAAGAAGGAAGTGTCAGAAAAGTATAGCACAAGGATCACAGATCAACATGGTTTATTTATTTACTACTTTTTATTTATTATTACCTACACACTGATCATTTTATATTCACAAATTGGATATTTATAGACACCATTGGTGGTGGAATATAGAGTTTTACTCACACCCTGTTCAGGTCACCGACTGGTACCCGGACAGAGTTCATGGTTGCAGATAGGGACAAGGTGAAGTGTCCAACTATTGACACTTGATATTTTATATTAGGATGGAGTATAAGAGTAGAGGACTGAGCTTATTCTTGAGATGATATTGAAGATAACTTTGGTATTTTTGTTCAATTCTTATAGCATGTTGTATATTCCTTCTTCTCTATTCCCCATGTATCTCCCAATTTTTGTATCACATCATGACATCATTATCTTTTATATATTGTTGGAGATAGTTCATATTATTGTTTATCCCCATCTAATTATTATATATGGATGATTTATGTTTTCATTGTTCATTTAATTTATTTTTCTATTGTTTTATTTTTATTTCACAACTACGATACACTTTGATAAAGTTGGTGTAGTCTCCCCACTATACTATCATAGACTATCAATACTAGTTGGATGCCTATAGTGTATGGGGAGGTAAACTTGTGGCCATGTGACCAATTGGGTTTACTTAAATGTGTGTGAACTAAGTTTGGGACATTAAAATTTATATTTTATACACTTTTTCATGAAGGTAATAGACCAAAAAGATGGATCAAAAGGAGCATGGAGAAAACTTATAGACTCATAAACCTAAATGTACCGGTGATTACCCGATGGGGTACACCCAAATAACCAATGTTTCATGTACAGAAAAACAACTCATTCCATGTGCCACTAGATGGCTAATGATACCCTCCAACTATCTGGTGATATCTAAATAGACAAAAAAAAAAAGAGATCATAGAGGGCCCCATATAACTTAATTCAATCCCTAATGGCTCTATTCGACCCCCAACACCTCCATAATATTTCTAAAAACATTTCAGGAAATAAATACACAGCCATGGGTGATTGGATGTGTGTGTATTCCTTTAAGATCAATTAAATAGTCAGATTATGTCAAATTTCTCTCTTTCTAGTGTTCCCTTATAATTGTCTCACCTACTCTTATCTCTTTATCATTATATCTTTCTAGAGAAGTGTGAGTGTGGTTAAAAGGAATTACATAAATAAAGTATACTATTTTTATTTATAAGGTGCTCACTACCATTGAGTGTGAGGGGTAGTTCATCACTGCCTTTAAAGTGATGGATTGGGTTCTCAATAAGATTGAGTGTGAAGGGGATAGATGATCATTACCTTAAAAGTGAGGGAGATTGGGTTTCTAGGTATAACCACTAAAAGTATAGCTGTGTATTTTGTTTTCATTATACAACCACTAAAAACTATGATTCTTACACCTGTAATTAGGATTCCTTACTATAACCAATAAAAATAAAGAGTTTGAATTTCTTTCAATACCTATTAAAAATAAAGGTTTAAATAAAAACCTCTCTATGAATCTTGAGGGGGGGAGATGTAGGGATCCCTTATGGATTATTACTATACCACTTTATCAATTTTTTTTATTTTTCTTTCATTTTATATTTATATTGTGCTTTAACACATATATTTTAGTTTATCACATAAAATATTTAATTTAAATTATTTCATTAATTATTTCAATTTCATCATATTTATTTTTAATTTAAAAAAAATTAAAAGGAAATTCAACACTATAATTTCTATCTTTACTCAAACCAATATCATCTTTTCCAAAATTAAATTCATTAAAATATTTAATATTTTTTTAAATCCGTATTTATTTCTTTTAATTTTTTTGTTAAACTTTACCTAAAAAAATTCTTCAACAAGCATGGTTCTTTTATTATAAACCATATTTTATTTTTTAAAAATTAAATTCCCTAAAAATATACATTCATTATATTTTTTATAAAATAATTTCAATATATCCTTAGTATTTTGAATGAAAACTTTACAAATAAAGACTTTGAAATACCCAATTTTAGTTTTTCATCCTTTATAAAGTTCATAGGGGGTCTTATTCAAGAAATATAGAAGAATAAGTCTATTAGAAAAATAAAAAGATGTATTAACATATTATGCTCATAAATATATATGAAAATTAAATTCATTTAACATGGTTATTTCCATTTTTTAAAGAGTTTTATTTTTTACATTCTCTTAATCCATTTTTTGGGGTGTTTTTTGAGCTAAATACATATCTTTATATCCATTTTCTTTGCAAATTTTGGAAAATTATAGATTTAAAAATTATCCACTACTATCACTTATAATTGATGAAATCAAGTGTCCCTTTTCATTTTTGACCAATTTATATTAATTAATAAATTTAGATAAATTTTTAGATTAATTTTTAAGGAAATAAACCCATGAAAATATACTAAAATCATCTACAAGGCCTACAAAATATTTTTTCCACAGTGACTAGTAGGTTTAATAGGTCCAAATAAATATAAATGAATAAGTTAAAGTTGTAATTAAGTTCGTACCTCATCTGATGACTTAAAATTTTCATTATAATACTTACATTTCATTCAAAAGTCACATATTATGTTGATTTCTAGTTTTAATTTATGCAAATCCAATGCATTTTGATTTTTTGAAATCTTGTATAGTAATCTCACAAAAACCTTTTACCTTTATTTTAGAATTATCACAAAAAGTTACACTCCAGCTATCAAACCTATTAAAATATAGAAAATTTGAAGCATCATCATTCATGTGTATTTAGAATCCACTATATATATACCATATATCACTTTTGAAACTTTCAATACATATTTCTTAAAAAAAATATTTAATAAAACATTAGTACCCATGAAAACTTGGGTCCAATTGGGTTATAAAAATATATTTTAGGAACCAAAACTGATTTCAATAATTTATTTATATGTAAAAATTAAAATATATAATTACAAATAAAATATTTTTTGTTTCCAATATATTTTTTAAATCATAAAGTACACTCACTTGCATAGTAACCTATCATTCCACATCTAAAACAAGTAATAGTTGAAATAAACCAATTTTAGCTTTTAAAAAAGAAAAATTATTATAAATTTTAGTGAAATAATTATCATATCCATGACCAGATCACTTTGAGTTCATTTTATTTAAGGAAATAATATTATCATATCTTTATATACACTAAAAAACTGGAAAGGTCATTTTTTATGTTTTCATCTAATCATTTTCACCAAAAATAGTTTTTAATATTGTATATTTTTTCTAATTGTTCATTGATAAAAAAATACTTACATCTATAATTTTTATATTTATGTTTTATAATTTTATCTTAATTATATTTCATTTCCTTTTGAGAATGTGTCAAATCTACAGAGGTTATTTTAGTATATTTTCAACCATATTTTAGATTTTCATTTTATTTATAAATAATCTTGTTCTACTTAAAACGATATTTATATTTTCTTTTAAGACCATCATTTAAACTAGTAATATTATAATTCTCATTCTATAATCTTTAAATTTATTTTTATTATTCATATTCTATTGTTTTTTTTAGTTTGTTTCAGAAGAATAGTAATCAGATTCACTAACTTCATTATCAAATCCATAAAACACAAATATTATAATTCCTAATCTAAATATAATTCTCCATTTATATCAATATATTCCATATAACTCCATATTGCAGTAAGTGTTATATTCTCCTTTTTAAATTAATTCATTTTATTATTGTGATTCTTTATACTTGGGCAATCAGGTTTGATTTTCCCTTTCTTTCTACACTCATGAAAAATAATATTGCAACCATCATTATAAATATTATTAAATTTCTCGTAGCCTCTTCCACCATCTCTAAAATAATTAATTTTATTTTGTATTGTGTACCGCTTCTTTATTCATCATGCTCCTTTAGCAACATGAGTTGCTTCAACCATATCACTAGTCTATAATTCTGAATCAAAGGAGCATGTAGTAATATTTGGTTAAAAATAAATTCCCCTATTCTATGAAGTTTCTTATTCAGCAATATTTTTAATCTTCAATTCATACTACAATAAATAGAAAATGTATTTTTAAAGTGTATATTCTTTGAAATACTTTATTTCATCCATTTCCACCTTATATACATTCCATTTCTTATGAAATTCTCCTAAATCACTTTGTTAAAGAATTTTTTTTGAAAAACATATCCTAAAGCACTCACAGTATTTACAATACTAGTAAATTTATGAAACATTATATTAACTATTTCTTCATTACCCATTTAAAATTCATGACACTCAGCTCTAAGAATCCCACATTTTGTTCTTTTTAAATCATTAGTTTCATAATGATTAAATTGTAAAATTATATAACTATTATGTGCAATTTTTCATGTTTAAATATGTCTAAAAAAATTCAAATAGTGGAACATTATAAAATATTCATCACTTTGTAGTTCAAAACATACATTAACACTTTATTACTAGAAATGGTTTTATGATCTAATTCAACTAGTCTATAAGGTTTTATTGTTATTGTTATGTGATCAATGCTTAGGTATTTAAGAAAATATTCCATCCAAACGTTCCAATAGACATAATAAGTAGTGTCTAAATATGTTGTTTTTTAAGGGATACAAGAATAACATGAACTTATACCTGCACTCATAAATAAATCTTCTCCTTGATGGTTATGTTACGAAATGGTTATTACAAAAAAAAATATACCAAATTTAGTGGTCCATATTTGTTACCAATTTTTGTTCCTAGATATAGTGATATCATAAAGGTCAAGAGGGGGGAGTGGTGAATTGGAATTTTATTATGTTTTTAGAATCATAACCATAGTTTAAAAAATTAATGATGTGGAAATAAAAAAGTAAATGATTTGTAGGATTTTTTGTAGTAGTTTGGATTAAAATGATTTTATACCTAATCTTTAATCCTCTCAACCATAGAGAGAAATGACAAACACTAAAGAAAACTTGACTTTTGATGTGGAGTCACAAACTTTTATAGCTTGATTTTTTACACTTGGATTCACACCTAAATACCCTATTTTTTTCCTACCCGGAGGCCCAACCCAAGAATTAATTTTAAAGATGATTCACCACCCACTTAGTACATCCTTTTTCTCACCTGGATGCACAACACATACATACCTTTTATTGGGGTAGTATAAAATGACAATGTTGACTTTTTATATGGGAATCACAAGATGAAAATAACACATACAATGGAAATAGATATATAAGAAATAGCAAAAAACCAAAATTAAAAATGGAACAAAAAAAGAGAGAATCCAAAACAAATTTTATTATTGAAGATATTGAGATATATATCATTGAAGACCAGTAAATACTTTTTAAATATATATATATATATATATATATATATATTCATTAGATTTATTAGATTCATTAGATTTATTAGATCTATTAGATCAATTATATTTATTATATTTATTATATTAATTTTATTTAGAATTAATATATATATATATATATATTGATATTATAATTATTAAATATATATATGTTTCCAATGAATTTGGTTAATAAATATATTGATCGATCATGTGTGTATATATGTTATGTATCATCATGAATGTTTATTTATACATTGAACCCTTCTCATTATTCATGATGTCCATTGATGGCTTGTTTTTTATTATGTATATTTTATTACTAGGTAAATATGATTAATACATGTTACCCCTATATACTATTATGTTCTAAAAAATACTTATAAAATTACATTAAAAATATTTAAATAATAAAAATATTTATTATATTTATAATTGTTAACTTTTAATTATATATAAATACATTTTAAATATATTTATCTTTAATTATAATTATAACTATATATATATTTAAATAATTATAAAATTACATTAAATATATATATTATAAATTTATAAATACATATATAAGTATAATTATATACAAATATTTATAAATATATTTATTTATAGTTATAATTATAACTATAAATAAATATATATATATCTATATATATATCTATGTGTAAATAATTATAAAATAATAATAAATATTTTTATTAAACTACTTATAAAGTTATAAATACATAATTAAATAAATAAAAAAATTTATAAATATAACTCTAAAACATGTAGATATATTTAAGTAATTTGAACATTATAATAAATATATTAATTATATATATTTATATAATTATAAATATATTTGTTATAATTTTATAATTATATAATTATATATATATATATACTTACAACTATAAATAAATAAATATTTATTTTAATTTTAAATTACAAATAAATATATATTTATTTAGTAGTTATAATTATACATAAATATTAATTTATTTAAATAATTTTAAAATTATAATAAATATAGTAATAAAATAAGAAATATTCTGGATATAAATTTGTTGTAAGTTTAAAATTATTTAAATAAATAAATAAATATTTATTTATAATTATAATTTAAAATAATATATATTTATCTATTAGTTATAAATATAAATAAATATATATTTAATTAAATAATTATTAATTTCTAAAAAAATTATTTATTATTTTAATATATAATGATATATATTATTAAATATATATATTTATAAACATATAGAAATATTGATAAAAAATAAAAAAATTATATTTATAGTTATAAATAAATACAGACATATTTAAATAATTATACAATTATAATAAATATATTAAATATATATTAATAAAATTATAAAAATTAGAAATATTAATTTCTTGTAATTTTATGTTTATTTAAATAAATATATATATATATATTCATTTATAATTATAATTATAAATAAATGTATATTCATGTAATTATAAATAAATATATATTCATATAAATAATTATAAAATTAGAATAAATATAGTTGTATATATCTATAATCTTATAAATATATATAATTAATATATTTATTATATATATATACTAAGATGATAAATATAATAAGTATATTTCTTATAATTTTATAATTATTTAAATTATAATTTTATAATTATTTAAATTATAATTTTATAAATTAAAATATATATCTATTTATTTATAGTTATAATTATAAATAAATATTTTTTTATCATATATATAATTTTATAAATATATATCAATATAATTAAATTAGTAACACAATACCTTTATTAGTGCTTTTTTAGCACTGATAAAGATACCTTTTAAGAGCACTTATTTAGCACTAATAAAGTCCTATCTTTATATGGGCCAAAAAAAGCACTAATAAAGGCATGTTTTATCAGCACTTTCTATTTTAGCGCTGATAATACATAATATTATCAGTGCTTTTTAACTAGCACCGATAAAAGGTTCACCAGGTTTTATAAAAAAATTAACTTTCTCCTTCTTCCTCACACCCCTCAAGCTCTTACAGAAGCTGATCATCGTTGTCGTGCCTCCTCCTCCTCTTCCCCCACCACCTCTCTTCTACCATGAACCACAAATCCATCGTGTGCCTCTCCTCCACCACGAACCAGACTGTTGTGCACCTCTCCTCTAACATGCCCCACACCTCCACTGTGCGCGAACCAGGCTGTCATGCACCTCTCCTCTACCGCGCACCACACCTCTTTTGTGCACCACACATCCGTGGTGATTTCTCTCCTCTTTTTCTTCTATTTCATCTTGTTCGCATGTAATTATAGTTTGATATTGGTGGTATACTGTGAATTGTATGGGATAAATGCCCTGATGAAAATCGTGGTTGTTGGTGGTCCTTGTTTGCGCACTAAATGAATTACATGTTGGTTGGGGTTCCTGTTCATATTTTTTTCCTTTAATTTTGTGTGACTCGGTTATGGATTTGAAGTGTGATTTCACTATATCATAGTTTAATTTCTATTTAATAATGAGGAATTTTGTCGTTAGGGGTTGAGTAGTATGTCACTTGATATATTTATGTGTTCTCCATTAATGTTGACAATTTTTAACTTTGATTTTGCTTGAGTGAGGTAGGTGTTTCTTTGGAACTTTCTTGTAATACATGTTATAAATTTCTTGGATTTTTTAAAATGATTTATTATGAAATTATAATCCATTGTTATGACTTTGTTGGGTTTCAATTGGCTTGAAAATGGTTTAAAGACTTAGACTAGGCTTATGCCACATGCCAAGTATTTTTTAAAATGCCCGAGTGGATTTTTTAAAGGATTTTAAATATTATGAAAGTTTGGTCATAATTTTTTTTCTTTAAAGTGAATATGAGATATTTTAAAGTCATTCTTTTCAAAATGAATGGAATTTACCTTCAACCTATTTAAATGGTTTTGATACCCTTAACTCTCGTGGTGGATTAAGACGTTTTCAAAAGGATGTCGAAACATAATAAATGGGGTTTTAGCGCATATTTCCTTAAAAAATAAAAGGGTTTATTATTTTAAAATTTTATTTATAGAAAATGTCTGGGCTTCCAAATGGGCATTCTCATGCATTTTGAAAAATGGTTATCGGATGAAATTTGAAATGTTATCCTCAAATGGGATGAAAATGGATTGGCTTCTCAATCACATTTATAAAATCCAAGTTGGTAATTTAAAGGACGTTATTTTATAAATATTGGGGACCCTCAATTAAGCTCCATGTATTTATTGTTCTTGTTGTGGCTTGTGACCCCATGGGGGATTTCTCATATTCTTATGCTTATTGTGAATCTTATAAAAGGCTGTGAAAGGGGTTGTTTCTTGTGAGGGTATAGGAGGTGGGGTGAGGTTAAATTTTAAATTATTGAAATTATATTTATGTGATGATCAATTATTTCATTGGTTACTCACTTCCACTATTGAAATGTCAAGGGTGTCCTAGGAGACTGGTAGGGATCCAGATAAGTGAAATCCCTAGTGTGGAGTTTTCTTCCTAGTGTAAGGACCCAGTTATATTTAGTGAGTTTATGAGATGTTTTAGTGTACCTAGAATTCATTGGAAGGGACCACGGTTTATTTTGATCCCCAGATCATGATAGAGCCTAATGAGTTCTATATGACTACTTCGATATGACGCGTTAAATATTATTGTCCTAAGTTCCTCATCTCTAGCTCAGGATCCAAATACACGAGTCTTAGGATGTTTCACATTATGGTTTCATCATTATTAGGACACTTAAGATGATTTATTTTCATGGCTGAATTTCATTCCCTTAGTTTTTTTGTTATACGACATCATTTTTTGGTTGTTTTTTGGAATATGTTTCTTTGTTTCCTTAGTGACTATGTATGATTATTGTTTCACTTCGAGTGTGTATTTTCTTACTTTAAAATAGGTTGATTTAAATGGTTAAAAAAATTTATTTTAAAACGACAAAATTGGTTATTTGTTAAATGAGTTTTAAGAAAATAGATTTTCATTATGGTTATTTATGAAAAATATTTTTTTAGAAAATGTTCTAAAAGAGGGATAAATTATGATTTGATATGTCTTATATGGTTTTAAAGGACCTCTTTCCATTTTTTTATTTTTTTATTTCAAATTTTTAGTCATCCTTTTTTTTATATTATAAAAAGGTTTATTGTTTGAAAATATACAAGTTTATTGTTTTTACACTTTTTTATAATTCATGTGAAAATATATTTTATACCTTATGTTAAAACTAGAACTTTATGAACTATATTATGAAGGTATTCAAAGAGAATTATTTATGAGATCATACAAATAATTTCTAGCTCACACCCTATATATGAACTAGTGAATAGGAGTGTATGACACTCTTATATTACCTTTTTAGTGCCCTATTTTGATTTTTTCTTGATGCTCATATTGGTCCCTAGTTGGATGATGGGATATAGTGAGTTATTGGGGGTTACTAGTGTTGATGTTGGAGTTATTTAGGTTTTTATTCTCTTTTAACTTTTCTTTTAGAATGTTTTAGTAAGAATGAGTTATTATTATTTTTAGGAATTAGGTGATTGGTTTGCAGTGTGTTCTTAATCACTACCCTTTGTAACGAACCTTAAGTTTCCATAGGCTATTTATACTCCCTACATTGATGGTCTGGATAAGGAATGGTATTAGATAAGAATCTATGTCAGATGGTGTAGGATTCTAAGATGATATTTGAATTATATGAGATAGGGATGAACTACTAACATCAAATTTCTATCTATGATAATACCATTTAAATAGGCATGGCATTATATGAGACCTGACCTAAGTTATGTAGCTCAATATGAGTATTTATATGTTCATGAGTAATCCTTCTAATATCTTAATGGGAGATTGATGAAAGCACAAAAATTAACCATAAATGAGATGGGTAATGAGTATGGATTATATTGTGATGTATCAGGAGTCAGGTTTAAAGAGTTTCATTCCATGATGGTCATGTGGTTGCTTATGGGTCCATACAATTAATAACATATAATATAATCTTCCCAAATCCTTTCTTAGATTTGGAAATAGTGGTGCTTTCCATGAGGTTATATTGGAATACACTAAAAAATTATTTGAAAAGTATTTTCAACATACCTTTTTTTTGTTTTAAATAAATTTAAAATGATTTAAACACTTTTCATGGACTTAGGTTTTAAGCGAAGTGTTTCTCAACTCACCTTATTGTATTTCATAAAGGGATGTAAATGTTTTGAAAGCGTATGTAATTTTGGTTTCATTTTAATAAGGGGTGTGTGGAGTTTTAATTGAAAAAAATTAAAATATAGAGGGGTTTCACTAATTTTTAAATGATTAACATTATTGGGTCATGAAGTTTCCTTGAATCATTAAAAAAAGGAATTGGGGTTTTGAGAAAGAGTGTTTTAAACTGATTGTTTTATTTGAAAAAGGTCTTGTTATTTCAAATAGGATTTTGTGTAAATGGTTGTTTTTTTAATGGGATTTCAACTATGATTTTATAAATAGTTTTCAAAGGAGAATTAAACTCTATAACTATTTTTTATCCTTGGTTAATTTTTATATCAATGTTTTTCTATTTATTTTTTAAAATATTTATAGAACCGAATCAAATAGGATGGATATGAATAAATATCATATGGATGCCAATCGTTTGACAAGAGAGTATGAATTTAGAGTGGAAGAGTTCATCGAGTTTACAAAATATCATCCATATGACCCTTCTCAAATCCATTGTCTGTGTTTATGCTATTATTATTTAAGATAAGTTAGTCTATAGGAGTTGGAAGAACACTTGATCAGTCATAGAATAGATCAAAGTTATAAATTTTGGAATAAACACGGTTAAAAAGTGAATGTATCTAGTGGTTGGGATAACATTGAATTTTATAGATCATCTGGTATGATTACAAGTGTAAAAAAATGAATAAGACTGTATCAAGAATGTGATTACAAATGTGAATGATGATGAAGATCGTATTGAAAAAATGAAAAGTACAATTTAAGATAAACTTTGTGATTTCCCAAAATTGTTTGAGTAGTTAAAGAGTTGTGTAAAGACACCTTTTTATGGTGGTTGCACTAAATATACAGCATTTTTAACCATACTAAATCTGTATAATTTGAAATCAGGCAATGGATGGAGTGATGATGGTTTTATAGAATTACTTTCTATCTTGAATGACATGCTCCCAGAAGATAATGAGATCTCGAGCCGAACAGAATATGCCCAACAAATGCTACGTTCTATGGGTATGATCTCAGAATGAATACACACCTACCCGAATGACTATATACTATTTCACAATGATCACAAATCACTTAGAGAATTCCCAAAGTGTGGTTCTTCTCAATACAAGAAAGATAAATCTGGTCCTATGAAAGTTATATGGTACTTTCCAATTATTCCAACGTTTATGAGCCTATATAGAAGTGAGGAGACTGTAGGGAAATTGATGTGTCATGTAGACAAAAGAAATAGAGATGGGAAACTACATCACCTAACATACTCTCTTCAATAGAAGATAATCGATCATGAGTATCCTAATTTTGGAATCAAGCTAAGAAACATTCGTCTTGCATTATCTACAGATGGAATGAATCCTTTTGGTTTTCAAAATAGCACTTATAGTACATGGATAGTTATGTTGGTAAATTATAACTTTCCACTTTATTTATTCATGAAATGAAAACTCGTCATGTTATCTATGCTTATATCAGAACTGAAACAACTGGGTAATGATATTGATGTTTATTTGGCTCCATTAATCAAGGATTTGAAATTATTGTGGGATTCAAGTGTTACGTTGTATAATGCTTATAGATATGAAGATTTCACATTGAGATCCATGTTGTATAGGATGATAAATGACTTTACTCCTTATATAAATTTGTCATGATATATAATTAATGAATGTAATGGGTGTCCCATCTGTGAAAAAGGTACACAGTCAATTAGGTTGAAACATTAATTGAAAATTGTGTTTCTATGACATCACATATTTCTACCCTGATGACATAAGTACCAATCTTGGATAGCATCATTCGATGGAATTTCAGAAGAATATACCACACCATCTCCACTAACTGGTGATCAACTGTTTAAGAAAGTAAAATATGTGGACAGTGATTTTGGTAAACCATTTTGGAAAAACCTTACAAAAACTAGTTAGAAGAAGAGATAAGTTTTTTTTGAATTACCATACTAGAATTGTCTGTACGGTAGACACTTCCTTGATGTTATGCATGTTGAAAAAAATGTATGTGACAGTGTCATAGACGCATTACTAAATGAACCCAATAAAACAAATAATGGAATTAAGGCTAGGTTGGACATGGTTGAAATGGGAATACGAAAAAAGTTGGCACCAGTGAAGGGTGAAAAATGAACTTTTCTTCCTCCAGTTTCTTACACTCTTTACAGGTAGGAGAGATATCAATTTTTCAACTTCTTGAATGAAGAAAGGTTCCAAAGGGGTATTCATCGAATATCAAGAAAATTATGTCAATGATCAATTTAAAGTTAAAGGGTTTGAAATCACATGACTACCGCGTTTTGATGCAAGATCTAATTTCTATAGCTTGATATTGAATTTTTTCCAAGAATGTATGTTATACGTTAACCAAGATTTGTTTCTTCTTCAATGATATATGTATAAAAGTAATAGACCTAGAAAAATTGTCGGGTATGGAAAGAGAAATTTTTTTCATATTATATAAATTGGAAATGTTCTTCCCACTGACATTATTTGATATGATGGTTCATTTGATGGGTCACTTGGTGAGAGAGATTCATCTATGTGGTCCTATACACTATAGATGGATATACCCCATTGAACGGTATATGATGATTTTGAAAGGGTATGTCAAAAATAGAAATCAGCCAGAGGTTTGTATTATAGAGCAATATATTGTTGAGGAAGCTATTGAATTTTGTACAAAATACCTGTCCAGTGTAGAAAGCATTGGTCTACCAAAATCTCATCGCACTGGATGACTTTTAGGCAAAGGAATTTCTAGAAGAGAGGTTATCACAATCAATATTATAGATCAGAAGTAGGCCCACCTTTACATTTTTTATAATAGTTTGTAGGTTGACCCATATGTCGAAACCCACAAAGAAATTCTCAAGAATTTGAATCCATCAAGTGCTGAAAAATGGATATCAAATACACATACTTGACAGTTTATAGGATGGTTTAAAGACCATATATTTAAGGAGTCAGATGAAAATCCGGACTCAATTTCAGAACAAATTCGATGGCTAGCCAAAGGACCAAGTGTGTATGTATTATCTTATAATGACAATGTAATTAACAGTTGCACATTCTATACTAATGAACAAGATGAAATTAGTACCATGTAGAATAGTGGAGTTACACTTATGGCTGAAGTGATGCATTTTTCTGGTGCTAAGGACAGAAATCCAATTTATGAGAATATGTCATACTTTGGTATCATCAAACAAATATGGGAGTTGGATTATATGAACTTCCAAGTGCTTATTTTTCAATGAAAGTGGGCTGATAAAAGGAGTACAGTTAAAATAGATGAGTTTGAATTTGTGAAAGTCAATTTTAGTAAGGAAGGATACAAAGATGAACCATTTATAATGGAATCATAGGTAGTACTAGTATTTTATGTTCCAGATCCTGCAAACCGAAACTGGTCAATTATTTTGTTATCCACCAAAACCACTGAAGGGTTAGATGAAAATTCAACAGAAGATGACCTTTTCATTGGGATGTCACAATCATTTTTCAGAAATACCAATGTAGATGTAGTTTTTTATGTCATAGGATACCACAATGAAGAGATTTGGATAGTCGATAGAGGGGTAAAATCCCTTCAACCTTTAAAAAAAGAGTGTTCAATAATCAGGTTAAATTTTTTGTTAATATACATCATGTTACCTTATATTATTATCTATTCACTACTTCTTTTATGTATTCTGAATTAAATGTTGAACCACTTCTGAAAATAATGACTTCTTCAAGTGATGTGCTCCCAATCCTGAGGAACAATATGTCTCTCAACCTGATGCTTCTCACAATGTAGAGGACCAATAGTTTTCTCAACCTATTGCTAATGCTTCTCCTAGTGTAGAGGTACAACTACCATCTACACATGTCGATGGTAGTTCTCCAAAAGAACATATTGATGATATTGAAATAGAGGAAATGGTAGGCACTGAAACACTAATAGTGCATAAAAAATAAGAGTATCTTAGTTTGACAGTGTTAGAAAAAATCCTCAGGGAAAAGGAAAAAGGCATCAAATATGAGGTCGGATGAAATAAGAAGAGCCAACATGTTAACCCCAACAAGGCCACGTTCAGTAGTTACATTAGAATCGTCACTCGGTAACGTGTGTCGTTTAATCTATAGTCATGGAACCATGTTGTCATTGGGATTAATACACTGATGTGAGGAGATATTATGATAACATTTTGATATCATTTCTTTAATTTACTAAAAATAAAACAATGAAACATTGAATTACTCTTCATTATGCCTTGTAGAGTGTATTTATAGTGGATGAATCACACAAGGACTATGTATTAAGGGTTTCTAGAAGGATTCATAGATTATTTTGCACAATTTTAATGAAATTTTATCTTAAATATGTTAAAGGGAAAATAAACCCGCACCCACCTCTTATTTATGCACACCTGATAACCCATAGAGCGTGTGATAGGTTTACTAGACATCTTGAGGAGCAGTCTTTTAAGGTATATTGTGTTTGGTAATACATTATTTGAAGATACATGTATTCATCACTTTCATTGATAGTTTTTTATTTATGAAACAAAAACCGAGTACTGAAAATATGGAATGAGCAACAAAACCAGCGTACCCCTACCATAAAGTAATAATGGGGTATGATTCACTTGAAAAAAAAATTGGTACTTGTTTTAAATCTACTATAATAATTTTATGTGACATAAAACAACACTATAGCTAGGTTCCCCTATTTATATTCATATTGATGAATCCAAATCCAATGTCACTTTCATCCCATGACATGTGCTATGGAAGGATGTGTGAGTAAAAAATATGGGATACTAATAGATGAAAACACACAAAATGTGTGGGAAACATGTGTAAGTATAACATAATAAATATATTTTTTATTTAAATTGATATTACATAACAATGATTACTTATTTTCCTATATTTTTTATCTGAAATAGTCACAGGAATCAGCAATGCCCAAACCGGATGTGGACTTACTTTCAGTGCACTTAAAGCAACTAGAAAAATATGGTCGCGTCAAAGGTACTGGTTTTGGGGTGACACCCCGAACATTTTTTTAGAAAAAAACAAGAGGAGGATCAAAGTGAATAAATAAAAATGACGAGAGAAATAATAGCCATCCTTGAAGAAAATATGAAATTTCAGAGAGATTTCATGGAAAAAATGATGGTGAGGTGGGGGTAGAGAGAATAAACAACTCATGAACAACCATCACGTAAAGATCCCGCCCCACCCCCACTAGCTTTGAAGAAATCCATTCCCCTAAAAAACATGTCTTATTTGTGGTAATAAATGTTCTAATAATACTTTATGTGAATTTTGAATTAGATAGACACTGATACATTTCCAATACTAATATTGTATTGGGTGAAAATGATTGTGATTTATATCTATCAACACCCACCCATCTCCTTGTAGAGATAGCTATAGTGTTCAATATCCAGAACGTCATTCTATACAACATACTACTTCTAACAGGTCATGTCAAAGTGTTGATTAATTTATCCCATGAGCTGATCACTGAGATACCTTTTCCAATTGATGATGAAGATATTCATAAGGTCGAATATGTTCTTAGAACATTCATCGCATGTCCATCACAACTTGTAAAAAAACATGCTGATAAAGAGGTATTCATTTACAACTTTTTTTCAAGACAAACCTTTAAAATTTAATGAAAAATGTCTTAATCGATTAATTTTATTACATACGAACATAGGGAATGGGTGAAAAGAAAAAAATCTCAAAACCATCTCAATGATCAACCAACCGATCAAATAAATCTACTGAAATCACCTTAAACATTCCTATTTTATATCCACGTTTATTATCATTATAGGCTCATGTGAATATGATGTTGAAAGATGATGGGTTCACATAATTATTTTTGATGAAAATATGTACAGTGGGGAAGATCCATATTTCATTAGTGTTGAAAATTTAAGTGAAATCCTCGAGTATGATTAGCTAGGCGGCTTAGTTATAAATGGATACATGAGGTGTGTTTTCATGATTTGATATTCCAAAAGATGATATACTATGATAATTATGACTCTATACATTTCATATTTTTCACAAGAATATACATGAAAAAAAATTAAAGGGATTTCCCTATGATCAAAAAATTGGACTCGTTAGCCCTCAAGTCACCACTACAGAACAAAAATAAATAAATTCCAAGAAAGAGGGTGAAATAGTTTCAGGCCTGCTCAAATTGTTTAACAGAAAAAATATGGATGACAGACTCTTCTTAATACCAACGATGTAGGGGTAATACACTACAATTTATTCATATCAAATATTTTTAAATTCATTCATTACTTATTCTTTTCTATTTTCTTATGCAGCATTGGATTCTCATTGTGATCAATTTGGATACTCAAAAGATTTATTTCCTATATTCAATTCATGGATACCCAACAAACTGAACACACATGATGGAATTTGTCAATCTGTAATACACTACATCCAACATTTTAGAACTAAACATCTAGTTATATAATTTATATTATATTTTAATTAGTATTCTGTTATGATAGGGCAATGTGTGAATATCATCTACATCATGGAATGAGCTAGTGGAAAGGGATAAGAAACATCACAAGTACTATAACTGGATACAAATTAGGTTATATATAATAATATTTCACTACCCAAACACATATAAAAAAATTAATTATTTTTTTAATGTTTCTGCATTGTCCAAAACAAATAAATGATAAATACTATGGTTATTATGTTTGTAAATTTATGAAATAGATTGTATTCCATGAACAAACCATCACCCCTGAAGAGGTGTTTTAGAAGATAATTACTATTAAATTTAAAATATTTATTAATACTTGGTGTATTTATATTTTTTTTAGTACTACCATGATTTTAAAAAAGAATTATATTAACAAGATGAGATATATTTGTTTAGAAATTAATGGGCAGCATACCTGATGGAATAATGTATAGAAATATCACGAATATGTGAATGGTATGACTCAAAGTGTCAATTTTTATTTAAAATTTTCAATATTTTTAGTAAAAAGAAAAAGTTACATAATAAAAACTAATAAAACACATTATGATTGTTTTGGTACTTTAGTAAAACGATCCAAAATTCATTTGTGATGTGTAGGAATAAACCACACATAAATCTAACACATGGTGTGACTGTTATGACTTTAAGTTTGTATTTTTATAATAAATTAACAATAAATTTATCAAAAAGAACAAGTGACATACTGAAAACCTAGAAAATGAATTCATATTGTTTTTGTACTTTAGGAAAATGATCCATCAGTCATTTGTGACATGTAGGAATCAACCACACCTCAATATGATGAATGGTGTGATCGATATAACTAAAAGTGTCCATTATCTATTTAAAATTGACATTTTAACTCAAAATGTGTCACTCATTGAAAACTAAGAAAACTCACTATGATTGTCTTCATAATTTCAAATAATGATTCATAAGTTCTTTGTGAAGTGTATGAAGAAGTCTCATGTCAAACCGATGCACGATGAGACCAGTATGACTCAAAATGCGTGTTTTCAGTTTGAAATGATATTTTAGAAAAAAAACAAAATTGGAATACTAAAAACTGATTAAATGAAGTTTTATTGTTTTGATACTTTAGGAAAATGACCTATAAGTCATTTTTGATGTGTAGGAATCAACTACACCTCAATGTGATGCAATGTTCAACTTTTATGACTCAAAGTGTCTCTTTTTATTTAAAATTGACATTAATTTAAGTAAAAAAACACAACTGGCATATTGAAAACTGAGAAAATGCCTTCAGATTATTTTATAATTTAGGAAAATGATCCATGAGATATTTGTGACATGTAGGAATCAACCCCACCTTAATAAAATGAATGGTGTGACTGTTATAAATTGAAATGTGTCTCTTTATTTAAAATTTACAGTAATTTAAGTAAAAAGAACATCTGACATACTGAAAACCAATAAAACACATTCATATTGTTTTTATACTTTAGTACAATGATACATGAGTCATTTGGGATATGTAGTAATCAAATGCACCTCAATCCGACATATGGTGAGACCGGTATGACTAAAAGTATATGTTATCAGTTTAAAATTTACATTTTAGCTCAAAACATGTCAGTCACTAAAAACCAAGAAAACGCTTTTTGATTGTCTTCAATCCAATGGCCCTAAGGCCTTCATATTTTATTGATTATGATAATCCACCTTTCAAGGGGTGAGGTGGAACCCTTACAAGGCCCGTAGGTGAAAGTATTACATGGCCTGTATGCCTTAGAGGAATTCATTGCTCGTAGGATTCAAACAATACATACAACCCAGACTAATTGCTTGGAACTGCTCCTCCCTATCATCTTCAACATGAAATCATCTCTACACCTTTACATGGCTATTCGGCTAGGCTTTCCCGTGCATGCATAGTATTGTCCCGATGGAAAGTTTCGTACTCTCTCATTCTTGCAATCCATTTAACTTCTGTTATGGTGAAAGCTCATTGCTCTTCCTCCTTCTGAAGCTTGTTCCTTGTAGGTTGTCTCATTTGCATCTTCACTTAAGGTGGCCTGAAGGCCTTGAGGTGGCCCGAAGGCCTTAATGACCCAAAGGATAGTGATTCATTAGTCCTTTCTTGTGTGTATGAAGTATTCTCACATAAAATTGACACACGATATGACCGGTATGACTCAAAAAGTGTGTTTCTGGTTTGAAATGATATTTATTAAAAAAACAACTGACATCTTGAAAACTAAGCAATCTCATCTGGATTGTTTTGATACCCTAGAAATATGATCCATGAGTCTTTTTTGACATGTAAGAATAAAAAACAACTCAATATGATGATCGATGTGATAATTATAAATCCAAATGCATTTTTATTTAAAATTGAAATTAATTTAAGTAAAAAGAACAAGTGACATACTGAAAACCAAGAAAATGCATTCTGATTGTTTTTATATTTTAGGAAAATGATCCATAACTCATTTTTGATGTGTAGGAATCAACCCCACATCAATACAACGCACGGTGTGACCTGTATAACTCCAAATGTGTCTTTTTTATTAAAAAATGACATTTTAGTAATGTATTTTTTCATGTTAATGTTTAATTTATTTCATTATAGAATTACTAAAATAATATTTGTTTTATTATATAGTTGAAACCTTTTTCTTGAGTTGGGATGAATTTTTATGCAACTAATACCATGGACATGCATTTTTGAGAGGGGATCACAGATGTCAAAGGATGAAACATTAATGTTTTTAACTGTTTGTTGGATAATTGTAAATTTAATTATATAAAACATTGTTTGAAATGTATATATCATTTTTTTCTAAACCCTTGTGTGTGTTGATTTTTTCTTGTGTGTGCTGCTTTCTTCTTGTGTGCACTGTGCAGCTATTGTTTTGTGTAGGTGGTGGGTGTGTGTTGTGTAGGTGCTATTGGTGGGTGTTCAGTTATATAAAAAACAAATCACAGATAGCTAGGCCTTTATCAGTGCTATTTTGCGCACTAATAAAGGAACCATTTATCAGCTCTAGTTTGAGTTCTGATAAAGGTACCATTTATTATCGCTAATTAAAGCACTGATAAAGTGAGATTTTATCAGTGTTAGCACTGATAAAAATTTCTTTTATCTATTCTAAAATAGCATGGATAAAGGGGTCCTTTATCAACACTTTTTTTAGTGCGGATAAAGGAAGACCTTTATCATCTCTTTTGTAGCTCTATTAAAGAGTATCCCCCTTTATCTTCACTGAGATTAACAGCACTTCTCTAGTGTTGTTAAAATCATTTTATAACACTGATAAAATCACTATCTGTAGTAGTGTAATGACCTTATTTCCAATGACCATAGTAAAAATTGCCAGATTTCATTCCCATAAATAGACATGCTAGAATCATTCATTCCATTCTCACTTCATAAGTCACAATTTTCATTTCCATTGTTTCCATTTTTGGATCTCACAATATGATTTATTGTTTCATGGTTTTCTTCTACATTAAAGGTTTTATTTTTCTATTAGTTATTTTCATGGGTGATGATGTTCTAAGGGATCTCCCTAGGTTAAATATTTTATTCTTATTTATTTATTATCCTCTATTAATTTATGAACTCTTAAACGATGTGAAAATCCATCGTGAGTGATACTTAGTTTCATAATACTTTTTGTAACATTTTACTATGAATGAATAAGGTATTGTTTGTTTAATTCATATCTTGTATAACTTATTAAATAATATATTTATATTCCTTTGAACAAATAGAAAAAAAGATTATAATTATAAACATATAGTGAATGGAAATAATATTTTTCTAAAAACTTGAGGCTTTACATATATTGAGCAACTTAAGGGTTTTATTTTTGATAAAATTTAACTTGAGTTCAAAATTTGGATGATTCCCTCTATAGTTGAAAGAAATCCCCAAAGGTACTTTAACAATAATAATTATTTGCAACACATTAATTTCAAGAAAGGAACAATGGAAAATAATTTTTGTGTGAAGAAAATGAGGACCGATACTCTCATTTTCTTTATTTATATTTATGACATTATTTTCACAAGTGACGATGAGAATAATTTCATAGAATTTATTGAAAATAATGAAGAATTTGTTTTGAAATATCCATTCATGGTAACATATAATTATTTTTAGAAATAATAAGAGGTGTTATATTTTTATTTATCATAAAAACTATGTCAAAAAACTTTTAAAGATGTTTGGCATGGAAGAATCAAAATAAATATTAACCACCTATCATTATGGGTATAAAATTGAGCAAGTATGGGGATAACGTAAGAGTGAATAGGAAGGAATTCAAAAATATTATTAGAATCCTCTTATATCTTACAACATAAAAAACAAACATTGTATTTGTAATGATTTTTTTTGGAATATTTCAAAATGATCCTAAGGAATCACACAAGATGGCTTCTGAAATAATTTTTATATACATAAAAGGGACACTTAATCATGAGTTTATCTATGGAAGAGATGATTAGAACGTAAGCTTTTAGAATTATAAACATATCATGTATGGAAAGAATAGGATTTATTCCAAAAAAACATGGGTCATTATATATATTGATCAACTTAAGGGTTTTATTTTTGATAAAATATCACTTGAGTTTAAAATTTGGGTAAGGCCCTCTATGGTTTAAAGAAAACCCAAAATGTAATCTAAGATTAATAGTTGTTTTTAACACATGAATTTCAAGAAAGGAACTATGGAAAACAATTTTTATGTGAATAAAATGAGGACCCTTAATTTCATTTTCATTATTTATACTGATGAAGTTATTTTTACAAGTGATTATGAGTATAATTTCGTAGAATTTATTGAAAAAATGAAAAAAAAATTGAGATTTACATGCTTAGTAAAATATAATTCCTTTTATAAATAGAAAAGGAATTATATTTTTATTTCTCATGAAGAAGTTTGGCATGGAAGAATACAAATTAGTATTGATAACCTATCATTATGGGAATAAAATTGGGAAAGGATAAGGATGCTTTAAGAGTGAATCTGAAGGAATTCAAAAATATTATTATAATCCTCTTATATATTATATCATCCAAGTCAAACATTGAATTTGTAATATAATTTTATGAAATATTTCAATGTGATCCTAAGGAATAACTCATGAAGGGTTATAGAATAATTCTTATATACATAAAAGAGACACTTAATCATGAGTTTCTCTATGGAAGAGAATATGAGAATGAGATATTTGGTTATACTAATATTAATTGGTCATAAAATATTGATTATGGAAAGTTTACTCAAGGAATAAAATCCTTTTATAGAAGAAAATTTGTGTGTTATCATTGAAAAAAACAAAATTTGGAGACACTTGTCACTATAGAGGTGGAGTATGTGGCTACCACACATGCTTATAGACAAATTATTTAGATTAAGGAACAACATGAAGTTCTAAAAGAAATATATAATTTTCCATTGATAATTGGTTTTAATGACTAAAGTACATTAAATTTTTCTAATAACCATATGAAATACTCAAGATCAAAACACATTGATATTAAATATCATTTTATAAAATAATGATTATTAGTGGTATAGTGAGAATTCATTATATGTACACCTAAAAATAAATTACAAATATTTTAGCTGAGGCATTACAAAAATAAAAATTTAATAACTGAGGATAATGATGAATTTTCACCTTCGCTCACTCAAGAATTAAAGTTTGGTGATTGTTCACCCCTTCCCTATATATATTTCTTTGAATATTTTTATCAAAGGAGGATAATATACTCAAATCATATTAAAATCTGTATGATAAAAATATTAAATAAAAAGGGGGCTTAAATTAAATATCCAATGGGTTATATAAAATAGTGGTGAAATTAGTGGGCTTTTCAATAGAGAAAATTTAATAAAAGATTTTGAAGTATTAAATATTTGGTAAATTTTTCATGACCCATCCCAATGGGGCCCATGCTGTGACTCACCAAGCCCACCTCCAATAGGCTAAGGGATGGTGACTAGCACCGAGTAGGAATATCACTAACATGGGAGGCATTTCCTAAGTACATGTACACATGAACACATCTCCAAGACCACAAATGATGAAATGTAAAAACCACTAAGGAAAAAAATGAATTCATACAACTAAACCCAACCAATAGAGTACAATGGAAAGTAAAGTGGAGAAAGTAAACTAGGACAGAATACAATCCCACCAAAAGAAAGATTCTGCAAACTACAAAGTCCAACTTGTAAGTAAGAAATAGGTATTGGGACTACTGATTGTAGTAATAGGAACACCTCATCCTGTAAGGATTCTTAGAAAGCTCGGTACGGTCCTAGTACTCCCTAGACTTCGTCAAAAGGCTACTCATTTACACAAGACATGACACGTGTGGGAAAATCCCATACAGGGGTGAATATAACAATACTCGGTAGAGGACCTCGAAAACCAAAAATCAATACACAATGTAAAGGTACTATCATATCTACACAATATATGTCTATAGAACATATAACAAGACAAACATATCCAGATATACTAGAAACCAAGACACGTAGTCTAGAGGTAAGTCACCATGAACACATACCCATTCTAGGGATTCAGTCTGAATATTTCCATGAAGCACTCATTTAGGAGAACTCAGTCCAGAGTTTGATAACTCTGATGACATCTTTCTGAGAATTATTGTTCGTTGGGAAAATCCATGAGAGGTATAGATTCACTGATAGATCTGAAGGGAGAACAAATGCACTCATTTCAAGAGAACTCACTCCTGAGTAGAGAAAAATCACGATACACAGATGAGGATCACTTCAAAGGCCTTGGAGTATACCTAGACACATCTAGATTCACCTTCTAATTAGAGGATCAACATATTTTATGATTGGTCATGTTGATACATGACTCCACCTAGGGTTAAGAATGGGTATATGATCTCACTTCAGGCCTCTTGGAGGGATTCTGACTCTATCCAGAAAGTCATGCTAAAGGGATCATACTCTTATGGTTGGAAATGATACCTGACCTTCAAGGTAAAGAGAAAATGGGAACTAACCCAAAGGAAACTTGTCCAATGAATGGTGGACAAGGAGATCAATCCATGTAGAAGAGAGTACATGGCCTGTAGCAAGAACACATGCAGTGTCCATTGACTTTAGGTACTGCCCGTGTGTAAGGATCTGAGTCTAAAGACATGTCGTGTAGAAAGTGTATACATGACATGTAGTGATGGTCAAATTCCATGAATGATTATCCAGGGTATGCTCCTTGTATGTTGTCCATTTTCCCGTACATGGCTTCAACCCGTGTATGCCAACCCATGTACCAATACATGGGGTAACCAGTGTAACCGGCCTGGTCTAGCCATGTGGTGGAGTACATGCCCTGTACTCCACCATGTGTCCATGTATCATCCGAGATACACACCGAGTCCCTTATAGGTACCCACATGCCATGTCAAAATTTTCACATTCTGTGTCATCGCTTCCTACATCGTGAAACCCTATCCACCACCGAGCCAACCCCATACGATGTGTTATTTAGGGAACACAATGTGTTCTTTGTGATTTTCTAGAACCCAATGTTCTTCATCCTATGATTTGGACGATCTTATATCTCTCTATCCATTTGTCCAATTTCCATCAAACTCATGGTTTGAGGTCGCCCCGACACCGAAAATCTGATTCCGTTGGATTCTGACCTCCGATAGACCCCGAAAACATGTTTAAATCCACCCATATAAAGATCCTTTGAAGAAACATTTATCTTGTACTGACTGGATTCATCCTCTTCCATTTTTTTCGCACCTACATTGGGTCACTGTGATGTTGGATCTCCAATTTGGGATCGTTTCATTGAAAAATAGACATGCAACAATTTTTTGGTCATAAACCCATGAATAATGTGAAGAACGCATAGTAAAAAGGGGAATAAGAAATACACACAATGAATTGAGGAATGAACCTCCACTTTCATTCATCACAACGTTGATCTTCTCTTGTTAGAAGGATAAAATAGTGAAAATAAAATTAAATCAAAACATGCATGGATTAATTCCCAAAAATAAACCTGATAAAAGACCCTCTCGTAAGAACAAACAATCTGTGGGTAAACCTATTCATGGGTTGATCCATGTTCATAATTTGAATCCAATAATGGGGAAGGAAGAATTGAAATGAAAACCCCTACCTCAATCATCAATGAAGAGGGAGAGTAGTCATTGGTCGGGATTCAATCTCACCCCACAATAATCCATACATCTTTGTTCGTCGTTGTTTATTGGTAATTCTCTAGGGTGGCTCCTCTCCAAAGTTCTAAAGTATTCCAAGGAAATTTTACAGGGTTATGAGTCTAACCCTAGGCTCTTGGTTATTTAAAACTGCATAACACATCGATGCGTTATGGAAATGTTAAAATAAAATAAATTCTTAAATTTATTTTATTTCTTTTAAAACATCCAAAAATTTACTTTGCAAGAGACCCACACCGATTGATTTTAGGCCTTGCCTAAGTAAATTCGCTGCTTTGAATGCAACGGTACTCTCAGATTTCTGATCCAGGCACCCATTTAAATTTTATTCCACTTTTTCAGGAAAACTGCTCGCGTGTGCTATTTATAAGTTTAATTTATTTTCAAATATTTATTTTGAGCACCTCGAGCCTCGGATTCGCACGTCATTGTAAAGTCTGGTCTTGAAATAATTCCATATAATATTTTTTTTTAAAATAACACATAGAAAATACAAGACATTACAAAATTGAAAAAAAAATATAAGGGGGATATTAAAGGACCCATGGATTTATTATATTGTATTTATCCAAATACATCAATTAAAGACTACATGAAAATATAGTTTTAGAACAATTACAACATGATTTGAGGAAAAAAGGTTGGGTGGAACTACTACATAGAACAAATTCTACATCTCATAGAACATTTTAGTTTTTTACCATGTATATAAATGAAAACTAATATATAGAGTCTATAGAATATAATTAAATAATAATATAAGGTTTGGGGTATATTGAGAGGCACAAAATACTAATTTATCCCTATGAAAAAAGGTATAAAATATATGTTTTTTTCATAATTTTCATAAAACTGAACATTTTCTATAATATCATCTTGAATTATAAAGATCGGGAATTTTATGATGTTTATTATTTTAAATTATGGATTTCATGATGTGTATAGAAGATTTTTTGAAGATTATAAAACATAATTTTATACACTTAAGTTGAGTTGATCATGGTAAATAGGCACATGACATTTGTTACTACTCCATTGTAGAGACATACAATCAAATTGAGTGAGATACATATCTTGAGATGGAAATTTCATGAAGTTATGCTATGGTGATGGAAATTTTATTAATTTGTTGCATGAAGTTATGATGTACATAACATGCACTTTCCAACATAAACAATCTCACTATGTAGAATATTTTTCAAATTTGATGTATTTCTAAGTGAGGCTTGTTAGGTTATAAAAGATCCTTTTTAGGGATTTAATGGTGATCCAATTAAGGTTTTTGAAGCACACTTTTAAATTCTTCAAGTGAAGATGATATATAGTTATATAAATATACACAAAACATATCTTTATCAAGCCTACACAAATTTCTTTGTCATTAATTTGGATGAGTTTCTATAGAAAAATTGATGATACATGTTATATGATGTATTCCTAATGTTTCTTGAATCAATTAGTTGAAGTTAAAGTTTACACATCACTTTTATAAGCACTAAACATGAGTTGAAACTAAATTAAATAAAAAATAAAAAATCATGAAACATTTATTTTATGAACTGAATTTTGGTGATAATTTGAAGAATTCTTGTTTACACATCAATTATGAAGTTTCCATAATGTTATTTAATTCTTTAAGAGATTTAGAATTTGTTATTGAATTTATGAATAATTGTAGAATTTTTTAAATAAGGTACACATAACATTTATTCTAGAACATTAATATATGCAAAACATTTTATTTTTCCAGCTAAATTATTTAGTTATGGTCTTAAAAATGATTAAAAACTGATTTCCAATATATTCTAACAAATTCCAATAGTTAGTAAAAAAATATGAAAATTGAGTTGTTGCACATGATATTCTAAAAGAAAAAATATTTGAACTTCATTGTATATAAAATTTGATTTTCAATGATTAATTATTTAAGGAATGAGCTGGAATAGAATTAGAGAATGATATAGAACATGTATTAGTATTATTCAGGAATTTGTCATGAGAAGTGGACAATTGAAAAAATATTTTTTTGTGTGAAAAAAACATATGAATAATTTTCATGAAATAATTAGTTATTTATCTATTCTATAATAAAAGATTTATTATTTTAGTTTTTTTATCTTATTCATATAGAATATTGACATACATGATAAAGAGATATTACACAAAGTGGGTAATGAATTTGGATCATAATTTTTTTTGTGGCTCTAGAACTTGGAAAACGCAAGTAAATAACTTTACCCACAAAAAATATGACCATATAATATTTATGTATAATTATTTTTGTAAAGTATTAAACAAAATTAAATGAAAAGAATGAATATTTGTTGAATTATTGTTTGAAATCTTTTGGAAATTGATTATAAAATTAATTGTTGATTATTTGATTCAAAATTTGAATATGTGTAGGATGAAATTTATTTTGGGAGATGTGTGGGGATTTAAATGCCCAAGGATTATAGAGTTATCTTTATATATATTTTTAGAAATTTTATTGTGAAAGAATAAATTTAAATTGGTCGATATATATGGATTTAATTGGTAAAATTGGTCAATTTTTTTTATATACAAATATGGAAAAAACTATTTTCATAATTCAAGTTAAAGAATCCAACAACAGATATTATTTTTCAGAACATAAAATTATGAATTAATTTTTATGAGTATTTATCGATAATTCATGAAAATAAAAAGGAAGAAGTTGTTGAGGAACTCATTAGAAAGAGTGTGATCATATTTTTGTCCACAAATGCTGGCTCAAGAGAAAATACTTTCTAAAAAATCATTGATCGAGTAAGATAATGATTCATTAAATTAAAACATATAACCATGAAATATTTTCATGGAATTATTTTTGTGAAGTATCGACTAAAATTAAATGATGAGTATGAATATTTGTTGAATTATTGGTCTAAATTTTTTGGAAATAGATTATAAAATTAATTGTTGATTATTTCATTCAAAATTTGAATATACAAAGGCTGGAATATATTTTTGGAGATGCATTGGAATCTAAATTCCCTAAGATTATGGAGTCATTATAAGAACCTGGTTTTCACTTAGGTATGGATCTTTTTTAATTTGGTCTAATTCATTATTATGGACCTAATATGGATTCCTGATGAGGTTATAAAGGTTACGGGGGTGTCTAGGACTTGTTCGGAGCTCAGAACCCTATTTGGTGGAGAAAAACATTGGGCCACGTGGTTAGTAGAAACTATGAAACCCAGCGAGCATGGTCATTTCTAACCTTGTGGGGTGAAGTTGGGCACATGATTTTACCTAACTGTGCACTAAGGGCCCCAATCCCATGCAGGAACTCTATAGTTTTTAGTATAGGTGATTTGCTCGGTTGGCACATGGTCCCTAACCATGTGGCCTAACCTTGTGGGTTCCCCCATAGCACATAAGATGGCGTACAGTTTGCGTGTAGTTTGGCCAACCATGCGGCCAAACCATGTGAACCATATATTTTGGGTGAAATGACCATTTTTTCCTTAATGATATGTTTTAAATCATCCTATCCCTCTAATTTCTCTCCAGTAAACAACAAAATGTCGCCTCTTCCCTTTTTAGCTCCTTTGAAGACTATTTGATAGTTTTTTATCCCAGATCACCATCTGAACTCTGATTCAATCATCGTTTTCCACATTGAATGCACATCAGTGAGATCTTGATTCCTTTTTAGTCATTCTTCATTTATCTATCTCTCAACATATTTTTCTCGGTGCAGTCTCATATGCCCAATTTTTTGGGTGATCATCTATTATTCAGATATCTTCTAATATAGGATAAACTAAAGCTTGATACTGAATGAGGAGAGATGTATGAGCCTTGGGTAGGTAGTCTATAACTCATCTATCAAGATTATTCATTTTATAAATTGTTGTGTGTGCGCGCTGATTTCATCAGGCATTTCCTGTTTAATTCGTGTGTCTTTATTATAGTCTTTAGAACCATATTCTAAGACTATTTTTAAATATTTTATCCAATGTTGGAGGTTGCTTCTTCAATGCATACCACCCCAAGTAGGGTGGTTCCCTTCATTATTCTTTTTGGGGTTTGTTAACTGTCGTTGCACCACCGTTCAGGTATGATTTGGCTTAACCCTGATAATGGTAAGACCTTACATAATTAAGTGATTATTGAATTAGTTTTTTATTATCCCTTGAATATGTTAGTTTCACTTGACCCTTCTAAGGTAAGTGTTCTACTTGAATAATGAATGTTTAAATGGTTAAATTGGAAAGTATACTATGTATATGACTTGGATTAATTATATATAACTGAATGACTCAGTTTCATGTTCTTATCACACATTTCCATGATTGATGTAAGGAAATGGAGTGAACCAAATGAATTGAATATTATATATACGAATTAATAAATGGTTGCATGTCCTTTAACCTTGTCACACTAATGAAAGGTATGGAATGAACCCTTTAACTTATTAAATGGCATGAATATTACATGGACTTAAATAATTTAAAGAATAAATTATAAGGTTACTAATTGTAAACCGAACTTGACTTTATTATATGAAAGGTCAGAATCGAGCTAGCCTTAGATTCCCGAGGGAATTCCTTGAGAACTCTTGGACGTCATTCTCATTCAAGGATGTCGGTTTCCAAGGGTGAGACCCACCTTGGAACCCAATCCTTATCTACTAGTTGTTGTCTAATATGACACCATAGGATCCCTACATTATCACTATAGTATGTCTTGGATACACTCCTTGGATCCATCATGATGTTGACAGACATGAGGTGCCATGGTTACATCCATCGAGCCCAGTCATTGCTTATCAGTTTTACCTTGGATGAGATCCTTGGACTTAGAGAGAATTATCATTATAGAATTCCTTGGGAGATTCCCCTTGGATTACATTATTACCCCTTATCCAGGATAAAGGTTACAAATGAATTGGATTAACCCCTGAGGTCCTGGATGTCTTGGATATTACCTTGGATCTCGTTCATTATTAATATCATTATAGGATGAATTATTGTCTTTTGGATCCTTCATTGTTATTATTATCATGTTAGGATGCCAGTGTGATTATACCTCACATGAATTACATATATAAACTGGAACTTAAATCATGAATGAAATGGTTATATGTTTAGACACCAGCTAAGGCTGAAGCAGGTAAGTGGGTATTTACATTAATATACTTCTTTACTTTTATATATGCATACTTACACACTATTTCAGTTTATATTATATGGATTGGATGTTATAAATTTTATTGGTGGTTGCCTATTGAGATTTATCTCAAACCCAATTTGAGCCACCATTGGTACCAAAGAAGATTACATGTATGTAGGTGTTGACAAAGGGAAGTGTCCTGCCTTGGACACATGATATTGCTTGTTTGTATTAGGATGGAGCTTTATAGAAGATGGCTGGGCTAGGGCTTGGGTTGTTGGATAGTTTTTTGTTTATTTTTTATACTTTTTTATATCATGTATTCTCTTCTTCTTTGTATACACATTTTCTAGTTTTCTAGACACATGGAATATATCATCAGTTTGTTGAGTATTGTTACCAATTGTTCAGTTATTCATTATTCTCTTCTGCTTCTATTGTACCATATATTTACTTATATTACTTCTACTATTTACCTTTTATTTCATTTATCCACTTTTATACACTCTTGTAATGATGTAATATTCTTCCCATGGACACACCATAGGTCCTCACTAAAATTCAGGATCCTATGGCATTTGGGGAGATGCATTTGAGGCCATGTGGAAAACCAGACTCAGGGAACATTTGAGTGGAACCCAAGTTTGAGAGGTCACAAGGTGGTATCATAGTAGGTTTTTTTATTGATTTTCTATTTGGAGAAAATATAATTGGAATTAGGAATGCTTAGAACTTAGTTATAAGATGTGATTGGGAATAGCTAACCCATGTTCAGGGTAATTCCAAGTTTCCTAGAATTATAATTTTTTTTATTCTTTTGCCTATTATTATTGATATCATTTCACCATTGGGTGATTCACATGTTGTGATGTGGTAATTATTCTTATTCTAATGGAGGATTTCATTTCATCCTTGGATCGATGATATGAGGGAAAGTAAAATTATTACATGCATCATCATAAGAACCTGTAATTCACATGTCATACATATTATCACGCCATATAGGTTCATTTCACTACTTGAATTGCCTATATTGATTGTGATTGTTTCGCGAGACTTGTTTATTTATATATATATATATATATGATTGTTATGCATTTTGGATATGTTTTAGTGATTTATAGGTTCAATTAATGTGGTGTATGGGCCCTTGTGGGTTGGAATGGGTAATTTACTAAGTCAAGCCCTTAGAATGGAATTAAATGGGTGTTGATTTCAGTGATAGGGTGTATGGGGCCTGATTCACTGAGAATGAAAATCAATTTTAAATGAACCTTGATATATGAAAATAATAAAATGAAAACTCTAAAAGTGAAACTTGACTTATAAAATAAAATAGTGGTCAGTAAATGAAGAGGCAAAGTACTATTGGACTTTTGCCTACTAGAACCCCTGGAAGTTAAACAAGAACACTTACCAAGGTATAGCCATCTAAACGGGTAGTTGGGGAAGTATACCATGGGTATTGATCCATTTCCTTTCATTCATCTTTCTCTATTTCTATCTATCTTCTTAATTCTTGTTTGGAGGTGCGTTCTTGCCATTTTTATAGAAATTCCACCACAACATCCACATATCATATGCCAAGAGGGCGGAGAAAACCATGCTCTGAATTTGGTGGGCCCTAAGCAGCAAATCATACTACAATGAGTGAGACTTAAGGAAATACCTGTTATACCTATATGGGAACTGACACTTAGCTTTGTGAGAGTTTTCTATGTCTGATGCAGTCTATGAAAGGTGCTCCATGACCTACACCTCTGATGGTTAATCTGACCTGTGAGTTCCAGTAGTAGCATCCTCCCACATTCTCAGGGGATGGCGGTCTGCAAGATACTAATTATTGACTAGAGACCACCCTATCCATCATTGATCATCTAGAGATTCTTCCAAAGTGGAGTGTCAATCATGTTACATATATGTCACATGATTTAGACAAGCAATGGTGGGATGTGTTACCCAAGATAGATTTCATAAGGGCATGATCTAGGTTGAATTTCAAACTAATTTATATGATCAATTATTTCCTTAGATGCTGAGATTTATCCACTATAGTGATTTCATGCATTTGGAGTAGGGTTCTATGTCAGTTATGAATTATTCAATGTGTTTCCCTCAGTTATAGTTCTTTTCACCACTTCTAACTGGTAATGAGATTTAGTGTGCTAGACACTTCGAGGATGGGATTTAATATTCCATCCATACTTAGGTGAATGTATTTCACCTACCTACCTTCTATGAAATAGTCAATCATGCTCTTATCACTAAGAACAATCTGAGGGAAGGTGATAATATCAGGCATAAAAGATTAGTGTCGATGTAGGCCAATAGTTCTTCCAACAACAGAAACTGATCCCTAGAGGTTTCTCATCAGGGAAGTGGCGACCAAAGTACCCATACAAGTACCTTTGTTGTGGGTTATCCGTTCAGACGATAGGTTCATTTGTAGCCTCAGTGTGACAAATACTTTCTAGAGTACCAAACTTGCAGTCGTATGGTGAACCTTTAAAGATTATTTCAGACCTTGCCATCATCTTCTAGTGGGAGAGGCTTTGTACTAGCTCCACCTTTAGGAGTAGGTTCTATTATGTGATGTTAGGCGGGGATTTGGAGTAGCATCAGTAGGACTGGATGAGGAGAAGGTCATGGTCATGGTATCCAAACTTCATATTATTAGTAGCACCAACAGATTTGTAATGATTGGGGTAGTTTAGTTGTAGCATAGTGTCATGGATCAGGTCAGTTGCATGCATTACAACTGATACCAAAGGATCAGAGTATAGGACTGTCTACAGTACAATGTACTATTCTATTTGCCACCACTATAGTATCTACTTTATTTGATACAGGTGCTTCACACTCCTTCATCTCCATATCTATCTTGTAAAGTCTTGGTCTAGAAATACAGTATTACTATGGTGTAATGACCCTGTATACACTATTAGGAGTACGGTTAGAGGGAATAAGCCAATGTAGGGACTTTCCTCTTAAGGTAGGTAGTTATCCTTTCTTATGGGACCTCTTTGTTCTCTAAATTATAGTCTTATATGTCATTATCGTGATGGATTGGTTGGTTCAATAACATGAATTTGTAGACTATTATCATCACAGGGTATCATTTACATCACCATATGGATGAATTTATCTACACAAGGGTGAGTGGAGTGTCCAGGCCAGTAGAGCTAGACCAGAGAATCATGGGATTGGTGGAGTGACCACTAAGATTGTTAATATATTCATGTAGGGCTAGGGTTTAAATTAGGATGAATTCCCTTTGGTAGTAGACCATTTCAGGGATGTCATTCCTGGTGATTTTTCTAGATTACCTTCTAAGAGAGAGGTAGAGTTTACAATTCATCTCATTCCAAGAATAGATCTAGTGTCCATTCATCCAAATAGGATGGAACCTAATAAGATCCAAAAGCTTAAGAGATAGTTACAGTATATAGAAGAAAAGTTTTTATATGGCATAGAACTTCCTCTTGGGGTTCACCCATGCTTTTCACTAAGAAGGAAGACGGGAATCTTCATCTATACATAGATTATAGATGGTTGAACCAACTTATGGTCAAGAACTTGTGTCCAATTCCTCAAATAGATGTCTCTTTGACTAGCTCCAAGAAGCTAACGTGTTTTCTAATATCGACCAGAGATTAGAATATCATCATGTGTGAGTCAGGCCATCATACATACCTTGTATATCTTTTTGTAGTAGGTATAGTATGTGTGAGTATCTTGTTATATTGTTTGTTCTTATGAATGTGCCTACTATTTTCATGTGTTTGATGAATAGGATGTTCCACCCATATCTGGATTCTTTTGTCATAGTATTTTTCTATAATATCTTGGTGTATTATCACACTCATAGTGACCATGATAATAACATTGAGATCATTTTGAGTATAGTGAGAGAGAATTATCTTTATACCAAGCTTTTCCAATTACCACTTCTAAATTTGACAAGGTTCACTACTTGGGTCATATTATCTAGGATTCAGAAGTACCTGTTGACCTAGAGATGGTGATTGACATGGTATCCTATGAGTATCCCATGAAAGTGTTTGATATATGGATTTTCTTGGGGTTGGATGGATATTACAGGCATTTCATACAGTACATCTCACACCCTGTTGCACCTATTATTGGTCTTAGAAGGAAGGGTGTTGAGTTCCTATGGTTAGAAGAGTATGAGAAAGCCTTTCAGGAGATAAAAGGGAGTCTTGTCACAACACCTATTCTAGTTATACTAGATCCTAGAAGATGCTATATAGTGTTCTGTGATGCATCGGGCATCATACAAGGAGAAGTATTGATACAGGAGGATAGAGTCATTGTGTACAGATCTCATTATTTGAGGCAACCTAAGATAAAATACCTGACATGTGGCCTTAATTTAGTAGTAGTTGTCTATGCATTACATTTTTAGAGACACTATCTATTGGGAGAGTTCTTTGTAGTGTATTCATACCATAATGGCCTCAAGTATATCTTTACATATTGTGACTTGAATCTCAAACAATGTAGATGGGTCGAATATCTTCAGTATTTCGATTTTGAGCTTGACTATATTCCTAGAAATGGCAATGCAGTAGCGGATGTGCTAAGTCAGAAAACTTAGGAACGTGCCATATGGGAAGCTAGTGATGAATAGAAATTAATGTCCCTCTTTTATATGTTGTATCTGGAATTTCATGACAGTCACGAGTAATATTACCTCTCAAAATTGACTTTTACCTCCTCCATTCTTGAGTAGGTGAAGAGTAGGAAATTTTTAGATCCTAAAGTCCTGGTTCTCCATGATAGTATTTTAGGAGATGAACCACCTCCGTATTTTTATATAGATAGAGAATACATCCTATATATTCATGGATGTTTCTGGGTTCCTACAGATTTGATAAAGTAACTTATGTGAGAGTCCCATGCTTCTTAGTGGGCAGTTCATCTAGGAATATCTAAAATGTATCAAGTCATTCAATTCCAATATTGGTGTCCTGGGATGAAATGTTAGATAACAGGTTTTATCATGATGTGTTACACCTGTCAGTCGGTGAAGATGGAGAACTGGATACCTGCAGGCTTGTTACAGTCACTTACAGTCTCATAATGAAAATGGGAATATGGTGTTATGGAATTTGTAGTTGTCTTATCGAGGTTTCCTAGATCTAGAGATGTTGTATGGGTTGTCATTAATAGACTGACGAAAGTATCCCACTTCCTTTATATCTATGAGACTTTCTCAATTAAGGAGATGTGAAGATTGTATTTATATGAGACCATATGACTAAAAAAGGTCCCTTGTACTATCATTTTAGATAGGGACACTCACTTCACTTCAGGGTTCTAGTAGGTGATGTGGAGCGTTATGGGTACATAGGTTCTTCTGAGCACAACCATCCACCCTCAGACCAATGAACAATCATAACAGACGATATAGGTTCTAGAGGACATGCTATGGGAATACATCCTTGACATCAACCGTTCTTGGGAGAAGCATATCCATTTAGTTGAGTTCACCTACAATAATATCTTTTAGGAAATGAATCATATAGATCCTTTTAAGGCCTTGTATGGTAGGTAATTTCATTCACCCCTGTGTTGTATAGATATAGGTGACATAGTGCTACTAGGTCCTCATCTCATGAAGGAGACTTTAGATTAGGTTCATCTAATCATGAAGCGTATGTCTACTACTCAGTATAGACAGAAATCTTATGTTGATATCTATCGATGACCTCTAGAGTTTGAGGTAAGAGATCATTTTTTCTCATGGGTATCACCCAGGCTTGGTAATAGATGGTTATAGAGGAAAGGGAAGTTTTTTACTCATTATGTAGGGTCGTTTAAGATTATGGAGAGAGTCGGGCCGATAGTCTATTTGTTATTACTACCTCAGAGGTGCCATTGCGTGCACAAAATCTGCCTTGTTTCACATCTTTTCCAATATAATGTCGACCCACCTCATACTTTTGATCCTGAGGAAGTTGAGTTAGATGTCGATGCTTCTTTTTAGGAGTATCCTATACGCATTGTTTTCTAGAGAATGAAGGATCTCTAATAAAAATTTGTTCCTTTAGTATGGCTTCTTTGAAAGCATAACTATGTACAGGATAAGACTTGGGAGTGGGAGTTTGACATACGTGCTCAGTGTCTAGAGTTGTTCTCAGATAGTGTTTCACCGCCCTTGGACGGTGAAATTAGGGATGAGTTCCTTTAAGGGGGAAGAATGTAAGAACCCGATTTTCACTCAGGTATGGATCCTTTTAAATTTATTATAATTCCTTATTTTGGTCCTAATATGGATTCCTAATGAGGTTATAAAGGCTATGAGGGTGTCTGGGGATTATTCAGAGCTCGGAACCATAGCAGGTGGAGAAAAACACTAGGCTTCACGATTAGTAGAAACTATGCAACCCAACCCACACAGTCTCTGCTAACCATGCGAGGCTGGATAGTGGGGTGAAGCAAGGCACATGGTTTTCCCTAACCATGCACTAGGTTCCACACAAACATGTGAAAAGTATGTAATTTTGTAAGAGGTGAATCATAAGGTTAGAATATGGTTTCCCTAACTGTGTGGACTAACCATGTGGGTGCTACCTTAGCATAATAGATGGCACCCAGTTCGTGCACGATTTGGCCAACCGTGTATCCAAACCATTTGACCTTGATTTTTGGGTGAAATGACTATTTTCCCTTAATGATATGTTTTAACTCACCCTCTCCTTCACATTTCACTCCAAAAGAAAGAAAGGGCCCTTTTTTATTTTTTGTCTTCTTTGAAGGATTTTTGATAGTTTTTTATCTTAGCTGGCCATCCGAACTCCGATTCGATCCCCGTTTGTCATGTTGGATAAAAATCGGTAAGATCTCGATTCCTTTTTAGTTATTATTCATTTATATTTCTCTTGATGGAGTTATCAAGGTGCATGATCATATGCCCTTTTTTAGGGTGTTGATCTGTTCTTCATATCTCTTCCAATCACGGCCAAAGTAAAGGCTGATACTAGATGAGGAGAGTCACATTATTATATGGTAGGTGTTCTATAATTCATCCCTCAATATTAATTATTTTATAAATTTTCATGTGTGATCAACGATTTCATTGGGATTTTCCTATTTAATTCATGTACCTTGCTTATAGTCATTAGAACCATATTCTAAGACTCTTGTTAAATATGTTATCTAATGTCGTAGGTTACTTCCTCAATGCCAACCACCCCACGTAGGGTGTTTCCCTTGATTATGCCTTTTCTAATTTGTTAAGTGCATATGCACCGTCGTTCGGGTGTTCTTTGGTTTCACCCTACTAATGGTAATCCCTTCATTAATTAAAAAAATATTGAATTGGTTTTTGATTATCCCTTGAATATATCAATGTCACTTACCCCTTCTAAGGTAAGTGTTCTATTTAAATAATGATTGTTAAAATTGTTGAATTGGAAAGTATACTAAGTATATGACTTGACACAATTAAATGAAATTTAATAACTTGGTTGAACGTCTCTAGTACACCTTATCATGATTGATGAAAGACAACAGAGTGAACCTAATGAATTGAATATGATATATACGAATTAATGAATGGTTGCATGTCCTTCAACCTTATCACTCTAATGAAAGGTATGGAATGAAACCTTGGAATTATTAAATAAAATGAATATTACATGGATGTAATTAATTTAATGAATCAATTATAAAGTTCCTAATTGACCCTAGGGTGTGGCTCAGTTGGTAGTGGCCCTATGAGGTCTCGACAAGGTTTCAGGTTCGAGTCTTGCAGAGTCCTTATCTGTTGGTAGTGTAGGTATCTTCTTGTATTTCTCCCCCACCCTATACTATTGCAATAATATATGGTGCCTAATTGTAAATGGGTCAATGAACATGAGTTCATGTGGACAACCAGGCATGGGTCACCTTTTAGTGGCACCCGGGTTTGGGACGTCATAGTTATATTTGGAGATATTTTTGGATATTTTATTATGAAAGACAAAATTTTAATTGGTCAATATATATAAATATCATCGATTAAATTTATCAAGTAGTTTTTAGAGAAAAATATGGATAATATATTTTCATAATTCAAGTAAAAAAAATCATCAACAAAACCTACTTTTCAAGAAATTAAATTGGTAATTATTTGATGAATATTTATCAATAATTCATGACAATAAAAAGGAATAAGTTGTTAAAAAATTCATGAGTGAGTGTGATTTTATGTTGATCAACAATAAATGAAGGGTCAAAGAAAAATGTGCTAAAAAATATCGATCAAGTAAGATAAAAATTCATTTAATTATTGGATGAAATATTTTGGAAATTGATTATAAAATTAATTGGTGATTATTTGATTCAAAATTTGAATATATGAAGGATGAAATTTATTTTGGGAGATGTGAGGGAATTTAAATTCCCAAGGATTATAGAGTTATATTTGGATATATTTTTAGAAATTTTATTATGGAATACTAAATTTGAATTGGTCAATATCTATGGATTTAATTGATTAAATTGTTTAATTATTTTTTATAGAAAAATTTTGAAAAAACAATTTTCATAATTCAAGTTAAATGAATAAACAACATATCTTATTTTTCAAAAGAATCAATATATAAATTATTATTTTTTAAATATTAATCGATAATTCATGAAAATAAAAATGAAGAAGTTGTTGAGGAACTCATGAGAAAGAGTGTGATCATATGTTGATTAACAACTAAAGGCTCAAGAGAAAAACTTTGTTGAAAAAATAATTTACTGAAAAAATCAGTGATAATCAAGATAAAAATTTATTGAATTAAAACACATGACCAAATAATATTTTCATGGAATTATTTTTGTGAACTTTAAACTTAAATTTAATGATGAAAATTAATATTCATTGAATTAATTCCCTAAATATTTTTGAAATAGATTATAAAATTAATTGGTGATTATTTCATTCAAAATTTGAATATACAAATAATGGAATATATTTTTGGAGATGTGATGGGATTTAAATGGATAAAGATTATGGAGTTATCTCTAGAGATATTTTTGGATATTTTATTATAAAATACTAAATTTTAATTGTTGATATTTATGGATTTAATAGATTAAATTGAAATTAATTTTTAGATAAAAACTTGGAGAATATATTTTTATAATTCAAGCTAAAGAAATCAACAACAAATTCTACTTTTCAAGAAAATTATTGGTGATTATTTGATTAAAAATTTTAATATATGAATGCTAGAATTTATTTTTGGAGATGTGTTGGATTTTAAATACCCAAGGATTATGGAGTTATCTTTGGAGATATTTTTAATGATTTTAATATGAAAGTCTAAATTTAAATTGGTTGATGTGAGTGGATTAATATGAAAATATATTTTCATAATTCAATTCAAAGAAATTAACAACATATCATGCTTTTCATGAAATAAAATTATGAATTATTTGATGAATATTTATTTATAATTCAAAAAAATCAAAAGGAATAAGTTGTTGAGGAATTCATGAGAAAGAGTGATCTTATGTTGATCAACTACTAAAAATATTGAGAAAACATGTGCTAAAAATATTTATTGATCAAGGATGATAAAATTATTTTATGTTGATAATAGAATTATCCAATACAAAATTAAAGAAGATCAACCTTTTATGGGGTCCCAATATTGTAAACAAGGTGGATCATGTACTATATTATGGGACAAAAATTCTAATGGGTTAAGGATGATTTCTCTCTATTGATTTTGTAATCTGCTTAATTATGTACATCATGGATGTAGTCTTCAACACTGAGAAATAAACCTTCTAAAAACATTATGTGTTTATTATAATTACTTTCTATTATTGCATACTGACCAAGTGATTAAAAAATGTTGAAAAATAATCATTCATATTATATAGTTCAAGGATAATCTTGTTTTAATAGTGAAAGATTAAAATGTTTTTCTCTTTATACATGAATGTGTGAATGAACAAATTTCATGTTTTATACCATATTTTATATACATGAGAAATAGATAAATAAAATAATAAATCTTCATGTCTTGATTCATCTTATAATTGTTGCGGTTTATTTCTTTAGCTAACATTCAGTTTAAATATAATTCTTAAGAAAAAAATTTATATTAATATTTTCATCGTATTGCATAAATTTTCTTAAATATAAAAAACCATAAACTTTTGAACATGAATTGTAAGTTCATCTAAGAAAAAATTAAAAAATATATGATCTTAAAAATAAACCTTGATGTCATTTTATTAATACAAGTCTAGTATCATTTACTCGAGTTCTAATTCGATTTTGATATACACCACCAGAACCCCCCTGATGAAAATTTTATCTAAATCAATCTCAAAAGGACTAAATTTTAAATAATAGCTATAATTAAGTTCCTCTATAATAATTCTATTACCCTATTTCATTATGTTATACACTGATCTTTTCCTAAATCTTTATATTTTCAATTTCCACCTCTAGAGTAAACATGAACTGTCAATATCATAAATATCACTTCCATCCAAAGACCTTACACACTTCAAATATAATTATTTTGATCTTCTATAAAAATATGCATATAAATTTAATATTAAATATACCCTTCCCACAAATGATTTCTGTGAATGGACACTGAGAAAAATTCATGTTTTCCTTGTAGTTGATCATAGTGAGAGGAACTCTAGAGTCTATAAAGGATTATGGAGAATCATACACCCCAATATTATGCTTTGATTCACCTTTCACCTACATCAGAGACCTTCTATCACTGAACAACTTCAACAGTTCCTCAAAATAAGGAGTTTGAAGCTCTTCGATGGCCGATGTGCTTGGTAAATTGAATGACCTCTTCCTTGGTGTTGATCATAATATATTATCTACCTGCAACATGTCTAGGTAAACATAAATAACTTCTTCTATAACATGCCCTAAATTAAACCTTCTTACCAAGTATCCATCGAGAAGACATTTTCCAACATGATCTGTAATCTTTACAATCTATTGGTGGTTTCTGTTTTTCAACTTCCTAAGATCCTCATAGAAAGGAGCAACCATATAACTGAGATTCACACATGGCTCATGATCAAGTTGCAGAGAATGTGTAAAATCAAAACAATCATGACTTTCTTATGTAACGATGATATGGAGAAGATATGATGAAGATGAAAATCACTGCTTATTATCAATAGAGGAGGCAATGTTCTTGTTCCCAACGTCTATCACCTCCAGAGAAAAGGACACAACCAAAGAATATTTTGAACTAATAGTATGATTTGTTTTCAATACTTCTTGGAAAATGGAGTATACATAGGCCCCATTGCTTTTTTTGTAAACTTGTCAAGGATTCTTCTGCATTTCCCTACTGTATCACACCGATCTTCATCTTCTTTAGACTACAGATCGAAGATTTATGTGAAGATTTAGAGTTTGATTACATAAATATAAAAGTTGAACTTAACACTTTTGAAGAATTTCATCTAGGTTATCTCTTACACTTTCGGCAAAAGAAGCATCTATCAGGTACCATTTTTTAGTTTTATCCTAGTAAACAGTCCACTCTGAATTAATGCTTTAAGTTGAGTATTGGATTATTGATACTTCATTTTGAAGTTTACTAGTTCTAATAGCTACACTCTCACATAGGTCATGGATCACCCCTTGAAACTGTATATATTCAATAAAGATCATTCATGATGATTATCCTGGAAATGAAATAATCAAGTACCTGTTTTTTCTTCAGAGCATTATAATTTGTAAGAAGATCTACCACTTTCTCTCTAACCATTTTTTTCTTCATTGGAATAATAGTCCTAAAATTTATTCTCTAGTTTAGATATTTTTTGTTCATTCATTTTCTAAGAATCTTCATCAATTTGTGTAAATTTAGATTATTGCATGCTCATAGTCTTGAAGAAGTTTATTATCTTTTAAGAAATTTTCCTAGTGGCCTGAATAGCTCTGGAATGGCTGAAATTGATTCAAAATGAAATCATTAGTCATTGAAAAAGAATCCACAAAAATAATTAAGAAGTAAACATTTGAGTATAAAATCGTGAACCTCCTGCTACTGTTTTGAAAATGAAATTAGCCTCTCCTCCTGACTATGAAGACTACTTTGAATTTCATTGAACAACTGATCTGCCTCTGAAGAAAATCACTTAAAAAATGTTTATGTACAAACAATTAAAATGAGTGTAAAATGAAAAAAACAAAAAAGGTAAATGGGGAAGAAATTAAAGGAAATAGTTGCATCCTCTAAGGAAGATGAGTTCTTAGAAACTTCCGAATTTATGTCTTTAAATGTAGATTGAGAATCACTGTCATGCACCCTAGCTATATCATCTAAACCCTCAATACCATTAGCACACATGGTTTTTAACTTTCCTAACCATCCTTGAAATTATTCTATAGAATTAATCCTGGGAAAACAAAACTATATGTTAATGAATTAATTCTATTTTTTTTTGGAATCTATTAAAATGAAAAATCATTTAAATTTTCTGAATTTTAACCTTACCTCCAAATTGGTAGTTACAAAGGACTGCATATCCTACTCCATATCACTAAGTTTCAGTTCTTGTTGCGTCAATGATTCTACAATGGTCTTATGTAAGTATTTTAGCTATTTATCCAACTGTAATTGAAATTTCTAGACCAACATTCTGTTTCCTTCTTCTATATTGTCCTTCCGCTCTGAAAACGATTTTATAGTAATTAACACCAACTCTGTTTAATATCACTTACTGAAAAGTACTTATAATGCTCTAAAAACAATGTTATGGCCATTGAAACCAACAAATGGTGGCCCTTTTATATCACTTATGACAAGTGGTTCTATTTTATTTTAGATTGCTTACTGAAAAAGTGATTCTCTACAAATTTAAGTTGTCATCTTCATGAATTCTAGTGTAAGGTGTTTTTTCAAAAGCAAAAAAAACACCACTTATTTTTTCAAACTACTTATCATAAGTGATAAAGTTATTTCAACAAGTTATTTAAAAAAACTTTATAAATTCTTCTATACATGTGATTTCAAACTGCTTATTGTAAGCAAGTGTAATCAATTTTTCAGGAAAAAAAAACACCACTTCCTCAAAATCACAAGTCATAATGTCTTCTCTTGTAAGACATGTTAGATGTGAACTTCAAGAATTATAAAAGAAATACATTTCTGATTCATGGAATACAAACCAATATTGGTAAATAGAGTAAATAAGTCAGATGAAGCATTCTCAAGCTCCCCTATAAGCTCAACAGCATGCTCAACTAGGGATTTCTCCCAGAAAATCAAAAATAGAAGTCATTTTCTAAAAAAATTGTTTAATTTTAGAGAAGAAGAAATATAATAGCCATCTGACTCATTATGTTTTAGGAGATTGGATATCATGTATTATTTTTCTTTAATTGTTGAATTGGACTCCTTATGTCATTATTCAAGATCAAATAATGCATTTTGAGTTTGTTGAAGATTTATCTGGAGTAGAATTAGGTAGATATTCAGATTCATTATTGAAATAAATAGCTAAAATTACTCTTAAAAATGGTTTCACACCTCAATTGTTTCATGTTTATCAATCAATTCTGTATTCAAAAACTTCTAATCCTTTTATAATTCATCGATGTACATCAGTTACTGTTTATAAGGAAAACAATAAATCAAGTCACAACCCCCCCCCAACAAGAAGAAAGGGTGTTTTTGACAACACTTATTGAAAACTTCTTATATTTAAGTTATTTTGTACAATTGTTTCCAGAATACCAGCACTTTTCTTCAACTTTATTTTGTGCAAATATTTTTTTAGAATTAGAACAAACAACAATTATTTTTTTAAACTACTTATCATAAGTGATGAGTGATATAATCGGTTTTCAATAAGTGTTGTCGAAAGGGTCCAAAGAAATTATAATTCCAAATTAAAAGTGTGTTGTGACTTATCCTTTGCATCTGCATCAACTACCATATACTCTATTTTCTTAGTCATAACCTATAAAAAATAAAATTAAAATATAATCAAGTAGGTAAAAATAATCTATGGATCATCTATATGATATGTATAAAACATTTTTCTCTACTTCCTCATAAAGTTATTAATCACATGGTATGTAAATTTCATTTTTTTCTTGCACCATAAACCTCTATTTCATCATTAAAAAGAAAGTCACATGTAAGAATAACCTATACCGTTTAAGCACCAGATCTGTGATGAAACTGTCAATAATCTTGTTTAAGTCGATCAATTTCTATATGAAAGTCCTTGATTAGTGTAGATTTCATCAACTTCTAGTTAACCTAAAATAACAAAAAACAATAATTGTTGTAATATAAGTAATGGAAATCCAACATCAGCTCAAAAAACAAAGAATTGATAAAACTGCTAACATCTGGATTGTTCTTGATATTCTTAGCATGGTGTGTATAATCGATGGTGCTGAGTGTCTCTTCCAAAAAATGGACTAATGGTGAGATTGTGGAAATTTATCATGTCTTTGTTTTCCCACCCAAGTAATCCCTCAATATACTTGTTAGTTTTCTATCCCTATTTTTTCCAAAAAAATGTTAAGGCCTCATTTGGTCCTAGAGAAGAGGAGATTTTGAAAGAGGGAATGATATAAAAGGAAATGGTGAGACTAAATTTGTAATAACATAAATATATAGAAGCAAAAAAAATAATATAATTTTCAATATTTATGTTAATAAAAAATATTTTTTGAGCAACTCATGGGAAATCCACCCAATTGGGAAGGAATCCAACTTTACTTAAACGATGAAATTAACACTCCCTCTATTTCATACCAAACATGATTTCTTAGGTCACTGTTTAGTTGTATCAAACATATCCTTAAATCCACAATATAATGAAATATCCTTTATATACGGGCTAGTTTACCTATATGGAACATGGACAGAGTGCTCCACAAGTGAATTAATGACATGAGCGAGAGTGATAAACCTTTTATTGGTCTCACTAGCTTCCCTTTATCTTCCCTGAAAAAGTATATTTTTCCAAAGTCTGATCTATTTCAGTAACACTACACAAATTTGGATACAACACTTTGACATGCTATATAATATGGCCTATTTGAAAAAACTAACCAAAAAATTATTATTATCACTTGGTATAAATTCTCATGTATAAGTGCAAGTGTATTTTTTGTAACAAAAATTATTTTTTAAAACTGCACATTATTAGTGAAAAGTGATATAATGAGTTTTCAATAAGTGCACCCAATGAGTACTAGAAATAAAAATAAACTAAGGCACACCTCTCTTGCACCATAATGTGAAATATTCTCAGAACTAGCAAGGTCCACAAGGTTTAACTTCCCACACTTGATCATCTCCTCCCCCTTTGGTGTGCACTCCTTGATGGGAAATATAATAGAAAATATCAAATGAGACCGGTTTCTTTATTTGTTAAGGAGATTTTCCACTTTTTTCATTGTAGAAGAACCTTTATCCAAGATATTGTAAATTTAATTAGTAGTAAAAACAATCATTTCTTCTAAAACTCTAACAAAGACACCTCCTTTCCCATCTTCCATCAACACAATGGGTTTATTTAACTTTTCATATATGAATTTATAGCACTCTTCTGGAGATAAAAGGTTTGTTATCCCCTTGCTGTACAGCTCTAAAAACATTACCTTCATACTGTATTCAACACTTTGAGCTTCAGAATATCAAAAATTTTCTTAACAACTCTTGGAATCACACCAACATCGCTTGGGAATTCTAAATTTTAGAAAAAATAAAAAATAGAAGAGTTTTACCATGATATGTGTTGCATATGAAATATGAGAGGTTAGTTATTTTATTGAAAAAAACGTTTTTTCTTGCTCCCCCTTCGATTGTGTACATTTTCCATGTTCTATTTTGTCCATAAAAAAATACAGTGCAGTTATATCCCTCAAGGACTTTATAAAAAATAGGAGATACAACTTGGTTAAATAAAAAATCCTGTTTGGATGTTAGACCAAAAACCTACAAACAATCTAACAATTTTAGCTTCTATTTATAAAGCCAAAACTAAATCAATGTTAATTCCACCACCAATTCTATTCTAAGATAAAAAATGAACCTCACGTTTTGATAAATTAAATGTAAAAGCATACCTTATCAAAATAAAAAGTCTTATCAATCTATTTGTTGGTCTGCATTGCTGAAACGTTTTTCCTATTTTCATTACATGAAACCATGATTGGCGTGTTCACCTTCAATTCTTCATCATTCAATAGCCTAGATTATTCAAAGCATCATCAGTGTATAAAAAAGAAAAAAAGGAAAAAAATTACACTTCCAGGATAATGAAATTCACCTACAATGAAGATGAGCCTACACATTCATGCCCCTATCTCTATCTTGTCTATTATTCAACCCCGAATCCTCTAATTTCATCATATTTTGGTTGACCTAAAACAATAATAAACAAGAATTGTTGATGTTGGAGTCTTTATCCCACATTGAACTTTTGGTTCAATTTAGTCTTTATTATTGATTATAAAATAACCACAAGTCCTCCCTTATAGAGGAACCTCATTGGGAAACCACATGAGCGAGCCGGTCATCAGAGTGTTAGGAAAACACATAGGTGGGCCAGTCATCGGAGCATCGGGAAACCACAATAGGAGGCCGACATAGAGGTAAGGGCTGCCACAGAAGGAGGCTTGCATGGTGGTGGGGACTTCCACATAAGGAGGCCATCATGGAGGTGGGGGTTTCTATAGAAAGAGGCCAGTATGGAGGGAGAAGTGGTATAGAGGAGAAGTGGACAAAAGGTAGGAACACTGAAGGGGATACCGCATAAGAGGGGATCCTATTGGGAAAAGAGGGGCACACAAAGGAGGATATCCCATCAGGAAAGGAGGGGTGTGAGAAGGAGGGTTCAGCTGAGAAGGAGCTGCTGGGACAGCGGAATGGGATCCATAAGAAATGGTGGGATGTTAGGATGCCACGAGAAGAGGACGACTAAAGGAGGATGCCTTGAGGGGGATGGGGATAGTCACGAAGCCAGGAGGGAGGGTAGGCCAGGATTCACCAAGTTTCAGAGCAGGGGAGCTGAGAGTCGTGATAGAGGCATTGTGCGCAGCATGGAAGCCGTCGAGGGATGTGCAGGAGTGTCGACCATGGATGAGGCAACACAGTAGGGCTCAATCCATTGGGAAGGAGGAAAGGATGGTAGGGGGAAACGGGAGATGTGCATAGGGCCACACCAGGGGAGGTGAAAGGAGTAGGTGGATCTATTGTGCAGGAGGGGGGAGGAGAATTAGGGCTAGGTGCCTGCCACCCCCTTATGAGTGGAAAATAAAAATCGAACCCTAGACATGAAAAATAAAATGGAAGTGAGGGCTTAGGATTAGTTTACCTCTGATACCATGTATAATAATAAGAGAAGGTAGACCTGAATCCCCAAGGTTCCTCTCTAAGGGAGGCCTTGAGGTTATCTTATAATCAATAATAAATATTACATTGAACCACAAGTCTGATGTGTGATATAGACTCTAATAGTTGCAATATAAGGAATGTAAATCCAAATTCATCCCAAAAAACATGAAATTGATGAAATTGATAACCTCTAGCTTCTTTTTTATATTCTTATCATGGTGTGAACAATCAAAGGTGCTGAGTGTCTCTTCCAAACAACGAACTGATGGTGAGATTTTGGTATTTATGCATGTATTTTTTTCCACCCAAGGAATCCCTCAATAGCCCTGTTAGTTTTATATCCTTGTTTTTTTCAAAAAAAAAATTGCTTAGTCCTCATTTGATCCTAGAGAAGAGAATCCTTTGTCTCATACCAAACATGATTTCTAAGGTCATTGTTCCACTGTATCAAACAAATCCTTAAAGCCATCCACTTAAAAATGAAATATCCTTTATATAAAGGCTAGTTTACCTATATAGAACATGGCTGGAGTGCTCCACAAGTGCAATAATGACACGACTGATATTGAGCAAGATTTTATTGGTCTCATCAACTACACTTTCCCATCCCTAAAAAAGTATATTTTTCCAAATTTTTATCTATTTTAGTAATAATAAAAAAATTTGGAAATATCTCTTTGACTTTCTATATAATAGGGAATATTTGAAAAAACTAAATAAAAAAATATTATTATCACTTGGGATAAATTCTCATGTATAAGTGCAAGTGTTTTTTAAGAAAAAAAACTTTTTTAAAACTATGCATTTTAAGTGAAAACTGATATAATAAGTTTTCAATAAGTGTTCCAAATGATTACTAGCAAGAAAAATAATCTAAGGCACACCTCTATTACACTAGAACGTAAATATTCTTAGAACCAGAGAGGTCCAAAAGGTTTAGCTTCCCACACTTGATAATCTTCTACACCTCCGGTGTGCACTCCTTGATGTGAATCGTAATAGAAAATATCAAATGAGACTAGATGCTTTGTTTGTAAAGGAGAGTTTCTGTTGTTCTCCTTTTAGCAGAACCTTTCTCCAAGATCTTGTAAATTTCATTAGCAATACAAAAAATCTATCCTTATAATCCTCTCACAAAGACACCTCATTTTCCATTTTCCATTAGTGCAATGGGTTTCTTTGACTTGTCATCTATGAATTTAGAGTGATCTTCTGGAGCCAAAAGGTGTGTTTTCCCTATTGTACAGCTCTAAAAACGTATCTTCATGTTGTATTCATCACTTTGAGCTTCCAGAATATCAAATATTTTTTTAGTAGCTCTCAAAATCACACCAGCATTACTAGGGAATTATCCATTCTAGAAAAAAGGAAAGGCAACATAGTTTTAGCATTATATGTGCTACAGATGAAAGATGAGATGTTGATTATTTTATTGTATGAAATATTTTTTTATTGATCTCCCTTCCATTTTGTATCATTTCCATGTTCTATCTTGTACATAAGAAAATATAATGCAATTATATCCCCCAAGGACTAGATGAACAATAGGAGATACAACTTGATAAAACAACTCCTCCGATTTAGATGTTGGGCCAAAAAACTACAAACTAACTAACAATTTTAGCTTCAATTTATAATGTCAGAAATAAATCAGTACTAATTCCACCACCAATTCTACACTAATAAAGAACAAGATACTTTGTTTTGATAAACTAAATTTATAATAATACCACAACAAAAGAAAAAGTCATATCGATCTATTTGTTAACTATGGTCTGCATCATAGAAACTTCCTTCTTGTTTTCATTGCATGAAACCACTATTGTCATGTTAACCTTCAACTCATCATCATTCAAAATCCTAGATTATTCAAAGCATCATTAGTGTATGAAAAAGGAAAAAAGGAAAACAAAACATGTTACACTTCCAGTATAACGAAATTCACCTGTAATGTAGAAGAACCTCCACATTCATGACTATATCTCTATCATGCCTATTACTCGACCTTGAATCCACTGATTTCATCATCTTTTGGTTAACCTGAAATAACAAAAAACAATAATTTTTTCAATATAAGTAATGGAAATCCAACTTCAACTTAAAGAAAGATGAAATTTATGAAACTGTTGACATTTGTCTTGTTCTTGATATTCTTAGTAGGGTGTGCATAATCGATTGTGCTGAGTGTCTCTTCTAAAAAATGGACTAATGGTGAGATTGTGGAAATTATGCATGTATTTGTTTTCCCTCCCAATGAATCCCTCAATAGCCTTATAAGTTTGTTATCCCTATTTTTCCAAAAAAATAAAATAAAATCATTTAGTCCTCATTTGGTCTTAGAGAAAATAATCCTTTGTCTTGTACCAAACATGATTTCTTAGGTCACTATTCCATTGTATCAAATAGATCCTTAAATCCACCCGATTAAAAAATGAAATATTCTTTATATACAGGCTAGTTTACCAATATGGAACACTATCAGATTGCTCCACAAGTGCATTAATGACATGACTGAGAGTGAGAAAGATTTTATTGGTCTCACCAGCTTCCCTTTCCATTCCCTACAAAAGTAGATTTTTCTAATATTTGATCTATTTCAACAAGACTATAAAAATTTGGATATATCTATTTTACATGCTTTATAATAGGGGCTGTTTGAAAACACTAACTATAAAATACTTATTATCACTTGGAAAAAATTATCATGTATAAGTGAAATTTTTTTAGAAAAAAAGTTTATTTCTTAAAATTGTGAATTATGAGTGAAAAGTGATATAATGAGTTTTCAATAAGTGCACCAAATGAGTACTGAAAAGAAAAATAAACGAAGGCAAACCTCTATTGCACTAGAACTTGAAATATTCTTAGAACTAAAGAGGTACACAAGGTTTAGCTTCCCATAATTGATCATCCCCTACCTTACTGGCATGTGCTCCTTGATGTGAATCATAATATAGAATATCAAATGAGACTGGATTTTTTGTATGTTAAGGAGAGTTTTTACTATTATTTTTTTAAAAGAACCTTTCTCCAAGATCTTGTAAATTTTATTAGCAGTAAAAAAATATATTTTCTTATAAACCTATCACAAAGAAACCTCTTTTCCCATCTTCCATCAGAACAATGGGTTTCTTTAACTTATCATCTATTAATTTGAAGCACTCTTCTAGATCCAAAAGGTTTGTTATCTTCTTATTCCACAACAATAAAAAAACATTAAATTTGTGCTATATTCAGAACTTTGAGCTTCTAGAATATCAAATATTTTCTTAAAATCTCTCAAAATCACACCAGCATCACTTGTGAATTCTCCATTCTAGAAAAAAGAAAAGGTAGCATAGTTTTTCCATGATATGTGATGCAGATGAAATATGAGAGGTTGATTATTTTATTAAAACCAAACCTTTTTTCTTTTTCCCCCTTCAATTGTGTACATTTTTCACATTCCATTTTTTCCATAATCAAAGATAGTGTCGTTATGTCCCTCAAGGACTTCGTGAACAATATGAGATACATCTTGATCAAACAAGTCTTCCTGTTTAGATGTTTGACCAAAATCCTACAAACAAACTAACAATTTTAGATTCCATTTATAAATTGATAACTAATTCAGTACTAATTCCACCACCAATTCTACTCTAAGAGAGAAAAGGAACCTCAATTTTTGATAAACTAAAAGTAAAATCATACCTTATCAAAAGGAAACGTCCTATTAATCTGTTTGTTATCTATGGTCTACATCGCCGAAATATCCTGTTTTCATTACATGAAACCATGATCGGTGTGTTCACCTTCAAATCATCATCATTCAAAGGACAGTATTATTCAAAGAATCATCATTGTATGAAAAAAAAAGAAAAAAAAACAAGTTACACTTACAGGATAACAAAATTCACCTGCAATGTAGAAGAAATTACACATTCATGCCTTTATCTCTATCATGCCTATTACTCGACCCTGAATCCACTGATTTCATCATATTTTGGTTAACCTAAAACAACAAAAAACAATAATTTTTTTAATATAAGGAATGGAAATATAACTTCATCTCAAAAACATGAAATTCATAAAACTACTGACCTCTGTCTTGTTCTTGAAATTATTATCACGGTGTGCATAATCGATGGTGATGAGTGTCTCTTCCAAACAATGGACTGATGGTGAGATTATGACAATTATGCACGTCTTTTTTTCCCAACCAAGGAATACCTAAATATCCTTGTTAGTTTTCTATCCCTATTTTTCCAAAAAAAATAAAGAAAATTACTTAGACCTCATTTGGCCCTAGAGAAGGGAAGCCTTTGTCTCATACCAAACATGATTTCTTAGGTCACTGTTTTATTGTATCAAATAGATCCTTAAATCCATCCACTTATAAAATGAAATATCCTTTATATACAAGAAAATTCACCTATAAGTAACCTGGATAGATTTCTTCATAAGTGCATTAATGACACAACCAATAGTGAGCAACCTTTTATTGGACTCACTAGCTTCCCTTTCCCTTCCCTGAAAAAGTATATTTTTCCAAAGTTTGATCTATTTCAGTAAGACTACACAAATTTGGGTACAACTCTTTGACTTTCTATACAATAGGGACTGTTTGACCACACTAACTAAAAAATTATTATTATCACTTGGGATAAATGATCATATATAAGTGAAAGTGTTTTTTCAGAAACAAATCTTAATTTTTAAAACTGGTCATTATGAGTGAAAAGTGATATAAATAGTTTTCAATAAGTGCACTAAACGAGTACTGGCAAGAAAAATAAATTGAGGTGCACCTCTCTGGCACTATAATGTGAAATATTCTCTGAACCAGCAAGGTCCACAGGGTTAGATTCCCACACTTGATCATATCCTCCCCATCTAGTGTGCACTACTTGATATGAATCGTAATAGAAAATATTGAATGAGTTCAGATGCTTTTTTTGTTAATGAGAGTTTCTAATGTTCTCCTTTTAGCAGAACCTTCACTAAGATCTGGTAAATATCATTATTTGTATAAACAATCTCTTCATCTAAACCTCTAACAAAGATACCTCATTTCGCATCTTCCATCAGTGCAATGGGTTTCTTTGACTTGTCATCTAAGAATTTAGAGCACTCTTATGGAGCCAAAAGGCTTGTTATATCCTTGTTGTATATCTCTAAAAACGTTACCTTCATGCTATATTCATCACTTTGGGAATCAAAAATATCAAATATTTTCTTAACAACTCTAGTAATCACACCAGCATCGCTTGGGAATTCTCCATTTTAGAAAAATGAAAATGCAGTACAGTTTTACCATGATATTTGCTTCATATGAAAGATGAGAGCTTGATTATTTTATTAAAACCAAACCTTTTTCTTACTCCCCCTTCCATTGTTCACAATTCCCTAATTCTAGTTTTTCCATAATCAAAGATAGTGTAGTTTTATCCCTCAAGGACTTCATGAACAATAGGAGATACTACTTGATCAAACAACTCCTCCTGTTTAGATATTGGACCAAAAACCTACAAACAAACTAACAATTTTAGCTTCCATTTATAAAGTAAGAAAAAAAATAAGTCCTAATACCACCACCAATTCTACACTAAGATAAAAATGGAACATCAAGTTTTCATAAACTAAATGTAAAATCATACCTTATCAAAAGAAAAAGACATGTCGATCAGTTTTTTAGCTATGGTCTGCATTGCTGAAACTTACTTCTTGTTTTCATTACATGAAACCACAATCGGTGTGTTCACCTTCAACTCATCATAATTAAAATGATTGGATTATTCAAATCATAATCAGTGTAAGAAAAAGAAAAAAAAGGAAAACAAAACAAGTTACACTTCCAGGATCATGAAATCTACCTGCAACGCAGAAGAACCTGCACATTCACACCTTTATCTCTATCATGACTATTACTCAACCGTGAATCTACTAATTTCATCATCTTCTGTTTAACCTAAAACAACAAAAAACTAGAATTGTTTCAATATAAGGAATATAAATCCAACTTCATCTCAAAATTATGAAATTAATGAAATTGTTGACCCTTGGATTGTTCTTGATATTCTTAGCATAGTGTGCATAATCGATGGTGTTGAGTGTCTCTTACAACCAATAGACTGATGGTGAGATTGTGTCAATTATTCATGTCTTTTTCTTCCCACCCAAGTAATAACTCAATATCCTTTTTAGTTTTATATCAGTATTTTTCCAATAAAAGAAAAGAAAATATCTTAGTCCGTGTTTGGTTCTACATAAGAGAAGCCTTTGTATCATACCAAACATGATTTCTTAGGACATTGTTCCACTATATCAAATAGATCCTTAAATAAACCTATATAAAAAATGATACATCCTTTATATACAGGCCGGTTTACCAATATAGAATATGGACAGAGTGATCCACAAGTTCATTAAGGACACGACCAAGAGTGAGCAAGATTTTATTGGTCTCGCCAACTTCCCTTGCCCTTCCCTGAAAAAGTATATTTTTCCAAAAGTTTGATCTATTTCAGTAGTACTACATAGATTTGGCTACAAATCTTTGAATTACTATATAATAGGGCCTATTTTACAACACTAACTAAAAAATGCTTATTATCACTTTGGATAAATTCTCATGTATAAGTGAAAGTGTTTTTTAGAAACAAAACTTAATTTTTAAAACTACACATTATGAGTGAAAAGTGATATAATTAGTTTTAAATAAGTGTGCCAAATGAGTACTGGAAAGAAAAATAAATTGAGGCACACTTCTCTTACCCCAAAACATGAAATATTCTCAAAACCAATGAGGTCCATAAGATTTATCTTCCCACACTTGATCATCTCCTCCCTATCTAGCGTGCACTCCTTGATGTGAATTGTAATAGAAAATATCAAATGAGACTGGTAGCTTTGTTTGTTAAGGAGAGTTTCTGATTTTATCCATTTAACATAACCTTTCTCTAAGATCTTGTAAATTTCATTATCATTATAAACAATTTGTTCTTCTCAACCTCACAAAAAGACACCACCTTTACCATCTTCCATCATTGCAATGGGTTTCTTTGACTTTTCATCTATGAATTTAGAGCACTCTTCTAGAGACAAAAGGTCTTTTATCTACTTGTTGTAAAGATCTAAAAGCATTAAATTCATGTTGTATTAAGCACATTGAGCTTCCATAAAATTAAATATTTTCTTAAAATCACTCAGAATCACACCAGAATCACTTTTGAATTCTCCATTTTGGAAAAAATAAAAGCACAATTTTATCATGACATGTGCTACATATGAAATATGGGAGGTTGATTATTTTATTTAAACCAAACCTTTTTTTCTTTCTCCCCCTTACATTTTTTACATTTTCCCTATTACAGTTTGTCCATAAGCTAAGATAGTGCGGTTATATCCCTCAAGGACTTCATGAACAATAGAAGATAGAGCTTGATCAAACAACCACTACTGGAATGATGGCCTTTCCCCACGGTTAGATACCAACGGTTCTTTGAAACCGTTGGGAAGGAGGTTTTTACCAACGGTTCATTAGAACTGTTGGCATAGAGGTTTCCAGGGAGATTTTTCCCAACGGTTCATGAGAACCGTTGGGATAGATGGTTTTTTACCAACGGTTCTCATGAACCGTTGGCATAGATGAGTTTTTAGTAGGTTTATCCCAACGGTTCTGTAGAACCGTTGGGATAGATAGCCATATGCCAACGGTTTTTAAGAACCGTTGGCAAAGGTCCTCCCCAAATTCACAGCCGCCTGTTCTCTCCCCAATTCGCGATACACAACCCTAAAACGGGAGCAGCAGCGGATTTAGGCAATTTTGGAGGTACCGGAGGGCTTCAATTTTCCAGCTCTTATTCAGGTTATTATTCTTCTTAACTGAAAATGTATTCAAATGTTTGGATAGTATTTAAACCTATTTTCATTTTTCCCATCAGTTTAGGTGATTTTGGTGCTACTGCCGGCCGGACCAGCCTAAGGGTGAGTTTTCTTGAAAATTCCTTTTTGGATTTTACCCCTTGAACATGGGATGTCATTTGTGAAAGGTTATATAAATCGAATTGATTGTTCGATTTCTGAATTGAATTGTAAATTAAATTAATTAAGGGTATTTTATGGTTTGCATTCCCCTTTTAACACATGAATGCCAATTATTTTTTAACACATGTTTTAATTGTATTGCCTTGCCAATGTGAGTAAAGTAGAGACTATGCTATGAATCTATGAAATTGGATTGAATTTATCTTATATTTTATGTTACCATGTTAGATATATTATAAATAATGCATGTGATATCTTTATAGTCTTGTTAGGAGTGTTCTATTAAAAATTCCCATGTGAGTGCTTGAATTTTCATTGAATTGCTAGCCATTATGAGTTATGTTGAGACCATGATATGGAATTGATTGATTAAGCAAGGGAATCTCATTATCTTGTCATTATAACATGAGTAAATGAAGCTTCATTCTTTTCAGGTTATTATTTGATTGAGTCGCCATTTTGAGGTGAGTTGTATTAAATACCTTAGTTTTTGACCTTGGTATGTTTAATGAATTGTTTAAATGAAATGGAATTCATTAAATGATTAATAGTAAATAGTGATACATGGATTCTATTAGGATGCCAGGTATATAATCTTGTTTCTATTAACTTATACGCTTTATGTGATAAATGGATTCACAGTGGAATTCCACGGATAGACTCATTTCTTTGAATATTGATTAAGCCATGGGTGATACATGGATCCAAGGGAGGGATTCCATAGATAGACTTATTGAATGTAGAATTATATTCCAATTGATACATGGATTCTTATGATAATTCCATAGATAGACGTATTGAATGTAGAATTATATTCCAATTGATACATGGATTCTTATGATAATTCCATAGATAGACTTATTGAATGTAGAATTATATTCCAATGATATGCGTCTTGTGTGGTGGTGGTGTGGTTTATGTGTTTTATGGTAGTAGTGAAGTGTGTGATTATGTAGTTAATGTGAACCCATAGGTTGAGTATTTTGTGCTATCTATATATCATGTATTTTTATGTTATTTCTACACATTCCCAACCAGAGTTGGATAAACTTACCAACGATCAGAGGTTTTGAGTTATGGGTATTTTTTCTAATATCTAGGATTGTGGTTATATGTTTGGATAGCTACCATGTCTTCCCTACTCTTCCTTCAAAAGTGATTGACCATGTGTTTTTAGGCAAGATGCGATGTGATTGTCCATGTGTCTTCAGGTGAGATGTACTATGATTTCCCTAGTGTTTTTCGGTGAGGTGTGATGTGATAAGGCTATAATAAGATGTGGCATGTGGTTGGGGTCATGTAGGGTAGGAGGATGGCACAAGGTTGATGTTATTCATGTTCATGATACCCTACTAATATGGTTATGGGATGAGTCATGCTGTTATGTGATATAACACATTAAGTTCTTGTTGGTTTTACATTTTTTCAATAACACATTTGTATGTTTTTTTGACATGTGTAGTTGATACCTTGATTATTTTCTTCCTTTATCGTTTACTTAAATGTATATTCTATTATAGTTAATGCCTGTTGAATTGTTTATGACAAAATGACTTATATAAATTCTTTTTACAGAATGGACAGAAGTTGGATGTATGAAACCGATCAGATCTCAGATGATTTTCAAAACAATTTGGAGAGCTTTATAGATTTTGCATTTCACAATGCTTCAGATAGTGGTCGCATACACTGCCCATGTTCCAATTGTGTTGGTAGACCTTGGTTGAGCCGTGAAGAAGTCAGCTACCACATAACCAAAAATGGGTTTCAAGCAAACTACTTTCTGTGGTATCACAATGGGGAGAAAACGAAATCTCAAATTGGTGATGATCGAAATGAAAAGACTGGAATGGAGAATTTGTTAGATGATCGGTTTCCGTTTATTCGTCATCATGAAAAAGAAAGGATTTCGACTCAAGAAGACTTCGATATGAGGACAGCTGATGCATCTAGTGAAAATGATGATATTGATAGGGTGAAAAAATTGAATGATGCTGCCACGACTCCAGTATATCGGCAATGCGATAAAATGAAAAAGCTGGAATTTTTAATCCGATTATTTCATGGGAAAACTATGTATGGGATTTCTAATACAGCAATCGATTACATTCTTACCCTCTTGAAGGATTTACTTCCAGATGATGCAGATATTCCCTCAAACCACTATATGGCATGGAAGTTAGTTGAGGAACTTGGATTTTCAAGAAACAAAATTCATGCTTGCCCGAAAGATTGCAGTTTATTCTGGGAGGAAACCGCTGAACGAAATGATTGTATAAAATGTGGCACATCCCGCTGGAAGTCAAAATCTGATGGAACACCATCCCGCGTTCCACAGAAAGTAATGTGGCACTTTCCATTGATCCCCAGACTCCAGAATCTTTTTATGTCTGATGACATATCAATAAAAATGATATGGCATGATACCGAGAGAAAGAAGACTGATGATGAGTTGGTTCATCCTGCAGATGGATTTGCATGGAAGAGATTTGATGCTCGACATCCTGATTTTGCAGCTGACGTGCGTAATGTGAGGCTGGGTCTTTCATGCGACGGTTTTAATCCGTTTGGGCAGATGCTTACTTCGCACAACACATGGCCAGTTTTTATACACATTTATAATCTTCCCCCATGGTTGTGTATGAAAAAACCTTTCACTTTCATGAGTATACTCATATCTGGTCCTTCTGATCCTGGCATTGATATTGATGTATACATGCAACCTTTAATAAAAGAGTTGAAGCTTCTTTGGGATGTGGGTGTGCGCACATACGATGCATGTTCGAAAGACATATTTCAGATGCGCGCTGCGCTTATGTGGACAATCAATGATTTTCCGGCTTATGCAATGATGTCTGGATGGAGCACGAAGGGGAAACTGTCATGTCCAGTTTGTATGAAGAATGCACGATCCAGAAGACTGAAACATCGTTGTAGTTTCAGTTTTATGGGACATCGACGATTTTTGCCAAAGGATCATCCATATAGAATGAATCGTCGAAGATTTGATAATACTATAGAGACCGATGATCCACCTCAGCGTATGTCTGGAACTGATGTGCTTAATGAATTGAAAGATTTCAGTTTTTCGTTCGGGAAGGGTCAAATGAAATCTGGAAAGAGAAAGAATGTTTCCACAGAAACCTGCTACAATTGGAGGAAGAGGAGTATCTTTTTTGATTTGCCTTATTGGTCAACCAATTTGCTACGTCATTGCTTAGACGTAATGCATATTGAAAAGAATATATGTGAAATATTGCTTTCAGTTCTTCTAAATGTCAAGGGGAAGACAAAAGATGATTTACGATCTCGACGTGACTTGGTGGATTGGGGCATCAGACCAGAATTGCATCCTGTGCGTATTAGTGAAAATAAATGGCAACTTCCATGTGCTTCTTATGTGATGACACCTACTGAAAAAAAACAATTTTTGGAAGTATTAGAGACTATTAGAGTTCCTGATGGCTATTCAAGCAACATATCTAAACGGGTCAACAGAAGAGAGTTGAAGCTAAAATCTTTGAAGACTCATGATTATCACGTTCTACTGCATGAGTTGCTTCCAATAGCAATCTGTCATCTTTTGTCCAATAATGTAAGGGTGGGTGTTATTCAGTTGTGCCATTTGTTTAGAGATCTTTGTGCTAAGAAGTTGTCCAAGTCTTTCTTGCAAAAAATGTTGACAGATGCCCCATTAATTTTGTGTGAGTTGGAGAAAATATTTCCCCCATCATTTTTCACATGCATGCTGCATCTGACTGTCCATATTCCAACTGAAATACTTCTCGGAGGACCTGTTTCTTTTCGTTGGATGTATCCAACTGAAAGAAATATGTTCACATTAAAGTCTTATGTTCGAAACAAGAATCATCCCGAAGGTTCTATCGTGAACGGTTACTTAGCTCAAGAATGTATGGATTTCTGTTCAATGTATTTGTCTGATCTTACTACAAGAATGAACAGACCAATGAGAAATGAAGAAGAACAATATGAGCAAATTGAACCCAGTTTTCCATCACTTCCTCAAACAGGAGGAATTCCTGGATCATATACATTGAAGACATTAAGCCATGAAGAGCGGGAGATGGCACATCGCACAGTTTTGTTAAACTGTGATTTGTTCGATGACTATATCAGGTAACAAAATTGAATACGTATATCTTACATATATATCTGTTAAACTATTCATATTTTTTTATCTACAGGGAACATAAAACAATGATAAATAGGAAGCATCGTTCTTTATCTTTGAGAAGGAGAGAGACTTTGCATAGCAAAGAGTTTTCTGCTTGGTTAAAATTGAAGGTAAAAATATTACTGTTTAAATTAATTATTTCAATATTTACTTAAGTTTAACTATCATTTATATTGCAGGTATTGAGTTTGTCTACTGACTCTGTCTCTGAGGAAATAAGAGCTTTGGCTTTTGGTCCTAATACCGTGGTTCGTGACTGTAAATCAATTGTTATCAATGGGTACAGATTTATTGTCACCGAACGAGCCAAAAACATGAGAACACAACATGATGGTATTATGGTTACTGCCACAACAGATTGTTATGCCAGCGCATCAGATAGTAGACCGCGACTTGAAAATGTGGGTTATTATGGAGTCGTTGAGAAAATAATAATATTGGATTATTACTCTCATGGACGAGTCACAATGATGAAATGCCATTGGTTTGATTCGATGACGAGACATGGCACATTTATTGATGATTGTGGATTTCGAGTAATTAATATGACCCGCACTCTTGCAACCGAAGAACCATATGTGTTGGCATCAATGGCTAAACAAGTTTTTTATGTCAAAGATCAACTTCAACCTGAATTTGGTGTCGTAGTTGAAGTAATTCCAAGACATATTTTTGATGATGCTGATGATGGAATTGACACTGTCCCTATTGCCATTGGATCAATCCATTTATTTCTTTTGATGACTCCAATAGCTCAATTGTCAGAGTTGATTGTGAACCTGAAGTTGTGGTTGGAAATATATAGAATCATTCATCCATGTTCTCAATTCTTTTGGTTTACCTCGATTTGGGTTGTTAAGGTTGGTAATATTCATATTTATTTAGTATTGATCACAAATATGTTTTAGCTGACTTGACCGTTATGTGAATTTTCAATGTTTATTGGTTGCTGTTTTATTTGAATTGCATTTTCTAATTTGGAATTGAACTGTATTCAAACCAAATCAAACAATATTTCTAACTTGGTGAACATTACAACTTGTATGTTTTATTAAATTCATTCAAGCTCTTCTAAAACAATTGATAGCTAAATTACCAATGAATCCCCTCATTCCCTCATATATTTAGTTTTTTGGTTTACACATTAATTTTCTTTTTCTAATTAATTACATATTTGTTTTCCAATGCAGGAAATGAAGCCAATTGAAGAGAGACGAAGAAAAAAAATGGCGGAGAACAATCGTCGGATGGAGGAGATGGGCATTCCACCATTAGTGCCTACAGTGAGTACTTTATTTCAAATATATATATATATATTTACAGAATATATAATGTCATGTGATTAATTTTTTTTGTAAACTTTTTTGTAGGATCCACCATTGCGTCGACAGTTATTCGACGAGGAGCCTAGTACTGGTCCGAGTACTCAGGCCGGTGGTACGAGGAGGGTTCGTACCAGAGGTGGACATAGAGCTGCACGTGCCCGACTAGACCCTGCCCCTCCCACTGACATTTCAGCCTTCCCACATTCTGATCCCGGTGTGTCGTTAGGTACACACGGGATATTTAGACCTCCCATGTTTTCGCTACCTTCTGCATCTTCTGCCCCATCATTTTCACATCCCATGATGATTCCCACTCCCCAGTCAGCATCAGGTCATACAGTTGTTCCATCTTCTTTTCCTTCTACTTCTGTCTCTCCGAGCTTTTATATTCCATCGTCTTCGACTCCTGTTCCACCAGAGGGTGTTCCATCAGGTTCTGTGGATCCGGCGCCACTCATTGATCAGACTAGCACAGGTATATTTATAAAACCCTATCAAATTTTTATAGTAATATTTATTTTCATTATAACATGTTTTGATAAAATATTTGTTTTTCTTTCATGACAGATACATCTACTGAAAGGAGGCGGGGGCGGGGCCGTACACGCATGCGTTCGGTGTGGAACCGTCGCACACAGGTTATGGTGGAATATAATGAAGACAATCAGATGGTTGAGAAAACAGGGCAGCAATGTCGGAGTTTTATGGCGACGCTTGCCAAATACTCCGACATCATTCCCGTCAGCCCGCTGTCGTGGAGACATTTGCCACATGAGGTCAAAGATAGAGCTTGGGCAGAGATATGGGTAAAAAAAATCTGTTGTATTTAATGCCATGAATTTTTTTTGTATTTATATAAATTAATATTTTCATTTCAGCTTCGATTTAATTTTCCTGATGGTGAGGGTGCACGAATGGAACGTCTAAAGGATTTAGGCGAGCATTGGAGAGCCTACAAGCATGAGCTGTATATTGGCTGGCGTACTAGAGTTGGCACTGAGTTAGAGGCGGTACCAGTCGTGGATGATTGTCCTATAGAGCAGTATCGTCAGATGATTACTCATTGGACGAGTACCCAGTTTAAGGTATGAATTACATTTGAGGTATTTAAATAATAACTTTCAAGTTTTGCATTAATATTATCCTTTGCATTATCGAATTTTATTTAGGAATCATCTGGAAAAAATAAAAAAAACATTGATGCAAAAAAATACCTCCATACACTAGGACGCACGACGATGCCGGATCATGAGAGGCAGCAGGTATGACAATTGTTTATAAGTTTTCTTTACGACTTACATTTTCTTTTTTTTCCTCAATTATTTAATTATTTGCTGAAGTCTTTATATAAATTTTGTTTTCAATGTCATTGTAGAGGCAAGTACAAAATATTGAAGGACGTGTGCCTCGAGCAAAACTGTTTTGCTCGAGTAGACGAAAAAAGGATGGACGTGCTGTCAACGAAGCGACTCAGCAGCAGATTGTAAGTTTTAATCTGTTGATTTTATATTTTAATATCTATTTCGTAACTTAACAATATATTTATATTTGTAACAGGATGCTTTAGAGGCCCTCGATTCCCAAGAAGCAGACAATTTTGGGCCATCTGATCACTTACATCAGGTGTTGGGAGATGATCATTCTGGCAGAGTACGCTGCCGACCTAGGATAGCCCCGACGAGGTATTGGCCTGCCTCAGGTACGAGTTGTAGTGCCACCGAGCTACAGCAAGTTAGGGAACAGGCAGAACAGGCTGAGAAAAGGGCCACAGAGACGGCAGAACAGTCTGCAAGGGCAAACAGTGCATTTATGAAATTTATTGAAGTTCTACGTCCAACACTTCCAGCAGAGGCCAGCCCAGCGATTGATGAATACATGTCGTCGATACATTCTATATATGGTGCACCAGGTGGCAGTTCCAGTGGTGGTCAGGCCGATGTCGAGCTTGAAGATGATGATGGCGAGCAGTCTGATGCGGAAGAGGAGGGAGATGAGGAGGGCGAGGAGGAGGGCGAAGGCGAGGAGGAAGGCGTTGTGGAGGGTGATGACGATGAGGAGGACGATGACGAGGGCGATGATGATGATGATGATGGAGATGGTGATGCTGATGTGGGACATATTGATCCGTTACATTTTTGACTTGAGATTTGATGTTTAATCTATTCTAGTTGTTGGTTTTATCTAGACTCGTAGTATAGTATTGGAGTTGAATTATTTTTATATATTGTCTGTTTTTATGGATGTTGTTGTCTTTTAGTGGTTGTGTGTTTGAGAACTCCCTGGACAACCCCCCTCATTCTTGGACGCCCGTTCTGGCCGTTTATGACACCATAACTGCGTTGTCGGTCACCGCGGGCACACGACAAGTCCGATTGACGTGCCGTCTACTCGACCACTTCAGAAATCACTCACCCGTATTTGTCGTCTGATTTCAGGCCATTCCGACATCGTTCGGCCCGTTTGGACCCCCCTCACGCGCGTTTACGAAGCGCGCGCATCACTTAAAACACTAATATTGAGTCGTACCGCGCAAACCGCACGTCCGATTGACGTGCCGTCTGCGCGTACACGTCACGAATAATAATTAGAATGTTTCACGGTGGTTTCAGCTCAATCCGGAGACGCGGTGTGGCCGACACCACTCAAAGTGTCCGTCTTTTGTTTCAAAAGGACGTCATTTTAAGTGAAAAGCATCAACTGGCTTACGGAAAACCGACCAAACGCATTCCGAATCTGTTGATAATTTATCCCAACAATCCATGGGTCATATGTGACGTGTACGAGCCAACCCGGGATGAATCCGAGTCGCGGTGTGGCCGGGATAAGTTTAAGTGGCTCTCTTTTGTTTAAAATGAACACCATTTTAAGTACATACGGAAAAATGACCAAACGGATTCGGTTTCCGTTGAAACTTTAGGAGAACGATCCATGGGTCATATGTGACGTGTACAAATCAACCCCGCCACAATCGGAGACGCGGTGTGGCCGACACCACTCAAAAAGTGTCGGTCTTTTGTTTCAAAAAGACGTCATTTTAAGTGAAAATCATCAACTGACATAGGAAAAACCGACCAAAGGCATTCGGACTGTGTCGACACTTTAGCACAAGGATCCATGGGTCGTATGTGACGTGTACGAGTCAATCCTGCCTCAATCCGAGGTGCGGTGTGACCGACACCGTTCTAGCTGTCTATCTTTTGTTTAAAATGGACAGGATACGCAAAACCGACCAAACGCAAAACCGACCAAACACATTCTGAATCTGTTGATAATTTATCACAACGATCCATTGTTGCACCCCTCTCTCTTGGATTTTAATGATCACAATCACTCTAATTGTATTCTAACTTGTTTTCAAGTGTTTTTGATGATAGGAAATAGGGTGCCTAGAAGCTGGCCCAAGAAGAATTCAAAATGGACTGTTTAAGTCCACCGGCCAGCCGGTGTGAGACCACCGGCCAGCCGGTAAGGTCACCGGCCAGCCGGATCCAGCCCATCGGCCAGCCGGTGGACCAGGCAGAAGGCCTTGCCCTCTGCCAGGTGCCACCGGTCAGCCGGTGTCTGGCCACCGGCCAACCGGTGGGCCCAGACAGAATGGCATACCTTCTGTCCGGACCACCAGCCAGCCGGTGCCTGACCACCGGCCAGCCGATGGAACCCAGACAGAATAGCATGCTTCTGTCCAGACCACCGGCCAGCCGGTGGCTCAGCATCGGTCAGCCGGTGGAGCCAGACAGAAATCCCTTGCTTCTGTCTGGTGCACCGGCCAGCCGGTGGATCAGCACCGGCCAGCCGGTGTTCTCAGTCAAACTGACCAGGCTGGCCCACTTGATCCCCAACGGCTCCGAAAGCCCTCCAACGGCTATTTTGAAGTATTTGGGAGCATTTCTCCTATAAATAGACGTCCATGGATGCCGGGAACACTACCGATCATATACCGAAGCATACCAAAGCTATTTTAATCATTTGAGGCTCCTACGACAATTCTCAAAGGCTACTTGAGATCCAATTGCCATCCTTGAAGCTTGGGCTGCCTCTACATCAACTACACTCACCTCTTGGCGCTCAAGGCTTCCTCTAGTTTGTTCTAAATTATTTACTTCAATTGTTTAGTTCTTAATTGGGTTTGTATTAAAACAAACCACCCTTTTTCTTCCTTCTTTCAAATTGGGTTTCTTGCTACAACCATAATAAAAAAGCAAGCTGTAAGAAGGTGACCTAGCCTACCTTAAAACGGCTAGTGGGTTTCTTGCTATAACCATTAAAAAGCAAGCGGTCGTACAAATCTCCTAACGGTTGAGTTGGGAGCGGAGACGTAGGCTTGAGTTTAAAGCCGAACTCCGTTATCAATTGTGTCTTGCCATTTTACTTTCCGCTGCATTTAAATTTGTTTTAAATTGTTAATTAATTTTAAAAAGGAAATTCACCCCCCCTCTTGCCATCACCTCCGACCCAACATCCATCAGTCATATGTGACATGTACGAGCCCACTCGGGCTCAATCCGAGTCGCGGTGTGGCCGGGATCAGTCTAAGTGGCTCTCTTTTGTTTAAAATGGACATCATTTTAAGTACATACAGAAAACCGACCAAACGCATTCGGTTTCCATTGAAACTTTAGGAGAACGATTCATGGGTCATATGTGAGGTGTACGAATCATCCCCGCCACAATCCGAGGTGCGGTGTGGTCAACACTGCTCTAACTGTGTCTGTTTTGTTTAAAATGGGTAGGATTATAAGTGAAAAGAACTGGCATACGCAAAACCGACCAAACGCATTCGGTTTCCATTGAAACTTTAGGAGAACGATCCATGGGTCATATGTGACGTGTACCAATCATCCCCGTCTCAATCCGAGACGCGGTGTGGCCGACACCGCTCTAACTATGTCTCTTCTGTTTAAAATGGGCATGATTATAAGTGAAAAAGAACAACTGGCATACGCAAAACCGACCAAACGCATTCCGAATCTTTTGATCATTTATCACAACAATCCATGGGTCATATGTGACCTGTACGAGGCAACCCGGGTTCAATCCGAGTCGCGGTGTGGCCGAGATCAGTCTAAGTGGCTCTCTTTTGTTTAAAATGGACACCATTTTAAGTACATACGGAAAACCGACCAAACGCATTCGGTTTCCATTGAAACTTTAGGAGAACGATCCATGAGTCATATGTGACGTGTACGAATCATCCCCGCCTCAATCCGAGCCGCGGTGTGGCCGACACCGCTCTAACTGTGTCTGTTTTGTTTAAAATGGACAGGATTATAAGTGAAAAGAACAACTGGCATACGCAAAACTGACCAAACGCATTCAGAATCTTTTGATAATTTATCACAACGATCCATGGGTCATATGTGACGTGTACGAGCCAAACCGGGTCAATACGAGTCGCGGTGTGACCGGGATCAGTCTAAATGGCTCTCTTTTGTTTAAAATGTACACCATTTTAAGTACATACGAAAAACCGACCAAACGCATTCGGTTTCCATTGTAACTTTAGGAGAACGATCCATGGGTCCTATGTGACGTGTACGAATCATCCCGCCTCAATCCGACATGCGGTGCGGCTGACACCACTCAAAGTGTCCGTCTTTTGTTTCAAAAGGACGTCATTTTAAGTGAAAAACATCAACTGACATACGGAAGACCGACCAAACGCATTCGGATTCTATCGATACTTTAGCACAACGATCCATGGGTCATATGTGACGTGTACAAGTCAACCCCGTCTTAATCTGAGATGTGGTGTGGCCGACACCGCTCTAACTATGTCTCTTTTGTTTAAAATGGACATGATTATAAATGAAAAGAACAACTGGCATACGCAAAACCGACCAAACGCATTCGGAATCTTTTGATAATTTATCACAATGATCCATGGGTCATATGTGACATGTACGAGCCAACCCGGGATGAATCTGAGTCGCGGTGTGGTCGGGATGAGTCTAAGTGTCACTCTTTTGTTTAAAATGGACAACATTTTAAGTACATACGGAAAACCGACCAAACGCATTCGGTTTCCATTTAAACTTTAGGAGAACGATCCATGAGTCATATGTGACGTGTACGAATCAACCCCGCCTCAATTGGAGACGCGGTGTGGTTGGCACCACTCATAGTGTCCGTCTTTTGTTTCAAAAGGACGCCATTTTAAGTGAAAAACATCAACTGGCATACGGAAAACCGACCAAACGCATTAGGATTCTGTCGATACTTTAGCACAACAATACATGAGTCAAATGTGACGTGTACGAGTTAACCCCGCCTCAATCTGAGGTGCGGTGTGGCCGGTATCACTTCAGGTGTATGTATTTTGTTTAAAATGGACATCATTTGAGGTAAAAATATATGTTATAGAAAAAACCGATCATATTATGAATTGAATTTCAGATTCCACGTATAATTGTCATCTAAATTTTAAATTGAATTCTATATGAATTATGTATGTTTATGAATTGTAATTTAATTATGGATTTTTATAGTTTCAGGATCCATTATATGTTAAATTTGTATGAATTTGTTCGTAATTGAATATGTATGTTTTATTTTATTACTGGTACAATAGTTGGATCGAAAATGAGGTGAAAATGAGGTGAAAATGAGGTGAAAATGAGGCCTGATGACCGGTGGTGATGGACAGGGGACAGGGGCTGTGCAAATTGCAGGGTGCTGCAATTTGCAGCATAGGTATGCCAACGGTTTCAAACCGTTGGCATATAAGTTTTTAGCATGTCTTTCCCAACGGTTTTAAACCGTTGGGAAAGACTTCACCAATTCCCAACGGTTGGAACCGTTGGGAAAATGATCCATGGTATTTGGTTTTCCCAACGGTTTGTGAGAACCGTTGGGAAAAACTATCCCAACGGTTCACCCAAACCGTTGGGGTAGGGTAAATTTTATGGCTCTATTGCAACGGTTGCCAGTAAACCGTTGGGAAAACTTTTCCCAAGAACCGTTGGGAAAACCTTTCCCAACGGTTTCAGGGGCTTTCCCAACGGTTCTGAACCGTTGGGAAATAGTGTATTTCCAGTAGTGAACTCCTCATGTTTATATGTTGGACCAAAAACCTACAAAAAAACTTACAATTTTAGATTCCATTTATAATGTTAGAACTAAATCATTACGAATTCCACTAACAATTCTACACTAATACAAAAATGGAATCTCGTGTTTTTATAAACTAAATTTAAAATCATACCTTATCAAAAGCAAATGTCTTATTGATCTGTTTGTTAGTTATTGTTTGCATTGTTGAAACATCCTATTTTAATTACATGAAACCACAATAGTCATGTTCACCATCAAATCATTATCATTCAAAGGCCTAGATTATTCAAAGAATCATTAGTGTATGGAAAGAAAAAAACAAAAAAACAAGTTACGCTTCCAGGATTACGAAATTTACCTGCAACATAGAAGAACCTGTACATTCACACCTTTATCTCTATCATGCCTATTACACAACCTTAAATCCTCTGATTTTGTTATCTTTTGGTTAACCTGAAACAACAAAAAACAAGAATTGTTTCAATATAATAAATGGAAATCCATATTCAGCTCAAAAAACATGAAATTGATGAAACTTATGACCTCTACCTTGTTCTTGATATTCTTAGCATGGTGGGAATAATCAAAGGTTCTGAGTCTCTTACAAACAATGGGTTGGGGTGAGATTGTGGAAATTATGCGTGTCTTTGGTTTCCCACCCAAGGAATCCCTCAAAATACTTATTAATTTTCTATCCATGTTTTTCCAAAAAAAAATCCATTAGGCCTCATTTGGTCCTAGGGAAGAGAATCCTTTGTCTCGTACAAAACATGATTTCTTAGGTCATTGTTCCATTATATCAAATATATCCTTAAAGCCACCTTCTTAAAAAAATTAAAATCCTTTGTATATGGGCCAATTTATCTATATGGAACATGGATAGAGTGCTCCAAAAGTGCATTAAGAACATGACCGATTGTGTGCAAGCTATTATTGGTCTCACCATCTTCCCTTTCCCTTCCTTAAAAAGAATATATTTTTTTCCAAAGTTTGATCTATTTAAGTAATACTACACAAATTTGGATACAAATCTTCGACTTGTTATATAATTGGTCCTGTTTGATAACACTAACTAAAATATGTTTATTATCACTTGGGATAAATGCACATGTATAAGGGAAAATGTTTTTTAAGAAATACAACTTATTTTTTAAAACTGTACATTATGAGTGAAAAAGTGATGTAATCAGTTTTCAATAAGTGTGAAAAACGAGTACTGGTAAGAAAAATAAACTAAGGTGCACCTCTATTGAACCAGAACATGAAATATTCTCATAAAAAGTGAGGTCCACAAAATTTAGCTTCCCACACTTGATCAGCTCCTCCCCCTATATCATTCACTCCTTGATGTGAATCTAAATAGAAAATATCGAATGAGACCAACAAATTTGTTTGTTAAAGAGAGTTTCTACTATTCTCCTTTTAATAGAACCTTTATCCAAGATATTGTAAATTTCATTAGTAGTACAAACAATATCTTCTTCTAAACCTATCACAAAGACACCTCTTTTCCCATATTCCATCAGCGCAATGGGTTTCTTTGACTTGTCAGCTGTGAATATAGATCACTCTTCTGGAGCCAAAAGGTCTATTATCTCCTTGTTTTACAGATCTAAAAACATTACCTTGATGTTGTATTCATCACTTTGAGCTTCCAAAATATCAAATATTTTTTTAACAGCTCTTGGAATCACACCATCATAACTTGGGAATTCTCTATTCTGAAAAAAAGAAAAGGCAACATAGTTTTACCATGATATATGCTATAGATGAAAGATGAGAGGATGATTATTTTATTGAAACCAAACCTTTTTTATTTCTCCCCTTTCCATTGTATACATTTTTCTTGTTCCAGTTTTTTCATAAGAAAATATAGTGCAGTTATATCCCTCAAAGATTTCATGAACAATAGGAGATACAACTTGATCAAAAAACTCCTCCTGTTTGGATGTTAGACCAAAAACCTACAAAAAAACTAACAATTATAGCTTATATTTATAAAGTCAGAACGAAATCATTAACAATTCTACCACCAATTCTATACTAATACAAATATAGAACCTCCAGTTTTGATAAAATAAATGTAAAATCATACCTTTTCAAAATAAAAAGCCTTATCGATCCGTTTCTTAGCTATGGTTTGAATCATTGAAACTTCCTTCTTGTTTTCATTATATGAAACCACAGTCAGTGTGTCCATTGTCAACTCATCATAATTCAAAGTAATATATAATTCAAATCATCATCAGTGTATGAAAAAGAAAAAAGGGAAAAAAATTGCACTTTCAGGATAAAGAAATTCACTGGCAACACAGAAGAACCTGCAAATTCATGCCTTTATCTCTATCATGCCTATTACACGACCCAAAATATATTGATTTCATCATATTCTGGTTAAACTAAAACATCCCCAAACAATAATTATTGTAATATAAATAATGGAAATCCAACTTCATCTCAAAAAACATGAAATTGATGAAACTCTTGACCCATGGATTTATCTTAATATTCTTATCACGGTGTGCATAATCGACGATGCTGAGTGTCTCTTCCAAAAAAATGGACTGATGGTAAGATTGTGGAAATTATGCATGTATTTGTTTTCCCACCTAAGGAATCCCTCAATATCCTTGATAAATTTTTATCCCTATTTTTCCAAAAAAAGAGAGGAAAATCACTTAGACTTAGTTTGGTCCTAGAGAAGAGAAGCATTTGTCCAGTACCAAAAAATGATTTCATAGGTCACTGTTCCATTGTATCAAACAAGACCTTAAATCAACCCACTTAAAAAATGAAATATCCTTTATATACAGGCCATTTTACCTATATGGAACATGGTATGAGTGATCCAAAAGTGCATTAATTACACGACTGAGAGTGAGAAATCTTTTATTGGTCTCACTAGCTTCCCTTGACCTTCCCTTGACCTTCCCTAAAAAAGTAGAATTTTCCAAAGTTTGATCTATTCTAGTAAGACTACAGAAATTTGGCTATAACTCTTTAAAATGAAATATAATTCAGACTATTTGAAAACACTAACTAAAAAATGATTATTATAACTTGGGATAAATTCTCATGTATAAGTTCAAGTGTTTTCTCAAAAACAAAACTCAGTTTTTAAAACTATACATTATGAGTGAAAAGTGATATAATCATTTTCCAATTAGTCCCCCAAAAGAGTACTGGCTATAAAAATAAACTGAGGAACACCTCTCTTGCAACAGAATGTGAAATATTCTCAGAACCAGTGAGGTCAACAAGGTTTAGCTTCCCACACTTGATCATCTCCTCCCCCTCTGGCGTGAACTCCTTGATGTGAATTGTAATAGAAAACATCGAATGAGGTCAGTTGTTTTGTTTGTTAAGGAGAGTTTATATTGTTCTCATTTTAGCATAACCTTTATCTAATATCTTTTAAATTTCATTAGTAGTAAAAACAATTTATCCTTCTAAACCTCTCACAAATACACCTCCTTTCCAATATTCCATCAGCGTAATGGGTTTCTTTAACTTGTCATCCATGAATTTAGAGAACTCTTTTGGATCCAAAAGTTCTATTATCTCCATGTTGTACAGCTCTAAAAAATTTCCTTCATGCTATATTCAGCACTTTGAGATTCTAGAATATCAAATATTTTCTTAACATCTCTCAGAATCACACCAGCATCGCTTGCGAATTCTCCATTCTAGGAAAAAGTAAAGGAAACATAGTTTTACCATGATGTGTGTGGCAAATGAAAGATGAGTGATTGATTATTTTATTGAAACCAAACCTTTTTTCTTGATCCCCCTTCCATTATTTTCATTTTCCATATTCCATTTTTTCCATAAGAAAATATAGTGTGGTCATTTCCCTCAAGGACTTCAGAAACAATAGGAGATACAGCTTGATCAAACAACTCCTCCTGTTTAGATGTTGGACCAAAAACCTACAAACTAAATAACAATTTTATCTTCCATTTATAAAGTCAAAACTAAATCAGTACTAATTCCACCACCAATTATACACTAAGATAGAAATGATACATCAAGTTTTGATAAACTAAATGTAAAATCATACCTTATTAAAAGAAAAAATCAAATCGATCTATTTGTTAGCTATAGTCTACATCACTAAAACTTCCATCCAGTTTTCATTACATGAAACCATGATCGGTGTGTTCACCTTCAACTGACCATCATTCAAATTCCTTGATTATTCAAAGATGCATCAGTGTATTAAAAAGAAAAAAAGAAAAAAAACAAGTTACACATCCAGGATAACAAAATTCACCTGCAACGCAGAAGAACCTTCACATTAACAAATTTATCTCTATTATACCTATTACTCAACCCTTAATCCACTAATTTTGTCATATTTTGGTTAAAATAAAACAACAAAAAACAATAATTTTTGCAATATATGGAATAGAAATCCAAATTCAGCTCAAAAAATATGAAATTAATGAAACTGCTGACCTCTGTCTTTTTCTTGGTATTCTTAGTATAGTGTGCATAATCGACAGTGCTGAGTGTATCTTCCAAACAAAGGAATAATGGTGATATTGGGGAAATTATGCATGTATTTTTTCCCCACCCAAGTAATCCCTCAATAGACTTGTTATTTTTCTATCCCTATTTTTTTCAAAAAAATAAATGAAAATTGGTTAGGCCTCATTCGGTCCTAGAGAATAGAAGCCTTGTCTTGTATCAAAGATGATTTCTTAGGTCATTGTTCCATTGTATCAAACAGAGTATTAAATCTACCCACTTAAAAAATAATACATCCTTTATATGCAGGCTAGTTTACCTATATGGAACATGGATAGAGTTCTCCACAACTGAATTAAGGACACGACTGAGAGTGAGAAAGCTTTTATTGGTCTCCCCAGTTTCCCTTTCCTTCCCTCAAAGAGTAGATTTTGTCAAAAGTTTGATCTATTTCAGTAATACTACAAAAATTTGGCTACTGCTCTTTTACGTTCTATATAATAGGGTCTATTTTATAACACTAACTAAAAATGTTTATTATCACTTGGGATAAATGCTCATATATAAGTGCAAGTGTTTTCTCAGAAACAAAACATAATTTTTAAAAATACACATTATGAGTGAAGAGTGATATAATAAATTTTCAATAAGTGCACCAAATGATTATTGGAAAGAAAAATAAACTGAGGCACACCTATCTTGCACCAAAAGGTGAGATATTCTCAGAACTAGCGAGGTCGACAAGGTTTAGCTTCCCACACTTGATCATCTCCTCCCCCTCTTGTGTGCACTCGTTGATGTGAATCGTAATAGAAAATATCGAATGAGACCAGCTTCTTTGTTTGTTAAGGAGAGTTTTTGTTTTTCTTCTTTTAGTAGAACCTTTCTATAAGATCTTGTAAATTGAATTTTTAGTATAAACAATATCTTCTTATAAAACTCTCACAAAGACACCTCCTTTACCATCTTTCATTAGCACAATGGGTTTCTCTGACTTGTCATTTATGAATCTGTAGCACTCATCTGGAGCCAAAAGGTTTGTTATATCCTTATTGTACAGCTCTAAAAATGTTACCTTCATGATGTATTCAACACTTTGAGCTTCCAGAATATTAACGATTTGATTAACATCTCTCAGAATCACACCAGCATCGCTCAGGAATTCTCCATTCTGGAAAAAAGAAAAGGCAACACATTTTTAACATGATATGTGATGCAGATGAAAGATGAGGGGTTGATTATTTTATTGAAACCATATATTGTTTCTCCTCCCCCTTCCATTGTGTATGTTTTCCCTGTTCCAATTTTTCCATAAGAAAAGATATTGCGGTTATATCCCTCAAGTACTTCATGAACAATAGAAGATAAAGCTTGGTCAAATAACTCCTACTTTTTATATGTTTGACAAAAAACCTACAAACTAATAATTTTAGCTCCCATTTATAAATTTAAAACTAAATCAGTTATAATTCCACCACCAATTATGCACTAAGACAAAAACCTCATGTTTTGATAAACTAAATATAAAATCAAACCATATCAAAATAAAAAGTCATATCAATCTGTTTGTTAGTAATGGTCTACATCACTGAAACTTCCTTACTGTTTTCATTACATGAAACCACGATCGACGTGTTCACCTTGAACTCATCATCATTTAAATTCCTGGATTATTCAAAGCATCGTTAGTGTATGAAAAATAAAAAAACAAAACAAAGTAAGTTACACTTATAGGATTACAAAATTCACCTACAACGCAGAAGAACCTGCACATTCACGCCTTTATCTCTATCATGCCCAATGCATGGCCTTGAATCCTCTGATTTCATCATCTTCTGGTAAACCTAGAACAAAAACAAACAAGAATTGTTGCAATATAAGGAATGAAAATCCAACTTCAGCTCCAAAAAAATGAAATTGATGAAACTGCAGACCTATGGCTTGTTCTTGATATTCTTACCACGGTGGGCATAATCAATGGTACTGAGGGTCTCTTCAAAACAATGTACTAATGGTGAGATTGTGTAAATTATGCATGTCTTTGTTCCTCACCCCCCAAGGAATACCTCAATTGCCTTGTTAGTTTGCTAACCCTATTTTTTCATAGAAAATAAAAATAAAATCGCTTAGGCCTCATTTGGTCCTAGAGAAGAGATGCCTTTGTCCTATACGAAACATGATTTCTTAGGTCACTCTTTCATTATATCAAACAGAGCCTTAAATCCACCCACATAAAAAATGAAATATCCTTTATATACGGGAAATTTTACCTATATAGAACTTGGAAAGAGTGCTCCAATAGTGCATTAATGCCATGATCGAGAGTGAGGAATCTTTTATTGGTCTCACCATCTTCCCTTTCCCTTTCTTGAAAAATTAGATCCTTCCAAAGTTTGATCTGTTTTAGTAAGACTACACAAATTTGGCTACATCTCTTTGACTTGCTATATAAAAGGTCCTATTTAACAACACTAACTAAAAAATAATTATTATCACTTGGAATAAATTCTCTTGTATAAGTGCAAGTTTTTTTAGAAACTAAACTTCTTGTTTTAAACTGCACATTATAATTGAAAAGTGACATAATGAGTTTTCAATAAGTGCGCCAAAGGAGTAATAGAAAGAAAAAAAATTGAGGCACACCTCTCTTGCAATAGAATGTGAAATACTCCCAGAAATAGTGAGGTCCACAAGGTTTAGCTTCCCACACTTGATCATCTAATCCCCCTCTAGCGTTCACTCCTTGATGTGAATCATAATAGAAAATATCAAATGAGAACAGTTGATTTTTTGTTGAGGAGATTTTATGATGTTCTCCTTTTTGTAGAACTTTTCTCCTAGATATTGTTGTCACGACCCATTCCTCAAGGCCCATGTCGTGACTACCCCATGACCACCTTCCATAGGCCAGGGGTTGGCGACTAGCATCGGAAAGGCATATCCCTAAAATGGGAAGGCATTGCCTCAAAACCTGTACACACACAGACAAGGAACATTGCACACAATCAAAACGCAACGGAAGAAGAATGGTACAACCACAACTAAAAACCACCACTGGGTGTAAAAGTAAGTACTGAAAGTAAAGGGGCCAGAATACAAGACCAACTGAAGTGGAAGTACAGTAAAAAAGGAAAAATATCTCATGAGGTTGTTTGCCAAGGATCCTACCTGAAGGGTAGGTATAGCTCATCACTATGGCTCTCCATGTCAACTGGTCACCTTTGTGAACCGTTTGTCAATCACCTCTGAGCAACGTCTAGCCCTAACTCCTCAAGACTCAGTCAAGTTGTCTGTCTTCTACATAAGACACAACAAGGTGCCGAGAAAGCCCATGTAGGGGTGAGTATAAAAATACTCAGTAGGGACCCTCGAGACCCTCGAAGGTCTCTCATAACTCCACAAAGGAAAAACCACAAATCATGATCTCAATCACAAAGTACGAAGAAAAAGAGAGATCACACCAAGTATATCTTAAGTACAAAAGTACAAATGATTAGTCATAAAGCTATATCATCTTATTCTATCAAGAGGCTCTGCTTCTGACCCACACAAGATCACTCAGTGCTGACCCACACTGGATCGATCGGTGCTAACCCACATAGGATCGTTAGGTGCTGACCCAAATAGGATTGCTCGGTGCTGACCCACACAGGATTGCTCGGTTCTAACCCATACAAGATCTCTAGGTGATAACCTACACAAGATCGCTCGGTGCTGACCCACATAGGATCTTTCAGTACTGACCCACACAAGATCACTATTCATTCTTCACATCACAGCCATCCATTGGATTCCTGCACCCATCATGCTTGATTCCGAGAGGATCTTCTCCTCAAGCCATTAGTTGTATTTCAACTAGCACAAAATTCCATGAAGAAGTAACCCAGTGATCTACCATGTCATAAGGGTTCTAGCTCAATAGACGGTGCATCAATCAGACACTCGGTCTGTAAGTTATAGGCATTTTAGTACTGAGGACCCGGTTGGATTTGGGTACGATCCAACCAGGCCATACTCCAACTTTCTCTGAAACTCACATGGAGTATCTCAAAAGGACCACCTTGTCCTAAGGGTTCTGTCACCATATACTATTCATCAAACGGACGTCCAGATTAGGAGATATGCTCACTTTAGCATAACTGGGACGAAAAGGGTTCGGGTCCAGTCCGACCCGGTCAGACAGACCCAACCCATCTTGTTAGGGCTGGCCTGAATGGTCTGGGCTCGGTCCGGTTTTCTTGGGCCTAGTCTGTCCCATTGGGCCGCAGGCTCAGTCCGCTGGGCTGTGGGCTCGGCTCGCTGTGCCCAGGCTAGGCCCGCTGGGCCGCGGGTTCAACCCGGCCCACCCAACTGGGTGCGGCCCACCAGGCCGCGTAACCACTTGGACCACTAGCTGGGCATGGGGGTCTGCTCCCCTTTCGAAAGTATAAAATTTCGTTCGGTTTCAAAGCAGTGGTGCTAGTTGGCGCCCCACCACAAGGCCGATCCTATTGGACCGATCACCTGCAGAACTCATGGACCGTGGGTCCACATTCCACTACGGCTCGAAGCCATGAACATCCTTTGTGGCGCACCGCCGCAGCACTCCACCTTGCTTCGATGTGGTCAGCAAAGGTCAGACACCCCTTTGTCCGCTACGACACCTTTGGGCACCGCCACCTTCTCGCGGCTGGCGATAGCCGTCTGCCACCTCCTCCAGTTGCCGACGTCGCCGCACCGGTGATGCTTCCATAGGCCACCGATGAAGCTCTGGGGGTCCGATTAATTTCTTGTCTATGCCTATGGGACTCCAAGGGCGATGCCTACACTGTGCTACCCGAAGTTTCACTATGTCTCCATATTTCTTGATCACCCATGAAGAACACCACCAACCCAAGATCCTCGGAGGGTTCGGACCTTGTTTGGCTCAGCTCGCACCCTCCTCTTTATTGTTATAACATGGGAGGATTGTTTAATCATAAAAAAACTCCCATAAAGAAACCCCACATTATCCCCCCGCATTAAAGAATGAAATATGGATCAACCCATTGGACGATTGATCCGTGTTTTTCATAATATTCAAGAATGAAGAAAAATAGAGGAATTAAGCACATAACCCCTACCTCGAATACATTGGTAGATGGTGCGGATGAGGAAGACGAGATCACGTTTGAAGCATGTTCGTTGGCATTCGTCGCTATCCATTCTGAATCCTCTAAGGCATCGAAGATCCGTTCTATGTAGGAGGAAGTCGTCATCGTCACTTTGTCAAAGGTTTATTCTCGTGAGTGCACAAGAACCATGCCCACGATTTTTTTAAATAGATGTGAGGAACCAACCACATTGCACAACATTAATGTGGTTCATTAATGAACCTCATTTAGTGTTCCATTAAAACAACCAACGTCGAGGTTACGCAACCCAAGGTTTAAGTCATTGAATGACCTATTAACTCTTCAGCCCCACTACGTCACCCAACGGTTACAAAAAGAGATAAAATAACTCATGGATTTATTTTATTATTTTTTTGTAAAGTCTAAAAAATAACATTTTCATCCGACCCTTTCCGGTTGAAGTTAAGCTTCGCTTAACCAAATCCTAATGTTGCGAATTCAACAGTGCCCTTGTAATTTTAATCTGAGCATCGCTTCAAAAGATAGAAATCACCGCCCGCACGTTTACTGAATGTACCTTAAAAAAAGTTCAAAAATAAATAACATTCACCCTCGACCCGCATCGGTCGAGGTTAGGCTCCGCCAAAGGGGAACACACCCCTAGAAACTCAATGGTACTCTCAGATTTTAAATCTGAGTTACTGTTTAAAAGTTAAGGATTTAAAAATAAAATAATTGTTACTTAATTATTTTATTTACAGCCAAAAAACTAAATTCCATTGTTTGCCCGTGCTAACAAATGTTAGTATTTGCCTAAGGAAAAAATACCCTAACAAGATCAGTGGTGTTCTCAGATTTTTAATTTGAGTCTTCCTTCATGATTTATAAGAATTTGAAAAAAATAAAATAATTTTATTTAATTATTTTATTTACAGTTATGTTATTTTCTGGTTTTCTCATTGGAGGCCTTCACCGACTAAACTTAAGTCGTGCCTAGGGTAAAATCGACATTCTGAACACAACGGTGCCCTTGGATTTCTAATCTAGGCACATGTATTCCACTTTTTTAGGGAAACAACTCAAGCGCGCTATTTTAATCTTAACATTTTTCGACGGATCATTCTGGGAACTTCGGACATCGAAATCACATGCTGTCAAATTTCACGGTCTCGAATTAATTCCATAAAATTAAAAAATATATACGGAAATTCTGGGACATTACATTCTCCCTACCTTAGGGATTTATGTCCTAAAAATCCAAAACAAATTCAAATCAAACAAATGAGGGTACTGATCATGAATCTAAGCCTCCTGCTCTCATGTTCTCTCCTGGAGGTTCTCGTGTTGCCACCAAACTCGCACCAGAGGGATTGACCATCCACAAAGGACTCGCTCATATCGATCCTCTATCTCCACCGGGAACTCCGTAAAAGTCACCCCATCATCAAAGTACAACTCTCCCTACTAGATAACATGTGATGGATCATGTACGCATCTCCTCAACTGCAACACATGGAAAACATTATGCACCTGGTGCATTTGTGGGAGAAGAGTTGGTGGTACTCCACGTCGCCAAATCTGCTGAGAATCTAGAAAGGTCTGATGAACCTCATAGATAGCTTTCCACCCTAGCTTAATCTCTGCAATCCTCATCAAGGTGAGACCCGTAGAAAGACATGGTCTCCCTCCTCGAACTCTAAGTGTCTTTTTCTCCTGTTGGCATAATACTTCTGTCTGCTCTGTGCAGTCTTCATCCTCTCATGGATGATCTGCACCTTCTCAGTGGTAGCCCGTACCATCTCTGGACCCATAAGTGTTGACTCCCCTGGGTTTTTTTCCTCATAGAGGTTATCTGCATGGTCGCTCATAGAAGGCCTCAAACTGTGCCATGCTACTAGTGGAGTGATAATTTTTGTTGTATGTGAACTCCATCAGTAGAAGGTGATCCTCCCAACTATGACCAAAATTTAGGACACAACCAGGAAGATTTTCCTCCAAGGTCTATATGGTCTGCTCCGTTTGACCATCAATCTGGGGATAAAATTTTTTTCTCAAGTGTGATGGAACCTGATGCTCAGCTTTCACTTGCTGATAAGTGAAGCATCATGATACAAACTCTTCCACTTATTTCTTCATCACTGGCCAACAATACTGATGTCAAAGGTCTCGGCACATCTTTTCCACACACGGATGTACCGCCAAAGGGGATATGTGGAACTCCCACAACACCTCCTCTTGTAGCATCACTAGTACCATGGTGTGTCCTCTGAAAAGGATGATGTGCTCCCCACCTTCAGAAAATCCTTTAGGAGGATGTCCTGAGTATATCTAAGCACGTCAAGTCTCACAGTCTACGTCCCCAAGTTGTACCTCTCGAACTCGCTGAATGAGTTTGGGAGTGACAGTCATTTACTAGATGTAAGCTTCTCCATCACTATCCACGAAGGATATGTACAACGCGGCTAGCTACTTTACCTCCTCACTCAACAATTGCAGACTAGACCTCCTGTTGAGCATGTCTTCCACCACGTCCCCTTACCTGGAGTATAGAATATCTTGAATTCATAGCCCTGGTGTAACTCCAACCATCTCCATTGTATCAAATGCTGAAAATACTATAGGAACCTTTCCATCCATGCGAAAGGCTATCCCTTTTAACTGATTGGTGTGTCGTCAATCCTTTGGTAGTGGGTACTCATTCTCCACAGCCACTTGGTTAAAGTGCCAGTAATCCACACATAACCTCAAACACTTGGTCTTACTAAGCCCTTCCTCTGTGAGTATCCCAACTATACTCTCATCTCTCGGAGCTCTTTGGGAGCCGTATGATATATAGTTGTAGATATCAATGTCGTCCCTGGGTAAAAGTCAATACAGAAGCTCCTCTCCCTGTGGGGAGGTAATCTTGGAAACATCTTTAAAATGGATGTTCCTACACTCTTCCACTACTGCTGGGAACTCAAAACTCAAAACTCCTACTGCCATGAGGGTAAGGCTGGTTGACTCAAGAGTGATCGGTCGCACCCTCCTATGCATGAGTTTATCCCGTGCTGCTTGGGTTTTTTTTTCGTCGACCAAGGAAAACCTCATTCCAATGCTATAGATATACCACATCCTTTTTCCTAAAATAGTCAATCTAAGCATAAATTGTGGATGACCAGTCTATACCTAAACTAATTTCATAAGGCCTCGATGTTTCCACCATGAGGTTCCAACTGAAACTCTCACCTCAAGGGTCAGATCACACCGTCAGCATAAGTGTGATTATTGATTCGCCTCCCAAAGGTATCTTCAGACGTAAGGGTGAAGTCAACAGTTTAACCAGAAACTCTAGGTCTTGAACAAGATTCCTGATAAGAAGTAAATATTAGTACATGTGTCTATTAATACGACATCTAGTAGTAGACACATACCATACCTCGAATCATTTTTGGAGCCCTTGGGTCACACTACTTGATCGCATGCAGCTACTCCCTTCCCCTATCCTCCATCTCCCTGAGCCTGGTGGGGACCGCATTGGGGTGGTGGTTGTAACATGTCGAAATGTATACCACCTCATGATGCTCTCCTAGATCCTCTTCCACGTCTTCTTCCCTACAAATTAATATGTCCCCATAACTTCCTCTTCCCGAAACATTTTACATGCCCAAGTCTCTGAGACTGGCGTCAGTTTCCTGATTTCCCACTGCTAACATTAACTGGTTGTATCTTCTCAGCCAAAGAACATTCAACTACAAAGGTTCTCTATAGAACCCTAAAATAAGTAGGAATTCTTAGAGGAATAGTGTCATCTCAGATGTCCCTAAAAACATCTCGCTCGGAGGTCCGAGCCCTGAAGCAAGGTTCGTATCGTGTTCATCGAGTACCTAGAATGGTTGGTATGCCTCGACGAATACTTAGCTACTGACATGTCATTCTACCGAAGTTGTAGAATATCTTGGGAACAAATACCCCATATATTTTTATGGCAAGAGACCCATTCTCTTAGGAAGGTTCTCAAGCTCTGTCCATAGAAAATTCAACTCATCATAAGATCAGGGTAACCTAAACCCTGTCATCGCCCTACTGAGCCTCATAGAAGGCTCGCTACCAGGACCACCATTAGATCGAATGGTGCCATGGATAGATGGAAACTCGGTCACCACCTCAAGCCAATCCTTAAACGCCTGTGAGTTAGGCTCGTCTCAGAACCTGAGGAGTATCTATTGCTGAAACTCGTGTAATGCACTGAGCTTACATGTGTCATCTATCAGTAGCGCTGGTAGTAACTAATCACCAACGGGCAGTGGTATTACTAGGACACCACCTGAAGGTACCATCTCGGGTAACAGTCCTTATACTGAAGCCTCTTCACTCTTCGAACCATCCTCATGGTCGCACACTAGAATCCTGGAAGACTGTCTGTGTGGATGCATCTTGATAGAGAATCAAGATGAACCATGGTCAAAAGGTCATACTTAGTGAGCTAACTCAAAAGAGATCAATAGAAAAACATTTTTCAAAACACATGTAACTAGTGTTTTTGTGTACCGAGTTGGAAAATAGAATTCAGGGTCCTGGTGTATGGATATGTTAGTCGCCACAAAAAAATTGGACTCCCCGAAATGAAACCCAAACTCAATACACTTAACACTATTGCTCCATTGAAATCATAGATTCTTAGTTCTTATAGTAGAACAAACATCCTCTGATGCCACTTTGTCACAACCCATCCCCCAGGGCCCATGTCATGACTACCCCAAGACTACATCTTATAGGCCAGGGGTTGTCGACTAACACCAGAGAGACATATCACTAAAATAGGAAAACATTGCCTCAAAACCTGTACACACACAAATAGGGCACACTGCACACAAGAAAAACACAATGGAAGAAGTATGGTACAATGACAACTAAAAACCAGCATTGAGTGTAAAAGTAAGTACTAAAAGTAAAGGGGCCAGAATACAAGCCCAACTGAAAGGGAAGTACAACAAAAAGGAAAAACAACTATTGAGGTCGTCCGCTAAGGATCCTACCTGAAGGGTAGGTACAGCTCATCATTATGTCTCTCCACATCAACCGGTCACCTCCATGCACCGTCTGTCAATCACCTCTGAGTACCGTCTAGCCCTGAATCCTCGAGACTTAGTCAAGATGTATGTCATCTACACAAGACACAACAAGGTGAGGGGAAAGACAATAATACGGTGAGTATAACAATACTCAGTAGGGACCTTGAGACCCCCGAAGGTCTATCAGAATTCCACAAAGGAAAAACCACAAAGCATGATCTCAACCACAAATAACAAAGAAAAAGACAACTCACACCAGGTATATCTTAAGTACATAAGTACAGATTATTAAATGTGAATCTGGATAATCTTATTCGGTCAAGAGGCTTCATTGCTGACCCACATAGGATCTCTCGGTGCTAACCCACATAGGATCGCTCGGTTCTTAATCACATAAGATCGCTAGGTGCTGACCCATAGAGGATGGCTTGGTGTTGACTCACACAGGATCGCTCGGTGCTGACCCACATAGGATCACTTCGTGTTGACGCACACAGGATCGCTCGATACTAACCCACACTGGATTTCACGGTGCTGACCCACATAGGATCGCTATTCATTCTTCACGCCACAACCATCCACTGGATTCTCGCACTTAGCATGTTTGATTCCGGTATGATCCGCTCCTCAAGACATCAGTTATATTTCAACTAGCACGAAGTCCCACAAAGAAGTAACTCGATGATATTCCATCTCATAAGGGTTCTAATTCAATAGACGGTGCGTCAATCGGACACCCGGTCTATAAGTTATAAGAATTTTAGTACCAAGCACCTGGTTGGATTCGGGTACAATCCAACCTAGTCATACTCCAACATTCTACGAAACTCATGTGGAGTATCTCAAAAAAACCGCCTTGTACTAATAGTTCTATCATCCTAGACGGTTTGTCAAATGAACATCTAGTTTAGGAGATATGCTCATTTAAGTGTAACTGGACTTAAAAGGGTCTGGGTCCGGTCTGACCCAGCCTATTGGGCCCAGCCCGAAGGGGCTGGGCTCGGTCCGGTTCACCTGGGCCTGGTCCGGCCCGCTAGTTCACATTCTCGGTCCACTGAGCTATGGGCTCGGCCCTCTGGTCGCGGTCTAGGCCCGCTGGGCCACGGGTTCGGCCTGGACCACATGGCTAGGTGCGGCCCACCGGGCCGTGGAACTGCCTGGCCCGCTGTCCAGGCATGGGAGTTTGTTCCCCTCCCAAATGGATAAAAGTTCGTTCAGTTTCAAAGCAGTGTTTCTAGTTAGCACCGCACCGCCTGGCCGATCCCATAGGATCATTCACCTGCGAAACCCGCGGACCGTAGGTCCGCCTTCCGTCATGGCCTTCCTCCGCGGCACGCCGCTGCAGCACGCTGCCCTACTCTGATGTGGCTAGCAATGGTCATCCACACCTTTGTCCACCGTGGCACCTTTGGGCACCACCCCCTTCTCACGGTCGGTGGTAGCTGGCCGCCGCCTCCTCCGATGGTCTACACCGCCGCGCCAAGATGCTCTTATGGGCCTTCGGCGAAGCTCCGGTGGTCTGATTCCTTTCCCTTCTGCACCTACGGGCCTCTCGGGATGACGCCTACACCACACGGCCCGAAGTTTCACATTTCCACCATATTTCATGATCTCCCATGAAGAACACCACCAACCCGAGATCGGCGGAGGGACCTGGCCTTGTTCGGCTCGGCCCGAACCCTCCGCGCTAGCGTTATAGCTTGGGAAGGATTATTTAATCATTAAAAAATTCCCATAAAGAAACCCAACATTACCCCCCAAATTAAAGAATGAAACTCGTATCAACCGTTGGATGGTTGATCCGTGTTTTTCATAATATTCAAGAACGGGGAAAAGGGAGGAATTATGCACATAACCCCCTACCTCGAATACGTTAGTAGATGGTGTGAATGAGGAAGATGGGACTGCGTTTGAAGCATGTTCGTTGGAATTCTTCGTTGTCTGGTTCAAATCCTCTAAGACATCAAAGATCTATTCTATGTTGAAGGAATTCGTTGTCGGCACTTTGTCAGAGGTTCCTCTCATGAGTTCACAAGATCCATGCCCAAGCTTTGTTAAATAGATGTGAGCAACCAACCACATCGCATAACATTAATGTGGTTCATTAATGAACTACATTTAGTATTTTATTAAATCAACCAACATCGAGGTTGATAAACCCAAGGGTCAAGTCATTAAATGACCTATTAACTCTGCAACCCCGCCACATCACCCAATGGTTACAAAAGGAAATAAATAACTCATTGAGTTATTTTATTATTTTTTTGTAAAGTCCAAAAAATAACTTTTTCATCTGACCCTTTCCAGTCAAAGTTATGTTTCGCCTAATCGAATCCCGACATTTTGAATTCAATGGTACCCTCAGATTTTTAATTTAAGCACTGGTTCAAAAGATAGAAATCACCACCTGCACATTTAATGAGTGTACCTTAAAAAAAGATAAAAAATAAATAACATTCACCCTCAACCATGCCGGTCGAGGTTAGGAACTCCCTAAGGGGAACATGCCCCCACAAACTCAATGGTACTCTTAGATTTTCAATTTTAGTTACCATTTAGAAGTTAAAGATTTAATAATAAAAAAATTGTTACTTAATTATTTTATTTACGGCCAAAAAAAATAAATTTCATTGTTGGCCCGTACCATCCAATGTTAGTATCTGCCAAAGGAAAACATTCCATCATGAGCTCAGCGATGGTATTGGATTTTTAATCTGAGTCTCTATTCATGAGTTATAAGCATTTGAAAAAAATAAAATAATTTTTTTAATAATTTTTTTACGGTTATTCCATTTTCGGGTTTTCTCAGTGGAGGTCTGTGCCAACTAAACTTAAGTCGCGCATAGGGTAAACCCACAATCCTGAACGCAATGGTGCCCTTGGATTTCTGATTTAGGCAACCATTTAAGAGTTATTACACTTTTCAGGAGAACCACTCATGCGTGCTATTTAAATCTTAACATTTTTCGATGGATCATTTTGGGCACTCCAAACCTTAGAATCACATGCTGTCAAATTTTTTGGTCTCGAATTAATTCCTTATAATTAAAAAAATATAGAGAAATTCTGGGAAATTACACTTGTAAATTTCACTAGCTATACAAAAAATGTATTCTTCTAAACCCCTTATAAAGACACCCCCTTTCTCATCTTCCATCAGCGCAATGGGGTTCTTTGACTTGTCATCTATGAATTTAGACTACTCTTTTGGAGCCAAAAGGTCTGTTATCACCTTGTTGTATTTCTCTAAAAAGGTTACCTACATGTTCTATTCAACACTTTGGGATTCCAGAATATCAAAGATTTTCTTAACAGCTCTTAGAATCACACCAGCATCACTTGGGAATTCTCCATTCTGGAAAAAAGAAAAGTCAGAATAGTTTTACCATGATATTTGATATAGGTGAAAGATGAGAGGTTGGTTATTTTATTGAAACCAAAACTTTTTTCCTTCTCCCCATTCCATTGTATACATTTTTCACATTCTAGTTTGTCCATAAGAAAAGATAGTGTGGTTATATCCCTCAAGGAATTCATGAACAATTGGAGATACAACTTGATCAAACAACTCCTCCTGTTTAGATGTTGAACCAAAAACCTACAAAAAAACTGACAATTTTAGCTTCCATTTATAAATTTAGAACAAAATTAGTGCTAATTCCACCACTAATTCTACACTAAGACAGAAACGAAACCTCAAGTTTTGATAAACTAAATGCAGAATCATACCTTATCAAAAGAAAAAGTCACATCGATCTGTTTGTTAGCTATGGGTGGCATCCATGAAACTTTGTTCCAATTTTCATTACATGAAACCATGATTGGCGTGTCCACCTTCAACTCGTCATCATTCAAAGGCCTGGATTATTAAATGCATCATCAGAGTATGAAAAATAGAAAAAAAAATTACACTTCTAGGATAAACAAATTAACCTACAATGTAGAAGAACCTTCACATTTATGCCTTTATCTCTATCTTGCCTATTACTCAACCCTGAATCCACTGATTTCATCATATTATGGTTAACCTGAAATAACAAAAAAAATTGGTACAATATAAGGAATGTAAATCCAACTTCATCTCAAAAGACATGAAATTGATGAAATTGATAACCTCTAGATTTTTCATGATTATAAGAACCCGGTTTTTAGAATAGGTCAAAATCCAAACCCTATTTGAAATTTTGACTTGTTTCTAAGAAAACTGGGAAAATCGGGAAGTTTTGAGAATTTTCAGATTACATGCAGTATACCCCAAAATACACATCATGTAAGGTTTAAGTGTATATAGGATGCATGCTCGTCGAGTACATTTAGTGTGATGGTCGTGTAAGAATTTCCTACTACATGGTGTGTAGTGTTTCTTGACACATCATGTATCCTCCTTTCCATGTACCGGCTAAGTTCTAGCTGTGTGTCTACCCATGTGGCATGTCCTAGTCATGTGGCTACCTCTGCTTAAGTCGGAGTATGGAAAAGGCTACTACATGGCATGTAGTCCTTTATACATACTGTGTAGTTTTATTTTTATTTTCTTAAATGAAAGAGTGTTGCGTAAATTTTCCAGAAATACCTTCTTTTTACTCATTTTCAGACTGTGACGCTCTGGAAGGTTGAAATGTTTCTTCTCCTTGATTCTTCATCTGACATTTTTTATTCAATACTTTGGTGTCTGTGGGATCACATCAGTGAGGCTAAACCCACGCACACTATTCTGTTCTTGATCCTTTGCCTCACACGTCGCAGTTTCCATCTGAGTAGAATTGTTAGGATTTGACAGAAATGTAGATCTACGAATATCGTCTTCGAATTGGAGCTTGATATTGGATGTTCCTACATCTACGAGTCTCATGTAGGTGGTGCATACCACTTTTTGTGTTTTCATGGTCATTTGTGTGGCGTGGACTTCGGTGCATTTTTGGGTATTTTGAGCGAGACCCTGTTTTATTTTCTATTGCATATTTAATTGCTTATTAGACCTATATAATGCCTTTGGGTATGCCCTTTTCCTGTTTTACTTGAGTGGGGCTGAGCGAGGGGTCATTGCTCATTTGGGGAAATTTGGATGGGGGTTCCAAAATGGTATAAGTTGATTTTATTTGAATAAACTACTGAGTTAAATTGGTTAAGTCATGATATGAATTGTTAGAGGCTTCTAAGACCTTGGTGCTGGTATGAGACAACACATAGTTAGTGCAATTCAACTGTTTAGTTTGTTTTTCCTGTTTAAAATATTTCTTTTGATTATATATATGTGAGGTGTCATATTTCATATATTGGAACCTTCAGGTTGTGTTGGGCATGGCCTGGGTATTATTGAGTGATGTTGATCACATGTTGGGCTTGACTCGGGTTACATTAGGTGGTTCTGACCACGGGATTGGGCGTCATGGACGTCGGCTTGAGGCATTGTGACTGTCAGGTTGGGCATGGTTTCGGGTTACTTGGATGGAGAGGCCATCAGATTGAGTGACATGGTCATAGGTGAATGAGGTGTCAGAGATGTTGTGGCTTGGGTACTATTTTGGTGATTACCGCTCACCTGGAACTCTGAGTATTGTGCACACAGAGAGACTCCGTGATGAGGTGGTTTTGACCACTTGTGTGGGTAGAGGCCCCTAATAGATGCGGTTTAGGTACTATTAGTTTGGGGATTTTTGTCATAGGAAGCCACGTGAAAGGTGAGGAGCCTTCAAGAGATAGCATTGAGGCTATCGGGTTGGGGGAAGAGGCTCGCTATGATTTGAGGGCAGACATCATCGTCCCTCTAGTTACTTTATTTGAGAGAAGATATTGTTGTCCCTACTATTACTTTATTTGAGAGCATACATTTTTTCCCTCCAATTACTTATTTGAGGATAGACATCATTGTTCATACGGGTTGCTACTACTTTGGTGTGCCTTCGGGATGTCTGTACTTGAGACACGAGGTGTCATGAGGCACATGGTGTCGGGTTACATGACAAAGATTCCATCATTGGCCGAAGCAGGTGACACTTCATGGTGGCTGCTGAGCACCAATAGATTTTATGTTTATTTGTGCATCGTATTTTTTACTGCCTTCTTTATAAATGCATGCCTGCTTAAACACTTATATTAGGTATGCACTGTTGGGTGGTATCCTACTGAGATTCATCTCACACCCTGCATGGGACCTTCGGGACACGTGTAGACTTTATGGATTTACATGCAAGAAAGAGGTCAGCTTCAGGAGCTGGGCTGCATTAGTCATCACATGGAGATGGTATGGACCTCAAGGTCTTTCCTAGATGAAGTTTACTTTGTTTTACTCTCTTTCATGTATCAGCGTACTTTCCTTGTTTATCGTAGCTACTGTGGGTTAACCATCAACACCCTTTTATGTATTGAATTTCTATGGGAACATGCTTGGTTTTATTAGTAGTTGCAAGTGGTTTTCGGCATACTGTTCTATTTACTTTCTGCTGCACTTGTTTATATATAGCTTCCACTATTTATTTCTATTGATTGTGCTTCTGCTATGCGGGTTTGGTTCGAGTTTGTTGAGTTGTTTATTTCTTTTGCATGTTATATATTATTTCTCAGACCGGTACCAATAATATCCTATGAGAGGGTATAGCCTCCCCAATATACTTATTAGATCCTCGCTTCTAGTCAACATCCTTTGGTGTTTGGGGAGGTGCGCCTAAGGTAGTAACACCCGACCCATTTAGCACTGTTCGGGTGGCTGTTCATGTCTAGGTCGTTACAAAGTGGTATTAGAGGGTTTCTTGAAAGAGATTTAGTAGTAGTGTTTTGATGCCAACTAATGATATTGAGACTTATCTTTTTATTTCTGATGGTTTTACTATTTGGGATATGGTAGACTGGAGATAGGTTGTTGTTGGAACTGGGTTTCTATCTTGTGCTAGGGTGCCTACAGACCCAGGTACGGGGGATGGACCAAGTTTCCATGGGTGGGAATTGTTGTTTTCTTTTTTATCAGATTACAGTTTATATGTTTTCCACCCCATTGGCCCACTTGGTGTGTGATGTTATTGATTGTGATGTGTAACCCTTGACCTGGTGAGGGAAGGGAAGTATTGGAACTTGTCCCGATATGGAAAGGATTGCTTTCTTGGATTATGATAGGCACATTTTAGGGTATTTCAATTTCATAACTACATGTATGCTTTGTGATGTGATAATACCATGTGAAACAAATTTTAATTCCCATGATTTATATTCTTTTGAAATGTGAATAGGTGAAATTCCTGATAGAATTACTTGTTTATTGAAATTTGTTATGCCATGATTTATATATTTGTAGAATTTCATGTGGTAGGGTATTTGGTTCTGGCTCTTGTACGAGCAGGCAAGTACTATGGTTGAGGTGATTTTTTTCACCAAGATTGGGCGACTAGGTCGTCGGTTTGAGGAAACATTGGTTGTTAGGATGGGCATGGACTGAGGTAATTTTGATACTTGGCTCTATTGAGGGTGGGTAAGGAGGCCATGAGGCCGGGACGTTGTGGGCATGGGTTGCGATAGGAAAGAGTATTAGTTGTTTTATGTTGCCTCTTTACTTCTTTCCATATCTACGTTGAATATATATTGTTATATATATATATATGATTTTCCTGACCATTTATAGTATTCAGTGGGTTCTTTTTAACGACTCACATGGAGCATCAGGCGGGAAATGGTAAAGTGTTTGATATACTTATATATTTTTGATATGCATGACATTAGGGGCATCGAGGATGTGGGTTACTTGATGTGCTAGGCACCGGGTTCGTTTTGAGCATCCATGGGATGCAGGACCTCATAGAGGCAGACACTGATGCGGTGCGGGATACGTTTGGGTGTCAGAAATGGCATGGAAGCACCAATGAGGTGCAGGGGTGACGATGCATCAAAAGAGCACCATAAGTCCAGAAAACAGGGTAGTGAACCTTTTCTTGATTTGTGTTTTCTCGGGTTGAGACCATGTTAGGAAATTCTTAAGGTGGGGAGCCCCTTCAGGAATTTAGCCAAAACCCTTTTTGACCAGGGTAGTCTGGGTTACTTTGATCGGGTGGTATATTCAGTTCCATATCTGAGTTTCATTTAATAGCTCGGAGATAAGATATGTTAAGGTGGGGGAGATTATAAGAACTCTGGTTTTTAGAACGAGTCAAAATCCCGAACCTGTTTGAAATTTTGACTTGTTTCTGAGAAAACTGGGAAAATCAGGAAGTTCTGGAAATTTACAGATTACATGTCATATACTCCAAAGTACACATCATGTATGGGTTAGGCATGTACTGGACACATTCTCACCGAGTACATGTTGTGTGATGACCATGTAATAATTTCATACTACATGGTGTGTAGTGTTTCTTGACACACTGTGTATCCTCTTTTCGCGTATCGGCTGAGTTCTAGCCGTGTGTCGACCCGTGTGGCGTGTCCAAGCCATGTGGCTACCTCTGCATAAGTCAAATTAAATATGAGACTACTATACATCATGTGGTCCTTTATTCATTCCGTGTAGTTTTATTTTTATTCACTTAAATGAAATAGCATCACACCTCTTTTCCAGAATTACCTTCTTCTTGATCTTTTTCGGATCATGATGCTCTGTAAGTCTGAAAACATTTCTTCTCCTAGATTCTTCATCCAATGTTCGTTCTTCAATCTTTCAGTGGTTTTGGGATCACATCGGCAAGGCTAAACCTGCACACTCTATTCCATTCTTAATCTTTTTCCTCACAAGTCACAGTTTCCATCTGAGTAGAATTACCGGGATTTGACAGAAACATAAATCTATGAAGATCGTCTTTGAATTGGAGCTTGATATCAGACATGCCTATGTCTACGAGTCTTAGGTAGGTGGTTCATACCTCTTTTTTTGTTTTCATGGTCATTTGTGTGGTGCGGCCTTTCGCGCGTTTTCAGGTATTTTGAGAGAGACCCTATTTTATTTACCATTGCATATTCTATTGCTTATTAAACCTATGGGATGCCTTTGGGTATGCCCTTTTCCTTTTTTTGTTGAGCGGAGCTGGGAGAGGGGTCATTAAAATTTTGGGGAATTTTGGTCGGGGTTCAAAAATGGTATAAGTTGATTTTATTTGAATAAACTGGTGAGTTTAATTGGTCAAGTCATTATATGTATTTTTAGAGGCTTCTAAGACCTTGGTGCTGGTATGGGAAAACACATAGTTAGTGAAATTCAATTGTTTAGTATATTTTTCCTGTTTAAAGTATTTCTTTTGATTATATATATGTGGTGTGTGATATTTTATATGTTGGAACCTTTGGGTTGTGTTGGTCATGGCCTAGGTATTGTTGAGTGATGTTGATCACAGGTTGGTCTTGGCCCGGGTTACATTGGGTGGTTCTGGCCATAGGATTGGGCGTCATAGACGTCGTCTTGAGGCAGTGTGACTGTCGGGTTGGGCATAGTGCTGGGTTACTTGGATGGAAATTCCATCGGACTTGAGCGACATGGTCGTAGGCGCACGAGGTGTCAGAGATGTTGTGTCTTGGGTACTATTTTGGTGATTACCGCTCACCCAGAATAGTGAGTAGTGTGCACATGGAGAGACTCTATGATGAGGTGGTTTTGAACACTTGTGTGGGTAGAGGCCCCTGATATATGTAGTTTAGGTACTATTGGTTTGGGGGTGCTTTCTGTAGGAAGCCACATGGAAGGTGAGGAGCCTTCAGGTGATATCATTGAGGCTATCGGGCTGGGGGAAGAGGCTCACCGTGGTTTGAGGGAAGAAATCATTGTCCCTCCAGTTACTTTATTTGAGGGAAGATATCGTTGCCACTCCTGTTACTTTATTTGGGGGTAGACATCATTGTCCTTCCAATTAATTATTTGAGGGTAGTAATCGTTGTTCCTCTGGGTTGCTAATATTTTGGCATGCCATCGGGATGTCGTTACTTGAGACACAAGGTGTCAGGAGGCACATGGTATCGGGTTACATGACAGAGATTCTAGCGTTGGATGAAGTAGGTGACACTTCATGGAGACTGCTGAGAACCATTGTATTTTATGTTTATTTGTGCATTATACTGTTTATTGCCTTCTTTATAAATGTATGCCTACTTAAACACTTGTATAAGGTATGCATCATTGGGTGGTATCCTACTGAGATTTGTCTCACACCCTGCACAAGCCCTTCAGGACGCATGTGGACTTTATGGATTTACGTGCAATAAAGAGGTCAACTTTATGAGCTTAGCTTCATTAGTCATTGCATGGATATGGTATGGACCTCAAGGTCTTTCCTTGTTGGAGTTTAATTTTTGTTTCTTTCTTTCTTGTATCAGCATGTTTTACTTGTTTATGGTAGCTATTGTTGGTTATCCATTGGCGTACTTTTATGTATTGACTTGTTATGGATGCATTCTTGGTTTGATTAGTAGTTCTAAGTGGTGCTCAGCATGATGTTCTGTTTACATTCCACTACACTTGTTTATATATAGCTTCCACTATTTATTTCTATTGATTGTGGTTCTGCTATGTGGGTATGGTTTAAGTCGGCTGAGTCATTTATTTCCACTGCATGTTATATATTATTGCTGAAACCAGTACCATTAATATCCTCTAAGAGGGTATAGCCTCCCCACTATACCTATCAAACCCTCGCTAAAATTACTCAGTATTTGGAGTTCAGGGAGGTGCGCCTAAGGTAGTAACACCCGACCTGTTTATCACAGTTTGGGTGGTTGTTCAGGTATGGGTTGATACAAAGTGGTATCATAGGGTTTCTTGACAGGGATTTAGTATCATTGTTTTGCTAGCTACTAATGAGATTTCGACTTCTCTTTTTGTTTTTTTCTAGTTTTACTATTTTGGATATGATATACTGGAGATAGGTTATTGTTGGAACTGAGTTTCTATCTTGTTCTTGGGTTCCTACAGCCCCAGGTACGAGGGATGGACCAAGTTTCCATGGGTGGGAATTGCTTTTTTCTTTTTTCTCATATTACAATTTATATGATTTCCACCCCAGTGGACCACTTGGTGTGTGATGTTATTGATTGTGATATGTGACCCTTGACCCGGTGAGGGAAGGGAAGTATTGAACCCTTTCCCAGTATGGCAAGACTTGTTTTCTTGGATTTTGATAGGCACATTTTAGGGTATTTCAATTTCATAACTACACATATGCTTTGTGATGTGATAATACCATGTAAAAAAATGTCAATTTCCATGCTTTGTATTCTTTTGAAATGTGAATAGGTGAAATTCCTGATAGAATTGCTTGTTTATTGCAATGTGTTATTCAATGCTTTATATATTTGTATAATTACATGTGGTAGAGTATTTGGGTCTGGGTCTTGTACGAGCAGGCATGTACTATGGTTGAGGTGATTTTGGTCACCAGGATTGGGCGATTAGGTTTTCAATTTGAGGCAACGTTGGTTGTCATGACGGGCATGGCCCAAGGTACTTTTGATACTTGGCTCTATTGAGGATGGGTAAGGAGGCCATGAGGCCGAGATGCCGTGGGCATGGGTTGCGATAGGGGAGAGTAAGGGTAGTTGTTTTATGTTTCCTCTTTACTACATTCCTTATCTGCGTTGAATATATATTGTTATATATATATATATATATGAGTTGTCGGAATATTTATGGTATTTAGTGGGTTCCTTTTGATGAATCATATAGAGCATTAGGAGGGAGATGGTATAGTGTCGTAGGAGCAGGATCAGGTTCGGGATCCGGTGCAGGTAGAGCATGAGCCGTAGGTACAAGCTCAGGGACAGGATCAGGTCCAGGATCCAGTGTAGATAGGACAACATCCAAGAGTGGAAGCGTTCGGGTCGTGGCTCGACGAGCAGCTCCAAACTATCCTGGTATGTGTCTTGCATGGAATCAACAATGGTGTGCAAGGTACCGAGTCATCTATGGAATATTTGATGTGGGAGTTCCAGTCACAACACCCACCGCTTTTTCATGGTGAGGGTGGTCTGTAGGTGGAAGAGAACTGGATAGAGAGCATGCAGATGATCTTCGAGCAGCTCGAGATTCCTCTAGAGCGGAGGGTCAAGCTGGAAACGTACATGTTGCGAGGACCGATGAAGCGCTGGTGGGAAGTGTGTAACGACCCGAAATTTTGAATAATTTTTTTCCTAACTTTGTGTGTTATTTTATTTTATACTCAACAAAACTTTTTCATTTAATAAAATATGTATAATTAAAATAAGACTATTGGGTTTCGTCTGTTATATGAACGTTGGTCAATAAGACCGTGGGAAACTAAATGTTATGATTATTATATATAAATACAAGTGATCTTGATTAATTAATATAGAAATAAGATTCAATGGCCCCATCCAGTAGTCTCGGGCCAATTGAAGCCCATATAACGGAACTTGGGAAGGAGGTAGCACCTTTGGGCTTTTCTCTGGACCAAACCCAAGCCCAACTTCATCGTTTGAAACTCGAACGGAATTATCTTCGCGAGAAGTTCAAGCTGGTATAAATCACTACTTGGGTAATGTTTTCCTAGCCGCCCCAAGATTCTATCACCCTAGAACACCTTACTCTTAGTCATATGCTGGTGTTATAAGGGGCTATGTAACGAGATTGTAACTGTCTTGTGTAATCCTTTGATTTAAATAAAAATTTTGATTTCTTTTTATCGTGAAGTTTGTGAATTTTCAAATGTTTGAATAAATATAGTATGCATATTATTGATGAATTTTAGAAAAAGGACATTTTAAAAATATTTATGTAAACCTTAAATAATTAATAATGTGTAATTATTTTCAAAAAATGGTCTTCTAGAGTTATGTTCAGTAAAAAATTTAGAGTCTAATAAGATCAACATAATTTTTGATGAATAGTAATTTATGAATAGTGATTTTATGCTTAGGATTAGTAATGTGACCAAATGGATTAGTAATCTCACTTAAAGAAAGTATTAATATAATTTAGGCACCTTGATTAAGTAATGTGATTCAATAAAATAGGTAAATAACTGTTTCAGAAATTATTGGTTAAGTATTAGTTTTTTTGGGTGAATAGTGTTTTTTATTTAAAAAATAAATTAAAAATATTTAGAAAATTATTTTCAAAAAATAGAGCTCATTTTTGAAATCAGAGCATAAATATTTGGTAAAGGTGAATTTTTTGGATTTTTCTGAGAAAGTTGAATTTTCAGTGAATAGTGTTTTTATTTAAAAATTAAATTAAAAATATTTAGAAAATCATTTTTATAAAATGGATTTCATTTTTGAATTCAGAGCATCGATATTATGTTAAGGTGAATTTTTGGGATTTTTCTGAAAAAGTTGAAGTTTCGGTGAATAGTAAATTTTCAGTTTAGAGTTCCGAGTGTTTAATGACATCATTAAGGATGTAATAATTATGTAATAATTCTGGTCGACTTATGAATAGTAAGATACGGTATGAGGTGTCCCAAGTGGCAAATACCATGGGCAAATAGCATGGGAAAGCCCATGGTTTTTCCAATACCATCAATGAGGTGTCCCTTGGCCATTAATGTCTTGTCCCCTCACTTCCCCTATAAATACAAAGCCTTTCCCTCATTCCTTTCCATTCCAAAATCCTCCTCAACGAATTTCTAGTCTTCTTACCTCCCAAGGAGTCCTCCCAAGATTCCCTCAAGCCTCCCAAGGTCCCAAACTTCAAGATTTCAAAGTTACTCTTCAAGGTAAGGGATCCTACCTCTCCCTTTCTTTCCATGTATTCTCCTTTACATCATTTATTTTAAGCTCCATGTTATTATGTTGGGGATGTTATTTTATATTCATACTATTGTACTTTTCATGTTTATATGATGATATACCCCCTCTTGCTCTCATCAATTCATTTTAAGAATGTTTAAGTTGCGTCGTTAGGCTGCCGAATTTTTGTAAGGGATTCTTTCACCCTTTTCATTTTCAAGTTCTATTTTCAGGTCAAGTATTTCAAATTCCTTTTTATTATGTTGGGGTATGATATCTATATCCATCATAATGTTATTTTATGTTCATATGATTAGAGACCCTATTTTATCTCATCAATTCATTTTTTTGAAGTTTTAAGTGACGTCGTTAGGCTGCCGAATTTTCATAAGAGAAATCTTATTTTTGTCTTCCTTCCATGTTTTTCATTTCATATGGTATGTCTTTCAAATTTCATTAACATGTTCTTATATCATTAATATTATGTCCCTCTATAGTTTTTTGGATCATTTATGAGTTGGTAACCCATTTCCCCTCCCTTTTCAATGTTTTCTAAAACCCTGTAACATAGTCGTTATGCTGCAGAATGTTTCGTCTCAAAATGTCTCTCTCTTTTTCTCAAATTATTTTATTTTATTAAGTGAATACTCAAAGATCTTTCTTCTACAGGGGTATTCACATGTCTATCAAAATTTTCTATTTTAATTCTGGTATTTTCATACATGAAACCCACTTTCCTTTTTTCATGGGTTTAAAATGACATAAAGATCATGTCTTAAAAGAAGTTTTTAAAACATTATGATTATTAAATGAAAACCATTTATTTTATGCTATATGGGTTATTTATGAAATGTTTGATGATGATATATGTGGCTCAAATGGTGATAAATAAAAATTTAAGGGTGTTCCTTGATAGCGCTCCAATTCATTTGGTAATGTTGTAATCTCTAGGGATTACAATTTTAACAATACCTTGGTGAATAACATTGGTAATTTTTTTTAATGACACCTTGGAGATGCACCTTGGTGAAACAGAAATGATTGTATAAGTTAAATGTTTTAGCCACATATTCAAGTTATGAAACACTTTATTTTTATTATGATATGCCTCATGATCTATTTCTCATCCTTAAAGTTATTTATCATGACTTTATTGATGTATCTCAAGTTCACATGTAAAATGTTTCTCTTGTTTCCCTTACTGGGCCTTTTGCTCACCCTTTCCTTTAATGTATGCTCTCAGGTTATGAGATGCTATAATGAACTTAGGATGAACAATGAAGAAGCCTTTCAAGTTTTTAGAATAATTTTTTTGTTGTTTTCATGTATTATGTTCTTGATTTCCAAGACACTAGACTTTAAAGATCCTATGTTTGTAAAATGTAATGAAAAGTTATGTATTAAAAAGGTGGGATGCTATAGTTGGTATCAAAGGATAGTTTAGTTATTTATGGAAATTAGGATATGAAAACTTTAGGAAGCACCCTATATAAAAGTTTAAATATAGGAAATCTTCCTGGTATTTTGGTGAGTATTGAGTAAGTGGTTTATTAAGCAAATACATCCATGTGTGGATACGAGCAGGTAGAGGTGGCTCTGTCACAGATGTACATAGGGGTAAAACCTAAAAGCACCACTTTGAGCTAGACTCGAACGGGAACTGGTACACGACTACGGGCCTTGCTGCACTCTTGGTTACGATACTCCTGTGGGATATGTTTGGTTAATCGCAATCTTTTTATGAATCATTATGAAGGAATTATAGAAAAAATGTAATTGTCTAAGCATGAAGTTTTATGACATAAAATCCTTTTTAGTTAAAAGATTCGTAAATGAAATAAGTATCTCACGGAGGATTTCTTCTTTTAGAAAATTTCCCCATCATCTAGGAATACGTTGACATATTTCCTAAGCAGTTACCCGGACCTCCCCCAGAAAGAGAGGTAGAGTTCTCCATTGAACTCATACCTGGATCTCATCCTATGTCAAAGACCCCCTATAGGATGGAAAATGTGGAGCTAGAGGAATTCAAGAAACAACTCTGAGATCTTTTGGAGAATGGGTTTATCCCACCATGTGTGTCTCCTTGGGGAGCACCAGTTCTCTTTGTAAAGAAGGAGGATGGATTGATGCAGCTATGCATTGATTATAGAGAACTGAATGGAATCACAGTGAAGAACAAATACTCTCTTCCAAGAATTGATGACTTATTTGACCAACTTCGTAGGACTCAATTCTTCTCTAAGATTGATCTTCGTTCTGGTTATCATCAATTGAGGGTGAAGAATGATGATATTCCAAAAACTATCCTCCAATGAAGATATGGGCATTATGAGTTTGTTGTTATGCCCTTCGGATTGACTAATGCACCTACTATTTTTATGGATCAAGAATAAGTTGATTTTGGAAACTTATATTTTATCAAATGGATATCCTTTGTATAGGAAAATTATTTGGTGATTAAATGATAAAGGTTATTTTGGATGATGTTTTCTCTTTTGGAGTACTATATACCTAAGGGAAATAAAATACTACAGGATTTCAATTGAGGAGTAATGGTTGAATTATTTTAGGAAGTTATGTAATTATTGTGGACATATGGTGATTTGGGTTATTTCTAAAAAATGATGAACCTAGCATAGAAAATATGTGAATGGGTTAATTACACTTTAGTATGAGACTTTAATAGTAGTCGATGTTATTTGGAGATAAATGTTAAGATTTATTAGGGAAGACTATGTGATTAAATACTTCTAAGTTTTGGGTTCCAATCTTAGTTTGGATTATTCTGAATAATTTTAAGGAAGGTTGTGTATTGAATGGTCTTTCTGGAACTTTGGGTACTTTTTGTTTAATTTTGGAGATTAATAGTCATATTTCTTTTTATGAAGGATTATCCTTTTTGTGGATTATATGATCTGGTACTAAAATGTTTAGTTTTAGTTGATGACTAAAGGAAAGAGAAAAATATAGTTATTATTTTGTGTATTATGTGATTCTCTAGAAGATGATTCTAGTGCTTTTGCTCCGAATGGCCCGAAGGCCTTCTTTTTTTATTTTATTATAGATAATCTCCCTTTTAAGGGTTGAAGGGGAACCTGTACATGACCCATAGGCCCAAGTCACAAGGCCTGACATGACCCGCAATACATGACCTGAAGGCCCAGAGGCATACCATGCCCATTACATGACCTGTAGGCCCATCCCACTAGAACTGCCCCTCCCCAGCGTCTTACATCATTGATCTCCTTAGCTCCCCAACTTGCATTGTTGATCGGATAGCATTTCCCCATACAAAGCTACACAGTGCCTGGTCCCGATGACGACTTCCATACCCTCTCATTCTTCCAATCTGGTTAGCTCTGCATCTGGTGGCTGCTACTCCTGTTGCTCTGATCCTCTTCTGGGGCCTGTTCTGTGTGAACTGGGATACTCTATGGTCTACGTAACCCAAAGGCCCTGTGACCCGAAGGCCTTTGATGACCCGAAGGCCCTGGAGACCCGTAGGCCCAAACCGGTGGCCCGAAGGCCCAAATCGGGTGAATAGTTATAGCTGCTACAGTAAATGATACAATACTGCTATAGTACCCCGAAAATTTTCCTCCACCCAGTTTTGAACCCGGGTCTCTTGGATGCCAAGCAGGATCCCTTACCACTCGGGTACGGGCTCGTTGGCCTTGTGCTTTTGATGAGCCCAAGTCTTTTTGAATTTGGAGAAAAGATTAGTCTTGGTGGAAACTTGTTAAGGGATGAAAATCTACTTTAAGGTAAGTATATTTCCTTATGTTTTTATTCTTTGTAGCAAATGAATTCCTCAAAATTATGAAAAGGAACATAAAACAAAAACATTGTTGGTTTACGTTTCCTACTCGGTAATCAAAGACCGTTTAACACATCTTAAGTTTGTGATCTTCTTGTGGTTAATTTTTTCCTAATCATGTTTTCTATCACTCTCCATCAGAACTTGATCCTTTGTTTTCTCTTCCATATCCATGTTTTCCTACATGGAATCCTAGTATGGGTTAACTCAGGTGACCTTTGTACTTCACTTTCTTTCTTTTAAAGTAATAGTTTTACTGACTCTTTTTTGATGTGGGAATTTCAAAAAAAATTCCAAGCCTAATTTTAAAATTGCGAGGATGCAATTTCTTAAGGAGGGAAGATTGTAACGACCTGAAATTTTGAATAAATTTTGTTTCCTTACTTTGTGTGTTATTTTATTTTATACTCAACAAAACCTTTTCATTTAATAAAATAATTATAATTAAAGTAAGACTGTTGGGTTTCGACTGTTATATGACCGTTGGTCAATAAGACCGTGGGAAACTAAATGTTATGATTATTGTCTATAAATACAAGTGATCCTGATTAATTAATATAGAAAGAAGATTCAATGGGAACATCCAGTAGTCTCAGGCCGATCGAAGCCCATCTAATGGTACTCGGGAAGGAGGTAGCACCTTTGGGCTCTCCTCTGCACCAAACCCAAGCCGAACATCATCGTATGAAGCTGGAATGGAATCGCCATCGCGAGAATTTCAAGCTGATAGAAATCACTACTCGGGCAATGTTGGCTGAGCCGCCCCAATATTCTATCACCCTAGCACACCTTACTCTTAGGTCCTATGCTGGTGTTATAAGGGGCTATGTAATGAGATCATAATTGCCTTGTGTAATCCTTTGAATTAAATAAAAATTGTGATTTATTCTTATCGTGATGTTTGTGAATTTTCAAATGTCCGGATAAATATAGTACGCATATTATTGATGAATTTTAGAAAAAGGACATTTTAAAAATATTTATGTAAACCTTAAATAATTAATAGTGTAATGATTTTCAAAAACTGGTCTTCTACAGTTATGTTCGGTAAGAAATTTAGAGTCTAATAAGATCAACTTAATTTTTGATGAATATTAATTTTTGAATAGTGATTTTATGATTGGATTAGTAATTTGACCAAATGGATTAGTAATATAACTTAAAGAAAGTATTAATATAATTTAAGAACCTTGATTAAGTAATGTGATTCAATAAAATAGGTAAATAACCGTTTCAGAAATTATTGGTTAAGTATTAGTTTTTTCATGTGAATAGTGTTTTTTATTTAAAAATTAAATTAAAAATATTTAGAAAATTATTTTCATAAAATAGATCTCATTTTTGTAATCAGAGCATCGATATCTGGTTAAGGTGAATATTTGGGATTTTTCTGAGAAAGTTGAATTTTCAGTAAATAGTGTTTTTATTTAAAAATTAAATTAAAAATATTTAGAAAATAATTTTTATAAAATGGAGTTCATTTTTGAATTCATAGCATCGATATTATGTTAAGGTGAATTTTTGGGATTTTTCTGAAAAAGTTGAATTTTCGGTGAATAGTGAATTTTCAGTTTAGAGTTTCGGGCGTTTAATGACATCATTAAGGATGAAATAATTATGTAATAATTCTGGTCAACTTATGAATAGTAATATAAGGTATTAGGTGTCCCAAGTGGCCAATACTATGGGAAAATACCATGGAAAAGCCCTTGGTTTTTCCGATACCACCAATGAGGTGTCCCTTGACCATTAATGCCTTGTCCCCTCACTTCCCCTATAAATACGAAGTCTTTCCCTCATTCCTTTCCATTCCAAAATCCTCATCAATGAATTTATGGTATCCTTACCTCCCAATGAGTCCTCTCAAGGTGCCCTCAAGCCTCCCAAGGTCCCAAAATTTAAGATTTTTGATGTTACTCTTCAAGGTAAGGGATCATACCTCTCTCTTTCTTTTCATGTATTCTCCTTTATGTCATTTATTTTATGCTCCATGTTATTATGTTGGGGATGTTATTTTATATTCATCCTATTTTCCTTTTCATTTTCATATGACTAGATACCCCCTCTTTCTCTCATCAATTCATTTTAAGAATGTTTAAGTGGCGCCGTTAGGCTGCCGAATTTTTGTTAGGGATTCTTTCACCCTTCTCATTTTCAAGTTCTATTTTTAGGTGAAGTCTTTAATATTCCTTCTTATTATGTCGGGGTATGATCTATATATCCATCATACTATTCATTTATTTTCATATGATGATAGACCCTATTTTATCTCATTAATTCATTTTTTTGAAGTTTTAAGTGACGCCGTTAGGCTTCCGAATTTTCATAAGAGAAATATTATTTTTGTCTTCCTTCCATGTTTTTGATTTCATATGGTATGTATTTTAAATTTCATTAACATGTTCTTATATCATTTATATTATGTTCCTCTTCTATTTTGTGGATCATTTATGAGTGGGTAACCCATTTCCCCTCTCTTTTCAATGTTTTCTAAAACCCTGTAACATAGCCGTTATGTTGCAGAATTTTTCATCTCCAAATGTCTCTCTTTTTTTCTCAAATTCTTTTATTTTATTAAGTGAAATATCAAAGATCTTTCTTCTACAGGGGTATTCACATGTATATCAAAATGTTCTATTTTAATTCTGGGATTTACATACATGAAACCCACTTTCCTTTTTTCGTGGGTTTAAAATGACATAAAGATCATGTCTTAAAAGTAGTTTTTAAAACGTTATGATTATGAAATGAAACCCATTTATTTTATTCTATATGGGTTATTTATGAAATTTTTGATGATGATATGTGTGGCTCACATGATGATAAAGACAAATTTAAGTGTGCTCCCTGATAGCGCTCCAATGCATTGGGTAATGATGTAATCTCTAGGGATTGCAATTTTAACGATACCTTGGTGAATAACCTTGGTAATTTTTTTTAATGACACCTTGGGGATGAACCTGGGTGAAATGGAAATGATTGTCTATGTTAAATGTTGTATCCACATCTTCAAGTTATGAAACACGTTATTTTTATTATGATATGCCTCATGATCTATTTCTCATTCCTTAAAGTTATTTATCATGACTTTATTGATGTATCTCAAGTTCACATGTAAAATGTTTCTCTTGTTTCCCTTACAGGGCCTTTTTCTCACCCTTTTCATTAATGTATGCTCTTAGGTTATGAGATGTTTTAATGAACTTAGGATGAACAATGAAGAAACAGTAAAGTGTTTAGAAGAATGTTTTTTTTGTTTTCATGTATTATGTTCCTAATTTCTAAGACGCTAGACTTTAAAGATCCTCTATTTGTAAAATGTAATGAAAAGTTATTTATTAAAAAGGCGGGATGCTATAATGTGTAGGTGCAGTATCACAGGCATGAGAGACTAGCATAGAAAGACTTTGAGGATAGGTTCTTCGAGGAATTTTACCCAGAGACACTGAGGGTAGAGAGAGTTTGGGAGTTATTGAGCCTTCAGCAGGGAGACATGTTCGTCATGGACTATGAAGCTACTTTCATTGAGATGTCTCGCTTTGCACTTAGTATGGTAAACTATGACGTGGAAAGGGTAAGGCACTTCAAGGATGGATTACAACACCCCATTTGGATTCAGGTGAATATCTTCAGGCTGGGTTTATTCTCAAAGGTGGTGAATCAGGCGCTCATAGCGGAGGGTAACCAGAGGGATAGGCCCTAGGCTGGTCGGCCGATAGTTTTAGGTGATGGTTCGGATAGTAGAAAGCGAGGACGAGACAAGTTTCAGTAGAGAAGTCAGGCCAAGGACTCAGCTAGACCATCTCATAGCAGTTCTTTAGTGGTTTTCTTATAGTGTGGACAGTAAGGGCATGCACGGACTCTGTGCGATAGGCCTCCAAAGGAGTGTTGGGTATGTGGATAGGTTGGGCATCTTGAGAGGTTCTGCAGGCAGCCTTCTTAGACAACTGACAGGAAGGGACCAGAAAAAACAATGGCATCTGGAGTTGGTTCAGGTTTGGTACCAGGAGAGGGTATCCAAGTTTCAACTGCATGCAGAGGATGTGACAGAGACAGTGAGACATAGATGAGGGGTCAGTGGCTGGTGACTTGAGCAACACCGCAGGGAGGTCAGGCATCAAATAGTCGTACTTCAAGCCAGGTGCATGTCGTGGAGCTGCCAGAGGCTGAGCAGGCTGGTGATCCAATGACGCTTATAGGTACACCACGGTTGTGGCTGTGATCTATTTTGTTTTTAGATGTTTTGGCATGGCCTGTTGGGTCATGTCCGCTTTGAGTGTACGAGCTGCATATGATTAATTTGGACTGACTAGATGATGGTCAGTGGGATTGACACCATATAAAGTGTGTGATTGTTGATTCTCCTTTCCATCATAGAGTCTAAAGAATGAAAAAGAGAATACCTTAAGCAAAAAGGCACTCATCCTTTGAAGAAACATAAAAAATTAGCAAAGGTGTGAACAAGGAATTATTTAAGCATGGGTCGCACAAGTTCCAAGCTGGTCGTGCAAGTATACTTGTGAACCACATATGGGTCGCGCAGGTGACTTGCTTGCCCAATTCTATTTTTTCCCAAGGTCTTTAATGGCCTATAAATACCCCCTGTGGGCCCCCCATTTCAAGGACGAAAAATCCAAAAGTCATATTTAAGCTCTCGGTGCCCTAGTCTCTACTTGAAGTCTTCTAAACATTTCTAAGGTAATTTCTTACCTAGAATAGAAGATCTAAAGAGGAGGAATAAGGCCTAAGTGTTGAAAATCATCAACACTTGCATGCCTAAGTGTCCAACCCTTAAGGGAAATGGTCACACTTGCACGTTGCCTTATCCCTTCAACAAAACTTGCGTGCCACCCTTTTGGAAGCCTCTAAGGATAATACTAAGGGCTTGAGCCAAGCCTCGCCCAAGTATTACCCTATGGGTTAACCGTCTCCCAAGTACACATGTGTCGCGCAAGTATACTTGCGTGAACAGGACTTGCACACCCAAACAAGACTTGAACATCAGCCTCTTTTTGGGTTCCCCTCCTACCTATTCAACTCTTTTCTTCAAATCTATCTCTCCTCTTCAAGATTTAGGCTTCAAGACCCTCTTCAAAGTCATTTATGGAATGGTTCCTTTGTTGGATTCCTTATCTGAAAGGAATTCTGTGGAACATCTCTCAAAACCTAGTGATTTACATAACTTTACGTCACTAAGGTTAGAGATTTCATTCATTCAACTTCATACTTTAAGATGAGAAGATCTTTAACCTGGGCCTCCTTTTCAGGAGTAAGCCCCAATCACAAGATCTTTAACCTGGGCATCCTCCTTAGGAGTAAGCCACAAGTTCCCCAATTTGGGCCTCCTTTTCAGTAATAAGCCCCAGTTATAATTCCCCTTAACCTGGGCCTCCTTCTTAGGGGTAAGCTCCAGTTCTCAAGTCCCTTTAAACTGGGCCTCCTTCTCAGGAATAAGCCCCAGTCTTAATTTCACTTAACCAGTCTTAATTTATTTTGATTTGGGCTTCCTTATTAGGAATAAAACCCAATCATAAGTCCCCTATAATTTGGGCATCCTTCTCAGGATTAAGTCCTAAGTTAAGTATCCAAATCTCCATAAAGCACATATACCTTTATGGACCTTGTTCCTGAGCTTCTCCCCTGAAGTAAGTCTCGATCTTCATCTATCTGGGCAGTCATACGTACATAAGCCCCACATCATTCCTTGTGATTGCATCGTTCATGGAACAAATTTTCAGGTTTACTTATACCTCTTGTTTCTCACACCGAGCATAACTCACGTGAGCTTAGAGTGTAAAAGTAACCATGACACATCTCTTTGGGCTGTTAATCATACGTAAGCCCCACAATTCTTAATCGAACTACGTGGACTTTGATCTCTACCTTAAAAGTAGAGTATGTAGGAAGACTTTCTAAAGGTTCAAGCCTATCAACCATTAATTATCATCTGTCCCATATGACGTTAAACTATATCTTAATTCCCGAACTACGTGGTTTCTGATTCCTTTTCTAAACAAGGATATGTAAGTATCCCATCTGCGGATACGATCCCAACTCTGAAATAATCCATGTCCTTCTGAATGACAATAAACTTCAAGTGCCCCACTGAGTGGCTTTAAAACCAGAATGGTTATCATAATGACCAAGAGATTTCTATATACTATGTTGATGGATACCATTGACTAAGAATCTCTAACAAATACAGATGATTCTCTATTAATGAATAACCTCAAATAAATATATATAAGATTATCTAAATCTCATACATTTCATCATTGATTGTCAAATATAAAGGAAATATCATTTTCATACTTGTTAATTTAATAAGGATTCACGAACATAACTCAAATCTATAAAGACAGTCCCAGAGTAGACAATAATTCCCCCCAAAAAGGTGTGATGAGTCCGACCTCCCATTCCCTCGACCAATACAAATTCGTAAGCCTCATGGGTCCACAACTAATGATCACCTACCTTTGGAAATTAGGTAAAAATGGATTTAGAATCATTGGATGTTACCATTTCTATGAATAAACCTATTAGAAACCGATTGGAATGTTTGAACCTTAAACAAACAAGGTCATCCCCATTTCTAGAGGAAACAAAAAATGGTGAACCTGACATGAATCCTTAACCAAGTTAAATGATGTTTTACTTATTTGTTAGGAAACTATTTAATTAAATGTGAGGGCCAACAAAGTAATCAATAACATATGTGCTTGTCCAAAAGATGTATTTTCCAAACTTATCTTGATTATGTCTGTTATATCAAATAGGCACTCGTTTCCAAGATCTCTCTGCGTTACAGAAATGGATTCTCTAAAGTTCAAACCTGTGAATGCATCTGCTGCTACTATTGATGGATCTTCGTTCGCTCTAAGGATGAAATAACCTACTCAGAATCTTCAATGTTGGGTCTCAAATGCACTGGTTAAGGAATACCGTCGACATGGTACCATTCCGACTCTAGAAGTTGCTCGACAAGCCCTCCAAGTCAATAATTCATCCTGGTTGTCCGGACAGCAACGACCAGTGATCAAGAAACAGGTGGTTCCAACCACCATCTCCAACCGTTTCGAGTCGTTATCCCCATAATGCAATCACCAATCCCTCCCATATTATGAGGAGGTGAATGAGAAGGTCACTCAATGCCTTAATTCAAGGATACGGGAGTCCTTCCTGAGGTCTCCCATTAACAATCACCACTAGAATCGTGTGGCAGTGCGCCCTCAACATGATGAGGGTATCACCTTTAGGGGTTCAGCTTAGGTTCCTCAGACCCAAGCATGCAAGACGAACCGCCAGAGGTGAAATCTGGTCAACAGGAAGCAGGTTCTTACTTATGCCCCCTCCGGAGAAGTCCATCAAGCCAACTTGATGGCAAACAATGAGAGGGCATATACACCCGTCCGTCCTGATGTTACTACCCAGCAGACTCGTCTGGCAGTAACATGCCAATCCCACCAGGAAATTCCAGTGGAGTATTATAGGAAGGCATATACACCTGTTTATAACTCTTTAACCAGTCAAAAGGCTTATCTGACTGCACCCAAAGAAGCTCTCCAATCTAATATGGTGGCAACTGATAAGTAGGGACATACACCTGTTTACAATCAATAATTCTGTCAGCAGTCTCGTCTGCCAATATTGAAGGAAAGACTTCAACCATACTTGGCAAAGAATACACATCAGACACATACACCTGCCAATGTTCATCAAGCCTACCAACAGTCTCGTTTGGTAGCACTCGGAGAAGTCAGTCAGAAAGCTCCAATGACAAATTTGGAGCAGACTCAACTCTCTGCCCCCACACATGAGTACTGTCAGAATTCACTGATAGGAAAAATAGGATAGGAGCATGAATACACACCTAATCCAAGCACGGAATGGACGTATATTCCTATTCCGGTAACTAAAGTCACCAAGCACATTCTAACGATAGTAAAAGAGCATAATCAAATTCCTGCTCATATTCTGGATGCCTATCAGAATATTATAACAACTTCAGTAGTATCACAGGGAAATAAATACAAATCTGTCCCTACTAGTGGAGTGACACATCAATATATCACTCCGTAATAGATACACACCTCTATTCTAGTCCAAGAGGGTTGTGGGGCATACTCCCCCATGTCATACAGAAAATCAAGTCAGGCACATACACCTGATTTGAATGGAGATAGTCAACCTAACATGACTATTTCTCCTGAGAAGGCACATACACATGCCCATAATAACCACTTTTGTCAACAAGTGGTTCCTAAAGTGAGTAAGAAGGCGTCTAAGATAAAGACCCATCCATCACAATCAAGAAATCAAGAGCCAATCTGTAATAAGGCCTTTCTCGATGCTGGAGTTCTTGATGCACTCAAACAATTATCTATTGCAACTCAAGATTATAATCTCTCATTTCCCAATAGTGGGAACAATAATTCTGATGGTCTTCATCTGACACTTCCTCATGAAGGCTTGATTCATTATAGTTCGGTGGATCTCGAAGTATCATCTTTAAATGAGATCCACAATAACCCTCTGTGTGTCCAAAAGATCAAGGAGAAAAAGGTTTCATCTTCTGCTGTAACCCACCATAGTGGTCCTCCCCATGATGATGAATTTAGCTGCGAAATTCCTCTCCACAGTAGTAATTCGCATTGCCTGGAAAATTCTTCAAAGGAAAATGTAGTGACGAGAAATCCCTCTTATCTTGAGGCACTTGAAAATGTGAATCCAGTCATGTCTGATGCTTTACCGCTAGTAGGTGAAATACTTTCTCAATCAGAAGATAACCCGGGGTGTAGGTCATTCTCTAAACCACCCCTAGGTCAATTATCTTCTAGTTTGATAAATGAATTCTATACCAATATTGTTGAATCTGATGAAACAACAAAGAAGAACCAACTTTGGTCTAATCAGATAGAAGAATATTCATCGAATGATAAAGAGGAAGTGCTGAATATGATAAAACAACTGGTGAAAGGTGAAGTACCAGTCATGTTTTTGCCTTTTGCTGACTCTCAGTATGATATTCCAGAGATGTTGACGGAAGATTGTATTCAAGATATTCATCTCAATATGTGGAAAACTCTTTGGCAATTGAAAAAGAAAATATTATATTATGATGAATATGAAAATCATGTCAAGATAATAGAAGGGTTACAATGCCAAATTGATTTTACATCTCTCTCAGTTTCCCGATATCCAAAGGTTTAAAAGCAGCAGAGATCCCTTCAGCGTTCATGCCTTGGCGCACTAAAAAGATTGTTCTAGTTAATTTCCAATGCCTCGTCTAGTATTTATATTAGGGGATGGGGTGTTCATGGAGTACTGAATTTCACTGTACTCTCTAGTCAACAAAGACTTACAAAAATGGTCTCATGCAATGTTATTTCCCATGGTCAGCCGCAACCAATTGGTTTTGTTTGTAATCAAAGGCTTGATCAGGAACAGGCCTCAACTAGTTCTTCTCAAAGTCGAGCATACAGAGAACAATTTGTCAAATTACTCTTGCATCAGGAAAATGAGAATATCGAATAGGCTTATCATTTAGAGCATGCACATCATCAGGTAACAAAAGTGTCAGAAATCATTCAACGGCCATTTGAACCAGGTGATTTGAGTGGATGTAGGTTAATGCATCCATCCAATTTCCGGACTGAATTTTGCAAGATCAGGAGAGCTTTTAAGAAAGTCTTAGATGTAGCAGCTCAATAACTACACCATCTTGCTAGAATGGGGACTCTTTTAACCCAACCCTCAGAATCAACAAATAGGATTTGAGGATTTGAGAAGGAACAGCAAGAATAGCCCCAATCCACCAGACTGGGGACTTTTTCAAATCCTCAATCTCTTCCTCAGAGAAATTCAGTCTTCTCTCGATTAGGGAAAAAGACACAAGAGGAACGTAGAGCCGAATTATCATGAGATTCCCTCCAAATTATATTTCATCAAGAAGTTCCTGAGGGATCAACTCAAAAAAAGGAAATGACTCATCCAGGACATGGAAAAAGACAGTATCGTAGAAATGTTGATAGAAGGGATACAATGTGTTATGCATCAATAAATGTCATCAATGTCATTTTTACTGATCCTCCAGAACATGAGGTTCACTTAGAGGGATAAGATGAAGAAGTTCTTTCTCAAGAGGTTGTACACACAGAGGTAAATGAAGAAGGTGTGCGTACATGAAATCAAAGACTTACCCAGAATCTAGGTATTCTTTCAAATAACCAACTTCCCCCTCTCTGAAAGGCATCCAACAAGGGGAAAGGAAAAAAGTCAAGTTATGTCCCACCCTTCCTCTAGAGAAGGACAATCACTCTCTCTAGAGAAAAGATTCGCATATTAGGAAGAAGAAATGAAGGAATTAAGGAGGTTGAATGCAGAACTACTTCAAGGTAGTCTTCCTCCTAAGCGTTCTGGAGTCAGTCAGCCAAAGAAATTTGTTGCAGCTACTGGGATGGATCAAGAATATCCACCTTTACCAGTACACCCTCACAGGTCTAATCCTATGGATAATGCACAAAAACAATTGGTGGTGCTACCATCAGTTGCAGTACCAGCCACCATACCTATCCAAGCTGCATTTATTGCACCTGCTCAGGTCCAATCTCAACCGGATGTTTCTCAAAATTTAATAACTACCATTGAGTCATTAAAAGATCATTTGGAAGCTATGGAGGGAAAACATGCACAAATTCAACCAGAAAAGAGAGCTTACCCTAAATGGGTTGATGCAATTCCTCCCCTATCAAATTTTTCAAGTACCACATTCCTAATCTTTAATGGTTCGGGAGACCCAGAACAATACTTAACACATTTTATTTCTCGTTGCGATCCTATGATGGGAACTCCTCACCAATAAGAAGAAGTTAATCTCAAGTGTTTTGTACAGTCATTACAAGGGACTTCTTTTGTCTGGTATACAAACTTGCAATCCCGGTCAATTACCAGGTGGGAGGATCTCCGTCGACAATTCCTTCTTCAATTCAGCTCAACATTTCCAAAGACGATAGTTTTTTATCTTACAAATTTTAAGTAAAGGGAGAATGAAAGAGTTTCAGATTCCATTTCTCACTGGAAAGGATTAACATATTCCCTAAGCTTAGAACTCCCTCAAGAAGAGTTATTGCCAATCTGTGTGGAAAATTTGCGTGATGAATTAGGCACATCGTTGATCCCTGTGAAATACCCAGGGGGGTTTCGAGACCTTACTTCGATCGCTCATCAGATCGAAGACTCTCTTACAAAGAATAAGGATAAAACTCATGTAATTCCATCAACTCCAGGAAGGAGAATGGGTAAAACAGATACTACTACAGTTATGCTTAAACAAGCACCTGTACCTGCTTCTACTTCAAAACCTTCATATTATCAAAGGGTTACACCTCTTGATCATCAATAATAGAGGTTGTTTCATCAAGATGATCAAAGAGATCAAAGACAGAAACAATTTGAGGAGTTAAAGAACAAAGTTTATTCTTTATGAAATGAACAAGTTCTTGGTTACTTCATTTCGGCTCTAGAAAATAATTTGGTTCAGTTTCCAAGGCCCAAAAGGCCAAATAAGGAAGTAGATGAAGACCTTCCCAGCTATTTCCCATTTTATCAAATGTTGGGCATCCTATTCAAGAGTGTTTTGTCTTCAAAGACCTCCTGCAAAAGATGGTGGACTCGGGATCGGTAAAACTGAAAGGTTCTTCAGCCCAAGTAGCATGTGTTATTGCTATAAATCCATAGGAAGAAGGCGAGTGGCAAGAAGTCAAGAGAAAAAATGTGCAGAAATATGATGATTGGATGGTCAGAAAAACGATCAACCAAACTCATTCCATTTTACGGATGCAATTGAATAAACCAATTGTGTCTTCTGTTATGAATGTCACAGCAAAACCCTCTTCATCAGAGGGAAAATCCTTGAAGAAATGGCATAATTAGAAGAAAGAAGAATAGTCAGAAGAAGATGAGTTCGTGTCAAATCCCAAGTTGTCTTTGACTCTGGAAAATTTCATGCCATCTACTTAAAAGCCACGAGCACCGCCTCACCAAATGGCACAAACTAAATTTTCTAATCAGGTAGAGTCTTCATCATATGAAGAGTTGATCTTTGGTTCTGTTAACATGATTCACTTAACAGATCCTTATGAAAGTAACAGTTTCGATCTTGATGAGCCTGAGTTCCCTGTATCAAATAGAGGAATTGGAGGGAGTTCCAGAGGTCTAGGATACAGAGGAAGACATGGATATTCCAGAATCCACTATTCCAATTCTACCCCTGCTAGAACTGTGTATGCATCAGAAACTCATGGAAGAGCCCTTCAGTAGGCTCAACAGGAACAAGACAGTTCTTTCATGCATGGTAGATTCAGTCCTAGCACAATTATTCTGGAGGATCAGTTAGAGGTTACACCTTCTTCCTCTCAGCAAGTAAATAGACCTATTTGGTCTAATTTTCCAATGCCAGGAGTATTTCAAACTCCTACCCTGATACAAGATGCATCTACTTCCAAAGCATCAACTTCTAAGGTACCTGCAAAACCACATGTTCCCATTGGAAAACGCAGAACTTTAGAGCAAAAGTATGATATCTTGAAACATTTGGCCCAAGTACCGGCCAAGATATCAATTCTGGATGCTTGAATCTATCAAAGGATATTCTAGAGGAAATCATTGAGGCTTTGTCAAGTCCTCAAGAATTCACAACTGAAATTTTTGTGGCTGAATTCTACCATGTAGAGAATGATCCTGCAGAATGTCATGTAGTGATATCTTTTACAAATGATGATGAAGATGATGTTGTGTATGGACATATTAGACCTTTTTACTTATCTGAAAAGGTTAATTATGTAGACATCTGAATATCTTTCATTGATAATGGTTCGGGAGTCAACCTCATCCAATTCATACACTCCATCGATTGGGCCTTACCGAATCTGATTTATCTTCTCCTAATTTGATGTTTCAGGATATGATAAAAATGAACCAGAACCTATGGGCGAGATTAAACTCAGAACTCAGTTTGGGGATCTTGTATCCAATTCAGATTTCATGGTTGTTCGTCATGACACAGCCTTCAATATTTTGCTTGGAAGACCTTGGCTACATCAACATGCGGCTATCCCTTTATCATACCATCAATGTCTCAAATATTATTTCAATGGTCAAATTGGGACATTGTATGGTGATAAAGCCCCATTCAAAACATGTGAATCTCAATACATTGAAGCAGAATTCTATCACATGGAGGGAAACAAGAAATCCACAACAAGGGAGGTTACCAAATTTAATGCTCCATATGGTTTGGAAAAGATTCCAATAAACCCATTCATACATGTGAGTATAGATTATGTGTTGCCTATCAGTCAAATTGACAGGATAGACCCAAATCCAAATAATCTTATGGAAACTTTTATAATGTCAATTACGACAATCAAGCCAGAAAACATGAGAGAAATTGGTAATTCACCAAGAAATGATGAAAGATCAAATGGAGATGTCTTCATTTCATCCGCTGAAATCCAGCAACTCTATTCTTCACCAACTGTAACGACCCGAGTTTGGAGCCCCTCCACTGGTGCCCCGTACCCAGTTCGCCACATGACCTCAAGCGCGTTTCCTCGAATTCCAGAGGTTGCCGACTAGCAGCGAGGGCCTTGGTGAGTCGGTGGGGAAACTATGCCCTCATTCGGTAAGGTATACAAGGTAAGAAAACAACAATAAATAGCGGAAGTAGTAAACAACATGCACACCAATAGAAACCAACAGTGGAAGCAATGTAAATATATAGATATGATGACAATGATGCAGCAGGTACAAGTATCTAAGGAAAACAGAAAACACAAAAACGTGCTGAAATAAAACTGAAACCAAGTGAAAAAGAAAACAAAGTAAGCTCCTCAGCATCGCGAGCCACGGCTCGGTCCCATGCTCCCCAGCTCCTGGTGTAGTCAAGATCCTGAAGTAGAAGGGCGCTTTCCCTTGTCTATACCTGTAGCAACATAGTCTGCTTGGGCCCAAAATCATGGCCCAAACAGGGTGTGAGATACAATCCCAGTAGTCAATCACCCAAAGATTTGTGCCTAACAGTCAATGAATACATGGCAGTAAATAAACAAGAATAAGCAGTAAACAGGGAGGCACAAGCAGCTACAATCCACACTTCTAACAAGTAAAGTACACAAGCAAGCAACCAACAATAAGATGAAAACAGGTAACCCTCTGGGTAGCTCTCACAGCCTAACCCCTATGGTTCAACCTATAGTACTAGCAACCCTCGGGGAGGCACACACAGTCTCACCCCTCTGGTTCAGCTATATAATTAAGCAGACTCTCTGGGGAAGCACTCAACGTCAATTCCCCCTATAGTATCGTATCGTTCTAAAGGCTCTCTGGGGAAGCACTCAACATCAATTCCCCCTATGGCCCGCGTCGTGGATCTATAGACTCTCTAGGGAAGCACTCGACATCAATTCCCCCTATAGTCTCGCGGCTTAATTAAAAGACACTCTGGAGAAGCCCTTCCGTCAATTCTCCCTTTGGTCTACTACTCTAGGTTCTCACAGTCCTGAGTATAACTAAACATGCTCTGCGCGTGCGTATAGTCCAAGTAAACCTCAAGAACTACCTTGATATCAACTAAGGCTAAACAGTAACAAAAGAGACAATTCCACTATCCTACAACAAGGTATGGCAACTAGAAAAACGCCCAACAGGAAAAACAAGCATGGAAAAGCAACTGGAGCACAAAATAAATTACACTACTCACAAGAAATAACCTCTACTAAAGCAATAAATAAAAGCATGAAAACAACAAGGGAAACACAAGAAACACGCAATACCCCGTTCAAGGGTATTGGTGGAATTTGCACATAATATTCATCAACTTTCTACAGAAAGGCACAAACCACCTACCTCGATCCGAGGATATCGATATACGTGAACCTCGACGACAGATTTCCCTTAGAACGACGTAGATATGAGAAAACGCACCAAACGTTCATCCCACGACAACTTGGAAACAAGGGGGAAACAAGAAACAAGGCTAAAGCAGAAGAAAGAACTCACCGCTGCGATTCTCACACAATCGACCATGCTCGAATCAAAGAATGGATGGCGAGGTGGGAGTTCGTCGAAGATATGGTCGTACGGTCGCTCTCGGATGGTCGAAAACTGAAGAAGAAGACAAATATGGGGGTTAGACATGACCCCAGCCCGTTTAATGAAAAAAAAAATTACACGGCGTGTACTTCAATTTTCCGTAATCCAAAATAACCGGCCTCCACCTCAGCCTTACACACCGTGTGTGTCGCCCGGACACGGCCAGCACACGGCTTCGAGCCGGGGAAGAGTACACGGAGTGTACTCATAAAGTACATGGTGTGTACTTCTGAAATTTTCTGAAAATTCATTTTTCTCAAAAACTCCAGAAAAAGGAAAAACATACCTGAAAAGAAGATCCGGGTTCTTAAAAACTCCCCCCCCCCCCTTAAAGAAATTTGTCCCCAAATTTCCCTAACTAGGCGGAGAAGGAGAAACCCCGAACAGCTCCGGCCACTACGATCATACATCAGCCTCCCTCTCCCAGGTCTCGTCCTATACTCGCCCGTACTACCATAGCACTCATACCAGAGGAACAGACCGCCCACGGAGAACCTTCGTACTACGATTGACAATCCGAATAGGATGCTCCTTGAACAATGTATCCTCTTCAAGCTCGACTTCCTCAGGCTGAAAGACATGAGATGGGTCTGAAAAGCAACGTCGGAGCTGAGAGACATGGAAGACATCATGCATGGCCCGATACCTCTGAGGTAGCTGAAACTGATTGGCGACCGACCCCACTCTCTCCAAGACCTCAACGGCCCGACATACCACGGTGAAAGCTTACCATGTCTCCAAATCCTCTTGTGTCCCAACCTCAGTGCGACACGTAGGAAAACCTGATCACCGACCTCGAACTCCAGAGGTCGTCTCTGCTGATCAGCATAAGACTTCTGTCGAGACTGCGCTATAGCCATCCTCTTCTGAATCAGCTCTATCTTCTCTGAAGTCTCCTGAACAAGACGAGGTCCCAGCAAAGCTGCCTCTCCTGCCTCCAGCCAGCATAAGGGTGATCGGCATGGCCGGCCGTACAAAGCCTCGTATGGCGCCATCTGAATGGTCGCCTGGAAACTATTGTTGTAGGCGAACTCCACCAGAGGAATATAATTCTCCCAAGAACCACCAAAGTTAAGGATGCAAGCTTAGAGAATATCCTCAAGCACCTGGATCGTGCACTTGGACTGGCCATCAGTCTTGGGATGGTATGCTGTACTCAAAAGTACTTGCGTACCCAAGGCCTTCTAAAGTCCCTGCCAGAACCGAGAGGTAAAGCGCGTATCTCTGTCTGAAACAATAGAGTGCGGAACTCCATGCAGATGAATTATCTCTCTGATTTAAAGTAATCCCAGATCATTGACACTGAAGGTCTCCTTGATCGGTAAGAAGTGAGCAACCTTCATAAGTCTGTCAACGACAACCCAAACAACATCGTTCCCCCAAGGTGATCTCAGCAACCCGGTCACGAAGTCTATTGAAACATCGTTCCACTTCCACTCCGGAATGGGTAACTACTGTAAAAGCCCCGCTGGTCGCTGATGCTCTGCTTTCACCTGCTGACAAGTAGAACATCTAATGAAAAAACCAGCAACATACTTCTTCATACTTGGCCACCAGTATTGGCGATGAATGTCCCGATATATCTTGGTGACGCCAGGATGAACCTCCCAAACAGAGGAATGGAAACCCCGCATCAGCTCCTCACGTATGTCTGCTGGCACCCATACGCGTCCCTGGAAACACAAGATCTCATCCTCACCCACTGTCCATCCAGGAAGAGGGTCTCCTCCTGACACACTCTCCCACAGGACTAAGCCTTTTGAGTCTGATAGCTGCCTCATCCGTACCCGATCAAGTAGCGTGGAGGTAACAGCTACAGAAGATAGAAAAGTCTATCTTAGTCTATCGTGCACCTCCATATGCATCGTAGAGAACAGAACCATCAGTTTCCACTTCTATTGGCCTCCTGAACTGCCTAAATTTGAGTTCTTCTGCTCAACATATCAGCCACGGCGTTTCCTTTCCCTGGCGTATAGGCAAGCTCAAAATCAAAAGATTGAAGATACTCGACCCACCTGCGCTGCCTCAGATTCAGATCACGCTGAGTGAAGATATACATGAGACTCTTGTGGTCAGTGAAGACCACAAAGTTCTCTCCCAGAAGATAGTGTCTCCAACAGCGCAAGGCATGAACAATAGCTGCCAACTCCAGATCATGCGTAGGGTAGTTCCTCTCATGTGGCCTCAACTGCCGAGACCCGTATGCAACAACTCCATCCTCCTGCATAACTACAGCTCCCAGACCGATACCTGAAGAATCACAGTAAATAGTTTAGCTCTTGCCTGGCTCCGGAAAGACTAGTATCGGTGCTGACGTCAACTTCCCTTTCAGCTTTTGAAAGGTTGACTCACAAGAATCTGGCCATGAGAACTTCACCCCCTTCTTGGTCAGCCCTGTTAAAGGCACTGCTAGGCGCGAAAAGTCCTGAATGAAACGTCTGCAGTATCCATCCAGCCTTAGGAAACTCCGTACCTCAAATACGTTCTTCAGCTGTTCCCAGGAAACTACATCTATCACTTTCTATGGGTCCAATGATACTCTTGCCTCTGAGATGACGTGACCTAAGAAGTGAATTTGATCCATCCAGAAGTGGCACTTTGAGAGTTTAGCATAAAGCCGATGCTCTCTCAGTGTACTCAGAACGATCTTAAGATGTGTGGCATGGTCGTGTCAAGTGTGAGAGTACACCAATATATTTCCCATGAAGACCACGACAAAGGAATCCAAGTAAGGATGGAACACTCAGTTCATCAGTGCCATGAAAACTGCAGGCACGTTCGTGAGACCGAATGGCATGACTGTATACTCGTATAGACCATACCTGCTCCTGAAGGATGTCAGAGGTATATCTGATGGTCTAATGCGCAAATGATGATAACCGGACCTCAAGTCGATCTTCGAGAACACCCGGGCTCCTCGGAGTTGATCTAAAAGGTCATCAATCCGCGGCAAGGGATATTGGTTCTTGACCATCAGCTGGTTCAGCTTCCGATAATCCACACAAAGCCGAAGGGTACTTTCTGCCTTCTTCGCAAACAGAACAGGCGAACCCCAAGGAGAAGTACTGGGTCGAATGAAACCCTTATCCTGTAGCTCCTCCAACTACTTCTTGAGCTCCTGAAACTCAGGTGTGTCCATCCTATAGGGAGGAATGGACATCGGTGTCACTCCTAGCACGATCTCAATAGAGAATTCTACCTCACGCTCCAGAGGAAAACCTGAAAAGTCTTCTGGAAAGACATCCCTGAAGCGATCCACCACTGGAGGAAAGTCTAACTGTGGAGTCCCCTGATCATCCAGATAAAGACTAGCAATCTGGGTTGTCACCCCTCCTAGACCAAGATGCTCGAGTCCCGCCCGACTCACCCGAACATCCCATTCGCCTCTATGAAGGAAAGATTCACTCTCTGGTGAAATGAAACTCACTCTGCAGCAATAACAGTCGATGACTGCCTGAAAGGGAATCAACCAATCCATGCCAAGGATGACATCATAGTCTATCATCTCTAGTACATAGAGATCCCATAAGAAGCGATACCCTGCAACCTAGAGAGGGCACTCTCTACACTGGCGTACACTAGATGTCCTCATTCCCAAAGGTGTGTCTAGTGTCAACGAGTCGGCCGAAGAAAAATGCAGAGTCCAAGGATCTCCACAACAGCAACGGAGATAAATCTATGCATAGCCCCAATATCAAAAAGAGATGAAGATAAAACTGAGGCTACTAAAATTGTACCACGAACAGTAGAAGGGTTGGGATCCCTCTCCTGATAAGTCTGCTCCATGGCGAAAGACTGGCCTATGCCACGGTCCTGCACCCCTGGCTGACCACTCTGAGCTGAACCGCCCTACTGGTGCTAAGGAACTGGTGGCTGACCGCCATGGCCTCGACCTCCACCTCAGCTTGAACGGTCGGAAGAACTCCAATTCCCCGACTGGTGAGAAGCTAGCAGTGCTGCTCCTGAACGAGGAGTCATAGAAGAACCCCGGTCACCAGATGCTGGTGAGAAAACCTGGCAGAAACGCTGAAGGTGACCCATCTTGCCGCAATATTGGCACTCCATGGGGTTCCTCTGGCACTGCGGCCTCGTGTGCCCTGTCCGGCCACACTGATAGCATGTCACCTGGCTGCCTGATGATGCGTCTTGCTTCCTCGAATCACTGCGTGTAAGCTCCCTACGGTGCTTCTTGCTGTCATCTGAAGGAAAGCTAGCTCTAGAAGAAGAACCTCCATGGATTGCAGCTTCATATTCTCTCATATTGCGCTCCGCAATTAGTGACTGGTTGACTATGGAAGTAATGGAAGTCATCTAGAAGATGTTCACCTATGAGCGGATATCCCGCCTGAGTCCATCCTCAAACTTCCTTTCCAAGAACACCACAATCCCATCCCAAAGGGGTGTAAAATGCTGCAGCTTAGTGAAATGAGAGGAATACTCCGTGACAGATAGAGTACCCTGCTCTATGCTCATGAACTCCCGGGCTCGATCGGCCCTCAGGGTCTCCGAGTAGAAGTAGTTGTAGAATACGCGTTGGAACTCCTCCCAAGTCATAGCCTGCTGCTGACCCGCCTGTGAGATCACTTCCCACCACCTCTTGGTGGAGTCTCGGAGCATGTAGGTGGCAAGCTTGACCCACCTCTCTGGAGGCATCTCTAGATGCTCGAAGATAGTCAGCATGGATTCCAGCCATGACTCTACAGCCTGAGGTCTTCCCTCCCTCGAGAACGTGGGAGGATGCTGCTGCTGGAAAACCCACGTCAAGTCTGCCATAGACGAGGCAGGAGGTGGTGCTCCTTGGAAGGCCTGCATCATCCTCATGAAACCTTCCCTGAACTGCGCATTAGCGCCTGCAACTGGTATGACAACCGGTGTCAAGGCTGGCTTAGCTGGGGGATCGACAGGAAGTCCTTGATCAGCCATGTCTGGCGTCTGATCACTGCCTGACGATAGACGTACGACTGGAGGACATCTCAGAGGCATAGCTCTAAAAGATTAAAAGCACACCTTAGATCAAGAAAACAAGGACAGAGAAAACAAGAGCACAAAACGTGAATAGGGGAAGAGAAACACACAAGTTTTCAAAACACTACTACACGGCGTGTATAAAACTACACGCCATGTCTTCTTAAACCACTGACATGGGCATGTACTCCTGCCCTACAAGTTTTGTACACCTCAAAATACATGGCATGTTAACAACCACACATGGCGTGTACATGAAAACTATTCCCCTGCCTGAGTCTCCTTACACGGCTAACCCACATGGTCCGACTCAACCCGAGACTACACGGCGTGTCCTAACAACACGGTGTGTACTAGACAAGGCTTCGGCGGCCCGTGTTGTGAAACACACGGCCATCTACACAGCTGAAACTTACACGACATGCTCCGAATAAACACGGCGTGCATAGGCAAGGTGACCCCATCCCGTGTTGTTCGTGACATGTCCAGTTACCTGGACAAGACTACACGGCGTGTTCCGAACAAACAAGGCGTGTGGAAAAGAAGGTAACGTCGGCCCGTGTTGTTCGTGACATGTCCAGGTACCTGGACAGGACTACATGGTGTGTTCCCAAAGGACACAGTGTGTTCTACCCGAGCTTCCCTGGCCCATGTTGTTAGTGACACGATCGGGTACACGGCTCCGAACTTACACGGCGTGTACCAATCGTACACGGCGTGTTCCCGAAGTTACTCCCACGACATCGTGTTCTGCTCACACGGTTAGTGACACAGCCTGAAAACTACACGACGTTTATCCAAAAAGTACATGCCGTGTATTTTGGGTTTTTCTGTGCAGTAGCTCAGAAACTGCTCAGACTCCCAGAAACACTAAAACAAGGGAAAGAGGTTTCAAATTTCAATTCATGAGGGCCCATACTCCCCGTGAATCAAAGCTCGACATCTCCTGTAGTCACATACAAGGGAGAAAAACAGTTCTCTAACATAAAAGCAGAGATTCTATCAAGCATCTATCACAACAGCATGCATAATCTACACAAAGTCTATCACAACAACATGCAATTGCTAATCCACCCTAGATGGCATAGAAAGAATGCATGGAATGTGATTCTACAAGTGCCTATATGATGCATGAGACGGAATACCCTCATCTCATCGAGTTGCGACAGAAATAGAACCGAAATATTAAAACAATCACCGCACAAGTCATGCGAATCACTCTAGGTGAAAACATATCAACCATAAAACTCAAAACCAGCAAACTGCAATTAACGAGGTAGTATGGCCTTTCCCTGTACACAGGTTAGCTACTCCCGATCACAACTTAATACCAAGTACCGAATCCATCCTATCCCTAGATAAAGTCTCTAAACAGTAAAGCAAGAGAAAAGAACTCCTCTGATACCACTTTGTAACGACCCAAGTTTGGAGCCCCTCCACTGGTTCCCCATACCCGGTTTTCCACATGACCTCAAGAGCGTTTCCCCGAACTCCATAGGCTGCCGACTAACAGTGAGGGCCTTGGTGAGTCAGTGGGGAAACTATGCCCTCATTCGGTATGGTATACAAGGTAAGAAAACAACAATAACCAATGGAATTAGTAAACAACATTCATACCAACAGAAACCAACAGCGAAAGTAATGTAAATATATAGTTATGATGACAATGATACAGTAGGTACAAGTATATAAGGAAAACAACAAACACACCAACGTGCTGAAATACAACTGAAACCAAGTTCAAAAGAAAACAAAGTAAGATCCTCAGCATCATGAGCCACGACACGGTCCCATTCTCCCCAGCTCCTAGTGCAGTCAAGATCCTGAAGTAGAAGGGCGCTTGCCCTTGTCTATACCTACAGCAACATAGTCTGCTGGGGCCCAAAAGCATGGCCCAAACAGGGTGTGAGATAAAATCCTAATAGGAAATCACCCAAATATTTGTGCCTAACAGTCAATGAATATATGGAAGTAAATAAACAAGAATAATCAGTAAATAGGGAGGCACAAGCAGCTACAATCCACAGTTCTAACAAGTAAAGTACACAAGCAAGCAACCAGCAATAAGATGAAAACAGGTAACCCTTTGGGTAGCTCTCCCAACCAAACCCATATGGTTCAACCTATAGTACTAGCAACCCTCTGGGAGGCACACACAGTCTCACCCCTCTGGTTCAGCTACGTAATTAAACAGACTCTCTGGGGAAGCACTCACCATCAATTCCCCCTATAGTCTCGTATCGTGCTAAAGACTCTCTGGGGAAGCACTCAATGTCAATTCCCCCTGTGGCCCGCATCATGGATCTTTAGACTCTCTGGGGAAGCACTCAACATCAATTCCCCTTATAGTCTCGCGTCGTAATTAAAAGACACTCTGGAGAATCTCTTCCGTCAATTCTCCCTTTGGTCTAATACTCTAGGTTCTCACAGTCCTGAGTATAACTAAACATGCTCAGCGCATGCATATCGTCCAAGTAAACCTCAAGAACTATCTGGATATCAACTAAGGCTCAATAGTAACAAAAGAGATAGTTCCACTATCCTACAACAAGGTATGGAAACTGGAAAAATGCCCAATAGAAAAAACAAGCATGGAAAAGCAACCTGAGCATAAAATAAATTACACTACTCACAAGCAATAACATCTACTAAAGCAATCAAGCAAAGCAGGAAAACAACAAGGGAAAAATAGGAAACACGCAATACCTCGTTCAAGGGTATTGGTGGAATTTGCACATAATATTCATCAACTTTCTACGAAAAGGAACAAACCACCTACCTCGATCCGAGGAGATCGATATACGTGAACCTTGATGATATATTCCCCTAAGAAAAATGTAGATCTGAGAAAACGAACCAAACGTTCATCCCACAACAACTTGGAAACGAGGGGGAAACAAGAAACAAGGCTAAAGCAGAAGAAAGAACTCACCACTTTGATTCCAATGCAATCGACCGTGCTCGAATCGGAGAATATATGACGAGGTGGGAGTTCGTCGAAGATTCGGTCGTACAGTCGCTCTCGGACAGTTGAAAACTGAAGAAGAAGAAGAAGAATGTGGGGGTTAGATGTGACCCTGGTCCATTTAATAAAAAAAAGTACATGGCATGTACTTCTAGAGTACACGGCGTGTACTTCAATTTTCCGTACTCCGAAATTACCATCCTCCACCTCAGCCTTACACACCGTGTGTGTGGCCTGGACATGGCCAGCACACAGCTTTGATCCAGGGAAGAGTACACGGCGTGTACTTCTGAAATTTCCAGAAAATTCATTTTTCTCAAAAACTCCAGAAAAAGGAAAAACGTACCTGAAAAGAAGATCCAGGTTCTTACACCAACAAGGCTAGAAGAAGTTATAGAAATGTCAGAGATGGACGATGATGTTGATTCTCAATCCATCATCTCCTCTTTATTACCCAAGGAAGACCCTTCATCATCAATAGGGTCAGAAATGGTAGCCTCTTCTTCAAGATGTTCAAATTTTGACTTCTCTTCTGATCATGGAAAATATGCTTCATCATCTACTATGCAAGTAGAAACAGAATAAATAACACATGTTGAAGAAGAAGAGGAAGATCTCAGTGATGCTCCTCTAGCATTTGAAGAGGGTATCTCTACCACTGTGGATGAACTCAGAGAAATAAATCTGGGTACAAAAGAAGATCCACGCCCCACTTTAATTAGTGCGGCCATGACTCTTGAAGTGCAAGAAATGTATATTTAATTTTTAAAGTAAAATAGATATATATTTTCTTAGAACTATACATAAATTTCAGGGCTTGATCCCGATGTTTCTACTCATCATTTGGGTTTTCCAGAAGAACATCGAGGATTTAAGCAAGCCGCAAGAAGAACACACCCAACTTATGCTTCCAAAATTGAAGCTGAATTGGATAATCTTATCAAAGCTAACTTCATCAGATAAGTTCAATATCCCAAATGGTTGGCTAATATTGTCCCTGTGAAAAAAAAGAATGGACAAATTAGAGTTTGCATTGATTTTAGAGATGTTAATCGGCATTGTCCAAAGGATGATTTTCCAGTTCTAATCACAAAACTCTTAATTGATGAAACAGCTAGCTATGAAGCACTTTCCTTCATGGATGGATCTTCAGGGTATAATCAAATCCAAATGGCTCCAGAAGATGAAGAATCTACAGCCTTTAGAGCCCCCCAGGGTGTGTTTTTCTATCAGGTAATGCCCTTTGTCCTAAAGAATACAGGCGGAACATATCAGTGTGTCATGCACCGTATCTTCAAACCCTTTTTAGGGAAATTTGTTGAATGTTACATGGAAGATTTGGTGGTTAAATCCAAACAATGTTCTAATCACTTGGATGATTTGGAAGTCATATTCCACAAACTTTGACAACACAATTTGATGATGAACCCCTTGAAATGTGCTTTTGGGTTAACCTCAGGAAAATTTATTGGCTTTGTTGTATTCCATTGTGGTATCGAAGTCAATCCTGAGAAGAAAAAGTCAATCCTTGGTATGTCACCTCCTCAAAATTTGAAAGAATTGAGAGGAATTCAAGGACACTTGGCCTATATTCGGTGTTTCAACACCAATCTGACAGGAAAAAGTTTACCCTTCACCAAATTGAGGAAGAAGAGAGTCACTTACCAGTGGACTGAAGAATGTCAAGAAGCATTCAATATTCTCAAGAAATATCTCTTGAGTCCACTGGTACTAATGCCACCTGTTAAAGGAAGACCGCTTATTCTTTATGTGACAGCTTTAGAGCGATCATTGGGTGCCTTCCTTGCCCAAAAGAATGATGCTGGGAATGAAAATAGCCTTTACTATCTCAGTCAGACTATGATTGAAGCAGAAACCCAATATTCAAGTATTGAAAAGTGCTGCATTGCATTAATCTTTGCAGTTTAGAAATTGAGACACTACCTGCAACATCATGAGGTCCAATTGGTATCTCTTAATAACCCGCTCAAATTCACCCTTAGTCGTCCAATGCTTACAGGACGTCTGGAAAGGTGGGAAGTTATTTTGCAGCAATTTGATATCTAGTATGTGTCTCAAAAGGAAATAAAGGGCCAAAATATTGCTGATTTCCTTGCTGAACATACTTCAGTAGAAGATACATCTTTAGATACTAAATTTCCTAATGATGAAGTCTTATCTATTCAAGATAATCTTCAAACATGGGAAATGTACTTTGATGGTGCTTCTAAAAGTCCAACAGGGAAGAAAATAGAAGATCCCAAATTCAACAAAGTTGGGTTAGGAATTGTACTTATTTCCCCAGAAAAGGAAGTGCTACCCTATTCCTTCTTATTGTTGGAAGGTGATACAAATAATGAAGCTGAATATCAATCTCTCGTCACAGGATTGGAGTTGATGCTTCAGGCACAGGTGAATCACTTAAAGGTGAAAGGTGATTCAGACCTGGTAATCAAACAAGTGAATGGGGATTATGCCATAAGAAAAGAAGAGTTAATCCATTTATATGATTATGTTAGAGATTTAATGGTGGAATTTCCTTTGGAACCAACATTTTATTATGTCCCGCAATCACAAAATTCTCAAGCTGATCCACTGGCTAATATAGCCACAACTCTGGCAGATCCAAATCGGGATGAGACAATCATCAGTATTGCCCACTGTCGTACAATTTCACCTTATGTTAAAATCAGAACAGAGGAAATCAATGAAATTAGTCCCATTTCTGAACCATATGGTCATACTATGGGATGGATGACACCTATCAGGGAATACCTTCAAAATGGAACACTCCCACCTGATAGATCCGGGAAAGAACAAGTTTAGTGACATGTGGTCAATATTACTCTTTATGATAGCCCATATAACCTAGAAAAAATTCTCTACAAAAGAGGTTTTGATGGAATTCTCTTCATATGCATTGATGGTGAAGAGACAATGGCTATCATGAAAGAAGTACATGCAGGAGTCTGTGGTTCCCACAAGTTTGGACATAGACTATCTGATCAAATTCGAAGGCTTGGATACATTTGGACTTCAATGATACAAGATTGTGTTGATTAAACTAAGAAGTGTCATTCTTTCCAAGTACATGACAACTTCATTCATCAACCCCCATAGTTTCTTCATACAATGAAATACTCATGGACATTTTCCACATGGGGAATGGATGTAGTAGGACCTTACCCTTCAGCTACATCCAAACAGTTTAAGTATATTCTTACTGCTACAAACTTCTTTTCCAAATGGGAAGAGGAAATACCGCTCAAAGAAGTCAGTTCAAAAAGCATTGTTAGCTTCATTAAGTCTAACATCATTACCAGATTTAGTGTCCCTCATACCATATTGATAGACAATGGCACCAACTTCTGTTCATCCGAGTTAAGGAAGTTGTATCAAGAATACAACATCAAATCCAACCATTCATCTCGGTATCATGCAGCAGCCAATGGACAAATAGAAGCCTTCAATAAGACTCTTTCAAACATAATGCAAAAGATGGTGGATAAAGATAATAAGTCATGGCCTGATAAACTTTTTCATGCTTTATGGGCTTATCGGACCACCACTCGCACTGTAACGCGGTCAACTCCATATTCATTGGTGTATGGAACAGAAGCAGTTTATCCCATTGAGGTTCAATTACCCTCACTCAGAGTACCCATTTGTGATCAATCATCTATAGATGAATAATCTCAAAAGCGATTGGATGAATTGGAACTATTAGATGATAAAAGATTGTGCACCCTGCACCACTTGGAAGTCTATCAGAATTGAATAGCACGGGCTTTCAACAAAAAAGTTCATCTTCGTTCATTAATTTAGGGAGAATTGGTCTTGGTTCTCAGAACTCCAATGATACCAGGAAAGAAACCTCCCAATCTTGATACAAAGTGAGAAGGACCTTACTCAATACATAAGGTCTACTCCAATGGAGATTATTCTTTAATCTCAATGGATGGAGAACTCATCACGACTCCAACCAATGCCAGATTTTTAAAGAAGTATTTTGTGTAACACAAATACTCTTTCGTCCAACACGACGTTAAACTGTGTCGTCCTTGCTATATGATGTTAAACTATACATCCCCTCTTTTTTCCTTGTTATATGACGTTAAACTATACAACCCCCCTTTCATCCAACATGAAGTTAAACTGTATTATCCCCATCATCCTAGCTACATGATGCTAAAATGTGCAGCATACGTCCAACATGACGTTAAACTGTATTGTCCCTCTTACGTTCTAGCTACATGATGCTAAATTGTACAGCACCCTTACGTCCAACATGATGTTAAACTGTGTTCACATATAACATGACGTTAAACTGTGTTCCTCCATCATCTAACATAACGTTAAACTATGTCCCTATATTCTTCCTACATGGCGTTAAACTGCACTACTCATTCGTCTTACATGACGTTAAATTATGAAAAAGTCCCTCTCACGTCAAACATGACGTTAAACTGTGTCAACGTCCAACATGACGTTAAACTATGTTGTCCTTACTGCATGACATTAAACTGCATAGTCCCCTCTATTTTCCAACATGATGTTAAATTGTTCCTCTCTCGTCCAACATGACGTTAAACTGTACCATCTTTGTCGTCCAACATGACATTAAACTGTGTCTCTTTCAGCATCCTTGCTATATGACGTTAAACTATAAGCCCTCGTCCTTGCTATATGATGCTAAAATATGTAGCATTGGTCCATACATATGACCTTAAACTATTATAGTCCTTACTACAAGACTTTAAACTGCACATTCCCCTTTAGTCCTTACTGTAATACTTTAAACTGCATAGTCCTCCATTGTCCAACATGATGTTAAACTATGTCCAGTCCCTTATATGTCCTATAAGACATTAAATTGTGCATCGTTAGGGTTGTTTCTACCTCTTGTTTCTCACACTGAGTATGACTCACGTAAGCTTAGAGTAAACTTCAACCATAACACCCTCTCTGGGCTGCTAACCATGTGTAAGTCCCAACACCATTTTTAGGTCGTTGTCCTAAAAAACAACTCGATCACCAATTCGTTCTTTAATTGAACTATGCAGACTTTGATCCTTGCCTTCTAGGATGGGTACGTAGGCAACCTCTTGAGGTTCAAGCCCAAAACCAATATCTTCACATCGGTTCACCTCCATCTCATACGATGTTGATTCGTGAAGCCACCCCCAGAACCAATATTTTTTACATTGGTTCAACATCGTCCTTGCTATATGATGTTAAACTATTCGTACTTTTGTCATGTACAACAATAAACTACAACATTCTTTGACACCCACACCTGATAGGGAATCATTATTTACATTGATCTCCAATCATGCTATATTCCAAAGACTACGTGCATACATGGCAATGCCCGAACTTTTAATCTTGGGTCAAACTATCATTGCAGTAAAGTCCCCTTTCAACCTTCACTTGTACGAACCAAATCTGTACAGAGGGTATTTGAAGAACTATGTGTGGCTTGATTCCAATCCTTATGGGATACATAGGAACATTCGAGAGTCCCTTGAATCCAGACCCATGTCTTTGGGCCTAACCCCAAATTCCACTTTCAGTCCCTTGGCTGAAAATTCCCCCTGTGAGAACATGAATGTGGTATGAAATCCCTGGTCTTCATTCACATCAGGTTTATAAAACACACACTATGTATTCATTATTATGGTCCGAGATCTATGACCCTAAACTATGATCTCCTACATTCTCGTCCTACACGACATTAAACTGTATTTCAAGAACTACATATGGCTTGATTCACATCCATATGGGATATGTAGTGAAGTCCAGTACCTCAATTCAGGACCCATCCACAACATGATTATGGTTATCATTGGTTTGTGTATCTCCTTCATGAATTGGACAATACTCATTTTCATGTGTCATACTCCTAACCTTAAATACTTACATATATCTATAACCCTTTTCTTGACTTCTGGTCACAAAATATCTGATATCCGAGAGTTCTTTTTCCTGACTATGCAGCACATTCCCTTAGGTGGCCTTACATAAACAGTCTACATAACAGACTTGTCAGCCAAAAGATATTATTATTTGACTATGCAACCAATTCCCTTAAATGGCCCTGCATAATTCAACCCCCTAACGGGTTTATCAAATAGTGTCAACTTCATTCTTGGGAGGAAAACCTCTTTTGTCTTTATTTGTCTTAATGAAAATATGTAGGGATCTGCAAAAATAGTCATCCTTAACATATTTGTCCCATACTCTTTTTCATGATCTGAAAGTATTCAAGTCTATGGTTTATATTTCTCTTCCCTACGTTTGGGTCAGACCTTCACAGGAGTGACATTCATCCAATTCTTAGAAAATCTTGATTGGAAATATCCTATCCATATTCAAGTACCTCTCTCTATACAGCATACTTTATGCTTTGGAAAATTTGAATCTCTATAAACTTTCACCGGTTCTTTAGCAATAGAAAAGTAAAATTTCTGAGAGTTCTTTTTCCTGACTATGTAGCACGTTCCCATAGGCGGCCTTGCATAAGTAGTCTACATAATGGACCTATCAGCCAAAAGATGCTATTATTTGACTATGCAGCCAATGCCCTTAAGTGGCCCTACATAATTCAACCCCCTAACGGGTTTGTTAAATAGTTGTAACTTCATTCTTGGTAAATACTTCTTCTAATTCCTTTTATCCCTTTTTTAAAATCATTCCTCAGATTCAAAATTTCTTAAGTCATAGTTTACATATTTTCTGTCATAATTGGATATGGTAATATGTTTTCAGATAAATTATCAAGGAATTGAGTCAATTTTAATCCATTCGGTCAAAGCTATTTCGACCTTAAACATTGTCCTTTTTATGTCCGATTTTCATGACTTTAAATTGCCCAAAAAAGACAAGGGAACTCTAAACAAAAGTCAAGTCCCAACTCACTAAAAATACATTTCGTATGATTTAGATAATATTGAGCAATAGAAAGATTCAAAGTTTGTAGGGTTATTTTTATAATCCTAGAAAAAATCAAACTATGCTTACTAGGCCCATTGTCTTAAGTAAAAAATTAAAAACAGGTAGCAAGAGAATGCAGGCACAAATGATTGAAGATGAAAGTGTTTTTCATTGATGTACAAGATTTAAAAGGACATCCACATACTGGAGTCTCTTCTCTTTTTCAGGAATTACAAGAGGCTTTCAACATAACTCTTCATTTGATTTACAACATCCTGAGATTCATCAGCAACAACCTAGAATTCATTCATTCAACTGGATACAATAAGAGATGCAGTGATACCAGCTCTTCTTGGAAAAAATGTAAAAGAATGTTCTTGAGTACGGTTTGAGAAAATTTTATGCTGATCAAACAGTGACTCTATTTCAATCCAAGAGACTTGGAAGATGGATACATGGATTTGAGAATAGAGAATTGGAAGTAAAGATCCATTTGGAGAGAATACTCTTTTCAGATATTGTTCTAATGCCATGATAGTCTTTTCTCCACCAACAAGCAGCAGAAAACATTTCAGCCCATGGGTTTTCCATTTTCATATCTACAAGGAAATGGCATGGTGGAAAAAATTGAAAGTTCACACCATTGTTGTTGCTCTTAATACACAACATAACCAAAATAGAGGAGTAGCAGTACGGCTTCATCTTGGACATATAGTTCTTTTCATCTGGAATGTTGACTCCTTGCAAATGACCATGGCCATACAGAGGCAAGTAAATGCTCTGTGGGAAATTAAGATGATACTTCTTCAAGTACTTGGACAAATTTGGGAGAATTTTTTCGCAGATATTATAGTAATTATGGCCAATGGCGTTCATCATATCATCAATCCGTTTGCTAGCCAGTTCATTAGTCATTCCAATTCTTCTGGGAGCCATTTAATCTGCACAAACATCAGATAATTAACTTTTAAGTAAGGTGATTTTTCATAAAATTTGTGAAGAAATTTGAAAAAAAAATGGCTAAGGCATTAACGCATGAAAGTCCCATGTTAGCGCACAAGTCCAAGTCGGTCGTGCAAGTATGGGCACGCAGGTATCACCGCGCAAGTCAGAAACTCACTATATAAGCGCGACAATGCAGAAACGCGGGCGAGTGGAAATAAGAGTAACTTGAACAATGAGAGAAGGAAGGTTTGAAAGTCGATTGCTTTGCGCGAGAATGGCTGCATATTTATAGGCAAAGGCCGTACCCAGTGCGCCAAACCCTACGCGGCTCTCACCTGTGTGCCTCCAGTTGCGCGCTCAAAACTTGCGCACCCAGAATTTTCTTGGTTTTCCTCCTTTACCTCAGAGTCAAATCCTCCTCCTTTTTCGGATCCAACTCTGAGGGGGAATTTTGTTGATCCTCCTTTCTGTCACAGAGTCTAACGAATGAAAAAGGAAATACCTTAAGCAAAAAGACACTCATCCTTTGAAGAAACATCAAAAATTGGCAAGGGCATGAACAAGGAATTCTTTAAGCATGGGTTGCGCAAGTTTTAAGATGGTCACGCAAGTATACTTGCATGCCACATATAGGTCGCGCAGGTGACTTGCGTGCCCAATTCTATTTTTTCCCAAGTTCTTCAATGGCCTATAAATACCCCATGTGGGCCCCCCATTTCAAGGATGAAAAATAAAAAAGTCATATTTAAGCTCTCGGTGCCCTAGTCTCTACTTGAAGTCTTCCGAACACTTCTAAGGTAATTTCTTACCTAGAATGGAAGATCTAAAGAAGAGGAATAAGGGCTAAGTGCTGAAAATCATCAACACTTGCGCACCTAAGTGTCCAACCCTTAAGGGAAATGGTCACACTTGCGCGCCGCCTTATCCCTTCAACAAAACTTGCATGCCACCATTTTGGAAGCCTCTAAGGATAATACTCAGGGCTTGAGCCAAGCCTCACCCAAGTATTACCCAATGGGTTAACCGTCACACAAGTACACATGTGTTGCGCAAGTATACTTGCGCAACCAGGACTTGTGTGCCCAAACAAGACTTGTGCGCCAGCCTCTTTTTGGGTGCCCCTCCTACCTATTCAACTCATTTCTTCAAATCCACCTCTCCTCTTCAAGATTTAGCCTTAAATAACCTCTTTAATGTCATTTATTGCATGGTTCCTTTGTTGGATTCCTTATCTAAAATGAATTATGTGAAACATCTCTCAAAACCTAGTGATTTACATAACTTTATGTTACTAATGTTAGATATTTCATTCATTCAACCTCATCCTTTAATATGAGAAGATCTTTAACATGGGCCTCATTTTTAAGAGTAAGCCCCAATCACAAGATATTTAACATGGGAATCCTCTTTAAGAGTAAGACCCAAGTTCCCCAATCTGGGCCTCCTTTTCAGGAATAAGCCCCAGTAATAATTCCCCTTAACCCGGGCCTCCTTCTCAGAAGTAAGCCCCAGTTCTCAAGTCCCTTTAAACTAGGCCTCCTTCTCAGAAATAAGCCCCAGACATAATTTCTCTTAACCAGTCTTAATTTCTTTTGATTTGGGATTCCTTCTCAGGAATAAAACCCAATCACAAGTCCCCTCTAATTTGGGAATCCTTCTCAGGATTAAGTCCTAAGTTAAGTATTAAAATCTCCATAAATCACATATACCTTTATGGACCTTGTTCCTGGGCTTCTCCCCTGAATTAATTCATGATCTTTATCTATCTGGGTAGTCATACATACGTAAGCCCCACATCATTCCTTGTGACTGCATCTTTCATGGCACAAATCGTCAGGTTTACTGATACCTTTTGTTTCTCACACCGAACATGACTCACGTGAGCTTAGAGTGTAAAAGTTACCACAACACATCTCTTTGGGCCATTAATCATACGTAAGCCCCATAATTCTTAATTGAACTATGTGGACTTTGATCTCTACCTTAGAAATAGAGTACGCAGGAAGCCTTTCTAAAGGTTCAAGCCTATCACCCATTAATTCTCATCTGTCCCATATAACGTTAAACTATTTCTTAATTCCTGAACTATGTGGGTTCTGATTCCTTTTCTAAACAAAGATACGTAGGTAGCTCATCTGCGGGTATGATCCCAACTCTGAAATAATCCATGTCCTTCTGAATGATAATAAACTTCAAGTGCCCCACTGAGTGGCTTTAAAACCAGTATGGTTATCATAATGACCAAGATATTTCTGTATAATATGTTGAAGGATACCATTGACTAAGAATATCTAAAAAATACAGATGATTCTCTATCAATGAAGAACCTTAAATACATATATATAAGATTCTATAAATCTCATACATATCAATCATTGATTGTCAGATCTAAAGGAAAGATCATTTTCATACTTGGTAATTTAATAAGGATTCACGAACATAACTCAAATCTATAAAGAGAGTCCCGGAGTAGACAATAATTCCCCCCAAAAAGGTGTGATGAGTCCGACCTCCCATCCTCTCGACCAATGCAAATTCTTAAGCCTCATAGGTCCACAACTAATGAGAAACTACCTTTGGAAAGTAGGTCCAAATGGATATAGAATCATTGGATGTTAATGGTTCTATGAATAAACCCGTTAGAAACTAATTGGAATGTTTGAACCTTAAACAAAAAAGGTCATCCCCATTTCCAAAGGAAATAGTGATATACTTATATATATATGAGATGTGTGACGTCAGGGGCATCGAGGATGCAGGTTACTTGAGGTACTAGGCACCAGGTTTGTTTTGAGCATCCATGGGATGCAGGACCTCATGGAGGCGAACACCTATGCGGTGCGGGATATGTTTGGGTGTCAGAAATGACACGGGAGAACCAATGAGGTGCAGGGGTGACAATGCATCACGAGATCACCATAAGTCCAGAAAATAGGTTAGTGAATCTTTTCTTGATTTGAGTTTTGTTGGTTTGAGGTCGTGTTAGGAAATTTCTAAGGTAGGGATCCCCTTTAGGAATTTAGCCAGAACCCTTTTTGACTGGGGTAGTCCGGGTTACTTTGATCAGCGTGGTATGTTTGGTGTCATCTCCAAGTTTCATTTGATAGCTCAGGGCTGAGCTATGTTAAGGTGGGGAGATTGTAAGAACTCAGGTTTTTAGAATGGGTCAAAATGCTGACCTTGTTTGAAATTTTGACTTGTTTTTGAGAAAACTGGGAAAATCGGGAAGTTCTGGAAATTTCCAGATTACACATCGTGTACTCCAAAGTACACGTCGTGTATGGGTTAGGTGTGTACCGGACGCATGCTCTCTGAGTACATGTTGTATGAATACCATGTAATAATTTCCTACTACACGACATGTAGTGTTTCTTGACATATTGTGTATCCTCCTTTTCGCGTACCAGCTGAGTTCTAGCTGTGTGTCGACCTGTGTGGCATGTCCAAGCCATGTGGCTACCTTCACTTAAGTTAGAGTACAGAAAAGGATACTACACAGCGTGTAGTCCTTTATACACACCATGTAGTGTTATTTATATTCTCTTAAATGAAAGAGCACATCGTCTCTTTTCCATAAATACCTTCTTCTTGCACGTTTTTTGACTGTGTTGCTCCGGAAGGCCGAAAAAATTTCTTCTCCTAGATTCTTCATCCGATGTTTGTTCTTCAATCCATTGGTGGATGTGGTATCGCATCAGTGAGGCTAAAACCATGAACTCTATTCTGTTCTTGATCCTTTTCCTCACACATTGCAGTTTCCATCCGAGTAGAATTGCCAGGATTTGACAGAAACGTAGATCTATAAAGATCAGCTTTGAATTGGATCTCGATATCAGACATGACTATATATACAATTCTCATGTAGGTGTTGGATACCTATTTTTGTGTTTTCATGGTCATTTGTGTGGCGCGTCCATCAGCGTGTTTTTGGGTATTTTAAGCGAGACCATGTTTTATCTTCTATTGTATATTCAATTGCTTATTAGAACTATGGGATGCCTTTAGGTATGCCCTTTTCCTATTTTTCTTGAGTGGGGTCAGGTGAGGTTCATTGCACATTTGGAGCATTTTGGTCCGGGGTGCTAAAATGGTATAAGTTGATTTTATTTGAATAAACTGTTGAGTTTAATTAGTTAAGTCATGATATGAATTTTTAGACACTTCCAAGACCGTGGTGCTGGTATGGGACAACACATAGTTAGTGAAATTCAATTGTTTAGTTTTTTTTTGCATGTTTAAAGTATTTATTTTGATTATATATATATATATGTGATGTGTGATATTTCATATGTTGGAACCTTCAGGTTGTGTTGGGCATGGCCTGGGTATTATTGAGTGATGCTGATCACAGGTTGGGCATGGCCCGGGTTACATTGGGTGGTTCTGAAAATGGTATTGGGCGTCATGGACATTAGATTGAGGTAGTGTGACTGTCAGGTTAGGCATGGTGTTGGGTTACTTGGATGGCGAGGTTATCAGACTTGAGCGACATGATCATAGGGGCATGAGATGTCAGAGATGTTGTGTCTTGTGTACTATTTTGGTAATTACCACTCACCCAAAACATTGAGTAGTGTACACACAGAGAGACTCCATGATAAGGTGGTTTTGACTACTTATGTTGGTAGAGGCCCCCGATAGATGCGGTTTAGGTACTATTTGTTTGGGGGTACTTTTCGTAGGAAGCCACGTGGAAGGTGAGGAGCCTTCAGAGGATATCATTGAGGCTATCAGGTTGGGGGTAGAGGCTCATTGTGATTTGAGGACAGACATCGTTGTCCCTCCAGTTACTTTATTTGAGGGCAGATATTGTTGACCCTCCTATTACTTTATTTGAGGGAAGACATCACTTTCCCTCTGGTTACTTATTTGAGGAAAGAAATTGTTGTTCCTCCGAGTTGCTACTATTTTGGCGTGCCTTCGAGACGTCGGTACTTGAGACACGAGGTGTCAGGAGGCACATGGTGCCAGGATACATGATAGAGATTCTAGTATTGGCTGAAGTAGGTGACACTTCATGGTGGCTACTGAGCACCAGTGGAGTTTATGTTTATTTTTGCATCGTATTATTTACTACCTTGTTTATAAATTCATGTCTGGTTGAACACTTATATTAGGTATGCACCATTAGGTGGTATCCTACTGAGATTCGTCTCACGCCCTGTACTGTCCCTTCGAGACACATGTAGACTTTATGGATTTACGTGCAGGAAATAGGCCAGCTTCAAGAGCTTGGATGCATTAGTCATCACATGGAGATGGTATGGACCTCGAGGTCTTGCCTAGCTGAAGTTTAATTTGTTTTTATTTCATTCCTGTATCATCATGCTTTCCTTGTTTATGGTAGATACTATTGGTTAGACATTGGTTCCCTTTTATGTATTGACTTACTATAGATGCATGATTGGTTTGATTAGTAGTTGCAAGTGGTGTTCAACATGTTGTTCTGTTTACTTTCTGCGACACTTGTTTATATATAGCTTCCACTGTTTATTACTATTGATTGTGCTTCTGCTATGTGGGTTTGGTTTGAGTCTGTTGAGTCGTTTATTTCTACTACATGTTATATATTATTGCTCAGAAGAGTACCATTAATATCCTCCAAGAGGGTATAGCCTCCCCACTATACCTATCAGACCCTAACTTCTAGTTCACAGCCTTTGGCATTCGGGGAGGTGCACCTGAGGTAGTAACAGCCGACCCGTTTAGCACTATTCAGGTGGTTGTTCGGGTCCGGGTCGTTACAGTGATATTCTTAGAACGGTGTGCATAATCAAAGGTGTTGAGTGTCACTTCCAAAAAATGGACTGATGGTGAGATTATGGTAATTATACATGTCTTTGTTTTCCCACCCAAGGAATTCCTCAATAGCCTTATTTTTTTGATTTCATTGTTTTCCGAAAAAAATGAAAAGAAAATCACTTAGGCCTTGTTTGGTCCTAGAGAAGAGAAGCCTTTGTCTCACACCAAACATGATTTCTTAGGCCACTGTTCCATTGTATCAATCACAACCTTAAAGTCACCCGCTTAAAAAATGAAATATCCTTTATATATGAGCTAGTTTACCTATATGAATGATGGATAGAGTGCTCCACAAGTTCATTGATGACAGAAACGAGAGTGAGAAAGATTTTATTAGTCTCATGAGCTTCTCTTTTCCTACCCTAAAAAAGTAGATTTTTCCAAAGTTTGATCTATTTTAGTAAGACAAGAAAAATTTGGCTACAACTCTTTAACTTGGTATATAATAGGGCATGTTTGACAACCCCAACTAAAAATTATTATTATCACCTGGGATAAATTCTCATGTATAAGTGAAAGTGTTTTTTGAGAAGAAAAACTTAATTTTCAAAACTTCATATTTTGAGTGAAAAGTTATATAATTAGTTTTCAATAAGTGTGCCAAATGAGTACTGGAAAGAAAAATAAACTAAGGAACATCTCTCTGATACCATAACATGAAATATTATTATAACCAGTGAGGACCACAAGGTTTATATTCCCACACTTGATCATCTCCTCCCCCTCTAACATGCACTCCTTGAAGTGAACTGTAATAGAAAATATCTAATGACACCAGATGCTTTGATTGTTAAGGAGAGTTTCTATTTTTCTCCTTTTATCAGAACCATTCTCTATGATCTTGTAAATTTCATTAGCAATACAAAAAATCTATTCTTTTAAACCTCTGAAAAAGACACCTCATTTACCATCTTCCATTAGCGCAATGGGTTTCTTTGACTTTCCATCAATGAATTTAGAGCACTCTACTGGAGCCAAAATTTTTGTTATCTCCTTATTGTACAACTCTAAAAAAATTACCTTCATGTTGTATTGAGAACTTTGAGCTTCCAAAATATCAATGATTTTCTTAACAGCTCTCTGAATCACACCAGCATCATTTGGGAATTCTCCATTCTGAAAAAAAAAAAGAAATGGCCACACAATTTTACCATGATATGTGCTGCAGATGAAAGATGATAGGTTGATTATTTTATTGAAACCAAACATTTTTTCTTGCTCCCTATTCCATTGTGTAAATTTTACATATTCCAGTTTGTCCATAAGAAAATATAGTGCGATTATATCCCCCAATGACTTCATGAACAATAGGAGATACAACTTGATTAAACAACTCCTCCTGTTTAGATGTTGGACCAGAAACCTAAAAACAAACTAACAATTTTAGCTTCCATTTATAAAGTCAAAACTAACCAGTACTAATTCCACCACTAATTCTACTCTAAGATAGAAATAGAACCTCAAGTTTTGATAAACTAAATTTAAAAGCATACCTTGTCAAAATCAAAAGTCATATCGATCTGTTTGTTAACTATGATCTGCATCCCTGAAACTTCCTTCCAATTTTCATCACATGAAACCAATATTGGTGTGATCGCCTTAAACTCGCCATAATTCAAAGGCCAGGATTATTCAATGAATCATCAGTGTATGAAAAAGAAAAAAATGAAAACAAAACAAGTTACACATCCAGGATAATGAAATTTAATTGCAACGTAGAAGAACCTGCACATTCACGCCTTTATCTATGTCATGCCTATTACTCGACCCTAAATTTGCTGATTTCATCATATTCTAGTTAAACTAAAACAATAAAAAACAATAATTTTTGAAATATAAGGAATGGAAATCCAACTTCATCTAAAAAACATGAAATTGATGAAATTGATGACCTCTGGCTTGTTCTTGATATTCATAGCACGATGTGCATAATTAACGGTGTTGAGTGTCTCTTCCAAACAATGGACTGATGGTGCGACTGTGGAAATTATGCATGTCTTTTTTTCCCACCCTAGGAATCCATCAATAGCCTTGTTAATGTGCTAACCCTATTTTTTCCAAAAAAAGAAAAGAAAAACACTAGGGCCTCATTTGGTCCAGGAGAAGAGAAGCCTTCTCGGACCAAACATGATTTCTTAGGTCACTGTTCCATTGTATCAAATAGATCCTTAAAGACACCTGCTTAAAAATGAAATATCCTTTATATACAGGCCGGTTTACCTATATGGAACATGGCCAGAGTGCTCCATAAGTGCATTAACGACACAACCAGGAGTGATCAAGTTTTTATTGGTCACACCTGCTTCCCTTTACCTCCCATAAAAAGTATATTTTTTCCAAAGATTGGTCTATTTTAGTAAGACTACACAAATTTGGATACAACTCTTTGACTTTCTATATAATAGGGCATGCTTGACAAAACGGACTAAAAAATGGTTATTATCACTTGGGATAAACGCTCATGTATAAGTGAAAGCGTTTTTTGTGAAACAAAACTTAATTTTTAAAACTACACATTATGAGTGAAAAGTGATATAATCAGTTTTCGATAAGTGTGCTAAATGAGTACTGGAAATAAAAATAAACTTAGGCATGCCACTCTTACACCAGAACATGAAATATTCTCAAAACCAATAAGGTCCACAAGGTTTAGCTTCCCACACTTGATCATCTCCTCCCCCTCTAGCGTGCACTCCTTAATGTGAATCGAAATATAAAATATCGGATAAGATCATATGCTTTGTTTGTTAAATAGAGTTTTTGTTGTTATCCTTCCAGCAGAACCTTTCTCTAAGATCATGTAAATTTCATTAGTAGTACAAACAATATCTTATTCTAAACCTCTCACATTGACACCAATTTTCCCATCTTCCATCAGTGCAATGAGTTTCTTTGACTTGTCCTCTATGAATTTAGAGCACTCTTTTAAAGCCAAAAGGTCTATTATATCCTTATTGTACAGCTCTAAAAATGTTACCTTCATGATGTATTCAACACTTTGAGCTTCCAGAATATCAAATATTTGCTTAACAGTTCTCGAAATCACACCATCATCACTTGTGAATTCTCCATTCTAGAAAAAAGAAGAAATGGAAGCACAGTTTTACCATGATATGTGCTATAGATGAAATATTAGAGGTAGATTATTTTATTGAAACCAAACCTTTTTTCTTTCTCCCCCTTACATTGTGTATTTTTCCCTATTCCAGTTTTTCCATAAGAAAATATAGTTCCATTATATCCCTCAAGGAATTCATGAACAATAGGAGATACAGCTTGATCAAACAACTCCTCCTGTTTAGATGTTGGACCCAAAACCTACAAAAAAAACTAACAATTTTAGCTTCCATTTATAAAGTGAGAACTAAATCAGTACAAATTCCACCACCAATTCGACACTAAGACAGAAACAGAATCACAAGTTTTTATAAACTAAATGAAAAATCATACCTTATCAAAAGTAAAATTCCTATCGATCTATTTGTGAGCTATGGTCTGCATCGCTGAAACATCCTTCCTGTTTTCATTACATGAAACCACGAATGGTGTTTTCACCTTCAAATCATCATCATTCAAAGTACTAGATTACTCAAAGCATCATTAGTGTATGAAAAAACAAAGAAAGGAAAACAAAATAAGTTACACTTCCAGGATAAAAAATTTCACCGACAATGTAGACAAACATGCGCATTCACACCATTATCTCTATCATTCCTATTAATCGACACTGAATCCATTGATTTCATAATCTTCTCGTTAACCTGAAACAATAAAAAATAATAATTGTTGCAATATAAAGAATGGAAATCCAACTTCATCACAAACAACATGAAATTGATGAAACTGATAACCTTTGGCTTGTTCTTGATATTCTTATCATGTTGTGCATAATCGACAGTGTTAAGTGTCTCTTACAAATAATGGACTGATGGTGAGACTGTGGAAATTATACATGTCTTTTCTTTCCCACCCAAGGAATCCCTCAGTAGCATCGTTAGTTTTCTATCCCTGTTTTTCCAAAAAAATCACTTAGGACTCATTCTTTCCTAAAGAAGAGAGGTCTTTGTCTCGTACCAAATATGATTTCTTAGGTAACTATTTCATTGTATCAAACAAAGCCTTAAAGTCACCCACTAAAAAATGAAATAAAATATCCTTTATATACGGGCCAGTTTACCTATATGGAACTTGTCTAGAGTGATCCCCATGTGCATTATTGACACGACCGAGAGAGAGAAATATTTTATTGGTCTCACTAGCTTCCCTTTCCCTTCCCTAAAAAAGTATATTTTTCCAAAGTTTGATCTATTTCAGAAAGACTACACAGATTTTTCTACAGATCTTTTACTTTCTATATTATAGGGCATGTTTGACAACACTAACTAAAAAATGCTTATTATCACTTGGGATAAATTCTCATGTATCAGTGCAATTGTTTTCAGAAACAAAACTTATTTTTTAAAACTACACATTATGAGTGAAAAGTGATATAATCAATTTTCAATAAGTGCGTAAAACAAGTAGTGGAAAGAAAAATAAACTGAGGCACACCTCTCTTGTACAAGAATGTGAAATATTCTCAAAACCTGTGAGGGTTACACAAGGTTTAGCTTCCCTCACTTGATCATCTCCCCCCCCCTCCAGCGTTCACTCCTTTATGTGAATCATAATAGAACATATCGAATGAGACCGACTACTTGGTTTGTTAAGGAGAGTTTCTGATGTTCTCCTTTTAGGAGAACCTTTCACCAAGATCTTGTAAATTTCATTAGTATTACAAAAAATCTCTTCTTCTAAACCTCTCACAAAGACACCTCCTTTCCCATCTTCCATCAGCGCAATGGGTTTTTTTGACTTGTCATCTATGAATTTAGAGAACTATTCTGGAGCCAAAAGACCAGTTATCTTATTGTTGTACAACTCTAAAAACATTACCTTCATGTTGTATTCAGAACTTTGAGCTTCCAAAATATCAAATATTTTCTTAACAGCTATCAGAATCACACCAGCATCGCTTGGTAATTCATCATTCTGGAAAAAATAAAAGCCAGTACAATTTTACCATGATATGTGTTGCAGATGAAAGATCATAGGTTGATTATTTTATTGAAACCAAACCCTTTTTCTTGCTCCCCTTTCCATTGTGTACATTTTACCTATTCTAGTTTGTCCATTAGCAAAGGTAGTGCAGTTATATCCCTCAACGACTTCATGAACAATATGAGATACATATTGATCAAACAACTCCTTCTGATTAGATGTTGAACCAAAAACCTACAAACAAACTAACAATTTTAGCTTCCATTTATAAATTCAAAACTAAATCAGTACTAATTCCACCACCAATTCTACACTAAAACAGAAATAGAACATAATTTTTTGATAAACTAAATGTAAAAGCATACATTATCAAAAGAAAAATGCATATCGGTCTTTTTTCTAGTTATGGTCTGCATCACTGAAACTTCCTTGTTGTTTTCGTTGCATTAAACCATGATCGGCATGTTCACCTTCAACTTATCATCATTCAAAGTCCTGGATTATTCAAAACATCATTAGTGTATGAAAAAGAAAAAAATGGAAAACAAAAAAAGTTACACTTCTAGGATAACGAAATTCATCTGTGACGTAGAAGAACCTGCACATTCACGCCTTTATCTATATCATGACTATTACTTGACACTAAATTTGCTGATCTTGGATCTCTGGATACCTTATCACCTTGATTTTGGGTGTGTGATGAGGAGGTCGGCACCAATCATCCTAGACACTGTGACTATGAAGAATTCATAGCTCAATTGATATATCGATTCTAAAGTTCTTCCACTAAAATTGTTAGATCACTTTTATAATCACTAAACATGAGTTCCAATTGCATTGAATATACAATCAATAAGTATAAAACATTCATTTTATGAATATAATTTGAGTGATAATTTGGATAATTCTTATTTACACATCAATTATGAAGTTTTCTTTATGTTTTTAATGCTTGAAGAGGTTTATAAGTTCTTACTGAATTTATGAAGAATAATAGAATTTGTTAAATAAGGTACACATAACATTTATCCTAAGGAAATTAATATGCACAAAACATTGGTGTTTTCGAGATAAATTGTTTAGGAATGAGCTTAAAAATGATTAAAAATTGATTTCAAATATATTCTAATAAACTCCAGTCTTTTTCAACAAGTAGAGGGAAAAGCCCCTTTATTAAAATTAAAAAGAAACCCTTTTTTGAAAATTGGGCAAAGAGGAAACCCATAACAAACAAAATGAAAAAAATACCAAAAAATGAGTCCCAAAGGGATGAACAAAAGACCCCAGTGATCAAAAGAAATAAAATGTCAAGATAAGAAAAATAAAATGTTCAATCACCCCCCGAAAGATAATTCAACTAGTGGTCATAGAGAAAATTGTCACCCCTTGCCAAGGTGTTGCACTGTTCTAGCAGTACAACAAGGTAAAGCACTCCTCTCACACACATTAAAATGTGTGCACATATATCTCTCTTTCGAGCTGCCCACCTGACAATGACTGTGAGAAGAACACAACATGTCAACCTGATGCAACATAATCTCAAGACCAAAATAATAGTACAAAATCAAATCAAAGAACGCATATTTACAACAAGAGGGACATACGAATGGATGATGGATGTCAACACACCCATCCCTCTTTCGAAACCACCCACCCAGTAATACAAGCAAGAAGCGACACTGCCACCAAATGCGATGAAACAAATTCCAAAGCCCAAAATGACATATGTAACCCCTCAACCAGTCAGATCAGCAAACAACGTAATAACAGAAAAAAAAAGTCACAAAAAATGACCACACCCCACATGAAATGTCATTCTCATGCGCCGAAGTCCATCAACCAAAGCTAAGAGACATTGAAAAACAGCGACGCCATAGACCAACCAAGGTCACCGACAAGATCCATCTGCAGAGTCACCCAAACAATCACCATTGCACCCAGCAAGCACCTCAATGATCCCTGGATACACCCACCAGATGGAACACCAACTGCCGCATAGACATCAATCTTCCCTACCCGAGAAAATCCCCGGACGAATGCCTCACGACGAGGCAGCCACCACTTGCAGATCTGGTTGCCACTATGTAGAGAGAATCATGCACAAGCACCGAATCAACTAGGGATGCCCAGATCTAAGGAGAACCGGGGAAAAAGAAGCCCGATATGGCCCGTATTAAGATCCAATCCTCAATGCTACCTGTGAAGACACCGAATGAGTCGAAACTCATCCCGCATTCATCAAAACCCGTCGGAGGGCTCAGATTTAAGGTGATTGGAGAGAAATATGGTGCAATAACCGAGAGTGAGCAAGCTTTTATTGGTCCCACCAACTTACCTTTCCCTTGAAAAATTAGATCTTTCCAATGTTTGATCTATTTCAGCAAGACTATATAAATTTGGCTACAGCTCTTTTACTTTTCATATAATAGGGCCTATTTAACAACACTAACTAAAAACAATTATTATCACTTGGGATAAATGCTCATGTTTAAGTGAAAGTGTTTTTTCAGAAACAAAACTTATTTTTTAAAAATGCACGTTATGAGTGAAAGGTGATATAATGAGTTTTCAATAAGTGCGCCAAACGAATACTGGAAAGAAAAATAAACTGAGGTACACCTCTCTTGCACCAGAACAAGAAATATTCTCAGAACCAGCGAGGTCCACAAGGTTTATCTTCCCACACTTGATCATCTCCTCCCCCTTTGGCATGAACTCTTTGATTTGAATCATAATAGAAAATATCGAATGAGACCGGCTGCTTTGTTTGTTAAGGAGAGTTTCTGTTGTTCTCCTTTTAGCAGAACATTTCTCCAAGATCTTGTAAATTTCATTAACAGTACAAACAATCTCTTCTTAAAAACCTCTCAAAAAGAAACCTCATTTCTCATCTTCCATTAGCATAACGTGTTTCTTTAACTTGTCATCTATGAATTTAGAGCGCTCCACTGGAGCCAAAATGTTTGTTATCTCCTTGTTTTACAACTCAAAAAAATGTTACCTTCGTGTTGTATTCAGCACTTTCAGCATCCAGAATGTCAAATATTTTCTTAACAGCTCTCGAAATCACACCAGCATCGCTTTTGAATTCTCCATTCTGGAAAAAAGAAAATGAAGCACAGTTTTACCATGATATGTGCTGCAGATGAAAGGTTAGAGGTTGATTATTTTATTGAAACAAAAACTTTTTTTTGGCTCCCCCTTCCATTGTGTACATTTTCCCTGCTCCAATTTTCCCATAAGCAAAGATAGCGTTGTCATATCCCTCAGGGAATTCATGAACAATAAGAGATACATCTTGATCAAACTCCTCCTGTTTAAATGTTGGACCAATAACCTATAAACAAACTAACAATTTTAGCTTCCATTTATAAAGTCGGAACAAAATCAGTACTAATTTCACCACGAATTTTACACTAAGACAGAAATGGAACCATAGGTTTTGATAAACTAAATGTAAAAAGCATACATTGTCAAAAGAAAAAGTCATATAGATCTATTTGTTAATTATGGTATGCATCACTTAAACTTCCTTCCTATTTTCGGTACATGAAACCACGATCAACATGTTCACCTTCAACTTATCCTCATTCAAAGGTCTGGATTATTCAAAGCATCACCAGTGTATGAAAAGGCAAAAAAAGGAAAACAAAACAAGTTACACTTCAAGGATAACAAAATTCACCTGCAATGTAGAAGAACCTACACATTCACATATTTATCTCTATCATGCCTATTACTCGCTCCTGAATCTACTGATTTCATCATCTTCTGGTTAACCTGAAATAATAACAAACAATAATTCTTGTAATATAAGGAATGGAAATCCAACTTCAGCTCAAAAAACATGAAATTGATGAAACTGCTGACCACTGTCTTGTTCTTGATATTCTTAGCACGGTGTGGATAATAGACGGTGCTGAGTGTCTCTTAAAAACAATGGACTAATGGTGAGATTGTGGTAATTATGGGTGTCTTTGTTTTACCACCCAAGAAATCACTCAATAGCCTTGTTAGTTTTTTATCCATGTTTTTCTAAAAAGAGAAAAGAAAATCACTTAGGACTCATTTGGTCATAGAGAAGAGAAGTATTTGTATCGTACCAAATATGATTTCTTAGGTCACCATTCCATTGCATCAAACAAAGCCTTAAAGTGACCAGCTTAAAAATGAAACATCCTTTATATACGGGCCAATTTACCTATATAGAAAATGGCCAGAGTGCTCCAAAAGTGCATTAAGGACACAAACAAGAGTGAGAAAGCTTTTATTGGTATCACCAAATTCCCTTTCCCTTCCCTAAAAAAGTAGATTTGGCCAAAATTTTGATGTATTTTAGTAAAACTACACAAATTTGGAAATAGCTCTTTGACTTGTAATATAATAGAGTCTGTTTGACAACACTAACTAAAAAATGCTTATAATCACTTGGGATAAATGCTCATGTATAAGTGAAATTACTTTTTTAAACAACACATTATGGAGGATGAGAATTTATCCCAAGTGATAATAAACATTTTTTAGTTAGTGTTGTCAAACATGCCCTATTATATAAGCTGAATTTTTTTAGTCTTACTGAAATAGACAAAAATTTAGAAGAACCTACTTTTTCAAGCAAGGGCAAGGGAATCTGGTGAGACCAATAAAAGTCTGCTCACTCTTGATCATGTCATTAATGCACTTGTGGAGCACTCTGGCTATATTCCATATAGGTAAATTGGATGGTATATAAAGGATGTTTCATTTTTTAAGTGGGTGGATTTAAGGATCTATTTGATATAATGTAACAGTGACCTAAAAATCATGTTTGGTACGAGCCAAAGACTTCTCTTCTCTAGGACCAAATGAGGCCAAAGCGATTTTTTTTTGAAAAAGATGGATAACAAACTAACGAGGTTATTAAGGAATTCTTTGGGTGGGAAAACAAATACATGCATAATTGCCACAATCTCACCATCAGTCCATTGTTTGGAAGAGACACTCAGCACCGTCGATTATGCCCATCATTCTAAGAATATCAAGAACAAGTCAGAGGTCAGTAGTTTCATCGATTTCATGTTTTTTGAGCTGAAGTTAGAATTATATTCCTTATATTGCAACAATTCTTGTTTGTTGTAGTTTCAGGTTAACTTGAAGATGATGAAATCATAGGATTTAAGGTCATGTAATAGGCATGATAAAGATGAAGGTGTGAATGTGCATGTTCTTCTGCGTTTCAAGTGAAAGATGAGAGGTTGATTATTTTATTGAAATCAAACCTTTTTTCTTTCTCCCCCTTCTATTGTGTATGTTTTCCCTATTCTATTTTGCCCATAAGCAAAGATAGTGCAATTATATCCCTGAAGGAATCCATGAACAATAGGAGATACAACATGATCTAAAAACTCATGTTTAGATGTTGGACCAAAAAAATACAAACAAATTAACAATTTTAGCTTCCATTTATAAAGTTAGAACTAAATCAGTACTAATTCCACCACCAATTCTACACTAAGACGAAAACGGAACCTCATGTTTTGATAAACTAAATATAAAAGCATACCTTATCAAAAGAAAGTCTTATTGATCTATTTTTTAGCTATGGTATACATCGTTGAAGCTTCCTTCATGTTTTCATTGCATGAAACCTCCTCAACACTATGACTGGGAAGAATCCATAGCTCAATTGATTTATCGATGCTAGTGGTCTTCCACTGAAACTGTTAGATCAGTTTTATAAGCACTAAACATGTGTTGCAACTGCATTGAATATACAACCCAGAAGAATAAACCATTCATTTTATGAACTGAATTTGAGTGATAATTTGAATAATTATTATTTACACATCAATTGGGAAGTTTTCTTGATGTTTTTAATGCTTAAAGAGGCTTAGAATTTCTTAATGAATTTATGAAGAATTCTAGAATTTGTTAAATAACGTACATGTAACATTTATCCTAGGAAATTTATATGCACAAAACATTTGAGTTTTTAGCTAAATTTTTTAGGAATGATCTTAAAAATGATTAAAATTTGATTTCAAATATATTCTAATAAAATCCATTTTTTTACAAAAAGTAGTGGGAAAATCCCCATTATTAAAATAAAAAAGAATAAAAAAAAAAGAAAATGTTCCATCCCCCCCACAAAAAAAAGATAAGGCAGTTGTGAAATTGGTCATAGAGAAAAGTGTCACTCCCCTTCCAAGGAGTTGCACTGTGGTGTCAGCACAACAAATCATAACACTCCTCCCACTCACATTAAAATATGAGCATCTCTATCTCTCTTTGGAGAGGTCCACCCAACAATGATTTTGAGTAGAACACATCATGTTAACCTGGTGAAACACAATCTCAATACCAAAATAATAGTACAAAATAAAATCAAAGCACCCGGGTGTCCAACAAGAGGGACAAACGGCTAGATGATGGGTGTCCACACACCCATCCCTCTTTCGAGGCCGCCCACCCAGTAGTACAAGCAAGAAGCCACACTGGCACTAAATGTGATGAAACAAATTCCAAATCCCAAAATGACATATGAAACCCCTCAACCATCCAGATAAGTATACAACGTTCAAACAACAAACAAAAAAGTCACAAAAAATGTCTATACCCAGCATGGCCCATCTTGAGATCCAATCCTCAGCACTGCCTGTGAAGACACCAGATGAGTAAAAATGTATCTCGTAGTCATCGAAACCTGCCGGAGGGCTCAGATCGAAGGATATCCGAGAGAAATATGGCCGAATCACCATCAAACCTTCGAGATCTGCAAGAAGCACCAAGTAAGGAAAACAAAGACGAAACCTTCTGAAAGGAAGCTGCGGAGGGGAAGAAGGCATGGTATAATCTGAACGCAGAAAGGGGATGAAATGAGCAGGAGCCATGAAAAGAAAACAGAAACCCTAGGATAAGGGGAACTCTTAAACCTGAGTAATCGCTTCTGAATCACAAGATGGAGCCGTGAAATAGAAGGGATTAAGAAAAATCTACCACAACCGCCAGCAGATTAGAGGAAAATCTCACAAGGAGAGGAAGAATGAAAGGGCTGGGGGATGCGAGAGAGTTCCATCCATCTAATAAAGGCTCAAATATATATTTTTGGAGATGGATGAAATCTAAATGCCTCGGTATTTGGAAATATTTTTGGAGATTTTATTATGAAAGACTAAATTTGAATTCATCAATATTTATAGATTTAATCAATTAAGTTGATCAAGTATTTATTAGAGAAAAACATGGATAATATATTTTTATAATTCAAGTCAAATTAATCAACAACAACTCCTACTTTTCAAGATATGGAATTATGAATTATTTGATGAATATTTATGAAAAATTCATTAGTGAGTGTGATTGTATACTAATCAACAATAAATGAAATCTTGAGAGAAGAATAATGCTAAAAAAATTCATTGATCAAGTAAGATAAAAATTCATTGAATTATTGGTTGAAATCTTTTGGAAATTGATTATAAAATTAATTGGTGATTATTTGATTCAAAATTTGAATATATGAAGGATGAAATTTATTTTGGGAGATGTGTGGGAATTTAAATGCTCAAGGATTATAGAGTTATCTTTGGAGCTATTTTTAGAAATTTTATTATGAAAGACTAAATTTGAATTGGTCGATATCTATGGATTTAATTGATTAAATTGGTCAATTTTTTATAGAAAAATGATGAAAAAAACTATTTTCATAATTCAAGTTAAAGAAATCAACAACATATCTTATTTTTCAGAAATCTAATTATGAATTATTTTTTATGAATATCTATCAATAATTCATGGAAATTGAAAGGAATAAGTTGTTGAGGAACTCATAAGAAAGAGTGTGATCTCATGTTAATCAACAACTGAAGGCTCAAGAGAAAAACATTGTTGAAAAAGAATCATTGATAAGTAAGATAAAAATTCATTGAATTAAAACATATGACCACATAATATTTGCATGGGATTATTTTGTTGAATTGTTGGTCTAAATAATTTGAATATACGAATGATGGAATATATTTTTGGAGATGTGTTGCAATTTTAATACCCAAGGATTATGGAGATATCCTAGAGATATTTTGGGAGATTTTATTATGAAAGACTAAATTTAAATTGGCCAATATCTATGGTTTTAATCGATTAAATTGATCAAGTACTTTTTATAGAAAAACATAGAGAATCTATTTTCATAAAAACAATACTAAAAATATTACTTTTATACTGAATACACTTTAACAAAAATACGATTAAAACTAATTATTTATATTCTAAAATTTAATTTTACTAATCCATTGATATTAAAATATTTATTTTAATTTTATAAATATATCACATCATATTTTAATAATATTATTATTAATATTAACATGTAGCACATAAATTTATATATTTATAATATTTTAAAATAATATTTTTTATTTCAATATGAGTTATCTTATTCTAAATTTATTAGTAACAAAAAACAACTTTTTTATACCTATTGTATACATGTATATCCAATGATCATATTCTCAACACTACCGCCGAACGGGGCAAGGGCAGCGCTATGGTTTATGAGCGCTAAGCAGAAACTGCTCATAAGGGGGGGGGGCTTTATCAGCGCTCTGAAAAAGTACTGATAAAAGTTTTTCATAAAATATATTATTAATTTATATAAAATTATTATATTTATATTCAAAAACAATATTTATTTGTATACATTAAATAAAAAACGTCTATTTATAATTATTATATATTTTTTAATAATTCATATTTATATATAATGTTTTAAAAAAAGTGTTTCTAAGATTATAATTTAATTCATATATATATATATATAAGATTATAATAAATTTCATTAAATAATGAATATATTTATTAGATTTATTAAATTTATTAGATTCATTATATTTATTAAATTTTTTATATTTATTATACTTAGAATTTATATATATATATACTTTTTAAATATATATATATTGATATTATAATTATTAAATATATACGTGTTTCCAATAAATTTGGTCAATAAATATATTGATTGATCATGCGTACATATATGTTATGTATCATCATGAATGTTCATTTATACACTAAACCCTTCTTATTATTCATGATGTCCATTGATGACTCATTTTTTATTATGTATATTTTATTACTGGTATATAAGATTAAAACATGTTACTCACATATACTATTATGTTCTAAAAAATACATATAAAATTACATTAAATATATTTAAATAATAAATATATTTATTATATTTATAATTATTAAATTTTAATTATATAAAAATACTTTTTAAATATATACTTTTTAATTTTAATTATAACTATATATTTATATATTTAAATAATTATAAAATTATAATAAATACATATACTATACATTTATAAATTTATATAAATTTATATATTTATAATTTATAAAAATAGTTAAAAATATATTTATTTATAGTTATAATTATAACTATAAATAAATATATACATCTGTAAATAATTATAAAATTATAATAAATATTTTTATTATACTAATTATAAAGTTATAAATATATAATTAAATAAATATATTTATAAATAAATACAAATATTTATAAATATAATTCCTAATAAATTTAGATATATTTAAGTAACCAAAAAATTATAAAAAAATATATTAATTATTTATATTTATAAAATTATAAATATATTTTATATATATATATATATATATATATTTATACTTATAACTATAAATAAATATTTATTTATTATAATTTTAAATTAAAAATAAAAATATATTTATTTAGTATTTATAATTATAAATAAATATTTATTTATTTAAATAATTGTAAAATTATAATAAATATATTAATAAAAAATAAATATTATAAATATATTTTTTTTATAATTTTATAATTATTTAAATAAATAAATACTTATTCATTTGTAATTGTAATTAAAAATAAATAAATATTTATTTATTATTTATAAATATAAATAAATATTTATTTATTTAAATAATTATTAATTTATAAAGAAATATATTTATTATTTTCATATATAATGTTATATAAAATTAAGTAGATATATTTATAAATGTATAGAAATATTGATAAATAAATAAAAATATTTATATTTATTGTTATAAATTAATACATATATATTTAAATAATTATAAAATTATAATAAATATATTAAATATATATATTAATAAAATTATAAAAATTAGAAATATTAATTTTTTATAATTTTATATTTATTTAAATAAATAAATATATGTTCATTTATAATTATAATTATAAATAAATATATATTCATATAATTATAAATAAATATATATTCATATAATTATAAATAAATATATATTAATATAAATAATTATAAAATTTGAAGAAATATAATTGTATATATCTATAATCGTATAAATATATATAATTAATATATTTATTATATATATTCTAAGATTATAAATATAATAAGTATATTTATTATAATTTTATAATTATTTAAATTACAATTTTATAAATATAAATAAATATCTATTTATTTATAGTTATAATTATAAATAAATTAATATATATTTATCATATATATAATTTTATAAATATATATATTAATATAAATAAATTATTAACATATTACCTTTATCAGCGCTTTTTTAGCGCTGATAAAGACACCTTTTATCAGTACTTATTTAGCCCTGATAAAGGCCTCTATTTATTAGTGCTAAAAAGTGATGATAAAGGTATGTTTTATCAGCGCTTTATATTTTAGCACTGATAAAACATACCTTTATCAGTGCTTTTTAGCTAGCGCTGATAAAATGTTCACTGAGTTTTATAAAAAACCCTAACTTTCTCCTCGTTCCTCGAACCCTTCAAGCTCTCGCGAAAGATGATCTCTGCCGCCACACATCCTCTTCCTCCTCATCATCTCCCACCACCTTTCCTCTCCCGTCGCCTCTCCTCTATTGTGAACCACACCTCCAAAGTGCGCCTCTCCTCTGTCGCAAACCAGACCGATGTGCGCCTCTCCTCCACTGCGTGCCACGCCTTCGTCATGCGCAAACCTGACCGTCGTGCACCTCTCCTCCGCTGCGTGCCACACCCCTATCATGCGTCACACCTCTATTGGGTACTAGGAAGGGAAGCAGAAGCCAATGGGCTGGGAATTTAATTTTTTTTGCATCATCGGAGCAACGTAACAACGTTGACTCCGGTGATCTTATCCCAGTACGGTCTGAGGACCACGTGTGGATTTGATAGAGCACAAAAAGTAAATTGAACATGTAACTTGTTCGGATTTGATATGTGCAAGTCCATCACTGGATGCCGACGATCATTGCTCGAAGACTCTAACGTCGAAGCCCTCTAGATCGTCCACACACGCCTCTTAAATCTGATAATGTGTCGTTCGTTGGAATTCAGGTGCTATCATGGTATACCAACGAGCTCTCTGACGCAATGGTGATCACCACATGAGAAGAGTCTTCGATCCAAGAAGGATGAGCTTGAAGATCTTCCATACTTGAGAGAATCTCTCTCTATAATCCAGGAGGAAAGAGAGGCTCTCAATTCAAACACATGAATAGTTACATGGGGAGAGCCTATCTCTTATATATATAGGGAATATCTAAAATACCAGGTATGGGTTCCCAGCCCCCGTGTAATATATATTTAAAGTATAAGTATTATAAATATTTATTTATGACAAATTAAATTATGCCACAAATAATTTTTATAATTTTATCACTAACTGCAATATATATTAAATATATATTGCCTCATAAACTTGAGTCTATAACTTGACTCACTTCTCATAAAAATATCAAACGAACCCTAGATATTTAAATCTGTTCGAATAATATTTTATCTTTGTATTTACTTAATCACTTGTAAATATATTTTTTAAATAAATTTAACAAATTATTACAAACATGAATAATTAAAGAATTTATTTATTACTTGGTGATCCATAGAACTTGGATAATACTCAGACCCCTTAGTGGGGCCCACCATGTTTTATATTTCTATTCCCAGAATATGACAGATTCTCAAAGTGCTATAGTGTGTGACCCTCTAGGGTCTTATCTCAATAGCAGTGAATAATATTCACCGACCAAGAGTGGGGTCTAGCAACCCGTCGAGGCCCCTATAGAGATAAGGTAAAGTCAATGCAATGACTACCTTCCTACGAACATGGTCTGTGTAATATAATCTCTTCGTCATCGATATCTCAATAAAGAAGAATGCACACTAGTGTCATCATCCATTATCTTGCTTTATTTTTTTTGTTCATATATCCAGACGGTCTTACCTTCCACTACCATGGCCATGGATTTAATGAAGGAGCAATCATCTGAATCAACCAGGACCGAGATATCTCTTCCTCAACTAAGAATCAAAAAATCCTATCTTGATCATTCAATCAATGTCATGTCACTGATGACGTACCCAACAAAAACTACCTCACCATGGCTTAATTTCCATGGTTTTCACCTTGCATCAAAGTACGAAATTAAATGACATACGTTGATAATGATCTCAAGTCTAGAGACCATTATACGTGTATTTAGATAGGAACAACCAATGACACCTGAAACATGTGGTGTTCCTATTATGCGAGTCAGTCCTCATGATCACAATAACTAGAGATCATCAAGTGAGAACTTCATGAGAAGAAGTATCAATGCTTATGATCCCTCAGTACCTGATGGTCACACATCATCTGTGTCCTTTTAGAATGATGTAACTGGACCATAGGAAAAAATTTAAGATTACTCTCATGGCATCTCGGGGTTCTCAATATAGCCTAAGATCTACTATAACCCTTTGATACAACATGTAATCTAAGGACATTTCCATAAACAACGTGGATGTAGAAGTATATACACTATTATGGAAAGGTAAACACATGTATATATAATAAAATTCATACATTTAGTGGTAATAAAAGTACAATACAAGTTGGGTCTAGGGAACCCACTTTCAACACTCCCACTTGCACAAGAGCCAACTCCAAACAGGTTTCAATCCACTAGCTCTCACATGAGAATCATGCTTCTGCTGAGAAATGGCTTTAGTCATGGGCTCTGACACATTGTCCTCTATGGCTACTCTGATAACTGCAACTTCACCTCTTTGAGTAAAATATCTCAAGAGATAAAACTTCCTAAGAATATGCTTTGTCCTTTGGTGAGACCTGGGCTCCTTGGAAAGCACCACTGCAGTAGTATTATCGCAATATATTGGAACAGAGTCTACACTCCTAGGCACAACACCAATGTATGAGATGAGGTTGTGTATCCAGACTGCTTCCTTTGCTACATCGAAAGCTGCAATATATTCAGACTTTGGTGTAGAATTAGAAACCACATCTTTCTTCGAGATTCTTCAGCTCACTACACCACCATTCAGGAAAAAGATGTAGCCTAACTGTGATTTCAGATCATCATGATCTGTCTGAAAACTGGAATCAGTGTATCCTCTCACTACTAGTTCCTTATATCCTCCATACACCAGGAACATATCCTTTTTATGCCTCAAGTACTTTAGGATAGTTTTAACAGCCGACCAATGAAGATCTCCTAGATTGGATTGATATCTACCCATCATGCTTAAATCAAAGGCGACATCAAACCTAGTACATAGCATGACATACATAATAGAACCCACTGTTGAGTCATAAGGGATTCTACTCATTCTGTCAATATCCTCCTGTGTTTTTTGACACATTTTCTTAGAGATATTTATACCTTGTGACCTAGTAAACAATCCTCTGTTGAATTGTTCCATATTGTACCTTTTTGAGTACCTTGTCAATATATCTACTTTGACTTAGCCTAAGAAAACTTTGAGATCTATCTTTATAGATCTTAATCCCTAGAATGTAGGTTGGTTCACCTAATTCTTTCATGGAGATGCATTCATTTAACCATGTCTTAACTGACTGTAAGATTCGCACCTCGTTTCCCATAATTAATATGTCATCAACATATAACACTAGGAAAACGATGTAATTCCCTTCAACATTTTTATAGATACAAGGATCTAATTCATTTTTGAAAAAAAACAAATTCTCTTATAGCCTAATCAAAACGAACATTCCAAGACCGTGATGCCTACTTTAATCCATAAATGTATCTCTACAGCTTGTATACTTTATTGACATTCTTTGACTTTAAAAACCCTTCGGGTTGAGTCATATAGACGTCTTTAACCAAATTCCCATTTAGAAAATCATTTTTGACATCCATTTTCCAAATTTCATAATCATTAAAGTCTGATATTTCATGAAATATTCTGATGGATTTAAGCATTGCAACTGGTGAGAAGGATTCATCATAGTTGACACCATGACGTTACCAGAAACCCTTTGCAACCAATCTTTATTTAAAGGTATTAACCTCACCATCCATGTCCAGATTATTTTTGAATACTCATTTGCATCCAATGGGCTTTACATCAGCTGGAGGGTCTACCAAAATCCAAACTTGATTTTGGCTAGCTTCTTTTCCCTATACTATCGCCTTGTAGATTAGTGGTTCATCATCCTCAAGGACTAATGTGTCACCTGACACGGTGACAAGAAAACCATAATGCTCTGGTTCTTTAACCTCTCACATAGACCTACGTAGTATTTGTGTCTTAGGAACAACTTCTTCTTCCACTATCTCTTGTAGATATTGTTCCTCTACCAATAATTGTGCATCTGGAGCATTAACTTCATCAAAGTCAATCTTGCTCCCACTATTTCCAATAGAAATGTGTTCCCTTTCTAGAAATATGGGGTATATTTACACAAAAAAATTTCATATCTAAATGGTTATATAGGCAATATCCTTTGGTTTCCTTAGGATAACCTATAAAGATGCACTTAGTGATTCTGGATGCTAATTTTTCACTTGGTAAAGTCTTGACAAATGCCTCACACCCCCATACACGTATGTGTGTCAGACTGGGTTTCTTTCCATACCATAACTCATATAGAATTTTATCTCTAGCTTTATTTGGTACTCAGTTAAGGGTATATGTTGTTGTCTGCAAAGTATATCCCTAAAAGGATAATGGAAGAGTTTCATGACTCATCATTGATATGACCATGTCAAGCAAAGTCTTATTCATCCTTTAACTAACACCATTCTATTGTGGTGTATAAGTAGGAGTGAGTTATGATATTATCCCACACTCCTTCAAGTGATCAATGAAAGCTTGGTTAAGATATTCTCTGCCTCGGTCTGAGCGAAGTTCTTTTATATTCTTACCAAGTTGGTTTTCTACTTCATTTTTTTATTCCTTAAAAATATGAAAGGAATCAGACTTATACCTCATTAAGTACATACAACCATATCTACTATAGTCATCAGTAAAAGTAATGAATTATGAAAAACCACCACTTGCCTCTACTGGAAATGGTCCACATACATCAGTATGTATTAATTCCAGTACTGCATTGGCTCTTTCTCTCTTTCCGGAGAAAGGTTCTTTGGTCATTTTTCCTTGTAAACAAGCTTGACATACATCTAAGGTTTCTAACTGTACCGATTCTAAATACCCTTCTTTATGTAATCTTTATAATCACTTCTCATTTACATGACCAAACCTAAAGTGCCATTGGAAGGTTATATATGAGTCTTGTTGGCTATTTTTGTCATTGATTTCCATTACAGGGTTCTCAAGTTCCAGCATGTATAAACAATTATTAAGATGTGTCATACCATAACATATGTTATCCCTATAAAAGAGACAACAATTATTTCCAAACTTGAAATAAAATCCCATAGTGTCTAAATTCGACACAGAGATAATGTTCCTGGTTATAGAAGGTACATAATATAAATTGTTTAAAACTAGAACCAAACCACTTGGCAAGGTTAAGTGATAGTCTCCCACTACCAAGGCTACCAGACTTGCACCATTTGTTGCTCATATATCCACTTCAACTTTTGCAATCTTCTTTAACCTACTTGGTTTCTGTATATGAATACAAATGTGTGAGCCACATTCTGTATCCAATAATCAACTTGTAGATGAAGATAGATTAAATTCAATGACAAAAATACCTGAAGTAAAATCATCAATTTGCTTCTTCTTCCCAGCTCTTCAATTCTTCTTCCATTGGCCTTTCATTCCAAATCCAAAGCAGACAGCTTCTTGCTCATTACTCTTCCTCTGAATCTTTGGCTTCTTTGCAGGAAGATGCATTAGTGTCTTTGGACTTTATGTGGCCTTAGACCCATTTTCCTTTCCCTTGTTTTTCTTGTTCACCATAAGGATAGATGAATTGGTATTTTTCATATCCTTGTCAACATGGAGAACTAAAACCAAAAGGTTTGGGAGTGACTTTGTCATATCATTCATGTTATAATTGGCTATGAAATTCAATAAGCTTGACGATAAAGAGAAAAGAATGAGATCCACTACTAGTTCTTGGTTCAATTTGAACCCTAGGGCTTTAAGCCTCTCAATATACCCAATCATCTTGAGTACGTGAGGACTAGCTTGGTGCCTTTTTACTAGCCTGCACTTATAAAGGGAACTTTTGATCTCATAGCTTTCTTATCTGGCCCTCTATAGATATAATTCTTAGAGATGTGAAAGAATCTTGTAGGCATCCTCATCCTCATGAATTTTTTGAAATTGGCTGGACATGGATGACAACATGATGCATTGAACATCAAGTGCATTGTTTATATGATTTCTCCATTTATCTTTTTTCTCCTTACTTTATCCCTGAGGAGGGTCAGCAGGAACTGGGGATTCCATCACACATAAATTCCTTTATTGGCATATTACTATGCACAAGAGCCTATACCACTTCTAAAAGTTATTTCCGTTCATGATATTTTCTTTATCTATAATTGATCGCAGTGATAAAGTAATTGTGGTGTTGGTGATTTCCATTTTAAATCTACATCATATAAACATTTAACAGTTAGTACTTTGTGTTGATTACCTTTTGAAATTTATGATTAATAAATTATTATATCATTTTAATGTCTCCCACTATTTTAGCGAAACTTAATAGCCCTCACTATTAGATTCAGTATACTTTGTCGCTAGATTACTCTAGTGGAAAGGATCCTCAAAACCTCCCTCCTAGTCTAAAAGCTATGGATATTCCACTACTTGGAGGGTTTCAAGGTAGGCACTGAGATGGCCAACCACTTGACTCATGGTTCCTTGTTTTTTTAGTAAAGTCCCATCTTTTAAAATTTGAACCTAATTCCCTCAACATCTTGCCTATAAAGTGATAGAAAGTTAGATATGGTTAATCCTTGACTACTAACATTAGTTAAGTCGACCCAATTCTCTCATGAAAACTCCCCAGTAGTAAGAAGCACTCTCAACTATGGCTGAAGACCACCCAAAACACCCAGTTTTGTTTAGATGTGAGAAATGGAAGGCTTTTGGACTTAATATATCTTTGAGGGTTTTTTATATTTATTGAAGAATATAATCCTTTTCTAATTATATGTTCAACCTAGATTGTCACGCTCACAACTGAACATGAAATAGAAGTACATTCGTCACTTCTTTATGAATTTTTTATCTTGTTTACTATTCTATGGGATCAAGCAATAATCATGCATTCGCATAAAATAATAAACAATGCATAAAGGTAAATCATGAAATCTGACTGGTCTTGAGCATTCTATTATGATTGATCCATAACGGATAAATCTTGACCTAGGGGCAACCATACAGGAGTTGACACCAGACTCATGTAGCAGCTTGCCCCAGTGCAATGCATTCAGTTCCCATTTGGATTACCGCCTCGACATGGTGGGGTCTGCATCTCAAATCATCACCGTTTAATTACAAATATACTCGCATGCAGGCAAGGAGGTCTAGGGGTACAAAATACAACTTGTGCATTGGACACGTAGGCCCTTATACATATTTGAATTCAAAGACAATTCACAAACCATCATTTATCTAATTAATTATTACAATCATCGCATGCATTAAATAAATAAATAAGTAAATAAATAAACCAGACATGCACGGTTTGATTTCTTTCTCAAGACCAGTCGGTATAAATAAAGCGCAATTAAAATTAAACTACAATAAATTTAAATAGTACGAGGGTGTTTTAATAAATTAAATGAATCTAAATAAATTCAATTAATTTATTTTTATCAGTTCCAATTGTTTAATTTAATTTTAATTCCAAAAATTAAAGCAAACCATTAATTTAATTTTAATTCTAATTAAATTAATGTTTTAGAATAAATTAAACTTAAAATCTAATATAATACTAATTAATTTAACTTAAAAAACTAAATTAATTAAAACTAATTAGTAAGGTTACCTCTAGTCAGGAAGGAGTCCAGTAGGACTGCGAACCGCCGCGAGGGTGTCTTACTAAAGCATGGCCAAATTACAGTGTGATCGCGGCAGTACCGCGCTGCGACCGCAGCGGTACCATGACACGACTACAGCGGTACCACGGCGTGACTGTGGCGAGACTACGGTGAGACTGCAGCATGACCGTGGTGTGATTCAGTGTGAACGTAAAGTGATCACCCGGTCCAACAAACACCCTGTGACGATAGCGTATTCTGGAAAGTATGGCAGCTGACTCCTCCGAAAAGGTGCGAGGGTGGTGGCGCACTGCTCCGGCGATCCTCAAGGGTGGCGGCCTGGTACGACAAGGTGCACTAGTGCACTAGGAAGGGAGGTTGGGTGCGGCGTGGACCGACCGAGAAAAAATAGTCAGGGAACCTCCAGGATGGTGAGGAGAAGGTGGCCCGATTCTGGTTCGGCCGAGACAGCAGGGAGGCGGAACCCTCAGTCTAGTGAGGCGACAAAGGAAGAAGCATGGGGTCTTGGTCTGGCCGAGATAGTAGGGAGAAGGTGCATTGCTCGGTCTGGCAAGGTGCGAGGCGAGGGAGCGGCTGCTCAGGGTGGTGAGGTGGATCTCAGTTCCAACACAACACCAAGGGAAGTTGGGCGTCATGAGCCGGCAACAGTGGGGGGTCTGGGTGGCATGACCAGGAAGTGGCGAGGGGTTCGGGGTTTCGGGCGGTGCGACTAGGCAGTGGCTAGGGGGTCCGGGCAGTGCGATCAGGGGATAGGGTTTTTCTAGGGGGCACCGCGCTGCTACGGGGAAGAAGGGTCTCTTTCCTTTTTTTTATTATTGTTTTGTCTTTTGAAAAAAAAACCACCAAATTTTAAAAAAAATAAAAAGATAAGACCCAACATGGGGTCTTGGTCTCCATTTTTTTAAAATTTAATGTCTAAGGACTTTAATAAATAAAAAGGATGACTTGACCCTAAGTCTAAAGGACCCCATTTTTTATTTTTTATTTTTATTTTAGAAAAATAAAATAAAATTATATTGTAATATATTTTATTTAACTCCTAAAAATAATCTCATCGGAAATATTTCGGTGACTGAATTCCAGCCAAAGTGTGGTCGGATTTCGGTACATTGAAAAACACATAAATAAAATTAAAATGTGTTCCTCATAAAATAATAATCCAATGAAATTAAAACCGACGATGTTGATCCAATTAAAATTTTCAAATGGTCGTTAATTGGTCATTCAGAAATGGATCGAAGTACGGTCAGATCTGTTGGAACCAATTATAAGCCCCATACTTAAATTTAATGCAATTTAATTTTTCTTTGACTCTAAGAAACCATGCGTCCCTTTGATACCCCTTTTGGGTACCGGGAAGGGCAGAAAAAGCCGATGGGCTAGGAATTTAAAATTTTTCGCATCACCAGAGTAACATAACAACGTTGACTCTATTAATTTTACCCTGATATGGTCCAAAGACCATGCGTGGATTTGATATAGCACAAAAAATAAATCGAACATGCACCTTTTTCGGATCTGACGTGTGCAAGTCCGTCGTAGGATGTTGACGACCATTGCTCGAAGACTCCGACGTCGAATCCCTCTAGATCATCCACACACACCTATTAAATCTACTCATGCATCATTCATTGGAATATAGGTGCTAGCGCGGTACACCAATGAGCTCTCTGATGTAAGAGTGATCACTACAAGGCAAGAGTATTCAATCCAAGAAGGATGAGTTTGAAGATCTTCCTTGCTTGAGAGAATCTCTCTCTAGAATCCAAGAAGAGAGAGAGACTCTCAATTCTAACACATTAATAGTTACATGGGGAGAGCCACTCTCTTACTTATATAGGGAATATCTAAAATACCCAGTATGGGTTCCCAACCCCCTGTGTAATAGATATTCATAGTATAAGTATTATAAATATTTATTTATGAAAAATTAAATTATGACATAAATAATATTTATAATTTTATCACTAACTGAAATATATATTATATACATATTGCATGATAAACTTGAGTCTATAACTCGGCTCACTTTTCCTGAAAATATTAAACGAACCCTGTATATTTAAATCCATTCAAATAATATTTCATCTTTGTATGTACTTAATCACTTATAAATACATGTTATAAATAAATTCAAAAAATTATTCCAAACTTGAATAATTAAAGAATTTATTTATTACTTGGTGATCCATAGAAATTGGATAATACTCATACCCCTTGGTGGTTCCCACAAAGTTCTATATTCCTATTTCCAAAATAGGACAGATTCTCAAAGCACTATAGTGTGTGACCCTCTAGGCCCTTATCTCAATAGCAGTGAATAATATTCACCAACCAAGAGCGGGGTCTAGCAACCCATTGAGGCCCCTATTGAGATAAGGTAAAGTCAATGCAACGACTACCTTCCTAAAAACATGGTATGTTTAATATAATCTCTTCATCATCGATATCTCAATAAATCATAATGCATACTAGTGTCACCATCCTTTATCTTGTTTTATTTTATTTGTTGATATATCCGGATGGTATTACATTCCACTACCATGGCCATGGATTTAATGATGGTGCAACCATCTTAATCAACCAGGACCGAGATATCTCTTCCTTAACTTAGAAGGAAAAAAATCATATCTTGATCATTCAATCAATGTCATGTCACCAATGATGTACCCAACACAAACTACCTCACCAAGACTTAATTATCATGGATTTCACCTTGCATAAAAGTAATCAATTAAATAACATACATTGATAATGATCTCAAGTCTAGAGACCATTATACATATCCATGGATAGGAACGACCAATGACATCTAAAACATGTGGTGTTCCTATTTTCCATGGCAGTCCTCATGATCTCAATAACTAGAGATCATCATGTGTGAACTTCATGAGAAGAAGTCTCAATACTTATCAGCCCCCAACACCTGATGGTCACACATCATCTGTGTCCTTTCAGAATGATGTAAATGGACCATAGGATATATTTTAAGATTATTGTCATGGCATCTTGTGGTTCTCATTATAGAATGGGATCTGTTATAACCCTTTGATATGATATGTAATGTAAGGACATTTCCATGAACAAAGTGGATGAAAAAGTATCTAAACTATTATGGCAAGGTAAACACATGTATATATAATAAACTATATACATGTAGTGGTAATCAAAGTACAATATAATTTGAGTCTTGGGAACCCACTTTCAACAACCTCCATGGTGATTTTTCTCCTCTTTTTTATCCATTTAGTCTTGTTTTCATGTAATTATAGTTTGATATTTATGGAATATCGTGAATTGTATAGGCTAAATGCCCTGCTGAAAATCGTGGTTCTTGGTGGTCCTGATTTGCACACTAAATGAATTGCATGTTGGTTTATGTTCCTCTTCATACTTTTTCTTTTGATTTTGTGTAACTTGTTTTTGGATTTGATGTGTGATTCCACTAGAGGTTAGTGTAATTACTTTTTAATTTTTAGTATTTTTGTCTTTAGCAGTTGAGTAGTATGTCACTTGACATATTTATGTTTTCTCCATTAATGTCGACAAGTTTTAGCTTTGATTTTGCTTGAGTGAGGCAAGTTCTTCTTTGTAAATACCTTGTAATACATATTATAAATTTCTTGGAAGTTTTTAAATGATTTCCTATGAAATTATCATCCTATATTATGACTTTTTTGGGTTTCAATTGGATTGGAAATGGTTTAAATACTTGTTATAGACTTATTTCACATGAGAAGTGTTTTGTAAAAGGTCTAAGTGGATTTTTTAAAGGAATTTAAATATTTTGAAAGTTTGGTAATAATTTTTTCTCTTTAAATTATGAAGAACCTTTGTGGTGTTTTGTTTAACAAAGTTTTGTATTTATTGACAAATATTCTTTTTGTTGAAGAATTTTTTTGAGTTATAGAAAGTTGAAGTTGTTGGTTGCTAAAGATTTCCTTAAAGAAGATTATGTTGAAGAATAAGAAGTCAAAAGTTAAGAAAGTATCTAAAACTTTCTTAACAAAATCAGACGATGCTTTACTGATCTTAAAGTTCTCACAAATCATGATAAGCTTCATGATAAAATCTGTTGAAGAAATGGTGAAGAGGATTGATTTTTTTCACTAAGAAAAATTCTGAGAAAGTTCGGAGTCTACTTGCTGAACCTAAATTTCGGAGTCTACTTGTAGAGCCAGAAGTTCAGTGTCTACTTGCTAAACCTGTAGTTTGGAGTCTACTTGCTAAACCTAAAGTTTGGAGTCTACTTTTTGAACCTAAAGTTCAGAGTCTACTTGCTGAGCCTGAAGTTCGGAGTCTACTTGCTAAACTTGCAGTTCAGAGTCTACTTACTAAACCTAAAGTTCAGAGTCCACTTGCTGAACCTAAAGTTTGGAGTCTACTTGCTGAGCCTGAAGTTCGGAGTCTACTTGTTAAACCTACATTTTGGAGTCTACTTGCTAAACCTGAAGTTCAGAGTCTACTTGCTTAGCCTGAAGTTCGGAGTCTACTTGCTTAGCCTGAAGTTCGGAGTCTACTTGTTGAGCCTGAAGTTCAGAGTCTACTTGCTAAGCCTGAAATTCGGATTCTAATTCCTGATCCAGAAATTCAGAATGTACTTCCTGAACCAAAAATTCAAAGTGTACTTCCTGAGCCAGAAATTCGAAGTGTACTTCCTGAACCAGAAATTCAGAGTGTACTTCCTGAACAAAAAATTCAGAGTGTATTACGGAACCAAAAATTCGGAGTGTACTTCCTAAACTAGAAATTTGGAGTGTACTTCCTGAGACATAAATTCGGAGTGTACTTCCTGAACCAGAAATTTGGAGTGTACTTCCTGAACCAGAAATTCAGAGTGTACTTCCTGAACCAAAAATTCGGAATGGCAATCCTGAGCAACATGCTGAGAAATTCGGAATGACAATTCTGATTTCAAGAAAACCATAATTTCAACTTTGCTTAAATCTTGAATAAATTTAAGGATATTTGAAGAAGTCAAAGATTGAAGATTAAATGTGAGAGATTTGTGGAGTTTTTTGAAATTTGAAGAAGCGGGAAAGTTTTCAAGATTCCCGCCTTTGTTTTATGAGTTGCCTATAAATATTTGCTCAAATCATTCACTCCTTTTCAACTTTTTACACACATGAAAAAGGTGGAGCGCTGGAGAATTAAAAGTGAGAAGCATCTACCATCTTGAAGAAGTTTTCTTGAGTGTTGGAGAAGAAGAGAATCTGAGCCATTATTTACTTACTGAGAAGTTCAGATTCAGAAGTCCGGATTGAATATTCAGAGTGGGAATTTATTCAGAATCATTATTATCTTGCTGAGAAGAACGGATTCAGAAGTTCGGATTCAAGAAATCTAGATTGAATATTCAGAGTGGGCATTTATTCGGAATCATTATTATCTTGCTGAGAAGACTGGGTTCAGAAAATCAGATTCAAGAAATCTGGATTGATTATTCAGAGTGGGAATGTCTGAAGAATCATTATCTTCCTTGCTGAGAAGTTCAGTTCCAGAAAATCATATCCAAGAAATCTGATTGAAGATTCAGAGTGATCATTCAGATTGAGCATTTGTGGAGGAGCTTATCAGAGTTCTTATTCTTGTGTTTGGCTCATTTGTTCTTTAAGGAAACATTGTAAACTAACGGGAGTCAGTATAATCTTTCCTATCAGGAGATAGAAGGTGTCTAATGGGAGTTGGCACAAGTTGTATTCACTTCTTCATCATAGTAGATTTCCATAGACCCACGAGAGTGGCTATGGCAAGGACGTATGTTCTCTTATTGAGGACGAACCTTGTAAATATTGTGTGCCTTTCTTGATTTACCTTTGTTACATACTTGAGTTTCTTTCTAAATATTGATAAGGAAATAAATCTTAACAGGTTTCAAGGGCTGAGTTTCTTAAAGTTTTTAAACTTACAAAAAGTTAACAACTGGTTCAACCCCCCTTCTCAGTTATTATTCGATCCTTGGAACTTCAAGTGGTATCAGAGCGAGGTTACCTTGTTTAATTATTATCATGGAGAATACCAATTCTGTCAATAGTAGATGGATTCCTACGTTCAATGAAAATAATCATTATGGATGAAAAAATAGGATGATTCCTTATATCCTATCTCTTGTCCTTGAAGTTGTTGATGCCGCTACTATTGGATTTCCACCTATTGAGAAAAATGCTCCTATGACATTTACTGACAAGAGAAACATAGAATTTGATGGAAATGCTAGAAATTCTATTCTTATGACCTTATCAGAGAATGTTTATCAGAAGTTGATGGGTCTCACAATATCAAAAAGCATGTGGGATAAGCTGGAAAGTGTATCCGAAGGAAATAAAAAAGTCAAGGAGGCTAAGATACAAATCTGGCACAATAAGTTTGAAGACATTAGGATGAGAGATGATGAAACAATTGATGAATACTTCACCAGAGTTAATAAAATTGTTTGTAATATCAGAGGATTCAGAGAAGACTTGAAAGATTCTATAATTGTGAAGAAACTTATGAGAAACTTTCCAAACAGGTTTGATTCTAAAATTTCAGCTTTATAAGATAAGGATGATTTATCTCTTGATGAACTGCATAACTTTCTTGTTTCTTATGAAATGAGGAAAGATCCAATCTTTACGAAGAAGATAAAATATGAAATGTATTTTGAATCTATGAGAAAGATGAAAATCCAATATGATGATAAAGCTGATCCTTGTGAGTTTGATGATAAGGAAGATGAAGAGTTGAATGAAAAAATCATGTCTCTCATATCCAAGAACTATCTAAGAGGAAGAGGGAATTATGGAGGGAAACTTCCTCTAAAATGTTTTGAGTGTGGTGGAATAAGACACTTTGCTATGAATTTCCCTAAGAAGAAAATTGGATAATATCAAGATGTTTCTGATGAGAATACTCGATGGAAGAAATATAAAAAGAATGAAAAAAGAAGAGATGACTTCTAAAAAATTCAAGAAGAAGTTTTCTGGAAAGAAAAAAAGTATGTTGAGCAAGAAGGTTGAATCCGAATCATCTGACAGTAATTCCTTAGAATATCAAAGTAAAGAAATATTCAGAACCTTCATTGCAAAAAATTGAGAAAACAAATGTTTCCTCAGAAAGTGAAGAAGGTGGTGAAGAATCTTACAGAGAATATCAACTAAGATCTGAACTCCTTGCATGTATAGAGAAAAACAAATCTCTCAAGAAAGAAATTCATGTGATGAAGAAGAATCATGAAGAATTTCATGATGGAATTAAAGATGTCACCAAGAAGGAAGATGAATAAATTCAAGAAATTTTAAGTTACAAACTTAGAATTGCTGAACAAGGAAAGATGATTGAAGATCTTAGAACGAAGATGGAAGCTAAGGAAGAAGACGCAAACAATGTGAAATCAAAACTCCTTGATTCCAAAAATATCCTGAGGAAGATTAATGAAAACTTTAACAAAGCTACAGAAGTAAAAGATGAGACATCTAAAAATACTGTGAAGGCTCATTACGAGAATCAGGTGAAATCTTCTATTACCAAAAATAATGCTTCATCTAATTCTTCTAACATTTCAGGTTTCGAAAGAAGTGTTATTAAATCTTGGGTGGAGAAAGGATGTAAGAAATCTATCAATCCTATAAAAGTATAAGACTCGCTCAAAAGGAGAGATGGCCTACATCTTGAGTTTTCTAGAGTTGAAAGAAGTTATCAACCTCAACAAAGTTTCTATAATGAAAGATCATTCATGAATAGAAAATCAATATTTGAGGGATATTAATGGTGTTGTGGAATATATGGGAATAGAGGTTATAATTTTTGACACAATTTATCTCTACCCAGAAGAATGTTTGACCAAAGTGGAAGAAATAGTTAAAGAAGGATGAGTAACTCTCCATACTCATAGAAAGTTGAAAAGGTGAATTCTCAAGATGTTAGAAAAATTCCAACAAAGAATAAATTTAAATGTTTGGAAGAAGTTTTTGGAAGATGTGATCAGTTTAGTCATCATGCCAAACGATGTATGACACTTCTTCTAGAATAGGTTTCTTATGATAAGAGAGAAAATAATGCTAAAAATAAGAAGGTTGATGAGAGAGCTTTTGTTGTTGAGACAGCTTTGAAAGCAAGTAAGAGGAAAAAACCATGGATTCTTGATAGTTATTGTTATTAACACATGACATGTGATATAAAAATCTTGGAACATGTTGAAAGTCATGATGGAGGAGCAATTACTTTTGGAAATGATAGTTCCCTAAAAATTAAGGGAATCGGAACGGCAGAGATTGAAGCAGTGAAACTAAAATCTAAGGAAGCCTTGCTTGTGGATGGGATAAAACATAACTTACATAGTGTAAGTCAACTTTTTGATGATGGAAAAGAAGTTATCTTCTGAAATGATTCTTGTATCATCAAATGTGTGAAAAATGGAAAAGTGGTTACAAAAGGAGAAAGAACCAGTGGGAATCTCTTTCAAATTGTAGAATCCAATAACTCCTATTATTTGAGTGCTGAAGATGAAAATAAGTTGTGTCATCAAAGACTTGGGCACCTTGGGCAGAAGAACATGAGTAAGATTTCTAAATTTGATGCTATTTGGAATTTTCCAGAACTGAAAAGAAGATATGAAGAAGTTTGTATTACTTTCCAGAAAGGAAAGATGACTAAAAAAGGCCATAAAAGAGTTGAGATTCAATCTAACAAACCACTTGAGCTTATTCATTCCGATCTGTGTGGGATGATGAGACATCAATCAACAAAATAAGATTTCTACTTTATCACTTTTCATGATGACTTCACTCGGATGACAAACATCATGTTCATGAAGCATAAGTCAGATGCTATTGAAATGTTTAAATTCTTTAGAAGAGATGTCAAGAAAGAATTGGGGGCTTCCATCTAGAAATTGAGAACAAACAATAGTATCGAATTCACAATCAATGCTTTTGAAACGTACCTAAGGAAGCATGGTATCAAACATCAGTATAGTGCTCCCTATACACCACAACAAAATGGAGTTGTAGAAAGGAAAAATAGAATCTTGGTGGAAATGGGAAGTATGTTATCAGAATACAAACTTTAAAAATTCTTCTGGAGAGAAGTTGTTAGCACTGTTGTACATGTTCAAAATAGATGCTTGTTGAGACCAGAAACCTACATGACTCCTTATGAGATGTGTTATAACAAAAAACCTTTTTTAATTACTTCAAAGTGTTTGGAATTCCATGCTTGCTCAAAATAAAAAATCCGGACTTAGGAAAGTTTGATGAGAAAGCTGAAGAAGGAATATTTATGGGTTATTCACTGAATGAAAGAAGCTAAAAATGGTGGAACAAATGTTTATAGAAGTTGGTGGATTCATATGATGTGAAGGTAATTGAAAATCCATGTTCTTCTAAAAAATTTGTTAAGAATACTGAGGAAGATAAATCAGATAATCCCCACCAGAGTGAGAGTGACTCAGATAAGTCACATGGGGAAGAAAGTGATGCTGGGAAAGGAAATGTGAGTTTTCCTACATTACAAAAACATATTGAATCTAAAAATATTATTGGGGATCAGAAGGCTCCAGTTCAGACAAGAAGGAAGTTAAGATTAGAAAATCAAACTTCCCTTATCTCAAAAGTTGAACCAGAATCAGTTTCAGAAGCTATTCAACATAAAGAATGGGTAGATGCTATGAATTAAGAACTGGATCATATTGATAAGAATGAAATATGGGAACTTGTTCCAAGGCCAACAAATAAGAATGTTATCAGAACCAAGTGGGTTTACCAAAATAAATTGAATGAGTGTGGAGAAGTTACAAGAAACAAAGAAAGGCTTGTGTGTAAAGGGTATTCACAAGTGGAAGGTGTGGATTCTGATGAAACCTTTTCCCCTGTTGCAAGGTTGGAAACTATTCGAATGTTTCTCACAGTGGCTGCTCATCAGAATTACAAGGTTTATCATATGGATGTAAAGTCAGCTTTCTTAAATGGTGAGATTGAGGAAGAATTTTACATTGAAAAAACTTGTGGGTTTTTGCTTTATGAGGATGAAAACAAAGTTTTTAAATCGAATAAGGCCTTGTATGTGTTGAAACAAGATCCACAAGCATGGTATTTGAAGATTGACAATTCTTTGAGAAAGATGAACTTTTCTAAAGGAAAGGTTGATAGCAACTTGTATGTTAAAGATGTTGACTCTGGAACTTTAATTGTAATCGTTTATGTGGATGATATAATTTTTGCTGGAGATGAAGAAAAGGTTTGTGAAGAGTTTTCTAAAGGAGATGAAGGAAAATTTTGAAATGTCAATGTTGGGAGAATTAACCTTATTTCTTGGCTTACAAGTTCAACAACAAGAAAACTACATTTTCTTATCCATAGAAAAGTATTCCAAGGAACTGTTAAATAATTTTGGGATGGAAGAATCAAAAGAAGATTCAACCCCTATCTCAGTGAGCACAAAGTTGAGAAAAGATGAGTCAGGGAACAATGTGAATCAAAAATACTTTCGAAATTTAATAGGAAGTCTTGTTTATCTTACAGCCTCAAGGCCTGATATTTCTTATGTTGTGACTCTCTGTTCCTGATATCAAAGTAATCCAAAAGAATCACATATGTTGGCAGTTAAGAGGATTCTGAGATATGTTAAAGGAACAACTTCACATGGGTTTTTATACAAGAGAAACAATGAGATAAAGTTTCATGGTTATACTAATGCTGATTGGGTTGGTGATTGTAATGATAGAAAATCAACATCAGGAGGAACATTTTTCTTAGGGGAATGTTGTATGAGTTGGCATAGCAAGAAACAAAGTTCAGTAAATTTAAGTACATCTAAATCCGAATATGTTGCAGCTACTCAGTCTTGTACTCAAATGATGTGGATTAAAGTTCAGCTAGAATATTTGAAAGTGAAAGTTTCTAAACCTTTGAAAATACTCTATGATAATCAAAGTTCCATTGATCTTTCCAAGAATCCTGTTCAAAATTCAAGATCAAAGCGTATTGATATAAAGTATCATTTTTTAAAATAGAAAGCTGCTGCTGGAGAAGTCTTGTTGGAATATATTTCAACAAAGTATCATATTACCGATATTTTCACAAAAGGAATTTTAAAGGAGAGGTTTGTTGAACTGAGGCTGCAACTCCATGTTCAGCCTCCTCCCGTGACTTCCTAAAACTCATAAGAAAGTGACCCCCACTGTGCTTTGGATTATGTTGACAAAGGGGGAGAGTAAGTTTTCTTTTATGAATCTAAATTTGTGGTTATCATATAATGGGGGAGAGAGAAATAAAAATGTGGGAGAAAGAAAAATGAGAGAAGAAAATAAAAGTGAGAAAGAAAAAGATAAAAGTTGAGGGGGAGTTTGCGTAAGGTGAAGTTTATCTTTACATGGCCACAAATTTTTCTTGTCATCGAGGGATGGAAATCCTTCAAAAACATTACTTTATCCAGTAGTGTGGTGCCAGGACACTCTTTTTGAGAAAGGCTATGTTTTGGTAAAATTCAAGAACTTGAGATGTAAATTTTTTGAGAGGTGAAAACTTGTTACCAAGGGTTGCCAACAAATCCGAAGGGGGAGATTGAAGAAAATTTGTGGTGTTTTGTTTAACAAAGTTTTTTATTTGTTGACAACTAATATTTTTGTTGAAGAATGTTTTTGAGTTACAGAAAGTTGAAGTTGTTAGTTGCTGAAGATTTCCTTAAAGAATATTATGTTAAATAATAAGAATTCAGAAGTTAAGAAAGTATCTCTAACTTTCTTAACAAAATCAGACGATGCTTTACTGATATTAAAGTTCTCACAAATCACGAAAAGCTTCATGATAAAATATGTTGAAGAAATAGTGAAGAGGATTGATGTTTTTCACTAAGAAAAATTATGAGAATGTTTGGAGTCTACTTGGTGAACCTAAAGTTCAGAGTCTACTTGCTAATCCTGAAGTTCAGAGTCTAATTGCTAAACCTGCAGTTCAGAGTCTACTTTCTAAACTAGAAGTTTGGAGTCCACTTGCTGAACCTAAATTTCGGAGTCTACTTTTTGAGCCTGAAGTTTGGAGTCTACTTGCTAAACCTGCAGTTCGGAGTCTACTTGCTAAACCTGAAGTTCGGAGTCTACTTTCTGAACCTAAAGTTCAGAGACTACTTGTTGAGCCTGAATTTTGGAGTCTACTTGCTAAACCTATAGTTCAGAGTCCACTTGCTAAACCTAAAGTTTAGAGTCTACTTGCTGAGCCTGAAGTTCAGAGTCTACTTACTGATCCTGAAGTTCGGAGTCTACTTGTTGAGCTTGAAGTTCAGAGTCTATTTGCTAAGCCTGAAATTTGGAGTCTAATTCCTGAGCCAGAAATTAAGATTGTACTTCCTAAACCAAAAATTCATAGTGTACTTCCTGATCCAGAAATTTGGAGTGTACTTCGTGAACCATAAATTCAAAGTGTACTTCCTGAACCAGAAATTCAGAGTGTACTTCCTAAACCAGAAATTCAGAGTGTACTTCCTAAACCAGAAATTCAAAGTTTACTTCCTGAGCCAGAAATTCGGAGTGTACTTCCTGAACCTGAAATTCGGAGTGTACATCCTGAACCAGAAATTTGGAGTGTACTTCCTGAGCCAGAAATTCGGAGTGTACTTCATGAACCAAAAAATCAGAATGACAATCCTGAGCAATATTCTGAGAAATTCAGAATGACAATTCTGAGTTCAAGAAAACCAAAATTTAAACTTTTCTTAAATCTTAGAGAAATTTAAGGAGATTTGAAGAAGTCAAAGATTGAAGATTAAATGCGAGAGATTTGCAGAGCTTTTTTTAAATTTGAAGAAGTGGGAAAGTTTTCAAGAATCCTGCCTTTGTTTTTTGAGTTTCCTATAAATATGTGCTCAGATCATTTGCTCCTTTGCAACTTTTTACACACAAGAAAAAGGCGAAGCGCTGGAGAATTCAAAGTGAGAAGCATCTACCATCTTGAAGAAGTTTTCTTGAGTGTTAGAGAAGAAGAGAATCAGAGCCATTATTTACTTGCTGAGAAGTTCAGATTCAGAAGTTCGGATTTAAGAAATTTAGATTGAATATTCGGAGTGGGAATTTCTTCAGAATCATTATTATCTTGCTGAGAAGACCAGATTCAGAAGTTCAGATTCAAGAAATCCGGATTGAATATTCGGAGTTGGAATTTATTTGGAATCATTGTTATCTTGCTGAGAAGACCAGGTTCAAAAAATCAGATTCAAGAAATCCGGATTGATTATTCAGAGTGGGAATTTCTGAGGAATCATTATCTTCCTTGATGAGAAGTTTTGTTCTAGGAAATCAGATCCAAGAAATTGGATTGAAGATTCGGAGTGATCATTCGAAGTGAGCATTTGTGGAGCATCTTATCAAAGTTCTTATTCTTGTGTTTGGCTCATTTTTTCTTTGAAGAAATGTTGTAAACTGACGGGAGTCAGTATAATCTTTCCTATCGGGAGATAGATGGTGTCTAACGGGAGTTGGCACAAGTTGTATTTACTTCTTCATCATTGTGGATTTCCATAGACCCACGGGAGTGGCTATGGAAAGGACGTAGGTTCTCTTATTGAGGCCGAACCTTGTAAATCTTGTGTGCCTTTCTTGATTTACCTTTCTTGCATGCTTGAGTTTCTTGATAAATATTGATAATGAAATAAATCTTAATAGGTTGCAAGGGTTGGGTTTCTTAAAGTTTTGAAACTTACAAAAAGTTAACAACTGATTCAACCCCCCTTCTTAGTTGTTATTCGATCCTTGGAACTTCAAATTGAATATGCGATATTTTAAATCCATGTTTTCAAAATGAATGGAATTGAACTTCAACCAATTTAAATGGTTTTGAGACCCTTAAATCTCATAGTGGATTAAGATGTTTTCAAAAGGACATTGAAGCTTAATAAAAGGGTTCTTAGCACATATTTCCTTAAAAAATAAAACGGTTTATTATTTTAAAATTTTATTTATAAAAAATCGATGGGTTTCCAAATGGGATTTCTAGTACATTTTAATAAAAATTTTTTGGATGAAATTTGAAATGTTGTTCTCAAATGGGGTGAAAATGGATTGGATTCTCGAGCACATTTGTAAAATCTTAGTTGGTAATTTAATGGAAGTTATTTTATAAATATGGGAGACCCTAAATTGAGCTCCATGCATTTATTATTCTTGTTGTGGCTCATGACCCCATGGGGGATTATTTATATTATTATACTTATTGTGAAGCTTATAAAATTATGTGAAAGGGGTTGTTTCTTGTGAGGGTGTAGGAGGTGAGGTGAGGTTAAATTTAAAATTATTGAAATTATATTTATGTGATGATCTATAATTTCATTGGATGCTCACTTTCACTATTGAAATGTCATGGGTGTCCTAAGAGACTGGTAGGGATCCAGATAAGTGAAATATCAAGTGTGGACTATGCTGCCTAGTATAAGAACCTAGTTATATTGAGTGAGTTTTTGAGATGTTTGAGTGTCCCTAGAATGTACTAGAAGGGAAAAAAGTTTCTTTTGATCCCTTATCACGATAAATCCTAGTGAGTTCTATAGGACCACTTGGATATGACAAGTTAAATAGTATCAACATAGGTTCCGCATCTCCAGTTCAAGATACAAATACTTGAGTATTAGGATGTTTCACATGATGGTTACATCATTATTAGGACACTTTAGAGGATTTATTTTCTTGGTTGGATTGTATTCCCCTAGGTTTTTTTATTATATGGAACCATCATATTTTTTTTGTATTATGTTTCCTTGTTTCCTTAGTTTCTATGTATAATCATTATTTCACTTCGAGTTTTTATTTTATTACTTTCAAATAAGTTTATTTAAATGGTTAATTTTTTTATTTAAATAGGAAAAAAATTTGGTTATTGGTAAAATGAGTTTAAAAAAATGGATTTTCATTGTGAATATTTATGAAAAAGAGTTTTTTCAAAAAAAATTATAAAATAGGGATAAACTGTGATTTGACATGTCTTATATGGTTTTAAAGGCCCTCTTTCCATTTTTTGATATTTTTATTTCAAATTTTTAGTCATCCTTGTTTTTATATTATAAAAAGGTTGGTTGTTTGAAAATATGCAAGTTTATTATTTTTTCACTTGTTTTATAATTCATGTGAAAATATATTTTATAACTTATGTTCAAGCTATCACTTTATGAAACATATTATGAAGGTATTCAAAGAGAATTCTTTATGAGATCCTGCAACTTTTTTTTCTCACACCATACATATGAATTGGTGGACGGGAGTGTATGACCCTCTTTTATCTCATTTTTAGTTCCCTATTTTGTTTTTTTCTTAATTCTTAGATTGGTCCATGGTTGGATGATGGGATTTGGTGAGTTACTGGGGGTGAATAGTGTTGATTTTGGAGTTATTTGGGTTTTGATTCCCTTTTAACTTTCATTTTAGGATGTTTTAGTAATAACGAGTTATGATTTTTTTAGGAATCTGGTGATTGGTCTGGAGTGAGTTCTTAATCACTACCCTTTGTAACAATTATTAACTTTCCATAGGCTAGTTATACTCCCTGCATTGATGGTTTGGATAAGTCATGATAGTAGATAAGACTCTTTGTGAGATGGTGAAGGATTATAAGATGAGATTTTAATTATATGAGATAGGGATGAACTGATAAATTCAAATTTCTATATAAGATAATACCATTTAAATAGGCACAACATTATACGAGACCTGACCTAAGTTGTGTATCTCAGTATGAGTATTTAGATGTTCACGAGTGATCCTTCTAAGATCTTAATTGGAAATTGATAAAAACGCCAAACTTAACCATAAATGATCTAGGTAATAAGTATGTCTTATATTGTGATGTATCAGGAGTCATTATTTGAATGGTTTCAGTCCATGATGGTCATTTAGTTTCTTATGGGTCCAATTATGTCATGCAATTAATGTGTTAAGATCAATAATTTTCTTTTTTACCATAATTGGTTTGATTGATAAAGTAAAAATAAAATGTTAAAAAAATTAGGATCATTTATTTTCATTTAGAAATGCTTGTTATATATAGAGGTATTCAGTATATCTATCATCCATGATCTCCATATGATATTTTTTTCAAGAATATATTAAAAATAAATATATTTCATTGAGGCTTAAGTTAAAATAAATCATTTTTTATGAAAAATTATGTACCACCTGATAGTCATATATTTTCTCTTCTGAAGACTTTGATTTATTTTTACACTATCTATTAAGTTACTTACATGCACATATACTATCCATTTATGATATTTGACTAATAATAAAAATTTATAAGTTCTTATGACACCATTAATTAAAATAATATTTATAAAACTTTTACTTCAAGCTAGACACGTAAGATCTTTGAGATCTTCCTTTCATTAACACATTCATGGTATGCAATAAAAATCCAAAATACTCACATTTTTCATTATTATTATAATTTACACTTTTAGTGATTTATTATTGACATATAAATTCATAATATAATCATAATTGGTTAGTGTGATGACACATGTCATCAAAAGTTGAGAAAATTTGGAGAGATTTTATATTTTGTTCTTGGAAGTGTTTTAGGAGGAAAATAGTAATGTATCATGTTAAGAGATATAAAATAAAGTTTCTAACTACTCTATTAGTCTTGGAATAAGGTTTTTACACTAGGATAGGAGTTTGATGTAATTTTAAGATGATTTTATTTTTAATAGACTATTTAATATTTATTTAATTAAATAAAAATTATTTGTGTGTGTTTGAACAATGATATATTCTGTTCAGAGCATCAGATTGAAATTTTGATTCCATGGTTGCGTCCTATATGAGTGGTTTTACTTAGTCAAGGCATAAAATCATGTTGGGCACTGAGGCTTGTATTAGACCCCATTTATTATTTATTTATTTTTCTTTTTCTTTTCTCCTCTCATCCCTCATGTGGATTATTGCATACTCCAACCAGTGGGGAATGCTAAATTGAGAGAGTGAGGGAGGGAGACAGAGATAGGGGATTGTCACGGGGGAGTTTTTCTAAACCTTGATCTGATTATGGTGGTTACAAAGTGAGTATCCAGGCTCAAAGCTTTTATATTTTATGCCACAGGTTAGGTTTTTGAGTATTTTTTCATTGATATCACCATATTTTAACTGTTTTTAGTTTTTAATCTTGTTTACATGTTTTTTGGAGTGTCATGAGACCCCATAATGTTTTTTGGATGAATTTGGGGTTTGGGGGGAATTTCAAGGGATTTCCATTCAATAAACCCATATATATGGTGTGTAGTTCAGAGAACACAATATGTGTGTTCTTTGTTTGGAGATTGGGGAAGAACAAGGTGACTACACAATTTCTGTGCTTATTACACACCATGTAGAAAAATTTGGGGTGTGGATAGGGACTTGGCTAGATGAGAATAAAGTCAAGGTTAATCTATCACTTTGATTCATCTTAAAGAGGATCAGTTGGGGATATTTTATATACTATGGGGTGAATTAGTGTAGGCATCCAATTATCACTTTTTCAATCCCTTTTCCACTTTTACCTCTTTCACTGTTAGGTGATGATTATATTATTCTCTCTTTCCCTTTCATTCTTTATTCTTGTAAGTAACACTATTGAACACACACACATAAGATTAAAAAAGAATTATATGGATCAACTTTCAAAATAAAAGGCCAATACTTAGTAAGATATGGATTACATTGAGATCATACTATCCATGAGTATCATCCCATGAATACAATTGGCTAGGTTTTATCCATGATACCAAGTTTGGTGCATCCCATACTTTATAAAATCCCTATGAAACTTTATACTTCCTTTATGAGAGTTGTACATTTGTATAGACAAAAGCCAAAGAGTCTTATTCATAATTACTATATGGTTCTTAATTCACTCCTTCTCTTCTTCCTCCTCCTTTCCTTTAACTTTCACAACAATATGCAAGGACTTTTTATTTTGTATGAAAATAGAAATTCGCTATTTCATATGAAAATATTATGTGGCCTAGAATGAAATGTTCTGACACGGACTTGGTAGTATATCATTTTTATCTTACAAAGGAGTTTCTATAGTTAATCTATTTATGTCAGGTTTATCGTTATTTTTTCATAAACTATAGGCTTATGTCTGAGTGGGTCGATTTCGAGGGAGTTATCTAGTGTACAATCACTAATGTCAATCATAAAATCTTCAAATGGTATCTAATGGGTTTGTTCACGGATCCGGAAACACCCAACGACTCTCACATCGATGATTCATGGACCATTTTTACAAAGGCATATGTTTGTTGGATGATTTGACCAATGAAACTTAAGAAATCACATTGGTCAATAGGATGGGAACTCAGGCTCATATCACCCTTTTGGGGGGAACTATTGCCTATTCTAGGACTCTCTTATAGATTTAATCTGTGTTAATATGTTCATGAATCCTTGGTTCATTCCCAGGCATGTGTCCATAGATTATCCCTAGAGGAGTAATTAATAATGACTATGCATGGGTTTGGAATCATCTGTATGTATCTAAGGTTCTCCAATAATATAAGCATATGTATGTATCTGAGGGTCCATATCAATATTACCATTTATGGATAAATCAATGATTATTTAGTTTTTCACTCATACAACACTGGTTTTAAGCCACATGGGATGTCTCTATGGAGTTTATCATCATTTATAGGGGACAAAAGTTGTTTTGATGTCAGGATTGAACCCATAATATGGTATTCCTACATATCCTCATGAGATAAATCAAAATCCACGTAGTTCTCTATCATTTTACTGGACACATCACCCTTTAATATCTTGTGACATGGAACTGACCATGTAGTTTATCTTCATGAGGCAAGGAAAACCAGATGAAAGGTTACATAGAAAATATGGTGTGGTACATACGCCAAGGTATCCTGAGATACCTAGAAGATATATAGTCTCCCGGATGCATGTGACCTTACCGAGACTATGGTCCAGAGAAAATTAGGGTGATTTGGGCATTGGGATTGGACCTCAGGAAGGATTCTTGCATATCTCAGTTAGATGGGAATAAAATACCTCATAGTTTGGTTTTAATTGAGACTTACACTTTATAGGAGTCCCATTAACGGAACATAATTGGATCTTACACATGGGAGATTCCCATTTGAGGGGATTTGATTGGGGCTTATAGCTTCTAGGAGGACTATTTGGATTGATGTTAGGCCTTACATCTAGGGAGAAAGCCCATGTTTTGTGATTGACATTTGGTCTTATATCTACATAAAAGGCCCATTTGGATTGATTTAGGATTATGCAGATTTCATGATCACCTCCAACCTCTAAGCCCATGTGAGTCATTCTTGGTGTGAGAAATATGAGGAGGTAGTGGATCTGAAGATCGAACATCCCACTTCATCTACTGAAAGACGATACTGGTAACCAAATGGAGGGAGAGATAGGGAATTGAATTTTCCCATTTCCTCTCTTGTTTTTATATCTTGGATAGTCATATTTGGTGATCTATTAGAATACGTCCTGGGTGAATGCAAAGAGGGGCTCAGCTTATACCTCCTACAATAAAGGCCAAGGGTGTACCTCAGTGGGAGTGCCCTGAATTAGGTCTTAGGGGGGGAATCTCATTCCTTGTGAAAAGGAAATTAAAGTGTGATCCCATCTATTCTCTCATAAAATAAGGTGGTTCACATTATCACCTAAAGGTCAGATCCCATGTTAACTTGGGAATGTAAACTCAAGGTTATTCTGGGGGTCTGCCTCACTTTTAGGGTAACCAACTTGAATAAACTTACCATGGGTATGTAAAATCTAAAGGACACACTCGTATTCCCTATGGTTTTACCATAAATGTATGGTATATTTGCAAGAGTCATTGTCCTAATTACATTCGAATGGATCCTAGAGGGGCTAGTATGGGGGATAATTATGCGATATAAGGGAGTGATTAGATCTGGAGAGTATAACGCCCTAGGATATCCCATTCCATAAAGGATGATCTTATTATGGAAAATGATTCTTCCATGTAGGGTTTTTATATGTGGTAAAGGGGGACATATGGGTACTATGGTGGTATGTGGACCTGGGTTCAGTCCGTGTAACACTTCACTACGCGGAGCCAAGTTCCGTCCGCATAGCACGGTGCTGCAGAGACTGCCAATTGGTTTTAATTTGTTTTCCTCTTCAATGCCATTTTTTAGGGTTTTACCTCTGGGTAATCGACAATAGAGTCTATATATTTCTGAGTTATCAATATCTTGGTCGATCCTTTCAGGCGATCACCTCTATATCTCAACACTTTGATCCTATTATCATCGATCTTGGCTCCCCTAGAGCTCTATTTATAGAGAAGTAGATAATTGGATACCGATGTAGTCGACCATCTGAGATGAGGCCACAATCCTTCTTTTGTAGAATCCCACTAAAAATACCTAGCCCGCATATAAATTAGTCAGTGGTGGTACAAGGTCATCATCTACAAAAGTGAGGATCACTACCTCAGTCCTATGAACAACTTCATTTGGTTTACGAGGGTTAGTCGACTTTACCTTTCCCACGAACTGTTTTAGTTTGAGGGGGTCATTGTCTGCAGGGAAGATATTTCCGCCTCCTTAACAAAAATGATTTGATTCTGTATGAGGGGGATGGTGCCACAATTATTCCCCCATGAACTATTTATTTCATGGGTGTATTCATGATGGGGATCTCCATGTAGAGTGGTGATCCGCAAAGGATTTTGTACTTCCTGATATCCTTTCTTCCTTTTTCATTTTTCCTTCTCTAAAAATTTTCCCTTCAACTCTTCCTCCGATTCATTTTCCTTAATTTTCCATATTAAAGAGATTAATTATTTTTACCTTGAAATATTTTTAGGACCCAACAAATTTCCCCCATTGGAATGGGTTCTGATTGGGATGAAGAGGATACTATTCTTATGCAGGAAGTGGTCCTAGCTTGAACTAAACCTATAGGAGGGGACCACACCTATATATAGTGGGACCAGGTCATTATTGTTTTTACCATGTTTATTGGTGTATTCAATTCTAACACAGATATCTCTTGGCTACCTTGCTTCCACAAATTTCATTTTTTGTGGATTCCTTCACCCACGAATGGAGATCTTGGATCCCTAAACTGAACAACTTCATCCACAAATGGTGAGTTCGGCCTTCCGCGTAGCATGGTTAGGTGTACAGCTTGCTAGTTCTGTGAACTATTAATTCACTAGACAATGCTTCATGGTCCAATGCCTCTAAGATTCTGTGAACTATTGGTTTGTGGATGGTGCCTCCATGAACTATTAGTTCTCGGGACTTTGTCTTTGTTAATTTTTGTAATGGTAACCCTTTTGTATGGTATTTCTCAAGAACAAAAATGAATATAATTCCTTATTTAATGAATGAGACCATAAGGAACATGTCTATGGCCAAGAATGCTTAAGATGATCACCGGTCTCATGTTATCCCTTAGGTGAGAATTATGAAATATCTTCTTTTTCTAGAACTTATAGCCAACCCGCTATCTAGTCAATTACTATTCTATAACATTGGGATCCAAGATGATTCTCCTTTTCCACCAATTGACCGTAACATTACTACTATTCATCTTGAGATGTCTTAGGGGCATGATCGAGCAAATGTTTCTACTATGGGGGAGATCAGATCTGACTTAGGCTTAAAGTACATGTTTGTATTGAGTGGCTCCATGTGTATGCAGAGTAATCACTATATCCCTAATACATACTTGTAATCTATTATCCACGACTATCCATCTATTGTAAACCTTTCGTAGGGTGGACCCAATGGAGGGTGGATCTCTAAATGGGATTTGTAGTTTGAAGGGTGCTTTTATGATGAATGGGATTGGAAATTTTGGGTTTATCAAAATTGCTTTGAATTATCCAAACTATTAGATGCTCTAAATTTATACCAGGCCGTGTGGGTTTCCCAATTCACAATTTATTCACCAGGTGATATGCTGCATGAACTACTCCATCACTGGTGTTCAAGAACCAATATCTTCCACTTATCTTAGGGTGATGTGGGAATCAGTTTGTGGGATATTTATTAATTAGGGGGACTTCCTGTCCTCAATAATATGTATGAAAAATTCTTAGTGATGACCAATACTTGGGTGGATGTTGATAATGTGTCTCCATTGGTAGGATATTTATTGATCATGACATAGATATTTATTGGTAAACCCCTTCAGGATTTCTCACTAATTTCATTTGAACATTGGATAAGTTTGTTATTATAGGTAAATGGACCATAACTGAAAGTCCTCCATAGATAGACACATCAAACTCAACAATCATGAAATATTCCTAGATTGTACTACGCTACCCTTGAGGTGGGTTGATACACTATCTCAGGTTACGATATTTAGTCAGACATACTGTCTGAGATCATACTAGAGGGTTTATTTTTTGTGTTCCTGAGTAAATGGATTTTCCCTTCTTCTAACATCTATACTGGTGTTAGAGTTTGAACCTTGATGATGGAAGCTACATTGGCATAGGGATAACCCATCAATTTTCACATACCAAACCTTTCCCATATTTATGAATTATTAGGGTATATACAGGAAGGAAAGCCTCCACATCATATTAGTGGGCCATTTCAATTTTTTATGGCTAGATAGCAGATTATTTCTCCTGTTATGAGTACTATCATATCACAATAGTTCCTCATTCTGACTTCCGCCTGACTCTACTCAATATTTCAGTTTTTCATCCCAAATATTTGGGTGTTGATAGAATGATAGAATTATTGGGTGATTTTTCTTGCTTTTCCAATGTGCCTCACCCTATACCGTATAGAGTAGCATTAGATGATGAGAGAGGATCTTCAGAATAATGGTCCTATATCATTGTGATATGAGAAAAAATACTAACATCTTATAGAGACAGAATAACCATTTGTGAACCATATAGTTCTTATAGGTTTGCTAGACAATTTGAATTTCTGCAGTAGGTCTCACTTCTATCGATTACTCAGGTTAAAAGGGAATCTTATCTGGTAATCCTTTTCTAATTATGGATGATGATGGTGTAGGAGGACTTCGGTATACAAGCCCTTATTCCCTCTATAGTGTCCTTAACTTACTTATCATTAGAGTATGCTCAACTGTGAGTGGCTTACTACCCTGATGGAATATTCACAGGGTTAGTCCGACAAGTGCACAAACCATTGGTTGCATCCAATCCTAGGCCAGTTGCACCATCTCCCAACCCTCCTACTGCAAGAATGCATTTTTTTCAACGCCACATGTGTTTACTGGGGAATTTATTCACACGTACTATATCTGTGGAGAGAGATTCATACCCTGTATTATTGATTGACCTATTTGTGTTCATATTAAAGCTGGTCCTAGAGGAACATCACCATGAGTTCTTAATATGACACCCAACTCCAAATGATTAGCTTCAGAGGTTGAACTCACTATAGAAGTGGAATCCACCCCTTCTTGGGTAACTCAAATTTGAGAAACTCCATATTTTGTGCTTTCACTTCTAGATTATATACCTATGTAGGTGGAGGAGAAGATTCAAAGTCCTGATGTTGTCAAGGAACATCGGGCTATGTAGAGATGGGAATGAAATAAAATATGCATCATTATCACAGAAACTACCATGTCCGAGTTTTCTAATGAGGAGGAAACCCTTTGTTGATTGTTCATTGATTTGGGCTTAGGTGGTTTTAACTACTGGTGCCTGAACCTACTGGAGTATCAAACTATCATAGCATGGGAATACCTAGTTGAGTTAGAAAGAGACTTGTCTTAGTTAAATGCCTCTCATCATCATACAAAGACCACAAATTATATTACTATCAATTTGCATCACCTGGATTCTAAAGAATCATGTTCTTATGACCAATTGGTTTCTCAAACTGAAGATATGAGGGGGAAAAAGATCTTGTGGCTAGGTTGAAGGTGAAACTATCATAAAAAAAATTCAAAATTTAAGGCCATTAAATAGAAAGGTATATATATCAGAGCCATTGTTAAACAAATACATCCCTTAGTTAAAGCAAAAACTAAATAGAGGACCGCTCGAGAACAAACCCTTGGTGGCCCATGTCAAGCAATCACTGATCTGCTGGCAAGATCCAGTCGGGTTGTTTTGTAATTATCTGGGTTGCCCTGTGCTCTTCCCTTTAACAACCAAGAATTATATAAATGATATTTCTCTTCCAATTTTTATTTCATATAGTATATATTACATAAAATCACTTATAGAATACAATAAAAACCTTATAAATAAATAATTAATGAAATAAGTGGTATTTCTAGATTTTATGGAACGTATACCGATGATATAATAACTTCACCTTTGGAATAGTAATATGAACCTTATAAATAGTAAATCAGCATAATGAATAGTAACCTCACATATTAAAGTATAAATAATATTTAGGTACCTTATAAATTAAAGTATCATGTAATTATATCATAGTATAAGTAAATGAAAATTTTAAAAATTATTAATTAAGTGCTGGTATTTTTGTAAGTTGTAAATATTTAATTATAATATTATAATTAAAAATTTATTTAAAAGAAAATTTATTTTCATAAAATGTATTAATAATTTATTATAATTTTTATTATGATTTTAGGATAATTTTACGAGACCTTAGTTAGTTTTTCAAAGTGTTATAAAATCAGTTATAATTTTAAAATCTTTATTTTTTTGAGTAAATAATAGTTTTAATTAAAAGTTAAATTTCTCATATTTATAAAATTGTTTTCATAAAATGGAGTTAATTTTTGAACTCTTCACATCAAAAAACATTTAGGGTGAAGTTTTGGGTTTTTTTCTAAAATACTTAAATTTTTGGTGAATAGTAAAATACGATAATTTACAATAAATGTTAAATACATGAATTTTTCAGTCATTATTTATGCAAGGTTGAGGTAAGAACCATTAGTTCGAACTGAAATTCACTATTTACTATATTTAGTCATAATAATCAACACTATTTCTTGTCTTGATCCAAAATAATAAACTAATGATTAAAATATTCAAAAAACACCCCTCTCCTCCTCTATAAATACCACCCCTTCTCCTCACACCTTAAAAAATTTAATCATTGTCAAATTTCTTCCCAATACTCCTCCAAATCCTCTACCATATTTCCAGGAGCTCTTGGTCTCATCAATAGTCCTAAACCTTTTCCCTAAAGAGGTTCTCAAAGAGGAGAAAATCAAGAGGTAAAAACCTATTTCTTTTTCTTTTAATTTCATTTCAAGTTATTTTATTTTATTATTATATCCTCACCTACCCACATAAAAATAGAATGTTAACTAAAATAACTTACATATAATGGAATAATACATCATCAAGCCCCTTCTCCTCTCCCTTTTATTTAAAAATGGAAATGTCATCTGTGAGGTGTTATTTCATCGCCTCCAAGGATGACAAGTTTTCATTTTCCTTATCTATATTCAAGGTTTTTCATGAAAACATTTTAATGTTTTAAAAATATTGTAAAATTTATATTACAACCCTTTTATTTTTTGTAAGTAATATATTTACATAATACTAAATGATAAAACAAAAGAAGTTCATTGTGATCTAAAACTGCTTAAATTAATCTAAATGAATATCACTAACATGTTATCTAATAATTCATCCTCATATCTAAGAAAAACAGTATATAAAACTAATTAAACTTATGTATTTTAATTAATAACATATAATTCCAATTCTGGATTATTATACTCATTTTACATGAACCATGTTACTTATAAACAAGAGAAATGATAATTAAAATTAAGAAAACGAATGCTCTCGAATGATGAAATTAAACTATATAACTCATCAATAAGGCCATGAATGAACTTAATAAAACTATAATGAATAAAATAAATTTAAATAAGGTTCTTAATTAATTTATTGATTGATTTAATTTGATTATCCATGACATTAAGGTCATGTGAAGAACACAATCGAACAAAAGGTAAGGGTTTTCTTCCCAAACCACCATTTTCAATATGGTTACACTTTATTCCTCTATACACCAATGTAATTATTTAATTATTGTATAAACTTATTATAAAATATTATTATATGTTCCAAAATAATTTATTCTGATCATCTTTTCTTTTGTTTATGGGAAAATACATGTTTTACATTGTCCCCTTCTCAATTATTTCTGATACACAAGCACAATTAAAGGGAACGTCTTGATTTCTTATAAATTTTTAAGTATCATCCATAATCTATTTTAAGGCACCATTATTTTTATAAAATCACTAAATTTTTCATGAAAAAATATATTTTTTATTTCAAATTTTATACAAACAATTATGAAAAATACGAATGATTTTTTCAAAATAATTCTTCTATGAAAAGTAAAAGGGGTATTTCTCTCAAGAATTTATCAATGATTTTATTAGATAATTTTAATTTATTTCAAAAAATCTGTTGAAGTTTATGATTTATTGAGATTTATATTTTATTTTTATCATCCAAAATATTTTTTTAAATGGTTTATGATTAGTTTGATTGTGGATGTGGTGTTGTGATACCATTCAACATACTACTCAGAATAGTTAGTGATTATGTTTATAGATTAGGGAATGTTATTTACATTTCATATATATATATTGTTTATGTTTATCCTTATTAATATCTAGAATTCATTAGAATTGATAAGTGATTGTTGGGGCTGTCTATATCCCCTTGATTCATCAGTAGGTCTCATGAGACAAAATAGACTGTTTTTTTACCCATTATGTATGGTGTCTTGGCTGAGGACTTGATGGTGTATTTATGATGTCTGAAATTATTCATTCCCCCACTATGAAACTAGTAATTTATAGTTCATGTGATTATTTTACTAGTATAACATCCATGGTTTTTTTTATTATGAAATTATTTAATCAGCTTTTATTCCTTCCATATTATGCTCAATATTTTATTTTAATGGAATGTGTACTTTTAGTTATTCACCATGCCTTATTACTTATGCTTACACTATATTACTTACCCTTATTGAGCACTTAATATCGCATGTATCTTATGTTTTATTTTTCCCTAGGATACAAAGATGAATATTATGAATGAATTACAGGTATAATCTAGGAGTTATGGTTGTTTCCAATGGAATTTCTATACTATATTTCCTTTCAATGTTTTAATGTAAAACTTATGTTTGTATCTAGTTTTCCAAAACTACTAAACTATCAGTCCTTTTGGGTATGAATTCCATGTTTATTATGCTAATGTAATGAAGTAAGGAACTTGCTATGGAAAACTGGGGTTGGGGTCTCTATAGTTGGTATCAATGGAATTTTAGTGGAAAACTTGGGAACTAGATTTAGAAAACACAGATTAAGTAACATAACCCTAAGATAGAATTTGAGGATAAGAATAGAATAACATCCTAGAATTTTGGTAAGGTAAATATTATGTAGATATTTCTATAAATACATACTTGTATGGATACTATAAGTGGAAATGGTTCTAGAACATATGTACCTAGGGCTAACAACTCAGACAAGGTGTCCCAAGCTTGACTTGGAGTAACCTGGTACACGAAAACATGCCTTACTATGCATTTGGTTTGACACTCCTTGGGGATATGCTTAGGATAAGTCACATTTTCTTTAAAAAAATTAAGAATGATTTAAAATTAATTATGTTTCCAAAGAAACCATGTTTATGATTATAAGAAAAGATATGCTTAGAATTTCAATTTATGTTATGTAATTTTCTAGTTTGAGATTATAAAATATGATTCATAACCAAATCTAGTGTATTCTATTATTTAGAAATGGTGACTAGTGGAAGGAATGGAAACTATATCAACGCACATATACTGTGTATAGATTTACCTTCTATTCAAGATAATGATGTTGGTATTGAAGGTGTGACTGGTGCTGAGCAACTTATAACTATATTAGGATAGATGACTCAGGTTATGAATAATAATTTAACATGTATCGAGCATCCCAATCCACAACATGGAGGTGAAATGTTTTATCACTTTATGCGATAATATCATCTATAATTTAATGGTACTACAAACCCATTTTTAGTAGAAAAGTGGATAAGTTCCTTAGAGAAGATATTTATCACTTTAGGAAGTAACGAATGGGAGAAGGTTGTCATGGAAGTTTATCATCTATTAGGAGATGCAGATCAATAATGGTCATTAATTCAAAACAAAAATAAGGAATAAGAAATTATAAATATGGAATGGAGGGATTTTACAGAAATTTTCCTAGAAAAATATCTCTCTCATGAACAATAAATGGATATAGAGAGGTAATTCTTGAGTTTAATTTAGAAATATTATGAAAACATTGAGAAGTATGAAGACAACTTTACAAGGTTATAAAGAAAATATGTAGACTAAATAATTAATATAAGGAGAAATATTGATTTATTATTTTATGGTTTAAAACATTCCTCCCAAGGGAACCATTATTTGAAAATTTCTCGTCATATAAAGATATAGTCTCATGTGATATCAACACATAAAAAAATTCTCTAAGTCGTATAAATTAAAATGAAAGAAAGAGAAGGGAGGGATACTGAACACTGTGGAAAAGGAAATAAGGAAAAGGGGAAGAAAGGAAGAGTTTAATTTCTATCCTACGATAATTGTGGGAAGAAACACCCTCGTACTTTCCTGAAGGGTATGGGTGTTTATTACAAGTGTGTAATAAAAGTCCACCAAGACCATGATTGTAAGGGAAAGAAATAATCTACAAATGTTTAATGATAAAATTATAAATAGATGGTACATTATGCCAATTATTGTCCTAAGCATCAAGGAAAGTTTCCCCAAAGAAGGCCAAGGGAGAAATTCCAAGCATATGCGGTCACAACATTTGAGGTTGAAGTTTCCAATTATGTGGTAGTTGGTACTTTAATCATTTATGTAATATTATCCAATGATTTGTTTGATTCTGGACCATTGTATTCTTTTATATCTTCCAAGTTTTCCAAGAATATTAGACATTTACCATTTTATTTAATAAAGGATTTATCAATCCAAGCTCATAAGGGAAGTATCATTACAACAAATATGTATCGGTCAGTCCCCTTTATGGAACATAAACATGATTTAGTTTCTGAAGTTTACATCCCACCTATGATTGAATTTGACATAATCCTTAGTATGGGTTTTCTTTCAAAATATTATGTGAACATATATTTCAAAAATAAGGAAATTACAATTGCTGAGGAGGATGTGGAATCCCTTATTTCTAGATAATTGACCTCATCATATGATTCTTATCTGGTTTTATGCCTAATAGCTCTACTGAATGAAATTCTTGTGGAGGAAGATGAAACATCATCTATGGATGATAAATAAATCATAAAATTGAAAAGGTACCAATTGTGTAGGAATATATTGATGTATTTATAGAGGATTTTAATGTACATACTCCAGAGCAGGAAGTTGAGTTCTCTATTTATTTAATTCCTAGTGTAAGACCTATATTAAAAAATCCTTATACAATGACCACTATTTAATTAGTATAACTAAATAAAAAAATGGAGGAATTGAGTGATAAATGATTTATTCACCCTAGTGTTTCTCTAGGGGAGCCCATGTTCTCTTCATCAAGAAGAAATATGGATCAATGAGGTTATACATTGATTATAGAGAAATCAATGCTATTAAAATAAAGAACAAGTATCAACTACCTCACATTGATGATTTATTTGATCAAATTCATGGATCATAATACTTTTTAAAGATTAAAATTTTATCTGGATATCATCAGCTGCATGTGAGGAAGGAATATATTCTAAAGAAAACATTTCAAACCATGTAAGGACATTATGAGTTTATAGTAATTCTATTAGGTCCGACTAATGTACCCTCTATCTTTATGGATCTAATGGATATAGTGTTCAAGGAATATCATGATAAATTTTTGTGGTATTTATTGATGATATCTTAATATATTAAAAAAGTTATGATGACCATGAGAACAACTTTTGGGTTTTTCTGGAGACTCTTAGAAGAAAAGAGTTATATGAGAAGTTTAGAAATTTTGAATTCTAACATCAAATAGTTTATTTTTATATCCATATTGTCTCTGAGGATGGAATCTCAATTGATATTTTATGAAAAAGGTGGCTCAATAATGGCCTACACCAATAAACATAACCTAGTTATGTAGTTTTGTTGGTTTAGTGGGTTATTATCGGCGTTTCATTTAAAAATTCACCTGTTTAGCTAATCCATTACCCAATATTATTCATAAAGGATTTAAGTTGGTATGGACAAAATAATGTGAAGAATGTTTTGAATAATTGAAGATGATATTAGTGAATTATCTAATCTTTACTCTACCATCACGAAATGGTAGATTTGTGATTTATAGTGATGCGTCAAAGAAATTACTTGGATATGTCCTTATACAGAATGATAGAGTTATTTTATACGAATCAAGGAATTTAAAAATTCATGAAGATAACTATATAACTCATGATCTTGAATTTGAAGATATACTATTTTATCAGAAGATATGGAGACACCATCTTTATGGAAAAAGATGTGAATTATATACAGATCACAAGATCACGAAAAATATCTTCTCACAGAAAGAACTCAACATGAAGAAAATGTGATGACTCAAACTACTCACAAATTATAACTATTCAATACACTACCACTCAGGGAAGGTGAATAAGGTAGAAGATTCATTAAGAAGGATGAATCATGGATTTATGAAAAAAATGATGATTTATAAGGACCCTGTGTATATCGATCTAGAAAATTTGGATATGGTAATTACTAAGGTAGGTGAAACATCATTACCTTTTCAATTGGTTTCCCAACCATATTTACTAGAAATGATTAAAATTTCTCAGTTTGATGATGAGAATCTTCAAAATTAAATTAAATTTTTGAATTATGGGAAGTTGAAAAACTTCGTGTAAGAGGATTGAATTATTAAATTTTGGAATAGGATTTATGTTCCCTCAATACCAGAGCTAAAAATGGAGTTATTGGACAATTAACATAGTTCTAATTTCACTATACATCTTGGAATCACTAAGATGTATTTAGATTTGAAGGAACATTTCTGGTGGGATAACATGAAGTGGGAAATTGCTCATTATGTGTCAAGATGTTTAGTCTATCAATAAGTGAAGACTAAAAGAAAACAATCTAGAGGAGTCATGAAACCTCTTACTATTCCTATATGTAAATGAAATGACATCACTTTGTATTTTTTCATTGTATTACCAAAAAACCCCAATAAATAATGATGTAATATAGTTCATTATTGATCGAATTACCAAATCTACAAATTTTCTCACTATAAGGGGGATTTTCCACTGGAGTGCCTTGAATTAATCTATAGTAATGAATTTTTAAGAATTCATGGAGAGAATATCTCAATTTTTTATGATCTTTATTTAAAATGTACATAAAAATTATGGAAAAGTATCCTAAAATATTTGGACATTAAGCTTCATTTGAGTACTTCTTATCACCCTCAAACTGATAGTTAGTCAGAAATGATGATCCAAATTTTAGAAGACATGTTAATATCATGATCACATGTATTTAAAGGTATGGGGGATTAATATTTACCTTTGTTAGAGTTATCCTACAACAATATTTTTCATTCTAGAATTCAAATGGCACCATATGAAGAATTTTATGGAAAGATATGTCGTACACCAACTTGTTGGGATAAAGTTGGTGAAAGAAAACTTATGGGCCCAAAGATTATGGAGGAAACAATAGAAAAGGTAAAGAATATTCAAACCCATATAAAATCATCTCAAATAAGTCAAAATATATATGTTTATAATCAAATAATGGATTTTTAATTTCAAGTGGGATATCATATTTTCTTGAAAATATATCTATGGAAGGGTGTTATAAGATTTGGGAATAAAGGGAAACAGATCCCTAAGTACATTATTCTTTATGAAATCCTAGAGAAAATTGAAGTTTTGGATTATCCTTTAGAAATGCTTCCTTGCCTTTCTAAAGTAAAAAAATGTGTTTCACATCTCTTTGTTAAGGATGTACATGCCAGACCCAACACACACACTCAATTCTGAAGGAATAGAATTAAAACTCGATTTATCTTATTGTGAAGATCCTATCCAAATTTTGGACACTAAATAACAGGTGTTGAAGAATTAGATGACTTGGATGTTAATGGTGCTTTGGAAAAATCATATAACAGAAGAGATGATGTGGGATCCTGAGGAACTTATGATGAAGAACTACCCAAATCTTTTTGTGAGGAGACTTTCTAGAAATTTTGAGGAAATTTTTTTTGTAGGAGGGGAGAATGTAACAACCTATAATTCTATCAATGATATTTACCTTCCTATTTTTATTTCATACAATATAGATTACCTAAAATAAGTTATAGAACAAAATAAAAACTTTATAAATGTAAACTTAGTGAAATAAGAGGTATTTCTAGAAGTTAAGGAGCCTATACTGATGAAATAGTAACTTGACCTTCAGAATGGTAATATGAACCTTATGAATATTAAATCAATATAATAAATATTAAAAACACCCATGAAAGTATAAATAAACTTTTTTAACCTTATAACTGAAATTATCGTGTAATTATATCATAGTAAAAGTAAATGAATATTTTAACAAATATTAATTAAGTGTTGGTATTTTTGTAAGTCATAAATATTTAATTACAATTTTATAATTAATAAAACAATTTAAAATAAAATTTATTTTTATAAAATGTCTTCACAATTTAACATTTTTTTTGTCTCATTATTTTAGGATAATTTTATAGGACCTTGGTTAATTTTTCAAAGTGTTATAAAATCAGTTATAAATTTACAATCTGTATTTTTTTGAGTAAATGATTATTTTAATTCATAATAAAATTTATCATATTTAGAAAATTATTTTCATAAAATGGAGTTTATTTTTGAATTCAACATGTTGAAAAATGGTTAGGGTGAATTTTTGGGATTTTTCTAAAATACTTGAATTTTTGTGAATGGTAAAATATGATAATTTATGATAAATGTTAAATTCATGAATGTTTTAGTCATTGTTGATGTAAGGACAAGGTAAGAACCATTAATTAGAAATAAAATTCACTATTAACTATATTTTTTCATAATAATCAACACTATTTCATTTCTTGATCCAAAATAATAAACTAATGATTAAAATATTCAAAAAACACTCATCTCCTCCACTATAAATACCACCCCTTCTCCTCACACCTTCCAAGAATTTAGAATTTTTCAAATTTCTTCCCAATACTCTTCCCAAGACTCTAACCCACTTCTATTATCTCTTTGTCTCATCAAAATACCAAAACATTTTCCGTAAGGATGTTCTCAAGGAGGATAAAATCAATAGGTAAAAACCTATTTCCTTTTCTTTTAATTTATTTTAAAGTTATTTTATTTTCTTATTATCTCCTCACTTACCCTCGTCCAAATAGCATGAAAACTCTAGAACCTTAAATATAATATAATTTTATTTTTCTAATGGAATAATCTATCATCAATCCCCTTCTCCTCTCCCTTTTATTCTAAAAATAGAAACGTCGTCTGTGAGGTGTTTCATCACTTTCAAGGACGACAGGTTTTCATTTTCCATCACCGTCTTCAAGAATGTTCATGAAACCATTATAATGGTTGAAAAAGATTTTAAAATGTATATTAAAACCCTTTTATTTTATTTATTTAACATATTTACATAATACAAAATGATAAAACAAAATGAGTCCATTGTGATCTAAAACCATTTAAATTAATCGAAATGAATATCATTAACATGTTATCTAATGATTTATCCTTATATGAGGGGAACAAAGAGTATATAAAATCAATTAAAATTATGGATGTTAATTAATAACATATAATTAAAATTCTAGAGAATTATACCCATTTTACATGAACTCCATTAATTATAAACAAGTGAGTCGATCATGAAATTTAAGAAAACAAATGATCCCAAATGATGAAATTAAACTATATAACTCATAAATAAGGAAATAAATGAATTTAATAAAACTATAATGAATAAAAAATTTATATAAGGTTCGGAATTAATTAATTAATGGATTTAATTTTATTATTCAGGACATTAAACTCAAGTGAAAAACACGTTCATACATAAGGTAAGAGTTTTCTACCCGAACCTACATTTTCATTCGGGTTACACTTTATTCCTCTGTACACCAATTTAATTATTCATTTATTTTATATAAATATTATAAATTCTTATTATATGTTCCAAAATCATGTATTATGATCAATTAATATTTATTTTATGTAAAAAACTTGTTTTATAAGGGTCCCTTCTCAATTATTCGTGATACTCAAGCCCGATTAAAGGGAATATCTCGATTTCTAACCCATTTTCAAGTACCATCAAAAATATGTTTTAAGAAACCATTATTTTTATAAAATCACAAATTTTTTCATGATAAAATATATATGTTAGTTTTTAGTTTTATTCAAACAATTATGACAAATACAAATGATTTTTCCAAAATAGATCTTCTTTGCAAAGTAAAAGGGGTATTTCTCTCAAGAATTTCTAAATGATTTTATTAGAGTATTTTAATTTATTTAAAAAAATATATTTAGTTTTATGATTTATTTATATTTATATCTTATTATTATCACTCACCATATTTTATTATATATTTTATGTTTATTTTGACTGTGGATGTGCTATCTTTATACCATTCCCCATACTACTTAGAATGGTTAATGATTATGTTTAAAGATTGGGGAAAGTTATTTAAATTTCATATGTATATGTTTTTTATATTTATACCCATTCATATGAGGAATTAATTTTACTTATTAAGTGATGTGTGGGTCCCTCTATATCCCCTCGATGCATTAGTAGGTCTCATGAGACAAACTAGACTGGGTTTTTACCCATTATGTATGGTGTCTTGGATGAGGCCTTGATGATATGTTTATGATGTCTGGAATTAGTCATTCCCCCATTATGAAACTATTAATTGATATTCCATGTAATTATTCAACTATTATAATATCCATGGTTATGTTTTATTTTGGAATTATTTAATCAGATTTTATTCCTTCCATATTATGCTCAATATTATTTTTAATGGAATGTGTACCTTTAGTTATTTTCTATTCCTTATTACTTATGATTCACATGTATTAATTACCCTTACTGAGCACCTAAGATCATCCATTTCATATAATTTATTTTTCTCGAGGATGTAAATATGAATATTATGACTGAATTAGAGGGAAAATCTTAGAGTTATGGATGTTTCTAATTGAATTTATCTATATTATATCCTTTCAAAGTTGTAATGTAAAATTTATGTTTGTATATGGTTTTCCAAAATTACTAAACTAATTGACCCTTTGGGATACAACTTCATTGTTTATTATTCCAACATAATGGAGTAAGACCTCATCTCTCAGCAACTAGGGTTTGGGTCTCTACATTCCCTAATTTTTTTGACATTAGGGAGAAACTACAAATTGGAAATGTTCCCCCATTCATATTCAATGGAATGAAAACATTTTTTTCACTCCAGTGATTTTCCTTTATCTTCTCTATAAATGATAATATCCACCAGATATTGATTTAAATCATGATATGTGGTAATTAAATTGAAATCATCAAGGAATGATCTAATTTTTTAATGAACCGAGGGACTCAGCGAGTGTAAATTGACTATTTCATGGGTCACATGAAAGACCCTATAAGATTTTCATCATTTTATATCATAAACATAATTTCTTCTTAATCCTATTTTGGTCTTAGAAAGTATAACTTGACTTTTTCTTATGATACCCTTTTTGGGTTTTCAACCTAACAATATTTGTGTCACTTTAATTATTGATTTCTCTATATTTTTTCTAAACCATAAAATGTGTAGGTCTAAAGAGTTGATAAACAAATTTTACCTCGGGTTTCCTTTACATGTTTTCAACCTAGAGAGTTTTAAAACACTTTTTATAGTTAGTTTAAAGTCCTGAAAACTAGACTGAAATTATTTATTTTTTAGGTTGAATAGATTTAACAATGAATTACAGGGAAAGGGTCCCAATAGGGTGTCTTGGAACAAAATGCCCTAATATTTTCATACATGAGTGAGGTATTTTTCTTTATAATGGTTTTATGATTTATAAATTCAAAACATGATATGTGGAAAGTACATGAGAAGTAATCATGATAATGGTTTCCAATGTGATTTTATTGATGGGGGTGTGCGGAGGTTGGAAAATCTTCTCCTGAGGATGAATTTATCTCTGGTTGATATGAATTTTTTTGTGGGACACATATTCAGATCCAACCAGGGAATATTATCAATAATAATACAGAGGTGTTATCATGAAACTGACCATACATTTCTGATGGAAAGGTGATTTTATGGGACTTCAGATTTCTCAAGACCATGAAGAGTGTCTTTTCAAAGGATCAGTATCTGAAAAGTATGGGGGAATCCATGTCAAAAACATTTTTTATAAAAAACTCATGAATGAGATACCACTTCTATATGAATTTGTCTTCTATAAATGAGGGTTGAATCATTGTGTAGTTTAACATCATACCAAAATGACATTTTGGATTCATATAAAGACCAAGGGGGTAAATGGTTATCCCTTTTCACAGATTCTAAGTAGAAATGTTCTATGTTCTTTAGACCTGAAGTGGGTAGGGATGTAAACTTTAATCTGGGGGTTTCCAAATACATGGATTAGTATGGGGAATGGGATCCATTTGTGGCATATGGAGGTAGGAAAATCCTCTACTGAGAATGAACTTTTATATGGTTTATAAGCATTTTTTTGGGAAAATTATGCAAATCCAACCAAGGTATATTAGTCATAGTCAAACAGTGGCATCCTCAAAAAACTGACCCTCCATTTCCAATGTTTGGGGAAGGTTATGGGGATTCCAACCTTCCCATAAATAGAGTGTGGTCTGTGAAAGGAGGGTGAATAAACAAGAAAGGGGTAATTTAAAGGATAAATTTCTTGGGAATAGGTAGAGATGTTTCCTGTATGTGGGTATGAGAAGATCCCTATGCCGGCCAGACCCATACACTAGGATATGAATATTTTTTTCCCATGGTTGGACCGAAGATTAAATTTTGGGTGTCACTATGTATCCTACAAGGGAAGGAATCAAATCATACATAGTTCCTAATAAACATCTCCCTGCATAGGTTTTATTCATACATATAGAGGGGTGATTTTTAATTTGGGGTGGCTGAACCAAGATATAAAAATCCAAGCATCACTATGTATCTCATATGAGTAGGAATCAAGACACACATAGTTCTTGATATCATGCAGTTTAATGTCATGTGATTAGAAAATTTTCCATGTTGTTTAATGTCATGAGGTTAGGAAGATGGTAGAAAAATTTATTTTCATGTTTTGGGGAAAAATCCACTAGAAATCATGAGTGAATAAAGGAAAATCAGGTCGGGATATTCTGACATTCTTTGGACGAGTGGGGGATGGAAAGTATAAACCATGATTTTGAGGATTCTTGGATAGAGAAGAATGATATGGGGAATGGGATCCATTGGGGTGTAAATAGGTATAGAAATACTATCCCAAGGACTAATTTTTATCTAGTTCATGGGATTTTTTGTGGGAAATGTATGTAGAGACAACCGGGGCATATTATGCATAGTCAAACATAGGTTTCCTTGGGACACTATCCATCAATATCTGATGGTCATGCTAGTTTATGAAGATCCAAAATTCCCTAGGGTATGAGGTTTTATGTATAGAAAGAGGATGTCTAGGAATGTAAGAAATATCCCATCCATGATTGGCCATAAAATGTGAAACCTCCTATATAGATCTAACTAATATATAAGGGGGTTATTTCTTCGATAGATACCTGAATAAATAACTTAAAATTGAAATATCCTATATAGGTTTTCATACAAGAATATTTTTCTTTTCTTTTCATTGTGTTTTTGACTAGAATACATGGCCTAGGTGTCACTACATATCTCATTGGAATGAGAATCAATCCATGTGTAGTTCTTGATACCCTAGTCAATTTAACATCATGCAGTAAGAACGAAGATAAACTAGTGGGAATGCGGGGAAATGATGTTTCCAAGATCATGTTATAAAACCAAAATATTTCCAAGTGTATTCCAAGGAAATAATTGAGATACACGTTTCTTAAAAATGGTTCCTTGTGTAGGTATAGTCCATTCATAGGGAATGGGATTTTTTTGTTTGTGGCTAGACCCAAGATTAGAGATCTGGGAGTCACTACATATCTTCCGAAAGTAAGAATCAAACCACATGTATTTTTTTAGGGTTCCTTGTGAATATATACCTTCTACATAAGGAGGAGGTATTTTGTAAACACTACATGGTGGATAAACAATGCCAGGGGTGATGTCCTTTCAGGTGAGGGCACCGTAATGGTGCTACATAGTTTATCATCATGAAACTAGGATGTTTGGAGAAGAGATGTTCCAATGAGAGGTGCATAGCACAACTGATATATACTAACATGAATGAGGACGTAAGAGTCCATACACCACATCACACACTCTATAAGGGATCTTAGTCCAAGGGGATGGAAGGTTGAATGGATCTACAGATGGTCCTGAGATATGACATTAGGGCATTGCTAAATATCCCATGTGAATGGGAATTAATCCACACATAGTTATTGGATATAAAAATCCTTTGATTGGTTTGTCCCATATGAAGGAGGGGGGCATTTTTTTAATTGATGGTGGCTGGTCCCAAGATATGACATCTGGGTATCGCTATGTATCCTACGAGGGAAAGAATCAAGATATACATAGTTCTTGAGAGGGATTATCCATGCAGGTCTGATCCATATGCATAGGAGTGAATTTTTCCTATTGTTTGTGGCTAGGCCTAGGATGTAGAGTCTAATAATCACTACATATCCCATTGAAATGAGAATCAATCCACACATAGTTCTGGAGACATGGAAGTTTCTACATGGATCGGATTCTTAAGTAAGAATAGGAAAATTTCTTTTTTCTCCCATTCAAATCTAGATTATGTGTGGTATATAATTGATTGGAATGATGGCCTCAATACAATTTAACATTATGTGGTTAGGATGATAGATTCCATGTAGTTTAACATCTTGTGGTAAGGACCATGATCACCCGATGTGATGGAAAATGCCCATTGTATCCCACAGTTCAATGGCTTGCGATTAAGAGGGTTGAAACATAGTTTATCATCATGTTGCAGGGAATAATTATATACAGTTTAACATCATGTGGTTATGATATTCATGCTATGCAGTTTAATGTCATGAAGTAAGGACATTTCATATTGAAATTTAACATTGTGAAACCAGGACTTGTTTCCTTTGGCTACATGAAATATATATTTAGGAACCTTGTATTGGAAGGGGATGTAATGAGATAAGAATCCATTGAAATTAAGTAATATGCTTCAATAGATCATAAATTATGTATTTCATATGGTCCTTCACATTTTGGTTCTATTTTTTGAGTTTTATTCTTGAGTATCATCGGATTTATGAGAATGAACACCATTTCTCCTTCTAGGAAAGACTAGAGGAACACCTTTTTTATGGAGGTTCATGTATTCTGGTTTTAGTAAACATCCAAATGGTTCATGTTATGTAATCTATTTTCATTGAGTCATTACAATTCAACCATTTTCATTTCAGATTCCTCATCTATGGATAATTAATCACATATGGCAATGTGGAGTGAGGGAAGTTTGACTTCAATTAGCAGGACCACCTTTTTCCCATACACCAATGAATACGGGGCTACTTGGGTATTGGTATAAGTCATTGTTAGATAGGACCATAGATCATGGATGATCTTGTAAGATCACAACTTATTATCCTAATCCACCATATTTTAGAGTATATTTGATAGGGTATTTTTGAAGGCCTCTATCTATCTTTTAGTAGCTGCATCATAGTGGGATGATCAGTCATTATTGATTATATATTCTTGATATAATTTATAAAACTCAACATAATAGAAGTTGGTTTCATTGTCTAACATTATAGTGTAAGGGACACAAAATTTGGGGATTATGTTGGCTTTCACAAAGTTGAAAATGTTTCTATCCTTGAATTCTTTAAGGGGTACCGCTTCAACCCATTAGAAAAAGAATTAAGTCATTGTGAGGTTATTCTTAAATTTCTTAGCCATAGTGGGAGGATATGGTTCCACAACATGCATTCCCCATATGGAAAATGGCCAGGAGTACTTTGTTGTGTGAAGTAACACTGGGGGTTGGTTGATGAAATTAGCATGAACTTGTCAAGAATGACACTTCTTGATGAATTCAGTGCAGTCTTACATCATAGTGGGCCAGCAGTATCTGAGCCTTAAAATTTTATAGGAAATCATGGTTCCTAATTGATGTGCACCATAGGATCTAGTATGTACTTATTTCATGACAGAAGTGGTATCTTTTCCATCAATTCACCTAAGAAGGATCCCATCAAGGCCTCACTTATAGAGGATCTTTTGTTGATTTGGGCCATCATACAAAACAAAATTATTTTCTCATATCTGGATTTTCTCCCTCACAACTCTATCTAGTGGGAGCTCTCCTTTTTTAAGATATTCCACAATGGGATTCATCCAGCTAGTGGTAGGACCATAAAGATCAGGGATGTGGCTGATCTTCTTCCATGTTGACCTGAACGAATGGTGAAACCATCTGGCGATGCGCAATAGTGATGACTTTTTCATCCCATTCTAGATCAGCCAGAGCTGTGGATGCATTTTCCAATGCATCGTAATGGGATTTTTTTGACTGGTGGACATAGGTTAATGTAGTCTTAGATGGGAATTATTCCATCAGTCCTTAAACGTGATCAAACAAAGGGATTATTTCTTCATTTTTGATGGCATAATCACCATTAACCTGATTGATGACCAGTTCCAAATACCATTTTATCTTCTAGTGTTTTACTTGTATTTGAAGTTCCATATCTAGAGATGCAATGAGATATTTATATTATGCTTCATTGTTTGTGAGCCCATCCCAAAAAGAAGGATTAAATAAATACGGCCTTTTCTAGGGATATGAATATGAATCTCAACCCCACTTTGTGGAGCTTGGGATCTTCCATCATTTTCCCTGTTGAGATTCTGGATGAACCTTCAAAATGAATCTCCCGTGTTTGGGGATATTCCTTCACCTAAAAAACCTCTTCATCTGATAGTTCCTCTTCTGATGAAGGCATCTCTTCTAAGGGGTGCTCTGTGAGTAAATTTGCTAATGCTTGTCCACTGATGGATTTCTAAGGCACAATATGTATGTAGAATTATTGTAGGATGACCACCCATAATAAAAAAATGTCTATCTGGCATTAAATGGTTGAGAATGTACTTTATTGGGTTTCTATGAGAGACCAAGTGGACCTCATAATTCTTTAGGTAATAACTCAATTTTTGGATAGTAAGGATTAATGCCAAACAACTTTTCTCTATATCTGAGTAATGAGTCTCACCATTAATCATGGTTCAAATGATATATTAAAGAATATTTTCACTACCAGAATCATTATTTTTTTCAAGGAAGGCACATAGGGATCGCTCTATGGAATTCACATACAAGATAAGTGGTCTTCCTTCGACAAGAGAAATTGGCACTTATATACTTAAGAGATATTTTATGATATTGTTGAATACTTCTTGAAAATCATCATTACATTGATATGAAACCCATTTCTTCATTAACATGGTAAAGGACAGACATTTTCCTACTAGGTTGGCTATGACGCACCATATGTAGGCCAAGTGTCCTTATAGTACTTTTAACTCAGTAAGGTTGTGAAGAGGGGATAGTTCAAGGATAACCTTTGTATTCATAGGGCCTACTTAGATTCCATGATGGTGTATGATGAAGTTGTTTAACTTTATTGAGGTAACACCGAAGAGACATTTCAAGGTGTTCATTTTTAGACTGTGATATCATAGGTTTTGAGGGTGATTTCATGATCTGATAGGTGGTCTAGGTGTTTTCTTAATTTAACCACAAGGTCATCAAAATAGATTTTGAAAAACTTTCCCAGGAAGGGCTTGAAGATGTGATGCATGACACATTTATATGTGGTTATGAAATTCATCAAACTAAAGGGCATATCCTTATAGAAAAATACTCCCTAGGGGCCTTAATTGTGGTGGATTCTTCATCTTCTCGATCCATTCATATCTAGTTGTCTCTTGAGTATCCGTACATGAAAGAGAGATCCTAATATCTAGAATTTTCATTGATCAACAATTCTATGATTGGTATCGAGAAATATTCTTTCATATATTAATGATCGAGAACTCTAAAATTGATACTGACTCTAATTTATCCACTATTATTTTTGATGATGACTATATTGGATATCCAGATGGGATATTGAACCTTCTGAAATAAGTTGGCTCTGATTATCTTGTCAACTTTAGCCTCTATTTTGGTATAATGTGTTGGGTTTTTACCCCTAGCCACCTATTTATAACCTTAACAATCTTCTAGAAGGGACAGGTGGTGAGTAACCACTCTAGGATTGAGTCCTTGAATGTATGTGTAGTTCGAGGAAAAAACATCTTGATGCTTCCTTATGAAGGCAGTGTGTACCTCTTTCTCCTCAGGAGACATGGATGCACTAATCAGCTTGGGTCATGGATCTTCTTCTATATCCATATTGATTTCCTTGAGTTCATCAATGATGGTAGAGACACCTTCCTCAAATTATGGAGGGGAATCTCTAAGATCCTCTTCCACTCCTTCCTCCTCATTTTCTTCTTCTTCTTCTTATTCTTCTTATAAAAGGAAATGATTATTGATATGAGATCTCCAAAGTTTGGAGAAGAGTGAAGATGTTGACTTTCAGAGGATGAAGTGACTTCTTCTGACCCGGCTGATGATGTGAGATTTTATGGAGAGGATAGAGTGAGGGAAGGAAGATAATTTTCTTCTTCTTCTACCTTGGTGCATGATTCAGGGATTTTCTATAGTTCAAAGTATGATTTTAGGGAATTTTCATCCAAGAATTCATTATCATATTTTGTTTTAGTAGATTTCACTGTGCTTCTAGAATTAGGGGCCATGACTATAATCATGAGTACAGTTGAACATGCCTCTAAACTCAGCCTTGTACACCCAACCTGATTGATGGGAATTACATATTCTTTATTGATCTATTTGAAGGGATTTGATGGGTTCATTTCCATACCATTTGGGGGGGTGGGTGACCCAATAAATACCATCGACCAGGGGTTTCTTCCCATTCCCATGATAGAATCCTAAATTGATATAATGTGACTCGTAGGATTTGAATGGGTCTTTATCACCATATAACATACCAATTTATCCATTAATAAAATATTTGATGCACTGATGGTATGATGACGGAACCGCTACATGTTGGTGCAACCAAGGCCTTCCTAGTAAGATGTTGAAGGTCATGTTTTTTTTGTAAAACCAAAAAGTATGAGTCAGTTACAAGGTATCTAAATTGGAATTTAAGATTAATTTGACCCAATGGATTCTGCTCAGTTTTTTCATAGCCTTGTAGTGTTATGGAAGAAGGTTCTAGATTATCCTCATTGCATCCCAACTGGGGAAGTGTTCATAATGGGATGAGATTAACTCTAGAACCATTTTCAAAAAATACTTTTTGGTCATCAACACTTTTTATCTTGTTAGAAAAATACAAGGGAATGATGTTCCCCTGGATAGTGGTGTCTTTGTTTGGATTTGTGAAGGATATAATAGCGTGAAATTATGTAGGACCAGTCTCTATCTGATATACTTAGGTGGAGGCCACTCCAGCTACAATCTCCTAGGGGATTAGCAGAGCCTCTATGAGTTATTCTCCGAGGTCAGTTGATAAACTATGGGATTTTAGGATTTATAGTTTAGATGGAAATGAGGCCAATTGCCTCAAAATATCATACTTATCATCTATTATTTAATTCTTTTCAGTGTGGGTATTCTCTTTCACAAGCACTTTAGGGGATTGATAATTAGATGAAGAAGCATTGTCTCTCAAAGTGAGAGATAAAGTATATTTTTTTATTTGTGGGTTGGTCTGGGTTGTTCTACCCATGATCCAAGGAAAACTATACACCTATTCTTATTCTATTTAGTATTCTAGAATTATCGGGATAGAGTGGATTCTGGTTAGTGATAGGGAATTTTTCTTACTCCTATTGGGTCTACTGAAGTGATCTTACACTAGTTTCTAAAACATTGACAGGTTGATAATGGGTGTGACCATAAGCTTGGTTTCTTCCATTGATTCATCTTCCTAGGTATCCTGAGCTTTTGTGACCTCTTTCTCAAGTTCCTCGATCGGGTTGTGGGGTACTTGGGTTCATAGCCATACTCTTCGTTAGATAAGGAATCCATTATGTGAATAACATTAACAGAACCAAAAACCAACTCCTATTTTTTATGATTACTCTTCCTGATCGATTTCTTCTGGTGGTACCATTTGGTGGGGGTAGTGACCATTATTTTAGATCTGATGGCATAAAATATAATAGGGTCAAGGATAATTTTGGCCTTTACATAAGTTCATCTTTATGCACTTTCTCCTTGTGTTTCTTATCAGACTATTTTATGGATGGTCAGCTTCTAGTGGACCATGGGGCAGAGGTTGTAAACTCAATTATAGTATGGGAAACTAGGGGTATAGTTAGTTATTTCAACTATTCTTGAATAATTCCATGTGTTTGGTTGATTGTAATTCGATTCATCCAACTATCAAACATTTTTTATCTCTTGCTAAAAAATTCATTCCACTCATCTCTTTCATCTGGGGCAGTAGTGGACACATATGATACTTAGGATAGCGGTGGTTCCAATTTTACTTTCCTATAATCTATCATATTTTTTAGGAGGTATTTAAAGATGAAACATTCCTGGATAGGGTGTCCCAGTATCCGGTGGAGTGAAAAATAATCTGACCAGTCATCGAGACCTACTTCATCATCCCTTTTTTTTATTGGTAGTAGAATCAAATTGTAGTTCATGGAATCTACAAAATATCCATGGACTTGATCATCTTGAAATGAGTAAACTTTGTTTCTTTATTCCCCAAACGGATTTTTCCTAGATCCCTTACACTATTATTATTGAGGATGGGGTTTCTATTGATGTACAGGGGGTCCTGGATGATCCAGTGTAGGCCTCAGAGCTAGCACAGGTGCAGGGGGAGACATATGTGTAATGAAAGCCAATTCAACTTTTCCCACCCTTTTTTTGGGGGATAGTGGGACTTCTTGAGACTTGGGTTTAATCCATTGTGAGAAGTTTTCTCTTCTTTTAGAAATGGAAGAGAAATCCCAAAACCCACTTATATATATCACTAGGATGAGTAGTGTTTGCATCTCATCAGGGAGTTCATCGATGCATATAGGGATCATCTCATCCTCGTGTAGCGGTCAGTTCAAGGAGTAGGTCAACCCTTTCCGCCTAGAAATTATGTCTTAGACTATCTCATTCTCCCACTTTTCATAGTTCATGAGGTCATCGAATGTTGTCATTGTTAGTTTTGAACTGAACTGGAAAAGGAACTGACAACAAAGATCCTCCCATCCTGTTATCGACTGAGCTGGAAAACCTATGTACGATTCAATGGTTGAACCTCGACGAGTTCTCATGAAGAATATGAGTTTCACTACTTCTTTCTGCTCTTGGGTTCCCATAATTGGATCTCAATAGGATTAATAATGCATAAAATGTTTCTCTAGGTCACCAAAGGTATTGAATACTCAGAATATGATGTTCCCAAAATTTGGTGTTGGCAGAATCTTACTCACCCAGTCGGGATAAGCTTTCCATTATAGTTGTATCGGAGTGTGCTATCCTTACAAGGATTCTAATCAAGCTTCTAATGAATCGATGGTATTAATGAGACCTTGATGCATTTACTATTGAACCTGAGTGATGATGAGGACCGATACTCTCATTTTCATTCTTTATATTGATGAATTTATTTTTAAAAGTGATGACGAGTATAATTTAATAGAATTTATTGAAAAAATGAAGATTTTTTTTGAAATATCCTTTATTATTTAAATATTTTTTATTTTCATAAATAAGAAGATGGGATATATTTTTATTTATCATAAAAAATATGTCAATTAACTTCTGAATAAGTTTGGCATGGAAGAACCCAAATAAATATTAAGCACATATCATTGTGGGAATAAAATTGAGCAATGATGGGGATAACTTAAGATTCAATAGGAAGTAATTAAAAAATGTTATATGAATCCTCTTATATCTTGCAACATCTAAACTGAACATTGCATTTATAATGAGTTTTTTTAAAATATTTCAAAGTGATCCTAAAGAATCACACATGAAGGCTTCCAAAATAATTTCTATATACATAAAAGGGAGACTTAATCATGAGTTTCTCTATAGAAGAGATGATGAGAATGAAAAGGTTTAGAATTATAAACATATAGTGTATGGAAAGAATATGATTGCTTCTAAAAAACATGGGGCATTACATATATTTACCAACTTAAGGGTTTTATTTTTGATAAAATATCACTTGAGTGTAAAATTTGGGTAAGGCCCTCTATGGTTTAAAGAAAAACCCAAATATACTCTAAGATTAATAGTTGTTTGCAACAAATTAATTTCAAGAAAGGAACTATGGAAAAAAATTTATGTGGAGAAAATGAGGACCCTTACTCTCATTTTCATTATTTATATTGATGAAATTATTTTTAAAAGTGAATATGAGTATAATTTCATAGAATTTATTGAAAAAATGAAGATTTTTTTTGATATGTACATGCTTGGTAAAATATAATTCTTTTTATAAATCATAAGATGAATTTTATTTTTATTTCTCATGAAAAATATGTCAAAGAAGTTTTGAAATTTTTTGGAATGGAAGAATCCAAATTAGTACTAAGAACCTATCATTAAGGGAATAAAATTGGTCAACCATAAGGATACATTAAGAATGAATAGGAAGGAATTGAAAAATATTATTATAATCCTCTTATATATTACATCATCTAAGTAAAAAATTTCATTTGTAATGAAATTTTATGAAATACTTCAAAGTGATCCTAAGGAATAACACATGCAGGGTTCCCAAATAATTCTTATATACATCAAGGGGAAACTTAATCATGAGTTTTATATGGAAGAGAAGATGATAATGAGCTATTTGGTTATACTAACATTAATTGTTAATAAATTATTTATGATGGAAAGTCTACTCAAGGAATAAAATCCTTTTATAGAAGAAAATTTGTGTGTTACCATTGAAAAAAACAAAATTTAGAGACACCTGGAACTGTATAGGTTGAGTATGTGGCTACCACACATGCTTGCAGACAAATGCTTTAGATGAAGGAACAAATTGAAGGTATAAAAGAAAAATTTAATTTCCCATTTATAATTAGTTTTAATGACCAAAGTACATTAAAGTTTTCTAAGAACCATATGAAATACTCAGGATCAAAACACATTGATATTAAATATCATTTTATCAAATAAAGTTTATTAGTGGTATAGTGAGAATTGATTATATGTCTCCCTATGAAAAAATTGAAAATATTTTAGCTAGGGAATTACAAAAATAAAAAATTTAATAATTGAGGATAATGATGAATGCTTAGCTTCACTCACTCAAGAATTAATTTTTGTTGAAAGTTCACCCCTTCCCTTTATATATTTCTTTGAATATTTTTTTCAAAGGGGGAGAAAATACTCAAATCATATTCACATCTATATAATAAAAATATGAAAGAAATAGGGGTTTTAAATTAAATATTCAATGGGTTATATAAAATAGTGGTGAAATTAGTGGTATTTTCAATCAAGAAAATTTAATAAAATATTTTTTAGTTTTAAGGATTTGGTAAATTTTTCATGACCCATCCCAGTGGGGCCAGTTTCACGACTCCCCAAGCCTGCCCCCAATAGGCCAAGGGCTGGTGACTAGCACTGAATAGGAATATCACTAACATGAGAGGAATTACCTGAGTATATGTACACAATAAAATATCTCCAAGCCTACAAATGTTGAAATGTAAAAACCACTAAGGAACAAAATGCATGCATATAACTAAACCTAGCCAACAGAGTACAATAGAATGTAATGTGAAGAAAGTAAACTAGGCCAGAATAAAATCCCACAAAAATAAAGATTTTAAAAATTAAAAAGTCCAACCTCTAAAATAAAAAAAGGTAATATGACTGTCGCTAATAGTCGTAGGAATACATCAGCCAGTAAGGAAGATCAGAAAGATCATTCCAGTCCTAGTCTACCTTGGACTCCATCAAATGGCCGCTCGTCTGCACAAGACACAACACATACAGGAAAAGCCTGTATAGGGGTGAGTGTAACAATACTTAGTAGAGGTCTCCAAAAACCAAAAATAAATACAAAAATTAAAGGTATAATTATCTCTACACAATATATTTATATAGAACATATAACAAGAGAAACATATCCAGATATACTCAAAACCCAAACCCGTAGTCTAGAGGTAAGTCACAATTACTGCATACCCATGCTAGGGATTTAGTCCAAATATTTCCATGAAACACTCATCTAGGATAACTCACTCTTTAGTCTGATAGCTCTGATGAAATCCATCCGAGAAGTACTGTTAATCGTGAAAATCCATGAGAAAGATAGATGCACTGATAGATCTGAAGAGAGAACATATGCACTCATTTTAGGAGAACTCACTCCTGAGTGGGGAAAAATCATGATACATGGATGAGGATCACTGCTAGGGCCTTGATGTATACCATGACTCATATGAATTCTCCTATTAAGTATAGGATCAGTTTCTTATATAATTGTCCATGTCGATACCTAACTCTACCTAGGGCCAAGAATGGGTATAGGATCTCACTTTGGGCCTCCTAGAGGGATTTTGACTCTATCCAAAAAAGTCATGCTGAATGGATAATACTCCTGTGGTTTGAAACGATACCTAAAATTCAGGGGAATGAGGAAAGGGGAACTAACCCATTCAAAAAAATTCCAATGAATGGTGGACAAGGAGATCAAGCCATGTAGAAGAGAGTACACAACGTGTAGCAAGGTCACACGCCGTGTCCCTTGTCTACGAGTACTTCCCATGTGCAATAACACGAGTTTGAATACATGCCCTATAGAAGGTGTATACATGGAATGTAGTTACAGTCACATTCCATGTCTGATTATTCAGATTCTGCTGAATGTACACTGGCCATGTGCCCATACACAGCTTTGACCCGTGTATTCCAACCCACGTACCGGTACATGAGGTAACCCACATAACCAGCCTGGTTTGGTCGTGTGGTGGAGTACATGTCGTGTACTCCACCCCGTGTCTATGTATCATCTGAGATACATGTTGAGTCCTGCATAGGAACCCACACACAGTGCAATATTTGTCTCACATTGTGTCATCACGAAACCCTATCCGCTACCGAGCCGACCCCATACGTCGTGTTCTTCGCGATTTTCGAGAACCTGATGTTATTATTCTAGTGCTATGAGAAATATTATATCTCTCGATCTAGCTATCTGATTTCCATGAAACTCAAGGTTTGAGGTCACCCTGACACCAAAAATCCAATTCCATTGGTTTTACGCCTCCAATTGGCCCTAAAAACATGTTTCGATCCACTCACATGAAGAACTGTTGAAGAAATATTTATCTCTAACCGAGTTGATTCATCTTCTTCCATTGTAATCGTACCTCCATTGGGTTGTCACGATGTCGAATCTCCAATTTGGGATTGTTGCATTGCGAAATGGACACACAATAATCCATTGTTCATAACCATGTGAAGAACGCAAAGAACAAATCTTCACCGTTATTCATCATGGTGTTGATCCATCCTATTAAAAGGATTAAACATAGCAAATAAAATTAAATAAAAACATACATGGATTAATTCCCCGAAATAAACCCGATAAAAGACCCTCCCGCAAGAAAAAATGATTCGCAGGTCAACCTATTCGTTAGTTCATATGTATTCATCATTTTAATCCAAGAAAATAGAAGGAAGAATTGAAATAAAAACCCCTACCTTAATCATTAATGAAGAGGGAGAGCGGTCATTGGTTGAGATTTGGTCTCAATGATCCACACATCGCCTTTCATCCTCATTCATTGAGAATTCTCTAGGGGTGGCTCCTCTCTAAAGTTATAGAGGATTCCAAGGAAAGTTTCTAGGGTTATGAGTTTAAACCTAGGCTCCTAGTTATTTAAAACCACGTAACGTGTCGGTGTGATATGGAAATATTAAAATAAAATAAATTATTAAATTTATTTTATTTCTTTTGAAATGTCCAAAAATTAACTTTTGCGATCGACCCGTACCGGTCGATGTTAGACCTCGCCTAAGGTAAATTCACTTCTCTAAACACAATAGTGTCCTCAGATTTATGATCCAAATACCCGTTTAAAAGTTATTCCACCTTTTCAGGAAAAATTCTTGCACGCTGTTTAAAAGTTTAATTTATTTCAAACATTTATTCCAGGCATCCTGGTCCTCGGAATCACATGCCATCATAAATCCTAGTCTTAAAATAATTCCATATAATATTTTAAAAAAAATAACACATGGAAAAACCAAGACATTACATTTTTTCCACCTTAGTGATTTTACATCCTCAAAAATCCAAGACAAAAGGCTACTAAAAAAGTGGGTATTGTGCATGAATATGAGCCTCCTACTCCCACGTGCTCTCATGAAGATTCATGTTCTACTATCGGACATGTACTAGGGGAATAACTCACCCACAAATGATCCTATCCTATTGATCCTCAATATCTATTGGGTACTCTATGAAGGTCACTCTATCCTCTATGTCCAGGTCACCCTAGTTGATGACATGCGATGGGTCATGCATGAACCTCCTTAACTGCGACACGTGGAAGACATATTTTACCCAGTGCATCTGCGGTGGTAGATCTTGGTGGTACACCACCTCACCAACTATGTATAGAATCTCAAAAGGGTCAATGAACCTCAAAGACAACTTTCCACCCCAATCAAATCTATGCAACCCTTGATGAGGTGAGACCTAAAGGAAGACATGGTATCCATCCTCAAACTCTAGGGGTCTCTATCATCTGTCATCATAAGACTTCTACTGGATCTGTGCAGTCTTCATCCACTCCTGGATTATTTTCACCTTCTCAGTGGTAGCTCATACCAACTCTGGATCCATGAGTGATGAATCTCTGGGGTCAGTCTATCAAAGTGGTGACCGACATGGTCACCCATATAAAGCCTCAAATAGTGTCATAACAATGGTGGAGTGGTAGCTGTTGTTGTACGCAAACTCCACCAATGGTAGTTGGTCCTCCAAACTACAATAAAAGTCCAAGATATAGGCCCAAAACATATCCTACATAACCTGAATGGTTCTCTTAGTCTAAACATCTGTCTAGGGATGGAACGTTGTTCTCAAACATAGCTGATTCCCAAATGCCTCCTCCAATCCCTTCCACAAACGAGACGTGAAACAAGAATCCTGATCTAAGACTATCATTGAAAGAGCTCCATGAAGCCAAACTATATCCTGCATGTAGATGCATCCCAATCTCTCTATGTAACCCTGCTCCCCGATATCTAGAAAGTGGGCCAATTTGATGATTCTCTCAATGATCACCCAGATAGAATCATGTCCCTTGGACTATTGTGGTAATCCATCCATAAATTACATCAATATTCCATTCCAATTCCACTATGGAACTTACATGGGGTGAGATAACCCCACTATAATCTAGTGTTCAGCCTTCAACTACTAGCATGTAAGGCATCGAGAAATGAACTCTACTACTACCTTCTTCATAATTGTCCACCAAAACTGACGTCGGAGGTCCTGATATATTTTTGAAACTCTAGGATGTACTTCCAAGGGGGATGTATGAAATTCCCTCATAACCTCCTCCCACAATACCACTGGTACAACTGTTCACCCTATGAAAAGTACGACGTTCTCCCCACCTTGAGGATACCCATCATGAGCTTGTTCTGTGGATAAATGAGCACGTAAATTCTCACAGTCAACATCCCCTAGTTGTGCCTCCCTGACTCACCATAAGATTGGAGGAGTAACAAACATTGACTAGTGATAAGCTACATTATCTCCATTCATGAAAGAAAATTTTAGCAAGGCCATCTCCTCTGACACCTCACTCAACAATAGTGAACTCAATCTCCAACTGAGAGCATAAACTACTAAGTTCTCCTTCCTAGGAGTATAGAAAATCTCAAAGTATTAATCCTGGAGGAACTCCAGCCATCACCTCTACCTCAAATTTAGATCCTTTTGTGAGAAGACGTACTTGAGGATCTTATGGTCAGAGTATATGATAAAATTTTCTCTTATCAGGTAGTGTCTCCACATATTCAACATGAATACTACCACTACTAACTCATGATCATGGGTTGCATAGTTATGCTCATGCAACCTTATCTGGAGTGAACCATAATCAATCACTACCTGTCTCTGCATTAGGACACAACCAAGACCAGTCCCTAATGCATTATAGGAAACTACATACTCGAAACCCTCTTCTAGAAATCTAAAGATCGGTGCGCTCGTCAAAATCTGACTCAACTATTGGAAAGCCAGCTGGCACTTCTCCATCCATACGAAAGGCTGCCCCTTCTAGGTCAAGGATATCATTAGTGATGATATCTAGGATAAATCAGGGATAAATCTCTGGTAGTATCCTGTTGAGCCAAGGAATATCTACACCTCTTTCATAATCCGGGGTGGCTCCCATACTAACACCGCCACGACCTTGGCTAGGTCCACTACTACTCCATCTGATGAGATAACATTTCCTAGAAAGTGGACCTTTTATATCCAGAACAGGAACTTTGAGAGCTTCCCATAAAGTCGGTGCTCTCAGAGTATGTCTAGAACCATTCACAGGTGTCTCACGTGCTTCTCCTTTGAGACCGAGTACATAAGGATGTTATTGATGAATACCACTATGAACTAGTCTAAGTATAACTGGAATATTTGTTTCATAAGTCCCATGAACACTGTAGGAGCATTCACACGCTGAAATTCATCACCAAGTACTCGTAGTGATAGTAACAGCATCTGAAATCCATCTTCAGTATATCCAAAACTTGTACTCGTAACTGGTGGTAACCTGATTGAATGTTAACCTTAGAGAACCATCATGCCCCTCGCAGTTGATCGAAGAGGTCATCGATCATTAGCAGTGGATACATGTTCTTCACTATTTCCACGATCAATGTGTTCACCTTCATCTCATAATCATTCAAAGGCCTGTATTATTCAAAGAATCATCACTGTATGAGAAATAAAAAAAATCAAAACAAGTTACACTTACAAGATTACGAAATTCACCAACAACGCAGATGAACCTGCACATTCACGCCTTTATCTATATCATGCCTATCACACAAACCTAAATCTCCAATTTCATCGTCTTCTGGTTAACCAGAAACAAAAACAAAAAATAATTGTTGTAATATAAATAATTTAAATCCAAATTCATCTAAAAAACATGAAATTTATGAAACTATGACCTCTGGCTTGTTCTTGAAATTCCTAGCACGGTGGACATAATCAACGGTACTTAGTGTCTCTTCCAAAAAATGGACTGATGGTGAGATTACAACAATTATGCATGTCATTGTTTTCCCACCCAAGGAATCCCTCAAAAGCATTGTTACTTTGCTATCCCTATTTTTCCAAAAAAAGAAAAGAAAATTGCTTAGGCCTTGTTGGTTCCTAGAGAAGAGAAGCGTTTATCTCATACCAAACATGATTTCTTAGGTCACTGTTCCATTGTATCAAATAGATCCTTAAATCCACTAGATTAAAAAATGAAATATCCCTTATATACGGCCCATTTTACCTATATGGAACATGGATAGATTGCTCCACATGTGCATTAACAACATGACTAAGAGTGCACAAGATTTTATTGGTCTCACCATCTTACCTTGACCTTCCCGGAAAAAGTATAATTTTCCAAAGTTTGATCTGTTTCAATAAGACTACACAAATTTGGCTATAACTCTTTGACTTTCTATATAATAGGGCTTGTTTGACGACACTAAATAAAAAATACTTATTATCACTTGGCATAAATTCTCCTGTATAAGTGTAGTTGTTTTTTCAGAAAATAAACTTAATTTTTAAAACTGCACATTATGAGTGAAAAGTGATATAATTAGTTTTCAATAAGTTCATGGAATGAGTATTGGAAAGACAAATAAACTAAGGCACGCCTCTCTTGCACCATTATGTGAAATATTATCAAATCCAGTGAGACGCACAAGGTTTAGCTTCTCACACTTGATCATCTCCTCCCCATCTAGCGTGCACTCCTTGATGTGAATCATAATAGAAAATATCGAATGAGACCAATTGATTTGTTTGTTAAAGAGAGTTTCTACTGTACTTCTTCCAATAGAACCTTTCTCTAAGATCTTGTAAATTTCCTTATCAGCCCAAACAGTCACATCTTCTAAAATTCCCACAAAGACACCTCCTTTCCCATCTTCGATCAATGTAATGGGTTTCTTTGACTTGTCATCTATGAATTTAGAGCACTATTATGGAGACAAAAGTTCTATTATCTCCTTTTTTTACAGCTCTAAAAATGTTACCTTCATGTTGTATTCATCACTTTGAGCTTCTATAATATCAAATATTTTTTTAACAGCTCTCATAATCACACCAAAATCTCTTGTGAATTATTTATTCTAGAAAAAAGAAAAGAAAACACAGTTTTACCATGATATGTGTTGTAGATGAAATATGATAGGTTGATTATTTCATTGAAAACAAACCATTTTTCTTTATACCCCTTCCATTTTTTACATTTTCCCTATTCCAGTTTGTCTATACGCAAAGATAGTTCCATTATATCTCTCAAGGAATTCATGAACAATAGAAGATACAAATTTCATAGACTACTCCTCCTGTTTATATGTTAGACCAAAACGCTACAGAAAAACTCTCAATTTTAGATTCCATTTATAAAGTGAGAACTAAATCAGTACTAATTACACCACCAATTCTACACTAAGAGATAAACGGAACCTCAAGTTTTGATAAACTAAATTTAAAAGAATACTGTATCAAAAGCAAAAGTCTTATTGATCTATTTATTTTCTATGGTTTGTATCACTAAAACTTCCTTTCAGTTTTCATTGCATGAAACCACGATCAGCATGTTCACCTTCAACTCATCATCTTTCAATGGCCTGTATTATTTAAAGAATCATCAGTGTATGAAAAAAAAGGAAAAAACAAGTTACACTTCCAGGATAAAAAAAATTCACCTACAACGCAAAAGAACATGCACATTGATGCCTTTATCTCTATCATGCTTATTACTTGACCTTGAATCCACTGATTTCATCATCTTCTAGTTAACTTGAAACAACAATAAACAAGAATTGTTGAAATATGAGTAATGGAAATCCAACTTTAGCTCAAAAAAATGAAATTGATGAAACTGCTAATCTCTAGTTGGTTCTTGATATTCTTAGCATAGTGTGCATAATCGACGGTGATGATTGTCTCTTCAAAATAATGGACCGATGGTGAGATTGTGGAAATTATGCATGTCTTTGTTTTCCCACCCAAGTAATCCCTGAATAGACTTGTTAGTTCTCTATCCCTATTTTTCCAAAAAAAATCACTTAGTCCTCGTTTGGTCCTAGATAAGAGAATCCTTTTTCTCATACCAAACATGATTTCTTAGGTCACTATTCTATTGTATCAAAGGGAGCCTTAAAGCCAACCGCTTAAAAAATGAAATAAAATATCCTTTATATATGGTCCAATTTACCTATATGAAACATGGCCAGAGTGCTCCACAAGTTCATTAATGACATGACCAAGAGTGATCAAGCTTTTATTGGTCTCACCATCATCCCTTTCCCTTCCCTAAAAAAGTATATTTTTCCAAAGGTTGATCTATTTTAGTAAGACAACACAAATTTGGATCTGGCTCTTTTACTTGCTATATAATAGGTCCATTTTGACAACACTAACTAAAAAATGCCTATTATCACTTGAGGTAAATGCTCATGTATAAATGAAAGTGTTTTTGGAAACATAACTTATTTTTTAAAACTGCACATTATGAGTGAAAAGTGATATAATTATTTTTCAATAAGGGCACCAAACTAGTACTGGCAAGAAAAATAAACTGAGGCACACCTCCCTTGCACTAGAATGTGAAATATTCTCAAAACCAGTGAGTTCCACAAGGTTTAGATTCCCACACTTGATCATCTCCTCCCCCTCTGGAGTGCACTCCTTGATGTGAATCTTAATAGAAAATATAAAATTAGATCGGTTACTTTGTTTATTAAGGAGAGTTTTTCTATTCTCCTTTTAGCAGAACCATTCTCCAAGATCTTGTAAATTTCATTAGCAGTACAAACAATCTCTTCTTCTAAACCTCTCACAAAGACACCTCCTTTCCCATCTTCCATCACTGCAAATGAGTTTCTTTGACTTGTCATCTATGAGTTTAGAGCACTCTTATGGATCCAAAAGGTCTATTATCTCCATGTTGTACAACTCTAAAAACATTACCTTCATGTTTTATTAAGCACTTTTAGCTTCTAGAATATCAAAGATTCACTACTAAAAAACTGGGTTTCCGCAGCGCCACCCTTTAACAGTGCTAAAAAAAGTGCTGATAAATGGTACTTTTAACTACACTAAAAAAAGAACAGTTAAAAGTGACCCTTTATCAGGGCTTTTTGAGTGCTCATAAGGGCACCCCCTTTATCAGTGCTTTTTTTAGCGTTGTTAAAGGGCCCCCCTTTATCGGCATTTTTTTAGTAGCGCTGATAAAGGGGGGTGGGGTTATCAGTGCTTTTTTTACTAGTGATAATAAAGTGTATATTTCAAAAAAATAATAAAAAATAATATATTGATATATAAATATATAAGTATATTTATATTGATATAAATAAAATATGTTTTTTTAAATATGTTTTAGATAAGTAAAAATAAACATTTGCACTTAATATATAAGATGTGTAGTGAAAATTTCTTAAAAAATATATTGAAAAATGATTAATTAATAATTTACTAATTATCATAAACTAATAATCGTTAAATAAAAATTTTAAGACACAAAAAAATCAAAAAATTAATAAAATATCTAAAATAAGTTGAAAACATAACTCAAACTTCAAACGGACATAACTTCTGATCCGGGTGTCCATCTAAGCTCTACAACATATCAAATAGAAGTTTGTGATGATCTCTACACGTTGGAGACAAAAGGAAACCTTTTGTCAAGGCCAATAAAGGCCCAAAAGGCATCCAAAACTGAGTTTTTAGTCCGGATACACAAATTTTTTAACATTCGATGGAATTTCAGCCTCATTAAGGGGGTCTTTTACCATTTTTCAGTGGGGAATTGATTTATTTCAAGGGATTACATTCATATTCATATTATGAGTTTTAAATTTTATCACTTTTCATGATTTACTGTAATTTATAATCAAATATATAACAATATATACATATTTTTTATATAATCTCACATAAAAAATTAATTTTATAAATAAATAATTTTACATATTTACATATAAAATATATTTTTCAATATATAAGCCTTATCTAAAAAAAAACTAATATCCATTTTATTTAAAATATAAATATATGAATATTTATATACCTATATAATGTGTACGTGTATATATATATTTGTGTGCGTCTGTATTGACAAACTGATATATATTATTTATATATTCTAAACATATGCAGATACATATTAATATATAATATTTGTAAATATATATAAATATGTATAATTATACTTACAGATACACATATAATATGTGTGTGTGTGTGTTGTATATATGTATTTATTTATTTATAAACACATACAAAAAATCATATTTTATAAATGCATTTAAAAAAGATCTTATAAATATATATTAATATACGAATAAATATACAGATAAAAAATATAAATATATATAAATAAATAGATATAAATATATATTAATATACAAATAAATATATTAATATATTAATATAACAATATATATATATATTAATATATGGATATATATGTATGTGTGTTTATAAATATATATTAATATACGAGTAAATATAACTATATATATATATATATAAATAGATGTATTATTAAATGATGGTAAAGAAATATGGTGGAGTGGTAAAGGTTTTGGTGCGCAGGCAAGAAGTCTCGAGTTGAAATTCACGGGGAAGCTGGTCGCGCACGCAGGTGGAATTGCAGCTAGCACTGTTAAAGGTATGGTGGGATGCTGTTAAAGGGTGGGTGGGGTGGCTGTTGGGGCGTGCGAGCTGGGGGAACTGTTGAAGGGGGGGGCTTCAAGCGCTATTGAATCCCCTCCTTGAATTGCAGAAATATTTTTTTTAATGTTTTTTAACTTTTATCAACATTTTTTTAGCGCTAATAAAAGGGTCCTTTATCAGCGCTTTTTTAGCACTTCTAAAAGGGACCCCCTTTTATTAGCGTTAGGGGTGTCCAAACCTGACCCAACCCAACCAACCTGACCCAACCCGAACGGGTTGGGTCACTTTGGGTTGACCTGTGGTCGGGTTGGGTCGGGTCATGGGTTGGGAGAAAAATGACCCAACCTGACCCATCCAACTCGATGACACCTCCGCCTATCTTGCATCCAGCACCACCTTCACACCTCTCGTCAGACCCTCTTGTCTACGCCTCTCCCTCCCGGCTGACCCAAGTCCATCTCCCTCACCACTATCATCCTCCTTGTCTCCGCCTCTCCCTCCCGACCCAAGACCCTTTCCCTCACTGCCATATTTCTCTATGTATCCCACTGTGATTGTGTCCCTAAATCCACTAAAGACTACTGCCATCCTAATCACTTTGTCACCTCGTTGCTACCCTCTTGATATGAATAAATCAAGATGATAAAGCTGGTCATATTTAATCCTCCAGGAAAAAAATGAAGAACACAGGATGAAAAAACTGAAGCCATAGCTGAGGCCAACTAGATTCGAATAAATCAGGATGCCGAAGCTAAAGACGACCAGATTCGATCGTCATATTTTTGAAGAACTCAGAAATTCCTAAGTTGAAGCCGACAAGATTCAATCAAGATGAAAAAGAAAAACATATTCGATCAGATTTGATTGATTCGTTGAAGCTGAATAGATTCGATCCTTCAAAGCCAAGGCAGAATCAATCCTCCATATCATCGATGCTCTATGTGCCTACCATCAAAGAAAATCCGCAGTGCTGGTTGAAGATTTATAAAGAATACAAGAATCCTAGATTTCCTATGATGTTTGTTTTTGATGAAGAAAATAACTACCTCACTGCCTATCTAGATCTGAAGATGATGAACCTCCTCATTGAATATCGCTTGCAACGATTTACCTTGCCACTGAAACCAGATTTACCAGAAAATCCAATCTTCTATGAGGGTGTTGTCCGGTTAATAAATCCTAGAACTATGATGAACTGAAGAGAAGAAACAAAAGGTTAAAGATCTATTGAATCCTTACATTTTCTGATGAAGGAGGAAGCTTGGGGTTGATTCTTCTATGGGCTTGGGGTGTTCTCTAGTGTGGCAAGGAAGACGAACCAGAGTGGGGGAGAGAGTTGTCACACAAAAAATTGAAAGTGGTGGATTTTTTTTCAATAACCCATCATCCCAACCCAACCCAACCCTTTCTGAGACGGGTCGGGTCGGGTCGGGTCCAAACAAAAAATAATGTCTAACCTGACCCAAACCGACCCATCCTATTTTAATTGGTTCAGGTCCAAAATACCCCCCAACCCGACCCAACCCGACCCATGGACACCCCTAATTAGAACCTCGATTAATATCGCTTGTTTTAGTGTTTTAAATGGAATTCTTTAGCTCTTTTAAAAGCCATATTTGTAGTAGTGATTTTTGTAACGACCCAAAATTTCATTAATAGAAATCACTCTTGATCTAATTAAATGTCTCTTTATGTAAAATTTTTATATAAAATGTCAACTTATTTGGTTTTATGTTAAGAATTGTGACTGTTGCTAATATAGTCATTGAATAGTGATCACATGATTAGTATAAATATAGGGATTTAACAAATCCAATTTACTTAGATAAAGGAAGTGATGGACTCATCCAGTATATGTGACCATACGAAGCCCATTTGTCAAAGCTTTAAAAGGAGGTAGCTTCATTGGGCTTCTATGTTGACCAAGATTAAGCTGATCTTGAACACGTTAAGCTTGAGCGGAACCGCCTATGGGAGAAGTGGAAGTTGATAGAGATTACCACCCAAGCGATGTTATCCGAGCCACCCCAAGAGTCTGTCACCATCGCAAACCTCACCCATCGGTCTTAGAAGGTGTTTTAAGGGGTTATTTAACAAGACCCTACTATTATGGTTATGTACATTATTTTTCTATATAATAATGGATATACTTTCATTTTATTATTGTTACCTTGTAAATATTTTTTAAAGCACAAATAGTATTTTTACTTAATGTTCAACTAAGAAACCTATTTTGATGAATTAATGGATTTTTTAGTAAAATAATATTTTAATAAAATATTATTATTATTATTAAATTAATTTTTATTAAATATAAATGATCGTGTAATTTTATGAATGCAATTGTAATTTTTATTAATGTTTAAAATCCATTTTTGTAAAAACCCACGAATTTTCGATAAATGTCGGTTTTTATTTTAAAAGTAAAAATTAACATATTTAGAAAAAAATTTAGATAATATGAATATTATTTCTAGAATCAGGATGTCAAAATTATCCCACAATGAATTTTTCATAATTTTCTGAGATAGTCAAATATTTGGGTAAAAATTAAAGGTCGTTTAAATATATAATGTGTTTTATGACATCATAATGACCTAATAGTGATGTAATAAAATACTATAAACTTTATGTTCTTCCAATATATGTTTTTCCATAAAAATAATTTGATTTTTGGTTTGTTTGATTTATTTTACAAAGCTTTAGTGGACCCTTCAAGACTTATTAAACATTTTGTCTTTTTAAATTGTTTTCCTTAGGAGTGTGACTCACCTCGACATAAGAAACCCCATTATTTTAAAAAGTTTGGACTTTGGACTTATAAAATATTTTTTTCACTTCCCTTTTCCAAAAACCATGGGCAAAAACCATGGGCTGGTTTGTGGTTTGGATTAGTTTAATGTGAGGTGTCCCAAACCTAAATAATAAAGATTTATCTCACCTTTCCTATATAAACCCACCCAAGATCCCACTTCCTCCCCACTAAAATCCATTGGATTATGTCCAACCTCTTCCCTCCTATCTCTATAATCCTCCCAAGGTTCCCCAATCTCCCAATAATCCTCTCTCAAACCTCTCTCAAACCTTTGGAAGCACACTTCCAAGTAAGGGTTTTTCTTCCTTCCTCATTTTTGTCCAATATTCTTTAAATTGTTATGACCTTTTAATTTCAATTATAAATATTGGTGTATGGTTTATCAAATCACCCATACTTCCCTCTTTATGTTTGAATTATGGGACACCCCTTTCTCTCTCATTAAATTCCTCCCATGTACACCTGTTACTATGCTAAAATTCTGAAAGAAATTTCTCTCTCCACATTTACATTCAAGCAATTATTTTGTATCATGAATCTAAATTCCATTAAATTTGTTGGGAAATGTATCTATATGATCCCTTTACTATTAATGTCATGTAAATATGATGATACACCCCTTTCTCTCTTATCAACCATTTTTATGAGTTCTTATGTCACGTCGTTATGCTGCTGAGATTGCACCGTGCTTTTCCAAGCCAAAGTCATTGTGTAGTGAATACCATGCCCATTTCTTTATCAAGGGTATTCACCTTTATGCAAATTTACTTATTGTTTAAAGAGTTTCATGTATTTATTACACATTCATTTATCATGGAATAATTGATTGTGTTGAATGATTCAATGTTTTTTTGATCCATATGGCACACATATGCATGAAATGAAATGTTTAAGAAGGGTGCGCCCTGATAGTGCTCTAATTCATTGAGTAAAGTATAGTATCATGATACGTCATGTGAAATGGGTGTTTACTCAATATTATTCAAGTGCAATGATGGTTTACTCATTCTTCATGTGCAATGAGGTTTTACTCATGCTCCATGTGCAATGAGCCTTGGCTCATGCTAATTCCATGTTAAGTGTTGTTGCCACATTTCCACGTTATGATTATCATGATTTATTATTCCTTTATGTTTATGATTCTCTTATGATATATTGATATACCTATTATCTAACATTTATTTTATTCCTCATGTTATTACATGATTATTACCTTATTGGGATTTATATCTCACCCTTTTCTTATGCATGTCCTCAGGTTATCCCATGCAATGCTAAGTACGAGGGAATGTAGTAGTCATGTAAAGCATGTTTTCAATAAAGATGTTGTATTTCATGTTTTAAGTTGTTATGTAATGATCTTACTACCCAAATACACTAGACCCATCAATCTTCTAGGTTTCATGAAGTTAAGTTTATGTAATAAATTATGTTTAATTGTGCAATAAAAAGAAGGGTGGTCATAGTTGGTATCAGAGGATAGGTTTAGTTATTTTTGGGATTAGGATTAGAAAACCCTAGTAAATCCTTATAGAAAAGTCTAAGTATAATAAAAACATACCTATGTTTTGGTGAGTATTGAGTAAGTGGTTTATCAAGAAAATACATCCTTGTATGGATATGAGTAGGTAGAGGCGGCTTTGGCACAGATGTATCCTAGGCGTAAAACTCAAAAACACCACTTTGAGCTAGACTCGAACAGGAACTGGTGCAGAACAATGAGCTTTGCTACACTCTTGGTTAAAATAATCCTAGGGGATATTCTTTGGTAAATTCACAAGCTTATTATGAACCATTATTAAGGGACAAAAAAATTCCCTAAGAATATATGTTAGAATGTAAATCATGGATAACATAGACTAAAGCCAATAAATTCAAATGTTAAGGAAATAAAAGTTATTTATAAGTCATTAGTTGTTCTTTGTATTACCCTTTATGTGTTACCTCTAAATTTCCTTTTATTCCAGCCAATGGTCAATAATAGGAGGACTCAGGCTAAAAATCTATGTGAAGATCAATGTGATGATTGTACTATTAAGATGTCTAATCCAATTGGAGTAAGAATCGTGAAATTTCTCATGCTTCTCTCTCAGATAACTCAAGATTTGAATAGTAACATAGGTCAAGAGGAAATTTCAACCCCCCTAAGAAGAACAAGTCGCTATCGAGAGCTTCATGAGATAAATTCCTCCTACTTTTAATGGATCATCTGATCCCTTAATCACTGAACATTGGATCAACTCCATTGAAAAGATCTTCTCCATCCTTCAATATTCTGAACAAGAGAAGGTTCTCCTGGCTACTTATCGTATGGAGGGTGAAGCTGATCAATGGTGGAAGTTGATAAAAAATACGAAGCATAAGGATGAGATCGAGGCGTTAGAATGGAAGTATTCTCAGAAGATGTTTCTTGATAAATATTTTTCATGCACCCTAGGGATTAAGATGAAAAAGGAATTCCTTGCCCTCAAGAAAAAAGAAGAAGAATCTGTCAAAGCATTTGAGGAAAGCTTAACAAGGCTTACATGATACGCCTCTGACTTTCTCTTTACCCCTGAATCAAAGGTTGATTGCTTCTTTGGTGGACTGGAACCTAGCCTACGGAAAGCACTGGTGATCCGTGACTTCGACAGCTATGAGGAAATTGTCCAATGTGCCCTCATGGTTGAAATGGAGATTAGATAATCTCAGGGGTATCATGGGGATAAGAAGCATAAGGTGGATTTCAATGCTGGCGGTCTGATGGATAAATACAGCGGTGATAAGAAGATCCATCACCCCACTTGCCAAAGGTGCGGAAAGAAGAACCCCGGAAATTGCCTGAAGGGGGCAAGGAAATGCTTTAGGTGTGGAAGAGAAGGGCACCTAGCTATTAATTGTCAGCAAGAAAGACCCACGACTGTGACATATGAGAGGAACGCTCCGTTCGAACTTCAACGTGTGGTTCATTGCTAGAACTGCAAAGAACCAGGGCATCTTGCAAATCAGTTCCCAAAGACAAGGGTTTTGGGAGGCAACCAACAACCTCCAAGGCAGCAAGGGTGAGATTTTACCATTACTACTACCAAAGTGAACCATGAACATAAAGTGGTGACAGGTACGAAAGTTATTCATTCAAGAATAGAGAACATACTTTTTGATTCATGTTCTATGCATTATTTTATATCTTGAAAGTTTAGTAGAACAATCCCAACACCACCACAAATCATGGAAGTGAAAATGTCGGTGAGTATGGAAAATGGGGCAATCACTGCATCCCATGAATATAACTCCTCCCTTATCATAATTTGCGGATTAAAATTCCCGGAGAACCTCTTCATACTCCCTTTGGTGGAATTTGATGCGATTCTTGGCATGGGTTGAATTTCCTTATATAGAGCCAACATAAATTGTCAGGAGAGGGAAATCACTCTCTATGTGGATAATCGACCCCCGGTTCTATACAAGTTCAAGGAGGAAGATGAATCTTCTTTAGCTCTATCATCTCAAGCGTGGATATTACTGCCCTATGAGCACACATATCTGGCTCAAATGATTGAGTCCAAGGAAGAAGCCATCCTTGAAGACATGCCTATTGTGAGGGAATTTGCTAAAGTGTTTCCCAAGGAATTGCATGGTCTTTATCCTAGAAGAGATGTTGAATTATCAATTGTTCTTATACCTGGGGAATTTCCAATATCCAAGACTCCATATAGAATGGATGTTGTGGAGCTTGAGGAGCTGAAGAAACAACTATAGGAGAATCTAGATAAAGGTTTTATACGCCCAAGTGCTTCACCATGGGGTGCACCAGTCCTCTTCGTCAAGAAGAAGGATGGGTCAATGCACCTTTGCATCAATTATCGTGAGATCAAAAAAATCACGATAAAGAACAAGTATCCTCTCCCATAGATTTATGACTTGTTCAATCATCTTCGTGGAGCACAATACTTCTACAAGGTGGATTTGTGGTTGGGATATTATCAAGTAAAGGTGAAGAAGGAAGATATACCCAAGACTGATTTTCGTACAAGATACAGACATTATGAATTCATAGTAATGCCTTTCAGACTCACTAATGCTCCATCAATCTTCATGGACTTGATGAATAGAGTCTTTAGAGATTACCTCGACAAATTTGTGGTAGTATTTATAGATGATATTTTGATATACTCCCAAACCAAGGAGAATCATGAGGAGCATCTAAGAACTGTAATAGAGACCTTGAGCAAGGAAAAGGTCTATGAAAAGTATAACAAGTATGGGTTCTGGTTAAAGGATGTCTCGTTATTGGGGCATATCATCACAAGCAACGGTATATCTGTGGATCCCTTCAAAACATATGCAATTGAGGGATGGCCGAGGCCAACAACGATAACGGATATTTGTAGCTTATTGGGGTTAGCTGGATATTATTGACGATTTGTGAGAAATTTCTCATGATTGTTCAAACCTCTTACCAAGATAACTCGGAAGGGAGTAAAGTTTTCTTATAGTGATGAATGCAAAGAAAGATTCAAGGAGTTGAAAAGGAGGCTTATCACTGCGCTCGTGCTCACTTTACCCACAAGTGGAGTAATTTTTGTGGTATTCAATGATGCTTCAAAGAAGGGCCTAGGATGTGTGTTGAAGAAAAATGAGAAAGTCATTACATATGCTTCAAGGAAATTGAAATCTCTAGAACAAAACTATCCAACACAAGACCTCGAGTTGGCTGCAATGATCTTTACTTTGAAAATTTGGTGGCATTATCTCTTTGGGGAGAAGTGTAAAATATATACAGACCACAAAAGTCTCAAGTATATATTTACATAGAAAGAGTTTAACATGCACCAATGAAGATGGTTAGAGCTAATCAAACACTATGATTGCTCAATCAATTACCACCCTGAGAAAGGGAACAAGGTGGCAGATGCCCTAAGTAGAAAGGAATCAGTGATTCTATCATTGAAGAGAATTGAAAAGGATCCAATATTCTTAGATTTTATGAATATGGACATGGGAATCATAAAGAAGGGAACATCATCAATCCTTTCACATATTATTTCTCAACCGTCACTTTTGGAAAGGTAAAAGGATGCTCAAAAGGATGATGTGGGAATTCAAGAAAAAGTGGAAGCTATCGGAAAAGGGAAATCCTTAGAGTTTAATGTTAATGAAGAAGGAATTGTGAGATTTTGGAAAGACAACATGTTCCATCAAGTCCATAGCTAAAGAAGAAACTTTTGGATGATGCACATAGTTCAAATTTCTCTATTCACCCAGGAAACACAAAGATGTATCGAGATATCCGAGAGCATTATTGGTGGGATAATATGAAGAAGGAGATCGCTGAATATATATCAAAGTGCCTGGTGTGTCAGAAAGTGAAGGCAGAGAAGCAGAAGTCTAAAGGGATGATGCAACTATTGCCCATACGAGAATGGAAATGGGAGAACATCACCATGGACTTTGTCACCGGACTTCTGAAGACATCCAAAGTCAACAATGAAATATGGGTTGTTATGGATCATCTTACAAAGGCTGCACACTTCATTGTTATTCGGGAGGATTTCTCATTGGATCAACTGGCACAGATATATATCAGAAAAGTGGTAAGGATGCATGCAGTACCACTATCTACTGTGTCCGATCAAGATCCAAGATTCACCTCTAAGTTTTGGAAGAGTCTTCAACATGCACTGAATACTGAACTGAACTTCAGTACGGCCTATCATCCTCAAACTGATGGTCAATCAGAGCGGACTATTCAAACACTTGAGGAAATGTTGAGAGTGTGTTCTATGGACTTCAAAGGAGGGTGGGACCAATATCTTCCACTGGTTTAATTCTCATACAATAATAGTTTCCACTCAAGCATCTAAATGGAACCTTATGAATACATGTATGGGAAGAGGTGCAGAACACCATCATGTTGGGATGAAGTCTGTGAGCATAAGCTGCTAGGACCATAAATGGTCGAAGAAATGGCGGAGAAGGTGAAAACCATTCAGCAGCATATCAAGGCAGCCCAGAGTCGACAGAAGAGTTATGTAGATAACCGTCGATGATACCTTGAGTTTAAATTTGGAGACATGGTATTTCTATGCATATCTCCATGGAAGAAGGTCATGAGGTTTGGAAAGAAAGGGAAGTTATGTCCAAGGTACATCGGCCAAATTGAGATTCTTAACAATGTCGGGGTTGTTGCCTATCGACTAACACTTCCACCTACCATGGCCAAAGTACATGATGTCTTTCATGTTTCCCTCTTAAAGAAGTACATACCAGACCCTTCACATGTACCCTCTTTAGATGTGGTAATGTTAGATGGTGATCTTTCTTATGAGGAGAAACCAGTGAAGATCTTAGATCATAGACAAAATGTTCTACGAAATAATACAATGCCCCTCGTCAAGGTGTTGTGGAGAAACCATAAGTTTGAAGAAGCAATGTGGGAATCAGACGAAATGATGAAGTAGAGTTACACACATCTGTTTTAGTGTGGGAAAAGGAAATTTCATGGGCTAAATTTCTTAAGGGGGGAAGATTGTAAGGACCCAAACTTTCATTAATGGAAATCCCTCTTGATCTAATTAAATATATCTCTATGTAAAATGTTTATATAAAATGTCAACTTCTTTGGTTTTATATTAATAATTGTGATCATTGCTAATATAGTCGTTGAACAGTAATCACTTGATTAGTATAAATATAGGGATTTAACAAATCCAATTTACTCAGACAAAGGAAGCGATGACCTCATCCAGTAGACGTGCCCCATATGAGGCCCATTTTTCAGAGCTCGGAAAGGAGGTTGCGTTATTAGGATTTTCTCTTGACCAAGATCAAGCCGAGATTGAACATGTTAAGCTTGAGTAGAACTTCCTACGGGATAAGTAGAAGTTGATATAGATTACCACCCGAGCGATGATATCTGATCCACCCCAAGAGTCTGTCACCATCACAAACCTCACCAGTCAGTCTTATGCGGGTGATTTAAGGGGTTATTTAACAAGACCCTAGTACTATGGTTATTTACATTATTTTTGTATATAATAATGAATATATACTTTCATTTTATTATTGTTACCTTGTAAATAGTTTTTATAGCACAAATAGTATTTTTAGTTAATGTTCAACTAAGAAATATATTTTGATGAATTAATGGATTTTTGAATTAAATAATGTTTTAATAAAATATTATTATTATTATTAGATTAATTATTATTAAATATAATGATCGTATAATTTTATGAATGCGATTGTAATTTTTTATTAAGGTTTGAAAGCCATTTTTGTCAAATCCCATGAATTTTCGATAAAACGGTTTTTATTTTAAAAGTGAAAATTAACATATTTAAAAAATTATTTAGATAAAATGAATATTATTTCTGGAATCAGGATGTCGAAATTATCCAATGGTGAATATTTCATAATTTTCTGAGACAATCAATTTTTTGGGTAAAAATTAAATACCATTTAAATATATAATGTGTTTTATGACATCATAATGACCCAATAGTGATGTAATAAAATACTATAAACTTTATGTTAGACGAATATATTTTTTACCGTTAAAATAATTTGATTTTGGGTTTGGTTGATTTATTTTACAAAGCTTTAGTGGACCCTTCAAGACTTATTAAACATTTGTCTTTTTAAATTGTTTTCCTTAGGAGTGTGACTCACCTCTACATAAGCAACCCCATTATTTTAAGACGTTTGGACTTTGGACTTACAAAATACTATTTTACAATTCCCTTTACCAAAAACCATGGGTAAAAACCATGGTCTGTTTTGTGGTTTTGATTAGTTTAATGTGAGGTGTCCCAAACCTAAATAATAAAGAATTCTCTCACCTTTCCTACATAAACCCACACAAGATCCCACTTCCTCCTCACTCAAAGCCTTTTGAGTTCGTCAAAACTCTACCCTAATCTCTCTATAATCCCCCCAAGTCACCCCAATCTCCCAATAAGCATCTCTCAAGCCTCTCTCAAACCTTTGGAAGCACACTTCCAAGTAAGGATTTTTCTTCCTTTCTCATTTTTGTCCAATATTCTATAAATTTTTATTCCCTTTTAATTTCAATTAAAAATGTTGGGGTATGGTTTATCACCTCCCCCATACTTCCCTATTTATGTTTTAATGATGGGAGACCCCTTTATCTCTCATTAAATGCCTCCCATGTACACCTGTTACTATGCCAAAATTCTGAAAAGAATTTCTCTCTCCTCATTTACATTCAAGAAATTCTTTTGTATCATGAATATAAATTCAATTGCATTTATTGGGAAATGTATATATATTAACCCCTTACTTTCCATGTCATGTAAATATGATGAGACACCCCTTTATCTCTCATCAACCATTTTTATGAGTTCTTATGTCACGTCGTTATACTGCCGAAATTGCACCGCGCTTTTCCAAGCCAAATTCATTGTGTAGTGAATACTATACCCATTTATCTATCAAGAGTATTTCATGTTTTAAGTTGTTATGTAATGATCCTAATACCCAAATACACTATACCTCTTGATATTCTATGTTGCATCAAGTGAAGTTTATGTAATAAATTATGTTTAATTGTGTAATAAAAAGCAGGGTTGTCATAATTTTCTTTACAGCTCTCAAAGTCACACCAGCATCGCTTGGGAATTCTCTATTCTAAAAAAAAAGAAAATCCAACATAGTTTTACCATGATATGTGTTGTAGATGAAATATGATAGGTTGATTATTTTATTGAAACCAAATTTTTTTTGCTCCCCCATCCATTGTGTACATTTTCCCTGTTCCAGTTTTTCCATAAGAAAAGTTAGTGTGGTTATATTCCTGAAGGACTTCATGAACAATAGGAGATACATCTTGAGATCCAATGCTCATCGCTTTTTTAATGTCCCGGTTTCGGAATCCACCCAAAGGCGCCTCGTACCTGGTCGGTCACATGGCCTCAAGCGCATTTCCCCAAACACCAGAGGCTGCTGACTAGCAGCGAGGGCCTTGGGTGTGATAGTGGGGAAACTATTCCCTCATCGGCAGAGTACATAGTGGAATAGAAAAACAAATAACAATAATAGTGGAAGCATTAGACATCCATACAAGAGTAAACAATGGAAGACTGATAAATAAAAAACTGGAGCAGAAATATATGTAAATGATGCATGATACACATATGTCTAGGAAAACATCCAAACAAGTCACAATGCTGAATACAGTACTAAACCAAAGTGCAAAAGAAAAATAGATGAGAAAATCCTAAGCATCACAAGCCTCATCTTGGTCCCATGCTCTCCAGCTATAGTGCAATCAAGAACCTGAAGTAGAAGGGCTCTTTCCCTTATCTATACCTGCAACAATATAATCTGTTTGGGACCAAAAGCATGACCCAAACAGGGTGTGAGACAAATTCCCAATAGGAAACCACCTAAAGATCTATGCCTAACAGTCAGTGAATATATGGCAGGTAAAGTACAGTAAACGGTAAATAGTAATTAGTAAACAGGATAATACACAGCATTAAAAATCCATAGTTTCTATCATATAATCCACAAACCTGAAACAACCACTCAAGCAAGTAGAACAAAAAGGTAACCTCTGGGTTGTTCTCATAGTCTACCTCCTAAGGTTCAACCTATAAGTACTAGCAACCCTCTAGGAGGCACACACAATCTCACCCCTCTAGTTTAGCTAAAGAATAGACTCTCTGAGGAAGTACTCACCGTCAATTCCCCCTATAGTCTCGTATCATACTAAAGGCTCTCTGGGGAAGCACTCAACGTCAATTACCCCTGTGGCCCGCATCGAGGAACAACAGACTCTCTGAGGAATCACTCAACGTCAATTCCCCATGTAGTCTCACATCGTAAATTAAAGACACTTTGGAGAAGCCCTTACATCCATTCTCCCTATGGTCCACTACACTAGGTTCTCACAGCCCTATGTAAAACAACATACATAGCACGTGTATCGGCCCAAGTAAACCTCAACAACTACTTGGCTATCATTATAAGGCACAACAGCATAACAGTATAACAGTTCCACTATCCTACAACTAGGCATGGCAACTGGAAAAATGCCAAACAAGCAAAACAACATGTAAAAACATTTAGAACATAGTACAATTTACCCTATGCACAAGCAATTACCTATACTCAAGAAATCAAGCAAGGCAGGAAAACAACAAGGGAAAAACAGGAAACATGCAATACCCCATTCGAGGGTATTGGTGGAATTTGCACAAAATATTCACAAACTTCCTAAAGAAAGGCACAAACCACCTACCTCGATGCTAGGAGATCGATATAAGTGAACCTCAATGATTGATTCCCCTTAGAACGTCGAAGATCTGAGAAAAAGTCCAAAACGCTCAACCCACAATAACTTGAAAACGAGGAGGAATCACGGAACAAGGCTAAAACAAAAGAGAGAGATTACCGAGGTGATACCAATGAAATCGATGATGGTTGAAATGGAGATCAGACGGAGGCTCAGAAGCTCGGGGAAGAATCGCGGCCGTATGGGAGTTCTCGGCCGAACAAAACCTAGAAGAAGGTTGTTCTTGCGATTAGGCGCGACCCCGGTGCATTTAAATATAAAAAAGAAAATACACGGTGTGTACTTCTGGGGTACACGACATGTAATCTGTTTTTCTGTACTCCGCTTTAATCGGCCTCCACATCACCCCTACACACCGTGTGTGTGGCCCAGACACGTCCGGCACACGGCCTGGCGCAGCAAGGGAGTACACAACATGTACTCAAAATGTACATGGCGTGTACTTCAAAATTTTCCAGAAACTCCACTTTTCCCAAAAACACCAGGAAAATAAAGACATACCTGAAAACAAAGTTCCGAGTTCTTAAAAACTTCCCCCCTTAAAGAAATTCATCCCCGAATTTCCCTAACGAGGTGGAGAAGGAGAAACCACAAACAGCTCCGGCCACTGTGATCGTACATCTGCCTCCCTTTCCCAGGTCTCGTCCTATACTCTCCCGTGCTGCCATAGCACCCGTACCAGAGGAACAGACCGCCCACAGAGAGCCTTCGTACTACGATCGACAATCCGGATAGGATGCTCCTCAAACGATGCATCCACTTTGAGCTCAACCTCCTTGGGATGAAAGACATGATACGGATCTGAAAAGTAACGTCGGAGCTGAGAGACGTGGAAGAAGTCATGCATGGCCTGGTACCTATGAGGTAACTGCAACTGATAGGCAACCGACCCAACTCTCTCCAATACCTCAAACGGCCCGACATACCGTGGTGAAAGATTAACCCATCTCTGAATCCTTTTGTGTCCCAACCTGGGTGCAATACGCAGGAAAACCTGATCCTCGACCTCGAACTCCAGAGGTCGTCTCTACTGATCAACATAAGACTTTTGTCGAGACTGTGATGTTTCCATCCTCTTCCAAATCAACTCTATCTACCTTGAGGTCTCCTAAACAATACGAGGTCCCAATAAAGATGTCTCTCCTACCTCCAACCGACATAAGGGTGATTGGTATGGCCTACCATACAAAGTCTCATAAGGTGTCATCTGAATAGTTACCTGAAAACTACTGTTGTTGGTGAACTCCACCAGAGGGTTATGTTTCTCCCAAGAACTGCCAAATTCTAGAATGCAAGCTCGGAGCATATCCTTAAGCACCTGGATCGTACGCTTGGACTGGCCATCAGTCTAGGGATGATATGTTGTACTCAGAAGTACCTGTGTACCCAAAGCCTTCTGAAGTCCCTACCAAAACCGAGAAGTAAAGCACGCATCCCTGTCTGAAACAATGGAGTGGGGGACTCTATGAAGACGCACAATTTTCAGATGTATAGCCGTCCTAGATCATCAACACTGAAGGTCTCCTTGATCGGTAAGAAGTGAGCAACCTTCATAAGCTTGTCGACGACAACCCAAACAACATTGTTCCCTCGAGGCAACCTCGACAATCCGGTCATGAAGTCCATTGTGAGATCGTTCCACTTCCACTCCGGAATGGGTAACTATTGTAAAAGGCCTACTGTTCGTTGATGTTCTGCTTTTACCTACTGACAAGTAGAACACCTCAAGATGAAACCAGCAACATCTCTCTTCATACCTGGCCACCAATACTGGCGATGAAGATCCCGATACATCTTGGAGACGCCAGGATGAACTTCCCAAACAAAGGAATGAAAATCCCGCATCAGCTCCTCGCATATGTCTGCTGGCATCCATACGCGTCCTTGGAAATGCAAGATATCATCCTTGTCCATTGTCCATCTAGGAAGAGGGTCCTCTCCTGACACACTCTCCCACATGACTAAGCCTTCTGAGTCTAATAGCTGCCTCATCCATACCCGATCAAGAAGTGTAAAGGTAACAACTACAAAAGATAGGAATGTCTGCCCCTATCTGTCGTGCACCTCTAGATGAATCTCAGAGAACGGAGACATAAGATGCCACTCACTTCTGGCCTCCTAAACTGCCTGAATCCAAGTTATCATGCTCAATGCATCTGCCACTGCGTTTCCCTTTCCCGGCGTATAGGCAAGCTCAAAATCGAAGGACTGAAGATACTCAACCCACCTACTTTGTCTCAGATTCAGATCACACTGGGTGAAGATGTACTTGAGACTCTTGTGGTCGGTGAAAACCACAAAGTGCTCTCCCAGAAGGTAATTTCTCCAACATCATAGGGCATGAACAACAACTGCCAACTCCAGGTTGTGTGTCGGGTAGTTCCTCTCATGTGGCCTCAACTGTCGAGACACGTACGCAACAACTCCATCTCCCTGCATAAGCACATCGCCCAGCTCGATACCTGAAGCATCATAATAGAATATATAGCTCTTACATGTCTCTATCAAGACGAGTATCGGTGCTGACGTCAACCTTCCCTTCATCTCCTGAAAGGCTGACACACAAGAATCTGACCATAAGAACTTTTCCCCCTTCTTGGTCAGACCTGTCAATGGTGCTTCTAGGCGTGAAAAGTCCTAAATGAAGCATCTGTAGTATCCAGCCTGCCTAGAAAAATTTGCAACTCAAAAACGTTCTTCGGATACTCTCAAGAAACTATAGATCTCACTTTCTATGGGGCCACAGATACTACTGCCACTGAGATGACATGTCCCAAGAAGTGAATCTGATCCATCCAGAAGTGGAACTTTGAGAGTTTAGCATAAATTTGATGCTCTCTCAGTGTACTCAGAATGATCTCAAGGTGGGTAGCATGGTTGTGTCGAATGTGAGAGTACACCAAAATATCGTCCATGAAGACCACGATGAAGGAATCCAAGTAAGGATGGAATACTCGGTTCATCAGTGCCATGAAAATAGATAGCGCATTCGTGAGAATGAACGGCATAATCATATACTCGTAGAGACCATACCTTCTCCTGAAGGATATCAGAGGTATATCTAATGGTATGACGCGCAACTGATGATAATCAGACCTCAAATCAATCTTCAAGAACACACAGGCTCCTCGAAGCTGATCGAAGAGATCATCAATCCTAGGAAAGGGATATCTGTTCTTGACCGTCAACTGGTTCAGCTTCCGATAATACACATAGAGCCTAAGAGTACCATCTGCCTTCTTTACAAATAGGATAGGTGAAACCCAAGGAGAAGTACTGGGTCAGATGAAACCCTTTGCCTATAACTCCTCCAACTGCTTCTTGAGCTCCTACAACTCAGGTGTATCCATCCTATAGGGAGGAATGGACACCGGTGTCACTCCTGGTACGAGATCGATATAGAAGTCTACCTCACGCTCTGGAGGCAAACCTGAAAATTCCTCTGGAAAGACATCTCTGAAATGATCCACCACTGGAGGGAAGTCCAACTTTAAAGTCCCCTAATCATCCAGATAAAGACTAGCAATCTGGGTCGTCACCCCTCCTAGCCCATGATGCTCGAGTCCTGCTCGACTCACCCAAACATCTCATTCTCCTCTATGAATAAAAGACTCACCCTCTAGTGAGATAAAACTCACCCTATGGAGATAAAAGTCGACGACTGCCTGGAAGGGAACCAACCAGTCCATCTCGAGATTGACATCATACCCTGTCATCTCTAGGGCATAAAGATCCCATAAGAAATGATACCCTGAAACCTCAAGATGGAACTCTCTACCCTAACGTACACTAGATGTCCTCGTCCCCAAAGGTGTGTCTAGTGTCAAAAAGTCAGCAGAAGAAAAGATACAGAGCCCCAGGCTCTCCACAAAAGAAATGGAGATAAATCTATGAGTAGCACTTGTATTGAAAAGGGCTGAAGATAAAATTGAGGTTACTAAAATCGTACCTAGAACTGTAGAAGGTCTGGGATCCTGCTCCTGATAGGTTTGCTCCACCACAAAAGTCTGGCCTACCCTGCGGCCCTGTGACCCTGCCTGACAACTCTGAGATGATCCTCCCTGCTGACGCTAAAAGACTAGTGACTGACTACCATGGCCTTGACCTCCACCTTGGCACAAATGGCCAGAAGAACTCCAGTTCCCTGACTGGTGAGAAACTGGTGGTGCTACTCCCGAACAAGGAGTCATGGAAGAACCCCCATCACCAGCTAATGGTGAGAAAACCTGGCAGAAATGCTGAAGGTGACCCATCTTTCCACAAGATCGGCACTCCACAGGTCTCTCTGGCACTGTGGCCTCATGTGACCTGCCCTTACACACTAGTATCATACTACCTGGCTACCTAAAGATGTATCTTGCCTCCTCGAATCACCGCTCATAGACTCCCTACGGTGCTTCCTGCTATTAACTGGAGGAACACTAGCTCTGCAAACATAATCGTCCTGGCTCGCAGCTCTAGAGTCTCTCATATTGCACTCCGCAATCAGTGCCTGGTTTATGATGGAAGTGATGTAAGTCAACTGGAAGATATTCACCTATGAACAGATCTCCCGCCTGAGACCATCTTCAAACTTCCTTGCTAAGAACACCCCACTTCCATCCCGCAGGGGTGTGAAATGCTACAGCTCGGTGAAACAAGAGGAATACTCCATGAAAAAAAGAGTACCCTGCTCTAGACTCATGAACTCCCAGGCTCGATCGTCCCTCAGGGTATCCGGGTAGAAGTAGTCATAAAACACGCACTAGAACTCCTCCCAATCCATAACCTGCTGATGACCCACCTGTGAGATCACGTACGACCAACTCTTGGCGGAGTCTCATAGTATATAGGTGGAGAGCTTGACCTGCCTCTCTGGAGGTGTTTTCAGATGGTCAAAGATAGTAAGCATGGCTTCCAGCCATGACTCTGCAGCCTGTGGTCCTCCTTCCCCCGAGAAAGTAGAAGGATGATGTTGCTGGAAAACCCGCATCTGGTCTGCAATAGACGGGGAAGGAGGCGGTGCTCCCTGAAAGGTATACATCATCCTCATAAATCCTTCCCTGAACTACGCATCAGTGCCTGTAACTGGGATAATAGCCGGTTCCAAGGCTGGCCCGACTGGAGGATCGGCAGGAAGTCCCTGATCAGCCATATCTGGCATCTGATCACTATCTTGCAACTGATGTACAACCGGAGGATATCTCGTAGGCATAACTCTGAAAGATCAAAAGGATACCTTAGATCATGAAAACAAGGACAGAGAACGAAGGAGTACAAAATGGAAATATAGGAAAGAAACACTCAATATTTACAAAACATGACTACACAGCGTGTATAAGCTCTACATGGCATGTACCTAACTCTATCCCCCGGCTTGTGCCTCCTTGCACGGCTAACCCACATGGTCTTCTTAAACTAAGACTACACGACGTGTTCACTATGGACACGGCGTGTAGTGGAAAAGGTTTCAACAACCCGTGTTGTTAGTTACACGGCCGATCACACGGCTGGGACTACACGGCGTGTTACGAACAAACACAATGTGTACTTGAAGACTTTTCCAACCCATGTTGTTGGTGACAGAGCCAAGTACACGGTTGACCCTTACACGACGTGTTCTGAAAAAACACGGCGTGTAGAGGAGGATAGAACACCGTCCCATGTTTTTCGTGACATGGACAGATACCGGGAACAAGGATACACGGTGTATTCATAAAAACATGGTGTGTATGACACGAGCTTCCCCGACCCGTGTTGTTAGTGACACGGCCGGGTACACAGCTTACTTCTACACGGCGTTTACCTACCGTACATGACGTGTTCTTGGAGATTTTCCAAAACCCGTGTTTTTGCTTACACGGTCAGTGACACGGCTTTAAAAACTACACGGCGTGTATATATAAAGTACACGCTGTGTATTCTGGGTTTTTCTGGGAAGTAGCTCTGAAACTGCACTGAAGCCCAGAAAACACTGAAAAAACAAGCAAAGAGGTTCCAAATTACGATCTCTGAGGGCCCATACTCCCCACGAATCAAAGCTTGGCATCCAAAACGATCACATATAAGGAAAAACAGGTCAATGATTCACCAATTTCCGATTCAAGAGGTCCCATAACACCTCAAGAACCAAAATTTGGCGTTCATTTAAGCAAGGTACAAAACAAAAAAAATCTCTATCAAACAGCAGAGATTCTATAAAATCATATATCACAACAGCATTCATAATGTACACAAAGTCTATCACAACAACATGAAATTGCTAATGCACCCTAAATGGCATGGAAAGAATGCATGGCATGTGATTTTTATCAAGTGCCTATATGATTCATGAGATGGCATGCCCTCATTTAATTGGGTTGTGACAGAAATAGAACCACAATCTCAACAATAATAACAACACAAGGCATGTAAATCACTCTAGGTGAAATCATATCAACCATAAAATCTCAAAACCAGAAAACTGTAATAAACGAGGTAGTATGGATTTTCCCTGTACACGGGTTAGCTACTCCCGAGCATAGCTTAATACCAAGTACCAAATCCGTCCTATCCCTAGATAAAGGATCCAAACAGTAAATCAAGAGAAAATAACACCTTTGATGCCACTTTGTAACGTCTCAATTCCGAAATCCACCCAGAGGCGCCCCGTACCTGGTTGGTCACATGGCCTCAAGCGCATTTCCCCAAACGCCAGAGGTTGCCGACTGGCAGTGAGGGCCTTGGGTGTGATAGTGGGGAAACTATGCCCTCATTGGCAGAGTACATAGTGGAAGATAAAAACAAATAACAACAATAGTGGAAGCATTAGACATCCATACAAGAGTAAACAACGGAAGACTGATAAATAAACAACTGGAGAAGAAATATATATAAATGATGAATGATACACACATGTCTAGGAAAATAGCCAAACAAGTCACAATGCTGAATACAATACTAAACCAAAGTACAAAAGAAAAATAGATGAGAAACTCCTTAGAGTTCAAGCCTCGTCTTGGTACCTTTCTCTCCAGCTCCAGTGTAATCAAGAACTTGAAGTAAAAGGGCGCTTGACCTTATCTATACCTACAATAATATAATCTGTTTGGGCCCAAAAGCATGACCCAAATAGGGTGTAAGACAAAGTCCCAATAGGCAACCACCCAATGATTTGTGCCTAACAGTAAGTGAATATATGGCAGGTAAAGTACAGTAAGCGGTAAACAATAAGCAGTAAATAGGATAAGACACAGTAGTAACAATCCACAGTTTCTAGCATATAATCCACAAAAATTAAACAACCACTCAATCAAGTAAAACAAAAAGGTAACCTTTGGGTAGTTCTCACAGTCTACCTCCTAAGGTTCAACCTACAATTACTAGAAACCCTCTGGGAGGCACACACAGTCTCACCCCTCTGGTTTAGCTAAAGAATAGACTCTCTGAGTAAGCACTCACCGTCAATTCCCCCTATAGTCTTGTATCGTACTAAAGGCTCTCTGGGGAAGCACTCAATGTCAATTCCCCCTGTGGCCCGCATCGAGGAACAACAGACTCTCTAAGGAAGCACTCAACGTCAATTCCCCTAGTGGTCGCGCATCGTAAATTAAAGACACTCTGGAGAAGCCCTTACGTCCATTCTTTCTAGGGTCCACTACACTAGGTTTTCACAGCCCTGTGTAAAACAACATGCATAGCGCGCATATCGGCCCAAGTAAACCTCAAGAACTATTTGGCTATCATTATAAGGAACAACAGCATAACAGTACAACAGTTCCACTATCCTACAACTAGGCATGAAAACTGGAAAAATGCCAAACAAGCAAAATAGCATGGAAAAAAATTCAGAGCATAGTACAATTTATCCTATGCACAAACAACTACCTCTACTTAAGCAATCAAGCAAGGCAGGTAAACAACAAGGTCAAAACAGGAAACACGCAATACCCCATTCGAGGGTATTGGTGGAATTTGCACAAAATATTCTTAGAATTCCTACAGAAAGGCACAACCCACCTACCTCGATGCTCGGAGATCAATATAAGTGAACCTAGATGATTGATTCCCCTTAGAATGTCGAAGATCTGAGAAAACGTCCGAAACTCTAAACCCACGATAACTTGAAAATGATGAGGAATCATGGAACAAGGATAAAGCAGAAGAGAGAGCTTACCGAGGCTATCCCAACACAATTGATGGCGGCTGAAACGGAGTTCGGACGGAGGCTCAGGATCTCAGGGAAGAATCGCGGCTGTACAGGAGCTCTCGGCCGAACGAAACCTAGAAGAAGGTCGTTCTGGCGATTAGGCACGACCCCAGTGCGTTTAATGAAGAAAAAAAAAGAAAATACATAGCGTGTACTTCTGGGGTACATGGCGTGTACTCTGTTTTTCCGTACTCCACTTTAAGCGGCCTTCACATCACCTCTACACACCATGTGTGTGGCCTGGACACGGCCAGCACACGGCCTGGGGTGACAAGGGAGTACACGGCGCGTACTCATAAAGTACACGGCGTGTACTTCAAAATTTTCCATAAACCCCGCTTTTCTCAAAAACACTAGGAAAAGAAATACATACCTAAAAATGAAGATCCGAGTTCTTACAGCTTTATGTGGAGACACCAGATAAGTCAAAACTTATCCCACAGTCATCAAAACCCATCAGAGGGCTCAAATAGAAGGTGATCCGAGAGAAAGATGGTTGTATAGGGATTAAGAAAAATTGATTCTGAATCACAAGACCAAACCACTAAATGGAAGGGATTAAGGAAAATCCGCCGCAACCACGAGCAGATTAGAGGAAAACCTAGTAAAGAGAGGAAGAACAATAGGGTTTGGGGAACCGGGAGAGTGCAGTGCCATCCATTTAATAACTCCAATATTTAGTGAAATTTTTCATGAAAATTGACTTATTGCACATAAAATTCTAAAATAAATTGAATTATGAATTATTTTGCGAATATTTATCAATAATTCATGAGTGAGTATGGTTGTATAATAATCAACAATAACTGAATGCTTGAGAGAAAAACAATGCTAAAAATGTTTATTGATCAATTAAGATAAAAATTCAATGAATTATTGGTTGAAATCTTTTGGAAATTGATTATAAAATTAATTGGTGATTATTTGATTCAAAATTTGAATATATGAAGGATGAAATTTATTTTGGGATATGTGCGGGAATTTAAATGCTCAAGGATTGTAGATTTATCTTTGGAGTTATTTTTATAAATTTTATTACGAAAGACTAAATTTGAATTGGTCGATATCAATGGATTTAATTTATTAAATTGGTCAATTATTTTTTATAGAAAATTGTTGAAAAAACTATTTTCATAATCTAAGTTAAAGAAATCAAAAACATATCTTATTTTTCAGAAAATATAATTATGAATTATTTTTTATAAATATCTATCAATAATTCATTAAAATCAAAAGGAAGAAGTTGTTGAGGAACTCATACGAAAGATTGTGATAGTATGTTAATCAACAACTGAAGGCTCAAAATAAAAACTTTGCTGAAAAAGAATCATTGATAAGTAAGATAAAAATTCATTGAATTAAAACGTATGACCACATAATATTTGCATGAAATTATTTTGTTGAATTATTGGGTTAAATATTTTGAATATACGAAGGTTGGAATATATACGTGTTTCCAATTAATTTGGTCAATAAATATATTGATCGATCATGCGTGCATATATGTTATGTATCATCATGAATGTTCATTTATACATTAAAACCTTCTTATTATTCATGATGTCCATTGATGGCCCATTTTTATTATGTATATTTTATTACTAGGTATATATGATTAATACATGTTACCCATATATACTATTATGTTCTAAAAAATACTTATAAAATCACATTAAATATATTTAAATAATAAATATATTTATTATATTTATAATTATTAAATTATAATTATATATAAATAACTTTTAAAAATATTTATTTTTAATTAGAATTATAACTATATATATAAATAAGTATAAAATTACAATAAACACACATATTATAAATTTATAAATATATAAATATATAAATATATAAATATATATTTATTTATAATTATATTCAAATATTTATAAATATATTTATTTATAGTTATAATTGTAACTATATATATATATATATGTATGTATATAATTATAAAATTATAATAAATATTTTTATTATACTACTTATAAAGTTATAAATATATAATTAAATAAATATATTTATAAATAAATAAAAATATTTATAAATATAATTCTAAATAAATGTAGATATATTTAAATAATTAAAAAACTATAATATATATATTAATTATATATGTTTATAAAATTATAAATATATTTGTTATAATTTTATAATTATATATATATATATATATATTTATACTTACAACTATAAATAAATATATATTTATTAAAATTTTAAATTATAAATAATTATTTATTTATTTAGTTGTTATAATTGTAAATAAATATATATTTATTTAAATAATTATAAAATTTTAAAAAATATATTAATAAAATAATAAATATTATAAATATAAATTTGTTATAATTTTATAGTTATTTAATTAAATAAATACATATTCATTTATAATTATAATTAAAAATAAATATTTATTTATTTTTCAGTTATAAATATAAATGTATTTATATTTATTTAAATAATTACTAATTTATATAAAATATATTTATTAATTTCATATATAATGTTATATATAATTAAATAAATATAATTATAAATATATAAAAATATTGATAAATGAATAAAAATATTTATATTTATATTTATAAATAAATACATATATATTAAAATAATTATAAAAATATAATAAATATATTAAATATATATTAATAAATTATAAAAATTAGAAATATTAATTTGTTATAATTTTATATTTATTTAAATAAATATATATTCATTTATAATTATAATTATATATATATTCATATAATTATAAATAAATATATATTCATATAAATAATTATAAAATTAGAAGAAATATAGTTGTATATATCTATAATCTTATAAATATATATAATTAATATATTTATTATATATATATATTCTAAGATTATAAATATAATAATTATATTCCTTATACTTTTATATTTATTTAAATTATAATTTTATAAATATAAATATATATCTATTTATTTATAGTTATAATTATAAATAAATATATATATATATATATTTATCATATATATAATTTTATAAATATGTATATTAATATAAATAAATTATTAACATAATACCTTTATCAGCGCTAAAAAACTGCTGATAAAGGTATGTTTTATCGGTGCTTCCTATTTTAGTGATGATAAAACATACCTTTATCATCATTTTTTATTTCACATTAATAAAAGGTTCATTGGGTTTTATAAAAAAACCCTAACTTTCTCCTCCTTCCTTGCACCCCTCAAACTCTTGCGGAAGCCAATCGTCACCGTCGCACCTCCTCCTCCCCTCTTATGCAGCCTCTCCTCTACTATGAACCACACCTCCATCGCATGCCTCTCCTCCTCCACGAACCAGACCACTATGCACCTCTCCTCTGTCAGACGCCACACCTCCAACGTACATGAACTAGATCGTCATGCACCTCTCCTCCGCCGCACGCCACACCTCTATTGTGCGCCACACCTCCATGGTGAGTTTTATCCTCTTTGTCATCTATTTTATCTTGTTTGCATGTAATTATAGTTTCATATTGATGGTATGTTTTGAATTGTATGGGCTAAACACCACGTTGAAAATCATGGTTGTTTGTGGTCCTTGTTTGTGCACTAAATGAATTGCATGTTGGTTGGTGTTCCAATTCATATTTTTTCCTTTGATTTTGTGTGACTCGGTTATGGATTTGAATTGTGATGCCACTATATCATAGTGTAATTTCTCTTTAATGATGGGGATTTTTGTCTTTAGGGTTTGACTAGTATGTCACTTGACATATTTATGTGTTCTCCATTAATGTTGACAAGTTTTAGCTTCGATTTTTCTTCAGTGAGGTAGGTGTTTCTTTGAAACTCCCTTGTAATACATGGTATAAATTTCTTGGATTTTCATAAATGATTTCTTATGAAATTATAATCCTATGTTATGACTATTTTGGGTTTCAATTGTCTTAAAAACGTTTTAAAGACTTGGCATAGACTTATGTCACATGCCAAGTGTTTTGTAAAAGGCCCAAGTGGATTTTTAAGGGAATTTAAATATTTTCAAAGTCTGTTCATAATATTTTTTCTTTAATGAGAATATGCGCTATTTTAAATTCATGTTTTTTTTAAAATGAATGGAATTGACCTTCAACCTATTTAATTGGTTTTGAGACCCTTAACTCTCATAGTGGATTAAGATGTTTTCAAAAGGATATTGAAGCTTAATAAAAGGGTTCTTAGCACATATTTCCTTAAAAAATAAAAGGTTTTGTTATTTCAAAAAATTATTTATAGAAAATGGTTGGGTTTCCAAATGGGATTTCTAGTGCATTTTGATAAATGGTTTTTGGATGAAATTTGAAATATTGTTCTCAAAATGGGTTTAAATGGATTGGCTTCTCAAGAACATTTGTAAAACCCTAGTTGGTAATTTAAAGGAATTTATTTTATAAATATGGGAGACCCTCAATTAAGCTCCATGAATTTATTGTTCCTATTGTGGCTTGTGACCTCATGGGGGATTCTTTATATTCTTATTCTTATTGTGAAGCTTGTAAAAGGATGTGAAAGATTTTGTTTCTTGTGAGGGTGTAGGAGGTGGGGTGAGATTAAATTTCAAATTATTGAAATTATATTTTTGTGATGATCTATTATTTCATTGGTTTCTCACTTTCACTATTGAAATGTCATGGGTGTCCTAGGAGACTAGTAGGAATCCAGATAAGTGAAATTCCTAGTGTGGAGTGCATTGCCTAGTGTAAGGACCTAGTTAGATTTAGTGAGTTTCTGAGATGTTTTAGTGTCCCTAGAATGTACTGGAAGGGATCGGGGTTTCTTTTGATCCCCTTATCATGATAGATCCTAGTGAGTTCTATAGGACTACTTGGACATGACAAGTTAAATAGTATTGACCAAGGTTCCTCATCTTTAGTTCATGATCCAAATATAGGAGTCTTAGGAAGTTTCACATGACGGTTACGTCATTCTTATGACACTTTAGAGGATTTATTTTCTTGGATAGATTGGATTCCCCTAGTTTTTTTATTATATGGCACCATCATTTGGTTTTTTATTATGTTTCCTTGTTTCCTTAGTGTCTATGTATGATCATTGTTTCACTTCGAGTGTGTATTTTCTTACATTTAAATAGGTTGTTTTAAATGGTTAAAAAATCTTTTTAAAGGAAAAAAATTAGTTATTTGTTAAATGTGTTTTAAGAAAATGGATTTTCATTGTGGTTATTTATGAAAAATATTTTTTCAGAAAATGTTCTAAAAGAGGGATAAACTATATTTGACATGTCTTATATTGTTTTAAAGGCCCTCTTTACATTTTTTGATATTTTAATTTCAAATTTTTAGTTATCCTTGTTTTTATATTATAAAAAGGGTGTTTGTTTGAAAATATGTAAGTTTATTGTTTTTACACTTGCTTTATAATTCACGTAAAAATATATTTTATAAATTGTGTTCAAACTATCACTTTATGAACTATATTATAAAGGGATTCAAATAGAATTATTTATGTGATCATACAAAGAATTTTTAGCTCACACCCTACATATGAACTAGTGGAAGGGAGTGTATGACACTCTTATATCTTCTTTTTTGTGCCCTATTTTGTTTTGTTCATGATGCGCAGATTGGTTCATGGTTGTACGATGAGATATAAAGAGTTACCGAGGGTCACTAGTGTTGATGATTCAGTTATTTGAGTTTTGATACGCTTTTAACTTTCCTTTTAGGGTGTTTTAGTAAGAATGAGTTATGATTTTTTTAGGAATCGGTTTATTGGTATCAAGTGGGTTCTTAATCACTACCTTTTTTTAATGATACTTAAGTTTCCATAGGCTAGTTATACTCCCTACATTGATGGTTTTGATAAGGAATGGTAGTAGATAATACTCTATGTGAGATGGTGGAGGATTCTAAGATGAGATTTGAATTATATGAGATAGGGATTAACTACTAACTTCAAATTTCCATCTATGATAATACCATTGAAATAGGCATGGCATTATATGAGACATGACCTATGTTGTGTAGCTCAATATGAGTATTTAGATTTTCATGAGTGATCCTTTTAAGATCTTAATGGGAGATTGATAAAAATACCAATCTTAACCATAAATGGCTGGGTAATTAGTATAGCTTATATTTTGATGTATCATGAGTTAGGATTTGAGTAGTTTCATTCAATGATGGTTATGTTGTTGATTATGGGTCCAGACGGTTAAGAAAACATAATATAAATTTTCAAAATCCTTTCTTAGATTTGTAGTGGTTTTTTCCATGAGGTGTTATTAGAATACACTAAAAATGTGTTTAAAAATGTGTTCAACATACCATTTTTTGGTTTATTATAACTTTAAAATGATTTAAATACTTTTCATGGACGTAGATTTCATGAAAATTCTGTATCAACTCACCTGAATGGATTTCATAAAGGGATGTGAATGTTTTGAAATCATATGAAATACTAGTTTCATTTTTACAGGGGGCGTGTGAAGTTTTAAATGAAAATTTGTAAAATATAGAGGGTTGTCACTCATTTTAAATGATTAACATTATTGGGTCATGAAGTTTCCTTGAATGATTTATAAAAAAGTAATTTGGTTTTTGAGAAAGAGTGTTTAAAACTGATTGGTTTATTTTAAAAAAGGCATGTTATTTTAAAGAGGAATTTGTGTAAATGGTTGGTTTTTTAATGGGATTTCAACTGTGATTTTATAAATAGTTTTCAAATGAGACTTAAAGTATATAAGTTTTTTTAGCCTTGGTTAATTTTTATATCAACATTTTTTATATTTATTTTTTTAAATATTAATATCACTGAATCAAATATGATGGATATGAATAAAGACTGGATGGATGCCAATCGTTTGAAAAGAGAGTATGAAGATGGAGTGAAAGAGTTTATCAAGTTTCAAAAAGATCATGCATATGACCCTTCCCAAATATTTTTTCTGTGTTTACACTATTTTTATTCAAGACAAGTTAGTCTAGATGAGTGAGAAGAACACTTGACCTGTCACAGAATAGATCGAAGTTATAAATGTTGGAATAAACACGAGAAAAAGTGAATGTAGCTAGTGGCTGGGATAATAGTCCATTTTATGGATCTTCTGATATGATTACATGTGTGGATAATGAATAATAACATATTGAGGAAGTGATTACATATATGAATGATGATGAAGATCTTGTTGAGGAAATGACAAGGATAGTTGAATATGAACTTCGTGACTGCCCAAAATTGTTTGACCAGTTAAAGATTTGTACAAAGACGCCTTTGTAAGGTTGTTGCACTAAATATATAGCATTTTCATCAGTACTGAAGCAGTATAATTTGAAAGAAAGCAATGGATGGATTGACGTCAGTTTTATAGAATTACTTTCTCTCTTGAATGAAATGATCCTATAAGATAATGAGGTCCCAATCCAAACATATGATTCCAAATGAATGCGACGTTCGATGGGTATGATCTCTGAACGAATACACACCTGCCTGAATGATTGTATACAATTTCTCAAGGACCATTAATCACTTAGAGGATTCCTAATGTGTGGTGCTTCTTGATACAAGAAAGATGAATCTGATCCTACAAAAGTTTTATGGTACTTTACAATCATTCAAAGGTTTAGGTTCCTATATATAAGTGGGGAGACCATAGGACAATTGATGTGGAATGAATACATAAGAAATAAAGATGGGAAACTACATCACCCAACATACTCTCCTTAGTGGTAGAGAATCGATCATGAATATACTGATTTTGGAAATGAGTCAAGAAACCTTTATCTTGCATTATATAAAGATAGAGTGAATCCTTTTGGTTTTCAAAGAAGCACTCAAATTACATGGATGGTTGTGTTGGAAAATTATAACTTATCACTGTGGTTATTCATGAAATGAAAACACATCATGATATCTATGCTTATATCAGGACCAAAACAACTAGGTAATGATATTGATGTTTATTTGGCTCCATTGATCGATGATTTGAAATTATTGTGATATTCAAGTGTTATGTTTTATGATTCTTATAGAAATGAATATTTCATGTTGAGAGACATGTTGTACGGGATGATAAATGACTTTCCTACTTATGGGAATTTGTCAGGATATATCATTAAACAAAGTCATGGGTGTCCCATCTCAAAACAAGGTACACGGTTAATTAGGTTAAAACATTCACCAAAAACCGTGTTTCTAGGAAATCATAGATTTTTACCCCGATGACATAAGTATCAATCTTGAACGACATCATTAGATGGAAGTTCAGAAGAATTTACAACATTGTCTCCACTAACTAGTGATTAACTATTTGAGAAAGTAAAATATGTGGACACTGCTATTGGTAAACCATTTTCAAAAAACCTTAAAAAACCAGTTGGAAGAAGATATCGGTTTTTTTTTTTGAATTACCATACTTGAATTGTTTGTACGTCATACACTTTCTTGATGTTATGCATGTTGAAAAAAATGTATGTGAAAGTGTCATCATCACATTGCTATATGTACCTGGAAAAAGAAATGATGAAATTAAGTTTACATTGGACATGGTTGACATGGGAATATGAGAATATTTGGTGCCATTGAAGGGTGAAAAATGAACTTTTCTTCCTCCAGTAGCTTACACTCTTTCCAAGCAAGAGTGATATTAGTTTTATAACTTCTTGAATGACGTAAAGGTTATGGAGGGGTATTCGTTGAATATCATGAACATTGTGTCAATGACCAATTTAACATTGAAGGGTCTGAAATAACATGACTTCCATGTTTTGATGCAAGATCTAATTCCTACAGCTTTACGTTGCATTTTGTCCAAGAATGTCCATTATACATTAATGAAGCTTTGTTTCTTCTTCAATGCTATATGTAGAAAAGTTATATACCCGATGAAATTTCTGAGTATGGAAAGAGAAAATCTTGTAATATTATGTGAATTGGAAATGTTCTTCGTACCGAAATTCTTTGATGTGATGGTTCACTTGGTGAGAGATATTCGACTATGTGGTCCTATACACTATAGATGGATGTACCACATTGGATGGTATATTAATATTTTTGAAAGGGTATGTCAAAAATTGAAGTTGGATAGAGGGTTGTATTGCAGAGTAATATATTATTGAGGAATCCATTGAATTATATACCAAATACTTGTCCGGTGTGGAAAGCGTTGGTCTATTGAAATCTCGTCACATTGTTCAACTTGTGGGTAAAGGAATTTCTAGAAGAGAGGTTGTCACAATCAATATTACAGATTGGGAGCAGGCCCACCTTTACATTTTTCATAATAGTTTGGAGGTTGAACCATATGTTGAAACCCAAAAATAAATTCTTAGGCATTTGAATCCATCAAGTGCTGAAAAATAGATATCAAATATAAATAATAAATAGTTTATAGGATGGTTTCAGGACCATATATTTATGGAGTCAGATGAAAATCCAGGCTCAATTTCAGAACGGCTTCGATGGCTAGCCGGAGGACCAAGTGTGTATGTATTATCTTATAATTCTTATGTAATTAATGGTTACACATTCTATACTAATAAACATGATGAAGACTGTACCATATATAATAGTGTATTTACACTTGTGGCTAAAGCGATGCATGTTTCTGATGCTAAGGACAAAAATCCAATTTATGCAAATATTTCATACTTTGGTATCATCAAAAAAATATGGGAGTTGGATTATAAAAACTTCCAAGTGATTATTTTTCAATGAAAGTGGGTTGATAACAGGAGTGATATAAAAATAGATGAGTTGGGATTCATGAATGTTGATTTTAATAAGGAAGGGTACAAATATGAACCATTTATAATGGCATCATAGGTAGTACAAGTATTTTATGTTCCAAATCTCAAAAAATGAAACTGTCAATAGTTTTGTTATCCACCAAAACCACTAAAGGGTTAGATTAAAATTCAATAGAGGATGACCCTTTTATTGGGATTCCATAATCATTTTGTAGTGGTCCCAATGTAGAAGGACTTTTTTATGTCAGATGAGACCATAATGAAGGGATTTGGATAGTCGATAGAGGGGTCAAATCCCTTTAGCCTTAAAAAAGAGATTTCAATAATCAGGTTATATATTTTTTGTAATATAAATCATGTTACCTTATGTTGTTATCTATTCACTACTGATTTTATGTAATATAAATTAAATGTTGAACCACTTCGACAAATAATAACTTCTGCACGTGATGATGCTCGCAATCCCAAGGCACAACAAGTCTCTCAACTTGCTGCTTCTCATAGTGTAGAGGACCAATAGGCTTCTCAACCTATTTTTACTGCTTCTCCCAGTGCATAGGTATAACCACCATCTACATATGTCGATGATAGCACTCCGAAGGAACATATTGAGGATTTTTTTAATTTATTAAATGGTAGGCACTGAAAGACTGGAAGTATAGAAAAAACAGGAGCATCGCAGTTTGATAGTGTTAGAAAAAATCCTTAAGGAAAAATCAAAAGGCATAAAATAGGAGGTTGGATGGATTAATCAGGGCCAACATATTAACCCCAAAAATTCCATGTTCAGTAGTTACTTTGGAATATTCACTCGGTAATGTGTTATAATTGATGTACAGTCATGGAACCATGTTGTTACTGGGATTTAGACACTGATGTGGGGAGATATTATGGTAACATTATGATATCATTTCTTTAATTTACTAAAAAAATAACAAAACATCAACTTAATCTTCATCATCCCTTGTAGAGTGTATTTATAGTGGATGACTCGCACAAGGACTATGTATTAAGGGTTGATGGAAGGATTCAAAGAGGCTTTCACATAATTTTAATGAAATTTTATCTTAAAGATGAAGAAGGGAAAATAAATCCACACCCACATCCTATTTATGTACACCTGATAACCCAAGGAGCATGGGATGTGTTTACTAGCCATCGTGAGGAGAAGTCTTTTCAGGTATATTTTGTTTGGTAATACATTGTTTGATGATACATGTATTGATCACTTTGATTGATAGTTTTTTATTTATGAAACTGCAACTGAGTACTGAAAATAAGGAACAAGTAGTAAAACAAGTGTACCGCTACCGTAAAGAAAGAATGGGGTATGCTTCACATGAGAAAAAATTAGTATGTATTTTAAATATATCTTAAAACTTTTATATGACATAAAACAACACCATAACTATATTCCCCTATTTTTATATAGATTTATGAATCCAAATCCAATGTCACTTCCATCCCATTCCATTTTCTATGGAAGGAGGTGTGTGTAAATAAATATGGGATACTAATAGTTGAAAACACACAAAAAGTGCGAGGAACATGTGTAAGTATGACATAGGTCATATTTTTTTTCTTTAAATTGATATTATATAACAATGATTACTTATTTTCCTAAATTTTCTATTTGACATAGTCACATAAATCAGCAACACCCAAACCAAATACAGACATACTTTTGGTGGCCTTGAAGTAGACAGAAAAGTATGGCCATGTCAGAGGTGTGGGTTTTGGGGTGACACCATGAACATTTTTTGAGAAAAAACAAGAGAATCAAAGTGAAAAAATCCTAATGATGATAGAAATAATATCCATCCTTGAAGAACATATGAAATTGTAGAAATAGTTCATGGAAAATATGATGGTGGGGGGGAAGAGAAGAAAAACTCAAGAACAACAAGCATGTGAAGATCCCACCCCACCCCCACTAGCTTAGTGGTGAGACATTCCCCTAAAAAACCTATCTTAGATGAGTTAATCAATGTTATAATAATTATTTTTATGAATTTTGAATCATATAGAGATTGATACCTTTACTGTACTGATATTGTACAATGTAAAAATGATTTTGATTTATATCTATCAACACCCACCCATCACCTTGTAGCGAGGTCTACGGTGTTCAATATCTAGAACGTCATGCTACACAACAAACCACTTCCAATAGGTAATGCCAAAGTGTTTATTAACATATCCCATGAGTTGATCACTAATATACCTATTCCAATTTATGATTAAGATATTCATAAGTTTGAACATGCTCTTGGAACATTCATTGCATGAATGTCACGACTTGTAAAAAAACATGTCGACAAGGAGGTATTCATTTGAAAAAAAATTCAAGATAAACCATTAAAATTTAATGAATAAAATATTGAAATCAATGAATGTTATTAGAGAAGGGCACAAGAAATGGGATGAAAATAAAGAATAGCTCAAAACCATATCAAGGGTCAACCAACTGATCAAAACAATCTACCAAAATAACCTTAAACCTACCCGTTCTATATCCGCATTTATTATCATTGTAGGCTTAGGTGAATATGAAGTTAAAAGATGGTGGGGCTTGCACAATTATTTTTTATGAAAATATGTATAGAGAGGAAGATCCAAATTTCATTAGTGTTGAAAGTGTAAGTGAAATCCTGGAGTATGATTGGTTAGGCGACTCAGTTCTAAATGTATACATGAGGTATTTTTCATGATTTGATTTTCTAAAAGCTGATATACTATAATAATTATGACTAAATACATTTCATATTTTTCACAGGTGTATATATGAAAAAAAATTGAAGGGATTTCCCTGTGAAAAAAAATTTGGACTCTTTAGCCCTCACGTCGCCTCTACATAACAAAAAGAAATAAAATCCAAGAAAGAGGGTGAAATAGTGGCAGGCCTTCTCAAATTGTTTAATAGAAAAAATATGAATAATAGAATCTTCTTAATACCAACGACACGAGGGGTAAAACTATACAATTTAATCATATTAAATATATTTTAATTTCTTTCATTAATTTTTTTTTGTGTTCTTAGGAAGCATTGGATGCTCATTGTGGTCAATTTGGATACTCCAAATATTTGTTTCCTGAATTCAATGAATGAATATCCAAAAAACCAACCACACATGATGGAATTTTTCAATTTTAAATACACTACATCCAACATTTTAGAACTAAACATCTAGTTATATAATTTATATTATCTTTTAATGAGTATTCTGTTATGATAGGGCAGTGTGTGAATATCTGCTAAATCATGGAATGAGGCCAGGGGAAAAGGCCAAGGAACATAACAAGTACTACGACTAGATACAAATCAGGGTATATATAATAATATTTCACTATCCAAACTTATATAAAATAAATTTATGAAGGGGATCGTATTCCATGAACAAACCAACATCCCTGAAAAGATATTTTTGAAGATAATTACTCTTTCGTATAAAATATTTATCAATCCTTTGTGTATTTATATTTTTTCAATGCTACTGTGATTGTCGAAAAGACTCATATTCACAAGATGAGATATATTTGTTTAGAAATGAATTGGTAGAATACCTGATGGAAGAATGTATAGAAATAGTATGAAGATTTGACCGGTATGACTCGTAGTGTCTATTTTTTTAAATTGTTAGTATTTTTAGTAAAAAGAATAAGTTCTATACTAAAAACTAATAAAACACATTAGGATTGTTTTGATACTTTAGTTCAATGATCCATAAGTCATTTTTGATGTATAGGAATCAACCACACCTAAATTCAACACATGTTCTGACCGTTATGACTTTAAGTGTGTATTTTTATAATAATTGAACAATAAATTTAGAAAAAAGAACAAGTGACATACTAAAAGCTGAGAAAATGCATTCAGATTGCTTTGATACATTATTAAAACAATCCATCATTCATTTTTGATGTGCAGTAATCAACCACACCTCAATCCGACGAACGGTGTGACCTATATGACTAAAAGTGTTCTCTATCTGTTTAAAACTGACATTTTCTCTCAAAACACTTCACTCACTGAAAACTAATAAAATTCACTCCAATTGTATTAATAATTTAAGAAACTGATTCATAAGTTCTCTTTGATGTGTATGAAGCAGTCTCATGTCAAACTGACACACGATGCGACCGGTATGACTCAAAATACGTGTTTCCAGTTTGAAATGATATTTTTTGTAAAAAAACACAACTGGCATACTAAAAACTGAGTAAAAAAACTCAGATTGTTTTGATACATTATTAAAAAGATCTATAAGTCATTTGTTACATTAAGGAATAAACCACACCTCAATCCGATGCGCGGTGCGACCGATATGACTAAAAGTGTCACTTTTTATTTAAAATTGACATTAATTTTAGTAAAAAAAACACAACTGACATACTGAAAACTGAGAAAATGCGTTCATATTGTTTTAATAATTTTGAAATATTATTCATGACTTATTTTTGACATTTAAGAATCAACACCACCTCAATACAATGCATAATGTGATCGATATAAATCAAAATGTGTCTTTTTATTTAAAATTGACATTAATTTAAGTAAAAAGAACAACTGACATACTGAAAACCATGAAAACACATTCATATTGTTTTGATACTTTGGTAAAATTATTTACATAAGTCATTTTTGACATGTAGGAATAAACTATACCTCAATAATATGCATGGTGTGACCGGTATGACTAAAAGTGTCTGTTATCAGTTTAAAATTTACATTTTAGCTCAAAAGTGTCACTCACTAAAAACCAAGAAAATGCTTTCCGATTGTCTTCATAATTTAGGACAGTGATTATTAAGTCCTTTATGGCATGTATGAAGTAGTCTCACATCACATCGATACATGATGTGACCAGTATGACTCAAAAATAATGTTTCTAGTTTGAAATGATATTTTAGTAAAAAAAACACAATTGACATACTGAAAACTGAGAAAATGTATTTGTATTGTTTTGATACCTTAGAACAATAATCCATGAGTCATTTTTGACACATATGAATCAACCACATGTCAATCCAATTATCTATGTGACTCGTATAAATCTAAATGTGTTTGTATTTAAAATTTACATTAATTTAAGTAAAAAGAACAAGTGACATACTGAAAACTGAGCAAACGCTTTTGGATTGTTTTGATATTTTAGTAAAATGATCCATAACACATTTTGGACGTGTTGGAATCAACCCCACCTCAATAAGACACACGGTGTGACTTGTATAACTGCAAATGTGTCTTTTTTATTAAAAATTGACATTTTATTAATGTATTCTTTCATATTAATGTTTAATTTATTTATTTATAGTATTACTAACAAAATATTTGTTTTCTTAAATAGGTATAACATTTTTATTGAGTTGGGATGATTTTTTTGCAACTAATACCATGGGAGGATATTTTTCATAGTGGATCGTGGATGTCAAAAGATGAAACATGAATGATTTTAACTATTTGTTGGATAATTGTAAATGTAATTATATAAAACATTATTTGAAATGTATATAACATTGTTTTCCAAACCCTTGTGTGGGCTTCTTTGTTCTTGTGTGCACTGCTTTGTTCTTGTGTGTGTTATACAGGTGTTGTTTTGTGTAGGTAGTGTGTGTGTATTGTGCAGGTGATGCTACTAGATGTGTTGTTATATAAACAGAACATCACAGGTAGTTAGGCCTTTATCAGCGCTACTTCGAGCACTGATAAATCCCCCTTTATCAATGCTCGTTCAAGCACTGATAAAGGAACCATTTATCAGTTCTAATTAAATTTATAATAAATTGGTCATTCTTCAGCACTAAAAATAGTGCTCATAAAAATGTCTTTTATCCGTGCTAAAATAGTACAGATAAAGGGGGTCCTTTATCAGTTTATTTTTTAGCACGGATAAAGAAAACCATTTATCAACACTTTTTTAGCACTGTTAAAGGGGACCCACTTTATCTTCGCTGATATTAACAGTGCTTTTCTAGTGCTATTAAAATAATTTTCTAGCCTTGATAAAAGCACTATATGTAGTAGTGCAATGACCATATTTACAATGACCATATTAATAATGGTCAGATTTCATTCCCATAAATAGACATTCTAGAATCATGCATTCCATTCTCACTTCATAAGTCACAATTTTCATTTCAATAGTTTCCATTTTTGGATCTCACAATATGCTTTCTCCTTTCATGGTTTTCTTCCTCATTATAGGTTTTATTTTTCTATTAATGATCATCATGGGTGATGATGTTCCAAGGGATCTCCCAGTGTTGAAGATTTTATTCTTCTTTATTTATTATCCACTATTAATTTATACACTCTTAAAGAATATAATAATCCATAGTGAGTGATACTTAGTTTCATTTGCTTTTTTGTAACATTTTACTATGAATGAATAAAGTATTCTTAGTTTAATTCCTATCTTGTATAACTTATTACCTAATCTATTTAAATTCTATTTAACAAATAGAAAAAAAATGGTTATAATTATAAACATTTAATGTATGGAAATAATATTTTTCTAAAAACCCAAGGCATTACATATATTGAGAAACTTAAGGGTTTTATTTTTGATAAAATTTCACTTGAGTTAAAAATTTGGATAAGTCCCTCTATAGTTGAAAGAAAACCAAAAAGGCACTCTAACCTTAATAGTTATTTTCAACACATGAATATCAAGAAAGTAACAGTGGAAAACAATTTATATATGAAGAAAATGAGGACTGATACTCTCAATATCATTAGTTATATTAATGACATTATATTTATAGGTGACGATGAATATAATTTCAAAGAATTTATTGAAAAAATGATTTTTTTTAAATATCCATTCTTGGTAAAATATAATTTTTTTAGAAATAATAAGAGGGATTATATTTTTATTTATCATAAAAACATTTCAAAGAACTTTTGAAGAAGTTTGGCATGGAAAAATCCAAATAAATATTAAGCACCTATCATTGTGGGAATAATATTGAGAAAGGATGGGGATAACATAAAAGTGAATGGGAAGGAATTCAAAAATATTATTAAAATCCTCTTATAACTTACAACATCCAAACCGAACATTTCATTTGTAATGATATTTTTTGGATTATTTCAAAGTGATCCTAAGGAATCAATCATGAAGGCTTATGTAATAATTTTTATATACATAAAAGGGATACTTAATCCTGATTTTCTCTATGGAAGAGATGGTGAGAATGAAAATTTTTATAATTATAAAGATATATTGTATGGAAATAATATGCTTGATTTCAAAAACCCTGTGGCATTACATATATTGAGAAACTTAAGGGTTTTATTTTTGATAAAACATCACACATGAAGGGTTTCATAATAATTCTTATATACATCAAAGGGACACTTAATCATCAGTTTCTTTATAGAAGAGAAGATGATAATGATCTATTTGGTTATAATAATATTAATTGGTCATAAAATATTGATGATGTAAATTCTATATAAGGAATAATATCCTTTCATGGAAGAAAATTTGTGTGTTATCATTGAAAAAACAATTTAGAGACACTTGCCACTATAGAGGTTGAGTATGTGAATACCACACATGCTTATAGATAGATACTTTAGATGAAGGAAAAACTTTAAGGTCTAAAATAAAAAATTTAATTTCCCATTGATAATTGGTTATAATGAAAAAATTACATTAAATTTTTCTAATAACCATATGAAATACTCAGGATAAAAATACATTTATATTAAATATCATTTTATCAAAGAAAGTTTATTAGTGGTATAGTGAGATTGATTATATGTCTACTTAAGAACAAATTACAAATATATTAGCTGGGGAATTACAGAAATACAAAATTTAATAATTGAGTATAATGGTGAATGTTCACCTTCTCTCACTCAAGAATTAAAGTTTGGTGATAGTTCACCCCTTGCTTTTATATATTTCTTTGAATATTTCTTTCAAAGGGGGAGAAAATAATAAAATTATATTTAAATCTATATGATAAAAATATGAAATAAATAGGGGGATTAAATTAAATACCCAATGATTTATATAAAATAGTGGTGAAATTAGTGGGATTTTCAATCGAGGAAAATTAATAAAAGATTTTAAAGTATTAAAGATTTGGAAAAAAATTCACGACCCATCCTAGTGGGGCTCATGCCGCAACTCCCCAAGCCCACCTCTAATAGGCCAGGGGCTGGTGACTACCACCGAGTAGGAATATCACTAACATGGGAGGAATTTCCTAAGTACCTATACACATGCACACTTCTCCAATACCACAAATGCTAAAATGTAAAAACCACTAAGGAACAAGATGCATGCGTAGAACCAAACCTAACCAACAGAGTACAATTGAAAGTAAAGTGAGGGAAGTAAACTGGGCCATAATACAATCCCACCAAATTAAAGAGTCTGCAAACTACCAAGTCCAACCTATAAGAAATAAATAGGTACTAGGACTGCTGCTCATATCCGTAGGAACACCTCAGCCTGTAAGGAATCTCAGAATGCTCAGTCTGGTCATGTTCCTCCCTGAAATCCTTCAAAAGGCTGCTCATCTGCACAAGACACGACATGTGTGGAAAAATCCCATGTAGGGGTGAGTATAACAATACTCAATAGAAGACCCCTAAAACCACAAATCAACACAAAAAGTAAAGGTATAGTAATCTCTACACAATATATGTCTACAAAACATATAACAAGAAAAACATATCTAGATATACTTGAAACACAGACCTGTAATCTAGAGGTAAGTCACAATGACCGCATACCCATGCTAGGGATTCGATCAGAAGATTTCCGCAAAGCACTCATCCAGGAGAACTCACTCTTGAGTCTAATATCTCTGATGATGTCTTCCTGAGAAGTATTATTCATTGGGAAAATCCATGAGATATATAGATGCGATGATAGATCTGAAGAGAGAACATATGCACTCATTTTGTGAAAAATCACTCCTAAGTGGGTAAAGTTCATGATACATGGATGAGGATAATTTCCAAGGCCTTGGCATATACCACAATTCATCTGAATTCACCTATTAATTAGATAATAATCATCCTATAGAATTATTCATGTCAATACGTGACTCTACCTAGGGACAAAAATGGGTATAGGATCTCACTTTGGGCCTCCCGGAGGGATTATGACTATATCCAGAAAGTCCTCCTGAAGGGATCATACTCCCGTGGTTTGAAATGATACCTGACTTTCAGGGGAATGATAAAAGGGAAAATAACCCAAACTAAAATTTTCCAAGGAAAGGTATACAAGGAGATCAATCCATGTAGAAGAGAGTACCTAGCATTTAGCAAGGTCACACGTTGTGTCCCTTGACTTCAGGTACTGCCCGTGTGCAACGGCCCGAGTCCGAAGACATGTTGTGTATAAAGTGTATACTCAGCGTGTAGTGACAGTCACATTCCATGTCAGATTATCTGGGGTCTTCTCTGTGTATGATTTCCATGTTCCCATACATGGCTTCGACCTATGTATGCCAACCCGTGTACTGGTATACATGGTAACCCACATAACCGGCATGGTCTGGCCGTGTGGTGGAGTACATGCTATGTACTCCACCCCGTGTCCATGCATCAACTGAGATACATGTAGAGTCTCTTGTAGTGACCCACATGCCGTGTGGAAATTTTCACACACTATTTCATCACCTCATGCATCACAAAACCCTAGTCATCATCAATCTGGCCCCACACGTCCTGTTCTTCAGAGAACACATCGTGTTCTTCGTGATTTTCCAAAAACTGACATTCTTCCTCCGATGCTTCGAGAAATATTATATCTCTCAATCCAACCATCAAATTTCCATAAACTCAAGGTTTGATGTCACCCCAACACCTTAAATCTGATTCCATTGGTTTCAGGCCTCCGACAACCCCAAAAACATGTTTTCATCAACCCATATGAAGAACCACTGAATAAAGATTTCTCTCAAACCAAGTTGATTTGTCCATTTTTATTGTCTTCACACCTCTTTTGGGTCATCATGATGTTGGATCTCAAATTTGGTATCATTCCATTGTGAAAAGGACGTCAATGAATCATTGTTCTTAACCCCACAAAGAATATAAAAAATGTAGGGTAAGAAGGGAAAGAAGAAATCCACACAATGAATTGAGGAATTAACATCCACCATAATTCTTCAAAGCATTGAGATGATCATGTTAGAGGGGTAAAATAGAGAATATAAAATTAAATAAAAAAATGCATGAATTAATTCCCCAAAATAAACCAGATAAAATAGCCTCATGCAAGAACAAATGATCTGCTAGTCAACTTGTTCATGGGTTAATCCAAATTCGTCATTTGAATCCAAGAATGGGGAAGGAATAATTTAAATAAAAACCCTACCTCAATCATTGATGAATAGGGAGTTCGGTCATTGGTTGGGATTTGATCTCACCATGCAACGATCCATGCATCGTCATTCGTCGTCCTTCGTCGGGATTTCTCTAGGGTGGCTCCTCTCTAAAGTTGTAGAGGATTCCAAGGAATGTTTCCAGAGTTATGAGTCCAACCTTGGGCTATAAATTATTTAAAACCACATAATATGTCGCTACATTATGGAAATGTTAAAATAAAAAATAATTATTTTATTTCTTTTAAAACATCCAAAAATTAACTTTTGCAGCTGACCCATGTCAGTCAATGTTAGGCCTCTCCTAAGGTAAAGTCGCTGCTCTGAACACAATGGTGCCCTCAGATTTCTAATCTAAGCACCAATTTAAAATTTATTCCACTTTTTCATAAAACCTTCTCACTCATGATTTTTAAATGTTTAATTTATTTCAAACATTTATTCTAGGCACCTTGGACCTCAGAATCACACATCACTGTAAAGCCTAGTCTTTAAATAATTCCATATAATATTTTTTTAAAAATAGCACAAACAAAATTGGAGACATTACAAAATTTAAAAAAATATAAAAGGGATATTTAAGAACCCATGGATTTATTATATTGTATTTTTTTAAATACATCAATTAAAGACTGCATGAATACATATTTGTATAACAATTAAAACATGATGTGATGAAAAAAGGTTGTGTGGAAGACCTACATTGAAAAAATTCTATATCTCATTGAACATTTTAGTTTTCTACCATGTATCTAAATGAAAACTAATCTATAGAGTTTATGGAAGATAATTAAATATTAATTTAAGGTTTGGGGTATCTTTAGAGTCACAACATACCAATTTATCCCTATGTAAAAAAGGCATAGAATATACATTTTTTCATAATTTTAATAAAATAGAACATTAGTTATATTATCATCTCAAATTACAAAGATCAGGCATTTTATAATGTTTATTATTTTATATTATGGTTTTCATGATGGGTATTGAATATTTTTTGAAGATCATAAAACATCATTTTATACCCTTAAGTTGATTTGATCATGGTAAATAGGCACATAACATTTGTCACTACACCACTGTAGATACATACAATTGGATTGAGTGAGATATATATCTTGAGTTGGACATTTCATGAAGCTGTTCTATGGTGATGGAAATTTGATTAATTTGGTACATGAAATTATGATGCACAGAACATGCACTTGCCAACATAAACAATCTCACTACATAGAACATTTTTCAAATTTGATGGATTTCTAAGTGAGGCTTGTTGGGTTATAAAAGATCCTTTATAGGGATTTAATGGTGATCCAAGGAAGTTTGTTGAAGCACACTTTTAACTTCTTCAAGTGAGGATGATATGAAGGTATATAAATATAGACAAAACATATCTTTCTCAAGCATGAAAAAATTTCTTTGTGGATTAAATTTTTATGAGTTCTTATAGAAAAATTAATGATACATGTTATATGATGTATTCCAGATGTTTGTTGAATAAATTAGTTGGAGTTAAAGTTTATAGATAACTTTTATAAAAACTAAACATGAGTTGAAACTACATTGAATAAACAATACAAAATCACAAAACATTTATTTTATGAACTAAATTTTAGTGATAATTTGAATAATTTTTATTTACACATCAATCGTGATGTTTTCTTGATGTTTTTGAATGCTTGAAGATATTTATAAGTTATTAATAAATTTATGAATAATTATAGAATTTGATAAATATGGTACACATAACATTTGTGCTAGAACATTAATATTCTCAAAACATTTGAGTTTTCTAGATAAATTGTGGAGGTATTATCATTAAAATGATTAAAAATTGATTTCAAATATATTTTAATAAATTCCAATAGTTTGTGAAAAATTTCATGAAAATTGAGTTGTTCCACATGATATTTTAAAAGAAAAAATATTTTAACTTCATTGTGTAGAAAATTTAAGTTTGAAAAATTAATTATTGAAGGACTTAGTAGGAATAGAATTGGAGAACAATATAGAACATGTCTTGGTATTATTCAGAAATATTTCATGAGAAGTGGACAATTGAAAAATATTTTTTTGTGTGAAAAACATATGAAGAATTTTCATGAAAAAAATTAGTTATTTATCTATTCTATCATAAAAGATATATTGTTTGAGTTTTTTGTCTAATTCATGGAGAATATTGGCATACATTATCAAGTGATATTATACAAAGTGGGTGTTGAATTTGGATCATAAATTTTTTTTGTGGCTCAGAATTTGGAAAACGCAAGAAAATAACATCACCCACAAAAAATATGACCCTATAATATTTATATATAATTATTTTTTTGAAGTATTGACCAAAATTAAAAGATAAAAATGAATATTTTTTTATTTATTCTTTAAAATATTTTGGAAATTGATTATAAAATTAATTGTTGATTATTTGATTCAAAATTTGAATATATGTAGGATGAAATTTATTTTGAGAGATGTGTGGGGATTTAAATGCCCAAGGATTATAGAGTTATATTTAGAGATTTTTTTAGAAATTTTTCTATGAAAGACTAAATTTAAATTGGTTGATATATATGGATTTAATTGATAAAATTGGTTAATTTTTTTTAGAGAAAAATATGGAAAAAACTATTTTCATAATTCAAGTTAAAGAAATAGACAACAGATATTATTTTTTAGAAAATAAAATTACAAATTATTTTCATGAGTATTTATTGATAATTCATGAAAATAAAATGGAATAAGTTGTTGAGGAATGCATGAGAAAGAGTGTGATCATATGTTGGTCAACAATTGAAGGCTCAAGAGATTTTTTTTCCTAAAAAATCATTGATTGAGTAAGATAATGATTCAGTAAATTAAAACATATGACAATGAGATATTTTCATAGAATTGTTTTTGTGAAGTGTTGAATAAAATTAAATGATGAGTATGAATATTTGTTGAAAGATTGGTCTAAATATTTTGAAAATATATTATAAAATTAATTTCCAATTATTTCCTTCAAAATTTGAATATACAAAGGCTGGAATATATTTTTAGAGATGCACTATATTCTAAATGACCAAGGATTATGGAGTTATTATAAGAATACATTTTTTCACTCATGTATGGATCCTTTTAAATTTGGTATAATTTATTATTTTGGACCTAATATGGATTTATGATAAGGCTATATAGGCTACAGGGATGTCAGGGGATTATTTGGATCTCAAAACCATGTCTGGTGGAGAAAAACAATAGGACGCACGGTTAGTAGAAACCATGCAACCCAACCAGCATGGTATTTGCTAACCTTGTGGGGTGGACAGTGGGGGTGAAGTAGAGTTCATGATCTTCCTTAATTGTGCACCATGGGCCCCTTGCCCATGCAAGAACTCTATAGTTTTTAGCATAGGTGATTCGCATGGTTGGCACATGGTTTCCCTAACCATGTGGCCCTACCATGTGGGTACCCCATTAGCACATACAATGTTGTACAGTTGTCACACTATTTGGCTAACCATACGACCAAACCGTGTGACCCATATTTTTGGGTGAAGTGACCATTTTTTCTATAATGATATGTTTTAAATCATCCTCTCCCTCTAGTTTCTCTATAGTGAACAACAAGGGATCCCATATTCCCTTTTTAGCTCCTTTGAAGACTCTTTGATAGTTTTTGATCCCATATCACCATCAGAACTCTAATTTAATATCCATTTTCCACATTGGATGTGCATCAGGGGGATATTGATTCCTTTTTAGTTGTTATTTGTTTATCTATCTCTCAACGAAGTTGTCAAGTTTCAGTCTCATATACCCTATTTTCAGGGTGTTGATCTATTATTCATATCTTTTCTAATTAGGGCTAAACTAAATATTGATACTGAATGAGGAGAGTCATACAAGAATAAGGTAGGTGGTCTATAACTCATCTCTCATGATTTGTCATTTTATAAATTGTTGTGAGTGCACACTGATTTCATTAGGAATTGCCTATTTAATTCATTTTCCTTGCTTATAGTTATTAGAACCATATTATAAGACTATTTTTAAATATTTTATCTAATGTTTGAGGTTACTTTCTCAACATTGACCACCCCAAGTAGGGTGTTTCCCTTCATTATTATTTTTGTGGTTTGTTATGTGCGTCTGCTCCACCGTTCAGGTGTGATTTGGCTTGACCCAGATAATGGTAAGACCTTACTTAATTAAATTACTATTGAATTATTATTTTATTATCCCTATAATATGTTAGTTTCACTTAACCCTTCTAGGGTAAGTGTTATACTTGAATAATGAATGTTGAAATGGTTAAATTGGTAAGTATACTATGTATATGACTTAGACCAATGAAATATAATTGAATGACTCGGTTTCATGTTCGTAACACACCTTTCCATGATTGATGGAAGGAAATGGAGTGAACCTAACTAATTGAATACTATATACACAAATTAATAAATGGTTGTATGTCCTTTAACCTTGTCACACTAATGAAAGGTATGTAATGAACCATTTGACTTATTAAATGGAATGACTATTAAATGGTATTAATTAATTTAATGAATCAATTATAAGGTTCATAATTGTAAAAGGACCTTTACTTTATTATAGGAGTGGTCCGACTCAAGCTATCCTTGGATTCTTAAGGTAATTCCTTGAGCACTTGTGGATGCCATTTTGATTCAAGGATGTCAGTTTCCAAGGGTGAGACCCACCTTGGAACCCAATCCTTGTATACAAGTGGATACCAAATATGAAACCATAAGATCCCTCCATTATCACTATAGGATGTATTGTATACACTCCTTGGATCCATCATGACGTCTACAGACATGAGGTTCCATGGTTACATCCATCGGGCTTAGTCATCACTTACCAGTTTTACCTCGGATGAGATCCTTCGACTCGGATAGAATTATTATTGTATAATGCCTTGAGAGATGACCCTTATATTACATTATTACCCCTTATCTAGGATACTGGTTACCGATGAGTTGGATTAACCCCCGAGGTCATGGATTTCTTGGCCATTACATTGGATCTCATTCATTATTGATATCATTATAGGGAACCTTATTATATCTTGGATCCTTCATCATTATTATTATCATGTTAGGATGTCTGTGATGGTTATACCTAATGTGACTTACATATATAAACTATAACTTAAATAATGAATGAAATGGTTATATGTTTAGACATCAACTAAGGCTACAGCTGGTACTTGGGTATTTACATTACTATACTAACTTACTTTTATATATGAATGCTTACACACTGTTTCAGTTTATATTACACATATTGGATGTTATAAATGTTTTTGGTGGTGGCCTATTGAGACTTATCTCACACCCTATCTAGGACACAATTGGTACCCTGTAAGATTACATGCATGTAGGTGATGACAAAGGGAAGTGTCCTCCCTTGGACACATGATATTTCTCGTTTTTATTAGGATAGAGCTTTGTAGAAGATGAATGGGCTAGGGTCCAGGATTCTGGATAGTTTTTGGTTTATATTTTATACTTTTTTATATCATGGTTTTTCTACTTCTTTGTATCCACATTTTCTATTTTTCTAGACACATGACATATATCATCAGTTTCCTGATAATTGTTACCAATTGTTGAGTTATTCATTATTCTTGTCTACTTATATTATACCATATATTTACTAATATTTATTCTTATATTAATGCTCTATTTAATTTATCCATTGTGCTACACTCTAGTGATAAGGTCATAGTCTTCCCATGGACACACACTAGGTCCTTGCTGAAATTTGGCATCCTCTGGCATTTGAGGAGATACATTTGAGGCCAAGTGGCAAACCAGGCTCGGGGCACCTTGGAGTGGCACCCAGGTTCGAAACGTCACAAGGTGGTATCAGAGATGGTTCCTTTCTTGATTTACTATTTAGATACAATATACTAGGGATTATTAATGCTTGGAACTTTTTCATAAGCCATGATTGGGCATAGCTAACCCATGTTCAAGGTAATGCCAAGTTTCCTGGAATTATAATTATTGTTCTTCTTTTTCCTATTATTGTTGATATCATTTCACCATTGGGTGATGCACATGTTGTGTTGTGGTTATTTTTATTATTCTTATTGAGGATCTCATTTTATCCTTAGCCTGATGATATGAGGTAATGGATCATTATTACATGCATCATCATAGGCACCTATAATTCATATTTCATACATATTATCATGCCATGTAGGTGAATTTCACTACTTGCATTTCATGTCTTGCTTCTGATTGTTGAGTGATCCTTGTCTACATATATATATATATATATGATTGTGATTCATTTTGGCTACGATTGAGTGATTTCTAGTTTCGATTCATGAGGTGTATGGGCCCTCGTGGGTTGGAATGGGTAATTGACTGATTCAATCCATTAGAATGGAATTAAATGGGTGTTGATTTCAGTGATAAGGTGTATGGGCCCTAATTCACTGGGAATGAAAATCCATCTTAAATGAACCTTGTTATATGAAAATAAGACCATGAAAACTCTAAAAGTGAAACTTGATTTATAAAATAAAATGATTGTCATTAAATGAAGAGGAAAAGTACTATTGAACTTTCACATAATAGAACCCATGGAAGTTAAACAAGAACACTAACCAATGTATAGCCTTCTAAGATGGTAGTTGGGGTAGTAAACATGGGTATTGATCCCTTTCCTTTCATTTATCTTTCTCTATTTCTATCTATCTACTTAAAGATTTTTTGGAGGTGTGTGCTTGGAATTTTTAGACCAATTCCACCACAACTTCCTCATATCATATGCCAAGAATGTGGTGACAACCATGCTTCGAATGTGGTGGGCCCTAATCTACTATTATTGCTACCATGAGTGACACTTGAGGAAATACCTGTTATACCTTATATGGGCACTAACACTCAGCTTTATGAGAGTTTTCTATGTATGATGCAGTCTATGCAAGGTGATTCATGACCTGCACTAGTGATGGATAATCAGACATGTGAGTTCCAGTAGTAGAATCCTCCCACCTTCTTAAGGGATGGAGGTCTGTAGGCTCCTAATTCTTGTATAGAGACCACCCTATCCATATTTGAGCATCTAAGATGCTTCCAAAGCACATGTTCAATCTTGTTACGTATATATTGTGTGATTCATACAAGCACTGGTGGGAAGTGATTACCTATCCTAGTTACCATAAGGTAATGATCTATATTGAATTTAAAACTACTTTCTATGATCAATTATTTCCTTATATTCTGAGAGTTTTTCAATCTAGATATTTTATGATTTGGAATAGGGTGCTATGTTAGTTATGAAGTATTCAGTGTGTTTCATTGAGTTACAGTGATTTTCACTGCTTCTAGTCGGTGATGAGATTTTATGTGCTAGACACTTTGAGGATGGACTCTAGTATTCCATCCATACTCAGGTGAATGTATTTCACCTATCTAGCTTCTATGAAATAGTCAATCATGCTCTTATCACTAAGTAAAACCTGAGGGAAGGTGATAATACTGGGAATAAAGGATTAGTTCTAATGTAGGCTAATAGTTCTTCCTATAGTAGAAAGTAATCCCTTGAGGTTTCTCGTCATGGCAGTGGCAGCCATAGTACCCATATAGGTACTTTGTGGTGTGTCATCAGTGTGGATGACAGGGAAATATGAAGCCTCAGTGTGATAGATACCCTCTAGAGTATAGGTCTTATGGCCATATGGGGAACTTTCAAAGATTATATCAGACCTTTCCATTATCTTATAGTGGGAGAGGATCTGTACCAGCTCCAGCTTCAGGAGTAGGTTCTATTATGTGATGTTAGGCGGGGAGTTGGAGTCGTATCAGTAGGACTGGATGAGGAGGAGTTTATGGTCATGGTATCTAGACTTCATATTTTCAGTAGTGGCAGAAGATTGGTCATGATAGGGGTAGTCCAGTTATAGCACAATGTCATAGATCAGGTCAGTTTCATGAATTACATTCAATACCTCAGGATTAGAGTATAGGACTATCTACAGTACAAGGTACTATTCTACTAGCCATCACTATAGTATCTGCTTTATTTGATATAGGTGATTCACACTCTTTCATCTCCTTATCTATAGTGAAAAGTCTCAATCTATAAATAAATTATTATTGTAGTGTAATGACCCTGGATACACTGTTAGAAGTATGGTTAGAGGTAATAATCTAATGTAGGTATTATCCTCTTGAGGTAGGTAGTTACACTTTCTTATGGGACCTCTTTATTACTGAAATGATAGTCTCAGATGTCATTCTGGTGATGGATTGGTTGGTTCCATATCACACATTTTTGGACTATTATCATCACAGGGTATCATTTACATCACCTGATGGCCGTATTTATCTGCACAAGGGTGAGTGGAGTATCTAGGTCGGTAGAGCTGGACCAAATAATCATGGGTTAGGTGGACTGACCACTGATATTGTTAATCTCTTCATGTAGGATCAGGGTTTACATCATGTTTATTTCCATTCAGCAGTAGTGAAATGACCATATTTCCAATGACCATATTAATAATGGCCAGATTTCATTACCATAAATAGACATGCTAGAATCATGCATTCCATTCTCACTTCATAAGTCAAAATTCTCATTTATGTAGTTTTCATTTTTTGATCTCACAATATTCTTTCTCATTTCATGGTTTTATAGCTCATTATAGGTTTTATTTGTCTATTAGTGATCTTCATGGGTGATGATGTTCCAAGGTATCTCTCGGTGTTGAAGATTTTATTCTTCTTTATTTATTATCCGCTATTAATTTATGCACTCTTAAAGGATGTAATAATACATAGTGAGTGATACTTTGTTTCATATTCTTTTTGTAACATTTCACTATGAATGAATAAAGTATTGTTATTTTAATTCCTATCTTGTATAACTTATTACCTAATCTATTTAAATTAGTTTGAATAAATAGAAATAAAAGTTTATAATTATAAACATATAGTGTATGGAAATAATATTTTTCTAAAAATATGAGTCATTACATATATTGAGCGACTTAAGGGTTTTATTTTTGATAAAATTTCACTTGAGTTCAAAAATTGGATAAGGCTCTCTATGGTTCAAAGAAAACCCCAAAGGTACTCTAACCTTAATAGTTATTTTCAACACATGAATTCCAAGAAAGGAAAAATGGAAAAAAAATTATGTGAAGAAAAAGAGGAATGATACTCTCATTTTCATTATTTATATTGATGAAATTATTTTTACAAGTGATAATGAGTATAATTTGAAAGAATTTATTGAAAAAATGAATATTTTTTTAAAATATCCATTCTCGGTAAAATATAATTATTTTCAGAAATAATAAAAGGGATTATATTTTTATTTATCATAAAAAAATATGTCAATAAACTTTTGAAGAAGTTTGGCATGGAAGAATCCAAATAAATATTAAGCACCTATAATTGTGGGAATAAAATTGAGCAAGGATGGGGATATCTTAAGAGTGAATAGGAATGAATTCAAAAATATTATTATAATCCTCTTATATCTTATAACATCCAAACCGAACATTTCATTTGTAATGAAATTTTTTGGAATATTTCAAAGTGATCCTAAGGAATCACACATGAAGGATTTCAAAATAATTTTTATATACATAAAAGGAACACTTAATCATGATTTTCTCTATGGAAGAGATGATGGGAATGTAAAAGTTTAGAATTATAAACATATATTATATGGAAAGAATATGCTTGCTTCTAAAAAAATGGGGCATTACATATATTGAGAAACTTAAGGGTTTTATTTTTTATAAAATATCACGTGAGTGTAAAATTTGGGCAAGTCCTTATATGGTTTAAAGAAAAACCCAAATGTACTCTAAGATTAATATTTGTTTGAAACACATGAATTTCAAGAAAGTAACTATGTAAAAAAAATTATGTGAAGAATATGAGGACCCTTAATCTCATTTTCATTATTTATTCTGATGAAATTATTTTTATAAGTGACGACTAGTATAATTTCATAGAATTTATTGAAAAAATGAAGATTTTTTAGAGATGTAAATTCTTGGTAAAATATAATTCTTTTTATAAATTATAAGAGGAATTATATTTTTATTTCTCATAAAAAATATGTAAAATAAATTTTTATGAAGTTTGCAATGGAAGAATCAAAATTAGTATTAAGAACCTATAATTATAGGAGTAATATTGGGAAAGGATGAGGATACTTTAAGAGTTAATAGGAAGGAATTCAAAAATATTATTATAATCCTCTTATATATTACATAATCCAAGCCAAACATTTCATTTTTAATGAAATTTTATGAAATATTTCAAAGTGATCCTAAGGAATCACACATAAAGGGTTCCAGAATAATTCTTATATATATAAAAGGGACACTCAATCATGAGTTTCTCTATGGAAGAGAAGATGAGAATGAGATATTTGGTTATACTAGTATTAATTGCTCATAAAATATTTATGATTTATAGTCTACTCATGGAATAAAATACTTTCATGGAAGAAAATTTGGGTGTTATCATTGAAAAAAATTAGAGACACTTGTCACTATAGAGGTTGAGTATGTGGCTACCAGACATGCTTGTAGAAAAATGATTTAGATGAAGGAACAAGTTGGCGGTCTAAAAGAAAAATTTAATTTTCCATTTATAATTGGTTTTAATGACCAAATTACATTAAATTTTTCTAAGAAACATATGAAATACTCATGATCAAATCACATTGATATTAAATATAATTTTGTCAAAGAAAGTTTATTAGTGGTATACTGAGAATTGATTATATGTCCACCTAAGAAAAAATTAAAAATATTTTAGCTGGGGAATTAAAAAAATAAAAAAAATTAATAATTGAGGATAATTATGAATGTTCACCTTCGCTCACTCAAGAATTAAATTTTGGTGAGAGTTCACCCCTTCCATTTATATATTGCGTTGAATATTTTTGTCAAAGGGGGATAAAATACTGAAATTATATTCAAATATATATGAAAAAAATATGAAAGAAATAGGGGGATTAAATTAAATATCCAATAGGTTATATAAAATAGTGGTGAAATTAGTGGGCTCTTTAGTCGAGAAAAGTTAACAAAATATTTTGAAGTATTAAAGATTCGGAAAATTTGTCATGACCCATCCTAGTAGGGCATGTGTCATGAATCGCCAAACCCTCTTCCAATAGGCCAAGGGCTAGTGACTAGCACTGAGTAGGCATATCACTAACATGGGAGGAATTTCCTAAGTACCTATACAGATGCACACATCTCCAATCCCACAAAATTATAAAATATAAAAACCACTGAGGAACAAAATGAATGCATACAACTAAACTCAAACAACAAAGTACAATGGAAAGTAAAGTGTGGAAGGTAAACTGGGCCAGAATAAAATCCCACTAAAAGAAAGATTATGAAAACAACAAATTCCAACCTGTAAGCAAGAAATATGTTATGTAACTGCTACTCATAGTAGTAAGAACACCTCAGACTATAAGGAATATCAGAAATCTCAGTCCAGTCCTAGTCTGCCCTCGACTCTGTCAAAAGTCTTCTCGTCCACACAAGACACAACACATGTGGGAAAAGCCCATACAGGGGTGAGTATAATAATACTCAGTAGAGGAGCTCGAAAACTAAAAATCAATACAAAAAGTAAATTTACAATAATCTCTAAAAAATATATTTCCACAGAACATATAACAAGAGAAACATGTCCATATATACTCAAAACCCAGACCCGTAGTCTAGAGGTAAGTTACAATGACCGCATACGCACACTAGGGATTCAGTCTAAAGATTTCCATGAAGTAATTATATAGGATAACTCAATCATAAGACTGATAGATCTGATGATTTCCATCCAATAATTAATTTTCATCTTAAAAATCCATGAGAGAGATAGAGGCACTGATAGATCTGAAGAGATAACAAATGCACTCATTTCTGGAGAACTCACTCCTTAGTGGAGGAAGATCATGATACATGGATGAGGATCACTGATAGGGCATTAGAGTATACCACGACTCATCCAGATTCACCTGCTAATTATAGGATTGACATCCTATAGGATTGGTCACGTCGATACCTGATTCTACCTAGGACCAAGAATGCGTAGAGGATCTTGCTTTGGGCCTCTCAGAGGGATTATAACTCTATCCAGAAAGTCTTGTTGAAGGAATTATAATCTCATTGTTGGAAATTATACCTAACCTTTAGGGGAATGAGAAAACGGGAAATAACCCAAATGGAACTTGTCAAAGGAATGGTGGAAAAGGAGATCAAGCCATGTAGAAGAGAGTACATGGCATGTAGCGAGGTCACACTCTATGTCCCTTGACTTTGGGTACTTCCAGTGTGCAACGGACCAAGTCTGAATACATGTCATGTTGAAAGTGTATACATGGAATGTAGTGAAAATCACACACTATATCTAATTATTCGGGGTTTGATCTGTGTACACTGGCCATGTGCCCATACACGGCATTGACCAGTGTATGCCAACTCGTGTACCGGTACACGGGGTAACCCATGTAACCAGCCTGGTATGGATGTGTGGTGGAGTACATGTTGTGTACTCCACCTCGTGTCTGTGTATAATCCAAGATACACACTGATTCCTATGTAGGGACACAAATTCCATATGACAATTATCACATGCCGAATCATCAATTCTTGCATCGTGAAACCCTAGTCACTTCCAAGCTATCCCTACACTCCGTGTTCTTCAGAGAACACATCGTGTTCTTCATGATTTTCAAGAACTTGATGTTCTTCATCTGATACTTTAAGAAATATTCTATATCTCAATTCATCCATCTGATTTCCATGAAACTCAAGGTTTGAGGATACCCTAACACCGTAAAGACTATTATGTTGGTTTTGGGCCTCCGATCGACACCGAAAACATATTTCGATCCACCCATATAAATAACCATTAAATAACTATTTCTCTCGAAAAGAGACAAATCATCTGCTTCCGTCATCATCTCACCTCTGTTGGGTCATCATGACGTCGGATCTCCAATTTGGGATTATTACGTTTTGAAACAGATGTGTAATGATTTTTTGTTAATAACCCTACGAAGAACACAAAGAATGCGGGGTAAAAAGGGGAAGAAGAAATACACACAAAAAATTGAGGAATGAATGTCCAATGTCATTTATCACAGTGTTGATCTATTCTCATTAGAAGGATCAAACAGAGCAAAGAAAATTAAATCAAAAAATTTACAGATTAATTTCCCAAAATAAACCTAATAAAAGACCCTCCTAAAAGAACGAACGATCCACAGGTCAACCTATTTGTGGTTTGATCCACGTTCGTCATTTGAATCCAAGAATGGGGAAGGAATAATAGTAATAACAACCCCTACCTTGATCGTCGATGAAGAGGGAGAGCGGTCGTTAGTCGATATTCGATCTCACCACACTATGATCCACGCGTCGTCATTCGTCATCTTTTATAGGGAATTCTATAGGGTGGCTCCTCTATAAAGTTCTAGAGGATTCCAAGGAAATTTTCTAGGGTCATGAGTTTAAAATTGGGCTCCCAGTTATTTAAAACCACATAACACATCACTTCATTATGGAAAAATTAAAATAAAATAAATTATTAAATTTATTTTATTTCTTTTAAAACATCCAAAAATTAACTTTTGTAGTTGACCCGTGCTGGTTGATGTTACGCCTCACATAAGGTAAAGTCGCTGGTCTAAATGCAACGGTGCCTCATATTTCTAATCTGGGAACCCATTTAAAAGTTATTCCACTTTTTTTAGGAAAACATCTCACGCATACTATTTAAAAGATTAATTTATTTTAAACATTTATTCCGAGCACCCTGGGCCTCAGAATCGCACGCCGTTGTAAAGCCTGGTCTCGAAATAATTCCATGTAATATTTAAAAAAACACATGGAAAATCCAAGACATTACAAAATTGAAAAAAAAATATAAGGGGGATATTAAAGAACCCATGGATTTATTATATTTTATTTTTTCATATAAATCAATTAAAGACTCCATGAATATATAGTTGTATAACAATTACAACATGATGTGAGAAAAAAAGGTTGTGTGGAACTACTACATAGAACAAATTCTATATCTCCTAGACCATTTTAGTTTTCTACCATATATCTAAATGAAAACTAATCTATATAGTTTATGGAAGATAACTAAATAATAATTTAAGGTTTGGGATATATTAAGAGGCACAAAATACCAATTTATCCCTATGAAAAAAGGCATAGAATATATGTTTTTTCATAATTTTCATAAAATATAACATTAGCTATAATATCATCTTGAATTAAAAGATCAGGAATTTTATGATGTTTATTATTTTACATTATTGTTTTCATGATGTGTATTGAATATTTTTTGAAGATAATAAAACATAATTTTATACACTTAAGTTGAGTTGATCAAAGTAAATAGCCACTCCATAGACATACAATCAGATTGAGTGAGATACATATCTTGAGTTGGACATTTCATGAAGTTATGCTATGGTGATGGAAATTTGATTAATTTGGTGAAAGAAGTTATGATGCACAATATATTCACTTTATAACATAAAAAATATCACTACATAGACAATTTCTCAAATTTGAAGGATTTATAAGTGTGGCTTGTTGGGTTATAAAAGACCCTTTATAAGGATTTAATGGTAATCCAGGGGAGGTTGTTGAAGCACACTTTTAACTTATTCAAGTGAGGATGATATGGAGGTATATAAATATACCCAAAACATATCATTCTCAATCATGAAAAAATTTCATTGTGGATTTAATTTGGATGAGTTTCTATAGAAAAAATTGATGATACATGTTATATGATGTATTCCTAATATTTCTTGAATAAATTAGTTGGATTAAAAGTTATAGATCAATTTTATAATCACTAAACATGAGTTAAAACAACATTGAATAAACAATACAAAAGCACAAAACATTTATTTTATGTATTGAATTTTAGTGATAATTTGAATCACTCTTGTTTACACATCAATTGTTAAGTATTCTTGATGTTTTTGAATGATTAAAGAGATTTAGAAGTTATTAATGAATTTATGAAAAATTATAGAATTTGTTAAATAAGGTACACAAAACATTTATCCTAGAACATTAATATGCAAAAAACATTTGAGTTTTCCAGTTAAATTGTTTAGGTATGATCTTAAAAATGATTAAAAATTGATTTCAAATCTATTATAATAAATTCTAATAGTTAGTGAAAAATTTCATGAAAATTGAGTTGTTTCACATGATCTTATAAAATAAAAAATATTTGAACTTAACTTTATAAAAATTTTGAGTTTAACTGATTAATTATTGAAGGAATGATAAGGAATAGAATTAGAGAATGATATAGAACATTTCTTTGTATTATTCAGGAATTTTTCATGAGAAGTGGACAATTGAAAAAAAATCTATGAAAAATTTCCATGAAATAATTAGTTATTTATCTATTCTATCATAAAAGATTTATTATTTGAGTTTTTTTCATCTAATTCATACATAATATTGACATTCATGATAAGGAGATATTACATAAATGGGGTGTTGAATTTAGATCATAAAAAATTTGTTATGGCTCTAGAATTTGGAAAACTCAAGTACATAACATCACCCAAAAAAAATATGACTATATAATATTTATGTAGAGTTATTTTTGTGAATTATTAAATAAAATTAAGTGATGAGAATGAAGATTTGTTGAATTATTATTTTAAATCTTTTGGAAATTGATTATAAAATTAATTGTTGATTATTTGATTCAAAATTTGAATATGTGTAGGATGAAATTTATTTTGGGAGATGTGTGGAGATTTAAATGAACAAGGATTGTAGAGTTATATTTAGATATATTTTTAGAAAATTTATTATGAAATAATAAATTTAAATTTCTCAATATATATGGATTTAATTGATAAAATTGGTCAAATTTTTTTTAATAAAAATATGGAAAAATATATTTTCATAATTCAAGTTAAAGAAATAAACAACATATATTATTTTTTAGAAAATAAAATTATGAATTATTTTTTATGAGTATTTATTGATAATTTATGAAAATAAAAAGGAAGAATTTGTTGAGGAACTCATGAGAAAGAGTGTGATAGTATGTTTATCCACAGTTGAAGGCTCAAGAGAATTTTTTTCTAAAAAATCATTGATCGAGTAAGATAATGATTCATTAAACTAAAACATATAACCATGAAATATTTTCATGGAATTATTTTTGTGAAGTATCAACTATCATTAAATGATCAGTATGAATATTTGTTGAATTATTGGTCTAAAACTGATGCACCTGATTTGTGTATACATTTTCACATACTTTATTGAAAATAAGAACAAGTTTTCAGTAATTACCTACTGCTTAGGGAAAAAATACTTTGATTTTGGTGATCTTGTTCATTTTCAGGATATTTATGGCCAAATACAGAAAATGGGGGAGACTGAGAAAAATTTACAAACTACACAGCGTGTACCAATATACATGTTGTGTACATCTAGACTCATACATGGACTGACCAGGACAAGTACATGCCTGAGTAATCAGAATTTCGTACATGCCATGTGAACACTTTACGCGCCATGTACACACTCCTAGAAGCAGTTGGAAGATGAGAAGAAGTATACACGCTCATGTGGTTGGCTGAAGGGAACACATCATGTATAACATATACACGCTATGTAAGCCTTTCTAGAAGTGATTTGTGGATGAAAAATGAGACTACACGCCATGTATGGAGGCGTTACACGTCGTGTATAGCTACCTACCAGGCGGCGCCATGTTCCAAGTCAAATACGGACTGTTAGGCTGCCTACTGGTGGAGAAAACATAGGAAAAAGCACGTTGACAAAAGTACACACCGTGTACTTTCGCCACCCGCCGTGTAGTTATTTTTTCTATAAAAGGAGGCCTTGTCCTCCGGTTAAGGGTGTCGTGTGTGGAGATAAAGTGTGGAGAAAAGGTTGAAGGTCCGAAGGAGAGAAGCTCTCCCACCGTACTACTGCCATTCTACCATCTACCCGAGAATCATTCCCTCCTCGAAGTTCCAAGCATGATCCCATCAAGTATCAAGAGCTTTGTGTTTATCATTTTTTATATGTGTAACTAAATACCTAGTTGTTGGGGTTGTAGAATATGATGAGTTGTAATTTAAATTAGTTGATATGAATGTGTTCGTTCTTTTTAAATTCTTCTTATTCTTCTTAAATCACTTTATTTTATCACTAATAATTTTGTACAATAATAAGGGATGAATTTTCAGGGATTCAAAAGAAGAATAACGACGAACAATTTCATGACCATTATAAGTATTTGTTGAATAAAAATGTACTAATCCAAATAAATAACTGTGAAAAATTGACTACTAGACCAAGGAGTTAATTTCTTCAGATCTAAGTATAATTTTACCGGACCAAGGAAAATTTATTGCAAATTGAAACCTAGAGTGTTGGGTTATTATGAACAACACAACCTCATAAGAAATTTGATTTACTAAACAACTTATGATTAATCCATAACCCCAACGCACGTCTCTCTTTATCTATATAAAAATCAATTTTCTTGTATTTACTTGTATTCTGTTAAGTAATTTGTTAAAGGAAATTTAAGACCAATCATTCTTTTTATCCAAACAACAAAAATCAACTTTAAATTCAGAAAACTTCTTTAAAAAAAAATACAAACTTATTTAAACAAGATAAAAATAACTTCTTTTTCCCTATGGATCGACCCCTTACTGGTGCTATACTTGTTAGGGTAAAAATAATTTGGGACACCGATAATATACCTTTGGTGAAACAACTTGCCAAATTTTGGCACTGTTATCGGGGAACTAAAGAGAAGTTAATTTTGTTCTTTTTTTCATTTAGGTTGTATCAAATTTTAGTGAAAATAAAAATCATAAATTCCCAAAAATCTTTTTTCTGATCTAATTTATTTTTATCTTTATTTTTTCTCATTTATGCTTGGTGTGTTTCATATCGTGTAGGTCTTTAGGTGTATGAGCAGCTACCTCACACATTCCAAGAATGATGAGTCGTCTGGGTTTTTCCCGATTGACCCAGAAATTGAACGGACACTCTTGAGGCGCCAACAAGAACTTATGGCCGAGCATAACCAAAACACACAACTGAAGCAGAACGAGGAAGGAAATATAGATATTGTCCTAGGGGTTGGACATCTATTAGGTCCGAATGACAACTGGAACCAGCAAGCTCCACTTGCTTCAGGGTATGACCCACAGCAGCTCCAACAATTCCAACTGGAGCAGATGTCATTTTTTAACCAAGGTTAGGGGTCGTATTATACCCCTCAAGAACAACAATACATTCCAGATCCACTCCCTCAGTAACCACCTCCACATCGTACTATCATGGAGTATGACCTTCCATCTATCCACGGAGCTAACACGGGCATCGTTCATCCACCAGTGCAGGCCCAACACTTCGAGATCAAGCCCGTTATCATGCAGCTTATCCAGAACAACGTTCAATTCGGCCGTCTACCCAGCGAGGATCCTAATGCCCATCTCTCCAATTGTTTGGAGGTCTGTGACATGTTCCGCTACCACGGAGTGTCGACATAAATTGTTTTTCTTTTCCACTTCCCCTTATCTCAAAGGGATAAGGTGAAAGACTATATTAAAGGTTTGCCACAATGATCTATCCTCACCTGGGAGGAGCTAGCCCATGCGTTCCTATCTAAATACTTCCCACCCTCGAAGACGGTGACTTTACGGAACAAAATCCACAACTTCCAACAGCATGATACTGAGTCACTATATGAATCATGGGATAACTTCAAGGATATGTTTCACAAATGACCACACCATGGAATCCCACTTTGGATGCAAGTCCAAAACTTTTACGGAGGGTTGAAAACGAATAAAAAGTCCATGGTGGACACTGCTGCCAGAGGTACGGTAATGAGGAAATCCCCCAAAGAGCTTTTCGAACTACTAGAAGACATGCTTCCAATAGATTCCAGTGTCATTCCAAGAGGGGAAACCAAAAATAAGGTATGCATAACATTGATGTAACTACTATTCTTGCAGCCCAGTTGCACACTGTGTCCAAAAAGATCGATGTGCTCAATCTAAAGGTCACGTCTTAAGTACATGTAGAAAACCATCCAGTGTATAGTGAATGTGGTGATAACCACATCCTGGGAGAATGCACGAGTTCTGCTAGAGGACCTTCAACAATCGAGGTAAGTTATGTTGCCAAAAACTGAGGGCCAAACTAGTACCACCAGTACTAGAACCTGGCATGGCGTGATCAACAAAACACAGTTTGGGGCCAACAACAGTAGAATCTTCCACCCTAGCGACTGCCTGGGTACAACCAGCCTCTATATCAAAACTAGTACCAGAGGTAGAAACAACCCCAATAGGGCTCTTATAAAAAAAGGGTATCATAACCCTCACCCACAGTAGCTGCGGCAGCCACCACCTCCACCAGCTCAACAACCACCTCAACAGGAGAACACCTCAAGGTTAAAGGATCTCATGACCAAATTTATATCTACTACGGAGACCAGGTTCCAAAACTAGGAGGCTTCAATTCGAGGCCTGGAAAACCAAATTGGCCAGTTGGAAAACCAACTCTCGGGAAGGCAACCCGATACACTAACAGGTAACACTGAGAAGAACCCGAGGGAAGAGGCTCATGCCGTTACGTTACGGAATGGAAAGGAGCTTCAATAGCACCAACCATCATAGCCAGGTGTATCCACACCCCCTGTTGATAAAGAAGGTACAGATATAGACCCCTTATCATCCAAAAGCCCATAGAAGGGGGCTTCACAAAATAAAGGAAAAGAGGTTTTCAAACCCTTTAATCCTGGCTTACCCTTCTCATAGAGATTGAAGTAGAGAATGTTGGACCACCAGTTCAGAAAATTCATGGACATGTTTAAGAAAATACACATAAATATACCTTTTTCAAAGCCACTTACACAGATTCCCACTTATTCTAAATTCATGAAGGAAATACTCTCCAACAGAAGAAAGATGGAGGATCTGGGCACCATTGCCCTAACCAAGTAGTGTTCTGCAATCGGCCAGCATTCGATTCCTCCCAAACTCCAGGATCCATGTATCTTTACTATTCCATGTACTATTGGACCATGCAAGTTTGGGAAGGCCCAATATGACTTAGGGGCCAGTGTGAACCTCATTCCCCTCTGAATTTTCAAAAATATAGGGCTCAACGATTTGAAGCCTACCCGAGTAGCCCTTCAACTTGCTGAACGATCCATCAAATATCCAAAGGGGCTACAGGAGGACATTTTGGTCAAGGTGGGTAGGCTAATACTCCTCATATATTTCATAATCATTGACATGGAGGATGACCATGAGGCGCCTATTATCTTGGGAAGGCCCTTCTTGGAAACTGGGAAGGTACTGATCGACGTGCACCAAGGGGAGATAATTTTATGGGTAGGAGATGAGAGAGTCTCCTACAATGTTCTCAAGGCCGTCAAGAGTGAATAATTGTCTGAGAATGAGGGATGTTATGAAGTAACCACCATGGATGACCGCTTAATCACATTAGAGGATGATCTGGTGTGTTCTTTTACCTCAGATAACTTTATCATTCTAGACATTCCATTTGAAGAAGATCTAGAAGACATGTAATTCCTAGAAGGATAGGGCGGACAATACTAGAAACGTGCAGTTGTTCTTGATAGTCTAGAATGGGACAAGGTGCAACCACTTGTGCCTTTGATTTTAAAGGCGCCTGAACTAAAACTGAATCCTCTTCCATCTTCTATAAAGTACAGGTATTTGGGAGGCCATCAAACATTGCCTATCATAATTAACGCATAACTGTCATAGGAGCTAGAAGATGCACTTCTACAAGTTTTTAAATAGTGGAGGAATTATATTGGGTGGACAGTCGTTGATTTGAAGGGCATCAACCCTACCATTTACACCCACAAAGTGCTACTTGAAGAAGGTTCCAAGCAATCTCAGCAACCACAGTGGTGCCTGAATCCCCCCATGAAGGAAGTTGTAAAGAAAGAGGTGATCAAATTGTTGGATGTAGGCATCATCTATCCCTTCTTAGATATTCTTTGGGTGAGTCCCTTACAAGTGGTACCCAAAAATGGGGGTATCACTGTGGTATAAAATGATAGAAACGAGCTCATCCCCACTCGCAATATCATGGGCTGGCGAGTTTGTGTCAATTACTAGAAGTTGAATGATGCCATTAATAAATATCAATTCCCCCTACCATTCATGGATCAAATGCTAGAGAGACTAGTAGGTCACAACTTCTATTGCTTCCTCAACGGCTATTCCGGCTATAACCAGATTTCCATTACTCCAGAGGATCAGGAGAAGACTATATTCACTTGCCCCTATGGTACGTTTGCTTACCAAAGGATGTCTTTTGTCATGTTCAATTCCCCTTCCACCTTCCAATGTTGTATGCTAGCTATCTTCCACGACATGGCAGAACAGATCCTGGAGGTATTCATGGATGATATTTCTGTTTATGGAAAATCATTCACCACTTTTTGCGGCACCTCGATCTAGTTTTGTAAAGATGTGAGAACACTAACCTGGTTTTGAATTTGGAAATATGTCATTTAATGGTGAAAATTGGCATCATCCTTGGCCACATAATCTCAGCAAAGGGGGTAGAGGTGGATCTGGTGAAGATAGAAGTCATTTCACGACTACCTATTCTGACTTCTGTCAGAGTCATCTGCAGTTTCTTGGGCCATGTCAGTTTCTATAGGCGATTTGTCCGCAAATTCTCAAAAATAGCCCAGCCCCTCACTAATATTCTAAACAAGGATTCCATATTCGAGTTTGATGAGACATGTACCATAGATTTTGAACACCTGAAGAAGTTCCTGGTGGAAGCTCCAATGATGATTTCTCCCAATTGGGAGGAACAATTTGACATGATATGTGATGCCAGTGACTACACGGTGGGAGAAGTCTTGGGCTAGTGACTTGACCAGATTTTCTTACCTATATATTATGCCAGCAGAATGCTCAACAAGGCACATATCAACTACACAACCACAGAGAAGGAGATTCTTGTAGTGGTTTTCATGTTTGACAGGTTTTGTTCTTACTTTTTGTTGTCTAAAGTTATTGTTTATACAGACCATGCATCACTAAAGTACCTACTGAACAAGAAATATGTGAAGCCCCAATTTATCTATTGGGTACTCCTCTTATAATAATTTTATTTGGAGATTCAAGATAAGAAAGGGAGTGAGAACTTTTTTGCTGACCATCTCTCCCACCTAGAGCTTCATCATTTAGAGGAGGAAGATCAGGAGATCGGGGAGGATTTCCCTGATGAGAACCTCTTTTCGGTAAAAAAAACACCTAGACCATGGTATGTTGATATTGCTAATTTTCTGGTTAAATGTTTCATTCACCTCGACCTCTCCTTCTAGAAAAGGAAGATATTTTTCTCTGATGTGAGGAGGTACTTCTAGGAAGATCCTCTGCTATTCTGATCCTTTGGAAATGGGGTGATCCGTCGTTGCATATCGGAGAATGAAGTTCACAACATCCTAGAGTTCTGTCACACCTCACTAGTTGGGGGGACATCATGGCCTTAACCGTATGATAGCAAAGATCCTACAATCTGGGTTTTTCTGGACCACCATGCATAATGATTCCTGGGCCTTTATTTCCTATTGTGATCGATGCCAGAGGATTGGTAACATGGGACGTAGAGCTGAGATGCCCCATCACCCCATCCTGGAGGTCGATATCTTCGACGTCTGGGGTATAAATTTCATGGGTCCCTTTCCCCCATTCGTCAGAAACACTTACCTCCTGGAATGTGTCGACTACCTCTCCAAGTGGGTGGAATCCACTGCTACAGCACATGACATGGTCAAGGTAGTCATGAGATTTTTAAAGAAACATATTTTTAGTAGGTTCGGCGTTCCTCGAGTACTGATCAGAGATAGAGGGACCCACTTCGACAACACACTGATGATAGGACTACCGTCGAAGTATGGAGTAAAGCATCAGATGGGGACACCATATCATCCCCAATTCAGTGGACAAGTGGAGCTCTCAAACTGTGAGCTCAAGCAGATCCTGGAGAAAACGGTGAACACTTTGAGGAGAGACTGGTCCAAGAAGTTAGATGATGCTCTATGAACATATTGAACTACTTTCAAAACACCACTGTGAATGTCCCCATTCCAACTCATCTATGGAAATCCATGTCATCTTCCAGTAGAGTTGGAACACAAAGCCTACTGGGCCATCAAGGCCCTGAATTTTGATCTAAAGGCAGCTGAAGAGAAGTGAAAGTTCCAACTATCGGAACTTGATGAAATCATATTAGAGGCATATGAGAATGCCAAGTTGTACAAGGAGAAGACGAGAGAAATTCACAACTGGATGATTTCAAAAAAAATCTTTCCAACCCTATGATCAGGTACTTCTCTTTAAATCTTGTCTTCGATTATTCATAGGGAAGTTAAATTCATGATGGTCAGGACCATTCCAATTTATACGTGTATTCCATAATGTAGCGGTGGAAATTTCTGGAGAGGATGATCAACCATTCAAGGTTAACAGACAGTGGTTGAAATATTACCATCACATTGACGACACAGTGGGAATTTTTTCCACCATACAGCTCAGGTAAGATGAGGTAAGTCTGTTGAGCCAACAACCTAAAATAAAGGCGCTTCCTAGGATGTAACCTAGCGGATACACACCGTGTACCACCTGTATACACGACGTGTACTTTTTTCCTTTTCATTTATTTTCTAACTATTATAAATATATAGTTTAACTATGAAATAAATAGGGATGATGCCAATGTTGATGGTAAGGTCACTAGAGTTTATCCGATCTGTCACCGGTTTGAATCCTCCCAACCTACCTTCGGCACGAGGTTCCTCCTTTCTCTCTTCATATTTTTTAGATAGTGTGTGTAGTATTTTTCATATATATATATATATATATATATATATATATATATATGCTTATAAGAAAACCCATAATGGGGATGGATCGGTTGTCCAAGATCATAACCCAGATCCAAAAGACCTGGGTTCGAATCCTGACAACCACCCCATTTCCATCATTTGTCCTTTTAATAAAACCACACCGTGTGTCTTTTGATATACATCATGTGTGCCATGTTTTCCTTTTAAAACTGAAAATATTTTTTTTTCATAAGGTAATTCATGTGGGTGAAGTTGGAAGATTGGCAGAGTCTCAGCCCTAGATCCAAAAGACCTGGGTTCGAACTTGACTAATCTCTATGCTTCATTACTTTTTATACAATTAAAAACCATGCGCCATGCATTTACTTCTTCCCATGTAGTATAGACCATATATATTAAATATATATAAATAATAAATAATATCAGTAGTACAACCTTTTCTCGAATGGTTGAGGTCTTCCATTCAGAACGGCCTATGGCCGGTTCGAACCTCGCCCCAAGCACCGAACCAAAGGTTGTACTTCTTTTTTTTCAATTTTAAAACACACGACTTGTATTTACCGATACATTACGTGTATAGTTTTATTTTTTAAATTATGTATATACATGTATATATATATTTACTATTATAATTATTAATATTAATTATTATAGTTTACTTTAATAATTATATATCTATATATATACTTATTCTTTAAAAAAAATGTGATACATGGCGTGTAGTCTATTGTACTCGCCGTGTACTGCGGTTATAAAAGCTACAGGCCACCCGGCTTTTGGCCATGTCGTGTGGCCCCCTCTCTCTCCCCATTTCTTCCCCCGTATGATACCAGAACTCCTCACTCCTGAATCCACTGATTTAGGGCATTTTTGCTTCTGATTTCTCCTGCATTGTGATCCTTAGTCGAGGTATGCCCATATACACCCTCTATTTCAAGTTATTACAAACGTTTAGGGTGATTTGCAGATCGTCCGACTATTCGGCTTCTACAGTACATGGTCATGATTTAAAAAATACACTCCATGTACATTTGTACACATCCACTCACCAAATGCTTCACGATTTGAAAATACACAGTGTGTATGTTCGGTACACACCGTGTACCATTCCCCGTCATGCACAGGTTTTTTTTGACACGTCCTCACACACCATGTTCACATACACGGCGTGTATGTTTGGTACACGCCATGAATACCATTTATTTCAGCCAGCCCGTGTCTAACACTCCACATGGCCATGTTACTTCTGCTCTTGCATGAACCGTGTTGGACTTGTACACGACGTTTCCTGTATTATTAGAACTACTTAACTGGTGGTCATGTCCTTGTCAATACACGACCAGGACCACTTTACATGTACATGACATGTATGTTCGGTACATTTCGTGTAACCTTTACTGGTTTATTCCTTGATCACTCGGCGTGTCTATCCAGAGAACATGGGATGCTAACCCACTTTTATTACACGCTGTGTACTTTGGAAATACACGCCGTGTACTTTTTATTTTTCTATTTTTCTCACATTTTCTTCTTTTTTTTCCTTTTTTTGGGGTTTCTATTCTTTTTAAGGGTATGGAAGACAAATATCCTTCCCATGGGAAGCGACCCACCTCCGCCACTGAGGGCGAGAGGCCCATTTATCGTCGGATCTGATTCCGGCATGTGACACTACCAAATCTGGACTCTCTGGTCTATCAGCTCCCTCCGTTGGCCATCCTTCCACCCATCACTCCCTTAGTCGAGGCTGGTCCTAGTAGCACCACACCTCCACCATCTCACACCAAGCCTATGAGCACCATCATTATTTCCCCACCAGCTTCCACTCCACCTGAGTTGTCCTCATCCACAGTCGGTCCCTTATCGACCGCCCTATCTAGTGAGCCTACTTCTACTCCATCTAATCCACCCCCATATCCAGCTCCCACTACAGCACCTACACCTGGGTCGGGACCTACAAGTATTCCCTACCCTTGCATGGTGTTCCCGGTCACCGATTTGGCACACGACAGAATCCAACGCTTCTCTCACCGCCTGATTCCATTGAGAAGCCGCTATCTGTATAGCTGCATCCCACAGTAGTTGGGAATCTGGGGAGAGTAGGAGGATCTTCTCGATCACACTCCCTTACTCTCGATCTTCTAGGTCATCACTCCTATTTTTCGGGATTTATTTTTGGATTTTTCTGCTTCATTCGAGTTCGACAGGGCTGAGTATCGGGAGATGCCCAGTGATGTAGTACCAGTGGTCTGATTCCAGCTAGGCAGCCATTACTTTTCCCTTACCATTACCGAGTTCAGCTGAGGGTGTGGTTTCTATCCTCATCCTGTCACCCTACCCTCTTTCTCCTCTATGACCCGACCCAAGCGCTTTGACCTCATTTCCATGTGGCGGGAGATTGCTGGGCCTGACCACCGCTATACCCCTACCTCCCAGAAGAGTACCCTTATAGCTGAACCTATCCTTTTCTTAAACCACCATTGCTTCAGTGCAATTATTTTTTCCATCCATGAGGATATGGGGGTTGTGATCGGTCGTGACATGGATCTCCTTACCTGTGTCATCCGTAAGGACTACCCAGACCTCCCTTACCTTACCGCCTCCTATTTCCACGCCATGTTTATCGACCGTCAGGGAAACCTAAATGGAGGGTTTTATTCCAACCTCCTTTCCCACCATATTAGGATTTTTGATGCTTCTCTTCCGCATGATCTGTTAGGTTCCCCCCCAGTGGATGGAATATCTCATGATTATTCGCATGGGATTGGTTCAGAAGTAGGGGTGCCTAAGTCCTTGCCCAGGCATGACCCCACCTGCCTGCTGACCCTCCTATCCCTGCTGATGCACCTGCTCCTCCTTCCCCACCCCCTCCAGCTTCCCCACCCCATCCCCCTAATTCTGACATTCCTTCTTATCTTCCACCTACTACACCATCTACTCACACAACCTCGGTTGATCTCACCTATTCCCTCCGCCTAGCTATGATGGAGAAGCACTTGGTCTGTCTCGATCAGCAGTAGGACCAACTAGAGTAGATGTTGGGGCTTCTTCTTCAGCATCATGGTATTCCACTTCCCCCACCTCCTACCCCTGATTCGACTCCTGGAACTTCTTCTATAGCTCCACTACCCTTTACTATGTTGGCCACATATTCAGTTCTCTTATCCACTATGGGCCCAGCTGGTACTACCACTACTGCTACTAGTCCAGTGAGTGATGTTGAGCTTCCTCTTCTGAGTCCATCTCCTGCGGGTCCTACTTCTACAAATTCTCTTCCTGGTGTAGATTTTGAGCCTCTGGTTTCTACGGCTCCTGGGCCTTCTCTACCGACTGATTTTGTACCGGATGATGCCTCTTCTGAGGTGACCCCCTGACTAGTTTTTGGACACATGTTTTTCATTTTATATATATTTTTGTGATATCTTGTGCTTGTGTATGTTGTGTATGATTTCATTTTTTTCTCTCCACCTCCATCACAGGTACTCTGGCACGTTTTGGGCTGCACTTTTCCATCACCTCCTGTCTTTCTTTGACTAGATATGAGGGAAGTATTTTTTTTCATTTTTTTCTGTTATTTTTCTTTTTCTTTCTTTCTTTACTTCTTTCCTTACATCCCCTTGTTCCGGTCCACTATTGTGTCCCCACATTCCCTTCTTCACTTTCGGGAACTTGGTGGACCAAGTGTGGTATTAAGTATGGGGGAGCATCTCTCGACCACCTTAGTCTTTTCCCTTATCATCATTCTAGGAGACATCATTATTAGAAGATATATTTTAAAATGTGAATACATTTTGGTTAACCGTATTTTTACATAATAAAGTTGAAAGAGAGAAATTTTTAAAAGTTCCATGTTTTTTTGGTTCTTGAGTATTTTAAAATGATTGGTGATATAGTTTAAATTGCAACTTGTAATCCTTGTATAATTACATCGATTAGACTAATCAATTATATGCAATTCATGACCTGATTTTCTCTTTATTTTCTTTCCCACTCTTGAGAGGTATTCTAAACCCTTTTTCATATTCATTATAATACCCTCTTTCTTGAGAGATTCTTATGATATACATAACTACCAGAATTTTCAATTTTTCTTATCAAAACTTGTGGAATTTTTGAATTAAATTAAAATTATTAAGGCATTAGATTGTTTTAACCCATTTATATTGAGACTTACCCTACATATTATCTTTGTGAAGCCCCTAGAAACCATGAATATCCTTTATAGGAAGCCATATTACAAGCCTATTTCCCTTCCTACCCTAATTCTTTTATGATTTTTGCATGACTATTCATTTGATCTCAAAATAAGTTATTGGAAACACATGGCATGATTTCATGAATTGTCAAGAAATTAAGTACAGGGGAGCAACTCTTGATCATTTGGGGTGAAAAGGGTTCAAAACCTCTATTTTTAGAAATTCTAAAAGGTTCCCTTTGTTTTTTTAAATGATACAGAAAAAGGGACCTTATAATCACTTATTGGTTTGTAAACCCTACCTACCCAACTAAAGGAGATGGTGGTGATGAGATTATTTGATAAATCTTGTTGAAGATGCTTTTACATTGAGCTTAACTTTGAATATCATGCACTATTATTTAAAGAATTTATCCTCCTTTATCAAGCCTTAGAGTTATTTTTCACATCTTTACCTACCAAAATTTAGCCACATAAACATCTGATCCTTATTGAAAATCCCTCATGATTTTTTTAAATCAATTTTATGAAGTAGAGAACTAGATTTCTTACGAACCTATGGATAGAGTGTATATATCTTTGATTGAGAAAAACTTTTATTTAAAATTTCTTGAGTGTTGAAAATATTATTAGTGAGTTAGATAATCAAGTGGATTGCTTGTTTTTGAAAGGTTGAAACATGTGTAAAAAGAGGATGAAAGTAGTTAATTGAATTATATATGAGGCATAATTATAATATCTCCTGAATTGAAACCATTTTGTATCTTTTTGGAATTTTCTCCTATAACTTATTATTTACTTTTATGATTAACTAAATTACTTCCTTTTAAAATATAGACTATGTTAATTAGATGTTGAGATTTTCTCGAGGGCAAGAAAATGACTAAGTATGGGGGAGTTTGATGCACCCGATTTGTGTATACATTTTCACATACTTTATTGAAAATAAGAACAAGTTTTTAGAAATTACCTACTAATTAGGGAACAAATACTTTGATTTTGGTGATCTTGTTCATTTTCAGGAGATTTATATCCAAATACACAAAATGGGGGAGACTGAGAAAAATTTTAAAAATACACAGCGTGTACCGATATACACGCCGTGTACATCCATAGTCAGACATGGACTGACTTGGACAAGTACATGCATGAGTAATCATAATTCGGTACACATCGTGTGCACACTTTACACACTGTGTACACCCTTCTAGAAGCAATTGGAAGAAGAGAAGAAGTATACATGCCCATGTGGTCAACTGAAGGGAACACACTGTGTTTAACATATACACACCATGTAGGCCTTTCTAAAAGTAGTTGGTGGTTGAGAAATGAGACTACACATCATGTATGGTGGAGCTACACGCCTTGTATAGCTACCTACCAGGCGGCGCCATGTTCCAAGTCAAAGATGGTATGTTTGCCTGCCTACCAGTGGAGAAAAAAAAGGCACAAGCGCATTGACAAAAGTACATGCCGTGTACTTTCGCCACACGCTGTGTAGTTATTTTTTCTATAAAAGGAGGCCTTGGATTCTAGTTTAAGGGGGTGGTGTGTGGATAGAAAGTGTGAAGAAAAGGTGTAAGTTATGAAGGAGAGAATATCTACCTCCGTACTACCACCATTATACAGTCTACTCGAGAATCATTCCCTCCTTGAAGTTCCAAGCATGATCACATCAGGTATCAAGAGCTTTGTGTTTATCATTTTCTATATGTGTAACTAAATACCCAGTGTTTTGGGGTTTTGGAAGACGAAGATTTGTAATTTAAATTAGTTGATATGAATTTTTTTGTTCTTTTTAAGTTCTTCTTATTCTTCTTAAATCACTTCATTTTATCACTAAAAATTTTGTACCAGACTAAGGGAAGAATTTTCAGGAATTCAAAAGAAGAATAACGATGAACAATTTCATGACCATTGGATTTATTTGTCAAATCAAAATAGACTAATCCAAATAAATAACTGTGAAACATTGACTACCATACCATGGAGTTAATTTATTTAGCTCTAAATATAAGTTTACCGGACCAAGGAAATTTTATTACAAATTGAAACCCAGAGTGTTGGGTTATTATGAAAAACAGAACCTCATAAGAAATTTGATTTACTAAACAACTTCTAATTATTCCATAACCCCAATGAAGGTCTCTATTTATCTATATCAAAATCAATATTCCCATATTTACTTGTATTCTGTTAAGTAATTTGTTAAAAGAAACTTAAGACCAAAAATTATTTTTATCTAAACAACAAAAATCAACTTTAAATTCAGCAAACTTCATTAAAACAAAAATAAAAACTAAGTTAAACAAGATAAAAATAACTTCTTTTTCCCTATGTATCGACCCCTTACTAGTGTTATACCTGTTAGGGTAAAAATAATTCGGGACACCGATAATATACCTTCGGTGAAATGACTCGCCAAAAACATTTGGAAATAGATTATAAAATTAATTACTGATTATTTCATTCGAAATTTAAATATAAAAAAGGATGGAATATATTTTTGGAGATGCACTAGAATCTAAATTCCCAAGGATTATGGAGTTATTATAAGAGCCCGATTTTCACTTAGGTATGGATCCTTTTAAATTTGGTCAAATTCTTTATTTTTGACCTAATATGGATTCTTGATGCGGTTATAAAGGTTATAGGAGTGTCTGGGGTTTGTTTGAAGCTCGAAACCCTGTACAGTAGAGAAAAACAATAGACCTCACGGTTAGTAGAAACCATGCAACCCAGCTAGCATAGTCTCTGCTAACCCTATGGGATTGACAGTGGGGTGAAGCAGGGTGAATGATTTTCCCTAACTATGCACAAGGTGCCCATGCCCATGCAATAACTCTATTGCTTTTAGCAGAGGTGATTTGCATGGTTAGAACATGGTTTCCCTAACCATGTGGCCTAACCTTGTGGGTGCCCCCTTAGCACATCATATGGTTTACAGTTGGGGAACAGTTTGGCAAACCATGAATCCAAACTATGCAACCCATATTTTTGGGTGAAATGGCCACTTTTTCCTTTATGATATGTTTTAAATCATCCTCTCCCTCTAATTTCTCTCCAGCGAACAACAAGGGATCCCATCTTCCCTTTTTAGATACTTTGAAGTCTCTTTGATAGTTTTTCATCCCAGCTCTCCATCTGAACTCTGATTCAATTAATGTTTGCCACATTGTATGTGCATCAGTGATATCTTGATTCCTTTTTATCCGTTCTTCATTTATCTATCTCTCAACAGAGGTGTTGAGGTGCAGGCTCATATGCCCTATTTTTAGGGTTTTGATCTATTATTCACATATCTTATAATCTAGGCTAAACTAAAGGTTGATAATGAATGAGGATAATCATATGATCCTAAGGTAGGTATCCTATAACTCATCTCTCAATATTTTTTGTTTAATAAATTATCGTGCCTGTGCGCTGATTTCATCATGTGTTGCCTGTTTAATTAATTTTCCTTGATTATAGTATTTAAAACCATATTATAAGACTATTTTTAAATATTTTATCCAATTTTGGAGGTTACTTCCTCAACAATGACCACCCCAAGTAGGGTGTTTCCCTTTATTATGATTGTTGGGGTTTGTTAAGTGTGTTTTGGCCACTGTTCAGGTGTGATTACGCTTGACCCTAATAATGGTAAGATCTTCTTTAATTAAATGACTATTGAATTAGTTTTTTATTATCCCTTGAATATGTTAGTTTCACTTGACCCTTATAAGGTAAGTATTCTACTTGAATAAGGAATGTTGAAATGGTTAAATTTGAAATTATACTACGTATATGACTTGGCCTAATTAAATGTAATTGAATGACTTAGTTTCATGTTCATAACACACTTTTCCATGATTGATGAAAGACAATAGAATGAAACTAATTAATTGAATATGATATATATGAATTAATAAATGGTTTCATGTCCTTTAAACTTGTCACACTAATGAAAGGTGTGGAATGAACCCTTTGACTTATTAAATGGCATGACTATTTCATGGACTTAATTGATTTAATGAATCAATTATAAGGTTCCTTATTGTAAACATGCCTTGACTTTATTATAGGAGTGGTCAGACTCGATCTATCCTTGGATTTCTAAGGGAATCCCTTGAGCCCTCATGGATGCCATTCTGATTCAAGGATGTCAGTTGCCAATGGTGGGACCCACCTTGGAACCCAATCCTTGTTTACTTGTGGATGTCCAATATGACACCATATTATCCCTACATTATCACTATAGTATGTCTTGGATACACTCCTTGGATCCATCAAGACATCTATAGACATGAGGTTCCATGGTTACAACCATCGGGAACAATCATTGCTTACCAGTTTTACCTTGGATGATATCATTGGCCTCTGATAGAATTATAATTATGGAATGCCTTGGGTATGCCCCTTGGATTACATTTTTACCCCTTAGACAGGCTATAGGTTACTAATGATTTGGATTAACCCCTGAGGTCATGGATGTCTTGGCTATTACCTTGGATCTCTTTTATTATTAATATAATTATAGGATTCCTTATTATATCTTGGATCCTTCGTCATTATTATTATCATGTTAGGATGTTGTGTTGGTTATACCTCACGTGACTTACATATATAAACTGGAACTTAAATAATGAATGAAATTGTTATATGTTTAGACACTAGCTAAGGATGAAGTAGGTACTTGGGTATTTACATTACTATACTTCTTTACTTTTATATATTCATGATTACACATGGTTTCAGTTTATATTACACATATTGGTTGTTATAGAAGTCATTGGTGGTGGCCTATTGAGATTTATCTCACACTCTATCTGAGCCACCATTGGTACCCATGCAGATTACATGTAAGCAGGTGTTGATAGAGGGAAGTGTCCTACCTTGGACACCTGATATTTCCTATATGTATTAGGATGGAGCTTTATAGAATTTTACTGGGCCAAGCCCCAGGTTTCTAGATAGTTTTTTATTTTATTTTTTTATACTTTTTTATAGCGTGTATTTTCTACTAATTTGTATCCACATTTTCCAGTTTTCTAGACACATGACATATATCATCGGTTGCTTGAGTATTTTTACAAATTGTTAAGTTATTAATTATTATTTTTTGCTTCTGTTGAACCATCTATTTAGTTATATTGGTTCTACTATTTAACTTATGTTTCATTTATCCACTATACTACACTCTAGTAATGAGGGAATAGTCTTCCCATGGACACACCCTAGGTCCTCACTGAAATTTGGCATCCTTTGGCATTTGAGGAGATGTATTTGAGGCCATGTGGAAAACCAGGCTTGGGGCACCTTTGAGTGGAAACTAGGTTTAAGAAATCAAAAGGTGGTATCTAAGTAGGTTCCTTTATTTCTTTACTATTTGGAGACAATAGACTAGGGATTAAAAAATTTTGGAACTTGTTTATATGTTGTGATTGGGCGTAGCTAACCCATGTTTAGGGTAATTCCAAGTTGATTGGAATTATAATTTTTTCTTCTTCTTTTTCCTATTATTGTTGATATCATTTCACCATTGGGTGATGCACATGTTGTGTTGTGGTTATTATTAATATTCTGATTGAGGATTTCATTTCATCCTTGGCCCAATGATATGAGGGCAAGGAGAATTATTAAATGCATCATTGTAGGAACCTATAATTCACATGTCATACATATTATCATGCCATATAGGTTCATTTACCTACTTGAATTTCCTGTATTTATTGTGATTTTTGAGTGATCCTTGTTTATATATATATATATATATATATATATATATTATTGTGATGCATTTTGTCTATGATTGAGTGATCTCTAGTTTCAATTCATGAGGTGTATGGGTTGTCATGGGTTGGAATGGGTAATTGACAGAGTCGAGCCATTAGAATGGAATTAAATGGGTGTTGATTTTAGTGATAAGGTGTGTGGGCCTTGATTCACTGGGAATGAAAATCCATTTTAAATAAACCTTGATATACAAAAATAAGCAAATTCAAACTATAAAATTGAAACTTGACTTATAAAATAAAATGGTTGTCGGTAAATGAACATGAAAATTATTATTGAACTTTCACCCACTAGAACCCCTGGAAGTTAAAAAAGAAAATTTACCTATGTGTAGCCTTCTAAGTTGGTAGTTGGGGTATTATACCATGGGTATTGATCCATTTCCTTTCATTTAACTTTCTCTATTTCTATCTATCTTCTTAATGCTTATTTGGAGGAGTGTGCTTGGCATTTGTAGACCAATTCCACCACGACATCCTCATATCATACGCTAAGTGGGTGGAGACAACCATGCTCCAAAAAAGTGGTGGGTCCTAAGATTCCAGTCTTACTTCCATGAGTGAAACTTGAGGAACTAACAGTTATACCTAATATGGTCACTAACACTTATCTTCGTGAGAGTTTTCTATTTCTAGTGCAGTCTATGCAAGGTGCTCTATGACCGACACCTATGATGTCTAATCTGACCTGTGAGTTTTAGTATTAGCATCCCCACACCTTCTCAGGGGATGGTGGTCTGTAGGATACAAATTCTTGGATAGAGACTACCCTATCCATCTCTGAGAATCTATAGATGCTTCCAAAGCATAGGGTCAATATTGTTATGTATATATTGCGTGATTCGGATAAGCACTGGTGGGATGTGATTACCCAGGCTAGTTTTCATAAGGGTGTGATCTAGGTTGAATTTTAGACTAATTTCTATGATCAATTATTTCCTCAGATGCTGAGAGTTGTCAAATATAGAGAGTTCATGCATTTGGAGTGGGGTTCTATGTCAGTTATGAAGTATTCAGCATGTTTCACTGAGTTATAGTGTTTTTCACCTCTTCTATCAGATGATGAGATTTTGTGTGCTAGACACTTTGAGGATGGGCTCCAGTATTCCATCCATACTTAGGTGAATGTATTTCACCTACCTAACTTATATCAAATGGTCAATCATACTCTTATCACTAAGAACAACCTGAGGGAAGGTCATAATACTGGGCATAAAATATCAGTGCTGATGTAGGCCAATAGTTCTTCCGATAGTAGAAACTGATCCCTCAAGGTTTCTCATCAGGGAAGTGGCAGCCAAAGTACCCATACAAGTATATTTGTGGTCTGTCATCAGTTCGGATGACATGGGCATCCAAATCCTCAGTGTGATAGAGACCCTCTAGAGTATCAGGATTACATACATATGGGGTACCTTAAAAGATTCTTCCAGAACTTTCCATCATCTTCTTGTGGGAGAGGTGATGTACCATCTCCACCTTCAAGAGTAGGTTCTATTATGTGATGTTAGGTAGGGATTTAGAGTATCACCAGTAGGACTGGTCGAGGATGAGGTCATGGTCATGGTATCCAGACTTCAGATTATTAGTTTCACTAGAAGATTAGTCATGATTGGGGTAGCCCAACTGTAGTATAGTGTCATGGATCAGGTCAGCTTCATGCATTACAGTCGATACCTGAGGATCATAGTATAGGATTGTCTTCAGTACACGATACTATTCTACTAGCCACCACTATAGTATCTTCTTTATTTGATATAGGTTCTTCACACTCCTTCATCTTCTTATCTATCATGCAAATTATCAGCCTGGAAATACAGTATTAATATGGTGTAATGACCCTGGATACATGGTTAGAAGTACAGTTAGAGGGAATAAGCCAATATAGGGGCTATCCTCTTAAGGTAGGTAGTTACCCTTTCTTATGGGATCTCTTTATTATTGAAATGATAGTCTTATATGTCATTTTTATGATGGATTGGTTGGTTCCATATCAAGCATTTATAGATTGTTATCATTTGTTAGTTTCACTAGGTAGAATACCCTAGGAGGCGGGTTAATCAGGGTATGGAAGACTAAAACATTCTCCCTTTCAAATCTTGTTTTATTGTTACACAAAACTCAATTCTCTCTTCCTCCCTTATCAATATATGAACATATATGAAAACATGCACAAAATATAGAAATTTTTACTTATTTCACCCTCACTAGGCCACATCCAAGGATCATACAACGACTATGTGAAGATGTACCAAATTCACTAAGGATCACTGCCAATAACGAGTACAATGTTTAGGCTAGATCTTTTATAACCAGGCTCACTGCCTTTACAAGGTTCATGGTCTAATCTCTGCATTCTCAAGGGTCGCTCCATATTCCTCTTTATTTAGCTCACTACTAGTGGAAAGGGTCACCTTATTCCACTTTCTTCACTCACTGCTCTTGAAAAGGAATCCACTCACATTTTATGGAATTATAGGTCAAACACAGTTTATGAAAATGTAGGTCCCTTAATTTTCATGAATTCATGCATCCTCAACTATAGGTAGATTCTCTGTTGAAGTTTCTTTTTTACCCCTAGATGAAATCCACCTTCTGGGTAATCCTAGGTACTGAAAAATACTTTCACAAAATAATTTGAAGCTTTTTAAAGCTTCCTTGTTCAAATCATCAACCACCTACTTCTCCCACATACTTAGTACTGGGTTGGGTATGTGGTACACGACCTTCGCATACTGCTTCCGCTTATGTGAATCTCCCTTCGTCTGTGGACTGCCTCCGCCTTCGCTATCGCGTACCACCTCTATGTACCGACTCAGTGAACCTCCTCTACAAAACACCCTATGTCCACGAACCGTTCTTTGTTCACAGACTACCTTTGCTAACCACCTACATACCGTGCCTTCTCCTTCCGCATACCTCTTTCTTTTCAGTTTTCATTTCTCTACAAAAACCTTCAGCAGAATTTATTCCACGCGAACCACTTCAGCCTTTGTGGGATTCTCCCTCGCGAACCTCCTTTAGACTTTTTCAAAATCTCAGAGAAAAAGATGTTCTCTAATGATATTCAATCTCCTTCCTAATCGATGGGATTAGAAATTATTATATAGGCAAAGTGAAACGCACGGCCGATTGTCACCTATCGACCCGTCAAAGTTCCGGTGCTCTGCTAATGTGTATAGCAGCACTCGGGTCGAATCCTCGGCGATGATACTTTGTAGTAGTTGTTTGTTTTTAGTTGATTGTATTTTGATTAGGGGGGTTTGTTGCAGAGCTTAATTGAAATGATTGATTGACTATAATTGATTTAACAAATTGATAAATATTGGGGTGAGTTAATTATTAGGGAGTTAATCTTGTGATATCCTTGAGCTTTGCTTTATATTGCATTTAAATTAACACCCACTTCACAAGTTTACGTCGATTAGAATTCCTAAGTGTTAAAGCTTTAATACAAGCCTTAACTTAACTAGGATTATAAAATCAATCATTACTTGTTTATGGTAGTGTATTTATGGTTCCAATAATCCATGGAAACCACATTCTAAACAAAATATGTCATTAATCCATGACATATTAAGTCCAACATACACAATGTTAAATTAACGAATACTCATCGAGCAAATACTCTCATTCACTTAACATACCTAAATTTTGAATCACCCCAATGAGATATTTACTCAGACATTTGGGTGTTTAATATTCTGGTTATAATAATTATGATGATAAATTAATAATATTAGAAAAAGAAAGGGATTAGAAAAGAGTGGTACGTTGAACACACACACACGAACAATGATGATAATTAAAAACAGATTTTCGATTGAATGAGGAAAAAAAAGAAGGGAAGGTGATTCAACTGAATTTAAACTATTTTAATAACATTAATATTAAAATACAGAAGGTGGAGGATAATAAGATATATTGAAGAAGAAACTTGCATTAAAACAGAATTACAAAAGAAAGGACTTACAAAATTACAAAAATGAAAAACACAAAAGTAAGTGAAAACAAAGAGAGGAGGAAAGGTCTCTCAAGTGAAAACTTGAGTATGTAAGGTCCTCCCAAGCCTTTTCCAAATCTTTGGTCGTGCCAATATGATCTCCTCTCTTCTGAAATGCCAACCCCTCTCAAGGAGAGAAGGGGAGAGTATTTATAGCCCAAGGAGTGGACTGTTTGCATTCCTAATCTGTCCCTCCACTTTCATCGCCAATTTTGCTATTCAGACAGCCGAATATCCAAATATCTCCTTCTTCAAAGTTGTAGATAATAATGTTTTACGACTACTTTCAAAATATAGAGGCATTTGGACAAGTGGATCCAATGTTATGGTGGTTTTATTAAACAAATGTAAACTCTCCATTTCTATCCATGATTTTTCGATGGCCAAAATGTGAATGGATTTTTGAACAGGAAGATGCCTTCAAATCCGAATTACTTCTTCAACAAAGTCGGCCGCCTATATCTCCTCTTTCCCACTGAAAAATATTATCTATATTGGATGCTTAAATCATGAGATATGTCATGAAGAGTATACTGATTTTAATTCTCGGACAGAATGGTGGGCTGGACTTCAAAGCTTCATTTGGTCCCCATGTACTTGGATTTGGGCCATGAAATTTGTATCCAAGATGACATGTAATGTCTCCCGAATTATGGTGGAGAGTTAATGTTTTTGGACTTCTTTATTGAGCCGAGTAAATCAATCTTCAAGGCTGGTCCAGTTTGTTCACAGATTCCTTGGTCTTGTTTGTGAGGACCATATGACCCTTCAAATGGCAGAATTGGATCATGGTTTCTTCTAATGAAATGTTTTATATTGAAATTAGAATCCTAAAAAACAAGAACCACACAATTTTGATCAGTATAGTGACAGTTATAATTAAAACATTAAACTGACTCAATTGGACTACTTCTAAAAATGCTCAAATATTATACTTAATATTAAAAAATTAATATTTCACACAAATTATGCACATTTCATATAAAATAAGTAAAGGGGGAATATAATAAGTCATGAAAATATTAATAACATCAACTCCCCCACACTTATATTTGCGCGTGTCCTCATGTGCAACAAATATAAAAACATGACAAAATCATTTTCACTCACCAACAAATATTAAAATTTTGTTTTCTCCAATCAGGGGAGGTTTAGACTATTTCACTCATCCATATTGAATTCCATCACAAATTCGGTTCACAATAATGCATCAGAAACAATTCATTTTTTCATGTTCAAGGTTTGAATTGGAAAATGTAGGCACTCAAAACTTACTCCTCTCAAGATGATAAAAATGTATTTTAGGAGGTTCACTCATTCACCAACAAAAAGTGAAAATCAAGAGTTTGTAAGAGCTCTCAGCTTCCATTCCCAAATCTAATGTGTACAAGAATCAAGAGGTCTTTTAAGGGGTTTTTTAGTGGCTATGGGACGGTAGGTATATAATGTCCAAAGGAAAAGAGGGGTTAAAAACACCGACATGGAAAAATCAATGCACATTTTTTTTGAAATTTGATTTGAAAGGAAATAGAAACACATATTTACAAGGGCATGAATGTGTGATGAATGAAAAGTGAGGGAGATAGAAAATGGAATAGGGTGAGATGATGGAATATGTACAACATGGAAGACTTCCAATAATGACACAATACAAGATGATTCAAGTGTTCTTTTTTTTTCTCTTTTTGCTCTTTTTTTCGAAAGTTGTGATTGAAACAAGTCTCACAGTCATCTCCCAACCCATGTTTGATCTTCTCATGGAACTAATTTTAGTAGTTATAACACGGTAAAAGGTTGATGATGAATGATTTTTGACCCACCCAAGACACAACCCATTCCATTTTTTCATTTTTTTTAATATAATTTTTTTTCATTTTTTTGAACACTTTTCAATGACTTTTGTACAAATAAAAATTACACATATACACCCCAAATATCACAGATTTACAACCTGTCCCCCACACTTGAATGGATGCTTGCCCTCAAGCATATGATGACACATTGGAAATCAATGAAAGTATGCCCAAAAATGAAGTCCATTCCCCCCACACTTAAATTTCAATAAATTGTACAATGAAAATCCATGAAGACGTTGGGTGGGACAAGGTATTAGGATTGTAATGTGGCTATCAAAAGAAAGGTTTTCATAGGCTCAAAGGGGCTTTCAAAAGTAGGATCAATGTAAGGTTAACGGGAGGCTATTTGGCTATTCTGATTCTCATGTGGCTTAGAAAATGCCTCTATCATATTAATGCACACAAAAGATGGAAATTCAGCTCGAAGGTCCACAAACTCAAGACTCACAATCAGTGGTGAAGACACACAATGAAAAAGATGGCCATAGATGACCTTGGCATGAAGGCTAATGTTATTCTTCATGGTAGGGGAAAAGAATTTTCCAAATCAAAAATTGAGCATTCAAAATGTGTTGGTTTTGACACAAAATTCTTTATCCAAAGTCATGATGAAAATACAAAAATTTTTGAGATGAAAATAAGTCTGTTAACTCCCCAAAATGGTTGGACAAAATTTCAAAACTCGATGGTGAGTAAGCATGACTCTTTTTTTGTAATTTTTTAAGTAATTGTGTTTTTTGGGTTTTTTTTTAGTTTTTAAGGTTTTTTTAAAAATACACACCCACACAAGAAAGATAAAAAGTAAGGGTTTGATGAATAAAGTGGTAAAAAAATTAAAGAGAGAGGAAGAAGAAGAAATAGGTAGAGAGAGGAAGAGATAGAGAGAGAGTTAAAGGGAAAGAGGTGCCCCCTGGTTTGGATTTGTTGGGTCTCCATCCAGTGGTGGTTCTATTGAAGTGGATGGGGTTTCGATGGAAGTCGACATGGTTCCTGGATTGTGAGACCTCTCATGGTGATGCTTTAACCGATGTCCGTTAACCGTGAATGTCCTTTTGGAAGAGGGGTCTTGGACTTGCACTGCACCAAATGGGTAAACGTTAGTAATAACAAAAGGACCTTCCCAACGAGAATTAAGCTTACCTGGGTGAAGTCGAAATCAAGAATTAAAGAGAATTACCTTTTCACCTTCATGAAATACCTTTTGAAGAATGTGCTTGTCATGTAGTGACTTTGCCTTTTCTTTGTAGAGAATGGAGTTCTCATACGAATCGAGTTGAAGCTCCTCCAATTCAGTCAACAGCAACAATATTTCTTCACCAGATTTTTCACAATCAAAATTACAAGTTTTGACAGCCCAAAATGACTTATGTTGGATTTCAACTAGTAAATGATAGGCTTTACCAAAAACTATCCTAAATGGAGACATCCCAATGGGTGTCTTATAGGATGTTCGATAGGCCCAAAGTGCTTCACCAAGTCTATCGGGCCAGTCTTTTCTTGTGGTCTTAACAATTCTTTCAAGCACTCTTTTCACTTCTCTGTTAGAAAGTTCAGCCATTCCATTTGTTTGAGGGTGATATGCAGTGGATGTTTTATGTACAACCCCATTCTTTTTCAAAAGTGACTCCATGGTTCTATTACAGAAATGAGTTCCTAAGTCACTTATCAAAGCACGTGGTGTTCTGAATCGATGGAAGATATGGGTTTTGAGGATCTCACTCACAGTTTGAGCATCATCTTTCCTAGTGGGTTTGGCCTCGACCCACCTAGAAACATATTCAACAGCAAGGAGAATGTAGGATAATCCATTGGAAGGGGGAAAAGGTCCCATGAAATCGATGCCCCAAACATCGAAAAGCTCACAGAAGATTAATGGCTTTTAAGGCATTTCGTTTCTTTTGGAAATTGTGCCAAACTTTTGGCAAGTGGGACATGATTGACAGAACTCGTGTGAGTCCTTGAAGAGTGAAGGCCAAAAGAATCCATAATCTAGGACCTTTCGAGAAGTCCTTTGTGGTCCAAAGTGGCCACATCCAGGCATTGAGTGGCAGAATTCCAAGATGGAGGATTGTTCAGTTTCATCAACACATCTCCTAATTACCATGTCAGCCCCAGTTTTCCAAAGTTTATTATCTTCCCAAAAATAATGCTTTGAATCACTTTTCATCTTTTATTTTTGTTCTTTTGAAAAATATTCAGGGAAAACAACAGAAACCAAGTAATTGACAATTGGGGCATACCATGGTAACTTTGGAGTGAGAGATGAGAGGTGTTCAGTTGGAAATTCAGGATCAATTATTTCAGAATGAGAAGAATTAGAAATTCTACTCTGGTGGACAGTCATAGGGTTTTCTTTTCCAGGATTATCTTTTATCACAAGGTCAAACTCTTGGAGCATTAAAATCCATCTTATTAGCCTTGGTTTGGAATCACTTTTCTTAAGAAAGAACTTTAATGCTGAGTGGTCCGTGAAGATGATGATTTTGGAACCTAAGAGATAGGGCCGGAATTTATTCAAGGCAAAAACCACAGCTAAAAGTTCTTTTTCAGTCACAGTGTAGTGTGATTGAGTTTCATCCAATGTTTTTGAGGCATAAAAGATGACATGAGGAATGTTTTCTCTTCGTTGACCAAGAACAGCCCCAATGGCCCTATCAAAAGCATCACACATCAATTCAAATGGTAAGGACCAATCTGGGGGTTGGATTATTGGAGCAGATGTGAGAGAAGATTTGAGTTCAATGAAGGCTCTCTTGCAAGCCTCATCAAAATTGATTGTGACGTCATTTTGAAGTAAACGAGTGAGTGGGAGGGAAATCTTGCTGAAGTTCTGAATGAATCGCCGATAGAAACCGGCATGACCAAGGAAGGACCGAATGTCTTGAACTGATTTGGGTTCAGGAAGTGATTGGATCACCTCAATTTTGGCTGGATCAACTTGGATACCCTCTTGAAAAATTATGTTCCCTAGAACAATCCCATTTGAAACCATGAAGTGACATTTTTCAAAATTCAGCACAAGGTTTCACTTGACACACTTTTGAAGGACCAAAGAGAGTGAATGTAAGAAAGATTCAAATGACTCGCCATAAATGGTAAAGTCATCCATGAAGACCTCCATGCAATTCTCAATGAATTCAGAAAAGATACTCATCATACACCGCTGGAATGTTGCAGGAGCATTACAAAGGCCAAAATGCATTCGCCTATAGGCATAGGTTCCAAAGGGGCAAGTGAATGTGGTCTTTTCTTGGTCTTGAGGTGCGATTGGAATTTGGAAGTAGCCGGTGTAACCATCAAGAAAGCAATAGTGTGACTTTCCGGCCAATCTCTCTAGCATTTTTCCAAGGAAAGGAAGTGGGTAGTGATCTTTTCGTGTTTCAGCATTCAATTTGCGATAATCGATGCACACATGCCATTTATTTTTCACTCGAGTTGTGACCACTTCTCCATATTCATTTGTGACAACTGTTATCCCACCCTTCTTAGGAACGACTTGAATTGGACTAAACCAATCACTATCAGAAATTGGGTAGATAATACCAGCTTGAAGAAGCTTGGTAATATCTTCCCTAACTACCTCAAGTATGAGTGGATTGAGTCTTATTTGAGGTTGCCTAATTGGTTTGGGTGATTCTTCTAGATGGATGTGATGCATGCAAAGGGAAGGGTTGATTCCTGGAATATCCTCTAGGGTCCAACCTAAGGAATTTTTGTTTTCCTCTAACACTTGAACAAGTTGGGACTCCTCAGTTTCAAAAAGTGAAGCAGAGATAATGACAGGGTAGGAGGGATCATGGAAAAGGAATGCATACTTGAGGTGTGAAGGAAGTGGTTTTAGATCAGTTTCAGCCTTGATTTGAGAGCTATACATGTTAGGAGCAGGAGAAGGGATTCCATATGGGTTTGGATCATTTTCCTCAACACTATCCAAGGTGGAGCAGTAGATATTAGAATTGATGTGGGATTCAAGAGAGTTTTCAAGTTCCTCTAGATTGATGGAGTCTATGAATGAGAGGTCCACATCAACTTCACCATTTATGACTTTGTTAATCATGGTACAGATTTCACAAGATCCTTTATCATTAGAACATGAATAACATGGTGGATTGGGGTTCGATTGAATCTTAGAAGTGTCCTCAAAAGCATGGATTGATAATGCAGAGTGATCCTCAGATGGGTATCTCATGGCTTGGAAAATGTTGAACTTGACCAGTTGGTCACCGAATTCCATGGATAAGATGCCTGAATGGAAATCAATCTTGGTTCTCGCAATAATGAGGACTGGTCTTCCTAGAATTAGGGGAGATAGAGAAGAGTTCATCTCACCTTCCATGTTAAGGACATAGAAATCAGCTGGGAAGATAAGATCATTGACCCGAACAAGAACATCCTCAATTATCCCCTCAGGACTGGCAGTGCTTCGATTGGCTAATTGAATGACAACACCCGTTGGGTGCAAGGGACCTAGACCAAGGTTGGAGAAAATGGATTTAGGCATGACATTTATTGAGGCTCCAAGGTCTATGAGTGCATCATCAAAGTTGGAACTCCCTATTTGACAAGGAACCGTGAAGGTCCCTAGATCTTTGCACTTCATGGGAATGGACTGTTGGGTTGAAACATTTTCAATGTTCCTAAGTTTCCTCTTATGGGTGCACAATTCCTTAAGAAACTTGGCATACTTAAGGATTTGTTTGATGGCATCTAAGAGGGGGATGTTCACTTCAACACGTCTAAACATGTCAAGCATTTCAGGATCAGGTTCAAAGGAATTCTTAGGCTTGGAGATGGCTTGAGGAAAAGGAATTAGGTTCCTTAGAGGAATGGAAAGAGGTGAAGGAGTGGATTCAAGTTCCTTTTCCAGCTTTTTGTTCTTTTCATTTTCTAGATCAACATCGAAAGGGGAGTTATAGCAATCAGCATGGGGCATAGCAATTTGCTTTCCTGATCTAAGTGAAATTGCACTTACATTACCCTTAGGGTTGGGTAATGGTTGAGCTGGGAGTTGGGATGAATTGGATGGTTGTTGCTGGCTAAGGTGGGATGCAAGTTGACCTATTTGGGTTTCAATGTTCTTGAGGCTAGAACAGGTGAAGGAAGAAAGATCCTCTACAGCACTTTCCAATGGTTGTTTAGAAGAAGAGGCTTGTCCCAAATTGGGTTGGCCTTGATTTTGGTTCTTGGGAAAGCGATTGTATTGGGTGGGGAATTGGGAAGGCTTTTTAGGATAGTGGAATCCGGGAGGAGGATTGTTCCTTTGGGGTTGAGGAACAAAAGGATAAGGTTGATGGATGTTACCACCACTTTGACCATATTGGAACAGGTTTGGATTTTGATTAGGGAACTGAGGAGGATGAGAAATGGGATTACCATACCTCAGAGGTGGGTTAAAGGTAGAAGAAAAGGGCTCAGAGTGGGGTTGGTTGAAGTTTCTAACAAACTGACCTGATTGTTGAGGGTTGAAGTTTCGCTGAGCATATGCCGCATTGAGCTCCATTGGACTAGACGAATCAGATGGATCATCTTGAAGTTGTGGAGATGTGTCAGTCGGATGAGATGGAGAGTTGCATATTCCACAATTCTTGATAGGTCCAGGGAATAGTGACTATGGAGAAGATGAGGTTGGGGCTTTGGTAGCCACCGCTAGTTGACGCACAAGACCTGTAAGTTCACTCATCCACTCAGTCATCTTGTTGGGCTCTATGGATTGATTCTCTTGGGCTTGTTTAACTTGAGCATGTGCTCGAGTATGGAATTGTTGCGTGTTTGCAGCCATGTTGCTTATGAGTTCTTGTGCAGCTGCAGGAGTTTTGTCAACAAGAGCACTGCCACTTGCGGCATCAATGAGAGTTCGCTCCATAGCCAATAACCCCTCATAGAAGTATTGGATCAGGAGTTGGTCAGGGATTTGATGGTGTGGACAAGTTGCCACAAGCTTTTTGAACCTCTCCCAATACTCATGGAGTGATTCATTAGGGAATTGACTGATGCCGCTTATTTCCTTTCGGATAGAAGCTGTTCGGGAAGCGGGAAAGAACTTCTCAAGGAAAAGTCTCTTCATGTCAACCCATGAGTTTATGGAACCAGGTGGGAGGTAGTAGAGCCAAGACTTGGCAGAATCTGCTAGGGAAAAGGGGAAAGCTCTAAGCTTGATTTGTTCTTTAGAAACCCCTTGAGGCTTCATGGTAGAGCATACTACTTGGAACTCTTTAAGGTAAAGATGTGGATCCTCACCGGCTAGCCCATGAAAATGAGGGAGAAGATGAATCAAACCCGATTTGAGTTCGAAGTTAGCTTCAATGTTTGGATATTGAATACCAAGAGGTTGGTAATTCATATCAGGGGCAGAAAGTTCTTTCAATGTTTGTTCCCTAGGATTGGCCATATCTAATTCAATTGGTAGGGCAATGATTGGTTCTTGGGTGATTTGGTTATCCCTAATGGTCCTCCTAAGTCGAGGAAGAGTTCTATCAATTTCAGGGTCAAACAAATCCGAGGGATTGTTTGGGAGGCTGTGGGGAATTCAGAGAGATTTAGAAAGGTTGAGGAAGACGGGTTTTCCTTTTTATTTTTTCATTTTATGATTTTTAAGAGGAAGATGGATTTTTCTTTGTGTTTTTTTTTTCAATTTTTTTCAAAAAATTTGATTTTTTTTTTGGTTTTTTTTACAATAACCAGAAACTAATGACTACTTAAAGCACCATCCCCGGCAACGGTGCCATTTGAAATGCACGGCCGATTGTCGCCTATCGACCGGTCAAAGTTCTGGTGCTCTGCTAATGTGTATAGCAGCACTCGGGTCGAATCCTCGGTGATGATACTTTGTAGTAGTTGTTTGTTTTTAGTTGATTGTATTTTGATTAGGGGGTTTTGTTGCAGAGCTTAATTGAAATGATTGATTGACTATAATTGATTTAACAAATTGATAAATATTGGGGTGAGTTCATTATTAGGGAGTTAAGCTTGTGATATCCTTGAGCTTTGCTTTATATTGCATTTAAATTAACACCCACTTCACAAGTTGACGTTGATTAGAATTCCTAAGTGTTAAAGCTTTAATCCAAGCCTTAACTTAACTAGGATTCTAAAATCAATCAGTACTTGTTTATGGTAGTGTATTTATGGTTCCAATAATCCATGGAAACCATATGCTAAACAAAATATGTCATTAATCCATGACATATTAAGTCCAACATACACAATGTTAAATTAACGAATACTTATCGAGCAAATACTCTCAATCACTTAACATCCCTAAATTTTGACTCACCCCAATGAGATATTTACTCAGAAATTTGGGTATTTAATATTCTGTTTATAATACTTATGATGATAAATTAATAATAGAAGAAAAAGAAAGGGATTAGAAAAGAGTGGTACGTTGAACACACACACACGAACAATGATGATAATTAAAAACAGATTTTCGATTGAATGAGGAAGCAAAATAAGGGAAGGGGATTCACCTGAATTTAAACTATTTTAATAACATTAATATTAAAATACATAATTTGGAGGATAATAAGAGATATTGAAGAAGAAACTTGCATTAAAACAGAATTACAAAATAAAGGACTTACAAAATTAAAAAAATGAAAAACAAAAAAGTAAGTGAAAACAAAGAGAGGAGGAAAGGTATCTCAAGTGAAAACTTGAGTATGGCAGGTCATCCCAAGCCTTTGGAAAATCTTTGGTTGTGCCAATATTATCTCCTCTCTTCTGAAATGTCAACCCCTCTCAAGGAGATAAGGGGAGAGTATTTATAGCCCAAGGAGTGGACTGTTTGCATTCCTAATTTGTCCCTCCAATTTCATCGCCAATTTGGATATTCAGAAATCCGAATATCCACATATCTCCTTCTTCAAAATTGTAGATAATAAAGTTTTCTGATTAATGTCAAAATATGGAGGCATTTGGACAAGTGGAGCCAAAGTTATGGCAGTTTTATTAAACAAAGGTAAACTGTCTATTTCTATCCATGCTTTTTCGATGGCCAAAATGTGAATGTATTTTTGAACAGGAATATGCCTTCAAATCCGAATTACTTCTTCAACAAAGTCGGCTGACTATATATCCTATTTCCTAATGAAAAATATCATCTCTATTTGATTCTTACATCATGAGATATGTCATGAATAGTATACTGATTTTAATTCTCAGACAGAATGGTGGGCTGGACTTCAAAGCTTCATTTGGGACCCTTGTACTTGGACTTGGGCCATGAAATTTTTATCCAAGATGACATGTAGTGTCCCCCGAATTATGGTGGAGAGTTAATGTTTTTGGACTTCTGTATTGAGCCCAGTAAATCAATCTTCAAGGCTGGTCCAGTTTGTTCACAGATTCTTTGGTCTTGTTTGTGAGGAACATATGACCCTTCAAATGGCAGAATTAGATCATGGTTTCTTCTAATGAAATGTTTTATATTGAAAGAAGAATCCTAAAAAACAAGAACCACACAGTTTGGATCAGTATAGTGACAGTTATAATTAAAACATTAAACTGACTCAATTGGACTACTTCTAAAAATGCTCAAATATTATACTTAATATTAAAACATTAATATTTCACACAAATTATGCACATTTCATATAAAATAAGTAAAGGGGGAATATAATAAGTCATGAAAATATTAATAACATCACAAAGATATCTGCAATATCCACTAATCCAAGATTTACTGAATCTTTGATTCAGTTCATCCGCATACCAATCCTCCTGCCACCGTGAACCGCAAGCCTTCTTGAGAACCATTTTTCATGTGCGGTCCACGTACTATGTTTTCTTCTACTTGGTATATATCCTTCGTAAGCGACAAGCCATCCACGTACCACACCACCTTCCGCTACGAACCATTTTTGGTTTTGCAAACGGCTCTCACGTACCGTTCCCGCTGCCTGGTACACGGTCACGTACCCTTCCCAGACATGGTATGTGATCCATGTCTCGGGCTCCTCATTTTTCTTCTTTTATCGATTTCGTTCACCATTATTCAAACCACACAGTCCTACGAATAAAACCTTAAATTTCCAAAAAAAACATCCCGATTTTGAGGCCCAAAAATTTGGAAAACACTGGGAAATTGCGCCACCTTCAAAACCTATCTTTATAAAATAAAAACCAAAATTATTTGTGGTTATATGACTTTTTCAACAAACACAACCACACCCAAAACATACTAGGAGGACACCTTGAGGTATTTTTTTCCCACATCATCATAGGATATCATTTACATCACCAGATAGCCACATTTATCTACATAAGGGTGAGTGGAGTGTCCAGGATGGTAAAGCTAGACTATAGAATCATGGGCTAGGTAAAGTGACCATTGATATTGTTAATATCTTCATATTGGATCAGGGTTTACATTATGTTAAATTCCATTCAGTAGTAGATCATTTCAGGCATGTCCTTCCTGGTTATTTTTCTGGCTTACCTTCTAAGAGAGAGGTAGAGTTTACAATTCAGCTCATTCCAATAATAGATCTAGGTCCATTCCTCCATTAGGATGGAACCTACTAAGCTCCAGAAGATTAAGATATAGTTGGATGATATAGAGGCCAAAGTTTTTATATGGAATAACACTTCCTCTTGGGGTTCACCCATGATTTTCACTAAGAAGGTGGATGGGAAAATTCATCTATGTGTGGATTATAGACAGTTGAACCAACTTATGGTCAAGAACCGGTGTCCACTGCCTTTAATATATTTATATTTGACCATCTCCAAGGAGATAGGATGTTTTCTAAGATTGACCTAATATTGGTCTATCATCGGGTGTGATTCAGTCCATCATACATACCTCGTATATCTTTCTGTAGCAGTTATAGTATGTATGAGTACCTCGTTATATTGTTTGGTCTTAAGAATGCACACACTATTTTCATGGATTTGATGAATAGGGTGTTCCACCCCTATCTGTATTATTTTGTTGTAAATTTTTGGATAATATCTTGGTGTATTCTCACACTCATAGAGACCATTCTAAGCACCTTGAGATCATTCTAAGTATAGTGAGAGAGAATCAACTTTATGCCAATCTTGCTAAGTACCACTTCTGGATCGACAAAGTTCACTTCTTGGGTCATATTATCTTAGAGTCATGAGTATTTGTTGACCTAGAGAATGTGAGTTACATGGTATCCTATGAGTATCCCAAGAAAGTGTTTGATATGAAAATTTTCTTGGGGATGGATGGATATTACAAGCATATAATATAGTACTTCTCACACCTTGTTTCACCTCTTACTGATCTAAATAGGAAGGGTGTTGAGTTCCTGTGGTCAGAAGTGTGCGGGAAATCCTTTTAGGAGATAAAATGGAGACTTGTCATGGAAACTATTCTAATTCTAATAGATCCTGGAAGAGGATATATAGTGTTCTGTGATGCATCATGCATCATAATAGGAGTAGTATTGATACAAAAGGATAGAGTCATTGTGTAAATATCTCAGTAGTTGAGGCCTCATTAGAGAAATTACCTGAAACATTACCTTAATTTAGTATCAGTTTTCCATGCCTTATGTTGTTAGAGACACTATTTATTGGGTGAGTTATTTGTGGGGTATACAGACCACAATGGACTTAAGTATATATTTACATAGAGTGACTTGATTCTTAGATAGTGGAGATGGGTTGAATATCTTTAGTCTTTCAATTTTGAGCTTTCCTATATGCTAGAAAAAGGTAATGCAAGAGTGTATGTGCTAAGTCATAAAACTCAGGTAGAGGCCATATGAGAAGCTAGTGATTAATATAAATTAATGGCCCTCTTTTCTAAGCTGCATCTGTAGTTTCATGATAGTCACAAGAAATATTACCTCTCAGCCATGAAAGTTACCTCTTCCCTCCTTGATAAGGTGAAGAGAATGAAATTTTTAGATCCTAAAGGCTTGGTTCTCCATGAGAGTATTTTATAAGATAACCCACCTATGGATTGTTCTATGGATAGAGATGACATCCTATGTATTCATCGATGTGTCTGGGTTCCTACAGATTTTATAAAGTAACTGATGTGAGATTACCATGCTTCTCAGTGGGAATATTATCTAGGAATCTCCAAAATGTATCGAGACATGTGATGAAAATATTGGTGGCCTGGGATGAAATGTCAGATATCAGGTTTTATCATGATGTGTTCCACCTATCAGCAAGTGAAGGCAGAGCACCAAAGACCTGTAGGCTTGTTACAAATTCTTCTAGTCCTGGAATAGAATTTAGAATATGTTATTATGGAATTTGTATTTGGTTTACCGAGGTTTCCTAGAGGTAGTGACGTTGTATTGGTTTTCATTAACAGACTGAAAAAAGTATCTCACTTCCTTCATATCTGGGAGACTTTCTCAGTTGAGGAGATGGGAATATTGTATGTTTATGAGACCATACGACTACATGGGGTCCCTTGTACTATAATTTCAGATAGGGATGCTCACTTCATGTCATGGTTATGGCAGGGGTTGTAGAGAGTAATGGGTACATAGGTGCTTCTGAGCACAACCTTCCACCCTTAGACAAATGGACAATCAGAATGGACGATACAAGTTCTAGAGGACATGCTCTGGGAATGCATCCTTGACTTAAACAGTTCTTGGGAGAGGAATATTACTTTAGTTGAGTTCAACTACAGTAATATATTTCAGGAAATGACTCAGATGGATCCTTTTAAGGACTTCTATGGTAGTTCATTTCATTCGCCCCTATGATGGTTAGAGACAGTTCAGGCAGTGCTATTAGATCCTTATCTCATATAGGAGACTTCAGAGCAGGTTTAGCTGATCGTGAAGTGTATGTCTACTACTCTTTCTTGATAGAAATCTTATGTTGATCTCTATTGATGACCTCTGGAGTTTGAGGTAGGAGATCATGTTTTCTTGTGGGTATCACCCAGGCTTGGGCATAGATGGTTTCAGAGGCAAGGGAAGTTGTTTCGTCGTTATGTAGGGTTGTTTGAGATTCTTGAGGGAGTCGGGCCCATATTCTATTGGTTATTACTACCTCAGAGGTATTGTTCCATGCACAATATCTTCCATGTTTCATAGCATCACCAATATCATGTCGACCCATATTATACTCTTGATCTTGAGGAAGTTGAAGTAGATGTCAATGCTTCTTTTGAGGAGTATCCTATACGCATCATTGACCAGAGCATGAAGGATCTCTGAGAACAATTTGTTCCTTTAGTATAGGTGATATGGTAGCATGACTGTGTATAGGATAAGACTTGGGAGTGGGAGTTCGACATGGGTGCTTAGTGGCTAGAGTTTTTCCTGGATAGGGTTTCCCCACCCTTGGAAGGTGAACTCAGGGACGAGTTCCTTTAAGGGAGAAGACTATAAGAACCCAATTTTTCACTCAGGTATGGATCCTTTAAAATTTATTCTATTTCCTTATTTTGGGCTTAATATGGATGCCTAATGAGGTTATAAAGTTTACGGGGGTGTCTGGGGCTTGTTTGGAGATTGGAACCCTGGTAGGTGGAGAAAAAGATGAGGCTGCACAGTTAGTAGAAACCGTGCGACTCAACCCACATGGTCTTTGCTAACCATGCAAGGCTAGATAGTGTGGTGAAGCAGGGAATGTTGTTTTCTCTAACCGTGCGCTAGGGGCCACATGACCGTGTGAAAAGTCTGTAATTTTGGAAGAGGTGATTCACACAGTTATCACATGGTTTCCCTAACCATGTGGCCTAACCATGTGGGTTCCCCCTGAGCACAAAAGATGGAGCACAGTTGATGTACGTTTTGGCCAACCATGCAACCAAATCGTGTGACCCCAATTTTTGAGTGAAATAACCATTTTTTCCTTAATGATATGTTTTAACTCACCCTCTCCCTCACATTTCTCTCCAGAAGATATAAAGGTCTCCCCTATTCCCTTTTTACCTACTTTGAAGCCTATTTAATAGTTTTTGATCCCATCTAGCCGTCTGAACTCTGATTCGATCCCCATTTTTCATGTTGGATGCATATCGGTAAGATCTCAATTCCTTTTTATCTATTCTTTATTTATATTTCTCTTGATTGAGTTATCGAGGTGCAAGATCATATTCCCTATTTTTAGGGCATCGATATGTTATTCAAATATCTTCTAATCAAGTCCAAACTAAAGGATGATACTAGATGAGGAGATCTTCATGAGTCTAAGTGAAGTAGTCTATAATGCATTGCTCAAGATTTGTAATTTTATAAATTGTCATGTGTGCACATTGATTTCATCTGGAGTTGCATGTTTAATTCATGTGCCTTGCTTATAGTCATTAGAACCATATTCTAAGACTCTTGTTAAATATGTTATCTAATGTCGGAGGTTACGTTCTCAATGTCGACCACCCCAAGTAGGGTGTTTCCATTGATTATGCCTTTTGCGGTTTGTTAAGTGCGTCTGCACCACCATTCAGGTGTGCTCTGGCTTCACCCTACTAATGGTAATCCCTTCATTAATTAAAAAATTATTGAATTGGTTTTTTATTATCCCTTTAATATGTTAGTGTCACTTAACCCTTATAAGGTAAGTGTTATACTTAAATACTGAATGTTAAAATGGTTAAATTGGCAAGTATACTACGTATATGACTTGACCTAATTGAATGTAATTGGATGACCTGGTTTCACATCTCTATAAAACCTTATAATGATTGATTAAAGGTATCGGAGTGAACCTAATGAATTGAATACGATATATACGAATTAACAAATGGTTTCATGTTCTTTAACCTTATCACTCTAATGAAAGGTATGGAATGAACCCTTTGACTTGTTAAATAGAATGACTGTTACATGGACTTAATTAATTTAACGAATCAATTATAAGGTTCCTAATTTCCCCTAGGGTGCAGCTTAGTTGGTAGCGGCCCTGTAGGGTCTCGGCAAGGTTTTGGGTTTGAGTATCATCGAGTCCTTATCTGTCGTTATTGTAGGGATTTTATTGTATTTATCCCCCACCCTCGATCGTTGTAGTAATATAATGTTCCTAATTGTAAATAGACCTTTACTTTATTATAGGAGTGGTCAGACTAGAGCTAGCCTTGGATTCTCAAGGGAATTCCTCAAGCACTCATGGATGTCATTCTCATTCAAGGATGTCAATTTCCAAGGGTGAGACCCACCTTGGAACAGGATCCTTGTCTACCAGTGGATTCCTGATATGACACTATAGGATCCCTCCATTATCAATATAAGATGCCATGGATATACTCCTTGGATCCAGTATGATGTCTACAGACATGAGGTGCCATGGTTACATCCATCAGTCCTAGTCATTGCTTACTTGTTTTACCTTGGATAAGATCCTTGGACTCATATAGAATTATTATTGTGGAATGCCTTGGGCGATTCCCCCTTGGATTACACTCTTACCCCTTAGCCAAGATATAGGTTACTACCATGTTTTCTTGACCCCTGGGGCCATAGATGCCTTGTCTATTACATTGGATCCCTTTTTATATCTTAGATCCTTCATCATTATTATTACAATGTCAGGATGTCAGTGATTGTTATACCTCACATGACTTACATATATAAAGTGGAACTTAAATAACTAATGAAATGGTTATATGTTCATACACCAGCTGAGGCTGAAGCAGGTACTTGGATATTTATGTTATTGTACAGCTATAATTTTATATATGCATGCTTTCACATTGTTTCGGTTTATATTACACAGACTGAATGTTATAGACGCCGTTGGTAGTGACCTACTGAGATTTATCTCACACCCTATTTGGGATGTCATTGGTACTCAGGAATATTACTTATATGAAGGTGTTGACAAAGGGAATCATCCTTGCCTTAGACACGTGATATTTCCTTCTTGCATTAGGATGGATCTTGGTAACAGATGACTAGGCCAGGGCTCAGGATGCTGAATAGTTTTTGGTTTCTTTTTTCTCCTTTTGTATACCATGTATTATATGCTGTTTTGTTTCCATATTTTCCAATTTTCTAGACACGTTTCATTTATCATTAGTTTCTTGGGTATTGTTACCATTTATTCAGTTATTCATAATATTTGTCTCCTTTTGTTGTGTCATATGTTTACTTATATTACTTCTACTATTTACCTGTTATTTCATTTATCTGTTGTGCTACACTCTAGTAATGATGGCATAGTCTTCCCATGGATACACCCTAATCCTTCACTTCTAGTTGTCACCCTCTAGCGTTCGGGGTGATGCGCTTGAGTTCATGTGGCCAACCAGGATTAGGGCACCTTTGAGTAGCACCCAGGTTTCGGACGTCACAATTATATTTGGAGATATTTTTTAAATATTTTATTATAAATTACTAAATTTGAATTGGTCAATATATATAGATTTAATCAATTAAATTGATCAAGTATATTTTAGAGAAAAATATGGAGAATCTATTTTCATAATTCATTCCAAAGAAATCATCAACAAATACTACATTTCAAGAAATTCAATTGTGAATTATTTGATGAATATTTATTAATAATTCATGACAATCAAAAGAAATAAGTTGTTAAGGAATTCATGAGTGAGTGTGATTGTAAACTGATCAACAATAAATGAAGGCTGAAATGAAAAATGTGCTAAAAAAACATTGATCAAGTAAGATGAAAATTCATTGAATTATTGGTTGAAATATTTTGGAAATTGATTATAAAATTAATTGGTGATTATTTGATTCAAAATTTTATTACATGAAGGATGAAATTTATTTTGGGATATTTATGGGAATTTAAATTCCCAAGGATTATGTAGTTATCTTTGGAGATATTTTTAGAAATTTTATTATGAAAAACTAAATTTGAATTGTTCAATATCTATAGATTTAATTGATTAAATTGTTCAATTGTTTTTATAGAAAAATGTTAGAAAAACTATTGTCATAATTCAAGTTAATGAAATCAACAACAGATATTATTTTTTATAAAATCAATTTATGAATTATTTTTTATTAATATTTATTGATAATTCATGAAAATAAAATAGAATAAGATGTTGAGGAACTTATGAGAAAGAGTGTTACCATATGTTGATCAACGATTGAAGGCTCAAGAGAAAAACTTTGTTGAAAAATTATTTTGCTGAAAAAATCATTGATAAGAAAGATAAAAATTCATTGAATTAAAACATATGACCACATAATATTTGCATGGAATTATTTTTGTGAAGTATCAACTAACATTAAATGATGAAAATGAATATTTTTTGAATTATTGGTCTAAATATTTTGGAAATAGATTACAAAATTAATTTGTGATTATTTAATTCAAATTTTAAATATATGAAGGATGGAATATATTTTTGGAGATGTGCTGGGATTTAAATGCCTAAGGATTATGGAGTTATCTCTAGAGATATTTTTATAGATTTTATTATGAAAGAATAAATTTGAATTGGTTGATATTTATGGATTTAATAGACAAAATTGAAAGTATTTTTTAGAGAAAAACATGGGGAATTTATTTTAATAATTCAAGTTAATGAAATCAACAATAGATTTTACTTTTCAATAAATTTATTGGTGATTATTTTATTCAAAATTTGAATATATGAAGGATAGAATTTATTTTTAGAGATGTGTTGGATTTTAAATGCCCAAGGATTATGGATTTATTTTTAGATATATTTTTAGTGATTTTAATAAGTATAAATTCAAATTGGTTGATATGAGTGGATTAATATGAAAATATATTTTCATAATTCAAGTCAATGAAATTAAGAACATATCCTATCTTTTAGGAAATCAAATTATGAGTTATTTGATGAATATTTACTGAAAATTCACACAAATAAAAAGGAAGAAGTTGTTGAGGAATTAATGAGAAAGAGTGATCATATGTTGATCAACTAATAAAAATATTGGGAAAACATGTGATGAAAATATTCATTGATCAAGGATGATAAAATTATTTTAAGTTGATACTGGAATTCTCAAATAAAAAATTGAATAAGATAAACCTTTGATGGGGTGCCAATATTTTAAAAAAGGTGGATCATGTAGTCTTTGGTAGGATATAAATTCTAATGGGTTATGGGTGATTTCTTTCTACTGAATTTATAATTTTCTTAATTATGCGCATTAGGGATGTAGTCTTCGACAATGAGAAATAAAACTTGTAAAGACATTATGTGTTTGTTGTAATTACTTTATTTAATTGCACAATTCCTAAGTGATTAAAACATGTTAAAAAATCATTCATTTTATCTAGTGCAAGGCAATTCTTATTTTAAAAGTGAAAGATTGAAATTTTTTTCTCTTTATGCAAGAATGTGTGAATGAATAAATTTCGTGTTTTATACCATATGTTATATACATGAAAAATAGATAAATAAAATAATAAAGCTTCATGTCTTGATTCATCTTATAATTGTTGTGGTTTATTCCATTGTCTATCTTTCGGTTTTTCTATAATTCTAAAGAAAAAAATCTATATTAATATCTTCATCTCATTGCATAAATGTGCTTAAATATCGAAAATCATCAACTTTTGAACATGCATTGTAAGTTCATCTAAGACAAAAGTAAAAATGATATGAGCTTAAAACTAAACATTGATGTCATTTTATTAAGACAAGTCTAGTATCATCTAATTGAGTTCTAATTTGAGTTTGATATACACCACCTAAACCCCCTCTCGATGAAAATTTTATCTAAATCAATATCAAAAGGATGAACTTTTCAATCATAGATATAATTAAGTTCCTATATAATACTTATATTATCCTACTTCATTTTTTTATAAACTAAACTTTGTATACATCTTTAGATTTTCACTTTCCACCTCTAGAGTAAACATGCACCATAAATATCAGAAATATCATTTCCAGTCGAAGACCTTACCCACTTCAAACTTAATGATTCTGATTTCCTATAAAAATATGGATATGAATTTAATATTAAATATCCCCTTTACACAAATTCTTTCTTTGAATGGACACTGAGCATAATTCATGTCATCCTTGTAGTTGACCACAATGAGAGAGACTCTGGAGTCCCTTAAGGATTGCGCAGAATCATATACCCTAATATTATGATTTTCTTCACCATTCACCTACATCAGAGACCTTATCTCACTGAATGACTTCAACAGTTCCTCAAAAGCAGAAGTTTGAATCTCTTTGATGGTCATTATGCTTAGTAGATTGAACGAACTCTTCCTTCGCATTGAGTATGATAGTTTATCCACCTAAACCATATCTCGGTAAACTTAAATAACTTATTCTCTCCCATTACCTAAATTAATACTTCTTACCAAGTATCCATTGAGAAGACATTTTCTGGCATGCTCTGTAATCTTCACGATCTGGTGGTGGTGCCCGCTTTTCAACTGTTTAAGATCCCCATGGTAAGGAGAAACCATAGAATTTAGATTCATGCATGACTCATGATCAAGTTTCATAGAATCTACAAATTCAAAACAATTAGGAGTTTCTTCTGTAAAGGATAAATAAGATTAGATAAAGATGAAAATCACTGCTTATGATCAACAGAGGAAGCAATGTTCTTATTCCCAAAGTATACCACCTCCATAGAAGAGGACACAACATAAGAATATCTCGGACGGAGAGTTTTATTTGTTTACAATACTTTCCTAAAAATGGAGTCTATAGAGGTCGCATTGCTTTTCTCTAAACTCGTCAAGTATTCTTTCGCATTTCTCTACAATATCGCACTGATATTCACCTTATTCAAACTACATATCTAAGATTGATGTGAAAATTTATAGTTTGATAACATAAATATCAAAGGTGAACTTAGCACTTCTGAAGAACTGCATCTAGGTCATCTCTTCCACTTTCAACTAAAGCATCATACATCAGGTATCATTTTTTAGTTTTATCCAAGTAAACGGTCCACTCTGAATTAATGCTTGAATTTGGGTCTTAGATTGTTGATACTTCACTTTTAAGTCTACTAGTTTTACCGGGTACACTCACACAAAGGTCATGGATCACCCCTTGAACCTCTATATATTCAATAAAGATCATTTATGATGATGATTCTGGAAATGTAATAATCGAGTACCAATTTTTTCTTCCGAGCATTCGATGTTTCAAGAAGATCTTCTACTTTCTCTAATAGTTTTTTTTACTTCATTGACAATATAGTCCTCTGATTTATTATCTAGTTTAGATAATTTATGGCCATTCATTTTCTAAGCATCTTCAGTAATTTGTGTAAATTTAGATGTTTGCATGCCCACAGTCTTGAAGAAGTTTACTATAATTTTAGAAATCATCCTGGTGGCCTCAACAGCTCTGGAATGTAGATGAAATTGATTCAAAATGAAATCATCAGTCATTGAAAAAGAAGCCACATAAATCATTAAGCATTAAACATTTGAGCAGAAAATTACGGACCTCGTACTTTTGTTCTTCAAATTAAATTATCCTCTCTTCTTGACTGTGAAGACTGCTCTAAAGGTCATTGAACAACTGATCCACTTATAAAGAAAATCCATTGAAGATCTATTCATGTAAAACAATGAAAATGTGCATAAAATGAAAATAACAGAAAAGGTAAATAGAGTATCTATTATAGGAAACACTTGAATCCTCCAAGGCATATGAGTGCTTAGAAACTTATTAAATTTATGATTCTAAATGTAGAATAAGAATCGTTGTCAAGAACCCCAGCCATGTCATATAAAGCCTTAATACCATCATCACACATTTTTTTAAATTTTCCTAACCATCCTTGAAGTTCTTCTATAGCCTTAAGCATGGGAAAACCAAACTATATGTTAATGAATTGAGTCTGAATTTAGTTCGGAATCTATTAAAATGAAAAATCATCTAAATTTTCATAATTTGAACCTTACCTCCAACTTGGTAGTCACAAAGGACTGCATATCCTCCTCTATATCACTAAGTTTCAGTTCTTATTGCATCAATTATGCTGTAATGGTCTTATGTAAGGATTCTAGATGTTGAGCCAACTGCAACTGAAATTTTTGGACCAGCATTTTATTTCCTTCTTCTATCTTGTCCTTCTACTATGAAAAAAATGTTATAGAAATTAACACCAACTCTGTTTAATAAAAATTACTAAAAACTTCTTATAACACTATGAAAACAATGTTATAGAAATTGACACCAACAGTTATTGTCCTTTGTATATCACTTATGACAAATGATTCTGTTTTATTTCAGATTGCTTAATTAAAAAGTTATTCTCTACCAATTTAAGTGGTCCTCTTCAGGAATTAAAGTGTATGAAGTTTTTCAGAAACAAAACAAATTCCACTTATTTTTCAAACTACTTATCATAAGTGATAAAGTGTTTTCAGCAAGTTCTGTCAAACACTTTATAAGTGATTCTATACAAGTGCTTCCAAACTGCTTATTGTAAGGAAGTGTAATCAATTTTTCTGAAAAAAAACAAACACCACTTCCTCCAAATCACAAGTCACAATGCATTCTTCTATAAGACCTGTTAGACACAACCTTCAAGAATTATAAAATAAATACATTTTTGATTCATGGAATACAAACCAATTTTGGTAAATAGGCTAAATAAGTTAGATGCAGCATTCTCAAGCTCCACTCTAAGCTCAATAGCATGATCAAATAGGTATTCCTATAAGAAAATCAAGAACAGAAGTCATTTTCTGAAGAAAATTTATGAATTTCAAAGAAGAAGAAATCAAATAGCCATCTGAATCATTGAATTTGAGGAGATTGGATATCAATTATTATTTTTCTTTAATTGTTGAATTTTCCTCCTTATGTCATTCTTCAAGATAAATTATACATTTTCAGTTTGTTCAAGAATTATATGAAGTAGAATCAGTTAGAAATTCAAGTTCATTATTTAAATAAATAGAAAAAATTACACTTAAAATGGTTTCAACCCTCACTTGTTTCAAGTTTATCTATCAATTCGGCTGTCAAAATTTGTTGAGCCTTTTAGAATTTATGTATCTCCATCAGTTACTTCTTACAAGTAAAATAATAAATCAAGTCATAACCCCCCAATAATAAGAAAGGTTGTGTTTGATAGCGCTTATTGAAAAATGATTATATTTAAGTGCTTTGTGTACAGGTGTTTCTAGCATAGCAACACTTTTCTTCCACTTTATTTTGTGCAAACATTTTTTCAGAATCCTAACAAACACCACTTATTTTTTAAAACTACTTATCATAAGTGATGAGTGTAGAATCAATTTTCAATAAGTATTGTTGAACGGGTCCTAAGAAATTATAATTCCAAATTAAAAGTGTGTTGTGCCTTGCCCTTTGAATTTGTATCAAGTTCTATATGCTCTATTTTCTTAGTCATAACCTATGAAAAATAAAAAAATGATAATCAAGAAGGAAAAAATAATCTATGGATCATCCATCTGAAAAGGTTAAAACCTTTTTCTCTACTTCCTCATAAAGATATCAATCACATGGTATGTAAATTCCATTTTTTTCTTGTGACATATACCTATGCTTCAAAATTAATAAGAAAGTAACATGTAAGAATAACATGTATTATTTAAGCACTAGATCTGTGATGAAACTGTCAATTTACTTATTTAAGTCAATCAATTTAAATATAAAAGTCCTTGATTAGTGCAGATTTCATCATCTTCTAGTTAACCTGAAATAAAAACAATCAAGAATTATGGCAATATAATTAATGGATATCCAACTTCAGCTCAAAAACATGAAATTGAAGAAACTACTGACATATGGCTTGTTCTTGATATTATTAGCATGGTGTACATAATTGGCGGTGTTGAGTATCTCTTTTAAACAATGGAATGATGGTGAGATTGTGGTAATTATGCATGTCTTTGTTTTCCCACCCAAAGAATCCCTCAATAGCCTTGTTCATTTGATATCCCTGTTTTTTCCACACAAAAAAACATTGAGGCCTCGTTTGGTCTTAGAGAAGAGAAGCCTTTGAGAGAGGGAATTATATACAAGGAAATGGGGAGACTGGATATGTAATAATATATATATTGCAGCAAAAAATATAATATATTTTTAAATATTTATGTTAATAAAATATATTTTTTGATCAACGCATGAGAAATCCACCGCAATGGGAAGGAATCCAATTTTCCTTAAATGATGAAATTAGCAATCCCTCTCTCTCATATCAAACATGATTTCTTAGTTCACTGTTCCATTGTATCAAACAAATCCTTAAAGTCTCCCACTAAAAAAATGAAATGTCCTTTATATATTGGCTAGTTTACCTATATGTAACATGGCCAGAGTGCTCCAAAAGTGCATTAATGACATGACCAAGAGTGATCAAACTTTTATTGATCTCAACATCTTCCGTTACCCCTCCCTAAAAAAGTAGATTTTTCCAAAGTTTGACCTATTTCATTAATACTGCACAAAAATGGCTACAACTCTTTGACTTGATATATAATAGGACTTGTTTGACAACACTAACTAAAACATGATTATTAAATGTTGATGTATAATTGAAAGTGTTTTTTTAGAAACAAAAATTATTTTTAAAAACTACACATTATGAGTGAAAAGTGATATAATCAGTTTTCAATAAGTGCACCAAAGGAGTACTGGCAAGAAAAATAAATGGAGGCACACCTCTCTTGCACCAGAACATGAAATATTCTCAGAACCAATAAGGTCCACAAGGTTTAGCTTCCTACACTTGATCCTATCCTCCCCCTATAGTGTGCACTCCTTGATGTGAATCATAATATAAAATATCAAATGAGATTGGGTACTTTGTTTATTAAGGAGATTTTTCGTTGTTCGCCTTTTAGCAGAACCTTTCTCCAAGATCTTGTGAATTTCATTAGCAGTATAAACAATATCTTCTTCTAAATCTCCCAGAAAGACACCTCCTTTCCCATCTTCCATCAGAGCAATGGGTTTATTTGAATTTTCATCTATGAATTTAGAGAACTTTTCTAGAGCTAAAAGGAATGTTATCCCCTTACTTTACAGCTCTAAAAACATTAAATTCATGTTGTATTCAGCACTTTGAGATTCCAGAATATCAAATATTTACTTAACAGCTCTCTGAATCACAACAGAATTGCTTGGGAATTCTCTATTCTGGAAAAAAGAAAACACAACACAGTTTTACCATGACATGTGCTGCAAATGAAAGATAAGAGGTTGATTATTTTTTTAAAACCCAACCTTTTTTATTGCTCCCCCTTCCATTGTGTATGTTTTCCCTATTCCAGTTTGTCTATAAGTAATGATAGTGAAGTTATATCCCTCAAGGACTTCATGAAAAATATGAGATACAGCTTGATCAAATAACAAATCCTATTTAGATGTTGGGCCAAAAACCTACAAACAAACTGACAATTTTAGATTCCATTTATAAAGTCCGAACTAAATCAGTGTTAATTCCACCACCAATTCTACACTAATAAAGAAATAGAACCTCAAGTTTTGATAAACTAAATACAAAATCATACCTTATAAAAAGAAGAAGTTATATAGATCTGTTTGTTAGCTATGGTATGCATCACTGAAACTTACTTCTTTTTTTCATTACATGAAACCAAAATCGGTGTGTTCACCATCAACACATCATCATTAAAAGGGATGGATTACTCAAAGCATCATCTGTGTATGAAAAATAAAAAGAAGGAAAACAAAACAAGTTACACTTCCAGGATAATGAAATTCACCTACAACATAGAAGAACCTTCACATTCACTCCTTTATCTCTATCATGCTTATTACTCGACCCTGAATCCGCTGATTTTATCATCTTCGGGTTAACCTAAAACAACAAAAAACAATAATTGTTGAAATATAAGGAATTGAAATCCAAATTCATCTCAAAAAAACATGAAATTGATGAAACAAAAGAACCTTTGGATTATTCTTCATATTCTTAGCACAGGGTGCATAATCGATCGTGTTGAGTTTCTCTTCCAAATAGTGGACTAATGGTAAAATTGTGGAAATTATGCATGTCTTTGTTTTCCCATCCAAGAAATCCCTCAATGGAATTGTTAGTTTTTTATCCCTGTTTTTCTAAAAAAAGAAAAGAAAATCACGTAGCCCTCATTTGGTCCTAGAGAAGAAAAAGCCTTTGTCTCATACCAAACATGATTTCTTAGGTCACTGTTCCATTGTATCAAATAGAGCCTTAAATCCACCCTCTTAAAAATGAAATGTCCTTTATATATGGGCCAGTTTACCTATATGAAACATGGAAAGAGTTCTCCACAAGTGCACTAATGACACGATCGAGAGTGAGGAAGCTTTTATTGATCTTTCGAGCTTCCCTTCCCTTCCCTGAAAAAAGTATATTTTTCAAAAGTTTGATTAATTTCAGAAAGACTATACAAATTTTTCTACAGCTCTTTGAATTTATATATAATAGGGCCGGTTTGACAACACTAACTAAAATATACTTATTATCTCTTGAGATTAATGTTCATGTATATGTAAAAGTATTTTTTCCGAAATAAAACTTATTTTTTAAAACTGCACATTATGAGAGAAAAGTGATATAATGAGTTTTCAATAAGTGTACCAAATGAGTACTGTAAAGAAAAATAAACTGAGGTACACCTCTCTTGCACCAGAACATGAAATATTCTGAAAACCAATGAGGTCCTCAAGTTTTATCTTCCGACACTTGATCATCTCATCCCCCTATGGTGTGCACTCCTTGATGTGAATTGTAATAGAAATATCAAATGAGTTCGACTTCTTTTTTTGTTAAGGAGAGTTTCTTATGTTCTCCTTCTAGAAGAACCTTTCTCCAATATCTTGTAAATTTCATTAGTAGTAAAAACAATATCTTCTTCTAAACTTCTCACAAAGACACCTCTTTTCCCATCTCCCATCAGCGCAATGGGTTTCTTTGACTTGTCATCTATAAATTTAGAGCACTCTTCTGGAGCCAAAAATTCTGTTATCTCCTTGTTGTATAGCTCTAAAAATGTTACCTTCATGCTGCATTCAACACTTTGAGCTTCCATAATATCAAATATTTTCTTAAGAGCTCCTAGAATCACACTAGGATCACTAGGGAATTCTCCATTCTAGAAAAAAGAAAAGGAAGCATAGTTTTACATGATATGTGTTAAAGATGAAAGATGAGAGGTTGGCTATTTTATTAAAACAAACCTTTTTTCTTGCTCCCCCTTCCATTGTGTATGTTTTCCCTATTCTAGTTTTTTCTTATGCAAAGATAGTGAAGTTATATCCCTCAAGGACTTCATGAACAATAGGAGATACAACTTGATGAAACCACTCCTCCTATTTAGATGTGGGACCAAAAACCTACAATCAAACTAACAATTTTAGCTTCCATTTATAAAGTTAGAACTAAATCGGTACTAATTCCACCACCAATTCAACACTAAGACAGAAACGCAACCTCATGTTTTTATAAAATAAATGTAAAATCATAACTTATCAAAAGAAAAAATCTTATTGATTTGTTTGTTAGCTATGGTCTGAATCGCTAAAAAATCATTCTTATTTTCATTACATGAAACCATGATCAACGAGTTCACCTTAAACTCATAATCATTCAAAGGCCAAGATTATTCAAAGAATCATCAATTTATGAAAAATCAGAAAAAGGAAAACAAAACAAGTTACACATCTAGGATAATGAAATTCACGTACAACATAGAAGAACCTGTACATTCACGCCTTTACCTCTATCATGACTATTACTCAACCCTGAATCTAATGATTCCATCATCTTTTGGTTAACTTGAAACAATTCCAAACAAGAATTGCTGTTGTTGGAGTTTGTATCCCACATCGAACTTGTGGTCCGATGTGGTCTTTATTATTGATTCTAAAATAACCTCAAGGTCTCCCTTAGAGAGGAACCTCATCGTGAAACCACACGAGCAGGCCAGTCGTCTGAGCACCTGGAAAATGCACGGGTGGGCCGGTCATCAGAGTGTTGGGAAACCACAATAGGATGCTAGCATGGAGGCGGGGGATGCCACATAAGGAGGCCCGCATGGAGGCGGGGGCTACCGTAGGAGGAGGCCATCATGGAGGTGAGGGTTGATGCAGAAAGAGGCCAACATGGGGGGAGAAGTGGTGCATAGGGGCAGCGGATAGAAGGTCGACACAATGGATGGGATGCCACACAGGAGGGGATCCTGTCAGGAAAAGAGGGGCACACACAGGAGGGAATCATGTCAAGAAAAGAGGAGCGCGTGCAGGAGGGTTATACTGGGAGGGAGCCACCTGGATGGGTGAAAGGGAGCCGTAACGGATGGAGGACCGATGGGATGCCATGGGAGGAGGCCAATTGAAGGAGTCCACCTTGAGGGAGGCAGGACTGGTCGCAATACCGGGAGGCAGGGTAGGCTAGGATGAACCACGCTGCAGTGGCGGGGAGCCGGCAGTCACGATGGAGGCACTGTGTGTAGTGGGGAAGCTATCGAGGGATGCGCAGGAGTGTCGACCAGAGATGAGGCAATTCAGGGGGGGCTTGATCCACCAGGAAGAAGGAAAGGCTGGAAGGGGGCGATGGGAGATGCATATAGGGCCACACCAGGAGAGGCATAGGGAGTAGACAGAGTCATCCTGCAAGAGGGGGTGGAGAATTAGGGCCAGGTGCCTGCCACCCCCTTATGAGATGAAAATAAAAATCAAACCCAAGATAGAAAAAAATAAAATGGGAGGGCACTACAAGAAAATTTCCGTTTAGCGGTGGTTTTTTCACAGCGGTTTTAAAAACCGCCGCTAAACGTGTTTTGGGCCACCATTTCACGGCGATTTTTAAACCGCCGCGAAAAAACCGCCGTGAAATGCCATAATTTTTTTTTAATTTTTTTTGAGGATTAGCAAAGGTTTTTTAAAAAACCGCCCAAAAATAGCAACGGTTTCGGTAAAACCGCAGCGAAATAGCGGCAGTTTCGGTAAAACTGCCGCGAAATGAAAGGAAAAAATAAAAAAACACGAGAAACCCCAAAATCACTAAAACGACCATAACTTTTGATCCAGGTGTCCGTTGGAGCGCCACGACCAGTAAAATAGAATCTCATGAAGAGATCTAGAGCCAAATATAATGAAAACTATGAGACGGTCTAAGGTGCGGAATATATTAGAGTTATAAGAAAGTTGAAAAAAGTTCTCTAACTTCAAACGACCATAACTTTCGTTCTGGGTGTTCGTTTGGGCTCTACCACATATCAAATCGAAGCCAGCAAAGAGAGATACGCACCAATTCAATACAAGAAAGCTTCTGTCATGTTTTTCAACCCCAAAAACCCCTCCAAAGGCCTCCAAAACCATGGTTCTTTCACCGGTGTCCCGTCAAACTTGTCTTCAAACGGACCTAACATTCGATCTGCGTGTCTGTTCAGACTTCTCCACCTTCCAGATCATATCTCGTTCCACGAGCTTCAGTTTGACTAGTCGCGGAGCCCACATGCACTCCTGGATCATAGGTTATGGCCTTTTTAGTGGGTATCGGGTTTGTTATGTTTTTTGATGCCTCGTTTCTAGCACTTGTTCTCCGTCAGCTTTTTTTTTTAAATAGTCGTAACATCCTATCCACCTGTCCATTCAGAATCTTTCACCTTTCAGGTCGAAGATCGTTTCAGGATCTTTGATTTGACAGGTTGTGGATCTAAAACGGACTCTCGGATCATAAGTTATCTCTGTTAATGTGAGTCCAATGTTTTTGTCTCTTTATGACCGTTTTGACAGGTTTTAATGGTTGCTCGATTTATTACTGTTTATTTGAGTTTCCATGACTTGTTATCTTTATCAATGATTTTTTGTGGGCTATTATGATGATTATGTTTAATCATTAAGGGGTTTTCCATAGTTGTCATGAGTTTCCATGCGTTCTCATGCGTTCTCATTCTTTCTAATCCCTCATTATTCATATGCTTCTCCATTCATTTTCATGTGTTTTCATGATTTTTCATCCCTTATCACGTCTTTTCATACTTTTTCATGTGTTTCCTTTATTATTTATTATTTATTATTTATTTATTATTTATATTTACTTATTATTTATTATTTATTATTTATTATTAATTAATTATTAGTACTAATAATAAAATATTATTATTAATAATAATATTTATTACTGGTTGTTTATTATTTATTATTTATTATTTATTATTTATTATTTATTATTTATTATTTATTATTTATTATTTATTATTTATTATTTATTATTTATATTTATTATTTATATTAATTATTTATTTATTTATTTATTTATTTATTTATTATTATTTATTATTTATTATTTATTATTTATATTTATTTATTATTTATATTTATTTATTATTTATTATTTATTATTTATTATTATTAATTTTTATATTTATTTATGATTTATATTTATTTATTATTTATATTTATTATTTCTTATTTCTTATTTCTTATTTATTATTTATTATTTATTATTTATTATTTATTATTTATTATTTATTATTTATTATTTATTAGTTATTATTTATTATTTATATTTACTTATTATTTATTATTTATATTTATTTATTATTTATTATTTATATTTATTTATTATTTATTATTTATGTTTACTTATTATTTATTATTTATATTTAGTTATTATTTATTATTTATATTTATTTATTATTTATTTTTTATTATTTATTTTTTATTTATTTTTTATTTTTTATTTTTTATTTTTTATTTTTTATTTTTTATTTTTTATTTTTTATTTTTTATTTTTTATGTTTTATTATTTATATTTATTATTTATTTATTATTTATATTTATTTGTTATTTATTATTTATATTTATTTATTATTTATTGTTTATATTCATTTATTATTTATTATTTATAATTATTTATTATTTATTATTTATTATTTATTATTTATTATTTATTATTCAATATTTATTATTGATTATTTATTATTTATTATTTATATTTATATATTATATATTATTTATATTTATATTTATTTATTATTTATTATTTATATTTATTTATTATTTATTATTTATTATTTATTATTTATTATTTATTATTATTTATTATTTATTATTTATTATTTATTATTTATTATTTATAATTATTTATTATTTATTATTTATTATTTATTATTTATTATTTATTATTTATTATTTATTATTTATTATTTATTATTATTGAGTTTATATCTATTATTTATGTATTATTTTTTTTTCAATTAATATATATAAGTATATTAAATTCTGTTTATTAACCACATGACGAGCTTGCTGGAGTGGTAAAGTCTTTGGAAAATATGTAAGAGGTTAGGGGGTTCAAATCTCACCAAACGCGGTATTTCTTTATATTGCATGGGCATGTGCATGGGATGTGCATGCATGGATAAATAAAGTAAATAAAGTAATAGGAAATAAATAAAATAAATCAAATAAATAAAATAAATCAAATAAATATGAAATAAATACGAAATAAATCAAATAAATAAAATAAATACGAAATAAATAAAATAAATACGAAATAAAAAAATAAAATAAATAAATACGAAATAAATAAAATAAATAAATAAATAAATAAATAAATAAAATAAATAAATAAAATAAATAAATAAATAAATAAAAATTAAAAAATTAAAAAAATTAAAAAAATTAAAAAAAATTAAAAAAAAATTAAAAAACCGTCGCGAAACGTTCTGCGACAGTTTTAAAAACCGCCACGAATAGTTTCTCGACGCACGATTTCGTGGTGGTTTTTCAAAACCGCCACCAATCTATTTAGCGACGGTTTGCGAAACGAAAAAAAATCGCCGCTTAATCGTGATTTTGCCGTAGTGTGGGGGGCTCAGGATTAGTTTACCTCTAATACCATGTAGAATGATAAGAGAAGGTAGACCCAAATCCCCAAGGTTCCTCTATAAGGTAGGCCTTGAGGTTATTTTATGATCAATAATAAAGACCATAATCCGATGTGGAATAAAGACTCCAACAGTTTCAATATATGGAATGGAAATCCAACTTTAGCTCAAAAAACAGGAAATTGATGAAACTATTGACCTTTGTCTTGTTCTTGATATTCTTAGCACATTGTGCATAATCGATGGTGTTGAGTGTCTCTTCCAAACAACATATTGATGTTGAGATTATGGCAATTATGCATGTCATTGTTTTCCTACCCAAGGTATCCCTCAATAGACTTGTTAGTTTTCTAACCCTATCTTTCCAAAAAAAGAAAAGAAAATCACTAAGGCCTGATTTGATCCTAGAAAAGAGAAGTATTTGTCTCGTACCAAACATGATTTCTTAGGTCACTATTCCATTGTATCAAACGCAACCTTAAATCCACCCACTTAAAAAATGAAAGATCCTTTATATACGGGCTAGTTTAACTATATTGAACATGGACAGAGTGCTCCACAAGTTCATTAATGACACGACCAAGAGTGATAAAGCTTTTATTGGTCTCACCAGCTTCACTTTCCCTTCCCTGAAAAAGTATATTTTTTCAATGTTTGATCTATTTCAGTAAGACTACAGAAATTTGGCTACTTTCCTTTAACTTGCTATATAACAGGGCATGTTTAAAAACACTAACTAAAAAATGCTTATTATCACTTGGGATAAATGATCATGTATAAGTAGAAGTGTTTTTTCAGAAATAAAACTTGTTTTTTAAAACTGCACATTATGAGGGAAAAGTGATATAATGAGTTTTCCATAAGTACACCAAAAAAGTACTGAAAATAAAAATAAACTAAGACACACCTCTCTTGCACCAAAACATGAAATATTCTCAAAACCAACGAGTTCCAGAAGGTTTAGATTCCCACACTTGATCATCTCCTCCCCCTATGGCATACACTCCTTGATGTGAATCGTAATAGAAAATATCGAATGAGACCAGCTACTTTATTTGTTCAGGAGAGTTTCAGTTTCTCTCCTTTTAGCAAAACCTTTCTCCACGATCTTTCAAATTTCATTAGCAGTACAAACAATCTTTTCTTCTAAACCTCTCACAAAGAAACCTCTTTTCCCATCTTCCATCAACGTAATGGGTTTCTTTGACTTGGCATCTATGAATTTAAAGCACTCTTATAGAGCCAAAAGGTATGTTATTTCCTTGTTGTACAGATCTAAAAACATTACCTTCATGTTGTATTCAGCACTTTGAGATTCTAGAATATCAAAGATTTTATTAACAACTCTCAAAATCACACCAACATTGCTTTGGAATTATCCATTCTGTAAAAAAGAAAAGGCAGCATACTTTTACCATGTTATGTGCGACAAATGAAAGATGAGAGGTTGTTTATTTTATTAAAACCAAACTTTTTTTCTTTCTCCCCCTTCCATTTTTATGTTTTCCCTATTCCAGTTTGTCCATAAGAAAAGATAGTGCAGATATATCCCTCAAGGATTTCATGAACAATAGAAGAAACATCATGATAAAACAACTCCTGTTTAGATGTTGGACGAAAAACCTAAAAACAAACTAACAATTTTAACTTCTATTTATAAAGTCATAACTAAACCAGTACTAATTCTACCACCAAATCTACACTAAGATAGAAACAAAACATCAGGTTTTGATAAACTAAATGTAAAATCATACCTCATCAAAAACAAAAGTCATATCAATATGTTTGTCAGCTATGGTATGCATCGTTGAAACTTCCTTCCTGTTTTTATTAAATGAAACCATGATCAGCATGTTCACCTTCAACTCATCATCATTCAAAGGCCTCGATTATTCAAAGCATCATCAGTGTATGGAAATGAAAAAATAGGAAAACAAAACAAGTTACACTTCCAAGATAACAAAATTCACCTGCAACGCAGAAGGACCTACACATTCACACCTTTATCTCTATCATGCCCTTTACTCGATCATGAATCCACTGATTTCATCATCTTCTGGTTAACCTGAAACAACAAAAAATAATAATTGTTTCAATATAAGGAATGGAAATCCAACTTCATCTCAAAAAACATAAAATTTATGAAATTGTTGACATTTGTCTTGTTCTTGATATTCTTAGCATGGTGTGCATAATCAACGGTGCTGGCTGTCTCTTCTAAACAATGGGCAGATGGTCAGAGTGTGGCAATTATGCATGTCTTTGTTCTCCCACCCAAGGAATCCCTCAACAGACTTGTTAGTTTGATATCCCTATTTTTCAAAAAAAAAGACAATTTCTTAGGCCTCGTTTGGTCCTAGAGAAGAGAAGCCTTTGTCTCATACCAAACATGATTTCTTAGGTCACTGTTCCATTGTATCAAATAGAGCCTTAAAGCCAGCCACTTAAAAAATGAAATATCCTTTATATATAGGCCAGTTTATCTATATGGAACATGGATAGAGTGATCCACAAGTGCATTAATGACACGACCGAGAGTGATCAAGATTTTATTGGTCTCAATAGCTTCCCTTACCCTTCCATGAAAAAATAGATTTTTCCAAAGTTTGATCTATTTCAGCAAGACTATAAAAATTTGGCCCTAACTCTTTTAATTGCTACATAATAGGGCATCTTTGATAACACTAACTAAAAAAAGTTTATTGTCACTTGGGATAAATTCTCATGTAAAAGTGAAGTGTTTTTTCATAAACAAAACTTATTTTTTAAAACTGCACGTTATGAGTGGAAAGTGATATAATGAGTTTTCATTAAGTGCGCAAAACGAGTACTGGAAAGAAAAATCAACTGAGGTACACCACTCTTTCACCAGAACAATAAACATTCTCAGAACTAGTGAGGTCCACAAGGTTTAGCTTCCCACACTTGATCATCCCCCCCCCTCTGGCATGCACTCCTTGATGTGAATCGTAATAGAAAATATCGAATGAGACTGGATTCTTTGTTTGTTATGGAGATTTTCTGTTGTTCTCCTTTTAGAAGAACCTTTCTCCAAGATCTTGTAAATTTCATTAGTAGTACAAACAATCTCTTCTTCAAAACCTCTCAAAAAGACATCTCTTTTCCCATCTTCCATCAGTGCAATGGATTTCTTTGACTTTTCATCTATGAATTTAGAGAACTCTTCTGGAGCCAAAAGGTTTGTGATCTCCATGTTGTACAGCTCAAAAAACATTACCTTCATGTTTTATTCAACACTTTGAGCTTCCAGAATATCAAATATTTTCTTAACTCTCGAAATCACACCAACATCGCTTGTGAATTCTCCATTCTGGAAAAAAGAAAAGGCAGTACAGTTTTACCATGATATGCGCTGCAGATGAAAGATTATAGGTTGATTATTTTATTGAAACTAAACCTTTTTTCTTACTCCCCCTTTCATTGTGTACATTTTCCATGTTCCAATTTGTCAGTAAGAAAAGATAGCGTCGTTATATCCCTCAAGTAATTCATGAACAATAGGAGATACATCTTGATCAAACAACTCCTCCTGTTTAGATGTTGGACCAAAAACCTACAAACAAACTAACAATTTTAGATTCCATTTATAGTCAGAACAAAATCAGAACTAATTCCACCACTAATTTTACACTAAGACAGAAACGGAACCTCAGGTTTTGATAAACTAAATGTAAAATCATACATTATCAAAAGAAAAAGCCATATCGATATGTTTGTTAGCTACGATTTGCATCCCTGAAACTTCCTTCATGTTTTCAGTACATGAAACCATGATCGGCATGTTCACCTTTAACTCTTCATCATACAAAGGCCTGAATTATTCCAAGAATCATCATTGTATGAAAAATCAAAAAATGGAAAACAAAACAAGTTACACTTCCAGGATAACAAAAATCACCTGCAAGACAGAAGAACCTGCACATTCACATTTTTATCTCTATCATGCCTATTACTCGCCCCTAAATTTTTTGATTTCATCATCTTCTGGTTAACCTAAAATAATAACAAACAATAATTCTTAAAATATAAGGAATTTAAATCCAACTTCATCTCAAAAAACATGAAATTGATGAAACTGCTGACTTCTGGCTTATTCTTGGTATTCTTAGCACAATGTAGATAATCAACAGTGCAGAGTGTCTCTTCCAAACAATGCACAGATGGTGAGATTGTGGCAATTATGAGTGTCTTTTTTTTCCCACCCAAGGAATCCCTTAATATCCTTGTTAGTTTTTTATCTCTTTTTTTCTAAAAAAAGAAAATAAAATTGCTTAGGATTAATTTGGTCTTAGAGTAGAGAAGTATTTTTCTTGTACCAAACATGATTTCTTATGTCATTGTTCCATTGTATCAAATAAAGACTTAAAGCTACCTCCTTAAAAAAATGAAACATCCTTTATATACGGTCCAATTTACCTCTATGAAACATGGCCAGAGTGCTCCACAAGTGCATTAAGGACACGAACAAGAGTGAGAAAGATTTTATTGGTCTCACCAACTTCCCTTTCCCTTCCCTGAAAAAGTAGATTTGGCCAGAAGTTTGATGTATTTTATTAAAACTACAATAATTTGGAAATATCTCTTTGAATTGTTAGATAATAGGGTTTGTTTAAAAACACTAACTAAAAAATGATTATAATCACTTGAGATAAATGATCATGTATAAGTGAAAGTATTTTTTTAAACTGAACATTATGGAAGATGAGCATTTATCCCAAGTGATAATAATAATTTTTTTAGTTATCATTGTCAAACAGACCCTATTATATAGAAAGTCAAATAGATGTAGCCAAATTTTTGTTCTCTTACTGAAATAGATAAAACTTTAGAAGAACCTACTTTTTTGGGAAGGGCAAGAGAAGCTGGTGAGACCAATAAATGTTTGCTCACTCTCGGTCATGTCATTAATGCACTTGTGGAGCACTCTGGCTATATTCCATATAGGTAAAATGGATCATATATAAAGGATATTTCATTTTTTAAGTGGGTGGATTTAAGGATCTGTTTGATACAAAGGAACAGTGACCTAAGAAATCATATATAGTAAGATCCAAAGACTTCTCTTCTCTAGGACCAAACGAGGCCAAAGCTATTTTCTTTTCTTTTTTTGAAAAAACAGGGATAGAAAACTAACAAGGCTATAAAGGGATTCTTTGAGTTGGAAAATAAAGACATGCATAATTTACACAATCTCACCATCAGTCCATTGTTTGGAAGAGAAACTTAGCACCATCGATTATGCCCACCATGCTAAGAATATCAAGAACAAGCCATAGGTCAGCAGTTTCATCTATTTCATTTTTTTTTGAGATAAATTTGGAATTATATTCCTTATATTGCAACAATTCTTGTTTGTTGTTGTTTCAGGTTAACTATAATATGATGAAATCAGAGGATTCAGGGTTGTGTAATAGACATGATAGAGATAAAGGTGTCAATGTGCATGTTATTCTGCGTTACTGGTGAAAGATGAGAATTTGATTATTTTATTGAAACCAAACCTTTTTTCTTTCTCCCCCTTCTATTGTGTACGTTTTCCCTGTTCTAGTTTTTCTTTAAGAAAATATAGTGCGGTTATATCCCTGAAGGACTTCATGAACAATATGAGATACAACTTGATCAAACAACTCCTTTTATTTTGATGTTGGACCAAAAACCTACAAACAAACTAACAATTTTAGCTTCCATTTATAAAGTTAGAACTAAATCAGTACTAATTCCACAACCAATTCTACACTATGACATAAATAGAATATCTTGTTTTGATAAAATTAATGTAAAAACATACCTTATCAAAAGCAAAAGTCCTATAAATCTGTTTGTTAGCTATGGTCTGCATCGTTGAAACTGTCTTCTTGTTTTGATTATATGAAACCACGATCGGCATGTTCACCTTCAACTCATCATCATTCAAAGGCCTGGATTATTCAAAGCATCGTCAGTGTATAAAAAAGTAAAAATGGAAAACAAAACAAGTTACACTTCCAGAATAACGAAAGTCACATGCAATGCAGAAGAACCTGCACATTCACGCCTTTATCTCTATCATGCCTATTACTCGACTCTGAATCTAATGATCTTGGATATATGGCTAACTTATCACCTTGACACGGGGTATGTTATGTAGAGTGTCACGACCCGTCCTCGGGGCTCGTTCCGTGACTACCCCAAGCCCGACTTCCGTAGGCCAGGGGATGGTGACTAGCACCAAAGGCATAAATCCCTAAGCTGGGAAGGCATTGCCTTTATAAATTGTAAACACACACAATAAGAGTAAAATTGGAAGCAAACACTAAGTACAAACTATATACAAAAAGGAGTGTTGAAAAGTAAAAAGGAGACAGAAATACAAGTCCAACAGTAAAGTACAAGGAAACAAAAAAGTAACAGTACAACTGAAAGAAAGTACAACTGAAGAAAAGTAAGCAGCTATTGGGTCATCCTTCGGGGTTCCTACCTGAAGGGTAGGTACAGATTACCTTCTCAGCACTCCACATCCATCCGTCTACTCCGTGTACCGTCGCGCCGAGTGGTCCACCTTCGGGTACCGTCCAGTCTTGCTACTCTCTAGCTCAATCAACGTTGTCTGTCATCTACAACCAACACAACGAGGTGCGGGCATAGCCCATGCAGGGGTGAGTATAACGATACTCAGTAGGGACCTCGAGACCCTCAAGGTCTCACAAAAACTAACAAGGATAAACCACAATGTATGAAATCATCGGATAACCATTACTTAGGTATATGCCCATACATATACCTAAGTTATCTAGTAACCCATCTCAATCATGAGGAAAACACAAAAGTCATTGACTCAGCTGAAAACTGAGATTTTATTCTAGTGGTGGTAACATGTAATACTCTCAGTCTAACTTTCGAAACCTCAGATTCTGGTGTACTCCTCCTCTATAGAGTATTGGGGGCCTGCTGTGTCACACAGAGGCGCTTCCCACTATCCTGGACTATTGTGGTACTCCTCCTGTCGAGTAGCATGGGTCTGCTGCGTCACACAGAGGCGCTCCCCACTGTAGGTCTGCCATGTCACACAGAGGCGCTCCCCCTCGTGGCTTGCTGAGTTACTCCTCCTATCGAGTATCGTGGGTCTACCGCATCACGCAAAGTCGCTCCCCACTGGGCTAGTCGAAACACTCCGAGTCGAAAGGTCAACAGTCATCAGGTATCATCCAGCTACTAGGTTTCTGTACTCCGCTCACTTGTCTCCGGGAGGATCCGCTCCACTAGCTACTGGTCGGTCCACCAATTGTCATGAATTCCCAGGGAAAATTATCTCAAAGTTCCATATTATCATAGGGGTCTCAACGCAACATATGGCGCGTCAATCAGACGCTCGGTCTATGAGTTATTGCATTTCCGTTCCAGGGGCCCCGTTGGATTTTAGGTTCAAACCAACCCAACCATACCCCAACTATGTCCAAACCTCAAGTGGGTATTCCAAAAGAACCATCTTGCTCCAAGATTTCTGTCGCCATAGATGGTTCATCGATCGGACACCCGTAGCCCAAGTTATGGGTGAAAAGGTGAAAACAGGCCATAACAGGTCTGGGTCTGGTCCGATCCAGTCCACGGGTCCGACCCGGCCCTTGGGGGTGGCCCATGGCCCGGTAGCCTGCGGGGGGTCCACCTCAGGCGCATCTAGGGGGGAAGTCGTGTGCCCCCTGGCTTCCAAATGATAGAGCAATTTGGGTGGAGTCCCAAGCGGTGCCAGGTGGTGCCGATCCAACTCACGCGGGACCCAGTGGGGTCCCACTCGTCCCGACTGGCCGAGCGGCCAGCCGCTCCACACCACCAGCGGCCGGCCCTACTCCTCCACCGTGGCCCACCATGGTCGCGGCCCCTTCTCCTCCGCGCGGTGCGACGGCGCCGCACTCTTCTGGAAATTCAAAGGCCTTGCGCCGCTGGTTTCTCCACGGTTGGTCTGATGCCGGCCGTCGTTTCTCCGCTTTGGTCATCAAAAAAATGAGGAAAAATGAAGGGGGAGGGTCATGTCGTGTTTGTGCAGTCTGAGCCCTCCACCTTATGGTGTTATCAATTGGCAGAAACATTACCCATGAGTGAACGATGTAGAACGGAACAATTTTGAACACAAATCATAAAACAACCCCTACCTCGTATTGTTGTTTGTTGATGATATTGCGGAAAGCGAACATCATTTCGTCTTTCACCGCGTTCGTCACGCACTCCTAATTTCAAGCTTGTGTATCGGAAAGTGTCAAGGGTAGAAGACCTATGAAGAAGCGTCACCGACATTCCTCGCGTTCTTCGTTGGGAGGATGGTTCTCCCTAGCTCTCTTCTTCCTCCGTTCCACCAAAATAATGTTGCCCACCAAAATGAAATAATAGATTATCCATTATTTTAATGGTTGGAATGAATTCAAATGGAGAATTTATTAAAGGGGGTCTCCACTTAATTAATTCTTGTGTGTAGGCACAAATTAATTAAGGGAGTTCAAGAGGTTTAATGGGTGGTAGCTCCATAAATGGGGAGTTCAAGGGTTTCATCCTTGGGTGGTCCCCACCACATTAAATGATAAGAGATGTTTAGACCAAGGGTGGGACCCACCACCATAACCTATCATGGGAGGTTATGGTTTGGTGGCCCCCACCCCTAACCTCCTCTTGGAGGTTATAACCACCAAATAAAAATAAGTTACACACTTATTTTATTTAAATTTATCCTTAAAAACTCTAAAAACTAACTTTCATTCTCGACCAACTGTCGTTGAGATGAAAGTCTTCTTAAGAGAATACTGGTGTTGTGAGTTAAACGGTTCCCTCAGATTTCAATTCCAAGCACCAGTTCAAAAGTTATAAAATCCCACTCATACGTTTACTGAACGTACCCGAACAAAACTTCAGAAATTGATTTCGGGCACACCGGGCCTTGGAATCAAGCGCCGTAAATTTTTGCAGACTCGTAAAATTCCCATGTATTTAAAAAAAAATCCATAGAAATTCCGGGTCTTTACATTCTCCCCACCTCAGGGCTTTACGTCCCCGTAAGCTACAACTCAAACTAAGGGAACAAATGAGGGTACTGAGCATGCATCTGAGCCTCCCGCTCACATATGCTCTCCTGGAGGTTCCCGTGCTGCCAGCGTACGCGTAGCAGAGGTATCTACTGTCCACATAGGACTCGTTCCTGTTGATCCTCAATCTCCACTGGAACCTCCATGAAAGTCGCCCCGTCATCTATGTCCATCTCCCCATGGTCAATGATGTGGGATGGGTCGTGCATGTATCTCCTCAGCTGAGATACGTGGAAGATGTCATGCACCCAGTGCAACTGAGGTGGAAGAGCTAAGTGGTACACCACCTCACCGACTCTGTTGAGGACCTGTAAAGTTCCGATGAATCAGGGAGACAACTTGCTGCATCGGCCAAATCTCCATAGACCTCATCGAGGTGATACCCGCAGAAAGACGTGGTCGCCATCCTTGAACTCCAGAAGCCTCCGTCTCCTGTCAGCATACGACTTATGCCTGCTCTTTGCAGTCTTAATCCGCTCCGGGATGATCTTCACCTTCTCAATGGTAGCTCGCACCATCTCCGGTCCCACCAGTGTTGACTCCCCAGGGTCTGTCCAACACAAAGGTGATCTGCAAGGTCGCTCGTACAACGCTTCGAAAGGTGTCATCCCTATGGTGGAGTGATAAATATTATTGTAGGAAAACTCCACCAAAGGTAAGTGATCCTCCCAGCTATGACCAAAGACGAGGGCACATGTGTAGAGCATGTCCTCGAGGGTCTGGATGGTCTGCTCGGTCTGGCCATCTGTCTGAGGATGGAAGTCGGTGCTCAGACGTAGCTGCGTCCCAAAAGCCTCCTGCAACCCCTTCCATAACTGGGAAGTAAACCGTGCATCATGGTCGGAGACAATAGAAGAAGGTACTCCATGAAAACGCACAATCTCTTGTACATAGAGGCGTACCAAGCTCTCAACTGATCCCTGCTCTCTGATTGGTAGGAAGTGGGCCGACTTGGTGAGTCAGTCAACAATCACCCAAATTGAGTCATGACTCCTCGATGTACGTGGAAGACTCGTCACAAAGTCTATGGATATTCCATCCCACTTCCACTCTGGGACCTCTAAGGGTTGTACCAAGCCTGCTGGTACCTGATGCTCCACATTCACTTGTTGACAAGTGAGGCATCATGAGACAAACTCAGCTACTGCCTTCTTCATACCTGGCCACCAGTGCTATCGTCGAAGGCCTTGGTACATCTTCACCACTCCTAGATGTACCGCTAGAGGGGAAGTGTGGAACTCCCTCAACACTTTCTACTGAAGTGCTATTGGTACCATGGTATGTCCTATGAAGAGGATGACGTGCTCCCCACCTTCAGAAAATCCATCAGGTGCTTGCCCTGTGGATATCTAAGCATGTCGTGTCTCACAGTCAGTGTCCCCATGCTGCACCTCCCTGACTCACTAAAGTAGTGGGGGAGTGACTGTAAAAGACTGTAGATAGGCTGCTCCATCTCTATCTACAAAGGATATCTATAAGGCATCCATCTACTCTGTCACCTCTCCTAGCAGTTGTATACCAATCCTCCTGCTGAGAGCATTTGCAACAATGTTCCCCTTCCCAGGAGTATAAACTATCTCAAAGTCATAGTCCTGGAGGAACTCAAGACAATATCACTATCTCAGATTCATGTCCTTTTGAGAGAAGATATACCTGTGAATCTTGTGATCAGAGTACATAGTAAAACGTTCTTCCATCAGATAGTGTCGCCACATCTTCAAGGCGAAGACCACTGTTGCTAACTCCAGGTCATGAGTAGCGTAGTTTTTCTCATGCTTCCTCAGCTGCCAATAACCATATGTGATCACAACTCGCTCCTACATCAGGACACACCCAAGTTCGGTCCCGGATGCATCATAGTAAACTACGTACCCAAATCCTTCCTCTAGAAGCCTCAATATGAGGGCACTAGTCAGCCTCTGCCTCAACTCCTGAAAGCTCTACTGGCATCTCTCCGACTATACAAAGGGTTTCCCCTTCTTCATCAAGGCTGATAGTGGTGATGCAACTCTAGAGAAGTCTGAAACAAATCTCTGGTAGTATCCAGCCAAACCCAAGAAACTTTGTATCTCTGTCACACTCCTGGGTGGATCCCAAGAAAGTAATGCCTCAATCTTCGCTGGATCTACTGCAACTCCAGCCTCCAAGATGACATGCCCCAAGAAGTGAACCTCTCAAATCCAGAACTGGAACTTCGAGAGCTTACCATAAAGATGGTGCTCTCGGAGTGTGTCCAGTACTACCTGTAAATGGTAGGCATGCTCCTCCTCTATAGTCGAGTAAATCAGAATATCATCGATGAGGACTATGAAAAAGCGATCGAGGTAAGGCTGGAAGATCCTGTTCATGAGACTCGTGAACACTGCTGGAGCGTTGGTTACAGCGAATGGCATAACCAAGAATTCGTAGTGGCAGTACCGACATCTAAAGGTCGTCTTCTGCACGTCCTCGTCTCGAAATTTGAGATGGTGATAGCCTGATCTGAGGTCTATCTTCGAGAACCACCACACTCCATTTATCTGATAAAAGAGGTCGTTAATCCTTGAGAGTAGATACTTGTTCTTCACGGTCACCTGGTTCAGGTGACGGTAGTCGACACAAAGCCTCAAGCTCCCATCCGCCTTCTTGGTGAACAGAATCAGAGCTTCCTAGAGAGAAACACTGGGCCAGATGAATCCCTTCCACTGTAAGTCCTCTAGATATACCCGTAGCTCACGAAGCTCAGCGGGAGCCATCCGATATGCTGGTGTAGATATCGATGTCATCCCGGGGTACAAGTCAATGTAGAAGTACACCTCTCTGTGAGGAGGTAATCCTGGAACATCGTCAGGGAAGACATCCGCATACTACTCCACCACTACAGGATAGCTCAAACTGTCCACATCAACTACTTCGAGGGTAAGGCAGGCCAACTGATGAGTGATCGGCTGCACCCTCCTCCGAGTAAGTCTTTCCTGCGTTGCAAAGGCTTCCTTCTCACTGATGAAGGTGAACCTGGTCCCATCCGTGCATACACACCGCACTTTGTGCCTAATATAGTAAATTTGAGCATGGACTGTAGATAACCAGTCCATACCCAAGATGAAATCATAAGGCCTCGATGCCGCTATGAGGAGATCCCAGCTGAAGCTCTCACCTCCTAGAGTAAGCTCACACTACCGGAACCAGTGCGTAATCATCGAGTCTACTCCCGTAGGAGTCTCTAGCCGTAAGGATCGAGCCAACAGCTCTGTCGGAATCTCGGAGCTTCGAACGATGGCAGTGGAAATGAAAGAGTGATTGACACCTGTGTCTATAAGAACTGCAGATATGGTGGAGTAGACACAGATCATACCTCAAATCATCTCCAGAGCATCATGGTCATATGCCTCTGCTGCCTGGAGCTGAGATCTCCCCTATCCACCTACTCTCTGCGACCAGGGTGGACCTCCTGGTGTTGGTGGTGGTAACACCTCGAAACATCGCCCACCGCCAGCTACTCGAACAGCTCCTCTACCACTTCCACCTGCTCCCTGTGGACCACCTCGATCGAATCTATGCATCTGCCTGGAAGGTCCCTCGACTGTCTGTTGATCATCAATATGACGGGTTGGACAGTCATGAGCCATGTGACCCTCCCCACCGCATGTGAAACACTGCTTGTTCCTCACATTACTAGCTCTGTCTCGTGTGCCCCGCACAACCGAACCCATGTCCTAATATCACTCACCGAATGGTCTGGTCCTCTTGGACTTTTGCGACATATGTCTATTGTCTGCTGTAGAAGACTCCACTACGTGATACCCGGTGGTGGGTCTCACTGCTGATGACTACTCAGCAAGGAAACTCTCCACTATGAGGGATCTCTCTGACACCCCTGCTTGCGTCGGGATGCAGAGTGAGATCATCGATGCTCTGATCTCTCACCTGAGCCCCTTCTCGAAGGTTCGGGCCCTGAAGAATGGGTTCTGCACCATATCTGTGGAGTAACGCAAGAGGTCGGTGAACCTCATTGAATACTGTGCTATTGTCATGCTACCCTGCTGTAGATGCAGTAGTTCCTAGATCTGCACCGCATGTAGGGTGGCTGGGATGAACTCTGCCTAAAATAGGCTCTCGAAGTCAGCCCAGAGTAGTGTCACCTCGTCATGCACCTGGAGAATCAGGCTCCACCATCTACCTGCTACTGCCTGAAGGAGACTCGCGACAAGGATCACCATGTAGTCTGTTGGTTTCCCTACTAGCCTGAAGACTCTCACCACAGCCTCCAGCCAATCCTCAGCTGCCTTCGGGTCCATCTCACCCCTAAACATGGGTGGCCTCTGGAACTAGAACTTGTGCAGTGCGCTCAAGAAGTGTGTACTCTCTACTGCCGGGCCTGATGGTATCGGTGGCCCAACGGGTAGTGGTACCGCTGGTGCCTCCACTGGTAAAGGGCCCTGCACTGAGGCCTCGTCGCTCGGTGGGCTGTCAGAGCGTACGACTCTCGGGGCTCTGCGGGGAGGCATCCTGAAAGAAATAGTTGCAACACGGTCAAAAGATTATACTTGGTGAGATGACCTAGTTGAGCTGACTTAAGAAAACTTTTAAAGACACGCATGAAATCTTTGTTTTCATGCACTAAGTCGTAAATTAGAAGTCAGGGTCCTGGTGTATGGATATGTTGGCCGCCACACCAACACTAGACTCCCTAAACTAAAAACCACACTCAGTACGCTTAACACTGTTGCTTCACAGAAAAGAATGATCAGAGTGCTAAGTTCTGTGGTAGAACCGACTCCTCTGATACCAATTTGTCATGACCCGTCCTCGGGGCCCGTGCCGTGACTACCCCAATCCCACCTTCCATAGGCCAGGGGCTGGTGACTAGCACCAAAGGCATAAATCCCTAAGCTGGGAAGGCATTGCCTTTATAAATTGTAAACACACAGAATCAGAGTACAACTAGAAGCAAACACTAAGTAAAAACTTTATACAAAAAAGAGTGTTGGAAAGTAAAAAGGGTCTGGAAATACAAGCCCAACGGTAAATTAAAAGGAAATGAAAAAGTAGTAGTACAACTGAAAGAAATTACAACTGAAGAAAAGTAAGCAGCTATTGGGTCATCCTCTGGGGTTCCTACCTGAAGGGTAGGTACATATGACCTCCTCAGTACTCCATATCCATCTGTCTGCTTCGTGTACCGTCGCACCGAGTGGTCCACCTTCGGGTACCATCTAGTCTTGCTACTCTATGCCTCGATCAATGTTGTCTGTCATCTACAACTAACACAACGAGGTGCGGGTATAGCCCGTGCAGGGGTGAGTATAACGATACTCAGTAGGGACCCCGAGACTCTCAAGGTCTCACAAAAACCAACAAGGATAAACCACTAAGTATGAAATCAATGAATAACCATTACTTAGGTATATAACCATACATATACATAAGTTATCTAGTAACTCATCTCAATCATGAGGAAAACACAAAAGTCATTGACTCATCTCAAAACCAGGATTTTATTCTAGGGGTGGTAACATGTAACACTCCCAGTCTAACTTTAGAAACCTCGGCTACTGGTGTAATCCTCCTCTGTAGAGTATTGTGGGTCTTATGCATCACACAGAAGCGCTTCCCACTATCCTGGACTATTGTGGTACTCCTCCTATCGAGTACCGTGGGTCTGTTGCGTCACATAGAGGCGCTCCCCACTGTGGGTCTGTCGCATCACATAGAGGCGCTCCCCCTCATAGCCTGTAGAGGTACTCCTCCTATCGAGTACCGTGGGTCTGCCGCGTCACATAGAGGCACTCCACACTGTGGCTGTGCCATGTCACATAGAGGCTCTCCCCACTGGGCTAGTCAAAACACTCCAAGTCGAAAGGTCAACAGTCGTCAGGTATCATCCACCTACTAGGTTTCCATACTCCGCTCACTCGTCTCTCGGAGGATCCGCTCCACAAGCTACTGGTTGATCCACCAACTGTCATGAAGTCCCACACAAATGTATCTCAAAGGTCCTCCTCGTCATAGGGGTCTCAATGCAGCAGACGGCGCTTCAATCGGACGCCCGGTCTGTGAGTTATTGGCATTTTCGTTCTAGGGGCCCGGTTGGATTTTAGGTTCAAAACAACCTGACCATACCCTAACTATGCCCAAACCTCAAGTGGGGTATTCCAAAAGAATCATCTCGCTCCAAGATTTCGGTCGCCGTAGACGGTACGTCGATCGGACACCTGTAGCCCAAGTTATGGGCAAAAAGGTAAAAACATGCCATAGCGGGTCCGGGTCCGGTCCGACCCAGTCTGACCGACCCGGTCTGCGGGTCTGATGCCGACTGCTTTTTCTCCGCCAAGGTTGTCAAAAAAATGAGGAAAAACGAAGGGAGAGGGTCAGGCCATGTTCGTACGGTCTGAGCCCTCCACGTTATGGTGTTATCAATTGGCAGAAACATTACCCATGAGTGGACGTAGAACAAAACAATTTCGAACTCAAATCATAAAACAATCCCTACCTTGTATTGTTGTTCATTGACGATGTTTCGGAAAGAAAATGTCATTTCTTCATTCGCCGCGTTCGTCACACACTCCCAATTTCAAGCTCGTGCATCAGAAAGTGTTTGGGGTAGAAGACTGAGGAAGAAGCATCGTCGGCATTCTTCGTGTTCTTCGTTGGGAGGATGGTTCTCCCTAGCTCTCCTCTTCCTCCGTTCCACCAAAAGAATGTTGCCAACCAAAATGAAATAATATATTATCCATTATTTTAATGGTTTAAATGAATTAAAATGGAGAATTAATTAAAGGGGGGATCCACTTAATTAATTCTTGTGTGTAGGCACAAATTAATTAAGGGAGTTCAAGAGGTTTAATGGGTGGTAGCTCCATAAATGGGGAGTTCAAGGGTTTCATCCTCGGGTGGTCCCCACCACATTAAATGACAAGATATTTTTAAACCTCAGGTGGGACCCACCACCATAACCTCTCATGGGAGGTTATGGTGTGTTGGTCCCCACCCCTAACCTCCTCTTGGAGGTTATAACCACCAAATAAAAATAAGCTCCACACTTATTTTATTTAATTTTATTCTTAAAAACTCCAAAAACTAACTTTCATTCTCGACCAACTGCCATTGAGATGAAAGTCTTCTTAAGCGAATACCAGTGCCGCGAGTTCAATGGTGCCCTCAGATTTCAATTTCGAGCACCGGTTCAAAAGTTATAAAATCTCGCTCATACATTTACTGAACGTACCTGAACAAAACTTCAAAAATTGATTCTGGGCACACCGGGCCTCAAAATCAAGCGCTGTAAATTTTCACGGACTCTTAAAATTTCCATGTATTTAAAAAAATACACAAAAATGTTGGGTCTTTACATGTAGATAGGCACCAATCCTCCTCGATGTTGTGACTTTGAAGAATCCATAGCTCAATTGATCTATCGATGCTAGAGTCCTTCAACTGAAACTGTTAGATCACTTTTATAAGCACTAAACATGAGTTTCAACTAAATTGAATATACAACCCAGAAGCATAAAACATTCATTTTATGAACTGAGTTAGAGTGATAATTTGAATAATTCTTATTTACACATCAATTGTGAAGTTTTCTTGATGTTTTTAATGCTTGAAGAGGTTTAAAAGTTCTTAATGAATCTATGAAGAATTCTAGAATTTTTTTTAAATAAGGTACGCGTAACATTTATCCTAAGAAAATTAATATGCAGAAAATATTTGAGTTTTCCTGCTAAATTGTTGAGGAATGAGCTTAAAATTTATTAAAGTTTATTTTAAATATATTCTAATAAACTCAAAAAAATCAACAAGTAGAGGGTAAAGCCCCTTTATTAAAATTAAAAAGAAAGCCTTTTTTGGAGAATGGGCAATAGGAAACCCATAAGAAACGCAATGGCAACAATGCCAAAAAAATGAGTCCCAAAGGGGTGAACAAAAGACCCAAGTACCTCAATTGCGCCCAGAAAGCACCTCAATCATCCCTGGATACACGCACCAGATGGAACCATGCTCAAGCACATAATCAACCAGGGATGCCCGGATCTGAGGAGAATCGGGGAAGAAGAAGCCCGACATGGCACGTCTTGAGATCCAATCCTAAGCGCTGCGGAGGGGAAGACGACATGATAGAATCTGAACACAGAAAACAAAAACCCTAGGAGAAGGGGAACTCTGAAACCTGAGAAATCACTTCTGAATCACAAGACGAACCCGAGAAACATAAGGGATTAAGAAAAATCTTTCGTAACCGCTAGCATATTAGAGGAAAATCTCGTAAGGAGAGGAAGAACGAGAGGGTTTGGGGAACCAGGAGAGTTCCAACCATCTAATAAAGGCTCAAATATTTTTTTTGGAGATGGATGAAATCTAAATGACCCAATATTTGGAGATATATTTGGATATTTTATTATGAAATACTAAATTTGAATTGATCAATATCTATATATTTAATCAATTAAATTGATCAATTATTTATTAGATAAAAACATGGAGAGTATATTTTCATAATTCAAGTAAAATAAATCAACAAAAAATACTACTTTTCAAGAAATTGAATTATGGGTTTTTTGAGGGATATTTATCAATAATTCCTTAGTGAGTGTGATTGTATACTAATCAACAAAAGTAAGATAAAAATTCATTAAATTATTGATTGAAATCTTTTGGAAATTGATTATAAAATTAATTGGTGATTATTTGATTCAAAATTTGAATATATGAAGGATAAAATTTATTTTGGGAGATGTGTGGGAATTTAAATGTTCAAGGATTATAGAGTTATCTTTGGAGTTATTTTTAGAAATTTTATTACGAAAGACTAAATTTGAATTAGTCGATATCTATGGATTCAGTTGATTAAATTGGTCAATTATTTTTTATAGAAATATTTTGAAAAAAATATTTTCATAATTCAATTTAAAGAAATAAAAAACAATTATTATTTTTCAGAAAATATAATTATGAATTATTTTTTACGAATATATATCAATAATTCATGGAAATCGAAAGGAAGAAGTTGTTGGGGAACTCATAAGAAAGAGTGTGTTCGTATGTTAATCAACAACTGAAGCCAAAATTTATGTTATCTGCTTATTGTACAACTTTAAAAACACAACCTTAATGTTGTATTGAGCACTTTGAGCTTCCAGAATATCAATGATTTTCTTAACATCTCTCTAAGTCACACCAGCATTGCTTGGGAATTCTCCATTCTGGAAAAAAGAAATGGCAGCACAATTTTACCATGATATGTGTTGCAGATGAAAGATGAAAGGTTGATTATTTTATTGAAACCAAACCTTTTTTCTTGATCCCCATTCCATTGTGTACATTTTCCATATTCCAATTTATCCATAAGCAAAGATAGTGTGGTTATATACCCAAGGACTTCATGAACAATAGGAGATACAGCTTGATCAAACAACTCCTCCTATTTAGATGTTGGACCAAAAACCTAAAAACAAACTAACGATTTTAGCTTCCATTTATAAAATCAGAACTAACCAGTACTAATTCCACCCATAATTCTACTCTAAGACAGAAATAGAGCCTCAAGTTTTGATGAACTAAATGTAAAAGCATACCTTATCAAAATCAAAAGTCCTATCAATCTGTTTGTTAACTATGGTTTGCATCCCTGAAACTTCCTTCCTATTTTTATTACAAGAAACCATGATTGACATGTTCACCTTAAACTCATCATCATTCAAAGGTCGGTATTATTCAATACATCATCAGTGTATGAAAAAGAAAAAAAAGGAAAACAAAACAAGTTACACATCCAGGATAATGAAATTCAACTGCAACGCAGAAGAACCTGCACATTCATGCCTTTTTCTCTGTCATGCCTATTACTCAACCCTAAATCTACCGATTTCATCATATTATAGTTAACCTAAAACAACAAAAAACAATAATTTTTTAAATATAAGGAATGTAAATCCTACTTCATCTCAAAAAACATGAAATTGATGAAACTGCAGACCTTTGGCTTGTTCTTGATATTCTTAGCACGATGTGCATAATTGACGTTGTTGAGTGCCTCTTCTAAAAAATGGACTGATGGTGCAATTGTGGAAATTATGCGTGTCTTTTTTCCCACCCTTGGAATCCCTCAATAGCCTTGTTAATTTGCTAACACTATTTTTTCAAAAAAGAAAAGACAAACTCTTAAGCCTCGTTTGGTCCTCGAGAAGATAAGCCTTCTTGGACCAAACATGATTTCTTAGGTCACTGTTCCATTGTATCAAATAGTGCCATAAATTCACCTGCTTAAAAATGAAATATCCTTTATATACAAGTCAGTTTACCTATACGGAACATGGCTAGAGTGCTTCATAAGTGCATTAACGACCTAACCGGGAGTGATCAAGTTTTTATTGGTCTCACCAAATTCCCTTTCCCTCCCATAAAAAAGTATATTTTTTAAAGTTTGATCTATATCTGTAAGACTACACAAATTTGGCTACAACTCTTTGACTTTCTATATAAGAGGGAATGCTTGACAACACTAACTAAAAAATGATTATTATCACTTGGGATAAATGATCACGTATAAGTGAAAGTGTTTTTTGAGAAACAAAACATAATTTTTAAAACTGCACATTATGAGTGAAAAGTGATATAATCAGTTTTCAATAAGTGTTCCAAATGAGTACTGGAAAGAAAAATAAACTTAGGCATGCCTCTCTTGCACCAAAACATGAAATATTCTCAAAACCAGCAAGGTCCACAAGGTTGAGCTTCCCACACTTGATCATCTCCTCCCCTTATGGCGTGTACTCCTTGATGTGAATCGAAATAGAAAATATCGAATGAGATCATATGATTTGTTTGTTAAAGAGAGTTTCAGTTGTTCTACTTTTAACAGAACATTTCTCCAAGATCATGTAAATTTCATTAGTAGTACAAACAACATCTTCTTATAAACCTCTCACAATGACACCACCTTTCCCATCTTCCATCAGCGCAATGGGTTTCTTTGACTTGTCATCTATGAATTTAGAGCACTCTTTTGGATCTAAAAGGTCTGTTATCTCCTTATTGTACAGCTCTAAAAATGTTACCTTCATGTTGTATTTAGCACTTCGAGCTTCCAGAATACCAAAGATTTCCTTAACAGCTCTCGAAATCACACCATCATTGCTTGTGAATTCTCCATTTTGGAAAAAAGAAAAGGAAGAACAGTTTTACCATGATATGTGTTGTAGATGAAAGATTAGAGGTTTATTATTTTATTGAAACCAAACCTTTTTTCTTGCTCCCCCTTCCATTGTGTATGTTTTCCCTATTCCAGTTTTTCCATAAGCAAAGATAGTTCCGTTATATCCCTCAAGGACTTCATGAACAATAGGAGATACTGCTTGATCAAACAACTCCTCCTGTTTAGATGTTGGACCCAAAACCTACAAACAAACTAACAATTTTAGCTTCCATTTATAAAGTGAGAACTAAATCAGTACAAGTTCCTCCACCAATTCTACACTAAGACAGAAAAAAAACCTCCAGTTTTGATAAACTAAATGTAAAAGCATACTTTATCAAAAGCAAAATTCATATCGATCTGTTTGTGAGCTATGGTATGCATCGCTGAAACATCCTTCCTGTTTTCATTACATGAAACCACGATTGGCATTTTCACCTTCAAATCATCATTATTAAAAGTCCTAGATTACTCAAAGCATCATTAGTGTATGAACAAGTAAAAAAAGGAAAACAAAATAAGTTACACTTCCAGGATAACAAAAGTCATCAGCAATGCAGAAGAACCTTCACATTCACACCATTATCTCTATCATGCCTATTAATCGACCCTAAATCCACTGATTTCATAATCTTATGGTTAACCTGAAACAACAAAAAACAAAAATTGATGCAATATAAAGAATGGAAATCCAACTTCATCACAAACAATAATAAATTGATGAAACTTCTAACCTTTGGCTTGTTCTTGATATTCTTATCATGGTGTGCATGATTGACGGTGTTAAGTGTCTCTTCCAAATAATGGAATAATGGTGAGATTTTGGAAATTATGCATGTCTCTGCTTTCCCACCCAAGGAATACCTCAATAGAGTTATTAGTTTTCTATCCCTGATTTTCCAAAAAAAAAACTTAGGCCTCATTCTATCCTAGAGAAGAGAAATCTTTATCTCGTACCAAATATGATTTCTTAGGTCACTGTTCCATTGTATCAAACAAAGCCTTAAAGTCGCCCACTAAAAAATGAAATAAAATATCCTTTATATACGGTTCAGTTTACCTATATGGAACTTGGCTAGAGTGATCCTCATTCTGTCCTAGAGAAGATAAATCTTTATCTCATATCAAATATGATTTCTTAGGTCATTGTTCCATTGTATCAAACAAAGCCTTAAAGCCACCCACTAAAAAATGAAATAAAATATCCTTTATATACGGGCCAGTTTACCTATATGAAACTTGGCCAGAGTGATCCCCATGTGCATTAATGACATGACCGAGAGAGAGCAAGCTTTTATTGGTCTCACCAGCTTCCCTTTCCATTCCCTAAAAAAGTATATTTTTCCAAAGTTTGATCTATTTTAGTAAGACTACACAAATTTGGCTACAGCTCTTTAATATTCTATATTATAGGGCATGTTTGACAACACTAACTAAAGAATGCTTATTATCACTTGGGATAAATGCTCATGTATCTTTGTAATTGTTTTCACAAACAAAACTTATTTTTTAAAACTACACATTATGAGTGAAAAGTGATATAATCAGTTATCAATAAGTGTGCCAAACGAGTAGTGGAAAGAAAAATAAACGGAGGCACACCTCTCTTGTACAAGAACATGAAATATTCTAAGAACCAGTGAGTTCCACAAGGTTTAGCTTCCCTCACTTGATCATATCCTCCCCCTCTAGCATGCACTCCTTGATGTGAATCATAATAGAAAATATCAAATGAGACCGTCTACATTGTTTGTTAAGGATAGTTTCTGATGTTTTCCTTTTAGTAGAACCTTTCTCCAAGATCTTGTAAATTTCATTAGTAGTACAAACAATCTCTTCTTCTAAGCCTCTCACAAAGACACCTCCTTTCCCATCTTCCATCAGCACAATGGGTTTTTTTGACTTGTCATCTATAAATTTAGAAAACTCTTCTAAAGCCAAAAGATCAGTTATCTTCTTATTCTACAGCTCTAAAAAAGTTACCTTCATGTTGTATTCAGCACTTTGAGCTTCCAAAATATCAAATATTTTCTTAACAGCTATCAAAATCAAACTAGCATCACTTGGGAATTCACCATTCTGGAAAAAATAAAAGCCAACACAGTTTTATCATGATATGTGCTGCAGATGATAGATCATAGGTTGATTATTTTATTAAAACCAAACCTTTTTTCTTGCTCCCTCTTCTATTGTGTACATTTTCACTATTCTATTTTGTCCATAAGAAAAGATAGTGCAGTTATATCCCTCAACGAATTCATGAACAATATAAGATATAGCTTGATCAAACAACTCTGGTTTAGATGTTGAACCAACAACCTACAAACAAACTAACAATTTTAGCTTCCATTTATAAATTCAGAACTAAATTAGTACTAATTCCCCCACAAATTCTACACTAAAACAGAAATAGAACCTCTTGTTTTGATAAACTTAATGTAAAAGCATACCTTATCAAAAACAATATTCATATCGGTCTTTTTGTTAATTATGGTCTACATCACTGAAACTTCCTTCCTGTTTTCATTACATGAAACCACGATCGGCGTTTTCACCTTCAAATCATCATCATTCAAAGGCCTATATTATTCAAAACATCATCAGTGTATGAAAAGGGAAAAAATGGAAAACAAAACAAGTTACACTTCCATGATAACAAAATTCACCTGCAATGTAGAAGAACCTGCACATTCACGCCTTTATCTCTATCATGCCTATTACTCAGCCCTGAATCTGCTGATCTTGGATCTCTAGATACCTTATCACCTTGATGCGGGGTGTGTGACGGGGAGACAGGAACCAATCCTCCTCGACACTATGACTATGAATAATCCATAGCTCAATTGATCTATCGATTCTAAAGTTCTTCCACTAAAATTGTTAAATCACATTTATAAGCACTATACATGAGTTGTAACTGCATTGAATATACATCCCATAAGTATAAAACATTCATTTTATGAACATAGTTTGAGTGATAATTTGAATAATTCTTATTTACACATCAATTATGAAGTTTTCTTGATGTTTTTAATGCTTTAAGAGGTTTAGAAGTTCTTATGGAATTTATGAAGAATAATAGAATTTGTTAAATAAGGTACACGTAACATTTATCCTAAGGAAATTAATATGCACAAAACATTGGTGTTTTATAGCTAAATTGTTGAGGAATGAGCTTAAAACTGATTAAAAATTGATTTCAAATATATTCTAATAAACTACAATTTTTTTCAACAAGTAGAGGGCAAAGCCCCTTTATAAAAATTAAAAAGAAACCCTTTTTTGAAAATTGGGCAAAGAGGAAACCCATAACAAACGTAATGACAACAATGCCAAAAAAATGAGTCCCAAAGGGATGAACAAAAGACCCAAGTGATCAAAAGAAAGAAAATGTCAAGATAAGAAAAATAAAATGTTCAATAACCCCCCCCCCCCCCAAAGATAATTCAACTATTGGTCATAGAGAAAATTATCACCCCCTACCAAGGTGTTGCACTGTGCTGGCAGCACAACAAGGCAAAACACTCCTCCCACACATTAAAATGTGAGAACATCTATCTCTCTTTCGAGTCGCCCACGCGACAATGATTGTGAGAAGAACACAACATGTAAACCTAATGCAACACAATATCGAGACCAAAATAATAGTACAAAATCAAATCAAAGCACACATCTTTCCAACAAGAGGGACATACGGTTGGATGATGGGTGTCAACACACCCATTCCTCTTTCGAGGACGCCCACCCAGCAGTACAAGCAAGAAGCGGCACTACCACCAAATATGATGAAACAAATTCCAAAGCCCAAAATGACATATGCAACCCCTCAACTGGCCAGATCAGCAAAAAACGTAATAAAGGACAAAAAAGTCACAAAAAATGTCCATACCCCACATGAAACATCATCCACCTACACCGACGTCTGTCGACCAAAGCTAAGAGACTGAAAAACAGTGACGCCACGAACCAACCAAGGTCAGCCACAAGATCCATCTGCAGAGTAACCCAAACAATCACCATTGCGCCCAGCAAACACCTCAATGATCCCTAGATACACCAAACGGATGGAACACCAACTACCGCTAGACATCAATATTCTCTACCCGAGAAAGTCACCAGACGAATGCCTCAAGACGAGGCAGCCACCACTTGCAGATCTGGTCACCACTGTGCGGAGAGAACCATGCTCAAGCACCGAATCAACCAGGGATGCCCAGATCTGAGGAGAACCGGGGAAGAAGAATCTTGGCATGGCCCGTATTGAGATCCAATCCTCATCACTTCTTGTGAAGACACCGAATGAGTCAAAACTCATCCCGCAATCATTGAAACCTACCAAAGGGGTCAGATGGAAGGTGATCTGAGAGAAAGATGGAGTAATCACCGAGAGTAATCAAACTTTTATTGATCTCACCAGCTTCCCTTTCCCTTCCTTGAAAAAGTATATCTTTCCAATATTTGATCTATTTCATCAAAGACTATACAAATTTGGCTACAAATATTTTACTTGTCATATAATAGGGCCTATTTGACAACACTAACTAAAAAAGTTTATTATCACTTGGGATAAATGCTCATGTATAAGTGCAAGTGTTTTTTCAGAAACAAAACTTATTTTTTAAAACTACATGTTATGAGTGAAAGGTGATATAATGAGTTTTCAATAAGTGTACCAAATGAGTACTGGAAAGAAAAATAAACTGAGGTACACCTCTCTTGCACCAGAACAAGAAATATTCTCAAAACCAATGAGGTCCACACGGTTTATCTTCCCACACTTGATCATCTCCTCCCCCACTAGCATGCACTCCTTGATGTAAATCGTAATAGAAAATATCGAATGAGACTGGGTGCTTTGTTTGTGAAAGAGAGTTTCTGTTGTTCTCCTTTTAGCAGAACATTTCTCCTGGATCTTGAAAATTTCATTAACAGTACAAAAAATCTCTTCTTCAAAACCTCTCAAAAAGACACCTCATTTCTCATCTTCTATTAGCACAATGTGTTTCTTTGACTTGTCATCTCTGAATTTAGAGCACTCTACTAGAGACAAAAGGTTTGTTATCTCCTTATTTTACACCTCAAAAAATGTTACCTTCATGTTGTATTCAACACTTTGAGCATCCAAAATGTGAAATATTTTCTTAACAGCTCTCGAAATCACACCAGCATCGCCTGTGAATTCTCTGTTCTGGAAAAAAGAAAAGGCAGCACGGTTTTACCATGATATGTGTTGCAGATGAAAGATTAGAGGTTGATTATTTCATTGAAACCAAACCTTTTTCTTGCTCCCCCTTCCATTGTGTACATTTTCCCTCCTCCAATTTGTCCATAAGCAAAGATAGTGTCGTTATATCCCTCATGGAATTCATGAACAATAAGAGATACATCTTGATCAAACTCCTGTTTTGATGTTGGACCAAAAACCTACAAACAAACTAACAATTTTAGCTTCCATTTATAAAGTCAGAACTAAATCAGTACTAATTTCACCACCAATTTTACACTAAGATGGAAATGGAACCACATGTTTTGATAAACTAAATGTAAAAAGCATACATTGTCAAAATCAAAATTCTTATCGATCGGTTTGTTAGCTATGGTCTGCATCACTGAAACTTCCTTCCAGTTTTCAGTACATGAAACAATGATCAGAATGTTCACCTTCAACTCATCATCATTCAAAGGCCTGGATTATTCAAAGCATCATCAGTGTATAAAAAGGGAAAAAAAGAAAAAAAAAGAAGTTACACTTCCAAGATAACAAAATTCACCTGCAACGCAGAAGAACCTGCACATTCACGTCTTTATCTCTATCATGCCTATTACTCGCCCCTAAATATGCTAATTTCATGATCTTCTGGTTAACCTGAAACAATAACAAACAATAATTCTTGTAATATAAGGAATGGAAATCCAGCTTCATCTCAAAAAACATGAAATTGATGAAATTGCTGACCACTGGCTTGTACTTGATATTTTTAGCACGGTGTGGATAATAGACGATGATGAGTGTCTCTTCCAAACAATTGACTAATGGTGAGATTGTCGTAATTATGCATGTCTTTGTTTTCCCACCCAAGAAATCAATCAATAGTCTTGTTAGTTTTTTATCCATGTTTTTCTAAAAAAAGAAAAGAAAATCACTTAGGCCTCATTTGGTCGTAAATAAGAAAAGTCTATGTCTCATACCAAACATGATTTCGTAGGTCACCATTCCATTGCATCAAACAGAGCCTTAAATCGACCAGCTTAAAAATGAAACATCCTTTATATACGGGCCAATTTACCTATATAAAAGATGGCCAGAGTGCTCCACAAGTGCATTAAGGACACGAACAAGAGTGAGAAAGCTTTTATTGGTCTCACTAGTTTCCCTTTCCCTTCCCTAAAAAAGTAGATTTGGCCAAAATTTTGATGTATTTCAGCAAAACTACACAAATTTGGTAATAGCTCTTTGACTTGTAATATAATAGGGTATGTTTGACAACACTAACTAAAAAATGCTTATAATAACTTGGGATAAATGCTTGTGTATAAGTACAAGTATTTTTTAAAATTGCACATTATGGAAGATGAGCATTTATCCCAAGCGATAATAAACACTTTTTAGTTAATGTTGTCAAGCATGCCCTATTATATAAGCCAAATTTTTGTAGTCTTACTGAAATAGATAAAACTTTGGAAGAACCTACTTTTTCAGGAAAGGGTAAGGGAAGCTGGTGAGACCAATAAAAGCTTTCTCACTCTCAATCGTGTCATTAATGCACTTGTGGAGCACTTTGTCCATATTCCATATAGGTAAACTGGCTGGTACATAAAGGATATTTCATTTTTTAAGTGGGTGGCTTTAAGTCTATGTTTGATACAATGTAACAATGACCTAAAAATCATGTTTGGTACAAGACAAAACTTCTCTTCTCTAGGACCAAACGAGACCAAAGCAATTTTCTTTTCTTTTTTTGGAAAAAGAGGGATATCAAACTAACAAAGGCTATTAAGGAATTCTTTTGGTGGGAAAACAAAGACATGCATAATTGTCACAATCTCACCATCAGTCCATTGTTTGAAAGAGACACTCAGCACCGTCGATTATGCCCACCATGCTAAGAATATCAAGAACAAATCAGAGATCAGTAGTTTCATTGATTTCATGTTTTTTGAGCTGAATTTTGAATTCAATTCCTTATATTTCAACAATTCGTATTTGTTGTTGTTTCGGGTTAACTTAAAGATGATGAAATCATAGTATTTAGGGTCATGTAATAGGCATGATAGAGATAAAGGTGTGAATGTGCATGTTCTTTTGCATTGCAGGTGAAAGATGAGAGGTTAATTATTTTATTGAAACCAAACCTTTTTTCTTTCTCCCCCTTCTATTGTGTATGTTTTCCCTGTTCTAGTTTGTCCATAAGCAAAGATAGTGTGGTTATATCCCTGAAGTAATGAGCTTAAAAATGATTAAAAATTGATTTCAAAGATATTATAATAAACTCCAAATTTTTTTCAACAAGTATAGGGAAAATCCCCGGTATTAAAATTAAAAAGAAACCCTTTTTTGAAAAATGGGCAAAGAGGAAACCTATAACAAATGCAATGGCAAGAATGCCAAAAAACGAGTCCCCTTAGGGATGAAAAAAAGACCTCAGTGATCAAAAGAAAGAAAATATAAAAATAAGAAAAAGAAAATGTTCCATCCCCCCCCCCCAAAAGATAATGCAATTGTGAAATTGGTCATAGAGAAAAGTGTCACTCCCATTCCAAGGAGTTGCACTGTGGTGGCAGCACAACAAAGCATAGCACTCGTCCCACACACATTAAATTGTGAGCACCTCTATCTCTATTTTGTGAGGTCCACCCAACAATGATTGTGAGCATAACACAGCATGTCAACAATGATTGTGAGAAGAACACAGCATGTCAACCTGGTGCAACACAATCTCAAGACCAAAATAACAGTACAAAATCAAATTAAAGCACCCGTCTGTCCACACACCAAATGCAATGAAACAAACAAGAAGCCACACTAACACCAAATGCAATGAAACAAATTCCAAATCCCAAAATGACATCTGAAACCCCTCAACCAGCCAGATCAGTAAACAACGTTCAAACAACAAACACAAAAGTCACAAAAATTGTCCATACCCGTTATGGCCCATCTTGAGATCCAATCCTCATCGCTTCCTATGAAGACACCAGATGAGTCAAAAATTATCCCGTAGTCATCGAAACCTACCGGAGGGCTCAAATCGAAGGAGATCCGAGAGAAATATGGCCCAATCACCATCAAACCTTTGAGAGATGCAAGAAGCACGAAGGAAAACAAAGAGGAAACCTTACGAAAGGCAGCTGCGGAGGGGAAGAAGGCATGGTAGAATCTGAACGCAGAAAACAGAAACCCTAGGAGAAGGGGAACTCCGAAACTTGAGAAATTGCTTCTGAATCACAAGACGAAGCCGCGAAACAGAAGGGATTAACAAAAATCTGCTGCAACCGCCAGCAGATTAGAGGGAAATCTCACAAGGAGAGGAAGAACCAGAGGGTTGGGGGAACCGGGAGAGTGCCATCCATCTCATATAGGCTCAAATATATATTTTTGGAGATGCTCAAATCTAAATGCCCCAATATTTGGAAATATTTTTGGAGATTTTATTATGAAATACTAAATTTGAATTGATCAATATCTATATATTTAATCATTTAAATTAATCAAGTATTTATTAGAGGAAAACATGGAGAATCTATTTTCATAATTCAAGTCAAATTAATCAACAACAAATCCTACTTTTCAAGATATTGAATTATGAATTATTTGATGAATATTTATCAATAATTCATTAGTGAGTGTGATTGTATACTAATCAATAATAACTGAAGGCTTGAGAGGTAAAACATTGCTAAAAAATTCATTGATCAAGTAAGATAAAAATTCATTGAATTACTGGTTGAAATCTTTTGGAAATTGATTATAAAATTAATTGGTGATTATTTGATTCAAAATTTGAATATATGAAGGATGAAATTTATTTTGGGAGATGTGCAGGAATTTAAATGCTCAAGGATTATAGAGTTATCGTTGGAGTTGTTTTTAGAAATTTTATTACGAAAGACTAAATTTGAATTGGTCGATATCTATGGATTTAATTGATTAAATTGGTCAATTTTTTATAGAAAAATGATGAAAAAACTATTTTCATAATTCAAGTTAAGGAAATCAACAACATATCTTATTTTTCAGAAAATATAATTATGAATTATTTTTTATGAATATGTATCAATAATTGATGGAAATCAAAAGGAAGAAGTTGTTGAGGAACTCATAAGAAAGTGTGTGATCATATGTTAATCAACAACTGAAGTATCAAGAGAAAAACTTTTCTGAAAAAGAATCACTGATAAGTAAGATAAAAATTCATTGAATTAAAATGTATGACCACATAATATTTTCATGGAATTATTTTGTTGAATTATTGGTCTAAATATTTTGAATATACGAAGGCTGAATATATATTTTTTGAGATGTGTTGGAATTTAAATGTCCAAGGATTATGGAGTTATCTCTAGAGATATTTTTGGAGATTTTATTATGAAAGACTAGATTTGAAGTGGTCAATATCTATGGTTTTAATCGATTAATTTGATCAAGTATTTTTTAGAGAAAAACATGGGTAATCTATTTTCATAAAAACAATACAACAAATATTACTTTTATACTGAATATACTTTAACAAAATACCATAAAAATAAATTATTTATATTCTAAAATTTAATTTTACTAATACAATAATATTAAAATATTTATTTTAATTTTATAAATACATAATATCATATGTTAATAATATTATTATTAATATTAACACGTAGCACATAAATATATATATTTATAATATTTTAAAATCATTTTTTTATTTCATAGTGAGTTATCTTATTCTTAATTTATTACTAACAAAAAACAACTTAAGTATACCTATTGGATACATGTATATCCAATGATCATATTCTCAACACTACCACATAATGGGGCAAGGACAACTCTACGATTTATCAGTGCTAAGCAGAAATTACTGATAATGGGGGGGGGGCTTATCAACGCTATCAAAAAGCACTGATAAATTTTTTTAATAAAATATATTATTAATTTATATAAAATTATTATATTTATATTCAAAAATAATTTTTATTTGTATACATTAAATAAAAAGTGCATGTTTATAATTAATATATTATTTTTGATAATTTAAATTTATATATAATTTTAAAAAAAAGTATTTCTAAGATTATAATTTAATATATATATATATATATAATTATAAGATTATATTAAATTTTGTTAAATAATGAATATATTTATTAGATTTATTAAATTTATTAGATTCATTATATTTATTAAACTTTTTATATTTATTATATTTAGAATTTATATATATATATATATATATACTTTTTAAATATATATATTGATATTATAATTATTAAATATATACGTGTTTCCAATGAATTTGGTCAACAAATATATTGATCGATCATGCGTACATATATGTTATGTATCATCATGAATGTTCATTTATACATTAAACCCTTCTTATTATTCATGATGTCCACTGATGACTCGTTTTTTATTATATATATTTTATTACTGTAACGCCCCAACCCCAATTACCCATAGTCGGTGCATTATTACATAACATTGGCATGATCACAAGAAATATCAAGTCTCGAAAGACCGATTAGTTTAGTAGCCTTGGAATAACTAGATACATTAATAAATTTTACATTACATCATAAAATGAAAACTACAACAACATAGTCTCCATAGTCCACACTCATATCCCCACATACTATCCCAGTAGGTCATTCATAAATTACTTATTCACATCCTGGGAAAAAATAAAACATTCAAAGGGGTGAGTTAAAATGCTCAGTAAAGGTAAGTAATATAGCGGAAACTTTCAAAAATAAGCATAAACATTTAAGGAAATGTATAAAACTAAAACAAAATCCTTTTAAACTTGAACTTCAGCATAATATGGCAGAAATAAAATTAAATAATTCCATTTACTTATTCACATGGATATTCTACTAATAGAATAATCACATGCAATATCACTTACCACTTTCATAATGATGTAATGAATAATGTTGAACTTTAATTTCTTTGTCAAGGCCTCGTGCCAAGACCTAGGGGATAACTGTAACCGGAACCCAACCCGGAGTGCCTCTAATAACCGGACACCAACCTAGAGTGCCTCTAATAACCGGACACCAACCCGGAGTGCCTCTAATAACCGGACACCAACCCGGAGGGTCTGCTGTAACCGGACCCCAACCCGGAACATACTAGTCCAACACATTCATCTTAGGAAGAGGATGAAATATAACATAAACATTCATATTAAAACTATCATACGAAATGTCAATACTTTACCCATAAAACATGAATGGTATAAGAATAACACATCCATAGTCAAACATATCACAAAACCTTTAACACAATATGGAAGATTTGTATCATGATAAATCAACTTCAAAACAAGTTTAAAATCTATTAAAGGATCTTGACATGGATAAAAATGATTTGTAAAACTCTTTGAGAGAAATACATCTTTTTCATGAAAACATTTTAAAGTCATGCAATTTAGAAAAGAAGTCATTTAAAGACATTTTTGAATCAAAGTGTCACATACCACTTTGAAACTTTTGAAAAGAATTATCATTTCAAAACATTCATGTCCATATAATTAAATCCATAAAATAATTTTGAAAACATGGATATTAATTAAAAAGATTTATAAAGATAAATCTTTAAAACATTTGAAATTCTGATAATGATAAAGAGTACCTTTAAAAATCCTTAAAATCTTTATTTTGAAATCATTTTTATGAAAAATGGACATGGATGATAAAAATGTCTCAGTAAATACTTACACATAAACAATCTCGGATAATGATGAGATTGAGGAATTAACCCTTACCAATTTAGTAACTTACGAAACATACAACCCATGAAAGAGGTATCATACAATGAATATGTAAATTCTCATAAATTAAAGTGTATTACACAAAGAATACAATTATGGGCAGTACATACACCACACAAAAGGTAATAGTGGCAATATGGCATGAATCTCACAGGAATAAGGAGTGAGATGAAAACCCCTTACCTTGTACTTTTCCTTTGTCGAGGGTAGGGTAATCTCCTGTATAATGGTTAAATTATTGTTATTAAATTATACAAGAATAATATACATTAATATGATATCATATATGATCTTTTAACATTTCTTTGTTAATAATATCTTAGTATTATCGTCATTTCAGGTGTTAACTTACTCGTTTTATTTTATATGTTTTGTTACATAAGCCATGTTTGTTATGGATAGGTTGTATCTTATACATATATAGAATGATATCAAGTCCTTAAACATTATTTTTAATCAAAAAATGAGAATTATAATTGAATGGATACGATGGGGAATGAATCTCATCGCGTTCGTGGAGACGGTAGTCCGTACGTACGCACGAACGCTACTTCCATTTCATTTTTCATTTTAAAAGGAATCAAAACCAAATAATACATAGGTATATTATTATTACAGTATAATATAATATCTTATATTTGTTACTTATGTTCATTAATACCATCCTTTATATGTTCCATGTATGGTATAAACGAGTCATATCACTTTGAAGGGGCTGTAGTCCGCACTTCCTCAAATTAAATTATCGTATATATATACAACATGAAACGAATAATGGTATAAAATAAAATGGACTTACATAAGATTATATATAAAATAAATATCATCAATATCATATTTAATTATAGTGTCATCATAATGGCCACCATGAGAGGTGGTAGGAGTAATTGAACAATCATCGTTTCGTGAGGCGTTTGGTTGTCATCCACAGAAACATTATGTTCTTCACCCATTAGATGTATGTGTGTGTAAGTGTAGTTAGAATAATTCTCATAAAAGTATCCTAGTATATTTAGGATACTGGTTTTTCTACAAAAGAAAAGAATGATAAGAGTTTAGGAAAATTAAAAGGGAGCTTAATTGGGTAGAGGTTGGACGAGCCAAAAGGTTTGAGAGGTGTGAGGAATTGGTTATAAGTGGTGTCCTTTTATAAGGGGGGGGAGGGGCACCTTAGGAAAATTGAGAAATATTATTTTATAATAAATTAATATTCGGTTTATAATGGCTCAAAAGTGTATTATTTAAAGGTTAAGGTGGGGATAGGTCAAAAACCACTCAACCAATATAATTTAGATAGGTTTGGGTCATTATATTAACCTTATGTTTTAGTTTTAACTCTTAGTTAATTAGTTTGACACTTACCGTGTCACTTTGTATTTTTGTATTATATAGTTAATAAAATTACTATATACCTCCAAGTGACCCCCAAGTGGTCCATTAATGATTCAACTATTATGATATAAGTCTTTTGGCTGAACCTTAGATTTTTAGGAATTGAATATAAATTAATAATATAATATTTATTTTAAAAACTCTTTTATGTCAATTTTGACACTATTCAATGATTGTTTTTTGTTAAAGTCTTAATAACTTTATTAATTCGAAGAAAAAAAATATTTTAAGAAATAATAACATGTCATATTAACCAATAAAATTCGTGTATGTCATCAAAACTTTCAAATTATATTTATTTTAACATTTATAATACCAATTATTTGATTCTTTCATTAATACGGAAAATATTGCATCATTATTGTGTCATATATATTTTTACTTTTTAAATGTCTAAAAATTATAAATAAAATATTATTATGTAGGAAATATTTTTATATTTATAATGAATATTTATAATCGAAAATATAACATATATAACCCTATGTAAAAATTGTTTTCTAAAAGATATAAGCTTATGTCATTTTTGTATTTACTTTATCTTAATTAAAATAAAGTGTCTCTATCACCTACAAGTGGCTCCATGGGGTCCCAAAAATCGACCCAAAGATGACCATGGTCGGACATGTATCCTCCAATAAGGTTAGGACACATTTCAGGGTAATTTATTATTATTATAATATTATTTTTTAACCTTTATTTACCAGATTTACCCTTTAACCATGGTAAATAAAATATTTACCGAAGTAATTATTCAAAATATCTAAAAATAAAAGTTACCTATTGACACAATTTGGAAATCCTGATTCCAAATATGGAATCCATTTTTCCAAATTCAAAACACAGAAGTGGCAGAAATTAATTTAAAATTAATTCCCGCTGTCAAAACAAAAAGCGTGTTTTTAAGATATAATAACTATCAAAAGATTGATACTTGTTTATGTCCGATTTAATTGTGAAATTATGTCCAATGACCAAAATTGTATTAAATGGTAAAAATATATTCTAAATATACTTTAAAACCACTCAAATTCATAATTTATCACTATTAATTTTTTCGATTAAAAATTAATTTTTAATTAAAATTTAGTAATCTTCACTATTCATCAAAATATGAAAGTTATCAGAAAAGTACTAAAAATTCACCCTAAGCTAATTTAGATAATCCGAATCCAAAAATGAAGTCCATTTTGAAATATAAGATGTCTAAAATTTCAAAAAGTGGGTATTACTATTCATAACGGCTAGTTTGATTAGTTGTGGTGTGTGTTAGAACTCGAAGTTGCGTACAACACACGCTACTATTTATGGCATGACCTTTCTGACATGGCCTGCTCAATTAAGGAGCTTTGGGTTGTTATGGGTGATTTCAATGCTATTCTAAGCCCTTGTGAAAAAATTGTCCCCTCACATCTTACAATTTCCACAAATGAGTTTAGGTTAGCTATTGATGACTGTAATCTTTTAGAAGTTATTCTTACTGGTGCCAAATATACTTGGTACAGAAAACATCATAATAAAATGGTCGCCAGTAAGCTTGATAGAGCTTTTGTCAACATGAAGGCTCTTGATACCTGGGATAATACTTCTAGTATAACCCTGCCTAGAATTAATTCTGACCACCATCCTATTTTAGTGAGCTTTTGTATGAACACCCGTAGGCATATTCTACCCTTTAAATTTAATAATGTGTGGTCCTCGAACCTGGATTGTGTCGCTCTTATACACCGCACATGGAACTCCATGAATCACCACAAGGATTCATTTGCCAGCATTTTTAAGTTGAAAATCCTAAAACAGGCTCTTAAAAGTTGGTGCAAAACTACAAGTTCTAAAATTGACCTTGAAATCTCCTCTCTGGAAAATGATCTTAATTGTGCTCAAACGCAAAACACTATATCTGATTTCAGTTTGGATCCCCAGCTAGAAGCTAACCTCGCCCTTAAACTTAATTCTTTGCTCACTTTTAAGGATAACCTTCGTAAACAAATGTTTAGGACTAAATGGCTTGTGGATGGAGACCGTAATACTAAATTTTATAATACTCTTCAAAGAATAAGAAAGGCAAACCGTCCTCTTTCCAAACTTATTCATGGTGATTTGCTCATCGATACGGAAGAAGCCATAACGGACCATGTCACCTCGTACTTTTACAACATTTTTAACGGTCCGGACATAAATATTGACATCAGGGACAACGTTATTCCCTTATTGGTTGACGATAGAGTCAATGAATCTCTTTTAAGTATACCGCTCGATCAAGAAATTAAAGATACTGTCTTTGGCCTTAATCCAGACAGTTCTCCTGGTCCAGATGGGTTCAATAATGGATTCTACCAAAAGCATTGGGACATTATCCAAAAGGATGTTTGTAATCTTGTTAAAACCTTTTTTTCCCATGGCTCTCTGCCTCATGGTATTAATGCCCAATTTTTAGTTTTAATACCTAAAGTTGAAAATGCCTCGGAGATTCATCAATTCAGACCCATTGCGCTCATTAAATCTCTTTATAAGATCATTACTAAATTAATTGCGAATAGACTGGCGCCCATTTGTGACAAAATTGTTTCATGGAATCAATTTGGATTCATTAAAGGTAGGGCCATTCAGGAATGCATATGCCTGGCCTCGGAAGGTACCAATAGTCTTAATAAAAATACTAGAGGGGGGTGTGTGGCCATTAAACTTGATATCAGAAAGGCCTTTGACACTATTGACTGGAATTTCATCTTCAGGGTGTTAAAAAGCTTTGGTTTTCAGGACTCCTTCATTGGAAGACTGAAAACCCTTTTCAGATCTGCCTTTATTTCTATTCTAATCAATGGCTCTCCTAGGGGCTTCTTCAACTGTTCTAAAGGTGTCAGGCAGGGTGACCCCCTCTCGGCTATTCTCTTTGTCATTGCTGAGGATTACCTAAGCAGACTTCTAAATAGTCTGGTAACTCAAGGATCCCTGAAACCCATACAAGCTTCCAGGAGCTTAAATATTCCTACCCACCTCTTATATGCTGATGACATCATTCTTTTTCTTAAGGGGGATCAAAGGAATATTCATGTCTTAAAACATGCTCTTACCCATTATGAGGAAGTCTCTGGTCAATCTATATCCTGGAATAAATCATATATTTATTTTGGAAAGAACTACCCTGTCCGAAGAAAAAATTCCATTACTTCCTACCTTGGTATTAAAGAGGGTCTCCTCCCTTTCGCTTAATTAGGTGTTCCGATTTTTTGGGGTCGTCCTAAGGCTAGCTACTTCACTAATATCTCTGATCAAATTGTAAACCAACTCTCTACCTGGAAAGGAAAATCCCTCTCTATGGCTGGCCGGATTTGTCTAGTCAAATCGACCATTGTCTCTAAGCTGGTTTACACTATGATGATTTACAATTGGCCTTCCAGCATTGTCAAGAAGATTAATACCTATATCAAAAACTTCATCTGGACAGGTAACATTCTTGAAAGAAAACTTGTTACTATTCCCTGGAAAACCTGTTGCAAACCTCTAGACAAAGGTGGCATTGGCATTAAAAATTTAAAGATGTTCAATAATGCTCTCCAAGCCCGTCTTACTTGGAGCATTATCAATGGTAATTCCAAAGCTTCTGATTTCTTGAACAACAGATTCTGCTCCAAGCTTTTAAGTGGGAAGCTCAGCTACATTAACTCTTCTATCTGGCCCTCGATTAGAGACTCGTATCAGAGGATCATGGATAATTCTAGATGGATAGTTAGTGCTGACTCTTCTATTAATTTTTGGTGTGATAAATGGTGTGGCAATCCCCTGATATCTTTGTTACCACCTAACATCACTCCCGACGACTATAACCATTCCATAAAGGAGGTCTTACAATATCATAGACATGCTATCCCCGAAAATATTGCGCAGATCGTTGATAATCACCACTTTTCTTCTAATGGTGATTTCCTTCTCTGGGAACCTGCCCCGAATGGCATCCTTGACTCCCAAAACTTCTACCAGCATTATTTTTCTGATAGCGATTCTATTCTTCACTGGGTTAACCATTTTGATAAGCCGTGGATCAAACCTTCTAGGCTTACTCTCATTTGGAGAATTGCACATAATAGATTACCCACTGAAGACTGTCTTCAAGTCTTTAGCATTCAACTTTGCTCCATTTATCGCTTGTGTAATCAACACAGGGAAGATGCTGATCATCTTTTTTTGTCGTGTGCAACGGATTCTGCTTTATGGAATTATGTTTTTGACTTATTTAATTGCATATGGTCCCTTTCTGACACTATTTGTTTATTACTTAACAAGTGCACTAGTTTTGTTTTCTCTCCTCAGGTTAAAAATCTTCTGCTTACGGCGGTGGCAGAACTGCTTCATGTGATCTGGTATGCTAGAAATGACATCATTCATAATAAGCGCTCATTTAGCTTAATTGCAGGTAAATCTCGAATTCTCATTGCGATTCAAGAAGCTGCTTCCATTCAAAAAGACTGTTGCACCAACTCGGTGGGTGATTTTGAGATCCTTCGTCACCTTCGTGTGCCCGGCGTCTTCCCTCGGACCAAACGATCCTTTGAAGTTTTCTGGCAAGCTCCGATGTCGGGATGGATCAAGGTAAATGTTGACGGTGCCTCCAAGGGTAACCCAGGACCGGCTGGTTGTGGTGCTATTTTTCGCGACTCGGCTGGTCTTTGCCAGGGTTGCTTCTATGCTGGCTGTGGACATTCTTCCTCCCTGGAAGCGGAGATGATGGGTGTCATCCACGCCGTTGATTTTGCCCATCAAAGAGGCTGGAAAAAACTCTGGATTGAAAGTGACTCTACTACCATCATCCATGCCATCGGGAATGGTACCATTCATCTGGCTTGGTCTCTCACCACTCTTTGGATGAATTGTCTCAACTCCTTACATGGGATTGACTACATAGCCACTCACGCCTATCGGGAAGCGAATACTGTTGCTGATGCTCTTGCCAACAAAGGCATTCATCAGTCCTTGACTTGGCTGGCCTCCTTACCTGCTGAGTTTTATTCTCTGTTTGACAGAGATTGTAAAAGAATTCCATCTTTTCGCCTCTTGTAACTTTTTGCTTATCAATAAAAAGCCTTTTACCTTTAAAAAAAATATTTATTATATTTATAATTATTAAATTGTAATTATATAAATATATATATTTATAAATATATACAAATAGAAATAAATATATTTATTTATAGTTATATTTATAACTATAAATAAATATATACATATGTAAATAATTATAAAATTATAATAAATATTTTTATTATACAACTTATAAAGTTATAAATATATAATAAAATAGATATATTTATAAATAAATACAAATATTTATAAATATAATTCTAAATAAATGTAGATATATTTAAATAATTAAAAAATTATATTAATTATATTAATTATTTATATTTATAAAATTATAAATATATTTTATATAATTTTATAATTATATATATATATTTATTTATTTATATTTATAACCATAAATAAATATATATTTATTATAATTTTAAATTAAAAATAAATATATATTTATTTAATATTTATAATTATAAATAAATATTTATTTATTTAAATAATTATAAAATTATAATAAATATATTAATAAAAAAATATTATAATTATAATTTTTTTATAATTTTATAATTATTTAAATAAATAAATACATATTAATTTATAATTATAATTAAAAATAAATAAATATTTATTTATTAGTTATAAATATAAATAAATATTTATTTATTTAAATAATTATTAATTTATAAAAAAAATATTTATTATAATTTTATAATTATTTAAATATACTTGTATTTATTTATAACTATAAATATATATATTTTTAATTATTTATCAATGTTTATATATATTTATAAATATATTTACTTAATTTTATATAACATTATATTTTAAAATAATAAATATTTTTTTATAATGTTATATAAAATTAAGTAAATATATTTATAAATATATAGAAATATTGATAAATAAATAAAAATATTTATATTTATAGTTACAAATAAATACATTTATATTTAAATAATTATAAAATTATAATAAATATAATAAATATATATATATTAATAAAACTATAAAAATTAAAAATATTAATTTGTTATAATTTTATATTTATTTAAATAAATAAATATATATTCATTTATAATTATAATTATAAATATATATATATATTCATATAATTGTAAATAAATAATTATATTAATATAAATAATTATAAAATTTGAAGAAATATAGTTGTATATATCTATAATCTTATAAATATATATAATTAATATATTTATTGTATATATATTCTATGATTATAAATATAAATGTATATTTCTTATAATTATATAATTATTTAAATTACGACTTTATAAATATAAATACTTATTTTTTATTTATAGTTATAATTATATATAAATTAATATATATTTATCATATATAGAATTTTATAAATATATATTAATATAAATAAATTATTAACATATTACCTTTATTAGTGCGTTTTTAGCACTGATATAGACACCTTTTATCAGTGCTTATTTAGCCCTGATAACGGCCTCTATTTATCAGTGCTAAAAAAGTGATGATAAAGGTATGTTTTATTAGTTCTTTTTATTTTAGCACTGATAAAACATACCTTTATCAGCGCTTTTTAGCTAGCGATGATAAAAGGTTCACTGGGTTTTATAAAAAAACCTAACTTTCTTTTCGTTCCTCAAACCCCTCAACCTCTTGCGGAAGTCGATCACGGCTGCCGCACCTCCCCCTCCTCCTCCTCCTCTCCTGCCACCTCTCCTCTCCTGCCACCTCTCCTCTACTGTGAACCACACCTCAACCGTGCGCCTCTCCTCTGCCGCAAACTAGACTGTCGTACGCCTCTCCTCCACCACGTGCCACACCTTCATCATGCGTGAACCTGACCGTGGTGCGCCTCTCCTTCATTGCGCGCCACACCTCTATCATGTGCCACACCTTTGTTGGGTTCTGGGAAGGGTAGCGAAAGCCAATGGGCTGGGAATTTAAATTTTTTTGCATCACTGGAGCAACGTAACAACGCTGACTCCAGTGATCTTATCCCGGTACGGTTCGAGGAGCACGTGTGGATTTGATAGAGCACAAAAACTAAATCGAACATGTAACTTGTTCAGATCTAACATGTGCAAGTCCATCACAGGATGCCAATGATCATTGCTCAAAGACTCTGACATCAAAGCCCTCTAAATCGTCCACACACGCCTCTTATATCTGCTCGCGCGTCATTCATTGGAATCTGGGTGCTAGCGCGGTACACCAACGAGCTCTCCAACTCAACGATGATCACCGCAAGGCAAGAGTCTTCGATCCAAGAAGGATGATCTTGAAGATCTTCCTTACTTGAGAGAATCTCTCTCTAGAATCCAGGAGGAGAGAGAGGCTCTCAATTCTAACACATGAATAGTTACATGGGGAGACCCTCTCTCTTACATATATAGGGAATATCTAAAATACCCAGTATGGGTCCCCAAACCCCGTGTAATAGATATTTACAGTATAAGTATTATAAATATTTATTTATGACAAATTAAATTATGCCATAAATAATATTTATAATTTTATCACTAACTACAAGCACCATTGCAGCAGTGTTATCACAATATATTGGAACAGAGTCTGCACTCCTAGGCACAACACCAATGTATGAGATAAATCTGTGTATCCAGACCGCTTCCTTTGCTGCATCAAAAGTTGTAATATATTCAGACTCTGGTGTAGAACCAGAAACCACATCTTGTTTCGAGCTTCTCCAGCTCACTGCACCACCATTCAGGTAAAAGATGTAGCCTGACTGTGATTTCAGATCACCATGATCTGTCTAGAAACTAGAATCAGTGTATCCTCTCACTACTAGTTCCTCATCTCCTCCATACACTAGGAACATATCCTTTGTATGCCTCAAGTACTTTAGGATAGTTTTAACAGCTGCCCAATGCAGCTCTCCTAGCTTGTCTTGATATCTACCCACCATTCTAAGCAAAGGCGACATCAAACCTAGTACATAGCATGGCATACATGATAGAACCCACTACCAAGGCATAAGGGATTCTACTCATTCTATCAATCTCTTCTTGTGTTTGTGGACGCATTTTCTTAGAGAGATTTATACCATGTAACATAGGCAACAATCCTTTATTGAATTGTTCCATATTGTACATTTTGAGTACCTTGTCAATATATCTACTTCGACTTAGCCCAAGAAACCTTTGATATCTATCTCGATAGATCTTGATCCCTAGAATGTAGGCCGGTTCACCTAAGTCTTTCATAGAGAAGCATTCATTTAACCAAGTCTTAACTGACTGCAAGAATTGCACCTCATTTCCCATAATTAATATGTCATCAACATATAACACTAGGAAAATGATGGCATTCCCTTCAACATTTTTATAGATACAAGTATCACTTTCATTTTTGACAAAACCAAATTCTCTTATGGCCTCATCAAAACGAACATTTCAAGACCATGATGCCTACTTCAATCCATAAATGTATCTTTACAGCTTGCATACTTTATTGGCATTCTTTGACATGACAAACCCTTAGGGTTGAGTCATATAGACATCTTCAACCAACTTCCCATTTATAAAATTAGTTTTGACATCCATTTTCCAAATATCATAATCATGAAAGGATAATATTGCATGCAATATTCTGATGGATTTAAGCATTGATACCGGTGAGAAGGTTTCATCATAGTCGATACCATGACGTTTCCTAAAACCCTTTGCAACCAATATTACTTTAAAGGTATTAACCTCACCATCCATGTCCAGATTTTTTTTGAATACCCATTTGCATCCAATGGAATTTATATCAGTTGGAGGGTCTACCAAAATCCAAACTTGATTTTGGTACATGGACTCCATCTCAGAATTCATGGCTTCTTTCCACTTAGTATCTTATTTTCCCTCTATTGTCGCCTTGTATATTAGAGGTTAATCATCCTCAAGGACTAATTTTTCACCTGACTCAGTGACAAGAAAACCATAATGCTCCGGTTCTCTAACCTATAGCGTAGACCTACGTAGTATTTGTGTCTTAGGAAAAACTTCTTCTTCCACTTTCTCTTGTAGAGATTGTTCCTATACCAACACTTGTGCATCCGGAGCATTAACTTCATCAAAGTCAATCTTGCTCCCACAATTTCCAATAAAAATGTGTTCCCTTTCTAGAAATATGGCGTATCTTTCCACAACAATTTTTCTATCTAATGGGTTATATTGGAAATATCTTTTGGTTTCCTCAGGATAACCTATAAAGATGCACTTGGTGATTCTGGATGTTAATTTGTCACTTGGTAAAGTCTTGAAAAATGCCTCGCACCCCCATACACATATGTTTGTTAGACTGGGTTTCTTTCCATAAAATAAATCATATAGAATCCCATCTTTAGCTTTATTTGGTACTCGGTTAAGGGTATATGTTGTTGTTTGCAAAGCGTATCCCTAAAAGGATAATGGAAGAGTTGTATGACTCATCATTGATATGACCATGTCAAGCAAGGTATTATTCCTCCTTTCACTAACACCATTACATTGTGGTGTATAAGTAGAAGTGAGTTGTGATACTATCCCACACCCCTTCAAGTGATCAATGAAATATTGGTTAAGATATTCTCCGTTTCAGTTTGAGTAGAGTGTTTTTATCTTCTTACCAAGTTGGTTTTCTACTTCATTTTGGTATTCCTTAAAAATAAAAAAGGAATCAGACTTATACCTCATTAAGTACATATATCCATACCTACTATAGTAATCAGTAAAAGTAATGAAGTATGAAAAACCACCACTTTCCCCTACTTGAAATGGTTCACATACATCAGTATGTATTAATTCCAGTACTACATTGTCTCTTTCTCTCTTTCCCGAGAAAGGTTACTTGCTCATTTTTCCTTGTAAACAAGCTTGACATACATCCAAGGATTCTAACTGTACTGAGTATAAATACCCTTCTTAATGTAATCTTTGTAATTTCTTCTCGTTTACATGACCAAGCCTGAAGTTCCATAGGTAAGTGATATATGAGTCATGTTGGCTATTTTTTCATTCATTTCCATTATGGGGTTCTCAAGTTCCAGCATGTATAAACTATTGTTAAGATGTGTCATACCATAACATATGTTATCCCTACAAAAGAGGAAAAATTTATTTCCAAACTTGAAATAAAATCCCATAGTGTCTAAACTTGACACATAGATAATATTCCTGGTAATAGAAGGTACATAATAGAAATTTTTTAAAACTAGAACCAAACCACTTGGCAAGGTTAAGTGATAGTATCCCACTACCAAGGTTACCAGAATTGCACCATTTGCAGCTCGGAGATCCACTTCACCTTTTGCAATATTCTTGGACCTACTTGGTTCCTGTATATGAATAAAAATGTGTGAGCCGCATTTCGTATCCAATACTCAACTTGTAGATGAAGATAGATTACATTCAATGACAAAAATACCTAAAGTAGAAGCATCAGTTTGATTCTTCTTCCCAGCTCTAATATTCTTCTTCCAATGGCCTTTCTTGCCAAATCCAAAGTAGATAGCTTCCTTCTCATTACTCTACCTATGAATCGTTGTCTTCTTTACAGGATGATGCATTAGTGTCTTTGGCCTTGACTTGGCCTTAGACCCATTTTCCTTGACCTTGTTTTTCTTGTTCACCATAAGGACAGATTAATTGGTATTTTTCACATCCTTTTCAACTTGGAGAAATAAATCCAAAAGGTCTGGGAGTGACTTTGTCACATCATTCATGTTATAATTGACTATGAAATTAGAGAATCTTGATGATAAAGTGGAAAAAATGAGATCCACTACTAGTTCTTGGTTCAATTTGAACCCAAGGGATTTAAGCCTCTCAATATATCCAATCATCTTAAGTACGTGAGGACTGGATTGGTGCCTTTTTACTAGCCTGCACTTATAAAGGGCACTTGAGATCTCATACCCTTCTTGTTTGGCCCTCTCGTGATATATTTATTGGATATGTGAAAGCATCTGGTAGGAATCCTCATCCTCGTGCATTTTTTGTAATTAGATGGACATGGATGACAACATGATGCGTTGAACATCAAGTGCATCATCTACATGCTTTCTCCATTTGTCATTTTCCGCTTTACTTGCTCCCTGAGGAGGGTCAGCAGGAACTGGGGATTCTAGCACATATAACTTCCTTTCTTGGCGTAATACTATGCGCAAGCACCTATACCACTCCTGGAAGTTATTACCATTCATGATATTTTCCTTATCTAGAATTGATCGTAGTGATAAAGTACTTGTGGTGTTGGTGATTTCCATTTTAAATCTACATCAGATAAACATTTAGTAGTTAGTAATTTGTGTTGATTACATTTTGAAATTTATGATTAATAAATTATTATATCATTTTAACATCTCCCACTATTTTAGAGAACCATAATAGCCCACACTATTAGATTCAGAATACTCTGTCACTTGAGTACTCTAGTAGAAAGGATCCTCAAAACATCCCTCATAGTCTACAAGCTATGGTTACGCCACTACTCGGAGGGTTTCAAGGTAGGAATTAAGCTGGCCAACCACTTTACTCGTGGATTCTTGTTTTGTTGAGTAAAGTCCCATCTTTTGGAATCCAAACCCGATTCCCTCAACATCTTGCCTCTAAAGTGATAAAAAGTTAGTTATGGCTAATCCTTGATGACTCACTTTAGTTAAGTCAACCCAATTCTCTCATCAAAACTCCCCAGTAGTAAGAAGCACTCTCAACTATAGCTGACGAGCACCCCAAACACCTAGTTTTGTTTAGATGTGAGAAATGGACGGCTTTTGGACTTAATATATCTTTGAGGGATTTTTATATTTATTAACGAATATAATCCTTTTCTATTTATATTTTCAAACTAGATTGTTGTGCTCACAACTGAACATGAAATAGAAATACATTCGTTACCTCTTTATGAATTTTTTATCTTGTTTTCTATTCTATGGGATCAAGCAATAACCATGCATTCTCATAAAACAATAAATAATGCATAAAGGTAAATCATGCAATCTGACTAGTCTTGAGCATTCTATTATGATCGATCCATAATGGATAAATCTTGACCTAGAGTCAACCATACCTGAGTTGACACCTGACTCACATCACAGCTATCCCCAGTACAATGCGCTCAACTCCTGTCAGGATTACCGCCTCGACTTGGCAGGGTCTGCGTCTCAGATTGTCACCTTTTAATTACAAATATACTCACATGCAGGCGAGGGGGTCTAGGGGTACAAAATACAACTTGTGCATTGGACACACATTCCCTTATACATATTTGAATTAAAATAAGATTCACAAACCATCATTTATCTAATTAATTATTACAATAATTTCACACATTAAATAAATAATTAAATAAATAAATAAACTAGACATGCATGGTTCGATCGCTTTCTCAAGACCAGTTGGTATAAATAAAGCACAATTAAAATTAAACTGCAATAAATTTAAATAGTACGAGGGCGCTCTAATAAATTAAATGAATTTAAATAAATTCAATTAATTTATTTTTATCAGTTCCAATTGTTTAATTTAATTTTAATTCCAAAAATTAAAGCAAACCATTAATTTAATTTTAATTCTAAAATTAAATTAAACTATTAATTTAATTTTAATTCTAATTAAATTAATGTTTTGGATTAAATTAAACTTAAACCCCAATATAATTCTAATTAATTTAATTTAAAAAACTTAATTAATTAAAACTAACTAGTGGGGTTACCTCTTGCTGGGAAGGAGTCTGGTAGGACTACGAACCACCGTAAGGGTTTCTTGCTGGAGCAGGGCCAAATTGTGGTGTGCCCGTAGTGCGACCGCGGAGGTACTGTGGTGCGATCGTAGCGGTACCACGATGTGATCGCGGCGAGACCGCGATGAGGCTGCAACGTGACCACAACATGAATGCGGCGTGACCGCCCAGTCCAGCAACACCCCACGGCGACGACGTATTTCGACAAGGATGGTAATGGACTCCTCCGACAAGGTGTGAGGGTGGCGGCCTAGTCTGGAAAGGCGTTCTCGTGCATTAGGAATAGAGGTTGGGTGCGGCGTGGTCCGGCTGAGATAAGACGGCCAGGGAACCTCTGGGATAGCGAGGCGAAGATGGCCCGATTCTGGTCTGGATGAGATAGCAGGGAGAAGGTGCGCTGCTCGGTCCGACAAGGTGCGGAGCAAGGGATCGGCTGCCTGGGGTGGTGAGGTAGAGCTTAGTTCCAGCACAGCATGGAGGGAGGTCGGGCGGCGTGAGCCGGCAGCGGGGGGTCCGGGTGGCGCGACCAGGCAATGGGGAGGGGTTCAGGGTTTCGGGCGGTGCGACTAGGCAGCTGCTAGGGGGTCCGAGTGACATGATCAGGGGCTAGGGTTTTTTCAGGGGGCACTGCACTGCTACAGGGAAGAAGGGCCTCTTTATTTTTTTTATTATTATTGTTTTGTCTTTTGAAAAAACAAAAAAATACCGACTTTTTAAAAAAATTAAGGGAGAAGACCCAACATGGGGTCTTGGTCTCCAATTTTTTTTAAAAAAAATTAATACATAAAAAGGATGACTTGACCCCAAGTCTAAAGGACCCCCTTTTTTATTTTTTTTATTTGAGAAAAATAAAATAATATTATATTATAATATATTTTATTTAACTCATAAAAATAATCCCATCGGAAAAATTCCGGCGACCGGATTCCGGCCAAAGTGTGGCCATATTTCGGTACTTTGAAGAACACATAAATAAAATTAAAATGCATTCTTCATAAAATAATAATCCAAAGAAATTAAAACCAAAGACGTCGATCCAATTAAAAATTTCAAATGGCCGTAACTTGGTAATTCGGAAATGGATCGACATACAGTTGGATCCGTTGGAACTGATTTTATGCCCCATACTTAAATTTAATGCAATTTAATTTTTCCTTAACTCTGAGAAACCACGCATCCCTTTGATACCACTTTTGGGTACCGGGACGGGCAACAAAAGTCGATGGGCTGGGAATTTAAAAATTTTCACATCACCAGAGCAATGTAACAACGTTGACTCTAGTGATCTTATCCTGGCGCGGTCCAAGGACCATGTGTGGATTTGACAGAGCATAAAAAATAAATCAAACACGCACCTTGTTCGGATTTGACACGTGCAAGTCCGTTGTAGGATGTCGATGACCGTTGCTCAAAGACTCCGACGTTGAAGCCCTCTAGATCATCCAAACACACCTCTTAAATCTACTCGTGCATCATTCATTGGAATCTGAGTGCTAGCATAGTACACCAATGAGCTCTCTGATGTAACAGTAATCACTGTAAGGTAATAGTTTTCAATCCAAGAAGGATGAGTTTGAAGATCTTCCTTACTTGAGAGAATATATCTCTAGAATCCAAGAGGAGAGAGAGGCTCTCAATTCAAACACATGAATAGTTACATGGGGAGAGCCTCTCTCTTACTTATATAGGGAATATCTAAAATACCCAATATGGGTTCCCAACCCCCTGTGTAATAGATATTCACAGTATAAGTATTATAAATATTTATTTATGACAAATTAAATTATGACATAAATAATATTTATATTTTTATCACTAAATGAAATATATATTGCATGATAAACTTGAGTCTATAACTCGACTCACTTTTCCTAAAAATATTAAACAAACCTTATATATTTAAATCCGTTCGAATAATATTTTATCTTTGTATTTACTTAATCACTTATAAATACATGATATAAATAAATTCAACAAATTATTCCAAACTTGAATAATTAAAGAATTTATTTATTACTTGGTGATCCATAGAACATGGATAATACTCAGACCCCTTGGTGGGGCCCACCAAGTTCTATATTCATATTCCCAGAATAGGAAAAATTCTCAAAGCACTACAGTGTGTGACCCTCTAGTCCATTATCTCAATAGCAGTGAATAATATTCACCGACCAAGAGAGGGGTATAGAAACCCATCGAGGCCCCTTTAAAGATAAGGTAAAGTAAATGCAACAACTACCTTCCTAAGAACATGGTATGTGTAATATAATCTCTTCTCATCGATATCTCAATAAAGAATAATGCATACTAGTGTCATCATCCTTTATCTTGATTTATTTTATTTGTTGATACATATGGATGGTCTTACCTTCCACTACCATGGACATGGATTTAATGATGGTGAAACCATCCTAATCAACCAGGACTGAGAAATCTCTTCCTTAACTCAGAATAAAAAAAATCATATCTTGATCATTCAATCAATGTCATGTCACCAATGACGTACCCAACACAAACTACCTCACCAAGACTTAATTGTCATGGTTTTCACCTTGCATAAAAGTACACAATTAAATGACATACATTGATAATGATCTCAAGTCTGGAGACCATTATACATGTCCATGGATATGAAAGACCAATGACACCTGAAACATGCGGTGTTCTTATTTTGCAGGCCAGTCTTCATGATCTCAATAACTAGAGATCATCAAGTGTGAACATCATGAGAAGAAGTCTCAATGCTTACGAGCCCCTAGCACCTGATGGTCACACATCATTTGTGTCCTTTCAAAATGATGTAACTTAACCATAAGACATATTTTAAGATTACTATCATGGCATCTCACTTTTCTCATTATAGCCTGAGATCTGTTATAACCCTTTGATATGACATGTAATCTAAGAAAATTTCCATGAAAAAAGTGGATGAAAATTTATCTACAATATCATGGAAAGGTAAACACATGTATATATAATAAACTACATACATGTAGTGGTAATCAAAGTACAATACAATTCGGGTCATGGGCACCCACTTTCAACAACCTCCATGGTGATTTTTCTCCTCTTTTTCATCCATTTAGTCTTGTTTTCATTTAATTATAGTTTGATATTGATGTTATATCGTGAATTGTACAGGCTAAATGCCCTGCTAAAAATTGTGGTTGTTAGTGGTCCTTATTTGCGCACTAAATGAATTGAATGTTGGTTGGTGTTCCTCTTCATATTTTTTATTTGGATTTTGTGTAACTTGTTTATGGATTTGAAGTGTGATTCCACTAGAGAATAGTGTAATTAATTTTTAATTTTGAGGATTTTTTTGTTAGCGGTTTAGTAGTATGTCACTTGACATATTTATGTTTTCTCCATTAATTTTGACAAGTTTTAGATTTGATTTTGCTTGAGTGAGGCAGGTGTTTCTTTGTAAATACCTTGTAATACATATTATAAATTTCTTGGAAGTTTTTAAATGATTTCTTATGAAATTATCATCCTACTTGATGACTTTTTTGGGTTTCAATTGGCTTGAAAACGGTTTAAATACTTGTCATAGACTTATGTCACATGCCAAGTGTTTTGTAAAAGGTTTGAGTGGATTTTTAAAGGAATTTAAATATTTTTAAAGTTTGGTAATAATTTTTTTCTCTTTAAAGTGAATATGTGATATTTTAAAGCCATGTTTTTCAAAATTAATGCAATTGAAATTCATCCAATTTAAATGGTTTTGAGACCATTAACTCTCATAATGGATTAAGATTTTTTCAAAAGGACATTGAAGCTTAATAAAAGGGTTCTTAGCACATATTTCCTTCAAAAATAAAAGGGTTCATTATTTTAAAAATTTATTTATAGAAAATGGATGGGTTTCCAAATGGGATTTATAGTTCATTTTAATAAATGGTTTTTGGATGAAATTTGAAATGTTGTTCTCAAATGGGGTGAAAATGGATTGGCTTCTTGAGCACATTTTTAAAATCCTAGTTGGTAATTTAAAGAAAGTTATTTTATAAATATGGGATACCCTCAATTGAGATCTATGCATTTATTATTCATATTTTGGCTCATGAAACCATGGGGGATTATTTATATTCTTATACTTATTGTGAAGATTATAAAAGGATGTGAAAGGGGTTGTTTCTTGTAAGGGTGTAGGAGGTGGGGCGAGGTTAAATTTCAAATTATTGAAATTATATTTATGTGATGATCTATTATTTCATTGGTTTCTCAATTCCACTATTAAAATGTCATGGGTGTCCTAAGAGACTGGTAGGGATCCAGATAAGTGAAATCTCTAGTGTGAACTATGTTGCCTACTATAAGAACCTAGTTAGATTGAGTGAGTTTTTGAGATGTTTCAGTGTCCCTATAATGTACTATAAGGGACCAAGGTTTCTTTTGATCCCCTGATCACAATAAATCCTAGTGAGTTCTATAGGACTACTTGGATATGAAAAGTTAAATAGTATCGACCTAGGTTACTCATCTCCAGTTGAGGATACAAATACATGAGTCTTAGGATGTTTCACATGATGGTTACATCATTCTTAGGACACTTTAGAGGATTTGTTTTCTTGGTTGGATTGTATTCCCCTAGTTTTTTTGATTATATAGAACCATCATTTGTTTTTTTGTATTATGTTTCCTTTTTTTTAGTTTCTATGTATGATCATTGTTTCACTTAGAATTTTTATTTTCTTACTTTCAAATATGTTTCTTTAAATGGTTAATTTTTTTTATTTAAATAGGAATTTTTTTTATTGGTTAAATAAGTTTTAAGAAAATGGATTTTCATTATGGTTATTTATGAAAAAGAGTTTTTTTTAAATGTTATAAAATATGGATAAACTGTGATTTGACATGTCTTATATGGTTTTAAAGGTCCTCTTTCCATTTCTTGATATTTTTATTTCAAATTTTTATTCATCCTTGTTTTTATATTATAAAAAGGGTGGGTTTTTTAAAATATGTAAGTTTATTGTTTTTACACTTGTTTTATAATTCATGTGAAAATAAATTTTATACCTTATGTTAAAGATATCACTTTATGAACTATATTATGAAGGTATTCAAAGAAAATTCTTTATGAGATCATACAAATAATTTTAAGCTCCTACCCTACATATGAACTGGTGGACGGGAGTGTATTATGCTCTTTTATCTAATTTTTTAGTGCCCTATTTTGTTTTTTTCTTGATGCTTAGATTGGTTCATGGTTGGATGATGGGATGTGGTGAGTTATCGGGGGTCACTAGTGTTGATTTTGGAGTTATTTGAGTTTTTATTCCCTTTTAACTTTCCTTTTAGGATGTTTTAGTAAGAATGAGTTATGATTTTTTTAGGAATCCGATGATTGGTTTGGAGTGAGTTCTTAATCACTACCCTTTGTAATAATGATTAAGTTTCCATAGGCTAGTTATACTCCCTACATTGATGGTTTGGATAAGGCATGGTAGTATATAAGACTCTATGTCAGATGGTGGAGGATTATAAGATGATATTTGAATTATATGAGATAGGGATGAACTACTAAATTCAAATTTCCATCTATGATAATACCATTGAAATAGGCATGGCATTATACGAGACCTGGCCTAAGTTGTGTAGCTCAATGTGAGTATTTGATGTTCATGAGTGATCCTTCTAAGATCTTAATGGGAGATTGATGAAAACACCAATCTTAACCATAAATGATCTAGGTAATAAGTATGTCTTATATTGTGATGTATCAAAAGTTAGTATTTGAATAGTTTCAGTCCATGATGGTTATTTGGTTGCTTATGGGTGTAATTATGCCATGTAATTAATGTGTTAAGGTCAATAATTTTCTTTTTTACCATAATTGATTTGATTGATAAAGTAAAAATAAAATGTTAAAAAATTTAGGATCATTTATTTTCATTTAGAAATGATTTTTATATATAGAAGTATTCAGTATCTCTGTCATCCATGATCTCCATATGATATTTTTTTTTAGGAATATATTAAAAAATAAATATATTTCATCGAGGCTTAAGTTAAAATAAATCAATTTTTATGAAAAATTATGTACCACCTGATAGTCATATATTTTCTCTTCTAAAGACATCGATTTATTTTGACACTATCCGTTAAGTTACTTACATGCGCATAGACTATCCATTTATGATATTTGATTAATAATAAAAATGTATAAGTTCTTATGACACAATTAATTAAAATAATATTTATAAAACGTTTGATTCAAGCTAGAAACGTAAGATCTTTGAGATCTTCCATTCATTAACACATTCATTGTATGCAATAAAAATCCAAAATACTCACATTTTTCAATATTGTTAAAATTTTCACTTTTAGTGATTTATTATTGATATATAAATTCATAATATAATAATAATTGGCTAGTGCGATTACACATGTCATCACAAGTTGAGAAAATTTGGAGAGATTTTATTTTTTATTCTTGGAAGTGTTTTATGAGGAAAATAGTAATTTATCATGTTAAAAGATCTAAAATAAAGTTTCTAACTACTCTATTAGTCCTTGAATAAGGTGTTTACACTAGGATAGAAGTTTGATGTAATTTTAAGATGATTTTATTTTTAATAGATTATTTAATATTTATTTAATTAAATACAAATAATTTGTGTGTGTTCGAACAATGATATATTCTGTTTAGATCATCAGATTGAAATTTTGATTCCATGGTTGAGTCCTAAATGAGTGATTTTACTTAGTCAAGGCATAAAATCATGTTGGGCAATGAGGATTAGATTAGACCCAATTTATTTTGTATTCATTTTTCTTTTCTTTTCTCCTCTCATCCCTCATGTGGATTCTTGCATACTCCACCTAGTGGGGCATGCTAAATTGAGAGAGTGAGGGAGGGGGAAAGAGATAGGGGATTGTCACAGGGGAATTTTTCTAAACCTTGATCAGATTATGCTGGTTACAAAGTGAGGATCCAGGCACAAAGATTTAATATTTTATGCCTCAGGTTAGGATTTTGATTAGTTTTTTACTTATATCACCATAGTTTAACTATTTTTAGTTTTTAATCTATTTACATGTTTTTTGGAGTGTCATGAGACCCCATAATGTTTTTTTTGTATGAATTTGGAGTTTTGGGGGAATTTCAAGGGATTTACATTCAATAAACCCATCTATACGGTGTGTAGTTCAGAGAACACAGTATATGTGTTCTTCATTTGGAGATTGGGGAAGAATAAGCTGACTACACAATTTCTGTTCTTAAGACACACCATATAGAACAATTTGGGGTGTGGATAGGGACTTCTATAGATGAGAATCTAGTTAAGGTTTACCTATCCCTTTGATTCAACTTAAGGAGGATCAGTTGGGGATATTTTATATACTAGGGAGTGAATTATTGTAGGCATCCGATTATCACTTTTTCAATACCTTTTCCACTTTTACCTCTTTCACTGTTAGGTGATGATTATCTTATTCTCTCTTTCCATTTCATTATTTTTTCTTTTAAGTATCACTTTTGAACATGCACACATAAGATAAAAAAGAATTATACGGCTCACCTTTCAAAATAAAAGGCCAATCCTTTGTAATATCTAGATTACATTGAGATCATACTATCCATGAGTATCATACCATGAATACAATTAGGTAGGGTTTATCCTTGATCCCAAGTTTGGTGCATCCCATACTCTATATAATCCCTATGAAACTTTATACTTCCTTTATGAGAGTTGTACATTTGTAGAGAAAAAAACCAAAGAGTCTTATTTAGAATTACTATAAGGTTGTTAATTCACTCCTTCTCTTCTTCTTCCTCCTTTCCTTTCACTTTCACAAAAACATGCAAGGAATTTTTATTTTGTATGAAAATATAAATTCACTATTTCAGATGAAAATATTATGTGGCCTGGAATGAAATGTTTTGACATGGACTTGGTAGTATATCCTTTTTATCTTATGAAGGAGTTGCTATAGTTAAGCTATTTATGTCAGGTTTATCATTCTTTTTCCATAAACTAAAGGCTGATGTCTGAGTGGGTCAATTTTGAGGGGGTTATCTGGTGTGCAATCACTAATGTCAATCATAAAATATTCAAATGGTCTCCACTAGGTTTGTTTACAAATCCAGATCACCCAACGACTCTCACATCCATGATTCATGGACCATTTTTCCAAAGGCATGCGTTTGTTGGATGATTTGACCAATGGAAGTTAAGAACTCACATTGGTCAATAGGATGGTATATCAGGCTCATATCAACCTTTTGGGGGGTATTTGGGGTTTGTATTAGTGGTAAGAACCCCGTAATGCTACATGAAAAATGGGGGTTCAAAACCCATGGGGGGTAGGACTGTAGCAGTATTGTATCAACAGAGACACTATAGAAACGGCAGGCACTATAGTGGCGGTAGGTCACTATAGCGGTAGTAGGGTACTATAGCAGCGGCGGGTACTGTGTGGCACTGTAGCAGGTGGTTACTGTAGCAGTATTATTCATAGAATGGCCTTGGGCCAAAAATTTGGGCCTACGCGCCATGTAATGGGCTAAATGTGTACCGAGCCTTCGGGCTATGTAATGGGTCTCACTCTACCTAGTTAAAATAGGTATTTTCTTTGCTTTAATAATAAATGATGCTTCGACCCCCAACCTTATCACCCTTTTGGGGATAACTATTTCCTATTCTAGGACTCTCTTATAGATTTAACCTATGTTCATATGTTTGTGAATCCTTGGTTCATTCCTAAGTATGTTTCCATGGATTATCCCTATAGGAGTAATTAATCATGACTATGTATGGGTTTGGAATCATCTGTATGTATATGAGGTTCTCCAAAAATGTAAGCATTTGTATGTATCTGAGGTTCTCTATCAATGTTACCGAGACTATAGTCTGGAGAACATTAGGGTAATTTGGCCATCAGGTTTGGACCTCGGGAAGGATTCATACATATCTCAGTTAGATAGGAATCAAATACCTCATAGTTTGGTTTGATTTGAGACTTACACTTTAGAGGAGGCCCATTAAGGGATCATAATTGCGGCATACACATGGGAGCTACCCATTTGAGAGGATTTGATCGGGGCTTACATCTTTTAGGAGGACCTTTTGGACTGATGTTAGGGCTTACATCTATAGAGAAGGCCCATGTTTTGTGATTGAAATTTGGTCTTATATCTACATAAAAGTCCCATTTGGATTGATTTAGGATTTTTCAGATTTCATGATCACTGTCAACCTCTAATCCCATGCGAGTCAAGCTTGGTGTGAGAAATATGAGGAGGTAGTGTATATAAAGATTGAACATCCCACTTCATCTACTAAAATATGGTACTGGTAACCAAATGGAGGGAGATATAGGGAATTGAATGTGACTATTTCCTCTCTTGTTTTCATATCCTGGATAGTCATATTTAGCGATCTATCAGAATACATCCTGGGTGAAGGCAAAGAGGAGATCAACTTATACCTCCTACAATAAAGGCCAGGACTGTACCTTAGTGGGAGTGTCCTGAATTAGGTCTTAGGCGGGGATCTCATTCCTTGTGAAAAGGAAATTAAAGTGTGATCCCATCTATTCTCTCATAGAATAAGGAGGTTCACATTATCACCTGAAGGTAGGATCCCCCATTAACATGGGAATGTAAACTCAAGGTCATTCTGGGGGTCTGCCTCACTGTTAGGGTAACCAACATGACTCCACTTACCATGGGTATGTAAAATCTAAATTACACACCGGTGTTACCTATGGTTTTACCATAAATGTATGGTGGATTTTGAAGAGGAATTGTCCTAATTACATTCTACTAGATCGTAGAGGGGCTAGTATGGGGGCTAATTATGCGATAGAAGGGAATTATTAGATCTGGATAGTAGAACACCCTAGGATATCCCATTCCATAGAGGAAGATCTTATTATGGAAAAGGATTATTCCATGTAGGGTTTTTATATGTGGGAAAGGGGGTAATATGGGTACTATAGTGGTACGTAGACCTAGTTTCAGTCTGCGTAGCACTTCGCTACATGGAGCCAAGTTTTGTCTGCATAGCGTGGTGATGCACATACTCGATTTCCTCCTACGTAGTGATTTTCTATGTTGGGCATGGTTCCACCCACATAGTTATTTTCTATGTTGGATGCTAGGTTTCAAATATTCCATTAGTTCTTCACCTCTTAGGGTATATTCCTTCAAAGTATTTTTAGTTCATGGACTACCAATTGGTTTTAATTTGTTTTCCTCTTCAATGCTATTTTTCAGGGTTTTACCTATGGGGAATCATCAATAGAGTCTATATTTTTTTGAGATATCAATATCTTGGTTGATCATTTCAGGTGATCAACTTTATCTCTCAATACTTTTATCCTATGATCATCGATCTTGGATCCCCTAGAGCTCTATTTATAGAGAATCAGGGAATTGGATACAGATGTAGTCGACCATCTGAGATGAGTCCACGATTCTTCTTTTTCAGAATAACACTAAAAAGACCCATCCCACATATGAATTAGTCAATAGTGGTACAAGGTCATCATCTATAGAATCTAGGATCACCACCTCATTCCCATGAACAACTTCATTTAGTTTTTGAGGGGCAGTCGACTTCACCTTTCCCATGAACCATTTTAGTTCACAGGGGTTATTGTTTGCGGGGCAGATATTTCAGCCTCCTTACAAAAAATGATTTGATTATGTCTCAGGGGGATAGTGACATAATCATTCCCCTGTGAACTATTTATCTCATGGGTGTATTCATGATGGGGATCTCCATATAGAGTGGTGATCTGCAAAGGATTTTGTACTTTGTGACATCCTTTCTTCCTTTTTCATTTTTTCTTCTTTAAACATTTTCCCTTCAACTCTTCCTTCAATTAATTTTCATTAATTTTCCATATTAAAGAGATTAATTATTTTTACCTTGAAATATTTTTAGGACCTAAAAAAATTTCCCCCATTGTAATGGGTTCTGATTGGGATGAAGAGGATACTATTCTGATGTAGAAAGTGGTCCTCACTTGAACTAGTCTGTGGTATGAGGGTGGGCCTGTAGGAGGGGACCACACATATATATAGTGGGTATGAGTCATTATTTTTTTACAATGTTTATTGGTGTATTTGATTCTATAATAGATCTATCTTGGATACCTTTCTTCCAAAAACATCATTTTTTGTGGATGCTTTAACCCGCGAATGGAGACCTTGCACCCATGAACTGAACAACTTCATCCAAGAATGGTGAGTTCAGCCTTCCGCATAGCAGGGTTAGGTGCACAACTTTCTCGTTATGTGAACTATTGATTCATTATACAATGCTTCATGGGCCAATGCCTTATGATCTTCTGTGAACTATTGGTTTGCGAATGGTGCCTCTGCGAACTATTAGTTCTCAGGACTTTTTCTTTGTTAATTTTTGTAAGGGTAACCCTTTTGTATGGTATTTATCAAGAACAAAAATGGATATAATGCTTTATTTACTTAATGATACAATAAGGAATGTGGCTATGTCCAAGAATGTTGAATATGATCACTGATATCACGTTTTCCCTTAGGTGAGTATTATGAAATATCTTCTTTTTCCAGAACTTATAGCCAACCTGATATTTAGTCAACTTCTATTATATAACTTTGGGATCCAAGATGATTATCCTTTTCCACCAATTGACCATAACATTCCTACTATTAATCTTGAAATGTCTCAGGGGAATGATCGCGCAAATTTTTCTACTACGGGGGAGATCACAACTGAATTAGGCCTAAAGTACGTGTTTGTATTGAGTGGCTCCATGTGTATGCAGAGTAATTGATATATCCCTAATAAATCCTTGTAATCTATTATCCATGACTATCCATCTATTATAAACCTTTCATAGGGTGATCCCAATGGAGGGTGGATCTCTAAATGGGATTTGTAGTCTGAAGGGTGCTTTTATGATGAATGGGATTGGAAATTTTGGGTTTATCAAAACTGCTTTGAATTCCCCAAACCATTAGAGGCTGTGAATTTATACCAAGGCGTGTGGGTTTCCCAAATCACAATTTATTCACCAGGTGATATGCTTCATGAACTACTCAGTTAGTGGTGTTCAAGAACCAATACCTTCCACTTATCTCACGGTGAAGTGGGAATTAGTTTTTTGGATATTTATTAGTTAGGGGGACTTCCTATCCTCAATAATATGTATGAAAACTTCTTACCAACGACCAATACTTGGGGTGGATGTTGATAATGTGTCTCCATTGGTAGGATATTTATTGATCATGACATAGAGATTTCTTGGTAAACCCCTTCACACTTTCTCACTAATTTCATTTCAACATTGGATAGGTTTGTTATTATAGGTAAATGGACCATAACCAAAATTCCTCCATAGATGGACACATCCAATCAATAATCATGACATATTCCTAGAATGTACTACACTACCCTTGAGGTGTGTTGATACACTATCTCGGGTTACGATATTTAGTCAGGCATACTATCTGAGATCATACTAAAGGTTTTATTTGTCGTGTTCCTGAGTGAATGGCTTTTCCCTTCCTATGACATCTATATTGGTGTTAGAGTTTGAACCTTGATGATGGAAGCTACATTGGCAGAGGGATAACCCATAAATTTTCACATACCCAACCTTTCCCATATATATGAATTATTAGGGTAGATACAAGAAGGAAAGCATCCACATCATATTAGTGGACCATTTCAATTTTTTAATGGCTAGATAGCAGATTATTTCTCCTGTTATGAGTATTTTCATACCAAAATAGTTCTTCATTATGACTTCTGCCTGACTCTACTCAATATTTATATTTTTCATCCCAAATATTTGGTTTTTGATAGAATGATCGAATTATTGAGTGATTTTTCTTTCTTTTCCATTGTGCCTCACCCTATACCGCATGGATTAGTATTAGACGACGAGAGAGGCTCTTCAGAAGAATGATCCCATATCATTGTGATATGAGAAAAAAATACTAATAGCTTATAGAGACATAATAACCATTTGTAAACCATATAATTCTTATAGTTTTTCTAGACAATTTGGATTTCTGTATTAGGTCTCACTTCTCTCGATTACTCAAGTTAAAAGGGAATATCATCTAGTAATACTTTTCCAATTATGGTTGATGATGGTGTGGGAGGACTTCGGTATACAAGCCCTTATTCCCTCTATAGTGGCCTTAACTTACTTATCGTTAGAGTATGCTCAACAGTGGGTGGCTTACTACCCTGATGGAATATTCACAGGGTTAGTCCGACAAGTGCACAAACCATTGGTTGCATCCAATCCTAGGCAAATTGCACCATCTCCAAACCCTCCTACTGTAAGAATGCATTCATTTCACCATCACATGTGTTTATAGGGGAATATATCCACATGTCCTATATCTGTGGAGAGAGATTCATACCCTGTATCATTTATTGACATTGTTTGCGGTCATATTAAAGCTGGTCCTAGAGGAATATCACTAGGAGTTCTTAATATGACACCCAAATACAAATGATTAGCTTTAGTGGTTGAACCCACTATAGAAGTGGAATCCACCCCTTCTTGGGTAACTCAAATTTGAGCAACTCCATATTTTGTGATTTCACTTCCAAATTATATACCTAGGGAGGTGGAGGAGAAGATTCAAAGTCCTGATGCTGTCAGGGAACATCGGGTTGTGTGGAGATGGGAATAAAATCAAATATGCACCATTATCAAAAAAACTGCCCTGTCTGAGTTTTATAATGAAGAGAAAACCCTTTGTTGATTGTTCATTGATTTGGGCTTAGGTGGTTTTAACTACTGGTGCCTGAACCTTCTTGAGTATCAAACTATCATAGCATGGGAATACCTAGCTGGGTGCGAAAGAGACTTGTCTTAGTTCAATTCCTCTCATCATCATACAAAGACCACAAATGATATTACTTCCAAGTTTCATCACTTGGATGCTGAAGAAGTAAGTTCTTATGACCAAGTGGTTTCTCAAATTGAAGAGATGAGGGGGAAAAAGATCTTGTGGCTAGGTTGAAGGCACAACTATCATAAACAAATGCCAAATTTGAGGCCATTAAATAGAAAGGGAGATATATCAGAGCCATTGTTAAACAAATACATTCCTTAGTTGAAGTAGAAACTGAATAGAGGACTGCTCTAGAACAAACCCTTGGTGGCCCATGTCAGGCAATCCCTGATCTGCTGGCAAGATTCATTCGGGCTATTTTGTAATTATCTGGGTTGCCATGTGCTCTTCCATTTAACAACCTAGAATTATATAAATGATATTTCCCTTCCAATGTTTATTTAATATAGTATAGATCACATAAAATCACTTATAGAATACAATAAAAACCTTATAAATAAATAATTAATGAAATAAGTGGTATTTCTAGATTTTATGGAACCTATACCGATGAAATAGTAACTTGACCTTTGGAATAGTTATATGACCCTTATAAATAGTAAATCAGCCTAATGAATAGTAACATCACATATGAAAGTATAAATAATATTTAGGTACCTTATAAATGAAAGTATCATGTAATTATATCATAGTATAAGTAAATGAAAATTTTAAAAATTATTAATTAAGTGCTGGTATTTTTGTAAGTTGTAAATATTTAATTATAATATTATAATTAAAAATTTATTTAAAAGAAAATTTATTTTCATAAAATGTATTCATAATTTAATATATATTTTTATTATGATTTTAGGATAATTTTACGAGACCTTAGTTAGTTTTTCAAAGTGTTATAAAATCAGTTATAATTTTAAAATATCTATTTTTTTGAGTAAATAATGGTTTTAATTAAAAGTTAAATTTCTCATATTTATAAAAAAAATCATAAAATGGAGTTCATTTTTGAATTCTTCACATCGAAAAACATTTAGGGTGAATTTTTGGGTTTTTTTCTAAAATACTTAATTTTTTGGTGAATAGTAAAATACGATAATTTACAATAAATGTTAAATACATGAATTTTTTAGTCATTATTGATGCAAGGTTGAGGTAAGAACCATTAGTTAGAACAAAAATTCACTATTTAATATATTTATTCATAATAATCAACACTATTTCTTTTCTTGTTCCAAAATAATAAACTAATGATTAAAATATTTAAAAAACACCCCTCTCCTCCACTATAAATACCATCCCTCACCACCCCTTCTCCTCACACCTTAGAAACTTTAATAATTGTCAAATTTCTTCCCAATAATCCTAAAAATCCTCTACCATATTTCTATGATCTCTTGGTCTCATCAAAAGTCCTAAACCTTTTCCCTAAAGAGGTTCTCAAAGAGGAGAAAATCAAGAGGTAAAAACCTATTTCTTTTTCTTTTAATTTCATTCCAAGTTATTTTATTTTATTATTATATCCTCACCTAACCACATAAAAATAGAATGATAACTAAAATAACTTACATATAATAGAATTTTATTATGCTAATGGAATAATCCATCATCAAGCCACTTCTCCTCTCCCTTTTATTTAAAAATGGAAATATCATCCGTGAGGTGTTGTTTAATCACCTTCAATGATGACAATTTTTCATTTTACTTATCTATATTCAAGGTTGTTCATGAAAAAATTTTAATGTTTGAAAAATATTGTAAAATTTATATTACAACCCTTTTATTTTTTGGAAGTAATATATTTACATAATACTAAATGATAAAACAAAATAAGTTTGTTGTGATCTAAAACTGATTTAATTAATCTAAATGAATATCACTAACATGTTATCTAATGATTCATCCTCATATCTAGGAAAACCAATATATAAAACCAATTAAACTTATGTATATTAATTAATAACATATAATTCCAATTATGGATAATTATACTCATTTTACATGAACCATGTTACTTATAAACAAGAGAACCGATAATTAAAACCAAGAAAACGAATGCTCTTGAATGATAAAATTAAACTCTATAACTCATCAATAAAGCCATGAATGAACTTAATAAAACTATAATGAATAAAATAAATTTAAATAATGTTATTAATTAATTGATTGATTGATTTAATTTGATTATCCAAGGCATTAATGTCATGTGAAGAACACAATTGAACATAAGGTAAGGGTTTTCTTTTCAAAACTCCATTTTCATTCTGGATACACTTTATTCCTCTATACACCAATGTAATTATTCAATTATTTTATAAAATTATTATAAAATATTATTATATGTTCCAAAATCATTTATTCTGATCATCTCTTCTTCTTTTTTATGGGAAAATACATGTTTTACATGGTCCCCTTCTCAATTATTTCTGACACACAAGCATGATTACAAGGAATGTCTTGATTTCTTATCAATTTTCAAGTACCTTCCATAATCTATTTTAATACACCATTTTTTTATAAAAGAACTAAATTTTTCATGATTTTTTTTATTTCTAAATTTATACAAAAAAATTATGAAAAATACAAATGATTTTTTCAAAAGAATTCTTCTTTGCAAAGTAAAAGGGGTATTTATCTCAAGAATTTCTCAATTATTTTATTAGAGTATTTTAATTTATTTCAAAAACTCTGTTTAATTTTATGATTTATTGAGATTTATATTTTATTTTTATCATCCAAAATATTTTATTAAATGGTTTATGATTAGTTTGATTGTGGATGTGGTGTTGTGATACCGTTCAACATACTACTTAGAATGGTTAGTGATTATGTTTATAGATTAGGGAATTTTATTTACATTTCATGTATATATGTTGTTTATGTTTATCCTTATTCATATCCAAAATTCATTAGAATTATTAAGTAATTTTTGGGGCTGGCTATATCCCCTTGATTCATCAGTAGGTCTCATGAGACAAAATAGACTGTGTTTTTACCCATTATATATGGTGTCTTGGCTGAGGACTTGATGGTGTATTTATGATGTCTGACATTATTCATTCCCTCATTATGAAACTAGTAATTGACATCCCATGTGATTATTTTACTAGTATAACATCCATAGTTTTATTTTATCATTAAATTATTTAATCAGCTTTTATTCCTTCCATATTATGCTCCAGATTTTGTTTTAATGGAAGGTGTACTTTTAGTTATTCACCATGCCTTATTACTTATTCTTCCACTAAATTACTTACCATTATTGAGCACATGAGATCGCATGTATCTTATGTTTTATTATTTCCCTAGGATACAAATATGAATATTATTAATGAATTACAGGTATAATCTATGAGTTATAGATGTTTCAAATGGAATTTATATACTATATTTCCTTAAAATGTTTTAATGTAAAACTTATGTTTGTATCTAGTTTTTTAAAACTACTAAACTATCAGTCATTTTGGGTATAACTTCCATGTTTGTTATGATAATGTAATGAAGTAAGGAATTGGCTATGGAAAACTGGGTTTGGGGTCTCTATAGTTGGTATCAATGGAATTTTAGTGGAAAAATTGGGAACTAGATTTAGAAAACACAGATTAGGTAACATAACCCTAAGATATAATTTGAGGATAAGAATATAATAAAATCCTAGAATTTTGGTAAGGTAAATATTATGTGGATATTTCTAGTAATAAATACTTTTATGGATACTATAAGTGTAAATGGTTCTAGAACATATGTACCTAGGGATAACAACTCAGACAAGGTGTCCTAGGCTTGACTCAGAGTAACCTGGTACATGAAAACATGCCTTACTATGCATCTGGTTTGACACTCCCTGGGGATATGCTAAGGATAAGTCATATTTTCTTTAAAAAAAATTAATAATGTTATAAAAGTAAATATGTTCCCAAAGAAACCATGTTTATGATTATAAGAAAAGATATGCTTAGAATTTCAATTTATGTTATGTAATTTTCTAGTTTGAGATTATACAATATGATTCATAACCTAATCTGGTTTATTCTATTATTTAGAAATGGTGCCTAGTGGAAGGAATGTAAATTGTATCAACGCACATATACCATGTATATATTTACCTTCTATTCAAGATAATTATTTTGGTATTGAAGGTGTGATTGGTGCTGAGAAACTTATAACTATATTAGGATAGCTGACTCAGGTTATGAACAATAATTTTACCTGTATAGAGCATCCCAATCCACAACATGGAGGTGAAATGTTTGATCACTTTATGAAATAATATCATCTATCATTTAATGGTACTACAAACCCATTTTCAGCAGAATAGTGGATAAGTTCCTTAGAGAAGATATTTATCGCTTTAGGAAGTAAAGAAAGGGAGAAGGTTGTCATGGAAGTTTATCGTCTATTAGGAGATGCAGATCAAAAATGGTCATTAATTCAAAACACAAATAAGGAATAAGAAATTAAAAATATGTAATAGAGGGATTTTAAGGAAATTTTCCTAGAAATATTATTCTCTCATGAACAACGAGTGGATATAGAGAGGTAATTCTTGAGTTTATGTCAGAAAGAGGATGAAAACATTGAGAAGTATGAAGCCAACTTTACAAGGTTATCAAGGAAATATATATAATACATAATTAATATAAGGATATATTTATTGATTATTTGATGGTTTAAAACATTCCTCCAAAGGTAACTAGTCTCTGAAAATTTCTCTTCATATAAAGATATAGTCTCAGGTGATATCAACACATAAAAAATTGTCTAAGTCATATAAATTAAAATGAAAGAAAGATAAGGGAGGGATATTGAACACTATGGAAAAGGAAATAAGGAAAAGGGGAAGAAAGGAAGAGTTTATTTTCTATCCTACGATAATTGTGGGAAGAAACACCCTGGTACTTACCTGAAGGGTATGGGTGTTTATTACAAGTGTGTAATAAAAGGACACCAAGAACATGATTGCAAGGGAAAGAAATAATCTACAAATTTTCAATGCTAAAATTGTAAAGAGATGGTACATTATTCCAATTATTGTCCTAATCATCAAGTAAAATTTCCCCAAAAAGGACAAGGGAGAAAGTCCAAGCATATGCGGTCACAACATTTGAGTTTGAAGTTTCCAATTATGTGGTAGTTGGTAAGTTAATCATTTATGTAATTTTATCCAATGATTTGTTTGATTATAGACCATTGTATTATTTTATATATTCCAATTTTTCCAAGAAAATTAGACATTTCCCATTTGATTTAATAAAGGATTTATCAATCAAAGCTCATAATGGAATTATCATTACAACAAATATGTATCGGCCAGTCCCCTTTATGGCACATAAACATGATTTAGTTGTTGAAGTTTACATCCCACCTATTATTTAATTTGACATAATCCTTGGTATGTGTTGTCTTTCAAAATATGATGTGAAAATCTATTTCAAAAATAATGAAATTATAATTGTTTAGGAGGATGTGGAATCCCTTATTTCTTGAGCATTGAACTCATCATATGATTCTTATCTGGGTTTATTCCTAGTAGCTCTACTGAATGAAATTCTTGTGGAGGAAGAGAAAACCTCATCTATGGATGATAAATAAATCATCAAATTGAAAAGGTACCAATTGTGCAAGAATATATTGATGTATTTCTAGAGTATTTTCATGTACATACTCCAGAGCAGGAAGTTGAGTTCTATATTTATTTAATTTCTAGTGTAAGACCTATATTAAGGAATACTTATAGAATGACCACTATGGAATTAGTATAACTAAAGAAAAAACTAGAGGAATTGAGTGATAAATGATTTATTCACCCTAGTTTTTCTCTAGGGGGAGCCCATGTTATCTTTATCAAGAATAAATATGGATCAATGAGGTTATGTGTTGATTATAGAGAAATCAATGATATTAACATAAAGAACAAGTATCCAATACCTCACATTGATGATTTATTTGATCAAATTCATGGATCATAATACTTTTTAAAGATGGAACTTTTATCTGAATATCATCAGTTGCATGTGGGGAAGGAATATATTCTAAAGACAACAGTTAAAACGATGTATAGACATTATGAGTTTATAGTAATTCTATTTGGACTAACTAATGTACCCTCTATCTTTATGGATCTAATGAATATAGTATTCAAGGAATATCACTACAAATTCTTGTGGTATTTATTAATGATATCTTAATATATTCCAAAAGTTATGATGACCATGAGAACAACTTGTGGGTTGTTCTAGAGACTCTTAGAAGAAAAGAGTTATATGAGAAGTTTAGCAAGTGTGAATTATAACATCAAACAGTTTATTTTTATAGCCATATTGTCTCTGTGGATGGAATCTCAATTCATCATGTAAGAAAAAGGTGGTTCAACAATGGCATACACCAATAAACATAACCTAGGTATGTAGTTTTATTGGTTTAGCAGGTTATTATAGGCATTTCATTTAAAACTTCACATGTTTAGCTAATCCATTACCCAAGATTATTCATAAAGTATTTAAGTTGGTATGGACAAAATAATGTGAAGAATGTTTTGAATAATTGAAGAGGAGATTAGTGAATTCTCTAATCTTGACTCTACCATCAAGAAATGGTGGATTTTTTTATTTATAGTGACGCGTCAAAGAAATTACTTGGGTATGTCCTTATGCAGAATGATAGAGTTATTTCATATGAATCAAGGCAGTTAAAAATTAATGAACATAACTATATAACTCATGATCTTGAATTAGAAGCTATACTATTTTCTCAGAAGATATGGAGACACCATCTCTATGGAAAAAGATGTAAATTATATACAGATCAGAAGAGCATGAAAAATATCTTCTCACAGAAAGAACTCAACATGAAGAAAATGTGATGACTCAAACTACTCACAAATTATAACTGTTCAATACACTACAACCCAGGGAAGGTGAATAAGGTATAAGATGCATTAAGAAGGATGGATCATGGAGTTATGAAAAAAATGATGATTTATAAGGACCCTGTGTATATCGATCTAGAAAAGTTGGATATAGTAATTATCAAGGATGGTGAGACATCATTACCTTTTCAATTGGTTTCCCAACCATATTTACTGGAAAGGATTAAAAGTTCTCAATTTTATGATGAGAATATTAAAAATTAAATTAAATTTATGAATTATTGGAAGTTGAAAAACTTCATGTAAGATGATTGAATTATTAAATTTTGGAATAGGATTTGTGTTCCCTCAATAATAGAGCTAAAAAGGGAGTTATTGGATGATTAACATAGTTCTAATTTCACTATACATCCTGGTATCACTAAGATGTATTTATATTTTAAGGAACATTTCTACTAGGATAACATAAAGTAAGAAATTTCTGATTATGTGTCAAGATGTTTAGTCTATCAATAAGTTAAGACTAGAAGAAAACAATCTAGAGGAGTCATGAAACCTCTTCCTATTCCTATATGTAAATGAAATGACATCACTATGTATTTTTTCATTGGATTACCAAAAACCCCAATAAATAATGATGTAATATAGGTTATTATTGATAAAATTACCAAATCTACAAATATTCTCATTGTAAGAGAGGATTTTCCACTGGAGTGCCTTTCATTAATCTATAGTAATGAATTTTTAAGAATTCATGGAGAAAATATCTCAATTTTGTATGATCCTGATCCAAAATGTACATAAAAATTATGGAAAAGTATCCTAGAATCTTTGGATATTGAGCTTCATTTGAGTACTTCTTATCACCCTCAAACTGATAGTTAGTCAGAAAGTATGATCCAAATTTTAGAATACATGTTAATATCATGATCACATGAATTTAAAGGTATAGGGGATCAATATTTACCTTTGGTAGAGTTCTCCTACAAAAATATTTTTCATTCTAGTATTCAAATGGAACCATGTGAAGAATTTTATGGAAATATATGTCGTACACCAACTTGTTGGGATGAAGTTGGTGAAAGGAAGCTTGTGGGCACAAAGATTGTGGAGGAAACAATAGAAAATGTAAAGAATATTCAAACCCATATAAAAGCATCTCAAAGAAGGAAAAATATATATGTTTATAATCAAAGAATGTATTTTTAATTTCAAGTGGGAGATCATATTTTCTTGAAAATATATCCATGGAAGGGTGTTATAAGATTTTGGAATAAAGGGAAACAGAGCCCTAAGTACATTGTCCCTTTTGAAATCCTAGAGAAAATTGAAGTTGTGTATTATCTTTTAGAAATGCTTCCTTTCATTTCTAAAGTAAAAAATGTGTTTCACATCTCTTTGTTAGGGATGTATATACTAGACCCAACACACATACTCACTTTTTAAGGTATAGAATTAAAACTCGATTTATCTTATTGTGAAGATCCTATCCAAATTTTGGAAACTAAAGAACAGGTGTTGAAGAATTAGATGAATTGGCTGGTAAAGGTGCTTTGGAAAAATCATATAACTGAAGATATGATGTGGGATCCTGAGGAACTTATGATGAAGAACTACCCAAATCTTTTTGTGAGGAGACTTTCTAGAAATTTTGAGGATAATTGTTTTGTAGGAGGGGAGAATGTAACAACCTAGAATTCTATCAATGAGATTTACCTTCATATGTTTATTTCATACAGTATATATTACATAAAATAAGTTATAGAAAAAAATAAAAACTTTATAAATGTAAACTTAGTGAAATAAGAGGTATTTCTAGATGTTAAGGAACTTATACTGATGAAATAGTAACTTGACCTTCAGAATAGTAATATGAACCTTATGAATATTAAATCAATATAATAAATATTAAACACACCCATGAAAGTATAAATAAAATTTTGTAACCATATAACTGAAATGATCGTGTAATTATATCATAGTAAAAGTAAATAAATATTTTAAAAAATATTAATTAAGTGTTGGTATTTTTGTAAGTCATAAATATTTAATTACAATTTTATAATTAATAAAATGATTTAAAATAAAATTTATTTTCAGAAAATTTATTCACAATCTAACATTTTTTTGTCTCATTATTTTAGGATAATTTTATAGGACCTTGGTTAATTTTTCAAAGTGTTATAAAATCAGTTATAAATTTACAATCTGTATTTTTTTGAGTAAATGATTATTTTAATTAATAATAAAATATCTCATATTTAGAAACAATATTCATAAAATGGAGTTCATTTTTGAGTTAAACATGTTGAAAAATGGTTATGGTGAATTTTTATGATTTTTCTAAAATACTTGAATTTTTGTGAATGGTAAAATATGATAATTTATGATAAATGTTAAATTCATGAATGTTTTAGTCATTATTGATGTAAGGACGAGGTAAGAACCACTAGTTAGAAATCACATTCACTAGTAACTGTATTTTGTCCTAAGAATCAACCCTATTTCCTTTCTTGATCCAAAATAATAAAATAATGATTAAAATATTCAAAAAACACCCATCTCCTCCACTATAAATACCACCCCTTCTCCTCACACCTTCCAAGAATTTATCCTTTTTTAAATTTCTTCCAAATACTCTTCCCAAGACTCTACCCTAATTCTAGTATCTCTTTGTCTCATCAAAATAACAAAACATTTTCCCTAAGGAGGTTCTCTAGGAGGATAAAATTAAGAGGTAAAAACATATTTCCTTTTCTTTTAATTTATTTTCAAGTTATTTTATTTTGTTATTCTCTCCTCACTTACCCTCGTCCAAATAACATGAAAACTCTAGAACCTTAAATATAATATAATTTTATTTTTCTAATGGAATAATCCATCATAAATCCCCTTCTCCTCTCCCTTTTATTCTAAAAATAGAAACGTCATCCGTGAGGTGTTGTTTCATCACCTTCAAGGATGACATGTTTTCATTTTCCTTCACCGTCTTCAAGAATGTTCATGAAACCATTATAATGGTTGAAAAATATTTTAAAATGTATATTAAAAACCCTTTTATGTTATTTATGTAAAATATTTACATAATTAAAAATGATTAAACAAAATGAGTCCATTGTGAACTAAAAACTTTTAAATTAATCTAAATGAATATCATTAACATGTTATCTAATGAGTTATCCTCATATTAGGGGAAAAAGAATATATAAAATCAATTAAAATTCTATATGTTAATCAGTAACATATAATTAAAATTCTAGATAATTATACCCATTTTACATTAACTCCATTAATTATAAACAAGTGAGCCGATCAAAAAAATTAGGAAAACAAATGATCCCAAATGATGAAATTAAACTATATAACTCATAAATAAGGCCATGAATGAATTTAATAAAACTATAATGAATAAAAAATGTATATAAGGTTCAGAATTTATTAATTAATGGATTTAATTTTATTATTCAGGACATTAAGCTCAAGTGAAAAACACGTTCATACATAAGGTAAGGGTTTTATACCCGAACCTACATTTTCATTCGGGTTACACTTTCTTTCTCTATACACCAATTTAATTATTAATTTATTTTATATAAATATTATATATTCTTATTATATATTCCAAAATCATGTATTCTGATCAGTTAATATTTATTTTGTGGAAAAAACTTGTTTTACAAGGTTCCCTTCTCAATTATTCATGATACTCAAGCCCGATTAAAGGGAATATCTCGTTCTCTTACCCATTTCCAAGTACCATAAATAATATGTTTTAAGAAACCATTATTTTTCTAAAATCAGTAATTTTTTCATGATAAACTATATTTGTTAATTTCTAGTTTTATACAAACAATTATGACAGATACAAATGATTTTTCCAAAATAACTCTTCTTTGCAAAGTAAAAGGGGTATTTCTCTCAATAATTTATCAATGATTTTATTAGAGTATTTAATTTATTTCAAAAACTATATTTGTTTTTATGATTTATTGATATTTATATCTTATTCTTATCACACACCTTATTTTATTATATATTTTATGTTTATTTTGACTGTGGATGTGCTATCTTGATACAATTCCTCATACTACTTAGAATGGTTAATGATTATGTTTAAAGATTGGGGAAAATTATTTACATTTCATATGTATATGTTTTTTATATTTATACCCATTCATATGAGGAATTAATTTTACTTATTAAGTGATGGGTGGGTCCCTCTATATCCCCTCGATGCATCAGTAGGTCTCATGAGACAAACTAGACTGGGTTTTTACCCATTATGTATGGTGTCTTGGCCGAGGCCTTGATGATATGTTTATTATGTCTGGAATTATTAATTCTCCCATTATGAAACTATTAATTGATATTCCATGTGATTATTCATCTAGTATAATATCCATGGTTTTGTTTTATTATGGAATTATTTAATCATATTTTATTCCTTCCATATTATGCTCAATATTATGTTTCAATGGAATGTGTAATTTTATTTATTCACTATGTCTTATTACTTATGATTCACATGTATTACTTACCCTTACTGAGCACCTAAGCTCATCCATTTCTTATAATTTTTTTTCCTGAGGATGTAAAGATGAATATTATGACTGAATTAGAGGGATAATCTTGGAGTTATGGATGTTTCCAATTGAATTTATCTATATTATATCCTTTCAAAGTTGTAATGTAAAATTTATGTTTGTATATGGTTTTCCAAAATTACTAAACTAATAAATCCTTTGGGATAAAACTTCCTTGTTTATTATTCCAACATAATGTAGTAAGACCTCATCTCTGGGCAACTAGGGTCGGGGTCTCTACATTCCCTACTTTTTTTTGACATTAGGGAGAAACTCTATATTGGGAATGTTCCCCCATTCATATTAAATGGAATGTAAACCTTTTTTTCTCTCCAGTTATTTTCCTTTATCTTCTTTATAAATGATAATGTCCACCAAATATTGATTTAAATCGTGATATGGGGTAATTAAATTAAAATCATCAAAAAATGATCTAATTTTTTACTGAACCGAGGGAATCAGTGAGTGTAACTTGACTATTTCATGGGTGACATGAAATACCCTATAAGATTTACATAATTTTATATCATAACCACAATTTTTTCTTAATACTATTATGGTCTTAGCAAGTATAACTTGACTTTTTTCTATAATACCCTTTGTGGGTTTTCAACCTAACAATATTTGTGTCACTTTAATTCTTGATTGCTCTATATTTTTTCTAAACCATACAATGTGTAGGTCTAGAGAGTTGATACTCGAATTTTACCCCAGGTTCCCTTTATGGGTTTTCAACCTAGATATTTTTAAAACTCTTTTTATAGGGAGTTTAAATTCCTGAAAAATAGGATGAAATTATTGATGTTTTAGGCTGAATAGATTTTACAATTAATTATAGGGAAAGGGTCCCAATAGGGTTTCTTAGAATAAAATGCCCTAATATTTTTAGACATGAGTGATGTAATTTTCTTTACAATGGTTTTATGATTTATAAATCCAAAACATGATATGTGGAAAGTACATGAGGATTAATCATGAGAATAGTTTCCAATGTGATGTTATTGAGGGGGGTGTACGGAGGTCGGAAAATCCTCTCCCGAGGATGAATTTATCTCTAGTTGATATGCCTTTTTTTGTGGGACACATATTCAGATCCAACTAGGGAATATTATCAATAGTCAAATAGAGGTGTTCTCATGAAACTGACCATCCATTTCTGATGGCCAGGTGATTTTATGGGACTTCAGATTTCTTAAGACCATGAAGAGTGGATTTTCAAAGTATTAGTATCTGAAAAGTATGGGGGCATCCATGTCAACAACTTTTTTTATAAAAAAATCCTGAATGAGAGACCACTTCTATATGAATTTGTCTTCTATAAAGGAGGGTTGAATCATGGTGTAGTTTAACATCATACCACCATGACATTTGGGATTCATATAAAGACCAAGGGGGTAAATTGTTATCCCTTTTCACAGTAGTCTAAGTAGAAATGTTCTATGATCTTCGAACCTGAAGTTGGTAGGGATGTAAACTTTAATCTGGGGATTTCCAAATACATGGATTAGTATGGGGAATGGGATCCATTTGGGGTATATGGGGGTTGGAAAATCCTCTACTGAGAATGAACTTTTCTATGGTTTATAAGAATTTTTTTGGGAAAATTATGCAAATCCAACCAAGGTATATTAATCATATTCAAATAGTGGCATCCTCAGAAAACTGACCCTCCATTTCCAATGGTTGGGGAAGGTTATGGGGATTCCAACCTTCCCATACATAGAGTGTGGTCTCTGAAAGGAGGGTGAATGAACCAGAAAGGGGAAATTTAAAGCCTAAATTTCCTAGGAATAGGTAGAGATGTTTCCCCTATGTGGGTATGAGAAGATCCCTATGCCGGTCAGACCCATACACTAGGATATGAATATTTTTCCCCATGTTTGGACCGAAGATTAAATTCTAGGTGTTACTATGTATCATACAAGGTAAGGAATCAAATCATACATAGTTCCTAATAAAAATATCCCTTCATAGGTTTGATTTATACGTAGAGAGGGGGGATTTTTAATTTGGGGTGGCTGAACCAAGATATAAAAATCTAAGCATCACTATGTATCTCATATGAGTAGGAATCAAGACACACATAATTCTTGATATCATGCAGTTTAATGCCATGTGATTAGGAATTTTTCCATGTATTTTAATGTCGTGAGGTTAGGAAAATGGTAGAAAAATTTATTGTCATGTTTCAGGGAAAATTCCCCTAGAAACCATGAGTGAATGGAGGAAAATCAGGTTGGGATATTCTGACATTCTTTGGACAGGTGGGGGATGGAAAGTGTAAACCATGATTTCGAGGATTCTTGGATCGAAAATAATTATATGGGGAATGGGATCCATTGGGGTGTACATAGGTAGGAAAATACTATCCCATGGACTAATTTTTCTCTAGTTCATGGGATTTTTTGTGGGCAATGTATGTAGAGCCAACCGGGGCATATTATGCATCCTCAAACATAGGTTTCCCTGGGACACTATCCATCAATATCTGATGGCCATGCTAGTTTATAAAGATCCAAAATTCTCTGGGGTATGAGTTTTTATGTATGGAAAGGGGATGTCTGGGAATGTAAGAAATATCCCATCCATGATTGGCCATAAACTTTGAAACCTCTTATGTAGATCTAACTAATATATAGGGGGGTTTATTTCTTCGATAGATCCCTAAATAGATAACCTAAACTTGAAATATACTATATAAGTATTCATACAAGAATATTTTTCTTTTCTTTTCATTGTGGTTAGGACTAGGATACATGGCCTAAGTGTTACTATGTATCTCATTGGAATGAGAATCAATCCATGTGTAGTTTTTGAGACCCTAGGCAATTTAACATCATGTAGTAAGAATGAAGATAAACTGGTGGGAATTATGAGAAAGGATGTTTCCAAGATCATGTTATAAAACCAAAATATTTCCAAGTGTATTCCAAGTAAAGAATTGAGATACACGGTTCTTAAAAAAGGTTCCTTGTGTAGGTCTAGTTCATTCATAGGGAATGAGATATTTTTATTGTGGCTGGACCCAAGATTGGAGATCTGGGAGTCACTACATATCTTGCGAAATTAAGAATCAAACCACATGTATTTTTTGAGGGTTCCTTGTGAATATCTAGATTCTACATAATGAGGAGGTATTTTTTAAACATGACATGGTGGATAACCAATTCCATGGGTGATGTCCTTTCAGGTGAGGGCATCATAATGGTACTGCATAGTTTATCATCGTGCATCTAGGATGTTGGGAGAAGAGATGTTCCAATGAGAGGTTCATTTCCCAACTGATATAACCTGACATGAATGAGGACGTAAGAGTCCCTACACCACATCACACACTCTAGAAGGGATCTTAGTCCAAGGGGATGGAAGGTTGAATGGATCTACAGATGGGCCCGAGATATGACATTAGGGAATTGCTACATATCCCATGTGAATGAGAATTAATCCACACATAGTTCTTAGATATAAAAATCCTTTAATTGGTTTGTACCATATGAAGGAGGGGGACATTTTTTTAATTAATGGTGGCTGGACCCAAGATATGACATCTGGGTATCACTATGTATCCTGTGAGGGAAAGAATCAAGATATACATAGTTCTTGAGAGGGACTATCCATGCAGGTCTGACCCATATGCGGAGGAGTGAATTTTTCCTATTGTTTGTGTCTAGGCCTAGGATGTATAGTCTAAGCGTCACTACATATCCCATTGAAATGATAATCAAGCCACACATAGTTCTAGAGACATGGAAGTTTCTACATGGATCTGATTATTAAGTAAGAACAGGGAAATTCCATTTTTCTCCCATACAAATCTAGATCATGTGTGGTGAATAATTGATTGGAATGATGTCCTCAATACAATTTAACATCATGTGGTTAGTATGATAGATTCCATGTAGTTTAACATCTTGTGGTAAGGACCCTGATCACCCTATGTGAAGGAAAATGCACATTGTATCCCGTAATTCAATGTCTTGTAATCAAGAGGGTGGACACATAGTTTAACATCATGTTGCATGGAATAATTATATACAGTTTAACATCTTGTGGTTATGATATTCATGCTATGCAGTTTCATTTCATGAATTAAGGAAATTTCATATTGCAATTTAACATTGTGAAACCAGGACTTGTTTCCTTTGGCTACATGAAATATTTATTTAGGAACCTTGCATTAGAAGGGGATGTAATGAGATAAGAATCCATTGAAATTAAGGAATATGCTTCATTATATCATACCTTATGTATTACATATAGTCCTTCACATTTTGGTTCTATTTTTTGAGGTTTCTTCCTGAGTATCATCAGAGTTATGAGAATGAACACCATTTCTCCTTCGAGGAAAGACCAGAGGTGCACCTTTTTTATGAAGGTTTGTGTATTCTGGTTTTAGTAAACATCCAAATGGTTCTAGTTATGCAATCTATTTTCATTGAGTCATTACAATTCAACTATTTTCTTTTAATATTCCTCATCTATGGATAATTAATCACATATGGCAATGTGGAGTGAGGGAAGTTTGACTTCAATTAGTAGGACCGCCTTTTTCCCATACACCAATGAATACGGGGATACTTGGGTAGTGGTATAGGTTATTGTTTGATAGGACCAGAGATCATGGAGGATCTTGTATGATCACAACTTATTATCCTTATCCACTATATTTTAGAGTATATTGGATATGGTATTTTTGAAGGCCTCTATCTATCTTCTAGTCGCTGCATGATAGTGGGATGATCAGTTAATATTGATTCTATATTCTTGATATAATTTATAAAACTTAACATAATAGAAGTTGGTTTAGTTATATGAAATTATGGTGTGAGGGACACCAAATGTGGGGATTACGTTGGCTTTCACAAATCTGAAAATGTTTCCTTCCTTGACTTCTTTAAGGGGTACCGCTTCAACCCATTAGAAAAAGAATTCAGTCATTGTGAGGTTATTCTTAAATTTCTTATCCATAGTGGGAGGATATGGTTCCACAACATGAATTACCCATATGGAAAATGGCCAGGAGTACTTGGTTATGTGAAGTAACACTGGGGGTTGGTCGATAAAATTAGCATGAACTTGGCAGGAATGACACTTCTTGATGAATTTAGTGCAGTCTTAAATCATAGTGGGCTATAGTATCCGAGACTTAAAATTTTATAGGAAATCATGGTTCCTAATTGATGTGCAACATAGTCTCTAGTATGTTATTATTTCATGATAGAATTGGTATCTTCTCTATTAATTCACTTAAGAAGGATCCCATCAAGGCCTCGCTTATAGAAGAGCTTTTTTTGATTTGAGCCATCATACAAAACAAAATTATTTACTCATCTCTAGATTTTCTACATCACAACTCTATCTGGTGGGACCTCTCCTTTTTTAATATAGTCCACAATGGGAGTCATCCAGCTAGTGGTAGAACCATATAGATTAGGGATGTGGCTGATCTTCTTCCATGTCAACCTGAACGAATGGTGAAACCATCTGGCGATGCACAATAGTGATGACTTTTTCATCCTAGTCTGGAACAGCCAAAGTTGTGGCTGCATTTTCCAATGTATCATCTTGGGAATTTTATAACTAGTGTACATATGTTAATGTAGTCTTAGTTGGGAATTATTCCATCAGTCCTCAAACATGATCAAACAAAGGGATTATTTCTTCATTTTTGATGGCATAATCATCATTAACCTGATCGATGACCAGTTCCAAATCCCATTTTATCTTCAAGTGTTTTACTTGTATTTGAAGTTACATATCTATAGATAGAATGAGAGATTTATATTATGCTTCATTTTTTGTGAGCCCATCCAAAAAATGAAGGATTAAAGAAATAAGTCCTTTTCTGGGGATATGAATATGTCTCTCAACACCACTTTGTTGAGCTTGGAATCTTCCATAATTTTCCCTGTTGGTATTCTGGATGAACCTTCAAAATGAATCTACCATGTTTGGGGATCTTCCTTCACATAAAAAACTGCTTCATCTAATAGTTCCTCTTTTGATGAAGGCATCTCTTCTAAGGGGTGCCCTACGAGGAAATTTTCTAATTCTTGTCCACTGATGGATTTATGAGGCACAATATGTATGTAGAATTATTTTAGGATGACCACCCATCATAAAAAACGTCTAGCTAGCATTAAATGGTTGAGAATTTACTTGAGTGGGTTTCTATGAGAGACCAAGTGGACCTCATAATTCTTAAGGTAATAACTCAATTTTTGGATAGTAAATATTAATGCCAAACAGCTTTTCTCAATATCTGAGTAATGAGTCTCAACATTAATCATGGTTCAAATGATATATTAAAGAATATTTTCACTACCATCATCATTATTTTGTGCAAGGAAGGAACATAGGGATCTCTCTATGGCATTCACATACAAGATAAGTGGTCTTCCTTCAACAAGAGAAATTGGCACTTACAGACTTAAGATATATTTTATGATATTGTTGAATACTTCTTTAAAATCATCATTACATTGATATGAAACCCATTTATTCATTAACATGGTAAAGGGTAGACATTTTCCTACTAGATTGGCTATGAAGCACCATATGTAGGCCAAGTTTCCTTATAGTACTCTTAACTCAGTAAGGTTGTGAAGAGGGGATAGGTCAAGGATAACCTTTGTATTCATGGGGTCAACTTCGATTCCCTGATGGTGTATGATGAAGTTGTTTAACTTTATTTAGGTAACACTGAAGACACATTTCAAGGTGTTCATTTTCAGACTATGCTATCATAGTTTTTGAGGATGATTTCATGATTCGATAGGTGGTCTGGGTGTTTTATTAATTTAACCACCATGTCATCAAAATAGAGTTTGAAAATCTTTCCCAAGAAGGGATTGAAGATGTGATGCATGACACATTTATATGTGGTTCTGAAATTCTTCAAATTGAAGGGAACATTCTTATAGAAAAAAACTCCCTAGGGGCCTTAATGTTGGTGGATTCTTCATCTTTTCGATCCATTCAGATCTAGTTGTATCTTGAGTATCCGTCCATGAAAGAGAGATCCTAATATCTGGAAAATGAATTAATCAACAATTCTGTGATTGGGATCGAGAAATATTCTTTCATATAGTAATGATTGAGAACTCTAAAATTGATACTGACTCTAATTTATCCACTATTATTTTTGATGAGGACTATATTGGACAGCCAAATAGGATATTGAACCTCCCAAATGAAGTTGGATCTGATTATCTTGTCAACTTTAGCCTCTATTTTGGTATAATGTGTTGGGTGTGTACCCCTAGCCACCTATTAATAACCTTAAAAATCTTCTAGAAGGACCAGGTGGTGAGTAACCACTCTAGGATTGAGGCCTTGAATTTATGTGTAGTTCTAGGAAAAAACACCTCGATGCTTCCTTATGAAGGAGGTGTGTACCTCTTTCTCCTCGAGAGACATGGATGAACTAATCAGCATGGGTCATGGATCTTCTTCCATACCCATATTGATTTCCTTGAGTTCATCAACGGTCGTAGAGACACCTTCCTCAAATTATAGAGGGGAATATCTAAGATCCTCTTCCACTCCTTCCTCCTCCTTTTCTTATTCTTCTTCTTATTATTCTTCTTCTAAAGGGGAAATGATTCTTGAGATGAGATATCCAAAGTTTGGAGAAGAGTGAAGATGTTGACTTTCATAGGATGAAGTGACTTCTTCTGACTCGGCTGATGATGGGGGATTTTATAAAGAGGATGGAGTGAGGGAAGGAAGAGAATTTTATTCTTCTTTTACCTTGGTGAGTGATGCCGGGATTTTCTAGAGTTCAAAGCATGATTTGAGGGAATTTTTATCCAAGAATTAATTATCATATTTTTTTAGTAGATTCCACCATGCTGCTAGACTTAGGGTCCATGACTGCAATCATGAGTACAGTTAAACATGACTCTAAACTCATCCCTGTACACCCAACCTAATTGATGGGAATTACATATTCTTTATTGAGCTATTTGAAGGGATTTTATGGGTTCATTTCTATACCATTAGAGGGGTGACCCAATAAATACCATCGACCCAGGGTTACTTCCCATTCCCTTGATAGAATCCTGCATTGATATAATGTGACTCGTAGGATTTGAACGGGGATTTTTCACCGTATAACATAACAATTTATCTATTAATGAAATATTTGATGCACTGATGGTATGATGAGGGAACCACTGCATGTTGTTGAAACCAAGGCCTTCCTAGTAAGATGTTGAAGGTCGTGTTTTTTTGTAAGACCAAAAAGTATGATTCAGCTACAAGGTATCTGAATTGGGATTTAAGATTAATTTGACCCAATGGATTCTGCTCAGTTTTTTCATAGCGATGTAGTGTTATGGAAGAAGGTTCTAGATTATCCTCAGTGTATCCCAACTGGTGAAGTGTTCATAATGGGATGAGATTAACTCTAGAACCATTGTCAAAAAATACTTTTTGGTCATCAAAACTATTTATCTTGTTGGAAACATACAAGGGACTAATGTTCCCTTGGATAGCAGTGTCTTTGTTTGGATTTGTGAAGGAGATAATAGAGTGAAATTCTATAGGACTAGTCTATATCTGATAGAATTAGGTGGAGGTCACTCCAGCTTCAATCTCCTAGGGGATTAACAGAGCCTCTATGAGTTATTATCTGAGGTCAGTTGATAAACTCTGGGCTTCTAGGATTTATAGTTTGGATGGAAATGAGGCCAATTGCCTCAAAATATCATACTTATCATCTAATATTTAATGCTTACCATTGTGGGTATTATCTTTCACAAGCACTTTAGGGTCTTGATAATTAGATGAAGACGCATTGGCCCTCAAAGTAAGAGATAAAGGATATTCTATTATTTTTGGGTCGGGCTGGGTAGGTCTACCCAAGAGCCAAGGATAACTAGACACCTATTCTTATTCTAATTGGTATTCTAGAATGATTGGGCTAGAGTGGATTCTAGTTAGTGATAGGGAATTTTTTCTACTCCTATTGGGTCTGTTGAAGTGCTCTTACACGAGTTTCTAAAACATTGACAGTTTGATAATGGGTGTGACCATAAGCTCGGTTTCTTCCATTGATGCATCTTCCTAGGTATCCTTAGCTTTTGTGACCTCTTTCTCAGGTTCCCCGATTCGGTTTGGGGTACTTGGGTTCACAGCCATACTATTCATTAGAGAAGGGATCCATTATTCGAATAACATTAACAGAACCAAAAACCAACTCCACTTTTTATGATTACTCTGCCTGATCGATTTATTATGGTAGTACCATTTGGTGGGGTAGTGACTATTATTTTAGATCTGATGGCATAAAATATAACATGGTGAAGGATAATTTTGGCCTTGACATAAGTTCATCTTTATGCACTTTCTCCTTATGTTTCTTATCAGACTATTTTATGGATGGTCAGCTTCTGGTGGACCATGGGGAAGAGGTTGTCAACTCTGTTATAGTATGGGAAACTAGGGGTATAGTTGGTTATTTAAACTATGCTTGAATAATTCAATGAGTTCGGTTTATTTTCGTTTGATTCATCCAACTATCAAACATTTTTTATCTCTTGCTAAAAACTTCATTCCACTCATATCTTTCATCCGGGATAGTAATGGACACATATGATACTTAGGCTAGCGGTGGTCCCAATTTTACTTTCCTATAATCTATCATATTTTTTAGAAGGTATTTAAAGATGAAACATTCCTAGATAGGGTGTCTCAGTATCCGATGGAGGGGAAAATAATTTGGCCAGTCATCGAGACCTACTTCATCATCCCTTTTTGGTATTGGTATAAGAATCAAATTGTAGTTCATGGAATATACAAAATATCCAGGGACTTGATCATCTTGAAACGAGTAAACTTTGTTTCTTTATTCCCCAAACTAATTTTTCCTAGGTCCCCTACACTATTCTTATTGAGGATGGGGTTTCTATTGACGTACAGGGGGTCCTGTATGATCCAGTGTAGGCCTCAGAGCTAGCACAAGTTCAGGGGGTGGAATATGTGTAATGGAAACCAATTCAACTTTTCCCACCCTTTTTTCGGGGGCTGGTGGGGATGCTCAAGACTTGAGTTTAGTCCATTGTGAGGAGTTTTCTATTCTTTGGGAAATGGAAGAGAAATCCCAAAACCCACTTATATATATCACTAGGATGAGTAGTGTTTGCAGCTCATCAGGGAGTTCATCAATGCATATAGTGATCATCTCATCCTCGTGTAGAGGTCGGTTCAAGGAATAGGTCAACCCTTTCCACCTATAAATGATGTCTTAGACTATCTCATTCTACCACTTTTCATAGTTCATGAGGTTATTTAATGTTGTCATTGTTAGTGTTGAACTAAACTGGAAAAGGAACTGACAACAAAGATCCTCCCATCCTGTTATCAACTGATCTAGAAAACCTATGTAGGATTCAATGGCTGAACCTCGAGGAGTTCACATGAAGAATATGAGTTTCACTACTTCTTGTTGCTCTTGGGTTCCCATCATTATATCTCAATAGGATGCATAATGCATAAATTTTTTATCTAGGCCACTAAAGGTATTTAATACTCAAAATATGATGTTCCCAAAATTTGGTGTTGGAAGAATGTTACTCACCCAGTCGGGATAAGGTTTCCATTATAGTTTTATCAGAGTGTGTTATCCTTATAAGGATTCTAATCAAGTTTCCAATGAATCGATGGTATTAATGACCCCTTAATGTGTTTTCTGTTGAACCTGAGTGATGATGAGGACCGATACTCTCATTTTCATTCTTTATATTGATGACTTTATTTTTAAAAGTGATGATGATTATAATTTAATAGAATTTATTGAAAAAATGAAGATTTTTTTTTTGAAATATCCTTTCTTATTTAAATATTTTTTATTTTCATAAATAAGAAGATGGGTTATATTTTTATTTATCATAAAAAATATTTCAATGAACTTCTAAATAAGTTTGGCATGAAAGAATCCAAATAAATATTAATCACATATCATTGTGGGAATAAAATTGAGCAAGTATGGGGATAACTTAAGATTGAATAGAAAGTAATTAAAAAATATTATTAGAATCCTCTTATATCTTGCAACATCCAAACTAAACATTGCATTTATAATGATTTTTTTTAAAATATTTCAAAGTGATCCTAAAGAATCACACATGAAGGCTTCCAAAATAATTTATATATACATAAAAGGGAGACTTAATCATGAGTTTCTCTATAGAAGAGATGATGAGAATGAAAAAGTTTAGAATTATAAACATATAGTGTATGGAAAGAATATTATTGCTTCCAAAAAACCCGTGTCATTACATATATTTACCAACTTCAGGGTTTTATTTTTGATAAAATATCACTTGAGTGTAAAATTTGGGTAAGGCCCTCTATGGTTTAAAGAAAAACCCAAATATACTCTAAGATTAATAGTTTTTTTTTGCAACACATTAATTTCAAGAAAAGAACTATGGAGAAAAAAATTATGTGAATAAAATGAGGACCCTTACTCTCATTCTTATTTTTAATATTGATGACATTATTTTTAAAAGTGAAGATGTGTATAATTTCATAGAATTTATTGAAAAAATGGAGATTTTTTTTTGAGATTTACATGCTTGGTAAAATATAATTCTTTTTATAAATCATAAGAGGAATTTTATTTTTATTTCTCATGAAAAATATGTCAAAGAACTTTTGAAATTTTTTGGAATGGAATAATCCAAATTAGTATTAAGAACCTATCATTGTGGGAATAAAATTGGTCAACGATAAGGATACTTTAATAATGAATAGGATGGAATTCAAAAATATTATTATAATCCTCTTATATATTACATAATCTAAGTAAAACATTGCATTTGTAATGAAATTTTATGAAATATTTCAAAGTGATCATAAGGAATCACACATGAAGGGTTCCTAAATAATTCTTATATACATCAAAGGGAAACTTAATCATGATTTTATCTATGGAAGAGAAGATGATAATGAGCTATTTGGTCATACTAACATTAATTGTTCATAAATTATTGATGATGTAAAGTCTACTCCAGGAATAAAATCCTTTTATAGAAGAAACTTTGTGTGTTATCATTGAATAAAAAAAATTTAGAGACACTTGGAACTATAGAGGTTGAGTATGTGCCTACCACACATGCTTGCAGAAAAATGATTTAGATGAAGGAACAACTTGAAGGTATAAAATAAAATTTTAATTTCCCATTTATAATTAGTTGTAATGACTAATGTACATTAAATTTTTCTAAGAACCATATGAAATACTCTGGATCAAAACACATTGATATTAAATATCATTTTATCAAATAAAGTTTATTAGTGGTATAGTGAGAATTGATTATATGTCTACCTATGAAAAAAATTGAAAATATTATATCTATGGAATTACAAAAATAAAAAATTTAATAATTGAGGATAATGATGAATGTTTTGCTTCGCTCACTCAAGAATTAATGTTTGGTGACAGTTCACCCCTTCCCTTTATATATTTCTTTGAATATTTTTTTCAAAGGGGGAGAAAATACTCAAATCATATTCAAATCTATATAATAAAAATATGAATGAAATAGGGGTTTTAAATTAAATATCCAATGGGTTATATAAAATAGTGGTGAAATTAGTGGTATTTTCAATCAAGAAAAATTAATAAAAGATTTTTTAGTATTAAGGATTTGGTAAATTTGTCATGACCCATCCTAGTGGGACCCATTTAGTGACTCCCCAATCCCACCTCCAATAGGCCGAGGGCTGGTGACTAGCACCGAATAGGTATATCACTAACATGGGATCCATTACCTAAGTACATGTATACAATAAAATATCTCCAATCCCACAAATGCTGAAATGTAAAAACCACTAAGGAAAAAAATGCATGCATACAACTAAACCCAGCCAACAGAGTACAACAGAATGTAATGTGCAGAAAGTAAACTAGGCCAGAATAAAATCCCACTAAAATAAAGAGTTTGAAAACTAAAAATTCCAACCTCTAAAATAGAAAAAGGTAATAGGACTGTCGCTCATAGTCTTAGGAACACATCAGCCTATAAGGAATCTCAAAAAGATCAGTCCAATCCTAGTCTACCCTGGACTCCGTCAAAAGGCCACTCATCTGCACAAGACATGACACGTGCAGGAAAAGCCTGTGTAGGGGTGAGTATAACAATACTTAGTAGAGGTCTCCAAAAACCAAAAATAAATACACAAAGTAAAGGTATAATTATCTCTACACAATATATTTATACAGAACATATAACGAGAGAAACATATCCAGATATACTCAAAACCCAAACCGTAGTCTAGAGGTAAGTCACAATGACTACATACCCATGCTAGGGATTTAGTCCAAAGATTTCCATGAAGCACTCGTCTAGGAGAAATCACTATTTAGTCTGATAGCTCTGATGACATCCATCTGAGAAGTACTATTTATCGTGAAAATCCATGATAGAGATAGATTCACTGATAGATCTGAAGAGAGAACATATGCACTCATTTCAAGAGAACTCACTCCTAAGTGGGGAAAAATCATGATACACAGATGAGGATCACTACTAGTGCCTTGGTGTATACCACGACTCATATGAATTCACCTATTAAGTAGAGGATCAGTTTCCTATAGAATTTCCCATGTCGATACCTAACTCTACCTAGGGCCAAGAATGGGTAGAGGATCTCGCTTTGGGCCTCTCAGATGGATTTTGACTCTATCCAAAAAATTCATGCTTAAGGGATAATACTCCTGTGGTTGGAAATGATACCTGAAATTCAAGGGAATGAGGAAAGGGGAACTAACCCATTCAAAAAAAATCAATGAATGGTGGACAAGGAGATCAAGCAATGTAGAAGAGAGTACACAACGTGTAGCGAGGTCACACGCCATGTCCCTTGTCTTTGAGTACTTCCCATGTGCAACAACATGAGTTTGAAGACATGACCTATAGAAAGTGTATACATGGAGTGTAATTACAGTCACATTCCATGTATGATTATCTAGATTCTGCTCCATGTACACTGGCCATGTGCCAATACACGACTTTGACCCGTGTATTACAACCCATATACTTGTACACGAGGTAACCCACATAACCAGCCTAGTTTGGTCATGTGGTGAAGTACATGTTGTGTACTCCAACCTGTGTCTATGTATCATCTGAGATACACGCTGAGTCCCGCATAGGAACCCACACACAGTGCGGCAATTGTCTCACGTCGTGTCATCGTGAAACCCTAGCCGCCACCGAGCCTACCCCATACGTCGTGTTCTTCACGATTTTCGAGAACCTGATGTTCTTCTTCTAGCGCTACAAGAAATCTTATATCTCTCTATCTAGCTATATGATTTCCATGAAACTCAAGGTTTGAGGTCACCCTGACACCACAAATCCAATTACATTGGTTTTACGCCTCCAATCGGCCCCAAAAACATGTTTCGATCCACTCGCATGAAGAACTGTTGAAGAAATATTTATCTCTAACCGAGTCGATTCATCTGCTTCCATCGTCGCCGTACCTTCGTTGGGTCGTCACGATGTCAAATCTCCAATTTGGGATTGTTTCATTGTGAAATGGACACACAATGATCCATTTTTCATAACCATGTAAAGAACGCGAAGAACATGGGGTAAAAATGAGAATAAGAATCCACAAAATGAATTGAGGAAAAAACCTTCACCGTTATTTATCATGGTGTTGATATATCCCATTAAAAGGATTAAAGAGAGGAAATAAAATTAAATAAAAACATACATGGATTAATTCCCCAAAATAAACCCAATAAAAGACCCTCCCGCAAGAACAAATGATCTGCAGGTTAACCTATTCGTGGGTTAATCTGTATTCATTATTTTAATCCAAGAAAAAATAAGGAAGAATTGAAATAACAATCCCTACCTTGATCATCGATGAAGAGGGAGATTGTTCATTGGTTGATATTTGATCTCAATGATCCACACATTTCCTTTCATCGTCATTCATTGGGAATTCTCTGGTGGTGGCTCTTATCCAAAGTTCTAGAGGATTCCAAGGAGATTTTCTAGGGTTATGAGTTTAAACCTGGGATCCTAGTTATTTAAAACCACATAACGCGTCGCTGTGATATGGAAACATTAAAATAAAATAAAATATTAAATTTCTTTTATTTCTTTTAAAATGTCCAAAAATTAAATTTTGCGATCGACCCATGCCGGTCGATGTTAGACCTCACCTAAGGTAAATTAACTTCTCTAAACATAATGGTGTCCTCAGATTTATGATCCAATCACCCATTTAAAATTTATTCTACTTTTTCAGGAAAAATGCTTACACGATGTTTAAAAGATTAATTTATTTCAAACATTTATTCCAGGAAGCCTAGGCCTTGGAATCACATGCCATCATAAAGACTAGTCTTCAAATAATTCCATATAATATTTTAAAAAAATTAACACATGGAAAATCCAAGACATTACATTATTTCCACCTTAGTGATTTTACATCCTCAAAAATTAAAAACAAAAGGCTACTCAAACAGAAGTCGGTATTGCGCATGAATCTGAGCCTCCCGCTCCCACGTGCTCTCCTGAAGATTCATGTGCTACTACTGGACACACACTAGGGGAATCAATCACCCAAAAATGATCCTCTCCTATTGATCCTCAATATCTACTAGGTACTTTATGAAGGTCGCTCTATCCTCGATGTCCAGCTCACCCCAGTCGATGACATGTGATGGGTTGTGCATGAACCTCCTTAACTGTGACATGTAGAAGACATATTGTACCTAGTTCAGTTGCGGTGGTAGATATTGGTGGTACACCACCTCTCCAACTCTGTGTAGAATCTGAAAAGGGTGGATGAACCTCGGAGACAACTTGCCACCCAATTCAAATCTATGAAACCCTTGATGAGGAAAGACCTGAAGGAAGACATGGTCTCCATCCTCAAACTCTAGGGGTCTCTATCATCTGTCATCATAAGAATTCTACTGGATCGGTGTAGTCTTCATCCACTCCTGGATGATTTTCACCTTCTCAGTGGTAGCTCATACCAACTCTGGACCCATGAGTGATGAATCTCTGGGGTCAGTCCAGCAAAGTGGTTACCGACATGGTCACCCATATAAAGCCTCAAACAGTTTCATACCAATGGTGGAGTGGTAGCTGTTGTTGTACACAAACTCCACCAATGGTAGTTGGTCCTCCCAACTGTAATAAAATTCCAAGATATAGGCCCACAACATATCCTCCAGAACCTGAATGGTTCTCTTAGTCTAACCATCTGTCTGGGGATGGAACATTGTTCTCAAACGTAGCTGATTCCCAAATGCCTCCTCCAATCCCTTCCACAATCAAGATGTAAAACAAGCATCCCAATATGAGACTATCATTGAAGGGAATCCATGAAGACAAACTATATCATGCATGTAGAGGAACCCCAATCTCTCTATGGAATCCTACTCCTTGATATCTAGGAAGTGGGCCAATTTGGTGAGTCTATCAATGATCACCCAAATAGAATCATGTCCCTTGGACTATTGTGGTAATCCTGCCACAAAGTCCATAAATATTCCATTCCACTTCCACTCTAGAACTTCCATGGGGTGAGATAACCCCATTAGAATCTGGTGCTCAGCCTTTACCTGCCGGAATGTAAGGCATCGAGAAATAAACTCTACTACTACATTCTTTATACTCGTCCACCAGAACTGACATCGGAGGTCCTGATATATTTTTGAAACTCTAGTATGTAACTACAAGGGGGGTGTATGAAATTCCCTCATAACCTCCTCCCACAATTCCACTGGTACAACTATGTACCCTCTAAAAAGGACAACATGCTTCCCACCTTGAGAATATCCATCATGAGCTTATCTTGTGGATAACTGAGCACATAAAGTCTTGCAGTCGACATCCCTTAGTTGTGTCTCCCTGAATCACCGTAAGATTAGAGGAGTAACAACCATTGACTAGTGATAAGCTACATTATCTCCATCCATGAAGGAAAATTTTAGCAAGGCCATCTACTATGATACCTCACTCAACAAAAGTGAACTCAATCTCCAACTGAGAGCATAAAATACTACGTTCCCCTTCATAGGAGTATAGACGATCTCAAAGTCATAATCCTGGAGGAACTCCAGCCATCACCTCTACCTCAAATTTAGATTTTTTTTGTGAGAATATGTACTTGAGGCTCTTATGGTCAGAGTATATGATAAACTTTTCTCCTATCAGGTAGTGTCACCACATATTCAACGCGAAGACTACCGCTACTAACTCATGATCATGGGCTGAATAGTTATGCTCATGAAGCCTTAGCTGGAGTTAACCATAAGAAATCACTGCCTGTCTCTGCATTAGGATACAACCAAGCCTAGTTCCAAATGCGTTGTAGGAAACTACAGACTCGAAACCATATTCTGGAAATCTCAAGATCGGTGTGCTCATCAAAATCTGACTCAACTATTGGAAAGCCTACTGAAAATCTTCATCCATACAAAAGGTTTCCCCTTATAGGTCAAGGATATCATTAGTGCTAATATCTAAGAGAAACCAGGGATAAATCTCTGGTAGTATCATGCTGACCCAAGGAATCTATACACCTCTTTCATAATCCGGGGTGGCTCCCATACTAACACCACCATGACCATGGATGGGTCCACTGCAACTCCATCTACTGAGATAACATGTCCTATAAACTGGACCTCCTATATCTAAAACTGGCACTTCGAGAGCTTCCCATAAAGCTGGTGCTCTCAAAGTATGTCTAGAACCATTCACAGGTGTCTCACGTGCTTATCCTTTGAGACCGAGTACATAAGGATGTCGTTGATGAATACCATTATGAACTAGTCTAAGTATAACTAGAATATCTGGTTCATAAGTCCCATTAACACTGTCGGAGCATTCACACACTGAAATTCATCACCAAGTACTCATAGTGACAGTAACAGCATCTGAAATCCATCTTTGGTATATCCCAAACTCATACTCGTAATTGGTGGTAACCTTATTGAATTTCAACCTTAGAGAACCATCATGTCCCTTGCAGTTGATCGAAGAGGCCATCGATCATTAGCAGTGGATACATTTTCTTCAATGTTGCTTGATTCAGGTGCTAGTAATCCATGAACAACCTCAAATTCCCACCACCTTCTTGGAAAATAGAACTGAGGCTACCCAGGGTGAAACACTGGGTATTACGAATCCCTTACTCTACAAATCCTCCAACTGCACCCTTAGCTCACGAAGCTCTGCGAGAGCCATCTGATACACTGATGAGAATATCGATGCTATCTTAGGGTGTAAGTCAATGCATAAGTGGATCTCCCAATGGGGAGGTAATCTTGGAATATCTTCTAGAAAGACTTCCTTATATTCTACCACTACTACTAGGAACTGAAAGCTCATAAAATCTACTACCTTGAGGTTAAGGCTATCCAAATCATGAGTGATCGACTACACCCTTTTATGCATGAGCCCATTCTGTATTGTATGGGTTTAATTTTCACCAAAAAAGGAAACCCTCAATCCATCGCTATAGACACACCACTCTCTTTTCCCAAAGAATTCAATATGGTCATGGACTTAATATAACCAATCCATACCAAGAATGATGTCGTAAGGCCTCGACACTACCACCAAGAGGTGCCAACCGAAACTATCACCTACAAGGGTAATATCACATTGTCTACAAAGATGAGTGATCATAAAGTCTCATCCCATAGGTTTCTCCAAGCATAAGGGTTGATTTAACAACTCTATTGGAATCTCAGGGTTTTTCACAAGACATGTGGTAAGGAAAGAATGACTGAAACCTGTGTCTATAAGTACGATAGCTAAGGTAGAAAAGACATAGATCATTCCTTAGATCATCCTTGGAGTCCCTGGGTTGTAGGCCTTGACCGCATGTAGTTGCATGTTCCCTTATCCCTGGCTCTCTGAGCCTAGTGCAGACCTCCTAGGGGTGGTGGTGGAAGTATGTCAAAAGGTCTGCCACCTCCTGCAGCTCTCCATGCTCCTCTACCACATCTTCCACCTGGAGGGTCTACCTACTCCACTCTCTACCTCTACCTCGTTGGTCCATACATCGCCTCCATATCATCAGTTCAAAAGGTTGGAAAATCTCTAGAAAGATTTCCCCTACCATCGCATGAGTAGCATCGCCTCCCCCTGGGCTAACTGGACCTAGCCTGAGAGCCTCAAACCACATATCCTCTATCTTGGGTCCTCTTGTGACATCTCCCACATCCCGATCCCTGTGTCTGATGTCGTATCCTGCCTTCCAAGGTCTCTGCACCTATTTTCCTACTACTGACTGCCACTGGGTGTCTCTAATCCGCCAAGAATATTTTGATCACCAAGGCTCGCTCAAGAACTCCAGCATAAGTCTAAATGCATAGAGCCACAACACTAGATCAGATATCCCGTTTTAGTCCCCAATCAAAGGTTTGAGCTCTGAAGTACTGATCCCTAACCATATCCATTGAGTACCTGGAGAGGTTGGTGAACATTGATGAATAGTCAACCACTATTAAACTACCCTACTGAAGCTAAAGAAGCTCCTGGATATGTACTTATCTCAGCATAACCAGATATAAATCCTCCCTAAATATTTTCTTGAACTTCATCCATTAAAGAGTCTCCCCACAATGAGTCTACATGGTAAAACACCACCATCATCCCACCAAACCCTGAAGAAGGTCTGCTCCTAAGATCATTATATGGCTTACTGGTGTCCACACTAAACAGAAAACTTTGGTCACTACCTCAAGACATTCCTCAGCCACCTGAGGGTTGGGCTCAACTTAGAACCTGAGGGGTCTATGTCTCTGAAACTCATAGAGTGCACACAGCCTATTATTCTTATCTTATGGTACTGTAGGTACCACGTGTTGCTCCACTGGTGGTGGTATAGTAGTTGCACCACCTAGAGGTAATTCCTAGGGAACTGGTCCCTGAATCAAAGCCTCATCACCGAGGGGGTCATCCTCATGATTGATATTCTCAATCCTATCAGGTATGCATTACAGAGGCATCCTATTAGGAAACAAGATGTACCACAAACAAAGATTATATCTAGATAGTTGACACAAAAGACATGGAAAAAACAAACCATTTCTATATGATGCACGCACTATTCTTTTATTTCCCTGAAACTAGTGTCTTCATGTACCGAGTTTAAAAAAAAGGTTATCAGAGTCCTGATGTATGGATACGTTGGCCACCCATACCAAAATTGGAGTCCCTGGCCTAAAAGCCAAGCTTAAAACACCTAAAATTGTTTCCCCAACCCAATCTCATAGACTCATGGTCCTATGGTAGAACTAACCACCTTTGATACCACTCTGTCATGACCCATCCCAGTGGGGCCCATGCCACGACTCCCCAAGCCCACCTCTAATAGGCCAGTGGTTGGTGACTAGCACCGAGTAGGCATATCACTAACAAGGGAGTCATTTCAAAATTACTTGTATACAAGCACACATCTCCAAACCCACAAATACTAAAATTTAAAAACCACTAGTAATAAAATGAATGCATACAACTAAACCCAACCAACAGAGTACAACAAAAAGTAAAGTGCGGAAAGTAAACTGGGCAAGAATACAAGCCCACCAAAAGAAAGAGTCAACAAACTATGAAGTCCAATCTCTAAGAAAGAAATAGGTATTGGGATTACTTATAATATCCATAGGAACACCTTAGCCTACAAGGAATCTTAGAAAGATTGGTCTAGTATTATTCCACCCTGGACTCCATCAAAAGGTCGCTCGCCTGCACAAGACACGACACATGTGGGAAAATCTCATGTAGGGGTGAGTATAACAATACTCTGTAGAGGAACCTGAAAATCAAAAAGCAACAAAAAAAGTAAGGTTCCAGTAATCTCTACACAATATATGTCTACAGAACAAATAATAAGAGAATCATATCTAGATATACTAAAAACCTAGACCTGTAGTCTAGAGGTAAGTTACAACAACCACAAACCCACGCTAGGATTCAGTCCGAAGATTTCCATGAAGCACACATCCAGGAGAACTCACTCCTGAGTCTAATAACTCTAATGACGTCTGTCAGGGAAGTACTATTCTTCAGTAAAATCAATGAGATAGATAGATGCACTGATATATCTGAAAAGAGAACAGATGCACTCATTTTGGGAGAACTCACTCATGAGTGGGGAAAGATCATGATACACTGATGAGGATCACTGTTAGGGACTTGGAGTATACCAAAAATCATGTGGATTCATCTGATACGTAGAGGATAATCATCTTGTAGGATTGGTCACATCAATACTTTACTCTACCTATGGACAAGAATGGGTAGAGGATCTCGCTCCGGGCCTCTCAGGGGGATTCTGCCTCTATCCAGAAAGTCCTACTGAAGGGATCATACTCTAGTGGTTAGTAATTATACATAACCTTCAAGGGAATGAGAAAAGGGGCACTAACCCAAAATAAATGTGTCCAAGGAATGGTTCATATAGAGATCAAGCCATGTAGAAGAGAGTACACGACGTGTAGTGAGGTCACATTTCATGTACCTTGACTTTGGGTACTACCCCTGTGAAACAGACTGAGTCCAAAGATATGTCATGTAGAAAGTGTATACATGGCATGTAGTGATGGTAAAATGCTATGTATAATAATCTAGGGTCCACTTTGTGTACACTGGCCATTTTCTCGTACACAACTTCGACCCATGTATGCCAACCCGTGTACTGGTACATGGGGTAACCTGCATAACCGGCCTGGCCTAGCTGTGTGGTGGAGTACATGTCGTATACTCCACCCTATGTCCCTATATCATCTGAGATACACATAGAGACCTATGTAGGGACCCACACATCATGTGATATTTTTCAGACATCATTTCATCACTTCCTGTATCACGAAACCCTATCCACCACTGATCCGACCCCAAATGTCATGTTCTTTGGAGAACAGGTCGTGTTCTTCATGATTTTCCAGAACCTGACGTTATTTTTCCAATGTTTGATGTGATATTATATCTCTTGATCCATCCATATGATTACCATGAAACACAAGTATCGAGTTCACCCCAACAATGGAATTGAAATTCTATTGGTTTCGGGCCTCTAATTGGCCATGAAAACATGTTTTGATCCACCTGCATGAAGAACCATTGAATAATGAGTTCTCTCAAACCAATTAAATTCATATAGTTCCATCGTCTTGCACCTCTGTTGGGTCTTCATGATGTCAGATCTCCAATTTGGGATCATTTTGTTGCAAAATGGACATACATCAATTCATTGGTCATAACCCCGCAAAGAATGCAAAGAATGTGGGGTTCAAATGGGAAGAATAAATCTACATAATGAATTGTGGAATGATCCTAAACCATTATTCATCATAGAGTTTATCTGATCCCATTAGAAGGATCAAACGAAGCAAATCAAATTAAATCAAAACATGCATGAATTAATTCCCCAAAATAAACCTGATAAAAGACCCTCTCATAAGAATGAACAATCTGTGGGTCAACCTATTCATGGTTTGATCCACGTTCATCATTTGAATCCAAGAACAGGGAAGGAATAATTGAAATAACAACCCCTACCTCGATAGTCGATGAATAGTGAGAGCGGTTGTTGGTCGGGATTCGATCTCTCCGTGAAACGATCCACACGTCGTCATTCGTCGTTGTTCATTAGGAATTCTCTGGGGTGGATCCTCTCCAAAGTTACAAAGGATTACAAAGAAAGATTCTAGGGTTATGAGTCTATCCATGGTCTCCTGATTATTTAAAACCACATAATGCATATCTATTTTATGGAAATGATAAAATAAAATAAATTATTAAATTTATTTTATTTCTATTAATACATCCAAAAATTAAATTTTGTAGCCAACCTGCACCGGTCAATGTTAGTCCACACATAAGGTAAAGTCACTGCTCTGAGCGCAATGGTGCCCTCAGATTTCTGATCTAGGCACCCATTTAAAAGTTACTCCACTTTTGTAGAAAAACTTCTCATGCGTGCTATTCAAAATTTTAATTTATTTCAAACATTTATTTCGGGCACCTCGGGCCTCGAAATCACACACTGTCATAAAGTCTGGTCTTGAAATAATTCCATATAATATTTTAAAAAAATAACACATGGAAAATCCAAGATATTACAAAATTGAAAAAAATGTAAGGGGGATATTGAAGAATCCATGGATTTATTATATTGTATTTTTTAAAAATACATCAATTAAAGACTGCATGCAAATAAAGTTATACAAAAATTAAAAAATGATGTGGGGAAAAAAGGTTGTGTGGAACTAATACATAGAACAAATTCTATATCTCATAGAACATTTTATTTATCTACCATCTATCCAAATAAAAACTAATCTATAGTGTTTATGGAAGATAATTAAATAATAATATAAGGTTTAGGGTATATTGAGAGGCACAAAATACCAATTTAGCCCTATTAAAAAAGGCATAGAATATATGTTTTTCATAATTTTCATAAAATAGAACATTAGTTATAATATCATCTCAAATTACAAAGATCATGAATTTTATGATGTTGATTGTTTTACATTATGGTTTTCATGATGTGTATTGAATATTTTTTATGATCATAAAACATCATTTTATACCCTTAAGAGGAGTTGATCATGGTAAATAGGCACATAACATTTGTTACTACACCATTACAGAGACATACAAACAGATCAAGTGAGATACATATATTGAGTTAGAAATTTCATGAAGTTATGCTATGGTGATTTAAATTTGATTAATTTGGTTAATGAAGTTACGATGCAGAGAACATGCACTTAACAACATAAAAAATCTCACTACATAGAACATTTTACAAATTTGATGATTTCTAAGTGAGGTTTGTTGGGTTATAAAAGATCCCTTATAGAGATTTAATGGTGATTGAGGGAAGGTTTTTGAAGCACACTTTTATCTTATTAAAGTGTGGATGATATGAAGGTATATAAATACACACAAAACATATCTTTCTCAAGCATGATAAATTTTCTTTTTGGATTTAATTTGGATGAGTTTCTATAGAGAAATTGATGATACCTTTTATATGATGTATTCTTGAAGTTTCTTGAATAAATTAGTTGGAGTTAAAGGTTATAGATCACTTTTATAAGCACTAAAAATGAGTTGAAACTATATTTAATAAAAAATAAAAAATCACAAAACATTTATTTTATGAACTGACTTTTAGTGATAATTTGAATAATTATTGTTTACATGTCAATTGTGAAGTTTTCTTGATGTTTCTGAATGCTTGAAGAGGTTTAGAAGTTATTAATGAATTTATGAATAATTATAGAATTTGTTAAATAAGGTACACATAACATTTATACTAGAAAATTAATATGAAAAAAAACTTTGAGTTTTCTAGCTAAATTGTTGAGGTATGATCTTAAAAATGATTAAAAATTGATTTCAAATCTATTATAATAAATTCTAATAGTTAGTGAAAAATTATAGGAAAATTGAGTTGTTGCACATGAAATTCTAAATGAAAAAAATATTTGAACTTCATTGCATATAAAATTTTAGTTTGACTGATTAATTATTGAAGGAATGAGTAGGGATAGAATCAGATAATGATATAGAACATATCTTGGTATTATTTAGGAATATTTCATCAGAAGTGGACAATTGAAAAATATTTTTTTGTGTGAATAACATATAAATAATTTTCACGAAATAATTATTTATTTATCTATTCTATCATAAAATATTTATTATTTGAGTTTTTTTCATCTAATTCATGGATAATATTGACATACATGATCAAGAGATATTACACAAAGTGGGTGTTGAATTTGGATCATAATTTTTTTTGTGGCTCTAGAATTTGGAAAATTAAAGTACATAACATCACCCACAAAAAACATAAAAATATAATATTTATATAGAATTATTTTTGTAAAGTATTGACAAAAATAAAAATATGAGAATGAATATTTTTTGAATTATTGTTAGAAATCTTTTGGAAATTTATTATAAAATTAACTATTAATTATTTGATTCAAAAATTTGAATATATGTAGGATGAAATTTATTTTGGGAGATGTGTGGGGATTTAAATTCCCAAGGATTATAGAGTTATCTTTAGAGATATTTTTAGAAATTTTATTATAAAAGACTAAATTTAAATTGGTCAATATATATGGATTTAGTTGGTAAAATTGGTAAACTATTTTTTATAAAAAAATATGAAAAAATATATATATTTCTATAATTCAAGTTAAATAAATTAAAAATAGATATTATTTTTCATAAAATACAATTATAAATTATTTTTTATGAGTATTTATTGATAATTCATGAAAATAAAAATTAATAAGTTTTTTAGGAACTCATGAGAAAGAGTGTGATCGTATGCTAATCAACAACTGAAGGCTTAAGAGAAAAACTTTTCTAAAAAATCATTGATCGAGTAAGATAATGATTCATTAAATTAAAATATATGACTATGAAATATTTTCATGTAATTATTTTTATGAAGTATCTACTAACATTAAATGATGAATATTAATATTTGTTGAATTATTGGTCTAAATATATTAGAAATAGATTATAAAATTAATTGCTAATTATTTCATTCAAATTTTTAATATACAAAGGATGAAATATATTTTTGGAGATGCACTGGAATCTAAATTCCCATGGATTATGAAGTTATTGTAAGAACCTAGTTTTTCACTTAGGTATGAGTCCTTTTAAATTTGGTTTAATTCCTTATTTTGGATCTAATATGGATGCCTGAGAGGTTATAAAGGTTACAGGGGTGTCTGGGGCATGTTCAGAGCTTGGAACCTTATTTGATGGAGAAAAAAACTAGGCCACACTATTACTAGAAACTGTGAAACCCAACCAACATGGTCTCTCCAAACCTTTTGGGTCAGATAGTGTGGTAAAGCAGGGTGCATGATTTTCCCTAACCGTGCACCAAGGGCCCCATTCCAATGCAATAACTCTATAGTTTTTAGCGAAGGTGATTCGCACGGTTGGCACATGGTTTCCCTAACCATGTGTCCAAACCTTGCAGGTTCTCCTTAACACATCATATGGTGTATGATTAGTGTAAAATTTTCTAACCATGAAACCAAACCATGCAACCCATATTTTTGGGTGAAATGACCATTTTTCCCTTAATTATATGTTTTAAATAATCCACTTCCTCTAATTTCTCTCTAGTGGACAAAAAGGGATCCCCACTTCTCTATTTAACTTATTTGAAGCCTCTTTGATAGTTTTTTATCCCATCTTTCCATACAAACTCCAATTCAATCATCGTTTCCCACATTGGATGCGCATCAGAGAGATCTTGATTCCTTTTTAATCTTTTTTTATCTATCTCTCAATGGAGTTGTCAAGGTGCAGGCTCATATGACCTATTTTAAGGGTGTTGATCTATTCTTCATATCTATTTTAATTCAGGATAAACTAAAGTTTGATACTGAATGAGTAGAGTCATACAAGCCTAAGGTAGATGGTCTATAACTCATCTCTTATGATTCATTCATTTATAAATTTTCTGGTGTGCATGCTGATTTCATTAGGTGTTTCCTGTTTAATTCATGTGCCTTGATTATAGTCATTAGAACCATAACCTATAACTATTTTTAAATATTTTATCCAATAGTGGAGGTTAATTCATCAACACTGACCATCCCAAGTAGGGTGTTTCCCTTCATTATTATTTTTGGGGTTTGTTATGTGCATATGTGCCACCATTCAGGTGTTCTTTGGCTTGACCTTGATAATGGTAATACCTTCCTTAATTAAATTCCTATTTAATTAGTTTTTTATTATCCCTTGAATATGTTAGTTTCACTTGACCCTTCTAAGTTAAGTGTTCTACTTGAATAATGAATGTTGAAATGGTTAAATTGGAAAGTACACTATGTATATGACTTGGCCTAATTAAATGTAATTGAATGACTCAGTTTCATGTTTTTATCACACCATTCTATGATTGATGGAAGCCAATGGAGTGAAACTAATTAATTGAATATGATATATATAAATTAATAAATGGTTGAATGTCCTTTAACCTTGTCACACTAATGAAAGGTATGGAATGAACCCTTTGACATATTAAATGGAATGACTATTACATAGACTTAATTAATTTAATGAATAAATTATAAGGTTCCTAATTGTAAATAGACCTTGACTTTGTTATAGGAGTGGTTAGACTCAATCTATCCTTGGATTACCAAGGGAATGCCTTGAGCACTCGTGGACGCCATTTTGATTCAAGGATGTCGCTTGCCAAGGGTGAGACCCACCTTAGAACATGATCCTTGTCTACTAGTGGATTCCCAATATGACACCATAGGATACCTCCATTATCATTATAGGATGTCTTGGATACACTCCTTGGATCCATCATTATGTCTACAGACATGAGGTTCCATGGTTACATCCATCAGGCCTAGTCATTGCGTACCTGTTTTACCTTGGATGAGATCCTTGGAATCATATGAAATTATTGTTGTGGAATTCCTTAGGAGATTCCCCTTAGATTAAATTCTTATAACTTATCCAGGCTACAGGTTACTAATGAGTTGGATTAACCCCTAAGGTCATGGACGTCTTGGTTATTACCTTGGATCTCTTTCATTATTAATATCATTATAGGATGCCTTATTATATCTTGGATCCTTCATAATTATTATTATCATATAAGGATGTCAGTGCTGGTTATACCTCACATGACTTACATATATAGACTGGAACTTAAATAACGAATGAAATGGTTATATGTTTAGACACCAGCTAAGGCTGAAGCAGGTACTTGGGTATTTACATTACTACACTACATTAATTTTATATATGCATGCTTACACACTATTTCAGTTTATATTAAATGGATTGGATGTTATATATTTCATCGGTGGTGGCCTATTAAGATTTATCTCACACCCTATCTGGGAAACCATTGGTACCTAGGTATATTACATGTATGCAGGTGTTGACAAAGGGAAGTTTCCTTCCTTGGAAACCTAAAATTGATTGTTTGTATTTGGATAGATCTTTGTAGAAGATGATTGGGATAGGTCCTGAGTTGTGGGATAGTTCTTGGTTTATTTTTTATACTTTTTTATAGCATGTATTGTCTACTGATTTGTATCCACATTTTCAATTTTCTAGACACATGAAATATATCATTAGTTTCTTGAGTATTGTTTCCAATTTTTTATTAATTCATTATTCTTGTATTATTCTATTGTACCATCTATTTACTTATATTTATTCTTCTATTTACCTTGTATTTCATTTATCCACTGTGGTACACTTTATTAATGAGGGAATATTCTTTCCATGGACACACCCTAGGTCCTCATTGAAATTCACCATCCTCTGGAATTTGAGGAGATGCTTCTAAGGCCATGTGGCAAACCAGGCTTAGGGAACCTTTGAGTGGCACCTAGATTTGAGATGTCACAAGGTGGTATCAATGTAGGTTCCTTCCTTGCTTTACTATTTGGAGACAATAGACCGGGGATTAAGAATGCTTGGAACTCAGTTATAAGTCATGATTGGGTGTATCTAACCCCTTTTTAGGGTAATTCCACATTTCCTAGAATTATAATTATTTCTCTTCCTTTGACTATTTTTATTGATACCATTTCACCATTGGGTGATGCACATATTGTGTTGTGGTTATTATTATTATTCTGATTGAGGATTTCATTTCATCCTTGGCCCGATGATATAAGGGAAACGAGAATTATTACATGAATCATCGTAGGCACCTTTAATTCACATGTCATACATATTATCATGCCATATAGGTATATTTCACCGCTTGTATTTCCTGTATTTCTTGTTCCATTGAGTGATCCTTGTTTGTATATATATATATATATATGATTGTGATGCTTTTTGGCTATGATTGAGGGATTTCTACTTTCAATTCATGAGGTGTATGGGACCTCATGGTTTGTAATGGGTAATTTACTGAGTTGATCCAATATAATGGAATTAAATGGGTTTTTATTTCAATGATAAGGTGTGTAACACCCCAAGCTTCCATGGTACGCTTCTCTTTGAATAATAGAGTAGCGTGTGTTGTACGCAACCTCGAGTTCTAACACACCGTGACCAATAAAAGTAGATGTTATGAATAGTAATACCCACCTTTTGAAATTATATAAATTTTATATTTCAAAATGGACTTCATTTTTGGATTCAGAATATCGAAATTATCCTAAGTTGAATTTTTTGTAAATTTTCTGAGAACTTCCAATTTTCTATGAATAGAAAAAAATACTTAAAAACAATTTTTTTAATAAAAATAATTTATAGTGATAAATTATAATATTGAGTGGTTTTAAAGTATAATTAGAATATATTTTTACCATTTTATCCAATGGTGGTCATTATAATTAATTTCACTTTGAAATTGGACATAAACGAGTGTCAATCGTTTGATATATATTATTTCTTAAAAACCCGCTATTTTTTTGACAACGGGAATTAATTATAAAATTGATTAATGCAACTTATATGTTTGGAATTTTGTAAAATAGACATCATTTTTGAATTCGGAATATCAATTATATCTTAGGGTGAATTTTTGGTATTTTTCGGAAAAATATCGATTTTTGATGAATAGTGAAACCACTAAGTGGTAGTTAAAAAAACCGATTTTTCGTTTAAATGAAATTTTACCACCTCTGTGATTTGAATTTCAAAAATCCGACATACATCATTTTCATTAGGAAGTAAAATGTGTTTCAATGGGATTAAAATAATTTTTGGTGAATAGTAACATTTAAGTTTTATTAATCGCGATTAAAGGTAATTAGTGTAATTTAAGGTAAATATAATGTTATAATAATATGAAATTACCTTTAAACTTGTCCTACCCTTATTGGGTGAGTCATGGCCGACCAAGAAAATCCATGGGTCAACTTGGGGACCCCATGGAGCCACTTGGGAAAGAAAATGACATTAATAACTTTTTATTTAAAGTAAAAATAAAATTGTCACAAACATGTGTTGTTTTACTAAAACAATTATTACATAGGGTTATATAAGTTAAATTTTTGACTAGAAATATTAATTGGAAAGATAAAAATATTTCCTACATCATGGTATTTTTTTTATAATTTTTAGACATTAAATAAATTAAATTATTTATAACACCATGATGATGCAACGATTACCTCATTAATTAACGATTTAAATAAAATGAAAAGATAATGTAAAATATAAAACTTACACTTGTAAAAAACCTATTGGATGAGTATATTTAGAACCCTTATCACCTTATCCTCAAAATATATAATTTTAGGACCTTTGAAATCCGAAAATCACTTCATAATAATGTAACATTTCATAACTTTCCAAGAGTGCCCCTCCTCTCCTCTTATAAAAGGCCCCCACCACTACCATCTTATTCATACCTTACAAGCCATTTGTATCGGCCAACCTCTGCCCAAATACCCTCTCAACATTCCTCCCTTAATCCTAGAAGTCTTAACTTAGGCAGAAATCTCTTCAAGAAACCATTTTGGCTCAAACCGAGGGGAGTTACCCGATTTAAAGGTAATGTCTTCTCTTATGTTGTTTTGTTTTATTTTGATTCTACAACCCCCTAAACTCTTTTTATTATTTTATTTTGTAACAACACCAGTATCCTAAATATACTTTTATGTTTTTATGAGAAGGATTTTATTTACACTTACACACACCTTTATCTAATGGTTAAAGAACATACTGTTTCAGTGGGTGGCGAATTACTGCCGCACGAAATGATGGTTGTTCAATATTCTTTTAACACCTCTCATGGTGGCCATTATGATGACACTATTTTAATATATGATATATATTATGTTTATGTTTTCCTTATTCTTCTGTATTTTTCATTTATGGTATACCTTTATGATTTCCATTATGGGCAAACACGATAATTTCATTTTAGGAAGTGTGGACTACCGCCCCCTCAAAGTGATTTGAATCGTTAATGCCATATGTGGGACGTATAAAGGATGGAGTAAATGATATTATATATGATATTATACTGTAATTATAATATACCTTTATATAATTATGGTTTCATTCTATTAAATACGAAATATAAATGAAAGTAGTGTTCATACGTATGTACGGCTTACCGTCTCCATGAACGGTGCATTTCATTTCTTACCTCTAAATGTTATGTAATATTATAAATGAATGTATATAATGGATATGTATGATATATATGATATCTACATCATGACTATAATTCTGGATATAATGGATATTTTACCGCATGAACAACTTGTAATTATAAGAAGTTTATTTTTGACTCAAGTACCAAAGATCGACAAAACGACCGTTATTAACATAAATAATTACATAATGTTTATAACATGGTAATAAGTGATATAAAAGGAATACTGAACTTGAAAAATGTTCTTAATCAAGTAGAAATTAACTCTAGTTTATTATTCAGGAGATTAAAGAATGATCAATTCAAGTCGGACACGAGGTAAGGGAACTTCTTAACCCAATTTACATTCTTTGGGTTAATCTCCTACTTTCATATTATGTCATGATATTATTATGTCCTATCTTGTATTTGTACTTTCTTTATGTGTACTTATACTGAATATAAAAAATAGATCTATTTTATTTAAAAAATGATCTTTCTAAGGGACTTCATCTCAATCTCATTTCATTGAGGCATATTTTGTTTTATACACAAATTTCTTTTATATGGTGTATAAACCCCTTTGACTTTTACTTTTATTGCATGTGATTATTTGACTAGTAGAATATACATGTGAATAAGTAAATTTAATTATTTAATTTTATTTTTTCCATATTATGATGAAGTTCAAGTTTAAAAGGCTTTTGTTTTAGTTATACATTGCCTTAAATGTTTATGTTTATTTATGAATTTTTTCGCTGTATTGTTATCCTTACTGAGCATCTGAGCTCACCCATTTCTATGTTTTATTTTCCCAGGATGTGAAGAAATATTTTATGACTGACCTACAGGGATAGTCTGAAGAGGATAGGAGTGTGAACTATGGAGACTATGTTATTGTGATTTTTCACTTTATGATGTAATGTAATATTTATGAATGTATCTAGTGTTTCCAAGGCTACTAAACTAATCGGTCATTCGAGACTTGATATTTTTTGATCATGACAATGTTACGTAATAACGCACCGAATCTAGGTAACTGGGGTCAGGGCATTATAGTTGGTATCAGAGGAAGTTTAGTACTAACCTTAGAAGCTAGATTTAGAAAAACTCTGATTAGAGCATATAGCCCAAAGATAGACTTTGAGGATTAGTATAGAAGAACTTCCTAGAATTTTGGTATTATAGAGATTTTGTGAGTTTTCTGAGCAATACATCCCTATTTGGATACGAGCAGGTAGAGGTGGCTCTGGCACAGATGTACCTAGGGGTAAAACCTGAAAAACACCACTTTGAGTTAGACTCGAACGGGAACTGGTGCACGACAACGGGCATTGCTGCACTCTTGGTTACGACACTCCCGGGGGGATATTCTTAGGATAATTATCATTTTCTTTACAAACCATTATGAAGGTTTTATGAGTATATACTTCCTCAAAGAAGTTTTTTTTTATGATTATGGATTATATCCATAAACTATTCAATTTATGTTAAGTGTTTTACAAGTATGGAATTATGTATTTTGATTCATAAACTGATCTAGTTTATGCCATTGTTTAGAAATGGTGTCTAGTGAAAGGAATGGAAACCATATCAATGCATGCACTCCATGTAGGGATTTCCCTCCTGCTCAAGATAATTATAATGGAGTTGGTGATACAACTGGTTCTGATCATCTTATCACCATACTGGGACAATTCACTCAGGTTATGAATAATAACCTTACTCATATGGAGTACCCTGATCCGCAATGTGGAGGATCAATGTTAGATCATTTCATGAGGCAACAACCTACAACATTTAATGGGCATATAAATCCATTATTAGCTGAGAAATGGATAAAATCCTTAGAGAAAACATTCCACACATTGGGGAGTAGCGAAAAGGAGAAAGTTGTCATGGCAGTTTACTGCCTCACTGGAGATGCTGATCAATGGTGGTCATTGATTCAAAACACAAAGGAAGATGATGAAATATCAAATATAGAATGGAGGGAGTTTAAATAGCTCTTCTTAGAAAAATAATTTTCTCGTGACCATCGAGCAGATATGGAAAGGCAATTTCTGAGTCTGAGGCAAAAGGAGGACGAGAATGTTGCAAAGTATGAGTCTAACTTTACAAGGTTAGCGTGGAATGCTGCAGATTATATACGTAACCCAAGAAGTAAGATTGGTCATTTCTTTGATGGGTTAAAACCATTTCTCTATCGAGAATTAGTATCATAATCTTTCTCAACGTATGAGGATATAGTCTCGTGTTCTATCAAGACAGAAAAGGAATTTTTGAAATCTTATGACAATAAAGTAAAGCAAGAGAAGAAGAGAACGGTGGAACAAGAGAGAGATAAAGGGAAAAAGGGAAAGAAGAATTTTCCATTATGCGATAATTGTGGGAATAATCACCCTGGTACCTGCCTAAAGGGAATGAGAGTTTGTTATAAATATGGAGAAAAAGGTCACGAGGCTCGTGATTGCAAGGGAAAGAAAGAGGCTATCAATGTTGAATGCTACAATTGTAGAGAAATGGGGCATTATGCAAATGGATGTCCTAAGCGTCATGGAAACCAACCTCAGAAAAGGCCAAGGGATCAAGGGCAAGCTTATGTTGTTACTACAGATGAAGTTGAATAATTATTGTATTTGTGTTTTTGGACTCAAGAACTATATTATGGTTATAAGAATAATGTGAATTATATATAAGGATTGTACTGCAGTACTTGTTGTTTTCATTAAGGTTTTAATATGGTAAAGGTAATCATATTTTTAGTATGTGACAATAAGAGAAACTTTACTTTATTTGGGGAATCTAATGTTACAATTGATTTTGGAATTTAGAAACCTTTTAGAGAAAGTCTGGACAGAGGTATTTTGGATAACTATAAAGGTTGGAATGGATTAAGTTGAACTTTGGATAGTATTTTTTAAGTTTAAAACATTTCTGAAGATTATTTTTGGAATATTATAATACTATAGTTTTCGGAAAAGGACAACCTGTAGGTCAGGGGATAACCCGTCGCGTCGGAAAAAGCTGCAGGAATCGAACCCACAACCATAGTGTGACAGGGCTTTATTACCTACCACTAGCCTACATGAAGTCCCTGGTTATTACAAAATAGTTTTCCTAATCTAAATGGTATGTGTTAAAATTTGGAACCTTGTACAATTAGGATAAATATAATATTTTTGAGTTCTATTATCTTTTTGAGTGAAAGATGGGATTGTGGTAAAAATTTATTAAAGAATGAAAGTCTAGATGACAAGTATGTATATTTCCTTACGTTCTTAGTAAATCTCCTAAATAAATTCCTCAACTGTATGAAAGGTAACTTAAAACAAAAATGTTGTCAGTTAACTTTTCATATTGGGGAATCAATGATCGTTTAACCAATCACAAGTATATGATTTTCTTGTAGTTAACTTTATCCTAATCCTATTTTCTACAACTCTCCATCAGACCTTAATGGTTTTTTTTCCTCCATATCCATGTTTTCATAGAATCCTAGTATGGGCTATCTCGGGTGACCTTTATACTTCTCTTTCTTTCTTTTAAAGTTATATTTTTATTAACCCTATTTCCGATATGGGTTTTCCACAAAGGTATTTCCTATTTTCAACCTTTTATTTTCAAAGAAAAATTTCAAATTGCGAGGACACAATTTACTGAAGGAGGGGAGAATGTAACACCCCATGCTTCTATGGTGCGCTTCTCTTTGAATAATAGAGCAGCGTGTGTTGTACGCAACCTCGAGTTCTAAGACACCACGACCAATAAAAGTATCCGTTATGAATAGTAATACCCACTTTTTGAAATTATATAAATTTTATATTTAAAAATGGACTTCATTTTTGGATTTGGAATATTGAAATTATCTTAAGTTGAATTTTTTGTAAATTTTCTGAGAACTTCAAATTTTCTATGAATAGAAAAAAAATACTTAAAACAAATTTTTTAATCAAAATAATTTATAGTGATAAATTATACTATTGAGTGGTTTTAAAGTATAATTAGAATATATTTTTACAATTTTATCCAATTATGGTCATTATAATTAATTTCACTTTGAAATTGGACATAAACGAGTGTCAATATTTTGATATATAGTGTTTCTTAAAAACCCGCTATTTGTTTTGACAACGAGAATTAATTATAAAATTCATTAATGTAAATTATATGTTTGGAATTTTGTAAAATAGACATCATTTTTAAATTTGGAATATCAATTATATCTTAGGGTGATTTTTTAGTTTTTTTCTGAAAAACATCGATTTTTGATGAATAGTGAAACCACTAAGTGGTAGTTAAAAAAACTGATTTTTCATTTAAATGAAAATTTACCACCTCTGTGATTTGAATTTCAAAGATCTGACATACATCATTTTCATTAAGAAGTAAAATGTGTTTCAATGGGATTAAAATAATTTTTGGTGAATAGTAACTTTTAAGTTTTATTAATCGCGATTAAAGGTAATTAGTGTAATTTAAGGTAAATATAATGTTATAATAATATGAAATTACCTTTACACTTGTCCTACCCTTATTGGGTGAGTCATGGCCGACCAAGACAATCCATGGGTCAACTTGGGGACCCCATTGAGCCACTTGGGAAAGAAAATGACATTAATAACTTTTTATTTAAAGTAAAACTAAAATTGTCACAAACATGTGTTGTTTTACTAAAACAATTATTACATGGGGTTATATAAGTTAAATTTTAGACTATAAATATTAATTTTAAATCTAAAAATATTTCCTATATCATGGTATTTTTTTTATAATTTTTAGACATTAAATAAGTTAAATTTTTTATAACACCATGATGATGCAACGATTACCTCATTAATTAACGATTTATATAAAATGAAAAGATAATGTAAAATCTGAGATTTAAACTTGTCAAAAACCTATTATATGAGTAGATTTCTAACCCTTATCACCTTATTCTCAAAATATATAATTATGGTACCTTTGAAATCCGAAAATCACTTCATAATAATGTAACATTTCATGACTTTCCAAGAGTGCCCCTCCTCTCCTCTTATAAAAGGCCCCCACCACTACCACCTTATTCACACCTTCCAAGCCATTTGGATGGGCCAACCTCTGCCCAAATACACTCTCAAAATTCCTCCCTTCATCATAGAAGCCTTACCTTAGGCATAAATCTCTTCAAGAAACCATTTTGGCTCAAACCGAGGGGAGTTACCCGATTTAAAGGTAATGTCTTCTCTTATGTTGTTTTGTTTTATTTTGATTCTACAACCCCCTAAACTCTTTTTATTATTTTATTTTGTAACAACACCAGTATCCTCAATATAATTTTATGTTGTTATGAGAAGGATTTTATTTACACTTACACACACCTTTATCTAATGGTTAAAGAACATACTGTTTCAGTGGGTGGCGAATTACTGCCTCACGAAATGATGATTGTTCAATCTTCTTTTAACACCTATCATGGTGGCTATTATGATGACACTATTTTTATATATGATATATATTATGTTTATGTTTTCCTTATGCTTCTGTATTTTTCATTTATTCCATAACTTTATGATTTCCATTATGGGTAAACGCGATAATTTCATTTTAGGAAGTGCGGACTACCGCCCCCTCAAACTGATTTGAATCATTAATGCCATATGTGGGATGTATAAAGGATGGATTAAATGATATTATAAATGATATTATACTGGAATTATAATATACTTTTATATCATTATGATTTTATTCTATTAAATACGGAATAGAAATGAAAGTAGCGTTCATGCGTACGTACGGCTTACCGTCTCCATGAACGGTGCATTTCATTTCTTACCTCTAAATGTTATGTAATTTTATAAATGAATGTATATACTGGATATGTATGATATATATGATATATACATCTTGAATATAATTCTTGATATAATGGATATTTTACAACATGAACAACTTGTAATTATAAGAAGTTTATTTTTGACTCAAGTACCAAAGATCGACAAAACGACCGTTATTAACTTAAATAATTACATAATGTTAATAACATGGTAATAAGTGATATAAAAGGAATAATAAACTTGAAAAAGGTTCTTAAGAAAGTATAAATTAACTCTAGTTTATTATTCAGGAGATTAAAGAACGATCGAGTCAAGTCGGACACAAGGTAAGGGAACTTCTTAACCCAATTTCCGTTCTTTGGGTTAATCTCCTACTTTCAAATTATGTCATGATATTATTATGTCCTATCTTGTATTTGTACTTTCTTTATGTGTAATTATACTGAATATGCATAATATATCTATTTTATTTAAAAAAATGATCTTTGTAAGGGACTTCATCTCAATCTCATTTCATTGAGGCATATTTTGTTTTATACACAAATTTCTTTTATACGGTGTATAAACCCCTTTCACTTTTACTTTTATTCAAAAGGAATATTTTTATACGAAGCGTTTTTACTAAACGACAAAAGGAATTTTTTGTCTTACGTATGCGGTGACAACGACTTCTCTGCCTCCGTGACCATTTTTAGTGTTTCAGATTCCTCTACAAGCCATAACTTTTTTTAAATGAAAAATAAATACCAAGTTTTAATTTTCTTTTATTTTGGTATTGAAAATGGTTTTGATAATGTTTTGATTATATTAATGTGTTGTATTGATATCTTGTGATTGAAATGTGGAAATTTTATGTTTCCTTTATGCATGTTTTATGTGATACTATTATGTTATGGTTTTGATATGTTTAAACCTTTTCATATAAGGAATGAATTGGACTTAATAAGTGACGGGTGGAGCCTGCTATAGCTCCTCGATGCATCGGTAGGTATCATGAGACAAACTAGTGTCTTGGCATGAGGCCTTGACAAAATCTTATTTGTAGTCTTGGCACGAGGCCTTGGCTACGTGGTTATGATAGTCTGGAATTATGCATTCCATCATTATGAAAGTGGTTATTGATATTGCATGTGATTATTCAACTAGAAGAATATCCATGTGAATAATTAAGTGGCATTATTTCATTTTATTTTTGCCATATTATGCTGAAGTTCAAGTTTAAAAGGCTTTTGTTTTAGTTATACATTTCCTTAAATGTTTATGTTTATTTATGAAATTTTCCGCTGTATTGTTATCCTTACTGGGCATCTTAGCTCACCCCTTTCTATGTTTTATTTTCCCAGGATGTGAAGTAATATTTTATGACTGACCTACAGGGATAATATGAAGGGGATAAGAGTGTGGACGATGGAGACTATGTTATTGTGATTTTCCACTTTATGATGTAATATAATATTTATGAATGTATCTAGTGTTTCCAAGGCTATTTAACTAATCGGTCTTTCAAGACTTGATCTTTTGTGATCATGCTAATGTTACGTAATAATGCACCGACTCTGGGTAACTAGGGTCGGGGTGTTACAAGGTGTATGGTTCCTAATTCATTAGGAATGAAAATACATTTTAAATTAACCTTGATATATGAAAATAAGAAAATGAAAACTATAAAAGTTAAACTTGACTTATAAAATAAAATGGTTGTCAGTAAATGAAGAGGTAAAGTACTATTGAACTTTCACCTACTAGAACCCCTGGAAGTTAAAAAAGAACACTTACCAGTGTATATCCTTCTAAGCAGGTAGTTAGGTTAGTATACCATGGGTATTGATCTTATTCCTTTTATTCATATTTCTCTATTGATATCTATCTACTTAAAGCTTTTTTGGAGGTGTGTGCTTGGCATTTGTAGACCACCACCATGACATCCTCATATCATACGCCAAGAGGGTGGCGACAACCATGCTCCGAATGTGGTGGACCCTAAGCTTCCAGTCTTACTACCATGAGTGAAACTTGAATCACCTGTATCAGAGTATAGAACTATCTACAGTACAAGGTACTATTCTACCAACCACCACTATAGTATCTACTTTATCTGATACAGGTGCTTCACACTCCTTCATCTCTTTATCTATCTTAAAAAGTATAAATCTAAAAAAATAGTATTACTATGGTGTAATGACCCTGGATACACCGTTAGAAGTACAGTTAGAGGGAATAAGACAATGTAGGGACAATCCTCTTGAGGTAGGCAGTTACCCTTTCTTATGAGACCTCTTTGTTCTTGAAATGATAGTCTTAGATGTCATTCTCATGATAGATTGGTTGGTTCTATATCATGAATTTATAGACTATTATTATCATATGGTATCATTTACATCACTATATGGCCACATTTATCTGCACAAGGGTGAGTGAAGTGTCCAGGATGGTAGAGATGGACTAGAGAATCACGGGTTATGTGGGGTGACTGCTGAGATTGTTAATCTCTTCATGTAAGATCAGGGTTTACATCAGTTTGAATCCCCTTTAGTATTAAATCATTTCATGGATATCCTTCCCAGTGATTTTTCTAGCTTACCTTCTAAGAGGGAGGTAGATTTTACAATTCATCTCGTTCTAAGAATCTCTCCAGTGTCCATTCCTTAATATAGGATGGAGCCTACTGAGCTCGAGAAGTTTAAGAGATAGTTGGAGGATATAGAGGCCAAAGTTTTTATATGGCCTAGTACTTTTTCTTGGGGTTCACCCATGATTTTCACTAAGACAACAGACGAGAATCTTTATCTATGCATGGATTATAGATGGTTGAACCATATTATGGTAAAGAACATGTGTCAAATGCCTCAAATAGATGTCTCTTTGATCAGATCCAATGAGATAGGGTGTTTTCTAAGATCGAACTGAGATTGGGATATCATCAGGTGTGAGTCAGGCCATCATACGTACCTCATATATCTTTCTATAGCAGGTATAGTATGTACGAGTATCTCATTATATTTTTTGGTCTTACGAACACTCCTGTTGTTTTCATGGATTTGATGAATAGGTTGTTCCACCCTTATCTAAATTATTTTGTCATAGTATTTTTGGATAATATCTTGGTGTATTCTCACACTCATAGAGACCATGATAAGAACCTTGAGATAATTATGAGTATAGTGAGAGAGCATCAGCTTTATGCCAATATTGCTAAGTACCATTTATGGATCGACAAAGTTCACTTCTTGGGTCATATTATCTTAGAGTCTGGAGTATCTAATAACCTAGAGAAGGTGAGTGACGTGGTCTCCTATGAGTATCCCAAAAACATGTTTGATATACTACATTTCTTGAGGCTCTATGGATATTAATGGAATTTCATATAGTACTTATCACACCTTGTTTTACCTCTTACTGGTCTTATAAGGAAGGATGTTGAGTTCTTTCAGTCAGAAGCATGTGAAAAAGCCTTTCAGGAGATAAAAGGGACGCTTATCACGACACCTATTCTAATTCTACCAGAGCCTGGAAGAGGTTATATAGTGTTCTGGGATGCATCAGACATCATACTAGGAGCATTATTGATATAGGAGGATAAATTCATTGTGTATAGATCTCAGTAGTTGATGCCTTATGAGAGAAACTACCTAACACATGTCCTTAATTTAGTAGAAGTTGTCCATGACTTACATTGTTAGAGACACTATCTATTGGTTGAGTACTTTGTGGTGTATACAGATCACAATGGCCTCAAGTATATCTTTACACAATGAGACTTGAATCTCATATAGTGGAGATGGGTCGAATATATTCAGTCTTTCGATTTTGAGCTTGCCTATATGCCTGGAAAAGAAAATGTAGTAGCAGATATTCTAAGTCAGAAAACTCAGGCATATGCCATATGAGAAGCTAGTGATGAATATAAATTAATGGCCCTATTTTTTGATTTTAATCTAGAGTTTCATGACAGTCACGGTCAGTATTACCTCTTATCCTTGAAAATTACCCATTCCCTACTTGAGAAGGTGAAGAGAAGGAAATTTTTATATCCTAAAGGCTTTGTTATCCATGATAGTATTTTAGGAGATGACTTGCCTCCAGATTGGTCTATAGATAGAGACAAAAACCTATATACTCTTGGACGTGTCTAGGTTCCTGTAGATTTGATATAGTAACTGATGTGAGAGTCCCATGCTTCTCAGTGTGTAGTTCATCCCGAAATCTCCAAAATGTATCGAGACATGTGATGCCAATATTGGTGGCCTAGGATGAAATGTCAGATAATAGGTTTTATCAAGATGTGTTCCTCCTGTCAGTAGGTGAAGGCAGAGCACCAGAGAACTACAGGCTTGTTACACTCACTTCCATTCCCATAATGGAAATGGGAATATGTTGCTATGGAATTTGAAGTTGGCTTACCAAGGTTTCCTAGAGGTAGTGATGTTTTATGGGTTGTCATTAACATATTGATGAAAGTATCCCACTTCCTTCATATCTGGGAGACTTTCTCATTTGAGTAGCTAGGAAGATTGTATGTCTATGAGTCCATATGACTACATGGGGTCCCTTGTACTATCATTTCAGATAGGGACACTCACTTCATGTCACGGTTCTGGTAGGGCTTTTAGAGAGTTATGGGTATATAGGTGCTTTTGAGCACGACCTTCCACCCTCAGACCAATGGATAGTCAGAACGGACGATACAGGTTCTAGAGGACATGCTCCAAGAATACATCCTTGTATTCAATAGTTATTGGGAGAATCATATCCATTTAGTTGAGTTCAACTACAATAATAGATTTTAGGCAATGAAATCAACAATAGATTCTACTTTTCAAGAAATTTATTGGTGATTATTTGTTTCAAAATTTGAATATATGAAGGGTAGAATTTATTTTTAGAGATGTGTTGGATTTTAAATGACCAAGGATTATGGTGTTATCTTTAGAGATAGTTTTAGTAATTTTAATATGAAAGTCTAAATTTAAATTGGTTTATATGAGAGGATTAATACGAAAATATATTTTCATAATTCATGTCAAAGAAATTAAGAACATATCTTATTTTTTAGGAAATAAAATTATAAATTATTTGATGAATATTTATTGATAATTCACAAAAACAAAAAGGAAGAAGTTGTTGAGGAATTAATGAGAAAGAGTGATTGTATGTTGATCAACTAATAAAAATATTCATAAAACATGTGCTTAAAATATTTATTGATCAAGGATGATAAAATTATTTTAAGATGCTAATGTAATTCTAAAATAAAAAATTGAAGAAGATCAACCTTTGATGGGGTTACAATATTGAAAACATGGCGGATCATTTAGTCTTTGGTGGGACATAAAAGTTAATGGGTTAATAATGATTTATTTCTACTGATTTTTTAATTTTATTTATTATGAACATCAGGGATATAGTATTCGACACTGAGAAATAAACCTTGTAAAAACATTATGTGTTTTTTGTAATTACTTTATTTCATTGTATAATTCCAAAAGTGATTAATACATGTTGAAAAAAATTATTTATTTTATATAGTGAAACGGTAATCTTGTTTTAAAAGTGAATGATTAAAAAGTTTTTCTATTTATGCATGCATGTGTGAATGAATAAATTTCTTGTCTTATACCATATATTATATATATGAAAAATAGATAAATAAAATAATAAAGCTTCATGTCTTAATTCATCTTATAATTGTTGTGGTTTATTTCTTTAGATAACTTTCAATTTTTCTATAATTATAAAGAAAAACATCTATATTAATATCTTCATCGTATTCCATAAATGTGCTTAAATATCGAAAACCATCATCTTTTGAACATGCGTTGTAAGTTCATCTATGAAAAAGGTAAAAAAGATATGAGCTTAAAACTAAACCTTGATGTTAATCTACTTAAGTTCTAATTCGAGTTTGATATACACCACCTGAACCCCTGATGAAAATTTTATCTAAATTAATCTCAAAACGGATGAAATTTTATATAATATCTATAATTAAGCTCCTCTATAATACTTCTATTATCCTACTTCCTTTTTTTATAGACTGAACTTTGTCTAAATATTTATATTTTCACTTTCCACCTCTAGATTAAACATGCACTATAAATATCATAAATATCACTTCCATCAGAAGACCTTACCCCCATCAAACTTAATGATTTTTGATTTCCTATAAAAATATGAATATATATTTAATATCAAATATCACCTTCCCACAAATTCTTTCCTTGAACAGAAACTGAAGAAAATTCATGTTGTCCTTGTAGTTGACCACACTGAAGGATTGCATGGAATCATACACCCCAATATTATGCTTTGCTTCACCATTCGACTATATAGAAGACCTTCTCTCGCTGAATGACTTCAATAGTTCCGAAAAAGTAGGAGTTTGAAGCTCTTCGATGGCCCCCATGCTTGGTAGATTGAACAACCTCTTCCTTGGTGTCAAGCACGATAGTTTATCAACCTGAAACATATCTAGGTAAACTTAAATAAGATATTCTCTCTCATGAATTAAATTAAACCGTCTTAACAAGTATCCATCGAGAAGAAATTTTTAGGCATGGTCTATAATCTGTACGATCTATTACTGGTTCCCACTTTTCAACTGCCTAAGATCCCTGCAGCAAGGAGAAACCATGTAATTAAGATTCATGCATGCCTCATGATCAAGTTGCAGAGAATCTATAAATTTAAAACAATCGGGAGTTTCTTCTATAAATGCGAGATGAATAATATATGATAAAGATGAAAATAACTACTTACGATAAATAGAGGAAGTAATGTTCTTGTTCCCAACATCTACCACCTCTAGAAAAGAGAACATAGTAGAATAATATCTCAAATTGAGAGTTTTATTCATTTCTAATCCTTCCCTGCAATGGAGTCTACCGAGGCTGTGTTGTTTTTCTCTAAACTCGTCAAGGATTATTCCAAATTTCTCCATTGAAGCACATTGATATTCTTATTCTTTAGACTATTGGTTGAAGATTGATGTGAAAATTTATAGTTTTATAACATAAATATCAAAGGTGAACATACCACTTCTGAAGAACTACATCTTGGTCATCTCTTCCACTTTCGACTGAAGCAACATCTGTCAGGTACCATTTTTCAGTTTTATCCAAGTAAACGGTCCACTCTAAATTAATGATTGAATTTAAGTCTTGGATTGTTGATAATTCATTTTTAAGTCTACTAGTTTTGTTGGTTGCACTCTCACGAAGGTCGTGGATCACCCCTTGAACCTGTATATACTCAATAAAGATCATTCATGATGGTAATCCTGGAAATGAAATAATCGAGTACCAGTTTTTTCTTCCAAGCATTCAAAGTTACAAGAAGCTCTGCCACTTTATCTAATAGCTATTTTTCTTCACTGTTCACACAGTCCTAAAATTTCTTCTCTAGTTCAAATAATTTTTTCACATTCATTGTCTGAACAACTTCAGCAATTTGTGTCAATTTGGATGTTTTCATGCCCGTAGTCTTGTAGAAGTTTACTATCATTTTAGAAATTGTCCTAGTAGCCTCAATAGATCTGTAATGTTTCTAAACTTGATTTAAAATGAAAGAAACAGTAATTGAAAAATAATCCAGAGAAATCATTACGCATTAAACATTTGAGCAGAAAATTGCGAACCTCCTCCTGCTGTTCTTCAAATAAAATTAGTCTCTCCTCCTAATTGTGAAGATTCTATGAAGGTCATTGAACAACTGATCCTCCTCTAAAGAAAATCCCGTAAGGATTTTTTCATGTACAAATAATGAAAATGAGTGTAAAACACAAATAACAGAAAAGGTAAACAAAGTATCTATTAAAGGAAACACTTGCATCCTCCAAGGCAGATGAGTGATTAGAAACTTATAAATTTATGTTTCTGAATGAAGGCTGAGAATAATTATCAAGAACCATAGATATGTCATCTAAATCCTTAATACCATAAACACACATGGTTTTTAACTTTCCTAACCATTCTATAAGTTCTTCTATATCCTTAAGAATGGGAAATAAAATCTATATGCTAATGAATTGAGTCTAAATTTAGTTTGGAATTTTTTAAAATGAAAAATAATTTAAATTTTCAGAATTTTCACCTTACCTTGGACTTGGTAGTTACACAGGACTGCATATCCTCTTCCATATCACTATGTTACAATTCTTGTTGCATCAATGATGTTTCAACGGTCTTATATATGGATTCTAGTTGTTGTGCTAATTGAAATTGAAATTTTTGGGCTAGCGTTCTGTTTCCTTCTTCTATATTGTCCTACCACTCTAAAAAAGATATTATATCAATTAACACCAACTTAGTTTAACAAAACTTACTGAGAACTGCTTATAACAATCTAAAAACAATGTTATGGAAATTGACACCAACAACTATTGGTTTTTGTATATCACTTATGACAAGTGCTTCTATTTTCTTTCAGATTGCTTAGTGAAAATGTGATTCTTTTCCAATTTAAGTGGTCTTCCTCAGGAATTCAAGTGTAAGAATTTTTTTCATAAATAAAACAAACACCAATTATTTTTTCAAAATACTTATCATAAGTGATAAAGTGCTTTCATCAAGTGCTATCAAAAAATTTATAATTGATTTTATACAAGTGCTTCCAAACTGTTTATTATAAGCAAGTGTAATCAATTTTTCAGAAAAAAAACAAACACCACATCCTCAAAATCACAAGTCACAATGCATTTTTCAGTAAGACCTGTTAGACAAAACCTTCAAGAATTATAAAAGAAATACATTTATAATTCATGGAATACAAATAAATTTTGGTAAATAGGCTAAATAAGTCAGATGAAGAATTCTCAAGCTCCACTCTAAGATCAACAACATGCTCAACCAAGGATTTCTCTATGAAAATCAAGAATAAAAGTCATTTTATGGAGAAAATTGTTGAATTTCAAAGAATAAGAAATCCAATAGCCATCTGACTCACTGAATTTGAGGAGATTGGATATCAGGTATTATTTTTCTTTAATTGTTTAATTGGCTTCGTTATGTCATTCTTTAAGATCAAATAATTCATTTTTGAGTTTGTTGAAGATTTATCTAGAGTAGAATAAGTTAGAAATTCAGATTCATTGTTGAAATAGATAGCTAAAATTACTCTTAAAAATGGTTTCACACCTCACTTGTTTTAATTTTATCAGTCAATTATACAGTTAAAATATGTTGATCCTTTTAGAATTCCTAGACCTCCATCAGTTGCTGCTTACATGGAAAATAATAAATCAACTCACAACCCCCTACAAGAAGAAAGGGTGTGTTTGATAGCGCTTATTGAAAACTTCTTATATTTAAGTGCATCTGTACAGGTGTTTCCAACGTAGAAGCTATTTTTTGCGACTTTATTTTGTGCAAACATTTTTTCAGAATCAGAACAAACACCACTTATTTTTTCAAACTACTTATCATAAGTGATGAGTTCTATAATCATTTTTCAATAAGTTTTTTCGAACGAGTCCTAAGAAATTATAATGACAAATTAAAATTGTGTTTTTCCTTGTCCTTTGCATCTGCATCAAGTTCCATATGCTCTATTTTCTTAGTCATAACCTATGAAAAATAAAATAAAATGATAATTAAGAAGGGAAAAATAATCTATAGATCATATATCTGATAAGGATAAAACCTTTTTATCTACTTACTCATAAAGATATCGATCATGTGGTATATAAATTCAATTTTTTCTTTCACTATAAACCTTTGATTCACCATTCATAAGAAATCCACATATAAGAATAACTTGTATTGTTTAAGCACCAGATCTATGATGAAACTATCAATAACCTTGTTTAAGTTGATCAATTTTTATATATAAGTCCTTGATTAGTGAAGATTTCATCATCTTTTGGTTAACCTGAAACAAAAAAATAACAAGAATTGTTGTAATATAAGGAATGGAAATCCATCATCAGCTCAAAAAATATGAAACTGATGAAACTGCTGACCTCTGGCTTGTTCTTGATATTCTTAGCATGGTGTGTATAATTGACGGTGCTGAGTGTCTCTTCCAAACAATAGATTGATGGTGAGATTGTGGCAATTATTCATGTCTTTTTTTCCCACCCAAGTAATCCCTCAATAGCCTTGTTCATCTGTGATCCTAGTTTTTCCAAAAAAATGTCGAGTTCTTTTTTGGTCCTAGAGAAGAGAAGCCTTTGAGAGAGGGAATAATATACAAGGAAATGGTGAGACTGAATATGTAATAATATAAATATATAGCAGAAAAAAAATATAATATGATTTTAAATATTTATGTTAATAAAATATATTTTTCGAGCAACGCATGAGAAATACAATCAAATGGGAAGAAATCAAACTTTATGTAAATGATGAAATTAACACTCCATCAGTCTCGTACCAAACATGATTTCTTAGGTCATTGTTCCATTGTATCAAACAGAGCCTTAAAGATACCCACTTAAAAATTGAAATATCCTTTACAAACAGACCATTTTACCTATATAGAACATGGCCAGAGTGCTCCAAAAGTTTATTAATGACACGACTGAGAGCGGGCAAGCTTTTATTGATCTCACAAACTTCCATTTCCCATCTGTAAAAAAATAGATTTTTTCAGAGATTGATCTATTTGAGCAAGACTAAAAAAAATACGGCTATAACTCTTTCACTTGAAATATAATAGGTTCTGTCTGACAACACTAACTAAAAAATTCTTATTATCAGTTGGGATAAATGATCATGTATAAGTGCAAGTGTTATTTTAGAAACAAAACATATTTTTTAAAACTGAACATTATGAGTGAAAAGTGATATAATCAGTTTTTAATAAGTGCTCCCAATGAGTAATGGTAAGAAGAATAAACTGAGGCACACCTCTCTTGCACCAGAATATGAAATATTTTCAGAACCAAGAAGTTCTATAGGGTTAAGTTTCTCACACTTTATCATCTCCTTCCCCTCTAGCGTGCACTCCTTGATGTGAATTGTAGTAGAAAATATCGAATGAGACCAACTACTTTGTTTGTTAAGGAGAGCTTCTATTGTTCACCTTTTAGAAGAACCTTTCTCCAAGATCTTGTACGTTTTATTAGCATTACAAACAATCTATTCTTCTAAACCTCTCACAAATACACCTCCTTTCCCATCTTCCATTAGCACAATGGGTTTCTTTGACTTGTCATATATGAATTTAGAACACTCTTATGAAGCCAAAAGGTCTATTATCCCCTTGTTGTACTGCTCTAAAAACATTAAATCCATGCTGTATTTGGAACTTTGAGCTTCCAGAATATTAAATATTTTCTTAACTGTTCTTGAAATCACACCAGAATCGCTTGGGAATTCTCCATTATAGAAAAAAGAAAATGTATCACAGTTTTACCATGATATGTGATACAGATGAAAGATGAGAGGTTGATTATTTTATTGAAACCAAAACTTCTCCCACTTCCATTCTGTACATTTTCCCTATTCCAGTTTTTCTATAAGCAAAGACAGTGCAGTTAAATATTTCAAGGGATTCATGAATAATTGGAGACACAAATTGATCAAACAACAACTCTTGTTTAGATATAGGACCAAAAACCTACAAACAAACTGACAATCTTAGATTCCATTTATAAAGTCAGTACTAAATCAGTGATAATTCCACCACCAATTCTACACTAAGAAAAAAACATAACCTCAAGTTTTGATAAACTAAATGTAAAAGCATACCTTATAAAAAGAAAAATTCTTATCGATCTGTTTGTTTGCTATGGTCTGCATCGCTGAAACTTCCTTTCTATTTTCATTACATGAAACCACGATCTTCATGGTCACCTTCAACTCATCGTCATTCAAAGTTCTAGATTATTCAAAGCATAACCAGTGTATGAAAAATCAAAAAATGGAAAACAAAACAAGCTACACTTCCAAGATAATGAAATTCACCTACAACGCAGAAGAACATACACATTCACGCCATTATCTCTATCATGCCTATTACTCGACCCCGAATCAGTATATTTCATCATCTTCTAGTTAACTTAAAATAAAAAAACAATAATTATTGTAATATAAGGAATGGAAATCCAACTTCATCTCAAAAAACATGAAATTGATGAAATTGTTGACCTATGTCTTGTTCTTGATATTTTTAGCATGGTGTTCATAATCGATGGTGTTGAGTGTCTCTTCCAAACAATAGACTGATGGTGAGATTGTGGAAATTATGCATGTATTTGTTTTCCCACTGAAGGAATCTCTCAATAGACTTGTTAGTTTTCTGTAACGGTTTTTCCAAAAAAAAAATCTCTTAGGCCTCATTTGGTCCTAGAGAAGAGAAACCATTGCCTCATACCAAACATGATTTCTTAGGTCATTTTTCCATTGTATCAAACACATCCTTAAATCCAACCACTAACAAAATGAAACATCCTTTATATACGGTCCATTTTACCAATATGTAACATGGCTAGAGTGCTTCACAAGTGAATTAATAACACGATTGAGAGTGAGAAAGCTTTTATTGGTCTCACCAACTTTCCTTTCTCTTCCTTGAAAAAGTATATTTTTCCAATGTTTGATCTATTTCAGTAAGACTACACAAATTTGGCTACATCTCTTTGACTTTATATATAATAGGGCCGATTTGACAACACTAACTAAAAAATTCTTATTATCACTTGGGATAAATGCTCATGTGTAAGTGCTTGTGTTTTTTCAGAAACAAAAATTATTTTTTAAAATTGATCATTATGAGTGAAAAGTGATATATTGATTTTTCAATAAGTGCTCCAAATGAGTACTGAAAAGAAAAATAAACTAAGGTACACATATCATGCACCAGAACATGAAATATTCTTAGAACCAGAAAGTTCCAAAAGGTTTAGCTTCCCATACATGATCATCTCATCCCCCTCTAGTGTGCACTCCTTGATGTGAATCGTAATAGAAAATATCAAATGATACTAGATACTTTGTTTGTTATGGAAATTTTATAATGTTCTCCTTCTAGTAGAACCTTTCTCCAAGATCTTGTAAAATTCATTAGTAGTACAAATAATCTCTTCTTCTAAACTACTCACAAAGGCACCTCCTTTCCCATCTTCTATTTGTGCAATCGGTTTCTTTGACTTGTCATCTATGAATTTAGAGCACTCTTCTAGAGTCAAAAGGTCTATTATATTCTTTTTGTACAACTCTAAAAATGTTACCTTCTTTCTGTATTTATCACTTTAAGCTTCTAGAATATTAAATATTTTCTTAACATCTCCTGGAATTACACCAGCATCACTTGGGAATTCTCCATTCTATAAAATAGAAAATCCAGCACAGTTTTACATGATATGTGTTGCAGATGAAAGATGATAGGTTGATTATTTTATTTAAACCAAAAATTTATTTATTGTTACCCCTTCTATTGTGTATGTTTTCCCTATTCTAGTTTTTCCATAAGAAAATATAGTGCAGTTATATCCCTCAAGTACTTCATGAACAATAAGAGATACATCTTGATCAAACCACTCCGCTTGTTTAGATGTGGGACCAAAAACTTACAAAAAACTCACAATTTTATCTTCCATTTATAAAGTCATAACTAAATCACTACAAATTCCACCACCAATTATACACTAAGAAATAAATAGAACCTCACATTTTGATAAACTAAATGTAAAAGCATACCTTATCAAAAGAAAAATTTCTATCGATTGGTTTGTTAGCTATGGTCTGCACCACTAACACTTCCTTCCTATTTTCATTACATGAAACCAAAATTGGCGTGTCCTTAAAATCATCATCATTAAAAGGCCTAGATTATTCAAATCATCATCAATGTATGAAAAATAAAAAAAATGAAAAAAACAAGTTACACATCTAAGATAAAAAAATTCCCTTGCAATGTAGAAGAACCTGCACATTAACTCCTTTACCACTATAATGCATATAAATCGACCTTGAATCCACTGATTTCATCACCTTCTGGTTAACAAAAAACAAAAACAAACAAAAATTGTTTATATTGGAGTCTGTATCCCACATCGGACTTGTGGTTCGATGTTGTATTTATTATTGATTATAAAATAACCTCAAGGCATCCCTTAGAGAGGAACCTTGATAGGAAACCACATGAGTGGGTCGGTCGTCAGAGCACTGGGAAACCGCATGAGAGGGCTGGTCATCAGAGTGTCGGGAAATTGCAAGATGAGGTTAGCATAGAGGCCAGGGTTGCCGTAGGAGGAGGCCCGCATGGAGGTAGGGGCTGCTGTAGGAGGAGGCCAGCATGGAGGCAAAGGTTGCTGCAGGAAGAGGCCAGTATGGAGGTAGCAGCGGTGTAGAGGAGCAACAGATAGAAGGAAGGCGCACTGGAGGGGATCTCTTCAGAAGAAGAGGGGGGCACACAAGAGGAGAACCCGTTGGGAAAGGAGGGGTGTGCATAAGAGGGTTCCACCAGGAGAGAGCTTTCAGGATGGAGGAAAGGAATCCATTTGGTATGGAGAGATAGTGGGATGCCATGGGAGGAGGCTGATCAAAGGAGGCCACCTAGAGGGAGGTGGGGCTGGTCATGAATCCAAGTGGGAGGGCAGGCCAGGATGCACCATGATGGATAGGTGGGGAGCCAAGATCCACGACGGAGGCATTGTGCACAATGGGGAAGTCGTCGAGGGATGCGTAGGAGTGTCGACCTTGGTTAAGGCAACACGACAGGGATCGATCCACCATAAAGGACGAAAGTCTGGTAGGGGGGACGACAAGAGATGCACATAGGATCAGACTGAGAGATGTGATGGGAGTAGGCAGAGTCATCGTGTAGGAGGGGGACAGAGAATTAGGGTCATGTTCCCACCACCCCCTTATGAGAGGAAAATAAAAATCAAACCCTATACAAGAAAAAAATAAAATGGGAGAGAGGGCTCAGGATTAGTTTCCCTTTGATACCAAGTAGAATGATAAGAGAAGGTAGACTCAAATACACAAGGTTCCTCTCTAAGGGAGTTATTTTATAATCAATAATAAAGGCAACATCAGGCCACAAGTCTGATTTGAGATACATAATCTAAGAGTTATAAGGAATGGAAATCCAACTTCAGCTAAAAAAATATGAAATTGATTAAACTACTGACCTCTGGCTTGTTCTTGATATTCTTAGCACGATGTGAATAATCGATGGTGCTGAGTGTATCTTCCAAAGAACAAGATGACGGTGAGATTGTGGCAATTATGCATGCATTTATTTTGCCTCCCAAGGAATCTCTCAATATCCTTGTTAGTTTTCTATCCTATTTTTTCCAAAAAAAGAAAATAAAATCACTTAGGCCTCATTTGATCCTAGATAAGATAAGCCGTTGTCTTGTACCAAACATGATTTCATAGGTCACTGTTCCATTGTATCAAAGAATTCCTTAAATACACCCACTTAAAAAATGAAATATCATTTATATATGGGCCAATTTACCTATATGAAACATGTCCACAGTGATCAATAGGTGCATTAATGACACGACTGAGAGTGACCAAGCTTTTATTGGTCTCACCAGCCTCACTTTACCTTACCTAAAAAAGTATATTTTTCCAAAGTTTAATCTATTTCAGTAACACTACACAAATTTGGCTACAGACCTTTGACTTGCTATATAATAGGGCATGTTTGACAACACTAATTAAAAAGTGCTTATTATCACTTGGTACAAATGATCATGTATAAGTGAAAGTGTTTTTTCAGAAGAATAAAAAGTTATTTTTTAAAACTACACATAATGAGTGAAAATTGAAATAATGAGTTTTCAGTAAGTGCGCCAAACAAGTACTAGAAAGAAAAATAAATTGAGGCACACCTCTCTTGCACCAGAACGTGAAATATTATCAAAAACAGCAAGGTCCATAGGGTTTATCTTCCCACACTTGATCATCTCCTCTCCCTCTGGTGTGGACTCCTTGATGTGAATTGTAATAGAAAATATTGAATGAGACCGGTTACTTTGATTGTTAAGGAGAGTTTCTGTTATTCCCCTTTTATCATAACCTTTATCTAAGATCTTGTAAATTACATTAGTATTAAAAATAATCTCTTCTTCTAAACATCTCACAAAAAAACCTCATTTTCCATCTTCCATCAGTGTAATGGGTTTCTTTAACTTGTCATCTATGAATTTAGAGCACTCCTCTGGAGCTAAAAGGAATGTTATCTCCTTGTTGTAAAGCTCTAAAAACATTACCATAATGTGGTATTCAGAAATATGATCTTCCATAATATCAAATATATTTTTAACAACTCTCGAAATCACACCAATATTGCTTTGGAATTATCAATTCTAAAAAAAGGCAGCATAGTCTTACCTTGATATGTGTTGCAGATTAAAGATGATAGGTTGATTATTTTATTGAAACCAAACCTTTTTTCTTTCTCCCCCTTCTATTGTGTACGTTTTCCATGTTCTATTTTATCCATAAGAAAAGATAGTGTAGTTATATCCCTCATAGGCTTCACGGACAATAGGAGACACAACTTGATCAAAAAACTCCTCCTATTTAGATCATGGACCAAAAACCTACAAACAAACTAAAAATTTGAGCTTCCATTTATAAATTCAAAACTAAATCAGTACTAATTCCACCACAAATTCTACACTAAAACAGAAATGTAACATCAAGTTTTGATAAACTAAATGTAAAAGAATACCTCATCAAAAGTAAAATTCATATATATCTATTTGTTAGCTGTGGTCTACGTTGCTAAAACTTCCTTCCTATTTTCATTACATGAAACCATGATCGACATGTTCATCTTAAACTCATCAACATTCAAAGTCCAAGATTATTAAAAGCATCATCAGTGTATAAAAAATCCAAAAAAGGAAAACAAAACAAGTTACACTTCCAGGATAATGAAATTCACATGAAACGTAGATGCACTTGTACATTTAAGGGTTGGTGTCCTGAGAACCAACTATTTTGTACTTTGATTACATGAATTTAATCTTATTATATATTGTTCATTGTTCTTCATGACTATAATAAAATAATGTCCTGGAATATTTGTTGCATTAATAAGGTCATGGAAGATCCCCGCTATGATGAGAACCTTGAAATTCTATAATAATATTCTTAAATAATGTTCTACAGTTGGATGACATACTATGATAGGACACATAGTATATAGACCGTCAATTGCGAGTACTCATAAGACGACGAGACTCTCTCTCATAGAGTTCGCACTTGGTAATCTCTAAGATGGGAGATTATGAGAACAGACCTGCCAGTAGTAATTCCGCATGTTTTGATGTCATCAGATATTACTATCTGTGAGTGTGTGTAATGGTCCTTAGACTGGAAGATTATCATTAACTCATGTCATGACTCGTGCCCTTAGATTTGCTGATGAAAACCGTCATGAAGAGAGTTGGCGAGAAGTATGGTACGTTGGGTGTGTCACGAATGACATGTTGTTAATGTATAAGTCGATGAAGGGTTTGTCCCTTCCATATTTATAGAAGTAGATATCTCGGGCCCTTTGATTGAAATAAAACTGTCGCAAAAATTCCATGGCCATGGTGTCATGACGAGTTTATTTCTAGAAGTCAAAGAAAGATAGATCAAGCATATAGGTTTATGACACTGCCATGAAACCTACTTGATGAGATATTGAGACAAAGGGATTAAATTACACAGTAAGCGTTCGTATGAGGTGACACGTAAATTCGGCGTCAACTTCTGTCTCTTGGGTGCCTTGACCCGTTGCTAGACAGTAATATTGGACTTTAGGCAAGCCCGCCTAATGCCAACGAGAAGGAGGCCTAGAGGGTCACACACTAAGTGTATCCAAGTATCTCAAGTAGAATAAATATTATTCTCATACGTGGTTTAATAATTATTCAAGGAATCCTAAATCATTTTAATGACGGAGGAAGAAGGAAATGAAAAACAAGATATGCACTCTTTGTATTAATGATTACATGCCGTGTAGTTTTCATTTTGGAAAGGAAATGTAAAACAAGTACACGTCGTGTATTAATGATTACACGCAGTGTAGTTTTCCAGTCCGGATTTTGAGGATATAATATTGTTTTATTAAATTATATTTATTATAATCAGTGTGGGCGCATGTCAAGGAATTAATTATTCGACATGGGGGTTTTCAATAAGAGTCAATGAAATAAATAAAACGCGTAATGCATTTATTTATTTTCATAACTCTACAACCTCAAACCTGATTATAAACATCCTCACAACCCCAACTCTTTTCCTACACACAAGAGAATCATTGTACAAAACAATTCTGGAGAATTCTTTCAAGGCTGAAAGAACCTCTTCCTCCAAGAATTCTCTCAAGACCGAGAGAGATACTCTTCCATCAGATCAAAATGATCTAAGGTGGACAACGCAAGAAAAGGTTTCTCCACGCTAGCACCCGGAGACTCCTTTGGCAACATCCAGAGATACGAGGTGCACGTGTGGAACACCGCTAGAGGAAGTTTACCCTTGGCTTCTATAACGCAATGACGTATCACATCGGAACGTGATCGGAAATATCAACAAAGAAAGAACACCAAAAGGTACTTCTTTTCAATTGATTAAATTAATTATAATCAACCTATAATGATCCTACTTTGTGGTTCCAGGAATTTCCTTTTATTTTTCTATTTTTTTCATTCAATCCGTGGAGACTGGCATTTATCGTCGTATTGATCCTGGATTAATCATTGTTAATGACAAAAAGCCAAGTGGGCACATCCACCCACGCGCTTCCGTTACACCCAGAACCTTCAAATGGTATTAGAGGGAGGTTACAACTTTTATTATAGTTATTTAATTTTCGTTGATAATTTATGCATTTATATTTGATTCAATTCGAAATAAATCGTTCTATAAATCTGAATAAACAAGATCTTTTCTTCCTCCTTTGTTTCTCAATTCACATCACAGAAACAACATTTTAATTTTAATTTTTATTAAAATAAAAACGAGGAACTCATCTGGAGGAGCCTCTCTTTTTGTCTGTACAACACGGTAATACATGGCATGTAATGAAAAACTACACGCCGTGTTCTTAGGTTCAATGAACCGGAACTGGTCCGCCAAACCATGCTGTGTGAATTGAGTATGCCTAAGTATTTATTACGCCGTGTTGACTAGAATTGAATGGCGTGTGGGAACTGTAATACACGGCTTGTATGTTGGAGCAACACGCTGTGTAATCCGATCCGGCCCAAGTGAAACCGTATACAAAGGAGAAGTCGCGTACCACGTACATGGGATTGTCAGACCGATTACCGTGTAACAAGGAAGTACACACTGTGTATGATTTATCTACATGTCATGTACTCAAAAAATTCCAAATTAGAGAAAACACGCCAAATCCCTCGGCGTGTACTTTGGATAAAGGGTGAAAAGAAATACACACTGTGTAATTATAAACTACACGCCGTGTTCTTTCCAAAAATGGAATTTCACCAGGTTTCCTCCAAAAGTACAAAGACCTGTACAAGGAATATGGATGAGAAAAATCTCAAGGAAATTCAGAAAGGAATTTAAGATATAGAATTGATTAATTATAAGATCGTAATTAATTGAATTAAAGTGAAAATTATCTTAAATAATAGAACTATTAAAAGAATTTGAATTCTAAATATGTGTAAATGTTGTTGAATGCTATGATTGATCATGATCTAGACCAAAGATCCTTTGTATGTGTGTATGGTTTCATTTAAATTTGTTTAATTTAAATTCGTTGGCCTGTGAGCCTTCTTCCAATAAAATGTAGGGCCTGTGTGCCCATGGATTATTTAATATAAACCCATGTAATGGAGGATCTCCCAAGACAGAGGATATAGTTCAAAACCTGAAGTTGAGGCGAAACCAATCCAAGAAGATATAAAGGTGGATAGGTGGGAGCTGCAAAACATGAACCATCGGTTCAAGGTGTTTTTTCCTAGGTCAGGGTTAGCTTATCAAACCGCTAGATAAGGTAACCAATAGAATCTCATGATCATGCCATCTTATTTTATTTCTGTCTGATTTCATGGTTTATTTATTATGTATGTGTTGTCGCGATCACATAATTAATCAAATAAACAAGCATGCAAAAGATGGAATAAAATAAAATCAGACTATGCGTAAACATTATCATAACATGGTTAATCACTTAAGCAATCATCACTTAATATTAACAAGCATGTGATAATGTGAAAATACGCATAAAGGATTAAAATCCCTCAAATACCATATTAAGTCAGACGAAGCCTTCCGTTACTTGATTAAGTTCAAGACTCAATAAAACTATGTGTTTGACCAACCCTTGTTGGGACACTTAATTTTATAAAGGAAGACCTTATGAAAGGTTTCGAGTCAACATAACCATATTACATCAAGAGGGGTATCCCTTGCTAGACATGGTGTAATATTGGAGGCAAGAGTTGAGGAAATCCAAGTCAGGATTTCAGGATTGGGGAGTCCACTCAACAGATCAAGGAACTGTAAGCTCAGAGTTGGCAAATACCTACCTACCTAAATACCTTCAAATAGCTTGAACAACCCTTGTTGGGGTTATGAAAAGGGGAATATGGATCCTTTCCACTAGAATGTCAAAGAAACTGGACATTTAGAGTTCAATGGTGAGGGCCATTGGGACTTGATAAAATAGTGGGAGACTTAATAAAATTTATTATTTCTCATAAAATGTAATCAATAAAGTACTGATAAATCTTCTCTTTTAATTTGTAGAATCGAAGTGACAAAATCGTCAACCAAATTTTTTCTGTGATCAATTCTGGGTAAAGACAATGTCCTCACTAGCAGTAACTTTTAGGAATGGTTTAGGCACCTCCGAGTTATCCTACGCCATGAACAAAAGTTTTACGTGCTAGAGTCCTCACTTCCTGATTTACCCGCCCAAGTGGAAAGTGATGAAGATTTCCCGGTCTATGATCAACATTTGAATGATGCACTCTACATTAAATGTTTTATGTTATCATCAATGTATAGTGAGCTCATGAAGTCTCATGAAGACATGGATGCCTATAGCATGCTCTAGCACCTCCATGGTCTATACCAGTAGAGAGCAAGACATGAAAGGTTTGAGATCTCCAAAGCTCTATTTCAGAGAAAGCTTAGAGAGGGTGCCCCAACTGTGCCTCATGTAGTCAAGATCATTGGCTACATTGAGCACTTGGAGGTTCTAGGGTTTAAAATCCCTGAATAACTGGGTACTGATATCATTCTTGCATCACTCCCCCAGAGCTTCTCTAACTTTGTTTTGAACTTCAACATGAAAAACATTGATAAGTCTATATATGATCTTCTTATCCTCATTTTCCAAGTGTACAATGACATGAAGCGTGAAAATCCTTCTGTCCTTGTGGTGAATAAAAGGAAAGGGAAGGTGAAGAGCTTTAAGCCCACAACTTGTACAAGGCCTTCCAAGAAAAGGAAGATCAAAGGGGAGGCAGGAGAACATTAGGCTATTTGTTTCGCATGTGGCAAGAAGGGCCACTGGAAGAAAAACTACACCCAGCCAAGGAAGCAAGAGGAAGATTTAGGTGTGTTTTTCATCGAATGAAATCTATCTGTTTCTACAAATTGGGTATTAGATACAGATTTTGGTGCTCACATATGTATCAAAATACAGAAACCAAGTAGATTCAGAAAGATTGATCGAGGGGAGGTAGATCTACGAGCAGCCAATGGAGCCAGACTCGCTGTTGTAGATGTCGGAGACTACCACCTCACATTGCCTACTAGGATGGTCTTGGTTTTTAAAGGATGTTATTATGTACCCTCTGTAACAAAAAACATTATTTTAGTATCCAGATTAGATACTCATGGATTCATCTTCAATTTTGGAAGTGGATGTTTCTACTTTTATAAAGATAGCATTTGTTTTGGTAGGGCACATGTAGATAATGGCCTTTATGTGTTAGACTTCAAAAACCAAGTAATGGAAATCGATGAAAAAGTTAATTCACATGACTCATACCACAACCAACTTTGGAATCACTGGCTAGGTCATGTTAATGAGTAACTTTTAACAAAATTACATCAAGATGGGTATTTATATTCTTTCGAACTAAAACCACTTGGTGTATGTCATGCGTGTCTACAAGAAAAAATGACCAATGCCCCATTTAGTGGGAAAGGTGAAAGGGATAAAGAGCTTCTAGAATTAGTTAACACAGATGTGTGTGGACCATTTCTAGTTGAAGCAAGGGGTGGGTTCTCATAATTCATAACTTTTACTGATGATTTTAGTAGATAAGGATATATTTACTTAATGAGGTATAAGTCAGATTATTTTGATTCGTTCAAAGAATACAAGAATGAAGTTGAGAACCATCTTGGTAAGAAGATTAAGAAACTCCGCTCAGACAGAGGAGGAGAATATCTTAATCAAGACTACATTGATTTTTTACGGGAGTTTGGGATTTTATCTCAACCCACTCCTCCTTACAAACCTCAGTGGAATAGTGTAAGTTAAAGGAGGAACCGCACCCTGTTGGACATGGTGAGATCAATGATGAGTCAGGTGAGTCTTCCATTACCCTTTTGGGGATATGAATTAAAAACAGCAACACACATACTAAACTAAGTACCAACTAAATCGATAAATGGTATTCCATATGAGTTATGGAGTGGACACAAAGCCATGTTATCGAATTTACATGTGTGGGGTAGCGAAGCATTTGTTAAGGCCTATTCAGGTAACAAACTTGCACCTCGAGGAACAAAGTGTATCTTTATAGGATATCCTAAGGAAACAAGGGGATATTACCTATACAACCCCTCAGACAAAAAGGTTATAGTGGAAAGACACGCCATATTCCTTGAGAGGGAGCACATCTCCAAAATAGATAGTGGGAGCAAGATAGAATTCGATGAAGTCGAGGCTCAAGATACACAAGAGTTGGTATAAGAATAGATTCCACAAAGCCCCATGGAAGAACAAACTATTCCAGAGACACAAGAACTGCGTAGGAGCATGAGAGAGGTGATAGAAATAGAACAATATGGTTTTCTTGTCACCGAGGATGGTGACTCATTATTGGTTGACAATGATGATCCTCTTACCTACAAGGAAGAAGTTGAAGGCATAGATGTTTCCAAGTGGAAAGAAGCCATGAATTCTGAAATGGATTCCATGTACCAAAACCAAGTTTGGATTTTGGTAGATCTTCTAGTTGATGTAAATCATATTGGTAATAAATGGGTATTCAAGAAGAAACTATACATGGAGGGGCAAGTCAGCACATATACGGCATGACTAGTTGCCAAAGGTTTTATACAACATTAAGGAATTGACTATGATGAAACCTTTTCACCGATTGTGTTGCTGAAATACATCAGAATTTTATTGGCCATTGTCGCTTACCATGACTATGAAATTTGGCAAATGGATGTCAAAACAACATTCCTTAATGGGAACCTCCAGGAAGATGTCTAGATGACACAACCTGAAGGGTTTGTGACTCCAAAGGATGCCAACAAGGTATGCAAGTTTCATAAATCCATTTATGGATTAAATAAAGCATCAAGTTCATGAAACATTCATTTTGATGAAGCCGTAAAGGAATTTTGATTTGTTAAGAATGAATGTGAGCCTTGTGTCTAAAAAAGTTTTAATGGAAGTGCAGTTGTTTTTCTAATAGTATATGTTGATGACATATTACTAATTGGAAGCGAAGTACCTGTCTTACAGTCAGTTAAGGAATGGTTAGATAAATGCTTCTCCATGAAAGACTTGGGTGAGGCAGCATATATTCTTGGGATCAAGATCCATCGTGATAGATCCAAGAGAATGCTGGGCCTGAGTCAAAGTACATACATTGACAAGATACTGAAGAGATTCAGTATGGAACAATCCTAGAGGGGATTGTTTCCAATGTCAGATGGCATCCATATTTCCAATAAAATGTGTCCTCAAACACATGAGGAATGAAAGAAAATGGAAAGGATCCCTTACACAACCGCGATTGGGTCAGTCATGTATGCTATGATATGTACAAGGCTAGATGTTGTTTATGCATTAAGTGTGGTAGGATGATATCAAGATGATCCAGGAGACCGCCATTGGATGGTAGTCAAGACTATCCTTAAGTATATGAGGCGTACTAAGGATATGTTCCTGGTTTATGGAGGAGATGAGGAACTAGTCATCAGAGGACATGTACATGCTAGTTTCCAGACTGATCAAGATGACATGAAGTCGCTGACTGGATACATCTTCAGTTTGAATGGAGGTGCAGTGAGCTAGAAGAGATCAAAGAAAAGTGTGGTGGCAGATTCTACAGTGGAGTCCAAGTATATCGTAGCTTCTGAGGTAGCTAAATAAGCAGTATGGATGCGAAGCTTCGTCCAAGAGTTGGATGTAGTACCTAGCAGTAAATATCCTATCACACTCTATTGTGATAATACTACAGCGGTGGAACTTGAAAAAGAGGCAAGGTCACATCAGTGGACAAAGCACATACTTCATAAGTATCATCTCTTGAGGGATTTTTCTCAGAGAGGTGAAGTTGCAGTGAGCAGTATTTCCATGGAAGACAACGTGGAGGACCCCTTGACTAAATCCTTGACTCAGCAGAAACATGATCATCATGTGAGGTCTAGCGGACTAAAAGTTTTAGGAATTTGTCTCTAGTCCAAGTGGGAGTTTGTAAGGGTCGGTGTCCTGAGAACCAAATATTTTGTACTTTGATTACATGAATGTTCTCTTATTATATATTGTTCATTGTTCTGCATGACTATAATTTAATAATTTCCTGGAATATTTGTTGCATTAATAAAGTCATGGCAGATCCCCGCTATGATGAGAACCTTTAAATTCTATAACAATATTCATAAATAATGTTCTATGGTTGGATGACATACTATGATAGTGCACATAGTATACAGACCGTCATGTGAGAGTACTCGTAAGAAGACGAGACTCTCTCTCATGGAGTTCGCACTTGGTAATCTCCAAGATGGGAGATTATGAGAACAAACCCGCCAGTAGCAATTCTGCATGTCTTGGTGTCATCATGCATTTCTATCTATGAGTGTGTGTAATGGTACTTAGACTGGAAGATTATCATTAACTCATGTCATGACTCGTGCACTTAGATTTGCTGACAAAAATCGTCATGAAGAGAGTTGGCGGGAAGTAGGGTACGTTGGGTGCGTCACGAATGACATGTTGTTAATGGATAAGTCGAGTAAGGATTTGTCCCTTCCATATTTATGGAAGTAGATATCTCGGTACCTTTGATTGAAATATAACTATCGCACAAATTCCATGGCCATGGTGTCACGACGAGTTTATTTCTGGAAGTTAAAGAATGAAAGATCAAGCATATAGGTCTATGACACTACCATGAAACCTGCTTGATGAGATATTAAGACAAAGGGATTAAATTACACAGTAAGCATTCGTATGAGGTGACATGTCAATTCAGCATCAACTTCTTTCTCTTGGGTTCCTTGACCCATTGCTATACAGTAATCTTGGACTTTAGGCAAGCCTGCCTAATGTCAATGAGAAGGAGGCCTAGAGGGTCACACACTAAGTGTATCCAAGTATCTCAAGTAGAATAAAGATTATTCCCGTACGTGGTTTAATAATTATTCAATGAAGCCTAAATCGTTTTAATGATGGAGGAAGAAGTAAATGAAAAACAAGATACACACGTCATGTATTAATGATTACATGCCGTGTAGTTTTCATTTTGGAAAGGAAATGAAAAACAAGTACACGTCGTGTATTAATGATTAGACTCTGTGTAGTTTTATGGAAAACAAGTACACTCCGTGTATTAATGATTACACGCCATGTAGTTTTCCAGTCGGGATTTTGAGGATATAATATTGTTTTATTAAATGATATTTATTATAATCAGCATGGGTGCATGTCAAGGAATTAATTATTCGATATGGGGGTTCTCAATAAGATTCAATGAAATAAATAAAATGTGTAACGCGTTTATTTATTATCATAACTCTACAGCCTCAACCCTGATTATAAATATCCTCAAAACCCCAAGTCTTTTCCTACACACAAGAGAATCGTTGTGCACAACAATTCTTGAGAATTCTTTCAAGGCTGAAAGAACCTCTTCCTCCAAGAATGCTCTCAAGACCGAGAGAGATCCTCTTCCATCCGATCAAGACGATCTAAGGAGGACAACGCAAGCAAAGTTTTCTCCACGCTAGCACCCGGAGACTCCTTTGGTGATGTCCATAGATATGAGGTTCACGTGTGGATCACCGCTAGAGGAAGTCTACCCTTGGCTTCTGCGATGCAATGACGTATCACATCAGAACGTGATCAGAAATATCAACGAAGAAAGAACACCAAAAGGTACATCTTTTAAATTGATTAAATTAATTAGAATCATCCTATAATGATCCTACTTTTTGGTTTCAGGACTTTCCTTTTCTTTGACTATTTCAGTGATTCAATCTGTGGAGACTGGCGTTTATCATCGTATTGATCCCGGATTGATCATTGTTAATGAAAAAAAGCCAAGTGGGTACATCCACCCACGCGCTTCCACTACACCCGGAACCTTCAGTACATTCATGCATTTATCTCTATCATGTCTATTACTCTACCATGAATCTTCCGATTTCATCATCTTCTGGTTAACCTGAAACAACAACAAACAAGAATTGTTGTAATATAAAGAATGAAAATCCAACTTCAGCTCAAAAAACATGAAATTGATGAAACTGATGATCTCTAGATTGTTCTTGATATTTTGAGCACAGTGTGCATAAAAGACCATGATAAGTGTATCTTCCAAACAATGGACTGATAGTGATATTATGGAAATTATGCATGTCTTTGTTTTCCCACCCAAGTAATCCCTCAATAGCCTTATTAGTTTTTTATCCCTGTTTTTCTAAAAAAATGAAAAGAAAATCACTTAGGCCTCATTTGGTCCTAGAGAAGAGAAGCCTTTGTATTGTACCAAACATGATTTTTTAGGTCATTATTCCATTATATCAAACAGAGTTTTCAATCCACCTCTTTAAAATGAAATATACTTTATATACGGTCCATTTTACCTATATGGAACATGTCCAGAGTGCTCCACAAGTGCACTAACGACATGATCAAGAGTGATAAATCTTTTATTGGTCTCACCAGATTCCCTTTCCCTTCCCTAAAAAATTATATTTTTCCAAAGTTTAATCTATTTCAGCATGACTATAAAAAATTTTCTATAACTATTTTACTGGATATATAAAAGGGCATGTTTGAAAACACAAACTAAAAAATTCTTATTATCACTTGGGATAAATGCTCATGTATAAGTGAAAGTGTTTTTTAGAAACAAAACTTATTTTTTAAAACTACACATTATGAGTGAAATGTGATATAATGACATTTCAATAAGTGTTCCAAAAAAGTAATGGGAAGAAAAATAAACTGAGGCACACCTATCTTGCACAAGAATGTGAAATATTCTCAGAAACAAAAAGGTCTATAAGGTTTATCTTCCCACACTTTATCATCTCCTCCCCCTCTGTTGTGCACTCCTTGATGTGAATCATAATAGAAAATATCAAATGAGACTGAATTCTTTTTTTGTTAAGGAGATTTTTTGTTGTTCTCCTTTTAGAAGAACCTTTCTCCAAGATCTTGTAAATTTATTTAAGAGTACATACAATATCTTATGCTAAAACTCTCACAAAGACACTTCTTTCCTATATTCCATCAGTGCAATGGGTTTCTTTGACTTGTCATATATGAATTTAGAGCACTCTTCTGGAGCCAAAAGGTCTGTTATCTCCTTGTTGTAAAATTCTAAAAACATTACCTTCATGCAGTATTTATAACATTGAGATACCAAAATATCAAACATTTTCTTAACAGCTCTTGTAATCACCCCATCATCGCTTGTGAATTCTCCATTCTGGAAAAAAGAAAAGGCATCACAGTTTTACCACGATATGTGTTGTAGATGAAAGATGAGAGGTTGGTTATTTTATGGAAACCAAACCTTTTTTATTACCCCTCCTTCTATTGTTTACATTTTCCTTGTTCCAGTTTGTCCATAAGCAATGATAGTGTTATTATATCCCTCAAGGAATTTATGAAAAATAGAAGATGCAGCTTGATCAAACAACTCCTCCTTTTTCGATGTTAGACCAAAAACCTACAAACAAACTAACAATTTTTTCTTTTATTTATAAAGTGAGAACTAAATTAGTACTAATTCCACCATCAATTCTACACTAAGATAGAAATGAAACCTCATGTTTTGATAAACTAAATGTAAAAGCATACCCTATCAAAAGAAAAAGTCACATCGATCTGTTTGTTTGATATGGTATGCATCGCTAAAAATTCCTTCCCCTTTTTATTACATGAAACCATGATCAGTGTTTTCACCTTCAAGTAATCATCATTCAAAGGCCTAGATTATTCAAAGCATCATTAGTGTATGAAAAAGAAAAAAAAGGAAAATAAAACAAGTTACACTTCTAGGATAATGAAATTCACCTGAAACGCAGAATAACCTGCACATTCACGCCTTTATCTCTATCATGCCTATTACTCGACCCTCAATATGCTGATTTCATCATCTTATGGTTAACATAAAACAACAAAAAACAAGAATTTTTTCAATATAAGGAATGGAAATCAAACTTCAACTCAAACAACATGAAATTGATGAAACTGCTGACCTCTGACTTGTTCTTGATATTCCTAGCATGGTGTATATAATCGATGGTGCTGAGTGTCTGTTCCAAACAATGAACTAATGGTGATATTATGGAAATTATGCATGTATTTGTTTTCCCATCCATGCAATACCTCAGTATCCTTGTTATTTTTATATCCTTGTTTTTTTTAAAGAAAAGAAAAATGTTGAAGCCTCGTTTGGTCCTAAATAAGAGAAGCCTTTGTCTCATGCCAAACATGATTTCCTAGGTCTATGTTCTATTGTATCAAACATAGCCTTAAATCCACTTGCTTAAAAATGAAATATCCTTTATATACGAGCTAGTTTACCTATATGGAACATGTCTAGAGTGCTCTATAAGTACATTAACGACACGACTGAGAGTGAGAAAGTTTTATTGGTCTCACCAGATTCCCTTTCCATTCCCTAAAAAAGTATTTTTTTTCCAAAGTTTCATCTATTTTAGTAAGACTACAAGAATTTGGCTACAACTCTTTTACTTGCTATATAATAGGGCATGTTAGACAACACTGACTAAAAAATGTTTATTATCACTTGAGATAAATTCCCAAGTGTAAGTGAAAGTGTTTTTTCAAAAACAAAACTTATTTTTTAAAACTACACATTATGAGTGAAAAGTGATATAATGAGTTTTCAATAAGTTCCCCAAACGAGTACTGGAAAGAAAAATAAACCAAGGCATGCCTATCTTTCACCAGAATGTGAAATATTCTCAGAACCAATGAGTTACAGATACTTTATCTTCCCACACTTGATCATATTTCCCCCCTCTGGTGTTCCCTTGATGTGAATCATAATAGAAAAATATCGAATGAGATCAGATGATTTTTTTGTTAAGGAGATTTTCTTATGTTCTCCATTTAGAAAAATCTTTCTCCAAGATCTTGTAAATTTCACGAGCTATAAAAACAATCTCTTCATCTAAACCTATCATAAAGACAACTCCTTTCCCATCTTCCATCACTACAATGGGTTTCTTTGACTTGTCGTCTAGGAATTTAGAGCACTCTTCTAGTTCCAAAAGGTATATTATCTCATTGTTTTATAGCTCTAAAAACATTACCTTCATGCTGTATTTAGAACTTTGAGCTTCTAAAATATCAAATATTTTCTTAACAGCACTCGGGATCACACCAGCATCGCTTGGGAATTCTATATTCTAGAAAAAAGAAAATGCAGCACAGTTTTACCATGATATGTGCTGCAGAAAGAAGATGAGAGGTTGATTTTTTTACTGAAACCAAACCTTTTTTCTTACTCCCCCTTCCATTGTGTATGTTTTCCCAGTTCCATATTTTCCATAAGAAATGATAGTGTCGTTGTATCCCTCAAATACTTCAAGAACAATAGGAGATACAACATTATCAAACAACTCCTCCTGTTTAGATTTTGGACCAAAAACTTACAAACAAACCAACAATTTTAGCTTCCATTTACAAATTCAGAACTAAATCATTCCTAATTCCATCACCAATTCTACACTAAGACAGAAAAATAACATCATGTTTTGATAAACTAAATGTAAAATAATACCTTATCAAAAGAAAAATTCCTATCTATCTGTTTGTTAGCTATGGTATGCATCGCTGAAACTTCCTTCTAGCTTTTATTACATGAAACCACGATCATTGTGTTCACCTTAAAATCATCATCATTCAAAGTCTTGGATTATTCAAATAATCATCAGTGTATGAAAAAGAAAAAAAAGAAATCAAAACATGTTACATTTCCTGGATAACGAAATTCACCTGCAACATAGAAGAACCTTCACATTCCCGCCTTAATCTCTACCATGCCTATTACTCAACCCTAAATCTGCAAATTTCATCATCTTCTAGTTAACCTAAAATAACAACAAACAATAATTGTTGCAATATAAGGAATTTAAATCCAACTTTAGCTAAAAAAAATGAAATTTATGAAACTTCTAACCTCTCTCTTGTTCTTAATATTCATATCAAGGTGTGCATAATCAATGGTGTTGAGTGTCTCTTCCAAACAATAGACGAATGGTGATATTGTGGAAATTATTCATGTCTTTGTTTTCCCACCCAAGGAATCCCTCAATAACCTTTTTAATTTTGTATCCCTATATTTCCCAAAAAAATAAAAGAAAATCTCTTCATCCATGTTTGGTCCTAGAGAAGAGAAGCCTTTTCCTCGTACTAAACAAGATTTCTTAGGTCACTATTCTATTGTATCAAATAGAACCATAAAAGAACCCTCTTAAAAAATTATACATCCTTTATATACGGGCCAATTTACATATATGGAACAAGGCAAGAGTGATCCACAAGTGAATTAAGGACATTACCAAGAGTGATCAATCTTTTATTGGTCTCACAAGCTTCACTAGCGCTTCCCTGAAAAAGTATATTTTTCCAAAAGTTTGATCTATTTTAGTAAGACTACACAAATTTAGATAAATCTCTTTGAATTTCTATATAATAGGTCCTATTTGACAACATTAAATGAAAAATTTATTATTATCACATGGGATAAATGATCATGTATAAGTGAACTTATTTTTTCAGAAACAAAACTTAATTTTTAAAACTACACATTATGAGCGAAAAGTGATATAATCAATTTTCAGCGCTAAATGAGTACTGGAAAGAAAAATAAATTAAGGCACGCCTCTCTTGCATGAGAATGTAAAATATTATCAGAACCAGTGAGGTCCAAAAGGTTTAGCTTCCCAAAATTGATCATATACTCCCCCTCTGATGTGAACTCCTTGATATGAATCATAATAGAAAGTATTGAATGAGACCAGCTGCTTTGTTTGTTAATAAGAGTTTCTGTTATTCTTTTCTTAATAAAACCTTTATCCAAGATTTTTGTAAATTTAATTAGAAGTACAAAAAATATCTTCTTCTAAACCTCTAACAAAGACACCTCATTTTTGATCTTCTATCAGCGCAATGGGTTTCTCTAACTTGTCATCTATGAATTTAGAGAACTCTTATGGATCCAAAAGGTCTGTTATATTCTTGTTTCATAGGTCTAGAAATGTTACCTTCATGTTGTATTCAACACTTTTAGATTCTACAATATCAAATATTTTCTTAATAGTTCTCAGAATCACACCAGCATCGGTTGGGAATTCTCTATTCTGGAAAAAAGACAAGGCAGCACGGTTTTACCATGATATGTGTTGCAGATGAAAGATGAGAGGTTGATTATTTTATTGAAACCAGACCTTTTTTCTTACTCCCCCTTTTATTGTGTACATTTTCCATGTTCCAGTTTTTTCATAAGCAAAGATTGTACGGTTATATCCCTCATGGACTTCATGAACAGTAGGAGATTAAGCTTGTTCAAACAACTCCTCATATTTAGATGTTGGACCAAAAAATACAAACAAACCAACAATTTTAGCTTCCATTTATAAGGTCAGAACTAAATCAATACTAATTCCACCACCAATTCTACACTAATATAGAAATGGAACTCCATGTTTTTATAAACTAAATTTAAAAGTATACCTTATCAAAAGAAAAAATCTTATTGACCTATTTGTTAGCTATGGTCTTCATTGCTGAAACTTCCTTCCTATTTTCATTACATGAAACCACGATTGGAATGTTCACCTTCAACTTATCATCATTCAGATCCAAGATTATTCATATCATCATCAGTGTATGAAAAGGAAAAAAACAAAACAAGTTTCACTTACAGGATTGCGAAATTCACCTACAACACAGAAGAACTTGCACATTCACGCCTTTATCTCTATCATGCCTATGAAATGACCCTAAATCCCCTAATTTCATTATCTTATGGTTAACCTAAATAAAAAAAACAATAATTGTTTCCATGTAAGGAATTTAAATCCAAATTCAGCTAAAAAAACATGAAATTGATGAAACTACTAACCTCTGGCTTGTTCTTGATATTTTTAGCACAGTGGGAATAATTGAAGATGTTGAGTGTCTCTTTCAAATAATGGACTAATGGTGAGATTATGGCCATTATGCATGTATTTGTTTTCCCACCCAAGGATTCCCTCAAAAGCCTTGTTAGTTTTCTATCCTTGTTTTTCCAAAAAAAATAAATGATAATATCTTAGGCCACGTTTGGTCCTAGAGAAGAGAAGCCTTTTCCTCATACCAAACATGATTTTTTAGGTCACTGTTCCATTGTATCAAACATAGTCTTAAAGACACCCACTTAAAAAATGAAACCTTCTTTATATATGGGCCAGTTTACCTATATGGAACATGGACAAAGTGCTCCACAAGTGCGTTAAGGACATGACCGAGAGTGAGAAAGATTGTATTGGTCACACTAGCTTCCCTTTCCCTTCCCTGCAAAAGAATATTTTGCCAAAAGTTTGACCTATTTTAGTAAGACTACACAAATTTGGCTACAACTCTTTGACTTTCTATATAATAGGGCCTGTTTGAAAACACCAACTAAAAAATTCTTATTATCACTTGGTTTAATTTCTCATGTATATGTGTAAGTATTTTTTTTATAAAATATCACAATTTTTAAAACATCACATTATGATTGAAAAGTGATATAATCAGTTTTCAATAAGTGTGCCAAATGAGTACTGTAAAGAAATATAAACTGAGGTACACCTCTCTTACACCAAAACGTGAAATATTTTTAGAAACAGTGAGGTCCACAAGGTTTAGCTTCTTATACATGATCATATCCTCCCCCTCTAGCATACAATCCTTGATGTTAATCGTAATAGAAAATATCAAATGAGACAAGATTCTTTGTTTGTTAAGGAGAGTTTCTATTATTCTCCTTTTAGAAGAACCTTTCTCCAAGATCTTGTAAACTTCATTAGTTGTACAAACAATCTATTCTTCTAAACCTCTAACAAAGGCACCTCATTTCCCATATTCCATCAGAGTAATTGGTTTCTTTGGCTTGTCATCTATGAATTTAGATCACTCTTTTGAAGACAAAACGTCTGTTATCTCCTTGTTGTAAAGCTCTAAAAACATTACCTTCATGCTATATTTAGAACTTTGAGATTCCAAAATATCAAATATTTTCTTAACAACTCTTGTAATCACACCATCATTACTTGGGAATTATCCATTCTAGAAAAAAGAAAAGGCAAGACGGTTTTATCATGATATGTGCTACGGATGAAAGATGAGAGGTTGATTATTTTATTGAAACCAAACCTTTTTTATTACTCCCCATTCCATTTTTTTGTTTTCCCTGTTCCAATTTTTCCATAATCAAAGATAGTGCAGTGATATTCCTCAAGTAATTCATGAACAATAGGAGATACATCCTGATCAAACAACTCCTCATGTTTGAATGTTGGACCAAAAACCTACAAACAAAATAACAAATTTATATTTTGTTTATAAAGTCAGATCTAAATTAGTACTAATTCCACAAAAAAAATTCTACACTAAGACTGAAAAAAAAACCTCTTGTTTTTATAGACTAAATGTAAAATCATACCTTATCAAATGAAAAAGTCCCATAAATCTGTTTGTTAGTTATGGTCTGCATCGCGGAAACTTCCTTCATGTTTTCATTACATGAAACCACGATTGGTGTGTTCATATTCAACTAATTATCATTCAAAGTCCTAGATTATTCAAAGCATCATTATTGTATGAAAAAGAAAAAAAAGGAAAACAAAACAAGTTACACTTCCAGGATAACGAAATTCACCAGCAATGCAGAAGAACCAGCACATTCACACCTTTATCTCTATCATACCTATTACTCGACCTGGAATATGATGATTTAATCATCTTCTAGTTAATCTGAAATAAAAAAAACAAGAATTGTTTCAATATAATGAATGTAAATCCAACTTCATCTCAAAATACTTGAAATTGATGAAATCGACGACCTATGTCATGTTCTTGATATTCTTTTCATGGTGTGCATAATCGATGGTGCTGAGTGTATCTTCCAAACAATGGAATAATGGTGAGATTGTTTCCATTATGTATGTCTTTTTTTTCCTACCCCAGGAATCCCTCAATAGCCATGTTAGTTTTTTATCCCTATTTTTACAAAAAAAATCACTTAGGCCTCATTTGGTCCTAGAGAAGAGAAGCCTTTGTCTCATACCGAATATGATTTCTTAGGTCACTTTCCATTGTATCAAATAGATCCTTAAATCCACTTTCTTAAAAAATGAAATATCCTTTATATACGGGACAATTTACCTATATGGAACATATATATATTGCTCCACAAGTGAATTAACAACATGACCGAGAGTGAGAAAGATTTTATTGGTCTCACCAGCTTCCCTTGACCTTCCCTGAAAAATTAGAATTTTCCAAAGTTTGATATATTATAAGACTACACTAATTTGGCTACAACCCTTTGAATTTATATATAATAGGTACTTTTTGACAACACTAACTAAAAAATTATTATCATCACTTGGAAAAAATACTCATGTATAAGTGCAAGTGTTTTTTCAGAATCAAAACTTTTTTTTTAAAACTTCACATTATGAGTGAAAAGTGATATAATCAGTTTTCAATAAGTGTTCCAAATGAGTACTGGAAAGAAAAATAAATATAGTCACACCTATATTTCACCAGAATGTAAAATATTCTTAGAACTAGTGAGTTCCACAAGGTTTAGCTTCACACACTTGGTTATCCCATCACCATATGGCATGCACTCTTTGATGTGAATCGTAATAGAAAATATTGAATGAGACCAACTGCTTTGTTCTTTAAGAATATTTTATGTTTTTTCTTTTTTTAGTAGAACCTTTCTCCAAGATCTTGTAAATTTCATTATCAATACAAAAAATCTCTTCTTCTAAACCTCTCACAAAGACACCTCATTTCCCATCTTCCATCAGTGCAATGGGTTTCTTTGACTTGTCATCTATGAATTTAGAGCACTCTTCTAGATCCAACATCACTTGGGAATTATCCATTCTAGAAAAAATAAAAGGCAACACAGTTTTACCATGATATGTACTGTAGATGAAATATGAGAGGTTTGTTAATTTGTTGAAACCAAACCTTTTTTCTTGTTCCCCCTTCCATTGTGTATGTTTTCCATGATTCAATTTTTCCATAAGAAAATATATGCATACATATCCCTCAAGGACTTCATGAACAATATATGAAGGCTAGAATTTATTTTTTGATATTTTTTGGATTTTAAATGCCCAAGGATTATGGAGTTATCATTGGAGGTATTTTTAGTGATTTTAATATGAAATTATTACTTTAATTTTTTTGATATGAGTGGATTAATATGAAAATCTATTTTCATAATTCAAGTCAAATAAATTAAGAAAATATCTTATTTTTCTAGAAATAAAATTATGAATTATTTGATGAAGATTAAAATCACTGCTTATGATCAACAGAGGAAGCAATGTTCTTTTTCCCGACATCTACTACCTCCAGAGCAAAGGACACAACAGAATAATATCTCGAACAGAGAGTTTGATTCATTTCCAATCCTTCCTTGAAAATGGAGTCTAAAGAGGCTGCATTTCATTTCTCTAAACTCGTCAAGGATTCTTCTGCATTTCTCCTCTATAGCGCACTGATCTTCACCTTATTCAGACTATAGATCGAAGATTGATGTGAAGATTTACAGTTTGGTAACATAAATATCAAAGGTGAACTTACCACTTCTCAAGAACTGCATCTAGGTCATCACTTCCAATTTTGACTGAAGAAGCATCTGTCAGGTACTATTTTTCAGTTTTATCCAAGTAAATGTTCCACTCTAAATTAATGATTGAAGTTGAGTCTTGGATTGTTGATACTTCATTTTGAAGTCTTCTAGTTTTAATGGCAGCAATCTAAAAAAGGTCATGGATCACCCCTTGAACTTGTATATATTCAATAAAGAACATTCATGATGATGATCCTGGAAATGAAATAATCGAGTACCGGTTTTTTCCTCCTAGAATTCGAATTTTCAAGAAGCTCTGCCACTTTCTATAATAGTTGTTTTTCTTCATTGGAAGCACAGTCCTCAGATACCTTCTCTAGTTCAGATAATTTTAGGTCATTCATTGTTTAATAATCTTCAGTAATTTATGTCAATTTAGATGTTTGCATGCCCACAGTCTTGAAAAGTTTACTGTCCTTTTATAAATTATCCTGGTGGCCTCAACAGCTCTTGAATGTAGCTGAACTTGATTCAAAATGAAAGCGTTGGTCATTTAAAAAGATCCCACAAAAATCATTAAGCATTAAACATTTGTGCAGCAAATAGTAAACCTCCTGCTTCTATTCTGTAAATGAAATTAGCTTCTCCTCCTGTGAAGACTGCTCGATAGGTCATTGAACAACTGATCCACCTTAGAAGAAAATCCCTTAAAGATTTTTTCATGTACAAAAAATGAAAAGGAGTGTAAAACGCAAAGCACAGAAAAGGTAAATGGAGTATCTATTAAAGGAAACACTTGTATCCTCCAAGGCAGATGAGTGTTTATAAACTTTTGAATTTATGTTTCTGAATGTAGACTGAGAATTGCTGTCAAGAACCCTAGCTATGTCATCTAAAGCCTTAATACCATTATAACAAAACTATATATTAATGAATTGAGTCTAAATTTAGTTTGGAATCTGTTAAAATGAAAAATCATTTAAATTTTTAGAATTTGAACCTTACCTCCCACTTGTTAGTTACAAAGGAATGAATATCTTCCTCTATATCACTAAGTTGCAGTTCGTGTTGCATCAATGAGGCTACAACGATCATATGTAAGGATTCTAGTTGTTGATCCAACTACAACTGAAATTTATAGACTAGTGTTCTGTTTCCTTATTCTGCCTTTTCCTTCCCCTATGAAAATGATGTTATAACAATTAACACCAACTCCATTTAACATCACTTACTTAAAACTGCTTATAACACTTTAAAGACAATTTTTTGGCAATTTACATCAATAATTGTTGGCCTTTGTATATCACTTATGACAAGTGCTTTTGTTTGCTTTCATATTGCTGACTGAAAGAGTCATTCTCTTCCAATTTAAGTGGTCCTATTTAGGAATTCAAATGTAAGTAGTTTTTTCAGAAACAAAACAAACACCACTTATTTTTTCAAACTACTTATCATAAGTGATAATGCGTTTTTAGAAAGCGTTTTCAAAAACTTTATAAGTGCTTCTATACAAGTGCTTCCAAACTGCTTATTATAAGAAAGTGTATTAAATTTTGCAGAAAAAAAAACACCGCTCCCTCGAAATCACAAGTCACGATGCCTTCTTCTGTAAGACCTATTAGACGTGACCTTCAAGAATTATAAAATAATTACATTTATAATTCAGTTAATAAAAACCAATTTTGGTAAATAGGCTAAATAAGTTAGATGCAACATTCTCAAGCTCAACTCTAAGCACAATAGCACGATCAACCAGGGATTTATATAAGGAAATCAAGAACATAAGTCATTTTCTAGAGAAAATTGTTGAATTTTAGAGAATAATAAATCCAATATCCATCTGACTCACTGGATTTGAGTATATTGAATATATGGTATTATTTTTCTTTAATTTTTGAATTGGTCTCCTTATGTTGTTTTTCAAGATCAAATAATGCATTTTGAGTTTGTTGAAGATTTTTCTGGAGTAGAATCAGTTGTAAATTCAGGTTCATTGTTAAAATAAATAGATAAAATTACTCTTAACAATGGTTTCACATCTCACTTGTTTCAATTTAATCAGTCAATTCTATAGTCAAAATGTGTTGATCCTTTTAGAATTCTTGGACCTCCATCAGTTACTGATTACAAGTAAAATAATAAATCAAGTCACAACCCCCCTACAAGAATAAAGGGTGTGTTTGAAAGCACTTATTGAAAAATTATTATATTTAAGTGCTTCTTTATAGGTGTTTCTAGCATAGCAGCACTTTTCTGCCACTTTATTTTGTGCAAACATTTTTTCAGAATCAGAACAAACACCACACATTTTTAAGAAATACTTATCATAAGTGAATATTTCTATAATTAGTTTTCAATAAGTTTTGTCTAATGGGTCCTAAGAAATTATAATTTCAAATTTAAATTTTTTTTTTCCTTGTCCTTTTCATCTGCTTCAATTTTCATACACTCAATTTTTTCAATCATAACCTATGAAAAATAAAAAATAATAATAATCAAGCAAGGAAAAATAATCTATGGATCATCCATCTGATAAGGATAAAACCTTTTTCACTCCTTCCTCATAAAGATATCGATCATGTGGTATGTAAAGTCCATTTTTTTCTTACACCATAAACCTCTACTTCAACATTAATAAGAAAGTCACATGTAAGAATAACTTGTACTGTTTAAGCACCAAATTTGTGATGAAACTGTGAATAACCTCTTTTAAGCTGATCAATTTCCATATACGAGTCCTTAATTAATGAAAATTTCTCATCTTTTGGTTAACTTGAAACAAAAAAAAAACAAGAATTGTTGCAATATAAGAAATTGAAATCCAACTTCACCTCAAAAAACATGAAATTGATGAAACTGCTGACCTCTGGATTGTTCTTGATATTCTTAGCATGGTGTGCATAATAGAAGGTGATAAGTGTATCTTCCAAATAATGGAATTCTGGTGAGATTAGGGAAATTATGCATGTATTTGTTTCCCACCAAAGGAATCCCTCGATAGCCTTGTTCATTTTCTATCCTTGTTTTTCCAAAAAACGTGGAGGCCTCGTTTGGTCCTAAAGAAGAGAATCCTTTGAGAGATGGAATGATATACAAGGAAATGGTGAGACTGAATATGTAATAATATAAATATATAGCAGTAAAAAAATAAAATAATTTTAAATATTTATGTTAATAAAATATATTTTTCGAGCAATGCCAGAGAAATCCATCCAAATGGGTAGGAATCCAACATTCCTTAAATAGTGAAATTAACACTCCCTTTGTCTTATACCAAACATGATTTCTTAGGTCAGTGTTCCATTATATTAAGAAGGGCCTTAAAACCACCCACTTAAAAAATAAAATATCCTTTATATACGAGCTATTTTACCTATATAGAACATGGCCAAAGTGCATCAAAAGTTCATTAATGACACGACCGAGAGTGAGAAAGTTTTCATTGATCTCACCAACTTCTGTTTCTCCTCCGCAGAAAAGTAGATTTTTGCAATGTTTGATTTATTTCACTAAGACTACACAAATATGGCTACAACTCTTTGACTTGATATATAATAGGGAATGTTTGACAACACTAACTAAAAAATTATTATTAAATGATCATGTATAAGTCCAAGTGTTTTTTCAAAAATAAAACTTATTTTTTAAAAGTGCACATTATGAGTGAAAAGTGATATAATTAATTTTCAATAAGTGTACCAAACGAGTACTGGAAAGAAAAATTTACTGAGTCACACCTATATTACACCAGAACGTGAAATATTCTCAGAACTAGTGAGGTGCACAAGTTTTAGCTTCCGAAACTTGATCATCTTCTCTACCTTGGGCATGCACTCCTTGTTGCGAATCATAATATAAAATATCAAATGAGACTGACTACTTTGTTTGTTAATAATAGTTTACATTGTTTACCTTTTAGCAGAACCTTTCTCCATGATCTTGTAAATTTCATTAGCAGTACAAACAATCTCTTCTTCTAAACCTCTCACAAAGACACCTTTTTTCCATCTTCCATCTACACAATGGGTTTCTTTGACTTGTCATCTATGAATTTAGTGCACTCTTCTGGTGCCAAAAAGTCTATTATCCCCTTGTTGTATAGTTCTAAAAACGTTACCTTCATGTTGTATTCATCACTTTGAGCTTTCAGAATATCAAATATTTTCTTAACAGCTCTCGGAATCACACCATCATCACTTGGTAACTCTCCATTCTGAAAAAAAACGCAACACAGTTTTACCCTGATATGTACTGCAGATAAAAGATGAGAGGTTGATTATTTTACTGAAACTAAACCTTTTTTCTTTCTCACCCTTCCATTGTGTAAATTTTCCCTATACTAGTTTGTCCATAAGAAAATATTGTACAGTTATTGTAACACCCCGAGCTTCCATGATACGCTTCTCTTTCAATAATGCAATAGCATGCATTATACGCAAGTTTGAGTTCTAACACACCGCGACTAATCAACGTAGCCGTTATGAATAGTAATACCCACTTTTTAAAATTATGGAAATTGTATATTTCAAAATGGACTTAATTTTTGTATTCGTAATATCTAAATTATCCTATGTTGATTTTTTTGTAATTTTCTAAGAACTTCCAATTTTTTATGAATAGTGAAAAATACTTAAAAACAACTTTTTTAATCAAAATAATTTATAGTGATAAATTATACTATTGAGTGGTTTTAAATTATAATTAGAATATATTTTTACCATTTTATCCAATGCTGGTCATTATAATTAATTTCACTTTGAAATTGGACATAAACAATTATTAATCTTTTGATATATATTGTTTCTTAAAAACACGCTATTTGTTGTGACAGCGGGAATTAATTATAAAATTAATTAATGAAACTTATATGTTTTTAATTTTGTAAAATATACATCATTTTTGAATTCGGAATATCAATTATAGCTTAGGGTAAAATTTTGGCATTGTTCTGAAAAACTTCAATTTTTGATGAATAGTGAAACCACTAAGTGGTAGTTAAAAAACTGATTTTTCGTTTAAATGAAACATTACAACTTCTGTGATTTGAATTCCAAAAATCCGATATACTTGGATGTCATTAGGATGTAAAATTTGGTTCAATGGGATTAAAATAATTTTTTGTTGAATAGTAAATTTTAAGTTTAATTAATCGCGATTAAAGGTAATTAGTGAAATTTAAGGTAAAAATGATATTATAAAAATATGAAAATACCTTTACACTTGTCCTACCCCTATTGGATGTTTCATGGTCGACCAAGACAATCCATGGGTCACCTTGGGGACCCCATGGAGCCACTTTGGTAGGAAAATGACATAAATAACTTTTATTTAAAGTTAAAATAAAAATGTCACAAACATGAGTTGTTTTACTAAAACAATTTTTAAATGGGGTTATACAAGTCATATTTTTGACTATAAATATTAATTAGAAATATAAAAAGATTTACTACATCATTATAATTTTTTTATAATTTTTAGACATTAAATAAATTAAATTATTTATGACACCATGATGATGCATCGATTACCTCATTAATTAACGATTTAAATAAAATGAAAAGATAATGTAAAATCTAACACTTACACATGTCAAAAACCTATTGGATGAGTAGATTTAGAACCCTTATCACCTTATCCTCGATATATATATATGTGTGTGGGATCTTTAGAATCCGAAAATCATTTCATAATAATGTAACATTTCATGAGTTTCCAAGAGTGCCCCTCCTCTCCTCTTATAAAAGGCCCCCACCACTACCACCTTATTCACACCATAAAGCCATTTGGATCGGCCAACCTCTGCCCAAATACTCTCTAAACTTCCCTCTCTTACTCCTAGAATCCTCACTTTAGGCATAATTCTTCCCAAGGAAGCCTTTGGCTCAAATCAAAAAGAGTTACCCGATTTTAAGGTAATGTCTTCTCTTATGTTATTTTGTTTTATTTTTCTTCTCCAACCCCCTAAACTCTTTTTATTAATTTCTTTTGTAACAACACCAGTATCCTAAATATACTAGTATATTTTTATAATAAGGATTCGAGCTACACTTACACACACCTACATCTAATGGTTAAAGAACATACTGTTTATGTGGATGGCGAATTTCTGCCTCACGAAATGATGATTGTTCGACACTCATATAACACCTTCAAAGGTGGACATTAAGATGTCACTATATTTATATATGATATATAATATGTTTATGTTTTACTTAAGCTTCTGTATTTTTCATTTATGGCATACCTTTATGGTTTCTATTATGGGTAAACACGATATTTTCATTTTAGGAAGTGCGGACTACCGCCCCCTCAAAGTGATTTGAATCATTAATGCCATATGTGGGATGTATAAAGGATGGAGTAAAAGCTATTATACATTATATTATACTGTAATTATATTATACCTTTATATAATTATAACTTCATCCCATTAAATACGAAATAGAAATGAAAGTAGCGTTCATGTATACGTACGGCTTACCGTCTCCATGAACGGTGCATTTCATTTCTTACCTGTAAATATTATGTAATATTATAAATGAATGTATATACTGGATATATATGATGTATATTATATATACATCATGAATATAATTATATAAATAATGGATATATTACCACATGAACAAAGTGTAATTATAAGAAGTTTATTTTTGACTCAAGTACCTAAGATCGACAAAACGACCGTTATAAACTTAAATAATTACATAATGTTCATGACATGGTAATAAGTGATATAAAAGGAATAATGAACTTGAAAAAGGTTCTTAAGAAGGTAGATATTAACTCTAGTTTATTATTCAGGAGGTTAAAGAGCGGTCGAGTCAAGTCGGATACGAGGTAAGAGAATTTCTTAACCCAATTTCCATTCTTTGGGTTAATCTCCTACTTTCAAATTATGTCATGATATTATTATGTCATATCTTGTATTTGTACTTTATTTATGTGTACTTATAATGAATACACATAATAGATCTATTTTATTCTATAAATGATCTTAGTAAGTACTTCGTCTCAATCTCCTTTCATTGAGGCATATTTGGTTTTATACACAACTTTCATTTATACGGTGTATAAACCCCTTTGAATTTTACTTTTATTCAAAAGGAATCTTTTAAACGAAGCGTTTTTACAAAATGACAAAAAGGAATGTTTTTCTTACGTATGTGGCGGCAACGACTTCTCCGCCGCCGTGACCATTATTTGAGTTTCGGCTTCCTCTACAAGCCATAACTTTTTTTTTAAATGAAAAATAAATACAAGTTTTAATTTTCTTTTATTTTGGTATTGAAAATGGTTTTGAAAGTGTTTTTATTATATCAATGTGTTGTATTGATATATTGTGATTGAAATGTGGAAATGTTATGTTTGCTTTATTCATATTTTATGTGATACGATTATGTTGTATGATAAGTTTAAACCTATTCATACGAGGAATGCATTGGACTTAATAAGTGACGGGTGGAGCCCGCTATAGCTCCTCGATGCATCGGTAGGTCTCATGAGACAAACTAGTGTCTTGGAACGAGGCCTTGACAAAATCTTATTTGTAGTCTTGGCACGAGGCCTTGGCTACATGGTTATGATAGTCTGGCATTATGCATTCCATCATTATGAAAGTGGTTATTGATATTTCATGTGAATATTCGATCAGTAGAATATTCATGTGAATAAGTAAATGGCATTATTTCATTTATGTTTGCCATATTATGTTGAAGTTCATTTTTAAAAGGATTTTGTTTAGTTATACATTGCCTTAAATGTTTATGTTTATTTATGAAAGCTTCCTCTATATTGTTATCCTTAATGAGAATCTGAGCTCACCCCTTTCAATGTTTTATTTTTTCCAGGATGTGAAGAAATATTTTATGACTGACCTACCAGGATAGTCTGAATGGGATAGAAGTGTGAACTATGGAGACTATGTTATTGTGATTTTTCACTTTATGATGTAATGTAATATTTATGAATGTATCAAGTGTTTCCAAGGCTACTAAACTAATCGTTCTTTCGAGACTTGATCTTTTGTGATCATGCCAATGTTACGCACTAACGCACCGTCTTCGGGTAACTGGGGTTGGGGCGTTACAGTTGGTATCAGAGGCAGTTTAGTACTAACCTTGGAAGCTAGATTTAGATAAACTCTGATTAGAGCACATAGCCCTAAGATAGACATTGAGGATTAGTATAGAAGAACTTCCTAGAATTTTGGTATTATAGAGATTTTGTGAGTTTTCCGAGAAATACATCCCTGTCTGGATACGAGCAGGTAGAGGTGGCTCTGGCATAGATGTACCTAGGGGTAAAACCCGAAAACACTGCTTTGAGCTAGACTTGAACAGGAACTGGTGCACGACAACGGGCCTTGCTGAACTCTTTGTTACGACACTCCCGGGGGATATGCTTAGGATAATTCTCATTTTTTTACAAACCATTATGAAGGGTTTATGAGTATACACTTCCTCAAAGAAAACATTTCTTTTTATGATTATGGATTATATCCATAAATAGTTCAATTTATGTTAAGTGTTTTACAAGTATGAAATTATGTATTTTGAATCATAAACTAATATAGTTTATGCCTTTGTTTAGAAATGGCGCCTAGTGGGAGGAATGGAAACCGTATCAATGCACGCACTCCGTGTAGGGATTGCCCCCTGCTCAAGATAATTATTGTGGATCTGGAGATACAACTGGTGCTGATCAACTTATTACCATACTGGTACAACTCACTCAGGTTGTGAATAATAACCTTACTCGTATGGAGCACCCTGATCCGCAACGTGGAGGATCAATGTTAGACCGCTTCATGAGGCAACAACCGCCAACATTTAATGGGGGTACAAATCCATTATTAGCTGAGCAATGGATAAACTCCTTAGAGAAATTATTCCATACCTTGGGGAGTAGGGAAAGGGAGAAGGTTGTCATGGCAGTCTACCGCCTCACTGGAGATGCCGATCAATGGTGGTCGCTGATTCAAAACACAAAGGAAGATGAAGAAGTATCAAGTATGGAATGGAGAGAGTTCAAAGATATTTTCTTAGAAAAATACTTTCCTCGTGACCATCGAGCAGATATGGAAAGGCAATTTCTGAGTCTGAGAATGTCACAAAGTATGAGGCTAACTTTACAAGGATAGCAAGGTATGCTGCAGATTATATACGTAACCCAATAAGTAAGATTGATCGTTTCTTTGATGGGTTAAAACCATTTCTCCGTCGAGATTTAGTATCACAATCCTTCTCATCGTACGAAGATATTGTCTTGTGTGATATCAAGACAGAAAAGGAATTCTCTAAATATTATGACAACAAAGTAAAGCAAGAGAAGAAGAGAATGGTGGAACAAGAGATGGATAAAGGGAAAAAGGGAAAGAAGGATTTTCCATTATGTGATAATTGTGGGAAGAATCACCCCGGTGCTTGCCTAAAAGGAATGGGAGTTTGTTATAAATGTGGAGAAAAAGGTCACCGGGCTCGTGATTGCAAGGGAAAGAAAGAGGCTATCAATGTTGAATGCTACAATTGTAGGGAAATGAGGCATTATGAAAATGAATGTCCTAATCATCAGGGAAACTTGCCTCAAAAAAGGCCAAGGGATCAAGGATAATCTTATGTTGTTACTACAGTTGAAGTGGAATAACTAATGTATTGGTGCTTTTGGACTCACGGATTATATTCTGGTTATAAGAATAATGTGATATATATAAGGAATGTACTGCAGTACTTGTTTTTTTCATTAAGGTTTTAATATGATTAAGGTAATCATATTTTTAGTATGTGACAACAAGAGAAACATTACTTTTTTGGGGAATCTGATGTTACAATTGATTTTTGGAATTTAGAGACCTTTTAGAGAAATTCTAGACAGAGGTATTTTGGATAACTATAAAGGTTGGAATGGATTAAGTTGAAACTTGGATAGTATTGTTTAAGGTTAAAACATTTCTGAATATTATTTTTGTAATATTATAATACTATAGTTTTAGGAAAAGGACAACCTGCAGGTTGGGGGATAACCCGTCGCGTCGGACAAAGCTGCAGGAATCGAACCCACAACCATAGTGTGACAGGCCTTTATTACCTACCACTAGCCTACAGGAAGTCCCTGGTTATTACAAAATATTTTTCCTAATCTAAATGGTATGTGGTAATATTTGTAACCTTATACGATTAGGATAAATATAATATTTTTGAGTTCTATTATCTTTTTGAGTGAAAGATGAGTTTGTGGTAGAAATTAGTTGAAGGTTGAAACTCTACTTGTCAAGCATAAATATATATATAACTATCTCTTATTCTATGAATAAGTTAATTCTTAAACTTTAGTAAAGAGACATTAAAACAAAAAATGTGTTATCCTAAAACCTTATGTCCTATTGAACTGATAATATTTTAAATCAACATAGATTGAAGGCTTTGAGGCCCTCAATTTTACACTTGTTTGTGATTGATGACCTCAATCACTCCCTACAAATATTTACGTTTTTCCTCCAATTATATGTCTCTAATTTCCACCAATGTTCTCCTTATTGAGATCATAATTTGGTGGTGAGTTTTTCATTTCCCTTTCCCTCTTATTAAGACTAAATTTTATTAACCTTATTTCCGATGTGGGTTTTCCACAAAGGTATTTTCTATTTTCAACCTTTTATTTTCAAAGAAAAAATTCAAATTGCGAGGACACAATTTATTGAAGGAGGGGAGAATGTAACACCCCGAGCTTCCATGATACGCTTCTCTTTCAATAATGCAATAGCATGCATTATACGTAAGTTCGAGTTCTAACACACCGCGACTAATCAAAGTAGCCGTTATGAATAGTAATACCCACTTTTTAAAATTATAGAAATTTTATATTTCAAAATGGACTTAATTTTTGTATTCGTAATATCGAAATTATCCTATGTTGAATTTTTTGTAATTTTCTGAGAACATCCAATTTTTTATGAATAGTGAAAAATACTTAAAAACAACTTTTTTAATAAAAATAATTTATAGTGATTAATTATACTATTGAGTGGTTTTAAAGTATAATTAGAATATATTTTTACCATTTTATCCAATGGTGGTCATTATAATTAATTTCACTTTGAAATTGGACATAAACAATTGTCAATCTTTTGATATATATTGTTTCTTAAAAACACGCTATTTGTTGTGACAGCGGGAATTAATTATAAAATTAATTAATGAAACTTATATATTTGTAATTTTTTAAAATATACATCATTTTTGAATTCGGAATATCAATTATAGCTTAGGGTGAAATTTTGGCATTGTTCTGAAAAACTTCAATTTTTGATGAATAGTGAAACCACTAAGTGGTAGTTAAAAAACTGATTTTTCGTTTAAATGAAACATTACCACTTCTATGATTTGAATTCCAAAAATCCGATATACATGGTTGTCATTAGGATTTAAAATGTGGTTCAATGGGATTAAAATAATTTTTTGGTGAATAGTAACTTTTAGGTTTAATTAATCGCGATTAAAGGTAATTAGTGAAATTTAAGGTAAAAATGATATTATAAAAATATGAAAATACCTTTAAACTCGTCCTACCCCTATTTTATGTGTCATGGCCGACCAATAAAATCCATGGGTCAACTTGGGGACCCCATGGAGCCACTTTGGTAGGAAAATGACATAAATAACTTTTATTTAAAGTTAAAATAAAAATGTCACAAACATGAGTTGTTTTACTAAAACAATTTTTAAATGGGGTTATACAAGTCATATTTTTTACTATAAATATTCATTAGAAAGATAAAAATATTTCCTACATCATGATAAATTTTTTTATAATTTTTTGACATTAAATAAATTAAATTATTTATGACACCATGATGATGCAGCGATTACCTCATTAATTAACGATTTAAATAAAATGAAAAGATAATGTAAAATCTAATAATTACACATGTCAAAAACCTATTGGATGAGTATATTTCTAGCCCTTATCACCTTATACTCGATATATATATGTGTGGGTCCTTTATAATCCGAAAAGCATTTCATAATAATGTAACATTTCATGAGTTTCCAAGAGTGCCCCTTCTCTCCTCTTATAAAAGGCCCCCACCACTACCACCTTATTCACACCATAAATCCATTTGTCTCGGCCAACCTCTGCCCAAATACTCTCTCAACTTACCTCTCTTACTTATAGAAGCCTCATTTTAGGCATAATTCTTCCCAAGAAATCCTTTGGCTCAAATCAAAAAGAGTTACCCGATTTTAAGGTAATGTCTTCTCTTATGTTATTTTGTATTATTTTTCTTCTCCAACCCCATAAACTCTTTTTATTAATTTCTTTTGTAAAAACACCAGTATCCTCAATATACTAGGATGTTTTTATAAGAATTATTCTAGCTACACTTACACACACCTACATATAAGGGTTAAAAAAACATACTATTTCTGTGGATGGCGAATTTCTGCCTCACGAAACGATGATTGTTCAACACTCATATAACACCTTCAAAGGTGTCCATTAAGTTGTCACTATATTTATATATGATATATAATATGTTTATGTTTTAATTAAGCTTCTGTATTTTTCATTTATAGCATACCTTTATGGTTTCCATTATGGGTAAACACGATATTTTCATTTTAGGAAGTGCGGACTACCACCCCCTCAAAGTGATTTGAATCATTAATGCCATATGTGGGATTTATAAAGGATGGAGTAAAAGGTATTATACATTATATTATATTGGAATTATATTATACCTTTATATAATTATAACTTCATCCCATTAAATATGAAATATAAATGAAAGTAGCGTTCATGTGTACGTACGACTTACCGTCTCCATGAACGGTGCATTTCATTTCTTACCTCTAAATGTTATGTAATATTATAAATGAATGTATATACTGTATATATATGATTTATATGATATATACATCATGAATATAATTATGGATATAATGGATATATTACCACATGAACAAAGTGTAATTATAAGAAGTTTATTTTTGACTCAAGTACCTAAGATCGACAAAACGACCGTTATAAACTTAAATAATTACATAATGTTCATGACATGGTAATAAGTGATATAAAAGGAATAATGAACTTGAAAAAGGTTATTAAGAAGGTATAGATTAACTCTAGTTTATTATTCAGGAGGTTAAAGAGCGGTCGAGTCAAGTCGGACACGAGGTAAGGGAATTTCTTAACCTAATTTCCATTCTTTGGGTTAATCTCCTACTTTCAAATTATGTCATGATATTATTATGTCATATCTTGTATTTGTACTTTCTTTATGTTTACTTATAATGAATATACATAATAGATCTATTTTATTTTAAAAATGATCTTTGTAAGGACTTCATCTCAATCTCCTTTCATTGAGGCATATTTGGTTTTATACACAACTTTCATTTATACAGTGTGTAAACCCCTTTGAATTTTACTTTTATTAAAAAGGAATCTTTTATACGAAGCATTTTTACTAAAAGAAAAAAATGAATGTTTTTATTACGTATGCGGCGACAACGACTTCTCCGCCGTCGTGGACATTATTTGAGTTTTGGCTTCCTCTACAAGACATAACTTTTTTTTAAATGAAAAATAAATACAAGTTTTAATTTTCTTTTATTTTGGTATTGAAAATGGTTTTGAAAGTGTTTTTATTATATCAATGTGTTGTATTGATATCTTGTGATTGAAATGTGGAAATTTTATGTTTCCTTTATGCACGTTTTATGTGATACGATTATGTTGTATGATATGTTTAAACCTATTCATATGAGGAATGCATTGGAATTAATAAGTGATGGGTGGAGCCCACTATAGCTCCTCGATGCATCGGTAGGTCTCATGAGACAAACTAGTGTCTTGGCACAAGGCCTTGACAAAATCTTATTTGTATTCTTGGCACGAGGCCTTGGCTACATGGTTATGATAGTCTGGCATTATGTATGTCATCATTATGAAAGTGGTTATTGATATTGCATGTGAATATTCGACCAGTAGAATATCCATGTGAATAAGTAAATGGCATTATTTCATTTATTTTTGCCATATTATGTTGAATTTCATGTTTAAAAGGCTTTTGTTTAGTTATACATTGCCTTAAATGTTTATGTTTATTTATGAAAGCTTTCGCTATATTGTTATCCTTACTGAGCATCTGAGCTCACCCCTTTCAATGTTTTATTTTTCCCAGGATGTGAAGAAATATTTTATGACTGACCTACAGGGATAGTCTGAAGGGGATAGAAGTGTGGACTATGGAGACTATGTTATTGTTATTTTTCACTTTATGATGTAATGTAACATTTATGAATGTATCAAGTCTTTCCAAGGATACTAAACTAATCGGTCTTTCGAGACTTGATCTTTTGTGATCATGCCAATGTCACACACTAACGCACCGACTTTAGGTAACTGGGGTCGGGGCATTACAGTTATATCCCTCAAGGACTTCATGAACAATAAGAGATACAACTTGATCAAACAACAACTCCTATTTATATGTTGGACCAAAAACCTAAATACAAACTAACAATTTTAGATTCCATTTATAAAGTGAGAACTGAATCAGTGCTAATTCCACCACCAATTATACACTAAGATAGAAAGGGAACCTCAAGTTTTGATAAACTAAATGTAAAATCATACTTTACCAAAAGAAAATGTCCTATTGATCTATTTTTTAGCTATGGTCTGCATCGCTGAAACTTCCCTCCTATTTTCATTACATGAAACCACAATCAACATGTTCACCTTCAACTCATCATAATTCAAAGTCCTGGATTATTCAAAGCAGCATCAGTGTATGAAAAATCAAAAAAAGGAAAAAAAGCAAGTTATACTTCCAGGATAAGGAAATTCACCTACAATGTAGAAGAACCTGCACATTCACTCTTTTATCTCTATCATGCTTATTACTCAACCCTGAATCTATTGATTTCACCATATTTTAGTTAACCTGATACAACAACAAACAATAATTGTTACAATATAGGGAATATAAATCCAACTTAAGCTCAAAAAACACGAAATTGATGAAATTGTTGACCTCTGTCTTGTTCATGATATTCTTAGCATGATATGCATAGTTGATGGTGATATGTGTCTCTTCCAAACAATGGAATGATGGGGAGATTGTGGAAATTATGCATGTCTTTGTTTTCCCACCCAAGGAATCCCTCCATAGTCTTGTTAGTTTACTATCCCTGTTTTTCAAAATTAAAATCACCTAGGCCTCATTCGGTCCTAGAGAAGAGAAGCCTTTGTCTCGTACCAAACATGATTTCTTAGAATAGAATCCTGTGATGATCTCTATGCATTTAAGACAAAAGGAAACCTTTTTCACAATTTTCAAGGCCAATAAAGGCCCATAAGGCATCCAAAACTGAGTTTTTAGTCCGGATACCCAAATGTTTTAACATTCGATGGAATTTCAGCCTCGTTACGGGGGTCTTTTACCATTTTTCAGTGGGGAATTGATTTATTTCAAGGGATTACATTCATATTCATATTATGGCTTTTAAATTTTATCATTTTTCATGATTTAATGTTATTTATAATCAAATATATAACAATATATACATATTTTTTATATAATCGCACATAAAAATTTAATTTTATAAATAAATAATTTAACATATTTACATATAAAATATATTTCTCAATATATATGCCTTATCTAACTAAAAGAATAATATCCATTTTATTTAAAATATAAATATATGAATATTTATATACTAATATAATGTGTACGTGTATATATATATATATTTGTGTGCATCTGTATTGACAAACTGATATATATTATTTATATATTCTAAACATATGAATATTAATATTAATATATAATATTTGAAAATATATATAAATATGTATAATTATACTTACAGATACACATATAATATATATGTGTGTGTGTGTGTTGTATAGATGTATTTATTTATTTAGAAACACATACAAAAATGATATTTTATAAATGCATTTAAAAAAGATCTTATAAATATATATTAATGTACAAATAAATATACGAATAAAAATATAAATATATAAAAATAAATAGATATAAATATATATTAATATACAAATAAATATATTAATATATTAATATAACAATATATATATATATATTAATATACGGATATATATATATATGTATGTATGTGTGTTAATATAAATATATATTAATATACGAGTAAATATAGCTAAATATATATATAAATAAATAGATGTATTATTAAATGAAGGAAAAGAAATATGGTGGAGTGGTAAAGGTTTAGGTGCGCAGACAAGAGGTCTCGAGTTGAAATTCATGGGGAAGCAGGTCGCACACGCGGGTGGAATTGAAACTAGCACTATTAAAGGTTGGTTGGGATGCTGTTAAAGGGTGGGTGGGGTGGCTGTTGGGGCGTGCGGGCTGGGGGAACTGTTGAAGGGGGGGCTTCAAGTGCTGTTAAAGCCCCTCCCTGAATTACAGAAATATTTTTTTAAATGTTTTTTAACTTTTAACAACACTTTTTTTAGCGCTGATAAAAGGGGCCTTTATCAGTGCTTTTTTTAGCACTAGTAAAAGGGACCCCCTTTTATGAGTGCTAGGGGTGTCCAAACCCGACCCAACCCGAATGGGTTGGGTCGGGTGGGGTCGGGTTCAAAACAAATATGCACGGGTTGGGTCACTTTGGGTTGACCTGTGGTTGGGTTGGGTCGGGTCATGGGTTGGGAGAAAAATGACCCAACCCGAACCATCCAACACAATGACACCTTCGCCTATCTTCCATCCAGCACCACCTTCACACCTCTCGTCAAACCCTCCTGTTTACGCCTCTCCCTCCTGGCCGACCCTAGTCCATCTCCCTCACTTCCATCATCCTCCTTTCCTCCTCTACCTCCTGACCCAAGACCCTCGCCCTCACTGCCATATTTATCTCTGTATCCAGCTATGATTGGATCCCAATATCCACTAAATACTACTTCCATCCTAATCACTTTGTCACCTTGTTGCTACCCGCTTGAGATGAATAACTCAAGATGCTAAATCTGATCATATTTAATCCTCCAGGACAACAATTAAGAACACAGGATTCCAAAACTGAAGCCATAGCCGAGTCCAAACATATTCGAATAAATCAATATGCCGAAGCTAAAGATGACCAGATTCGATCGTCATATTTTTGAGGAACTCATAAATTCCGAAGTTGAAGCCAACCAGATTCAATCAAGATGACAAGGAATAATCAATCCTCCATGCCACCGATGATCTACGTGCCTACCATCAAAGAAAATCCATAGTGTGGGTTGAAGATTTCTAAAGAATACGAGAACCCTATATTTCCTATGAAGTTTGTTTTTGATGAAGAAAATAACTACCTCATTTCCAATCTAGATCTGAAGATGATGCACCTCCTCATTGAATATCACTTGCATCGATTTACCTTTACACTGAAACCAGATTTACCATAAAATCGAATCCTCTATGAGGGTTTTGTCCGGTTAATAAATCATGGAACAAGGATGAACTAAAGAGAAGAAACAAAAGGTTAAAGATCTGTCAAATCCTTACTTTTTTTGATGAAGGAGGAAGATTGGGGTTGATTATTTGATGGGATGGGGGTGTTCTCTATTTTGGCAAGGAAGACGAACCAGAGTGGGGGAGAGAGGTGTCGCACAAGAAAATGAAATCGGTGGATTTTTTTTCAATAACCCATCGAACCGACCCAACCCAACCCTATCTGAGACGGGTCGGTTCGGGTTGGGTCTAAACAAAAAATAATATCTAACCTGACCCAAACCGACCCATCTTATTTTAATTGGGTCGGGTCCAAAATACCCACCAACCCATACCAACCCGACCCATGGACACCCCTAATTAGCACCTTGATTAATATCGCTTGTTTTATTGTTGTAAATGTAATTCTCTAGCACTTTTAAAATCCATATTTGTAGTAGTGATTTTTGTAACGACCTAAAATTTCGTTAATAAAAATCCCTCTTGATCTAATTAAATGTTTCTTTATGTAAAATGTTTATATAAAATGTAAACTTCTTTGGTTTTATGTTATGAATTGTGACTGTTGCTAATATATTTGTTGAATAGTGATCACATGATTAGTATAAATATAGGGTTTTAACAAATCCAATTTACTTAGATAAAGGAAGTGATGGCCTCATCCAGTAGATGTGCCCATACAAATCCCATTTGTCAGAGCTTGAAAAGGATGTGGCGTCATTGGGATTCATTCTTGACCAAGCTCAATCCTATCTTGAACACGTTAAGCTTGAGCGGAACTACCTACGGGAGAAGTGGAAGTTGATAGAGATTACCACCCGAGCGATGTTATCCGAGACACCCCAAGAGTCTGTCACTATCGCAAGCCTCACCCTTTGGTCTTATGCAGGTGTTTTAAGGGGTTATTTAACAAGACCCTAGTACTATGGTTATGTACATTATTTTTCTATATAATAATGAATATACTTTCATTTTATTATTGTTACCTTGTAAATAGTTTTTAAAGAACAAATAGTATTTTTAGTTAATGTTCAATTAAGAAATCTATTTTGATGAATTAATGGATTTTTGAATTAAATAATATTTTAATAAAATATTATTATTATTATTAAATTAATTTTTATTAAATATAAATGATCGTATAATTTTATAAATGCATTTGTAATTTTTATTAAGGTTTGAAATCTATTTTTGTTAAAACCCATGAATTTTCGATAAATGTAGGTTTTTATTTTAAAAGTAAAAATTAACATATTTAGAAAATTATTTAAATAAAATGAATATTATTTCTAGAATCAGGACATCGAAATTATCCAACGGTGAATTTTTCATAATTTTATGAGATAGTCAAATTTTTGGGTAAAAATTATATGTCGTTTAAATATATAATGTGTTTTATGACATCATAATGACCCAATAGTGATGTAATAAAATACTATAAACTTTATGTTCGGCCAATATATGTTTTACCATTAAAATAATGTGATTTTGGGTTTGTTTGATTTATTTTAAAAAGCTTTAGTGGACCCTTCAAGACTTATTAAACATTTTGTCTTTTTAAATTGTTTTCCTTAGGAGTGTGACTCAACTCTACAAAAGCAACCCCGTTATTTTAAGAAGTTTGGACTTTTCCCTTATAAGATATTTTTTTCCAATTCCATTTTCCAAAAACCATGGGCAAAAACCATGGGTTGGTTTTTGGTTTGGATTAGTTTAATGTGAGGTGTCCCAAACCTAAATAATAAAGAATTCTCTCACCTTTCATATATAAACCCACCTCATCTCCCACTTCCTCCTCACTCAAAGCCTTTGGAGTTCATCCATCCTCTACCATACTCTCTCTAAAATCCTCCCAAGTTTCCCCAAGCTCCCAAGTGTAAGGGTTAGTTTCCTCAGAACCAACTGTTTTGTACTTTTATTACATAAATGTACACTTATTATATATTGTTCATTGTTCTGCATGACTATAATATAATAATGTCCTAGAATATTTGTTGCATTAATAAAGTCATATCATATCCCCAATATGATTAGAACCTTGAAATGCTATAACAATATTCTTAAATAAAGTTCTGCGGTTGGATGACATACTATGATAGGACACATAGTATACAGACCGTCATGTGCGAGTACTCGTAAGAAGATGAGACTCTCTCTCATAGAGTTCGCACTTGGTAATCTCCAAGATGGGAGATTATGAGAATAGACCCGCCAGTAGTAATTCTGCATGTCTTGGTGTCATCGGATATTGCTATCTACGAGCATGTGTAATGGTCCTTAGACTGGAAGATTATCATTAACTCATGTCATGACTCGCCCACTTAGATTTACTGACGAAAACCATCACGCAGACAGTTGGCGGGAAGTAGGGTACGTTGGGTGCCTCATGAGTGACATGTTGTTAATGGATAAGTCGAGGAAGGATTTTTTTCCTTCCATTTATGGAAGTTGATATCTCGGCCCTTTGATTGAAATAGAACTGTCGCATTAAATTCCATGGTCATGGTGTAAATGACGAGTTTATTTCAGGTAGGCAAAGAATGGAATATCATGCATATAGGTTTATGACACTGCCATGAAACCTGCTTGATGAGATATAGAGACAAAGGGATTATATTACACAGTAAGTGTTTGTATGAGGTGATACGTCAATGCGGCGTCAACTTCTTTCTCTTGGGTGCCTTGACCCGTTGCTAGACAGTAATCTTGGACTTTAGGCAAGCCTGCCTAATGCCAACGAGAAAGAGGCCTAGAGGGTCACACACTAAGTGTATACAAGTATCTCAAGTTGAATAAAGATTATTCTCGTACGTGGTTTAATAATTATTCAAGGAATCCTAAGTTTTTTTTAATGATGGAGGAAAAATAAAATAAAACAAGTACACGCCGTGTATTATTATTACACATCGTGTAGTTTTATTTTGGAAAGGAAATGAATAAATGAAAACAAGATATACACGCCATGTACATTTAATGTACATGTCGTGTAGTTTTCAATGAAAAACAAGTACACACCATGTATTTATTATTACACGCCGTGTAGTTTTTCCAGTCGGGATTTTGAGGATATAATATTGTTTTAAATGATATTTATTATAATCAGCGTGGGCGCATGTCAAGGAATTATTTATTCGACATGGGGTTTTAAATAAAGATTCAATGAAATAAATAAAACGCGTAACGCATTTATTTATTGTCATAACTCTATAACCCCACACACCCGATTATAAATATCCTCACCACCCCAACTTTTTTCCGACACACAAGAGAATCATTGGACACAACATCTCTGGAGAATTCTTTCAAGGCCGAAAGAACCTTTTCCTCCAAGAACACTCTCAAGACTGAGAGAGATCCTCTTCCAACAGATCAAGATGATCTAAGGTGGACAACGCAAGCAAAGGCTTCTCCACGCTATCACCCGTATAATTCCTTGGCGACATCCAGAGATACGAGGTACACGTTTGGATCATCGCTAGAGGGAGTCTACACTTGGCTTCTGCAACGCAACGACAGATCACATCGACAACGTGATCGAGAACATCAATAAAGAAAGAACGCCCAAAAGGTATTTCTTTATAATTAATTAAATTAATTATAATCAACCTATAATGATCCTTGTTTGTGGTTCTGGGACAAACCATCTTCTTTTTCTTTTTCTATGATTCGATCCGTGGAGACTGGTGTTTATCATCGTATTGATCCCGGATTGATCATTTCTAATGACAAAAATCCAAGTGGGCACATCCACGCACGCGCTTCCACTGCGCCCGGAACCTTTAAATGGTATCAGAGTGAGGTTACAACGTTGATTATAGTTATTTAATTTTCGTTGATAATTTACGCATTCATATTTGATTCAATTCGAAATAAATCGTTCTATAAATCTTAATTAACGAGATCTATTCTTCCTCCGTCGTTTCTCGATTCATATCACAGAAACGACCTTTCAATTTTAATTTTGATTAAAATAAAAACAAGGAACTCATCCGTAGGAGCCGCTATTTCTGTCTGTACAACACGGGATTACACGGCGTGTAATTAAAACTACACGTCGTGTACTTAGGTTCAACGAACCGGCACTGGTCCGCCAAACCACGCCATGTGAATTGATTATGCCTAAGTTTTAATCACGCCGTGTTGACCAGAATAGAATGGCGCGTGGAAACTGGAATACACGGCGTGTATGTTGGAACAACACGCCGTGTAGTCCGTTCCGACCCAGGTGAAACCGTGTACAAAGATAAGCCGCGTACCACGTACACGGGATCTCCAGGCTGGTTACTGCGTAACAAGGAAGTACATGCCGTGTATGATTCATCTACACGCCGTGTACTCTAAAATTTCCAAAGTACAGAAAACACACCAAAGCCCCGGCGTGTACTTTGGATAAATGGTGAAAAGAAAATACACGCCGTGTAATAAAAAACTACACGTCGTGTACTTTCCAGAAATGGAATTTCACCAGGTTTCCTCCAATGTACAAAGACCCGTACAGGGAATATGGATGATAATAATCTCAAGGAAATTCAGAAAGGAATTTAAGATAAATAATTGATTAATTATAATATCATAATTAATTGAATTCGAGCGCGTCTTATCTTAAATAAAAGAACGATTAAAAGAATTTGAATTCTAAATATGCGTAAATGTTGTTGCATACTATGGATGATCATGAGCTAGACCAAAGACCCTTTGTATGTGTATGGTTTCATTTAAATTTATTTAATTTAAATTTGTTGTCCTGCGATCCTTCTTCCAATAAAATATAGGGCCTGAGTGCCCATGGTTTCTTTAATGTAAACCCATGTAATGGAGGATCTCCCAAGCCAGAGGAGACGGTTCAAATTCCGAAGCCTAGGCGAAACCGACACAAGAAGATACAAAGGTGGAAAGGTGGGAGCTGCAAAACATGAACCATCAGGTTCAAGGTGTTTTCCCTAGGTCAAGGTTATCTTATCAAAACCGCTAGATAAGCTAACCAAATAGAAGCTCATGATCATGCCATCTTATTTTATTTCTGTCTGATTGCATGGTTTATTTATTATGTATGTGTTTTCGTGATCACATAATTAATAAAATGAACAAGCATTCAAAGATGGAATAAAATAAAAACCGAACTATGTGTAAACATTATCGAAACATGGTTAATCACTTAAGCAAGCATCACTTAATATTAACAAGCATGTGATAATGAAAAGATACACATAAAGAATAAAATCCCTCAAATACCATATTAAGTCAGACCAAGCCTTCTGTTACTTGATTAAGGGAAAGACTCAATAAAACTATGTGTTTGACCGACCCTTGTTGGAACACTTACTTTTATAAAGGAATCCCTTATGAAAGGTTTCGCGTTGACTTAACCATATTACATCAAGATAAGTATCCCTTGTTAGACTTGATGTAATATTGGAAGTAAGATTTGAGGAAATCCAAGTCAGGATTTCAGGATTGGGGAGTCCACTCAACAGATCAAGGAACTGTACGCTCATAGTTGGCAAAGACCTGCCTACCTAAATACCTTCAAATAGCTTGACCAACCCTTGTTGGGGTTATGCGAAGGGGAATATGGATCCTTTCCACTAGAATGTCAAAGCAACTGGACATTCCGAGTTCAATGGTGAGGGCCATTGGGACTTGATAAAATAGTGGGTGACTTAATAAAATTTATTATTTCTCATAAAAAGCAATCAAGAAAGTATTAATAAATCTTCTCTTTTAAATTGTAGAATCAAGATGACAAACACATCAACCAAATTTTCTCTGCGATCAATTCTGGATAAAGACAACATCCTCACCGGCAGTAACTTTCAGGAATGGTTTAGGCGCCTTCGGGTTATCCTATGCCATGCATGGAAGTTTTACGTGCTGGAGTCCTCACTTCCTGATTCTTCTGCCCCAGGGGCAAGTGATGAAGATTTCCTAGTCTATGATCAACATTTGAACGATGCTCTTGATGGTCAGTGTTTGATGTTGTCATCTATGTCTAGTGAGCTCATGAAGTCTCATGAAGACATGGATGCATACAACATGCTTGAGCACCTCCGTGGTTTATACCAGGAGAGAGCAATACATGAAAGGTTTGAGATCTCCAAGGCTCTATTTCAGAGCAAGCTTGGAGAGGGTTCCCCAGCTGGGCCTCATGTAGTCAAGCTCATTGGCTACATTGAGCGCTTGGAGGTTATAGGGTTTAAACTCCCTGAAGAACTGGGTACCGATCTCATTCTCGCATCACTCCCCCAGAGCTTCTCAAACTTTGTTGTTAATTTCAACATGAACAATATTGAGAAGTCTCTATCTGATCTTCTTATCCTTATTCGCCAAGTGGACAATGACATGAAGCGTGAAAATCCTTCTGTCCTCATGGTGAATAAAAGGAAAGGGAAGGCGAAGATCTTTAAGCCCAAAGCTTCTTCAAGGCCTTCCAAGAAAATGAAGATCAAAGGGGAGGAAAAGGAATAGGATGTTGTTTGTTTCGCATGTGGCAAGAAGGGCCACTGGAAGAAAAACTGCACCCAGCCAAGGAAGCAAGGGGAAGATTCAGGTGCGTTTGTTATCGAATGAAATCTATCTGTTTCTACTAATTGGGTATTAGATACTGCTTGTGGTGCTCACATCTATATCCAAATACAAGAACCAAGTAGATTCAGGAATATTGATCGAGGGGAGGTAGATCTACGAGCAGCCAATAGAGCCAGACTTGCTGTTGTTGCTGTCACGGACTACCACCTCACATTGCCAAATAGAATGATATTGGGGCTAAAGGGTTGTTATTATGTGCCTTCTGTTACTAAAAACATTATTTTAGTATCCATATTAGATACTGATGGATTCATATTCAAGTTTGGAAATGAATGTTGATACTTTTTTAAAGATAGCATTTGTTTTGGTAGGGCACATTTATATAACGGCCTTTATGTGTTAGACTACACAAACCAAGTAATGGCAATCAATAACAAAGTTAATTCACATGACTCATACCACACCCAACTTTGGCATCACCGGCTAGGACATGTCAATGAGAAACGTTTGACAAAATTACATCAAGATGGGTATTTAGATTCTTTCGAACTAAAACCACTTGGTGTATGTCATGCGTGTCTACAAGGAAAAATGACCAAAGCCCCATTTAGTGGGAAAGGTGAAAGAGCTAAAGAGATTCTAGAATTAGTTCATACAGATGTGTGTGGACCATTTCCAGTTGAAGCAAGGGGTGGGTTCTCATACTTCATAACTTTTACTGATGATTTTAGTAGATATGGATATATCTATTTAATGAGGTATAAGTCAGATTCTTTTGATCGGTTCAAAGAATAAAAGAATGAAGTTGAGAACCATCTTGGTAAGAAGATTAAGAAACTCCGCTCAGATAGAGGAGGATAATATCTTAATCAAGACTTCATTGATTTCTTATGGGAGTTTGGGATTCTATCTCAACTCACTCCTCCTTACACACCGCAGTGGAATGGTGTAAGTGAAAGAAGGAACTGCACCCTGTTGGACATGGTGAGATCAATGATGAGTCATGCGAGTCTTCCATTATCATTTTGGGGATATTCATTACAAACAACAGCACACATACTAAACCAAGTACCAACTAAATCGATAAATGGTATTCCATACGAGTTATGGAGTGGACGCAAAGCCATGTTATCGAATTTACACATGTGGGGTAGCGAAGCATTTTTTAAGGCCTCTTCAGGTAACAAACTTCCACCTCGAGGCACAAAGTGTATCTTTATAGGATATCCCAAGGAAACAAAGGGATATTACCTATACAACCCCTCAGACAAAAAGGTTACAGTGGCAAGACACGCCATATTCCTTGAGAGGGAGCACATCTCCAAAAGAGATGGTGGGAGCGAGATAGACTTCGATGAAGTCGAGGCTCAAGATACACATGAGTTGGTACAAGAATAGATTCCACAAAGCCCTGTGGAAGAACAATCTGTTCTAGAGACACAAGAACTGCGTAAGAGTACGAGAGAGGTGAGAGAACCAGAACGATATGGTTTTCTTGTCACTGAGGATGGTGACTCATTATTGGTTGACAATGATGATCCTCTTACCTACAAAGAAGCAGTTGAAGGCACAGACGTTGCCAAGTGGAAAGAAGCCATGAATTCTGAAATGGTTTCCATGTACCAAAACCAAGTCTGGATTTTGGTAGATCCTCAAGTTGATGTAAATCCTATTGGTAATAAATGGGTATTCAAGAAGAAACTGGACATGGAGGGGAAAGTCAGCACCAACAAGGCACGACTAGTTGCAAAAGGTTTTAGATAGCATCAAGGAATTGACTATGATGAAACCTTTTCACCGGTTGCAATGCTGATGTCCATCATAATCCTATTATCCATTACTACTTACCATGAATATGAAATTTGGAAAATGGATGTCAAAATAGCTTTCCTTAATGGGAACCTCCAGGAAGATTTCTACATGACACAACCTGAAGGGTTTGTGACTCCAAAGGATGCCAACAAGGTATACAAGTTGCAAAAATCCATTTATGGATTAAAGAAAGCATCAAGGTCATGGAACATTCGTTTTGATGAAGTTGTTATAGAATTTGGCTTTGTTAAGAACGAATGTGGGCCTTGTGTCTACAAAAGGTTTAGTGGAAGTGAAATAATTTTCCTAATAGTATATGTTGATGACATATTGATAATTGGAAACTAAGTACCTGTCTCCCAGTCATTTAAGGCTTGGTTGCATAAATGATTCTCCATGAAAGACTTGGGCGAGGTAGCATATATTCTTGGGATCAAGATCCATCGTGATTGATCCAAGAGAATGCTGGGCCTGAGTCAAAGTACATGCATTGACAAGATACTGAAGAGATTCAGTATGGAATAGTCCAAGAGGGGATTGTTGCCAGTGTCACATGGCATTCATATTTCCAAGAAAATGTGTCCTCAGACACATGAGGAAAGAAAGAGAATGGAAAGGATCCCTTACGCATCCGCGATTGGTTCAGTCATGTATGTTATGCTATGTACGAGGCTAGATGTTGCTTATGCATTAAGTGTGGTAGGAAGATATCAAACTGATCCAGGAGACTGTCATTGGATGGCAGTCAAGACTATCCTCAAGTATCTGAGGCATACTAAGGATATCTTCCTGGTTTATAGAGGAGATGAGGAACTATTCATCAGAGGAAATGTAGATGCTAGTTTCCAGACTGATCAAGATGACATGAAGTCACAGACTGGATACATCTTCAGTTTGAATGGAGGTGCAGTGAGCTGGAAGAGCTCAAAACAAAGTGTGGTGGCAGATTCTACAGCGGAGTCCGAGTATATCGCAGCTTCTAAGGAAGCTAAAGAAGCAGTATGGATGAGAAGCTTCGTCCAAGAGCTGGATGTTGTACCGAGAAGTAAAGATCTTATCACACTCTATTGTGATAATATTGCAGCGGTGGGACTTGCAAAAGAGCCAAGGTCACATCAACGGACAAAGCACATACTTCAGAAGTATCATCTCTTGAGGGATTTTTCTCAGAGAGGTGAAGTTGCAGTGAGCAGTATTTCCACTGAAGACAACGTGGCGGACCCATTGACTAAAGCCTTGACTCAGCAGAAACATGATCATCATGTAAGGTCTAGCGGCCTAAAATTAGTAGGCATTTGTCTCTAGTCCAAGTGGGAGTTTGTAAGGGTTGGTGTCCTCAGAACCAACTGTTTTGTACTTTGATTACATAAATGTTCACTTATTATATATTGTTCATTGTTCTACATGACTATAATATAATAATTTCCTGGAATATTTGTTGCATTAATAAGGTCATAGCAGATCCCCGTTATGATGAGAACCTTGAAATGCTATAACAATATTATTAAATAAAGTTCTGCGGTTGGATGACATACTATGATAGGACACATAGTATACAGACTGTCATGTGCGAGTACTCGTAAGAAGATGAGACTCTCTCTCATAGAGTTCGCACTTGGTAATCTCCAAGATGGGAGATTATGAGAACAGACCCGCTAGTAGTAATTCTTCATGTCTTGGTGTCATCGGATATTTCTATCTACGAGCGTGTGTAATTGTCCTTAGACTGGAAGATTATCATTAACTCATGTCATGACTCGCACACTTAGATTTACTGACGAAAACCGTCACGCAGACAGTTGGTGGGAAGTAGGGTACGTTGGGTGCGTCACGAGTGACATGTTGTTAATGGATAAGTCGAGGAAGGATTTTTCCCTTCCATTTATGGAAGTTGATATCTCGACCCTTTGATTGAAATAGAACTGTCGCATTAAATTCCATGGCCATGGTGTAAACGACGAGTTTATTTCAGGTAGTCAAAGAACGACATATCAATCATGTAAGTTTATGACACTACCATGAAACCCGCTTGATGAGATATCGAGACAAAGGGATTAGATTACACAGTAAGTGTTCGTATGAGGTGATACGTCAATGCGGTGTCAACTTCTTTCTCTTGGGTGCCTTGACCCATTGCTAGACAGTAATCTTGGACTTTAGGCAAGCCTGCCTAATGCCAACGAGAAAGAGTCCTAGAGGGTCACACACTAAGTGTATCCAAGTATCTCAAGTTGAATAAAGATTATTCCCATATGTGGTTTAATAATTATTCAAGTAATCCTAAGTTGTTTTTAATGATGGAGGAAAAATAAAATAAAACAAGTACACGTCGTGTATTATTATTACACGCCGTGTAGTTTTATTTTGGAAAGGAAATGAATAAATGAAAACAAGATATACACGCCATGTACATTTAATGTACACGCCATGTAGTTTTCAATGAAAAACAAGTACATACCGTGTATTTATTATTACACGTCGTGTAGTTTTTCCAGTCGGGATTTTGAGGATATAATATTGTTTTAAATGATATTTATTTTTATCAGCGTGGGCGCATGTCAAGGAATTATTTATTCGACATGGGGTTTTAAATAAAGAGTCAATGAAATAAATAAAACGTGTAACACATTTATTTATTATCATAACTCTATAACCCCACACACCCAATTATAAATATCCTCACAAACCCAACTCTTTTCTGACACACAAGAGATTCGTTGGACACAACATATCTGGAGAATTCTTTCAAGGCTGAAATAACCTTTTCCTCCAAGAACGCTCTCAAGACCGAGAGATATCCTCTTCCATCAGATCAAGACAATCTAAGGCGGACAATGCAAGAAAAGGCTTCTCTACTCTAGCACCCAGAGAATCCTTTGGCGACATCCAGAGATACGAGGTACACGTGTGGATCACCGCTAGAGGGAGTCTACACTTGGCTTCTGCAACGCAACGACGGATCACATCAACAACGTGATCGAGAACATCAACGAAGAAAGAACGCCCAAAAGGTATTTCTTTATAATTAATTAAATTAATTATAATCAACCTGTAACAATCCTTGTTTGTGGTTTCGGGACAAACCATCTTCTTTGTCTTTTTCTATGATTCGGTCCGTGGAGACTGGCGTTTATCGTCGTATTGATCTTAGATTGATCATTTCTAATGACAAAAAGCCAAGTGGGCACATCCACCCATGTGCTTCCACTACGCCCAGAACCTTCACTAAGAAGCCTCTCTCAAGACTCTCTCAAATCTTTGGAATCACACTTCCAAGTAAGGGTTTTTCTTCCTTTCTCATTTTTGTCCAATATTATTTAAATTGTTATTCCCTTTTAATTTCAATTATAAATATTGGGGTATGGTTTCTCACATCCCCCATACTTCCCTATTTATGTTTTAATGATGGGATACCCCTTTCTCTCTCATTAAATTCCTCCCATGTACACCTGTTACTATGCCGAAATTCCGAAAGGAATTTCTCTCTCCTCATTTCCAATAAAGAAATTATTTTGTATCAGGAATATAAATTCCATTAAATTTGTTGGTACATGTATCTATATGACCAAATTACTTTCCATGTCATGTAAATATTATGAGACACCCTTTTCTCTCTCATCAACCATTTTTATGAGTTCTTATGTCACGCCATTATGCTGCTGAAATTGCACCACGCTTTTCCAAGCCAAAGTCATTGTGTAGTGAATACCATGCCCATTTATTTATAAAGGGTTTTCACCTTTATGAAAATTTACTTATTGTTTAAAGAGTTTCATGTATGTATTTCACATTCGTTTATCGTGGAATAATTTATTATGTTGAATGATTCAATGTTTTGTGATCCATGTGGCACACATATGCATGAAATGAAATGTTTAAGAAGGGTGCACCCTGATAGCGCTCCAATGCATTGGGTAAAGTATAGTATCATGATAAGTCATGTGTAATGGGTGTTTACTCATGATAATTCAAGTGCAATGAGGGTTTACTCATGATTCATTTGCAATGAGGGTTTACTGATGCTCCATGTACAATGAGAATTGGCTCATGCTAATTCCATGTTAAGTGTTGTTGCCACATTTCCAAGTTATGATTATCAAGCTTTATTATTCCTTTATTTTTATGATTCTCTTGTGCTCTATTGATATGCCTATTGTCTAAAATGTATTGTATTCCTCATTTTATTCCATTATTATTCCCTTACTGGGCTTTATATCTCACCCTTTTCTTATGCATGTCCTGAGGTTATCCCATGAAATGCTAAGTACGAGGGAATGTAGTGGTCATGTAAAGGAAGTTTTCAATAAAGATGTTGTATTTCATGTTTTAAGTTTTTATGTAATGATCCTAATCCCCAAATACACTATAACTCTCGATCTTCTATGTTTCATCAAGTGAAGTTTATGTAATAAATTATGTTTAATTGTGAAATAAAAAGTAGGGTTGTCATAGTTGGTATCAGAGGATAGGTTTAGTTATTTTTGGGATTAGGATTAGAAAACCCTAGTAAATCCTTAGAGATAAGACTAAGTATAATAAAAACATCCCCATGTTTTGGTGAGTATTGAGTAAGTGGTTTATTAAGAAAATACATCCTTGTCTAGATACGAGTAGGTAGAGGCGGCTCTGGCACAGATGTATCCTAGGTGTAAAACCCGAAAACATTGCTTTGAGCTAGACTCGAATAGGAAATGGTGCATGACAACGGGCTTTGTTGAACTCTTGGTTACAAAACTCCCTGGGGATATTCTTTGGTAAATTCACAAGCTTAGTATGAACCATTATTAAGGGACAAAAAAATGCCCTAAGAATATATGTTAGAAAGTAAATCATGGATAACATAGACTGAAGCCAATAGATTCATATGTTAAGGAAATAAAAGTTATTTATAAGTCATCAGTTTTTACCTTGTGTTACCCTTTATGTATTACCCCTAACTTTCCTTTTATTCCAGCCAATGGACAGTAATAGGAGGACTTGGGCTAACAACTGATTTGAAGATCAATGTGATTACTGTACTATTGAGATTCCCAATCCAATGGGAGCGGGAATCGTAAACTTTGTCACACTTCTCTCTCAGCTAACTAAATCATTGAATAGAAACATGGGTCAATAGGAACGTTCAACCCCCCCCCCCCCAAGAAGAACAAGTCTCTATCGAGAGCTTCATGAGATAAAGGCCTCCTACTTTTAATGGATTATCTGATCCCTCAATCGCAGAACAATGGATCAAATCCATTGAAAATATCTTTTCCATCCTTCAATGTTCTGAACAAGAGAATGTTCTCCTAGATTCTTATCGTATGGAGGGTGAAGCTGATCAATGGTGGACGTTGATAAAAAAATACGAAGCCTGAGGATGAGATCGAGGCATTGGAATGGAAGTATTTTTGGAAGATGTTTTTTGATAAATATTTTTCTCGCACCCTCTAGCTTAAGATGAAAAGGTACTTCCTTTCCCTCAAGAAAAAAGATGAAAAATCTATCAGAGTATACGAGTAAAACTTCACAAGGATAGCATGATATGCCTCCGACTTTGTTGTTACCCCTAAATGCAAGGTTAATCGCTTCTTTGGTGGGATGAAACCTTGCCTTTAGAAAGCGCTGGTGATCCGTGACTTCGATAGCTATGAGGAAATTGTTCGATGTTCCCTCAAGGTTGAAATGGAGATCAGAGAATCTCAGGGGTATCATGGGGATAAGAAGCGTAAGGTGGAATTCAATACTGGCAGTCCGATGGATAAATCCAATGGTGCTAAGAAGATCCATCACCCCACTTACAAAATGTACGGAAAGAAGAACCCCGGAAATTTCCTTAAGGGGATGAGGAAATGCTTTAGGTGTGGAAGAGAAGGGCACATGGCTATTAACTCTCAGAAAGAAATACATGTGGCTATGACAGAGGAGAGGAATTCTCCGTTCAAACCTCAATGCGTGGTTTATTACTAAAACTGCAAAGAACCAGGGCATCTTGAAAATCAGTTCCCTAATCCAAGGGTTTTAGGAGGTAACCAACAACCTCCAAGGAAACAAGGATGAGATTTTACCATCACTATTACCGAAGTGAACCCCGATAATGAAGTGGTGATAGGTACGGTATTTATTCATCCAATAATAGAGAACATACTTTTTGATTCAGGTTCGTTGCATTATTTTATATCTCGAAAGTTTAGTAGAACAATCCCAGCACCACCACAAATCATGGAAGTGAAAATGTCAGTGAGTATGGAAAGTGGGGAAATCATTATATCCCATGAATATAACTCCTCCCTTGTCATAATATGTGGATTAAACTTCCCGGTGAACCTCTTCATACTCCCTTTGGTGGAATTTTATGTGATTCTTGTCATGGATTGTCTTTCCTTATATAGAGCCAACATAAATTTTCCAAAGAGGGAAATCACTCTCTATGTGGATAATCGACCCCCGGTTCTATACAAGTGCAAGGAGGAAGATGAATCTTCTTTAGCTCCATTATCTCAAGCATGAAAATTACTACCCTATGAGAACATGTATCTTGCTCAAATGATTGAGTCCAAGGAAGCAACCATCCTTGAATACATGCTTATTGTGAGGGAATTCACTGAAGTGTTTCCTGAGGAATTGCCTGGTCTTCCTCTTAGAAGAGATGTTGAATTCTCAATTGTTCTTATACCTAGGGAATTTCCAATATCCAAGACTCTGTATAGAATGGATGTTGTGGAGCTTGAGGAGCTGAAGAAACAACTATAGGAGAATCTGGATAATGGGTTTATACGCCCAAGTGGTTCACCATGGGGTGCACCAGTCCTCTTCATCAAGAAGAAGGATGGGTCAATGCACCTTTGCATCAATTATCGTGAGCTCAAAAAAATCAAGATAAAGAACAAGTATCCTCTTCCACGAATTGATGACTTGTTCAATCAACTTCGTGGAGAAAAATACTTCTACAAGGTGGATTTGTGGTCGGGATATTATCAAGTAAGGTTGAAGAAGGAAGATATACCCAAGACTGATTTTCATACAAGATACAGGCATTATGAATTCATAGTAATGCCTTTTAGACTCATTAATGCTCCAGAAATCTTCATGGACTTGATGAATAGAGTCTTTATAGATTACCTTGAAAAATTTGTGGTAGTCTGTATAGATGATATTTTGATATACTCTAAAACCAAGGAGGATCATGAGGAGCATCTAAGAAATTTACTAGAGACCTTGTAGAAGGAGAATCTATATGAAAAGTATAACAAGTGTGAGTTTTGGTTAAAGGATGTCTCATTCTTGGACCATATCATCACAAGAAATGGGATATCTATAGATCCCTCTAAAACAACTGCAATATAGGGATGGTTGAGGCCAACATCGGTAACGGATATTTGTAGCTTCTTGGGGTTAGCTGGATATTATTGATGATTTGTGAGATTTTTATCACGATTTTCCAACCTTCTTACCAAGATAACTCGGAAGGAAGTAAAGTTTTCTTGGAGTGATGAATGCGAAGACAACTTCAAGGAGTTGAAAAAGAGTTTTATCACTGTGCCCATGCTCACTTTACCCACAAGTGGAGAAATTTTTGTGGTATTCAATGATGCTTCAATGAAGGGCCTATTATGTTTGTTGATGAAAAATGAAAAAGTCATTTCCTATGATTCAAGGAAATTGAAAGTTCAGGAATAGAACTATCCAACACATGACCTCGATTTGGCTGCAGTGATCTTTTCTTTGAAAATTTGGTGGCATTATCTCTTTGGGGAGAATTGTGAAATATATATGGACTACAAAATCCTCAAGTATATATTCACACCGAAATAGTTGAACATGCGCCAATGAAGATGGTTAGAGCTGATCAAAGACTGTGACTGCTCAATCCATTACCACCCTGGAAAAGGGAACAAGGTGTAATATGCCCTAAGTAGAAAGGACCCAACGATTCTATCATTGATGAGAATTGAAAAGGATCCAATATTCTTATATTTTATGAATATGGACATAGGAATCATAAATAAGGGAACACCATCAATCCTTTCACAAATGATTGCTCAACCATCACTTTTGGAAAGGTGAAAGGATTCTCAAAAGGATGATGTGGAAATTCAGGAAAAAGTGGAAGCTATCGGAAAAGGGAAATCCTCAGAGTTTAATGTTAATGAAAAATAAATTGTGATATTTTGGAAAATACTACGTGTTTCATCAAGTCCAAAGCTGGAGAAGGAACTTTTGTATGATGCACATAGTTCAAATTTCTCTATTCACCCAAGAAACACAAAGATGTATCGAGATATCTGAGAGCATTATTGGTGAGATAATATAAAGAAGGAGATCGCTGAATATACATAAAAGTGTCTGGTGTGTCAGCAAGTGAAGGCGGAGTGGAAGAAGTCTAAAGGGATGATGCAACTATTTCCCATACCAGAATGGAAATGGGATAACATCACTATGGACTTTGTCACCGGACTTCCAAAGACATCCAAAGGCAACAATGTAATCTCGGTTGTTGTGGATCATCTTACAAAGGCCGCACACTTCATTTCTATTTGGGAGGATTTCTCATTGGATCAACTGGAAGAGATATATATCAGAAAAGTGGTAAGGCTACATGCAGTACCACTATATATTGTGTCTGATTGAGATCCAAGATTCACCTCTATGTTTTGGAAGAGTCTTCAACATGCTCTGAATACTGAACTGAACTTCAGTATGACCTATCATCCTCAAACTGATGGCCAATATGAGTGTATTATCCAAACACATGAGGACATGTTGAGAGTGTGTTCTACAGGCTTCAAAGGAGGGTGGGACCAACATCTTCCACTGGTTGAATTCTCATACAATAACAGTTTCCACTCAAGCATCCGAATGGAACCTTATGAAGCCCTGTATGGGAAGAGGTGCAGAACACCAACATGTTGGGATGAAGTTGGTGAGCGTAAGCTACTAGGACCAGAAACGGTCAAAGAAATGGTGGAGAAGGTGAAAACCATTCAGCAGCATATCAAGGAATCTCAGAGTCGATAGAAGAGTTATGAAAATAACCGTCTATGAGACCTTGAGTTTAAAGTCGTAGACATGGTATTTCTATGCATATCTCCATGGAAGAAGTTCATGAGGTTTGGAAAGAAAGAGAAGTTATGTCCAAGGTACATCGGCCCCTTCGATATTCTTGATAGTGTCGGGGTTGTGGCCTATCAACTAGCACTTCCACCTAATATGGCCAAAGTACATGATGTCTTTCATGTATCCCTCTTAAAAAAGTACATACCGAACCCTTAATATGTACTCTCTTTAGAGGTGGTACATTTAGTTGATGATATTTCTTATGAGGAGCAACCGGTGAAGATCTTAGATCATAGAGAAAAAGTTCTACGAAATAAGACAATGCCCCTCGTCAAGGTGTTGTGGAGAAACCACAAGTTTGAAGAAGCAATGTGGGAATCAGAGGAAATGATGTAGCAGAGTTACCCACATCTGTTTTAGTATAGGAAAAGAAAATTTCGAGGGAGAAATTTCTTAAGGGGGGAAGATTGTAACAACCCAAACTTTCATAAATGGAAATATCTCTTGATCTAATTAAATGTATCCTTATATAAAAATTTTATATAAAATGTAAACTTATTTGGTTTTATATTAAGAATTGTGATCGTTGCTAATATAGTCATTGAATAGTAATCACATGATTAGTATAAATATAGGGCTTTAAGAAATCCAATTTACTTAGACAAAGGAAGCGATGACCTCATCCAGTAAACGTGCCCCATACGAAGCCCATTTTTCAGAGCTCAGAAAAGAGGTGGCGTTATTGGGTTTCGCTCTTGACCAAGATCAATCCAAGCTTGAACACATTAATCTTGAGCAAAACCGCCTATGGGAGAATTGGAAGTTGATAGAGATTACCACCCGAGTAATGTTATTCGAGCCACCCCAAGAATCTGTCACCATCGCAAACCTCACCATTCGGTCTTATGCAGGTATTTTAAGGGGTTATTTAACAAGACCCTAGTACTATAGTTATGTACATTAATTTTTTATATAATAATGAATATATACTTTCATTTTATTATTGTTACCTTTTAAATAGTTTTTATAGCACAAATAGTATTTTTAGTTAATGTTCAACTAAGAAATCTATTTTGATGAATTAATGCATTTTTGAATTAAATAATATTTTAATAAAATATAATTATTATTATTAAATTAATTTTTATTAAATATAAATGATCGTATAATTTTATGAATGCAATTATAATTTTTATTAAGATTTGAAAGCCATTTTTGTCAAAACCCATGAAGTTCTGATAAATGTCAGTTTTTATTTAAAAGTGAAAATTAACATATTTAAAAAAAAATAGATAAAATGAATGTTATTTATGGAATCAGGATGTCGAAATTATCAAATGGTGATTTTTTCATAATTTTCTGAGAAAGTCAAATTTTTGGGTAAAAATTAAATACCATTTAAATATATAATGTTTTTTATGACATCATAATGACCCAATAGTGATGTAATAAAATACTATAAACTTTATTTTCGGCCAATATATGTTTTACCATTAAAATTATGTGATTTTGGGTTTGGTTTATTTATTTTACAAAGCTTTAGTGGACCCTTCAATACTTTTTAAACATTCTGTCTTTTTAAATTATTTTCCTTAGGAGTGTGACTCACCTCCACATAAGCAACCCCATTATTTTAAGAAGTTCGGACATTGTACATATAAAATATTTTTTTCCACTTCTTTTTTCCAAAAACCATGGGAAAAAACCATGGGATGGTTTGTGGTTTGGATTAGTTTAATGTGAGGTGTCCCAAACCTAAATAATAAATAATTCTCTCACCTTTCCTATATAAACCCACCCAAGATCCCACTTCCTCCTCACTCAAAGCCTTTGGAGTTCGTCCAACCTATACCCTACTCTCTATATAATCCTCCCAAGGCACCCCAAGCTCCCAATAAGCCTCTCTCAAGCCTCTCTCAAACTTTTGGAAGCACACTTCCAAGTAAGGGTTTTTCTTCCTTTCTCATTTTTGTCCAATATTCTATAAATTTTTATACCCTTTTAATTTAAATTATAAATGTTGGGGTATGGTTTCACACCTCACCCATAATTCCATATTTACGTTTTAATGATGGGAGACCCCTTTCTCTTTCATTAAATTCCTCCCATGTACACTTGTTACTATGCTGAAATTCCGAAAGGAATTTCTCTCTCCTCATTTACATTCAAGCAATTATTTTGTATCATGAATCTAAATTCCATTAAATTTTTTGGGACATTTATCTATATAACCCCTTACTTTTAATGTCATTTAAATATTATGAGACACCCCTTTCTATCTCATCAACCATTTTTATGAGTTCTTATGTCATGCAGTTATGCTGCCGAAATTGCACTGCGCTTTTCCAAGCCAAAGTCATTGTGTAGTGAATAACATGCTCATTTCTCTATCAAGAGTATTCATCTTTTTGCACATTTACTTATTGTTTAAAGATTTTAATGTATTTATTTCACATTCTTTTATCGTGGAATAATTGATTATGTTGAATGATTCAATGTTGTATGATCCATGTGGCACACTTATGCATGAAATGAAATGTTTAAGAAGGGTGCACCCTGATAGCACTCCAATGCATTGGGTAAAGTATAGTATCATGATACGTCATGTAAAATGGGTGTTTACTAATTATAATTCAAGTTAAACAATGTTTTACTCATGCTTCATGTGCAATGAGGGTTTACTCATGCTCCATGTGCAATGAGCCTTGGATCATGCTTATTCCATTTTAAGTGTTGTTGCCACATTTCCATGTTATGATTATCATGATTTATCATGCCTTTATGTTTATGCTTCTCTTGTGATATATTGACATGCCTATTGTCTAACATGTATTATATTCCTCATGTTATTCCATGATTATTCCCTTATGGGGCTTTATAGCTCACCCTTTTCTTATGCATGTCCTCAGGTTATCCCATGCAATGCTAAGTATGAGGGAATGTAGTGGTCATGTAAAGGAAGTTTTCAATAAAGATGTTGTATTTCATGTTTTAAATTGTTATGTAATGATCCTAAGCCCCAAAGACACTATACCTATCGATCATGTATGTTGCATCAAGTGAATTTTATGTAATAAATTATGTTTAATTGTGTAATAAAAAGTAGGGTTGTCATAATTTTCTTTACAGCTCTCAAAATCAAACCAGCATCACTTGGGAATTCTCTATTCTAAAAAAATAAAATCCAACATAGTTTTAACAAGATATGTGTTGCAGATGAAAGATGAGAGGTTGATTATTTTATTGAAACCAAACCTTTTTTTTTTGCTCCCCCTTCCATTGTGTACATTTTACCTATTTGAGTTTGTCCATAAGAAAATATAGTGTGGTTATATCCCTGAAGGACTTCATGAACAATAAGAGATACATCTTGAGATCCAATGCTCAGCATTTCCTGTGAAGACACCAGATAAGTCAAAACTCATCCCTTAGTCATCAAAACCAGTCGAAGGGCTCAGATCGAAGGTGATCCGAGAGAAAGATGGTTGTAGAGGGATTAAGAAAAATTGATTCTGAATCACAAGACCAAGACGCTAAATGGAAGGGATTAAGAAAAATCCACCGTAACTACGAGTAGATTAGAGGAAAACCTAGTAAGGAGAGTAAGAACAAGTGGGTTGGGCGAACCGAGAGAGTGTGGCGCCATCCATTTAACAACTCCATTAGTTAGTGAAATTTTTCAGGAAAATTGACTTGTTGCACATAAAATTATAAAAGAAATTGAATTATGAATTATTTTATGAATATTTATCAATAATTCATGAGTGAGTGTGGCTGCATACTAATCAACAATAACTAAATTCTTGAGAGAGAGAAAACTACTAAAAAAGTTCATTGATCAAGTAAGATAAAAATTCAATGAATTATTGGTTGAAATCTTTTGGAAATTGATTATAAAATTAATTGGTGATTATTTGATTCAAAATTTGAATATATGAAGGATGAAATTTATTTTGGGATATGTGCGGGAATTTAAATGCTCAAGGATTGCAGATTTATCTTCGGAGTTATTTTTATAAATTTTATTACGAAAGACTAAATTTTAATTGGTCGATATCAATGGATTTAATTGATTAAATTGGTCAATTATTTTTTATAGAAAATTGTTGAAAAAACTATTTTCATAATCCAAGTTAAAGAAATCAAAAACAGATCTTATTTTTTAGAAAATATTATTATGAATTATTTTCTATAAATATCTATCAATAATTCATTAAAATCAAAATGAAGAAGTTTTTGAGGAACTCATAAGAAAGATTGTGATAGTATGTTAATCAACAACTAAAGGCTCAAGAGAAAAACTTTGCTGAAAAATAATCATTGATAAGTAAGATAAAAATTCATTGAATTAAAACGTATGACCACATAATATTTGCATGAAATTATTTTGTTGAATTATTGGTTTAACTATTTTGAATATACGATGGTTAGAGTATATACATGTTTCCAATTAATTTGGTCAATAAATATATTGATCGATCATGCGTGCATATATGTTATGTATCATCATGAATGTTCATTTATACATTAAACCCTTCTTATTATTCATGATGTCCATTGATGGCTCATTTTTATTTTGTATATTTTATTACTAGGTATATATGATTAATACATGTTACCCATATATACTATTATGTTCTAAAAAATACTTATAAAATCACATTAAATATATTTAAATAATAAATATATTTATTATATTTATAATTATTAAATTTTAATTATATATAAATACCTTTTAAAAATATTTATTTTTAATTATAATTATAACTATATATATAAATAATTATAAAATTATAATAAATAAACATATAATAAATTTATAAATAAATATATATATATATATATTTTTAATTATATTCAAATATTTATAAATATATTTATTTATATTTATAATTGTAACTATAAATATATATATATATATGTAAATAATCATAAAATTATAATAAATATTTTTATTATACTACTTATAAATTTATAAATATACAATTAAATAAATATATTTATAAATAAATACAAATATTTATAAATATAATTATAATTAAATGTAGATATATTTAAATAATTAAAAACTATAACATATATATTAATTATATATATTTATAAAATTATAAATATATTTGTTATAATTTTATAATTATATATATTTATATTTATTTATTTATACTTACAACTATAAATAAATATATATTTATAAAAATTTTAAATTATAAATAATTATTTATTTATTTAGTAGTTATAATTGTAAATAAATATATATTTATTTAAATAATTATAAAATTATAAATAATATATTTTATAAATATAAATTTTTTATAATTTTATAGTTATTTAAATATATAAATACATATTCATTTATAATTATAATTAAAAATTAATATATATTTATTTTTTAGTTATAAATATAAATATATATTTATTTATTTAAATAATTACTAATTTATTTAAAATATATTTATTAATTTCATATATAATGTTATATATAATTAAATAAATATTTTTATAAATATATAGAAATATTGATAAATAAATACAAATATTTATATTTATAGTTATAAATAAATACATATATATTTAAATAATTATAAAAGTATAATAAATATATTAAATATATATATTAATAAAATTATAAATATTAGAAATATTAATTTTTTATAATTTTATATTTATTTAAATAAATATATATTCATTTATAATTATAATTATATATATATTCATATAATTATAAATAAATATATATTCATATAAATAATTATAAAATTAGAAGAAATATAGTTGTATAAATATATAATCTTATAAATATATATAATTAATATATTTATTATATATATATATTCTAAGATTATAAATATAATAATTATATTTCTTATACTTTTATATTTATTTAAATTATAATTTTATAAATATAAATATATATTTATTTATTTATAGTTAAAATTATATATATATATATCATATATATAATTTTATAAATATGTATATTAATATAAATAAATTATTAAAATAATACCTTTATCAGTGCTAAAAAACTGCTGATAAATGTATGTTTTATTAGTGCTTTCTATTTTAGCACTGATAAAACATACCTTTATCAGTGTTTTTTAGCTAGCATTAATTAAAGGTTCACTGGGTTTTATAAAAAAAACCCTAACTTTCTCCTCCTTCCTCGCAACCCTCAAACTCTTGCGGAAGCCAATCGTCATCGTCGCACCTCCTCCTCCTCCTCTTATGTGGCCTCTCCTCTACTGTGAACCACACCTCCATCGTGTACCTCTCCTCCACCACGAACCAGACCATTGTGCGCCTCTCCTCAGTCGCATGCCACACCTCTTTCGTGCGTGAACAAGATCGTTGTGCACCTCTCCTCCGTCGTACGCCGCACCTCTGTCATGTGCCACACCTCCATGGTGAGTTTTCTCTTCTTTGTCATCTATTTTATCTTTTTTACATGTAATTATAGTTTGATATTGATGGTATGTTTTGAATTTTATGGTTTAAACACCCCATTGAAAATCATGGTTGTTGGTGGTCCTTGTTTACGCACTAAAGGAATTGCATGTTGGTTGGTGTTCCTCTTCATATTTTTTCCTTTGATTTTGTGTGACTCGGTTATGGATTTGAAGTGTGATGCCACTATAGCATAGTGTAATTTCTCTTTAATGATGGGGATTTTTGTTTTTATGGTTGAGTAGTATGTCACTTGACATGTTTATATGTTCTCCATTAATGTCGATAAGTTTTAGCTTCGATTTTTCTTGAGTGAGGTAGGTGTTTCTTCGAAACTCCCTTGTAATACATGCTATAAATTTCTTGGATTTTTTAAATGATTTATTATGAAATTATAATCCTATGTTATGACTTTTTTGGGTTTCAATTGGCTTGAAAACGTTTTAAAGACTTGGCATAGACTTCTGTCACATGCCAAGTGTTTTGTAAAAGGCCCAAGTGGATTTTTAAAGGAATTTAAATATTTTCAAAGTTTGGTCATAATTTTTTTTCTTTAATGTGAATATGCGCTATTTTAATGTTATGTTTTTTAAAATGAATGGAATTGACCTTCAACCTATTTAAATGGTTTTGAGACCCTTAACTCTCATGGTGGATTAAGATGTTTTTAAAAGGATATCGAAGCTTAATAAAAGGGTTCTTAGCACATATTTCCTTAAAAAATAAAAGGTATTGTTATTTTAAAATTTTATTTATTGAGAATGGTTGGGTTTCCAAATGGGATTTCTAGTGCATTTTGATAAATGGTTTTTGGATGAAATTTGAAATGTTGTTCTCAAAATGGGTGAAAATGGATTGGCTTCTCAAGAACATTTGTAAAACCCTAGTTGGTAATTTAAAGGAATTTATTTTATAAATATAGGAGACCCTCAATTGAGCTCCATGCATTTATTGTTCCTATTGTGGCTTGTCACCCCATGGGGGATTATTTATATTCTTATGCTTATTGTGAATCTTGTAAAAGGATGTGAAAGATTTTGTTTCTTGTGAGGGTGTAGGAGGTGGGGTGAGATTAAATTTCAAACTATTGAAATTATATTTTTGTGATGATCTATTATTTCATTGGTTTCTCACTTCCACTATTGAAATGTCATGGGTGTCCTAGGAGACTAGTTGAGATCCAGATAAGTGAAATTCCTAGTGTGGAGTGCATTGCCTAGTGTAAGGACCCAGTTAGATTGAGTGAGTTTCTGAGATGTTTTAGTGTCCCTAGAATGTACTGGAAGGGATCGGGGTTTCTTTTGATCCCCTTATCATGATAGAGACTAGTGAGTTCTATAGGACTACTTGGACATGAAAAGTTAAATAGTATTGACCTAAGTTCCTCATCTTCAGTTCAGGATCCAAATAGATGAGTCTTATGAAGTTTCACATGATGGTTACATCATTCTTATGACACTTTAGAATATTTATTTTCTTGGATGGATTGTATTCCCCTAGTTTTTTTATTATGTAGAACTATCCTTTGGTTGTTTTTTGGATTATGTTTCCTTGTTTCCTTAGTGCCTATGTATGATCATTGTTTCACTTCAAGTGTGTATTTTCTTACATTTAAATAGGTTGTTTTAAATGGTTAAAATGTTTTTTTTAAGGAAAAAAATTAGTTATTTGTTAAATGAGTTTTAAGAAAATGGATTTTCATTATGGTTATTTATGGAAAAGAGTTTTTCAGAAAATGTTCTAAAAGAGGGATAAACTATTATTTGATATGTCTTATATGGTTTTAAATGCCCTCTTTCCATTTTTTGATATTTTAATTTCAAGTTTTTATTAATCCTTGTTTTTATATTATAAAAAGGGTGGTTGTTTGAAAATATGTATGTTTTTTTTTACACTTGCTTTATAATTCACGTGAAAATATATTTTATAACTTATGTTCAAACTAGAACTTTATGAACTATATTATGAAGGGATTCAAAGAGAATTATTTATGAGATCATACAAAGAATTTTTAGATCACACCCTACATACGAACTGGTGTAAGGGAGTGTATGACACTCTTATATCTCCTTTTTAGTGCACTATTTTTTTTGTCAAAAATTGGTTCATGGTTGTACGATGGGATATAAAGAGTTACCGAGGGTCACTAGTGTTGATGTTTGGGTTATTTGGGTTTTTATTACCTTTTATCTTTCCTTTTAGGATGTTTTAGTAATAATGAGTTATGATTTTTTTAGGAATCAGGTGATTGGTATCAAGTGGGTTCTTAATCACTACCCTTTGTAATGACACTTAAGTTTCCATAGGCTAGTTATACTCCCTACATTGATGGTTTGGATAAGGCATGGTATTAGATAAGAATCTATGTGAGATGGTGGAGTATTCTAAGATGATATTTGAATTATATGAGATATGGATGAACTACTAACTTAAAATTTCCATCTATGATAATACCATCGAAATAGGCATGGCATTATATGAGACCTGACCTATGTCGTGTAGCTCAATAAGAGTATTTAGATGTCCATGAGTGATCCTTCTAAGATCTTAATGGGAGATTGATAAAAACACCAATCCTAACCATAAATGGTTGGGTAATTAGTATTGCTTATATTGTGATGTATCATGAGTTAGGATTTGAGTAGTTTCATTCAATGATGGTAATGTGGTTTATTATGGGTCCAAACAATTAAGAAAATATAAGCTAAACTTCGCAAATCCTTTCCTAGATTTGTAGTGGTTATTTCCAAGAGGTGTTAATAGAATACACTAAAAAACATGTTTAAAAATTGTGTTCAACATACCTTTTTTTGGTTTATTATAACTTTAAAATGATTTAAACACTTTTCATGGACTTAGGTTTCATGTGAAGTGTGTATCAACTCACCTGAATGGATTTCATAAATGGATGTGAATGTTTTGAAAGCATACGTAATACTAGTTTCATTTTCACAAGGGGCGTGTGAAATTTTAAATGAAAATTTGTAAAATATAAAGGGTTGTCGGTCATTTTAAATGATTAACATTATTAGACCATGAAGTTTCCTTGAATTATTTATAAAAAGTAATTTGGGTTTTGAGAAATAGTGTTTGAAACTGATTGGTTTATTTTAAAAAAGGCGTGTTATTTTAAAGAGGAATTTGTGTAAGTGGTTGGTTTTTAATGGGATTTAAACTGTGATTTTATAAATAGTTTTCAAAGGATACTTAAAGTCTATAACTTTTTTTAGCCTTGGTTAATTTTTATATCAACATTTTGTCTATATATTTTTTTAAATATTAATATCACTGAATCAAATATGATGGATATGAATAAATATTGGATGGATGCCAATCATTTGACAAATGAGTATGAAGATGGAGTGAAATAGTTTATCAAGTTTGAAAAATATCATGCATATGACACTTCTCAAATCTTTTTTCTGTGTTTACACTGTTTTTATTCAAGAAAAGTTAGTCCATATGAGTTGGAAGAACACTTGATCTATCACAGAATAGATAAAAGTTATAAATGTTAGAATAATCATGAGAAAAAAGCGAATTTAGCTAGTGGAAAGGATAATAGTTCATTTTATGGATCATTTGATATGATTACATGTATGGACAATGAAGAAGACCATATTGAGGATGCGATTACATGTGTGAATGATGATGATGATGATCTTATTGAGGAAATTACAAGGATAGTTGAAGATGAACTTCGTGATTGTCCAAAATTGTTTGAGCAGTTAAAGATTTGTGCAAAGATGCCTTTGTAAGGTTGTTGCACTAAATATATAGCATTTTAAGCCATACTGAAGCTGTATAATTTGAAAGAAGGAAACGGATGGAGTGACGCCAGTTTTATAGAATTACTTTCTCTCTTGAATGACATGATCCTATAAGATAATGAGGTCCCGAGCCAAACATATGATGCCAAATGAATGATATGTTCGATGGGTATGATCTCTGAATGAATACACACCTACCCAAATGATTGTATACTATTTATCAAGGACTATAAATCACTTAGCGGATTTCTAATGTGTGGTGCTTCTCGATACAAGAAATATTAATCTAGTAATTAAAAAATTTTATGGTACTTTACAATCATTCCATGGTTTAGGAGCCTATATAGAAGTGGGGAGATCGTAGGACAATTGACATGGCATGCAGACACAAGAAATAAATATGGGAAACTACATCACTCGACAGACTCTCCTCAGTGGAAGATAATCAATCATGAATATCCTGATTTTGGAAACGAGTCGAGAAACCTTCATATTGCATTGTCTAAAGATAGAGTGAATCCTTTTGGTTTTTAAAGAATCACTCACATTACATGGCTGGTTATGTTGGAAAATTATAACTTGTCACTGTGGTTATTCATGAAACAAAACACATCATGATATCTATGCTTATATCAGGACTAAAACAACTAGATAATGATATTTATTTTTATTTGGCTCCATTGATTGATGATTTGAAATTATTGTGGGATTCAGGTGTTATGTTGTATGATTCCTATAGAAATGAAGATTTCACGTTGAGAGACATGTTGTATAGGATGATAAATGATTTTCCTACTTATGGGAATTTGTCAAGATATAGAATTAAAGGAAGTCATGGGTGTCCCATCACAAAATAAGGTACACAGCTAATTAGGTTAAAACATTCTCTGAAAACCATGTTTCTAAGAAATCATAGATTTCTACCTCGATGACATAAGTATCAATCTTGAATGACATCATTCGATGGAAGTTCAGAAGAATTTACAACACAGTCTCCACTAACTAGTGATAAACTATTTGAGAAAGTAAAATATGTGGACACTACTATTGGTAAATCGTTTTCAAAAAACCTTAAAAAAACCAGTTGGAAGAAGAGATCGGTTTTTTTTTTAATTACTATACTGGAATTGTTTGTACATTAGACACTTTTTTGATGTTATGCATATTGAAAAAAATGTATGTGGAAGTGTCATCAGCACATTTTTAAATTTACCTGTAAAAATAAAGGATGAAATTAACTCTACATTGAACATGGTTGACATGGGAATATGAGAATATTTGGTTCCATTGAAAGGTGAAAAATAAACTTTTCTTCCTCCAGTAGATTACACTCTTTCCAAGAAGGAGAGATATTAGTTTTACAACTTCTTGAATGACGTAAAAGTTATGGAGGGGTATTCATCGAATATCATGAACATTGTGTCAATGACCAATTTAAAGTTGAAGGTTCTGAAATCACATGACTTCCATGTTTTGATGCAAGATCTAATTCATACATCTTTACATTGCATTTTTTCCAAGAATGTCCATTATACATTAATGAATCTCTGTTTCTTCTTCCAAGCTATATGTAGCAAAGTTATAGACCCGATGAAATTTCTGAGTATGGAAAGAGAAAATCATGTCATATTATGTGAATTGTAAATGTTCTTCCTACCGAAATTCTTTGATATGATGGTTCATTTGATGGTTCACTTGGTGAGAGAGATTCGACTATGTGGTCCTATACACAATAGATGGATGTATCCCATTGAATGGTATATGAATATTTTTGAAAGGGTTTGTCAAAAGTTGAAGTTGGATAGAGAGTTGTATTGCGGAGAAATATATTATTGAGGAAGCCATTGAATTTTGTACCAAATACTTGTCCGGTGTGGAAAGATTTGGTCTACTGAAATCTCGTCACACTGTGAAACTTATGGGGAAAGGAATTTCTAAAAGAGAGGTTGTCACAATCAATATTACAGACCGGGAGCAGGCCCACCTTTACATTTTTTATAATAGTTTGGAGGTTGACCCATATTTTGAAACCCACAAATAAATTCTGAGGAATTTGAATCCATCAAGTGTTGAAAAATAGATATCAAATATTCATAATAAATAATTTATAGGATGGTTTCAGAACCATATATTTAAGGAGGTAGATGAAAATCCAAGCTCAATTTTAGAACAACTTCGATGGATAGCCAGAGGACCAAGTGTGTATGTATTATCTTATAATTCTTATGTAATTAACGGTTACACATTCTATACTAATAAACATGATGAAGATAGTACCATATAGAATAATGGATTTACACTTGTGGCTGAAGCGATGCATGTTTCCGATGCTAAGGAAAAAAATCCAATTTATGTGAATATGTCATACTTTCGTATCATCAAAAAAATATGGGAGTTAGATTATAAAAACTTCCAAGTGATTATTTTTCAATGAAAGTGGGTTAATAACAGGAGGGTTGTAAAAATATATGAGTTGGTATTCATGAAAGTTTATTTTAATAAGGAATGGTACAAATATGAACCATTTATAATGGCATCATAGGTAGTACACGTATTTATGTTCCAAATCCTGCAAAATGAAACTGGTCAATTGTTTTGTTATCTACCAAAACCACTGAAGGGTTAGATGAAAATTCAATAGAGGATGACCCTTTTATTGGGATGCCACAATCATTTTTCAGTGGTCCCAATGTAGACGACCTTTTGTATGTCATAAGAGACCACAATGAAGGGATTTGGATAGTCGATAGAAGGGTTAAATTCCTTTTGCCTTAAAAAAGAGAGTTCAATAATAAGGTTATATTTTTTTGTAATATACATCGTGTTACCTTATGTTATTATCTATTCACTACTGATTTTATGTAATATAAATTAAATGTTGAACCATTTCTACAAATAATAACTTCTGAACGTGATGATGCTCCCAATCCTGAGGCACAACAGGTCTCTGAACTTGCTGATTCTCATAGTGCAGAGGACCAATAGGCTTCTCAACCTATTTTTACTATTTCTCCCAGTGCATAGGTATAACCACCATCTACATATGTCGATGATATCACTCCAAAGGAACATATTGATGATGTTTTAACTGAGGAAATGGTAGGCACCAAAACACTGGCAGCATAGAAAAAACAGGACCGTCATAGTTTTATAGTGTTATAAAAAATCCTTAAGGAAAAAGAGAGGCATAAAATACAAGGTTGGATGGATTAATCAGGGCCAACATGTTAACCCCAACAAGGCCATGTTCAGTAGTTACTTTGGAATCGTCACTTGGTAATGTGTTCTAATTTATGTACAGTCATGGAACCATGTTTTCACTGGGATTAAGACACTGATGTGGGGAGATATTATGGTAACATTATGATATCATTTCTTTAATTTACTAAAAAATAAAATAACGAAACATAAATTTAATCTTCATCGTCCCTTATAGAGTGTATTTATAGTGTATGACTCACACAAGGACTATGTATTAAGGGTTGATGGAAGGATTCACAGAGGCTTTCACACAATTTTAATGAAATTTTATCTTAAAGATGAATAAGGGAAAATAAATCCACAACCACATCCTATTTATGTACACTTGATAACCCAAGGAGCATGGGATGTGTTTACTAGCCAACGTGAGGAGCATTATTTTCATGTATATTTTGTTTGGTAATACATTTTTTGATGATATGTGTATTCATCACTTTGATTGATATTTTTTTATTTATGAAACTTCAACTGAGTACTAAAAATAAGGAACAAGCAGCAAAACAAGTGCACCACTACCGTAAAGAAAGAATGGGGTATTCTTCACATGTGAAAAAATTAGTATGTATTTTAAATCTACTGTAAAACTTTTATATGACATAAAAAAACACCATAACTATATTCCCCTATTTTTATATAGATTGATGAATCCAAATCCAATGTCACTTCCATCCCATGTCATGTTCTGTGGAAGGAGGCGTGTTTAAATAAATATGGGATACTAATAGTTGAAAACACACAAAAAGTGTGGGAAACATGTGTAAGTATGACATAGTACATATTTTTTTTCTTTAAATTAATATTATATAACAATTATTACTTATTTTAATATATTTTCAATTTGACATAGTCACATAAATTAACAACACCCAAACCGGATACAGACATACTTTTGGTGGCCTTTAAGTAGACAAAAAAGTATGGCCATGTCAGAGGTGTGGGTTTTGGGGTGCCACCATGAACATTTTTTGAGAAAAAACAAGATGAGGATAAAAGTGAAAAAATCCTATTGATGAGAGAAATAATATCCATACTTGAAGAACATATGAAATTGTAGAGAGAGTTCATGGAAAATATGATGGTGGGGGGGGAGAAGAAACAACTCAAGAACAACAAGCATGTGAAGATCCCACCCCACCCCCACTAGCTTAGAGGTGAGAGATTCCCCTAAAAAACCTATCTTATATGAGTTAATCATTGTTCTAATAATTATTTCTATGAATTTTGAGTAATATAGACATTGATACCTTTACTATACTGATATTTTATAGGGTAAAAATGATTGTGATTTATATATATCAACACCCACCCATCGCCTTGTAGTGAGGGCTACGGTGTTCAATATCTAGAATGTCATTCTACACAACAAACCACTTCCAATAGGTAATTTCAAAGTGTTGATTAACATATCCCATGATTTGATCACTAAGCTACCTATTCCAATTGATAATGAAGATATTCATAAGGTTGAACATGCTCTTGGAACATTCATTGCATGAATGTCATGACTTGTAAAAAAACATGTCGACAAAGAGGTATTCATTTGAAAAAAAAAAAATATAAACCTTTAAAATTTAATGAAAAAAGATATAAATTAATGAATGTTATTACAGAAGGACACAAGGAATGAGATGAAAATAAAGAATAGCTCAAAACCATCTCAAGGGTCAACCAACTGATCAAAACGATCTACCAAAAGAATATTAAACCTACCTGTTCTATATCGGCATTTATTATCATTGCAGGCTTAGGTGAATATGAAGTTGAAAGATGGTGGGGCTTGAACAATTATTTTTTATGAAAATATTTATAGAGGGGAAGATCCAAATTTCATTAGTGTTGAAAATGTAAGTGAAATCCTGGAGTATTATTGGCTAGGCGGCTCAGTTGTAAATGTATACATGAGGTATTTTTCATGATTTGATTTTCCAAAAGCTGATATACTATAATAATTATGACTAAATACATTTAATATTTTTCACAGGTGTATATATGAAAAAAAAAATTAAGGTATTTCCCCGTGAACAAAAATTTGGACTTTTTAGTCCTCACGTTGCCTCTACATAACAAAAAAGAAATAAAATCTAAGAAAGAGGGTGAAATAGTGGCAGGCCTGATCAAATTGTTTAACAGAAAAAATAAGAATGATAGACTTTTATTAATACCAACGACACAGGGGGTAAAACTCTACAATTTAATCATATCAAATATATTTTATTTTCTTTCATTAATTATTCTTTTTTTTTTGTTCTTAGGAAGCATTGTATTCTCATTGTGGTCAATCTGGATACTCCAAATATTTGTTTCCTGAATTCAATGCATGAATATCCAAAAAACCAACTAGACATGATGGAATTTTTCAATTTGTAATACACTACATCCAACATTTTAGAACTAAACATATAGTTATATAATTTATATTATCTTTTAATGAGTATTATGTTATGATAGTGAAATGTGTGAATATCTTCTAAATCATGGAATGAGGCCAGGGGAAAAGGACAAGGAACATCACAAGTACTACGACTAGATACAAATCAGGGTATATATAATAAGATTTCACTTTTCAAACACATATAAAATAAATTAATTATTTTTATCAATGTTTTTTTAGTGTCCAAAACAAAACAATGATAAATAATATAGTTATTATGTTTGTAAATTTATGAAGGAGATCATATTACATGAACAAACAAACATCCATGAAAAGATATTTTCAAAGATAATTACTCTTTAATATAAAATATTTATCAATCTTTTGTGTATTTATATTTTTTCAGTGCTACCATGATTTTTGAAAAGACACATATTAACAAGATGAGATATATTTGTTTATAAATGAATGAGTAGTATACCTGATAGAAGAATGTATAGAAATAGTATGAAGATATGACCGGTATGACTCGTAGTGTCTATTTTTTTAAATTGTTAGTATTTTTAGTAAAAATAATAAGTTCCATACTAAAAACTAATAAAACACATTAGGATTGTTTTGATACTTTAGTTAAATGATCCATAAGTCATTTGTGATGTGTATAAATCAACCACACCTAAATTCGATGCATGGTCTGACCGTTATGACTTTAAGTGTGTATTTTTATAATAAATGAACAATAAATTTAGAAAAAAGAACAAGTGACATACTAAAAGATGAGAAAATGCATTCGGATTTCTTTGATACATTAGTAAAACAATCCATCATTCATTTTTTATTTTTAGTAATCAACCACACCTCAATCCGACGAATGATGTGACCGATATGACTAAAATTGTTCTCTATCAGTTTAAAACAGACATTTTAGCTCAAAACACGTCACTCACTGAAAACTAATAAAATTCACTCCGATTGTATTCATAATTTAAGAAACTTATTCATAAGTTCATTTTGATGTGTATGAAGCAGTATCATGTCAAACTGACGCACGATGTAACCGGTATGACTCAAAATATGTGTTTCTAGTTTGAAGTGATATTTTTTGTAAAAAAAACACAACTGGAATACTAAAAAATGAGCAAAAAAATCATATTTTTTGATACTTTATTAAAAAGATATATAAGCCATTTTTGACATGAAGGAATCAACCATGCCTCAATCCGATACACGGTGAGACCGATATTACTAAAAGTGTCTCTTTTTATTTAAAATTGACATTAATTTTAGTAAAAAAACACAACTGACATACTGAAAACTGAAAAAATGCATTCACATTGTTTTAATAATTTTGAAAAATGATTCATGAGTTATTTGTGACATTTAATAATCAAACCCACCTCAATAAAATTCATAATGTGATCGATATAAATCAAAATTTGTCTTTTTATTTAAAATTGACATTTATTTAAGTAAAAAAGAACAACTGACATACTAAAAACCATGAAAATGCAATCAGATTGTTTTGATACTTTAGTAAAATGATATACATGAGTTATTTTTGACATTTAGGAATAAAATATACCTCAATCATAAGCACGGTGTTACCGGTATGACTAAAATCGTCTGTTATCAGTTTAAAATTTACATTTTAGCTCAAAATGTGTCACTCACTAAAAACCAAGAAAACGCTTTCCGATTGTATTCATAATTTAGGACAGTGATTCTTAAGTCATTTCTGACATGTATGAAGTAGTCTCACATCACATCAATACACGATGTGACCAATATGACTCAAAAAGCATGTTTTCAGTTTGAAATGTTATTTTAGTAAAAAAACACAATTAACATACTGAAAACTAAGAAAACGTATTTGGATTGTTTTGATACCTTAGAACGATGATCCATGAGTAATTTGTGACATATAGGAATCAACTACATGTCAATCCAATTATCTATGTGACTGGTATAAATCTAAATGTGTTTGTATTTAAAATTGACATTAATTTAAGTAAAAAGAACACGTGACATACTAAAAATTGAGAAAACGCTTTTGGATTGTTTTTATATTTTAGGAAAATAATCTATAACATATTTTTGACATGTTTGAATCAACCCCACATAAATAAGACACACGGTGTGACTTGTATAACTCAAAATGTGTCTTTTTTATTAAAAATTGACATTTTATTAATGTTTTCTTTCATATTAATGTTTAATTTATTTCTTTATAGTACTACTAACAAAATATTTGTTTTCTTAAATAGGTAGAACCTTTTTATTGAGTTGGGATGATTTTTTTGCAACTAATACCATGGGAGGATATTTTTGAGAGGGGATCATGGATGCCAAAGAATGAAACATTAATCTTTTTAACTGTTTGTTGGATAATTGTAAATTTAATTATATAAAACATTGTTTAAAATGTATATAACATTGTTTTCCAAACCCTTGTGTGCGCTTCTTTGTTCTTGTGTGTGCTGCTTTGTTCTTGTGTGTGTTTTGCAAGTGTTGTTTTGTGTAGGTGGTGTGTGTGTATTGTGAAGGTGATGCTAGTGGATGTGTTGTTATATAAATAGAATATCACAGGTAGTTAGGCCTTTATCAGCACTACTCCAAGCACTGAAAAATCCCCCCTTTATCAATTCTCATTCGAGCACTGATAAAGGAACCATTTATCAGTGCTAATTAAATTTCTAATAAAGTGGTCTTTCATTAACACTAAAAATAGTGCTGATAAAAATGTCTTTTATCCGATCTAAAATAGCATGGATAAAGGGGGGACTTTATCAATTCTTTTTTTAGCTCAGATAAAGAAAACACTTTATCATTACTTTTTAGCACTGTTAAAGGGGACCCCCTTTATCTTCACTTATATTAACGATTCTTTTCTAGTGCTATTAAAAGAATTTTCTAGCACTAATAAAATCACTATATATAGTAGTGAAATGACCACATTTCCAATGACCATATTAATAATGGTCAGATTTCATTCCCATAAATAGACATTCTAGAATCATGCATCCCATTCTGACTTCATAAGTCACACTTTTCATTTCCATAGTTTCCATTTTTGGATCTCACAATATGCTTTATCCTTTCATGGTTTTGTTCCTCATTATAGGTTTTATTTTTCTATTAGTGGTCCTCATGGGTGATGATGTTCCAAGGGATCTCCTAGTGTTGAAGATTTTATTCTTCCTTATTTTTTATCCACTATTAATTTATAGACTCTTAAAGGATTTAATAATCCATAGTGAGTGATACTTAGTTTCATATGATTTTTTGTAACATTTTACTATGAATTAATAAAGTATTCTTATTTTAATTCCTATCTTGTATAACTTATTACCTAATCTATTTAAATTCCATTTAACAAATAGAAAAAAATGTTTAGAATTATAAACGTTTAGTGTATGGAAATAATATTTTTCTAAAAACTTGAGGCATTACATATATTGAGAATCTTAAGGGTTTTATTTTTGATAAAATTTCACTTGAGTTCAAAATTTTGATAAGGCCCTCTATGGTTGAAAGAAAACCCCAAAGGCACTCTAACCTTAATAGTTATTTGAAACACATGAATTTCAAGAAAGTAACAGTGGAAAAAAATTATATGTGAAGAAAATGAGGACTGATACTCTCAATATCATTATTTATATTAATGACATTATATTTATAGGTGACGATGAATATAATTTCACAGAATTTATTGAAAAAATATATTTTTTTAAATATTCATTCTTGGTAATATATATATTTTTTAGAAATAATAAGAGGGGTTATATTTTAATTTATCATAAAAACATGTCAAAGAACTTTTGAAGAAGTTTGGCATGGAAAAATCCAAATAAATATTAAGCACCTATCATTGTGAGAATAAAATTGAGAAAGGATGGGGATAACATAAAAGTTAATGGGAATGAATTAAAAAATATTATTAGAATCCTCTTATAACTTACAACATCGAAACCAAACATTGCATTTGTAATGATTTTTTTGGATTATTTCAAAGTGATCCTAAGGAATCGCTCATGAAGGCTTCTGTAATAATTTTTATATAAATAAAAGGGATACTTAATCATGAGTTTCTCTATGGAAGAGATGGTGAGAATTAAAATGTTTAGAATTATAAATATATAGTGTATGGAAAGAATATGCTTGATTTCAAAAAACCTGGGTCATTACATATATTGATAAACTTAAGGGTTTTATTTTTGATAAAATATCACTTGAGTGTAAAATTTAGGTAAGTCCCTCTATGGTTTAAAGAAAACCCCAAATTTACTCTAAGATTAATAGTTGTTTGCGATACATGAATTTGAAGAAATGAGCTATGGAAAACAATTTTTATGTGACTAAAATTAGGATCCTGGCTCTCATTTTCATTATTTATACTGATGACATTATTTTTACAAGTGATGATGAGTATAATTTCATAGAATTTATTCAAAAAATGAAGATTATTTTTGAAATGTACTTTCTTGGTAAAATATAATTATTTTTAGAAATTAGAAGAGGAATTATATTTTTATTTCTCATGAAAATTATTTCAAATAACTTTTAAAGAAGTTTGGCATGGAAGAATCCAAATTAGTATTAATAACCTATCTTTGTGGGAATAAAATCGGGCAAGGATGATGATACTTTAAGTGTGAATAGAAAGGAATTTAAAAATATTATTATAATCCTCTTTTATATTACATCATCCAAGCTAAACATTTCATTTGTAATGAAATTTTATGAAATATTTCAAAGTGATCCTAAGGAATCAAACATGAAGGGTTTCATAATAATTCTTATATACATAAAAGGGACACTTAATCATCAGTTTCTCTATGGAATAGAGGATGATAATGATCTATTTGGTTATAATAATATTAATTGGTCATAAAATATTGATTATGTAAAGTCTATTCAAGGAATAAAATCCTTTCATGGAATAATTTTTTAGTGTTATCATTGAAAAAACAATTTAGAGACACTTTCCACTATAGAGGTTGAGTAAGTGGATACCACACATGCTTATAGATAGATTCTTTAGATGAAAGAAAAACTTAAACGTCTAAAATAAAAATTTAATCTTCTATTGATAATTAGTTCTAATGACGAAATTACATTAAATTTTTCTAAGAAATATATGAAATACTCAGGATAAAAATACATTGATATTAAATATCATTTTATTAAAGAACGTTTATTAGTGGTATAGTGAGAATTGATTATATGTCTACCTAAGAACAAATTACAAATATTTTAGATGGGGCATTTAGAAATACAAAATGTAATAATTGAGGATAATGATGAATGTTCACCTTTTCTCACTCGATAATTAATGTTTGGTGATAGTTCACCCCTTCCCTTTATATATTGCTTTGAATATTTTTTTCAAAAGGGGTGAAAATAATCAAATTATATTTTAATCTATATGATAAAAATATGAAAGAAATAGGGGGATTAAATTAAATATCCAATGAGTTATATAAAATAGTGGTGAAATTAGTGGGATTTTCAATCAAGAAAAATTAATAAAAGATTTTAAAGTGTTAAAGATTTGGAAAATTTGTCACGACCTGTCCTAGTGGGGCTCGTGCCGGGACTCCCCAAGCCCGCCTCTAATAGGCCAGGGGATGGTGAATATAACCGAGTAGGCATATCACTAACATGAGAGGAATTTCCTAAGTACTTATACACATGAACACTTCTCTAATCCCACAAATGCTAAAATATAAAAACCACTAAGGAAAAAACTGCATGCATAGAACCAAACCTAACTAACATAGTACAATTGAAAGTAAAGTGAGGAAAGTAAACTGGACCAGAATACAATCCCACCAAAATAAAGAGTCTACAAACTACCAAGTCCAACCTATAAGAAAGAAATAGGTACAGGGACTGCTTCTTGTAGCCATAGGAACACCTCGGCCTGTAAGGAATCTCAGAATGCTCAGTCTAGTCCTGGTCTGCCCTGGAATCCTTCAAAAAGGATGCTCGTCTACACAAGACACGACATGTGTGGGAAAATCCCATGCAGGAGTGAGTATAAAAATACTCAATAGAGGACCCTGAAAACCACAAATCAATACAAAAAGTAAAGGTACAATCAGCTCTACAAAATATATGTCTACACAACATATAAAAAGAGAAACATATCTAGATATACTTGAAACCTAGACCTGTAGTCTAGAGGTAAGTCACAATGACCGCATACCCATGTTAGGGATTCAGTCAGAATATTTCCACAAATCACTCATCCAAGAGAAATCACTCTTGAGTCTAATATCTCTGATGATGTCCGTATGAGAAGTATTATTCATTGGTAAAATCCATGAGATAGATAGATGTGATGATAGATCTGAAGAGAGAACATATGCACTCATTTCGGGAAAACTCACTCCTAAGTGGGTATAGATCATGATACATGGATGAGGATAATTTCCAAGGCCTTGGAATATACCAAAATTCATATGGATTCACCTATTAATTATAGGATCATCATCATATATAATTGGTCACATCAATACGTGACTCTACCTAGGGACAAGAATGGGTATAAGATCTCACTCTATGCCTCTCGGAGGGATTCTGACTATATCTAGAAAGTCCTCCTGAAGGGATCATACTCTCATGGTTGGAAACAATACCTAACTTTTAGGGGAATGAGAAAATGGGCACTAACCCAAACGAAACTTTTCCAAGGAAAGGTATACAAGGAGATCCATCCATGTAGAAGAGAGTACCTAGCGTGTAGCAAGGTCACACGCTGTGTCCCTTGACTTCAGGTACTGCCCGTGTGCAACGACCCAAGTCCAAAGACATGTTGTGTATAAAGTGTATACTCTGCATGTAGTGATGGTCACATGTCATGTCAGATTATCTAGGGTTTTCTCTGTGTATGATTTCCATGTGCCCATACATGTCCTCAACCTATGTATGCCAACCCGTGTACCAGTATACAGGGTAACCCACGTAACTGGCCTGGTCTAGCCATGTGGTGGAGTACATGCTATGTACTCCACCCTGATTCCATGTATCAGCTGAGATACACATAGTGTCCCGTTTAGTGACCCACATTCCATGTAGAAATTTTCTCACACTATTTCATCACCTCCTGCATCGCAAAACCCTAGTCGTCATCGATCTGGCCCCACACGTCGTATTCTTCGCGATTTTCCAAAACCATACATTCTTCCTCCAATGATTCAGGCAATATTATATCTCTAAATCAAACCTTCAAGTTGCCATAAATTCAAGTTTCAAGGTCACCCCAACATTGTAAAGCCGATTCCATTGGTTTCGGGCCTCCGACAACCCTGAAAATATGTTTTGATTCACCCATATGAAGAACTGGTGAATAAATATTTCTCTCAATCCAAGTTGATTTGTCCTTTTTCATTGTTGTCGCACCTATTTTAGGTTTTCATTATGTTGGATATCCAATTTGGTATCATTTCATTGTGAAAATGACGTGTAATGAACCATTGTTCATAACCCTGTAAAGAACGTGAACAACATAGGGTAAGAAGGGAAAGAAGAAATCCACACAATGAATTGAGGAATGAACATCCACCATAATTCTTCATAGAATTTATATGATCTTTTTAGAGGGATAAAACATAGAATATCAAATTAAATAAAAAAATGTATGAATTAATTCCCCAAAATAAACCTGATAAAATAGCCTCTTGCAAGAACAAATGATCTGTTGGTCAACTTATTCATGGGTTGATCCACGTTCTTCATTTGAGTCCAAGAATGGGGAAAGAATAATTGAAATAAAAACCCCTACCTCAATCATTGAGGAATAGGGAGAGCGGTCATTGGTTGGGATTTAATCTCACCACGCAACAATCCAAGCGTCGTCATTCGTCATCATTCGTCGGGAATTCTCTGGGGTGGCTCCTCTCCAAAGTTGTAGAGGATTCCAAGGAATTTTTCCAGGGTTATGATTCTAACCTTGGGCTCCCAATTATTTAAAACCACATAATTCGTCGCTACATTATGGAAATGTTAAAATAAAACAAATTTTTAAATTTATTTTATTTCTTTTAAAACATCCAAAAATTAACTTTTACAGCTGACCCATGTCGGTCAATGTCAGGCCTCTCCTAAGGTAAAGTCACTACTCTGAACACAATGGTGCCCTCATATTTCTGATATGAGCATCCATTTAAAAGTTATTCCACTTTTTCATAAAACCTTCTCACTTGTGATTTTTAAATGTTTAATTTATTTCAAACATTTATTCTAGGCACCATGGGCCTCAGAATCACACATCATTGTAAAGCCTAGTCTTGAAATAATTCCATATAATATTTTAAAAAAAATATCACATGAAAAATTGGAGACATTAAAAAAATTAAAAAAATATAAAAGGGATTTTGAAGAACCCATGGATTTATTATATTGTATTTTTTTCAAATACATCAATTAAAGACTTCATGAATACATAGTTGTATAACAATTACAACATGATGTGATGAAAAAAGGTTGTGTGGAACTACTACATTGAACAAAGTATATATCTCATTGAAAATTTTAGTTTTCTACCATGTATCTAAATGAAAACTAATCTATAGAGTTTATGGAAGATAATTAAATTTTAATATAAGGTTTGGGGTATCTTAAGAGGCACAACATACCAATTTATCCCTATGGAAAAAGGCATAGAAAATACATTTTTTCATAATTTTCATAAAATAAAACATTAGCTATATTATCATCTCAAATTACAAAGATCAGGCATTTTATAATGTGTATTATTTTATATTATGGTTTTCATGATGTGTATTGAATATTTTTTTAAGATCATAAAACATCATTTTATACCCTTAAGTTGAGTTGATCATGGTAAATAGGCACATAACATTTTTCACTACACCATTGTAGATACATACAATTGGATTGAGTGAGATACATATCTTGAGTTAGAAATTTCATGAAGTTGTGCTATGGTGATGGAAATTTGATTAATTTGGTACATGAAATTATGATGCACAGAACATGCACTTGACAACATAAACAGTCTCACTACATAGAACATTTGTCAAATTTGATGGATTTCTAAGTGAGGATAGTTGGGTTATAAAACATCCTTTATAAGGATTTAATGGTGATCCAAGGAAGTTGTCGAAGCAAACTTTTAACTTCTTCAAGTGAGGATGATATGGTGGTATATAAATATACACAAAACATATCTTTCTCAAGCATGAAAAAATTTCTTTGTGTCTTTAATTTTGATGATTTGTTATTGAAAAATTAATGATACGTGTTATATGATGTATTCCTGATGTTTCTTGAATAAATTAATTGGAGTTAAAGTTTATAGATAACTTTTATAAGAACTAAACATGAGTTGAAAATACAATGAATAAACAATAAAAAATCACAAAACATTTATTTTATGAAATAAATTTTAGTGATAATTTGAATAATTCTTGTTTACACATCAATTGTGATGTTTTATTGATGTTTTTGAATGCTGGAATATATTTAGAAGTTATTAATAAATTTAGGAATAATTATAGAATTTGTTAAATATGGTACACATAACATTTGTGCTAGAACATTAATATGCTCAAAACATTTGAGTTTTCCAGCTAAATTGTAGAGGTATTATCTTTAAAATGATTAAAAATTTATTTCAAATATATTTTAATAAATTCCAATAGTTTGTGAAAAAATTCACGAAAATTGAGTTTTTCCACAAGATATTCTAAAAGAAAAAATATTTGAACTTCATTGCATATAAAATTTGAGTTTAACTAATTAATTATTGAAGGAATCATTAGGAATAGAATTGGAGAATGATATAGAACATGTCTTGTTATTATTTAGAAATATTTCATGAGAAGTGTAAAATTGAAAAATATTTTTTTGTGTGAAAAAAAATATGAATAAGTTTCATGAAAAAATTAGTTATTTATCTATTCTATCATAAAAGATTTATTGTTTGAGTTTTTTTAATCTAATTCATGGAGAATATTGGCATACATTTTCACACAATATTATACAAAGTGGGTGTTGAATTTGGATCATAAATTTTTTTTGTGGCTTAGAATTTTGTAAACGCAAGAAAATAACATCACCCACAAAAAATATGACCCTATAATATTTATATATAATTATTTTTTGTGAAGTATTGACCAAAATTAAAAGATGAGAATGAAGATTTTTTTAATTATTCTTTAAAATATTTTGGAAATTGATTATAAAATTAATTTTTGATTATTTGATTCAAAATTTGAATATATGTAGGATGAAATTTATTTTGAGAGATGTGTGGGGATTTAAATTACCAAGGATTATAGAGTTATATTTTGAGATATTTTTATAAATTTTACTATGAAAGAATAAATTTAAATTTGTTGATATATATGGATTTAATTGATAAAATTGGTCAATTGTTTTTTAGAGAAAAATATGGAAAAAACTATTTACATAATTCAAGTTAAAGAAATCAACAACAGATATTATTTTTTAGAAAATAAAATTATGAATTATTTTCATGAGTATTTATCGATAATTAATGAAAATAAAAAGGAATAAGTTGTTGAGGAATGCATGAGAAAGAGTGTGATCATATGTCGGTCAAAAACTGAAGGCTCAAGAGAATTTTTTTTCCTAAAAAATCATTGATCGAGTAAGATAATGATTCAGTAAATTAAAACATATGACAATGAAATATTTTCATAGAATTATTTTTGTGAAGTGTCGACTAACATTAAATGATGAGTATGAATACTTTTTGAATGATTGGTCTAAATATTTTGGAAATATATTATAAAATTAATTTCCAATTATTTCATTCAAAATTTTAATATACAAAGGATAGAATATATTTTTGTAGATGCACTAGATTCTAAATGACTAAGGATTATGGAGTTATTATAAGAACCCATTTTTTCACTCATGTGTAGATCCTTTTAAATTTTGTATAATTTCTTATTTTGGACCTAATATGGATGTTTGATGTGGCTATAAAGTTTACAGGGATGTCTGGGGCTTATTCGGAGCTCAAAACCATGTCTGGTGGAGAAAAACAATAGGTCGCACGGTTTGTAGAAACCGTGCAACCCAGCCAGCATGGTCTTTGATAACCTTGTGGGTTGGACAGTGGGGGTGAAGTAGAGTGCATGATTTTCCTTAATTGTGCACTAGGGGCCCCTTGTCCATGCAAGAAATATATAGTTTTTAGCGGAGGTTATTCGCATGGTTGGCACAAGGTTTCCCTAACCATGTGGCCCTACCTTTTGGGTACCCCATTAGCACATCAGATGTTGTATAGTTGGCGCACGATTTGGATGAACATATAGCCAAACTGTGCGACCCATATTTTTGGGTGAAGTGACCATTTTTTCTATAATTATATGTTTTAAATCATCCTCTCCCTATAGTTTCTCTATAGTGAACAACAAAGGATCCCATCTTCCCTTTTTCGCTCCTTTGAAGACTCTTTGATAGTTTTTGATCCCATATCACCATCCAAACTCTGATTCAATCTCTATTTGCCACATTGGATGTGCATCGGGGGGATCTTGATTCCTTTTTAGTTGTTCTTATTTTATCTATCTCTCAACGGAGTTGTCAAGTTTCAGGCTCATATAACCTATTTTCAGGGTGTTGATCTATTATTCATATCTTTTCTAATCAGGGCTAAACAAAAGATTGATACTGAATGAGGAGAGTCATGCGAGTCTAAGGTAGGTGTTCTATAACTCATCTCTCATGATTCGTCATTTTATAAATTGTCAGGTGTACACACCGATTTCATCAGGCATTGCCTATTTAATTCATGTGCCTTTCTTATAGTCATTATAAACATATTATAAGACTATTTTTAAAATTTGTTATCTAATGTTTGAGGTTACTTTCTCAACATTGACCACCCCAAGTAAGGTATTTCCCTTCATTATTCTTTTTGGGGTTTGTTAAGTGCGTATGTTCCACCGTTTAGGTGTGATTTGTATTGACCCAGATAATGGTAAGACCTTACTTAATTAAATAAATATTGAATTGTTATTTTATTATCCCTAGAATATGTTAGTTTCACTTGACCCTTCTATGGTAAGTGTTCTACTTGAATAATGAATGTTGAAATGTTTAAATTGGTAAGTATACTATGTATATTTCTTGGCCCAATGAAATGTAATTGAATGAATCAATTTCATGTTCGTAACACACCTTTCCATGATTGATGGAAGGAAATGGAGTGAACCTAACGAATTGAATACTATATAAACAAATTAATAAATGGTTGTATGTCCTTTAACCTTATCACACTAATGAAAGGTATGTAATGAACCCTTTGACTTATCAAATGGAATGACTATTAAATGGAATTAATTAATTTAATGAATCAATTATAAGGTTCTTAATTGTAAAAGGGCCTTGAGTTTATTATAGGAGTGGTCTGACTCGAGCTATCCTTGGATTTCCAAGGTAATTCCTTGAGCACTTGTGGATTCCATTCTGATTCAAGGATGTCAGTTGCCAAGGGTGAGACCCACCTTGGAACCCGATCCTTATATACTAGTGGATGCCAAATATAAAACCATAGGATCCCTCCATTATCACTATAGGATGTCTTGGATACAATCCTTGTATCTATAATGACATCTACAGACATGAGGTTCCATGGTTACATCCATCGGGCTTAGTCACCACTTACCAGTTTTACCTTGGATGATATCCTTGGACTCAGATATAATTATTATTGTAGAATTCCTTGGTAGATGCCCCTTATATTACATTATTACTCCTTATCCAAGATATTGGTTACTGATGAGTTGGACTAACCCCTAAGGTCATGGATTTCTTGGCTATTACATTGGTTCTCATTCACTATTAATATCATTACAGGGTGACTTATTATATCTTGGATCCTTCATCATTATTATTATCATGTTAGGATGTCTGTGATGGTTATACCTAATGTGACTTACATATATAAACTAGAACTTACATAATGAATGAAATGGTTATAATTTTAGACATCAACTAAGGATGAAGCTGGTACATGGGTATTTACATTACTATACTGCTTTACTTTTATATATGCATGCTTACACACTATTTCAATTTATATTACATGGATTGGATGTTATAGATGTTGTTGGTGGTGGCCTATTGATATTTATCTCACACCCTATCTAGGCCTTAATTGGTACCCTAGCAGATTACATGCATGCAGGTGTTGAAAAAGGGAAGTGTCCTCCCTTGGACACCTGATATTGCTTGTTTTTATTAGGATGGAGCTTTGTAGAAGATGAATGGGCTAGGGTCCGAGTTTCTGGATAGTTTTTGGTTTATATTTTATACTTTTTTATATCATGGTTTTTCTACTGCTTTGTATCAACATTTTCCAATTTTCTAGACACATGACATATATCATCAGTTTCCTGAGAATTCTTACCAATTGTTCAGTTATTCATTATTCTTGTCTACTTCTATTATACCATATATTTACTAATATTTCTTCTTATATTTACCTTCTATTTCATTTATCCATTGTGCTACACTCTAGTAATAAGTTCATAGTCTTCTCATGGACACACACTAGGTCCTCGCTGAAATTTGGCATCCTATGGCATTTGAGGAGATACATTTGAGGCCAGGTGGAAAACCATGCTCAGGGCACCATGGAGTAGCACCCAGGTTGGAAACGTCACAAGGTGGTATCAGAGATTGTTCCTTTCTTGATTTACTATTTGGAGAAAATATACTAGGGATTAGTAATGCTTGGAACTTGGTCATAATACGTGATTGGGCATAGCTAACCCATGTTCAGGTTAATGCCAAGTTTCTTGGAATTATAATTATTGTTATTCTTTTTCCTATTATTGTTGATATCATTTCACCATTGGGTGATTCACATGTTGTGTTGTGGTTATTTTTATTATTCTTATTGAGGATTTCATTTTATCCTTATCCTGATGATATGAGGGAAAGGATCATTATTACATGCATCATCGTAGGAACCTATAATTCATATGTCATACATATTATCATGCCATATAGGTGCATTTCATTACTTTCATTTCCTGTATTGATTCTGATTGTTGAGTGATCCTTGTTTACATAAATATATATATATATATATATGTGATTGTGATTCATTTTGGCTACGATTGAGTGATTTATAGTTTCAATTCATGAGGTGTATGGGCCCTCGTGGGTTGGAATGGGTAATTGACTAATTCGAGCCATTAGAATGGAATTAAATGGGTGTTGATTTCAGTGATAAGTTGTATGGGCCCTAATTCACTGGGAATGAAAATACATCTTAAATGAACCTTGTTATATGAAAATAATAAAATGAAAACTCTAAAAGTGAAACTTGATTTATAAAATAAAATGGTTTTCATTAAATGAAGAGGAAAATTAATATTGAACTTTCACATACTAGAATCCCTGGAAGTTAAACATGAACACTTACCAATGTATAGCATTCTAAGATGGTAGTTGGTGTAGTAACCATGGGTATTTATCCCTTTACTTTCATTCATCTTTCTCTATTTCTATCTATCTTCTTAAAGATTGTTTGGAGGTGTGTACTTGGAATTTGTAGACCAATTCCACCACAACGTCCTCATATCATATGCCAAGAAGGTGGTGACAACCATGCTTCAAATGTGGTGGGCCCTAAGCTACTAGTATTACTACCATGATTGACACATGAGGCACTACCTGTTATACCTAATATGGGCACTAACACTCAGATTTATGAGAGTTTTCTATGTATGATGCAGTCTATGCAAGGTGCTTCATGACCTGCACCACTGATGGCTAATCGGACATGTGAGTTCCAGTAGCAGCATCCTCCCACCTTCTCAAGGGATGGAGGTCTGTAGGCTACTAATTCTTGGATAGAGACCACCCTATCCATATTTGAGCATCTATAGATGCTTCCAAATAACATGTTCAAGCTTGTTACGTATATGTTGTGTGATTTTGACAAGCACTGGTGGGAAGTGATTACCGATCCTAGTTACCATAATGGAATGATCTATATTGAATTTCAAACTACTTTCTATGATAAATTATTTCCTCAGATTCCGAGAGTTTTCTAATCTATATATTTTATTCTTTGGAGTAGAGTGCTATGTCAGTTATGAAGTATTCAGCATGTTTCACTAAGTTATAGTGATTTTCACTGCTTTTAGTCGGTGATGAAATTTCGTGTGCTAGACACTCCGAGGATGGACTCTAGTATTCCATCCATACTCAGGTGAATGTATTTCACCTATCTACCTTCTATGAAATAGTCAATCATGCTATTATCACTAAGTAAAACCTAAGGGGAGGTGATAATACCAGACATAAAGGATTAGTTTCTATGTATGCTAATAGTTCTTCCAATAGTAGAAAGTAATCCTTAGAGGTTTCTCGTCATGGTAGTGGCAGCCAAAGTACCCATACAGGTAGCTTTGTGGTGTGTCATCAGTTTGGATGACAGGGTAATATGAAGCCTCAGTGTGATAGAGACCCTATAGAGTATAGGTCTTGTGGCCATATGGGGAACATTAAAAGATTATATCGGAACTTTCCATTATCTTCTAGTGGGAGAGGATCTGTACCAGCTCCACCTTCAGGATTAGGTTCTATTATGTGATGTTAGGCGGGGATTTGGAGTCGTATCAGCAGGACTGGATGAGGATGAGGTTATGGTCATGGTAGCTAGACTTCATATTTTCAGTAGCACCAGTAGATTGGTCATGATAGGGGTAGTCCAGCTATAGCACAATGACATGGATCAGGTCAGTTACATGAATTACAGCCGATAACTGAGGATTGGAGTATAGAACTATTTATAGTACAAGGTACTATTCTACTATCCATCACTATAGTATCTTCTTTATTTGATATAGGCGATTCACACTCCTTCATCTCCTTATCTATCATGAAAAGTATCAGTCTAGAAATAAAGTATTATTGTAGTGTAATGACCCTGGATACACAGTTAGAAGTACGGTTAGAGGTAATAATCTAATGTAGGTACTATCCTCTTGAGGTAGGTAGTTACCCTTTCTTATGAGACCTCTTTATTCCTGAAATGATAGTCTCAGATGTCATTCTAGTGATGGATTGGTTGGTTCCGTATCACACATTTTTTGACTATTATCATCACAGGGTATCATTTACATCACCTGATGGTCGTATTTATCTGCACAAGGGTGAGTGGAGTATCCAGGTCGGTAGAGATGGACCAAATAATCATGGTCTAGGTGGACTGACCACCGATATTGTTAATCTCTTCATGTAGGATCAGGGTTTACATCATGTTTAATTCCATTCGGCAGTATTGAAATGACTATATTTCCAATGACCATATTAATAATGGCCAGATTTCATTACCATAAATAGACACACTAGAATCATGCATTCTATTCTCACTTCATAAGTCAAAATTTTCATTTATATAGTTTCCATTTTTGGATCTCACAATATGATTTCTCCTTTCATGGTTTTATACCTCATTATAGGTTTTATTTGTCTACTAGTGATCTTCATGGGTGATGATGTTCCAAGGGATCTCCCAGTGTTTAATATTTCATTCTTCTTTATTTATTATACTCTATTAATTTGTGAACTCTTAAGGGATTTAATAATCCATAGTGAGTGATACTTAGTTTCATATTTTTTTTGTAACATTTCACTATGAATGAATAAAGTATTCTCAGTTTAATTCATATCTTGTATAAATTATTACCTAATCTATTTAAATTACTTTGAATAAATAGAAATAAAAGTTTATAATTATAAACATATATTTTATGGAAATAATATTTTTCTTAAAATATGAGTCATTACATATATTGAGCAACTTAATGGTTTTATTTTTGATAAAATTTCAATTGAGTTCAAAAATTTGATAAGGCTCTCTATGTATTAAAGAAAACCCCAAAGGTACTATAACCTTAATATTTATTTTCAACACATGAATTCCAAGAAAGGAACAATGGAAAAAAAATTATGTGAATAAAATGAGGACCGATACTCTCATTTTCATTATTTATATTGAGGAAATTATTTTTACAAGTGATAATGAGTATAATTTCAAAGAATTTATTGAAAAAATGAATATTTTTTTTAAAATATACATTCTCGGTAAAATATAATTATTTTTAGAAATAAGAAGAGGGGTTATATTTTTATTTATCATAAAAAATATGTCAATGAACTTTTGAAGAAGTTTGGCATGGAATAATCCAAATAAATATTAAGCACCTATCATTGTGGGACTAAAATTGAGCAAGGATGGGGATATCTTAAGAGTGAATAGGAAGGAATTCAAAAATATTATTATAATCCTCTTATATCCTATAACATCTAAACCAAACATTTCATTTGGAATGAAATTTTTTGGAATATTTCAAAGTGATCCTAAGGAATCACACATGAAGGATTTCAAAATAATTTTTATATACATAAAAGGAACACTTAATCATGATTTTCTATATGGAAGAGATGGTGGGAATGAAAAATTTTAGAATTATAAACATATAATGTATGTAAAGAATATGATTGCTTCTAAAAAACCTGGGGCATTACATATATTGAGCAAATTAAGGGTTTTATTTTTTATAAAATATCACTTGAGTGTAAAATTTGGGCAAGGTCTTATATGGTTTAAAGAAAAACCCAAATGTAATTTAAGATTAATAGTTGTTTGAAACACATGAATTTCAAGAAAGTAACTATGTAAAACAATTTTTATGTGAAGAAAATGAGGACCCTTACTCTCATTTTCATTATTTATACTGATGAAATTATTTTTACAAGTGACGATGAGTATAATTTCATAGAATTTATTGAAAAAATGAAGATTTTTTAGAGATGTACATTATTGGTAAAATATAATTCTTTTTAGAAATTATAAGAGGAATTATATTTTTATTTCTCATAAAAAATATGTAAAATAACTTTTTAAGAAGTTTGGAATGGAAGAATCCAAATTATTATTAATAACCTATCATTGTGGGAGTAAAATTGGGAAAGGATGAGGATAATTTAAGAGTTAATAGGTAGGAATTCAAAAATATTATTATAATCCTCTTATATATTACATAATCCAAGCCAAACATTTCATTTTTAATGAAATTTTATGAAATATTTCAATGTGATCCTAAGGAATCACACATAAAGGGTTCCATAATAATTCTTATATATATCAAAGGGACACAATCATGAGTTTCTCTATGGAAGAGAATATGATAATGAGAAATTTGGTTATACTAGTATTAATTTCTCATAAAATATTGATGATTGATAGTCTACTCATGGAATAAAATCCTTTCACGGAAGAAAATTTGGGTGTTATCATTGAAAAAATAGAGACACTTGGCACTATAGAGGTTGAGTATGTGGATACCAGACATGCTTGCAGAAAAATTCTTTAGATGAAGGAACAAGTTGATGGTCTAAAAGAAAAATTTAATTTTCCATTTATAATTGGTTTTAATGACCAAATTACATTAAATTTTTCTAAGAACCATATGAAATACTCAGGATCAAATCACATTGATATTAAATATCATTTTTTCAAAGACTTTTTATTAGTGGTATACTGAGAATTGATTATATGTCTACCTAAGAAAAAAATAAAAATATTTTAGCTGGGGAATTACAAAAATAAAAAATTTAATAATTGAGGATAATGATTAATGTTCACCTTCGCTCACTCAAGAATTAAATTTTGGTGAGAGTTCACCCCTTCCCTTTATATATTGCATTGAATATTTTTGTCAAAGGGGGATAAAATAATGAAATCATATTCAAATATATATGAAAAAAATATGAAAGAAATAGGGGGATTAAATTAAATATTCAATAGGTTATATAAAATAGTGGTGAAATTAGTGGGATCTTTAGTCGAGAAAAATTAATAAAATATTTTGAAGTGTTAAAGATTCGGTATATTTGTCATGACCCATCCTAGTGGGGCCTGTGTCGTGACTCCCCAAACCCTCTTCCAATAGGTCAGGGGATAGTGACTAGCACTGAGTAGGAATATCACTAACATGGGAGGAATTTCCTAAGTACCTGTACAGATGCACACATCTCCAATCCCACAAAATTATAAAATGTAAAAACCACTGAGGAACAAAATGTATACATACAACTAAACCCAACCAACAAAGTACAATGGAAAGTAAAGTGTGGAAGGTAAACTGGGCCAGAATAAAATCCCACCAAAAGAAAGATTATGCAAACTTCAAATTCCAACCTGTAATAAAGAAATAGGTTATGGGAATACTACTGATAGTAGTAAGAACACCTCAGACTGTAAGGAATATCAGAAAGCTCAGTCCAGTCCTAGTATGCCCTCGACTCTGTCAAAAGGATTCTTGTCCTCATAAGACACGACACATGTGGGAAATTCCCATACAGGGGTGAGTATAATAATACTCATTAGAGGACCTCAAAAACTACAAAGCAATACACAAAGTAAAGGTAAAATCATCACTACTACAAAAATGGGATTTATCAGCACTCAAAATGGTATTTATCAGCACTTCTTTAACATTAATAAAGGGATACTTTATCAGTTATAAAAAATCACTTATAAAATTCACATTTATCAGAGCTAAAAAAGCGCTAATAAAGGATCAATTTATCAGTGCTCTTTTAGTGCTAATAAAATTCACATTTATCAGCACTTTTTTAGCATTGATAAAGGGATAATTTATCAGAACTTTTTTAGCACTGATAAATATGGATTTTATCAGAACTTTTTTAGTGCTGATAAAGGCTTCTTTCATCAGCACTAAAAAAGCACTGATAAATGCCCTGTCTGCTGCAGAAAGTTTTTTTGCAGCAGCACACCCAAACAGCACCTGCAAAAAATTCAGCATCTCAATAAGTATACCCATACAAAATTAACACATAAATCATAAGATAATTACACCAAGTATACCCATACACCATTAACACATAATTAATAAGTTAATTAAATACATAAAGAATTCTATTCAGAATTCAAGGGGTTTGGGGATGTTCAGGGGTTTGAGGTGGCTGTCCAAAGGGGGGGTAGGGGTGTCTGGGGGGATGGGGGTGTCTGGGGGGAAAGGGGTGTCTAAGGGGGGTGGGGGTGGTCCAGGAGGTTGGGGGGTCCAAGGAGGGTGGTGGTGTCCAGGGGGTGGGGTGTCTAGGTGGTGGGGTGGTGTCTAGGAGTGGGGGTGTCCAGGTGAGGGGGGGCTATCTATGGGGGTGTCCAGGGGGGGTGGGCTGGTGTCCAGGGTGTCGGGGGGGCTTTCCAGGGGGTGGGGAAGTCTGGGGGGTTGGTGGGGTTGGTGGGGTTGTCAAAGGGGGGTGGGGTGATATCTAGGAGGGTGGGATGGGGGTGTCCGGGGGGGATAGGGGTGTCTAGGGGTTGGGGGTGTCCAGGGGGTGGGGGCGGTCTAGGGGGTTGGTGGGGCTATCCAAGGGGGGTGGGGTGGTGTCTAAGGAGGGGGGTGTCTTGGTGGGGGTGTCTAGGTGGGGGGGCTATCTATGGGGTGTCCATGTTGGGGGGCTGGTGTCCAGGGTGTCGGGGAGGCTTTCTAGGGGGTGGGGGTGTTTGGGGGGGGTACAGGGGGTTAGTGGGGCTGTCCAAGGGGGGTGGGATGGTTTCTGGGAGGGTGGGGTGGTCTTCCATGGGTGGGGGTGTCCAGGGGGGTTGGGGGTATCCAGGTGGTGGGGTGGTGTAAAGGAGGGGAGGGGGTGCCGTCGAGGGGGGTATTGGTCGTCCAGGTGGGTGGGGGTGTCTGGGGGGTTGGGGGTTGTCCGAGGTGGGGGGATGTCCATGGGCGTGTCTAGGGGGTGGGGGTGTCCAGGGGGTTGAGGGGGATTTCTAGGGGGTGGGGGTGTCCAGAGGGGTGGGGGTGTCCAGGGGGTGGGTTGGTGTCCAGGGGGGTGGCGGTCCAGGGAGTTGGTGGGGTTGACTCATACACGTCAAAAAGGACCCATGGATCGTTCTCATAAAGTATCAAGACAATCTGAATGTGTTTGGTCATATTTCCGTAGGTCAGTTGTTGTTTTCACTTAAAATTGTGTCCATTTTAAACAAAAGAGAGAACCTTTGAGTGATACTAGGCACACCGTGCCTCAGATTGAGGCGGTTATGACTCTTACACATCACAAAGTACATGTGGATCATTATCATAAAGGATCAATACAATCCTAACGTGTTTGGTTGGATTTCCGTAGGTCAGTTGTTGTTTTCACTTAAAATTGTGTCCATTTAAAAAAAAGAGACCCTTTGAAGGCTATCGACCACACCATGCCTGGGATTGAGGAAGGGTTGACTATAAAAAGTCACAAAGGACCCGTGGATCGTTCTACTAAAGGATCAATACAATCCAAATGCGTTTGGTCAGATTTTCGTATGTCAGTTGTTGTTTTCACTTAAAAATATGTCCATTTTAAAAAAGAGAGAGACCCTTTGAGTGGTACCGGCCACACCATATCTCATATTGAGGCGGGGATGACTCTTAAACATTAAAAATGACCCTTGGATCGTTCTCCTAAATGATAAATACAATATGAATGCGTTTGGTTGGATTTTCATAGGTCAGTTGTTGTTTTCACTTAAAAATATGTCCATTTTAAACAAAAGAGAGACCCTTTGAGTGGTACCGGCTACACTGTGCCTCATATTATGGCGAGGATGACTTTTACATGTCACAAAGGACCCTTGTATCATTATACTAAAGAATAAATACAATCCTAATGCATTTGGTCAGATTTCCGTAGGTTAGTTGTTGTTTTCACTTAAAATTGTGCCCATTTTAAACAAAAGAGAGACACTCTGAGTGGTACCGGCCACACCGTGCCTTGGATTGAGGCGGGGTTGACTCATACACATCCCCAAAGCACCTGTGGATCGTTCTATTAAAAGATCAATACAATATGAATGCATTTTTTTCGGATTTCTGTAGGTTGGGTGTTGTTTTCATTTAAAAATATGTCCATTTTAAACAAAAGAGAGACCCTTTGAGTTTTATCAGCCACACCGTGCCTCATATTGAGAAATGGATGACTCTTAAACATAAAAAATGAACCTTTTATCATTCTCCTAAAGGATCAATACAATACAAATGTGTTTGGTCAGATTTCTGTAGGTCAGTTGTTGTTTTCAATTAAAATTGTGTCCATTTTAAACAAAAGGGAGACCCTTTGAGTGATACCAGCCACACTGTGCCTTGTATTGAGGTAGGGATGACTATTACACATCAAAAAGGACATGTGAATCATTATCCTAAAGTATCAATACAATAAGAATTCATTTGGTCATATTTCCGTAGGTCAGTTGTTGTTTTCACTTAAAAATCTGTCCATTTTAAACAAAAGAGAGACCCTTTGAGTGGTATCGGCAACGCCGTGACTTGAATTGATGTAGGGATGACTCATACACGTCAAAAAGTAATCGTTTATAATTATCCTAAAGGATTAAAACAATCCAAATGTGTTTGGTTGGATTTCCGTAGGTCAGTTGTTGTTTTCACTTAAAAATATGTCCATTTTAAACAAAAGAGAGACCCTTTGAGTGGTACCGGCCACACTGTGCCTCGGATTAAGGCGAGGATGAATCTTGCACATCACAAAGGACCTGTGGATCATTATTATAAAGTATAAATACAATATGAATGCATTTTGTTTGATTTTTGTAGGTTAGTTTTTGTTTTCACTTAAAATTGTGTCAATTTTAAACAAAAGAGAGACACTTTGAGTGGTACCGGCCACACCGTGCCTCGGATTGATGTGGGGTTGACTCTTAAACGTCCCCAATGAACCTTTGGATCATTCTCCTAATGGATCAATACAATAATAATGTGTTTGGTTGGATTTATGAAGGTCAGTTGTTGTTTTCACTTAAAAATTTGTCCATTTTAAACAAAAGTGAGACCCTTTGAGTGGTACCAGCCACACCATGCCTCGGATTGAGGAGGCGATGACTTGTAAACATCAAAAATGACCCGTGTATCATTATACTAAAGGATCAATACAATCTGAATGGGTTTGGTCAGATTTCCGTACATCAGTTGTTGTTTTCAATTAAAAATAAGTCCATTTTAAACAAAAGAGAGACCCTTTGAGTAGTGTCGGCCACACCGTGCCTTGGATTGAGGTGGGGATGACTTGTACATATCCCCAACGCACCATTGTATTGTTATATTAAAGGATAAACACAATTTGAATGTGTTTGGTCAGATTTCTGTAGGTCATTTGTTGTTTTCACTTAAAATTGTGTCCATTTTAAACAATAGAGAGACACTTTGATTGATACTGGCCACATCGTGCCTTGTATTGAGGCAGGGTTGACTCATACACATCACAAATGACCCGTGGATTATTCTCATAAAGGATCAAGACAATCAGAATGCGTTTGGTTGGATTTCCATAGGTCAGTTATTGTTTTCACTTAAAATTGTGTCCATTTTAAATAAAAGAGAGACCCTTTGAGTGGTACTGGCCACACCGTGCCTTGTATTGAGGTTTTTATTACTCTTACATGTCACAAAGGACCTTTGGATAATTATCCTAAAGGATTAATACAATCCGAATGCGTTTGGTCAGATTTCTGTAGGTCAGTTGTTGTTTTCACATAAAATTGTGTCCATTTTAAACAAAAGAGAGACCCTTTGAGTGATACTGGTCACACTGTGCCTCAGATTGAGGAAGGGTTGACTCATAAACATAAAAAATGACCTGTGGATCGTTCTACTAAATGATGAATACAATCCAAATGCGTTTGGTGATTTTTACGTAGGTCAGTTGTTGTTTTCACTTAAAAATCTGTCCATTTAAAAAAAGAGACCCTTTGAGTGGTACCGGCCACACCGTGTCTCTTATTGTGGTAGGAATGACTCTTACACATTAAAAAGGACCCTTTTATCATTATACTAAAGGATAAATACAATCTGAATGCATTTGGTTGTATTTTCGTAGGTCAGTTGTTGTTTTCACTTAAAAATATGTCCATTTTAAACAAAAGAGAGACCCTTTGAGTGGTACCGGCCACACCGTGCCTCGGATTGAGGCGGGGAAGAATATTGCACGTCAAAAAGGTCCCATGGATAATTATAATAAAGGATAAATACAATATGAATGCATTTGGTCAGATTTCCGTAGGTCAGTTGTTGTTTTCACTTAAAATTGTGTCCATTTTAAACAAAAGAGAGACACTTTGAGTGGTACCGGCCACAATGTGCCTCGGATTGAGGCGGGGTTGACTCATACACATCCCCAACGTACCTTTGGATCGTTCTCCTAAAGAATAAATACAATATGAATGCGTTTTTTTGGATTTCTGTAGGTCAGTTGTTGTTTTCACTTAAAAATATGTCCATTTTAAACAAAAGAGAGACCCTTTGAGTGATACCGGCCACACCATGCCTCAGATTGAGGCATGGATGACTCTTACATTTCACAAAAGACCCTTGGATCGTTCTCATAAAGGATCAATACAATCATAATTCGTTTGGTTATATTTCTGTAGGTCAGCTGTTGTTTACAATTAAAATTGTGTCCATTTTAAACAAAAGAGAGACCCTTTGAGTTATACCGGTCACACTGTGCATCGGATTGAGGTAGGGATGACTCTTACACATCAAAAAGGACCCTTGTATCATTATACTAAAGGATCAATACAATACGAATGCGTTTGGTCAGATTTCTATAGGTCATTTGTTGTTTTCACTTAAAAATCTATCCATTTTAAACAAAAGAAAGACCCTTTGAGTGGTATCGGCCACACTGTGCCTCTAATTGAGGTGGGGATGACTCATACACATTAAAAATTATCCTTGGATAATTCTCCTAAATTATCAACACAATCCAAATACCTTTGTTCAGATTTCCGTAGGTCATCTGTTGTTTTCACTTAAAAATCTGTCCATTTTAGACAAAAGATAGACCCTTTGAGTGGTACCGGACACACTGTGCCTCAGATTGAGGATGGGATGAATATTAAACATCAAAAAGGACATGTGGATCATTCTACTAAAGGATCAATACAATTCTAATTCATTTGGTTAGATTTCCGTAGGTCAGTTGTTGTTTTCACTTAAAATTGTGTCCATTTTAAACAAAAGAGAGACACTTTGAGTGGTACCGACCACATCGTGACTCGGATTGAGGCGGTGTTGACTCGTACACATCCCTAACACACCCATGGATATTTCTCCTAAAGTATCAATACAATACGAATGCGTTTGGTCATATTTACGAAATTCAGTTGTTGTTTTCACTTAAAAATCTGTCCATTTTAAACAGAAGAGAGACCCTTTGAGTGATATCGGTCACACCGTGCCTTTAATTGGTGAGGGGATGACTATTACACATCACAAAGGACCCTTGGATCGTTCTCCTAAAGGATAAATACAATCTGAATGCGTTTGGTCGGATTTACGTACGTTAGTTGTTGTTTTCACTTAAAAATCAGTCCATTTTAAACAAAAGAGAGACCCTTTGAGTGGTGCCGGCCACACCGTTACTTGTATTGAGGCGGAAATGAATCGTACATATCCCCAATGCACTCGTGTATCATTATCTTAAATGATAAACACAATTAGAATGGTTTTGTTGGATTTGCGTAGGTTAGTTGTTGTTTTCACTTAAAATTGTGTCCATTTTAAACAAAAGAGAGACCCTTTGATTGATACCGGCCACACCATGCCTCGGATTGAGGTGGGGTTGACTCATACATTTCAAAAAGGATCTGTGGATCATTATCATAAAGGATCAAGACAATCTGAATGCGTTTGATCTAATTTCCATAGGTCAGTTGTTGTTTTCACTTAAAATTGTGTCCATTTTAAACAAAAGAGATACCCTTTGAGTGGTACTGGACACACCGTGCCTCGGATTGAGGCAGTAATTATTCTTACACATAAAAAATTACCATTGGATCTTTATCCTAAAGATCAATACAATATGAATGCATTTGGTTCGATTTCCATAGGTCAGTTATTGTTTTCACTTAAAATTGTGTCCATTTTAAACAAAAGAGAGACTCTTTGAGTGATACCGGCCACACCATGCCTCAGATTGAGGAAGGGTTGACTCATAAATGTCACAAAGGACCCGTGGATCATTTTCCTAAAAGATAAATACAATATGAATGCGTTTGGTTGGATTTCCGTAGGTTATTTATTGTTTTCACTTAAAAATCAGACCATTTTAAACAAAATAGAGAGCCTTTGAGTTGTACCGGCCACACCATGTCTCGTATTGAGGAATGGATGGATCTTAAACATTAAAAAGGACCCTTGGACTGTTATACTAAAGGATCAATACAATCTGAATGCATTTGGTTGGATTTTTGTAGGTCAGTTGTTGTTTTCACTTAAAAATATGTCCATTTTAAACAAAAGAGAGACCCTTTGAGTGGTACCGGCTACACTATGCCTCAGATTATGGCGGGGATGACTCGTACATGTCACAAAGGACCCGTGTATCATTATAATAAAGGATAAATACAATCCTAATGCGTTTGGTCAGATTTCCGTAGGTTAGTTGTTGTTTTCACTTAAAATTGTGCCCATTTTAAACAAAAGAGAGACACTTTGAGTGGTACCAGCCACACCGTGCCTTGGATTGAGGTGGGGTTGACTCATACACATCCCCAAAGCACCTTTGGATCGTTCTATTAAAGTATAAATAGAATATGAATGCGTCTTTTTTGGATTTCTGTAGATCAGGTGTTGTTTTCACTTAAAAATATGTCCATTTTAAACAAAAGAGAGACCCTTTGAGTTTTATCGGCCACACCGTGCCTCAGATTGAGGAAGGGATGACTCTTAAACATCAAAAATGACCCTTTTATCATTCTCCTAAAGGATCAATACAATACAAATGTTAGTTGTTGTTTTCACTTAAAAATTTGTCCATTTTAAACAAAAGAGAGACCCTTTGAGTGGTACCGGCCACACCGTGCCTCTAATTTAGGCGGGGATGACTCATACACATCAAAAAGGACCCGTGAATAATTCTCATAAATTATCAACACAATCCAAATGCATTTGGTCGGATTTCCATAGGTCAGTTGTTGTTTTCACTTAAAAATCTGTCCGTTTTAAACAAAACAGAGACCCTTTGAGTGGTACCGGCCACACTATGACTAGGATTGAAGCTGGGATAAATTTTAAAGGTCACAAAGGACTCATGGATCATTCTCCTAGAGGATCAATACAATACAAATGCGTTTGGTTCGATTTTCGTAGGTCAGATGTTGTTTTCACTTAAAATTGTGTCCATTTTAAACAAAAGAGAGACACCTTGAGTGGTACTGGCCACACCGTGCCTCTTATTGAGGTAGGGTTGACTCGTACACATCCCCAACACACCCTTGGATCATTATAATAAAGTATCAATACAATCTGAATGTGTTTGGTTGGATTTACGAAGGTCAGTTGTTGTTTTCACTTAAAAATCTGTCCATTTTAAACAAAAGAGAGGCCCTTTCAGTGGTATCGGCCACACTGTGCCTCAGATTGATGAGGGGTGACTCGTACACATCACAAAGGACCCATGGATAGTTATCCTAAAGGATAAATACAATATTAATGCTTTTGGTTGTATTTCCATATGTCAGTTTTTGTTTTCACTTAAAAAATTGTCCATTTTAAACAAAAGAGAGACCCTTTGAGTGGTGTCGGCCACACCGTGCCTTTTATTGAGGCGGGGATGACTCATAAATATCCCCAACACAACCTTGTATCATTCTCTTAAAGTATAAACCCAATTCAAATGTGTTTTGTCAGATTTCTGTAGGTCATTTGTTGTTTTCACTTAAAATTGTGTCCATTTTAAACAAAAGAGAGACCCTTTGATTGATACTGGCCACACCATGCCTTAGATTAAGGTGGGGATGACTCGTACACATCATAAAGGACCCATGGATAATTATCTTAATTTATCAATTCAATCTGAATGTTTTGGTCGGATTTCTATTGGTCAGTTGTTGTTTTCACTTAAAATTGTGTCCATTTTAAACAAAAGAGAGACCCTTTGAGTGGTACTGACCACACCGTGCCTTGGATTGAGGCGAGGATGACTCTTACACATCCCCGGCACACCCATGGATCATTATTTTAAAGTATCAACACAATACAAATGCGTTTGGTCAGATTTTTGTACATCAGTTGTTGTTTTCACATAAAAATATGTCCATTTTAAACAAAAGAGAGACCCTTTGAGTGGTACCGGCCACACCGTGCCTCGGATTGAGGCAGGGATGACTCTTACACATCAAAAAGGACCTGTGTATCATTATACTAAAGGATAAATACATTCTGAATGTGTTTGGTTGGATTTCTGTACATTAGTTGTTGTTTTTCACTTAAAATTGTGTCCATTTTAAACAAAAGAGAGACCCTTTGAGTGGTACCGGCCACACCATACCTCGGATTGAGGTGTTGATAACTCATACACATCCCAACTCACCCATGAATCGTTCTCTTAAATGATCAACACAATCCAAATTCATTTTGTTGGATTTCCGTAGGTCATTTGTTGTTTTCACTTAAAAATATGTCTATTTTAAACAAAAGAGAAACCCTTTGAGTGGTACCGGCCACACCGTGCCTCAGATTGAGGAAGAGATGACTCTTATATGTCCCCAACACACCCTTGGATCTTTCTACTAAAGGATCAATACAATCCGAATGAGATTGTTCAGATTTACGTAGGTCAGTTGTTGTTTTCACTTAAAATTGTGTCCATCTTAAACAAAAGAGAGACATTTTGAGTGGTACCGGCCATACTGTGCCTCATATTGAGGTGGGGTTGACTCTTACACATCCCCAACTCACCCATGGATCATTCTCCTAAAGTATAAATACAATAAGAATTTTTTTGGTAGGATTTATGTAGGTCATTTTTTCTTTTCACTTAAAAATCTGTCCATTTTAAACAAAAGAGAGACCCTTTGAGTGGTACCGGCCACACCATGCCTCAGATTGAGGCGGGGATGACTCATACACATACCAATGCATCCATGAATCTTTATCTTAAAGGATCAACAAAATCCAAATGCATTTTGTCAGATTTCTATAGGTCAGTTGTTGTTTTCACTTAAAAATCTGTCCATTTTAAACAAAAGAGAGACCCTTTGAGTGGCACCGGCCACACCGTGCCTCAGATTGAGGTGAGGATGACTCGTACACGTCCCCAAAACACCTGTGGATCTTTCTCCTAAAGGATAAATACAATCCTAATGTGTTTGTTTGGATTTCTGTAGGTCATTTGTTGTTTTCACTTAAAATTGTGTCCATTTTAAACAAAAGAGAGACCCTTTGATTGCTACCGGCCACACTGTGCCTCATATTGAGGCGGGGTTGAATCGTACATGTCACAAAGGACTCGTGGATCATTATCATAAAGGATAAAAACAATCCGAATGTGTTTGGTCATATTTCCATGTGTCAGTTATTGTTTTCACTTAAAATTGTGTCCATTTAAAAAAAAAGAGAGAGACCCTTTGAGTGGTACCAACCACACCGTGCCTCGGATTGAGGCGGGGATGACTCATACATGTCAGAGAGGACCCTTGGGTCATTATCCTAAGGGATCAATACAATCTGAATGCGTTCGGTCATATTTCCATATGTCCGTTGTTGTTTTCACTAAAAAATCTGTCCATTTTAAACAAAAGAGAGACCCTTTGAGTGGTGCCAACCACACCATGGCTCGGATTGAGGTGTGGATGACTTGTACATGTCCCCAATGCAACCTTGGGTCATTATCTTAAATTATCAACACAATCCTAATGTGTTTGTTTGGATTTTCGTGGGTCATTTGTTGTTTTAACTTAAAATTGTATCCATTTTAAACAAAAGAGAGACCCTTTGAGTGATACCAGCCACACCGGGACTCGGATTGAGGTAGGTATGACTTTTACACGTCACAAAAGACCCGTGGATTTTTCTCCTATGGGATCAATACAATATTAATGATTTTGTTCGGATTTCCACAGGTCAGTTGTTGTTTTCACTTAAAATTGTGTCCATTTTAAACAAAAGAGAGACCCTTTGAGTTGTACCGGCCACACTGTGCCTCATATTGAGGCGAGTATGACTTGTACACATCCCCAACGCACCCATGGATCATTCTCTTAAATGATCAACACAATCCGAATGTGTATGGTCGGATTTTCGTACGTCTGTTGTTGTTTTCACTTAAAAATTTGTCCATTTTAAACAAAAGAGAGACCCTTTGAGTGGCACTGACCACAACATGCCTCATATTATGGCGGGGATGACTCATACACTTTATAAAGGACCTGTGTGTCATTATCCTAAAGGATCAATAAAATTCTAATGTATTTGGTAGGATTTTAGTACGTCAGTTGTTGTTTTCACTTAAAATTGTGTCCATTTTAAACAAAAGAGAGACCCTATGAGTGTTTCATCATTCTTTCATGTTGTTGGTGCATATCATCTATTAAAATTGGAAATTCACTCATTGGATGAAGGATCTTTTATTTAATAAAAATTACAATTTTCCTAAAAACATTTACATACAACAATGTGTCATCTTTTGATCCCCTTAACCCCTCTCAAAAATGACCGCCAATTGTACATGTCCCCAAGTCAGATCTCCATGCTATTTGTGTACAATCTACCATCAGGAATGTGGCCCACTCATTTCTGAACACATCTATATCATCTTGTGAGTATGAGGATTTTTGGAAGTCAGAGTAGTACTTCAAAATATAAAAATAAAGAATTAATAAATAAATTAAACAAACTAGTAGTTGTTTTTGAAAATACCTCGTTAGGGATACTAGTTTGTTGATGAAAAATGATCTCTTTCATAAATTTACAAACATAATAACTGCAATCATTATCGTTTGTTTGTTTTGGACACTACAAAAAAATTGATCATTAGGAGAATAAGTAACTTGTGTTGAGATGTGTTTGGATAGTGAAATTTTATTATATATACCCTGATATTTGTCTAGACGTAGTACTTGCTCACCTCCTTATGCTTATCTCCTATCCTCGTTCCTTTTTTTAGATGATAATGATACACTTCCCTATCATAACATAATCCTCCATAAAAGATAATATAAATTATATTACTTGATGTTTATACCTAAAACGTAGGATGTAGTGTCTTACAGATTCACAAACTCCATCATGTGTGGTCGGTTTGATGGATATACTTTCTTTGAATCCAGAAAATAAATCTTTGGAGTATCCAAGTTCACCGCAATTAGCATCCAATGTTGCCTAAAAATACAAAAAATAATAAGTAATAAAATAAGTGAAAATATAATTGATATGCTTTAATCGTAGAGTTTTACCCCTGCATGGTTGGTATTAAGAAGAGTCTATCATCTATAATTTTGCTTTCAAATGTTTTCAGCAAGCCGTTCACTATTTCATTCTGTTTTTATGGCTCTAATTTCATTAGATGTGATGATGTGGTATGAGGACTAACAAGTACAAATTTTGGTTCATGGGAAAATTCCTTCAACTGTTTTTCATATATACATCTGTCAACAATATAAAATGCATTTAGTCAGAATTTTCACATTAGATCAGCTTTTAGAAAATCAATTCATGAAAACATACCTCATATATATATTTACAACTTTGATGCCTAGACAACTGTTTTCAAGGATCTCATTTACATTTTCATCAGCAACGAAATCTTGACTTTCCTCTCCATATATATTCTTTTTGAAAACCACTATATGACTACTACCACCTCTTAGCTTCATATCCACATGAGTCTTCAATGTAAGTAAATGTGGATAGAGAACAGGTGGTGTTATTGTGATTTCAGTAGCTCCTTGGGATCGGTTGGTCAATCCTTTAGATGTTTTTGAGCCAATGTTTGTAACCCCCTTCCCTTTCTCTGTCTATAATAACATTCATTGATTCAGACCCTTTTTTCATTAATTGTTAAAGGTTTAGCTTGAAAAAAAGGAAATAAATACCTATTTGGCCGCATGTACTCTTAAAAGTTGTGACGGCCATGCAATGAATGTCCCAATAGCCTTTTCGACCATATGAATATCATCTTCATCAAGTGGAATAGGTAGCTCTGCATTTGGTTCATGAGCTACAGTAATCGTCACTTTTAGATGATCTTTTGGAAGTGGTCTATTATGCAGCGTGTCATTTGGGATGTTGAACACTATAGCCCTCGCTACAAGGTGATAGGTGGGTGTTGATAGATATATATCACAATCATTATCACCTTGTAGAAGATCAGTATAGGAAAAGTATCAGTGTTTTTCTGATTCACATTTCATGGGAACAATTATTAGAATATTGATTACCACGGATAAGAAAGCTCTTTGAGGGAAAGGGATCACCTCAAAGCTAGTGGGGGTGGGGTGGGATCTCCACGCAGTGGTTGTTCCTGAGTTTTGTCTTCTCCTTGTTTCCCACCCATAAAAGTTGATAGCAACTCTCCCTGTCATTTCAATCATTCTTCAAGGGCTGCTAGTTTTTCGCTCATTTGTTTCAATGTTTCATCTCTATCATCTGTTTTTTTTTCTTCTTCTCAAAATATACTCGGGGTGTCACCCCAAACCCCGCACCTATAACATGACTGTATTTTTCTGGCTACTTCAAAGCCATCGATAATAGGTCTGTATCCGCTACAGGAGTAGCTAATTCTTGTGATTGTTTGATATAGGAAAATAACTAATTATTTTTATGTAATAGAAATTTAAAACAAATCTTTTTATCATTGTGCCATACTTACACAAATTTCCCACACTTTTTGTGTGTCCTCATCTACTAGCTTCCCTTCCTTATTCACACATGCCTCATTCCAAATCACGTGACATGGGATGGAAGGGTCTTTGGTTTTAAACTCATCAATCTATATATAAACATATAAAGATAATTATTATGTTGTTTATTGGCACCTAACAATATTACTGTAAATTTAAAATACGTACCATTTTCTTTTCTAGTGAAGAATACCCCATCCTTGCTTTATGATAGGGGTATGTTGGTTTTGATGCACGTTCTTTATTTTCATTACAGAGTTGTTGTTTCATAAATGAAATATTGACAATAAAATTGATGAATACACGTATCCTCAAACAACGTATTATCACCCACAATGTACCTGAAACTTCTCATCCCCATGGCGGCCAATAAATGAATCTCATGCTTTTTGGGATATCAGGTGAGCGTAGACATTGGGTGGGTGTGGGTTTATTTTACCTTTGGAATATTTCAGGTGACATATTGTTAACATGGTGCGAAAACCTTGATGAATCCTTCCTGCAATCCTTAGTACATAATCCTTGTGTGAATCGTCTACTATAAATGTACTCTGTAAGAGATTGAGAAGAGTAAGACATTGTTTCATTATTTTATTTTCTAGTAAATTAAAGAAATAAATTCATAATGTTACCATAATTTCTTCTCAGATCACAGCCTTCAGCCCGGACACAACATGGTGCCATGAATCTATGTCAATTGGCACGTGTTACTGAGTGACAACTACAATGTAACTACAAAACATAGCCTTGTTGGGATTCACATGTTGGCCTCGTGCATTCCATCCGACATCAAATTTTATGCCTTTTCTTTTCGCCTTAAGAACTTTGGCTAACACCATCAAACTACGATGCACATGTGTTTTCTGCGACGTTGGTCCTTCATTTCCGACCATTTCATCGATATCAATATCATTTATATGTTCATCTAAAATGGTAGCAATGGCATGTTCTGATGGTTGTTGTACCTCAACACTTGGAGCAGTAGGAGCCGCAATAGCAGCCACAGCAGGAGTAGTAGGAGTAGCAGGAGCTGCAGCAGGAGCAGTAGCAGGAGCCACAACAGCCGCTGCAGGAGTAGCAGCATGAGCAGCAGGAGTAGTAGCAGCCGCAGAAGCAGTAGCTTAAGATACTTGTTCAGCCTCAAGGTTAGGAGCACCAAAATGTGTAGAAGTCATTATCTGCAAAAGTGGTTGAAAAGTTAATTTAGATTATATAAATTCAGTAATGATAAGATAATAACATGAGATAATAAGATATATATTACAAAAACATATAACCTATTTATTGAACTCTCTTTATTTTTTTCAAAGGATGAAGGGATTTGAAACCTCTATCGATTATCTAAATCCCTTCATTATGGTCTCCTCTAACATGAAAAATATCATCTACATTGGGACCACTCCGAAATTATTGTGACGTACCACTGAAAGGATCGTCCTCAACTGAACTTTCATCGGAACCTTCAGTAGTTTTGGACGATAACAGAACAATTGACCACTTTTGGTTTGCGGGATCTGGAACATAAAAAACTTGTACCGCTTGTGATTCCATTATAAACTGTTCATCTTTGTACCCTTATTTACTAAAATCAACTTTCACAAATCCCCATTCATCTATTTTAACACCATTGTTGTTATCAACCCATTTGAATTGAAAAATTGTCAATTGGAATGTCGTATAATCCAACTCCCATATTAGTTTGATAATGCCAAAATATGACATATTTGCATAAATTAGATTTATGTCCTTACTACCAGAAACATGCATCACTTCAGCCACTAGTGTAACTTCACTATTTTGCATCGTAATATCTTCATCATCTTCATCTGTACAGAATGTATAACTATTAATTACATAACCACTGTAAGATAATACATACACACTTGGTCCAATAGCTAGCCATCAAAGTCGTTCTGAAATTGAATTCGTATTTTCATCCAACTGCTTAAAATATGGTCCTAAAACCATCCTATAAACTGGTGATTATGTGTATTTGATAACCATTTTTCATCCCTTGATGGATTCAACTGCCTAAGAATTTCTTTGTGAGTTTCAATATATATAGAAACCTCCCAACTGTTATGAAAAACATAAAGGTGGGCCTGCTCCCGGTCTGTAATACTGATTGTCACAACATCTCTTCCAGAAATTCCCTCACCCTCAATGCGTCCAATGTGATGAGATTTTGGGAGACCAATGCTTTCCATATCAGATAGGTATTCGGTACAAAATTCAATGGCTTCCTCAACAATATATCTCTATACTATACAACCCTCTAGCTGACTTCGATTATTGACATACCCTTTCAAAATATTCATATATTGTTCAATAGGATACATCCATCTATAGTGCATAGGACCACAAAGTCGAATCTCTCTCACCAAGTGAATCATAAAATGAACCATCATATCAAAGAATGTTGGTGGGAAGAACATTTCTAATTCACATAATATGATGAAAATTTCTTTTTCCATAGCTGGAAATTTCGCTGGGTCTAAAACTTTGCTACATATAGCTTTGAAAAAGAAACAAATTTTGGTTAACGTATGAAAAAAATTATTGTGCAAAATGCAATGTAAAGCTATAGAAATTAGATCTTGCATCAAAACATGGCAGTCATGTGATTTCAAACCTTTTAACTTCAAATCATTCATTAACACAATGTTCTTGATATTTGATGAATACCCCTCTAGAACCTTTACATCATTGAAGAAGTTGAAAAACTGATATCTCTCCTCCCTAGAAAGAGTATAAGCAGCTAGAGGAAGAAACATTCGATTTTCACCCTTCATGGGAGCCAACTCTTCTCGTATTCCCATGTCAACCATGTCTAACCTTGCCTTAATTCCATCCTTTGTTTTTTCAGGGGCATTTAGCAACATTCCGATAACACTTTCACAAACATTTTTTTCCACATGAATCACATCAAGAAAATGTATGACGTACAAACAATTCTAGTATGGTAATTCAAAAAAAACTGATCTCTTTTTCCAACAGATTTTCATAAGGTTTTTCGAAAATGGTTTACCAAAAATAGTGTTAAGATCTATTACTTTCTAAAATATCTCATCACCTATTAGTGGAGACGTTGTTGCACGTTATTCTGAACTTCCATTGAATGATGTCATCTAAGATCAGTACTTATGCCGACGAGGTAGAAATCTACGATGTTCTAGAAACACAAATTTTGATGAATGTTTAAACCTAATTGATTTTGTATCTTCTTCGCACATGGGACACCCTTGAGTTCCTTTAATGTTATAGCCTGAAAAATTTCCATAATCAGGGAAATCATTTATTGTCCCATACAACGTCACTCTCAACATAAATTATTCACTTTTATAAGCATCATACAACATAACACATGAATCCCACAATAACTTAAAATCCTCAATCAAAGGAGCCAAATAAACATCAATATCGTTACCTGTTTCTTTTGGTCCTGATATAAGCATAGATAACATGATGAATTTCCGCTTCATTCATAACCAGGGTGGTAATTTATAATTTACCAACATAACAGGCCATGTACTATGAGTGCTGGTTCGAAAACCAAAAGTATTCGCTCCATCTGTAGATAACGCAAGACGAAGGTTTCTCAGCTCTTTTCCAAATTCAGGATACTCATGATCAATTTTCTTCCATTGAGGAGAGTTGGTCGGATGACATAATTTCCCATCTTTATTTTTTTTATCTACATGCCATGACAATTGTCTTTCAGTTTCTTTATTTTCATATAGATGCCTAAACCTTGGAATGATTGGAAAGTACCATACAACTTTCGTAGAATTGGATTCATCTTTCTTGTATCAAGAAGCACCACACTTTGGGCATTCTGTAAGTGATTTTTTCTCCTTGAGAAACAGTATACATTCTTTCGAGTAGGCATGTATTCTTTTAGAAATCAAACCCATCGATTGTAGCATTCGTTTAGCTTCATAAGTCTGGCTTGGGAGCTCATTATCTTCTGGGATCATGTCATTCAAGAGAGCAAGTAGTTTCGTAAAACTAACATCACTCCATCTGTTGCCTGCTTTCAATTTATACAACATCAGTACAGCTGACAATGTTGTTTACTTAATGCAACTAGCATACAATGGTGTCTTTGCACAACTCTTTAACTTCTCAAACAATTTTGGGAAATCACGGAGTCCATCTTCAATTGTCTTTTTCATTTCCTCAATATGATCTTCGTCATCATTGACATCTGTAATAACATCCTCCATATGGTCTTCTTCATTATCCATATTTTTATTCATATCTGATGATCCATAAAACACAGTTTTATCCCAGCCATTAGCTACATTCTCTTTTTCTCCGTGTTTATTCCAACATTTATAACTCTGATCTATTTCGTGACATATCAAATGTTCTTACAACTCCTCTGGAGTAAGTATTCTATAATAACAACAACGTAAACACAAAAAAAGTATTTGAGAAGAATCATTTGCATGATCCTTTGAAAACTTGATGAACTCTTTCACTCCATTCTTGTACTCTATTGTCAAATGATTATCATCCATACAACCTTTATTCATATTCATCCTATTTGAATCTCAAACATAATTATTTATGATTCAAGTACACAAAACAAGACTTCCAAATACATTAGAAGAGAACCACTTCCTTATAAAAATAGAGATTAATAGAGCCTAACTATTTCCAATAAAGATTTGGAAATCAATAGAACCAGGATAGACCCCCCATCAAAATCAACATAGTTTCCAAACACAGAGGGGTTCACGGGGATAATCACTTGTGTCATAGATGGTAAAACTCACATGGCATCATCCTCTCTGGATCATCCTCCTCTATCGGGTCAACCCTTATATGGTCAACTATTCCATAATTTTATACCTCACCAACCTAAAATACATATGGATGAAAACCAGTAGCCAACTCTATAAGTAAATAAAGTATTATCATAATCTCTACAATATGGAATTCATTAAATATAATTACTTTAGATTCATTATAGTTTCCTCAAATCACCCCAGTCCAAACACAAGAATAATCAATAATGATACATCTACCACTCCCATGTCTCTGCCCTACATTCAATACCATCATGCCTAAATACCCATATATCTACACATACACATGTCAAAAACAATAAAAAACCATATCTACATCAGAACCAAAGTACCCATATGGATTTCAATCAGGTTACTCGACTCAAGTGGTGGTGTGTAAGAAATAATAAGAAAATATAATAAGTATATAGTCACACATAAATCTCAAACTGGTGTTAATAATCCAATAAAACCAAGGTATCATTCCATCTATTAGAATACTCTGAAGGAGCCCATATGTGATAGTAGTCCCAGGTGGTAAATATTCCTGAGGAGGAAGGGTAGAACACGCACCTATCAGGGTTCAAGGTCATGTCACTAAGGTTGAAGGTGGACCGATACTCCTACAAGGGTTCATTCCATATTTCAAAAACCATGTCCTGGTACCCTAGGATGTTAACCCACTACTGGTAGAAGTGAAACCATTCCTGATGATCGTGCCAAGAAGAAATGGAAACCAAGAAGGGGGGAGTGGTTCGAAATACCTCAATCAAGATGGAAAAACATGGTATTTGAGAATAGGTTAGTTTCTTTTATGTTGGCTAGAAACCTATCCAATAGACTCCACAAGAGGTGATGGCCCCTGCAATTATTGCACTAAGTGAAACTATCACCTGAGAAGCTAAGATCAATGAGGCCCTTCCCAGCCATGAACTGAACAAACTCCATGATGGCCTTCCTCTGGAATGGGCTTCTACCTTTACTTTCCTTTGGGTTGGAAATGAAATTAAAGTCACCCCCAAAAAACAATGGATGGTGGTCGGGATCGAAGGTATTTTGTTCACTCCATAGAGATTCCCTTTGAAGAGGGTCATAGCTTCCAAAAACAAAAGTCATAAGGAAGGAGGTGTCACCATTGGACACCTTGGTAGTGATAAATTGATTTCAATCTTGAACATTCTCAAAAACATATTTATTGTGAAAAATACCCATTTGTGTCTATTGGAGGGGTCAAATTTTAGAAATCCATGCAACTTAATCTTCCAGGATAATTCTATGATTATTATAGGGTTTTTTGTGTCATTTGACAACAACAAAAATGAAATTATGCTTTTTGATTTATACGGTGAGGAAGTCCGATTTAACATGGGCACTAAGACTATGAGAATTACATATGAAGATAATAATGATGGTTAAGACAGGGCTCTGGCATTGGATCTAGAGCTAGTAGCCTTATTGAATGGGAGGATGATCTCTAATTGAGGTCCCTTGATTTTGAACATGTTCATAATCCCTTCTGGTTGGTAAGATTTATATGAGTGGGAGATGAGGATCCAAAGGGGTAGGGGAAGGATGGGTAATGAAACTTGGGGGCTGTAGAGGGAGTTCTCTCTGGATCCATAAGTATTTGGAGTTGGATGACAGGCTCAGAGCCAAGGGAGACAGAACAAACACTGCTAGGAAGGGGCCTGGACACTTCAGAGACGCAGTCAATAACCTCAGCGAAGGATAAGGACAGAGATGGAGGTATGGGTGGTAAGGCTATAAAGTTTGGTGGTATGGGTATCATTCCATACAAGTGCGCTTCCAGACAAAGTCACTTAGATAGCATGAAGGAAATAAGGGGGGAACCCCTTGAATAAAATAGGGTTCAAGCATTGGATGGCCTATAAATGCATCAGAACCGGGTGGTGTTGTCCTTAAATAAAAATGTTATCCTTCATTCCTTACTTTACGGTGACATGGTGTTGGATCTAAGGGAATCTATGATACCTAGGAGGAATCTAGTGAAACTAGAATCCAAGTGGGAAGGACCTTAAATTTTTCATAAACTTTACTATGATAGTGTAAACTCATTGATCGTCATTAATGATGATCATATCAATATTTCCCCCAATACTAGGTTTCTCAAGAGATATTTCACATGAATAAACCATCCCTTTAGTATGAGATATATGGATTTGAACTAAAAATCCAACATCCTAGTTATATGTTGTTAAATTATACGGTAATGTCTGTAGTGCATGATGTGAAACTATAGGCCTACCTTGTGTGATAAACACAATATGCCTCATATGATAAATATAGGATGATTTATGTTAGAACTATGTGTGTATTTATTCCAAACCACAATAGGATATTTAATGATGTGTTGACCCTTTATCTTTAGCCCGAGTAACAAATCCACCCCCTATGTTACAAGAATATGATGCCTCCTGTGAAAAATAAGAAATACCTTATGCATTAATAATATTATTCATCATGAGAAAATTATGTGATGATTCCAAAAAAAAACCCTATTGGTCTCCTCATTTGTTGCAAGACCCAATTGTATTGTTCCCACTATTGGGTTAAAAATATAAAATATATATATCTACCAATTCCAATCACACTCTTAGGGGGTGTAAATTCTAATAAAATTACTATAGACTATTCATAGGTTGTGATTCCCATAGTTCTTGATACGAGGAAGATAGAATGGGAAGATCAGTAGATTGGTTTCATGTTCTAAATCCTCAAAACATGATGTTAAAATGTATCCTTATCTAGTGTCATGTACATAATATGCCTCACATGATAAATATGATATGACATTTAGTCCAAGATATATGAAATTAAACTATGAAGCTTGACATCCTAGTTTCTTGATGTGAAATTGTGTGAAATATTTGTAAAATCTATTCGACCTTAGACTAAAAAAACTTCATCATAATCATAATACATTCAAATTCATGTCCAAATTCTTTTCCACATAATGTTAACATACATGGTTCATGTCCCCGTTGCATGATGTAAAACTATGTAATTCCTTTATCCCCCACTCGAGAGAGAACCCCCTCCTGGTGTTGGTCTCCAACCACACTTATTTTTATAACTACATATGAATTTATTTCCAATAATAGGAGATATGAATGGATTATTTAAAGTAATATCTCAAGCCCAACCAGTCCATTGATCGTTTTTAGGGTTGTTCCCCTTTGGGATCATGTCCAACACCTTCTAAATAGTGCCCCTATTCAGTGCATTCAAACACATGATGGGATAACTATATATTGTTCAAATCAACCCTGAAAATATACTCATCACCTCCTTAAATCTTTGAGTTTCCCTAAATTTGGATCCTCGTCATCCTATTACATCTGAATGGGATCTCTATGGTAATGGTGTATGGCCTAAATAGGCTCACATCCCACCTAAGTGAAATCCCTGATAGACCCCCAACAATAGATGTTGGTTCCCCTGTTTCAAACATAGTGATGGAACATGGAAAAAATAGGATGTCCAACTACCTAGGAACACATATTGGAAGGGACGTATTTGGAAGAATGGTTTTGGAACCAGTGTTTTGAACATGTTTAATGGTCATCCTCAATCCATCTACCTCTACTCTTCAATCCAGACCATCAAGAACATGATTTACTTCTCTACGTTCTTTACCCACACAAGTGTAACTATAACACCATTGGTATTACACTTTCATGACCCATACACATCGATGAGATATATCAAATCCTTGGGATTAAATTACCATAGTTTCTAGAAGAGTATGTGTAATAGGGGACCAAAAAAACTTTGAACACCTAGTCTGGCAACGTGAAGATTGAAGGAGGAGGAGGTCCGGCAACGTGAAGATTGAGGGTGGTGGAGGTCCAAAAACGTGAAGATTGAGGGCGGCGAAGGTCCGACAACACGAAGATCGGGGGCGGTGGAGGTCCGGCAACACGAAGCTCGGGGGGAAGCGGAGGGGAGTCGCAGGGTTTCAGTACAGCGATAGATTTAGGTCACAATAAAATGAGGAAACTGTGTGACCGATTTTATAAAATATGGGACTACAGTTTTATCAGTGCTAAAAGGCGCTGATAAAGACTACCTTTATCAGTGCTAAATTTTTAGCGCTGATAAATCCTTCCTGTATGAGCGCTAAAATTTTAGTGCTGATACATGCCTTCTTTATCAGTTCTTTTCTATCACTAATAAAGGGTCTCTTTATCAGTTCTTTTTTAGCACTGATAAAGGTTACCCTGTATCAGCGCTAAAATTTTAGTGTTAATACAGGGTTTCTTTATCATCGGTTTTTTCTTAGCACTGATATAAGGTGGTGCTTCCCTTGACCATTTTTGTAGTAGTGCATCTCTACACAATATATGTCCATAGAACATATAACAAGAGAAACATGTCCATATATACTCAAAACCCAGACCCGTAGTATATAAGTAAGTTACAACAACCGCATACCCACACTAGGGATTCAGTCTGAAGATTTCCACGAAGTAATTGTCTAGGAGAACTCACTCTTAAGACTAATAGATCTAATTATTTCCATCCAATAAATACTTTTCATCATAAAAATCCATGAGAGAGATAGAGGAACTGATAGATCTGAAGAGAGAACAAATGCACTCATTTCTGGAGAACTCACTCCTTAGTGGGGGAAGATCATGATACATGGATGAGGATCACTGCTAGGGCCTTGTCTTATACCACGAATCATCCAGATTCACCTGCTAATTAGAGGATTGATATCCTGTAGGATTGGTCACATTGATACCTGACTCTACCTAGGACCAAGAATGCGTATAGGATCTTACTTTGGGCCTCTCATAGGGATTATAACTCTATCCAGAAATTCCTATTGAAGGCATTATACTCTCGTTGTTGGAAACGATACCTAACCTTTATGGGAATGAGAAAAGGGGAACTAAACCAAATGAAACCTATCCAAGGAATGGTGGACAAGGAGATCAAGCCATGTAGAAGAGAGTACATGGAATGTTGCGAGGTCACACTCTGTGTCCCTTAACTTCGGGTACTGCCAGTGTGCAACGGCCCGAGTTCGAATACATGTCGTGTTGAAAGTGTATACATGAAATGTAGTGAAGGTAACACACTATATATAATTATTTGGGGTCTTCTATGTGTACGCTGGCCATGTGCCCATACACGGCTTTGACCAGTGTATTCCAACTCGTGTACCAGTACACGGGGTAACCCACATAACCAGCCTGGTCTGGCTGTGTGGTGGAGCACATGCTGTGTACTCCACCCCGTGTTTGTGTATAATCCAATATACACACCAAGTACCATGTAGGGACCCAAATGCTGTGTGAAAATTATCACATGTCGAATCATGAATTCCTGCATTGTGAAACCCTAGTCACTACCAAGCTAGCCCCACACGTCGTGTTCTTCGGAGAACACATCGTGTTCTTCATGATTTTCAAGAACCTGATGTTCTTCATCTGATTCTTTAGGAAATATTCTATTTCTCAATTAATCCATATGATTTCAATGAATTTCAAGGTTCGATGAAACCGTAACACTGTAAAGACTATTATGTTGTTTTTGGGCCTCCGATCGACACCAAAAACATATTTTTATCCACCCATATGAATAACCATTAAATAACAATTTCTCTTGAATGGAGTCAATTTGTCTGCTTCCATCATCTCCGCACCTCCGTTGGGTCATCACGATGTCGGATCTCCAATTTGGGATTATTTCATTTTGAAACATATGCGCAATTATTTATTGTTAATAACCCTGCGAAGAACACGAAGAACACGGGGTAAAAAGGGGAAGAATAAATACACACAACAAATTGAGGAATGAATGTACACTTTTGTTCATCACGGTGTTGATATATTCTCATTATAAGGATCAAACAGATCAAAGAAAATTAAATCAAAAAATTTACAGATTAATTTCCCAAAATAAACCTAATAAAAGACCCTCCCGAAAGAATGAACGATCCATGAGTCAACTTGTTTGTGGGTTGATCTGTGTTCGTCATTTGAATCCAATAATGGGGAAATAATATTAGTAATAACAACCCCTACCTTGATCGTAGATGAATAGGGAGAGTGGTTGTTGGTTGAGATTCGATCTCACCGCACAACGATCCATGCATCATCGTTCGTCATCTTTTATAGGGAATTCTATGGGGTGGCTCCTCTAAAAAGTTCTAGAGGATTCCAAGGAAAGTTTTTAGGGTCACGAGTCTAAACCTAGGATCCCAGTTATTTTAAACCACATAACACGTCACTGCATTATGGAAAAATTAAAATAAAATAAATTATTAAATTTCTTTTATTTCTTTTAAAACATCCAAAAATTAACTTTTGTAGTTGACCCGTGCCGGTCAATGTTAGGCCTTGCCTAAGGTAATGTCACTGCTCTAAATGCAACGGTGCCCTCAGATTTCTAATCTGGGAACCCATTTAAAATTTATTCCACTTTTTTTAGTAAAATAGCTCACACATGCTATTTAAAAGTTTAATTTATTTCAAACATTTATTCTGAGCACCCTGGGCCTCGGAATCGCATGCCGTTTTAAATCCTGGTCTTGAAATAATTTCATGTAATATTTAAAAAAACGAAACATGGAAAATCCAAGACATTAAAAAATTGAAAAAATATAAGGGGGATATTAAAGAACCCATGGATTTATTATATTGTATTTTTTTCAAATACATCAATTAAAGACTCCATGAATATATAGTTGTAGAACAATTACAACATGATGTGAGAAAAAAAGGTTGTGTGGAACTAATACAATGAACAAATTCTATATCTCATAGACCATTTTAGTCTTCTACTATGTATCTAAATGAAAACTAATCTATATAGTTTATGGAAGATAATTAAATAATAATTTAAGGTTTGGGATATATTAAGAGGCACAAAATACTAATTTATCCCTATGAAAAAGGCATAGAATATATGTTTTTTTGTAATTTTAATAAAATAGAACATTAGCTATAATATCATCTTGAATTAAAAAGATCAGGAATTTTATGATGTTTATTATTTTACATTATGGTTTTCATGATGTGTATTGAATATTTTTTGAAGATAATAAAACATAATTTTATACACTTAAGTTGATTTGATCATAGTAATTAGCCACTCCATAGACATACAATCAGATTGAGTGAGATACATATCTTGAGTTGGACATTTAATGAAGTTATGCTATGGTGCTAGAAATTTGACTAATTTGGTGGAAGAAGTTATGATTCACAAGACATGTACTTTATAACATAAACAATATCACTACATAGAGCATTTGTCAAATTTGATGGATTTATAAGTGTGGCTTGTTGGGTTATAAAAGATCCTTTATAGGGATTTAATGGTGATCCAGGGAAGGTTGTTGAAGCACACTTTTAACTTCTCAAAGTGAGGATGATATGGAGGTATATAAATATACCAAAAACATATCTTTCTCAATCATAAAAAAATTCCTTTGTGGATTTATTTTGGATGAGTTTCTATAGAAAAATTGATGATACATGTTATATGATGTATTCCCAATATCTCTTGAATAAATTAGTTGGATTAGAGGTTATAGATCACTTTTATAAGCACTAAACATGAGTTGAAACTACATTGAATAAACAATAAAAAAGCACAAAATATTTATTTTATGAATTGAATTTTAGGGATAATTTGAATAACTCTTGTTTACACATCAATTGTGAAGTTTTCTTGATGTTTTTGAATGATTAAAGAGATTTAGAAGTTATTAATCAATTTATGAATAATTCTAGAATTTGTTAAATAAGGTACACAAAACATTTATCCTAGGACATTAATATGCACAAAACATTTGAGTTTTCCAGTTAAATTGTTTAGGTATGATCTTAAAAATGATTAAAATTTGATTTCAAATCTATTATAATAAATTCTAATAGTTAGTGAAAAATTTCATGAAAATTGAGTTGTTTCACATGATCTTCTAAAAGAAAAAATATTTTAACTTAAATTTATATAAAATTTGAGTTTGAATGATTAATTATTTAAGGAATGAGCAGGAATAGAATTAGAGAATAATATAGAACATTTCTTTGTATAATTCAGGAATTTTTCATGAGAAGTGAACAATTGAAAAAAAATCTATGAAAAATTTCCATGAAATAATTAGTTATTTATATATTATATTATAAAAGATTTATTATTTGATTTTTTTTCATCTAATTCATACATAATATTGACATAAATGATAAAGAGATATTACACAAAGGGGGTGTTTAATTTGGATCATAAAAAAAATTTGTGGCTCTAGAATTTGGAAAATGCAAGTACATAACATCACCCACAAAAAATATGACTATATAATATTTTTGTAGAGTTATTTTTGTGAAGTATTAAATAAAATTAAATGATGAGAATGAATATTTGTTGAATTATTATTTTAAATCTTTTGGAAATTGATTATAAAATTAATTTTTGATTATTTGATTCAAAATTTTAATATTTGTAGGATGAATTTTATTTTGGGAGATGTGTGTGGATTTAAATGAAAAAGGATTATAGAGTTATATTTAGATATATTTTTAGAAATTTTATTACGAAATAATAAATTTAAATTTCTCGATATATATGGATTTAATTGATAAAATTGGTCAAAAAATTTTAGATAAAAATATGGAAAAACTATTTTCATAATTCAATTTAAAGAAATAAACAACATATATTATTTTTTAGAAAATAAAATTATGAATTATTTTTTATGAGTATTTATTGATAATTCTTGAAAATAAAAAGGAAGAAGTTTTTGAGGAACTCATGAGAAAGAGTGTGATAGTATGTTTATCCACAATTGAAGGCTCAAGAGAAATGTTTTTCTAAAAAATCATTGATCGAGTAAGATAGTGATTCATTAAACTAAAACATATAACCATGAAATATTTGCATGGAATTATTTTTGTGAAGTATCGACTATCATTAAATGATCAGTATGAATATTTTTTGAATTATTGGTCTAAAACTGATGCACCTGGTTTGTGTAAACTTTTTCACATACTTTATTAAAAATAAGAACAAGTTTTCAGGAATTACCTACTACTTAGGGAACAAATAATTTGATTTTGGTTATCTTGTTCATTTTCAGGAGATTTATGGCCAAATACACAAAACTGGGGAGACTGAGAAAAATTTACAAACTACATGGTGTGTACTGATATACATGTTGTGTACATCTAGAATCAGACATGGACTGACCAGGACAAGTACATGCCCGAGTAATCAGAATCTGGTACATGCCATGTGCACACTTTACACACCGTGTACACCCTTCTAGAAGTAGTTGGAAGATGAGAAGAAGTCTACATGCTCATGTGGTTGGCTGAAGGGAACACATCGTGTTTAACATATAAACGATGTGTAGTCCTTTCTAGAAGTGGTTGGTGGAATAAAAATGAGACTACATGCTGTGTATGGTGGCGTTACACACCGTGTATATCTACCTACCAGGCGGCGCCATGTTCCAAGTCAAAGATGGCCTATTAGGCTTCCTACCGGTGGAGAAAACAAATGAAAAACTGCATTGACAAAATTACACACCGTGTACTTTCGCCGCACGCCGTGTAGTTATTTTTTCTCTAAAAGGAGGCATTGGCCTCCAGTTTAATGGTTTGGTGTGTGTAGAGAAAGTTTGGAGAAAAGGTTGAAGGTCTGAAGGAGAGAAGCTCTACTATCGTACTACTTCCATTCTACCGTCTACCCGAGACTCATTCCCTCCATGAAGTTCTAAGCATGATCACATCAGGTATCAAGAGCTTTTTGTTTATCATTTTCTATATGTGTAGCTAAATACCCAGTGTGTTGGGGTAATGGAAGATGATGAGTTGTAATTTAAATTAGTTGATATGAATGTGTTCATTATTTTTAACTTCTTCTTATTCTTCTTAAATAACTTCATTTTATCACTAAAAATTTTGTACCGGACCAAGGGCATAATTTTCATGGATTCAAAAGAAGAATAACGATGAACAATTTCATGACCATTAGAAGTATTCGTTGAATAAAAATGGACTAATCCAAATAAAGAATTGTGAAACATTGACTAGTAGACCAAGGATTTAATTTATTCATCTCTAAATATAAGTTTATTGGACCAAGTAAAACTTATTGAAAATTGAAACCTAGAGTGTTGGGTTATTATGAACAACACAACCTCATATGCAATTTGATTTACTAAAAAACTTCTAATTAATCCATAACCCCAATGCACGTCTCTCTTTATCTATATCAAAATCAATTTTTCTGTATTTACTTGTATTATGTTAAGTAATTTGTTAAAATAAACTTAAGACCAATCATTCTTTTTATCCAAACAACAAAAATCAACTTTAAATTCAGAAAACTTCATTAAAACAAAAATACAAACTAATTTAAACAAGATAAAAATAACTTCGTTTTCCCTATGGATTGACCCCTTACTGGTGCTATAATTGTTTGGGTAAAAATAATTTGGGACATCGATAATATACCTTTGGTGAAACAACTTTCCAAATTTTGGCATCATTGCCGGGGAACTAAAGAAAAGTTAATTTTGTTCTTGTTTTCATTTAGGTTGTATCAAATTTTAGTGAAAATAAAAATCATAAATTCCCAAAAATATTTTTTCTCATATCATTTCTTTTTATATTTATTTTTCCTCATTTAATCTTGGTGTGTTTCATATTGTGCAGGTCTTTAGGTGTATGAGCAGCTACCTCACACATTCCAAGAACGCTGAGTCGTCAGGGTTTTTTTTGACTAACCTAGAGATTGAACGGACACTCTTGATGTGCCAACGAGCACTTATGGCCGAGCATAAACAAAACACTCCACTGGCACAGAATGAGGAAGGAAATCCAGCTATTGCCCAAGGGGATGGATAGTTGTTAGGTCCCAATGACAACTAGAACCAGCAAGCTCCACTTACTTCAGGGTATGGCCCACAGCAGCTCCAACAATTCCAACCGGAGATGATTCCATTTTTCAACCAAGGTCAGGGGTCGCACTATGCCCCCCAAGAACAACAATACATTCCGGCTCCACTCCCTCAGTATCCACCTCAACGTCATACTATCATAGAGTAAAACCTTCCATATATCGACAGAGCTAACACGGGCATCGTCCGTCCACCGGTGCAGGCCCGAGACTTCAAGATCAAGCCTGCTATCATGCAGCTGATCCAGAACATCATTCAATTCAGCAGTCTACTCAGCGAGGATCCCAATTCCCATCTCTCCAATTTTCTGGAGGTCTGTGACATATTATGCTACCATGGAGTGTCCACATACATTTTTTGTCTTCGCCTCTTCCCCTTCTCTCTAAGGGATAAGTTGAAATACTAGATTAAAGGTTTTCCACAATGATCTATCCTCACTTGGGAGGATCTAGCCTGAGTGTTCCTGTCTAAATACTTCCCACCCTCAAAGACGATGACTTTATGAAACAAAATCCCCAACTTCCAATAGCATGATAATGATTCATTGTATGAGTCATGGGAGCGCTTCAAGGATATGTTGCAAAAATGACCACACCATGGACTCCTACTTTGGATGCAGGTCCAAAAATTCTATGGAGGGTTGACAACGAATACAAATTCCATGGTGGACATTGTTGCCAGAAGTATGGTAATGAGGAAATCCCTCGAAGAGATTTTCAAAATACTAGAAGACATGTCTGCCAATAGCTTCCAATGTCATTCTGAGTGGGGCACCCAAAAATGAGGTATGCATAACATTGATGCAACTACTATGCTTGTTTCCTAGTTGGACATTGTGTCCAAAAAGATCGATGCGCTCAATCTGAAGGTCACGTCTCAAGTATATGTAAAAAACCATCTGATGTGTAATGAATGTGGTGATAACCACATCCTAGGAGAATGCCCAAGTTCTGATAGAGGCCCTTCAATAAGAGAGGTAAGTTATGTTGCCCAAAATTGAGGAACAAACTAGTACCAGTAGTACCAGAACCCGACATGGCGTGATCAACAAAACACAGGTTGGGGCCAACAACAGCAGAATCTTTCACCCCAACGACTTCCTGTCTACAACCAGCCTCTATATCAGAACCATTACCAGAGGAAACAACAGCCTCAATAGGGCTCTTATCAATAACAAGGGTATCATAACCCTCACCCGCAGTAGCCCTGGAAGCCACCACCTCCACCAGATCAACAACCACCTCAGTAGGAGAACACCTCAAGGTTAGAGGATCTCATGACCAAATTTATATCTACTACTGAGACCAGGTTCCAAAACCAGGAGGCTTCAATTCGAGGCCAGGAAAACCAAATTGGCTAGTTTTCAAACCAACTCTCGGGAAGGAAACCTGGTACACTACCAAGTAACACTGAGAAGAACCTGAGGTAGGAGGCTCATACTGTTACATTACGGAGTGGAATGGAGCTTTAATAGAACCAACCAGCACAGCCAGGTGTATCCACACCCCTGTTGATAAAGAAGGTACATATATAGACCCCTCATCATCCAAAATCCCACAGAAGGAGGATTCACAGAATAAAGGAAATGAGTTTGTCAAACCCATTAAGCATGCCTTGCCCTTCTCATAGATATTGAGCAAATAAAGCTGGACCACCAGTTCAGGAAATTCATGGATGTGTTTAAGAAGATGCACATAAATATACCTTTTTCAAATGCACTGATGAAGATTACCACTTATGCTAAATTCATGAAGGAAATACTCTCCAACAGAAGAAAGATGGAGGATCTAGGCACCATTGCCCTAACCAAGTAATGTTCTGCAATCGCCCATCATTTGATTCCTCCCAAACTCCAAGATCCATGTAGCTTTACTATTCCATGTACTATTAGACCATGAAAGTTTGGGAAGGCCCAATATGACTAAGGGGCTAGTGTGAACCTCATTCCCCTTAGAGATTTCAAAAATCTAGGGCTCAATGATTTGAAGCCTACCCGAGTAGCCCTTCAGCTTGCTGACCGATCCATCAAATATCTAAAGGGGCTACTGGAGGACATTTTGGTCAAGGTGGGTAGGCTAATCCTCCACTTATTTTTCATCATCCTTGACATGGAGGATGACCATGAGTCACCTCTTATCTTGGGAAGGCCCTTCTTGGCAACTGGGAAGGTACTGATTGACGTGCACCAAGGGGAGATAATTTTCTTGGTAGGAGACAAGAGAGTCTCCTACAATGTTCTCAAGGCCGTAAAGAATGCATAATTATCTAATAATGAGGGATGTTATGAAGTAACCACCATGGATGATCAATTAATCACAGTAGAGGATGATCTGGTGTGTTCTTTTACCTCAGATAAATTTATCATTCTTGAAATTCCATTTGAAGAAGAGCTAGAAGACCTGCAATTCCTAGAAGGCTAGGGCAGCCAATACTAGAAACGTGCAGTTTTTACTGATAGTATCGAACAGGACAAGGTGCAACCACTTGTGCCTTCGATTTTAAAGGTGCCTGAACTAAAAATGAATCATATTCCATATTCTCTAAAGTACAGGTATTTGGGAGACCATCAAACATTTCCTGCCATAATTAACGCAAAACTATCATAGGAGCAGGAAGATGCACTTATACAAGTTCTGAAACAGTGTAAGAATGCTATTGGGTGGAAAATCGTTGATTTTAAGGGAATCATACCTACCATTTGCATCCATGAAGTGCTACTTGAAGAAGGTTCCAAGCAATCTCAGCAACCACAATGGTGCCTGAATCCCCCCATGAATGCATTTGTAAAGAAAGAGGTGATCAAATTGTTGGATGCATGCATCATCTATCCCATCTCATATAGTCTGTGGGTGAGTCCTTTACAAGTGGTACCCAAAAAGGGGGTATCATTGTGGTATCAAATGATAAAAACGAGCTCATCCCCACTCGCACTATCACGGGCTGGCGAGTTTGTGTCGACTACCAGAAGCTGAATGAGGCAACAAAGAAAGAGCATTTCCCCCTTCCATTCATGGATCAAATACTAGAGAGACTAGTAGGGCACAACTTCTATTGCTTCCTCAATGGCTATTCCAGCTATAACCAAATTTACATTGCTTCATAGGATCAGTAGAAGACTACATTCACTTTACCCTATGGTACATTTTCTTACTGAAGGATATCTTTTGGAATGTGCAATTCCCCCACCACCTTCCAGTATTGTATGCTATCTATCTTCCACGGAATGGAGGAATAGATCCTGGTGGTATTCATGGATTATTTTTCTATTTATGGAAAATCATTCCCCACTTGTTTGCAGCACCTCGATCTAGTTTTGTAAAGATGTGAGAACACTAACCTAGTTTTGAATTGGGAAATGTCTCATTTCATGGTGCAAAGTTGCATCGTCCTTGGCCACATAATTTCAGCAAAGGGGATAGAGGTAGATCCAGTGAATATAAAAGTCATTTCACAACTACCTATTCTGACTTCTGTCAGATCCATCCGTAGTTTCTTGGGCCATGCTAGTTTCTATAGGCAGTTTGTTCGCAACTTCTCAAAAATAGCATAGCCCCTCACCAATCTTCTAACCAAGGATGCCATATTTGAGTTTGATGAGACATGCTCTATAGCTTTTGAACACCTGAAGCAGCGCCTGGTGGAAGCTCCAATGATGATTTCTCCCAACTGGGAGGAACAATTTGAGGTGATGTGCGATGCCAGTAACTATGCAGTGGGAGCAGTCTTGGGCCAGTGACTTGACCAGATTTTCCAAACTATATATTATGCCATAAGGACGCTCAACGAGGCACAGATCAACTAAAACACCACATATAAAGAGATGCTTGTAGTGGTTTTCGTGTTTGACAGGTTTCATTCTTACTTTGTGTTGTCTAAATTTATTGTTTATACTAACCATGAAGCACTAAAGTACCTACTGAACAAGAAATATTTGAATCCCTGATTGATCTGTTGGGTACTATTCTTACAATAATTTGATCTAGAGATTCGAGATAAGAAATGGAGTGAGAATGTTGTTGCTGACCATCTCTCACGCCTAGAGATGCCTCGTTTAGAGAAGGGAGAAGATCTGGAGATAAAGGAGGATTTCCCTGATGAGAAACACTTTTTGGTCAATGAAACACCTAGACCATGGTATGTTGATATTGATAATTTTTTGGTTACATGTTTTGTTCACCTCGACCTCTCCTTCCAGCAAAGGAAGATATTTTTCTCTGATGTGAAGAGGTACTTTTGGGAATATCCTCTACTATTCTGATCCTGTGGAAATGGGGTGATCCTCCATTGCATCCCGGAGAATGAAGTTCATAGCATCCTAGAGTTCTATCACACCTCACTAGTTGGGGGACATCATGGTCATGACCATACGATAGCAAAGATCCTGCAATCTGGGTTTTTCTGGACAACCATACATAAAGATGCATGGTCCTTTATTTCCTGTCGTGATCGATGCCAGAGGACTGGTAACATGGGATGTAGAGCTGAGATTCCCTAGCACCCCATCCTGGAGGTCGATATCTTCGATGTATGGGGTATAAATTTCATGGGTCCCTTTCCCCCATCCGTCGGAAACACTTACATCCTAGTCTGTGTCGACTACTTCTCCAAGTGGGTGAGAGCCACTACTACAGCACATGAAACGGTCAAGGTAGTCATGAGCTTTTTAAAGAAACATATTTTTAGCAGGTTCAGTGTTCCCCGAGTACTGATCAGCTATAGAGGGACCCACTTTGACAGCACACTGATGAGAGGACTAATGTCGAAGTATGGAGTAAAGCATCAGATGGGGACACCATGTCATCCCCAATCTAGTGGACAAGTGGAGCTCTCCAACCGTGAGATCAAGTAGATCCTGGAGAAAATGGTGAACACTTCGAGGAAAGACTAGTACAAGAAGTTAGATGATGCTCTGTGGACATATCGAACTACTTTCAAAACACCACTGGGAATGTCCCCATTCCACCTTATCTATGGAAAGCCATGTCATCTGCCAGTAGAGTTGGAACAAAAGGCCTACTGGGCCATCAAGGCCCTGAATTTTGATCTAAAGGTAGCTGAAAAGAAGTGAAAGTTCCAACTGTCAGAACTTGATGAAATCATATTAGAGGCGTATGAGAACTCCAAGCTGTACAAGGAGAGGATGAGAGAAATTTACAACCGGATGATTTCAAAAAATCTTTCCAGCCCAGTGATCAGGTACTTCTCTTTAACTCTCATTTTCAATTATTCCCAGGGAAGTTAAAGTCACGATGGTTGGGACCATTCCAAGTTATATGCATATTCCATCATGGAGTAGTGGAAATTTCTAGAGAGGATGGTTAACCATTCAAGGTGAATGGATAGTAGTTGAAGGCTTACCATCACATTTACGACACAGTGGGAACGTTGTCCACCATACAGCTTAGGTAAGATGAGGTAAGTCTATCGAGCCAACAACCTAAAACAAAGGCGCTTCCCGGGAAGCAACCCAGTGGATACAGGCCGTGTACCACCTATATACACGGCGTGTACTTTTTTCCTTTTCATTTATTTTCTAACTATTATAAATATATGGTTTAACTAAGAAATAAACAGGTATGATGTCGGTGTTGATGGTAAGGTCACTAGAGTTTATCCAAGCCGTCACACGTTTGAATCCTCCCAACCTACCTTCGGCATGGGATTCCTCCTTTTTCTCTTCGTATTTTTTACACAGTGTGTCTAGTATTTTTCATATATATATATTTTCTTATAAGAAAACCCATAATGGGGATGGATAAGTTTTCCAAGATTGTAACCCGACTCCAAAAGGCCTGGGTTCGAATCCTGACAACCGCCCCATTTTCATCATTTGTCCTTTTAAAAAACCACACGGTGTGTCTTTTGATATACGTCATGTGCACCATGTTTTCCTTTTAGAATTGAAAATATTTTTCGCATAAGGTAATTCATGCAGGTGAAGTTGGAAGATTGATAGAGTCTCGGTCCTGGATCCAAAAGACCTGGGTTCGAACTCAGCTAATCTCCCTGCTTCATTACTTTTTGTACAATTAAAAACCACATGCCATGCATTTCCTTCTTCCCTTGTAGTATAGGACATATATATTAAATATATATAAATAATAAATAAGATCAGTAGTACAAACTTTTCTCCAATGGTTGAGGGCTTCCATTTGGAACGGTCGATCATCAGTTCGAACCTCACCCCAAGCACCGAACCAAAGGTTGTACTTCTTTTTTTCTAATTTTAAAACACACGACGTGTATTTCTCGATACATTACATGTATAGTTTTATTTTTTAAATTATGTATATACATGTATATATATTTACTATTTTAATTATTAATATTAATTATTATAGTTTACTATAATAATTATATATCTATATATTTATTTATTCTTTAAAAAAATGTGATACATGGCATGTAGTCTATTGTACACGCCATGTACTGTGGCTATAAAATCCACAGGCCACCCGGATTTAGGCTATGTCGCGCGGCCCCCTCTCTCTCTCTGTTTCTTCCCCTGTATGAGACCCAACCTCCTTACTCCTGAATCCTCTGATTTAGGGCGTTTTTGCTTCTGATTTCTTCTGCATTGTGATCCTTGGTCTAGGTATGCCCTTCTACACCCTCTATTTCAAGTTATTTCAAGCATTTAGGGTGATTTGCAGATCGGCCAACCGTTCAACTTCTGCGGTACATGGGAACGCTTTCAAAAACACACGTTGTATACATTTGTACACAGCCACACACCAAATGCTTCACGATTTGAAAATACACAGTGTGTATGTTTGGTACACATCGTATACCATTCCCCATCGTGCCTAGGTTTTTTTTGACACAGACTCACACACCATTTTCACATACATGGTGTGTATATTTGGTACACGCCGTGTATACCATTTATTTCGGCCAGCCCATGTCTAACACTCCACACGGCCATGTTACTTATTCTCTTGCACACGTCGTGTTGGACTTGTACATAGTGTTTCCAGTATTATTAGAACTACTTAACTAGTGTCTATGTCCTTGTAAATACATGACCAAGACCACTTTACATGTACACGAAGTGTATGTTTGGTACATGTCATGTAACCTTTTCTGGTTTATTCCTTGATCACTCTGTGTGTCTATCCAGAGAACATGGGATTCTAACCTTCTTTTATTACACGTTGTGTACTCTGAAAATACACACCGTGTACTTTTTATTTTTCCATTTTCTCACATTTTATTATTTTTCTTTTATTTTCTTTTTCTTTTTTTTTTTGGTTTTTCTATTCTCTTTTAGGGTATGGAAGACAAAGATCCTTCCCATGGGAAGTGTCCTGCCTCCATCAATGAGGGTGAGAGGCCCATTTATTGTCGGATCTGACTCCGGCCTGCAACACTACCAGATCTGGACTCTCCAGTCTATCAACTCCCTCTGTTAGACATCATTCAACCCCTCACTCCCTTAACCGAGGCTGGTCCTAGTAGCTCCGCACCTCCACCATCTAACACCGAGCCTCCGAGCACCATCATTCCTTCCCCACCAACTGCCACTCCACTTGAGCTCTCCTCATCTGTTGTTGGTCCCTCATCGACCTCCCCATCTATTGAGCCTCTGTCTACTCTAGCCAATCCACCCCCAGAGCCATCTCCCGTTGTAGCACCTCCACCTGGGTCAGGACCTACAGGTGTTCCCTACCCTTGCATGGTGTTCCCGATCACCGATTTGTCACACGACAGGATCTGATGCTTCTCTCATCGCCCGATTCCATTGAGCAGCCACTATCTGGATAGCAGCGTCCCACAGTGGCTAGGCATCTAGGGAGAGTTGGAGGATCTTCTTGGTCACACTCCCTTACTCTCCATCTTCCAGGTCAGCACTCTCATTTTTTAGGATTTATTTTTGGATTTTTCTGCTTCATTTGAGTTTGACGGGGCCGAGTACCGGGAGACGCCCAATGATGTAGTAGCAGTGGTCTGATTCCAGCTAGACATCCATAACTTTTCCCTTACCATTACTGAGTTCAGTCGAGGGTTCAGTTTCTATCCTCATCCTGTCACCTCATCCTCTTTCTCCTCCATGACCCGACCCGAGCACTCTGACCTCATTGCCATGTGGTAGGAGATTGTTGGGCCTGACCACCCCTATACCCCTACCACCCAGAAGAGTACCCTTATAGATGACCCTATCCTTCGCTTCACCCATCATTGCTTAAACACCATTCTTTTTTCCCGCCATGAGGATATGGGGGTTGTGACCGATCGTGACATGGATCTCCTTACCTGTGTCATCCGTCAAGACTACCTGGACCTCCCTTACCGTGCCACATCCTATTTCCATGCCATGTTTACCGGCCGTCAGGGAAACCTAAATGGAGGGTTTTATGCCACCCTCCTTGCCCACCATCTCAGGGTTTTTGAGGCTTCTCTTACTCATGAACTGTTAGGTTCCCCCCAGGGGATGGACTATCTCATGCTTATTCGCATGGGATTGGTCCGGAAGTAAGGGGTGCCTACATCCTTGCCCAGGCACGACCCCACCCGCCTGCTGACCCTCATGTCCCCACTAATGCACCTGCTCCTCCTTCCCCACCCCCTCTATCTTCCCCACCCCATCACCCTACTTCTGACCTTCCTTCTTATCTTCCAGCTACTACACTATCTACCCCCGCACCCTCAGCCGATCTCACCTATTCCCTCCGCCTAGCTACGATGGAGCAGCACTTGGTCCGTCTCGATCGGCGTTAGGACCGACTAGAGAAGATGTTGGGGCTTCTTCTTCAGCATCATGGTATTCCACTGCCCCCAATGCCTACCCCTACTTCGACTCCTGGACCTTCTTCTACAGCTCCACTACCCTTTATTGCGCTGGCCACAGATTTAGTTCTCCTATCCACTATGGGCCCAGCTGCTACTACCACTACTGCTACCTGTCCAGGGAGTGATGTCGAGCTTCCTCTTCCGATTCCAGCTCCTGTGGGTCCTACTTCTACAACTTCTCTTCTGGGTGCATATTTTGAGCCTCCAGTTTCCATGGCTCCTGGGCTTTCTCTACCGATTGATTTTGTACCGGATGATGTCTCTTCTAAGGTGACCCCCTGATAGGTTTTTGGACACATGTTTTTCATTTTATATATATTTTTGTGATATATTGTACCTATGTATATTGTGTATGATTTCATTTTTTCTCTCCACCTCTATCACAGGTACTCTGGCACGTTTTGGGATGCACTTTTCCACCACCTCCCGTCTTTCTTCGACTAGATACGAGGGAAGTATTGTTTTTCATTTTTTTCTGTTATTTTTATTTTTCTTTATTTCTTTCCTTCTTTCCTTAATTCCCCTTGTTCTGGTCCACTATTGTATCCCCACATTCCCTTCTTCACTTTCGAGAACTTTGTGGACCAAGAGTGGTATTAAGTATGGGGGAGCATCTCTCAACCACCTTAGTCTTTTCCCTTATCATCATTCTAGGAGACATCATTATTATAATATATATTTTAAAATGTGAAGACATTTTGGTTAACCATATTTTTACATAATAAAGATGAAAGTGGGAAATTTTTAAAATTTTCATGCTTTTTTTGGTTTTTAAGTATTTTAAAATGATTGCTGATATAGTTTAAATTACAACTTGTAATCCTTGGATAATTATATCAATTAGAGTAATCAATTATATACAATTCATGACCTGATTGTCTCTTTATTTTTTTTGCCACTCTTGAGAGGTATTCTAAACCCTTTTTCATATTCTTTATAATACCCTCTTTCTTAAGAGATTCTTAGGATATACATAACTACCAGAATTTTCAAGTTTTCTTTTCAAAACATGAGGAATTTTTGAATTACATTAAAATTATTGAGGCATTATATTGTTTTAACCCCTTTATCTTGAGACCTACCCTAAATCTTATCTTTGTGAAGCCCCTAGAAACCATGAATAGCCTTTATAGGAAGCCATATTATAATCCTATTTCCCTTCCTACCCTAATTATTTTATGATTTTTTCAGGATTATTCATTTGAGCTCAAAATAAGGGATTGGAAACACATGGAATTCTTTCATGAATTGTCAAGAAATTAAGTATGGGGAGAGCCTCTAGATCATTTGGGGTGAAAAGGGTTCCAAACCTCTATTTGTGGAAATTATGAAAGGTTCCCTTTGTTTTGTTTTTTTAAATGATACAGACAAAGGGACCTTATACTCACTTGTTGGTTTGTAAACCCTAACTACCCAACTATAGGAGATGGTGGTGATGGGATTATTTGATAAAGCTTGTTGAGTACGCTTTTACATTGAGCTTAACTTTGAATATCATGCACTGTTATTTAAAGAATTTAGCCTCCTTTTTCAAGCCTTAGAGTTGTTTTTCACATATTTACCTACCAAACTTTATCCATAGAAACATCTGATCCTTATTGAAGAGCCATCATGATTTTTTTAAAATCAATTTTATGAAGTAGAGAACTAGATTTCTTACGAACCTATGGATAGAGTGTATATATCTTTGATTGAGAAAAACTTTTATTTAAAATTTCTTGAGTATTTCCAATATTATTGGTGAGGTAGATAATCAAGTGGATTTCTTGTTTTTGAAAGGTTAAAACATGTGTTAAAATATGATGAAAGTATTTAATTGAATTATATATGAGGCATAATTATAATATCTCCTGAATTGAAACTGTTTTGTATCTTTTTGGAATTTTATCCTATAACATATTTTTTACTTTTATGATTAACTGAATTAATTCCTTTTAAAATATAGACTCTGTTAATTAGATGTTGAGATTTTCTCAAGGTCAAGAAAATGACTAAGTATGGGAGAGTTTGATGCACCCGATTTGTGTATACTTTTTCACATACTTTATTGAAAATAAGAACAAGTTTTCAGAAATTACCTACTACTTAGGGAAAAAATACTTTTATTTTGGTTATCTTGTTCATTTTTAGGATATTTATGGTCAAATACACAAAACAGGGGAGACTGACCAAAATTTAAAAACTACACGGCGTGTACCGATATACATGTTGTGTATATCCAGACTCAGACATGGACTGACTAGGAAAAGTACATGCCTGAGTAATCAGAATTTGGTACACACTGTGTACACCCTTCTAGAAGCAGTTGGCGGAAGAGAAGATGTCTACATGCCCGTGTGGTCAACTGAAGGGAACATGCTGTGTTTAACATATACATTCCATGTAGGCCTTTATAGAAGCGGTTGGTGGCCGAGAAATGAGACTACACACCATGTATGGTGGCCCTACACGCCATGTATAGATACCTACCAGGCGGCGCCATGTTCCAAGTCAAAGACGGCGTGTTTGGCTGCCAACCTGTGGAGAAAACAAAGTCAAAAGTGCGTTGACAAAAGTACACGCCATGTAATTTTGCCACACACTGTGTTGTTATTTTTTCTATAAAAGGAGGCCTTGGCCTCCAGTTTAAGGGTGTGGTGTGTGGAGAGAAAGTGTGAAGAAAATGTTGAAGTTCTGAAGGAGAGAAGCTCTGCCTCCGTATTACCGCCATTATACAGTCTACCCGAGAATCATTCCCTCCTCGAAGTTCCAATCATGATCACAACAGGTATCAAGAGATTTGTGTTTATCATTTTCTATATGTGTGACTAAATACTCACTGTTTTGGGGTTGTGGAAGATTATGAGTCTTAATTTAAATTAGTTTATATGAATTTGTTTGTTCTTTTTAAATTCTTCTTATTCTTCTTAAATCACTTCATTTTATCACTGAAAATTTTGTACCAGACCAAGGGCAGAATTTTCAGGGATTCAAAAGAAGAATAATGATGAACAATTTCATGACCACTGGATGTATTTTTCAACTCAAAATATACTAATACAAATAAAGAACTGTGAAACATTGAATACCAGACCATGGAGTTAATTTCTTTAGCTCTAAATATAAGTTTTCCAGGCCAAGGAAACTTTATTACAAATTGAAACCTAGAGTGTTGGGTTATTATGAAAAACAGAACCTCATAAGAATTTTTATTTACTAAAAAACTTCTCATTAATCCATAACCCCAATGCACTATAAGGGTTGGTGTCCCGATAACCAACTGTTTTGTAACTTGATTACATGAATGTACTCTTATTATATATTGTTCATTATTCTGCATGACTATAATATAATAATGTCCTGGAATATTTGTTTCATTTATAAGGTCATGGCAGATACCCACTATGATGAGAACCTGGAAATGATATAACAATATTCTTAAATAAAGTTCTATGGTTGGATGACATACTATGATAGGACACATAGTATACAGACCGTCATGTGCGAGTACTCTTAAGAAGATGAGACTCTCTCTCATGGAGTTCGCACTTGGTAATCTCCAAGATGGGAGATTATGAGAACAGACCCACCAATAGTAATTCTGCATGTCTTGGTGTCATCGGATATTACTATCTATGAGCGTGTGTAATGGTCCTTAGACTGGAAGATTATCATTAACTCATTTCATGACTCGCACACTTAGATTTGCTGACAAAAACTGTCACGTAGACAGTTGGCAGGAAGTAGGGTATGTTGGGTGCATCATGAATGACATGTTGTTAATGGATAAGTCGAGGAAGGATTTGTCCCTTCCATTTATGGAAGTCGATATCTCATCCCTTTGATTGAAATAGAACTGTCGCATGAAATTCCATGGCCATGGTGAAACGAAGAGTTTATTTTAGGTAGTCAAAGAACGACGGATCAAGCATATAGGTTTATGACACTTCCATGAAAACTTCTTGATGATATATTGAGACAAAGGGATTAAATTACACAGTAAGAGTTCTTATGAGGTGACACGTCAATGCAGTGTGAACTTCTTTCTCTTGGGTGCCTTGACCCGTTGCTAGACAGTAATCTTGGACTTTAGGAAAGCCCTCCTAATGCCAATGAGAAAGAGGCCTAGAGGTTCACACACTAAGTGTATCCAAGTATCTCAAGTAGAATAAATATTATTCCCATACATGGTTTAATAATTATTCAAGGAAGCCTAAATTGTTTTAATGATGGAGGAAGAAGGAAATGAAAAACAAGATATACACATCACGTATTAATGATTACAATCCATGTAGTTTTTCATGGAAAACAAGTACACACCATGTATTAATGGTTACACGCCATGTAGATTTCATTTTGGAAAGGAAATGGAAAAACAAGTACACGACGTGTATTAATGATTACATGCCATGTAGTTTTATGGAAAACAAGTACACGCCGTGTATTAATGATTACATGCGGTGTAGTTTTCCAGTTGTTATTTTGAGGATATAATATTGTTTTATTAAATGATATTTATTATAATCAGCATGGGTGCATGTCAAGGAATTAATTATTTGACATGGGGGTTTTCAATAAGAGTCAATGAAATAAATAAAACGCATAACGCATTTATTTATTGTCATAACACTACAACCTCAAACCCGATTATAAATATCCTCAAAACCCCAACTCTTTTCCTACACTAAAGAGAATCGTTGTGCACAATAATTCGGGATAATTCTTTCAAGGCCGAAAGAACCTCTTACTCCAAGAACGCTCTCAATACCGAGAGAGATCCTCTTCCATTAGATCAAGATGATCCAAGGCGGACAATGAAAGAAAATGTTTCTCCGAGATAGCACCCAGAGACTCCTTTGGCGACGTCTAGAGATACGAGGTGCACGTGTGGATCACTGCTAGAGGAATTCTACCCTTGGCTTGTGTGACGTAATGACGTATCACATCAGAACGTGATCAGAAATATCAATTAAGAAAGAACACCAAAAGGTACTTCTTTTCAATTGATTAAATTAATTATAATCAACTTGTAACGATCTTACTTTGTGGTTCTTGGACTTTCCTTTTCTTTGTCTATTTTTGTGATTCGATCCATGGAGATTGGCGTTTATCCTCGTATTGATCCCGGATTGATCATTGTTAATGAAAAAAGGCCAAGTGGACATATCCACCCACACGCTTCTGCTATGCCTGGAACCTTCAAATGGTATCAGAGTGAGGTTACAATGTTTATTATAGTTATTTAATTTTCGTTGATAATTTATGCATTTATATTTGATTCAATTCAATATAAATCATTCTATAAAACTGAATGAATGAGATCTATTCTTCCTCCTTCATTTCTTGATTCACATCACAGAAACAACCTTTTCATTTTAATTTTGATTAAATTAAAAATGACGAACTCATCTGGAGGATCCACTCTTTCTGTTCGTACAACACAAGAATACAGGGCATGTAGTGAAAACTACACGCCGTGTACTTAGGTTCAATGAACCAGTACTAGTCTACCAAACCACGTCGTGTGAATTGAGTATGCCTAAGTATTTATTACCCCGTGTTAACCAGAAATGAATGGCGCATGGAACCAGAATACATGGCGTGTATGTTGAACCAACACGCTGTGTAGTCTAATCTGGCCCAAGTGAAACCGTGTACAAGGAGAAGCTGTGTTCCGCGTACATGGGATTGCCAAGACGATAACCACGTAACAAGGAAGTACACATCGTGTTAGATTAATCTACACGCCGTGTACTCCAAAATTTCCAAAGAAAATAAAACATTCCAAATCCCCTGGTGTGTACTTTAGATAAAGGGTGAAAAGAAATACACGCATTGTAAATATAAACTACACTCCGTGTACTTTATAGAAATAGAATTTCACTAGGTTTCCTCCAAAAGTACAAAGACCTTTACAAGGGATATGGATGAGAAGAATCTCAAGGAAATTCATAAAGGAATTTAAGATAAATAATTGATTAATTATAAGATTATAATTAATTAATTCCAAGCACAACTTATCTTAAATAACAGAACTATTAAAATAATTTTAATTCTAAATATTCTTAAATGTTGATTCATGCTATGGATGGTCATGAGCTAGACCAAAGAACCTTTGTATGTGTGTATGGTTTCATTTAAATTTGTTTAATTTAAATTCGTTGCCCTGCGATCCTTCTTCCAATAAAATGTAGGGCATGTGTGCCCATGGTTTCTTTAATGTAAATCCCATGTAATATAGGATCTCCCAAGTTAGAGGAGACGGTTCAAAATCCAAATTTGAGGTGAAACCAACCCAAGAAGATGCAAAGGTGGATAGGTGGGAGCTTCAAAACATGAACCATTGGTTCAAGGTGTTTTTACCTAGGTCAGGGATAGCTTATCAAACCGCTAGATAAGCTAACCAATAAAATCTCATGATCATGCCATCTTATTTTATTTTTGTCTGATTGCATGGTTTATTTATTATGTATGTGTTTTCATGATCACATAGTTAATATAATGAACAAGCATGAAAAGATGGAATAAAATAAAAACCGGACTATGCGTAAACATTATTGGAACATGGTTAATCACTTAAGCAAGCATCACTTAATATTAACTAGCAGGTGATAATGTGAAACTACGCATAAAGGATTAAAATCCCTCAATACCATATTAATTCAGAAAAATCCTTCTGTTACTTGATTAAGGTCAAGACTCCATAAAACTATGTGTTTGACCAACCCTTGTTAGGACACTTACTTTTATAAAGGAAGCCCTTATGAAAAGTTTTGCGTTGACTTAACCATATTACATCAAGAGGAGTAGCCCTTTCTAGACTTGTTGTAATATTGGAGGTAAGAGTTGAGGAAATACAAGTCAGGATTTCAGGATTGGGGAGTCCACTCAACAGATCAAGGAACTGTAAGCTCACAGTTGGCAAAGACCTACCTACCTAAATACCTTCAAATAGCTTGACCAACCCTTGTTGGGGTTATGCGAAGGGGAATATAGATCCTTGCCACTAGAATGTCAAATCAACTAGACATTCCAAGTTCAATGGTGAGGGACATTGGGACTTGATAAAATAGTGGGAGACTTAATAAAATTTATTATTACTCATAAAATGTAATCAAGAAAGTACTGACAAATCTGCTCTTTTAATTTGTAAAATCAAAATGACAAACTCCTCAACCACATTTTCTCTGCAATCAATTCTGGATAAATAAAATATCATCACCGACAGTAACTTTCAGAAATGGTTTAGGCTCCTTCGGGTTACCGTACTCCATGAAAGAAAGTTTTACATGTTGGAGTCCTCACTTCCTGATTCACCCTCCCAAGGGGAAAGTGATGAAGATTTCCTGGTCTATGATAAACATTTGAACAATACACTCGACGTTAAATTTTTGATGTTATCATCAATGTCTAGTGAGCTCATGAAGTCTCATGAAGATATGGATTCCTATAGCATGCTCAAGCATCTACATGGTTTATACTAGGAGAGAGAAAGATAGGAAAGGTTTGAGATCTCCAAGGCTCTATTCCAGATTAAGCTTGGAGAGGGTGCCTCAGTTGGGCCTCATGTAGTCAAGATCATTGGCTACATTGAGCACTTGGAGGTTCTAGGGTTTAAAATCTTCGAAGAACTGGGTATGGATCTCATTCTTGCATCACTACCCTAGAGATTCTCAAACTTTATTGTGAACTTCAACATGAACAACATTGAGAAGTCTCTGTCTAATCTTCTTATCCTCATTCGCAAAGTGGACAATGACATGAAGCGTGAAAAGCCTTATTTCCTCATGGTGAATAAAAGGAAAGGGAAGGAAAAGATATTTAAGCCCAAAGATTCTTCCAGGCCTTCCAAGAAAAGGAAGATCAAAGGGGGGGCAAGGGAACAGGATGTTGTTTGTTTCGCATGTGGCAAGAAGGGCCACTGGAATAAAAACTGCACCCAGCTAAGGAATCAAGGGGAAGCTTCAGGTGCATTTGTCATCGAATGAAATATATCTGTCTCTATAAATTGGTTATTAGATAAATCTTTTGGTGATCACATATGTATCCAAATATATGAACCATGTTGATTCAGGAATATTGATCAAGAGGAGGTAGATCTATGAGCAGCCAACAAAGCCAGACTTGCTGGTGTAGCTGTTGGGGACTACCACCTCACATTGCCTACTGGGATGGTCTTGGTTTTAAAAGGATGTTATTATATACCCTCTGTAACCAAAAACATTATTTTAGTATCCATATTAGATAATGATGGATTCATCTTCAAGTTTGGAAATGAATATTGCTACTTTTATAAAGATAGCATTTGGTTTGGTAGGGCACATTTATATAATGACCTTTATGTGTTAGACTACACAAATCAAGTAATGGAAATCGATGACTAAGTTAATTCACATGACTCATACCACACCCAAATGTGGCATCACCGGCTAGGTCATTTCAATGAGAAACGGTTGACAAAATTACATCAAGATGGGTATTTAGATTCTTTCGAACTAAAACCACTTAGTGTATGTCATGCGTGTCTATAAGGCAAAATGACCAAAGCCCCATTTAGTGGGAAAGGTGAAAGGGATAAATATCTTCTAGAATTAGTTCACACAGATGTGTGTGGACCATTTCCAGTTAAAGCAAGGGGTGGGTTCCCATACTTCATAACTTTTACTAATGATTTTAGTAGGTATGAATATATTTATTTAATGAGGTATAAGTCAGATTCTTTTGATCGGTTCAAAGAATACAAGAATGAATTTGAGAACCATCTTGGTAAGAAGATTAAGAAATTCCGCTCAGATAGAGGAGGAAAATATCTTAATCAGGACTTCATTGATTTCTTACGAGAGTTTGGGATTCTATCTCAACTCACTCCTCCTTACACACCTCAGTGGAATGGTGTTAGTGAAAAGAGGAACCACACCCTGTTGGACATGGTGAGATCAATGATGAGTCATGCAAGTCTTCTATTATCCTTTTGGGGATATGCATTACAAACAACAGCATACATACTAAACCAAGTACCCACTAAATTGATAAATGGTATTCCATACAAGTTATGGAGTGGATGCAAAGCCATGTTATCGAATTTACATGTGTGGGGTAGCGAAGCATTTGTTAAGGCCTCTTAAGCTAGAAAACTTGCACCCTAAGGCACAAAGTGTATCTTTATAGGATATCCCAAGGAAATAAGGGGATATTACCTATACAACCCCTTAGACAAAAAGGTTGCAGTGGAAAGACACACCATATTCCTTGAGAGGGAGCACATCTCCAAAAGAGATAGTGGGAGCAAGTTAGAATTAGATGAAGTCAAGGCTCAAGATACACAATAGTTGGTATAGGAACAGATTCCACAAAGCCCTATGGAAGAACAATATGTTCTAGAGACACAAGGATTGTGTAGGAGCATGAGAGAGGTGAGAGAACTAGAATGGTATTTTTTTTATTGTCACCGAGGATGGTGACTCATTATTGGTTGACAATGATGATCCTATTACCTACAAGGAAGTAGTTGAAGGCACAGACGTTTCCAAGTGGCAAGAAGCCATGAATTCTAAAATGGATTCCATGTACCAAAACCAAGTATGAATTTTGGTAGATCCTATAGTTGATGTAAATACTATTGGTAATAAATGGGTATTCAAGAAGAAACTGGACATGGAGGGGAAAGTCAGCACCTATAAGTCACGACTGGTTGCCAAAGGTTTTAGACAGCATTAAGGAATTGACTATGATGAAACCTTTTCACCGGTTGCGATGCTGAAATCCATCAGAATCCTATTGTCCATTGCCACTTACCATGACTTTGAAATTTGGAAAATGGATGTCAAAATATCATTCCTTAACAGGAACCTCCAGGAAGATGTCTACATGACACAACCTAAAGGGTTTGTGACTCCAAAGGATGCCAACAAGGTATGCAAGTTGCAGAAATCTATTTATGGATTAAATAAAGCATCATGGTCATGGAAAATTCATTTTGATGAAGCTGTAATAGAATTTGGCTTTGTTAAGAATGAATGTGAGCCTTGTGTCTATAAGAGGTTTAGTGGCAGTGCAGTCATTTTCCTAATAGTATGGTGATGACATATTACTAATTGGAAACAAAGTACATGTCTTACAGTCAGTTAAGAAATGGTTAGATAAATGCTTCTCCATGAAATACTTGGGTGAGGCGGCATATATTCTTTGGATCAAGATCCATCGTGATAGATCCAAGAGAATTCTGGGCCTGATTCAAAGTACATACATTGAAAAGATACTGAAGAGATTCAGTATGCAACAGTCCAAGAGGGGATTGTTGCCAGTGTCCCATGGAATTCATATTTCTAAGAAAATGTGTCCTCAGACACATGAGGAAAGAAATAAAATGGCAAGGATCCCTTACGCATCCGTGATTGGGTCAGTCATGTATGCTATGATATGTAAAAGGCTAGATGTTGCTTATGCATTAAGTACGGTGGGCAGATATCAAGCTGATCTAGGAGACCATCATTGGATAGAAATCAAGACTATCCTTAAGTATCTGAGGCGTACTAAGGATATGTTCCTGGTTTATGGAGGAGATGAGGAACTAGTCATCAGAGGAAATGTAGATGCTAGTTTCCAAACTGATCAAGATGACATGAAGTCACAGACTGGATACATCTTCAGTTTGAATGGAGGTGAAGTGAGATGGAAGAGCTCAAAGAAAAGTGTGGTGTTAGATTCTACAATGGAGTCCGAGTATATCGTAGCTTCTGAGGAAGCTAAAGAAGCATTATGGATGTGAAGCTTTGTCCAAGAGTTGGATGTAGTACCTAGCAGTAAATATCCTATCACACTCTATTGTGATAATACTGTAGTAGTGGCACTTGAAAATAGCCAAGGTCACATCAGTGGATAAAGCACATACTTTGGAAGTATCATCTCTTGAGGGATTTTTCTCAGAGAGGTGAACTTGCAATGAGTAGTATTTCCATGGAAGACAATGTGGCATACCCATTGACTAAAAACTTAACTTAGTAGAAACATGATCATCATGTGAGGTCCAGCGGACTAAAAGTCATAGGCAGTTGGCTCTAGTCCAAGTGGGAGTTTGTAAGGTTTGGTGTCCTGAGAACTAACTGTTTTGTACTTTGACTACATGAATGTACTCTTATTATATATTGTTCATTGTTCTGCATGACTATAATATAATAATGTCCTAGAATATTTTTTGCATTAATAAGGTCATGGAAGATCCCCGCTATGATGAGAACCTTGAAATTCTATAAATATATTCTTAAATAAAGTTCTACGGTTCGATGAAATACTATAATAGGACACATAGTATACAAACCATCATGTGTGAGTACTCGTAAGAAGACGAGACTCTCTCTCATGGAGTTCACACTTGGTAATCTCCAAGATGGGAGATTATGAGAACATACCTGCTAATAGTAATTATGCATGTCTTGGTGTCATCAGATATTACTATCTATGAGCGTGTGTAATGGTCCTTAGGCTGGAAGATTATCATTAACTCATTTCATGACTTGTGCACTTAGATTTGCTGACGAAAACCGTCATGTAGACAGTTGGTGGGAAGTAGGGTATGTTGGGTGCATCATGAATGACATGTTGTTAATGGATAAGTTGAGGAAGGATTTTTTTCCTTCCATTTATGGAAGTTGATATCTCGGCACTTTGATGGAAATAGAACTGTCGCATGAAATTCCATGGCCATGGTGAAACGACGAGTTTATTTTAGGTAGTCAAAGAACGACGGAACAAGCATATAGGTTTATGAAACTTCCATGAAACCTGCTTGATGAGATATTGAGACAAAGGGATTAAATTACACAGTAAGACCGTCATGAATGACATGTTGTTAATGGATAATTTGAGGAAGGATTTTTTCCTTCCATTTATGGAAGTTGATATCTCGGCACTTTGATAGAAATAGAACTGTCGCATGAAATTCCATGGCCATGGTGAAACGACGAGTTTATTTCAGGTAGTCAAAGAACGACGGATCAAGCATATAGGTTTATGAAACTTCCATGAAACCTGCTTGATGAGATATTGAGACAAAGGGATTAAATTACACAGTAAGCATTCATATGAGGTGACACCTCAATGCGGCGTCAACTTCTTTTTCTTGGGTTCCTTGACCTGTTTCTAGACAGTATTCTTGGACTTTAGGCAAGCCCGCCTAATGCCAATGAGAAAGAGGCCTAGAGGGTCACACACTAAGTGTATCCAAGTATATCAAGTAGAATAAATATTATTCTCGTACGTGGTTTAATAATTATTCAAGGAAGACTTAATCATTCTAATGATGGAGGAAGAAGGAAATGAAAAACATGATATACACACCGTGTATTAATGATTACATGCCATGTAGTTTTTCATGGAAAACAAGTACATGTCGTGTATTAATGATTACATGTCATGTAGATTTCATTTTGGAAAGGAAATGGAAAAACAAGTACACGCCGTGTATTAATGATTACATGTCGTGTAGTTTTCCAGTCAGTATTTTGAGGATATAATATTGTTTTATTAAATGATATTTATTATAATCAGTGTGGGCGCATGTCAAGTAATTAATTACTCGACATGGGGTTTTTCAGTAAGAGTCAATGAAATAAATAAAACACGTAACGCATTTATTTATTATCATAACTCTATAACCTCAAACTCGATTATAAATATCCTCACAACCCCAACTATTTTCCTACACTAAATAGAATCGTTGTGCACAAAAATTATATAGAATTCTTTCAAGGCCGAAAGAAACTATTCCTCCAAGATGCTCTCAAGACCGAGAGAGATCCTCTTCCATCGAATCAAGATGATCTAAGGCGGACAACGCAAGCAAAGGTTTCTCCATGATAGCACCCGGAGACTCCTTTGGCGACGTCCAAAGTTACGAGGTGCACGTGTGGATCACCGCTAGAGGAAGTCTACCCTTGGATTCTGCGACGCAATGATGTATCACATCAGAACGTGATCATAAATATCAATGAAGAAAGAAAAACAAAAGTTACTTCTTTTCAATTGATTAAATTAATTATAATCAATATGTAAATATACTACTTTGTGGTTTCGAGACTTTCCTTTTCTTTGTCTATTTCTGTGATTCAATTTGTAGAGAGTGGAGTTTATTATCGTATTGATCCCGGATTGATCATTATTAATGAAAAAAGGCCAAGTGGGCACATCCACCCACGCGCTTCTGCTGCACCCGGAACCTTCAAATGGTATTAGAGCGAGGTTACAACGTTGATTATAGTTACTTAATTTTCATTGATAATTTATGCATTTATATTTGATTCAACTCGAGATAAATCATTCTATAAAACTGAATGAACGAGATCTGTTCTTCCTCCTTCGTTTCTCGATTCACATCACAGAAAAAACCTTTTAATTTTAATTTTAATTAAATTAAAAACAAGGAACTCATCCGGAGGAGATGCACTTTATATCCATACAACACAAGAATACACGGGGTGTAGTGAAAACTACACACCGTGTACTTAGGTTCAATGAACCGGTACTGGTCCGCCAAACCACACCGTGTGAATTGAGTATGCCTAAGTATTTATTACCCTGTATTGACCAGAAATGAATGGTGCGTGGAACCAGAATACAAGACGTTTATATTGAATCAACATGTTGTGTAGTCTGATCTAGCCCAAGTGAAACCATGTACAAGGAGAAGTCGTGTTCCACGTACATGGGATTTCCAGGCCGGTACCCACGTAACAAGGAAGTACATGTCGTGTTAGATTAATCTACATGTCGTGTACTCCCAAACTTCCAAAGTAAATAAAACACACTAAAGCCCCTGGCGTGTACTTTGGATAAAGGGTGAAAAGAAATACACACCGTTTAAATATAAACTACATGTCGTGTACTTTCCAGAAATGGAATTTCACCTAGTTTCCTCTAAAATTACAAACACCTATACAAGGGATATGGATGAGAAGAATCTCAAGGAAATTCATAAAGGAATTTAAGATAAAGAATTGATTAATTAGAAGATCATAATTAATTAATTTCAAGCACGAATTATCTTAAATAATAGAACGATTAAAAGAATTTGAATTCTAAATATGTGTAAATGTCATTGCATGTTATGGATTATAATGAGCTAGACCAAAGACCCTTTCTATGTGTGTATGGTTTCATTTAAATTTGTTTAATTTAAATTTGTTGGCCTATGATCCTTCTTCCAATAAAATGTAGGGCCTACGTACCCATGGTTTCTTTAATGTAAACCCCATGTAATGGAGGATCTCCCGAGTCAGAGGAGATGGTTCAAAATCTGAAGCTGAGGCGAAACCAACCCAAGAAGATGCAAATGTGGACAGGTGGGAGCTGCAAAACATGAACCATCAGTTTAAGGTGTTTTTCCTTAGGTCAGGGTTAGCTTATCAAACCGCTGGATAATCTAACCAATAAAATATCATGATCATGCCATCTTATTTTATTTCTTTCTTATTTTATGGTTTATTTATTATGTATGTGTTTTCGCGATCACATAGTTAATAAAATTAACAAGCATGCAAAGATGGAATAAAATCAAAACCGGACTATGCGTAAACATTATCAGAACATGGTTAATCACTTAAGAAAGCATCACTTAATATTAACAAGCATGTGATAATGTGAAACTACGCATAAAGGATTAAAATCCCTCAATACCATATTAAGTTAGACCAAGCCTTCCGTTACTTGATTAAGGGAAAGACTCGATAAAACTATGTGTTTGACCAACCCTTGTTGGGACACTTACTTTTATAAAGGAAGCCCTTATGAAAGGTTTCAGGTTGATTTAACCATATTACATCAAGAGGATTAGCCCTTTCTAGACTTGATGTAATATTGGAGGCAAGAGTTGAGGAAATCCAAGTCAGGATTTCAAGATTGGGGAGTCCACTCAACAGATCAAGGAACTATAAGCTCACAGTTGGCAAAGACCTACCTACCTAAATACCTTCAAATAGCTTGACCAACCCTTGTTGGGGTTATGCGAAGGGGAATATGGATCTTTTCCACTAGAATGTCAAAGCAACTGGACATTCCGAGTTCAATGGTGAGGGCCATTGGGACTTTATAAAATAGTGGGAGACTTAATAAAATTTATTATTTCTCATAAAATGTAATCAAGAAAGTACTGAAAAATCTTCTCTTTTAATTTGTAGAATCGAAATGACAAACTTGTCAACCACATTTTCTCTGCGATCAATTCTAGATAAATAAAATATCCTCACTGCCAGTAAATTTTAGTAATGGTTTAGGCGGCTTCGGGTTATCCTACGCCATGAACTAAAGTTTTACATGCTGGAGTCCTCACTTCCGGATTGGCCCGCCCAAGGGGCAAGTGATGAAGATTTCTCTGTCTATGATCAATATTTGAACAATGCACTCGACGTTCAATGTTTGATTCTATCATCAATGTCTAGTGATCTCATGAAGTCTCATGAAGATATGGATGCCTATAGCATGCTCAAGCACCTCTATGGTCTATATCAGGAGAGAGAAAGACAGGAACGGTTTGAGATATCCAAGGCTCTTTTCCAGAGCAAGCTTGGAGAGGGTGCCCCAGCTGGGCCTCATGTAGTCAAACTCATTGGATACATTGAGCGCTTGGAGGTTCTAGGGTTTAAACTCCCTGAAGAACTGGGTACCGATATAATTTTTTCATCAGTCCCCTATAGCTTCTCAAACTTTGTTGTGAACTTCAACATGAACAACATTAAGAAGTCTATGTCTGGTCTTCTTATCCTCATTCGCCAAGTGGACAATGACATGAAGCATGAAAAGACTTCTGTCCTCATGGTGAATAAAAGGAAAGGGAAGGCAAAGATATTTAAGCCCAAAGATTCTTCAAGGCCTTCCGATAAAAGGAAGATCAAAGGGGAGGCAAGGGAATAGGATGTTGTTTGTTTCGCATGTGGCAAGAAGGGCCATTGGAAGAAAAATTGCACCCAGCTAAGGAAGAAAGGGGAATCTTCAGGTGCATTTTTCATCGAATGAAATCTATATGTCTCTAAAAATTGGGTATTAGATACATCTTGTGGTGCTCACATATGTATCCAAATATAGGAACCAAGTAGATTCAGGAAGATTGATCGAGGAGAGGTAGATCTACGAGCAGTCAATGGATCCAGACTTGCTGTTGTAGTTGTCGGGGACTACCACCTCACATTGCCTACTGGGATGGTCTTAGTTTTAAAAGGATGTTATTATGTACCCTCTGTAACAAAAAACATTATTTCAGTATCCATATTAGATATTGATGGATTTATTTTCAAGTTTGGAAATGAATGTTTCTACTTTTATAAAGATAGAATTTGTTTTGGTAGGGAACATTTATATAACGGCCTTTATGTGTTAGACTACACAAACCAAGTAATGGAAATCGATGAAAAAGTTAATTCACATGACTCATACCACACCCAACTTTGGAATCACCGTCTAGGTTATGTCAATGAGAAACATTTGACAAAATTACATGAAGATGGGTATTTAGATTCTTTCGAACTAAAACCACTTGGTGTATGTCATGCGTGTCTACAAGGAAAAATGACCAAAGCCCCATTTAGTGGGAAAGGTGAAAGGGATAAAGAGATTCTAAAATTAGTTCACATATATGTGTGTGGACCATTTCCAATTGAAGAAAGGGGTGGGTTCTCATACTTCATAACTTTTACTAATGATTTTAATAGATATGTATATATTTACTTAATGAGTATAAGTTAGATTCTTTTGATCAGTTCAAAGAATACAAGAGTGAAGTTGAGAACCATCTTGGTAAGAAGATTAAGAAACTCCGCTCAGATAGAGGAGGATAATATCTTAATCAGGACTTCATTGATTTCTTACGGGAGTTTGGGATTCTACCTCAACTCACTCCTCCTTACACACCTCAGTGTAATGGTGTAAGTGAAATGAGGAACCGCACCATGTTGGACATGGTGAGATCAATGATGAGTCATGTGAGTCTTCCATTATCCTTTTGGGGATATTCATTACAAACAGCAGCACAAAAACTAAACCAAGTACCAACTAAATTGATAAATGGTATTCCATACGAGTTATGGAGTAGACGCAAAGCTATGTTATCAAATTTACATGTGTGGGGTAGAGAAGCATTTGTTAAGGCCTCTTCAGGTAACAAACTTGCACCCCGAGGAACAAAGTGTATCTTTATAGGATATCCCAAGGAAACAAGGGGATATTACCTATACAACCCCTCATACAAAAAGGTTACAGTGGCAAGACAAGCCATATTCCTTGAGAGGGATCACATCTCCAAAAGAGATATTGGGAGTGAGGTAGACTTCAATGAAGTCAAGGCTCAAGATACACAGGATTTGGTACAAGAAAAGATTACACAAAGCCCTGTGGAAGAACAATATGTTCCAGAGACACAAGGATAGCGTAGGAGCACGAGAGAGGTGAGAGAACCAGAACGATTTGGTTTTCTTGTCACCGAGGATGGTGAATCATTATTGGTTAACAATGATGATCCTATTACCTACAAGGAAGCAGTTGAAGGAACAAACATTTCCAAGTGGCAAGAAGCCATGAATTCTAAAATGGATTCCATGTACCAACACCAAGTCTGGATTTTGGTAGATTCTCCAGTTGATGTAAAGACTATTGGTAATAAATGGGTATTCAAGAAGAAACTGGACATGAAGGGTCAAGTCACCACCTATAAGGCATGACTGGTTGCGAAAGGTTTTAGACAGCGTCATGGAATTGACTATGATGAAACCTTTTCACCGGCTGCAATGTTGAAATCCATCAGAATCCTATTGGCCATTTCTGCTTACCATGACTATGAAATTTGGCAAATGGATGTTAAAACAACATTCCTTAACGGGATCCTCCAGGAAGATGTCTACATGACACAACATGAAGGGTTTGTGACTCCAAAGGATGCCAACAAGGTATGCAAGTTGTAGAAATCCATTTATGGATTAAATAAAGTATCAAGGTCGTGGAACATTCATTTTGATGAAGTTGTAACGGAATTTGGATTTTTTAAGAACGAATGTGAGCCTTGTATCTACAAGAGGTTTAGTGTAAGTGTAGTCATTTTCCTAATAGTATATGTTGATGATATATTACTAATTGGAAACGATGTACCTGTCTTACAGTCAGTTAAGGCATGGTTAGATAAATGCTTCTCCATGAAAGACTTGGGTGAGGCAGCATATATTCTTGGGATAAAGATCCATCGTGATAGATCCAAGAGAATGTTGGGCCTGATTCAAAGTACATACATTTACAAGATACTAAAGAGATTCATTGTGCAATAGTCCAAGATGGTATTCTTGCCAGTGTCACATGGCATTCATCTTTCTAAGAAAATGTGTCCTCAGACACATGAAGAAAGAAAGAAAATGGCAAGGATCCCTTACTCATCTGTGATTGGGTCATTCATGTATGTTATTCTATGTACAAGGCTATATGTTTCTTACGCATTAAGTGTGGTAGGCAGATATCAAGTTGATCCAGGATACCACCATTGGATGGCAGTCAAGACTATCCTTAAGTATCTGAGGCGTACTAAGGATATATTCCTGGTTTATGGAGGAGATGAGGAACTAGTCATCAGAGGACATGTAGATGCTAGTTTCTAGACTGATCAATATGACATGAAGTTGCAGACTGGATACATCTTCAGTTTGAATGGAGGTGCAGTGAGCTAGAAGAACTCAAAGCAAAGTGTGGTGGCGGATTCTATAGTGGAGTCTGAGTATATCGCAGCTTCTGAGGTAGATAAAGAAGCAGTATGGATGTGAAGCTTTATCCAAGAGCTGGATGTAGTACCTAGCATTAAAGATCCTATCACACTCTATTGTGATAATACTACAGTGGTGGCACTTGCAAAAGAGCCAAGGTCACATCAGCAGACAAAGAACATAATTCATAAGTATCATCTCTTGAGGGATTTTTCTCAGATAGGTGAAGTTGCAGTGAGCAATATTTCCCCGAAAGACAACGTGGTGGACCCCTTGATTAAAGCCTTGACTCAGTAGAAACATTTTCATCATGTGAGGTCAAGCGGACTAAAAGTCATAGGCAATTGGCTCTAGTCCAAGTGGGAGTTTGTAAGGGTTGGTTTCCTGAGAACCAACTATTTTGTACTTTGATTACATGAATGTACTCTTATTATATATTGTTCATTGTTCTGCATGATTATAATATAATAATGTCCTGGAATATTTGTTGCAGTAATAAGGTCATGGAAGATCCCTGCAATGATGAGAACCTTGAAATGCTATAATAATATTCTTAAATAAAGTTCTACTTTTGGATGACAAACTATGATAGGACACATAGTATACAGACCGTCATGTGCGAGTACTCATAAGAATATGAGACTCTCTCTCATGGAGTTTGCGCTTGGTAATCTCCAAGATTGGAGATTATGAGAACAAACCCTCCAGTAGTAATTCTGCATGTCTTGGTGTCATCAGATATTATTAACTACGAGCATGTGTAATGGTCCTTAGACTAGAATATTATCATTAACTCTTGTCATGACTCGCACACTTAAATTTGCTGACGAAAACCGTTACGTAGACAGTTGGTGGGAAGTAGGGTATGTTGGGTGCATCAGAAATGACATGTTGTTATTGGATAAGTCGAGGAAGGATTTGTCCCTTCCATTTATGGAAGTTGATATCTCGGCCCTTTGATTGAAATAGAAATGTCCCATGAAATTCCATTGCCATGGTGAAATGACGAGTTTATTTCATGTAGTCAAAGAACGACGAATCAAGCATATAGGTTTATTACACTTCCATTAAACCTGCTTGATGAGATATTGAGACAAAGGGATTAAATTACAAAGTAATCATTCGTATGAGGTGACACGTTAATGCGGCATCAACTTCTTTCTCTTGGGTCCCTTGACCCGTTACTAGACAGTAATCTTGGACTTTAGGCAATCCCACATAATGCCAACGAGAAAGAGGCCTAGAGGGTCACACACTAAGTGTATCCAAGTATATCAAGTAGAATAAATAGTATTCCCCTATGTGGTTTAATAATTATTCAAGGAAGCCTAAATCGTTTTAATAATGGAGGAAGAAGGAAATGAAAAACAAGATATACACGTCGTGTATTAATGATTACACGCCATGTAGTTTTTCATGGAAAACAAGTACACGCCGTGTATTAATGATTACAAACCATGTAGATTTCATTTTGGAAAGGAAATGTAAAAACAAGTACACGATGTGTATTAATGATTACACACCGTGTAGTTTTATGGAAAACAAGTACACACCGTGTATTAATGATTACATGTCGTGTAGTTTTCCAGTCGGTATTTTGAGGATATAATATTGTTTTATTAAATGATATTTATTATAATCAACATGGGAGCATGTCAAGGAATTAATTATTCGACATGGGGGTTTTCAATAAGAGTCAATGAAATAAATAAAATGCGTAACATGTTTATTTATTGTCATAACTCTACAACCTCAAACCCGATTATAAATATCCTCACAACCCCAACTCTTTTCCTACACTAAAGATAATCATTGTGCACAACAATTATAGAGAATTATTTCAAGGCCAAAAGAACCTCTTACTCCAAGAACACTCTCAAGACCGAGAGAGATCCTCTTCCATCGGATCAAGACAATCTAAGGCGAACAACGCAAGCAAATATTTCTCCACGCTAGCACCCAGAGACTCCTTTGGCGACGTCCAGAGATACAAGGTGCACATGTGGATCACCGCTAGGGGAAGTCTACCATTGGATTCTATGATTCAATGACGTATCACATCAGAACGTGATCAGAAATATCAACGAAGAAGGAACACCAAAAGGTACTTCTTTTCAATTGATTAAATTAATTATAATCAACCTGTAACGATCCTACTTTTTGGTTCTGAGACTTTAATTTTCTTTGTCTATTTCTGTGATTTGATCCATGGAGACTGGTGTTTATCATTGTATTGATCCCGGATTGATCATTGTTAATGAAAAAAGGCCAAGTGGGCACATCCACCCACGCGCTTCTGCTACGCCCGGAACCTTCATGCACGTCTCTCTTTATCTATATCAAAATAATTTTCCTGTATTTACTTGTATTCTGTTAAGTAATTTGTTTAAAGAAACTTAAGACCAATCATTATTTTTATCCAAACAATAAAAATCAACTTTAAATCCAGCAAACTTCATTAAAACAAAAATACAAACTAAGTTAAACAAGATAAAAATAACTTCTTTTTCACTATGGATTGACCCCTTACTAGTGCTATACCTGTTAGGGTAAAAATAATTTGGGACACTGATAATATAACTTCGGTGAAATGACTCACCAAAAACTTTTAGAAATAGATTATAAAATTAATTGTTGATTATTTCATTCGAAATTTGAATATACGAAGGCTGGAATATTTTTTGGAGATGCACTGGAATCTAAATGCCCAAGGATTATGGAGTTATTTTAAGAACCCAATTTTCAATTAGGTATGGATTCTTTTAAATTTGGTCTAATTCCTTGTTTTTTACCTAATATGGATTCCTAATGAGGTTATAAAGGTTACAGGAGTGTCTAGGGTTTGTTTGATGCTCGAAACCCTGTCCGATAGAGAAAAACACTAGACCTCACGGTTAGTAAAAACCATGCAACCCATCTAGCATGGTCTCTGCTAACCTTATGGGGTGGACAGTGGGGTAAATCAGGGTGAATGATTTTCCCTAACTATGCACAAGGGTCCTCATGCCCATGTAATAACTCTATTGTTTTTAGCGGTGGTGATTCGCATGGTTGGAACATGGTTTCCCTAACCATGTGGCCTAACCTTGTGGGTGACCCCTTAGCACATCAGTTGGTGTATAGTTGGGGAACAGTTTGGACAACCATGAATCCAAACTACGCAACCCATATTTTTGAGTGAAATGACCACTTTTTCCTTTATGATATTTTTTAAATCATCCTCTCCCTCTAATTTCTCTCCAGTGAACAACAAGGGATCCCCTCTTCCCTTTTTAGATCCTTTGAAGTCTATTTGATAGTTTTTCATCCCAGCTCTCCATCTGAACTCTGATTCAATTGATGTTTTCCACATTGGATGTGCATCAGTGATATCTTTATTCCTTTTTATTCGTTCTTCATTTATCTATCTCTCAACAGAGGTGTTGAGGTGCAGGCTCATATTCCCTATTTTCAGGGTGTTGATATATTCTTCACATCTCTTGTAATCTAGGCTAAACTAAAGGTTGATAATGAATGAGGAGAGTCATATGAGCCTAAGGTAGGTGTCTTATAACTCATCTCTCAAGATTTTTTGTTTAATAAATTGTCGTGTGTGCGTGATGATTTCATCGTGTGTTGCCTGTTTAATTCATTTTCCTTGATTATAGTCATTATAACCATATTATAAGACTGTTTTTAAATATGTTATCCAATTTTGGAGGTTTCTTCCTCAACAATGACCACCCTAAGTAGGGTGTTTCCCTTTATTATGATTGTTGGGGTTTGTTAAGTGTGCCTAGGCCACTGTTCAGGTGTGCTTTTTCTTGACCCTAATAGTGGTAAGATCTTATTTAATTAAATGACTATTGAATTAGTTTTTTATTATCCCTTGAATATGTTATTTTCACTTGACCCTTATAAGGTAAGTGTTCTACTTGAATAAGGAATGTTGAAATGGTTAAATTTGAAAGTATACTACATATATGACTTGGCCTAATTAAATGTAATTGAATAACTCAGTTTCATGTTCATAACACACCTTTCCATGATTGATGGAAGGAAATAGAGTGAGCCTAATTAATTGAATATGATATATATGAATTAATAAATGGTTTCATGTCCTTTAACCTTGTCACACTAATGAAAGGTGTGGAATGAACCCTTTGAATTATTAAATGGAATGACTATTTCATGGACTTAATTAGTTTAATGAATCAATTATAAGGTTCCTAATTGTAAACATACCTTGACTTTATTATAGGATTGGTCAGACTCGATCTATCCTTGGATTTCTAAGGGAATCCCTTGAGCCCTCATGGATGCCATTCTGATTCAAGGATGACAGTTGCCAAGGGTGGGACCCACCTTGGAACCCAATCTTTGCTTACTTGTGGATGTCCAATATGAAACCATATTATCCCTAAATTATCACTATAGAATGTCTTGGATACACTCCTTAGATCCATCATGACATCTATAGACATGATGTTCCATGGTTACAACCATCGGGCCCAGTCATTGCTTATCGTTTTTACCTTGGATGAGATCATTGGCCTCTGATATAATTATAATTATGGAATGCCTTGGGATATGACCCTTGGATTACATTTTTACCCCTTATCCAGGCTATAGGTTACTAATGATTTGGATTAACCCCTGAGGTCATGGATGTCTTGGCTATTACCTTGGATATCTTTTATTCTTAATATAATTATAGGATTCCATATTATACCTTGGATCCTTCATCATTATTATTATCATGTTAGGATGTTAGTGCTGGTTATACCTCACGTGACTTACATATATAAACTGGAACTTAAATAATGAATGAAATGGTTATATGTTTAGACACTAGCTAAGGCTGAAGTAGGTACTTGGATATTTACATTACTATACTCCTTTACTTTTATATATTCATGATTACACATGGTTTCAGTTTATATTACACATATTGGATGTTATATATGTCATTGGTGGTGGCCTATTGAGATTTATCTCACACCCTATCTGGGCCACCATTGGTACCCATGCAGATTACATGTAAGTAGGTGTTGATAGAGAGAAGTGTCCTATCTTGGACACCTGATATTTCCTATATGTATTAAGACAGAGCTTTATAGAATTTTACTGGGCTAGGGCCCAGGTTTATAGATAGTTTTTTATTTTATTTGTTTATACTTTTTTATAGCATGTATTTTCTACTACTTTGTATCCACATTTTCCAGTTTTCTAGACACATGACATATATCATTAGTTTCTTGAGTATTGTTACCAATTTTTAAGTTATTAATTATTATTGTTTGCTTTTGTTGAACTATCTATTTAGTTATATTGCTTATTCTATTTACCTTATGTTTTATTTATCCACTATGCTACACTCTAGTAATGAGGGAATAGTCTTCCCATGGAAACACCCTAGTTCCGCACTGAAATTTGGTATCCTCTGGAATTTGAGGAGATGTATTTGAGGCCATGTGGAAAACCAGGCTTGGGGAACCTTTGAGTGGAAACTAGGTTTAAGAAATCAAAAGGTGGTATCTGAGTAGGTTCCTTTCTTTCTTTACTATTTGGAGACAATAGACTGGGGATTAGGAATGTTTGGAACTTGGTTATATGCTATGATTGGGCGTATCCAATCCATGTTTAGGGTAATTCAAAGTTGCCTAGAATTATAATTTTTGTTCTTATTTTTCCTATTATTGTTGATATCATTTGACCATTGGGTGATGCACATGTTGGGTTGTGGTTATTATTAATATTCTGATTGATGATTTCATTTCATCCTTGGACTGATGATATGAGGGCAAGGAGCATTATTAAATGCATCATCGTAGGCACCTATAATTCACTTGTCATACATATTATCATGCCATATAGGTGAATTTCCCTACTTGAATTTCCTTTATTTATTGTGATTGTTGAGTGATCATTGTTTATATATATATATATGATTGTGATGCATTTTGGCTATTATTGAGTGATCTCTAGTTTCAATTCATGAGGTGTATGGGCCCTCATAGGTTGTCATGGGTAATTGACTGAGTTGAGCCATTAGAATGGAATTAAATGGGTGTTGATTTCAATGATAAGGTGTATGTGCCATGATTCACTAGGAATGAAAATCAATTTTAAATAAACCTTGATATATAAAAATAATCAAATTCAAACTATAAAAGTGAAACTTGACTTATAAAACAAAAAAAAAATCAGTAAATGAACAGGCAAAGTATTATTGAACTTTCACCCACTAGAACCCCTGGAAGTTAAACAAGAAAATTTACCTATGTGTAGCCTTCTAAGTGGTTATTTGGGGTATTATACCATGGGTATTGATCCCTTTACTTTCATTCAACTTTCTCTATTTATATCTATCTGCTTAATTATTTTTTGGAGAAGTGTGCTTGGAATTTTTAGACCAATTCCACCACGACATCCTCATATCATATGCTAAGAGGGTGGAGACAACCATGCTCCAAATGTGGTGGGCCCTAAGCTTCCAGTCTTACTACCATGAGTGACACTTGAGGCACTACCAGTTATACCTAATATGGTCGCTAACACTCAGATTCGTGAGAGTTTTCTATTTCTGGTGCAGTCTATGAAAGGTGATCCATGACCGAAACCTATAATGTCTAATCTGACCTATGAGTTCTAGTAGTAGCATCCCCACACCTTCTCAGGGGATGGCAGTCTGCATGATACAAATTCTTGGATAGAGACTGCCCTATCCATCTCTGAGCATCTATAGTTGCTTCCAAAGAACAGGGTCAATATTGTTACGTATATGTCGCGTGATTCGAACAAGCACTAGTGGGATGTGATTACCCAGGCGAGTTTTCATAAGGGTGTGATCTAGGTTGAGTTTTAGACTAATTTCTATGATCAATTATTTCCTCAGATGTTGAGAGTTTTCCAATCTAGAGAGTTTATGCATTTGGAGTGGGTGCTATCTTAGTTATGAAGTATTTCGTGTGTTTCACTAAGTTATAGTGTTTTTCACCTCTTCTAGATGATGATGAGATTTTGTTTGCTAGACACTTCAAGGATAGGCTCCAGTATGCCATCCATACTTAGGTGAATGTATTTCACCTACCTAACTTCAATGAAATGGTCAATCATAATCTTATCACTAAGAACAACCTGAGGGAAGGTGATAATTCTGGGCATAAAGGATCAGTGCTGATGTAGTCCAATAGTTCTTCCAATAGAAGAAACTGATCCCTCAAGGTTTCTCATCAGGGAATTGGCATCCAAAGTACCCATACAAGTAGCTTTGTGGTATGTCATCAGTGTGGATGACATGGGCATCCAAAGCCTCAGTGTGATAGAGGCCCTCTAGAGTATCGGGCTTGCATACATATGGGGTACCTTAAAAGATTCTTCCAGACCATTCCATCATCTTCTTGAAAGAGAGGTTCTGTACCAGCTCCAACTTCAAGAGTAGGTTCTATTATGTGATATTAGGTAGGGAGTTGGAGTCGCACTAGTAGCACTGGATGAGGAGGAGGTCATGGTCATGGTAGCTAGACATCAGATTATTAGTTGTGCTAGTAGATTAGTCATGATTGGGGTAGCCCAACTGTAGTATAGTTTCATGGATCAGGTCAGTTTCATGCATTACAGCCGATACCCGAGCATCATAGTATAGGATTGTCTTCAGTAAACGGTACTATTCTACTAGCCACCACTATAGTATCTTCTTTATTTGATATATGTTCTTTACACTCCTTCATCTTCTCATCTATCATGCAAAGTATCAGCCTATAAATACAGTATTACTATGGTGTAATGACCCTAGATACATGGTTAGAAGTACGGTTAGAGGGAATAAGCCAATATAGGGACTATCCTCTTAAGGTAGGTAGTTACCCTTTCTTATGGGATATCTTTATTCTTGAAATTATAGTCTTATATATCATTCTCATTATGGATTGGTTGGTTCCATATCATGCATTTATAGACTGTTGTCATTTGTTAGTTTCACTAGGTAGAATACCCAGAGAGGGGGGTTAATCAAGGTATGGCAGACTAAAACTTTCTCCCTTTCAGATCTTTTTTCTTTGTTACACAAAACTCAATTCTCTCTTCCTCCCATAACAATATATGAACATATATGAAATCATGCACAAGATATAGAAACTTTTACTTAGTTCACCCTCACTGGGCTACATTCAAGGATCATACAACGACGATGTGACGATGTACCAAATTCACTAAGGCTCACTACCAATAATGAGTACAATGTTTGGGCTAGATCTTTTATGAACAGGATCACTGCCTTTACAAGGTTCATGGTCTGCTCACTGCATTCTCAAGGGTCACTCCCTGTGCTTCTTTCTTTGGCTCACTGCTGGTGGAAAGGGTCACCTTCTTCCACTTTCTTCACTCACTGCTCTTGAAAAGGAATCCACTCACAGTTTATGGACTTATAGGTCAAAAAAAGTTTATAGAAATTTAGGTCCCTTAATTTTCATGAATTTATGCATCCTCAACTATAGGTAGATTCTCTGTTGAAGTTTCTTTTTTACCCATAGATGAAATCCACCTTCTAGGTAATCCTAGGTACTGAAAAATACTTTTGAAAACTAATTTGAAGCTTTTGAAAGCTTCCTTGTGCAAATAATCAACCACCTACTTCTCCCACATATTGAGTACCGAGTTTGGTATGTGGTACACCATCTTCGCATACCGCTTCCACTTCTATGAACCTCCCTTTGTCTGTGGACTGCCTCTGCCTTCGCTATCCTGTACCACCTCTGCGTACCAACTTAGTGAACCTCCTCTGCAAAACACCCTATGTATGAGAACCATTATTTTTTCGCATATTTCCTTTGCTAACCACCTACATACCATGCCTTCTCCTTCCACATACCTCATTCTTTTCAGTTTTTAGTTCTCTAGAAAAACCTTCAGCAGAATTTCTTCCGCATGAACCACTTCAGCCTTTGCGGGATTCTCCCTCGTGAACCTCCTTCAGACTTTGCCGAAATCTCAGAGAAAAAGATGTTCTCTAATGATATTAAGTCTCCTTACTAATAGATGGGATTATAAATTCTTATATAGGCAAAGATATGTACAATATCCGCTAATCCAATATTTACTGAATCTTTGATTCAGTTCATCCGCATACCAATCCTCCTGCCACTGTGAACCACAATCCTTCTTCCAAACCATTTTTCATATGCATTCCACGTACTATCTTTTCTTCTACTTGGTTGACCTCCTTCGTAGGTGACAATCCATCCGCATACCACACCGCCTTCCACTGCAAACCATTTTTGGTTTTGCAGACGGCTCTCATGTATCGTTCCGGCTTCCTAGTACGCGGTCACGTACCCTTCCCATACATGGTATGCGATTCATGTCTCAGGCTCCTTGTTTTTCTTCTTTTACCGATTTCGTTCACTGTTCTTCAAACCATCCAGTCCTATGAAGAAAAAATTAAATTTCCAAAGAAAAATTCCCGATTTTGAGGTCCAAAAATTTGGAAAACACTGGGAAATTGCGCCACCTTAAAATCTTATCTTTAGAAAATACAAACCAAAATTATTTCTGGTCATCTGACTTTTTCAACAAACACAACCACACCCAAAACATACTGGGAGGACACCTTGAGGTATTTTTTCCCACATCATCACGGGGTATCATTTACATCACCAGATAGCCACATTTATCTACACAAGGGTGAGTGGAGTGTCCAGGACGGTAAAGCTGGACTAGAGAATCATGGGCTAGGCAGAGTGACCGTTGAGATTGTTAATCTCTTCATATTGGATCAGGGTTTACATTATGTTTAATTCCATTCAGTAGTAGATCATTTTAGGCATGTCCTTCCTGGTTATTTTTCTAGCTTACCTTCTAAGAGATAGGTAGAGTTTACAATTCACCTCGTTCCAAGAATAGATCCAGTGTCCATTCCTCCATTAGGATGGAACCTACTGAGCTTTAGAAGATTAAGATATAGTTGTAGGATATAGAGGCCAAAGTTTTTATATGGAATAACACTTCCTCTTGGGGCTCACCCATTATTTTTACTAAGAATTCGGATGATACAATTCATCTATGTGTGGATTACAGACATTTGAACCAACTTATGGTCAAGAACCAGTGTCAACTACCTTAAATGTATGTCTCTTTGACCATCTCCAAGGAGATAAGATGTTTTCTAAGATCAACCTAATATTGGGATATCATCGAGTGTGATTCAGGCCATCATACATACCTCGTATATCTTTCTGTAGCAAGTATAGTATTTATGAGTACCTCGTTATATTGTTTGGTCTTAAGAATGCACACACTATTTTCATGGATTTGATGAATAGGGTATCCACCCCTATCTGGATTCTTTTGTTGTACATTCTTTTATAATATCTTGGTGTATTATCACACTCATAGAGACCATGATAAGCACCTTGAGATCATTCTGAGTATAGTGAGAGAGCATCAGCTTTATCCCAATCTTTCTAAGTACCACTTCTAGATCGACAAAATTCACTTCTTGAGTCATATTATCTTGGAGTCATGAGTATTTTTTGACCTAGAGAAGGTGAGTTACATGGTCTCCTATGAGTATCCCAAGAAATTGTTTGATATTAAAAGTTTCTTGGGGATGGATGGATATTACAGGCATATCATACAGTACTTCTCACACCTTTTTTCACCTCTTACTAGTCTTACAAGGAAGGGTGTTGAGTTCTTGTGGTCAGAAGTGTGAGGGAAATCCTTTTAGGAGATAAAAGGGAGGATTTTCATGGAACCTGTTCTAATTATACCAGAGCCTGGAAGAGGATATATAGTGTTCTGTGATGCATCAGGCATCATACTAGGAACAGTATTGATACAGAAGGATAGAGTCATTGTGTAAAGATATCAGTAGTTGAGGTCTCATGAGATAAATTACTTGAAACATGGCCTTAATTTAGTAGAAGTTTTCCATGCCTTATGTTGTTAGAGACACTATCTATTGGGTGATTTATTTTTTGTCTATACAGACTACAATGGCCTTAAGTATATATTTACACAGAGTGAATTTATTCTCAGATAGTAGAGATGGATTGAATATCTTTAGTCTTTCAATTTTGAGCTTTCCTATATGCTAGGAAAAGGTAATGCAATAGTGGATGTGCTAAGTCATAATACTCAGGTAGAGGCCATATGAGAAGCTAGTGATGAATATAAATTAATGGACCTCTTTTCTGAGCTGTATCTGGAGTTTCATGATAGTCACGAGCAATCTTACCTCTTAGCCTTGAAATTTACCTCTTCCCTCCTTGAGAAGGTGAAGAGCATGTAATTTTTAGATCCTAAAGGCTTGGTTATCCATGACAGTATTTTATGAGATGACCCACCTATGGATTGGTCTATGGATAGAGATGACATCCTATGTATTCATCGATGTTTTTGGGTTCCTACGGATTTGATAAAGTAGATGATGTGAGATTCCCATGCTTCTCAGTGGGCAGTTCATCTAGGAATCTCCAAAATGTATCGAGACATGTGATGCCAATATTGGTGGCCTGGGATGAAATGTCAGATAACATTTTTTATCATGATGTGTTCCACCTGTCAGCAAGTGAAGGCAGAGCACCAAAGACCTGTAAGCTTGTTACAAGTGCTTCTAGTCCCGGAATGGAAATTGGAATATGTTATTATGGAATTTGTAGTTGGTTTACCGAGGTTTCCTAGAGGTAGTGATGTTGTATTGGTTTTCATTAATAGACTCACAAAAGTATCCCACTTCCTTCATATCTAGGAGACTTTCTCAGTTGAGGAACTGGGAATATTTTATGTTTATAAGACCATAAGACTACACAGGGTCCATTGTACTATCATTTCAGACAGGGATGCTCACTTCACATCATGGTTCTGGTAGGGGTTGTAGAGAGTAATGGGTACATAGGTTCTTCTTAGAACAAACTTCCACCCTCAGACCAATGGACAATCAGAATGGACAATACAGGTTCTAGAGGACATGCTCTGGGAATGTATCCTTGACTTCAGCAGTTCTTGGGAGAGGCATATCACTTTAGTTGAGTTCAAATACAATAATAGATTTCAGGCAATGACTCAGATGGATCCTTTTAAGTCCTTGTATGGTAGGTCATGTCATTCACCCCTATGATAGTTAGAGACATGTGAGGCAGTGCTATTAGATCCTCATCTCATATAGGAGACTTCAGAGCAGGTTAAACTGATCATGAAGTGTATGTATACTACTCAATCTAGACATAAATCTTACATTGATCTCTGTTGATGACCTCTGAAGTTTGAGGTAAGAGATCATGTTTTCTTGTGGGTATCTCCCAGGATTGGGCATAGATGGTTTCAAAGGCAAGGGAAGTTGTTACCTCGTTATGTAGGGTTGTTTGAGATTCTTGAGAGATTCGGGCCCATAGTCTATCAGTTATTACTACCTCAAAGGTATTTTTCCATGCACAACATCTTCCTTGTTTCATATCTTCACCAATATCATGTTGATCCATCTTATACTCTTGATCCTGAGGAAGTTGAGTTAGATGTCGATGCTTCTTTTGAGGAGTATCCTATACGCATCATTGACCAGATCATGAAGGATCTCTGAGAACAGTTTGTTCCTTTAGTATAGGTGATATGGTATCATGAATGTGTATATGATAATACTTGGGAGTGGGAGTTCGACATGCGTGCTTAGTGGCTAGAGTTTTTCACAGATAGGGTTTCTCCACCCTTGGAAGGTGAACTCGGGGACGATTTCCTTTAAGGGGGAAGACTATAAGAACCCAATTTTTCACTCAGGTATGGATCCTTTAAAATTTATTCTAGTTCCTTATTTTGGGCTTAATATGGATGCCTAATGAGGTTATAAAGGTTACAGGGGTGTACGGGGCTTGTTCGGAGCTCAGAACCCTGGCAGGTGGAGAAAAACACAAGGCTGCACAGTTAGTAGAAACTGTGAGAATCAACCAACATGGTCTTTGCTAACCATGTGAGGCTAGATAGTGGGGTGAATCAGGGCATCTTGTTTTCTCTAACCGTGTTCTAGGGGCCGCACGGCCGTGTGAAAAGTCTGTAATTTTGGAAGAGGTGATTTGAACGGTTAGCACACGGTTTCCCTAACCGTGCGGCCTAACCATGTGGGTGCCCCCTTAGCACAGAAGATGGAACACATTTGATGTACGGTTTGGCCAACCATGCATCCAAATCATGTGAACCCAATTTTTAGGTGAAATAACCATTTTTCCATTAATGATATGTTTTAACTCACCCTCTCCATCACATTTCTCTCTAGAAGATAGCAAGGTCTCCCTTATTCCTTTTTACCTCCTTTGAAGCCTCTTTAATTGTTTTTGATCCTGTCTAGCCGTCTGAACTCCGATTCAATCCCCATTTGTCATGTTGGATTCATATCGGTAAGATCTCAATTCATTTTTAGCTATTCTTCATTTATCTTTCTCTTAAGTGAGTTATCGAGGTGCGTGATCATATTCCATATTTTTAGGGCATTTATATGTTCTTTAAATATCTTCTAATCAAGGCCAAACTAAAGGCTGATACTAGATGAGGAGAGATGCATGATTCTAAGGTAATTAGTCTATAACGCATCGCTCAAGATTCGTAATTTTATAAATTGTCATGTTTGCGCATTGATTTCATCTAGAGTTGCATGTTTAATTCATTTTCCTTGCTTATAGTCATTAGAACCATATTCCAAGACTCTTGTTAAATATGTTATCTAATGTCAGAGGTTACGTTCTCAATGCCGACCACCCCAAGTAGGGTGTTTCCCTTGATTATGCCCTTTGCGGTTTGTTAAGTGCATCTTCACCACCATTTGGGTGTGTTCTGGCTTCACCCTACTATTGGTAAGCCCTTCATTAATTAAACAATTATTGAATTGGTTTTTTATTATCCCTTTAATATGTTAGTGTCACTTAACCCTTATAAGGTAAGTGTTATAATTAAATAATGAATGTTAAAATGGTTAAATTGGAAAGTATACTACGTATATGACTTGACCTAATTGAATGTAATTGGATGACTTGGTTTCACATCTCTAGAAAACCTTATCATGATTGATGAAAGGTAGTGGAGTGAACCTAATGAATTGAATACGATATATACAAATTAATAAATGGTTTCATTTCCTTTAACCTTATCACTCTAATGAAAGGTATGGAATAAACCCTTTGACTTGTTAAATATCATGACTGTTACATGGAATTAATTAATTTAACGAATAAATTATAAGGTTCCTAATTTCCCCCAGGGTGCAGCTCAGTTGGTAATGGCCCTGTAGGGTCTCGTCAAGGTTTTGGGTTCGAGTATCATCGAGTCCTTCTCTGTCGGTATTGTAGGGATTTTCTTGTATTTATCCCCCACCCTCGATCGTTGTAATAATATAATGTGCCTAATTGTAAATAGACCTTTACTTTATTATAGGAGTGGATAGACTCGAGCTAGCCTTGGATTCTCAAGGGAATGCCTCAAGCACTCATGGATGTCATTCTGATTCAAGGATGTCGATTTCCAAGGGTGAGACCCACCTTGGAATAGGATCCTTGTCTACCAGTGGATGCCTGATATGACACCGTAGGATCCCTACATTATCAATATAGGATGCCATGGATACACTCTTTGGATCCAGCATGATTTCTACGGACATGATGTGCCATGGTTACATCCATCATGACTAGTCATTGCTTACTCGTTTTACCTTGGATGAGATCCTTGGACTCATATAGAATTATTATTGTGGAATGCCTTGGGTGATGCCCCTTGGATTACACTCTTACCCCTTAGCCAAGATATAGGTTACTACCATGTTGGATTGACCCCTGGGGTCATGGATGACTTGTCTATTAAATTGGATCCCTTTTTCTTCATCATTATTATTACAATGGCAGGATGTCAGTGATGGTTATACCTCATGTGAATTACATATATAAAGTGGAACTTAAATAATTAATGAAATGGTTATATGTTCATACACCAGCTGAGGCTGAAGCAGGTACTTGGATATTTATGTTATTGTACTGCTATACTTTTATATATGCATGATTTCACATTGTTTCGGTTTATATTACACAGACTGAATGTTATAGACGTCGTTGGTAGTGACCTACTGAGATTTATCCCACACCCTATTTGGGATGTCATTGGTACTCATGAATATTACTTGTATGCAGGTGTTGATAAAGGGAATCGTCCCCACCTTAGACACATGATATTGCTTGCTTGCATTAGGATGGATCTTGGTAGCAGATGACTAGGCCAGGGCTCAGGATGCTGAATAGTTTTTGGTTTCTTTTTTCTCCTTTGTTATAACATGTATTATCTGTTGTTTTGTTCCCATATTTTCAAATTTTCTAGACACATTTAATTTATCATTAGTTTCTTGACTATTGTTACCATTTATTCAGTTATTCATTATATTTGTCTCCTTATGTTGTGTCATATGTTTACTTATATTGCTTCTGCTATTTACCTGTTATTTCGTTTATCTGTTGTGCTACACTCTAGTAATGATGTCATAGTCTTCCCATGGATAAACCCTAATCCTTCACTGCTAGTTTTCGCCCTCTAGTGTTTGGGGGGATGCACTTGAGTTCATGTGGCCAACCGGGCTTAGGTCACCTTTGAGTGGCACCCGGGTTTGAGACGTCACAATTATATTTGGAGATATTTTTTAGAGATTTTATTATAAAATACTAAATTTTAATTATTCAATATAAATAGATTTAATAAATTAAATTTATCAAGTATTTTTTAGAAAAAAATATGGAGAATCAATTTTCATAATTCATGCCAAAGAAATCATCAACAAATACTACATTTCAAGAAATTCAATTGTGAATTATTTGATGAATATTTATCAATAATTCATAACAATCAAAAGGAATAAGTTGTTAAGGAATTCATGAGTGAGTATGATTGTATACTGATCAACAATAAATGAAGTCTGAAAATAAAAACGTGCTAAAAAAACATTGATCAAGTAAGATGAAAATTCATTGAATTATTAGTTGAAATATTTTGGAAATTGATTATAAAATTAATTGGTGATTATTTGATTCAAAATTTTCATACATGAAGGATGAAATTTATTTTGGGAGATTTGTGGGAATTTAAATGCCCAAGGATTATGGAGTTATCTTTGGAGATATTTTTAGAAATTTTATTATGAAAGACTAAATTTGAATTGTTCAATATCTATGGATTTAATTGATTAAATTGGTCAATTTTTTTTATAAAAAAATGTTGAAAAAACTATTTTCATAATTCAAGTTAATGAAATCAACAACAGATCTTATTTTTTAGAAAATCAATTTATGAATTATTTTTTATGAATATTTATCGATAATTCATGAAAATAAAATGGAAGAAGATGTTGAGGAACTTATGAGAAAGAGTATGATCATATTTTGATCAATTACTGAAGGCTCAAGAGAAAAAATTTGTTGAAAAATTATTTTGTGGAAAAAATCATTGATAAGAAAGATAAAAATTCATTGAATTAAAATATATGACCACATAATATTTGCATGGAATTATTTTTGTGAAGTATCAACTAACATTAAATGATGAAAATGAATATTTTTTGAATTATTGGTCTAAATATTTTGGAAATAGATTAGAAAATTAATTGGTGATTATTTAATTCAAAATTTAAATATATGAAGGATGGAATATATTTTTGAAGATGCACTGGGATTTAAATGCCTAAGGATTATGGAGTTATCTCTAGAGATATGTTTAGAGATTTTATTATGAAAGAATAAATTTGAATTGGTCAATATTTATGGATTTAATTGATTAAATTGAAAGTATTTTTTAGAGAAAAACATGGGGAATTTATTTTCATAATTCAAGTCAAAGAAATCAACAATAGATTATACTTTTAAATAAATTTATTGGTGATTATTTGATTCAAAATTTGAATATATGAAGGCTAGAATTTATTTTTAGAGATTTTTTGGATTTTAAATTCCCAAGGATTATGGATTTATTTTTAGATATATTTTTAGTGATTTTAATAAGAAAGTCTAAATTCAAATTGGTTGATATGAGTGGATTAATATGAAAATATATTTTCATAATTCAAGTCAAAGAAATTAAGAACATATCCTATATTTTAGGAAATCAAATTATGAGTTATTTGATGAATATTTACTAAAAATTCACACAAATCAAAAGGAAGAAGTTGTTGAGGAATTCATGAGAAAGAGTGATCGTATGTTGATCACCTACTAAAAATATTAAGAAAACATGTGCTGAAAATATTCATTGATCAAGGATGATAAAATTATTTTAAGTTTATTCTAGAATTCTCAAATACAAAATTGAATAAGATAAACCTTTGATGTGGTTCCAATATTGTAAACAAGGTGGATCATGTAGTATTTGGTAGGATATAAATTCTAATGGGTTAAATATGTTTTCTTTCTACTGAATTAATAATTTTTTAATTATGCGCATTAGGGGTGTAGTCTTCGACAATGAGAAATAAAACTTGTAAAAACATTATGTGTTTGTTGTAATTACTTTCTTTCATTTCATAATTCCTAATTTATTAAAAAATGTTAAAAAATCATTAATTTTATCTAGTGTAAGGATATTCTTGTTTTAAAAGTGAAAAATTGAAATGTTTTTCTCTTTATACATGCATGTGTGAATGAATAAATTTCTTGTTTTATACCATATGTTATATACGTGAAAAATAGATAAATAAAATAATAAAGCTTCATGTCTTGATTAATCTTATAATCGTTGTTTTTTATTTCTTTAGCTATATTTTGGTTTTTCTATAATTCTAAAGAAAAAAATCTATATTAATATCTTCATCGCATTGCATAAATGTGCTTAAATATCGAAAATTGTCAACTTTTGAACATTCTTTGTAAGTTCATCTAAGACAAAAGTAAAAAAGATATGAGCTTAAAACTAAACCTTGATTTCATTTTATTAAGACAAGTCTAGTATCATCTAATTGAGTTCTAATTTGAGTTTTATATACAACACCTAAACCCGCCCTCGGTGAAAATTTTATCTAACTCAATATCAAAAGGATGAACTTTTCAATAATAGATATAATTAAGTTCCTCTATAATACTTCTATTATCCTACTTCATTTTTTTATAAAATGAACTTTGTCTAAATCTTTAGATTTTCACTTTCCACCTCTAGAGTAAACATGCACCATAAATATCATAAATATCATTTCCAGTCAAAGACCTTACCCACTTCAAACTTAATGATTTTGATTTCCTATAAAAATATGCATATGCATTTAATATTAAATATCCCCTTCCCACAAATGCTTTCTTTGAATAGACACTGAGCATAATTCATGTCGTCCTTGTAGTTGACCACAATGAGAGAGACTCTGGAGCCCCTGAAGGATTGCACAAAATCATACACCCTAATATTATGCTTTGCTTCACCATTCACCTGCATCAGAGACCTTATCTCACTGAATGACTTCAATAGTTCCTCAAAAGCTGAAGTTCAAATCTCTTTGATGGTCGCTATTATTGGAAGATTGAATGACCTCTTCCTTGGCATCGATCATGACAGTTTATCCACCTACACCATATCTAGGTAAACTTAAATAACTTATTATTTCCCATTACCTAAATTAATACTTCTTACCAAGTATCCATCGAGAAGACATTTTCTGGCATACTCTATAATCTACAAGATCTGGTGGTGGTGCCCGCTTTTCAACTATTTAAGATCCCCATGGTAAGGAGAGACCATAGAATTGAGATTCATGCATTCCTCATGATTAAGTTTCATAGAATCTGCAAATTCAAAACAATTGAGAGTTTCTTCTGTAAAGGATAAAGAAGATACGATAAAGATGAAAATCACTGCTTACAATCAACAGAGGAAGCAATGTTCTTATTCCCAAAGTATACCACCTCCAGAGTAGAGGACACAATATAAGAATATCTCAGACGGAGAGTTTGATTTGTTTACAATACTTACCTGACAATGGAGTCTACAGAGGTCTCATTTCTTTTCTCTAAACTCATCAAGGATTCTTTCACATTTATCCACTATAGCTCATTGATCTTCACCTTCTTCAAACTACAGATCTAATATTTATGTGAAAATTTATAGTTTGATAACATAAATATCAAAGGTGAACATACCACTTCTGAAGAACTGCATCTAGGTCATCTCTTCCACTTTCAACTAAATCATCATCCAAGTAAATGGTCCACTCTGAATTAATGCTTGAATTTGAGTCTTAGATTGTTGATACTTCACTTTGAAGTCTACTAGTTTTAATGGTTACACTCACACAAAGGTCATGGATCTCCCCTTGAACCTCTATATATTCAATAAAGATCATTTATGATAATGATTCTAGAAATGTCATAATTGAGTTCCAATTTTTTCTTCTGAGCATTCGAAGTTGCAAGAAGCTCTTCCACTTTCTCTAACAGTTTTTTTTCTTCATTGACAGTATAGTCCTCTGATTTCTTGTCTAGTTTAGATAATTTCTAGTCATTCATTGTCTAATCATCTTCAGTAATTTGTTTCAATTTAGATGTTATCATGCCCACAGTCTTGAAGAATTTTACTATAATTTTATAAATATTCCTGGTGGCCTCAACATCTCTGGAAGTAGATGAAATTAATTCAAAATGAAAGCGTCAATCATTGAAAAAGAAGTCACATAAATCATTAAGCATTAAACATTTGATCAGCAAATCGCGGACCTCGTACTTCTGTTCTTCAAATGAAATTATCCACTCCTTTTGACTGTGAAGACTGCTCTGAAGTTCATTGAAAAGCTGATCCACTTCTGAAGAAAATCCATTGAAGAGATATTCATGTAAAACAATGAAAATTTGCATAAAATGAAAATAACAGAAAAAGGTAAATAGAGTATCTATTAAAGGAAACACTTGAATCCTCCAAGGCAGATGAGTTCTTAGAAACTTCTTGAATTTATGTTTCTAAATGTAGAATAATAATCGTTGTCAAGAACCCCATATATGTCATCTAAAGCCTTAATACCATCATCACACATTTTTTTTAACTTTCCTAACCATCCTTGAAGTTCTTCTATAGCCTTAAGCATGGGAAAACCAAACTATATGTTAATGAATTGAGTCTGAATTTAGTTTGGAATCTATTAAAATGAAAAATCATTTAAATTTTCATAATTTGAACCTTACCTCCAACTTCGTAGTCACAAAGGACTGCATATCCTCCTCTATATCACTAAGTTTCAGTTCTTGTTGCATCAATGATGCTACAACAGTCTTATGTAAGGATTCTAGATGTTGAGCCAACTGCAACTGAAATTTCTGGACCAGAATTTTATTTCCTTCTTCTATCTTGTCCTTCCACTATGAAAACAATGTTATAGAAATTAACACCAACTCTATTTAATAAAAATTACTAAAAACTACTTATAACACTTTGAAAACAATGTTATAGAAATTGACACCAACAATTGTTGGCCTTTGTAGATCACTTATGACAAGTGATTTTGTTTGCCTTCAGATTGATTAATGAAAAATTTATTCTCAACCAATTTAAGTGGTCCTCTTCAGGAATTAAATTGTATGCAGTTTTTTCAGAAACAAAAAAAATACCACTTATTTTTTCAAACTAATCATCATAAGTGATAAAGTGTTTTCAGAAAGTGCTGTCAAACACTTTATAAGTGCTTCTATAAAAGTGCTTCCAAACATCTTATTGTAAGAAACTGTAATCAATTTTTCATAAAAAAAAAACAAACACCGCTTCCTCAAAATCACAAGTCACAATGCATTCTTCTATAAAACCTGTTAGACACGACCTTCATGCATTATAAAAGAAATACATTTCTGATTCATGGAATACAAACCAATTTTGGTAAATAGGCTTAGATAAGTTAGATTAAGCATTCTCAAGCTCCACTCTAAGCTCAACAACATGCTCAAATAGGGATTCCTCTAAGAAAATCAAGAATAGAAGTCATTTTCTAAAGAAAATTTGTGAATTTCAAAGAAGAAGAAATCAAATAGCCATATGACTCGCCGAATTTGAGGAGATTGGATATCGTTTATTATTTTTCTTTAATTATTGAATTGGCCTCCTTATGTCATTCTTAAAGATCAAATAATACATTTTGAGTTTGTTGAAGAATTATATGAAGTAGAATCAGTTATAAATTCAAGTTCATTATTGAAATAAATAGCTAAAATTACACTTAAAAAGGTTTAAAATCTCACTTGTTTCTAGTTTATCAATCAATTTGGCTGTAAAAATTTACTGATCCTTTTAGAATTTCTGGATCTCCATCAGTTACTACTTACAAGTAAAACAATAAATCAAGTCACAACCCCCCTATAATAAGAAAGGATGTGTTTGATAGCGCTTATTGAAAACTGCTTATATTTAAGTGCTTCTTGTACAGGTTTTTCTAGCATAGAAGCACTTTTCTGCCACTTTATTTTGTGAAAACATTTTTTCAGAATCATAACAAACACCACTTATTTTTTCAAACAACTTATCATAAGTGATGAGTGCTAGAATCATCTTTCAGTAAGTGTTGTCGAACGAGTCCTAAGAAATTATAATGCCAAATTAAAAGTGTGTTGTGCCTTGTCCTTTGAATCTGCATCAAGTTCCATATACTCTATTTTCTTAGTCATAACCTATGAAAAATAAAAAAATGATAATCAAGAAGGAAAAAATAATCTATGGATCATCCATCTGAAAAGGATAAAACCTTTTTCTATGCTTCCTCATAAAGATATCGATCACATGGTATGTAAATTCCATTTTTTCTTGCACCATATACCTCTGCTTCAACATTAATAAGAAAGTCACATGTAAGAATAACCTATACTATTTAAGCACTAGATCCGTGATGAAACTGCCAATTTCCTTGTTTAAGCCGATCAATTTCAATATAAAAGTCATTGATTAGTGCAAATTTCATCATCTTCTAGTTAACCTGAAATAACACCAATCAAGAATTGTGGAAATATAATTAATGGATATCCAACTTCAGCTCAAAAAACATGAAATTGATTAAACCGTTGACCTCTGGCTTGTTCTTGATATTCTTAGCATGGTGTGCATAATCGACGGTGCTGAGTGTCTCTTTTAAAAAATGGACTGATGGTGAGATTGTGGCAATTATGCATGTCTTTGTTTTCCCACCCAAAGAATCCCTCAATAGCCTTGTTCATTTGATATCCCTGTTTTTCCACAAAAAAAACATTGAGGCCTTGTTTGGTCTTAGAGAAGAGAAGCCTTTGAGAGAGGGAATTATATACAAGGAAATAATGAGACTGAATATGTAATAATATATATATTTCAGAAAAAAAATATAATATATTTTTAAATATTTATTTTAATAAAATATATTTTTCAAGCAACGCATGAGAAATCCACCGAAATGGGAAGGAAACCAATTTTCCTTAAATGATGAAATTAACAATCCCTCTCTCTCATAGCAAACATGATTTCTTAGGTCATTGTTCCATTGTATCAAACAAAGCCTTAAAGTCTCCCACTTAAAAAATGAAATATCCTTTATATATGGGATAGTTTACCTATATATAACATGGCCAGAGTGCTCCAAAAGTGAATTAATGACATGACCAAGAGTGAGAAAGATTTTATTGATCTCACCATCTTCCCTTACCCCTCCCTAAAAAATTATATTTTTCAAAAGTTTGACCTATTTCATTAAGACTACACAAAAATGGCTATAACTCTTTGACTTGATATATAATAGGGCTTGTTTGACAACACTAACTAAAAAATGATTATTAAATGATACAACTCTTTGACTTGATCTCACCATCTTCCCTTACCCCTCCCCCTTCCATTATGTATGTTTTCCCTGTTCTAGTTTTTTCATATGAAAAGATAGTGAAGTTATATCCCTCAAGGACTTCATGAAAAATAGGAGATACAACTTGATCAAACCACTCCTCCGATTTAGATGTGGGACCAAAAACCTACAATCAAACTAACAATTTTAGCTTCCATTTATAAAGTTAGAACTGAATCGGTACTAATTCCACCACCAATTCTACACTAAGACAGAAACTCAACCTCATTTTTTGATAAACTAAATGTAAAATCATACCTTATCAAAAGTAAAAGTTTTATTGATTTGTTTGTTAGATATGGTCTGTATCGCTAAAAATTCCTTCCTATTTTCATTACATGAAACCATGATCAACATGTTCACCTTCAACTCATCATCATTCAAAGGCCTAGATTATTCAAAGAATCATCAGTGTATGAAAAATCAGAAAGAGGAAAATAAAACAAGTTACACGTCTAGGATAATGAAATTCACGTACAACTTAGAATAACTTGTACATTCATGCCTTTACCTCTATCATGCCTATTACTTGACCCTAAATCTACTGATTTCATCATCTTCTGGTTAACTTGAAACAATTCCAAACAAGAATTGTTGTTGTTGGAGTTTGTATCCCACATTGAACTTGTGGTCCGATGTGGTCTTTATTAATGATTATAAAATAACCTCAAGGCCTCCCTTAGAGAGGAACCTCATCGTGAAACCACACGAGCGGGCCAGTCGTCTGAGCACCGGGAAAATGCATGGGTGGGCCGGTCATCAGAGCGCTGGGAAACCACAAGAGGAGGCTAGCATGGAGGTGGGGGTGCCACATAAGGAGGCCCGCATGGAGGCGGGGGATACTGTAGGAGGAGGCCAACATGGAGGCGAGGGTTTCCATAGTAAGAGGCCAGTATGGGGGGAGAAGCGGTGCAGAGGGGAAGCGGATAGAAGGTCGACGCAATGGAGGGGATTCCACACAGGAGGGGATCCCATCTGGAAAAGAGGGGCACACGCAGGAGGGAATCATGTCGGGAAAGGAGGAGCGCGTGCAGGAGGGTTATATTGGGAGGGAGCCACCTGGATGGGGGAAATGTAGTCGCAAGGGATGGAGGACCGATGGGATTCCATGGGAGGAGGCCGAGCGAAGTAGGACACCTTGAGGGAGGCAGGACTGGTCGTGATTCCAGGAGGCAGGGTAGGCCAGGATGAACCATGCTGCAATGGCGGGGAGTTGGCTGCCATGATGGAGGAATTGTGTCTAGTGGGGAAGCTATCGAGGGATGCACAAGAGTGTCGACCAGGTATGAGGCGACGCAGGGGGGCTCGATCCGTTGGGAAGGAGGAAAGGCTGGAAGGGGGCGACGGGAGATGCATGCAGGGCCACACCGAGAGAGGCATAGGGAGCAGGTAGAGCCGTCATGCAATAGGGGGTGGAGAATTAGGGCTAGGTGCCTACCAACCCCTTATGAGAGGAAAATAAAAATCAAACCCAAGATAGGAAAAAATAAAATGGGAGGGGGGGGGGGGCTCGGGATTAGTTTCCCTCTAATACCATGTAGAATGATAAGAGAAGGTAAACCCAAATCCCCAAGGTTACTCTCTAAAGGAGGCCTTGAGGTTATTTTATGATTAATAATAAAGACCATAATCCAATGTGGGATAAAGACTCCAACAGTTTCAATATATGGAATGGAAATCCAACTTTAGCTCAAAAAACATGAAATTGATGAAACTACTAACCTGTGTCTTGTTCTTGATATTCTTAGTATGGTGTACATAATCTATGGTGTTGAGTGTCTCTTCCAAACAACAGATTGATGGCAAGATTATGGAAATTATGCATGTCTTTGTTTTCCTACCCAAGGTATCCCTCAATAGAATTGTTAGTTTTCTATCCCTATCTTTCCAAAAAAAGAAAAGAAAATTTCTAAGGCCTGATTTGATCCTAGAAAAGAGAATTATTTGTCTCACACCAAACATGATTTCTTAGGTCATTGTTCCATTGTATCAAACGCATCCTTAAATCCACCCACTTAAAAAAATGAAATATCCTTTATATACGGGCTAGTTTAACTATATTGAACATGGACAGAGTTCTCCACAAGTTCATTAATGACACGACCAAGAGTGAGAAAGCTTTTATTGGTCTCACCAACTTTACTTTCCCTTCCCTGAAAATGTAGATTTTCCAAAGTTTGATCTATTTCAGTAAGACTACACAAATTTGAATACATCTCTTTAACTTGCTATATAATAGGGCATGTTTAAAACCACTAACTAAAAAAATGCTAATTATCACTTGGGATAAATGCTCATGTATAAGTACAAGTGTTTTTTCAGAAATAAAACTTGTTTTTTAAAACTGCACATTATGAGTGAAAAGTGACATAATGAGTTTTCAATAAGTGCGCCAAACAAGTACTGGCAAGAAAAATAAACTGAGTCACACCTCTCTTGCACCAAAACATGAAATATTCTCAAAATCAACAAGGTCCATAAGGTTTAGCTTCCCACACTTGACCATCTCCTCCCCCTCTAGCGTGCACTCCTTGATGTGAATCGTAATAGAAAATATCGAATGAGACCAGCTATTTTATTTGTTCAGGAGAGTTTTAGTTTCTCTCCTTTTAGCAGAACCTTTCTCCATGATCTTGTAAATTTCATTAGCAGTACAAACAATCTCTTCTTCTAAACCTCTCACAAAGAAACCTCCTTTCCCATCTTCCATCAACGTAATGGGTTTCTTTGAATTGTCATATATGAATTTAGAGCACTCTTATAGATCCAAAAAGTATGTTATCTCCTTGTTGTACAGCTCTAAAAACATTACCTTCATGTTGTATTCAGCACTTTGAGATTCCAGAATATCAAATATTTTCTTAACAACTCTCAGAATCACACCAGCATCGCTTGGGAATTATCTATTCTGTAAAAAAGAAAGTCAGCATAGTTTTACCATGTTATGTGCGGTAGATGAAAGATGAGAGGTTGATTATTTTATTGAAACCAAACTTTTTTTCTTTCTCCCCCTTCTATTGTGTACGTTTTCCCTATTCCAGTTTGTCCATAAGAAAATATAGTGTAGTTATATCCCTCAAGGACTTCATGAACAATAGAAGAAACATCTTGATCAAACAACTCCTGTTTAGATGTTGGACCAAAAACCAACAAACAAACTAACAATTTTAACTTCCATTTATAAAGTCATAACTAAACCAGTACTAATTCCATCACCAATTCTACACTAAGACAAAAACGGAACATCAGGTTTTGATAAACTAAATTTAAAAGCATACCTCATCAAAAACAAAAGTCCTATCAATATGTTTGTTAGCTATGGTCTGCATCGTTGAAACTTCCTTCCTGTTTTTATTAAATGAAACCATGATCAGCATGTTCACATTAAACTCATCATTATTCAAAGGTCTGGATTATTCAAAGCATCATCAGTGTATGGAAATGAAAAAAAAAGTAAAACAAAACAAGTTACACTTCCAAGATAACAAAATTCACCTGCAACACAGAAGAACCTACACATTCACACCTTTATCTCTATCATGCCTATTACTCAACCATGAATCCACTGATTTCATCATCTTTTGGTTAAACTGAAACAACAACAAATAAGAATTGTTGCAATATAAGGAATGGAAATCCAACTTCAGCTCAAAAAACATGAAATTGATGAAATTTTTGACCTTTGTCTTGTTCTTGATATTCTTAGCATGGTGTGTATAATCAACGGTGCTGAGTGTCTCTTCTAAACAATGTACTAATGGTCAGAGTGTGGCAATTATGCATGTCTTTGTTTTCCCACACAAGGAATCCCTCAACAGACTTGTTAGTTTGATATCCCTGTTTTTCAAAAAAAAAAGACAATTGCTTAGGCCTCGTTTGGTCCTAGAGAAGAGAAGCCTTTGTCTCATACCAAACATGATTTCTTAGGTCACTATTCCATTGTATCAAATAGAGCCTTAAAGCCACCCCCTTAAAAAATGAAATATCCTTTATATATATGCCAGTTTACCTATATGGAACATGGCTAGAGTGATCCACAAGCGCATTAATGACACGACCGAGAGTGAGCAAGCTTTTATTGGTCTCAATAGCTTCCCTTGCCCTTCCTTGAAAAAATAGATTTTTCCAAAGTTTGATCTATTTCAGCAAGACTATACAAATTTGGCCTCAACTCTTTAAATTTCTGAAAAATAGGGCATGTTTGATAACACTAACTAAAAAAATTTATTATCACTTGTGATAAATTCTCATGTAAAAGTGAAGTGTTTTTTCATAAACAAAACTTATTTTTTAAAACTGCACATTATGAGTGAAAAGTGATATATTGAGTTTTCAATAAGTGCGCCAAACGAGTACTGGAAAGAAAAATAAACTGAGGTACACCACTCTTGCACCAGAACAAGAAATATTCTCAAAACTAGTGAGGTCCACAAGGTTTAGCTTCCCACACTTGATCATCTCCTCCCCCTCTGGCATGCACTCCTTGATGTGAATCGTAATAGAAAATATCGAATGAGACTGGATTCTTTGTTTGTTATAGAGAGTTTCTGTTGTTCTCCTTTTAGCAGAACCTTTATCCAAGATCTTGTAAATTTCATTAGTAGTACAAACAATCTCTTCTTTAAAACCTCTCAAAAAGACTTCTCTTTTCCCATCTTCCATTAGCGCAATGGGTTTCTTTGAATTTTCATCAATGAATTTAGAGCACTCTTTTGGAGCCAAAAGGTTTGTTATCTCCTTATTGTACAACTCAAAAAAGGTTACCTTCATGTTGTATTCAACACTTTCAGATTCCTGAATATAAAATATTTTCTTAACTCTTGAAATCACACCAACATCACTTGTGAATTCTCCATTTTGTAAAAAAGAAAAGGCAGTACAGTTTTACCATGATATGTGCTGTAGATGAAAGATTGAGGTTGATTATTTTATTGAAACCAAACCTTTTTTCTTTCTCCCCCTTTCATTGTGTACATTTTCCCTGTTCCAATTTGTCAGTAAGCAAAGATAGCATCATTATATCCCTCAAGGAATTCATGAACAATAGGAGATACATCTTGATCAAACAACTCCTCTTGTTTAGATGTTGGACCAAAAACCTACAAACTAATTAACAATTTTAGCTTCCATTTATAAAGTCAGAACAAAATCAGCACTAATTCCACCACTAATTTTACACTTATATATAAATAAAACCTCAAATTTTGATAAACTAAATGTAAAAGCATACATTATCAAAAGAAAAAGTTATATCGATCTGTTTGTTAGCTATGGTCTGCATCCCTGAAACTTCCTTCTTGTTTTCAGTACATGAAACCACGATCGGCATGTTCACCTTCAAATCATCATCATCCAAAGGCTTTAATTATTCAAAGAATCATCAGTGTATGAAAAATAAAAAAAAAAGCAAAACAAAACAAGTTACACTTCCAGGATAACAAAATTCACCTGCAACACAGAAGAACCTGAACATTCACATTTTTATCTCTATCATGCCTATTACTCGCCCCTAAATTTGTTGATTTAATCATCTTCTGGTTAACCTAAAACAATAATAAACAATAATTGTTATAATATAAGGAATGTAAATCCAACTTCAGCTCAAAAAACATGAAATTGATGAAATTGCTGACCTCTAGATTGTTCTTGATATTCTTATCACAATGTGGATAATCAACGGTGCTGAGTGTCTCTTTCAAACAATGGACAGATGGTGAGATTGTGGAAATTATGAGTGTCTTTGTTTTCCCACCCAAGGAATCCCTCAATAGCCTTGTTAGTTTTTTATCCCAATTTTTCTAAAAAAAGAAAAGAAAATCGCTTAGGCTTAATTTGGTCTTAGAGAAGAGAAGTCTTTTTCTCGTACCAAACATGATTTCTTAGGTCGTCCTTCAATTGCATCAAACAGAGCCTTAAATCTACTTGCTTAAAAAATGAAACATCCTTTATATACGGGCCAATTTACATATATGAAACATGGCCAGAGTGCTCCACAAGTGCATTAAGGACACGAACAAGAGTGAGAAAGATTTCATTGGTCTCACCAAATTCCCTTTCCCTTCCCTGAAAAAGTAGATTTGGCCAAAAGTTTGATGTATTTTAGTAAAACTACACAAATTTAGCAATAGCTCCTTGACTTTTTATATAATAGGGTTTGTTTAAAAACACTAACTAAAAAATGCTTATAATCACTTGGGATAAATACTCATGTATAAGTGCAAGTATTATTTTAAACTGCACATTATGGAAGATGAGCATTTGTCCCAAGTGATAATAAGCATTTTTTAGTTAGTGTTGTCAAACAGACCCTATTATATAGCAAGTCAAAGAGATGTAGCCAAATTTTTGTTGTCTTACTAAAATAGATAAAACTTTAAAAGCACCTACTTTTTCCGGTAAGGGCAAGGGAAGCTGGTGAGACCAATAAAAGCTTGCTCACTCTCAGTCATGTCATTAATGCACTTGTGGAGCACCCTATCCATATTCCATATAGGTAAACTGGCTCGTATATAAAGGATATTTCATTTTTTAAGTGGGTGGATTTAAGGATCTATTTGATATAATGGAACAGTGACCTAAGAAATCATATATGGTACGAGCCAAAGACTTCTCTTCTCTAGGACCAAACGAGGCCAAAGAGATTTTCTTTTCTTTTTTTGAAAAAACAGGGATGGAAAAAATAACAAGGCTATTAATGTATTCTTTGAGTGGGAAAAAAAATACATGCATAATTGCCACAATCTCACCATCAGTCCATTGTTTGGAAGAGACACTTAGCACTGTCGATTATGCCCACCATGCTAAGAATATCAAGAACAATCCATAGGTCAACAGTTTCATCGATTTCATGTTTTTTGAGCTAAAGTTGGAATTCTATTCCTTATATTGCAACAATTCTTGTTTGTTGTTGTTTCGGGTTAACTAGAAGATGATGAAATCATAGGATTCAGGGTTGTGTAATAGACATGATAGAGATAAAGGTGTGAATGTGCATGTTATTCTACGTTGCTGGTGAAAGATGAGAAGTTGATTATTTTATTGAAACCAAACCTTTTTTCTTTCTCCCCCTTCAATTGTGTATGTTTTCCCTGTTCTAGTTTTTCCATAAGCAAAGATAGTGCGGTTATATCCATGAAGGACTTCATGAACAATATGAGATACAACTTGCTCAAAGAACTCCTCCTCTTTAGATGTTGGACCAAAAACCTACAAACAAACTAACAATTTTAGCTTCCATTTATAAATTCAGAACTAAATCAGCACTAATTCCACCACCAATTCTACACTATGACATAAAGGGAATCTCGTGTTTTGATTAACTAAATGTAAAAGCATACCTTATCAAAAGAAAAAGTCATATCAATCTGTTTGTTAGTTATGGTCTGCATCGTTGAAACTTTCTTCCTATTTTCATTATATGAAACCACGATCGGCATGTTCACCTTCAACTCATCATCATTCAAAGACCTGGATTATTCAAAGCATCGTCAGTGTATGAAAAAGAAAAAAATGGAAAACAAAACAAGTTACACTTCCAGAATAACGAAATTCACCTGCAATGCAGAAGAACCTGCCCATTCACGCCTTTATCTCTATCATGCCTATTACTCGACCCTGAATCTGATGATCTTGGATCTATGGCTAACTTATCACCTTGAAACAAGGTATGTGATGTGGAGTGTCACGACCCGTCCTCGGGGCCCGTGTCGTGACTACCCCAAGCCCGCCTTCCATAGGCCAGGGGCTGGCAACTAGTACCAAAGGCATAAATCCCTAAGTTGGAAAGGCATTGCCTTTATATATTGTAAACACACACAATCAGAGTACAACTGGAAGCAAACACTCAGTAAAAACTATATACAAGAAGAAGTGCGGGAAAGTAAAAAGGGGCTGGAAATACAAACCCAAAAGTAAAGTACAAGGAAACAAAAAAGTAACAGTACAACTGAAAGAAAGTACAACTGAAGAAAAGTAAGTAGCTACTGGGTCGTCCTCCAGGGTTTCTACCTGAAGGGTAGGTACAGATGACCTCCTCAGCAATCCACGTCCATCCTTCTGCTCCGTGTACCGTCATGCCGAGTGGTCCACCTTCAGGTACCGTCCAGCCTTGCTACTCTCTGCCTCAATCAACGATGTCTGTCATCTGCAACTAACACAACGAGGTGCGGGCATAGCCTGTGCAGGGGTGAGTATAACGATACTCAGTAGGGACCCCGATACCCTCAAGGTCTCACAAAAACCAACAAGGATAAACCACGAATTATGAAATCAAAGGATAACCATTACTTAGGTATATGCCCATACATATACCTAAGTTATCTAGTAACCCATCTCAATCATGAGGAAAACACAAAATTCATTGACTCAGCTCAAAACAATGATTTTATTCTAGGGGTGGTAACATGTAACACCCCCATTCTAACTTTTGAAATCTCGGCTGCTGACGTACTCCTTTATAGAGTACTGTGGGCCTACCAAGTCACACAGAGACGCTTCCCACTATCCCGGACTGATGTGGTACTCCTCCTATTGAGTATCGTGGGTCTGCTGCGTCACATAGAGGCGCTCCCCACTATGGGTCTGTTGCGTCACACAGAGGCGCTCCCCCTCGTAGCCTACTGAGGTACTCCTCCTGTCGAGTACCGTGGGTCTTCCGCGTCACACAGAGGCGCTCCCCACTGTGGGTCTGATGTGTCGCACAGATGTGCTCCCCACTGGGCAAGTCAAAACACTCCGAGTCGAAAGGTCAGCAGTCGTCAGGTATCAGCCGGCTATTAGGTTTTCGTACTCCTCTCGCTCATCTCCGGGAGGATCCGCTCCACAAGTTACTGGTCGATCCACCAACAATCACGAATTCTCACGCAAAAGTATCTCAATGGTCCGCCTCGTCATAGGGGTCTCAACACAACAGACGGCGCGTCAATCGGACGCCTGGTCTGTGAGTTATTGGCATTTCCGTTCTAAGGGTCCGGCTAGATTTTAGGTTCAAACCAACCCGACCATACCCCTGTTGGGTCGGAACAAACGAGAATGATGGAAAGAGGGGGGGGTGAATTGCCTTTTAAAAAAATGATTAACAAATTAAAATCAAAGTTGAAATGCAGCGGAAAGAAAAGAGGCAAGACACAAGAAATTGATAACGGAGTTCGGCCAAAACCCGGCCTACGTCTCTGCTCCCAACTCAACCATTGAGAGATTCATACCGCTTGCTTTTCAATGGTTTTAGCAAGAAACCCACTAGGCTTTGAGGTAGCACTAGGACCTATTACAGCTTGCTTTTATTGGTTGAGCAAGAACCCACTTGCTTTTAATGGTTTAGCAAGAACCCACTATCTTTCTTACAGGTGAAGGATAGCTCACCTATGTCTCAAGCTATTTAAAGGAAAGCTTGGCAACCTTTTCACACCTTAATGGTGATGTGAAACCCAAAAGAAAGGGGGATGAGAAAAGGTTTGGGGTTTGTAGGCACAAACCCAATTTTAAGCTCAAAATAAATAATGAAATAAAAACCGTAATTGAGGAGAAGCCTTGGGCGCCAATTGGATAGAAGGAGTTGATGTAGCGTGCTCTCCCAAGCTTCTTGAGGTGCTCCTTGGATTGGAAGTTGGTTGGAGCACTTGGGGTTCCTTTGAAGTGGCTCGCCGGAGGATTGCCGAATGATGGAAAAAGTGTCCGTTGGCTTCACAATAGTTCCGGTTAGTGTCCGGGGCTTCCTTGCCCTTTATTTATAGGCATGGAACCCTTGGGGAGTCTTCGGAGCCATTGGAGAGGTCTTCGGAGCCGTTGGAGGCCAAAATAAGGTTGACTGGTCAAAGCCAACGGCTAGTTTGACTGGGCTACCGGCTGGCCGGTACAGGGCCACCGGCTGGCCGGTGTTTGAGAATTTGGAGATGCTTTGAGTGCAGGCTGCACCGGCTGGCCGGTGGAGGAGCCACCGGTTGGCCGGTGGCTTGGCAGTAGCTGATCTTCTTTTCCAGGCACCACCGGCTGACCGGTGCCAGAGCCACCGGCTGGCCGGTGGGCAGACAGTAGCTCCCACTGTTCTGCTGGGTGCCACTGGCTGGCCGGTGCTGAGGCCACCGGCTGACCGGTGAAGCCTGGCAGTGGGCAATGCCTCTGCCAGGTCCTCCGGCTGGCCGGTGCTATCACACCGGTTGGCCGGTGGACTGAATTTCAGTCCACTTGATGTGCTTCATGGCCCATTTCCTTGGCAATCTTTTGCCTATCATCCACAACACTTAAAACACAATATTAGATAAATAAGAAGGTGATTGTGATCATGAAAATCAAACAACGAGGGGAACGAGATGTACAACAATCTCCCCCTATTTTGATGATCACAATCAACAAAACAATTAAAGTAAAAAACTGAAATTGAAAGGAAATGCAAAGCATGATGAAAAGGATTCTCCCCCAATCAATCAAGAAATTTCTCCCCCTTTGTGATTATCAAAATAGCGTGGGGCATAAAACTTGATTGAGGGAAATTTTGAAAAACAAGAGATGGGATTTGAAAATCAATTGAAATTTTGGAAATTGAAAGATTTGAATCAAAATATGAATAACAGTTTGAATTGAAAGTTTTGAATCAAAATTGAAATGAAAATTTTGAATGAAAATTTGAAACCAAGTGTTGAAATTGAAAGTTGGAATCGAAAATTTTGAAATTGAAATTAAACGGGCTTAATTTTTGAAATTGAGAGTTGTGAAACAAAGTTTGAAAACAATTTAGAAAGTTCTCCCCCTAAATAGAAACAATGAATCACCGGGGAAAGGAAACTATCTTAGGCCCGGGGAGACTCGCTAGAAGGGATTTTTCAATCCATACTTGTCTCATAGCTGGTCTTCTCCTATAAAATTCGTCCGAAAAGTAAAAAGATTTGGGTTGACCGTACCGGGCGTTTTTGCAATTACATTCATATATCATGTGCCCGGGTTTTTTACAATAGTTGCAAAATTTAAAACTAGAGCTCCCCCTTACAAAAACAGTGGGTGCATGGGAGGAGGAAGCTATATTGGTGTAGCCAAGTCCATTGGTGGTTCTAGATACTCGTTGAGAACCTAATAATTTGGTCAAATTTTGTTCACCTTGGGTGAACTTGGCTAAGGATTCTCTAAGGTCCTTGATGGTTGATTCCAAAGAATCAACATTGGGGAAATTTTGGATTTTTAGGGAGAGTTCCTCCTTCTCTTTAAGAAGTTGTTCTTTTTCGGAGGAGAGTTTTTTGAAATTCTTTTTCAAAGCAACGAATTTTGAAGAAAGCTCATGAAAACCTTTTTCTAGTTGGTCTCTAGCATGTTGGAGTTCTTCATATGATAAATGATTAAAAGAATTAGAAGAACTAGAGGAGGAAGAGGAGGAAGAGGAGGAAGATACCTCATGTTTTGCCATTAGGCAATTATTACCATTGTCGCTTGAGGAGAAAGAAGAGAAGGAGGAGCTATCACTCCAAGTATTCTTTAAAGCCTTCTTCTTCTTCTTCTTGTCCCTTTTCTTGTGAAGTGGGCAAGCGGGTACGGATTTTGCCTCGGGTTCTTGCTTTTGAGCGGGTTCTTGCTTTTGAGCCATGCTAGTACCTTCATGGGTTAGCTCTAAATATTTCCAAATATCATAAGAGGTAGAGAAAGAAGAAATGCAATTAAAAACATTACGGTCAAGACCACAATGAAGAGCGTTCATGGATTTGCCATCAAGCTCAAAATTTGCAATGTCTACGGGGGTCCATTGAGATTCATCTTTACAAGAGAGAGTATAACCATGCATGACAATTTTAAAAATTGGATATCCAATACTTTTAAGAAATGTGGTCATGCGGGTTTTCCAAAAACTATAATCGGCTCCATCAAAGAATGGAGCACGATCCAAAGAATGTCCTTCGGGGGATTGAGAGGAAGAAGCGGTAGAAGCCATCAAAAAAAAATAGGATCTTTAATTTGAAACCGGGTTAGGGTATTACTCAAATACGTGCTCTGATACCAATTGTTGGGTCGGAACAAACGAGAATGATGGCAAGAGGGGGGGTGAATTGCCTTTTAAAAAAATGATTAACAAATTAAAATCAAAGTTGAAATGCAGCGGAAAGAAAAGAGGCAAGACACAAGAAATTGATAACGGAGTTCGGCCAAAACCCGGCCTACGTCTCCGCTCCCAACTCAACCGTTGAGAGATTCCTACCGCTTGCTTTTCAATGGTTTTAGCAAGAAACCCACTAGGCTTTGAGGTAGCACTAGGACCTATTACAGCTTGCTTTTATTGGTTGAGCAAGAACCCACTTGCTTTTAATGGTTTAGCAAGAACCCATTATCCTTCTTACAGGTGAAGGATAGCTCACCTATGTCTCAAGCTATTTAAAGGAAAGCTTGGCAACCTTTTCACACCTTAATGGTGATGTGAAACCCAAAAGAAAGGGGGATGAGAAAAGGTTTGGGGTTTGTAGGCACAAACCCAATTTTAAGCTCAAAATAAATAATGAAATAAAAACCGTAATTGAGGAGAAGCCTTGGGCGCCAATTGGATAGAAGGAGTTGATGTAGCGTGCTCTCCCAAGCTTCTTGAGGTGCTCCTTGGATTGGAAGTTGGTTGGAGCACTTGGGGTTCCTTTGAAGTGGCTCGCCGGAGGATTGCCGAATGATGGAAAAAGTGTCTGTTGGCTTCACAATAGTTCCGGTTAGTGTCCGGGGCTTCTTTGGCCTTTATTTATAGGCATGGAACCCTTGGGGAGTCTTCGGAGCCGTTGGAGAGGTCTTCGGAGCCGTTGGAGGCCAAAAGAAGGTTGACTGGTCAAAGCCAACGGCTAGTTTGACTGGGCTACCGGCTGGCCGGTACAGGGCCACCGGCTGGCCGGTGTTTGAGAATTTGGAGATGCTTTGAGTGCAGGCTGCACCGGCTGGCCGGTGGAGGAGCCACCGGTTGGCTGGTGGCTTGGCAGTAGCTGATCTTCTTTTCCAGGCACCACCGGCTGACCGGTGCCAGAGCCACCGGCTGGCCGGTGGGCAGACAGTAGCTCCCACTGTTCTGCTGGGTGCCACCGGCTGGCCGGTGCTGAGGCCACCGGCTGACCGGTGAAGCCTGGCAGTGGGCAATGCCTCTGCCAGGTCCACCGGCTGGCCGGTGCTATCACACCGGTTGGCCGGTGGACTGAATTTCAGTCCACTTGATGTGCTTCATGGCCCATTTCCTTGGCAATCTTTTGCCTATCATCCACAACACTTAAAACACAATATTAGATAAATAAGAAGGTGATTGTGATCATGAAAATCAAACAACGAGGGGAACGAGATGTACAACAACCCCAACTATATCCAAACCTCAAGTGGGGTATGCCAAAATAACCATCTCGCTCCAATATTTCCATCGTCGAAGACGGTTCATCGATTGAACACTCATAGCCCATGTAATGGGCGAAAAGGTGAAAACAGGCCATAGCGGGTCCGGGTCCGGTCCAACCCGGTCTGCGGGTCCGACCCGGTCCGCGGGTCCGACCTGGTCCGCGGGTCCGACCCAGTCCGCGGGTCCAACCCGGCCCGTGGGGACGGCCCGGCCCGAGGGCGGCATGGTGGCCCGAGGGGGGTCCGTCTCATCCATGTCGAAGGGGGAAGTCGTGCACCCCCTGGCTCCCAAACGACAAAGCTGTTCGGGTGGAGTCCCACCCGACGCTAGGTGGCGCCGGTCTAGCTCATGCGGGACCCAGCGGGGTCACGCTCCTCCCAGCTAGTCGAGCGGCCAGCCACTCCGCACAGCTGGTGGCCTGCCCGACGTCGGTCGCCCCTGCTCCTCCGCCGCAGCCCGGCCTGGCCGCGGCCCCCATCTCCTCTGCGCGGCGCGACGACGCCACTCTCTTCTGGTAACCCGACGGCCTTGCATCGCCAGTTTCTCCGTGGCCGGTCCAATTCCAGTCGTCATTACTCCACCACGATCGTCAACAAAACGAGGAAAAACAAAGGGGGGGGGGGGGTCGGGCCGTGTTCGTGCGGTCCGAGCCCTCCACGTTATGGTGTTATCAATTGGCAGAAACATTACCCATGAGTGAACGGCGTAGAACGGAACAATTTCGAACTCAAATCATAAAACAACCCCTACCTTGTATTGTTGTTCGTTGACGATGTTGCAGAAAGCGAACGTCATTTTGTCGTTTGCCGCGTTCGTCATGCACTCCCAATTTCAAGCTCGTGCGTCGAAAAGTGTCCGGGGTAGAAGACCGAGGAAGAAGCGTCGTCAACGTTCTTCGCGTTCTTCATTGGGAGAATGGTTCTCCCTAACTCTCCTCTTCCTCCGTTCCACCAAAAAAATGTTTCCAACCAAAATGAAATAATAGATTATCCATTATTTTAATGGTTGGAATAAATTAAAATGGAGAATTAATTAAAGGGGGGCTCCACTTAATTAAGTCTTGTGTGTAGGCACAAATTAATTAAGGGAGTTCAAGAAGTTTAATGGGTGGTAGCTCCATAAATGGGGAGTTCAAGGGTTTCATCCTCGGGTGGTCCCCACCACATTAAATGACAAGAGATGTTTAAACCTAGGGTGGGACCCACCACCATAACCTCTCATGGGAGGTTATGGTGTGGTGGCCCCCACACCTAACCTCCTCTTGGAGGTTATAACCACCAAATAAAAATAAGCTACACACTTATTTTATTTAATTTTATTCTTAAAAAGTCCAAAAACTAACGTTCATTCTTGACCAACTGTCGTCGAGATGAAAGTCTTCTTAAGAGAATACGAGTGCTACGAGTTCAACGGTGCCCTTGGATTTCAATTCTGAGCACCGATTCAAAAGTTATAAAATCTCACTCGTACGTTTACTGAACGTACCCGAACAAAAATTCAGAAATTGATTTCGGGCACACCAGGCCTCAAAATCAAGCGCCGTAAATTTTCACGGACTCGTAAAATTCTCATGTATTTAAAAAAAATTCCACAGAAATTCCAGGTTTTTACATTATCCCCACCTCAGGGATTTACGTCCCCGTAAGCTACAAATCGAACTAAGGGAACAAATGAGGGTACTAAGAATGCATCTAAGCCTCCCGCTCCCATGTGCTCTCCTGCAGGTTCTCGTGCTGCCAGTGTACGCGCACCAGAGGTATAGACCGTCTACATAGGACCCGCTCCTGTCGATCCTCAATCTCCACTGGAACCTCTGTGAAATTCTCCCCGTCATCGATGTCCAGCTCCTCGTGGTCGATGATGTGGGATGGGTCGTGCACATATCTCCTCAGCTGAGATACGTGGAAGACGTCGTGCTCCTGGTGCAACTGAAGTGGAAGAGCTAAGCGGTAAGCCACATCGCCTACTCTGTTGAGGACCAGGAAAGGTCCGATGAATCGTGGAGATAACTTGTCGCCTCATCCAAATCTTCGTAGACCTCGTCAAGGTGAGACCCGTAGAAAGATGTAATCATCATCCTCGAACTCCATAAGCCTCTGTCTCCTGTCAGCATACGACTTCTGCCTACTCTGTGCAGTCTTCATCCACTCCTGGATGATCTACACCTTCTTGGTGGTAGCTCACACCATCTCTGGTCCCACCAGTGATGATTCCCCAAGGTCTGTCCAGCACAAAGGTGATCTGCAAGGTCACACGTACAACGCTTCGAAAGGTGCCATCCCCACGGTAGAGTGATAGATGTTGTTCTAGGAAAACTCCACCAAAGGTAAGTGATCCTCCCAGCTGTGACCAAAGTCAAGGACACATGTGCGGAGCATGTCCTCGAGGGTCTGGATGGTCTGCTCGGTCTGGCCATCTGTCTGAGGATGGAAGGCAGTGCTCAGATGTAGCTACGTCCCGAAAGCCTCCTGCAACCCCTTCCATAGCCGGGAAGTAAATCGTGCATCACGGTCAGAGACAATAGAAGAAGGTACTCCATGAAAACATACAATCTCCTGTACATAGAGGCGTCCCAAGCTCTCAACTGATCCATGCTCTTTGATTGGTATTAAGTGGACCGACTTGGTGAGTCGGTCAACAATCACCCAAATCGAGTCGTGGCTCCTAGATGTACGTGGAAGACCCGTCACGAAGTCCATGGATATCCCATCCCACTTCCACTCTGGGACCTCTAAGGGTTGTACCAAGCCTGCTGGTACCTGGTGCTCCGCCTTCACTTGTGGACAAGTGAGGCATCGTGAGACAAACTCAGCTACTGTCTTCTTCATACCTGTCCACCAGTGCTGTCGTTGAAGGTCCTGGTACATCTTCACAACTCCTGGATGTACCACCAAAGGGGAAGTGTGGAACTCCCTCAACACTTCCTCCTAAAGTGATACTTATACCATGGTACGTCCTCTGAAGAGGATGGAGTGTTCCCCACCTTCAGAAAATCTATCAAGTGCTTGCCTTGTGGATATCTGAGCACATTGTGTATCACGTTCAGTGTCTCCATGTTGTGCCTCCCTAACTCGTTGATGTAGTGGGGGAGTGACTGTAAGAGACTGTAGATAGGTTGTTCCATCTCTATCCACAATGGATATCTGTAAGGCAGTTAGCTGCTATGTCACCTCTCCTAGCAGCTGTATACCAGTCCTCCTGCTGAGCGCATCTGCAACAACGTTCCCCTTCCCAGGAGTATAGAATATCTCGAAGTCATGGTTCTGGAGGAACTCAAGTCAACGTCGTTGTCTCAGATTCATGTCCTTCTGAGAGAAGATATACCTAACACTCTTGTGATCAGAGTACATGGTAAAACGTTCACCCATCAAATAATGTCACCACATCTTCAAGGCGAAGACCACTGCTGTTAACTCCAGGTCATGGGTAGCGTAGTTCTGCTCATGCTGCCTCAGCTGCTGAGAACCATACGTGATCATAGCTCACTCCTGCATCAGGACACACCCAAGTCTGGTCCTTGATGCGTCGTAGTAAACTACATACCCAACGCCTTCCTTTGGAAGCCTCAAGATGGGGGCACTAGTCAGCCTCTGTCTCAGCTCCTGAAAGCTCTTATGGAATCTCTCCGACTATACGAAGGGTTTCCCCTTCTTCGTCAAGGCTGGTAGTGGTGCTGCAACTCTGTAGAAGTCTGGAACAAATCTCCGGTAGTATCCAGCCAAACCCAGGAAACTCTGTATCTCCGTCACACTCCTGGGTGGCTCCCAAGCAAGTACCGCCTCAATCTTCGCTGGATATACTACAACTCCAGCCTCTGAGAAGACATGTCCTAAGAAATGAACCTCTCGAATCCATAACTGGCACTTCGAGAGCTTACCATAAAGCTAGTGCTCTCAGAGTGTGTCTAGTACTACCTGTAAATGGTAGTCATGCTCCTCCTCAGTAGTCGAGTAAATCATAATATTGTCGATGAAGACTACGACAAAGCGATCGAGGTAAGGCTAGAAGATCCTGTTTATGAGACTCATGAACACTGTTGGAGCGTTGGTTACGCCGAATGGCATAACCAAGAACTCGTAGTGGTCGTACCGACATCTGAAGGTCGTCTTCTGCACATCCTCATATCGAACTCTGAGCTGGTGATAGCCTGATATGAGGTCTATCTTTGAGAACCACCACGCTCCCTTTAGATGATTAAAGAGGTCGTCAATCCTTGGGAGTGGGTACTTGTTCTTCACGGTCACCTGGTTCAGGCAACGGTAGTCGACACAAAGCCTCAAGCTCCCATCCGCCTTCTTGGAGAATAGAATCGGAGCTGCCCAAGGAGAAACATTGGTCCGGATGAATCCCTTCCCCTACAAGTCCTCTAGCTGTACCTGCAACTCACGGAGCTCAACAGGAGCCATCAGATATGCTGGTGTAGATATCAGTGTCGTCCCAGGGTACAAGTTAATGTAGAAGTCCACCTCTCTGCAAGGAGGTAATCTTGGAACATCGTCAAGGAAGACATCTGTGTACTGCTCCACCACTGCAAGATAGCTCAGACTGTCCACATCAACTACTCCGAGGGTAAGGCAGGCCAACTGATGAGTGATCGGCTGCACCCTCCTCTGAGTAAGTTCTTCCTGCACTGCAAAGGCTCACTTCTCGCTGGTGAAGGTGAACCTGGTCCCATCCATACAGACACACCGTACTTTGCGCCTAATACAGTTAATCTGAGCATGGACTGTAGATAACCAGTCCATACCCAAGATGACGTTGTAAGGCCTCGACGCCGCTACGAGGAGATCCTAGCCGAAGCTCTCGCCTCCTAGAGTAATCTCACACTACCGGCACCAGTGCGTAATCATCGAGTCTGCTCCTGTAGGAGTCTCTAGCTGTAAGGATCGAGCCAACGGCTCTATCGGAATCTTCGAGCTTCGAATGATGGTAGTGGCAATGAAAGAGTGACTGGAACCTGTGTCTATAAGAACTGCAGCTATGGTGAAGTAGTCACAGATCGTACCTCAAATCATCTCCAGAGCACCATGGTCGTATGCCTCAGCTGCTTGGAGCATAGATCTCCCCTGTCAACCTGCTCCCTGAGGCCGGGGTGGACCTCCTGGTGGTGGTCGTGATAACACCTCGAAACGTCGCCCACCGCCAGCTGCTCGACCAGCTCCTCTGCCACATTTGCCTGCACCCTGTGGACCGCCTCGATCGAATCTCTATATCTGCCTGGGAGGTCCCTCAACTGTCTACTGATCATCAGTACGGCGGGTCGGATAGTCATGATCCATGTGACCCTCCCCGCCGCATGTGAAACACTGCATGTTCCTCACATGATTGGCTCTGTCTCTTGTGCCCCGCACAACCAAACCTGTGTCCTGAGGTCACCCATCGGATGGTCAGGTCTGCTTGGACCTCTGCGACATCTATCTGATACCTGCTGCAAAAGACTCCACTAAGTGATACCCGGTGGTGGGTCTCGCTGCTGGTGACTGCTCAGCAAGGAAACTCTCCACTATGAGGGATCTCTCTAACACCCTCGCCTGCGTCGGGATGCTGAGTGAGATCATCGATACTCTGATCTCTCGCCTGAGCCCCTGCTTGAAGGTTCGGGCTCTGAAGAATGGGTCGCGTACCATATATGTAGAGTAACGCGAGAGGTCGATGAACCTCGTTGAGTACTGTGCTACTATCATGCTACCCTACTGTAGATGCAGTATCTCCTGGATCCGCACCGCACGTAGGGTGGTTGGGACGAACTCCGCCCGAAATAGGCTCTCGAAGTCATCCCAGAGTAGTGTCGCCTCGTCATGCACCTAGAGAATCAGGCTCCACCATCTGCCTGTTGCTGCCTGAAGGAGACTCGCAGCAAGGATCACCATGTAGTCTGCTGGTGTCCCTACTAGCCTGAAGACTCTCACCACAGCCTCCAGCCAATCATCAGCTGCCTACGGGTCCGTCTCACCCCTAAACCTGGGCGGCCTCTGGCGCTGGAACTTGTGCAGTGCACTCAAGCAGCGTGCACTCTCTGCTGCCGGGGCTGGTGGTATCAGTGGCCCAACGGGTAGTGGTACCGCTGGTGCCTCAACTGGTAAAGGGCCCTGAACTGAGGCCTCATCGCTCGGTGGGCTGTTAGAGCGTACGGCTCTCTGGGCTCTACGGGGAGGCATCCTGAAAGAAACAGTTGCAACATGGTCAAAAGATTATACCTGGTGAGCTGACTTGGTTGAGCTGACTTAAGAAAAATTTAAAAGACACGCATGCAATCAGTGTTTTCATGCACTAAGTCGGAAATCAGTAGTCAAGGTCCTGGTGTATGGATACGTCGGTCACCGCACCAACACTAGACTCCTTGAACTAAAAACCACACTCGGTACGCTTAGCACTATTGCTTCATAGAAAAGAATGATTAGAGTCCTAAGTTCTGCGGTAGAACCGACTCCTCTAATACCAATTTGTCATGAACCGTCCTCGGGGCCCGTGCTGTGACTATCCCAAGCCCGGCTTCCATAGGCCAGGGGCTGGCGACTAGCACCAAGGGCATAAATCCCTAAGCTAGGAAGGCATTGCCTTTATAAATTGTAAACACACACAATCAGAGTACAACTGGAAGCAAACACTAAGTAAAAACTGTATACAAAAAGGAGTGCTGAAAAGTAAAAAGGGGTCGGAAATACAAGCCCAACAGTAAAGTACAAGGAAACGGAAAAGTAACAGTACAACTGAAATAAAGTACAACTGAAGAAAAGTAAGCAGCTACTGGGTCGTCCTCCGGGGTTCCTACCTGAAGGGTAGGTACATATGACCTCCTTAGCACTCCACGTCCGTCCGTCCACTCCGTGTACCGTCACGCCGAGTGGTCCACCTTCGGGTATCGTCTAATCTTGCTACTCTCTGCCTCAATCAACGTTGTCCATCATCTGCAACTAACACAACGAGGTGCGGGCATAGCCCGTGCAGGGGTGAGTATAACGATACTTAGTAGGGACCCTGAGACCCTCAAGGTCTCACAAAAACCAACAAGGATAAACCATGAAGTATGAAATCAACAGATAACCATTACTTAGGTATATGCCCATACATATACCTAAGTTATCTAGTAACTCATCTCAATCATGAGAAAAACACAAAAGTCATTGACTCAGCTCAAAACTAGGATTTTATTCTAGGGGTGGTAACATGTTACACTCCCATTCTAACTTTCGAAACATCGGCTGTTGGTGTAATCCTCCTCTATAGAGTACTGTGGGCCTGCCGTATCACACAGAGGCACTTCCCACTATCCTGGACTGTTGTGGTACTCCTCCTGTCGAGTACCGTGTGTCTGCTGCGTCACACAGAGGCGGTCCCCACTGTGGGTCTGCCGCGTCACACAGAGGCGCTCCCCCTCGTAGCCTGCTGAGGTACTCCTCCTGTCAAGTATCATGGGTCTGCCGCGTCACACAGAGGCGCTCCCCACTATGGGTCTGCCGCGTCACACAGAGGCGCTCCCCACTATGGGTCTGTCGCGTCACACAGAGGCGCTCCCCACTGGGCTAGTCGAAACACTCCGAGTCGAAAGGTCAGCAGTTGTCAGGTATCAGCCAGCTACTAGGTTTCCGTACTCCGCTCGCTCGTCTCTGGGAGGATTCGCTCCAAAAGCTACTGGTTGATCCACCAACTATCACGAAGTCCCACACAAAAGTATCTCAAAGATATTCCTCGCCACAGGGGTCTCAATGCAACAGACAGCGCGTCAATCGGACGCCCGGTCTGTGAGTTATTGGCATTTTTGTTCCAGGGACCCGATTGGATTTTAGGTTCAAACCAACCCGACCGTACCCCAACTGTGTCCAAACCTCAAGTGGGGTATTCCAAAAGAACCTTCTCACTCCAAGTTTCCGTCGCCGCAGACAGTTCATCGATCGGACACCTGTAGCCCAAGTTATGGGTGAAAAGGTGAAAATAGGCCATAGCGGGTCCGGGTCCGGTCCGACCCGGTCCGCGGGTCCGCCCCGGTTCGTGGGTCCGACCAGGTCCGTGGGTCTGACCCGGTCCGCGGGTCCGACCCGGTCCGCGGGGTCAGCCCGATCCAAGTGAGCGGCTCGACCCGAGGGCGGCTCGGCCCGCAGCCCGGCGGCCCGCGGGGGGTCCGCCACAGCCGCGTCCAGGGGGGACGTCGCACGCCCCCTAGCTCCCGAACGGTAGAGTCGTTCGAGTGCAGTCCCAACCGGTGCCAGGTGGCGCCGGTCCAGCTCACGCGGGACCTGGCGGGGTCCCGCTCCTCCCGGTTAGCCAAGCGGCCAGCCGCTCCGCACCGCCACCGGCCGGCCCGACACCGACCGCCCCTGATCCCCCGCCGCGTCACACCCTGACCGCAACTCTCCTCCTCCACGCAACGCGATGGCTCTGCTCCCTTCCCCCGCGGCCCGGCCTGGCCGTGGCCCCCTTCTCCTCCGCACGGCGTGACGACGTCGTGCTCTTCTGGCGACCCGACGGCCTTGCGCCGCCGGTTTCTCCACGGCCGGTCCGATGTCGACCACCGTTGCTCTGTCACGGTCATCAACAGAACAAGGAAAAACGAAGGGGGAGGGTCAGGCCGTGTTCGTGCGGTCCGATCCCTCCACGTTATGGTGTTATCAATTGAAAGAAACATTGCCCATAAGTGAACGACGTAGAACGAAACAATTTCGAACTCAAATCATGAAACAACCCCTACCTCGTATTGTTGTTCGTTGACGATGTTGCAGAAAGCGAACGTTGTTTCGTCGTTTGCCGCGTTCGTCATGCACTCCCAATTTAAAGCTCATGCGTCGGAATGTGTCTGGGTAGAAGACCGAGGAAGAAGCGTCGTCGGCGTTCTTCGCGTTCTTCGTTGGGAGGATGGTTCTCCCTAGCTCTCCTCTTCCTCTGTTCCACCAAAAGAATGTTGCCAACCAAAATGAAATAATAGATTATCCATTATTTTAATGGTTGGCATGAATTAAAATGGATAATTAATTAAAGGGGGGCTCCACTTATTTAATTCTTGAGTGTAGGCACAAATTAATTAAGGGAGTTCAAGAGGTTTAATGGGTGGTAGCTCCATAAATGGGGAGTTCAAGGGTTTCATCCTCAGGTGGTCCCCACCACATTAAATGACAAGAGATGTTTAAACCTCGGGTGGGCCCCACCACCATAACCTCTCATTGGAGGTTATGGTGTGGTGGCCCCCACCCCTAACCTCCTCTTGGAGGTTATAACCACCAAATAAAAATAAGCTACACACTTATTTAATTTAATTTTATTCTTAAAAACTCCAAAAACTACCTTTCATTCTCGACCAACTGTCGTCAACATGAAAGTCTTCTTAAGCGAATACTGGTGCTGCGAGTTCAACGGTGCCCTCAAATTTCAATTCCGAACACCGGTTCAAAAGTTATAAAATTCCGCTCGTATGTTTACTGAACGTACCCGAACAAAACTTCAGAAATTGATTCCAGGCACACCGAGCCTCGGAATCAAGCGCCGTAAATTTTCAAGGACTCGTAAAATTCCCATGTATTTAAAAAAAAATCACGTAAATTCCAGGTCTTTACAGGGAGATAGGCACCAATCCTCCTCGATGTTGTGACTGTGAAGAATCCATAGCTCAATTGATCTATCGATGCTAGAGTCCTTCCCCTGAAACTATTAGATCACTTTTATAAGCACTAAACACGAGTTGCAACTGAATTGAATATACAACCCAGAAGCATAAAACATTCATTTTATGAACTGAGTTAGAGTGATAATTTGAATAATTCTTATATACACATCAATTATGAAGTTTTCTTGATGTTTTTAATGCCTGAAGAGGTTTAGAAGTTCTTAATGAATCTGTGAAGAATTCTAGAATTTTCTAAATAAGGTGCGCGTAACATTTATCCTAAGAAAATTAATATGCACAAAATATTTGAGTTTTCCTGCTAAATTGTTGAGGAATGAGCTTAAAAATGATTAAAATTGATTTTAAATATTTTCTAATAAACTCAAAAAAATCAACAAGTAGAGGGTAAAGCCCCTTTATTAAAATTAAAAAGAAAGCCTTTTTTAAAAAATGAGCAAGAGGAAACCCATAAGAAACGCAATGGCAACAATGCCAAAAAAAGAGTCCCAAAGGGGTGAACAAAAGACCCAAGTACCTCAATTGCGCCCAGCAAGCACCTCAATCATCCCTGGATACACGCACCAGATGGAACCACGCTTAAGCACAGAATCAACCAGGGACGCCCGGATCTGAGGAGAATCAGGGAAGAAGAAGCCCGGCATGGCCCGTCTTGAGATCCAATCCTCAGCACTGCGGAGGGGAAGACGGCATGGTAGAATATGAACACAGAAAATAGAAACCCTGGGAGAAGGGGAACTTCGAAACCTGAGCAATCGCTTCTGAATCACAAGACGAAGCCACGAAACAGAAGGGATTAAGAAAAATCTGCCACAACCGCCAGCATATTAGAGGAAAATCTCATAAGGAGAGGAAGAACGAGAGGGTTGGGGGAACCAGGAGAGTGTCATCCATCTAATAAAGGCTCAAATATATTTTTTGGAGATGGGGAAATCTAAATGCCCCAATATTTGGAGATATCTTTGGAGATTTTATTATGAAAGACGAAATTTGAATTGATCAATATCTGTAGATTTAATCAATTAAATTGATCAAGTATTTATTAGACAAAAACATGGAGAATCTATTTTCATAATTCAAGTCAAATAAATCAACAAAAAATCCTACTTTTCAAGAAATTGAATTATGGATTTTTTTATGAATATTTATCAATAATTCATTAGTGAGAGTGATTGTATACTAATCAATAATAACTGAAGTCTTGAGAGGTAAAACAATGCTAAAAAAATTAATTGATCAAGTAAGATAAAAATTCATTGAATTGTTGGTTGAAATCTTTTAGAAATTGATTATAAAATTAATTGGTGATTATTTGATTCAAAATTTGAATATATGAAGGATGAAATTTATTTTGGGAGATGTACGGGAATTTAATTGCTCAAGGATTATAGAGTTATCTTTGGAGTTATTTTTATAAATTTTATTACGAAAGACTAAATTTGAATTGGTCGATATCTATGGATTTAGTTGACTAAATTGGTCAATTATTTTTTATAGAATTTTTTTGAAAAAACTATTTTCATAATTCAAGTTAAAGAAATCAACAACAAATCTTATTTTTCGGAAAATCTAATTAAGAATTATTTTTTATGAATATCTATCAATAATTCATGGAAATCGAAAGGAAGAAGTTGTTGAGGAACTCATAAGAAAGAGTGTGATCGTATGTTAATCAACAACTGAAGCCAAAAGTTATGTTATCTCCTTATTGTACAACTCTAAAAACACTACCTTCATGTTGTATTGAGCACTTTGAGCTTCCAGAATATCAATGATTTTCTTAACAGCTCTCTGAGTCACACCAGCATCGCTTGGGAATTCTCCATTCTGGAATAAAGAAATGGCAGCACAATTTTACCATGATATGTGCTGCAGATGAAAGATGAAAGGTTGATTATTTTATTGAAACCAAACCTTTTTTATTGCTCCCCATTCCATTGTGTACATTTTCCATATTCCAGTTTATCCATAAGCAAAGATAGTGCGGTTATATCCCCCAAGGACTTCATGAACAATAGGAGATACAGCTTGATCAAGCAACTCTTCCTGTTTAGATGTTAGACCAAAAACCTAAAAACAAACTAACAATTTTAGCTTCCATTTATAAAGTTAGAACTAACCAGTACTAATTCCACCCATAATTCTACTCTAAGACAGAAATAGAACCTCGGGTTTTGATAAACTAAATGTAAAATCATACCTTATCAAAATCAAAAGTCATATCGATCTGTTTGTTAACTATGGTCTGCATCCCTGAAACTTCCTTCCAATTTTCATTACAAGAAACCATGATTGGTGTGTTCACCTTAAACTCATCATCATTCAAAGGTCAGGATTATTCAATACATCATCAGTGTATGAAAAAGGAAAAAAGGAAAACAAAACAAGTTACACATCCAGGATAATGAAATTCAACTGCAACGCAGAAGAACCTGCACATTCACGCCTTTATCTCTGTCATGCCTATTACTCAACCCTAAATCTACTGATTTCATCATATTCTAGTTAACCTAAAACAAAAAAACAATAATTTTTGCAATATAAGGAATGGAAATCCAACTTCATCTCAAAAAACATGAAATTTATGAAACTGCTGACCTCTGGCTTGTTCTTGATATTCTTAGCACGGTGTGCATAATTGACGGTGTTAATTTGCCACCCTAGGAATCCCTCAATAGCCTTGTTAATTTGATAACCCTATTTTTCCAAAAAAAAGAAAAGACAAACGCTTGGGCCTCGTTTGGTCCTAGAGAAGAGAAGCCTTCTTGGACCAAACATGATTTCTTATGTCATTGTTCCATTGCATCAAATAGAGTCTTAAAGTCACCTGCTTAAAAATGAAATATCCTTTATATACAGGTCGATTTACCTATATGAAACATGGTCAGAGTGCTCCATAAGTGCATTAACGACCTAACAGGGAGTGATCAAGTTTTTATTGGTCTCACCAACTTCCCTTTCCCTCCCATAAAAAAGTATATTTTTCCAAAGTTTGATCTATTTCTGTAAGACTACACAAATTTGGCTACAACTCTTTGACTTGCTATATAAGAGGGCATGCTTGACAACACTAACTAAAAAATGATTATTATCACTTGGGATAAATGCTCATGTATAAGTGAAAGTGTTTTTTGAGAAACAAAACTTAATTTTTAAAACTGCACATTATGAGTGAAAAGTGATATAATGAGTTTTCAATAAGTATTCTAAACGAGTACTGGAAAGAAAAATAAACTTAGGCATGCCTCTCTTGCACCAAAACATGAAATATTCTCAAAACCAGCAAGGTCCACAAGGTTGAGCTTCCCACACTTGATCATCTCCTCCCCCTCTGGCGTGTACTCCTTGATGTGAATCGAAATAGAAAATATTGAATGAGATCATATGCTTTGTTTGTTAAAGAGAGTTTCTGTTGTTTTCCTTCTAACAGAACCTTTCTCCAAGATCATGTCAATTTCATTAGTAGTACAAACAACATCTTCTTCTAAACCTCTCACAATGACACCACCTTTCCCATCTTCCATCAACGCAATGGGTTTCTTTGACTTGTCATCTATGAATTTAGAGCACTCTTTTAGAGCCAAAAGGTTTGTTATCTCCTTATTGCACAGCTCTAAAAATGTTACCTTCATGTTGTATTTAGCACTTTGAGCTTCCAGAATATCAAAGATTTTCTTAGCAGCTCCCGAAATCACACCATCATTGCTTGTGAATTCTCTATTCTGGAAAAAAGAAATGGAAGCAAAGTTTAACCATGATATGTGTTGTAGATGAAAGATTAGAGGTTGATTATTTTATTGAAACCAAACCTTTTTTCTTGCGCCCCCTTCCATTGTGTATGTTTTCCCTATTCCAGTCTGTCCATAAGCAAAGATAGTTCCATTATATCCCTCAAGGACTTCATGAACAATAGGAGATACTGCTTGATCAAACAACTCCTCCTGTTTAGATGTTGGACCCAAAACCTACAAACAAACTAACAATTTTAGCTTCCATTTATAAAGTGAGAACTAAATCAGTACAAGTTCCACCACCAATTCTAAACTAAGACAGAAACAGAACCTCATGTTTTGATAAACTAAATGTAAAAGCATACCTTATCAAAAGCAAAATTCCCATCGATCTGTTTGTGAGCTACGGTATGCATCGCTGAAACATCCTTCATGTTTTCATTACATGAAACCACGATTGGCATTTTCACCTTCAAAACATCATCATTAAAAGTCCAAGATTACTCAAAGCATCATTAGTGTATGAAAAATTAAAAAAAGGAAAACAAAATAAGTTACAATTCCAGGATAACAAAATTCACCAGCAATGCAGAAGAACCTTCACATTCACACCATTATCTCTATCATGCCTATTAATCGACCCTAAATCCGCTGATTTCATAATCTTCTGGTTAACCTGAAACAAAAAAATTCAAGAATTGTTGCAATATAAAGAATGGAAATCCAACTTCATCACAAACAACAATAAATTGATGAAACTGCTAACCTTTGGCTTGTTCTTGATATTCTTATCATGGTGTGCATGATCGACGGTGTTAAGTGTCTCTTCCAAATAATGGACTGATGGTGTGATTGTGGCAATTATGCATGTCTCTACTTTCCCACCCAAGGAATCCCTCAATAGCGCTGTTAGTTTTCTATCCCTGATTTTCCAAAAAAAAAATCACTTAAGCCTCATTCTGTCCTAGAGAAGAGAAATCTTTATCTCGTACAAAATATGATTTCTTAAGCCACTGTTCCATTGTATCAAACAAAGCCTTAAAGCCACCCACTAAAAAATGAAATAAAATATCCTTTATATACGGGCCAGTTTACCTATATGAAACTTGGCTAGAGTGATCCTCATGTGCATTAATAACACGACCGAGAGAGCAAGCTTTTATTGGCCTCGCCAGCTTCCCTTTCCATTCCCTAAAAAAGTATATTTTTCCAAAGTTTGATCTATTTCAGTAAGACTACACAAATTTGGCTACAGCTCTTTAACATGTTATATTATAGGGCATGTTTGACAACACTAACTAAAAAATGCTTATTATCACTTGGGATAAATGCTCATGTATCTGTGTAACTGTTTTCACAAACAAAACTTATCTTTTAAAACTGCACATTATAAGTGAAAAGTGATATAATCAGTTTTCAATAAGTGCGCCAAACGAATAGTGGCAAGAAAAATAAACGGAGGCACACCTCTCTTGTACAAGAACATGAAATATTCTCAGAACCAGTGAGTTCCACAAGGTTTAGCTTCCCTCACTTGATCATCTCCTCCCCCTCTAGCGTGCACTCCTTGATGTGAATCATAATAGAAAATATTGAATGAGACCGACTACATTGTTTGTTAAGGAGAGTTTCTGATGTTCTCCTTTTAGCAGAACCTTTCTCCAAGATCTTGTAAATTTCATTAGTAGTACAAACAATCTCTTCTTCTAAGCCTCTCACAAAGACATCTCTTTTCCCATCTTCCATCAGCGCAATGGGTTTTTTTGACTTGACATCTATGAATTTAGAGAACTCTTCTGGAGCCAAAAGATCGGTTATCTTCTTGTTGTACAGCTCTAAAAACGTTACCTTCAGGTTGTATTCAGCACTTTGAGCTTCCAAAATATCAAATATTTGCTTAACAGCTATTGAAATCACACCATCATCGCTTGGGAATTCACCATTCTGGAAAAAAGAAAAGCCAACACAGTTTTATCATGATATGTGTTGCAGATGAAATATCATAGGTTGATTATTTTATTAAAACCAAACCTTTTTTCTTGCTCCCTCTTCAATTATGTACATTTTCCCTATTCTAGTTTGTCCATAAGCAAAGATAGTGCAGTTATATCCCTCAACGACTTCATGAACAATAGGAGATATAGCTTGATCAAACAACTCCTGTTTAGATGTTGAACCAAAAACCTACAAACAAACTAACAATTTTAGCTTCCATTTATAAATTCAGAACTAAATCAGTACTAATTCAACCACCAATTCTACACTAAAACAGAAATAGAACCACATGTTTTGATAAACTAAATGTAAAAGCATACCTTATCAAAAACAAAATTCCTATCGGTCTTTTTGTTAGTTATGGTTTGCATCACTGAAACTTCCTGTTTTCGTTACATGAAACCACGCTCAGCGTGTTCACCTTCAACTCATCATCATTCAAAGGCCTAGATTATTCAAAACATCATCAGTGTATGAAAAAGCAAAAAATGGAAAACAAAACACGTTACACTTCCAGGATAACAAAATTCACCTGCAATGTAGAAGAACATGCACATTCACGCCTTTATCTCTATCATGCCTATTACTCGACCCTGAATCTGCTGATCTTGGATCTTTGGATAACTTATCACCTTGACGCGGGGTGTGTGACGGGGAGACAGGCACAAATCCTCCTCAACACTATGACTATGAAGAATCCATAGCTCAATTGATCTATCAATTCTAAAATTCCACTAAAATTGTTAGATCACTTTTATAAGCACTAAACATGAGTTGCAACTGCATTGAATATACAACCCATAAGTATAAAACATTCATTTTATGAACAAAATTTGAGTGATAATTTGAATAATTCTTATTTACACATCAATTATGAAGTTTTCTTGATGTTTTTAATGCTTGAAGAGGTTTAGAAGTTCTTAGGAAATTTATGAAGAATAATAGAATTTGTTAAATAAGGTACACGTAACATTTATCCTAAGGAAAATAATATGCACAAAACATTGGTGTTTTCTAGCTAAATTGTTGAGGAATGAGCTTAAAAATGATTAAAAATTGATTTCAAATATTTTCTAATAAAGTCCAATATTTTTTCAACAAGTAGAGGGCAAAGCCCCTTTATTAAAATTAAAAAGAAACCCTTTTTTGAAAATTGGGTAAAGAGGAAACCCATAACAAACGTAATGACAACAATGCTAAAAAAATGAGTCCCAAAGGGATGAAAAAAAGACCCAAGTGATCAAAAGAAAGAAAATGTCAAGATAAGAAAAATAAAATGTTCAATCACCACCCCCCGAAAGATAATTCAACTATTGGTCATAGAGAAAATTGTCACCCCCTACCAAGGTGTTGCACTTTGCTGGCAGCACAACAAGGCAAAGCACTCCTCCCACACATTAAAATGTGAACACATCTATCTCTCTTTCGAGTCACCCACCCGACAATGATTGTGAGAACACAATATGTCAACCTGATGCAACACAATATCAAGACCAAAATAATAGTACAAAATCAAATCAAAGCACACATCTTTCCAACAAGAGGGACATACGGTTGGATGATGGGTGTCAACACACTCATCCCTCTTTCGAGGTCGTCCACCCAGCAATACAAGCAAGAAGCGGCACTACCACCAAATGCGATGAAACAAATTCCAAAGCCCAAAATGACATATGCAACCCCTCAACTAGCCAGATCATCAAACAACGTAATAACAGACAAAAAAGTCACAAAAAATGTCCATACCCCACATGAAACATCATTCACCTGCGCCGACGTCTGTCGACCAAAGCTAAGAGACTGAAAAACAGCGACGCCACGAACCAACCAAGGTCAGCCACAAGATCCATCTGCAGAGTCACCCAAACAATCACCATTGCGCCCAGCAAGCACCTCAATGATCCCTGGATACACCCACCAGATGGAACACCAACTGCCGCCTAGACATCAATCTTCTCTGCCCGAGAAAGTCACCGGACGAATGCCTCACGACGAGGCAACCACCACTTGCAGATCTGGTCGCCACTGTGCGGAGAGAACCACACTCAAGCATCGAATCAACCAAGGATGCCTAGATCTGAGGAGAACCGGGGAAGAAGAAGCCCGGCATGGCCCGTATTGAGATCCAATCCTCAGTGCTGCCTGTGAAGACACCGAATGAGTCGAAACTCATCCCGCAATCATCGAAACCTACCGAAGGGCTCAAATCGAAGGTGATTTGAGAGAAAGATGGTGCAATCACCGAGAGTGAGCAAGCTTTTTTTGATCTCACCAGCTTCCCATTCCCTTTCTTGAAAAAGTAAATCTTTCCAATGTTTGATCTATTTCATCAAGACTATACAAATTTGGCTACAACTCTTTTACTTGTCATATAATAGGGCCTATTTGACAACACTAACTAAAAAAAGTTTATTATCACTTGGGATAAATGCTCATGTATAAGTGCAAGTATTTTTTCAGAAACAAAACTTATTTTTTAAAACTACACGTTATGAGTGAAAGGTGATATAATGAGTTTTCAATAAGTGCACCAAACAAGTACTGGAAAGAAAAATAAACTGAGGTACACCTCTCTTGCACCAGAACAAGAAATATTCTCAGAACCAGCGAGGTCCACAAGGTTTAGCTTCCCACACTTGATCATCTCCTCCCCCTCTGGCATGCACTCCTTGATGTGTATCGTAATAGAAAATATCAAATGAGACTGGCTGCTTTGTTTGTTAAGGAGAGTTTCTGTTGTTCTCCTTTTAGCAGAACATTTCTCCAAGATCTTGTAAATTTCATTAGCAGTACAAACAATCTCTTCTTCAAAACCTCTCAAAAAGACACCTCATTTCTCATCTTCCATTAGCACAATGTGTTTCTTTGACTTATCATCTATGAATTTAGAGCACTCTACTGGAGCCAAAAGGTTTGTTATCTCCTTATTGTACAGCTCAAAAAATGTTACCTTCATGTTGTATTCAGCACTTTGAGCATCCAGAATGTCAAATATTTTCTTAACAGCTCTCGGAATCACACCAGCATCGCTTGTGAATTCTCCATTCTAGAAAAAAGAAAAGGCAGCACAGTTTTACCATGATATGTGTTGCAGATGAAAGATTAGAGGTTGATTATTTTATTGAAACCAAACCATTTTTCTTGCTCCCCCTTCCATTGTGTACATTTTCCCTACTCCAATTTGTCCATAAGCAAAGATAGCGTCGTTATATCCCTCAAGGAATTCATGAACAATAGGAGATACATCTTGATCAAACTCCTGTTTAGATGTTGGACCAAAAGCCTATAAACAAACTAACAATTTTAGCTTCCATTTATAAAGTCAGAACTAAATCAGTACTAATTTCACCACCAATTTTACACTAAGACAGAAACGGAACCACAGGTTTTGATAAACTAAATGTAAAAAGCATACATTGTCAAAAGCAAAAGTCTTATCGATCTGTTTGTTAGCTATGGTCTGCATCACTGAAACTTCCTGTTTTCAGTACATGAAACCACGATCGGCATGTTCACCTTCAACTCATCATCATTCAAAGGCCTGAATTATTCAAAGCATCATCAGTGTATGAAAAGGCAAAAAAAGGAAAACAAAACAAGTTACACTTCCAGGATAACAAAATTCGCCTGCAACGCAGAAGAACCTGCACATTCACGTCTTTATCTCTATCATGCCTATTACTCGCCCCTGAATCTGCTGATTTCATCATCTTCTGGTTAACCTGAAACAATAACAAACAACAATTCTTGTAATATAAGGAATGAAAATCCAACTTCAGCTCAAAAAACATGAAATTGATGAAACTGCTGACCACTGACTTGTTCTTGATATTCTTAGCATGGTGGGGATAATTGATGGTGCTGAGTGTCTCTTCCAAACAATGGACTAATGGTGAGATTGTGATAATTATGGGTGTCTTTGTTTTCCCACCCAAGAAATCACTCAATAGCCTTGTTAGTTTTTTATCCATGTTTTTCTAAAAAAAAGAAAAGAAAATCACTTAGGCCTCATTTGGTCGTAGAGAAGAAAAGTCTATGTCTCGTACCAAACATGATTTCTTAGGTCACCATTCCATTGCATCAAACAGAGCCTTAAAGCAACCAGCTTAAAAATGAAACATCCTTTATATACAGGCCAATTTACCTATATAGAAGATGGCCAGAGTGCTCAACAAGTGCATTAAGGACACGAACAAGAGTGAGAAAGCTTTTATTGGTCTCACCAGTTTCCCTTTACCTTCCCTAAAAAAGTAGATTTGGCCAAAATTTTGATGTATTTCAACAAAACTACACAAATTTGGCAATAGCTCTTTGACTTGTAATATAATAGGGTATGTTTGATAACACTAACTAAAAAATGCTTATAATCACTTGGGATAAATGCTCGTGTATAAGTGCAAGTATTTTTTAAAACTGCACATTATGAAAGATGAGCATTTATCCCAAGTGATAATAAACATTTTTTCGTTAGTGTTGTCAAACATGCCCTATTATATAAGCCAAATTTTTGTAGTCTTACTGAAATAGATAAAACTTTGAAAGAACCTACTTTTTCAGGCAAGGGCAAGGGAAGCCGGTGAGACCAATAAAAGTTCGCTCACTCTCGATCGTGTCATTAATGCACTTGTGAAGCACTCTGGTCATATTCCATATAGGTAAACTGGCTGGTATATAAAGGATATTTCATTTTTTTAAGTGGGTGGCTTTAAGGCTCTGTTTGATACAATGAAACAGTGACCTAAGAAATCATGTTTGGTACGAGCCAAAGCTTCTCTTCTCTAGGACCAAACGAGGCCAAAGCGATTTTCTTTTCTTTTTTTGGAAAAAGAGGGATAGCAAACTAACAAGGCTATTAAGGAATTCTTTGGGTGAGAAAACAAAGACATGCATAATTGTCACAATCTCACCATCAGTCCATTGTTTGAAAGAGACACTCAGCACCGTCGATTATACCCACCATGCTAAGAATATCAAGAACAAACCAGAGGTAACAGTTTCGTCGATTTCATGTTTTTTGAGCTGAAGTTGGAATTCTATTCCTTATATTGCAACAATTCTTATTTGTTGTTTCAGGTTAACTTAAAGATGATGAAATCATAGGATTTAGGGTCATGTAATAGGCATGATAGAGATAAAGGTGTGAATGTGTATGTTCTTTTGCATTGCAGGTGAAAGATGAGAGGTTGATTATTTTATTGAAACCGAACCTTTTTTCTTGCTCCCCGTCTATTGTGTACGTTTTCCCTATTCTAGTTTGTCCTTAAGCGAAGATAGTGCGGTTATATCCCTGAAGGACTCCATGAACAATAGGAGATACAACTTGATCTAACAACTCCTGTTTAGATGTTGGACCAAAAACCTACAAACAAACTAACAATTTTAGCTTCCATTTATAAAGTTAGAACTAAATTAGTACTAATTCCACCACCAATTCTACACTAAGACAGAAACAGAACCTCATGTTTTGATAAACTAAATGTAAAAGCATACCTTATCAAAAGCAAGTCTTATTGATCTGTTTGTTAGCTATGGTCTACATCATAGAAGCTTCCTTCGCGTTTTCATTACATGAAACCTCCTCGACGCTGTGACAGGGAAGAATCCATAGCTCAATTGATTTTTCGATGCTAGTGTTCTTCCATTGAAACTGATATCACTTTTATAAGCACTAAACATGTGTTGCAACCGCATTGAATATACAACCCAGAAGAATAAAACATTCATTTTATGAACTGAATTTGAGTGATAATTCGAATAATTCATATTTACACATCAATTATGAAGTTTTCTTGATGTTTTTAGTGCTTAAAGAGGCTTAGAAGTTCTTAATGAATTTGTGAAGAATTCTAGAATTTGTTAAATAAGGTACATGTAACATTTATCCTAGGAAAATTTATATGCACAGAACATTTGAGTGTTTAGCTAAATTGTTGAGGAATGAGCTTAAAAATGATTAAAAATTGATTTCAAATATATTCTAATAAACTCCAAATTTTTTTCAACAAGTAGATGAAAAAGGCCCGTTATTCAAATTAAAAAGAAACCCTTTTTTGAAAAATGGGCAAAGAGGAAACCTATAACAAACGCAATGGCAACAATGCCAAAAAAAAAAACGAGTCCCCTTAGTGATGAAAAAAAGACGTCAGTGATCAAAAGAAATCAAATGTCAAAATAAGAAAAAGAAAATGTTCCATCCCCCCAAAAAAAAGATAATGCAGTTGTGAAATTGGTCATAGAGAAAAGTGTCACCTCCCACACACATTAAAATGTGAGCACCTGTATCTCCCTTTTGAGAGGTCCACCCAACAATGATTGTGAGTAGAACACACCATGTCAACCTAGTGCAACACAATCTCAAGACCAAAATAACAGTACAAAATCAAATTATTCTGTCCAACAAGAGGGCATGATGGGTGTCCACACACCCATCCCTCTTTCGAGGCCGCCCACCCAGCACTACAAGCAAGAAGCCACACTGGCACCAAATGCGATGAAACAAATTCCAAATCCCAAAAATGACATCTGAAACCCCTCAACCAGCCAGATCAGTAAACAACGTTCAAGCAACAAACAAAAAAGTCACAAAAAATGTCCATACCCGGCATGGCCCATCTTGAGATCCAATCCTCAGCGCTGCCTGTGAAGACACCGGATGAGTCAAAACTCATCCCGCAGTCATCTAAACCTGCCGAAGGGCTCAGATCGAAGGAGGTCCGAGAGAAAAATGGCGCAATCACCATCAAACCTTCGAGAGCCGCAAGAAGCACGAAGCAAGGAAAACAGAGACGAAACCTTACGAAAGGCAGCTGCGGAGGGGAAGACGGCATGGTAGAATCTGAACGCAGAAAGAGGATGAAACGAGCGGGAGGCATGAAAAGAAAACAGAAACCCTAGAAAAAGGGGAACTCCGAAACCTGAGCAATCGCTTCTGAATCACAAGACGAAACCGCGAAACAGAAGGGATTAAGAAAAATCTGCCGCAACCTCCAGCAGATTAGAGGAAAGAGAGGAAGAACGAGAGGGTTGGGGGAACCGGGTGAGTGCCATCCATCTAATAAAGGTTAGAATATATATAAATGCCCCAATGGATTTAATCAATTAAATTGATCAAATATTTATTAGAGAAAAACATGGAGAATCTACTTTCATAATTCAAGTCAAATTAATCAACAACTCCTACTTTTCAAGATATTGAAAGAGAATGTGCTATCCATTAAGGCTCAAATATATATTTTTGGAGATGCTCAAATCTAAATGCCCCAATATTTGGAAATATTTTTGAAGATTTTATTATGAAGGACTAAATTTGAATTGATCAATATCTATAGATTTAATCATTTAAATTAATCAAGTATTTATTAGAGGAAAACATGGAGAACCTATTTTTATAATTCAAGTCAAATTAATCAACAACATATCTTATTTTTCAGAAAATCTAATTATGATTTTTTTTTTATGAATATGTATCGATAATTGATGGGAATCAAAAGGAATAAGCTGTTGAGGAACTTATAAGAAAGAGTGTGATCGTATGTTAATCAACAACTGAAGGATCAAGAGAAAAACTTTGCTGAAAAAGAATCACTAATAAGTAAGATAAAAATTCATTGAATTAAAATGTATGACCACATAATATTTGCATGGAATTATTTTGTTGAATTATTGGTCAAAATATTTTGAATATAGGAAGGCTTAAATATATTTTTGGAGATGTGTTGGAATTTAAATGCCTAAGGATTATGGAGTTATCTCTAGAGATATTTTTGGAGATTTTATTATGAAAGACTAGATTTGAAGTGGCCAATATCTATGGTTTTAATCGATTAAATTGATCAAGTATTTTTTAGAGAAAAACATGGGTAATCTATTTTCACAAAAACAATACCACAAATATTACTTTTATACTGAATAAACTTTAACAAAATACCATTAAAATTAATTATTTATATTCTAAAATTTAATTTTACTAATCCATTGATATTAAAATATTTATTTGAATTTTATAAATACATCATATCATATGTTAATAATATTATTATTAATATTAACACGTAGCACATAAATATATATATTTACAATATTTTAAAATCATATTTTTTATTTCACAGTGAGTTATCTTATTCTTAATTTATTACTAACAAAAAACAACTTTAGTATACCTATTGGATACATGTATATCCCATGATCATATTCTCAACACTACCACATAATGGGGCAAGGACAGCGCTACGGTTTATCAGTGCTAAGCAGAAAGTGCTGATAATAGGGGGGGGCTTATCAACGCTATCAAAAAGCGTTGATAAAAGTTTTTAATAAAATATATTATTAATTTATATAAAATTATCATATTTATATTCAAAAATAATTTTTATTTGTATACATTAAATAAAAATCGCCTGTTTATAATTATTATTTTTTTAAATAATTTAAATTTATATATATTGTTTAAAAAAAGTATTTCTAAGATTATAATTTAATATATATATATATTTGAATAATTATAAGATTTTAATAAATTTCATTAAATAATGAATATATTTATTAGATTTATTAGATTGATTAGATTGATTGTATTCATTATATTTGTTATGTTTATTATATATTTATTTTATTTATTTTATTTATAATTAATATATTAATTAGATTTATTAAATTTATTAGATTTATTAGAGTAATTAAATTTATTAGATTCATTATATTTATTATATTTGTTATATTTATTATATTTATTTTGTTTAGAATTAATATTTATATATATACTTTTAAAATATATATAGATATATATTGATATTATAATTATTAAATATATATGTGTTTCCCGTGAATTTGGTCAATAAATATATTGATCGATCATGCGTGCATATATGTTATGCATCATCATGACTGTTCATTTATATTTATTATATTTATAATTATTAAATTTTAATTATATATAAATACTTTTTAAATATATTTATTTTTAATAATAATTACAACTATATATATTTAAATAATTATCAAATTGCAATAAATAAATAAATAAATATATATATATTTATAATTATGTAAAAATATTTATAAAAATATTTATTTATAGTTATAATTACAACTATATATATATGTAAATAATTATAAAATTATAATAAATATTTTTATTATAATACTTATAAAGTTATAAATATATAATTAAATAAATATATTTATAAATAAACACAAATGTTTATAAATATAATTGTAAATAAATGTAGATATATTTAAATAATTAAAAAATTATAATAAATATATTAATTATATATATTTATAAAATTATAAATATATTTGTTATAATTTTATATATATATATATATATATTTATACATACAAATATAAATAAATATTTATTTATTATAATTTTAAATTACAAATAAATATATTTTTATTTAGTAGTTATAATTATAAATAAATAATTATTTATTTAAATAATATAAAATTATAATAAATATATTAATAAAATAATACATATTATAAATATAAATTTGTTATAATTTTATAATTATTTAAATAAATAAATACATATATATTTAAATAATTATAAAATTATAATAAATATAATAAATATATATATTAATAAAATTATAAATATTATAAATATTATTTTCTTATAATTTTATATTTATTTAAATATATATATATATATATATATTCACTTATAATTATAATTATAAATAAATATATATTCATATTCATATAATTATAAATAAATATATATTCATATAATTATAAATAAATATGTATTCATATAAATAATTATAAAATTAGAAGAAATATAGTTGTATATATCTATAATCTTATAAATATATATAATTCATATATTTATTATATATATATATATATATTCTAAGATTATAAATATAAAAAGTATATTTCTTATAATTTTATAATTATTTAAATTATAATTTTATAAATATAAATATATATCTATTTGTTTATAGTTATAATTATAAATATATATATATATATCATATATATAATTTTTAAAAAATATATTAATATAAATAAATTATTAACATAATACCTTTATCAGCACTTTTTTAGCGCTGATAAAGGCCTATCTTTATCAGTGCTAAAAAAGCGCTGTTAAAAGTATGTTTTATCAGCGCTTTTTAGCCAGCACTGATAAAAGGTTCACTGGGTTTTATAAAAAACCCTAACTTTCTCCTCCTTCATCGCACCCCTTAAGCCCTCACAGAAGCCGATTGCCACCGCCGCGCCTCCTACTCCTCCTCTCCCACTGCCTTTCATCTACCATGAACCACACCTCTACTGTGAGCCTCTCCTCCACCACTAACAAGACCGTTGTGTGCCTCTCCTTCGCCACGTGCCACACCTCTGTCGTGCACGAACTCGACTATCGTGTGCCTCTCCTCCACCACGCACCACACCTCCATCGTGTGCCACACCTCCACAGTGAGTTTTCTCCTCTTTGTCATATGTTTTGTCTTGTTCTCATGTAAATATAGTTTGTTATTGATGGTATGTTGTGAATTGTATGGGCTAAACGCCCCGTTGAAAATCATGGTCGTTGGTGGTCCTTTTCTACACACTAAATGAATTACATGTTGGTTGGTGTCCCTCTTTATATTTTTTCTTTTGATTATGTGTGACTCCGTTATGGATTTTAAGTGTGATGCCACTAGAGCATAGTGTAATTTCTTTTTAATGGTAATGATTTTTGTCGTCAGGGGTTGAGTAGTATGCCACTTGACATATTTATGTGTTCTCCATTAATGTGGACAAGTTTTAGCTTCGATTTTTCTTGAGTGAGGTAGGTGTTTCTTTGGAACTCCCTTGTAATACATGTTATAATTTCCTTGGATGTTTTTAAATGATTTCTTATGAAATTATAATTATATTTTGTGACTTTGTTGGGTTTCAATTGGCTTGAAAATTATTTAAAGACTTGTAATAGATTGATGTTACATGCCAAGTGTTTTGTAAAAGGCCCTAGTGGATTTTTTAAAGGAATTTAAATATTTTGAAAGTTTGGTCATAAATTTTTTTCTTTAAAAACAATATGCAATATTGTAAAGTCATGTTTTGCAAAACGAATGGAATTGACCTTCAACCTATTTAAATGACTTTGAGACCCTTAACTCTTAGTGCAGATAAAGATGTTTTCAAAAGGATATCGAATCTTAATAAAAGGGTTCTTAGCACATATTTCCTTTAAAAATAAAATATTTTATTATTTTAAAAATTTATTTATAGAAAATGTTTGGGTTTTCAAATGGACTTTCCAGTGCATTTTGATAAATGGTTTTTGAATGAAATTTGAAATGTTGTTCTCAAATGGGCTGAAAATGGATTGGCTTCTTGAGCACATTTGTAAAATCCTAGTTGGTAATTTAAAGGAAGTTAATTTATAAATATGGGAGCCCCTCAATTGAGCTCCATGAATTTATTGTTCTTATTGTGGCTCATAACCCCATGGGAGATTCTTTATATTCTTATGCTTATTGTGAATTTTATAAAAGGATGTGAAAGAGGTTGTTTCTTGTGAGGGTTTAGAGGTGGGGTGAGGTTAAATTTCAAATTATTGAAATTATATTTATGTGATGATATATTATTTCATTGGTTTCTCACTTCCACTATTTAAATTTCATGGGTCTCCTAGGAGACTGGTAGGGATCCATATAAGTGAAATCCCTAGTGTATAGTGTGCTACCTAGTGTAAGGACCCAGTTAGATTGAGTGAGTTTCTGAGATGTTTCAGTGTCCCTTTATAGTACTGGAAGGGACCAGGTTTTCTTTTGATCCCCTAATCACGATAGAGACTAGTGAGTTCTATAGGACTACTTGGATATGATAAGTTAAATAATATCGACCTAGGTTCCTCATCTCCAGTTCAGGATCTAAATACACGGGGCTTAAGAAGTTTCACATGATGGTTACATCATTCTTAGGACACTTTAGAGGATTTATTTTCTTGACAGGATTGTATTCCCCTAATTTTTTTATTATATTTAGCACCATCATTTGGTTGTTTTTTATATTATGTTTCCATGTTTCCTTAGTGCCTATGTATGATCATTTTTTCACTTCATGTGTGTATTTTCTTACTTTCAAATAGGTTGATTTAAATGGTTAAAAAGTTTTATTTAAAAAGGGAAAAATTGGTTATTTGTTAAATGAGTTTTAAGAAAATGGCATTTCATTATGGTTATTTATGAAAAAGAGTCTTTCAGAAAATGTTTTAAAAGAGGGATAAACTGTTATTTTACATGTCTTATATGGTTATAAAGGCCCTCTTTCCATTTTTTGATATTTTTATATCAAATTTTAGTCATCCTTGTTTTTATACTATAAAATGGGCGGTTGTTTGAAAATATATAAGTTTATTATTTTTACACTCCTTTTAAAATTCATGTGAAAATATATTTTATACCTTATGTTCAAACTATCACTTTATGAACAATATTATGAAGGGATTCAAAGCGAATTATTTATGAGATCATTTAAAGATTTTTTAGCTCACACCCTACATATGAGCTGGTGGATGAGAGTGTATGATGCTCTTATATCTCCTTTTTTATTACCCTATTTTGTTTTTTTCTTGATGCTCAGATTTGTTTATGGTTGGACGATCACTACTGGAAAAGAAGGATTTACCAACGGTTTTGAACCGTTGGGAAAGGCCAGAGAACCGTTGGTAAGCAAGCCGTTGGGATAGATTTTCCAAATGGTTTACATAGAACCGTTGGGATAGGTTAGAAAAATTATCCTACCCCAACGGTTCCCTAAACCGTTGGGAAAAGTTTTTCCCAACGGTTTCCCCTGAACTGTTGGGAAAACCAACATTTTCCCATGGTTCCCAACGGCTTCTAAAACTATTGGGAATGTATTTTTACCAATGGTTCCCTTTGAACCATTGGTAAAAACTTTCTATTAATCCTATGCCAACGGTTTCAAACCGTTGGCATAGGCTATGCTATGAAAATTTCACAGCAGCCTACAATTTTCACAACAGGCTGCAATTTGCACAGCAGGCTGCAATTTGCACAACACTGGTAATTCTCCAATCTCCTTATACCTGCAATAACCAACTAACACATACATATACAAAAAAAATTCATATACATTTAACATATAATGAATCTGGAGCTATACACATCCAGAATTAAATCAGAATTCATAACTTAATTATAAACATACATAATTCATTTAAACATACACATTTAAATGTGTTTTTTCTAGAAATGATGTCCATTTTAAATAGAATACATACACTTGGAGTGATACCGGCCACACTGTGCTTCAAATTGATGTGAGGTTGACTCGTACACGTTACAAATGACCCATGGATCTTTGTCCTAAAGTATCAACATATTCCGAAATCATTTGGTCGGTTTTCTGTATGTTATTTATTGTCACTTAAAATGTTGTTCATTTCAAAAAAATGAGACACTTTGAGTGGTGAAGACCACACCATGACTCGGATTAAGGCGAGGTTGACTCATACACGTCACATATGACGCATTGATCATTGTGATAAAGTTTCAACACATTCCGAATGCGTTTGGTCAGTTTTCCATATGCCAGTAGTTTTTAATTAAAATGTTGTCTACTTCAAATAAACATGAAACTTTGAGTGGTTTTGGACACATCACGCCTCTTATTGAGGCGGGGTTGACTCGTACACGTCACATATGACCCATGGATCGTTTTCCTAATGTTTCAACAGAATCCGAATGCGTTAGGTTGGTTTTCCATATGTCAGTTGTTGTTTTCACTTAAAATGACGTCCTTTTGAAACAAAAAAGAGACACTTTGAGTGGCGCCGGCCACACCACACCTCATATTGAGTTGGGGTTGACTCGTACACAGTACATATGAGCCATGGATCATTTTCCTACAGTTTCAATAGAAACCGAATTCGTTTGGTTGGTTTTCCGTATGTTAGTTGTTGTTTTCACTTAAAATCCTGTCCATTTTAAACAAAAGAGAGACACTTTGAGTGGTGCCTACCACACCATGCCTCAGATTGAGAAGGGGTTGACTCTTTCACGTCATATATGACCCATGGATTGTTGTGATAAAGTATCAACGCAATCAGAATCCATTTGGTTGGTTTTCCGTATGTACTTAAAATGTTGTCCATTTTAAACAAAAGAGAGACACTTAGAGTGATCTCGGCCACACTGTGACTCATATTGAGTCATGTTTGACTCTTACACATCACATATGACCCATGAATTATTTTCCTAAAGTTTCAACAGAATCCGAATGCATTTGGTCGGTTTACCGTATGTCAGTTGTTGTTTTCAATTAAAATAAAGTCTATTTTAAACTATAGAGAGACACTTCGAGTGGTTCCGGCCACTACGCACCTCAGATTGAGGCTAGGTTGACACTTAAACGTCAAATATGACCCATGTATCATTGAACTAAAGTTTCAATAGAATCCGAATGCGTTTAGTCAGTTTTCCATATGTCAGTTGTTGTTTTCACTTAAAATGTTGTCCAATTCAAATAAACCTGAGACACTTTGAGTGGTGCCGACCACACCTGGCCTTAGTTTTAGGTTAGGTTGACTCATAAATGTCAAAAATGACTCATGTAACGTTGTACTAAAGTTTCAACAGAATCTGAATGCGTTTAGTCAGTTTTTCTTATGTCAGTCGTTGTTTTCACTTAAAATGTTGTCCATTTTAAACTATAGAGAGACAATTCAAGTGGTTTCGGTCACACCGCAGCTCAGATTAAGGCTGGGTTGACTCTTACATGTCACATATAACTCATGGATCATTTCCCTAAAGTTTCAATGGAATCCGAATGCGTTTAGTCGGTTTTCTGTATGTCAGTTGTTGTTTTCACTTAAAATGATGTCCTTTTGAAACAAAAGAGAGACACTTTTAGTGGTTACGGCCACACCGGGCCTCAAATTGATACAAGGTAGACTCTTACACGTCACATATGACTCATGGATCTTTGTGATAAAGTATAAACACAATACTAATGTGTTTGGTTGGTTTTCCGTATGCTAGTTGTTATTTTCACTTAAAATGTTGTCCATTTCAAATAAATGTGAGACACTTTGAGTGGTTTCGGCTACACAGGGCCTCAGATTGAGGTGAGGTTGACTCATAAACATCACATATGACCCATGGATCATTGTGATAAATTATCAACACAATATGAATGCGTTTGGTCAATTTTTTGTATGCTAGTTGTTATTTTCACTTAAAATGTTGTCCATTTCCAATAAACCTGAGACACTTTGAGTGGTTACAGCCACAACAGGCCTCGTATTGAGGCGGGGTTGAGTCGTACATGTCACAAATGACCCAAGGATCATTTTCCTAAAGTATTAACACAATCCTAATGAGTTTGGTCAGTTTTCCGTATGTCAGTTGTACTCTTTACTTAAAATGTTATCCATTTCAAACAAAAGTGAGACACTTCAAATGGTGCTGGCCACACCACACCTTGAATTGAGGAGGGTTTGACTCGGTCACGTCACATATGACCCATGGATCATTGTACTAAAGTATCAACACAATCAGAATCCGTTTGGTCAGTTTTTCGTATGTACTTAAAATTTTGTCCATTTTAAACATAAAAGAGACACTTAGAGTGATCCCGACCACACCGAGACTCGGATTGAGCCGGGGTTGACTCTTACACGTCAAATATGACCCATGGATCGTTGTGATAAAGTATCAATAGAATCTGAATGTGTTTGGTCGGTTTTCTGTATGCCAGTTGTTCTTTTCACTTAAAATCCCATCCATTTTAAACAAAAGAGACAGAGTTAGAGTGATATCGGCCACACCGTGCCTCAGATTTAGACAGGGTTGACTTGTACAAGTCACAAATGACCCATGGATCATTTTCCTAATGTATCAACACAATCTGAATGCGTTTTTTCGGTTTTATGTATGCCCGTTTTTATTTTCACTTAAAATGTTGTCTATTTCAAATAAACCTCAGACATTTGAGTGGTGCCAACCACACCTGAGGCATGGTATTACCATATTGCAAAATAGACATGTCCTCAATTTATCTTCAAGGAACCAATATCACTCATGAGTAATAGAAACCATCCTGGTAGCCCTCACCTAGAAATCAAAGAATACATCCTAGAATTTCAAGTCTAAATCCCTTGAGCATGACGAGTCCGTCCATGAGTCCTTAACATGTAACCCATGTCTTATCCTAACAATTGACAAGTAAACCAAATAAAAAAAGGCATAATTCACATAACATGGAGAATGTAAAATAGAGCTCTGTATTCAAATTAAATCATATCATCACATGTATTTGATGAGCATGAGCTAATAAGCTTACCAAGACATTCATATAATTCAAGAAATACAAAAATGGAATAATCCTAAATAACATTTCATGATCAGAAAAATAAAAAAAGGCATGTGAAATCAAGGAGGAGGGTGGGGGGGCTGTTTGGGGGTCTAGGGAGGAGGGTGGGGGGGCTGTCTGGGGGGCTGTCCGGGGTCCAGGGAGGAGGGTGGGGGGGCTGTCTGGGGGGATGTCTGGGGACCAAGGAGGAGAGTGGGGGGGCTGTGCGGGGGGCTGTCCGAAGGGTGTTCAGGGGGATGTCCGGGGTCCAAGGAGGAGGGTGGGGGGCTGTCTGGGGGATGTCCGGGGGGATGTCTGGGGGGGCTGTCCGGGGTCCAGGGAGGAGGTTGGGGGGGCTGTCTGAGGGGTTGTCTGGGGGGTGTCTGGGGGGCTGTCTGGGGACCAAGGAGGAGGGTGGGGGGGCTGTCCGGGGGGCTGTCCGGGGTCCAAGGAGGACGGTGGGGGGTTGTCCAGGGTTTAGGAAGGAGGGGGGCTATCCAGGGAGTTCTCAAACACACAAAACTCTATAAACATGCTCAAGATACACTGCAACCACTAAAATACATCAACATACATGAAAACAGACAATATATAAAAATAACTCAACTCTAATGCTATACTACGGGTCTAGATAAAACCAACAACTAGAATAGATTAAACATCAAATATTAGTAATATTAGTCAAAAATGTAATAGATAAATTTTTCCCACATCACCATCACTATCATCACCATCATCATCACCCTCGTCCTTGTCCTCACCCTCCTCAACACCCTCATCCTCGCCCTCATCCTCGCCCTCGCCATCCACCTCTCCCTCCTCCTCTACCTCCTCTTCCGCATCAGACTCCTCGCCATCATCATCGTCAGGCTAGACATCATCTTGACCACCACTAGAACTATCACCTGGTGCACCATATCTAGAAATTATCGACGACATATATTCATCAAAAGCTGGGCTGGCCTCTGGTGGAAGTGTTGGACATAGAACTTCAATAAATTTCATAAATGCAATGTTTTCCCTAACAGACTGTTCTGCCGTCTCTATGGCCCTTTTGTCAGCCTATTCTGCATGTTCCCTAACTTGCTATAGCTCGGTGGCACTACAACTCGTACCTGAGGAGGGCCAATACCTCGTCAGGGCTATCCTCGGTCGGCAGCATACTCTGCCAGGATGCTCTTCTCCCAACACCTGATGTAAGTGATCAGTTGGCCCAAAATTGTCTGGTTCTTGGGTATCAAGGGCCTTTAAAGCAGCCTATTATAAATATAAATATATTAGTAAGTTAAAAATAGATATTAAAATATAAAATCAACATATTAAAACTTATAGTCTGCTGCTGAGTCGGTTCGTTGACGACACTTCCATCCTTTTTCCGTCTACTTGAGCAAAACAGTTTTGCTCGAGGCACACGTCCTTCAATATTCTGTATTTGCCTCTACAATGACATTGAAAAATAAAGTTATATGAAAAATTTATCAAATGATTAAATAATTGAGGAAATAAAAGAAAGTGTAAGTCTTAAAGAAAAATTATAAAAAAATTTCATACCTGCTTCCTCTCATGATCTGACATCGTAGTACGTCCCAGTGTGTGAAGGTATTTTTTGCATCAATGTTTTTTTATTTTTTCCAGATGATTCCTAAATAAAATTTGATAATGCAAAATATATTATTAATGAAAAACACGAAAGTTATTATTTAAATACCTCATATGTAATTAATACCTTAAACTGGGTAGTCGTCTAATGAGTAATCACCTGACGATACTGCTCTATAGGACAATCATCCATGACTGGTACCACCTCTAACTCAGTTCCAACTCTAGCATGCCATCAAATATACAACTCATGCTTGTAGGCTCTTCAAATCTCACCTAAATCCTTTAGACGTGCCGGTCGTGCACCCTCACCATTGGGAAAATTAAATCGAAGCTAACATCAAAATATTAATTCATATAAATACAAAAATAATTCATGGAATTAAATACAACAGATTTTTTTACCCATATCTCTGCCCAAGATCTATCCTTGTCCTCATGTGGCAAATGTATCCATGATAGCGGGCTGACGAGAATGATGTCGGAGTATTTGGCAAGCGTCGCCAAAAAACTCCGACATTGCTGCCCTGTTTTCTCAATCATTTGGCTGTCTTCATTGTAATCCACCATAACCTGTGTGTGGCGGTTCCACACCGCACGCATGCCTGTATTCACCCACCCTCGCCTCCTGTTAGTAGATGTATCTGTCATGAATTAAAAAAAATATTTTATTAAAACATGTTATAATGAAAATAAATTTTGCTATAAAAATTTGTCAGGGTTTTATAAATATACATGCACCAGTCTGATCGCTGAGCACCTCTGGATCCACATAAACTGATGGAACACCATGTGGTGGAATAGGAGTCAAAGAAGATGGAATATAGAAGCTTAGAGAGACATAAATAGAAGGAAAATAAGATGGCATAGCTGTATGACTGGATTCTGGTTGGGGAGTGGGAATCATCATGGGATATGAAAAAGATGGGTCATAAGATGAAAAAGGTGGCGAAAACATGGGAAGCCTAAATATCCCTTGTGTCCCTAACGACACAACAGGATCAAAATGTGGGAAGGATGACATGTCAGTGGGAGGGGAAAGGTCTAGTCGGGTACACGAAGCTGCTCATCCACCTCTGGTACGAACCCTCCTCATACCACCGACCTAAGTACCAGGACCAGTACTAGGCTCCTCATAAAATAACTGTCAACGTATAGGTGGATCCTAAAAAAATGTTTACAAAAAAATTAATCACATGAAATTATATATTCTTTAAATATATATATTTTAAATAAAGTACTCACTACAGTCACTAATGGTGGAACGCCCATATGCATCATTCGACGATTGTTCTCCATAATTTGTTTTCTTCGCCTCTCTTCAATTGGCTGCATTTCCCGCTTTTGAAAAAAAAATATGTAATTAATTAGAAAAGGGAAACTAATGTGTAACCCAAAAAACTAAATATATGAGGGGATAGGGGGATTCATTGGTAATTTAGCTATCAATTGTTTTATAAGAGCTTGAATGGATTTAATAAATCATACAAGTTGTAATGTTCACCAAGTTAGAAATATTGTTTGACTAGGTTTGAATATAGTTCAATTCCAAATTAGAAAATACAATTCAAATAAAACTACAACCAATAAGCATTGAAAATTCACATAACAGTCAAGTCAGATAAAACATATTTGTGATCAATACTAAATCAATTTGAATATTACCAACCTTAACAACCCAACTTGAGGTAAACCAAAAGAATTGAGAACATGGATGAATGATTCTATATATTTTCAACCACAATTTTAGGTTCATAATCAACTCTGAAAATTGATCTATTGGAGTCATCAAAAGAAATAAGTGGATTTGTTCCAATGGAACTAGGGACAATGTCAATTCCATCATCACCATCATAAAAAATATGTCTTGGAATTACTTCAACTATGACACCAAATTCAGGTCGAAGTTGGTCTTTGACATAAAAAACTTGTTCAACCATTGATGCCGACACATATGGTTCTTCAGTAGCAAGAGTGTGAGTCATATTAATTACTCAAAATCCACAGTCATCAATAAATGTGCTCCGTCTCATCATCGAATCAAACCAATGGAATTTCATCATTGTGACTCGTCCATGAGAGTAATAATCTAATATTATTATTTTCTCAATGACTCCATAATAACCCACATTTTCAAATCACGGTCTACTATCTGATGCACTGACATAACAATATGTTGTGGTAGTAACCATAACACCATCATGTTGTGTTCTCATGTTCTTTTCTCATTTAGTGACAATAAATTTGTACCCATTGATAACAATTGATTTACAGTCACGAACAACGGTATTAGGACCAAAAGCCAAATATCTTATTTCCTCAGAGACAGAGTCAGTTGAAAAACTCAATACCTACAATATAAATGACTATTAAACTTAATTAAATATTGATATAATTATTTTAAACAGTAATATTTTTACCTTCAATTTTAACCAAGAAGAAAACTCTTTGCTATGCAAAGTCTTCCTCCTTCTCAAAGATAAAGAACGATGATTTCTATTTATCATTGTTTTATATTCCCTGTAGATAAAAAATATGAATAGTTTAACAAATATATATGTAATATATACATATTTAATTTAGTTACCTGATATATTCATCGAACAAATCACAGTTGAACAAAACTGTGCGATGTGCCATCTCCCGCTCTTCATGGATTAATATATTCAATGTATATGATCCAAGAATTTCTCCTATTTGAGGAAGTGATGGAAAACTGGGTTCAATTTTCTCATACTGTTCTTCTTCATTTCTCATTGGTCTGTTCATTCTTGTAGTAAGATCAGACAAATACATTGAGCAGAAATCCATACATTCTTGATCCAAGTAACCGTTCACGATAGAACCTTTGGGATGATTCCTATTTCAGACATAAGAATTTAATGTGTACATATTTATTTCAGTTGGATACATCCAATGAAAATAAACAGGTCCTTTGAGAAGTATTTCAGTGGGAATATGGACAGTCAGGTGCAGCATTCATGTGAAAAATGATGGAGGAAATATTTTCTCCAACTCACACAAAATTAATGGGTAATCTGTCAACATTTTTTGCAAGAAAGACTTGGACAAATTATTAGCACAAAGATCTCTAAACAAATGGCACAACTGAATAACAGTCACCCTTACATTATTGGAAAAAATATGACAGATTGATATTGGAAGAAACTCATGCAGTAGAACGTGATAATCATGAGTCTTCAAAGATTTTAGATTTAACTCTCTTCTGTTGACCCATTTAGATATGTTGATTGAATAGCCATAGGGAACTCTAATAGTCTCTAATACTTCCAGAAATTGTTTTTTTTCATATGTGTCATCACATAAGAAGCACATGGAAGTTTCCATTTATTTTCATTGATACGCACAGGATGCAATTCTGGTCTGATGCCCCAATCCACCAAGTCTCGCCGAGATTGTAAATCATCTTTTGTCTTCCCCTTGACATTTAGAAGAACCGAAAGCAACATTTCACACATATTCTTTTCAATATGCATTACATCTAAGCAATGATGTAACAAATTAGTTGAATAATAAGGAAAATCAAAAAACATACTCCTCTTCCTCCAATTGTAACAGGTTTCAGTGGAAACATTCTTTCTCTTTCCAGATTTCATTTGACCCTTCCCGAATGAAAAACTGAAATCTTTAAATTCATTAAGAACATCAGTTCCAGACTTACGCTGAGGTGGATCATCGGTCTCTATGGTATTATCAAATCTTCAATGATTCATTCTATATGGATGATCCTTTGGAAAGAATCGTCGATGTCCCATAAAACTGAAACTACAATGATGTTTCAGTCTTCTGGATCATGTATTATTCATACAAACTAGACATGACAGTTTTCCCTTCGTGCTCCATCCAGACATCATTGCATAAGCTGGAAAATCATTGATCGTCCACATAAGTGCAGCATGCATCTGAAATATGTCTTTTGAACATGCATCATATGTGCGCACACCCACATCCCAAATAAGTTTCAACTCTTTTATTAAAGGTTACATGTATACATCAATATCAATGTCAGGATCAGAAAGACCAGATATGAGTATACTCATGAAAGTGAAAGGTTTTTTCATACACAACCATGGGGGGAGATTATAAATGTGTATAAAAACTGGCCATGTGCCGTGCGAAGTAAGCATCTACCCAAACAGATTAAAACCATCACATGAAAGACCCAACCTCACATTACGCATGTCATCTGCAAAATCTGGATGTTGAGCCTCAAATCTCTGCCATGAAAATCCATCTGCAAGATGAACCATCTCATCATTAGTCTTCTTTCTCTCGGTATCATGCTATCTCATTTTTATTGATATGTCATTAGACATAAAAGGATTCTGGAGTTTGGGGATCAATGTAAAGTGCCACATTACTTTCTTTGGAATGAAGGATGGTGTTCCATCAGATTTTTACTTCCAGCGGGATGTGCCACATTTTATACAATCATTTCATTTAGCGGTTTCCTCCCAGAATAAACTGCAATCTTTCAAGAAAGCATGAATTTTGTTTCTTGAAAATCTAAGTTCCTCAACTAACTTCCATTCCATGTAGTGTTTTGAGAGAATATCTGCATCATCTAGAAGTAAATCCTTCAAGAGGGTAAGAATGTAATCGATTTCTGTATTAGAAATCCCATACATAGTTTTCCCAATAAACAATCGGATTAAAAATTCCAGCTTTTTCATTTTATCGCATTGTCGATATACTGGATTCGTGGAAACATCATTCAATTTTTTCACCCTATCAATATCATCATTTTCACTAGATGCATAATCTATTCTCATATCGAAGTCTTCTTGAGTCAAAATCCTTTCTTTTTCATGATGACGAATAAATGGAAACTGATCATCTAACAAATTCTCTATTCTAGTGCTTTCATTTCGATCATCACCAATTTGAGATTTCATTTTCTCCTCATTGTGATACCACAAAAAGTAGTTTGCTTGAAAAACACATTTGGTTATGTGGTAGTTGAATTCTTCATGGCTCAACCAAGGTCTACCAACACAATTGAAACATGGGCATTGTATGCGACCACTATCTGAAGCATTGTGAAATGCAAAATCTTTAAAGCTCTCCAAATTGTTTTGAAAATCGCTTGAGATCTGATCAGTTTCCTACATCCAACTTTTGTCCATTCTATAAAAAGAATTTATATAAGTCATTTTGTCATAAACAATTCAATATGATTGAAATTTAATAGAAAATAAATTTAAGTAAACAATAAAGGGAGAAGTTTTTAGTCGATGTAGTGAACTATTAAAATAATGTAAAGAAAAAGTACTCAAAAATTAAATTAAAATTTATTTATATTCATTTTCATTAATTCTATAAGAGGCACATGACTCAGGTCCCATTATGTGTTATAGGCATCCCAAATCATTCACTCATGTTCAATAACCCATTATTGGCACCTCTATGGCCATACCTTTCATTACCCAATTACTTCCCCAAGTCAAGCGCACCCCATGGGTGAATAAATTTAGGCATATACTTTAATAGGTTGTTCATGGATTGTAAAAAGATTTAATTTCATAAATTATAAACAAAAACATTTATTTTTAAATATGAGATTAATAATAAAGTATTTCAATGATAACAACATTACTGAATTAAACTTGTGACTTATCTAACATTTTTATGGATGTCTACACATGCCAGCATGGCTAGTGAAAAGAACCCCACCCTCATAAAAGTGAGTATTGGCCAAGAAGGACACATAATATACAAAGTACAATGAGAACCATATTTAATTGACCCTAAAGTTATATTAGTACAGTCATCTTGGGGGAAATGGAATATATTATATGGGTTAACTGATGAACTCAAAATCTCATATTCCATATGTTGGACACTATCTAAGGTAAGAAATCATGCGAGGATGGGTATACATCATTAAATTTCTTACATGCTAGTGAGAACGAAGGCTTTAATTAATGACTTGAGTTCACTGATTAAATGAGGGTAGTGGTTTCATAGGTTGTGTAAACAGAATGATTAAATAAGGGTAGAGGTTGCATACACTATGCATGGTGGGGGAGTCTCAGCCGATTTAAAAACTAAAATAAATTCCCATCATAGGTATCAATAAGAAACATCAGCATCAAAAGAAAATCCAAATAAAAAAGGACTAAAAATACCAAACATTTCAAGAATTCACTACTATGCATGGTTTATCCACATGTTTAGTAGTAATTATATGTCTTAATCATGAACCACCTCTACTGCTCCCAGTTTTCACCAATAAACATAAGGTAAATATCTCAAAATATCTTTAAAAAAACTCATTAATAGGATCAAAATGTAAATATAATCTTGAACCAACCATGGAATCTCTTTCACAACACATTCTCACACACCAGTTATCTCATGTGTTACTAAATATCAAACATAGTCACATAACAAGTGTGCTATAACAAATTATATTACACAAGACTTATTAAAAAAATTCTCATTCTAATAAAACACTTTCCTCAAGATTAAATCATTTATAAAATATCTTTTTAAATCCATTTTAAATCACCTATGTCTGCCTTTACCAACGGTTTTATGAAACCATTGGTAAAGGCCTCCTTGATGAACCGTTGGTATAGGAGTGTTGGGAAAACCCAGATTTCCAGTAGCGGATTCCACTAGATGAGGTATGAGTCCACTAGTGAATCATAAATCTAGATTTTCCCATCTAACTATCTAAGTCACCATGACTAGTCAAAAGAGGTGAGTAAGATAATGAAGTTATGAGGATCACAATGAGGATCCTTATCAATATCAATCATATTATTTAGACCTCAAATCATATCTCAATCTCACCCCAATCTCCATTGATGTGAATAATCCCATTTTCAACATCCATTAATTGTAATTATAAGAATTGAACAAGTTACATTAATGAATTATTAAAATTGAGGATCTTTATTAAGTTCCAAATGAGTGGTAAAAAATCTTCAATTCAATTCAAAACCCCTTATTTAATTCAATATTTAGAAAGGTTATCTATACCAACTTCCTTCCAAAAACTAACATGTAATTCTAAATAGGCCTTTAAAAAATCCTTTATTTCAAAACATCCCAAAGGAATTAAAGGATGTTTTACAATTAAAAATTATCAATATTAATTCAAAACATGGGATTACAACCTTTTTCCACATGAATAAATATCTAATTTAAAATTACCAAAGAAATATCATTTCAAAAAAAATCATTCCAAGAGGATTCATTGTCATTTCACAAATTAAATCATTTGAAACTAATAGAAAACATTAAATAGGTCAACTCATTTCATGAAAATCAATTTATTTCATTCTTTAAATAAAAACTCGAGACAAAGACTCAATTTCACCAATTCATTCTTTAAATATTATTTGAAAATAAATCTAAACACTCATGGAATTAAATAATTCATAAATACTTGAAAGATGTCAAAATTATAGTCATCAAATTCATGACTTGTTCAATTCAATGAGAATAGGGTTAAATAATATTTCACAAGGAATTTCAATGAAAACATTCATAGAAACTTTGCTAAAAATTAATAAACACATATAAATAAATTTCCAAGTAACAATTAATTACAAGATGAAGAAAAAGAATAAAAACACATACTTAGAAAATCTGGAATCCAACCGTAATGAATTTGATATGTTTCTTCTTCGATGGAGGGTTAAAGATTTAATTAATTAAATGGATTGGAATAGAGAAAGTCTATATTAAATCAAAACACAAAAATGATATACACATCAAAATCAAAACTTAAAACTAAAATATTAGATGAATAACAATAAAAACAAGGTAGAAATTAAATATTTTATGTGTATAAAGAAGAAAATACATGATTTGAGATGAATCTGATGGAGTTTCAGCAGTTCAGATGGGGGAAGTCGCGAGAGGAGTTGAGCGCTTTAGATTTAGGGTTCTGTCGTGAATGGGGGAGAGGTACGACCGACTGTATTTGGGGTAAAAATTTACGAACGCTTTTTAAAAACTGTTGGTAAAGGGGTGTTTGAGTCACCCTTTACCAACGGTTCTAGTGAAACATTGGTAAAGGGGTGCCCTTTACCAATGGTTTTATAGAACCATTGGTAAAGGGTGCCTCAAACACCCCTTTACCAATGGTTCTGTAGAACTGTTGGTAAAGGGTGTCCTGGCCCTTCTTTACCAAAGGTTTAAGAAAACCGTTGGTAAAGAACCATGGGGAAAACCTTAGTCTCACTTGTTATTGATTTAAGTTATATGCATCCCAAATTAATTACCTATTCTTAGAACTTTAGTATAGCATAAGTTCAGAGTCGATCCACAGGGAACTATGGCGTGCATGAATTCAATTGAGTTAATACTTAATTAGGTGAAGTATGCAGAATTTAGAGTTGATTGAGTTGATTTTGGTTTTTTGATTGAAACTAAATTGTTTTACTTTGAAGAAATTATTAACAGTTTTAAAGAAAACAACGGGTAAATTCAAAGAGTTTAAAATAGTAAGAAAAGACGTGTCGGGGTTGTGGTGATTAGGAGTTCTTTTGTAGGTTGTTTAAATGGTTGTGTTGTTCATAATAATTCAATCATTTTGGATTTCATTTTGTTATAAGATTTCCTTGGTCTGGTTCCTCTTGTTTGGAATTAGAGCAGTTGACCCCTTGGTTCGGTAGTTAGTGTTCTTAATTCTTTATTAAGTTCGATCCATTATTTGAATCGTTGAACTCCTTCCAATGGTCATGGATGTTTTCACTGTTACTTCTCTTTTGTATCGCTAAGAATTCTTCCCTTGGTCCGGCTCATAATTCTCAGTTATATTAGATAGTGGTTTAAGAAGAGTAAGATGAATTACAACGAGCAAACACAACTATATAAAACAACACACAAATTATGATCCCTTCATTCATAGCCCCGACATGAGGGGTTTAGTTACACATAGAAAGCAAGAGAGAAACGACACACGTGATACCTGATGAATTCATCGTGTAAGCGTTGAGGAAATGTGTCGAAAGGTGGAATGACGGAATAGTGGAATGACGGCACCTCAGTGGCATTGGGAATGGTGGTATCAAAGCTTCTCTCTCCTCCAATGGGTTCTGAACCCTTAAATATATAGGCCAATGCCTCTTTTTATAGAAAAATAAAGTACACAGTGTGTATAGAAAGTACACGTCGTGTACTTTTCATCAACGCACTTTGGCACCAATTTCTTTGCTGGAAAGTGGCCTAACACGCCATCTTTGAGTTTTGAACACAGCGCCGCCTGGTGTTTGAGTGTACACGGCGTGTAGCGCCGCCGTACACGGCGTGTAGTATCATAAGTTTGGCCGCCAGTCCCTTCTAGAATAGTAGACACGACATGTAAAAATGGAACACGCCGTGTCTCCTTCAACGACCACATGGGCGTGTGGACTCTTCTTCAACAACCATCACTTCTATAAAGTAGTACACAGCGTGTAACGCCGCCATACACAGTGTGTATCTTCTGCCTGGTGACATGGGCGTGTACTACCTCCTTTGGTCCGTGTCCCTGTCTGGATGTACACGACGTGTATAAAAGTACACGCCGTGTAGTTTCAAAATTTTCACAGACTTCCTGTGATCCGTGTATTTAGCCAGAAAGCTCCTAAAAGTAAACAGATTCACTAAAATCAAAGAATATGTTCATAAAACAAAAAATATTTTCTGAAAACATGTTTTTATTGTCAATTATATATATGGAAATGTATACACAAATCAGGTGCATCAAATTCCCCCACACTTAGTCATTTGCTTTCCCTCAAGCAAAATCTCAACATCTAATTAAGAGATCCTATAATTTAAAAGGAAGACATTTAATTAATCAAACGTATAACTGATAAAGTTATGGAGGAAAAATTTTAAAAGGCACAAACAAATTCAATTCATAATATATTAAAATCATGCCTCATATATAATGAAATTAACTACTCTTATCCTCTTTCAACACATTTTTCAACCTTTCAAAAATAATCATGCCATTTGATGATTTACCTTACCAATAAAAATCACACTCCACACTCAAGATATTTTTATTCAGAGTTATGATCAATCTAAGGTATATACACTCTATCCATAGGTTTGCAAGATGCCTTGTTCTCTACTTCAAAAAAATTAAATTACAAAAATCATGAGGGCTTTATCAATAAGGTTCATATTTCTCTATGGATAAGGGTTGGTAGGTTCAGATGTGAAAATAAATTCCGAGTCTTGAAAAAGGAATGATAATTCCTTTAAACAACATTGCGTGACATTCAAAGTAAAGCTCACTAAAAATTTTACCTTCACAAGCTCAATCAAATTCTTTTTTAATCGTCACCATCTTCCTTAGGCAAGTAGGTTTCATGAGAAAATAATCATAAGGTCCCCTTGTTGTTTGTTTTCTTGTTTGTTTGTTGTTTTTTTAATTAAAAAAACACAAGGGATACACTTATGAATACAATGAGTAGATGTTTGGAACCCATTATGCCCCAAATAATCAAGAGGCACTCCCCCACACTTTATTTCATGGATGTGCACAAAATATGCCATGTATTGCCAGCTCCCTCTTTAAAGATCAAATGAATAATCATGCAAAGTTTAAAAAGAAATAGGGTAGGAAGGGAAATAGGCTTGTAATGTGGCTTCCTATAAAGGTTGTTCATGGATTCTATGGGCTTAAAAAAGATTAAATGTAGGGTAGGTCTCAAGATAAAGCGGTTAAAACAATCTAATGCCTCAATCATTTTAATGTAATTCAAAAATTTCTTCATGTTTTGAAAAGAAATCTTGAAAATTATGGTAGTGATGCATATCCTAAGAATATCTCAAGAAAGAGGGTATTAGAAAAGAAATACGAAAACGGGTTTAGAATACCTCTCAGGAGTGGAAAAATAATAAAGGGACAATCAGGTCATGACATAAATATAAATTATTAGCTTAATCAATGTAATTTAATCAAGGAGGAAAAGTTTCAATTGAAACCATATCAACAATCATTTTTAAAATACTCAAAAACTAAAATAAGAATGCAACCTTTCCAAAAGTTCCTACTGATAACTCTATCATTTATAAGAATGATTAACCACAATTGCTTTACATTTTCAAATATAGAATCTAATAATTATGTCTCCTAGATTAGTTTAAGGGCAATGACTAAGGTGAAAGAAATAAATTCTCCCCCACACTTAATACTGCACATGGTCCACCAAGTGCACTACTAAGGTAAGGGTGGGAAAAGAGGTGATAAGGGGGACAAAATGAGGGAAAGCAGTGGAAGAAGTAAATCCAAAAAGAGAGACAAAAGAAATGAAAAAAATACTCCCCTCTTGAAAAGTGATGCTCAAGGTGCTCCATGATACCTGTGATTGGTGAGAAAAAGAAATCTGCAAACAAGAATAACATCACAGCACAAAAAATGACAAAAGAGATATATATAAGATAAAGGAAAATGTCACTATCATGTGGTTGCCTCAGGGAAGGCATCATCCTGTACAAAATCGGCCGGTAGAGACGGCGCAGGAGGCGTAGAAGTGGGAGGCTCATACTCTGCATCGGGAAGGGGAGCTGAAGAATTAGGAGCTGCAGGTGCTGGACTCAGGGTAGGAAGCTCAGAAGCAGGACCTGGCCCGGAAAAAGTGGTATCAACAGGGCTCACTATAGTCAGTAGAACAGAATCTGTGGTTTGCGCAGGAGATGGTGATGGAGTAGTAGAAGAAGGGCCAGGAGCGGATATAGAGGCTGGTGGCAGAGGTAGTGGAACCCCAAGATGCTGAGCAATATGCGCCAACAACTGCTCTATCCAGTCCTAGCAGCCATCCAGACGAATCAAATGGCGTGCAATGGTGTCCTGGCGGCCGATGATACGAATGAGCTGCTGCTCCATCTGAACCTGTCGGCTGTCCAAGCGACCCAAGACCTTCTCCATCGCGGCTAGGTGGTGGGAAAGGGTAAGATCGACTGAGGGTGCGGGGGTAAGGGGGATGGGTTATGGTACAGAAGAAGGAAGGTCAGAAGAAGTGGGGTCAGTAGGAGGTGGGTGATGTGGAGAAGCTGGAGGGAGTGGGGAAGGAGGAGCAAGGTCAGCAGCTGGGGCAGGAGGGGCAACAGGTGGTGGGGCTCGAGCCTGAGCAAGGATGTAGGCACCTCCCTGCTTCCGGACCAATCCCATGTGAATGAGCATGAGAAAGTCCATCCGATGGGGTGAACCTAACAAGTCATGAGGTAAAGAGGGATCGAACACCCCTAGGTGGTGGGTAAGACAGGTGGTATAAAATCTGTCGGTCAGGTTGCCCTGACGGCCGGTAATCATGGAGTGGAAATAGGAGGTGGTGAGATAGGGGTGGTCCGGGTAGTCGTGCCAAATGACATAGGTAAGAAGCTCCATGTCACGGCTGGTCACGACCCCCATATCCTCATGGCGGGGGAAAAGGATGGCGCTGAAGCACCGGTGGGCGAAACAAAGGATGGGGTTGGCTGTAAGAGTGATCTTCTAGGAAGTGGGGGAGTATCGGTGGTCAGGGCCATCGATCTCCCACCATACGATAATGAGGTCAGAGTGCTCGGGCTGGGTCAAGGCAGAAATGGGGGGTGGGGGAATAGGATGGGGGTAAAAGCCGCACCCTCGTCCAAACTCTGTCATGGTAAGAGAAAATCACCGGCCGCCTATCGGAATCGAACTACAGGTACCACATCGCTAGGTGTCTCCCAGTACTCTGTTCCATCAAACTCAAATGAGGCCGCAAACTCCAAAAATAAATCACGGAACACAGGAGTGCTGACCTGGAAAATATCGAGGAGTGAGGTGTGCTCGAGAAGTGCCTCCAACTCCTCCCAAATACCAAGCTGCTACAGAATGCTGCTGTTAAGGTATCAGCCACTCAATGGGATTGGCCGACGAGAGAAGCGTCAGACCCTGTCGAATGCAAGGTAGGTGGCCGAGAATACCGTGCAAGGATAAGGAGCTCATGAAGGTTCCGGCCTAGGTGCCAGTGCAGCAGCAGCGGCAGGCTCTGTAGGTGGATCGGCCAAAGTGGAGGGTGGCTCAGTGGAAGGTGTGCTCGAAGAGGGACCGGCTGCTGATTAAGATAGCGCAGGGAAAGTGGCATCTGGAGCAGCAGAAGTAGTCCCGGCCTCCGCTGAGGGACTGAGTGGCGGCAGAATGGCCAATGGAGGGAGCTCGAAGACTGGAGCATCTGGGTCCGGCTGCGTAGGAGGTCGGAGTCGGATCCAACGATAACTAGACTCCTCGCCCTCAATGGTGGAGGCTGGACGCTTCCCTTGGGAAGGATCGTGATCTTCCATATCTTGAAATAGAAAGAAATAGAAAACAAAACAAAAGAAAAAGAAAAAGTAAAGAAAACAAAACAAAGAAAATGCGAGTCAACCGGAAAATAAAATTACATGGCGTGTACTCCAGAGTACACAACGTGTACTAAAAAATGGAGAGTATCCCGTGTTCTCTGGATAGACACACTGAGGGTGAATAACAGACTATGGAAAAGTACATGGCGTGTATAGAAAGTACATGTCGTGTTCACTTAAAGTTTATGTGGTACAAATGAAACGACCATGTTTTTATCAGTTCAAAGAAAACAATACATGCCGTGTAGGTATAGGACACAGCGTGTACTGTACACGAAGAACATGGCCGTGTAAAAGGTGAGACACGGGCTGACTGAACCTCTAAAAGACACGGCGTGTACCGAACACACACGCCGTGTACATGAAAATGGTGTGTGAGGCCGTGTGCAAAGGTGTACTCGGGCACGATGAAAAGGACATGGTGTGTACCAAACATACACACCGTGTATATTCAAATTTCAAAATATTTTTGTATGTGGCCGTGTACAGAAGTACACGGCGTGTGTTCTTTATTTCGTGGTCGTGTACTGCCAGAAGCCGAACGGTCGACCGATATGAAAAACACCCTAAACGATTCTAAAAACTTGAAATAGAGGGTGTAGAACGGTGTACCTGGATCGAGGATCACAATGTGATAAGAATCAAAATTGAAACGCCCCAAATCGACAGATCTGGAGAAGAGCGGTTCAGGTGGTGTTCAGGAGAAGAAAACGGGAAGAGGGGAGGAAATGGGGCAGCCGTGCGACATGACCTCAAGCCGGGTGGACCGCTGCTTATATAGCCGTAGTACACGACGTGTATATTTGGACTACACGCCGTGTATCCCAATTTTTTTTTTTAAATTAAGAATTACAACAGATATAAATATATAATTATTATAGTAAACTATATAATAATTATTATTAATAATTAAAATAAAATAGACATATCTAGAAATTCTATTATAAATAAACCTATACACGACATATATCGGTAAATACATGCCGTGTATTTTAAAATTAGAAAAAGAGTAGTACAACCTTTGGTCCGATGCTTGGGGCGGGATTCGAACCGGCGATCAGCCATTCCGAATGAAAGCCCTCAACCACTGGAGCAAAGGTTGTTCTTCTGTTCATATTTATTTTATATATATATTTATTCGATACGGCCTATACACATAGAAAGAAAGAAAAGCATGGCGTGTGGTTTTTATTTAAGAAAGTATGGGGGTGAAGCGGGGAGATTAGCACGATTCGAAACCGGGTCTTTTGAACCTGGTGTCGAGAATTTTCCAATCTTCCAACTTCATTCGCATGTAATTTCTTATTTTAAAAATGTTTATAAGTTATATTTGAAAAATTATGGCGCACACGGTGTATATCGGAGTATACGTCGTGTGGTTTTATTAAAAGAACAAATGATGGAAATGGGACAGTTGTCTGGGTTCGAACCGGGTATTTTGAAACCAGATTACGATTCTAGCCAACCGGTCCATCCCCATCATGGGTTTTATTAAAAAAATTTATATATATATATATATGGAAAATACCTCACACGCCGTGAAAATAAAAAGATGAACCTCGTGCCGAAGGTAGGTCAGGAGGATTCGAACCGGGGATAGCTTGAATAAACTCCAGTGACTTTATCATCGGCACCGACATCATCTCTAGTTATTTATTTGTTATTCTAAAAATTTATACTATTAAGATTACAAATTAAAAAGATAAGTACATGTCGTGTATATTAGTGGGACACGACGTGTAAAATCTGGGTTTCCTCCCAGGAAGCGCCTTTGTTTTAGGTCATTGGCTCGACCTACTTACCTTGCTTACCTGATATTTACGGTGGATAATGGTCCCAATAGTGGCCGCCCTGGCCATCTAGGAGTTGAAAGTTCTCTGGATCTTCTTCAACAGGAATGTATGTATTGTCAAAATTATCAGAAATATAGGAACATACTAGATCATTCACCAAGAGGTCATCCATGGTAGTTATTGCAGAACAATCCTCATGATTGGACGATGATGCCTACTTGATGTCTTTGAGAACATTGTAGGATACTCTCTCGTCTCCTACCTGGAAAATCAACTCTCTCTGGTGCACATCGATCAGTACCTTCCCAATTGCCAAGAAATGTCTTCCAAGTATAAGAGGTGCTTCCTGGTCATCCCCCATGTCGAGGATGGTGAAATCAGCGGGAAGGATCAGCCTACCCACCTTGACTAGTACGTCCTCCAGTAGCCCCTTCGGATGTTTGATGGATCAATCCGCAAGTTGAAGGGTTACACGGGTAGGCTTGAGCTCGTTGAGTCCCAGCTTCTTGAAAAATCTGAGGGGAATGAGGTTCATGCTGGCCCCTAAGTCGCAGAGGGCCTTCCTAAACTCACAAGATCCAATAGTACAAGGAATGATGAAACTACCTGGATCTTGGAGTTTGGGAGGAATAGAATGTTGAACCACCACAGAGCACTCCTTTTTTAGTGAAATAATGCCCAAATCTTCCATCTTCCTCTTATTAGAGAGGATTTCATTCATGAATTTGGCGTATGTAGGCATTTGTGTCAGGGCCTCCGCAAATGGTATATTGATGTGGAGCTTCCGAAACACATCCATGAATTTTCTGAACTGAGAGTCCAGATTCCTCTGCTTCAACCTCCCCGGAAAGGGTAAGACAGTCTTGAATGGTTGGACTACCTCCTTCCATTTATTCTGCAAAACTTTCTTTTGTGGGCTTTTGGAAGAGGAGGGGTCGGTATTGGTACATTCTTCGTCATCATAGGGTGTGGGTGCACCTGGTTGTGCCGGTTGGTTATGTTGGAGCTCTTTTCCACTCCGGAGCATGATGGCATGGGCCTCCTCCCTCGGGTTCTTCTTGGTGTTTCCCGGTAGTATACCGGACTGCCTCCCTGATAGCTGGTTTGCTATCTGGCCAATTTGATTCTCGAGGCTTCGGATGGAAGCCTCTTGGTTCTGGAATTTTGTTTCAGCAGTTGATATAAATTTACTCATCAGGTCCTCTAACCTTGATGTGTTCTCTTACTGAGATGGCTGGGCAGCCGGTGGAGGAGGTGGCTGTCGTGGCTGCTGTGGGCAAGGGTTCTAGTACCCTTGCTGCTGATAGGAACCTTTGCTAGAACTGCTATCTCGGAAACTGATTCTGGTACTGAGGTTTATTGTAGCCAGGCGGTCACTGGGGAGGAGGGTTTTGTTGCTGTTTACCCCATCCTTGGTTCTGATTATCTCGCCACGCCGGGTTTTGGTACTACTGGTACTGGTTGGGCCCTCTATTTTGGGCAACATAACTTACCTCGCTCGTCAAAGGGCCTCCAATCGAACCCGAGCATTCTCCCATGATGTGGTTATCACCATAGTCACCATATCCTGGATTGTTCGCCGCATGAACTTGAGATGCTCCTTTGAGATTCAATGCGTCGATTTTCTTGGACACAGCGTCCAACTGAGTAGCTAACATAATGGTAGCGTCAGTATTGTGCATACCTCGCTTTTGAGTCCCCCGATCAGAGTGCCACTAGAAGCTGTTGGCTGACATGTCTTCCAGTAGTTCGAATAGTTCTTCGAGGGATTTTCGCATCACCGTACCTCCATCAGCAGCATCCACCACAGACTTGGTAGTCATTGTAAGTCCTCCGTAGAAGTTCTGGACTTGCATCCAGAGTGGGAGTCCGTGGTGGGGGCACTTTCGTAGCATCTCCTTGAAGCGTTCCTAGGACTCGTACAACGAATCAGAGTCATGCTGCTGGAAGTTATGAATCTCATTCCTTAGTGTCACCGTCTTCGATGGTGGGAAGTATTTGGACAGGAATGTCTGGGCTAGCTCCTCCTAGGTGAGGATAGATCTTCATGGCAGCCCCTTGATCCAGTCTTTCGCCTTGTCCCGTAGAGAAAAGGGAAATAAGCGAAGACAGATGGAGTCTTCGGACACACCATTGTATCTAAATGTGTCGCAGACCTCCAAAAAGTTGGAGAGATGGGCCTTTGGGTCCTCGCTGGCCATGCCTCCAAATTGGACAGTGTTTTGGATCAGCTGCATGATAGCAGGCTTGATCTCGAAGTGCTGGGCCTAGACCAGAGGACGGACGATGCCCGTATCAGCTTCGTGGATTGAAGGAAGACCGTACTCTATAAGGGTACGTCTTAAAGGTAGCTGCTGAGGGGCTGGAGGTTGCAGATACTGTGGCTCATGAGGGGAGAAATAAGGCTGTTGGAAGAGTTGTTTCGGTTTTTGCAGTTGGACATACGCCGGAGGAGGTTACTGCGGCGGCCGTTGGTAATCCCTTGAAAGGAATTCCCTAAATGCTCCAGGATCCTGCTCTGGTAGACCAGCAGCGGGAGGCTTCTGATCCTAGTACTGATGCTCAGCCATAGCATCCACGACTGGTTCTCCTTCTTCCTTGTTCACCATGGGTTGTGGTTGCTGGTTGTGAGTTACTGTCAGTGCATGCCGACGTTGAAGCAGGGTCCGTTCAATCTCCGGGTCAAACGGAACTAATTCCGAAGACTCGGTTCTTCTGGATCGTGTAAGACGTCTGATCATACACTTTAAGCTTCTGCACAACACAAAAAACAAAAACTAGGCATAAAAGGGAAAATAGAAAATTTTAAATGGGATTAGAAAAGATATTTTTGATAATTTTTTATTTTTATTTTCACTTAAATCAATTATTAACACAATTTAAATTGTAGCACTAAAACCAAAGTTGTTCCCCGACAACGGTGCCAAAATTTAGTCTCGCTTGTCTTTGATTGAAGTTATATGCATCCCAAATTAATTACTCGTTCTTAGAACTTTAGTATAGCATAAGTTCGTGGTCGATCCATAGGGAACTATGGCGTGTGTGAATTCAATTGAGTTAATACTTAATTAGGTGAAGTATGCAGAATTTAGAGTTGATTGAGTTAATTTTGGTTTTTGATTGAAACTAAATTGTTTTACTTTGAAGAAATGATTAACAGTTTTAAAGAAAACAATGGGTAAATTCAAAGAGTTTAAAATAGGAAGAAAAGACGTGTCGAGGATGTGGTGATTAGGAGTTATTTTGTAGGTTGTTTAAATGGTTGTGTTGTTCATAATAATTCAATCATTCTAGATTTTGTTTTGTTACAAGATTTCCTTGGTTCGGTTCCTCTTGTTTGGAATTAGAGTAGTTGACCCCTTGGTTCAGTAGTCAGTGTTCTTAATTCTTTATTAAGTTCGGTCCATTATTTGAATCCGTGAAATCCTTCCAATGGTCATGGATGTTTTCACTGTTACTTCTCTTTTGTATCGCTGAGAATTCTTCCCTTGGACCAGCTCAGAATTATCAGTTATATTAGACAGTGGTTTAAGAAGAGTAAGATAAATTACAACGAGCAAACACAACTATCTAAAACAACACACAAATTACGATCCCTTCATTCACATCCCCAACATGAGGGGTTTAGTTACACATAGAAAGCAGGAGAGAAACGACACACGTGATACCTGATGGATTCATCATGTAAGTGTTGAGGAAATGTGTCGGAAGGTGTAATGGTGGAATATTGGAATGACGGCACCTCGGTGGCTTTGGGAGTGGTGGTAGCAGAGCTTCTCTCTCCTCCAATGGGTTCTAAACCCTTAAATCTGTTGGAAAATACCTCTTTTTATAGAAAAATAAAGTACATGACATGTATAGAAAGTACATACCGTGTACTTTTCTTCGACGCGCTTTGACACCAATTTCTCCGCTGGCAGTTGGCCTAACACGCCATCTTTGACTTTTGAACACGGTGCCGCCTGGTGGTTGAGTGTACATGGCATGTAACGCCGCCATACATGGAGTTTAGTATCATAAGTTTGGCCACCAACCCCTTCTAGAATAGCAGACACGGCGTGTAAAAATGGAACACGTCGTGTCTCCTTCAACGACCACATGGGAATGTGGACTCTTTTTCGGCAACCACCGCTTCTAGAAAGTAGTACACGACGTGTAACGCCGCCATACACGGTGTGTATCTTCTGCCTGGTGACATGGGCGTGTACTCCCTCCTTCGGTCCGTATCCCTGTCTGGATGTGCATGACGTGTATAAAAGTACACGCCGTGTAGTTTCAAAATTTTCACAGACTTCCTGTGATCCGTGTATTTAGCCAGAAAGCTTCTGAAAGTAAAAAGATTCACCAAAATCAAAGAATATGTTCATAAAACAACAGATATTTTCTGAAAACATGTTTTTATTGTCAATTATATATATGGAAATGTATACACAAATCGAGTGCATCAAACCTCCCATTCCAGTAGTAGATGGGATATGGTGAGTTATCGGGGGTCACTAGTGTTTATGTTGGAGTTATTTGGGTTTTGATTCCCTTTTAACTTTCCTTTTAGGATGTTTTAGTAAGAATGAGTTACAATTTTTTATAGGAATCAGTTGATTGTTCTGGAGTGGGTTCTTAATCAATACCCTTTATAATGACGCTTACGTTTCCATAGGCTAGTTATACTCCCTACATTGATGGTATGGATAAGGCATGATAGTAGATAAGACTCTATGTGAGATGGTGGAGGATTCTAAGATGAGATTTGAATTATATGAGATAGGGATGAACTACTAACTTCAAATTTATATATATGACAATACCATTGAAATTGGCATGGAATTATATAAGACCTAACCTAAGTTTTGTAGCTCAATATGAGTATTTAGATGTTCATGAGTTATCCTTATAATATCTTAATGGGAGATTGATGAAAACACCAATATTTGCCATAAATGTGCTAGGTAATGAGTATGGATTATATTGTAATGTATCAGGAGTCAACATTTGAAAAATTTTAGTCTATGATAGTTATGTGGTTTCTTATGGGTCTAGACTATTAAGAACACATAAGAGAAATTTCCCAAATCCTTTCCTAGATTTGGAAATAGTTGTGCTTTCAATGAGGTGTTATAGGAATAAACTAAAAAAAAATTGTTTGAAAATTTTGTTCAACATACCTTTTTTTGGTTTTAAATAACTTTAAAATTATTTAAATTTTTTTCATGGAATTAGGTTACATGCGAAGTGCTTCTCAACTCACCTGATTGGATTTTATAAAGGGATGTGAATGTTTTGAAAGCATATGTAATGTTGGTTTTATTTTAACAATGGGTGTGTGAATTTTTAAATGAAAATTTGTAAAATATAGACGGTTGTCACTCATTTTAAACGATTAACATTATTGGGTCAGGAAGTTGCCTTGAATACTTTATAAAAAAGGAATTAGGGTTTTGAGAAAGAGTGTTTGAAACTAATTGGTTTATTTTAAAAAGGGCATGTTATTTTAAAGAGGAATTTTTGTAAATGGTTGGTTTTTAATGGGATTTCAACTATGATTTTATAAATAGTTTTCAAAGGAGACTTAAATTATATAACTATTTTTATCCTTAGTTAATTTTTATATCAATGTTTTGTCTATTTATTTTGTTAAATATTAATATCACTGAATCAAATAGGATGTATACGAATAAAGACTGGATGGATGCCGATCATTTTATAAGAGAGTATGAATATGGAGTGAAAGAGTTCATCAAGTTTGAAAAATATCGTGCATATGAATCTTATCAAATCCTTTTTCTGTGTTTACATTGTTGTTATTCAAGACAAGTTAGTCTAGAGGAGTTGGAATAACACTTGATCTGTCACAGAATAGATTGAAGTTATAAATATTGGAATAAACACGGGGAAAAGTGAATGTAGCTAGTAGTTGGGATAAAAATGCGTTTTATGGATCATCTGATATGATTACAGGTGTGGACAATAGAGAAGACCTTATTGAGGATGTGATTATAGATGTGAATGATGATGAAGATCATATTGAGGAAATTACAAGGACTGTTAAAGATAAACTTTGTGATTTCCCAAAATTGTTTGAGTAGTTAAAGAGTTGTGAAAATAAACCTTTATATAGTGGATACACTAAATATACAACATTTTGAGCCTTAATAAACATATATAATTTAAAATAAGGAAACAGATGGAGTGACACTGGTTTAACAGAATTACTTGCTCTCTTGAATGACATGCTCCCAGAAGATAATGAGATCCTAAACCAAACATACGATGCCAAACGAATACTACGTTCCATGGGTATGGTCTCTGAACAAATACATACCTGGCCAAATGATTGTATAATGTTCCACAAGGACAAAAAAATCACTAAGATAATGCCCAAAGTGTGGTGATTCTCGATACAAGAAATATGAATCTGGTCCTACGAAAGTTGTATAGTACTTTCCAATCATTCCAAGGTTTAGGCACCTATATGGAAGTGAGGAGACTGCAGGGCAATTGATGTGGCATGAATATAGTAGAAATAAATATGGGAAACTACATAACCCCAAACACTCTCCTCAGTGTAAGAGAATTGATCATGAGTATCTTGATTTTGGAAATGATCTGAGAAACCTTCTTCTTGCATTATCTATAGATGGAGTGAATCCTTTTGGTTTTCAAATTATCACTCATAATACATGGCTAGTTATGTTAGTAAATTATAACTTTCCACCATGGTTATTCATGAAACAAAAACACATCATGCTATCTGTGCTTATATCAGGACCGATGAAATATGGTAATGATATTGATGTTTATTTGGATCCATTGAGAGAGTATTTGAAATTATGGTGGGATTCAGGTGTTACGTTGTATGATGCTTATAGAAATGAATATTTCACATTGAGAGCTATGTTGTACGGGACAATAAATGAATTTCCTTCTTATGGTAATTTTTCAGGATATAGAATTAAAGGAAGTCATGGGTGTCCCTTATATGAATAAGGTACACAATCAATTAGGTGGAAACATTCATTGAAACCCATGGTTCTAGGACATCATAGATTTATACCCTGACAACATAAGTACCAATCTTGGACAAAATCATTCTATAGAAGTTCGGAAGAATGTACAATACCGTCTCCACTAATTGGTGATCATCTGTTTGAGAAAGTAAAAGATTTGTACACTTCTTTTGGTAAACTATTTTTGAAAAACCTTATGAAAACCAGTTAGAAGAAGATGTCATTTTTTTGAATTACCATACTAGAATTTTCTGTACGTCAGACACTTTCTTGATATTATTCATGTTGAAAAAAATGTACGTGATAGTGTCATCGGAACATTGCTAAATGAACCTGAAAAAATAAAGGATAGAATTAAGTCTAGGTTAGACATGGTTGACATGGGAATACGAGAAGAGTTGGCACTAATGAAGGGTGAAAAATGAACTTTTATTCCTCCAGCTACTTACACTCTTTCCAGGAAGGAGAAATATTAGTTTTGAAACTTCTTGAATGACATAAAGGTTCCATAGGGGTATTCATCAAGTATCAAGAACATTGTGACAATGACTGATTTAAAGTTAAAGGGTCTTAATTCACATAACTACCACACTTTGATGAAATATCTTATTCCTATATCTTTACATTGAATTTTTCCCAAGAATTTCCATTATACGTTAATGAAACTCTATTTCTTCTTCGAAGCTATATGCAGCAAAGTTATAGACACCGTGAAATTGCCGAGTATGGAAAGAGAAATTACTATCATATTACATGAATTGGCAATGTTCTTCTTGTCGACATTATTTGATATGATAGTTCATTTGATGGTTCACTTGGTGAGAGAGATTTGACTATGTGGTCCTATACACTATAGATGGATGTACCCCATTGAACGATATATGATGATTTTCAAAGGGTATGTCAAAAATCAAAGTCAGATAGAGGGTTGTATTGCAGAGTGATTTATTGTTGAGAAAGACATTAAATTATATACTAAATACCTATCTGGTGTATAAAGCACTGGTCTAGCAAAATATCATCACACCGGGTAGCTTACGGGTAAAGGAATTTATGGAAGAGATATTGTCATAATCAATATTACAGATCAGGAGTAGGCCCACCTTTACATTTTTTATAATAGTTAGGAGGTTGAACCTTATGTCAAAACCCACAATGAAATTATTAGGCATTTGAATACATTAAGGGATGAAAATTGGATATCATATACACATGATCAATAATTTATAAGATGGTTTTGAGACCATATATTTAAGGATTCAGATGAAAATACAGACTCAATTTCTGAATGGCTTCGATGGCTAGCCGGAGAACCAAGTGTGTATGTATTATCTTATAATGTTTAGGTAATTAATGGTTACACATTCTATAATAATGAACATGATGAAGACAATAACATACAAAATAGTGGAGTTACACTTGTGGTTGAAGAGATGCATGTTTTTGGTGATAAGGACAAAAATCCAATTTATGCAAATATGTCATACTTTGGTATCATCAAACAAATATGGGAGTTGAATTATACAAACTTACAAGTGCTGATTTTTTAAAGGAAATGGGTTGATAACAGGATTTCTCTTAAAATATATGAGTTTGGATTCGTGAAAGTTGAATTCAATAAGGAAGGGTACAAAGAAAAACCATTTATAATGGCATCACAGGAAGAGCAAGTATTTTATGTTCCATATCCCGTAAATTAAAACTTCTCAATTATTCTGTTATCCACCAAAACCACTGAAGGTTCGTATAAAAATTCAATGTAGGATGACCCTTTCATTACGACATCGCAATCATTTCACAACAGTCCCAATATATATGGAATTTTGTATGTCATAGGAGACCACAAATAAGGGATTTGGATAGTCGATAGAGGGGTCAAATGCCTTTAGCCTTTAAGAAAAAGAGAGTTCAATAATTAGGTTATATTTTTTTTGTAATAAAGATCGTGTTACCTTATGTTATTATCGATTCACTATTGCTTTTTTGTAATATGAATTAAACATTGAACCACTTCTGCAGATAATGACTTCTTCACGTGATGATGCTCCCGATCCTGAGGCACAATAGGTCTCTCAACCTGTTGCTGCTCATGGTGTAAAGGACCAACAGGTTTCTCAACCTGTAGTTACTGCTTCTCTCAGTGTAGAGTTACAACCACCATCTATACATTCCGATACTAGTGCTTTAAAGGAACACAATGATGATGTTGAAACCGAGGAAATGATAGGCACCGAAACACTAGCGGCATAGAAAAAATAGGAGCACTGTAATTTTATGGTGTTATCCAAATTCCATAAGTAAAAAGCAAAAAGAATCAAATATGAGGTTGGATGGAATAATTGGTTCCAATATTTTTACCTCAATAAGGCCATGTTCAGTAGTTACATTGGAATCATCACTCAGCAACGCGTGCTGATTGATGTATAGTTGTGGCACCAAGTTGTCACTAGGATTAAGAAACTGATGTGGGGAGATATTACAGTAACATTATGATATAATTTATTTAATTTACTAAAAATTAAAATAATGAAATATTGACTTACTCTTCATCATCCTTTGTAGAGTGTATTTATAATGGATTACTTATACACAGACTATGTATTAAGGGTTACTGGAAGGATTCAAAGAGGATTTCACACAATTTTAATGAAATGATATCTTAAAGATATTGAATGTAAAATAAACCCACACCCAACTTCTATTTATGCACACCTGATAACCCAAGGAGCGTGGGATGTATTTACTAGCCATCGTGAGGAGCAGTCTTTTCAGGTAAATTGTGTTTGGTAGTACATTGTTTGACGATACATGTATTAATCACTTTGATTGATAGTTTTTTATTTATGAAACAAAAATTGAGTACTGAAAATAATGAATGAGTAGTAAAACCAGTGTACCCCTAACGTAAAGTAAAAATGGGTTATGCTTCACTCGAAAAAAATTGGTACATATTTTAAATCTACCGTAATACTTTTATATGACATAAAACAACACCATAACTATGTTCCCTTATTTATATAAAGATTGATGAATACAAATCCAATGTCACTTCAATCCCATTACATTTTCTATGGAAGGTGGTGCATGTAAATAAATATTGGATACTAATAGATTAAAACACACAAAAGTGTGGGAAACATGTGTAAGTATGACATAATAAATATTTTTTTGCTTTAAATTGATATTAAATAATAATGATTACATATTTTCCTATATTTTTCTATTTGAAATAGTCATAGGAATTAGAAACACCCAAACCAGATGTAGACATACTTTTGGTGGTCTTGAAGTATATAGAAAAGTATGGCCATGTTAGAGGTATGGGTTTTGGGGTGACACCCCGAACATTTTTTTGAAATAAATGTATAGAAATAAAAATTATGAGAGAAAGAATATCCATACTTGAAGAACATATGAAATTGCAGATAGAGTTCATGGAAAATATAATGGGAAGGGGGTAGATAAGAAACAACTCAAGAACAAACAACACGTGAAGATTACGCCCCACCCTCACTAGCTTTGAGGCAAGTCATTCCCCTTAGAAACCTATATTAGATGAGGTAATAAATTTTCTAATAATTATTTTTGTGAATTGTGAATTAGATAGACATTGATACCTTTCATATATTGATATTGTACATGGTGAAAATGACTGTGATTTATATCTATCAACACCCACCCATCGCCTTGTAGTGAGGGCTTTGGAGTTCAATATCTGGAATGTCATGATACACAACATACCACTTATAATAGGTCATGTAAAAGTGTTGATTAACATATCCCATGAGCTGAGCACTGGGCTATCTATTCCAATTGATGACGAAGATATTCATAAGGTTGAACAATCTCTTGGAACATTCATCGCATAGATATCACATCTTTTAAAAAAACATATCGACAAGGAGGTATTCATTTCCAAAAAAAATCAAGATAAACCCTTAACATTTAATGAAAAAATGTCTGAGTCAATGAATATTATTATAGATAGACACAAGGAAAGGGGTGAAAGGAAAGAACAGCTCAAAACCATCTCAAGGATAGACCAACCGACCAAAATGATCTATCGAAATCACCTTAAACCCACCCGTTATATATATGAATTTATTATCATTAAAGGCTCAAGTGAATATGAAGTTGAAAGAGGGTGGGGTTCACACAATTATTTTTGATGAAAATATATACAGTGAGGAAGATCCAAATTTTATTAGTGTTGATAATGTATGTGAAATCCTAGAGTATGATTGGCTAGGAGGCTCAGTTGTAAATGTATACATGAGGTATGTTTTCATGATTTGATTTTACAAAAGCTCATATACTATGATAATTATAACTAAATACATTTTATATTTTTCACAGGTGTATATATGAAAAAAATTTGAAGGGATTTCCCTGTGAACATAAATTTGGACCTCTTAGCCCTCACATAACCTCTACAGAACAAAAGGAAATAAAATACAAGAAATGGGATGAAATAGTGGCCGACCTACTCAAATTGTTTAACAACAAAAATAAAGATGAAAGACTCTTCTTAATATCAATGATGCAAGGGTAAAACTATAAAATTTAATCATATCAAATATATTTTAATTTCTTTCATTAATTATTCTTTTTTTTTGTTTTAGGTAGTATTGGATGCTCATTGATGTCTATTTGGATACTCTAAAGATTTATTTCCTGGAGTCAATGTATGGATATCCAACAAACTGACCACACATGATAGTGTTTTTCAATTTTTAATACACTAAATCCAACATTTTATAACTAAACATCTAGTCATATAATTTATATTATCTTTTAATGAGTATTTTGTTATGATATGGTGGTGTGTGAATATCATCTACATCATGGAATAAGTCCAAGGGAAAAGGACAGGGAACATCACAAGTACTACAACTAGATACAAATCATGGTATATATAATAATATTTGACTATCCAAACACATATAAAAAAATTAATTATTTTTCTCAATGTTTCTGAAATGTTCGAAACAAACAAACGATAAAGACTATGGTTATTATGTTTGTAAATTTATAAAGTAGATTGTATTCTATGAACAAACCATCATCCCTAAAGAGGTATTTTCAAAGATAATTACTATTTCATCTAAAATATTTTTTAATCCTTTGTGTATTTATATTTTTTCAGTACTACCATGATTTTTGAAAAGACTCATATTTACAATATGAGATAGATTTTTTTTATAAATGAATGGGAAGCATACCTAATGGAAGAATGTATAGAAATAGTATGAATATGTGGACGGTATGATTTTAAGTGTCTATTTTTATTTAAAATTTTCATTATTTTTAGTAAAAATAAAATGTTCCATACTAAAAACTGAGAAAACTCATTAGTATTATTTTGATGCTTTAGGAAAATGATACATAAGTCATTTGTGACGTGTATGAATCATCCGAACCTAAATCTGACACATGGTGTGACCATTATGACTTTAAGTGTGTATTTTTATAATAAATTAGAAATAAATTTTGCAAAAAGAACAAGTGACATACTGAAAACTAAGAAAAAACATTCGTATTATTTTAATACTTTAGGAAAATGATACATCAGTCATTTGTGACATGTAGCAATCAACCATACTTTAATCCAATGAATAGTGTGATCAATATGACTAAAAGTGTCTGTTATTAGTTTAAAATTGACATTTTAACTCAAAACACGTCACTCACTAAAAACCAAGAAAACTCTCTCTGGTTGTATTTATAATTTAGGAACAAAATTCATAAGTTATTTTTGACATGTATGAAGCAGGATCATGCCAAAAAAATGCATGATGGGACCAATATGACTCAAAATAAGTGTTTCAAGTTTGAAATGACATTTTAGTAAAAAAACAAAACTGGAATTCTAAAAACCAAGAAAACGCATTCAGATTGTTTTGATACTTTAGAAAAATGATCTATAAGTCATTTTTAATGATTAGGAAATAACCAAACCTCAATCTCATGCATAGTAAGACTAGTATGACTCAAAGTGTCTCTTTTTATTTAATATTGACATTAATTTTAGTAAAAAAACACAACTGGCATACTGAAAACTGAGAAAACACATTCGTATTATTTTGATAATTTATGAAAACGATCCATGAGTAATTTTTGACATTTAGGAATAAACCCCACATTAATAAAATGCATTATGTGACCGGTATAAATTTAAATGTATCTTTTTATTTAAAATTGACATTAATTTAAGTAAAAAATAACAAAAGACATACTGAAAACCAAGAAAACACATTCATATTGTTTTGATACTTTAGGAAAATGATACACGAGTCATTTGTGACATGTAGAAATAAACCAAACCTCAATCCAACACACGGTGTGACCGGTATGACTAAAAGTGTATGTTATCAGTTTAAAATTTACATTTTAACACAAAACGTGTCACTCACTAAAAACCAAGAAAATGATTTCCGATTGTCTTCATAATTTAGTATAGTTATTCATAAGTCCTTTTTTGATGTGTATGAAGTAGTCTCACATCAAATTGATGCATGATGTGATCGGTATGACTCAAAACTCATGTTTTCAGTTTGAAATGATATTTTAGTAAATAAACACAACTGAAAAACCGAAAACCGATCAAATGCTTTTGGATTGTTTTGATACCATAGAACAATGGTCCATGAGTCATTTTTTATGTGTAAGAATCAACTAAACCTTAATCCGATGAACTATGTGACTGGTATAAATCAAAATGTGTTTTTATTTAAAATTGACATTAATTTAAGTAAAAAGAACAAGTGGCATAATAAAAACCAAGCAACCACATTTGAATTGTTTTTATATTTTAGGACAACCATATATAACTCATTTCTGACATATAGTAATCAACCCCACCTCAATATGATGCATGGTGTGACCTATATAACTCCAAATATGTATTTTTTATTAAAAATTTACATTTTATTAATTTATTATTTCATATTAATGTTTCATTTATTTCATTGTAGTATTACTAACATAATTTTTTTTTCTTATATAGGTGTAACCTTTTTTTTTTGACTTGGGAAGATTTTTTCCACAACTAATACCATGGGTGGATATTTTTGAGAGGTGATCACGAATGCTAAAGGATGAAACATTAATATTTTTAACTATTTGTTGAATAATTGTAAATTTAATTATATAAAACATAGTTTTAAATGTATATAGAATTGTTTTACAAACCCTTGTGTGGTATTATTTGTTCTTATGTGTTCTTATTTGTTCTTGTGTGCGATGTGCATGTGTTGTCTTGTGTAGGTGGTGTGTATACTATGAAGGTACTACTGGTGGGTGTGTGGTTATATAAACAACACATCACAAGCATCTAGGCCTTTATCATCACTATTTTGAGCACTGATAAAGGAACCCTTTATCAGCACTAGTTTGAGGGCGGATAAAGACACCATTTATTAGCGCTAATTAAAGCACTCATAAAGTGGTCTTTTATCATTGCTAAAAATAGCACTGATAAAGGGGGCCTTTATCAACACTTTTTTTTAGTGAGGATAAAGGACACCCTTTATTAGTGCTTTTTTAGCACTGCTAAAGGGGACCCCCTTTATCTACGCTGACATTAATAACTATTTTCTAGCACTGTTAAAACAATTTTCAAGCGCTGATAAAAGCACTATATGTAGAAGTGTAATCACCATATTTCCAGTGACCATAATAATAATGGCCAAATTTCATTCCCATAAATAGACATTCTAGAATCATGCAATCCATTCTCACTTCATAAGTCACACTTTTCATTTCTATAGTTTCCATTTTTGGATCTCACAATATACTTTCTCCTTTCATGATTTTCTTCCTCATTATAGGTTTTCTTTGTCTATTAGGGATCCTCATGGGTGATGATGTTACAAGGGATATCCCTGTGTTGAAGATTTTATTCTTCTTTATTTATTATCCGATATTAATTTATTAACTCTTAAAGGATGTAATAATCCATGGTGAGTGATACTTAGTTTCATATACTTTTTTGTAACATATTACTATGAATGAATAAAGTATTTTTAGTTTAATTCCTATCTTGTATAACTTATTACCTAATCTATTTAAATTACTTTTAAAAAATATAAAAAAAGTTTAGAATTATAAATATATAGTTTATGGAAAGAATATTTTTCTAAAAACCTGAGGCATTACATATATTGAGAAAATTAAGGGTTTTATTTTTGATAAAATTTCACTTGAGTTCAAAATTTGGATAAGGCCCTATATGGTTGAAAGAAAACCCCAAAGGTACTCTACCCTTAATAGTTATTTTCAACACATGAATTTTAAGAAAGGAACAATAGGAAACAATTTTTATGTGAAGAAAATGGGGACTGATACTCTCATTTTCATTATTTATATTGATGACATCATTTTTACAAGTGACAATGAGTATAATTTCATAGAACTTATTGAGAAAATTATTTTTTTGAAATATCCATTCTTGTTATAATATAATTATTTTTAGAAATAAAAAGAGAAATTATATTTTTATTTATTATAAAAAATATGTCAATGAACTTTTGAAGAAGTTTGTCATGGAAGAATCCAAATAAATATCAATCACCTATCATTGTGGGAATAAAATTGGGCAAGTATGGGGATAACTTAAGAGTAAATAGGAAGGAATTCAAAAATATTATTAGAATCCTCTTATATCTTACAACATCCAAACTGAACATTGCATTTGTAATGATTTTTTTGGAATATTTCAATGTGATCCTAAGGAATCACACATGAAGGATTCCAAAATGATTTTTGTATACATAAAAGGGAAACTTAATCATGAGTTACTCTATGTATGAGATGATGATAATGAGCAAATTTCTAATTATAAACATATAGTGTATGGAAAGAATATGCATGCTTTGAAAAAACCTAGGGAATTACATATATTGAGTGACTTAAGGGTTTTATTTTTGATAAAATATCACTTGAGTGTAACATTTGGGTAAGGCCCTATATGGTTTAAAGAAAACCACAAATGTACTCTAAGATTAAAAGATGTATACAACACATGAATTTTATGAAAGGAACTATGGAAAACAATTTTTATGGGAAGAAAATGAGGACCCTTACTCTCATTTTTATTATTTATACTGATGACATTATTTTTACAAGTGACAATGAGTATAATTTCATAGAATTTATTGAAAAAATGAAGATTTTTTTGATATGTACATGATTGGTAAAATATAATTCTTTTTAAAAATTATAAGAGGAATTATTTTTTTTATTTCTCATGAAAAATATGTTAAATAACTTTTGAAGTAGTTTGTCATGGAAGAATCCAAATTATTATTAAGAACCTGTCATCATGGGAATAAAATTGGGCAAGTATGAGGATACTTTAAGAGTGAATAGAAAGGAATTCAAAAATATTATTATAATACTCTTATATATTGCATCATCCAAGTCAAACATTGAATTTTTAATGAAATTTTATGAAATATTTTAAAGTGATCCTAAGGAATCACACATGAAGGGTTCTAGAATAATTCTTATATACATCAAAGGGATACATAATCATGAGTTTCTATATATAAGAGAAGATGATAATGAGCTATTTAGTTATACTAATATTAAATGGCCATAAAAATTTTGATGACGGAAAGTCTACTCAAGGAATAAAATCTTTTCATGGAAGAAAATTTGTGTGTTATCATTGAAAAAAAAAAACAAAATTTAGAGACACTTGGCACTATAGAGGTTGATTATATGGTTACCACACATTCTTGAAGACAAATTCTTTAGATGAAGGAATAACTTGAAGGTCTAAAATAAAAATTTAATTTTCCATTGATAATTGGTTATAATGACCAAAGTTCATTAAATTGTTCTAATAACCATATGAAATACTCAAGATCAAAACACATTGATATTAAATATCATTTTATCAATGAATGTTTATTAGTATTATAGTGAGAATTGATTATATGTCTACCTAAGAACAAATTTCAAATATTTTATCTAGGGAATTACAAAAATAAAAAAATTAATAATCGAGGATAATGATGAATGTTCACCTTTGCTCACTCAAGAATTAATGTTTGGTGACAGTTCACCCCTTCCATTTATATATTTCTTTGAATATTTTTGTCAAAGGGGGAGAAAATACTCAAATAATATTCAAATATATATGATAAAAATATGAAAGAAATTGAGGGCTTAAATTAAATATCCAATGGGTTATATAAAATAGTGGTGAAATTAGTGGGATTTTCAATCGAGAAAAATCAATAAATGATTTTTAAGTATTAAATATTTGGTAAATTTTTCATGACCCATCGTAGTGGGGCTGATGCCGCGACTCCCGAATCCCACCTCTAATAAGCTTGGGGCTGGTAACTAGCACTGAGTAGGAATATCACTAACATGGGAGGTATTGAATAAGTACCTATACAAATGCACACATCTCCAAGAACACAAATACTGAAATGTGAAAACCACTAAGGAACAAAATTCATGCATACAACTAAACCCAACCAACAGAGTACAATAAAAAGTAATGTTCAAAAAGTAAACTAGGATAGCATACAATCCCACCAAAAGAAAGAGTCTGAAAACTAAATATTCCAACCTATAAGAAAGAAATAGGTATTGGGAATGATGCTCATAGCTGTAAGAACACCTCGACCTATAAGGAAGCTCAGAAAGCTCGGTCTAGTCCTGGTCTACCCTGAACTTCATCAAAAGGCCGCTTGTCTACACAAAACATGACATGTGCAGGAAAATATTGTACAAGGGTGAGTATAACAATACTCAGTAGTGGACCCTAAAAGCCAAAAATAAATACAAAAAGTAAAGGTACTGTCATCTCTGCAAAATATATGTCTACAGAACATATAATAAGAGAAACATATCGATATATACTCGAAACCCAGACTTGTAGTCTAGAGGTAAGTCACAACGACTAAATACCCATGCTAGGGATTCAGTCTGAATATTTCCATGAATCACTCATCTAGGAGAACTCACTCCTGATTCTGATAGCTCTGTTGAAGTCCATCTGGGAAGTATTGTTTGTCAGGAAAATCCACAAGAGAGCTAGATGCACTGATAGATCTGAGGAGAGAATAGATGCTCTCATTTCGGGAGAAATCACTCATGAGTGGGTAAAGATCACGATACATAGATAAGGATCACTGCCAGGGCCTTGTAATATACCATGACTCATTCAGATTCACCTACTAATTAGAGTATCAACATCTTATAGGATTGTTCATGTCAATACCTGAATCTACCTATGGCCAAGAATGGGTAGATGATCTTTCTCCGGGCCTCTCGGAGGGATTCTGACTCTATCTAGAAAGTCCTGCTAAAGGGATCATACTCCCATGGTTGGAAATGATACCTGAACTTCAAGGGAATGTGAAAAGGTGAACTAAACCAAACTAAACATGTCCAAGGAACGATGGACAAGAATATACATCCATGTAGAAGAGAGTAAACGATGTGTAGTGAGGTCACACACTGTGTCCCTTAACATTGGGTACTGCCTGTGTGCAATGACCCAAGTTTGAAGAAATGTTATGTAAAAAGTGTATAAATTGAGGGTAGTGAGGGTCACACACCATGTCTGATTATCCAGGGTCTACTCCATGTACTCTGGCCATGTGCCCGTACACGGCTTTGACTCATGTTTCCCATCCCGTGTACCGATACATGGGGTAACTCACGTAACCAGCCTGGTCTGGCCATGTGGTAGAGTACATGCCATTTACTGCACCCCATGTTTGTGTATCATATGAGATACATGATGAGTCCCATGTAGGGATCACATACCGTGTCACAATTGTCACATGTTGTGTCATCGTTTCTTGTATCGTGAAACCCTTTCCGCCACTGAGCCATCCCCACACGCCTTGTTCTTTAGAGAACATGCTGTGTTCTTCGTGATTTTTCAGAACCCAAAATTATTCATCTAACACTTCAGGTTATCTTCTATCTCTCTATAAAACCATCTGATTTTCATGAAACTCAAGGTTCTAGGACTCCCTGACACCGAATAGATGATTCTGTTGGTTTCGGGACTCCGATAGGCCCCCAAAACATGTTTTGATCCACTAATACAAAGAACTGTTGAAGAATGATTTCTATCAAACTAAGTTGATTCTTCTTCTACCATCATTATAAAACCTTCGTTGGGTCATGACGCTATTGGATCTCCAATTTGGGACCATTTCATTGCAAAAAAAAAATGCAGAACAATCTGTTTTTCATAACCCCATGAAGAACGTGAATAACAGGAGGTAAAAACGGGAAGGAGAAATCCACACAAAAAATTGAGGAACGAACCTCCAACATCATTTGTCACGACATTGATCCAATCCCATTAGAAATATAAAATGGAACAAATCAAATTAAATCAAAACATGCAGGGATTAATTCCCCAAAATAAACCCTATAAAAGACCCTTCCACAAGAACGAATGATCCACGAGTCAACCTGCTCATGGGTTGATCTGCATCCATTGTTTGAATCCAAGAATGAGGATGGAATAATTTAAATAAAAACCCATACCTTGATCTTCAATAAGGAGGGAGAGTGGTCATTTTTCAGGATTCAATCTCACCACACAACGATCCACACATCATTGTTCGTTGTCATTTATGATGAATTCTCTGGGGTGGCTCCTCTCCAAAGTTTTAGGGGATTCTAGGAAAGTTTTCAGGGTTATGAGTCTAACCCTGGGATCTTGGTTATTTAAAAACACATAACACATCACTGTGTTATGGAAATTTTAAAATAAAATAAGTTATTAAATTTATTTTATTTCTTTTAAAACGTCCAAAAAATTAATTTTTGCAGCCGGCCCATACTGGTTGATGTTAGGCCTTGCCTAAGGTAAATCTACTTCTCTGAACACAACATTACCCTCAGATTTTTGATATGGGCACCCATTTAAAAGTTATTCCACTTTTTTCAAGAAAACTACTCATGCGTGCTATTTAAAAGATTAATTTATTTTAAATATTTATTTTAGGAACCTCGGGCATTGTAATCGCACGCCGTCATAAATCCTGGTCTCGAAATAATTCCATATAATATTTAAAAAAAACAACACATGGAAAATATGAGACATTAAAAAATTGAAAAAAATTATAAGGGGGATATTGAAGAACCCATGGATTTATTATATTGTATTTTTTCAAATACATCAATTAAATTCTACATGAAAATATAGTTGTAGAACAATTACAACATGATGTGGGGAAAAAAGGTTGTGTGGAACTACTACATAGAATAAATTCTTCCTCTCATAGAACATTTTAGTTTTCTACCATGTATCTAAATGAAAAATAATCTATAGAGTTTATTGAAGATAATTAAATAATAATATAAGATTTGGGCAATATTGAGAGGCACAAAATACCAATTTAGTCCCATGAAAAAAGGCATAGAATATATGTTTTTTCATAATTTTCATAAAATAGAAAATCAGCTATAATGTCATCTTGAATTACAAAGATCAGTAATTTTATGATGTTTATTATTTTACATTATGGTTTTCATGATGTGTATTGAAGATTTTTTTAAGATCATAAAATATCATTTTATACACTTAAGTTGATTTGATCATGGTAAATAGGTAGATAAATTTTTTTACTACACCACTACAAAGACATACAATTAGATTGAGTGAGATACATATCTTGAGTTGAACATTTCATGATGTTATTCTATGGTGATGGAAATTTTATTAATTTGGTGCATGAAGTTATGATGCACAAAACATGCACTTGACAACATAAACAATCTCACTACACAGAATATTTGTCAAATTTGATGGATTTCTAAGTGAGGCTTGTTGGGTTATAGAAGATCCTTTATAGGGATTTAATGGTGGTTTAAGGAAGCTTGTGGAAGCACAATTTTAAATTCTTCAAGTGAGGATGACATGGAGGTATATAAATATGCACAAAACATATCTTTCTCAAGAATGAAAAAATTTCTTTGTGGATATAATTTGGATGAGTTTCTATAGGAAAATTGATGATACATGTTATATGATGTATTCCTGATGTTTCTTGAATAAATTAGTTGGAGTTAAAGGTTATAGATCACTTTTATAAGCACTAAAAATGAGTTGAAACTACATTTAATAAACAATACAAAAGCACAAAACATTTATTTCATGAACTTAATTTTTGTTATAATTTGATTAATTCTTGTTTACACGAAAATTGTGAAGTTTTATTGATATTTTTGAATGATTGAAGATATTTAGAAGTTATTAATGAATTTATGAATAATTCTACAATTTGATACATAAGGTACATATAAAATTTATCCTAGAACATTATGTGCAAAACATTTGAGTGTTCTAGATAAATTTTTGAGTTATGATCTTAAAAATGATTAAAAATTGACTTCAAATCTATTCTAATAAATTCCAAAAGTTAGGGAAAAATTTCATGAAAATTGAATTGTTGTACATGATATTCTAAAATACAAAATATTCAAACTTCATTGTATAGAAAATTTTAGTTTGACTAATTAATTATTGAAGGTATGAGTAAGAATATAATTGTAGAATGATATAGAACATGTCTTGGTATTATTCAGGAATATTTCATGATAAGTGGACAATTGAAAAATATTTTTTTTTGAAAAAAAATATGAATAATTTTCATGAAATAATTAGTTATTTATCAATTATATCATAAAAGATGTACTATTTGAGTTTTTTTAACTAACTCATGTAGAAGATTGACATACACGATCAAGATATATTACACAAAGTGGGTGTTGAATTTGTATCATAATTTTTTATGGCTCTAGAATTTGGAAAACGCAAGCACATAACATCACCCACAAAAAATATGGCCATATAATTTTTATGTAGAATTATTTTTATGAATTATTGACCAAAATTAAAATATGGGAATGAAGATTTTTTGAATTATTGTTTGAAATATTTTGTAAATTTATTATAAAATTAATTGTTGATTATTTGATTCAAAATTTGAATATATGTAGGATGGAATTTATTTTGGGAGATCTGTGGGGATTTAAATGCCCAAGAATTATAGAGTTATATTTTGAGATATTGATAAAATTTTTCTTATGAATGACTAAATTTAAATTGGTCAATATATATGGATTTAATTGATAAAATTGGGATTTTTTTTATATAAAAATATAGAAAAAACTATTTTCATAATTCAAGTTAAATAAATCAATAACATATATTATTTTTCATAAAATAAAATTATAAATTATTTTTTATGAGTATTTATTAATAATTAATGAAAATAAAAAGGAATAATTTTTTGAGGAACTCATTGGAAAGAGTGTGATTATATGTTGATCAACAACTGAATTCTCAAGAGAAATTTTTTTCTAAAAAATAATTGATCGAGTAAGATAATGATTCATTAAATTAAAACATTTGACCATGAAATATTTTCATGGAATTATTTTTGTGCATTATCAAATAAAATTAAATGATGAGTATGAATATATGTTGAATTATTGGTCTAAATATTTTGGAAATATATTATAAAATTAATTGCTAATTATTTCATTCAACATTTGAATATAGAAAGGATGGAATATATTTGTGGAGATGTAGTGGAATATAAATGCCCAAGGATTATGGAGTTATTGTAAGAACCTGATTTTTTTACTTAGGTTTGGATCCTTTTAAATTTGGTATAATTCATTATTTTGGACCTAATATGGACACCTAATGAGATTATAAAGGTTATGGGGGTGTTTGGGGCTTGTTCGGAGCTCAGAACTCTGTCCGGTGGAGAAAAACACTCGGCTGCACGGTTAGTAGAAACCATACAACCCACCCAACATGGTCTCTACTAACCTTGTGGGACAGATAGTGGAGTGAATAAGGGCAGATAATTTTCCCTAACCATGCACCAAGGTTCCCATGCACATGCAAGAACTCTATAGTTTTTAGCAGAGGTGATTCACACGATTGGCACATGGTTTCCATAACCATGTGGCCTAACCTTGTAAGTTCCCCCTTAGCACATCAGATGGTGTACGATTGGTGTACGGTTTTTCCAACTATGTGGCCAAACCGTGCGACCCATATTTTTTGGTGAAATGACCATTTTTTACTTTATGATATATTTTAAATCATCCTCTCCCTCTAATTTCTCTTTAGTGAACAACAATGGATCTCCTCTTCCCTTTTTAGCTTATTTGAAGCCTATTTGATAGTTTTTGATCCCAGCTCGCCCTATGAACTCTGATTCAATCACTGTTTGCCACATTGGATACAAATTGGTGAGATCTTTATTCCTTTTTAGTTGTTCTTTGTTTATCTATCTCTCAACAGAGTTTTCGTGGCGCAGGCTCATATGCCCTATTTTTAGGGTGTTTATCTATTATTTAGATATCTTAAAATATAGTCTAAACTAAAGGTTGAAACTGAATTATTAGAGTCATACGAGCCTAATTTAGGTGGTATATAACTCATATTTAAAGATTCGTAATTTTATAAATTGTCGTGTGTGCACGCCAATTTCATCAGGTGTTGCCTGTTTAATTCATGTTCCTTGATTATAGTCATTAGAACCATTTTATAATACTATTTTTAAATATTTTATCCAATTTAGGAGATTATTTCCTCACCACGGACCACCCCAAGTAGGGTGTTTCCCTTCATTATGCTTTTTGGTGTTTGTTAAGTGCGTCTGCGCCACCGTTCAGGTGTTCTTTGTCTTGACCCTGATAATGTTAAGACCATACTTATTTAAATGACTATTGAATTAGTTTTTTATTAGCCCTTTAATATGTTAGTTTCACTTTAACCTTCTATGGTAAGTTTTCTACTTGAATAATTAATGTTTAAATGGTCAAATTGGAAAGTATACTACATATATGACTTGTCCTAATTAAATGTAATTGAATGAGTCAGTTGCATGTTTGTAGCACACAATTCCATGATTGATGGAAGGAAACAGAGTGAAACTAATTAATTGAATATGATATATATGAATTAATAAATGGTTTCATTTCCTTTAACCTTGTCACACTAATGAAAGGTATTGAATGGACCCTTTGACTTATTAAATGACATGAATATTAAATGGCCTTAATTAATTTAATGAATCAATTATAAGGTTCCTATTTGTAAATGGACCTTTAATTTATTATAATAGTGGTAAGAAATGATCTAGCCTTGGTTTCTCAAGGGAGTTCCTTGATCACTCGTGGATTCAATTCTGATTAAAGGATGTCGATTGCTAAGGGTGAGACCCGCCTTGGAACCCTATCATTGTCTACTAGTGGATGCCCAATATGACACCATAGGATCCCTCCATTATCAATATAGTATGTCTTGGATACACTCCTTGGATCCATCTTGACATCTACAGACATGAGGTTCCATGGTTACATCCATCAGGCCCATTCATTGATTACCAGTTTTACCTTGGATGAGATCCTTGGACTCATATAGAATTATTATTGTGGAATGCCTTGGTAGATGCCCCTTGTATTACATTATTACCCCTTAGCCAGTCTAGAAGTTACTAATGAGTTGGATTAAACCCTAAGGTGATGGATGTCTTGGATATTAACTTGGATCTCTTTCATTATTAATATAATTTTAGGATGCCTTATTATAACTTGAATCCTTCATCATTATTATTATCATGTCAGGATGTCAGTTTTGGTTATACCTGTAACGACCCAAACTTTTATTAATGAAATTAATCTTGATCTAATTAAATGTATTATTATGTAAAATGGTTATATAACATATGAACTTATTTGGTTTTATGATTTTGGATTTCAAAATACCATTAATAATTGTTACCGTTGCTAATATAGCCATTGAACAGTGATCAATTGATTAGTATAAATATAGGGATTTAACAAATCCAATTTACTCAGACAAAGGAAGCGATGACCTCATCTAGTATAATTGATCCATACAAAGACCATTTGTTGGAGCTCAAAAAAGAGTTGGCGTCCCTGGGATTTTCTCTTGACCAATCCCAAGTTGATCTTCAACACATTAAGCTTGAACGGAACTGAATACGGGAGAAGTGGAAGTTGATAGAGATTACCACCTGAGCAATGTTATCCGAGCCACCCCAATAGTCTGTCACCATCACACACCTTGCCCTTAAGTCTTATGCAGGTGTTATAAGAGATTATGTAACAATAACTTAGCACTATCATTATGTGCATTATTCTTTTTGTATAGAATAAATAATATACATTCATTTTATTATTGTTACTTTGTAAATGGTTTTTAAAGCACAAATAGTATTTTTAGTTAATATTCAATTAATAAATTTATTTTGACGAATTAATGTATTTTTTAATTAAATAATATTTTAATAAAATATTATTAATAAATTACTTTCTAAATATAAATGATTGTATATTTTTTAGGAATACAATTGTAATTTTTATTAAGGTTTGAAAGCTGTTTTTGTCAAAACCCATGAATTTTTTATAAATGACAGTTTTTATTTAAAAAGTAAAAATTAAAATATTTAGAAAATTATTTAGGTAAAATGAATATTATTTTTGGAATCAAGACATCGAAATTATCCAATGGTGAATTTTTCATAATTTAATGAGACAGTCAAATTTTTGGGTAAAAATTAAATACCGTTTAATTATATAATGTGTTTTATGACATAATAATGGACTAATAGTGATGTAATAAAATACTATATGTGGGATTTTATTCCAATATATGTTTTACCATTTAAATAATGTGATTTTAGATTTGTTTGATTAATTTTATAGTTCCTTAGCAGACCCTCCAAGACTTATAAAACAGTTTAACTTTTTAAATTGATTTCTTTGAGAGTGTGACTCACCTGCACATAATAAAGCCTAATATTTTAATAAGTTTGGCCATTGTAATTATAAAATAATGTTTTCCACTTCCATTTTTCAAAAAACATGGGCAAAAACCATGGTATGGTTTGTGGTTTTGATTAGTTTAATGTGTAGTGTCCAAAACCTAAATAATAAAGAATTCACTCTCCTTTCCTATATAAACCCACCCAAGATCCCACTTCCTCTTCACTGAAAGACTTTTACGATTGAAAAAAATCTGACCTAATATCTCTATAATACTCCCAAGGTGCCCCAATCTCCCAATAAGCCTCTCTCAAGCATCTCCCAAGCCTTTGGGATCATACATCCAAGTAAGGGATTTATTCCTCTCTCATTTTTTGTCCAAGTTTCTTTATGTTTCTATACCCTTTTCTCTTCAATTAAAAATTTTGGGGTATGATTTTTAACCTCCCCAATACTTACCTCCTTTTTAATGATTATAGAACCATATATCTCTCATTAATGCCTCCCATGTACACCCATTACCATGCCCAAATTCCCTAAGGAATTTCTCTCTTCTCATTTACATTCAAGAAATTATTTTCTATTATGAATATAAATTCTATTAAATATGTTGGGAAATATATATATATGAACAAATTAATTTAAATTTCATGTAAATATTATTATACACCCCTTTATCTCTCATCAAACATTTTTATGAATTCTTATGTCACGCCGTTATGCTGCCAAAATTGCACCGTGATTTTCCAAGCCAAAGTCACTGTGTAGTGAATACCATGCTCATTTATTTATCAAGGGTATTCACCTTTATGAACATTTTATTATTGATTATAGAGTTTTATTTATGTATTAAACATTAATTTATCATGGAATAAATTATAATGTTGAATGATTCCATATTGTAGGATCCATGTGGCACACTTACACATGAAATTAAATGATTAAGAAGGTTGTGTCCTGATAGTGCTCCAATGCATTGGGTAAATATTAGTATCATGATAAATCAAGTGAATTGAGATTTTAATCATTATAATTCAAGTGAAATGAGGGTTTAATCATTCTACATGTGCTATGATCCTTGGATCTTGATAAAATCATGTTAAATGTTGTTGCCACATTTCCATGTTATGATAATCATGGTATATCATGCATTTATGTTCATGTTTCTCTTATGCTCCATTGATATGACTATTTCCTGACATGTAATATATTCTTCATGTTAGGACTTTTTTACTCCCTTACTAGGCTTTATAGCTCACCCTTTTCTTATGCATGTCCTCAGGTTATCCCATACAATGCTAAGTACGAAGTAATGTTGTGGTCATGTAAAAGAAGTTTTCAATAAAGATGTGTATTTCACGTTTTAAGTTGTTATATAATGTTACTAATCCACAAATAAAATATACCTCTCGATCTTCTATATTGTATCAAGTGAAGAGTTTATGTAATAAATTATGTTTAAGTGTAAAATAAAGTGCAGGGTTGTTATAGTTGGTTTTAGAGGATAGGTTTAGTTATTTTTGGGATTAGGATTAGAAAACCCTAGTGAAAGCCTTAGGGATAAGACTAAGTATAATAAAAACATCCCTATTTTTTTGAGTATTGAGTAAGTGGTTTATCAATAAAATATATCATTTTCTAGATATAATCAGGTAGAGGCAACTCTGGCACAAATGTATCTAGGGGTAAAAATTGAAAACACTGCTTTGAGCTAGACTCGAATGGGAACTGGTGCACGACAATGGGAATTGCAAAAATCTTGGTTATGACACTCCCAGAGGATATACTTTGGTAAATTAATAAGCTTAGTTTGAACCATTATTAAGGGAATAAAAAAATGACCCTAATAATATATGTTGGAATGTAGATCATGGATTACATAGATTGAAGCCTATAAATTTATAAGTTAAGGAAATAAAAGTAATTTATAAGTCATCCATTTTTGTATTTGGATTACCCTTTATGTGTTACCCCTGAATTTCCTTTTATTCCAGCCAATGGCTGGTAATAGGAGGCCTTGGGCTAACAACCGATGTGAAGATCAATATGAAGACTTTTCTAATGAGATGCCCAATCCGATGGGAGTGGGAATCGCGAACTTTGTCACGATACTCTCTCAGTTAATTCATGTTTTGAATAGAAACATGGGTCAAGAGGAACATTCAACCCCCCTAAGAAAGAACAAGTTGCAATAGAGAGATTCATGAGACAAATGCCTTTTACTTTTAATGAATCATCTGATCCCTCAATCGACAAACAATGGATCAACTCCATTGAGAAGATCTTCTCCATCCTTCAATGTTCTGAACAAGAGAAGGTACTTCTAACTGCTTATCATATGGAGGGGGAAGCTGATCAATGGTGGAAATTGATAAAAAATACAAAGCCTGAGGAGGATATTGAGGTGTTGGGATGGAAGGATTTCCAAAAAATGTTTTTCAAAAAATATTTTCCTCTCACCCTCTGACTTAATATGGAAAGGGACTTACGTTACCTCAAACAAAAAGACAAAGAATCCCTTAGAGCGTACAAGGAAAACTTTACAAGGCTTGCATGATATGCCTCCAACTTTGTTGTTACCCCCGAATGCAAGGTTGACTGCTTCTTTGGTGGGATAAAACCTAGCCTACGGAAATCCCTAGCGATCCGTGACTTTGAGAGCTATGAGGAAATTATCCGATGTGCCCTCAAAGTCATCAGAAAATCTCATGGGTATCATGGGGATAATAAGCGTAAGGTGGAATTCAATTCTGGAAGTCCAATGGATAAATCCAATGGTGCTAAGAAAATCCAACACCCCACTTTCCAAAGGTGCAGAAATAAGCATCCCAAAAATTGCCTAAAGGGGATGAGGAAATGATTTAGGTGTGGAAGAGAAGGGAACCTGGCCAATAACTACCGACAAGAAAAACCCACAGCTGCAATAGAGGAGAGGAACGCTCTATTCAACCCTCAACATGTTGTTTATTGATTCAACTGAAAATAACTGAGGCACTTGGAAAACTAGTTCCCTAAGCCAAGGGTTTTCAGATGAAACTAACAAACACCAAGGCAGTAAGGGTGAGATTTTACCATCACTACCACCGAAGTGAACCCCAACAATGAATTGGTTATAGGTATGCTAGTTATCCATTCAATAATAGAAAACATAATTTTTGATTCTATTTCTACACATTATTTTGTATTCCAAAAGTTTAGTAGAACAATCCCAACACCAACACAAGTTATGGAAGTAAAGATGTCAGTGAGAACGGAAAATGAGGAAATCATTTCATCCCATAAATATAACTCCTCCCCTGTCATAATTTGTGGATTGAACTACCTGGTGAAGCTCTTCATACTCCCTCTGTTGGAATTTGATGCAATTCTTGGCATGGATTGACTTTCCTTATATAGATCCAACATAAATTGTCATGAGAGGGAAATCACTATCTATATGGTGAATCGACCCCCAATTCTATACAAGTGAAAGAAGGAGGATGAATCTTCTTTAGCACCATCATCTCAAGCATGGATATTAATGCACTACAAGCATGCGTATCTGACTCAGATTATTGAGTCCAAGGGAGAAACTATCCTTGAAGATATTCCTATTGTGAGGGAATTCACTGAAGTGTTTTCTGAGGAATTTCCCAGACTTCCTCCTAGAAGAGATGTTGAATTTTCAATTGATCTTATACCTGGGGAATTTCCAATATCCAAGACTCCATATAGAATGGATGTTGTGGAGATTGAGGAGATGAATAAAAAACTACAGGAGAATCTGGATAAAGGGTTTATATGACCAAGTGCTTCACCATGGGGTGCAACGGTCCTCTTTATCAAGAATAAGGATGGGTCAATGTGCCTTTTCATTTATTATTGTGATCTCAACAAAATCACGATAAAGAACAAGTATCCTCTGCCCCAAATTGATGACTTGTTTGATCAACTATGTGGAGCACAATACTTCTCCAAGGTGGATTTGCGGTCAGGATATTACCATGTAAGGGTGAAGAAGGAGGATATCCCCAAGACTTCTTTTCGTACAAGATATGAGCACTATGAATTCAAAGTAATGCCTTTCAGACTCAATAATGCTCGAAAAATCTTCATGGAATTGATGAATAGAGTTTTTATAGATTACCTCAACAAATTTTTGGTATTCTTTATAGATGATATTATAATATACATCAGAACCAAGGAGAAGCATGAGGAGCATCTAAGAACTATACTAGAGACCTTGAAAAAAAAGAAGCTCTATGAAAAGTACAACAAGTGTGAGTTCTGGTTGAAGGGGTCTCATTCTTGGGTCATATAATCACAAGCAATGGGATATCTGTGGATCCCTCCAAGATAGCTGTAATTGAGGGATGGTTGAGGCCAACATCGATAACAGATATCCGTAGCTTCTTAGGGCTCGCTGGATATTATCGCCGATTTGTGAGAAATTTCTCATGATTGTAAAACCCTCTTACTAAGCTAACTCGGAAGGGAGTAAAGTTTTCTTAGAGTGATTAATGTGAAGATAGATTCAAGGAGTTGAAAAGGAGGCTTATCACTACACCCATCCTCACACTACCCACAAGTGGAGAACTTTTTGTGGTATTTAGGGATGCTTTGAAGAAGGGCCTGGGTTGTGTGTTGATTCAAAATGACAAAGTCATTGCCTATTCTTCAAGGCAATTGAAAGTTCATGAGAAAAACTATCCAACACATGATCTGGAGTTGGATTCAGTAAACTTTGCTTTGAAAATTTGTCGACATTACCTCTTTGGGGAGAAGTGTGAAGTATACACAGATCACAAAATCCTAAAGTATGTATTCACACAGAAAGAGTTGAATATACGCCAAAAAAGATTGCTAGATCTGAACAAAGACTATGAATGCTCAATCCATTACCACCCTGGGAAAGAGGACAAGGTGGCTGATTCTCTAAGTAGAAAGTACCCAATGATTCTATCATTGATGATAATTGAAAAGGATATAATCTTCATATATTTAATGAAGATGGACATGGGAATCATAAAGAAGGGAACATCAGTAATACTTTCACAAATGATTGCTCATCCGTCTCTTTCGAAAAGGTTAAAGGATGATCAGAAGGATGATGTGAGAATTTAGAAGAAAGTGGAAACTATCATAAAAGGAAAATCCTCAGAGTTCAATGTTAATGAAGAAAGAATTATTATATTTGGGACAAGAATATGTGTTTCATAAAATCTGGAATTAAAGAATGAACTTTTGAATGATGCACATAGTTTGAATTTCTCCATTCACCCAGGAAACACAAAGATGTATTGAGATATCTGAGAGCATTATTGGTGGGATAACATGAAGAAGGAGATCCCTAAGTATACATCAAAGTTACTATTATGTCAGTAAGTGAAATTTGAGAGGTAGAAGTCTAAGGGGATGATGCAACCATTAACCATACCAACATATAAATGGGAGAACATCACTATGGACTTTGTCACTAGACTTCCAAAGACATCCAAAGTAAATAATTCTATCTGGGTTGTTGTGGATATTCTTACAAAGACTGAACACTTCATTTCAATTTTAGAGGATTTCTCATTGGATCAACTGGAACATATATACATGAGAGAAGTGGTAAGGTTGTATGGAGTACCACTATCTATTGTATCCGATCGAGATCCAAGATTCACCTCTAAGTTCCGGAAGAATTTTCAACATGCTTTGAATATTGAGCTAAACTTCAGTATGACTTATCATCCTCAAACTGATGGCCAATATTAGTGAACTATCAAAAAACTTGAGGAAATTTGAGAGCATGCTCAATGGACTTCAAAGGAGGATGGGATCAAAATCTTCCTCTGATTGAGTTATCTTACAATAACAGTTTCCACTCAAGCATCCAAATGGATCCTTATGAAGCCCTTTATGGGAAGTGGTTCAGAACACTAGCATGTTGGGATGAAGTTGGGGAGAGAAAACTCCTAGGTCCAAAAATGGTTGAAGAAATGGTGGATAAGGTTAAGACTATCCAGCAACACATTAAATCTGTTCAGAGTCGACAAAAGAACTATGCTGATAATCATCGATGAGACCTAGAGTTTGATGTCGAAGACATGTTATTCCTCTGAATATCACTATGGAAGAGAGTTATGAGATTTGGGAAGAAGGGAAAGCTTAGTCCAAGGAACATCGGCCTTTTTGAGATCCTTGACCGCATTGGAACAGTGACCTATCGACTAGCACTCCCACCAAACTTATATCAAGTACATGATGTATTCTATGTATCAATCTTGAGGAAGTACACACCTGACCCATCACATGTACTCAATCTAAAGGTGGTACCATTGGAGAATGATCTCTCCTATGAAGAGAAGTCGATGAAGATCTTATATCGTAGAGAAAAAGTTCTACGAAATAAGACAATGCCCCTCATCAAGGTGTTGTGGTGAAACCACAAGTTTGAAGAAGCAACATTGGAATTGGAGGAAGTAATGAATCAAAGTTTCCCTCATCTGTTTTAGTGTGGGAAAATAAAATTTCAAGGGTGAAAATTCTTAATATGGAAAATTATAACGACCCAAAATTTTATTAATGAAAATTCCTCTTGATCTAATTAAATGTCTTATTATGTAAAATGGTTATATAACATATTTACTTATTTGGTTTTATGATTTTGGATTTCAAAATACCATTAATAATTATTACCGTTGCTAATATAGCCATTTAACAATGATCAATTGATTAGTATAAATATAGGGATTTAACAAATCCAATTTACTCAGACAAAGGAAGCGATGACCTCATCCAATAAATTTTTTCCATATGAAGCCCATTTTTCTGAGCTCAGAAAGGAGGTGGTGTCACTTGGATTCTCTCTTGACCAAGACCAAGATGAGCTTCAACATGTTAATCTTGAATGGAAATGCCTACAGGAGAAGTGGAAGTTGAAAGAGATTACCACCTGAGTGATGTTATCCAAGCCACCCCAAGAGTCTATCACCATTTCACACCTTACCCTTATGTCTTATGTGGGTTTTATAAGGGGTTATGTAACAAGACCTTAGCACTATAATTATGTGCATTATTTTTTTTGTATATAATAAATAGTATACATTCATTTTATTATTTTTACTTTGTAAATGGTTTTTAAAGCAGAAATAATATTTTTAGTTAATATTAAATTAAGAAATCTATTTTGATGAATTAATGGATTTTTTAATTAAATAAAATTTTAATAAAATATTATTTATAAATTAATTTTTAAATATAAAAATCATATAATTTTTAGGAATATAATTATAATTTTTATTAAGGTTTGAAAGTAGTTTTTGTCAAATACCATGATTTTTTGATAAATGTAGATTTTTTATTTTAAAAGTAAAAATTAACATATTTAGAAAATTATTTAGATAAAATGAATATTATTTTTTGAATTAGGACGTCAAAATTATCCAATAATTATTTTTTCATAATTTTATGAGACAGTTAAATTTTTGGGTAAAAATTAAATACCGTTTAATTATATAATGTGTTTTATGACATCATAATGGCCTAATAGTGATGTAATAAAATAATATATGTGGTTTTTATGCCAATATATGTTTTAAAATTTAAATAATGTGATTTTATATTTGTTTTATTAATTTTATAGTGCCTTAGTGGACCCTCCAAGACTTATAAAACATTTTAAATTTTTAAATTGATTTCCTTGAGAGTGTGACTCACCTACACATAAGAAAGCCTAATATTTTAATATGTTAAGCCATTGGACTTATAAAATAATTTTTTCCACTCCCCTTTTGAAAAAACCATGGGCAAAAATCATGGGATGGTTTGTGGTTTTGATCAGTTTAATGTGTAGTGTCCAAAACCTAAATAATAAAGAATTCCCTCTCTTTTCCTATATAAACCCACCCAAGATCCCACTTACTCTTCACTCAAAACCTTTAGAGCTATACCAACCTCATCCCTCCTCTCTCTATAATCCTCCCAAGTCACCCCAATCCCCTAAGAAGCCTCTCTTAAGCCTCTCCCAAGCCTTTGGGATCACACTTCCAAGTAAGGTATTTTTTCCTCTCATTTTTTGTCCATGTTTCTTTATGTTGGTATACCCTTGTATTTTCAATTAAAAATGTTGGGTTATGATTTATAACCTATCCCATAATTCCCTCATTATGTTTAAATGATGAGATACCCCTTTATCTCTCATTAATTCCTCCCATGTACACTCTTTACCATGCTAAAATTCTGTAATGAATTTCTCTCTTCTCATTTACATTCAAGCAATTATTTTTTATTATAAATATAAATTACATTAAATATGTTAATAAATGTATATATATGACCCCCTTATTTCCATTTCATGTACATATGATGATAAACCCCTTTCTCTCTCATCAACCATTTTTATGAATTCTTATGTCACGCCGTTATGTTGCCGAAATTGCACCGCGATTTTCCAAGCCAAAGTCATTGTGTAGTAAACACCATGCCCATTTATTTATCAAGGGTATTCTACTTTATGAACATTTATTTATTGATTATATAGTTTCATTTATGTATTACACATTCCTTTATCATGGAATAAATTATGATGTTTAATGATTCCATGTTGTATGATCCATGTGGCACACTTATGCATGAAATGAAATGATTAAGAAGGGTTCACCCTAATAGCACTCCAATGAATTGGGTAAAGATTAGTATAATGATACATCAAGTGAAATAAGGGTTTACTCATGATAATTCAAGTTCAATGATGGTTTACTCATGCGCCATGTGCAATGAGCCTTGTCTCATGCTAAAATCATGTTAAATGTTGTTGCCACATTTCCATGTTATGATAATCATGCTATATCATGCCCTTATGTTCATGTTTCTCTTATGCTCCATTGATATGACTATTTCCTAACATATACTATATTATTCATGTTATGACTTGTTTACTCCCTTTATGGGCTTTATATCTCACCCTTTTCTTATGCATGTCCTCAGGTTATCCCATGCAATGCTAAGTATGAAGGAATGTTGTGGTCACGTAAAAGAAGTTTTCAATAAAGATATGTATTTCATGTTTTAAGTTGTTATGTAATGTTACTAAGCCCCAAATACACTATACCTATGGATATTCTATGTTTTACTAAGTGAAGAGTTTATGTAATAAATTATGTTTAAGTGTGAAATAAAGAGCATGGTTGGTATAATACCTCACGTGAGTTACAAATAAAAATTGGAACATAAATAATGAATGAAATTGTAATATGTTTAGACACCATATAATGATGAAGCATGTAATTGGGTGTTTACATTACTATACTGCTTTAATTTTATACATTCTTGCCTATACACTATTTTAGTTTATATTACATGGATTGGATGTTATAAATGTAATTGGTGGTGGCCTATTGTGATTTATCTCACACCCTATCTGGGCCACCATTGGTACCCAGGAAGATTACATTTATGCAGGTGTTGACAAAGGGAAGTGTCCTGCCTTGGACACCTAATATTGCTTGTTTGTATTAGGATAGATCTTTGTAGAATATTACTAGTCTAGGGCCCAGGTTGCTGGGTAGTTTTTGGTTTATTTTTTATACTTTTTTATAGCATGGATTTTTTACTGATTTGTATTCAAGTTTTCTAGTTTTCTAGACACATGACATATATCATCAGTTTCTTGAGTATTGTTACCAATTTTTTAGTTATTCATTACTCTTGTCTGCTTCTATTATACAATCTATTTACTTGTATTGTTTCTTCAATTTACCTTTTATTTCATTTATCCAATGTGCTACACTCTAGTAATGAGGGAATATTATTCCCATGGACACACCCTAGGTCCTCACTGAAATTCATCATCCTCTAGCATTTGGGGAGATGTGTTTTAGGACATGTAGAAAATCGGGATCAGGGCACCTTTGAGTGGCACCTAGGTTTGAGAGGTCACAAGGTGGTATCAGAGCAGGTTAATTTATTGCTTTACTATTTTGTGACAATAGACTGGGGATTAGTAATGCTTGGAACTTGGTTATAAGCCGTGATTGGGCGTAGCTAACCCATGTTCAGGGTAATGCCAAGTTTCTTGGAATTATAATTTTTTGTCTTATTTTTCCTATTATTGTTGATATCATTTCACCATTGGGTGATGCACATGTTGTGTTGTGGTTATTATTATTATTATGATTAATGATTTCATTTTATCCTTGGATTAATGATATGAGGGAAAGGAGCATTATTAAATGAATCATCGTAGGAACCTATAATTCACATGTCGTACATATTATCATTCCATATAGGTGCATTTCACTGATTTCATTGCCTATATTTCTTATGATTGTTGAGTTATCCTTATATATATATATATGATTGTGATACATTTTGGATTTTATTGAGTGATTTTTGGTTTCAATTCATGAGATGTATGGGCCCTTGTGGGTTGGAATGGGTAATTTACCAAGCCAATCCATTAGAATGGAATTAAATGGGTATTGATTTCAATGATAAGGTGCATGGGCCCTGATTACCTGGGAATGAAAATTCATTTTAAATGAACCTTGATATATCAAAATAAGAAAATGAAAAATGTAAAAGTGAAACTTTACTTATAAAATAAAATGGTTTTCAGAAAATGAAGAGACACAGTACTATTGAACTTTCACCTAATAGAACCCATAGAAGTTAAAAAAGAACACTTAACAATGTATAGACTTCTAAGTGGGTAGTTGGGGTAGTACACTGTGGGTATTGATCCCTTTACTTTCGTTCATATTTCTCTATTACTATCTATCTACTTAAATCTTTTTTGGAGTTGTGTGTTTGGAATTTGTAGACCAATTCCACCATGACATCCTCATATCGTACGCCAAGAGGGTGGAGAAAACCATGCTCAGAATGTGGTGGGACCTAAGATACTAGTCTTAATACCATGAGTGACCCTTAAGGCACTACCTATTATACCTAATATGGGCACTGGAACTTAGGTTGTGAGAGTTTTCTATGTCTAATGCAGTATATGAAAGGTGCTCCATGACCTGCACATGCAATGGCTAATCAGACACGTGAGTTCCAATAACAGCATCCTCCAAATATCTTAGGAGATTTCGGTCTGTAGGCTACTAATTCTTGGCTAGAGACCACCTTATCCATCTTTGATCATCTAGAGATGCTTCCAAAGTGGAGGGTCAAGCTTGTTATTACATATATGTTGCGTGATTCAGATAAGCACTGGTGGGATGTGATTACCCAAGATAGTTTCCATAAGGGCATGATCTAGGTTGAATTTTAGACTAATTTCTATGATCAATTATTTTCTCAAATGCTGAGAGTTGTCCAAGATATAGAGTTCATGCATTTGGAGCTAGGTGCTATGTCATTTATGAAGTATTCAGTGTGTTTCACTGAGTTACAGTGCTTTTCACCACTTCTAGATGATGATGAGATTTCATGTGCTAGACACTTTGAGGATGGGATCCAGTATTCCATCCTTACTTAGGTGAATATATTTCACCTACCTAAATTCTATGAAATAGTCACTCATGCTCTTATCACTAATCACAACATGAGGGAAGGTGATAATATTGGGCATAAAGGATCAGTGCCGATGTTGGCCAATAGTTCTTCCGATAAAAGAAACTGATCCCTAGAGGTTTCTCATAAGGAAAGTGGCAGCCAAATTACCCATACAAGTATCTTTGTGGTGTGTCATCAGTGTGGACGATAGGGGAATCTATAGCCTCAGTGTGATAGAGACACTATAGAGTATCGGGCTTACGGCCATATGGGGAACCTTCAAAGATTTGGTCAGACCTTTCCATCATCTTCTAGTGGGAGAGGCTCTGTTCTAGCTCCAACTTCAGGAGTAGGTTCTATTATGTGATGTTAGGTGGGGAGTTAGAGTAGCACCAACAGTACTGGATGAGGAGGAGGTTATGGTCATGGTTTCCAGACTTCAAATTATCAATAGTGCCAAAAAATTGGTAATTATTGGGGCATTCCATCTATAGAATAGTGTCATGGATCAGGTCAGTTTCATGTATTACAACCAATACCCAAGAATCAGACTTGAGCTAGCCTTGGATTCCTAAGGGAATTTATTGAGCACTCATGGATCTCATTCCGATTCAATGATTTCGGTTCCCAAGGGTGATACCCACCTTGGAATCTAATCCTTTTCTACCAGTGGATGCCCAATATGACACCATAGGATCCCTCCATTATCACTATAGGATTCCTTTGATACACTCCTTAGATCTAGCATGATGTCTAAGGACATGAGGTTCCATGGTTACATCCATCGAGCCCAGTCATTGCTTACCCATTTTAACTTGGATGAGATCCTTGGACTCAGATAGAATTATTATTTTGGAATGCCTTGGGTGATGCCCCTTGGATTACACTCTTACCCCTTAGCCAAACTATAGGTTACTACTAAGTTGGCTTGACCCATGGGGTCACAAATTCCTTGTCTATTACCTTGGATCCCTTTCATTATTAATATCATTGCAGGATGCATTTTTATATCTTGGATCCTTCATCATTATTTTTACAATGTCAGGATGTCAGTAATGGTTATACCTAACATGACTTAAATATATAAAGTGGAACTTAAATAATTAATGAAATGGTTATATATTCATACACCAGCTAAGGCTGAAGCAGGTACGTGGGTATTTATGTTATTGTACTATTGTACTTATATTCATTCTTTCACATTGTTTCAATTTATATTACATGGACTGAATATTATAGATGCCATTGGTAGTGACCTTCTGAGATTTATCTCACACCCTATTTGGGTGTCATTGGTACCTGGGAAGATTACATGTATGTAGGTGCTGAAAAATGGAATCGTCATCACCTTAGACACATGATATTGTTTACTTACATTAGGATGGAGCTTGGTAGAAGATGACCAGGACAGGGCTCGGGATGATGAATAGTTTTTGGTTTCTTTTTTTTCCTTTTGTATAACATGTAATGTCTATTATTTTGTTTCCATGTTTTCCAATTTTATAAACACATGACATATATAATTAGTTTCTTGAGTATTGTTACCAGTTGTTCAGTTATTCATTATTTCTGTCTCCTTCTATTGTGTCATCTGTTTACTTATATTACTTCCGCTATTGACCTTTTATTTCTTTTATATGTTGTGTCACACTCTGGTAATGGGGGAATAGTCTTCCCATGGATAAACCCTAAGCCTTCACTACTAGTTGTCACCCTCTGGCATTCAGGGCGACATAATTGAGGTCATGTAGAAAACTAGGCTAAGGGTACCTTTGAGTGGAACCTAGGTTTGGGATATCATAGTTATATTTTGAGATATTTTTAGAGATTTTATTATGAAAGACTAAATTTGAATTGTTCAATATCTATAGATTTAATCGATTAAATTGATCATGTATTTTTTAGAGAAAAATATGGATGATTTATTTTCACAATTCAAGTCAAATAAATAATCAACAAATACAACTTTTCAATAAATTAAATTGTGAATTATTTGATGAATATTTATCAATAATTCATGGAAATCAAAAGGAATAAGTTGTTAAGGAATTAATGAGTGAGTGTGATTGTATACTAATCAAAAACAAATTAATTCTCAAGAGAAAAATGTGCTATAAAAACCATCAATTAAGTAAGATAAAAATTTATTGAATTATTGGTCGAAATATTTTTTAAATTGATTATAAAATTAATTGGTGATTATTTGATTAAATATATGAATACATGAAGAATGAAATTTATTTTGGGAGATGTGCGGGAATTTAAATGCCCAAGGATTATAGAGTTATCTTTGGATATATTTTTATAAATTTTATTTTGAAAGACTAAATTTGAATTGTTCAATCTACATAGATTTAATTGATTAAATTGGTCAACTATTTTTTTGTACAAAAATGTTGGAAAAACTATTTTCATAATTTAGGTTAAAGAAATCAACAGTAGATCTTATTTTTCAGAAAACCAATTTAGGAATTACTTTTTATGAATATTTATCAATAATTCATGAAAATAAAAAGGAATAATTTGTTGAGGAACTCATGAGAAAGAGTGTGATCATATATTGATCAACAAATGAAGGATCAAGAGAAAAACTTGGCTGAAAAAATCATTTATAACCAAGATAAACATTCATTGAATTAAAAAATATGACCATATAATATTTACATGGAATTATTTTTTTGAAGTATTAACTAACATTAAATGATAAAAATGAATATTTGTTGAATTATTGGTCTAAATATTTTGGAAATAGATTAGAAAATTAATTGGTGATTATTTCATTCAAAATTTGAATACATGAAGGTTGTAATATAATTTTGGAGATGCATTGGGATTTAAATTCCTAAGTATTATGGAGTTAGCTCTAGATATATTTTTGGGGATTTTATTATGAAAGGATAAATTTGAATTGGTTTATATTTATGGATTTAATCAACTAAATTGAAAGTATTTTTTATAGAAAAATAAGGGGAATCAATTTTCATAATTCAAGTCAAATAAATAAACAATAGATTATACTTTTCAAGAAATTTATTGGTGATTATTTGATTCAAAATTTGAATATATAAAGGCTGGAATTTATTTTTGGAGATGTGTTGGATTTTAAATGCCCAAGGATTATGGAGTTATCATTAGAGATATTTTTAGTGATTTTAATATGAGATTATAAATTTAAATTGGTTTATATGAGTGGATTAATATGAAAATCTATTTTTATAATTCAAGTCTAATAAATTAAGAACATGTCCTGTTTTTCAGGAAATAAAATTATAAATTATTTGATGAATATTTATTAATAATTCAAAAAAATGAAAATGAAGAATTTTTTTAGGAATTTATGAGAAAGAGTGATCATATGTTGATATCCTCCAATGGCCCGAAGGCCTTCATTTTTTTATTGATTTTGATAATCCACCTTTCAAGGGGTGAGGTGGAACCCTTACAAGGCCCATAGGTGTAAGTATTACATGGCCCGTAGGCCTTAGATGAATTCATTGCCTGTAGGCTTCAAACATTACATACAACCCAGACCAACTACTTGGAACTACTCCTCCCCAGCATCTTCATCGTGAAATAAACTCTCCACCTTCGCATGGCTGTTCGGCTAGGCATTCTCGTGCATGCAAAGGCTTGTCCCGATGGTAGGTTCCATACCCTCTCATTCTTGCAATCCGTTTTAGCTTCTGCTATGGTGAAAGCTCCTTGCTCATCCTCCTTGTAGAGCTTGTTCCTTGTAGGTTTTTTGGAATTCTATAATAAAATATTGAAGAAGATCAAACTTTTATGGGGTGCCAATATTGTAAACAAGGTGGATCATGTAGTATTTGGTGGGACATAAATTCTAATGGGTTAAGGATTATTTATTTCTACTGAATTTGTAATCAGCTTAATTATGCATATTAGGGATGTAGTCTTTGACTTTGAGAAATAAACCTTTAAAAAAAATTATGTGTTTGTTGTAATTACTTTCTTTCATTTCATAATTACCAAGTGATTAAAACATGTAGAAAAAAACATTCATTTTATCTAGTGAAAGTTTAATCTTGGTTTAAAAGTGAAAGATTGAAATGTTTTTCTCTTTATGCATGAATGTGTGAATGAATACATTTTTTGTTTATACCATATGTTATATACATGAAAAATAGATAAATAAAATAATAATGCTCATGTCTTGATTCATCTTATAATTGTTGTTGTTTATTTATTTAGCAAACTTTCAGTTTTTCTATAATTCTATAGAAAAAATTTTATATTAATATCTTCATCGCAATGTATAAATGTTCTTAAATATTGAAAACCATAAAATTTTGAACATGAATTTTAAGTTCATATAAGAAAAAAGTAAAAAATATATAAGCTTAAAACTAAACCTTGATGTCATTTTATTAAGACAAGTCTAGTATCATCTACTTGAGTTCTAATTCAAGTTTGATATACACCACATGAAACCCCCCTCGATGCAAATTTTATCTAACTCAATCTCAAAATAATTAACTTTTCAATAATAGCTATAATTAAGTTCCTCTATTATACTTCTATTATCATACTTCATTTTTTTAGACACTGAACTTTGCCTAAATCTTTAGATTTTCACTTTCCACTTCTAGAGCAAAAATGCATCATAAATATCATAAATATCACTTCCACCTGAAGACCTTACCCACTTTAAACTAAATGATTTTTATTTGCTATAAAAACATTAATATACATTTAATATTAAATATCCCATTCCCAAAAATTATTTCTTTGAATGAAAACTTAGCAGAATTCATGTTTTCCTTATAGTTGACCATAGTGAGAGGAACTTTGGAGTCCCTAAAGGATTGCATGGAATCATAAACCCCAATATTATTCTTTGATTCACTATTCGACCACATTGGGTACCTTATCTCACTGAATGAATTAAATAGTTCCTCAAAAGTAGGTGTTTGAAGCTCTTCAAAGTTCATCATGCTCGGTAGATTGAACGATCTCTTCCTTAGCACCAAGCATGATAATTTATCCACCTACAACATATCCAGTTAAACTTAAATAACATCTTCTCTCCCATCACCTAAATTAATCGTTCTTACCAAGTATCCATCGAGAAGAAATTTGTTAGCATACTCTGTAATCTACATGATCTGGTGGTGGTTCCTGCTTTTCAACTACCTAAGATCCATGTGGAAAGGAGCAACCACATAATTGAGTTTCTCACACACCTAATGATCAAGTTGAATATAATCAGAAAATTTAAAAAAATCGAGAGTTTATTCTATAAAGGTGAAATAAAGAAGATACGATAAAGATAAAAATCACTAATTACAATCAATATAGGAAGAAATGTTCTTGTTCCCAACATGTACTACCTCTAGAGTAGAGGACACAATAGAAGAATATCTTGAATGGAGAGTTTGATTTGTTTCTAATCCTTCCCTAACAATGGAGTCTACAAAGGCTACGTTTATTTTCTCTAAACTTTTCATTGATTATTTCACATTTATCCAATATAGCACACTGATATTTTCCTTCTTCAGAATACAGATCAAATATTTATGTGAAGATTTAAAGTTTTATAACATAAATATAAGAGGTGAACTTACCACTTCTGAAGAATTACATCTAGGTCATCTCTTCCACTTTCGACTGAAGCAACATATGTCAGGTACCTTTTTTCAGTTTTATCAAAGTAAATGGTTCACTCTGAATTAATGATTGAAGTTGAGTCTTGGATTGTTGATACTTCATTTTGAAGTCTACAGTCAATTCATTGTTGAAATAAACAACTAAAATTACTCTTAAAAATGGTTTCACACCTCACTTGTTTCTTGTTTATCAATCAATTCTGCAGTCAAAATCTGCTAATCCTTTTAGAATTCTTGGATCTCCATCAGTTTCTAATTAAAATAAAAACTATAAATCAAGTCACAACCCCCCTACAAGAAGAAAGGGTGTGTTTGATAGTGATTATTAAAAAATGCTTATATTTAAGTGCTTTTGTATAGGTGTTTCCAGTATACCAACACTTTTTTGCCACTTTATTTTGTGCAAACATTTCTTTAGAATCAGAACAAACACCACTTATTTTTTCAAACTATTTATCACAAGTGGTGAGTGATATAATAATTTTTCAATAAGTGTTGTCGAATGGGTCATAAGAAATTATAATGAAAAATTAAAAGTGTGTTGTGCCTTGTAATTTTCATCTGCATCAAGTTTCATATGCTCTATTTTTTCAGTCATAACCTATGCAAAATAAAAAATTATAATCAAGTAGGGAAAAATAATCTATCGACCATCCATCTGATAAAAATAAAACCTTTTTCTCTACTTCATCATAAATATATCGATCATGTGGTATGTAAATTCCATTTTTTATTGCACCATAAACCTCTACTTAATCATTAATAAGAATGTCACATGTAAGAATAACCTGCACTATTTAAACACCATATTTGTGATGAAATTGTCAATAAACTTGTTTATGATGATAAATTTTGTTGGGAAAAAATACCTCAAGGTGTCCTCTTGGTATGTTTTGGATGTGGTTGTGTTTATTGACAAAGCCAGCTGACTACAAATGAGTATGGATGTTGTTTTCCGAAGATAGGTTTTTAAGTTGGTGTAGTTTTCCAGTGTTTTCCAAATTTTGGGGCCTCAAAATTGGGAGTTTGTTGTTGGAAAAGAAGGATTTATTCATAAGAGTGAGTTTCATGAATAAATTTGAAGAAATATGGTAAAAGATGAGAACCATGTACCATAATTCATGGACCACGTACCATGTTCCGGGAACGGTACACGAAGCAGTGGAAATAGTATGCTGAAGTGGTTCACGAAACCGGAAACGGTTTGCGGTGGAAGGTGATGCGGTACGTGGATGGGATGAAGTCGATGGAGGAGGTCAACTGTGTAGGAGAAAGGTGGTATGTAGAGCACGTAGTAAGATGGTTCACAGATGGCTTATGGTTCGTGGAGGTAGATGAATCAGTAAATAGTGAGGCTTGACTAAAGATTTAATAAATCTCGATTTAGCGGATTAAGCAGAAATATTTGACTATATAAGAATCACTTATCCCACCAATTATTATGGATATTGAACATCATTAGAAAGTATATTTTTTTCCAGGATTTTGGAAAAGTCTGAAGGTAGTTCACAGGGGATAATCCAGTGAAGGCTAAAGAGGTTCACACAGAAGAAGTTTCAGCCAAAGGATTTAAGTGGAAAGCTGTATCTGCTTAAGACTCAGTACACAAGGGAGGACTATTTGGTATGAGAGAGTGAGGGTTCTACAAGTGGTATGTGGAGGGGGAGCTCCAGTACTTGGAGGTAAAGACAGTCTGTGAACAGAGAACAGTTCACAGATAGGGGTAGTTTGCAGAGGCAGAGCAGAGGCAGTGGTACGCGGAGGTGTAAACGGTTGGCGGAAGGCATAAGTAGTACGCGGAGAAGCAATCCATGTACCAAAACCTCTAAACAATACACGGAGGAGGAAAGTGGTTCGTTATTTACACAAGGAAGCTTGTGAGATCTTTAAATCAGTTTTCAAAAGTATTTTCTAGTACCCAGTAGTACCTGGGAAGGTGGACTTCATATACAGGTGAAAACAGAACTTCAATAGAACATCTACCAATAGTTGAAGATGCAGTAATTCATGAAAATGAAGGTACCTACATGTCCATAAACTATGTTTGACCTAAAATTAGATAAACTGTGAGTGGATTCCTTTCCAAGAGTAGTGAGTGAATGAATTAGAAGATGGTGACCCTTTCCATCGGTAGTGATCCAGAGAAAGAGGCATAGGGAGTGACCCTTGGGAATGAAGTGAGCATACCCTAAACCTTGTAAAGGCAGTGAGCCAGGGTATATAAGATCTAGCCCAAAACACTACACTCATTATTGGTAGTGAGCCTTAGTGAACTTGGTACATCGGCATATTGCTGTTGTATGCTCCTTGGATGTAGCCCAGTGAGGGTGAACCAAGTAAAAATCACTGTGTCCCGTGCATGATTTCATATCTGTTCATATATTGTTATGGGAGGAAGATAGAATTGAGTTTTGTCTAACAACAAGACAAGATCCGAATTAAAGAATGTTTTAATCTGTTATACCCTAATTCACCCCACTCTCAGGGTATTCGACCTAGTGAACCTAACAATTGGTATTAGAGGGAAAGGTTGAAAGTTAGTGGTTCTCTCTCAAGAAGAAGAAATAGAGGTGGTCAATCATAAAGGAATTTTGATCTTTGACAAATATAATTTTCAACTATAGAATAATCGAATGCAGCACTACTTCTGATTAGTAGGGATGGATGTCTTCATAGTAGCTATGCATGGAATATCAGCTGACATTAATAGTGGTGCTTTATCAGAAGTTGAAATAATAGAATTGGATGCTAATGCTAAAGGTATTAATGCTTTAGGGGGATCCCTATAAAATGAAATTTATATGAAGGTGATGTCCTTGATAACATCACATGAAATGTGGGAAAAATTGTTGAACATTTATGAGGGTGACAAAAAATTCCAAGAAGAAAAGATGCAGGTTCTGTGGAACAAGTATGAGGATCTTAGAATGAATCCCAATGAGACTATTGATGCATTCTTCAACAGAATAAATAGTATTGTGGAAGACATGCAGGGTCTTGGAGAAGTTATTGAAGATATAAATATTGTGAAATATATCTTGAGGAAACTTCCACAACAGTTCAATCTGAAAGTTTCAGTGTTGGAAGACAAAGACCCAAAAGAGCTAACACTAGATAACCTACATAATACCCTTATAGCATATAAAATGAGAAATGATGATAATGATGCAGTGAAAAGGGGGAAGTCTAAGGAAGTGGAATTCAATTCCATGAAGAATCTCTCTGTTGAATATAGTCCTAAGGAGGACAATATGGATGCTGTCATTTCATTTCTCTCTTCTAATCTGTAAAGGGGAAAAGGAAAGTTCAAAGGTAAACTCCCATTTGCTTGTTTCTGATGCAGAAAGATAGGGTATTTTCAGAAAAGTTTCCTAAGAATTTTGATGATGAAAATTAAGAAAATGATGAAATTACCCAAAATAATTATTCATCAAATGAGAAAGGGATGAGAAGAACTAGGATAAAGTTCTTAAAAAAGAAGAATTTTCTTTCAAAATAGGATGAAAGTTCAAAAGAATCTGAGGTAGAAGAATTGGAAAACTGTAAGGATCATAAAATAGATGCTTTGGTGGCAGTTGTCAGAAATTAATTAACAAGAGAGGAAAGTGAAAATGAAGAAGGATAAATTTAAGGAATTATTGATATTTAGGTTGAATTAGAAGCTTCCCTTGAAGAGATAGATATTCTGAGAGCCAAAACAAAGAAATCTAACAAAGTTGTTCATGATGCCAAACTCTTTATGCAGCAACAGGAAGAAGAGAATTCTGAGCTGAATGTAGAAATTGAAAAGTTAAGGTCTTCAATTCCAGAATGCTCAGAAAAGGTGGTTGAGTACAAACTCAAAATTGAAGAACAGAAAATAGAAATTTATAGTTTGACTAAAACTGGAAAAGATCAAATCAAACGTATCAAACAACTAGAAGAGGAAGTCCTCAATCTATGATGAACAATTGAAGATCATGAGAAATTGAAAACTCTCAGTTTAACATTAGGAAAAAAGATCATACATGTGAAAAATAAGATGATATTTAAGTAGAGTGGTCCATCATAATAGAAGTAACAATCAATTATGAATAATAAGGCCGGTATGAGGCTTGATCTCAAACAAAAAGCTATTATAGTTCAAGTCAGACCACAAGCACCCACTCAAAGATTAAAGATTGATTTGGGTACAAAGTAGAATCAAAATATTCAGAGAACACAAGGAACAAATAGTGGTGTATCATTTCCATATAATAATTCACCTCACATAAGATGTTATTATTGTGGTAAGATGGGACATTCTCAAAATGTATGTTCTATTGAAAATAGGTACCAAAGGGAACAATACCAACAGAGGTGGTCGTATAGACCTCAGAATTCTAGGTCATCATTTGATGGTCATTATTTCAGGTGTAAAGGACTCAGGTATATGAAAAGATATTGCACAACAACAATGCAGAGTAATGTGTCAAGGTAGAATAAATTTGTTCATAGGAAGCAGCCAAATGTATCTTAAAGAGAACTGAAAATTCAAAATCAATTTGCATCTCTACAGGATGAAGTTGGTCCATCATAAGATGAGGAATATCAAGATTATCATTCCATGATGAGTATGAAGTCAAATACTTGGGTAAAAAAGAAAAGGGTTGAGCTGGCTGTGGTTGTATAAATTACTTTCAAGGCATCAAATCACACAGGGATATGGATAATTGATAGTAGATGCACTTCTCATATAATGGGAAATAAATATCTAGTGACTGGAATCAGGTATGATAAATAAGGTATTGTAAGATTAGGTAATGATGAGGGCCAGAAAATTATTGTTTTAGGAAAATCCGAGTTTGGAGGAAAAGATATGAGACGAGTAGATGTCTTGGTTGTTGAGGGATTTAGTCACAACTTTCTTAGTGTCAGTCAATTGTGTGGTTTAGGGCATGCAATAAGTTTTTCCAAGAAATTATGTATCATTAAGGAAAAAGATGGTGCTTTTGTGTTTCAAGGAAAGCATACGAAAGAGAATCTATACCTTGTGAGTGGAGAAGAAGATATGTGATTTCTATCCAAAGATGAAGAAAACAAGTTATGGTATAAGCTTCTTGGCCACATAAGACAAGGTTCCTTGGAAGATCTGGTGAAGTACGATGTAGCTAGAAATCTCCCTAGATTATCATGTGATCGTACTCATACGTGTGATGCCTTCCAACATGGGAAGATCATTCAGAAGACATATAAGAAAAAGGAGCACAAGTCCAGAAGATTTCTTAAGCTGGTGCATGTTGATGTGTGTGTGCCAATTTCACCGAGGGCTATTGATGGGAGGAGATATTATGTTCTCTTCATTGATGACTATAGTAGAATGGTAAGGGTATCAATATTTACCCACAAATATGAAGTGTTCAGTTGCATTAAAAGATATTGAAGGGAATGTGAAAAGATGCTTGGTCATAAAATCAGGACGATTCGAATAGATAATGGAACAAAGTTCACAAATATCCAATTGGATGATTATCTCAAGAAACATGGGATAAGGCATCAAGTTTCACCAGTACTAACTCCAAAACATAATGGAGTAGTTGAGAGGAGAAATTAGATTATCAACAATATGGACAGAACAATGCTCATTGAGAAAGACCTTCTGGAGAAATTCTGGAAAGAAGCGGTGATGATAGCAGTATACACTTTGAATAGAGCTTTACTTTCTCCAAAATAAGAGAATACTCTATACGAGTTATGGTATGGAAAGAATCCATCATTGAAATAGTTTAGAATATTTAGAAGTAAATGTTTCATTCTCAATAAGGAGAAACATAGGAAATTTGAATCCCATGGGAATGAAGGGATATTCTTGGGATACTTAAAGAAAAGTAAAGCATATAAATGATTCAATAAGCAGTTCGAAAAGATAGTTGAAATTCACGATGTGAATATAGTGGAGAATGAATAGAATCATTAGCAAATACATGATCAGACTCAGGAGGACAATGATTAAGAGATAAACAGATCTGAAGATGCTTCAACTCCAGAGTTTGATTCAGAAGAAGACTCAGATGATGAGAATAAATTAGTGTCTTCTTAGAGACCAACAAGAAGAGCTAAAATTGATAGGAAAAACATAATTGGTGATCATATAGAACCAGTGTAGACAATAAGGATGAAGCATCTACAACAAGAATCATACTTATCAAGTGGAACCTAAAATCTTTGATGAAGTAGCTGGAGATGAGAATTGGGTTCAGGAAATGAATGAAGAGCTTGAAAAAATTGAGAAGAATCAGACGTGAGAATATTTTTCGAGACCAGCAGATATGAACGATATCAGGACAAAGTGGGTCTTTCATAACAAAATGAATGAATATGGTGTTGTAATTCTAAACAAAGCACGACTGGTGTGAAAAGGGTACTCTTAGATAAAGGGTATAGATGTTGATGATACATCTGCACCCGTTGCAAGGCTGGAGAAATCAGATTATTCTTAGACATAGTAGTGCAAAGAATGTTTAAGGTTTTCCAGATGGATGTCAATTCAACATTTCTGAATGGATTCCTAGAAGAAGAAGTATACATTGAACAATCATATGGTTTTCTCATTCATGAAGATGAAAACAGAGTTTGTCGGCTGAAGAAGGCTTTATACAGATTAAAGCGAGCACTAAGAGCATAATATTCAAGGCTTAACCACTTTCTAAAGAAACTCAGTTTCCAGCATGGTGGAGTTGATTATAATATATATTTCAATAATTAAAATCATCAAAGGATGATAATATTGGTTTATGTTGATGAAATAATATTTGGTGGATCAGATGAAGTAAAATGTTGACAGTTTTCTAAATTCATGAAAAGCGAGTTTAAAATGTCAATGATTGGTGAGATGACATTTTTCCTTGGCTTATAAGTGATTCAAGGAAGGAATGACACTTTTATTTCTCATTCTAAATATGCAAATGAGGTTTTGAGAAGATTTATAATGGATAATTCTAAAGAGATGAAGACTCTGGTTGCTACCCGAATGAAACTATCATGGGATGATGAAGGAAAGACAGTCAATACCACATAATATAGGAAAATCATTGGAAGTCTATTGTACCTGATAGCGACGAGTCTTGGTATTGTGTTTGCCACATGTCAAGCAGTAAGATATCAAATAAATCCCAAAGAGAGCCACATGATTGGATTAAAAATAATTCTTTGATATATCAAGGGAACATTGGGTCTTGTCCTAATTTATAATGAAAAATCTCATCCAGATTTATTGGGATATACAGATACAGATTGGGCTGGTTTAGCAGATGACAAGAAATCAACATTAGGAGGTACCTTTTATCTTGGAGGGTTGTGTATTTCTTGGTTAAGTAAGAAACAAGATTGTATTTCCTTGAGCACTGTAGAAGTTTAATACATTTTGGCTACTCAATCTTGCATGTAGCTATTGTGGATAAAGTAATAACTTGAATATATGGGAATTAAAGTGAAATCACCAATCAAAATCCATTGGTACAATTCAAGTGCTATAAATCTTAGAAAAAATATATTCCATCACTCAAGGACAAAGCACATTGAAATCAAATATCATTTTATCAAGGAGAAGGTTGAGCAAGGGCCTATGAAGTTGGAGTATGTACCTACAGAACAAAAAGTTGCAGATATTATTAAAAAGGCCTTACCCAAAGAAGAATTTGAAAGGCATCGACTAGCTCTGGGAGTCTAGTCGACTTACCGTACTTGAAAAAGTGTGAATGTGGGTCCACCTCTCCCCGAGGTATGTCGTGTCTTTCCTTTATGTGATGATATGTGTTCTTTACCCTATTCCAGACAACCTTGAAGTTCCCTTTGGGTTCGTTGAAAAAGGGGGAGAAAATGTGAATGTTCCAGGGGGAGAAAAGACATGGGGAGAATCTATTAAGAGGGGCAGGGAGATAGGGGGAGTTGAAGCTAAGATGAAGCTAGTTAGAGGAGATATAGTATAGGGGGAGCATTAAATATTATGATTATAGAAGTGATCCTTCAAATAATAGATATCACGATAGCTAAGGATCGTGATAAAAGCATAAGAGTGGCATTTGAATGGTTTTAGAAGGTTTCTAGCGATCAGCAATTGGTATCAGTTTGGTATCAACAATTGGTGTCAGAAATGAAGTGATTCTTTAATGAAATTTTTATTTACTCTTGTTTCTTAAACCGCGCATTGCTCATGTGGGCTTAGATTATGTGTTGAGTAAATCATTGATCACTATCTTAATCCTGTAAAACAAATGGTGGCTGAATATGGAAGGAGATTCAACAAAATATCAAAATGCAGAGAATTGTTTTAAGAAGAGTTGTCAAAAAACACAAAGGGGGAGATTGTTGGGAAAAAAACCCTCAAGTAATCCGCTCAGTATTTTTTGGGTGTGGTTGTGTTTGTTGACAAAGCTAGCTGACCGCAAATGATTATGACTGGTGTTTGCCGAAGATAGGTTTTTAAGGTGGCGTAGTTTCTGAGTGTTTTCCAAATTTTGGGGCCTCAAAATCAGAAGTTTGATGTTAGAAATGAAGGATTTATTCATAGGAGTGAGTGGGATGAATAAATTTGAAGAAAGGTGGAAAAGGATGAGAACCACATACCATAATACATGGACTGTGTACCATGTTCTGGGAATGGTACATGGAATAGTGGAAACGGTATGCCAAAGTGGTTCATGAAACCGGAAACGGTTTGTGGTGGAAGGTGATACGGTACATGGATGGGTTGAAGTCGACAGAGGAGGTCGACCGTGTAGGAGAAAAGGCGGTGCACATATCATGTAGGAAGATTATTCGTGTATGGCTTGTGGTTCACGGTGGCAGAAGGATCCATAAGCAGTGAGGCTGGATTGAAGATTTAGTAAATCTTGATTTAGCGGATTAAGCAAACATCTTTGCCTATATAAGAATCACTAATACCACCAATTACTATGGATATTGAACATAATTAGAAAGTATATTTTTCTCTATGATTTTGGAAAATTCTGAAGGTAGTTCACAAGGGATAATCCTGTGAAGGCTAAGAAGGTTTGCAAGGAAGAATTTTTAGCTGAAGGATTTAAGCAGAAAGCTGTATTTGTTTAAGACTCGGTACGTGGAGGAGAAATATACAATATGTGAGAGTGAGGGTTCTGCAAGTGGTACGCAGAGGGGGAGCTCTAGTACATGGAGGTAAAGATGATCTGTGAATAGAGAACAGTTCATGGATGGGGGTAGTTCTCAGAGGCAGAGCGAAAGCAGCGGTACACAGTGGCATAAATAGTTGGCGGAAGGCAGAAGCAGTACATAGAGAGGTGGTTAGCATACCAAACCCACTATACAATATGCGAAGGAGGAATGTGGTTCGCGATTTTCACAAGGAATATTGCGAGATATTCAAATCAGTTTGCGAAAGTATTTTCTGGTACCCAGCAGTACTCGAGAAGGTGGAATTCATCTACGGGTGAAAATGGAACTTCAACAGAGCATCTACCTATACTTTAGGATGTATGAATTCATAAAAATGAAGGGACTTACATGTCAATAAACTATGTTTGACCTACAAGTTGATAAAATATGAGTGGATTCCTTTCCAAGAGCAGTGAGAGAAGGAAGATGAAGAAAATGACCCTTTCCACCGGCAGTGATCCATAGAAAGAGGCATATGGAGTAACCCTTGGGAATACAGTGAGAAGACCCTAAACCTTGTAAAGGAAGTGAGCTTGGATATAGAAGATCTAGCATAAACTTTTTACTCATTATTGGTAGTGAGCCTTAGTGAATTTGATATATCAGCATATTGTCGTTGTATGATCGTTGGATGTAGCCTAGTGAGGGTGAACTAAGTAAAAATCACTGTGTCCCATGCATTATTTCATATCTATTCATATATTGTTATGGGAGGAAGATAGAATTGAGTTTTGTCTAGCAAAAAATCAAGATTCAAACATAAGAAAGTTTTAATATGTTATACCCTGATTCACCCCCCACTCTCAGGGTATTCGACCTAGCAGAACTAACAAATTTCGGTATATAAGTCCTTGATTAGTGAAGATTTTATCATCTTTTGGTTGACCTGAAATAGAAACAAATAATAATTGTTGCAATATAAGGAATAGAAATCCAACTTCAGCTAAAAAAACATGAAATTGATGAAACTGCTGACCTCTGACTTGTTCTTGATATTCTTAGCATGGTGTGTATAATCGACGGTGTTGAGTTTCTCTTCCAAACAGTGCACTGATGGTGAGATTTTGGAAATTATGCATGTCTTTGTTTTCCCACCCAAGGAATCCCATAATATCCTTGTTTGTTTTTTATCCCTGTTCTTCCAAAAAAACATTGAGGCCTTATTTGGTCCTAGCGAAGAGAGACATTTGAGAGAGGAAATGATATACAAGGAAATGATGAGACTTAATATGTAACAATATAAATATATAGTAGCAAAAAAATATAATATAATTTTAAATATTTATGTTAATAAAATATATTTTTCATGCAACGCATGACAAATCCACCCAAATGGGAAGGAATTCAACTTTCCTTAAACAATGAAATTAACAATCCCTCTGTCTCGTACCAAACATGATTTCTTAGGTCACTGTTCCATTGTATGAAACAAAGCCTTAAATCCACCCACATAAAAAATGAAATATCCTTTATATATGAGCTTGTTTACGTATATGAAACATGGATAGAGTACTTCAAAAGTGCATTAATGAAATGACCTAGAATGAGCATTATTTTATTGATCTCACCAGCTTCCCTTTCCCCTCCCTAAAAAATTATATTTTTCCAATGTTTGATCTATTTCAGTAAGACTACACAAATATGGATACAAATCTTTAACTTGTTATATAATAAGGCCTGTTTGACAACACTAACTAAAAAATTCTTATTATCACTTGGGATAAATGCTCATGTATAAGTGAAAATGTTTTTTCAGAAACAAAAATTATTTTTTAAAATTGAACATTATGAGTGAAAATTGATATAATAAAACTTCAATAAGTGTGCCAAATGAGTATTGGAAAGAAAAATAAAATGAGGCACACCTATCTTGCACCAGAATGTGAAATATTCTCAGAACCAGCAAGGTCCCCAAGGTTTATCTTCCCACACTTGATCATCTCCTCCCCCTTTTTTGTTCACTCTTTGATGTGAATCGTAATAGAAAAAATAGAATGAGATCAGCTGCTTTGTTTGTTAAGGAGAGTTTCTGCTATTCGCCTTTTAGTCGAAACTTTCTCCAAGATCTTGTAAATTTCATTAGTAGTACAAATAATATCTTCTTATAAACCTCTCACAAAGAAACCTCCTTTCCCATAATCCATTAGTGCAATGGGTTTCTTTGACTTGTCATCTATAAATTTAGAGAACTCTTCTAGAGTCAAAAGGTCTATTATCCCCTTGCTGTATAGCTCTAAAAACATTACCTTCATGCTATATTCAGCACTTTGAGATTCTAGAATATAAAATATTTTCTTAACAGATCTCAGAATCACACCATAATTTCTTGGGAAATTCTCTATTCTAGAATAAAGAAAAGGCAACATAGTTTTACCATGATATGTGATGCAGATAAAAGGCGAGAGGTTGATTATTTTATTAAAACCAAACCTTTTTTATTTATCCCCCTTCCATTGTGTACATTTTCCCTATTCCAGTTTTTCTATAATAAGAGATAGTGTAGTTATATCCCTCATGGAATTCATAAACAATAGAAGATACAACTTGATCAAACAATAACACCTGTTTAGATGTCAGAACAAAAATCTAAAAACAAACTAACAATTTTAGCTTCTATTTATAAAGTCAAAACTAAATCAGTGATAATTACAAAAACAATAATACAATAAGATATAAATGAAACCTTAAGATTTGATAAAATAAATGTAAAAGCATACGTCATCAAAAGCAAAAGTCCTATTGATTTGTTTGTTAGTTATGGTCTGCATCGCTAAAACTTCTTTCCTATTTTCATTGCATGAAACCAAGATCAACGTGTTCACCCTGAACTCATCATCATTCAAAGGAATGGATTATTATATGCATCATCAGTGTATGAAAATGAAAAAAAGTAAAACAAAACACTTTCAAGATAATGAAATTCACTTGCAAATCAGAAGAACCTGCACATTCAAGCCTTCATCTCTATCGTGCCTATTAATCGACCCTGAATCTGAAAATTTTATCATCTTCTAGTAAACCTGAAACAAAAACAAACAAGAATTGTTGCAATATAAGGAATATAAATCCAACTTCAGCTCAAAAAACATGAAATTTATGAAACTGCTAACCTCTGACTAATTCTTGATATTCTTAGCATGATGTGCATAATAGATGGTTCTAAGTGTCTCTTCCAAACAATAGACTAATGGTGAGATTGTGGAAATTATGCATGTATTTGTTTTCCCACCCAAGGAATCCCTCAATATCATTGTTAGTTTTTTATCCCTGTTTTTTCCAAGAAAAAGAAAAGAAAATCACTTAGGCCTCATTTGGTCCTAAAGAAGAGAAGCCTTTGTCTCGTACCAAACATGATTTCTTAGGTTATTTTTCCATTTTATCAAAAAGATACTTAAATCCACCCTCTTAAAAAATGAAATATAGTTTTTATACGGGCTAATTTACCTATATGGAACATGGAAAAAGTGAACCAAAAGTGCATTAATGACATGATAAAGAGTGATAAATCTTTTATTAATCTCACCAGCTTCCATTTCCCTTCCTCGAAAAAGTATATTTTTTCCAAAGTTTGATCTATTTTAGTAAGACCACACAAATTTTTATACAGCTCTTTGACATCATATATAATTGGGCCAGTTTGAAAATACTAACAAAGAAATGATTATTATCACTTGGGATAAATGCTCATGTATAAGAGCAAGTATTTTTTTTATAAACAAAAGTTATTTTTTAAAATTTCACATTATGAGTGAAAAGTGATACAATGAGTTTTCAATAAGTGTTCCAAATGAGTACTGGAAAGAAAAATAAACCGAGGTACACCACTCTTGCACCAGAACATGAAAAATTCTCAGAAATAGGGTGGTACACAAGGTTTATCTTACCACTCTTGATCATATTCCCCCCTCTAGCGTGCAACCCTTGATGTGAATCGTAATAGAAAATATCGAATGAGACCGACTGTTTTATTTGTTAAGGAGATTTTCTAATGTTCTCCTTCTAGAAAAACCTTACTATAAGATCCTATAAATTTCATTAGTAGTACAAATAATATATTCTTATAAACCTATCATAAAGAAACCTCCTTTACCATCTTCCATCCACGCAATGAGTTTCTTTGACTTGTCATCTATGAAGTTAGAGCACTCTTTTGGAGCCAAAAGGTTTGTTGTCTCCTTGTTTTACAGCTCTAAAAATTTTACCTTCATGCTATATTCAGCACTTTGAGCTTCTATAATATCAAAGATGTGCTTAACAGCTCTTGGAATCACACCATCATTGCTTGTGAATTCCCTATTCTGGAAAAAAGAAAAGGTAGAACACTTTTATCATGATATGTGCTAGAGATGAAAGATGATAGGTTGATTATTTTATTGAAACCAAATATTTTTTATTTCTCCCCCTTCCATTACGTACATTTTCCCTATTCTAGTTTTTCTATAAGAAAAGATAGTGTCATTATATCCCTCAAGGACTTCATGAATAATAAGAGATACATCTTGATAAAACAATTCCTCCTGTTTAGATGTTGGACCAAAAACCAAAAAAAAACTAACAATTTTAGCTTCCATTTATAAAGTGAGTACTAAATCAGTACTAATTCTACCACCAATTCTACACTAAGACAGAAATGGAACCTCATGTTTTGATAAAATAAATGTAAAAACATACCTTATCAAAAGAAAAAGTCATATCGATCTATTTGTTAGCTATGGTCTGCATAACTAAAACTTCCTTCCTGTTTTCATTAAATGAAACCATGATCAGCATGTTCACCTTAAACTCATCATCATTCAAAGTCCTATATTTTTAAAAGAATCATCAGTGTATCAAAAAGAAAAAAAATTAAAACTAAACATGTTATACTTCCAGGATAACAAAATTCACCGGCAATGCATAAGAACCTTCACATTCACACCTTTATCTCTATCATGCCTATTAATTGACCCTGAATCCACTGATTTCATCATTTTCTAGTTAAACTGAAACTAAAATAAACAACAATTATTGCAATACAAGGAATGGAAATCCATATTCATCTCAAAAAACATGAAATTGATGAAATTTTTGACCTCTGTCTTGTTCTTGTTATTCTTAGCACAGTGTGCATAATCGATGGTGCTGAGTGTCTCTTCCAAACAATGGACTGATGGTGGGATTGTGTCAATTATCAATGTATTTTTTCCCTCCCAAGGAATCCCTCAATAGCCTTTTAAGTTTTTTATCCATGTTTTTACAAAAAAAGAAAATAAAATCGCTTAGGACTCATTTGGTCCTAGAGAATAGAAGCCTTTGTTTTGTACCAAACATGATTTATTAGGTCACTCTTCCATTGTATCAAATATATCCTTAAATCCACCTACTTAAAAAAATGAAATATTATTTATATATTGGCCAGTTTATCTATATATAACATGTCCAAAGTGCTCCAAAAGTGCATTAAAAAAATGACTGAGAGTGAGAAAGTTTTTTTGGACTCACCATATTCCCTTGACCTTCCCTAAAAAAGTAGATTATTCCAAAGTTTTATCTATTTCAGTAAGACTACAAAAATTTGGATACATCTCTTTGACTCTCTATATAATAGGGCCTGTTTGAAAACACTAACTAAAAAATGGTTATTTCCACTTGGGATAAATGCTCATGTATAAGTTCAAGTGTTTTTTCAAAAACAAAACTTAATTTTTAAAACTGCACATTATGAGTGAAAAGGAATATAATTAGTTTTTAATAAGTGCGCCAAATGAGTAATGGTAAGAAAAATAAACTGAGGCACATATCTCTTTCACTAGAACATGAAATATTCTCAAATCTAGTGAGGTCTACAAGGTTTATCTTCCCACACTTGATCATCTCCTCCCCTTATTGCGTGTACTCCTTGATGTGAATCGTAATACAAAATATCAAATAAGACCGGTTCTTTGTTTATTAAGGATAGTTTCCACTATTATCCTTTTAAAAAAACTATTCTATAAGATCTTGTAAATTTAATTAGCTCTAAAAACAATAACTTCATCTAAAACTCTCACAAAGACACATCATTTCCCATCTTCCATCAGTGTAATGATTTCTTTGACTTGTCATCTAGAAATTTAGAAAACTCTTCTAGAGCCAAAAGGTCTCTCATGTTTTTGTTATAAAACACTAAAAACATTACCTTCATGATATATTCAACAATTTGAGCTTCCGAAATATCAAATATTTTCTTAACATCTCTTGGAATCACACCAGCATCACTTGGAAATTCTCCATTATGGAAAAAATAAAATGTAACATAGTTTTACCATGATATGTGCCGCAGATAAAAAATGACTGGTTGATTATTTTATTGAAAACAAACATTTTTTAATTTACCCCCTTCCATTTTGTATGTTTTCCTAGTTCTAGTTTTCCTATAAGAAAAGATATTGCAATTGTATACCTCAAGGACTTCATTAACAATAGGAGATACAACTTGATCAAACAACTCCTCTTATTTATATGTTGGACTAAAAACCTATAAACAAACTAAAAATTTTAGCATCCATTTATAAATTTTGAACTAAATAATTCATAATTCCACCACGAATTCTACACTAAGATAGAAATGTAACATCATGTTTTGATAAACTAAATGTAAAAGAATACCTTATCAAAAGAAAAAGTCCTATCAATCTATTTGATAGCTATGATCTGCACTGCTGAAACTTTATTCATAATTTCATTACATGAAACCATTATTGGTGTGTTCAACTTCAACTCATCGTCATTCAAAGGCCCATATTATTTAAAGCATCATCAGTGTAAGAAAAAGAAATAAGAGGAAAAAACATGTTACAGTTCTAAGATAACAAAATTCACCTGTAATGCAGAAGAACCTACACATTCACACCTTTATCTCTATAATGTATATTACTCGACCATGAATATTCTGATTTTATCATCTTCTAGTTAAACTTAAGCAAAAAAAACATGAATTTTTGCAATATAAGGAATGAAAATCCATCTTCAGCTCAAAAAACATGAAATTGAGGAAACTGTTGACCTCTAGCTTGTTCTTGATATTCTTAGCAAGGTGTACATAATCAACAGTGCTGGGTGTCTCTTCCAAACAATGGACTAATGGTGAGATTGTAGAAATTATACATGTCTTTGTTTCCCCACCCAAGGAATCCCTCAAAAGCATTGTTATTTTTCTATCTCGGTTTTCCATAAAAAGAAAATAAAATTACTTAGGCCATGTTTGGTCCTGGAGAAGAGAAGCCTTTGTCTTATACCAAACATGATTTCTTAGATCACTGTTCCATTATATCAAATAGATCCTTAAATCCACCAACTTAGAAAAATGAAACATCCTTTATATATGAGACAGTTTACCTATATGAAAAAGGGATAGAATGATCCCTAAGTGAATTAAGGACATGACCAAGAGTGAGCATGATTTTATTGGTCTCAACAGCTTCCCTTGCCGATCCATGAAAAAAAATATTTTGCCAAAAGTTTGATTTATTTCAACAAGACTACAAACATTTGGATACAACTCTTTAACTTGCTATATAATAGGTTCTCTTTGACAACACTAACTAAAAAATGATTATTATAACTTGGGATAAATTCTCATGTATAGGTGCCAGTGTTTTTTTAGAAATAAAACTTAATTTTTAAAACTGAACATTATGAGTAAAAAGTGATATAATCAATTTTCATTAAGTGTGCCAAAGGAGTACTGAAAAGAAAAATAAACTGAGGCACACCTCTCTTACACCCGAACATGAAATATTCTTAGAACCCACAAGGTCCACATGGTGTTTCTTCCCACACTTGATCATCTCCTCCCCCTCTAGTGTTCACTCCTTGATGTGAATCGTAATAGAAAATATCTAATGAGACCGACTGATTTGTTTGTTAAGGAGAGTTTATTCTATTATCTTTTTAGAAGACCATTTCTCTAAGATCTTTTGAATTTCATTAGCAGTAAAAAAAATATCTTCTTCTAAACCTCTCACAAATACGCCTTCTTTACTATCTTCCATAAGTGCAATGAGTTTCTTTGAATTTTCATCTATGAATTTTGAGCACTCTTCTGGAGCCAAAAGGTATGTTATCTCCTTGTTGTATAGCTCTAAAATATTACCTTCAAGATGTATTCAGCACTTTGAGATTCCAGAATATCAAATATTTTCTTAACATATCTCATAATTACACCAACATCTTATGTGAATTCTCTATTCTGAAAAAAAGGTAGCATAGTTTTACCATGATATGTGCTGCAGATGAAAGATGAGAGGTTGATTATTTTATTGAAACTAAAACTTTTTTCTTGCCCCCCTTCCTTTGTGTATGTTTTCTCTATCCCAGTTTGTCCATAAGAAAAGATAGTACAATTATATCCCTCAAAGAATTCATGAAAAATAGGAGATACAACTTGATCAAATAACTCCTCCTCTTTAGATGTTGGACCAAAAACCTACAAACAAACTAACAATTTTAGATTACATTTATAACATTAAAACTAAATCAATACTATTTACACCAATAATTCAACACTAAAATAGAAACTAAACCTTGTGTTTTGATAAACTAAATGTAAATGAATACCTAATCAAAATTAAAAGTCCTATCGATCTGTTTGTTAGCTATGGTCTGCATCACTGAAACTTCCTTCCTATTTTCATTACATGAAACCATGATCATCCAGTTCACCTTCAAATAGACCTCATTCAAAGGCTTGGATTATTCAAAGCATCATCTGTGTATGAAAAAGAAAAAAAAGAAAGAAGACAAAACAATTTAGACTTATAGGATTATGAAATTCACCTAAAACGTATAAGAACCTTCACATTCTCGCTTTTATCTCTATCATGCATAATACATGACCCTGAATCCTATGATTTCATAATCTTATAGTTAACCTGAAATAACAAAAAAAAATCATTTCTATAATATAAGGAATGGAAATCCAACTTTAGCTCAAAAAACATGAAATTTATGAAAGCGTTGACCTCTGTCTTGTTCTTGATATTCTTAGCACAGTGGGAATAATTGACGATGCTAAGTGTCTCTTCTAAACAATTAAATGATGGTGAGATTGTCTCAATTGTGCATGTATTTTTCCCCACCAAAGGAATCCCTCAAAATCATTTTTTACTTTATTATCCCTGTTTTTCTAGAGAAAAGAAATGAAAATCCCTTAGGCCTCGTTTGGTCCTAAAGAAGAGAAGCCTTTGTCTCATACGAAACATGATTTCTTAGGTCACTGTTCCATTGAATCAAACATATCCTTAAAGTCACCCACTTAAAAAATGAAATATCTGTCATATACAGGCTAGTTTAACTATATAGAACCTGGATAGAGTGCTCCACAAGTGCATTAAGGACACAACCGAGAGTGAGAAATCTTTTATTTGTCTCACCAGCTTCCTTATACCTTCTCTAAAAAAGTAGATTTTTCCAAAGTTTGATCTATTTCAGTAAGACTACATAAATTTGGCTACATCTCTTTGACTTGTTATATAATAGGGCCTGTTTGACAACACTAACTAAAAAATTATTATTATCACTTGGGATAAATTATCATGTATAAGTGTAAGTGTTTTTTCAGAAATAAAACTTATTTTTTTAAACTTCACATTATGATTGAAAATTGATATAATCAGTTTTCAATAAGTGCTCCAAACAAGTACTAGCACGAAAAATAAAATGAGGCACACCACTCTTGCACTAGAATGTGAATTATTCTCATAACTAGCAAGGTCCACAAGTTTTAACTTCCTACACTTGATCATATCCTCCCCCTATGGCATGCACTCCTTGATGTGAATCATAATAGAAAATATCAAATGTGATTGGTTGCTTTGTTTGTTAAGGAGAGTTTTTACGGTTATCCATTTAGTAGAACCTTTATCCAAGATCTTCAAAATTTCATTAGCAGTACAAACAATATCTTATTCTAAACCTCTCACAAAGACACCTTCTTTCCCATCTTCCATTAGTGCAATGGGTTTTTTTACTTGTAATATATGAATTTAGAGTACTCTTCTGGAGCCAGAAGGTTTGTTATCTCCATATTTTACTGCTCTAGAAATGTTACCTTTATGCTGTATTAAGAAATTTGAGCTTCTATAATATAAAATATTTTCTTAACAGCTCTTGGAATTACACCAGCATCGCTTGGGAATTCTCTATTCTTGAAAAAAGGAAAGGGAACAAAATTTTACCATGATGCGTTGCAGATGAAAGATGAGAGGTTGATTATTTTATTGAATTGAAACCTTTTTTATTATTCACCCTTCTATTGTTTATGTTTTCCCTATTCCTGTTTTTCCATAAGCAAAGATAGTGTAGTTATATCCCTCAAGGACTTCATGAACAATAGGAAATACCGCCTGATCAAAAAACTCATTCGGTTTGGATGTTGGACCAAAAACCTACAAACAAACTAACAATTTTAGCTTCCATTTATAAAGTTAGAACTAAATTAGTACTAATTACACCACCAATTATACACTAAGAAAGAAATGGAACCTCAAGTTTTGATAAACTAAATGTAAAAGCATACATTATCAAAAGCAAAAGTCCTATCAATCTATTTGTTAACTATGGTCTGCATCGTTGAAACTTCTTTCCTATTTTCATTACATGAAACCATGATCAGTGTGTTCACCTTCAACTCATCATCATTCAAAGTCTTGGATTTTTCAAATCATCATTAGTGTATGAAAAAGAAAAAAAATAAAAATAAAACAAGTGACACTTCCTGGATACCAAAATTCATTAACAATGTAGAAGAACCTGCTCATTAATTCCTTTATCTTTATCTTGCATATTAATCAACCCAGAATCCACTGATTTCACCAACTTATGGTTAACATAAAATGACAAAAAATAAGAATTATTTTAATATAAGGAATGGAAATGCCAACGAGCCTGTACTCGAGTGGTAAGGGCTCCTGCTTGACATCCAAGAGACCTGGGTTTAAAACCGGGTGGAGGTGAATTTCTGGGTTACTGTAGTAGTGTTGTAGAAGTACTGTAGCAGTTACTCTAGCAGTTACTATTCGTTACTATAGAAGTTGGAACTATTCACCCGATCTGGGCCTTCGGGCCACCAGTTTGGGCCTACGGGTCTCCAGGGCCTTCAGGCCATCAAAGGCCTTCGGGCCACAGGGCCTTCAGGCCACATAGACCATGGAGTAGCCCAGTTCACACAGAATAGGCCCCAGAAGAGGATCAGATTAGTAGGAGTAGCAGCCACCAGATGGAGAGCTAACCAGATTCAAAGAATAAGAGGGTATGAAAGCTGCCATCGGGACCAGGCACTGTGCAGCTTTGTACGGGGCAATGCTAGCCTATCGGCAATGCAAGGTGGGGAGCTAAGGCGATCAATGATGAAAGACACCAGGGAGGGGAAGTTCTTGTGGTATGGGCCTACGGGTCATGTAATGGGTATGGAATGCCTTTGGGCCTTTGGGTCATGTATTGCGGGTCATGTCAGGCCTTGTGCCTTGGGCCTACATGTCATGTACGGGTTCCCCTTCAACCATTAAAAAGGGGGATTATCTATAATAAAATAAAAAAGAATGCCTTCAGACCATTCGGAGGAAGGAATGGAAATCCAACTTCATCTCAAAAAACATGAAATTGATGTAACTACTGACCTCTGGATTATTCTTGATATTCTTAGCACGATGAGAATAATCAACAGTGCTGAGTGTCTTTTCTAAAAAATGGACTAGTGGTGACATTGTGACTATTATGCATGTATTTTTTCCCAACCAAAGAATTTATCAATAGCCATGTTAGTTTTTGTCTCGTACCAAACATTATTTCTTAGGTCACTGTTCCATTATATCAAATATAGCCTTAAATCATCCAGCTTAAAAAAAGAAATATCATTTATATATAGGCCATTTTAACTATATGAATCATGGTGAGAGTGCTCCAAAAGTACATTAACAACATGATAGAGAGTGAGAAATCTTTTATTGGTCTCACCAGCTTCCCTTAACCTTCCCTGAAAAAGTAGATTTCACCAAAAGTTTGATCTATTTCAGTAAGACTACACAAATTTGGAAACAGATCTTTGAATTACTATAAAATAGGGTCTATTTGGAAACCCTAACTAAAAAAATGCTTATTATCACTTGGGATAAATGCTCATGTATAAGTTCAAGTGTTTTTTAGGAAAAAAACTTATTTTTTAAAACTGCACATTATGAGTGAAAAGTGATATAATCAATTTTAAATAAGTGTTTCAAACGAGTACTGGTAATAAAAATAAATTAAGGCACACCTCTCTTGCACCAGAACGTGAAATATTCTCAGAACTAGCGAGGTCCACAAGGTTTAACTTACCACAATTGATCATATCCCCCCTATAGTGTGCACTCTGTGATGTGAATTGTAATAGAAAATATTGAATGAGCCTAGCTACTTTCTTTGTCAAGGAGAGTTTCTACTGTTCTCCTTTTTGAAGAACCTTTCTCAAAGATCTTGTAAATTTCATTAGCATTACAAAAAATCTCTTCTTCTAAACCTCTCAAAAAGACACCTCCTTTCCCATCTTCCATCAGCATAATGGGTTTCTTTTACTTCTCATCTATGAATTTAGATAACTCTTCTAGAGCCAAAAGGTCTGTTATCTCTTTTTTGTAAAACTCCAAAAATGTTACCATTATGATTTATTCCACACTTTGAGCTTCCAAAATATCAAATATTTTCTTAACAGCTATGAGAATTAGACCAGCATCGCTTGGGAATTCTCTATTCCAGAAAGAAGAAATGTCAGCAGAGTTTTACCAGGATATGTGATGCATATGAAGATGAGAGTTTGATTATTTTATTAAAACCAAACCTTTTTTCTTGCCCTACCTTTCATTGTGTATGTTTTCCCTATTCCAGTTTGTCTGCAGGAAAAGATAGTGCGGTCATATCCCTCAAGGACTTCATGAACAATAGAAGATAAAACTTGATCAAACAACTCCTCATATTTAGATGTTGTACCAAAAACCTACAAACAAACTAACAATTTTAGCTTCCATTTATAAAGTTATAACTAAATCAAAACTAATTCAACCACTAATTCTACACTAATACAAAAATGGAACCTCATGTTTTGATAAAAAAAATGTGAAATCATACATTATCTAAAGAAAAAGTCTTATTGATCTGTTTGTTAGAAATTGTATGCATCATTGAAACTTCCTTCTTGTTTTCATTATATGAAACCACGATTGGTGTGTTCAACTTCAAATCATCATCATTAAAAATCTTAGATTATTCAAAGCATCACCAATGTATGAAAAAGAAAACAAAGGAAAACAAAGGAAAACAAAACAAGTTACACTTCCAGGATAACAAAATTCACCTGCAATGCAGAAGAACATGCACATTCACACCTTTATCTCTATCATTCCTATTACTTGACCCAGAACCCACTGATTTTATCATCTTCTAGTTAAACTGAAATAGAAAAAAACAATAATTGTTATTATATAAGGAATGGAAATCCAACTTTAGCTCAAAAAACATGAAATTGATGATACTGCTGACCTCTAGCTTGTTATTGATATTCTTAGCATGGTGGGAATAATCGACAGTGTTGAGTGTCTATTCTAAACAATGGATTTATGGTGAGATTATGTAAATTATGCATGTATTTGTTTTCACACCCAAGGAATCCCTCAACAGACTTGTTAGTTTTCTATCATTGTTTTTCCAAAAAAAGAAATGAAAATAACTTAGTCCTCATTTGGTCCTAGAGAAGAGAAGCCTTTGTCTCGTACCAAACATGATTTCTTAGGTCACTATTCCATTGTATCAAATAGATCCTTAAATCCACTCGCTTAAAAAACAAAAAATCATTTATATACGGGCCATTTTACCTATATAGAACATGTCTAGAGTGATCCCCAAGTGCATTAAAGACATTAATGATAGTGATCTAGCTTTTATTGGTCTCACCAGCTTCTCTTGATCTTCCCTGAAAAAATTAGATTTCACCAAAAGTTTGATCTATTTTAGCATGGCTACACAAATTTGGCTACAACTCTTTGAATTTCTATATAATAAGTCCTGTTTGATAACACTAACTATAAAATTCTTATTATCACTTGGGATAAATGCTCATGTATAGGTTCCAATTTTTTTTCAGAAACAAAACTTAATTTTTAAAACTGCACATTATGAGTGAAAAGTGATATAATTAGTTTTCAATAAGTGAACCAAACGAGTACTAGAAAGAAAAATAAACTAAGTCACACCTATCTTTCTCCAGAATGTGAAATATTTTCAGAACCAGTGAGGTCCACAAGTTTTATCTTCGCATGATTGATCATCTCCTCCCCCTCTGTCGTGCATTCCTTAATGTGAATCGTAATAGAAAATATCGAATAAGACCATCTTCTTTGTTTGTTAAGGAGAGTTTTTTATGTTCTCCTTTTAGAAAAACCTTTCTCTAATTTCTTGTACATTTCATTAGTGGTACAAACAATCACTTCTTCTAAACCTCTCACTAAGAAACCTCCTTTACCATCTTCCATAAAAACAATGGGTTTATTTTACTTGTCATATATGAATTTAGAGCAATCTTATGGATCCAAAAGGTCTATTATTTCCTTATTGTAAAACTCTAAAAAAATTAGCTTCATGCTGTATTAAGCACTTTGAGCTTCCAAAATATCAAAGATTTGCTTAACTCTTGGAATCACACTAGAATCGCTTGGGAATTCTCCATTTTGGAAAAATAAAAGGCAGCATAGTTTTACCATGATATTTGATGCATATAAAATATGAGAGGTTGATTATTTTATTGAACCAAACCTTTTTTTCTCCCTCTTACATTTTGTATGTTTTGCTTGTTCTAGTTTTCCATAAGAAAAGATAGTGTAGTTATATCCCTCAAGGAATTCATGAACAAAAAGAGATACAACCTGATCAAACAACTCCTCCTGTTTGGATGTTGGACCAAAAACATAAAAAAAACTAACAATTTTAGCTTCCATTTATAAAGTCAGAACTAAATCAGTACTAATTAAATCACCAATTATACACTAAGATAGAAACAAAACCTTATGTTTCGATAAACTAAATATAAAAGTCTACTTTATCAAAAGAAAAGATTCTATCGATCTGTTTGTTAGCTATGGTCTGCATCACTGAAACTTCCTCCTTATTTTCTTTACATGAAACCACGATTGGCATGTTCACCTTAAAATAATCATCATTCAAAGGCATGAATTATTCAAAGCATCATCATTTTAAGAAAAATAAAATAAAAATAAAAAAATAAGTTACACTTCTAGGATTAAAATATTCACCTACAACATAGAAGAACCTGGACATTCTGGCCTCTATCTCTATCATGCCTATTACGCGAACCTGAATCCACTGATTTCATTATTTTCTGGTTAAACTGAAAAAAAGGAATTATTGCAATATAAGTAATGGAAATCCAACTTCAGCTAAAAAATCATGAAATTTATGAAACTGCTAACCTCTGGATTGTTCTTGATATTCTTAGCACGATGGGAAAAATCAACGGTACTGATTTTCTCTTCCAAACAATGGACTAATGGTGATATTGTGGCAAGTATTAATGTATTTGTTTTCCCACCTAAGGAATATATCAATAGCCTCATTCATTTTCTATCCTGGGTTTTCCAAAAAATGAAAAGAAAATCGATTAGGCCTTGTTTGGTCCTTGATAAGAGAAACCTTTGTCTCCTACCAAACATGATTTCTTAGGTCACTATTCCATTGAATCAAACAGAGCCTTAAAACTACCAACATAAAAATTAAATATCCTTTATATATGGTCCATTTTACCTATATGGAACATGGACTGATAAAAAAGTGAGTTAATGACATGACCGAGAGTGAGAAATCTTTTATTGGTCTCACTAACTCCCCTTTAAGTTCCCTGAAAAAGTAGATACTATCAAATTTTGATCTATTACAGTAAGACAACACAAATTTGGATAAAAATCTTTGAATTTCTATATAATAGGGCTTGTTTCACAACACTAACTAAAAAATGCTTATTATCACTTGGGAAAAATTCTCATCTATAAGTACAAGTGTTTTTTTTCAGTAACTAAACTTTTTTTTAAATTGCACATTATGAGTGAAAAGTGATATAATGGGTTTTCAATAAGTGCACCAAACAAATACTAGAATGAAAAAAACTGAATCACACCTCTCTTGCACCAAAATATAAAATATTCTCAGAACCAGTGAGGTCCACATGGTTTAGCTTCCCACACTTGATCATATCACCCCCTCTTGCGTGCACTCCTTGATGTGAATCGTAATAGAAAATATTGAATGAGACCAGATGCTTTGTTTGTTGAAGAGAGTTTCTTCTATTCTTCTTCTAGAAGGACCTTTATCCAATATATTATAAATTTCATTAGTAGTACAAAAAATCTCTTCTTCTAAATATCTGACAAAAAAACCTCCTTTCCCATCTTCCATAATCACAATGGGTTTCTTTGACTTGTCATCTATGAATCTAGAGAACTCTTCTAGAGCTAAAAGGTCTATTATCTTCTTATTGTACAACTCTAAAAATTCTACCTTCATGTTGTATTCAACAATTTGAGCTTCTAAAATATCAAATATTTACTTAACAACTCTAGGAATCACACCAGTATAGCTTGTGAATTCTCCATTTTGAAAAAATACATCATAGTTTTACCATGATATGTGATGCAGATGAAAGATGAGAGGTTGATTATTTTATTGAAACCAAACATTTCCTCTTGATCCCACTTACATTTCTTATGTTTTTCCTATTCCATTTTTTCTACAAGCAATGATAGTTTCGTTATATCCCTCAAGGACTTAATGAACAATAGAAGATATAACTTGATCAAACAACTCCTATTTAGATGTTGGACCAAAAACCTACAAACTAACAATTTTAGATTCCATTTATAAAGTGAGTACTAAATGAGTACTAATTTCCCCACCAATTCTACACTAATAAAAAAACAAAACATCAAGTTTTGATAAACTAAATGTAAATGCATCCCTTATCAAAAGAAAAATTCCTATCAATCTGTTTGTTATTTATGGTTTGCATCACTGAAAATTATTTTTTGTTTTCATTACATGAAACCACAATCAACCTATTCACCTTAAAATCATCATCATTCAAATTCCTAGATTATTCAAAGAATCATTGGTGTGTGAAAAAGAAAAAAAGGAAAACAAAACAAGTTACACTTATAGGATAAAAAAATTCACCCGCAATGTGGAACAACCTACACATTCACACCTTTATCTCTATCATGCCTATTACTCGAACCTAAATCCATCGATTTTATCATCTTCTAGTAAACCTAAAACAAAAAAAAGATAAATTTTGAAATATAAAGAATGGAAATCCATCTTCAGATCAAAAAATATGAAATTGATGAAACTGCTGACCTCTGGATTGTTCTTGATATTCTTAGCACGATGTGCATAATCAATGATGCTGAGTGTCTCTTCCAAGAAATGTACTGATGGTTAGATTGTGGAAATTATGCATGTATTTTTTCCCACCAAAGGAATCCCTCAATATCTTTGTTAGTTTATTGTCCCTATTTTTCCAAAAAAAGGCGAGAAAATCACATAGGCCTCGTTTGGTCCTAGAGAAGAGAAGCCTTTGTCTCATACCAAAAATATTTTCTAAGGTCACTATTCCATTATATCAAATAGATCCTTGAAGACACCCCCTTAAAAAATTAAATAAAATATCCTTTATATTCAGGTTAGTTTACCTATATGGAACATGTCTAGAGTGCTCCACAAGTGCATTAATGACATGACCAAGAGTGAGCAAGATTTTATTGGTCTCACCAACTTTTATTACCCTTCCCTGAAAAAGTAGATTTTTCCAAAGTTTGATCTATTTTAGTAAGACAACAAAAATTTGTATAAAACTCTTTGACTTGCTATATAATAGGGCCTATTTGACAACAATAACTTAAAAAATCTCATTATCACATGGGATAAATGTTCATGTATAAGTGAAAGTGTTTTCAGAAACAAAACTTATTTTTCAAAACTGCACATTATCAGTGAAAAGTGATATAATAAATTTTAAATAAGTGTGCCAAATGAGTATTGGAAAGAAAAATAAACTGAGGCACACCTCTCTAGCACTAGAAAGTGAAATATTCTCAGAACCAGCAAGGTCCATAATGTTTATCTTCCCACACTTGATCATCTCCTCCTCCTCTGGCATGCACTCCTTGATGTGACTCATAACAGAAAATATCAAATGAGACCAAATTCATTGTTTTGTTAAGGAGAGTTTATGTTGTTCTCCTTTTAACATAACCTTACTCTAAGATCTTGTAAATTTCATTAGCAGTACAAACAATCTCTTCTTCTAAATCCTCACAAAGACACCACCTTTCCCATCTTCCATCAGTGCAATTGGTTTATTTGAATTTTCATATATGAATTTAGAGCACTCTTTTATATCCAAAAGGTTTTTTTATCTCCATGTTGTATAGCTCTAAAAACATTACCTTCATGCTATATTCAGTACTTTAAGCTTCCAAAATATAAAATATTTGCTTAAAAGCTCTCAAAATCACACCAGCATCGCAAGGTAATTCTCCATTCTCAAAAAAAGAAAAGGGATCACAGTTTTACCATGATATGTCCTACATATGAAAGATAAGAGGTTGATTATTTTATTGAAACCAAACCTTTTTTCTTGCTCCCCCTTTCATTTTGTACGTTTTCCCTATTCTATTTTGTCCATAAGAAAAGATAGTGTGGTTATATCCCTGAAGGAATTCATGAACAATAGGAGATACAACTTGATCAAAAAAATCCTCCTGTTTAGATATTGGAACAAAAAACTACAAACAAACTAACAATTTTAGCTTCCATTTATAAAGTTAGAACTAAATCCGCATTAATTACACCACCAATTATACAATAAGATAGAAGCAGAACCTCATTTTTTGATAAACTAAATGTAAAAGCATACCTTATCAAAAGAAAAAGTCCTATCTATTTTTTTGTTAGCTATGGTCTACATCACTGAAACTTCCTTTCTATTTTCATTACATGAAACCATGATCAGCATGTTCACCTTCAACTAATCATCATTCAAAGTCCTGGATTATTCAAAGCATCATCAGTGTATGAAAAAGAAAAAAACAGAAAACAAAACAAGTTACACTTCCCGGATAATGAAATTCACCTACAACACATAAGAACATGCTCATTCACATCTTTATATCTATCATTCCTATTACTTGAACCTGAATATGCTGATCTTGGATTTCTAGCTACCTTATCACCTTGACGTGGGGTGTGTGATGGGGAGACATGAACCAATCCTCCTCGATGCTGTGACTATGAAGAATCCATAGATCAATTGATCTATCGATGCTAGAGTTCTTCCACTGAAGCTGTTAGATCACTTTTATAAGTACTAAACCAGAGTTGCAACTACATTGAATATACAACCCATAAACATAAAACATTCATTTTATGAACTGAATTTGAATGATAATTCAAATAATTCTTATTTACACATCAATTATGATGTTTTCTTTATGTTTTTAGTGCTTTAAGTGGTTTAAATGTTCTTAATAAATTTATCAAGAATTCTATAATTTTTTAAATAAGGTATATGTAACATTTATTCTAAGAAAATTAATATGCACAAAAAATTTGAGTTTTCCAGCTAAATTGTTGACTAAGAAGCTTAAAAATGATTAAAAATTGATTTCAAATATATTATAATAAACTACAATTTTGTTTTTCAACAAGTAGAGGGAAAATTACCTTTATAAAAATTAAAAAGAAACCCTTTTTTGAAAAATGGGAAAAAAAGACACCCATAAAAAATGCAATGGAAACAATACCAAAAAAATGAGTCCCAAAGGGATGAACAAAAGAACAAAGGGATCAAAAGAAATAAAATGTCAAGATAAGAAAACCGAAATGTTCCATCACCCCAGAAAGATAATGCAACTATGAAATTGGTCATAGAGAAAAGTGTCACCCCCTACCAAGGAGTTGCACTGTGCTGGCAGCACAATAAGGAAGAGCACTCCTCCACACACAATAAAATGTCAGCACATCTATCTTTATTTCAAGACACCCACTCGACAATGATTATGAGAATAACCCAACATGTCAACCTTATGCAACACAATATCAAGACCAATAAAACAGTATACAATTAAACCAAAGAATCCATCCATCCAACAAGATGGATATATGGCTAGATGATGGGTGTCACCATACCTATCCCTATTTCAAGGACGCCCACCCAACAGTACAAGAAATATGCCACACTGACACCAAATGCGATGAAACAAATTACAAATCCCAATATGACATCTCCAACCTCTCAACCATCCAGATTAGCAAACAACATTCAAACAACTGACAAAAATTCATAAAAAATGTCTATACCCCACACAAAACCTCATCCACCAGCATCGATGTCCATCAACCAAATCCAAGCGACACTGAAAAATAGTGACGCCACAGACCAACCAAGGTCATCCACAATATCCATAACCAGAGTCACCCAAACAATCAACATTGTACCCGAAACGTACCTCAATGATCTATGGATACACCCACCAGATGGAAAACCAACCGCCACCTTGACATCAATCTTCCATTCTTGAGAAAGACAACGAATGAACGCCTCACAATGAAGAAGCCACCAGCTACAGATCTGGTCGCCACAACGCGGAGAGAACCACACTCAAGCACCAAATCAACCTGGGATGCCAAAGCTAAGGAGAACTAAGGAAGAAGAAGCCTCACATGGCCCGTATTGAGATCTAATCCTCAGCACTACCTGTGAAGACACTGAATGAGTAAAAACTCATTCCATAGTCATTGAAACCCAATGGAGGGCTCAGATCAAAGGATATCTGAGAGACATATGGCATAATCACCATCAAACCTTTGAGATACACAAGAAGAACAAAGAAAGGAACACAAATAAAAAAACTTTTGAAAGGTACTCACAAAGGGGAAGAAGGCATGGAAGAATCCAAACACATAAGGAAGATGAAATGAGAAGGAGGCATGGAAAGAAAATGGAAACCCTAGGAGAAGGGGAACTCCTCAACCTAATCAATTGATTCTGAATCACAAGACGAAGTCGTGAAATGGAATGGATTATGAAAAATTCGTCCCAACTGTGGGTATATTAGAGGAAAACCTAGTAAGGAGAGGAAGAATGAGAGGGTTGGGGGAACCAAGAGAGTGCAACGCCATCCAGCTAATAAACTCCTGTAGTGAAAAATTTCATGAAAATTGAGTTGTTGCACAATAAATTCTAAAAGAAAAAAATATTTGAACTTAATTGCATAGAAAATTTCCATTTTACTGATTAATTATTGAAGTAATGAGTAGGAATTGAATTAGAGAATGATATAGAACATGTCTTTTATATTTTTCAATAATATTTCATGAGAAGTGGGCAATTGAAAAATATTTTTTTTTTGTGAAAACATATGAAGAATTTTCATGAAACAATTATCTATTTATATATTATATCATAAAAGATCTATTATTTGAGTGTTTTTTCATCTAATTCATGGAAAATATTGATATACCTGATCAAGAGATATTACACAAAGTGGGTGTCAAATTTGAATCATAAAAAATTATTGTGGCTTTAGAATTTGGAAAATGAAAGCACATAAAATCACCAACAAAACAAATGAACATAGAATATTATATGTAATTATTTTTGTAAAGTATTGACCAACATTAAAAGATGAGAGTGAATATTTGTTGAATTATTGGTCAAAATATTTTGGAAATTGATTATAAAAATAATTTTTGATTATTTGATTCAAAAAATGAATATATGTAGGATGAAATTTATTTTGCGAGATGTGTAGGGATTTAAATGCCCCAGGATTATAGAGTTATATTTGGAGATATTTTTAGAAATTTATTTATGATAAATTAAATATGAATTGGTCAATATCTATGAATTTAATTGATTAAATTGGTAATTGTTTTAGAGAAAAATATGTAAAAAACTATTTCCATTATTCAAGTTAATGAAAGCAATAAAATATATTATTCTTTAAAAAATAAAATAAATTAATGAATTATTTTTTATGATTATTTATCAATAATTCATGATAATAAAAAGGGATAAGTTTTTGAGGAACTCACAAGAAAGTGTGTGATCCTGTGATGATCAAAAAGTTAAGGCTAAAGAGAAAAGTTTTTCTAAAAAATCATTGATCAAGTAAGGAAATGATTTTTTGAATTAAAACATATAATAATGTAATATTTGAATGAAATCATTTTTGTGAAGTATCGACTAAAATTAATTGATGAGAATAAATATTTGTTGAATTATAGGTCTAAATATTTTTTTAAATAGATTATAAAATTAATTACGGATTATTTCATTCAAAATTTGAATATACAAAGGCTGAAATATATTTTTGGAGATGGGATAGAATATAAATTCCCCAGGATTATGGAGTTATATTTAGAGATATTTTTGGAGATTTTATTTTGAAAGACTAAATTTGAAATGATAAATATCTATAGATTTAATCAATTAAATTGATCAAGTATTATTTAGAGAAAAACACTAAGAATCTATTTTCATAATTCAAGTCAAATAAATCAACAAAAAATCCTAATTTTCAAGAAATTGAATTCTAAATTATATGATGAATATTTATCAATAATTCATGAATGAGTGTGATTGTATACTAATCAACAAAAACTGAAGGATTGAGAGAAAAATAATGCTAAAAAATTTCATTGATCAAGTAAAATAAAAATTCATTGAATTATTGGTTGAAATACTTTGGAAATTGATTATAAAATTAATTGGTGATTATTTGATTCAAAATTTGAATATATAAAGGATGAAATTTATTTTGGGAGATGTGCAGGAATTTAAATGCTCAAGGATTATAGATTTATCGTTGGAGTTATTTTTAGAAATTTTATTATGAAAGACTAAATTTGAATTGGTCGATATCTATGGATTTAATTGATTAAATTGGTCAATTATTTTTATAGAAAAATGTTAAAAAAACTATTTTCATAATTCAAGTTAAAGAAATAAACAATAGATCTTATTTTTTAGAAAATATAATTATGAATTATTTTTTATGAATATATATCAATAATTCATGGAAATCAAAAGGAAGAAGTTATTGAGGAACTCATAAGAAAGAGTGTGATCGTATGTTAATAAAAAACTAAAGGCTCAAGATAAAAACTTTGCTGAAAAATAATCATTGATAAATAAGATAAAAATTCATTGAATTAATATGTATGACCACATAATATTTTCCTACAATTATTTTGTTGAATTATTGGTCTAAATATTTTGAATATATGAAGGCTGGAATATATTTTTGGAGATGTGTTGGAATTTAAATGCCTAAGGATTATGGATTTATCTCTAGAGATATTTTTGGAGATTTTATTATGAAATACAAATTTGTATTGGTCAATATCTATGGTTTTAATTGATTAAATTGATAAAGTATTTTTTAGATAAAAACATGAAGAATCTATTTTCATAAAAACAATACTAAAAATATTACTTTTATACTGAATACAATTTAACAAAATACCATTAAATTTAATTATTTATATTCTAAAATTTAATTTTACTAATCCATTGATATTAAAATATTTATTTTAATTTTATAAATACATCATATAATATTTTAATAATAATATTATTAATATTAACACGTCACACATAAATATATATTTATAATATTTTAAAATCATATTTTTTTATTTCACTATTAGTTATCTTATTCTTAATTTATTACTAAAAAAACTTCAATATACCTATTGGATACATGTATATCTAATGATCATATTCTCAACACTACCACCGAATAGGACAAGGGCATCGCTAGGGTTTATCAGCGCTAAGTTGAAAGCATTGATAACGGGGGGGGGGGGGGGGGGGCTTTATCAGTGCTATCAAATAGCACTGATAAAAGTTTTAATAAAATTTATTATTAATTTATGTAAAATTATTATATTTATATGCAAAAATAATTTTTATTTATATACATTAAATAAAAAACGAGTGTTTATAATTAATATATATTTTTCAATAATTCAAATTTATATATAACATTTAAAAAAAAGTATTTCTAAGATTATAATTTAATATATATATATATATATATAAATAATTATAATATTATTATAAATTTCATTAAATAATGAATATATTTATTAGATTTATTAGATCGATTATATTCATTACATTCATTGCATTTGTTATATTTATTATATATTTATTTTATTTATTTTATTTATAATTAATATATTAATTAGATTAATTAGATTCATTAAATTTATTAGATTTTTAATATTTGTTATATTTATTTTATTTAGAAATAATATATATAAAATAATTTTTAAATATATTTATATATATATTGATATTATAATTAATAAATATATATGTGTTTCCAATGAATTTGGCCAATAAATATATTGATCAATCATGCATGCATATATGTTATGTATCATCCTAAATGTTCATTTATACATTAAACCCTTCTTATTATTCATGATGTCCATTGACAGCTCATTTTTTATTATGTATATTTTATCACTAGGTATATATGATTAATACATGTTACCCATATATACTATTATGTTCTAAAAAACACTTATAACATTACATTAAATATATTGAAATAATAAATATATTTATTATATTTATAATTATTAAATTTTAATTATATATAAATACTTTATAAATATATTTATTTCTAATTAGAATTATAACTATATATATATTTAAATAATTATAAAATTGCAATAAATACATATATTATATAAATATATATAAATATATTTATAATTATATACAAATATTTATAAATATATATGTAAATAATTATAAAATTATAATAAATATTTTTATTATAATACTTATAAAGTTATAAAAATATAATTAAATAAATATATTTTTAAATAAATACAAATATTTATAAATATAATTCTAAATAAATGTAGATATATTTAAATAATTAAAAAATTATAATAAATATATTAACTATATATATTTATAAATTTATAAATATATTTGTTATAGTTTTATAATTATTTATATATATATATATTTATACTTACAACTATAAATAAATATTTATTTATTATAATTTTAAATTACAAATAAATATATATTTATTTAGTAGTTATAATTACAAATAAAATTATATTTATTTAAATAATTATAAAATTATAATAAATATACTTATAAAATAATAAATATTATAAATAATTTTTTTTATAATTTTATAATTATTTAAATAAATAAATTCACATTCATTTATAATTATAATTAAAAATAAATATAAGTTTATTTATTAGTTATAAATATAAATAAATAAATATTTATTTAAATAAATATTAATTTATAAAAAATACATTTATTATTTTCATATATAAGGTTATATATAATTAAATAAATATATTTATAAATATATATAAATATTGATAAATAAATACAAATATTTATAGTTATAGTTATAAATAAATAGAGATATATTTAAATAATTATAAAATTATAATAAATATATTAAATATATATATTAATAAAATTATAAAAAGTAGATATTTTAATTTGTTATAATTTTATATTTATTTAAATAAATAAATAAATATTCATTTATAATTATAATTATAAATATATATATATTCATATAATTATAAATAAATATATATTCATATAAATAATTATAAAATCAAGAGAAATATAGTTTCATATATCTATAGTCTTATAAATATATATAATTAATTTATTTATTTTATATATATTCTAATATTATAAATATAATAAGTAAATTTATTATAATTATATAATTATTTAAATTATAATTTTATAAATATAAATATATATCTATTTATTTATAGTTATAATTATAAATAAATATATATATTTTTATCATATATATAATTTTATAAATATATATTAATATAAACAAATTATTAAGATAATACCTTTATAAGTTCTTTTTTAGCACTGATAAATACACCTTTTATCAGAGCTTATTTAGTGAAGTTAAAAGCCTATCTTTATCAGTGCTAAAAAAGTGTTCTGCCTCCTCCTCCTCCTCCTCCTCTCATGCTGCCTCTCCTCTACCGTGAACCACACCTCCATCGTGTGCTTCTCCTTCATTGTAAACCAGACCTCCATGCGCCTCTCCTCCACTACGCGCCACACCTCCGCTGTGCACGAACCAGACCATCGTGCGCCTCTCCTCTGCCATGCGCCACACCTCTGTCGTACGCCACACCTATGCAGTGAGTTTTCTACTCTATGTCATCTGTTTCGCCTTGTTCGTATGTAATTATAGATTGATATTGATGGTATGTTGTGAATTCTATGGGTTTAACACCCTACTGAAAATCATGGCCGTTGGTGGTCCTTGTTTGTACACTAAATGAATTGCATGTTGGTTGGTGTTCCTCTTCATATTTTTACTTTGATTTTGTGTGAATCGGTTATGGATTTGAAGTGTGATTCCACTAGAGCATAGTCTAATAGCTATTTAATGATGAGGTTTTTTGTTATTAGGGGTTGAGTAGTATGTCACTTAACATATTTATGTGTTCTCCATTAATGTTGACAAGTTTTAGCTTTGATTTTGCTTGAGTGAGATAGGTTCTTCTTTGGAACTCCCTTGTAATACTTGTTATAAAATTATTATATGTTTTTAAATGATTTATAATTAAATTATAATCCTATTTTATGACTTTTTTGGGTTTCAATTGGCTTTAAAACATTTTAAAGACTTGTCATATACTTATGACACATTCCAAGTGTTTTGTAAAAGGCCTGAGTGTATTTTTTAAAGGAATTTAAATATTTTGAAAGTTTGGTCATAATTGTTTTATTTAAAGTGAATATTAAATATTTTAAATTCATGTTTTAAAAAATGAATGGAATTGACCTTCAACCTATTTAAGTGGTTTTGAGACCATTAACTCTCATGGTGGATTAAGATCTTTTCTAAAGGGTATTGAAGCTTAATAAAAGGGTTCTTAGCACATATTTCCTTCAAAAATAAAATGGTTTATTATTTTAAAAATTTATTTGTAGAAAATGTTTGGGTTTCCAAATGGTCTTTCTAGTGCATTTTGATAAATGTCTTTTGGATGAAATTTCAAATGTGTTCTCAAATGGGGTGAAAATGGATTGTCTCCTTGGGCATATTTGTAAAATCCTAGTTGGTAATTTATTGGAAGTTATTTTATAAATATGGGAGACTCTCAATTGAGCTCCATGAATATATTGTTCCTATTGTGGATCGTAACCCCATGGGGGATTCTTTATATTCTTAATCTTATTGTTAAGCTTATAAAATGATGTGAAATAGGTTGTTTCTTGTGAGGGTGTAGGAGGTGGGGTGAGGTTAAATTTAAAATTATTAAAATTATATTTATGTGATGATTTATTATTTCATTGGTTGCTCACTTCAACTATTGAGATGTCATGGGTGTACTAGGATAATGGTAGGGATCTAGATAAGTTAAATCCCTAGTATAGAGTGCATTGCCTAGTGTGAGGACCTAGTTAGATTGAGTGAGTTTCTGATATGTTTCAGTATCCCTAGAATATACTTGAAGGGTCCAGGGTTTCTTTTGATTCCCTGACCCTGATAGAGCCTAGTGAGTTCTATAAGAGTAGTTAGATATGACAAGTTAAATAATATCTTCCTAGGTTCCTCATCTCTAGTTCAGTATCCAAATACACGAGTCTTAGGAAGTTTCACATGATGGATACATCATTCTTAGGACACTTTAGAGGATTTATTTTCCTGGTTGTATTGTATTCCCCTAGTTTTTTGATTATATGGCACCATCATTTGGTTGTTTTTTGGATTATGTTTCCTTGTTTCCTTAGTGCCTATGTATGATCATTGTTTCACTTCGAGTGTGTATTTTCTTACTTTAAAATAGGTTTATTTAAATGGTTAAAAATAAATATTTAAAAATAAATAAAAATTGGTTATTTGTTAAATTAGTTTTAAGAATATGGATTTTTATTGTGGTTATTTATGAAAAAGTTTTTTTTAGAAAATTTTCTAAAAGAGGGATAAACTATGATTTGACATGTCTTAAATGGTTTTAAAGGACCTCTTTCCATTTTTTGATATTTTTATTTAATATTTTAGTCATCATTGTTTTTATATTATAAAAAGGGTGGTTGTTTAAAAATATGTAAGTTTATTGTTTTTACACTTGTTTTATAATTCATGTGAAAATATATTTTATACCTTATGTTCAAACTAGCACTTTATTAACTATATTATTAAGGGATTCAAATAAATTTATTTATGAGATCATAGAAATAATTTTTAGCTCACACCCAATATATGAGCTGGTGGACAAGAGTGTATGACACTCTTATATCTCCTTTTTCAGTGCCCAATTTTGTTTTGTTCTTGATGCTCATATTGGTCTTTGATTGGACTATGGGATGTGGCAAGTTACCAGGGTTCACTATTGTTGATGTTGGAGTTATTTGGGTTTTGATTCCCTTTTAACATTCCTTTTAGGATGTTTTAGTAAGAATGAGTTATGATTTTTTAGGAATCAGGTGATTTTTCTGGAGTGGATTCTTAATCACTACCGCTTATAACGATGGTTAAGTTTACATAGGCTAGTTATAATCCCTACATTTATGTTCTAGATAAGGAATGGTAGTAGATAAGACTCTATCTGAGTGAGAGAGGATTATAAGATGATATTTGAATTATATGAGATATGGATGAACTACTGACTTCAAATTTCCATATATGATAATACCATTCAAATAGGCATTGAATTATATGGGACCTGACCTATGTTGTGTAGCTCAATATGAGTATTTAAATATTCATGAGTGATCCTTCTAAGATCTTAATAATAGATTGATGAAAACACCAATCTTAACTATAAATGTGCGGGGTAATGAGTATGGATTATATTGTGATGTATCAGGAGTTAGGATTTGAACAGTTTCAGTCCATGATGGTCATGTGGTTGCTTATGGGCCTAGACAGTTAATAACACATAAGATAAACTTCTCAAATTATTTCCTAGATTTGGAAATAGCGGTGCCTTCCATGAGGTGTTATTGGACTACACTAAAAAAAGTTCTTGAAAAATGTATTAAACATAATTTTTTTTGGTTTTAAGTAACTTTAAAATTATTTAAACACATTTCATGGACATAGGTTGCATGTGAAGTGTTTCTTAACTCACCTGATTGAATTTCATAAAGGTATGTGAATGTTTTGAAAGTGTATGTAATGTTGGTTTCATTTTAACATGGGGTGTGTGAAGTTTTAAATGAAAATTTGTAAAATATAGAGTGTTTTCTCCCATTTTAAATGATTAACATTATTGGGTCATGAAGTTTCCTTGAATGATTTATAAAAAAGGAATTGGGGTTTTGAGAAAGAGTATTTGAAATTGATTGGTTTATTTTAAAAAGGGTGTGTTATTTTAAAGAGGAATTTCTGTAAATGGTTGTTTTTTTAATGGGATTTCAACTGTGATTTTATAAATGGGTTTCAAAGGAGACTTAAAGTCTATAAATATTTTTAGCCTTGGTTAATTTTTATATCAAAGTTTTGTCTATTTATTTTGTTAAATATTAGTATCATTGAATAAAAAATTATGGATGGATGTCAATAATTTGACAAGAGAGTATGAATATGGAGTGAAAGAGTTCATCATGTTTGAAAAAGATCATGAATATGACCATTCTTAAATCCTTTTCTATGTTTACACTGTGGTTATTCAATAAAAGTCAATCCATAGGAGTTGTAATAAGACTTGATCTATCAATGAACTGTTCAAAGTTATAAATTTTTTAATAAACAAGGGGAAAAAGAGAATATATCTAGTGGCTAGGATAACAATGTATTTTATGGATCATATGATATGATTACAAGTGTGGACAATGAAGAAGACCATATTAAGGATGTAATTATAGATGTGAATGATGATGAATATCATATTGAGGAAATGAAAATGAAAATTGGAGGTGAACTTAATGATTAAACAAAATTGATTGAATAGTTAAAGAGTTGCACAAATACGCATTTGTCTGGTGGTTGCACTAAATATACAACATTTTCAGCCGTACTGAAGTTGTATAATTTGAAAGTAGGAAATAAATGGAGTGAGTCCAATTTTATAGAATTACTTGATCTCTTGAATTACATGATCCCCGAAGATAATGTGCTCCTGAGACAAACATATGACACCAAATTAATGCTAAGTTCTATGGGTATGATCTCTAAAATAATACAATCCTACCTGAATGACTGTATACTTTTTATCAAGGAAAAAAATCACTTACAGAATACCCAAAGTGTGGTGTTTCTCGATACAAGAAACATGAATCTGGTATTACAAAAGTTTTATGGTACTTTCCAATCATTCCAAGGTTTAGGCGCCTATATGGAAGTGAGGATACTGTAGGGAAATTGATATGGCACACAGAGATAAGAAATAAATAAGGGAAATACTTCACCCTGTAGACTCTCCTCAATAGAAGAGAATCAATCACGAGTATCCTGATTTTGGAAATGAGATGAGAAACCTTATATTGCATTATCTATGGATGGAGTGAGTCCTTTTGGTTTTCAAAGAAGCACTCACAGTACGTGGCCGGTTTTATTGGTAAATTATAACTTTCCAGTGTTGTTATGCATGAATGGAAAACACATCATGTATCTATGATTATATCATGACTGAAACAACCAGGTAATGATATTGATGTTTATTTGGATCCATTGATCTAGGATTTGAAATTATTGTTGGACTCAGGTGATACATTGTATGATTCTTATAGAAATGAAGATTTCACATTAAGATACATGTTGTATGGGACAATAAATGAATTTCCTACTTATACGAATTTTTTAAGATATAGATTTAAAGGAATTCATGGGTGTCCCATCTACGAATAGGGTACACTATCAATTAGGTTGAAACATTCATCTAAAACCATGTTTTTAGGATATCACAGATTTATACCCTAATGACATAAGTACCGATCATGGACAACATCATTCTATGGAAGTTCAGAAGAACGTAAAACATCATCTCCACTAACCGATGATCAAGTGTTTGAGAATGTAAAAGATGCAGACACTTCTTTTGGTAAATTGTTTTCAAAAAACCTTATGAAAACCAGTTGGAAGAAGAGATCATTTTTTTTGAATTACCATACTAGAATTGTATGTACGTCAGAAATTTTCTTGATGTTATGTATGTTGAAAAAAATATACGTGACAATGTCATCGACATATTTCTAAATGCACCCGAAAAAAAAGATATAATTAAGTCTAGATTGGACATGATTAACATGGAAATTTGAGAAGATTTGGTTTCAGTGAAGGGTGAGAAACATAATTTTCTTCCTCCAGCTTCTTACACTCTTTCCAGGTAGGAGAGATATTATTTTTTAAACTTCTTGAATGACGTAAAGGTTAAAGAGGGGTATTCATTGAATATCAAGAACATTGTGTCAATGATCAATTTAATGTTAAATGGTCAGAAATCACATGACTGTTGTATTTTGATGCAAGATCTAATTCTTATAGCTTTACATTTCATTTTTCCCAAGAATGATTGTTATATGTTAATGAAGCACTATTTCTTCTTCAAAGCTATATGTAGCAATGTTATAGACCTGAAAAAATTTCCATGTATGAAAGAGAAATTACCGTTATATTATGTGAATTGGAAATGTTCTTCCCACAATAATTCTTTGATATGATGGCCCATTCGATGGTTCACTTAGTGAGAGATATTAAACTATGTGGTCCTATACACTATAGATGGATGTACCCTATTGAATGGTATATAAATATTTTGGAAGGGTATGTTGAAAATTGAAGTCAGCTATTAGGTTTTATTGTAGAGGGATATATTGTTGAGGAAGTCATTGAATTATGTACTGAATACTTGTCTGGTGTGGAAAGCCTTAGTCTACTGAAATATCATCACACTGGGCAGCTTGCAGGTGAAGGAATTTCTGGAAGTAAGGATGTCACAATCAATATTATAGATCGGGAGTAGTCCCACCTTTATGTTTTGGATAATTTTTGGAGGTTTAACCATATTCCGAAACCCAAAAATAAATTCTTAGGCATTTAAATCTATCAAGGGCTGAAAATTTGTTATCAAATACACATAATTGGCAGTTTATAGGATGGGTTCGAGACCATATATTTAAGGAGTCAGATGGAAATCTAGACTCAATTTCAGAATGAATTCTATGGCTATCCAGAGAACCAAGTGTGTATGTATTATATTATATTTCTTATGTAATTAGAAGTTACACATTTTATACTAATGAACATGATGAAGACAGTACCATGCAGAATGGTGGAGCTAAACTTATGGTTGAAGCAATGCATGTTTTTGGTGATAAGGACAAAAATACAATTTATGAAAATATTTCATACTTTGGTATCATCAAAAAAAATATGGGAGTTTGATTATATAAACTTCCAAGTGCTGATTTTTCAATGTAAGTGGGTTGATAATAGGATTTCTCTTAAAATAGATGAGTTGGGATTTGTGAAAGATGATTTAAATAATAAAGGGTAAAAAGAAAAACCATTTATAATGGAATCAAATTAAGTATAAGTATTTTATGTTCCAGATCCCTCAAACTGAAACTAGTAAATTGTTTTGTTATCCACAAAAACCAATAAAGGGTCAGATGAAAATTCAATAGAGGACGACCCTTTAATTGGGACGTCGCAATCATTTTGTAGTGTTCCCAATGTAGACTACATTTTTTTATGTTAAAGGAGACCACAAGGAAGGGATTTGGATAGTCGATAGAGGGGTCAAATCCCTTTAGCCTTAAAAAAAGAGTGTTCAATAATCAGGTTATATTTTTTTGTAATATAAATCATGTTACCTTATGTTATTAACTATTAAATAATTATTTTATGTAATTTGAATTAAATTTTGAACCAATTATATAGATAATGACTTCTACATGTGATGATTTTCCCAATCCTAAGGCACAATAGGTCTCTCAACCTATTGCTGCTCGCAGTGCAGAGGACCAATAAGTTTCTTAACCTATTGTTTCTGCTTCTCCTAGTGTGGAGGTATAACCACCATCTATACATTCCGATGCTAGTGCTCCAAAGGAACATGTTGATTATGTTGAAATCAATGAAATTGTAGGCACTGAAAAACTAACGGCACAGAAAAAACAAGAGCATCGTAGTTTGACGGTGTTAGCAAAAATCCTTAAGTAAAAAGCAAAAGGTATAAAATATGAGGTTGGTTGGAATAAGCAGGGCTAACATGTTAACCCCAACAAGCCTATGTTCAGTATTTACATTGGAATATTCACTTATAAACACATGAAAATTGACATACAGTAATGGAACCATGTTATCACTGGGCTTAAGAAACTAATGTGGGGAGATATTATAATAACCTTATGATATCATTTCTTTAATTTACTAAAAGATAAAATAATTAAACAATGACTTACACTTCATCATCCCTTGTAGTGTGTATTTATAGTGGATGAATCACAAAAGGACTATGTATTAAGGGTTTATAGAAGGATTCATAGAGGCTTTCACAAAATTTTAATGAAATGTTATCTTAAAGATGCTGAAGGGAAAATAAACCCGCACCTACCGTCTATTTATGTACCCCTGATAACCAAAGGATCATGGGATGAATTTATTAGCCGTCGTGAGGAGCAATATTTTAAGGTATATTGTGTTTGGTAATACATTGTTTGATGATACATGTATTCATCACTTTGATTGATAGTTTTTTATTTATGAAAAAACAATTGAGTACTAAAAATAAGGAAAGAGTAGAAAAATCAGCGTACCCCTATCGTAAAGCAAGAATGGGGTACGCATCACTTGAAAAAAAATTGGTACATATTTTAAATATTCCGTAATACTTTTATGTGACATAAAAAAACACCATAACTTTGTTCCTTTGTTTATATACAGATATATGAATCCAAATCTAATGTCACTTCCATCCCACACCATGTGATATGAAAGGAGGAGTGTGTAAGTAAATATGGGATACTAATAGATGAAAACAAATAAAAAGTGTGGGAAACATGTGTAAGTATAAAATAATAAATATTTGTTTTTATTTAAATTAATATTACATAAAAATGATTACTTAATTACCTATATTTTATATTTGACATAGTCACATGAATCAGCAACAGCCAAACTGGATGCATACATACTTCCGGTGGCCTTGAAGAAGCCAGAAAAGTATGGCCACATCAGAGGTGTGAGTTTTGGGGTGACACCCTGAACATTTTTTGAAAAAAAAAGACGAGGATCCAAGTATAGAAATCAAAATTATGAGAGAAATAATAGCCATACTTGAAGAACATATGCAATTATAGGGAGATTTCATGGAAAATATGATGGCAGGGAAAAAAGAGAAGAAATAACTCAAGAACAACCAACATGTGAATATCCTACCCCAACCCCCACTAGATTTGAGGTGAGAAATTCCCATCAAACACATGTCTTAGATGAGGTAATCAATGTTATAATAATTGTTTCTATGAATTTTGAATCACATAGAAACTAATAAATTTTTCATTACTGATATTGTATAGGGTGAAAATGACTGCGATTTATATCTATCAACACCCACCCATCACCTTATAGAGAGGGATAAAATGTTCAATATCCAGAACATCATGCTAAACAACATACCACTTCTAATAGGTCATGCCAAAGTGTTGATTAATGTATCCCATGAGATACCTATTCCAATTGATTATGAAGATATTCATAAGGTCGAACAAGCTCTTGGAACATTCATTGCAAGGTGATCACATCTTGTAAAAAAACACGTCGACAAGGAGGTATTCATTTACAATTTTTTTTTCAAGATAAACCTTTAAAATTTAATGAAATATGTCTGAATTGATGAATGTTATAATAGATAGACACATGGGAAGTGGGTGAAAAGAAAGAATAGATCAAGACCATCTCAAAGATCAACAAATCGATAAAAACAATCTATTGAAAGTACCTTAAAACCACCCATTATATATCTGCATTTATTATTATTATAGGCTCATGTGATTACAAAGTTGAAAGATGGTGGGGTTCAAACAACTCTTTTTTATGAAAATACGTACAATGAAGAAGATCCATATTTCATTAGTGTTGACAATGTAAGTGAAATCTTGTAGTATGATTGGCTAGGCATCTCAGTTTTAAATGTATACATGAGGTATATTTTCATGATTTGATTTTCCAAAAGATGATATACTATGATAATTATGACTAAATAAATTTTATATTTTTCACATGCATATATATAAAAAAATTTAAAGGGATATCCCTGTGAACAAAAATTTGGACTCGTTAGCCCTCACACCACCTCTACAGAACAAAAAGAAATAAAATCCAAGAAAGAGGGTGGAATAGTGGTAGGCCTGCTCAAATCATTTAATAGAAAAAATATGCATGACAAACTCTTCTTAATACCAACAATGCAGGGGTAATACTCTACAATTTAATCATATCAAATATATTTTAATTTCATTCATTACTTATTCTTTTTGGTGTTCTTAGGAAGAAATGGATGCTCATTGCTGTCAATTTGGATACTACAAAGACATATTTCCTAGATTCAATGCATGGATATCCAAAAAACCAACCACACATGATGGTGATTTTCAATTTTTAATGCACAATATACAAAATTTTATAACTAAAAATATATTTATATAATGTATATAATCTTTTAATGAGTATTATGTTATGATAGGGAAATGTGTGAATATCGTCTACATCGTGGAATGAGGCCAGAGGAAAAGGACAAGGAACATCACAAGTACTACAAATGGATACAAATTAGGGTATATATAATAATATTTCATTATCTAAACACATATAAAAAAATTAATTAATTTTATCAATGTTTCTACAGTATCCAAAACAAACAAACGATAATGTCTATGGTTATTATATTTGTAAATTTTTGAAGGAGATCGTATTCCATGAACAAACCAGCATCCCCAAAGAGGTATTTTAAAAGATAATTATTATTTCATTTTAAATATTTATTAATCCTTTATGTATTTATATTTTTTCATAACTACTACGATTTTCAAAAAGACTCTTATTTAAAAGATGAAATAGATTTTTTAGAAACGAATGGGCAGTATACCTGATGAAAGAATGTACAGAAATAACATGAAGATGTTACCAGTATGACTCAAAGTGTGTATTTTTATTTAAAATTGTCAGTATTTTTCATAAAAAGAACAAGTTCCATATTGAAAACTGATAAAACACATTAGGATTGTTTTGATACTTTAGGAAAATGATCAATAAGTCATTTTTGATGTGTAGGAATCAACCACACCTAAATCTGACACATGATGTGACCATTATGACTTTAAGTGTGTATTTTTATAATAAATTAACAATAAATTTTGGAAAAAGTATAAGTGACATACTAAAAACTGATAAAACACATTCAGATTGTTTTGATATATTAGGAAAATGATCCATCATTCATTTGTGATGTGTAGGAATCAACTACACCTCAATAAAACAAACAATGTGACCACGATATGAATAAAAGTGTTAATTATTAGTTTAAAATTGATATTTTAGCTTGAAACCTATCACTAACTGAAAACCAAGAAAACTCACTCTAATTGCCTTTATAATTTTGGAAAACTATTCATAAGTTCTTTGTAATGTGTATGAAGTAGTCTCATGTCAAACCGACACAAAATATGATCGGTATGACTCAAAATGCGTGTTTCCAGTTTGGAATGATATTTTATTAAAAAAACACAACTTTCATACTAAAAATTGAGAAAATGCATTCTGATTATTTTGATACATTAGTAAAATGATCTATAAGTCATTTGTGACATGTAGGAATCAACCAAATCTCATTATGATGCACAATGTGACTGATATGACCCAAAGTGTCTCTTTTTATTTAAAATTGACATTATTTTTTGTAAAAAACACAACTGGCATACTAAAAACTAAGAAAATGCATTCATATTGTTGTGATAATTTAGGAAAACGATCCATGAGTTATTTTTGGATTGTAGAAATCAACCCCACCACAATACAATGCATGATGTGACCTGTATAAATCAAAATGTATCTTTTTATTTAAAATTGAGATTAATTTAAGTAAAAAGAACAACTGACATACTGGAAACTAAAAAACACATTAATATTATTTTTATACTTTATGAAAATGATACATGGGTCATTTGTGACATGTAGGAATCAATCGCACCTCAATCTGAGGTACAGTGTAATCGGTATGACTAAAAGTGCCTTTTATCAGTTTAAAATTTATATTTTAGCTCAAAATGTGTCACTCACTAAAAACCAAGAAAATACTTTTTGATTTTCTTCATAATTTACTACAATGATTCTTAAGTCCTTTCTGACGTGTACAACGTAGTATCACATAAAATCAATGCACGATGTAACTGGTATGACTCAAAAAGCATGTTTTCAGTTTGAAATGATATTTTAGTAAAAAAACACAACAGTCATACTGAAAATCGATAAAACACATTTGGATTGTTTTAATACCTTAGAAAAATTATCCATGAGTCATTTTTGATGTGTAGGAATCAACCACACCTCAATATGATGAATGATGTGACCGATATAAATCCTAATGTGTTTTTATTTAAAATTTACATCAATTTAAGTAAAAAAACAAGTGACCCACTAAAAACCAATCAAATGTATTCATATTGTTTTTATATTTTAGGAAAGTGATCCATAACTTATTTTTAACATGTAAGAATCAACGCCACATCACTACGACGCACAATGTGACCTGTATAACTCCAAATGTGTCTTTTTTATTAAAAAATAACATTTTATTAATGTATTCTTTCATATTAATGTTTAATTAATTTCTTTATAGCATTACTAACATAATATTTGTTTTATTATATAGGTGGAACATTTTTCTTGAGTTGGGATGATTTTTTCGGTAACTAATACCACGGGCAGACATTTTTGAGAGGGGATCACAGATTTCAAAGGATGAAACATTAATTTTTTAACTATTTGTTGGATAATTGTAAATGTAAATATATAAAACATTGTTTGAAATATATATAGAATTGTTTTCTAAACCCTTGTGTGTGATGATTTTTTCTTGTGTGAGTTTCTTTGTTCTTATGTGCACTGCTTTGTTCTTGTGTGCGCTGTGCCGGTGCTGTTTTGTGTAGGTGGTGTGTGTGTGGTGTGTAGGTGTTGCTGGTGGGTGTGCTGTTATATAAAAATCACATAATAGGAAGCTATCCCTTTATCAATGATACTTTGAGTGATGATAAATGAACCCTTTATCAATGCTAGTTCAAGTGATGATAAAGGCACCATTTATCAGCACTAATTAAAGCACTGATAAAGTGGTCTTTTATCAGCGCTAAAAAAAGAATTGATAAAAATGTCTTTTATCAATTCTAAAATATCATAGATAAATGGGGGCTGTTATCAGCCCTTTTTTAGCATAGATAATGGACACCCTTTATCCTCTATTTTTTAACACTGTTAAAAGGGACCCACTTTATCTTCGCTGAGATTAACAACGCTTTTCTAGCACTGTTAAAAGTGGTTTCTAGTAGTGATAAAAGAACTATCTATAGTAGTGAAATGACCATATTTCCATGGACTATATTAATAATGGATATATTTCATTCCCATAAATAGATATTCTAGAATCATGAATTCCATTCTCTCTTAATAATTCACACTTTTCATTTCCATAGTTTCCATTTTTGGATCTCACAATATGATTTCTCCTTTCATGGTTTTCTTCCTCATTATAGGTTTTCTTTGTCTATTAGTGATCCTCGCGAGTGATGATATTCCATGGGATCTCCTGGTTTTGAAGATTTTATTCTTATTTATTTATTATTTTCTATTAATTTATACACTCTTAAAGGATATAATAATCCATGGTGAGTGATACTTAGTTTCATATGATTTTTTTGTAACATTTTACTATGAATGAATAGAGTATTGTGAGTTTAATTCCTATCTTGTATAAATTTTTACCTAATCTATTTAAATTACTTTGAAAAAATACAAAAAAAGTTTATAATTATAAACATATAGTGTATAGAAATAATATTTTTCTAAAAACCCGAGGCACTACATATATTGAGAAACTTAAGGGTTTTATTTTCGATAAAATTTCACTTGAGTTCGAAATTTGGATAAGGCCCTCTATGGTTGAAAGAAAACTCCAAAGGTACTCTAACCTTAATAGTTATTTGAAACACATGAATTTCAAGAAAGGAACAATGAAAAAAAATTATGTGATGAAAATGAGGACCAATACTCTCATTTTCATTATTTATAATGTTGACATTACTTTTACAAGTGAAGATGAGTATAATTTCATAGAATTTATTTAAAAAATGAATAATTTTTTTGAAATATCCATTATTGGTAAAATGTAATTATTTTTTTAAATAAGAATAGGGACTATATAATTATTTAGCATAAAAAAATATGTTAAAGAACTTTTGAAGAAGTTTGGCATGGAAGAATCTAAATAAATATTAAGCACCTATCATTGTGGGCATAAAATTGACCAGGGATGGGGATAACTTAAGAGTGAATAGGAATTAATTGAAAAATATTATAAGAATCCTCTTATATCTTAAAACATCTAAACCAAACATTTCATTTGTAATGAATTTTTTTGGAATATTTCAAAGTGATCCTAAATAATCACACATGAAGGCTTCCAAAATAATTTTTATATACATAAAATGGACACTTAATCATGAATTAATCTATGGAAAAGATGACGAGGATGAAAAAGTTTAGAATTATAAACATATAGTGTATGGAAAGAATATGATTGATTCTAAAAAACCTGGGGAATTACATATATTCAGCGACTTAAGGGTTTTATTTTTTATTAAATATCACTTGATTGTAAAATTTGGGTAAGGCCCATTATGATTTAAAGAAAACCCCAAATGTACTCTAATATTAATAGTTGATTACAACTCATGAATTTCTAGAAAGGAACCATGGAAAAAAAATTATGTGAAGAAAATTAGGACCCTTGCTCTCATTTTCATTATTTATATTGATGACATTATTTTTACAAGTGATGATGAGTATAATTTCAGAGAATTTGGTTAAAAAATGTAGAATTTTTTTGAGATGTACATTCTTGGTAAAATATAATTATTTTTAGAAATTATAAGAGGAATTATATTTTTATTTCTCATGAAAAATATGTCAAAGAACTTTTGAAGAATATTGTCATGGAGGAATCCAAATTAGTATTAAGCACCTATCATTATGGGAATAAAATTAGGTAAGGATAAGGATAATTTAAGAGTGAATAGGAAGTAATTCAAAAATATTATTATAATCTTCTTATATATTACATAATCCAAGCCAAAAATTGCATTTTTAATTAATTTTTATGAATTATTTCCAAGTGATCCTAAGGAATCACACATGAAGGGTTCTATAATAATTCTTATATACATCAAAGGGACACTTAGTCATGAGTTTCTCTATGTAAGAGAATATGAGAATGAGCTATTTGGTTATACTAATATTAATTAGTCATAAAATATTTATGATTGAAAGTCTACTCAAGGAATAAAATCCTTTAATGGAAGAAATTTTTTGTATTATCATTGAAAAAAAATTTAGAGACACTTGGAACTACATAGGTTGAGTATGTGGCTACCACACATGATTGCAGACAAATGATTTAGATGAAGGAAAAACATGAAGGTCTAAACACAAAATTTAATTTTCCATTGATAATTGGTTGTAATGACCAAAGTACATTAAATTTTTCTAAGAACTATATGAAATACTTAGGATCAAAACACTTTGATATCAAATATCATTTTATCAAATAAAGTTTTTTAGTGGTATAGTGAGAATTGTCTATATGTCTACTTAAAAATAAATTAAAAATATTTTAGGCCAGGCATTATAGAAATAAAAAATTTAATAATTGAGTATAATGATGAATGTTCATCTTCACTCACTCAAGTATTAATGTTGGGTGATAGTTTACCCCTTCCCTTTATATATTGCTTTGAATATTTTTGTCAAAGGGGCAGAAAATACTCAAATCATATTCAAATCTATATGATAAAAATATGAAAGAAATAGGGGGCTTAAATTAAATATCCAATGGGTTATATAAAATAGTAATAAAATTAGTGGTATTTTAAATCAAGAAAAATTAATAAAAGATTTTAAGTATTAAAGATTTGGTAAATTTGTCATGACCCGTCTCAGTGGGGCCCGTGCCGCAACTCCCCAAGCCCACCTCCAATAGGTCAGGGGATGGTGACTAGCACTAAGCAGACATATCACTAAATTTGGAGGCATTACCAAAGTACCTTTACACATGCAAAGATATACAAGACCACAAATTCTGAAATATAAAAACCACTAAGGAACAAAATGAATGCATACAACTAAACCCAACCAACAGAGTACAACAGAAAGTAAAGTATGGAAAGTAATCTGGACTAGAATAATATCCCACTAAAAGAAAGATTCTTCAAACTACAAAGTCCAACCTGTAAGTAAGAAATAGGTACTAGGAATACATCTCATAGCCGTAGAAACACATCATCTTATAAGGAAGCTCAGAAAGCTCGTTCCGGTCATGGTCCACCCTGGGCTCCATCAAAAGGCCACTCATCTACACAAGACATGACACGTGTGGGCAAAACCTGTGCAGGGGTGAGTATAACAATACTCATTAGAGGACCCAAAAAGCCACAAATAAATACACAATGTAAATTTACATTCAACTCTACACAATATATGTCTATAGAATATATAACAAGAAAATCATATTCAGATATACTCGAAACCCAGACTCGTAGTCTAGAGGTAAGTCACAACAACTGCATACCCATGCTAGGGATTTAGTCTAAAGATTTCCACGAAGAACTCATCCATGAGAACTAACTCCTAAGTCTGATAGCTTTGATTAAGTCCATTTGAGGAGTACTATTCGTCAAGAAAATCCATGAAAGAGAAGATGCACTGATAGATTTGAAGAGAGAACATATGCACTCATTTCAGGAGAACTCACTCCTGAGTGGGGGAAGTTCACAATACACAGATTAGGATCACTACTAGGGACTTATAGTATACCACAACTCATATGGATTCACCTTCTAGTTAGAGGATCTATGTCCTGTAGTATTGATCACGTCGATACCTGACTTTACCTATGGCCAAGAATGGTTATAGGATCTCACTCCGGGCCTCTTGAAGGGATTATGAATCTATCCAAAAAGTCTTGTAGAAGGGATCAAAATCCTGTGGTTGGAAATGATACCTAACCTTCAGGGGAATGATAAAAGTGGAACTAACACAAATTAAACTTTTCTATGGAACAATGGACAAGTAGATCAAGCCACTTATAAGAGAGTACACAGTGTGTAGTGAGGTCACATGCCGTGTCCCTTTACTTTGGGTACTTCCCATGTGCAATGGCCTGAGTTTGAAGACATGTTGTGTAGAAAGTGTATACATGGTGTGTAGTGATGGTCATAATCCGTATTTGATTATATAGGGTCTGCTTCGTGTATGTTGGCCATGTTACTGTACATGGCTTAGACCCTTGTATGCCAACCCGTAAACCAGTACATGGGGTAATCCCTATAACCGGCTTGGTCTGGCCATGTGGTGGAGTACATGCTATGTACTCAACCCTGTGTCCATGTATCATCCAAGATATACGCTGAGTCCCACATGGGGACCCCCATGTTGTGTGATAATTGTCACATGTCGTGTCATCACTTCCTGCATCACGAAACCCTAGTCGCCACCAAGACGGCCCCACATGCCATGTTCTTCAGAGAACACACCGTGTTCTTATTGATTTTCCAAAACCCAATGTTCTCCATCCAATGCTTTAGGTGATCTTCTATCTCTCGATCCAGCCATCTTATTTCCATGAAAATCAAGTTTTGAAGTCGTCCCAACAATGTAAAGCCGATTCTGTTGGTTTCAGGCCTCCGATTGGCCTAGAAAACATATTTCAATCCACCCATATGAAGAACCGTTGAAGAAAAATTTGTCTCAAACCAAGTTTATTATTCTAGTCCCATCATCGTCACACCTCCTTTGGGTCACCACGATGTCAAATCTCCAATTTGGGATCATTGCATTGTGAAACGGATGCGCAACAATCCTTTTTTCATAACCCTATGAAGAACATAAAGAAAACGAGGTAAAAATGGCAATAAGAAATCCACACAAAAAATCAGGGAATGATCCTTCATATTCATTTATCATATCATTGATCATATCCTGTTATAAGGATAAAATGAATCAAATCCGATTAAATCAAAATATGCACCGATTAATTCCCCAAAATAAACCCGATAAAAGGCCCTCCTGCAAAAATGAATGATCCAAGGGTCAACCTATTCGTGGGTTGATCCGCATTCATTGTTTGAATCTAATAACGGGGAAGGAAGAATTGAAATAACAACCCCTTCCTTGATTTTACACAAATAGGGAGAGCATTCATTGGTAAAGATTCAATCTCATCGTGCAATGATCCAACCATTGTCATTCATCGTCGTTCATTGGGAATTCTCTGGGGTGGCTCCTCTCCAGAGGTCTAAAGTATTCCAAGGAAAGTTTACAGGGTTATGAGTTTAACCCTGGGATCCTGGTTATTTAAAACCACATAATGCATCACTACATTATGGGAACGTTAAAATAAAATAAATTAATAAATTTATTTTATTTCTTTTAAAATGTATAATAATAAACTTTTGCGTCCGACCCACGCTGGTCGATGTTAGACCTTGCCTAAGGTAAAGTAACTTCTTGAAACGCAACGATGCCCTCAGATTTAAGATCCAAGCACCCATTGAAAAGTTATTCCACTTTTTCAAGAAGGCCGCTCATGCATGCTAATTAAAAGTTTAATTTATCTAAAACATTTATTCCGGGCACCCCTTAGAATCACACGCCATCATGAAGCCTGGTCTCAAAATAATTCCATATAATATTTAAAAAAAATAACACATAGAAAATATAAGGAATTAAAAAATCAAAAAAATAAGGGGGATATTGAAGAACCCATGGATTTATTACATTTTATTTTTCAAAATACATCAATTAAATACTGGATGAAAATATAGTTATAGAAAAATTACAACATGAGGTGTGGAAAAAAAGGTTGTGTGGAATTACTACATAGAAAAAATTCTACATCTCATAGAACATTTTAGTTCTATTCCATGTATCTAAATGAAAAAAATCAATAGAGTTTATAGAAGATAATTAAATAATAATATAAGGTTTGGGGTATATTGGGAGGCATAAAATACCAATTTATCCCTATGAAAAAGGCATAAAATATATGTTTTTTTATAATTTTTATAAAATTGAACATAAGCTATAATATCATATCAAATTGAAAAGATCAGTAATTTTATGATGTTTATTATTTTTCATTATGGTTTTCATGATGTGTATCGAAGATTTTTTAAAGATCATAAAACATCATTTTATACACTTACGTTGAGTTGATCATGGTAAATAGGCACATAAAATTTGTTATTACACCACTGTAGAGACATACAATTAGATTGAGTGAGATACATATCTTGATTTGGAAATTTCATAAAGTTATTCTATGGTGATAGAAATTTGATTAATTTGGTACATGACTTTATGATTCACATAATATGAACTTGCCAACATAAAAAATCTCACTACATAGAACATTTGTCAAATTTGATGGATTTCTAAGTGAGTATTATTGGGTTATAAAATATACTTTATAGGGATTTAATGGTGATCCAGGGATGGTTGTTGAAGCACACTTTTAACTTCTTCAAGTTAGGATGATATGGAGGTATATAAATATACACAAAAATATCTTTCTCAAGAATGATTTTTTTTTTCAACTTTAATTTGGATGAGTTTCTATATAAAAATTGATGATACATGTTATATGATGTATTCCTAATGTTTCTTGAGTAAATTAGTTGGAGTTAAAGTTTATAGATCACTTTTATAGGCACTAAACATGAGTTAAAACTACATGGAATAAAAATACAAAAGCACACAACATTTATTTTATGTACTTAATTTTAGTGATAATTTGAATACTTCTTGTTTACACATAAATTATGAAAATTTCTTGATGTTTTTTAATGCTTGAAAAGATTTAGATGTTATTAAATAATTTATGAATAATTATAGAATTTTTTAAATAAGGTAAACATAACATTTATCCTAGAACATTAATATGCACAAAAAATTTGATTTTTCCAACTAAATTGTTGAGGTATGATCTTAAAAATGATTAAAAATTGATTTCAAATCTATTCTAATAAATTCCAATAGTTAGTGAAAAATTTCATGAAAATTGAGTTTTTTCACATGATATTCTAAAAGAAAAAATATTTGAACTTTGTTGAATAGAAAATTTGAGTTTGACAGATTAATTATTGAAGGAATGAGTAGGAATATAATTGGAGAATGATATAGAACATGACTTGGTATTATTTAGGAATATTTCATGAGAAGTGGACAATTGAAAAATATTTTTTTTGTGTGAAAAACATATGATGAATTTTCATGAAATAATTAGTTATTTATCTATTCTATCATAAAAGATATATTATTTGAGTTTTTTTATCTAATTCATGGAGAAGATTGATATACACGATCAAGATATATTACACAAAGTGGGTGTTGAATTTGGATCATAATTTTTTTTGTGGCTCTAGAATTTGGAAAATGCAAGAACATAACATCACCCACAAGAAATATAACCATATAATATTTATGTATAATTATTTTTATGAAGTATTAACCAAAATTAAAAGATGAGAATGAAGATTTGTTGAATTATTGTTTGAAATATTTTGGAAATTGATTAAAATATTAATTGTTGATTATTTGATTTAAAATTTGAATATATGTAGGATAAAATTTATTTTGGGAGATGTGTGGGGATTTAAATGACTAAGGATTATAGATTTATAATTAGAGACATTTTTATAAATTTTATTCTGAAAAACTAAATTTAAATTCATCGATATATATGGATTTAATTGATAAAATTGGTCGATTGGTTTTTAGAGAAAAATATGGGGAAAACTATTTTCATAATTCATGTTAAAGTAATCAATAATAGATATTATTTTTCAAAAAATAAAATTATGAATTATTTTTTATGAGTATTTATCGATAATTAATGAAAATAAAAAGAAATAAGTTGTTGGGGAACTCATGAAAAAGAGTGTTATTGTATGTTGACAAACAACTGAAGGCTCAAGAGAATAACCTTTCTAAAAAATTATTGATCGAATAAGATAATTATTCATTAAATTAAAACATACTACCATGAAATATTTTCATGGAATTATTTTTGTGAAGTGTCGAATAACATTAAATAATGAGTATGAATATTTGTTGAATTATCAGTCTAAATATTTTGGAGATAGATTATAAAATCAATTTCTGATTATTTAATTCAAAATTTGAATATACAAAGGTTGGAATATATTTTTGGAGATGCACTAGAATCTAAATTCCCAAGGATTACAGAGTTATTGTGAGAACCCAGTTTTTCACTCAGGTATGGATCCTTTTAAATTTGGTCTAATTTCTTATTTTGGACCTAATATGAATGTGTAATGAGGTTATAAAGGTTATGGGGGTGTATCAGGCTTGTTTGGAGCTCAGAACCCTATCCGGTGGAGAAACAAAACTGGGCCACACAATTAGTAGAAACTGTGAAACCCAACCATCATGGTCTCTACTAACCTTGTGGGGCAAACAATGTGGTGAAGCAGGGCACATGATTTTACCTAAGTGTGCACCAGGGGACCCATGCCCATGCAATAACTCTATAGTTTTAGTGGAGGTGATTCGCATGGTTGGCACATGGTTTCCCTAACTATATGGCCCAACCTTGCGGGTGACCCTTAACACATCAGATGGTGTACGATTCATGGACGATTTGGACAACCATGAGGCTAAACTGTGCGACCCATATTTTTGGTTTAAATGACAATTTTTTCCTTAATGATATGTTTTAAATCATCCTCTCCCTCTAATTTCTCTCCAGTGAACATCAAGGGATCCCCTCTTCCCTTTTTAGCTCCTTTGAAGCCTCATTAATTGTTTTTTATCCTATCTCACCATCCAAAATCCGATTCAATCACTGTTTTCCATATTGGATGTGCACTAGTGAGATTTTGATTCCTTTTTAGTCATTATTCCTTTATCTATCTCTCAACGGAGTTGTCGAGGTGCGGGCTCATATGCCTTATTTTCAGGGTGTTGATCTATTCTTCAGAACTCTTCTAATACAGGCTAAACCAAAGGTTGATACTGAATGAGGAGAGTCATAAAAGCCTAAGGTAGGTGGTCTATAATTCATCTCTCAGGATTTTTCATTTTATAAATTATTGTGTGTACGTGCCGATTTTATCGGGCATTGCCTGTTTAATTCACGTGCCTTGCTTATAGTCATTAGAACTGTATTCTAAGATTATTTTTAAATATGTTATCCAATTTTGGAGGTTACTTCTTTAACATGGACCACCCCAAGTAGGTTTTCTTCCCTTTATTATACTTTTTGGGGTTTGTTAAGTGCATATGTGACACCATTCATGTGTGCTTTGGCTTGAACCTGATAATGGTAAGACCTACCTTAATTAAATGACTATTGAATTAGTTTTTTATTATCCCTTGAATATGTTAGTTTCACTTTACCCTTATAAGGTAAGTGTTTCTACTTGAATAATGAATATTGAAATGGTTAAATTAGAAAGTATACTACGTATATGACTTGGCCTAATTAAATGTAATTGAATGACTCGACTGCATGTTCATAGCACACCATTACTTTATTGATGGAAGACAACAGAGTAAAACTAATGAATTGAATATGATACATTCAAATTAATAAATGGTCTCATGTCCTTTAACCTTGTCACACTAATGAAATGTATGGAATGAACCCTTTGACTTATTAAATGGAATGACTGTTACATGGACTTAATTAATTTAATGAATAAATTATAAGGTTCCTAATTTTAAAAGGACCTTGAATTTATTATAGGAGTGGTCAGACTTGAGGTATCCTTGGATTCCAAAGGGAATGCCTTGAGAACTCAAGGACTCCATTCTGATTAAAGGATGTCGGTTGCCAAGGGTGAGACCCACCTTGGAACCCGATCCTTGTCTACTAGTGGATTCCCAATATGACACCATAGGATCCCTCCATTATCACTATAGGATGTCTTGGATACAATCCTTGGACCCATCATGACATTTATAGACATGAGGTACCATGGTTACATCAATCGGGCCCAATCATTACTTACCAATTTTACCTTGGAAGAGATCCTTAGACTCAGATAGAATTATTATTGTGGAATGCCTTGGGAGATTCCCCTTGAATTACATTCTTACCCCTTATCCAGGATACAAGTTATTGATGATTTGGATTAACCCCTGAGGTCATTGATGTCTTGGATATTACCTTAGATCTCTTTCATTATTAATATCATTATAGGATGCCTTATTATATCTTGGATCCTTCATCATTTTTTATCATGTCAGGATGTCAGTGATGGTTATACCTCACACGAATTACATATAAAAAATCAAACTTAAATAATGAATGAAATGGTTATATGTTTAGACACCAGCTAAGGCTGAAGAATGTACTTGGTTATTTACATTACTATAATACTTTAATTTTATACATGTATGCATACACACTATTTCAGTTTATATTACATGGATTGGATGTTATAAATGTCATTTGTGGTGGCCTACTGAGATTTATCTCACACCCTATTGGGGCTACCATTGGTACCCTAGCAGATTACATGTATGCAGGTCTTGTCAAAGGGAGGTGTCCTGCCTTGGACACTTGATATTGCTTGTTTGTATTGAGATGGATATTTGTAGAATATGAATGGGCTAGGGCCCAGGTTTATGGATAGTTTTTTTTTATTTTTTATAATTTTTTATAGCATGAATTTTCTACTACTTTGTATCCATGTTTTCAAGTTTTCTAGACACATGACATATATCATCAGTTTCTTGAGTATTGTTACCAATTGTTCAGTTATTCATTATTCTTGTATGCTTATATTGTACCATCTATTTAATTGTCTTGCTTCTGATATTTACCTTATATTTAATTTATCCACTATGCTACACTCTAGTAATGAGGGCATAGTCTTTCCATGGAAACACCCTAGGTCCTCACTGAAATTTGGCATCCTCTGGCATTTGGGGAGATGTGTTTGAGGCCATGTGGAAAACCGGGCTCAGGGTACCTTTGAGTGGAACCCAGGTTTGATACATTACAAGGTGGTATTAGAGTAGGTTCCTTTCATGCTTTACTATTTAGAGATAATAGAATGGGGATTAGGAACACTTGGAACTTGGTTGTAAGTCATGATTGGGTGTAGCTAACCCATATTTAGGGTAATGCCAAGTTGCCTGGAATTATAATTCTTATTCTTCTTTATCCTATTATTGTTGATATCATTTTACCATTGGGTGATGCACATGTTGTGTTGTGGTTATTATTATTATTCTAATTGATTATTTCATTTCATCCTTGGACCGATGATATGAGGGCATGGAGCATTATTACATGCATCATCGTAGGCACCTATACTTCACATGTCATACAAATTATCATGTCATATAAGTGAACTTCACTTCTTGAATTGACTGTATTGCTTTTGATTTTTTAGTGATCCTTGTTTATATATATATATATATATTATTGTGATTCATTTTGGATATGATTGAGTGATTTCTAGTTTCACTTCATGAGGTGTAAGGGCCCTCATGGGTTGGAATGGGTAATTTACCGAGTCAATCCATTAGAATGGAATTAAATGGGTGTTTATTTTAGTGATAAGGTGTATGGGCCTTGATTCATTAGGAATAAAAAATCCATTTTAAATGAAACTTGATATATTAAAATAATAAAATGCAAAATATAGAAGTGAAACTTGACTTATAAAATAAAATGGTTGTCAATAAATGAAGAGGCAATGTACTCTTGAAATTTCACCTACTAGAACCAATAGATGTTAAAAAATAACTGTTACCAATGTATATCCTTCTAAGCAGGTAGTTGGGGTAGTACACCATGGGTATTGATCCCTTTCCTTTCATTCATCTTTTTATATTTCTATCTATCTGCTTAAAGCTAGTTTGGAGGTGCGTGCTTGGCATTTTTTGACCAATTACACCATGACGTACTCATATCGTACACCAAGTGGGTGGTGACAAACATGCTTTGAATGTGGTTGGACTTAAGATTTTAGTCATACTACCATGAGTGACACTTGAGAAACTAACTGTTATACCTGATATAAGCACTAAAACTCAGATTTGTGAGAGTTTTTTTATGTCTAATGGAGTCTATACAAGGTTCTCCATGACCTGCACCTATGATGGCTAATCTAACATATGAGTTCCATTAGGAGAATCATCCCACATTCTTAGGGGATTGTGGTCTGTATTCTACTAATTCTTGGATAGAGACCACCCAATCCATCTTTGAGAATCTAGAGATGCTTCCAAAGTATAGGGACACTCTTGTTATGTATATGTCATGTAATTCAGAAAAGTGCTGGTGGGATGTGATTGCTTAGGCTAGTTTCCATAAGGTCATGATCTAGGTTGAATTTCAGGATACTTTCTACGATCAATTATTTCCTCAAATGTTGAGAGTTGTCCAAGCTAGAGAGGTCATGCATTTAGAGCAGGGTGCTATGTCAATTTATTTAGTGTGTTTCACTGAGTTACAATGCTTTACACTAATTTTATCTAGTGATGATATTTCATGTGATAGACACTTTGAGGATGAGATCAAGTATGCCATCCATACTCAGGTTAATGTATTTCACTTACGTACCTTCTATGAAACAGTCAATCATGATCTTATCACTAAGCACATCCTGAGGGAAGGAGATAATACCGGGCATAAAGTATCAGTGCCAATATAGGCCAATAATTCTTCTATAGTAGAAACTGATCCCTCTAGGTTTCTCATCAGGGTAGTGGCATCCAAATTACCCATACAGGTAGATTTTTGGTGTGTCATCGGTGTGAATGATAGGGAAATATGAAGCCTCAGAGTGATAGAGAACCTCTAGAGTTCCAGACTTGCGGTCGTTTGGGGCACCTTCAATGATTCTACCAGACCTTTTCATCATCCTCTTGTGGGAGAGTCTCTGTACTAGATCCACCTTCAGAAGCATGTTCTATTATGCGATGTTAGGTAGAGAGTTGGAGTAGCACCATTAGGACAGGCTGAGGACGATTTCATGGTCATGGTAACTAGACTTCAAATTATCAGTAGTTCCAACAGATTGGTAATGATTGGAGTAGTCCAGCTATAGCATAATGTCATGGATCAGGTCAGTTTCATGCATTACAGTCGATACAGGAGGATAAAATTTGATCTACCCTTGGATTCCCAAGGTAATTCCTTGAGAACTCATGGATGTCATTCTGCTTCTAGGATTTTGGTTTCCAAGGGCGAGACCCACCTTGGAACCATATCCTTTTCTACCAGTGGATGACTGATATGATACCGTTGGATTCATCCATTATACCTATAGTATTCCATGGATACACTCCTTGGATCCAACATGATGTTAACATACATGAGGTTCCATGGTTACATCCATCAGTCTCAATCATTGCTTACCCATTTTACATTGTATGATATCCATGGAATCAGATAGAATTATTATTGTGGAATGGCTTGGGTGATGCCCCTTGGATTAAAATCTTACCCCTTATCCAAGCTACAGGTTACTACTGAGTTGGATTGACCCATGGGGTCACAGATTCCTTGGCTATTACCTTGGATCCCTTACATTATTAATATCATTACAGGATGCCTTGTTATATCTTGGATCCTTCATCATTATTATTACAATGTCAGGATTCAGTGATGGTTATACCTCATGTGACTTACATATATAAAGTGGAACTTAAAATAATTAATTAAATCCTTATATATTCATACACCAGTTGAGGTTGAAGTAGGTAATTATTTATTTATGTTATTGTACTGTTATAATTTTATATATGCATGATTCCACACTATTTTAGTTTATATTACAAAGACTGAATGTTATAGACACCATTGGTATTGACCTACTGAGATTTATATCACACCCTATTTAGGATTTCATTTGTACCCAAGAAGACTACATGTATGTAGGTGTTGACAAAGATAATTGTACCCACCTTAGACACATGATATTGATTACTTGCATTAGGATAGTGCTTGGTAGCAGATGACCAGGCCAGGGCTCGAGATGTTGAATAGTTTTTGGTTTCTTTTTTCCCTTTTTGTATAGAATGTATTGTCTCCTTTTTTGTTTCCATGTTTTCCAATTTTCTAGAGACATGAAATATATCATTAATTTCTTTAGTATTGTTACAAGTTGTTTAGTTATTCATTATTTATGTCTCCTTCTATTGTGTCATTTGTTTACTTATATTGCTCTTTCTATTTACCTATTATTTCGTTTATATGTTGTGATATACTCTGGTAATGAGGGCATAGTCTTCCCATGGATACACCATAAACATTCACTACTAGTTGTCACCCTCTCGCATTTGGGGCGATGCACTTGAGGTCATGTGGCCAACCGTGCTCAGGGCACCTTTGAGTGGCACCCGAGTTTGGGACATCACTATTATATTTGGATATAGATTTTTAGAGATTTTATTATGAAAGAATCCATTTTAATTGGTCAATATCTATAGATTTAATCAATTAAATTGATTAAGTATTTTTTAGAGAAAAATATGGAGAATCTATTTTCATAATTCAAGTAAAATAAATCATCAAAAAATCTTACTTTTCTAGAAATTCAATTGTGAATTATTTGATGAATATTTATTAATAATTCATGATAATCAAAAGGAATAAGTTGTTATGGAATTAATGAGTGAGTGTGATTGTATATTGATCAACAATAAATGAAGGCTCAAGAGAAAATTGTGCTATAAAAACCAACGATCAAGTAAGATAAAATTTCTTTTAATTATTAGTTAAAATCTTTTGGAAATTGATTATAAAATTAATTAGTGATTATTTGATTCAAAATTTGAATACATGAAGGATGAAATTTATTTTGGGGGATGTATAGAAATTTAAATACCCAAGTATTATAGAGTTATCTTTGGAGATATTTTTAGAAATTTTATTATGAAAGACTAAATTTGAATTGGTCAATATCTATGGATTTAATTGATTAAATTGGTCAATTATTTTTTATATAAAAATGATGAGAAAACTATTTTCATAACTCATGTTAAAGAAATCAATAACAGATCTTATTTTTTATAAAATAAATTTATGAAATATTTTTTATAAATATTTATCGATAATTCATGAAAATGAAAAGGAATAAGTTGTTGAGGGACTAATGAGAAAGAGTGTGATCATATGTTGATAAAAAATGAAGTCTCAATAGAAAAACTTTGTTGAAAAAATCCTTTTCTGAAAAAATCATTGATAAAAAAGATAAAAATTCATTAAATTAAAACATATGACCACATAATATTTGCATGGGATTAATTTTTTAGAGTATAAACTAACATTAAATGATGAATATGAACATTTTTTGAATTATTGGTCTAAATATATTTGAAATATATTAGAAAATTAATTTGTGATTATTTCATTCAAAATTTGAATATACGAAAGCTGGAATATATTTTTAGAGATGCACTAAGATTTAAATACCTAAGGATTATGGAGTTATCTCTAGAGATATTTTTGGAGAATTTATTATGAAAGAATATATTTGAATTAGTTGATATTTATGGATTTAATAGATGAAATTGAAATTATTTTTTAGAGAAAAACATGGGGAATCTATTTTCATAATTCAAGTCAAAGAAATCAACAACAAATTCTACTTTTCAAGAAATTGATTACTGATTATTTGATTCAAAATTTGAATATATGAAGGCTAAAATTTCTTTTTGGAGATGTGTTTGATTTTAAATGCCCAAGGATTATGGAGTTATCTTTGGAGATATTTTTAATGATTTTAATATGAAAGTATAAAATTAAATTGTTTGATATGAGTGGATTAATATGAAAATATATTTTCATAATTCAAGTCAAAGAAATTAATAACATATCCTATTTTTCAGGAAATAAAATTATGAATTATTTGATGAACATTTACTAATAATTCAAAAAAATCAAAAGGAAGAAAATTTTGAAGAATTCATGAGAAAGAGTGATCGTATGTTGATCAATTACTAAAAATATTGAGAAATCATTTGATAAAAATATTCATTGATCAAGGATGATAAAATTATTTTAAGTTTCTACTGGAATTCTCAAATAAAAAATTAAAGAAGATCAACCTTTGATGGGGTTCCAATATTGTAAACAAGGTGGATCATGTAGTCTTTGGTGGGACATAAATTCTAATGGGTTAAGGATGATTTCTTCCTACCTAATTTATAATGTGCTTAATTATGCACATCGGGGATTTAGTCTTCGACACTGAGAAATAAGCCTTGTAAAAACATTATGTGTTTGTTGTAATTACTTTCTTTCATTTCATAATTCCCAAGTGATTAAAACATGTAGAAAAAAAATCATTCATTTTATCTAGTGCAAGGCTAATTTTGTTTTAAAAATGAAATATTGAATTTTTTTTATCTCTATGCATGCATGTGTGAATGAATAATTTTTTGTTTTATACCATAAGTTATATACATGAAAATAGATAAATAAAATAATAAAGATTTATTTCTTATTTCATCTTATAATTATTGTGGTTTATTTATTTAGCTAACTTTCAGTTTTTCTATAATTCTAAAAAAATATATATATTAATATATTCATCGCATTGCATAAATGTTTTTAAATATCACAAAACATCAACTTCTGAACATGCATTATAAGTTCATCTATGAAAAAAGTGAAAAAGGTATGAGCTTAAAACTAAAACTTGATGTCATTTTATTTATACAAGTCTAGTCTCATCTACTTGAGTTCTAATTCAAGTTTGATATACACCATCTAACCCCCCCTCGATGAAAATTTTATCTAACTAAATCTCAAAAGGAAGAAATTTTCAATATTAGCTATAATTTAGTTCCTCTATACTAATTCTATTATCCTACTTTATTTTTTTATACACTAAACTTTTTCTAAATAATTATATTTTCACTTTCCACCTCTAGAGTAAACATGCATATTAAATATCATAAATATCACTTTCACCCGATGATATTACCCACTTAAAACATAATGATTTTTATTTCCTATAAAAACAAAAATATACATTTAATATTAAATATCCCCTTCCCACAAATTCTTTCTTTGAACGGACACTGTGCAGAATTCATGCTGTCATTATAGATGACCATAGTGAGAGGAACTCTGGAGTCCCTAAAGGATTGCATGGAATCATACACCCCAATATTATGCTTTTCTTTACTATTCTCCTGCAACGAAGACCTTATCTCACTGAACAACTTCAATAGTTCCTCAAAAGCAGGAGTTTGAAGCTCTTAGATGGATACCATGCTCGGTAGATTGAACGACCTCTTGGTTGGCATTGAGAACGATGGTTTATCCACCTCAAACATACCTAGGTAAACTTAAATAACTCATTCTCTCCCATTCCCTAAATTAAACCTTATTACCAAGTATCCATCGAGAAAGAATTTTCTGGCATGCTCTGTAATCTGCATGATATGGTGTTGGTGCCCGGTTTTCAACTACCTAAGATTCTCACGGTAAGGAGCGACCGCAGAATTGGGATTTGTGCAAGCCTCATGATGAAGTTGCAGAGAATCTGCAAATTCAAAACAATTGGGAGTTCCTTATGTAAAGGCAAGATAAAGAAGATACATTAAAGACGAAAATCACTGCTTACAATCAATAGAGGAAGCAATGTTCTTGTTCCCAACATCTACCACCTCGAGAGCAGAGGCCACAATAGAAGAATATCTCAAACAAAGAGTTTTATTAGTTTCCAATCATTCCCCGACAATGGTATTTATCGATCTTCGCCTTCTTATAACTATAGATCGAAGATTGATGTGAATATTTACAGTTTTATAACATAAATATCAAAGGTGAACTTACCACTTCTGAATAACAGCATCTAGGTCATCTCTTCCACTTTCGACTGAAGCAACATCCCCCAAGTACCATTTTTTAGTTTTATACAAGTAAACAATGCACTATAAATTAATGATTAAAGTTGAGTCTTGTATTATTGATACATCATTTTTACTTCTGCTAGTCTTACTGGTTGAACTCTTATAAAGGTCATGGATCACCCCTTGAACCAGTATATATTCAATAAAGATCATTCATGATGATGATCCTGGAAATGAAATAATCGAGTACCATTTTTTTCTTCTGAGCATTAAAAGTTGCAAGAAGCTCTTACAATTTCTCTAATAGTTGTTCTTATTCATTATCATCACAATCATCAAATTTATTCTATAGTTTAGATAATTTATGGCCATTCATTGTCTGATCATCTATAGCAATTTGTGTCAATTTAGATGTTTGCATGCCCAGTGTCTTGAAGAAGTTTATTTTCATTTTAGAAATTTTCTTGGTGGCCTCAATAGATCTTGAATGTAGAAGAATTTGATTCAAAATTAAAGTGTTAGTCATTGAAAAAGAATCCATAGAAATCATTTAGCATTACACATTTCAGCATCAAATTGAGAACCTCCTGCTGCTGTTCTGCAAATGAAATTAGCCTCTCCTACTAACTATGAAGACTGCTATGAAGGTCATTGAACAACTGACCCAGCTCTGATGAAAAACCCTTAAATAGATATTTGTGCATAAACAATGAAAATAAGCATAAAATGTAAAGAACATAAAAGGTAAATGGAGTATATATTAAAGGAAACACTTGCATCATCCAAGGAAGATGAGTGCTTAGAAACTTCTGAATTTATGTTTCTAAATGAAGACTGAGAATCGCTGTTATGCACCCCATCTATGTCATCTAAAGCCTTAATACCATCATCAAACATGGTTTTTAACTTGCCTATCCATCCTTGAAATTTATTCTATAACATTAATCATGGGAAAACAAAACTAAATGTTAATTAATTGAGTCTAAATTTAGTTTGGAATAAGTTAAAATGAAAAATCATTTAAATTTTCAGAATTTGAACCTTACCCCCAACTTGGTAGTTACAAAGGACTACATATCAAACTCCATATCACTAAGTTTCAGTTATTGTTGCATTGATGATGTTGGAATGGTCTTATGTAAGGATTCTAGCTATTGAGCCAACTGCAATTAAAATTTATGGACGGGTGTTCTGTTTCCTTCTTATATCTATTCCTTCTGCTCTGAAAACAATGTTATAGAAATTAACACCATCTCTGTTTAACATCACTTACTAAAAACTACTTATAACACTCTGAAAAAATGTTATGGAAATTAACACCAACAATTTTTGGCCTTTTTATATCAGTTATGACAAGTGATTCTATTTTCTTTCAAATTGCTTGCTGAAAAAGTGATTCTCTTCCAATTTAAGTGGGCCACTTCAGGAATTCATGTGTAAGTAGGTTTTTTAGAAACAAAAAAAACACCACTTATTTTTTTCAAATTACTTATCATAAGTGATTAAGTGATTTCAGCATGTTCTGTCAAACACTTTATAAGTTCTTCTGTACAAGTTCTTCTAAACTGCTTATTGTAGGTAAGTGTAATCAATTTTTCAGAAAAAATACCACTTCCTCAAAATCACAAGTCACAATTCCTTCATCTATAAGACATGTTATATGCAACCTTACAACATTATAAAAGAAATAAATTTATGATTCATGGAAAGAAAAACCAATTTTGGTAAATAGGATAAATAAGTTAGATGCAACATTATGAAGATCCACTCTAAGATCAACAACATGCTCAACCAGAGATTTCTCAAAAAATTCAATAACATAGGTAATTTTCTAGAGAAAATTGTTGAATTTCAGAGAAGAAGAAATCCAATATCCATCTGACTCATCGGATTTGAGGAGATTGGATATCAAGTATTCTTTTTCATTAATTGTTGAATTGGCCTCCTTATGTCATTATTCAAGATCAAATAATGCATTTTTAGTCTTTTGAATATTTTTCTGGAGTAGAATTAGTTAGAAATCCAGGTTCATTGTTGAAATACACCATTAAAATTTCTCTTAAAATGGTTTCAGACCTCACTTGTTTCAAGTTTATCAATCAATTCTGCTGTCAAAATCTGCTGATCCTTTTATAATTCATGGATCTCCATCAGTTTCTTCTTACAAGGAAAACAATAAATCAAGTCACAACCCCCCTAAAAGAAGAAAGGTTGTGTTTGATAGTTATTATTGAAAACTTCTTATATTTAATTGCTTCTATATAGGTGTTTCCAGTATACTAGCACTTTTCTGCCACTTTATTTTGTGCAAACATTTTTTCAAAATCAAAACAAACACCACTTATTTTTTCAAACTAATTATCATAAGTGATGAGTGTTATAATCAGTTTTTAATAAGTGTTGTCGAACGGGTCCTAAGAAATTATTATTCTAAGTTAAAAGTGTGTTCTGACTTGTACTTTTCATCTACATCAAGTTTCATAAGCTCTATTTTTTTAGTCATAACCTATGAAAAATAAAAAAAATGATAATCAAGAAGGGAAAAATAATCTATGGATCATCCATCTGATAAGGATAAAATCTTTTTCTCTGCTTCCTCATAAAGATATCGATCATGGGGTTTGTAAATTTCATTTTTTTCTTACACCATAAACCTCTTCTTCAGTATTAATAAGAAAGTCACATGTAAGAATAACCTGTACCATTTAAGCACCAAATCTGTGATGAAACTATCAGAAACCTTGTTTAAGATGATAAATTTCTATATACAAGTCCTTGATTAGTGAAGATTTCATCATCTTCTGGTTAACCTGAAATAACAACAAAAAAGAATTGTTGTAATATATGGAATGGAAATCCAACTTCAGCTTAAAAAACATGAAATTGATGAAACTGCTGACCTCTGTCTTGTTTTTGATATTATTATCATGTTGTGCATAATTGACGGTGCTGAGTGTCTCTTCCAAACAACGTACTGATGGCGAGATTGTGGCAATTATGAATTCCTTTGTTTTCCCACCCAAGGAATCCCTCAATAGCCTTGTTCGTTTTCTATACCTGTTTTTCAAAAAAAATGTTGAGGCCTCGTTTGGTACTAGAGAAGAGAAGACTTTGAGAGAGAGAATGAAATACATGAAAATGGTGAGATTGAATATGTAACAATATAAATACATAGTAGAAAAAAATATAAAATAATTTTAAATATTTAAGTTAATAAAATATATTTTTTGAGAAACGCATGACAAATACACCCAAATGGGAAATAATCCAACTTTCCTTAAATGTTGAAATTAACACTCCCTCTATCTCATACCAAACAAGATTTCTTAGGTCACTATTCCATTGTATTAAAGAGAGCCTTAAAGACACCCACATAAAAAATAAAATATCCTTTATATATGGGCCAGTTACCTATATGGAACATGGTCAGAGTGCTCCAAAAGTGCATTAATGACACGACTGAGAGTGAGAAATATTTTATTGATCTCGCCAGCTTTCTTTCCCCTCCCTAAAAAAGTAAATTTTTCGAAAGTTTGATCTATTTGAGTAAGACAACACAAATATGGATACAACTCTTTGAATTGCTATATAATAGGGTCTATTTGAAAAAAATAACTAATTTTTTTTATTATCACTTGGGATAAATGCTCATGTAAAGGTGCAAATGTTTTTTCAGAAACAAAACTTATTTTTTAAAACTGCACATTATGAGTGAAAATTGATATAATCAGTTTTCAATAAGTGCACTAAATGAGTATTGGAAAGAAAAATAAACCAAGGCACACCTCTCTTTCACCATAACGTGAAATATTCTCAGAACCAGCGAGGTCCAAAAGGTTTAGCTTCCCACACTTGATCATCTCCTCCACCTCTAGAGTGCACTTCTTGATGTTAATCATAATAGAAAATATCAAATGAGACCAACTATTTTTTTTTTAAGTAGAGTTTCTGATGTTCAACTTTTAAGATACCCTTTCTCTAAGATCTTGTAAATTTCATTAGTAGTAAAAACGATCTCTTATTCTAAACCTCTCACAAATACACCTCCTTTTCCATCTCCCATTAGCGAAATGGGTTTCTTTGACTTGCCATTTATGAATTTAGAGCACTCTTTTGGAACCAAAAGGTCTATTATACCCTTGATGTACTACTCTAAAAACGTTACCTTCTTGCTGTATTCAACACTTTGAGCTTCTAAAATATCAAATATGTGCTTAAAAACTCTTTGAACCACACCAGCATTGCTTTTTTAATTCTCCATTATGGAAAAATAAAACACAGAACAGTTTTACCATGATATGTGCTACAAATGAAAGATGATAGGTTGATTATTTTATTGAAACCAAACCTTATTTCTTTCTCCCCTTCCATTGTGTGTGTTTTCCCTGTTCCAATTTTTCCATAAGAAAATATAGTGCAGTTATATCCCTCAAGGACTTCATGAACAATAGGAGATATAGCTTGATAAAACAACAACTCCAGTTTAGATGTTGGGCCAAAAAACAACAAACAAACTAATAATTTTAGCTTCTATTTATAAATTAATAACTATATCAACAGTAATTCCACCACCAATTCTACAATAAGACTAAAACAGAACCTCAAGTTGTGATAAACTAAATTTAAAAGCATACCTTATCAAAAGAAAAATTCTTATCGATCTTTTTGTTAGCTATGATCTACACCACTGAAACTTCCTTCCTATTTTCATTACATGAAACCAAGATCAGTGTGTTCAACTTCAACTCATAATTATTAAAAGGCCTGGATTATTCAAAGCACCATTAGTGTATGAAAAAAGAAAAAAAAGATAAAAAAACAAGTTACACTTCCAGGATTACGAAATTCACCTGCAACACAGAAGAACCTGCACATTCAGACCTTTATCTCTATCATGCCTATTACACGACCCCAAATCCTATGATTTAATCATCTTCTAGTTAACCTGAAATAAGAACAAACAAGAATTGTTGTAGTATAAGGAATGGAAATCCATCTTCATCTCAAAAAACATGAAATTGATGAAACTACTGACCTCTGTCTTATTATTGATATTCTTAGCATGGTGGGTACAGTCAACAATGCTATGTGTCTCTTCCAAACAATAGAATGATGGTGAGATTGTGGAAATTATGAATGTCATTATTTTCCCAGCCAAGGAATCCCTTAACAAAATTGTTAGTTTTCTATCACAGTTTTTTTAAAAAGAAAAGAAAATATCTTAGGCCTCATTCGGTCTCAAAGAAGAGAAGCCTTTGTATCGTACCAAACATTATTTCTTCGGTCACTATTTCATTGTATCAAACAGTGCCTTAAATCTACCCACTTAAAAATGAAATATCCTTTATATACGACTCAGTTTGCCAATATGGAACATAGCCAGAGTGCTCTACAAGTTCATTAATGACATGACCGAGAGTGAGAAATATTTTATTGGTCTCACCAGCTTCTATTTCCCTTCCCTGAAAAAGTATATTCTTCCAAAGGTTGATTTATTTTAGTAAGACTACATAGATTTGGCTACAAAACTTTGACTTTCTATATAACAGGTCATGTTTGACAGCACTAACTAAAAAATTCTTATTATCACTTGTGATAAATTCTTATCTATAAGTTCATGAGTTTTTTGAGAAAATAAACTTTTTTTTAAACTGCACATTATGAGTGAAAACTGATATAATGAGTTTTCAATAAGTTCACCAAATGAGTATTGGAAATAAAAACAAACTAAGGAACACCTCTCTTACACCAAAACGTGAAATATTCTTAGAACCAGCGAGGTCTGCAAGGTTTAGCTTCACACACATGATCATCTCACCCCCCTCTAGCATGCACTCATTGATGTGAATTGTAATAGAAAATATCAAATGAGATTGACTTCTTTGTTTAATGAGGAGAGTTTCTACTGTTCTCTTTATAGAATAACCTTTCTCTAATATCTTATAAATTTCATTAGTAGTAAAAACAATTTGTTCTTCTAAAAATATCACAAAGACACCTCCTTTCCCATCTTCCATCAACGCATTGGGTTTCTTTGACATGTCATCAATAAATTTAGATAACTCTTCTATAGACAATAGGTTTGTTATCTCCTTATTTTACAGCTCTAAAAACATTTAATTTGTGCTATATTCAGCACTTTGAGCTTCTGGAATATCAAATATTTTCCTAACAACTCTCATAATCACACCATAATCTCTTTTTAATTCTCCATTCTGGAAAAAAGAAAAGGAAACACAATTTTACCATGACATGTGTTGCAGATGAAAGATGGGAGGTTGATTATTTTATTGAAACCAAACCTTTTTTCTTGCTCCCCCTTCCATTGAGTATGTTTTCCTTGATATATTTTGTACATAAGCAAAGATAGTGCCGTTATATCCCTCAAGGACTTCATGAACAATAGGAGATACAACTTGATCAAACAACTCCTCCTGTTTAGATGTTGAACCAAAAACCTACAAACAAACGAACAATTTTTTCTTCTGTTTATAAAGTGAGAACTAAATCAGTACTAATTCCACCACCAATTCTACAATAATACAGAAATGGAACATCAAGTTTCAATAAACTAAATTTAAAATCAAACCTTATCAAAATCAAAAGTCCTATTGATCTATTTGTTATCTATGGTCTACATCGCTGAAGCTTCCTTCTTGTTTTCATTATATGAAAACATGATCAGCGTGTTCACCTTCAAATCATCGTCATTCAAAGTCCTGTATAATTCAAATCATCATTAGTGTATGAAAAAAAAGTAAAACAAAGCAAGTTACACTTCCAAGATAACAAAATTCACTAGCAACGCAGAAGAACCTACACATTCACGCCTTTATATATTTCATGCCTATTACATGACCTTGAATCCTCTAATCTCATCATCTTCTAGTTAACCTGAAATAACAACAAACATGAATTTTTGAAATATAAGGAATGGTAATATTACTTCATCTAAAAAAATGTAATTTATGAAACTGCTGACCTCTGGATTGTTATTGATATTCTCCACACGGTGTGCATAATTGACGGTGCTGAGTGTCTCTTCCAAATAATAGACTGATTGTGAGATTGTGGAAATTATGCATGTCTTTGTTTTCCCACCCAAAGAATCCCTCATCAGGATTGTTATCTTACTATGCCTATTTTTCCAAAAAAAGAAAATAAAATATTTGAGGCCTCATTTGGTCTTAGATAATAGAAGCCTTTGTCTCATACAAAACAAGATTTCATAGGTCACTGTTCCATTGTATCAAACAGAGCCTTAAATCCACCCGCATAAAAAATGAAATACCATTTATATACAAGCCAATTTATCTATATAGAACATGGCCAGAGTGATCCTCAAGTGAATTAATGACTTGACCAAGTGAGCAGGCTTTTATTGGTCTCACCAGCTTCCCTTGACCTTCCCTGAAAATGTAGATTTTTTCAAAGTTTGATCTATTTCAGAAAGACTACACAAATTTGGCTATAGCTCTTTTAATTTCTATATAATAGGTCATGTTTGACAAAAATAACTAAAAATTCTTATTATAACATGGGATAAATGATCATGTATAAGTGAAAGTGTTTTTTTAGAAACAAACTTATTTTTTAAAACTACACATTATGAGTGAAAAGTGATATAATGAGTTTTCAATAAGTGCGCCAAACTAGTACTGAAAAGAAAAATAAATTGAGGCACACCTCTCTTACACTAGAACATGAAATATTCTTTGAACCAGCGATGTCAATTGTAACGACCTAACCCCAGTTACCTAGAATTGGTGCATTATTACATAACATTGGCATGATACAAGGAATCATGTCCCGAAAGACCGATCAGTTTAGTAGCCTTGGAAGTACTTTATGCATACATAAGTTTTACATTACATCATGAAATAAAAAAAACATTGTGTCCCCTTTGAACACCCTTATATCCCTTAGCCTATTCCTACAGGTTAATCGTAATATACTTCTTTGCATCCTAAAAAAAAACATAAGAAAGGGGTGAGCTCAGATGCTCAGTAAAGATAAAAATATAGCGGAAACTGTCCTAAATAAGAATAAACATTTAAGGCAATGTATAAGACTAAAACACAAGACTTTTAAACTTAAACTTCAGCCAAATATGGAAAAGATAAATCAAATAATGCCATTTAATTATTCACATGGATATTCTACTATTCGAATAATCACATGTAATATCAACAACCAATTTCATAATGATGGAATGCATAATTCCAGACTTCATAACCACATAGTCATGGACTTGTGCCAAAAATACAAATAAGATTTTATCAAGGCCTTGTGCCAAGACACTAGTTTGTATCATGAGACCAACCAATGCATCGAGGAGCTATAGCAGGCTCTACCCATCACTTACTAAGTCCAATTCATTCCTCATATAAAAAGGTTTAAACATAACATAAACATTCGTATTAAAACTATCATACGAAATGTCAATACTTTATCTATAAACCATGAATGGTATCAAAATAACACATCCACAGCCAAACATATCACAAAACCTTCAATATAGTATGAAATATTTGTATCATAATAAATCAACCTCGATCAAGAATAATATCCTGTAAAGTATGTGGACATAGTTGAAAATTATCGGTAAAAATCTTTGATAGAAATATCATTTTTTCATGAAAACATTTAAAAGTATCACTATTTATCAAGAAGCTGTTTAAAATAGTTTTTTTGAATCAAAGTGTCCCATAACACTTTGAAACTTTTAAAAGGAATTTAAATTTTAAAACATTAATTTCCATATAAATAAAACCTTAAAACCATTTTTAAAACATTTACATTAATGAGAAATATTTAGAAGAATAATTTTTTAAAACATTTAAAATGATATTTTAGTTAGAGTTCCTAACCAAAGGAGATATGCTTGAATAAAAATAATTGAGGTAATAAAAACATTTTAATATCATGATAATAAAGGGATTCATGATATACTATGTCAAAGTACATCATATACACCAAATAAAAGTGAATTGGCGCATAACAACAAAGAAGTCTCAATGGAATGTAAGTTGAGATGAATTCCTTTATAAAGACCGTATCCTTAGGTTAATGATAAATCAATGACATAATTATGTGTGAAAAATATAAATACACTCAATATTATTGGATATTTATTGTAAATAAATAAGAGTACATTTACACATATTCTTGTAAAAACGACACCAATGACTTGGATGTTAAGCTCAATGAATAGAAATTGAGTTAAAATTACACTTATCAAGTTTATATCATTGACTTGAGAATTTATCAATAGAGTGATTATGTGTATCAAAATTATATAAAAACAAAGGGGAGTGTAAATTAATACATAAGTAAATAAATAGTTATTTCACACATAATCTTGGAGTAAAGTAATCAATGAAGTTTGCGTAAAACCGAATGAGGGGAAATTGAAATTTGAAATTCCCTTACCGAGTTTGTAACTTAAGAAACATATACAACATGAAAGAAGGATCATACAATGATGAATTAAATAACCATAAATTAAATTATATTATGTAAACAATACAATCATGGGAGTACATACACCACACAAAAGGTAATAGTGGCAAATATAGCATGAATCTCACGGGAATAAAAGTGAGATGAAAAACCCTTACCACGTTGTAATCAATCGATTTATATGACCAAAAGTTAATAACCACAAAATTAATCATATAATATCATGAATATAAAGATAATAATGATAATATATATCAAATGACAGTAAAAAATACACTACATGCAATAAATAAGTGGCGAACAATGGAAATATCACAGAATTAAAAGTGAGATAATAAACCCCTTACCTTGTACTTTTACTTAGTATAGGGTTGGTTAACCTCCAGTATAATGGTGAAATAATTGTTGTTAAATTATACAAGAACCAAATACATAAATATGATATCATATATGATCTTCTAATTTTAATTTGTTAATGATATTTTTGTAGTATCATTGTTTTGATTGTTAACTGATTCGTTTTCCTTTATATGTTTTGTTACATAAGTCATGTTTGTTATGTATAGGCTGTATTTGATTCATATCCAGAATTATATTAAGTTCTTAAACATTATTTTTAATCATAAAATTAAAATTATTCTTGAATGATTATGATGGGGAATGAATCTCATCGTGTTCATGGAGACGGTAAGCCGTACGTACGCACGTATGGTGACTTTGTCATTTATAGGATGGATAGAATAAAAAATATAGTTGTAACATATTTATAATAACATCACAATATGTATAAGTTACTGTATTTTTTATTTTTTTATGTAAACAAAAAAAAAATAAAGAGGAAGTGGAAGAAGAAAAAAACTTGAAAGAGGGTGGTGAAATTATTACCTCTTCTTTGGGTGTTTCTTTTTGAGTTGATCAAAAGGGCTCCTTGGGTTGGATTTCTGATCAAATTAAGGAATATAGGTTGATTTGAGGGTATTTGGGAGGATATTTGGGCAGGTGTTGGACAACCTAATGGCTTTGGAGGTGTGATTTTGAGAGAAGGGGAAGTTCTCTTTTATAAGATAGGTGAGGGCCACTTTAGGAAAAGCTTGAAATATTTTTTTATAATAAAATAATTTTCAGTTTATAATGGCTCCAAAATGATTTATTTCGAGGATAAAGTCTATATGGGTCTAAAACCTCACAAACAATAGGTTTTAGAAAGGTTTATGTCACTATATTAACCTTATCTTTTAGATTTAACTCTTAGTTAAATAGTTTTTCATTTACCATGTCTCTTTGTATTTTTATATTATATGGTTAATAAAATTAATATAAACTTCCAACCAAACCCTAAGTGGTTAATTATTAATATATATAACCTTATATAAGTCATTTTTCTGAACCTTATATTTTTAGGAATATTATATCAATTAATAATATAGTATTTGTTTTAAAAACTCAATTATGTCAATTTTGACACTATTTAGTATTTGATTTTTTTGAAAGCCATAAACACTTTATAAATTAGAATAAATTTATTTAATCAACCAAAATAAGTCATATTAACCTATAAAATTATTTTAATTGATCATAAGTCTTAATTTATATTTATTTTGATATTTATAATATCAATTATTTTAATATTTCATTAACAAGGTAATTACTGCGTCATCATTGTGTCATAAATAAATTAAATTATTTAATGTATAAAAATTATAAATAAAATACCATTATGTAGGAAATATTTTTATCTTTTTAATTAATATTTATAGTCTAATTTATCTTATATGTAACCCTATATTAAAAATGGTTTAGTTATTAAACTTTGAATTTAACACTTTTAACTCTTCTTTAAATAAAATAATAATAAATGTACTAATCTAATCCAAGTAGACCAAAGAGGATAATATTTTATTCCTAAGATTTTTTTTGGTCGAATTAAACTTATACAATAGAATTATTACATGTCTTATGGTAATTATAATACCATTTTTACCCTTAATTATCCTATTTACTTTTAACCATGGTAAATAAAAGTCAAAAGTGACTTTTCAAAAAAAATTATTTTATTTTTATTGAACCACATTTTAATTACAAATATTAACCATTTTTCTTGAAATTTTGAAATTCAACTTACAGAAGCGGAAAAACTATGTTTTATGCAAATTTTCAAATGCTCCTAGAAGGTGGGTAAAAATTGGTAAAAAGTTCAATAAACTTTTTTATATCTAAACTTATTATAAAATGAATCCAATGAATTAAATTGAACATATATAGGTATTATGTATATATTTTGAATTAAAATAAATAATGTAAATAATTATGTAAATAAAAAGTCGATTTTAAACAATAACGCAATGTTCATCACTATTCCTCAAAAAATGGAATGTTTTCAAAAAAATAACAAAAATTCACCCTAAGATAATTTTGATATTCCAAATTAAAAAATTAATTCTATTTTACCAAATTAAAAACATAAATGTTGAATTAATTAATTTAAAATTAATTCCCGTTGTCAAAACCAAAAAGCGTGTTTCTAAAAAGTAAAAACTATCAAATGGTTGACATGTGTTTATGTCAAATTTAAACATGAAATTACTTATAATGACCTAAATTGTATTAAATGATAAAAATATAATCTAATTATACTTCAAAACCATTCAAATTCATAATTTAACACTATAAATTACTTCGATTAAAAAAAAAATTCAATTAAAATTTAGTATTTTTCAGTATTCATCAAAATATGAAAGTTATCAGAAAAGTACCAAAATTTATCCAAAATAAAATTTTTATGAAATGATTATATAGAAGAATTTAATTTCATTAATTTTAATATATAAAAGTGTCAAATATTGGTTTTAAAAAGGGTTTTCCCTTAAAAAGTGGTAAAATTGCATTATTTGAAAACACTTCTTTTATCTGAAAAAATTAATTTATTCTTATATTATGTATAAGAAACACATAATATGGATTCAAAAATTATATGGAGTATACAAAATTAAAAATTCATTTGATACTATTCATAACCGTTTTTTGAACGGCTAGTTTGGTAAGTCGTGGTGCGCTCAAACTCAGTGTTGCGTGTAGCGAAAGCTGTTGAATTACTTTAAAGAAAATAAATTACTATGAAATATTGGGGTGTTACATCCCCAAGGTTTAGCTTCCCACACTTGATCATCTCCTCCCCCTATGGAGTGCACTCCTTGATGTGAATAATAATAGAAAATATTGAATGAGACCGACTACTTTGTTGTTTAAGGAGAGTTTTTGTTGTTCTCCTTGTAGAAGAACCTTTCTCCAATATCATATAAATTTCATTAGCATTAAAAAAACTTCTTTTTATAAAACTCTCACAAATTCACCTCATTTCCAATCTTCCATCAGCGTAATGGGTTTCTCTGACTTGTCATCTATGAATTTAGAGAATTCTTTTGGAGAAAAAAGGTCTGTTATCTCCTTATTGTATAGCTCTAAAAATGTTACCTTCATGTTGTATCTAGAACTTTTAGCTTCTATAATGTCAAATATTTCCTTAAAAGCACTTGGAATCAGACAAATAGATCTTGGGAATTATCCATTAATGAAAAAAGAAAAGGCACCATAGTTTTACCATGATATGTGCTACAGATGAAAGATGAGAGGTTGATTATTTTATTAAAAACAATTTTTTTTCTTTCTCTCCCTTACATTGTGTGCATTTTCCCTATTCTAGTTTGTCCATAAGAGAAGATAGTGCCATTATATCCCTCAAGTAATTCATAAACAATAGGAGATACAACTTGATCAAACAAACCCTCCTGTTTAGATGTTGAACCAAAAACCAAAAAACAAACTAACAATTTTAGATTCCATTTATAAAGTCAGAAATATATCGGTACTAATTCCACCATAAATTATACACTAAGATAGAAACAAAACCTCAAGTTTTGATAAACTAAATGTAAAATCAGACCTTATCAAAGAAAAATTCCTATCGATCTATTTGTTAGCTATGGTATGCATCGCTGAAATTTCCTTCTTGTTTTCATTACATGAAACCACAATCAGCATGTTCACCTTATTCTCATCACCATTCAAAGTCAAGGATTATTCAAAGAATCATCAGTGTAAATAAAAGAAAAAAAGGAAAACAAAACAAGTTAAACTTCCATGAAAACAAAATTCACCAACAACACAGAAGAACCTTCACATTCATGCCTTTACCTCTATCATGCCTATTACTCAAACCTGAATCCACTGATTTCATCATCTTCTAGTTAACCTAAAATAAAAATAAACAATAATTGTTTCAATATAAGAAATGGAAACCCAACTTCAGTGAAAAAAACATTAAATTTATGAAACTACTGACCTATGGCTTGTTCTTGATATTCTTAGCATGGTGTTCATAATCGATGGTGTTGAGTGTCTCTTCCAAAAAATGGACTGATGGTGAGATTCTGGAAATTATGGATGTCTTTATTTTCACACCCAAGGAGTCCATCAATATCATTATTAGTTTTTATCCTTTTTCTTCCAAAAAAATAAAAGAAAATCACTTAGGCCTCATTTGGTCCTAGAGAAGATAATCCTTTGTCTCATATGAAACATGATTTCTTAGGTCACTGTTCCATTGTATCAAACAGATCCTTAAATCCATCTACTTAAAAAATGAAAGATCCTTTATATATGGGCCAGTTTACCTATATGGAACCTAGTAAGATTTATCCACAAGTGCATTAATGACATGATCGATATTGATTAATCTTTTATTTGTCTCACTATCTTCCCTTTCCCTTCCCTAAAAAAGTATATTTTTTCAAATTTTGATCTATTTAAGTAAGATTACAAAAATTTGGATGCAACACTTTGAATTGCTATATAATAGGGCATGTTTAACCAAAATAACTAAAAAAATAATAATTATAACTTGGGATAAATGTTCATGTATAAGTGCAAGTGTTTTTTTATAAAAAAACTTATTTTTTTAAAACTGTACATTATGAGTAAAAAGTGATATAATGAGTTTTAAATAAGTGTTTCAAATGAGTACTGGAAAGAAAAATAAACTGAGACACACCTTTCTTGCACTAAAATGAGAAATATTATTATAACTAGTGAGGTCCAAAACATTTATCTTCTCGTACTTAATCATATCCTCCCCCTTTGGCATGGAATCCTTGATGTGAATCGTAATAGAAAATATCAAATGAGAATGGATTCTTTGTTTGTTAAGGAGAGTTTTTACTGTTCTCCTTCTAGATGAATGTTTCTCTAAGATCTTGTAAATTTCATTATTAGTACAAACAATATCTTCTTCTAATACTATCACAACGACACCTCCTTTCCCATCTTCCATTAGCGCAATGGGTTTCTTTGACTTGACATCTATGAATTTAGGGCACTCTTATGGAGCCAATAGTTCTATTATCTACTTTTTTACAGATCTAAAAATGTTAACTTCATGCTCTATTCAGCACTTTGAGATTCTAGAATATCAAATATTTTCTTAACAACTCTCAGAATCACACCAACATCGCTTGGGAATTCTTTATATTGGAAAAAAGAAAAGGTAGCACAATTTTACATGATATGTGCTGCAGATGAAAGATGAGAGGTTGATAATTTTTTTTAAAACCAAACCTTTTTTCTTGGTCCTCCTTCCATTGTGTACATTTTCCCTTTTCTGGTTTGTCCATTCACAAAGATAATGCAGTTATATCCCTTAAGTAATTCATAAACAATAGGAGATACAACTTGATCAAACCACTCCTCCTGTTTAGATGTGGGACCAAAAATCTACAAACAAACTAACAATTTTAGCTTCCATTTATAAATTCAGAACTAAATTAGTACTAATTCCACCACCAGTTCTACACTAAGATATAAACGGAACCTCAAGTTTTGATAAAATAAATGTAAAATCATACCTTATCAAAAGTAAAAGTCCTATTGATCTTTTTGTTAGGCATGGTTTGCCTCACTGAAATTTCCTTCTTGTTTTCATTACATGAAACCATGATTGGCATGTTCAGCTTTAACTCATCATCATTAAAAGACATGGATTATTCAAAGCATCCTTAGTGAATGAAAAAGAAAAAATGAAAAAAATAAGTTACACTTTTAGGATAAAAATATTCACCCACAAATTAGAAGAACTTGCACATTCATGCCTTTACCTCTATCATGCCTATTACTCAACCCTAAATTAGCTGATTTCATCATCTTTTGGTTAAACTAAAACAATGACAAACAAGAATTATTGCTGTTAGAGTATGTATCCTACATCAAACCTATGGTCCGATGTGGTATTTATTATTGATTATAAAATAACTTCAAGGCATTCATTAGGGAGGAACCTCACTGGGAAACCACACGAGCAGGCCAGTCATCAGAGCGCCGGGAAACTGCATGGGTGGGATGGTCGTCAGAGCATTGGGAAACTGCAAGAGGATGCTGACATAGAGGCGGGGGCTATTACAGGAGGAGGCCCACATGGAGTTGGGGGCTTCCATAAGAGGATGACATCATTGAGGCGGGGGTTTCCACAGGAAGATGCTAGCATGGAGGGAGTAGCGATGAAGAGGAGCAGCAAACGAAAGGTCGGCACACTGGAGGGGATGCTGCATAGGAAGAAAACCCATTGGGTAAATAGGGGAACACACAGAAGTGGATCCCATCGGGAAATGAGGGGAACACACATGAGGGTTCCGCTAGGAAGGATCCATCAGGATGGAGGAAAGAGAGCCGTGAGGGATGGCAGGTTAATGGGACATTACAGGAGGGGGGCGTACGAAGGAGGATGCTTTGAAGGAGGCGAGGTTGGTCACGAAGTTGGGAGGGAGGGTGGACCAGAATTCAATGCACTGTAGAGGTGTGGAGCCCAGTGTCACTATGGAGGCACAGTGGGGAAGTCATTGAGGGATGCATAAGAGTATTGACCAGGGATGAGGCAATGTGGTGGGTATCGATCCGCTGAGAAGGGGTAATGGTCGGAAAGGGGGCGACGAGAGATGCACGCAAGGCCGCATCGGGAGAGGTGCAAGTAGTAGTTGGAGCTACTATGTAGGAGGGGGTGGAGAATTAGGGTTAGGTGCCTGCCGCCACCTTACGAGAGGAAAATAAAAATAGAACCTTAAAAATGAAAAAATAAAATAGGAGGGATGGATCATGATTATTTTCCCTCTGATACCATGTTGAATTAAAAGAGAATGTAGACCCAAATCCCCATGGTTTCTCTCTAATGGAGACCTTGAGGTTATTTTATAATCAATAATAAAGACCACATCATACCACAAGTTTTATTTGGGATATAGACTCTAATAGTTGAAATATAAGTAATGTAAATCCAACTTCATCTTAAAAAACATGAAATTGATGAAACTGATGACCTCTAGCTTGTTCTTGATATTCTTAGCATAGTGTGCATAATCTACGGTGTTGAGTGTGTCTTCCAAACAATGGACTAATGGTGAGATTATGGAAATTATTCATGTCTTTGTTTCCCACCTAAGGAATCCTTAATTTTACTTGTTAGTTTTATATCCCTATTTTTTCAAAAAAAGAAAAGAAAATCACTTAGGCCTCATTTGATTCTAGAGAAGAGAAGCCTTTGACTCATATGAAACATGATTTCTTAGGTCACTGGTCCATTGTATCAAACAAAGCCTTAAATCCAACCACATAAAAATGAAATATTATTTATATAAGGGCCAATTTAACTATATGGAACATGGAAAAATTGGTCCAAAAGTGCATTAATGACATGACCGAGAGTGATCGAGATTTTATTAATCCCACTAGCTTCCCTTTCCCTTCCCTAAAAAAGTTTATTCTTCCAAAGTTTGATCTATTTCAGTAATACTGCAAAATTTTTTCTACAACTCTTTGAATTGGTATATAATAGGACCTGTTTGAAAACACTTACTAAAAAATTATTATTATCAGTTTGGATAAATTCTCATCTATAAGTGCAACTTTTTTTTTTCAAAAAATAAACTTTTTTTTAAACTGCACATTATAAGTGAAAAGTGATATAATGATTTTTCAATAAGTTCTCCAAATGGGACAAACTGAGGCACACCTCTCTTACAAAAGAATGTGAAATATTCTCAAATCCAACAAGGTACACAAGGTTTATCTTCCCACACTTGATCATCTCCTCCCCCTCTAATGTGAACTCCTTGATGTGAATCATAATTAAACATATTGAATGAGACTGGATGCTTTGTTTTTTTAGGAGAGTTTCTGCTCTTCTCATTCTAGTAGAACCTTTCTCTAAGTTCTTTTAAATTTAATTATAATTACAAAAAATATCTTCTTATAAACCTCTCACAAACACACCTCTTTTCACATCTTCCATTAGCACAATGGGTTTCTTTGACTTATCATATATGAATTTAGAGAACTCTTCTGGAGACAAAAGGTCTATTATCTTCTTTTTGTACAGCTTTAAAAACATTAACTTCATTCTATATTCAGCACTTTGAGCTTCCAAAATATCAAATATTTTCTTAATACCTCTCAGAATCACACCGACACCACTTTTTAATTGCCTATTCTTGAAAAAAGAAAATACAGCATAACTTTACTATGATATGTGTTGCAGATAAAAGATGAGAGGTTGATTATTTTGTCGAAATGAAACCTTTTTTATTACTTCTTATTCCATTATGTACATTTTCCCTATTCCAAATTGTCCATAAGAAAAGATAGTGCTGTTATATCCCTCAAGGACTTCATGAAAAATAGGAGATACAACTTGATCAAAAAAATCCCCTTATTTAAATGTTAGACCAAAAACCTACAAACATACTAACAATTTTAGCTTCCAATTATAAAGTGAGAACTAAATCAGTACAAATTTCACCACCAATTCGACACTAATACAGAAACAGAACATCACGTTTTGGTAAACTAAATGTAAAATCATACCTTATCAAAAGAAAAAGTCTTATTAATTTGTTTGTTAGTTATGGTCTGCATCATTGAAACTTCCTTCATGTTTTCATTACATAAACCCATGATCGGCATGTTCAAATTCAACTCATCATCATTCAAAGGACTGGATTAATCAAAGCCTCATAAGTGTGTGAAAAAACAAAAAATTTAAAATAGAACAAGTTACACTTTCAGGATAAAAAAATTCACCTGAAACATAGAAGAACCAACACATTCACGTCTTTATATATACCATGCCTATTAATCAACCCTGAATCCACCAATCTCATTATCTTTTGGTTAACCCAAAACAACAATAAACAAGAATTGTTGTAATATAAGGAATGGAAATCCAACTTCAGCTCAAAAAACATGAAATTGATGAAACTGTTGACCTCTGGATTGTTCTTGATATTCTTATCTTGGTGTTCATAATTGATGGTGCTGAGTGTATCTTCCAAACAATGGAATGATGGGGATATTGTGGCAATTATGCATGTATTTGTTTTCCCACCCAAGGAATCCCTAAATAGACTTCTCAGTTTGATATCCCTATTTCTCCAAAAAAGAAAATAAAATCACTTAGGCCTCATTTGGTCCTAAAGAAGATAAGCCTTTGAATCATACCAAACATGATTTCTTAGGTCACTATTCTATTGTATCAAATATAGCCTTAAAGTCACCACTTAAAAAATGAAATAAAATATCATTTATATTTGTGTCAGTTTACCTATATGGAACATGGAAAGAGTTCTCCACAAGTGCCTTAATTAAGTGACTGAGAGTGAGAAAGATTTTATTGTTCTCACTAGCTTCCCTTTCACTTCCATGAAAAAGTAGATTTTCCCAAATTTTGATCTATTTTAGTAAGACTACACAAATTTGGATACAACTCTTTTACTAACTATATAACAAGGTCTATTTAACAACACTAACTAAACAATTATTATTATCACTTCAGATAAATGATCAGGTATAAGTGAATGTGTTTTCAGAAACAAAATTTATTTTTTAAAACTAAACATTATGAGTGAGAAGTGATGTAATAATTTTTCAATAAGTGCTCCAAATACGTACTGGCATGAAAAATAAATTGAGGCACATCTCTCTTGCATCAGATCATGAAATATTCTCAAAACTAGTGAGGTCCACAAGGTTTATCTTCCCACACTTGATCATCTCTTCCCCCTATGGAGTGAAATCCTTTATGTGAATCATAATAGAAAACATTGAATGAGACCAGTTGTTTTTCTTTATTATGGAGAGTTTCTGTTGTTCTCCTTTTAGCATAACCTTTACCCAAGATCTTTTAAATTTCATTAGCAGTACAAACATTTGTAAGAGTTAGTGTCCGAGAACAAATTGGTTGTACTTTGATTACATGTACATTTAATGTATTTAAATATTAAACAACTTATTACATGTTTTTCACTATTCTGCATGACTATGATGTTATAATGTCTTAGAGTATTTGTTACATTTATAAGGTCATGGTAGTTCCCCACTATGATGAGAACCTAGAAATGCTATAACAATATTATTAAATATAGTTCTACAGTTGGATGACATACTATGATGTGACACATTACATGCAGACCGTTAGGTGTGAGTACTCATAAGCAGATGAGACTTCCTCTCATGAAGTTCACACTTGGTAATCTCAAAGACTGAAGATTATGAGAACATACCTGCCAGTAGGAATTTTTCATGTTTTGGTTTAATTGGGTATTTCTATCTACGAGTGTGTGTAATGATTCTTAAATTTAAGAATATCATTAATACGTGTCATGAGTCATGCACTTTTATTTATTGATTAAAACAGTCACACAGAAATTTGGTGGGAAGTAGGGTACGTTAGGTGCGTCTTGAGTGGCATGTTATTAATGGATAAGTCAAGGAAGGATTTGTCCCTTCCATTTATAAAATTTGATATCTCGACCATTTGATTGAAATAGAACTGTCACGCAAAAATTCCATTTTCATGGTGTAACAATGAGTTTATTCCAGGTAGTCAAAGAACAACGTATCAAGTATAAAGGTTGATGACACTATCATGAAACCTTCTTGATGAGATATTGAGACAAAGAGATTATATAACACAGTGAGCATTCATATATGGATGTCATTGTTGTGATGTTACATTCTTTCTCTTGGGTGCCTTTACCCATTGCTAGATAGTACTCTTGGACTTTAGGCAAGCCTACCTAATGCTAACAAGAAATAATCCTAGAGGGTCACAAAATAAGTGTTTTTGGTGGTCTCAGTAAAATTCTATTTGAATTTAATTAATGAAATAAATATTAATCTAAAGACCGTGGAATAATTTTATTCAAGTTAAGATGATCGCATAAATTAAATAAAATATATTTATTTATTTTATTGAACATTTGATAAATATTTATTTACTAGTTTGTAAATAAAATATTTATTTAAGAGAATAATTTATTTATTTATTTATTCGGGTGTTCAATAAATGGAAGTGGAGTTGGAGTGGGCCAAGGCTGGTCTGGTAGTAAAATAATTATTTTCAAGATAGTAAATAATTATTAGTTAGCACAAGTAAAAATAATAATGATGCTGCTATTATTTTTTGATGTGGAATTTTATTCATAATTCCTTTTGCGCAAGTTGGCGCACCATAAATAATGTCAAAATATTATTATTATGAGTATAGTTTCTCTCTAATTTCATGAATGTATTTAATTTTTTTATGCAATTACATATTATAACTGAAGTTTCATGCATATAAATAGACAAGTACGTCTATTGTGCCCTAGGGAACACAGTACATGCTTAGTGAATTGAAAATTGTTGAGCTAAATAATTTCTATCTTGAATTATCTTCCCACCCCTCTCAAGAACGAGAGACGTTCTTCAAGGCCTAAGAACAAGCGTTCAAGAACGATCGACACAAGACACTCTCTTCGCCTCCTTAGCACCTGGAGAACTAGCAGTGTTGATTAGAGGCCATCAGAGCACATGTGGATCACTGCTAGAGGAATTCTAGTTTGGATCCTTACAAGCACAACGAGATAATCTGGAAGGGTCATTACAGATGATCAACATCATCAATTAAGAAAATACCGAAGATACAAGTATTCTTTTTTTTTATGAAATTAATTAAATTAATTATAAACATGATGTTCAAGATCCTCTCTAATGGTTTTGGGCCTCTTTCTTCTTTATCTAAATCTTTGATTCTATTCTGTAGAGACTGGAGTTCATCATCTTATTGATCCCAGGATGATCATCGATCATGGTAAAAATTGAATTTGGGTTCCATACCAACCACACTCCCGCTGCGCCTGAAACCTTTTAGTGGAATCAGAGCGGTTACATCATAGTTTATAATTATTTAAATATTTCATTTATGAATTATGCATTTAGTACTTTAGTTGTTTCAATTCAAGTTAATCATTCTACTTATCTGAATCTCGAGATCTATTCCTCCTCTTTTATTTATCATTCACCTTACAGAACTGATGTTTGATTTTAATTTTGATTAAAATAAAATAAAGGATCTCATCCAGAGGTGCCAAAGCTTCCTGTCCAGAAAACGCCAAACACACGGTGTGTATTCGATAGTACACATAATGTAGTCAAGATTCAATGCATCAAACGATTCCTCCAAACCAAGCCATGTGTTGGAGTCTTTTTAAGTCTTAAATGACTTTGTGTGTTGACCAAAAATAGGTGGCACATAGTTTCCAAATTACATGTCATGTAGTCCACTAGACATGGCGTGTAGTCCCTTCAGGTTAGGGTTGGACCGTGTACCCCATACACGGCTTGCCCGGCTGGAAACCGTGTAACATGGATACTACATAGCGTGTGGCCCATTGAGCACACCATGTACTCCGAAGATTTCCAAAGTACATCTACACGCCATGTCCCCGGGCGTGTACTTAAGATGGATGGTGAACGATAGTACACGCTGTTTAGTCAGAACTATATGTCGTGTACTCATCCAAATTATGAAGATTTATTAAAATTTATTATTATATTATACAAACCCTTGACACGTGTACCACAGTGCTGGCGTAAAATTGAGGCACAACACGTGATAGGTGTTTTATATATGTGCTTAATTTAACATCTATGTAATATTCATTTTTACTCATTGGGTAGTTATAAACAAGAATTCACTAGGTTGCCTCCGAGGTACAAGTTACATACAAAGATAATTTTAAATGAATTTATTTGTTTAAAATTATGATGGATGAGAATCTCAATAAAATTCAGAAAAGGGTTTAAGATAAAAGTATTGATTAATTAAAGATGATAATAAATTGATTCGAGCATGATTTATCTTAAATAAGAACAATTAAAGAATTGAATTCTAGTTTTATTTATGCATAAATATTGTTGCATGTATGGATGATCATGAGCTAGACCAAGACCTTTGTATTCAGGTGATTTCTTTTAGGTTATTTATTTAAAATAAATTTGTTGTCTTATGAGCCTTCTCCTCATTAATATGTAGGGCCTGCGTTCCCAATGTTTCTTTTATGCAAAGCCACTTTTTTACCCCTCACCAGCATGTGAGTTTAAAAAAAGTCATATGTAATGGATGGAACTCCCAAGCTAGTGTAGGAGGTTCAAGATGGATCCGAGACGAAACCAATCCCAGGAGATACAGAGGTGGATAGATGGAAGGCTGTAAACATGAACCCAAAAGGTTCAAGATGTTTCTCCCCTAGGTCAGGGTTAGTTTATCAACTGCTAGATAAACTAACCATTAGAAAAGCTCATGATCATGCCCTTTATTTTATTTTTGTTAGTTTCATGGTTTATCATTATAGATGTGTTGTCATGATCACATAATTAATGAATTAAACAAGCATGCAAGATGGAACTAAAATAAACCAAACTTATGTGTAAATATTATCAAGACATGGTTAATCAATTAATTAATTTCCAATTAATATTAATGGGCATGTGATAATGATAAAAATTAATTCACGCATAAGAGATAAAAATCCCTCAAATAAAATATTAAGTTAGAAGAAGCCATCCGTTACTTGATTAAGGGGAAAACTCAAAAAAAAAAACTATGTGTTTGACCAACCATTTTGGGGAAACTTATTTTTATACAAGAATCCCTTATGAAGGGTTTCGGGTTGACTTAACCATATTACATAAAGAGGAGTATCCCTTTCTAGAAATGTTGTAATATTGGAGGCAAGAGTTGAGTAAATTCAAAAGTCATGATTTCAAGATTGTGGAGTTCACTCAACAGATCAAAGAGCTACAAGGCCGTAGTTGGAAAAGACCTACCTACCTAAATACCTTCTAATAGGTTGAAAAACCCTTTTTGGGGTTATGAAAAGGGAAATATGGATCCTTTCCACTAGAATGTCATGGAAACTGGACATTCTGAGTTTAATGGTGAGGTCCATTGGGACTTGATAAAATAGTGGGAGACTTAATAAAAGTTTATTATTTCTTATAAAATGTAATCAAGAATGTAATAATGATCTACTCTTTTAATTGTAGAATAAAAATTACAAGCTTGTCCACCACACTATCCATGCGATCAATTCTGGATAAAGACAACATCATCACTGGCAGTAAATTCCAGGAATGGTTTAGACGCCTTCGGGTTATCCTATGCCATGAACAAAAGTCTTACGTGCTAGAGTCAACATTACCTGATCCACCTGCCAAAGAGGCAAGTGATGAGGATTTTCTGGTCTATGAGAAACATATGAATGACACGGTCGAAGTTTAATGTTTGATGCTATCATCAATTTCTAGTGAGCTCATGAATTCTCATGAAAACATGGATGTTTATAGAATTATGGAGCACCTCTGTGGTCTTTAATAGGAGAGAGAAAGATAGTAAAGGTTTGAGATCTCTAAGGCACTCTTTCAGAGTAATCTTGAAGAAGGTTCCCCAGCTGGGCCTCATGTAGTTAAGCTCATTGGAAACATTGAGAGTCTGGAGGTTCTAGGGTTTAAACTCCCCAAAGAACTGGGCACCGATCTCATTCTCGCATCACTCCCTCAGAGCTTCTCTAATTTTGTTGTCAATTTCAATATGAAAAACCTTGAGAAGTCTCTATCTGACATTATCATCCTCATTCTCCAAGTAGACATAGATATGAATCGTGAAAAGCCTTATGTTTTTATGTTGAATAAGAGGAAAGGGAAGGAAAAGAGCTTTAAGACTAAAGATTCTTCAAGACCTTCCAAGAAAAGGAAGATCAAAAGGGAGGCAAAGGAACAAGAGGCTATTTGTTTCGCACGTGGCAAGAAGGGCCACTGAAAGAAGAACTACACCTATCCTAAGAAGCAAGGGGAAGCTTCAGGTGCATTTGTTATCAAATTCAATCTATCTATTTCTAAAAATTTGGTATTATATACAGATTGTGGTGATCACATATGTGTCCAAATATAGGAACCATGTAGATTCAAGATGATTGACCGAGGGGAGGTAGATCTATGAGCAGCCAGTAGAGCTAGACTTGCTGTTGTAGCTGGTGGGGACTACCACCTCATGTTACCAACTAGGATGATCTTGGTGTTAAAGGGTTTTTATTATGTGAATTATTTTACTAAAAACATTATTTCTATATCCATATTAGATATAGATGGATTTTTTTTCAAGTTTGGAAATGAATGTTGCTTCTTTTACAAAGATAGCATTTGTTTTGGTAGGGAACATTTATACAATGGTCTTTACATGTTTGATTACACAAACCAAGTAATGACAATCAATAACAAAGATACTTCACATGACTCATACCATACCCAACTTTGGCATCACCAGGTAGGTCATGTAAACAAGAAACACTTAACAAAGTTACATCAATATGGATATTTAGATTCTTTCGAACTAAAACCACTTTGCGTATGTCATGCATGTTTACAAGGCAAAATGACCAAAGCCCCATTTAGTGTGAAATGTGAAAGGGTTAAATAAATTCTTGAATTGGTTCATACCGATGTGTGTGGACTATTTCTAGTTGAAGAAAGGGGAGGGTACTCATACTTCATAACTTTTATTGATGATTTTAGTAGATATGGACATATCTACTTAGTGAGGTATAAGTCGTATTCTTTTGATAAGTTCAAAGAATACAATAATGAAGCTGAGAACCATCTTGGTAATAAGATTAAGAAACTCCACTTAGACCGAGGTAGAGAATATCTTAATCAAGACTTCCTTGATTACTTATGGGAGTTTGGGATCCTATCCCAACTCACTCCTCCATACATGCCCTAGTGGAATGGTGTGAGCGAAATGAGGAACCACACTCGGTTGGAAATGGTGAGATCAATGATGAGTCATGCGAGTCTTCCATTATCATTTTGGGGATATGCATTACAAACAACAACGTACATACAAGTACCAACTAAACCAATAAATGGTATTCCATATGAGTTCTGGAGTGGAAAGAAAGCCATATTATTGAATTTACATGTGTGAGGAAGAGATGTGTTTGTTAGGGCCCCTTTAGCTAACAAAATTTCACCCCAAGGAACAATGTGTACTTTATAGGATACCCTAAGTAAACAAGGGGATACACTGGTTGAAATCCCACCTCCACCAACATTTCTTTTCCAATGGTTTTATCAAACCGTTGGGAAAAATAATCTATACCAATGGTTCTATGAAACCGTTGGCATAGACTAATATATGTTGGGTTTTTCCAAAGGTTATAGTAAACCATTGAAAAAAAACCACCTCAATACCAACAGTTCATATGAACTGTTGGAATGGACACACCTAAACCCACTGGACATTAGGATCCTTCTCCCATATAGTCACACCCCACTTCTCCATCCCTATAGCACCGCTCCTCCCGACCTCCCCTCATCGCCTCTCCCATCCCACCCCCCCCCTCACTGGCTTTCCCATCCCCCCACCGCTGCTCTCACCCACCTTGCGCTCCCCTCCTCCCATTCCAACTCCCACTCGCCGCTTGCTACTCGCCGCTCCCCGCTCGCCTCTCTCCGCTCCTAACTCACCGCTCCCTGCTAGTCGTCACTCGCCTCTCCCCTCCTCTCATCCCGAGCCATGTCAGCCATCGTTCACCCCTCCCCCTCAAATTCTTCACTCCGTGTGTCATCCACAAGATGTGCACAAAGGTATCAATTTTTATTTTAGAAGTGTTTGTTTTATTGTTATTCATCGATTTCACTAAAGTATGGTGAAATAAATTATTTGTGATATAGAATTTTCTATAACTAGGAATAAAGGAACCCTAAATCAATGTTTTATATTCTGTTTTTGGGTTATTCAATGCTTTCTATAATTAGGATTATGAAGGGTTATTCATCGATTTTTCTATAATTATGAAGGTTTATTCATCCCATCTTGTTTTTAAACATCGATCCATTGAGGTATTCAAAGTTTCATATTCTTCCAAGGGGTTTTTACCAAAATAAATTTTATTAGTTATTGAATAGGAATTTCCAATTGGGGATTTGTGCAACTGAGATTCAGGGATGCATTGGGAGTGACATAGCAGAATAACAACACTATATGAAGGATTTATTTTGAAAAATTATTTTCCTTTAAAAAAAATATATATGTGAAGTGCGTGTTATGTGAAATTTCTATTCGATTGTTTTTTATATCAACAAGTATGTTAATAAGGTGGGTTTATCAACTTCTAAGTTATAACACTAACTGAGTATTTTTTCTCAATACTGGAGAAATTTTATTTGTATTTCAAAAGTGTTTGATTTTCTTTTCACTTTCTTATTTATCATATTCTAAGCATGTTTTTACTGAGGAAACATGGTTTTCTCTTCTTTAACATGTTTATTATTGTTTGAAAATTGCATATTCACTTGAACAATTAGAGAACTCTCATTTTTTTTATTTTATCCTTTTATAACTCATCATACCATATGATCAAACATTCTTTCTTATCATGTTCAACCTTCTTCATAGGTGTGGATCCATTTGTAGCAACCGATTTAGAACTTGATAACATTGGATCTTTTCCCTTACCACTAATCGAATGATTTTGACTAGGAATCGAAGTCATATATATGATATCTCCATGACCAACATAATTACACCTTCAAAAAACTTCTTCAACTGCTTTTGATTTTCCTTACGAAATATCTTAGGATATTGTTTAGAAATGTAAACTACTAATTCAATTATGCTATCTCTTTCTTGGATGGTTTTCATTTTCAATTCAAATTTTCTATCATAAAATTTGTAGAACTTTATGTCTATTTTTAAATAGTCTATCCACAATCTATTTTTTTTATTTTATTGAAAACCAACTTTAAGGGTAAGTGCGAACCAACAAAAACATCCTTCAACATCAAGTCAAAACCTCCTAAATTTTTAAATAGTCTATGATGGAGCCTTTCCTACCATAATAGAATCATATTCTCTATACTAAAACCCTATGATTAACATCTCTTTTCAATGACCACTTGGGAGTGTCTTTTTCTACTTTTTTCTTCAGTTTACACCTTAATGTAGACTTTTTTTTTCCTTTTCCCCTACTTATTCAATCATAAAATATTCTTTTAGTTAACATATGCGTTGTTTTAAGTTTCTACATACAAAAATTCCTCATAATAGTGACCATATACATTGCAATATTTACAAAAATTATAAAGGCTTTCAAATATGTTTCTAAGAGATAAATTTCTCTTCATATGTGAAAACTAATTTTGCACAATAGTTTTGTTCTTAGTTTTAACTATTATCTCATTTTCTTATTCTCTTATACCACTTGTATGAGTATATATATTATACCAACAATCAATGTCCATGTGCCCAAACTTCCAGCAACACCAATATTTTACAAAAAATATTTTTTATTTCTCCCTTGAGGTATTTTTTCTATATTTATTTCATTGATTAATTTAGATTGATTCACCATAATTTTTGGATTGGTTTAGGGAAATACTCTTCATACATATTCTCACATCCACCCTTAATGTATTTGTGAGTTTCGTTATATTTTATATCACTATGTTTTTCACAGACATTGATCTTTGTAGAACACTTATAAATAAAATGGACTTAGAAATTATAAATTTATTAAGGTAGTGGGATAAATTATTCCATGAGGATGAAGTGGAGGACTCTCCAAATGTTCTAAATATTTATATCATACTATTATGATTCTATTTTTAGTATAAATTCTTCAATGTGATTTGAGTGGTAACACTTTTCTTTTTATTTGATTAGAAATTGTGTCCACTAATAAACTTTTCTTATTGGGTAGGATAAAAATTGGGTTTTATTTCATCTTCAATGCACTCCCTATTGATTTTGTAGTTTAGTTAATTGAGAAAGATGACATTCTTGACACAATTTACAAGTATTTTGTATTTTTTGAAAATAATTAATTGAGAAAAATGATATTTAAACAATGAGATTTTGAGTGATGCTAAAAACATAATTAATAGAAACAAAAAAATATAGCCTCAAGTAAAGCTGCCCATTTAATTATTAAATATGATTTTCCAATCTTACACTTTTGATTCTAGTACTACAAATAGATATTTTTCATCACTTATAGAATATATTATTTCTCTTATTCTTTGTTTTTCTAGGTATTCTAGAATAACAATAGTACTTTACTTAATATTATATATACATTTCCTCCAATTCAACCTACATTTTTCTTGCAATGTTGTATTTTAATTCCTTACAGTTCCATTACTACAGATCTTTGAAAGCATGGAGGTTTGATCTTGAGAAAGCCAAAGAGAAGAGTGTGGTGTGTTGTCTAACTCGAGGTGATTTTCACAGAGGTTTGTTTGGCCAAATTTAATTTGGGGATTTTAGTGATTTATGTGGCCATGAAAAATATATATTAGGTATGAATTTCATGAATAATACTACTTTACATCCTTCATATCTATTTAATAGTATCATTTTGAAACAAGGATCTATTTCCCCTTTGATTGTTGGAACATGATTTGACCCATGGGGCGTTGTGGGTTTTATATGTTGGGTTGTAATGTGTATAGTCACAGGAGACAGGTATGTTTTAGTTTAGTTTTTATTTTATTTTGTTTATCGCATTTTCCACTTAGGCCTTTTATTACTTTCTATGGATAGAGTGTAGTTATATCCTGCGAAGGGGGCCATAAGGGGTTTAGATTGTTTTAGTCCACCGGCTTTGATACAGGGTATGATTCTATGGTTACTAATTGTCTCGTACCTCATGTATTTGGGGATTTTAGTGTTTATGAATCCATATTATGTTTTCACTAGGGCGTTGGATCGTTTCATGTTGGTTTAGGTGGATTTGGTTCTTCGATACCAATTGAGGTAAGGATTTAATGCCGTTGGTTGGTTTCTCACTGGTTATGTAGAATATTTTATGTGTTTTAAGGTTCCTAATATCCTTTGTGCTGTGTGTTGATCCCTACTCATTGGTTTCGAGTCGCCAAGTCAAGGGAGAATCACCTATGTGTGCATAGGTAAGTAAGTATATGTATGTGGGTTCCCTCGTTATGTGTATAGTCAACCATGGAAGTGATTATGCACGTATGGGGCTAGGTGTACCCATGTATATATATATAAATTCATACGTAGGTGAGTGGAGACTGGTATATGCATATAAGCATATGTGCAAGTATCCCCTTGCACATGCTCATGGCCATGCAGGTGTGTGCATAGGGGCTAGGTGTCCTTGTATGTGTGTGAAGGTGCATATACCAAGTGGGGTAGCAAAAAATTTTAGTTAGAAAGCTCTAAGAGCTAAAGTGGATGGCTTGGTTCCACCTTGAGGTAGGGTCCCTCTCTTAGCCTCTTTAATTTAAGAATTCTTTACATTGAATTTAGATTCTTTCTTAATTCTTCTTAATTATATTGAATTGCATATCTTGGATAAGTGTTCTTTAATATAATTATTTCATTTGATAAATAAAGTCATGTTTTTTTTATAATAAAACCCCTCCAATAGAGGTGTGTTGCCGGAAAAAAATCACAGTGATAGTTATACTGATCTAGTTACTTAATTTATTGCATTTGATTTGTGCTGAATGAGTTTTAGAATAAATGTTAAATATAATTAAATGAATTTTGTGATAAATAAATGCCATGATTTTATAATAAAACCCCTCCAATGGAGGTGAAATATCTTCTAAACCAAAGAGTAGTGATATTTATTTGTATCATGTTTAGATTTGGTTTGATTTTTCCATATTCCTCTTGTTGGTGTTTCATTGAATAATATAAATTGGATTATCATACTCATTTATCTCAAATGACATTGCCCGAGTAGGCATATGTCTTGACCATGACTCTTTCTTTTTCACCATTTGAATATTATAAATCAATTTTCCATGTTTAGAAGAAGTGAATGAATTTGTAAAATGTTTGTGTAGGGTGTATGATTTTTTTCTATCATTTCATTGCCCTTTAGACATTGCATCATTTTTCCGCTTGCTACAAACTTCCGGTGATCCCTTGTTATAGAATATTAAATAGTTGATTTGTTCTATCATGTCCGTTGAGAACATATCTTATGGAGAAACCCGTTTGGGGTGTTTTTCTGGCCCCTTGTACCCCCTTGAGAACCAGTCTTGTCCTCAAGACTGAAGGATGGAAATTGGTTTCAAATAGTGAATTCGTCTTCCCATGTGGCATCGTACAAAAATTAGCTAGTCCATTGGATTAAAAATTGTGAATGATATATTCCATTTGTGTAATGTAATTGATGAGAGATAACATTCAGAGGTTCATGGCTTAAAGTAGAATCTAGTTCCATCCCTGGTAGGAGAGACAACTGTATAAGCTGTGTACCAACGACTTTCTTCGACTACAAAACATGAAATACTAGGTGTACCTGAGAAGCATCTAGAAAATCTAAACAATATGCCACTGAACCAACTTTCTCAAAAATTCTAAAAGGGCCATATAATATGGCCTCAAATTTTGGTGAATTCGGTGGGAAACATAGTGTTGCTTATGTGGTCGGAGTTTGAGGAAAACTCATTCTCCCACCTGAAAAACTACATGCCGAGGGTTCTTATCTGCTGCCCATTTTATATAATCCTGAGAATGAGCTAAGTGGTGTCGAAGCTGTCAAAGAGCTTCGTCACGGTCCCTCAAAGCCGCAACTACTGCTGCAACTCGAACTTTAGAGGGCATAAAACAAATAATGGATGGGGGTTTGCAACTGTAGACTTCTTCAAAAGGGGTTGTTTGGATGGAAATATGCCAAGTGGAGTGGTATCTCCATTCTTCCCAAGTAATCCAAAATGACCAAGAGAGAGGTTTATCCCCCACAAAACAATGAAAATATGTTTCGATACACCTGTTAACCACCTCTGTTTGGTCATCAGTTTGTGGGTGGTAGGCAGAGATTAGGCATAGAGTAGTGCCATAAAGATGGAATAATTCTATCATTAGTTGTTTGAGTTGTTGGAAAGCATTGAGGGCCTCATTTGTCCACCAAAATCCATCCTTTCAGGTGAGAATAGTAAGAGGCCATGCTACCTTTCCATATCCCCAAATGAACTTGCAGTAATAGCCGGTGAGGTCTAGAAAGTCACGGACTCCCTTAACAGAAGTTGGGATTGACCAGTCTAATATTACCTGCACCTTCCCAGGATCCACAGAAACCCCCTCAGCTGAAATCATGTGACCCTAATATTCAATTTCCTACTGCTTGAAATGAAACTTCTTCTTATTGGTGAAGAAATTATTCTCTTGTAGAATGCCAAGGACTGTTGCAACATGCTGCAGGTGGGTCGACCAATCCCTATTGTACACCAGTATGTTGTCAAAAAATATGAGTACATATTGTCAGAGAAGAGGTTGAAATAAATCATTCATTTTATCTTGGAACATATAGGGGGTATTCATTAAACCAAATGGCATTACTAAATACTCATAGTGGCAAGTATGAGTTCGGAAGGTAGTTTTTTCCACATCGCTTTCCTGCATCCAAATCTGATGATATCCTACTCTTAAATCAAGTTTAGATAAGTAACTCCATATAATTCATCAAGTAATTATTCAACCATGGGAATTGGAAACTTGTCAGGTATGATTACCTTGTTCAATGCTCGATAGTCGACACAAAGCCACCACGACCCATCTTTCTTTTTTACCAACAATACCAGGCTCAAAAATGCACTGGAACTGGGTCTGATTATTCCTCTGGACAACATCTCCTGCACTTGTGTTTCTATTTTTTTTGAAAATAAGGAGATATATATGGTCTTACTAAGACTGGTCCTTGTCCAGGTATGAGAATTATAGCAAGTTCTTGTTGTCTAGGTTCTGGAAAAGCCTGGGGTTCATAAAAAACTGAAGGATATTAGAGAAAATTCTATTGTAAGTCCTGCATTTGGTGTGAATTCAGGAGTTATTCCCCACTACTCTATTTACCTATAATTATTTGACATCAAATCCCATCAAAGAGATGTCTTTGAGACCACTGTTCCAGTGAAACTGCTACCCAGTTTGATCGATGAACTCCTGAAAGGATGAAAAAATAATTTCCTACTACAAAATTCATCACCATAGTCTTCTAATTAATGAAAACATCTCCTAGGGTACTGAGCCACGCCACAATTAGAATTTATTCCAGCCCTCCGATATCTAAGATGTGTGCTTTTATTGAACACCCATATTTCCCCATTGTCAACCAGATGTGTTGAAACATTTCTGTATTATCCATCTTATGCCCATATCAAAGAATTAGTCACATTCTCTTCGAGTCCAGGATGGTCATCCCTTTTCCAAGAGCATACTCTACATGTCTCTTCGACCACATCACTTGTAAACGGGTCTCTGGATTATGGATTCACACCCAACTCTATATTTCCTCACGCAAACCATGAAGAATAACACACATATTGAGATTCTGGTTGATGGGGAATAAGTGATGCCAGAAATTCAAAAAGTTCTATGTATTCTTGTACGGTGCCTTGTTCCCAGTTAGCAGCTAATTCCTCATAAGAATTTTGCACCTCTATTCCACTGAAATATTCCATTAGCTCTTCTTTAAGTTGTTGACAAGAAAATTATGGTTTCAATTATTCTAAGATTGTAAACCAATGAATTGTGACTCCCTCCATACTCACCTATGCCAATTATATTTTAGCAAATTCAGGTGTTTGACTAATTCAAAAAATACAATTGTGCCCTTTTGATCCATCAGCGAGGGTCCTGTCCGTCAGAAACTGGCAGTTCAACTCGTCTAACTGCTAGTAGTGGTCCTAGACTATCCCCCGTAGCTTCTTCTTGCCTTTGTATCCCTTCATTTGGACCAACTCTTTCAAAAGATCATATCTCCATCTCTTATGACCGAACTAAGGTTGTAGCCTCCTCGTGCACTGGAAGTTTCTCCAGACGATGTACTGTACCATCCATGGATTTCTGTAGCACTTTTAATCCCAAAAGTTCTTTCTAAAACACTCCCACTGTATTCATTAATCCAGACATAGTAGACTCCACCCGATCAAGACGTTGGTCTCGTCCTGCTTCCACACGCTCCAACCACTACTCCAATGCCTCTAATCGAGACTAAAGTCGAGTCTCCATACCCAGAAGTGAGGATCATAACACACTAAAGGAAACAAAACGATGGGGGGTGAGAGAAGTATCCGGAAGATCATACCAAAATGATAGAGTTCCCTCACCAGAACTAGCAGCAAAACAATTTATATTCAATAGAACAGTATTAGCATACCTGTTTACATATTCTAAGCCAGAAAATAGGGAGGAAGAAGAATTAGGAATGCTTTGGGAGGCCCCTACTACTCTCCCGCCCAAGCTCTAAGGAGATAATCAATAACAGACTACTGAATACCCCCTGTGGTTATTCCATGACCCACTTTATTCCCCCCTAATCCACTGAGCTGGCTTTCCACCCAAGCAGTTATCCCCCACGTGACTCCCTAACAAACTCCCCCTTTCCAGTTCCACGTGAATCCTTGAATGCCTCCCCTTTTCTAGCTACCCTTCTTCTAGAATAAACCTACCAGGTGGAAGGGTCCCCTTCAGCTCTAACATATCCTTATTGATTTTACTAAAACTACGTGATACCTTATTCCCCACTTGAGAGGATAATCCCTGCATGACATTAGAATCCTACCACACTGCCCTCTAGGAAAATGTATGGATTGATTCCCGCTATACATGATACATAGTGATGTCTAGAAATTTTGTCCTGGACTAACACAATTTTCATTCCATCCTAGATCTTAGGGATTGTGACACACTCAAGTCGATCCCCTGCCCAACCTAATTCTCAGATGATGCCCCTTCCTCCGAGTATGAGCTATATCTGTGTGAGTGGTTCACTTGGTTTTTCTTGGGTGATAAGGACACACTAAATTTAAACAATTAATTATTTCCCACCGTAGCATTTCCCATTCTTATGTACATGATCACAATATTTATAGAAATATGCTAGTCCAAACACCATGACCTTAAAAGCTATGCACTCATACCTGAGGTGTTCCTAATAATCCCTAAGATATGAAAACATGCTAAGTTCATTTTCCCCATATTTATTTATTTGATATCTATCCCCTTGTTCCTTTCTACAAGACCTTAAAAATTACACCCCTACACTCTTGGCTATATGCCCTTAAGGGTAATCCCCCTTTGGATAAAGTTATAAGACCATAAACTAAGTTGTTTTTGAATCACCATATCAGAGTGCAAAATAATAGATGAAAATAAATCAATCAAAATCTATGATATAAACATTATAATATACATGCTAATACATAACTGAAGTAAAATTAAATACATAAAAATTAACACACACTGGTCTCCCACCAGATCGACCCCATATATAAAAAAAGAATATAAAAGGAAAAAAAGAGACTCCAATCCATCCTCGAGTCTCACATCATATCAATCACCAAACCATCTGAACTTCTCCATCATTATCATGTAACAATGATCCTTTAGACAATTTGATCCTATATGCAAGTAATAATTCTTCTCAAGGACCAAAGTGTCATCGCCTCCTGAGCATGATGAGAGTACAACATAGTATGAAACCACTAATATAGTTTGATACATAACCATTAAATGTGTGTCACTACATGTGATATTCTTAGATAAATAAATTTATAAACTATTTAATATAAATAAATAAATAACTATTGATCCTTAGGCTTTAATGTGACAATTGTGATCAACCACACCTACCACGTCTAGTGATGAAGTGTCTCTGAGCATGTTGTGAAACTGTTCCAACTAGTATATCATTTAAAATTAATACCCATACTCTTGGGGAAATCAAATATAAAAGTATTATGGTCAAGAACTATTTACTAGGGGAATGTACCTAAGAAATGTAATTGTAGAAAGCCCACAACAAATTACCAGGAGTCCTAAGAAATCAAATACTATCAGGAACAATGGTAAATCCCTAGATGTCATGGGAAGTCAAACATCATCTAGTATTAGCCAATTCCCATGCTCCTAGGGAAATATAGTTTTAATGTCTATAGAGTCGATTCCAAGACATCTTGGGAATTTCCATATTTTTAGTCACATCATCAAATCCAAGGGGATTACATAAGGAATTCCATAGACATGAAGGCTGAATCCCAGTATCCTAAGAATTCCACACTCATCGGGATCATTGTTGAATCCCTGCATCCTAAGAATTCCACTCATCAGGATCAAGGTTGAATCCCTACATCCTAAGAATTCCACACTCATCAGGTGACTTCAATTTTTGTGTTTTATTGCAAGTTCCAGTGAGTTTCTGTGTTTGATTTCTGGGTGATTGCAGGTGATTGCAGTGAGTTTTTTGTGTGTGTTTGTAGTGAGTTTTCTGTGTGTTTCTAGTGAGTTTTTGTGTGTTTGTAGTGAGTTTTCTATGTGTTTGTAGTGTGTGTTTGCAGTGAGTTCTTGTGTGTTTGTAGTGAGTATTCTGTGTGTTTTCAGTATGTGTTTGCAGTGAGTTTTTATGTGTTTTATGTGTGACTGCAGGTTTCAGGTTTGCAGTGTTTTTTTTGTTTTGTAGTTTGTTTTTTATTGAAGGTTGCAGGTCGAAGTGTGATTTCTGTGTTATTGCAGTGTGTTTGATATTAGGTTTTGTCCGTGAAATAGAGTGGGGGGGGGTCTATGTAGGTTCTGTCCTTAAAAGAGTGGGGGGGGGGGTGTATGCATGTTCTATCTTTGAAATAGAGTGTGGGGTCTATGCCAATGGTTTCAAAACCATTGGTATACCTCTTTATAATTCCTACAACCTATACTGATGATTCATTTTGAACCGTTAGTATAGGAATAGGCCCACGGTTCAGAACCGTTGGTACAAATTTATTCCAACAGATCAAACTCTAAGTGTATATTTGTACCAATGGTTAAAAACTGTAGGTATAACTCTATTCCAACGGTTCAAGTGGAACCGTTGGAACAACATAATTCTATACCTTTGAAAATCATTGGCAGAGAGATATACCAATGGTGTAAACCATTTCTATAAAGATGTCTCAATGGGTTAAAACTGTTGGCATAAATTTATCCCAACGGTTCACACTGAACCGTGGGAATATTGAAATCCGAACCACCATATATGAACAATTAAATGTGAACCATTTTCATAAGGATACCCCAATGACCTACATGCCAATGATTATTAAAACCATTGGAATAGGCTATCCCAATGGTTTCAAGTCCTATCCCAACAGTTTGAAACTGTTGGGATAGTTTAGATATTCAGTAGTGATATTACCTATACAACCCCTCATACAAAAAGGTTATAGTGGAAATACACACCATATTCCTTGAGAGGGAGCACATATCCAAAAGAGATAGTGGGAGCGAGATATACTTCTATGTAGTTGGGGATCAAGGTACACATGAGTTGGTAGAGGAACAGATTCCACAAAGCCCTGTGGAAGAAAGAACTCTTCCAGAGACAAAAGAGCTATGTAAGAGTACAAGAGAGGTTAGAGAACCAAAACATTACGGTTTTATAGTTTCTGAGGATGGTGACTCATTATTAGTTGATAATAAAGATCATCTAACCTACAAGACAACAATAAGTGGAATAGATGTTGCCAAATGGAAAGAATCCATGAATTTTGAAATGGATTCCATGTACCAAAACCAAGTCTAGATTTTGGTAGATCCTCCAATTGATGTAAAGCCTGTTGGTTACAAATGGGTATTCAAGAAGAAACTGTACATGGAAGGACAATTCATCACCTATAAGGAACGACTGGTTGTAAAAGGGTTCAAACAACATCAAGGCATTGACTACGATGAAACATTTTCACCAGTTACAATGCTAAAATCCTTGAGTATTATATTGTCCATTGTCACTTACCATGACTATGATATTTGGAAAATGGATGTCAAAACATCCTTCCTTAATAAAAACCTTCAGGATGATGTCTACATGACACAACCTAAAGATTTTATGACTCCAAAGGATTCCAATAAGGTATGAAAGTTGTAGAAATCCATTTATGGATTAAAGTAAGCATCTAGGTCATGGAACATTCATTTTTATGAAGCCATAATGAAATTTGGTTTTATCAAGAATGAATGTGAGCCTTGTGTCTAAAAACGGTTTAGTGGGAGTGCAGTCATTTTCCTAATAGTATATGTTGATGACATATTACTTATTGGAAATGAGATACTGATCTTACAGTCTATTAAGGAATGGTTAAATCAATACTTGTCCATAAAGAACTTAGAAGAGGCAGCATATATTCTTGGGATCAAGATCCATCGTGATAGATCCAAGATATTGTTGGGCCTAATTCAAAGTTTATACATTGATAAGATACTGAAGAGATTCAATATGGAACAATCCAAGAGGGGATTGTTGCAATAATCACATGGGATTAATCTTTCCAATAAAATGTGTCCTCAGACACATGGGTAAAGAAAGATAATTTTAAGGACTCCATATGCATCAGTGATTGGGTCAGTCATGTATGTCATGCTATGTACTAGGCTAGATGTCACCAACGCATTGAGTGCGGTAGGAAAATATCAAGCTAACCCAGGTGACCGCCATTGGATGGTAGTCAAGACTATCCTAAAGTATTTGAGGTGTACTAAGGATATGTTCCTAGTTTATAGAGGAGATGCGGAACTAGTATTCAGAGGATATACAGATGCTAGTTTCCAGATTGATCAAGATGAAATAAATTCGCAAACAGGATACATTTTCACTTTGAATAGATAAGTTCTTCTAGGTCGAAGAACATGTGGTCAAGAATGAACGACACAAGACACTCACTTAGACGTGCTAGCACCTGGAGAACGAGCACTGTCAATTTGAGGCCATCAGAGCACGTGTGGATCACCGCTAGATGGATTCTAGTTTGGATCCTTACAAGTGCAACGAGATAATTTGGAAGGGTCATTCCAGACAATCAACATCATCAACGAAGAAAATAAAAAAGATCCATTTATTCTTTTTCTTTATGAAATTAGTTAAATTAATTATAAACATGATGTGCAAGATCCTCTCTAAAGGTTTCGGGCCTCTTCTTTATTTATCTAAATCTTTGATTATATTCCATGAAGACTGATGTTCATCGTCATATTGATCCTAGAATGATCATTGATCATGGTAAAAATTAAATTTGGGTTCCGTCCTAACCACGCTTCCGCTGTGCCCGAAACCTTCAACAATCTCTTCTTCTAAACCTCTCACAAAGATACCTCCTTACCCATCTTCCGTCAGCTCAATTTGTTTCTTTGACTTGTCATTTATGAATTTAGAGCATTCTTCTAGAGCCAAAAGGTCTATTATCTCCTTGTTGAATACCTCTAAAAAAGATACCTTCATGTGGTATTCAACACTTTAAGCTTACAAAATATCAAATATTTTCTTAACATCTCTCAGAATCACACCAGCATCACTTGGAAATTATCCATTCTAGAAAAAAGAAAAGGAATCACAGTTTTACCATGATATGTGATACAGATGAAAGATGGGAGGTTGATTATTTTATTGAAACCAAATATATTTTATTGTACCCCTTTCATTGTGTACATTTTCCCTATTCTAGTTTGTCTATAAGAAAAGATAGTGCAGTTATATCCCTAAAGGACTTCAAGAAAATTAGGAGATACAACTTGATCAAAAAACTCCTCCCGTTTAGATGTTGGACCAAAAACATAAAAATAAACTAACAATTCTAGCTTCCATTTATAAAGTCATAACTAAATGATAACTAATTACACTACCAATTCTACACTAAGATAGAAACAAAACCTCAAGTTTTGATAAACTAAATATAAAATCATACCTTATCAAAAACAAAAATCCTATCGATATGTTGGTTTGTTATAGTCTGTATCATTGAAAATTCCTTCCTGTTTTTCATTATATGAAACCATGATCCACATGTTCACCTTCAACTCATCATCATTCAAAGTCCTGGAGTATTCAAAGGATCATTAGTGTATGTAAAAGAAAAAAATTGAAAACAAAACAAGTTACACTTATAGGATAACAAAATTCACCTGCAATGTAGAAGAACCTGCACATTCACGCCTTTATCTCTATGATGCCTATTACTTAACCTTGAATCTGCTGATCTTGGATCTATGGTTACATTATAACCTTGATGTGGGGTGTGCGACAAGGAGACAAGCACCAATCCTCCTCGATGCTGTGATTGTGAAGGATCCATAACTCAATTGATCTATTAATGCTAGATTTCTTCCACTAAAACTGTTAGATCACTTTTATAAGCACTAAACATGAGTTGCAACTACATTGAATATACAACCCATAAGAATAAAACATTCATCTTATGAAATGAATTTGTGTGATAATTTGAATAATTCTTATTTAAACATCAATTATGAAGTTTTCTTAATGTTTTTAGTGCTTGAATAGGTTTAGATGTTCTTAATGAATTTATGAATAATTCTAGAATTTGTTAAATACGGTACACATAACATTTATACTAAGAAAATTAATTTGCACAAAACATTTGAGTTTTTCTGATAAATTGTTGAGGAATGAGATTAAAAATTGATTTCAAATATTTTATAGCAAACTCCATTTTTTTCAACAAGTAGAGGAAAAGCCGCTTTATTTAAATTAAAAAGAAATCCTTTTTGAAAAATGGGAAAATAGGAAACACATAATAAACAAAATGACAAAAATTCCAAAAAAATGAGTCCCAAAGGGATGAACAAGACCCAAGTGATCAAAAGAAATCAAATTTCATGATAATCAAAAAAAAATTATTCCATCACCCCTAAAAGATAATGCAACTATGAAATTGGTCATAGAGAAAAGTGTCACCCCCTACCAAGGAGGATCACTTTACTGGAAACACAATAAGGAAGAGCACTCCTCCCACACACATTAAAATGTGAGCACATCTATTTCTCCTTCGCACTGTCCACCCGATAATGATTGTGAGAAGAACACAATGTGTCAACCTGATGCAACACAATCTCAAGACCAAAATAATGGTAAAAAATCAAATCAAAGCACCCATATATCCAACAAGTGGGACATGCGGGTGGATGATGGGTGTCAACAAACCCATCCGTATTTCGAGGCCGCCAACCCAGCAATACAACAATGTAGCCAAACTACCACAAAATGTGATGAAAAAAATTCCAAAGCTCAAAATGACATCTGCAACCCCTCAACCAGCCAGATCAGCAAACAATGTTCAAACAAAAGGCAAATAAGTCACAAAAATGTCCATACCCCACAGAAACATCATCCACCTACTGACATCTGTCAACCAAAACCAAGATACATTGAAAAACAGCAACGCCATGGACTACCCAAGGTTAGCCACAAGATCCATCTGTAGAGTCACCCAAAAAATCACCATTTCACCCATTAAGCAACTTAATGATCCCTGGATACAAAAACCACATGGAACAAAAAAAATGTTGAAAAAACTATTTTAATAATTCAAGTTAAATAAATCAACAACAATTCTTATTTTTCAGAAAATCTAATTATGAATTACTTTTTTGAATATGTATCAATAATACATGGAAATCAAACGGAAGAAGTTGTTGAAGAACTCATAAGAAAGAGTGTGATCGTATGTTAATCAACAACTGAAGGCTATAGTGGAAAACTTTGAAGAAAAAGAATCATTGATAAGTAAGATAAAAATTAATTGAATTAAAATGTATGACCACATAATATTTTCATTGATTTTTTTTGAATTATTGGTCTAAATATTTTGAATTTATGAAGGCTGAAATATATTTTTGGATATGTGTTGGAATTTAAATACCCAAGGATTATAGAGTTATCTAAAGAGATATTTTTGGATATTTTATTATGAAATACTAAATTTGAATTGGTCAATATCTATGGTTTTAATCGATTAAATTGATCATGTATTTTTTAAAGAAAAACATGGAGAATCTATTTTCATAAAAACAATACTAAAAATATTACTTTTATAATGAATACACTTTAATAAAATACCATTAAAATTAATTATTTATATTCTAAAATTTAATCTTACTAATCAATTTATATTAAAATATTTATTTTAATTTTATAAATACATCATATCATATTTTAATAATAATATTATTAATACTAACACATAGAAAAAATATATATATTTCTAATATTTTAAAATCACATTTTTTTTATTTCACTATGAGTTATCTTATTCATAATTTATTACTAATAAAAAACAACATTAGTATACCTATTGCATATATGCATATCCGATGGTCATATTCTCAACACTACCAAAAAATGGGGCAAACACAACGTTGATAATGGGGGGGGGGGCTTTTTCAGTGCTATCAAAAAGCACTGATAAAAGTTTTTAATAAAATATATTAATAATTTATATAAAATTATTATATTTATATTAAAAAATAATTTTTATTTATATACATTAAATAAAAAAGCCTCTTTATAATTAATACATATTTTTTAATAATTCAAATTTATATATAATGTTTAAAAAAAGTGTTTCTAAGATTATAATTTAATATATATATATATATAAATATTTAAATAATTATAATATTATAATAAATTTCATTAAATAATGAATATATTTATTATATATATTAGATATATTAGATTTATTAAATTTATTAGATTTATTAGATTGATTAGATTGATTATATTCATTATATTTTGTTATATATTTATTATATTTATTGTATTTATAATTAATATATTAATTAGATTAATTAGATTCATTAGATTCATTAGATTCATTAGATTCATTATATTTTTATATTTATTATACTTATTATATTTATTTTATTTAGAATTAATATATATATAAATACTTTTTAAATATATATATATATATATATTGATATTTTAATTATTAAATATATATGTGTTTCCAATGAACTTGGTCAATAAATAAATTGATCGATCATGCATGCATATATGTTCTGTATTATCATGAATGTTCATTTATACATTAAACCCTTCTAATTCACTACTACAAATATGGCCTTTATCAGCGCTAAAAAAGTGCATTAACAGCAGTAAAAAAGCGCTCTTAATCAAGGCGAAGATAAAGGGGGTTCCATTTTATCAGTGCTCGGAAAAGCACTGATAAAAGCCTCTTTTATCAGCGCTAAAAAAGTGCTGATAAAAGAGTCTTTTATCATTGTTAAAAAAAGCATTAATAAAAGGGTCCTTTATCAACTCTTTTTTTAGCGTTGATAAAAGTCCCCTTTTATCAGTGATTTTAAAAAGCACTGATAAAATTAGAAAAAATAAATAAAAAAGAATATATAATTAAAAATAAAAAAATATTTATTTAGTAGTTATAATTATAAATAAACAAATATTTATTTAAATAATTATAAAATTATAAAAAAAATTAATAAAATTATAAATATTATAAATATAATTTTGTTATAATTTTATAGTTTTTTAAATAAATAAATACATATTCATTTATAATTTTAATTAAAAATAAATATATATTAATTTATTCATTATAAATATAAATAAAAAAAATTTGTTTAAATAATACTTAATTTATAGAAAATATATTTATTATTTTCTTATATAATGTTATATATAATTAAATAAGTATATTTATAAATATATAGAAATATTGATAAATACATACAAATATTTATATTTATTGTTATAAATAAATACAGATATATTTAAATAATTATAAAATTAAAATAAATATAATAAATAAATATATTAATAAAATTATTAAAATTAGTAATATTAATTTGTTACAATTTTATATTTATTTAAATAAATAAATAAATAATTATTTATAATTATAATTATAAATAAATATAAATTTATATAATTATAAATAAATATATATTCATATAAATAATTATAAAATTAGAAGAAATATAGTTGTATATATCTATAATCTTATAAATATATATAATTAATATATTTATTATATATATATATTCTAGGATTATAAATATATTAAGTATATTTCTTATAATTTTATAATTATTTAAATTATAATTTTATAAATATAAATATAAATATATTTATTTATAATCATAAATATAAATATATATATATCATATAAATAATTTTATAAATATATATTAATATAAATAAATTATTAACATAATACTTTTATCATCGTTTATTTAGCGATGATAAAGGCCTATCTTTATCAGTGCTAAAAAACGCTGATAAAGGTATGTTTTATCAGCGCTTTCTATTTTAGTGCTGATAAAACATACCTTTATCAGTACTTTTTATCTAGCGCTGCTAAAATGTTCACCGAGTTTTATAAAAACAACCCAAATTTATCCTCCTTTCTCTCACCCCTCAAGCTCTCGTGGAAGACGATTGCCACCGCCATGCCTCCTCCTCCTCCTCCTCTCCCACTGTCTCTCCTTTACCATGAACCATACCTCCACTGTGTGCCTCTCCTATTTGTTATCTATTTCTTCTTGTTTTTATGTAATTATAGTTTGATATTGATGATATGTTGTGAATTGTATGGGCTAAATGGCCCGTTGAAAATCATGGCCGTTGGTGGTCCTTGTTTTCACACTAAATGACTTGCATGTTGGTTGGTGTTCCTATTCATATTTTTTCCTTTTCTTTTGTGTGACTCAGTTATGGATTTAAAGTGTGATTCCAATAGAGAATAGTGTAATTACTTTTTAATGATTATGATTTTTTCGTTAGGGGTTGATTAGTATGTCACTTGACATATTTATGTGTTCTCCATTAATAATGACAGGTTTTAGCTTCGATTTTACTTGAGTGAGGTAGGTGTTTCTTTGGAACTCCCTTGTAATACATGTTATAAATTTATTGAATGTTTTTAAATGATTTCTTATGAAATTATAATTCTAAGTTATGACTTTTTTGGGTTTCAATTGGCTTGAAAATTGTTTAAAGAGTTGGCATAGACTTATGTCACACACTATGTGTTTTGTAAAAGGCCTGAGTGGATTTTTTAAAGGAATTAAAATATTTTGAAAGTTTGTTCATAAATTTTTTTTTCCTTTAAAGTGAATATGTCATATTTTAAATTCATGTTTTGCAAAACGAATTGAATGAAATTTCAACCTATTTAAATGATTTTGAGACCCTGAACTCTCATGGTGGATTAAGATGTTTTCAAAAGGATATTGAAGCTTAATAAAAGGTATTATAGAACATATTTCCTTAAAAAATAAAAGGGTTTATTATTTTTAAATTTATTTATAGAAAATGGTTGGGTTTACAAATTTTCTTTCTAGTGCATTTTGATAATGGTTTTTGGATTAAATTTGAAATGTTTTTCTCAAATGGGGTAAAAATGGATTGGCTTCTCAAGAACATTTGTAAAATCCTAGTTGGTAATTTAAATGAAGTTATTTTATAAATATTAGAGACCCTCAATTGAGCTCCATGCATTTATTGTTACTATTGTGGATCATGACCCCATGGGGGATTCTTTATATTCTTATACTTATTGTGAAGATTATAAAAGGATGTGAAAGCAGTTGTTTCTTATGAGAGTGTATGAGGTGTGGTGAGGTTAAATTTAAAATTATTGAAATTATATTTATGTGATGATCTATTATTTCACTGGTTTCTCACTTACACTATTGAAATGTCATGGGTGTCCTAGGAAATTGGTAGGGATCCAGAAAAGTGAAATCCCTAGTGTGGAGTGCACTGCCTAGTGTAAGGACCTAGTTAGATTGAGTGAGTTTATAAGATGTTTCAGTGTCCCTAGAATGTACTAGAAGGGACATATATTATTTTGATCCCCTAATCATGAGAGAGATCAGTGAGTTCTACAAGACTACTTGGATATGAAAAGTTAAATAGTATCTACTTAGCTTCCTCATATCTAGTTCATGATTCAAATACATGAGTCTTAAGAAGTTTCACATGATGGTTACATCATTATTAGGACACTTTAGAGGATTTATTTTCTTGGTTGGATTGTATTCCCCTATATTTCCTGATTATATCGCACCATCATTTGGTTGTTTTTGAATTATGTTTCCCTATTTCCTTAGTGCCTATGTATGATCATTGTTTCACTTCGTGTGTGTATTTTCTTACTTTCAAATAGGTTGATTTAAATGGTTAAAAAGTGTTATTTAAATAGAGAAAAATTGGTTATTTGTTAAATGATTTTGAAGAAAATGGATTTTCATTGTGGTTATTTATGAAAAATATTTTTTCAAAATGGTTCTAAAAGGGGGATAAACTATGATTTTACATGTCTTATATGGTATTAAAGGACCTATTTCCATTTTTTGATATTTTTATTTCAAAAATTTTTTCATCCTTGTTTTTATATTAGAAAAAGTGTGGTTGTTTCAAAATATATTAGTTTATTTTTTTGCACTTATTTTATAATTCATGTGAAAATATATTTTATACATTATGTTCAAACTGGAACTTTATAAACTATATTATAAAGGGATTTAAAGAGAATTATTTAGGAGATCATATAATGAATTTTTAGCTCACACCCTACATATGAATTGGTGGACAAGAGTGTATGACACTCTTATATATTTTTTTAGTGCCCTATTTTGTTTTGTTCTTGATGATCAGATTGGTCTGTGGTTGGATGATGGGATGTGGTGAGTTACCAGGGGTCACTAGTGTTGATGTTGGAGTTATTTGATTTTTTTTCCATTTTAACTTTACTTTTAGGATGTTTTAGTAAAAATGAGTTATGATTTTTTTAATAATAAGGTGTTATTCTGGAGTGGGTTCTTAATCACTACCATTTGTAATGATGCTTAAGTTTCCATAGGGTAGTTATACTCCATTCATTGATGGTTTGGATAAGGCATGGTAGTAGATAAGACTCTACGTGAGATGGTGGAAGATTCTAAGATGATATTTTAATTATATGAGATAGGGTTGAACTAATAACATCAAATTTATATCTATGATAATACCATTGAAATAGGCATGAAATTATACGATACTTGACCTAAGTTGTGTAGCTCAGTATGAGTATTTTTATGTTCATGATTGATCCTTATAAGATATTAATAAGAGATTGATGAAAACATAAATCTTAACCATAAATGTGTTGGGTAATGAGTATGGCTTATATTTTAATGTATTAGGAGTTAGTATTTGAATAGTTTAAGTCCATGATGGTCATGTGGTTTCTTATGGGTCCATACAATTAAGGACACACAAGAGAAACTTCCCAAATCCTTTTCTAGATTTGGAAATAGTGGTTATTTCTATGAGGTATTATTGGAATACACTAAAAAGTGTTTGAAAAATGTGTTCAACATACCTTTTTTTTTGTTTTAAATAACTTTAAAATGATTTAAACACTTTTCATGGACTTAGGTTGCATGAGAAGTGTTTCTCAACTCACATGATTAGATTTTATAAAGGGTTGTAAATGTTTTGAGAGTGTATGTAATGTCGATTTCATTTTAACAAGGGCTATGCAGAGTTTTAAATGAAAAATTTTAAAATATAGAGGGTTGTCGATCATTTTAAATGATTAAAATTATTGGTACATGAAGTTTCATTGAATTATTTATAAAAAAATAATTGGGGTTTTTGAGAAAGAGTGTTTGAAACAGATTGGTTTATTTTAAAAAGGGTGTGTTATTTTAAAGAATAATTTGTGTAAATGGTTGGTTTTTTTAATGGTATTTCAACTATGATTCTATAAATAGTTTTTAAGGGAGACTTAAAGTATAAAATTGTCTTTTGCCTTGGTTAATTTTTGTATCAACTTTTTTTCTATTTATTTTGTTAAATATTAATATTACCGAATCAAATAGGATGGATATGAATAGATACTGGATGGATGCCAGTCGTTAGACAAGAGAGTATGAAAATGGAATGAAAGAGTTCATCAAGTTGAAAAAGATCATGCATATGACCCTTCTCAAATCCTTTATATGTGTTTATGCTATTGTTATTCAATATATGTTAGTTAGGAGGAGTTGGAAGAACACCTGATCTGTCATGGAATAGATCGTGGTTATAAATGTTGGAATAAACATGAGGAAAAGTAAATGTAGCTAGTGGATGGGATAAAAATTCATTTTATGGATCATATGATATGATTAAAATTGTGGAAAATGAAGAAGAACGTATCAAGGACGTGATAAATGTGAATGATAATGAAGATCATACTGAGGAAATGAAAAAGACAAATCAATAAGAAATTCATGATTTCCCAAAATTGTTTTTAGCAGTTAAAGAGTTGTGAAAAGATTAATTTGTATGGTGGTTGCATTAAATATATAGCATTTTTGGCTGTACTAAAGATATATAATTTGAAATCAGGCAATAGATGGAGTGATTCTAGTTTTACAGAATTACTTTCTCTCTTGAATTACATTCTACCAAAAGATAATGAGCTCCCAAGCCAAATGTACAACTCTATAAGAATGATTTGTTCCATGAGTATGATATATGAATAAATACATGCCTACCTTAATGAATGTATACTTGTAACACCCCGACCCCAGTTACCTAGAGTCGGTGCATTATTACATAACATTTTCATGATCACAAAAGATCAAGTCTCGAAAGACCGATTAGTTTAGTAGTCTTGGAAACACTAGATATATTCATAAGTCTTGCATTACATCATAAAGTAAAAAAAACTACAACAAAATATTGTCTTCATATCCCCTCATACTATCCCTGTAGTTCATTCATAAATTACTTCTTCACATCTTGGAAAAAATAAAACATTTAAAGGGGTGAGCTCAGATGCTCAGTAAGGATAACTGTATAGAGAAAAATTTCATAAATAAGCATAAACATTTAAGGCAATGCATAACTAAAACAAAAGCCTTTTAAACTTGAACTTCAACATAATATGGAAAAGATAAAATGAAATAATCTATTTAATTATTCACATGGATATTCTACTAGTCAAATAATCACATGAAATATCAATAACCACTTTTGTAATGATGGAATGCATAATGCCAAACTATCATAACCACATAGTCAAGGCCTCGTTCCAAGACAACAAATAAGATTTTGTCAAGGACTTGTGCCAAGACACTAGTTTGTCTCCTGAGACCTACTGATGCATCGAGGAGCTATAGTGGGCTCCACCCGTCACTTATTAAGTCCAATTAATTCCTCAGATGAACAGGTTTAAAACATAACATAAAATTCGTATTAAAACAAGCATAAGAAATGCCAATACTTTATCCACAAACCATGAATGGTATAAAAATAGCACATCCACAGTCAAACATAACTCATTCAATACAATAAGGAAGATTGTATTGTAACATATTAACCTAAATTGATAATAATGAAGGATATTGACATAGATGAAAATAATTCTCAAAACAATTTGAGAGAAATAACCCCCTTTTACTTGAAAACATTTAAAATTCACACTATTTGTCAAGAAGTCATTTAAAAATAGATTTTTGAATCAAAATGTCCCATACCACTTTGAAACTTTTAAATAGAGTTTTAATTTTAAAACTTTAATGTCCATATAAATAAATCTTTAAAACCATTTTTAAAACATGGACATTAATGAGAAAGATTTAGAATAATAAATCTTTAAATAATTTAAAATGATATTTTAGTTAGAGTTCCTAAACAAAAGAGTGACACTTTATTACAAATAATTGAGGTAATCAAAACATTTTAATATCATGAGAGTTAAGGGATTCATGATATACTATGTCAAAGTACATTATATACACCATATAAAAGTGATTTGGTGTATAACAACAAAGAAGTCTCAATGGAATGTAAATTGAGATGAAATCTATTATAAAGACCATATCCTTAGGTTAAGGATAAATCAATGACATAATTATGTGTGATAAATATAAATACACTCTATATGATTGGATATTTAGTATAAATCAATCAGAGGACATTCACACATATTCTTGTAAAGACAACACCAATGAATTGGATATTTAACTCAACAAATGGAGAATGAGTTAAAAATTACTCTTTTCAAGTTCATATCGATGACTTGAGAAATTATCAATGGAGTTATTATGTGTATAAAAAGTATATCCATATAAATGGGAGTGAAAATTATTACATAAGCAAATGAATAGTGATTCCACACATAATCTTGGAGTAAAATAATCAATGAAGTATGCGTAAAGCCGAATGAATGGAAATTGAAATTTCAAATTCCCTTATCAATTTGGTAACTTAAAAAACATACACCCATGAAAGAAGGATCATAAAATTATGATGTAAGTATCCATAAATTTAAGTATATTACACAATGAATACAATCATGGGTAGTACACACACCATATTCAATAAATAAGCGGTGAACAATGGAAATCTCACGGAATTAAAAGTGAGATAAGAAACCATTTACTTTGTACTTTTTACTCAATATAGGGTAGGTTAAAATTCTGTATAATGGTGAAATAAATTTTATTTAATTATAAAATAATCATATACATTAATATGATATCATATATAATCTTTTAACATTGCTTTGTTAATAATATCTTAGTATTATCATCGTTTCAGGTGTTAACTTACTCATTTTATTTTATATGTTTTGTTACATAAGTCATGTTTGTTATGGATAGGTTGTATCTTATTCATATAGAGAATTATATAAAGTACTTAAACATTATTTGTAATCATAAAATGAGAATTAGACTTGTATCGATACGATGAGGAATGAATCTCATCACGTTCGTGGAGACGGTAGTATGTACGTACGCACGAGCGATAATATAATTCTTTTGATATTAAAATCATATATAATTGGATGTTATATAATATATATAGAATAATAATAATGTTATATTTATTATTTACATCAATTACACATCATTATCATACCCATCCAAATAATAATGCTTTTAATAACAATTACACCACGACGTGGATACGGTAAGCCATACGTACGCACGTATGGTGAAATGTCATTCAAAGGATGGATAGAATAATTAATATGGTTGTACCATATTTATAATAACGTCACAGTATATAAAAGATACTGGAGTTATTATTTTAGAATGGAAATAACAAAGAAAGAAGAAGTTGAAGAAGAAAGGAACTTGAAAGAGGGTGGTGAAAACATTACCTCTTCTTCGGGTTCTTCCTTTTGATTTGATCAAAAGGGATCCTTAGGATTTCTTTATGATCAAACTAAGGCCTCTAGGTTGAATTGAGGGATTTTGAGAGAATATTTTGGCAGGTTTTGGCCGAACCAAAAGGCTTTGAAGGTGTAAATTAGAGAGAAGGGGGAGTACCCTTTTATAAGAGGGGTGAGGGGCACCTTTGGAAAAGCTAGAAATATTATTCTATAATAAATTTATATTCAGTTTATAATGGCTACAAAGTAGATTATTTAAAGTTTAAGGTGGGTATGGGTCTAAATAATTTCAAACAATAGATTTTATACAGGTTTGAATCACTATATTAACCTTATCATTTATATTTAACTCTTAGTTAAATAGTTTGACATTTACCATGTCTCTTTGTATTTTTATATTATATAGTTAATAAACTTACTATATACCTCCAATAGGCCCCCAAGTGGTCCATTAATGATAAAACTATTTTTATATAAGTCCTTTGGCCTAACCTTATATTTTTAGGAATATAATATCAATTAATAATATAATATTTGTTTTAAAAAATATTTTATGTCAATTTTGACACCATTGGGTATTTTGTTTTTGGTAATTTCATAAAAGCATTATTACTTCAAAAACAAATTATATAACCAATCCTAATATGGTATGTTAACCTATAAAATTAGTTTAATTCATAAAAAGTCTCAAATTACATTTATTTTGATATTTATAATATCAATTATTTTAATATTTCATTAATTAGGTAATTACTACATCACCATTGTGTCATAAATAAATTAAATTATTTAATGTCTAAAAATTATAAATAAAATACCATTATGTATGAAATATTTTTATCTTTATAATGAATATTTATAATCAAATTTATCTTATGTATAACCCTATATTCAAAATGTTTTATTTATTAAACTTTGATTTTATCTCTTTTAACTCTTCTTTGAATTAAATAATAATAAATGTCCTAATCTAATCCAAGTGGACCTTAATGATAATATTTTATTCCTAAGGTTGTTTTTGGTCGAGATACACTTGTACAATAGAATTAGGACATGTTTTATGGTAATATTAATATCATTTTTACCCTTAATTACCCTATTTACTTTTAACCGTGGTAAATAAAAGTAAAAAATTACTATTCACCAAAAATTATTTTCATCTCATTGAACCACATTTTACCCCTTGATATTAACCGTGTCTCTTGAATTTTCGAAATTCCACTCACAGAAGCGGTAAAATTATGTTTTATGTGAATTTCTAAATTCTCCTAGGAGGTGGGTAAAAGATGGTGAAAAGTTCAATAAGATTTATATATATATATATATATATATAATTATTCTAAACTTAATCTAATGAATTAAATTGAACTTATATAGGTATTATGTATCTATTTTGACCTTAATTAAATTTAAATAAAATAAATAATTATTTAAATAAAAAAATTCAGTTTTAAACTATAACTCAGTGTTTTTTCACTATTCATCAAGAATTGAATGTTTTCAGAAAAATACCAAAAATTCACCCTAAGAAAATTTCGATATTCCAAATCCAAAAATGAAGTCCATTTTGAAAGATAAAATTTATAAAATTTCATAAAGTGGGTATTACTATTCATAACGGCTAGTTTGATTAGTTTTGGTGTGTGTTAGAACAAGAAGTTGCGTACAACACATACTACTGTATTATTCAAAGAGAAGCGTACCATGGAAGCTTGGGGTGTTACATTATCCCCTCCTTCAAATAATTTTGTCCTCAAAATTTTTAAAATTGGGCTTGATAATATAATGGAAAGTCCCACATCATAAAAAGAGTCAATAAAACTATCACCTTAAAAGAAAGAAAGAGAAGTACAAAGGTCACCCAAGATAACTCATACTAGGATTCCATGTAAGAAAACATGGATATGGAAGATAAACTAAGTCTCAAGTTTGGATGGAGAGGGATATAAAACCTGATCAGGAGAAAGTTAATAACAATAAAGCAAAAACTTGTGATGAGACAAACGGTTATTAGTTTCCCTGTATGAAAAGTATACAGACAACATTTTTTTTAAGTTACATTACATAAATATGAGGAATTAATTTATGAGATTGACAAAGAAAATAAAGATATATACTTACTTTTTAAGTATAGTTTCATTATTTAATAAATTTCCACCACTAACTCATTTTTTTTAAATGATGAGTATTCAAGAAGACTTGGTCACACTACAAGAGTTAGAATAAACTTCAATAGAATCACATGATCCATGAAGGATAAACTATATATTTACCTTGTATTTAGAGATTAATCAAAACCAAAAAAGTTAGTACATTATCTAATGATCCCCCAAAAGGATATTCCTTTAGAGAAACAAACACTAATCTTAATTTCTAAAATTAAACCAACAATACCCCAAAGTTAAATAAATACCATTCAATAAATTTTTTTCCTTAAAATCATTCAATATAATCCAAAATAATATTGAAACCCAAAACTTAGAAGAATTTGGTTATGTAGTCTTCCATGTAAAATTGTATCTCCAAATGACATCAACTACTCTTAAAGTCACATACTTAAAAGTAATTAACTTAATCACATATTCTCTATTATAGGTTAATAATTTACATAAATAACCCAAATCACTATAAATCCACAATAAAAACATAGATAAAAGTCCACCATTACTCCTAAAATGAAATTCCATAGTATTCTATTTTCCTTGGGCATATAGTGTTCCCAAAAAAATGAACATCTTCCAAAATAACATTTATCACTTAATCACCAAATAATTTTCCTATACTAAGGGTATTCATTTTATAAGACATAAGAACCCAAATCAACTTATTATTGATCAATAAAATCATTTAACTAAAAATAATTAGTCAGAATAACCAGGGACTTCACGTAGTCCAGTGGTAGGTGATAAATCACAATCACACTTTAGTTGTGGGTTTGATTCCCACATCTTTGTCCGACACGATGGTTTGTCACATGGTCTGCGTGTTATCCTTTTTCAAAAACTATATTTTATGAGATTACCAAAATGAGATAAATTCCTCAAAATAACCATAACATAATTTTAACCAGAAATGTTATCTCATACCTTGCATTTTCATCCCAAAATATAATAACTTGTAATTACCTCAAAACCAATGATCATATAAAACCAAATGGTTATTTATAACTATATCCACAAGGGAAAAGATAAGTCTTCCTGAAATATCATTCTCACATGGAAAACTGTGGGGTTACAAATACAAGAGAAAATTATTCCAAAGTAATCCCATCAACAAGGAGCACTAATAATTTTAAACATTTCTCCAACCATTTATTTCCACATAGCCTCTTCTTTGACTAAGAAAATATCCTATAGAATAGGGCATTCACTCGGGCAATGGATTGGTCCCCTACATTTACGGAAAATGACTGTAAATGGATTCTTGGGACCATTTTTATTTTCTTCCATAGTACTCTTCATTTTTCCTCGGCAATTCTTCACTTTATGTCCTTCTTTCCCACACGTAAAACATTTCTTTGTTCCGTTGAGACACTTTCCTGGGTGTCTCCTTCCATATTTACTGCATGATGGAAATCTAGGATTCTTTTCTCCATGGTCTCCACTGCTGGAGCTTGTATCATTCATCACCTTTCTCTTCTTTGTTGAGTCCGAGAGTTGGTTAATATATATGTTGTTGATCATATTTTTGGAAAACTGATTTGGAATGAACAAGATATATTTTACGCCTATCAACATTCCATTTTGTTGCTCATTTCCACCATCGTTCCCACCTTGTACATCATTTTCAAAGTTACTATGACTTCCTTGGACTCCAGCCATTGACTAAAACCAGAAGTCATTATGTGAGTAACAGTAGTCATAAATTATTTAGAGAATAGCATGACACCATATTCTCAAATTGAAACACCTTAGGATTAACCAAGGTCATTTATTCTCATATCATATTAAAATACTTCATATTGGTTTGTAAAGAAAATGTAAATTATCCTAAGAATATCCCCCAGGAGTGTCGTAACCAAGAGTGCAGCAAGGCCCGTTGTCATGCACCAGTTTCCATTCGAGTCTAGTTCAAAGCGGTGTTTTCGGGTTTTACCCCTAGGTACATCTGTGCCAGAGCCATCTCTACCTGCTCGTATCCAGACACAGATGTATTTCTTGGAAAACTCAAAAGATATATACAATACCAAAATTCTAGGAATTTCTTCTATACTAATCCTAAAAGTCTATCTTAGGGCTATGTTCTCTAATCAGAGTGTATCTAAATCTAGTTTCCAAGGTTTGTACTAAAATTCCTCTGATACCAACTGTAACGCCCCGACCCCAATTACCCAGAGTCAGTGCATTATTATATAACATTGGAATGATCACAAAAGATGATGTCTCGAAAGACCGATTAGTTTAGTATTCATGGAAACACTAGATATATTCATAAGTCTTACATTACATCATAAAGTAAAAAAAACTACAACAACATCTTGTCTTTATATCCCCTTATACTATCCCTGTATTTCATTCATAAATTACTTCTTCACATCTTGGGAAAAATAAAACATTGAAATGGGTGAGCTCAGATGCTGAGTAAGGATAACAATATAGCAGAAACTTTCATAAATAAGCATAAAAATTTAAGGCAATGTATAACTAAAACAAAAGCCTTTTAAAGTTTAACTTCAGCATAATATGACAAAGATAAAATGAAATAATGACATTTAATTATTCACATGGATATTATACTAGTCTAATAACCCCATGCAATATCAATAACCACTTTCATAATGATGGAATGCATAATGCCAGACTATCATAACCACATAGTCAAGGCCTCGTTCCAAGACCACAAATAATATTTTGTCAAGGCGTTGTGCCAAGACACTAGTTTTTCTCCTGAGACATACCGATGCATCGAGGAGCTATAGCGGGATCCACCCATCACTTATTAAGTCCAATTAATTCCTCATATGAACAGGTTTAAAACATAACATAAACATTCATATTAAAACTAGCATACGAAATGTCAACACTTTATCCACAAACCATGAATGGTATAAAAATAGAACATCCACAGTCAAACATAAATCATTAAATACAATGAGGAAGATTTTATTGTAATATATTAACCTCAATCTATAATAATTAAGTATATTTACATAGATGAAAATAATCATCAAAACTATTTGAGATAAATATCCCCCTTTTTCTTGAAAACATTTAAAAGTCACACTATTTGTCAAGAAGTCATTTAAAAATAGATTTTTGAATCAAAGTGTCCCATACCACTTTGAAACATTTAAAAGGAGTTTTAATTTTAAAACTTTAATGTCCATAGAAATAAATCTTTAAAACCATTTTTAAAACATGGACATTAATGAGAAAGATTTAGAATAATAAATCTTTAAATCATTTAAAATGATATTTTAGTTAGAGTTCCTAACCAAAAGAGTGAATCTTGAATAAAAATAATTGAGGTAATCAAAACATTTTAATATCATGAGAATAAAGGGATTCATGATATACTATGTCAAAGTACATTATATACACCATATAAAAGTGATTTGGTGTATAACAACAAAGAAGTCTCAATGGAATGTAAATTGAGAATAAATCTCTTATAAAGACCATATCCTTAGGTTAAGGATAAATCAACGAAATAATTATGTGTGATAAATATAAATACACTCTATATGATTGGATATTCATTATAAATCAATCCGAGGACATTCACACATATTCTTGTAAAGACAACACCAATGAATTGGATATTTAACTCAACACATGGAGAATGAGTTAAAAATCACTCTTATCAAGTTCATATCGATGACTTGAGAAATTATAAATGGAGTGATTATGTGTATCAAAATTATATCCACATAAATGGGAGTATAAATTATTACATAAGAAAATTAATAGTGATTCCACACATAATCACGGAGTAAAATAATCAATGAAGTATGCGTAAAACCGAATGAATGGAAATTGAAATTTCAAATTACCTTATTGATTTGGTAACTTACAAAACATACACCCATGAAAGAAGGATTATACAATTATTATGTAAGTATCCATAAATTTAATTATATTATATAATTAATAAAATCATGGGTAGTACACACACCACATTCAATAAATAAGTGGTGAACAATGGAAATCTCATGGAATTAAAAGTGAGATAAGAAACGCCTTACTTTGTACTTTTTCATTGGTAGATGGTAGTTTAGCCTCCTATATAATGGTGAAATAATTTTTATTAAATTATAAAATAATCATATACATTAATATGATATCATATATTATCTTTTAACATTGCTTTGTTAATAATATGTTAGTATTATCATCGTTTCGGGTGTTAACTTACTTGTTTTCTTTTATATGTTTTATTACATAAGTCATGTTTGTTATGGATAGTTTGTATATTATTCATATAAAGAATGATATAAAGTCATTAAAAAATATTTTTAATCATAAAATTAGAATTATACTTGTATGGATACGACGGGGAATGAATCTCATCACGTTCGTGGAGACGGTAGTCTGTACGTATGCACGAGCGATAATATAATTATTTTGATATTAAAATCATATATAATTGGATGTTATATCATATATACATAATCTTTATCATGTTATATTTATTATTTACATAAATTACACATCATTATCATACCCATCCAAATAATAATGTTTTGAATAACAATTACACCACAACGTGGAGACGGTAAGTCGTACGTACGCACGTATGGTGACATGTCATTCAATGGATGGATAAAATAATGAATATGGTTGTAACATATTTATAATAACATCAAAGTATATAAAATATACTGGAGTTATTATTTTAGAATGTAAATAACAAAGAAATAAGAAGTTTAAGAAGAAAGAAACTTGAAAGAGGGTGGTGAAAACATTACCTCTTCTTCTGGTTCTTCCTTTTGATTTGATCAAAAGGGATCCTTAGGTTGGATTTATGATCAAAATAAGGCCTATAGGTTTAAGTGAGGGAATTTGAGAGAATATTTGGGCAGGGTTTGGCCGAGCCAAAAGGCTTTGAAGGCGTAAATTAGAGAGAAGGGGGAGTACCCTTTTATAAGAGGGGTGAGGGGCACCTTTAAAAAAGAAAGAAATATTATTTTATAATAAATTCATATTCAGTTTATAATGACTCCAAAGTGGATTATTTAAAGTTTAAGGTTGGTATGGGTCTAAATCATTTCAACTAACAGATTTTAGACAGGTTTGGGTCACTATATTAGCCTTATCATTTATATTTAACTCTTAGTTAAATAGTTTGACATTTACCATGACCCTTTGTATTTCTATATTATATAGTTAATAAACTTACTATATACCTCCAAGAGACCCCCAAGTGGTATATTAATGATACAAATATCATTATATAAGTACTTTGGCCTAAAATTATATTTTTAGGATTATAATATCAATTAATTATATAATATTTGTTTTAAAAACTCTTTTATGTAAATTTTGACACTATTGAGTATTTTGTTTTTTATAATTTTATAACAGCATTATTACTTAAAGAAATTTATATAACCAATCCTAATATGGTATATTAACCTATAAAATTAGTTTAATTCAAAAAAAGTCTCAAATTACATTTATTTTTATATTTATAATATCAATTATTTTAATATTTCAGTAATTAGGTAATTACTGCATCACCATTGTGTCATAAATAAATTAAATTATTTAATGTCTAAAAATTATAAATAAAATACCATTATCTAGGAAATATTTTTATATTTATATTGAATATTTATAATCGAATTTATCTTATGTACAACCCTATATTAAAAATGTTTTACTTATTAAACTTTGATTTTATCTCTTTTAACTCTTCTTTGAATTAAATAATAATAAATGTCCTAATCTAATCCAAGTGGACCTAAATGATAATATTTTGTTCCTAAGGTTGTTTTTGGTCGAGATACACTTTTCCAATAGAATTAGGACATGTGTTAGGGTAACATTGATATCATTTTTACCCTTAATTACCCTATTTACTTTTAACCGTGGTAAGTAAAAGAAAAAAGTTACTATTCACCAAAATTTATTTTCATCTCATTGAACCACATTTTACTCCTTGATATTAACCATGTCTCTCAGATTTTTGAAATTCCACTCACAGAAGCAGTAAAATTATGTTTTATGTGAATTTCCAAATTCTCCTAGGAGGTGGGTAAAAGAAAGTGAAAAATTCAATAAAATTTTTATATATCTAAATTTTTTCTAAACTTACTCTAATGAATTAAATTGAACTTATATAGGTATTATGTGTCTATTTTGACCTTAATTGAATTTAAATAATATAAATAATTATTTAAATAAAATAATTCGGTTTTAAACTATAACTGTGTGTTTTTTTCAATATTCATCAAAAATTGAATATTTTCAGAAAAATACCAAAAATTCACCCTAAGATAATTTCGATATTCCTAATCCAAAAATTAAGTCCATTTTGAAAGATAAAATTTATAAAATTTCAAAAAGTGGGTATTACCATTCATAACGGCTAGTTTTATTAGTTGTGGTGTGTGTTAGAACTCGAAGTTGCGTACAACACACGCTACTGTATTATTCAAAGAGAAGCATACTGTGGAATCTTGGGGTGTTACAATACTGGTTCTCAAGGAAAAAAAACCACTTAGAGAATTTCCAAAGTGTGGTTCTTCTTGATACAATAAAGATGAATCCGATCCTACAGATGTTGTATGGTACTTTACAATCATTCCAAGGTTTAGGAACCTATATGGAATTTAGGAGACTGCATGGTAATTAACGTGTCATGCAGATAGAAGAAATAAAGATTGGAAGCTACGTCACTCGATAGAATCTTCTCAGTGTAATATAATCAATCACAAGTATCTTGATTTTGGAAACGATCCAAGAAACCTTCGTCTTGTGTTATCTACAAATGCAATGAATCCTTTTGGTTTTCAAATCAGCACTCACAGTACATGGATGGTTATATTGGTAAATTATAAATTTCCACCGTGGTTATGCATGAAATGAAAACACATCATGGTATCTATGCTTATCTCAAGACTAAAACAACTAGGTAATGATATTGATTTTTTTTGGATCCATTGATCAAGGATTTGAAATTATTGTGGGATTCTAGTGTTACGTTCTATGATTCTTATAGAAATGAATATTTCACATTGAGATCCATGTTGTACGGAACATTAAATGACTTTACAGCTTATGGGAATTTGTTAGGATATTGAATTAAAGGAAGTCATGGGTGTCCCGTATGCGAACAAGGTACATAGTCAATTAGGTTGAAACATTCATTGAAAACTATATTTTTAGGAAATCAAAGATTTATACCCCAATGACATAAGTACCAATCAAAGATGACATCATTTGATGGAAGTTAAGAAGAACATAATGCACCATCTCCACTAACTGGTGATCAATTGTTTGAGAAAGTAAAAGATGTGGACACTGATTTTAGTAAACCATTTTCGAAAAACCTTATGAAAACCAATTTGAAGAAGAGATCAGTTTTTTTTGAATTACCATACTGGAATTTTCTTTATGTCAGACACTTTCTTGATGTTATGCATGTTGAAAAAAATGTATGTGACAGTGTTATCGTCACATTCTTAAATGCACCCGACAAAACAATGGATGGAACTAATGCTTGGTTAAACATGTTTGTCATGGTAATATGAGAAGAGTTGGCTCCAGTGAAGGATGAAAAACAAAATTTTCTTCCCCCAACTTCTTACAATATTTTCAGGTAGAGGAGATATCAGTTTTGAAACTTCTTGAATGACATAAAGGTTCCATAAGGGTATTCATCGAATATAGAGAACATTATGTCAATGACCGATTTAAAGTTAACGGGTCTGAAATAACATGACTACCAATTTTTGATGCAATATCTAAATCCTATAGCTTTGAATTTCATTTTTCCTAAGAATGTCCATTATACATTAACAAAGCTCTATTTCCTCTTCAAAGTTATATATGGAAAATTTATAGACCCGATGAAATTACTGAGTATGGAAAGAGAAATTACCGTCATATTATGTGAATTGGAAATGTTCTTCCTACCGACGTTCATTAATATGATGGGCCATTTGATGGTTACATTGGTGAGAGAGATTCGACTATGTGGTCCTGTACACTATAGATGGATGTACCCCATTGAATGGTATATGATGATTTTGAAAGGGTATGTCAAAAATCAAAGTCGGCCAGAGGGTTGTATTACAGAGTGATATATTGTTGAGGAATCCATTGAATTATGTACCGAATACCTATCCTGAGTGGAAATCATAGCTCTACCAAAATCTTTTCACACTTGGCGGCTTTCGAGTGAAGAAATTTCTGGAAGAGAGGTTGTCACAATCAATATTATAGATCTGGAGCATACCCACCTTTACATTTTTCATAACATTTTAGAGGTTGAACCATTTGTATAAACCCACAAATAAATTTTTAGGCATTTGAATCCATCAAGGGATAAAAAATGAATATCAAATAAACCTAATCAACAATTTATTGGATGGTTTAGGGACCATATATTTAAGGAGTCAGATGAAAATCTGGACTCAAATTTAGAACGACTTTGATGTCTAGCTGGAGAACCAAGTGTGTATGTATTGTCTTATAATGATTATGTAATTAACGGTTACACATTCTATACTAATGAACATGATTAAGATAGTACCATCTAGAATAGTGGATTTACACTTGTGGTTGATGCAATGCATGTTTCTAGTGCCAAGGATAGAAATCGAATTTATGTGAATATTCCATACTTTGGTATTATCAAACAAAAATGTGAGTTGGATTATACGAACTTCAAAGTGATAATTTTTCAATGCAAGTGGGTTGATAATAAGAGTTATCTTAAAATAAATGATTTGAGATTCGTGAAAGTTGATTTTGGTAATAAAGGGTACACAGATGAACCATTTATAATGGAATCATAGGTAGTAAAAGTATTTTATGCTCCAGATCCCACAAACCAAAACTGGTCAATTGTTCACTAAAACCACTGAAGGGTTAGATGAAAATTCAATGGAGGATGAACCTTTCATTGGGACATCGCAATCATTTCACAATGGTCACAATGTAGATGTTGTTTTATATGTCATAGGATACCACAAGTAAGGGATTTAGATAGTTGATAGAGGCGTCAAATCCCTTCAGCCTTAAAAAAAAGAGAGTTAAATAATTAGGTTATGCTTTTTGTAATATACATCATGTTCCCTTATGTTATTATGTGTTCTATACTTATTTTATGTAATCTGAATTAAATGTTAAACTACTTCTGCAGATAATGACTTCTACACCTGATGATGATCCCAATCCCGAGGCACAACATGTCTCTCAACCTGCTAGTGCTCATAGTGAAGAGGACCAATAGGTTTCTCAACCTATTGCTACTTCTTCTCCCAATGTAGAGGTACAACCACTATATGAACATGCCGATGGTAGTGGTCCAAAGGAACATATTTATGATGTTGAAACTGAGGAAATGGAAAGCATCGAAACACTGAAGGTGCAAAAAAATAGGGGCATTGTAGTTTGAAAATGTTAGCAAAAATCCTTAAGGCAGAAGCAAAAGGCATCAAATATGAGGTCGGATGGAATAAGTGAGGACAACAGGTTAACCCCAACAAGGAAATGTTTAGTAGTTTCATTGGAATCTTCACTCAGAAATGTGTGCTGATTGTTATACAGTGGTGTTACCATGTTGTCACCGGGTTTAATACACTGATGTGGGGATATATTATGGAAACATTATGATATCATTTCTTTAATTTACTAAAAAATAAAATAATAAAACATTGACTTTCTCTTCATCATCCCTTTATAAGATTTGGTGTCCTAGAACCAATCGACTGTACTTTTATTACATGAAAATTTAATGTATTTGAATATTAAACAGCTTATTACATATTTTTCATTATTCTACATGACTATGATATAATAATGTTCTAGAGTATTTGTTGCATTGATAAGGTCATGGAAGTTCCTCGCTATGATGAGAACCATGGAATGATATAACTATATTCTTAAATATAGTTCTATAGTTGGATGTCATATTATGATGGGACACATAGCATGAAAACCGTCAGGTGTGAGTACTCATAGGTAGATGAGACTCCCTATCATGAAGTTTTCACTTGGTAATCTCCAAGACTGGAGATTATGAGAACATACCTGCCATGATAAATTTTGCATGTTTTGGTGTCATCTGATATTTCTATCTGCGAGCATGTGTAATGGTCCTTAGACATTAAGATTATCATTAATACGTGTCACAACTTGCACACTTTGATTTACTAACAAAAACCATCCCGCAGACAGTTGGCTGGAAGTAGGCTATGTTGGGTGCATCATGAGTGACATGTTATTAATGGATAAATTGAGGAAGGATTTATCCCTTCCATTTATAGAAGTTGATATCTTGGACCTTTGATTGAAATTTAACTGTCGTGTGAAATTTCATGTCCATGGTGTAACGATGAGTTTATTTCTGGTAGTCAAAGAATGACGTATCAAGTATAAATGTTGATGACACTATCATGAAACCTTCTTGATGAGATATTGAGACAAAGGGATTATATTACACAGAGAGCGTTCGTATGTGGATGTTGTTGTTGAAACTTTACGTTATTTATCTTGGGTGCCTTGACCCATTGCTAGATAGTAATCTTGGACTTTAGGCAAGCCCCCTAATTCCAACAAGAAAGAATCCTAGAGGGTCACACACTAAGTGTTTTTGTTGGTCTCAGTTAAATTATATTTGAATTTAATTAATGAAATTAATATTATTCTCAAGACCATGGAATAATTTTATTCAAGTTGAGATGATCACATAAATTAAATAAAATATATTTATTCATTTTATTGAACATTCAATAAATATTTATTTAATAGATTTTAAATAAAAAATTTATTTAAGAGAATAAATTATTTATTTATTTATTCAGGTGTTCAATAAATGTAAGTGGAGTTCAAAGGAACTAAGGCTGGTCCAGTAGTAAAAAAATTATTTGCAAGATGGTAAATAATTATTAGTTGGCACAAGTTAAAATAAAAATGATGTTGATATTATTTTGTGACGTGTAATTTTATTCATAATTCCATTTTTTTCAAGTTGGCACACCATAAAAAATGATGCTGTATTATTATTGTGAGGATCAGTTTTCCCTAATTTCATGAACGTATTTAATTTCTATTATGCAATTAAATATTGTAACTGAAGTTCCACTCATATAAATAGAAAATTACCTCTATTGTGACATAGTGAAAACACCACATGCTTGGCGAATTGAGAATTTTTGAGATAAACATTTTCTCCCTCGAATCCTCTTCCCGCCCCTCTCAAGAAAGAGAGATGTTATTCAAGGCCGAAGAACAAGTGATCAAGAATGACTGACACAAGACACTCACTTCACCGCATTAACACCCAAAGAATGAGCGATGTCAATCGGAGGCCATCAGAGCACATGTGGATCACCTCTAGAGGGATTCTAGTTTGAATCCTTACAATCACAACGAGATAATATGAAAGGGTCATTTTGGACAATCAACATCATCAATGAAGAAAATACCGAAGATCCGGATATTCTTTTTCTTTATGAAATTAATTAAATTAATTATAGACATGATGTTCAAGATCCACACTAAAGGTTTCAGGAATCTTCCTTCTTTATCTAAATATTTGATTCTATTTCGTGGAGACTGGCGTTCATCATCGTATTGATCCCAGAATGATCATTGATCATGGTAAAAATTAAAGTTGGGTTTCATCCCAACAAAGTTTCTGTTACGCCTGGAACATACATGTGGTATCAGAGCAGTTACATCATATTTTATAATTATTTAAATATTTCGTTGACGACTTACAAATTTAATAATTTAGTTGTTTCAATTCAAGTTAATTGTTCTACAAATCTAAATCTTGAGATCTATTCCTCCTTTTTTGTTTCTTGTTCAACTTATAGAAACAATATTTTCTTTTAATTTTGATTAAAATAAAATAAAGGATCTCATCCAGAGGTTCCAAAGCTTCCTAGCTATACAACACCAGAACACACAGTGTGTATTCGACAGTACATGCCATGTAGTCAAGATTAAATGCATCAGACTGGTCAGCCAAACCAATCCATGTTTTGGAGTCTTTATAAGTCTTAAATGACTCTGTGTGTTGACCAGGAACTTGTGCCACATGGTTTTCAAATTACACGCCATGTAGTCCACTAGACACGCCATGTAGTCCCTTCAGGTTAGGGTTGGACCCTGTACCCCATACACGACTTACCCAGCTGGAAACCATGTAACACAGATACTACACAGCGTGTGGCCCACTAAACACACAATTTACTCTGAAGATTTCTAAATTACATCTACACGCCATGTCCCCAGGTGTGTACTTTAGATGGGCAGTGAACAATAGTACACACCATGTAGTTATAACTACATTCCTTGTACTCAACCAAATTACACATATTTATTAAAATTTATTATTATATTATAGAAAACCTTGAGACGTGTACTATAATGCAGGTGTAAAGATGAGGCACAACATGTGATAGGTGTTTTATATATGTGTGTTTAATTTACATATGCGTAATGTTCATTTCTACTCATTGGGTAGTTATGAACGAGAATTCACCAGGTTTCCTCCAAGGTAAAAGTAACATAAAAAATAATTTTAAATTAATTTATTTGTCTAAAATTATAGTGGATTAGAATTATAAGGAAATTCAGAAAATATTTTAAGATAAAATGATTGATTAATTAAAGATGATAATTAATTTATTCAAGCTTGATTTATCTTAAATAAGAACGATTAAAGAATTGAATGCTAGTTTTATTTATGCATAAATATTGTTTCATGAATAGATGATCATAATATAGACCAAGAACTTTATATGTGTATGATTTCATTTAATTTATTTATTTAAATTAAATTTGTTGGCCTATGAGCCTTCTCCTCATTAATTTGTAGGGCCTCTATGCCCAAGGATTCTTTTATGCAAAACCCCATTTATCCCACACATGCATGTGAGTTTAAAAAAAGGTATATCTAATGGATGGAACTACCAATATAGTGGAGGCGGTTCAAGCTGGAGTCGATACAAAACCAATCCCAGGAGATATAGAGGTGGATAGGTGGAAAGATGTAAACATGAACACAAAAGGTTCAAGATGTTTCTCCCCTAGGTCAGGGTAAGTTTATCCACCACTAGATAAACTAACCATTAGAAAATCTCATGATCATTCCATTTTTTTTATTTCTATTAGTTTCATGGTTTATCATTATGGACGAGTTGTCACGATCACATAGTTAATGAATTAAACAAGCATGCAAGATGGAACTAAAATAAACCATGCTTATGCATAAATATTATCAAGATACGGTTAATCACTAAAATAAGTTCCACTTAATATTAAAAAGCATGTGATAATGATAAAAATAAATTCACGCATAAGAGATAAAAATCCCTCAAATAAAATATTAATTCAAAAGAAGCCTTCCGTTACATGATTAAGGGAAAAACTCAGTAAAACTATGTGTTTGACCAACCCTTGTTGGGACACTTACTTTTATATAGGTAGACCTTATTAATTGTTTCAAGTTGACTTAACTATATTACATCAATAGGAGTATCCCTTGATATAATTGGTGTAATATTTGAGGCAAGAGTTGAGGAAATCCAAAATTCATGATTTTAGGATTGGGGAGTCCACTCAACAGATCAAGGAGCTACAAGACTGCAATTGGAAAATACCTGCCTACCTAAATACCTTATAATAGCTTGACCAACCCTTGTTGGGGTTATGCGAAGGGGAATATGGATCCTTACCACTAGAATGTCATGGAAACTGAAAATTCCTTTTTCAATGGTGAGGGATTTTGGGACTTGATAAAATAGTGGGAGACTTAATAAAAATTTATTATTTCTCATAAAATGTAATCAAGATAGTACTAATGGTATGCTATTTTAATTATAGAATAAAAATGACAAGCTCATCAACCACACTATCCTTGTGATCAATTCTAGATAAAGTTAATATCCTCACTGACAGTAACTTCCATGAATGGTTTTGATGCCTTCAGGTTATCCTATTCCATGAACGGAAGTCTTACGTGCTGGAGTCAGCATTACTTGATCCACCTACCAAAGAGGCGAGTGATGAGGATTTCCTAGTTTATGAGAAACATATGAATAACGCGGTCTATGTTCAATGTTTGATGATATCATCAATGTCTAATGAGCTCATGAAGTCTCATGAAAACATGGATGCTTATAGCATGCTCAAGCACCTTCGTAGTCTTTACGAGGAGAGAGAAAGATAAGAAAGGTTTGAGATCTCTAAGGAACTCTTTCAGAGTAAGCTTGGAGAAGGTGCCCTAGCTAGGCCTCATGTAGTCAAGCTCATTGGCAACATTGAGCACTTGGAGGTTCTAGGGTTTAAACTCCCCAGAGAACTGGGAAATGATCTTATTATTACATCACTCCCTCAGAGCTTCTCTAACTTTGTTGTCAATTTCAATATGAACAACATTGAGAAATATCTATTTGATCTTCTTATCCTCATTTTCCAAGAAGAAAAATATATGAAGCGTGAAAATAATTCTATCCTTATAGTGAATAAGAGGATATAAAAGGAAAATATCTTTAATCCCAAAGCTTCTTGAAGACCTTCCAAGAAAGGGAAGATCAAAGGGGAGGAAAAGGAACAAGAGGTTGTTTGTTTCACATGTGGCAAGAAGGGCCATTTGAAGAAGAACTGCACCCAGCCTAAGAAGCAAGGGGAAGCTTTAGGTGCATTTGTTATCAAATGAAATCTATATGTTTTTACAAATTGAGTATTAGATATAGATCTTGGTGATCACATATGTGTCTAAATATAGGAAATAAGTATATTTAGGAATATTGAAAGAGGGGAGGTAGATCTATGAGTAGCCAATGAAGCCAGACTTGCTGCTGTAGCTATCAGGGACTACCACCTCACGTTGCCAACTAGGATGATCTTGGTGTTAAAGGGTTGTTATTATGCTCCTTATGTTACTAAAAACATTATTTCTATATCCAGATTAGATACAGATGGATTTTTTTTTTCAAGTTTGGAAATGAATGTTGCATCGTTTGCAAAGATATAATTTGTTTTGGTAGGGAACATTTATACAATAGTATTTATGTGTTAGATTACACAAACCAAGTAATGGAAATTGATAACAAAGATACTTCACAGGACTCATACAACACCCAAATTTGGCATCACTGGCTAGGTCATGTAAATGAGAAATGCTTGATAAAGTTATATCAAGATTGATATTTAGATTCTTTCAAACTAAAACCACTCGGCGTATGTCATGCATGTTTACAAGAAAAAAAAACCAAATCCCAATTTAGTGGGAAAGGGGAAAGGGATAAATAACTTCTTGAATTGGTTCATACTGATGTGTGTGGACCATTTCCAGTTGAAGCAAGGGGAGGGTACTCATACTTCATAACTTTTACTGATGATTTTCGTAGATATAGATATATCTACTTAATGTGGTATAAGTCAGATTCTTTTGATAAGTTCAAAGAATAAAAGAATAAAGTTGAGAACCAGCTTAGTAAGAAGATTAAGAAAATCCACTCAAACCGAGGTGGAAAATATCTTACCCTAGACTTCATTGATTACTTATGGGAGTTTGGGATCCTATCCCCACTCACTCCTCCATACACGCCCTAGTGGAATGGTGTGAGTGAAAGGAGGAACTGCACCCCGTTGGGCATGGTGCGATCAATGATGAGTCATGTGATTCTTCCATTATCCTTTGGGGATATGCGTTACAAACAACAATGCACATACTAAACCAAGTTCCAAATAAATCGATATATGGTATTACATATGAGTTCTAGAGTGGAAAGAAATCCATATTATTGAATTTGCATGTGTGGGGAAGCGATGTGTTTGTAAAGGCCTCTTCAGGTAACAAACTTGCACCCTAAGGCACAAAGTTGTAGGACCTCGGGACACCCTGAGAGGGGAGGGGTGAATCAGGGTGACAACTTTTTCTTTTAATGTGATGAATCTTGTTCCCACGTTGGTAGGAACTTGTTAAACCTATATGATGGATATAATCAGAAAGAAAACATTCACATGCAGAGATATGACACAAAACTTTTTACTTGGTTCACAACTAAGGGCTACGTCCAAGGAGAATATGCTGACAGGTTTTCAGTCATACCAAATTCCACTAAACTTCACTAGATGTGGATAACAAAGGTTTGGGTATAGTCACTCTGTCCCAGGCTCACCGCCTTTACAAAAGTTTAGGGATAGCTCACTGCGTCCCTCAGATCACTCCAGTTGACTCCCCCTGGCTCACTGCCTTGGGTGAAGTACCACTCAGTTTATAGACATGAAGGTCTCTTCATCATCGCTAATGAATGCATCCTTTGTTTTATGGAGATGCTCTGTTGAAGTCCAACTTCCACCCAAAGACATATCTCACTTTTCACCAATGGTATTAGACAAACTTTTAGCTTTCACGCAGCCCCAGAAAGACTGGAGTACTTCAACAACACCTAGCGCACTTCTCTAAGCCGGCACACAAGTTTCAAAGCTGGCGTGCAAGTCCAAAGCCGGCACACAAGTCCACCTCAACCACTTGCGCGACTCTCACTTCTTCAACACCAAACTTGGGTGACTCACACCCTTTCACCCCCAAACCGATTTTGGCACACAACTATCAACTGTCATGCTTTTTCAAATTCTGGCGTGCAAGTGTCACCAAACCACCTACGTGACACCTCCTTCACCAACTCCAAACTTGAACTACTCACCATTTTTCTCACCCAAACCACCTTGGATGTGCAGCAAACAACTATCATGCAACCTCTACTTGCGCGACCCACAACCACTTGCACGACCACTACACCTGCGCGACGGGAGCTATGAATTTCTCTAAATATGAACTTCGTCCCGAATTAAGAGGGGTGGACCTCTATTTATACGCATTTGGATACCCTGCGTGATAGTGTGCAAGTCCTCCCTCGGTGTGCAATTTTCGGCACGTAAGTCTCTGCTACGCTAGTCACTTGCGCGACCAACCCCAAACTTGGGCACCCCTTCTTCCTTTTCCATAATTTGATGATATAATCTTGAAAAAACATATGGTTCTCATGTTTCCAAGACTCCAAGACTTTGGCACGCAAGTCCCTTTTCCAAAAAAATAGTTTTCTTCATTTGTCAAATTTGAGGTCCAGAAATTTGGCAAACACTGGAAAACGATGCCACCTTCAATACTGTTATCTGATTTTTTTGTATGATCACTTTACTGGAACAGATCTTGAACTTCCTCTGAGGATTGACAACAAACACAAACCATACCATACTACAATTCATGCATAGAACGACCATGGTTCCAACAATCTCCCCTTTTGGGTTTGTTGGAAATTAGTAAATAAATTCAATAGAGCACTAGCCATAGGAAAACCATAAACACAAGAATCAACTTAGCCAACACTCTAAGTCTATGTGAGCAATCCTCGGTGTAGAAAACAAGAGGGAAATCTTGAATTGGGTTCCTGTGTTTTGGAATTCTCAATGATGCCCAAGAAACTCTCTTATAGTGTCATAGAAGCATTACATGTCCAATGTATTCCTTACCATCCTATCATCGACACTGTATTATCAACGTGTCACAAAAGAATTACATGCCTGAAATTATTCCTCTCTCAACATGTCACAAAATAATTAAATGACTGAATTTATTCCTTTCTCCCCCATTGACAATAAATCCAAAAACTGGTAATTGTTCATTGTTCAACTCAAACCACACTCCCCCTGGATAGCAACTCCCCCACAAACCTGCATCGCATCCATAAACAGATTAAAAGAAATTAACATAACTGGGGAGAGGGGAATTTCGTAACCTCCTTATGCATTGGGAGGTGGATGAAAACCGAGGTTCAATCGATCCTTCTCAAACACAGCCGTTAACAGTGGCTTGGTTAGGATATCAAGCACTTGCTCATCAGTTCCCACATGATCCATTCTAATCACCCATTGCTCAACTTTTTCTTTGATGAAGTGATATCTGATTTCAATATGTTTTATACGAGAATGCTGAACAAGATTCTTTGTAAGATCAATTGCACTCTTATTATCACAGTAAATCACCATTGGTAGTTTCATCTCATAAACAATATCTGTTAGTTGCTGATTCATCCATAGCAGTTGAGTGAATGCCTTTGTGGAGGAGATATACTCAGCTTCAACTGTACTAAGAGAAGTACTTTTTTGTTTTTTGCTCATCCAGCCAACACATTTATTCCCAATATAGAATGCACCACCACTGGTGGACTTTTTGTCCACAACATCACCAGCCTAGTCAGCATAAAAAAATTCTGATAATTCACTGTCCCTTCCTGCAGTAAAGTATAAGCCACAATTGTGAGTACCTTGAATATACCTCATGATTATTTTTACTACTGCCATATGTTCCTCCTTTGGATTACTCTGAAAGAGGGCTGTAAGACATGTGGCAAAGACAATATCTGGCCGTTTCGCTGTCAGGTAGAATAGGCTCCCAATGATCCTCCTGTATATGGTGGGACCTAGAGAGGTCCCATCCTCATGCTTTCTAAGTTTAGTTCCAACTGCAATTGGAGCTGAAATTGGTTTGAAGTCTTGCATATTAAACTTATTCAGCAGCTCTCTTACATACTTTTCCTGAGAAATGAAAGTGTAATCCTTCTTTTGAATCACCTGCATCCCCAAGAAATATGTGAGCTCCCTAATCATAGACATTTCAAATTATGATTTTATGTGATTGGAAAATTCATCCACTGATTTCTGCCTGCTGCCACCAAATATGATATCATCAATGTAGACTAGAACTATGAATTGATCTTTTGGAGAATTCTTTACATATAGATTGTGGTCTACTTATCCTCTTTTGAATTCCAGCTTCTTGAGATATGAGTCCAGTTGGGAATACCATGCTCGTGGTGCCTGCTTCAAACCATATAGAGATTTCTTCAGTTTGCAGACCTTTGTTTCATCAGTACCAAGAACAAAACCCACTGGTTATTCAATGTAGACTTCCTCTTCGAGTACACCATTCAAGAATGCTATCTTGACATCCATTTGATATACTTTATATCCTATTTGGAGTGCCATAGCAAGGAAAATCCTGATTGACTCCAGTATAGCCACTAGAGAAAAGGTTTATTCAACATAAACGCCTTCAATCTGGGAGTATCCTTTACATACCAATCGTGCCTTTTTTCTAATAACACTTCCATGCTCATCAAACTTGTTCTTGATGATCCATTTTTTACCAATAACATTGTGACCTTCGGGTCTCTGGAAAATATCCCATGTCTGATTCTTGTCAATCTGATCTAACTCTTCATTCATGGCTTTCACCCATTATTCATCCTTCACAGCTTCTTCAAATGAGGATGGATCTACAACTGATAGAAATGCAGATTGCAGGTTATTCCTCATCCTCCTTGTTTGAGTGGGTGCACTCCTATCCCCAATTATGTTAGATAGATCAATCTCAGCTCTACTATTTATCCTATACGGTTTAGTTTCATTCTCTCCAGCCATATTTTCTTCTTCAGATTCTTCTTCTGAGTCAACATCATGATGTGACTGCTGAGTTTTTTGTACATATTCCTCTATTTCTGTATTTGTATGTTCTCTACATTCACTTTCTTCCTCACTTTCTATCACATCAGTATATGACGTCCTTGAAGCATTTGTGGTTTTATCTTCAATTATCTTAACATCACTTCTTTCCACAATCCTTCCTAATCTCTTGTTGAAACACTTGTATGTTTTTCTGTTCATTTAGTATCCAAGGAAAATTCCTTCATCTGCATTATCACCATACTTTCCTTGATTTCATTCTTTGTTCCTAATGAAGCATTTACTTTAAAAAACATGAAAGTATTTCAAAGAGGGTTTCCTTCCATGACACAATTCATATGGTGTATTTGTCTCACCCATATGAAGTCCTGTTCGATTTTGAATATATAATACAGCTTTAACAACCTCTTTCCAGTAATGTCGTGAAATATGACTCTCAATCAGCATAGTTCGTGCCATGCTGTTCACCTGTCGATTCCTACATTCAACAAATCCATTTTGTTGTGGAGTTCTTACAGAAGCTACCTCATGTTGTATCGCATGCTTTTCTAGGTAATTTTAAAATTCAATGGATGTGTATTTCCCTCCATTGTCAGATCACAACATTTTGATTATTCGTTCAATATCATTCTCGGAGATTCGCATATATGTTTTCATGTAGTCAAGCACTTTTCGTTTCCTATGAATGACCATTACACATGCCATTATACTGTAATAATATATGAAAAGGACAAAGTACCTTTCTCCATGAGTTTAGGCAACATTTATCAGCCCGCATACATCTGTTAGAATTAGATCAAGAAGATGAAATGCCCTTTTCTTCTTTGGCCGATAGGAACTGCAGACCAGTTTTCCATGAATGAAAGCATCACAAGACTTTTCACGCTCACGCTTTAGGATTGGAATTTCCATGACAATCCTCAATTTTGATATTTTCTCCATGTATTGTTGATTGATATGTCCCAGTTTCCGATGCCACAAACTGTTTTCTTCTTCAACAGTCATGTAACAAACATTTTCTTTACTATCAACCTGATACAAGTTGCCATCTGTTCTATATCCCTTCATAAGTGAATTCCCTCTCTTTCCCTTGATAGTGAAGCCTTTCTAATTAAAATTAAATATAAGTCCTGAGTCATAGAGTTGACTCACACTGAGTTGATTATGATGTAGGCCATAAACATAAAGGACTTCAGTCTTCTTTAGTTCTCCATTAGCTAATTCAGTACTTCCACTTCCTTTGATTTTCAGATCTCCATCATTACCAAATCGTACTGTACCATCAACCTTCCTTTTGATGTCCATTAATAGGCCTACATTACCTGTCATATGGGATGAGCAACCTCTATCCAGAATCTAGGTGCTATTGCTTTTTGTAGCTTTGAGGGAAACCTCTACAAGATTGAATTTCTCGATCTTCTTCTTTTCTTTCCAAGAGATACTGTATTGAGTATAAGATATTGAAGGCCTTATAATTATTTCTTCCATATAATCAGATTCTTCATACCCATAATCTTATTCCAGATGAGAAAAACTGTTTGTGAGATCAACACCATCAGACAGGTGAATATTGATATGTCTTTGAGAGTTGTATGAATCTCTCTTATCGAATCTCTGCCTGCAATACATAGCCTTATGGTCAAAGTTAGAACAATGAAAACAGTATCCATAGAAACTATTTCTTCTATAATATAGAAGATATGAAGTCCGTATCCTTTTTTGTCATCCCAGATCATACCCATTCAAGTAGCTCATTGCCTCTTCGCAGTATGACAAGGTATGGCCTAGATAGCCACAAAACTGACACTTCATGAGAGGAAATGTATTTTCACTTTAATTTATCCTCATGCCTTCTTCCTTGGGAGAATAGTTGAACTGCCTGTAATTTATAAAAGTTTGAGGATAATTTTCAGTTCTTCTTTTAGTTTGGATCGAGGGTTTCTTTTTCAGCACTTCATGTAATGTTTCAACATGTCCAACTTTCATCTTGTCTTTCTTTTGGATCTCTTTACTTCCAGCAGTTGATGTCTCAGCTTCACAGCTAATTCCACTCTTTCCCATACAAGTAGGTCTTTGATCACTCAAGATTTTTCCAACCCCATCTGAACTACACTTGTATATTGCTAGTAATTCTGCATCTGAAAATCTTCCAAAATTAATTTTCTTCTTGCCCTCATTTGTGGTTGATTGACATTCAATTTTACTCCTAAGAGAAAAAAATTCTTCCTCAAGTCCCTTAACAATCGTGGACTTCTCTTCCAGTTTGGATGAAAGTTCATTTATGACCTTTGATTGTTCTTCAATTCTGAGCTTTAATTCCACAACATCATATATGCTTTCAAGGATTGAAGACTGAACTCTCACTAGTTCTTCTAGTCATTCAATATCTGCTTCAAGCTCATCAACATATTCTGATGATTCTTCCACCATTTCCTTCCACTTATTGCATCTCTTACATTTATTCTCAAGCTTGGAAAAATAATCCTTAATTTGAGTCTTTGAATAACCATTAGGAGTAATCTGATTATCTCTACCTTTATTGATCGAGGGTTCTGACTTTTCAATGGTAGCCATCATGGAAGCATGGTTTCCTATTTTAAATTAGGGTTCTTATTCTTCAAAAAATTTAGTATCCTCATATTCCTATTCATAGACAAGACTCTTAATAGATATTTTCTTTCAGGATTTGAAGTCTCTCTTTTTGAAAAACATTTTGCGAGGCTTCTTGATGTTTTCATCTTCACTATCTTCATCATTGATCTTTATTAAACACTGAGAGGCAATGTGACCAACTTTTTCACAACGAAAACTTGTGAGAGGTAACTTCCCTTTGAATTTCACTTTTCCCTTTTGGAACTTCTTTGCAATGAGAGAAAGAATTTATTTTTCTTCGTAATCTTCACCGCTACTATCTTTTGACATATTAAGTTTATCCATGGTATTTAATGCCATTTCCTTGCTCACACGAGTCGTAACATCTTCTGGTTTGAATCTCATTTCATATGCTACCAAGATGCTTAGTAGATCATCCTGAGAAAGTTTGGAAAGATCTATTTCCTCAAGGGATGAAACCTTTTCATTGTACATGGGTGGAAGTATTCTTAATATTTTCTTTACAATATCAATTTCTTTTATTTCTTCTTCTAGACCCTAAATCGCTCCAACCACTTCAATAATTCGATTGAATAATGAGTCTGCATTCTCATCTGGATGCATCTTCAGATCATCAAACCGATTGTGTAGGACTTGTAATTTTGCTTCCTTCACTTTTCTATCTCCTTCATAAATATTTTCATGTTTATACCACATGGATTTTTCTGAGGCGAAACTCATCACCTTTAGATAGATCTAATTAGAAAGGGCTACAGTGAGAGCATTTTGCGCTTTAGCATCAACATCAAGAATTTTCCTATTGGCATCCGTCATAGCTATCCCTATTGGATCAGTAACATTAATACCTTGTACCATGTAAAAAATGACTTCCATTCCAAGGGATCTTAGATGAGATCTCATTCTATTCTTCTAGATCTAGAAATTACTTCCATCGAAGAAAGGGACTCGCCTGACATTGACTGCATTCTTCATGACGACAAAGGACAGATTCAACACTAGCAACCTCCCTCTGATACCACTTGTAACCCCGTGACACCCTGAGAGGGGTGGGGTGAATTAAGGTGACAACTTTTTATTTTAATGTGATGGATTTTGTTCCCACATTGGTAGGAACTTGTCAAACCTGTATGATGAATATGATCAGAAACCAAACACTCACATGGAGAGAGATGACACAACACTTTTTACTTGGTTCACCACTAAGGGATACATCCAAGGAGCATATGCCGAAAGGTTTTTAGTCATACCAAATTCCACTAAAATTCACTAGATGTGGATTACAAAGTTTTGGGCACAGTCACTCTATCCCAGGATCACTGCCTTTACAAAAGTTCAAGGATAGCTCACTGCGTCCCTCAAATCACTCCAGTTGACTCCCCCTGGCTCACTGCCTTTGGTGAAGTCCCTCTCATTTTATAGACGTTAAGGTATCTTCATAATCTCTAATGAATGCATCCTCTGTTGTATGTAGATACTCTGTTGAAGTCCAACTTCCACCAGAAGACAAATCTCACTTTTCACCAATGGTATTGGGAAAACTTTCAGCTTTCGCGCAACCCCAGAAAGACTGGCATACTTCAACAACACCTGGCATGCTTCTTCAATCCGGCACACAAGTTTCAAAGCTGGTGTGCAAGTCCAAAGCCGGTGCATAATTCCACCACAACCACTTCCTTGACTCTCACTTCTTCAACACCAAACTTGCGCGACTCACACCCTTTCACCCCTAAACCGATTTTGGCGTGCAACTATCAATTTTCGCTCTTCTTAAAATTATGGAACGCAAGTGTCACAAAACCCCATGAGCGACACATCCTTAAACAACTACAAACTTGCACAACTCTCCCCCTTTCTCACCCAAACCACCTTGGACGCGCAACAAACAACTGTCACGTAACCTCTACTTGCACGACCCACAACCACTTGCACGACCACTACACCTGCGCGACGGGAGCTTTGAATTTATCTATGTATGAAATTAATCCCGAATGAGGATGGGTGGAACTCTATTTATAGGCATTTGGATACCTTGTGTGATGGCGCGCAAGTCCCCCCTCGTCGCACAATTTTCGGCGTGCAAGTCTCTGCTGCGCTAGTCACTTTCCTGACCAACCCCAAACTTGGGTGCCCCTTCTTCCTTTGACATAATTTGATGATCTGATCTTGAAAAAACATATGGCACACAAGTTTCCAAGCCTCTAAGACTTTGGTTCTCAAGTCCCTTTTCCAAAAAAACACTTTTCTTCATTTGTCAAATTTGAGGTCCAGAAATTTGGCAAACACTGGAAAACGATGCCACCTTCAATAATGTTATCTGCTTGTTTTGTATGATCACTTTGCTGGCACACATCCTGAACTTCCTCTGAGGATTGACAACAAAAAAAAACCATACCATACTCCAATTCATGCATAGAATGACCATGGTTCCAACAAAAGTGTACCTTTATAGGATACCCAAGGAAACAAGGGGATATTACCTATACAACCCCTTAGACAAAAAAGGTTATAGTGGCAAGAAACTCCATATTCCTTGAAAGGGAGCTCATCTCCAAAAGAGATAGTGTGAGTGAGATAAACTTCAATGATGTTGAAGTTCAAGGTATACAAGAGTTGGTACAAGAACAGATTCCACAAAGCCCCATGGAAGAAAGAACTGTTCCAGAGACACCAGAGATACATAAGAGTATAGGAGAGGTTAGAGAACCAGAACAATACTATTTTCTAGTTATCGAGGATGGTGACTCATTATTAGTTGATAATAATGATCCTATAACCTATAAGGAATAAGTAAGCAGTATAGATGTTTCCAAGTGGCAATAATCCATGAATTGTGAAATGGATTCCATGTACCAAACCATGTTTGGTTTTTGGTAAATCCTCCAGTTGATGTAAATACTGTTGGTTTCAAATGGGTATTCAAGAAGAAACTGGACATGGAAGGACAATTCATCACTTATAAGGCATGATTGGTTGCAAAAGGGTTCAAATATCATTAAGGCATTGAATACGACGAAACCTTTTAATCAGTTTCAATGCTGAAATCCATAATAATTCTATTGGCCATTTCTTCTTACCATGATTATGAGATTTGTAAAATGGATTTCAAAATATCTTTCCTTAATAGGAAACTTTAGAAATATGTCTACATGACATAACCTGAAGTGTTTATGACTCCAAAGGATGCCAATAAGGTATCCAAGTTTCAGAAATCCATTTATGGATTAAAGAAAGCATCCACATCATGGAACATTCATTTTGATGAAGCCATAACAAAATTTGGTTTTATCAAGAATGAATGTGAGACTTGTGTCTACAAGTGGTTTAGTGGGAGTGCAATTGTTTTCCTAACAGTATATGTTGATGAAATATTACTTATTGGAAAAAAATATACCGATCTTACAGTCTGTTAAGGCATGGTTGAATCAATGCTTCTCCATGAAGTACTTGGGTGAGGTAGCATATATTCTTGGGATCAGGATCAATCATGATAGATACAAGAGATTGTCTAACCTATGTCAAAGTGAATACATTGATAAGATACTGAAGAGATTCTGTATGGAACAATCCAAGAGGAGATTATTTCCAGCATCACATGACATTCATATTTCCAAGAAAATGTGTCCTCAAACACACGAGGAAAGAAAGATAATGGAAATAACTCTATATACATCAGTGATTGGGTTAGTCATGTATTCCATGCTATGTACTAGGTTGGATGTCATCTACACATTGAGTATGGTAGGAAGATATCAAGATGACCTAGGTGACCGCCATTGGATGGAAGTCAAGACTATCCTAAAGTATCTGAGTCTTACTAAGGATATGTTCCTAGTTTATAGAGGAGATGAGGAACTAGTCATTAGAGGATATATAGATTCTATTATCCAAACTCATCAAGATGATATGAAGTAGCAAACAAGATAAATCTTCACTTTGAATGGAGGTGCAGTGAGTTGGAAGAGATAAAATAAGAGCGTGGTCGTAGATTCTACAGTAGTTTTTGAGTATATCACAACTTCTGAGGTATCTAAAAAAGTATTTTGGATGTGAATATTTTTCTAGGATTTGGATGTGATACATATTAGTAAAGAACCCATTACATTGTACTATGATAATACTGTAGTAGCGTCTCTCGAAAAAGATACAAGGTCACTTCAATGGATGAAGCACATACTTCAGAAGTATCATCTCTTGAGGGATTTTTCTCTAAGAGGTGAAGTTGAAGTGAGAAGTATTTATATGGAAGACAATGTGGTGGACCCCTTGACTAAATCCTTGACTCAGCAAAAACATGATCACCATGTGAGGTCTAGCGGACTAAAATTCGTAGGTAGTTGGCTCTAGTTCAAGTGGGAGTTTTTAAGAGTTGTTGTCCTAGAACCAACTGGTTGTACTTTGATTACATGAAAATTTAATGTATTTAAATATTAAACATATTATTACATGTTGTTCACTATTTTGGATGACTATGACGTAATAATGTCCTAGAGTATTTGTTGCATTGATATGGTTATAGAAGTTCCCCTCTATGATGAGAACCTTTAAATGCTATAATAATATTCTTAAATATAGTTCTAAAATTGGATGACATACTATTATGGGACACATAGCATGCAGATCATCAGGTGTGAGTACTCATAAGTAGATGAGACTTCCTCTCATTATGTTCTCACTTGGTAATCTCCAAGACTGTAGATTATGAGAACAGACCCGCCAGTAGGAATTCCACATGTTTTGGTGCCATTAGATATTTATATATGCGAGCATATGTAATGATCCTTATAATTTAATTTTATCATTAATACATGTCATGAATCACACACTTTGATATACTGATAAAAACTATCACGCAGACAGTTGGTGGGAAGTAGGGTATGTTGGGTGCATCATGAGTGGCATGTTATTAATTGATAAGTCAAGGAATGATTAATTCCTTCCATTTATGGAAGTTGATATCTCATCCATTTGATTAAAATATTATCGTCGCGCAAAATTCCTTGGCCATGGTGTAACGATGTGTTTATTTCATGTAGTCAAAGAATGACGTATCAATTATAAATACTGATGACACTATCATGAATCCTTCTTGATGAAATATCGAGACAAAGTGATTATATTACACATTGAACATTTGTATGTGGATTTCATTGTTGAAAATTTATGTTATTTCTCTTGGGTTACCTTACCCATTGCTAGATAGTACTCTTAGACTTTAGGCAATCCCACCTAATGCCAATGAGAAAGAATCTTAGAGTGTCACACACTAAGTGTTTTTTGTGGTCTCGGTTAAATTCTATTTGAATTTAATTAATGGAATAAATATTATTCTCAAGAACGTGGAATAATTTTATTCAAGTTAAGATGATCGCATAAATTAAATAAACTATATTTATTTATTTTATTGAACAATTAATCAATATTTATTTACTTTGTAAATAAAATATTTATTTAAGAGAATAAATTTTTTATTTATTTATTGAGGTGTTCAATAAATTGAAGTGAAGTTCAAGCGGACCAAGGCCGGTCTGGTAGTAAAATAATTACTTTCAAGATAGTAAATAATTATTAGTTGGAAAAAGTTAAAATAATAATGACACTCTTATTATTTTGTGATGTGTAATTTTATTCATAATTCCGTTTTGCATAAGTTGGCACACCATAAAAAATGACGCGGTATTATTATTAAGAGCATGGATTTTCTCTAAGTTCATGAATGTATTTAATTACTATTATGCAGTGAAATATTGTAACTAAAGTTCCATGCATATAAATAGACAAGTACGTCTATTGTAAAATAGTGAACACACCACATGCATGGTGAATTGATAATTGTTGAGCTAAAAAATTTATCTCTCAAATCCTCTTCCCTCCCATCTCAATAATGAGAGACCTTATTCAAGGCCGATGAACAAGAAATCAAGAACAACCGAAACAAGACACTCGCTTCACTGCGCTAGCACCCAATGAATGAGCAGTGTCAATCAAAGGCCATTAGAGCACACATGGATCACCGCTATAGGGATTCTAGTTTGGATCCTTACAAACACAATTAGATAATCTAGAAGGGTCATTATGAACGATAAACATCATCAACAAAGAAAATACCAAAGATCCAGACATTCTTTTTCGTTATGAAATTAATTAAATTAATTATAAACATGATGTGTAAGATCCTCTCTAAAGGTTTCATACCTCTTTCTTCTTTATCTAAATGTTTGATTCTATTCCACAGAGACTGGAATTCATCATCATATTGATCCCAGAATGATCATTGATCATGGTAAAAATTAAAGTTGGGTTCCGTCTCAACCACGCTTCTGCTAGGCCCCAAACCTACACCCTTGTGAAGTGTATTTATAGTGGATGACTCACACAAGGACTATGTATTAAGGGTTTCTTGAAGGATTCAAAGAGAATTTCACACAATTTTAATGAAATGTTATCTTAAATATGCTGAATGGAAAATAAAACCACACCCACCTATTATTTATACACACTTGATATCCCAAGGAGTGAGGGATGCATTTACTAGCCATCGTGAGGAGGAGTATTTTAAGGTACATTGTGTTTGATAATATGTTTTTTAATGATATGTGTATTCATCACTTTGATCGATAGTTTTTTATTTATGAAACAACAACTGAGTACTGAAAATAAATAAAGATTAGCAAAATAAGTGTACCCCTACCGTAAATCAAGAATGGGGTATGCTTCACTTGAAAAAAATTGGTACGTATTTTAAATACACCGTAATACTTATATGTGACATAAAAAAACACCATAACTTTGTTCTTATATTTATATATAGATTGATTAATCCAAATCCAATGTCACTTCCATCCCATGCCATGTTCTATATAAGGAGGTGCTTGTAAATAAAGATGGTATACTAATAGATGAAAACACCCAAAAAGTATGGGAAACATTTGTAAGTATGACATAATAAATATATATTTTTCTTTAAATCGATATTACATAACAATTATTACTTATTTTTCTATATTTTATATCTTACATAGTCATAGGAATCAACAACACCCAAAATGAATGCAGAGCTACTTTTGGTGGCCTTGAAGCAGTCAAAAAAGTATGGCTGCGTTAGTGGTGTGAGTTTTGGGGTGACACTATAATTTTTTTTAAAATAAAAAAGAGGAGGATCAAAGTGAAGAAATAAAAATAATGAGAGAAAGAATAGCCATCCTTGAAGAACATTTGAAATTGCAGAGATAGTTCATGGAAAATATGATGGGGGGGGGGGCAAAGAGAAGAAACAACTCAAGAAAAACCAACACATGAGGACCCCACCCCACCCCCACTAGATTTGAGGTGAGACATTCCCCTATAAAACCTATCTTAGTTGAGGTAATAAATGTTATAATAATTGTTTCTGTGAACTGTGAATCAGATAGAAACTAATACCTTTCTTGCACTAATATTGTACAGGGTGAAAATGATGGTGATTTATATCTATCAACACCCACCCATCTCCATATAGTGAGGGATACAATTTTCAATATCCAGAATGTCATGCAACAAAACAGTCCACTTCCAACAGGTTAGGTCAAAGTGTTGATTAACATAGCCCATGATCCAAGTGTTGAGCTACATATTCCAATTGATGATGAAGATATTCATCAGGTTGAACAAGCTCTTGAAACATTAATCGTATGGTCATCAGTGCTTGTAAAAAAACATGTCGATAAGGAGGTATTAATTTCCAATTGTTTTCTAGATAAACCTTTAACATTTAATAAAAAAGGTATGAATAAATGAATGTTATTATATACAGAAATATGGAAGGGGGTGAAAATAAATAACAACACAAAAATATTTCAAGGATCGACCAAATAATCACAACGATCTACCAAACTTACCTTAAACCACCCATTCTATATCCTCATTTATTATCATTTCATGATCATGTGAATATAAAGTTGAAAGAGGGTGGGGTTCACACAATTCTTTTTTAGGAAAATATCTACAGTGGGGAAGATCCATATTTCATTAGTGTTGACAATGTAAGGGAAATCTAGGAGTATGATTGGCTAGGCAACTCAGTTGTAAATGTATACATGAGTTATCTTTTCATGATTTTATTTTCCAAAAGCTGATATACTATAATAATTATGACTAAATACATTTCATATTTTTCGTAGGTGTATATATGAAAAAAAATTGAAGGGATTCCCTAAAAACAAAAATTTGGGCTTGTTAGCCCTCATGTCACCTATATAGAACAAAAAGATATAAAATCCAAGAATGAGGGTGAAATAGTGGTGGGTCTGTTCAAATTGTTTAATAGAGAAAATATAGATGATAAACTCTTATTAATACCAATGATGTAGGGGTAAAACTCTACAATTTAATCACATCAAATATATTTTAATTTCATTCGTTACTTATTTTTGTGTGTGTTCATAGGCAGCATTGGATGTGTAATACCCCTAGTTTCAGGTATATAACCCCTTCCCTCATGTTTTTTTAAATGGTGTTTCTTTGATCGGGTTTCCATTAAATAGAGAGTTTCCATAAAATATATATTTTACAGAAAATAGAGAGTTTCCATAAAATAGAGAGTTTTCATAAAATAAAGATTTTATATAATATAGAGAGTTTCCATAAAGTTAGTTGTTTCCATAATGTGGGTTGTTTCTATAAAGTGGGATGTTTCCTTAAAGTGGGTTGTTTTTATAAAGTGGTTTGTTTCTATAAAGTTTGGTATTTCCATAAAGTGGGGTGTTTCCATAAAGTGTGATGTTTCCATAAAAAATGTATTTCCATAAAAGGGTACAGTTTAAGGATGGGAGAGTTTGGGGGGTTTATAAGGAGTCTTGGGACCAAAATGAAGGTCGCACGATCCATACACGGTTGGCCCAAACCGCGTGGACAAACCTTGCACAGAGGTCAAATCTAGATCCTATTTTCTAGGAGCTTACTTGTTTTTTCTATTTATATTTCGTTTTGGCTTCAAAATTCCCATATTTAGAGATTAATCTCCCTATAAGGCTATATAACCCTCCCCACATGAGTTGGATCCAACCTAGAGCCTTTCCTTGGTGATTTCGAGTTCGATTCTTGAGGTATGTCACCACTCTTTCCTGATTTGTCATGTTTTCTTAGATCTTCTTAGATATACTTCTCTGATCTCTATTATTTCTCATATATGAACCTATAATGGGTAGATCTACAATCTTTTATGACAAATAATTAAATTTTTAGTTGTGATCTTGCTAGGATAAGATAATTAATTCCGTTCTTGGAGAATCGACCCACTTTCTTGTGCGTTCTTCATCTATTGTCAAAGTTTCATGAAATCCTTCGAGGTAGGTGGCTTCACTCTCATCTCCTCTTGCTAGAATTTATTTAATTAGATTCAAATTGTTTTATTGATTGTGAAATTCATGGAAAAATCTTCATTTGTGATGATTTATGGTTTTTGTAAAATTGTGTGATCTTGGTGAATAGTTGTGCAAAAGGGGGTTTAGTTTCATACATTTTAAATTATGATTTTAAATTATGGATTTTATGGAATTTATAAATGGTTGATGAAAAAGATATTTTCAATATAAATGGTTTTCAATAAAAATGGTGTTTTATTGAAATGGTTTGGAATTGAAATGGTTTGGCATTGAAATGGTTTTGACGAAAATGGTTTTCAATAAAAAGGTGTTTTTATTGAAAGGGTTGTTTTGGCATGATCATTGGGTATATGTGGTGTGTTTTCATGTTACATATATGAGTCTTGGTTGAAATATGACCTTGTGCTCGGTGCCAAAGGTTTAATGGAACATGGGAATTGCATACACAAGGCTTGGTTTAAATATTACCTTGTGATCGGTGCCAAAGGGTTAATGACACATGGGAAACAATTACCTTGTGAAGACTTGGTAGATCGATTAGAAACCGCTCAGGAGTATGGAACTTTCATAACATAGCATTCGTGGTTGGTTTCGTGGGTTTGAGTAATAGTTTTGTATGCTGATAAAGGGATATTGTGAAATGGTTGTAAAGATTGTTTAGTTATTTTTCTAGAAAAATATCTTGCTAGAAAAATTAGTTTCAATTGAACTTGTATGATTTTGGTAATGAATGGTTTCAGAAACTTGTTTATATTTAGTTATAAACTGTTTTGAGAAATTGTTTTATATAAACTATTTTCTATAATTTTTGCTAACTCTTCTATCCTAGTGGCGTGAGTAGGGAAGTCATTGGGGGAAAACCTACTGAGTTTTATACTCACCTCTACTTTGGAACTTTAGTTCTTTTGCAGATTCTATCTTCCAGGACAAGGTCAAAGGTAATGTTTCACACGTTTTAGCACTACCTCATGATATTTGGGATTTTTGGAGATTTTGGAGCTTGGATCTTGTTGAGCATAGAGTTTTGAGGTCTTTGGAGAGTCTTGTGCAGTCTATCCACTATGTACTTTGTTACTTGGTTATTCTTCTACTATTTCTTACTTTGATGTGATTTTGATATACATGAAGTTTTTCAGTTGTCTTCCATTTTTTCATTAATTATATAGTGAATTTTTGGTTATGGATGGTAGGTTTATTGGTTTATTTCTTAAAGGTTAAATTGTCTCCCACTTGTATTAGAAACCCTTCAGCATTTATTGCTATCCTTTGGCATCTTGGGGATGTCACTTAAGTCCTAGTAATGACTCAGTGTACTCTCAAGCCAATGAGAATTGGTAGGTCATTACAAATGGTATCAGCTTGTCCGGTCCTTGCTTAACAAGCAGTCATTGATATTCCTAGTTTTAGAGATAAAATCCCTTCTTGTCTATTCCTTGGATGGGAATATTAGAAAGGAGTAGGATTTTCGAAACTTGAAATGTATAGCATAAAAAGATGTATCTAACCCTTTTATATTGAACTTCAAGTTACCAGTGAGTTGGGTAAATAAGTCTTTGGAGACACTTCTAGGATTTTGAAATCTCATTATCATGGGTTTAGCGAATGAGATGAGCATGACATGAATTTTATAATAATGACTTCTCACTAGAAGTGCATACATCATTTTGAGGAATGATTCATGTTATGAAAAAAGTGTTAATTTTTGAAAAAAATATGGAATTGGTTTTCGAATGAAAGATTTTGAAAAAGAAAATGCTTACTATATTTTTAAAATGGTTTAATTTTCAAAAGCATGTGAAGGGTTTTCAAAAATGGTTGAACATGGAAAAATTTTATCCTTTTAAAAAAAATGTTGTGATAGTTGGTGTGATAGAATTTGAAATGCTAATCCATCAGTTTCTATAGAGTGAGACTTATAGAGTTTATTGTTGGTTTAGAAAATGGAACCTGATAGGCATCATAGGAACAAGTCAGAAGAGGTTATTGAGAATTTGGTTGCACTTGAACTACAGGTGAACCACTTGTTGGTCCAAATCATCACTCACGGTGTTCAAACCATTGAGTTGGGACTACAAACAGATACCCCATTTACGATATTTTTCACTAATGAAAATCCATGTGGAGGAAGTAAGGTTGTCTTCACTAGAGGATTTGGGAACTCTAACACTATGATGAAGAGGAAGTGTGTCACTTATTTTCTATGTTTAAAATATGATATGATTCCTTATATTTTGAAATTTCAAACTTATCTCGGTAAAAGATAATGTCAATCCATTGTGTGTAGAGCATGTGCTATAATTTTTGATGGAGCAGAGCTAAAATGGGACTTCTCAATGTTGGAGATGGATGTCTATGATGTAATCCTGGGTATGGATTTATTGACAAAGTTCAAGGCTCAAAATGACTGTTATAGGAGAACAGTTAGTTTCATGACTGAGGAAAATATTGAGCATCTCTTCAGAGGAGAGAGGATTTTAAAACAAGGTGGAAAGAACTTGTTGGAACCAATGGTGGTAATGATATCTTATCGGTTGGTAGATATGACTTTGGAATCAATGGAAGAGATCGAGGAAAATAGTTTTCCATCCATTGTGGATCAATTTACAGATGTCTTTCCTAAGAAAATCTCAGGGTTATCACCACTAAGGGAAGTATAGTTTACGATTGATCTCCTTTCGGGGACCAGTCCTATTTCCCTTCAGTCTTATAGGATGGAACCAACAGAGTTATGGGAATTGAAAGTGTAGTTAGAGGAGATGGAAATCAAGGGTTTTATTTGACCAAGTACATCTCCAAGGGCAGCACCGGTTTTTTTCATAAAGAAGGTATATGGAACTCTTCAGCTATGTATTGATTATCGTAAGCTTAAACAATTTATGATAAAGAACAAGTTTCCACTTCCACACATTGATGATATATTCGATCAATTAAGGGGAGCTCATTGGTTCTCCAAGATTGACTTTCGATCAAGATATCACCAATTGAGAGTCCAGAAAGAGGATATTCTAGAGATAGTTTCAAAAGTAGATATGGACACTATGAATATTTAGTCATGTCTTTTAGTATAATGAATGCACCAGTGGTCTTCATGGAATTAATGAATCAGATATTTCAACAATATATGGATTCTTTTGTTGTGGTGTTTTTGGACGACATTTTGGTCTATTCAAAGACAATGGCTGATCATGAGGTGCACCTGGAAATAGTGTTACAAATCTTGAGAGATCATTTTTTGTATTCCAAATTATCAAAGTGTAATTTTTGGATACTGGAAGTACATTTTCTTGGTCATGTAATTTCTGATAAAGGGGTTTCTGTTGATCCTAAAAAGATAGAATCCATTATCTCTTGGAAACCACTAAAGAATGTTTTTGAGGTACAAAGTTTTCTTGGTCTATCTGGTTACTACCAATGCTTTGTATGTGATTTCTCATGACTAGATTCACTAATTACAGCTCTGAAAAAGAAGAATTATCCATTGCAATGGATGGAGTAATGTCATAAGTTCTTCCAGGAACTGAAAGTTAGGATTACATCGACACCTATCTCGATCTTTATAGAATCAGGAAATGGGTATGTGGTGTATTGTGATGATTCAGAATTAGGGTTGGGCAGTGTTCTCATAAAAAGAGATCATGTGGTTGCTTATGGTTTAAGCTAGTTTAGGGTTCATGAGAAGAATTACCCAACACATGATTTGGAGTTAGCTGCAGTCGTCCATTCTTTGAAAACATGGAGACATTATCTCTTTGGTGAGAAATTTACTATGTTTACAGATCACAAAATCTTGAAACAAATTTTCTCACAGCGAGATTTGAGTCTAAGGAAAAAGAGATGGATGAAGTATCTCCAAATGTTTTACTTTGAATTGATGTACACATCAGGGAAAGGAAATTTGGTGGCGGATGCATTGAGTATAAAGTCATATGCTCAGTTAGAGAAAGAAGCTTCATATGAATGGAAGTTGATGTAGGTATTAGCCAAAATTCATGTGGAATGTGAAGACTGAGGTGATGTTGTGGTTTTCTTTTCAGCTATGCTTATTCCTGATTTAGTAAAAATGATCAAAGAGGCACAAACATTTGATTCAGAATGTATGGTTATAAGTTCAAAACTCAATGGTGGGGAGACCATTGAGGGCTAGAAACTTGATGGGGGTTCAGTTTTGTGTTTCAGAGATCGAATGGTTGTACCCATGGTTTTTTAGGAACAACTCTTTCATTATTACCACTATTCGAGATGGGATGTACATCCAGGTACACAGAAGATGTATAAGGCGTTGAAGGTGTAGTTTTGGTGGAGAGACATGAAAAAGAAGGTGGATGAGTTAGTCTCGCGGTGCTTAACTTTTCAGAAAGTTAAAGCAGAGCATTAGAGACCAGATGGTATGTTACAATATTTTCCTATCCTGGTATGAAAATGGGATCAGATAGTAATGGATTTTGTTATAGGTCTTCTAAAATAGTCCAAAAACACGATTCCATTTGGGTGATAGTGGATTTTCTAACCAAGTCGCTCATTTCATCCCTATTCGTGAAACTCATACAATGGAGGATCTTTCAAAAATATATATACAAGAAGTGGTAAATAGGAATGGTGTACCAATGTCAATAGTCTTAGAAAGATATCTGATGTTCACGTCTCTTTTCTGGAAATCCTTACAACAAGCCCTTAGGACTCAGTTGACTATGAGCACGATATATCATCCTCAGACGGATGGAAAATATGATCGGATGATAAAAATGTTGGAAGTCATGTTACGGGTTTGTGTAAGGGATTTTGGTGGCTCCTAGGAGGATCATATACCCTTAGTTGAGTTCTCATACAATAAAAACTATCAAGCCTTGATACACATGGCTCTATTTGAAGCATTGTAAGGGAATCCTTGTCATTCTCCACTATGCTGGGTGGAAATGGGTGAAACATAACTAGTTGGGACAACTTGTCCAAGAAATAGTATAGAAGATCTAGTTGATTAGAAAGAGGATGGAGACGGCTCAAAGTCATCAGAAATCTTATGCAGATCACCATCGAAGACTTTTTTTGTTTGTTATGGGTGATCATGTCTTCTTGAGGATCACTCCAAGTCTTGGACATCATCGCTTCAGGAAGTAGGGAAAGTTATCTCCTAGATACATTAGCCCTTTTGAGATACTGGAATGGGTTGGAGAGGTGGAATATTGGTTTTCATTACCACCATGATTCAGTTTGGTGCATAATGTATTCCATGTATCCCAGTTGAGAAAGTATCACCCTGATTCTGACCATGTGATGAGATGGGATCACGTTGACCTAAAACCAGATGCATTATTGGTACATATACTAGTGCGGATCATAGATAAACAAGAGAAAGTCTTGCATGGGAAAAGCATCGGCCGAGTGTGGGTTTTATGGAAACATGGTCAAATTCAAGAAGAGACTTGGGAACTTGAGAAGGAAATGAATGAGAAGTGTCCAGAACTATTTTTGGCATGCGCGGGTTTTCTAATTTCTGAGGATGGAAAGACCAATTGTGGGGAGAATGTAGTACCCCCCAGTTTCAGGTACATAACCCCTTACCTCATGTTTTTTAAATGGTGTGTATTTTACTGGGTTTCCATAAAATATAGAGTTTTCATAAAATAGATATTTTCCATAAAATAGAGAGTTTCCATAAAAAAAAGAGTTAACCTAAAATAGATAGTTTCTATAATATAGAGAGTTTCCATAAAGTTGTGTGTTTCCTTAATGTGGGTTGTTTCCATAAATTGGGCTGTTTCCTTAAAGTAGGTTGTTTCTATAAAGTGGTGTGTTTTTATAAGGTGGGGTGTTTCCATAAAGTGGGGTGTTTCTATAAAGTGGGATGTTTCCATAAAAAATGTGTTTCCATTAAAGGGTAAAGTTTAAGGATGTGAGAGTTTGGGGGGTTTATAAGGAGTCTTGGTACCAAAAGGAAGGTCACACGATCCATACACGGTTGGCCCAAACCGTGTGGTCAAACCTTACGCAGAGGTCAAATCTATATCCTATTTTCTAGGAGCTTACTCGTTTTTGATATTTATATTTTGTTTTGGCTTCAAAATTCCAATATTTCGATATTAATCTCGCTATAAGGTTGGAGAACCCTCCCCCCATGAGTTGGAGCCAACCTAGAGCCTTCCCTTGGTGATTTTGAGTCCGATTCTTGAGGTATGTCACCATTCTTTCCGAATTTGTCATGTTTTCTTAGATCTTCTTAGATATACTTCTCTGATCTCCATTAATTATCATATCTGAACCTATAGTGGGTAGATCTACGTTTTCTGATTCCAAATAATTCAATATTGAGTCGTGAACTTGCTAGGATAAGAGAACTAAGGCCGTTCTTGGAGAATCAACCCGCTTTCTTGTGCGTTCTTCGTCTATTGTCAAAGTTTCATCAAAACCTTCAAGGTAGGTGTCTTCACTCTCATATCCTATTGAAATAATTTATTTTTTTAGATTAAAATTATTTTATTTATTGTTAAATTAATGGAAAAATCTTCATTTGTGATGATTTATGGTTTTTGTAAAATTGCATGATCTTGGTGAATAGTTGTGCAAAAGGGGGTCCTGTTTCATGAATTTAAAATGATGATTTTAATTCATGGATTTTCTAGAATTGATAAATGGTTGATGAAAAATATATTTTCAATAGAAATGGTTTTCAATAAAAATTATGTTTTATTGAAATGGTTTGGAATTAAAATGTTTTTGACAAAAATGGGTTTCAATAAAAAGGTGTTTTATTGAAAGGATTGTTTTGACATGATCGTTGGGAATATGTGGTGTGTGTTCATGTTTCATATATGGGGATTGGTTGAAATATGACCTTATTCTCAATTCCAAAGGTTTAATAGCACATGGTAATTGCATACACTAGGCTTGGTTGAAATATAACCAGGTGCTCTGTGCCGAAGGGTTAATGGCACATGGGAAACAATTACCTTGTGACAACTTGGTAGATCGATGAGAAACTGCTATTGAGTATGGAACTATCATAATATAGTACTCATGGTTGGTTTCATGGGTTTAAGGAATGGTGGGTATGCTGATAAATTGATATTTTGAAATGGTTGTAAAGATTTTTTAGTTATTTTTCTGGAAAAAAATCTTGCTGGGAAAATTGGTTTCAATTGTACTTGTATGATTTTGGTAATGAATGGTTTCAAAAAATTGTTTATATTTATTTATAAACTATTTTTGAGATTTTTTTTTATATAAAGTGTTTTATATAATTGTTGCTAACTCTTATATCCTATTGGCGTGAGTAGGGAATTCATTGGGGAAAACCTACTGAGTTTTATACTCAAACCTACTTTGAAATTTTAGTGATTTTGCAGTTTCTATCTTCCGAGACAAGGGAAAAGGTAATGTTTCACACGTGTTTAACAATAACTCATGATGTTTGGTCTTTTAGGAGATTTGGAGCTTGGATCTTGTTGATAATGGAGTCTTGAGGTATTTGGAGAGTCTTGTGTAGTCTATCCACTGTGTACTTTGATACTTGGTTTTTCTTCTGTTGTTGCTTACTTTGATGTGATTTTGAGATACATGAAGTTGTTGAGTTGTCTTCCATTTTTTCATGAATCATATAGTGAATTTTTGGTTATGGTTGGTAGGTGTATTGGTTTATTTATTAAAGGGTAAATCATCCCCCACTTTTATTTGAAACCCTTCGACATTTATTGCCAGCCTTTGGCATCTTGAGGATGTCACTTAAGTCCTAGTAATGACTTGTTGTACTCTCAAGCCAATGAGAATTGGTAGGTCATTACAATATGATCATTGTTGTCAATTTGGATTATCCAAATATTTATTTCTGGTATTCAATGCATGTATATCCAAAAAACCGACCACACATGATGGCGTTTTCCAATTTATAATACACTACATCCAACATTTTAGAACTAAAAATCTAGTTAAATAATTTATATTATCTTTTAATGAGTATTCTTTTATGATAGGGTGGTTCGTGAATATCATATACATCATAGAATTAGGCCATGGGAAAAGGAAAATGAACATAAAAGTACTATGACTGGATACAAATTAGGGTATATATAATAATATTTCACTATCTAAACACATATAAAAAAATTAATTATTTTTCTCAATGTTTCTGGAGTGTCCGAAACAAACAAATGATAAAGACTGTGGTTATAATGTTTGTAAATTTATGAAAGGGAACATATTCCATGAACAAACTAGCATCCCTAAAGAGTTATTTTTGAAGACAGTTACTATTTAATTTAAAATATTTATTAATCCTTTGGGTATTTATATTTTTTTAATACTACCATGATTGTCAAAAAGACTCTTATTCACAATATGAGATATATTTTTTTATAAACAAATGGTCAATATACCTAATGTAATAATGTATAGAAATAGCATGAATATGTGACCAGTATGACTCGAAGTATATATTTTTATTTAAAATTTTCATTATTTTTAGTAAAAAGAACAAGTTCCATACTAAAAATTGAGAAGATGAATTAGGATTGTTTTGATGATTTAGGATAATGATCCATAAGTCATTTTTGATGTGTAGGAATGAACCACACCTAAATCTGACACATGGTGTGACCGTTATGACTTTATGTGTGTATTTTTATTTAAAATAACAATACATTTAGCAAGAAGAACAAGTGACATACTAAAAACCAAGAAAGAACACTCTGATTGTTTTTATATTTTATGAAAATTATCCATCAGTCATTTGTGACATGTAGGAATAAATCACATCTCAATCCAATGAACGGTGTGACTGATATGACTAAACGTGTCCATACCAGTTTAAAATTGACATTTTAGCTCAAAATGCATCAATCAATGAAAACTAAGAAAACTCACTCTGATTGTATTCATAATTTAGGAAAACTATTCATAATTTCATTAGGATGTGTATGAAGTAGTCTCATGTCAAAACAATGCACGATGTGACATGTATGACTCAAAATGCGTGTTTCCAGTTTGAAATGGTATTTTAGTAAAAAAACACAAATGGAATACTAAAAACATAGAAAATGGATTCATATTGTTTTGATACTTTAGGAAAATGATCTAAAAATCATTTGTGATGTATATGAATCAACCAAACCTCAATCTGATGCATGTTGCAACTGGTATGAGTCAAAGTGTCTCTTTTTATTTAAAATTGACTTTAATTTTAGTAAAAAAACAGAACTGGCATATTGAAAACTAATAAAATGAATTCGGATTGTTTTGATAATTTATGAAAACTATCCATGAGTTATTTTTGACATGTAAGAATCAACCCACCTCAATACAACATATGATGCGACTGGTATAAATCAAAATGTGTCTTTTTATTTTAAATTGACATTAATTTAAGTAAAAAGAACTACTGGCATACTGAAAACCAAGAAAATGAATTCATATTGTTTTGATACTTTAGGAAAATGTTACACCAGTCATTTGTGATATATAGAAATCAACCACACCTCAATCTGATGTACGATGTTATTGTTATGACTAAAAGTGTCTGTTATCAGTTTGAAATTTACAATTTTTCTTAAAAGGTGTCACTCACTAAAAACCAAGAAATCACTTTCTAATTGTCTTTATAATTTAGGACATTTATTTTGGAGTCCTTTCTAACATAAATTAAGTAGTGTAACATCAAATTTATGCACTATGTGACCGATATGACTCAAAAAGTGTGTTTTTGGTTTGAAATAATATTTTAGTAAAAAAAGACAATGAATATTTTAAAAACAAAAAAAAAACGCATTTGGATTATTTTGGTACCTTAGAACAATGATCCATGATTCATTTGGGACATGTAAGAATCAACCAAACCTAAATTAGACAAAATATGTGACTGGTATAAATCTAAATGTATTTTTATTTAAAATTGACATTAATTTAAGTAAAAATAATAATTGACATACTGAAAATAGTGAAAACACATTCGTATTATTTTGATATTTTAGGAAAATGATCCATAACACATTTTTGACATATAGGAATCAACCCCAGCTCAATACGATGCATGGTGTGATCTGTATAACTCCAAATGTGTCCTTTTTTTAAAAAATTGACATTTTATTAATGTAGTCTTTCATATTAATGCTTAATTTATTTTTTTTAGTGTTACTAACAAAATATTTGTTTTCTTATATAGGTTGAACCATTTTCTTGAGTTGAGATGATTTGGTCTGCAACTAATACATCGGGCAGACATTTTTGAGAGGGGATCACAGATGTCAAAGGAAGAAACATTAATGTTTTTAACTGTTTTTTGGATAATTGTAAATGTAATTATATAAAACATTGTTTGAAATGTATATAGCATTGATTTCCAAAACCTTGTGTGCAATACTTTGTTCTTCTGTGCACTGCTTTGTTCTTGTGTGTGCTGTGCAGGTACTATTTTGTGTAGGTGGTGTGTGTGTTGTGCAGGTGCTGTTGGTGGTAGTGTTGTTATATAAACAACACATCACAGGCAGCTAGTCCTCTATCAGTGCTATTTTGAGCTCTGATAAAGTCCCCCTTTATCATCACTACTTTGAGTGACGATAAATGAACCCTTTATCAGTGCTAGTTCGAGCACTGATAAAGGCACTATTTATCAATGCTAATCAAAGCATTGATAACTTGGTCTTTTATCCGTGCTAAAAATAGTGCTGATAAAAATGTCTTTTATCTGCGCTAAAATAGCATGGATAAAGGGGGTCCCTTATCAGCACTTTTTTTAACACGGATAAAGGCACCCTTTATAAGTACTTTTTTATCATTGTTAAAGGGGCCCCCCTTTATCTTCACTAGGATTAATAATGATTTTCTAGTACTATTAAAAGTTTTTTCTAGCACTGATAAAAGCACTATATATAGTAGTTCAATGACCGTATTTCCAATGAACATATTAATAATGGCCAGATTTCATTCCCATAAATAGACATGCTAGAATCATGCATTCCATTATCACTTCATAAGTCACACTTTTCATTTCCATAGTTTCCATTTTTTGGATCTCATAGTACGCTTTCTCCTTTCATGGTTTTCTTCCTCATTATAGTTTTTCTTTATCTATTAGTGGTCCTCATGGGTGATGATGTTCCAAGGGATCTCCCAGTGTTGAATATTTTATTCTTCTTTATTATTATTCGCTATTAATTTATGAACTCTTAAATGATGTAATAATCCATGATGAGTGATACTTAGTTTCATATGATTTTTTGTTACATTTTACTATGAATGAATAAATTATTAATAGTTTAATTAATATATTTTATAACTTATTACATAATATATTTAAATTCATTTGAACAAATAGAAAAACTAATTATAATTATAAACATAGAGTGTATGGAAAAAATATTTTTCAAAAAACCCGAGGCATTACATATATTGAAAAAACATAAGGGTTTTATTTTTGATAAAATTTCACTTGAGTTAAAAATTTGGATAAGTCCTTATATAGTTGAAAGAAAACCCCAAAGGTAATCTAACCTTAATAGTTTTTTTTCAACAAATGAATTTCAAGAAAGGAACAATGAAAAAAAAAATTATGTGAAGAAAATGAGGACCAATAATCTCATTTTCATTATTTATATTTATGAGATTATTTTTACAAGTGATGATGAGTATAATTTCATAGAATTTATTATTTTTTTTTTCAAATATCCATTCTTGGTAAAATATAATTACTTTTAGAAATTAGAAGAGGGATTATATTTTTATTTATCATAAAAAATATTTCAAAGAACTTTTAAAGAAGTGTAGAATGGAAGGATATAAATAAATATTAAGAACCTATCATTCTGGGCATAAAATTGAGCAAGGATGGGGATCAATTAAGACTAAATAGGAAGGAATTCAAAAATATTATTATAATCCTATTATATATTACAACATCCAAACCAAACATTGCATTTTTAATGATTTTTTTTGGAATATTTTAAAGTGAACCTAAGGAATAACACATGAAGGCTTCCAAAATAATTTTTATATACATAAAAGGGACACTTAATCATGAGTTTCTCTATATAAGAGATGATGATATTGAAAAATTTTATAATTATAAACATATAGTGTATGGAAAGAATATTCTTTCTTCCAAAAAGTATCACTTAATCATGATCAACATAAGGGTTTTATTTTTGATAAAATATCACTTGAGTGTAAAATTTGGGTAAGGCCCTCTATTACTTAAATAAAACCCCAAATGCACTCTAAGATTAACAATTTATTAAAACACATGAATTTCATGAAATAAACTATGGAAAAAGAATTTATGTTAAGAAAATAAGGACCCTTAATTTCATTTTCATTATTTATACTGATGACATTATTTTTAGAAGTGATGATGAGTATTATTTCATATAATTTATTGAAAAAATTAATAATTTTTTTGAGATGTACATTCTTGGTAAAATATAATTCTTTTTAGAAATTAGAAGAGGAATTATATTTTTATTTCTCATGAAAAATATTTCAAAGAACTTTGGAATAAGTTTGGCATGGAAGAATATAAATTAGTATTAAGCACCTATCATTGTTGGAATAAAATTGGTCAAGGATGAGGATACTTTAAGAACGAATAGTAAATAATTCAAAAATATTATTATAATACTCTTATATATTACATCATCCAATCCAAAAATTTCATTTTTAATGTAATTTTATGAAATATTTCAAAGTGATCCTAAGGAATCACACATGAAGGGTTCCAAAATAAATCTTATATACATCAAAGGGAAACTTAATCATGAGTTTCTCTATAGAAGTGAATATGAGATTGAGCTATTTGGTTATACTAATATTAATTGGTAATAAAATATTGATGATGGAAAGTATACTCAAGGAATAACATCCTTTCATCGAAGAAAATTTATGGGTTATCATTGAAGAAAACAAAAGTTAGAGACACATGTAACTAAAGAGGTTGTGTATGTGGCTACCACACATGATTGCAGAAAAATGCCTTAGATAAAGGAACAAATTGAAGTTCTAAAAGAAAAATTTTATTTTCCATTGATAATTTGTTGTAATGAACAAATTACATTAAATTTTTATAAGAATCATATGAAATACTCAAGATTAAAACACATTGATATTAAATATAATTTTATCAAAGAAAGTTTATTAGTGGTATAGTGAGAATTGATTATATGTCTACCTAAAAAAAAATTAAAAATATTTTATTCGGGGAATTATGAAAATAAAAACATTAATAATTGAGGATAATGATGAAATTTCACCTTCGCTCACTCAAGAATTATTGTTTGGTGATAGTTCACCCCTTCCTTTTATATATTTCTTTGATTATTTTTTCAAATGGGGAGAAAATAATCAAATAATATTCAAATATATTTGATAAAAATATGAAAGAAATAGGGGGTTTAAATTAAATATCCAATGGGTTATATAAAATAGTGGTTAAATTAGTGGCCTTTTCAATCGAGAAAAATTAATAAAATATTTTGAAGTATTAAAGATTTGGGAAATTTATCACGACCTATCCCAGTGGGGCCTGTGCCACGACTCCCCAAGCCCACCTCCAATAGTCTAGGGGCTCATGACTAGAACCGAGTAGGCATATCATTAACATGGGAGGAATTTATTAAGTACCTGTACACATGCACACATCTCCAAGTCCACAAATACTGAAATGTAAAAACCACTAAGGAACAAAATGAATGCATACAACTAGATCCAACCAATAGAGTACAATGGAATGTAAAGTGTAGAAAGTAAACTGGGTTAGAATACAAGCCCACCAAAAGAAAGAGTCTGAAAACTAAAAAGTCCAACCTATAAGTAAGAAATAGATAATGGGACTGCTTCTTGTAGCCGTAGGAACACCTCAGCCTATAAGGAATCTCAAAAAGCTCAGTCTGGTCCTGGTCCGCCCTGGACTCCGTCAAAAGGTTGCTCGTCTGTAGAAGACATGACACATGCAGACAATGCCTGTGCAAGGGTGAGTAAAACAATAATCATTATAGGACACTGAAAACCACAAAAATACACAAAGTAAATGTAAAAACAACTACACACAATATATGTCCACAAAAAATATAATAAGAAAAACATATCCATATATACTTGAATTCCAGACCCGAAGTCTAGAGGTAAGTCACAACGACTGCATACCCATGCTAGAGATTCTGTCCGAAGATTTCTATGAAGAAATCACTCCGGAGAAATCAATTCTGAGTCTGATACCTCTAATGACATCCATCTGAGAAGTAATTATTTTAAAATGGGTGGTTCCTCAGTCAAAGACTAAGGCACAATTTGTTAGAAGAGAAAGAAAAATTACATGAGTCTAAAAGAAATAATATTATTACACTCTTTATCAAAAAGAGGGAGTAAGTCTCCCAGAAAATCATCGTGCCAAGCAATATCCTAGATGACTCCCATGTTGGCAAGACCGTCAGCAACCGTGTTAGCTTCATGAAACGCATGAGTGGCAATGTAATTGATATCCACGATTGAATTAAGAAAGTTGTTCCAAAGGGAGGTAAGCAGCCATGCAAGTTTCACCACCCCTTCCAAATATCTTGGATGATAGTCGTTGAGTCACTTTCAATCCAGACATTGTTCCATCCTTTTTGTTTATCAAAAGAAATGACATGGATAACTACCATCATTTATGTTTCCAAGGCTATGACCGTACCACAAATACCAAAGAAACATATCTGACATCTACCAAGATAGTCTCTGAAAATAGCACTACAGCCTGCCAGTCCCAGATTTCCTTTTGAAGCACCATTGACATTAGCTTTGAGACATCCTAGAAATGGGGCTTTCTAGAAGACCTCAAAGGTGCAACGCGGCTGTCTATAAATTCCATTGATCTGGAGACGATTCAAGATTTCAAAGTTACGAACAGAATTGTCACAATATGCATTCTGGATTGAGGCAGCTTCCCGAATGGCAATGAGAATTTGAGCCTTACCTGTATTGAGCATAAAGGATCTGTTATTAAAAATTAAATTATTCCTGTCATACCAGATAACATGGAGAAGTTCAGAGACAATAGCCAAAAAGAGATTCTTGATTTGTTGGGAGGAATCAATATTTACACAATTCTACAATTGAGAGCTAATAGAGTCAAATAAAAGCCACCTGCATTAAAAAATATCAAGAATATAGTTCCAAAGAGCTGAAAAAGTAGCACATGATAGAAACAAATGATTGAAATCCTCTCTATGATGATTACATAAGTGGCAACAAGAGCAGATACTGATCCCAAAGGATTTCAGACAAACTTCCGTGGGGATTCTGTGCTGTGGAATATGCCAAACAAGAGTAAATCTCGAGGGCCTAATCCAGGGTTTGTTGAACATTTTCATCCAACATAGGTTATAAATAGATTTTATGAAATTGTAATTATTGTAATTTTTGGATTCCAAAACACCATTAAGAGAAGGTTCCAAAATGAGGAAGTCCCCAAAGTTAGAAAAGTGATAATTTTCGATAATGCAGGTGATATCATCCAGAGGAATATGTCTTGATAATTGACAACATCCCTGATGGAGGATTTGATATCAACAGGAAGAAAGTTGGGTGAAAACATGAAGATAGGAGGAACACCAGTCCAATTATCAATCCAAAATTTATTGAAGGAATTAGCACTAACCATCCATCTGGAATTGTTCATAATGTTGGAAAAGGAGTGACGAATGGACAACCAAATGGAAGAAGTGATGTAGTTTAGACTTCCATTCTTAATTCTGGAAAGAAGCCTACTCTGAAGAAAGGAAGTGGAATCCAAGTTAGTATGAAGCAACCTCCAAGTCAACTTAGCTTGAAGAGCATCATTAAAGAACTTAAGATTCTTGATTCAAAGGCCACCCTTGTCAAAAGGTTTGTAGCAGGTGGACCAAGGTATGGTCACAAGCTTTCTTTCAATAGTACTTCCAGACCAGACAAAGTTTTTGATATAGACCTTGATTTTTTTAAGAAGACTAGCAGGCCAATGGTAAACCATCATCGAGGAAACCATTTTGGGGACGATAGTTGATTTCACAAGATAGATTCTACCAGCTATAGAGAGAGTTTTACCCTTCCAAGAAGAGAGTTTTTTGGTTATTTTATTGACAATGTTGTCAAAATAGCTGGACTTAGGTCTTCCATAGAAGATCGGAACACCAAGATAAATGAAAGGGAAAGAACCTTCCTTGATTCCTAAGTAATTGATGATAGTACTTTTCCTGTTAGGAGAGATTTTTTTTCCAAAGAACACAAAGGATTTGTTCCAGCTTATTGATTGGACAGAGATATCTTCAGAGTGAAACAAGTCATTTTTAAGATTTGGATGTTCCTTTTTTCTCCCTAAAGGAAAAGAATAATGTCATCAGCATATAAGATATGGGTGGGAACATATAAGTTTCTAGAAGCATGCGAAGGATAAATATTCTTATGATTCACGAGGCGAGTAAGGATTCAACTTAAATAGTACTCATCAATGGAAAAAAGAATCACTGAGAGAGTGTCTCTTTGATGAAATCCCTTGTTACATTTGAAGAAGCCCTTAGGAGCCCCTTTTAATAGAATAAATATGGAAGCCGAATTGAATAAGTTATTTATCATACCAGTGAATAAGTCATTAAACCTGAATATTTTGAGAAAATTGTAAATAAAACCCCAATCCATGGTATCAAAATCCATCTTGATGCCCAGATTAATGGAAACACTACCACATCAAGAGTCTTTGTTTAAAATGTTAGTACATTCAGAATCAAGGAAAATGCAATCTTGAATAGACCTACCTTTAATAAAACTAAATTGATTCCAAGAGACAATTATATTACAAATGGTGGAAATCCTATTAGTAAAGATCTTGGTAATGATTTTGTATATGGAATTGATAAGAGCAATGGGGAGAAAAAGATGAATCTTAGAAGCATTCTACACTTTTGGAATAAGGGTAAGAAACTGGGTATTAATACCATAAAATAGAAATCCAATGGAAAAGAAAGATTTACCAAGATTACAAACATCCAAATGTATAATCTCTTAGTAGTGTTGGAAGAAACCATTATTGAAACCATCAGGACCCGAGGCACTATCAGGATTAAGGCTAAAAACTATGTCCTTGATTTCATGATCAAGAGGAATGCTTAGGAGAGCATCATTATCATTTGCAGTCACCAAATCCAAAATAATGTTTGGAAGAAGGTATTTACTAACAAACGGACCATTAAATAGGTTATGAAAGTAAGAGGTAATGTGATTCATTATGGCATCTTCAGAGTCAAGGAGAGTATCATCAAATTTAAGAAGGGAAAGAGGCCTATAAACTTTTCGAATTTGATGGAGAGAGTTATAGAATTTTTTACTCCAATCACCATCTAAAAGCCATTTGGTTTTAAAAAATTTCTTTCACATATCTTCTTTATTTTTTAGATGGGAGTTGAGTTTTAGAGTAATATTGATTTCTATATGCGGATCCAAAGAGAAGTCAGAGTAGGTGTTAGAGGTTTGAATTTGCATAAGGTCTCTTTCAAGAGAGGAGATGTCCTTCTCAATCTGCTTAGATTTGGAATTACACCAGCCTTTGAGATATTTCTTGAGGAGTTTTAATTTGGTGATGCAAGAGAAAGCATCATTGTGATGCTGCATACCTTTCCAGACTCTTAATAAAGCTGAAAAAATCGGAGTCCTCATCCCAGGCATTATTAAATTTAAAAGGAAGAGGGAGTTTAATATTTCTAGTGAGAAGACTAACTAGGATGGGATGATGATCAGAGTTTATTCTAGATAAGGTAATACAAGATATGGAGTCCCATTTTTCAATGGCAGAGGTATTAGTAAAAGCTCTATCTATCTTACTAGAAACAATCCTATTAATATGCCTTCTATACCAAGTATATTTCTCCCCCATTAGATGGATTTATAGAAGGTTACAATGTTTAATGGCACATTTAAATTCCCTTGAGGAAATAGAAGAGTGAGAGGGGACAATATTTTTATAGGAGTCAAGAATCGCATTAAAATATCCTATCACAAACCAGGGGGCTTGAATAACATTGGAAAGAGAACTAAGATCATGCCAAAGGGGTCGATGGTATTGATATCTATTTTTAGTGTATATTATAGTACAAAAAGAATGGAAACCATACAAGGAAAAATCACAGGTAAGAATTTGTCTAGAGACTTTAAAAACATTAACAGATTGCAAGGAAGAGTGATAAAAAACCCAAAGGGATTCAGTAGCATTTACATCCTTGCAAGCACCCAAAAAGTTATAACCAAAAGAAAAAATATGAAAAAATTTATCAGAGAAATTAATTTTGGGCTCAACAATAGCAAAAATTTTAGGTTTATGAGTCAAAATAAATCTTTTTAAGTTAAAAAAAGTGTCAGTGTTTGCAATACCCTGACGATTCCAAAAAAGACAATTCATTGAAACTAGCGTTTGGAGTTAGAACTCCCCTTTTTTGGTCCCCCTAAACCCTTCTTCCTCCCTGATCTTCTAATAGCTTGAGGAGAGGGGGGGATGGTTTTCATTCCCTGCTGGATCATAGTGGAGACAAAAGTATTGTTAGAATCACCTGAATTACCATCCTTATGATTTATGTTTAAATAATTTCACTTCAAGGGAGTGGACAAGGGAATCATACCCACTACTGGATAATACTTTGCCTCAACGTCTTTGCCAAGGGCATTATCCACTAGATTATCCACCACTGGAGATAGTCATGTTGTGACAACAAGCTATTTTACACCAGATGAAGAATTCACACAAGGAGTGCCAATCACCTAGGAGTGTAAGGAGAGTTCAAGGCTTATGGAAGGATTCAGAGGAGCATCAGTCCTCTGTCTAGCTTTCAATGGAGCATGAGTATCCTCTCTTGAAGAGTCATTAGACTACTTCCTAGAAGAAAACAATCTATAATGAGAGGTGTTGTCCACCGATACAAGGGCATGGGGTTGTTTGCTGGATGGTTCAGAAACCACCTCAGAGGAGATAAGTTCTTCTGCCTCACAGCCTTTAAAAGAGTCAGATGGAGGAAGATCGGCCAAAGAGTTTCTTGGATCCTCTGCATTAGGACCATCTATAGAGGGAGAAACCTGTTGCTGCTCACAAATGCTAACAATCATGATTTACAATTCCTTAAGAATGCCCTCATCAGCTGAAATTTGATCCTCTTCATCAACCATATCAGACCATAAGGTACCTGACGTCTCGCCCTGTAGAAGTGGTTTTTTCACCCCTTTTCTAGGATTCTTCAAGGGGATATCAGACTTACCCATGATAGGTTTATCCTTTTTCTGATTTAGAATTTGAGTCCACCCTTCATCCATAGGTTTCTTTTCTTAGATCTTAACTTGGTTCTTCATCACTCGAATGTTGATTAAGAAGTGTCCAACTATCATAGAAAGATCATAGAATGGAAGGATACGCTCATAATCAATGAAAATCTCTGTATTGAATTCATTAGCATTGAAGAAAATTGACTCTGGAAGTTTGGAGTCAAGATTCACATCAACCATGACTCTAGAATAAATACCCAGTTCAGCATTGAGAATCCTCTAATCAATCTTGAATGGAGTTCCGATACAGGAAACTATGTCATTAAGGATTTTGGGATGCTAGAATTAGAACCTATGCCCGTGAAGCCTTACCTAGACCTGAGCCGATGTGTTCCGATGTGTACAGGGGTTGAAGGCATAGTCCCATTCAGACCACCACAGAACCCCGAGCATGAGCTGCACATTTCTAATTTTCCAGAATCGATCCATCTCCTCCTACGAGCATAATAATACATGAAAGTATCCCCATCCAATTGGAACAAGCTTCCAGTTAGTGAACCCCGAGATGTGAGAAATTCTAGATTTAAGATCGAGAGGCTTCCAGGGTTTATCACCTATTAGATAAGAAATTAGGCCCATAATAGAGAACTTACAAAGTTTCGAATGATACAGGATGGCATAAAGATCTGCCTCAACCACATAGCGCCCATCATCCATCCGTTTGAAAAATGAACGCTTCAAATCACAGGATTTTCACATATCAAACCACTTAAGAGCATCCAGGAAGGAGATTCCTAGCGATTTAACGAGTGGAAGGGATTGCGCTGCCTAGAGTTTGGAATGATCTCCATCAAAATCCCTTTCCCATTCAGGATCAAAGGCCTCCATGAGAGACAATTAGAGAGAAGAATCAGCAAGAGCATATCGATCATTGTAGGAAAACCCTAGGTTTCGAGGAGTCGCCGCCAAGGAGCGCTCTCAAGAATCCATCCTATTCCTCTCCATGGTAAGGTGTCATTGAGTTACCATGGTAAGTATCCATCTAATAATTAATGTTACTTGGGAAAATCCATGAGAGATATAGATGCACTGATATATCTGAAGAGAGAAGATATGAACTCATTTAGGGAGAACTCACTCAAGAGTGGGGAAATATCACAATACACAAATGGGGATCACTTCTAGGGCCTTGGAATATACCATGACTCATCCTAATTCACCTACTAATTAAAGGATAGACATCCTAAAGGATTGGTCACATCGATACCTGCCTCTACCTAGGGCCAAGAATGGGTAGAGGATCTCTCTACGGGCCTCTCGGAGGAATTATGACTCTATCCAGAAAGTCCTACTGATGGGATCATAATCGCATGGTTGGAAACGATACATGAACTTCAGGGGAATGGGAAAAGGGGAACTAACACAAACCAAAATTGTCCAAATAATTATGGACAAGAATATCAAGCCATGTATAAGAGAGTACACAATGTGTACCGAGGTCACCCGTCATGTCCCCTGACTTCAGGTACTTCCCATGTGCAATGGACTGAGTTCAAAGACATGTCATGTAGAAAGTGTATACAAGACATGTAGTGATGGTCACACACCATTTTTTATTATCTGAGGTTTGCTCCATGTACACTGGCTATGTGCCCGTGTACATCTTCGACCAGTGTATGCAAACCCATGTATCGGTACACGGGGTAACCTGCGTAACAGGCCTGGTCTAGCCATGTGGCCGAGTACATGCCGTGTACTCCACCCCATGTTCGTGTATCATAAAATATACACGTTGAGTCCTATATAGGGACCCACATTCCCTGTGACAATTTTCATACACTATTTCATCGCTTCCTGCATCATGAAACCCTAGTCGCTGCCAATCCGGCCGCACATGCAGTGTTCTTCATAGAACACTCCATGTTCTTCGCAATTTTCCAAAACCCAATGTTTTTCATCTGACGCTTCAGGAGATCTTCTATCTCTTGATCCAGCCATCCAATTTCCTTGAAACTCATGGTTTGAGGTCTCCCAAACACTACAAAGCTAATTCTGTTGGTTTTGGCCCTTCGATTGTCCCTAAAAACATGTTTCAATCCACCCATATGAAGAACCATTGAAGAATAATTTCTCTCAAACTGATTTGATTCATCCTCTCCCATCATCATCGAACCTCTTTTGGGTCACCATGATGTCAGATCTCTAATTTTGGATCCTTGAATTGCAAAATGGATGTGCAAAGATTTGCTGTTTATAACCCAGTGAAGAATGCGAAGAACACAGGGTAAAATGGGGAAGATGAAATCCACACAAAGAATTGAGGAACAAACCTCTGTCTTCATTCTTCATGGAGTTAATTGGCTCTCGTTGGAAGGATCAAATGGAGAAAATAAAATTAAATCAAAACATGCATGGATTAATTCCCCAAAATAAACCATATAAAATACCATTTCACAAGAACGAACAATCCGAGGGCTAACCTATTCGTGGGTTGATCCACATTCGTCATTTAAATCCAAGAATAGGGAAGGAAGAATAGAAATAACAAACCCTAAATCAATAATTGATGAATAGGGTGGGTGGTCATTTGCCAGAATTTGATCTTTCCACACAACGATCCACGCGTCGTCATTCATCATCGTTCATCGGTATTTCTCTAGGGTGTCTCCACTCCAACATTCCAAAGGATTCCAAGGAATATTTCTAGGGTTATAAGTATAACCCTGGGATCTCGGTTATTTAAAACCACATAATGCATCACTGCATTATGGAAACATTAAAAGAAAATAAATTATTAATTTTTTTTAGAATGTCCGAAAATTAACTTTTGCAGTCGATCTGCATCTGTCGATGTTAAGCCTCTCCTAAGATAAAGTAGATGCTTTGAACATAATGGTACCCTTAGATTTATGATCTGGGAACCTGTTTAAAAGTTAATTACACTTTTTTAGGAAAAAATCTTGTGCGTACTTTTTAAAAGTTTAATTTATTTTCAAACATTTATTTTGAGCACTTCGAGCCTCGAAATCGCACACCGTCATAAATTTTAGTCTTGAAATAATTCCATATAATACTTTTTTTTAAAAATAACACATAGAAAATATGAGACATTACAAAATTGAAAAAAAATATAAGGGGTATATTGAAGATCCCATGGATTTATTATATTTTATTTTTTCAAATACATCAATTAAAGTCTTCATGAAAATATAGTTTTAGAACAATTACAACATGATGTGAGGGAAAATGGTTGTGTGAAACTACTACATAGAAAAAATTCTACATCTTATAGAACATTTTAGTTTTCTACCATGTATATAAATAAAAACTAATCTATAGAGTTTATGGAAGATAATTAAATAATAATATAAGGTTTGGGGTGTATTGAGAGGCACAAAATACCAATTTATCCTTATGAAAAACGGCATAGAATATATGTTTTTTTTATAATATTAATAAAATAGAACATTAGCTACAATATTAATCTCAAATTAAAAATATAAATAATTTTATGATGTTTATTATTTTATATTATGGTTTTCATGATGTGTATTGAAGATTTTTTAAAGATCATAAAACATCATTTTATACACTTAAGTTGAGTTGATCATGGTAAATAGGCATATAACATTTTTTACTATACCATTGGAGATACATACAATCATATTGAGTGAGATACATATCTTAAGTTGGAGATTTCATGAAGTTATGCTATGGGGATAGAAATTTGATTAATTTGGTGCATGAAGTTATGATTCATAGAACATAAACTTTCCAACAAAAACAATATCACTACATAGAACATTTGTAAAATTTTATGGATTTCTAAGTGAGGATTGTTGGGTTATAAAATATCCTTTTTATATATTTAATGGTGATCTATGGAAGGTTGTTGAAGAAAAATTTTAACTTATTTAAGTGGGGATGATATGGAGGTATATAAATATACACAGAACAAATCTTTCTCAATCATGAAAAAAATTCATTGTGGATTTAATTTGGATGAGTTTATATAGAAAAACTGATGAAAAATGTTATATAATGAATTCTTGATGTTTCATGAATAAATTAGTTGGATTTAAAGGTTATAGAACACTTTTATAAGCACTAAAAATATGGCATCCCACCTTTTTATTACATAACTTTTCATTACATTACAAATAATGTATCTTTAAAGTTTAGTGTCTTGGAAAAAAGGTACATAATACATGAAAACATATAAAATTATTTTAATGATATTTAAAGGATTATTTAAATGTTCATATTAAGTAAAATTATTGAATCTCATAACCTGGATACATATATCAAAGGAAAAGGTGAGAATAAGGCCCAGTAAGGGAAAACAAGTGAAACAATTTACATGTGAACTTGAGTGATATCAATAAGAACATGAAGAATACCGTAAAGGAATGATAAATAGGTATATAATAGAAATAATAACCTGAATAATAACTTAAAATTTGGGATACAACATCTAATTTAGACATTCATAATCATATCACCAAGGTCTATCCCCAAGGTGACATCAAAATTACCAAGGTTATTCACCAAGGTATCATACAACTTGTCATATCTGGAGATTAATTTTTTTACCCAATGCATTGAATAAATATAAGGGATAACCCTTAATATGAATTTTTTTCATGTTAAACACATATATCATAATCAAACATTTCATAAATAACCCAAATAGAATAAAATTAATGGGTTTCATATCAAAATCATGACGTTTTAAAAAGTGCATTAGAAACATGATTTTTATGTCATTTAAATCCCAGGAAAAAATAAGGAGGGTTTCATGTATGTTATTACCATAATGAAACAGATAATTTTGAAATATATATTAATAAACTTATATAATAAATAGGTTTGGGTATTCAAAAAATAAAATTAATGAATTTCTTGAAATAAAAGAGAAGTTTTGAGATGAAAATTCTGTAGCATAACGACTATGTAACCTGGTTTTAAAAAACATTAAAAAGAGAAGGGAAAAGGATAAAACACTAATAAATAACACATAATAATGTATAGGGAAATAATAAAATAGAAATAAGGTCACAGTATGTACATTTGAATGACATACCACATGAAAAGGAAACTTGAACAGAAAGAGAAGATGTGATTTCTTTTATGAAAATTCTACAGCCTAACAACATCACATAAAAATTCATAAAATGAATTGATGAGAGAAAAAATGGTATCTCATAATATGTACATTAAAATTCAATTAATTGGGATACATAATATCATACCCCAACATATGAAAATGTAAATTCAAAGACTTAACATACAAGAAGTGTTGACTAAAAAAGGAGGGTGAAAGGTTCCCTTACCTTGATGAGTACCTTCAAAAACTCAAAGGTTGAGACCTTGGGGGGATTGATATAACCTTGGGAGGACTCCTTGAGAGGTAAAAATACCATATATTATTTTATTTTGAATTTGGAATGAAATTAATGAAGGAAATGGTTGGTATTTATAGCAAAAGTGGGGTAATATTTTATAATTTTCAAGGGACACCTCATTAGTGGTATTTGCAAAACCATGGGCTTTCCCATGGTATTTTCCCATGGAATTAGCCACTTGGGACACTAAATATAATATTTTAATATACACAATTTGACAAGAATTTTATATTAATTATTACATCATAATGATGTCATTAAACATACTAAAACCTCACAACTATATTTTTACTATTCACAAAAATTTATGTATTTTAGAAAAATCCCAAAAATTCACCCCAACCATTTTTTGACTTATAGAATTAAAAATTGAAATAATTTTTTTGAAATTAATTTTATAATATTTTTAATATAATTTTAAAATAAAATCATAATTTATTCCAAAAAACAACTTTAGAACTATAACTCATTTTATAACACCTTGGGAAATTAATCAAGGTCCCATAAAATTATCTTATAACCATAAGACATTAAAGTAGAAATTTATTATTAAATTTTATGAAAATAAATTTCTATTTTAAAATTTTAAATTAATAAGAAAATTTTAAATAAAATATTAATGAGATACAAAAATACTAATACCTACACTATGATCAATTTTTCACTTATAAGATGTCTAAATTGAATTTATACACTCATGGGTGGAGTTTCTATTTTTTTGGCTAATTTACTATTCAATACTATTCATAAAGGTATGTTACTATTCATAAGGTTATGTTACTATTCATAAAAAATTATTTTTGTCTTATCAGACTTAAATTTCATACTGATCACAACTATATATGTCTTTTTTTTGAAAATAATTTCACATTATTATTTATTTAAATTATAAAAAATATTATAAAATACTCTTTTTTCAATATTCATCAATAATATGAAACTTTTAAAAATTCATCATAACAATTTTATTTATACAAAGGGATCACAGAAAGTGACTAAGGCCTCATTGCATAACCCCTTATAACACCTGCATAGGACCTAAGAGTAAGGTGTGCAATGGTGAGAGAATCTTGGGGCGGCTTATACTACATTGCTCGAGTGGTGATTTCTATCAACTTGAACTTCTCCTATAGGTGATTAAGTTCAAGCTTAACATGTTGAATCTCAGCTTGAGCTTGGTCCAGGGCAAAGCCTAGTGATGCTACCTCCTTCCCAAGCTCTAAGATATGGGATTCATACAGCCCGAGTCTACTGGATGAGGCCATCGACTCTTTTTTATGCATTAGTTATCCATTATTATTTCTATTTTAAACAAGATTTATAACATTAAATTTTTTTATTGTTTCCAATTTTCATATAACAGTCAAAACTCAATGGTTACATTTCAATTATACTTATATAGTTTTATTGATTATGACACATTAAAACATACATTTTTAGGTAACAAAATATTATTCAAAAGTTCAGGTCATTACATAAAATGATTTGAAAATGCATTGAATAAAAAATAAAAAAGCAAAAAACATTTATTTTATGAACTAAATTTTAGTCAGAATTTAAATAATTATTATTTACACATCAATCGTGAAGTTTTCTAGATGTTTTTGAATGATTGAAAATATTTAGAAGTTATTAATTAATTTATTAATAATTCAAGAATTTGTTAAATAAGGTACACATAACATTTATCCTAAAAAACTAATATGCACAAAACATTTGAGTTTTCTTTCTAAATTGTTAAAGTAGGATCTTAAAAATGATTAAAAATTTATTTCAAATCTATTCTAATAAATTCCAATAGTTAGTGAAAAATTTCATAAAAATTGATTTGTTTCACATGATATTATAAAAGGAAAAATATTTAACTTCATTGCATAGAAAATTTTAGTTTGAATGATTAACTATTGAAGTACTGAGTAGGAATAAAATTTTAGAATGATATAAAACATGTCTTGGTATTATTCAGTAATATTTCATCATTAGTGGAAAATTGAAAAATATTATTGTGTGTGTGAAAAACATATGAATATTTTTCAGGATACAATTAGTCATTTATCTATTCTATCATAAAATATTTATTATTTGAGTTTTTCATCTTACTCATGGATAATATTGAAATACATGATCAAGAGATATTACACAAAGTGGGTGTTTGATTTGGATCATAAAAAATTTGTTGTGGCTCTAGAATTTGGAAAATGAAAGCCCATAACATCACCCACAAAAAATATGACAATATAATATTTATGTAGAATTATTTTTGTGAATTATTGACCAAAATTAACAGATGAGAATGAATATTTGTTGAATTATTGTTTGAAATATTTTTGAAATTAATTATAAAATTAATTGTTTATTATTTGATTCAAAATTGGAATATATGTAGGATGAAATTTATTTTGGGAGATGTGTGGGGATTTAAATGCCCAAGGATTATAGAGTTATCTTTAGAGATATTTTTAGAAATATTATTATGAATGAATAAATTTAAATTGGTTGATATATATGGATTTAATGGATAAAATTGTTCAATTTTTTTAGATAATAATATGTAAAAAACTATTTTCATAATTGAAGTTAAATAAGTCAACAACACATATTATTTTTTAGAAAATAAAATTATGAATTATTTTTTATGAGTATTTATCAATAATTGATGAAAATAAAAAGGAATAAGTTGTTGAGAAACTCATGAGAAAGAGTGTGATTGTATGTTGATTGAGAACTGAAGGCTCAAGAGAAAAAACTTTTCTAAAAAATAATTGATCGAATAAGATAATGATTCATTAAATTAAAACATAAGACCATGAAATATTTGCAATGAATTATTTTTTTGAAGTATCGACTAACATTAAAGTATGAATATGATTTTTCTGAATTATTGGTCTAAATATTTTGTAAATAGATTATAAAATTAAAATCTGATTATTTCATTTAAAAGTTGAATATACAAAGGCTGGAATATATTTTTGGAGATGCACTGGAATCTAAATTCCTAAGGATTGTAGAGTTATTGTAAGAACCTAATTTCTCACTCAAGTACGAATCCTTTTAAATATAATATAATTATTTATTTTGGACCTAATATGGATTCCTAATGAGGTTATAAAGGTTACATGGGTTTCTGGTGCTTGTTCGAAGCTCGGAACCATGTTCGATGGAGAAAAACATTGGGCCGAATGGTCAGTAGAAACCATGCAACCCAACCAGCATGATCTCTGCTAACCTTGTGGCCTAACCTTATAGGTTCCCCCTTAACACATCATATGGTGTACGGTTTGGACAACCATGAATCCAAACCATGAAACCCATATTTTTGTGTTAAATGAACATTTTTTCATTAATGATATGTTTTAAATCATCCTCTCGCTCTAATTTCTCTCAAGAAAAAAATCAAGGGATCCACTCTTCCCTTTTTACCTCATTTTAATCCCCTTTGATAGTTTTTATCCCATTTACCCATCTTAACTCCGATTCAATCATCGTTTTCCACATTGGATTCACATATGTGAGATCTTGATTCCTTTTTAGTCGTTCTTCATTTATCTATCTCTCAAAAGAGTTGTTAAGGTGCAGAATCATATTAACTATTTTTAGGGTGTTGATCTATTCATAATATCTCTTCAAATAAAGGCTAAAATAAAGGTTGATACTAAATGAGGAGAGTCATACATCCCTAATGTAGGTGGTCTATAACTCATCTCTCATGATTCGTTGTTTTATAAATTGTCATGTGTGTGCGCCAATTTCATCGGGCATTGCCTATTTCATTCATGTACCTTGATTATAGTCATTAGAACCATATTTTAATACTATTTTTAAATATGTTATATAATTTTGGAGGTTACTTCCTCAACGCGGACCACACTAAGTAGGTTTTTTCCCTTCATTATGATTTTTGGGGTTTGTTAAGTGCATCTGCGCCACCATTTAGGTGTGATTTGGATTGACCTTGATATTGGTAAGAACTTCCTTAATTAAATGACTACTAAATTATTTTTTATTATCCTTTTAATTTGTTAGTTTCACTTGAACCTTCTAAGGTAAATGTTCTACTTGAATAATGAATGTGGAAATGGTTTAATTGGCAAGTACACTACATATATGACTGAGCCTAATTAAATGTAACTGAATGAATCAGTTGCATGTTTGTAGCACACCTTTACATGATTTATAGATGGAAAAAATTGAAACTAATGAATTGAATATGATATATACAAATTAATAAATGGTTTCATGTCCTTTAACCTTGTCACACTAATGAAAGGTATGAAATGGACCCTTTGACTTATTAAATGGAATGACTATTACATGGATTTAATTAATTCAACGAATCAATTATAAGGTTACAAATTGTAAAAATACCTTGAATTTATTCTAGGAGTGTTCAGACTTGAGCTATCCTTGGATTCCCAAGGGAATTCCTTGAGTACTCGTGGATGCCATTCTGATTCAAGGATGTTAGTTGCCAAGGGTGAGACCCACCTTGGAACCCAATCCTTATCTATTAGTGGATGCCCAATATGACACCATAGGATCCCTCCATTATCACTATAATATTTCTTAGACATACTCCTTGGATCCATCATGACGTCTAAAGACATGAGGTTCCTTGGTTACATCCATCGGGCCCAGTCATTGCTTACCGGTTTTTCCATGGATGAGATCCTTGGACTCGTATAGAATTATTATTGTGGATTAACTTGGGATATTCCACTTGGATTACATTCTTACCCCTTATCCAAGATAAAAGTTACTGATGATTTATATTAACCCCTGAGATCATGGATGTCTTGGCTATTACCTTGGATCTCTTTCATTATTAATTTCATTATAGGATGCCTTATTATATTTAGGATCCTTCATCATTATTATTATTATCATGTATGGATGTTAGTGCTGGTTATAACACTCGTGAATTACATGTATAAACTAGAACTTAAATAATTAATGAAATGGTTATATGTTTAGACACCAGCTAAGGCTGAAGTAGGTACTTGGGTATTTACATTACTATACTACTTTAATTTTATATACATACTTACACAAAGTTTAAATTTATATTATATATATTTGATGTTATATATTTCATCGGTGGTGGAATATTGGGATTTATCTCACACCCTATATGGTCCATCATTGGTACCTAGGTAGATTACATGTATGCAAGTGTTGACAAAGGGAAGTGTCCTTCCTTGGACACATGATATTTCTTGTTTGTATTAGGATGAAGCTTTGTTGAAGATGACTGGGATAGGGCCCGGGTTGCTGGATAGTTTTTTATTTATTTTTTATACTTTTTATAGCATGGATTTTCTACTTCTTTTTATCCAAATTTTCCAGTTTTCTAGACACATGACCTATATCATCAGTTTCTTGAGTATTGTTAACAATTGTTTAGTTATTCAAAATTCTTGTCTGCTTCTATTGTACCATCTATTTACTTATATTGATTATGCTATTTACCTTATATTTTATTTATCCATTTTGCTACACTCTAGTAATGAGGGCATAATCTTCCCATGGACACACCATAGGTCCTCAATAAAATTAGGCATCCTATGGAATTTTGGGAGATGCATTTGAGGCCATGAGGTAAACCGGGCATGGGGAAACTTTGAGTGGCACCCAAGTTCAAAGATGTCACAAGGTGGTATCATAGTAGGTTACTTTCTTTCTTTACTATTTATAAACAATATAATGGGGATTAGGAATGCTTGGAACATGGTTATAAGCTATTATTGGGAATAAATAACCCATATTCAGGGCAATGCCATGTTTCCTAGAATTATAATTATTGTTCTTCATTTTCCTATTATTATTGATATCATTTAACCATTGGGTGATGTACATGTTGTGTTGTGGTTATTATTATTATTCTGATTGAGGATTTCATTTGATCCTTGTCCTGATGATATTATGTCAAGGAGCATTATTACATGCATCATCGTGGGCACCTATAATTCACATGTCATACATATTATCACACCATATAGGTGAATTTTACTACTTTCATTGCCTGTATAGTTTATGATTGTTGAGTGAGCCTTGTTTATATATATATATATATATGTGATTGTGATGCATTTTGGCTAGGATTGAGTGATTTATAGTTACAATTCATGAGGTGTATGGGACCTCAGGGGTTGGAAAGGGTAATTTACTGAGTTGATCCATTAGAATGGAATTAAATGGGTGTTGATTTCAGTGATAATGTGTATGGGACCTAATTTACTAAGAATGAAAATTCATTTTAAACGAACCTTGATATATGAAATAAGAAAACGAAAACTGTAAAAGTGAAACTTGACTTATAAAATAAAATGGTTTTCAATAAATGAAGAGGAAAAGTAGTATTGAACATTCACCTACTAGAACCCCTAGAAGTTAAACAAGAAAAGTTACCAATTTTTAGCCTTATAAGTGGGTATTTAGGGTATTATACCATGGGTATTGATCTCTTTCCATTCATTCATATTTCAATATTTCTATCTATATTCATAAATCTTGTTTATAGGTGTGTTATTGGCATTTGTAGACCAATTCCACCATGACGTCCTCATATCATATGCCAAGAGGGTGGCGACAACCATGTTATGAATGTGGTGGGCCCTAAGCTTCTAGTCTTAATTCCATGAGTGAAACTTGAGGAACTACCTTTTATACTTGATATGGGCACTGACACTCAGCTTCATGATATTTTTCTATGTCTGATATAGTGTATGCAATGTGCTCCATGACCTATACCTACGATGGATAATCTGACCTGTGAGTTCCAGTAGCAACATCCTCCCACCTTCTTATGGGATGTAAGTCTACAGTATACTAATTCTTATCAAGAGACCACCCTATCCATCATTGAGAATCTAGAGATGCTTCCAAATAATAGGGTCAATCTTGTTACGTATATGTTGCGTGATTCGAACAAGCACTGGTGGGATGTGATTACCCATGCTAGTTTCTATAAGTGTGCGATCTAGGTTGAATTTCAGACTACTTTATATGATCAATTATTTTTTTAGATGATGATAGTTGTCCAAGAAAGATAGTTAATGCATTTGGAGCAGGGTGCTATGCTAGTTATGAAGTATTCAATGTGTTTCACAGAGTTACAGTGATTTTCACCACCTCAAACCAGTGATGTGATTTCATGTGCTAGACACTTTGAGGATGGGATCCTATATTCCATTCATACTTAGGTGAATGTATTTCACCTAAATACCTTATATGAAATAGTAAATAATGCTCTTATCACTAATAATAACATGAGGGAAGGAAATAATACTAGGAATAAAGGATTATTGCTGATGTAGGCAAATAGTTCTTACGATAGCAGAAACTGATCCCTAAAGTTTTCTCTTAAGGGTAGTGGAAGCCAAAGTACCCATACATGTATGTTTGTGGTGGGTCATCAGTGTGGAAGATAGGGGAATCTGAATCCTCAGTGTGATAGATACCCTCTAGAGTACTGGGCTTGAGGCCATATGGGGTGCCTTCAAAGATTCTATCAGAACTTTCCATCATCTTCTAGTAGGAGAGGATCTGTACTAGCTCCACCTTTAAGAGTAAGTTCTATTTTTTGATGTTAGGTGGGTAGTTAGAGAATAACTAGTAGGATTGGATGAGGAGAAGGTCATGGTAATGGTTTCCAGACTTCATATTATCAATAGTTCCAATAGATTGGTAATGATTAGGGTATTCCAGCTGTAGCACAATGCCATGGATTAGGTCAGTTTCATGCATTACATCCGATACCCAAGTATTAGAGTATATGATTATCTATAGTACATGGTTCTATTCTACTAGTCACCACTATATTATCTTCTTTATTTGATATAGGTTCTTCAAACTTCTTCATATCCTTATCTATCGTGCAAAGTATTAGTATGAAAATATAGTATTATTTTGTTGTAATGACCCTGGATACATCGTTAGGAGTACGATTAGAGGGAATAAGCCAATGTAGGGACTATCCACTTGAGGTAGGTAGTTACCCTTTCTTATGGGAGATTTATGTTCTTGAAATGATAGTATTATATGTCATTCTCATGATGGATTGGTCAGTTCCATATAATGAATTTTTAGACTATTATCATCAAATAGTATCATGTACATCACTAGATGGAAAAATTTATCTACACAAGGGTGAGTGGAGTGTCCAAGATAGTAGAGCTGGACCAGAGAATCATGGTCTAGGTGGAGTGACTTCCATGATTGTTAATGTCTTCATGTAGGATTTGGGTTTACATCAAGTTGAATTCCCTTCAGTAGTATATCATTTCTAGGATGTCCTTCTGGGTGATTTTTTTGGCTTACCTTCTAAGAGAGAGGTATAGTTTATAATTAATCTCATCCTAAGAATATCTCTAGTGTATATTCCTCTATATAGGATGGAACCTACTAATCTCCAGAAGCTTTAGAGATAGTTGGAGGATATAGAGGAAAAGTTTTTATATGGCCTAAAACTTAGGGTTCACCCATGCTTTTCACTAAGAAGGCGGATGAGACTCTTCAACTATTCATGGATTACAGATGGTTGAACGAGCTTATGGTAAAGAACCGGTGCCCACTACCTCAAATAGATTTCTCTTTGACCAGCTCCAAGGAGCTAAGGTGTTTTTTAAGATCGACCTAAGATCGGGATATCATCAGGTGTGAGCCAAGACATCATACATACCTCATATTTGTTTATATATAAGGTATAATATGTATTAGTATCTCATTATATTATTCGGTTTTATGAACGTACCTACCATTTTCATGGATTTGATGAATAGGGTGTTCTACCCCTATCTGTATTCTCTTCTCGTAGTATTTTTGGATAATATCTTGGTGTATTCTAACACTCTTAGAGACCATGGTAATCACCTTGAGATCATTATAAGTATAGTGAGAGAGAATCATCTTTATTTCAAGCTTTCTATGTACAACTTATGGATTTAAAAAGTTCACTTCTTAGGTCATATTATCTTAGAGTAAGGAGTATCTGTTAACCTAGAGATGGTGAGTGACATGGTCTCCTATGAGTATCCAAAGAAAGTGTTTAATATACAAGGCTTATTGGGGAATGATGGATATTACACTGATTTCATAAAGTACTTCTCACACCTTATCGCACATCTTATTGGTCTTACAAGGAAGGGTGTTGAGCTCCAGTGGTGAGAAGCGTGTGAGAAAGCCTTTCAGGAGATAAAATTGAGGCTTATCACGACACCTATTCTAATTCTACCAAAGTCTGGAAGAGGCTATATAGTGTTCTGTGATGCATCGGGAATCATACTAGGAGCAGTATTGATACAAGAGGATAGAGTCTTTGTGTACAGATCTCAGTAGTTGAGGCCTCCTGAGAGAAACTATCTGACACATGGCCTTAATTTAATATCAGTTATCCATGACTTTTGTTTCTAGAGACAATATCTATTGGGTGAGTAATTTGTTGTGTATACATACCACAATGGCCTTAAGTATATCTTTACACAACATGAATTGAATATCATATAGCGGAGATGGGTCGAATATATTCAGTCTTTCGATTTTGATCTTGACTATATACTTGGAAAAGGAAATACAGTAGCAGATGTGCTAAGTTGGAAAACTCAGGAACATGCTATATGGGAATCCCATGATGAATAGAAACTAATGGCCCTCTTTTCTAAGTTGCATATGGAGTTTCATGATAGTCATGATCAGTCTTACCTCTCAGCCTTGATAGTTACCTCTTCCCTAAAAAATAATGTGTAGAGTAGGAAATTTTAAGAACCTAAAGTCATGGTTCTCCATGAGAGTATTTTAGGACATGACCCGCCTCTAGATTGGTCTATAGATAGAGATGAGATCCTATGTATTCATGGATGTGTCTGGGTTCCTACATATTTGATAGAGTAACTGATGTGAGAGTCCCATGCTTATTAGTGGGAAGTTCATTGAGGAATCTCCAAAATGTATTGAGACATGAAATGATAATATTGGTGTCTAGGGATGAAATGTCAGATAACCGAATTTATCCTAACGTGTTCCACCTGTCAGCAGGTGAAGGCAAAGAACCAAATACCTACAATCTTGTTACAACTAATTCCAGTCCTAGAATGGAAATGGGAATATGCTGTTATGAAATTTTTAGTTGGATTACCAAGGTTTCCTAGAGGTAGATACATTGTATGGGTTGTCATTAATAGACTGACGAAAGTATCCAACTTCCTTCATATACAATTGAATTTCTCAGTTGTGGATCAAGGAATATTGTATGTCTATGAGAACATATAACTACATGGGTTCCCTTGTACAATAATTTCTGATAGGGATAATCGCTTCACATTATTGTTCTGGTTGGGGTTGTAGAGAGTTATGGGTACATAGGTTCTTCTGAGCATACCCTTCCACCCTCAGACCAATGGATATTCAAAATGGACAATACAGGTTCTAGAGGAGAAGCTCTAAGAAGGCATCATTGACCTCAGTGGTTCTTTGGAGAAGCATATCCCTTTAGTTGAGTTCACCTACAAAAATAGACTTCAGGCAATGACAAAGATGGATCCTTTTAAGGCCTTGTATGGTAGGTCATTTCATCCAACCCTATGCTGGTTAGAGACATGTGAGGTAGTGATAATAGGTCCTCATCTCATGCAGAATACTTCAGAGTAGGTTCAGCTGATCATGAATTGTATGTCTACTACTCATTCTAGACAAAAATATTATGTTGATATCCATCAATGACCTCTAGAGTTCAAGTTAGGAGATCACGTTTTCATGTGGGTATCACCCAAGAATGGGCATAGATGGTTACATAGGCAAGGGAATTTGTCACCTTATTATGTAGATTCATTTTAAATTCTGGAGAGAGTCAAGCCGATAGTCTATCAGTTATTACTACCTCAAAGGTACTGTTCCATGAATGATATCTTCCATGTTTCACAGCTTATCCAATATCATGTTGACCCATCTCATACTTTTGATTCTGAGGAATTTGAGTTAGATGTCGATGCTTCTTTTGAGTAGTATCCTATACGCATCATTGAAAAGAGCATGAAGGATCTCTGAAACCAATTTGTTCCGTTAGTACGAGTGCTATGGAAGCACAACCATGTATAGAATAATACATGGGAGTGGTAGTTCGACATACGTGCTTAGTGTCTAGAGTTGTTTTCAGATAGTGTTTCACCGACCTTGGGCGGTGAACTCATGGATGAGTTCCTTTAAGGGGGAAGACTGTAAGAACCTGGTTTTTCACTCAGGTATGAATCCTTTTAAATTTATTCTTATTCCTTATTTTGGGCCTAATATAGATGGATAATGATGTTATAAAGGTTACAAGGGGTGTATGGGTCTTGTTCTGAGCACAGAACTCAATTGGTGGGGAAAAACACTAGGCTACATGGTTAGTAGAAACCGTGTGACTCAACCTACATGGTGTATGCTAACCATGCGAGGCTAGACAATGGGGAGAAGTAGGGCACACAATTTTCCTTAACCATGCACCTGGCCCTGCATGACCCTGTGAAAAGTCTGTAATTTTGGAAGAGGTGATTGATACAGTTATTGCATGGTTCCCTAAATTGTGTGACCTAACTATGCGGGGTACCCCTTAGCGCAACAGATGGCACACATTTGGTGCACGACTTGGCCAATTGTGTGGCCAAACCGTGTGACCCAGATTTGTGTGTGAAATGACCATTTTCCCTTAATGATATATTTTAACTCACCCACTCCCTCACATATCTCTCTAATATAAATCAAGGTCTCCCATCTTCCATTTTTTATCTCATTTGAAGCTTATTTGATATTTTTCAATCCCAGTTAGCCATCCAAATGCAGATTCGATCCCCGTTTGTCACATTGGATTCATATCGGTAAGATCTCAATTCCTTTTTAGGTATTCTTCAGTTATCTTTATCTTGATGAAGTTATCAAGGTGCAGGATCATATGCCCTATTTTTAGGGAATTGATCTTTACATCAGATCTCTAGAAATCAAGGCCAAACTAAAGGCTGATACTAGATGAGGAGAGTCATTTGATTCTAAGGTAGGTGGTCTATAATTTATCCCTCAAGATTGTTCATTTTATAAATTGTCATGTGTGCGCACAAATTTCATCTCGAATTGCCTTTTTAATTCATGTTCTGTGATTATAGTCATTAGAAATATATCCTAATACTCTTGTTAAATATGTTATCTAACGTCAGAGGTTACATCCTCAATTCCGATCACCCCAAGTAGGGTGTTTCCCTTGATTATGCCTTTTGTGGTATGTTTAGTACATCAGCGCCACTGTTTGGGTGTGCTTTGGATTCACCCTACTAATGGTAATCCATTCATTAATTAAAAGATTATTTAATTGGTTTTTTATTATCCCTTGAATATTTTAGTTTCAATTAACCCTTCTAAGGTAATTGTTCTACTTAAAAAATGAATGTTAAAATGGATAAATTGGAAAGTATACTACACATTTGACTTAAAAAAATTGAATGTAATTGAATGAATTGGTTTCACATCTCTATCACACCTTATCGTGATTGATGAAAGACAGTAGAGTGAACCTAATTAATTGAATATGATATATAAAAATTAATTAATGGTTGCATGTCATTTAACCTTATCACTCTAATTAAAGGTATGGAATGAACCATTTGAATTATTAAATAGCATGAATGTTATGTGGCCTTTTTTTAATTTAATGAATCAATTATAAGGTTCCTAATTTCACTCAGGGTGAAGCTCAGTTGGTAGAAACCTTGTGGGGTGTTAGCGAGGTCCTGGGTTTGAGTATCGCTGAGTCCTTCTCTGTTCGTAGTGTAGGGATTTTCTTGTATTTCTCCCCCACCCATGAGAATTGTAATAATATAAGGTGCCTAATTATAAATGGGAATTTAATTTATTATAGGAGTTTTCAGACTTGTTCTAGCCTTGGATTCTCAATGTAATTCCTTGAGCACTCATGGATGTTATTTTGATTCAAGGATGTCGGTTTCCAAGGGTGAGACCCACCTTGAAACTGAATCCTTTTCTACCATTATATGCATGATATGACACCTTAGGATCTCTCCATTATCACTATAGTATGCTTTGTATACACTCCTTGGATCCAACATGATGTCTATAGACATGAGGCGCCATGGTTACATTCCTCAGGACTAGTCATTGCTTACATGTTTTACCTTGGATGAGATCCTTGGACTCATATAGAATTACTATTGTGGAATGCCTTGGGAGATGCCCCTTGGATTACAATATTTCCCCTTATACAAGCTACATGTTACTACTAAGTTGGATTGACCCATGGGGTCATTGATTCCTTGGATATTACCTTAGATCCCTTTCAATATTAATATCATTACAGGATGCATTATTGTATCTCAGATCCATCATCATTATTATTACAATATTCAGATGTATGTGATGGTTATACGTCACATGAATTACATATATAAAGTGGAACTTAAATAATTAATGAAATGGTTATATATGCATACACCTACTGAGGTTAAAGCAGGTACTTGGGTATTTATGTTATTGTACTATTGTACTTTTATATATGCATGCTTTCACACTATTTTATTTTATATTACACAGACCAGATGTTATAGACTCCGTTGGTAGTGACCCACTAAGATTTATCTCACACCGTATTTGGGATTTAATTTGTACCTGAGCAGATTACATGAATACAGTTGTTGACAAAGGGAATCATCGCCGCCTTAGAAACGTGATATTGCTTACTTGAATTAAGATAGAACTTAGTACCATATGACCAGGCCAGGGCTTGGGATTCTGAATAGTTTTTGGTTTCTTTTTTATACTTTTGTATATCATGTATTGTCTTCTATTTTGTTTCCATTTTTTCCAATTTTCTAGACACATGACATATATCATTAGTTTCTTGAGTATTATTACCATTTGTTTTGTTATTCATTATTATTGTCTCCTTCTATTGTGTCATCTATTTACTTATATTGCTCCCACTATTAACTTGTTATTTCATTTATCTGTTGTGCTATACTTTGGTAATGAGGGCATAGTCTTCCCATGGATACACCCTAAGCCTTCATTGCTAGTTGTCACCCTTTGGCATTCAGGGAAATTCACTTGAGGTCATGTGGCCAACCGGGCTCGGGGCATCTTTGAGTGGCACCCAAGTTTGGGACGTCACAGTTATATTTGGAGATATTTTTGGAGATTTTATTATGAAAGACTAAATTTTAATTTTTCAATATCTATAGATTTAAACTAGTAAATTGATCATGATTTTTTTAGAGAAAAATATGGAGAATCTATCTTTATAATTCAAGTCAAAGAAATCATAAAAAAATCCTACTTTTCAATAAATTAAATTGTGAATTATTTGATGAATATTTATCAATAATTCATGAAAGTAAAAAAGAATAAGTTTTTAAGGAATTCATGAGTCAGTGTGATTATATATTGATCAATAATAAATTAAGTATCAAGAGAAAAACGTGCTATAAAAACCATCAAACAATTAGATAAAAATTCATTGAATTATTGGATAAAATCTTTTGTAAATTGATTATAAAATTAATTAGTTATTATTTAATTCAAAATATGAATACATGAAGGATGAAATTTATTTTGGGAGATGTGTAGGAATTTAAATGCCTAATGATTATAGATTTATATTTGGAGATATTTTTAGAAATTTTATTATGAAAGAATAAATTTGAATTGGTCAATATCTATGGATTTAATTAATTAAATTGGTCAATTATTTTTTATAGAAAAATGTTGAAAAAACTATTTTCATAATTCAAGGTAAAGAAATGAACAAAATATCTTATTTTTCAGAAAAAAAATTTATGAATTATTTTTTATGAATATTTATCAACATTTCATGAAAATAAAAAAGAAAAAGTTATTGAGGAACTCATAAGAAAGTGTGTGAAAATATTTTGATCAACAACTGAAGGCTCAAGAGAAAAAATTTCTGAAAAAAAAATCATTTGATGAAAAAAATAATTGTTAATAAAGATAAAAATTCATTGAATTAAAACAAATGACCACATAATATTTTCATGGAATTATTTTTGTGAAGTATAAATAAAAATTAAATGATAGAAATGAATTTTTGTTGAATTAATGGTCGAAATAGTTAAGAAATAGATTATAAAATTAATTGGTGATTATTTCATTCAAAAGTTGAATATATGAAGGGTAAAATATATTTTTGGAGATGCATTGGGATTTAAATGCCTAAGGATTATGGATTTATCTCTAGAGATATTTTTGGAAATTTTATTATGAAATACTAAATTTGAATTGGTCAATATTTCTGGATTTAATCAATTAAATTGAAAGTATATTTTAGAGAAAAACTTGGGGAATCTATTTGCATAATTCAATTTAATGAAATAAACAACAAATTAAACTTTTCAAGAAATTTATTGGTGATTATTTGATTAAAAATTTGAATATATGAAGGCAAGAATTTATTTTTGGAGATGTGTTGGATTTTAAATGACCAATGATTATGGAGTTGTCTTTGAAGATAATTTTAGTGATTTTAATATGAATGTCTAAATTTAAATTGGTTTATATGAGTGGATTAATATGTAAATTTATTTTTATAATTCAAGCTAATGAAATTAAGAACTTATCCTGTTTTGTAGGAAATCAAATTATTAATTATTTGATGAATATTTATTGATAATTCAAAATAATAAAAAGTAAGAAGATTTGATGAATTCATTAGAAAGAGTGATCATATATTGATCAATTACTAAAAATATTTAGAAAACATGTTCTAAAAATATTCATTGATCTAGGATGATAAAATTATTTTAAGTTGATATAAGAATTCTCAAATAAAAAATTGAAGAAGATCAACCTTTTATGGGGTTCCAATATTATAAACAAGGTGGATCATGTAGTATTTGGTGGGACATAAATTCTAATGTATTAAGGATTATTTCTTTCTGGTGAATTGGTAATATGCTTAATTATGCACATCAGGGATGTATTCTTCGACACTAAGAAATAAAACTTGTATAAAAATTATGTGTTGGTCGTAATTAATTTTTTTCATTGCATAATGCTCAAGTGATTAAGACATGTTGAAAAAAAATCAGTCATTTAATCTAGTGCAAGGAAAATATTTTTTTAAAGGTGAGAGATTGAAATATTTTTCTCTTTATGCCTGTATGTGTGAATGAATAAATTTCGTGTTTTATACCATATGTTATATAAATGAAAAATAGATAAATAAAATAATAAATCTTAATTTCTTGATTCATCTTATAATTGTTTCGATTTATTTATTTAGTTAACTTTTAGTTTTTCTATAATTCTAAAGTAAAATATCTATATTAATATCTTTATCGCATTTCATAAATGTTCCTAGATATCAAAAAACATCAAATTTTGAACATGCATTGTAAGTTCATCTAAGAAAAAAGTAAAAAACATATGAGATTAAAACTAAAACTTGATGTAATTTTATTAAGACAAGTCTTGTATCAGCTAATCGAGTTCTAATTTGAGTTTGATATACACCACCTGACCCCCCCTCTATGAAAATTTTATCTAACTCAATCTCAAAAGGAAAAACTTTTCAATAATAGCTTAAATTAAGTTCCTCTGTAATAATCATATTATCCTACTTCATTTTTTATACACTGAACTTCGTCTAAATATTTAGATTTTCACTTTACACCTTTAGAGTAAAAATGTGCCATAAATATCATAAATATCACTTCTTACCACAGACCTTATCCTCTTCAAACTTAATGATTTTGATTTCCTATAAAAATATGTATATAAATTTAATATTAAATATCCCTTTCCCACAAATTCTTTCTTTGAACGGACACTGAGCAGAATTCATGCTGTCCTTGTAGTTAACCGCAGTGAGAGAAAATCAGGAGTACCTAAAGGAATACATAGAATCATACACCCCAATATTATGCATTGCTTCACTGTTTGATTGCATCAGAGACCTTAACTCATTGAATTACTTCAAAATTTACTCAAAAAATAGAAGTTTAAGGCTCTTCGATGGCCTCTGTGCTCAGTATATTGAATGATCTATTCCTCAGCATCGAGCATAATAGTTTATCCAACTGCAACATATCTAGGTAAACTGAAATAACATATTCTCTCCCATTAAATAAATTAAACCTTGTTACTAAGTATCCTTCAAGAAGACATTTGCAGGCATGCTCTATAATATCCACAATCTGGTGGTGGTGCGCACTTTTAAACCACCTAAGATCCCCATAGCAAGGAGAAAACACGAAATTGAGATTTATGCATGCATCATGATCACATTGCAGATAATATTCAAATTAAAAAAAATCTGTAGAATATTCTATAGAGGCAAGATGAAGAAGATATGATGAAGCTGAAAACCACTGCTTATGATCAACGAAGGAAGCATCTGTCAAGTACCATTATTCTATAGAGGAAAGATGAAGAAGTTTAGATGAAGGTGAACTTAACACTTATAAATAACTACATCTAGGTCATGTATTCCATATTTGACTGAAGTAACATCCATCAAGTACCATTTTTTCATTTTTATCCAAGTAAACGGTCTACTCTGAATTAATTTTTGATGTTGAGTCTTGGATTTTTGATACATTATTTTGAAGTCTTATAGTTTTACTAGCTATACTCTCATGAAGGTCATGGATCAACCCATGAACCTGTATATATTTAATAAATATAATTCATGATGATGATCATAGAAATGAAATAATAAAGTACCGGTTTTTTCTTCTGAGCATTTGAAGTTTCTAGAATCTTTTCCACTTTCTCTAACATTTGTTTTTCAACATTGGCAGCACAATCCTAAAATTTCTTCTCTAGTTTAGATAATTTCCGGTCATTCCTTATCTAATTATCTTTATAAATTTGTGTCAATTTAGATGTTTTCATGCCCACAGTCTTGAAGAAGTTTACTATCATCTTAAAAATTGTCCTAGTGGCCTCAATAGATCTAGACTGTAGCTGAAATTGATACAAAATGAGCGTGTCACTCATTGAAAAAGAAGCCATATAAATCATTAAACATTTGAGTAGAAAATCACGAACTTCCTACTGCTGTTCTATAAATGAAATTAGCCTCTCCTCTAGAATGTGAATACTTATATAAAGGTCATTGGACAACCAATCCACCTCCAAAGAAAATACCTTAAAGAGATGTTTGTGTACAAATAATTAAAATCAGTGTAAAACACAAATAAAATAAAAGGTAAATAGAGTAGCTATTAAAGGAAACACATGAATCCTCCAAGGCAGATGAGTGCTTAGAAATGTCTAAATTTATGTTTCTAAATGTAGACTGTGAATCACTGTCAAGAACCCTAGCTATGTCATCTAAAGCCTTAATACCACAAGAACACATGGGTTTTAACTTGCCTAACCATCCTCAAAGTTCTTTTATAGACTTAATCATGGGGAAAAAAACTATATGTTATTGAATTGAGTCTGAATTTAGTTTTGAATATCTTAAAATAAAAAATTATTTAAACTTTCAGAATTTGAACCTAACCTATTACTTGGTAGTTACAAAGGACTACATATCCTCCTCCATATCACTAAGTTTCAGTTCTTACTGCATGAATGATGATGCAATAGTATTATGTAAGTATTATAGATGTTGATCCAACTGAAAATGAAATTTCTGGAACAATATTCTATTTCCTTATTCTGTATTGTCCTTCTGCTCTGAAAATGATGTTATAAAAATTAACACCAACTCTATTTAAAAACACATACTGAGAGATTTTTATAATACTATGAAAAAATGTAATAGCAATTGACACCAATAAATTTTGGCCTTTTTATATCACTTATGACAAGTGGTTATATTTAATTTCAGATTTCTTATTGAAAATGTGATGTTCTGCCAATTTAAGTGGTCCTATTCAGGAATTTAGGTGTAAGTAATTTTTTAGAAACAAAACAAACACCATATATTTTTTAAACTATTTATCATAAGTGATAAAGTTTTTTTTTCAGAAAGTACTATCAAACAATTTATAAGTGCTTCTATACATGTGATTCCAAACTACTTATTATAAGAAAGTGTAATTAATTTTGGAAAAAAAAGAAAAACACCACTTACTCAAAATCAAAACTCATAATGCCTTATCCTGCATGACTTGTTAGACGCAAACTTCAAGAAGTATAAAATAAATACATTTCAAATTCATATAATATAATTTTTTTTGTTAAAGAGACTAAATAAGGTAGATGCAACATTCTAAATATCCACTCTAAGGTCAACAACATTCTAAACTAGGGATTTCACTAAGAAAATCAAGAACAAAATTCATTTTCTAGTGATTTTTTTTGAATTTCAGAGAAGAAGAAATCCAATAGGCATATGAATCACTGGATTTGAGGAGATTGTATATATGGTATTCTTTTTCTTTAATTATTGAATTCACCTCCATATGCAATTCTTCAAGATCAAATAATTCATTTTGAGTTTGCTAACGATTTATCTGGATTAGAATCAGTTAGCAATTCAGATTCATTGTTGAAATAAAAATCTAAAATTACTCTTAAAAATGGGTTCACACCTCACTTGTTTCATGTTTATCAGTCAATTCTGTAATCAAAATTTTCTGATCCTTTTAGAATTCCTAGATATCCATCAGTTGATTCTTATAAGGAAAATAATAAATCAAGTCACAACCCCCCTACAAGAAGAAAGGGTGTGTTTGACATCGCTTAATGAAAAATTCTTATATTTATGTGCTTCTATATAGGTGTTTCCAGAATACCATCACTTTTCTACCACTTTATTTTGTGCAAACATTTTTTCAAAATCAGAACAAACACCCCTTATTTTTTCAAACTACTTATCATAAGTAATGAGTGATATAATCAGTTTTCAATAAGTGTTATCAAACGAGTCCTAATAAATTGTAATTCCAAATTAAAAGTGTGTTGTGACACGTACTTTGCATATTCATCAAGTTCCATATGCTCTATTTTTTCAGTAATAACCTTTGAAAAATAAAAAAATGACAATAAATAAAGGAAAAATAATCTATCGACCATACATCTGATAAGGATACAACCTTTTTCTCTACATCATAATAAAGATATCTGTAACACCCCAAGCTTCCTCGGTATGTTTCCTTTCGAATAATGCAATGACGTGCATTGTACGCAACTTCGAGATTTTAACACACCACAACCAATCAAACTAGCCGTTATGAATAGTAATACCTACTTTTTGAAATTATATATATATTATATTTCAAAATGGACTTCATTTTTGGATTCGGAATATCAAATTTAGCCTAAGGTGAAATTTTGGTACTTTTCGGATAACTTTCATATTTTGATGAATAGTGAAAATTACTAAATTTTAATTAAAAACAACTTTTTTAATCAAAATAATTAATAGTGATAAATTGTGAATTTGAGTGGTTTTAAAGTATATTTAGAATATATTTTTACCATTTAATATAATTTTGGTCATTGGACATAATTTTACAATTAAACCGAACATAAACAAGTGTCAATCTTTTGATAGTTATTATCTCTTAAAAACACGCTTTTTGTTTTGACAGCGGGAATTAATTTTAAATTAATTTCTGCCACTTCTGTGTTTTGAATTTAGAAAAATGGATTCCATATTTGGAATCAGGATGTCCAAATTGTGTAAATAGGTAACTTTTATTTTTAGACATTTTCAATAATTACTGCGGTAAATATTTTATTTACCATGGTTAAGGGTAAATCCGGTAAATAAGGGTTAAACAAATAATATTATAATAAAAATAAATTACCCTAAAATGTGTCTTAACCCTATTGGTTGATACATGGTCGACCATGGGCATCTTTGGGTCAATTTTGGGACCCCATGGATCCACTTGTAAGTGATAATGACACTTTATATTAATTAAGTTAAAATGAATACAAAAATGACACAAGCATATATCTTTTAGAAAAACAATTGTTACATAGGGTTATATATGCTGGATTTTAGATTATAAATATTCATTAGAAAGATAAAAAGATTTAATACATAATTATATTTTATTTATAATTTTTTGACATTAAATAATTTATTTTATTTATGACACAATGATGATGCAGTAATTACTAAAATAGTAAAAAATTAACATAATTGATATTATAAATACCCAAATAATTATAATATGAAACTTTTAATGAATTAAACAAATTTTCTAGGATAATATGGTATATTAGGATTGATTTATTTGACTTTGTTCGAAGTAATCAATCTGTTATGAGTTTCACAAAAATCAACTAGTGAATAGTGTCAAAATTGACATAAAAGAGTTCTTAAAACAAATATTATATTATTAATTGATATTAAATTCCTAAAAATCTAAGGTTCGGCCAAGAGACTTATATTATGATAGGTTAATAATTAATGGACCACTTGGGGGTCTTTTGGATGTATATAGTAAGTTTATTAACCATATTATATAAAAATACAAAGAGACATTGTAAAAGTGAAACTAATTAACTTAGAGTTAATACTTAAAGATAAGGTTAATATAAGTACCCAAACCTGTCTAAATTCTATTGGATGAGTTGTTTTCGACCTATCTCCACCTCAACCTTTGAATAGTCAACTTTGGAGCCATTGGAAACCGAATATGAATTTATTATAAATTAATATTTCTAGCTTTTCCAAAGGTGCCCCTCACCCCTCTTATAAAAGGGCACTCCTCCTTCTCATTTCCTCACACCTCTCAAGCCACTTGGCTCGTCCAAACTCTGCCCAACTAAGCTCCCCACATCCCTCTCCTCCTCCTTGAAGCTTCCCCTTAGGCAGAAAGCATTTCAACAAGTCCTTTGGTTCCAACCAAAGTGAGTTACCTAAATTAAAGGTAACGATTTCTCTTAAATTATTTTCATTTATTTTGCTTCTTCAACCCCCAAACTCTTTTTATTTCCCTTCTTTTGTAACAACACCAGTATCCTCAATATACTAGGATGTTGTTATAATAAGTATTCAAACTACACATACACACAACTCCATCTAATGGATGATGAACATAATGTTTCTGTGGATGGCAAACTAACGCCTCACGAAACGATGATTGTTCAAAAACATCTTACCGCCTCTCATGGTGGCCATTATGATGGCACTGTAATTAAATATGATATTAATGATATATATTTTATATATAAGCTTCTGTAATTCCATTTTATTTCATACCATTATTCGTTTCATGTCGTATATACATACGATAATTTCATTTGAGGAAGTGCGGACTACCGCCCCCTTAAAATGATATGACTCGTTCATACCACACATGGAACGTATAAAGGATGGTGTTAATGAACTTAAGTAACATATATAAAATATTATATTATACTGGAATAGTAATATACCTATGTATCATTTGGATTCGATTCTTTTAAAATAAAAAATTAAATGGAAGTAGCGTTCGTGCGTACGTACGGACTACCGTCTCCACGAACGCGATGAGATTCATTATCCATCGTATCCATTCAAGTATAATTATCATTTAATTATTTAAAAATGATGTTTAAGGACTTGATATCATTCTGGATATGAATAAGATACAACAAACATGACTTATGTAACAAAACATATAAAAGAAAATGAGTAAGTTAACACCCGAAACGGCGTTAATACTAAGATATTATTAACAAATCAATGTTAAAAGATCATATATGATATCATATTAAAGTAAATGATTCTTGTATTATTCAATAACAATTATTTCACCATTATACAGGAGGTAAACCTACCATCGACCAAGGAAAAAGTACAAAGTAAGGGATTCTCTTATCTCACTTTCAATTCCGTGAGATTTCCATTGTTCGCTACTAAATTATTGAAAGTGGTGTATTGTGTACTTCCATTTGATATATATTATCATGATTCACTTTATATTCATGTTATTATGTAAATAATTTGGTGGTTATTAACATTTGGCCATGCGACTCAGTTGATTAACGTGGTAAGGGTTTTCTTATCTCACTTTTAATTCCGTGAGAATTCCATTGATCACCACTTAATTATTGCATGTGGTGTATGTGTACTGCCCATGATCGTATTCATTGTGTAATATACTTTAATTTATGGGTATTTACATCATCATGGTATGATACTTCTTTCATGGGTGTATGTTTCGTAAGTTACCTAATCGATAAGGGAATTTGAGATTTCAATTTCCACTCATTTGGCTTTACACATATTTCATTGATTATATTACCCCAAGATTATGTGTGGAATCACTATTCATTTGATTATGTCATAATTTCCACTCCCCTTCCTGTGGATAGAAGTTTGATACACCTAATCACTCCATTGGTAATTCTCAAGTCATTGATATGAATTTGATAAGAGTAATTTTAACTCATTCTCCATTTGTTGAGTTAAACATCCAATTCGTTGGTATTGTTTTTTACAAGAATATGTGTGAATGTCCTTTGATTGTTTTACACTGAATATACAATCATATTTAGTGTATTTATATTTGTCACACATAATTATGTCATTGATTTATCCTTAACCTAAGGATACAACCTTTTTGAGAAATTTCATCTCAATTTACATTCCATTGAGACTTCTTTGATGATATACACCAAATCACTTCTATGTGGTGTATATAATGTACTTTGACATAGTATATCATGAATTCCTTTATTCTCATGATATTACAATGTTTTTATTACCTCAATTATTTGTATTCAAGTGTCTCTCTTTTGGTTAGAAACTCTAACCAAAATACCATTTTAAAATGTTTTAAAGAATTATTCTTCTAAATCATGCTCATTAATGTCCATATTTTAAAAATGGTTTTAAGGATTTATTTATATGGACATTAAAGTTTTAAAATTAAAACTCCTTTTAAAAGTTTCAAAGTGGTATGGGACACTTTGATTCAAAAATATACTTTTAAATGGCTTCTTGACAAATAGTGTGACTTTTAAATGTTTTCAAGAAAAGGGGGATATTTCTCTCAAATAGTTTTGATGATTATTTTCATCTATGTCAACATCCTTCATTATTATTGATTGAGGTTAATGTGATACAATACAATCTTCCATATTGTATCGAATGAATTATGTTTGACTGTGGATGTGCTATTTTTATACCATTCATGGTTTGTGGTGAAAGTATTGACATTTCGTATGCTAGTTTAATACGAATGTTTACGTTATGTTTAAACCTTTTCATATGGGAATGCATTGGACTTAATAAGTGACGGGTGGAGCCCGCTATAGCTCCTCGATGCATCGGTAGGTCTCATGAGACAAACTAGTGTCTTGGCACAAGGCCTTGGCAAAATCTTATTTGTAGTCTTGGCACGAGGCCTTGGCTATGTGGTTATGATAGTCTGGCATTATGCATTCCATCATTATGAAAGTGGTTATTGATATTGCATGTGATCATTCGACTAGTAGAATATCCATGTGAGTAAGTAAATGGCATTATTTCATTTTACTTTTGCCATACTATGTTGAAGTTCAAATTTAAAAGGCTTTTGTTTTAGTTATAAATTGCCTTAAGTGTTTATGCTTATTTATGAAAGCTTCTGCTATAATGTTATCCTTACTGAGCATCCGAGCTCACCCCTTTTAATGTTTTATTTTTCCCAGGATTATGAAGAAGTAATTTATGAATGACCTGCAGGGATAGTATGAGGGGATATGAAGACAAGATGTTTTTTTTTATGATGTAATGTAAAAATTTATGGATGTATCTAGTTATTCCAAGGCTACTAAACTAATCGGTCTTTCGAGACTTGATCTTTCTCATGATCATGCCAATGTTATGTAATAATGCACCGACTCTAGGTAATTAGGGTCGGGGCGTTACAGTTGGTATCAGAGGAAGTTTAGTACAAACCTTGGTAGCTAGATTTAGATAAACTCTGATTAGAGCACGTAGACCTAAGATGAACTTTGAGGATTAGTATAAAAGAACTTCCTAGAATTTTGGTATTGTAGAGATTTTGTGAGTTTTCCGAGCAATACATCCCTGTCTGGATACGAGCAGGTAGAGGCGGCTCTGGCACAGATGTACCTAGGGGTAAAACCCGAAAACACCGCTTTGAGCTAGACTCGAACGGGAACTGGTGCACGACAACGGGCCTTGCTGCACTCTTGGTTACGACACTCCCGGGGGATATGCTTAGGATAATTTACATTTTCTTTACAAACCAATTTAAGTAATATATATATAAGATGAGAGTAAATGACCTTGGTTAATCCTAATATGTTTCAAATTTAAAATATGGTGACATTTTAATCTCTAAATGATTTTACGACTACTATTACTCACACAATGCTTTATGGTTTTAGTCAATGGCTGGATTCCAAGGAAGTCATAGTGACTTTGAGAATGATGTACAAGATGGGAACGGTGGTGGCAATGAGCAACAAAATGGAATGTTGATAGGCGTAAAAGATATCGTCTTTATGCCAAATCAGTTTTCCAAAAATATGATCAACAACATATTTATTAACCAACTCCCGGACTCAACAAGGAAGAGAAAGGTGATAAATGATAAGAGCTCCAGCAATGGAGACCATGGAGAAAAGAACCATCAATTTTCATCATGCAGGAAATGTGGAAAGAGACACCCAGGAAAGTGTCTCAATGGGACAACGAAATGTTTTACGTGCGGGAAAGAAGGACATAAAGTAAAGAATTGCCGAAGAAAAATGAAGAGTACTATGGAAGAAGATAAAAATGGTCCCAAGAGTCCATTTACAGTCATTTGCCATAAATGTAGGGGACCTGGCCATTACCCGAGTGAATGTCCTATTCTATAGGATATTTTCTTGGTCAAAGAAGAAGCTATGTGGGAATAAATGGTTGGAGAAATGTTTAAAAAGTATTAGCACTCCTTGTTGATGGGTTTACTATGGAATAATTTTCTCTTGTATTTGTAACCCCGCAGTTTGCCATGTGAGAATGATATTTAAGGAAGAATTGTCTCTTATCTTGTGGATATGGGTATAAATAACCATTTGGATTTATATGATCATTGGGGTTTGAGAGAATTATAAGTTATTCTAATTTGGGATGAAGATTCAAGGTATGATATAACATTTGTGGTTAAATTTATGATATAGTATTTTGAGGAATTTATCTCATTTTGGCAATATTATAAAATATAGTTTTTGAAAAAGGACAACACGTAGACCGTGTGACAACCCGTCGCGTCGGACAAAGCTATGGGAATCGAACCCACAACCAAAGTGCGATTGGGATTTATCGCCTACCACTGGACTACGTGAAGTCCCTGGTTAGTATGACTTTTTTTTAGTTAAATGATTTTATTGATCAATAATAAGTTGATTTGGGTTCTTATTTCATATCAAAAGAATACCCTTGGTATAGGAAAATGATTTGTTGATTAAGTGATAAATGTTATTTTGGAAGATGTTCGCTTTGTTGGGAACACTATATGCCCAAGGAAAATAGAATACTATGGGGTTTCATTTGTGGAGTAATGATAGATTTTTATCTACGTTTTTATTGTGGATTTATAGTGATTTGGGTTATTTATGGAAATGATTAACCTATAATAGAGAATATGTGATTAGGTTAATTACTTTTGAGTATGTGACTTTAAGAGTATCTGATGTCATTTGGAGATACAATTTAACATGGGAGACTACATAATCAAATTCTTCTATGTTTTGGGTTTCAATATTAGTTTGGACTATATTAAAGGATTTTAAGGACAATTGGTTATTGAATGGTATCTATTTAACTTTGGGGTATTGTTGGTTTAATTTTAGAAATTAAGATTAGTGCATATTTATCTCAATGAATATCCTTTTGGGGGATCATTAGATCATTCACTGACCATTTTGGTTTTGATTAATCTTCAAAGACAATGTAAATATATGGTTTATCCTTCATGGATCATGTGATTCTATAGAAGTTTATTCTATCTCTTCCAGTGTGACCAAGTCTTCTTGAATACTCATCGTTTAAAAAAAATGAGTTAGTGGTGGAAATTTATTAAAGAATGAAAATCTACTTAAAATGTAAGTATATCTCATAATGTTCTTAGTCAATATCATAAATGAATTACTCTTCCTTATGTAATGTAACTTAAAAAAAAATGTTGTCCGTTTACTTTCCTACTAGGAGACTAATGGTCGTTTGTCCCAACACAAGTTTGTGGTTTTCTCATTGTTAACTTTCTCCTGATCATGATTTCTATCCCTATCCATCAGAACTTGACACTTAGTTTATCATCCATATCCATGTTTTCTTACATGTAATCCTAGTATGGGTTATCTTGGATGACCCTTATACCTTTCTTTCTTTCTTTTAAAGTGATAGTTTTATTGACTCTTTTTCCGATGTGGGACTTTCCATTATATTCCCAAGCAAAATTTTAAAAATTGCGAGGACGCAATTTATTGAAGGAGGGGAGAATGTAACACCCCAAGCTTCCTCGGTATGTTTCCTTTCGAATAATGCAATGACGTGCATTGTACGCAACTTCGAGATTTTAACACACCACAACCAATCAAACTAGCCGTTATGAATAGTAATACCTAATTTTTGAAATTATATATATATTATATTTCAAAATGGACTTCATTTTTGGATTCGTAATATCAAATTTAGCCTAAGGTGAAATTTTGGTACTTTTCGGATAACTTTCATATTTTGATGAATAGTGAAAATTACTAAATTTTAATTAAAAACAACTTTTTTAATCAAAATAATTAATAGTGATAAATTGTGAATTTGAGTGGTTTTAAAGTATATTTAGAATATATTTTTACCATTTAATATAATTTTGGTCATTGGACATAATTTTACAATTAAACCGAACATAAACAAGTGTCAATCTTTTGATAGTTATTATCTCTTAAAAACACGCTTTTTGTTTTGACAGCGGGAATTAATTTTAAATTAATTTCTGCCACTTCTGTGTTTTGAATTTAGAAAAATGGATTCCATATTTGGAATCAGGATGTCCAAATTGTGTAAATAGGTAACTTTTATTTTTAGACATTTTCAATAATTACTGCGGTAAATATTTTATTTACCATGGTTAAGGGTAAATCCGGTAAATAAGGGTTAAAAAAATAATATTATAATAAAAATAAATTACCCTAAAATGTGTCTTAACCCTATTGGTTGATACATGGTCGACCATGGGCATCTTTGGGTCAATTTTGGGACCCCATGGATCCACTTGTAAGTGATAATGACACTTTATATTAATTAAGTTAAAATGAATACAAAAATGACACAAGCATATATCTTTTAGAAAAACAATTGTTACATAGGGTTATATATGCTGGATTTTAGATTATAAATATTCATTAGAAAGCTAAAAAGATTTACTACATAATTATATTTTATTTATAATTTTTTGACATTAAATAATTTATTTTATTTATGACACAATGATGATGCAGTAATTACTAAAATAGTAAAAAATTAACATAATTGATATTATAAATACCCAAATAATTATAATATGAAACTTTTAATGAATTAAACAAATTTTCTAGGATAATATGGTATATTAGGATTGATTTATTTGACTTTGTTCGAAGTAATCAATCTGTTATGAGTTTCACAAAAATCAACTAGTGAATAGTGTCAAAATTGACATAAAAGAGTTCTTAAAACAAATATTATATTATTAATTGATATTAAATTCCTAAAAATCTAAGGTTCGGCCAAGAGACTTATATTATGATAGGTTAATAATTAATGGACCACTTGGGGGTCTTTTGGATGTATATAGTAAGTTTATTAACCATATTATATAAAAATACAAAGAGACATTGTAAAAGTGAAACTAATTAACTTAGAGTTAATACTTAAAGATAAGGTTAATATAAGTACCCAAACCTGTCTAAATTCTATTGGATGAGTTGTTTTCGACCTATCTCCACCTCAAACTTTGAATAGTCAACTTTGGAGCCATTGGAAACCGAATATGAATTTATTATAAATTAATATTTCTAGCTTTTCCAAAGGTGCCCCTCACCCCTCTTATAAAAGGGCACTCCTCCTTCTCATTTCCTCACACCTCTCAAGCCACTTGGATCGTCCAAACTCTGCCTAACTAAGCTCCCCACATCCCTCTCCTCCTCCTTGAAGCTTACCATTAGGCAGAAATCATTTCAACAAGTCCTTTGGTTCCAACCAAAGTGAGTTACCTAAATTAAAGGTAACGATTTCTCTTAAATTATTTTCATTTATTTTGCTTCTTCAACCCCCAAACTCTTTTTATTTCCCTTCTTTTGTAACAACACCAGTATCCTCAATATACTAGGATGTTGTTATAATAAGTATTCAAACTACACATACACACAACTCCATCTAATGGATGATGAACATAATGTTTCTGTGGATGGCAAACTAACGCCTCACGAAACGATGATTGTTCAAAAACATCTTACCGCCTCTCATGGTGGCCATTATGATGGCACTGTAATTAAATATGATATTAATGATATATATTTTATATATAAGCTTCTGTAATTCCATTTTATTTCATACCATTATTCGTTTCATGTCGTATATACATACGATAATTTCATTTGAGGAAGTGCGGACTACCGCCCCCTTAAAATGATATGACTCGTTCATACCACACATGGAACGTATAAAGGATGGTGTTAATGAACTTAAGTAACATATATAAAATATTATATTATACTGGAATAGTAATATACCTATGTATCATTTGGATTCGATTCTTTTAAAATAAAAAATTAAATGGAAGTAGCGTTCGTGCGTACGTACGGACTACCGTCTCCACGAACGCGATGAGATTCATTATCCATCGTATCCATTCAAGTATAATTATCATTTAATTATTTAAAAATTATGTTTAAGGACTTGATATCATTCTGGATATGAATAAGATACAACAAACATGACTTATGTAACAAAACATATAAAAGAAAATGAGTAAGTTAACACCCGAAACGGCGTTAATACTAAGATATTATTAACAAATCAATGTTAAAAGATCATATATGATATCATATTAAAGTAAATGATTCTTGTATTATTCAATAACAATTATTTCACCATTATACAGGAGGTAAACCTACCATCGACCAAGGAAAAAGTACAAAGTAAGGGATTCTCTTATCTCACTTTCAATTCCGTGAGATTTCCATTGTTCGCTACTAAATTATTGAAAGTGGTGTATTGTGTACTTCCATTTGATATATATTATCATGATTCACTTTATATTCATGTTATTATGTAAATAATTTGGTGGTTATTAACATTTGGCCATGCGACTCAGTTGATTAACGTGGTAAGGGTTTTCTTATCTCACTTTTAATTCCGTGAGAATTCCATTGATCACCACTTAATTATTGCATGTGGTGTATGTGTACTGCCCATGATCGTATTCATTGTGTAATATACTTTAATTTATGGGTATTTACATCATCATGGTATGATACTTCTTTCATGGGTGTATGTTTCGTAAGTTACCTAATCGATAAGGGAATTTGAGATTTCAATTTCCACTCATTTGGCTTTACACATATTTCATTGATTATATTACCCCAAGATTATGTGTGGAATCACTATTCATTTGATTATGTCATAATTTCCACTCCCCTTCCTGTGGATAGAAGTTTGATACACCTAATCACTCCATTGGTAATTCTCAAGTCATTGATATGAATTTGATAAGAGTAATTTTAACTCATTCTCCATTTGTTGAGTTAAACATCCAATTCGTTGGTATTGTTTTTTACAAGAATATGTGTGAATGTCCTTTGATTGTTTTACACTGAATATACAATCATATTTAGTGTATTTATATTTGTCACACATAATTATGTCATTGATTTATCCTTAACCTAAGGATACAACCTTTTTGAGAAATTTCATCTCAATTTACATTCCATTGAGACTTCTTTGATGATATACACCAAATCACTTCTATGTGGTGTATATAATGTACTTTGACATAGTATATCATGAATTCCTTTATTCTCATGATATTACAATGTTTTGATTACCTCAATTATTTGTATTCAAGTGTCTCTCTTTTGGTTAGAAACTCTAACCAAAATACCATTTTAAAATGTTTTAAAGAATTATTCTTCTAAATCATGCTCATTAATGTCCATATTTTAAAAATGGTTTTAAGGATTTATTTATATGGACATTAAAGTTTTAAAATTAAAACTCCTTTTAAAAGTTTCAAAGTGGTATGGGACACTTTGATTCAAAAATATACTTTTAAATGGCTTCTTGACAAATAGTGTGACTTTTAAATGTTTTCAAGAAAAGGGGGATATTTCTCTCAAATAGTTTTGATGATTATTTTCATCTATGTCAACATCCTTCATTATTATTGATTGAGGTTAATGTGATACAATACAATCTTCCATATTGTATCGAATGAATTATGTTTGACTGTGGATGTGCTATTTTTATACCATTCATGGTTTGTGGTGAAAGTATTGACATTTCGTATGCTAGTTTAATACGAATGTTTACGTTATGTTTAAACCTTTTCATATGGGAATGCATTGGACTTAATAAGTGACGGGTGGAGCCCGCTATAGCTCCTCGATGCATCGGTAGGTCTCATGAGACAAACTAGTGTCTTGGCACAAGGCCTTGGCAAAATCTTATTTGTAGTCTTGGCACGAGGCCTTGGCTATGTGGTTATGATAGTCTGGCATTATGCATTCCATCATTATGAAAGTGGTTATTGATATTGCATGTGATCATTCGACTAGTAGAATATCCATGTGAGTAAGTAAATGGCATTATTTCATTTTACTTTTGCCATACTATGTTGAAGTTCAAATTTAAAAGGCTTTTGTTTTAGTTATAAATTGCCTTAAGTGTTTATGCTTATTTATGAAAGCTTCTGCTATAATGTTATCCTTACTGAGCATCCGAGCTCACCCCTTTTAATGTTTTATTTTTCCCAGGATTATGAAGAAGTAATTTATGAACGACCTGCAGGGATAGTATGAGGGGATATGAAGACAAGATGTTTTTTTTTATGATGTAATGTAAAAATTTATGGATGTATCTAGTTATTCCAAGGCTACTAAACTAATCGGTCTTTCGAGACTTGATCTTTCTCATGATCATGCCAATGTTATGTAATAATGCACCGACTCTAGGTAATTAGGGTCGGGGCGTTACAATATCGATCAAAAGGTATGTAAATTCTATTTTCTTCTTTCACCATAAACCTCTTATTCAGAATTGATAAGAAACTCACATGTAAGAATAACCTATACCATTTAAGCACCAGATCTGTAATGAAACTGTTAATAACCTTGTTTAAGCCGATCAATTTCTATATAAAAGCCCTTGATTAGTATAGATTTCATTATATTCTAGTTAACCTGAAACAACAATAAACAAGAATGGTTTCAATATAGGGAATGAAAATCCAACTTCAACTAAAAAAACATGAAAATGATGAAACTTCTGGCCTCTGTCTTTTTCTTGATATTATTTTCTAGTTGTGCATAATCGACGATGCTAAGTGTGTCTTCCAAAAAATGGACTGATGGTGAGATTGTGGCAATTATGAATGTCTTTGATTTACCACCCAAGGAATCCCTCAATTGTACTATTAGTTTTCTATCCCTATTTTTCCAAAAAAAAAGAAAAGAGAATCACTTAGGCCTCATTTGGTTATAGAGAAGAGAAGCCTTTGTCTCATAGAAAACCTGATTTCTTAGGTCACTCTTCCATTGTATCAAACAGAGCCTTAAAGCCACCTGCTTAAAAATGAAACATCCTTTATATACAGTCCATTTTACCTATATGGAACATGGAAAAATTATTCCCAAAGTGAATTAAGGAAACGACCAAGAGTGATAAAGCTTTTATTAGTCTCACCATATTCCCTTTCCCTTCCCTGAAAAAGAATATTTTTCCAAATTTTGATCTATTTCAGTAAGACTACAAAAATTTGGCTAAAAATATTTTAATTGATATATTAATGGAACTTTTTGAAAATACTAAATAAAAAATTATTATTACCACTTATGAGCTCATGTATAAGTACAATTGTTTTTTTAGAAGCAAAACTTTTTTTTAAAGCTGCACATTATGAGTGAAAATTGATATAATGAGTTCTCAATAAGTGCTCCAAACAAGTACTGGAAAGAAAAATCAACTGAGAAACACATCTCTTGAAAAATAATGTGAAATATTCTCAAAACTATAGAGGTCCAAAAGGTCTATCTTCCCATACTTGATCATCTACTCTCCCCCTGGCGTGCACTACATGATGTGAATCTTAATAGAAAATATCGAATGAAACTGGATACATTGTTTGTTAAGGAGAGTTTCCTCGATTCCCCTTATGGCTGAATTTTTATAAAAAACCTTGTATATTTAATTACTAGTACAAACAATCTATTCTAAAAATCTCACAAAGACACCTCCTTTCCCTTGTTCCATCACTATAATGGGTTTCTTTGACTTTTCATCTGTGAATGTACAAAACTCTTCTAGAGCTAAAAGATCTGTTATCTTCTTATTGTACAGCTCTAAAAATGTTACCTTCATGCTGTATTCAGAACTTTGAGCTTCCATAATATCCAATATTTTCATAAAATCTATTGGAATCACACCATCATCACTTGTGAATTCTCCATTCTAGAAAAAAAAGGAAACACCGTTTTACCATGATATATGCTGCAGATGAAAGATGATAGGTTGATTTTTTTATTAAAACAAAACATTTTTTCTTGATCCCCTTCCATTTTGTACATTTCCCTACTACAATTTGTCTATAAGCAAAGATAGTTATGTTATATCCCTAATGGACTTCCTGAACAATAGAAGATGAAACTTGAACAAACCACTCCTATTTTTTAGATATTGGACCAAAAACCTATAAAAAAACTAATAATTTTAGATTCCATTTATAAATTGTGAACTAAATCATTACTAATTCTACCACCAATTCTATACTAAGACAGAAACAGGACCTCAAGTTTTGATAAAAAATGTAAAAGCATACCTTATCAAAATAAAAAGTCTTATCAATCTGTTTGAGAGCTATGGTCTGCATTGCTGAAACATCCTTCATGTTTTCATTACAAGAAACCAATATCGGTGTGTTCACCTTCAACTCATTATCATTCAAAGGCCTAGATTATTTAAATCATCATTAGTGGATGAAAAATATAAGAAGGAAAACAAAACAATTTACACTTCTAGGATAACAAAATTGACCTACAATGCAGAAGAACCTTCACATTCACACCTTTATCTATAACTTTCCTTTTACTAGACCCTAAATCCACTTATTTCATCATTTTCTGGTTAACTGGAAACAAAAAAATCAAGAATTGTTGTAATATAAGGAATTAAAATTCAACTTAATCTCAAAAATCATGAAATTGATGGAGCTGCTAACCTCTGTCTTATTCTTGATATTTTTAGCACGATGTGCATAATTGATGGTGCTGAGTGTCTTTTAAAAGCATTAGAATGATGGTGATATTGTGGCAATTAAACATGTCTTTGTTTTCCCACCCATGGAATCCATGAATAGACTTATTAGTCTAATATCATCATTTTTCCAGAAAAATAAAAGAAAATATCTTAGGCCTCATTTCGTCCTAGAGAAGATAAGCCTTTTCTCATAACAAAAATGATTTCTTAGGTCACTGTTCCATTGTATCAAACAAATCCTTAAATCCACCCACTTAAAAAATGAAATATCCTTTATATATGGGCCAATTTAACTATATGGAATATGGCCAGATTGACCCAAAATTGCATTAAAGACATGACTGAGAGTGAGAAAGCTTTTATTGGACTCACCAACTTACCTTTCCCTTCCCTATAAAAGTATATTTTTCCAAAGTTTGATCTATTTATGTAAGACTACATAAATTTGGCTAAAGATCTTTGACTTCCTATATAATAGTGCATGTTTGACAACACTAACTAAAAATTATTATAACTACTTGGGATAAATGATAATGTATAAGTGAATGTTTTTTTAGAAAGAAAACATATTTTTTAAAACTGCACATTATGAGTGAAAAGTGATATAATCAGTTTTCAATAAGTGTACCAAACGAGTACAGGAAAGAAAAAGAAACTGAGGCACACCTATCTTGCACCAAAATGTGAAATATTCTCTAAACCAGGAAGATCCACAAGGTTTATATACCCACTCTTGATCATATTCTCCCCATCTAGATGGCACTTCTTGATATGAATCGTAAAAGAAAATATCGAATGAGACCAGATGTTTTTTTTATTAAGGTGAGTTTTTGACGTTCACCTTTTAGCATAACCTTTCTCCAAGATCCTATAAATTTTATTAGTTGTACAAACAATCTCTTCATCTAAGCCTCTCACAAAGACACCTCCTGTCCCATCTTCCATATGTGCAATGGGTTTCTTTGACTTGTCATCTATGAATTTAGAGCACTCTTCTGGACCCAAAATGTCTATTATCTCCTTGTTGTAAAACTCTAAAAATGTTACCTTCATGTTGTATTCAGAACATTGATCTTCTATAATATCAATGATCTACTTAACAGCTCTCGAAATCACACTATCATCACTTGGGAATTATCCATTCGGAAAAAAAGAAAATACAGTACAGTTTTACCATGATATGTGTTGCAGATAAAAGATGAGAGGTTGATTATTTTATTGAAACCAAACCTTTTTTCTTACACCCCCTTCCATGGTGTACATTTTCCAAGTTCCAGTTTTTTTATATGAAAAGACAGTGCAGTTGTATCCCTTAAATAATTCATGAAAAATAAGAGATACAACTTGATCAAACAACTCCTCTTGTTTAAATGTTGGACCAAAAACCTACAAACAAACTAATAATTTTATTTTCGATTTATAAAGTTAGAAAAAAATCATCCCTAATTTCACCAACAATTCTACACTAAGACAGAAATGGAACCTCAAGTTTTGATAAACTAAATGTAAAATCATACCTTATCAAATGAAAAAATCATATTGATCTGTTTGTTAGCTATGGTATGAATCACTAAAACTTCCTTTCGATTTTCATTACATGAAACCAAAATTGACATGTTCTCCTTCAACTCATCATCATTCAAATGCCTAGATTATTCAAAGCATCCTTAGTGTATGAAGAAACAAAAAGGAAAACAAAACAAGTTACACTTCCAGGATAACGAAATTCACTTGCAACGTAGAAGAACTAGCACATTCATGCCTTTATCTCTATCATGCCTATTACTCAACCCTTAATTTGCTGATTTTTTCATCATCTGGTTAACCTAAAACCGAAAAAACAAGAATTATTGTAATATAAGGAATTTAAATCCAACTTAATCTCCAAAAAACCTGAAATTTATGAAACTATTGACCCTTGGCTTGTTCTTGATATTCTTAGCATGGTGTTCATAATCGACAGTACGGAGTGTTTCTTTTAAATAATGGACTGATGGTGAGATTGTGGAAATTAGGCATGTATTTTTTTCCCACCCAAGGAATCCCTCAATATCCTTTTTATTTTTATATCACTGTTTTTCTAGAAAAAAGAGAAGAAAACATCTTAGTACATGTTTGGTCTTAGTGAAGGGAAGCCTTTGTCTCATTCTAAACATGATTTCATAGGCCATTGTTCCATTGTATCAAACAGATCCTTGGAGCCACTATATTAAAAAAATAAATATACTTTATATATAGACCAATTTACCTATATGGAACATAGCCAGATTCCTCCACAAGTGAATTAAGGACACAACCAAGAGTGAGCAACCTTTTATTGGTCTCACCAGCTTCCCCTGCCCTTACCTAAGAAAGTATAATTTTTCAAAAGTTTGATCTATTTTAGTAAGACTACAAAAATCTGGATACAACTCTATGACTTGTAATATAATAGGGCATGTTTGACAACACTAACTAAAAAAATATTATTATCACTTGGGATAAATTCTCAAGTATAATTGCAACTATTTTTTAGAAACAAAACTTAATTTTTAAAACTACACATTATGAGTGAAAAGTGATATAATCAGTTTTCAATAAGTGTACCAAATGAGTAATGGGAATAAAAATAAACCGAGGCACATCACTCTTTCACTAGAACGTGAAATATTCTCAAAACCAGTGAGTTCCACAAGGTTTAACTTCCCACAAATTGATCTTATCCTCCCCCTATGGATTACACTCCTTGATGTAAATCGTAATATAAAATATAGAATGAGACCAACTACTTTGTTTGTTATGAACAATTTCCTCTATTTGTCTTTTAATAGAACCTTTATCCAAGATCTTGTAAATTTCATTAGCAGTACAAATGATATCTTCTTCTAAACCTATTGTAAATATGCCTCATTTACCATCTTCCATTGGTGCAAAGAGTTTCTTTGACTTCTCATCTATGAAGTTAGAGGAATACTCTGGAGCCAAAAGGTCTTTTATATCCTTGTTGTACAGCCCTAAAAACATTACCTTTATGATTTATTCAGAACTTTGAGATTCTAGAATATCAAGTATTTGTTTAACAGCTCTCAGAATCACACTAGCATCGCTTGGGAATTCTCTATTCTATAAAAAAGAAAAGGCAACACAGTTTTACCATGATAGGTGCTATAGATGAAAGATGAGAGGTTGATTATTTTATTGAAACCAAACCATTGTTCTTTCTCCCCCATCCATTGTGTAGGTTTTCCCAGTTTGATTTTTTCCCTAAGAGAAGGTAGCACAATTATATCCCTCAAGGACTTCATGAAAAATGGGAGGTATAGATTGATCAAACAACTCCTCATGTTTAGATGTTGGACCAAAAACCTAAAAACAAACTAAAAATTTTAGCTTCCATTTATAAAGTTAGAACTAAATCAGTACTAATTCCACCACCAATTATACACTAAGACATAAACTTAACCTCAAGTTTTGATAAATTATATGTAAAAGCATACCTTATCAAAAGAAAAAGTCCTATTGAAATGTTTATTATCTATGGTCTGCATCATTGAAACTTCCTTCCTTTTTTCATTACATGAAACCATGATCAGCGTTTTCACCTTCGAATCATCATCATTCAAAGGATTTAATTATTCAAAGCATCATCAGTGTATGAAAATAAAAAAATAAAAAAAACAAGTTAAACTTCCAGGATTATGAAATTCACCTGCAACATAGAAGAACCTACACATTCACACCTTTATCTCTATCATGCTTATTACTCAACCCTAAATCCTCTTATTTAGTCATCTTCTAGTTAACCTGAAACAACAAAAAACAATAATTGTTTCAATATAAGGAATGGAAATCCATATTCAGCTAAAAAAACATGAAATTGACGAAACTACTGACCTTCAGCTTGTTCTTGATATTCTTAACATGTTGGGCATAATCGACGGTGCAGAGTATCTATTACAAACAATGGAATGATGGAGAGACTGTAGCAATTATGCATGTCTTTTATTTCCCACAAAAGGAACACCTCAAAATCCTTATTAATTTGTTATCCCTATTTTTCAAAAAAAAAAAGAAAACCCCTTAGGATTCATTTGGTCCTAAAGAAGAGAAGCCTTTATCTCATATGAAATAATATTTTTTAGGTCACTATTCTATTTTATCAAATAAAGCCATAAAGACACCCACTTAAAAAATAAAATATCCTTTATATATGGGCTAATTTAACTATATAAAAAATTTATAGAGTGAACTACAAGTGAATTAAGGACATGATTGAGAGTGATCAAGATTTTATTGGTCTCACCAGCTTCCCTTTCCCTTCCCTGAAAAGGTAGATTTTGCAAAAGTTTAATCTATTTCATTAATACTACCCAAATTGGGCTACATCTCTTTGAATTTCTATATAATAGGGCCTATTTGGAAACAATAACTAAAATATCTTATTATCACTTGGGATAAAAGATCATGTATAAGTTAAAGTGTTTTTTTATAAACAAAACACATTTTTTAAAACTACACATTATGATTGAAAAGTGATATAATCAGTTTTCAATAAGTGCGCCAAATGAGTAATAGAAAGAAAAATGAACTAAGGAACACATCTCTTGAACTAGAATGTGAAATATTCTAAGAACCAGTGAGGTCCACAAGCTTTATCTTCCAACACTTGATCATCTCCTCCTCCTATGGTGTGCACTCCTTGATAGGAATTATAATAGAAGATATTGAATGAGACTGGTTTCTTTGTTGGTTTTAAAGAGTTTTTTCTTTCTCATTTTAACATAACCTTTATACAAGATCTTGTAAACTTCATTATCAGTACAAAAAGTCTCTTCTTATATAGTTCTCACAAATACACCTCCATTCCCATCTTCCATCAGCGTAATGGTTTTCTTTGACTTGTCATCTATGAATTTGGAGCACTCTTATGGAGCCAAAAGGTCTGTTATCTCCTTGTTGTACTTATCTAAAAACGATACCTTCATGTTGTATTTATCACTTTGTGATTCTAGAATATCAAATATTTTCTTAACTTCTCTCAGAATCACACCATATTTTCTTTGGAATTATCCATTCTAGAAAAAAGAAAAGGCAACACAATTTTACCATGATATGTGCTGTAGATAAATTTTTAGAGGTTGATTATTTTAATGAAACCAAATATTTTTTATTTCTCCCCCTTCCATTTTGTACATTTTCCCTGTTCTATTTTATCCATAAGAAAACATAATTCAGTTATATCCCTCAAGGACATTGTGAACAATAAAATATACAACTTTATCAAACAACTCCTCCTGTTTGGATGATAGACCAAAAAACTACGAACAAACTAACAATTTTAGCTTCCATTTATAAATTCAGAACTAAATTAGTATTAATTACACCAAAAATTATACACTAAGATATAAATAGAACCTCATGTTTTTATAAACTAAATGTAAAAGCATACCCTATCAAAAGAAAAAGTCTTATCGATTCGTTTTCTAGCGGTGGTATGCATTGCTGAAACATATTTCATGCTTTCATTACATGAAAACACAATCAGTTTTTTCACCTTCAAATCATTATTATTAAAAGTCTTAAAGTATTTAAAGAATCATCAGTGTATGAAAAAGAAAAAATGTAAAACAAAACATGTTACACTTCCAGGATAATGAAATTCACTGGAAACGTAGAATAACCTGCACATTCATGCCTTTATCTATATCATGCCTATTACTCCACTCAGAATCCCCTAATTTAAGCATCTTCTGGTTAACCTAAAATAATAAAAAACAATTTTTTTTTCAATATATGGATTTGAAATACAACTTCAACTCAAAAAACATGAAATTGATGAAACTGCTGACCTCTGGCTTATTATTGATATTATTAGCACGGTGTGCATAATTTATGGTGCTGAGTGTCTATTCTAAATAATGGAATGATGGTTAGATTGTTGAAATAATTCATTTTTTTGTTTTCCCACCCAAGGAATCCCTCAATAGCCTTGTTCGTTTGTTATCCCTATTTTTCCAAAAAAAGAAAAGAAAATCACTTAGGCCTCATTTGGTCCTAGAGAGGAGACGCCTTTTTATCGTACCAAAAATGATTTTTTAGGTCACCATTCCATTGTATCAAACAAAGAATTAAATCCACCCACTTAAAAAAAATGAAATATCCTTTATATACGGGCCAATTTACCTATATGAAACATGGGAAGAGTGCTCCACAAGTGAATTAATGACACGTCCGAGAGTGAACAATATTTTATTGGTCTCACCAGCTTCCCTTTCCCTTTCCTAAAAATGTTGACTCTACCAATGTTTGATCTGTTTTAGTAATAATACAAAAAATTTGGCCACAACCCTTTGACATGCTATATAATAGGTCCAATTTGAAAACACTAACAAAAAAATGATTATTATCACTTGGGATAAATTCTCTTGTATAAGTTCAACTTTTTCTTCTAGAAACTAAATTTATTTTTTTAAACTTCACATTATGAGTGAAATGTGACATAATGAGTTTTCAATAAGTGATATAAATGAGTATTGGAAAGAAAAAAACTGAGGCACACCTCTCTATAACTAGAACATGAAATATTCTCCAAACCAACCAGGTTTACAGGGTTTATCTTCACACACTTGATTATCTCCTCCCCTAATGGAATGCACTCCTTGATGTGAATTGTAATAGAAAATATCTAACGAGACGAGTTTATTTGTTTGTTAAGGAGAGTTTCTGCTATTCTACTTTTAGCAGAACCTTTCTCTAAGATCTAGTAAATTTCATTAATAGTAAAAACAATATCTTCTTCTAAACCTCTCACAAAGACACCTTGTTTCCCATATTCCATAAATACAATGGGTTTCTTTGAATTTCCATCTATGAATTTAGAGCACTCTTCTGGAGACAAAAAGTTCTGTTATCTTCTTATTGTGAAGATCTAAAAACATAACCTTCATGATTTATTCAAAACTCTGAACTTTAATAATATCAAAGATTTTATTAATAGCTCTTAGAATCACACCAACATCACTTGGGAATTCTCCATTCTGGAAAAAAGAAAAGGCAAAACAGTTTTACCATGATATGTGCTGCATATGAAAAATGATACGTTGATTATTTTATTAAAACCAATTTTTTTTTATTACTTCCACTTAAATTATGTATGTTTTCCCTATTCCAGTTTTTCAATAATCAAATATAGTGCAGTTATGACCCTTAATAACTTCATGAACAATTGGAGATACAACTTGATCAAACAACTCCTATTGTTTAGATGTTGGACCAAAAACCTACAAAAAAACTAACAATTTTAGCTTCCATTTATAAAGTCATAACCAAATCAGTAAAATTTTTGCCACCTATTCTACACTAAGATATAAATGGAACCTCAAGTTTTGATAAACTAAATGTAAAAGAATACCTTATCAAAATAAAAAGTCCTATTGATATGTTTGTTAGCTATGGTCTGCATCGATGAAACTTCCTTATGATTTTCATTACATGAAACCATGATTGGAATGTTCACCTTCAACTCATCATCATTAAATGGAATGGATTATTCAGATAATCAAAAATATATGGAAAATCAATAAAGTAAAACAAAACAATTTACACTTTGTGGATATCAAAATTCACCTACAACGAAGAAGAACCTGCACATTCACACCTTTTTCTATATCATGTCTATTACTCAACCCTAAATCGACTGATTTCATCTTCTTCTGGTTAACATGAAACAACAGAAAACAATTATTGGTGCAATATAAGTTATTTAAATCCAAATTCAGCTCAAAAAATATGAAATTTATGAAACTTCTAACCTTTGGCTTGTTCTTGATATTCTTAGCATGGTGCACATAATTGACAGTGCTGAGTGTCTCTTCTAAACAATGGACTGATGGTGAGATTTTGGCAATTATGCATGTATTTGTTTTCCCACCCAAGTAATCCCTCAAAATACTTATTAGTTTAATATCCCTATTTTTTCAAAAAACAAAAAGAAAATCTCTTAGGCCTCATTTGGTCCTAGATAAGAGAATCATTTTTCTCGTAACAAACATGATTTCTTAGGTCACTATTCTGTTGTATCAAACAGAGCCTTAAATCCACCCACTTAAAAGATGAAACATCCTTTATATGCAGTCTATTTTACCTATATAAAACATGGACATAGTGCTCCACAAGTGCATTAAGGACACGACTGAGAGTGAGAAAGCCTTTATTGGTGTCACCAACTTCCCTTTCCCTTCCTTGAAAAATAACATTTTCAAAAAGTTTGATCTATTTTAGCAAGACAACACAAAATCGGCTACAACTCTTTGACTTGATATATAATAGAGAATGTTTGACTACACTAACTAAAAATGATTATTATCCCTTGGGATAAATGCTAATGTATAAGGGAAAGTGTTTTTTTCAAAAACAAAACTTAATCTTTAAAACTGCACATTATGAGTGAAAAGTGATATAATCATTTTTCAATAAGTGTGCCAAATGAGTAATGGAAAGATAAATAAATTTAGGCACACCTATATTTCACCATAATGTGAAATAATATCAGAAAAAATGAGGTCCACAATTTTATCATCCCACACTTGATCGTCTCCTCCCTCTCAGGTGTGCACTCATTAATGTGAATCATAATAGAAAATATTGAATGAGACCGATTGCATTGTTTGTTAAGGAGAGTTTCAACTGTTCTCCTTCTAGTAGAACCTTTATCCATAATCTTGTAAAATTAATTAGCATTACATACAATCTATTCTTCTAAACCTCTCACAAAGACACCTCCTTTACCACCATCCATCATCACAATGGGTTTCTTTGACTTGTCATCTATGAATTTAGAGCACTCTTCTGGAGCCAAAAGGTATGTTATATCCTTGTTGTAAAGCTCTAAAAACATTACCTTCATGTTGTATTCATCACATTGATCTTATATAATATAAAATATTTTTTTAATAGCTCTTGGAATAACACAAGTATCACTTAGTAATTCTCCATTCGGGAAAGAAGAAAAGGCAACACAATTTTTCCATGATATGTGCTGCAGATGAAAGATGAGAGGTTGATTATTTGATTGAAACCAAAACTTTTTTCTTTCTTCGCCTTATATTGTGTACATTATACCTATTAAATTTTGTCTATAATCAAATATATTTTGGTTATATCACTCAAGGAATTCATGAAAAATAGGAGATATAGTTTGATCAAACAACTCCTCCTATTTAGATGTTGGACCAAAAAGTTACAAAAAAACTAATGATTTTAACTTCCATTTATAATGTCAAAACTAAATCACTACTAATTGCACCACCAATTCTACACTAAGGTAGGAATATAACCTCAATTTTTGATAAACTAAATATAAAATTATACCTTATCAAAAGAAAAATCCCTATCAAATAGTTTTTTATCTATGGTCAGTATCGTAGAAACTTACTTCATGTTTTCATTATATGAAACCCCGATCAGCGTGTTCACCTTAAACTCATCATCATTAAAAGGCCTCGATTATTCAAAGCATCATCAGTGTATAAAAAAGAAAAAAAGGAAATAAAAATTGGTTAGACTTATAGGATTACAAAATTCACCTGAAATACAGAAGAACCTACATATTCATGCCTTTATCACTATCATGCCTATTAGACAACCCTGAATCCTATGATTTTATCATCTTTTGGGTAAGATAAAAATAATAATTGTTGCGATATAAGAAATTGAAATCCATATTCAACTCAAAAAACATGAAATTTATGAAACTTTTGACCTCTAGCTTATTCTTGATATTCTGAGCATAGTGGGCCTAATCGATGGTGCTGAGTGTCTCTTCCAAACAATGGACTAATAGTGAGAATTTTGAAATTATGCATGTATTTGTTTTCCCACACAAGGAATCCCTAAATATCCTTGTTAGTTTTCTATCCTTATTTTCCCAAAAAAGAAAAGAAAATTTCTTTGGCCTCATTTGGTCCTAGAGAAGATAAGCCTTTTTCTCGTACCAAACATGATTTCTTAGGTCATATTCCATTTTATCAAACATAGCCTTAAAGTTACCCACATAAAAAATAAAATATCCTTTATATATGGTCCAATTTACCTATAAGGAACATGGCCAGCATGCTCTACAAGTGAATTAATGACACGACCGAGAGTGAGCAAGCTTTTATTGGTCTCACCAGCTACCCTTTCCTTTTCCTGAAAAAGTAGATTCTACCGAAGTTTCATCTATTTAAGTAAGACAACACAAATTTGGCTATAGCTCTTTGAATTGTTATATAATAGATCCTATTTGACTATAGTAACTAAAAAATTCTTATTATCACTAGTGATAAATGCTCATGTATATGTGTAAGTGTTTTTCAGAAACTAATTTTTTTAAACTCAACATTATGAGTGAAAAGTGATTTAATGATTTTTCAATAAGTTTAAGAAATTAGTATAGGGAAGAAAAACAAACTGAGGCACACCTATCTTTAACCAGAATGTGAAATATTCTTAGAACCAATGAGGTACACAAGGTTTATCTTCCCTCACCTGATCATATCCTCCACCTCTAACGTGCACTCCTTGATGTGAATCCTAATAGAAAATATCTAATGAGACCAGCTACTTTGTTTATTGAGGATATTTTATGTTGTTCTCCTTTTATCAAAAATTTTCCCCAAGATCTTGTAAATTTAATTAGCAGTATAAAAAATATATTCATCTAAACCTCTCAAAAATACACCTGCTTTCCCATATTTCATTAGCACAATGGATTTCATTGACTTGTCATCTATGAATTTTGAGCACTCTTTTAGAGAAAAAAGGTCTATTATATCCTTATTGTACCGCTCTAAAAACATTACCTTTATACTTTATTTTGTACTTTAAGCTTCCATGATATCAAATATTTTCTTAACAGCTCTCAAAATCACACCATCATCACTTGGGAATTATTCATTATGGAAAAATGAAAATCCATCAAAGTTTTACCATGATATGTGATGCAGATGAATGATGTGAGTTTGATTATATTATTGAAACCAAAACTTTTTTTCTCCCCTTCCATTATGTATATTTTCCCTTTTCTAGTTTGTCAATAACCATAGATAATATGGTCATATCCCTCAAGGATTTCATGAAAAATAGAAGATACATCTTGATAAAACAACTCCTCGTGTTTAGATGTTGGAACAAAAACATTTAAACAAACTAAACATTTTAGCTTCCATTTATAAAGTGAGAACTAAATCATTACTAATTCCACCAAAAATTCTAAAATAATATAGAAAAGGAACATCATGTTTTGATAAACTAAATGTAAAAGCATACCTTATCAAAATAAAAACTCATATCGATCTGTTTGTTAGCTATGGTCTGCATCGCTGAAACTTCCTTCATATTTTCATTACATGAAACCAAGATCGGCGTGTTCACCTTTAACTCATCATCATTAAAAGGTATGTATTATTAAAAGCATCATCAATGTATGAAAATGAATAAAAGGAAAACAAAAAAAAGTTACACTTTCAAGATAATAAAATTCACCTATAATGTAGAAAAACCTGCACATTCACACCTTTATCTCTATCATGCCTATTACTCGACCCTAAATCTACTAATTTCATCATATTATGGTTAACCTAAAACAATAACAAACAATAATTATTTCAATATAAGGAATGGAAATCCAAATTCATCTAAAAAAACATGAAATTGATGAAACTGCTAACCTATGGCTTATTCTTGATATTCTTTGCATGGTGTGCATAATCGACAGTGTTGAGTGTCTCTTCCAAACAATGGACTGGTGGTGAGATTGTGGAAATTATTCATGTATTTGTTTTACCACCCAAGGAATCCCTCAATATACTTGTTTGTTCGTTATCCCTATTTTTTCATAAAATTAAAAGAAAATCTCTTAGGCCTCATTCGGTCCCAGATAAGAGAAGCCTTTGTCTCATACCAAACACGATTTATTAGGTCATTGTTCCATTGTATCAAACACAACCTTAAAGCCTACCACTTAAAAAATGAAATATCCTTTATGTACGGGCCAATTTACCTATATGGAACATGGAAAGAGGCACCACAAGTGCATTAACGACATAATGGAGAGTGAGAATGATTTTATTGGTCTCATGAACTTCCCTTTCCCTTCCCCAAAAAAGAGTATTTTTCCAAAGTTTGATCTATTTTAGTAAGACTACACAAATTTGGATATATCTCTTTAACTTTTTATGTAATAGGGCCTATTTGACAACACTAACTAAAAAATGATTATTATTACTTGGGCTAACTGCTCATGTATAAGTACAATTGTTTTTTAGAAACAAAACTTATTTTTCAAAACTGAACATTATGAGTGAAAAGTGATGTAATTAGTTTTCAATAAGTGCACCAAATGAGTAATCGAAAGAAAAATAAAACGAGGCACACCTCTCCTTCACCAGAATGTGAAATATTCACAGAACTAGTGAGGTCCACAAGGTTTATCTTCCCACACTTGATCAACTCCTCCCCATATAGCATGCACTCCTTGATCTGAATCAAATTAGAAAATATAGAATGAGACCGATTACATTGTTTATTAAGGAGGGTTTATACTATTCTCATTTTAGTAGAACCTTTCTCCAAGATCTTGTAAATTTAATTAGTATTATAAACAATCTATTCTTTTAAACCTCTCACAAAGAAACCTCCTTTCCCACATTCCATCAGTGCAGTGGTTTTCTTTGAACTTTAATCAATAAATTTAGAGAACTCTACTAGAGACAAAAGGTATGTTATATTTTTGTTGTAAAACTCTAAAAATGTTACCTTCATGCTATATTCAGCACTTTGAGCTTCCAAAATATCAATTATTTGATTTACAGCTCTCAAAACCACACTATAATTGCTTGGGAATTCTCCATTCTAGAAAAAAGAAAAGCTATACAGTTTTACCATGATATGTGCTGTAGATGAAAGATGAGAGGTTGATTATTTTATTAAAACCAAACCATTTTTCTTACTCCCCCTTCCATTGTGTATATTTTCCCTATTCAAGTTTGTCCATAAGAAAAGATAGTGCAATTATACCCCTCAAGGACTTCATGATCAATAAGAGAAACAACATGATCAAACAAATCCTCCTTTTTAGATGTTGGTCCAAAACGCTACAAACAAACTAATAATTTTAGCTTCGATTTATAAAGTCAGAACTAAATTATTACTAATTCCAGCAACAATTATACACTAATACAGAAACATAACCTCACGTTTTGATAAAATAAATGTAAAAGCATACCTTAACAAAACCAAAAGTCCTATCGATCTCTTTCTTTAGCTATAGTATACATCGCTGAAACTTCCTTCCCGTTTTAATTACATGAAACTATGATCGACATGTTCACCTTCAACTCATCATCACTCAAAGGCCTGGATCAATTTATGAAAAAGAAAAAATTAAAACAAAAAAAGTTACCCTTCTAGGATAATGATATTCATCTACAACGCAGAAGAACCTACACATTCACGCCTTTATCTCTATCATGCCTATTACTCAACCTTGAATCCGCTGATTTCATCATATTTTGGTTAAAAAGATACAAAAACAAATAAGAATTGTTTTAATATAATAAATGGAAATCCAAATTCATCTCAAAAATCATGAAATTGATGATACGACTGGCCTTTGGATTTTTCTTGATATTCTTAGCACAATGTGCATAGTTGACAGTGCTAAGTGTCACTTCCAAATAATGGACTAATAGAGAGATTGTTTCAATTATACATGTATTTTTTTTCTCATCCAAGGAATCCCACAATAGCCTTGTTATTTTTCTATCCCTATTTTTCCAAAAAAAGAAAAGAAAACCTCTTAGGTTTCGTTTGGTTCTAGAGAATAGAAGCCTTCTCATACCAAATATGATTTCTCAGGTCATTGTTCCATTTTATAAAAAAAATCCTTAAATTCATCCGCTTAAAAATTGAAATATTGATGACATAAAAGCCAATTTAGCTATATAGAACATGTATAGAGTGCTCCACAATTTAATTAACGATAGGGCCAAGAGTGAGAAAGTTTTTATTGGTCTCACCATCTTCCCTTTCCCTTCCCTAAAAAAGTATATTTGGCCAAAGCTTGATCTATTTCAGTAAGAGTACACAAATTTGTCTACAACTCTTTGACTCGCTATATAATTGGGCATGTTTGACAATACTAACAAAAAAATGCTTATTATCACTTGGGATAAATGCTCATGTATAAGTGAAAGTGTTTTTTAGAAACAAAAAATAATTTTTAAAACTAAACATTATGATTGAAAAGTGATATAATTAGTTTTCAATAAGTGTGCCAAATGAGTACTGGAAAGAAAAAAAACTGAGGCACACCTCTCTTGCACAAGAACATGAAATATTATTAGAACTAGTGAGGTCCACATAGTTTATCTTCCATCACATGATTATATCCTCCACCTCTGGGATGCACTCCTTGATGTGAATCGTAATACAAAATATTGAATGAGACTGACTACTTTTTTTAGGAGAGTTTCTGTTGTTATTTTTTTAGTAGAGCCTTTCTTCAAGATGTTGTAAACTCCATTAGCAGTACAAACAATATCTTATTCTAAAACTCTTACAAAGACACATCAATTCCCATCTTCCATCAGTATAATGGGTTTCTTTGAATTGTCATCTATGAATTAAGAACACTCTTTTGGAGCCAAAATGTCTCTTATATCCTTGTTTTACCTCTCAAAAAACGTTACCTTCATGCTATATTATTCATTTTGAGCTTCCATAATATTAAATATTAGCTTAAAAGCTCTCAAAATTACACCAGTATCACTTGGTAATTCTTTATTCTAGAAAAAGGAAAAGGCAACACAATTTTATCAAAATATGTGATGCAGATGAAAGATGACATGTTGATTATTTTATTGAAACTAAACCACTTTTCTTAATCCCCCTTCCATTATGTACATTTTCCATATTCTAGTTTTTCCATAAGAAAAGATAGTGCAGTCATATCCCCCAAGGACTTCATGAACAATAAGAGATATATCTTGATCAATCAACTGCTCTTGTTTAGATGTTGGACCAAAATCCTACAAACAAACTAACAATTTTAGGTTCCATTTATAAATTGAGAACTAAATCGGTACTGATTCCACCGCCAATTATAATATTAGATAGAAAAGGAACCTCATGTTTTCATAAACTAAATGTAAATTCATACCTTATCAAAAGAAAAAGTCCCATCGATCTATTTGTTAGCTATGGTCTGCATCGCTGAAACTTCCTTCCTATTTTCATTACATTAAACTATATTTATCATTTTCACCTTCTAATCATCATCATTCCAAGTCTTGGACTATTCAATTCATCATAAGTTTATGGAAAATAAAAAAAGGAAAAAAAGTTACACTTCTAGGACAAAAAAATTCACCCGCAACATAGAAGAACCTGCACATTCACGCCTTTATCTCTATCATGCCTATTACTCAACCCTGAATCCACTGATTTCATCATATTATGGTTAACCTAAAACAAAAATAAACAAGAATTGTTGCAATATAAGGAATTGAAATACAACTTCAGATCCAAAAACCAGAAATTGATGAAACTACTATCCTCTGGCTTGTTCTTGATATTCTTAGCATGGTGTGAATAATCGACGATGATGAGTGTCTCTTACAAACAATAGAATGATTGTGAGATTGTGTAAATTATGCATTTCTTTGTTTTACCACCCACGAAATCCCTTAATAGTCTTGTTTTTTTGTTGTCACTATTTTTTCAAAAAATGAAAAGAAAATCACTTAGGCCTCGTTTGGTCCTAGATAAGTAAAGCCTTTGTCTCATACCAAAAATGATTTCTTAGGTCACTGGTCCACTGTATCAAACACAGCCTTAAATCCAACCACTTAAAAAATGAAATATTCTTTATATACACTCCAATTTACATATATGGAACATGGTTAGAGTTCTCCACAAGTGAATTAACGACATGATGGAGAGTGGGAAATATTTTATTGGTCTCACGAGCTTCCCTTGCCCTTCCCTGGAATAGTATATTTTGCGAAAGTTTGATCTATTTTAGAAAGACTACAAAAATTTGGCTACATCTCTTTGAATTACTGTGTAATAGGTCTTTTTTAAAAAAACTAACTAAAAAAATTATTATTATAACTTGGGATAAATTCTCATGTATAAGTGAAATTGTTTTTTCAGAAAAAAAAATATTTTTCAAAACTGAATATTATGAGTGAAAAATGTTATAATAAGCTTTAAATAATTGAGAAAAACAAGAATTGGAAAGAAAAATAAACTGAGGCACACCTCTCTAGCACAAAAACATGAAATATTCTTAGAAACAGTGAGGTCCACTAGGTTTATCTTCCTATACTTGATCATCTCCTCCCCCTCTGTCATGCACTCCTTGATGTGAACCGTAATAGAAAATTTTGAATGAGACCAACTGGTTTGTTTATTAAGAAGAGTTTCTACTGTTCCCCTTTTAGTAGAACCTTTCTCTAAGATCTTGTAAATTTCATTAATAGTAGAAAAAATATTTTCTTCTAAACCTGTCACAAAGACATCTCCTTTCCCACCTTCCATCAGTGCAATGATTTTATTTGACTTGTCATCAATGAATTTAGATCACTCTACTAGAGCCAAAAGGTATGTTATATCCTTTTTTCACTACTCTAAAACATTACATTCATGCTATATTCTGCACTTTGAGCTTCCAAAATATCAAATAATTTCTTAACAGCCCTCAAAATCACACTAAAATCACTTGGGAATTCTCCATTCTAGAAAAATGAAAAGGCATCACAATTTTACCATGATATGTGTTGTAGATGAAGGATGAAAGGTTTATTATTTTATTGAAACCTAATATTTTTTCTTTCTCCCCCTTTCATCGTGTATGTTTTCCTTATTCTAGTTTGTCTATAAGCAAAGATAGTGCAACTATATCCCCCAAGGACTTCGTGAACAATAGGAGATACAACTTGATAAAACAACTCCTCCTTTTTAGATGTTGGAACAAAACGCTACAAAAAACTAACAATTTTAGATTCCATTTATATATTCAATACTAAATCAGTGAAAATTCCACCACCAATTCTACAATAATATTGAAATAGAACCTCAAGTTGTGATAAACTAATTGTAAAAGCATACCTTATCAAAATCAAAAGTCATATCGATCTGTTTCTTAGCTATGTTCTGCCTCAATGAAACGTCTTTCTTGTTTTCATTATACGAAACCACGATCAGAATGATCACCTTCAACTCATCATAATTTAAAGTCCTGTATTATTCAAATCATCGTTAATGTATGAAAAAGGAAAAAAAGGAAAACAAAACAAGTTACAATTATAGGATAAAGAAATTCAACTACAACGCTGAAGAACCAACAAATTCACACCTTTATCTCTATCATGCCTATTAATCAACATTGAATCCATTGATTTCATCATCTTATGGTTAAAATGAAACAACAAAAAACCAGAATTGTTGCAATATAAGGCATGAAAATCAAACTTCATCTCAAAAAACATGAAATTGTTGAAACTGCTAATACATGGCTTGTTCTTGATAGTCTTTGCACAAAGTGCATAATCGAAGGTTCATAGTGTCTATTACAAACAGTGGAATGATGGTGAGATTTTTTCAATTATGCATGTCTTTGTTTTCCCACACAAGGAATCCTATAATAGCCTTGTTAGTTTTCTAACACTGTTTCTTGAAAAAAAGAAAATAAAATTTCTTAGGACTCATTTGGTCCTAGATAAGAGAATCCTTCTCATACCAAACATGATTTCTTATGTCATAGTTCCATTTTATAAAACAGATCCTTAAATAAATCCCCTTAAAAAATGAAATATTCATTATATACTGTCAAGTTTACCTATATGGAACATGTCCACAGTTCTCTACAAGTGTATTAACGACATGACCGAGAGAGAATGTTTTTATTGGTTTCACCCACTTCCATTCCCTTCCCTAAAAAAGTATATTTTTTAAATGTTTGACCTATTTCAGTAATACTACAAAAATTTGGCTACAAATATTTGACTCACTATATAATTGGTCATGTTTGACAACACTAACTAAAAAATTCTTATTATTAATTGAGATAAATTCTCATGTATAAGTGAAAGTGTTTTTTTAGAAACAAAAATTAATTTTTGAAACGGCACATTATGAGTGAAAAGTTTTATAATTTGTTTTCAATAAGTGTGCCAAATGAGTATTGGAAAGAAAAATAAACTAAGGAACACCTCTCTTTCACCAGAATGTGAAATATTCTCAAAACCAGTGAGGTCCACAAGGCTTATCTTCACACACTTGATCATGTCATCCCCCTCTGGCGTGCACTCCTTGATGTGAATCGTAATATAAAATATCAAATGAGTGGACTAATTTGTTTGTTAAGGATAGTTTCTATTTTTCTCCTTCTAGCAGAACCTTTTCTCTAAGATCTTGTAAATTTCACTAGTAGTACAAACAATATCTTCTCTTAAACCTCTCACAAATAAACCTTCTTTACAATATTCCATCAAGGAAATAGGTTTCTTTGACATGTCATATATGAATTTAGATAACTCTTCTGGTGTTAAATGTTCTATTATATCCTTTTTTTATAGCTCTAGAAACATTAACTCCATGTTGTATTCGGCACTTTGAGCTTCCAGAATATCAAATATTTTATTAATAGCTCTTGGAATCACAACATCATTGCTTGTGAATTCTCTATTCTAGAAAAAAGAAAAGGAAACATAGTTTTACAATGATATGTGTTGGAGATTAAAGATGAGAGGTTGATTATTTTATTGAAACCAAGCCTTTTTTCTTGGTCCCCCTTCCATTTTGTACATTTTGCCTATTCCAGTTTTTCTGTATGAAAAGATAGTTCCATTATATCCATCAAGGACTTCAAGAATAATAGAAGATATAGCCTCATAAAAAAATCCACCTATTTAGATGTTGGACCAAAAACCTACAAACAAAATCACAATTTTATCTTCTTCTTATAAAGTGAGAACTAAATAATTAATAATTCCACCTCCAATTCTAAACTAAGAAAAAAAAACTTCAAGTTTTGATTAACTAAATGTAAAAGTGAACCTTATCAAAATAAAAAGTCATATTGATATGTTTGTTATCTATTTTCTACATTGTAGAAACTTCCTTCCTATTTTTATTACATGAAACCATGATTGGCCGATTAACCTTCAACTCGTCATCATTCAAAGTCTTGGATTATTCAAAGCATCATCAGTGTATAAAAAAGGGAAAAAGGAAAAAAACAAGTTACACTTCCAGAATAAAAAAATCCACATGCAACGCAGAAGACCCTGCACATTCACACCTTTATCTCTACCATGAATATTACTCGACCCTGAATCCATTGATTTCATCATCTTCTGGTTAACCCAAAACAACAACAAACCAGAGTTGTTGCAATATAAGGAAAGGAAATCCAACTTCTTCTAAAAAAACATGAAATCAATGAAACTGCTGACCTCTGGCTTATTCTAGATATTCTTATCATGGTGTAAATAATTGACGGTGCTAAGTGTCTCTTCCAAACAATGGGTTGATGGTGAGATTGTGGAAATTATGAATGTTTTTTTCCCACCCAAGTAATACCTCAATATCCTCATTAGTTTTCTATCCATGTTTCTCTAAAAAATAATAATTGCTTAGGCCTCATTTGGTCCTAGAGATGAGAATCCTACTCGTACCAAACATGATTTCTTAGGTCATAGTTCCATTATATCAAACAGATCCTTAAATACATCCACTTAAAAAAAATGAAATATCCATTATATACTGTCCAGTTTACCTATATGGAACATTGATAGAGTGATCCACAAGTGCATTAACAACATGACCGAGAGTGAGAAAGTTTTTATTGGTTTCACCAGCTTCCCTATCCTTCCCTGATAAAGTATATTTTCCAATGTTTGACCTATTTTAGTAAGACTACACAAATTTGGATACAAATATTTGATTTTCCATATAATTGATCCTGTTTGAAAACACTAACTAAAAAAATGCTTATTATAACTTAGGATAAATTATCATGTATAACTGCAAGTGTTTTTTTAGAAATCAAACTTAATTTTTGAAACTGCACATTATGAGTGAAAATTGATATAATCAGTTTTTAATAAGTGCGAAAAATGAGTACTAGAAAGAAAAATAAACTAAGGCACACCTATCTTGAACTAGAATGTGAAATATTCTCAAAACAAGTGAGGTCCACAAGGTTTAGATTCCCAAACTTGATCATATCCTCCCCCTCTATCATGCACTCCTTGATGTGAATCATAATATAAAATATCAAATGAGGCTGAATGCTTTGTTTGTTAAGGGGAGTTTCTATTTTTATCCTTCTATAAAAACCTTTTCTCTAAGATCTTGTAAATTTAACTAGCAGTACAATAAATCTCTTCTTCTAAACCTCTTACAAAGACACCTCCTTTACCATCTTCCATCAAGGGAATGGGTTTATTTGACTTGTCATTTATGAATTTAGAGAACTCTTCTGGATCCAAATGGTCTATTATATCCTTTTTTATAGCTCTAAAATCATTAAGTTCATGATATATTGAACACTTTGAGCTTCCAGAATATGAAATATTTTCCTAACAACTCTTGGAATCATAAAAACATCGCTTTTGAATTCTCCATACAGGAAAAAATAAAAGTCAACACAGTTTTACCATGAGATGTGTTGCAGATTAAATATGGGAGGTTGATTATTTTATTGAAACCAAAACTTTTTTCATGGTCCCCCTTCCATTGTGTACATTTTTCCTATTCCAGTTTGTTTATATGCGAAGATAGTTCCATTATATCCATCAAGTACTTCATGAACAATAGGAGATATAGATTTATCAAACAAATCCTCCTGTTTGTATGTTTTACAAAATACCTACAAACAAACAAACAATTTTATCTTCTGGTTATAAAGTGAGAACTAAATTAGTACTAATTCCACCACAAATTATACACTAATACAGAAACAGAACCCCAATTTTTTATAATCTAAATGTAAAAGCATACCATATCAAAAGAAAAAGTCATATAGATCTATTTATTAGATATGGTCTACATCATGAAAACTTCCTTCTTGTTTTCATTACACGAAACCATGATCGACATGTTCACCTTCAACTCATCATCATTCAAAGTCTTGGATTATTCAAAGAATAATAATTTATTAAAAAAGAAAAAAAGGAAAAAAAACAAGTTACCCTTCCAGGATAACAAAATTCACCTGCAATTCAGAAGAACCTGCACATTCACGCCTTTATCTCTATCATGCCTATTAATCGACCCTGAATACACTGATTTCATCATATTTTAGTTAACTTGAAATAAAAACAAACCATAATTGTTGAAATATAAGGAATAGAAATCCAAATTCAGATCAAAAAACATGAAATCAATGAAACTGCTAACCTCTATCTTGTTCTTGATATTCTTATCATGGTGTGCATGATCGACGGTGCTGAGTGTCTCTTCTAAATAATGGACTGATGGTGAGATTGTGGAAATTATGCATGTCTTTTTTTCCCACCCATGTAATCCCTCAATATCCTTATTAGTTTGATATCTCTATTTTTCCACAAGTGAATTAATGAAATGACTGAGAGTGAGTAATCTTTTATTGGTCTCACCAACATCAATTGACCTTTCCTAAAAAAGTATATTTTTCAAAAGTTTGATCTATTTCATTAAGAATACACAAATATTGCTTTAGCTCTTTGAATTTCTATATAATTGGTCCTATTTAAAAACCTTAAAAAAATTATTATTATCATTTGGGATAAATGCTCATTTATAAGGGAAAGTGTTTTCAGAAACAAAACTTATTTTTTAAAACCACATATTATGAGTGAAAAGTTATATAATCAGTTTTCAATAAGTGTAAAAAATGAGTACTGTCAAGAAAAATAAACCAAGTCACGCCTCTCTTACACCAGAATGTGAAATATTCTTAGAACCAACAAGGTTCACAAGGTTTTTCTTCCCACACTTGATCATCTCCTCACCCTCTGGTGTGAACTTCTTGATGTGAATCGTAATAGAAAATATCAAATGAGACTGTATACTTAGTTTTTTTAAGGAGAGTTTATGATGTTCTCCTTTTAGAAGAACCTTTCTCTAAGATCTTGTAAATTTCATTAGCAGTACAAACAATCTCTTATTCTAAACCTCCCATGAAGACACCTCCTTTCCCATATTCTATCAGCACAGTTTGTTTCTTTGACTTGTCATCTATGAATTTAGAGAACTCTTATGGAGCTAAAATTTATATTATCACTTTATTTTACAACTATAAAAACGTTACCTTCATGCTGTATTTATCACTTTGAGCTTCCACAATATCAAATATTTTCTTAAAAACTCCCAGAATCACACCGTATTCACTTAGGAATTCTCCATTATTGAAAAAAGAAAAGGTAGTATAGTTTTACCATGATATATGCTGCAGATGAAAGATGAGCGATTGATTATTTTATTGAAAAAAAAACTGTTTTCTTGCTCCCCCCTTCCATTGTGTACACTTTCCATGTTCTAGTTTTTTCATAAGAAAAGATAGTGCAGTTATATCCCTGAAGGACTTCATAAAAAATGGGAGATATGACTTGATAAAAAAACTCCACCTATTTTGATGTTGAACCAAAAACCTAGAAACAAACTAACAATTTTAGCTTCCTTTTATAAATTCAAAACTAAATCAGTACTAATTACACCACCAATTCTAAACTAAGATAGAAATGGAACCTCACTTTTTGATAAACTAAATGTAAAAGCATAACTTATCAAAAGAAAAAGTCCAATCGATTTGTTTGTTAGCTATGGTCTGTATCACTGAAAATTCCTTCATTTTTCATTACATGAATCCATGATCAACATGTTAAAATTTAAATAATTATCATTGAAAGGAATGGATTAATTAAAGAAACATTAGTGTTTGAAAAATAAAAAAATATAAAACAAAACAAGTTACACTTCTAAGATACTAAAATTCGCCTCTAATGAAAAAGAACCTGCACATTTACGCCTTCATCTCTATCATATCTATTACTCGACCTTGAATCCACTGATCTTGGATCTCTAGCTACCTTATCACCTTTATGTGGGGTGTGTGATGGAGAGATAGGCACCAATCCCCCTCGATGCTGTGACTATGAAAAATCCATAGCTCAATTCATCTATCGATGCTAGAGTTCTTCCACTGAAACTATTAGATCACTTTTATAAGCACCAAACATGAGTTGCAACTGCATTTAATATACAAACCAGAAGTATAAAATGTTCATTTTATGAACTGAATTTCTGTGATAATTTGAATAATCCTTGTTTACACATCAATTACGATGTTTTCATGATGTTTTTAATGCTTGAAGAGGTTTAGAATTTCTTAATGAATTTATGAAGAATTATAGAATTTATTAAATAAGGTACATGTAACATTTATGCTATGAAAATTAATATTCACAAAATATTTGAGTTTTATAGCTAAATTCACGAGGAATGAGATTAAAAAAACTAAAAATTGATTTCAAATATATTATAATAAACTCCATTTTTTTAACAAGTAAAGGGAAAACATAATTTATTAAAATTAAAAAGAAACCATTTTTTAAAAAATGGGAAAAAATGAAACCCATAAGAATTTTAATGGAAAAAATTACAAAAAAACGAGTCCTAAAGGGATGATAAAAAGATCCATGTGATAAAAAGAAAGAAAATGTGAAGATAAGAAAAAAATGTTCCATCTCCCCCCAAAAGATGATGCAACTGTTGGTCATAGAGAAAAGTGTCACCCCCTACCAAGGAGTTGTGCTCTGTTGGTAGCACAACAAGGTAAAGTACTCATCCCACACACATTAAAATGTGAGTACATCTATCTATCTTTCGATCCGTCTACCCAAAAATGATTTTGAGAAGAAAAAAACATGTCAACCTGATGCAACACAATATCAAGACCAAAATTACAGTAAAAATTAAAATCAAAGAACCCATATATCTAATAAGAGGGATAGACGGTTGTATGATGGGTGTCAACACACTCATAGCTCTTTTGAGGATGACCACCCAATAGTACATGCAAGAAGCCGCACTGCTACCAAATATGATGAAACAAATTTCAATGCCCAAAATGATATATGCAACCCATAAACCAACTAGATCAACAAACAATATAATAAAAAAAGTTACAAAAATGTCCATACCCCAAATGAAACATCACCCACCTGCGCCGACATCCATTAACCAAAGCACAACAACATTAAAAAATAGCGACACCACATACAAACCAAGTTCAGCCACAAGATCCATCTGTAGAGTCACCCAAACAATCACTATTGCACCCAGAAAGCTCCTCAATGATCCTTGGATACACCCACCAGATGGAAAACAAATTTCCACCTGACATCAATCTTCCTTACCTGAGAAAGATGCCGAATGAATGCCTCATGATGAGGCATCCACCACCTACATATCTGGTATCCACAACATGGTGAGAACCATGTTCTAGCACCGAATCAACTAGGGATGCCTGAATATGAGGAGAACTAGGGAAAAAGTAGCTAGACATGGCTTGTCTTGATATCCAATCCTCAGTGCTACCTATGAAGACACCAGATGAGTCAAAACTCATCCTATAGTCACCAAAACTTATTGAAGGGCTTAGATCGAAGGAGATATGAGAAAAATATAGTGCAATCATTATCAAACCTTCATGAGCTACAAGAAGCAAGAAGAAATGACCATAAAGATGAAACCTTTCAAAAGGAAGTTGTGGAGGGGAATAAGGAATGGTAGAATCCAAATGTAGAAGGAGGATGAAATGAGTGGGAGGCATGAAAAGAAAACGAAAACCCTAGAAGTAGGGGAACTCCTCAACCAGAGAAATCACTTCCAAATCACAAGACGAAGCCATGAAGGAAAAGGGATTAAGAAAAACCTTCAACAATAGTGAGAAGATTAGAGGAAAACCAAGTAAGGATAGATAGAACATGAGGTTTGGAGGAACCATGAGAGTGTGTCACCTTCCATCTAATAAACTCCAATAGTTAGTGAAAAATTTAATGAAAATTGAGTTGTTGAACCTGAAATTCTAAAAGAAAAAATATTTTAACTTCATTACATAGAAACTATGAATTTGACTGATTAATTATTAAAGGAATGAGTAGGAATTGAATTGAAGAATGATATAGAACATGTCATGATATTATTCAATAATATTTCATGATAAGTGGAAAATTGCAAACAAACAAAATTGTGAAAAACATATAAATAATTTTCATGAAACAATTAAATATTTATCTATTCTATCATAAAAGATCTATTATTTGAGTGTTTTTTTCATATAATTCGTGGAGAAGATTTATATACCTGATCAAGAGATATTACACAAAGTGGGTGTCAAATTTGAATCATAAAAAATCTGTTGTGGCTCTAGAATTTGTAAAATTCAAGAACATAACATCACCCAAAAAACACATGACCCTAGAATATTTATATGGAATTATTTTTGTGAAGTATTAACCAACATTAAAATATGAGAGTGTAGATTTGTTGAATTATTGGTTGAAATCTTTTTGAAATTGATTATAAAATTAATTATTGATTATTTGATTTAGAAATTGAATATATGTAGGATGGAATTTATTTTGTGGGATGTGTGGAGATTTAAATGCCCAAGGATTATAGAGTTATCTTTGGAGATACTTTTAGATTTTTTTATGAAATAATAAATTTGAATTGGTTAAAATCTATGGATTTATTGATTAAATTTTTAAATTTTTATTTTGGAAAAAATATGGAAAAAACTATTTTCATTATTCAAGTTAAATAAATCAACAACATATCTTATTTTTCATAAAATCAAATTATGAATTATATTTTATGAATATTTATCGATAATTCATGAAAATAAAAAGGAAGAAGTTGACAAACCCTTGAGAAAGAGTGTGATCCTGGGATGATCAACAAGTGAAGGATAAAGAGAAAAGCAATGCTAAAAATCATTGATCAAGTAAGATAATGATTTTTTGAATTAAAATGATCATGTAAATATTTTCCTGAAATCATTTTTATGAAGTATCGACTAAAATTAAATGATGAGAATGAATATTTGTGGAATTATTAGTCTAAATATTTTCTAAATAGATTAAAAAAATAATTAATGATTATTTAATTCAAAATTATAATATACAAAGGTTGAAATATATTTTTGGAGATGGGATAGGATCTAAATTACCCATGATTATGGATTTATATTTGGAGGTATTTTTGGAGATTTTATTATGAAATTATAAATTTAAATTGATCAATATCTATAACTTTAATCAATCAAATTGACCATGTATTTTTTAGAGAAAAACATGGAGAATCTATTTTCATAATTCAAATAAAAAAATCAATGAAAAATCCTAATTTTCAAGATATTGAATTATGAATTATTTGATGAATATTTATCATTAATTATTGAGTTAATGTGATTGTATACAAATCAATAATAACTAGAGGTTTGAGAAAAAAACAATGCTAAATAAATTCATTGATCAAGTAATATAAAAGTTCATTGAATTATTTGTTGAAATATTTTGGAAGTTGATTATAAAATTAATTGGTGTTTATTTGATTCAAAATTTGAATATATAAAGGATGAAATTTATTTTGGGAAATGAGAGGTAATTTAAATTCTCAGGGATTATAGATTTATCTTTGGAGTTATTTTTAGAAATTTTATTACGAAATACTAAATTTGAATTTGTCGATATCTATGGATTTAATTGATTAAATTGGTCAATTATTTTTTATAGAAAAATGTTAAAAAAATATTTTCATATTTCAAGTTAATGAAATCAACAACAGATCTTATTTTTCAAAAAATATAATTATGAATTCTTTTTTTATGAATATCTATCAATAATTCATGGAAATCAAAAGGAAGGAGTTGTTGAGGAACTCATAAGAAAGACTGTGATCATATGTTAATCAACATTTTAATGCTCAAGAGAAAAACAATGATAAAAAATAATCATTGATAAGTAAGATAAAAATTAATTGAATTAAAACATATTACCACATAATATTTACATGGAATTATATTGTTGGATTATTGGCCAAAATATTTTGAATATACGAAGACTAGAATATATTTTTGGAGATGTGTTGGAATTTAAATGCCAAAGGATTATGGAGTTATCTCTAGAGATATTGTTGGTGATTTTGTTATGAAATAATAAATTTGAATTGGTCAATATCTATGGTTTTAATCGATTAAATTGATCAAGGATGTTTTAGAGAAAAACATGGATAAATTATTTTAATAAAAACAATACTAAAAATATTACTTTTATAATGAATACACATTAATAAATAACCATTAAAATTAATTATTGATATTGTAAAATTTAATTTTACTAATTCCTTGATATTAAAATATTTATTTTAATTTTTTAAATACATTATATCATATTTTAATAATATTATTAACACTAACATGTAGGACATAAATATATATATTTTTATATTATTTTAAAATCAAATTTTTTTATTTCACTCCGAGTTATCTTATTCTAAATTTATTACTAACAAAAAACAACTTTAGTATATATATTGGATACATGTATATCCAATGATCATATTCTCAACACTACCAAAAAATGGGGCAACGACAGTGCTAGGGTTTATCGGCGCTATGTAGAAAGTGTTGATAGGGGGGGGGGGCTTTATTAGTGCTATTAAAAATCACTGATAAAAGTTATTAATAAAAAATATTATTAATTTATATAAAATTATTATATTTATATTCAATTTTTTTTATTTGGATACATTAAAAAAATGTCTATTTATAATTAATATTTTTTTAATAATTCAAATTTATATAGAATGTTTTAAAAAATGGGTTTGTAAGATTATAATTTAATATATATATATAAATATATATATAAATAATTATAAGATTATAATAAATTTCATTAAATAATGAATATATTTATTAGATTTATTAGATTTATTAGACTGATTATTTTGATTATATTCATTATATTAATTATATTTCTTATATATTTATTATATTTATTATATTTATAAATAATATATTAATTTGATTAATTTGATTCATTAGATTAATTAGATTAATTAGATTAATTAGATTTATTAGATTTATTAGATATATTAGATTCATTATATTTATTATATTTGCTCTATTTATTATATTTATTTTATTTATAATTAATATATATTTAAATAATTTTTAAAAATATATATATTGATATTAAAATTATTAAATATATATGTGTTTCTAATGAATTTGGTCAATAAATATATTGATCGATCATGCCTGAATATATGTTATGTATCATCTTGAATGTTCATTTATATGTTAAACCCTACCTATTATTCATGATGTATATTAATGAATCATTTTTTATTATGTACGTTTTATTACTAGGTATATATGATTAATACATGTTACCCATATATACTATTATATCCTAAAAAATACTTATAAAAATAAATTAAATATATTCAAATAATAAGTATATTAATTATATTTATAATTATTAAATTTTAATTATATATAAATACTTTTTAAATATATTTATTGTTAATTATATTTATAATTATACATATATATTTAAATAATTATAAAATTACAATGAATAAATATATTATAAATTTATAAAAATAAATAAATATATTTATAATTATATTCAAATATTTATAAATATATTTATTTATAGTTATAATTATAACTATAAATAAATATATATATGTAAATAATTATAAAATTATAATAATTTTTTATTATACTACTTATAATGTTATAAATATATAATTAAATAAATATATTTATAAATAATTAAAAATATTTATATATATAATTCTAAATAAATGTAGATATATTTAGATAATTAAAAAATTATAATAAATATAATAAATATATTAATTATTTATATTTATAAAATTATAAATATATTTGTTATAATTTTATAATTATATATATATACTTACAAATATAAAAAAATATTTATTTATTATAATTTTCAATTAAAAATAAATATATATTTATTTAGTTGTTATAATTGTAAATCAACATATATTTATTTAAATAATTTTAAAATTTTAATATATATATTAATAAAATAATAAATATTATAAATATAAATTAGTTATAATTTTATAATTATTTAAATAAATAAATACATATTCATTCATAATTATAATTAAAAATAAATAAATATATTTATTAGTTATAAATATAAATAAATACATATTTATTTAAATAAATATTAATTTATAAAAAATATATTTATTATTTTTATATATAATGTTATATATAATTAAATAAATATATTTATAAATATATAGAAATATTAATAAATAAATAAAAATATTTATATTTATAGTTAAAAATATATATTCAGATATATTTAAAAAATTATAAAATTTTAATAAATATATTCAATATATATTTTAAAAAAATTATGAAAATTAGATATATTAATTTGTTATGATTTTATATTTATTTAAGTAAATAAATAAATATTAATTTATAATTATAATTATAAATAAATATATATTCATATAAATAATTATAAAATTAGAAGAAATATAGTTTTATATATCTATAATCTTATAAATATATATAATTAATATATTTATTATATATATATTCTAGGATTATAAATATAATAAGTATATTTCTTATAATTTTATAATTATTTAAATTATAATTATATATATAAAAATATATATCTATTTATTTATAATTATAAATATAACTAAATAAATATTTATTTATCATATATATAATTTTATAAATATATAATAATATAAATAAATTATTTACATAATTCCTTTATTAGTGCTTTTTTAGCACTAGTAAAGATAAGCCTTTATCAGTGCTTATTTAACATTGATAAAGGTATGTTTTACCAGTTATTTCTATTTTAGCGCTGATAAAACATACCTTTATCAGTGCTTTTTAGCTAGTGCTGATAAAAGGTTCACTGGGTTTTATAAAAAAACCCAAACTTTCTCCTCATTCCTTGCACCCCTCTAGCTCTCGCGGATACCGATCACCGATCGCTGCCACCGATCCTCATCCTCCTCTCCCACCGCCACTCCTCTACCATGAATCACACCTCCACCATGCACCTCTCCTCCGTCGTTAACCATACCACCATGCACCTCTTCTCCACCACATGCCACACCTCCGCCATGCGCGAACCAGACTGTCGTGCGCCTCTCCTCTGTCGCGTGCCACACCTTCGTCATCTGCCACACCTCTGCGGTGAGTTTTCTCCTCTTTATCACTAGTTTCATCTTGTTCACATGTAATTATAGTTTGATGGTGATGGTATGTTGTGAATTGTACGGGCTAAACACCCCACTGAAAATCATGTTCAATGGTGGTCCTTGTTTTTTCACTAAATTAATTGCATGCTGGTTGGTGTTCCTCTTCATATTTTTCTTTTGATTTTTTGTTACTCGATTAAGGATTTGAGGTGTGATGCCACTTTAGGATAGTGTAATTTCTTTTTAATGATGATGATGTTTTTCTTTAGGGGTCGAGCAATATGTCACTTGACATAATTAAGGGTTCTCCATTAACGGTGACAAGTTTTTTATTCGATTTTTCTTGATTGAGGTTGGCATTTCTTTGAAAATCCTTTGTAATACATGTTATAATTTTTTTGGATGTTTATAAATGTTTTATTATGAAATTATAATCCTTTTTTATTAATTTTTTGGGATTCAATTGGCTTGAAAAGGGTTTAAAGACTTGGCATAGACTTATGTCACGTGCCAAGTGTTTTGTAAAATGCTTGAGTGGATTTTTTAAAAGAATTTAAATAGTTTGAAAGTTTGGTCATAACTTTTTTTCTTTAAAGTCAATATATGAAATTTTAAAGTCATATTTTAAAAAATGAATGGAATTGAACTTCAACCAATTTAAATGGTTTTGAGAACCTTAACTCTCATGGGGAATTAAGATGTTTTCAAAAGGATATTGAAGCATAATAAAAGGGTTCTTAGCAGATATTTCCTTAAAAAATAAAAGGGTTTATTATTTTAAATTTTTATTTATAGAAAATGGTTGGATTTCTAAATGGGTTTCTATTGAATTTTGATAAATAGTTTTTGGATGAAATTCGAAATGTTGTTCTCAAATGGGGTGAAAATGGATTGGCATCTCGTGCACATTTGTAAAATCCTAGTTAGAAATTTAAAGGAAGTTATTTTAAAAATATGGGAGACCCTCAATTGATCTCTGTGCATTTATTGTTCATGTTTTGGATCGTGAACCCATGGTGGATTCTTTATATTATTATCCTTATTTTAAAGATTATAAAATGATGTTAAAGGGGTTGTTTCTTGTGAGTGTGTAGGAGGTGGGGTGAGGTTAAATTTAAAATTATTGAAAGTATATTTATGTGATGATCTATTATTTCATTGGTTGCTCACTTCCACTATTGAAATTTCACAGATATCATAGGAGACTGGTAGGGATACAGATAATAAAAATCCTAAGTGTGGAGTGCAGTGCCTAGTTTAAGGACCTAGTTAGATTGAGCGAGTTTCTTTGATTTTTCTGTATCCCTAGAATGTACTGGAGGGGAACAAGGTTTATTTTGATCCCCTGAACACGATAGATCCTAGTGAGTTCTATAGGACCAATTGGATATGAAAAGTTAAATATTATTGACCTAGGTTCCTCATCTCTAGTTCAGGATTCAAATACATGTGTCTTATGAAGTTTCACATGATGGTTACATCATTCATAGGACACTATAGAGGATTTATTTTCTTGGATGGATTGTATTGCCATAGTTTTTTTATTATATTTTACTATCATTTGGTTGTTTTTTGGGTTATTTTTCCTTGTTTCCTTAGTTCCTATGTATGATCATTTTTTCACTTCGAGTGTGTATTTTCTTACTTTCAAATAGGTTGATTTATATGGTAAAAATTTTTTATTTAAAAAGAGAAAAAATTGGTTATTTGTTAAATTATTTTTAAGAAAATTGCTCTTCATTGTGGTTATTTATGAAAAAGAGTTTTTCATAAAATGTTATAAAAGAGAGATAAAAGGTTATTTGACATTTTTATATGGTTTTAAAGGCCCTCTTTCCATTTTTTGATATTTTTATTTCAAATTTTTTTTCATCCTTGTTTTTATATTTTAAAAAGAATATTTTTTTTGAAAATATGTATGCTTATTGTTTTTACACTTGTTTTATAATTCATGTGAAAATATATTTTATACCATATGTTCAAAATATCAATTTATAAACTATATTATGAATGGATTCAAAGAGATTTCTTTATGAGATCATATAAATAATTTTTAGTTCACACCCTACATATGAACTGGTGGATGGGAGTGTATGACTCTCTTATGTTTCCTTTTTTAGTGCCCTTTTTATTTTGTTAATGATGCTCAGATTGGCCCATGGTTTGATGATGGGATGTGGCGAGTTACCAGCGGTCACTAGTGTTGACGTTTGAGTTATTTGGGTTTTTATTACCATTTAAATTTCCTTTTAGGACGTTTTTAGTAAGAATGGGTTATGATATTTTTTAAGAATTGAGTGATTTGTCTAGAGTGGGTTCTTAATTACTACCCTTTGTAATAATGGTTATGTTTCCATAGGCTAGTTATACTCCCTACATTGATGTTATGGATAAGGCTCGGTAGTAGATAAAACTCTTTGGGAGATGGTGGAGGATTCTAAGATGATATTTCAATTATATGAGATAGGTATGAACTAATAACTTTAAATTTCCATCTATGATAATACCATTGAAATAGGCATGACATTATACAAGATCTGACCTAAGTTGTGTATCTCAATATGAGTATTTAAATGTTCATGAGTGATCCTTTTAAGATATTATTGGGGGATTGATGAAAACACCAATCCTAACTATAAATGAGATGGTTAATGAGTATGGATTATATTGTGATGCATCAGGAGTCAGGATTTGAGTAGTTTCAGTCCATGATAGTCTTGTGGTTTCTTATGGGTCCAATTATGTCATGAAATTAATGTGTTAATATAAATAATATTCTTTTTTACCATAATTTATTTGACTAATAAAGTAAATAGAAAATGATTAAAAAATTAGGATCATTTCTTTTCATTTATAAATTCTTGTTAAATATAGAGGTATTGAGTATCTATATTATCCATGATCTCCATATGATATTTGTTTTCAAGAAAATATTAAGAACTCAATATATTTCATAAAGGTTTAAGTTAAAATAAATCAATTTTTATTAAAAACTATGTACCACCTGATAGTCATATATTTTCTCTTTTGAAGACTTCAATTGATTTTGACACTATTAGTTAAGGTACCTACATGCACATATATGATCTATTTATGATATTTTATTAATAATAAACACGTATAAGTTATTATGACACAATTAATAAAAATAATCTTTATAAAACATGTGATTAAAGATAAAAATGTAAGATATTTGAGATATTCCCTTCATTAACACATTCATGGTAAGCAATAAAAATCCAAAATACTCACATTTTTCATTATTTTTATAATTTACAGTTTTAGTGATTTATTATTGAAATATAAATTCATAACATAATCATAATTGGTTGGTGTAATGACACATTTTGTCACATGTTGAGAAAATTAGGATAGATTTTTTTTCTTGGAAGTGTTTTAGGGGGAAAATAGTTATGTATCATGTTAGAAGATCTAAAATAATGCTTCTAACTACCCTACCAGTCCTAGAAGAAGGTGTTTACACTAGGATAGGATTTTGATGTAATTTTAATATGTTTTTATTTTTAATATATTATTAAATATATATTTTACTAAATATAAAATATTCGTGTGTGTTAGAACAATGATATCTTTTATACAGGGAATAAGATTGAAATTGTGATTCCACGGTTGAGTCCTAAATGGGTGGTTTTACTTTGGAAAAGAATAAACTCATGTTGGGCACATAGGTTTGGATTAGACGCCATTTTATTTTTTATTTATTTTTCTTTTCTTTTCTCCTCTCATCCCCCATGTGGATTCTTACATACTCAACCAAGTGGTTCATGCTCAATTGAGAGAGAAAGGTAGGGGGATAGAGATAGGGGATTGTCACGGTGGAGTTTTTCTAAACCTCGATCAGATTATAGTAGTTACAAATTGAGGATCCAGGCTCGAAGATTTTATATTTTATGCCTCGAGGTGAACTATTGATTATTTTTTCACTGATATCACCAAAGTTTAACTGTTTTTAGTTTTAAAATAATTAATATGTTTTTGGGGGTGTCATGTGACCCCATAATATTTTTTGGATGAATTTGGGGGGGGGGGGGTGGGGGGAATTTCAAGGGATTTAAATTCAATAAACCCATCCACTTGGTGTGTATTTCATAGAAAACAGTATGTGTGTTCTTCGTTTGGATACTGGTGAAGAATAATGTGACTACAAAATTTTTGTGCTTAGGACACACCATGTATAAAAATTCGAGGTGTGGATAGGGACTTGGCCAGATGAGAGTCCAGTCAGGGTTAACCGATCCCTTTGATTCAACTTAAGGAGGATCGATTGGGGATATTTTTTATATTAGGAGGTGAATTAGTGTTTTCATCCAATTATCACCTTTTCAGTCGCTTATTCACTTTTACCAGTTTCACTGTTAGGTGATGATTATTTTATTCTCTCTTTCCCTATCTTTATTTTTTATTTTAAGAAACCCTAATGAAAACACACATATAAGATAAAAAAAGAATTATAAGGATCAATTTTCAAAATAGAAGTTCAATAGTTTGTATGATATGGATTCCGTTGTGATCATACTATCCATGAGTATCAACATGTGAATACAATTGGGTAGGGTTTATCCGTGATCCCATGTTGGGTGCATCCCATACTCTATATAATCCCTATAAAAATTTATACTTCCTTCAAAAAAGTTTTATGTTTGTAGAGACAAAAACCCAAGAGTCTTCTTCAGAATTGATATAAGGTTGTTAATTCACTCCATCTCTTATTCTTCCTCTATTCCTTTCACGTTCACAACAACATTCATGGGATTTTTATTTTCTATGAAAATAGAAATTCACTATTTCAGATGAAAATATTATGTGTCCTAGAATCATATGGTCCAACAAGGATTGGGTAGTTTATCATTTTTATCTTGCGAAAGAGTTTCTATAGGTAATCTATTTATGTTAGATTTATCATTAATTTTCCATAAACTAAGGGATTATTCCTAAGTAGGTCAATTTCAAGGGGTTATCTAATGTTCAATCACTAATGTCAATCATAAAATCATTGAATGGTCTCTAATGGGTTTGTTCACGGATCCAGAAACACCCAATGACTCTCACATCCAATATTCATGGACATTTTTTCCAAATGCATACGTTTTTTGGATGATTTTTCCAATAACACTTAAGAACTCACATTGGTCAAGAGGATGGGAACTCTTGCTCATATGACCCCTTTGGGGGGAACTATTGCGTATTCTAGGACTCTCTTATATATTTAAGATATGTTCATATGTTTGTGAATCATTGGTTCATTCCCAAGCATGTGTCAACATATTATCCCTAGAGGAGAAATTAATTATTACTATGCAAGGTTGTAGAATCATATGTATTTATTTGAGGTTATCCAAATATGTAAGGATATGTAAGTATTTGAGGTTCCCAAAAATGTTACCATTTATGGATAAATCAGGGATTATTTGGTTTTTCACTTAGACAACACTGGTTTTAAGCCACATGGGATGAATATATAGAGTTTATCATCATCCATGAGGGATGGAAGCTATTTTGATGTCAGGATTGAACTCATAAGATGGTCTTACTATGTATCTTCATGAGAGGAATCAGAATCCACGTAGTTCACTATCATTTTACTGGACACATCATCTTTTATGGCCTTGTGATAAGGAATTGACCCTATATTTTATCTTCATGTGGAAAGAACATCTATATGAAAGGTTACCTAGAAAATATGGTGTGGGAGTTACACTAAGGAAGCCTGAGATACCTAGAAGAGATATGGTCTCTCGGATTTATGTGACCTTACCGAGACTATGGACTGGAGAACATTAGGGTGATCTGGGTATCGGGTTTGGACCTCTGAAAGGAATCTATCATATCCCAGTTAGTTGGGAATCAAATCCCTTAATGTTTTATTTCAGTTGAGACTTATACTTTAGTAGAGGCCCATTAAGGGATAATAATTGGGGCTTATGCATGGGAGATTCCCATTTTAGGGGATTTGATCGGGGATTAAATGTTTTTGGAGGACCATTTGGATTGAAGTTGGGGCTTACATATATAGATAAGGCCCATTCTTTTTGATTGAAATTGGGTCTTATATCTATGGAAAAGGCCCATTTGGATTTATTTAGGATTGTAAATATTTCATGATTTCCACCAACTATTAATCCCATGTGAGTCATGCTTGGTGTGTGATATTTGAGGAGGTAGTAGATATGAAGATTGTATTTCCAACTTCATCTACCAAAAGATGGTACTGGTAACCATATATATGGAGAGATAGGGAATTTAATGTTCCCATTTACTCTCTTGTTTTCATAACCTGGATAGTTATATTTGGCGATCTACCAGAATACATCCTGAGTTAAGGCAAAGAGGATCTCATCTTCCACCTCCTAAAATAAATGTTAGGGGTTTACCTTAGTGGGAGTGAACTAAATTTGGTCTTGGGGGGGGATCTCATTCCTTTTGAAAATTAAATGAAAGCGTGATCCCCTCTATTCTTACCTAAAACAAGGAGGTTCACATTATCACTGGAATGTCATATTCCCCGTTACCATGGGAATGTAAACTCAAGGTCATTCTGTGGGTCCGCCTCCCTACTGGGGTAACTAACATAACTCTGCTTACCATGGGTATGTAAAATCAAAAGGACATGATAGTGTTCCCTCTAGTTTTACTATAAATTTATGGTGGATTTGGAAGAGTCCTTAGCTTGATTTCATTAGACCAGATTGTTGAGGGGATAATATGGGGTTTGATGATGCGATAGAAGGGAGTGATTAGATCCAGAGTGTAGAATGCCATAGAATATCCCATTCCACGTAGGACGTTCTTATGACGGGCAAGGATTATTCCATGCAAGGGGTTTCTATGTGGGAAGGGGGTCTGTATGGGTACCATGGTGATATGAAGACTTGGGTTTAGTCTTCATAGTGTTTCGCTATGAAGAACTAGGTTCCGTTCGCATAGCGTGGTGCTGCACAGACTTGAGTTCCTCCCACACAGTGATTTTCGTTACGAGGGATGGTTCCACATGTATAGGGATACTCTATGTAGGATTATAGGTTGAAAATATTCCATTGGTTCTTAAACTCTTAGGGGATATGCCTGTGAATTATTTTTAGTTCACGAACTTCCAATTGGTTTTAATTTGTTTTCCTCTTCAATGATATTTTTCGGGGTTTTTCCTATGGGGAATCATCAATGGAGTCTATATTTTTCTAAGCTATCAATATCTTGGTCGATCCTTTCAGGTGGTCACCCCTATCTCTCAATACTTAGATCTTTTAATCATCGATCTTGGCTCCCCTCGAGCTCTATTTATAGAGAAGTAGATAACTGAATAACCATATAGTTGGTCATCTGAGATGAGGATGTGATCCTTATTTTACAAAACACAATGGAAAAAACCTAGCCCACATATGGCTTAGTCAGTAGTGATATAGGGTCATTATCTATGAAAGTGAGTATCACCACCTCGGTCCCATGAACAACTTCGTTTGGTTCGCGAGGGGAATTCGACTTCACCTTTCCCGTGAACCTTTTTAGTTTGAGGGGGTAATTGTCTACAGGGTAAATATTTCCACTTACTTACCATAAATTGTTTGATTCCGTATGATGGGGATGATGCCACAATCATTCCCCCAAGAACTATTTAGTCCATGGGTTTCTTTGTGAAGTGGATAGCCATGCAGAGCGGCAGTCCACAAAGGATTATTTACTTCACAATATCCTTTCTTCCTTTTCTATTTTTTATTCTTTAAACTTTTTTCCTTAAACTCTTAATTTGATTCGTTTTCCTTCTTTTTACATATCAATGAAATTAATTATGTTTTCCTTGAAATTTTTTAGGACCCAAAAAATTTCTCCCATGGGAATGGGTTTTTATTTGGATGAAGAGGATACTATTCCAATGTAGAAAACCATCCTAAATTGAACTAGTTTTTGGTATGAGGGTGGACCCATATGAGGGGACCACACATATATATTGGTCCCAAGTTATTATTCATTTATTGTGTTTCTTGGTGTATTCTATGTTACCAAAGATCTCTCCTGGCTGCCTTGCTTCCAAAAAAATCATTTTTTGTGGATGCCTTCGCCCGTGAATGGAGACCTTGCATCCACAAACTGAACAACTTAATCTATGAATGGTGAGTTTAGCCTTCTGTGTAGAATGGTTCAGCGCATGGATTGCTCGTTCTATGAAGTATTGATTCACTGACTAATGCTTCATTGGCCAATGCCTCTTGATATTCTGTGAACTATTGGTTTAGGGATGGTGCCTTCGTGAACTATTAGTTCTCAGGACCATGTCTTTGTTAATATTTGGTAGGATAACCCTTTTTCATGGTCTTTATCAAGAAAAAATGGCTATAATGACTTATTTAATGAATGAGACCATAATTAATGAGGATATGGATGAGAATGTTAAAGATGATCCCCAGTATCTTGTTATCCCTTAGGAGATTATTATGAAATATCTCCTTTTGCGAGAACTTATAGCCAACCCAATGTCAAGTCAACTTACATTCTATAACTTTAGGACCCAATATGATTATCCTTTTCCACCATTTGACCAGAACATTCCTACTATTCATATTTATATGTCTCATGGGTGCAATCGAGCAAATGTTTCTACTATGGGAGAGATCACATCTGACTTATTCCTAAATTATGTGTTTTTATTGAGTGGCTCCATGTGTATGCATAGTTATTGTAATAGCCTCAATACATCCTTGGAGTATATTATCCATTACTATCCACCTTTTGTAAACCTTTCATAGGGTGATCCCAATGGAGGGTGGAGCTCTAAATGTGATCTATAGTCTGAAGGGTTTTATTATGATGAATTGGATTGGGAATTTTGGGTTCATCAAAATTGATTGGAATTCCCCAAACCATTGGAGGCTATGAATTTATACCAAGATGTGTGGGTTTCCTAGTTCAAAATTTATTCAACAGGTGATATTATGCCTGAATTACTCAGTCACTAGTGCTCAAGGACCAATACCTTCCATTTATCTCATGGTGAAGTGGGAATCAGTTTGTGGTATATTTATTAGATAGGGGGACTTCCTATCCTCGATAATATGTATTAAAAATTTTTACTAGTGGAAAATAATTGGGAGGATGTTAATAATGTGTCTCTATTGCAAGGATATTTATTGATCATGATAGAGATATTTATTGGTAAAACCCTTTCTCGCTTGCTCGCTAATTTTATTTGAATGTTGGATAGGGCTGTTATTGTATATAAATTGACCATAACCAAAAGTCCTCCGTATTTAGACACATCCAACTCAAAAATCATGACATATTCTTATATTTTATTGCATTACCCTTGAGGCAATATGATACACCATCTAGGGTTTTGAGATTTAGTCAGACATATTGTTTGAGACTACACTAGAGGGTTTATTTGACGTGTTCCTAAGCGAATGACTTTTCCCTTCCTGCGACATCTATACCGGTGTTAGAGTTTGAACCTAGATGATAGAAGATACATTGGTAGAGGGACAACCCATCAATTTTTACATCCCCAACCTTGCCCGTATTTATGAAATATTAGGGTAGATACAGGAAAGAAAGCCTTAAAATCATATTAGTGGGCCATTTCAATTTTTGTATCACTGGATAGCGGAGTATTTATCCTATTACGAGTATCATAATACCACAAAAGTTACTCATTATGACTTCCGCCCGAATCTACTCAATATTGTAGACGTTCATCCCAAATCTTTGGGTGTGGATAGCATGATAAAATTGTTGAGTTTATTTTATTTTTTTTCCATTGCGACCCACCCTATACCTCATGGAGTAGTAGTAGATGATGAGAGAGGATCTTTAGAAGAATGATCCTATATCATAGTGCTATGAGAAAAAATCCTAACCACTTATATAGACAGAATAACCATTTGTAAATCATATAATCTTTATAGGTTTTCTTGACAATTTGTATTTCTGTAGTAGGTATCACTTCTCTCAATTACTCAAGTAAAAATTGAACCAAATCTAGTAATCCTTCTCCAATTATGGATGATGATGGTGCATGAGGACTTCGGTATACAAACCCTTATTCCCCCCATAATGGCCAGAATTTAATTATCATTGGAGTATTCTCAACTGTGGGTGGCTTACTACCCTGATGGAATATTAAAAGGGTTAGACTGAAAAGTGAATATATTGTTGGTTGCATCCATTCCTCAGCTAGTTGTGCCATCTCCCAAACTTCATCCTATAAGAATGAATTCCTTTCACCATCATATTCATTCATGGAGGAATTTATCCACACATCCTATATCTATGGAGAGAGATTTATACCCTGTATCATTGATTGACATTGTTGGTGGTCCTACTATGGATGGTCCTAGAAAACATCACCAGGAGTTCCTGATATGGAACCCAACCCCAAATAAATAGATTCAGAGGTTGAACCCTATATAGAATTGGAATCAACCCCTACTTGAGTAACTCAAATTTGAGAAACTCTATCTCTTGTGATTTCTCTTCCAGATTATATACTTGGGGAGGTGGAGGAGAAGAGTTGATGTCATGATGCTGTTAAGGACCACTGGGCTGTGTGGAGATGGGAATAAAATAAAATATAAACCATTATCACAAAAACTACCATGATAGAGTTTTATAATGGAAAGGAAACCCTTATAATATTTTTCATTGATTTGGGTTTATGTGGTTTTAACTACTGGCTCCTGAACATTCTTGAGTATCAAATTTTCATAGCATGTGAAGTACTAGATGAGTGGGAAAGAGAATTGGATCAATTTAATGCCTCTCATAATAATAAAGAGAGCATACATGATATTAATATTAAGTTGCATCACATGGAGGATTAAGAAGCTAGTTCTTATGAACAAGTGGTTGCTCTGACCGAAGAGATGAGGGAGTGAAAAGCTCATGTGGCTAGGTTGAAGGCGCAACTATCAGAAAAAAATTCCAACTTTGAGTCCATTAAATAGAAAGGGAGAGATATCAGAGACATTTATAAAGAAATATGTCTCTTAGTTGAAGCAAAAACCGAATAGAGGACCAATCTGAACAAACCCTTGATGGCCCACATCAGGAGATCACAGATCTTCTGGCAAGATCCATTCAGGCTGTGTTGTAATTATCTAGGTTCGCCTGTGCCCTTCCCTTTAACGGCCCAGAATTATATAAATGATATTTCCCTAATTATGTTTATTTCATAAAGTATAGATCATATAAAATCAATTATAGAACACAATAAAACTTTATAAATGAATAATGAATGAAATAGTGGTATTTCTAGAAGTTATGGAACCTATACCGATGAAATAATAACTTGACCTTTGGAATAGTAACATGACCCTTATGAATAGAAAATTAGCTTAATGAATAGTAACCTCACCCCATGAAAGTATAAATAAAATTTATGCACCATATAAATAAAATTATCATGTAATTATATCATAGTATAAGTTAATGAAAATTTTAAAAATTATTAATTAACTGTTGGTTTTTTTGTAAGTTGAAAATATTTAATTATAATTTCATAATTAAAAAAATGATTGAAAAGAAAATTTATATTCATAAAATGTATTCATAATTTATCATATTTTTGTATTATGATTTTAGGATTATTTTATGATAGCTTAGTTAATTTTTTAGAGAGTTATCAAATCAGTTATAAATTTAAAATCATTATTTTTTTATGTAAATGATGGTTTTAATTAAAAATTAAATTTCTCTTATTTATGAAATTATTTTCATAAAATTGTGTTTAGTTTAGAACTATTCACATAAAAAAAATAGGGTGAAATTTTGGGTTTTTTTAAAATACATAAATTTTTTTATGAATAGTAAAATATGATAATTTACGATAAATGTTAAATACATGAATTTTTGAGTCATTTTTGATTAAATAATGAGGTAAGAACCCTTAGTTCAAAATCACATTTACTATTTAATATATTTAGTCACAATAATCAACACTATTTCTTGTCTTGATCCAAAATAATAAACTAATGATTAAAATATTCAAACAACACCCCTGTCCTCCACTATAAATACCACCCTCACCTCACATTCACATCACACTTTCAAAGTAATGATCCTTGTAAAATTTGTTTTAAATAATACTACAAATCCTCTACCTAATGTCCAAGAGATCTTGGTCTCATAAAAATAACTAAACCTTTTCCCTAAGGAGGTTCTCAAGGAGGAGAAAATCAAGAGGTAAAAACCTCTTTCTTTTTCTTTTAATTTCTTTTTAAGTTATTTTTTTTTCTTATTCTCTCCTCACCTAACCTCATAAAAATAGAATGGAAACTAAAATAATTTACATATACTGTAATTTTATTTTTCTAATGGAATAATACATCATCAATCCCCTTATCCTCCCCTTTTATTTAAAAATGGAAATGTCATACGTGAGGTGTTGTTTCATCGCCTTCAAGGATGATGAGTTTTAATTTTTCTTCTTCATATTCAAGGTTTTTCATGAAACCATTTTAATGGTTGAAAGATATTATAAAATTTACATTAAAAAACTTTTATTTTTTGGAATTAATATATTTACATAATACTAAATGATAAAACAAAATGAGTTAGTTGTGATCTAAAACTGCTTAAATTAATCTAAATAAATATCATTAACATGTTATCTAATGATTAATCCTAATATCTGGGAATCAATAATATATAAAACCAATTAAACTTTTGTATGTTAATTAATAACATATAATTCCAATTCTGGATAATTATATTGACTTTAAATGAACTCCATTAATTATAAATAGGAGAACCAATAATTAAAACAAAGAAAATGAATGCTCCTGAATGATGAAATTAAACTCTATAACTCATCAATAAGGCCATTAATGAACTTAATAAAACTATAATGAATAAAATAAATTTAAATAAGGTTCTAAGATAATTAATTAATGGATTTAATTTTATTATCCAGGACATTAAGGCCATGTACAAAACACATTCGGATAGAAGGTAAGAGTTTTCTTCCAGAACCTCTATTTTCATTCAGGTTACACTTTATTACTCTATACACCAATATAATTATTAATTTATTTTATAATTTCTTTATAAATTATTATTATATGTAAAAAATCATGTATTATGATCATCTAATCTTTTGTTTGTGGTAAAATACATGTTTTAAAAGGCCACCTTTGAAATTATTTCCAATACACAAGACCGATTAAAGAGAACATCTTGATTTCATATACATTTTCAAGTACCATCCATATTATATTTTAAGACACCATTATTTTTCTAAAATTGATGGTTTTTTCAAGAAAAACTATATTTTTTAATTTATAATTTTATACAAATAATTATGAAAAATAAAAATGATTTTTCCAAAAGAATTCTTCTTTGAAAAGTAAATAGGGATATTTCTATCAAGAATTTATCAATGAATTTATTAATTTATTTTAATTTATTTCAAAAATCTGTTAAATTTTACGATTTATTGAGATTTAAATCTTATTTTTATCATCCACCATATTTTATTAAATGGTTTATGATTAGTTTGATTGTGGATGTGGTATCGTGATACCATTCAACATACTACTCAGAATAGTTAGTGATTATGTTTATTGATTGGGGAAAGTTATTTATATTATATATATATATATATATATATATATATGTTGTTTATGTTTATCCTAATTCATATTCAGAATTCATTGGAATTAATAACTGATATTTGGGGACTGTTATAGCCCATTGATGCATCAGTAGGTCTCATGATATAAAATAGACTATGTTTTTACCCATTAAGTACAGTGTCTTGGCCGAGGCCTTGATGGTATATTTATGAAGTCAAAAAATATGAATTCCCTCATTTTTAAACTATTAATTGATATTCCATGTGATTATTTTACTAGTATAACATCCATGTTTATGTTTTTTTAAGGAATTATTTAATCATCTTTTATTACTTCCATATTATTCTCAAAATTATGTATTATTATCATGTGAACTTTTAGTTATTCACCATGCCTTAGTACTTATGATTCCACTATATTACTTACCCTTAATGAGAACATGGTATCACCCATTTTATAACTTTATTTTACCCTAGGATATGAAGATTAATATTATGAATGAATTACAGGTATAATCTAGGATTTATGGATGTTTCCAATGGAATTTATATATTATATTTAATTTCAATGTTTTAATGTAAAACTTATGTCTGTATCTAGTTTTCCAAAACTACTAAACTATTCACTCATTTGGGATATTAATTCCTTATTTATTATGATAATGTCATTAAGTAATGAACTAGATCTTGGAAATTGGGGTTAGGGACTCTATAGTTAGTATTAATGGAATTTTAGTGAAAAACATGGAAACTAGATTTAGAAAACATAGATTAGGTAACATAACCATAAGATGGAATTTTAGGATAAGAATAGAATAACATCCTAGAATTTTAGTAAGGTAAATATTATGTGAACCTTCCTAGAAATACATCCCAGTATGAATACTATAAGTGGACATGGTTCTAGAACATATGTACCTAGGGTTAACATCTCAAAAAAGGTGTCTCGGGATTGACTCGGGTTAACATGGTACACGATAATGAGTCTTACTACGCACCTAGTTTGACACTCCAAGGGGATATGATTAGGATAAGTCACATTTTCTTTACAAATAATTAATAATGATTTAAAATTAATTATGTTCCCAATGAAACCATTTTCATGATTATAAGAAAATCTATTCTTATAATTTCAATTTATGTTATATAATTTTCTAGTTTGAGATTATACATCATGATTCATAACCTAATATAGTGTATTAAATTATTTAGAAATGGTTCCTAGTAGAAGGAATGTAAACCATATCAACACACATATACCATTTAGATATTTCCCTCATATTCAAGACAATGATGTTGGTATTGGAGCTGAAACTGGTGCTGATCAACTTATAAATATATTAGGATAGTTGAATCAGGTTATGAAAAATAACTTTACATGTGTAGAGAATCCTGATCCACAACATGAAGGAGAAATATTAGATCACTTTATGAAACAATATCCCCTATCATTTAATGGTTCTAAAAACCCATTTGTAGTATAATAATGCATAAGTTCCTTTGAGAAGATATTTCTCACTTTAGGAAGTAATGAAATGGATAAGGTTGTCAAGGAAGTTTATTGTCTATTAGGAGATGTGAATAAATAATGGCCATTAATTCAAAACATAATGGAGGAAGAATAAATTAAAAATATGAAATAGAGGGATTTTAAAGAAATTTTCCTAGAAAAATATTTCCCTCACGAACAACGATCGAATATAGGGAGGTAATTCTTGAGTCTAAGTCAGAAAGAGGATGAAAAAATTCTGAAGTATGAAGCCAACTTTAAAAGGTTATCAAGACATGGCACATACTAAATAATCAATAAAAGGAGAAATATTGATTGATTATTTTATGTCTTAAAACCATTCTTCCTAAGGGAACTAGTATTTGAAAATTTCCCACCATATAAAGATATAGTATCATGTGCTATCAACACATAAAAAAAATTATCACTAAGTTATATGAATCCAATGGAAAGCATGATATGGGAGGGATTATAAACACTATAGAAAAGAAAATAAAGAAAAGGGGAAGAAATGAAGAGTTTATTTTTAATCTTGTTATAATTGTGGGATGAAACATCCTGGTACTTGATTGAAGGGTATTGTTCTTTATTACAAATGTGGGGAAAAGACCACCAAGCCCATGATTGTAAGGGAAATAAAAAAGCTATGATTTTTCAATTCTAAAATTTAAAAGATACGGGATATTATGCAAATTATTGAACTAAGAATCCAGGAATAATTCCACAAAGAATGCCAAAAGAGTAAGTCCATGCTTATGCGGTCACATATTTAGAGGTTGAAGTTCTTAATGATGTGGTAGTAGGTACTTTAATAATTTACACAAACTTATCCAAAGATTTATTTGACTTTGGATCATTGTATTATTTTTATCTTCCAGGTTTTCTAAGAAAATTAGACATTTCCCATTTGATTTAATAAAGTATTAATCCGTCAAAACTCATAAGGGAAGTATCATTACAACAAAGATGTGTTGTTCAATCCCCTTTATGAAACATAAAATTGATGTAGTTACTGAAGTTTTCATAATACCTATTATTGACATTGAAATAATCCTATGTATGGGTTGTCTTCCAAAATATGATGTGAAAATATATTAGAAAAAGATGTAAATTACGATTGGTGAGGAGGATGTGGAATCACATATATTTAGAGAAGATGCCTCATCATTTAATTCTTATTTGGGTCTACCCCTAGTAGATCCACTGAATGAAATTATTATGGATGAAGAGGAAACATCATCTATGGATGAGAAATAAATCGTCAAATTGAAAATTTACCTATTATGTAAGAATATATTGATGTATTTACAGAGGATTTTCCAAGAAATACTCTAAAGCAAGACATTGAGTACTTTTTTTTATTTAATTCTTGATGTAAGACCTATATCAAGTAATCCTTAGAGAATGGCCACTATGGAATTAGAAAAACTAAAAAAACAACTATAGTAATTGAGTGAGAAATTATTTATTCTCCCTAGTGTATCTACATAGAGAGCCCATGTTCTCTTTGTCATGAAGAAATATGGATCCATGAGGTCATTAATTGATTCTAGATAAATCAAAGCTATTAAAATTAAGAACAAGTACACACTACCGCACATTGATGATTTATTTGATCAACTTCATGGAGCATAATAATTTTCAAAGATGGAACTTCGATCTGGATATCATCAGTTTCATGTGAGGAAGGAAGATATTCCAAAGACAACATTTTGAACCAGGTATGGACATTATGAGTTTACAGAAATTCCATTTGGACTGATTAATGTACCCTCTTCCTTTATGGATCTAATGAACATAATTTTCAATGAATATCATGAAAATTTTTTGTGGTATTTATTGATGATATCTTGATATATTCCAAAAGTTATGATAACCATGAGAACAACTTTTGGGTTGTTTTGGAGAATCTTTAGAGAAAAGAGTTATATAAAAAGTTTAGAAAGTGTGAATTTTGACATAAAACAGTTCTTTTCATTGACATATTTTATCTAAGGATGGAATCTAAGTTGATCTTGTAAAGAAAAAAAGGTTCAAGAATGGTCTACACCAACAAACATAACCAAGGTACGTTGTTTTACTATTTTAGTAGGTTATTATTAGCATTTTGTTTAAAACATCACCCATTTAGCTAACCCGTTACACAAGCTTACTCGTAAAGGGGTTAAGATTGTATGGAAAAAATAATGTAAATAATGTTTTAAATAACTGAAGAAAAGATTAGTGAATAATCTGAATTTAACTCTACCATCAGGAAGTGGTGGATTTGTGATTTATAGTGATGCATCAAAAAAATGACTTGGGTGTGTCCTTATGCAGAAGGATTGAGTTATTGCATATGAATCAAGGCAGTTAAAAATTCATGAACATAAATATCTAAATCATGATCTTGAGTTAGAATATATAATATTTTATTTGATGATATAGACACACTATCTCTACGAAAAATATGTGAAATATATATAGATCACAAGAGGATGAAATATATCTTCTCATAGAAAGAACTCAAGATGATGCAAAAGCGATGACTAAAACTACTCATGAGTTATGACTGTTCAGTACACTACCAACAAGGGAAGGTGAATAAGGTAGAAGATTCATTAAGAAGGAAGGATCGTGGAGTTATTAAAATAATGATGATTTATAAATACCCCGTGCATATGGATCTTGTCACACCCACATATTTTACATTATTTATTTTATTAATTTTTTTGGGCATCAGGTAGTCTGGGTTGAATCCCGACATAAAATTTTGAGTTCAAATTTAAAAAAACACACATTTTTTCATTGACAACGTTTAGTGCACCGCGGTCAAAGCCCCACAACCTCACCTAGTTCACCACATGGTCTATCCAATGTTTAATTAATTAAAAAGAATAAGATAATAAATGAGAAATAAAATTAAAATATTGATTAAATAAAAATAAAAAAAGAAGGAAAGTGTGATAAAAAAATTTAATGAATTGTTTTAATAATAATTATATTATTATTTGAAGATATTATTAATTATTATTGAGTATTATTATTTTTAGTATCATTAATACTGATATTAATGTTATCATGAATATTGTTAATCTTATAATGTTAGGGTTAAGAATTTAGTTTTATTAAACTAATACTTATGTTGTTATTATTATTATAAATATTATAATTGTTTTAAGGTAGTTTCATTTTTTATTTTTTTTATTTTCTTTTTCTTTTATTCATAGGTTTTCATTTACCCTCTTTCACTCTCTCACTTTCTTCCCTTATGTAGCGAGACCCCCCCTCCTATAGACCTCTTCTCGCGCACACCCTCCCTTATGCAATGACCTCCAACAAATGACCCTCCCTCTCTTGTCTATCCCTCGCATAGCTACTCTTATCCCCCTTCGGCAAACCCACACCACCCTGCTCCCTTCTTACCGCTTCCTCACTGTCCCACCTTGCACCACCCTCCCTTTTCTTCCAGGTCTCTGATGTAGATCACCTCTACGGCCCTCGAACTAGAACTCCACACCTCCCTTTGGAGACATACCTGACCGAATCCCCTCATGATACTTCATACCTCCTCACGTTTCTTCACACAACAACACGACATTTTTTTCCAGCATGAGTCACCTCTAAAAACCCCCCTTTTCGCTCAGCCAACCTCCCGAACCCTTGAAGCAGCTTCCCTTTCCCTTCGACATAAGTATGGACCACCCAGGTAACCTTACTTCCTCCTCCTTAGGGTTTTCAGTTAGGGTATATTGTGTTTGGTGTTCTATTTTCATGGGTTTTTTTTATGAATTCATGATTTTAGGTCTATTTGGATTTTATTGAGGTGAATTTGGTGAGCAATTGGAGTTGTGCACTAAAATTTCAGAGCTTCCTACATCAAGGTAGGTGGTTTAATACCTTGAAATTATTTGATAAATTTTTTAGGATTGTTTGAATTTATAAAAGTGTTCTATGATCTACTTGTGTGGGGAAAAAATTGTTTTTTAATTGTTTTGTATGTCAATGTAGTGTGAATGATTTTTTAGGGAAAAGTGATTAAAATTTTGGGTGTGTAGTTTAGTGTTTTTTTTGAAAATGTTTTTAAAGGTTAAATCGTTAGGCGTGAATCCTGTTTTGTGAAAATATTTTAAGGTTAAAGTGACATTTTTGTATGAATTAATCGAGTGTGTTTTCTTTTGTGTAAATTTTTGTTTGTGAATTTTAAGTGTTTCATTAATTGTTTAATTAGACTTATTAAATTACATGTGGAGTGCAGAAGTTTTTTTTGAAATGATTAAATGTGAATTAGTTTTTAAAGGGACTTTTATATCTGAAACTGGGCATGTTTCATGAGAAAACCCTTGATTTTCTATTTTGAAGTGTTCATTTATTTTTTTAAATAAATTATTAAATTATGCAGGTGATACAAATATTGTTGTGAAATTATTTCTAGTGTGCATTAATTTTTAAAAGAGGACTTGAGTGCATTCAAAGTGTAAATCCCTATGGTACTTATTGGAATTTCTTTGTAAAATTTCTAAATGATCTATTCAATTATGTGATAGGTGTGGATTATATTTGAAAATATATTTGGTGTGCATATGTTTTAAAAATGTAATACCTTGGCATGATGTTTATATTGTGCACCCTTAAATATGAAGTTTATTTTTTTAAAATGATGAAAATCATGTTTGAAAATTTATTTGGGTTTTGGTGTGGATTTAAAAAGGGGTTTGGCCATTAATTTGGTTGGTTTTAATTTTTTGCCTTTTTTGAGACTTTCCAAATGATGTTTTATGATTTAAAAATGTATTTGAAAAAGGAATTACTTGTGTTTAAGATGAAAATATGTTTTATTCATGAAAGTAGTAACTTATTGACATTTTTGACTTTGGTTATAGAAGTGGTGGTGTGTGTGAGATGTGAATGTGGAATTTGTTTGGGAACAAAAGGGAACCCCAGGTACCTAGGTGGGTGGATTAGGACTAGTACGCTAGATGTTATGGAAGTGGTTAATCCTAGTTTCATCTATCATGATTAATGTTACAACACTAACTAAACTTTTGTGATGATTGGATACCACTGGGTTATTGATGTGTTTCCCTACTAGTGGATCATGCATGAGAATGTAGATTATTGTGGTTCCTATGCCACATTTACACCGAGGTACAGTGTATCTAGCATCCCGAGAAAACTAGCTACCTTAGGGGATTTATCCACAGTTCTCTATTATTTATGATGTGGTTATTTCCATTGATATACGAGGGATCACTAGAGTGTGTGTGTATTCTTTATGTATCTTTCCCTTCCATTTTAAAGTAGTGTTTTTAAATGGTTTTCTTCAAGTTTTTCTTTAAACCTTTCTCTTGTAAATATTTTCCTCAAAAGTGTTTTAAAAGATCCAATTTGAATAATCATATTAATTTATCTATTTGACGCTATGGTATGAAACCTTTTTATTGGGTGAATTCCTAATGGGATCTTGGCTCACACCCTACATATAACTTCGAGTGTATATAGACCTTGTCCCTTGTGTTTTCTTGGTTGTGGCATCATGCTTAGTGATGGCAGTTCAGGTTGTTGATGGCCTTCTCGTGCAGGTTGGTGTTGGTGGCTTGGGTATGTGGCCTCTCCTATCTCTTGGAGGTTTGAGTTAGATTTTTAGTTTTCCTTGTTGTTGTTTCTTTTTGGATGTTGGTTCAAGTTGCAAACATTTAAATTTGATTTTATTTTAAGGTACTGTTTGGTAGTTAGTTTTCAATTTTAGTTTATCTATCTTGTTGGTTTTTTGTGTGTACTATTTCAGGTAAATTGTTACCTTGTGCTATTTTGATACTCAGGAAGTTGTGACAGCCCATGGGGATTGGCAACGCCCCTCAGGACATGTCGCGGACTGGGTCGGGCGTCAGGTCAGATGGCAACCCGGCTTGGTTCATGACAGATCTAGAAAAGATGGATATGGGAATTATCGAGGAAGGTGAAACATCATTACTTTTTCAATTGGTTTCTCAACCATATTAATTGTAAAGGGTTAAAAGTTATCAGTCTAATGATGAGAATATTTAAAATAAAATTAAAGCTATGAATGATGGGAAGTTGACAGACTTCGTGTAAGAGGATGAAATTATGAAATTTTGGAATAGGCTTTGTGTTCTCTCCATACCAAAGATAAAAAGGAAGTTATTGGATGATTCCCATAGTTATAATTTCACTATATATCCTGGTAGCACTAATATGTATTTAGATTTTAAATAAAATTTTTGATGGGATAACATGAAGTGGGAAATTGCTGATTACGTGCCAAGATGTTTAGTTTGTCAACAAGTGAAGGATAAAAGAAAAAATTCTAGAGGATTCATAAAACCTATTCCTATTATTATATGTAAATTTGATGACATAACTATGGTTTTTTTCATTGTATTACCCAAAACCCTAATAAAGAACGATGAAATATGTGTGATTATTGGTCGACTTACCAAACATGAAAATTTCCTCACTATAAGGGAATATTTTCCACTGGAGTGACTTGTAGGAACATATATTAATGAATTTTACGAATTAATAGAGAACATATCTCAATTATGTATAATTGTGATCCAAAATTTACATCGAAATTATAGAAAATTATCCTAAAATCTTTGGATACTAAGCTTCATTTGAGTACTTCTTATCACCCTCAAACTAACTGTCAGTCAAAAAGGATGATCTAAATTTTAGAAGACATGTTAATATCATGATCAATTTAGTTTAAAGGTATGTGAGATAAGTATTTACCTTTTTTAGTGTTCTCCTACAACAATATGTTAAATTATAGTATTTTAATGGCACAATATGAAGCACTGTATGGAAAGAGATGTCGCACACCAACTTATTGGGATGAAGTTGGTGAAAGGAAGCTTATAGGGCCAAATATTGTGGAGGAAACAATAGCAATGTTAAATAATATTCAAAACCATATAAAATAATCTCAAAGAAGAAAAAATATCTATACCTATAATCAAAGAGACGATTTGTAATTTCAAGGGGGAGATCATGTTTTCTTGAAAATACCTCCATGGAAGGGTGCTATAAGATTTGGGAATAAATGGAAACAGATCCCCAAGTACAATGGCCCTTTTAAAATCCTAGAGAGAATTGAAGCTATGGATTATCTTTTAGAAATTCCACCTAGCCTTTCAAAATTAAAAAATGTGTTCTTCATCTCTTTGTTAAGGAAGTACATGCCAGACCCAACACACATACTCACTTTTGAAGGAATATAATTGGAACTTGATTTATTTAATTGTGAAGATCCTATCTAGATTTTGGACACTAAAGAACAAGTGTTGAAGAATCAGATGAAATGGATGGTAAATTTTCTTTAGAAAATTATATAACTAAAGATATGATGTGGGAGCCTGAGGAACCTATGATGAAGAAATACCCAAATATTTTTATGAGAATTTCCGAAAAATTTGACAACAAATTTTTTGTAGGAGGGGAGAATGTAACAACCCATAATTCTATCAATGATATTTACCTTTGTATGGTTATTTCACATAGTATAGATCAAATAAAATAAGTTATAGAACACAATAAAAACTTTATAAATTTAGAATTAATGAAATAAGAGGTATTTTTAGAAGTTAAGGAATCTATATCAAGGAAATAATAACTTAACCTTCAGAATATTAATACGAACCTTATGAATAGTAAATAAATAAAATAAATAGTTAACACACCCATGAAATTATAAATTTTTTTGGAACCATAAAACTAATAGTATCATGTAATTATATCATAGTATATGTAAATGAATATTTAAAAATTTTTAATTATGCTTTGGTATATTTGCAATTCATAAATATTTAATTACAATTTTATAATTAATAAAAAAATTTAAAAGAAAATTTATTTTCATAAAATGTTTTCAAAATTTAACATTTTGTTGTCTTATTATTTTAGGATATTTTTATATGACCTTGGTTAATTTTCAGAGTGTTATAAAATCATTTATAAATTTACAATCTATATTTTTTTGAGTAAATGATGATTTTAATTAATAATATAATTTAAAATATTTATAAAATTATTTGCATAAAATTGAGTTTATTTTTGAATTCAAAATGTCAAAAAATTATTAGGGTGAATTTTTGGGTTTTTTTAAAATACTGGAATTTTTAGTGAATAGTAAAATACAATAATTTACGATAAATGTTAAATAGATGAATTTTTTAGTCATTATTGATGTAAGGATGAGGTAATCAACATTAGTTATAAATACCATGTGCTAGTTACTATATTTAGTCACAAGAATCAACACTATTTCTTGTCTTGATCCAAAATAATAAACCAATGATTAAAATATTCAAAAAACACCCCTCTCATCCACTATAAATACCACCCCTCACCACCCCTTATCCACACACCTTCCAAGAATTTATCCTTTTAAAATTTATTCCCAATAGTATTCTCAAGACACTCCCCCAATTATAGGATCTATTGGTCTCATCAAAATACCAAAACCTTTTACCTATGAAGGTTCTTAAGGAGGAGAAAATCAAGAGGTAAAAACCTATTTGTTTTTATTTTAATTTACCTTCAAGTTATTTTATTTCTTATTCTCTCCTAACATACCCTAATCAAAATAGCATGAAAACTATAGTAACTTACATATAATATAATTTTATTTAGCTAATGGAATAATCCATAATAAATCCACTTCTTTTTTCCCTTTTATTCTAAAAATGGAAACGTCGTCTCTGAGGTGTTGTTTCATCACCTTTAAGGATGACAAGTTTTCATTTTCCATAATCGACTTCAATTAGGTTCATGAAACCATTTTTATGGTTGAAAAATATTTTAAAATTTATATTAAATTTTTTTTATGTTATGTAAGTAACATATTTACATAATACGAAATGATAAAACAAAACGAGTTCGTTGTGATCCAAAACCACTTAAATTAATCTAAATGAATATCATTAATATGTTATCTAATGATTCATCCTCATATCAGGGGAAAAAAATATATAACTAATTAAATTTACGTATTTTATTTATTAGCATATTATTCAAATTCAATAGAATTATACCCATTTTACATGACCTCCATTAATTATAAATAAGAAAATCGATCATGAAATCCAAGAAAACAAATACTCCCAAACAATAAAATTAAAATATATGACTCATAAATAAGGCCATAAATGAATTTAATAAAAATATAATGAATAAAAATCATATATGTAAAGTTTTTGATTAATTAATTAATGGATTTAATTTGATTATCCAGTACATTAATCTCAAGTGAAAAACACATTCATGCATAAGGTAAGGGTTTTCTTCCTGAACCTATATTTTCATTCGGGTTGCACTTTATTCCTATATACACCAATGCAATTATTCATTTATTTTATATAATTATTATAAATTATTATTATATGTTCCAAAATCATGTATTCTGATCAGTTAATCTTTCTTTTTTGGAGAAAAATTGTTTTACAATGTTCCCTTCTCAATTACTCTCGATACGCCTTCCCGATTAAAGAGAATATCTCGATTTCTTATCCATTTTGAAGAACCATCCATAATATTTTTTAAGAAACCAATATTTTTTATAAAATAAATAAATTTTTCATGAAAAATTATATTTGTTAATTTCTATTTTTATACAAACAATTATGACAAAAACAAATGATTTTTCCAAAAGAACTATTCTTTGTAAAGTAAAAGCGGTATTTATCTCAAGAATTTCTCGATGATTTTATTAGAGTATTTTAATTTATCTAAAAAATATATTTTATTTTATGATTTATCTATATTAATATATTATTCTTATCACTCAGCATAGTTTATTTTATAGTTTATGATTAGTTTGACTGTGGATGTGCTATCTTGATACCATTCACCATACTACTCAGAATGGTTAGTGATTATGTTTAAAAATTGGAAAAAGTTATTTTAATTTCATAAGTATATGTTTTTATATTTATCCCCATTCATATAAGGAATGCATTGGATTTATTAAGTGATGTTTGGGTCCCACTATAGCCCCTCTATGCATCGGTTGGTCTCATGAGACAAACTAGACTGGGTTTTTACTCATTATATATAGTGTCTTGGTTGAGGCCTCGATGATATGTTTATGATGTATGGAATTATTCATTCCCCCATTAGGAAACTAGTAATTGATATTCTATGTGATTATTCTACTAGTATAATATCCATGGTCATGTTTTATTATGGCATTATTTAATCAGATTTTATTCCTGCCATATTATGCTCAATATTATGTCTTAATGGAATGTGTAATTTTAGTTATTCACCATGCCTTATTACTTATGATTACCCTATATTACTTAAAATTACCGAGAACCTATGCTCACCCATTTATTATGATTTATTTTTCCCTAGGATGTGAAGATGAATATTATGAATGACTTGCATGAATAATCTAGGAGTTATGGTTGTTTCAAATAGAGTTTATAAATATTATTTCATTTCAAAGTTGTAACGTAAAATTTATGTTTGTATCTGGTTTTCCAAAACTAATAAAATATATAGTCCTTTGGGATACAACATCCTTGTTTATTATTCCAACGTAATATAATAAGATTCTATATCTAGGAAACTAGGGTTTGGGTCTTTACATTCCATGCTTTGTTTTGACATCGGGGAGAAACTCTATATTGGGGATGTTACCCCATTCATATTCAATGGAATGAATTTTTTTCTCTAGTTATTTTCCATTATATTCTCCATAAATTATAATATCTACTAGATATTGATTAAAATCCTGATTTGGGGTAATTAAATTGAAATCATCAAATAATGATCTATTTTTTTTTCTGAGCCGAGGGAGTTGGTGTGTGTAACTTGACTATTTCATGGGTCACATAAAAAGACCCTACACGCTTTACATAATCATCTGTTATAACCCTTATTTTTTCCTAATACTATTATGGTCTTAGAGGGTATAACATGACTTTTTCCTAGGCTTCCCTTTGTGGGTTTTCAACCTAACAATATTTTTTTCACTTCAATACTTGATTTCTATATATTTTTCCTAAGACATACAATGTGTAGGTCTATAGATTTGATTATTGACTTTTAACCAGGGTTCCCTTTATGGGTTTTAAACATATAAAGTTTCAAAAATCTTTTCATAGGTAGTTTAATGTATTGAAAACCATATTGACCTTAGTGATGTATTAGGTCAAATATATTTGACCATGAATTGTATGGAAAGGGCCCCAATAAGGTGTATTGGTATAGAATGCCCTAATATTTTTCAGACATGATTGAGGTATTTTTCTTGACCATGGTTTTATGATTTATAAATCCAAAACATTATATGTGGAAATTACACAAGGAGTAATCATGAGAATGGTTTCCAATGTGATGTTGCTTAAGGGGGGAGGGGTGTACAGAGGTATAAAAAGCCTCTCTTGAGGATGAATTTTTCTCTAGTTGATAAGCCTTTTTTAGTAGGAAACATTTTCAGAGAAAACAAGGGATATTATCCATAGTCAAACAGAGGTGTTCTCATGACACCGACCATCCATTTCTAATGGCCAGGTGATTTTATGGGACTTTATATTTCAAAAAAACATAAAGACTATATTTTCAAAGGAGTGGTATCTGAAAAGTATGGGGGCATCTAGGTAAATATATTTTATAGTAAAAAAATCATGAATGATATACCACTGCTATATGAATTTTGATTCTGTAAAAGAGGGTTGAATCATGGTTTAGTTTAACATTGTACCACCTGAATGTTTTTTATTTATATAAAAACCAAGGGAGTAAATAATTATCCATTTTCATGGTAGTTTAAGTAGAAGTGTTCTACTATCTTCAGACATGAAGGGGGAGGGATGTAAACTATAATATGTGGTGTTTCATAATCCAAGGATTAGTATAGGGAATGTTTTCCATTTTCATAATACAGAGGTAGGAAAATAATTTACTTAGATTCAACTTTTCTCTAGTTGAGAAGAAATTTTTTGGGGAAATTATGAAGATATAACTGGGGAATATTAAGCATAGTCAAAAAGTGGTGTCCTCAAGAACATTGACCCTCTATTTACAATGGCTGGGGAAGGTTATGCGGATTATAACCTTCCTAGACATAGAGTGTTGTCTTTGAAATGAGGGGTTATAAATAAGAAAGGGGGATTCCAAGCCTAAATTTCCTAGGAATAGGTAGATATGTTTTCCTTATGCGGGTATGAGAATATCCCTATGCCGGTCAGACACATACACTATGAAATGAACATTTTTTCCCTCGGATAGACCCAAGAATGAATGTCTAGTGTCACTATGTATCCTAAAAGAGAAGGAATCAAACCATACATATTTCCTGATACCAAACTCCTTGCATAGGTTTTATTCATACATAGAGAGGGGGTATTTTTAATTTGGGGTGGCTGAACCAATATATAAAAATCCAAGCATCATTATGTATCCAGTATGAGTAGAAATCAAGACATGCATAGTTCTTGATATGTTGATGTTTAATGTACTGTGATTAATACTTTTCCATGCAGTTTAATGTTGCGAGGTTAATACAATGGTAGTAGAATTCTTTGTCCTATTATAGGGATAAATTTATATAGAAATCATGATTTAATGGAGGAAAATTTGGCCATGATATTCTAACATGCTCTGGATATGTGGGGGATGGAAAGTGAAAAATATGATTTAGATGATTCTTGGATTGGGAAGAATGATACGGATAATGGGAGCCATTGGTTCATACAAAGGTAGAAAAATAATCTATTGATGACTAATTTGTCTATGGTTGATGGTCCTTAATTGTGGGAAATATATGAAGATCAAAATGGGGAATATTATTCATAGGAAAATAGAGGTGTCCTTTGGAAATTGTCCATCCATATCTGATGGCCATGCTGGTTTATGAAGATCCAAAATTTCCTGGGTTACGAAGTTTTATGTATGGAAAGGGGATGTCTGGGAATGTAAGAAATATCCCATCCATGATTTTCCATAAAATGTGAAACCCCCTACATAGATATAACTCATATGTAGGGGGGGTTTCAGTTTCTTTGATGGATCCCTGAATAAAGGACCTAAACATGAAATATCTTGTATATGTTTTCATACAAGAATATTTTTAATTTCTTGTCTTTGTGGTTGGGACTAAGATATATGGCCTAGGTGTCACTACATATCTCATTGGAATAAGAATCAAGAAGTGTGTATTTCTTGAGACCCTATCTAGTTTAAATTCTTTCAGTAAGGACAAAGATAAATTAGCAATAATGACGGGAATTGGTGATGCCGATATCGGGGGTATAAAACCTAGAATTCACCAAGTGCATTCCAAGGTAAGAACTAAGATACAAGGTTCTTAAAAAGGGTTCCCTATGTAGTTCTATTCAATTCACAGAGAATTATATTTTTTTGATTGCAGATGAACCTAGGATCAGATATTTGGGAGTCACAACATATCTTGAAAAACTAAGAATCAAGACACATGTATTTATTGAGGGATCCTTGTGAATATCTGGATTCTACATAAGGAGCAAGGAATTTTTGAACATGACATAGTGGATAACCAATGATAGGGGTGATTTCCTTTCAGGTGAGGGAATCCTAATGGTTCTACATAGTTTATCATAATGCATCTAGGAGATTGGGAGAAGCGATGTTCCAATTAGAGGTGCATAGCGCAACTGATATTAACTGAAATGAATGAGGAAATAAAAGGCCCTATGCCAAATCACACACTCTGGAAGGGAACTCAGTCCAATGGAATGGAGGGTTGAATGGATCTATGGATGGGCTTGAGATATGCAATTCAGGTGTTTCTATGTATCCCATGTGAATGGGATTCAATCCACACATAGTTCTTGGATAGAAAAATCCTTTAATAGGTTTATCCCATATGGAGGGGGGATGTTTTTTTATTGATGTTTGTTGTACCCAAGATATGATATATAGGCATCACTATGTATCCTGCGAGGGTATAAATCAAGATGTATGCAGATTTTGAGAGGGATTATCCACGCAGGTCTGACCCATATGTGGAGGAGGGAATTTTACCCATTTTTTGTGGCTATGCCCAAGACATAAAGTCCAAGAATCACTACATATCCCATTGAAACAATAATCAAGCCACACATTGTTCTGGATAAAGGGGATTTCCTATATGGATCGGATTCTTACGTAAGAACAAGGAATTTTTTTTTCCTCCTATATAGATCTAGATCATGGGTAGTGAATAATTGATTGGAATGATGAAATCCGTACAGTTTAAAACTGTGCGGTTAGGACAATAGATACCATGCAGTTTTACATCTTATAGTAAGGACCCTGATCACTCGACATTAAGGAAAATGCACATTTTATCCTATATTTCAATGTCTTGTGATCAAGAGGGTGGAATAACAGTTTAACATGATGTTGTAGGGAATAATTCCATTTAGTTTTACATAACATGGTTATGAAATTTATGCTATACAGATTAATGTAATGCAGTAAAAACATTTCATATTGCAGTTTAATATCTTACAACCATGACTTTTTTCCTTGGCTAAATGAAATATTTCTTTAGGAACCTTGAATTGGTAGAAGCTGTAATGAGTTGGGAATACATTCAAATTAAGGAATATGATCCATTAGAGTATACCTTATTTATTACATATGGTCATTCACATTTTGGTTCCAATTTTGGAGGTTTCTTCCCGAGTATCTTTGGAGTTATGAGAATGAACACCATTTCTTCTTTGAGGAAAGACTAGAGGAACAATTTTTTATTGAATGTTTGTGTAATTTGGTTTTAGTAAACATCAAAATGGTGCAAGGAATGTAATATATTTTCATTGAGTAATTATAATTCATCCATTTTCTTTTTATATTCCTCATCTATGGATACTTTATCACATATGGAAACACAAAGAGAGGGAAGTTTTAATTCAATCGATATTACCACCTTTGTCCCATACACCAATGAATATGGAGATTCTTAAGTAGTGGTATGGGTCATGGTATAGTAGGTCTAAAGATCATGTAGGATCTTGTAAAACACAACTTCTTATCCTTATCCACCATCTTTTAGAGTATATTGGATAAGGTATTTTTGAAGGCCTCTATCTGTCTGTTAGTTGCTGCATGATAACGGGATGATCAGTTAGTATTGATTCCATAATCTTGATATAATTCATACAAATAAAGAAAAAAATATAATTAGGTTTCATTTTCTATCATAATGCTGTGAGGGACACCAAATATGGGGATTATGTTGGATTTCAGAAAAATGACAATGTTTCTTTCCTCGACTTCTTCTAGGGGTACCGCTTTAACCCTTTAAGAAAAGAAGTTGGTCGCTGTGAGGATATTCTTGAATTGCTTATCCATAGCAGGAGGACATGGTTCCAGAACATCTATTCCCCATATGGAAAATGTCCAAGAGTACTTGGATGTGTGAATTAACTCTAGGGTTTGGTGGATGAAATTAGCATGAACTTTGCAGGAATGAAACTTCTTGATGAATTCAGTGTAGTCCTATATCATAGTTGGCCAGTAGTATCCAAGTCTTAATATTTTATGGGAAATATTGGTTCCTAAATGATGTGCACCACATGATCTAGTGTGTAATTATTTCATGATGAAATTTATCTTTTCTCCATCAATTCACCTAGGAAGGATCCCATTAAGGAATTTCTTATAGAGGAACTTTTGTGGATTTGGGCTGTCATACAAAAAAAATTATTTTCTCATATCTATATTTTCTCCCTCTCGGCTCTATCTCATAGGAACTCTCATTTTTTGAGATAGTTAATAATGGGATTCATCCAACCAATGTTATGACCATATATATCATGGATGGGGGAAGATCTCATTTATTTATTCTATGTCGACCTGAACAAATGGTGAAACCATTTGGCAATGAGGAATACTGATTACCTTTTTATCCGAGTTTGGATCAGCCAGAGCTGTGGCTGCATTTTACAATGCATCTTCTTAGGAATTTTATAACTAGAGGACATAGGTTATTATATTCTCAGATGGTAATTATACCATCAGTACTCAAACATGATCAAACAAAGGTATTCATTCTTTATTTTTAATATAATAATCACTGTTAACTTGATTGATGACCAGTTACAAATCACCTTTTATTTTTAGGTGTTTTACATGTACATGAAGTTATAGATCTATATCTACAATGATATATTTTTATTATGATTCATTGTTTATGAACCCCTCTAAAAACAAGAAGGAGTAAAGAAAAACAAACTTTTTTGAGGATATGAGTATGACTCTTAGCCCCACTTTGTTGATATTGGGATCTTCCATCCTTTTACCAATTAGGATTCTCAAATGAATCTTAAAAATGAATCTTCCATCTATGGGGATCTTCCTTTACATAGAAAACCTCTTCATCTGATAGTTCCTATTCTGATGAAGCCATTTCTTCTAAGGGGGGCACTTTCAGGAAATTTGCTAATGTTTGGTCGTTGATGGATTTTTGAGGCACAATATGTATGTAAAATTATTATAGGATGACCACCCATCATAAAAACTGTCTAGTCATTATTGGATGGTTGATAATGTACTTTAGTGGGTTTTTATGAGAGACCAAGTGGGACCCATGATGATTTATTTAATAATTCAATTTTTGGATAGTAAATATCAATGCCAAAATGATTTTTGTGATATTTGAGTAATCAGTGTCAACATTAATCATGGTTTAAATGAGATAGAATAGACTATTTTCACTGACAGCATCATCCTTTTGTGCGAGGAAGTCCCCTTGGGATTTCTTCAAGGCATTCACATATATGATAAGTGGTCTTCCTTCGATGGGTAAAATTTGAACTTACAAACTTAAGTGATATTTTATGAGATTGTCGAATGATTCTTGAAAATCATCATTCCATTGATATGAAACACATTTCTTCAATAACATGGTAAAGGGTAGATATTTTTGTACATTTTTTGATATGAAGCGTGATATGTAGGCCAAGTGTCCTTGTAGTACTCTTAACTCAATAAGGTTATGAGGCAGGGATAGGTCAAGGATATCCTTTGTATTCATGGGGTCGACTTTGATTTCACGATGGTGTATGATGAAGCTGTGGAACTTTCTTGAGGTAACACCGAAGACACATTTCATGGGGTTCATTTTCAGAATGTGATGTCACATTTTCTTGAATATTATTTCATGATCCAACTAGTGGTCCAAGATTTGTGGTTATTTAACCATCGAGTCATCAACATAGAATTTGAAGAACTTTCCCAAAAAGGGGTTGAAGATGTGATTCATGACACATTTATATATAGTTCTAACATTATTCAAACTTAAGGTCATCTCCCTATAGATAATTACTCCCTTGGGGGACCTAAAGGTGGTGTATTATTCATCTTATCCAAACATTCAGATCTGGTTGTATCCTAAGTAGCCATCCATGATAGAGATATCATGATATCCAACAGTTGCATTGACACACAATTCTGTGATTGGGATTGATAAATATTCTTTTAGAAAGTTATTATTTAGATCTCTGAAATTGATATAGACTATAATTTATCCGTTATTCTTTTTGATGAGGACTATATTAGACAACCATATGGGATATTGAACCTCTTGAATGAAGTTGGCTCTGATTAGATTATCAACTTTAGCCTCTATTTTGGTATAATGTGTTAGGTGTGTCCTCGTAGCCAAATGTTTATCACCTTAATGATCTTATAGTAGGTCCAGGTGGTGAGTGACGACTTTGGGATTGAGGCCTTGGATTTATGTGTAGTTCAAGGAAAAAAAATCTTGATGCTTCCTTATGAAGGAGGTTTACACCTATTTCTCCTTGAGAGACATGGATGCACTAATCAGGGTGGGTCATGGATCTTCTTCCATACCCAGATTAATTTCCTTGAGTTCATCAATGATGGTAGAGACACCTTCCTAAAATGATGGAGGGGAATCTCTAAGATCCTCTTCCACTCCCACCTCCTCATTTTCATCTTATTCTTCTTATTCTTCTTTTGATGGGTAAATGATTATTGATATGAGATCTATAGAGTTTAGAGAAGAGTCAAGATGTTTACATTCATAGGACAAAGTGGCTTCTTTTGACCCGATTAACGATGGGGGATTTTCTAGAGAGGATTGAGTGAGGGAAGGAGGAGAATTTTCATCTTATTCTTCCTTGGTGGGTGAGGTAGGGATTTTTTTTGAGTTTTAAGGATTATTTGAAGGAATTTTCATATGAGAATTCATTATCATATTTGGTTTTAGTAGATTCTACCATGATTCTTGACTCAAGGTCTATGACTGAAATAATGGGGATTGTTGAACATGCCTATGAACTCAGCCTTGTACACCCAACCTGATTGATGGGAATTACATATTCTTCATCGAGATGTTTGTTAGGATTTTCTAGGTTCATTTCCATACCATTCGGGGTGGTGAACCAATCAATACCATCGACTGGGATTTACTTACCATTCCCCTAATAGAATCCTGCATTGATATAATGTGACTCATAGGATTTGAATGGGATTTATCACCACATAACACATCAATTTATCCATTAATGCAATATTTGATGCCCTGATGGTATGATGAGGTAACTACTGCATATTTGTGTAACCAAGGCCTTCATAGTAAGATACTGAAGGCTATGTTTTTTTGTATGAAAAAAATTATGAGCCGACCACAAGGTATATGAAATTGGAATTGAGATTAATTTGACCCAATGGATTTTGATCAGTTTTTTATATCCTTATAGGGTTATGGAGGAAGGTTCTAGATTATCCTCATTGCAGCCCAACTGATTAAGTGTTCACCCTAGGATGTGATTAAATCCATAACCATTGTTAAAAAAATAATTTTCAGACATCAACACTATTTATCTCTTCGGACACATATAAGGGACTGATGTTCACCTAGATAATGGTTTATTTGTTTGGATTTGTGAAGGAGATAACTGCATGAAATTATGTAGGACCAATCTCTATCCGATAGACTTCGATGGAGGCCACTTCATATTCAAACTACTAGGGGATTATTACTACCTCTATGAGTTATTTTCTGAGGTCACTTGATAAACTATGGTATTCTAGGATTGATAGTTTGTCTAGAACTGAGGACAATTACTTTATAATATCATACTTATAATCTAATATTTGATGATTACCTGCATGGGGATTCTATATCAAAATCACTTTAGGGGATTGAGTATTATATGAAGATTAATTGGCTCTCAGATTAGGAGATATAGGATCTTTTTTTAGTTGTGGGTTGGTCTGGTTAGGTATACCCATGTGCCAAGGAATACCAGACACATGTCCTTATTCTGATTGGTATTCTAGAATAATCAGGTCAGAGTGGCTTATGGTTAGTGATAGGGAATTTTCCTACACCTATTAGGTCTGCTGAAGTGTTATTCCATGAGTTTCTACAATATTAAAGTTTTGAGAAGGGGTAAGACCATAAGATTGGTTTCTTCTATGGATGCATCATCATAGGTTTCTTCAAATTCTGTATCATATTCCTCCAGTTCCTCGATCGGGTGTGGGGTACATGGATTCATAGATATACTCTTCATCAGAGAAGGGATCCTTTAAATAAATAAAATTAATAGATCCAAAAAACCAACTCCTATTCTAATGATGAATATGCCAGATCGATTTATTCTGGTGGTGATGTTTGGGGAGGTAGTGCACATTGTTTTAGATCTGATGGCATAAAATATGAGAGGGTCATGGATAATTTTGGCCCTAGCATAAGTTCATCTTCTTGCACTTCCTCCTTGTGTTTCTTATCATAATTTTTTATGGACGGTTAGCTTCTAAGGGAGTGTGGGGATGAGGTTATCAAATCTATTATAGTAGGAGAAACTTGGGGTACATTTGGTTATTTAAACTATGTTTAAATAATTCTAGGAGTTAAGTTAATTCTTATTTGATCCATCCAACTATCAAACATTTTTTATATGTTGCTAACAACTTTTTTCCACACATCTCTTTCATCAGGGGAAGTAGTAGACACATATGTTACTTGGGATGGAGGTGGTCCCAATTTTACATTCCTATAATATATTATTTTCTTTAGAAGGTATTTAAATATGAAACATTCCTAGATGGGGTGTCCTAGTATCTGGTAGAAGGGACAATAATTTGGCCAGTCATCAAGACCTACTTCATCATCCCTTTTTGGCCCTAGTAGATGATGAAAATTTCATTCTAGGGAAGCTACAAAATATACATGGACATCATCAACTTAGAATGAGTAAAATTTGTTTCTTTGTTCCCTGGACTGATTTTCCGTCCCCTCCACTATTATTATTGAGGATGGGGTTTTTGTTGACTTCCAGGGGGTCCTGCATGATCTTGTGCGGGCCTCAGAGCTAGCACAGGTGCAGGGGTTGATTATGTGTAATGAATACCAACTCAACTATTCCAACCCTTTTTTCAGGGGATGGTGGGGATTCTCAGGAGTTGAGTTTAGTCCATTGTGAGGATTCTTATATTCTTTGGGAAATTGAAGAGAAATCCTGGAACCCACTTATATATATCACTAGGATGAGTGGTGTTTGTAGCTCATCACGGAGGTTATCAATGAATATAGCGATCATCTCATCCTTAGGGAGTGGCCTATTCAAGGGGTAGCTCAACCCTTTCCACTTAGATATGATGTATTAGACTCTCTCATTCTCCAACTTTTCATAGTTCATGAGGTCATTGAATTTTATCATTGGTAGTGTTGAACTAAACTAGAAAAGGAACTGAAAATAGAGATCCTCCCATCTTGTTATCGACAGAGCTAGAAAAATTGTATATGATACAATGGTTGAACCTTGAGGTGTTCTCATGAAGCATATGAGTTTCACTACTTCTTTCTACTTTGGTATTCCCATCATTGGATCATAATAGGATTCATAATGCATCAAATTTTTCTCCAGGTTACCAAAGATATTGAATACTTAGAATACGATGTTCCCAAAATTTGGTTGTGGAAGAATGTTACACACCATGTCGGGCTAAGGTTTCCATTATATTTATATTGGATCATACCATAATTATATGGATTGAAATATATCTTCCAATGAATTAATGGTATTAATGATCCCTTGATGTGTGTCCTATTGAACCTAAGAATGGTAGGGCACAGTAGGGGGAAGGATTTGTCATTCCAGTGGTGCTATTACTTTATGTGGATACCTGATCACGGGTATACTTTATGGATTTTTCTGAACCTATTTTGGTTTTTTACTCAATGGGGGAAAATATTGATATCATTATGGGATTAGATTCAGGTAGACTAATGGTCTTAGTACTATGTTTGATAAACATACTAGCCATGCTTCATTTTCCAGGATAATCCATTGTGGTTGAGGTACACCTACTAGAAGTGTATAATGACGCACTTCCGGATAAAAATGAGGAGAATATTTAATTTGACAGCTACCTCAGAGAAAATAAGCATTGATTCTCCTTAACTATTACATTTATTACTCCTACCGAGAGAATCTTTCCCTGAGCATGAGGGGATCATTCTCGTCTGGAGGAGGAGATGGGTCGTATGTGACCATGTTTTTGTTCTAATATTTTTTACTGATTTATAAATATGTAATGAGGGATTGGATGATGGAGTTACCAAATTTAGTGTGGCCCTATGGTTTCAGGTATTCCCTCCATCAGGTTCGGTTCAAATTGGATTTCTGGAGAAACCATCCTCTCCTTTATTTTATGAATTTTCATTATTTTCAGTGTGGTCCATTAGATTAGTGTCTGTGATGTTCACTATTTCATAATAAATTATGAGTGTTGTACCAGCTACCAAATGGTAGGAGAGATCTTTACATCTTTTTTGGATCTTATCCTTCCATTTCAGGTTCATCTTCAGGTTTCCTGGTGAAGGGCAACTCAGAGGGAACCTTTATATGACCATTCTATATGCCTACCTTGGGGGGAAATTAATCACAAGCTGGGATGGGATGGGTGAGCTCTCTGCTTGTCATCTTCCCCAGGTGGTAAATGACTAACATCCACTATGTAGGTGGTTGAGGTAAAAATACCCCCAACCATACAAGATGGGGTGTTCTCATCTCCTTATTATGATACCTCAACCCATATTTGTTGGTCTTAAAAGGAAATTTTGTGTTAAAAATTCCTCTAGCCCTAAGATATGGGGATCATCCCGCATTACAACAATTGTTGTTGATGCTTGCACTTTCTTGATCTAATGATTCACATTCGGGTGTGAGAAGGATGTGATGGTAGGTCTTCATGTGACATATTTTCTTCTAAGGACATTATAAGTGATTGTTTATTGACTTTCCTTGGATGATAAGCTCATTGAATGTTCTCAGTTTCCTAATTCAAAAGTTTTTTCAATTGATTTATCTCTTCAAGCCTAATTCTTTTTAGAGTTACTAAATGCCAATTCTTATCAGGAATATCGCCTTTACTGAATAGGTATTTTATTAGACAACCATCTTGGTATAATGACATTACAAGATGTCACTTTTCATGGGTTCTGCTAGACAGGGCGTGGGGTGAAGTGCAATGATCCATGATCTCCCTATCCATAAATATGAATGTTAGATGGGGAATATCTAATTTGATGACACAAATTATGAAACACATTGAGGTAGTTCAATTCAAGATATTTCTTCTACCTATTTGATTGTGGTATCTGTGCAGACAGAATGGATTTTAGGTTTATTTGATGGTGAATCTCTTCTAATATTTTGACATGGTCTGTGTACCCATAATAAGGTAAGAACGTTGTTTTCTGATGGTGGAGGGGTTTCCAGAGATTGAAAAAAATTTGATGTATTAATTCCCATGAAAATTCCCTTGGTATGTCAAATTGAGAAGTGGTTGTGGGAGAAAAAATAACAGCTATGTCATCCCAGGCTAATTGTCTTCTCACGAGAAAATTATCAGTTTGTTATTCATTCAATGATTCCTCTACTTGATGTTACTAATTTGGAATCTTCTTGATGATTTCATAAAAATTAGTGGGGCTCATAGGGTCTTCATTAATATGAGAATGGTGTGGGGGTGTCTTAGAGGATGAGAGTAGCCTCTGGCCTTATTCTTGTTGAGAAAGGATGTCTCTTGTTATTGACAGGGAATCTAACATGTCTGGCCCCATTTTTCCAAGTACTTCCAAATACGAGGGCTTCCTCATGCTTTAATTGGAAAGGGGAGGAACTTATTGACGGGTTGATATTTGACTATGGGGAGGACCTTCAAAGTCAATGCCAAGATGAAGAGGGATACCATCGTAGATTGGTGTCTGTCTTCAGGGAGAATACCTACGATGTGCTTCCTGGGGAGGACCTTCAGGATGGACTACAACAAGGTGATGAAATTTTTTCTACCTGGTGTCATTATGGGGAAGGAATTTTCAATGACTTCCACCATGGAAAGGACTACCATCATAGATGGATTTTTAAATGTAGGTAGAATTTCTATAGTATATACCCTGGGGATGACTATCAAGTATGATGAAAGAAAGGGGATAACCTTTGTGCTGTTCAATATTTGGGTCATGAGGAGGGATACTATGATTATCATCAGTATATAGGCTCTCATAATATATTTTTTAATTCCAAAAAGTAATAATTCATGGTATATGACCTGGGGAGGAACTTCAGAGCTGCTGGTAACAATGTTTCTAAGAGGACCTTAACAACAACTACTACCACTTTCATAATTTAGTAGTAGACTGATATGATCTTGAGTCAATTGATATGTGTTTTATGGAATCAAGAACTCCAGCTTCCAGCAGATCAGGGTCATGATTGTGCTCTTCATTTTCCAGTTTCTTTTGGTGTATTTCATTTTTGGGCACTCTATTTCAGGTGACTGTGGATTCCTTCTGTTGGTAAGGGTATTCGTAAATGGGTTCATATTTGAGTGGTTCCCATGATGCATCCGAGATAAATAGACAAGCATCTGGATTTCGTATGGTGAAATATGCCTATCCTAGAGTGGTCACCATGTTGGAACAACATACCCCAATTGGAACGAGTATTTTTTCCCGATCCTGTGGTCCATTTATCATAGAATATGGCTGATGACTCTCTTAGACTAGAGAAGGGATGGAATTAGAATCTGAAGTGACTATCCTATCTTGTGGATGAGTCACCCACTTGGATAGATGGGGTTGTGGTCCTGACCCCTTTTTATTACCACATACACGATTACATCTTGAGAGGTTTAGAGTATATGGTCAAGAATTTACGTATGATCCTCCATCATTTCCAAGATTTGTTGAGATACATCTTTGGTTGGAATAGGGATGTATTACCATTCCGATGTCAGAGCTAGAATATGTTTCTTCTTTGGTTCTCCATGTTCTATTATTGGGTATCAAAAATTATCCTATGTTGGGGTAGAGGAAGAAGTCTTCACTTGATGTATGGCTTGGATATGTTATCTAATTTCTCCCGTTTCCATCATATTTGACTGATGGGATTCAAATTTATGAGTAGTAATTTCTATCTAGTCAATTTCTACTATATTTTTTATAACAATATTGATATACATTCACAAGAATTTCAATCTGATTATATTGGATTTCTACTATATTTGATTGATGGTCTTCATATTAAAAAGTAAGTATTTCTGTCTTCTTATTTATTTCCATCATACTTGACTGATGGGATTGATATGAATCAGAAGGGGGATATGACTTCCCATAGTTGGTTGACACCCTATTTGGATTACAGGCTTCATGTACATTGGTAGTAATTTTCATCTACCTATAATTTTCCTCCATACATGCACGGTGGTTTTGGTGAGAATTAGTTGTAATTTACACTTGATATTTATTTTACACCGTATTTTCATTGAGGGCATAAGAAGAGAGATCAAGAATATAAATCCTCTCATAGTGCAAAATCAAAATTATATGAAGGATATTTTCCTTATGAACTAGTTTGATGACATGTTCTGGATCATATATTCATTTCCCTTGGTGGGAAGATGAGGGGACTTGTATCATTATTCCTTCCACAGGGACCCTTCGTGCTATATTCTCCTCAGAGAGAGGATACTGAGCTTCATGGCATTAGCGGTGATGTCTACCGATAGGGAACGTTGAGCGAGACCACTATGCAGTAGGGAAAAATTGATTAGTGATGAATTCATCTTCCTACCTAAGATAAGGGAGGTAGTAGTTGTCATGATCCATTTAAAGGATACCTAAATGATTATAGATGTCTATTAGAGCCTCCCAATTCTGGAATGTCAGACACTACTAAGTGGGTAGCTGGTGAGATTTCACATAATGGAGGGCATGTTGTAGAGACCCAAATCTTGGTGTACATGGACATTACATTACTTTTTTGGAATACTTAATACATTAAAAATACCAACACTCAAGGATCGTAATATTTTAGTGTCTTTGGAAACTCAGAACAAAATCTTCTAATCATTGTGAAAGATCTTCAACATCTCCCATAAAGATCTCCCCCTTTTGTTTTCTTACCTAAAAACTTTTTTATACCCTGGGGAAAAGAAAATATATAAAGGGTGATCTCAAATTATCAGTAAGGATAAGCATAGAGAGAATAAAACAAACCATATACATTTGAACTTCAAAACATGAACATAATGTTTAAACATCAAAATCTTGAGCAATGACATAAAACATGGCAGTACATATGGCATAGATAATAATGGAACATCAATAATGATAAAATAGCATGGGAATAAAACATGTCATTCTGGAAAACCATTAATCACATGATATGATTTCCATAGTATCCAAGGTATTGCTGCCAAGACCATTTTAGCGGACAATGTCCTTTTCTGAATCGAGTTCACTCCTCGTTCCAGTCTTGTATCATTTAAACAGATTAATTTACCGTTCCAACCATGTCTATATCATGAGATATAAATCTTTACCCAATGCATTGAGGGGAGATATAGGTCCCACACATCTCATAATGAAATCATTCTTACGTGTTCCAAAACATAAACATAAATCATTCATCATAACCCAAAGAATAAAATGGGTTTCATAAACATCATCCCATAATAACATAATCCATATAAAACAAATGGATACAATTTCATCATAAGAGAAGTGAAACCATGTAAATCATAGAGACATTATACTTGAAACATACACATATTAAATAATGTCATCTTAGATGGAAAATGGTTTTGATAAAACATTTGAAATGAATTCTTGAGGAAAATGTCCTTTCTTCTTCAAAATCATTTTCTTTTCACAAAATGCCATGAAATTATAAAATAAGAGGATTTTGTTGAAAATAGTCATGAAATATTTTAGAATATTCTTCATGAAAATAAGGTTTTATGAAACCGTAAAAATCCGTTCATGCCGTATAAGTTAAAAAAACATTCTCCTCGTACTTTTGCCGGAAGAGTCAAAAAGTTCATCGTATGGTAAACAAAAGAAATATTCCTTTCATAACATGTGGTAAAAGTCAAAAATGGGTAAAAAGGAATTTAAACATACATAAAAACACTTTTAGAAAAAATGGACATGGATGATAAAAATAACCCCAGTAAATACATACGAATAAACAATCTCAGATAAGAACAATATTGGAATATTTATCCCTTACCTTAGGTCTGATATGCTTCATACGTATCCAAAACTCCTGTATAATGATTTAAATAACGTCATTGACTTATTACAGAATCATATTAATTGTTATTATATCATATATGGTTCACTTATGACTTTATATTACCCGTTCTTTTGTAAATTCCATGTTAAAGCAGCGTTTTGGGTAAAATCGTTTTATTTATCGTACGTGTTTGGACTTGTTGTTATTGATATTATTATTACTTATATCATGATATAATTACTTCCAGAATTTAAATCATGATTTATATATCATATATATTCAGTATATATATATATATATAATAGATATATAAATTAAATGAAATACACCGTTCATGGAGATGGTAGGCCGTACGTACGCATGAACGCTGTTTTCTTTTCCTTATTGACTTCAATGGAAGTAAGTAGATGAAATATATATATACATAAATATAGTAGCTTTATCATGTCATATATTTCATTATTATTCATTATATATACTTTATAATCATTCTTGAGTGGTTAACATGGAGAATGAATCTCATCGCGTCGTGGAGACGGTAATCCGTACGTACGCACGAGCGATGATATCATTACCATAATTATTGAATTGAATTGGAGTGGATGATATAATATCTCAGAATAAGTATGATGTTATAATAAATATATATAGTTATTCTTTACACCATTATACCCATCCAAGTAAGGTGGTGGTGGAAAAATAGATTACACCACGGCGTGGAGACGGTATTCCGTATGTACGCACGTGCGGTGATTTTATTTTTCGTAGGATGGATAGAAGGTGAAATAGGGTTGTTTAATATTTATAATAACATATCAGTATATTAGTGATACTGATGTTATTAATTTATGATGAAACAAATAAATAAGAATAAGTTTAAGAAGAAATAAACTTGAAAGAATCGGTAGAAGAGATTACCTCTTCTTTGACGCACCCCTTTTAAGCTTCCTCTTAAGGCATTAGAGTTGGTCTTTTTAGGAGACCAAAACCTCTATATTTTTTATAGGTAATTTTAGAAGGAAAATGGGCATGTGTTGGCCAAGCTTTAAGGCTCAAAATTGTGTAAAGATAAGAGGGAGGAGGTGCCCTTTTATAAGGGAGGATAGGGACACCTTAGAAAAAACATAAAATATTATTTTATAATAAAGTAATATTCGGTTTATAATAGCTCTAAATTGATTTATTTTGAAGTTTAAGTGGGTATGGGTTGAAATTCTCTCATCCAATAGGTTTTATAAAAGTTTAGGTTACTATTTTAACATTATCATTTAGATTTAACTCTAAGTTAAATAACCATATTGTGTAAGAAAATAAGAAGACACAGTAAAAGTTAAATTATTTAACTTAGAGTTAAATAAAATAATAATAAGTGTCATAATCTAATCCAAGTGGACCTAAAGGGTAATATTTTATTCCTAAGGTTGTTTTTGGTCGAATTACACTTATCCAATAGAATTAGGACATGTGTTATGGTGATAATAATATCATTTTTACCCTTAATTACCCTATTTACTTATAACTGTGGTAAATAAAAGTAAAAAGTTACTATTCAAAAAAATTTATTTTTATCTTATTGAACCATATTTTACTCCTTGATATCATCCATGTCTCTCGGATTTGTGAAATTCCACTCACAGAAGCAGTAAAATTATGTTTTATGTAAATTTGCAAATTCTCCTAGGAGGTGGGTAAAAGACGGTGAAAAGTTCAATAAAAATTTTATATATCTAAAATTACTATAAAATGACTCTAATAAATTACATTGAAATTATATAAGTATTATGTATCAATTTTGAACTAAAATAAATTTAAATTAGATAAATAATTATTTAAATAAAAATTTGGTTTTAAACTATAACTTAGTGTTTTTCACTATTCATCAAAAATTGAAAGTTTTCAAAAAAATACCTAAAATTCACCATAGGCTAATTTCGATATTCAGAATCTAGAAATGAAGTTAATTTTGAATGATAAAATTTATAAAATTTCAAAAAGTGGGTATTACTATTCATAACGGCTAGTTCATAATAATATTATAATAATATCTCATTTAGTAAAACTCGGTATTGCGTACTACACACACTATCGAGGAAGGTCTTGATTGCGTGTAATGCAAGCCAAGTTAGGGATACGCGCAGTGAAAGCTATGTTTCGTGTTGCGTATAACATAATCAAAATTTATTTCATTTATATATTAAACAAAATCTATAATTAATGTTGCGTAGAATAATTTCCACATAACGAACTTGAAATTATGTATAACACGAGCCAAGAATAGTGTTGTGTATAATCCAAGATAATATGGCGTTGCGTATATTACAAGCCAATCTTGGTGTAGTGTATAATACTAGACATCAAAGAAATTAAAAAAAATATATCTCATAAAATCTCAGGGTGTCAGATTTTAACCCCCTTAAAATGAATTTCGCCCTCATAATTCGTCTGGGTTATAAATCGTTTACTACTTGAAAGTTTTGTTCGTAAAAACCCACATCGTAAAAGGAATACTAAAACATAATTTTAAAAAGTAAAGTAAGAAATGTAACGGTTACCCAGATTAACTCATCACTGGGTTTCCACATAGGAGAACATAGGTGGAAATATGGATATGGAAGAAAAATCTAACCATCAAGTTCTGATGGAGAGTGGTAGAGGACATGGCTATGAAAAAACCAACAATCACAAAGCCATAAATTTGTGATGATTTAAGGTACCATCTGATTCATCTTATATAAGGACACTAGGACATCATTTTTTTTTTCAAGATCATTTCCCTAAAGTTGAAGAATTTTTGAATTAAAAGAAATACTTACTTGATTTTGGTACAATCATACTGTTGCTCATTCCATGAACAATTTCCACTTCATCTCTTATAGAAATGAAGTTGAATTTGTCTTCCATGAAGTGTTAGCAGAACATGTGATAGAATGATAGGTCATTCCATCTGTCTCAAACATAATCTTAGAAAAAGTTATATACATAAATCCATCTATGGTGAGAGTAATCATATATGGTTCAAAAAATGGACTTATACTTCATCTATCATACCACTTAATAAAATAAAACTAGTTTATACTAACCATGGACTTCCTGTAGGCCAGAGGTAGGCGATAAAGGCCTGTCGCACTTTCGTTGTGGGTTCGATTCCTGCAACCTTGTCTGATGCGACAGGTTGTCGCCCGTCTTGCAGGTTGCCCTTTTTCTAAAACTAAACTATTATAAAATTTCAGAAATAATATCGAAAAAAGGTTCTATCCTTAAATAATACTATCTAATGTCCAACTTAATCCATTCTAACCTTTAAGCTTATAAAAAATACTTCTATTCGATCTCATAGTATAAAGAAAATGATTACTAGAAAGGTCATTTAACAAGCATTGAATACCATCATTTATCCCCCATATATCACAAGATATATCTTGTTGGCCACATTCCAAACATGTGATTACCTTAATCATGTATTCTTTTGAAACATGTATTACCATATAACCTTAGTGAAAACATGAATGCTATCAAAATTTAACTCTTTCCAAATACTAAAATCCCAAAAATTCTTTATACTCAAACCATGATATCAATTTGTCCTTATCTCAATCATGAGCTCATGAATACTATCAAACATATTATTTTCTCCTTATCCCTTCTTTATGCGCATATCATATGCTTTCCAAAAATATTTCAATCACTTTTCATGGTTACCGGTACCATATAATTATTTAAAACCACAAAGGACCAATACATAGATATTCCAATATACCATAAAAGTTCCTCAACAACATTATTCTTGAATACCAATAAATAAGCACTTCAATCCATTCTTTTCAATGATTGTCATGGAATAAGTCCTTCCTTGATTTAGAAGTAACCACTTAGGCCAGGGCATTGAGTTGGGTAATGCCCATGTTCTCCACAAATAAGACATTGAACTCCATAACAGTTTGTCACTCTATGACCCTTTACTCCACACAGATAACATCTCCCCTCCATTTGATGTATTCATCAAGGTTCGTCTTCCCTTCTTTAGAAATATCAATATTTCTTTCTCTATGCTCCTCACCATGCGAACATGCTTAAAAGTCCATCTTCCTCTTATTTGATGAATTAGGAATACCACTAATGTTCACCTTGTTAATCATATATCACGATGACTGATTTGGAATAATCACACAATCTTTCTTTCTAGGCATTATGTCATTTCTTTGATCATAGTCACCAATTTTTCCATTGGATTCAATGTTGACCTAATTCATTCTGGTTCCCTCCATTGACTAAAACCAAAAACCATGGTGTAATAAACAATTGAAATAACAAGGAACCACATAATCATAAAAAGTCACTTATGGGATGTCTAACTTATCACTCATTCTTCAATCCATGACACCCTAGGTTCAACCTAGGCTATTCATGATCTTCAACATCATTATAGGAATATAACCTATAGTTATACTAAACCTTAGTGACATCCCTAGACATACCTTAGAAATATATCTAGGGATTTCACTAAAGTTTTCTCATCCTAGTTTCCAAAGGTCAACTAAACCTTTCCTCTGATACCAACTATAGAGACCCAAATCTTGGCATACATGGGCATTAAATTACTTTTGTAGAATACTTAATACATAAAAAAACCAACACTCAAGGATCGTAATAGTTTAGTGTCTTTGGAAACTCGGAACAAAATCTTCTAATCATTGTGAAAGATCTTCAATATCTCCCATAAAGATATTCCCCTTTTGTTTTCTTACCTAAAACCTTTCTCTATATCCTGGGGAAAAGAAAAAAATATAATGGGTGAGCTCAAATGCTCAGTAAGGGTAAGCCAGGAGAGAATAAAACAAACCATATACATTTGAACTTCAAAACATGAAGATAATGTTTAAACATAAAAATCTTGAGCAAGGACATAAAACATAGCAGTACATAAGGCATAGATCATAATGGAACATCATTCATGATAAAATAGCATGGGAATAAAACATGTAATTGTGGAAAACCATTAAGCACATGATATTATTTCCATAGTATCCAATTCATTGCTACCAAGACCATCTTAGTGGACAAAGTCCCTTTCTGAATTGAGCTCACTCCTCGTTCTAGTCCTGTATCACTGAACCAAATTAACTAACCGTTACAGCCATGTCTATCTCATGAGATATAAATATTTACCCAATGCATTTGAGGGAGATATATGTCCCACCAATCTCATAATTAAATCATTCTTACGTGTGCCACAACATAAACATAAATAATTCATCATAACCCAAAGAATAAAATGGGTTTCATAAACATCATCCCATCATAACATAATCCATATAAAAAATGGATACCATTTCATCATAAGAGAAGTGAAACCATGTAAATAATAGAGACATTATACTTGAAACATACACATATTAAATAATGTCATCTTAGATGGAAAATGGTTTTGATAAAACACTTGAAATGAACTCTTGAGGAAAATATCCTTTTTCTTCAAAATAATTTTATTTTCACAAAATGACATGCAATTTTAAAAGAAGAGGATTTTGTTGAAAATAGTCATGAAATATTGTAGAGTATTATTCATGAAAAAAAGGTGTTATGAAACCGTAAAAATCCATTCATGCCGTATAAGTTAAAAAAACATTTTCCTTTTACTTTTTTCAGAAAAGTCAAAAATTTCCTCGTATGGTAAACAAAAGAAATATTCCTTTCATAACATGTGGTAAAAGTAAAAAATGGGTAAAAATGACTTTAAACATACTTAAAAACACTTTTAGAAAACATGGACATGGATGATAACAATAACCCTAGTAAATACTTACAAATAAACAATATCAGATAAGAACAAGATTGGAATATTTATCCCTTACCTTAGGTCTGATAGGATTCATACGTATCCGAAACTCTTGTATAATGTTTTAAATAATGTCAATGACTTATTACAGAATCATATTCATTGTTATGATATCATATATGGTTCACTTATGAATTTATATTACCCGTTCTTTTGTAAATTCCATGTTAAAGTAGGGTCTTGTGTAAAATCGTTTTATTTATCGTATGTATTTGGACTTGTTGTTATTGATATTATAATTAATTATATCATGATTTAATTACTTCCAGAATTTAAATCATGATTTATATATCATATATATTCATAATATATATATATATAATAGATAGATAAATGAAATGAAATACACCATTCATGGAGACGGTAGGCCGTACGTACACATGAACGCTGTTTTCTTTTCCTTATTGACTTGAATAGAAGTAAGTAGATGAAATATATATATATAAACATAAATACCGTAGCTTTATCATTTCATATATTTCATTATTATTCATTATATATAGTTTATAATCATTCTTGAGTGGTTAACATGAATAATGAATCTCATCGCGTCGTGGAGACGGTAATCCGCATGTACGCACGAGCGATGATATCGTTCCCATAATTATTGAATTAATTGGAGTGGATGATATAATATCTCAGAATCAGTATGATGTTATGATAACTATATATAGTTTTTCTTTACACCATTATATCCATCCAAGTAAGGTGGTGGTGGAAAAACAGATTACACCACGGCGTGGAGACGGTATTCTGTACGTACGCATGCGCGGTGATTTCGTTTTTCGTAGGATGGATAGAAGGTGAAATAGGGTTGTTTCATATTTATAATAACATATCAGTATATTAGTGATACTTATGTTATTAATTTACGATGAAACAAATAAATAAGAAGAAGTTTAAGAAGAAATAAACTTGAAAGAATCGGTAGAAGAGATTACCTCTTCTTCGATGCACCCCTTCTAAGATTCCTCTTAAGGCACTAGAGTTGGTCTTTTGAGGAGACCATAAACTATATAATGTTTATAGGGAAGTTTATAAGGGAAATGGGCATGGTTTGGCTAAGCTTGAAGGCTTAAAATTGTGTAAATAGAAGAGGGAGGAGGTGCCCTTTTATAAGGGAGGAGTGGGGCACCTTAGAAAAAACATAAAATATTATTTTATAATAAAGTCATATTTTGTTTATAATAGTTCCAAATTGATTTATTTAGAAGATAAAGTGGGGATGGGTCGTAATCCTCTCATAAAATAGGTTTTAGACAAGTTTAGGTTGCTATTTTAACCTTATCATTTAGATTTAACTACAAGTTAAATAATTTAACTTTTACCGTGTCTTCTTGTTTTCTTACACTATATGGTTAATAAACTTATTATAACAAGAAAAATGAACCCAAAGTGGTTCATTATTAATATATATAACATTATCTATGTCATTTGGCCGATCCTTATATTTTTAAGAATATAATAACAGTTAATAATATAATATATGTTTTAAAAACTATTTTATGTCAATTTTGACACTATTTGGTAATTGATTTTTGTGAAAATCATAACAGCATTATTAGTTCGAAAAAAGTTATTTAAATCAATACTAACATGTAATATTAACCTATAAAATTAGTGTAATTCATAAAAAAGTCTTAAATTACATTTATTTGGGTATTTATAACATCAATTATGTTAATATTTCATTAATAAGGTAATTACTGCATCATCATTGTGTCATAAATAAATTAAATTATTTAACGTCTAAAAATTATAAATAAAATACCATTATGTAGGAAATATTTTTAGTTTTATAATTAATATTTATAGTCTAATTTATCTTATATATAACCTTATATTAAAAATGTTTTAGTTATTAAACTTTGATTTTAACTCTTTTAACTCTTCTTTAAATAAAATAATAATAAGTGTCCTAATCTAATCCAAGTGGATATAAAGGGTAATATTTTATTCCTAAGGTTGTTTTTGTCGAATTACACTTATCCAATAGAATTAGGACATGTTTTAGGGTAATAATAATATAATTTTTACCCTTAATTACCCTATTTACTTTTAACTGTGGTAAATAAAAGTAAACATTTACTATTCACCAAAAATTATTTTTATCTTATTGAACCACATTTTACTCCTTGATATCAACAGTGTCTCTCGGATTTTCGAAATTCCACTCAGAGAAGTGGTAAAATTAAGTTTTATGTAAATTTGCAAATTCTCCTAGGAGGTGGGTAAAAGACGGTGAAAAGTTCAATAAAATTTTTATATATCTAAAATTACTATAAAATGACTCTAATGAATTACATTGAACTTATATAGATATTATGTATCATTTTTGATCTAAAATAAATTTAAATAAAATAAATAATTATTTAAATAAAAATTCGGTTTTAAACAATGACCCAGTGTTTTTCACTATTCATCAAAAATTGAAAGCTTTCAGAAAAATACCATAAATTCACCCTAGGCTAATTTCGATATTCCGAATCCAAAAATGAAGTTCATTTTAAAATATAAAATTTATAAAATTTCAAAAAGTGGATATTACTATTCATGACGACTAGTTCATAATAATATTATAATAATATCTCTTTTGGTGAAACTTGGTATTGCGTACTACACACGCTATTAAGGAAGGTCTTGATTGCGTGTAATGCAAGTCAAGTCGGGGTTGCGTGTAGTGAAAGATCTGTTTTGTTTTGCGTATAACATAATCAAAACTTATTTCATTTATACATTAAACAAAATCTATACTTAATGTTGCGTAGAATAATTTCCCCAAAATGAACTTGAAATTGTGTGTAACATGAGCCAAGAATAGTGTTGCGTATACTGCAAGCTACTACGGTATTGCGAATAGTACAAGCTAATCTTGGTGTAGTTTATAATAGAAGACATCAAAGAAATTAAAAATAATATATCTCATAAAATCTTGGGGTGTTACACATGTATTGCTGTTAGGACCAATAGGGGCCTATATACCCTGAGAGGGGGGGTGAATCAGGGTATGAATATTCTTTTTCAAATTTCTTCCTACCCCGCTGGATCTTGACCTCTTTGTTACAAGGGTCACTTTGTTTTCACTTGTGTGTATGTTATGATCACTTACTTTCTCCTTTTTATGATGCTGATGCTTTAAATGCAATGCATGAAAATTAGCAGGCAGACACATAGATTTTTACTTGGTTCACCCTCACTGGGCTACGTCCAAGGAGCATATGCCGACAAGTTGCTGGTTGTACCAAATTCCACTAATCTTCACTAGCTGTGGATTACAAGGTTCGGGCTAGATCACTTCTAAGCCCAGGCTTACTGCCTTTACAAGTTTAGGGTCAGCTCACTGCTTTCCCAAGGGTCACTCCCTGTTTCTCTATCTCTGGCTGACTGCCGGTGGAGAGGATCACCTTCTTGCTCTTCCTAAGCTCACTACTCTAGAAGGGAATCCACTCACAATTTATAGACCTGTAGGTCTCTTCATTTGCATGAATGAATGCATCTTCCTTTGTGTGTAGATGCTCTATTGAAGTACAACTTTCACCCGTAGATGAATATCTCTTTGCAATGAAGGTATCGGGCAATGTACCAGCTTCCATGCAGTCCGAGAAGCACCGCTGGAACAAAACCTTACTTGGCGCGCAAGTCAATCTCGGCGCGCAAGTATCGGCGCGCAAGTCTCAACGGGCGCACAAGTCATCCTATGACACTTGCACGACACAAGATTCCTCCACTCCAAAATTGCGCGACTCACTTCCTTTTACGCCCAAACCAATATTGGCGTGCAACTGCCAACCGGCGCGCAACTTCTACCATCGGCGCAGAACTTCAACTACTGGCGCGCAAATTCACCTGCGCGACCCACACTCACCACTTGCGCGACCACCACACCTGCGCGACGGGAGCTCTGATTTCTAAAAGTGTTGAACTCCGATAAAAATGAGGAGAGGTGGTCCAGTATTTATAGGCAATCTGACCACCCTGCGTGACGACGCGCAAGTCACCTGCGCGACCCAGTTTCGGCGCGCAAGTCCCCTATCATTTTAGACACTTGCGCAACCAACTCCCAAACTTGCGCGAACCTCTTTACTTTGCCATATTTTGATCATCTGATCTTGAAAAACATATGGCGCGCAAGTTTCCTATACTCTAAGTCCTCGGCGCGCAAGTCCTTTTGCCAAAAACACTTTTCTTCATTTGCCAATTTTCAGGCCCTAAAATTTGGCAAACACTGGAAAACGACACCACCTTGTATCTGTTCTTTTGTACCGCCTCCAGATCATCCATTCCTTTTATCGATGTTCTTGAATCAAACATGGATCGTTGACCTCAGCTCTTGAACTCGACATTCCACCATGAAATCCTCTTTGTCAACAAATTTGTATGTCATTGATTTTCTTTGTCAACAATCACTACTCAGATGACTACTTTGTCAACAAACACAATCACCTCAAAAATGCTTCAATGATACCTTGAGGGATTTTTGCCCAACAATCTCCCCCTTTGGGTTTGTTGACAACTCTTCCAAAACAAAGATACGTCGTTGATTCTTCAGCCGCCATTCGCCTCATTGCGATTCTGATAGAGATCAAGGATTTACTCAAGACATACTCTAAGCCCACATGAGAAATGATCGGCATGAGAAACAAGAGTAAATGAAAAGTTCATCAATGAATCACTTAATCTATGAAATCCACTGTTGACACCAAACTGATACCAATTTGTTGATGGATTTGTTGGAAGACCAATGTTTGGTTTGGAAATAGTCTAACCACTTTCCAACACCACTCTTCTGCTTTTATCACGATCCTCAGTTGTCGTGATATCTATTCTTTGATCGATCACTTCTAGCATCATCAGATTTAATACACTCCCCCTTTCTCATTGCTCCCCCTTTCTGGCTGCTCCACCTGTCAGCTTCTCCCCGCATCTGTCATGATTTCTCAAATAGCCACACTGTCTCCCAATCACTATTTTCTCCCACTTTAACAAACACTCTTATCTCCCCCTTTGTCAACGAATCCAAAGGTAACTCCTTTGTTGGCTGTAATAGAGTAGAGAACACAAATCAGCACATTAGGGAAAAATACATCATACCTCGGGGAGAGGGGGAGGGGTCCCACATCCACACTATTTCAAGTGCGGGGAATCGACTGAACTCCCAGAGCCAGTCGATGCCTCTCAAAATCTTCCTTGGGTAAGGCCTTTGTCAGAATTTCTGCAACCTGTAGCTCTGTAGGTACATACTCCAACTTCACGATGCCCTGCTCAACCTTCTCTTTGATGAAATGATACTTGATCTCAATGTGCTTTGTCCTGGAATGATGGACATGATTTTTTCTAAGATTTATAGCACTTGAGTTGTCACACTGGATTCTGATCGGAGACTTCACTTCAACTTCCATATCTTCAAGTTGCTGCTTCATCCACAATAACTGTGTGCATGCTTGAGTGGCTGCAATATACTCAGCTTCTGCGGTGCTTAATGAAATGCAATCCTGCTTCTTGCTCAACCAAGCAATACATAGTCCACCAAGATAAAATGCACCTCCAGATGTTGATTTCCTGTCATCTGCTGAACCGGCCCAGTCTGCATCGGTATATCCCAATAATTCTGTCTGAGACTTGTCGTTATATGTCAGCCCGAAGTCCACTGTGCCCTTGATATACCGAAGAATTATTTTCACTACAATCATGTGAATTTCCTTGGGATTACTTTGATATCTCGCTGCTTGGCATGTGGCGAAAACAATATCAGGCCATGTCGCGGTCAAGTACAACAGACTTCCGATAATTTTCCTATATTCTGTGATATTAACTGCCTTTCCATCCTCATCTTTTGATAATCTCATCCGGGTAGCAACCCGAGTCTTCTTTTCTTTGGAATTATCCATTCCAAATCTTTCTTAAACCCCATTGACATATTCAGATTGAGAAATTAATGTTCCATTCCTTCCCTGTGTCACCTTTAGACCAAGGAAAAACATTAACTCACCAATCATAGACATTTGGAACTCATGTTTCATGGATTCAGAAAAATGTTTTTCACTGTGCATCATCTGATCCGCCAAATATTATGTCTTCTTCATAGACCATCCTCATCATCCTTTGATTACTATTGTGGTTGAGATAGATATTGTAAGAAGCTCCACCACGCTGGAAACCAAGTTTCTTCAAATACTGATGTAGCCTTCAGTTCTATACTCTTGGTGCTTGTTTCAGCCCATATAATGCCTTCTTCAGCCGGCAAACCTTATTCTCATCTTCATGAATGAGAAAACCATTTGGCTGCTTGATATTCATTCTTCCTCCAGAATCCCATTCAAGAATGCGGATTTGACATCCATCTGGAACACTTTGAACTTTCTTTGCATTGCTACGGCCAAAAATAATCTGATTGTCTCCAGCCTTGAAACTGGTGAAAATGTCTCGTCAACATCTATTCCCTCTATCTGGGAGTATCCCTTGCACACTAGTCGTGCTTTGTTCCGAATCACTGTGTCATCTTCATTCATCTTGTTGTGATAAACCCATTTAGTCCCGATGACATTCTTGTCTGCTGGCCTCGAAACAATCTCCCATGTATGGTTCTTTTCTGAATCGGCATCAATCACTTTTGCTCCCCTTTAATGCTTTCCTCCTCATCACGTTTATCAAGAAATTTCTCACTGTTTCATTGATCAGTGGAATCATTTCTTTCAACTACTTCTCACAACTTCTTGGTATCCTAAAAACAGTCAGCTGATACCACAATGTTAGATCAAAATAAATAAGCATGAAATGCTTGATCATTGCTGATTCTCCCATAGTATGTATTCTCTCGATAGACAACACCTGAGCTGGGTCATCCAATTATTTCCTTGATGGATCTGGCATCTGATTTTGTTATTGAATGCTCCCCCTATGTTATGCAACACTTCCTGGGGTTTGACCCACTGTTTAGACCCATAAACGTCATTCCTCTCCTGCATCATTTATTCTCATCTTCTACCTGTATGATTTATGCCAATCTAGCACTCATCATTGAGCCATTAACCAAATCTCTAAGCCTACTGAGTTGGAACTCGGTGTAGGAAACAAGAGATAAAGCTAATAACATAATCACTTCTAATTTTTCTCAGTTTCTCCCTTTCATTTTCAATTCTGCTACCTGATTTGAATCAATTGGAACTCAAGAGCATATCACTTCTCCACTTCGCATCCTTAGATGCCACTACCCCATGGATCGTATCTCCCTAATAACTAAAACACATGAATCATCAGTTAACAACATTTATAGACATAGGTAGAGGGGATTTTCTCGAATCCTCAAAATGAGGATAGTGGTTGATCCTGACGGGTCAACCCTTTGATTTTTTCTTGGAGGGCATCACACTCCTTTCTTGCTTCCTCCAGCTGCCTAGCCAACTTCAACTGTTCTGGCCATATGACTAGGCATTCATTGCCTACATTCTGAGCCTTTTTCTGATATGTAGATTTGGTAGGCTCGACCTTTCTCACCGCTTGGGGTATAAACCCACTAGTACACATTTCCTTCTTTGAGGTTCTACCAAAATTCCATTTTCCTTGATTATTTCTCTGAGTAGGAACCTCTCTGTTTGGAATCTTCCCTTTCTTCTTCTCCCATCTTAGGGGTCTTCCTCTTTCCTTCACCTCTCGCTGAGAAACACGACATGTGTATTTTTCAATGCATTCTTTGTTCATCTTTCTTTTATCAGATGTCTGAGTCACCACACTCTTTTTCGCTGGTGGTGAGTCCTCCAATGAACATTCATTCTTCTTTATTACAACTGGAGTAGATCTCCCCTTAATCTTCCAGGTGTGTTCACATTCTCTCCTTGAGAGCTGTTGTGAGTACGATAGAGGAGGTGATTGATGAACCTTTCGTTCAGCTCCATGTGATTCCCCTGAGGCTCTAAGCCTATTTTTCACCTTACCACTTTGTCTCCCAGTGTTTAATTTCTCATTATGTACCACTGGAGTTGGTAATCTCTTTCTCGGGTCTTTTTCCTTCCCCGCTTTCTTCTTGCTGCACTGTCTGGCCAAATTCCCATGATCAGAACATATGAAACATTTTCTATTAAAGGCATACCTCATTTCATCACTTCTATGCTGAGATGTTGATGCAACTTGTTTTCTTCTTCTAGCATCGATCTCCTGAGCTTCCTGACACATACGCATGGTGTGTCCCATTATTCCACAGTAATATCATCTTATGAATGCTTTCCTATGAGAGACTCTTCTCTATGATTTCTCATGATGCTTCTTCTTATCCTCAGATTTATCAAAGTTTATATTTTCACAACCTGAAATGTATTCGAGAGAATCTGGATAGAAGCTTGATGTGTGGCCATGAATCCTGCAGAAATAGCACATGCTATCATTTCTTCTAGTAAAATCCTTTTAGGTCTATCTCCAGCACCTGCAAGGTTTTTCATATCTCTAGATATTTTCACTGCACTTTTCCTATCATTCATAGGAGTGAAATCATCATATCCAATTCTAGATTTTCCCAACATGGATGGTCTTTGGAATGATACAATCCTTTCATGCTTCTCTTCTGATGTAGCATATTTGGCTTTCATTTGATCATCACCTGCAGAAGGATAATCAAATAATAAGTGTAGTGCATCCTTCAACTTGGGATTATCTTTGGATTTAGACTTCTCCATTTCCTTCTTGACTGATTCTAGCTCTTCTTCCAACTTTTGAATCTTTATATCCCTTGATTCAAGTTGGACATCAAGTTCTCCCTTGATAAGATTCCCGCTACTCATCTCATCTTCCAATTCACGTGTCAGCTTATCCACCATGTCACTCTACTCCTTTACTTTCAATTTTTCTTGAGAAACAAAATCAAAACAACATGCATTGTCTTGTTGTAGTCTTTGATTCTTCTGAACTTGATCAGATAGTTGTGTAGAAAGATAAACATTTCTAGCTTTCAGATTCTGAACTTCATCTGAATTTTGACTCTCTTCATAATCACCAGCCTTTTGTAGTTCCTCAGCTTGAGAATCATTCTTTTCCTTTAGGTCAGTTGCCACATCAATAAGCCTTTGATTTAAGCCTCTTAGCTTGTTGACCTCAATCTCCAATACTTTGATCCGGATATCTTTATATTTGACTTCTTCGGTGTTTCCAACGTCACTTGGAATATCAGGTTCTTCAATGCACTTGACTTGATCTTTCACTTTTCTATTCAAGCCATCGATCTCCCTTTTCTATTCTTCAATCTTAAGCTTATACTCACCAACTGATTCTGAGTTCCCTGGTGCTGATAACTTTAGTTCCTCAATTTTATCCATCAACTCAGACTTCTCTTCTTCCTGCTGCTGCATATAAAGTTTGGCATCACGAACAACTTTTTTAGCTTTCTTGGTTTTGGCTCTCCAAACATCTATCTCTTCCAGAGCAGCCTCTAACTCAGCTCGCATATCTATTCTTCCTTCAATTTCTTCTTCTGTTTCAATATTACTCAGATGCTCATGTGATTCACTCATTCCAACATCATGATTGAGTGAATCAATCTTTTCCCTATCAGATTCATCCAGACCTTCCTTCAGTAAGTTGTTTGATTCTTTTAGTTGAATCACACTTTTTCCGAAAACACTTCCACACTGAGGGAATTTACCTGACTTCTGATTCTTCTTTGATTCTTTTCCTTTTCCCATGGCAGATTGAGAGATAAGATAAAAATGTATCTTCAACCAAACAGATCGACTACACCAAGTCGAAGCAAACAAATCTGATAAAAGAAACCTATCCCTCTGATACCAATTGTTAGGACCAATAGGGGCCTATATACCCTGAGAGGGGGGGGGGGGTGAATCAGGGTATGGATATTCTTTTTCAAATTTCTTCCTACCCCACTGGATCTTGACCTCTTTGTTACAAGGGTCACTTTGTTTGCACTTGTGTGTATGTTATGATCACTTACTTTCTCCTTTATATGATGCTGATGCTTTAAATGCAATGCATGAAAATTAGCAGGCAGACGCAGAGATTTTTACTTGGTTCACCCTCACTGGGCTACGTCCAAGGAGCATACGCCGACAAGTTGCCGGTCGTACCAAATTCCACTAATCTTCACTAGCTGTGGATTACAAGGTTCGGGCTAGATCACTTCTAAGCCCAGGCTCACTGCCTTTACATGTTTAGGGTCAGCTCACTGCTTTCCCAAGGGTCACTCCCTATTTCTCTCTCTTTGGCTGACTTCCAGTGGAGAGGATCACCTTCTTCCTCTTCCTAAGCTCACTACTCTGGAAGGGACTCCACTCACAGTTTATAGACCTGTAGGTCTCTTCATTTGCATGAATGAATACATCTTCCTCTGTGTGTAGATGCTCTATTGAAGTACAACTTTCACCCGTAGATGAATATCTATTTGTACCGAAGGTATCGGGAAATGTACCAGCTTCCACGCAGTCCGAGAAGAACCGCTGGAACAAAACCTTACTTGGCACGCAAGTCAATCTCGGCGCGCAAGTATCGGCACGCAAGTCTCAACGGGCGCGCAAGTCCCCCTCTGACACTTGCGCGACATAAGATTCCTCCACTCCAAACTTGCGCAACTCACTTCCTTTTACGCCCAAAACAATATTGGCGCGCAACTTCCAACCGGCGCGCAACTTCTACCACCGGCGCACAACTTCAACTACTGGCGCCCAAATTCACCTGCACGAACCACACTCACCACTTGCGCGACCACCACACCTGCGCGACAGGAGCTCTGATTTCTCAAAGTGTTGAACTCCGGTAAAAATGAGGAGGGGTGGTCCAGTATTTATAGGCAATCTGACCACCCTGCGCGACGGCGCGCAAGTCACCTGCGTGACCCAATTTCGGCGTGCAAGTCCCCTGTCATTTTAGACACTTGCGCGACCAACTCCCAAAATTGCGCGAAACTCTTTACTTTTCCATATTTTGATCATATGATCTTGAAAAAAATATGGCGCGCAAGTTTCCTATACTCTATGTCCTTGGCGCGCAAGTCCTTTTGCCAAAAACACTTTTCTTCATTTGCCGATTTTCAGGCCCTAAAATTTGGAAAACACTGGAAAACAGCGCCACCTTGTATCTGTTCTTTTGTACCGCCTCCAGATCATCCATTCCTTTTATCGACATTCTTGTATCAAACATGGATCATTGACCTCAACTCTTGAACTCGACATTCCACCATGAAATCCTCTTTGTCAACAAATTTGTATGTCATTGATTTGCTTTGTCAACAATCACTACTCAGATGACTACTTTGTCAACAAACACAATCACCTCAAAAATGCTTCAATGATACCTTGAGGGATTTTTCCCAACAATTTCTGCCTCTTGTTTTGGGAGAGTACCATTATGGTGGTTCTCCTGAATCAATGCATTTAAGACCCAACATTGGAGATGTTGGGTGGGTGACAGAGTTCTCCACTTTGTTGATGGCTCAACCAACACGTTGGTTGAAAGAAATATCAGTGAGAACTTCTGGGATGCCATTGGAATGAATTAATCTATGAATAATTCCTTCAATATATGGTACAAGTAAAAAAAACAAAACCCCATCAAAGTAGAATGTCATGAACACATGCATAATTGATGATATTTCTAGGTGATATTTCTTTATGGAAGTGAAAGCGGTCGGAAGGGGGTATGACTACCACCTTGGTTAATGATTCAAATCAGGTTCACCATTTTTTTTTGAAGAAATTGTTATGAGGCCCAAAATGAAATGATCCAACGTGTACTAAGAAACATATCCAATTTATCTTACAAATGAGGTTTTATAATTAAGCTATTTATGTTAGGCTTACCATTTTGTTTCCATAAACTATAGGATTCTATTTAAGTGGGTCAATTGTAGGGGGTTAAATGGTGTGAAATAAATGATGTCAAGAATAAAATCTTTGAATGGTCTCTAATGGGTTTTTTGTGGAGCCAAAAACACCCAACGACTCTCACATCCATGATCAATGGACCAACTTTCTAAAGGTATGAATTTGTTGGATGATTTGGCCAACAACACTAAAGAACTCACATTTTTCAGGAAGATGAGAACTTGGGATCATATCACCCTTGGGGGGGGGGGAACTACTTCCTATCCTGGGACTCTCTTATAGATTTAATCTATGTTTATATGCTTTTGAATTCTTGGTTTATTCCTAGGCATGTGTCTGTGGATTATCGATAGAGAAAAAAGTCATCATGACTATGCCAGGATGTGGAATCATCTATATGTATCTAAGGTTATCCATCAATGGAAGGATATATATGTATCAAAGGCTCTCTATCAATGTTACCCTTTTATGGATAAATTAGGTATTATTTGTTCATTCACTTAGAAAACAATGGTTTTAAACGACATTAAATGGAGATCTTGAGTTTATCGACATCCATGGGGGAAAAAAGATGTTTGGATGTTGGGGTCGAACCCATAAGATGGGATTATTACATATCCTCATGAGAGGAATCAGAATCCACATAATTCACTGTTTCTTTACTAGACACATCACCTTTTATGGTCATGTGACAACGACCCAACCATACAGTTTATCGTCATGCAAAAAAGACATCTATATGAAAGGTTACCTAGAAAAGATTGTGTGGGACTTATGCAGAGGTATCTTGAGATACCTAGAAGAGATATTGTCTCCCAGATTCATTTTAACCTATTGGGACTATGACATGGAGAACATTATGGTGATTTGGGTGTCGATTTTGGACCTCAGAGAGGATTTCTACATATCCTAGTTAGTTGGTAATTAAATCCATCACCATTCAGTTGGAGTTGGGACTTACACTTTTGAGGAGTCCCTTTAAAGGAGAATAATTGGGTCTTATGCATGGGAGATTCCCATTTTAGTGTATTTGATTGGGTCTTACAACTTCTGTGTGGCCTATTTGGATTGAAGTTAGGGATTACATATATAGATAAAGACCATGTTTTGGTATTAACTGTGGGGGTTATATCTATGAATAAGTCTCATTTGAATTGATTTAGGATTATGCAGATGTCATGATAGCCTCCAACCTCTAATCCCATGTGAGTCATGCTCGATGTGAGAAGCAAGAGGAGGTAGTGGATTTGGAGATCACACGTCCCAATTCATCTATTGATAGATGGTACTGGAACCCAAATGGAGGGAGAGAGAGGGTTTTTAATGTTCTCATTTCCTTTATTGTTTTCTTATCCTCGATAGTCATATTTGGAGATATATACGAATACATCTTGGGTGAAGGAAAATAGGAGTGAAGGTGCCACCACTTGCAAGAAAGGATAGGGGCTTACCTCAGTAGGAGTACCCTGAATTTAGTTTCATGGTGAGTATCTCATTACTTTTAAAAAGGAAACACAACTATGATCCCCTCTATTATCACCTATAATGAGGAGGTAAAATTAGAACCCCAATGTCCTAAACCCCGTTACCATGGAAATGTAATCTCAAGGTCATTTCAGGGGTCCGCCTTACTACTGGGGTAACAAACATGAATCCTCTTACCATGGGTATTTACAATGAAAAGGACAATATGGTGTTATCTATTGTTTTACTATAAATTTTTGGTGGCTTTAGAAGAGGCCTTAGCCTAATGCCATTATACTGATTCACAGAGGGTCCAAAATTGGGATGATGATGTGACACAAGGTAGTGATCGAATCTGGAGAGTGGAATGCTCTAGGATATCCCATTCCACATTGCATGTTCTTATATAGGATGATGCTTCTTCCATGTAGGGGGTTTCTACATGGGAAAGGGGGCGATCCTTGTACCATGGAGGTACATAGACCTGGGTTCAGTTTGTGTAGAGATTCATTTATTGGGGCCATGTTTCATCCAGAAAGCATGGTGTTTCATGGAATTGAGTTCCTCCCATGTAGTTATTTTCTATTCAGGGTAGGGTTCCACCTACATAGGGATTTGATAAGTGGTATTATAGGTTTCAATGAGGCCATTTGTTCTATGCGTCATGAGGGTTATAACCACAAATAATTTTTAGTTTGATGACTTTTAATTGGTTTTAATTTGTTTCCCTCTTCAATTATATCTTACAAGGCATTAACTTCAGGGAATCATCAAAGGATTATGTCTTTTTAGGTCCTATCAATCTCACGGTCGATCCATTTATCCAATATCCTATGTCTCTCAATCCTTCAATCCTAATTTAATTGATCTTAGATCCCCTTGAGATTTATTTATATATAAGTGGGGAGATGGATACCAATGTATCCAGTTGTCTATTACGAGGACTTGATCCATCTTTGGTGGAATCCCATGTAAGAAACATGTCCCATGGATGAACTATTTAGTGGGTGTACATGGTCATCTTCTTTGGTTTCAAGGATCACTACCTTGGTCTCACAAATGACTTCATTTCATTCATGAAGATCCATCAACTTCACATTTTTTGCGAACCATTTTAGTTTGTAGGGGTCACCATCTACAAGGTAGATATATCCACCCCCTTCCTGTAGATGTTTTGATTCTATTTTTGGGAGGCTAGCATCACTGTATTTCCCCCAAGAACTATTTAGTTTACATGTATCTTCTCAAAGTGGGTCTCCATGAAGAGTGGTTGTCTGCCAAGGATTTTTCACTTTTCGATATCCTTAATTCCTTTTACATTTTCTCTTCTATAAATATTTTTCCTTAAAATATTCTTTCAATTTATTTTCTGGAATTTTCCAAATTAATAGGATTATTTCTTTTTACCTTGCAAAGTATTAAGAACCCAAAATTTACAAACACATATTTCTCTTCATAATAGAATGATCTATGTTATAACAGTATTTCAAAAAAGTGAAATTTATTTATTCCTCTTCTTTAAATACAAATCTTATTTGTAGAAAGATCAATATTCTTTCCATTCTTCTTCTTATTCATATGAAACAACTTTTCACAACACCTTTTTTCTTATTCCCACTACTTATTCTTTTCTTAGTTCACGAACTAAGTTACACTAATTTTTCTTCTTGATTCAATATAATAAAAGTATATTCAGTTTGATTGTTGTGTAGAGTCAGTTTGAATCTTGGAACATACACAATTATTGTTCTCTCTGAAATGGAAGTGCTGAAATCCCTCATTTCTTGAAACTAAAAGGCTTATTCACTAAATATTCCAGGGAAAAACTATACACCCTCCATATATTTATCCTTATTCACTCTACTACATATATATTAATAATGTTTCACAATATATTTTATTTTTTTAGAATTTAAATTTCAAATTCAAATAATCAAAATTCTTTCAACTTCTTCCATAACTTCTTCTTCAATAATTATAGCTTTTGGATCATGTAATATCTTCTAGATACCATTGATGCTTCCAAAAACAACCTCATATATTTTCTTAGAGAGCACTTGAATCTCATATGAATCCAAATCATCAAAACTTCTCATAAATAAAACAAACTCCCCAATATAGATTTCATCACAGCCAGATAAAAATGTTGGGCCATTTTACCTTTTAAAAATGCATTTCATAATGCGAGTAGTCCACCCCATTCTGTCTATTTGTGATATGCGACTCTAATAATATACCATAACTTCCTACACCATGGTTGTAGTCTTATTCCTCATTCAGTTTCACATAGGTAGGCGCAATAAACACTATAGAGACCTCTATGTCCATTTTGGTATTGATCATTTCACACAGGCACACTGGAATATTATAACAAGAACACCACAACCATTTTTAGCCTTGTATGTTTCACACAGGCACACTAGAATCCACCACAGGGTCACTATAGGCATAGTCCATTTCTATTTACCTAGATTGGTCATGGAATTCTCAATACACACTTCAGCATAGGAATGAACTTTCTGGTTTTCCTCTCTATCTTTAACACGCCTACCTCTATGGTGCGACATTGTCTATGTTGATAAATGTAGAGACCCGAATCTTAACGTACATGGACATTACATTACATTTGCGGAATACTTAGTACATAAAAAACACACACACACAAGGACCGTAATAGTTTAGTGTCTTTGGAAACTCGGAATATAATCTTCTAATCGTGGTGAAAGATCTTCAACATCTCCCATAAAGATCTTCCTTTTTTTTTACCTAAAACATTTCTTTATATCCTGGGGAAAAGAAAACATAACAGGGTGAGCTCAAATGCTCAGTAAGGGTAAACAAAAGAAATATCAATCACATCATTTTCATAAGAACATAACATTTTGGAAATCTTAACCTGCAAAAGAGATCATAATTTCATAACATGGGATAAATCATAGTAGTGAAATGAAATCCCAATAATCATAACTTAAAACATGAAACTTTGTGGCATACACACATAATCATAGAGAATCATTTCTTGTTAGTCAAGACTCATTTCCAAGACTATCTTAATGGACAAAGTCCCTTTCTGAACCGAGTCACCCTCATTTCAGTCCTGTTTCACTGAACCGGTATAACCTACCGTTCCAGCCATGTCCATCTCATGAGATATAAAATCTTTACCCAATGCATTGGAGGGAGATATAGGTCCCACCCATCTCATAATGATACCATTCTTATGTGTGCCACAAAATCATAAATCATACATCATTTCATAACCCATGTAGTAAAAATGGGATTCGTAAACATCGTGACATCATAAAACAATTCATATAAGATAAAGGAATTCATAAAAAAAAATTCCATCACAACATAACCAAATCAATGTAATAATAGAGATAGAAACAGAACCCTATGTTATCTTAGATGGAAAATAATTTTGATAAAACACTTGAAATGAATTCTTGAGGAAAATATCCTTTCTTCTTCAAAAACATTTTTCCTTTCTTAACATGTCATACAATTCTAAAATAAAAGAAGTTGATTTAAAATAAAATTGAAAACTTTTAAAGGAAGGTTCTTGGAAATAATGTTTAAAAAAATCCATTCATGATGTATAAGTTAAAAAAAACATTCTTCGTACTTTTGTCGAAAAAGTCAAAAAGTACCTCGTACGAAAAACGAAAAAAGATTCCTTTCATATATTTTACTAAAAACTCACCAAAGGGTAAAATTGGATTTAAACAATTGTAGTTGGATGGAAATAACATTACATATTGAGGAAACATAGATGTGGATGATAAAACACACCCCAGTAAATACCAACGTATAAACAATCCCGGATAAAAATGAGATTGTGATATTTCCCTTACCTTAGGTCCGATTTGCTTCGTAAGTGTCTGAACCTCCTGTATAATGATTTAAATAATGTCATTGACTTATTATAGAATCATATTCATTTTTATTATATCATATACGGTTCACTTATGACTTTATATCAACCATTCTTTTGTAAATTCAAGTTAAAGTAGCGTTTTGGGTAAAATCGTCTCATTGGTCATTCGTGTTTTAACTTGTAATTATTCATATGATTACTTAGATCATGATTACTTAATTCCAGAATATAAAACATGATTTATATATAATATATATTCAGAATATACATATATATAATGGATCGATAAATGGAAAGAAATACACCGTTCATGGAGACGGTAGGCCGTACGTACGCATGAACGCTGTTTTCGTTTCCTTATTGAATTGAGTGGAATTAAGTAGATGACATACATATATATACACATAAATCCAGTAGCTTTATAATGTCATATATTTCATTATTATTGCTTATATATACTTTATAATCATTCTTAAATGGTTAACATGGAGAATGAATCTCATCGCGTCGTGGAGACGGTAGTCCGTACGTACGCACGAGCGATGATATCATTTCCATAATTATTGAATTGAATTGGAGTGGATGATACAATATATCAGAATAATTATGATGTTATAATAACTATGTATAGTTATTCTTTACACCATAATACCCATCCATGTAAGGTGCTGGTGGAAAAACAGATTACACCACGGCGTGGAGACGGTATTCCGTACGTACGCACGCGTGGTGATTTTGTTTTCCGTAGGATGGATAGATGGAGAAATAGGGTTGTTTCATACTTATAATAACATATCAGTATATGAGTGATCCTGATTTTATTACTTCATAATGAAACAACCTAAGAAGAATAAGTGGACGAAGAAATAAAGTTGAAAGAATCGGTAACAGAAATTACCTCTTCTTTGAAGTGCTTCTTTGAGACCTCCTTTTAGGGCACTAAAATTGGTCTTTGAGGAAGACCAGAACCTCTAAGATGTTTCTAGGGAAGTTTATAGGAGAATTCGGCAGGGGTTGGACGAGCTTGAAGGCTCAAAGTTGTGTGATGAAGAGAGGGAGGAGGTGCCCTTTTATAAGGGAGGAGAGGGGCACTTTAGGAATATCTCAAAATATTATTTTATATTAAAGTCAAAATCGGTTTATAATGGTTCCAAAGGGTCTTATTTAGAAGTTAAAGTGGGGATGGGTCGAAATCCTGTCAACCAATAGGATTTATACAAGTTTAGGTTATTATTTTAACCTTATCAATTAGATTTAACTCTAAGTTAAATAATTTAACCTTTACCGTGACTTTTTGTTTTCTTACACTATATGGTTAATACACTTACTATAACATGCCAAAAGAACCCCAAGTTGTTTATTATTAATATATATATCCTTATCTAAGTCATTTGGCCGAACCTTAGATTTTTAGGAATAAAATAACAATTAATAATATAATATTTTATTTAAAAACTATTTTGTGTCAATTTTGACACTATTTGATATATGATTTTTGTGAAAGTCATAACAGAATTATATGTTCAAACCAAGTTGATTAAATCAACAATAATATATCATAGTAACCTATAAAATTATTGGAATTCATAAAAAGTATTAAATTACATTTATTTGAGCATTTATAACATCAATTATGTTAACATTTCCTTAAAAGGGTAATTACTTCATCATCGTTGTGTCATAAATAAATTAATTTATTTAAAGTTTAAAAATTATAAATAAAATATCATTATGTAGGAAATATTTTTAGATGTTTAATTAATGTTTATAGTCTAATTTATCTTATGTATAACCCCATATTAAAAATGTTTTAGTTATTAAACTTTGATTTTAACTATTTTAACTATTCATTAAATAAAATAATATTAAATGTCATAATCTAATACAAGTGGACCTAAATGGTCATATTATATTAATAAGGTTGTTTTTGGTCGAATTACACTTATCCAATAGAATTAGGACATGTGTTTGGGTAATAGTAATATCATATTTACCCTTAGTTACCCTATTTACTATTAACCGCAGTAAAAAAAAAGTAAAAATTACTATTCACCAAAAAATTATTTTTATCTCATTGAACCAAATTTTACTTAATGATATCAACCGTGTCTGTCGGATTTCTAAATTCCATTCACAGAAGCGGTAAAATTAAGTTTTGTGCAAAATTCAGTTTTTAACCTACCACTTAGTGGTTTCACTATTCATAAAAAATTGAAAGTTTTCAGAAAAATACCAAAAATTAGGCCTAAGCTATATTTGATATTATGAACTCAAAAATGATGTCTATTTTACCAAATTAAAAATATATCAGTTGCATTAACTAATTTAAAAATTAATTCCCATCGTCAAAACAAATAGCGTGTTTTTAAAAGATAATAAATATCAAAAGATTGACACTTGTTTATAACTGGTTTAAATGTGAAATTACATCCAATGACCAACATTGTATTAAATTGTAAAAATATATTCTAAATATACTTTAAAACCACTCAAATTAATAATTTATCACTATTAATTATTTCGATTGAAAAATTTGTTTTTAATTAAAATTTAGTAATTTTCACTATTCATCAAAATATGAAAGTTATCCGAAAATCACCAAAATTTCACCCTAAGCTAATTTCGATATTAAGAATCCAAAAATGAATTCCACTTTGAAAAATAAAATTACAAAATTTCAAAAGTTGGTTATTACTATTCATAACGGCTAGTTTTAATAATATTTTAATAGCATATTGTTTTTTAGTGAAACTCGTTATTGCGTACTACACACGCTATCGAGGAAGGTCGCGATTGCAAGGAAAATCAAGGATGCGTGTTGTGCAAGCTCCTTTTGGTGTAGCGTACAACAAAATACATTAGTGAAATTAAAAAGAATATTTTTCATAAAATCTCGGGGTGTTACATTCTACCCCCCTTAAAATGAATTTCGCCTTCGAAATTCGTCGGGGTTATAAATGGTTTACTTTTTGAAAGTTTCTTTAATAGAAACCCACATCGTAAAAAGGAATACCAAAACCAATCTTTAAAAACGAAAGTATGGAACGTAACGGTTACCCAAATAAACTAATCACTGGGTTTCCACATAGGTGAAAATATGGATATGGAAGAAAAATCTAACCATCATGTTCTGATGGAGAGTGGTAGAGAACATGGCTATGGAAAAGCCAAAAATCACAAATCCATAAATTTGTGACGATCTAAGGTACCATCCGATTAATCAGTTATAGGAGCACTAGGACAACATTTTTGGTTTTCAAGATCATTTCCCTAAAGTTGAAGAATTTGAATTAGAATAAATACTTACTTTATTTTGGTACAATCTCACTATTGTTTGTGCCTTGAACAATTTACACTTCATCTATTAAATAAATGAAGTTGAATTTGTTATTCGTGAAGTTTTAGCAGATCATGTGATAGAATGACGGGTCATTCCATCTGTCTCAAACAAAAGGTTAGAAAAAGTTATAAGTCCATCTTATGGTTAATCGTATATGGTTACAAAAATGAACTTATAATTCATATATCATACTGCTTAATAAAATAAAACTAGTTTCTACTAACCAGGGACTTCCTGTAGGCCAGTGGTAGGCGATAAAGGCCAGTCGCACTTCGGTTGTGGGTTCGATTCCCACAGCCTTGTCCGACGCGATGGGCTATCGCCCGTCCTACAGGTTGTCCTTTTTCTAAAGCTGTATTACTATAACATCCTATCAATAATACTAACTTATGTCCAACATACTCCATTCCAATCTTTAGGCTTATCCATAATACTGCCGTCTACTCTCAGAGACATAAGATATATCTTGTTGGTCACATTCCAAATATTCAAAGGCCTTAATCTTGTACTCTCTTGAATACCCATTGAAACATAGTGAAAACTTGAATGCATTTAAAAGTTAACACTTTCCATATACCAAAAATCCTCAAAATTCTATATACTCAAACCATGATATCACTTAGTCCTTATATAAATCATGAGCTCATGAATACTGTCAAACATTTCATTTTATCGTTTTCCCTTCATTATGCGCATATCATCTTATTTCCAAAAATATCTCAATCACTTTGAATACCACATTAGACCAATACATAAATATTCCAATACTCCATGATACAACATTATTTTGGAATCCCATTACATAAACACTTAATCATTCCACCACATCGTTGTCATATTCAACATTGCCAATAGTGATCACATGTGACTTCCCTTTGTCCTTTTCCTTAAGCGGTTGCTCATGTCGATCATCACTAACCCTTGGATTGGGGCATTTATTAGCATAATGCCCTATTTCCTTGCACTTGAAGCATTGAAGTGTTGGTGGTGCGTTCTCTGCAGTGTTTGCTTTATTCACATCATTAGAAACCCTTTTTCCATTACTTCGACACTCAGCTACTCGATGACCTTCTTTTCCACACTTAAAACATTTTCTAGTCCCTTTAAGACAATCTCCACCATGCTTCTTTCCACACTTTGTGCATAAGGAAACATTCATCTTCTTTTCACCATTATTCTGAGATTTCTCCATGAACTCCATCTTTCGTTTCTTGTCAAAACCATGAGATGGATATGTAACACCAACATCCATTTCTACCTTGATAGCACAATGCACAATTTCTTCATAGCTACTGAAGTCTCTTATAGCTAATGACCTTCTAAGACTTGGTTTTAAGCCACTGAAAAATCGATCAACTTTACTTTCATGTTGGATGATAATGCCAGATGCATACCTTGCAAGTCTTGTAAAATTCGCTTCGTATATACCAACAGATTCATCATCTTTCTGCTTCAGCTCAAGAAACTACTTTTCAATCTTTGTTCAAAGAATATGAGGGAAGTACTTACTGAAAAACAAGTTCTTGAACTCGTCCCATTCCATGGACTCAATTTCATCTCTTGGCCTCGTATTCTTGATAAGATTCCACCATTGATCAACTTCACCTTCCAAACGATATACTGCTAAGATGACTTTATCATGTTCAGAACATTGAAGAACTGAAAACATCTTTTCAGTGGTACTGATCCATTGTTCAGGAACAAGTGGATCGGAAGTCCCACTGAAAGAAGGTGGACGTTGCCTCATGAAGGACTCAATAGAATATTGTTCCCTTCTCTGCTCATTTGGAAGTCCAGAATGATTCATAGCTTGTGTAAGTATAGCAATAAGATTTTTCACTCCATCTCCCGTAACATTTGTTTGTTTAGGAGGACAATCATTGCATTGTCCATTGCATTGATCAACACGGTTCCTTCGGGTTCCAGCCATCGTCTAAAACCCAAAAAGAATAGTGTGAGAGGAAAAAATCATAATAAAGGGGGAGTAACTTCAATATATAACATCTTTGGTTTAATCTAATATCGTTACCATAGTTCTAGGACTATATCCTATACGTATACTTATCCTTAGGGTCATCCCTAGACATACCTTAGAAATATCACTAGGGATCTCACTAACATTTTCGCATCCTAGTTTCCAAAGGTTGACTAAACCTTTCCTCTGATACCAACTGTAGAGACCCGAAGCTTAACGTACATGGACATTACATTACATTTGCGGAATACTTAGTACATAACAAAAACACACACACAAGGACCGTAATAGTTTAGTGTCTTTGGAAACTCGGAATATAATCTTCTAATCGTGGTGAAAGATCTTCAACATCTCCTATAAAGATCTTCCTTTTTTTACCTAAAACATTTCTTTATATCCTGGGGAAAAGAAAACATAAAAGGGTGAGCTCAAATGCTCAGTAAGGGTAAACAAAAGAAATATCAATCACATCATTTTCATAAGAACATAACATTTTGGAAATCTTAACCTGCAAAAGAGATCATAATTTCATAACATGGGATAAATCATAGTAGTGAAATGAAATCCCAATAATCATAACTTAAAACATGAAACTTTGTGGCATACACACATAATCATAGAGAATCATTTCTTGTTAGTCAAGACTCATTTACAAGACTATCTTAATGGAAAAAGTCCCTTTCTAAACCGAGTCACCCTTGTTTCAGTCCTGTTTCACTGAACCGATATAACCTACCGTTCCAGCCATGTCTATCTCATGAGATATAAAATCTTTACCCAATGCATTGGAGGGAGATATAGGTCCCACCCATCTCATAATGATACCATTCTTATGTGTGCCACAAAATCATAAATCATACATCATTTCATAACCCATGTAGTAAAAATGGGATTCGTAAACATCGTGACATCATAAAACAATTCATATAAGATAAAGGAATTCATAAAAATAATTCCATCACAACATAACCAAATCAATGTAATAATAGGGATAGAAACAGAACCCTATGTTATCTTATATGGAAAAAGTTTTTGATAAAACACTTGAAATGAATTCTTGAGGAAAATATCCTTTCTTCTTAAAATTTTTTTTTCCTTTCTTAACATGTCATACAATTCTAAAATAAAAGAAGTTGATTTAAAATAAACTTGAAAACTTGTAAAGGAAGATTCTTGGAAATAATGTTTTAAAAAATCCATTCATGCCGTATAAGTTAAAAAAACATTCTTCGTACTTTTGTCGAAAAAGTCAAAAAGTACCTCGTACGAAAAACGACAAAAGATTCCTTTCATATATTTTACTAAAAACTCACCAAATGGTAAAATTGGATTTAAACAATTGTAGGTGGATGGAAATAACATTATATATGGAGGAAACATAGATTTTGATGATAAAACACACCCCAGTAAATACCAACGTATAAACAATATCGGATAAAAATGAGATTGTGATATTTCCCTTACCTTAGGTCCGATTTGCTTCGTAAGTGTCCGAACCTCCTGTATAATGATTTAAATAATGTCATTGACTTATTATAGAATCATATTCATTGTTATTATATCATATATGGTTCACTTATGACTTTATATTACCCGTTCTTTTGTAAATTCAAGTTAAAGTAGCGTTTTGGGTAAAATCGTCTCATTGGTCGTTCGTGTTTTAACTTGTAATTATTCATATGATTACTTAGATCATGATTAATTAATTCCAGAATATAAAACATGATTTATATATAATATATATTCATAATATACATATATATAATGGATCGATAAATGGAAAGAAATACACCGTTCATGGAGACGGTAGGCCGTACGTACGCATGAACGCTGTTTTCGTTTCGTTATTGAATTGAGTGGAATTAAGTAGATGACATACATATATATACACATAAATCCAGTATCTTTATAATGTCATATATTTCATTATTATTGCTTATATATACTTTATAATCATTCTTAAATGGTTAACATGGAGAATGAATCTCATCGCGTCGTGGAGACGGTAGTCCGTATGTACGCACGAGCGATGATATCATTTCCATAACTATTGAATTGAATTGGAGTGGATGATACAATATATCAGAATCATTATGATGTTATAATAACTATGTATAGTTATTCTTTACACCATAATACCCATCCATGTAAGGTGTTGGTGGAAAAACAGATTACACCACGGCGTGGAGACAGTATTTCGTATGTACGCACGCGCGGTGATTTTGTTTTCCGTAGGATGGATAGATGGTGAAATAGGGTTGTTTCATACTTATAATATGAGTGATAATTATGTTATTACTTCATAATGAAACAACCTAATAAGAAGAAGTGGAAGAAGAAATAAAGTTGAAATAATCGGTAACAGAAATTACCTCTTCTTTGAAGTGCTTCTTTGAGACCTCCTTTTAGGGCACTAAAATTGGTCTTTGAGGAAGACCCGAACCTCTAGGATGTTTCTAGGGAAGTGGATAGGAGAATTTGGAAGGGGTGGGCCGAGCTTGAAGGCTCAAAGTTGTGTGAGGAAGAGAGGGAGGAGGTTCCCTTTTATAAGGGAGGAGAGGGGCACTTTAGGAATATCTCAAAATATTATTTTATATTAAAGTCAAAATCGGTTTATAATGGTTCCAAAGGGTCTTATTTCGAAGGTAAAGTGGGGATGGGTCGAAATCCTATCAACCAATAGGATTTATACAAGTTTAGGTTTTTATTTTAACCTTATCAATTAGATTTAACTCTAAGTTAAATAATTTAACTTTTACCGTGACTTTTGTTTTCTTACACTATATGGTTAATACACTTACTATAACATGCCAAACGAACCCCAAGTTGTTTATTATTAATATATATATCCTTATCTAAGTAATTTGGCCGAACCTTATATTTTTAGGAATAAAATAACAATTAATAATATAATATTTGATTTAAAAACTATTTTTTGTCAATTTTGACAATATTTGATATATGATTTTTGTGAAAGTCATAACAGAATTATATGTTCCAACCAAGTTGATTAAATCAACAATAATATATCATAGTAACCTAGAAAATTAGTGTAATTCATAAAAAGTCTTAAATTACATTTATTTGAGCATTTATAACATCAATTATCTTAACATTTTCTTAAAAGGGTAATTAATGCATCATCGTTGTGTCATAAATAAATTAACTTATTTAAAGTCTAAAAATTATAAATAAAATATCATTATGTAGGAAATCTTTTTATCTTTCTAATGAATATTTATAGTCGAATTTATCTTATGTATAACCCCATATTAAAATTTTTTTATTTATTAAACTTTGATTTTAACTATTTTAACTATTCATTAAATAAAATAATATTAAATGTCATAATCTAATCCAAGTGGACCTAAATGGTCATATTATATTCATAAGGTTGTTTTTGGTCGAATTAAACTTATACAATAGAATTTGGACATGTGTTAGGGTAATAGTAATATCATATTTACCCTTAGTTACCCTATTTACTATTAACCGCGGTAAAAAAAAGTAAAAAGTTACTATTCACCAAAAAATTATTTTTATCTCATTGAACCACATTTTACTTACTGATATCAACCGTGTCTGTCGGATTTTCGAAATTCCATTCACAGAATCGGAAAATTAAGTTTTATGCAAAATTCAGTTTTTAACCTACCACTTAGTGGTTTCACTATTCATCAAAAATTGGAAGTTTTCAGAAAAATACCAAAAATTAGGCCTAAGCTATATTTGATATTATGAACTCAAAAATGATGTCTATTTTACCAAATTAAAAATATATCAGTTGCATTAACTAATTTAAAAATTAATTCCCGTCGTCAAAACAAATAGCGTGTTTTTAAAAGATAATAACTATCAAAAGATTGACACTTGTTTATAACTGGTTTAAATGTGAAATTACATCCAATGACCAAAATTGTATTAAATTGTAAAAATATATTCTAAATATACTTTAAAACCACTGAAATTAATAATTTATCACTATTAATTATTTCGATTGAAAAAGTTGTTTTTAATTAAAATTTACTAATTTTCACTATTCATCAAAATATGAAAGTTATCCGAAAATCACCAAAATTTCACCCTAAGCTAATTTCGATATTAAAAATCCAAAAATGAATTCCATTTTGAAAAATAAAATTACAAATTTTCAAAAGGTGGTTATTACTATTCATAACGGCTAGTTTTAATAATATTTTAATAGCATATTGTTGTTTAGTGAAACTCGTTATTGCGTACTACACACGCTATCGAGGAAGGTCATGATTGCAAGGCAAATCAAGGATGCGTGTTGTGCAAGCTCCTTTTGGTGTAGCGTACAACAAAAGACATTAGTGAAATTAAAAAGAATATTTTTCATAAAATCTTGGGGTGTTACAATAAATACTTCAAAAAACACCATCCACCATAGGCGTGGTCTACCTGGATTAGGAATCCATTCTCCATCCATCTTTAATCTTCAAGAAAAGTCTAATTCATGATAATAAAATTATGATATTTAATTCAATGATGAACACCTTACTTGAAATATCCTAGTTATCTTTATCCATTCATCTATAAAAGAACCTTGTGAGATCTTATTCATCATAGAGATATTGATATCATCTTCATGGAATTTAAAATATTCATTCTTAAACCAAAAAAATGCTTAAATGGATTTTCATCAAATCTTACTAGATATATAAAACCTTTATTGGGAAATTATTATATATCTTTATCAAGTATTGATACTTTAACAATACAAAATACATCATAATCATAAATCTTTTTCATCACTTCAATTCCTTCTTTAATATATTGACATTAATTAATGATCATTATTTATTATTAATCATCAACACATTTATACTAAACTATCCATAATCAATTGGAATTGATACAGATAAGAAATGAAACGACCTATAATCTATCTTCAAGCATTGTTAAAACTACATTAAGAATAATAAAGTTGATATATATCAATTTATATACATATTATGATAATATATTTCAATCTTGAATTTACTACAACACTCAAATACATAAATTAAGACATTTCAAACATAGCATGATATGACAATAACATTGAAACTTTTTCAAATTTACACTTTTAGTAACTGATTAAAATTATTCTCCTTTATGTTAGAATATTATATTTATTATCATGTATGATAGATTATGATATATAAATTTTCAATGACACCACCTTCAAGAAATTTCTAGATAAATTCATTTTTCCATGATATGATATTTTCTGGAAGCTTCTTCATTTTCCACTTGTCTCCCCCTAAAGGGAAGAACACCTAAGCACATTCATAATTATAAATCTATTTAATAATTTATTTCAATATGTTACAATACAATAATACACCAGAATGGGTTCTTTCTTGTGGTTATCAAGATTATAAAATTTATACATCTTCACCAAGGATGATCTTCTTTAATAGATAATCTTGATATTAGATAGATCAATCCATGGAGGAATCTTCAAATTCACACTATCCCATCCTGAAAATGTACACTCCATCTTAGTACTCCCCTTGTGAACATGATTAAAATTTAATTCCCTATATTATATGTACAAATACCATACACTAGTGTTAAAGGAATAAGGTGGATCTCCATGCTTCTCAACATAAATAGTCAGGTTTAGTTTTTCTCAACCAATTTTTTCCATTTTCTCTAGTATTAATTACTGAACAACTAGGTTTTAATTATTAATTATCTTGATTAAACATGGATCTCATCACTTCTTCCATTTCATTATGATATATAATTTTTCTCTTTTTATCCATATATGAATCTTTAGATGAAATATTCATTCTTTTCATGGATTTATCTTGTGATTAAAATGTTTCTAAACATACCTTTTCAATGTGTCCATCTATATTTCATCTCTCACACAAAACATTTCTTAATTAATTATTTTCATTTGTTGACAACCTCTCATGAAATTATACTTCTTCATGTGGAATCTTCTTCTTTCCTTTAGAACTTTCTTTTATTTATTCTCCATGAACATTTTTATCTCTTTCCATATCATATGAAAAAAACAAATAATTATTTAGGAATATTGAAAACTTATTGATTTAGAATTCCTAGTATTCTTGTACATTCTTTGAATTTTATATCTTATATGAATTGTGTCCAAGGATGACTTCTTCTGAAACTTCTAGGGTATAATCTGTTTTTTCAACGTTCTTCAAATTTCTACTAAAGGATAACTATTCATTATTAATTACCAAATATTGGGTTATTTTATTCCCATTATATTTTTATAAACATTGATATATATATGTATCAATTTTTTGACCACCTTGATTACAAATATAAAATATATAATCAAGAACCTTAAATTTGTTTGAACCTAACTAATTTTTATTTGACTATGATTGTTTCATATTCACCATCTTTATCCCCATTGATAAGGGATTACTATAATCTTTATCATTCAAATTATTTTACCAAAAATCCAATTAAAAATTCTCAAATTGATTACACCACAATAATTTCCCAAAAAATATTATTATACTCTTCTTTAGTGCATGTTGTTTATATTTTTCAGATTCAATAGCATGCTATAGTTGGGCCTTCTTTATCACTAGTCTAACTTAACTTATAGAAATAGTACTTATAAATATTATTCTATACACTATGAACGTGGTGGTTAGTTATTTTCCATTTTTCCTCATCAATATTTGTACAAAAACATAAATTGTTTTAGAGAAACAAATTTATAAATAATATTACAATGAGATCTGTACGAAACCTCTTTATTTGAGACTAAATGAGAATGATAATAAAAATATGTAATGATCTTCTTAATGCATAACAGAGGTCCATTAAGACACAAATCCTCCTTAAAAAAAACTTTTAGCAAAAGCTTCATATTTATTTGATTGTGAAAACTCAATATGTTTTATTTCCAAATTGGATAACATGATTTCGAATTCAAGACACTTCACAAGGAGATAATTCTTTTTATCTTCAATAAATTCTATTATATATTCACAGTCCTTCCTCATATTCACAAATTCCTATTTATTATTTACAACATTATCTTGTAATAATATGTTATGCTTTTTGATCCTCTTGAATTTGATATGCATTTATACTTTATTGACATCAATGCTAGGTTTTATATTTTCTTTTAATGAATGTATCTTATAATCAAATTCATTAGTGGCATCATTATTTTATAATATTGTGTTGAGACACTTCTCTTCAAATTTGGATCATCTTCCATCAAGTTCCTCATACTACCCTTCTTAGAGAGTAAATTATTAAGAGAGATTTATTCATGATAGTTCTGTTTCTACCAATGATTTATCTAATCTATCTATTTCATCTTTAAGTTGAGTAACTACTTCCTAACAAATTTTAAAAATCCCATAGATAAAAGAAACCATTTCTTGGAAAAAATAACAAATCATATCTTTTAGCATATCAATAGATAAATCTACTGATATATGATCACACTCATCTGTTCTTGGACTATCTTTTGGACAGTTCAGACAAGAATTTTAACATACCTCTTGATCTCTTGAGTGACTTGAATTAACTAAGGTAGATTTAATTCTCAAATCCTTATTAGTTGAATAAATCACCGGTTATCCTCTTTCCATACTAGATTTTCTTCTTTTTTAATATGCCATGGAAAAACTTCTTCCTATTTTTATAAGAGGAACATGTTCTTCATCTTCTTATTCTATTTATTTTTATTGTTCATCAAAGTCTTAGGAAAAAAATGAGTTTTGATTTTATATAGAAATAACTTCTACCAAACTTCAATTCATAATAATTACAAGAAATAATATTAAAATATTAAAAGAAAACAATTTCATATTGAGAATACACTTATAGAAGAACTGGGATCTGATACCAATTGAGAATACAATTAAGGCTAACCTATCTATTTGATACCACTTAAGGATGATCCACTAAGGATATGTTATATAATGATAGGGGGGGTAAATCAGTGTTAGTGACCAATTATCACTTTTTCAATACCATTTTTACTTTTATTACTTTCATTGTTAGGTGATAATTCTCTTCATATCTCTCTCATGTTCATTTTTCTTTATAGAAACATTTCTAAACACATACACACTAGATACACAATTATTTACAAGGTTTAACATTCAAAAGAAAAGGGTTTTCTTAGTAAGATCTGGTTTCTGTTGAGATGATAATATCCACCAGTGTAAACCTATGAATAAAAATGGGTATGGTTTATACATGAAAGCATGTTTGGTTCATACCATACTTTAAAAAACCCCTCCATATCTTTATACAACAATCTTGATAGTTTCAAATTTCTAGAGACAACAACTAAAGAGTCTTCTTCAAAATCGCTACAAAGTCGGTGATGCACTAATTCCATTATTCTTTCTCATTTCCTTTTACTTTCACATCAGCATGAATGTAATTTTTCTTTTATATACAAACATAAATTCATACACACTTATCATCTTCACAGTATCAATATTTGGGTGATAAAATTATATTTTTGGATCAATAATTCCTTATTCCTCTTATTTCTATACAAATAATATGCGTACAACAATAACTCTTCCTTCCCTTATTCTTCTTCTTCTTCCCATACATTGACATTAAACAAAAAAAATTTATTCTTCCATTTACTTCTTCTTTATTTAGTACATGGACTAATTTACAATACTTCTTCTTATGGATTCAATACACAACAAATATTTGTAGGTTGCGTGCTCTGTAGAATCACCTTGAATCTTGGTACATACATAATTATCCTTCTCTATGAAATGGTAGTGATGAGCCACCACTTTTCTTGATACTAGGTATATTCACTAAAAATGATATTTTGGAACTATACAACCCCTATATATTTATCTTTCATAACTCTTCTACATATATATTAATTTCTTTACATAACAACATTTATTTTGTTTGAATTTTAATTTCAAATTCAAATTCTAAAGATTATTTCAACTAATTCCATAACTTCTTCATATTTAAATAAAGCCATTAAATCATGTAATATCTTCTATTTATCATTGATAATTCCAAAAATGACCTCATAGACTGAGTTAGAGATCCCTTGAAACACTTATGAAGCCAAATCATCAAAATCCCTTGTCACTACATCAAAATCATTGACAAAACCTTCACCATGATCCAATGCTTAATGATTGATTGTTTTTCCTTTAGAAAACATTTCACCATGACCTGGTGTATAGTGGTTTGTTTTATGTTGTATTCCATTTTATTTGGCATAATACAACTTGGTTTATGTATTACACATACTTTGATTTCTTTTTACGGATGTGTGTTTGTTTTGTTATTTTCCACTATTTATTTAATCTGATCTAAGGGCATCATCTACTTATATAGATTATAGAACCTCTACTAGTGGAAAACCAAAAGTTTACATGGAGCCATATTTGATGCCTTTTCACGAGTTAGATCAGGTTATGGGTTTGGCCAACCTAGGCCGATTCATGAAAGATATACCCATCACCAAGTAGATATTATATGCTTAGGTAGTTTTTTCTAGGACATTTTAAAATATGTCTACTAGGGTGACGAGTCCCCTATAATTTTTTGGATCATGTATATGAAACATGAAGTGATCTAAAAAAATATTTAGGATTCCAGAAACATTCTTCATTGTGATCATGATTATAAACCATAAACTGATTTATAATCTTATTCACTTTCAGGAATGAAGGAAAAATAAGCTGATCAAATTGTATGATTTCTCAAATTTCCGTAATCGATAATATATTTTTTATAAAAATTTTCATGAATAATTTCATTCAATTATTGAAATAAAATACAATTATTAAAATTATAGGCAATGATTCACTTTTTATAATGAATTAATTTGAGAAATCAATTATTAGGTTTCATATTTTTTGACAATTCATTATATAACAATAATGATTATATCATGAAAAAATATTTATTTTATATATAATGATGATCATCGTTTAACTATTTCAAGTATTGAAATTCATTAATTAATTTTTATTTTATTATCAAAATATAGTCTACCATAAAATATAATAAAACTATATTTGGGGATAATTTTAAGTTAACTATATGGCATTATATTATTAATCTACGATGATACATTATTACTAACTCCCATGTGTAAGTTTTCTCTAGCATTGTCATCCTTCTCCGGGAGATCTCTTTTTATAGGGATATCTCAAGGCTTATTCCCACACTAGGTTAACTATCCATTTATAGGGGTTTCTCTTTTAGTTGGTGATAGGTCTCTCATTTGATAGGTTCTACAATGATGGTTCATGATGGGGGGGTATGTATTATCTTACCTATTTCAGATTAGGGGTTGGTTATGAAGGATATTAGTTTTATATCCATTTATTTTGTGTTTGTTTACATTTTTTGGTATTATTTATCCATGTTCATTGATTATTTAGGTGTTCTTATGCCCAATTTTACCTCATACACATATTCAATAGATCTACAGAGGATTCAACTATTACATAGTATTTCAGTTGGTTTTTTTAGTCAATAATGTGGATTTCATCCAATGATGGTTGATGTTGTGCCTAAAAATGTACTAGGATGGTGCCATTCAGATTACTAGTCCTTCACTATGCAGCTATGGTTAGTGGGAGGCTATAGAGTTTTTCAGTTCTCAAGGTCTTCTTTCCACTAAAATTGATTATTGGTTCCCCCTTTTTATGGGATGTTTACATATCCCATGTTGATGGAACATATCATTGATTAAATTGTTACTGCAATAACACTCTTCTAAGAATTTGTTTGTTCTTGTGGATTACTATGTATCGACTTGACCCAAGTTGGGGCTCAATATGAAACTACCCCAATCCAACCTCCATAGGCTAGGGGGTGGTGAAAAATGCCGATAGCACGACTAAACTCGTGGAGGCCTTTACCTAAAACCTGTACACACACACATGCATCCAACTCAATAAAAAAGTGTAGAGGAAAGATTGAAAAAGTGAAAAATGCTATAAAGTAAAATGAACATGCATAAAACTCTAGATGGTACAATAGTGTGGTAGTGTAAATTGAAAAGTAAAGGGAAAAAACAAAAACCCAAATAAAAAACCTATCCCAACCTAAAGGAAACTGAAAAAGAGTAACAGTTGAGAGAGGTCTACCCCTATATCCCAAATTTGACCATTGTACGTGGTCCATGAAGCATGTATCCCTAAGATCCTCTAAGATCAAGATCAACTTGTTCTCCATCTCCAAAAGACATGAAATTTGTTGGGAAAATCCCATGAAGGGATGAGTACATACATACCCAGTAGAATGCCTCAAAAGGTGAAGGGGGGAGTAGTAAGATATAAAACTAAAGATAAGTAGTAGAAAGAACAAGGTACAATAAAAGAGAATGGAAAGAGTACATCTCAACCTAACAAGATAGTGAAAGTAGACTAATATGAATACAAGGGACTCAAAATGGTGAGGATATGAACTCCTCGTTGAGTCTTAACTAACTATAGACGAGTGTATACCTGTACAATAACTATAATCTAGACATGGAAAGCACGTGGCATACCCATGCGTATTTTCCTCTCCGGGAAGAAGAGTAACCAAGTCCCCAAGAGTGGGTATTATAATATGATAGATATATATTCTTAGTCAAAGAATCCTAAATGAGAGAGTAAGGTGATATCCATCTCATAGATCAACCCAAAAAAAGTGATTAGCCATCAGTTCCATGGTAAAATCATTTGTGATTCCCATCACCTCATGTGTCTACCTAGGTGACACAATTCAAAGGGGTTCAAATCACTAAACCTTGATACTACTCTACTTAGGTGTAACTAAATCACCCACATAGTTTTTAAGTCACGTCATAAGAATGCGTCTCTATAGGGAAAGAACCCCTCTTTTTCGTGAGTCTGAAGGTAAGTACAACCACATCTCGTCACTATGTTGCACAATCGAGGGTCTTCTCAGGTAGCCTCTGAAGAATGCGACTTCCCATTCTAGATAGAGGGTACCACATGAGGAAGTCACTAGGGAATGCCACTACCCAGCCACTACTGAAGGGTAAGCCCAGTGAGTCGTTAGAGAAATTCCACTATGCATCCTAGCTTGAGGGTTAAGTCTAGAATATCATCAGGGGATGCCACTGCCAAGCCTCACTAGAGGGTATGCTAGAAATGTCAAGGAACACCACTACCTAGATCCTAATAGAGGGTGAAATAGGAAGATAATTAGGGAATTCCATTGGCTAGTCCGAATAGAGGTTAAGGACAAAAATTCCGTTATTGAACCCCACTACCCAACCCAAATGGAGGGTAATCCCAGTACTACTCTGGTAAACCTATCTAATTGCTACCATTATCAGTTGTCTCCTCTATGCATTCCAAACCTAGGAGATTAATTTCAAAACTTGAAAGAAACTTATGAGGGAACCATCATGTTCTACTTAAAATAAAATACTCAATATAGGAATATCATGGGCCATAATATGAGTTCGAATAAAGGAGATATAAGGGTTTAAAGATTGATCGAAAGAGCTCAAAAGTACATGGCGTGTGAGGGAACCACATGATGTGCGGGTTTTCTCTAATTCCTGGGCGTGTCTCTTGTCGATACATAGGTCTCACCCCATGTAGTAGAGCATTTTGTGTAGGTTTACTACATTCCAAGTCCTAACTATCCAGGACTGGGACCGTGCATTCTTGCTATGTCCATGTAATCAGACCTCGTGTCCATGTACTCTGGTATATAGCGTGTTAGTCCACATGGGATGATGCATATGTGAAAAACCCATGTATTCTGAACATGTAATGTTCTTGGACATGTGTTCCTTTACATGGATTATTCACACAGCAAGGGGGATACATAGCCTCTCAAGGGGAGTACATTCCATGTCCTCCTTAACTTCTTAAAAACCATAGTGCCTCTACTGAGGGAGGATACACACCGTATATTATTCATTGTACATGGTGTGTAGTCAGGGTTGTCCAGAAAACCCTATGGTTTCATTGATTTTTGTTTCCAATTCCAAATGTTCTTTGACCGTGGTCAAAGACACCTATTTCACCTCCAAACTCTCCAGATTTAGACATAGAAATCAGTTTCTCGTCATCATTCATCATGAATCAGACTTGTTTAGAAATAAGGGTTTGGATAGATCTTACGCACACCGTCATGACATCGATCCTCATAATATTTAAATAAAACCTTCAGATTATTAATCCTTGCATCGTGCCATTTCTGGATTTATGCCTTACTCACAAATCCATCACCATTCCAAAAATCCATCCCATATCCGGGTACCCGATCGTGCTCGAGTCGCTCAATAATTGTCGATCCTGGAACAATAGGGTTTCACTGGTGAGGAATGTAAAGAATTGGGTAGGTAAAGGAACATAAGTGAAGGTCTGGATCATTGGAGAAGCTTTATTTGAAAACTAATCAAGAATGGGTACCTGGTTTAGATAAACAATTGATGAAAACTATATTTTCAACAACCAGGTAGGTGTAAGGGGGCGTAGATTGAAAAATTAATTGACAACATGATCAAAGTTTAATAAGATGTTTAAAAAACCAAATATTCATCCTACCTATATTGGATAAATTTATTTTTATGAAGAACATGTTTGATGACATCTATTGCATTTTTCACGCTTCGATCCACCTAGATCCAAGGTTTCATCATCGTTCTTCATTCTTTGTTCACCAACATAATAGAGATGAAAGGATGGATCATTGGTAAATCATAAAATTATGAAGAAACCCCAGAAAATATCTACAAAGATATACTTATAGTTTCTCACTTATGTTAACTAACATTTAATTAATTAAATAAATCTATTTATTTAATCAATTAAATGCACCTCCAATGAGCGATGGGTCAAGAAGTCCCGCGCTGACTTATGTTTTGTCATGACTTGGGAAAACACCACATCCAGAACCAAAATATGGTCTCATATTTCTTATCTGACCATCCATTTTATAGTTATCCCATATTCTCTAGTTAACTACACACACATAATATAAAATATCTTTAATATTTTTATAAAATTAATTTCGAGCACACTAGGCCTTAGAATCGTATTCTATCTTAGTTCCTAGGTCTGAAAAAATATTTAGTAATATTTAAAAGTCTTAGAAGGAAAAAACCGAGTCTCTACATCATTCCATACTTTCATCCTTGAAAATAAAAACTAAACAAAACTTAGGATGCTGATCCCACATTTGTATATCCAACTCCGTGAAACTCTCTTGCACATTTCCATGATGCCACAACACCCGAACCAGAGGGATGGTTTGTCCTCACAAGGTCCACTCTTGTTGGTTATCAATCGCCACTGGGTTCTCTACAAAGGTGGACCCATCCTTGATGTCAAAATATCCCCATTCAATAATTTTCAAAGGGTAATGAACATACCTCCCCATCTATAAAACATGGAAAACATTGTGCACCTACTCCAACAATGGGGGTAAGGTGAGGCGATATGTAAGCTTGCTGATACTTTGCACAATATCGAATGGCCTGATGAACCTCAAGGATATCTTTCCTCCTTGTCCGAACATCCACATTCCACATAATGGGGAGACTCTCAAGAAGATGTGGTCTCCCTGCTCAAACTCTAAGGGCCTACAATTATGATCTACATTGGATTTCTTTCTACTCCGATCTATCTTTATTTGTTCACAGATGACCTGTGCTTTCTTTGTTGTCAACTACACCAACTCTAGTCCCATAAGAGATGACTCCCCAATCTTCTCCCAACACAAGGGTGACTTGCAGGGTATCCCTTATAAGGCCTCAAAAGGTTCCATGCCAATGGTGGAGTGGTAGCTATTGTTATATGCAAACTCCACCAACAGTAGATGATCCTCAAAACTCTAACTAAAATCCAACAAGCAGGCCCTCAAAATATCCTCTAGCACCTGGATAGTGTTCTCAGTTTGCTCATTGGTCTAGGGGTGAAAGGTTGTACTCATCCACAACTAGGTATCGAATGCATCCTGCATGCCTCTCTACAATCATGATGTAAATCATGCATCACGATCTGAGATGAACATAGAGGGTACCCCATGAAGGCAGATGATATCTCGTACATATAACCACCCCAAAACCTCCACCAAACATTACTCCCTAATATAAATGAAGTGCACTGACTTCATGAGTTAGTATACTATCACCTATATGGAATCATGGCCTCTCACTGTGCGTGGAATCCCTATGAAAAATTTCGTGGATATTCCATCCCACTTCTATTCCAGAATACCAAGAGGCTGTAAAAAACCCTCCAGAACCCGATGCTTATCCTTCACCAACTGATAGGTAAGGCATCATGAGATGAACTTATCTACACTTCTTCTAATGCCAAACCACCAAAAATTATGCTGAAGATCCTTATACCTCTTTGCCACATCGGGATGTACATCTAAGGGAGAAGTGTGAAACTCCCACATCACATCCTACCACATCAAGACTAGAACCACTGTTCACCCTTGGAATAATATCTCATGATTCCATCCTTCAGAATATTCAACTCATACATTGCCTGTGGATATATATAAATGCAGAACTTTGGATTAAATATATCTTATCTGGGACACTTTCACATGCTCAAGGAGAGAAGAAGTCAACACCATCGACTATAGAAAAATTGTACACTCCTACTCCACCATGGTTAAATTTAGAAAAGATAAATGCTCCAAAACTTCCCTTACTAGGTGAGTATATGACTTATTACTAAGGGAATATTCTACAACATTTCCCCTACCTAGAGTATAGACTATTTCAAAGTCATATCCCTTCAGGTACTCTAACTAGTATTACTACCTCAGGTTCAGGTCTCTATGGGTGAATACATACTTGAAACTCTGAGGATTTGAGTAAACTACAAAGCACTCTCCCAAAAGGTAGTTCCTCTGCATCCACAATGAGAAGACTACCACTGCTATCTCTAGATCTTATGTCACATAGTTATGCTCATGGGGTCCCAACATCCTCGAACCATATGCAATAACCTCCTATCATTGCATCATCATGCAACCAATCCAAACTCCTGAGGCATCTCAATACACCGTGAAATCAAATCCTTCTTCTGGTAGTCTCAAAATTGGGGTGCTCATCAAACATTCTCTCAACTCCTCAAAGACCTTTTGGAACTACTCATACCGGGTAAAAAATTTCCCCTTCCACATCAGAGTGGTCAAAGGGGCTGTGATATTGGATAAATCTTCCACAAATATCCTGTAGTATCCCACCGAGCCAAGAAAGCTCCGAACCTCTGAAAAATTATTCAGTGGATCCCATGAAATAAATACATTGATATTAGCTAGATCCATGGATAAAAATTATTTATAAATTAATTTCCCTAGAAAGTGAACCTTTTGTATCATGAGATGGTATTTTGAGAACATTCCATAAAGTAGGTGCTCTCAAAGTAAACCAAGAACCCTTCTTAAGTGCTCTGCATGTTCCTCCTCTTTTGTAGAGTATAAGAGTATGTAATTGGTGAAGGAAATAATAAACTAGTCCAAGTATGGTTGGAAGATCAGGTTCATCAAATCCATGAAAACAGAGGGCGTATTTTTCACACCAATGGGAATCAATAAGAACTCATAGTGTCTGTAGCGACATAAAAAAGAAAAATTTGGAATATCAGACTCACAAACCCACAACTAGTGGTAGCCAGACCTGAGATCGATCATGGATAAACACCGTGTTCCTTGAAACTGATCGAAGAGGTCTTCAATCCTCGAAAAGGGGTATTATAGCCTGATTCAAGAAAAGAAAATCTACAGAAAGCCATAAGTTCACATCTTCCTTATTCACAGAAAAACTAGTGCCTCCCTTGGGGACACACCAGGTCTGATGAAACCTTTCTCATAAAGGTCCTCTAGATGAAACCATAGCTTCTAGAGCTAAGTGGGTGCCATCCCATATTATGTAGAAGATATCAAGGTAGTACCTGGTTTCATGTTGATCAAAAAAATCCAAATCTTACTTTATAGGTAGTCCTGGAATGTCTTTAGGAAAGAAATACATATAATCGTCTACAACTGAAGGAATCCAGACATCTGAAGAGTCTACTTCTCCAAGGTTCATACTCTCTAGTTGATGGGTAATAGGTTTTAACCGGTTTCTTACAACACCCGCTCATCCTCCTATGAGGTATCTCTCACTGAATAAGGATAAACTCATCCCATCAGTGCGTAGTCATTTGACTAGTCTATGGTGACTGTAAATCTTGGATTAAACCATGGAATGATAATCCATTACCATGATAATTTCATAGGGTTCCATCATGGAGACTATTATGTCCCACGTGAACCTCTCTCCTCTAAGAGATAACTCGCACTACAGGCAGATGAAAGATATAAATGAATTATTCCCTATAGGAACATCAAGACACAACTAATATTATATCATCTCTATAGAGAGCTCCATATCCTACACCAATATCCAATAGATAAAAAAATGTCTAGCACCTATGTGTACAAATTCTAAGGAAAGAGTAGAATAAACATAGATCGTACCTCGAATCATCTGGTGTGATGCAGGATTGTAGACTTCCAAATCCTGCATCTATTTGTGGCCCCATCCCCCATCTCCCTAAGCCTGATGTGAGCTTCCTAGTGGGGTTGGAAGAAGGACCTCATAGTGTCATCCCCCACTTTTATCTCCTCCTTCTCCTCTTCCAGCTCTGCCTCCCTGGGACCACCCTATCCCTGCCTGGGAGATCCCTGGTCATGACACTGTCACTAGTGTGGGGGTCCATATGCTACCTACCTAGGATTCTCCACATGCATGTTTAGGCTGTCTCATTCCATGTGACCTCACCCATAACAAGTATAACATCATCCCTCTCCGAGTTTCCTCCGATCATTGTGCTTCCCTATATGGTACGACCATGCCCCCAAGTCTGCTCATAGAAGGGTCTCCTATTCCAAGATATCTGGAATCTGCCTACTACTTTAGATGACTCAACCCTATCTCACTTACTACCATCTACAAATATCTAAATCCCCTCTTTCTAGAATCTCCCCATAAAAAATCTCCTCTCTGAAACCTCAACATAGGTGGGGATTCACAAGGGCACTATTCTAGTCTAAATCTATCTACGAAGTCTCTACTCAAACTTACATGCTCAGAAGTATCCATCCATGATCATGTAGAGAGAGTAGCGTGTAAGGTCGTTGAACCTTTATGCATACTCTACTACTATCATCCACCCCTTATAAAGCTTTATAAGCTCCTATATCTAAATGAAGAGTAGGAATAAGGGGTAGTAATTCTCATAAAACAAATTTTGGAAGTAATCCCATGAAAGTGTTGACTCATCATGTATCTGATTAACTAATCTCCACCAATGCCTAGATTCTCTATGGAAAAGACTATCTATCAAATTCACCCTCTGATATGTTTGTTTTCAAAAAATAATAAAGACATGAACCACTGACTCCAGTCAATCCTATATTGCATGGGGATCTAGATAACAGTGGAATCTTAGTAATCTCTGGCACTAGAACTCGTAGAATGTGCTCAACATAGGCCCATACTCAACCTTCTCTATTCAGAATATTTTCTTTTCAATGGGTGGGTGTTCTTCTACCTTCCCACCAAGTGAAAGGGGATATCATGATGGAACGTAAACTGAGGCCTTATTGCTCCTAGGGTCGTCATCATTAACCAGAGCTGGTATCCTAACTGGCTATTTTCACAGAGGCATGTTGAATGTTATCAAAGATTAATGTGTTCATATGAATATATATATATATATATATATATATATCAAAGAAATTGTGGAGCTGATTCAAGGACATTAAAATATTCAATTCTATGTGATGCATGCACCATTGTTCCCTGCAACAAATGTCTTAGGGGGACGAGTTGACAAGAGTGCAATTAGGGTTCTTGTGAATGGATACATTGGCTACCTGTACCATAACTGGAATCCCTATCTTGAGATCCATTCTCAAGAATCTTTGACACTATTTCTCTAAATCCCAACCAATCCATTTTAGGGAACATCCAAACAACATCCCAAGGAACAAACCACCTTCAATACCACTCTATCATGACCCCACCCAAGCTAGGGCTCGAGCTGCAACTACCCCAATCCCAACTCTATAGGCCAAGGGGTGGAGACAATAATTTAAGGAACAAATAAACTCAGGGAGGCATTTTCCTAAAACCCGTACACAGGTATGCATCCAACTCAATACAAAACTGTAGGGGAAAGGAAGAAAAAGTGAAAACTACTAAAAAGTAAAATAAACATGCATGAACCTCTAGAAGATAAAAGAGTATCGTAGTGTCAACTAAAAAGTAAAGGGGTAAAACATACACAAAAACCAGAAACCTGTAACAACCAGAAGGAAACTAAAAAAGAGTAATAGTTTAGAGAGATCCACTCCTATATCACAACTCTGACCACTGTACGTGGTCCTTGCAGCATGTATCCCTAAGATTCTTTGAGATCACGATTGACCTGTACACCATCTGCAAAAAACATGAAATGTGTTGGGAAAATCCCATGTAGGGGTGAGTATATAAATACATAGTAGAATGCCCTGAAAATGTGAAGGGGAAGAAGTAAGAGATACAATTGAAGAGAAGTAGTATATAGAATAAGGTATAGTAAAAGAGTACAGGATGAGTACAACTCAACCCAATAAGAGAGTGAAAGTAGACTCATTTGAACACAAGGGGATCTAAAAGGTGAGTAGATGAAATCCTAATCGAATCTTCATTACCTATAGCTAGAGATTAGACCCATCCAACCATGAGAATCTAGACAAGAAAAGCATGCGACATACCCTGCATGTATTTGCCCCTCCTGGAAGGAGAGTGACCAGGACCCAAGGAGTGGGTATTGTAATAGGATATATATATATATATATATTATCAGTCAAAGAAGACCAAATAAGAGAGTAAGGGGATATAAATTTCAAAGATCAGACAAAGAAAGAGAGTAGCCAACAGTCCCAAGGTGAAATCATCTACGATTCCCATCACCTCATGCATCTACCTGGGAGACACAAGTCAAAGGGGATCAAATCACCATACCTCAATACTATATTCTTTTGGGTAGCACTGAATAACTCACATAGTTTTTAAGTCACATACCAAGAATGTATTTCAGTGGGGAACATTCCCCTCTTTCTCATGAGTTCAAAGGTAAGTCCAACCACACCTCGTCACAATGTCGCACAGTCAAGGGTCTTCTAGGGTAGCCTCTAAGAAACTCCTCTACCTATCCCAGATGGAGGGTAATACTCCGGGAATTTATTGGTGAATTAAAATTCCTAGACACTACTGGAGGGTAAGACAATGAGTAATCAAGGAAAAACCACTTCCTAACCCAACTAGAGGGTTACGCCTAGAAGATCATTTGGGAATTCCCCTACCCATCCCAACTGGAGGGTAATCCTATAACATTGTGGAACTCCACTACCCATATCCTACTGGAGGGTAACTCAAAAAGACCATAAGGGAATGACACTATGCTATATTATAGGAGGGTAATCCTGGAACTACCAATAGAGAACACCACTGCCCATCCCAACTAGAGGTTAATCCTAGTAATACTTTGGTAAACATGTTTGATCATTAATTTCATCAGATGTCACCTCTCTACTTTGAAAAAACATAAGATTCATGTCATAACTCTAAATATACTTCCGAGGTCACCATTATGTTATACATGAAAAAACACTTAGGATAGATATCTTGTGGGATAAAATTAGAGTTCAAATGAAGAATATACGAGGGTTTAAATATTTTTCCGAAGATATCAAATGTACATGGCGTGAGAGGGACCCACACGGTGTGTGGTCTTTATCTGCTGCCTGGACACATCTCTTTCCAGTATATGGGTCCCACACCATATAGTAGAACACCCCATTTAGGTGGACTACACACCATGTACTAACTATCCTGGACCAGTACTGTGTTTGTTGGCCGTGTCTGTGTACTTGGACACCATGTATATGTACTTCAGTACATGGCATGTTGGTCCACATGGGATGCTATCTGTGTGGACAACCCATGTAGTCGGAACATTGTGTGTACCTCACTGTGTGGTCCTTTACAAAACTTATTCATATTGTAAGGGGGTACACGATGTTCCAAGGGAAGTACACACTGAATCCTCCTTAACATCCCCAAAACAACAGTGCTACCGGTGAGGGAGGCTACACGCCGTCTGTTCTTTGTTGTATATGACGTGTAGTCGGGTTTTTTCTAGAAAACTCTAGGGTTTCTTTGATTTCGAATGCCACTTCCAAATATTATTTCACCATGTCCAAAGATTCATAATTCCACTTCTAAATCTTTATATCTATATGGATAATGTTGATACTCACCCCTGTTCATCACGAATTGCTCTTGTTCAAAAAATGGAGGCTTTCCCAGATCTTCTGCACACCGACATGGATTCAATCCTCATCATATTGAAATGAAACCAATGAATTATTCATTATTGTGTCATTATATTTCTATATACATTCTTTTCTAAAAAATCCATCACCATATCACAAATCCATCCTAAATCCAGGTGACTGATCGAGCTCGAGTCACTTGACAATTGTTGGTCTTGGAACTGTAGGGTTCCACTAGTGAAGAAAGAAAAGAATTTGGGAGGGAAAATAATAGGATATGGTTTGGATCATTTTCCAAGTGTTCTTGGCCAAAAAATCAAGAAAAATCATCCATTTTATATGAAAAATTGATAAAAAATATATTTTCAACAATAAGGTAGGTTCAAGGGGGTGGATATTGATGAATGAATTGAAAAAATTATCAATGTTTAATTAGAGGCATAAAAAACCGAAGCAGAGTCCTATATGAATTGTATTGAACACTATTGATCATGAAAATGTTCTCCTATATCTGTTTTATTCATCACGCTTGGATCCACTTGGATCCAAGTTTCCATCTTTGTTCTTCTTTTATCATTTTCCAACAGAAAGGAGAGGAAAGGTGGAGTCATTGGAAAAGCACAGGATAATGATGTAATGATAGAAAATATCTACAATGAGATAATTATATATTCAAACATAGGATAAATGAAAGTTAATTAATTAAATAAATCAGTATATTTAATAAATTAAATTCACCTTCAATGAGAGAGGGTCCAGGATATACCGAATCGACTTATTTTATGTTGCGCCTAGGGGAAACACCAGGTCCTGGACAGAACAATGGTCTCAAAATTTTGACCCAACCATCCATTTAATATTTATCCCCTTTTTTATAATTAACCATGCATAGATAATATAAAATATATTTAATATTTTTATAAAATTAATTCCGGGCACACTGGGCCTTAGAATCGCATGCCGTCTCAATGCCTGGCTCTGAAAAAATATTTAGAAATATTTAAAAGTCTTATACGGAAAAAACAGGGTCTTTGCATACAATTTCTAGTTTCATGAATTTATCCAATCCTTTTCATGTTTTTTTACCTCTTGGGGGCTTTTATGTTTCACCCAATGAGGTTTTCCCCTTAGATCTATTGTCTCATTTATGTTATTTTAGTTGCAACCTTACAATGATTTTTTTCCTTAGTTGAACACCAATCATGAATGTTGAAACCTGATGGTTCCATTAGTGGTGAATCTTTTAGGCATAATTCAACCCTTTCTAAAATTTTCCTATTATATTTTTATTCTAGTTAATGATCATCCCCATTTATTTTTTTTACCAGTGTTATATATTCCAAATTCTTCCTATGATTATGATGAAACATAGTAACAATGTTGTAGTCCAAAAAAACTAGGTTTGATTATTCTAGGTTTCATTGTTGCTATTTGGATGGTTCATTATTTTTCCATGGAATTTTTTGTTTTATGTGTTGACCCACCTTTTTTAGGCCAACAATTTTTAGGGGAATTTAAATATCATAGAAATGAATTTATATATAATCCAAAAAATGGGTTGGTGACAATGATATAACAAGTAACAAAATATTATCTCCATATCATAGGATAAAAATTTGATAAATTTAAATATTATTAAATATAATATTAATAATTATTTTTATATTCTAATTGATGGATATAATAATTCAGATTCTCAACCTTATTTTTTAAAAATATTTTCATTTATTTTAGCGAATAAAATATAACTATTTTAATAAATATTCACATTAACATTGCAAAATGATATAAAATTATTTAATCAGAATTTATGATATATTGAAGATCATTAACATGAATATATAATACATTATTTTCATTCATGCTGAATAAAACATTGTTCTTACATATAAAAAGTAAAAAAAAGTGAAAAAAATAAAAAATATTAAAAGAAAAGAAAAATATCCAATATAATAATTAATATATTTTTATTGTGCATAATTCCTTATAGGTTTATAAAATATTTAGAGAAGAAATAATTCTTGATATCATCATAATGCATCAAGGATTTGTATAAAATGTTTTCTTTAATTAATTATTGATAAAGATCAGTAAAATGATTCAATATATGACACGTATATGACTAGTTCCCCATTATGTCACCAAAGAAAAATTTATTTTCATCATGTTTTTATTTCTTTGGGTGTGACTTTTCATCATTCAATCACTTATAGTTGTGTACATACCTATTTACATTCAATGTTCACAACCTTGATCATAATATTTTCATATAACATAACCATATTGATTTTTATGCTAATCTTGAATATAATCACATTCAATTTAGGGAATGAAGTTGATTTAGTAGATCAAGTTTTGTGATTTTTCTATAAGATTTAATAAAATAATACAAAAACACAACAATATTAAAAAAATTATTGAACCCAATTAAATTATATCAACTACTAGAATCAAAAATTTCAAATTAGCCATATTGAAAACCATATTTTTATTGAAACAATTTAAAATAAGATCATGTTGAATGATTTATTTAGGGGTCATTTTAGGTCCACCTCTAATTATTTTAATAATATAATTTTTCTTTAACCTTAACCTGTTAATAGGTGTGTCTCTAGGTTTCCTTGTAACATGTCCAAACCATATTAATATAGTTTTAATCATCTTCTCATTAATAAAAGTTAATTTAATTTTATCTTAAACACATTATTTATAATCTTATCCATATTAGTATGTTAAAATTTCTATCTTAACATTTTTATTCCTTCTACCCTTAATTTCTATTCAATATGTTCTATTAAAGGCCAACACACACTACTATATAGAAGAGTAGTCTTGATAACAATCCTATTAAAATTATCCTTTAATTTCAATGAAATTTAATGATAAAAAATGCCCCCAAAATCTGTTATCCATTTTATCCCCTAGTTTGAATCCTATGAAAGAAATATACATTAATATATCCATAAAATTGCAATAAAGAGCCTAAATATAAACAATAATGAAATTTTTAAATAATATGGCCTCCCAATATCACATTAACAATACTATACAATCCTATAAAAAATGACACTCTATATATTCTATCTTATCGCAACTAATATGGAAACCTTTTGATTCTAAAGTCTCTCTCAAAATAACTAGATTTAAATTGACTAGATCTTTTGATTTTTTTAATAAGAACTATATCATTTGTAAAATACATTCAATTAGGTTTCTTATCTTGAATATAATTTATAAGATCATATAAGACTGAAGTAAAAAAGGCATGTGCTTAAATCCAAACCTTCATGTTGTCTTATCGAGGAATAGAAATCCATAGTAACACCTATTAGTTTCAAACATGAGTCAATATCCCTTAATACATATCTTGGATGAGTTTGATATATTATACCTAAACCCCTTTTCTTTCTATATATTTCAATAATGTCTTTATAGGAACTTTGTCATATGAATTTTTTAAATTAATAAAAACCATATGAAAATATTGTGATTTTTATCAATAATACACCATTAGAATACTAATAAAATAAATTGATTCTATGATTGAACTTCCATGAAAAAAACTAAAATTGATTATTTTAAAATATTATTTCCCTCTAAATACTCTATTTAATCCCTTTATCCCAAAGTTTCATGGTATAGATCATAATCTTAATGACATTATAATTACCATACCTTAAAATTTCTCCTTTATTTTAATACATTGGTTCTAAGAAACGCTTCCACTATTCATCAGATATTTTATTATATTTCATAATATAATTAAATAACCTAGTGATCCAATTAATACATAAATCACCTAAATATTTACAAACTTCAATAATGATTTTATCTAACCAAGTTTATTTATAATTTTTTGTCCTTATATAAAGTATATTTAACCTCAAAAGGAAAAACTTTTCGCTAATATCTATAATTGTGTTCCTCTCTACTAATACTTAAATTATTTAACTCTAATCCACACATATGATCTTTATTGAAGATTATAATAATGTAGCATCCCCATATTTTATTAATTTCATCATCCTTAAAAATTTTGTTTCCTTCATCTTTTGTGCACCATAACTTATATAAATATAATGATTTATGCTCTCTACTAAACTTTAGACTAACATTTCACTATTCTTAGTATGTAATAAATGGTGTACCTCTTAAAAAACTCATTATTTATCCTCACCAAAAAATTTATTAGTCTCTTTATGAGCAACATGGTATCATGACCAAGTATCTCTATTACTACAAAGGAGAAAATCATTAAATACTCATGTTTTTCTTTAAATTTTAGTTGGTCATTCTCATTCAACCACCATGATTTTTTCCCTTTTAGAAACAATCATTATGATATGATTATAATAGATAAAGTTATATCATGAAAATATTTATCCATATATAGTTAGTGGTTCTTTGAACATCCCTATCAACTTATTTTAAAAGTTTATTCTTAAATTCCTCCATAAGTCTATCGTTTAGGTTCCACAATCTAATTATTAGATTCTATAATTGATTCATATCTCTCTTTTAATTCTTAACTTATAAGTATAATACTAATAAATGATGTTGGGTGGTTATAATTTCATTAGTTATAACCTTACAATCCTTAAAAAATCTTTTATATTATAATATTACCCTAAAACAATTAATTTGGGATATTGGGACTCCTATATTATTAGTAAAAAAAATTTCTCTTATTTCCTAAAGAGTGTGTTTACTACCAAAAATCATAACTATAGGAAAAATCTTATATAACTGATCCTTTATAATTTATTAAATCCAAACAAAACCCTACATGGAAATATATGTGATCTATAGAAACCTTTCCTACATGTCCATTTGGGTTACCATCCTAATACTATTCTCATGTTGAAAAAAACTGTTAATAAAATCTTCTTAATTAACAAAAAAAAATTAATCTTTTGTTGTACATATAGAACTAATAGATGTGCATTAAAAATTACTAATATTAAAGTCTCATTTCATATATCTATCCTAATGGATATTATTACATTTACAAATCTTATTATATTAACCACAATATCTCTAGATGTATTATCCACCATAATACTAACACCATTTTTGTCAAACTTTTACCTGAGTACCAATGTTTAAACCCAGAGTTGAATGGTTATTTTTCCTTTTGTCCCACTCATTTTGTCCCTTGTATACACAATACACAAATATCTATTATAATCCTGATATATTTCATTTCCATAGATTTATCTGTAAAATTTTCAATATTCCATATTTCTATCTTAAACTTATGATATTTTATTAGCTTATTTACCCTCCAAATATATCTAGAATGTTGTGAAGATCCTTTCCCATTTAACACGACACATGTTCGTCAATATAGTGAATCTATGTTATTTTACACCTCACTAGAGTAATTAACTGTTTTTCATTAGGGAACTAACCTAGAATTAAAATATTGATACATTTGATCCATGTAATTAAAAGATTCGATGGTATTTTACTCAGGCTGTTGATTACCTAATGAAACTTTTTTTCTTTATTAGGGATTGAGATTCACAATGTAGGATATAAAACCCCTTTAGGTGAAGTTTTTATAGATTTAATAATTGATAAATATTTTTTAATTAATCAAGAAGGAAACATAATAAAAAGTACAAATTATATAAAAATTTTCATCATTGATTTCATTATTTTGAATACCATTATTCTTTATATATTTTATTCATTTTTATAGAAAATTATTATATTATAGTTGGAATAATATTTGAACTGTTTTAGATAACTCTGGGAATATTGTGATTTAATTTGGAAAATAATGGAATTAAAAACAACCAAGATACTAAAGAATCACTGAAATAGGGTCAAACCGTAAAGTTATCAACCATAGGAGAGACAACCACTATGAGGTATCTAATTTATCAACCTCAAGTACCAATGAGGGTAGTTTAAAGATGTGTATAAGCATAGTATTGGTCAGTGATAAGAAGTGGAAATTAGTGAAAAGAGAGATAATATATAGGAGGACCGATATAGGTCTGTACTAATGTTTCTCATTTAGTAGTTTCCCACATTGACATATATTATAAGGCAATTCCATATTGAGTATAAAAGTGATGTAGGAATCATATTCAATGAATATTGTTAATCATAATTAATATAATCATCTATCTCACTCTCCATTTTATTTTTCAATATTCTTACACCATAGACTTCAATTTCTAACCATGGAGTGATGAAACATTGTCCTCATTTAGTTTTTATGTCATACATATGTTTCCTCACAACAAAGATGAAATTTCATTCACTTAAATGAGAAGTTTTATTTTGTGTGATCATATTATTGGGGAGTCCTCAAACTACCTAATACACAGTGTGGACTAAGTATTGGGAATATGGGTAGGTTGAAGTGGTGATATAAATACCTCCATGCCACATTGGAAGCTTTGTGCCATGGCCTGATTATTATGATGGAATAAACATGTTTAAATCATGGTATAGTTTTTTGGGGAAAATAAAATCTATATTGGGATATTTTAAGACATCTTAGTTACATATTTCTTTAGGTACATATTCCTTACCAATCTATTTTTTTGGTATTTTAAACTGGCACTGTTAAAGGTAAGTGTGAACCCAAAAAATTTCAACCAAATAAAACCATTAAAAAATAAAATACATTCAAATCAAAACTATTTAGAGATTCCCATCCTCAATAACTACATGATTAAAACAAGATTATTGCTTTACATGACCACTCAAATAGTTATCCCATGAAGGGTTTCACAGGATTGGAATTTATGGAAAGTGTCATACCCTCACGCTCATTCAAATCAGGATGGCTATGCACTGGTGGATGCTTCCTTCTCTAAAACCACATCTGAGGGAGATCCTCAATGTATGACTGATGACTTTAGTATTCAAAAAAATAATAAAATATCCAGAATTCAACAAACTTTAACAAATTCAATAAAAAGAATCATAAAAACTTTTACTTTAAACACCATCTTGCTCGACGTCTTGTGTAAATTCAATTACCCAAGTCCACTAGTGCCATATTCTTGGAACATACCTTTTGGGAGAGGGGAGGAGAGTTAGAAATATTAAGGCTAAGGTCACATAACATGGGACAAAACTTATTTAACAAACTTTATTGATGAGTGGAAGAATCTCTACCTAAGACAAGTGGAGCTTTGGGAATTTCAATTCTTGTATTATCTTACCTGCATTTAGGAGGACGAGATATGATCATAATTCAGACCTAACCTTTCCATCCTAGGAGGAGTAGTCCTTGTGCATTTTTTACATTCTTCCTTGGTAGAGAGTGAATCCGTCCTCATCACCCACCACTTGTTTACCCTTCTTCACAAGAGTCCTATGGGGATCTAACGTAGCCAGAACCGAAACAGCAGAAACCAGTGAGGGGAATACCCAGACAATACCCGCACTTGACACATGCTCATCCCTGGGATAACAATGAGAAACTAGGGAATTTCACACCCTATAATCCAATTTATTAGAAAAAACCCCAGTCTGAGTAGCTTTCAGTTGGGAGCATGGGGAGTTAGGGATCACCATAACCGAGGCATGAAAAGAAAAGGGAGTTGGCATCTGCATAGAATATGTAGGCTGAATAAGATCATCATTCGCAGAGGGGGGCTCATCCACTTGATTAGTTGGGGGGGGGGGGGGGGGGGCTCTTCGACGACAAACTCTACACTTAGGACATCTGAATCTCAAATTCCCTTGAAATAAGTTGTATGAAAAAACCTAAAACCTCCTCATGTATAAGTTGTTGGAAGAATCCATCCTCACCACCCACAGAAATCCAAATGTGATGATGAAGAACCCTTGACACATCCATTTTGACACAAACACACACAAACACACAATTGGTTCAATTTTATGTACATATTAAATAGGGTTTATATGCTGTGGAGTTCCTCCTTTCATTATGAAGGTACTCATAAAGGCTGAAGTTAGGTGTTCAAGGAGTAGTTTCTAGACCATGGTGTTTATGGTTACACTACTAATAAATTAAATCAAGAGATTATATTTAATGAGAATATATATGTTTTAATAATCTCATAGAATTTTCCAAGATTAAATTTTACTCATAATTATATGACAAAGGGGAATAATTTAACCATGAGAGGAAAAATAAATCTATTAAGTGATTAATTGGCATTAAGAAAAGGGATTGCCTACTTGAATGATCAAGGATTGAGAGTGACTTTAACAATTGGAGGCAATGTGTAGTTAGGCCTTGTTTTCTCTTTTATTATTTCATTATGTAATGATACATTTCATATGTCGGTTGTTTTACTCTAATTCAAGTAGATTTTATATACTTTTGAATCAATTTTATTTTATTAAGTAATTTTATTCCCACTGCAATGATATATAGTTTATCCACGATTGATGACCATTTGATCCTGAGTGGCTAATATCATAGAGTAGTGTTTAATTGAGAGAATATGATGTATGCATCATGATTTTTTTTCTTCTACACTAATAAATTTTTATATTAATTAGTATTATATTATGATTTATTAAAACTATATATCCTAGTTTCCTAGAGAGAGTTATGGAGATTAGGGTATGAAACACAATGTAATAGAGGAAATTAGTGTGAGCCAACTTAACACAACATTTTTATTTAGATGTTGTAAATAATACATCTATGTATCATTAGGTTACTTAGACTAAATTAATAAATGGTCTTAAGTAATTTAAGTTGATTAAAACCAAGTGGAACTATTTAATTCAATAATCCTCATGAGTTTTGATTTGATTAATCCCATGAGTGGAGTTGAACATATTTAATTAAATAAAAACAATATTTAGATATTATTTCCCCTCATATTATTCTCTCCATTAAAATTTAATTCATCAACTTCATATAATAATGAAATAGTCTATGTTTAGTTTACTTTAGTTTAATTTTAAAATTAGTAATTTTTTTTGAATATCTAATAATTATATTGAATATCATAACTGTGATTCCTTGATCCTCATGAGATTAACCCCATGATTTCACTTTACAACACTTTAGGGTTAGTTATTTTCGGTAAAAATGTAAATTCTAAATATGTAAAACCTTTAAAAAGTAATTAAATCAGTATGAACTACCATGTTTTTGATACCTTTTCTGGGGAACAATTGAAACAAGTAACGATTAAAAAAGAAGTTTATAAGATCAATAATTTTCCCGCCACATTTTTATTTCCTAATTTTAGTTAAGGTTTTTCTCTTGGTTTTGTTTTTTGTTTTTATTTTTCTTTATAAATTCTTGGTTTATATAGTGGTTCACATGAAATATTAAAAAAAATGTATCAGTACTCTTCTATTCCACTAGAGCATTCAAATTATCCAGAGAAGTTATCATATTGGGAAATGTATAATTCTAATTTGTGGTAGGAGAACTGATATGAATTTAATGATTCATATTCCTATGGATATGATTAATTTTAAATATATAAATGAGATAAAACTTATTATCATCCCTATATTGAATCCCTTTATTTATTAACACCTAAGGTGAGTAATGGGATAAGTAGAACTACCAAGTATTGCTTTCATTTTAAATTCATCAAGTTAAAAATTCACAAGAAATTATAATGGATGTCTACTTGAAGTTTACAAAACATACTAATAGGTCAATCATAAAAAAAATAAACAACTTGAGGAACCTGATAATATTCTCAAGGAATAATAATAGATGAAAAATAACTTTTAAAAAATGGAAATCTATTATATTCCCTCTCGAATAAATTATTTTTACATCATTCTATAGGGAATATAAAAGTGGAAATAAATAAAATGTAGAATAAGTTCTAGTTTTCAGAGTAATGGTAAAGGATGAAAATAAGAAATAAGAACAATAATCCCTTCCATACTTGAAAAAAGAATAATAGGAGATAATTATTACTCTCACCAATGAAATAGTGAAGGAGAGATAGGAGTAGTCCCCTGATGATGGCAACACTAAAATTAAATAGGTGTAATTAGAGGAAGTATTGAAGGTCCTTGAGTTTAGTGAACCTACAGAAATTGCTGTGGAAAAAGAACCCTAAACTCAAACAAATAAGAAGGAATACAAATTATTAGAGGATGGTTACATAGGACTTATTGAAATTTTAAAATAATAGAAACCTATGACACATGGGAAAGAGAAGGAAATAGATAATATTCAATGTTACACAATAAAATTAGAAGTGGAGGAATAAAAAATAGTTTTGGATGGTGAATATTGGGAATTACTGGAACTTTTTACAAAGAAGAACATATGAAACCTATAGAAGAGGAAAATGATGCTAAAATATAAGGACTCATCATTTAATTAAATAAAAATAATTAAGATGAAGTGATGGAGAAAAACATTAGAATTTATTCTGTTAGGATATTATTTTTCAATTTTTAACATTATCAAAATATGGATTCCACCACATGTATTTTGGAATGTACTAGATATTTAAACCTCAAAGTTATCAAAGACCCACTAAAGTTAAAATATTCTTTAGACTTCACAGATCTATAACTTTAGTCATCTTATCATCCATATTATGATTCCCTTCAACTTTCTATAATACTAAAACCCCATATTTAACAAGATTCCAAATTAAATGGAAATTAAGTTGATTTTTTTTGTTTGGGAGGGAAATGTTAGATTCTTGTCCAAGTGAGTATCTCTATAGATGTCATAGTATAACATGTTTAAATACTTCCTCATCCTAAATTTCCCTAGTACACCCTTCACTGACACTAACTCTTTACCTGCTTCTATAATTTCAACACACTCAACTTTCATGGTTAATAATGTAACTAACAGTCATTACGAAGAAATACAACTTATAAAAATTCATCCAAAAGTTTTAAAACTAATGGTTCTCTTCTATGAGTTTGTATCTTTACTAAAGCTGGTATTTATAAACCCTTGAAAGGGATAATTTATTTCAAAACCATATATTCCATGTACTAAACTCTACCATCTACCACCTCTTTAAAACTATAAAATAATTTGTTCTAAAGTGAAAACTTTTCTTTTGATAGTTCCATTATCTACCATTTATAATTTTTTTTTAAAATAACCCCAATATTATAACATTGTTAACTCTTAGTACAACGATTTACCTAAACTTCTCATTGTTGCGTGGATCCCTGATAATTTACTTATTCAGGTTTTGATAATTAAAAATTCATCATATTATTTATTCAATATTTATTCTATATTATATTTTTATTAGTTATTTGAAATCCACACTATTTATATAAAATGATAACAATATTTTTTTGATTATTATTTATCTTCATTATTATTCTTGATTTATTTATTAATCTTTTGTTTCAATTATCCCTCATTATTTAGGGTTATTATTTTTTATTGTGTGATTGCTCATATTTTTTTTCTCCAGGAAGTTTTCTATGTGAAAAATCTTATGTATCCACTATGTTTGTTATGTATTTATTTTGAGTTGATAAATTTTTAATTTATTAATTTTAGGCTAATGAATTTATGATTCATATTTATAAAAACTTATGTTTACCATTTAATATTTAGGGTTTATAAATTTGGAAAAGGACATGTACCTTATGAATATCATAATGATCTTCATAAGATCAAATTGATCCTTATGAATTTAACCTTATATAATCATGGTTATTATAATTTTATTATTGGGAAGTATCCTTATACACATTGTTATATATATTAAAAAGTTTATCTTATAATGTTTACCCATATGAATTTTAAACTTAGATATATTTTAAAGTTTTAAATTCCAATATTATGTGATATTTTACAACTAGAGTATTTATTTTATGTTTACTCCACTTCGGTGGGATTAAAAATTCAAATTCAAACATTTTTTAGAATTTGGAAATCCTATTAACACGATTTATTAGGAATATATCAATTATTTAAGTGTAAATTTTCTAATGATTCAATGAATATTTATCATAGAGTATTCAATATTTATTTTAAATTATTTTATTATTGGTTTTACTACTATATAATTTTTATTGAGTATTGATAATATTAAAGAATACTTTACATGAATATCTTTGTTACTCATTTAATAATGGATGATCCTGGACATTGAAAATAACATTTTCACTGGTGTCTTAGTTTGTTATGGGGGATAAATCATTCATGAAAAGGTATATAGGAATATGTTATAATTATTCATTCAACACTTACAACATGAATAATATGTACTTACATGGTTTGACATTCAAATTGCTACATTTTTTCACTGATTGGTTAAGGAACTAGTATAATTCCCAAACATTATCATTTACATCATCTTAATATGTTGAGAATAATACTCTTATACAAACAGTATAACTACAACAACTAGTGGGTTACATTTTTCATTTATTTTTTTGTATGGGGTTATTTAAAATAGTTTGTAACACTTACATGAGTTATACCACCTTTAAATGGTTTGGATTGGATTTTCCAAAATAAAAAAGGCACTGACACAAATTTTGATTAATCCTCTAAAAAATAATTAAGTGAGGGTTTCTCATTTTAGAGATCTTTAGTTTTTTCTACTATTTCTTAAAAGGTTATATTAAATTTGGGGAAGCTCCTTATAAATTTTTGGGAAAAATTCAATTATTTGAAAAATATTAGGGTGGGACTGCACCTATTTTAAATGTGTCCTTATATTATTATGAGTTATGTACTTCTAGGTTTGAGTGTAAAGAGTATAAAGATGATTTTTTAGATATGAACTACTATAAATATCTTATGTTCTCTTATTTATTAATCTATACACACTCTTCACACATACACTTAACAATTGATTATGGTTGAATTTTTAAATCTAGTTAAACCACCTCATATTGTATTATATTTTAATTTACTATTATTATTATTTAATTATTTTAATTTACTACCCACTTATCATAAAATTCACTCATTTGGGATCTATCAACTTGTATCATAGAATAATACTATTTTGGATGTTTTATATCATCATTTGAACAAAATTGTATCCTAGTATTTAAAAAGACTAAGGTAAAAAAAAATTTTACTAAGGAAAATCTTGGAATATGAAACTTTCATTACTCTAAGACCATCTCATTTCAATAAAAGTGAATATGTTTATTAGAAGGACATAATAAATATATTTGTAAAGAATTTAAGTTTTGAATACAAGAGTATCATGGATATATCTTATAAGTCACCTTGAAATAATCTTAATACTTGGAATGGAAATGATTCTTTGGAATATGTCTTCAATTACAACATTATAAATTTCTTTATTCTTGGTTAGTAGAAGTGTTTTGTAGCCATATTTTATCCTCTAAAACTTATTTTTACATTTAGATGAATTTAAAATTCTCTCATCAAGAAACTAAATAATTATAGAGCACAATTATTGGATTTCATAGGGATGAATTAAAAGATTTTATAGTGTTTTATCATGATAGAATATATGATATGTAAAACAAATTTACTAATATCATGAACATCATGGTTGGTCTTAGAGAAAATATGAAGAATAAATTTTTTATTAAACTAATACTTAAATATTTACCAAATAATTGGAATTTGATGAAGGTTTACATTTAATAAAGTAATTAATATTCAGAATATTATATAGATAAGATGATTGGATTAATTTTAAAATATTTGATTTAGTTGAAGAATAATGAGACTGATTTAAATGATAAAAAGAAGGGAGTCGATTCTAAATTTAAAAGTATTAATTTCAACTCCTCTTGTGATTGTTTAGATTATTCTAGTAGTGTGAAAGTTGATGATTTAAATTAATATTGGAGATGTATTCATGTACATATGAATAAAAGTAAAAGGTCTAATGATCCTTTGAAGTACAAGATGTAAAAGAAGAAATTCAAGAAGAAAAGAAGGAAAGATAATTCTTATTTATTATTAGATGCCTTAAATTTAAGAATTTTTGGCACACTAAGTATATATTCCTAAGGATGAAAAATTAATGAGAAGACAATAAGTTAAAAAAATAAAAATAAAAATGCTTTTCAAACTAGTTGAAGTTAATAAAAAAATTCCAATTCTAGTGATTAATTTGAAATTGAGTAGGAGATGATTAATCTTTGTCTCACAGATTCATATATTGATCAAGTTTAGTGTTGATTCTTGTTTTTATTCTCAAAATTCTAATGATTCAAACAATGATAAAAATAGTGTTAAGGAATTAAATAATATTTGTAATTAGTACTATGAATAAATAGATAATATTTATAGTAAATATTAGAAAATTAGAAAATTGATGGTAAATATAAGAATTTGTGATTATGTGATGTTTTATTTTATAGAATTGGAGTTAGCTGGTGATATATTTTATCATTCCATAGTTTATATAAACTAGTACATCACCCGTGCGTATGCACGACTCTATAAATAAATGCTTACATTGAGTATGAAAAAACTATTATTAAAAGTTAATAATGAACATTAATATTGTATATATTTAAATCACAAATAAGTGGAACATGATATTAGAATACTGGTGGGGTGGAGAAATTTTTGAGGCATCATAGAAATGACAATATTTAGTATAATTAATCATGAATAAATATTTTTTGTTAAGTGTTCAAGATGGAGATATCAATGATATCAATGAAAAAATTAATTCAAATGGATAATTAAATTTTTGAAAATAAAAAAACAAAGGATTGGATATGAATAAACATCACAAGAACAGACAATGAAAAGAAGAATCATTACACTATTATAATTTGTAGGTTCCAAGAAGAATACATTATGAAATTCTAGTTTTATTATTCCAAATAAATAATAAATCACAACATTAATGAAAAATTATAACTCAGAAAAACATGGATACAGAGAGCATTGGATAGTGTCAAAGGAATGGACAGTGGAAAAGATATCATTTACACACTCAAAAAGTATTTGAAATATGAGTTATAAGATACTGATAAAGAGTTGAATGTTAGCTAACCCAACAACTGAAAAATGAATAAAAATCCATCAACAAATTTGTCTTTAAAAATCACAAGTCGAAGTAGGAGAATCCAAATTAGCAACCTGTGGAGTTGAATCTTCATTTTTAAATTCATATCCATGTTGACCTATTGAAAAAATAAATAACGTAATCAGTAGATAAAATATAATAGGTTTGAAATTTCATGTATAAGGTAAATGGTTTGTGCTTCTTACCTCATTGGATAAATCAAACACACCTTCCTGAATATTCTGAAGAATCTTTGCAGTGGTTCGGAAGAAGGACTGCAAGAAAACACTAATCTAGCATAAAACAGTTTAGTGTATCAACTCAAGGCGATCATACCTACTCAACATTCTGTGTTGTTCTTGCCGAAGCCTCTAAGAACAGAATCCCATGTTACATTGAAAAATGATCTCCTTCCATGCTAACCACGATGAGCAACATCACATTTATTCCCTTTTATCATGATCGCCATGTTGGGATTCACATGTTGACGGGTATCCTCCAGCCATCTTGCAAGGTGATTAAATGTCTCATGCCAGATCAAATAAAAAAATAAAGAAAAGAATTTTGTATGGATTCATGATACAAGAATTTAACTGCAATCAGGAGACAAAAAATGAAAACATAAAAATATAAAACCATCAAAGGTACCCATACCACTGCTTACAAACAATAAAAAGATTGAATTTGAGAGTATAAATTGGAGTAAAAAAAATTAATATATTGGATAAGACAAGCCAACAGTTCGTGATAATACCGCTCAATATCGAACTCTCTTATGCCGACATAGAGATACCCCTATCTGGTTATGTTATAAACCAGAAGTGCCCTAGTTTCTCCTCTGTAGTATGATCTTGTTATGGATCTAAATGTCTATTGACCTACCTAGCATGAAATGAAAATGGGGGCTAAGGATGCTCTGACATGAGTAATAATATTGAACAACTGAAGGATATAAAAAATTCACATCATTGACTAAAATAATGACAAATAGAATCCTCAAGAATAACTGATAAGATATATACATTCAAGATATTAACAATAAAGTCAATATGAAAGAGGAGCATTTGATCATGAAAACACCACGTCATAGAAAAGGATGTAATTTAAAAGAAACATTTAAATAGAAATAGAAAAGTGTTACCCTCTTGAGGTGTAATGCAATGGAAAACACTAAAAGCATCAGAATAATAATTACTTACAAGAGTTTTTAATAATATGTGTTAGATAAACTCAACAACCTCACTTTATAATTTAGTGGATATAATTATTTTGACGATCTCACCCAAATGATGGCTTAAAATAGATTTTTCTCAGTTAACCAATGTCCCATTACAATTAAAAAAATTTGACACTAACGAATCATTAAAAGAAACACGATGAAACACCAATAAGATGATGTCCAAAGACTGCATAGTGCTATTTATGCTGGGTGCATATTCACTTTTAAGATTAGAAAAACAAATAGAAGAAACCTTTAGAATCACCAGAAATAACACATGGCATAGACCTAAGGACCGATTCTGATATGAACATCTGGGAGTGCTTGCTTCTAACACAGTAATATTTCAGCCAAAAAGGGAAACCACTATGAATTTCAAAGAATTCAATACAGGTAAAGTTCTTGAATTCAAACACAGTAATATGTTTTACATACAAAATAATTGAAAAATTACTCCAAATTCCACTCGGTGCAGAAAGAAGTGTTGATTCTGAGATGAAGGTCTAGGCCGGCTTGCTTCAACAGGTTGTCGAATGTGACCAAATCATATCTCCCATGGATAGAGTACTACATGCAAGGAAAATAGACAATATTTAAAACAAATATACAATTCAAAAAGTATATGAAACACTGCATTCCTATAACTTCAGTCAATAAATTGAAATACAATATAGAAATGTAATCCCAACAGATATTCTAAATGTATGCAAAACATACAGAAATCAATACACATATTAAATTTAAATATTTAGAGTTAAAACCCGAATCATGGTTCCACAAATTTGATTTTTTCTTTCGTGTTTGTTGTATGCCTAAAATTTGAAACCAAAAATAGATATAGCATTAAAAAATTAGAGAAAGGAATGATGTAACCTTGAAACAGCATATGGAAATTCTAAATCATATAGTCAACTCCCAATATTCATATAACTTTCAGATCATATATCAATCAATTCAAGAATAAAATGTCCACAACCATTTATATAACTTGCAGGTCTCATAGAAATAATTTCATCTCTAATTAAATGTCCAGTCATTATGTTTTTCAATAACATGATTATAACCCAAAGTGAACGTGAGAAGCTTGATGAAATCCATGCTATTAAATTCATTTTAGAATACAATCAACATTAATTGAAATGAAATTATCATAACAAAATGGGTTAAATGTTTCTCTTACGTAGCTCATTTGGGATTTTTCTTATTTTCCCAGATTCCATAGAGAATGTTTTATCACCACAATTTCAAAAAATTGTGATGAATTATGTCATTACATCACATTTCATCCATGGAATTAGTTCAAAAACTAAAATATAATAAACAGGAAGTGTATGTTCTGTTATGGCACCGTACATCTGTTAAAACCATAATATTTAGAAACATGTACTTGTAATTTAAATTATAACCTGCATATTTCCAGGCCTGAAGGGACAGTTTGTAATACATATAATGCACTACATCCACTGAAATATTGAAATTTGTTAATGTTAATGGAATTAAATTAGTACTCATTAAATATAACCTGAGTAATAGACATATTCAATGTTGAACTATAAAATCGTCTTCCAATGACACATAGGATGTATACACAGAATCAAATTTTCGCAGAAAACATGGGTGAATATTATAACAGCAGAAAGGCAGAAATTCAGGTAGAAGAATGTAAAAGTTAAAATTATAGAAGTACCCAGCTCGAAATTCCATTTTCGATTGCGCCGTCTCTGAAATGATCCAGCAGTTCTCCATGTGTGAAATTATCCCGCAGTTCTACATGTTGATTGACTACAGAATAGGTTCTTAGAATAGTTCAATATAACTCATGAAAAGTAATCTTAATATTTCTAAACTATGAATTGATTTATCAATAAAAGGATAAAATTCTGGTAGTGCAGTGTATTTCTAAGAATAGTTTGCTTTGTTTAGTGACGACTTGAAGACAACTTTATTAGAGATGAAATTATAGAGGTAATGAAATGACATATGGTAACATATATAATGGAATGAGGAAAATGACCATAAACTATCCTTATTCTTGTTAGTTGACATTAACATAATAGATGAAAACAATTTAATGAAGTTGAAAGAATACTCATCAACCGAAAGTGTTGGATAGAGAAAAAATATGTATACAGATTTGAATCTATATTAATAATATAGGGATTTAACAGTTGGAAACATAACGTCGGAATAAGATGAGTCATCGACCAGCTTCAAGGGTAAGTGAACTGAGAAGGGGGGAACATGTCACATGTCACTGTAATGCAATAAGAAGTGTGTGTGGACACAACTTTATTAGAGATGAAATTATGGAGACAATTAAATTAGATATGGTAACAAAAATAATGGAATGGGAAAATTGAACATTAAATATCCTTATTCATCACTTGACATCAACGTAATAGATGAAAACAATTAAATGAAGTTCAAAGAATAATTAACAGCCGAAAGCGTTGGACAGAGAAAATATATGTATACAGGTTTGAATCTATATTAACCATAGAGGGATTTTAGAGTTGGAAGCATACCGTAGGATTAATACGAGTCATCGAGCTGCTTCAAGGTTAGGTGAACTGAGAAGGGGGGAACATATTAGATGTCACTATAATGCAATAAGAAGTGTTTAGGGACACATGTCTAGTATGAAGAAGAAAATATTAATACCAAAATGGGTTTCACTGGAATAGATTTCTTACAATGGAATGCAGGTGATGGAGCAGCAATGATATTATAGAGGTAAAGAAATCAAATAATATTTCCATATTAGAAATATATGAAAAAAAATACAAACAAACATGAATCTTCCTGCACCTAAAAATCCATTTCATGGATGAAAATAATGTAAAGAAGTTTGTATAATAATTATGATCTTTAAATTTCTCACATTATCAGAATGGTTTGAAATGAAGGATGTAATTTTTGGAGGTTTCTTACTTACCAGGCTTCTATACAGAGAAAAAAAATCATGCATGTACAAAAATGTACAATGTTTTAACAAACTTGCATCCAAAATTAGGAATGAAAACATACTTTGAATGGAAGACATGCAATGCTGGTGAGCAGAAGATATGATTGAATCAATTTTACCTGGAATACTATGAATTTGTTGCATACTCACCCAAAAACATCATCATAATTGGAGTACATGGCTTCATTAATTATCATGTTGCAAACAGGATGGTCCAGATCAAGCATAACTACAAGATTATTGTGCTTGAGAATGTCCTTTACTTTTCCAAGTTTAAGGGGGGCATTTGAAGTGTAGACCCAGTTATTTTTCTACTAATTTCTGAGTCCATTGACATGATAATGCACTTCAATGTTCCTAAGGAAAAACCCACATTATGTAAGTAGATATTATATTTCAGATTGAACATGAAGGATTTATACTGATGGAAATCAAGTGCTTCATAAGAGAGTTGCAGCTTCAAGAAGGGGTACTGCAATGTTTTCTTAATCTGATGAGGGATCATATGTGTATGATTAAAGGAACAACAGAAATATAAAATAAGTTTACCTGAACGATAAATTTATTTCATGTGAGGTGCTCGGATGTTTATGCATTCACTTCAGGTTGAGAATCAAGACTGGGAGTGGTTTTTCTGACTGTATCCTCAAGCAGTTGAAAATGAAAACTTCATGTTCACTTCAGACTGCATATTGGTTGTGCCAGCAAGAACTTGGTGGAGTTCTTATCAATTTAGATAAGGGGAAAGACAAGAGCTGCATGAATTATAATAATTAGCAGAGGATCTGGCCACTAAAAATTTAATTCAAATTAAAATACTATTTTAGTATTTTCAAACAGCTTACTGTAAGAGTTCCAAGATAGAATATAATCATAAAAAATATCTATATTAGATGAAATATGGAGGACTAATTCAGAAATGATTCGATGAAATTAACTAATAACATCAACATTGTTCTAATCTATGTTCGATTTCACAAGGCAGGTCATAAACTTGAACCTTTGTTATACAAGAAAAATTGAACAGGGTAATATCAAGAACCTATGGTGAAGAAAAATTCAATTTGATATGCTTCCCTAGGGAACCTTTAGGTTAGTATTTATTTATTGAATATCATAAATACTTACATGAATTATAACGCTAGATAGAGGTTCTAGCCATAAAAAATTTAAATCAAATTAAAATAGCATTTTATAATCTGAAAACTGATTAGTGTATCAGATACTATATTCGATAGAAGCATAAAAAATCCATATATGAGATGAACTATGGAGGCTGACATCATACACGATTCAATGACATCATACATGATTCAATGACATCATCTTCTAATATTAAGATTGAAAACAACATGAAATAATATTTATGGTAAATAAGGCCTCCAAGTCCAAACAAAGGAAGGAAGTATTTGATGTTATTTTGGAAATAAATAATAGTCACAAAAATTTGTATACATAGTCAATGTAGTAATATAACAGTTTAGTAAATACAAATAACCTGTATGTTCAGTTGTTTTAAGTTGTAGTGACTTATCTACATCATTCAACTTCACGTTATGTGTTATTGTTGTATTTTTTTTGTAATACAAAATTAAAAGTAAAACAGTTCAATGTTGAAAATATAATGTCCACGTTAATAGACCTATGAAGTTGGATAGAGGATCTATGTCCAAGTTTCTTGTAGGAGTAGTTTACGTCAAGGTATGATCCATTGAATATTGTTCCTCAGGCGGTTGGGTAGAAACTGCATGCTTATTACTCCCTCATTAGAATAACATCATAGTTAACAATGTTGTTAAATATAATAAAGTGTATATATATAAATAGATATATAGAAGAGAAACATGATATGATTGCTAGAGTGTATAACATACCTTGGATGTTTATGCATTCACTTCAGGTTGAGAATCAATTCAGGAGTGGTTTTCCTGACTGTATCCTCGAGAAGATGAAAATGAAAACGTCATGTTCACTTCAGACTGCATATTGGTCGTGCCATTAGGAACTTGGTGGAGTTCATATCAATTTAGATAAGGGGGACAACAAGAGATGCATGAATTATAATAATAAGTAGAGGATCTGGCCACTAAAAATTTAATTCAAATTAAAATACTATTTTAGTATTTGCAAACAGCTTACTGTAAGAGTTTCAAGATAGAATAGAATCATAGAGAATATCTATATTAGATGAAATCTTCTCCCACCCAATCCCAGCAGCTCCCCCTCCCACCTCAGCCTCCCCCCTGCCCAGCCCCTTCCCCCACCAGTCCCCCCCTACCCAGCCCCTTCCCCCACCAGTCCCCCCCTGCCCAACCGCTTCCCCCAGTCGCCCCCTCCACCCTGCCCTCATCCTCCCCTCTCCTCCCCTCCCCTCGAACCTACCCATGCCCCCCCTGCCCTCATCCTCCCCTCCCCTCCCCTCCAAACTGCCCAGCCCCCTCCCCTCTGCCCTCATCCTCCCCTCCCCTCCCCTCCCCTCCCCTCCCCCCTACCCAACATCTTCCCCCAGCAGCCCCCTCCCCCCTGCCCTCACCCTCCCCTCCCCTCCCCTCCCCTCCCCTCCCCTCCCCCTGCAGTATATGTCGTATATAGAAACAGTGAAAACTGAAATAGAAAAAACATCTGTTAACTGGAAAAATTGTACAGTTCGGACTGATATATAAAGCTTCCTCCATCTTGCATGAAGCCTTCTGTAAGTGTGCATTGATGCTGAAATGGGAAACCACTTTTGGATGAAGGTTGAAAATAATTATATGTATTTGTTTAATATAGATGATAAAAAAGAAACTGTAAAAAAGTTACAGTGTATCGCCTATAAAAATCAGAAAGGATCCATGTGTGTGTTATATTTGTTATAACTGGTTATCTGTAACGTATAATAACATTAGAGGTAAAAGTTGATATAATATGCATGATGTAATTTGAAAATTACAAGTTCAATGGTTTTTTTGATACCTTGAAAATTGGCCACATAATGTCAGTCAATTTTCAGGCTTGTTGATGTCGCATCATGTCGAGACATTGTAACTCTTCGTTGGACTGCATCATGAGCATCAAAATCATCAACATATTTTTGTACATAAATAAATGACTTCAATAAAAAAATTGCCATAAATTTTGAAGAATGTAATAATTGGAATAGAATTAATGATGTTTAAGTAATTTCAGTGGAGAATAACAAATTGCACTGTGTTTTAATGATAATGTAAATGGAACAGGAAAAAATCATTATTGTTTACTCCAATGATGTAATGAAAATAAGACAATGAAAGAAGAAAACATATACCTGAGTATATGATATAATTGTATTTGTTGTACCAAATCCACTTCCATTGTTGCAGCTGACTCCTTAACATCCTGCACTGTGAAAATAACAGAATCAATGATGTTTTAACCTTACCTTGCTATTGCAACAATTAATTGTAATCACTATTTTCATTCTTTTATTTTCTGTTTTCCTTCACATGGGATTGCAAAACATCATTCAAAATTTCTATTGCAACAGAATGATGGTATTGTTTTCTAGTATAAGGAAGTTGCAAAACATCATTCAAAATTGCTAAAAAATAAACAGTTTCAATATATTTGAGGATCATTTATGAAATTAACAATTCTGAATAATGCACAATTGACAATGGTGTTTGATAAAGAAATCAGAATCAAATAAATGACTGATAATTTCAAATATGTAAAAATGCATATGAAAATAAATAACCTTCATGTGGTGGTACATTTCACCAATCTTCATCGCATTCCTATTTAATGCATCTACCATAGATTTACCTATTGCTTATGCGAACCCAACTCCTGAAATAAAAAGAATCCACACATCAGAAGTTGAACAAAGAAAACATGTAGCGAAATAGTGGGAAAGTTATTGGTAATCAAACACATTTATAATTCTTCTTTATGTATTCACATGTACTGTGAAGACAAATAAGAAAGATATACCAACTCCCAGTTTCCATGTAAGGCCAATATTAACATCCCTACACCTCATCTTGAACTATAGGAGAAAATAGTACATCATTACAGTAGCAATCCATTACATATAGATTTATATAATAAAAAACAACACAAACATTAAATTAATTCGGAGATGGGAGCTGAGACAAGGAATGGAGCTAACCAGATGGGAGGAATTCGGGAACCCTAGGTTCGCAGGAATGAAAATCGAGGGAGTTTACCAGTCGATTGTAGAAGAATCTCGTGATATAAGGAAGGATTGAAACCGCAAGGTAGATGCGGTCGTTGGATTGCAGGAGTAGAAGCTGGATTGGGATGGATAACCATAGCGGGAACCGTAGGGATATGGAGAGGATAGGGGTAGCGTGAGAGGACGCGGGAGGAAGAAGCTAGATGCGAGGTACCCTAATGTCGAAGATGGGTTGCAGTGATGCATCGCTCGGAGCACGCGGAGGTGGAGCAGAAAGAGGCAGAGCAAAAAGAAGCGGATCACGTAGAAGTGGAGGAGACGGAGGACGCGGAGCTGGAGCAGGCAGAGACTCCGCACGCCAGTGCAGAGGACGCGGAGGCAGAGCACGCGGAGGTGAATCACGCGGTGGAGGAGCAGTCTGCTGGAGTCGAGATTCTGGCAAATGAGGGATCGCAGCGTCATGGAGTTTCGCGGAAACCTAGCGGACCCGAGCAAAATCCCGACGGTGTGGGGGTATTTTTGGGAACGGTAGTGTGGTTTTGGTGACGTGGATGCTTGTGGAAGTGACAGGTTAGGCTGGAGGAACCCAGTCTTAGTATATATAGTGGATATATAACTATCATATTTCAGGATTTATACCCATGATGATAGTTACCAACCTGTAGCCTAGTAGAGGTAGACTTTATTGGGTAACTCTTATTTTCACTATCGATATAGGATGGCTTATAGTGAAGGTAGATTATGATAGCTAAATTATATGAAAATATGAGATTCATCTTGATATATTAATTAATATTACTTAATTATTTAATATCTATTGATATCATTATAGGATTTCATTAAGATTTTTTTGGTTATCATTTGAATGAAAAAATAAACATCAAGAAAAACATTTGAAGAATACTATGAAAAAACATTTCCACATTATGAATAAAAAATATCATTTTATTCAAGATATCAAACTTAATTTATCTAATAAATTTATCAGATAAATGGATGAGAATAAAACTAGAGGTATACTATTGTGAATCAAGTGTGCACTCTATTGAGTGTGATAAGAACCTTTGAGTGATTTGAGACAATCTCTAAAATATTTATGCTATTTTTATGGAGAATTAATTATATTTTTATAATCTAATACATCAGATAAAGAGAATAATATTCAAAAAAATTCAAAGAAGAGTCAAAAGTTTAGATAATACCATATAGAAGAAACTTCATTAGTTCCTATTTATTTATTTATAATAATTTTATAAGGAGTTTATTCATAAAATGTTGTTACCCCAAAACACGAAGAAAGAAGGATAGACTCCTATGTTTTAATTAAGATGATCTTGAAAACTAATAGGATAATAAAATTATTATAAGGGTTAAAATTCAAGACCTAATTATTTTTAATAATATATATGAAATTAGTAGATCATTATTCCCTGGAATTTACCATACATAATAATGTTTTATCCTTCCAATAAGGAAGAAAACCTCATAAAAATATCATGCACTTTCTATGTTAGATTTAATATCTATATAATTTTCTTTAATTGAGCTAGTTTAGGGAGATGCATTTACTTTAACAAGTATATATATTCAATTTAAAATAATTCAATTTAATAAACCAACACTATTTTAACCCCTCATCCCCACTATTGATGATACATATAATTGGGACATTTCAACATGGGTCAAAACTATTAGGTTATACCTATAATTGGTTATATCTGAGTTTTATATTTAATATATATCGTGGTAGCTAGAAAAATTTGGGTTTACCTTTATTTAGAATTAATGTTATTTAATCATGATTATTATTTGACTTATCTCTATAATGTTATTGAATATTCTTAAATAATTATGCATAATCAGAATTATTTTAATAATAAATGTATTTCTATATTTTATAGAAAAATTATTATGCTTGGAAGGATAGGATGATACCCTGCCTGTTGTTTTTATGTATGAAAGTACTTGATATTTCCCTGATTGATTTTCCACATTTTAACTGAGAACCCATAATGAATTATTTTTTGAGTAAGAATATTGAGTATTACATAAGGGATGAAAATATAATCTTAGAATTTATCTAAGATAAATAATTACCAAGGTGGTGGACATAAATATTTCTAAATAAATAAATGAGAATATCGATCACATTTATGAGTTGAACACTAAAGCGGATGAATAAAAACACTAAATCTGGAGAAGAATATTTGAATATATAAATATTATTAATGATGAATCCATTAATTATTTTTTCTTAAGATTCAATTATATTATGAAAACACCAGATGATTTGGAGAAAAGTTAGACTATTATAACATTGTTAATAAGTTATTTAGAATAATTCTTAATATGTTTGATTATAAAATATCCCCGCTAATTATATATTTTTGAATTAAATTATTTGTGATGATTTTATATAACATATTTATTGAATAATAAATAATGAATTCTCTAGTTTTTAAAATAAAAATAAAATAAAAATGATATTTTAATTAAATCGATACAAATATTGATTCCCAAAGAGAAAGAAGATGGGTTTTCGATGGATTCTGAGGAAGATAAAGTGATAGATGGGAATCATAGCGATATTTTTTCTCTTGTTTTAATGAATTTCATAAATATTATGATAAAGTATATAGAAATATACATTTAAATTGTATTTCATGTGATAAAATTACATACTTTTCAATTGAATGTTCAAATAAATCTATCAATGAATAAGTTGATGATGATTGTAAATAATAGGATCAAGATGATCCTAACTTTAAAATAAATTATAGAAAGTCTTATAATTCCAAAATAGGTAGGTAATCATCTGTAAAAGGAAAATATTTTCCAATATAATAATCCATTTGAGTGAGTAATAATAAGACAATGATAAATTTATTTATTATTGTTAATAAAAAATGATCAGGATTACGAGTGGTAAATAAATTTCTTTGCACTTATTAAATAATATAGAGATAGTTCAAGTAGTAGGCATGCTGTAAATAACTCTAGTAGTAAAGATGAGAAATTATATGTAGAAAATATAAAAAAAATCTAAACTTTAATTTAGAATTAATAAAAATATTAAGGTCTAAGTAAATATTGAAAAATTTAAAAGGAAGTTTAGAAGCATAATAACAATGAAGCTTAATTTCAAAGAAAAGAAATTGAGAATGTTGAAAAATTCAAACTTCCGAAATGAAAAATTACTCAACATAATGTTATTAGCAATGAGATTGAAGATGAGGTTTTGGCCAAATATAATAATTATATGAAGATGTATTCAATGTTACTTGACATTGAGAAAATATTTAATGAATCAATAGATAGATTTAATAAATTCAAAGAGATTCATGATGAATATTTTAATGTTATGGAAAAGAGAATTGTGGAAAAATAATTTGGAGGGTTGTATTAAATTTCAAAGAATTCATTCTTAAGGGAAAAGGGGAATTGGATTCACTAGAGGTGTGATTAATTTAGAACCTAAAGTAAATGAGGTAAAATATATCAATGAATATTTATTATGTATAGATAATATTTTAATTAATATTTTATGTATGAAAAAATTGACAAAATTAGGCCTATAATGATAATAAAAAATAAATGTCTACATTAGGGTGCCTATGAACACTCCTATAAAAATATTATCCCCAAATAAGTCTCATTATTACACATATTTATCTCTAAAATGACAATTGAAAAATCTTGGAAATAATCTACTTCAAATTATAAATGAAAGGTTTAAAGGATATGGTTGATTCTTTGTAAATTTTGGGAAAAAATATAGTTTCTAGCAAAATATTCCTTATATTGGAGGGACGAAAATATCTAAATTTATGAGGAGTTAGAGTATAAATATTACAAAACCTAATGAAATAAATCATGCTATAAAGGCAGATTTGAATAAAAAGTTTTGATTGTTTGAGAAGAGTATGTAAAAGATACAATCAATATGATCATGATGTTGAAGATTATGACTATATAAACTTTAAGAAAGTGAAATCTAATATTTAATCCATCACAATCATATAAACTAAAAGATAAATATGAAGGTGGTGGTGATATTAATATGGGGAAATTATTGGATAACATATATGATCCAAATTCACTCAATATTTTTTTTCACATGAAACCATAAGGATATCTATGGAAGGAGGGTTAATAAGGAGATGATACTTTTGTGGCATAGTTGAAAAGATGATAAGATATTGAAAATATGATAAAATAATTGAATAAAAAATTAATATAGTGGGAAGAATAAAATAATATCTATCTAGGAATTGATTAATTTATTTTTTGGAAAGTTAATATGAATATGAAGTGATAAATTCAAAATAAATATTTCTCAATAATTTTAGGGAATACATGATCAATCTAGTCACATTGATGTAAAATAACTCACAATTAATTTTGTACAATTTTATAGGTTTTTTATATTAAAATTTAAGGAATAATTGATAGAAATATTATAGATGGATTTTAAATTCAGTCACCAAGAAAATTGGGTGCTAATATGGAAGGAGGGTAAATGAGGAGACACTACTTCTGTGGCAGAGTTGGACAGATTCTAATATATTTCAAAGAAGCTAAACTAATTGAGTAATAAATTAATATAGTGGGAAGAATAAAATTATATCTATCTAGTAATTTATTAATTTATATTTTTTGAAAGTCAATATGAATATGAAGTGATAAATTCAAAATAAAATTTTATAATAATTTTTTGGAATATGTGATCAATCTAGTCATATTGATGTAAAATACCTCATAATTAATTTTTTAAAATTGTATAGGTTTTATTACATTAATATTTATGGAATAATTGATAGAGATATGCTATATGGATTTTAAATAAAATAATCAAGAAAATTGGGTGCTAATATAGACAAGAAAACCATGAGAAGTTTGAGCAGATCCATTTAAATTTTTAAGGAAAAGAATTTTTCCATGAGAAGATTTTAGAAGAATAATTTTGAGAAGGAATAAGTTTTTTAATTATTGAAGTAAAATAGATATATTTTAAATACTAACCATTAATAAAATAAAATTTATGAAACATATAAGTTTTTAATGGCTTATCAGGTATAGATATCTAAAGCTAACTAGGATTTAAAGCTTTTATTGATGGATATAAATTGAAAAAGTTTATGGAAAAGTAAATGGAAGAATATATAGCTAAATGTGATGTTAAAATTTTAAAAAATAATATTATATATTTTATTATAATTCAATAAATAATATTTATCTAATTAAGAAATATATTTGTGGTTCAAGTGGAATCACAACTCATTTTAGAACTGTGGTATTTTGGATGAGTACACCTTATTTATATTCTTATTTGATTACTTTTAATAAATTTATATAGATAATTTGTGAAAGAGTGTGGGGTTTATGTGTTGGAGTTGTTAACCTATAACCAAATTATTTAAAATTAATGATTACTTGTATAATAAAAGTATTTAATATTAATAAATATCTTATCATATAATGATTTTTCTTTTACATGACATTTAATGCGATAATTTCATTAGATTACTTATCTCATTATAAGGTCATAATATTTCCCCAATATAATGATAACCTTGATATTATATGATATTATTCATAAATTCATGTTCTATAGTTGAATGATATCATCTAATGGGACACAAATGATATATGTTATCATGGATAGGGGTCAAAATACATTGATACTACTTCAAATGAAGTTTTACCTTATTAATCACTAAGAGATAAGGTCTTGAGAATAATCTGACCTTAGAAACTACCAATGTTACATGTGTGAATGGATATTCCAATATACAATCATGTGTATTGGTCCTTTGATTTTAGAATATTATTAACGCATGTCATGAGTTGGGTGCTTTTATTTATTACCGAAAACAATGATGTCATATGTCTGTGGTGGATTAGTATATATTCGGTCCATCATGAGTGATTTAGAATTAAAGAATAATTTAATAATATTTTCCCCTTCTGAGTTAATAGTGGTTGATATCTTAGTTCATTTTATGGAAATGGAACCACATGAATAAGTCTATTACCATGGAAGTTTACAATTTGTATGTTCATTTTCTAAAATTAAAATAAATTGAAATTGAGAACATAGGTTGACGTAATAAAGTATGCATCTTTCTTGATTGGAGATATCGAAAAAAATGGATCATAATAAATTATCAACATTTGTAGGAGGTTATTATTATTTGAAAATTTACCTTCTTTATCAATGGGTTTCTTTTAATGTGGGACTTTTGGAAAATTTAGCCTAATGCAACTAATAAAGAAGCTCAGGGGGCCATACACTAAGTGCATATAAAACCAAAGTTAAATTATATATGAATTTAAAATTAGAATAAAATATATTCTAATGTTATAATAATAATATTTATTTAGGTTTTATATTGATCAAAAATATTTAATTATAAATTATTCAAAAGGATAAATGTGTAAGTTGAATATTTAACAAATATTTATTCACAAGTTCAATGAATTTAATAATATTTATTTAATATTGAATAATTTATAGTTTTTTATTTATTTAAATACATAGTCAATATTCAATGTTTGATAAATATCTAGGTAGAATAATGAAATTTTTTTAAAGGTTCATGTGAAAATGATATATTGAATACCATTTTAAAAAATATTAATTAATTTATTTAAGAAGTGATATTTTTTTTAGAAGGAGTTTCACACATCAAGGAAATAATATTATTATTTAAATCATTATAGACATGGGGTTAACTATGGATTAAAAGAATAATAAGGGCCTCTATGAAATTATTTATCTTTAAATAAGCTCTATATATACTCAGTTATATCATTTTCTCATTAGATGTTGTTCTGCATAACACACACTATCTAGATAATTCTCTGAAGCCTAGAGAGAATGAAATATCTAGAATGATCTTAATTGATGAGAAGAATATTCCTACTCCTCCCACTCATGTATTTGAGAGATCGTTAAGAATCCTTCATGGAAGGAAAGTATTATTATGGTGATCAATAGTGGACAATACAAGAAATTAAGATTGGTTTCACTAGTATGCAGTGATTCTATGATAATGTACATAGGTATTAGGCATCTGTGGATTAAAACTAGATGGATTACATCCTCAGATCCTTTATCACAATAATGTAATGACAATAATTGTTAATCAAATCATCTATGAAGAAATAATTGAAAGAGAGGTAATTATTGATCGCTAAATACATTAATTATAAATTATATATCACAATACTTTCTCGATTATTCTGGGGTAGAAATCATTGATTTATATGGATTAATATCAAGGTCATAATAAAAAAATTTAGGCTCAGGTCCAACTTCTTCCATTATAGACCTTGAAAATTTCAAGTGGTATCAATGTAATCACATAAAAATTTATAATTATTTATTAATCATTTAACGATTAACACATTTTTTGTTAGTTATTCATTTCAAGTTTATTTTTTATTTAATATGAAAACCAATTAACATTTATAAATAATTAATATTATTCATTAAATTTAATATGATCAAGAATAGATATGAACATATGAAGAATGATTTTAGATATCATCTGGAGTTGCTAAATATTCTAGTCAAAAGAAAAAACCACATGAAATGCATATGAACAGTATACACTGTGTATCCAAGTTAACTAGATCAAGATGAGATATGGGATATACTAATCACCAAATGGAAAAGAGCACACATTATGTAATTAAAAACCATGTGTTGAATGGTTAAATGTCACCCAATTTTAGGGTTTAAATAGTGTGTAGCTAGATTACGCATTGTGTAGATCTACACATTTTATCCAATTATTTTAATGGAAGCCATGTGGTCAAAGTATTCAACATGTATTTATTACACACTACATAGCAACTTAAAGTCATTCAATATGGGATGATTGTGATTACATGGTGCATAACTGGTATGTATACTATATAACACATAAATTTTCATATGGATCACATCCTGATTCTTCAGGAATGTATTGCTAACCACAACATAAAGGTATACATTCCATATAATTAGCATGTACACACTGTTTATCTCATACCCATTTACATAGAGTACACCCTCTTCCAAATTGTACATCATGTGAATTAATTCTGTGGAAATAAAATTAATTAAGGAATTAAACCAAACTATTTGTCATGTTGGTAATGTACACATCATGTGATAGGGTTTAAAAAATAATAAATGCCTAATTAATTTTCAGGTTAAATTTGGAACTACATGGAATGTATGATTATCAAACATACCATTTACGTTACCTATGCATTAAAAGTGGAACATGAAATGTATATTAAACACATATTGTGTGTCTTAAATATCATGAGATGTTGACTCTCTTTGATACGCTACATGTTATGTAAATATGGGACACACTATGTACAATAAATTTTAGGTAAATACATAGTACATGACTAGGACCATACAAGATGACCAATAGTTAAGATGGGTACATGCCCTGTTAAATACATGTACAAACTACGTACTTAGTTAATTTTGAATAAAATAAATTTATTGAATTTTTTTAAAATTACAAAATATGCATGTCCTCAGGATTGTATGTATAGACTATTAAGATAAATTAATTAATCAATTAATAAGATAATTAGTTTAATAATTCAATGACTTTATCTTAATTATAAATAATGAATTGATATAATTTATAGCTAGTTAAAAAATGTTTATTAATTTTGTGTGTGGATTATCATGAGATTAGACCATCTTATGTGTGTGTTGATTATCTTTTAAATTAATTATTATTTTCTATATTTTTATAATAATTATAATTAAATTAAAATGATGTCTTGTGTTTCACCACCTCCTCTTATTATGTATAGTCCTACATGACCACAATTTATTTTATGTAAACCCATTATTTATTCCATTGGATCACCTAACCTCCATTTGATTAAAAGAATATATAAAGGATGAATCTCCCCAATGAGTAAAAGTGGTTTAAGTTCATATATGAGGATATACTAACGATGGAGATACATAGGATGACATGCGGTATGATGCTACTCAAACCAAGATTGGTTTAAGGAGTTATTACAATAGGTCCAAGGGTTAGTTTATAATATTATTGATAAATTTACCATTAGAAAGCTTATGATGACACCAATTTAATTATTTTATTTCAATCAGTTTCATTGTAACACCCCAAGTTTCCACAGTATGCTTCTCTTTGAATAATACAGTAGCGTGTGTTATACACAACTTCGAGTTTTAACACACACCACAACCAATCAAACTAGCCATTATGAATAGTAATACCCACTTTATAAAATTTTATAAATTTTATCTTTCAAAATTAACTTAATTTTTGGATTCGGAATATCAAAATTATCTTAGGGTGAATTTTTGGTATTTTTCTGAAAACATTCAATTTTTGATGAATAGTGAAAAAACACTGAGTTATAATTTAAAAATGATTTTTTTTATTTAAATAATTATTTATTTTATTTAAATTAATTAAGGTCAAAATAGATACATAATACCTATATAATTTCAATGTACTTCATTAGAGTAAGTTTAGAATAATTATATATATATAATTTTTTTGAACTTTTCACTGTATTTTTTTACCCACCTCCTAGGAGAATTTGGAAATTCACATAAAACTTAATTTTACTGATTCTGTGAGTGGAATTTAAAAAATCCGAGAGACATAGTTAATATCAAGTATTAAAATGTGGTTCAATGAGATGAAAATAATATTTGGTGAATAGTAACTTTTTACTTTTATTTACCTCGGTTAAAAGTATTAAGTGTAATTAAGGATAAAAATGATATTAATATTACCCTAACACATGTCCTAATTCTATTTTACATGTGTATATCGACCAAAAAAATCCATAGGAATAAAATATTATCATTTAGGTCCACTTGGATTAGATTAGGACATTTATTATTATTTAATTCAAAGAAGAGTTAAAAGAGATAAAATCAAAGTTTAAAAATTAAAACATTTTTAATATAAGGTAATACCTAAGATAAATTAAATTATAAATATTCATTAGAAATCTAAAAATATTTCCTACATAATTTTATTTTATTTATAATTTTTATACATTAAATAATTTAATTTATTTATGAAATAATGGTGATGTAGAAATTACATAATTAATGAAATATTAAAATAATTGATATTATAAATATCAAAATAAATGTAATTTGAGATTTTTTATGAATTCCACTAATTTTATAGGTTAATATAATATATTAGGATTGGTTATATAAATTTGTTTCTAAGTAATAATGCTGTTATGAAATTATCAAAAACAAAATACCCAATAGTGTCAAAATTGACATAAAAGAGTTTTTAAAACAAATATTATATTATTAATTGATATTATATTCCTAAAAATCTATGGATAGGTCAAATTACTTATATAATGATAGGTTTATCATTAATGGACCTCTTTGGGCTATCTTGGTGGTATATAGTAAGTTTATTAACTATATAATACAAAAATACAAAGAGACATGGTAAATGTCAAACTATTTAACTAAGAGTTAAATATAAATGATAAGGTTAATATAGTAACCCAAAACTGTATAAAATCTATTTTTTGAAAGGATTTCGACCCATCCCCACTTTAAAATTTAAATAATCTACTTTTTATCCATTACAAACCGAATATTAAATTATTATAAAATAATATTTCTAGCTTTCCCAAAGGTGCCCCTCACCCCTCTTATAAAAGGGTACTCCCCCTTCTATCAAATTTACACCTTAAAAGCCTTTTGTCTCAGCCAAACCCTGCCAAAATATTCTCTCAAAATCCCCCAATTCAACCTAGAGGCCTTAGTTTGATTAGAATTCCAACCTAAGGAGCCCTTTTGATCAAATCAAAAGGAAGAACCTGAAGAAGAGGTAATGTTTTCACCAACCTCTTTCAGGTTCCTTTATTCTTCAACTTATTATTTCTTTGTTATTTACATTATAAAATAATAGAACCAGTACCTTTTATATACTGTGATGTTTTTATAAATATGGTACAACCATATTCAGTATTCTATCCATCCTTTGAATGACATGTCACCATACGTGCGTACGTACGACTTACCGTCTCCACGTCGTGGTGTAATTGTTATTCAAAACATTATTATTTGGATGGGTATGATAATGATGTGTAATTGATAAAAATAATAAATATAACATGATAATGATTCTGTATATATTATATACCATCCAATATATATGATTTTAATATCAAAAGAATGATATTATTGCTCGTACGTACGTACAGACTACCGTCTCCACGAATGCGATGAGATTCATTCCCCATCATATCCATACAAGTCTAATTATCATTTTATGATTAAAAATAATGTTTAAGGACTTTATATCATTCTGTATATGAATAAGATACAACCTATCCATAAAAAACACAACTTATGTAACAAAACATATAAAATAAAATGAGTAAGTTAACACCCAAAAAGACAATAATACTAAGATATTATTAACAAAGAAATGTTAAAAGATCATATATGATATCATATTAATGTATATGATTATTTTATAATTCAATAAAAATTATTTCAAGATTATACATGAAGATAACCTACCCTCGACCAAGGAAAAAGTAAAAATTAAGGGGTTTCTTATCTCACTTTTAATTCCGTGAGATTTCCATTGTTCACTGATTATTTATTGAATGTGGTGTGTGTACTACCCATGATTATATTAATTGTGTAATATAATTAAATTTATAGATACATACATCATCATTGTACGATCCTTCTTTCATGGGTGTATGTTTCGTAAGTTACCAAATCGTTAAGGGAATTTGAAATTTCAATTCCCATTCATTTGGCTTTACGCATACATCATTGATTATTTTACTCTTAGATTATGTGTGGAATCACTATTCATTTGATTATGTAATAATTTCCAATCCCCTTTCTGGGGATATAATTTTGATACCTTAATGAATCCATTGATAATTTCTCAAGTCATCGATATGGACTTTATAAGAGTTATTTTTAACTCAATCTCCATTTGTTGAGTTAAATATCCAATTAATTGGTGTTGACTTTACAAGAATATGTGTGAATGTCCTCTTATTGATTTATAGTGAATATCCAATCATATTGAGTTTTTTTTATATTTATCACACATAATTATGTCATTGATTTATCCTTAACCTAAGGATATGGTCTTTATAAGAGATTTCATCTCAATTTACATTCCATTGAGACTTCTTTGTTGTTATACACCAAATAACTTTTATATGGTGTATATAATGTACTTTGACATAGTATATCATGAATCCCTTTATTCTCATGATATTAAATTTTTTTGATTACCTAAATTATTTGTATTCAAGTTTCACTCTTTTGGTTAGGAACTCTAACTAAAATATCATTTTAAATGATTTAAAGATTTATTATTCTAAATCTTTCTCATTAATGTCCATGTTTTTAAAATAGTTTTAAAGATTTATTTATATGGACATTATAGTTTTAAAATTAAAACTTTTTTTAAAAGTTTCAAAGTGGTATGGGACAGTTTGATTCAAAAATATATTTTTAAATGACTTCTTGACAAATAGTGTGACTTTTAAATGTTTTCAAGAAAAGGGGGATATTTCTCTCAAATAGTTTTGATGATTATTTTCATATATGTCAATATCCTTCATTATTATCGATTGAGGTTAATATGTTACAATACAATATTCCTTATTGTATTGAATGAGTTATGTTTGATTGTGGATGTGATATTTTTAAAACATTCATGGTTTGTGGATAAAGTATTGACATTTCGTATGCTAGTTTTAATACGAATGTTTATGTTATGTTTTATACTTCTTCATATGAGGAATGAATTGGACTTAATAAGTGATGGGTGGAGCCCTCTATAGGTCCTCGATGCATCAGTAGGTATCATGAGACAAACTAGTGTCTTGGCATAAGTCCTTGACAAAATATTATTTGTGGTATTGGCATGAGGCCTTGATAATGTGGTTATGATAGTCTGGAATTATACATTCCATCATTATGAAAGTGGTTATTGATATTTCATGTGGTTATTAGACTAGTAGAATATTCATGTGAATACTTAAATGGAATTATTTCATTTTATCTTTTCCATATTATGCTGAAGTTCAAGTTTAAAAGGCTTTTGTTTTAGTTATAAATTACCTTAAATGTTTATGCTTATTTATGAAAATTTCCACTATATTGTTTTCTTTACTGAGCATCTGAGCTCACCCATTTCACTATTTTATTTTTCCCAGGATGTGAAGAAGTAATTTATGAATGACCCGTAGGGATAGTATGAGGGGATATGAATACATGATGTTGTTGTAGTTTTTTTTACTTTATGATATAATGTACGACTTATGAATATATCTAGTGTTTCCAAGACTACAAAACTAATCAGTCTTTTGAGACTTGATCTTTTGTGGTCATGCCAATGTTATGTAATAATGCACCGACTCTGGGTAACTGGGGCCTGGGCGTTATAGTAGGTATCAGAGGAAGTTTAGTAAAAACCTTGGAAACTAGATTTAGATAAACTCTGATTAGATCACATATCCCTAAGATATAATTTAAGGATTAGTATAGAAGAACTTCCTAGAATTTTGGTATTGTATATATTTTATGATTTTTCCAAGAAATACATCCCTATCTAGATACAAGAAGGTAGAGGTGGCTCTGGAACATATGTACTTAGGGGTAAAACCCAAAAAAACCGCTTTGAGCTAGACTCGAACGGGAACTGGTGCATGACAACGGGCCTTGCTGCACTCTTGGTTACGACACTCCTGGGGGATATGCTTAGGATAATTTAAATTTTCTTTACAAAAAATTTGAATTGTTTTAATATAAGATGATAATAAATGACCTTGGTTAATTATAAGGTGTTTCAAATTGAGAATATGGTGTCATGATATTCTCTAAATGATTTTATGACTAATGTTACTCACATAATGCTTTCTGGTTTAAGTCAATGGCTGGAGTCCAAGGAAGTCATAGTAACTTTGAGAATGATGTAGAAGGTTGGAACAATGGTGGAAATGAGCAATAAAATGGAATGTTGATAGGCGTAAAAGATATCGTGTTCATTCCAAATTAGTTTTCCCAAAATATGATCAACAACATATATATTAACCAACTCCCGGACTCAACAAAGAAGAGAAAGGTGATGAATGATAAGAGCTACAGCAGGGGAGACCATGGAGAAAATAATCCTAAATTTCCATCATTCAGGAAATATGGAAGGAGACACCAAATAAAGTGTCTTAACGGGACAAAGAAATGCTTTACGTGCGGGAAATAAGGACATAAAGTGAAGAATTGCCGAGGAAAAATGAAGATTACTATGGAAGAAAATTAAAATGGTCCCAAGAATCCATTTATAGTCATTTTACATAAATATAGGGGACCAAGCCATTACCCAAGTGAATGCCTTATTATATAGGATATTTTCTTGGTCAAAGAAGAATCTATGTGGAAATAAATGGTTGGAGAAATGTTTAAAAGTATTAGTGCTCCTTATTGATGAGATTAATTTCGAATAATTTTCTCTTGTATTTGTAACCCTGCAGTTTGCCATGTGAGAATGATATTTGAGGAAGTCTTATCTTTTCCCTTGTGGATATAGTTAAAAATAACCATATGGTTTTATATGATCATTAGGTTTTAGGTAATTACAAGTTATTATATTTTGGGATGAAAATGGAAGGTATGAGACAACATTTCTGGTTAAAATTATGTTAAGGTTATTTTGAGGAATTTATCTCATATTGGTAATGTCATAAAATATAGTTTTTGAAAAAGGACAACACGCAAACTGTGTGACAACCCGTCGCGTCAGACAAAGCTGTGGAAATCGAACCCACAACCAAAGTGCGATTGGGATTTATCGCCTACCACTAGACTACGTGAAGTCCCTGGTTAGTCTGAATGATTATTTTTAGTTAAATGATTTTATTGATCAATAATAAGTTGATTTGGGTTCTTATGTCTTATCAAATTAATACCCTTAGTATAGGAAAATTATTTGGTGATTAAGTGATAAATGTTATTTTGGAAGATGTTCGCTTTGTTGGGAACACTATATGCCCAAGGAAATAGAATACTATGAGATTTCATTTGAGGAGTAATGGTGGATTTTTATCTACGTTTTTTGTGGATTTATAGTGATTTGGGTTATTTATGTAAATGATTAACCTATAATAGAGAATATGTGATTAGGTTAATCACTTTTATGTATGTGACTTTAAGAGGAGTTGATGTCATTTGGAGAAACAATTTAACATGGAAGACTACATAACCAAATTCTTCTAAGTTTTGGGTTTCAATATTAGTTTGGATTATATTAAAGGATTTTAAGGACAATTGTTTATTGAATGGTATTTATTTAACTTTGGGGTATTGTTGGATTAATTTTAGAAATTCAGATTAGTGTTTCTTTCTCTAAAGGAATATCCTTTTGGGGGATCATCAGATCTTGTACTAACCATTTTGATTTTGATTCATCTCTAAAGACAAGGTAAATATATAGTTTATCCTTTGTGGATTGTGTGATTCTATAGAAGTTTATTCTAGCTCTTCCAGTGTGACCAAGTCTTCTTGAATACTCATCATTTAAAAAAAGTGATTTAGTGGTGGAAATTTATTAAATAATGAAACTCTACTTAAAAATTAAGTATATCTATTTATTTTCTTAGTCAACATCATAAATTAATTCCTCATATTTATGTAATGTAACTTTAAAAAATGTTGTCCGTATACTTTTCCTACTGGGAAACTAATGACCGTTTGTCCCATCACAAGTTTATGGATTTCTTGTTGTTAACTTTTTCCTGATCATGTTTTCTATCCCTCTCTATCAGAACTTGACACTTAGTGTATCTTCCATATCCATGTTTTTCTATATGGAATCCTAGTATGAGTTATCTTGGGTGACCTTTGTACTTCTCTTTCTTTCTTTTAAGGTGATAGTTTTATTGACTCTTCTTCTTATGTGGGACTTTCCAATATATTCCTAAGACTAATTTTAAAAATTTCGAGGATGAAATTATTTGAAGGAGGGGAGAATGTAACACCCCAAGGTTCTACGGTACGCTTCTCTTTGAATATTACAGTAGTGCGTGTTGTACGCAATTTCAAGTTCTAACACACACCATAACCAATCAAACTACCCGTTATGAATAGTAATACCCACTTTTTGAAATTTTATAAATTTTATCTTCCAAAATGGACTTAATTTTAGGATTCAGAATATCGAAATTAGATTTGGGTGAATTTTTGGTATTTTTCTAAAAACATTCAATTTTTGATGAATAGTGAAAAAACACTAAGTTATATTTTAAAACAGAATTTTTTTATTTAAATAATTATTGATTTTATTATAATTTAATTAAGGTCAAAATAGATACATAATACATATATAATTTCAATGTAATTCATTATAGTAAGTTTAGAATAATTTTAGATATATAAAAATTTAATTGAACTTTTCATCGTCTTTTACCCACCTCCTAGGAGAATTTAGAAATTCACATAAAACATAATTTTATAGCTTTTTTGAGTGGAATTTTGAAAATCAGAGACACATGGTTAATATCAAGGAGTAAAATTTGGTTCAATGAGATGAAAATAATTTTTGGTGAATAGTAAGTTTTTTCTTTTATTTACCACAGTTAAAAGTAAATAGGGTAATTAAGGTTTAAAATGATATTAATATTACCCTAACACGTGTCCTAATTCTATTGGACAAGTGTATCTCGACCTAAAATAACCTTAGGAATAAAATATTATCATTTAGGTCCACTTGGATTAGATTAGGACATTTATTATTATTTAATTCAAAGAAGAGTTAAAAGAGATAAAATCAATGTTTAATAATTAAAACATTTTCAATATAGGGTTATACATAAGATAAATTAGATTATAAATATTAATGATAAATCTAAAATGATTTCCTACATAATGGTATTTTATTTATAATTTTTAGACGTTATATAATTTAATTTATTTATGACACAATGGTGATGCAGTAATTACTTAATTAATGAAATATTAAAATAATTGATATTATAAATATTAAAATAAATGTAATTTGAGACTTTTTATGAATTACACTAATTTTATATGTTAATATACCATATTAGGATTGGTTATATAAGTTTTTTTCTAATTAATAATGTTGTTATAAAATTATAAAAAACAAAATACCCAATAATGTCAAAATCGTCATAAAAGAGTTTTTAAACCAAATATTATATTATTAATTGATATTCTATTCCTAAAAATCTATGTTTTGGACAAAGGACTTATATAATGATAGTTTTATCATTAATAGACAACTTGGGGGTCTCTTGGAGGTATATAGTAAGTTTATTAACTACATAATATAAAAATACAAAGAGACATGGTAAATGTGAAACTATTTAACTAAGAGTTAAATATAAATGATTAGGTTAATATAGTGACCCAAACCTGTCTAAAATATATTGGTTGAAATTATTTCAACCCATCCCCACCTTAAACTTTAAATAATATACTTTTGTTCCATTAGAAACCGAATATGAATTTATTATAAAATAATATTTCTAGCTTTTCCAAAGGTTCCCCTCACCCTTATTATAAAAGGGTACTCACCCTTCTCTCTAATTTACACCTTAAAAGACTTTTGGATCGGCCAAACCCTACCCATATATTTTATAAACTTCTCTAAATTCAACCTAGAGGCCTTAGTTTGATCAGAAATCAAATCTAAGGAGCCCTTTTGATCAAATCAAAAGGAAGAACCTCAATAAGAGGTAATGTTTTCACCACCCTCTTTCAAGTTCCTTTATTCTTCAACTTCTTCTTTCTTTGTTATTTAAATTATAAAATAATAAATCCAGTATCGTTTATATACTGTGACGTTATTATAAATATGGTACAACCATTTTCAGTGTTCTATCCATCCTTTGAATGACATGTCACCATACATGCGCACGTACGACTTATCATCTCCACATCGTGGTGTAATTGTTATTCAAAACATTATTATTTGGATGGGCATGATAATGATTTGTAATTTATTTAAATAATAAACATAACATGATAATTATTCTTTATATATGATATACCATCCAATTATATATGATTTTAATATCAAAATAATGATATTATCGCTCGTGTGTACGTACAGACTACCTTCTCCACAAACGCGATGTGATTCATTCTCCATCGTATCCATACAAGTATAATTATCATTTTATGATTAAAAATAATGTTTAAGGACTTGATATAATTCTTTATATAAATAATATACAACCTATCCATAACAAACTTGACTTATGTAACAAACCATATAAAAGAAAACGAGTAAGTTAACACCCGAAATGATGATAATACTAAGATATTATTAACGAAGCAATGTTAAAAGATCATATATGATATCATATTAATGTATAAAATTATTTTATAATTCAATAAAATTTATTTCACCATTATACAAAAGGCTTACCTACCCTCTACCAAGGAAAAAGTACAAATTAAGGGGTTTTTTATATCACTTTTAATTCAGTGAGATTTCCATTGTTCACCGCTTATTTATTGAATGTGTTGTGTTTACTACCCGTGATTATATTCAGTGTGTAATATACTTAAATTTATGGATACTTACATCATCATTTTACAATCCTTCATTCAGGGGTTTATGTTTCGTAAGTTACCAAATTGATAAGGGAATTTGAAATTTCAATTTCCATTCATTCAGCTGTACACTTACTTCATTGATTATTTTACTCCAAGATTGTGTGTGTAATCACTATTAATTTGATTATGTAATAATTTCTACTCCCCTTTATGTGGATATAATTTTTATACACATAATCACTCCATTGATAATTTCTTGAGGTCATCAATATGAACCTGATAAGAGTAATTTTTAACTCATTCTCCATTTGTTGAGTTAAATATCCAATTAATTGGTGTTGTCTTTACAAGAATATGTGTGAATGTACTCTGATTGATTTATAGTGAATATCAAATCATATTGAGTGTATTTATATTTATCACACATAATTATGTCATTTATTTATCCTTAATCTAAGGATATGGTCTTTATAAGATATTTCATCTCAATTTACATTCCATTGAGACTTCTTGGTTGTTATACACCGAATCACTTTTATATGGTGTATATAATGTACTTTGACATAGTATATCTTGAATCCCTTTATTATCATGATATTAAAATGTTTTTATTACCTCAATTATTTTTATTCAAGTGTCACTCTTTTGGTTAGGAACTCTAACTAAAATATCATTTTAAATGATTTAAAGATTTATTATTCTAAATATTTCTCATCAATGTCCATGTTTTAAAAATGGTTTAAAAGATTTATTTATATGGAAATTAAAGTTTTAAAATTAAAACTCCTTTTAAAAGTTTCAAAGTGGTATGGGACACCTTGATTCAAATATCTATTTTTAAATGACTTCTAGACAAATAGTTTGAATTTTAACTGTTTTCAAGAAAAAAGGGGATATTTCTATCAAATAGTTTTGATGATTATTTTCATCTATGTCCATATCCTTCGTTATTATCTATTGAGGTTAATATATTATAATAAAATATTCCTTATTGTATTGAATGAGTTATGTCTGACTGTAGATGTGCTATTTCTATACCATTCATGGTTTGTGGATAAATAATTGACATTTTGTATGCCAGTTTTAATATGAATGTTTATGTTATGTTTTAAACCTATTCATATGAGGAATGAATTGGAATTAATAAGTTATGGATGGAGCCCACTATAGATCCTCAATGCATCGGTAGGTATCATAAGACAAACTAGTGTCTTGGCACAAGGCCTTGACAAAATCTTATTTGTGGTCTTGGCACAAGGCCTTGACTATGTGGTTATGATAGTTTGGCATTATTCATTCCATCATTATGAAAGTGGTTATTGATATTTCATGTGGTTATTAGACTAGTAGAATATCTATGTGAATAAGTAAATGGAATTATTTAATTTTATCTTTTCTATATTATTCTTAAGTTCAAGTTTAAAAGGATTTTGTTTTAGTTAAACATTGCCTTAAATGTTTATGCTTATTTTCGAAAGTTTCCGCTATATTGTTATCCTTTTTGAGAATCTGAGCTCACCCCTTTCAATGTTTTATTTTTCCAAGGATGTGAAAAAGTAATTTATGAATGACCTGCAGGGATAGAATTAGGGGATATGAAGAAATGATTTTTTTGTAGTTTTTTTACATTATGATGTAATGTAAGACTTATGAATATATCTAGTGTTTCCAAGACTACTAAACTAATCAGTCTTTCGAGACTTGACATTTTGTGATCATGCCAATGGTATGTAATAATGCGCCGACTCTGGGTAACTAGGGTTGGGGCATTACATTCAGTGTTACTTATTTATGTTTATTGGACCATTATCATGATCATATAAAACATATTAATTAACAAGCATGAAATATGGAATAAAACAATCATATTATGCATAAATATTTTATCAAGGCACAATTAATCGCTTATGTAAAATCCAAATAATATTAACATGAATGTAATAAGATAAAAAGGAAATTTACATATAAAAATAAAGAAACCTCAAATAAAATATGATGTCTCTATAGACTTCCATTATTTTAGTTAAGTTGAAACCATAGTTCAATGTACTTTTTGGGAACATGTTAGGATGCTTTAAATTATTTGAGAGTCTTAACTAAAATTTTACGTTGATTTAACATGGTTAACATTGAGATTTTACTATCCAAATAGGGATTGGTGAAATTTGAAGGAAAGTGTTGAGGAAATATGAATCTATAATTTCAAGATTGGGGAGTCCTCTCAATAGACCAAGTAGCTATGAGTTAATGTAGTAGGAAAGAAACTTCTTCCTAAAACCCTTTTAATTTAATTTCAGTCCAAAGATTGGGTTATGAGAAGGGGAATATGGATCATTTTTAGTAGAATGTCTATGATACAAGACATTATAAATCCAATGGTGAGGGATATTATGATATGATAAAATGGTGTATGAATAATAAATAAACATTATTACATCACATATTTGATAATCAATATAAAGTACAATATTATTAAATTTTTCATAATAGAAAATAGTAATTAATACAAACATGAAATTATCACAATGATTCATTTTTGAGAAATATAACCTCTTCATTGATACCAATTTCCAAGAGTTTTATAGAATATTGTGTATTGTGCTTTATTAAAAATAGATATTATAAATTCTTGAGTCCCAAGTTCTTGATATACTATCTAATATTTCTACTAATGATGATTTATTCCTCTACCCAACACACATGGATTATGAACTAGAAGTCCAGTGTTTGATGTTATCTTCCATGACTATCAATCTTTAAAATATTAATAAGGAAATGTATGCATACATTATATTTGATCGTCTTTATGATTATTTAAATAGATGTCCATAAAATAGAGATAAAAAATATCTAAGACACTCTTCATGTTTAATCTTTGGGAAGGGGTTCTAGATGGGCCTCATCAAATCGAAATAATTGGCTAAATTGAGCCCTTGTAAATCTTTTTCTTTAATCTCTTGAATTAGTTGCACAATGATCTAGTGTTATTCTCACTACCATTAGTATTATCTAGTTTCATTATGAATTATAATATGAAAAATGTTGAGAAATATCTCCTATATCTTCATACATTAATTTACCAATATAATAAGGACATGATACATGAAAAACCTATGGTCCTTATGAAAAATAAGAAGATTAATAAAAAGAAAAAGTTCCCAAATACTTACTCTAATTCTATGTCTATTTAGAACCATAATTCCAAGAAGAAGATTATCTAAATGCAATGTAAGGAACAAGATGAAGAATGTTTTCTATATGGAAAGAAAGGTCATAGAAGAATAATTTCATCAATATCTAAAATATATGGGAAGCTTCAAGTGGGTTAATTATGTAGTGAAATATTTCCATTTTATATAATTGGGTATTAGATATAGATTGTGGTGATACTATTTTTATCCAAATATAGAAACCAAATAAATTCATGAAGGTTTCCAGGGTAGATGTAGATCTACAAGCTAATAATGGAGTGAGGCTGGTTACTCTGTACATTGGATACCACCACCTAACACTAACAACCAACTTGATCTTGGTTTTAAATAACTTTTATTATGTTCATAGTGTTACGATGGAAATTATATCTATGTTATTTTTGCACATGAATGGATTTTTATTCATATTTAAAATAAAGACTTTTTATTTTAAAAATATATCATATGTTATGGTATGACACACATTAATAATGGTATTTATGTATTACATTACAATATCCAGGAGTTGAAAATTGATAACGAATCTAATTTACATGACTCATATCACACCTTGTTTTAGAATCACCAATTTAGTCATGTAAATGAGAATATATTTATAGGGATGTAACATGATAGTTTTTTTGATTATTTTTAACAAAAAAAACTTGATAGATATAAAACATAATTACAATGAAAAATGAAAAAACAATATTTTGGTAGAAAAGGTGAAATGGCCATAGTTATTCTAGAATTGGTATATATAAATGTGTATGGACCATTTTTGATATAATCTATAGGTGGATACTCATAATTCATAACTTTTATTAATGAATAGAGTAGATATGGTTATATCCACTCAATGAGGTAAAAGTTAGAATGCTTTGATAAATTTAAGGAAATAATGAATATAGTTTAGAATCATCTTGGTAAAAAGATGAAGAATATTTGATCTGATAAAGGTAGAGAATATATTAACAATAAGTTTATATAAAACCTATAAGATTTTTCAATTCTATATTAACTCACTTATCCTTATACACTATAGTGGAATGGTGTTGTTGAAAGGATAAACCACATATTTCATAAAATGGAGAGGTCCATAATGGTCCTATATATTTTCTATTTTCCTTTTAGGTATATGAATTAATGAATATAGTGTAAACATTAAACCAAATATCAACCTTCGATGATGGATATTTTTATATAAGAATGGTCAAGAGGGAGGGGTGGGGGTGAGTTTACAATTCATTAAATTTTAAGAATTATAATCAGGGTTTTAAAAAAATTGAAGCATTAGACATAAAAGGAAAATAATACATTGGATATTTTTATTATAGTTTGGATAAAAGGTATCATACATTTACTCTTTACTCCCCTAAAATGGAGAGATAAATGAAATAGACTAAATAAAATCTAACTTTTGATGTGGAGTAACAATCCTTTATAACTGGCCTTTTGAAACCTAGAGTCACAACCCAATACCCTCCCCTTTTCCAATTTATAGGAATAACCCAATAATGAATTTTAATTGGGATTCAAAACCCAATAAATACTACTTTTTTCTCACCTATAGGCACAACCCAGACACACATTTTCTTATTGTTTTATAACCAGATAATAAAAAATCTTTATATGGGAGTCACAACCTGAAACTAACACAAACAATAAAAATTGATATATATGAAATAAAAAAACACTAGAATATAAAATTAAACACAAATGTGGGGGTATGTAGTATCCTTTTTAATAATAGATAGTTCAATTTAACTAAATGATGATCAATATGGATGTAACAATGTAGTTTGTAGCGTTTCCTCTAATTTTCAATGCTCTTTTTTTTCACAAAAAATATTGCACACCATATACAACATGTCATCTCTCATTTTATTTCATTATATCTTTGACAAACACTTTTATTGATTTTCATTTACATACTCACCTATAGGATCAAATGTTTTTGGAATCATATCCATTTCAATTGAAAATATAGAATCATTCATGCATTAGTAATCATATCCTTCATGTAAGAATATCCACAAAAGGATATTTATGTAGACATTTTTTATTTAAGTAAAAATAGCTCACATAAGGGAATTCATGTAAGAAAATGTTTTATATAATGAAGTTCATATAAATTTATTATTCATGTAAAATTATATATATTTGTTATAAAAAAACATACTTAATTGAAATTATCTCCAAAATTAGTTCATACGAAGCATAAAAAATTAAATAATATTTAATGAATAATCACCATAAAAATTTTCTTATATGAGTAGTTAAAACTATATGAAATTAAAGGATACTATAAGTCTCAATAATTCTATGATAAGTAATAATTACCCTTTTATAAAATAGATTATTCATTTGAAAAAAAATATAATTTTAAAAAACTCATGTTTGAGGGAATAGAATAAATAGAGTTTTTTAGTTATCAAAATAGAAAATATATGTTCAGTTTAATTAGTCACACTAATAATCTCTTCCATTTTTAAAATTAAAAAAACAATTATTATTAAAAAAATATCTCCTCTTTTTTATATTAATCAAAAAATAAATACTAAATTATTTTAAAATACCCATCTTAGGAAAACAAAGAGAATAACTATTTAATTTATGAAAATATGGTTTAAAAGAATGTTTAAAATAGAAATAATTTCAAAATATTATCCTATGATATAGAAAAAATACCTAGTAATTACTGTAGAAAAAAATATTTCTAGATATAATCAGTTTTTTAAAAGTTTAAGTTTAATAATGAGACATTTATAAATTTTAAAATATAAAGATAACTTCATTTAACAACAACTTTCACTACAGGTGTCAAATATCTCCTATAAATTATTATAATATAAGATTATTATTATGTAAAATAAAAAATTATTAAATAATATTCTCAATATCATCCAAAACATAAATTCAAACTCCCAATTTTTTTTCCAAAAAGATAAATTTTTATCATAATAAGTTTGAATTTGATTTTTTTTCAAACTTTTTAAAATATAGGTGTTTAGATTAAATTTAAGGAAGTTGATTTTATGCATGAAAAACTTATTGATTTATATTTCTATTTTAAATATTATCTCTAAGAAAATGAAATCATAAATCAACGTGATTTGATATAGAATGATGTAAAGGATTTTAAGAAATGAAAATTGTGGAATTATTTTCATAGAATATAAGAATATTTTCAAAATTAAAACCAAAATCAGATAATTGTTTTTAATCCATAATTATTATGAGCAACATGAATTATGAAATATATATTTTATTTCAGTAGTAGAAAGAAAAAAAATATTTAATTTCATTAAAATACATGTTACCGAAAATTTACTAAGTAAATGAAACATACATGATGTGTTTTTTCTATCAATCCTGCATCCATAAAAATCCAAATATGAAATGTTAAAAAGATCAAAAGAGGTTTTAAAAATGTTAAAAATATAATATTTAAATATACTTTAATATATTTTATAAACCTTTAAGTAGACTCTATGTGAATTTTCTTATGATTACATTGAAATCTTTTACATATTAAGTTAGAAAAAATTAAATCAAGACTTCCAGTAGTTAAATACAAAAAACTACTAATCATGCCTATAAAAGTTGTAACATTATTTTTTTTCAAAATTTACCCAAATATAATTTTCTAGTACTACTCATGGGGTATTCATGATTTTAAAAGAATCCAAACCAAACATTTTATGTAAATATTTAGCATACTTTGATTGATTAAGAAATATACCATCATTTATTTGAAATATTTGAATACTAATATTTTTTGATTTTCCCATCATACTCATATTAGATTTAGATTTAATTACTTGATTTTTTTACAAATGATTTCATAAGAATATCCAAAAATTATATCATTATTATATATTTTCATAATAAAAAATTCATTATAACAATTATTTATAAATAATATAGGATCAAATATTCCTTTTCCAAAACTATTTTTCAAAATAATATTTGAAAATATTTTATACCAAGATCTAGTTGCCTATTTTAAAGCTTATACAAATTTAGATAGTTTCAAAACATGATTAGGATGTTTTTCATGTTCAAATATTTGGGGTTGTTAAATATATACTTCTTAATAAATTTATAAATTCAAGAATGAAATTTTATCATCCATTTGATATAATTTTAAACTATGAAATAAAAAATTTGATAATAATATTCAGATAGATTCTATCCATGATACTAGGGAAAAAGTTTCATCATAATATTTCTTCTGGAGAACAATCCTAAGCTACTCACCTATCTTGAAATTAATGATTTCACCAGATTCATTTTGTTTTCTTCTAGAAATATAGTTAGTTCTAATAACATGAGATTTATTAGGTGGAACAATCAAAGTCCAAAAATTATTTATAGAGAACTAATAAAGATCATATTTCACATCCAAATTCGAATTTTAATCATTCAATGTCTAAAAACCGTCACTATGTAAAAAATCATAAAAAACCATTATAATAATTTTTTTTCATAAAATATATCCTAATTTAAATATTTGATTCAACATTTTCAATAATATTTTATATATGATGAAATTTAAGAAGTTTACAAATTCTATAATCAGTTTAGGAAGGTAAATTTTCATGATCCCCCATAGTAGGTGCATTAATTTCACTAAGTTAATCTATTGTACATCTTACTCACTTAGGTGGTTTTAATGATCACAAACACAAAATTAAGTTTCTATCAAATTCAATTCATGGATTTAAGTATTTATGAAACATATTTACTTTTTAGAGAGGTAAAAACCATTTACATTTTAATTTAAACATCTCGGTTTAATCTAATAAAAGTTTATAAAATTTTAACGAAGGGTGTGGGGTTATCCAATGCTTATTTGGATCCCATATCTCTAGTTTTAAAAGAATAAGATTTAGGTGCATGTTTGAAACATGGTTAGTAGTAACCATGTGTCTCAACCATGTATCCCAAGATTTAAGGTTAATGGTTATTTTAATAGTGAAAAAGTAGGTTCATGGCTATGAAAAACCAATAATAAATTGTAGGTGTGTTGATCGTGGTTGAAACAATGTTAGTTTAATAGTGTGTTTAATCATGATTGGGGGGGGGGGACTTAGGAAATAATTATGAAGGGGATTTTCATGGTTTATCAAACCATGTGACTAGACATGTGAGGGTGTATACCACATAGATAGTGGTGGAACACAGTTGGCACATAACTTGGCCAACTGTACAACCAAACCACGTTCCCTTTAAAATATGGTGAAGTTACCCTTTTTCCCTTTGGTTCCTTAAATATTATTCATATCTTTTCCTTCACCAAACTACACAATAGCTACTACCCCTAATTGAGATCTCTATCCTCCTCTCAAACTTGGATTTGATCCCATTCCTTCATTTGAACTCTAAATCAAGTTCCATTGGTCACTTTGGATCCATCTCGATATGTATTTTAATCCCATCAATTATTTTTTTATTTATCTAATAATATGTAATGCCACATACGTGAAAGATATTATGCTCTATTTTCAAGGTATTTTAAAATTTATCTTATGTCTCCCATTATAAATCAAGTTAAAGGATAATAACAGATGGGGAGTATACTACCCATCTAAGATAGGTGGTCAATCCCTTTTCTACTAAAATTGTTGAAGTTTATATTTTTCACCATTGAACCTCATTCCAAACATTCTATATGAATCCACTTAAAGGTTGAATTAAACTATTAAATTGTTATAATTTTAAATGAGTAATCCTTGAACCCTAACTAAAACCATTAGAGGATGTAAAACTCAATGTGACCCACCATCTAAAGGTGTTTTAATTAAAAGTTTAATGATTTATATTCCTTGAAAAAAATTTAAACCACCTTTTGAGATGGATTTAATTAGATTTAAAATATGTAATGGTTTAGTGGAATAAAATAAAATAAAGTGATACCTTTCCAATCCTTTTAATACTAGGTTGTGTAATTGAAGTACCTTCCATGGGGAGTTCAGTTTATTATATAATATAAACAGATAATTGATATAAATTAAAGGTGAATGACATGGTCATTTTACTTATCCCCTATTTAATTATTAAAATGAAATTATGGATATCATTATGATTTTGGAAATAGGATGGATTATTATATCACGCTTGATTAGGATACATACCTTGAATTAATTAAAGGTGAGGCATACCCTGACAGATACTTGGAATCCCATTGTGGGTTTCCCTAGATGGGATCTTGGGATGTATCCAATCCTTTGATGTGTCTGAAAAGTGAAAAAATTCACTTGAATTCCATATTTTTATTATGGTTGTGAATGATATGAATTATCACTTAGGGTTGACCTATATTTCTAAAAATGAAATTCAATTAAATTCCCAGGATTATTCTCATTTGATTTAACTTAATATTATAGTTAACCTTGGTTACTACCTCGGGCTCCTTTCATGTCTAGAACCAAGGCTACCTAGGAAAATATCCTAGGGATATAGTATCACTTTTCCCTTATGGTGAACTAGGGTACACCCCTTTGAAACTCAACTAGGCTGAAAAACTAATGTTCCTTGTAATTTTAAACTAACATGAACATTAAAATTCATAGATGCCTTGGTTTTATACCATGGGTCTTGAACATATAAAAATAAACCTAAAATGTCATGTGATCAAAGACATTACTACTTAAGATGAATCAGGTAGTGTTAGACATGTGTTTCACAAGTAACCTAGACTAACATGGTTTATTTATTTAATACTTTACATTGATTATTACCTACACACCAGTCCTTGTATATTCTAAAACTGGATATTTATAGTCACCGTTGGTAGCGGCCTACTATGTTTTACTCACATCCATTTTGGGATGTCTATTAGTAACGGAAGAGACTTCATGGATTTAGGTAGGGACAAGTCGAAGTGCCCAGTTATAAATTTTTGATATTTTTGTGCTAGGATGAAGTAAACCAGTAGTTGTATAAGATGATACTCGTGATAATATTGAAGTTATATTTAACCTTTTTGTTCATTTTTTATAGAACATTTTATTTGAAAGTTTCTCTATTCCTTGTGTATCTTCTTATTTTTATGTATAATATGAAATAATTAAATTTTACATATTACTGGATATGGTTCAACTTATTGTTCATTCTTATCTTATTATTATATCTAGATTATTTATTTTTTTCTTCTCATTTTATTAATTCCTCTATAGTTTTATTTTTATTTCACAACTGCAATATACTCTGATAAAGAGGATATAGTTTCCCCATAATACTATCATAGAACATAAATTCTAGTATGTATCCTCTGGAATTTGGTAACTTATGAGTTAACTTGGTTTGAGAAATTATAAGTGGTATCAAATAATCTTTTCCTTTCTTATCTTCCTATTTTGGGCGGGTAGATAGGAGACTATGATGTATTCAAATTTGGTAATGATCTCGTGCCTAAGAGTAGCTAACCTATGTTAATGGAGAAGAAAAATTACCTGGTATGGGAGTCTTTGTTATGGTTTTTTCTTATTATAATAGTCATATTTCACTGTTGTGGGATTCACATGATTTGTGGAATTTTTTCTTACTATGGACTTTTTTTACCCATGGCTTAGTAATGAAAGGAAGTATTATCTCATGAATTATTATAGGAACCAAAGGATTCACATTTCATGCATATTTAATTTCATATTTATAATATTTCATGCATTTAATGTAGCTTATTGTGGTTTTATGATTTATTTATTGTAATTGGACAAACATTTATTATAGGAATAAGATAAATAATTTATTATTAAAGTGTATGCCTCAATTTAAATGGGATTTCCTCACATAGATTGAGGGTGGAACTTTAATTAACACATTATTATATGATTGGGCTATGTAACTATGATTACATGAGATAAAATGTTAGTTTATTACTATTACATGAATAAAAATTGTAATTTATAAAGCTTGTAATTCTATAAATTATAAATAGAAATTCATAAAATCAAACCATCTTATACATATTTTTACATCATGATACTAGATTAAATTGTCTGGTTGTAGTTAGATGATGTTCTAATTTTAATTTATAAAGTTATGAATTTATAACATGGGAATGTTAACTCGTTTAACTAAACCATGAGGCACACAAACATGTATGAAACTGCTAAATTTTAATTATTAAAAGAAATTATTATCATTAAACTAGGAGGCCAATTGCAACTTAAAGGGTGGTTTATTCTATAAATTATAATTGAAACTTCATATATCATAACCTTTGATGTTAAATAGTGAAATCGACCTTGACCTTGCCTCAATAGTGTGCATTTGGGAGTATCTCTTGTGATTATTTATGATCTTCTGCAAAATATAGACCTAGTTTTAGGAGAAGGAAGCGGTGTTGAATCTTATATAGGAAGGATTATACCTATATCAATTTCTTTTCACTGTGATTTATTCTATTATCAATTCATTTCTTGAGGATTTTATTTAGAATTATGGAGATACGAAAACATGATGAAGTTGATTTATGGGACAAGATGGTGGAGATGATTATGATTCAGAGGTAGTGGGCCTTGAGCTTCCAATATTAGCTCTCATAGTTAGAATCACAAAAAAATTTAATATTCCATATCTGAGAAGTGATGCTCAGTTTAGATAGGATTTATTAGGACTAGTGAAGTCTATATAGGTATCCCTAGTACCTACCACTTCTATGAAATAGTTGAATAGGGAGTTCCAATAGCACTATCCTCCTAATTGTTTTGGGGAAGGTGGTCCCTAGGCCACTGAGTCATGAATAGAGGCCATGTTATCTATCTTATCCATCTAGAGATTCTTCTTAAAAGAATATTCAATATTATAACACATATTCTTAGAGAATCAGCCAAGTGATAGTGGGAAATTTTTACCCATGCTAACTAGTATCAGGTTATGGTCTAGAGGTATTTTCAGAAATCTTTCTATGACTACTGCTTTCCTATGACACTGAGGGAAAATTGATATGGATATTTTATGCACAAGGAGTAGTTTAATACAATGGTTATGGATTACTAAATTTTTTTATGTAGCTTCATTATTTTGTTCCTTCTCTCTCTAGTGGTGAGTTGTCAAGAGATAAATGTCTTGCAGATGGGTTTATTCATGCCATTTGATCTCAAGTGAATGTGTTTTGATTTACTACCATCACTGATATAGTGAACCAAACCCTCATTACTGAGTAAATCCTTATAGAATATGAAGGTATGGGGAATAATAGTTTAGTACTTTTTTAGGGAATCATTTCATCTTGTAGTTGTAAGTGATGTTTTGAGCCCTCTCATAGAGGAAACATTAGCTAGAGTGTGGGCAAGGATATCCATCTGATATATCACTAATTTGGTAGTATAAGAAACATTAAGGATCACTATATTAAAGACACCATTAAGTATTGGGATTTTGAAAAAATGTCTTCTTCCATTTTTTTTAGGACTAATCCTCCAGTTTCTAGTGAGGGAGGATATGCACTTACTCTAGTTCTCATACAGGGATCTACAACACCACATCAGGCAGAGAGTTAGAGTACCACCATCCATACTGGCTGAGGATGTTGACGTGGATGGGGAATCCAGGCATCTATTTTATAATACTAGAAGATCGGACCTAATCAGGGTAGTCTAGCTATATCTCAAGGCTATGAATTTGGTCAGATATATTCAATACAACCAACACTTTAGGAGAATAGTGTCGGTCCATCTTCAATTTCATGTATGATTTTAGTAGACTCTACATTATTATTTTTTGATTTGTTTGAAAAAATTTCTTCCCACACCATTATATCTATAACAATTATGGAAAGTATGGGACTTGGGGTCAAGTATTTATATGGAGTGATGAATCATGATAATTTATTGGTAGTTTTTTCAGAGAGTGTACAGAAATGTAGGGAGTCTCCCCATGAAAAATTTGGTCATAATTTCATATGAAACAACTTCATCTTCAATATTATTGGTTTTTACATCATTATTAGGATTTAATAGTTTGTTCCTTTCCGTCCTCATGTATGTTTCCATCTCCATAGGGTGTCCTTCACATCAACCAAATGAGGTAATTATACTCACAAGGGTAAATGGGGTGTCCATGTGAGATGATATGGAAGTTATCATTGTGGGATGGATAGAGTGAAATACTATATTTCTAGTCTCTATTTAGATGACCATGGAATGTGACATATAGTTTTCCTCATGTGGAGGATCATCCCAGGGACATGTTCCCAGATGAATTTTCTAGGATACCTTTTAAGAGAGAGGTATATTTTACCATTGAACTAGTTTCAAAAGCATCATTGGTATCAATTATCCCTTATAGAATGTCAACTCCTGAGTTTCAAGAGCTCAAGAGGTAGTTAAAGGATTTATAAGACAAATGGTTTATAAGACCAAGTAATTTTCCATCAGGTTCTCCCATTATTTTCTCCAAGAAGGTGGATAGTATCCTCATTATTTTCATGGTTACTATCAATTGAATTTGATCATGGTTAAGAATTTTCATCCCATTCTATGTATAGAAAACCTCTTCAATAAATTATTAGGGGTGAGAGTTTTCTAAATAATTTATTTTAGGTCAGGATACCATCAGGTGAGGGTAAGACCCTCTAATAAACTTTATAAAACATTCTATAGTATATATGGATGGTATAAGTATTTGGTAATGTTGTAGAGTCTCATGAACACACCAACCATTTTCATGTCCCATATAAATATGGTTTCCCACCTATATCATTATTCCTTCATACTGTTTTTAGTGGATGATATATTGGTGTATTCTCACACTCAACATGATCATTAAAAACACATTGAAATTGTATTTAATACATTAATAGAGAATATTTTTTATGCCAAGCTCATAAAGTGACACTTTTGTATTGACAAAGTTCACTTCCTGGGTCACATCATATTGAAATCAGGAGTATCTATGGACCCAAAAAGGTGAGATTTGTGGTTTCTTAGGAGAATCCCAAGAATTTCTTTAACATTAGTCATTTCTTGGGGATTTATATTTATTATAGTAATTTTTTATTATATTTTAATGCCTTGAATAATATCTCATGAAATTAAAAAATAAGGGTGTGAAATTCATATGGTATGAAGTTTCTGAGAAATTATTTCAAGAGTTGAAAGGAAGATTGAATTCAGTACCAATCTAATTCTTCTAAAGTTAGACAAAGGCTATACACTTTATTATGATGCATCATGCATCTAACTGGGAGATGTTTTTTTATAGGATGAGTGAGTTGTGTTGTATAGGTCTCACTCATTGATTCCTCATAAATGAAATTACCCTACACATAATCTAAAGCTAGGAGTTTTGGTTCATACCTTTCATTGAAGGAGGATCAACATTACGGGAGAGTGCTTTATGGTATACACAGATCACAAGAGTATCAAATATATTTTAAATAAGAATGAATTTAATATAAAATAGTGAATATGTATTTAATTCCTATTGTTGTTTGATTCAGATATTTCTTATATGGCATGAAAGAGAAATGTTTTTGACGACACTTTAAGCGGGAAGACTCATACACAAGCTATTCCAAAGTCTGGAAGTTAGTGTAAGTTAATGTCTCTATTTTATGAGATGAATCTCTAGATTTTGAAGCATCGGGGTTAGCCTATTATTATGTCTTTAGTAGTGACCTACTCACTTTCTATTTGATTAATGAAGAGGTAGCTTTTTAATCTTGAGGTCTTAGTCAAAAGGAGAAATGATTTAGATGAGTACCCACATCATAGTTGGGTTATTGATAGGGATGATATCATAATCATTCATGGAAACATCTAGGTTCCTATAGATGTGCAAGACTAATTTATGTAGTAATATAATATATATGATTAGTAAATACATACCAATCTCAAAAATTTTTACCATGAATTATTGATAGGTATGATATATTTCTCCCTTAATTTTGGTGGTTATTGGGAGAAACATAAACCTCTATCTAAGTTCACTTATACTAATATCTTCCAAGAGACCATACAAATGGTTCTTTATGAGGCCCTATATAGTATGAAATGTCATTCACCCCTATTCAAGATAGAGACAAGAGAGGTTGGGCTATTGGGACATTGTATCCTTTAGGAGACTTTATAGTAGTCATGACTTATCAAAAATTATATGGATATATCTTAGTCTAGGTATAAGCCTTATATCACTCTACATAGATGACCTTTAGAGTTCAAGGTTGGGGATTGGGACTTCTCATGTGGTTCAACTAGACTATGTCATCGAAAGTTTAGGAGGAAAGGAAATATGGAACATAGGTTCATTAAAACCTTTGATATTTATGAGAGAGTTGGGATGGTAGACTATTAGTTTTAGTTTCCTCAGAGGTATTAGTCCATGCACGATGTCTTCCATGTTTCATAGCTTCACCATTACTATTTAGACTTGTATCATGTTTTCAACCAAAGGTTATTGAGTTATATAATGATTCTTCTTTTAAGGAACATTTGGTTAATATCAATAATTGGATATCTAAAGATCTATGTGGAAGGTTAGTTCTTGTATTGGTTCTATGTTATTATTACCATGTACATGATGATATTTATGAGAAAGAAGATAATATTAAATCTTTATGGATGGAGATATTCTTATCTGGTGTTCAACTACCAATAGAAGGGAAACTCAGGGATGAGTTGCTTCAATGAGGAGGGGTTGTAATTTATAGAATTTTAAGATAAGTAAAAAAAATTAATTTTTAGTGAATACCTATTTTTTTTACTTTAATAAATGTTCTCAAGAGTTAAAAAAATATTTTAGGGAATAAAAATATTATTTAGATCCCAAATCTATGGTTTTTGAAGAAGCATATTGAAGTTTACAGTTGGTGTACGGTTAGTAGTAACCATGCCATCCAATAATTAAGGTGAACAATTAGTTTAACCGTGGAAGAGAGGGCATATGATCTTTAAATCCTATAATAAAATACTGGTGTGTTGAGAATAGTTGGTGCATGGTTACTATTACTATGCTCTTCATCATACTAGGGGGTGGAAAACTTGGAATGTATGCACTCATGGCCTGTGAATAGTTTTTCAAACCATGGACCTAGAAATTAGAGGGGGTGTGCCACTTAGATATTTGAGGCACAAAATTATCGCACAGTTTGTCTAACTATGCATTGAAACTGAGAACCCTTTATAAGAGGGTGAAATTTCCCATTTCCATTCAGGTTCTAAAAATTATTCCTATATTTTATTTCCCTAAATTGTATATCTACTCATCTCCCTCACTGATAGCTCCCCCTCCACTAAACCTAGGTTTTTGAGCATCCTCTTTCATCCAACCTTTGATTCAAGTGTCGTTGGTCATGATAGATTCATATTGGTAAGTCCTTTAATCCAAATTCTTTATTTATCTTACTACATGGAATACTAAATCCATGAAAGCTAATATCCCTATTTTTAGGTTATTTTTCAATATATATAAATTATCATATTATATCCCAAGTTAAAGGATGATAATAGATAAGGAGTGTACTACCTATCTAAGGTAGGTGGTCTAGCCCATTTTCAATAAATTTATTGATGTTTATATTATGTTCCACCATGCCATGTGCTATAATTTCCATGAAATCCCCCTTAAATGTTGAAATAAATCATTAAATTTTTATCTTTTGAAACATGTTTTCCTTGTATCTAGACTAAATTATTGTAATATGTGCTCCTCAATGTGAGACACCCCCTTAGGGTGTCTCACATTAAATGCCCATTAATGCTAACCATTTAATGGAATTTAAACCAAATTTTGAGATGGGTTAAATTGGATTTGAGACATGAAATGGTTTAATTGAATTAAATGAAATGAAGTGATGAATTGGTAGGCCTCCTAATCCTAGGTTTTTTTAATTAAATGACCTTCTAAGGTGATTTTATTTTATTATATAATATACATAAATGATTTTATATAAATGAAAGGTTAATTGATTGGTCGGGTCATCTATCCCCTATTTAATTATTAAAATGATCTTATGGATATCCTTATGATTATAGAAACTAGATGAATTATTAAATCATGCTTGATTAAAATCATGGACATTTAATTAATTAAATGTGAGGAATTACCTAAGTGATACAAGGACTTCCATTGTGGTTTTCCGTGGATGGGATCATGATATGTTTTCGATTCATTGATATTTCTTTCAAGTGATCAACCACACATGTATTTGGTCTTTGTCTTATAGATGTGAATGCATCATCTTAACATTGAGGGTTCACATATATTTTCAGAAATTAAATTCAATTAAATTCCTTGGATGATTATCCTTGGACTCATCTTTTTATTAAAGAATGCCTTAGTTACTACCTTTGGTTCTTTTTAATTCGATCACTGAGGCTACCAAGAAAATTATCTTAGGGATCAGGTATTTCTTATTCCTTTGGGATAAATTTCAAGGGTATGACCCTATGGACCTCCCCAAGGATATAAAACATAAATTCTATGGAATTAGTATATTATATGACCATTAATATCCAAATATGACATTGTTTTATACCTTAGGTCTTGAACCTATAAAAACATACCTAAAATGATAAGTTCTCATAGAAATTATTGTTTATGTTGAAGTAGAAAGTATATGAAGATTCTACCATGAGAGTACCAGATCAACATGGTTTATTTATTTACTACATTATATTGATTATTACCTACACATTTATCATTGTATACTCACAAACTGGATAGTTATAGACACCATTGGTGGTGGCATATTGAGTTTTACTCACACCCTATTTAGGTCACCGACTAGTTCCCAGACAGAGGTCATGGATGCATATAGGGACAAGGGGATGTATATAAATATGGACACTTGATATTTTATACTTGGATACTGTATGATAGTAGATGAATGAGTTTATTATTGAGATTCTATTAGAGATGGATTTGGTATTTTTTGTTCAATTTTTATAGCATGTTGTATATGCATTTTTCTCTATTTCCCATGTATCTCCCCATTTTTGTATCACATCATGACATCATTATCCTGTATATGTTTTTGGATAGGGTTAATATTAATTTTATTCCTATATAATTATTATATATGGATGATTTATGTTTTTATTGTTCATTTAATTTCTTTTTCTATTGTTTTATTTTTATTTCACCACTCTGATCCCCTATGAAAAATTTGGTGTAGTCTCCCTACTATACTATCATAGACCATCACTGCTGGTTGGATGCCTTCAATGTATGGGGAGGTGAACTTGAGTATGTGTGACCAATAATATTTATATACATATGAGTGAACTACGTTTGGGATATTACAATTTATATTTTATACATTTTTTCATAAAGGTAACAGAGAAAAAATAATGGCTCAAACGGAGAATGGATAAAACTTATAAACTCATAAATATAAATGTAACAGTGAATAATTGATGGGGAAAAACCATATAAATTATGGTGCATATACAGAGAACCAATTCATTCCATGCTCCAATATATGATCAGTGATACCCTCCAACTATCTGGTGATATCCAAATAGAAAACAAAAGAGATTATAGAGGTCCCTAAATGCCTTATTTCAATCCCTAATGGATTTATTCAACCCCTAACACCTCCATAATATCACTAAATCCATTAAAGGCTATAAATACACACCCAAGGGTGATTGTATGTGTGTTTCTACCTTCAAAATCAATTCAATATTCAAATTGTTTCAAATTTTCTCTTCCTAGTTCGCTCTTATAATTGTCTCACCTTCTATCATATCTTTGTCAATATATCTTTCTGGAGAATTTTGGGTGTGGTTAAAATGAATTTTATAAAGAAAGTATACTATTTTTTTTATAAGGTTCTAAGTACCACTAAGTGTGAGGGGTAGGTTATCACTACCTTTAAATTGATTGATTGGGTTCTCACTACCATTTATTGTGAAGGAGATATATGATCACTAATTTAAAAGTGGAAGAGATTGTGTTTCTAGAAATAACCACTCAATGTATAGATGTGTATTTGGATTTCATTGTACAACCACTAAAAACTATGATTTTTACACTTGTAATTAGGATAACTTAATACAACTTCTAAAAATAAAGGGTTTGGATTTCATTCAATAACTACTAAAAATCATGTTTTAAACAAAAACCTCTCAAGGAATCTTGAGGGGAGGAGATATAGGGATCCCTTATGGATTATTAATAGACCCCTTTACCAATATTCTTTGATTTTTCTATCATTTTATATATCTATTGTGATTTAATATATTTAATTTAGTTTATCACATAAAATATTTAATTTAAATTATTTCTTTAATTATTACAATTTCATCATATATTTTTTTAAAATAAAAAATCAATTTAAAAGGAAATTTATCAATAAAAATTCCATCTTTCCTCAAACCAATATCATAATTTTCAAAAATAAATTTATTAAAATATTTAACAATTTTTTGTAAATCCATATTCCTTTCTTTTAATTTTTTGCTAAAATTTAAATGAAATAATTATTCAATAAGAATGGATCTTTTATTATAAACATTATTTGATTTATTAACAGTTAAATACCCTCAAAATATATATTAATTATATTTTGTATAATTTTTTTTCAATATATCTTTAGTATTTTAAATGATAACTTTATAATTAAAGACTTTGAAATACCCAATTTTAGTTTTTTCTTTATTTCTAAAGTTCATAGGGGGGTCTTAATCAAGATATATAAAAGAATAAGTCTATTATAAAAATAAAAAAAATGTATTAACAACTTATACTCATAAATACATAAGAAAATTAAATTCATTTAAGATGGTTATTTCCATTTTTGGAAGTTATAGTTTTTACATTATACTAATCCATTTTTTTGGGTGTTTTTTGAGCTGAAAACTTATGATTGAATCCATTTTCTTCACAAATATTAGAAAAGTACATATTTAAAAATTCTCCACAGCTATCTCTTATAATTAATAAAATAAAGTGTTTCTTTTCATTTTTAACTAATTTATATTAAGTAATAAATTTAGATAGTGTTTTATATTAATGTTCAAGGAAATAAACCCATGAATATACACTAAAATCATCTAAAAAGCCTAAAAAATATATTTTTTCCATAATTAGTAGTAGGTTTAATAGGTCCAAATTAATATAAATGAACAAGTTAATGTGGTAATTAAGTTAGTACCTCATATGAATACTTAAAAATATCATTATACTACTTAAATTTCATAAAAGAGTCACATATTATGATACTATCTAGTTTTAACTCAGCCAGATCCAATGAAATTTGATATTTGGAAATTGGTATAGTAATCTCACTAAAACCTTTTACATTTCTTTTAGAATTATCACCAACAGTTACACTCCCACTATGACATGTATTAAAATATAGAACATTTGAAGCATTATCATTCATTTATATTGATAATCCACTATCCATATTCCATATATCCATTTTGATACTTCCAATACACATTTATTACAAAAAATATTTAATACAACATTGGTACCCATGAAAACATGGGTCCAATTAGGTTATAAAAATATTTTTTAAGAACCAAAACTGATATCAATAATTTATTAATATGTAAAATTGGAGATAAAGAATTAGAAATAAAATAGTTTTTGTTTCCAATATATTTTTTTAATCATAAAGTACACTCACTTTCATACTGACCTATCATTCCACATCTAAAACTAGTAATAGTTGAAATAACACCATTTTATCTTTTAAAAAAGAAAAATCATTACAAATTTTAGGTAAATAATTGTTATATCCATGACCAGATATATCTATGTTCATTTTATTTAAGGAAATAATCTTATCATAGCTTTATATACACTAAAAAAAGTGGAAAGGTTATTTTTTATATTTTCATCTTATCATTTTCACCAAAAATAGTTTTTAGTATTATAAAATTTTCCTAATTATTCATTCATTTAAAAATATTTACATCTATAATTTTGCTACTTATGTTTTATAATTTTACATTAAGTATATTTAATTTCCTTTTCAGAATGTTTCAAATCTTCAAAGGTTATATTAGTAGTTTTGTAACCATATTTTAGTTTTTCATTTTCCTCCGAAATAAGATTGTTCTACTTAAAATGTTCTTTATATTTTATTTTAAGACCATTAGTTAAACTAGTAATCTTATACATCTCATTCTATAATCTTTCAATTTATTTTTATTATTCATATTATATTTTTTTGAGTTGGTTTCAAAAGAATAGTAATCAGATTCACTAAATTGATTGTTAAATACATAAAACAAGAATATTAAAATTCTTTATCTAAATATAATTATCTATTTATATCAAAATATTCCTTATAACTCCATATATTAATATCTTCTCCATTTTATATTAATTCATTTTATTATTGTGAATCTTTATCCTTGGGCAATCTGGTTTGATTTTCCCTTTCTTTCTGCACTCATGAAAAATAATATCGCAACCATAATTATAAATATTATTACCTTTATTATAGCATCTTACACCATATCTAAAATAATTAATTTTATTTCTTATAGAGTATCCATTCTTTATTATTGATTCTCCTTTAGCTACATGATTTTTTCAACCATGTCACTAGTCTATAATTCTGAATCAGGGGAGTATGTATTAATATTTGGTTAAAAATAAATTCCTCTCTTGATTGATGTTCCTGATTCAACAAAATTTTTAATCTACAATTCATACTACAATAAATAAACAATATGTTTATCAAGTGTATATTATTTTAAATATTTTATTTCATCCATTTCCAACTTTTATAAATTCCATTTCTTGTGAAATTCTATTAAATCACTTTCTAAAAGGAAAAAATGTTTTAGAAACATATCCTAAAACCTCAGAGTATTTACAATAATAGGAAATCTATGCAACATTATATTAACTATTTCTTCATTACCCATTTCAAATTCATGACACTCAGCTATATGAATTCTATGTTTTGTTCTTTTTAAATCATTAGTTTTATAATGAGTGACTTATAAAATTATATAATTATCATGTGATATTTTTCATGTTGAAATATGTATAAAAATTTCAAAAAGTGGAACAATATAAAATATTAATTATTTTTAGTTAAAAACATAATTTACCAATTCATTACTTGAAATGGTTTTAGGATCTAATTCCAGTAGTCTATAAGGTTTTATAATTATTTTTTTGATCAACACTTAGGTATTTAAGGAAATATTCCATCCAAACTTTCCAATACAAATAATTAGTGGTGTATAATTATGTTTATCTTTAAGGGATCGATGAATCAGATGAACTTATACCCGCACTCATAAATAAATTTTCCCCTTTTTGGTTAAGTTATGAAATAGTTATTAGAAAAAATATGTACCAAATTTAGAGGTCCATATTTTTTTACCAATTTTTGGTCCTTGATATGGTGATATCATAAAGGTCAATAGGGGGGGTGAATTGTCCTTTTATTATATTTTTATAATCATAACCATAGTTTTAATAATTAATTTGGTTGAAAAAAAGAGTAAATGATTTTTAGGAGTTTTTTAACAGTTTAGATAAAAATGATTTTAAACCCACTCTTTACTCCTCTCAACCATAGAGATAAATGAAACATGATAAAGAAAAATTTATTTTTTATGGGGAGTCCCAAATCTTTATAGCTATATTTTGTACATCTGGAGTCACAACCAAACACCCTATTTTTTTCCTACCTGGAGGCCTAACCCAAGAATTAATTTTAAATGAGATTAACCACCCTCATAGTACATCCTTTTTCTCACCTAGATGCACAACTCATACATACCATTTATTGGGATAGTGTAACCTAACAATGTTGACTTTTTATATGGGAATAACAAGATAAAAATAACACATACAATGGAAATAGATATATAAGAAATAGAAAAAAAAACCAAAATTAAAAATGGAACACAAAAAGAGGGAAGACAATGTTTTATTATTATTACAGATAGTGAGACATATCTCATTAAATACCAATATAAATATATAAATACATTTATTGGATTTTTATTCAAGTTTAGAGTGTTATATTTGTTATAAAAAATATTATAAAATATAGAGAATAATATTTATCTTCTTCTATTTAATTATAGATTTATAAAATTATTTTATAGATTTTATTTATCATCCTCGACTATAGGTTCAAAATTTTGAGGCTCACTGCTATTATAGTTGAAAAACTCAAAACATGATTGCCTGAGTAAATTTCTTTTGTAATAATGTAAATAATTAAGAAAAAATTATCATGTTTAAACATAGTATCATAATTCCTAAAAGAAATAAAAAATGATAATTGATATATTAAATTCATTTATGAAAATAATTTATCCTCTATAAATTTCAATAGATACATGTAGTAAATATATTATGTGGGAATAATTATTAAATTCAGTAATTTTAGTAATAAAAACTTCACCACTTCATAATTCCCAAATAATTTATGCGAAATGAACTTTGATCTTATAAACAATATTTAAATTCAAAATATGTAATTTTATAATGTATTTGTTTTAATGAATACATATACATAAATAAATCAAAGGAAATATGAACAAGGTATTTCACAAAATATACATTCAATATCCACATGTTAATATTCAAGAATTTTTCTTCTTTACATAAGCATACCCTTAACGTATGCATATCCATGTAAGGATATTCAAGTAGATGGTTTTCACATAATAAAAAATAGTCATTGTAAGGGAATTCAGAGAAAAAATATTACATATAAAGAAATTCATTTATGCATATGGTTTATGTATGGTTCTATATATGAGTTATAACAAAACAAAAACTTAATTAAATATTTCTCCAAAATCAGTTTATAAAAATCATAAAAACTTGAAGAATAATTAATGAATAATCGATATAAATCCTTTATTTTTTAAGTAGTTCAAGATTCAAGAACATAAAAAATAATATAATTATTAAAATATGATGTTATAAATTTTAATCATTCATTTATAAAATTGAAAATGCATTTGAAAGAACACAAAGTATAATTTTAAAATACTCATGTTAGAGGGAATAAAAACATTGGGTTTTTTAATCATCAAAATATAAAATATTGATCTGGTTCAAGGATCGAAATTTACATAAAATAAAGTGTAAAAATATATTTTATTTATGTTATGGAGTGTAAAGAATTTTTTTTATCATATACACTTATATAGGGCCATGGGGAATTTTTTAAGGACAATTTTGATAGGAAACTTGCACCTTGAGGCTTGAATTGTATCTTTATAGGATATCCTATGGAGAAAGATAATATTAACTATAAAACCCCTCAAAAATATTTTAAAAATGATAGGACATGCTATATTCTTTGTGAGGGATCACATCCTCAAACTGGATAGTGAGATCAAGATTGTTTTTTGTGAAGTTGATGCTCAAGATATACAAGAGTTGTCATATGAACGAATTCAACATGAATAAAAGGAATATATTGATCTAGAGACATAAAGATATGGTTTTTTAGTTATAGAGGATGGTGACTCATTATTAGATGAAAATTCTGAGGCTCTATCATATAAAGAGGTATCAATATGGTTAAATGTTTAAAGGTGGTAAGAAGCCATGAATTTTTAGATGGATACCATGTATTAGAACTAATACTGGGTTCTTATTGATCTACTAGTATATTTAAATCATGTTGCATCTAAATAGGTATTCAATAATAAAATGGACATGTATGGTCATGTTAGTACCTATAGAGCTATACCAGGTTCTTAAGTTTTTAAGAAACATCAAGATAAATACTATGGTGAATAAGTTTTACCATTAACCATGCTTAAATCCATAAGAATTATGCTTTCCATAATATCTCACCATGACTATGAGATTTGTAATATGGATTTCAAAAACACATTCATTTATGGAAACCTCATAAAATATGTCTATGTGATTCAATACGAGGGGTTTGGGAATCCAAAAGATACTAAAAAATTATTTAAGTTATAGAGATCCATATATGGGATAATATAAGAATCTAGGCCATGGAACATTTGATTTTATGAATCTATAAGGGAATTTGGTTTTATTAAGAATTAATGTAAACTGTATCATTTAGCATGAGTGTATTAATTTGCATAGTAGTATATTTCATTGATATATTACTTATTATAAATGATATGTTAGTATTATAGTCAGTTAAGACATGGTGGAACGCATGCTTCTCCGTTAAAGACATATGTGATCAAACCTACATGCTTTAGATCACGATCATCTATGATAGATCCAAGATATTATTGGACTATGTTAGTGTATATTTATAGACCAGATACTAAATAGATTTAGTATATCTAATAAGGGGTTGTTTATGGTTTCAAATGGTATACATCTCTCCAAAAAAATATATCCTCATACATAATAGGAGAGAGAGAGAGAGAGGATAATAGGAAAACTTATTCTTCTATAATAGGTTCCATTATGTATTCCATACTATTCACTAAGATAAATGTTTCCTAAACCCTTTTCATGGTAGTCATATATCAAGGAAACCTAGGATAACAATATTAGATGACTGCTAATACAATATTAAAGTATCTAAGGCATACTATGGATGTGATACTGGATTATATAGGAGATAAGGAGCAGGTCTTTAGGGGGTAAAAAATTATATTTTTCAAATAGATCTAAATGATATGAAATCACAATAACGATATGTATTCTCTCTCATAAAAGGAGTTGTAAGCTAGAACAGCTCAAAGAAACTAGTTTTGGTCGATTCTAAAGTGGAGTATAAGTATATTGCATCTTTAGATGCATCTAAAGAGGCACTTTGGATATAAAAATTAATCCAGGATCTTGATATAGTGTATAATATTAAAGATCCCATCACATTGTGTTATTATAATACTAGAGTAGTGGCTCTAACCAAGGATCCAAGGTCATATAAACAAAATAAGAAAATACCTCAAAAGTGTCACCCCTTAAATGTTTTTTCTTATAGGGGTGATCATACAATGAGAAATGTATCTAGAGAGGAGAAAATGGTAAAACAATTGAACAAATAATTTTCTCAGTAGAAGTATGAACATAATGTGAGGACTATAAGATTAAGAATAATTAGTAGTTCGGTCTAGGGAAAGTGGGAGCCTATTTTAGTTTGTGACCTAAAACTTAATTCTTTGTAATTTATGAATTCTAGTATATTAAAAGTGTTGAATATTAATAATAACATTATTAAATAATTATTTTTCTTCTATGTGACATTTAATGTGATAATCTATTTAGATTACTTTTCTCTTAAAACTTTTATAACAATTAACAGCTATTATGAGAACCATAATATGTTATGATAATATAATAAAATACATGTTCCATGGATAGATGATATATTATGATGGGACACATAAAATATAGGCTATCTGGGGTATGGGGATTATAAGACATTGATACTTCTTCTCATGAATTTCACTATTGGTAATTTTCAAGAGTGGAGGTTATGAGATAAAACCTCCTATATAAATTCTATATGTTATATGCATAATTGATTATTCCTATCAATGATCATTTGTATTGGAATTTTGACTTGAGATTGTTATTAATTCATTTCATGATTTGCTTAATTTTATGTATTATCAAAAACCTTGATTTTATATATTTTCAGTGAAGTAGGATATGTTGGGTGTGTCATGAGTGATGAGACATTAATAAATAAGTCAATAAAGGATTTTTACATTATAAGTAAATAGAATATGATATCTCATGTCATTTAATAGGAATGTTACTACCTTATTAAGTCCATGTATATGGTAGTATACAATTAGTAAGTTAATTTTTGGAAGGTCAAGTAAAGATAAATTGAGCACATAGGTTGATGGAAAAAAGTATGCAACCTACTTTATTAGTGATATCAATACAAATAGATTATATTACCTGGTAAGAATTCTTAAGTGGATATTATCATTGATTTTTTTAACTATTTTCACTATTAGTTCCTTAGAATGTTTTGAAATGCTTACCTTGTATTTTAAGTATGTTTATTATAATTACATTGATAAATAATATTATATGTTAACATATTATGTGTATCCAAAGCCTTATTGAAATTTTATATGTATTTAATATTAGAATATAATATTATGTTAGGTTTGAAGAATAATATTTATTCAGTTTTTTTTGTTGATGTCATATATTTAATCAATAATTATTCAAAATGATAAATGTGTGAGTAGAGTATTTAAAAAATATTTATTCATAAGTTTGGTGAATATAAAAATTAATTATTTACTAATTAATGACACAGTGATATTTATTTTTTAAATAAATAATCATTATTCAATGTTTGGTAAGTTCTGAGGAATAAATGATGAAGTTAAAGGTCTGGGAAGAAATGATATATTAAATAAAATTTATAAAAATATTAATTAATTTATATAGGAAATGATATTTATTGTATCAATAAGTGTTTTCCATGTCAATGGAATAATAATATTATTTATATTATTATTATAGACATGAGGTTCAATATGAATTAAATGAATAAGAATATCATATGTGCAATTATTTATTCTTTACCAAACTCTATATAGACCCAGTTATACAATTTTATCATTAGAAATTTTTGTGAACAACACAACGTCCTTAAATAATTCTCTCTATTTTATATATAATGAAATCTTTAGGATTCTTTTATGTGGATAGAGCACCAATCCTCCTCCTGCCTCACTAGCCTTCAACAGAATATCGAGAATATTTAAAGCAAGGATAGGATTATTATTATGATAAAAAATGGATAACATAAGAATTATGGATTTACACTGTAGCAGCACTATAACAAACACTATAGTAGTACTATAGTAGAAACTATAGCAGTACTCTAGCAGGCACTGTAGTAGGCACTGTAGCAGTAGTATAGCAGTACTTTAGCAGACACTGTAGTAGTACTGTAGTAGGCACTGTTCGGTACTGTAGTAGCCGGGCGATTCACCTGATTTGGACTTTCGGGCCACCGGTTTGGGCCTACGGGTCTCAGGGCCTATGGGCCATCAAAGGCCTTTGGGACATAGGGACTTTGGGCCATTAAAGTCCATGAAGTAGCCCAGTTCACATAGAGAAGGCCCCGAATGAGGATCAGAGCACCAGTAACAGTCACTAGATGCAGAGCTAACGAGATTGGAAGAATGAGAGGGTATGGAAACCGCCATAGGGACCACACACCGTGCATCTTTGTATGGGGAAATGTTAGCCGATCAGCAATACAGGTGGGGAGCTAAAGGCAATCAATGATGCAGAAGCTGGGGAGGGGCTGTTCTAATCATCTGGGCCTACAGGTCATGTATTGGGCATGGTATGCCTCTAGGCCTTTGGGTCATGTATTACGGGTCATGTCGGGCCTTGTGCCCTGGGCATACGGGTCATGTACGGGTTCCCCTTCAACCCTTAAAAGGGGGATTATCTATAATAAAATAAAAAATAAGGCCTTCAGGCCATTCAGGCAAGTGAGATAATTTTTTGATCTATAAATCAATTAATTGTAATGTATATGAAAATATCCTGTCTCTATTAATCTCAGGTATAAAGAAATGAATTTTAAGGATTAATTCGAAGTAATTAACAAAAAAAATTATTGGGATTGGGACTGTCCACGTACACATTTCACCCAAAAACTTTAAATATATTGTATATAATGTGGGTTATATATTTATGGTGGTGATAAATTTTGAAAAATTGATTATGTTTTGAGAATTTTTTTAAAGAAAAATACTGATTATTGATTAATTACTCCTTTTTTCTATAACATGAATGTATAATGATACATCGATCCCAATGCTAACACTAAGCCCAACCTAGTCAAAATCACCACCTTGAGCCTCCCATTTGTATAACCCAACCATCCCCCAATCACCACCACCACTATGAACCACTTGAGTAAGTCATCAAGACCTTCAAAGACACATCAATAGTGTCACTTCTAGTGAAAATTGAACACTGGTGAGACTGCACGAGAACATACCAATGACACCAATCAATAATAAAACAGAAAAACAAATAATTCTAGACTACATTTTGAACAAAATAAAGATTCATAGTCATAAATCCTAACAAAATTAATTGGAATAACCACACCAAAAAAATAACCCCGAACAAATAAAAGTCAAAATTTTAACACCACTAGATCCACAATAATAATCAACCTGTATAGAGACTAATAAAACAAAACACCTTTATCACATGAACTGGATCCACCATAGATGATTTTTTTCTTTTTAAGTCACCTTAATACATATAAAACAACTAATTATAAGCACTATTATTTTAAACCTTGAGTAATTAGATATTCCAACTCATATTAATCTTCCTAGACCATCGATGAGTGCATGAACATTACATCCCAAAGAATCCTCAAGAACCACCAAATGAGACTGACCTAGGGAGGAGCATTGGAATAAAAACCCATAGTAGAGTTTTAGTAGATGTAACCTAAAAACTAGGCCAATTAATTTTTCCAAACCATCAACCCATTCCAAAAAATAAAATCTTCAAAACTTCATTGGAGGACAAAAGATAATAACCCCACCTGAAAAATTGGCAATCACACCTCATGGGAAACTACAAACACGCCCTCCCACACATCCCAAACCATCCCATGCAACCATTGATATGAAACCCATATAGGTTGGACTGCTAAAACATAAGGAAATTTTTGGGGAAGGAATACCAATGAATTCATTAGAGATATATGTTTTCAAGGAAAAGATGATAGAAACTCCAGCATCAGGGAGAAAAAAGGACACACGTATGAATAACACAATCTCAAAGAGAGAAGATGAAATATGGAAAAAGGGAAACCAACATTTTGGGATAATCTAGTACCAATGGAAGTTGAAATCAATAGATCACCATAACGATAAAGAAGTAGGAGAAAAGGTAGGCAGCACCAGAGATGAAGCACATATCCCCTTCCTCCAAATCCCCACTAAGGTGAAACTATAGATTGATAGGTAGAGGATGATGCCACTTATAGGTTCCAATGTATGAAACAATGTCCATGACATAATCTTCACTACATGAACTTTACAAATATGTGTATAAAAATTCACTTCCAAAGTTGATCATTAGTGGAATTCAATCTATCCAAAAATCACTATTCAATTATAGATAATAAATAAAATATAAACTTGTTCTATTCTATAACCTTATTCTATATTTTATCTATATTTTATATTTTCTCTCCTTTATCTATTCTTGTATAGTATAATTATTTTATTCCATGAGAATAAATTTAAAATTCAAATTAATATTTAAAAATACCAACCTTCAAAAATAGCCTATTCTTAAAAAAGAATCCATTTTTTTGTTTCTTGATGAATCTCTATCATTGATCACTATTTAGGTATTTAGTGATCATATAAAAAACCACTGACACTCTTTTTTAATTATAATTCATTATATCTATTCAAAACTTACAATATTTCAAAAATAATGATGTGGTGATTTTCATTATGGAAAAACATGATGATTTTTCATTTAGTTTTATCTAATTTGTAGATGTATTAGGACATTATAGGATGTTCCATAGTAAAATCTTTATTTATGCTTCCAAATATCCTCTAGCATAATTTTCCAATCCTTAAACTTTTTTCTCTTGGTATAATCATCAAAATTTAGTCCCTTAAATCATGGTGCAATCATTTTGTTGTCGAGTGATCCAATTTTAGATTATATAATTGTTACAAAGAGGCATATACATTTATAGTTGAATCCTAATTGCATTTTTTTGATTAGACTCACACATGACGTGAATTTTAATATGGCTTGAGTATTCTATGATGTGAATAACACTTTGTGGGGTGATTTCATATCACATGACTTTGAAAAATAATAGATTAATTTACAAAAATCTAAAAAACATATTTATTCTTATGTATCCATTAATTCAACATGCGATCATTATAAATAAACTATATATTTTTTCAAATATGATAAAAACATATAAAATCCTTCATTTTCCTTCTCTATCACACCACAACTTTGAAAACATTTAGTAACTCTTGATGAATCCAATTGATAAAAATTTTAAAATTAAAACCTTTAGCTGAAACACTCTTCCTATTTAGATTTATTTATTAATACACCCATGTTAGATCCATGTTCTATATCAATAAATACTTTTTCCTTGTTAATCTATATATTCTCCCATATATTATGGACACCCTATAGTCATTTACCCCCTTAGACAATAAAATCCAAAGGTTTCATTTTATCATCAGATTTGATCACTTCCATGTATTATGAGAATTCGTTAATTATTACAAAATTTCAGTAAATATCATATATCAAAGAATATAAACCTACATGATTCAAATCTCATTGTAGGAAATAATAATGTATGTCAATGACTATAATCTCTTCATATTTTCTATACCAATATTTCTTCGTCACTTATTTCTCCCATGGATAATTCCCCTTGCATAATTACACTTTATAAAAATGTGAACACCTACAAAAAACACATAAATATCAAAGTAATGTAGTATGTATAGTGGGGATAAGGGTTTTATACCTCCTTATATTTAGAAAATTGGTTGAACCATGTGGCTCAACCAATTATTCTTGAATAAAATTACAACATGCACTTTTGTAAATATATCTACCACTTGGTGGTGATTTCCAATAAACTCCAATATCATAATTTTTTTATTGACCTTATTTTATATAATGTTATAATGGATATCAATATATTTCATGTGAATGTGATGTACTGATTTATTTTTTTACTTGATGGAACTATTATTATCCCACTAAATTAACATTGGTTTCCTCACCACTTTACCAAGATATTCTAATTACTACTTCATCAACCTCAACTATGTATAGATCTTAGAGACTAAAATATATTTTCCTTAAATTGTTCTCAAGGATAATATTTTATAATTAATAATTATCCATCTATCATGATTTATTTAAATGTGGAATTCTCTTCCAATTTTGTATTTTCAATAAAAACTTATCTAGCATTGTATGCATCTAAATAAGCCACAACATTTTGATTTTACCCTAATTTAAAAACCAATACATAGTTAAATGTTCCTCATGATGGGTTTAATAATATTTATCAAAATTTATTACACACAACAATGGAAATATAGAAACCAAAAAACCATGATAAAAAAAATTAGATAAACGAAAATATACAAACTGTAAATGAAGAAATTGTATACCTTTAACTAGATATGGATCTTGGAGGAATATTTATCCAATGAGGTTGATGATAATCCTAATAGAGGTATCCAAAATAAATACCTCCACAAGAGGTATACATTGGTTGTGCTGAATTTCTCAATTAATCGATTGGGATCCTCTCACCACACATGATATGCTAGTATATTTTAAAGGCAAAGGATGCAGAGTAAGAAAGATATAGGATGGATAGTTTTGGCCATCTCGATACAAGAATCTCACATCCCCATAAAATGGTTAATGTATCCTTGTAAAGGGACCTTTAATATTAAACTCAAGTATCATGCATTTTATCATTCATTATAATTCTTGAGTAAATGACCCCCATATAGTTCATTAATCTATAGAATTAATATGAAAATGTTGATATTATTTCATCATGTGAAAATTCAAGTTTAAAGGAAATTTTAAGGAATATTATAATGAATAATAAAAATTATTATCCAAAAAATCATCAATAATAATGTGTTAGAGTATATCATACCACAAAATTGAAATCATAATACTCTATATAATATAACCCAATTATATAATACAATTGCATATAGAAGTAGAATAAAATATTATTTCATGTATTATGTTATACCCAATCAATACCTTTTACATTACTATATTACATCATATATATCTTGGATTTAGGTCATATATCATTTAATATACCACTTACACCAAATCCTTATAGAAATTATATCATTTAACCTTATATCATATAATATAGGATAACTTATGAAATCATACCCAAAATTCCTTTAGGATATCATCTAAAAACCTTTTTTGGATTTTATCATCAACTTCACCATATATCACATTATATGAAATAACTTGTGAATACCCATTTAAAAATATTTTGGATTAATTATAATATAATTTTTGAGAATCTCTATGAACTAGAATCAATCCCCATTCAGTAAAAAATAATGTATGAACCCCTGGAAATTTATATCATCTTCAAAAAATATGAATCAACAGATCCATAATTGTATGAAAAGTGTGTCCTTTAGAAATGTTACAGTGCTTCTCAAGCATTAAAGGGATCTAACATAATCATTAAAAAAATTCATGTATCTATTATACTATGTGAACTAGTTGAATCTTATGAATCAATGCATTCAATTTTCTTTCTTAAGTCTAAGACTTCATGTGAATATTAGACACAAAGTATATCAATCTTATATATCCAACTAATACTTTATTGATTCTCCTAGGGTAGACTGATTTGGTCCTCAATAAATCACACCATTTACCTATATAGATATTCAAATCACATTCTATCAACCAAATAAATAAGAAAAATCATATTTACTATTTAGGTGGGGCCATACACTTCTTCAATTAATATCAATTAAGGACCCATATTTTATACTCATCATATGAGAGGGTAAATCTCATCTTGGTTGAGCTTTAACCCATGACATGATCATTAACATACCTAACCAACTTTTATTATATAATCCTAATAGAATGTGTATGAAATGTATTAATGTAATAATGTTCTCTTTATAGCTATATATTCAAGCTAAAGTAGTGAGGACTCTAAATATGATACATACACCCCTAATATACAAAAGAAATTGTGTATGGATATCCATGTGGTGTACTTCATGGGCCATCTTGTGAATAAATCCATTTTTTCCTCATGATAATATACCATTTCATAATAAAAAAGTAATACTCACACTAACATTAACATTTCATCACAACCAATAATAATCCATGAGGAATATCAATTAGGGATAACTCAAAGTCATACTTTGAGTGTCCAATTATCATTACACTATTTGAGATTTATATCAATATATACATATATGAAGCTAAAATTGAATAATGTGGAGAATGAATTTTATATTATTTGATACATTTTATATTCTTAAACCATTTAAGATTACATAAAAATCCATATATAGGAACCTGTTTAACATATCCAACATTATCAACTTCCATATCAACCTTATGTTTTCTACTCTTATAAGGATTTTGTAACTCAATAAATCTATATGTAATTACCATTTTATCTCTATGTTACCATTTGATAAAACCCTCTAAATAGACTCTTTGTTGATTAACAGTTATGAATAAATAAATATGAATAATGGATAGATTTAGGAATCCTATTTTTAATCCCAGATCTGATTTTATTATTGATAGTCCAAGGGGGTGAATTGGTTATCTATTTTTTATTTATGTGTCATTCCCTTTTAAACCAACCTCTTTATATTTTTAAATTTCATGATCCAGTGAATAATATCTCAGAGCCTATATAAATGTACAATTATAAAAATAATAGAGTAGCACATAGTATTTAAATTTTTTTGTTGAAACGTATACAAATTTTCATGTTAGTTATACCCCAATATGGATTATACAATATCTAAAACAATATTTCTCAAAAAAGTCTCTATTATTCAATTCACTATTTCTATATTCCACCATAAGATATAATTATTCTTAAAAAATAAGATCCAGTCAAGAAAAACCATTGGATCATGGTGTTCTCTACACCACTGGATGTTGGTATTCCACTATGAGCATATTGATCAGTAGGCATACACATGTAATCTCTCAAGAAATTTAGAAACAACATTGGTCTTATGAATTCCTCTATATCATGTGTTATTTGGATCTTCGCCAGCCTTCCTAAATTGTTTAATCTATAATAGATATCATTCTTATTCAATGGAAACCAACTTTATCTTTTTCCCTCTCTTCAATATTTGATGTATTAGGATCTCAAAATTCTCATAGCATGTATAAAAGTTCTCAATTACTCTCACTCTATAAATTATTCTTAGTTTACCTATATACAATTATAATCATATTGACTAATAACAAAATAATATTATACCCCATGCTTAAAATATGGAAACCCCATGATCATCGATAAGTGTGATCACCTCTTTTAAATTAGTCAATAGATCTATTGATTTATTTTTCATTCAAACTAATTTATATTCCCATTCAATTATTAATTTAGAATGATTAAATAATTTGAAATTTCATTTTTTAATTTTTCTATAGAATCCACTTTATTTAAACCATTCAAAATCTCCATGTGCATGGCATCATGCATCATTTCCATGTGGGCCTTTATCATATGGTATAGAATCCTCAATATTTTATAAGTCTGGAAGGCTTTAACTGAAAGGAATATTTTTAGAAAAAAACATGCATTTAGATCAAAGGATTAAAATTAAATCCAATGAAATCATGTTAAATATAATTAAATTCTCCACTTCAAAGAATTACGATCAAAAGATTTACGATCGATAATAACTTAGGATGAAGCTCAAATTTGTAGGGGAAGATTAAAATTACTACACTCCCACTTAAAGATTTATGTTTATCTAAAGACTTATGATATTGATAAAGATTATGTTAATGTAAATTTTCATGTTTTAAATTTATATAGATATTATTCATAGCATTGAATTATATTTGATAATGTCCACTCACTATTCATCCTCATCAATATCCTTGTTCGAATCAAAATTTCATTATGATGTTTTATCAATGAATAACATCTCTTTAACACTGTATAATTCATTTCTTCTCAATGGAATAACCATGAGAAGATGATTTAACACAAGATAAAACTATTACGGTTAGTTTATCAATCATATGAAACAACCTAGATTGACCACATATACCAATCTAAATCCCCACACATTTGGAGTGACCCATGTACACTTCAAGTGACCGTATGAAGCTACAGTAAATAAATCAACCATGAATGGATCAAATACATGAATAACCAATAAAACATACCTGTCTTAGTCTATAAATTCTGTAGTTTCATAATTTTGAACCAAATCCTCTTCAAATAAACTCTATCCATTCTCAATTAAATCAAAATCTCTTCCAATATTTTTTATATTGTGTCTCTACTTACACTAAAACCTATAATCAATTCCTATAAGAACAATAAATTAATAATTAAATTTTTATCTTGATAATGTAATCCATATGAATACTCCAATTATTATCACTTATTTCACCCAAAACATATTTAAATATTGACAAAAAATAATCCAAACCCTTTGGACATAATAATCTCAATTTATAATTATTGTCAATATCCCCAAGCATTAATAAAGTAAATATGGGTAATTTATTTATCCCAATTGTTGAAAATAAAATATAAAGGGAAAAATGGGAATCCTTATCTCATATATTTATTTCAACTTATCCTCATCATTTAAAAAAACTCAATTAACTTATGAGGGAAGGATTGCAACACATGATTTTCTTTAGAAAATATCCTTTAGTTAGTCCACTCTATGTCCACTTGGGATGACTCAATATTGAATATAATTGGGATTTAACCAAGGTGGTCATTTCTATATATAAATAAAAAATATTTGATACCAAACTCAAAACTAATTTTATGGTCTTATCATACAAATTCATTAATAAAGAAATTAGATCCTACACAAATCTCAACAAAAAGATTAAAATGTTTAATTGTAAATCATATAACTCCAAATGTTTCTCATATTTTCTTTAACCAACACCCGCTTTATAATATATTTGAAATAATAAAAAATAAGGGTTGAAAATTTTATTACAATATAACATTCTTTAGTTTTTATAAAACTATCCATAAATTCTAGATTCATGCTGCTTGTAAACTTTGACAACTCATTTTGTTTCTCCCCCACAAGGGATGTTCTCAACTTTTCCACTTCATGGTTAATGAAACACTCCATGAAGAATGTTGTTCTTTATAACCATTTTGTACAAAAATTATTATGCTCCTTAAATTACTGGTATATTATCATAAATAAATAGGAATTATATGGAATACAGTGGGGCCATATTTTTCCCTATAGGCAACATTGAGGCAGATAGTTTCCTCTCACACCAGGAAATTATTTTCAACCACACATACCACTTCTCTTCCTATCAAAAACTATAATAGATTTTATTATTTAATTTTTATTTTGAGTCATTTTTTCATATAAATAATATTTATCCATCTCATAAGTCATGGGAACTTCTTTGCCTGGTTCTTGCATCTTCTTCCGTTAAAACTCATATAGATCTAGTAATATTATCATACAATCTTTTGAACCATTCTAAGACTCAAGAAACCACTCACATGATTTTTGTTGATCCTTAAAATTTATTTTTTTGGGAAGCTTCTAATGAGGGTTGATCTCATCATTTAAATCCAATTCATTCCTTTTAACTCAATATTTATCTCTTGTTTCTCTATTTTCGTGGATATATCTAACTCATCTAACCAAATATATAAGCATTGTTTATTAACATACTAAAATAATTTGGTATTCTCATATATCATCATAAATATTTTCACATGAATCCTATTATTTAGATATATAAATTTTGTTCCATTTAACAACATATATAAAATGTCATAGTAATATAGTCATGTACTCTACATCCTTATGGCCTTATTGTCCATATCTTCCACATATATCTTATAGAACTCCAAATATATTTTATTTATATATATTTATGTCCAGTATAGTCATATATTCCTTCTATGATCTTATCCTTTGTTTCGCACAAAAATATAAATTGGTTCTTACCTATTTTATGGAAATGAAATATTAAACCAATAATTAACGTATTTGTGTCCAAAACATCGATAACACTAGAAAAAACCATTAAAATTAGATCTTCAATTTTAATAATAAATATATATAGAATTATTGTATTGTTTTAAAATTGTAATTCAACCCTCATTTTTAATGAAGATAAGTGAACTTATTAGCCTATATTCTTACTTTAATAGGGAAGAGTGTCTCTCATTATTCTTCATTGATTAAACATGTTTTACCTTGTGTTTTTACTTTTAATATTGGATATACTAGATTTAACATGGGATAGATTAGGTGCATGTTTATCATACCTATTAGAACCCATCTTCCCATTGTCTTCGGAAGATTCACCTTTAACTTCATTGAATTTATTAATTATTTTATAACTTTGATTATATCATTTTTGAACTATAAGTCATATTGATTGTGTCTCTATATGATCTTCTACTCGTACACCCAAATTCTTCTCAAGGTCACTAATAATATTTTCTTATTCATATTCTATAATATTATGTTTCTTAATCTCATGAACATGTTATTCTTCCTTCTTGATAATATAAACTTTCTTTTTGTTATCCATACTTAAAATTCTTCAGTAGAATCATTTTGTATTTATTGAGTTGTGTAATTTTCTCAAGATAATATTATATTATTTTTCCTTTAGATACAATTCAATGTCCATCCTTTCCTCTCTATCACGATGAATAATTGATGAATAAAATAATTTATCAATAGGATCAAATAAAGTAACTTCATTATTTGAGTTTCAAGATGAGTCATCATTCTCTTTCTTGCTCATAAATCTTTTTCTGTTGTTACTGAACTGATTCTTCTTATTTGTTTTCTATTTTGGTTTCTTCTCATCTTCCTAATCAAATTCAGATTCTTCAACATGATTTTTTGGGATATATTTTTCAATATGAAAAATATTATCATAGTTATAACATTTAGGTAATTTATCACATTTTCTATTCCATTTACCTTTCGTGAATCTTTTTAATAAAAGAGTAACAATTTTTTTGATGTCTTCATAATCCTCAGAATCTAAATAATAATATTTTATAGCCACTTATTATCTAATTTTTTTTTTCATAGATTCAAATTCCATCTCATATTTTACCTTCTTTTTAAAAGATGGTTTCATTTTCATTTCACAAGAAATGATAATATTGTGAATTCATATAGGGAAAAATATTTTATTTCCTCTAATGATAAAAATTTGGAGTCAAATATATTTGAAAATATTCTCACAAGCTCATTTATAATGATATAATACTCCATTTTATCATAAAATTATTATCTAGATTTTTAAAGGGAACCTGTTATGATACCGATTATTATCCCCATATCCAATTAGATAATTGAGAGGGGGGGGGGGGGTGAATCTGTGATCTATTACATTTAATCCCAAATCTTGAACTTTTTATGTTTTATAATCCACTTAATGATATTCCATATCCCCACCACATGTATAGTAATACAAATAACATAGAGACACATACTATTTATAACATCCTACTAAATGTCTTACTCCTTTTAATTATGGGTATACCCCATAATATATTTTCTATTATAACTAATGATATTCTATAACACAGATTATTCTATGATCTTCATCACTTCTAAAGTCCATTCAATGATATAATAATTATTAAAATAGATTATCTAATCTATAAATACCTTCAACTCCTGAAGTTCTCTGCACCATTTGAAGTTATTATTTCTCCATGAGCATATGAATCAATAGGTTTCCATAAGAACTACGGATTCCTCTAGATCATGTATAATCTAGATCTTCCTTATCCTTTATGAATACTTGGATGCATAATAGATGTAATTATTCTCCAATATAACCTAGATTTTTCTTCTTCTCAATATTTGATAATATATCTATTGGGATCTCAAAATTCTTACACCATGTATGTGATTTATCCAATATTCTCAATCTCTCTATTATTATCTAGTTATCTACATACATTTATAATCACATACAACAATACCACATGAAAATTATTATACATGTTCAAAATATAGAAACTCTATGATCATTGGAAGACATGATCTTATAATTTAAATCAGTTCGTAGATTTATTATTTTATTATTTAATAAAAATCATTTAAATCCCCATTAAAATATTACATTAAATCGCTAGAATACTTAGAAAATTTATATAATTTAATTATCTATATAATTAATTTTATTTAAACCATTTTAAATCTTAATGTTCATAAAGAAATGCATCACGTCCACATGGGCCTCCATCTTACGGTTTGGAACACTCCACAATATACTCCTAGTCTTAAATCCTTATTCTAAAAGGATTACATTTATAAAAAGTCCTATGTTTAGATTAAAGGATTACAATTAGATTTAAATTCATGATCTCATGATCAATAGACTTATTTTTTATGCTTCAAAGAATTACATATTCCACTTCAAAGACATACAATTAGAAGAGTTATCATCTACAAAGACTTAAGATATAGCTCAAAGTAATATGAAAATATTTAAAGGATTATGCTCTTGATGAAATGATTAAGTTTAGATAAAGACTTATGATCTAGAAAAAGGATTAAATCAGGAGAAATTATGTCATTTTACAGATTTAGGTCCATCTTATTTATAAAAACATCATTAATTTTATTATATAGAGTTACCATTCATCTTCTTCAAAATCATTTCTTGAATTATAATCTGATTGTGATGTTTAATTAATAAAGAAAACCTATGTAACACTGTTTGATTAATTTCTCCTGAATGGATCGACCTTGTAAATAAGATCTACCAAAATATCTAATTGTTACGATCAGTGCATTGACCATATAAAGAAATATGAATTAATCACATGTATCATCTTGAATTGAATGAATGTATGGAGAAACTGTATTTATAACTCAAGAAAAAATGTGAAAATATAGTCTATATTTCAACCATGAATTGACCGAACACAAGAACATAAAACCCAACATTCCTTCCTCTAACTGTAAATTCTATAATTACATTAGTTTAAATAAGAGCCTCCTAAAATAAACTCGCCCCTTTCTTAATCAACTCAAAACCTCTTCCACGATGTCATAGACATTGTATCTATTATCCACCAGAACCTTCCATGATTTCCATAAATATAATAACATAAATAATAAAATCTATATCTTGAGGAAGTAATACATAATAAACCTCTTAGAATCACCACTTCATTCTCTAAAAACATATTGATATGTTGACAAAAATGAAATCAAATATTTTGTACAGAACACATATTCCAAATTTAAAACTCTTTAACTCCACAACATCAATTTTTTTGATGTAAATTTCATTTATCATCTTATAAATATTTCTGTGTCTGACATCATCAGCCTTGGAATCCTTTACATAAAACCTTTACTTTCAAATCAATTGGAAAATAATGTAAATATATACACTATTACATACCAACACATCATAAACTCCTTTTGGATAATGTTCCTCTCATTTTTTTTATAGTAACTAAATTTTAGTCTTTAAATTTATCTTTACCACTATACCCTACACTATTTTATGGTATTAATGATGAAAACTGATGAATTTTGAGTGTTTTAATATTTTTTTTAACTTTAGACTTCTATAAGATCAAACAAAGTTCCACTAGCCTCTTTGACACTATATTCTATTCATAATATCATACTATGTTATACAAACTTTTTGTGTTTAGGAAATAAATATTATTTCATTTAAGTCAGATTATTTATCAAATAAACTATAATTTATATATTATAAATTATATTATATGTTCTTGGATAATTTTTCTAAAAGGAACTTAAACTTTAAAATATACCATTGATGGGTGATGAGAATATGTTCCCTCATATTTTAACAAAAATCTATATAAATTTTTTTATTTAAAATAAAATATTTTTATCACTTTTTTACTTTCAAAATATTTCATGGAATCTAATGAATCATAAACCATTTGTGTTGAATTATTACTGACATATTGTTTATAATAATTCGTTATGAAAAAAATTCCATTTTAATAGAAGAAGTAAGATAGCTATAAAAATCATCTATTTAGATCCATTTGATATTGATAAAATATTTTATATTAAAATATTTGATTGAAGATAACTTTTCTAAAATTCAAATAATCAGATTTATCAACTCTTCCCTTGATATTGAGCATATGTATATTCACAACTCTTGTAAAGTGTATATTTACAACTATTATAAAGTGTATCAATTATATAACACCAATATCGAACAAGGAAATTACATGGAGTTTTATAAACCACTTTAGGCATATTAGACAACTCCATTCCATGGAATTATTACTTCTTCTTTCTAGTAACCCCAAATTTCAATGACTTTAACTGAATACTTAGAGAATAATTATTTGAATCTCTTACTAAACATTATTCTTTCAGTTTTAACTTTTATCCACATATACAATCAATACAATACTGTAATCCAACCATCATATTTTAATGTCATTTATCCTAAAAAATTTTGGTAAAATTTTATTGAATTCATTCATATCATAAGAAAATTTTCATTGATAAAAATAGAATGAATTATTTAACAAGAAGAAAACATAAGGAAATATGAATCCTCACCAATAATAATCACAACTGACAATATTAATTAAATGATAGAATATTATAATTGCATAGGTTATTTTTTATTGAATACCTTTAAAACCCCAAGTGAATCATTCTATACCTCTCATAAGAATATAGATTTATTTTTTCAACAACATTAGTACTTGGTCACCTAAGAAGGGGTTTCACTAACACAATGAAATTTTAATGTTGTTGAAGTATTATTATTTTACCAGTCATAGGATTCAATTACATTATGAATCTCCAATTAAAATATTAATGTAAAATTAATTTTTGTTGATGCTGATTTCCTTTTAAAAAAAATATATTTTATTAGATGACTATCATGATTTATAAAATATTCAAGAAGTAATTTTATTTAACGAGATCTCACTAAAATGATGAAAATTTTAAAATTTATTATAACTATTAGTCGTTAAAGATATATATTTTTCATGACTTACATCAGGTATCACATAAATAATCCATGACTACATCTGATCGATAATTATAGTCGGTCATATCATTTATGACTCTTGGATATTTGAGTGGATAAAACTTTAACCAAATCCATCATGTGGATCCACTCAACCTGATTCATTAGGTATCCTAATATTTATGTATTTCTAACAATGTGTAACCCAAATAAAACACCAATAACAAGCTAACTGATGATTAGGAACACCTCATTACTTTCTTTCCCTATACAAGATAATCCATGGGAATATAATGGTTAGGTTCACTCATACTAAATGATAGAGGTTTTTATTCCAAAAGTTTTGGTTTTATTTTTTTAATATATCAATATGTGTTTGGTGCTTGAATTTGTGATGGTTTGAAGTTAGATTATGAAATTTATTATGTGGATAGATTCAATATACATATCAACATAAAAAAATGTGATGATTATTGCACTATTCTTCATGGAAACTAAAGGAATTTGATTATGAGTGATGGAAAATTTTATACATTTTTTTATTGAAGGTGAAAGGCATCATGATTGATTATGAAAGGCGTAAGGTTTTTAATATTTGATTTAGAAGGCCTTGAAATATTTTTATAAATATTGGATGCATATATAGAGGAAAATTTTTAATAACATTTCCTACGTAAAGGTAACTCCCTATGTATGAAAGCTATATATACATACATTAGGATTTACCCCACCCATGTAAAGGTAGCCTAGTATACTACATAAAGGTATCTGGCTAATTAAAATACCTATGTAAAGTCAATACTTTCATTTTATGAGTTGCATAAAGGTAATATAAAAATTAAACTATCTATATAAATATATTTCGTGAAGATAAATCCCTATATAAATTTGATCCAAAAGCTACATGAATGTACTAAGGTAAATTTTGAAGCAATATAAAGTTACTGAGTTCAAAAAATGCACAATGTTAAGGGTGTTCTATATCTAGGTAACACTATTAAATTTATTTAATATGTAAGTGTAAGACAATAAATTCACTAGATTCATGAAGGTAACTTCAATCCATACATGTGGTTGATCCAGATATGTGTTCAATCTAGATTGTGTGGACAATCCAAACGTGTGGGAAATCAAGTAAGAATGTGGATCTATGTAGAAATGGTGCATGGTACTATACACATGGAAAATTAACATGAGTTTAAGGAATATGGTTTTATAGAGAATTTAAAGAAATGATATTTTTGAGTCTTCATGGGTTTTTATATATATTTAAATAGGGATTAAAATTAGTTTGAATGTGGAATAAATTAGGAATATTTGTGGTATATTTAAATGTGTAGTTCACACTTACAACTGAAGATCATAGAGTTTCCATTTTTTGAATATGGAAAATAAAATTTACATAATGTTATTATTTGTTATTGTCAATATATATAGGGAAGTGAAGAATAAATAGAGAAGAAAATATTGAGAAATAATAAAGAAATATGTGATTATTATTTTAGATAAATACTTTATAGTATCAAAGAGAGAGAGGGAGAGCCCTAAGTTGTGATCCTTTTAAGGAGAACAAGACTGATGTGCTTGAGTATTAAAAAATTTGATGAAGTACCCGATTCACTAAATATCTAGGGATATTTTTAAGAATAAATTTTTTTATAAGATGTTAATAAATTTCATGAAGGTACTACAAATGGGGGAACTAGATCCTGTTCAGTTTTAGAGGAATATCAATTCAATGAGACACTTAAGATACCCTTAAGAAGAATGTGATCTTTCTACCACTAGGTCAAATACTGAAGAGAATATATCATGATTGAGGTATTTAACAAGTTATTGAAGATAATTTCTATAAGGGTGTCTAAAAAATTGTTGTAACGTGTGTGTATAATTATATTTTGGAGGATTTTGGTTAAAGAATCTAACTAATTGTCATTGTAGACACTTAGAGATATAGTGTAGAATCTATGTTTGGGTGTCTAACCAATAAGACAAGGAGTATACTTTTATACCGAACCATATAAATTCTATGAAGTGGGATCTATATATTATTATTATTTCACATAGGGTGAGTCTTTGAGATTCAACTGAGTGAATAAAAAAAAATAACAAGTTCAAGAGGTTTAATTAAAAAGGATAATTCAAAACATTTGTGTCGTATGGATTCACCCCCAATAAGTGGTACATAAACAGTCATTGGGAACAGTAATTGGTATCCAACCAAGGTTCCCTCTAATGATCCAAGACTAATTTTGAGGGATGGAGAATATTAATTCAATAAACAGTCAAAGAGTTATCTCATTTTATGGGAAAAATTATCATAGCTAGAGGAATATGATGTTACCATACCACTTATCACTTGTCCTATAAGTAAGAGGTGTAGTGATTGTTATGTTTCAACCTATTGCTAAAGGTACTTCTATGAATCAATATAATAAGAGAAATATGTAGTTATATGTAAATGATCATAATTAAATCTTCATATCCCAATCATAAAATTTCCATAGAATGATAATAAACCTTAAGAAAACAAATTAGATACAAGAAAATTCAAAAGAAGCTGTAAAGGTAATATAAAATTCAAGGAAGATAAACATAAAGTTTATAGGTGTAAGTTAATGGAAATTTAAATGGATAATGATGAATAAATTAATGAAAAATTCACTTTATTAAATGATAATTTGGGACATATTCAAGTGTTTTGTTAGGTTCTAGAAGACCATATCATTATAAAAAACCCATAATAAATTTTCCATTTTGTATTTATTCAAAAAATAAGACATCCCTTAAGATCAGTGTATACACCTAAAGGTGGGGGAGGGGGGGTGAATCTGGTGTTGACTAATTTCATATATTACTAATTCTTAATTATTTGATTTTTTAATTCCTAATTGTAATATGTACCATATTTAGGATTAGTGATAATGAATATATTTATGTTTTACTAAGAAACTATCAACTTTATGCACTCATGTAAAAAGAATAAAAAGAGTATATAATATTTTTAAAATGTTTTATAATAAGAACTTCTTTTTACCATGCTTGGTATTTATAATCCACAAATTATCCAATAATAATATTTTACAAAATTATAATTGGATTTAGTGCATCCCATTACTAAAACTTCTTACAACCCACAAAAATTATTTATTCTACTTCGTATTGTACTTCTTCAATAGATTCCCAGTGTTATCACATCATCCCAAAATGATCTGCCTACATACCTTAATTCATACAAGTTATATGTCATCCCACTATATATATGAACGTGTTTATTTGAGGCTCCTTATTTGAATTTGATGTTTAGTTTATCACATGATGTATCTACATCCACCAAATCTAATTTACATCCTCTCAATAAGAGTTTATTTGAATGAAAAATTATTGTCAGGAACATAGATTTCAACTCAATTACTACTCACAGGCAAGATTTATTGGTATGAAACGAAACTATTCACCTAGTTATCTCACATAATCATTGAAAGGATTGGTCCAAATGATCACAGATTTCACTTCATATAAATCTATCCTCAACATCTTCTTCTTACTACTTCAGATCACCAAAACTGATCTCATAATGATAAATTAATTCTTTTCCTTCTTTCACCTTCAATACATAGTTCTATTCTTCTCATACAAGTATCAATTTACTCTTATTCTTCAACAGTTCTTCATAGTATTACACAACACACCTGCTGTAAAATTATCTATGTTCAAACTCCTCGTTCTCTATAAATAAATTTAATTTTATACATAGGTTAAATTAAAATCATATTATCTATTTTAAAATAAATAATATATCTAAAAAATTAAATTACCAGGCCATCATTTCATTCTATTTAGTTTTCTTACATGGTAATACACTATGATCTCAATATTAAACTTTTCTCTCAATCGTTTCAACTTGAGAAATACTAAGAGTACCCTTAATTTATCTAATTTTCATAGCTATAAATTTGCTAAACTCTTCAAGAAGACATAATACCCTAATCTTAAAATTCTTAGAATACTCATATTCTTATTTATTATGGATTAGAAAACTGATCCATGAAACACAACTTAGAAAATCAGAAATATTTAAAATAAAAACCAACTATACATCAATCTCCTTAGTCATATAATAATTATACAAAAGTTTAGATATGTAGTTCAAATAATTTCATTTGTATCTTGAGAACCTCAGTAGATACCATAATATGTTTAAAAAGATTTTATCTTTTAGATAAAAAATCAAATACATCTCAGCTTCGTGTTCATTTATCTTAAATAAAACCTCTCTATGAGATATTAAGAACATTATAGAATAACACACGAATATTCATGTTTATCTTCATCATGATCACCATAAATTATTTTTAAATATTCTCATTTAAGAATAATTAAATAATTTTAACCGTGACATCCTTAACTCATATCATTTTTTAATCTGAAACTAAGCTTAGATCATATATTTTAGAAGAATCATGATGTTTTGATCTTAAAGGAACAAATCAAACATCTTATAAAATTATTCTTAATTATTTCTGGAATTTATTTATATTTTTTAGTAGTAAATAATTAGTCTAGAATTTCCATCTTATGTGGATCTTCAATTTCAAAACATTGAAGTTCAAATATCCTTAATTTCTTACTTGGATCATAAAACCATTTATGTTTTTATGATGTTTAAATAAATTTTTAATAGTCCAAACATCTTACCATATTTATTAAATATAAATTATGTTGGAATATAAAATCTTTATCTTTTCATCCAGTATAACTTTGAATTATTTTTAAGTATTAAAGGCTTACATTGAGAACTTCAAATATTAAGTCTTTGAAGACACATGGTTACAAAGGACTTCTATTTGTAGCTAATAATTATCCCCATACAAATTATTATGCTAAATTATCAAAGGATTATGTTAATTATTGATGTCATTATATTTTATCAAATTCATATTCTTGAAGACCTACATTGGATAATTAAATTCTTACACTCAACTAAATTTATGTGATTTCCATCTCCAAATACAAAATACATAATTACTCTAAATAAACTGAGGTATTATATAAATAAAATCCATCAATTTTCAAATATCCTTAAATATATAAAATCAAATTTCTAAATTTACTAAACTATATTAAACACCTTAAATCAATTCACAATAACTTATGTTGTATATACACTCCTCTAAGAATATTTTAATGAAATTCTATTGCACTTTATTTCAAGATTCAAACCTAGTATTTATAAATATTCATACAAGTGTTCCAAAATTATGATTTTAGAAGTAAATCATAAGAACACCCTAGGATGTATTCTAAAATTCTTCTTCACTTCACTTCTCCATTTATCCTAGCTTGTTTACACAATAATATTTTTTAAACCATTCACAATAGAAATCACTTCAATTCCTATGGGACCATTATAGATAAAACTTAACACATTAGTTTAAATATATTACATTAAAAGCAATACCTATAATTATATGATATAAAGGGGATACCTTTAAAACTTATCCAGCCAAATGTTCCAAGGAAACCAACTTTGCAAAATGAGTTTTACATCATGTGATACTCCCTTTGTATTTCTAATGGTCACACCATCTTTTCTTCTTTACCAAAACCATGTGGGAAAAACCTTAAATATTCATGTAATGGGAGGACACTCAATCCATCCCCTATATTCTCGACTCATACAATGAAAATTGAAAACAAATACATAATTATCATCACACAATTTATAAGGTAACTTCAATCTCCCCCTTTATATTTTTTTCAAAACCACTTTAACACCTTAAGTAAATAATTATCATATCACCCTTAAAAGAATTTAATAAAAAGGATGAAAATATATTTATCTCCCTTGATCGTACCAGTGGAAATACCATAGGTTCATGGTAAGGTCATCCAAGGGTTAAATTTTCACCCCCTTTCTCATCTAATTTTCAAAACCATATTTTCCCTGTTAATCTCAAATTCATATTAGAGAAGGATGGAACCATGAATTATATAGTGGTGAGCCTCAAGTAATCCATATATATATCTATGTAGGATAACCCATTAGATAAAACAAGAGTTATTTTACAAAATATTTTAAATCTATACATATTCAATATTCAATTGTGGTACCAACTCAATCTTTTACTTTTAGAGCCTATGAAAAACATATTTTCAAAAAATTGTAAACCTTTATTCATATTAGAAAAAAAATTAGTATACTCAAGTGAAAGTTATTTTACTACCTAATTTTATTATTCAAACACTCAAAATAATGATTATAATATGAAATAATCATAACAAGGATATAAGAGTGAGTATCATACCTTAAACATCTATATTTACAAGGGATTTCCAGATTCCAGATTTATATAGAAATGATATGAAGATGATAACTTTGAACTTTTTTATGGATCACATTAAGGGATTCTATAAATTTCAATTTAACTTTATTTACCACCACTAAATTACAATAAAAATTCATGGGAATAAGTATGATACTTCAATATATCCTCATCCTGAGAAATAGGATTGAGACAAATTTCTGAACCGGGAAAATCCTTAGATTGAAAGTCTGAAATGATTATAACACTAATTCAATAATTTTATTTGAATATCTAGATCCTAACCTATTTTTACTATAAAATTAACATATTTTCAAACATTCTACTTATATAGAGTGATATTCTTTATTTACGCAACCAGATAAGTTGGATTATTTTTAGGTTTCTCTAACATCTAGGCCTCTTCCATCTATTTGGGAAATATGATCAATATAACATTGGGATCATGATATACTAATTCTTAAGTTGTTGATATTATATTTATAGATATATTTTTCTTAACATGACTTCACTGGTTCTTTCCTTTTGGAATTAATTAACTTTTATTGTTTAGGAATCCATGTCATACATTTGAAAAAACTATGATTATCCTTATTTCACCTTCCACACACACCCACATAAACTTTTAATCTACCCTTTTAGGAAACCTTTAAACCTATTAACTAGAAGTGTAAAAAAAATACTAATTTGGATTTCTACTTACTGAATTTATTCCCTTTTTATATTCATATTATTCCCTTCATTATTTTGATTTTTAACTATTTTACAATGATCCATGATTGAGACTCTCTTTCCATAATATTATCATATATTTCCTTTAAGATGAATATCATGACTTTCATTCTTCACTATATTCCTAGGTGTTTTATTCTTAATTGATTTAGAACCAAAGGAAAATATTATTTCTTTCTCAACCGTCATCTCATACTATGGTGGATTTTTCCACTCTTTATTATATTAATGATATTTGTTATCTTTTTACCAGAATTTACCATAGTAATAAACACTAATCTTTCAAAACAAATAGAAACATACAAGGGATTAATATATGTTTTTAAAATATAATTTTCTCCTTTTCCATATTGTATACTAAAATCCAATAGTAATTTTTTCACTTTATACTTTACTCCCCAGTCTATAAGAATTATATGACTTGTATATGTTAACATGTTATGCCAAATATTCATGGCCATGTTCCCAAATATCCAAAAACCCCAATAATAGAAAAAAACCTCATTATTTTTTTTAGGATCAATATATATTAATATTTATTCATGCCATTTTTGGGATGATTCATCTCTCTTTTGGAAAATGTTTTTGAACAAAGTCTTCACATAATTTCACATATCTACCATCAATATTGTGGTTGGCTTCTTAGAATTTTTATTCACCCAAATATGTACAAAATTTTATTTTTTCTAGACTTACTTTATAAAATATATTCAATGATTATATTTATTTTAGGACTATAGGTGATATTATTCCATTTTATTGAGGTTGATACTTCTCTAACACTTTTTGAACATTCTTTATTTTTAGGTAGAGTTTCTCCTGGGGAAAATTATTCTATAAAACATGAGTGGTAGAACTCTTACTTTTAGATTGTTAAGAATGTTTAACATGAACCAATTATTTATTATTCATTTTAATATCCCAATATAGAATTTTTAGGTTGAGGGTGACTTTTTAATCTTCCACTGATCTGAACCTAAGTTCCTAGTAACTCTTCATTTTCTCAGTTTATTCATCATGAATCTGGATTCTCCCTTATAGTGAAATATAGTGTATTTAACTCTTTTTTTATTTTATATCCAAATACGCATCAGTGACATTCATTAGGACTTTTTAGTGTTTTTCTAATGCATGTAATACCTCAGTTACAACAATGATAAACACTTCCTTATCAACAATAGTTCTTTGTAATTTTTCATCAATTAGTGACATGATACCATTAAAAAGTGTGGACGTGTCTTCCTTATCTTTAAATTTTTTAGAGGATGTTTCATCTTTTAACTTCTTAGGCAACACATTCTTCTTAGATCAGCTTCTTTTACTAGATTTTTTTTATAAAATAGTTCCATGATAAAACCAGGTATGTATGATACTAATTAATCAAGAACATTATTTAGATTACCTTCAACATGATATTAATTTTTTAACTAATTTAATATCTTTATAGACTCCATATCTTGAACTATAATCATCCAAGGGATCTCTATCTATATATTCTATAGATTTTCACTTACATTTCCATTCACCTTCGATAATGGTTGATCTACTTACTTGAGAATTTTATCAACTTCTTGGCCTATTTCATTCTCATATTTTCCAAAGTCTTAGTAGTGACTTATATTTGGGTAATAATGGCAATATATTTAGATCAGTCCATCTATGTTTTAACTTCAAATAACTCTTGAAATCAAACCTTCCTCATGTAATGATAATACTACAAGGGAAATTTAAATCTAGATCCAATTAAGAGGGTACCTTTTCTTTAATACCAATTAAGATTACCCTTAGGATATGTACTGAAACTGGGGGGGTGAATTTGGTGTTGAATAATTTTACCAATTACCAATTCTTCTTTGGATCTTTAACCCCAATGGTAATATAACCTATGTTGCTTGTTAGTTAAAATGGATCTATTTATGGTTTATCAAGAAACTATCAACTGAATTAATATTAGTATAATAGATAAAAACACATAGTATTATTATATGGTTTTTACTAAGACCAAATTTTTTCAATTCTTAGGATGTCCAAGCCATAGATTCTCTATTTATAAACTTGTGCATAATTAAAAGTTGGTTCAGTGCATCCTGCCCCTAAAACTACATGTATCCCATGTGACTTGATTGTCTATATTCCCACTAGGCTTATTAAATATCTTCCCACCATAGTCAAAACATCCCATCATGATATCTCTATAGACACAGAGTCACATAGGTTCTATTTCATACCACCATATATATAAAGGCATTTATTTTCTGATTATTCTTTAATGTTAATCTCTAGTTCATCACATGATGTCTCTATAACCAATAGTTCTAATCTCATTACTCTTAATAACGACATCATTGAATTATAATTTATATCCAAGAACACAACTTTATATTTTATTACTGATCAAAGATAATATTCATAGGTATCCAGAATAACTGTTCACCTATGTATCCTAGTCAATCTATCAAAATCATAATCCAAATGATCAGAACTTATATACTTGATTAGTCTCTACTCAACATCTTCTTCTCACTACATCATATTATCTAAAAAAGTCTTAAAATGATGTATGGATTCTTCTTATATTTTCAAATTTGATACCTAGTGATATTTTTATATGTTTCATTTGATCATATCATGATCATTTTTAGGGGGAAACAACCCAAAAAATTCAGATCTATTTTCAAGGAATCAAATATATAAATATATCATGAAATAATGTACCTGGAATTTGTCTACAGTAATAGAATCCATTATCTTCATTTTATAGAGTATACTTAATAAGGATCCCTAAAATAATAAACATGAGTTTCCTAACATTGAGGGATTACAACAGACAATATATCCATGAATGTTTCACGAGGAATCCCAAACACTGAAGGGGTGTTAGTTCCTTCATTGTAGATAACTATTATTTCATGATGAATAAAGTTTCATCTATGGATCACCATTATTATTTTTATACCAAATAGGAGAGGATCACATCCTCTAATATAACCATCAACAATGTTCTTCATTTCATAAAGAGATTCGATCATATCAAAATGACTTGAGTTATATTAAATGGAACCCAAGAATCACACCTGTTAACATGTTCATTCATCGAAAACCCTATTAAATAAGATTCACATGGTATAAATGAACCAACCATTTTATTTATAACTGATGAAATATTATGTGAGATGATGTGAAAGTGTGAAATAGCTTGATTATACATGCATCATATGCATGTATTCACCTTTTATCATATAACTAGATTTTACATGAACTTCTAACAACATCCCTCTTGCACTTAAAATACATAAGGACTTAGTGGGAAACTTTATAACTCATTATGAATCCATCCAAACTCTTTTGTATACAGTTTCATCAAAACCATTTCATTTTTTTAAAAAAATTATCCAAAACTATATCCTTATCCGATGACCTCACTGTGTGACTCTATGGGCATTCACAGAATTGATAAAAAAAATATGAAATCCATTTTTTATATATGTATGAAAATAATTTCCTCTAGAAAAGAATCAATAAAAATCAATATATTAAGGAGTACAATGTGATCTTCATAAAATATTCTCATATATCTATATGAACATATCCACCACAAGATTTATCATATATGTCATATGTATACCTCTATAATCCATTTTTCCTTGAAATTGCATGACCACTAGAAATTTGATATGTTAATCTAGTATATTCAAATCATTTTTTCTTGATACATTGGTAAAACTGACCAATTTGATGAATAAATAAAAAAATAATTCACCTTATAGATCAAAACATCTTAAGTATCTCATCTATGTAGAAAAAAACATCATATGTAACTCAACTAATCATGAAAATCCATTTCTCTTGTCTAATTAAATCATGGTTTAGAATCTTATACTCATCATACAAGTGAAAAAATCTTTTATTGGTTATAATCCAACCAACAACATGATCAACAACATACCCAACCACTCCATTATTAGCATATTAATTTTCAAACATTTGTAATTAGGGTATCAAATTATGAAGGTTATCATGCTAGGTGTCTCACTAAAATTAGGTAATAAATATTGATAAGAATAATACACCCCTAAGTATATTAATGACTATATGAAATTCCATGAGATTTACATCAGTGGTCTGATCCATGTAATAAGAATATACTTATTAAATAATAAATATACTATTCATATATCATATAAAACTCTTTGAAATGATTATAATATTTTATTCATGTTAATATTATAATATCATCACAACCCATATGAATCTGTGATAATTATTGGTAAGGGATAATTCAAAGTATCACTTTGAGGTGATATTATAATTCAACCATTCATGTAAAATAGATTCTACCACAAATGAATAAATTATAATAGAAGATTGAATTTATAAGAACATGATACATTTTACAACCATTAAACAAATATCTCATTTGTTTTACACCCATAGATTCTACATAACCCTTATATCGTTTCTACTGTAATGGGGTTTCAAATGAATCAACTACATTCTTCAATGTATCCCCTTAATTTGTAGATAACCACCATAAACTTTACTTAAATAATATATCAATCACATGATATAATTAATAAATATCACAAATAGTCACACAACTTGAGGCTCGAAAAGTTTAGTGTCATGAAGAATAACTACATAAATATCATATTTTTACAACCCTTGTGAATTTTTCTCTATAATCATGCTCCCCTTTCGAATTTATAGACATAACACATGGTAGAATAATCCTCATAAACTAGGGAATGAAATTATAAGAAAGGGACGACCTCAAATACTCATTAAAGAAAAAACGTATCATAAATTATTTGGTCAAAAACATGAAGGAGAACCTGATGAAGATATAAAAATCATAATAAAAGAGTATATTACCTTATAAAATAATCATAAAACATGATTGAGAAATATTATGTTATAAAGATATGATTATAATAAAAGATATGAAATATCTAAAAAACATATCAAAAATTATAAAACATACAAGCATGATGTAAATGTGTTGAATTCATCTAGATAAGGCATAATTATGAAAACATAAAATTTCATGGAAATAAAATGCATCATGAAATTTAGTATAACTGGATTAAAAATCATGAAAGTTTGACAGAACCCTAAGGATGAAAAAATTATAAAAACAATATGTATACCTCATTAGGATTGGGATAATCCTCCCGTGCACCCTTTGAATTAGGATAAAATCTCAAGTGTATGCCATTTTCTTAGGATGAATAATCTTGTGTACCCTTTAACTTGGGATAAATCCTCCCACATACCCTTTAGCAAAAAATAAATCATTCAGTGTACCTATTTGTATTTGGATAAATCCTCCCATATACACTATATATTTAGATAAATCCTCCCATGTACCTTTTAGCTTAGAAGAAATAATTATAAACCTATTAATTAGAGAGTGATATAGGACCCCATATATCCTTATCCATACATACATGTTCCACTTAAAAAATGATAATCAACATGTCTTAATAAACCTATGGAAAGAGAACAAGTTTGTTAAACAATAAAAAAACAATACTTAAACTAAATATAAAAGATCATATCATAATAAAATATAAAGGATTATCAAAGAATCAATTATTAGATATAATCCTCATAGAATAATTGTAAGTAAAAATAAAAATGTTTTCACAAAATATTTTAATCATTTTCTTAAAATATAAAGAGTAAATGATATTTAAAAACTTTTTTTTGAAGTGAAATAGAATAATTTTTGAAAACCCCATTATAAATATTTATAAATAACATATCCTTGAAAATACATAAAATGTTTCAAAAAGGATAAGTATTAATACTTTGTGAATATTTACTTTTAATAGAATCTATAATATTGGACACTTGAGAAAGATATAAAGTTATAAAAAATGGGAAGTGGAATTAATTTAAAAGTTTTTACTTTTAAAAATAATATTTAATAATAGAACCCATTGAAATACATAAATATCAACCAAATAAAATTTAATGTGGAAAATAAAACCTCTTTTATTTTAAAAGGATTGAAAAACCTTTTGGACATTTTGAAATAATATTATCCAAAACCCACATCATTAAAATGATAACAAATTTTTTTTTTAAATGATTAAAGTGGAATAAGAGATAATTGGAGTTAAAAGAGAGTTTATTTTCAACTTAGTAAAGGATAAAATTACTTGAAAGTAAAATCATGGATATAGAAGAAAGATCCATTAAATGATATGGTAATTATTCTTAACATAAATGAATTTTCATAAAATAATGGAATATTAAAGGAAGAAGACTTTGGTGTAAAACATTATTTCCCTATAAAATAATATGGAATATATATATAATATCAAATTAGGTTATAATATATTATAATCTAAAGATAATAGTAAAAAAAAGTGATTACGACCCAACAAAGAGAATTTAGTCATTAAAGACCCTTACAACATTAGTAAATTTTGAATCAGAAGTCATTAGAATCTTAAAAATAATATAGTTATTTTAAATTAAAATAATTAAATAACATATTATTCCAAATTAAATTCTTGGTTAGTATATAAACTATATAAATTATAAATTTTCACATAACGTCAAAACATATCTTAATGATGAGAAGTTAAGATGAAAAACCCTTACGACCTGGGTAAAAAAGTCAATCAAACCCCCATAAAAAGAAAGATAATGGAATTAAACATAAATATACAAAAAAATCATGATATATTATATCAAATATGTAGTATAAATTCCACTTAAATAATAATTGTTGTATAAATATTAACTTTTTCTTGATGAAGGGAAATTGAGATGAAATCCTTTACCAAGTTTCCTTGATTTATTGGTGACACTCTAACCTCCTATAAAACAAAAATACCTAAATTAATATATTATTTCATAAAATTAATCATAAATATTACCATTTTATAATCCCTTTTATAATTATTTTTCATGACTATATTAATTAGTTATAGTGTATTGTGATCATCAGGTGATAATAATTTTAACTCCCTTGTGCATGATTAATAATTTTGATATCCTGATCCATAATTTGATAACATGTTCATTATTGATATAAAATATAATGTTCTATAATATATAAAAAATGTTTATTTAATTTATTTTTTTATTCAATATATGTTTTTGTTACGTTATGTGAAAACTGAATTGATAACGACTTATTTTGGTAATTTTAGAAAACAAAACTTTTAGTTTAATAATAGGTTAAATACTTAATATAATATTTATAGAACGAGATAATAATCACAATTTTATTAATTTATTATAATAATATAATTTTCCATGTTCCCATAGTCATCCATTATCTAATTTTAAATCATTTTTATGGAGGTGGTTGAATCCACTGAAACTTGACCATGCTTTAACTCAACTGGTGAGTATGGTCAATGAGGGTTTTAGTTTAACAAAATATCATTATAATAGAATTATAATGATATTATTTTTATTAATTTATCATGGTGAACTATATTTGAATATTTTTAGATAATTTATGAATAATATATGAAAAACAAAAAACATTTTATCACGGAGGCGAGAGTCCTCACGTATTCATGTTTAACATTCTCATTTATAAACACTTGGAAGGGGTAAAGGTGGATCTTAAATTGAAATTTAAGAAACCTAATCACATAATATATATAATATTTATTCATAATTAAAACCATTAATACCTTCTACTAAGGGTGTTAATTAGAAAAACAAATGACATCACTTCATAGTGGTGTTGGTTCACAAAACAGACTTACATTATTTTTTAAGTGGATGGAAAAGAAAAACTAAGGGTTGTACCATTAATAAAAAAATCATTATATTAATGATACTAAATTAATCATATTATTATGGTTATAAGATATTTGTATGAGTAATATTAAGAAGAAAAAATTAAGAAGGAAATAATAATTACATTAGAGACATGATCTTTTCTTGGAAGAACCCTTGAAATTGAAAGGGTTATGATAAATATGAGTGAAAAATGGATTATTTTTAAGGGATAGGGTTATAGAGATAATAAAAAGGTTATATTTTATACAATTTAATAAAAGTATATGTACCACTTTTAAGGGTTATTGTGGTACTTTTTAATAAGAGGGAAAAGGCAACTTTTAGAAATACTCATCTTTTTTCAAGAAATTCATGAAATTATTCAAAGATAAATGAATAAAACATCAAAAATAGGGGTGTGAGAAAAGATAAGGTGAAAAATCCTATCATCCATTTATTTTTAGAAAAGTTAATAGTGATATTAAGAATTTATTGTATTTTTACTTTTAACTTTTTACCAAAAATAACTTTAACCTTGGTAATTAATTTTTACCATTATTAATTAAAATTAATAATGAAAATTATAATTGGATCCTTTTAACTAATTTGAAATTTAGGATTTAAAATTTTAAAATCATTTTAACTCTTAAAATTTATAAAGTTGTAAAAATTTAATTTAAAAATCAAAATACTTAATCACATAAAAATAATTTTTTTAAATATAGCATTTTAAGATTAAAATTTATATATAAGATATAATCATATTTGATATTGATTTTAAATAAATAAATTCGTTTATTATATAAAAATAAATTTTATTATGCTTTAAAGGAAATCCAAAACCGAATTTCACCATATAAACACTTAATTATAAGAAAAGATTGAAAATTGTTTTTTATTAAAGTAACATTTTAATTTAGTTTTAAAAAATATTAGATATATAATTATAATTTTAGAGAATGTTTTAAAATTTATCATATTATTCATTAAATACATATTTTATTCTTTAAAATTTTCTTAATTTTATTTGATAAGATTACACAATGATAAATAAAAAAGGTGTTTTTTTGCAAAACCTGTATTTTTCAACTAAAAATCAACCTTTTCAAGAAAAATAAAATATTCATAATTATTAAATTTTGATATTTAATATTAAAAAATGAAAAATATTTTAAAATTAAAATTTTAAAATTTTAAAATTTATATTTTTAAAAGAAAATATTTAATTTAAATTAAATTTATTTTATTGAAAATAACCTTTTCAATATTTAATCATATTAATTATTTTTCTTTCTAAAGGTAAAAAATATCAAAGATATGTCATCTTAGTGTTTATTATAGTGTTATTAGTAATTACTTCTTAATATGTTGTGGTTTTTTTACATTTGGTATAGTGTGTGACCTAAGTTGTAAAACATAATTTGTTTTTTAAAGGATCTAAAATCATAAGTCATTAGATTATAATCCCTTAAATAAATTACATACTTGAAATATTAATTATATAATTTTGATGAAAAATAGTTGCGGTTATTCTTAAAATATTCATAATTAATGATTTAACTTATAATATTACATCTACCTTACACTCTTAAGCTAGACCAAGATACATATCTTTCCTCAAAAAATATTGATACAATCATATAACTACATATTTATATTTCTTAATCATATATTCTCCAAGAACCATCTTAATCTCCATTACCACAGTAAAATCATACTTTTATTCAAAAAAATCATATCATAAATACTCAAATAAAATCATGTACTATCCAATATACACTATAAATTGAAGATGTGATAAGCTTTCCAGAAATATTAATCTACTATAAATCACAAAGATATAAATACTATCTAATTTACTTCTTCCAAAATCACTAACCCCATAATTTCATGAATAAAAACAATATATTATACCTTAAAGTTATCTTTCCTCAATCATTCATTCTTAAATAGTTATCTATAAAAATATAAACATGACCTAAAATAACTTTTCAAGGTTATTGATACCATAAATTATTCTAAACCATTAAAGAAAAACTATAGATTAACCATCCCTATATGCTTTATATAATTCCAAATAAATTTTAGAATAATATAAAATTCCATCGAAAAATATCACTTCAATAATGAAAATATCCAAGAGCACCAAGATATAATTTATTTTAACACATCATCTATATTACCTTTGGTAAGACTAGGTAACTCAATTTATCATTATAGAAATAATATAATAATATTTTACCATTTTTGTATTATTTATTACAGATTATATATACATATCTTTCTCTGATTTACTTTCACGATCCATTTTAAACCAAAAACTAAAACCAAAATGGTTATTATAACATCCAAAATATGATTATGAAAACATTAATTCATTAATTACATATCTAATGAAACCTATATTTTATACTATGATATGATTCGATTAGTACCATAACTCTATCTTGGTTATCGAAAGAAAATTCCTTTTCAGGTTTTCTAACCATGCCAATTATAATTATACTCAAATTATTTATATGTTTTTATTAAAGATAATTTTGATAATCAAAGGAATATCAAATTGTAGTAAGGGCCCATTATCCAAGAACCATAAGGATTAATGATATATACTTGAACAACACTTTTTATGGTTATTTACCCTTGATGAGTTTTCACCAAAATCATTTTCACTTTTCAGTATCCATAAAAGGATGTAATTTCTAAGAAAACCACTTAGTCAAGAGTGTTTCAATACTTCAGGATATAATCCTATACATAGAATCGTCTGTCGATTTTTTCTAAGTTTCTCTAAACTAATATAAAAAAATAACTAAAATAATCACTAAAAATAAAACAATCGTTCTTTGATACCAACTATAGAGACCCATCCTTACATGTATTAAATAATATATTAATTAAAAGTTTAATTAATACATATCACAAACAGTCACCCAACTCCAGGACTGATAGGTTTAGTGTCTTGGATATTATCTCCATAAATAAATCATTTTATAACACTTGTGAACTTTTATCCATAATAATCCCCCTATATCACCTCTACAAACATCTAACATGATAGAATTATCCTCATAACCTGGGGAATGAAAACATAATAATGTCATGAGATTAAATTCTCAGTAAGAAAAAAACATATCATATTGCATTAATTCATAAACATGAAGGAGAACATGAGGAAGATATAAATATCATAATAAAATTCAAAATACCTTATATAATAATAATAAAACATGATTTTGAAACATATTATCATAAATATATCATTTTCATAAAAGATATGAGTTTTTTCAAAACACATATCAATAGTCATAAAACATGTGATCATAATATAAAAGTACAGAATACTTCAAAATAAAGCTTAATCATGAATACATGAAATTTCATGGGAATAAAATGAATTTAGGAAAGTTTGGATAACTTTCTAAATAATATTGGAAATGTGAAAAAACCATAATAATATAAAAAATTATAAAAATAAAAATTTATATAAATTCTTAGGCTAGGGATAATCCTCTCATGTAACCATTGGATTGAGATAAAACCTCCCATTTACCCATTTGTTATAGGATGAATCCTCTCCTATACCTATTGGATTGGGATAAATCCTCCCTTATACCCTTTTCCTTGGGATAAATCCTCCTATGTACCCTTTAGATTGGGATAAATCCCCCCATTCACCCTTTTTCTTAGGGTAAATCTTCTAATGTATATATTTATCATGTAATAAATCTTCATGTATACCTTTTGTCTTGGGGTAAATTCTCCAATGTAACATTTGCATAATGAGACATAAAATTAAACCAATGCATTAAAGGATTATATTAGAAAACACCTTTAATCATTCTTATATTTGTGTGGAACTAAAAAATAGTAATTATAAAAATATATTAGTTAATTCATGGAAAAAAGAATGGTTTTCTTAAACAATATCAAATTATATAATATAAACTTAAAATATCCTAAGATATAAAAAATTTCATTTTACAAAAGAAATAATATCATAATAAATGTATAAAATGATCAAATAATCATTCCATAAGAGATAAACCATCGAGGGTAAATAGAATTTAATATACAAAGGTTTTCAAAAAACATTTTAAATATTGTCTTAAAATATAAAGTGAAAATTAATTTTATAAACACATTTTTATGTATGGAAAAAGAATATTTTTTTAAAACCTTATTTTAAATAGTTCTAAATATAGTACCCTTTAAGATACATAATTTTTTTAAAAATGTGGAGTATAAATAATTTTTAAACTTTTACTCTTAAAATAATATTTAATAATAGAGTCTTGGTAAATACATATATCTTTAAAAAAATGGGGAAGTGGAAATAATTTGAAATTTTTTAATTTTAAAAAGAATATTTAATAATGTATCCCTAAAATGAGATGAATATTATCAAAATAAAATATGGGTTAGTTGATATAACTTTTTTATTTTAAGATGATGGGAAATCCTTTTAAACATTTTGAAATAACATTATTGGAATCCCACATAATTAAAATGATAAAAAAAATCTTTTTAAAAATGAGTAAATGTGGATAAAATATAAATGGGGATAAAAAAATTGAGTTTAGACTTTGGAAAAAATAATGAGGTGGTATGTAAAAACATGGATATGGAATAGAAATACGTTAAAATAGATGAGAATTATTCATAACATAACTGCATTAAAAAAATAGATTATTCAAGAAAAAATACTCTAGATTTAAACATGATTTTCAAATAAAATAAGCTATAAATACAACATAAAATAAACTGAGGTTATAACAGATCAATCTCAAAATATAATAGTCAAATAATTGTGATTGGGACCTAAGGAGGAGAATTGATTCACGAAATCCCCTCATGAATTTAGTAAATTTATATTAAAAGTAATTGCATGATTTAAAATAATATGGATGTTTAAATCCAAATAAATAAATCATATATTATTTAAAAAAATATTATTGGTTAGTATATACAACATAGAAATAAGAAATTTGTGAATAACATTAAAACATGTCTCAAGGAAGAGATGTTGTGATGAAAAACCCTTATGGACTGGGTAAATATTCAATCAAAATCCCCATAAAAGAGAGACCATGAAATTAAATATGAAAAACCATGGATTAAAGATAATTAATGATATATTATCAACTAGTAAGTATACACAACAATTAAATAATAATTATTGTGTAAATATGAATTATGTCCCAATGAAGTGAAATTTAGATTAAACCCCTTTATTTAATTTCTTAGATTGTGAAGCTCTAACAGATTATAAAAAATATATCTAACTTAATATCATATTTCATGAAATTAATCATAAATATGAACTTTTTATAATCCTTTTTACAATTCCTTATCATTATTACATTAATTAGTTCTAGGGTATTATGATCATCAGGTGGTAATTACTTCCACAATTTTGGGAATGTTTAAAAATAATTATATCATTTAAAATAATTTTATACCATATTAATTATTGATATAACTTTCAATATTATATATTATATAAATAATATCGATTTAAATGATTTTATTTCATTCTATATGTGTTTTGGTCACATTATGTAAAAAATGAATTGATAGCAGCTTATTTTAGTAATCTTAGTGAACGAAATTTTTAGTTTTATAAAAAATAAAATATTTAATAAAATATTTATAAAAAAATTATAAATAATAGTTTTATTAATATATTATATTATTATTAGTATTCATGTTCCCATAGTCACCCGTAATTACATTTAAATCATTGTTTACATAGGTAGTTAAATCGTCCCAAACTTGAACTCACTTTAACTCGATTGGTGAGTATGGTTAAAGAGGTGTTTCTTTTTAAATACTATAATTATAATAGGTGTATAATGGTACTATTTTTATTTATTTTTCATGGTGAACCATATTTTAAATTTTTACATAATTTATGAAAATATAGTTTAAAAACCTAAAATTGTTTCATCATTGAGGTGGGAGTCCTCATGTATGAATGATTAGTGTTCCTATTTCATAATTCTAGAGAGGGGATATAGGTGGATATTAAATTGAATTTTCAGAGTCATAATTACATCATATATATAATATTTATTCACCATTTCCACCATTAATACTAGCCATTAATGGAAGTAATGAAAGAAACAAAAGGCATCCTTCATGGAGGCAGTAGTCCGTGCAACATACTAATGGTGTTATTTTATTTTTCTAAGTGGATGGAAATGAATAAACCTGGGTTATACCAATAATATAAAAAACTAAATAATAAAAATGATAATTAACTCATCATATTATCTTTGTTATAAAATATTTGGAAGTGTAATATTAAGAAGAAAAAATTAAGATAGAAATATTACTTATATTGGATACTTAATCATTCCTTGGAAGTTCCCATGAAATTTAAGGTCTTAGGATAACTATGAGTAACAATAGGAATATTTTTTGGAATAGAGTTTTATTTAGAGTAAAATTGAATTTTTTTTAATGAGTAAATTGAATGTGAAGATCCTATTTTAAGGGTAGAAGTGGTACCCTTTTATAATAGGATAAAAGAGGTACTTTTGGAAATACTCATTATTTTTCAATAATGTCAAGACACTATTCAAGGGTCAATGGATCAAAAGTGGAAAAATAAAGAGTGTGGGATGATATATAGTATAAAATCATCTCATACATTCATTTTGAGACAAGGTAAGAGTGATTTACATCTTTTGTTTTTTACTTGTAACCTTTTACCCAAATTGACTATTACCTTGGTAATTAATTTTTACCTATAATAATTAATAATAATGAAAATAATTAACATTGGATACTTTTAACTAATTTAAACCTTATTATTTAAAATTTTTAAGTAATTTTAAGCTAAAAAATTTATTAATTGATGAAAAATTTATATTAAAATAAATACACTAAATCTTCAAAAATTGTTTTTAGAAAACTAAGATTTTTAAGCTTTAAATTTATATATTAAATATAATTATCTTGCATATAAATTTTAATTAAATAAAATGGTTTATTATAAAAAAAGTTAAGAGGCTTTAAATTTAATCCAACACTATATTTTTGCATCTAAACACTTAATTAGAGGGAAATAATGAAATTAATTTTTTTTTATTAAAGTAACATTTTAAATTAGTTTCAAAAAATATTGAACATGGAATTATAAGTTAATGAATATATAATTTTTTTTAAAAAAAATTCCTTAAATAAATATTTTATTACTTTAATTTTTTTTCTAATTTTTCTAGGATAATCTTACATGATGAAAAAACCCTAAAAATTTAATTGTCATAAAAAAATATATTTTTTATTAAAATCAAACTTTTTATAAAAAAATAAAAAATTAGTATTTAGAAAATTTTGTTGTGAGTAACTCAAAAATTAATTTTATTTTGTAAAATATAAATTCCATTTTTTTAATTTTTTATCTTTTATTGAAAATATATATAAATAAAATTACTTTTATTGAAAATAACCATTTTTCTATTAACTCATATTTATTATTTTTGTTCTAAAGGTAATTACTGTTAATGGTACAAAACTTTAGTGTTTAGTGAGGATTTATTAATTAATTATTCTTATTATGTTATGGTTTTTTATGTTGAGTGTAGTGCATGATACAAGTTACAGAATATAGTATATATTTTAAAGAATCCAAAATATCATGTCATTACACAATTGATCTTTACATCTCCCCTCTCAATAGCCTCCTATATGAGATGATATTTGAAAATTATGAGTTTAGTACTTTGGTGAGACCGAGGTACCTAATCCTGAGTAACAAATCCATTATTGTCAAAATATATCTTAATTACTCCCATTATTCTACGATCCACTCCAAGTTCATTAATTATATTCTAGATCCAAATAGATTCATTTGTAGCAATAGAGGTAATAGTGTACTCTTCCATTACTATTGAGTCTGCTATGGTGGATTTCATAGAACTCTAACATGTGGTAGATCCACCATTTAGGGAAATAAAAAAATTTATATTTTAGATCATCTTTCTATAATTGGGAACTAGCATCGGTACAACCTTTTACAAAAAGTTAATATTCTCCTCTAAAGAACAAGAACACATCATTAATACTTATCAAGTAATTGTGAATTTTATTTACATCAATCTAGTGACCATCAACATCATTATATTGGTATTTACTATTTATGATCAAATCATAAGTGAAATTGGGGTGAGTAGTTAATATTTAATACCTTATAGATCATATGGTAGACACATAAGGAATCTTAACCATCCTTTCTATATCTTTAATGGAATCCTAAATCTTTATAAGATTCATGACATGAAACAATATTAAAGAACCATTTTGGAGTTATCCATGATAATATGTATTATCAATTTACCAATATATATGATTTAACTCAATATAAGAAACCTCATAGATTTATATATATTGATCTTCATACCTAGTATGCAGGCTTCTTTATCCATGTCTTTCATCAGGAAACATTTACCTAGACACACCTCAATAGAATGAAGTGTTAGGATGTTATTTATGATAAGTAGTGTGTCATCAACATAAAATATAATAAATACTACTATAATCCTAATAACACTCTTATATTCATAAGAATTAACAATATTCTATATGAAACCTAAATATTTTATTTATTTATAAAATTGAAAATTCCATTTCTATAAAGCTTGTTTCAATCCATAAATGGAACAATGAAACTTTTATACCTTATCTTTCTCAATTGGGACATCAAAACCATTGAGTTTTATAATATAAATTTCCTCAAATAATTTATCAATAAAGAAAGGGGTTTTCATATCCATTTGATATATCTCACAATCATAATGATCTTACATGGAAAGAAAAACCTGAATGGACTTTATCATCAGAGTAGGTAAAATGATTATCTGTATTCAATACCATGAGTTTTATATAAACCATTTTCATGAGGTGTAATTTATAGTTAAACACTCTTATATACATGTCATTTTTCTTATATAAAACCCACTTTGACCCTAGGGTTCATACCCCTTCAGGTGCATCTACAAAGTTCCAAACCTATTTCATGTATATGGAATCCATCTCAGATTCTATTTATTCTAACAACTTATTATATTCATAACTCTGAATATCATTTAGGTAAGTAATAGTTTCATCTCTTATGAATATTATTTCACCATCACTGGGTATGAAAAATACATATATCTTGATTTCTTGATAAACCCTACTTGACCTTTGAGGTTCTTATGTAACTTGAGTGGGTTATTCTTCCACAACTCTTTATGGAACTGGATCAATGTTGATCTCAGGAACATATATTGTTTATTGATATTAAAATTCTATATTTTAATCTTTCCCCTCACTAAAACGTAAAATTAAATGTATATTTTAAAATAAAACACTATTTCAGGCCAATTTTTTTAAATAGGGTTACTGAAACAATATCTGGGAGTTTTATTTGGATTACCAACAAATAAGAATTTATCTTATTTGGAGAAAATATTATCTAAAGTTAATATTCATATGAGTTATACACAACCCTAAGTCCTAATAAAGGTAAAAATAGGATAGTTACCATATAATATCCCATATGGATTATTCATTAATGTTTTAGATGGAATAATGTTTAGTATAAATGAAACATTTGTCTAGATCGTAACCCCGTAATGAAATAGGAAGGTCACATAGACTCATCATTGCTGAAACATGTCTAAAAATCAATGATTTATCATTTTAGACACACTATTAAATTTTTCAGTTCTATTTGGAGTGATTTGTGAAACAATCCACAATCTTTCAGATGATCGATGAATCCTTATCTTAAGTATTCACCACTATGTTTAGATCATAAAAACTTAATAAAATTTCTTAAATGATTTTATACTTTGTTATAAGAATATTTGAAACTGTTTCATATTTTTCTTCATAAAAATACATATCTATACTAACTAAAGTAATCATTAAAAATTATTAAGTTCCTCAAAAAACCACTTTCTTGAGTACTCATTGGTCTACATAAATCACTATGTATGGTATCCAATAATCCACTATTTATTTTATATTTTTCCTAAATTTTACTTCTTAATTTTTCCCAGTAAATGATATTCACATGTATAAAAAAATTCATACTCAAATGAATCCACCAATACGTCTATATAGAGTCATTTAATATGATTCTCATTTATATAGCGAGGGTGATAATGCCGAAACCAAGTGGGATTAGAATCAACCTTTAATTTCTTATTCTGAATGTTATAGTGAGGATTATCTATATATACAATATATAACTGATTCATCATATTCCAAACACCATAAAATATTTCATTATTATATATAGAAAAACTATTATTATTAATAATGAATTAAAATCCAATATTTTCTAAAAAAGATACAAAAAATAAATTTCATATTTATGGAGGGAACATAATAAAAGCTTTTTTAATTCTAGTTATAATCCAATAGGTATAATTTCATAAGAAGTGTGAAATTATAATGCAAAAAAAATCACTCCATTATTGATATGAATATCTACTTCACCCTTCATAAATTCCCTCAAATATCTGAATTTCTTTAGCAAAAATGTGTAATGAACACCTGGTTTCTAATACCCATGAGCTAGAGTTGGTGGAATTAATCAATAAAAAATTAAAATCTATATAGTCAAAATGTTTCTATTTGTATACAATTCTCAAATATATATTCAAATATTATCTATTTTAAAAGACATTTCTATATGTTATCTCCAAATGATTAACATTAAGTATTCCATAATCTACAAAAAGAAAAAATCAGTGGGAAATAATCATGAATTATTTCTTTTTATTAATAATTTTAATGAAATTTATCCCACTAAAAAATAATTACACCATGCATCATGTCCATTTAGTAAGCCAAGATGCATATTTCACTATGTAGTGAGTCTACTATAATGCTTATTTCACCACTTAGTTATTTAGTTAGGGAATCATCCCAATCAAAATATTTATGATTCTTGGATAGTTGAGTGAATTAATATTTATCCAAATCCATCATATTGATATAATCAACTCGATTACACCATTATCTTGACCATTTGGATTGATAACTAGTGTCCCAAAAAAAAACACCATAAAAATTTATCATTGAATATTACAGAGGAACCTAGATAATTATCAAACTACCATATTGAAAAATACAAAGTCAATTATTACCCTCTTTACTTACATAATATAATATAATGACACCTAATTAACCATGAAACTACCTATTTGGATGAATGAGGCCTTGAAAGGATCCGATTTATAAATAATCTAAAACTTAGTATTTAATAGGGGTTTCCTTATAATATCTCTGCAATTTAATATACATTATAAATATATTAAATTTATAACTATTTCATCATATGAAAAACTTATTCTTTCATGTATTATTCTATAATTTTAATGCATAATTCTAATGATTTTGGTTTGGAATTCCTATTCCATATGCCAAATTAATGTGTTCACACCACAATAATGTTTAACTCTTTACACAACCCATAATTTTGTTAATCACTAAAAAATAGAATCCATGTATATTTATACATGTCCAAATTCATCATATACATAAGGTATAGGTGGGTTAAACAAGAAACATATTCAGTGTTATAAAAATAAATGAATAATAACCAAGAATCATACACATCTATAAACACTAGAGTAAAAGGGATAAACAATAAACATATCTAATATCATACATGATGATTTCATATAAAGCATACAACCGATCAATAACCTTGTAGATCCCAAATAATAAATAAAATTAAAAATAAAATAGAATCACACCATCCCTACAACAATCTCCAGGCCTCATCCCAACCCTTGATTCTCCTATGATTTATTAGACTAATCCACTATACATCCCATGATCTGACCTAAAATGTTGAAATAAGGTTTGTAGGCACAAAGAGATTCCCATAAAGGGTGCAAGTATAAAAATTTGTAGGGTCTTATAAAAAAACTATAATATATGATTTTATATGTCTATGTGTATTCATGAAAAAATGAAATGAACAAATAGACATGATCACCATGTTTTCATGCACTAACTAGGTATTCATGACACTTGATGAGCTACATAGGCATGTCAATTCATCGAGTAATAACGGGGCCACCACAACCATGACCATACCTACTTTAGATCCATGTGGAATCCACTCAAGGTCTTGTTACATCACACTAATTATCAATCCATACCTATATAATTAGGGTTGGTAGGTATCCACAATCATTAACCATTACCCACTGACACTGGGAATGACCATACATCCACCAGCCATGACCCATCCTTTCTCACTCAAGGGTGGTCCAACAATAACTCCTCTTATTGTCCTATGACCCAACCCATAGGGAAATCCTCTTCCATGACCCAAGATGATATTAGAATATTCTTCAACCATATGTCAACCCATTACCTCTCACTCACAATATGGTCAACTAAGACTTCTCACTCAAGGATATGGACCCTTTCAGAACCACTACCCTATCACATAGGGTATGGACCGAATACATGAAAACCATCCTAATACATGTCTTGAATGGTCCTTGGCTCAACATAAAATGCATCAAGTCATTATAATAACACTAAACCATCTTCGTTAGACTCTAGGGTGGTCACATCAAGCACATGCAATATAGGAAGAGTCTATAATCAATCACACAACCCATCAGAAGATACCAGGATGTTAGTCACTTGAGACCTAGCCCTTCATGACATCATGTATCAACTCACCCAATAATGTTTCCATTAGATCCTCTAGATCTTCCATGTTATCTACTTTTTAATATCAATTCCAACTCATCACCTTCTTGTGATGTCACTTCATGAATGCTCCCGTTGACCTAGACCCCTCAGGGTCTGTCCACATCCTTGAAAAATTACATAATTTCTCTTGGTCCCACTACAAAGAGACATTCCCAAGAAAAAAAATCCTAACTTACCATGGGCTCATAGGTAGGGTCCAAGTCCTATATAAAACCTCCTTGGAATCCCGATTCCAAGTTTTAAAAAACACTTAACATACTCCTATCTTTTTACATGCATCTTTTAAGGAATACCACTCAAATATTTATCCAGAGGAAACTCATCCCCATAATCCTACACAAACATTCGAAGTAATCCAATCACTCAATGCTAAAAACAATGAATTGTATCCATCATCATGAGGCATTTCCTAGCCACTCACATGACATATGCTATCCTTTACCATTATCTCCTAGAACCAATATTCTTATGAATTCCTATTATCCCTAGGAATGAAAACTAGGATATTCATACCTCAAATCACACTAAAATAACTCACATGGGTATATCATCATCTCAACTAAGGCCTTAGACCCTTGGAGACGTATTAATTAGGTGATCTTTATTCATCAATATTCTAAAAACACATTGTATCCACCTGAGAGGCTCAATCCACCCATTCATCTCACCTAAAAAATCCTCTAGTATTTATTCCCCATTACTAAACACGACACAATATACAATTATTCACTCTCAATCACAAAAAAACATATGGAATTTTATTAATGGGTCCAACTACATTTACACTAGAGTTAACCCCTCATTGAGATATATAAAGCCTCGTATATGGAATGTAAGGATCACCTACACTCGCAGGAACCTGCCTCACACCAAAAAACATAAATAATTAATTATAAAAATTTATAATTAACCGTATAATTAACAAAAAATAGGATTAATTCCTAAACACTCATGGATCATCAAACACTCACTAGAATCATACAAAAGGTTCCATCCACTAATGATGCACACTCAGATCTAGGATGACCAAAATCTATAGTTATCACACCCATTACAATGACCATTTTCCCTAGAATTTAACAAATATCATATGGAAAATAATTAGGTGATATAAATTCACAAAAAATCATTTCTAATGGTTTTAAGATTACATCCAAAGACATCCTCCCAAAATGATGAGAAAAATACCCTTCAATCTCAATTTATTCCACCATGATATGGTGGAATTGACCCTAAATCCTTATATGAAACCTAGTAAAATATGAGAGGAATGAGAGGAATAAAGACAAAAGTATGAAACATATATTTTACATTAAATCATCCACTATAAAAATTCAAAATAATACCTCATATAGGTGGGTTTAAGGAGAGGAAAGGTAGGGGGGGGGTTGTTCAAAATGGCCTCTCCCAACACCTAACCCCCCATTAATACCAAATCACACCTACCATAAAAAGAAAAAAACCATCTAAAAAAGGAACTCAAGCCCCACCAACTAGCCAGTCCAAGATTACTAGAAAGATGGTATCTCATCTTTTGGACTGTTTGGGCTCATCGATAGGCTAGTGAATCTAGGTAGTGCATTGGGGCATTGGTATGCCCATTGGCTAGAATATGTCCACTAATACAAATTTTCAACAGCCTTAGAAACTATTCCCTTCCTACGATGCTTACCTAAATGCTGAGGTCACCACTTGGGCCTTAAAAATTATCTAAAATGAACTCTTTAGAATGTTAAAACCTTCAAAATTCAATTCCATACTATCGTTCTAAAACAAATCCAACAAGTTTATACTAAAATTACCTCTAAAAATGTTACAACTAAAAAATACATTAGGCATTACAATATCCCTAATATAATCTTCTCTGCCTTGAGAATACATGGAATTCATCGATCCCAATCTCATTAACCAAATCAGTCATCAAACCACCTATATATAACTTCTTTCCATCTCCAAACACCCACGTGCTTCTATTGCACACCTTTGAACACTAAATCATAATTCACTCGAAGTCAAGCCACCTACTCGCTACTAATACCAACCCTAAGATAGAACTCATGAAAACCATCTCTCCAGACACGCCTTAGTGTAATCAAATAATTCATCCCAAGACACATGGTGATCCCCACCATAGGAATCACCTACCAAAATTGAAATTCTAGTAGTTCATTGACCTGATAACCACATTTTAAAAAACACTCATGAGGTGATACTAACCTCATCACATAAAAAAAATATGGAAGAGACCCAATTAGACCTCTATTGGAATTTGTTTAAAAAAATTCATTTTCATTTTCCAATGTTCCACCAAAACACTCAATCATGGTTCCTTAACACCCAAAGTCTTAAAATAATCATATAAGATCCCACACCAAAGTATGAATATAACTCCTAGTGTTAGTCTGAAATCAAATCACTAACCATGTGATCTAGATTCCATCCCCCAATTCCATGCATCAATGCACCACTGATTTGAATCACTCTTATATTGGACCAAATCACCCTACTTTGATTCCAATGCATTGAATATAACTACCACCTCATATGAATTACAACTATGATATTCATTGGGGAACCAGATCACATTAGATCATTTCTTTACACCATTACCCAATTTTTCCTCGACCTCCAATGAATGGTCTCACCACATCCATGACCCTTCCATCATGAGATTCATTTTTTCATTAAGGATACAATTCTACCCATCATAAGATTAATGTTACTACTTCCCAGTGAACTAAACACTTGAAATCCACAGATCATGTTCCATTCATCACTAAATAAAATAAATGGATTTGGACATACTTATCTTACTCGAGGAGCAATTATAAACATCAACCACATCATACTCTTGGATTACCTAGAAAAAAAATTCTCTAATCATTAATATTGTGTTCCCTTACATATGGATTCCTTTAATTTGCTCCATAAGTGTTGAACCCAAATAAGTCCCATTACAATATGCATGTCACTCCTCCAAATCCATGGTATCTCCTATAAAAATCTGACTTCATGCCTCCTTGATAGTCCTTATTAAGGACTCTATTTGGTTCATCCATTCCATGATTCCCTAATCCCATTTTTGATGTCACCAATAATCATTGAGTGACATCTCCAATCATAGTAAACCATGGGTTATAATTCCCGTGAGCATCTTACCTCACTACCACCACAACTCTTCATGGGGTTATCCACAACTTGAACTATTTCTAAGAGACCACAACTGTTCTATTAACCAATTCATTACCCATCTTTGAATCACACATAACCAACAAAAACTTTCCCATTAATACTAATACTTCTCCCAAAAATTATCTTTATACTCACTATCCTCCTAAGGAAGTGTGATCCATCAGATTCTGCTCACATGTCCTTTCCTACTATCAACCTTAGTCTCATCCAAACATAGTAATTGCATGCTCCCATTAAACTCAGTCACACCACCCTACTAATTATCATATTATTATCATATAATCTATCATAGGCCAATATCCTTAACCCACAGACCATGCCCCGAATGCATGTTAGTCACATATATCCATATAACCCTTGATGCTCCTCTTCAAACCTAGGAATCACACCTATGTTATGATCCAACACACGACCACCCTAAAATTTGGCTAAGAACCCAAAAGGTCTTACCATATCCTCCCACCTCTATACTAGAAACACTATGAGTGTATCACATCCCAAAATACCAATGAATTTTAACACACATTTATACATATCCTTAGGGTCTTAGTTGAACCAACTAGTCCAATCAAGTAACCAAAATGATCCTAATGAACTAAAGGATCCATAATTCCCTGAGAAACACATACTTATTATCATATCACCTGAAAAGAAAAATATAACTTCATTATGTCATTTATATTGAATCAAAGATCACACATACCCACTAAGGGTATCCACAAACCCATTAATGAGGGGACTATATTTCCATCATTGAGAACCTCTCACCATAAGATCCACATGAAATGAAATCAAAATAAATATTCCACATTCCTGCTAAGTCAAATTCCAAAAAATAATTTATACTGGTATAAGTTATTGTTAATCCATTAAACAATCCGACCCCTCATCAGAAAAAACCATAGGCAAGTACATGTATGTCATGTGAATAAAACATGAAAAATGTGATTCATGTACTAGGTTCTCTTGATAATGTTCAAAGAGTAAAACACATGACTCTTCCAAAGGGTTAAGATCCAAAAACCAATTAACCATGAACCCATAATTCTATGGGCATCATTGAAGGTGAAATCATACAAAACTAATATGGAAAACCAAGAGAAAAAAATCATATCACCCTGTTAACCTAGAAATCCTATTGAATTTTTTTTCTTGATACACCAGTTTGTATCCATCATAAGCTATAAAAAATAATTTACACCCCTATATACTATCAACCTAAATCATAAATCAAAATATATATATTATACCATTTTTTCATACCACTAGTACAAAAATAGTTTTTTTACATTAGTTTTTTTTATTTTAAATGTCAGTTATTGAGGTGAATTCTTTAAAGGTGAAATTATAAATATATTTTTTTATATCGGTTATTGAAACTGAACTCAAAAATTTATTTTTTAATAATTTTTTCACATTGTGGTTTCAAGAAAAATTTTTGAAGAAAACCTATATTTCATGTCATTTTTTAGAAAACTGATGTGATAGACCATATTTCATGTCATTTTTATGAAATTCATGTTAAATATAATTTTTCATGTCAATTTTTTAAAAACTAAAAATATATGTTTTTCAAAAAATATTATTTGAGATTATATAAAATTATACAAAAATTATAAAATAAATATTTTATAATTATATAGTTTAAAATATAAGGATCAGTCAATAATATAATGATAATAATCAATAAAGTATTATTTCAATGTTGATTACTCAATCTAAGGAAATATAAGATAAATAAATAGTAAAATATCATAAAAATTAGATGAAATATAGAAAAATAAACTTAAATATTTGAATTAATTTTAAATCTTGTCACATTAATTTTTGAAATAATTTTCTTACAATGAAGGATCTCATGTGGAAACCAAAGCTATAGCTTAAGAAGAATTTTAATTTAAGGTGTTCTGAAGAAGTATTCTTCACTATAAGAAAAAATGAACCATTAACTAGTATATGAATTTAGAAAAAAAATCATAAAAAATGAAATCAAGGAAAAGTAATTATAAATACAATGATGAGATCAAAAAAAGAATAATCAATAGAATGATAATGAATATCACAATATTTTAATCAGTGTAATAATGATGATTAAAATAATTCATTATGTAATCAATAGATTAGAGTATGAAAAAATATAATTAAAATTGTTAATATAAATGAGATATCATTATTTTTAGGAGTCAATTGAAAATATCAAAGGCATGCTATAAAAAAAATAAAATTCTGCATTATCAGGATATTAAATTTGATCTTTCACATCTATTTTAAAATAAATGATGTGAAAAACTCATTTTTAACATTGGATATCTTAAAAAGTACACTAAAAAATAATTTTTTCATGTTAGTTTTATGATAATCGACACAAAAAGCTATCTTTTCATGTCATTTTTTTGTCAACAAAAATGAAAAAATAGATTTTCTAGTCGATTATCATAAAACTAATGTGAAAAACCCAAATATATTGTTTTTAGAATCAATTATTGAAATAAACGATATTAAAAATATTTTAACATCAGTTATTTAAAACTAACATTAAAAATATGACATAAATTCTATTTTTTTGTATTAGTGTGTCCCACCCTGGGCCACCCAATTGTGTTTGGACCAGATTGTGACATGGCATTAAGCACGCCTCCTCATATTCCAAAGGGTTCCAACTAGTGATGCAAGTACTTTCCATATAGTGTCAAAATAGTGACCTTGATTCATATTAAAAAAAAGAAAATTATCGAAGAATCATACATATATATAAACATCATAGTTTATGGAATAAATAATAAAAATATCCAATATCATACATAACGCTTTCATATAAAATATATAACCTATCACCCTCTAGTTCGATACCAAATACAAAATAAAATAAAAAATTAAACACATGAACACTATCCCTACTGACACCCCTAGTATTCTTCATAACTCATAATACCATTAGGATACCTCATCTCAAACCACTTCACATCCCATGCTTTGACATGAAATGTAGATATAAGGTTTGCATGCACCTCAAGATTCTAATGTATGGTTTGATCATAAAACTCAACAAGGTCTCACCAAACACACTTAATATTTTTTTATATGTGTATTTATTAATTAGGAAATTAAATAAACAAATATATATGATTCCAGAGTCATTGTGTACTAACAAAGCTTCCATGATAGTTAATGAGGTGCACACACCCATTAGGTCATCAAGTGCACACTAGGCCACCCCGACACTGATCATACCAACATTGACTATATATCAAAATACACTCATGAACTTATTACATTATCATTGATTCCCAACCTGTAAATAAATCCTCATGGTCGGGTGATGTATAAAACATTGACCCACTATCTGTAGACACCAAGAATAGTCATAAATCCATAAGCCTAAATTCACACCATCTCCCTTAAAGAGTATTACACCAATCATTCCTCTGCCATATTAGGGAATTCCACTACCCTGACCCAAGCTACTCCCATCAAGTTCCTCTGTTATATGTTAACACATTCCCTCCAATTTAGAAAATGGTCAACGAGGCATTCTCTATAACACCTCGACCCCAGTTACCCAGAGTCGGTGCATTATTACATAACATTGGCATCATCACAAAAGATCATGTCTCGAAAGACCGATTAGTTTAGTAGTCTTGGAAACACTAGATATATTCATAAGTCTTACATTACATCATAAAGTAAAAAAAAACTACAAAAACATCTTGTCTTCATATCCCCTCATACTATCCCTGCAATTCATTCATAAATTACTTCTTCACATCCTAGAAAAAATAAAACATTGAAAGGGATAAGCTCAGATGCTCAGTAAAGATAACAATATAGAGAATACTTTCATAAATAAGCATAAACATTTAAGGCAATGTATAACTAAAACAAAATCATTTTAAACTTGAACTTAATTATAATATGGAAAAGACAAAATGAAATAATGCCATTTTCTTATTCACATAGATATTCTACAAGTCGAATAACCACATGAAATAGAAATAACCACTTTCATAATGATGGAATGCATAATTCCATACTATCATAACCACATAGTCAAGGCCTCGTGCCAAGACCACAGATAAGATTTTGCCAAGGCCTTGTGCCAAGACACTAGTTTGTCTCATGAGACCTACTGATGCATCGAGGAGATATAGTGGGATCCACCCATCACTTATTGAATCCAATGCATTCCTCATATGAATAGGTTTAAAACATAACATAAACATTCGTATTAAAACTAGAATACGAAATGTCAATACTTTATCCACAAACCATGAATGTTATAAAAATAGCACATCCGTAGTCAAACATAACTCATTCAATACAGTAAGGAAGATTGTATTGTAACATATTAACCTCAATAGATAATAATGAAGGATATTAACATAGATGAAAATAATCACCCAAACTATTTGAGAGAAATATCCCCCTTTTTTCTTGAAAACATTTAAAAGTCAAACAATTTTTCAGGAAGTCATTTAAAAATAGATTTTTGAATCAAAGTGTCCCATACCAATTTAGAACTTTTAAAAGGAGTTTTATTTTTATAACATTAATATCCATATAAATAAATCTTTAAAACCATTTTTAAAACATGGACATTAATGAGAAATATTTAGAATAATAAATCTTTAAATCATTTAAAATAATATTTTAGTTAGAGTTCCAAACCAAAAGAGTGACACTTGAATAAAAATAATTGAGGTAATAAAAACATTGAAATATCATGAGAATAAAGGGATTCATGATATACTATGTCAAATTACATTATATACACCATATAAAAGTGATTTCATGTATAATAACAAATAAGTCTCAATGGAATTTAAATTGTGATGAAATCTCTTATAAAGACCATATCCTTAGGTTAAGGATAAATAAAAAACATAATTATGTGTTATAAATATACATACACTGAATATGATTGGATATTAACTATAAATCAATCAGAGGACATTCACACATATTCTTGTAAATACAACACCATTTAATTGGACATTTAACTAAAAAAATAGAGAATGAGTTAAAAATTACTCTTATCAAGTTCATATCGATGACTTGAGAAATTATCAATGGAGTGATTATGTGTATCAAAATTATATCCATATAAAGGGTATTGGAAATTATTACATAAGAAAATTTATAGTGATTCCATACATAATCTTGGAGTAAAATAATCAATGAAGTATGCGTAAAGCCGAATGAATGGAATTTGAAATTTAAAATTTCCTTATCGATTTGGTAACATAGGAAACATACACCCATGAAAGAAGGATCGTAAAATGATGATTTAAATATCCATAAATTTAATTATATTACACAATGAATACAATCATGGGTAGTACACACACCACATTCAATAAATAAGCAGTGAACAATGGAAATCTCATGGAATTAAAAGTGAGATAAGAAACCCCTTACTTTGTACTTTTTCCTTGGTCAAGGGTAAGTTAGAATCCTGTATAATGGTTAAATAATTGTTATTTATATATAAAATAATCATATAAATTAATATGATATCATATAAGATCATTTAACATTGATTTGTTAATAATATCTTAGTATTATCGTCGTTTCAGGTGTTAACTTACTCATTTTCTTTTATATGTTTTGTCACATAAGTCGTGTTTGTTATGGATAGGTTGTATCTTATTCGTATACAGAATTATATCAAGTCCTTAAACATTATTTTTAACCATAAAATTATAATTATACTTGTATAAATGTGATGGGGAATGAATCTCATCGCATTCGAGGAGACGGTAGTCCGTACGTACGCACGAGCGATACTATCATTTTTTTGATATTAAAATCATATATAATTGGATGGTATATCATATATACAGAATAATTATCATGTTATATTTATTATTTACATCAATTACACATCATTGTCTTACCCATCCAAATAATAATATTTTGAATAACAATTACACCACGACGTGGAGACCGTAAGCCGTACGTATGCACGTATGGTGATATGTCATTCAAAGGATGGATAGAATACTGAATATGGTTGTACCATATTTATAATAACATCATATTATAAAAAATATACTGGATTTATTATTTTATAATGTAAATAAAAAAGAAAGAATAAGTTGAAGAAGAAAGGAATTTGAAAGAGGGTGGTGAAAACATTACCTCTTCTTCAGGTTATTCCTTTTGATTTGATCAAAAGGGCTTCTTAAGTTGGCTATCTAATCAAACTAAGGCCTCTATGTTGAAGTGAGAGATGTTTAGATAATATTTGGATAGGGTTTGGCTGATCCAAAAGGCTTTGAAGGTGGAAATTAGTGAGATGGGGGAGTACCCTTTTATAAGAGGGGTGAGGGGCACCTTTGGAAAATCTAGAAATATTATTTTATAATAAATTTATATTCGGTTTATAATGGATTAAAAGTGGGGATTTTAAAGGTTAAGGTGGTTATGGGACTAAATACTTTCAACCAATAGATTTTGGATAGGTTTGGGTCACTATATTAACCTTATCATTTATATTTAACTCTTAGTTAAATAGTTTTACATTTACCATATCTCTTTGTATTTTTATATTACATAGTTAATAAACATACTATATACCTACAAGAGACCCACAAGTGGCCCATTAATGATACACCTATCATTATATAAGTAATTTGGACTAGCCTTATATTTTTAGGAATATAATATCAATTAATAATATAATATTTGTTTTAAAAAATCTTTTATGTCAATTTTGACACTATTTGGTATTTTTTTGATAATTTCCTAAGAGAATTATTATTTCAAATAAATTTATATAACCAATTATAATATGTTATATTAACCTATAAAATTATTTTAATACATAAAAAGTCTCAAATTACATTTATTTTTATATTTATAATATCAATTATTTTAATATTTCATTAATTAGGTAATTACTGCATCACCATTGTGTCATAAATAAGTTAAATTATTTAATGTCTAAAAATTATAAATAAAATACCATTATGTAGGAAATAGTTTTATATTTCTAATGAATATTTATAATCTAATTTATCTTATGTATAACCTGATATTAAAAATGTTCTACTAATTAAACTTTGATTTTATCTCTTTTAACTCTTCTTTGAATTAAATAATAATAAATGTCCTAATCTAATCCAAGTGGACCTAAATGATAATATTTTATTCCTAATGTTGTTTTTGGTCGAGATACACTTGTCCAATATAATTAGGACATATGTTAGGGTAATATTAATATCATTTTTACCCTTAATTACACTATTTACTTTAACCGTGGTAAATAAAAGTAAAAAGTTACTATTAAACAAATATTATTTTCATCTCATTGAACCAAATTTTACTCATTTATATCAACCATGTCTCTCAAATTTTCTAAATTTTACTCACAGAAGTGGTAAAATTATGTTTTTTGTGAATTTCCAAATTCTCTTAGGAGGTGGGTAAAAGACGGTGAAAATTTCAATAAAATTTTTATATATCTAAAATTATTCTAAACTTAATCTAATGAATTATATTGAACTTATATAGGAATTATGTATATATTTTGACCTTAATTAAATTTAAATAAAATAAATAATTATTTAAATAAAAAAATTCGTTTTTAAACTATAACTCAGTGTTTTTTCACTGTTCATAAAAAATTGAATGTTTTCAGAAAAATACCAAAAATTCACCCTAAGCTAATTTCAATATTCTGAATCAAAAAATGAAGTCCATTTTGAAAGATAAAATTTATAAAATTTCAAAAAGTGGGTATTACTATTCATAACGACTAGTTTGATTGGTTGTGGTGTGTGTTAGAACTCGAAGTTGCGTACAACACACGCTATTGTATTATTCAAAGAGAAGCGTACCGTGGAAGCTTGGAGTGTTACATTATCCCCTCCTTTAAATAATTTCGTCCTCGAAATTTTTTAAATTGGGCTTCAGAATATAATGGAAAGTCACACATCGGAAAAAGAGTCAATAAAACTATCACCTTAAAAGAAAGATAGAGAAGTACAAAGGTCACCCAAGATAAATCATACTAGGATTACATGTAGAAAAAAATGGATGTGGAATATAAACTAAGCGTCAAGTTCTGATGGAGAGGGATAGAAAACATGATCAGGAGAAAGTTAACAACAAGAAAGCCACAAACTTGTGATGGGACAAACGGTCATTAGTTTCCCAGTAGGAAAAGTATACAGACAAATTTTTTTAAAGTTACGTTACATAAAGACGAGGAATTCACTTATGAGATTGACTGAGAAAATAAAGAGATATACTTACTTTTTAATTAGAGTTTCATTCTTCAATAAAGTTCCACCACTAACTCATTTTTTTTAAATGATGAGTATTCAAGAAGACTTGGTCACACTGGAAGATCTAGAATAAACTTCTATAGAATCACATGATCCATGAAGGATAAACTATATATTCACCTTGTCTTTAGAGATTAATCAAAACCAAAACGACTTAAAAGATATGATGATCCCCCAAAAGGATATTATTTTAGAGAAATAATTACTAATCTTAATTTCTAAAATTAAACCAACAATACCCCAAAGTTAAATAAATACCATTCAATAAACAATTGTACTTAAAATCCTTCAATATAATCCAAACTAATATTGAAACCCAAAACTTAGAAGAATTTGGTTATGTAGTCTTCAACATTAAATTATATCTCCAAATGACATCAACTACTCTTAAAGTCACATACCTAAAAGTAATTAACCTAATAACATATTCTCTATTATAGGTTAATCATTTATATAAATAACCCAAATCACTATAAATACACAACAAAAACATAGATAAAAATCCACCATTACTCCTCAAATGAAATCCCATAGTATTCTATTTTCCTTGGGAATATAGTGTTCCCAACAAAGAGAACATCTTCCAAAATAACATTTATCACTTAATCACCAAATCATTTTCCTATACTAAGGGTATTCATTTGATAAGGCATAAGAACCCAAATCAAATTATTATTGATCAATAAAATCATTTAACTAAAAATAATTAGTCGTACTAACCAAGGACTTCATGTAGTCCAGTGGAAGGTGATAAATACCAATTGCACTTTGTTTGTGGGTTCGATTCCCATAGCTTTGTCTGGCGTGACGGGTTTTCACACAGTCTGCGTGTTGTCCTTTTTCAAAAACTATATTTTATGAAATTACCAAAATGAGATAAATTACTCAAAATAACCATAACATAATTTTAACCAGAAATGGTATCTCATACCTTGAATTTTCATCCCAAAATTTAATAACTTGTAATTTCCTCAAACCCAATGATCATATAAAACCAAATGGTTATTTATAACTATATCCACAAGGGAAAAGATAATTCTTCCTCAAATATCATTATCACATGGAAAACTACAGGGTTACAAATACAAGAGAAAATTATTCCAAAGTAATCCCATCAACAATGAGAACTAATACTTTTAAACATTTAACCAACCATTTATTTCCACATAGCTTCTTCTTTGACCAAGAAAATATCCTATAGAATAGGGCATTTACTCAGGTAATGATATGGTCCCCTACATTTAGGGAAAATGACTGTAAATGGATTCTTGGGACCATTTTTATTTTCTTCCATAGTACTCTTCATTTTTCCTTGAAAATTATTCACTTTATGTCCTTCTTTCCCGCATGTAAATCATTTATTTGTTCAGTTGATACACTTTCCTCGGTTTCTCCTTCTATAGTTCCTGCATGATGGAAATTTAGGATTCTTTTCTCTATGGTATCCACTACTGGAGCTCTTATCATTCATCACCTTTCTCTTCTTTGTTGATCCCAAGAGTTGGTTAATATATATGTTGTTGATCATATTTTTGGAAAACTGATTTTGAATGAAAACGATATGTTTTACGCCTATCAACATTCCATTTTGTTGCTCATTTCCACCACCGTTCCCACCTTGTACATCATTCTCAAATTTACTATGACTTCTTTGGACTTCATCCATTGACTAAAACCAGAAAGCATTGTGTGAGTAACAATAGTCATAAAATCATTTTGAGAATATAATGACACCATATTCTCAATTTGAAACATATAAGGATTAACCAAGGTCATTTATTCTCATCTTATATTAAAATAATTCAAATTGTTTTGTAAATAAAATGTAAATTATCCTAAGAAAATCCCCCAGGAGTGTCGTAACCAAGAGTGCAGCAAGGCCCGTTGTCATGCACCTGTTCCCGTTCGAGTCTAGCTCAAAGCGGTGTTTTCGGGTTTTAACCCTAGGTACATCTGTGCCAAATCCACCTCTATCTATTCATATCCATACATGAATGTATTTCTTGGAAAACTCACAAAATATATACAATACTAAAATTCTAGGAAGTTCTTCTATACTAATCCTCGAAGTCTATCTTAGGGCTATGTGCTCTAATCAGAGTTTATCTAAATCTAGATTCCAAGGTATGTACTAAACTTACTCTAATACCAACTATAAAACCCTGACCCCAGTTACCTAGATTTGGTGCATTATTACATAACATTGGAATGATCACAAAAGATGAAGTCTTAAAAGACCGATTAGTTTAGTAGTCTTGGAAACACTAGATATATTCATAAGTCTTACATTACATCATAAAGTAAAAAAAACAACATATTGTCTTCATATCCCATCATACTATCCCTGCAGGTCATTCATAAATTACTTCTTTACATCATGGGAAAAATAAAACATTGAAAGGGGTGAGCTCAGATTCTCAGTAAGGATAAAAATATAGTGGAAAATTTCATAAATAATCATAAACATTTAAGGAAATGTATAACTAAAACAAAAGCCTTTTAAACTTGAACTTCAGCATAATATAGAAAAGATAAAATTAAATAATGCCATTTAATTATTCACATGGATATTCTACTAGTTGAATAACCACATGCAATATCAATAACCACTTTCATAATGTTGGAATGCATAATGCCAGACTATCATAACCACATAGTCAAGGGCTTGTGCCAAGACCACAAATAAGATTTTGTCATGGACTTGTGCCAAGACACTAGTTTGTCTCATGAGACCTACTAATGCATCTAGGAGATATAGCGGGCTCCACCCATCACTTATTAAGTCCAATTCATTCCTCATATGAACAGGTTTAAAACATAACATAAACATTCGTATTAAAACTAGCATATGAAATGTCAATACTTTATCCACAAACCATGAATGGTATAAAAATAGCACATCCACAGTAAAACATAACTCATTCAATACAATAAGGAAGATTTTATTGTAATATATTAAACTCAATCGATAATAATGAAGGATATTTACATAGATAAAAATAATCATCAAAACTATTTGAGAGAAATATCCCCCTTTTTCTTGAAAACATTTAAAAGTCACAATATTTTTCAGGAAGTCATTTAAAAATATATTTTTGAATCAAAGTGTCCCATAGCACTTTGAAACTTTTAAAAGGAGTTTTAATTTTAAAACCTTAATGTCCATATAAATAAACCATTAAAACCATTTTAAAACATGGACATTAATGAGAATGATTTAGAATATTAAATCATTAAATCATTTAAAATGACATTTCAGTTAGAGTTCCTAACCAAAAGAGTGAAACTTGAATAAAAATAATTGAGGTAATAAAAACATTGTAATATCATTAGAATAAATGTATTCATGATATACTATGTCAAAGTACATTATATACACCATATAAATGTTATTTGGTGTATAACAACAATGAAGTCTCAATGGAATGTAAATTGAGATGAAATCTATTATAAAGACCATATCATTAGGTTAAGGACAAATCAATGACATAATTATGTGTGATAAATATAAATACACTCAATATGATTGTATATTCACTATAAATAAATCATAGGACATTCACACATATTCTTGTAAATACAACACCAATTAATTGGATATTTAACTCAACAAATGGAGAATGAGTTAAAAATTACTCTTATCAAGTTTATATCGATGAATTGAGAAATTATAAATGGGGTGATTATGTGTATCAAAAGTATATACACAGAAAGGGGAGTGGAAATTATTACATAAGAAAATCAATAGTGATTCCCCAAATAATCTTGGAGTAAAATAATCAATGAATAATGCGTAAAGCCGAATGAATGGAAATTGAAATTTCAAATTCCCTTATCGATTTGGTAACTTAAGAAACATAAAACCATGAAATAAGGACCATAAAATGATTATGTAAATATCCATAAATTTAATTATATTACACAATGAATACAATCATGGGTAGTACACACACCACATTCAATAAATAAGTAGGGAACAATGGAAATCTCACGAAATTAAAGCTGAGATAAGAAACCCCTTACTTTGTACTTTTTACTTGGTTTAGTGTAGGTTAGACACTTGTATAATTCCGAAATAATTGTTATTGAATTATAAAATAATCATATAAATTAATTTTATATCATATATGATCTTTTAACATTGATTTTTTAATAATATCTTAGTATTATCATCGTTTCGGGTGTTAACTTACTCATTTTATTTTATATGTTTTGTTACATAAGTCATGTTTGTTATGGATAGGTTGTATCATATTTATATACAGAATGATATAAAGTCCTTAAACTTTATTTTTAATTATAAAATGAGAATTATACTTGAATGGATACGATGGGGAATGAATCTCATCGCGTTCATCGAGACGGTAGTCCGTACGTATGCACAAGTGATAATATCATTCTTTTGATATTAAAATCATATATAATTGGATGGTATATCATATATACAGAATCATTATCATCTTATATTTATTATTTACATCAATTACACATCATTATCATACCCATCCAATTAATAATGTTTTGAATAACAATTACACCACGACGTGGAGACGGTAAGCCGTACGTACGCACGTATGGTGAAATGTAATTTAGAGGATGGATAGAATAAGAATATGGTTGTACCATATTTATAATAACATCATAGTATATAAAATATACTGGATTTATTATTTTTAATAGAAATAACAATAAAATAAGAAGTTGAAGAAGAAAGGAACTTGAAAGAGGGTGGTGAAAACATTACCTCTTCTTCGAGTTCTTCCTTTTGATTTGATCAAATTGGATTCTTAGGTTGGATTTCTGATCAAAATATTGCCTCTAGGTTGAAGTGAGAGAAGTTGAGAAAATATTTGGGTAGGTTTTGGCCGAGATAAAAGGCTTTGAAGGTGTAAATTAGAGAGAAGTGGGAGTACCCTTTTATAAGAGGGGTGAGGGGCACCTTTGGAAAAGCTAAAAATATTATTTTATAATAAATTCATATTCGGTTTATAATGGCTCCAAAGTAGATTATTTAAAGTTTAAGGTGGTTATGGGTCTAAATCCTTTCAAACAATAGATTTTAGATTGGTTTGGGTCACTATATTAACCTTATCATTTATATTTAACTCTTAGTTAAATAGTTTGACATTTACCATGTCTCTTTGTATTTTTATATTATATAGTTAATAAACTTACTATATACCTCAAAGAGACCCCCAAGTGTTCCATTAATGATAAAACTATCCTTACATAATTCCTTTGTCCTAACCTTATATTTTTAGGAATATAATATCAATTAATAATATAATATTTTTTTTAAAAACTCTTTTATGTCAATTTTGACACTATTGGGTATTTTGTTTTTGATAATTTCATAACAGCATTATTACTTAGAAAAAATTTATATAAACAATAATAATATGGTATATTAACCTATAAAATTAGTGGAATTCATAAAAAGTCTCAAGTTATATTTATTTTGATATTTATAATTTCAATTATTTTACTATTTCATTAATTAGGTAGTTACTGCATCACCATTGTGTCATAAATAAATTAAATTATTTAATGTATAAAAATAATAAATAAAATATAATTATGTAGAAAATATTTTTATATTTATAATTAATATTTTTAATCTAATTTAAATTAAGTATAACCCTATATTAAAAATGTTTTACTTATTGAACTTTGATTTTATCTCTTTTAACTCTTCTTTGAATTAAATAATATTAAATGACCTAATCTAATCCAAGTGGACCTAAATGATAATATTTTATTCCTAAGGTTGTTTTCAATTGAGATACACTTGTCCAATAGAAGTAGGACATGTGTTAGGGTAATATTAATATCATTTTTACCCTTAATTACCCTATTTACTTTTAACCGTGGTAAATAAAAGTAAAAAGTTACTATTAACCAAAAATTATTTTCATCTCATTGAACCACATTTTACTCCTTGATATTAACCGTGTCTCTTGGATTTTTGAAATTACACTTACAAATGCAGTAAAATTATGTTTTATGTGAATTTCCAAATTCTCCTAGGAGGTGGGTAAAAGACAGTGAAAATTTCAATAAAATTTTTATATATCTAAAATTATTCTAAACTTACTCTAATGAATTAGATTGAACTTATATAGATATTATGTATCTATTTTGACCTTAATTAAATTTAAATAAAATAAATAATTATTTAAATAAAAAAATTCAGTTTCAAACTTTAACTCAGTGTTTTTTCACTACTCATCAAAAATTGAATGTTTTCATAAAAATACCAAAAATTCACCCTATGCTAATTTCGATATTCCGAATCCAAAAATGAAGTCCATTTTGATAGGTAAACTTTATAAAATTTTAAAAAGTGGGTATTACTATTCATAACGCCTAGTTTGATTCGCTGTGGTGTGTGTTAGAACTCGAAGTTGCATACAACACACACTACTGTATTATTCAAAGAGAAGCGTACTGTGGAAGCTTGGGGTGTTACATTCTCACTCATGTACATAGACCATTACACAACCACCACCCTATCACAAAATTTATGGACTGACTACATGTACACCAACCCAAGACGCATTTTACATGGTCCTTGACCCAATACACGATGTGTCAAAGCATGATCATCACACCAACCCATCCCTTTTATAATCGAGTAAGGTCTTGTTAAGCACATAATATATAGAAAGGGCCTATAGTCCATCACACTTTTCACTATCTAATCCAAGGGTTTTAGTTTCTTGAGACCTATCCCTTCAATAGATCAAATCTTAAATAACCTGATAGAGCATCCATTGGCTCCTCCAAACCTTCAATAGTCATTTCACATTAATAAAATCTACAACCTGTTACCTACTGGTGACATTGTTTCCCAAAGGCTCCCATAGACGCAAACCCCTCAGGGTAGTTTCACAGCATTTCCAAATTCAATCAACACTCCTGGTCATACTACATAGGTCTCAATCGAACATTTCCTACCATACCTTGGCCTCCTAGGCAGGATTCACCTCCCTTCCAAAACCTAATTGTAATCCTAATTATATGTCTCAAACAAACCGATGAACCACACTTAGTTTTCATCTCACTTCTCCTAAGGGAGATCCCTTAACTTTTCACCTAGAACCAACCCATATCTTTCATTCTATGACCAGTCTTAAATGTATCCTCTCACTCCAAGCATTCATCAAGACTCACTTTGATCATAATGAGAGAGTTCTTGTCCAATAATGTTACATACACCATTTCCACCCTTCATCATCCAATTATTAGCTACTAATAGCTTCCCACTAGGCCTAATAACTGAACCTATGATATTTTCACCTCAAATCACACTACAAGACCTAAAAACAGAATGTCATTAGCTCAATCAAATCCCTCACCCCTTAGAGAAATAGTTGACAGGTGAAAATGATTCATCCACGTTTTAAATAGCTCTTAGCCTCAACCCTGTAGGTTAAATTTATCTATGCATCTCATATAAGGGCTCCACCAAAAATTATTCACCATTCTCAAACCCCATGCTTCATGAAGGAATTGAATCCCATGTATAAACAAGCATATGTAATTTTATTATAGTGGAAATATACCTCAACATTTAAGTTAACACCTCATCGAGGTCCACCAAGCCCAATATAATCCAACCAATGATCACCCACACCCTAGAGCCCCTTCCTTATACTAATAAATATAAATAATTAATTGTAACAATTTATTATTAATTATTTAATTATTTTCCAAATATTCAAAATTCTTAAATTCTCATTAATCATCAACTGTACACTGGAATTATAAGAAACCAGGTGTTGTCCACACCCGACACACACACAGATCTAATATACAAAAAACAACAAATTATTATACCTTTTATAATGGTTAATTTATCCTTATTTTACCAAAAACCCTTAGAAAAATCATTGTCCAACATACCTTTACTAAAACCACACTCAATAGCATATATATATAATTTTAAGACATCCCATACCTAATACAAGAAAATAACACTTCAATGTTGGTCGAATCCACAATGATATTAGGGAAAAAGCACAAAATCCATAAATGAAAATGAGTGACACTAGAGAGGAATGAGTGTAAGGAAGAGTGAAGCAAGAAATATATATCATGCCTTTGATCCACCATTAGATCACACTGATAACCACCTCCTATTTATGTGGGTTTTAGGAGAGGAAAATTAGGGGGGTCGGCTATCCAAAATGACCTATCAAAATACCAAAACCCCCTTAAACAAAAATCACCTTAATCCCCAAAAGAAAAAAGTCATGATAAAAAAATGAACCCATGCTCCATCGATGAGCTGGTTCGAGTAAACAGGTTGGTCGATGGACAAGGATAGTGTCTTGGGCCACTGTTCTACCACTGACTAGTTTTCAGTGGTTCTCTAGATAGCTAGTGGCCTCTGCTACTAATATTTAGTAGCCTTGGCCACCCAAACCTTCCTCTGATGCTTACCTGAACCCCTATGTCAACATATGGTCCTTGAACCTTTTCTAAAAAAACTTTTTAAGACATTAAAGCATTCGTAATTCCATGATGAGATTTTATTCTAAAAAAACAACTAACCAAATGGAAATTCAAATTCTATCTCAAAACATAATGACCTAGAAATCCAATTGGTGTTTCACCTGACCCCAAGTCCCTATCCTCGGAGAGAATTTACTCAAGAAAGATTTTAATTCATGATATATCTAAAACATAATATACAAAAAAAATATTCAAAGACTATTCTTAATATGACAACTTGAATTACAAACTAATTTCGAAGTATATAAACACACAATTTTAGGGAGTTTTACATAGCATTAAATGCATCCACTATCTTTCAAAATCAGTTTAACAGTTAAAATAAAAATTTCTCAGCATTCACATTTCACAAATAATTTACTAAACATGAATAAAGCATAGAAGAATCTTTAAATAAATGGATAATTCAACTATTTAAACATGAGGTAAATATTTATGAATAATTCATGAATAAAATCTAACTATAAATATTTAATAAATTAGTTTAACATTATAGACATTCCATAATTTTGAATATAAACACTTTATATCATTTTAAATATGAACTCTTCCATATTGTGTATTATATGGAATTTATATATCATATTTCATGGATTATAAACATTTTAAAATTCAATTTCTTTTATGTAAACCTTTTACATAATCTAAATATAATATACTTTTTTTATAAATAAACCTTTGATCCAAACATTTTAGATTTGGTCTAAATAATATCCAAATAAATTCCCTTTACTTTGAAAACTTAAAATTTAATTAATTATTAAAATTTCATAATTATAAATATAAAAGCATTTATATATTTTTTATTTCTAAATAAACTATTTAACATATAGATAAAATGTTTTTCCATATAATTTTGGTAAAATTTATATTAATATTAAAATTTGATATTTTTGTAAAATATTTAATAAAAAATTATTTAATTAATTTATAAATTCCTTATAAATTAAATTATTTTATATTAGGGTAAACTCCCACTATAATTCATTGACTATTTGTGTAAGGGTATATCTTGATGGACCTTACATAGTGTATACTGCATAAGGGTACTATAAATTTACCTTCATATAAAACCTTAACATAAAGTTAAATAATAGAAATTATAACATGGCCTTTATATCTAGTTTTTGGAAGAGCGAGGGGATTTAGAGGAAAATAGGGAAAATAATGGATTCCCACTTGCCTAGATATTTTCATAGATACTAGGGTTTCCTCGCTTCGTTATCTTGAATTTATGTGGATCCTATTCATATTATTTATTTTATGTGTCTTCCCACTTCATCAGATCAGTTCCCTAAATTTCCATCTTTTTTCACCCATTCTCCCCCATCTTTATCTTTCTTTTTTTTGAATTCCATCATTTCCCATAATATTTTTGTTGGGTGTGTTTGTCACTTGTCGCATCACCCATATTTCAGTTTCTATGATTTTTTACGATTCATAGTTCAAGACATAGGTTGTGATACCCTATATCGATTATTCCAAATATCATTCCCTTAGACCCCTTGTGGATCTGGTGATGGTACTTCCAGCCCTAAGGTGCACTGCATTGTCCTCTATTTACTTTTGGGGACTAGATTCTTTGTCAAGATCCCTTGGAGGAACGTGGTGGGTTTATTGTCTTTGGTAGGTGTTTCATTAAAAAATGATTTTTCTTCTTCTTTTCTTTCCTTTTTCACCCCATTGGAGGCTCCATCATATTAATTTTTATTGTTTATAAACAGTGTGTTAAGTGTTATAAATTTTGTATTGGTTCTCAATTTGATGTTTTTTTCTTTCCATTCAGTGTTATAGTGGATCCAATGATGATGGGGTCGACGATGATGGTGGTGTTTTATTCCATTCATATGATGGAATATGACATCAATGGGGTTTTTTTATAGTGGGATGGTTATATGATGACACTGAAAAGGCCATAATTTTTTGTGCAATGTTGTTCAGATATTTATTTTCAAAGGTCCATGGAATTCGGTTGTTCTTGTTATTCAGTGAGTTCTTCGGTTCTTTTTCTACCGACATTCCATTGTTTTTATAGCTAGGGAATGTAGGGGTTGATGTTGATTTCAACAATGGGATGGAGTAGGCTCTCCATGACATTGGTCTTGAGGGACTCTCCTAATGAGGTTGTTTTCTTCCGGTTATCCCCCACCCCTCCTTTTTTCTTTTGATTTTTGAATTTTGATTTTTGAATTTTGATCCATGGATATGGTGTTGGGTTTTATGTTCTTTTATGTTTTGTGCCTTATTTGGTTTATTATGAGGTTACTACTAAACCATAATGTAGATTTTTATAAATTCAAAAACATGTATTTGGAGGATGACCATTATATAGTTCCATCCACATAAAGGTAACATGTGATTACTAGAACACAAGCTACATAAAGGTAACTAGTTTGACATAATATTTCATGATATATTATTTATTTAAAAACCAGTAATTAAAACTCATTTAATCTATGAGGAATCATGGTTTTATACCACTTATGGGATTTTTTTGGTCATCTTATGATCATTGGTAGTAGAAAACATCCCATTAATAGAAAATACCATTACATATGCCTAGATAGCTTAAGATCAATCTATCAAACCATTGTAAGACTGGGAGATTCAATAGAACACAACCGTAGCTAAAGAAATACCTCTATAAGGATTAATGATTCATTCCAAATGATGGGAACTTGATTTTACACTATGATGGTCGGATGATGAAGATGTTCAATATGGAGATACCAATGCTCATGGTGTGCCTTCCCATGGACAACAATGATTTTTTAAAGATGAAATGTTGAAAAAACATATTTTTGTGTGGAAATCAGTAGGTACACTATACATATGATGGAAAGCATCAAAAGCATGTGAATACATCACGAAAGGACAGTCCGTGTTGCACCAGGATTCACTGATTTGAAAAAATTACTAGTTTGGCAGGTAAGTGCTTGTGGTTATAAGAACAACGGGGTAGACAAATATATACTGCATGAACATAGATAGAAAAAAATATAAGGAAAAATCACTACCTTATGGTGATGTTTGGAGTATAATTTAAATTATTAAAACTTAAGATATTTTATGGGGAATTAAATAGGGTTGACCATGGATATTCAATCATGGATTGATGAATTTAAAGTGGAAGTTTTGAGGTTGAGAAGGCTGACCCTGAGGGTTTCATTTACTATAAAATAATAGTCTCAAACATTTAACTATATTCATCTCTTAAAGGCCCAAAATTCTCCTGCACTTAAAACCCATATTATTGTTCAAGGACATGTTTCTACTCATATCATTCTTATGTTTTTGCAATCTTTAATCTCCCTCAAGAATAACACGAGGGAGATGTCTTAATTGAGCCATGAAATTTAATAATAGTGTATTTTGATAGTGGGAATTATATTTTATATTAGTCCATGTTGGGTTGTGTATTTTATATTAAACTTCTATCTCCTTCCCCCCATTTTATCACAACCACTGATGGTGGAATTGGAAATTACTTTTTAGATACACAACTGGTTATTCAAATAATTATGTGACAATTGTATGAATAATAATATCTATGCTTAAATATGATATTGAATTACCTAACTCATTGGTAACAAAAATTATTTGACTATATGAAAAGTGGAATTGATGTACTAGGTAGAGAGAATTAAGACTAAGGGATTTCTTAGATTCAACTCTTGTGAAAAAATAACAAAATAAATTATAATTTCACCCACTAACACATGAACCCAAAATTTAAAATACTGATATTCTCTCTCAGTCTTGATTTGAAAATATATATATTCATTAACATTCAATCAAATTAATTTTATTAATTTTTATGAAATAATATCAAGGTTTTAACCCTCAAACATCCCCTATACTGTGTTTATTTATTTAGTAATCATTAGATTATTTTTATTTATAAATTTATAAACTTGATAATTGATTTAATAACTAATGATCACTTCAGGAGAAATCAATGATAGTCCCCTAAAATGAGTTTTGAAAATGATATCACATCGTTGGTTATTTATGGACATTATTTCCTTAGTTAAATACCTCTTGTTTTTTACACTAGATCAGCCTAAGTAGACTTAAAGTATAATAACTAAAGGTCATTTATAATTTAAAATCATGTGGTGTCATCCTTCCCTCATAAGTGGCATAATATAATCATTAAATCATAAGAATAGGTTTTCATGATGGGATGAGGATGATATTTGTGATTTGAGAAGAACCATATTTCCCCTTTCTATTTATTATCATTAAGAGGGGAAAATAAACCCACGTATTGATATATAAGTGTTTGGAGGCATTTAAAAAAACAAATAGGGTGATTGTTAATCCCAAGATGTTTGGTCACATTTTTTTTTCAATATGTTAATTTTTGTTTTGTGTAATAAGTTGTGATGGTTTTAGGCTAAATCTTGTATGTTCTTTTGTGGATAGATTCAAGACACTTGGATGTAATAATAAATTTGATGATTATTGAAATATTATTCAAGGAAAATAATGTATATTATTTGGCATTAATGGGACATTATCTATAATATTTTATGGAATATGGAAGGCCTAAGGATTTATTATGAAAAGTATAAGGTGTTTGGAAAGTTTTTGAGTAGGCCTTTAATGATTTTGAGTTAAATTAATAAGCTAGGTAGAGGTAAATTGTGAATCACATTGCCTATGTAAAGATTACTCCATATTATTTATATCTTTTATAAAGGAACATCTATATTTACACTTCCTAATAAATGATAGTCCAGTACACTATGTAAAGGTAAATGAGAAATTTAAATACCTATATAATGGTAAGCCCTTCATTTCATGAGTTTCATAATGGTAATCCAAACATTATACTACATACATAAAAGTATTTTGTGAATATAACTACTTATATAAAAGATAACTAGTGTATCACCATAGTCCCACACTCCCAAAATCATGTGAAAATAAATAACTTCTTTACATATCGACTTTGAAATCCACTAGAGTGGCCAAATTTTAACCATAAAGAATTATAATCACACTAACAATTATTTAGTCACTTACATTTAAAGGATGTTTTAGGTTTAGAGTTTTATATAGTTAAGAACAACATGTAACTAACAAATACCATGTATTTATCATGAAACATACAAGTTTTCACTATATAAGAAACTAATTAACCCATCCCATAAAATTCTCAACACATGATACTCTTATATACATATCATATGTTCTAATTTTAAGCATAATCTAAGGAAATTGGAATATATAAAGGGGTGAGATCAAAGGCTTAGTAAGGGTAAACATAAGTGATAACAATCAAAGATAATAATTTAGAATAAGATGAGTATTAGTAATATGGAATGAATAGGTAATCAAATTAAGTCTATAATCAAAATAAACCACAAGAATAACATAACCATGGATGATATATGAATAAATAATATCATGGATAATAATAAATGGTTCCTTAGTGATTAAATTAAAAATTATAGAAAAATAATTCCATTCCTTAAGCCAAGAAATCATGATCTTAGACATTATGATCTTACTATTAGGGCCTTGTGTCTAGGAAATATTTTATTATGTGTTGGCATACAATGAAATACCCAATATATTTTGTCCCAAGAGACCTATTGATGCATCGAGGTGATATTATGGCCCCAAATTATCACAAATTATGTTAAATTCATTCATAATATGAAGTAATGAATATTTTATACTATACATAACCAACATTACGTAATAATCAATAAACATCTGTATTGAAATAACAACTATATGGGTTTTTAATATTTTACTAATTAATCAATGGAATAGATTTTCATGTAAGAATCCCTAAAAACAATAGCTTATAGAGAAAGGGGTATATGTTTACACAAATAATTTCACTAATTAATCAACTTATGACATCTAGGTAAATTCTATTATATAGTATAATTAAAAATAGGGTGTTTATAGAGGAAAGACATTGAACAAAAACATGCATAAAATAGAGAATGATTAAGAAATAAAAATTTAGTAATTTATTTATAAAAGTTTAATAATATATATAAAAATAGCATGATATGATTTAGAAAATAATTTTTATCCCATATATACACCACAAAAGGAAGTAAGTGGTTAAATACATATCACATCTCAGCAAAACAAAATTGAGAAGTAAACACCCTTACAGTAATAGTAACATAATAATAAGAGAACACGAGAGGGATACCATGAAATTAAATTATAATTAAATAAAAAATATTAAATATACAAGAAGGAAATAGTAAAGTTAATACTATATATACAAGATAATATAGTGTATAATATCATACATGTCTTATGGAATTGAAAACGGGGAAAAATAACACTTATTATTTTAGAAACATTCAAATCAAAATCCATTGATGGAAAAAATTTAAAATGAAATATTAAATACCATTAATAATGATATGATAATGATAAAAAAATATTAAAGGGAATGTATATACACTATTCCAAATAAAAAAGTTTATATAATAATAAATATCTCTCAAAGTTTGAAAATTTGTGGCAAAGAACCTTACAACTTTAGTATCATCTAAATAGAAAACCTTGAAGGAGAAAGTGATTGAAACTAAATTTAAATACCATGAAATATGATTCATTATATAATATAAAAAATAGGTTATATATACACCATATAAAATTAAATTAGTTCATAATAATAATCATGTCTCAAAAAATAAGAATTGGAACCATGAAACCACTTTAAAGTAACATTATCTTTATGGTAAGAAACATTTGACAATCAGATTATAAGTAAATATTATAGAACTATATAAAATAATGAGTAAATAAAATAATTTTTTATTAGGTATAATAAATAAAACTTTAAATAATATAGTTAAAATTGAAATTTTGTAACTCAATATAATAAAATTAAAATTTCACAAACCCTTATTATGGTCCTGATTTGCTCTGCAAATGCACATAACATTATGAATAATAAAACTATGATTATTATATACCTTACTTTGGAAACATATTAATCTATAATTGTTAGGGCCAATAGGGGCCTATATACCCTGAGAGGGGGGGTGAATCAGGGTATGGATATTCTTTTTCAAAGTTCTTTCTACCCCACTGGATCTTGACCTCTTTGTTACAAGGGTCACCTTGTTTGCACTTGTGTGGTTACTATGATCACTTGTTCTCTTTACCTGATGATGATGCTTTGAATGCAATTCATGGAAGTAAGCAGGAAGACACAGATATTTTACTTGGTTCACCGCTAAGGGCTACATCCAAGGAGTATACGCCGACAAGTTGCCGGTTCGTACCAAATTCCACTTGACTTCACTAGGTGTGGATTACAATGTTCGGGCTAGATCACTTCTTTGCCCAAGCTCACTGCCTATACAATGTTTAGGGTCAGCTCACTTCTTTCCCAAGGGTCACTCCCTGTTTCTCTCTCTCTGGCTCACTGCCGGTGGAGAGGATCACCTTCTTCCTCTTCCTAAGCTCACTGCTCTTGGAAGGAATCCACTCACAGTTTATAGACCTGTAGGTCTCTTCATTTTCATGAAGGAATGCATCTTCCTCTGTATGTAGATGCTCTGTTGAAGTCCAACTTTCACCCGCAGATGAATCTCACTTTGCACCGGATGTACCGGGCAACCTCAATTTTTACGCGCAACCCTTACGGTGTCTTGCGCGCAATTTATATGATTTGCGCGAAATTCCTTTTTCGCGCAACCTCCAAATATTACGCACAGCCTGGAAACTGCCTTGCGCGCAATTCACTGATTTTGCGCGAAATCCACTTTTCGCGCAATCTTCCTTTTACGCGCCAACACCAACTTTCTGCGCAGCCTTTGCTTTTCGCGCAATCTGACTTTACGCGCAAACTTTAAGTTTACGCGCAACACCCTTTCTAACTTCAATTTCGCGCACCAGAGCTCGGGTATTTTCTATGTCTTGAACTCTATTGAATGGAGGAGGGTCACTTCATATTTATAGGAAAAATCGGCCCTGCGCTAAAAACCCTCCTTGAGCGCGTAATCTGCTTTGATCGCGAAATGCAAATCTTCCGCGCACAACCATTTTCCGCGCACTGCTCCATAATTTCACGCACCTCATGAATTTGCCATTTTCCGAGCTTCGGACCTCGAAACATCTTTTGCGCAAAATACTTCATCCGATATTTCGCGCGCCACTTCAATTTTTCGCGCACGCCTCCAAAATTTCGCGCGCCTCATGCCTTTACCAATTTTCAAGCTTTCGGCCTTGAAACATCTTTTGCGCGAAATACAATTTCGCGCAACCCACTCTTTTGCGCGCCACACTTCAAGATTTTGCGCAACCCACTAATTTTGCGCGCCACGCTTAATGTTTCCGCGCACCTCCTTCATTTCTCTCTCCTCAACCTTTTCCAACAACATATCACTCCATTTTCCATTGGCGATTTTCAGGCCCATAAATTTGGCAAACACTGGGAAACGGCGCCACCTTGTACTGCTCTTTTGTACCGCCTCCAGATCGTCCTTTCCATTGTCATAGTTCTTTGTCAACATGGAATGTCAACAACTTCTCGGGAACTCGACAATTCTGCATGGAAACCTGCTTTGTCAACAAACACAATCAACCCAAAATACTGCAATGTTACCTTGAGGGATTTTTGCCCAACAATAATAAATTTAATAATTTAAATTTATTATCATATACTATTTAATTTTTATATATTTGTTTTCTTATGTTTTTTTATTTTTTTTTTGAAAATTGAATCGGTGTAAGCTTATTTTTGGCAATTTTAGTAGTCAAGGATGATATTTTAATAGTAATGTAAAAATTAATATAACCATTCAAGTGATATATAAAAATAATTATTAATTTAATAACCTATAATAATGTTAATATTTATGTTCCCATAGTCATCAATGATATATTTTTATAGAATAGTTCATGTTTGTGGGTAAACCGACCCAAACATGAACACTTTATAACTCGATTGGTGAGAATGGTTAAATAAGTGTAAAAACCCATTAAATTATAATGATATAATTTATATATTTTAAATTTATGAATATTATTTTATGCTGTTTTTATAAATAATTAAAATTATTTTGAAAAATGGAAAAACCGTAATCTCATGGAGGTGGTATTTAGTACATTGTACAATAGATGTTATTTTCTTTTTCTAATTAGTTATGAAGGAATAAATAATGTTTATTACTTTAATATAGTTAAAATTTTGTATAATAATGATACTTAGTTTATTATATTACTATTTTAGGGTATTTTTGGATGATAAGTATAATAAATAAAATGATCATAATTAAGTAATACTCACTTTTGGATATTGATCTTTCTCTTGAATGACCCCTTGGAAATGAAGGAATTGAGATAACTAATTGATTAAAAATTCGTGTTAAATTGAGAGATGTTTATATTAGTATATAATTTTTAGAGTTTTAGGAATAAATTATAAGGAATGGATGTAGTGTGAAGGGTTGGATGTCTCCCATTTTAAAGTGAAGAAAAGTTCACTTTTGTGAACACCCATTATTTTTCAATAATGGAATGACACTATTAAAGGGTAATGGGTTAAAAAAGAAATAATTAATGGGATTGGGGTTTAAATTTGGTTTATAAAGCCTTAAAAAAATATTTTCAACACATGTTTTAAGAATTTTTGAAGTCATTTGTTCTTATATTTTTACTTTTACCTTTTTTTACTATAACTGGGGTAACTAGTTTTTACCCAAGTAAATTATTTTTTTAACAAAATTATAAAATAAAACCTATTAAAAAATATGGGTGCAATGAAAATAAATATAATATCCATTTTATATAAATAAAATTTTAATTTATATAAAATTACCTTTTAAATTAAATCATTCTGTATATATATAAATTGTTTTTTTTTGTAGAAAAATGATGTTTGAACCATTATCCATTCTTAATATTATTTATCCTTGATTATGTCATGACCACACCATTAAAGGATAAAAAAATGAGGGGAGAGAGATAATAACACCCATCCTAGCTCTAGTAGGCCCCAAGTTAGTTACTGGCATTGATTTTATAAAAATATCATGAAATGGGAGGCATTACCCTCTATAATAATATAAGATCAATAGATAAGATGAATCAACAAAAATAAACCCCATGGAATAATATAAAAAAACCAAAACCATCAAATAATTAATGTTTAAATATAACTAATACATATAAAAGTCTCCAAATTAAATACCCAAAATCAAGGTTAAATATGAGACATAAAAACTATCCAAATCTCCAAACTAGTAATGTTAAACATGATCTATATAGTCCTCATGGAAACATAAAAATATATTTATATACATATGGTGAGCACACAAGTTTACTCTATAGGAAAACTAACGTCTCTCATAAACTTCTTAAGGAAGAATAATAATTAACTCGTGAGCAAAACAACAGAACTAATAACACATAAACGGGTTAATTAACCATCCCAAACCTCCTCAAGGCATGGTCACCAAATAACACAAGTCAATTAATATAATATATTAAGAAGAATGTCAGTAAAGGGTACCCCAAACTTATTTCCCATTTATTTTTATCTCTCAAACCCAATGTCATATATCCTAGCACTCCCATTTGTTTTGAATATCGCACTGCCCCACAAGTGTGATCACATCAAATCACACACACAAACCCCTAAGCCACCTCCCAACAAGAATGGTCACATAACCTATCACCTGAAGAAGCCTAGTCCATGAAATAAAAACCACTTCTATAACCAAGTATTAGGGTGTCAGGAACATAATGGACATCAACATCATTCCCTACTCCTACCATGCACGACCCCCACTATAATACACCCCAATCATGATCACATCTCACTTGAAAACACATGGGCTATCACATTTCAACCAAAGAAACCTGGGCTATCACAACCACCATCTAATACATCAAAAAAACCTCTGGCCACCATATCTTATGAATTACCCACCTATCTTAAAAGAGAGAGTGGGAAATGGTGGGTAGTGGGCCATCCATCATTATCACTGGGATGTTGGAAAAACACCCCCTCATGACTATGTAGGTGTCAATAAAAAAGTGCTCAATGTGTGTGGAGTGTGTATAAAATTAAAAAAAGTATAAAAGTATATACATATATACACCCACACAATCCCAAGCTTTGGGTTCAAAACCAAACAAAAACAAACTCTCAACATCCCCAACTTTTACTGCCACCTCTAAATGCACAACACCACACATGAAACATTATAACACCAACCACTTCCATTATCCATACTATTCATTAAATTAATAAGAATAATCCAAATTTAATGACAAATCCAATAATATATTTTTTCATTATCCATTTAAATCCAATTTAAAAAACTCAACCCAATCCATTTTAATCATTTTTAAAGAATTATTTATTCCATCACTACATGAGAATATTGCAAAAAGTAACCACACATAACAAGAATCTCATCATTCCCACCATTCAATCGCATCGCTACCCCACATGAATGGACAAACAAACCACCATATAATCACCCAAAATATACTACCAAACAATCAACACCTCGCCATCCCAAAATAACAGCCATCAAACCATCAACCCTACATGCTCCAACCTTGATTTAACCACACATTTCCACCCCACAATCATGGCCACACATCAATACACATCAAGATAGTTTTACATATTTAACAAAGGTTATTTTTTCACATTTCACATTATTTTAGGGGATTTATCACAAAATCCATAATCATAGGGAATCCATTCATTATCCAAATATAAGTTCTTATCCAATTTCCATTTTAGGGTGATATCACAATAATAATAATGAATAAACAGTCACAAAACATATCATCTAATGAAAAAAATCCCTCAACGACCACAATTTTCTGTGGGGAATCAAGCTCATATAATAACAATATCACAATAATATCAAAGCTATAAAATCATGTGAAACAAACCCCTTTCCCCTTAAAGTTTAATTAAAATATTCTTTATCATTAATTAGGTGAGTAAAAGCCATATTACTTTGATAAAGGATAATAAAACCATCTTTTATGATACTTAATAAAGAGAGATGGGGGATTCCCTACCTCAAGGAAGATTTTCCAACTCATTGTGCATCGTAGGGTGAAGAAGAAATTCCCATAAAACCATAACCGCGCATGGGAAACTGCATATCAACATACACCACACCAAAGGATTATCAATATTCAGTAAAATCAAGCACCAAAAAAAATAACATCACCCAAATGAATACTTGGGGAAATAATGGGAGAAAATAAAGGTGATAAAGAGGAAACACTCACCACGAATCACCAACAAACAACCAACATCACCAATGGATCAAATCAGTGGGAAGGGGGAGGAAGGGGTTATGATACCCTCTTAGGGAACCTAGGGTTCTAAAAAAATGATAGAGGTTAGGGGGGAGAGAAGCTAAATGAATAGAAATTACATTGTAAAAGAAGATTAAAACTCGAATCCCTCCATTTTCACATCATGTAATACATTAAAATGACATGTAATTCATGGGTTACCAACTTTCACAGAAAAACCTATCACCTCAGTCATTATTTAAAAAACATTAAGAATTACACTTATAATATATGTAATACATCATAGGACCCCCCCCCTTAGATATATACAAGTAATGAACCAAACAGTTACATAGGTTGTGAAACACCATTACAGATCATGTACACAATACATGGCGTGTATTTATTGAAGCAGCTCTGATACATCTCTAACCACCAAAGAAAACTATCAGAATACCCGCCCCCAAACACCTCCAACAACCAATAAAAGAAATCTAATAGACCAAGAAGGAACATACCATTGGATAAGATACCTATAAAATGATTCTCACCCTTGATAATCCAATCCCAATAACAAAATAAAATGGGTATGAAAAACCACCTCACTAGATACCTATCAAGGACATCATCGTACCACAAATTCTACAACTAACAAAACATGTCAAACCAACCAGCAAAAAAATAAACCTCATAACCTCATCACCACACAACCACACAACCACAACCATCTAGTGTCCACATATCCCAAACCTACAACCATCACAGCCAACAAACAATACTACCCTAAACATACAAATTTGGGAATTACATCCTCCATAACAAGATAATATCTACTCTGGGTGTTACTGACTCACCCACAAAAGTTTAATCACATCACAGATAATGTTTCTCAATTAGGAATTAGGTACAACCCTTTCCATATGTCATAAATTTATCACACATCAGACATCACAAACAAAGTAAAATGGTCCATCTCATAAAACAACATGTTCCAAATAGACCATCACAAGAAAAATAGAAAATTAAAAACATAAACAAACTATGGGTACTGGGCATGAATATTCATCTCTCACTCCCAATTACACTCCTCCAGGACACCATGCTTCCAAAACACATGAACCAAGTAAAAGGTTCATCCTCACAACACCTTCTCTTGGTGATCCTGGATCTCTAATGGACTCTCCATGAATGTCGTATTATCATTGATATAAATCTCTCCCCATAAAATGAAGTGTTATTCATCAAGTAGACACTAATGAATCTTAGTGGCTTGGAAGAATTCATGGATCCAATTTATAAATTGTGATAATTTTAAACGATACCACACCTAACCTGATCACCCCAACACCTCAAAGGGCCCAAAAAACCTGGGAGAAATCTTACTCCCTCTAACAAACCTCCACTACCCATGTCAAGGGGAAACATTCAATAACATTCAGTCCCCAACATAGAACTCAAAGGGAATCCTCCTATAATAGAAATAAGAATTATCCCAATTCTGTGTTACTTTCATCTCCTCACAAACAAGATGAAACTTATCATTTTTTTATGTACCACATTGGGTCCAAGAATTACTGCCTCCCCAACCTCCTTCCAACACAATGGATAATGAAATGGTTTCACATACAACATATAAAATAGGTCTATGCTGATGGATGAGTGATATATTTTATTATAAGAAAACTCATCCAAGGGAAAGTGTAATTCCCAAGAACAAAAAGGTCCATGAAACACCCCCACAACATATCATACAATATCAGGATAGTCCACTTTATCTGACCATATTTATGAGGATGTAGAGAAGTTTTGAGTCATAATTGAGTGTCAAAATCATGAAATAATACCCTCTAGACTCGATAGGTAAATGTGCATCTATATATGAGATAATGAACCTCATAACTAAATGAATCCGCACCACCTCATCTACATAAATCTTATTTAAATCATACACCTAGACCAACTCCTTGATCGACAAAAAGTAGGCTGATTTATTCAACTGATCCACGATCCCCCATGTATAATCAAAATCTCATTGATATTAGGGAAAAATTCTGAATAAATCTATCATGATTTCATCTTATTTCCACTTGAGAATATCCAACAACTGTAAAAAAAACTCTCAGGAACATGATTCTCATCCGTTAGCTGTTGGTAAACTAAACACATCACCATGGAACTCATCCACTTCCCTTTTCAGCTTGGTCCACCAAAATAGTATCCTCACGACATTTTATATCTTCTATACTCATGGAAATAATCCCAATTTTGAGCTATAAAACTCACTAATAACTCCCTTATACATCAACATCAGAGAAAACAGCCTCCCGTGAAACAAAATCAGATTCTAAACATCCTCCGACCCCCTAGTTCATCATCATGGACAACATGACTATGAATCACCATTACCTCTGAGTCTCTCCACTAAGACTCTCTACCTTCTAAGTTAGAGAATACTTCAATATCATCTAAAAGAAAAAGCCTCTACCACCATCCTCCCTTGCATCCAAGTGAAAGGATTCCAACATCCCCATTATTCTATAATAATCCCCAAACTCCCAAACAACATAATCCCTCAAACTTCTTTCTCAAAGTTCTGACACAATATTCCCCTATATTAAGGGGTAGCATATCTAGAAATCATAATCCTAAAGAAACTCCATCCACCTATACTATAAAAAATTCAGATCATGCTGAGAAAGGATATACCTTAAACTCTTGTGATCCCTAAAGACCACATAGTACTCTCGAGTGAGGTAATCCCACCACAACATTAGTGAAAACACAACTGATTATTTCTACATAACATGGGTGGAATAGTTATTCTCAAGGGGAAAACTACCCAAACCCATAACAGATCACATACCATTATTTCATCAACACACATCCTTATCCTAAACATGTAGCATTACAAAACAACTCAAAAATCAAACCCTCCTCATGCAACTGAAGCATCGGAGCACTGAACAAATTTCCTTTTAAGTAAAAAAATTCTTTTTGGCACTTATCAATCCACAAAAAACCATGTTTCTTCATATTCAATGATATCAATGAGGATAAAAATTGAGAGAAATTGGTTACAAACCTCTATTAATAACCTACAAGATCAAGGAAACAGTGAACCTCTATCATGTTATTGGGTGATCCTCAAAAAATAACAACTTAAACCTTCTAAAGTTCTACATACACACCCTACTAAGACACCACAATCCCAAAGAAATGTTCCTATATTGTCTAAAACATACAAAAGAATAAATTTCTATAAAACTAGTTGTGTTGAAGGACATGAAAAATTTCTCTAAGAATATCAAAATTCTTCTCCTTTGAATTCATGTAGATCAATCTATCATCTATGAATACGATGGATAATCATTCTAGGAACACACAAAACATGGAGTTAATAAGACCTACTAACATATCTGGTGCGTTCCTAACACTGAATGACATGACTACAATCTTGAAGTGCCCATACCTATAGCTGAAGACATTATTCAGGATATCAACATCCTTCACCCTCAACTGGTGATATACAAACCACAAATAAATCTAAGAAAACTAAATATCAACTCTTAGTTAGTCAAAAATACTATCTATACTCATAAGAGGGTAACATTTATTAACTATTACCTGATACAACCTCTAGTAATATATGAATAACCACTAACTATCACACTTCTTATTGGAAAACAACATAGAAGAACCCAACAAACACACACTAGGATGGTTAAAAACCTTAGATATTATATAAACCACCTATATACTCAACTCCCATATCATAAAATGTTACATAAGATAAGGAAACATTGAACTCAAAGAAGAACTAGGATGTATGTGAGTCAAAAACTCAATGTCACCTTGAGGGGATATGATCACAAACTCCTTGGGGGAAAACATACAGGAACTCCCCTACAAAACTAGTGATATCTAATATCCAAGAATCCACTGATTTCATTAAAAAATAAACCGTAAAAAAAGAAGGGGCTCCACATGACAACTACTCACCTAACAACCCCACTCACCAATGAAAACCTCCCACTATCCTTCCACATCCGAGAACACGAATCCCCTCTAAAATCAGTAAAAAAAAATTTATGGAATACAACTAGTTAATTAAAAGGATAACATCATATAGATACATGATAAATATGAAAATATCCTCACATGACTAATGTAGTCCCACAATTAGTCAACACCCTTGGAATATATCATACATACTAGTATAGACTTCGATTGGAATAATCAACACCAGAGGAACATTAAGGTTTTCTACATTGAGTCCCAAAGTATGGACTATATTAGGTATAAAAAAGAGGTGAGAAAATTTTGAATCAAATAAGTCACCAACAAGGGTAATAAACTAACTAATCATACATATGAAAATATTTGGCCCCTCCAGCATTGCTACCTCTATTTCATGTAACTAAACATGACTAGATTATCTACCTCTCTAAAAATTGACATATTAATGATCATTCTCAGGTTAAGTCCCCTAAAAAAGTATAAAATCATGAGGTCAGCCCATACTTACTCAATCATCCTACAGTGGATCATAATCCTATTTCACCTGTGGCTGAAATGGTTTCAATGGAAACTATTACTGAGGATGGCACTGAACCTATCCACCTCCATTAAAATGAGCATGGGGAACCACTGGGTATTAGTTCTAGTTATTTTCATGAACCCCAAAACCAAAAAACTCAAACATCCCCCAAGAAGATCATTGAAACCACTAGTCCCAGAAGTCCATAAGGGAAATTTCCATGTTCCTCTCTCCACTGGTCGAAACCACAAAGGTCCTGGTGCTTGAGACATACCACTGATAACTCTAATCCTTTTTAAAACTGGATGGTTCCCATATCATGGAAAACATCTTCATGAGTACATCTGGTTTACCACCTTATCCTTCTTCTAAACCACCAGATATATTGGTAATATAAAAGGAGTAACAGAATATTGGATAGAAAGATGGAGGGCCTCCCCAATATATAATTCACAGGTCCCGTCATCTGTAAAAAGATCTTGTGAAAATCACAAAAGGCCCTTAAACATGATTCCCAACTCTCATAGAGACATAATACTCTGTTGAAGAGATATATGAACCTACCTCCTCACTACCTTCATGGCCGATGAAAATGACTATGCCTAGATATCCTTCTAAAATCCAACCCATAAAACATCTTCCTCCTACCGCTAACCCAGAAACAACATCCAACACTGATGCACATACAACCACGCCTGAATAACATCCAAAGGTACCTAGTACTCTATTGGGGCCTGAATCAAACTGAATTTTATCTCAAGATACTCTAACCAACTCTCTATCTTCCCATATGAAAATTTTTCCTCATACTTCCCCAATGAATACAATAAAAAGCATGAAACACACTCTTCCAAACCACATCCTCTTATTCTGAATCAACCCTACAAAGATCAACCATATCATCCTCTCAAACCTCAACTACCTAAGCTACACACAAATGATTAACGTTAGAAATAACTAAAATTGGAAAAAAATAATTCCTAAGACCAAGTAGTATTGGAAACATATTTAAATTCATTTTATTCATTTTAAATTTTCCAAAAATATCCCTATTCAAATAGGACCATGATTCATAGTGTATCACGTACCTTTCCTAGGTGTCTACCCTATAAATAGGTCCACGTCATGTGGTCATTCATTAAGCCAAGATTTTGTGCACAAGATTAGGGGGACACTAAAACCCCATGTTCTAGCCAGTATCTCGAGACTAATTAAATACTAAGGTCAACTGAAATAATTTCCATACCAACCCATGTAATCATCACTATTCCTAACTCCAAAAACCATCCTGTCTCTCAACCATCACATCTAATAACACTATTTAAAAACCCCCTCCCACAAAAAGATACAACAATGAGGGAAAACAGATAATAAACCTAGATTCCCACCTCCAGTAGGCCTCATTTTGGTGACTAGTAATGAGGGTGTAAAAATATCATGAAACAAGGGACATTACCCACTATAATAATATAATATTGGGAGGTATGATAAATCACCCACTATAAACCCCATGAAATAATATAAAAAGAAACCCATACCATCCCACAATTCATGTATAAATAGAATTGATACAGATAAAATCCTCCAAAATAAATACAAAAAATAAATTCTAAAGCAGTAACCCAACACCTATCTAACAATTTGAGCTAGTAATATCCTGTAAAATCCACACAGTTTTCCTAGAAACATGAAAATCATTTTATATACATAGTGTGAGCATACTGGTACAATCTATAGGAAAACCAACGTATCTCATGAATAGGTGAAAGAAACATACTAATTCACCTGTGAAGAAACAACATAAACAAAAACACCTAAATAGGTTAACTAACCATACCAAACCTCACCAATGCATACTCACCAAATAACAAAAGTTGAGTAATGTTATATAATAAGAAGCATATCAATAAAGAGTATCTTGAATCTATTTCCCAATAATTTTTGTTTCTCACACCCAACATCATATGTCATGGAGCTACCATGTCTTTTGAATACCACACTACCACACAAGTATGATCACATCACATGACACCCGCAGACACTTAGGTCTCTGCCCCACAAGCATTGTTACATCAGATCTCATCCATAGACACCCGAACCCTCACATCAGAACCGATTCCATAAATAGAGTAGAAGGGTATTATAAAAATGAAAGAAATAAATCTTATTCCCTATTACTACCATGAATGACCCCCACCATCACCAGCCCCACATGCATGGGCATATCCCACCCAAAAACTCTTGGGCCATTACATCTGGCCTGAAGACACCTGGGCTATCACAACAACTCTCTAATTTACTAACAGAACTTTAACCACTACAACCTTTCTAGTACCTACCTCACTTAGAATAGAGATTAGGAAAGATTATGTAGCCATATATCCATCCACATTGTCATGATTTTGGGAAAAAACACCCCACATGACTATGTGGGTTTCAACACATAGTTCTTGATGTGTGTGTGGTGTGTATAAAAATAAAAAAGAGTATATATGTATATAAATATTTCCACACACATAACCCCAACCTAGGGGTTCGTAACCAAACACTAACCAACACTCAGTATACCCCAATTTTTCTACCACCTCTAAATGCATAACACTAGACAAGCCAGAAGCCATATCACACCTCCAACTAATTCCATTATCTAACCCATTCATTTCATTATTAAGAATCATTCACATTTGACCACACAACCCATCATTTATTTATTCATTATTCATTTCCATACCATTAAATGAACTCAACTCCAAACATTTAAATCATTATTATAAAAATATTTATTCTATCACTATTATGGTATCTAAAATAAAGTAACCACACATCACAAGTATCTATTCATCCCCATTTTACCATCACCTTGTCATCTCACAATAACAGAGAAACAAACCACCACCTTGCCACCCCAAAAGATTGAAAATAAACCACCACCTTACCATCATAAAAGCATGAACATCATACCATCAACCCCACATTCCCCAACCACACATGAACAACACATCACCAACCCACAAGCATGACCACACGTCACAACACATCAAGATCATTTTATAGATTTAATAAAGGGGTTTTTACTACATTTTGATTTATTTTTGTGGAATTAACCCACAATAAATAATCCTCAGGAATCCGTTTCATTATCCAAATATAAGTGGTTATCTAATTTCCATTTTAGGGTGATATCACAACAGTAAAAACTAAACTGCAGTAACATCACATATCATCCAACATAAACAAATCCACCAAATGACTATAATTTTTAGTGGGGAATAAAGAACCTAAAATCACAATATCACAATAATATAAAAGCTATAAAATCATGAAAACCCCCCTCTTTCCCATTCAATTTCAATTAACCAATTCTATATCTTTAATTTCGACAACACAAACCATCTCCCATGGATAAACAAGAATAAAACCCTCCTACATGATACACAATAAAGAGAAAATAGGGATTCGCTACCATTATAAATCTATTCCAACTCACTACTAACCATAAAATGAAGAAGAAACACACAAAAAACTACAATAATACATGGGAGACCACATATCAACCTACACCACTCTAAAGAATTATCAAAATTCATCCCAACTCACACCCAAACCAAAACAACATCACCGTAGTGAATCCCCATGGAATGAATGGGAGAAAATAAAGGGGATAAAGAAGAATCACTCACCACAGATCACTAACAAACAACCACATTCATAAATACAAAAAATTGGGAGGAAGGGGTTATAAGATCCTATTAGGGTTCCTAGAATTCTGCCAAAATGAGAGAGGAAGGGAGCGGATGAATAAAGAAAATAAGTCCCGAAAATAACTTTAAAACATAGATCCCACCATTTAAATGTTGTGTAATACATTTACATGAAGTATAATTCCCTGGTTCCAAAAATATATAGCTTTCTCCAAAAAAACATCCCCTCATCCTCAATTTAATAAATGTCATGAATTAAATTTTCATGACGTGTAATCCATCTCATATATGCCCGCTTATCCGTGTAAATGTCATGAACCAACTAGATAAAAAATATGTTAACCACCTTTACATATCTTGTACACAATACATGATGTGTATTTCCAGTAGAATGTCTTCTGCACTTCCATCATCCATAGAACACTCCTAGAAACCTCCCTCAAACACCTCTATCCACCAAAACAGGCAAAGTAATGGGCCAAGAAGAAAAATTCCATTACAAATTACCAAAAAAATATGTCTTAGTATAATTATATATGTTTTTAAACTTAATATAAGAGTAATTATTTAAATTATATCAATTTATTATATTAGAAAAATATTAGACAACATTAACAAAATAAATTCATTGAAAATAATAGTTTCACTATTATCATGGTCATTAAATTTTGTCATAGTACACAAAATTTTCAACTAAAAAATGAAATTGAATTTATTATATAATATGATCATTTTAATATTAAATATGAAATATATATTTATAGATTTAATTTCCATAAGTGATGAAAACTAAATTTTTAAATAAGCAAAAAAATAGTTTTTAGAGAAAAATATTACATAAGTTCAAAAAATGTTAAACAAAGGTTTTATAATTTTATAATGGTATTTAAAAATATATATTATTGCTCCTTAAATATATATTTGATCAATTAAAATTTTTTTATAAACATATAGGTTATTATTATATAATGATATTTTCATAAAAGTTAGAGTTTTTTAAAAACATTTTTTCACAATTCTTCTAAAAAAACTTTTTTAGTAAAATCCAAAAAATTTATCTTAATCTAGTTTTGAAATTATAAATATAAAAATTAATCTTATTTTATAAAATTAAAATTAAAAAATTTGATAATTCAACTTTTAATCAATAACTTAAAAATATAATGAAAACTATTTTCATAGGAAAATAACAGTTAAAAAAATTAACTATTATTATTCATATTTCTTATCAATTATTGATAAAATTGGTTTTAATATATTTTTCATACCAACAATATATTTTATTCATAGATTATTTATTTATTTAAAATAATCGCATAAAATGTAAATTTTTAAAAAGGATTCATTTTAAAGAATTATTGAGTCTGATTAGTTATTTAGTTACACTAAAATACTTTATCAATGTCGATGACCTCATTTTTATATATAAATATATTTCATAATTTAGTTATATCAATTTTTAACCTCTAATTTTATAGATACATTTTAACCATCATATATTATTCCACGATTCATTTTTTGTTCATTGGTGTGTGCATCACAAGCTCTCAGACACATTAGGTTCTAAGGGAAATAAAAGATATAATATTTAATCATAGGGTGTTACATTATCCCAACATAAATAAATTTCTTCATCATAATTTTTTATTCATTATCTATATAGAAAATCATGATTGTATCCACAAGATTGACAAGATCAAGGGTTAAATTTACAATATTATATCAAACTTATTATTTTATATACTAAGAAACTCATGATTGGGTATAAAGAACTATATAATAAAATAAATTTCCATTGGAATTTCATAGTCAACATTGATATATGATCAAGAATTGATTTAGAACATATAGTGAGAGTTAAAAATAAAAAATTGATATGAGGATTTTTCAAAGATATCTAATCAATTCCTAATACCATATCAAGTTAAATAAAAAACCAGATCTTTAAAAATTAACTTTCCATAAACCATGATGAATATTTAATAATAATCATACCATAAGATTTTTTTATTTATAAATTACTATCCAATAGTTGGTAAAAGCATAAATGTCATAATTCTTTGGAAAATATAGGGTAAATAATCACTATCGTATTAAACAACAGTCATTTCATTGGATTTTACTTATTTTTATGGTCTAAATGATCCTTGGTGACTATTTTTTTCCACTATCCATTGGATTAGTGCATTGATTTTTATAATGCCCAATTTCTTTATAATTGAAGTAATTAATTTTTATAGCCAATCTCTTACCCCCCCTCACACATGAGCTTGATGAATTTTATTTTCACACTTATAGTGAATTATAATTCTCTTCAAGAAATCCCTATTAAGTTTTTTCCCATGTTCTTAACATGTAAGAAATTTAATATTCTTTCCATTATCAGATCTATAACCCAAAATTCCCTGATACAATACCTTTCTCTTATTTACTTTATTTTTGGATTTGGATATGTTCACATTGTTAATTATAATTCATGACTTTATATTTTTCATAATCAAAATATTGATCACTCATGATATTATCATATTAGGTTTTTTATTGGGAAAATATCCACATTGTGCATGGAATCCACTATTAACTTAGTTCCTTTAGGCTCCAGCCATTACTATAACCAAAATAAGTTAACATGAGTGGTGAGAACCATAATATAATTATTGTAAGATAATGATGTTTAACCTCAAAAATTGCTTGCTAATTTAAATTATTACATTATCTTTTAGTGTAACCTAAATTAATCTCAGTTCAATCTAGATTTATTTAGGTTAGGCTATCTATTATTCCTTATCCTAATTCAATAACATAGTATATCCTTTATAATTTCATGTAAAAAAATTTTATTTAAAAAATCATATTCCTTGGGAGTGTCTAGCTAGGTGTATACTATTCGGCTCACTCATTGCGCACCAGAGTAAAGATTGATTCAATACATAACTATAATTTTTAGGGTGATTACCCCTAGGTGAGTCTGTGTCATAGCTGCATCCACATTCCAATATATAGAACAGAATGTAATTACTAATAGAACGACACAATATCTTCTTCAACAAAACATTTTGATGATATCCTATAATTATAATTATCCACTACACGTATATAGGTTTTGGGCACAACGGAAGTGCATTAGTGGGTTTTCCAACATTGATTTTAGCATTAAACAATGTTCAAACTGAGATCCGTCGCGATATAAAATGCAAGATCTTCGGAATAAAACTAATAAAGAAAAAAAGTGGGAGTCCCGGAACCATAAAGATAGGATCACCATATGTTGGATATAATTAATTAAATTAATTCACATGAATTACCTTGGTGGAATTCTTTCTTCGTTGATATCTCCAGTCACGATATTGAGATCTATCATTGTGTCATAGAATTCAAGTGTAGTATTCCTCTAGCGGTGATCCACATGTGTGCCACGTATCTATGGACGTCGCCGAAGGGATCTCCGGGTGCTAGCGCAGAAGAAACTTCACTTGCAATGTCCACTTTTGATCGCCTTGTTCCGATGGAGGAGGATCTCTCTAAGTCTTGAGAGCGTTCTTAGAGGAAGTAGTTCTTTTGGCCTTGAAATAATTCTCCAGAATTGTTGTTCACAATGCTTGGGAAAAATTGTTGGGGTTGTGAGGATATTTATTATCAGGTTTGAGGTTATAGAGTTATGACAATAAATAAATGTGTTACATGTTTTATTTATTTCATTAATGCTTATTTGAAACCCCCATGTCGAATTATTAATTCTTTGACATGCGCCCATGCTGATTATAATAAATATCATTTAATAAAACAATATTATATCCCAAAAATCCAACTAGAAAAACTACACGGCATGTAATCATTAATACATGGTGTGTACTAATTTTCTATAAAACTACACGACGTGTATATTTAATATCCACGACATGTAATTTTATTTTCCATTTTTCTTTATTTCCTCCACCACATTTATTAGACCTTGAGTAATGGCTATTTATTTCTTAAATAAAAGTAACTACCTTACTCGCTAATAAATATATTATTTCACCCATAATATATTCTATCGAAAAACTATTGTCGAAATAAATGCGATCAGAAATCCTTAAATAATTATTAATCCATAGTCAATAATAATCTTTTTTTAACTTGTTAAATTAATATTTAACTGAGATACATGGACACACATAGTGTGTGACCCTCTAGGCCTCTTTCTCAGTGGCATTAGGCGGAGCCTGCCTAAAGTCCAAGGTTAGCATCTTGAAACATGCCTAGGCACCCATAGATAATGAAGTTAACGCCACAATGACGTGTCAACTCCTACGAACGTTTATCGTCTAATATAATCCATTTTTCTCGATATCTCTAATCAAGCGGGTTGTATGCTAGTGCCATAAAACCATGTGCTCGATTATTCTTTCTTTGACTTTTTGGAATTGAACTCACCCATACCTTACCATGGCCATGGATTTATTTATGCTATATCAATTCCATCAAAGGGTATGAGATATCTAATTCTGTTATGGAATAGAAGGGAAAAATCCTTTCTCTCATTATCTGTTAATGCAGTATTACTCGTTTCGCACCCAAAATATCCTACCTCACTGTGAACAGTGTGTCGTTATTTTTTTCATCAATACATCTAAGTGTGCGATTTGTAATAACCATTAATAATAATCTTAAAGTCTAAGTACCAATACACATGTCCGCAGATAGGAACATACAATGACTCTATGAAATGTGGATTTCTTACTGGCAGGTCTCGTTCTCATAATATCCTCCAAGATATTACCAAGGGCACACACCATGAGATGGTGTCTCAAAGTTTTATGATTCCTCACCCCTAATTTCCTGTATTATTTGTGTCCCTTAAATAACTTCATTCGACCATAGAACATATATTCAAGAATAGTGTTATGGCATTTCCAGGTTCTCATCCTAGCAGGGATCCATTATGACCCTTTAATTCAACAACTATCCTTAGGACATTATCACATGAATTTTCACGTAGAAGAACAATCAAGATGTGATAAGGTATTTATTAATGAATAAAGTACAAAGTAGTTGGTTATAGGCCACCAACTCCAACAGACTCCCACTTGGACTAGATCCAACTGCTAACAACCTTTAACCCACTAGCTCTCACATGATATTCATTCTTCTACTGAGAAAGGCCTTTAGTCATTGGTTTTTCCATGTTCTCTCTTCCATGGACACTCTGCTCCCTAAAACATCACCTCTCTGATAGAAATCCCTCTAGAGGTGATACTTCCGGAGTATGTTCTTTTCCGTTGATGTGACCTTGGTTCTTTTGCAAGAGACACCACTGCAGTATTATCACAATACAATGTGACATGGTCTTTACTGCTAGGAACCACATCAAGCTCCTGGACAAAGTTCTGAATCCAGACAGCTTCCATGGCTGCATCAAAAGCTGCTATATATTTATACTCTGCTATAGAATCGACGACAACTGGCTGCTTTGAACTCTTCCAGCTCACAGCTCCTCCATTGAGACAAAAAACAAATCCATATTGCAACTTCATATCATTATGATATGTTGGAAAACCAAAATCAACATACCCTCTGATGAAAAGCTCCTCATCTCCTCCATACACCAGGAACATATCCTTAGTTCTTCTCAGATACTTAAGGATAGTCTTAACAGAAGTCAATGCTGTTCTCCTGGATTTGTTTGATATCTTCCTACCATACTCAGTGCATAGGCAACATCAAGCCTGGTACATAACATGGAATACATGATGGATCCTATAGCCGAAGCATATGGGATCTTACTCATTCTATCTTTCTCTTGTTGTGTCTGAGGACACATTTTCTTAGAAATATGTAGGCCATGTGACACTGGAACCAATCCCCTCTTGGATTGTTCCATACTAAATCTATTTATTATTTGGTTAATGTATGTACTCTAACTTAGTCCAAGCAACCTCTTGGATCTATCATGAATGATCTTGATCCCTAGAATATAGGCTGCTTCACCCAAGTCCTTCATGGAAAACACTTGTTCAACCAGTCCTTAACTGACTGTAAGACTAGTACATCATTTCCAATAAGAAATATGTCATCAACATATACTACTAGGATAACGATCACATTCCCATTAAACTGCTTATAAACACATGGATCACATTCATTCTTAATGAAACAAAATTATTTTATGGCTTTATCAAATCAAATGTTCCATGACCTGGATGCTTGCTTAAATCCATAAATGGATTTCTGCATATTGCAAACTTGTTTGGATTCACCTGGTGCCACAAAGCCTTCTAGTTTTTTTATATTGACATCTTCCTGAAGGTTCAAATTAAGGAATTCTGTTTTGACATCCATTTTCCAAATCTCGTAGTCATGGTAAGCTGCTATGGCATGTATGATTCTTATGGATTTAAACATGGAAACTGGCGTGAAGGTTTTATCATAGTCAATTCTGTGACGCAGTCTGAATCCTTTAACCACTAGCCTTGTTTTATAGGTTCTAACTTGACCTTCCATGCCCATTTTTCTCTTGAATACCCATTTTCATTCAAAAAGATTCACATCAACTGGATCATTGAGTAGAACCCATACATGGTTCTGATACATGGAATCCATCTCATAATTCATATCTTCTAGCCATATTGTAGCTTTTTAACTTTCTACTGCTTACTTGTAGGAGAGAGATTCATCATTTTCCAACAATAATGATTCCCCGTCCTCTGTGACTGGGAAACCAAATTTCTCTGGTTCCCTTACCTCTCTTGAGCTCCTACGCAATACTTGTGTTTCTGGAACTTCTTCCACAGGGACCTGTGGAACATTTTCCTATACCAACTCCTATGTATCTTGAGTATCAACATCTTTGAATTCAATCTTTCTCCCACTATCCTTTTTTAGGATGTGATCCCTCTCAATAAATATAGCTTGTCTGGTGACATTCACGTTCTTATCTGAAGGGTTATATTGGTAATATCCTTTCGTTTCCTTGGGATATCCTATAAAGATACACCTCATTCCCCAGGGTGCTAGTTTGTTTCCTGAAAAGGCCTTAACAAATTCCTCACATCCCCATACACATGTATGTGAAAAAATGGGTTTCTTTCCATTCCATAGATTAGAGGGAATTCCATTTTCCTCCTTAGTTGGTACTCGGTTTAATGTGTATGCTGCAGTTTGTAATGCATATACCCAAAAGGATAATGTAAGATCCGCATGAATCATCATCGACCTCACCATGTCCAACAAGGTGCAGTTACTCCTTTCACTAACACCATTACACTGTGGTGTATAAGGAGGAATGAGCCAATATAGAATCCTAGACTCCAGTAGAAGATCGATGAACTCTTGGTTCAGATATTCTCCACCTCGATCCAATCAAAGTTTCCTTATCTTCTTACCAAGATGATTCTCTACATCATTCTTGAATTTCTTAAATTTCTCTAAGGCCTCTGAATTATACCTCATTAAGTAGTCATATCCATATCTACACAAATAATCAGTAAAAGTAATGAAGTAATAATATCCAACTCTAGCTTCTACTAGAAATGGTCCACACACATCCATGTGCACCAATCCTAGAAGCTCTGTGGCCCTTTCACCTTGTCCACCGAAGGGCGTCTTGGTCATTTTTCTTTGTAAACAAGCATGAAATCTATCATGTGGTTTTATCTCACTAGAGTCCAAATAAACACCTTGGAAGAGCTTTGTCAAATGATTCTCATTTACATGACCGACACGGTGATGCCACCACTGGGTGATGTATGAGTCATGTGAGTTTGTTTCGTTATCAATTTACAACATTTGGTTTTCATAATTTAAAACATACAAACCATTATTTAAATACTCCATGCTATAACATATGTTGTTCTCATAAAAGAGACAACACTTATTTCCAAAATTGAATATAAATCCATCTATATCCAAAAAAGATGCAAAAATTATGTTCTTTGTAACACTAGGAACATAATAATAGTAATGTAAAACCAAAATCATCCTAGTCAGCAATGAGAGTTGGTAATCGCCAATAGCCAATGCAGCCAGCCTTGCGCCATTAGAAGCTCGAAGATCCACCTCTCCTTGTATTTTCTTTCTAAATCTACTTGGTTCCTGCATTTGAATATAGATGTGTGCACCAAAAGCTGTATCTAATACCCAATTTGTAGAAATAGAAAGACTACACTTGATAATGAACACACCTTTAGGATCCCCACGCTTCTAGGTGCAGTTCCTCTTCTAGTGGCCTTGCTTTCCACATTAAAAAAAAACCACCTCCCTTCCTTTCCCTACCTCTAGATCTTCCCCTTCTTGGAAGGACATTGCTCGGGGGCTTCAGACCGCTTATAAGTCTTTGGCCCCTTTTCCTTTTCCTTTCTTTTCTTATTCACCATAAGGACTGTGGGTTTGTCACGACCCATGTCCTTATCTACCTAGAAAATCAAGGTCAGACGTTCTGATAGACTCTTCTCATTATTTCTCATGTTGCAGTTGAAAATAATGCTTGAGAATTCCTTTTTCAGTGATGACAGTATGAGATCTGTACGCAACTCATCCAAGAACATAATCCTTAAGATGTCCAGGCATTCAATATAGCCAATGAGCTTAACTACATGAGTCCCATCTGGCGCAGACTCTCCAAGAGTAGTTGTAGAAAAAGCATTGGATATCTCAAATCTCTCTTGTCTCGCCTTCTCTTGGTAGAGATCCTGAAGGTTAGACATCATTCTATAAGCGTCCAAGTTTTCATGTTACTTCAAGAGATCATTAGACATGGATGATAGCATGAAACAATTGAAATATGTGGCATCATCCATGTGTTTCATGTAGAGAGATAGTTACTCATCATTGGCCTCCTTTCCATGTGAAATTGGAATAGGGTCTTCCAGAACATACAATTTCCTTTCGTGGTGAAGGATGACGCATAAACGCCTCTTCCACTCTTGGAAATTGGTGCTGGTGAGGAGGTTTTTTTTCTCGAGTATGGTTTGCAATGATATGTTTGAATTCATTTTTCTTTACATTTCTAAAAATTAAGATGAGAAAAATTTTATTACTTTATTATAAAATGAGACAAATAAATTAATTAATACTTATTAGTCTCCCACTATTTTATCAAAATCCAATAGCCCTAACCATTGAATTCGGAATATTCTATTTCCTGAATATCCTAGTGGAAAGGATCCATATTTCCATTCGCATTACCCCAACTAGGGTTGTTCAAACAACTTTAAGAGTTTTACGTAGGTATTCCAAATTCCATCTGCATTAACTCACAGATCCTTGATTCACTGAGTGGACTCCCCAATCCTAAAATCCTTTTATTTTGGATTTCCTCAACCTTTGCCTCTTGGTCACACCAAGTCCTGCTGTGGTATTCAACCCTTGATCTGAACCAAGTTATGTCAACCCAAAACCTTGAATTAGAATTCCCCGATAATTGAAAGCACCCCAACTAGGGTTGTTCAAGAACTTTGAACTATGGTTCGATTCTAACCAAGATTATGGAAGGCTAGAGCGACTTAATATTTCTTTGAGGGATTTTATCCTTTTACATAAATTTCCAATTTATTATCTTTTATTACATTCTTTTTAATATTAAGTGGGATATACTTAAGTGATTAACCATGTATAAGATAATATTTACATATAAGACATTTTTATTTTAGTTTCATCTTGCATGCTCGTTTAATTCATTAATTGTGTGATCGTGACAACACAACCAAAATAAATAAACCCTAAAACGGACAGAAATAAAATAATTGGTATTATCATGAGATTTTTCTATTGGTTATTTTATCTATCGGTTGATAAAATAAACCAAGACCTAGTGGAAAAACCTTGAACCTTTCGGGTACGTGTTTACATCTTTCCACATATCCACCTTTGTATCTCCTTGGATTGGTTTCATTGCAGATCCTGACTTGAGATGGCTCCACTAGCTTGGGAGATCTATCCATTACATATTAATTTATCTCACACGTAGGTGAGGGGTAAAAAGGGGGTTTTTACATAAAATAATACTTTGGTGCGCAGACCCTATATATTAAAGAGGAGAAGGCTCATAGGACAAAAAAATTAATTTAAATAAATTAATTAAAAGAAACCATTCACATACAAAGGTCTTGTTCTAGCTCATGATCATCCATACATGCAATGATATTTACACATAAATAAAACATTCATTCATTTCTTTAATCGTTCTTGCTTAAGATAAATCACGCTCGAATCAATTAATTATCTTTAATTAATAAATCCTTTTATCTTAAATTCTTTTTCTGAATTTCCTTGAGATTATCATCCATTATAATTTGTAAAAAAATTAATTTAAAATTATCCTTGTACGTAACTTGTACCTTGTAGGAAACCTGGTAAATTCCCATTTATTACATAGATGTTAAATTAAACACATATATTAAACACCTATCACATGTTGTGCCTCATATTTGAACATGCACTATGGTACACGTCTCAAGGGGTTGTATAATATAATAATAAATTTTAATAAATCTGCATAATTAGGGTGAGTACATGGCGCGTAGTTCCAACTACATGGCATGTAATTTTATTCACCTTCCATCCGAAGTACATTCCTGGGGACTTGGCGTGTTAATGTACTTTAGAAATTTTCGGAGTACACGGTGTGTTCAGTGGGACACGCGCCGTGTAGTTTTCGTGTTACATGGTTTCCAGTCGGGAAAACTGTGTACGGGGTACACGGTCCAACCCTAACCTGAATGGACTACATGCCGTGTTCATTGGACCATATGGTGTATAATCCAGAAACCTTATGCCACCTGTTCCTGGTCAACACACGGTGTCATAAATGACTTAGATAGAATCAATACATGACCTTATTTGGCAGACCAGTCCGATGGATGAGGCTAGACTACATGACGTGTAATTCCGAATACACGTCGTATATTCTCGTGTTGTATGGCCAGGAACGTTTGGCTCCTCCGTATGTGGTCCTATATTTTATTTTAATCAAAAAATTTACAATAAATGGTGGTTTCTGTATGGTAAATGAGAAATGATATAGGAGGAACAGATTTTGAGATTTAGATTTAAAGAACGGTTAACATGAATTGAAGCAACTAAATTATTAAATGCGTAAATCACCAACGAAAAAATAAAAAATTATAATCAATGATATGAACCCTCTGAAACCACTTATAGGTTCCGTACAGAGCGGAAGTGCGTTAGTGGGTTTTACAACTTTGATTTAAGCATTAAACAACGTTCAAACGAAGATCTGTCATGATATAAAACGCCGGATCTTTAGAATAGAACGAAGATTGAAAAACAAAAGAAGGAGTCCCAGAACCATAGAGATAGGATCATCATATATTGTTTATAATTAATTTAATTAATTCACAAGAATTACCTTAGTGTAATTATTACTTCATTGATGTCTCCGGTCACGATCTTGTGATCCGTCGTTGCGTCGTAGAATCCAAGTGTAGGATTCTTCTAGTGGTGATCCACACATGTGCCACGTATCTCTAGACGTCGCCGAAGGGATCTCTGGGTGCTATTGTGGAAAAACCTTATCTTGCGATGTTCGCCTTTGATCACCTTGATCCGATAGAGGAGGAGACCTCTCGGTCTTGAGAGCGTTGTTGGAGGAAGTAGTTCTTTCGGCCTTGAAAGAGTTCTCCAGAATTGTAGTGCACAATAATTGAGGAAAAGTGTTGGGGTTGTGAGGATATTTATAATCAGGTTTCAGGTTATAGATTTATGAAAATAAATAAACGCGTTACATGTTTTATTTATTCCATTAAATCTTATTGAAAACCACCCATGTTGAATTATTAATTCCTTGACATGATCCCATGCTGATTATAATAAATATCAATTAATAAAACAATATTATATCCTCAAAATCTGGACTTAAAAAACTACATGGCATGTAATAATAAATACACAGTGTGTACTCGTTTTCCATAAAACTACACAGAGTGTATATTTAATATGCACGGTGTGTACTTTTATTTTCCATTTTTCTTTATTTCCTCCACCACATTTATTAATCCTTGAGTAATGGATATTTATTTCTTAAATAAATGTAACTGCATTACTCACTAATAAATATATTATTTCCACCACAATATATTCTCTTGAAAAACTAGTGTCGAAATAAATGAAATCAGGCATCCTTAAATAATTATTAAACCATAGTTGTGAATAATCTTTATTTAACTTGTTAAATTAATATTTAACAGAGATACATAGACACACTTCATGTGTGACCCTCTAGTCCTCTTTCTCAGTGGAATTAGGTGGATCCTGCCTAAAGTCCAATTTTAGCATCTAGAAACACACCAAGGCACCCATAGAGAAATAATTTAACACTGCAATGACATGTCACCTCCTACGAACATTTGCCGTGTAATATAATCCCTTTGTCTCAATATCTCTAGTCATGTGGGTTCCATGCTAGTGCAATCAACCCATGTGATCGATTATTCTTTCTTTGACTTTCTGAAATTGAAATCTCCCATACGTTACCATGGCCATGGATTTATTTAGGCTATATCAATTCCAGAAAAGGTCATGAGATATCTACTTTTTTTATGGAACAAATGGTACAAATCCTTTCTCTCATTATCTATTAATGCATTATTACTCGTGACGCACCCAACGTATCCTACCTTGCTGCGAACAGTGTGTCGTCACAGTTTTCCTCAATACATCTAAGTTTGCGAGTTGTAATACCCTTTAATAATAATATTAAAGTCTAAGGACCAATAAACACGTCCACGGATAGGAACATCTGATGACACTATGAAATGTGGATTTCCTACTGGCGGGTCTCATTCTCATAATATCCTTTTGGATATTACCAAGGGCGCACACCATGAGAAGGTGCCTCAAAGTTTTATGAGTCCTCTCCCCTATTGGAATGTATTATTTTTGTCCCCCAAATAACATCATCCGGCTATAGAACATATATTCAAGAATAGTGTTATGGCATTTCCAGGTTCTTATCATAGCAGGGATCCACTATGACCCTTTAATGCAACAGCTATCATTAAGACATTATCACATGCATTGCCACACAGAATAACAATCAAGATGTTATAACATATTTATTAATGAATAAAGAACAAAGTAGTTGGTTCGAGGCCACCAAGTCCAACAATGTATCCCTATGATTTTTACTAAAGATCTATTATCCTAATTATGGAAACCCAAACAATATGTACATAAATATTACATTATTTTATTAAATTTTCAATACGTATCATAATTATATAAAACCAATAACTGTAAAGGTTTAGTTCCATTAGATACTATATACATAATCATATTATTTCAATAAATATATTCACCATATCTTATAATGTTATTTTCACCTTGTCCACTTTTTAGTTATACCCTACTTAAATCCTTCCCGCATAACATGAGGAAAAGAAACATAAAAAATGGATAGCTATAATGCTTAGTAAGGTCAGACATGGAAGATATAATTCAATGATAACATGTAATAATAACATAAGAAAAAGGGTATTAAAATTTTAGCCAAAAATTTGAACATCCTTCTAAGTAATTCATATATTATAATCATGGCATAGGGATTTAGAAGATCTTAATATGTTGATAATATAAGAATCAAAGAGCATGATCCATGAGATCATATCCTAAGCTAATTAATTTTCATAGAGAACATCATAAAAAGTGTTGGATAATAATAATAATATAAATATTATGTAAATTCTAACCACCAAGAAATTCATCACATATTTAGATTTGGATACAAGAAATATAACCTATACCCATAGATCTAAATCATGTGTATAGCCCATAAAACAGTAGTTATATGCTATACATAAGATTTTATGAACCATGGATGTTAGAGACATCAGTATAGATATATAACCATGATTTCTATAGAAACTATGTGTATGTTGGTGCCAAAATTCGAGACAAAGAGAAGGCCCCAAGATGGCCCCACAGACTGCCTCACAAAGCCACTTCACGGAGTCCCCCCAGCACCACGGCCACCAAACGCAAAGGAGGTGGGATGCTCCATGACCACCATTGAAGTTCATTAGCCCACCGTGAAGTGAGGAGGCTAGATGCTCTGCGACTATTGTTGACGTTCGCGAGCCCGCCACGAAGCCAGGAGGCGGGACGCTCCATGACTGCATTTGACGTTCGCGACCTGCTGCGAAGCCACCTAGCCCCTCTTCATGCCGCGTGATCTCCGCTCCACGGCGCCTCTTGACTATAAATATCGGGCTCCCCCTAATCTCTCTAAATGGACAATCCGACCTTTCGGCTTTCCAGCTCCCAAATCACAAAACATCCTTCTGCTCTGTGAACCATGATCTATGCGAGGTACTTCCACTTCGCAAAGTGCCTCCTGTTTGTCTCATTTTTATCCCCTCCTTCGAGAGGGATTCCTTTCACTAAGTCAAAGGGCTTTCATGAAGGAAGGGGATCCCCAAGGGGACCTAGGTCATCGCGGAGTGTTTATGCTTCGTGAAACACCCTTCATGTAAACATGATACACATGCTATGGGAGGGTCACTTTACTTCGTGAAGAACATTGCTTCCCAACCCCTTGCATCATGAGGCACCTTTTCTTTATGAGGGAGTGCTCCAAAAATGCCTCTCCACTACACAAAGCACCCCCCATATGCACCTCCTCCCATGATAAGGCTAAGGCACCCAACTTCGTGAAGCACACCCCATTGCAAGTACCCTCCGCCATGTGGAGCGACAGAGTTTCACAAGGCCCCTGCCTATGGACCCCTCTGCTTGGCAATTCCTTTTCCTGTGAAACCCTCTAGGTTTGAATGATGTGACTTCAAAGTCCCCTGGACGATACCTCCCATTGCGTTTCTTCGCCTAATTCTTCTTCGCATAGGCATGCTAATGTGTATTGCTTCTTCACATAGCCACGCTAACATGGACCCCTCGATGGTTTTCTCTATGACACCCCCTCACCATGGTGTTGCTAGTTCCTTCTATCCCACAAGGAGAAGAGGGTAACAGTTATGTAAGTCCTAGGGGTGCGGAGCAAACCCACCTCGTCCAAGCTCAAGGAAGTTAAAATGCCAAGTACCATCATCCTCAACACATGACATTAAACTATGACCTCACCCCATGCCTCGCATGTGGGGTGCCCCCACCTTGGACATTCTCCACGCCCCCTAGTCCCCAAATGGGATGATACCCTCCTCATGGGAGTGAAGTTTGTCCATGGGGGAAGGGAAACCACCTTGGTGTAATCCCCTAAACTTTCTTGGATGAGGCATCACCCTCGCTCCTTCTCACTTCCTCGGTCACAAGGCCAGCGGAGGGTGTGATAAGGAATGAGGTTCCTCACTTATTCGATCCCAAATACCTCTCCCGCTGCGCTTTGTCGCCCTCGGGCCTCTATCCTGGAGTAAGCCCTGACACTTCTTGGGCCGCTCAACGCGTAATTCCCTCTCCACTTCCCACAGAAGCACCATTCGTGACGTGGTCATCAGGCCTCTACTACCTCTTATTTCTCATATCGAGCATGACTCACGTGGTCTTAGAGTAAGCATCAACCAAGACATCATCCCCGTCCCGCATGACAGGAAACTATATCCACCTGATCTATGGGGACTTTGATCCATGTCAAGGCATGTTATGTAGGAAGCCTCCACGAGGTTCAATCCCACCACCCATTGGTTCCAACCATTCGGTTCCATGCCCCATCCTAAACTACATGGAATTTGATCCATGTCAAGGCATTGTACATTGGAAGCCTCACGAGGTTCAAACCCATCACCCATCAAACCCCCGATCCATCTTCATGTTGGTTCACCGACACAGCCCATCTCGAACTATGAGGACTTTGATCCATGTCAAGGCATGGTATGTAGGAAGCCTCACGAGGTTCAATCCCACCATCCGTTGGTCGCTCCGACCCCCTTCACATCGGTTCACCAACACCTTGGGCAGCCTAGAGTGTAAACCCCACACCCATCCCAAACTACGAGGACGTTGATCCATGTCAAGGCATCGTACTTTGGAATCCTCCACGAGGTTCAAGAACTAATCCATCGTAAACTATGTGAACTTTGATCCATGTCAAGGCATGGTATGTAGGAAGCCTCCATGAGGTTCAAGCCCACCACCCGGTTGTTCCGATCCCCTTCACGTTGGTTCGCCCCCATCCCGCATGACGTTAAACTATAACCATTGCGAACTATGTGGAATTTGATCAATGTCAATTCATGGTATGTAGGAAGACTCCACGAGTTTCATTCCCACCACCCATTGGTTCCAACCATTCGATTCCGCACCGCCACCCAAACTATAGGGACTTTGATCCATGTCAAGGCATGGTACATAGGAAGCCTCCTTGAGGTTCAATCCCACCACCCATTGGTCATTCTGACCCCCTTCATGTCGGTTCACCAACACCATGGGCAGCCTAGAGTGTAAGCCCCACACCATCCCAAACTACGTGGACTTTGATTCCCCACCACGAGGTTACGTAGGAGGTCTCATCGAGGCTCAATCCCAAAACCATCATCCATCCTGATTCATACCCGGGCCGCAACATCCTGGTGAGATCATGCCACCTCATTCCCTCCCATGGAATTTGGGAAGCCTCCCATGTGTTGGCCCCAATATTGGTGTTCCCACCAATTGGGTTCCTCCGCCTAATCCACTCTAATCAGTGTTTCGATCAGTTCGATCTGTCTCTGTTGGACGTTAAACTTGCGGCATACCCTATGTTAAACATGGGAAGCTGAGGAAAACCATAGACACATGCCAATGGAATATGATTCCCTACGTTTGACGTGGGATGCCTTGGGATTCCATGCCCTCGAGAAGCCCTATAATATGGGACAAAAGGGAGACACACCAATCCCCCAGCATCCAGACACGCCTGTGATTCCCAGCATGACTACTCCCCTAACTGAAGGTTGCTGCCCTGACCGGACCCTTTGGAATGTCATGACAGAAGAAGCGTAATTAACTGGTGTCCATAAAGATGTGGCACCGGGAAGAGTTTCATGAAAAACATATTAAATCTATGAGGGAGACCCAGACTAGGTAATGAATTCTGGGGAGGAATCCACGAAAGGAAGAACCGACATCCCATCATCCCATTTCGATCAAGGAGAAAACATCCCCGAACAAGGAATGGATGCCACCTGCCTTTGGAAATCGGGAATTCGGGGTAAAAAATACATGCCTGTCACACTCAAGTGGACGGATGCGTGTGCCCCTGTGAAAGCGTCAGAAATAGAAATGGTGAACCCGACGTGAAGGTCCTCTACTAAAAATGGATATTAGTAACGCTCGAGGCATCCATGGATTGACGTGTCACCAGATCCAACTATCAAGCACCGAGTCCTACCTAGCAAATATCAGTCGTGGTGTGAAACTCACCAGAAGTTGGAGTAGTAGGACATTGGACATCCCGTTTTGTGACTTTGTCAGTATGGATGCCTCTAACTGGTCATGGAAGACATGATGTTGTTGGGGCATTGTTCATCGATTCCTTTTTCCTTTCAGCACTACTGAGTCCATCTCTTTGCTTCCAAGGAATCAGGTTGCTGCCATAGGAATGCAGTCACCACTTGGCCGCCTATGCAGGGGCAGGGAAAATGCTAGCACAGCTGCTCCACATGGCTCTAACACTTCCGCAACGGCTTCTGCATCCACAACCGTGGGGCGCCCATGCCCCATCTCCCCATCAAAAGTTATCCAATTATGGGTAATTAACGACCTCATACGTCGTTACAAGGAGGAGGGAATCATCCCTACATTGGATATGGACCACCAGGACCTAGAGGCATCTAGGCCCCGCCATCCACGCCACCCCCGAGGGCCGCGTAGGGAGCTACTGCTCCCCACCCCAACATTCAATCGTTTCTGGAGCCTGTCTTCAGAGTGCCTTGATGACTCCCCACCTTACGCTGATGAGGTGGGTGACGTCCAGCCCAGCCTGGTTAGAGTCCCAATCCAGAGGCTTCCAGCAAGGGCTCCCACCCAGCCACGTCAGCGTCACCACCCGACCTTTCCAGAAGAGTAGGTAGGCTATGCGCCTACACCACCAGCACCGGCTCCCCTTACCCGATGCCAACATTGGGCACGAGCAGAGGATTCCCACCAAGGGGCGTCAACGTCGACGACTATTGTGGCCCGACCCACCGCCGAACCATATCATCATGTACCTGCACACACCGTGTAGGGGAGATCCTATGCCGAACCGGGATTGAGGCCCCAATTGCCCCACGGGTAGGCTGGGTCGACTCTCCTGGTTGCAGGCATAAGCAGTGGTCACCTCAGTGATACCACCCTGTATGGAGGTCCTCCTCGTACCACCACCAAAGAGAGTGTGGGTCTTCCCTGCTTCAAGGCTCAACATGGAGGTCTGCCCTATGCCACCCCCAATCCGAATGAAGGTCTTCCCCACGGCGGGAATGTTCGGTACAGAAGCCTCTCTCGTGCCCAACACACTAGGTATGGAGCCCTTCCTCCTGCCGCCGACCATCGACGTAGAGATGTTACCCATCCGGTCTTTCTCTAATGTGGGGATCCTCCCTACGTCCTCTCCGTGGTTGGAAAAGGTCCCCCTTGCCCCAGATACCAGTGGGGTGAAGTCCAGCCTCGCTCCACCCACACCAAGCATGGAGGTCCTCCCCATGCTCTTTCCGGTACCGACAGAGGTTTCACCCTCTCAGGTGCTATTCATGGAGGTCGTACCCATGTTCCCTTCAACATTTGTCTTGGTGCTCCTAGCACCCCAGCTGTCTCAAGTGGAAACTCTCTCTACCCTGGCCGCAACACGGCCGAAGGAACACATGTCAGAAATTAGCCCTATCCCGAGGAGCCATCCAGGCGCAGGAAGGAGGGTCGTCGCCGACACAAGAAGAATTCTGGGAAGGCCCGTATAGAGATCAAACTGGTCTGATTCTCAGACTCTAAAGTAGAGTGCGACTCAGCTTAGGAACCCTCCCCTCGCTCATCTGAGTTAAGGGTCGGGGTAGGAACAAGGCGCATCAGCCTGGTGCTCCTGGAGTGCGAGGTCCACAGGATTCCCGCTACCCTCTGCAGTTTCATCCAAGTGGATGAAAATCTGGAGACCCCACAGGTTACGGTCCTACAGTCACCACCATCATCGTCGGAAGCACTTTCTACCTCCACAAGAGATCATAGAGAGCTATTCTGGGGACCAATGGCGGGCGAGCAGCAGCGCGACCCACCACTGGTAGAACTAGTCCCAAAGCCAGGAACGGTGGCCGTCAACCCCTCCTATCATGATGTAGTGGCTAGGTCGCTACACTCCTCGTAGAACAGCCCGAGAATCGGTATCCAGTCAGCCCGTTCACCAAATTCTCCACCATCCAACCTGCTATCCCAGCGGTCTGCCTTAGTACCGCTGCCATTTCTTCAATCACCCCCAATTGGCGAGTGGGGAAATCAAGGGAAATACCCTGAATTTGAGTCGAGGAGATTCTCGAGCATCCTTTCAGCGTACCACTTCCATAAGAAGTTCTAGCCCGCAGAAGTGCGAGATTTCTACATACCCGAATCCCTCTCCCCAGAGGGAGTTGAGTGTTTCCACTACACCCTATGGGCGATGAATTTCAGTCTCTATCCTCAGCGTGTGGTTTATCCAAGGAGAAAAGCACATTTTTAGGACATGAGTGAGTAGTGTCGTCTAGTCGATCTAGCCGCACTCCCTGTGGCCCAGCGCCCTGAGTCACCAGGCCATCGTGAGGCCCTCCACCAGAAATGCGTTCAGAGTATCAAGGTACTCCGAAAAATTATCAGAGGATACCCCCCATATGCAAGTCCATGGTTGGGAGAAGTATGATACCCTCCTCTTCATCCCTATCCGACGACAACCCGACTCTCTATGTGATATTGAGGACATGCCCCTGAGAAGGGTCACAGTCCATATGGCTGACATAATGGATAAAGAGGATGAGATTGAGTTTCTCGATGGAGACTTACCCTCTGAGGGTGTGCCACCACTGTTGGACCCATCAGGGAGGATTAATCGTCATTATAGGAACCTACTAGGTCTCCCTGTGCCCACCGAGGCGTTGGTGATCAGTCGGAATGTCAGTAAGGGAAAAGATCATGTCAGAGCTCTCAAACACTCTGACTCGTCTGCCTCAGTGCAGAAGATGGAGGAAGATTCCGAGAAGGCCACGTTGCACCAAAAACCTGATGAGCAGAAGTGGTTGGTCGACGAACTCCTGGATGAATTAACTATAGAGAGAAGACCCGATTATGGTGATCCTAGGCTGGGGCAGTAGGGGAAGGAACAATTCCGCTTTGGTGAGATGCCCCTGGAAACCCTGATCATGATGCATTCACTAATAGGGAAAAAGGTGGAGCTCACGACAAGAGAGTGTGGTATGTCTCACCAAACCCTCCTGAACGGCGCAACAATCCAAAGGATCCCACTCGGTCTCCTCCGTTATTTCCAAGGTTCGCTCCACCGGTCTCTCCACAAGCCGCTGAACCTGTTTACCACATTGAATATCCCAAAAACACACTAGAGGTTAGGGATCCCCGTCAAGATAGAGAACCTCGCCCGGATGATCCTATGGCAGCACTCATAGCCCGCCTTGAGGCATTGGAAATGTGGCAGGTGGGAATCCCACCAGATGGCAAGCAGTACCTGGCATGGGTGGATGATATTCCGGCGCCTCTGGGTTTCAGGAATCCCACCTTCTCCCGCTTTAATGGGATAGGGGACCTGGTGAAGCATCTAGCTCACTTCAACTCAAGGTGAAAGCCCATGTTGGGGACTCCAGCACAACAGGAGGCTTCCAAGCTCCTCTGTTTTGTTTAGAAACTGGAGGGGCCAACATTCGTCTGGTATAACCAGCTCCCCGTTAGATCCGAGGCAAGCTGGGAGGACCTTCGCAGGCAGTTCCTATACCAGTTCAGTTCTACCAACCATAATACTTTCATAACAGACCTCTTCATGTGCAAGTAGAGGTCGGATTAGTGAGTCGCGGACATTATCACCTGGTGAAAGTGGCTCACATACTCTCCTGACATGCCATTGATTCAGGAGAAATTAATGATGATGGGCATAGGAAATGTCAAGATGGAACTAGTTCCCTCCCTGATCACTCAGAACTATCCCAGAGGGTTCCAAGACTTCTCAGATATGGCCCAGTACCTCGAAGAAGCTCTGCACTAGGCCAGATAGGCACGTCTGTTGCCCCCCGTAATCCCAGCAAGGAGATCTGCCAGAGCTGAACCCGCTACAGTTGCCCAAATAGAGGCCCCCCGATAGCTAGAATTGCTACCAGTTGCACCGACCCCACAACATCGCAGAGGACCTCTACCTCAGGCACAACTTTTGGCTCCGCAGCATCCCTAGAATCGACAAGCGCCTCCGTGTAATGCGCCGCCACCACCCGGGAAGGATAATCAGGGCCACCCTCTCGACATGCCCCTCTAGCCCCCTATCAGGGCTAGGCACCAAGGGATCCCTTTATAGAAAGAAGACACCAGACATACTTGTTCAGTGAGAATCAGGTCCCTGATTACTTCCGTAGCACCCTAGAGCAGGGGATTGAACACTTTCCTGAGTACAGAAGGCCTACAGAGGAAAATCTCACTGATCACCCTAACTACTGCCCCTATCATCAGATTCTGGGGCACACGCTCAAGAAGTGATATATGTTTAAGGACTGGCTCCAAGACCAGGTCGATAACAACATAGTCATGCTGGGTCTGACCTCAACACAAGTGGTGGGTGTCTTTGTTAGGTCAGATAGCAGTAGCGATGATTAAGGTGAGTGGTAGCAGGTTCCCAGCCACGGGTCCCAGAAATACAATGACTGGATGGCTCATAAGATGGTTGACTACAACCATGGAATCATTCAGGCATGCCTGAATCATCTAGAGCCTTCAGAAGCTATGATGGACAGCTTGGATTTATAATCTCAGCCAACCTCTTCCCAGAAGAGCAAGCATCAGTGGTGCAAGAAGAAGCAATGTGCCCCACCAATCCTGTCATCGTCCGGCACTCTCGGCAACTTCATGTCCCATGAGATGGGTATCCCTCCCAGAATCTGCCCAGTGGTGGATGATTCTTCGAGTGACAGTCAAGGGTATGCTTCGGTTAACACCGTTGAGTTGGTAACCCCCTATATGACTCCCAATGAGGGGGAATGCCAGGAGAACCTCTCACACATCCCTAGACAATGCCAACATCGGTGAAGCCACATCGATATGGGTCATTGTGGTGCGTTAGTCGGCACCTACATCCAATCCGTGCATGCCACTGAGACCAGAGAATAAGCTCAGTGCAGAGCTCAACACTCGCAGCCTCTTCATCCAGTGTCGTCAGGATCGTATCCACCACCGTTTGTGCTACTGAATCAGGCAGTGCCACTTCGGCCATGTCGTGACCAGCTTCACCCTGCTGTAGGCCGACCTCAGTCGTTTGGACCTCATTTTGTAGCTTCTATTTAGGATTATACTAGTGAGCAGTGGGATATTCCCAGCACCAGCCAGTTGCCGGTCCAGCCGACAGGGCCCGACATGCCTCTCATCGCAGAGCGGCCTCCTGTAAGCAGAAGTTCACCCTGGCACGAAATTATGATGTTATGAAGCACCTTTCTGGAATCCCAGTAAGAATTTACATCCTATAATCCCTCCGCTTTTCATCAGATATGTGTGAGGCCCTCGCAGGGGATTTAAGGACCCCCTCCAGTTTGAGATGGAGGTAGCAGCTGCATAAGCCTTTCATGCTGAAGTAGTTGAGACTGCCGAGTGATAGGCCATCATTTCGTTCTCCAGAGAGGATGAAGGATCTCCCATACTGGGGAAAATCCACCCACTGTACATCACCGAACAATTTAACAGTGTGGAGGTTCACCGCTGTCTCGTTGACACAGGCTCCGGGATCAACCTTATCCCTACATGGATACTACAGAAGCTAGGGTTATCCGAGGATGACCTGAACCCCTCCGATTTAAGGATCCAGGGATATGATAGGATAGAGCAGACCTCGATCGGAAAGATCTAGTTGAAGACCCAGTTCATTGTCCAAGTTACCAGTACTAAATTTATGGTAGTCTCTCAGGACACAACATAAAATGAATTGATGGTTAGTCCATGGATCCAACTATATGCGTCGGTCCCCTCGTCATATCAACAGTGCCTCAAGTACTCCTTAAATGGTCGAGTAGGAATACTCCAAAGTGATGAATCTCCTTTTGCCTCTTGTGAAGCCTATTATCTGGATTCTGACTATTACAAGATCAAGGACAAGAAGATTCTGGCATGTGAGGTTGAGACTGTCCTAGCCACAAGTGACCCCTGGGTAGGTCTAGATGACACCTACGTCTTCCCAATCCACAAATTGGAGGCCATGACCTCTGACATGGGGCAATGATTTGTTGTCTCAGGTAAAATAGGAAGGAATATTCCCAAGTCCAAGCGACGACGGAAAATCACCTCATACTCTTACACAAACCAAGCTCAAGTGATCCCGGAACCTCCTACCCCCGTATGATACCGGGACGTCTACCCCATGGAAACAGAAGTACATCATACGTTTATGTTTCTCCGAGCTTGGATTAACCGGCTCAAGACGACGCGCCACTACTGCTTTGATATCATCAAGCGTGGCCCCCTGGGATGAAGTCCAGATGGGATTGGATCGACTTCCTTCAACGCTATGGTCTCAGCAGTGTGTGAATCTCTTAATGCATTGTCCACTGTTTTCCAGATTGGTACCAGCTTTCCGGCAGGTTCCTCCGACCAAGGGGAAGCCTCACTTGTTGGGAATCCTTCCTCTACAAGCGAATAAGAGGATTTATAGGATTCTCCCCTACCTTTGAAGAAGGTTTCTCCACCACAGTTGATGAACTGGTACAGGTGAACCTTGGTAGCGAAGAAGATTCGAGACCCACGTTGATCAGTGCCGCTATTCCCTCGAGGAGTAGCAGCGGTACATGGACTTCCTCAAAAAACACCATGATGTATTCTCCTGGAGATCTGAAAAGATGTCTGGACTAGATCCTCAGGTATCCATCCATCGTCTCGTTCTCCCGAGAAACCATCATGGGTTCACGAAGCCTCCCAGAAAGATGCACTGTTCTCACATTTCCATGGTTGAGGCTAAAGTTGATAAGCTCATCAAATCCATCTTCGTCAATGAGGTCTAGTACCCCAAGTGTTTATCCAACATAGTTCTAGTTAGGAATAAGAACAGACAAATCAATGTTTGTATCGACATCTAGGATCTCAACCATCACTGTTCGAAGGATGATTTTCCCCTTATAGTGACAGAATTGTTGATCGACGCTATGGCTAGATTCCAAGACCTTTACTTCATGGATGGCTACTATGGATATAATCATATCTGGATGGCCCCCGAGGGAAATGATTCCACCACTTTAAGGGTGCCCCAAGGTAATTTATATTACCAGGTTAGGCCCTTCGTCCACAATAATGTATGTGCCACCTATCAGCAGGCCATGCACCAGATATTCAAGCCAATCCTAGGGACATTGGTGGAATACTATGTGGACGATCTGATGGTCAAGTCTCACCAGCACCAGGACCATCTCAAGGACCATGAGAAAGTGTTCGGCTTCCTCCGCTCCCACCACTTGAAAATGAACTCATTGAAGTTTGCCTTTAGGGTCACCTCCAAGAAGTTTTTTGGCATTGTTGTCAGGTACCGAGGAATCGAGATCAATCCATAGAAGATCAAGGAAATCATCCAGATGCATCCCTCGAGCAATATTCTGGAGAATTGAGGTTTCTAAGGCCACTAAGGCTACATACGTCGATTCATTACAAATATATATGGCATGTGTAAGCCCTTTTCTAGGATAATGAAGAAAGGATCTTCCTATGAGTGGGACGAGTAGTTCTAGACCGCCTTTGAGGAAATCAAGCAGTATCTGCTCCAGCTTCTGATCTTGATTCCACCCATCTCCGGGAAGTCTCTAATCCTATACGTGACTTCCCTGGAAGAATCTATTGGCGCCCTTCTTGCTCAGAAGAACAATGAGGGGATGAAAAATAGTCTTTAATACCTCAGATACATGCTCCTTAATATGGAGACCAGATACTCCCCCATCGAGAAGAGAAGCCTTGCGCTCATATTTTCTATGCAGAAGTTGCGGCATTACCTGCAGAACCATGAGGTACAACTAGTGTCCCAGGTAAATCCACTGAAGTAAATTTTGAATCGCCCCATGTTGACTGGCCATTTAGCACGGTGGGTGGTGATCCTCCAGCAGTTCGACATTAGGTTCATGCCTTAGAAGGCTATCAAGGGGAAGGCATTGGTAGACTTTCTAGCTGCCCACCCAACCTCTGTAGATCATTCCCTGGACATGGATTTTTCGGATGAGTCAATCCTCTCAGTTGATCTTGTCATCCCATGTTGGAATATACAATTTGATGGTGCCTCCCAGAGTCCCACCAGTAGGATGATCAATGATACTAGGCTCAACAGAGTGGTCCTGGGTATCATCTTCATTACCCCAGCACAATCTATTCGGCTGTACTCATTCCTGTTGTCAGAAGGCTGCACCAACAATGAGGCAGAGTATCAGGCTCTTATCACTAGCCTCGAGCTGGCCCTCGAGATCGATTTTCCCCATTTGCATGTAAAAGGGGATTCCGAGCTAGTCATCAAGAAAGTCAATGGTGGCTATGTTGTCAGAAAGCCAGAGCTCATACCATTGTTGGAGCACACCCTACATCTAATGGCCATGTTCCCTTCTCGACCTGAGGTTACCTATGTCCCTCGGTCACAGAATGGTCGAGAAGATGCTTTGGTCGGCTAAGCTATATCACTTGAAGAGCCCAAATAGGATGATCTAATTATACATGTGGCACACCAGAGAGTCATTTCCCCCGTCACCCCATAGGATGACGATGGCCTGCGAGTAAGCCATCTTACCACTGGATCCTCCATGCCAGGACATCTAGGCTCATCAGATCTAGTGTTTGAAGAGACTCTTGACTTGAGTGCCCCTCTTGTTGAGTATCTCCAAAATGCTTGACTCCCAGCTGATTGGGCCGAGGGTGAGAAAATCTGACGCCGCGTGCTGTAGTTTACCCTCTAGAGTGGTCCTAGTATTGAGAAGATCCTCTATAAGTGAAGTTTCGATGGTGTGATCCTCTGTTTCATTCAGGGGGTTGAGATTCCACAGGTCATGCAAGAGGTTCATGCTAGTTCTTGTGGTGCCCACCAGACTGGGACAAAGCTGTCCCATCAGATCCGGATACTCGGGTACTTCTGGCCTCCTATGATCCATGATTGTATCGAGTTTTCCAAAAGATGTAACGCGTGCCAATTTCATTCTAAATTCCTGTATCGGCCACCAGAAACTCTTCACTCTACCAAGTACTCTGGGATTTTTGCGGTGTGGGGACTCGATGTCATGGGACCATATCCACCGGAGATAGCTTGCCAGTGCAGATTCATCCAAACTACCACAGATTTCTTCTTTAAGTGGGAATAAGCAGTTCCACTCAAGGAGGTCAAGGCATGTTCCATCGTTGAATTCATGAGCTCCAACATCATCCACCGGTTTGGAGTTCCTCATGCCTTCCTCACCGATAACGGCACCAACTTCCGAGAAGTCGATCTGAAGAAATTGTAGATCAAGTACAATATTCATTCCAACCATACTACCTACTGTCACGTGCAGGCAAATGGACAGATCGAGGAGTTCAAAAAAACCCTCTCTAACATTTTGCAGAAAATGGTTGTCCAGAACAAGAAAAGTCGTCCGGACAAGCTCCCCAATGCCCTCTAGTATTATCGGACAACGACTCGCAGTTCCAGCCAAGTGACCCCATATTCCCTAGTCTATGGGGCTGAGGTCATCCTGCCCATCGAGATCCAGCTTCCTTCGTTACGCACCACGATCTATGACCAGAAGGTTCCAGATAGAGTGGCTGAAATCCATCTAGATGAATTGGAAACACTAGAAGAGAATAGGCTTTGTTCCCTGTACAATCTGGAAAGGCATCAAAATAAGGTGGCAATAGCCTTCAATAAGAAGGTTTGCCTCTTCTCTTTTTTGCAAGGTGACCTGGTATTGGCCCTCTGAGAACCAATTATCGCTGAAAAGAAACCAACAAAGTTGGAGCCCAAATGGGAAGGACCTTACATAGTCCACATGGTTTACCCAAATGGATCATATGACAACCCTGTTTTTTATTACAACTTATACATGATTTATTACATAAAACTTGTCTTGATACAACAATGAAGATCGAGAGGTTTGGTGTATTTGGGGATTAGGATCATTACATAAAAAATGAAAACATAAAATACATCATCTTTATTGAAAACTTCCTTTACATGACCACTATATTCCTTCGTACTTAGCATTGCATGGGATAACCTGAGGACATGCATAAGAAAAGGGTGAGCTATAAATCCCAAAAAGGTAGTACACATGGAATAACATGAGGAGTACAATACATGTTAGAAAATAGGCATATCAATAGAGAATAAGAAAAACATTAACATAAATTCATGATAAAGCATGATAATCATAACATGGAAATGTGGCAACAACACTTAACATGAAATTAGCATGTGCCAAGGCTCATTGCACATGGAGAATGAGTAAATCCTCATTGCACATAAAGAACGAGTAAACCCTCGTTGAACTTGAATTAGAATGAGTCAACACTCATTGCACATGATGTATCATGATACTATACATTACCCAATACATTGGAGCGTTATAAGGGCACACCTTTCTTAAACATTTCATTTCATGAATAAGTGTGCCACATGGATCATAAAACATGGATTCATAAAACATAACCATTTATTCCATGATAAAGGAATGTGGAATTAATACATTAAACTTGAAAATCAATAATTAAATGTGCATAATGGTGAATACCCTTTATGGAGAAATGGGCATGGTATTCACTACACAATGACATTGGCTTAGAAAATCGGTGCGATTTCGGCAGCTTAACGACGTGACATAAGAATTCATAAAAATGGTTGATGAGAGAGAAATGGGTTCCTCATCATATTTACATTTAATGAACAGTAAGGAGGTCATATAGATACATGTCCCAACAATTGTAATGGAATTTAGATTCATGATACAAAAGTATTGCTTGAATGTAAAAAGGAGAGAGATATTCCTTTCGGAATTTCAGCATGGTAATGGGTGTACATGGGAGGCATTTAATGAGAGAGAAAGGGGTCTCCCATAATTAAAACATAAATAGGGAAGTATTAGGGAGGTGAGAAACCATACCCCAACATTTATAATTGAAATTAAAAGGGAAAAAAACTTAAATAAAATTGGACAAAAATGAGAAAGGAAGAAAAAACCCTTACTTGGAAGTGTGCTTCCAAAGGCTAGAGAGAGGCTTGTGAGAGGCTTCTTGGGAGCTTGGGGCACCTTGGGAGGATTCTAGAGAGAGTAGGTCAGAGGTTGGATGAACTCAAAAGGCTTTGAGTGAGGAGTAAGTGGGAGCTTGGGTGGGTTTATATAGGAAAGGTGAGGGAATTCTTTATTATTTAGGTTTGGGACCCCTTATATTAAATTAATCCAAACCACAAAACATCCCATAGTTTTTGCCCATGGTTTTTGGAAAATGGAAGAGGAAAATAATATTTTATAAGGCCAAGGTCCGAACTTCTTAAAATATTAGGGTTGCTTATGTGTAGGTGAGTCACACTCCCATGGAAATTAATTTAAAAAGACAAGGTGTTTAATAAGTCTTGAGGGGTTCATTAAAGCTTTTAAAAGTAAGAAAAAAAACCCAAAATCACATTATTTTAAGGATAAAACATATATTTTTTGAACATAAAGATTATAGTATTTTATTACATCACTATTGGGTCATTATGATGTCATAAAACACATTATATATTTAAACTGTATATAATCTTTACTCAAAAATTAGACTCTCTCAGAAAATTATGAAAAATTCACCGTTGGATAATTTTGAAATCCTGGTTCCAAAAATAACATTTATTTTATCTAAATAATTTTTTAAATATGTTAATTTTAACTTTTAAAATAAAAACCAACATTTATAAATAATTCACAGGTTTTGACAAAAATGGCTTTCAAACCTTAATGAAAATTATAATTGCATTCATACAATTACATGATCATTTATATATAATAAAATTATTCTAATAATAATAATAATATTTTATTAAAATAATATTTAATTCAAAAATCCCTTAATTTAATAAAATAGATTTCTTAATTAAATAATAACTAAAAACACCATTTGTACTTTAAAAACTATTTAAAATGTATCAATAATGACAAGAAATTATATTCATTATTATATAAAAAAATAATGTACATGAACATAGTACTATTGATTAGTTACATAACCCCTTAAAACAGCCGAATAATACCTAAGGGTAAGGTGTGCAATGGTGAAAAACTCTTGGGGTGGCTCGAATAACATCGCTCGAGTGGTAATTTCTATCAACTTCCACTTCTCCCGTAGACGGTCCTGTTCGAGCTTCACATGGTGAAGCTCAGCTTGGTCTTGGTCAAGAGTGAATCCCAATGACGCCACCTCTTTTCCGAGATCCGATAAATGGGCTTCATATGGGGAAATTCTACTAGATGAGGTCATCACTTCCTTTGTCTAAGTAAAATTGGATTTGTTAAGGCCCAATATTTATACTAATCACATGATCAGTGTTCAATGGCTATATTAGCAATGGAAAAAATTATTAACATAAAACAAATGAAGTTGAAATTTTATATAAATATAAAGATACATTTAATTAGATCAAGATGGATTTCCATTAATGAATCTTTCGGTCGTTACAATATTCCCCCCTTAAGAAATATCGCCCTCAAAATTTTCCTTTTCCCACACTAAAACAGATGTGGGTAACTCAGCTTCTTCATTTCCTCCAATTCCCAAGTCGCTTATTCAAACTTGTGGTTTCTCCACAACACCTTGAAGAGGGGAATTGTCTTATTTCGTCGAACTTTTTCTCTACGATATAAGATCTTCAGTGGTTACTCCACATAATAAAGATCGTCTTCCATTTGTACCACCTCAGAAGAGAGTACATTTGAAGGGTCTGGTATGTACTTCCTTAAGAGGGATACATGAAAGACATCATGTACTTTGGCTATAGTAGGCGGAAGTGCTAGTCGATAGGCCACAACCCCAACACGATCAATAATCTCAAAGGGTCTGATGTACCTTGGAATTAACTTCCCTTTCTTTCCAAACCTCATGAACTTATTCCATGGAGATATGTGTAGAAAAACCATGTCTCCAACTTTAAACTCAAGGTCTCGTCAACGATTATCTGTATAACTCTTCTGTTGACTCTGGGATACCTTGATATGCTGATGAATTGTTTTCACCTTCTCCACCATTTCGTCGACCATTTCTGGTCCAAGAAGCTTACGTTCACCGACCTCATCCCAACATGCCGGTGTTTTGCAACTTTTCCCATACAGGGCTTCATATGGTTCCATTTGGATGCTCAAGTGGAAACTATTATTATAAGATAACTCAACCAGCAGAAGATGTTGATCCCATCCTCCTTTAAAGTCCATTGAGCATGCTCTCAACATATTCTCAAGTGTCTGGATAGTCCACTCGGATTTACCATCAGTTTGAGGATGATAGGCCGTACTGAAGTTCAGTTCAGTATTCAGAGCATGTTGAAGAATCTTCCAAAACATAGAGGTGAATCTTGGATCTCGGTCAAACACAATAGATAGTGGTACTCCATGAAACCCTAACACTTCCCTGATATATATCTGTGCCAGTTGATCTAATGAGAAATCCTCCTGAATAGAAATGAAGTGTGAAATCTTTATAAGACGATCCACAACAACCCAGATTTCATTGTTGCCTTTGGATGTCCTTGGAATTCCAGTGACAAAGTCCATGGTTATGTTCTCCCATTTCCATTCTGGTATGGGAAATGGTTGCATCATCTCCTTAGACTTCTGCCTCTCTGCCTTCACTTGCTGACACACCAGGCACTTTGATGTATATTCAGCGATCTACTTCTTTATATTATCACACCAAAAGTTTTCTCAGAGATCTCGATACATCTTTGTGCTCCCTGGGTGAATAGAGAAATTTGAACTATGTGCATCATCCAAAAGTTCCTTCTTCAGCTCTGAACTTGATGGAACACATAGTCTTTTCCCAAACCGCATGATTCCTTTTTCATTAACATTAAACTCCAAGGATTTCCCTTTTTCGGTAGCTTCCACTTTTTCTTGAATTCCTACATCATCCTTTTGAGCATCCTTTAACCTTTCCAAAAGAGACGATTGAGCAATCATTTGTGAAAGGATTGATGATGTTCCATTCTCTATGATTCCCATGTCCATTTTCATCAAGTCTAAGAATATTGGATCCTTCTCAATTCTCATCATTGATAGAATCGCTGGATCCTTTCTACTTAGAGAATCCGCCACCTTGTTCGCTTTCCCAGGGTGGTAATGGATTGAACAGTCATAATCCTTGATGAGCTCTATCCATCTTCTCTGGCACATATTATCCTCTTTCTGTGTGAATATATATTTAAGACTCTTGTGGTTAGTATATATCTCACATTTCTCCCCATGGAGATAATGCCACCACATTTTCAAGGCAATGATCACCGCTGCCAACTCCAGATCATGCGTTGGATAGTTTTGCTCATGGATTTTCAACTGCCTTGAGGCATAGGATATCACTTTATCATTTTGCATCATCAGACAACCTAAGCCCTACTTTGAAGCATCACTAAATACCATATAAATTTCCCCACTTGTGGGTAAAGTGAGCACTGGTGCAGTGATAGGCCTCCTTTTCAACTCCTTAAAGCTTTCTTCACATTCATCACTCCAAGAAAACTTTACCCCCTTTTGAGTTAGCTTTGTAAGAGGGTTGGACGATCATGATAAATTTCTCACAAATCGTTGATAATATCCTGCTAACCCCAAGAAGCTACGGATATCGGTTATCGATGTAGGCCTCAACCATCCATAAATTGCATTTTTTGGAGGGATCCATAGATATCCCATTACTTGTGATGATATGGACCAAGAATGAGACCTCATTCAACTAGAACTCACACTTTCTGTACTTTTCATAGAGCTTATCCTTGCACAAAGTCTCTAGTATAGTTCTTAAATGCTCCTCATTATCCTCCTTGGTTTTGGAGTATATTAGAATATCATTTATAAAGACTACCAAAAATTTGTCTAGGTAATATCTAAAGACTCTATTCATCAAGTCCATGAAGATTTCTGGAGCATTGGTGAGTTCGAAAGGCATTACTATGAATTCATAGTGCTTGTATCTTGTACGAAAAGCAGTCTTGGGGACATCTTCCTTCTTCACCCTTACTTGGTAATACCCCGACCACAAATCTACCTTGGAGAAGAATTGTGCTCCACGCATCTAATCAAACAAGTCATCAATTCTTGGGAGAGGATACTTTTTCTTTATCTTGATTTTGTTAAGTTCACGATAATCAATGAAAATCCGCATTGACCCATCCTTCTTCTTGAAGAAGAGGACTGGTGCACCCCATGGTGAAGCACTTGGGTGTATAAACCCTTTATCCAAATTCTCCTGTAGTGGTTTCTTCAGCTCTTCAAGCTCTACAACAACCATTCTATATGGAGTCTTGGATATTGGTAAAGACCTGGGTATAAGTTCAATTGAGAATTAAACATCTCTTCTAGGAGGAAGACCAGGCATTTCCTCGGGAAACACTTTAGAGAATTCCCTCACAATAGGCATTTCTTCAAGGATGGTTTCTTCCATGGACTCAATCATCTGAGCCAGATACACGTTCTCATAAGGAAGTAATATCCATGCTTGAGATGATGAACCTAAAGGATATTCGTCTTCCTCTATACACTTGTAAAGAATCGGGGGTCGATTCTCCATATGGAGTGTGATTTCCCTCTCCTGATAATTTATGTTGGATCTATATAAGGAAAGCCAATCCATGCCAAGAATTGCATCAAATTCCACCAGAGGGAGTATGATGAGTTTCTCCGAGAAATTAAATCCACATATTATAACAGGGGAGGACTTATATTCATGGGATGCAATAATTGCCCCATTTTCCGTACTCACCGACATCTTCACTTACATGATTTGTGGTGGTGCTGGAATTGTTATACTATACATTCAAGATATAAAAGAATGCGTAGAACCTGAATCAAAAAGTACGTTCGCTATTCGTGAATGAATAACTAGCGTACCTGTCACCACTTTGTTGTCAGGGTTTACATCGGAAGAAGTAATGGAAAAAGCTCTTCCTTGCTGCCTTGGAGGTTGTTGGTTGTCTCCGAAAACCCTTGGATTAGGGAACTGATTTGCAAAATTACCCGGTTCTTTTCATTTTCAGCATTGAACAACGCGTTGAGATTCGAACGGAGTGTTCCTCTCCTCTGTCGCAGCTGCAGGTCTTTCTTTCCGACAGTTAACAGCTAGGTGCCCTTCTCTTCTACACCTGAAGTATTTCCTCGTCCCCTTAAGGCAATTTCATGGTGCTTCTTTCCACACTTTTGGCAAGTGGGGTGCTGGATCTTCTTAGCACCGTTGGATTTATCCATCGGACTGCCATCATTTAATTCTACCTTACGATTCTTGTCCCAATGATACCCTTGTGATTCTCCGATATCCATTTTGACCTTGAGGGCACATCAGACAATTTCCTCATAGCTGTCGAAGTCACGGATCACCAATTCTTTCCACATGCTAGGCTTCAGCCCACCAAAGAAGCGGTCAACCTTGCATTCGGGGGTAATGACAAAGCTAGAAGCGTATCGTGAAAGCCTTGTGAAGTTTTCCTCGTACGCTCCAACATATTCTTCATATTTTTTCCTGAGGGAAAGGAAGTACCTTTCCATCTCAAGCCAGAGGATGCGCGGAAAATATTTATCGAAAAACATCTTCCGGAAATACTTCCAATCCAACACCTCGATCTCCTCCTTAGGCTTCATATTTTTGATCAACGTCCACCATTGATCAGATTCACCCAATATATGATAATCCGCTAGGAGAACCTTCTCTTGTTCATAACATTGAAGGATGGAGAAGATCTTTTCAATGGAGTTGATCCTTTGTTCAGCGATTGTGGGATCAGATGATCCACTAAAAGTAGGAGGCCTTTGTCTCATGAAGCTCTTGATAGTGACTTGTTCTTTCTTAGGGGGGGGGGGGGTTGAACGTTCCTCATGACCTGTGTTTCTATTCAGAACTTGAGTTAGCTGAGAGAGAAGCGTGACAATGTTCACGATTCCTGCTCCCATTGGATTGGGCATTTCATTAGTACAGTCATCACACTGATATTCACAACGGTTGTTAGCCCGAGTCCTCCTATTACTGGACATTATCAGGAATAAAAGGAAAGTTAGGGGTAACACATAAAGGGTAATCCAAAGAAAAAAGTGGATGACTTATAAATAAACATTCATTTTTTTAACTCATGAGTCTATATGCTTCAATCTAGGATTTTCATGATCTACTTTCTAACATATATTCTTAGGGTAATTTTCTAATTCCCTTAATAAGGGTTCATACTAAGCTTGAGAATTTACCAAAGAATATCCCCCGGGAGGGTCGTAACCAAGAGTCCAGCAAGGCCCGTTGTCGTGCACTAGTTCCCGTTCGAGTCTAGATCAAAACGGTGTTTTCGGGTTTTACCCCTAGGATACATCTGTGCCAGAGCAACCTCTACCTTCTCGTATCCATACAGGGATGTATTTTCTTGATAACCCACTTACTCAATACTCACCAAAACATAGGGACGTTTTTATTGTACTTAGTCTTGTATCTAAGGCTTTACTAGGGTTTTCTAATCATAATCCCAAAAATGACCAAACCTATCCTTTGATACCAACTATGACAACCCTGCTTTTTATTACAACTTAAACATGATTTATTATATAAAACTTCACTTGATACAACAAAGAAGATCTAGAGTTTTAGTGTCTTTGGGGATTAAAATCATTACATAAAAACTCAAAACATGAAATACAACATCTTTATTGAAAACTTCCTTTACATGACCACTACATTCCTTCGTACTTAGCATTGCATGGGATAACCTGAGGACATGCATAAGAAAAAGGTGAGATATAAAGCTCAGTTAGGGATTACACATGGAATAACATGAGGAGTAAAATAAATGTTATACAATAGTCATATCAATAGAGAATAAGAAAAACATGAACATAAAGGCATGATAAATCATGATAATCATAACATGGAAATGTGGCAACAACACTTAACATGGAATTAGAATGAGCCAAGGCTCATTGCACATGAAGCATGAGTAAATCCTCATTTCACATAAAGAATGAGTAAACCCTCTTTGAACTTGAATTATCATGAGTCAACACTCATTGCACATGACGTATCATGATACTATACTTTACCCAATACATTGGAGCACTATAAGGGCACACCCTTCTTAAACATTTCATTTCATGCATAAGTATGCCACATGGATCATAAAACATGGATTCATAAAACATAACCATTTATTCCACGATAAAGGAATGTGGAATTCATACATGAAAATTTACAATCAATAAGTAAATGTGCATAAAGTTGAATACCCTTGATGGAGAAATGGTCATGGTATTCACTACACAATGACATTGGCTTAGAAAATCGGTGCGATTTCGGCAGCTTAACGACGTGACATAAGAATTCATAAAAATGGTTGATGAGAGATAAAGGGGTTACTCATCATATTTACATGTAATGGACAATTAGGATGTCATATAGATACATGTCCCAACAATTGTAATGGAATTTAGATTCATGATACAAAAGTATTGCTTGAACGTAAAATAGGAGAGAGAAGTTCCTTTCAAAATTTCAGCATGGTAACAGGTGTACATGGGAGGAATTTAATGAGAGAGAAAGTGGTCTCCCATAATTCAAACATAAAGAGGGAAGTATGAGGGAGGTGCGAAACCATACCCCAACATTCCTAATTGAAACTAAAAGGGAAAAACAACTTAATGAAAATTGGACAAAAATGAGAAAGGAAGAAAAAACCCTTACATGGAAGTGTGCTTCCAAAGGCTAGAGAGAGACTTGAGAGAGGATTATTGGGAGCTTGGGGCACCTTGGGAGGATTATAGAGAGTGTAGGGTAGAGGTTGGACGAACTCCAAAGGCTTTGAGTGAGGAGGAAGTGGGAGATTAGGTGGGTTTATATAGGAAAGGTGTGAGAATTCTTTATTATTTAGGTTTGGGACCCCTTATATTAAATTAATCCAAAACAAAAACCATCCAATGGTTTTTGCCCATGGTTTTTGGAAAAGGGAAGAGGAAAATAATATTTTATAAGGCCAGGGTCCAAACTTCTTAAAATATTAGGGTTTCTTTTGTGGAGGTGAGTCACACTCCCATAGAAATTAATTTAAAAAGACATGGTGTTTAATAAGTCTTGAGGGGTCCATTAATGCTTTGAAACGTTATCCAAAAAAACCAAAAATAAAATTATATTAATTGTAAGACATATATTGGACGAAAATAAAGATTATAGTATTTTATTACATCACTATTGGGTCATTATGATGTCATAAAACACATTATATATTTAAAAGGTATTTAATTTTTACTCAAAAATTTGACTGTCTCAGAAAATTTTGAAAAATTCACCATTGGATAATTTCGACATCCTGATTCCAAAAATAACATTTATTTTATCTAAATAATTTTTTAAATAAGTTAATTTTCACTTTTAAAATAAAAACCGACATTTATAAAAATTCACGGGTTTTGACAAAAATGGTTTTCAAACCTTAATAAAAATTATAACCGCATTCATACAATTACATGATAATTTATATATAATAAAATTAATCTAATAATAATAATAGTAATATTTTATTAAAATATTATTTAATTCAAAAATCCCTTAATTTAATAAAATAGATTTCTTAATTAAATAATAACTAAAAACACCATTTGTACTTTAAAACTATTTACAATGTATCAATAATGACAAGAAATTGTATTCATTATTATATAAAAAAATAATGTACATGAACATAGTACTATCGATTAGTTACATAACCCTTTAAAACAGCTGCATAAGACCTAAGGGTAAGGTTTTCGATGGTGACAGACTCTTGGGGTGGATCGGATAACATCGCTCGAGTGGTAATTTCTATCAACTTCCACTTCTCCCGTAGACGGTCCTGTTCGAGCTTGACATGGTGAAGCTCAACTTGGGCTTGGTCAAGAGAGAAGCCCAAGGACGCCACCTCTTTTCCGAGCTCTGATAAATGGGCTTCGTATGGGGCAATTCTACTGGATGAGGCCATCACTTCCTTTGTCTAAGTAAAATTGGATTTGTTAAGGCCCTATATTTATACTAATCACATGATCACTGTTCAATGGATATATTAGCAACGGTCAAAATTCTTAACATAAAACCAATGAAGTTTAAATTTTATATAAACATAAAGAGGCATTTTATTAGATCAAGAGGGATTTCCATTAATGAAACTTTGGGTCGTTATAGATCATACTCCCTAGTGACCTCAGATGGGGAGCATATAACTCCTCCCACCAATGCCAAGTTACTCAAGAAATACTTTTCCTGAGCCTTATGGTCCTACACAACCTTAAACTGGACGGTCCCGCATGACCCTAAACTACATGCTAGTCCGGCACGACCATTAACTATCTAGTTCTGTATGACTTTAAAATGCGCATCATCTAGTATGACATTAAACTGCATTTTGAGAACTACGTATGGATTAATTTCTATCCACATGGGATACATAGGAATGCTCAGATGCCACTTCTTGAGCCCAACCCAAAAATCTTCTTCTCGACTATCCCTCCTGGGTATAGTTCTCTAAGAGGATCCTCGCATGATATGATGTAGACTTCCTCAGCAACACTCATACCAGGATTTTAATGTTCGCGTCATGTGCCCACTCTCGTTATTCTATTCTCTCACGTACTTACCACACGAAGTTAAACTGCATGGCCTTTAAGAACTATGTATGGGTTTATTCCCATCCTCAGGGGATATGTAGGAACGCCCGGAAATTTCGTCTGTTGGCTTAGCCCAAATGCTAGAATCTCCCCCCCGGGTCAAGATGTATGGCAGGGGTGAAAATATTTTCCCCAATTCACACCGAGTCAACCTCAATACGATCATACATCCCACTCCCTGGAGACATTATCCCCTTTAATAGATTGGTACAACTATGATTCACCCACTCTTTGACTGGGAATCCATCATCTTCCCCATTCGGAAGGGCCCCTGAATGGTATAGATGCTAGGGCTAAGGGCTCCCTCTTACCACTTCAGGCCAATGCCCTCAATGATTTTGAGCAACAAGCCGATATAAGTCCCGAATTTTGAATATGGTTAGCACTGGATGCTCGTTTTTTATTCCCATACCAGTTTACTATAGGGACGCTGTGTTTCGAACATGGTCAACAGCTGTACTGTGACATTAGAACCACCCCAAGATGTCCCAAACATCGAGTATAGTGGAATCCTGCCCTGTTGTATCTACAAACGATGAACTTCCTCCGGGTGATGCTGACTATAAAGCCCTGTTTAACGAGGACAACCAAGACCAGCACCTTGTTTCCCACACTGAGCACCACTCACGTGGGATTAGGAGCTATAACAAGGTAGTAACCATACAAGAGGGTGTATGGACTTCCATATGAGGCCCAACCTCAGGTCCCTTGGCCTTTTCGGGCCTCGAACCAAGGTTCTCTCTTATGGGATTGTACAATGTGGTGAGGGATTATATATTCCTTCACGTCAGGTTACTCGCCATTCCATACACATCCCCAGATGAGACACCTTGTCCTGGCCCTCGTCCTCACTGTAAGACGTTAAACTCAAAGTTGGTTAGGCCTTCTTGTCCAAGGCCCAGCCTCAGGTCCCTTGGACTTCTAGGGACCCCAACCCTCATCCTCACTACAAGACATTAAACTGCAAGTAAGTCAGGCCTTCCTGAACAAGGCCCAGCCTCACGTCCCTTGGCCTTCTCAGGCCCCTGGCCCTTATCCTCACTGCAAGATGTTAAACTGAAAGTTGGTCATGCCTTCCTGACTAAGGCCCAGCCTCAAGTCCCTTGGCCTTCTTAGGACCCCGACCCTCATCCTCACTACAAGATGTTAAACTGCAAGTTGGTCAAGCCTTCCTGACCAAGGCTCCAACTCAGGTCCCTTGGCCTTCTTGAGCCTCCGACCCTCTTCCTCACTACAAGACATTAAACTGCAAGTTAGTCAGGCCTTCATGAACAAGGCCCAGCCTTAGGTCCCTTGGGCTTCTCAGGCCCCCAAACCTCATCCTCACTACAAGATGATAAAATGCATGTTGGTCAGGCCTTCCTAAATAAGGCCCAACCTCAGGTCCCTTGGCCATCTCAGGCCCCCAACCCTCATCCTCACTACAAGACGTTAAATAGTAAACTGGTCATACCTTCTTAACCGAGGCCCAGCCTCAGGCCCCTTGGCCCACCTTAGGCCCTGACCCAAGTTCATACCCAAAGTTTATGGTGTGGTGCGGGATTATTTCTTTATTTGCATCAGGTTATTCCTAGTGCCGTACACCACCCCCGTTAGGGAATCTTACCCCAGGGTACCATCAAGAACTACATGTGGCTTGATTCCCATCCTCATGGGATACATAGGACCATCTGAATGTATAGACTTCGGGTTCATCCCCATCTCATAGAAATATCCATTTCACCTTGGCCCCTTGGCCTACCCTTCCACGGGGAGGGGATTATATGGCATGTCCCGGGATTATGACCTCATTCTCGTTAGGATTTTAACGATTGTGACATGTACCTCTCCCTCCTAGGAATTCTCTATCCCCTTACTCTAAAGTTGAGCACCTTCTTCACCCTCTTTGGTGGTTCACCAATGTGCCTAAGGGTACTCTGGTTTAATACTCAGAATTTCAGACTCTGCTCAGACATGCTTCCACCCACTTTTCAGGCTTTGTGTTCCCCTTCATTAGGGCTTTCATCACCTTTCACACCTGGAGGGACCCCCCGAATGGCATGAATGCTAGGTCTAAGGGATATCCTACCATTACAGGCCAACACCCCCGAGGGTTTCAGACAACAAGCTGATACAAATCTGGTGTTGCGAATATGGTCAGTGGTCAATGCTCATTTGTTGTCCCACTTCAAGCTAACATGATATGGATACTGTGTTTCGAACATGTTCAACGGTTATCCTCCATCTCCATGCCAACCCCATTAATCCCAAAATTTTGATTACATGATTCACATCCTCCTTCACCTCACCATGTCCTAGTAGAACTTCAAAACTCTTGGTACTATTCCTCAGTGTGTATCCGCACTTTAGGAGGAAAAAATCTGCGACATGGTGATTGTTCGAGGCTTCACCGATTTTTCCCCTTGCATACATCTCATGTATCATGAATAATCTATCCGCCCTTGTTTCCTACACCGAGTTTAACTCAAGTAGGCTTAGGTATTGGGTTAGGGTCCTCCTTTACTTTGTATAGTTCCGCTTCTTCATGGTCTGAGTTCTAAGACCTTAAACTAGGATCCTTTCGTATTTCCCCTTTTGCAGAACTACGTGTGGATTGATTACCATCCTTATGGGATACGTAGGACAATCTGGATGCCTCGTTTTTGGGTCCAGCTCAGTTGGGATCTAGTTTCTCTTGCCCCTTTATCTCTTACCCCTATTTGGCCCCACCCCCATGGCCCATGGCTCCCCTCTCAGAATTGTATATGGTGTGGTGCAAGATTATGTCCTCATTCACGTCAGGTATGTTTTATTACACCGTACACATTCACCAACAAGCATCGTCTCTACTACGTCTGTGCTGCATGATGTTAAAATTCATGCCTGGTCCTATCACATGACCATAAACTATGATATTATCTTTCTAGACGCACGAAAAAAAACAGCACTGCATCATGATATCCTCACTCGAGGGGACACCATGTTTGGTATTGGTCACATGCCAGACCATTTGTCAATGCCTGCTATGGCTTGATTCTTGTGGCGATGCCAGGGCCTGTTACCCTAGTCCTATCACTCCACAAAAGAAAAACCACTCACCTTAAAGGACAAACAAGATCTATAAAATACCACTTCTCTTGGTGTGAGGGCCATGCCCGCACCCCCTTTTTTTATCCCTAACACTGGTACCTTACTGTTCCACTTCAAGAACTACGTGTAGCTTGATCCCCATCTTCATGGGGTACGTAGGAATGTCCGTGCACCTTGCCTCGAGCCTAGCTCAACTCTCGTTTTCAGTCCCTCAACCTTAAACTTCTCCAAGAAACACATGGTGGTCGGAAACCCCAGTTCTTGTCCACATTGGATTTTTTGTAATTACCCCACCATGTGTCTAACACGTTTCCTACCATCCATGGTCTGAGTTCTACGACCCTAATCTAAGACCTCCCTATCGGAAGGGATTCGACTCCCTCTATCTAATATGTCTCATTTCCGTATTCAGATGCATTTTGACAGAGACTGAAGTGTGAGATTTTCATGGGGACATTCCCCCCGTTCCATGTCAAATATTCATGAGTTCACTATTTAGATCCTTATCCTCTTCCATATCCGAAGGGACCCCCTAACGGCCTAGTCCCATGCCGCATTGGCTCACCTAACATCCTTGGCCAACACCCCTAAGGATCTTTAATGAAATTTGTGACAGGTCTCGTGTTTTGAACATGGTCAACGGTCGACCATCATTTGTTTGTCCCCATTCCAGGCTAACACGATGTGGATGCTGTGTTTCCACCATAGTTAACAGTTATCCTCACTATTGGAAAGGGGTTCTATCCCCACACATCTATCCCCACAGTTTGATAAACCGTGGGGATAGTCCTTCTTTGTTTATCAATGCCCACGGTTTTTTAGAACCGTGGGTATTCAATCCACAATTTTATCGGGCCTCCTCATCACTCCGTCTCGCGCTCCTCACTCTCGTGCTCCCTCGCTCTCATACTCCCCCGCTCTCGTCCCTGCTAAAACCCTAGGTTCCAGATCTCCGCCTCCGGCCCTCTCCCCCCCCTCCCCGACCAGTGCCTCTCGGGTATCCGACCTCCTCCTCCCAGCCCTCTACTCCCCTCTCCGACCTTCCACCTCCTGGCCATCCGACCACCGGTACCCGGCCATCTCATCCCCACTCCGGACTCCACATCCGCTCCCGACCTCAACGTCCCGGCCGGCATTTCCACCTCAACGTCTCGGCCTCCGCCTCCCTTCCTCCAGCTCCAGCGACGTGCCCCTTCCCCCTGTAGGATCCCTCTCCTCCGGAAACATCCCGGCAGATTCATTTCATTTAGGTTTGTAATTTTTTCTCCTTGATTTTTTTTTTATTTTTAAACTAATCACCGATTCTTATATCAACTCACCGGAAGAGTCATTGCATTTATGTTTCATCAATTTTTGGGTTGAGGTTCGAGTGTGGTTTTATAATGGTTGAGGCTTAAATCGATAAGCTCATTAAAACCAACTGTGTTAGGGAAGTCCAATACCTCACATGTCTGGACAACATTCTCCTAGTCATGAATAAGAATATAAAAATTAGGATCTATATTTACTTCTGAGATCTCAATCACCATTTCTCAAAATATGATTTCCCCATCCTAGCAACAGAGTTGCTGATTGATGTGAATGTCGATTTCCAGGCTCCGTCCATCATGGATGGTTATTTTGGATACAATATATCTGGATTTCTTGGTGATACATAGATGGAATTGACCTAGAGTGAAGTCATAGGGTCTAGGATCCTAAAAAATGTATCTTCTTAAAAGGATCAGAAGAAGATGGTTCTCCCTGAGAACACTAAAAATCTAAAGCAACATCATACTTTTCATGTTTTTTTCTGATAGAAAGATGACAAATATTAAACCGAGTCAATTTTATGTCTATAACCATGATAATATTCAATAGGATCATAACCAATAGGTATCCTTATAATTTGAAATAGAGCTTCAACACACATGTTTATTCTAGGATTAATATCCGACTTTTATAATTCCAAAAGAATGATAGAGGCTTACTTGTGAACCTGGGGAATTAAAGAAAAACCACTCTTGATAATCCCCTTAAAATATTTAATATGAGTTGATGTGAAACTCAATGGAGTAATGACTGCTTGAGGTTGGAGTAAAGAAGAAATGTCTATAGCAGTGAGAGCTGATAAAATGTGCACTGAAAAATTTGGATTTCCATAGCCACCTTAGCTCTTACTGTCAGAGGGAACATCCTCATGATCCACTAGTGGTGGTGATAGTACATGATGTATATGGGAATGCTTAGAAGACCCCATAACCACATTATCACTCCTTTATCTAACAATATGCGATCCATGAAGAATTGGATCTACTGTTTGAGCTTCATCCTCAGCCTCAAACCTTCCGTGAACATTAGAAACTATAGAAAAATATTCAACTGAACTTTCCTTGGGAAAATAAATATATGTCACAATAACTAGCTCCTCAACCTGATGAAATTATTCATTAGACTAATCAAATTGGCTATGAGAAGCCTCTTCTTGACATTGAATAAGCTCAACCATGGTAAGATTTACTTCTGGAACCAAAGTTTCAGTTTTGAATGGTACTGACTCCTCCACTCTCCTAGAAGGTACCATCTTGATAGGTGATTCATTCATAGATAGTGAGGTCTGAGATGGATCCCTTTGATCCATACCTTCCTAGCATATTTCCTTTAAGGATCTTGAATTATAATCCCAAAAATAACCAATGGTATTCAATAAGATAACATGTAAAGTGTCATTCTTGTGGAACTTCACTACACCCCCTTCATCGAGATCCAATTCTTTTGTCTTCAAAACTAAAGAAATCAACCTTCCATAAGGGTAGTAATTAAGATTACCCTTTCCATTGTAACAATGATGAAAAAAATGCATCACGTGCCTTGGAAGATTCGATTTCAGGTTATTTATTGGAATATACAACAAATATATATCCTGGAAAAGAGCTTTATCCATCTCACTAGCTTTCTAAACTATTCCAGTATGAACAAACTTACACAATACCTTCTATTCTACTTGAAAATATTTCACGGGCTTCTTTTCAAAATTATAGGTTCCAAATAAAAACTCAAACACTTCTGATGGCCCAAATGAGCCTATTTCAACAAGCATATGACTGAAACTAAACTCTCCCTCATGGGGACAATGGAACATCTCATCCTTTTTTATAGAAGAAATCATTAATGAATTTCCATTGACATTTGAAGAAATTACATCTTTATTTTTATTAAAATGAAACCCCACATATGGAGTGATTATTTGTGGGTTCTGTCAAATTAAGTGACTAAATTATTTATATTCTATGTTATTTTAGAACTGAATTATGTGTTTTTTCTTCACACATTCATTATACTTCAATCTCATTTCTTTTTGTACACTCTGCATGTATTAATTTCATGTGAGGTAATTATAAATGTCATGCTAACTAGGTGCCTTTACTCATGGAACTACACGTTGTCTAATATCATGACACATCATATAGGCAGACATGATTTGTTGGTATGTCATACACAACAAAAAACTATATAGATTTTTTTCCACACACTATGTGAGTGAGAATACACACCCTATAGTGTATAAGGGTTCATATCATGTTTCCTCTAATACAATATACGTTTATTATATTTCTGATGGAAATTAAGAACTAACAAGAAGGGTTCCTATTGTGTTCCCTGTCATTTCATGCAATGCATGAATTACTTTTAAATTAATTAATATTTTTTAATTTATTAAAAATTATAGAAAATTTGAATCCCTAGGACTGTTTGGATGGGAAGTTCAGATAAATGAATTAATGCATTAATTGCATAATTATTTTATCACTTTTTGACTTTTATCTTAATAAACAACAAATAGAAAGGAATTATAGCTTACTTATAATATAATATTGTAACCAGTTGGGGACATCATTTAAAAGGGGTCATGATTTAAGAAAATAAATACTTATAAAATGAATATAAAAATATGAAATATTATACTAAGACTGTTTCTCTCATGATAAAAAATTTTAGGAGAGGTGGAAGAGGAAATTAAATATGTTTTGCTAGCTACTAATATGCTTTGATTAATTTAATAATTAAATTGATTGTAATGAATTTTTTAAATATGATTTACATTATTGACTGAAAGATATTTTTTTCTTGATATAGAATGGATAGAAGCTGGATGTATCGTGCCGATCGGATTTCAACCGAGTTTCAAAATAATTTGGAGAATTTTTTAGATTTTGCATTTAACAATGCGTCAGATGGAGGTTGTATACAGTGTACCTGTTATAATTGTGTTGGAAGACCATGGTTAAGACGAGAAGAATTTAGTTACCATTTAACAAAATTTGGATTTCAAGCAAACTATAATGTTTGGTTTCACCATGGAGAGATGAACCAATCTTCAACTGTTCATAAACGAAATGAAAGAAGTGACATGGAGAATTTGATATTTGATCGGTTTCCAAATGTGCATCATTCCGAGAGAGACAGTATGCCGGTGCAAGAAGACAATGATATTAGTAGACATGAGGAAAATACTGAAGGCGATGATGTTGAGAGAGTGAAAAATTTATTGGATGATGCCAGAACTCCAGTATATCAAGAATGTACTAAAATGACTAAGATGGAATTTTTAATGCGGTTATATCATGGGAAAACCATGTATGGGATTTCTAATACCGCCATTGATTATATTCTTACATTTTTGAAGGACTTGCTTCCTGATGGTGCAGATATTCCCTCAAATCATTACATGGCATGGAAGTTAATTAAGCAGCTTGGATTTGCTACTAATAAAGTCCATGCTTGTCCGAAGGATTGCAGTTTATTTTTGGAGGAAACAGATGACCGTAATGACTGTAAAGTATGTGGTACATCTCGATGGAAGACAAATGCAGATGGAACACCATCTCGTGTGCCACAGAAAGTCATGTGGCACTTTCCATTGATTTCCAGACTTCAAAATCTATTCATGTCTCCAGAAATCTCAGACAATATGTGATGGCACGATGTTGAGAGAATTAAAGGTAATGATGAGCTGGTCCATCCTGCAGATGGATTAGCATGGCGGACATTTGATTCACAACATCCTTATTTTGCAGCTGAGGTGCATAATGTCATATTGGGCCTATCATGTGATGGTTTTAATCCGTTTGGTCAGATGCTTACTGCTCATAGCATGTGGCCGGTTTTTATTCATGTTTATAATCTTCCTCCGTGGATGTGTATGAAAAAACCATTCACTTTCTTGAGTATACTGATTTCTGGACCTTCAGATCCTGGTAATGATATAGATGTCTACTTGCAGCCTTTAATAAGAGAATTGAAACAACTTTGGGAATTAGGCATGCAAACATTTGATGCTTCTTCAAAGAATACGTTTCAGATGCGTGCTTCCCTTCTATGGACCATAAATGATTTCCCTGCCTATGCAATGATTTCTGGGTGGAGCACGAAGGGAAAATTATCATGTCCCGTTTTTATGAAGAATACACGATCAAAAAGGCTTAAATATCGTCGTAGTTTCAGTTTCATGGGGCATCGTCGATTCTTGCCAATGGATCATCAATACAGGAAGAATCGTCGGAGGTTTGATAATAATGTTGACACTGAAGAACCACCTCAACGTATGTCTGGAAGTGATGTTCTTAATGAATTGAAAGATTTCAGCTTTTCATTAGGGAAAGGTCAGTTGAAATCTCAAAAGAGGAAGACTTCTGATACTCAAGTCACTTACAATTGGAAAAAGAGAAGTATTTTTTTTGTGTTGCCATATTGGTCTACTAATTTGTTACGTCATTGTTTAGACGTAATGCATATTGAGAAAAATATATGTGAAATGTTGCTTGCAATTCTTTTGAATATTAAGGGGAAGACCAAAGATGACTTCCGATCTCGTCAGGATTTATTGTACTGGGGTATTCGACCAGAACTACACCCTGTTTGTATCGGTGAAAACAAATGGAAAGTTCCATGTGCTTCTTATGTGATGACACCGACAGAGAAAGATCAATTTCTGGCAATATTGGAGAATATCAAGGTTCCAGATGGTTATTCCAGCAACATATCTAAACGAGTCAACAGAAGACATTTGAAATTGAAATCCCTAAAAACTCATGATTATCACATCCTTCTTCATGAATTGATTCCAATAGCAATTCGGCATTTGCTACCCAAAAATGTAAGAGTGATGGTGATTCGCTTGTGTCATTTTTTTAGAGACCTTTGTGCTAAAAGGTTATCCAAAGCATTATTGATAAAAATGCAGCAATAGGTACCATTAATTCTGTGTGAGTTGGAAAAAAAATTTCCTTCATCCTTTTTCACTTGCATGCTGCATTTAACAGTTCATCTTCCAACTGAGGCACTTCTTAGGGGACCAGTCGCTTTTCGGTGGATGTATCCCACTGAAAGAAATATGTGCACAATGAAATCATATGTCCGAAATAAGAATTATCCTGAAGGTTCCATTGTGAGGAGTTATCTGGCCCAAGAATGTATGGATTTTTGTTCAATGTATTTGTCCGATGTGACCACAAGACATAATCGACCAATGAGAAATTAAGATGAGCAGTATGAGGAAATTCAACCCTCGTTTCCCTCTCTTCCTCAAACAGGTGGAATTGTCGGGTCATATACATTGGTTACATTGAGCTTTGAAGAGCGGAATATGGCACATCGTACAGTCTTGTTTAATTGTGGTTTGTTCGATGCCTATATCAAGTAAGTAATTTGAATATCTATATGTCATCTCATACGATATCATATCACATATAACTTATACTATTATTATCATTTTATGTAGGTAACATAAACAAATTATAGGTAGAGTTCATCGATATTTTCCATTGAGAAGGAGAGAGGCTATACATAGCCAAGAGTTCCCAGCTTGGTTGAAATCAAAGGTATGACCATTACTTTAAATACCTTAAAATATAGATATATGTTTAATTATATTAGTCATATGTATTCCAGGTATTGAGTTTACCTGCTGAGTTCATTTCTCAAGAATTAAGAGCGTTGGCTTTTGGTCCCAATTCTTTGGTTCGTGACTGGAAATCTTTAATAATCAATGGATATAAATTTGTCACAACTGATAGAGCAATGAAAATGAGAACACAACATGATGGTGTTATGTTAACCGCTGGAACGGATTGTTATGCCAGTGCATCAGATAGTCGACCTCGATATGAAGATGTGTATTATTATGGACTGGTTGAGAAAATATTGTTATTGGATTACTAATCTCAAGGTCGAGTCACTATGATGAAATGTAAATGGTTTGATTCAACGACGCGAAATGGTACATTTATTGATGATTGTGGATTTAGAGTTATTGACATGAGTCGATTCTTGCATACTGATGAACCATACATTTTGGCATCAATGGAAAAACTAGTGTTTTATGTGAAAGATCATTTGAAACCTGATTACGGTGTCATTAATGAGGTAATCCCAAGACATATTTTTCATGATGCTGGAGATGAAATTGTCACTATTGATTCCCCCATCAGTGTTAGCCAAAATACTATATTTGATGATGCAAATTGTCCCATTGTGAGAGATGATGTTGAACCTGAGGTGGTGGAGGGTAGTATATAAAAGCAACCATATATATTCAGAGTTCATTCAGTTTAACTTGACATGAGTTTCTCAGGTTGGTACTAATGAAAAATGTTATGACATTATTTGTCTTCTTTGAATTCTAAGTTGTATGTATGATTTGTAAAAATTGTTGCTAAAAAATATTTATTTCATTCTTATGCATATTATGAAGAAAACTACAAAAGCTCGCAAGAAGAGATTATTTGATGTTGATCCTGTTAGACGCGACCCTGAGTTGTCTTCAGTGAGTATAATAATTCTAATATTTATCTTCTTCATTACATATAATGTAATCTTCATATTTTTGATCAATTTTTTTTAGGGACATATAACTCCAGAGTTCCCTCTTCCCACTATGGGACCGAGCAGGGATTCTCCTAGGCCTAGGCGGAGCTCCCGTCTTACCACTCCCCCCACTAACCCATCATTGGACATCCCATCTACCACACATGTACGCCCTCCGCTTGAGACCCTTGGGATGTTCCCATACATGCCGCCATCATCATCCCATTTACCCTCTTTTTCCCATTCCATGTCCATCCCGACTCGACCGATGTTCTCACCTGCACAATTTCCATATCCATTCATGTATCCCCAGACTTACTACGCATATTCTGACATGTCTGCACCACCTCCTTTTCCTACCATCCTTCCTACACATATTGAGTCTGTTCCTTTAGTTTCCACACCTATTCATGAAGATCAGCCGGAGCATGCTGTGGAACAGATACTTCCTTCGGAGGATGCTGATCCAGCACAGTCTACTGATGCCTCACAGTCTATTCAGGAGCCTGCATCAGGTGTTTTTATAAATCTTTCAAAATATAGCATTTCACTTTTGTCCTATTGTATTGTCACTTAACTCTTCTCTTTTCACCTCTTATCTTATTTAGTGGGATCTTCTAGTAGGCGACGTGGACGCACTCGAATGCGGGATGCCTGGAATCGTGAAACTCAGATTATGGTGGATTATAATCCTCAAAATCAAATGGTAGGTAAAAATGCTAAGGAGTGTAGAAGTTTCATGGCTACTTTAGCCAAATATCATGATATCGTTCCAGTGGAACCGGTCTCATGGAGACATATCAGTGCTGACATCAAGGATAGGGCATGGGCGTAGATATGGATATGGAAATTTTATAAATTTATATTTATATTAGTAATGTATTTATATGACTTAACATGTTCGTTGCAGAGTCGATTTAACTTTCCTAATGGTGAAGCTGCCAAAGCTTCTAGGTTGAGTGATCTTGGAGAGTATTGGCGGTCATAAAAACATGAGTTATATATTGGTTGGAGGAGTAGAGTGGGTACTGAGTTAGAGGGTGTACCCACAAACCCTGACTGTCCAAAAAGTCAATATCAAAAAATGACCGCACATTGGGAGACTGAACGGTTTAAGGTACTACCAATCTTTAATGATTTTTATATAAAAATTTAATTCTTATTACTTGTATTGTTTTTGTGTTTCTTAGGTAGTGTCAGAGAGAAACAAAAAAAACAAAGATTAATTGACATATTTACACACATTAGGGCGCACTACAATGCCCGAGCATGAGAAACAACGGGTACGTTCATCTGAATTAAAACAATGTCCTTATTTATAACATGTCATCATAATTTATTCATGCATTCCCTTGGTTAGTCTATGTATCCTGGAAATCACATCTTATACTAGGAGAAGACTTGTCTATTTTTTCTAAACAAGTAGTATATTTCCTTGAAACCCATTTCAGAACACCATTTCAGAAAACCACCAATTGGTTATGACTGCCATTTACCTCAATGTTTGTAGGTCATTGTTGCAACTCACTTCAATCCAATTTTTTGCATTTCTCATATATGGTTGTAATCCAAATTTATGCATTTCTCATATGTAGCAAGCTGTATTGGGCATTGAAGGTCCTGTACCTCGTGCCAAATTATTCTGCTCCAGTAGAAAAAAAAGATGGAACTGCAGTTAATTCAAAAACACAAGATAAAATTGTAAGTTTTTTTTATTTATATTTCAAACATTTATATGAAATTCATAATTTAATATGTTTATAATTTCAACAGTCTGCCTTGGAGGCCATGGATGAAAAGGAAGCTTACAACTTAGGGCCAAATGATCATTTGAGTCAGGTGTTAGGTGCGGAGCATCCTGGAAGAGTCCATTGTAGACCAGGCAAAAACATTGTCCCCTCTAGGTATTGGTCATCATCGGAATCCTCTAAGGCCTCTGAGTTGGAAAGCTCTGCTGAATTAGCTGCAACAAAGAAAATGGTATTAGAGGAGCGTGAAAAAAGTAAGCTAATGAATGAACATTTCATGAAAGCAATGTCAGTTTTGAGTCAGTTACTACCATCAGAGGCTGCTGCCACTTTTCATTCATGTATGGCATCAATGCGCTCTTTAAATTATGCCTCAGGTGATTCCCATGAGGGTCCTAGTGGCGGTTAGGGTGGTGGTGATGGAGTTGGTGAGGATGTTGGAGCTGGTGAGGATGTTGCTGATGCTGTTGTTGGTGATGATATTGCTGTTGATGATGCTGATGGTGCGGTTGGTGATGATGTTGATGATGATGATGATGCTGGACATGGGGATGATGATGATGGCGATGGGGGGGATATTTATCCCCTCCATTTTTGACTTAGCAGAGAGACTTCTGTTGGAGTTTATTTTTTTTTTGTATTGGTGGACTGCTGTATGTGAATTTCTGTTTAGACTGTTTGAAAATTTCTGTTATTTGGGTTGTCTGGGCAGGGCAGTGGGGAGGGAGGGGGGAGGGCTGGGCAGTGGGGAGGGAGGGGGAGGGGCTGGGCATGGGGGGAGGGGGGGGGGGAGGGGGGCTGGGCAGGGGGAGGGCTGGGCAGGGGCTGGGCATGGGGGGAGGGGGAGGGGGGCTGGGCAGGGAAAGGGCTGGCCAGGGGGGAGGGGGAGGGGGGCTGGGCAGGGGGAGGGCTGGGCAGGGGGGGTTGCTGGGAAGTGGGGAGGGAGGGGGAGGGGCTGGGCATGGGGGGAGGGGGAGGGGGGATGGGCAGGGAAAGGGCTGGACAGGGGGGGAGGGGGAGGGGGCTGGGCAGGGGGAGGGCTGGGCAGGGGGGATTGATGGGCAGTGGGGAGGGAGGTGACAATTTTTAACTTGACATGATATTTGGACATGACATGAGTTAAACAGGTTTGGGTTAGACATAAAGTGGTTCAGGTTGTGAAATACTAGAGAGAGTAAACTGAAAATTGTCCAATCTACCCTACTTCATTTTCTATACATTTCATATTTATATACATTCCATTTTGGTTAAAATACACTACTGGAATGTATAAAAATTCTATCAAGAAAAGAAAGAATGTGTAGACTCCCAATACTTGAATGATGTCAATGACACCAATGACAATAAGACCACTACACTTTCTAACCAATACTTGAATGCTCATGAATTTGTCTCATGTATAGAAACCAGCAAAGTAATTTCTTGCAAGACTCAGGAGGCTTCTAATCCTGTCATCCCTGCTGATACCAACAAAAACATTTATTCTACAAGGGATGTCATCCTGAGAAGCAAGAGTAATCTGGCTGAAAGGGATCATGTTAAACCTGACAATGGCCTGGTAAGTTCTATGAAACCCTAGCATGTGAATGACTCACTTATTTTAGCTGGATCAACATCTCTCATTTCCTATTCTCCTGAAGTTAACACTGTGGTTCCATCTCATGCTAGCAGTTCCAAGATTCTCAAACAAGTACCCCTAATCACCCTCTCCCTGCACTGCTTAGCACTAATTGAACAGTCACTGAGAGGTCTTTGCTAACTGATGCTGATAAATATGTTTCTTCTGAAATGGAAAAAACTAGCATGGCCCCTTTATATAATACTGCTTTTGTCCATACTGTTTCTCCTGCTATTATTTTGCATTCTGCTACAGAAAATTCTGCTACTCCTGCTGCTGGACATCCTGTTCTCAACACTCAAGTTATATCCTAACTGAACTCATATTTACTGTGGAGAGAAGGTGACTATTGTGATGTGAATTATGGTTTTCAGAGCATTGAAGGTTCAGAAAATAGAAATATATTCACCAGAATCTTTGCTAGTGTCAGGTTGAAAGGATTGATGTGTAGTCAATGATAACATTACTAATATATGAAACACCAAAAAAAAGTTTATAAATATAAATATATTCTTAGTGGTTTAGAATACAGGTGAACTCTCTTGAAGAAAATTTCTCAAACAAAGACTCTGGAATTCAATCGAAGTAAATAGTTGAGGAAAAAAGTGTTATGAGAAATCAATAAAGAAAATTTTATACAGATGATCATTATGAAGGTGGGATATTGGTGTTACCATTATAACCAGTTGTAGTTTCATATAATCTACTACTAATTATATATTATTATTATGAAAAATCACATTTATGGAAAAGTGGTAAACCATTTGAGATTACACACAGACATCACCAAAACAAAATTGAAATAGTCGAATCACTGAACTGTAATTTAATACTATTAGAGGATTTAACTCTTAGGAGACTCCATTTTAGAGGTGAATCCTTCCCACACCAATCTTCATTAAGATATATTTCAATGTTGTATGGTACGTTGTCCAAAGTTTGGATGAGATCTTCCACAAAAATAATCTTCCCATTGAAACCATTTTCTAGTATGCCAAGATGATTGTGGATCCAAACACCTTTCTCCTTAGAGTGGCTAGCCTGAAGATGCCTCCCCAGTAACTGTTCATATTCCTCTTATGTAGTAATTACCTGAAGGATCTTGTCACAAAAAGCTTCCTTACAGTTGATGATGTTTCCAACTAGTCATATTCTATCAATTCTTTAACACACTAAGGGATATCAAATTCAGTAACCTCCTTGACAGCATGCACCCGGTCAGATATAGATTAATCCTATGATGAAGAGTCAAGCCCCTTAGGCGAGTTTACCTCTTCTGGATTGGAAAACTTTAGAGGTATATTTCCTTTGCTTGAGGATTGAGTAACAGGAGGGATAGGTAATAAATAGTAATATTTCTTTCTACACAGCCTTTGAGAGTGCTAGATAAACCCTTCTGGATCGATAAGAGTGTTTCCCCCTTCCTTTAAGTGGTTATAATTTATTCCGCATCCATGTCCACTTCCTTAGACTCAATGAGCGCATCTGAATTAGAATACCTTTCTTTATTGGGAGCCCCTTAGGTGAGTTTACCTCTGTGTGTTTTGAAGGTTAGATTTGGACTCTTAGTGTATTGGATTTGTAGCTCCACTTCACTTCAAGAAGCATACAATGACATTAGAATGTTGTCTATAAATTGTTCTCTATCTTCTAGGATCTTCTCATTTGGTTTTGTTGTATGCTAAATAGATGTAGAAATGTTGATGCACAACAGGTTCATAGCAAACAACAATGATTTTCTTGTTGTTTGTTCTTCTCTGATGCTCGTGTATACTTTTGTACAGGTTTGTATGTGTGTTCTTCTTATTCTTGGTTCCACGCCTTCTCTACAATTCTGTATGGTTCTCCTTATTTTATGTTCAGCGGCCCAAAACTGTGCATGTGGATATCCTCATGAATAATATAGTTCAATGACATGTCATTAAATATGTTTTTCCAAAAATAATTATTATAATCAGTAGCATTAATAACTATAATATGACCCATAGACAAACAATCGAAAATTATATATAAAAGAGTTAAAGTATGGAGCTATGTCACAGTTGCAGTGTCACTAAGCAATGTCACTAAAGAGCGGTGACTCAGGAGTGGTGATTTTTCCTATCTCTGAGTGGTGTAAAAACCCATTTTCATAGGAGTAGTGACTCATACTTTGCGAAATTCTAGTACTAGTGTCTTGAAGTCATAGAAGTGTGTTATATACTTTTTGAAAATTCTAGAGCGGTAGCTGTTTCACATCCTTTGTGAATTTTCTGGAGCGGTGTTTGTTTGGACCGATAGAAATGTCTGTTTGGATCAGTAGCAGTGTCTGGCCCTTTTCCATTTTTTTGGACCGGTATCTATTTCTGGTCCAATGATTTTTTTCTGGACTGATAGCTATTTCTGGCCCTTTTCCATTTTTTTCTCCAAAAATATCTCATGGGATTTAGTGAAATCCTTAAGTTGTTTGACTTGATCATTGAAGGCTTGAGTAACTGGGGTTAATATCATATTTTCCACAAGAAATTTCAAGTTATTATTCATTTCATGCTTGGAATTGTTCCTGGAGAAATAATAGTCAACTTTTTGGGGTAATTTCCAGTTGGTAAGTGGAAGCCTCATTTCAAAACTGCTTGATTATATTATAAACATGGTCACTATTCTTTGTGATTTTATCCAAAGTATCATGGTCTGTTTCACTAGGCAATGCATACAATTCCTTTCTAATCATATTTTTGAATGGATCAATATTAGTGGAGGTTGATGTATCCACAACCGAAGTATAAGAACCTTTAATTAGTTATCCAATTTCAGTATTCAACAGAGACAAATCATAGTTGTCAAGATATGTAACAAGGTTTTTAAGATCCTCCATTATGTTCTCCATTGTTGTTTTATACTATATAATCAAACCATTAATCCCAAGAGTCAATTTATTTACATCATTTTCATTCTTGGTGTTGCTTTCAACAATGGTCTCCAAGGTTGAAATGAGATTAGGCTAAATCTCATTTATCACCATCTTGGAAACAAAGGTAGAATCTGACATACTGATACCAACATAATAATAGGTAGAGGAAGAAGGCACCAACTTCCTAAACAGTTCCAATTCAGACTTTATATTGTTCAATTCATCATTTAACTAAAGGTTTCCTTTTCTAGAATTCTCAAATCATTCCTGATTTTAGTTTGTACTAACTCCTTAATGGTAGATTAGATATCATGTTGTGACTCACCAAATAAGACTTAGTGACATAGTCACTACAAAAAATGGGTACTGATGGAGTAGGAATAGGTCTGGGTTCCTCAGCAGGTGAAATATCAAAATTGGTGGTAGGTCTTAGGTGAAACAACTTTTACAGATCCATTGGATTGATTGAGATCCCATGAGGAAATTCAACTTCTTCACACTCTCCTATAAATTTGTACAAAGTATCCATCAATGTTGGGTTATAAGGATGTGGTACTTTAATCATTTTTAAAATGGGAGTTTTCTCCCCATCAATCAGATCTTCTCCTGCCACATCTCCACTATCAACATCCTATTCCTGATTAACTATCATAGTAGAATTTTTAAAGGATGTCTGATCTAGAATTTTTGGGGTTCTGGATTTCTATTTTTTTGGATTTTGGTTTGCATTTTGGCTTTTGCATTCTGGTTTGCAAGATTAAGGTGAGATTCCTTTGTCTGCTTCGTTTTTGGGCATTTTGGATTTTTCATTCTGGTTTTAAGGATCAAGGTGAGATTCCATTTTGGATTTTTCATTCTGTTTCGTTTTGGGCATTTTGTCTGCTTCTGTTTTTGGGTTCTGGATTTCTGTTTTTTTGCATTTTGGCTTTTGCGTTCTGGTTTGAAGGATCAAGGTGAGATTCCTTTGTCTGCTTCATTTTTGGGCATTTTGGCTTTTGCATTCTGGTTTGAAGGATCAAGGTGAGATTCCATTTTAGCTTTTGCATTCTGCTTCGTTTTTGGGCATTTTGTCTGCTTCTGTTTTTTGGGTTCTAGATTCTTGATTCTGGATTTCTGTTCTGTTTTTTGGGTTCTGGATTCTGGATTTCTGTTCTGTTTTTTGGGTTCTGGGTGAACTGTGTGACCTCTTTTCTTTCTCCAGGTAAACCATATATACCCACGGTTATATAAACCGTGGGTATATATGCTGTTGTGAAACAATCTATACCCACGGTTTTTAACCGTGGGTATATATGTTGTGCTTTTAAAATGTATACCCACGGTTTATCAGAACCGTGGGTATGATGAAATATTAGTGGGATATACCCACGGTTTTCAGAAAACCGTGGGTATAGACCTATTGCGACGGCACTGCAGCGCACGGTTTTTAAAACCGTGGGTATATCCTATACCCATGGTTTTAAGGGCTATACCCACGGTTTTGAACCATAGGTATAGGTGATATTTCCAGTAGTGCCTCCATATTCACACCGCCATCATTGTGGTCCAGATTTCGAGCTTCATGATTCACACATTTCCACTTCCTCGTGTTCAAGTGTAATTCCGACATACTCGGATTTATCTCTTCGAGCATCTTGGTGCGCTACATGGATGGGTTAGCATAATTTGGTCGGTATTTACCGAGAATCCCTTTACCGTAACATGTCCCTTCTTTTGTCAGGATGTCCCACCACTACCTGTTTCCCACATCAAGCACGACTCACGTGGGATAAGTAGTTTTGGTAGGATGTGTACCGGTACAGCCAGGCTTCTCATCATCCCGCACGATGTTAAACTGTACTTCCAGAACTACGTACGACTTGATTCCCATTCTCATGGGATACGTAGAGACACCCAGGCATTTAACCTAGGGTTCAGCCCCGAGAATCACAGATCCCATCCTTTCCCACCATCAGTCCCTCGGCTTGACTCCTTGTAGGGAACTGCGTAACTACAACTTCGCCCTGAACAAGTTCGGGATGCCCCAAGATGACATTGGGAAGCGACGAATCTCTTGCCAGAGAGGCACTGTCTGAAAGAAGCAATGATCCACGATCAAACCGATAAGTCCATCCAATGCACTCCCACCACGGTGGTGTAATTTCAAGATTGTTGGATTCTGTTCGAACAAACCCTCACTCCACATTCCACGCTTTGCGTGCCCCTCATTCGGACCCCCTTCATCTTTCATGTTTGGAGGAACCCTCTAACAGTATGAATTCTTGGCCTATGGCCCACCTATTGTCCTGGGCCAACGTTCTGGACGACTAACGAATGACATTTTGAGCCCAATTCTATGTTTCGAACATGGTCAATGGTCGAACCTCATTTTCTATCCCCACTCCAGGATAATGCAATAAGAATGGTGTGTTTCAAATGCGGTCAACAATTATTCTTTATTGTCACGCCACCCCCACAATGTTCTGAATCCTGGGTTTCATGATTCACACCTCCCATTACCATCTGTCCAGATTGATTTCAGCGCCCCTAGCATTACTCCGTTCGTGCACAAGAGCACACTATGAAAGTGGTAATTCGACTATTCTGAGAGCTTCATTCTCCAGTCAGGTCCCTCCCTTTTCCTCCCAGAAATCCGGACTAGTTGTTAAAACCCTGGATGCCCGAATATTGGATTGCACTCCTACGTCTGGAAGGGGTGATAAGATGGTCATCCCTTGTTTCTCACATCAAGCCCGACCCACGTGAGCTTAGGGAACGATCGCTGGACGCCCCGTGAACATCCTAAGGATGGAATAAACCAATGTAAACAATGAAACACATGCATGACATGGAATCAAACAATTAAATCATGAAAGTAAGTTTAAGGGTTTGTAATCATTACAGTACCCGAGGGTCAACTCCCCCCATGGATGGATTAACGTCTTTGAAGGAGTGTAGAAGCTCCGCCACCCTCTGGATGGTGGAGTCTAGGAGTTGTTTCCACCTGTTCAGCTCCCGCTCCTCCTCAACGGCGAGAGGCCACAATTCGTTGGCTGCAATCCAGGCCTACTCCATGTTGGCCCAGATAGAGATCATTTCCAAAGAAGCTAACTTCAGGACCTCTTCAACTTCTACCAACTGGTCCTTCAATCATAATATTAGCTCAGATTGCGTGTTGAGGGAGGTCAAGTGATTGTCTGCCCGATTCTGCGACTGCTGGACCTCTTCTTCAGCCTTCTGGAGCCTCTTGATGTTTATCTCCTTCCTCCGCTGCCAGCCCACGCCAAGGTCATGGTCATACTCCCAAATATTTTCCTCCATAAGATCTCGGACGAGCATGTGAGGATGCTGGGAATCAACTTCCCCAGCACACAGTTCGCGTAATCGCGAGCGAAGTCTGTTCATATCAAGAAACCATAGTTCATGGGGGGGGGGGTGTCATTGATGAAGTGCATGATCTGATTCCATGGTCGGTGACAGAAAATTTTTCTATGCTCCTTGTCGGAGGCCGTCTCTTCCTAGTAGGCGCGATTGCCCGACTCGTATGCAGGGAATTGCCCCAGGAAATACTCAGCCGGGTCCACATCTGGAATCGGATTGGGCATGGAGAGGCCTGAATCGTCTGGTTGATCCTCATCATTGGATCCCACCTTGATAACCTTGATCACAGTACCACTGGCACCCCCGCTAGTGATCGGAAGCGCTGCTGTTCTGTCAGGCTGGATGTCCACATCCACGACCGTTGGCATGCCCCTGGGAAGGGTGCTACCAGAATCCCATATCAACTTCGCCACAGTAGCCCATTACAATTGAAGGATTGTACACGCCAAGAAGGGGGTGTGAATTTCATTCAACATGGCTAGGGGATGATAGTTGTCAATTTAGTAGAGAAGACATACATAGGTCAAAACCCTGGTCTCGCTCTTGGGCTGATGTCATTTGAACCCTGAGACGCGGCCCCCCATATATGGTTGGAAGGTCTGGAGACTCCAGGGGAGTTGCCTCGACTATCCCTGCCCCACCAGAAATGGAAGTTGATACAGAATAGGCGTGGATCCTGAAGGTCCCGCATCGGCGCCCATCGAGGGGTGGGAATGAGGTCTATGCACAAGGTCATCCTGCACAGTGCAGACGCTGATAAGGAATCCAGAGTAAACTAAGGTCATACTCTGAAGAAGGAACTTCATATTTTACCTTGAGCGACTCTACGAAATCTTCAAGATCAGAGGATTGATCGCCGACCTCACCCTCCTCTGGTGGAATTTCTTTACCAGCCTCATCTCCCCTAGAGGGGTCATCCAATTCGTCCGACAGGGGGAAGCGCTCTCTCAGGTCTGCGGCTGACAGTTTCAGAGGGACTGTGCGACCCAACAACACCCTGACTCAGTATTTCATTGGATACGGGGCACCCTGGAAGTGTATGAAGTCTTCCATCTCAGCTATGTATTACTCTGCCTCTGCCTGGGATAGTGCGAAACCATCCCCAATAGGGCCGATTCCCAGAAAGTCCATCCCGATGCAGTTGAGGTGTTTCCATAACTTGGATGGGCCGAGGAATTTCCAGTTGATTTCCCAGATGTCCCAGGCCTCTAGGAAGACAATATTCTCTGGCATTTCAATGTGACACAACCGTTTACCCAGGGCCTGAGTAGAAATCCTGCGGAATCCCCTCAGTGGCCGCCCCTCTGGACGACTCTATTCTCTTGGGACCACTGGCTCTGTTGCCACAGCTGGATCCACTACCGTCGATCCCCCCTCAACTGGTGCGAGAATATCCACTACATCAGCCTCACCACTATGGAATTCCCTTGTCGCCTTCTGGCCTCGGCCCTGAGGTCAGGGAAGCTCACCCTCACCAACCAGGATAGTTGGCTGCTTCAGCATCTCCCCTGGGTAGGCCACTTCCCAGCTCTTGGCATATTCTTTTATCAGCCCAAGGATGGAAGTTGGAGGAGGAAATACATTCCTCATTTTCCTGACTTCCCGTGTGAACATGAGCCACATATACCTCATTACACATGGGTGTTCCTCGTAGCGCACCCCGAGGTAGACCTGCGGGGTCAGCCGCTGCAGGCACTGGAATTGCCTGGCAAACTGGTGTGGGGTGTATGGCTCGCAGAGAAGCTCGCAGTCCACCCTGGTCACCAATACCCCACCTAGAAAGGCCAGAAGTTAGGCTCGGTGCTCTTCCATTCCCAGACCATCATCCGTGAAGGCCACTATCGGTAGTGGGAATTGGTGGAAATTGAATTCCTCCACCCTCCACACCCGGTTCAGAACCGATGGTGCAACCAACTTAGTCTAAAAGCTCCCCACGACGTTCAAGATTGAGGGATGGATGTTCGACCCTGGTGGCAAGATGGGGGTTGGATACTCATCAATCCCCCTGATGTGCACCTCCATCCATCCGTACAAGATGTGGAACGACCCGTATACCCTATGTGGCCTCTTCCCCTCACTGATGTGCCACAACATTTTGTACAAATTGGCAAGCATCTGGATCCCCTGGTTGAACTGACCTCCTATCCCCAATGAGGAAACCATGATGAATGTTCTTGGCCGCACTCCCATGTTCGTATCCTTCACCGGAAGGATCCAACCACAAATGAGAGCTGTGATGAATGCCGCCAGCCTGAAAATTGTCCGTTGTTCAGTGCTGACACTAAACCCCTAGGTCTTCCTTTAGATATTCTCCAACAGTCTCCAGTATTAGTTTTCCTTACTTTGGTCCCCCTTTGGGCATGTTTGAGGCCTCACTGGGAACTTCCCATTCTCCGAGAATTCAGAAACTTCTTGAACCAATGCCTAAAGTGGACATCCATCACTGCCTCCTTATCCTCTCCAAGCACAAGCTCCATCCATGCCATCAAAAGACATGAAATCTGCTCTGGATCCACCCACACACCCATAGCTAGGAGTAATTCATCGTACATTTCCCCCAGGATCGGGACCCTTGAGATCTGATGAATGTCCCATTGGCTGAATTCGACCTCCCCATGATGCAAGTGGAAGGTATTGGTCCACAGTGACCATCGGATCAACAACTCCTGCATTAACTGCTTCGGCTGGTAGATATGGAATTGGGAAGCCCAAGGTACCTCATAAAGCCCCACTCTTCTCAGATCCACTCCGAACTCCTCGCACTAAGTGCCTACCCTATAGGCCCAAGCCCAATCGTCCGTAAAATTTCTGTATGGGCGCAGGTCCCATTCCTCAGACCACTCCTTCATTGGGTTCCCCACAGCCGCCTTGAGGATGGTTTGGTACAGAGGAGGGGGCGTCTATTGATTAAATGCCTAACCATCGACATTGTTCAGATGAATGTATAATAAGTCAGCAATGATAGGCGTGAAGTCCTCTTGAGCATGACCATCAGTGCTGATACGGCGTGCTCCGGAACCGGTAAGCTGGCTCATCCCTACCTGCTTCAGGGATGAAGAAGTCATCCCTCATCCCAAATCTATACAAGGGAAACCTCCTACATAGCGGGTAGTTCTTCTGGCTCTTCGACAGCAGATCCACCAAATAATTATGGTCCAAGTGGCTCCAGAATAGCTCTCCTAGCCCCAGACTATTCACCATTTCATCCCTCTAGGTGGCATCCGCAAGGACCCCCTGGGTAGCTTCTTGGTTGGCCATTTGTTCTAGAACTGTGATGTTTCTTTGGATGGTTCGCGAAGATCATTCTAAAAGATTGTTCGAAAATGCATCTCGTGAAGACTGTTCATGGGGGCGCTGCCTCGGCGTTCAAAGTCATATCTTGGAGCGCAAACGCGGAGTCGAAGACTCGCTGTGCATCGTGAAAACCCGATTCACAGAGATCACTACGCAGTGCTTCGTGAATTGAGAGTACAAGAAGACAAGATCATGGAGAAGGGAAAGGAAAAAAGAAGTAGTAGGACCCTATTTATAGGAAATGACCTTTGGAGCTTTGCGATGCGTCCAGTCCATGCGATGATTTGTGGCATGCCCGACCCGCTCGTCCCCTTTCCACCTCGTGTTCCCTCATCGCGAGTCAACACCGAGAATGACCGAGGATGTTTGTCCATTTACCTCAGACTTCGACCCATGATCTCTCCGTGAATCCAAGTATGAGGGGGGGGGGGAATGTTTTGGCTCCAAAATTCGGGACAAATTGAAGGCCCAAAGACGGCCCCACAGACTGCCTCGTGAATCCACTTCACGAAGTCCCCCAGCACCGTGACTGCTACGACGCAAAGGAGGCGGGGCGCTCCATGACCGCAGTTGAAGTTCGCAAGCCTGTCGCAATGCCAGGAGGTGGGATGCTCCGCGCCCACATTTGACGTTCATGACCCTCCGTGAAGCCACCTAGCCCCTCTTCGCACCGCGTGAGATCTTCTCCGCTGTGCTTCTTTCCTATAAATACTGGGCTACCCCTGATCTCTTGGGATATAAAATCCGACCTTTTGGCTTCCCAACTCCCTAATCGTGAAGCATCCTTCTGCTCTGTGAACCATGAGCTGTGCGAGGTACTTTTGCTTCACGAAGTGCCTCGTGTTTGTCTTGTTTTGATCCCCTCCTTCAAAATGTATGCCTTTTGTGAAGCCTAAGGGATTTCACGAAGGAAGGGGATCCCCATGGGGACCCGGGTCGTCGTGGAGCATTTATAAGTCATGAAACACCCTTCATGTACACATGATCTACATACTAAGGTAGGGTCACTATACTTCGCGAGGAACATTGCTTCCCGACCTCTTGCTTCGTGAGGCACCTTTTCTCCATGAGGCAGTGCTCCACAAATGCCTCTCTACTTCATGAAGCACCCCCCATATGCACCTCTGCCTGATGCTAAGGCTAAAGAACCCCACTTCACGAAGAAAACCCCTTCGCAAGTACCCTCCTCCATGTGGAGCGAGAGAGTTTCACAAGGCCCCTGCCTATGGGCCCCTCTGCTTGGAAATTCATTTTCTCGTGCGACCCTCTAGGTTTGCACGATGTGACTTCAACGTCCCCTGAACGATACCTCCCATTGAATTGCTTCTCCTAATGCTTCTTCACATAGGCACGCTAATGGTTATTGCTTCTTCACATAGCCATACTAACGTGGACCCCTCGATGGTTCGCTCCGTGACTCCCCCTCACCATAGCGCTGCCGGTGCCTTCCCTCCCACAAGGAGCAGAGGGTACAAGTTATGTAAGTCCTAGGGGTGTGGAGCAAACTCACCTCGTCTGAGATGTAGGATGTTAAAATGCAAAGAACCATCTTCCTCAACACATGACGTTAAACTGGGACCTCACCCCGTGCCTCACACGTGGGGTGCCCCCACCTTGGACATTATCCATTCCCCCTGGTCTCCGCAGGGGATGATACCCTCCTCCTGGGAGTGATGTTTGTCCATGGGGTAAGCAAAACCACCTTGGTGTAAGCCCATAACCTTTCTTGCAGGAGGCATCACCTCCGCTCCTCCTCACTTCCTCGGTCCCATGGCCAGCGGAGGGTGTGCTAGAAAATGGGTCTAATCCCTTCATCGATCCCAAATCCCTCTCCCGCTATGCTTTGTCGCCCTCAGGCCTCCATCCGGGAGTATGCCCCAAAAATTCTTGGGATGCTCAACGCGTAATCCCCTCGTCACTTCCCGTGGATGCACCTATCACAATGTGGTCGCCAGGCCTTTGTTGCCTCTTGTTTCTCACACCAAGAATGACTCACATGGGATTAAAGTAAGCATCAACCATGACATCATCCCCATACCGCATGACGTTAAACTATATCCACCCGAACTATAGGGACATTGATCCATGTCAAGGCATGGTACATAGGAAGCCTCCACGAGGTTCATGCCCACCACCCATTGGGTCCAACCATTCAGTTCCATGCCCCATCCGGAACTACATGGACTCTAATCCATGTCAAGGCATGGTATGTAGGAAGTCCCATGAGGTTCAATCCCATCACCCATTGGACCCCCGGTCCATCTTCATGTTGGTTCGCTGACACACCCCATCCCAAACTTCGAGGACATTGATCCATGTCAAGGAATGGTATGTAGGAAGCCTCACGATGTTCAAGGACACCATCCGTTGGTCTCTCCGACCCCCATCCCATCGGTTCAACAACACCTTGGGCTGCCTGGAGTGTAAGCCCCACACCCATCCTGAACTACGAGGACTTTGATCCATGTCAAGGCATGGTACGTAGGAAGCCTCCCTGAGTTTCAAGCCCCAATCCATCCTGAACTATGTGGACTTTGATCCATGTCAAGGAATGGTACGTAGGAAGCCTTTATGAGGTTCAAGCCCACCACCCGGTTGTTCCGTACCCCTTCACATAGGTTCGTCCCCGTCCCGCATGACATTAAACAATATCCATTCCGAACTATGGGGAATTTGATCCATGTCATGGCATGGTATGTAGGAATCCTCCACAAGGTTCAAGTACACCACCCATTGGTTCCAACCATTTGGTTTCACACTGTCATCCAAACTACGGTGACTTTGATCCATGTTAAGGAATTTTATGTAGGAAGCCTCCCTGAGGTTCAATCCCACCACCCATTGGTTGTTTTGACCCCCTTCACGTCGGTTCACCAACACTTTGGGCGACCTAGAGTGTAATCCCCACACCATCCCAAACTATGTAGACTTTGATTCCCCACCATGGGGATACGTAGGAGGTCTTTTCGAGGATCAAGCCCAAAACCATTGTCCATCCTAATTCGTACCCGAGATGCCACATCCCAGTGAGATCATGACACCTCATTCCCTCTTACAACATTCGGTAAGCCTCCCATGTGTTGGCTCCAATATCGGTGTTCCCTCCATGGGGGTTCCTCCGCCCAATCCACTCTAATCGGTGTTCCGATCAGTTCGATCCATCTCCGCTGGATGTCAAACTTGTGGCATACCCTTTGTTAAACATGGGAAGCTGAGAAAAACCTCAGACACATGCTAATGGCATATGAATCCCCATGTTCGATGTGGGATGCCTCAGGCTTCCTCGCCCTAGAGAAGCCCTATAATAAGGGAAATAAGAGAGACACACCAATCCCCCAATGTCCAGACACGCCAGTGATGCCCAACATTACTACTCCCCTAATCGAAGGCTGCTACCCTGACCGAACCCCTTTGAATGTCCTGACAGAAGTAGCGTAATTAACTGGTGTCCACGAAGATATGAAACCAAGAAGAGTTTCATGAAAAACATATTAAATCTATGAGGGAGACCCGGACTAGGTAATGAATTCTGAGGAGGAATACAGAGAAGGAAGAACCAATATCCCATCATCCCATTTTGATCGAGGAGAAAATGTCGCTGAACAAGGAACGAATGATGCCGGCATTTGGAAAGCGGGAATGCGGGGTAATAAAGCCATGCCTATCGCACTCAAGTGGACGGATGCATGCGCCCCGATGAAAGCATCGGAAACAGTGTATAACTTAGGTGATTTTATCATACACATGGTTTTTGTTAAACCATGAGAATATTTCAATACCCACAGTTCAATGAACTGTTGGTATAGCTACCTTCCCCCATTTGGTAGCTGTAGACCTTTCATCCCATCGTGAACCTATAAATAAAATATAAACCACAGTACAGATTCAATGGAATACATATATTTTATATTAATCGTTCTACCAAATTCTTGTAATAATTTTAAAACCATATACAATACTATAACATACATATACATCCATATGACCAATCATTTCAATCCATTAAACAACATCCACATGTCTCTTTACTGGAAAGTAAAAAATAGGGGGGATAAATATATCCCCCATTAACAATATCCTCATCCTCATCACCATCCAAAATACCATCATAACTAATAACATCATCTGGAGCACTAGCAGCATCATTGTGTTCATCATCATCATCATCATCACCACCAACAACTTCACAACCACTAGCTAGATCTCCACTAGGAACCTCATTGACACAACTTTAAACATCATTTAAAGAGCACATTTATTATATATATGAATCAATAGTAGTATTAGTGTCTAGTGTAAGTGATTGACTAATAACTAACATTGCATTCTTGAAGTGTTCAGTGATATGTTTACTTCAGTCACACTATTTTAAAGCTATTTTTTTGCCTCAACTACTTCTACACAAGTGTTTTGAATCTCAGTGGTCTGAGAGGTTGGAAATGTTCCCAATGAGGAATAATACCTAACGGGGATGATATTTTTCCCAGCTCAACATCATAGTTTCCCCTAGTTATCCTCACCAAATACCTAACTCAAATGACCATTTTCCTTGAAGTTGTCATCTTATTTATCATCGATGGCCTCTAGTAAAGACTATTGAAAATATAAAAAGATATTCAATTATAAATTACCTATAAATATGTGAAATATAAAAATAAAAACATAAAATATTTTCTTATGTTTGCGCATTTACTACACTTCCATCCTTTTTCTTCATACTCAAGAAAAATATTTTTTCTCGAGCCATATGACCTTCAATTTCCAATGTTGCTTTCTGTAAATGACATTGATTAGTATAATACTTCATTATTTAATAATATTAAAGTGATAAACCAAGAATGAATTAAATTTTTATTTTTTGAAGAAATCAAAAAATGATGAGGCATCTAAATATAAATTTAATTAGATATTTAATACAAGTTTAATAAAATAAACACTAAATACTAATTAGCATGCTAAACATGGGTATGAAATGGATTCATATACAATGTTCATTTTGGACCAATTTTATTTGTGTTATGTTATTTGATTGTTCTACCACTTGGTTATTTTTATCATTTGGTCACTTTGTTCATTTTTAGGTTATGTTTTTTTGGTAAATTGGCCAATTGGCCATTCAAGTCATTTAGGCCAATTAGGCCAACTTTTCCTGTTTGGATAATTCGGACAATTAGGTCAATTAGACCATTTATTACAATTAGGAAAATTATGTAATTTCATAAATTTTGACAAATTAAGGCCAATTAGGCCAATTGGACATTAGGCCATTATGTCAATTGTCAATTATGCCATTAGGACATTAGGCCACTAGGCCATTAGTCAAATTTTCCAATTTGGATAATTAGCTATTAGTATTATGCCATTAGGCTAATTGGCCAATTGGTTGTTGGGCCATTAGGATAATCGGAAAATCAACCATTAGTCTATTTAGTCAAATTAGGTGAATTAGACCATTTTGGTCAATTAAGAAAATTAGCCCATTATTTTAATAGTACAATTGTCCAATTGGCCGTTAGGCCATTAGAAAAATTGGCCAACGAGTCTTTAGGAAAATTAGGACAATTTTCCATTATGATTAGTATTTATTGGATTTCATGGAAATCAATATCATAAACTCAACCTTTTCAACTTTTCTCATTTTATATTCTATTAATCATAGACTTTTAGTTGTGTGATCTTTCCTAATCTCAACTTTTGAACTAATATTTGTCATCACTTTTAGTTTTACCCATTTTATATTTTATTTTTGAGATATAAATTTAAAACTCAACTTCAATAAATTCTCCCATTTCAATTTATTTTTTGATGATAAAATATTTGAATGCATATTACAATTCATCATTTCAGATTATATTTTTTTTATAAAATTATCACAATCATATTTTTTATCTTATTTTTTAATCATATGAATATAATCAACTTATTTTTACCTCCTCTCAAAATACTACACATTTCTCTTTGAGACTCATTTCTGATTTCTCTATGGCTACAATTATCACTAATGTAAATTTATAATTATATCCCTCTTTTCTATCCTATGAATTGATATTAATCTTGCTTTAATAATTTTTATCATTTTATCTCGTTTTTTAAAATGATATTATCATTAGTTTGGCCGAACAAAAATGATTATAGTTACATTTTTCTAGGACTATGTTACTGTGAATGTGGGACTATCATTTATCTTATAGGTTTCCTAAATATATAAGGGTATTAGCTTATAAAAAAGAGTGATAAATATAACTCTATATTCTATAACTAATTTCCAATAACACATATCACTCTATTAGAGTTTTATAAGATTTTATTTCCAAAAAATATATTGTGAGTAGTTGGATCTGACCTGGATGAAATGGGTGTTTCAATATTGGGAATTTATGACCATGCATATTTTTCTTGTCATTTATCTTATTGGAGACCCAAACTAGGATGGATTTGGGATTTCAATGGTGAGTGATAATTAAATCCATGTATCTCATGGATATATACTAATACATCATAATTTTTGAGGGAAATCCATTTAATTCCCCCAAAAACTATGTTTATGAGTAGTGGGTAAACCCTTTTGGAATGAAAATACAATTTCACATCGAGTATCCCATAGTTCTATATTAAATGAGGGATAAATACAACTTGTGTACAAGATATTTTTCTAAAATTTAATTCAATATTCTATTTTATCTAAACATTAATCACTTATAGTATTTTGAAATACTCAAAATCATTTTATATTAAAGGAAGTGTCTATATAGAAACTTTTAGTCTATACCGAATCTTCCAGTAACATTTATTCTTTATTTTACTTATTTTTTATTGACATGTTTTTAATGAAATATTTTTTTTCTTAAAAAAAATTCTGATCTTTGATTATTTTTTTAGTGGAAAGATTATGGTTTATTTTAACATAATACTACATGGCATCACTATACTTATTGATAAATGGTTTTGATATGGGAATATGGTAATGAATTTAGGGGGGATAGATTATACTGATATCATACACAATGTTTGTGGGTGTGCGTAATTTATACTCTTTCAACACAATCTATCGGATATATCACTTCATACATACCCACAAGGAGAAAATCCTATTATACTCTCTTAGTCTCCAAACTTGGATACAAGTTACAAGACCTATTATCAAAAAAATCAATTCTCATCTTCAACCATTCAATAATTATCCCTAAAGAACATAAACTAATATTTAATCTTTTTTCGTTAACCAATCTATTAAAAACATCATGAAAATCCAACTATGTATCTCCCAATTTATGTTGATTTTGATATTATAGAGTGGAATATATTAGACTTTATGGATATCCAATTTTTGAACATCCGAAATAGTGTTAAAGAGTATGATTCTAGTTACTTATGATTTTGACCAATGTGTATCATCAAATTGTTATAATTATCATCACTCATATTCTTTTTATTAATTATAAACTCAAATAATTGAATAGAAGGTGAAAGATTTATGATTGTTTATAAATATAAAGCATATAATTTAACAATGTATTTTAATATTTAATATGCATTCTCTACTATTTTATCTATGTACTCTAATATTTAATATCCTAAGGATGTGTCATATGTTTGATTTGGTGTACTATAAATAACTATATATACTTTTGATTACCAGAATATTCATGGTGTTTAAAATTAATTAATATCTTATCACACATTGATCGTTATTTTGTGTGAAAATAAATGTGATATTGTCATAATAGTATCTGTCGCATTGAAATGTCATAGTATTTTACCATTATGATGAGAATATTAATATGATACAACAATATTTATTAATTCATTTTATATGGCCAGATGACATCTTCAAACTAGACACATATGGTAAAATCTATCAAGCGTATGTGTCTCATAAAATAATGAGACTTCATAACTTGATATTAATCCTTTTTAATCTCAATAAAAGAGTAATGGGAAATTGATATTCTAGTAATAAATCTACATTTATATGTTTCATGGGATCTTTCTATATGTAGGTTTTTGTAATGTTCCTTAGTCATTAAAAATATTATCAAGGAATAACATGAGCCACATGATTTGATGTATTGTTGTAAATAGTTATGACACATGTTTTTCATGGAGTTGGGTGTATTGGGAGAATCAAAATAGGTATAATGTTATTGAATGAAGCATGGAAGGATTTTCCCTTATATTATATAACATAAATTTATATCTTATGCCCTTACATGGAAATGAAACTGCCTTATTAAATTTAACACCATGGAAATCTTTCGGAAAGTTCATTTCTGAAAATTTATAGAAATAAACATCGAGCACATAGGTTGATGATAACATTATAAACCTTATTTATTAGTGATATATAGAGAAAGGGATTATATTTCACAGTGTATTCTTGTACGTGGTTGTCGTAATAATGACATTTATCTTCTATCTTTATGGGTTCCATAGTTTGTTTCTAGATGATAACCTTGGACTTTAGGTGGTTCTCCCTTATACCACTAAGAAAGGGGTCTTGTGGGTAATATAATAAGGGTATTCAGATCCTTGGTTAAATTATATTTTAATTTACCTTGTTGAATAAATAATATTCATGTACATGGTTTAATAATTATTCATTTCTATTTGATCAAATATATTCGGTCACCAGTTATTCAAGAGAATAATATGTGAGTTGAATATTAAATAAATATTTATTCACTATGTAATTATTAATTTCTCTAATATATTATATTTATTTATTATTATTCATAAAGTAAAAAATATATATTTATTTTTTATGTGAATATTTAGTAAATATTCATTCAATAGGTTTTTAGTGTAATATTTGTTTATTTACTAGTGAATAATAAAGTGACATTTATTTATTAAAATAAATATACTTTATTCAAGGTCTGATAAAGATTTAAAATGATTTTTATATCAAGTTTAATGGTATAGTGAGAAATAATATATTAAACACTATTCGAATAAATTTTAATTTATATATTCAAAGAAATAATATTTATTTATTCATTATTTTAGGTCATATCATGTAAATATTATTATTATTTATATTATTTAAACATGGGGTTCCATAGAGATTAAGAGAATCGTATGGAAGATATTTTTATTATTATTCTCTACACACTAGCTATATTTAAACTAGGATATAAAATTATATAACCTAGTTGTTCTATTCTAATTGTTACACAAAATGAAATTATAGAGTTATCTCAATCCCTAGAGAGGTCCTATCCTATAATTCTCTCAAGAATGGATAGAAATCCTCCACATCCACCCTCTAGTATATAGATAGAACTATAAAAATTCTATATTATATCAATGAATTCCATTATGATCGATGGATAATCATTCAAGTATTATAATCATAAAATTCTAGCACCTGGGGATTTCTACGTTGACATTTTGAGGTGTATAAAGTATATGTGGATCATTTTTAGAGAGATTATACCCCTGAATCATCTCACCAAAATGATGGTACATGAATAAGTACTCAAAAAATTTATCAATGAAGAAAGAATTCCAATGAAAGGTAATTATTTATCTACATAATGAAATTATAATTTATACATGATGATTATGTCTTCTTGGTTCTGATGTAATAGTTAATTAATCTACAATTTAATTATGTTGTTCAAGAGGTTCTTCATCATGTACATTATAGAATATTAATTGATTTTGAAAAATATGAATTGGCTACTTCCCTCTACACACTTTCACTATGTCTAAAACCATCGAGTGTTATCAAATAAGTTTCATAATAATTTATAATTATTTTTTGATAGTTTATTATTTACGCATCTAATATTAACTTTTTCATTTCCATTTTTTAATTCTTAAATCAGAATGTTGATATGTTCCATTCTTCTTATTATTATTTATTCATGTCTATATAATCAAAATGAATTAATTGTAAAATATGTATATCAAAATAACCCATCCAAAGGTGCAGAGGCTAGATAACACAATTGTACAAAATGTGTATCCTGAAGGTACATGGAATGTACCTCTATTCACTACAACAAAATAATCCATGAGAAATATGGATCATCATGTAATCATAAATATGATAATTTTATTAAATACACATCCTGTATTTAAAAAACAATCTCATCACATGGTTTTTCAAACTATATCAAATGTAACACATTTAAACACATTGTATTCCACTTGTTTTCATAGTGAAAAACACACAGTCAAAGATGCATCATGTGTTTATTACATTACTATTATGAATAAAAACCATTTAACTCCTTGGAAAAATGGTGTTAAACTCCAACAGATGTTGTTTATCCCAAAAATATCCATGGATAACATACACACCTAGTCCCCAAGCAAGTGTTACCAATGAATAGAAAATGATGATACATAGTTTGTAGTTAACATGTAAAAATTATATACCCTTATTTTCACTATGTAAAATTATGTAATTATTCTATTCAATCCTAATAAATATGATTATATGTGTAATTTATTGATATTACACACCATGTGATTGGTTTTATATATATTATAAGACTAAATAATTTAATTACAATATTCAAAATTTCATATTGTGTATACTATATGGAAGATTTTATTTGAAATGTTTGAAGTGTGTCTGCTACAAGTAAGTTTAATATAAGATCGCATCCAGGCTTATTTCAGCCTTCATCTTTCTCTATATATTCAAAATATTCTCATAGTGTTCAATGATGGATTTCTTCATATAATCTGATTCAATAGGAATATTATCATGCTCACCAAAGTGACTATTAGTATACAATATGTCATAGTTCAAATTGTGGTGGCTATCTGGGATGTTAACTCCATCCAATATGATCATTGTAAGAACAATATTCAGGAATTTTCTATCATGAAACATTATGATATTTCCAGTAATTAATTTTCTACTAAAGGAACTTTTAAAGTCATCTAGAACACACATTTTAATGTATGAATCAAATGTAATATTGATGGTTCTTCAAGGGGGAATCATGGACCTAAGATATTTGGTGTAGTTTTTAGAAACCATAAGGGAAAACTCATGTGATTCGTTTATCACCCATGTGTATTTTAATCACCTATTGAGGAATAAATTCATAGATTGATCAAATTGGTAGTGATTTCATGAAATAGAGGGTGAAACGATTTATGGTTTGAATGAGACTCCACTTATATCATGAAATCTGTTAGATATGGTAAGTAACATTTATCCTGGATGATGGACTTACAATGAATTGAATGTTTGGATGACCTCTAAAACATGAATTACATCATCACTCATGTTTTTCAGGAAAAAAATAAACTTGGTGATGAGCTTGAAAATAAAGGGGTGGTCTATGAGAATATCATTTCTTTCATGGTATTACCTTAGAAGTATATTTCTCTCTTTAAAAGAGACTATTTTAAAATCAATTCCTATTAACTATTGTAATCATTTTTCCTTTTCAATAAAATTGGTTCACTATTAAAAAAATACCATGTATTATCAAAAAATTATGACTACTCTACACACATTAAGAGAATTACACACTATGTAAATTACATTTGTGTGTGTGTGTCATTTATTGATAATTCATGTCTCATAATTATGTGACATAATATGTATGTTATATGTCACACGAGTAGATAATATACAACCATAATTCAAGCTGAGAAGTTTGGATGGTGGCTCTTTTTGGTTTCTCCAAGTACATACTCCTTAGTTAGTTAAAATAATTTTTTTTTTAAAATTATAATATATTGGAATATTATAGAAAATATGTTTGGAAATTAAAATAAAAGAATTGATTAAATAATATTGATAATTAATTAATTTGGTAATGTTTTATATTAATTATGAATGATTGAAATGAATGATAGTTTACTAAATGTGTAGTTGTTTTATGTCTGTTGATGATCATGATATTATACTGACTTTTTATGTGATTTATTTCATTTAATTTATTTTTAGTTTATGGTTTTCATTAAAATTTATTAAATTAAATTGATAGAGTGCATTCCATCCCTCATCATTAAATAACCGACCATTTGTCTGTAGATTATTTTATGCAAACCCCAACCGTTATTTTGGTTCCCCTCCCCTATGTGTAATTTATAATTATGTAATAGATGGATATCCTAGGTGAGTGGAAGGGGTTAAACCTAAAAACCAAGGAGAAACCAATCCATGGGATACATATAAGCATAAAGGAAATGCTGAAACACAATCCAAGTGTGGTTCTGGGAGTTTATTACCTAGATACAATGGTTGTTTTACCATCCTCTATATAAACCAACCAATATGAAAGATTATCATCATACCACTTTATTATTTTTTTTTCTTTTAGTCGCATGGATAAATATTTATAGATTCTTTATTACGAACACATATTAATAAAATTAACAAGCATGAACTATTGAATTAAAATAAATAGGACTATGCATAGATTTTATCACAACCACTATTAATCACATAAATAAAATCCCATTAATACTAACAAAGCATGTGATAAGATAAAATAGGAAATTTACCGATAAATAAAAAAACACTTAATTAAAATATTATGTTGGTATTGCATTCCATTACTAGATTTATAATGGATCCACTATATCAGAGTGTTTACTTGGACCTCATTAGGACACTTCTTATCCAATGGGAATATTTAATCATGTTTTATGGATTTATAAATTAAATTTATATTTGGTGTAATAATATTCATCTATCTAATACAAATTTAGAGGCAGGAGTTGAGGAAACCCTAGTGTAGGATTTCAATATTGGGGAGTTCCATCAATGATACAAGGAGTGTGAAGTTAAAGTAGTTGGAAAGAACCGCCTAGAAAAATACCTTCAAATATATTTCTAGACACCTTTATAGATTATAAGAAGTGAAATTTGGATCCTTTACACTAGAATATACAAGAGATATGATAATTCAAAACCAATTGTGGGATATTGGGATTCAATAAAATAGTGTGAGATTAATAAATAAAATTTATTACATCATGTCTTTAAATAATCAATTTAAAAATAAATTCTACATTTAATTAATATATAATATATCAATAAAATTCAATATAACACTAAAATCATTTATATAAAAATCATATTTCCTATCTGTAACACCCGAGATTTTTATGAGTAATATTTTGTTTTTATGTTATATATATATCATCAAAGGAATCCTTCACTACATACTAGCTTGACTTACTTTACACGCAATCACGACCTTCCTCGATAGCTTGCGTTGTACGCAATACCGAGTTTCACTAAACAACGATATGCTATTAAAATATTATTAAAACTAGTCGTTATGAATAGTAATAACCACTTTTTGAAATTTTATAAATTTTATTTTTCAAAATGGACTTCATTTTTTGATTCGGAATACCGAAATTAGCCTAGGATGAAATTTTGGTATTTTTCTGAAAACATTCAATTTTTGATGAATAGTGAAACCACCAAGTGGTAGGTTAAAAACTGAATTTTGCATAAAACTGAATTTTACCGCTTCTGTGAATGAAATTTCGAAAATCCGACAGACACGGTTGATATCAGTAAGTAATATGTGGTTCAATGAGATAAAAATAATTTTTTGGTGAATAGTAACTTTTTACTTTTTTTACCGCAGTTAATAGTAAATAGGGTAACTAAGGGTAAAATTATATTACTATTACCCTAACACATGTCCTAATTATATTGGATAAGTGTAATTCGACCAAAAACAACCTTATGAATATAATATGACCATTTAGGTCCACTTGGATTAGATTATGACATTTAATATTATTTTATTTAATGAATAGTTAAAATAGTTAAAATCAAAGTTTAATAACTAAAACATTTTTAATATGGGTTTATACATAAGATAAATTCGATTATAAATATTCATTAGAAATCTAAAAAGATTTCCTATATAATTATATTTTATTTATAATTTTTAGACTTTAAATAATTTAATTTATTTATGACACAATGATGATGCAGTAATTATCTTATTAATAAAATATTTACATAATTGATGTTATAAACACCACAATAAATGTAACTTTAGACTTTTTATGAATTCCACTAATTTTCTAGGTTACTATGTTATATTAGTGTTGATTTAAGCAACTTGGTTCGAACATATAATTCTGTTATGACTTTCACAAAAATCATATATCAAATAGTGTCAAAATTGACACAAAATAGTTTTTAAATAAAATATTATATTATTAATTGTTATTTTATTCCTAAAAATATAAGGTTTGGCCAACTAACTTAGATAAGGATATATATATTAATAATAAACAATTTGGGGTTCGTTTGGCATGTTATAGTAAGTGTATTAACCATATAATGTAAGAAAACAAAAAGACACGGTAAAAGTTAAATTATTTAACTTGGAGTTAAATCTAATTGATAAGGTTAAAATAATAACCTAAACTTGTCTAAATCCTATTGGTTGATAGGATTTCGACCCATCCCCACTTTAGCTTCGAAATAAGACCCTTTGGAACCATTATAAACCGATTTTGACTTTAATATAAAATAATATTTTGAGATATTCCTAAGGTGCCCCTCTCCCCCCTTATAAAAGGACACCTCCTCCCCCTCCTCCTCACACCAATTTGAGCACTCAAGCTTGGCCAACCCCTGCCAAAATCCCTTATCCACTTCCCTAGAATAATCCTAGAGGTCCTGGTCTTCTTCAAATACCAATCTTAGTTCCTTAAGAGGAGGATTCAAAGAGGCGTTTCAAAGAAGAGGTAATATCAATTACCGATCTTTTCAATTTCTTTCTTCTTCCAATTCTTCTTATTTAGTTGTTTCATTGTGAAGTAATAACATCAGTATCACTAATATACTGATATGTTATTATAATTATGAAACAACCCTATTTCACCATCTATCCATCCTACGGAAAAAGAAATCACCGCGCGTGCGTACGTACGGAATACCGTCTCCATGCCGTGGTGTAATCTATTTTCCACCACCACCTTACTTGGATGGGTATAATGGTGTAAATAATGACTATATATGACTATTATAAAGTTATACTGATTCTGAAATAGTATACATACACTCCAATACAATTCCACGATCATAGGAACGATATCATCACTCGTGCGTACGTACGGAATACCGTCTCCACGATGTGATGCGACTCGTTCTACATGATCTTCATTTCATAATGATTATATAAATTAATTGAATGAATGAATATGATATATATTACACTAATACCATTTTGTAAATTAGGTATCTATAAACTAGAGAGAAGAATAAGAATTTATTCGACAAGACACGCATAAGAACAAAAAGTTATAAACACCCGAATAACAAGTAGCAATGAAATATTACTACTAAGAAGCTAAGAATATGACCATATATGATGTCATAAAAATAATTATGATTCTAGAATAAGTAAATAACATTATTTAAATCATTATACAGGAGGTTCAGACACTTACGAAGCAAAACAGACCTAAGGTAAGGGAAAATATCACAATCTCACTTTTATCCGAGATTGTTTTTACTTTGGTAATTACTGGGGTGTATTTTATCATCCACATCCATGTTACCTCAATATATAATATTATTTCCATCCTTATAAAATAGTTTATATCCAATTTTACCCTTAGGTGTGTTTTTAGTGAAATATATGAAAGGAATCTTTTGTCGTTTTTCGTACGAGGTACTTTTTGACTTTTCCGACAAAAGTATGAAGAATGTTTTTTTAACTTATACGACATGAATGGATTTTTAAAACATTATTTTCAAGAAGCTTACTTTACAAGTTTTCAAGTTTATTTTTAATCAACTTCTTTTAGTTTAAATTTGTATGACATGTTAAGAAAGTAAAAATGTTTTTGAAGAAGAAAGGATATTTTCCTCAAGAATGGAGTTCAAGTGTTTTATCAAAATTATTTTCCATCTAAGAAAATAAAGGGTTCTGTTTTTATCCCTATTATTACATTGATTTGATTATGTTTTGAGAGAATTATTTTTATGAAGTCATTTACCTTATATGATTTGTTTTATGATGTCATGATTTTTCAAGAATCCCATTTTTGTTACATGTGTTATGCGATGATGTATGATTTATGATTATGTGGCACACATAAGAAAGGATTCATTAAGAGATGGGTGGGACCTATATCTCCCTCCAATTTTTTGGGTAAAGATTTTATATCTCATGAGATAGACATGGCTGGAATGGTAGGTTATACCGATTCAGTGAAACATGACTGAAACGAGGGTGACTCAGTTCAGAAAGGGACTTTTTCCACTAAGATAGTCTTGGCAATGAGTCTTGAGTAACAAGAAATGATTCTCTATGATTATGTGTGTATGCCACAAAGTTTCATGTTTTAAGTTATGATTATTGTGATTACATTTCACTGACATGATTTATCCCATGTTATGAAATTATGATCTCTTTTGCAGGTTAAGATGTGATTGATATTTCTTTTGTTTACCCTTACTGAGCATTTGAGCTCACCCTTTTGTATGTTTTCATTCCCCAGGTCAGGAAGAAGGTTATTAAGTAAGATATGCCAAAAGGGACTATAGATATGATGAAATAAATGGGAGACAATGTAGACGCTTTATGAACCAGTTGTTTATGTTTCCCAGTTTCTAAAGAAACTAAACCTATACGGTCCTTTGTGGTTTTGTCATATGTTGTAATAATTATGCTTCAATTTTGAAGTATTAACAATGTATGTAAAGTATGGGTCGTTATACTATCCATCACCAAATTCCATGTGTGATTTTTTAACGACCTGATCATTTATGAATAAAATTCCCTTTCTTTTAATTTCATATTGATATAGAAAACACATGAACTCTTTTTTTATTATAATTGGGTTTAAATGACCATTAAGTATCATTACCATTTATTATATAGTTTTTGAACCGTCATCACACAACTAATAAAAATATAAGGTTTTAACAAATCCTTGTGACATAGACAGAAGAGGTGATGGACTCATCTAGTAGACTCGAGTCATACAAAGCTCATTTGTTAGAGCATGGGAAGGAGGTAGTATCACTGGGATTTTCTCTTGACCATTCCGAAGACGAGTTTCAATATGTTAAGCTTGAACAGAATCGCCTACGAGAGAAGTTCAAGTTAATAGAGATTACCACTTGGGCGATGTTATCAGAGCCACCCCAAGAGTCTATCAGTATCACACACCTTACCCTTAGGTATTATGCGTATATTATAAGGAGTTATTTAATAAGGTATTATTGACTTATTCTGTAATAACTTTTTATAAATAAAACTCGTATTCTGTCATTCCTTTGTGAGAATAGTTTTTCTTAAAAAGAAAATGATAAATTTGATAAATTGATTTTTTCGAGTAAAAATGGTTCTTTTGAGAAATATAAACATTATATTAAACTATGGTTTTTATTAATAATATTATAAAGAAAATTATTATAAAAAATGATAATATTAGTTTCTTATCTATAAATTATTAAGTAATCAGTTTGGTAAGAGTTATATTTTTTTATACGATAAAACTGAAATTATAATTTTAAAAAAATTATTTATTCGAATTCATCGATTTTTAAATTAAATAATATTTTAATAAAATAATATTATTAAATTTATATTATGAAATGTAAATTATTGAATTATTTTTATGATGTCAATTGTAATTTTTATTAAGGTTTAAAAACTGTTTTTGTCAAAACCTGTCAATTTTGAATAAATGTCAATTTTTAGCATAAAATTAATAATTAACATATTTATAAAATTATTTTTATAAAATGAATATTATTTTCTGAATCATGATTTCAAAATTATCCAACAATAAATTTTTCCTATTTTTCCAAAAGAGTGTCAAATTTTTGGGTAAAAAATAAATAATATATAAATATATAGTGTGTTTTATGACATCATAATGACCCGATAGTTATGTAATAAAATAAAATAAAGGGTATCTTATGATAAATATATGTTTCTTATTTATAATGATATAATTTTAGTTTTATTTTTTTATTTTATAAAACATTAGTGAACCCTCCAAGACATATAAAATGTTTTAAGATTTTAAAATCATTTCTTTGAAAGTGTGACTCACCTCCACATAAGAAAGGGAAATATTTTAATATCTTCAAAACTTAGACTTAATAAATAATGTATACCACTCCCCTTTTTAAAATACCATAGGAAAAAACCATGTTATGGTTTATGGTTTTGAATATTTTTTGTGTAGGGTCCAAAACCAAAATAATAAAGAAATCTCCCACCTTTCCTATGTAAACCCACCCAATCACCTATTACTCTTCATTGGGACTCCCTGAATCTCTTTCTCACTCTTTTATACACTCCCAAGAGTCTTCCCAAAGCACAACAATCTAACAAATAATCCTCTCTCAAGCCTCTATCAATCAATTGTGATCACACATCCAAGTAAGGGATTCCTTCGTTTCTCATTTCTATCTAAGTTTCTTTATGTAGTTATACCCTTTTATTTTCAATTAAAATTGTTGAGGTAAGATTTAAACCTCACCCATACTTCACTATTTATTTTTTAGTGATGATATATTCCTTTATCTCTCAATAATTCCTTTCATGTACAGTCATTACCATGCTCAAATTCTGTGGGGGATTTATCTCTTCTTATTTTTATTCAAGAATTACTTCTATTATACATCTAAATTCCATTAAATATGTTGGTAAATTATGTTCCATAATCCCATTAATGTCTATTTAATTTTTTAATGATGATTGATCCCTTTATCTATCATCATCCCAATTTATGAATTTCTATATGACATCGTTATGCTGCCGAAATTTCACCGCGATTATCCAAGCCAAAATCATCATGCAGTGAATACCCCAACCATTTCTCTATTAGGGTATTCACATTTATGAACATGTAATTATTGATTATATACATTCATATATATATTCCACACTCCATTACTATGGAATAAATTATAATGATGAATGAATCCATGTTATATAATCTATGTGGGACACATAAGCATGAGATTAAAATGTTCATAAAGGGTGCACCCTAGTAGCGCTCTAATGCATTAGGTAATGTTTAGTATCATGATACATCATTTTTGGATAGCCAGTTACCTAGTTCCTTTTAGTACAATTTCCCCCATGTTGGGATAGAGGATTACTTTATTCCTTTTTGTTAATAGTGTAGTTTTATAAGTTGTTTCCACATTCCCATGTTATGTTAATCATGTTATATAATGAAATTATGTTCATGTTTCTCTTTTTCAAACATGATATGACTATTTCATAACATGCATTGTTTTCTTTATTTTATTCCTTATTTACTCCCTTACCGGGATGTATAGATCACCCTTTTTTACATATATCCTCAGGTTATCTCATGAAATGATAAGTATAAAAGAATGTTGTGATCATGTAAATGAAGTTTTGAATAAAGATATTGTATTTTATGTCTTACATTGTCATGTAATTTTACTAATCCCCAAATAAACTATACCTCTTATTCTTCTGGGTTGTATTATGTTCACGATTATATAATAAATTAGGTTTAAATGTGTAATAAAGGGAAGGGTTTTTATAGTTGGTATTAGAGGGTATGTTTAGTTATTTTTGGAATTAGGGTTATAAAACTCTAGTGAAAAACTTAGGGATAATACTGGGTATAATAAAATAATCCCAAAATTCTTGTGAGTATAGAGTTAGTGGTTTATCATGAAAATAAATCCATGTTTGGATACGAACAAGTAGAGGTGGCTCTGGAATAGATGTATTTAGGGGTAAAACCTGAAAACACCACGTTGATCTAGATTCGAATGAGAACTAGTGAACAACAACGGGCTTTGCTGAACTCCTAGTTTTCCACTCCCAAGGGATATGCTTCGGTAAATTTTTAAGCTTAGTACAAACCATTATTAAGGGAATAAAAAAATTCTCATATGATTATATTCTAGGAAATAGATCATAGATAACTTAGATTGAAGCCTATAAATCCATAAGTTAAGGATATAAATATAATTTATTTTTTATCCCTTTAATGTTATTGGATTACCTTTTATGTGTTAAACTGTTTAAGATACTCATCCCCAATTATCTTATTATTCTATCCAATGGCCTATAATAGGAGGACTTGGGCTAGCAACATATTTGAAGATCAATGTGATGACTATTCTTATGAGATTCCAAATCTTATGGGAGTGGGAATCATAAAATTTGTCATGATAATCTCTCATTAAAATCATGTTTTGAATAGAAACATGGGTCAAGTGTAATGTTCACCCCCCCCCAAGAAAGAATAGTTTTCAATCAGGTGATTCATGTGACAATGGCCTCCTACTTTTAATAGATCATCTTATCCATCAATCACCGAATAATGGATCAACTCCGTTGAGAAGAACTTCTCCATCCTTAAATGTTATGAACAAGATAAGATTCTTCTGGCTTGTTATCATGTGGTGGGTGAAGCCGATCAATGGTGGGCATTGATCAAAAATACAAATCCTGAGGAAGGGATCGAGGTGATAGTATGGAGTAATTTCTGGAAAATGTTTTTCGATAAATTTTTCCTAGAACCCTTTGACTTAAGATGTAAAGATATTCCCATTCTTTCATGAAAAAGGATTATAGATCTATTGGAGCATATGAAGAAAAATTCACAAGAATTTCATGGTAAGCCTCTAGTTTTATCATCACTGATGAATGAATGGTTGACTTCTTTATTTGGTGGACTAAATCCTACTCTTCGAAAAGCCTTGGAAATACGTGACTTTGATAGCTATGAGAAAATTGTCCTATATTCCCTCAAAGTATAAATGGAGATCATAGAATATTAGGGATATCATGGGGATAATAAACAAAATGTGGAATTTAATTTTGGCCGTTTGATATAGAGATTTAATGGTGCCAAGAAATTTCAATATCCTACTTTCCTAAAGAGCGGGAAGAAGAACCGTAGAAATTTCTTGAAGGGGATGAAGAAATACTTGGGTTTCCAAAGATAAGGGAACTTGGCTAACTATTTCCAATGGGGGAAACAAACCAATGTTGCAGAGGAAAGGAATTCTCTAGTTGACCACCAATACATTTCTCATTTCTAAAATTACAAGGAACCAATGATGTTTATGAACCAGTTCCCTAAGCTAAGGGTAATTGGAGGCAACCAACAAACTCAAAGGCAACAAGGGATCGATTTTTCCATCACTATCACCAAAGAAAATCCCAATGACGAAGTGGTGATGGGTATTCTAGTTTTTCATTCAAGAATAGTGAATATAATTTTTGATTCTAGTTCTATACATTATTTTATATCCCAAACGTTTAGTAGAATAATCCAAACACCACCACAAATCATGGAAGTAGAAATGTCACTGAGAATGGAAAATGGGGTAATTATTTCATCCCATGAATATAACTCCTCCAATGTCACAATTTTTTGATTGAGATTCTCAGAGAACCTCATCATACTTTTCTTGGTGGAATTTAGTACAATTAATGGCATGGATTGGAACTACCTATATAAAGATAACATAGATTATCGCTCGAGGGAAATCACTTTCCAAATAGTCAATCAACCCCTGATTTTGTACAAGTGAATGGAGAAGGATGAATCTTCTCTAGAACCATCATCCCAAGAATAAATATTACTTCCCTATGAGAATGTTCAATTCGAATCCTTGGAGCCTCTGAGTAGCATCGGTGGAGCTCTCCTTTATTGAGCTAGGGTTTCTATTCGGTCCATATTCCCTTCCCTCCTCCAGTGCGTATCGATGTGGCTTGGGGTCAGTGTCTTCATATTGGCGTTGCCGTGTATTGGTGATGATCTCCTCGGTGCGTCTTCTCAGAGACAGCTCAGAAGAAGTTCTGGTTCGACATCTTGGAAAGTCACCTCGGTGATGATAGTTCTGGCTTCGTCTCCTCCTGAATGATCAGGCGTGGATCCGGCCGGTGTGTTGGCCCGGTGTTGTTGTGGATCTAGCCTTGAGTGAGGCTATGGTGTGCGGTTTATTCTAGTTTACCAGCCAGTGTGTTCCAGGAGAGAATCCCAAGACGAAGCGAGGCCCTGGCCCGGTGAGTGGCATGGAGGAGGGAAGGTTCTTTGCTCTGGTTTTGGGCTTCTTGGGTATATTTTTGCAGGTTGTTTGTTTTGGTTTGAAGTGTTTTACGGAACCAATACTGGTCGAGGATGTGTTGAATGTTCTTGATGATTTCCATCGGCGATGTTTTTCGATGAGGCATGGATGATTTTGATTACTGTGCGAGATGAATTTTTGGTTCTGTGGTTCTTTTTTCAGGTTATTTTGATGGTCCTGCCGGTTATTTGATGATATGTTGGTGATGATGATGAGTTGTACTGAGGGTTCCTCCCTCATTGAAATCGGTGAGCAGTGTTGTTGCGTTGTTGAAGGTATGACGATGCTAGTTGAAGGTTTTTCACCGACGTCCTAGGCTTTGGTGGCGATGGTGGTTATTCGCCGACAATATGGCTTACGCTGCAGGGGTGTGTCTCATGGTGGAATTCTTCCAGAGACTCCTCAGTAGTCATGTTTGAAATGATGGCCTGGTTTTTGAATTTTGAATTTGGATGGTTGAATATGTGGTTGGGGTGTTTGTTTGTATTTTGGATCAGTTTTTATATGGTTATCAGTAACCCACAAACCAACTTTGAGAAAATGAAAAAAAAAATGATTTCCAGTCAATACTTTCCTATGATAATATGCATATTTGTGAGATGATTGAGTCTAAAGAAGGAACCATCCTCAAAGGAATTTCCATTGTAAGGGAATTTTCTGATATGTTTCCCAAGGAATTTCTTAGTCTTCCTTATAGAAGAGATGTTGAAATCTCTATTGATATTATACCTGGGGAATTGTTAATATCCAGGACACTATATAGAAAGGCTATTGTGGAGATGGATGAGAAAAATAAACAACTACAAGAGAATCTGTATAAAGGATTGATACTCCCAAGTGCTTCACCATGGGGTGCACCAGTTCACTTTGTCAAGAAGAAGGATTTTCAATGCACCTTTGAATTGATTATCATGGGATCAACAAAATCACGCTAAAGAACTAGTATCATTTTACAATAATTGATGACAAGTTCGATCAGCTAATCGGAGGAAAATACTTCTACAAGGTGGATCTGTGGTTAGGGTATTAACAAATAAGGGTGAAGATGGATGATATTCCCAAGACTGATTTTTGTATAATGTACTTGCACTATGAATTCATAGTAATGATGTTTGGACACACTAATTGTAATGACCCAGATTTCCCCAGGGATTTCTTTTGTGATTAAATCCAGTGGTCATAGTGTTCATCGGGGTCAAAGTGGCATGATTTAGGAGTTTTGTAAAAACTTAGTTCCACTAACCGGTTACACAAAAATAGTGGCATCGTTACATTTTCATTGTTACAGTGGAACCCGTTATAGCGGTACTATCATGGTCGCACCATCATGGTTTCACCATTTATGGTCGCACCATTATAGTGGCACCAGTTACGTTCACACCGTCACAGTTTCACCATTTACTATCACACTGATACAATGGCACTGGTTATGGTCACATTGGTTACAATCACACTGGTTATGGTGGAACCACATGGCCACACTATTGCGGTGGCACCGTTACGGTGGAACCGTCACGGTTTCACCATTACAGTGTCTCACCAAACGGTGTCACACCCCCTTTCCTAGATCTGAGTTTTCCAAATTTTCCCCCAATTAGGTTTTTTTATCTATTTAAAGTTAAGTTATCAACTCACATCCATTATATAGTCTATCTCTACCATTTTTGATGGGAATTATTAAATATAAATTTATTCCAACATGTGGAACTGCTGATCCGCGTGGTCGAGCCACGGTCTGACTTTTATGTAATTCTAAATGGCCACCCTAATTTTAGGATCTGTCCACTTATTATGCCAAAATCCTATATTCCTTCTTCTTTTTCATTTTTATTAGTGCACCTAGAGACTTCCTCTCAAAACTAGTGATGCACCGATTATGGAACCCTTCCCACTCATCCTTGGAGTTTTTTCTGCAAGATGCGGCATACCCAGTTCTTGGTGTGAGATGGAACTTCAATCGTTAGTCATCTAGGTAGGGATTTTCTTCTACTTCTCTTTAAATTGTGCATCATGTGGGGTGAGTATATTAATGGTTACTTGTAAGGAGTGGATGTTTACTCTTCTTGAAATGATAATTTAACATGATTTTAGTATGGTCAATGATATCTCGCATAAGTAAAATAATGGGAAGGGTGTAGCTTGATGTTTTCTCACCTATTTTATCTATTATCTTTGATTATTTTCATTAATTATTGTGGCGGTATTGCCTTATTAAAATCACGACTGTTGGTGGTATTTTCATGGGCACCGATGATACCCTATCTTTCTTGTGGTGATTTGAAAAATGGAAGTAACATGAAATATGATTAATCACATACACTCAGTTAAATAAAAAGGATTCCCTAGGATAAAACATGTTCTATGATCACCATGGTCATATTAAAGTAAAAATTAATTAAACATTGTGGGCTAACGTTGAATACGTTTGTTTTGATGGTTGTGGTTATGTTCTGTGTGTTTCGTTCTGGGTTCTATGGGTTCGGTAGGTGAGGTGGTACAAGGGGTGTGTTGGTGTCTCAGTCTAAGAGATTTATTGATTGTGAAAATGAAGAAATTGTAGACAGCTGAACTGCCTTTCTATTGCGTTGTGGTCATGAAGCGATGTCGAGTAGTGGGTCAACGGTATGGTTGTGGACTTGTTATGCTGTGGGACTGCATTGGAAACTTTTTTGGGCAGTAGGGTTGTAGGACTTGGTTGTGTGAGGAGGAATGGGTGGTTTTACTTTGATAAATAGTTTTTATAGTAGTTTAATAGGGATGTGTAATGGGACTGTAAGCTCAGTCATGTGTTGATGTGTAGTGGGAATGAAAGTCTAGTTTTGTGCTGTTGTGGAGTGTTATTGCAGTTGGTTTTATTGGTTTCTTTTTGTGGTTATGGTTGTTAATTTCCTAGTAGGGTTGGGTTAAAATTTATTGAATCCCCTTAAATAAATAAATATAAATTGAACAAAAAAATGGGTTTGGGTCTATGCTTGGAAGTGGTTATTTTATAGTTGTTAGTAGCCCTAAAATCAGTGCTGTTGTGGGATTATTGTCTATTGATGAGATACCTATAGGTTGGGGATGAGTGTTTTCTCACCTATATACATATACATTTTAGTTCCTTGTGTTTCTATATGAACTCCACCCTTATTGAGCACTATGTGCCAAAAACCTCCATCTCATGGGTATATGTCTTTCCCAATATCCTGTTGGGAGGATGGATGGATGGTTACTGGTTTTCTTCCTCGCATCCTATTCCAGATCATTTCACTTAGGCATATCTGGGAAAGCTGTATTAGCTTTAGGCTTACCATAGTCTAAGATTTTTTAGGAAAGGGTTTGTTTTGGACAAGGGGATAGAGTGTTTCCTGGCAAGGCATGTTTTCCCTATTATCTTCGGGCATGGTGTGTAGTTGTCGGGGCATAGGTGTCTTCAGGAGTGGAGGTGGTTGTTTTGGACCAAGTGTCTTTAGGCATGGATATGTGTAGTTTGAGGACCAGGTGTGTGCAGGAAGGCTGTGGCAGTGGAACTAACAGTGGGAAGAGTGAGAGTATCAAGACTTCATATCGTTTGGAATGAGCAGTTAACTAATGGGAATGTGGTGGTTGTAGTACCCAAATATCAATGTTCTTATATTATTATTCTTCTTGAAAATTATTACATGGGTGAGTGTAGCTTGGTGAGGGTTGTTTGGTTTGTATTCCGTAGTTTGTGCTTGAGGTTCTACTATTTTCTCACAGGGTAATTAGTTTTCTCTCTTGTTTGTGCACAAGCAACATTAGTTTCCCTACTGACTATACTTTTATGATCAACCTATGTATGTAAAATTTTTCTCAAATTTCTAGAAGGACTATGAAGACCATGAAAGAATTTACTATATCGGTTTTAGGACAATTTCTGTTTCTATTTCATTTCTATTTTTTGGTACTTTATTTGGGAGTTTTTCCTTACTTTGTATCAATTCTATTCTGAGTATGCATGTGGGAATGGATTCTTGGATTTACTTTTATCTTTAGTCTTTGGTGTTAAAAGGATTTAACATCTTATCTCCCGATCATGTTCTATAAAATGGGTAATGACATACAATTATGAGAGATTATATACCCTTGGTGCTAGTCACAACTCCAGGGCCTACTGATGTTGTGACTCAAGGGTCATTATCTCTCATATACCTTGAGGAAGAAAGGGCATTGCAATTTTTCATCCCTTCCCTCATCTTGGATAGGGCGGGTAATTACAGAATGGTATCAAAGGCTAATGGTTGAGAGATACGATGGAGTTTTGGGTAGGTATATTGATGATTTCATCGGATGGTAGGGAAATAACATTAGTAAATCATGGTGTGTGAAATAGGTTAGGGAAGGCCGACTAAGACACAGTATTTTAGGTCCCCCCATGATCTGATGCAAGGAATCTAGACCTATTGAACGACCATGTGAGGCTACACTGATTGCAGGGTAGAGACCCTATGAAAGGTACACTCATCATAAATACCTATTTTCTTGTGTGTATTGGGTGTTTTGGAAATTAAAATAAATAAAAAGTTTAAAAAAAAATTAAAAGGACTTTTCCACACTCCTCGGGTTTAAGAGTTTCTTGTTTTCTTTTACTACTATGGAAGTTGAGAATCATCCATGAGTAGTGAGGGTTGTCATGGCCCAATAAGTTAATATGGTTGATCAATGGAGGGAAGATCGAGAGTATGAGGACAACCAATGGTAGAAAATGCTGTGTTCCTTCCAGCGGAAGACTCTGGGAAAGTACGAGGGCATCATCTCAGACATGGAGATAAAGAGCTGACTCAAGGAGATGGTGATTACTTTCAAATTAATACGAGCTCTGACAGAGTACTGGGTTCCTCTGGACATGAGTCATATTCAAGGAGTGGATCGTTAATGGTGGACACTATAACTCAGGGATAAGAAGGAAATTGAGTTTTTATGGACTGAATTTGAAAAGGAGTTTTGGGAGGAATTACTTTCTTCCATGATGAAGTCTGAAAAGAGGAAATAGATACTCTCCCATCATAAAGGGATTATAATGGTGAGGAAACTAGGTATCATGTTCAAGTATCTCCTTCATTTTTCTCTAAACCTCTTTATGGATGAGGAGTCGTGGGCAAGGCACTTGGAAGAGGCACTCCGAACTTCTCTTCAATATGCTATTACTCCCTTCACTCTGATAATGTACCTGGAAATTCAGAAGAAGGATGAAGTAGTGGAGAGTATTCAAATGATGGGAGGTGTGTCATGAGAAGGGAGCCATCCAATTTTGTCACAGGTAATAGTCTTCAGCAGTAGGCCTCCAGTGTCAGGACCTTATAGCTTTTTTCCAGCGGGGAGTAGGCCTCAGCAGTTCCGGTTTCGATCTTCTTTTCCTCTCCATTTTTCCACGGTCTTGGGACCAATGCGATTTTTCTGTGGAATATATGGGAATCTTGGGAGTCAGTTCAATGTCCATGTATAGTATAGTGGGGTTGGGTTGGTTCAATATCCACCTCAACAGCAGCAGTTTCTAGCCATTCCCTTCCAGTAGTAGGGGCAGCAAGCTCCCGCTCCACTAAGGGAGGACGGTGACAAAGGAGGCCAACCTCCGGGTTATCCTCAGGGACCTTGGCTAGGGTATGGTTGGGGAGGCAGCCAATAGCCAAGGGGTATGGAGTTGGGCATGGGTAGATAAACACCACAAAGGCAATAGTTCTAGCAGGGCCAGAAGTTGTTCGAGGTACAAATAGCTTGTTTAGTACTCTCGCCTATACGTTGTTTGATTCAGGAGACTCACACTTCTTTGTTTCACCGAGTCTAGCCCATTCCCTAGGTCTATAAATTGATTGAATTTACCTACCTCTGGTGTTGAGTATGCTAGTAAGAGGTCAGACCATCCTGATTGATGTTTGTCAAGGATGGGAACTGTTGTAGGGGTCACATCAGTCAAGTGGGGATATTATTCTACTAAAAATGAATCCATACAATATCGTTTTAGGCATCGAATGGATATTTTCTATCCATTCTATTATCATCTACTTTTCGAGAAGGGTTGTGTTCTCAGATATTGGCAGAAAATGTGTAGTTTTCGTTGGAGAACGGGGTTTCCATAAGGTCAGCTGGCATATTGAGCACCTTATTTCCTTATTAGCTGATATGTTAGTAGAATTAAATGTCCCAAAGATGGTTTATGTTCTGGGGATTGCCAATGGGTTCCTAGAAGTCTTCCCTAAATAGGTTGTGACTCTACCCCCTCGGTGTGATGTTGAGATTGGGATAGAATTACAACCTAATTCCTATCTAATTTTTATGGCTCCCTATCAGATGGCTCATTTAGAGTTGTAGGAGTTGCAGATTCAGGTTGATGACCTAATGAAAAAGGGTTTCATCTGACCTATTGTGTCATAATGGGGTGCTCTAGTATTTTTTGAAAAGAAAGAATATGTTGGTCTTAGACTGTGTATAGACTACCAAAGACTGAATAAGGTAATAATAAAGAACCATTACCCCCTCCTGAGGATCGATGTCCTTTCCAACCCATTGAATGGAGAAGGTTGGTTCTCTAAGATTTAACTACGATACAGATATAACTATTTGAGGGTGAAGGAGGGCGACATCCTAAAGACTGCTTTCAGGTAAAGATATGGGAACATTGAGTTTCTGTTCATGATATTAAGCATTACGAACTCACTGGCTATGTTCATGGGACTCATGATCTCCATTTTTCATGATTATCTTCACCATTTCATGGTTGTATTCATTGAAAACATACCAATCTATTCAAGATTAGAGTAGGATCACACTGAGCACCTAAGGGCAGTTTTGGAGGTCCTCTGACACCACCAACTCTATAGGAAGTTGTCCAAGTGAAATTTCTGGATATTAGAGGTGCACTTCCTTAGAGACATGGAGTACTAGTAGGGAATATTAGTGGACCCAATGATTTTTGAAGTAGTTGTTTCATGGAAAATACCTAATAATGTGGAAGAGGTTCTTAGTTTCCTGGGTCTCGAAGGTTACTACTGGAAGTTTGTACCAGACTTCTCTTGAGTTGAGAATCCATTGATGGCTTTAACCAGAAAAAACCATGCTATCATATGGAGTGAGTAGTGCCAGGAAGCTTTCATTTATTTGAAAGGGAAGCTGGTCAGTGCCTCAGTGTTGAGGTTTCAAAAGGAAGGGGTGATGTTCAATGTGTTCTGTGATGCTTTCGAGATAGTCTTGGGGTGTGTGCTGATTAAATATGAGGGAGTGATTTTTAAGGGTCTAGGCAATTATGTCCCAACGAATGTAACAATGTAACCCATGACCTATAACTTACAGAATTCATGTTCATGATGATGTTTTTGTGGCATTAAGTAATTGGAGAATACTTTGTGGTCCCCACAGATCATAAGATATTGAGTTAAGTATTCTCCCAGTGAGATATGAACTTAATAAATCATATGTGGATGGAGTTTATTCAGGACTATGACTTTGAGATATCCTACACCTCAGGAAAGGGAAATGTGGTGGCCAATGGATTGAGTAGGAAGTCATAAAAGGATGTAGTTTGAGCATCATCAGATGCTTAGAAGAAAATGGATGAGTTCAATGCTTTATGTTTGGGCATGGGAGTGAAGGATGGTAGAGGATTTATGTTTCATATGAGAGTTCAATATTCCTTGGTATGGAAGGTGGAGGAATCTTAGTGGGTATACTCTGAGGTTAAAGTGATGAGTGGTCACATTAACTAGGGTGATTTACTAGAGGGATGTTCAGAGGATAGTCAAAATTAGATGTTGTTCCATAGAAAACTATTCATCCTAGAGGTGATGCTTGAGGGAGTTCTTGGTGAGTTCCACAACTCACCACTAGCGGTACATCCAGGAGTCTCCATGATATACTAGGGCTTGAGAAGTAATTTTTTTGGGGCCCGGAGTGAAGAAGGAAGTGATAGAGTTTGTAGAAAGGTGCCTTGTGTGTTAGTAGGTGAAGGCTGAACACCATATTCCTAACAATCTATTTTATCCCTTAGGAATTATCTAGTAGAAGTGGGATGAAATCTCGATAGATTTTTTCAAAGGGCTACCTAGGGAAGAGGGAGGATGTGATTACATCTGGGTAGTGGTCGACCAGTCAACCTACTTCTTACCAGTTAAGAAGATGAGAGCAGTGGATGAATCAAAAAATAAGTATGTGGGGGAAGTGGTGTGGCTGCACAGAATTCCAAAATCCATCATTTTAGATTAGGATACATGATTTACTTCATGAATCCAGAATGTATTATAACATTATTATTTCACCCAGTTATTCCCTAGCACTTCTTTCCACCTTTAGACGGTTGGGAAAACCGAGAGGACCATCCATACATTGGAGGATATGATACGAGTGTCTGTTTTGGACTTTGGAGGATCATGGGTATGCCAATTTATCCTATTGGAGTTTTCCTACAATAATATATATCACTCTACCATTGGCATGGCACCGTTCGAATCCTTGTACGGGAGACAATGTCATTCACCTGTGTGCTAGATAGAGGTTGGGGAGGGAGGTGTTCTTGGCCCATAGATAGTGAAAAGCATGAAGGAGAAGGTTCATCTTGTGTATGAAAGGATGAAGGTAGCTCAGGACTGACAGAAGTCATATTCGGACCATAGGAGGAGACCCTTGGAGTTCTAGGTTGGGAACCACGCCTTCTTAAAGGTCTCCCCTCAATGTGGAATGTAGAGGTTTGGAAGGGAGAGTCAAACACACTATCACGAAATGTCAAATTTATTATGATTTTTGAGTTTTATTTATAGTCTAGTGAAGACCCTAGTTCATCTCTCAAGGATCGTTGGTGGGTTTAGAGTGTGGGTTTTTAATAAGTACTTAAAACAAGGGTGGTTTTGAAAATAGTATTAGGATGAAATGACTTAATCGAAAGCTTAAAAGTTGAGAAACCAAATGGATTTTAAAAAATATGAGATAAAAGGGTTAATTGTGATTTCACTACACACATTTCAAGTTCATTGTTCATAGATATTCATTTAGTTTTGGAGTAATTCCTTGGTTGAAATTAATTGGAATCCTGATTAATTTCTAATCATTTATTTCAATGCTTAAAGAACCAAACCTTGACGTAACATCATATTTTCAAGGTCCATAACATGTGCATGTAATAAGAGATTCCAAATCATATTGAAATCTCAAAAAGGTGGGTATGAAGAGGATTCTTGTGTTGTACAATCGGTACAACACAATTCACGCACTCAAAACCTCACACTGATCGGTTAGAAATTAAGAGTATCTCAATCACATGAATCAAAAAAAGAATTCAAATATGGAATTATGTAAGATACATGGAAAGAAATGTTTTTAAAACCAAATTACTCTAAACCAGTAGCTTAAATAAGAATCAAAACTCCTTGGACATGTGTGTAGCTCCCTCATAATGAATGCCCACCGTTTAGCTCGACATCGGGAGGAGGAGGAAGCTCAGGTGGAACTCCTTCTTCATTATTGGTCCCCCTTTGAGGATAGGGTCCTCCAGAACAACAAGTATGAGTAGGGGAATCCTATAGTACTTCAAAATGGATGGTCTTCACTTCTTTTCTAAACTCAAAAATGAGGTTCCCATGGTGCATTTTTATAGCCAAAATGGGACATGGTTTTTGGCACCATGTTTTTGAGATACCAATTGTGTATTGGTTTTGGAATAGTATAAATCCATATCACGACTTGAACAAAAGATAAGAGTTATTTTAAGGCCTCTTTAATTTCTCCTTGTCAAATTTGGTGGCCATTAGACAACTGTATTGGGAGATATGACAAAAAAACGAAACAAACATTTGAATTCGGGTATATTCTATCCTCTGGAAAGAATGGCTCAAATGGGCCACCAAATGGACGAATTGACCTTTAGTTCCTGAATAAGAGTTGTATAAAATGATGTTTTGGGTAGTAACACCAAGTTTCATCCAATTTAGATTCATTTAATTATTGTAATTTTCAAAAATGCGGATAGATGTTCATGGGATGCCATGTAGTTTGGCCCATTTTTCTTCCGGATGATCTTCGGGCCTCCAAATCACCACCACCTTCAATGAAAATATCAAAACAAGTATAATTTCTTTTTTCAATAGTGATAAATATTAATTTATTGAATAAAACATGAAGTGAAATTTATTATTATATTATGAATATTCATTACAAAACTAGTTTAAAACAGTGGTATAAGGGTAAAATTGAAAATTGAATCGCTTTGCGATGAAGAGTAAGATTTCTCCCAAGTTAATCAGACCTTTCATGGTGTTGGGATTAGTTGGAGAGGTTTCATATCACCAAGAATTACCACCATGGTTGTAGAGGATCCAAAATGTCTTTTATGTCTCTATGGTCTGTCAGTATCTACTTGATGACTCCCACATTGTCAACTGGGGAGAGTTGGACATCGCGGATGTTGTGACATTCATGGAGCGACCAGTGAGAATTGAGGATCGTAAGGAGAAGGTGAATTGTGCATGGACCATTTCCCTGGTTCATTTTTTATAGAGGAATGGTGGTCTCGGGTAGATTACTTGTGAACAGGAGGCACAAATGTGTTCCTAGTACCCAAAACTCTTCTGTATTTTTCTATTGTGTTGTCTTTTTACCATGCTCATGATGTAATTTTTAATTTCACTTGTTATATGATAAGTTTTTTCCCTGTTCCATGGTTTTGTGTAAAAATTATTAACTATGGGTAGGGTGACGTAATCCTTAATTGAGACACATTAATGTGGATGCAATTAAACCCATGTGTGCGAGTCAGTGCCACCCAAAGAGGATAATATATTTACAAGGGGATGGATACCTCCAATACTTGTATCTGGACAATGTGATCCTTGGTGTCTGTGTGACTGATTGGGATAGTGGATCCTTAGTTTCTCCCTTATTTTTTAGGAGATAGATGTCAAAGAGGTTTTCCTGGATGTTGAGGTTTCCCCTCAAGTTTTCAACTCTGGGTAGTTTATCCCTGAGATGTATCTTAAGAAGTGGTTGTTAGGACTCTCTCTCTTATGGTTTGGTTTGTATTCTTGGGGATAAGAATAGTTTGAGTGGTTTGTGATGTAATGACATAGATTTTCCCAGGCCATTCTTTTGTAAAAAATCTACTGGTCATAGTGTTCAAATCCGACAAAGTGGCCTGCTTTAGAAGTTTCCCAAAAACTCAGTTCCACCAAATGGTTCCACCGAAACGGTGGCACCAGTTATGATCACACCCTCACAGTAGCATCATTTACAGTCACACCATTATGGTCTCACCATTTATGGTCTCATGTTTACGGTGGCACCAATTATGGTCACACCATTTACGGTCGCACCGTTAGGGTGTTTCACTAAATGGTGTTGCACCCCCTATCCTAGATCTATGTTTTCCCAGTTTTCCCATGTTATGTGTTTTTCTTCATTTAAAGTTATTTTTTTTCAATTCATAGCCATCCACTAGTCTATCTCTACTGTTTACAAGGGGAATTATTAAATATTAATTAATTCCAATGTGTGAAAATACCGATCCATGTGGTGAATCCATGGTCAAATATTTATGTACTTCAAAATGGTCTCCCTTATTTTTGGATCTGGACACTTCTTAAGATAAAATCCTTTATTCCTTATTTTTATTTCATTTCTCTTGGTGTGCCTAGATACTTTCTCCCAAGATGTGTCATTCCCACATGATGGAGACCTTCCGACTCATATTTGGAGTTTTTCTTGCAAGACATTCCATCCCCTGTTCTTGGCATGGGAAGGAACATTGATCATTAGTCATGTAAGTATAAATTTTATTCTTATTCTATTTAAATTGCGTATCATTTAGGGTGGTTATATTAATGGATCCTTTTAACAAGTGGTTGGGCACTCTTCTTGAAATGAGAATTTAATAAGATTTTAATATGATAAAAGTTAACATGCATAAGTAAAATAATGGGTAGGGTGTAGCTTGATGTTTGATCTCTTATATTATCTATTATATTTGATTATTTTTATGTATTTTTGTGGCTGTATTTCCTTCTAAAAATCATGACATTAGGTTGTCTTTTCTTCCACACTGGTGATACCCTATCTTTCTTGTGGTGATTTAAAAAACAAGAGTAACATGAAATATGATTAATCACGTACACTCAGTTAAATGAAAAGGATTCCCCAGGATCAAAACATCTATATGATCAACCTAGTTATATTAAAGTGGAAATTAAAAAACCCTTGTTGGTTAAAGTTGAATATGTTTGGTTTGATGGTTTTGGTTATCTGTGGTGTGTTCTGGTCTAGGTTCTATGGGTTTGGTATGTGGGGTGGTACATGGGGTGTGTTGGGGTCTTAGTTTGAGAGATTTATTGATTGTGGAATGGATGAACTTTTAGGCAGATGAAATTCCTTTCTGTTGCATTATGTTCACGAAGTGATGTCGAGTAGTGGGGATGTGGTTTGTTTGTGGACTTGTTATTAAATGGGACTGAGGAGGAATTGGTAGTTTTAATTTGAATAATGATAGATGATAGTAGTTTAATGGGGATGTTCAGTGGGACTATAAGTCCGATCATGTTTTGATGTGTTGTGGAACTGCGAGTTTAGTTTTGTACTGTTGTGTAGTGGGTCTATAGTTGGTTTTTTTGGTTGCTTAGTGTGGTTATAGTTGTTCATTACCCAGTAGTGTTGGGTTACATTGAGTGAATACCCATAATTAAATAAATTGAAATTGACCAAAAAAGGGGTTTTGGGTTTCTTCTTGGGAGTGGTTATTGTATGGTTATGCGTAACACCAAAAGCTATACTGGTGTGGGATTGTTGTCTATTTTTGAGAGACACATAGAATGGGTATAAGTGTTTTCTTATCTATATACATATATATTTTAGTTGTTGTGATTCTATACACACTCCACCCTTGTTTATCACTATTTTCCGAACACCTCCTTCTCATGGGGGAGGGTGTCTTTCCCAACATCCTGGTAGAAGAATGGATGGATGGTTACTGATTTTTTTCATCACACCCTCTTATAGATCTTGCTACTCATGCATATATGGGAAAGCTATAATGGATTGAGGATTATTATAGTCCAAGATTCTTTAGGAAAGGGTTTGTTTTGCACCAAGGCATTGGGTGTTTGTGAGCCAGGTATGTTTTCCCAAGTTTCTTTGGGATGATTCACATGTGTCTTCGAGCGTGGTGTGTGGTTATTGAGGCCCAGGTGTCTTTAGGAATGGATATGTTTGTTGTGACCCAAGTGTCTATGGGTGTTGATAGGTGCATTTTTAGGCCCATGTGTGTGCGGGAATGTTGTGGTAGCGGTACTATGTGTGGGAAGAGTGAAAGAGTCAAGACGTTAGATCGTTAGTAATGAGCAGTTAATTGGTGGGAAAGTGGTGTGCGAGTTACCCAAATATCGATGTTATTATATTATTATTCTACTTGACTTGAGTTACATGGGTGAGTGTGACTTGGTGAGGTTGGAATGGTTAGTATTACATGGTAGGTGCTTGAGGTTCTACTATTTTCTCATAGGGGCATTAATATGATCCCTCACTTTTGCACGGGTAGCTTTAGTTTCCCTACTGAGTATACTTTTATGCTCACCCTTTGTATGTAAAACTATTTTTAGGTTTCTAGGGGGACTTTGAGGACTGTTCTATACATTACAAGCTTGACATCGGGATATTTTCCATTGCTATTTAGTTTATCTTTTTTGGTACTTTATTTGGGAGTTTTTCCTTACTCTGTATCAGTTTTATTTTGATAATTCATGTGGGAATAGATTCATGGTTTTACTTTTATCTTTATTCTTTGGTGTTTATAGGATTTACCATCTTATCTCCCGATCTAGTTTTATAAAAAGTATAATTACTTCCATTTATTTGAGATTATATACCCATGGTGCTAGTATCTACTCCGGGGCCTACTGAAGGTGGGACTCAGGGGTCATTATCTCTCCTTCACCTTGAGGAAGGAAGGGTGGGGCACTTTGTCATTTCTTCCCTCATCATGGATAGGGTGGTTCATGATACAAATGACCCAACAATCTACATAGACATGATGAATAGAGTCCCTTGAAATTACCTTGACAAATGTTTTGTATTCTTAATTGATGAAATTATTATATATTCCAAAACCAAGGAGGAGTATGAGGAGAATCTAAGAACTATACTAGATACCTTGAGAAAGGAGAAGCTCTATGTAAAGTGCAACAAGTGTGAATTCTGGTTGAAGGAAGTCTCATTCTTGGGGATTATCATCACATGCAATGGGATATCCTTGGATCCTTCCAAAATAAAAGAAATCGAGTGATGACCGAGGACAACATATTTGAAAGATATTTGTAAGTTCCTCAGGTTAATTGGATATTGTCACTGGTTTGTGAGAAATTTATCATGATTTTAAAACCCTCTTACCAAGATAAATTGGAAGGGAGTCAAGTTTTCTTGTAATGAGGTATATTAAGAAAACGTCAAGGAGTTTAAGAAGAGGCATATCACTGCCCCTTTTCTCACACTACCCACATGTGGGGAGTATTTCATAATCTTCAGTGATGCCTCAATGAAGGGATTGGGTTGTGTGTTGATGCAGAATGAAAAATTCAACATCTATACCTCAAGGAAGTTTAAAATTCATGAGAAAAACTATCCCAAACATGATCCAGAGTAGGTAGATGTGATCTTTGCATTGAAAATATAGAGGCATTATCACATTGGGGAAAATTTTGAAATATATACGGATCACAAAAGTCTCAAATATAGATTCATATAGAAAGAGATGAACATGCACCAATGAAGATGGTTAGATCTCATCAAGGATTACAACTGCTCAATCCATTACCACCCTGGGAAAGCGAACAAGGTGGCAGATTCTCAAAGTAGAAAGGACCCAGTGATTCTATAATTTATGAGAATCGAATGGTATCCAATCTTCTTATATTTAATGAAGACGCACTAGGGAATCATAAAGAAGGGAAAATCATAAATCCTTTCACAAATTATTGCTGAACCACAGCTTTTGTAAAGCTTAAAGGATTCTCAAAAATATGATGTGGGAATTCAGAAGAAAGTGGAAACTATCAGAAAAGGGAAATCCTTAGAGTTCAATGTTAATGAAGAAGGGATTGTGAGATTTGGGTCAAGAATATGTGTTCCATCAAATCTGGAGTTAAAGAAATATATTTTGGATGATGAACATATCTTGAATTTCCCTATTCACCTAGGAAATATAAATATGTATCTGGATCTCTAAGATCATTATTGGTGGGATGGCATGGAGAAGAAGATCACCGAATATTCATAAAAGTGCCTAGTATGTTAGCAAGTGAAGGCTGAAAGGAATAAGTCTAATGGGATGATGTAACCATTACCCATACCAACATGAAAATGGGATAAAATAACAATGGACTTTATCACCAAACATATGGAGACATCCATAGGAAAAATAGATATATGGGTTGTTGTGGATCGTCTTACAAAGACTGCACACTTCATTGCGATTTGAGAAGATTTCTTATTAGATCAACATGAAAGAATATAAATCAGAGTAGTGGTAAGGCAACATGGTGTACCACTATCAATTGTATCCGATTGAGATCCAAGATTCACTTCTATTTTATAGAAGAGTCTCCAATATGATTTCAATACTGAGCTGAACTTCAGTACGGATTATCATCCTCAAACTGAAGTCCAATATGAGTGTACTGTCTAAACACTTGAGGGCATGATGAGAGCATGATCAATGGACTTCAAAGGAGGATGGGATCAACATCTTCCTCTTGTGGAGTTCTCTTAAAACAACTGTTTCCACTCAATCATACAAATATCTCCTTATGAATCCTTTTATGGGAAGAGGTATAGAACACTGAAATGTTGGGATGAAGTTGGGGAGTGAAAAAATCTTTTTCCAGAAATGGTTGAAGAAATGATAGAGAAGGTTATGCCCATCCAAAAACACATCAAAGCTACTCAGAGTCGACGAAAGATCTATTCGGAAAACCATCAATGAGACCTAGAATTTGATGTTGGAGACATGGTATTCCTCTGCATATCACCATGGAATAGAGTTTTGAGATTATTGAAGAAGGGAATTCTTAGTCCAAGGTACATCAACCCTTTTGAGATCCTTGATTGCATTGGAGTAGTGTCCTATCGATTAGAACTCCCACCGAACCTATCTCAATTACATGATTTATTCCATGTATTACTCTTGAGTAAGTACATACCTAACCCATTTCATGTACTCAATCTAGAGGTGGTACCATTGGAGAATATCCTCTCCTATACAGAGAATCTGGTAAAGATCTAAGATCATAGGGAAAAAGTTCTACGAAATAAGATAATTCCACTTATCAAAGTGTTGTAGAGAAACCAAAAGATTGATGAAGAAACATGGGAACCAGAGGAAGTGATAAGAAAAAGTTACCCTCATCGATTTTAGTGTGGGAAAAAGGAAATTTCGAGGGAGAAATTTATTAGGGGGGGGAGTAGTAATGTCCCGATCATTTATGAATAAAATTCCTTTTCTTTTAATGCTTTATTAATATAGAAAACACATGAAATCATTTTATTATTATTATTGGGTTTAAATGACCATTAAGTATCATTATCATTGATAATATAGCTGTTGAACAGTGACCAGATGACTAATATATATATATAAGGTTTTAATAAATCCTTGCAACCCATACAAAGGAGGTGATAGCCTCATCTAGTAGACTTGGGCCATACGAAGCTCATTTTTTGCAGCTTAGGAACGAGGTAGAATCACTGGGATTCAATCTTGACCAAGCCCAATCTGAGCTACAATATGTTAAGCTTTAATGGGACCATCTATGAGATAATTTAATGTTGTAGAGATTACCACCCAGATGATGTTATCCGAGCCTCTCGAAGTGTCTATCACCATCACAAACCTTACACTTAGGTATTATGTGAGTATTATAATGGGTTATGTAATAATGTATTATTTACTTATTGTGTAATCCATTTTTTATAAATAATATTCTTATTCTATAAAATCCTTTGTGAGAATAGTCTTTCTTAAAAAGAAAATAATGAATTTAATGAATTTATTATTTAGGTAAAAATGATAATTTTGAGAAATATATACAATATATTAAACTATGGTTTTTATTAATAATATTAAAAATAAAATTCTTATAAATAATTATTATATCAGTTCCTTATCTATAAATGACTAGGTAATTAGTTTGATAAGAGTTATATTTTTTATACGATAAAAACAAAAGTGTAATTTTAATGAATTTATTTTAAGGAATTAATGATTTTTTAATTAAATAATATTTTAATAAAATATTATTATGAAATTACTTTTATTAAATATAAATGAACATATAAATTTTATTAATTCAACTATAATTTTTATTAAGGATTAAAAACTGTTTTTGTCAAAACCCATCAATTTTCAAAAAAATGTCAATTTTTCTCTCAAAAGTTAAAATTCACATATTTAGAAAATTATTTAGATAAAATGTATATTATTTTTTGGAATCAGGATATCAAAATTATCTAATAGTGAAAATTTAATAATTTTATGATATAGTCAAATTTTTGGTTTAACAATTAAATAATATATAAATATATAGTGTGTTTTATGACATCATAATGACCCAATAGTGATGTAATAAAATAATATAAAGGGTATATTCAAAAAAAAATATATATTAATTTAAAATAATATAATTTCATGTTTATTTTTTTATTTTATAAAGACTTAGTGAATCCTCAAAGACATATAATTTGTTTTAGATTTTAAAATCATTTCCTTGAAAGTGTGACTCACCTCTACATAAGGATCTAAATTTTTTTAATATATTCAGACATTAGTCTTATAAAATAATTTATATGACTCCAATTTTCTAAAAACCATAGGATGGTTTGTGGTTTTCAATATTTTAGTGTGTAGGACCTAAAACCAAATTAATAAATAATTACCCCACCATTCCTATATAAACCCACTCAAGAACACATTAATCTTCACTAAAACTCCTTTAAGCTCATACTAACTCTTATCCCCACTCCCTAGACTCTTCCCAAGGCACCCCAAGCTCCCAATAAGCCTCTCTAAATCCTCTCCAAGCCTTTGAAATCACACATCCATTTAAGGGATTCCTTCCTTTAACATTTTTATCCAAGTTTTTTTATATTGTTATACCATTTTATTTTCAATGAAAAATATTGGGGTATTATTTATAACCTCCCCCATACTTACCTCCTTATGTTTTATTGATTATATACCCCATTATCTTTCATTAATTCCTTCTGTGGTCTCCCATTAGCATGCCGAAATTATGTGAGGGATTTCTATCTTCTTATTTCTATTCAATAATTTCTTTTATACTGTGCATCTAAATTCCATTACATATATTGATATATTATGCTCCATGATCCCCTTATTGTCTATTTCATGTATAAATTATGATTTTCACCTTTTTCTCTCATCATCCCAATTTAATAATTTCCATATGATGATGTTATGCGGCCGAAATTACACCGCGATTTTTCAATCCAAAATCATCATGTAGTGAATACGATACCCATTTATCTATAAAGGATATTCAACATTACGATCATGTAATTATTGATTATAGATATCCATGTATGTATTACACATTCATTTTTCATTGAATAAATGATAATAATGAAATAATCTATGTTATATGATCTATGTGGCACACATAAGCACAAGATTAAAATGTTCATGAAGGGTGCGCCCTGAGAGAGCTCCAATGCATTGAGTAAAGTTTAGTATCATGATACAGCATGTTAGGACATGGGTTTACCTAATTCCTTTTAGTAAATTTGTCAACCATGTTGGGATAGGGTTTTACCCGATTCCTATATGTTAATGATGTAGTGTTTTATGTTTATTTTTTCTACATTTACATGTTATGTTAATCATGCGATATCATGCCTTTATGTTCATGTTTCTATTTTTTTCAATTGATATGCATATTGCCTAAATTTTTTTTTCTTCATGTTATGAATTTTTTACTCTCTTAATGGGCTTTATGGCTCCCCCTTTTCATATTTATGTCCCTAGGTTATCCCATGCAATGCTATGTTTGAAGGAATGTTGTGGTCATGTAAAAGAAGATGTCAATAAAGATGTTTTATTTTATGTTGTATGTTGTCATGTAATGTTTCTAATCCCCAAATACGTTATACATATAGATCTTATGGGTTGAATAAATTGAATTTTTATGTAATAAAGAATATTTAAATGTTTAATAAATATCAGGGTTGTTATAGGTATAGTAATTTATATGTTTTTTTGTCTCCCAGAACGTTTTGATTATGTATTGGGATCCCCTATACTTGATATGCCACCTCATTAAGTGAGTGAGGGTGAAAAGGATATCTATAAGAGGATTGTGGATGATGAATCCTATGTTCATTCCATCATTTCATCATCTATGTACAAATATATAATGATGTATCAAAAATAAATATATTCTTATAGTATGAAATAGATCTCATGTTCCTTGAAAAAAATAAAGAGAGGCTCAATATAAATGGGATTCTCACAGTATTATATCACTATAAACTAGAATAATTTAACATAACCATTAATCATACCCTAAAAATACTAGTGTACATTGATCAGATAAAAATGTTGATCTTCCATTTGGATAAGAAATTATCCACCTGGATTCTCCAAGTACAAGATGAATAATACATCACTCATTAATTTTTATATATGATTCATCAAGTAGATACGAAAAAGAATAACTATTTAACTTCAGCTATTGTAGTAAAAAAAATAAAATACACAATTGAAAATCCTAAGACTAGTCCTATGTTAATGGCGATTTTACAACACCCTTTGAAAAGATAAATTTTTTGAAAGAAGAAGCATAAGAGGAAGGGTATTTTTTTTATATTCCAAGAAAGTTCATTGGAGGATTCAATATAAAAAATTAAATAAGAATTCATTCGAAGCATATTATTCAAGTAAATATAAAATTACGTGTATTATTTTTGTTATAATCATTGTATGTTAAATAAAATATAACTATTACATATTTATTTTCAAAAATAGGAACTAAAGAAACACAAAAGAATTAATAAAAGAAATGATTAATCTAAAGTTAACTGAAGGAGTGTGAATCATATATCCGTAAGAGTAGTGCATGAATTTTTTACTAAGAGGACTGATTCAAGTTAATCTATTATTTTTTATATTAAATTTTTTCCCAAAACATTTATCTTAGTATCCAATTGGACACAATAAGACATTATATAATTTCATTAATAATTTTTGTTGTAGTTATTAATACATAACTATTAATTCACTAATTCTTTAATCAAAGATATCCAACCATGTAATCAATGATGAAATATACAATATAATACTCAGACCCAATTATAGAATAATAAATATTTATCATGTATAAATAATAATATTTTAAAATTTAATACCTTGAAAATTGTTTCATCATTTTGGAATAAAATACTTGGTATACTGAAAATATAACTTATCATGTTTTAGACAAAGAAGCCTTTATAAATAAAGGTTTTCAAAAAACCTTCTTGATTCAGTTCAGATACATAGTGTGAACTACTTTATGGGTAATCTATAGGTATATTCATATAATTTTCATTAAATCCATTATGAAATTTTAGGAATGAAAGTAGTGAACATACTTTGTTAAAGATACAAGATCATATAGGATGTTATTTTTATGTATATCTTAAAAAAATATTAAGAGATCATTAAATTTATAGTGAAGGTTTTCTTAAATTCACATAAAATTTTTCATAACATAGAGATGGTGGTAAAACAATACAGACCAGTTATGATACTTATAAATATTACAATTCTTCCATGAATCCTTTATAGAAATGTTTCACAAAATAATTGCATAACAAATAACCATATGCCAACTAAATTTACTAATGGATGTCAAATACGTTATGATATTCAAAGATTCCATTATGTCATTTCATAATTTTCAATGATAATAACAATTAATTTTTATTTCATCAACATAAATTGTACATAAAAAGAAACACAGAGTACATCTTAGTTAGTTATCCTAAAGATATGAACATCCCCAAGATGGAAAGGAATTAATCATAACTACTACATTTCTATGTAGAAAGTACATCTCTTTTGAGACAGTGTGATCATGAAAAGATTTAGTTGAATCTTGGATTTAGATGAACAAGTTCAAATATGAATAGTTATCTCCATAAGTTTAGTGGGATGAATTATTCTAGAGATACATACTATAAAGTAAATATAAAATGTAGTAGTTTATTTATATTCACTAGGGTGGGTGATATATGAAAAAGGTATGATTAGAAGAAAAATATCTAGTCCATTTATTAAAGATGAATAAAAAGATAATTGGAAAACAAGAAGATAGATAAGGTCATATATAGAGACATTTCCTTATACATAAATATAACTACAGATCAAGAAAAGTAAGATCCTTAACAAAATAATATTATGAATTAGCATCACCATCATCCATTTCCCACTCAGAATATAAATATCCTTGATTGGGGATCCCTAGAATCCTCTCCTTGTACCTTTTCTATCCTAGAGTGAGCTGGATGGTTAATGCTTTAGATGATGACCTGGTTACCAAATTCCTAGTCATTCTATAGTAATCCCTCTACAACCATATTTTTGGAGGAAATGGAGAAATACCATCACTACTAACCATCTTACCCTTTCCATGTAAAAGAACATCCTTAAAAGATATAGGATCACCATTAACTAATAATAAATGATGAGTAGTTTCAAATAGAACCATTTTCTTTTACTTATCACTTCCATTAACTGAAATATTTTTCCATTTACCAGACCTTCCTGAAGAGCTAAAGACATTTTGAATCTCATGAAGATAATCGATGATCTACTGAACATCAGATTACCCAGTCCCATCATCCCATGGAACATGTCTCGTAATGTATACATCTAGCTGCTACACAATTAAACCTTTCCCATTAATTGGAGGAGGAGAACACCTAGAAAAAAAAAACAACATCCTCAAAAATTCTATCATGACCAGTTAATTGAATGAAAATTAAATTAAGACTTCCAACCTACTGAACATTTTATGATGGTAAATCACTACATCTGTAATATTATTCCTCATTACCATTATCAGGATCACTGATAACATTTTGAACATGAATCCACTCCATCCTAGTTACTACAACAACCACATATAAAATCTTCTATTTGGGAATGGATATAAAAGCATGTGAAGTTCCTTTCTGCACTCAATTCTTCATCATATATTTATCCTTGGACATTGTAGCCCTATGATATTGGGGATGATTATCTATATATTCTGCGAGTTTATTCCTAGTTACTAACTTCCCATTTAGTCTAGATGAATTACCATTATCATTATCACCATATCCCATTGAAGGATGTCCCTTCCAATATTTCTCATCCAAATGAACAATAGATGTACTGTTTTAAAAAAATTCCTGATAATCATCATGCTCAAAACTAATTTTTATACCATAATTAGAATTAGGGGGAGTCACGTTACTAATAAGAGTGTAACTAAAATCAATTTCAACTAGTATTCTCATGAAGTGACGATAACAGACAAGCTCTGTCTCTTTATCTAGATGAATAGGAATTCTATGGGTAGTGGAAATATCATTAAAGATTTTTGGATGTCATAAAATCCGGTTGAGTTTGTTCAACATGATCCATACCTATTACAAATCATTCTTGTCCCTTGACACATTAAAATTCATTGTCACTTCAGGAAGATGAAGCATTCCCATCTTCAATAATAATGAACCAAAGGACCACACATAGATTTTGGCTTCATCATATGAAAATAGGTAGTGAATAAAACCTCGGACAAACGAAATAAACTTCCAATCCAAATACCGCAAAAGAAAGGAGATCCTATAAAAAATATCCACAATCCTCCATGGCTTCTGACCTTTAGTAAGAACAAACTTACCAATTAATAGGTTCTTACATGAAATCAGATTCTTTGAGAAGATATCAAGAAAATTTTAAAAATGGGCTGATGATCTTTTATTGAGGATCTTATAATCATAGGAAATCCTAAATGCCAATAGTGTATGCCTAATAGAAATATCCCGTTAGTTCGGAAAATCACATGAATTCCCTTTGAAAATGAAACTTCATGAATCCCTCATCAAGGACCTAAAATAAAAAGAAACACTCGAGTATACACATCAAACTCACTATTAAACACTGTAACATCCATGACCGATAAAGAACACCACACATCACCGGATCCAGTCAGCATCACAATCCAACCATCTAGAAGATCTAATATATGATCATCTTTATCTCTATTAACAATTGCAACCACTTTCTCTATCGTAGGTTGATGCGAGTCAACCACACTATTCAACATCAGAATAATCCAAGCACAAGGTTGATCCAAACACTTCACAATTCCATCTCCATCCCCATCCTTCTATCGAGGACCACATATTCTGGCCATCACTATTGAGAACAACTGAACACTGTTCACCTCATCTAGATGAGATCCCCAAACACAAGTTTTTGTCCCCAGAAGAGACTGAGACCCAAATTCAGAAAACGTTATTGGAATCCTCCATTCTCTATCTGAGAATCTTAATGCATCGGTCAACCCAACATTAGATCTTTGTAGATCTGTTCGAAACTCAGCCATCATTCCTTCCGGGAAGATGTGAAGACTAACCAATGGAGATGATATCCTAATTAAATAATCTGTGGAATATACTGTATCCCAATAAGAGTATCTCCTCAGAAGATTCAGCATCAAAAAATGGGGAATCAAAATCATGTTGGGTGATATATATTATTCAATAAGAATGATGATTCCCAAAAGAATAAGTAAGTGAAAAAATAGATATGATTGACATGTTTATTTCATATCAATAATGGATTCCATATAAAAAAATATTATTCCACAATTTTTTAGGTTCTCCAATTTATGTAATGTTATTAGGGTATATTCAAGGGAAACGATACATGGATGGTCACATTCAGAATAATGAAGAATGAATGATAAAATAAAGGTTTTCAATATCTATATGTAGTATATATTCACCACTATGGTTGATAATACCTTCTTATTAATCATCATGAAAAATATATTCAAATTTAACTTTTTAGAGATTTTCTATGTTCATTTTATTATGTTTTATATGTTATTACCATGCTCCTTAAAGTAAACCTTATAAGAGATTTTTATCTGACATGCATAAAATGGATAATGGAATATAGAAATATCAAAATGATATATAAATTTATAGGATCAATTTATGGATTCCAATAAGGTTAATGATCATAGTATATTCATTTAATATTAATGTGTTCCATGTTTTCAAAAAGAGGACACTATGAGTGATATAGTTTTTAATTATTTGTTTGAAAACACATTAAAAAAGTAAGTATTATTATGGTTAACTAAGACTAAATTTAATATATTCAATAGAACTTATTCAGTAACCAGATATGTAGGAAATAATATATTTTAGCATGTACAAAGGGGTTTCTTAATCCAAGTCATAGTATATAGTTTAATTTATATTGAAAAATATGATATGTAAAAATACGCCTAACTTGTTTCAAATGTCACATGATTTTTTTGGATGTATAGAATACATATTCATAAGTGTACATTGGAAATATATCTCACATTATATAATATGTATGAATGTTTGATCATTATAATACATAAATCCTAAAATGAAAATATCAAATGAGGCTAATAGAATTTCATAGGTTGGAATCTAGAAAAATCCAATGGTTCTTAGGGAAGAAAAATGGGATGAGTTCCTTGTAATTGGATAAACGAGAATTCTAGTTTTAAATGGATACAAAACTAGTCTTATTTAGATCACTTTAATATATAATTTTAGTATGTCTAAGATAATATATAGTGGGAAATATTATTACATTTAGTAGTTGTCACATCTACATTGAATCAATAATGTTTTATATTCTAATGCAGCTTAATAAGGAATTCTTGCAATGATTTGTTCCACACTTTGAATTTGTGCATAAATAGTGATATTAAGTCACATCATAACGAGTTTAACTATGGTATTATCCAAAAATTTTAGGGCTATGAGAAGAGAAAAGGACTATACTATGCGATATTGTCTCATGAGGGTTTTTTTAGAGATATCAGGTTTCATTATGTGGATCACCCAAATGTAGTGTGGTGGTTTTAGAAGCTATATGCATATCTTAGCATAAGCATGTTGATTATGAGAGGATAACTAGTTGATTTTTATTGGCTGTCTCGATTTCAAGTGGGATTTTGTTGGAGTTTGTTCCCTAGAATAAAGTACTATGTATATTTGAATATTATAATATTCATACTATTGAATATTATGTAGTATCATTGTAATGTCCTCATCCGTAATCCACTAAACCAGTGCTTTGAGCCTGTTCGCCACAAGGCCTCAAGTGTGCCTCCCCGTACGCCAGAGGTGGATGACTAGTAGTGAGGTCCTAGGTTGTGATAGTAAAGATACTATTACCTCATACTAGAGTAAAAAAATAGAATAAATAAATAAGTATCATACACAGCAGAAAGTAAACAGAGTGAAAAAGTAATAAACAACTGAAATAGAACAAGTTGTAATAGTAAAATGTTGTAAAATCCCAAAGTGTTATGAAATACAATACAACACTATTCAACCACTGGTCCGACCATCCAAATACAAGTAAAAAAAACTAAAAGTAAAATTACAAGGCTCTACTACAAACTTTGTGCCAATCCATGCACCCGATCTCCAGACAATGTCGAACCACACCATCATGATCAGTAGAACCACTCGAGTAGCTCCGCTCGATCATGCAACACTAGGCCTTAGTCCAACATACCATGCAACTCATGCCCATCCTAAAAATCAAACATAAGGTCTACACACACACCGAGGTGAATGTGCATGGGTGAGAAATAATCTCAGTAGGGAACCTCGATAATAATGCTAGAAGTGTATGAATCAACAATGTTCTCGGTCTAGTTGGAACACACAACAAAAGGAATTAAACCAAACCTGCAACCACAGTCGAACCAAGGGTCTGTAATCTCTGTCAACTAGGAAAGTGTCACCATGGATGTCCATACCTATATAAGTACACATGTATAGTCCCATACCTATACACGTATACATAAATATGAATATTCATGAGTATGTGAATCAAATAAAAATAAACCACATCAGCATTTAATCCTTGGGTTTGTAAGCCAGATAGCCTGGACATCCTGTGCAAGGGAATTGAGTTGGAAGATGTGGAACTCAAGCCATATATTTTTAATTCCATCCCTGGGTCTATAATCTCATTGACACATACCTTCTTCAGCCAATTTCGGAATTATATCTCTAAGAAATCTAGGTCACCATAGGGGGAATTCTCATCCTACACCTAGGTTCACCCTTACACTCCTCCAATCAAAAACAAGGATACTGTATAATGAAGGTCAATCCTGTAAAATATCATTGGTTGGAAGACATAGAGTGTAATCCAATAAATCCAACTGAGACTTAAAAAACCTTGCCCGTAGGTATATAAGTCAATCAGGTTCAAGCCCGATATATAATCATTTCAGCATGTATCAGGGCTAAGCCTAGTTATTCAGCATTTAAACATGTATCATGGTCAAGACCATCGTATTATCATTTCAACATGTATTAGGTCAAATACCGGTGTATCTGCATTTCATCATGTATCAGGGCCAAGCCTGGTGTATCAGAATTTCAGCATGTATCATTTATAACATTTCCCAATAGGGCTCGTCCTGGGAATCCCTCAACGGATCCTCGGTTCGCTCGGCATTTTAAAAATAATCCTCAATGATCCTGACCACCCTATCATGGATCACTCATGGGATATTCATAATTAAACTCTTCAGCCCATCAATTTTCTTTTAACTGAGACAATGGTTCATCAAATGTATATAAGATGCAATTAGTCACATGAGCCCGACCTCTGTATTTTAACCGAGACTGTAGCTCTCCCATTTCTAATTACTTCTTTTTAAAACATTTCACATTACATTTCAAAAACAAAACATTTGAATTAAACCATCACATGGTTTAACACAGTTAACTTAGGTGGAAAAAACATTTACATAACCAGTTGCATCAAGTAAGGCTCAAAAACCAATTCCCATGTAATTACTCTCAGTATAGTAAATATCAGAAATAACATAGCTCAGAAGCTGGATCCCAGGAGAGCATGTCTAGGATTCCTAACAAAATATTGGAAGATTCCTCACTTCAGGCTCAATAGCCACCAACCAGGAAGACCCTCTAGTGAACATCACCGCGTCAGTAATAAACAACTGAAACATAACAAAGAGTGAGGGTGGCCCGAACACCCAACCCAACACTACAACCACATCCCCAATGTATTACTAGTTCATCACAAGTTCTATGTGACACATGAATACCATCTCCACCCAAACCCAAAGTAACAAATTAGGTTGGTCAAACAACGGGCACCCGTTGGGTCCCTCATGTCAAACATTGATGAGTCATCCTACTCAGGATACTCCAGGTAATCACAAGTGAAGGAATCCTACAAGGGATCCTTTATGAAGAGTAAGGTAGGAATACTATATGGGACCGTTGAATGAAGAACAATAGAGGCATCCTACAATATGTATCCTCTCAATGGAAAACATGAGAGAGATCTTACAAGGGACTCCGTGGGTCAACACACAAGCAAAGGCATCCGTCAGGGGATCCTTGGAAGTATATGGTCTCATGACCTTGTAGTCCCTAAGGGAACATCTCACAAGGGGTATGTCTTCAAAATCATAGGTTATGGGAGATATCTCATAAGTAATCACATATCACAGGTCTCAACTAAGTTTGTTCAAACACCCAACCTATCTTATACGCCAAGTATCACACTCAGGTGACAACTTAACTTGAAAACTGAAGGAAGAACCTCTCTATTTAGTTAGAACCCAGAAAGCAACATTTATATGACCTCTAAATTTCAATATGATTCCACAATTACAAACTACATGAAAAAATGCTCAGAATGGACTACTCACACGCCCAAAATGGTCAACTGGTGGAAAAGGTACTATACACTATAACGATCCCATGTGGGGCCCACACATGAATTTAGTATTAAGCACCTGATATCAGAATATGAATGTCTTACTTTTAATCAAGGTCACAATGCCACTGATGGTGCGTCAAATGGACATTAGACACCGATGATAAGTCTGATTCATTAATCATCAAATAATAATAAGTGAATTATTATTATTATTTTGAAAATTTCGTACCACCAAGAGTCATTCGCAACAGAAATATTTCTCCAAATAGCCTCAAAAGGTCCATATCAAAGAAAGGGTCTTGTGGATGTAGATGACACATGAAGCGAACCCCTGGATTGCAAGTTCCATGGGTTTAAAGAACCCCCGAACAAAAACAGGTTGGAAGGACTACATGGAATGTACTCTGTAGTACATGGGGTCTATCCATATAGTATTACACGACATGTATGTTACTTTACATGGAGTGTACTATTCAAGAAATTCCATCCCATGTGTATTTTCACCCGGACCCATGCCCATGTGCCACTACACGGCGTGTAGTCCCAGTACACGACATGTACTCCTTAAAAACCACTATTCCATGTCCTTTTCCTCATGACCGACCTCATGAACACCCACTAAACAACGTGTACTCATTGTACATGGTGTGTAATTAAAAAAAACTTTTCTTCCCTGAATGGAAATAACATAGGGCGTGTTCCCCTAAAACACATGCCGTGTAACCTGGGTTTCCTGATAGGAAATCCCTCAAAACGCCTAAACACCCATTTTCACCCCCGAAACAACATATACGACCTCAAGGGGACACAAGGAATAAATATAAGGCATTAAAAACTTAAAAAACATATTTTAATGGGATCTATGGTGGAAACATAAATGACCCTACATTCATGCGGAAACCGCCGAAGATTTGGTTGATTTCACCATCCACGGATGCTGCACACCGACTCAGCTCGTCGAGAGCTTTGAATTGGTAACCCTCTTTCCTATCATCTCTATCTATTTATCAGGCACAAATTTCTCCAATATGTAATGAATATGGAGAATAAAAACTTGTGCAAGAAAGAGGAGGAAACAAGAAGAAGGAAAAGAATAAAAGGAATGAAAAAAGGGGCCTGATCCGACCTCAGCGCCCGACTCGAGTTTATTCCTTGCCTAGGATAAACTCCCCATTCCAGAATCAATGACACAAATGAAATCTAAATACGATTATTTGTTAAAACATTATTTCTAAAATAACCTATGTAAATAATTTAATATATAATTTAATAATATTTAATATTAAATTTTAAATATTCCGCTATAATTCGAATAGCTCATATTTCCACCAAACTCTTGTCCTAGGGTAAACACCATATATTGGGAACAACAGAGTTGTCCAAAAAATTATCTAAGGTCAACTGGTAGGGTAAAAGACCATTTTACCCCTCATGAGCATCCAATAGAAAAAATTTAAATTTCTTCTCAAAATGATAGTTCGAAAAAACATCAATTCTTACAAACTCCCCACCATAAACCTTCTCATCCCTGAGAAGATCAGTGAGAGGACCAACAACCATGCTTCCAACCCAAGAATCTACAAAACCATTCTTTCTAGACTATCTAACAACTAGTCATATAACATTAACAACCATCTTCTGCACATAAGATGTCTAAATTTGATTGATCTGGTACTCCCCACCATAAAAATACCCCTATTTCCATATTAAAAGAAAGTGCCAAGCTAAAAAAATCACAACAAAAACCGAAGTCTGAAAATGAGGAAAACCATGATCAAATATCCAATGGTGCACTCCCCACCATATTTCTTTCATAACACTTTTCCTAGAGTGAAACCATAATAGGTTCCCTCCTCAACAGGGAAGAACATTAAGAAAGAAAAAGGAGCTCGGCGTAGGGATGAATCTCTATCAATATACTCAAGACGAATCAAGATAGCGCATGAGCATATCTTACAGGAGTACACTATGATTTCACCGAAGGCACATCATGCTCCCTCCGAGACATGCCCACATCTTGTCAACTTGACCAGGATTCAGCCATAGGTCAATCATATCATGGTACCCTAAAACAAAACAGATGTCAACTGATAAGGGTTTGAGTCAAAACCAAGGGTCTCTAGGTCTTTCACCTAGACTTATAGAACTAACATCACAACTGGATCCCATGGTCTAACCACCTATCCCAAAAGATAAAAACCACTAAAAATTAGGTAAGATCACAACAACCAACAAGGGTCAAAGATAAAAAATATGGCCTCTGAGGGCCTGAATCCTCTCCGAGCATTCCTAGAAGGAACTGATTCCTAGAGGTCACAAACCAAGAAGAAGATAAATTGAACTGACACTCATCGGGTATCCATATATGGAAATACCCCATTAAGGTCCAGTTCACGTGAAAATCCTTAGTATCTATCCACATATTACTCAGTGATCTGACTATATAACCATAGACCTATAAAACAGTACCCACAATGGGTTAAATAAAAAGGCACCATGTTCCATCTCAACCTACTAGAGTCACTGAACCACATGTGCACGAGGATTGATTCATCATCCTCACAAAAAAGGCCTCAAAATAGATCCACATAACCTTCTATCAGAGTAAAAAGTAGGTTTAAGAAGACCCAAAGGTCTCCATCGGTAGTAAAAACACACACTAGAAGATCTATATGATATGAATCATACATTCCTAGTATGATGCACAAGATGCCTCTTTACTTTTATGTACAAGAGTTACAAACCATACCTAACATCATACCAATTGCCAAGAGCCAAAGATCCATATTACATCAAAACAACCACACAACATCTGCATTACTCAAGGTGAAAATCATATACCACGTTAACATCGCAAAATCAGAACAACAATCCCATACCCTGGAAACCAGTTATTCCTTCTTGAACAAGTGTTCTCGATGCACCACTCAAATATCCATCACAAGTTACAAAAAATTCCAAAAAAACATGTCTACCATATCCCAAATATTAAAGACTTGGAAAAGAAACTCCTCTGATGCCACTTTTTAACATCCCGACCTATAATCCACTAAACTGGTGCTCCGATCCTATTAAACATAGGGCCTCAAGCACACCTCATCATACACAAGAGGCTTCCAACTAGCTGTGAGGGAATAGGGTATGATAGTAGGGATACTATTACCTCATACTCAATTAAGAAAACATCATAAATAAATAAGTATCATACACATCAGAAGGAAAACAATGTTTGTAACTAATAAACAACTAAAATGGAATAGGATGTAACAGTAAAATGATGTAAATCCCAAAAAATATGCAATACAATACAACACTGGTCACCCATTGGGAAACCATTATGATACAAGTACAAAAGAAACTGAAAGTAATAGTATAAGGCTTTACTAATAACTCTAATCCAATCCACGTAACAGATCTCCAGACAATGTTGAACTCCACTAGCACGATCAGTTGAACCACTCGAGTAGCTCTGCTCGATCATGAAACACTGGGCATCATCCCTTTCCACCATGCAACTCATGCTCAACCTGAAAAGAATATATAATCTCTACACGTACACTGAGGTGCACGTACAGGGGTGAGAAATAATCTTAGTAGAGAACCTAGACAAGAAACCTATAATTATGTTTCTAGAAGTGTATGCAACCACAACATGCTTAGCCTAGATTAAACACAAAATAAAAGGAAGTAAACCAAATATGAAACCATAGTCAAACCCAGGGTCTATAATCCCTATCAACTAGGAAAGTGTCACCATGGATGTCCATATCTATATACGTACACATGTATAGTCTCATACCTATAAATGTATACATAAATATGAATATTCATGAGTATGTGTATCAAATAACAAGAAACCACATCAAAATTTGATCCTTGGGTTTGTAAGCCTAATCGCCTTGACATCCTGTGCAAGGGCATTGAGCTGGACATCGTGATCCTCAAGAATTGTATCATTAAGTCAATATCTGTGTCTATAATCCCATCAGCATGTGCCTGCTTCGGCTAAATCTAGAATTATATATCTGAACAATCTACATCACCACAGTGGGAATGATCATCCTACACCTGATTTCACCTATACTCACCACAAATCACAAACTAGGATACCGTATATCGACGATAAATCTTGTAAAAGTTCACTGGTTAGAAAACATGGAGCATATTCCCATGAATCCAACCGAGACTCAAAAAACCTTTCCTACAGGAATTTCAATCAATAAGGGTATAGCCTGATATATAGGAATTTCATCATGTTTCAGGTCCAAGACTAGTGTATCATCATTTCATTATGTATTAAGGACAGTCCCGATGTATCATAATTTTGCTATATATTAGGACCAAACCCGGTGTATCAATATTTAAGCATGTATCATTTATAAGATTTTCCAATAGATACCGTCTGGGGAATCCCTCAATAGATCCTCGATTCACTCAGCATTTTCAAAATAAGCCTCAATGATCCCCACCACCCTATCATGGCTCTCTCATGGCCTTTACATAATTAAACTTTTGATCCAATCCATTGTATTTTAACTGAGACAATGGTTCACCAAAGGTATATAAGATGCAATTAGTCACATGAACTCAAACCTTGTCTTTTAACCATGATTGTCGCTTAGCCATTGATAATTACCTCTTTTAAAACATTTCACATTCCATTTCAAAAAAAAAACACATGTGAATTAAACTATCACATGGTTTAACATAATCAACTCATGTGGAAAAAACATTATCATAACCAATTGCATCATGTAAGGATAAAAATACAATTCCTAGGTAATACCTTTGGGTATAGTAAATATCAGAAATAACATGTCTTAGAAGCTGAATACCAGGAGAGCACATCCAAGCATACCAAAAAAATATAGGAATATGCCTCGCGTCAAACTCAATAGAAACTAACTAGGATCCCCTCTGGTGAAAATCAGTACATTAGTAATAAACAATTGAAACATAACAAAGAGTGAGGGTGGCCCGAACGCCCAACCCAACACTACAGCCACATCACCATTGGAATACACCTTTGGCATGGGTTCCATGTGACACCTGAACACTATCTCTACCCAAACCGATGTAACTACTCAGGTCTGTCAAACAATGGTCACCTGTTGGGTCCCTCAAGTCAAACACTAAAGAGGCATCCTACTCGGGATCCTCCTGGTAATATCGAGCGAAGGTATCCTACATGATATATTTACTGAATAGTAATGGAGGAATCATACATGGGATCCTAAAATGAAGAACAATAGAGGCATCTTAAAAAAGTATCCTCTCAATAGAAAAAAGAGAGGGATCCTAGAAGGGACTCCTTAGGTCAGCACACAAGCAAAGGCATCCCTTAGCAGATCCTTGGAAGCAGCTAGTCTCACAGACTTGTAGGATAGAAGGGAACATCTCACAATGGGTAATTCCTCAAAATAATAGGTTACGAGAGATAGATCACAAATCATCTCAGACAATAGGTCTCAACAAAGTTGGTTCGAACACACAACCTATCATATAATCCAAGTCTCACACTCAGGTGACAACTGAACTCAATAACTAGAGGAAGAACATATCCATTTAGGTAGAACCCCAAAACACTGTTAATATGACCTCTAAATGTCAATATGATTCCACCATTGCGAATTATGCAAAAAAACGCTCATAATGGACTACTCACACGCCCAAAACGGTCAACCGGTGGAAGAGGTTCTATACACCGTAATGATCTCGAGTGGAGGGCACACCTGATTTCTGTCTTAAGAACCTGAAATCAGTCTCTAAATGCTTTCATTTAAATAAGGATCATAACTCCACTGATGGCGTGTCAAAAGGACATCGGACGCAGAAAATACATCTGATTCAATAATCGCCCAATACTAATAAGTAAATTATTATTAATATTATTATTTTGGACGTTTTGTACCACTGAGCATCATGTCCAACACAAAACGTTCTCCAACTAGCCTCAAAAGGACTGAATCAAATCAAAATTCATGTGTCTATATATGTCACACGAAATGGATCCCTATATTTCATGTTATAGGGGTTTAAAGAACCCCCCGGACAGAAACAGGCTGGAAGGAGTACATTAAATGTACTCTAGAGTACATGGGTTCTGCCCATGTAGTAGTACGGAGTGTGTAAGTTACTATACATGTCATTTGATATTCCAAAAATTCCATCTCATATTCATTTTCACCCAGACACAGGCCCATGGGCCACACACATCGTGTACTCCCAATACACAACGTGTACTCCTTAAAACCACTATTCTATGTCATTTTTCACACGGATGACCACATGTTTAGAAACTACACAAAGTGTATTAAGAATAAACAGAATGTAATTAAGAAAAAATTCTTCTTCCACTAATGGGAAGAACACATTCCACTTTCTCTTGGAAAACATGTCATGTAACCTCGGTTTCCCGATGGGAAATCCATCAAAATGCCAGAAACCTCCGTTTTTGCCCCCGAAACAACAGATCTGGCCTCAAGAGGCCACAAGAAAGAAATATAAGGATTTGAAAACATAAAAAAACATGTTAAGAGGGGTTATATGTTGAAAATAGTAACATCCCTACCTTCAAGAAGAGACTGCTAAAGCTTCGATTGATTTCACTATCCACGGATATTGCACGCCGACTCAGTGCATCGAGAGCTTCGAATTGATACCCCTCTTGCCTACCATCTCACTATATTTCTCAAAATCCTAATTTTCTCATAGGTCATGAACAAGAAGGATCAAAATGCATGGAATATGGGGGAGTAAATAAGAAGAAGGAAAGAAGAAAAGGAAAGAAAAGAAAAAGGGGCCTAGGCCAACCCTAGCGCCCGACTCAAGTGTATGCCTCACCTAGGCTAAACTCACTATTATGGACTCAATGATGCAGATGAAATCTCAATATGATGCTCCAATTAAAATTTATTTATAAAATAACCTCTGTTAATATTTTAATATTTAATTTAATAATATTAAATATTAAATATTCTGCTAAAATTCGAACAACTCAAATTTCCACCAAACTCTTGTCCTAGGGTAAACACCCTATTCATAGGCCAATAGAGTTGTCAGAAAAACTAGCCAATGTGAAATGGTTGGAAAAAAATACAATTTTACCCTTCATGAGCATCCAACCAAAAAAATTTAAATTTATTCTCAAAATGACAGTCTGGAAAATCATGGGTTCTTACAATTATATTACATCTTCATCATTATTCTACATGATAATTTCCAAAGGGCACATGTCACACTAAATGATAATAACATTTAATTACTATGATAAGAATCTTTAATTTATTTTAAAATATTATTATGTAAATCTTCTATGGTAAGATAATATCATCTGATAGTACACATAAGATACTAAATATCAGGGGTAGGGGATCATAATATGTTGATAATTATCATCAAATCTATCCTTAGTAATCTCTATAATGGAAGTTATGATAACTTGACCCACTAGTTGGAAATAAATCTCACATCGACGGGAAGGTTTGGCACCTCGATGTCGGCTCTTCGCCACCTGGGGCTGTAGTATGTTCCAAGGGTTGGGCTGTTCGCCCATGAAAGCGGTACGTGAGCTGGGTTCAGAACGTCGCGAGACAGTTCGGTCCATATCCGGTGTGGGCGTTAGAGAATTGAGAGGACCTTTCCCTAGTACGAGAGGAATCATTCCATAGGTCACACTCTTTGATGTATTATTTTAAACCCTGATAGAATATTTTTGTGGTGAAGTTGGGTGTGTTTGGTGTATCAAAAATGATTTGGAATTAATGAATAATGCATGAAAAGATTTTCCCTTAATTTCTTTAATATAATTGATATCTTAGTACCATTAATGGAAATATAACTTCTTAATTATGTCTATGGACATGGAATTTAATTAGAATGTTCATTTCTGGAAATTCAAATAAAAAAACATCAAGAACATAGGCTGATGACACTAGTATACAACCTTCTTGATTATAGATATTGATATAAGGGGACTATATTACCTCATGTATATTATATGTGGTAATTATTATTGTATACTTTAAGTTATTCCTCTATGAGTGCCTTGTCATGTTACTAGACACTAACTTTGGACTTTATGATATTCTTACAAATGCTACTAAAAAATGGGCCCAGTGGGTCACATAATAAGTGTATATAGAACATAAATTAAATTAAATTTTAATTTGACATGTTGAATAAATATTATTATCATACGTATTTTATTAATTTTTATGTTTTACTAATTGTATATATTCAGTCACCAGTTCTTCAGGAGAATATTATGTGAGTTGAATATTAAATTAATATTTTTTCACCATATAATTAATTACTATGAAAATATATTCCATTCATTAATTATATTTTATTTTCAATGTAACAAATATTTATGTATTTGGTTATTTAGATATTTAAGAAATATTTATTCACCTGTTTTTTGAATTTAATATATATATCTTTATTAGTGAATATTTTATTGACATTTATTTATTTAAATAAATAGTATTTATTCTAGGATTGATAAATATTAAGGGGGATTGGAAAATTGAGTTTAATGGTATGGTGAGAAATTATATATTAAATATTATCTAAATTAATATTTATTTATTTATTAAAGGAAATAATATTTATTTATCCATGAGTTTAGCACATGTAAATAAATAATTTTATTAATATAATAATTCAAATATGGCGTTATTAATGATTTATATGATCATAAATTCCTATATGCAATTATTACTCTCCAAAACCTAGAGATATTTATGCCCAACTATGGAATTCTCTTACATAGTCATGTAATTATAAGCATTGTGCATAATGAAAATCTAAAAATTCCTACCAAACCCTTCAGATATCCCGTCATAAAATGATCTCATGGATAGAGAGTGATCCTCTTCCACCAAAATCTATTTTCTATATATAACAAAGAAGATTCCTTTTCTTCTTGAAGAATTCTATTATGATTGACAACGAATTGCATAAGTTTTAGAATCATCCATGCTAGAACAAAAGGATTTATATAGAAATATTCATAGGTTTATGGAGATCATGTGGATCCCTTATAGAGGGATGATACCCTTTAATACACTCACCATAATGGAATTACAATAAAAAGTGGTCAATCGATTCATCAATTAACAAATAATTGCAACAGAAGGTAAAGTTTTATCTGAATATATTAAATATAAATTAAATGTGATTATCTTGTATTCTATGTTAGGATGTAATAGTTAGTTAATAATTGTTTTAATCTTATTATTCATGATGTTCTTCTTCATGTACACCTTGTAATATTCATTTATTATGAAAATTTTGAATTTCCATCTTCTAGTAACTTTTTCAATGCTCAGAACCACCATCATATAGAATAATATACTTAGTATATTCAATCATACCCTTTCATATAAATTTTTTCATAATATTAACTTAGTAATATTTAAATCAAGGATATAAAATGTTCTATTTTATTCAATGTGATATATTTCACCATGTATTTCATGTGTAAAGTTTAAATTAAGATTTTGTATGAAATTATTGAAAGTATGATATGATATTGTTCCCAGATGTAATCATTCTAAAAATATTTCATCAATTATATCTATTAATTTTCCTTTACTATAATTTTGTTTTACTATTTAATTTTCATAGTGAAATTAAATGAGATTTAACCTTCCCCTTAATTATTTATGGAAATCTATGATTAATGATGCTTTTTTTGATCAATGGAAATCCTCAAATCTTTAAAGGAAGGGATTCTTCCTCTAAAAGGGACTCTGGTGGAAGGATTATTCTATCCAATTCATAGGTATTAATTATTTGGGTATTAAAATTATTACATGCCATTCATTTACTATTCTATCATATAACATTCTAATTGTTGACTTGGATTACTTCAAAAAGTAGGAATCATGAGTTGTAATTTTATTAAGAAATTCTTAGAACCTCAAATAGAAGGTTGGTGCATTATTTAATGACCTACCACCATTTTGAACCCCTCTTAGCCTTTTATGGAGGTAAGAGAGACCCTAGAGACTTACCTATAGTATGAATCGAGATAGGAACTAGCACCGAGGGTATACAAGATGAAAATGTGAGGCAATACCTTCATATATCCCAGTAACACAATAAGAAATTTAATCATAAAAACATAAGAAAAACCTTGTAGAATCTCATAATAATATTCAATTCATGATATTTCAGAAAAATACAATTCTATTAATTAAATACCGAGTAAAACATTTGGGCAACAAATATGACCATAGATTCATGCTCCAATCTATTACTGTTTAGTCCGATCTCCAAACTCTCCCTTAAAACCTGATAGAAATTTTATATATCTAGTGGTGAGAATAACATGTATACTCTAAAGTATTATACTTGAGTCATCTGATGAAAATTTTGAAGAAGAATATTAATTCTCTAATGAAAAAATAGTAGAGACAACAAGAAATTACCAGAAAACTATCACCCAACCTCCCAAATGCAGAATCACTAAATATTACCTAAATATTTATTGAAATGGTATTGAATAATATAACAAGAAGGTACCCCAAAACTAGTTCCCCATTTATTATCACTATCACACACCAACATTAAACATTTTGTGCACCAAATCCCTTCCAAACATTCCTCCTCACACCATATTTCATAACAAAACCATTCCTTACTCATTATACCATGTCCACTAAAACATATAATGTCTCATCCACATATCAAATATATGAATAATATGGAATCATGAACATAAAGTACATCAATATCATTCCCTCTTCATTCCATGCTTGAACCCCACAATGTATGATAATCGCATCCACTGCACAAGGTATACTAGTATATCACATAATCATTATGATTATATGTACCTCAACCCATCACAAATAATTCTATACCTGGAAGGGAGAGTGGGGAATATGTATTATTCATTCATTCATTCCCTCATCAATGAAGATGTTTGGTAAAAATACCTGGAATCGAAAAACATTAGACATCAATAAGAATATATAATTTTGGTGGGGTGTGTATAGAAATAAAAAAATACATAAAGAATATGTAAGTAGCACACAAAATCCCAACCTAGTTGTTTAATACCAGAAATAATACTATCAAATATCATTAACATCACCACTATAGCTCTTCCAACTATATCTCACAATCCAAAATCACAACCTATACCAAACATGCACCACAACCATGCATAATTTCTCATAAAGTAACATAATTTAACACATTTCATGATTTATTATTATTAAAAATATTAAATTAAATATACCGTTAAATTACATATTCAATTAATTAATATTCAATCCATCACAAAAATGTATATCATCAATTAACCATTCTTTTTGGGAATCATTATTTCATTTATAACTACTCTTTCTTTCAATTATATCCATCCTATTTATATATATTATTCATTTCAAATTATATATCTCCATTACATGGATACAATAAAAAAATCCATATTAAACATCCATGCCATTATTCCACAACAATAACCTATACATTCCCTCTTTATAATAATGAAAAGTTAGTCACATCCCTTCTCCAAAATCCACACCAACAGCCAAACCACAATACACAAGATTCTACTACTACTCATGAAAGCCAATAGAATCCCCACTACCCAACACATGTTAATATCCATCACAAATTCATTCCAACTACTATGAACCACTAATTCAAAATAACCATAAAAAGCAATCCAAAATCACACAAAAATAAAATTTCAACAGCAACAAAAACCATATTTCAAAGGTAAAATCATACCTCTTGATTAAATTATTACCCAATTCATAGGAAATGCCATCATGATCACCAAATTTCACTCAACTGATTCATTAAAATATTTAATTATTTTTCCTTTAATGAAATTTGATTCTAATATAAATAATATCATTAATAAAAATATCTCAATATAAATAATAATTTTTATATTTAGTAGAAAACATACATCAATATCAAATAAATATCATGGAGAACATATAACCATAATAAATTTAACCCATTCCCACTCATATAATTTATTAAAATTCATTTTATTCATTAATAAAATCTATACTATACACATAATTAAATTAATATTATGTATCTAAAAAAATATACATATAAAAAATATGGTTCTCAAATATCGTATCTCAATCGATGTTTCATAGTTAATTGTGAAATGAAAAAGTGAATAAGAAATGATAAAAATGCTAGAATCCTGCAAGGAAACCTACAAAAATATAAAAAAAAATTACCCTCAAATGAAGATTCAAAACAACCAAAACCAAACATAAAACTTGTAATAGTATCCTCCCCAGAGGGAGAGTGGGGGGAAACCGAAGGGGATAAAGGGAAACCCCACATTGGACCATTACCACTGTTTCGCACGGAATCTGGGGATGACCTCCTAGATGGGAGATTCAAACGTTCCGATCGGTTTCTAGAGGGTTTGTTCGTAGAACCGGAAACATCCAATGATTCCACATCCGTTTGGACCTACTTTCCAAAGGTAGGCGCTCATTAGCTTGTGGGCTAATGAGGCTTAGGAATTTTCATTGGTCGAGAGGATGGGAGGTCGGACTCATCAAACCTTTTTGAGGGGAATTATTGTCTACTCCGGGACTCTCTTTATAGATTTAAGTTATGTTCTTGAATCCTTATTACATTACCAAGTATAAAATGAGCTTTCCTTTAGTTTTAACAATCAATGATTAAATATGCAAGAAATTTAGAGAATCTTTTATATGTATTCGAGGTTCTTCATCAATAGAGAATCATCTATATCTGTTTAGAGATTCTTGGTCAATGGTATTCTTCAAAACATTTATATAAAAGTCTCTTGGTCATTATGATGACCAGGATGGTTTTAAAGCTACTCAGTGGGGCACTTGAAGTTTATTGTCATTCAGAAGGACATGGATTATTTCAAAGTTTGGATCAAACCCATAAATGGGCTACCTACGTAACCTTTGTTTTGGAAAAGGAATCAGAACCCACGTAGTTCGAGTAATGGAGTATGGTGTTTATGATTGATGGATCAAAGAAGAATTTCATAATTACTTTTACACTCTAAGCTCACGTGAGTCATGCTCGGTGTGAGAAACAAGAGGTATTGGTAAAAATTAGACAATTGTGCCATGAAAGATGAAATCATAAGAAATTGTTTGGGGCTTATGTATGTATGAATTCCCAAATAGATGAAGGTTTGGGATTTACTTTTAGGGAGAAAATCCTTGAATAGGGTCCATAAAGGTATATGTGCTTCATGGAGATTTGAATACTCTAACTTGGGACTTATTCCTGAAAAGGAAACCCAATTTAGGAGAGGATTGATAATTGGGTTTTACTCCTGATAAGGAACCCCATATCAAACGTAATTTAGGACTGGTTAAGAGAAATTAAGGGGCTTGAGGTTTACTCCTGAAAAGGAATCCCAAGATTATGACTGGGACTTACTCCTAAAAAGGAGGCCCAGGTTAAGGATTCTCTCATCTTAAAGGATGAGGTTGAATGAACGAACTATCAATCTTTGGGGACAAAAAGATGTACAAATCACTAGGTTTTGAGAGATATTCCACCGAATTCCTTTCAGATAAGGAAGTCAATCAAGAAATCATGCCATAAATGGCTTTGAAGAGTATCTTGAAGACCGAATCTTTAATAGGAAAGGTGAAATGGCTTAAGAGGGGTAAAATGGGCAAGATGGGCACCCAGAAAGGTAGGGGCGCACAAGTCTTGAAAGGCGCGCAAGTCTTGCGTGGGCGCGCAAGTATGGTCGCGCATATATACCTTGCGCGACACATGGTGTACTTGCGCGATTTTCAATCGGAATTGAAATACTTGAGCGACTCCTTTTTAAACCCTTTAGAATCCCCTTGAGGTTCTTCCAGAAAAGGGACGCGCAAATTCTATTGATGGAATAAGGCGGTGTGCAAGTATGACCAGTTCCCTTAAGATCTGGCCATTCAGGCGCGCAAGTGTTGATGAGTTTCAACACTTAGGCCTTCCTCACTCTCTTTAGATCTTCCGTTCTAGGTAAGAAATTACCTTAGAAGTGTTCCGGAAGCTTTGAGAAGAGACTTGGGCGTCGGGAGCTTCAATCCGAGTTTCTGGAAAAAAGATCCTCTCGAATGGGGGGCCCACAGGGTCTATTTATAGGCAGGAGAAGACCCCGGGCAGTTACTGGGCGGTTATCACTTAGGTCGCTCAAGTCACTTGCGCGACCAAGAGCGTCGCGCAAGTGTACTTGCGCGACAGTGATATAACTTGCGCGGTGCAGTTGATGTTGATCCTTTGTTCATGCCTTTGTCGATTTTTGATGTTTTCTTCAAAGGTTGAATCACTTTGAGCTCAGATATTCCCCTTTTCCGATCTTTAGATTCTGTGACGAAAGGAGTGTCAACAAAAGTCCCCCCTCAGAGTTGGATCCGGAGAGAAATGAGGATTTGACTCTGAGGAAATAGAATCCATCCAAAGGAAAAGTTGGTGCGCAAGTCTTCAGTGCGCAGAAGGCAGCGCGCAAGTGTGCTGGAACTTGACTTTTATTCAGAGTTCCTTTGTCTTTTGTGGGTAGTTTAAAGTTATGCATGACGTACATAAAGGGGCTAATGTTTAAGTTCGAAATAGCTTTGACCAAAATGGATTAAAATTGATTCAATTCCTTGACAATTTATCTGAAAACATATTACCATACTCAAGTATGAGGGAAAATATGTAAACTATGGCTTAAGAATATTTGAATCCGAGGAATGATATGAAAAATAGCTAAAAGGCATTAGAAGAAGTAGTTTCCAAGAATGAAGTTACTATTATTTAACAAAACCCGTTAGGGGGTTGAAATATGCAGGGCCACCTATGGGCATTGGCTGCATGGTCAAATAAATAGCATCTTTCTGCTGACAAGTCTGTTATGTGGACTGTTTATGCAAGGCCACCTATGGGCACGTGCTGCATAGTTAGGCAAAAGAACTCCCAGAAATTTACTTTCCTAATGCTAAAATCTAGTGAAAGTTTATGGAGATTCAAATTTTCTAAAGTATAGAGTTTGTTGTATGGAAAGAGGTACTTGAATATGGAGAAGATATTTCCGAACAAGAATATCGAAGAACTGGATGAATATCACTCCTACGAAGGTCTGACCCAAACGTAGGGAAGAAGAATAAACCATAGACTTACTTTCAGATCATGAAAAAGGATATGGGACAAATATGTTAAGGATGGCTATTTTTTTTGTGGATCCCTACATACTGTCATTTAAGACAAATAAGGACAAAAGAGGCATTCTTCCCAAGAATGAAGTTACCATCATTTAACAAACCCGTTAGGGGGTTGAATTATGCAGGGCCACCTAAGGGCATTGGCTGCATAGTTAAATAAAATAGTATCTTTTGGCTAACAAGTCTGTTATGTGGACTGTTTATGCAAGGCCACCTATGGGCACGTGATGCATAGTCAGGCAAAAGAATTCTCAGAAGTTTGACATTTTTGTGACTAGAAGTCATGAAAAGGGTTATGAAGATCTGAAAATATTTAAGGTTAGGATTATAAAACATAAAGATGGGTATTGTCCAATGTATATAGAGATACATAGGTCAATGATAACCATAATCATGTTGTGGATGGGTCCTGAATTGAAATTTTGGACTTCACTACGTATCTCATAAGAATGAGAATCAATCCATACGTAGTTCTTGAAATGCAGTTTGACGTCGTGCAGGATGAAAGTATGAGTGATCTTAGTTTAGGGTCATAGAATTCGGACCATAATAATGAATACAAAGTGTGTGTTTTCATGAGGACTTTTCAGCCAAGGGACTGAAAGTGAAATTTGGGGTTAGGCCCAAAAGACTTGGGACTGGATTCGAGGGATACTCGAATGTTCCTACGTATCCCATAGGGATGGGAATCAAGCCCACGTAGTTCTAGAACTACCCTTTGTACAAATTTGGTTCGTACATGTGAAGGGTGAAAGGGGACTTTAGTGCAATGATGGTTTAACCCAAGACAAAAAGTTTAGGCATTACCATGTATGCACGTAGTCTTTTGAAAATGAAAACCATGATTGAAAAATCAATGTCAATAATAGTTCTCTCTCAAATGAGGAAATCAAAGAATATTGTAGTTTATTGTCATACCGGACAAAAGTGTTGCATAGTTTAACATCATATAACAAGGAAGAAAGTGAATCAATGTAAAGATATTGATTCTAGGTGTGGTTTCACGAATCAACATCATATGATATGGTGGTGAACCGATGTGAAGAGATTGTTTTTGGGCTTGAACCCTGGGAGGCTGCCTACATACCCAGCCTGGAGGGAAAGGATCAAAGTCCGTGTAGTTCAATTAAAGAATGAATTAATGATCAAGTTGTTCTTGGGGACAACGATCTAACTAAAATGTTATTGGGACTTACACATGGTTAGTGGCCCAAAGGGAGTGTTATGGTTGATGTTTTCTCTAAGCTCACGTGAGTCATACTCGGTGTGAGAAACAAGAGGTAAGAATAACCTTAATGATGCACATTTTAATGTCATGTGGGACATATAAAGGGACTATGCAGTTTAAAGTCTTGCAGTTAGGACTATTGGTGCTGCACAGTTTAGTGTCATGTAGCAGGGACAAAATACAGTTTAATGTCATTGTAGGACATATCAAGGATTTTCTGTATAGTTTAGCGTCATGTAATTAGGACGACGGGGATAAAATAGTTTAACATCATATTAGATGAAAGGGGGACTGTGCAGTTTAATGTCATGCAGTAAGGACAAAATAACACACCATTTATGTCATGTTGGACGAAAGTGCGAATAGTTTAAGGTCATATGCATGGACCGTGGATGGTGCAGTTTAATTTTATGCTGGACCTTTGATGATTATATAGTTTAACATCTTTCCGGATTTGAGGGACTTTTATATAGTTTAGCGTCATGTAGTTAGGACGTCACAGTTTAACGGCTTGCTGGACATAAGGGATTTGCAAATAGTTTATGTTCATATACATGGACCAGGGATGATGCAGTTTAAGGTCATGCTGGACGGTTTAGGGAAATTTCTCACAGTTTAATGTCGTGTGGGACGAAGTTGCAGTTTAAAGTCATACTAGACCATTGCTGTATAGTTTAACATCATATAGCAAGGACGAACTGGTGTTGTACAGTTTAAAGTCATGTAGCTAGGACTAAGGTGAACCAATATGAGGATATCAGTTCTGGGGACTTTTTACAGTTTATCGTCATGCTGGACGTTGAAAGTGCCACACAGTTTAATGTCATGTTGCTAGGACATAATATAGTTTAATGTCATCTCGGACAAAATATAGTTTAATGTCATCTCGGACAAATAAGGAACTTCTGTATAGTTTAATGTCATGTAGATAGGACAAAATATAGTTTAATGTCATCTCGGACATATAAGGAACTTCTATACAGTTTAATGTCATGTAGATAGGACAAAATATAGTTTAATGTCATCTCAGACATATAAGGAACTTCTATACAGTTTAATGTCATGTAGATAGGACAAAATATAGTTTAATGTCATCTCGGACAAATATGGAACTTCTATACAGTTTAATGTCATGTAGATAGGACAAAATATAGTTTAATGTCATCTCGGACATATAAGGAACTTCTATACAGTTTAATGTCATGCAGATAGGACAAAATATAGTTTAATGTCATCTCTAACATATAAGGAACTTCTATACAGTTTAATGTCATGTAGATAGGACAAAATATAGTTTAATGTCATCTCGGACATATATGAACCAAAGTGACTGTTTTGGCTCTGGGAACAATATTTTGTGTTTATACAAAATACTTCTTCAGAAATCTGGCATTAGTTGGAGTCGTGATGTGTTCTCCATCCATTGATATTAGAGAATACGCTCCATTGGAGTAGACCTTATGTATTGAATAAGGTCCTTCGCATTTTGGTTCAAGCTTGGGAGGCTTCTTTCCTGGTATCATTGGTGCTCTGAGAACCAATACCAATTCTCCCTGAATGAATGAATGAAGACGAACTTTTTTGTTAAAAGCTCGTGCTATTCAATTCTGATAGATTTCCAAGTGGTGCAAAGTGCACAATCTTTTCTCATCTAACTGTTCCAATTCATTCAACCGCTTTTGGGATTGCTCATCTGTAGATAACTGATCACAAATGGCTATTCTGAGTGAGGGAAATTGAACTTCAATTGGCAAGACTGCTTTTGTTCTATATACCAATGAATATGGAGTTGACTGCGTTGCATTGCGAGTGGTAGTCCGATAAGCCCATAAAGCATGAAAGAGTTTATCAGGCCATGACCTCTTATCTTTATCCACCATCTTTTGCAGTATATTTGAAAGAGTCTTGTTGAAGGCTTCTATCTGGCCGTTAGCCGCCGCATGATATCGAGATGAATGGTTGGACTTAATGTTGTATTCTTGATACAATTTCTTTACCTCTGAAGAACAGAAGTTGGTTCCATTGTCCGTCAATATGGTATGAGGGAAACCAAATCTAGTAATGATTTTAGACTTGATGAATCTAACAATGCATTTAGAACTGACTTCTTTGAGAGGTACTGCCTCTGCCCATTTGGAAAAGAAATTAGTAGAAGTAAGAATGTACTTAAACTGCTTGGCCGTAGCTGAAGGGTAAGGTCCTACCACATCCATTCCCCATGTGGAAAATGGCCATGAGTATTTAGCTGTATGAAGCAACTCTGGATGTTGATGAATGAAGTTGGCATATACTTGGCATGAATGACACTTCTTTGTGAAATTAACACAATATTGTATCATTGAAGGCCAAAAGCATCCAAGCCTTCAAATTTGATCAGACAGTCTATGTCCAGACTGGTGGGCACCACAGACTCCTACATGCACTTCTTTTATGACATCCATTGTCTCTTCACCATCAATACATCTAAAGAGAACTCCATCAAAACCACGTTTGTAGAGAATTTTCTCGAGGTGGTTTGGGATATCATAAAGAGTAAAATTGACCACATGTCGCCGGATTTGTTCTTTCTCGGCTCTATCAGGTGGAAGTGTTCCATTTTGAAGGTATTCCCTGATAGGTGACATCCATCCTGTAGTATGACCACACGGTTCAGGAATGGGACTAATTTCATTAACTTCCTCTGTTCTGACTTGAACATAAGGTGAAATTGCACGACGGTGGGCAATACAGATGGTTATCTCGTCCCGATTTGGATCTGCTAAAGCTGTGGTTATATTAGCCAGTGCATCAGCTTGAGCATTTTGTGATCTTGGGACATAAGAAAATGTCAGTTCTGAAGGGAATTCCGACATTAACTCTCTGACGTAATCATACAAAGGGATTAATTCTTCTTTTCTGATAGCATAATCCCCATTGACTTGTTTGATTACCAGGTCTGAATCACCTTTCACCTTTAAGTGATTCACTTGTTCTTGAAGTGCTAACTCCAAGACTGTAACGAGAGCTTGGTATTCAGCTTCATTATTGGTACCACCTTCCCACAACAAAAAGGAATAAGGTAACACTGCCTTATCTGGAGAAATGAGCACAATTCCTAAACCAACTTTGTTGAATTTAGGATTTTCCATTTTCTTCCCTGTTGGACTTCTGGAAGCACCATCAAAATACATTTCCCATGTTTGAGAACTCTCTTGAATAGAGAAAACTTCCTCATCAGGGAGTTCAATATCTGAATACGTGTCTTCCACTAAAGTATGTTCAGCCAGAAAATCAGCTAGAGCTTGGCCCTTAATTGCCTTTTGAGACACATACTGAATGTCAAACTGCTGTAGAATAACCGCCCACCTTGCCAGACGTCCTGTAAGCATTGGACGACTAAGGATGAATTTGAGCGGATTATTACGAGATACCAATTGGACCTCGTGATGTTGCAGGTAGTGTCTCAGTTTCTGAACTGCAAAGATTAATGCTAGGCAGCACTTTTCAACACTTGAATACCGGGTTTCTGCTTCAAGCATAGTTCTACTGAGATAGTAGAGACTATTTTCATTCCCAGCATCATTCTTTTGAGCGAGAAAGGCACCCAATGATCGCTCTAAAACTGTCACATAGAGGATAAGCGGTCTACCCTCAACAGGTGGCATGAGTACTGGTGGACTCAAGAGGTATTTCTTGAGAATATCAAATGCTTCTTGACATTCTTCAGTCCACTGGTAAGTGACTCCTTTCTTCAATAATTTGGTAAAGGGTAAACTTTTGCCTGCCAAATTGGCGATGAAACGCCGAATATAGGCTAAGTGTCCTTGAAGTCCTCTTAATTCTTTCAAATTCTGAGGAGGTGACATACCAAGGATTGATTTGGTCTTCTCAGGATCGACTTCAATACCACGATGGCGTACAACAAAGCCGAGGAATTTTCCTGAGGTTACCCCAAAAGCACATTTTAAGGGGTTCATCTTCAAATTATGTTGTCGAAGCTTATGGAATATGACTTCCAAATCAGACAAGTGATTAGAACGTTGTTTGGATTTAACCACCAAATCATCTACATAGCATTCAACAAACTTTCCTAAAAGAGGTTTGATGATACGATGCATGGCGTGTTGATATGTTGCACCTGCATTCTTTAAACCAAAGGGCATCACCCGATAACAAAACACACCTTGAGGAGCTCTGAAGGCTGTATATTCCTCATCTTCTGGGGCCATTCGGATCTGATTATATCCAGAATATCCATCCATGAAAGAAAGTACTTCATATCCAGCCATCACATCTATTAAGAGTTCTGTAATCGGAACTGGAAAATCATTTTTAGGACAATACCGATTAAGATCTCTGAAATCGATGCAAACCCTAATTTGTCCGTTCTTCTTCTTTACAGGGACAATATTAGCCAACCACTTGGGATATTGAACTTCTCTGACGAAGTTGGATTTGATCAGCTTATCCACTTCAGCTTCAATTTTGGAAGCATAGGTTGGGTGTGTTCTTCTCGCGGCTTGCTTAAAACATCGATGTTCTTTTGGTAAACCCAAATGATGAGTAGCAACATCAAGATCAATCCCAGGCATTTCTGTATAATTCCAAGAAAAAATATATTTATTTTTCTTTAGAAAAGAAATATAGATCTCTTTCTCTTCAAGGGTCATGGCCGCACTAATTAAAGTGGGGAGTGGATCTTTCTCTGTACCCAGATTTACTTCTCTGAGTTCATCCACAATGGTAGAGATACCCTCTTCAAATGCTGGAGGAGCATCTCTAAGATCTTCCTCTTCCTCTTCATCATGTGTTATTTCTTCCGTTTCTACTTGCAAAGTAGATGAAAAAATGAAATTCTCATGATCATAAGAGATGTCAAAATTATCACATTTTGAAGAAGCTTCCATTTCCGACCCTATTGATGATAAAGGGTCTTCTTTGGGAAATAAAGAGGAGATGATGGATTGAGAATAGACATCATTATTCACCTCTGGTGTTGCTATAACTTCTTCTGGCCTGATTAGCGAAGTATAGACTTGTTGGACTTCAGCAGATGAAATGAAAAAATCACCACTTATGCTTTCATCACTGCTTGGTAGGTTACCAATTTCTCCCATGTTGTCTGGCTCGATCGCCGTAATTGACATTATAGATCTTTCCATAAGAGTATTTTGATTTGGGCCTATTTTTTCAATTTGACTGATAGGTAACACATAATCTGTACTCACATGTGAAAATGGATTTATTGGAATTTTCTCCAAACCATATGGAGCATTAACTTTGGTAATTTCCTTCATTGTAGATTTTTCTCTTCCCTTCATGTGATAAAATTCCGCCTCAATGTATTGAGACTCACATGTCTTGAACTGGGCCTTATCACCATACAATGTTCCAACTTGACCATCGAAACATTATTTGATACATTGATGGTATGATGAAGGAATAGCTGCATGCTGATGTAGCCAGGGTCTTCCAAGCAAGATATTGAAAGCTGAGTCTTGATCAACAATCATGAAATCCGAATTGGATACAAGATCTCCAAACTGAGTTCTGAGTGTAACTTCTCCCAGTGGTTCTTTTTCATTTTTATCATATCCTTGTAACATCATGGTAGAAGGAGATAAATCAGACTTCGTGAGGCCCAATCGACGAAGTGTACGAATGGGCATGAGGTTGACTCCTGAACCATTGTCAATGAAAGCTCTTAGAACATCTACACCATTGACATTTCTAGATAAGTACAAAGGTTTTATGTGCCCATGCACAACATCATATTCATCTTTATCAGTAAAAGATATCACTGCATGACATTCTGCAGGATTAGTCTCTATGTGATAGATTTCAGCTGCAGCAATTTCATCTTTAAACTCCTGAGGACTTGACAAAGATTCGATGAGTGCTTCCCGAAGATCTTTTGACAGATTCAAAGCATCCAAAATTGATAACTTGGCTGGTACTTGGGCCAAGTGTTTCAATATATCATACTTTTGATCTAGAGGTCTACGTTTCCCAATAGGAATATGCGGTTTAGAAGGTACCTTGGAAGCAGATGCTTTGGAAGCTGATGCATCTTGTATTAAAGCTGGCAACATCCTTGGTTTTGGAAGATTAGACTGATTAGATCCATTTACTTGCTGAGATAGAGAATATGGAACCTTTAATCGGTCTTCCAAAATAACTGTGCCAAAACTGAGTTGGCCATTGGCAGAAGAACTTGCTTGTTCTTTTTGAGCTCGCTGAAGGGCTCTACCACGAGTTTTTGCTGCATATACAGTGCTAGCAGGGGTAGAATTAGAGTAGTGGCTTCAGAAGGATCCAATTCTTCCCCTATATCCTGAACCTCTAGAACTTCCTCAGGTTCCCTTATTTGATACAGGGAATTCAGGCTCATCAAGACTGGAATATGGATCTGTTAATTGAATCATATTAACAGAACCAAAGATTAACTCTTCGTCTGATAAAGACTCTGCCTGGTTAGCCTGTTTAGGCTGTGCCGTTTGATGGGGCGGTGCCCGTGGCTTTGAAGTAGATGGCATGAAATCTGCCAGAGTCAAAGACAATTTAGGCTTTGATACATACTCATCTTCTCCTGATTCCTATTTCTTCTTTGAATTGCGCTTCCCTTTGGAGGATTTGTCTTTTGATGGAGGCTTTACTGCAGCTTTTGTAGGAGACACAATTGGCTTCTTCAATTGTGTTCGCAAAATGGAATGGGTACGATTGATTGTCTTTCTGACCATCCAATCATCATATTTTTTCGCAGTTTTGCTTTTGACTTCCTACCACTCGCCTCCTTCCTCTGGATCTGTAGTGGTAATACACGCTACATGAGCTGAAGAACCCTTCAATTTGACTTGTCCCAAGTCGACCATCTTTTGCAGGAGGTCTTTAAAGACAAAACACTCCTGGATGGGATGCCCCAACATTTGATGAAAGGGACAATAATTGGGACGGTCTTCATCTCCTTCCTTGTTTGACCTCTTAGGCACTGGTAATTGAACCAAATTATTTTCCAGAGCTGAAATGAAGTAACCAGGAACTTTCTCACTTAGGAAAGAGTATGTTTTACTCTTCAAATCCTCAAATTGTTTTCGTCGTTGATATTTTTGATCATTTGGACGAAACAGCCTTTTTTGTTGGCGTTCAGGAGGTGGATCCCTTCGAGAAGATGAAGGTTTTGAAGTATAAATAGGTACAGGTGCTTGTTTAAGCATAACTGTAGCAGTTTCCGCTTTACTCATTCTCCTTCCTAGAGCTGATGGAATTATACGCGATTTAACCTTAGCTTGTATAAGGGAATCTTCAATCTATTGAGCGATTGAAGTAAGGTCTCGAAACCCTCCTGTGTATTTTACACGGATCAATGGCGTGCGTAATTTGTCACGCAAATTTGCCACACATATTGGCAATAATTCCTCCTAAGGGAGTTCTAAACTCAGGGAATACGTTAATCCCTTCCAACGAGCAATGAAATCAGAGACTCTTTCATTCTCCCTTTTCTTGCAGTTTGTAAGATCGAAAACTGTCGTTTTTGGAAAAGTTGAGCTGAACTGAAGAAGGAATTTTTGACGAAGATCCTCCCATCCGATGATTGACCGGGATTGCAAGCTTTTATACCAGACAAAAGCTGGTCCTTGCAAGGTTCGCAAGAAGCATATGAGTTTCACTGCTTCTTGCTGCTCTGGAGTTCCCATCATAGGATCACAACAAGACACGTAATGCGTCAAATGTTGTTCGGGTTCGCCTGATCCACTGAAAGTAGGGAAAACAGGGTTTCCAAAACTGGATGGAGGAGAAATTGAATCTACCCATTCATGGTAAACTTTCTTTTCAGGTAGAACTTGCGCCCGTTTCCCTTCCATAGTTTCTAACCGAGCTGTTAATGACTCAATCGTAGTTATTAACTTTTGAGAAACATCAGGTTGAACTTGGTTTTGGGTAGGTGCAATGAATGGAGCTTGGACAGACGTGGTGGTTGGTGCTGCAACTGATGGTAGTGCTGCCAACCGTTGTTGCGTTTGACCCGTAGGATTAGATCTCTGAGGGTGTACTGATAAAGGAGGATATTCCTGATCCATCTCAGTAGTTACAACAAATTCCTTTGGCTATCGGACTTCAGCATTCTTACGAAGAAGACTACTCTGAAGTAGTTCTGCATTCAACCTTCTTAATTCTTTCATTTCTTCCTCCTGTTGTGCAAAACTTTGCTCTAATGAGAGAGATTGACCTCCTTTAGAGGAAGGGTGAAAAGTAACCTGATTCTTTTCTTTCCCCTTATTGGATCCTTTTCGGAGAGGTGGAAGTGGGTTAATTGAAGGAATACCCAGATTTTGGGTAAGCCTTTGATTACGTGTGCGCACACCTTCTTCATTTAGGTCTGTGTGCGCAACTTCTTGAGCAGGAATCTCTTCATCTGATCCCTCTGATTGAGCCTCATCTGGTGAATCAGCAGCAATAGCATTGATGACATTAATGGATGCATATTTCATGGAATCCTTTCTATCATCATTTCTGTGATATTGTCTTTTTCCATGTCCATGATGAGACATGGCATTCCGTTGACTTGATTCCTCAGGAATTTCTTGGAGAACCGTCACTTGGAGAGAATCTCCTGATAGCTTGGCTCTTCGTTCCTCTTGAGGCTTATTCCCTAATCAAGATAATACTGACTTTCTCTAAGGGAGGGATTGAGGATTTGAAAAAGTCCCTAGTCCGGAGGACTGGGGATGTTCCTGCTGCTTCCGCTCAACTCCTCGAATCCCATTTGTTGACTCTGAGGGTTGGTTTAGAGAAGTCCCCAATCTGACAAGCTGGGGTGTCTCTTGACATGCTATGTCTGAGATCTTCTTAAAATCTCTCTTGATATTACGAATCTTAGTTCGGAAATTAGCTGGATGCATTAAATTGTATCCACTTTTATCACCTGGTTCAACAGACCATTGGATGATTTCCGAAACTTCTGTCATTTGATGACGTGTTTTCTCCAGACGAGAGGCTAGCGCAATATTCTCGCCTACTTGATGTAGGAGAAATTCAACAACTTGTTCTCTATATACTTGATTTTGAGAGGAACTAGTTGAAGCCTGTTCTTGAGCAAGCTTTTGATTATGAACAAAGCCCATTGACTGTGGCCGGCCATGGGCAATAACATTGCATGAAACCATTTTCGGCGGGCTTTGCTGACTGGAAAGCACTGTGAAATGTAGTGCTCCGTGAACACCCCATCCTCTGATATGAACACCAGATGGATCATTGACAATTAACTGACGCAATTTTCTTAATGCGCCAAGGCATGAACGTTGAAGGGTTCTCTGTTGCTTTTCAGCCTTCAGATACCGAGAGACTGATAGAGATTCCAAATCAATCTGACGTTGTAGCCCTTCAATTATCTTAAGATTATTTTCATATTCATCATAAGATAATACCTTCTTCTTTAATTGAAAAAGAGTTTTCCACAAGTTGAGACGAACATCATGGATTCCATCATCCGTCAACATCTTTGGAATGTCGTACTGGGAGTCAGCCAAAGGCCAAAACATGACTGGTATTTCACCTTTTTCCAGTTTTTTTCTCATGTTCAGCATTTCCTCTTTATCATTAAATGAAGATTCTTCTACCTGTTTTGACCAGAGTTGGGGTTTCCTTGTTGCTTCATCGGATTCAACATGATTGGTAGAGAGATCATTGATCAAACTAGAAGATGCATGACTTAGGGGTGGTTCAGAGAATGACCTACACCCTAGGCTATCTTCTGATTGAGAAAGTATTTAACTTGTTAGCGATAAAGCATCAGACATGACTGCTTTCGCATTTGCAAGTGCCTCAAGATAAGAGGTCTTTCTCGGCACTACATTATCCACTGGAGTATTTTCCAGGCAATGTGAATCACTACTGCAGAGAGGACTTTCGCAGCGAAGTTCATCATCATGGGGAGGAACACCATAATGGGTTACAGCAAAAGATGAGATCTCTTGGTCCTTGGTCTTCTGACCACACAGAGGGTTCCTGTGGCTCTCATCTGAAGAAGAAACTTCAAGATTGACCTAACTTTCATGAAGCAAGCCTTCATGAAGAAGTGTCTGTTGAAGACCTTCAAAATTAATGTTCCCGTTATTGGGAATCGAGGGAGTAGAATCTTGAATTCCTACAGATAAATGTTTGAGGGCTTCAATAACTCCAGCATCGAGCAAGGCCTGGTTGCAGATTGGCCTTTGATCTCCTGACTGTGCTGGGTGGATCTTTTTCTTAGATGCCTTCTTAGTCACTTTAGAAACCACATGTTGACGAAAGTGGTTACTCTGAGCAGGTGTATGTGCCTGATCAGGAAAGATGGTCAGGTTAGGCTGATGATCTATACTCAAATCAGGTGTATGTGCCTGACTTGGTTGTCCGTATGATATGGGGGAGTATGCCCCATAACCCTCTTGGACTGGAACAGATGTGTGTGTCTGTTCCGGAGTGAATCGTTGATGTGTCACTCCACTGCTAGGGATAGATTTTTGTGTCTGTCCCTGAGATGATGCTGAAGTTGTTATGATATCCTGGCAAGCATCCAGAATATGAGAAAGAATTTGCTTATGATCTTTCACCATTGATAAAATATGTTTGGTGACTTCAGCCGCCGGAACGGGAATATACGTCCATTCCGGGTTTGGAGTAGGTGTATGTGCCTGCTCCTGTCCTCCTTTTCCTGTCAGTGAATCCTGACAGTACTCAAGTGTGGAGGCAGAGAGTTGAGTCTGCCTCCTGTTTGTCGTCGGGGCTTTCCCACTGACTTCTCCGTGCGCTACCAAGAGAGACTGTTGGTAGGCTTGATTAGTATTAGCAGGTGTATGTGCCTGCTGATTACACTTCACCAAACGCGGTTGACGAGATCCATCATATGTAGTCAGACGAGCCTGCTGACTAACTGGTGATGTATAAGCAGGTGCATGTTCCTGCCTATGGTACTCCGCCGGAATTTCCTGGCGGGATTGGCAAGTTAAAGTGATGTTCTTCTTATTTGTTAAGCCCCTTGGGCCAACAAATCAATCATTGAAATGTGCTCATTAGCTTGTGGGCTAATGAGGCTTAGGAATTTTCATTGGTCGAGAGGATGGGAGGTCGGACTCATCACACCTTTTTGAGGGGAATTATTGTCTACTCCGGGACCCTCTTTATAGATTTAAGTTATGTTCGTGAATCCTTATTACATTACCAAGTATAAAATGAGATTTCCTTTAGTTTTAACAATCAATGATTAAATATGTAAGAAATTTAGAGAATCTTTTATATGTATTCTAGGTTCTTCATCAATAGAGAATCATCTATATCTGTTTAGAGATTCTTAGTCAATGGTATCCTTCAAAACATTTATATAAAAGTCTCTTGGTCATTATGATGACCAGGCTGGTTTTAAAGCCACTCAGTGGGGCACTTGAAGTTTATCGTCATTCAGAAGGACATGGATTATTTCAAAGCTAGGATCGAACCCATAAATGGGCTACCTACGTACCCTTTGTTTTGGAAAAGGAATCAGAACCCACGTAGGTTGAGTAATGGAGTATGGTGTTTATGATTGATGGATCGAAGAAGAATGTCATAATTACTTTTACACTCTAAGCTCACATGAGTCATGCTCTGTGTGAGAAACAAGAGGTATTGGTAAAAATTAGACAATTGTGCCATGAAAGATGCAATCATAAGAAATTGTTTGGGGCTTATGTATGTATGACTGCCCAAATAGATGAAGGTTTGGGATTTACTTTTAGGGAGAAAATCCATGAATAGGGTCCATAAAGGTATATGTGCTTCATGGATATTTGAATACTCTAACTTGGGACTTATTCCTGAAAAGGAAACCCAATTTAGGAGAGGATTGATAATTGGGTTTTACTCCTGAGAAGGAACCCCATATCAAACGTAATTTAGGACTGGTTAAGAGAAATTAAGGGGCTTGAGGGTTACTCCTGAAAAGGAAGCCCAAGATTATGATTGGGACTTACTCCTAAAAAGGAGGCCCATGTTAAGGATTCTCTCATCTTAAAGGATGAGGTTGAATGAACGAACTCTCAATATTTGGTGACAAAAATATGTATAAATCACTAGGTTTTGAGAGATATTCCACCGAATTCCTTTCAGATAAGGAATTCAAATCAAGAAATCATGTCATAAATGGCTTTGAAGAGTATCTTGAAGACTGAATCTTTAGTAGGAAAGGTGAAATGGATTAAGAGGGGTAAAATGGGCAAGATGGGCACCCAGAAAGGTAGGGGCACGCAAGTCTTGAAAGGTGCGCAAGTCTTGCGTGGGTACGCAAGTATGGTCGCGCAGGTATACCTTGCGCGACACATGGTGTACTTGCGCGATTTTCAATCGGAATTGAAATACTTGGGCGACTCCTTTTTAAACCCTTTAGAATCCCCTTGAGGTTCTTCCAGAAAAGGGACGCGCAAATTCTATTGAAGGAATAAGGCGGCGCGCAAGTATGACCAGTTCCCTTAAGGGCTGGCCATTCAGGCGCGCAAGTGTTGATGAGTTTCAACACTTAGGCCTTCCTCCCTCTCTTTAGATCTTCCGTTCTAGGTAAGAAATTACCTTAGAAGTGTTCCGGAAGCTTTGAGAAGAGACTTGGGCGTCGGGAGCTTCAATCCGAGTTTCTGGAAAAAAGATCCTCTCAAATGGGGGGCCCACAAGGTCTATTTATAGGTAGGAGAAGACCCCGGGCGGTTACCGGGCGGTTATCACTTAGTTCGCGCAAGTCACTTGCGCGACCAAGAGCGTCGCGCAAGTGTACTTGCGCGACAGTGATATAACTTGCGCGGTGCAGTTGATGTTGATCCTTTGTTCATGCCTTTGTCATTTTTTGATGTTTTTTTCAAAGGTTGAATCACTTTGCGCTCAGATATTCCCCTTTTCCGATCTTTAGATTCTGTGATGAAAGGAGCGTCAACAACCAATTTATCTCTAGAATCCATGGTTTTAATATAATTAATGGATAATAAAATTTATTTAAGAATAAACCTATTATTTCCTGGGGTCTAAGGGAAATCAAAGGAAATAGAGGGTTGTAGAAGGGAATAATAAATTTATTTCAGGTTTGAAAAATAATTTATCGTAGTGTGACAAACTATCATCACCCCATCACAAATTGAATTCTATTGAGACCAAAAAATAAAATAGTAAATCTTCATATCTCATCTGATTTAATAATTGTTCAACCATAAAAATCTGATATGATGATAATACAAAAAAGTAAGGACCCAAATAAATAGGGTATGGATTCAACCAAAACAAAACTACCAAAATCCATCCTATAGGCCCTCACACCATGACTACCAATTTCAAACCAAGAATATTGTTAGTAGAAGATCATGTAATGTCCCCCAAAACATCGTCAAACTGAGAAACACCCTTTTACAATATGGAAAAATTCCAAACACCAATAACAACTATACTGGCCCACGTACCCATGTTGCAACACCTAATTCTTATCAAAACACTCCAACAGAATATACACCCCTCTACTATAACCAACACCTCATTTTGTGACCTGAATAACCAAGCCACAAAATATTTTTCCATTTAAAATACCACCTCCAATAGTACCTATAATCCTATAAAATCATCATGATACATTCAAAATATAGATCACATAAAGTAATGGTTTACAATGGTCTAGGTCATTATATCATATACCTCCCAAACCGTTCAAATCCTTACCAATAAAAAAAGGATAGGAAAATCCCAAATAACACCTACCACACCTCCCAATGGGAGATACCTATTAAATGGGATAATTCCACCACTAAATAATAAAACAAAACCATAAAAAATAACTAAATAAAACTAAAATTAATAATCATCATGTTCAATTAAATACAATATCAACCATCTCATCCTCACGGGAAAACAAAACTCAAAATAAATTAAGATACTAAGTGCACATTTGTTAACCGCATTCCCATGTACTCTCCTCAAAGATACCATGACCCAATAAAACTCACACTATGGGAATAAAGTTCCTCTATAATACATTCTACCATTTATCATGAATATTGATAGGATTATCCATAAATGTTTCCTCCCCTAGATATCCAAATCTACTCAATCGATGATGTGGGAGTCATCATGAAGATTCCATCAAAGCTAATACACATGGAATATTTCATGAATATGATCCATCTAAGAAGGAATATTCAATAGATATTCCACCTCATTAATATGTTGTAACAACTCTAAAATGTTGATAAACTAAGGAGAGCACATAATACCTCAGCCAAACCACCACCACCCATGCGAAGGGAGAAATATCATGATTACATGTTATCTAACATCAAACTACATAGATATAATAATCTAATTATCATAATATTTTTAATGATATATTTCCATCTTCATCCTCTTCAATTTTTTTTTGAACTTTTCAATCACACTCTACACCTCAAACAAGGTCATGAAAATGAAAGAGTGGTGATTGTTATTGTAATGAAAATAAACTAAAGGAATGTTCCTTATACAAGATCCACTAAAATATTGAACATAGGACTAAAACATATTGAATGTATCAATGGAATAATCTTTCATCCTGTATGTATGAGGATGGAAGGTGGTACTAAGAAGAAGCTAAAAACCAATGGTACACTTGAGAGCTCCTCATACTCATGATATGAAATGATGTTCCTACTTAGAAATGGTGTTCCTCAGTGTTTCATGAATTTTGACTCATACACATATCAACTTGTCAAAACCTCAATAATGCCCAACTACCTGATCAACATGAAGTGAGTTGACTTTTTCATCTGATCCACAATCCCTCAAATAGTGTCACATCCTCCCTAGGCATGAGGTAAAACCATAAATAAAATTATTGATAATTCCTCTCATCTCCACCCAGGAATATCAAATTGTCATAAAAACTTTATAGAGCACAATACTTTAGCTTTAACTGCTGGAAAAGAAAACACCATGATATGATATCATACACCAACCTCTTAAACCCAGGAAACTAAAGCCGAACCCTTAAGGAATTATGAATCATGCATACTATAGGGTGTGCTTCGAAAACTGTGTTATATTACTCACAGATAAAACCATCATAAACTACAATAGAGATATAAAAACTCTCCTAGAACATCCAATTTTAGTAATCCTTTGAATTACACTCTAGAGAATTACCATAGATGATAAAGTCACATATTAGAAAGTCTCCCCAACAAGGTTCCTACACCCAATTAACCAAATATGGGTACACTATCTTCTATAATAAGAAACCTTTACCCCCATCCTCCTCACCATGAGCTCCTCCATCACCCTCTATACATCTTTGGACTCCTAAACCATATATCCCTATAACATTGAACTTAGTGCATTAGAAACCATATTACCCTTCCAATAGGGTAAGAGATATGAAATTAATCAACATATAAGAACTCAATCGAATACCATTATTACATATTCATATCCCACTAAAAGAAAACATAACTCATGATCTTTTGATCTATGAAGGACAAAATGTTCTCACCAATGAGGTAATGTCACGAAAACATCCAAATCGAGATCATGGGTGGGATAGTTACACTTCTGAAGAAATAAATTCCTTGAACCATATTGTTTTACTATAATATGATTTATCATGAAGCACATAGGTCTATATGGGAAGTATCATTGAAAAAACCAAACATCAATCCCTCTACTGGAAGTAATATAAAGTTAGTGTTAATCAATATTCAATTTAGATAGATGAAATTTTCAAAACACTATTAAATCCATAGGAAAGTATAATCCATCCTAGTCAAGGTTTTCAATGTGGTTTTCACCCAAGAAAAGTGAAATATGAATCTCCAATAATGAACGTAAAATATAAGGAAACTACATGCCTTCCAAATGATCTTGAGGGATGTACAAAAAAATTCTTTATCATAAATGATTATATTTCTACCCCTACTGATACATAAAATTTCCTATTAATGACACCTATTACATCCAAAACACCCCCTGAGACATCTTCCCAAAAATCTGATAGTATCAAAGGAGTCATAAAAAAACTCTAAACTAATTTGGATTTTTCTCCTCTAACCTCATGTATATCAATATTGAACACATCCAAGAACTGGTCTAGGTACTAATAGAACACTAACTTCATGGTTACCATGAAAATATATGGTTTTTTGTTACATTTAATTGAATAAAAAAACCCAAAGTGCCCATATAGACATTAGAACGTTTTGTTTGGGACATCCTCCTCCTTTACTCTCATCTGGTGATATGCATACAACTCATCAATATTTAAAAAATAGTTGTCTCCCATCACATAGATGAGGAAATAAAAAATACTCATAATATAGTGGATGTTATTGACCATCATATGATTAAATAACTGATAGTCAATACACATTTGTAAACTATCTTTCAAATTCTTGGAAAATATCACAGGATCACCCCATAGATATAGACTAGCCCAAATAAATCCACACTACATCAGATCATGAACTTAGATCCACTTATCCTTTTCTCTTAATGTCCCAATATAATAACCCTGCTCTTTATTCAACACCTAAACACAATTCATTGCATAAAATATTCACTTGATAAAACAAATAAGATCAATTGGTATAGATTATTTGTGTCTTAGTAACATTAAATAACAACTTTAAACATGAAATACACATCTTTATTTAAAACTAATTTTACATTACCACAACATTCCTTTTTACTTAACATTGCATAGGATAACCAGAGGGAATGCATAAGAAAAGGTTGATCAATAAAGCCCAGTAAGAGATTAAACAAGGCATACCATGGATAATATAGTACATGTTAGTCTATAAGAATATCAACGGAGCATAAGAGAAAAATGAACATAATGGTATGATATAGCATTATTATCATAACATGGAAATGTGGCAACAACATTTAACATGATTTTAGCATGAGATAAGGATAATTGCACATGGAGTATGAGTAAAACCTCATTTAAAATTAATTATAATGAGTAAACCCTAATTTCACTTGACATATCATGATACTAATCTTTACTCAATGAATTAGAGTGCTATCAAAGCACACCCTTCTTAATCATTTCATTTCATGAATAAGTGTGCCACATGGATCATATAACATTGATTCATTAAACCTCATAATTTGTTAAAAGATAAAGGAATGTGGAACTAATACATTAAAATCTATAATCAATATGTAAATATGAATAAAGTTGAATACCCTTGATAGAGAAATGGGATTGGTATTCACTACACAATGACTTTGGCTTGGAAAATTGCGGTGTAATTTTGGCAGCATAACGACTTGACATAATATTTCATAAAAATGTTTGATGAGAGGGAAAGGGGTGTATCATTATATTTACATGAAATGATAAGTAAGGGGGTCATATAGATACATGTTCCAATATATTTAATGTAATTTACAATCATAACACAAAAATAATTGCTTGAATGTAAATGAAGAGAGAGAAATCTCTTACAGAATTTCAGCATGGTAATGGGTGTAATGGAAAGAATTAATGAGAGAGAAAGGGGTATATCATAATTAAAACATAAGTAGGGAAGTATGGGGGAGGTGAAAAATCATACCCCAACATTTTAGATTGAAAATAAATGGGCATAACAACATAAAGAAATTTGGACAAAAATGAGAAAGGAAGAAACCCCTTACTAGAAAATGCAATTCTAAAGGCTTGAAAGAGGCTTGAGAGAGGCTTCTGGGGAGATTGGGGCATCTTGAGAGGATTTTAGAGATAGTAGGTAAGAGTTTGGTCGATATAAAATTCCTTTGAGTGATGAGTAAGTGGAAGCTTGGGTGGGTTTATATAGGATAAGAGAGGCAATTCTATATTATTTAGGTTTTAGACTCTACACAATAATCTAATCAAAACCACAAAACATACCATGGTTTTTGACCATGGTTTTTGCCATAGGGGATTGGAAAACATTATTTTATATTGAAAATGTACAAACTTATTAAAATATTAGTCTTGATTATGTGGAGGTGAGTCACAGTCTTAAGAAAATCAATTTAAAATGTTAAAATGTTTTATAACTATTGGAAGGCCCACTAAGGCCCCATAAAATTAATAAAACAAATATAAAATCAAATAATATTAATGGTAAAACATATATTGAATGATGTTCCTATTTATAGTATTTTATTATATACCTATTAGGTCATTACGATGTCAAAAAACACATTATATAATTAAATGGTATTTAATTTTCACCCAAAAATTTGACTGTCTCAGAAAAATATGAAACATTAACATTTAGATAATTTCAATTTATTGATTCCAAAAATAATATACATTTTATCAAAATAATTTATTAAAATTTTCAATTTTTACTTTTAATATAAAAACTGACATTTATCGAAAATTCAGGGGTTTTGACAAAAACGACTTTCAAACCATAATAAAAATTACAATTTTATTCCTAAAAATTATATGATCATTTATATTTAAAAATTAATTTATTAATAATATTTTATTTAAAATATTATTTAATTAAAAAATACATTAATTCATAAAAATTTATTTCTTAATTGAATATAATTTAAAAATACTATTTTTGCTTTAAAAACCATTTACAAAGTAAAAATAATAAAATGAATATTTATTATTTATTCTATACAAAAAAATAATGCACATAATGATAGTGATAAAGAATTATTACATAACCCCTTACAATGCCTGCATAAGACCTAAGTGTAAGGTGTGTGATGGTGAAACACTCTTATGGTGGCTTGGATAACTTTACATAGGTTGTAATCTCTATAAACTTCCACATCTCCTATAGGTGGTTCCATTAAAGAATAATGTGTTAAATATTGGATTGGGATTATTAAAGAGAAAATCCCAGTGATGCCAGCTCCTTTTCGAGCTCCAACAAATGGGCTTTTTACGGAGAAATTCTAATAGATGAGGCCATAACTTCCTTTGTTTGAGTAAATTGGATTTGTTAAAGCCCTATATTTATAAAAATCAATTGATCACTTTTCAATGAAAATATTAGAAATAGAAACAATTCATAATAGTATATTGAAATCAAAAATCATAAAACCAAATAAGTGCATATGTTATATAACTGTTTTACATAATAAGAAATTTAATTAGATCAAGAAGAATTTTCATTAATAAAAGTTTGGGTCATTACAATCTCCCCCTTAAAAAATTTCTCCCTCGAAATTTCCTTTTCCCACACTAAAAAATATTATGGTAACTCTTCTTCATTACTTCCTATGATTTCCATGATGCTTCTTCTAAATTTTGGTTTCACCACAATGCCTTGACGAGGGGAATTGTATTATTTCTTAGAGCGTGTTCCCTACGATCTATGATCTTCACCGGATTCTCTTTATACGAGAGGTCATTCTCCAATGGTACCACCTATAAATTGAGTACATGCGATGGGTCAGGTATGTACTTACCCAAGAGTGATAAATGGAATACATCATGTACTTGAGATAGGTTTGGTGGGAGTGCTAGTCGATAGGCCATTTCTCTAATACGATCAAGGATCTCAAAAGGGCCGATGTACCTTGGCCTAAGATTTCCCTTTTTAAAAAATCTTATAACTGTATTACATGGTGATATTTAGAGGAATACTATTTCTCTAACATCAAACTCTAGATCTCATCGAAGATTATCAATATAGCTCTTTTGTCGACTCTTATTAGCTTTAATGTGCTGCTGGATGGTCTTAACCTTCTCCACCATTTCATCAACCATTTCTTGACCTAGGATTTTTCACTCCCCAAAATCATCCAAACATGCCGCTGTTCTGCACCTCTTCCCATAAAGGGATTCATAAGGATCGATTTGTATGCATGAGTGGAAACTGTCATTGTAAGAGAACTCAACAAGAGGAAGATATTGATCCCATCCTCTTTTGAAGTCCACTGAGAATGCTCTCAACATGTCCTCAACTTTTCAAATAGTCCACTCAGATTGGTTATCGGTTTGAGGATGATAAGTCGTACTGATGTTTATCTCAACATTCAGAGCATGTTGAAGACTCTTCCAGAACATAGAGGTGAATCGTGGATCTTGATTGGATATAATAAAAAGTGCTACTCCATATAAACTTTCCATTTATCTAATGTATATCCATGCCAGTTTATCCAATGAGAAATCCTCTCAAATTGAAATAAAGTATGCAGTCTATGTAAGATGATCCACAAAAACCCAGATAGAGTTTTTTCCTTTGGATGTATTTGAATGTCTGGTGACAAATTTCATGGTGGTGTTCTCTCATTTCCATGTTGGTATGGGAAATGGTTGCATCATCCCATTATACTTCTTCCTCTCAGCCTTCAGTTGCAAACATACCAGGAACTTTGATGTATACTCAGATATCTTCCTCTTCATGTTATCCCACCAATAATTCTTTCGGAGATCTCGATACATTTTTATTTTTCCTAGGAAAATAGAGAAATTTGAACTATGTCAATCATCCCAAAGTTCATTATTTTACTCTATATTTGATGGAACACATAGTCTTTCCCCATATATCACAATTCCTTCTTCATTAACATTGAACTCTGAGGATTTCCCTTTTTTGATAGTTTCCACTTTCTTCTGAATTACCACATAATCCTTTTGAGCATCCTTTACCCTTTCCAAAAGGGATGGTTGAATAATCATTTGAGAAAGGATTTATGATGTTCCCTTATTTATGATTCCCATGTCCATATTCATATAATCTTAGAATATTGGATCCTTTCCAATTCTCAAATATGATAGAATTACTGGGATTTTTCTACTTAGAGAATCCTCCACCTTGTTTGCTTTCCCATGGTGGTAATGGATTGAGAAGTCATAGTCTTTGATCATATCTAGCCATATTCATTGGCTCATATTTGACTCTTTCTGTGTGAATATATACTTGAGGATTTTTTGATCCGTATATATTTAACACTTCTCCCCAAAGAGTTACAGTCACCAAATTTTCAAAGAGAATATTACTCTATCCAACTCCAAATCTTGTGTTGGATATTTTTTCTCATGAACATTCAATTTCCTTAAATAACAGGCAATGAATTTTTCCTTTTTCATCAACACATAACTCAATCCCTTCTTTAAATCATCACTAAATACCACAAAAAGTTCTCCACTTGTGGGTAGTGTGAGCACAAGCATAGTGACAACCCTACTTTTCAACTACTTGAAGCTATATTTACATTCATCACTCAAAGAAAACCTTACTCACTTCTGATTTATCTTAGTAAAAGGTTGGAAAATCATGAGAAATTTCTCACTAATTGGTGATAATATCTAGCTAATCCTAGGAATCTATGGATATCCATTACCGATGCTGGCCTCGCCCATCCCTCAATTTCAACTGTCTTGGAGGGATCCATATATATCCCGTGGCTTGTGATGATATGACCCAAGAATGAGTCCTCCTTCAACCATAACTCACACTTTCTATACTTTTTATAGAGCTCATCCTTTATTAAGGTCTCTAGTAGAGTGCTTAGATTCTCCTCATGATCCTCCTTGGTTTTGGAGTATATTAGAATATCATCTATAAAGACTACCGCAAAATTTTCAAGGTAATCTATAAAGGCTCTATTCATCAGGTCTAGGAAGATCACTAGAGCATTACAGAGTTATATGTAAATACTATGAATTCATAGTGCCCGTATCTTTTATGAAAAGCTATCTTGGTGATATCTTTCTTCTTCAACCTTCCTTGGTAATATCCCGACGACAAATCCACCTTGGGGAAGTATTGTTCTCCATGTATCTAATCCAACAAGTCATAAATTCGGGGCATAAGATACTTGTTCTTATATCATGAATTTGTTGAGATCACGATAATCAATGAAAATACACATTGACCCATCCTTCTTCTTGATGAAGAGGACTGTTGCACCACATGGTCAAGCATTTGGGCGTATAAACCCTTTATCCAGATTCTCCTATAGTTGTTTCTTCACCTCCTCCACCTCCACAACAACAATTATATATGGAGTAATTGATATTGGAAATGACCTAGGAATAATATCAATTGAGAATTCAACATCTCTTATATGAGGAAGACCAGGAAATTATTTGGGAAACACTTCAGCAAATTCCCTCACAATAGACATGTCTTCAATGATGGTTTCTTCCTTGGAATCAATAATCTGATCCCAACACACGTGGTAATAGGGAAGTAGTATCCACACTTGAGATGATGGTCCTAAATAATATTCATCCTCTTCCTTGTACTTGTACAAAATCGGGGGTCGAATCACTATATGAAGTGTTATTTCTCTGTCACAAAATATTTATGCTGGTTCTATATAATGAAAGACAATTCATTCCAAGAATTGTACCAAATTACACTAATGGTAGTATGATGAGGTTATCCGGGAAGATAAATCCACAAATTATGTCAGGGGAGGAGTTATATTCCTTGGATGAAATGATTTCCCCATTTTCCATTATCACTGACATATTTACTTCCAAAACTTGTTGTGGTGTTGGGATTGTTATACTAATCTATTGGGATATAAAAGAATGTGTAGAACCATAATAAAAAGTATGTTCTCTATTATTTATTGAATAACTATCATACTTATCACCACTTAATTTTTGGGGTTCACTTCAGTGGTAGTGATGGAAAACTCTCACCCTTACTGCCTAGGAGGTTATTGGTTGTCTCCGAAAACCCTTGGGTTAGGGAACTGGTTTGCAAAGTGCCCCAGTTCTTTACAGTTGAATCAATGAAAAACACTTTGAGGATTGAACGATGTGTTTCTATCCTCTGTCACAACTGTGGGTTTTTTTGTCAGAATTTAATGGCAAGGGGCGTTTCTCTTCCACACCTAAATCATTTCCTTGTCCCATTTAGGAAATTTATAGGGTGGTTTTTTCCACACATTTAGCAAGTAGTGTGTTGGATTTTTTCAGAACCGTTAGATTTATCCATCAGACTACCAGAATTGAAGTCCACCTTATGATTCTTATCCCCATGATACCCCTGAGATTCACCAATCTCTATTTTGACTTTGAGGTCACATCAGACAATATATTCATATCTCTTGAAGTCACAGATCACTAGGTCTTTCCATAGGCTAGGTTTTATCCCACCAAAGAAGAGCTCAACCATCCATTCAAGGGTAACAACAAAGCCATAGGCATATCGTGAAAGCCTTGTAATGTTTTCTTCATAATCTCCAATGTATTTGTTGTCTTTTTTCTTGAGGGACTGAAAGTCCTTTTCCATCTTATGTTAGAGGGTGCGAGGAAAATATTCGTCCAGATTTTTTTTTCCGAAAATCCTTCCATTCCAATGCCTCGATCACCTCCCCAAGCATTATATTTTTGATCAATGTCCACCATTGATTAGCTTCAACCTCTATACAATAAGCATCTATAAGTACCTTGTCTTGTTCATAACATTGAATGATGGAGAAGATCTTCACAATGGAGTTGATCCATTGCTTGGCGATTGAGGGATCATATGATGAATTAAAATTATGAGGCCCTTGTCTCATAATCTCTCGATTTTAACTTTTTCATTCTGGGGGGGGATTTTCCACTTTACCCATGTTTATATTTAAAAATTGAGTTAACTAAGAGAGTATCGTGACAAAGTTCACGATTCCCGCTCCCATTGAATTGGGAATCTCATTAGAATAGTCATCACATTGATCGTTTCATCGGTTGTTAGCCTGAGTCCTCATATTACCGACAATTGTTTAGAATAAAAATAAATTTAGGGGTAAATATTGGGAAAAAATCCCTCAAGGCATCATTGAACCATTTTTTGGGTTGGTTGTGATTGTTGAAAAAGTGGGCCTCGATGTTTTTTTGTTGAAAAGGTGTGTTTTTATGTTTAGTTTTCTAACAAAGGGGGCATATATGGTGATTTTTTGGGTTCAAGAGATGTTGTTGACAATCCATTATTGAAACAAGAATCTCAACAAAGGAAGGTGCATGAAATATTAGAGTGGTGCATGCAATAGAGTAATAGAGTTTTTCTCGCAAGAGGTGTTTCGAGATCAGAAGATCAAATATGGGCAATGACATTAGGTGTGGGAAATATAAGACCAGTTCATGAAATATAGTGTTGTGAAGAAGATGTGTTTTTCACGCTTGAAGATGATTACACGTGCGAGGAGGTTTTTTCACACAGGATTTGAGTTTGCCTATAAATATGAGGTGACCCCTTCATTCGAAGTAGCTCAAGACATAGAGAGTATCTGAGCTCTGGTGTGTGAAATTGGAGTACACATGGGAGTTGCGCGTAAATGAAAAGTTTTCACGTAAAAGTGGTGTTTCCACATAAAGAAAAGGTTGTGTGTAAAAGAGTCTTGTTGCACAAAAATTAAGAGTTTGAGCGTAAAGAAAAGGTTATGTGTAAAGGTTGCAAGTAAAAGAATCATGTTTCACATAAAATATGTGTCTGTAGGTAAAGAAATGGTTGTGCATAAAATAAGGTTGTTGTGCGTAAAGGATGTTTTTTTCATGTAAGAGAGTTGTTGTGAAAAAATTAGATGTCATGAAAAAGTAGGGAATAACATGAAAGTCCCAATAAAGGCTTCACATAAAAATTAGATTTCCACATCACCCCCAGTGAAAAGTGAGATTCATCTGCCAGTGAAAGTTGGACCTCAACAGAGTATCTATCAACAGTTAAGGATTTATATTTCATTAGAGATAATAATGGCACCTACAAGTCCATAACCAATGAGTGGATCCCTTCCTAGAGTAGTGAGCGAAGGAAGAGGAAGAAGGTGACCCTTTCCACCATCAGTGATCCAGAGAAAGAGGCATAGGGATTGACACATTGGAATGCAGTGAGCAGACCCTAAAGCTTTGTAATGGTAGTAAGCCTAGGAATAAAAGTTCTGGCCCAAATGGTGTATTTATTATTGGAATAAGTCATATTGAAATAGGTACAGTGCACATCATCGTTGTATAGTCCTTGGATGTATCCTAGTGTTGGTGAACCAAGTAAAAAATGATGTGTCCCATGCATGATTTACTTTCTGTTCATATACTACTACCAGAGAAAGAGAGGAGCGTGTTTTGTTTAATGACATAACAAGATAAAAATGGGTTGTAGTTTTAATTTTTCATACCCAAATTCACCACCTCTTAGGGTATTCAGCCTAGTGGACCTAATAGTAATCCATAAAGGGAAATCCAAAGACAAAATGGGTGACTTATAAATTAATTTTATTTCATTAACTTATGAATTCAGAGGCTTCAATCTATGTTATCAATGATCTACTTCCCAACATATATTCTTAGGGTATTTTTTTATTCCTTTAATAATGGGTTTTACTAAAATTATGAATTTACCAAAGTATATACCTATAGATATTCATAACCAAGAGTGCAGTAAGGCCCATTTTTGTGCACCGGATCCCTTTCAAGTCTAGCTCAAAGTGGTTTTTTCAGGTTTTACCCCTAGATTGTAAGGGTTGGTGTCATGAGAACTAACTGTTTTGTATTTTGATTACATGAATGTTCACTTATAATATATTTTTCATTGTTCTACATGACTATAATATAATAATTTCCGAGAATATTTGTTGCATTGATAAGGTCATGGCAGATCCCCATTATGATGAGAGCCTTGAAATGCTATAACAATATTCTCAAATAAAGTTCTACGTTTGGATGAAATACTATGATAGGACACATAGTATATAGACTTTCATGTGCGATTACTCGTAAGAAGATGAGACTCTATCTCAAGGAGTTCGCACTTGGTAATCTCCAAGATGGGAGATTATGAGAACAGACCCGCCAGTAGCAATTCCGCCTGTCTTGGTGTCATCAGACATTGCTATCTATGAGTGTGTGTAATGGTCCTTAGACTGGAAGATTATCATTAACTCATTTCATGACTCACACACTTAGATTTACTGACGAAAACAGTCACAAAAATAGTTGGAATGAAGTAGGGTATGCTGGGTGCGTCACGAGTGACATGTTGTTAATGGATAAGTCGAGGAAGGATTTTTCCCTTCCATTTATGGAAGTTGATATCTCGCCCCTTTGATTGAAATAGAACTGTCGCATTAAATTCCAAGCACATGGTGTAAACGATGAGTTTATTTCAGGTAGTCAAAGAACGATGGGTCAAGCATATATGTTTATGCCACTTCCATGAAACCTGCTTGATGAGATATCAAGACAAAGGGATTAAATTACATACTAAGAATTCGTATGAGGTGATATGTCAATACAGCTTCAACTTCTTTCTCTTGGGTGCCTTGACTCATTTCTAGACAATAATCTAGGACTTTAGGCAATCTCGGCAAATGCCAATGAGAAAGAGGCCTAGAGGATCACACACTAAGTGTATTCTACTATCTCAAGTAGAATAAAGATTATTATCGTATGTGGTTTAATAATTATTCAAGGAAGACTAAATCATTTTAAAGTTAGAGGAAGATTAAAATAAAACAAGTACACGCCATGTATCAATGATTGCACGTCGTGTAGTTTTATTTTGAAAACAATTACACACCATGTATTATTAAATGTACATGTCGTGTAGCTTTCATTTTGGAAAGTAAATGAATAAATAAAAACAAGATAGATACGCTGTGTACATTGAATGTACATTCCATGTAGTTTTCAATGAAAAAAAGTACACGCAGTGTTTTTATTAACACACGTCGTGTAGTTTTTCTAGTCGAGATTTTGAGGATATACCATTTTATTAAATGATATTTATCATAATCAATGTGGGCGCATGTCAAGGAATTAATGAGTCGAAATGGATTTTTCAAAAGGGAGTTAATGAAATAAATAAAATGTGTAACACGTTTATTTATTTTAATAACTCTACAACCTCAAACCCGATTATAAATATCCTCACAACACCAACTCTTTTACACACACAAGAGAATCGTTGTGCGCAACAATTCTGGAGAGTTCTTTCAAGGCTGAAAGAACCTCTTCCTCTAAGAAGGATCTCAAGACCGAGAGAGACCATCTTCTATCTGATCAAGACTATCTAAGGCGGACACCACAAGCAGAGGTTTCTCCAAGCTAGCACCCGGAGACTCCTTTGGCGACGCCCCAAGATACAAGGTACACATGTGGATCACCGCTAGAGGAAGTCTACCCTTGGATTCTGCAACACAATGACGAATCACATCAGAACGTGATCAAGAAAATCAACGAAGAAAGAACACCCAAAAGGTATTTATTTTAAAATTGATTAAATTAATTACAATCAACCTGTAACGATCCAAATTTGTGGTTTCAGGACTTTCCTTTTCTTTGTCCATTTCTGTGATTCGATCTGTAGAGACTGGCATTTATCGTCATATTGATCCTATATTGATCATTGGTAATGAAAAAAATCCAAATGGGCACATCCACACATGTGATTCCGCTACGTCCAGAAACTTAAAATGGTTTCAGAGCGAGGTTACGATGTTTATTATAGTTATTTAATTTTCATTGATAATTTAAGCATTTATATTTGATTAAATTCGAAATAAATCGTTCAATAAATCTGAATAAACAAGATCTGTTATTCCACCTTCATTTTTCGATTCATATCACAGAAACATCCATTTAATTTTAATTTTGATTAAAATAAAAATGAGGATCTCATCTGGAGGAGCTTCTCTTTCTGTCTGTACAACACGGGAATACATGGTGTGTATTGAAAACTACACTCTGTGTACTTAGGTTCAACGAACCGGTACTGGTCTGCCAAACCACACTATTTGAATTTATTACACCTAAATATTTAACACCTCGTGTTCACAATAATTAAACGGTGTGTGGGAACTTGAATACACGGTGTGTATGTTGGAGAAAAACATCATGTAGTCAGATCCGGCCCAAGTGAAACCGTGTACAAAGGAGAAGCCACGTACCATGTACACGGGATTTCCAGGCCGGTTACCACATAACAAGGAAGTACATCCTGTTTATGATTTATCAACATGCTGTGTAATCCAAAATTTAGAAATTACAGAGAACACGCCAAAGCACCCGGTGAGTACTTTGGATAAAATGTGAAAACAAATACAAGCTGTGTAAATATAAACTACACGCTGTGTACTTTCCTGAATTTTCACCAGGTTTCCTCCAAAAGTACAAAGACCTATAAAAGGGATGTGGATGATAATAATCTCAAGTAAATTCAGAAAGGAATTTAAGATCAAGAATTTATTAATTATAAGATCACGATTAATTGAATTCAAGCATGACTTATCTTGAATAATAGAATGATTAAAAGAATTTAAATTCTATGTATGCGTAAATGTATTTGCATTCTATGGATGATCATGATCTAGACAAAAAACCCTTTGTATGTGTGTATGGTTTCATTTAAATTTATTTAATTTAAATTCATTGGCCTGCGAGCCTTCTTCCAATAAAATGTTGGGCCTGTGTGCCCATGGTTTCTTTAATGTAAACCCCATGTAATGGAGGATCTCCCAAGCTAGATGGGGCGGTTTGAAATATAAAGCTGAGGTGAAACCAACCCAAGAAGACACAAAGGTGGACAGGTGGGAGCTACAAAACACAAACCAATAGGTTCAAGGTGTTTTCCCTAAGTCAGGGTTAGCTTATCAAAACCACTAGATAAGCTAACCAATAGAAGCTCATGATCATGCCATCTTATTTTATTTCTTTCTGATTGAATGGTTTATTTATTATGTATGTGTTGTTGTGATCACATAATTAATAAAGTGAACAAGCATGGAAAGATGGAATAAAATAAAAGCCGGCCTATGCAAAAACATTATCAGAACATGATTAATCACTTAAGCTAGCATCACTAAATATTAACAAGCATGTGATAATGTAAAACTATAAATAAAAGATTAAAATCCATCAATAACATATTAAGTCATACCAAACCTTCTGTTACTTGATTAAGGGAAAGAATCAATAAAACTATGTGTTTGACCAACCCTTGTTGGGACACTTACTTTTATAATGGAATCCCTTATGAAAGGTTTCATGTTGACTTAACTATATTACATCAAGAGGAGTAGCCTTTTCTAAACTTGATGTAATATAGGAGGAAAGAGTTGAGAAAATCCAAGTCATGATTTCAGGATAGGGGAGTCCACTCAACAGATCAAGGAACTGTAAGCTCACAGTTGGAAAAGACCTGCCTACCTAAATACCTTCAAAATAGTTTGACCAACCCTTGTTGGGGTCATGCGAAGGGGAATATGGATCCATTCCACTACAATTGAAAATCAACTAGACATTCCAAGTTCAATGGTGTGGGCCATTGGGATTTGATAAAATAGTGGGAGAATTAATAAATTCATTTATTATTTCTCATAAAATTGTAATCAAGAAAGTACTGATAAATCTTCTCTTTTAATTTGTAGAATTGAAATGACATACTCGTCACCACATTTTTTCTGCAATCAATTCAGGATAAAGACAATATCCTCACTTGTAGTAACATTTAGGAATGGTTTAGGTTCTTTTGGGTTATCCTACGCCATGAAAAAAAGTTTTATGTGCTGGAGTGCTCACTTCCTGATCCGCCTACCCAAGGGGTGAGTGATGAAGATTTCCTAGTCTATGATCAACATTTGAGTGATGCACTCGACGTTCAATGTTTGATGTTGTCATCAATGTCTAGTGATCTCATGAAGTCTCATGAATACATGGATGCCTATAGTAATATCGACCACCTCCATGGTCTATACAAGGAGAGAGAAAGATAGGAAAGGTTTGATATCTCCAAGGCTCTATTTCATAGAAAGCTTGGAAAGGGTGCCCCATCCGGGCCTCATGTAGTCAAGATCATTTGATACATTGAGCGTTTGGAGGTTCTAGGGCTTAAACTCCACAAAGAACAGGGTAATAATCTCATTCTTGCATCATCTCCCCAGAGCATCTCAAACTTTGTGGTGAACATCAACATGAACAAAATTCAGAAGTCTCTATATGATCTTATTATCCTCATTCTCCAAGTGGATAATGACATGAAGTATATAAAACCTTCGATCCTTATGGTGAATAAATGGAAAGGGAAGGCGAAGAGCTTTAATCCCAAAGAATCTTCAACGCCTTCTAAGAAAAGGAAGATCAAAGGGGATACAAGGGAACAAGATGCTGTTTGTTTCACATGTGATAAGAAGGGCCACTAGAAGAAAAATTGCACCCAGCCAAGGAAGCAAGGGGAAGCTTTAGGTGCGTTTTTCATCGAATGAAATTTATCTATTTCTACAAATTGGGTATTAGATACAGCTTGTGGTGCTCACATATGCATCCAAATACATGAACCAAGTAGATTCAAGAAGATTTATCAAAGGTAGGTAGATCTACGAGAAGCCAATGGAGCCAGACTTGCTGCTGTAGCTATTAGGGACTACCACATCACATTGCTAACTGGAATGATCTTGGTGTTAAAAGGTTGTTATTATGTGCCTTCTATAACCAAAAACATTATTTCAGTATCCAAATTAGATACTGATGGATTCATCTTCAATTTTGGATGTGGATGTTGCTACTTTTAAAAAGATAGCATTTGTTTTGGTATGTCACAATTATATAATAGCCTTTATGTGTCAGAATACACAAAACAAGTAATGGAAATCGATGACAAAGTAAATTCACATGACTCATAACACACCCAACATTGGAATCACCAGCTAGGTCATGTCAATGAGAAATGTTTGACAAAATTACATCAAGATGGGTATTTATATTCTTTCGAACTAAAACCACTTTGTGTATGTCATGCGTGTCTACAAGGCAAAATGACCAAATCCCCATTTAGTGGGAAAGGTGAAAGAGCTAAAGACCTTATAGAATTAGTTCACACAGATGTGTGTGGACCATTTCCAGTTGAAGCAAGGGGTGTGTTCTTATACTTCATAACTTTTACTGATGATTTTAGTAGATATGGATATATCTACTTAATGAGGTATAAGTCAGATTCTTTTGATCGGTTCAAAGAATACAAGAATGAAGTTGAGAACCAGCTTGGTAAGAAGATTAAGAAACTCTGCTCAGACAGAGGAGGAGAATATCTTAATCAGGACTTCATTGATTTCTTATGGGAGTTTGGGATTATATCGCAACCCACTCCTACTTACACACCTCAGTGGAATGGTGTAAGTGAAAGGAGGAACCACACCCTGTTGGACATAGTGAGATCAATGATGATTCATGTGAGTCTTCCATTATCCTTTTGGGGATATGCCTTACAAACAACATCACACAGACTAAAAAAGTACCAAATAAATCGATAAATGGTATTCCATACGAGTTATCGAGTGGACTCAAAGCCATGTTATCAAATTTACATGTGTGGGGTAGCGAAGCATTTGTTAAGGCCTCTTCAGGTAACAAACCTGCAACCCGAGGAACAAATTGTATATTTATAGGATATCCCAAGGATACAAGGGGATATTACCTATACAACCCCTCAGAAAAAAAGGTTATAGTGGAAAGACACTCCATATTCCTTGAGAGGGAGTACATCTCCAAAATAGATAGTGGGAGCGAGATAGACTTCTATGAAGTCAAGGCTCAAGATACACAGGATTTGGTACAAGAACAGATTCCACAAATCCCCATGGAAGAACAATCTGTTCTAGAGACAAAAGAACTGCGTAGGAGCATGATAGAGGTGAGAGAACTAGAATGATATGGTTTTCTTAACACTGAGGATGGTGACTCATTATTGGTTGACAATGATGATCCTCTTACCCACAAGGAAGCAGTTGAAGGCACATACGTTTCAAAGTGGCAAAAAGTCATGAATTCTGAAATGGATTCCATGTACCAAAACCAAGTCAGGATTTTGGTAGATCCTTTCGTTGATCTAAAGACTATTGGAAATAAATGTGTATTCAAGAAGAAACTGGACATGGAGGAGCAAGTCAGCACTTATAAGGCACGACTGGTTGCAAAAGGTTTTAGACAGTGTCAAGGAATTGATTATGATTCAACCTTTTCTCCGGTTGTGATGCTGAAATCCATCAGAATCCTATTGGCCATTGTTGGTTACCATGACTTTGAAATTTGGAAAAAAGATGTAAAAACAACATTCTTTAATGGGAAAATCTAGGAAGATGTCTACATGACACATCCTAAAGGGTTTGTGACTCCAAAGGATGCCAACAAGGTATGCAAGTTGTAGAAATCCATTTATGGTTTAAAGTAAGCATTAAGGTCACAGAACATTCGTTTTGATGAAGCTGTAATGGAATTTGTCTTTGTTAAGAACTAATGTGAGCCTTGTGTCTACAAGAGGTTTAGTGGAAGTGCAATAATTTTCCTAATAGTATATGTTGATGACATATTACTAATTAGAAATGAAGTACCTGTCTTATAGTCAGTTAAAGCATGGTTTCATAAATTCTTCTACATGAAAGACTTGGGCGGGGAATCATATATTATTGGGATCAAGAGCCATCGTGATAGATCCAAGAGAATACGGGGCCTGAGTCAAAGTACATACATTGACAAGATACCAATGAGATTCAGTATGGAACAATCCAAGAGGGGATTATTTCCAGTGTCACATGGCATTCATCTTTCCAAGAAAATGTGTCCTCAGAAACATGAGGATTGAAAGAGAATAGAAAGGATCCCTTACACATCCTTGATTGGGTCAGTCATGTATGCTATGCTATGTACGAGGCTAGATGTTTCTTACACATTAAGTGTGGTAGGAAGATATCAAGCTGATCTAGGAGACCACCATTGGATGGCAGTCAAGACTGTCCTTAAGTATTTGAGGTGTACAAAGGATATTTTTTTGGTTTATAGAGGAGATGAGGAACTAGTCATTAGAGGACATGTAAATGCTAGTTTCCAGACATATCAAGATGACATGAAGTCACAGACTGGATACATCTTCCGTTTGAATGGAGGTCCAGTGAGCTGGAAGAGCTCAAAGCAAAGTGTGGTGCCAGATTCTACAGCAGAGTCTGAGTATATCGTAGCTTCTGAGGAAGCTAAAGAAGTAGTATGGATGCAAAGCTTCTTCCAAGAGATATATGTAGTAACGAGCAATAAAGATCATATCACACTCTATTGTGATAATACTACAGCGGTGGAACTTGCAAAAGAGACAAGGTCACATTAGTGGACAAAGAAATACTTTGTAAGTATCATCTCTTGAGGAATTTTTCTCAGAGAGGTGAAGTTTCAGTGAGCAGTATTTCCATGGAAGACAACGTGGAAGACCCCTTGACTAAAGCCTTGACTCAGCAGAAACATGATCATCATGTGAGTTCTAGCGGACTGAAAGTCTTAGGTAGTTGGCTCTAGTCCAAGTGAAAGTTTGTAAGGGTTTGTGTCCTGAGAACCAACTGTTTTGTACTTTGATTACATGAATGTTCACTTATTATATATTGTTCATTGTTCTGCATGACTATAATATAATAATGTCCTGGAATATTTGTTGCATTGATAATGTCATGGAAGATCCCCGTTATGATGAGAACCTTGAAATGCTATAACAATATTATTAAATAAAGTTCTACGGTTGGATGACATACTATGATAGGACACATAGTATACAGACCATCATGTGTGAGTACTTGTAAGAATACGAGACTCTCTCTCATGGAGTTCGCACATGGTAATCTCCAAGATGGGAGATTATGAGAACAGACCCACTAGTAGAAATTCCGCATGTCTTGGTGTCATTAGAAATTTCTATCAAAAATCATGTGTAATGGTCATTAGACTGGAAGATTATCATTAAATCATGTCATGACTCGCTCACTTAGAATTAATGAAGAAAACCATCTTGTAGATAGTTGGAGGGAAGTAGGGCACATTGGGTGCATCACAAGTGACATGTTGTTAATGGATAACTTGAGGAAGGATTTGTCCCCTCCATTTATGGAAGTTGATATCTTTTCCCTTTGATTTAAATAGAACTGTCGCATTAAATTCCATGGCCATGGTGTAAATGATGAGTTTATTTTAGGTATTCAAAGAATGACAGATCAAGCATATAGGTTTATGACACTACCATGAAACCTAGTTAATGAGATATCGAGACAAAGGGATTAAATTACATAGTAAGTGTTCGTATGAGGTGATATGTCAATGTGGTGTCAACTTCTTTTTCTTGGGTGCCTTGACCCATTGCTAGATAGTAATCTTGGACATTAGGAAAACCCGCCTAATGCCAATGAGAAAGAGGCCTAGAGGGTCACACACTAAGTGTATTCAAGTATCTCAAGTAGAATAAAGATTATTCCTGTACGTGGTTTAGTAATTATTCAAGGAATCCTAAATCATTTTAATATTGGAGGAAGAATAAAATAAAACAAGTAAACACCATGTATCAATGATTACACATCGTGTAGTTTTATTTTGAAAACAAGTACACACCGTGTATTTATAAATGTACACACCGTGTAGTTTTCATTTTTAAAGGAAATGAATGAACGAAAACATGATATACATGCCGTGTACATTGAATGTACACGCCATGTTGTTTTCAATGAAAAACAAGTACACGCTGTGTATTTATTAATACACACCGTGTTGTTTTTCCAGTCGAGATTTTGAGGAAATATCATTTTATTAAACGATATTTATTATAATCAGTGTGGGTTCATTTCAAGGAATTAATGCCTCAATATGGGGTTTTCAAAAGGGAGTTAATAAAATAAAAAAATGTGTAACGTGTTTATTTATTGTCATAACTCTACAACCTCAAACCCAATTATAAATATCCTCACAACCCCAACTCTTTTCCACACACATGAGAATAATTGTGCACAACAATTCTGGAGAATTCTTTCAAGGCCTAAAGAACTCCTCCTCCAAGAACACTCTCAAGGCCAAGAGAGATCCTCTTCCATCGGATCAAGATGATCTAAAGCGGACAACACAAGCAAAGGTTTCTCTACGCTAGCACCCAGATACTCCTTTGGCGACATCCTGAGATACAAGGTACATGTGTGGATCACCTATAGAGGAATTCTACCCTTGGCTTCTACAAAACAATGACAAATCACATCAGAACGTGATCAAGAACATCAATGAAGAAAGAACACCCAAAATGTATTTTTTTTAAATTTGATTAAATTATTATAATCAACATGTAACGATCTTACTTTGTGGTTCCATGACTTTCTTTTTCATTGTCCATTTCTGTGATTCGATCCATGGAGACTGGTGTTTATTGTCATATTGATCCCAGATTGATCATTGTTAATGACAAAAATACAAGTGGGCACATCCACCCACGCGCTTCCACAGTGCCCAAAACCTTTATAGAGACATCTGTGCCAGAGATGCCTCTACCAGCTTGTATCCTGACAAGGATGTGTTTTCTGGATAAAAACTTACTCAATACTCACCATAATTTAGTCATGTTTTTATTATACATAGTCTTATCCCTAAGGCTTTTACTATGGTTTTCTAATCCTAATCACAAAAACAAATAAACCTATCCTATGATACCAACTATAACAACCCTTCTCTTTATTTCACAAATAAATATAATTTATTACATAAAACTTGCCACTTCATTCAGAATATAATATTGAGATTTATAGTGTATTTGGGTCTTAGTATCATTACATAACAACATAAAACATGAAATACATATCTTTATTTAAAAACTATTTTACATGACCACTATATTCCTTCGTACTTTGCATTGCATGGGATAACCTAAGGACATGCATTAGAAAAGGGTGAGCAATAAATCCCAATAAAGGTGTAAACAAGGAATAACATGAAAAATATAGTAAATGTTAGGCAATACTCATATTAATGGAGATTAATAGAAACATGAACATAAAGTCATGATATATCATTATTATCATAACATGAAAATGTGGAAACAACATTTAAGATTATATTAACATGAGACAAGGATCATTGCACATGGAGAATGAGTAAAACCTCATTTCACTTGAAATAGCTTTAGTAAAACCTCATTTCATTTGACTTATTGTGATATTAATCTACCCAATGCCTTGGAGTGCTATTAGGGTGCACCCTTCTTAATCATTTCAATTCATGCATAAGTGTGCCACATGAATCACATACCATAGATTCATTAAACATCATAATTTCTTCCAAGATAAAAGAATGTAGAATTAATACAAGAAAATATATAATCAATAAGTAAATGTTCATAAAGTTTAATACCCTTTATGGAGAAAAGGGAATGGTATTCACTATACAATGACTTTGGCTAGGAAAATCTCAGTGTAATTTCAGAAGCATAACAACGTGACATAAGATTTCATAAAAATGAATGATGAGAAAAAAATGGGTGTCTATAATATGTAAAATAAATTTAAATTAAGGGGTTCATATAGATATATGTCCCAAAATAATTAATTTAATTTAGATTCATAACACAATACAATTGCTTGAATGTAAATGAGGAGAGAGAAATCCCTTATGAAATTTAAGCATGGTAACGAGTGTATATAGAAGGTATCAATGAGACATAAATGGGTCTCTAGTCATTAAAACATATAGAGGATAGTATGTGGGAGGTTTTTAATCACACCCAAACATTTTTAATAGAAAATAAAATACTATAACAATATTATGAAATTGGGACAAACACAAGAAAGGAAGAAATCCCTTACATGGAAGTGTGATCCCAAAGGCTTGGGAGAGGCTTGTGAGAGGATTATTGGGAGCTTAGGGAAAATTTTAAGTAATATAGATGGATGATGTAATATTGGTGTAGATCTAAAATTTATTTTAGTGAAGAAGAAGTGGGAGCTTTTTTAGGTTTATATAGGAAAATAGAGGTAATTCTGTATTATTTAGGTTTTTGACACTACACCTTAAACGAATCAACACCACAAACCATACCATGGTTTTTGACCATTGTTTTTTCCAAATAAGAGTGGAAAAATTATTTTTTAAGGACAATGTACGAACTTATTAAAATATTAGGCTTGGTTTTGGGGAGGTGAGTCACAGTCTCAAGAAAATCAATTTAGAAAGTTAAAATGATTTATAAGTCTTGGAGGGTCCACTAAGGCACCATAAAATTAATAAAAAAAATAAAAAATCACATTATTTTAATGTGAAAACATATATTGTCCGAAATTAACATTTATTTTATTTTATTACATAACTATTAGGTCATTATAATGTCATAGAACACAATATATAATTAAACGGTATTTAATTTTTACCCAAAACTTCGACTGTCTCAAAAATTTATGAAAAATTCACCATTGTATAATTTAGATATCCTGATTCCAAAAATAATATTCGTCTTATATAAATAATTTTCTAATTATGTGAATTTTTACTTTTAAAATAAAAACTGACATTTATATAAAATTCATGGGTTTTGACAAAAACATGATTTAAAAACCATTTACAAAGAAACAATAATTAAATGAATGTATATTCTGTATTCTATAAAAAAATAATAAACATAATGATAGTTCTAAGGTCTTGATACATAACCAATTATAACACTTTCATAATACCTAAGGGTATGGTGTGCGATGGAGAGAGACTCTTGGGGTGGCTCGGATAACATCGCTCGGGTGGTAATCTCAATCTACTTCTACTTCTCCTGTATGCGGTTCCGTTCAAGATTAACGTGTTGAATCTCAGATTGGTATTGGTCAAAAGAGAAGCCCAATGATGCCACCTCCTTTCTGAGATCTGACAAATGGGCTTCGTACTGAGCAATTCTACTGGATGATGTCATCGCTTCCTTTTTCTGAGTTTATTGAATTTATTATATCCCTATATTTATTCTAATCAATTGATCACTATTCAATGGCTATATCAGCAGCGTTAACAATTATTAACAATATTTTGAAATCCAAAATCCTAAAACCAATAAATTTCATATGTTATATAACCATTTTACATAATAAGACATTTAAATAGATCAAGAAGGATTTTCATTAATAAAAGTTTGGGTCATTACATCCATCTATTAAGGAGACATCAAAATTAGAGAGGCATCTAGATATAAGTATATCCTAAAGTTAGTATCACATTACGGGGGGAAACCACAACCACCTCAGAAAAAATATCCATAAATTCCTAAATGGATTTAGAGAAATCTACCACCAACACCTATACTAAATAAGAAAAATAGATAGGTCATAATTTATATATTATTATTCAAAAATCTATATCCCAACCAATAATCCTAAAAAACAATAAATATCTTATGTTATCCCTCCTCAATAAAGAATCCAACTATCATCTAGAAGAAGCAAATCACTATAAAAACTACATATAAGAAGATTATGATAAAGATAACATCATATGGTTTTATATATTTCAATAAAAAAACCCCACATATGATTTACTCTTCCCCATCATAAGCTAATAAATCTGAAACACATTAAATAAACTAGTATAACCTCTGACAATCAAAGAAAACACTAGAGGCACTGCAAGCCTCTCCACCATCATTACCAAGGCACTTAACACAGTTACTTTAATTAATATGTTTGATCATCTTAATTAAAACAAAAAAATTAAAATTTATATGATAAATATATGGTACTTTGAATAATCTATATCCCATTTGGTGATGATTTTTTCATAACATGCAACTATCCACACCTAAATCCACATCCAAGCTGCTGAAGACATCGTCCATGGATACATTCAAACCTTTATTATTGAGGGTACGGGACATCATGGGGATGATTTCTACCAACTATGTAATACAATAATATTTTACTATAGAACATTTCTTTTAAATAAAAATTGTTTCAATATCTTTCTTCACACGTAACACCAAATCAAAACAAACCCTAAAATATAATATCACCATTTAAATATATCCATTTAATTGGTAGGTAAAATAGAGGTAAACACATTATGAAATGCATGTAGAAAGAAAATAAATTTCATTTTTAATACTAATTCATATATAAAAATAAATATATCTAAATAATTAATAAGATCATTTTATAATGAAAATATATGATCAACTAAAATAGGATTCTTATACTCTTTATTTTATGAAACTAAATATAATTTAGATAAGTTATCTGGTTGATATGAATAATATATGAGCTCTAATTTGATAATTAATTGATAAAAAATATGTATATGAATTTTTAACAGATTGAAAAGTTATTTTCATTTAAAAAATAGTTCTTAAATATATTTTATGATTTCATTTAAAAGATAAATTATAAAATTGAGTAATTTTTATTTGGAAAGATTATAAACTTTTTTGGTTTCATAAAAACCATGTTTTCTTAGGATATTATTTTTGATTTTTCAAAAACAAATGAATTTTAGGTTAATAGTGAAAATACTGTTTTTACCAAAACTATAAAATTATAAATATTTAAGAAACATAAATAATTTAATTAAAAAATTATTGATAAAATGATAATTTAATGTGTAAATAATCTTTTTTTAAAATACCATTATTAATTTACAAATCTAATGTTTAACATTTTAGGAACATAAGTTATATTTTTTAATAAAAACTATTTGTATTATTTTTTGGTAATTAAATAATATATCTGTTAAATATAGTTTTATATTTATTTTAATGTCACATAAATTTTATTTTACTCATTATAGACCAATTAATATAATGAAAATAAAAAATTTGATAATTTTACCCTACATAAAAATTCAAAGCTTAAAAATAAAATTTTACTAAAAATGATTTTTCCATGTTACATGAGATAATGTTAAAATTAATTTTTCTATTACCTATAAATTTTAATTGACAAAATGGATTTCATATTAGGAATAAGTACATACAAAATATATGATAAGTTCCATTTTTATTTTTCTTTATAAAATATGATTTTCTTGCATAAGAACTAGTTACCATAGATAAGCCAAAAATGGTAATAGTGAAAATTCTAAGAATAAATAACTTAAAATTTTCTCTAAAACAAGTGTGAAATTCAATTCTTGAGATATGATAAACCTTATATCATCTCTAAATCCATTATTACACACATTTTGGTCACTTGATATGTTTAACATGTGATCCCTTTATTTTAAGTTGTTTTAATTATCACACCTGAATTTTCGAAACTCTTTTATTCTAATCCTTTTATGATGTTGAATCCTTTAGTTGTGGTTCAGGTTGAGTACCAATTGAAAATATTTTAATTTTCATTGAAAAATGGGAATTTTGGGATTTGAAGTGTGGGGGGCATGGGTAGAACATTATTAAGCTAAACCATTCATCTTATCCCAAGTAACCATATAGCTCATGGTTTGAGGTCTAGGGAATGGAGCACGACCAATTCAAGGTTAGGGAAACCATATGGAAGTGTGTGGTTTGGTTCTAGAACTAGACAATGTCATTTATCATGGTTGATGCACAATTTGGTAACTGTGTGGCCAACATGTGAGGGGTTCCCCTCTTCTCCTATAGAGGGTGCACAGTTTGCATACAGTTTACCAAACCATGCATCCAAATCGTGGGAGTTTCCCATATTTTTAGAATTAATAAATTCCAATCATTTCCTCACCTATTTTTAGACCATTTTATAATTTCCTCCACCTTAATCATTTTTTAGTGCATGAAGGAATCCTATAATACCTCTCCCCTTGGATCTCTTCCCTCCATAGATGCTTCTCTAATGTTCTAAGGTGTCTTTCTTAGGGTTTTGGACATTTTCTCATCTTTCTATTCTCATATATTTATTATTGGTGATTTAATGATGGTTTTATAACTTTAAAAAACCCTAGGGTTTGGTTTAAAAGATTTCTTTCGATTTCTTTTGATGTAGTCTGTACAGATTGTTTTTGGGGCTTGGTTCTTTATTCCCTAAATGTTTTATCACATCCGCACTCCATTGAGGTTGGTGTTTTCATCTTTTTCCATTCCTATGTATTTAATATGATGCTTGGATATTTTTAAATAATATTTAAATATTTTTTTCATGATTGAGGCATTATTTCAAGTCTTGGTATTTCGTTTTGTGTTGGAAAAATTGGAGGAAGTGGTTTAAAAATGGGGTCCTTTAAACATGTTATATAGTTATGCACATAAGATTTTTGATAAAATGTCTATTAGTTTCTTAAAATTAAATTGGGAACTTGTGATTATATTTATCCTTGGTTTAATTTTTTGGCATGGTTTTAGTTACAATTTTTTTATGTTTTGTGAATTTGGAGCCTCTTAATTACATTATAAATTATGGAAAAATGATTTGGTAAGGTTCTTTCTGTTCTTAAATTCTCATTGTCAATTTGTTCATGGTGTGACCTATTGTGTTGGTTTATGGTAAATTTTTATTTCAGAAAAAGGCTTTTTGATGATTTCATGGACACTCTAATTGTTTAATTTGATGTTTCCAAATCCATGGGTCCTTGAGGTGCTCACATGTATGGGAATAAAAATGACTATGACACTTAATAGTGATCCACTTCTTCCTCAAAACTTCTCATTGGTTTCTAAATGGTATGTTGGTTCCCATTGTGATTTTAAAAGCGGATTAAAACATATCCTTTAGATATTGGACCATTTGGTAATTGAGACATGATTTGTTAAATGATTGGCATAAAAACCTATTTGGAACATTTTATAGTATTTCATGTTTTACTGTAGTTTGGAAATGGTTTTGTAAATGTATTTGGATTGGAAATGTTAATGGTATGTTTGAAATTTTAGACATGAAAGAGGTATTTTATGTTTGTTTAGAAATGGCTTGGAACAATTCTATATTGTATAGTAATTTATAGAGTTAAATGCACGATTGGAAATTTTTACTATTTTGTAAATTAATTGTGGTTTTGAAAATATGAATTCATGGTTTTCATCTTAGAATGTTTTAAGAAATGGTTTGATATATTATGTGATGTTATGGTTGGGTATTCATATGAGAAAGGATTATGTTAATATTTTCACTACTAAGGAGTATTTATCAATGTGGGTTATCACCTGGGTGGTGTTAGTGTTTGGGATATGAAAGTGTGGTTGTGGTAGGTAAGTTGAGTCATGTATGCGAGGAACTCTTACTATCACCATATACTATTACCATGGGTTTCCTAAGATTATTCTAGATGGTTGAGTGGTGGTTTCATGTCAACCCAGATTAGATGGGTTGGTACCCCATGGATGTTTTAGAGGCTAAGTGGGATTGTGCTACTCTATTGGAAGTTATAATAGTCAGGGAGTTATTGACTATAGAACTGTACCATATGCTAATAGGTAAGTCCGGACTGAGTACGTCTAGTAATCGCTCTAAGGATGTTTAAGAAATTCCCATGGTTACTATCTTTATGTTATTATTAATATTTATGTTTCATTTGGATGTTGTTTGGTATCTCTTTACTTTATTTTAATCATAGCCTATTATTATTATTTTTGGATCCATGAGTGGAATATCATTTTTAAAATGTCAAATTTGTTTTGAAAATGGGAGTGTGGTGTGTGTTGTTTTGAAAGGGGGAAATCCATGTTGTGTATTGAAATGAAAAAAACCTATCTTTATATATTCATTTCAAACTAGTGGTTGTGGAATATTTTGAGAAAGTAAATATACAGATTCCATGGTGATTACCTAGTAATATATTAATCTCACACCCGACTTATAATTATTGTTGTCGATAGACCCAAGATGTGTTTATGTTTATGTTTCTAGTTTTTGTGCTCACATTTGGAGAAGGTTGGTATTGTGGTTGGGGTTGACCAAGATCTCACATGGATATCAAGTTATCATGGTTCAGTCTGAGCATTTTATTCAGTTTGGTATGCATTTGGAAGTTGTTTTATTTTACATATTTTAGTAAATTTATTGAGATTTAGATATTTTTGTCCCTTCCACTTGTTTAATTTATTCTATTTGATCTTAGTTTTTTAGGAAAATATCATTCCCTTAGTGATTATGTTAATGAAAAACACTAGTTTGTATCCCATAGAGACCGAGGACACCCTCTGAGCCATGTCTGCAACTTGTTCAGATGTTGGGAGGGGTGGATCCTAGCTTGATTCATGAAAAAATGGCATTATAGTAATCCCTTATTTTTTGGGGCGTCAGGTGGTTAGATATTAGGACTGTTGGAACTCGATATGTAGGTACAAGAAAGATTTCATGAACCCTTTATTGTACTATTCCATGCGTTTACAGGGGTAGTCTGGGCTTTTGAGCCTTTATTTTGGTTTTTGGTTTGTTTTGGATGAGGAATGAAAATGGAGGTGAGATGGTGTTAAGCTGTGATCTCAAACGGGGAAGTGAAACATGTGGATTCGAAGTTCAAAGTTCAAGATCCTATTAGTTGTTGATTCTTACATGGGTAATGGCCCACTAAAAATGTTTCTAGGTTAGGCATGGGCACTAGTTTTTCACATCGGTAGTTTTGTGTGAGTTATGTTTTTTTTGTTTTTAGTTGGAGATAGTGAGATTATAAAATGAAATAGGATTTTGAAAATAATAATGATTTCTTTCAAATGGTTTTGGTTTAAAAAAATGGGTTTTAAAAGGGAAATTAATTTTATTTTATAATTTTGTAAAGGACTTGGTTTGATGATAGAGAGCTATGTGGGACCCTTAGTAGTTCTTATGAACATTCTCATATGTGTAGGTATGTGAGGAAAGTGCTTGTTGGCACTTATGCATGGATGATATAAGTGGAAGTGGATGAACACATATGCAATGATTCATGGGACACCATGGGTGGGTGTTTTAAATCAATGGTTTGTCTTGGTTTTTTCAAAATGGGCTTTAAAAGGGAAAGTGATTTGAGGAATTGATTTGGTTTTATAAAGGGTGGTTTATTATTTTGGGAAAATTGACTTTTGGTGTTTGGGTAGTGGCCTTAGAAGGAGGAAATTTTAAAATTTTATTGAAAACGATGGTTTTTGAAAAGATTATTTTGGTTTAGTTTGTATGTTTTTTGATTGAGACTCTACTGTTTTAATCTGAGATGGTATTTTGGCTTTGTTTTAGGTTTATGTTGATTTTGGTTTTGTATTCACTATGCTATTCAAAATATGTTTCCCAGAAAGGTCCAAAAAATATCTAGAAGGTCTTTCCCTGTTTCCGATTCTTCTCCATTTTATTACATTATATTGGTGTGACTGAGGTACCTTAGAGGCAGTTAAATGGCTTGAGAAATTTATGCATGTCATCAGATTGTTGGGAACTCCTGATGTTGAGAGAGTGTGTGTGGTTCTGGGCTTGTTTGAGTGTCCAACATTGGATCAGTGGAAGCTATTTTCTCCATCATCAATGCAAGTTGGGATGATGCGGGAAGTTTTTAAGCCCATCATCATCCAATGGATTATACCTAAGGTGGTGAATATGAATAATGTGGAAGACCTGATGAATGTTCATAAAGGTCAGCGGATGATGAAGGATTATATTGAACATTTCGAGGAGATCATTTCCTTTTATCCAGAGATAGTATTAAATGATATAAAGAAAGATTATTTTTTAATTTCGGATCTTCATACATAGATCAAGAATCAATCCATATCCTATAAGGATATTCGTTTTGAGAATTTGGTGGATGAAGCATTCTTAGATGAGTTTGATTCCAGAGTATAAACAGTTGGCAATCTAGTGTCTCTTATTACACGTCAAGGTTTCTAATCTAGAAAGTTGTTTATTCTAGAGGAATTTATTCTTGAAGAGCCTTCAATAATTTTGTGGACTTATCCTTTATCATACAGTTCGCTCGTATGTTTCCATTGTGTTCGGTTTAGTTATTCAAAGTCATCATGGAGAAATCCTCTGAAGACTTTCCATTTTTGTGTGTCCTTTGTACCATCTAGAGATGATTTGTAGAAAGAGTTTCCCAAATAAGAGTTATTGATTAGAGGATTGTGGCTTCTAACTATGAGGTATTATATTTTCCAGAAAAAAGGGATCCATCCATAGGCACTATAGTGATGATCGTGCACAGTTAGGAATCATTGGGGATGTGGGAAGCCTTAACTTTGTTTTTGTCTCTAGAGTTGGAGTAGAGAATGTCTAAGTTCCATTTTGTTATTACCTTATTATTGTGAGTTTATTTTATCTATGTATGCGACTTAGTGGTTTTGTTTCTTTATAATTAGGCTTTGTGACTTGAACATGGGAATTTGAATTTTTAGTCTTCATGAATTGGACTCTCGTTTTCAATTTCAGCAAATTGGATATATGTTCTCTTGTGAAAAATAATTTTTTGAAGATTGTGTTCAAGATTTCTATTTATATCAAGTCATTTTTTTGGGAATTCCTATTGTTCTGGGTGTCCTTGTCTTGTGTGGATGATTTTTGGACAGGGGGGTGAGTTCATGGTTTCCCGATTTTCCTTTTAATATTTGTTGAGTTCTTGTTGTGGGGAGAACCCTCTCATTTTCTACCATTGTTCTTTATGTTGTGTTTTCCTCTATTATTGTTCATGTGTGACTTTTAAAGTTTAAATTCACCCCAAGGATCACATTTTTAGGCTTGTTTTTTTTGGAATCAATTTTTTGTTATCTTTGGGCTGAGTGACTTTATAGGGGTAAAAAGTGTTTTTGGTTGGGATAATTGTCATACGAGGACATTTTGAATTCTTTATATTTATTATTTTCTTGATCGTGGATCCTTTTTTTAGGTTTAGGTTTATTTCCTGTTTTAATTTTTGAATTTTCTTTGAAAAATGGAAGTTTCAACCTTAGTAGCATGGGGTGCATGGGTAGCACATGGTTATGGTAAAACATGCGTCTTAGTATAGGTAACTGCATGTCTCATGGTTTGAGGTATAGGGAATGGTGAAGGGTCTATAAAAAGGTATGGAAACTATGCAATAAGTTTGTGGATCAATTTAAAAACCATATAGTGGTGTTTATTATGGGTGGAAAATGGTTTGGTAACAGTGCGACCAGCCCATGCGGGGTACCCCTCTTCTCTAGTAGAGGGCGTACAATTGGTGTACAGTTGGTCAAACCATGCAACCAAACCATATGAGCTTCCCAGATCTTTAAAATCAAGAAATTTCAATTTTTTCCTCCCCTCTATTTATCTCCTTTTGTGATTTCTAACCCCTTGCTCATTTTTAGTGCACAAAAGGAGCCCCCAATCCCTCTCCCCTTAGTTTTCCACCCTCTATGGAATCTTCTCTATGGTTATACTGAGTGTTTCATTGGGTTTTGGCCATTTTATCCTCTTTTTCTTCTCCTCTATTGGTTCTTAAACCTTTCTTGGTGGTTTCTTCTCTTTGCTAAACCCTATGGTTAGGGTTGGCTGATGTTGGTTGATTTCTTTGGATATAGGGTGTACAGATTGTTTATAGGGATTTGTTCATACTTCCCTTGATGTTTTGTCACAACTTTACTATTTTGAGGTCGGTGTTTCCATTCATTTCATTTCTGATTCATTCCATTTGATTCTTGTGTACTTTTAAATTATATATAAAATTTTTACACATGCTTGAGATGTAATTTATTATCTTGGTGTGGTGTTTTTGTGTTCGAAAAAATGGGGGAATGGGTTTTAAAAGGGGTTCTCAAAACATGTTATATAGTTATGAACATAAGGTGTTTGATAAAATGTATATTAGTTTCTAAAAATGAAATTGAACCCTTATGGAGATCTAAATAATTGGTTTCATTTTTTGGCATTGTTTTAGTAACAATTTTGGTATGTTTTTGGATTTGGGATCCACTTTATGGCTTGAGAAATTGTGGTTAAATGATTTTCGATGGATCTTTCAATTTATAAATGATCATTGGTAATTTTGGTATGGTGTGACTTGTTGTTTTTGTTTAAGGGAAAGTGGTGTTTCTTAAAAATTGTTTTTGGATTATTTCATGGACACTCTATGTGTTTTATTGGATGTGGGAACATCTATGGGTGCATGGGGTGCTCACATAGACGGGAATACAAATTTAGATGAAACTTAAGAGTGATCCCCTTCTTCCTCAAAATGAATTATTTGTTTCAAAATGGTTTTTTGGTTCCATTTGTGATATTAAAATTGGGTTCAAATGTGTTATTTAAATATTGAAACATTTGGAAATTGAGACTTGTTTTGGTAAACGATTGGAATAAAGTCATGTTTGGAACATTTTATAATGATTCATGTTTTATTATATTTTGGAAATGGTTTTGTAAATGTATTTGGAATGAAAATGTTAAGGGCCATTTTGGAATTTTAAACATGAACGTGTTGTTTTAGGTTATATTGGAAATGGTTTGGAACATTTTTTTAATTTATTGGAATTGATAGTGTTAAATGCTTGGTAGGCACTTTGTAATGTTTTGTAAATAATGTATGGTTTTGAAAATAAAAATGTTCAGTTGGCATGATAAAATGTTTTAAGAAATGTTTTGAAATATCATGTGATGTGATGGCCTAGTTGGTAGTTGAGAAAGTATTGTTAAAATATGGGAAACCCTTTGGGGGATTTTCTGATGTGGTTTTTTGCATGGGTGGTGTCGGGGTTTGGGGTAGAAAAGTGCGCTGATAGTAGGTAAGGTGAGTCACTTGTGTGAGGGACTCTTACTTTCACCATATACTATTATCAAGGGTTTTTTGAGAATATTTTTTAGGGTCAAGTGTTGGTTTCTTGTCAACCCCAATTAAATAGGTTGATACCCCTTATATTTTTTAGAGTCTTATGGGATTGTGCTACTGGATTGTTAGTTATAACAACCTGTGAGGTATTGACTATGTAGCTGCACCATATGCTGACAAGTGAGTCCATACTGAGTTTTTTCTAGATATCTATCTATGGATGTTTATAAAATTCCCATGGTTACTATTTGTATGTGCTTTTTTTTTTGATTACGCATGGTTACTATTTGGTATCTCTTTATGTTATTCTGAACATATACTTTTATTATTTTTTATGGATTCATGAGGGAATTTGGTTTTTAAAATAAAATTTTTTTTAAATAGGATTGTGGTGCGGGTTATTTTGAAAACGAGAAAGATTATTTGTGTATTTAAATGAGAAAAACCTATCTTTATTTATGAATTTTACACAAGTAGATGTTGACTATTACAAGAATTGAAATATATGGATTCCATGGTGATTTCATACTTATCTGTTAAGATCAAACCCTACTTATACCATTTGGTGTTGGTATACCCATGTTGTTTTGTAGTTTCAGGTTTCATATTTGTGTGTTCTCATTTGGAGAAGGTTGGAATTGTGGTTGTAGTTGACCCAGAGGTCACATGGAGAATGATATATCATGATTTGGTCTTAAATTTCTATTCATTTTTGTTTTCGTTCAATTTTTTTTGTATTTTGGATCTGTCAGTATATTTATTAAGATTTAGTTATTGTTGGACCTTCCACTTGTTCAGATTATTCTATTTTAACTTGGTTTATTTCAAAAACATCATTCACATGGTGATTACATTGATTCCCGAAACTAGTTTCTAGCCATTGGTGATTAGGAACATCATTCAGGCCATGTCTTAGAATGGGTCAGATATTGGGTTGGATGGTATCTTGGCTTGGTTCATGACAATAATAACAAAAATGAAATTCTCACCACTTGGCCTCTCACAACCCCTTTATAACCAATCAATGAATTTGTTTTACACCTAAATGTCTAATTTTTTCCATACATTATAATCCTAGTCATTTTACTTGAACAACTATTCACAATAAAATTATTTAATACTTCTATTTTCGAGGAATCCTCCAAGGAAAATAAAAATATTTCAATGTGAGTGCTCATATTTTCCTAAATTCTATTAAATTATTTATTAATTTTTCAATTCTAATTTTATCAGCCTTTTATAATTATAAAATTATTATTTGTATACTAAATTTTATTATTCTAATGTAATTAATATTAACTAATTGTTTCTATTAGAAAAACAAAATAGTTATACAAACGTTGGGAAGAATACCGTCTCCACAAAATAAAAACTTATGTTTTTTCAACACCATCATTCATTGATTATTATAAGGGTTAAAATGAGGAAATAAATGTGATGTATATAATATTACTTTTAATATCAATATACAAATAATAACCCACTTTCATTTTCTATCATTTTTTGACAAATGAAAATGTTAATTGCGTACTATGCAGACAATCGTATCCATAAAGTATCATATATTGTTATTCAACTAATTTCATTTTATTTATTAAAATATAATAAAATATAATTCACCATATTTAAATATCAAAACAATATAATATTTTTTTATTTAATAATTATTTTACCTTAAAAAAACCACATTCCAAATGATAATCATCAATTAATTATAGTATGCTCATGTTTGGGTTGACCTGACCATCTTCTTGAATAATGCTATAAACTAATATCATGGGTGACTATGAGAACAAAATTACTTATAATATATTATATAAATATTAAAATAATTTTTTATTTTTTTAATGGTAACATTATCATAAAATTCAATAATTAAGATAACATGGTTCGTTTGTTAAAAAATCACTAAAAGATGCTTTTCAATAACTTCGTCTACAATAACCGTAATTAAAACTACCATATAATGAAATTATATCATTATAAATAATTATGAATAATAATTTTCAGTACATATTTTTTTTTTAATTTTTTTAATAATTAACTTTTGGAGAAAAATGGATAATAACATTGCAATTACGAAACTATTTCAAAATAATCAAGATTACTTTCACATGATATTAAAAATCCATAATAACTATAAAAAATACCAGGAAAGTTCGGATCAGGCACGCCTGATCCCCAAAATTTATTAATAACAAGTAAAGGTGCATAAGAAGAGACAAAGACAAGAAGTAGAAAAACTACATCACATAAAAACCATAACCCTCACCATCACTATAGTCTGACATTGCATCAGCATCAGCAGATTCCCATTCTGACGATTCATACTATTTGAAGAGTTGGATATATTGTTACTTTCATTTCAACTGTTCCGCATATAGTTTCTCTTTGTAGGAACATTTACCATTATCTCTCCTTCCAGTATCAATAGCATCCCCTCTACCTTTTTTTGGAGGCAGATCTCATTGACACCATTTTAGTCATATCATAGTAATCTCTCCTTGGTCTTCTTTTGATTGTATTATTCGTATTCTCTTCCCTCTCGGAGGCTCCCTTCTTCCCACTCATAAGGATTACACTATATGAGATTATAGGTGCATCATTCTCTTTATCGTTATTCGACACATCCCCCCATTTCCAATTTAAGATGGAGGAACCATGAAGGCATCCTTGTTCCTTCAACATCTCCAAGGAGGTTTGTGATGGCCTCATGTCACCTGAAGAAGAAAAAATTGTATCCTTAGGAGCTAGGCACAGAGAGTCGTTACCCTGCTCAACATGATTCTCAAGATTTTCAAATCGATTGTGAGTATTAATAGTATACCTATCATTATTAGCCCTTGAAATATCCTCATACACTATAATTGCCATAGATTGATCATTACCATAGTCTTCTTGCAGGGGGTAGCCATGTGACTCCACATCACAACCAACTTCATCCCTATTTCTGTTACCCAAGTCATTCATAATTCTTCTAATGATCTGACTCACTTTCAGATTTTCCATCACCTTTGTTTCCTTTTCCTTGGCAGTACCATGTCCACCACCTTCTGCCACCACAAGTGAACCATGCTGTTGTCCGACCACACCATTGATGACCAAATCACCTTGAACAACATCTTTATGTGTTCCCTAGCCAGAAAAAGTTTACATTACCCCATTAACATACTTTGGAGTCTCCTTGAGTGGTTCTGAATCACCCCCATTAGTTTCCCATCATTTTTCTACTCCAACCCAGGTAAGACATGAGCCTGGCCAACAGAGTCGCCCACGGTTAGAGCATTTTGGATTACTACTACTTCTGTTCCCTGCCCATTATTCACAACCAGATTAGTAGTACCATTCCCTGGATCTTCTAAGTGTCGATTTGACAGAGAATTAACAAGCCCCTGTTGAAACGATCCTTTACAACTCTTACCATTGTCCAAAAGAGCCTGCACCTGCTAATCATCAGCATCCTTCCCTGTCAACCCAAACTTCCTCTTATCTTTTCCCCTTATACAAACACTATCCAAATGCCCAATCCGAAAACAATTAGAGCATAAGTCAATCCACTGATCAAAAACAACCGGTTGCTGATAACAGATCTGTCTACCAGCCTCAATCTACACATGATCAACTGGAGGTTTTGAAAAATCCACATCTATGCACATTCTTGGGTTTATTGGGTGGAAAACCACATCAGTTCATGAGTCAACATAGAGGAAACGCCCCACCATGTTTCCCAGTAAAAGAAAAATAGCCAGATTTTGAAAAGGGAGGGGAAGATGCGATAGACTTACCCAGATCAGAACAGTGAATCACGGTTGAAGTAGAAATCCTAGCACCACCGCATGACACTAAATCCAAATTCACCGCATCTCCTTGGAACGAAGGATAGAGAAGAAGCAAGATCATTCTGCGAGGAACACCGCACCATGATTTGCTTCCTACCCAGAAGCCCAATAACTGCCCGTTCTTGAAGACCCCAATGGTCAAATACAAACTGATCGAAAACATCCACTAAGGGTCGACCGCTCCTGAAACGCGCTATCAGAGTTAGATTAAGAAGACTCTCTGCCTCCATGAGCTCCGACGCTGAAAATGGGAGTGAAGGCGTGCCATCTCGAAGACCAGGGACCTTCGGCTTCAGAAAGATCTAAGGAAATCTCAAGATCGCATCATGGTTGGTGAAAGGTTCTGAAATAGGATATTAAGATAGTTAATTTTTATTATATGGGCGTTTCATGCACTTTAGTGGTAGTCAGGATTAAATATAAGGGTTTTTGTATATCAATTTTGTTTCATTGAGATATTATTTGTATTCACAACTAGTTTCTTATTCATTTCCTGTATATTTGATATGGATTTATATTTTTTATAAATTTAATTAAATATATGGAATTTAAAAATATATTTTTTTTCTTCTGTGTATTTTTATTTCAAAATATCATGACGTTATAAAGTTTTTGTTTAACTCAAACCACCTTTCATTGAGTATTTATGTTTCATCTTAAACATCCAAATTCTATGATTGGTTTCTTTCACACTACGATTTTATATTGGAAATTATATTACTATAAGGGTAAAATGACTTTTTAAATTCAATGATATTATGTTGATTAATTTATTTATAAAAACGTATATCATTACATTGAATATTTTCCACCATCTTTAATAACTGTTTCCCTCACTATCAATAATTTATATTCCTAAAAATATTTTGATTTTTAATTTAAACCCTAATTATGTGTTATATTATGTGAATTTCCTATTTTCCGACTCTTATTTTAAAAATAATGTTTCATTATCCTTTTTTACAATGTAAGATTTTAACAAAGTTGTTTTAAAACATAAAAATTGATTTTCTGAAATCACTCCATTTCTTTTAGGTTACATGTTCTATTTCCTTTTTATCCATTTTCTCTATCTCATTATCATTTATTTCTTACATATACTTTATGTATTTTCTTTATATATATATATATATATCTATTATACCATACCTTTTTTAGAATAATACATGTTTTATGTTCCCTTTAAAATTCAAATATTTAATTAATTTCGACGTAAGTGAACATTATAATGTCTTGTTTTTTATTATGTGCCACCTCTATAAAATATATTTCAAAAATTATATTTTTTAAAAGACTAAGTATTTTATTTACAACCATCCTGGTTCAATTATGGACTTGTGGGATATAATAATCTATTTTCTTCTTTAAAATATCATATACTCATTCTAAAAAGAAACATTTATACTATTTATTTTTGTCCGTATTTCTCCTTGATCCATCTCATGAGTTTTCTAGCATTAGAACTCAATATTAAAGGAATATATTTCCTTTTTAAAATATGAACATCCAAATTGATTTAATTCCTTATTTTCATAAAATTCATTATGGTATAGCCATTAGTTATTCTTTGGGACAAGATTATGAAACCCACATCTTTGTCATGGGTTTTGTAATGCTTATGTTTTATGTTTGGTTTCTCTTCATCATGTTCACATGTATGCATGGACATATTATTATTTTAACTATGTGAAGTTTAATCCAAAAAATATGTATGAAAATAATTTATTGGGGATTTTTTCATCTCATGAGATTCTATGTATGGTGCATATGCAGTTAGCCTAATAACAGTTTGTTATGTGGTGGGTGGGCCCATAATTATATAGTTATCAAATGCATTAGGTAAATATTTAAATCTCATGAGATAATATATAAGGTAATATGGAGGGACCTAGACACAACCAAATCATACTTTATTAAATATTTTTAATTATTTAATTTTATTTGGTCATATTCGTGAATTTTTGGTCAAATCAGGTTTAAATATTATTTTTTATTTTCTTCAAAGGTGCACAGTTGGCACACAATTAGTAGAAACCATGATCAAACCATGTGATGATGAATATAACCATTACATAGGTGACTACATGGATACCACATGGTTTCTCTTACTGGTCACCCTGACTATTCCAGGTGGACCAAAACCTCTTGTGTAGTTTCCATGGTTGTCACATGGTTTGGCTAACCATGGGACCAAACTGTGCATAGTATCCAAACCATTAAAAAATAGTATTTTACATTTTTACCCCTTTCCCTTCTCCCTTAAATCACCTAGGACCGAACCCTTTTTTATTTTCATGATATTCCCAAGAGGGTATATCATTCTTTTTCTTCCTCATCAACTCATCCACCTATTTTTTGTTGTTCTTCCTTCTAATTCTTGGTACAATTTTCTTAGGTGAGAATTTCTCCTCCTTTAAGAATTTCTTTTCCCCTATATAATTTCCATGTTGTGGCATGAGGTTGGATGAATCCTTGGGTGTTCTTATGGATTTTTTTTATATTATATATTATTAGATCTTATTTTAAATTTTGGGTTCCTTAGAGTCGATTGAGATAGAGTAAGTCATTATACACTAATCTAATCGAATTACCCTTAAATTTGAGTCAGGTTACTATATTTATGATCCTTAAATTAAAAATTAGTATTTAATGATTCTTTTATTGGGTTTTTTTATTTATATTATGATGTAAATAAATTATAAAAAATGTTTGTGATGTATGGGATTTTATTCCATCATGTTCCCAATTTTTTATTAAGCTTTCGCCGATGGTTTTCTTCAGTGAAACATGTTAAAAAATACTATTTAAAATGTTCAGGAATACAAAGTTCCTAGTATATCATCCAAATTGTTTTATCCAGAATATCTTGATATATTAAGAATATTTTGTCCTTTTATTCGGTTTTCCATAAAGTCTTAATGGCACATTCAACTTCCAAGGAGAATCTAAATGGTCTCTAAATTCTACTCTATTTTAAATATGACTTATACACATAACCATATATATATATATATATATCCTATTTTTAAATATTCACACAATATGTGAGAATATGTACATTGGAACAATAGGTATTTATATATATATGTGCATGTTTATTTGTGTATATGGTTAAAAGGTTACTTTGGAAACTGAAAGAACTTGGTTTCAAAATGGATTCTCTAATTATGATGGTTGGTTTTCAAAATGACAAGTCCTTGTTCATACCATTGAATGTTTTCTTAAGAAAAGGACACCTCTATGGATACTATCCATTCAGGTGGGAATTCTCATGGATATTTTTGTGAGGTGGGATTAGAATGTATGATTACTTTTCACGATTGATAAATTGTATTTATACTTTCTTCCTCTTGTCCATCATTTTACTATATCCATGGGATCCTAGGAATCATAGTGAGAGTCAAGATGTAGTTTATTTTTAGAATTGATTAGATAGACTAGATCTCCCTAGTTGGAAAAATACATAGTGGGTTCTTCCATTTGTGATGTTAGTTGAGGTAGTCAGTTGGTTATTGAAAATAGATCGCATCGATTAAACAGAAGATGGTTATGAAATGAGTATATATATGTTCTATTAAGTTAATGATTAATAATATATCTTGATAACCATTTTATATGTATTCTAATTTCCCTCATTTTTGGATTCTTTTATAATTAAATTTCAACTATTTGTCTTATTTTGGGAATTCTTACACCATAACCTGTTTATATGTATCCTTCTTTCCACTACGTTGGAGAACCTTATGCTATTATTTCCACTACTACTTATCACTGAAATTTTTCTTCTCATATATTTATTTTTAATTTTTTATAATTAGATTGAAATAGTTTTAAAAAATAAATATAGAAAATGAGTTTCATAAAATGTCATCTTGTTACTTGTTTTAAGAAGAAATGGAAAACCTTATGTTAATATGTTTATATTTTCAAACTAGAAAGAATTGGTTTTATCTTTAAATGTAAACCATAGGGCATGGTTTCTCTTTTCAAATCCCCACAGAGAATTTTAATGGTCACACCTACATTATCGTTTTCAATCATGGATCTAATCTTTTCTATTCTCACTCATGGGTCATTGTTGTTATTTTTCTAGGTGGTGAATCGTATAGTCACAAAGAGGAAGGTAGGTTTGTAGTCAGTTTTATTTTTGTTTCCTTCATCGCATTGGATAATTATATTTTTACATAATACTGTTTTTGGATGTGTAGTGATTTTCTAGTGGCCAAGGATAGACATTTATTGGGCGTATTTTCCTTATAAGAGAGGGATATAATTGTGTCGAGAGATATTTTTTGTGTTAATTATTGTTTACTACTTTCCTAGGTCGATATTAAGTTGTTATTTATATTTATTTATATCTTTGAATGGAAATATGATGTGTGGATGGGTCATGAAAAAGATTTATTTTCATTCCTCTTCTAATTTAATTAATTTCTAGTGGTTAAATAATTCATGAGTGGCACTTATTTAATTCCTAGGAACTTATACCCACCCATGGGTATCATGAATGCCTTTCGCACCTTATCGTGAGTATGATCAACCATATGATTGAGGGATAACTCATGTTGGTTCATGAAAATATTGTATATAGGAGTTAGGTTATTTTTTCCATAAGAACCATGTCTTTCTTGTAAGAAGATAACGTTATTTATGATGTTTGGTGGATGGATATAGCATCGTCAAGTCTAATAAGGTAGTTCATGGGTCGGTGTCAGACCTCCACTACTCGTGATGAATCCTGAGTAACCTAGGAATGTTTCGATTCTAATTTTTATTGGGGATTTTGTTTTGGAGATGAAACATGTGTTAATTTATATGGCCCCAGCCTTAAACCTTACTTAATCTTGAGTTATTACAAGATCACACATTGAGGATCTTTTCGGGTTTAGAGTTTTAGAGAATTAGATCATAAAACTTGCATTACCTTCCACATATAAACAAAGTGGTTACATAAAGATTGTATTCTTCTTTCCCATCAATGGAAAAATATTTAAAATAAAACATGGATTCTTTCTTGACACTTCCTTGACACTATCATCATATCATGTACCTTTCCCTTGACCTGTGAAAAACATTTCAAAAAAACTTGGGATGAGCATAAAAATCTCAGCAAGGGATATAAAAATATATGGAAAGGAAACATGGGTACATATATACATAATAATGAAATCATACTTTACCCATAAAACATAAGCACTTTAACATACCTCATCAAATCATGAATAAATCATAGAAATCATAAGACATAAAGGTAACTTTAGGCATTCATAACATTCTTACGTAGGGAGTAACCCTCTTGGTTACGTTTGGAATACCCATCACAGTATATTCCCTAAATCTCTTCGGAGAAAACTTAACGTTTCACTCCTTCAGGTTACCCAATGCATTGGAGAGCTATATCGGGCTCACCCGCTCTTAGTTTATCACGGAACCACCCGTCTTCATAATAATGCCCTAGAACCTCAACATAATCGTTTCACATAAAACATGCATAAAGAAACATAAAATTTCCACCTTTCAATCACAAGATATCAATAAAACACATTGATATAAAAACATTATGAAAACCATTTTCAATACCAAAATAAAAGAAAAGTAAAACATGGTATTTATTTTTCTTTTAAAAAAAGGTGTGTCTTGTAGAAGAAGCTGAAACTCAAATAATGGCCACGGCGGCGGAGAAGTCATTGTCGCCGCATACGTACGACAAAAACATTACCTTTTGTCGTTTAGTAAATGCTTCGTATAAAAAATATTCCTTTTGAATAAACGTAAAATTCAAAGGGGTTTATACACCATATAAAAGAAGTTTGTGTATAAAACAAAATATGCCTCAATGAAAGAAGATTGAGACGAAGTCCCATACCTCGGGTCCGACTTGATTCGATCGTTATTTAATGTCCTGAATAATAAACTTGAGTTAATTTATACTTGCTTAAGAACCTTTTTTATGTTCATTATTCATTTTATATCACTTATTTCCATGTCATGAACACTATGTAATTATTTAAGTTAATAACGGTCGTTTTAACGATCATTGGTACTTGAGTCAAAAATAAACCCTTTATAATTACAAGTTGTTCATGTATCCATTATATCCAGAATTATAATCATGATGTATATATCATATATATCCAGTATATACATGCATTTATAATATTACATATTAATTTAGAGGTAATAAATGAAATGCACCGTTCATGGAGACAGTAATCCGTACGTACGAATGAACGCTACTTTCATTTCTATTTCGTATTTTATAGAATGGAATCATAATGATATAAAGGTATATTATAATTCCAGTGTAATATCATATATAATATCATAACTCCATCCTTTATACGTCCCACATATGGTATTTAACGAATCAAATCACTTTGAGGGGGCGGTAGTCCGCACTTCCTTAAATGAAGATATCGCGTTTACCCATAATGGAAACCATAAAGGTATGCCCAAAATGAAAAATACAAAAGCTTAAGGAAAACCTAAACATATTATATATAATATATAAATATAGTGACATCTTAATGGCCACCTATGAAGTTGTTAAAAGAATGTTGAACAATCATCGTTTCGGGAGGCATAAATTCACCATCCACGGAAACAGTATGTCCTTTAACCATTAGATGTAGGTGTGTGTAAGTGTTGCTCGAATCCTTCTTATAAAAACATCCTAGTATATTGAATATACTAGAGTTGTTATAAAATAAATGAATAAAAAGAGTTTATGGGGTGGGAGAAGCAAAATAAAATAAAAGGACTCAAGTGAAGACATTACCTTAAAATCGGGTAAATCTCTTTGGTTTGAGCTCAAAGGCTTCCTTGGGAAGACTTCTGCCCAAAGTGAGGCTTCAAGGAGTAAGAGAGGGAAGTGGAGAGACAAAATGGGCAGGGGTTGGATGATCCAAAAACTTTGGGAGTGTGGGTAAGGAGGTAGAGGTGGAAGCCTTTTATTAGAGGAGAGGAGGGGCACTCTTGGAAAGTAAAGAAATGTTACTTTATTTTCAAATGGGTTTCGGATTTTAAAGGCCCCACATTGATATAATTCGAGGATAAGGTGATAAGGGTTATAAATATACCCACCCAATAGGTTTTGGACATGTGTAGGTCTTAGATTTTACATTATCTTTCCATTTAATTTAAATCATCAAATAATGAGGTCATCGCTGCATCATTATGATGTCATAAATAATTTAATAAATTTAATGTCTAAAAATTATAAAAAAATACTATGATGTAGAAAATATTTTTAGATTTAAAATGAATATTTATAGTCCAAAATATCATTTATGTAGACAAAATTAAAAATATTTTACTTAGGTGATACATTCTTTGTTACATTTAACATTCTTTAAAAAATAAAAAGATAAAAAGTCACTTTCTCACAAAAGTGATTTCATGGGGTCCCCAAGTTTGGCACAAGACATCCCATGGTCTGCCATGAGACAACCAGTAGAATTAGGACACATGTTCGTGTCATTGTTTTTTATTATTATGATATTATTTTATTATAATTAACTACCCGATTACTCATTAATCAAGATAAATAAAGATAATTACCGTCGTTACTATTCATAATGTCCAAAAACAAAAGAGTCTTGATTACATAATTTGGACCTTCTGATTACAAATATTTAATCCATTTTACCAAATTCCAAACATAGAAATTTCAATAATTGATTTAAAAATAATTCTCGTTGTCAAAACAAATAGTGATTTTTTTGAAATAATATCTATAAAAAGTTTGGCATTAGTTTATGTCCAATTCCAAAGTGAAATTAATCCTAATGGCCAACATTGGATTAAATGGTAAAAATATACTCTAATTTATCTTTAAAAAAAATTCAAAAGATAATCTAATCATATAAATAAATTAGATTAAAAAGTAGTTTTGATGTAAAATGCAGTATTTTTCACTATTCATTAAAAAATGAACATTGTGAGAAAAATACCAAAAATTCACACAAAGTAAATTTTGATGTCCCAATCATAAAGAATAAGTTTATTTTGACAAAAATATCTTATAAAATTGTCAAAATATATATTTAAAAATGGTTTGCCATCAAAAGGCTGTAAAACAATCTTTTAAAAAATATTAGTGTATTCCATGCTTAAGATTGAATTTATATTCATTTTAAGCCTCTAAAACACTATCTAATTCATTAATATACATAGATAAAAATATCTATTATTCATTACTTACTTGGGATGTTACATCCTTCCCCCCTTTAGAAAATTTTATCCCCGCAATTTATTTACTTATCAAATAAATGGGGGTACTTATCCCTCGTTGAATTTTCAGATTCCCATGTTGCCTCTTCCATCATGTGGTTTTTACAAAAAACATTTACCTGATTAATCACCTTATTCCGTAACACTTTCTCCCTGTGGTTAAGAATCTGGAATGGTTGTTCCTCATAAGATAGGTTTTTTTCCAGCTAAACTACCTCTGGACTCAAAACATGAGATGGATCTGGCATGTACTTTCTCAGCATCGAAACATTAAAAACATTGTGTACCTGAGATAAACTCGGAGGTAAAGCCACTCGGTATGAAGATGATCCAACTCTCTCTAGAATTTCATACGTTCCAATGAACCTTGGACTCAGCTTTCCTTTCTTACCAAATCGCATCACACTTTTCCATGGTGATACATTGAGAAAAACATGATCACCTACCTCAAAAGAGAGATCCTTCCTCCTATTGTCCGCATAACTCTTCTACCTACTCTGTGTTGTTCTCATGTGATTTTGAATCAGCTGAACTTTTTCTACCATCTCTACTACCAATTCTGGTCCCATCAACTTCCTTTCACCCACTTCATCCCATAAAGCTGGAGTTCGACACCGCTTCCCATATAATGCCTGAAATGGTGCCATTTGTATACTAGAATGAAAACTGTTATTATATGAAAATTCAACCAAAGAAAGATGTTGGTCCCAACTTCCCCGATAATCCATCGAACAAGCTCGTAGCATATCTTCCAAGTTCTGAATTGTTCGTTCCGACTGCCCATCTGATTGAGGATGAAAAGCTGTACTAAAATTTAATTCAGTACCCAACGAATTCTGAAGGCCTTTCCAAAACTTAGAAGTGAACATGGGATCACGATTAGATACAATGGAGAGAGGAACTCCATGTAACCTGACTATCTCTTTAAGATACAAACGGGAAATTTGATCTAGGGGAAAAGTATCTCGTATAGCAAGGAAATGAGCAGATTTGGTCAAGCGATCAACAATAACCTAGATTGCATTATTACCTAGAGATGTCTTCGGTAATCCCACAACAAAGACCATGGATATATTCTCCCATTTCCACTTTGGCACTGGTAAAGGCTGAAGAATCCCTTTCAGTAACTGCTGCTCTGATTTAACCTACTGACAAGTCAAACACTTCATAGTAAAATCAGCAATATCTCTTTTCATTCCATCCCAACAGTAATACTCCCAAAGATCTCTATACATCTTAGTACTGCCTGGATGAACTGAAAATGGAGAACTATGAGATTCACATAACAACTCTCTCTTCAACTGTGAATCACAAGGCACAGAAAATCTCTTCCCAAATCTCAAAAAGAAATCATTATCAATGTTGAATTCAGGAAACTTACCTTTCTGAACCAGCTCTACCTTTTTCTGCAACTCACTGTCTTGCTTCTGTGCTTTCTTGATTCTATCTAATAGAGATGATCTCACTGATAACTGAAACAAAAAAGAATAACTTCCTGCACCAAAAACTTCTATTCCAAAGTTCATCAAATCCTTAACCAAAGGATCACGTTCCAAACGCAACATTGCTAATGAAGCATTAATTTTACGACTCAAATCATCAGCCACTTTATTTGACTTTCCCGGATGGTAATGAATTTTACAATCATAATCCTTAATTAATTCTAGCCATCTCCTTTGTCTCATGTTCAATTCTTTCTGAGTGAATATATACTTTAAACTTTTTTGATCGGTATATATTTCACACTTTACTCCATACAAATGATGCCTCCAAATTTTTAAAGCAAAAACAATAGCAGCTAATTCCAAATCATGTGTAGGGTAATTTACCTCATGAGTTTTCAACTGACGTGAAGCATAAGCAATTACCTGATCATTCTGCATTAGGAAACAACCAAGTCCTTTCAATGAAGCATCACTGTATATAACAAACTCACCATTCCTGGAAGGTAGTGCCAAAACTGGAGCATTCACCAATCTTCTTTTCAATTCCTGAAAACAATCATCACATTCTTTTGTCCAGATAAACTTAACACCCTTCCGAGTTAGCTTAGTCATTGGACTAGATAACCCTGAAAAATTTCTATCAAACCTTCGGTAATAGCCTGCAAAACCAAGGAAGCTATGAATATCAGTTACATTTGTGGGTCTTGGACAGTATTCCACAACATTTGTTTTTGCAGGATCAACAGTTATCCCATATTTAGAAACAATGTGACCAAGGAAAGAAATTTGTTGCAACCAAAACTCACACTTTCTGAATTTTCCATACAGTTTCTTTTCTTTTAAGGTTTTCAAGATAACCCTTAAATGTCTTTCATGCTCCTCTTTACTTTTAGAAAACACCAAAATATCATCAATGAAAACCACCAAAAACTTATCCAAGAACTCATGGAAAATTCTATTCATTAAGTCCATGAATACAGCAGGTGCATTGGTTAGCCCAAAAGGCATTACTACAAATTCATAATGGCCATATCTTGTACGAAACGCAGTCTTCGGAACATCTTCTTCCTTTACCTTCAGCTGATGGTACCCCGATCTCAGGTCAATCTTTGAAAAATACTGAGCTCCCTGAAGCTGATCAAACAAATCATCGATATTAGGAAAAGGATATTTGTTCTTAACAGTGATATTATTCAAGGCCCTATAATCAATGCAAAGTCTCATTGAACCATATTTCTTTTTAACAAATAAAACAGGAGCACCCCATGGTGATGTGCTAGGTCAAATGAAACCTTTCTCTAATTAATCTTGCAATTGCTCCTTCAACTCTAAAAGTTCAATTTGAGCCATTCGATAAGGGGGTTTTGAAATTGTATTAGCATCAGGAACTAAGTCAACAGTAAACTCAACCTCCCGATCTGGTATTATTCTAGGAAACTCATCAGAAAAAACATCAGGATACTCATTTACCACGGGCACATCATTAATATGAACAGTTCCTTTATTTTCACCGATGTGTGCAAGGTAACATTCATTTCCATCTTTTACAAGTTTCTCGGCCTCTTGATATGTTTTCAACGTAAGGGTTCATTCTTGTACACAAACTGAAAGTCTTTCTGAAAAGAAACTTATTTAGCTCTACAGTCAATCTTAGCATGGTAAATAGAGAGCCAATCCATACCCAGGATAACATCAAACTCTATTAGAGGTAGAACAATAAGGTTTTCAAGTAGGTTCTTTCCATAGATAAGGATAGGAAGATTCTTATAAATTATTTTTGCCTCAACATTTCCCCTAGGTGTTTTTACCACAAGTTTAAGAGTCATTTCTTGAGATGGTATTCCCATTTTACTAGAAAAGGTTTCAGAGATGAAAGAATGTATAGACCCCGAATCAAAAAACACATTGGCATAATCTGAAAAAACAAACAAAGTACCTGATACAACTTCATTTGATGGCCCGACATCTGCTGAAGTAGTTGCAAAGGATTTCACCACCCCTTTTTGCTTGTAGTCTAACTGCTTCCCATCACTCAAGCTCTTTGTCGGACACTCGTTTCCATAGTGACCCATCTCATTGCACTTAAAACATTTCACTAACTGTAAATCAAATTTGGTCTTACCTTCACCTTGATCTTTTTCAGTGCAATCAAGAGCCTTATGTCCCATCTTACCACATCGGTAGCACTTTCCCGAATTCAGAAGACATTCCCCAGCATGCCTTTTTCCACATTTATCACAAACTGGAAACTTAGTTTTCTTACCATCAGACTTTTTTGAATAATTCTTCCCTTTCTCCTGCCACCTTGGTCTCTTCTTCTGCTGGTTGTTATAGAACACTTTATCATCAGCAAACTCCATTTCCACCTTCTCAGCACATCGAACAATATTTTCATAACTTTTAAACTCACAAGAAGCTAATGACCTTCATTATTTTGGCTTTAATCCTGAGTAAAAACGATTGATTTTACTATCAAGGTCTCGGATAAAATTTGGATCATACCTTGCCAATCGAGTGAACCTTTCTTCATAGGTAGCCACTGAGTCTTCCTCTTGCCCCAATTCCAAGAATTTTTTTTCCATCCTAAGTCGAACAGCCTTAGGAAAATACTTCTCAAGAAACATACCTTTGAATTCATCCCAGTCAAGAGCATCAATCTCATCGGCGTCCCTGATATTTTTAACCATAGACCACCACTGATCTGCATCACCCTCCAAACGGTAAATAGTAAGACTGACCTTTTGATTGTATGAACACCCCATGACATCGAAAATCTTCTCTAGTGCTTTAATCCACCCTTCAGCTAACATAGGGTCAGATGATCCTCTGAATGATGGGGGATGTCGCCTCATGAAATGTTCCACCACTGGCATGTTCCTCTATGGTTGATCTGGCTGATCTCGTGCATGGATATCACCACCATTTATCGCTTGAGTAAACTGCACCATTACTACAACAAATTATTCAGTTCCAATTCCGACCATCTCGGGATGCTGATTCGGAAGGTTATTTCCTTCTGTATGCCTTCCTAGCCCTTCTTCCCTGTTTACTCTGCGGAATACCATTCTGAACAAACATGTCTTTGATGAAGCAACATGGTAATCTTCAAATGCTAAATCATTTAAAAAAAAAATTATTTTTGGATAATCATTTAATAGAATTATAACTCCTAAAGTTATCTAAACCGACCTCTGATACCAACTATAAGGCCCCAGCCTTAAACCTTACTTAATCTTGAGTTATTACAAGATTACACATTTAGGATCTTTTTAGGTTTAGAGTTTTAGAGAATTAGATCTTAAAACTTGCATTAAATTCCACATATAAACAAAGTGGTTACATAAAGATAGTATTCTTCTTTCCCATTAATGGAAACATATTTAAAATAAAACATGGATTCTTTCTTGACACTTCCTTGACACTATCATCATATCATGTACCTTTCGCTTGACCTGTGAAAAACATTTCAAAAAAACTTGGGATGAGCATAAAAAGCTCAGTAAGGGATATAAAAATATATAGAAAGGAAACATGGGTACATATATACATAAGAATGAAATCATACTTTACCCATAAAACATAAGCACTTTAACATACCTCATCAAATCATGAATAAATCATAGAAATCATAAGACATAAAGGTAACTTGAGGCATTCATAACATTCTTATGTAGGGAGTAACCCTCTCGGTTACGTTTGGAATACCCACCACAGTATATTCCCTAAATCTATTTGGAGAAACCTTAACGTTTCACTCCTTCACGTTACCCAATGCATTAGAGATCTATATCGGGCTCACCCGCCCTTAGTTTATCACGGAACCACCTGTCTTCATAATAATTCCCAAGAACCTCAACATAATCGTATCACATAAAACATGCATAAAGGAAACATAACATTTCCACCTTTCAATAACAAGATATCAATACAACACATTGATATAAAAACATTATGAAAACCATTTTCAATACCAAAATAAAAGAAAAGTAAAACATGGTATTTATTTTTCTTTAAAAAAGGTATGGCTTGTAGAGGAAGCCGAAACTCAAATAATGGTCACGGCAGCGGAGAAGTCATTGTCACCACATACGTACGACAAAAACATTACCTTTTCTCGTTTATTAAACGCTTCGTATAAAAAAGATTCATTTTCAATAAACGTAAAATTCAAAGGGGTTTATACACCATATAAAAGAAGGTTGTGTATAAAACAAAATATGCCTCAATGAAAGGAGATTGAGACGAAGTCCCATACCTCGGGTCCGACTTGATTCGATCGTTCTTTAATGTTTTGAATAATAAACTTGAGTTAATTTCTACTTTCTTAAGAACCTTTTTTAAGTTCATTATTATTTTTATATCACTTATTTCCATGTCATGGACACTATGTAATTATTTAAGTTAATAACGGTCGTTTTAACGATCATTGGTACTTGAGTCAAAAATAAACCCTTTCTAATTACAAGTTGTTCATGTATCCATTATATCCAGAATTATAATAATGATGTATATATCATATATATAAAGTATATACATGCATTTATAATATTACATAATCATTTAGAGGTAAGAAATGAAATGCAACGTTCATGGAGACGGTAAGCTGTACGTACGCATGAACGCTACTTTCATTTCTATTTCGTATTTTATAGAATGGAATCATAATGATATAAAGGTATATTATAATTCCAGTGTAATATAATATATAATATCATAACTCCATCCTTTATACGTCCCACATATGGTATTTAACGAATCAAATCACTTTGAGGGGGCAGTAGTCCGCAGTTACTTAAATGAAGATATCACGTTTACCCATAATGGAAACCATAAAGGTATGCCCAAAATGAAAAATACATAAGTTTAAGGAAAACATAAACATATTATATATCATATATAAATATAGTGACATCTTAATTTCCACCTTTGAATGTGTTAAAAGAATGTTGAACAATCATCGTTTCGGGAGGCATAAATTCACCATCCACGGAAACAGTATGTCCTTTAACCATTAGATGTAGGTGTGTGGATGTGTTGCTCGAATCCTTCTTATAAAAACATCCTAGTATATTGAAGATACTGGAGTTGTTACAAAAGAAAAGAATAAAAATAGTTTAGGGGGTTGGAGAAGCAAAATAAAACAAAAGGACTCAAGTGAAGACATTACCTTAAAATCGGGTAACTCTCTTTGGTTTGAGCTCAAAGGCTCCCTTGGGAAGACTTATGCCCAAAGTGAGGCTTCAAGGAGTAATAGAGGGAATTGGAGAGACAAAATGGGCCAGGGTTCCCCAAGACAAAGGCTTTGGGAGTGCGGGTAAGGAGGTAGAGGTGGGGGCCTTTTATAAGAGGAGAGGAGGGGCACTCTTGGAAAGTAAAGAAATGTTACTTTATTTTCAAATGGGTTTCGGATTTCAAAGGTCCCACATTGATAAAATTCTAGGATTAAGTGATAAGGGTTCGAAATATACCCACACAATAGATTTTGGACATGTGTAGGTCTTAGATTTTACATTATCTTTCCATTTTATTTAAATCGTCAAATAATGAGGTCATCGCTGCATCATTATGATGTCATAAATAATTTAATAAATTTAATGTCTAAAAATTATAAAAAAACACTATGATATAGAAAAGATTTTTAGATTTCCAATTACTATTTATAGTCCAAAATATCATTTATTTAGACAAAATTAAAAATATTTTACTTAGGTGATACATTCTTTGTTACATTAAACATTCTTTAAAAAATAAAAAGATAAAAAGTCACTTTCTCACAAAAGTGATTTCATGGGGTCCCCAAGTTTGGCACAAGACATCCCATGGTCGGCCATCAGACAACCAGTAGAATTAGGACACATTTTGGTGTCATTTTTTATTATTATGATATTATTTTATTATCCTTAACTACCCGATTACTCATTAATCAAGATAATTAAAGATAATTACCGTCGTTACTGTTCACAATGTCCAGAAACAAGAGTCTTGATTACATAATTTGGAACTTATGATTCCAAATATGTAATTCATTTTACCAAATTCCAAACACAGAAATTTCAATAATTGATTTAAAAATAATTCCCGTTGTCAAAACAAATAGCGGGTTTTTTTTAAACAATATCTATGAAAAGTTTGGCATTAGTTTATGCCCAATTCCAAAGTGAAATTAATCCTAATGACCACCATTGGATTAAATAGTAAAAATATATTCTAATTTAACTTTAAAACCAATTAAAAAGATAATCTAATCATATAAATAAATTAGATTAAAAAGCAGTTTTGATGTAAAATGTAGTATTTTTCACTATTCATTAAAAAATGAACATTGTCAGAAAAATACCAAAAATTCACACAAAGTAAATTTTTATGTCCCAATCATAAAGAATAAGTTTATTTTGAAAAAAATAGATAATAAAATTGTCAAAAGATATATTTAAAAATGGTTTGCCATCAAAAGGCAGTAAAACAATCTTTTAAAAAATATTAGTGTATTCCATGCTTAAGATTGGATTTATTTTCATTTTAAGCCTCTAAAACACTATCTAATTCATTACTAGACATAGAGAAAAATATCTATTATTCATTACTTACTTGGTATGTTACATAACTAGTGCTACCCAATGTACTCATTGGGCCTTGAAATTTATGTGGAGCTTGATTATAAGGTACATGATGTCTCCTAATATTGGTCATATAGTTGGAATATAGTCCAAAAATCCATGAAAACAAGTGCCACATAGACAGTAGTCCTCTATTATATTATGAATTGTAATTGTGTTGTTTCAATTTGTGTTGATTATGGTATGTTGTGTTGCTTGATCTGAAGTTTGAAATATAATTTTAAAATCCTGATTTTAAAATTATGTTGTTTTTTGTTTTAAAATAAATAAATTAGTTTTCTTCAATTAAACAAACAAAATTCATTTCATTTAGATTTTTATGATCTTATTTCTAATATAAATTACAATTAAATATTAAATAGGTGGAATTTGGTTCTAAAATAAAAAACTGAACTTGTTAATAATTTATTGTTGTATCATTATAGATGTATGAGGGTGTTTTATAAAGTAAAAAATGGTATATAAATAAGTCACATATATTAATTTGAAAAGAAGATTTATAAAATATTTTGGAATGAGGTTAATGCTTTGGGTATTGAAAATTATTTAGATAATGGGGTTATGGATATTTAAACCTGAGTTCAAGAGTTGGGATATAGTGATAATAAAGGATCTATTTATTTGAAATTGGAAGGGGTTCAGTTTTTTTAAAATCCAAAAATGGGTTAAAATGAATATATTCAGAATTATAAAATGATTTTGAAATCACATTTCATGGATTTTTCTTCAGTTTAAAATTTTTGGAAGGATTTTAAATATCTTGAAATTTTAAAATGGGATTTGATTTTTGGTTGTGTGTTTAATTTTATAAATAGTGATGATTTTTATTTTGTTTCTCATGGGTTTCCATCTTTCATATTTTTTTGTAAAATTTGGGGTGATTTGAATATTAATTTTTACTAATTTAAATTATATTATTTAATTTGATTATATTTTCCCCATTAATGTTTGGATAGGTTTTGGGAAGTTTATTTTTTCTATTGTTCTCGAGTGGTGTCTCTTTTTGTTAGGTAGTGTGAACTTCTAGTTAACGTAATTTCCTTGTATCAGAGTGTAATAGTAAATTCATGTTCCCTCTTTCTAAATAAATCTCTTATAGGGATACCTAATTTAGTTTTTATATTTGGGTTTTTATCTAGTCTCATGGTAATAGTTTGATTTCCATGGATATGTGTTTTTCCCAATGATTGATTGTGATTTGAGGGTTTGAGGAAATTCTATCCTGACATTATGATCATTTTGTGGGTGGTTATAATGTGTAAGTCTTGGATGAATTTAGGGATGAAAGGGATGGGTGTTAACCCCAAAATAGGTTATACCCATGTTGGCACCTTGATTATTTGGATGGATTCATTGGGGGTTTAGTGTTTTAGATGCGATACCAAAGTTACTTCATCTACAACCATTATTTTATGGCCAGAATTAGTGATTATTTTTTTTGGAAAATATTTTTTGAGGTCATTTATGAAATTCCTTATCCTCTATCATATGATTTTATGTTTTTCTAAGTAGTATTTGTTTCTATATATTTGAATAAGATGTTTGGATCGATGGAAATATTAGTTGATACCTTAATTGAGTGTCTCGATTGAGTTCTATAGATTCATAATTTCCAAAGATTGATTGTTTTCAATTTTGGTATCATCATGTTCATTACTGATTTGTGTTAACGGAACATTTATGGTAGTGGGTAGACCTTATATCACCCTTAATCTTCTTAGATTTCAACTATGGGTTTTGGATCTTGTTCTTAGGTATTACGGGTAATATTTGTTTTGTATTCATGCCTTTTAGGAATTTTCTTCATTGGAGTGAGTGTTGAGCCTTGGGTATATCAAAGGAAGAGTGTTATAGTGAATCTAAAATATGATGTTGAGACAACCATGTTCAACTTAATCTATTTTACTTTTATGATTCAGTTTACAGTCTATTATTGATGCTCACTTGGGCAAGGGAGTCTTGAGTTTTTAGGTTTCTCAATAGATTAGTTTAGTTTAAGAGGTTATCATGTTTCATTTGGTTAATTGTATAGGTATTGTCTTCGAGTGGTCTTAGTGTTTCATTATTTGGGAGAATTATGTTTTGATTGTGGAGGTTAGATCATGTCCATTCATATGGTCTTATGTATCAATTTATGTTATATGGGTGAAGAAAACATAATTGTGGGGAGAATATTCACAACCCAAACATAATTTATTATTTATTTTTAATTATATAATTATATTTTTTATTATTCTTTAATTTCATGTTGAACAAGGTTTATTTTTTTTTTCATCATAGGCGCATGGTTAGAAAATTGTTAGTATAAACCTTGTTCAAACCATGTAAGGGTGTATATAACTTTTACAGATATGACCACATGGACCGTACACAGATTCCCATACCATAAACTCTAACCTTGTAAGGTGTACTAAAACCTCTAGTGCAGGATGCATGATTGGTGTGTGGTTTGGAAAACAATGTGGCCAAAAAGTGTGCAATGTCCATACCATTAATTTTAGATTTTACATTTTTACCCCTTTAATTTTTTCAACTAATTTTCCTATGGCCTCCCCCTTTCGAAATTTCGTGACATGACCTAGAGGGACTCCCGGTAGTACACCTCTTCCTTCTCTCCACCCTCTATTTTTGGTTTTTCTTTCTTTCTATTCTTGGTATGATCATATTAGGTGAGCATTTATTTCCCCTCCCTTCTTTCCATGATATAGAATGAGGTTGTATAAACCCTACAGTGTTCTTGGGGCCCTATTTTTGTGATCTTCCATTCACTTAGAGTATATCCTAATATTTCAAAGGCAACACATTCCCCTTAGATTCAAAGTAGGTTTCCCTATGTCAAAGAATGTAAATTGAAAAATATAATTTATTGATGGTTTTATAGAGTTTTTTCATTATATTATGAGCTAAATAAATTATAGAAAATGTATTACATGAATTAGATTGGATTCCTTCATGTTTTCAATCATTTATTGTGCTCCTAACGTAGATTTTCTTCAATGAAACATGCTTCCAAAATATGTTTTCAAACATTAATCAGAATAAGTGTTTGCTATATCTTTTAAATTGTATTATTTAGGAAATATAGAGATATAAAGAATGTTATTTCTTTCTGGATATATTTCAATAAAATCAAAATGGAACGTTTGACTTACAAATATCATAAAAATGATTTTTAAATTCCATACTATATTTAAATGTTACTTTTACACATATCGTGAAATATATTTTTATATATATACCCTCTTTGTACATATTCTCACCAGATGTGTGAACATGTACATTGTAACAAAGAGAATTTATATATTCATATATGTGTATTTATGTATAATGATAAATAGTTACTTTTCAAAATTTAATGCATTTGGTTTTAAAATGGGTTTTCAATTGATGAAGGTTAGTTTTCAAAATGACAGGGCCCTGTTGATTCCTTTGAATGTTTTATTAAAAAAGTACACCATTATATATACTCTCTATTTTAGGGGGGGGTGAGCGTGGATAGATTCTAGAGGTGGGATTATCATTTTTTATAAATTTTATTGATTAATATGTTTTATTTATACTTGATTTCTCACCTAACACATTTTACTATAGCCATGGGATCCTATGATACTTAGTTAGAGTTAGGATATGGTTTCAAGTTAGTTCCAATTATTTGGACTAGATCCCCTGGTTAGAAATAGTCATGGTTGTTTGTGTCACCAGTGAGTCTAGTTGAGGGAATATAGTTGGTTTTTTATTATGGATTACATTGATAAGATGAAAGCATTTTCCATAATGGGTATGTCTAGAGTCTCTTTACTTGATGTATTTGAATATATCATGATAATAATTTTATAGGTATTATTATTTTCCCCATTTTGTGATTTTTTATATAATGACTTATATGGTTATGATTTTTTTGAAAACTCTTACATCATCACATGTTTATATATATTTTATTTTCCCCTATTTTGAAGAACCTTGTGTTATGATTTCCACTACCAATTTCCATATAAATGTTTATTTCATTGCAGGTTTTATCTTATAAATAGATTTGGGAAAGTGTATAATTGTTTGGAAATAGATTTCAAATTTAAAAATGTAAAATTATTTTTAGAAATGTAATATTGTTATTTTTTTAAAAAAAGTAAAGCCACATGGTTATGTTTTTATATTTTCAAATTAGATTGATATTATTTTTTATTCACGGGTGAATCGTAGGGCATGGTTTCTATTTTGGAATACCAACTGAGCATCTAAATTTTGTTACTACATTATCTTTTTTAGTTACATGTCTCATCTTATCTATTCTCTCTTGTGGGGAATTATGGTTCTTTTGTAGGGAGGTGAATAATATAGTTATAAAAATGAAAATATGTTTTTAGTTTTTATATCATTTTTTTTGTTTCATTAGTCAGAGTGGATTTTACTTATTTCTATTGTTGGATGTGTAGTGATATTTTGGTGGCCAAGGATAGGAATTTGGTGGATGTCTTTTCCTTTCAATGGAGGGAGTCCATGGTGGTGAGAAAGGTTTTTGGTGCTCATTATTGGTTATATGATCATGATGTTTTTTAGGGCTATAATCAAATGTAAATTTTATATTTTATTAAGAATCATAATTTACTATAGTACTGACCAAGGTCATTTTCTAATGAACATGTAACACCCCGAGATTTTATGAAAAATATTATTTTTGATTTCATTAATGTCTTGTGTTGTACGCTACACCAAAAGGAGCTTTCATAACACGCATCCTTGACTTGCCTTGCATTACACGCAATATCGACCTTCCTTGATAGCGTGTGTAGTACGCAATAATGAGTTTCACTAAACAACAATATGTTATTAAAATATTATTAAAACTAGCCATTATGAATAGTAATAATCAATTTTTGAAATTTTGTAAATTTTATTTTTCAAGATGGAATTCATTTTTTGATTCGGAATATCGAAATTAGCTTAGGGTGAAATTTTGGTACTTTTCGGATAACTTTCATATTCTGATGAATAGCGAAAATTACTAAATTTTAATTAAAAACAACTTTTTTAATCGAAATAATTAATAGTGATAAATTATTAATTTGAGTGGTTTTAAAGTATATTTAGAATATATTTTTACAATTTAATACAATGTTGTTCATTGGATGTAATTTCACATTTAAACCAGACATAAACCAGTGTCAATCTTTTGATATTTATTATCTCTAAAGAACACGCTATTTGTTTTGACGACGGGAATTAATTTTTAAATTAATTAATGCAACTGATATGTTTTGAATTTGGTAAAATAGACATCATTTTTGAGTTCATAATATCAAATATAGCTTAGGCCTAATTTTTGGTATTTTTCAGGAAACTTTCATTTTTTGATGAATAGTGAAACCACTAAGTGGTAGTTAAGAAAAATGAATTTTTCATAAAACTTAATTTTACCGCTTTTGTGAGTGGAATTTTAAAAATCCAGGAGACATGGTTGATGTCAGTAAGTAAAATGTGGTTCAATGAGATGAAAATAATTTTTGGTGAATAGTGACTTTTTACTTTTTTTACCACGGTTTAAAGTAAATAGGGTAATTAAGGGTAAAAATGATATTATTATTACCCTAACACACGTCCTAATTCTATTGGATAAGTGTAATTCGACCAAAAAAAACCTTATGAATAAAATATGACCATTTAGGCCCACTTGGATTAGGTTAGGACATTTATTATTAATTTATTTAAAGAAGGGTTAAAATAGTTAAAATCAAAGTTTAATAAGTATATCATTTTTAATATAGGGTTATACATAAGATAAATTCGAAGTATTAATTATAAAGCTAAAAAGTTTTCCTACATAATGGTATTTTATTTGTAATTTTTAGACATTAAATATTTCAATTTATTTTTGACACAATGATGGTGCAGTAATTATCTTATTAATGAAATATTGAAATAATTGATGTTATAAATACCCAAATAAATGTAATTTCAGACTTTTTATGCAATAAACTAATTTTCTAGGTTAATATGACTTGGTATTATTGATTTAATTAACTTTTTTCCAACTAATCATTATTTATTGATTTTCAAAAAAATCAATTACAAAATAGTGTCAAAATTGACATAAAATAGTTTTTAAAACAAATATTATATTATTTATTGTTATTTTATTCATAAAAATATAAGGTTCGGACAAATGACTTATATAAGGTTATATATATTAATAATAAACAACTTGGGGTTCGTTTGGCTTCTTATAGTAAGCTTATTAACCTTATAGTATAAGAACACAAGAAGACACGGTAAAAGTAAAATTATTTTACTTAATGTTAAATCTAAATGATAAGGTTAAAATAGGAACCTAAACTTGTCTAAATTATATTGGATGAGAGGATTTCGACCCATCCCCATATTAGATTTTAAATAAATCAATTTGGAGCTATTTAAAACCGAACTTGACTTTATAATAAAATAATATTTTTAGTTTTTCCAAAGGAGCCCCTCTCCTCCCTTATAAAAGGGCACCTCCTCCCTCTCTTCCTCCCACCACTTTGAGCCTTCAGTCTCGTCCAACACCTGCCAAATTACCTTCTCCACTTCCCTAGAAACATCATAGAGGTTCTGGTCTTCCTCAAAGACCAATTTTAGTGCCCTAAAAGGAGATCTCAAAGAGGCGCTTCAAAGAAGAGGTAATGCCCGTTACCGATTCTTTCATCTTTATTTCTTCTTCCAATTCTTCTTCTTAGGTTGTTTCATTATTAAGTAATAACATAAGTATCACTCATATACTGATATTTTATTATAAGTATTAAACAACCTTATTTCACCATCTATCCATCCTACGGAAAACGAAATCACCGCGCGTGCGTACGTACGGAATACCGTCTCCACGCCGTGGTGAAATCTATTTTCCACCACCACCTTACTTGGATGGGTATAATGGTGTAAATAATAACTATATATGATTATTTTAAAGTGATATTGATTCTGAAATAGTATACATACACTCCAATATAGTCCCACGATCATGAGAACGATATCATCACTCGTGCGTACGTACGGACTACCGTCTCCACGACGCGATAATATTCATTCTCCAATTTAACCATTCATGAATGATTATAAAGTATATATAATAAGTAATCATGAAATATATGAAATAATAATGATACTGGATTTATTTGTATATATATGTATGTCATCTACTGAATTCCATTCAACTCAACAAGGAAACGAAAACAGCGTTCATGCGTACGTACGGCCTACCGTCTCCATGAACGGTGTATTTCTTTTCATTTACTGATTTATTATATATATGTATATTCTGAATATATATTATATATAAATCATGTTTTATATTCTGGAATTTAGTACTCATGATCTAAGTAATCATATGAATAATTACAAGTCAAAACACGGACGATAAATGAAACAATTTTACCCAAAACGCTCTTTAACATGGAATTTACGAAAGAACGGGTAATATAAAGTCATAAGTGAACCATATATGATATCATAACAATGAGTATGATTCTGGAATAATTCAATGACATTATTTAAATCATTATACAGGAGGTTCGGACACATACGAAGCAAATCGGACCTAAGGTAAGGGAAAATGTCACAATCTCATTTTTATCCAAGATTGTTTATACTTTGGTATTTACTGGGGTGTATTTTATCATCCACATCAATGTTTCATCAATATGTAATATTTATATCCTTCTACAATAGTTTATATTCAATTTTACCCTTCGGTGAGTTTTTAGTAAAAGATATGAAAGGAATCTTTTGTCATTTTTCATACGAGGTACTTTTTTCCTTTTCCGACAAAAGTACGAGAAGAATGTTTTTTTAACTTATACGGCATGAATGGATTTTTAAAACATTATTTCCAAGAAGCTTATTTTAAAAGTTTTCAAGTTTATTTTTAATCAACTTCTTTTAGTTTAAAATTGTATGACATGTTAAGAAAGGAAAAATGTTTTTGAAGTAAAAAGGATATTTTCCTCAAGAATGGAGTTTAAGTGTTTTATCAAAATTATTTTCCATCTATGATAATATAGGGTTCTGTTTCTATCACTATTTTTATATTGATTTGATTATGTTATGATGAAATTATTTTTATGATGTCCTTTTATCTTATATGGATTATGTTATGATGGAATGATGTTTAAGAATCCCATTTTTATTACATGGGTTATGTAATGATGTATGATTTATGATTTTGTGGCACACATAAGAATGGTATCATTATGAGATGGGTGGGACCTATATCTCCCTCCAATGCATTGGGTAAATATTTTATATCTCATGAGATAGACATGGCTAGAATGGTAGGTTATACCGGTTCAGTGAAACAGGACTGAAACGAGGAGTGAACTCGGTTCAGAAAGGGACTTGGTCCACTAAGATAGTCTTGTAAATGGGTCTTGACTAATAAGAAATGATTCTCTATGATTATGTGTGTATGCCAAAAAGTTTCATGTTTTATGTTATGATTATTGGGATTACATTTCACTACTATGATTTATCCCATGTTATGATATTATGATCTCTTCTGCAGGTTAACATTTCCAAAATGTTATGTTCTTATGAATATGATGTGATTGATTTTTCATTTGTTTACCCTTACTAAGCATTTGAGCTCACCATTATTATGTTTTCTTTTCCCCAGGATATAAATAATGGTTTTAGGTAAGAAAAAAGGGAAGATCTTTATGGGAGATGTTGAAGATCTTTCACCATGATTAGAAGATTGCGTTCCGAGTTTCCAAAGACACTAACTATTACGGTCCTTGTGTGTGTGTTTTTGTTATGTAATAATTATTATGCAAAATTAATGTAACGTCCTTGTACGTCAGGCTTTGGGTCTCTACAGTTGGTATCAGAGGAAAGGTTTAGTCAACCTTTGGAAACTAGGATGCGAAAACGTTAGTGAGATCCCTAGAGATATTTCTAAGGTATGTCTACGGATGCCCCTAAGGATAAGTATACGTATAGGATATAGTACTAGAACTATGGTAACGATCTTAGAATTTAACCTAAGATGTTAGATATTGAATTTACTCCCCCTTTATTATGATTTTTGTCTCTAACACTATTCTTTTTGGGTTTTAGAAAATTGTTGGAAACAAGATGATTCACGATAATTGAGGATATTATCGAAAATGGAATGATATTCTTCATGAGAAACCAAATGAAATGGGATTTGGAAGTCCAACCATCATTATTATGCCGAATCAGAAATCTCATAATATGATCAATAAACTCAAATTTGGTAAGTTTCCTGACTCAGCTAATAAGAGAAAGATGGAGTTTTATGATGATCATAGAGGAAATAAAGTTCAATTTCCCCTATGTAAATCATGTGGGAAGAGGCATCAAGGATAATGTTTCAAAGGAACTGGAAGATGCTTTGGGTGTGGAAAAGAAGGAAACAAAGCCAGCAAGTGCAAAAGAAAAGGTTCAGTTAACACCATGGATGAGGATAATGGTATTGCTACGACATCAACAATGGTTAAATGTTTTAAATGTTGAATGTACGGGAATTATGTAAACCAATGCCCTAAGGAAAAGTCTCGTGAAGAGAATCAGTACGGTCGTATGGGTAGTATTTATGTTGATGATGATGAAGAGACTACAAATGATATGTGAGATGAAAGAATTGTTGAATCTCGGTCAATGGTTTAAGAAGGTAGTGGAATGATTACATGTTTATCAAGTGTAATGTTGTATAAGTAATCTCATGGTACTATGGAATAAAGAGACATCTAAGGATTGTTACACTGTTGTCTTTCCTTGAGTTTTGAAAGTGTATGATTAATGGAACCAGTATCCATTAATGGATATTCAGATATTTTTGGAATATAGATGATATGCGCATAATGAATCGATAAGGAGAAAATTAAATGTTTGATAGTATTAATGAGCTCATAACTGATATAAGGAGAAGGTTATGTAATGGATTGAGTATATAGAATTTTTGGATTTTGGTATGTGGAAAGAGTTAACTTTTGACAACATTCATGTTTTCACTAAGGTTTAATGGGTAGTCATTTTTCAAGAGAATACATGATTAAGGTATTCACATGATTGGAATGTGACCAACAAGATATATGTGGGATAAATGATGGTATTCACATGCTTGGTTGATGACATTTCAAGTAATAATTTTCTTTATATTATGAGCTTGGAACGAAGTATTTTAGATAAGCCTAAAGATTGGAATGGATTATGTTGGACATAAGTTAGTTTTGTTTAAGGATAGAACTTTTCATATTATATAGTTTTAGAAAAAGGAAAACCTGCAGGATGGGCGACAGCCCATCGCGTCGGACAAGGCTGTGGGAATCGAACCCACAACCAAAGTACGACTGGCCTTTATCGCCTACCACTGGCATACAGGAAGTCCCTGTTTAGTAGAAACTAGTTTTATTATATTAAGCAGTATGATATATGAAGTATAAGTCCATTTTAGGAACCATATATCATTAATCTCACTATAGATGGACTTATGTATTTTTTGATAACATTTCTAACCTTTTGTTTGAGACAGATGGAATGACCCATCATTCTATCACTTGATCTGCTAACACATCACGAATGAAAAATTCAACTTCATTTCTTTAAGAGATGAAGTGGAAATTGTCCAAAGAACGACCAACGGTGAGACTATACCGAAATCATGAAAGTATTTCTTCTAATTCCAATTTCATCAACTTTAAGGAAACGATCTTGAAAACCAAAAATGTTTTCCTAGTAATCTTATATCTGATGAATCAGATGGTACCTTAGATCATCACAAATTTATGGCTTTTCCATAGCCGTGTTCTCTACCACTCTACATCAGAACATGATGGTTAGATTTCTCTTCCATATCCATATTTTCACCTATGTGGAAACCCAATGATTAGTTTATTTGTGTCACTATTACGTTTCATACTTTTGTTTTTAAAGATTGGTTTTGGTATTCCTTTTTACGATGTGGGTTTCTATCAAATAAACTTTCCAATAGTAAACCATTTATAACCCCGACGAATTCCGAGGGCGAAATTCATTTTAAGGGGGGTAGAATATAACACCCCGATATTTTATGAAAAATATTCTTTTTGATTTCATTAATGTCTTGTGTTGTACGCTACACCAAAAGGAGCTTGCACAACACTCATCCTTGACTTTCCTTGCATTACACGTAATCACGACCATCCTCGATAGCGTGTGTAGTACGCAATAACGAGTTTCACTAAACAACAATATGTTGTTAAAATATTATTAAAACTAGCCATTATGAATAGTAATAACCACTTTTAAATTTTGTAAATTTTATTTTTCAAAATGGACTTCATTTTGGGATTCAGAATATCGAAATTATCTTAGGGTGAAATTTTGGTACTTTTCAGATAACTTTCATATTCTGATGAATAGTGAAAATTATTAAATTTTAATTAAAAACAAATTTTTTAATCGAAATAATTAATAGTGATAAATTATTAATTTGAGTGGTTTTAAAGTATATTTAGAATATATTTTTACAATTTAATACAATGTTGTTCATTGGATGTAATTTCACATTTAAACCAGACATAAACAAGTGTCAATCTTTTGATAGTTATTATCTCTTAAAAACAGGCTATTTGTTTTGACGACGAGAATTAATTTTTAAATTAATTAATGCAACTGATATGTTTTGAATTTGGTAAAATAGACCTCATTTTTGAGTTCATAATATCAAATATAGCTTAGGCCTAATTTTTGGTATTTTTCTGGAAACTTTCATTTTTTGATGAATAGTGAAACCACTAAGTGGTAGTTAAGAAAAATGAATTTTTCATAAAACTTAATTTTACCGCTTCTGTGATTGGAATTTCAAAAATCCGAGAGACACGGTTGATGTCAGTAAGTAAAATGTGGTTCATTGAGATGAAAATAATTTTTGGTGAATAGTAACTTTTTACTTTTTTTTAACCACGGTTAAAAGTAAATAGGATAATTAAGGGTAAAAATGATATTATTATTACTCTAAAACATGTACTAATTCTATTAGATAAGTGTAATTAGACTAAAAACAACCTTAGGAATAAAATATGACTATTTAGGCCCACTTGGATTAGATTAGGACATTTATTATTAATTTATTTAAAGAAGGGTTAAAATAGTTAAAATCAAAGTTTAATAAGTATATCATTTTTAATATAGGGTTATACATAAGATAAATTATACTATAAATATTAATTAGAAATATAAAAGGTTTTACTACATAATGGTATTTTATTTGTAATTTTTAGAAATTAAATAATTTAATTTATTTATGACACAATGATGATGCAGCAATTATCTTATTAATTAAATATTGACATAATTGATGTTATAAATACCCAAATAAATGTAATTTCAGAATTTTTATAAAATAAACTAATTTTCTATGTTAATATGACATGTTATTATTGATTTAATTAACTTTGTTCGAACTAATCATTCTGTTATGATTTTCAAAAAAATCAATTGCAAAATAGTGTCAAAATTGACATAAAATAGTTTTTAAAACAAATATTATATTATTTATTGTTATTTTATTCATAAAAATATAAGGTTCGGACAAATGACTTAGATAAGGTTATATATATTAATAATAAACAACTTGGGGTTCGTTTGGCTTCTTATAGTAAGTTTATTAACCTTATAGTATAAGAACACAAGAAGACACGGTAAAAGTAAAATTATTTTACTTAATGTTAAATCTAAATGATAAGGTTAAAATAGGAACCTAAACTTGTCTAAATTCTATTGGATGAGGGATTTCGACCCATACCCACCTTAGCTTCGAAATAAATTTATTTGGATCTATTTAAAACCGAACATGACTTTATAATAAAATAATATTTTTAGTTTTTCCAATGGAGCCCCTCTCATCCCTTATAAAAGGGCACCTACTTCCTCTCTTCCTCACACCACTTTGAGCCTTCAAGCTCGGCCAACACCTGCCAAATTCCCTTCTCTACTTCCCTAGAAACATCCTAGAGGTTCTGGTCTTCCTCAAAGACCAATTTTAGTTCCCTAAAAGGAGATCTCAAAGAGGCGCTTCAAAGAAGAGGTAATGTCTGTTACCGAATCTTTCATCTTTATTTCTTCTTCCACTTCTTATTATTAGGTTGTTTCATTATGAAATAATAAAATAAGTATCACTCATATACTGATATGTTATTATAAGTATGAAACAACATTATTTCACCATCTATCCATCCTACGGAAAACGAAATCACCACGTGTGCGTACGTACGGAATACCGTCTCCACGCTGTGGTGAAATCTATTTTCCACCACCACCTTACTTGGATGGGTATAATGGTGTAAATAATAACTATATATGATTATTTTAAAGTGATATTGATTCTGAAATAGTATAAATACACTCCAATACAGTCTCACGATCATGATAACGATATCATCGTTCGTGCGTACGTACGGACTACCGTCTCCACGACGCGATAAGATTCATTCTCCACTTTAACCATTCATGAATGATTATAAAGTATATATAATAAGTAATCATGAAATATATGACATAATAATGATACTGGATTTATGTGTATATATATGTATGACATCTACTGAATTCCATTCAACTCAATAAGGAAACAAAAACAGCGTTCATGCGTACGTACGACCTACCGTCTCCATGAACGATGTATTTCTTTCCATTTACTTATTTATTATATATATGTATATTCTGAATATATATTATATATAAGTCATGTTTTATATTCTGGAATTAAGTAATCATGATCTAAGTAATCATATGAATAATTACAAGTCAAAACACAGACGATAAATGAAACAATTTTACCCAAAACGCTCTTTAACATGGAATTTACAAAAGAACAGGTAATATAAAGTCATAAGTGAACCATATATGATATCATAACAATGCGTATGATTCTGGAATAAGTAAATGAAATTATTTAAATCATTATACAGGAGGTTCGGACACATACGAAGCAAATCAGACCTAAGGTAAGGGAAAATATCACAATCTCATTTTTATCCGAGATTGTTTATACTTTGGTATTTACTGGGGTGTATTTTATCATCCACATCAATGTTTCCTCAATATGTAATATTTATATCCTTCTACAATAGTTTATATTCAATTTTACCCTTCAGTGAGTTTTTAGTAAAAGATATGAAAGGAATCTTTTGTCATTTTTCATACGAGGTACTTTTTGACTTTTCCGACAAAAGTACGAGAAGAATGTTTTTTTAACTTATACGGAATGAATGTATTTTTAAAAATTATTTCCAAGAAGCTTCCTTTAAAAGTTTTCAAGTTTATTTTTAATCAACCTCTTTTAGTTTTAAATTGTATGACATGTTAAGAAAGGAAAAATGTTTTTGAAGTAGAAAGGATATTCTCCTCAAGAATGGAGTTCAAGTGTTTTATCAAAATTATTTCCCATCTAAGATAATATAGGGTTCTGTTTCTATCTCTATTTTTACATTGATTTGATTATGTTATTATGGGATTATTTTTATGATGTTCTTTTATCTTATATGGATTATGTTATGATGGAATGATGTTTAAGAATCCCATTTTTATTACATGGGTTATGCAATGATGTATGATATATGATTTTGTGGCGCACATAATAATGGTATAATTATGAGATGGGTGGGACCTATATCTCCCTCCAATGCATTGGGTAAAGATTTTATATCTCATGAGATAGACATGGCTGGAATGGTAGATCATACCGGTTCAGTGAAACAGGACTGAAACGTGGAGTGAACTCAATTCAGAAAGGGACCTTGTCCAATAAGATAGTCTTGGAAATGAGTCTTGACTAATAAGAAATGATTCTCTATGATTATTTGTGTATGACACAAATTTTCATGTTTTATGTTATGATTATTGGGATTACATTTCACTACTATGATTTATCCCATGTTATGATATTATGATCTCTTTTGCAGGTTAACATTTCCAAAATGTTATGTTCTTATGAATATGATGTGATTGATTTTTCTTTTGTTTACCCTTACTGAGCATTTGAGCTCACCCTTTTTATGTTTTCTTATCCCCAGGATATAAATAAAGGTTTTAGGTAAGAAGAAAAAGGGAAGATCTTTATGGGATATGTTGAAGATCTTTCACCATGATTAGAAGATTACGTTCCGAGTTTCCAAAGACACTAAACTATTACGGTCCTTGTGTGTGTGTTTTTGTTATGTAATAAGTATTCCGTAAAAGTAATGTATTGTCCTTGTAAATCAGGCTTAGGGTATCTATAAAACATGTGCGGGTCGGAGTCTCACTATTCTAAATAACTTTTTAATATTTCATTTATTTTTCTTAATTTTTAGAATATCTAGACATGAGGGGGTATTATCTTGATGAATGCACAGAGGGAAGAAAAAAATATATTCATATTCACAAAGAATGAATGCAAAAAATTTTAATGGTCCTTATAATGAATTACTATGGTATATATCATTATTTAATTTTGTTCTAAATCATAAAATTCTATGAGAAAGTTAAATATCATTCACCCACACACCGTACATTATTTTACCTTGTTTGGAACCTCAATACATTTGATATATCCTCGAAACGATCATAAATTCTAGGTTTTTTATTTAGTGTATGGGTAAGAACATTCCTCAATCGAGTGAATGACTATACTCACACACTTGGAGGTTATTGGGTAAAATTCATCCACTCAAATCACATGATTACACTAATGTAAATTTTTATTTGAATATAATGAGTCATTTTTGTGCCATATTTGGAAGATTCCAATAGTGTTGATGGAATTTAGAGTGACAATAACCTACTCAATATAGAAACTTCATCAACACATTAGAATCAGAGTAGAGATATGTTAAGAATTAAATGAAAAAAATTCATTATTGTCATTGTGATTCCACTTGGACAACCTACAATCAGTTAATTCTATATGATTATGGAAATGTATACTAATAGTATGACACAATGGTTTAAGGTGACATGATGAATTAGAGGGATAAGAGAACAATATAGACAAACAAAATAGAATGAAATTTGAATTAAATTTTAGAGAGAGAAATTATATAGGATTGACTTTGATCAGAAGATATTTAATTATTCTAAGTGGGAAAGAAGAGAATTATTTATATACATCAGTGTATTCTTCTTCCTTTATTTCAGTTCAATAGAGCTTAGTAATATTTTATTCTAATTTGGATGGGTTCCATATGTCATGGCTAAGGGGTGTGATAGATTTAGCTATAAGAATCTTTCAAGATTTAAAATTTTCCAGTGATCATGATCGAATTACCCCATGTGAATTAGAAGTTAAATGTTACCATTATTTTTGGAGGTGAAGTTATTCGATGCTTCTCAACATAGTTGAAACAATTCCATGCTCGAATAAAGGCAGTGGACATATATGTTATGAATTTAGATATTAGTCCTTGGAATGTGGGTCTAGGAATCATTTCAATTAGACCTATTTAATTTGGCTATATCTTCAAACATTTTTGGGTGATAGAAGATGCTTTGGAGTTTAATAAGATATCAATAGTCTTCAAATTCTTACAATGAAAATCAAAAAAAATAAATAAATATTTTTCATTGCATCTTAATTCCACATCACTTGGGATTCACTATTTTATGATTTTAGTTCTTATAATTTCAAGAGGGGTAGTCTCACACATCACTCATGTTTCTTATTTATTTTTTAAAAAAAAGAATAGGTGAATTACATTATATTTCATTAGGGAAAATATGAAAAAAATATAAACATAAAAATGAAATGATATTATAAATGAATTAGTAATCAAGATTTAGATTTAAATTGTTGTACATGGTGGTGAGTGTTTTTCTCCAAATCAATGGTGGTAATTATCTTCTTACCCAGTGGAGCTTATATGATTTTTTGATGGAGGAGCTCAGGTAATCTCTTTAATGTTTTATATAGTATCGTGTGTAGGATTCTTCATCAAGTCATAGCATAAAGCACGTTTGAAGCGGATCATCAAGGGAGTCCAGATCTTGCAGTGAATCTCAGTTTTGGCTTGAAGAATCTCAATGGGACAGTTCTTCTTCTTCTATCAAAGAGATTTATAGGGGTGGCAGTAGTCAATTCAGGGGATCATTTTAGTATAGGTGATCTTAGTTAGTGGGAGTTATGTTATCATGTATAAAGTAATGGTAGCGATATAAGTATGGATCATGATAAAATCACTCTTTTAGTGTAGAATAAAATAATTAAAACACAGAAAAAAATCCAAAAATAAAGACTCCATCATTGATAATTTCTTAAAACCAAAATATATAGTACAATATACTATTTAAATTCAATAGTAATAATGGAATATTGTTAATTTACTAATGGAATAAAAACTCTAAAAACTCAGTGTTATGAAAGATAGTTCTAAAGATGAACCTAGATGGTATTTCAAGATGAAAAATTGTCTATGTCCAAAGTATTTTAAGTTATTAACTCTATGTGAGTTGTGTATGATCTGATCAAAATTTATGAAGATGATTTGTTTCAATATTTGGTTCAAATTATTTTTTATAGCAATGGAATGAGAACTCTAAAAGATAATTCCATTTTTCAATATGAGTTTAGATAATTAATGATTGTAAGATCCAAATTTTAAAATGAAAAGTAATAACTTGAGGTTTAAGTACATTGTAGTCTCCCTAAATGTTTTTCAAATTTATACAACCAAAACATACTAGAGGTATTTCACATAATCTTTAGGTGAAGAAAAATTCAATGAATTGGTGTTGATATGGATGTCAAAGAATCAAAGTTCATGAATTTTAATCCATAATTCTAGTCGAGATATATGGTATCCTTGAAGATCTTGTATTCCATATTTATTATGATATTTGACAAAGATTAACATTTCTGTCCTTAAAGAAATTGAAGGTTGTTGACTAATGTTTTAGAAGGTGGAAGATATAGAGATCTATTACCATATTTATCAAAGAAAGTATGGTTATGTAATACTTATAATTTTATAATCCATATTATGAATAAGTAACTTTTATTTTTAGACATTTTGAATAATTACTTCGGTAAAAATTTTATTTACCATGGTTAAAGGGTAAATCCGGTAAATAAGGGTTAAAAAATAATATTATAATAATAATAAATTACCCTAAAACGTGTCCTAACCTTATTGGTGGATACATTTTCAACCATGGTCATCATTGGGTCAATTTTTGGGACCCCTTGGAGCCACTTGTAGGTGATAGGGACACTTTATTTTAATTAAGATAAAGTAAATACAAAAATGACATAAGCTTATATCTTTTAGAAAATTTTTTTACATAGGGTTATATATGTTATATTTTCAATTATAAATATTAATTAGAAAGATAAAAATATTTCCTACATAATTATATTTTATTTATAATTTTTAGACATTGAAAAAGTAAAAATATATATGACACAATAATGATGCAGTATTTTCCTTATTAATGAAAGAATCAAATAATGGGTATTATAAATGTTAAAACAAATATAATTTTAAATTTTTGTTGACATAAAAGAATTTTATTTGTTAATATGACATTTTAGGATTAATTAAATGAATCTGTATCTAATTAATAAATTTTTTAAGACTTTAACAAAAATCAATTATTGAATAGTGTCAAAATTCAAATAAAAGAGTTTTTAAAAAAAAATTATATTATTAATTGATATCAAATTTCTAAAAATATAATGTTAAGTCAAGATACTTATATCATGATAGTTGTATCATTAATGTACACTTAGGGGTTTCTTGGATATATAGAGTAAGTTTATTAACTATATAATATAAAAATACAAAGTGACATGGTAAATGTTAAACTAATTAACTAAGAGTTAAAACTAAAAGATAAGTTTAATATAGTGACAAAAACTCTCTAGAAAATATTGGTTGAGTGGTTTTAGACCTATCCCCACCTTAAACTATAAATAATCCACTTTTTAGCCATTACAACCCGAATTTGAATTTATTATAAAATAATATTTCTAGCCTTTCCAAAGGTGCCCCTCACCCCTCTTATAAAAGGGCACTCCCCCTTCTCACTAATTCACACCTTCAAAGCCATTTGTCTCGTCAAAACCCTGCCCAAATATCCTCCCAACTTATCTCACTTCATCCAAGAGGCCTTATTTTGATTATAAAGACAACCTAAGGAGCCCTTTTGATCAAATCAAAAGAAATAACCCGAAGAAGAGGTAATGTTTTCACCACCCTCTTTCAAGTTCCTTTCTTATTCAACTTATTTTTTCTTTGTTATTCCCATTCTAAAATTATAACTCTAGTATATTATATATACTGTGATATTATTATAAATATGGTACAACCATATTCAGTATTCTATCCATAATTTGAATGACATGTCACCAAACGTGTATACGTACGACTTACCGTCTCCACGTCGTGGTGTAACTGTTATTCAATAAATTATTATTTGGATGGGTATAATTATTATGTGTAATTCATGTAAATAATAAATATAACATGATAATGATTCTGTATATATGATATACCATCCAATTATATATTATTTTAATATCAAAAGAATGATATTATCGGTCGTGCGTACGTACGGACTACCGTCTCCACGAACGCGATGAGATTCATTCTCCATCGCATCCATTTAAGTATAATTATCATTATATGATTAAAAATAATGTTTAAGGAATTTATATAATTATAGATATGAATAATATACAACCTATCCATAAAAAACATGGCTAATGTAACAAAACATATACGAGTAAGTTAACACCCGCAACGACGATAATACTAAGATATTATTAACAAAGAAATGTTAAAAGATCATATATGATATCATATTAATGTATATTATTCTTGTATAGTTTAATAACAATTATTTCACCATTATACAAGAGGTTAACCTACCCCAACCAAGGAAAATTACTAGGTAATGTGTTTTCATCTCACTCCTTATTCCCGTGAGATTCATACCATATTGCCACTATTACCTTTTGTGTGGTGTATGTACTGCATATAATTGTATTTTTTGTGTAATAAAATTTAATTTATATGTATTTACATATTAATTGTATGATACCTTTTTCATGGGGTGTATTTTTTTTATGTTACCAAATTGGTAAGGGTTATTTCACAATCTCTTCATTATCCGAGGTTGTTTATACGTAATTATCTACTAGGACCTCTTTATCATCCACATCCATGTTTCTTAAAAATGTATTTCAAATAATTCTTAATATTTTAAAGAATATGGGATAAATTAATTTATACCCTTGTTGACTTTTTATAAGAAGTTTATAAAGGAATCTTTCCGTCATTTTTCAAACAAGTTACTTTTTGACCTTTTCGATAAAACTAAGGTAAGAATGTTTTTTAAATTATAAGTCATGTGAGGTTATTGTCCGCCGTTATTACACCTTTGAAAATTCCCTTACACTCTTATAAAGATATTTTCAAATTAAATGGTTTCTTTAATAATTATGTGATTTTTAAATGATTTCAAAAAAAGAGAGAGATATTTCTCTCAAATATATGAAAATCTAGTACAAATGTATACGTATTTAATGCAAGATTAAAAATGTTTTCAGAAAACCCGACTCTTGAGTTTAGTAGACCGGAATAGATTGGGCGTGGACCCATCATGGCCTATAATTAGTCGAGCAGTCTCAGAATTAGTTATTTTGTTTTCAGAAGCTTGCATAATGTTTTCAGAAAAACACTGGAGTATATTTGAGCAATTTTAAACCTAAGTATCTTCTAAAAAATTGCATCGGTAGGTATCATGATACAAACTAGTGTCTTGGCACGAGGCCTTGAAAAAATATTATTTGTAGTCTTGGCACGAGGCCTTGGCTACGTGGTTATGATAATCTGACATTATGCATTCCATCATTATGAAGGTGGTTAGTGATATTGCATGTGATTATTCGACTAGTAGAATATCCATGTGAATATGTAAATGGAATTATTTCATTTTATTTTCTCCATATTATGCTGAAGTTAAAGTTTAAAATGATTTTGTTTTAGTTATACATTGCCTTAAATGTTTATGCTTATTTATGAAAGTTTCCACTGTATTGCTTACCCTTACTGAGCATTTGAGATCACCCCTTTCTATGTTTTATTTTTCCAAGGATTCCAAGAAGTGTATTGTGATTGATATGCAGGGTTAAGACAAGGGAATGATGGCATTAATAAAGGATTATTTATGTTGTTTTGTATGTTATGAAGTGTAATGTAACATTCATGTATGTAATCTGTTTTCCAAGACTACTAAACTGATCGGTCCTTCGGGACCTGATTCCTTGTAATAACGCCAATGTATTAAAATAATTCACCGACACTGGGTAACTGGGGTCGGGACGCTGCATTTATAAGATCCATGAAGTCAAAAAATAGAAATAGTGTTTCTAGATAATTTCAAAGGAGTGGACGATGAGTCTAAATTTTGGAATATCATTAATTTGAGAAGATAAAAAGCATAAGTTATGGTATCTAAAGTTTTATAAATCTATGATTTGGAAAACAAATTTCATGAAAAAATGTATATTTTTATAATTTTGGAGGCTCAGAAGAAGATTTTATTATTTTCATAAGAAAATAGAATAAATAGTGATCTTACTCACTTTATTTGGTAATAACATTTTAAATTGGTGGGAACCATTATAATTACTTATTATGAGAAATTATTATAGGAATTTTTTTTGGAAAAGTATGATACCTTTCCATAACACTTTTAATTATTGAATGATTTTATTAGAAATTATGTGTCTTAGATAGGACCTAAACACAAAAATTATATACTCATCCACACTAGGGATTAACCTTTGAAAAATATTATGTCACTTACATTTAAATTTATTTATATTTTATACGGTTAATGGTTAGAATTAAAATTTTAGGGGATTGAGACTCTGAAAAGTCAAAAATAATAATTTTAGTTTAAGGAAAAGTATAAGAGTACCATTTATTCTCCTCTCTCTTAGTGGCACATCACATTCTTAGAAACATCATATGGTATTAGAGAAATCATGGTTCCCTCTGAATGATCTTAACTTTGGTATAGATATAAAATATGAATTAATTTAAAAATAGATATATCCCTATATTTAAGGAAGAAATTATCATGGATTGGAGAATATGATGATATCTATCTTATTTTACTTGTCTAGGAGGTTGTTGATTCTGATACCATGGAATTTATACTGAAAGTGAAATATATTACAATGAATTTTTATGATGAGAGAAACATGGTGGCTGATGGAGAGGGAAGAACTGTTATTTATATATCTTTATTGAATAAATTATATACAAAGGAGATGGGTATTTAAAATACTAATGAAAATTGGAACATGATTAAAAGAATCATTGAAGGCAATTTTATATTTATGGAATCAAAGATTTAGATTTAGAGATGCGAGTTCAATGATATGAGGATAGATAAAAAGTAACAATTAATGATTAATTAAACAGTTTGAATGAAATAATCAGAAATATTAGTGGTTTTCAATATACATCTGAATATTAAAATATCATTAATAACATGATTAAAAACATCATGGATATGTAATATGTTGAATTTTTTTCATCAGAATAAATTAACAATTTATCTATTAATGATTTTCATAACATACATGTTATTTATGAGAAAATAAACTATTTTGAATTTAAAAAGATGATCACAGAGGGGATTGTATTCAAATCCATGAGAAATCCTAAAATCCAAGAAGAGAAATATAATTAAACCTATCAGTCAAAAATTAGAATGATATGTATGATGAGATCATGTATCAAATCTCAAAAAAAATCAGAAATGGAAAAGTTAATTATAAAGTTAAACTCCCGCTCAAATAATTTATGAATGGTGGTATTGGCAATATTGAAATTAATTGTCTAAGGAAGAATTTTTTTATTAATATAATATGAAGAATGAATAAAAACCTAAAATAATGAAATGGGGTAAAAGTTCATTGGAAGCTAAAAAAATTAAATAAAGTTAAGAAGAGGTTTAATATGAAGTGTAGAAGAAGTATGTTGGGAAAATAATGGAAATTATACTCCACTAAATGTTGTCCATTAAAATATGAAATACCAAAAGGGATTACGAATTTCCTGTCTTATATTGAAAAATGGAAAGATACTTAAAGTAGTTAAGAAGTGGGATGTGAGGAAATATACATAGTATATATGTTAAAAATACAACATTAGGAATATATTGGAAATGAACCAAAATAAAGAAAGGTGTAATGCTTTTAAATAAATAATGTGAAAATAAGAGTGAAGGAAAATAATATTTTAAAAAAAAGATATGGTTACATTGAAGAGAATAAAAAAATCAAGTTAAAGGATTTGAAGCAAGATAAGATAGTGAAATATATTAATGAGAGACCTGGTACTAAGGAAGATGTGTTATGTAAGACTCAGTTAAGGTTTCATGATGTTTAGAATACTATAAAATTATTTTTGAATATTTTAAGAAATATATATATGTTAAAGATGAATCATCTCAAGATGATAAATTTGATAGCATAAAAAATCAAGAGAAATGTTCTCCTATAAAAATTAAAAATAAATCTATTTTTAATGATAGTTTGTCTTCTACAACTAAATCCAAATAATTTTGGGTTGATAATATTTATGATAAATCATCCTCTATAGTAGTAGAGGATAATATAAGTTTATGAATAAATTTTTTTCCCAAACTAAAGGAAATTAAATGTGTATGTATAGCTAGACCTCAACAATTATTTCATAAAAAAGTATATCAATATTGAAGATCATTATTAAAAAATAAGTTTGTGTGTTGTGGAATCTTTAAGCACCATCCCTATATATTCTGGAAAAACATGTCACTCCCTAGGAGTATGCATGAATTGAGGGGGATCAACTTTGAAGGAAATAGAAGAAACTTCTAAAATACAAGGAAATAATTAATGAAGGAAAAATATATGGTGAAAATTTCTTCAATAATATCAACATAGAATAGATTTAACTACCTAATGAAAATTTAAGGAGTGTGTGATGAATGGTTTCACAATACTGAATATTATATGGCCACCCTTATATAGAAATTTTCGAATACTAAAAGGAAAAATAAAATTATATAAAATAAAATTGAAGAAAATAAAATCTTAGATAAATTTTCTATTAATGAAATTAGAATAGTTAAAGTGTGGGAAATTTATATTAAATGTTCCTATCAAATGAAAGGTTATATTAGAATAATGAAAAACATGATGGAGACACAATTATGTTAAAGAATAATAATTCAGTAATGATCGGAGGAATCAGTATAATTGAAATTGAATCTTGGAAGTTCAAGTATAAGGATGTATTTTTTATAGATGGGCTTAAAAATAAATTATTTTGTGTATTTTTCTATGATGGTTCCTAGAACACCCTATAAATTTATTTTTAGAAAATAATAATCTTAATAGCTTACGTAAGACGTAACATTGAGAATTGAGATATATTATAAAAATATAATTATTTAAATGTGACCATTATAACCTAGTTATTGAATTGGAGGTACGAATATGAGTAACATCATTATGAAATAAATAAATAGTTTTCTAATTCAATAAAAATTTATTGATTAACTCTTAGTAAATAAGTACACAATTTTTAGTGAAGTCATATTATAAATCAAAAATTCATTTTCTTCAAAAATGATTTATATTTCATTTGGTGTTTAGAAATTATAATTAATTTATAACACATTTATAAATTGTATTTTATAAAATTAATAATATTTTTTATATCATAATAAAAAAGTTTACTTAGTGGGAAATTTAGGGATTTTTCTTAAATGATTGATTTTTCAATAAATTGGGAAAAATATCATTTTTTCAAATACTATCATTTATTGTCATTAAATAGTGTATTTTAAAACTCCCAATATATTTTTTATTTTGTATTAAATTGATGTATGATACATTTTATTTATAATAATATAATTAATTTCATTTAAATACTAAATATTCATGATTTTTATATAAGTTATTTTGTAAGCTTAAAAATAAATTTATCTAAAAGCTATTTTTTCATTGTATTTTACAAATTTATATTAAAATGGATTTCTAAAACATATAAAGATTGAGTTTTGGAAAAATGATATGATATTTTAAATTTGTAGATTCAAATTTGGTAAATAGGTCACTTTTATTTTTTGTTATTATGAATAGAAATCGTGCTAAATATTTATCACCTTGGTAAGGGTAAATGGGGAAAACCGTGGTTAAAACTATAAGATAAGGTTGAAAATTCAATAAAAAGTTTATTTATTTAATTTTATTGGATTAATTTGACCATATCCATCCCAAATTAGAATATATATAATTTTGTGCCATTTTTCCTTGATAGTGACATTTATATTATTCGATGAAATGAAAATGCCCAAATATCTCTCACTTAAATTTAAATTTTTTATGTTAAAATATATATAATAATAAGTTATAAATGGATATAAAAGTTTATATTTATTATTATTAATTTTTTATGATAAAAAATATATTTATATTCTGGATATGGTATAATTATCTTAAATGTTTACATGATGCTAATACAATTCTTGTGAAAACAATTCAAAAATCAAAGTAAATGATTTTAAAGGCATCTAAAGTAATATTTTTTTGGCTAAATTATGGTTTCACATTACTTTTATGGTTAATAATAATGTATAATTTATTTTAAAATTTAAAGTATTAAAATTCCTTTGCTATCATGATATCTACGAAAGTTTAATTAAATGAATAGTGTAAAAATGGCATTAATGATATTTTATGAGAAATAATATTCTATTTAATTATTTAAAATAAAAATATTCTTGAAATTGGAAAACTAGGATGTTAAATGGTCAAAAAATTAATCATATTTCCATTTATGATACAATTTCTTTACTATAAATAAAATTATAACCATTTAATATTGAAAATTTGTTACCGTAGTTAAGGTTAAAACATGATTACCAGGGGATAAACTAAGTGTTAAGGGTATTTTTTCCAACAAAACATGTCTAAATAATATTTTATGTGCATATTTTTACATAATACATTTCTAAATTTTAATCTCTAGCAATCTTGAACCATTTTTATTAAGAATTACATTATTATTATTTAATATTTTGAGATATTCCAAGTGTTTTCTTTCCCCCACTTATAAAAGGATACACATACTTTCTCTTATTTACACCACATTGAGAAATATATCACAAAAAAACCTATAAAATTATATAATAAATATACCTATTCACTAAGTAGAGATTATGGTCTTCTTAAAAAACTATTCCATGGGTCATTAAGAATGGATCTAATGGAGGCCTACGGAAGAAGATTTAATCATCCGACCCGAACTCTATCAATTTATTTCTTATTATAACTTATCTAATTATATTTTATTCATCATAAAATAATTAATTATATATCCTAAATATACTAAAATTTAATTATGTATATGTAACCCCAATTATTCAACATATTTTATATAAAATGGAAAAAGAAAATATCACTCCTCCATACGTGTGGACTACTGGCTACACATAGTGATATAATTCATTTTTCATAACCATAATTATATGATGGTTATTATTATGAGATTTATGTATATATATTAAATTTATAAAATAATTATTCTTATGAAATTCTCATATCATATCTACGTTTTTACCTGACAATCTGTTGGAAAACATTAACGTCGCTCATGCGTAATTGTGGAATACAACATTTACAAAGCAATGTGATTTGTTTTTTTCTTCCATTTTAATTGGATTATAATAATAAAATATTTGATTTATATATATATATGTTATTTATGAAATAATTAATAGTTTTTAATTATAAAATAATATTTATCGTCATTTTATTCTTTTTATTAGAAATTAAAATAACCATTTAGGCGTGTGTGTGACTTTTCATCTCTATCAAAGGTGTAAATAATATTTATATATCAAAATTTTATATATGATAATAAATTTTTACATGATGAATATATATTATATTTTTATCATATATTACATTTGTGATATTATGGTACCATTATTCAAGTATAAGGACTAAATCTTCCAAACCGAAAATTGTGTGAGAAATTAAAATAGATGACACTTATAAACGAAAAATTATTATAAAAATTATTAATAAATGGGTATTTAATTGATATAAATAGATAAAAAATAATAATATAATTATTAAAATTAATATGGTATATAATAATAATAAGTTTAAATTTATTATACAAGATATTAGAGAACTTTCGATGAAATTTGAAGTTGAGTTATGGGATTAACATCAAAATTTATTTAAATGAGGCACATTATATATTCCCTAATTATTTCCATTTTTGTGTGTATATAATACCCATGAATATATAATATGATTATTTTAATGAAAATGAATTGTATTAAAAAATCCATATAATTTTCTCTATTTCACGAGGTTTTGATTCATAGATAACAAAAGTGTAATGGGTTTATCATCACAAATTGTCCTCTTTGAGGCATATGTTATGTTATGAACCTATCTTATTTTATGAGTTGTAATTAATAAAATTTTCCATAATATATCTTTAATATCCTCATTTTCATGTTATTTTAGGTTTAACATGAATTCATTCATTCATGAGGCTTTCAATTTGATTGTTACCGAAGAGATAAGAGATTTATGTTTTAATCTAATTTTAATTTGGATTTTTTATCCTTGAAGTTCCATTGAAGAAAATTATATGATACTTTTAGGATAAACCCAATTTATATTTTTATTCATTCATTATTCATGAAATTTTAATTTAATAAAACAATTTTATATCTTTGATACTTAAATTGGTTGAGAAAATATTTTTAAGAAAAACTAACTTTATTTCTTATTTAGTCCAAAATATTTTTCTTCCATGTACAAGTTTTGTTTAAAATGTTCTTAATATTGTCCAATTATTGATTAAATTCATTTTATCCATGTTTTAAGTTTTTCAATATTTTAAAAAATTAATATAATTCTTATTTTATGGATAAGGTACTTTTCACTATTTATCAAAAAAATGACATGATTTTTTTTTAAATATACACATAATGAATAACTTTTTTCATCAGGACCACTCAAAAATATGAAGTTTAATTTACACGTTTCCAAAACTTTTTTCAAAGAATTTTTTTTCTATAATAATTTGTATTTTTTAAAATTTAAATTATTTATTTAAAAGTTAAGTTGGTATTTTCCTTAAGAAATATTCTAGAGGTATTTTAAAGAAAATTTTAATAAATGATAAAACACATTGATTTTAATTTTTTTAATTGTTATATGATCCAATGATACCATACTTATTATTTATCTTGATGGTTTATGATTATGATGATGAGATGTTTACCCCATATATTTTCTACGGGCTATGATTTGATTAAATGTTCAAATGTTTATAAAACCCATTTCTTTTACATAGGTTATGATATATTGATATGATGAATATTTTTTGACCTTGTGGAACACATATAAATGGATTATGACTTATGTGATATATGGGACTAAAATTATATATCCTGATAATGCATTGGGTAAAGATGGATATCCCATGAGAAAATAAGGACAATAATAGGGAGTAAACCTCGTTTAATAATGGAAGTGGTTCAAGATAATAGTATTGAGTGTGAAATTGACTAAGGATATACTGATATGATGAGAAAAAATAAACCTCTATGACAGTATTGGAAAATATACTTGACAAATGGAATAATTTTCTATGATTATGTATATGCTAAAATTTTTTGTCTTACACCAATTTTATTATATTATGGATCATGTTATTTGATTCCTCATGTCTTATGAACATCCAATCTTTATGACATGATTCAAAATTCAGATCTATGATATGATAGATATGGTTTTCAAAAGTTAAGATCATGTTATTATACCCTTATTTTTTTTGTTATTCTTAATTGATCATTGATATCTCTATTATTTACCCTTATTGAGAATCTAAGATCACCATTTCTTTTGTTTCATCTCCCCAAGTTATGAAGAATGGTTTTTAGTAGGGCAGGTACAAGAAAAGTACTATTTGGGAAGATCCTTAAGGGATATGTTGAAGATATTTTAGTAAATAAATTATTTTCTATCTAGTATACAAAGACACTTAACCTTTATAGTCTTTGAGAATGTATCTATAAAATATATTAAATATTCATCTATTAAAATATAATATCTGTGTTTGAAAATTATGGGTCACTATAGTTTGTATCAAAGGGAGGTTTAGTTATTTTATGGATAATAGTGTTAAATAACCTTTTCAAAAACCTTGGGAATAAGTATAAGTAAAGGGTAACAACTTATTGTTTAAAAAAAATGATATTTTCTAGAAATATATCCTTATCTAGATTCTATATGTAGATATTTTTTTAGAACATATTCATCAATTGTTAATAACCTAGAATAGAGTTTTTCAGGACCCATCCTAGTGGGGCCCATGCCATGACTCCCCAAGACCGCCTCCAATAGGCCAGGGGATGGTGACTAGCACCGAGTAGGAATATCAATAACATGGGAGGCATTACCTATGTACCTGTATGCACACAAACATATCCAAGAGAAAATGCTGAAATGTAAAAACCACTAAATAAACCCCAACTATAGTACAATGAAAAGTAAAGTAAACAGGGTTAGAATACAAGCCCACAAAAAGTGCCTATAACCACAAGTGTAACCTATAAGAAAAAAGTACTGGGACTACTATCTGAAAGCTATAGGAATACACCCCAGTCTGTCTAGTCTCATAATGCACCATATAGTCCTGGTCTTCCTAGGACTCCATCAAAGGGTAGATAATCTACAAAAGACACGACACATACCGGGAAAGCATGCACAAGGGTGAGTATAACAATACTCAGAAGGACACCCTAAAACAAGAAATCAATATAACAAAGGAATGTGCGTTAATCTATAAATAGTTATATGCATACAGAACATATAACAAGACTATCTAGATATACTCAACCAAGACACATAGTCTAGAGTTATGTCACAACCACTGTATTCCAACACTAGGAATTCAGCTCAAGGATTCCATGAATCACTCATCTGGTAGAACACACACCTAGGTCTGATAAAACTGATGAAGTCAATCTGAGAGGTGGTGATCATTGGGTACTATCATGAGATAGATACATTGATAGATATAAAGAGAGATACAATACAAAAAATGAGGATCACATCCAAGTCCATGGGTTAATACCAACAACACAATTTGGATTAACCTTCCAAGTAGATGATTAGTGCCCATGTAGTTTTGGTTACGTAGATACCGAGAACCCCACATATAGAACATAAAATGAATATAGGATCCTTCTTAAGGACTCTTGGGGCATTCAAACTACTCTTTATAGAATTACTAGTTAAGGGATCATAGTCCTATGAGTAGGAAATTATTTTTACTTACCTTTAAGAAAAATATAAAGGGAATAAACCCTAAATAAACTTGTCCATGATACGGAGGAAAAGAGAATCAATACATGTAGAAATGGGTGGACAATGTGTAGTAGGTTCAGACGTTAGGTCCTTTGACCCTTAGTACTACCCATGTAAAACTACCCATGTAATTCCAAATTTGTGTTATATATAAGATGGGTACACGACATGTAGAATGAGTCACATACCATGTCCATCCATCTAGGGTCCACCTATTTACTCTGGCCATGTGCCAGGGCATAGTGTTAAACCATGTTTCCTTTCCCATGCACTAGTACATAGGGTCTTTTGTGTAACCGGTTTAGGCCATTCTGTGTGGGGAGGACAATGTATGTGGTGAGAAAAGAATGATTAGAACATGTTTCTATCAACACTTCATCTAAATTTTGAAAGACACATATCATATTTTGAAACATTCCTCGATCCCTTGGGTCATATCCGTCGACCATGTGTAGTTGCCCCTCCCCTTTCCTCCATCTCCCTAAGACATACGTGGACCACCTGGGGGTGGTGGTAGAAGTATGTCAAAAAATAAACCACCTCAAACTACTCTCCTAAATCCTCTTCCACATCTTATGCACTACGTATCTTCCTACTCCTATCCATATCTCTTCATCAGTGGTCTATCCATTATTCCCCTATTAGCAGTATACTGGGTTGGAAAATATAGAGTGAGATCTACAATATCATCAAAATAATTGCACCGCCTCTCTCTAGGATTTCTGGACACACCATGTCATCCCTAAACTATAGATCATCTATAATGGTTCATCCTCTTGAATTATATCCCTTATCCATATCCTTGAGACTGATGTCGTCTACCTTATGATAAGGTCTCTACTACTTCTTTACCTCTACTGACTATTACTGGTTGTATATATTCTACTAAGAATACTTTGACCTCCAAAGCCCTCTCAATTACCCCTAACATATGTCATAATTCCTAAAGGGATAATGCTGGCTCAGATGTCTCTACGCAAACCTCGCTCGAAGGTCCGATCCATAAAGTACTTCACTCTAAACATATTCAACAAGTTCCTAGAATGATTGGTGAGCCTCTATGAATAATCATCTACTATCATGCTACCCTGCTAGAGATAAATAATCTCCTGTATACGCACATATCTTAGTGTAACTATTGAAAACTGCCCTCTGAATAGGTTCTAGAACTCTATCCATGAAAGAGTCACCTTGTCATATGTCCGGAAAGACAAACTTCAACATTGTCCCATAGAGTAGTTCAGAAGGCTCGCTGCTTGGACCACCATATGATATATGGGTGTCCTACCTAGACAGAAAATCATGTCACCACATGAAGCCAGTCTTCAACCTCCTTTGAGTTGGTATATCCTTAGAACCTGAGGGGTCCCTATCACTGATACTAATAAAATGTGCTCAACCTATGTTCTTCATCTTTTTGTACTGTGGGTGCCACATGTTTCTCTAGAGGTGGTAGTATAGATGGTGTAACACCCCAAGATTTTATGATAAATATTCATTTAATTTCATTAATGTATTGTGTTTTATGCTACACCAAGATTACCTTGCGCTATACGCAACACCGTATTAGCTTGCATTATACGCAACACTATTCTTGGATCGTGTTACACACAATTTTGATAATAGTTATTCTACGCAACATTGAGTATATATATATATATATATTCAATGTACAAATGAAATATGGTTGTATTATGATATACAAAACAACGAAGGATTATTGCACAACAGGCAACCCTGACTTGGCTTGCATTACACGCAATCGTGACCTTCCTCGATAGCGTGTGTTGTACGCAATACCAGGTGTTACTAAACAACGATATATTATTATAATATTATTATGAATAAGCCGTTATGAATAATATTAACTAAATTTTTAATCTTATAACATTATTATTCGTCTTACACATTTTCTAAAACATGGTATAAGAACAAAATAAATTTTTCGGGTAAAATAAGTATTTTTAAAAAAATGCAGTTTTGCCGCCTTTTGATGTCGCACCCAGTTTAAAATCTAGTTTTTGACATGTTTATAAGGTCAATTTGACAAAATAAAACTCTTCTTTGGAATCATGAAATAAAAATTTACTTTGGATAAATTTTTCATATTATTCTAGTAACTTTCATATTTTGATGAATAGTAAAAACATGCTATATTTTAATTAAAAACAATTTTTTTCATCACAATAATTTATATGGTTACATTATAATATTAAATGGTTTCAAAGTATAAATAGAATATATTTTTACCATTTAATATAATTTATGTCATTAGCATTGATTCTACCTTGAATTCGTAGGATAAATCAATTCAATCTTTGGCAATGTATTAAAGAAAACTCCGTTTTCTTTCGACAACGAGATTAATTTTAATTTAATTTCTGAAACTTTTGTGTATTGAATTTGGAAAAATGGATTCCATATTTGGAATCAGTGGATAAAAATTATGTTAATAATCTACTTTTTATTTTTGGGAATTATGAATAGTAACTACGGTAAATTTTATTTACCACAGTTAAAGGTAAATCGGGTCATTAAGGGTAAATATAATATTATAAAATTACCCTAACACATGTAAAAATCCTATTGGATGACTAAAAGTCGACCCATATCACCTAAGGGTCGGATTAGATTCATTTAATGGACTTTTTTCCATGAAAATAATTTAATTATTATTAAAACCAAAGAATGTGACAACATGCCACTTTCTTAAATCTTATAAGTATAATAATTTTAATTTAGTGATACACTTCATGAAACTTCAAACCTGAATAGTCTCCAGAACACTAATACAATTATCTACATCATAGGAATTTATTTAGAATTTTTAGGGATTAAATAATTATCATTTATTGTGACACAAAGATGATGCAGTAATTGTCTTAATAATGAAATATTGACATAATTGATTTTATAAATACCCAAATAAATATAATTTAAGACTTTTTATGAATTAAACTAATTTTATAGGTTAATATGACATGTTAGTATTTATTTAATTAACTTTTTTCGAACTAATAATTCTTTTAGTAGTTTCACAAAAATAAATTGCTAAATAATGTCAAAATTGACATAAATTAGTTTTAAAAACAAATATTATATTATTAATTGTTATTTTAATCCTAAAAATCTACGGTTTGGCCAAATAACTTATATAGGGTTATATATATTAATAATAAACAACTTGGGGTTCGTTTGGCTTGATATAGTATGTTTATTAACCTTATAGTGTTAGAAAACAAGAAGACACGGCAAAAGTAAAATTATCTATCATAAAGTTAAATATAAATGATAAGGTTAAAATAGGAACCTAAACTTGTCTAAATTCTATTGGATGAAAGGATTTCGACCCATCCTCACCTTATCTTCGAAATAAATCAATTTTTAGCTATTTAAAATCGAATTTTGCTGTATAATAATATAATATTTTTAGTTATTCCAAAGCTGCCCCTCTCCTCCCTTATAAAAGGGAACCCCCTTCCTCTCTTTCTCACAACACTTTGAGCCTTCATTCTCGGCCCACCTATTCCAGATTATATTATCCACTTCCCTAGAAACATCCTAGAGGTTCTGTTCTTCCTGAAAGACCAATTTTAGTACCCTAAGAGGAGGACTGAAAGAAGCACTTCAAAGAAGAGGTAATGTCCGTTACCGATTCTTTCATCTTTATTTCTTCTTCCACTTCTTCTTCTATAGTTGTTTCATTATTAAGTAATAAAATCAGTATCACTCATATACTGATATGTTATTATAAGTATGAAACAACCCTATTTCACCATCTATCCATCCTACGGAAAAAGAAATCACTGCGCGTGCGTATGTACGGAATACCGTCTCCACGCCGTGGTGTAATCTATTTTCCACCACCACCTTACTTGGATGGGTATAATGGTGTAAATAATAACTATATATGATTATTGTAAATTTATATTGATTCTTAAATAGTATACATACACTAAAATACAATTAAACGATCATGAGAATGATATCATCGCTCGTGTGTACGTACGGACTACCGTCTCCACGACGCGATGAGATTTATTCTCCACGTTAACCATTCATGAATTATTATAAAGTATATATAATAAGTAGTAATGAAATATATGACATAATAATACTACTGGATTTATGTATATATATATTTATGTCATCTACTTAATTCCACTCAATTCAATAAGGAAACGAAAACAGTGTTCATGCGTACGTACGACCTACCGTCTCCATGAACGGTGTATTTATTTCCATTTATCAATCCATTATATATATGTATATTTTGAATATATATTATATCTAAATCATGTTTTATATTCTGGAATTAAGTAATCCTGATCTAAGTAATCATATGAATAATTTCAAGTTAAAACACGAACGACAAATGAGACGATTTTACCCAAAACACAACTTTAACATGAATTTACAAAAGAACGGGTAATATAAAGTCATAAGTGAACCATATATGATATAATAACAATGAATATAATTCTTTAATAAGTCAATGACATTATTTAAATCATTATACAGGAGGTTCGGACACTTACGAAGCAAATCAGACCTAAGGTAAGGGAAATATCACAATCTCATTTTTATCCGAGATTGTCTATACTTTGGTATTTACAGGGGTGTATTTTATCATCCACATCCATGTTTCCTCAATATGTAATATTATTTCCATCCACCTACATTTGTTTAAATCCAATTTTACCCTTCAGTGAGTTTTTAGTAAAAGATATGAAAGGAATCTTTTGTCGTTTTTCATACGAGGTACTTTTTGACTTTTCCGACAAAAGTACGAGAAGAATGTTTTTTTAACTTATATGGAATGAATGGATTTTTAAAAAATTGTTTCCAAGAATCTTCCTTTACAAGTTCTCAAGTTTATTTTTAATCTACTTCTTTTAGTTTAGAATTTTATGACATGTTATGAAAGAAAAAGTGTTTTTGAAGTAGAAATGATATTTTCCTCAAGAATAGAGTTCAAGTGTTTTATCAAAATTATTTTCCATCTAAGATAATAAAGGGTTATGTTTCTATCACTATTATTAAATTTATTTTATTGTGTTTAGATGGAATTATGTTTATGAATTCCTTTATCTTATATGAATTGTTTTATGATGTCACGATGTTTAAGATTCCCATTTTTATTACCTGGGTTATGCTATGATGTATGGTTTATGATTTTGTGGCACACATAAGAATGGTATCATTATAAGATGGGTGGGACCTATATCTCCCTCCAATTCATTGGGTAAAGATTTTATATCTCATGAGATAGACATGTATGGAACGATAGGTTATACCGGTTCAGTGAAACAGGACGGAAACGAGGGTGACTCGGTTCAGAAATGGACTTTGTCCACTAAGATAGTATTGGAAATGAGTCTTGACTAATAAGATATGCTTCTCTATGATTATGTGTGTATTACAAAAAGTTTCATGTTTTAAGTTATGATTATTGGGATTTCATTTTACTACTATTAATTATCCCATGTTATGAAATTATGCTCTCTTTTGCAGGTTAAGATTTCCAAAATGTTATGTTCTTATGAATATGATGTGATTGATATTTATTTTGTTTACCCTTATTGAGAATTTGAGCTCACCCTTTTATGTTTTCTTTTCCCCAGGATATAAAGAAAGGTTTTAGGTAAAAAAAAGGAAGATATTTATGGGAGATGTTGAAGATCTTTCACCACGATTAGAAGATTATATTCCGATTTTCCAAAGACACTAAACTATTATGATCATTGTGTGCGTATTTTTGTTATGCACTAAGTATTCCGCAAAAGTAATGTAATGTCCATGTACGTCAAGCTTCGGGTCTCTACAGTTGGTATCAGAGGAAAGGTTTAGTCAACCTTTGGAAACTAGGATGTGAAAACGTTAGTGAGATCCCTAGAGATATTTCTAAGGTATGTCTAGGGATGTCCCTAAGGTTAAGTATACGTATAGGTTATAGTACTAGAATTACGCTAACGATCATAGAATTAAACCTAAGATGTTAGATATTGAAGGTACTACTCCTTTGTTAGGTTGTTTTCCCTATCATGATTTTTCCCTCTCACACTATTCTTTTTGGGTTTTAGACGATGGATGGAACCCGAAGGAACCGTGTTGATCAATGCAATGATTGTCCTCCTGAACAAACAAATGTTATGGGAGATGGATTGAAAAATCTTATTGCTATACTTACACAAGATATGAATCATTCTGGACTTCCAAATGATCAGAGAAGGGAACAACATTCTATTGAGTCCTTCATGAGGCAACGTACACCTTCTTTTAGTGGGTCTTCTGATCCACTTGTTTCTGAACAATGGATCAGTACCACTGAAAAGATATTTTTAGTTCTTAAATGTTTTGAACATGATAAAGTCATCTTAGCAGTATATCGTTTGGAAGGTGAAGCTGATCAACGGTGGAATCTTATCAAGAATATGAGGCAAAGAGTGGAAATTGAGTCCATGGAATGGGACGAGTTCAAGAACTTATTTTTCAATAAGTACTTCCCTCGTATTCTTCGAACAAATATGGAGAAGGAGTTTCTTGAACTAAAGAAAAATAATGATGAATATGTTGGTAAATACGAAGCGAATTTTACAAGGCTTGCAAGGTATGCATCTGGATTTATCATCCAACCTGAAAGTAAAGTTGATCGATTCTTCAGTGGCTTAAAACCAAATCTTCGAAGGGAATTAGCTATAAGAGACTTCAGTAGCTATAAATAAATTGTGCGTTGTGCTATCAAGGTAGAAATTGAAGTTGGTGTTACTTATCCATCTCATAGTTTTGGCAAGAAACGAAAGATAGAGTTCAAGAAGAAATCTCAGAATAATGGTGAAAAGAAGATGAATGTTTCCTTATGCTTAAAGTGTGGAAAGAAGCATGGTGGAGATTATCTTAAAGGGACAAGTAAATGTTTCAAATGTGGAAAGGAAGGTCATAGGGTATTTGAATGCCGCAATGATGGGAAAAAGATGTCTAATGATGCAAACAAAGGAAGGGATACACAAAATGAACCTACTACACTTTAATGCTTTAAGTGCAAGGAAATGGGACATTATGCTAATAAATGCCCTAATCCAAGGGTTAGTGATGATCGACATGAGTAACCACTTAAGGAAAAGGACAAAGGGAAGTCACATGAGATCACCATTGGTGATGTTGAATATGAAAACGATGTGGTGGAATGATTAAGTGTTTATGTAATGGGATTCCAAAATAATGTTGTATATAGTATCGTGCAATATTGGAATATTTATGTTTTGGTCTATTGTGGTTTTCAATAATTTTATGGAATCAGTAACCATGAAAATTGATTGAAATATTTTTGGAAAGAAGATGATATGCACATAATGAAGGGATAAAGAGAATCTAATATGTTTGATAGTATTTATGAGCTCGTGATTGATATAAGGACTAAGTGATATCATGGTTTGAGTATATAGAATTTTGAGGATTTTTGTATGTGGAAAGTGTTAACTTTTAACTGCATTCATGTTTTTACTAAGGTTCAATGGGTATTCATTCTTCAAGAGAATACATGATTAAGGTATTCACATGTTTGTAATTTGACCAAAAAGATATATCTTATGATATATGGGGGATAAATGATGGCATTCACGTGATCATTTTCTTTAAACTATGAGCTTGGACCGAAGTATTTTAGATAATCCTAAAGATTGGAATGGATTATGTTGGACATAAGTTAGTATTGTTTAAGGATAATTTTTTTTTATATTGTTGATGGGATGTTATAGTAGTATAGCTTTAGAAAAAGGACAACATGCAGGACGAGAGACAACCCATCGTGTCAGACAAGTTCGTAGGAATCGAACCCACAACCGAAGTGCAACTGGCATTTATCGCCTACCAATGGACTACAGGAAGTCCCTGGTTAGTAGAAACTAGTTTTATTTTATTAAGTGGTATGATATATGAAGTATAAGTTCATTTTAGGAACCATATAATATTAATCTCACTATAGATGGACTTACGTATTTTTTGATAACTTTTCTAACCTTCTGTTTGAGACAGATGGAATGACCCATCATTCTATCACATGATATGCTAACACATCATGAATGACAAATTCAACTTCATTTCTTTAATAGATGAAGTGGAAATTGTCCAAAGAACGAAAAACGGTGAGACTATACCAAAATCACGAAAGTATTTCTTCTAATTCCAATTTCATCAACTTTAGGGAAATGATCTTGAAAACCAAAAATGTTGCCCTAGTGCTCTTATATCTGATGAATCATATGGTACCTTAGATCATCACAAATTTATGGCTTTGTGATTTCTGGCTTTTCCATAGACATTTTCTCTACCACTCTCCATCAGAACATGATGGTTAGATTTCTATTCCATATCCATATTTTCACCTATGTGGAAACCCAGTGATTAGGTTATTTGGGTAACCTTTACGTTTCATACTTTTGTTTTTAATGATTGGTTTTGGTATTCCTTTTTACGATGTGGGTTTCTATTAAAGAAACTTTTGAATAGTAAACCATTTATAACCTCGACGAATTTCGAGGGCGAAATTCATTTTAAGGGGGTAGAATGTAACACCCCAAGATTTTATGATAAATATTCATTTAATTTCATTAATGTATTGTGTTGTATGCTACACCAAGATTACCTTGCGCTATACACAACACTGTATTAGCTTTCATTATACGCAACACTATTCTTGGATCGTGTTACACAGAATTTTGATAATAGTTATTCTATGCAACATTGAGTATATATATATATATATATTCAATGTATAAATGAAATATGGTTGTATTATGATATACAAAACAATGAAGGATTCTTGCACAGCACGCAACCCTGACTTGGCTTGCATTACACGCAATCGCGACCTTCCTCGATAGCGTGTGTTGTACGCAATAGCGGGTTTTACTAAACAACGATATATTTTTATAATATTATTATGAACTAGCCATTATGAATAGTATTAACTAAATTTTTAATCTTATAACATTATTATTCATTATACACATTTTCTAAAACATGGTATAAGAACAAAATAATTTTTTCGGGTAAAATAAGTATTTTTCAAAAAATGCAGTTTTGCCGCCTTTTGATGGCGTACCCACATTAAATCTAGTTTTTTACATGTTTTATAAGTTCAATTTGACAAAATAAAATTTTTCTTTGGAATCATGAAATAAAAATTTACTTTGGATAAATTTTTCATATTATTCTGGTAACTTTCATATTTTGATGAATAGTAAAAACACACTATATTTTAATTAAAAACAACTTTTTTCATCGCAATAATTTATATGGTTAAATTATAATATTGAATGGTTTAAAAGTATAAATGGAATATGTTTTTACCATTTAATATAATGTATGTCATTATCATTTATTCTACCTTGAATTCGTAGGATAAATCAATTCAATCTTTTGCAATGTTTTAAAGAAAAACCAGTTTTCTTTCGACAACGAGATTAATTTTAATTTAATATCTGCAACTTTTGTGTATTGAATTTGGAAATATGTATTCCATATTTGTAATCAGTGGATCCAAATTATGTTAATAAGCTACTTTTTATTTTTTGAAATTATGAATAGTAACTACGGTAAATTTTATTTACCATAGTTAAAGGTAAATCTAGTAGTTAAGGGTAAATATAATATTATAAAATTACCCTAACACATGTAAAAATCCTATTTGATGACTAAAAGTCGACCCATATCACCTAATGGTTGGATTATATTCATTTAATGGACTTTTGTCCATGAAAATAATTTAATTATTATTAAAACCAAAGAATGTGACAACATGTCACTTTCTTAAATCTTATAAGTATAATAATATTAATTTAGTGATACACATCATGAAACTTCGAACCTGAATAGTCTCCAGAAAGATAATACAATTATATACATCATAGGAATTTATTTATAATTTTTAGGGATTAAATAATTATCATTTATTATGACACAAACATGATGCAGTTATTGTCTTATTAATGAAATATTGACATAATTGATGTTATAAATACCCAAATAAATGTAATTTAAGACTTTTTATGAATTAAAATAATTTTATAGGTTAATATGACATTTTAGTATTTATTTATTTAACTTTTTTCCAACTAATCATTATTTTAGTATTTTCACAAAAATCAATTACTAAATAATGTCAAAATTGACATAAAATAGTTTTTAAAACAAATATTATATTATTAATTGTTATTTTAATCCTAAAAATATAAGGTTCGGCCAAATGACTTAGATAAGGTTATATATATTAATAATAAACAACTTGGGGTTCTTTTGGCTTGATATGGTATGTTTATTAACCTTATAGTGTAAGAAAACAAGAAGACACGGTAAAAGTAAAATTATCTAACTTAAAGTTAAATATAAATGATAAGGTTAAAATAGGAACCTAAAGATGTATAAATTCTATTGTATGAAAAGATTTAGACCCATCCCCACCTTAGCTTTGAAATAAATCAATTTGGAGGTATTTAAAATCAAATTTGGCTTTATAATAAAATAATAGTTTTTGTTATTCCAAAGGTGCCCCTCTCCTCCCTTATAAAAGGGAACCCCCTTCCTCTCCTCCTCACAACACTTTGAGCCTTCAAGATCGTCCAAACTCTGACAAATTATCTTCTCCACTTCCCTAGAAACAACCTAGTGGTTCTGGTCTTCCTCAAAGACAAATTTTAGTACCCTAAGAGGAGGACTCAAAGAAGCACTTCAAAGAAGAGGTAATGTCCGTTACCGATTCTTTCATCTTTATTTCTTCTTCCACTTCTTCTTCTTTAGTTATTTCATTATTAAGAAATAACATCAGTATCAATATTATACTGATATATTATTATAAGTATGAAACAAACCTATTTCACCATCTATCCATCCTATGGAAAAAGAAATCACTGCGCGTGCGTACGTACGGAATACCGTCTCCACGCCGTGGTGTAATCTATTTTCCACCACCTCCTTAATTAGATGGGTATAATGGTGTAAATAATAACTATATATGGTTATTATAAAGTGATATTGATTCTTAAATAGTATACATACACTACAATACAATTCAACGATCATGAGAACGATATCATCACTCGTGCGTACGTACGGACTACCGTCTCCACGACGCGATGAGATTCATTTTCCACGTTAACCATTCATGAATGATTATAAATTATATATAATAAGTAGTCATGAAATAAAATACATAATAATACTACTGGATTTATGTATATATATATTTATGTCATCTACTTAATTCCACTCAATTCGATAAGGAAACGAAAACAACGTTCATGCGTACGTACGACCAACTGTCTCCATGAACGGTGTATTTCTTTCCATTTATCGATCCATTATATATATGTATATTCTGAATATATATTAAATATAAATCATGTTTTATATTCTGGAATTATGTAATCATGATCTTAGTAATCATATGAATAATTACAAGTTAAAACACGAACGACAAATGAGACGATTTTACCCAAAACGCTACTTTAACATGAATTTACAAAAGAACGGGTAATATAAAGTCATAAGTGAACCATATATGATATAATAAAAAATTAATATAATTCTGTAATAAGTCAATGACATTATTTAAATCATTATACAAGAGGTTCTGACACTTACAAAACAAATCAGACCTAAGGTAAGGGAAATATCACAATCTCATTTTTATCCGATATTGTTTATACTTTGGTATTTACTGGGGTGTATTTTATCATCCACATCCATGTTTCCTCAATATGTAATATTATTTCCATCCACCTAAAATTGTTTAAATCCAATTTTACCCTTCGGTGAGTTTTTAGTAAAAGATATGAAAGGAATCTTTTGTCGTTTTTCATACGAGGTACTTTTTGACTTTTCCGAAAAAAGTACAAGAAGAATGTTTTTTTAACTTATACGGCATGAATGGATTTTAAAACATTATTTCCAAGAAGCTTCATTTAGAATTTTTCAATTTTATTTTTAATTAACTTCTTTTAGTTTAGAATTGTATGACATGTTATGAAAGGGAAAGTGTTTTTGAAGTAGAAATGATATTTTCCTCAAGAATGGAGTTCAAGTGTTTTATCAAAATTATTTTCCATCTAAGATAATAAAGGGTTCTGTTTCTATCCCTATTATGACATTGATTTTATTATGTTGTGATGGAATTATGTTTATGAATTCCTTTATCTTATATGAATTGTTTTATGATGTCATGATGTTTAAGATTCCCATTTTTATTACATGGGTTATGCTATAATGTATGGTTTATGATTTTGTGGCACATATAAGAATGGTATCATTATGAGATGGGTGGGACCTATATCTCCCTCCAATGCATTGGGTAAAGATTTTATATCTCATGAGATAGACATGGCTGGAACGGTAGGTTATACCAGTTCAGTGAAATAGGACTGAAACGAGGGTGACTCGGTTCAGAAATGGACTTTGTCCACTAAGATAGTCTTGGAAATGAGTCTTGAATAATAATATATGATTCTCTATGATTATGTTTGTATGACCCAAAATTTCATGTTTTAAGTTATGATTATTGGGATTTCATTTCACTACTATTATTTATCCCATGTTATGAAATTATGCTCTCTTTTGTAGGTTAAGATTTCCAAAATGTTATGTTCTTATGAATATTATGTGATTGATATTTCTTTTGTTTACCCTTACTGAGCATTTGAGATCAAATTTTTACGTTTTCTTTTCCCCAGGATATAAAGAAAGGTTTTAGGTAAAAAAAAGGAAGATCTTTATGGGAGATGTTGAAGATCTTTCACCACGATTAGAAGATTATATTCCGAGTTTCCAAAGACACTAAACAATTAAGATCCTTGTGTGTGTGATTTTGTTATGTACTAAGTATTTCTCAAAAGTAATGTAATTTCCATGTACATCATGCTTCGGGTCTCTACAGATGGTGCACCACTTGGAGGTGACATCTGGGAAATTGGTCTTTGTATCAAATCCTTATCTCTAAGGGGGTCATTATCATTATCTAGATGTTGAATCCTAGATAGTATGCATTGGGCAGAATCTTATGACAAACAAGATGTACTACGAACAATGATTATATATTCAAATCTATCTCAAGTTGGACATGGAAACCCAAAACCATTAAAATATGATGCATGTACAATTATTTTCCTTATAACCAATGTTTTTTTGTACCGAGTCAAAAATATTGTTGTCAGAGTCATGGTGTATGGATACGTTGGCCTTCATAGCAACACTGGAGTCCTTGGCCAAAAATTTAATGTCGAAACACTTAAAACAGTTTCCCTAAACCAATCTCTAATAATCCCAGTCCTAAAGTAGAACTGACCACCTCTGATACCACTCTGTCACAAACTATCATAGTGGGGATCATTCCACGGCACCCCAAGACTACCACCAATAGACCAGGGGCTGGTGACTAGCACTGAGTAGTCATATCACTAACATAGGAGGCATTGCCTATGTAAATGTACGCACACACACATCTGCAAGACCAAAAAATGTTGAAATGTAAAAACCACTAATTAAATAATAGATTCATACCAATATATCCCAAAACTAGAGTATGATGAAATGTAATTTAAATTAAATAGGTCCAGAATACAATCCAACCAAAATGATTATGTAACCACAAGTCCAACCTATATGAAAATGGTACTGGGACAACTTTCTGAAAGCTGTAGGAACACACCTCAGTATTTATATCCTTATAAAGCATCGTCTAGTCCTAGTCATCATATGAATTCATAATGGGTAGATCATTTCCACAATACACTACACAGAAGGAGAATTCCATACATGGGTGAGTATTATAATACTCAGTAGCACACCGCCAAAACACAAAACAATATAACAAAATAAATCATTGTCATTATTACACATGTATATGCATACATCACATATAAAAATACTATATATATATATTCAACCATGACACACAGTCTAGATTTAAGTCAGAACCACTATATACCAAATCGAGGAATTAAACTCAAGGATTCAATGAAGCACTCATATAGGAGAACACACTCTTGGGTCTGATAGCACTGATGGCATCTGTCCGAGAGGTATTACTCATAGCATACTATCATGAGAGAGATAATTTGATAGATCTAAAGAGATATACGATAAAATAAATTATGATCACAACCCAGGACATTGTGTGATACCAAAAACATAGTCTGGATTAACCCTCCAAGTAGATAATTGATGCCCATGTAGTTTTTGTCACGTAAATACTGAGGAATCCACCAAAGGAACAAATAATGAATAGAGGATATTTTTATGGGCCTCTCAGGGTATTTTAAAAAATCTATCTTGGAAGCCTTGCTAAAGGGATAATATTCCTATAAGTAAGATAGGATTTATAAATACCTTCAGGGAAATGATAAATGGTACGAACCCTAATGAAACTTGTCCAAGATACATAGGACAAGAGAATCAAGCCATGTAGAAAGGGGTACACGACATGTAGTAGGGTCACACGCCATGTCCCTTAACCTCGGGTAATGTAAGTGTAAAACAACCATGTCATTCCAATCTATGTTGTGTATAAGATGGGTACATAGCATGTAGAAGGAGTTACATGATGTGTCTATCCATCTGGAGTCCACTCGTGTAGTCTGTTCATGTGCCAGTACCAGGTGTCAAACCGTGTGTCCTTTCCCATGAATCAATACACATGTTAGTCCATGTAACTTATTTAGTCCATGTTTTGAGGGGGAGTACACACCATGTAGGCAACCCCTGTACTCTACACCATGTTTGTGTAATTTATATGTACATGCTAATTCCTCCAGTGATGAACACATTCCATATAGTAGGGACTACAATTCGTGTGTATCGAGTTTTCAAAAAACCCGTGCTCTTTCTCCGCTTTCCCGGATCCATCTCTAGGATCCCTCTTCTGTGTTTGGTTCACCTCAAAACTCTTAATAGAAGGTTTTTTACCACCCTAACAACAAATCGATGTGTTTAAATCATTCAATTGGCCCAAAAATCCGATTTAATCCATCCCCATGCAACTCATCCGATGAATGGGTTCTTCTGAATCTCATCGATCTATCCCCCACTATCGTGGTCACACCTCCATAAAGTCATCTCAATGCCAAATCTATAGTTTTGGATCATTTCTCCAAGAATATAATCTTTAATGATTGATTTTTCAAAATTGTGGGATGACCAAAGATTGTGCATCAAGAACACAAGAAATCAGAGAAGAAAAGCACAATAATCGAGAGGGATGAACCTCAATCGATGTTCATGTCAATTAATGGTGATTTTTCCATTACTACACACTTGGTTTGACACTCTTGAGGGATATGGTTTAGTTAGTTCACATTTTATTTATGAATCATTATAAATTATTTAAATAGATGATGGCTATGAATAACCTAGGTTAAACATAGTGTATCATAGATTGAAAATAATGTTTCATGATTTATAAATCCTATAAATTATTTTTCTTCAATTACCTCAATTATTATTGTTTCTCACATTATGATTTATAATTTTAGTCAATGGTTGGAACCATGAATAATCTCGTTAATATAGAATGAGGTAAACAATAGAATAGTTCCATCATGGTAAACCAATGGAAAATAGTGATGGAATATTAAAACTTGTGATTATGCCTAATCATTTTTCTCATTATATAATTAAGAATATCAAGTTGAGTGAGTTTCCTAGCGTAAATAATAATAGAAAAATTTAGATTCAATAAGAAAATAGTGTTATGAACCTTTAGCTTTCTACATGTCAATTATGTGGGTAAAATATCTCAAAGAAAAGACTTAGTGGAATGAAAATATGATTTATATATCAAGAATAAGGACATAGAGAATGTAATTTTGAATTAAAAATTATGATATTGATGGAAGGTTATAAATTTTATCCTATGGTATCATTTATAGTTCAATGTATTATATGTGGGGAACATGGGATTTTTCAAAGTCAATGACATAATCCAAGTGTTAACTCCTAGACTAAGGAATGACCTATTATACAACAATCATTGAAGTGGAAGGATCGATGTTTTTATATATTTGAATTTGAGATATTTGTTATTGAAGAGTTATATAAATTATATTTTGGTTATAAGAATCATGAATTATCTTTGTATTTTACACTATAGTTTTTATTTAAGAATTTATAATTATATTTTTAATAATAATAATAACAAAGGAATGTAATTTATTAGTAAGGTGTTATTTTTGGAGAAATAATTATCAAGGGATTGATAAAATTCAATATGTGCTTCATGTTGATATAATTGTATTTAGTTTGGATAAAGAGATGGTTGTTATTAATAACATAATTTTGACAGTATGGGTGACCTTGAAATTGGATAGTGATTTAATTAAAAAGTGATTTATGACATATTTGATAAATTATAATGCATTTTGGTATTTATAGAATATATTGGATAGAGTTGATTTTTTGGAAGCATATATGTTTTTATTAAGGTTTTCTAGTGATTCAGGTTATTATAATGTTTTAAGAGAATGCATGATCAAGGTATTCACATGCTTGGTTTGTTAAATTTTGAGTTACTTTATGTTATAAGGGGATAAATGAAAAAGTTGATCATAAATATATATGTGATCAGATCTTTCAGGTTTTTGGGTTTTAAATTTGGTTAGACATATTTTATAGGTGTCTTGGGGTTAACTATTTTTGGAATTGATTATTTTTAACTACGGGTACTATTTTTAAGAGTTTTTAGATTAATATATTACATAACCATATTGAAAATTTATTCTAACCATTTTGGTTTTGGATTATATTTAGAAAAACAAGGACTATACTAGAATTATTTTATGGATATTAAGTTTTTTTAATAGTTAATTTTAGTTCTTTAATAATGAAAAATTCATCTTGATCACCCCCTTCTTATAGTAAGATATGAAGTGGAAATTCATCAAAGCACAACCAAATAATGAGATGGTAAGAAATCAAGAAAGTATATATTTTTTATTTTTTATTTTATAGTAATATAATCCCATTACTTTAGGAAAAAGGATCTTAAAATAAAAATGTTATCCTTTTACCTTCATTAATAATGAATTTTTGGTCTTTTCACTAGTGAGTGATTTATGGTTATGTAGTCACTAAATTTGTTATGAAGATGTTATTTATAATCCTCTATTATTATTATTTAACGTCACAAATACACCACTTATGTGGGAACTAAATTATGTGATTTTAGGTAACCTTTATGTTTCTCACTTCCCCTTTTCAAAGGAATTTTTATTATCCCTCTATAAAATGTGGGTTTCAAATAAAAGTATTTTCAAATATTAACCCTTTGATGAGTGAGGTAAAATTGTGAGGTTGAAATTTATTTATTGAGGGATAATTTAACACCTATGGAATTTATTTTGAAACAATAATAACCTTTATATCATTCTTGACATGTAACACAATGCTTTAAGAGAGATGCGGTATATTAAAAAATTTTATTATTTTAATATGACCATTATAACCAAGTTATTGAATTGGAAGGTATGAATTTGAAAAAATTAATTATTAAATTTTTAAATATTGGTCTTAAATAATAAAAATTTATTTATTAAGGATTTGGAAGTAAGTACCTAATTTTTTGTGAAGTCGTTTTATGCTTTAAAAATGCATTTTCTTTAAAAATAATATTTAGGTCATTTTGTATGAGGAAATTATAATTTATTTTTTCAATTTTGAAAATTATATTGTATAAAATGAAAATAATATTTTAAATAATTATATAATGATTAATTTATGGGGATGTTTTTCTATTTTTCAAAAATGGTTGCTTTTTTAATGAATAGTGAAAAATACTGTTTTTTCAAATACTCTCATTTCTTTTCATTAAATCTATTAACTTAAAAGTACATATATAAATTATAATTATAATCAAATTTAAATATAATATATTTTATTTATAATAATATAATTAATTAAATTTTAATCATTATTTTCATGATTTTTATATAAATTAATTTTTCTTCATAAAAACACATTTTTTATGAAAACTGTTTTTCATTGTATTCTATGAATTTATATTAAAATTGATTATTTCCACATAAAAATATTTAATATTGAAATATTTATACCTTATTTGGAATTAATAGTTTCAAATTTATTAAATAAGACCATTTTTTGTCATTATGAATAGTAACCACGATAAATATGTATAACCTCAGTAAGGGTAAAATGGGTAAAATATAGGAAAAAATTTAAGATAAGGTCCTAAAATAATCTAATAACATGAATCTATTTAATTTAATGGAATTAATTATTCCATATCCAACCCAAATTATAATATATGTTAGTTTGGAGGCATTTTTCCTTGATAATGGAATTTATATTATTTTCTGTAAATAAATATTCAGAATGTTTCTCTCTTGCTATTAATGCCTTTTATATGTTTACAATGGGATAATAATATTTTATAAATGAATATAAAGTTTATTTTTAACATTATTAATTAATTTTTATGATGGAAATTTATTTTTAATTTTTAGTTATGGAATAATTACCTTAAAATCATACACAACTCTAACATAGTGCTTGCATAAGAAGTATAAAAATCATATGAAATGATTTTAAAAACATCCAAGGTAATGTTTTTTTGGATAGAACATGGTGTAAAATGAAAATTTTGGTTAATAAAAATTTATATTTTAAGGTTAAATATTTTATATTATAATTCTTTAGTGATATTTATGTCTTTAAGGTAAAATTAAATAAATAGAGTCAAAAATGACATTAATGATATTTAATGAAAAATAGTATTATAATAATTTATTTAAAAATAATAAAAATATTTAAAGAGGAAAATTATAATGATAAATTATCTAAAATTTAATATCTTGACCATTTATTTTCCAATTGTAACATTAGATGTAAAATTATAACCCTTTAGGGTTGAAAATGTTATTACAATAGTTAAAGATAAAACAAGTTTACCATTGTGTAGAAACAAGAGGTAAGGGTAAGTATACCAATTAAACACATATAAATCAAATTTTATAGCCATATTTAGACCAAATCATATCCAATATTTGAATATATTTTCATTTGGAAGCATTTTTCTTGTGAATTATTTTATTATATTATAATATTTTAAGAAATTTTTAGTATATCCTCTCCCCCACTTATACAAGGAAACCTCTCCTTTCTCTTATTTACAGAACTTTGACCCATATTACTCAACAAAAACATAAAAAATTACAATATAAAATTAAAAATAAATTAATTAGATGTTTTTTCTTCATAAATTACCATTCCAAGTGTTCCTAAGAAATGATATGTAGGAGGCCTACAAAAGAATATAAAATAATCCTACCCGACCTCATTAAATTTATTTTTTCTTATAAATAATTTAAATAATTTATATTAATCATAAATTAAAAAATTAAGTATAATAAATATATTTAAATTTAATTATGGTTAAGGAATTATATTTTTTCACCCTCTTTCCCCTCAAATGGGAAGTGAAAGTATCGCTCATCGATACATGTAGATCACAGTCTCTATGTGCTGATATAATTAATTAACCATCACCATCATTAATGGAAGGTTATTATAATGGGTTAAAATTTTATATGTATTATTTATAACATAAATATGTTTCTATAATTATAATATAATTTCTACCTTCTTATATTCTAATCCATTGGAAAATGATAACATTGCATGTGCATAAATGTGGACTACCACCTCTATGAAGTGATGTGATGTTTTTTATTTCTATTATTATTGTATGGTAATAAGTATAGAGTTAATGTTATTTTGTGATTTTATATATGTTATTTATGATATAAATATTATTTTGGAATGAATTTTTTTTATATTTATTTTATTCTTTATGTTAGAAAATGAAAACAATGTTTATGTTTATGTACAACTTACCGTCTTCATGAATGGTGAAAATAATTTTTCAATATCAAAATTTTATAGATTATAAAAAATTTGTATATAACCAATATATATGATATTTATATCATTATGAAAATTATTTAGATTGTTAAACCATGATCAATGTACAAGGACTAGAACTGGAAAATCAAAATTTTCATGAGAAAAGAAAACTGTAAACACTGAAAAAAATATATTAATGAATTATTAATGAATTGGTGTTTAAATTTTATAAGTCTATAATATATAATATCATAATTCTTTAAATAATTATTTTATATAATTAAAATAATTTTAAATTTTTTATACTTAAGATTACATAACTTTTGAGGCATGTCAAACTTGAGTTAAAGTATTCTAGCCTAATTACTATGAGCACATTCTATATCCACAACTAGTTTCCCATATGTGGCATATATAAATACCATGAATATATTTTAGGATTATTTAATGAAAATTATTTTGATTCAAAAATCCAGACAAGGTCAACACTTTCCGATGGTTTTTGATTTGGATAGTACCAAAGTTGTAAGGGATTATCGTCTAAAACTATCTTTCTTAGGACATATATAATCTTATGAACCTGGGTTATTTTAGGATGTGTAGTTAATACACCATAAAATTATATATCATGAATATCTTCATTGTAATTTTATATAAATTCTCTATTTTTTGTTGTTATTTCATGGGGATTGCGTTTCAAAAGTTACCAAAGAGATATGGTATTAATGTTTCAATCTCATTTTAATCAGGATTGGTAGTACTTAAATTTACATTAAAGGAAATAATAAGATACATTTATAATAAACCAATTTTTGATTTATTATCCTCCATTTGTTCATTAAATTATCCTGTAATAATTCCACTTCCCTCTCTTTTATACATAAATAGGGTTTATATTTTTTTAATAAAAATAGAACTTATTTCTTCTTTTGTCATAAATAATTTTACTCTTTATCCATGGTTTCTCTAAAATGTTTTCAAAAATGTTTTTAATAATCTCATATAATTTTTTAAATTCATTTTTCCAAGTTTTAATTTTTATAAAACGGTTAAAATTTAATCATGTTTCATTTTTTAAATGTGGTATATTTGACTTTTTACTAAAAATATGAAAGTAATAATTATTTTGACATACAAAACATAAACATAAATTTCAAAAAAAAAATTTCCCTAATATTTGTGAAATTATAATATTTTAAATAAGTGATTATAAAATTAAAAGGGTATTTTCCTCCAAAAATATTCTAGAGATCATTTAATAAAAATTTTAATCTATGGTAACATTCTTTAATGTTAATTATTTTTTAATAGAGATTTAATCCAATGATTCCATAATTTTTCTTTCTCTGTAGAGTTTATGATTATAATGATGATATTTTTTATGATTCCCATTTATTTTCCATGGGTTATTGTATCGTTAAATTCTGAAATGTTTATGAAACTCATTTCTTTTTTACGGGTTATGGTATGTTTATATGATGAATGTTTTATGATATTATGGAAAATATATGAATGGATTTTGATTATGTGGTGAGTTATAATAGAATTATATATCCCTCTAATGCATTGGGTATATATGTATATCTTATGAGATAATAAGGAATGGAATAGAGGTGAACCTAGTTAAGTAAGGGACTCTTTCCATTATGATAATATTGGGAGTAAACCTTGAATAATGATATATTAGAGTGGGATGTAAAGACAATCCATTATTATTGTCTTGGAAATGATCCTTAACCAAGGATGAGCTTTTCTAATCTTAAGTATTCCACAAACTTATGTCTTATGATAATGGTATACTCTAATGTAACTTTTTCTTTAACTCACTTATGATTCTTGTATTATTAATTTCCATGTTTAATTATATGATTAAAGATAATTATCAATGATATGCTGGGTACGATATTTAAATGTTAATATCCTATTCTCATACCCTTATGATCTTTTTATGATTATGTGATCAATTATATCTCTCTTTTTTACCATAAATTTTCATATAAGATCACCCTTTAATATGTTTTCTTTCCCCAGGTTATGAATATACATTTTAATTAGGGTATTTATAAGAATTTCATTGTTTAGGAAGATCATTATGGGAAATATTTAATATTTTTTAGGAAATAAGATGGTTTTGTATCTAGTCTCTAATGAAAATAAAACATTTTGGTCCCCATATGTGTATTTATAAAATATATTTAATATTAATCTATAAAGATGTAATATTGATATATGAAAAGTATGGGTTACTATAGTTGATATCGGTAATTTTTAATAAAAATATATTTATCATCACATCCTTAAAAGATGAAGGAAATATCACTATGGGAGAAATAGAACATGGTAAGTTATTTCAAATTGATAATACAAGTAACTATTGTTATTTGAGTGCTAAATATTAAGATAAATTATTGAATTTGAGACATCCCCACCTGGGTTAAGGTAATTTGAGTTAAATATCAAAAGTAGATGTGGTGAGAGATTTTTAGGATGTGAAGCTAGTTTTAGGTCACCAAATTCTATTTAGATAATTTTTTTGGATCAATGTGAAAGAATGGGTAGATAAATATCTCTTAAGAAGATACGCATCAATTGATATTTTATATCGACTAATGGATTCATAGAGGTTTAAAATGTTTAGTGAGAACCATTCTCTATAATGATATTTCTAGAAGAGTTCACAATGGAAAATAGTAAAAATCAAAGATAAAAATAGAGTTCACCAATCACTTATCAAATTAAGGCACATCCATGAATGTTTGAAGTCATGGTAACTATGTGGATCAAATAATAACTTTTATACAAGGAGGCGAGGACCTTTTGAAGACTGTACCCTGATTGAGAATGGTGCATCCTAATATTTCATAGTAGATCAGAATCTATATAGTGTTTCTGATATGGTCTGTGAATTAAAAAGTGTTAATATTTTGTAATGAATTATTAATAACTGATTTTCTGGTTGATAAAATCGTTTTACTTGTAGTGAATATATGAAAATCATCAGTGTTTATCCAATTCATGCAAGAATCATTGTCTAAATCATATTAATCCCTTGTATTATTTCATTACTTTATGTTATACCATTGGTTTTATTTTTAATATTTTGAATTTTTGTGAGTTTTATTGAGTTTTGTGTGAGGTAAAACATTGTTCATTGAGTAAGGTATGAATAATTAAAATCTTATGGTACACTTAGTTGTGTGAGGGAACTTTTAGTGGTCTCACGTATAATATGTAAAACCTCCACTGTGTAACATTTTAGTGGATTAGAGATATTTGTTTTGGTGATTACATGAAACCCCCATAAACAATATTTTTATCAAAGCTTGTGATTATGTAATAACTCAACACAATCATGGAATCTCTAGTTTTCCTTAATCATTCATTGATGTTACTTTTTTTCTATAAGATTTTACTATTAATAGAAGGTATAACATATGATGAAGGTAAGATTTGGGATTATAAGTTTTATAGAATGGATTTTGGATTATGGAAATTTTACATGGGGGATTATCTAAGTCAAAAGGATCTAGATAATATATTTACTGGTGTGTCTAGATGAAATAAAAGATGTGGAATAAGAATGGATGGACTAAAAGTAACATGGGTTGAAATTTTCAAGGGAATAAAAAATTGACCATAGGTAGATGGTTCATTTTTAATTTTGGGAATCCTAGTGAGGTTCAGAGGGTTTGAACATATAGAAATGATGTTTTTTGATTTGTTTTAATTTTTAGTGGAATTCTTGGGTGATCAGGAAAGAACTAGAGGACGGATGGATTGCCAAGATTCTAGAAACAACTCCAGCTATAAATTCACGTAGTGTAATGTTTATACGACATGAATGAGTTTCACATATCATGTATTATGGAATGACTATAGTTTTCAACATTCTATTGAGAAATTCACATCATGTATTCAATACATGATGTGAATTCATTTAACCGGTTGTGCCTGATAATTACTTGATGTTACATTTGTGGGGGTTTACCCAGATAAATTCATGACATGTATCTAATAAACATATTGTATTTAGTACACATCATGTATTAGAAAAATTATGATTATTATATGGGTTACCATTTTTAAAATGTAAAAGGGGCTCAACCCCTTATTTTTTTCTCCTCACACCGATGAGTTCCTAGATCAAAATCACCTCCTCAACCCCTCTTAGGGTCCTTTAGATCTCCCTAATTAGAAGTATGTTTCATTTTTTTTGGTATCATTCGATGCGTATCTATAATATCTTGACTCATTTTCCTTTTTTTATTTGTTTATATTTCCACATTCAATGTTATTTTTGTGTGACATCATTATTTCTGTTTCCATGGTGTTTTTCCATTTCATTGATTTATCTTGTACCTGCTTGATTCAATGATCAATAGTGGATGTATAGAGCCTCATATGTATGATAAAGGTGGTATATATCTTTTACCTTGAGTTTTGTTGATTTATAAATTACCCTATTGTTCTATGAATTGGTATTTCCATGAAACCCCTCTAAAATATGAAATTAAATGATTGAATTGATTTGCTGTCATTCTTTAAAATTTAAACGTTTTCAATTTATTTTAATGGATAAAGTAATCCCCATGGGATCTTTCACTTTTATTTCATGACATATTCTTCATCTTTGTAATGAAATCAGCCTTCTCAGGTGGTGTTTTAAAAAAATTATAATTATAATGACTTTTATGCCTTTACATTAACGTTAATGTATGATAATCAATTCTTGAACATGATTTGTTTTAAAAAAATTAAATTAATTTGTCATGGCATGTTAACCTTTCCCCCATATAATAATACAACCAACTAGGAGGCGCATTATCTTACCTAATAAAAAGGGGATGATAAATAGTGGTATTAGAACCGATGAATGGAATACGTATGTAATGGACATCTCTTTAATTATAATTTAATTGAAATTAGTATAATTATGGTCATGGCCTTCTCTTTTTTATAAGTGAATTTTATTAATGTATAGGATGAACACATGATCTATTTCTAAATGTTAATGAATTATATTAAAAAGGATCCACTACACCTTGAGCAATGTCAGTTTCCTCTTTATGTAACTTCAGGCAAATAACTCCTAGAGAATGAAGAATTACCTTATTCTACATGATTGATGAATGAACCATAAGTAGGATATTTGGATATGATGTGTCACACCCCCTTGGTTGAGGATGTGGCATGACATTCACATCAATTGGGTTGCTGGTCATTTGGTTCTGTGCCCCCATGATTAGGAATTTGGGTATGACCCTCCTCGTTGTTATTCATGATACTCAAGATGAATTAAAACACTAATTTTGATCATTAAGCATCAAGATCCTTATTTATTATTGTGATACTCTTATTAGTATTAGGAGTAGTATTGTTCTTGAATGCATGATTTACGCCTCATGTCTGGGATAATACTACATATCTATATATATATGGATATAAATGTTACCACATTTATAATATATATATATATATATATTTCTCTCTTTATATTTATATTCATAGGCATCCCTGCTTAGGTCGAATCTGGTAGTGTCATCCAGATGTACCTTTGGGACTTGAGCCTACCTATTTATCACTTTCAGTATTTTTCATTATTTATTATACTTTCACATTAATTTATTCTATATTTAGTAATTGGATTATTCCTTTGACACCTTTGGTAGTGGGCTACTGAGTATATCTTACACCATGTTCAAGACACCATTACACTTGGGTACCTGAACAGACCTCACATTTGTGCGTTCATGTTTTTGGATTTATGTTGGTGATATTATGCTTATACACAGGAGTTAGGAGTAATTATTGGGATAGAGATGAATATGATCATGGAAATATCCCTTACGTATTTTTTATTTTCTTTATGTACTTATTATTATTTAACTATTGTATGAAATATTCTTGTATATTTTAGCATCACATGGACATGCATGCCTCGTTTTATATTTGGAATTGGCCATTTATTATGTTTATTATTATATTCTTCTATTGGTTTTCATTTATTCAAACTACTTCCAATATTTATTGATTTATTTATTAGTACACCAGTATTATAATATGATTATGCAGGTATATTGTCCTCTTGGTACCATCATTAGACCCTTGATTCTAGTTGGAATCCTATGGCATAGGGTGAGGTGCACTTGAGGCCATGTGACCAACAAAACTAGGGACTACTTCAGTGGCTCTCAATTTGGGATTTTAAAAATTGGTATAAAAGGAATTATTCTTTCTTTGTCTTACTATTTTTATTTGGTATAAGGGATACTGTAAATGTTTTGGTACTTGTAAAATAGTCTTATCTGGGAGTGATGAACCCACACCCGAGGAAAAGACAAAGTACCCAAGGATGTGATTTTTTCATGTTTTTCATTATTACAGTTGATTATTATTTCACCATAAGTGTTTGGAGAACGTTCCACTATTATCGATTTATGAGATTTAATGTATTTTCCCTTGTCCTAGAATGGTATGGAGGTAACATTGCATGAATAACTATAAACACATATAGATTCACATTCCATGAATATGCCATCCCATTTAGTTTATTTTATAGATGTTCCTAGTGTGATTATTGTGCATTATTATCTATATACCATGCTTGGGTGTTTTCCTTGATTACATAGTATCCTTCCATGTTAATTCTTCAAGATTCGGTGCTTATTTATATGTTCACCAGTATTTATTTCTTGGTATATCATAGTTAGTAATAATTTTTATATATAATTTTTTAATAAAGTGTCAGCATCAACTTAAATAGTGTTTTCCAACATAGATTGATAGTGGAACAATAACTAACCAATCATGATGTGTTATATCCATGAACCATTGGTTCTATGGGTTGAAACATGTTGGTTGTGATTAAATGGGAGATAACTTTCAATTTATAAAGTGTAAGATGGCCTTATGAAAAGGGAAATTGTGACCAATATAATAAAACCTTAATATAAGAGATTGATATTCCTTGAGACTGTTATAAATATAAAATCTATAATGTGTTTGAATTTAAATTAAATTTTTGATCAAGGAACTTTTTGGAGACTCAAAATGAGTTGGTAGGTCTTGAACTGATATAGTTATGAGATAGACCTGACTCAACCAAAATAGTTTTCTCATGGTGCTAAATTCTTTTCATATGAACCATTTAATTGTGTTTTATAATTTTAAGTAATTAATGGATTTATTTTTCATTTAGATGAACACAAAATTTATTAACTGTACCATCATAGGTCACCTTTATTTTGATATTCCTTAGTGCTTAACCTATGGGGGTATGTTTATGTTATAAAGGGAAAGTTTTTTAATGTTTCCAAAATCGCTTATATAGGATCACATATAAAAATATGGTGAACCTTACATGGCCAGTCCCCTCCTAAAATTATAATGGATCTGTTATTTTCTTTTGATATGTACTTATATAGGGATGTAGTTAATTAAAATGTCAATTACAACCTAAAGGGTTACTTCCTCTGTAGATTGGAATTTTTATTTTTCTTAACTAAGCCATGTTGTGAGAATACTTATGGGTAAATAAACTCGATAAAAGTATATTGTGTGATAATTTTACTAACTATGATTTGGTTTTAGTTAAATAAATTAATTATTGAATGGAGTTTTGATAAAATAGACATGTGTACCTTGTGGTTTAGGTTTGATTAAGTACCAAATGCTTTTACCTTATGATTGGTACTATATGTTACATAAAATTGATCTTAAAATGGTCAAATTACTAAATTTGAATTAATGTACTAGATTAAATGAAACCTTAGGAGGTGTTCATAGCTTGACTGTTTACAATGGTTGTTGAACCTTTCTTTATGTTATAACTTTAGATGGGAACATGTTAACTATATGACTCTTCTTCTATACCTTGAAATTAAATGATAGGTGATATAGAGTATTGATTTTTCACATGTGACCTCCTTGAAGAATTGACGCTTTATTTCTAGTATGGTGTTCACATGAGGTAGGTAGCACCCTAAAAACATTAAAACCTATAATAAATTATTGTGAATTTTTTTAGACGTGTGGTTCTATTTGGGTTCTCTTGGTCCCAAGTAGGAATTTAGTTTCTAAAATAATACTTGGGTTGGATGGGTGGTCATGATTTAATTTTTCCCTTTATATGGGTGGGTGAATCATCTAATGATTTCTTTTTGTGGGTTTTTTCATGCCTAGGGATTGGTCGGATTCTTAGAAGGTCATGTGACCATTATTCTTATCCTCATCAGTGATGGAGAAATCAGGAGGTCATCAACCAATTTAACAGTTATATGGGATAATACGACTTTGGTCTAGTTATTTTATGGATAATCTGATACTGGGATGCATAGGGAGGATAATGTTATGTATTTTTTTAAAGTATGTACCATTTTTCTTATGAAATTTTGGGTTAGTATTCATTAATATACATAGTACTAATTTAGTTTCTCAAATGGTATAGAGAAATGTATTAGTTTTGTAGAAATTGTTAAAGATTTGACCAGTTATGATTGTGAATGGTTTATCTCTAGAGTTTAGTGACCTTGATGTTATAAGAAATCAGAATCATCCAAATTCTTGGGACGATGTCATAAAAGGATCATAATTTTTGTATCAATAGTCACTTGGTTTGTATTTTACACCTAATTTGTTAACACACATGAATTTATCTTAGGTGGAGTTTCACATGTACATCTTATAGTGAATCTGATCTATCTCACTTTTAAGAATGAATTTTTCCTTTATTTTCATTTAGGAACTTTGTAAAATCATGTTGACCACATCCAGGACCTATGGGTAGTGGTCAATGGAGCATGTGTCATTGGATGGGTACTTTTTCCTTAGTAATCTGTTTATCAATAAACTTATAAGAAGTGGAGTTCCATGTAGATCATGGAAATTTTGTTTCATTATATGTAGAAGGAACACCAAAATGGAGGACCATTTTGTAAATGGTTGTGTATTTTTTGAATTCCTTTGGTGATGATGAATTTCAAAATATATCAGTGCTTAATAGGAAGCGTGATAAAGATATGGTTAACTGTTTATGAATCCTTGTAGGCATATGTAGTCATGTTGAACTTCTATAGTTATTTTTGAATGATCATGGGATTCCTAGTGAAGTGAAGGTATTGAGGTCAGCTAATGATGATATGTTAGCCGTTACAAATGTGTACTTTCAAAAGGCATCGTCCAATTGTGGTTCGAATACTCTTCGTGTCTGTTGATGGATGTGTATGGTTGGTCTGAAACTGTAGTGAGAACATCATCAACAACATGATAGGGGAAACATAGGGTTTCTTAGTAATTATAGATATCTTCTTAGTGTAATTTTTTATTAATGGAGATCATGTACCATATCCTGACATCATCTAGGATTCACTAAGGGAGAAACAATTATAAACTGAGCTAAATGAATAATTAAAATACTATACCTCTATTGATAAACAGACTATATGGGAGTTACTATTCAAAATCATGTTTCTTATGGATTCTTGGTTATTCCAGAGTGATACTTAGGTTTCTGAGTAGGAACTCCTTGTGTTGACTTATAAACATTAGCAATCTATTTGACTTGAAAGTCGTTTGTCTTAGTCTAGGTTAATATATGTGGTAACATTGGCTGTGTACCTATGTTTAGCTTTTAAATGAAGTTTACAAACTATCTAGGATGAGCTATTTAGACTCTCATTGATTATTACTAGGTTATTTTTTTTCCAGTCAGGGCTTGATGAGATGCATTGAGCGTGATGATCCATGTGTGCAGGATCAGTTATGCACCCATGTTTGTGATGAAGTATGAAAACATATATGATCAGGTGATGGTATGTCTATGAAATTTCATTTATAGTTAGATATAATATTTGGACGAAGTGATCAAGGTAAGAATGAGATTCTAGATGATAATGCATCCAATTTATAATTTTGATACACCATCTTTTTATGCTGAGTGTCTTTGAAAATATTCATCTCAAAGTTTCTTGACATGCTTTTCATTATTTTTCATTGAATATATTTATTGAGATACGCCCTATGAAACATCTTCCTGTTGAGGAAAGTGTTGTGAAAATCATCTAAATATTTTCATGAAATGTTCGTGCGACCTGGCTATTTGAGTTTCATTGATATTTGATTGTTCAATTAAGATAAAAATCATGGTGTGATCCTTGTTAGATGACTATGAGTATCATTTAATAGGAAATTATAAATATGGGGAGTACCATGGATTCTAATTTTCTATTAAATGATATAAGCCATGGTGGTGCATTTTATAGGATCGTAAATGTATTGAAATGATGGTTTGATCATATATCAGGTAATACATTATTAGGTAGGAATCGCCTAGATGATCTCATTCTTGATTTGAGCATCAGATCTTGTTTCAATAGTTTTTATACCATGTGTTAAAATTGGTGTGTTGAGGTGTGTTGGGAATTTGTAAATTAAACCTAGCCATTTAAGAAAAACTACACAGCCCAGGTGGGTCAGTTGATGCTTCTTTGTTTCCCCAGGAATTCTAAAGAATGATAAGTTCTAAAGTGAAGAGGTTTTAATGTCCCGTGTTCTAATTTGGGTTGGAATTTTCAATGGAATTTGAAATTGACACTATTATAAGGATTTGTTTTGAATTTTATAAATTTTATTGATTTTATAAGGGTTTTGAAATTCCATAAATTATGTTTTCACATGTGGTTTATGTTTCTGTGAAATTATTTAGGATCAAGAAAGCATTGGAAGAAGGAAAGACAATTCGTCACCTAGAAACATCTCCCACTAGAAATTCACATCATGTAATGTTTACATGAAATTAATGGGTTTTCCATGGTGTACATCAAGGAATGAATGTGGTTCATGGGATTCCATCTAGAAATTCACATTGTGTATTCAATATAGAACATGAATTTGGTTCATAGGTTACACCTAACTATTACATAACTTTATATTTCTGAGTAGCTTACCCTTATGAATTCATGATGTGTACCAAATAAATGTCATGTACTTATTTAATGTTGTGTATTATATACATGATATGTATTATAAGGGTGTCTCTTTTTAAAAAGGGAAAGAGGGGATCAAACCTTTATTTTTTTCTCCTTGTACAGGAGGGTGCTTGGCTTGGCATCACCACCTCCCCCTTACACAGGGTCCTTTCTATATCCCATGTCTTGAGTCTATTTCACCTTCCCTCAGTATCATTGGATGTGTATCCGTAAGCTCTTGACTTTTCATCCTTATTTTGTCCATTTTTCTCTCATCATTTGGAATTATTTTTTTTCAAGTTAGTTTTTCCTTTCCTTTTTTTGGTGTTTTTCTATTTATCCTATTTCTCTTGAACTAGCTCGATGTTGGAAGAGTTGATCATCCTATTTAATATGTATGTTTTCTATAGATTTCCCTTGAGTTTTTTCCATTTATAAATTATGTCTTTGTTTCATGAGATTTTATTTCTATGTGAAGCCTCATAAATATAAAATTAAGTATGTGGAAACAAATGCTCAAATTTATTAGCCATTGTACTTTAAAATTTAACCATTTATGGTTGTTTTCCTCGGTTCAACGCATGCCCTTAGGATGTGTAATATTTATATTTTGACCTATGATCCATCTAAGAAATGTAAAAACACTTCGCAGGTGTTGTTTTAAAATTATTAGAATTTTAATGTCATAATAATCCCATTAAATAACTTTTTAGGTGTTTTGATAAATTTGAGGTTAGGATATGTCTTAAATTTTTTAAATTGATTTTCATGGAATGTTATCATTTCCCTCATTTATTAATAAAACCACCTATGAGGTGAACTATCTTCTTTAATAAAAAGGTTAAGTTAAATAGAGATATTACAATTGATGAGTGACATGGTTATATACATTGAATTCTATTTTATTGTAAATAAATGGTTAATGGAATTATTATGGTCATCGAATTATCTTTGTTATAAGTTTATTTTTTTTATTATTTTGGATGAAAAGATGGTCTATTTCTAAATGTTAATGAATTATATTAAAATAAACCCAATATTCCTTGATCAATATTGATTTTTTCTATACAAAATGTCTAGATAAGAGATCAAAGGGAAAAAGGATTACATTTTTCTATATAATCTCTAAAGGTACCTTTAGTTGTGTTGTCTTCCAAGATTTTTCACAACCCCTTGGTTGAGGATGTCGGTATATAATTTACATCACTTGGGTTGTTGGGCATTATGTTCCATGCCACCCTTGACTGGGATGTTGGGTATGACCCTCCTAATTTTAATTAATGATATTCAGTATGATGTTCTACATTGATTTTGATCATTGTGAATGAGACCAATATTTATTATTATAAGACTATTCTAGTTATGAGTATTATTTCACATGGATTCCCATGTTACACCTAAGGTCCTGGATAATACTATGTATCTATATATATGGAAATAAATGTTACCACATATATAGTATATATATATATATATATATATTCTAAGGAATCCCATCTTAGGCCAAATCTGATAGTGTTAGTCTATTGTCCCTTAGGAACCTATGTTTACCTATTTATATCTTTTATTATTGTTCATTATTTATTAAACTTTTATAATACTGTATTTTATATTCGCAGACTATATTATGCCTTAAAAACCATTAGTGGTGGCCTACTTTGTATATCTCACGCCTAGTTTAGTTTCCACTACGCCAGGGAACCTGAGTAGATATCAAGTTTGTAGGTTCAGGTTTACTGATTTATTATTGGGATTTTAATATTATACATAGCATTTAGGAGCACACGACTAATGAAGAGATCAAGATTCTCATTGAGACAACCTTTGGAGATTTTTTATTTTCGTCATGTACTATTTATTCCTATTCAGTTGTATGTCATATTCTTTTATATTGGATCACCACCTGAGAATTCATACATAGTTTTATTTTTTTTCATTGGCCATTTTATTAGTTTTTTATTATATTCATATTTTGTTTTCCTTTAATTCATCCTACTTTTGTTGTTGATATTTTTTTTACACCATTATGATACTTTGATCATGAGGGTATAGTCTCCCCATTGTACTATCATTAAAAAATCACTGTTTTTCACCATCCTATGGAATATGGGGAGAAGAACTTAAGGCCAGGTGATCAACCAGCTCAGAGGACCATTTTAGTGGATCCTAGGTTAGGACATTACAAAGTGGTATCATAGGTGTTTATATTCCTTTGTATTACTATTTTAGGTTAGTAGAAAGGAGACTATGAGTGTTTTGGTTCTTGGAAAATAGATTTGTATGGGAGTGATCAACCCATGCATGGGGAAAAGGTATAGTGGCTAGAGATTTTATTTTTGGTCATGCTGTTCATTGTTATAGTTGACTAAGATTTCACATTGAGTTATTTTAGCACTTTCCACTAATAATGATTAATGGTATTTTTTTCATTTGTCACGTATTGAAAGGAAGTATCATAAAATGTATCATTATATGAACATATAGATATACTTTCCATGAATATTCCATGCTATGTAGTTTTTAACACCCCAAGCTTCCACGGTATGCTCCTCTTTGATTAAAACAGTAGCGTGTGTTGTACGCAACTTCGAGTCCTAACACACCTCGACCAATCAAAGTAGTCATTATGAATATTAATACCCACTTTTTGAAATTTTATAAATTTTATCTCTCAAAATGGACTTCATTTTTGGATTCGGAATATTAAAATTATCCTAGGGTAAAATTTTGGAACTTTTCGGATAACATTTATATTTTGATGAATAGTGAAAATTACTAAATTTTAATTAAAAAAAACATTTTTAATCGAAATAATTAATAGTGATAAATTATGAATTTGAGTTGTTTTAAATTATATTTAGAATATATTTTTACCATTTAATACAATTTTGTTCATTGGACATAAGTTCACAATTAAACCGGATATGAACAAGTGTCAATCTTTTGATAGTTATTATCTCTTAAAAACACGTTTTTGTTTTAACAACGGGAATTAATTTTAAATTAATTTATACAACTTCAGTGTTTTGAATTTGGAAAAATGGATTCCATATTTGTAATCAGGATATCCAAATTTTATAAATAGGTAACTTTTATTTTTAGACATTTTGAATAATTACTTCGGTAAATATTTATTTACCATGGTTAGAGGGTAAATCCGGTAAATAAGGGTAAAATAATAATATTATAATAATAATAAATTACCCTAAAACGTGTCGTAACCTTATTGGTTGATACATGTACGACCATGGACATCTTGGTGTCGATTTTGGGACCCCATGGATCCACTTGTAAGTGATAATGACACTTTATATTAATTTAGTTAAAATTAATACAAAAATGACATAAGAATATATCTTTTAGAAAAACAATTTTTACATAGGGTTATATATGTTGGATTTTAGACTATAAATATTAATTATAAAGATAAAAAGATATCCTACATAATTTTATTTTATTTATAATTTTTAGACAATTAATAATTAATATTATTTATGACACAATAATGATACAGTATTTTCCTTATTAATGAAAGAATCAAATAATTGGAATAATAAATGTTAAAATTAATATAATTTGAAAGTTTTGATGAAATAAATGAATTTTATTTCTCAATATGAAATTATGGTATTTATTAAATGAATTTTTTCTAATAAATAATGTTTTTAAGACTTTAAAAAAATCAATTATTGAATAGTGTCAAAATTGACATAAAAGAGTTTTTAAAACAAATATTATATTATTAATTGATATTAAATTCCAAAAAATATAAGGTTCATCCAAGAGACTTATATAATGATAGGTTTATCATTAATGGACCACTTGGGGGTATCTTGGATGTATATAGTATGTTTATTAACTATATAATATAAAAATACAAAGCGACATGGTAAATGTTAAACTAATTAACTAAGAGTTAAAACTAAAAGATAAGGTTAATTTAGTGACCCAAACCTATCTAAAACCTATTTATTTAGTTTTTTAGACCTATCCCCACCTTAAAATTTAAATAATCCACTTTGGATACATTATAAACCTAATATTAATTTATTATAAAATAATATTTCTAGATTTTCCTAAGGTTCCCCTCCTCCCCTTATAAAAGGACACCACTTCTAACCAATTATTCACATTTTAAAAGCCTTTTGGTTCATCCAAAACCTGACCAAATACTCTCTAAACATCCCTATATTCATCCTAGAGGCCTTAGTGTTATCATAAAGCCAACATATGGAGCCCTTTTGATCTAATCAAAAGGAAGAACCTGAAAAAGAGGAAATGTTTTCACCACCCTTTCTCAAGTTCCTTTATTCTTCAACTTCTTCTTTCTTTGTTATTCTCATTCTAAAATAATAAATCCAGTATCTACTATATACTGTGATATTATTATAAATATGGTACAACCATATTCAGTTTTCTATCCATCCTTTGAATAACATGTCACTATACGTGCGTACGTACGGCTTACAGTCTCCACATCGTGGTGTAATTGTTTTTCAATATATTATTATTTGGATGGGTATAATAATGATGTGTAATTCATGTAAACAATAAATATAACATGATAATTATTCTGTATATATGATATACCATTCAATTATATATTATTTTAATATCAAAATAATGATATTGTCGTTCGTGCGTACGTACGGACTACCGTCTCCACGAACTCGATGAGATTCATTCCCATCGTATCCATTCAAGTATAATTATCATTTGATGATTAGAAATAATGCTTAAGGAATTGAAATCATTCTGTATATGAATAATATACAACCTACCCATAACAAACATGACTTATGTAACAAAACATATAAAATAAAATGAGTAAGTTAACACCCAAAACAACGATAATACTAAGATATCATTAACAAAACAAAGTTAAAAGATCATATATGACATCATATTAATGTATATGATACTTTTATAATTAAAAAAAATTATTTTTTGATTACACAGGAGGATAACCTACCCTCGACCAAGGAAAAATTACAAAGTAAGGGGTTTCTTATCTCACTTTTAATTCCAGGAGATTTCCATTATTCACCACATATTTATTGCATGTAGTGTGTGTACTACGTAGGATTGTATTCATTGTGTAATATAATTTAATTTCTGGATATATAAAACATAATTGTAAGATCCTTCTTTCATGGGTGTATGTTTCGTAAGTTTCCAAATTGATAAGGGTATTTGAAATTTCAATTTCCACTCATTCGACTTTACACATACTTCATTGATTATTTTACTCCATGATTATGTGTGGAATCACTATTAATTTGATTATGTCATAATTTACACTCCCCTTTCTACGGATATAATTTTGATACACATAATCACTCCATTGATAAATTCTCAAGTCATCGATATGAACTTGACAAGAGCAATTTTAACTCAATCTCCATTTATTGAGTTAAACATCTAATTCATTGTTATTGTTTTTATAAGAATTTGTGTGAATATCCTTTGATTATGTTACACTGAATATCCAATCAAATTGAGTATATTTTTATTTGTCACACATAATTATGTTGTTGATTTATCCTTAACCTAAGGATACGTCCTTTATGAGAGATTTCATCTCAATTTACATTCCATTGAGATTCCTTTGTTTTTATACACCAAATCACTTTTATATGGTGTATATAATGTACTTTGACATAATATATCATGAATACCTTTATTCTAATGATATTAAAATGTTTTTATTGCCTCAATTATTTGTATTCAAGTGTCTCTCTTTTTCTTAGGAACTCTAACTAAAATATCTTTTTAAAATGTTTTAAAGATTTATTATTCTAAATCATTCTCATTAATGTACATGTTTTAAAAATGGTTTTAAGGATTTATTTATATGGACATTAAAGTATTAAAATCAAAATTCCTTTTAAAAGTTTCAAATTGGTGTGGGAAACATTGATTCAAAAATCTATTTTAAATGGCTTCTTGAAAAATAGTGAGACTTCTAATTGTTTTCAAGAAAAATGGGGATATTTCTCTCAATAGTTTGATGATTATTTTAGTCTATTTCAATTTACTTCATTATTATCAATTTAGGTTAATATGATACAATATAATCTTCCATATTGTATCAAATGAGTTATGTTTGACTGTGGATATGCTATTTTTACACCATTCATGGTTTCTGGATAAAGTATTGACATTTCGTATGCTAGTTTTCATACGAATGCTTATCTTATGTTTCAAACATTCATATGAGGAATGAATTGGACTTAGTAAGTGACGGGTGGAGCCCGCTATTGCTCCTCGATGCATCGGTAGGTCTCATGAGACAAACTAGTGTCTTGGCACAAGGCCTTGAAAAAATCTTATGTGTAGTCTTGGCACGAGGCCTTGACTATGTGGTTATGATAGTATGGAATTATGCATTCCATCATTATGAAAGTGGTTATTGATATTTCATGTTATTATTCGACTAGTAGAATATCCATGAGAATAATTAAACGGAATTATTTCATTTTATCTTTTCCATATTATGTTGAAGTTCAATTTTAAAAGGCTTTTGTTTTAGCTATACATTGCCTTAAATGTTTATGCTTATTTATGAATGTTTCTGCTATATTGTTATCCTTACTGAGCATCTGAGCTCACCCATTTAAATATTTTATTTTTACCAGGACATGAAGAAGTAATTTATGAATTACCTATAGGGATAATATGAGGGGATATGAAGACAAGATGTTGTTGTAGTAGTTTTCACTTTATGATGTAATTTAATGTTTATGAATGTATCTAGTTATTCCATGGCTACTAAACTAATCGGTCTTTTGATACTTGATCTTTCTTGTTATCATGCCAATGTTATGTAATAATGAACTGACTCTGGGAAACTGGTGTTAGGGAATTACAGTTGGTATCAGAGAAAGTTTAATACAAACCTTGGAAGCTAGATTTAGATAAACTAGGATTAGAGCACATAGAACTAAGATGAACTTTGAGGATTAGTATAGAAGAATTTCCTAGAATTTTGGTATTGTATAGATTTTGTGAGTTTTCCAAGCATTACATCCCTGTCTGGATATGAGCAGGTAGAGGTGGCTCTGGAAGAGATGTACCTAGGGGTAAAACCCGAAAACACCGCTTTGAGCTAGACTCGAATGGGAAATGGTGCACGACAACGGGCCCTGCTACACTCTTGGTTATGACACTCCTAGGGGATATGCTTAGAACAATTTACATTTTCTTTACAAAACAATTTGAATTATTTTAATATAAAATGATAATAAGTAACCTTTGTTAATCTTATGGTGTTTCAAATTGAGAATATGGGGTCATTATATTCTCTAAATAATTTTATGTCTTCTGTTACTCACATAATGCTTTCTGGTTTTAGTCAATGGACGAAGTCCAAGGAAGTCATAGTAACTTTGAGAATGATGTACTAGGTGGGAAAAGTGGTGGAAATGAGCAACAAAATGGAATGTTGATAGGTATAAAAGATATCATGTTTATGCCAAATCAGTTTTCCAAAAATATGATCAACAACATATATATTAACCAACTCCCGGACTCAACAAAGAAGAGAAAGGTGATGAATGATAAGATCTCCATTAGTGGAGAACATGGAGAAAATAATCCTAAATTTCCATCATGCAGGAAATGTGGAAGGAGACTCCCAGGAAAGTGTCTCAGTGGAACAAAGAAATGCTTTACGTGCAGGAAAGAAGTACATAAAGTGAATAATTTCTGAGGAAAAATGAAGAGTACTATGGAAGAAAATAAAAATGGTCCCAAGAATTCATTTACATTCATTTGCCGTAAATATAGGGGACCTAGCCATTACCTGAGTGAATACCCTATTCTATAGGATATTTTCTTGGTCAAAGATGAAGCTATGTGGAAATAAATGGTTGGAGAAATGTTTAAATGTATTAGAGCTCTTTGTTGATGGGATTACTTTGGAATAATTTTCTATTGTATTTGTAACCCTGTAGTTTTCCATGTGAGAATGATATTTGAGGAAGTATTATCTTCTCCCTTGTGGATATAGTTATAAATAACTATTTGGTTTTATATGATCATTGAGTTTGATGTAATTACAAGTTATTATATTTTGGGATGAAAATGCAAGGTATGAGATAAAATTTCTGGTTAAAATTATGTTATGGTTATTTTGAGTAATTTATCTCATCTTGGTAATATTATAAAATATAGTTTTTAAAAAAGGACAACATGCAGACCATGTGACAACACATAGCGTCGGACAAAGCTATGGGAATTGAACCCATAACCAAAGTGTGATTGGGATTTATCGCCTACCACTGGACTATGTGAAGTCCCTGGTTTGTGTGACTAATTATTTTTAGTTAAATGATTTTATTGATCAATAATAAGTTTATTTGGGTTCTTATGTCTTATCAAATGAATACCCTTAGTATAGGAAAATGATCTGGTGATTAAGTGATAAATGTTATTTTGGATGATATTCGCTTTGTTGGGAACACTATATGCCCAAGGAAAATAGAATACTGTGGGGTTTCATTTGAGGAGTAATGGTGGATTTTTATCTACGTTTTTATTTTGGATTTATAGTGATTTGGGTTATTTATGGAAATGATTAACCTATAATAGAGAATATGTGATTAGGTTAATTACTTTTAAGTATGTGACTTTAAGAGTAGTTGATGTCATTTGGAGATAGAAATTAACATGGAAGATTACATAAAAAAATTCTTCTATGTTTTGGGTTTCAATATTAGTTTGGATTATATTGAAGGATTTTAAGGAAAATTGTTTATTGGATGTTATTTATTTAAATTTGGGGCGTTGATTTTAGAAATTAAGATTAGTGTTTATTTATCTAATAAAATATCCTTTTGGGGCATAATAAGATATTGTACTAACAATTTTGGTTTTGATTAATCTCTAAAGACAATGTAAATATATAGTTTATTCTTCTTGGATCATGTAATTCTATAGAAGTTTATTATAGCTCTTCCAGTGTGACCAAGTCTTCTTGAATACTCATCATTTAAAAAAATGAGTTAGTGGTGGAAATTTATTAAAGAATTAAACTCTACCTAAAAAGTAAATATATCTCTTTATTTTCTTAGTTAATCTCCAAAATGAATTCCTCGTCTTTATGTAATGTAACTTAAAACAAAATAATGTTTTCCGTTTACTTTTCCTACTAGGAAAAAAATGACTATTTGTCCCATCACAAGTTTGTGGTTTTCTTGTTGTCAAATTTCTCCTGATCATGTTTTCTATCCATCTCCATCAACACTTGGCACTTATTTTATCATCCATATCCATGTTTTTCTATAGGGAATCCCAGTATAGGTTATCTCGGGTGACCTTTGTACTTCTCTTTCTTTCTTTTAAAGTGATAGTTTTATTGAATCTTTTTCCAATGTGGGGAATTCCATTATACTCCAAAGCCCGATTTTAAAAATTGTGAGGATGCAATTTATTGAAGGAGGGGAGAATGTAACACCCAAAGCTTCCACGGTACGCTTCTCTTTGATTAAAACTGTAGCGTGTGTTGTACGCAACTTCGAGTTCTAACACACCTCGACCAATCAAAGTAGTCGTTATGAATAGTAATACCCACTTTTTAAAATTTTATAAATTATATATCTCAAAATGGACTTTATTTTTGGATTAGGAATATCGAAATAAGCCTAGGGTAAAATTTTGGAACATTTCGGATAACATTTATATTTTGATGAATAATGAAAATTACTAAATTTTAATTAAAAACAACTTTTTTAATCGAAATAAATAATACTGATAAATTATGAATTTGAGTGGTTTTAAAGTATATTTAGAATATATTTTTACCATTTAATACAATTTTGGTCATTGGACATAATTTCACAATTAAACCGGACATGAAGAAGTGTCAATCTTTTTATAGTTATTATCTCTTAAAAACATGTTTTTTGTTTTAACAACAGGAATTAATTTTAAATTAATTTTTGCCACTTATGTGTTTTGAATTTGGAGAAATGGATGCCATATTTGGAATCAGGATATCCAAATTGTGTAAATAGGTAACTTTTATATTTAGACATTTTGAATAATTACTTCAGTAAATATTTTATTTACCATGGTTAAAGGGTAAATCCGGTAAATAAGGGTAAAAAAATAATATTATAATAATAATAAATTACCCTAAAACGTGTCCTAACCTTATTGGTTGATACCTGTCCGACCATTGTCATCTTTGGGTCGATTTTGGGTCCCCATGGATCCACTTGTAAGTGATAATGACACTTTAAATTAATTAAGTTAAAATAAATACAAAAATGATATATGCATATATCTTTTAGAAAAACATTTTTTACATAGGATTATATATGTTGGATATTCAACTATAAATATTCATTTGAAATATAAAAATATTTCATATATAATGGTATTTTATTTATAATTTTTAGACATTTAATAATTAATATTATTTATGACAAAATAATGATGTATTATATTCCTTATTAATGAAAGAATCAAATAATTGGTATTATAAATGTTAAAATTAATATAATTTGAAAGTTTTGATGACATCCATGAATATATTGCTTAATATTACATTATGGGATTTTTTAAATGAATTTGTTTCGATTTAACAATGTTGTTAAGACTTTAACAAAAATGAATTATTGAATAGTGTCAAAATTGACATAAAAGAGTTTTTAAAACCAATAATATATTATTAATTGATATTAAATTCCTAAAAATCTAAGTTTCATCCAAGATACTTATATCATGATAGGGTTATCATTAATGGACCACTTGGGGGTCTCTTGGATGTATATAGTAAGTTTATTAACTATATAATATAAAAATACAATGTGACCTGGTAAATGTTAAACTAATTAACTAAGAGTTAAAACTAAAAGATAATTTTAATTTAGTGACCCAAACCTATCTAAAACCTATTTTTTGAGTTTTTTTCTACCTATACCCACCTTAACCTTTAAATAATCCACTTTTTATCCATTATAAACCAAATATGAATTTATTATATTATAATATTTCTAGATTTTCCTAAGGTGCCCTTCCTCCCCCTTATAAAAGGACACCACTTATAACCAATTATTAACACTTTCAAAGCCTTTTGGTTCGTCCAAAACCTACCAAAATACTCTCTCAACTTCCCTAACTTCATCCTAGAGGCCTTATTTTTATCAGAAAGCCAACCTAAAGATCTCTTTTTATCAAATCAAAAGGAAGACCCTGAAGAAGAGGTAATGTTTTCACCACCCTTTTTAATGATTATTTCTTCTTCAACTTCTTATTTCTTTGTTATTATCATTCTGAAATAATAACTACATTATCCCCTATATACTGTGAAATTATTATATATATGGTAAAAACATATTCAGTATTCTATCCATCCTTTGAATAACATGTCACCAAACATGCATACGTACGACTTACCGTCTCCACGTCGTGGTGTAATTGTTATTCAATATATTATTATTTGGATGGGTATAATAATGATGTATAATTCATATAAATAATAAATATAACATTATAATTATTCTGTATATATTATATACCTTTCAATTATATATTATTTTAATATCAAAATAATGATATTGTCGCTCGTGCGTACGTACGGACTACCGTCTCCACGAACGTGATGAGATTCATTCCCCATCGTATCCATTCATGTCTAATTATAATTTGATGATTAAAAATAATGTTTAAGTACATGACATCATTATGTATATGAATAATATACAACCTACCCATAACAAACAAGACTTATGTAACAAAACATATAAAATAAAACGAGTAAGTTAACACCTAAAACAACGATAATACTAAGATATCATTAACTAAACAATGTTAAAAGAACATATATGAAATCATATTAATGTATATGATCCTTTTATAATTCAATAACAATTATTTCATGATTATAAAGGAGGATAACCTAACCTCGACCAAGGAAAAAGTACAAAGTAAGGGGTTTCTTCTCTCACTTTTAATTCCGTGAGATTTCCATTGTTCACCACTTATTTATTGCATGTGGTGTGTGTAATTCCCATGATTGTATTCATTGTGTAATATAATTTAACTTATGTATATATACATCATAATTTTATGATACTTCTTTCATTGTTTTATGTTTTGTAAGATATCAAATCGATAACGGTATTTGAAATTTCAATTTCCACTCATTCGGCTTTACGCATACTTCATTGATTATTTTGCTCCAAGATTATGTGTGGAATAACTATTCATTCGATTATGTCATAATTTTCACTCCCCTTTATATGGATATAATTTTGATACACATAATCACTCCATTGATAAATTCTCAATTCATCTATATGAACTTGATAAGATTAATTTTAACTCATTCTCCATTTATTGAGTTAAACATCTAATTCATTGTTGTTGTTTTTATAAGAATATGTGTGAATTTCCTTTGATTGTTTTACACTTAATATCCAATCATATTGAGTTTATTTATATTTTTCACACATAATTATGCCGTAGATTTATCCTTAACCTAAGGATACGACCTTTATGAAAGATTTTATCTCAATTTACATTCCATTGAGACTCATTTGTTGTTATCCACCAAATCACTTTTATATGGTGTATATAATGTACATTGAAATAGTATATCATTAATCCAATTATTCTCATGATATTAAAATGTTTTTGTTACCTCAATTATTTTTATTCAAGTGTCTCTCTTTTAGTTAGGAACTCAAACTAAAATATCTTTTTAAAATGTTTTAATGATTTATTATTCTAAATCTTTCTCATTAATGTCCATGTTTTAAAAATGGTTTTAAGGATTTATTTATATGGAAATTAATGTTTTAAAATCCAAATCTATTTTAAAAGTTTAAAATTGGTATGGGACACTTTGATTCAAAAGTCTATTTTAATTGGCTTCTTGACAAATAATGCGACTTTTAATTATTTTCATGAAAAAGGGGGATATTTATCTCAATAGTTTGATGATTATTTTAATCTATGTCAATTTCCTTCATTATTCTCGATTGAGGTTAATATGATACAACATAATCTTCCATGTTGTATTGAATGAGTTATGTTTGACTGTGGATGTGCTATTTTTATACCATTCATGGTTTCCGGATAAAGTACTGACATTTCGTATGCCAGTTTTAATACGAATGCTTATGTTATGTTTCAAACATTCATATAAGGAATGAATTAGACTTAGTAAGTGAGGGGTGGAGCCCGATATAGATCCTCGATGCATCGGTAGGTCTAATGAGAGAAACTATTGTCTTGGGATAAGGCCTTGACAAAATCTTATTTGTAGTCTTGGCATGAGGCCTTGAATATGTGGTTATGATATCCTAGCATTATGAATTCCATCTTTATGAAAGTGGTTATTAATATTGCATGTGATTATTATACTAGTAGAATATCCATGAGAATAAGTAAATGACATTATTTCATTTTATCTTTACCATATTATGCTGAAGTTCAAGTTTAAAAGGCTTTTGTTTTAGCAATACATTTCCTTAAATGTTTGTACTTATTTATGAATGTTTCTGCTATATTGTTATCCTTACTGAGCATCTGAGCTCACCCATTTCAATATTTTATTTTTCCTAGGATGTGGAGAGGTAATTTATAAATGACCTGTAGGGATAATATGAGTGGATATGAAGACAAGATGTTGTTTTAGTAGTTTTCAAATTATAATGTAATGTAAACATTATGAATGTATCTCGTTATTATAAGGCTACTAAACTAATCAGTCTTTCGAGACTTGATATTTCTGGTGATCACTCCAATGTTATGTAATAATGCACCGACTCCGAGCAACTGGGTTCGGGGACTTACATAGTTTATTTGACATATGTGAATAGTGTGATTATTTATAATGCATATCGGTATAACATTTCTTGGTGAGGATGTCATTATCATGAAATGCCTCACTTTATATCTAAGAAGTTATGATGGTGATGGAGATCATAAAATCTCTATATGACATGTATGATACTCCTATGGAAATTAATAAATTGTGCATGATGTGATGGTTATTCAATATAACTTCTATTGAAATACATATATGATATTTTAGGATTTATAAAATATAATTATCAATGAATAAATTCATCAAAGGGAATTCAAAGAACCTTAATGATAATGGATGAGGATGGACACATAAAAGGAGATATCTGAATAAAACATTAACATATATTTCTCAAGGAAATAGTTGGATAAATTTGCATGGTCCAATCCCAAGATGCTATATTTTAGGGAATAAATAAAATGTCAAAAATAATTATAGAAATCACAATGGAAACTCTGGAGTAGACTCAACTTCTATATGTTCAAATTTTATTTACCCAATATAAGGAAGAAACTAATTTTTTCTTTGTGTCAACATACCGGTGGAATCATGGATGGTTTATTTTAGAGTATTTTTCCATTAAGTGGTAGAATGTGGTTTCATGTAAGATTATGTCTTTTATGATTTCGCCAATGTTTATCTGTTGGATGATGACACTAGGATTTCATTAAGAATGGTGATGTGAATATCCAGATAAAGAATAATGGGTTCTTAAAAATCATATGTGTTAGATATGTTCAAAGACTATGTAATAACCTGATTTCCATTTGAAGGATTGATGAGGAATTCTATAGAAGGTTGTCCTTCAAGTTAGATAAAGGGAATGTGAAATCTCGGAAGTTGGAACTAGTTCACACAAACGTTTGTTCAGTCCCATGTTGGTTACCTTCACTTTGTAAATTTTGTTGATGATAATCTAAGAAAGGTTTTAGTTTACTTTATAAATTGCATATATAGTTTTTCCTACTTTCATTCAATGGAAATCCATAGTGGAAAGGGAATGTGGTTAGAAGTTGAACTGTCTTCATTACGATGTTAGTGGTGAATATATCATATATAAATTTTTGATATTTCTTTTTATGAATAAAGGGATAATAGATGAGAATATGGTTCCTAAATAACCATATAAAAATGGAGTAGGAAAAAGAATTAATTTTAAAATTATAGAGAACTTTCAAAGCATGTTGTTTCACTTGGGAATGCCTAAGGGTATTTTGGTGGAGTTATCCAATTGATTTGAATACCTTGTCAATAGGATTTCAGCATCAATTGTTGGGTAGGAATATTTAGAGGATATGTTTTTTGGAAAATAGTTAGAAGTGGACAATCTTAAATTCACTAGATGTATAACATATGTGCATGTTTATTCTAATGATCAAGATAAGATTTAAAGAAAATACAAAGTGTGTTTTCTAGTTATGAATGTAGACAAAAATTTTGTGTTTCAGCTATGGGATGAAGACATGAGATAATTCATCTTAATATAATATTTTATCTTTAATGTGAATGTTCTATTTAAGGACTCATACATGTAAAAAAAAATAAATTTTAGGGAAATAAATAAACTATAAAAGTACATTTTTATCTTATTATGAATACCAAAATAGATAATGTTTTGAAGAACTCAAATGGATGTACTAACAAATCAGAAGTGAGGCCCCCAAAAGACATTTCATAACATTAAAAGATGTTTAAATCTCTTGTGGGAATAAAAAAAAAGGTCTTCAGAAGAAAAAGTTGTATCAAGAAGAGGAATTATGCCGATTCACTTAAGGATATCAACTAGAGTCAGAATGATGGTTTATAGTTTTTTTAATTACATAAAGATTATACTCTTAATAGATTCAAGGGAAACCTAGTGTTAAAAATAATTCATGATACTCAGTCACTATAATCTATAGAAGTTAGTAATGAATATTTATTTGTCTTCCATTAGGTCCAAGGTAACATGTGAATTTAGTGATTTACTATAATTGGAACGATATCTTGAGGATAAGTTGGATTACCATTTGATGGAATATTCTAATAGATAATATGGATCAAAGGTGTGACCAATTGTAATTGGAATTCAAAATATGAAAGGAGTTAATTTCTTGAGGTTTTTTTCATTGGTACATAAACATATAATAATTATAAAAATAATAATCATGGTGGAATCATAAGATCTATATAGAGAACAAATAGATGTAAAGATAGAAATCCTTTATGGAGATTTGAAGAAATAAATTTGGATAAAGTACCTAGTGGGTATCACTGATGAAGGGAAATAGAATTTGGTTTATAATATGAAACGTTTTTATGGTCCAAATCAATAACTGAGATATTAGAATTGGAAGTTTGGTGCTTTTTATAATAATATGTATTCAAAAGGTGTAATATAGGTAATTTTCATTATAGAATGCAATGGGATGATGAAATTTTCTTTATTATAATCTACTATATTGATGAATAGTTTTTGTTGGGTTTTGGGGAATCATTGATTTTAGAGCTGAAGTGTATGATTTCTAGAAGATGTCAAATGAAGGATCATATACATCCCTATAAAATCATGGTTATTAGGGTAGAGAGGGTTATCAAAGAAAAAACATCATTTGAATCCAAGAAATATTATATATGAAAGATCATTGAAAGTATTAGAATGATTGGATGTAATCCCATATCTATAGCTCTTGTCAGATACATCATGTTTCCCAATGAACTAGCACTAGAAATGGAGGAAGAAAGATGGTACATGGAGAATGTTTCATTTTCATTAGTGGTCAGAATTTTTATGTTTGTAATGATTTGAACTCATACAAAAACATATTTTGTTGTGGGTGTTGTAAGTATTTTTATGCTAAACCCTATTAGAGAACACTGTGTTGAGGTAAATTGATCATCTGATTATTCAAAGGATATTAAGATAGTGATCTTTATCTTGGGGAGGACGATTTTTTGCGTGTATTTGTGGATGTAAACTTTATTAGAGGTTAAAACACTAGAAATAGCACTGTTTATTTTGTGTTCTCCTATGGAGGATAAATAATAAAATGGATGCGATGAATACTAAGGACTATTACTCTATGTACATTGGAAGTAGAGTAGGTATCATTAATGGTAGTAGAAAAGGATTTGGTTTTGTTGAGTCATTTTTGATGGATCTTGAGAGAATTTGGGAGGGTGAAATTTTATTCTATAATAATCAGAGTGTGATTTATTATTATTATATTCCTATTTCCCGTAAAGGAAAAATAATATTAACCCAAAGTACTAATTCATCATAAACATGATGTATAATATGTTGTTAGATCTTCATAATACACCATTTTAAAAAATCCTATATACATGTTCACTAAAAAATTATTTCAAGAAAGTGTAATGGAACATCACACCTATGTGGAGAATGATTTATTTAATGGATAATGGATAATAATGTATGATAAAAAAGGAAGGGAAGTTATTTTTTCAATGCTTTGTATGGTTTCCAAATTTTCTTGAAAATTCTTAAAGTGGGAGATTTTTGGGATGTGGAGACAATTTTAGGTCACTATATTCAGTTTTTATGAATTTTCTCATCTAGGTGTGCAAGCAGTAGAAGTGAAATCATCCAAGGTTATTAAGGACTGATCAGAGTTTTTGTCTTCTCATGCAGTCATAGTGGTTTAGAATGTTCTATTAATAGAGGTCACTATAATGATGTTTCTGGAAGAGTTCACCAGGGTAAGTGATCAGAGTCAAAGGGAAATTGGCGATCACCAGTAACATACCAAACAGAGGTATCCCCTAAATGTTAGAAACCAATGTAATTAGTAAGACTATATAAAAACCCCTATAAAAGGAAGCATGGATATTCTAAATAGTGCACGTTAATTAAGAATAGTGTTTCCTTAAAGTGTACAGTGGATCAATCATTTTCCATAAGACTCTGATATGATTAGTGAATTATAATGTGTTAATATTCAATAATTAATTTTTAATAATTTATTTATAAATTAATTTTAATTACTATAATTTCACAATATATAATTAAATAATTAGTGTTTCTCTTAATTTTATAAGACTCGTTTTCTAAATCACATTAATTCCATGTCTTCTTTCCCTACATTATTTTTTTTCTTGGTTTTATTTCCTTTTTTTGAATTTATGTGAGTTTTATTAAGGTGGGTGTTATGTATTAATTTATGTAGTGGGTATTATGTGAATCATTTCTATATTTAAATACACATATTCAGGGGATGGAACTTTCAGAGGCCTTATTTCAACTATGAAAAGCCCCCAACATGTTAAATTTCTATGATCTGATGATCATGGTTTGGCTGATCGCAAGATGCCGTCACATACCAACAAAAATTACCCCAAATAAAAAGTGAATGAATTTTTATCCATGAAAAATATTAATATGGGATAATGGTTTATGAATGTCATAAAAGAGAATAAATGTTTTCAAACAAACCAATTTAACTTCTCTACTCTAATTTACATTGTTCAATGCAGCATAAATCCATTGAATTTTTACGTTACATTATAACTTTCATTGACGATTTCATGAGGTTGAAAAATTTGATATTCATGAAAATAAAATATGAAGATATGGAGATGTCAAAAATATTTATAATAGAAGTGTATAAAGAGTTGGGTGTATATATAATAAAATTGAAAATAAATTTTGTGAAGGACTTCAATAGTAATTATTTAAAATCATATCTTTTTTATAATGGTATTAGACATAAATTTAGTTGTCCTTGTACACCTCAATATTATGGAGTTTTATAATTTAATAACATAATTTTTGTTTAGATGGGAATAATCATGCTTGATGAATATAAACTCTCAAAATTCTTCTAGGGAGAGGAAGTAATTATAGTTGTGTCTGTTCCAAACCGTTGTTTGTTAATACTAAAATCAAATATAGATCCTTATAATATGTTTTATAAGAAGAAATGTAAAATAAATATATATTATGGTTTTGGGAACCCTTTTTTAATGAAGATAATGAATAGTTATTTGGGAAAGTTTTTTAAAAAAGCTAAGGAAAGAGTATTCTTGGGATATTGATATAAGAGAAGAAACAAGGGCTATTATAAAAAATGGATGAATAATTTGGTTGATTTTTGTAATTTTATAGTCATTTCACATAAGTCAAACTTATAGAAATATAGGTAAGAATATGTGGAATTATTAATTATAGACAAAATTATAACATCCAGAAAGGTTAATGAAAAAGAACATGGTTGTGAAACTGACCTTTTTCATGATTATTTCTAGAATTCTAGTGATGAGGAAAGTAGTATTGGAGGTAAAAGTATGAAATTTTAAAAGTTACAAAGGTATGTTGAACCAATAAATACAATAGATAAGAAAAAATCAATAGTTTAGAACAAAAGAAATTTGAGTCCTAAAAATGAAATGTCTATTAATTTAAAGGCTAAAACATAATAAGCTTAAAATATTATTGAGCATATGAAGTGGATAAGAATTAAACCAGATTATGAAAAATGAAACCCAATATATTTTTCCGATACCATAAGGAAAAATATTTATAGTAATTAAGTGGGTAATTAGAAATAAACAGAATGAAAAATGCTGATATATCAAAGAATAAATCAGAATTAGTTTGAAAAGGATATCTATAGGTGGAATGGGTTCATTTTGAAGAATTATTTTCACCCATTTCAATACATGAAACTATAATAGTGTATTTGTTTTCTGAAACCCATATGGGATTTAATGTTTATCAAATAGATGTAAAATCTTCTTTATTAAAAAGATATCTTGAGAATGTTGTTTTTGTTAAGAAAATAAAATATTTTATACTTGAATGATATGGAACTATGGTGTATAAATTTATGAAATTCTTGTATGGGTTAAAGAAGGTCCCTTGATCCAGATACTCAAAAAATTATAGCTACTTGAAATAATTGATATTTTTTAAAGGAAATGTTGACATCAACTTATTTGTGGAGGAGATGAGAAAAATTACCCTTATTTTTATTTTTTATGAAAATAAAATAATTTTTTTAGCTATTATGGAAAATTATTTTTAAGAATTTTTTGAATAATTAAATTATAATATCGAAATGGTAATATTCAGAGAGTTGAATTTCACCATGGGTTTAAAATTTTTATAAAAAGGAAGTTAAACCATCCAATTAAAGGCCAAATATTCCATGTAATTTTTTATAAAATTTTAAATTGAAGATTTAGTATAAATATTCACACCTATTATAGTTGGTGAGATGTTGAGAAAAGATTATGATGGAAATATTATGAATTTAAAATACTGATAGAAAATAATCAAAGACTTTAATTATATTAAGATATAAGTAAATGATATTGTGTATTTAGTAACTTTGAGTGAAAGATATCAAAGTGATCAAAATAAATCACACATGAAATCTTCTAAAATATTTATTTGGTATATCAAAGAAAATCAAGTTATGGTATAATATATAGAATAAGGGATGAGTTGAAATTGTTGGGTTTCATCAATGAAGATTGATCTATATATTACAATGATAAAAAATCAAAACTAGGGGGACCTTTCTTTTTAGGACAATATTTTTTGAGATAGAATAAAAAATTCATGTAATGATAAATCTAAATATATTGCTACCAAAAATTATTATACATATATGTTGTGGATGAAAGTATGGATGGAATATTTGAAGGTGAATATTGAAATACCATTTAAAATTACATGTGATAATTAGATGCAATTGTTCTTTCTAAAAAAACAATGAAATAATCTATATAAATAAAAGTTGATACTGAATATCATTTTATCAAATAAAATGTTTTTAATTAATGTTTTAATTTAGAGAATAGCTCAAAAAATTTGTATTTTTTGATATTTTAACCAAAGCTATGCTAAGAGAAATATTTATGGAATTAAGGATATACATCATGTCCAACCTTCCCCTCTCACTTAAGGATTTTATAGAGAAAACCCTACTATTCCTTTTCATTCTACTGTCAAAAAGGGAGATAATTACTTAACTATGTACTTTACATTTTTATAATGAAACTGTCATTCCTATAAAAATGGGGTTAAAAGAAAAGGGGACGACAATCTATGTGAGTTGATTTAGAAAGGGGTCATCAAAAAAATTTTCCAAGCTTTTTTTATCAATGAGATAATGAATCCTCAAAAAAATAATACTTTTTCAAGTAGTCTAGTATTAGAACACTTCTCTTTGAGAAAGGAAATGAGTTAATGAATAATATAAATTTAATAAAATCAGTGTTGTTGGTTGTGACAAAAAAATCCAAAAGGGGATATTTAATAACCCAATGGAATTATAAAAGGTGTTGTAATTTTTATCAACTGAATGCGTGAGAATGTTTTTGAGGAACAATTGATTGGGAATTTATAATTTCTAGAGTTTTAAATAAAAATTATATGAGATAAGGTGGCCTACTATTATATCCATAAATTATACCGATTCTGGTAATAGAAATTAAGTCCATGGAAGATAGCTAAATTTTTTTCTTTGGATTTTCATATTGTGTTGATGTTTTAAAACAAGTAAAAGGATTGCTGAGAGATCTATATGTTTTTTTGGAAGTTACTTGATGAGCTGTGGAGGCTGACATTTAATAAAATTGGGAGGTGAGGTAGATATTTAGAACTATTGATCTAAAGTTATGTAGATCTTTAGAGTTTGAGGGGTATATTATGGATAATGAAAAATTAATGAAACATACATAATATATGGTTACATATGAAAGATATTTATCAAAACATTGTGTATATTTCACTAATATAAGTTTTTTAAAATCAATTTTTTTGGTGATCACAATTACTAAATGTATGTACAACGTTTTTCCTTTCAGTAAATGTTTATCAAAGATTCACTATGCTAAAACACATTAAACCATGCCATAAAAGACATAAAATAGGAATTATGACACAATGAGAAGGACTGGGCTACAAAATAGATCATTCCAATTTCTTCTCTAAAGATCATAATGAAAATCCTGGAATCCAAACCATAGTAAAACCTTTGTTCCTAAAAACTCATGTAAGGCCACACCACATGGTAAATATATACTCCGATTATATTATACTAAATATTCATCAAGTATTCAACTTAAGGTTCATGGAAAAACAACCACAAAATCAACATAACCTTTAAAAGTTTCTATCAGACTCCACACTGTAGCCCAATTACCCATGCTACAATGACTACCTCCAAGAAAACGAATATTCTACCACACCATAATGAGCTTATATACAAAATATTTAAGATTCACGAATTTCATGTTTTTAAAAGCATTGATATGTCTCATTAATGTTTTGTCTTTACCAATGGTCCCCAACTCCAATGAATGCTATAAATAGAGTCATGGAGAGGCTTTGATCAATAAAATGAATCTCAATGAACATTTATGATGTATTATTTATTCTAAATAAATTATTAATGTTATATTGAAAGAGATCTACCTGATTCTTCCAATTATAAATATTTAAAGGAAAATTGGGCTTTAACAACATCAATATATTTTTTTTCCTCTATCTCATTGCGCTAATTTCTCCCAAGTTTTAATTTCTTAAAGGCTCTTCCTTTTATTACTTGTTTTTTCTATCTCTTTCATTCTATATATTTTAATTATTCAAGTCGCAAAATTTAGTTCTTTGTATAGGGCTCGAAAAAATAAACAACCATATGCATCTTATTATACCTTATGTGATCACCACCATTAAATTGAGGGATCATGGGTTTTTTTAATCTAAAGGATCAATTTTTGTTAATGTATTCTCTTAAAACCAATAACTTATTTTTTTTCTTATTTATTTCTTGGTATTCCAATAAAACCATGAGAGATATATAAATCTATCAAGACTTCATGAGGGGAGGACATGCAAGGGATTATTTTTGAGCTTATATCAAACTCATTTAACAAATTAATCCATTTTAATTTCCATAATTTATTTTCTCAAATGATATAAGTTTTAATTTATTCTACGTAACTCACATAATGATGTTCTGAGAATATACCCTGATACAAGTCTAGTTTTGTTTAAAAAATCCATTGGACTTATGTTATGAAAACTAATTCTTATAACTAGACATTATAGTAGGCACTATTAAAGAAATTCCAGATGAGTAATAGAGAGTAGTGAATTTTTAATGGATTAATAACTTGGATGATTTAGAGTTACGGAAGGTAGTTCTCAATAAGAACCTAAAAGATATTCCATGATGTGAATAAGTATAAATAAAAAAGGTCAGAAGTCATTAAGTTCAAATTAGTGGAAAATAAGATGATCAAAATTTATAAAGGGGAGATATTAGAATCTAGTGATCAAACAAAGTGTTGGAGAAATAGAAGGGGAAAACTGAAAACTTATGATATTTTTCATATCCAGTTAAAATAATTAAAAGGATAAATGATAAAAATTTTAGAAGGAAAATTTATAAATAGAGGTGTAAGTGGAGAGAAATTAATTTTATAATTTAAAATATTTAAGGTAAATAGATGATTCTAGGGAATTTAACTTAATCTTTAGGTAAATTAAAATTCAAAGTGATAATGTTGGACTAAACATAAAAGAAACAAAATTAATGAAGGTGAGACTATGATTATAAATGACATACAAGGAATAATTAATGATAGTTGGTTCTATTATTTTTGGGAGATTTGACGAAGAATATCTTTGATATCATGCATGTATTTGAAGGAGGTAAGGTGAGGTTTAAATTTTGGGGAAGAAAATGATCTTGGAAAAAAATTCATTATATAAATGTTGGTTGTATAAAGGGATAGTTCATTTAGAACACATTATTTGTGAGAATTTTAGAGAAGTAATACAGAGAGCCTGGCTTTTATGTTTTAATAGATATGTGAGGTTAATGAAGATGAGAATTTTAATAATAGAAATTCATAGAAGTGGAGGAAGTTTCTAAATTTTAGAATATCTATGAGTTAAAAAAAATGAGAAGTTTAATTTATGGTAGACGAGGTTTTAGAACATTTTGTTTTTAAAATTTTACTTTGTGAGAATGTGTGGACTCAAATCACTCTAAAAGTTTAAATGAATACTAAATGTTTTGCATAAACAACCAGAAGAAAAGTTATTTTACTCACTTCATTTGGTGGTAGAGTTGTAAAATTATGGGAAACAATATAACTAATTATTAAAAGACATTAGTGTTGGGAAACTCTTTTGGTAAAAATATGACACCCTCTCATACCCCTTATAATCATTGATTGACTTTAGGGGAAATTATGTTTCTTGGACTAGATCCAAACATAGGAAGGATGTTTTCACCCACACTGGAGATGAAAATTGAAAAAATCATGTGTTCCATGGATTTAAAAAAATTTATATTTAATATGGGTAAGATTAAGAATTTATGTTTGAGACGAATTAGTCTCTAACAAGTCATGTAGATTAATATGAGTGTAAAGGAATATGTAAAATATTACTATTGTGTAAACTCCCCTTCTAAATGTTTCATCAAATTACTAGGTACTTTAGTGATAAAATAAAGTTTTATATTATAAGATTAAATAGATGCTAAAATCAAGTACTAATATTTAAAAAAATAATAATTTCACTAGTAAATGAAATTTATCCAATTTAATTAAATTAAATTTTTATGTTAATATTCTTGTATAAGTTTTTTAAATAAAATTTATCACAACTTCGGGATGAGGATGATTTCATGTATAATTTTTTTGTTTAATTAATTAAAATTTTATCTTTCATGATAATAAATAAATTTCATATGTTTTAAAAAATATATTAAATATAGAATATTATTTCATGCATTAAATGAGGTAAATTTCAGGTTTTATGTCACAACTTTTAAAAATTGAAATTTATGTAATGTAAATAATTAAATAAATTTAAAGTGAATGATAAAATTTTTTCAATATGAAATTTATATTATGTATGAGATGAGATAAATTTGGAAGATAATAATAAAAAATTTTTATAATAAAATATAACTCATATAATGTCGAGATAAATTTAATAAATCAAATTTTATGTTTTAAAAATGAAATTTATATCATGTATGAGATGTGATAAATTTTATGTATAATTATATATGATTTATAAATTGAAAATCATATCATATATGATATGAAATAAATTTCATATGCAAAAAAAAATGTTTAATAATTGAAATTTATCTTGTGTAAAAAATGAGATAAATTTCATGTACTCTAGTAAAAATATTAAAAAAATGAAATTTATCTCATATATGGTATGAGATGAATTTATATATAGTATGAGGATATTTTTATATAAAATAATACATTTTTTAAATAAAAATATAACTCATGTATTATATAACATAAAGTTTAGGCAAAATGATACTTTTTTTAGGATTGAAATTTTTCCCCTATACAAAACAACATAAATTTCTTATAATATATTCAACCATTTATAAATTTAAATTTATTTATTGTGTGAGATTAAATAAATTTATTTTACAATAATTGATATTTTATAAAATAAAATTTTTCTCCAAAATGAGAAGAGATATTTTTGAACAAAAATAATATATATTTTAAAAAATGATTTTTTCACACATACATGGTGAGATAGATTTAACATATTATATTTTATATTTTTAAAAATTAAATTCATCTCAAGTTTGGGTTGTGTTAAATTTTATTAAGAATGATCAGTACTAAAAATCCATAAAAACAACTTTATCCTTTATCAGTTTATTAAAAAAATAATAAAGGAAATGGTAAAGGTAAAATTTTATCAAGAAAGGAGTTATGGTAAATTTAATGATAAAAAATAATGAAATAGAATCTTAAATACATTGTAAGAAAAGGTTTTTAAAATCAGAATTTTTTCTCACATTTGTAACCCTAGTTCTTTATAGTATTTAAAATTCCTTATGTTCTTATCCTTCTAAAGGAAAAAATATAATTTGAAAATTAATTAGTAGGGATTTAATATGTCTATCAAATTGATTATAGGATAATAGGTACCATTCCTTCTATTATTCTCTCCTCTCCATATCAATTTTATAAGAGTTCCCTTTCATTATTTTGATGTTTCATTGACACATGTTTCTTTAGGGTGTGGTTTAGTATTAGTGAATAAAACTGAGACATTTATAAAACCATCTTCTTATTATAATCAATATGGTTATTGTACCTAATAACCAATGAATATAAAACTGTTGATTATTTATGATTTTTATGTATGTTTCTTTATTGAAATAAATTTCCTTAAATAATCTCTATCAACATTAATCATTTCAACTTATATTAAAATTATCTTTTTCATCTTTATTAAATTTCATCATCTTTTTAACCTTTATTATATTCTTGCATTAGATATTCTAAGTTAGAGATAAAACTCTTGAATACGACACAATCAAATTTTCTCATTTATAATTATATTTTCGATATTGAAAAATTCAACTCAACTCTTTAATATTTACTCATTTTATCTTCTATTTTATATTTTATATAAATTTATCATAAACTAATTTTTGTATCCTAATTTTTAATCTTATTCATATAATCATCTAGTTTCTAGCTCCTCCCATGCATCTACACACTCCTCTATGATAATCCATTATAATTTATCTATGGATATAATTTTCACCAAAGTAAATGCATAATTATATTCCTCTTTTCTATTCCATATAGTGATATTTTTCTTCCCCTATTACTTTACAAGAACTATTACCAGTCCGTTTTTTTAAATTTTACCTCATTTTCTAAAATGATATTACCATTAGTTTTACCCAACATGTATAAATATGGTGTTTCTTTTCAAGGTATTTATTACCTTAAATGTGATATTGTCATTTTCTTTTCATGACTGCTAAAAATGGAAGGATTGTAGCTGCAATAATGAGAGGTGTTTATACCCAAGTTTTCTATAGTTTCATTTCAAGAGAATTTTTCACTCTGTTAGAGCTTTTTGGCATATACTTTTCTAAAAATATATTTTCTTTAGTTGGATTTGATGTATATAAATCTAGTGTTTCTATTCTAGTACTTTGTAATGACGAATGTATATTTTTCATTTCACTTATAGGAGTCCCAATCTTAAAAGGATATAGGCTTGAAATAGGGAGTGATGTCTATACCCAATTATCTCATTGATATAGACTATGTTTTCGTATGAGTAGAGGTAAAACCCTTTTATTTCCACCTATACTATATTTAGGAGTTTTTTAAACCATTTTGGAATGATAATTCAATTTTTCATCAACTATTCCATAGTTCTAGATTAACAAAGAGAAAATGAAACTTTTGTAATGTATATATTTTTACTATCTCATTCAATATTTTATGATATCTAAGCACTAATAAATTCAAGAACTTTAAAATACAAAAATATATTTTAGATTGTAGGGAAAATTATACCAATTTCACATAGTGGGTTATCAAATCCATCTTTGAGAGTGTAATATATTTATGAAAATGATGAGAGAATTTAGTTTCCCTTAGATAAGATGAAGGAAGTGGCATCATAGAAACATTTTAGATTACATGAATATTCTAATACCAGTGATGATTTTTTTATTATAATTTGATAAAAAGGGGTTGAGTAAAATATTTTGTGTTTTTTGAAAACGATTTAGAGCCTTTATTATGGGTTTTAATTCCCCCAGTGCTCCCGACGCTCTCCGAACACAGCCTTCTTCCCCTTCATCCTAGGGTTTTTTCCTGCTCCACTGCTTTAGCCCAGTGCTCTCGGCACTCTTTTTATTGGGCTTGGCTTTCTCCAAGTCCTGTCCATTTTTTCTTTTGATGGTTCCTGGTATCCTCTCCCAATTTCTCCTCTCCTGGCTTCGTGATGGTCTTTCTCAGATGCCTTTCTGTGCTCTGGCCCCGAGTTACACAACTCCTATCCTGTTCATATCATGAGTAGGGGGAACAATGAGGTTTTGAGATATGGTTCGGCGATTGAGGATCGTCTCAGTGCTTTTTGTCTTCTTTATTCAGGGTTTTAGCCCCTGGTATCCTTATAGGGTTTCATCCCCTGGTCAGTATTCCCCTATTTCCTCCTCAAGTTCCTATCCCAATCTTTATTCCTCACTCTCAGTGATTTAGGGTCGTCTTCTATTGGGGATTTTCATTTTTCTATTACTGGTTCATCAATAGATGTGGTGTCGGCATAGGGTGGTTTTTGGGTTGCGAGGTGGAGGGAATCGAAAAAGGCCCTGGTTTGAGGTCTCTCAGTCGGTGATGGTCTTACTACTGTCTCATCCTACAAATGCCCATTTTTCTCTGATCTAGAGCCAGGCTTCCAGCATTCTCTCTGAGGTAAATATGCACTTCGGTCTTCAAGGTTATTTGGTAAGTGAGTTTGAGATGGCGGTTTTGGGAGGTGATGGTGACGATTATCGTTCAGCGGCGGTGAGGCGATGGTGTTGTCGGTGACACATGGAGTGTCAGTGGAATAGTGACTGCGACTCTTCGATGATAGGAGTCACTCAAAAACAATGATGATGGTTCAAAATCAACGATTTTCAGTGGGTCTCTCTGATGAGGATGGTGGATCGTGTGTTGATGGTGATGACGTAGGTGACAAGATGTTCATGATGACGGAGAATGGTTCAAGGTGATTAGGTTGGTGATGTGTCGATGGTATCAGAGGGCTGTTCGAAGTGTTTTGGTCCAACAATGTTAAATGGTTTTCTGTATTTTGATTTCAAATTTTTAATTGGTTCTATTGTGATAACAATGTGGAAAGTTTTTTGGTTGGTTCATGTGATGGTTTGATTTTGGTATGTTGTTTGAAAGTATATATGGGACTTGGGATGATGAAAATGTGGAATTTTTTTATGGTTCACACATACCCATAAATCAGTTGTAATAATTGAAAAAAGGATTGTAGGATTCAGATCCTTGATTATTTTATTAGTTTAAACACTCTGGTTTATTTTACTACAATATTGTATGGGGTCACTATCACTATTGAAAATTGGTTTTGATATTGAAGCTTGTTGATGAGTTTATATTGATATCAAGCATCATTGTTTTGGGTGTCCTTAGTTTCAATTATTCCCCATAAATTTCTAGATTTATCACTTCATCAGTACCAAAAGGAGTAAATAATTTTAAAATAACATAGTCTTAATGAATGGATACAAGTTATCGCTACTACCATGACCAACATTAATACTCACCTTCAACCCTTTACCAACACTCCCTTATTCATTTAAAATTATCTTTTGAATTTTTTCATTGTCTATTCTATCTAAAAATCCTTTGAACACAAATTACGTGTTATAAAATTTATGGTGATTTCCATACCGCAGAGTGTAAACAATTAGACCAAAGGTCACTTATATTTGTGTTAATATTGAATGGTGTTGAAGGGAATGCTTCTAGAATAAGATTATTTTGACCAAGGATTTTCATCACTTCATTACCATTCTCATTCATACTCATAAATAATATTTCCAATTTAACTTCCTCTATTAAAATGTAAATAAAGTATGGGTGTTAATAATTATTAGAAATAGAATTAAACTACACATTCTACTTTCTTAGAAACTCATTATATTATTTTATTTAAACATTATTCTATTTTAGATTAAAATGATATTCATATATACCAAAATATTCAACATATTTAATCATATGATTCCATGTGACTTTTTTTTATAATTATAACTGTAATAGTATTTGGAATAAGGATATCCCATGCTATGTTTTATTCATCAAGTTCCATTTTCCACCATGTTTTCCAGAAACATGTTTTAAATTAATATTTTTGATGAAGTTATTGAAAGTCTTATATGATATTTTTATTAAATATAATAATTATAAAAATATTTCATTAGGTCAATATCATACATTTCATTTTCTATCATTTTGATTTATCATTGAATTTTCATAGTGAAATTAAGATATAATTATCCGACACATTAATGTTTGTGGGAAACTCTTGGGATCAATGGTCATCCTCACATATTTTAAGGAAGTTAATCATCCACTACAAGGGGATCTAGTGGAAGGATTATACCCTAAAATTGAAAGTTATTAATTATTTGGGTATTAAGATTGTTTAATATACATGATATCATTTTAGTATTCAATTTTATCCCTTTTTATTAAGGACTACATTTCATTCTCATGTTAAAAAGAATTATTTCATTCTGAGTGGTTAATGAAGAGTCATGTGAATGTATGAATACAAGTTATGCACATTGAGTATGCTCATAAAGATAATAAATATATTGGTATTTATATTCATGCTATTCAATCAAATCATTAATTCATGTGTTCTTAAAGATTTCTTGTTCATCACTTCCATGAAAAATGAACTATAGGTACCATCATAATAGTTATTGTTGGAATTTGTAAAGAATGGATATATATTCTTATACTATTTATAGATATAGAATTAGGGTATATATTCATAGATATAACATGTGAACATGTTCTTGATACAGGTGAATAAAAAATTTTAGTTGTTTCACCTCATTTTTCTTATTTTATAGCTCTACTCTACATTCTTTTTGAATGTATTTTTCTTTTTTTATTATATGGTTCTCTCTTGATAGACCCCCTAACATACTCCTTGACAAATGACCCATTTAATTTCCTCGAGCTGTAAGATAATATTTTATTGGAGGCCTAAAATACTCTAGAATCTTTTCCCTTTGCATCCTCATAACTAGTTATATTCATTATCTCATTAAAGAATATACCCACTCATTTATCTTCAAACATGGTTTTTACTTGATATGAATGGTGTATTTTATTTATGTGTTGAATGAATTTGGTTTCATTTTTCATATTTTTTAAATGATTTGATTTTTTATTCAATTAAAATCATTAATGTATTTAATATTACTATAAATAAATTAATCCATTTTAGATACATAATTATTTATATTGTGATGGGTTAGTAAGACCAATCTATGAGGTATATCAACTACTTTTTACACATGGGGTAAAATTTAATTTTTCTTTTTTATTATTTATCTTTTTATCTTTAATTTCTGTAGGTGGGATCTCAATTTTTTTTAATAAAATGTATTACCATTGTTAAATAAAACAAGGATCATGTTTGTGGAATTTAAACATTATCATAAACTTGGAGGGGTGTCCATAGGTAATGATATTGATAATATATCTTTTTGAAATATTATAGATTATCCAAGTGAATATTTTCTTAGGGATCCAAAAACCATTGGGACTATGGAGAAATGTAGACATGAATTATGTAGGGAAGTGGCATGAAAACACATTTTATATTAATCTAATTTTACATTGCCTTCATAATCCATGGTACTCATAGTTGTAATATTCATTCGCATCTATAAGGAAATATTTTATCAGAGATTTTCCAAGTTGGTTTATAAGTTATTGTAATGACATAAGTTTCTCATGAAGTAATATGCTTGTGTGTTTGTTTCATTTATATGATATTATAAATAATGGGTTTATATACATATATTTTATCCTTGTTTGGTTGGTGATGTGGATGTGATTGGTGAATGGTGAAGAGAGAATAACCTATGAAGAATCTGACCTAGGATTCCATGCCAGTTCAAGAGGGGAGTGGACTATTTCATCTTCTTCCTATTATCTCTTAGCTTAGGTTCCTACAAACACATGGAAACATCTATTTACATTCATATGGACAGATCATATCTTAGATGTTTCTAGAATTCAGGTGTGCCCGATGGTCTTAAGAATATTTCAGGGTCGACTAGCTATCTCTACATCTTGTTTGAAACTCTCCACTGGCTCTTATTTGCTGTCTACAATACTAATGGATCATTTTGTTCTATGAATGACCCCTTTTGACCACGTCGATATTCATGTGAATGAGGAGTGGGTACTGAAATAAAAGGCACTGCTGGGTCTCTTGGATCTATATAAGGTTCTCATTCTTTTCTATAATGATGATGACTTGGTGGCTGCTTGGTCTTGGTCCTCTATATTCGATAATTACTTTTAGATTCAACTCATTCATTGGTCCTTAAATTTTATTATGAAAAAGGAACCCCTTATTCAATGGTTTGGTTCCATGTCACATCTTTTCCCTTACCCTTTTAGAACACTACTCTTTTCAGTTTAATTGGAAACTTCCTCGAGTGTTTTATGTGTACTGATTGAAAGTAGATATCCTTGAAGAAACATATCAAATATTGTTTGTTTGTTAACACATAAATTTTAAAATTCACTCCATATTTTATCTGGATGGATATTGAGGTTCTGTATAGGTTCAATTAGGTTGTGTTTCATGAATCTAATCCATCTTGATACTCCTACTATTGAAAAATCTTCCACCATTTTTATAAATGTTGACCGGTTTTTTAATGCTTCACATGAAGGTGTGCTGGAGGCTCAATATCTGCAATCTATTAAATCATGATAGAGTGGGGAAATTGATACATTAATTTCTTTTAGGGGTTCATTCTACCCCATTTTGGAGGCTTTTAAACCATACCTTCACTATATCTTGACTTTGTAAGATGGGTCTGTCTATCATTTGACTCGGGATCAAAAGTGTAATATTTCCATTTTTGGGGGGCATGTTATTTATCTCATGTTGTTCCATGTGGGGTAATCTAACTCTGAACTTTCTATACTGATTTTGGGACTATAGGTAAAGGGTATGATGTAATTGCTCAATTTCAATGTCGAGTTTCTACCATATATAACACTGAACCCTTAGTTTCAAAATCATTTTATACCAAGAATATAAATTTTGGAATTTTAGATCCATAATCAGATGTTATATTTGATATGGTGTCACTCTTTCCCTAGTGACCGCTTCTGTTGGTGTGTCAGATCCTATTATCCATGCCTCAATTGATGGAAATGGGTTTGATATTCCAGATTAATAAGGAAATTCCTTATATTATCCAACAAAGAAATAATATCCATCCTATATTGTGATCAATAATTTTTTCCTCCTTTTATAGTAGGAAATTTGGGAAGGTAAGAGGCAGAAAGTGGTATAACACAAGAAGAAGAATAAATAGTTCTTGGATGATGGGGAAGGGGATGATACCTCCCACACTTCATTGGAAAATGAGGATGCTATCAAGGATAATGGAAACACTCACTCAGAAATTAATAAAGGAAAAAATGCCCTAATTTATGTGGGGTGCCTCTCACTAACTTTGGGGAAGAATTATAGTGGATGTGAGAACTATTCAAACTTACCCAAACTCATGAGGACCAGGTTAGTGAGAAAATCAGTTGAGATGGGTGAACATGATATTTCTGTCAATTAGGATATTCATGATCTCTTTGACATATATTTTAAATTTGGTGGGCCTCTACCATGAAACTACCATACTGACAATAAAATTTCTAATGATAAGGTTGATTACTCAAAGAGTTTATTACATAGATGAATTTTTCCCCCTCATACGTTTTCATATAAATGAGAGATATTGATAACATGTTTGTTAAGGATTCAAGGGAAGAATGCATGTGGCTATAAATTTGTTCAAATATTAATCTCCATAGGATGATGATAATGGGTGGGAAATATTATCTTTGGGAATTAATAAGGGAATGATGAAGTGTTTATTAGTTAATTTTGACTTCATATATACGAATATGAATCAATATTTTTCTAATTTGATGATTTCATTGAAGTAATGGAATTTATCTCCACAAAAATTGAATCTTCTCTCTGTTTTAGTAAAATATTTGAAATTAGGAATCAATATTGGAAATATTAGTTTGAGTCACCTATATAGGGTAATTACTTGTCTTGCAAACCACCATCTCATTCATTATCTTCAAATATATTCTACCCTTTTTTCTACAATGAGATGGTGTGGCTTTATTTTTTCATAGGTATTTTTTTTAATTTTCGATATGGAGTCTCATTGATATAAATAGAACTTATACTATAAACTCCAATCATCAATTGTGTGGAAACAGATGAGGCGGGTTGATTAATCCTCAAATGTCTAATTATGTTGTTTACATCTGGTATATTCTAACATAGCTGTACAGTGAGATTACCAATATGAGTAGATGCTTTTGTGTTTATCCAGACTCAAGTAAAAGGATCATAACTAAATGGTGATTCTCTAAATGTATATCAATGGTTAGTGGATTTTTATAAATGATTCTTGATAAGAGGGTTTTAGATGGTCAATTTAAACCAACCATGAGAATGGTAGTGGAAATATTAGATAGACTGAGTGAGAAATTACATTAGGTGACAATGTCCAATATTTCTTTTGGTATATTAATAGATACTGAATTTGTTTCACTAGAACATGGCTAAATCTTGTACATGTATCAAATATGAAAATTAAATTCTTGTGTATCGGGTTCTCTATTTCTTGATAATTTTTTGTTTTGGTTGGTGTCCTTTTCACATGACGGGTTTCTTGTATTTTCCCCACCTCACCATAAATTGGTTTATTGAAAATTAAAAAAAAGGTTTTTTATGGTTTTAAATCAAACCATTCGTCTTTGGGAAATAATTTGTCATGTTGGACAGTATATGTTACAATTACATCTTTTAAGATGTTATTGATTTCATCTTCATGTCACAACACCCTCCTATATTTTAAATGAATCAATATTTAAAATAATTTAACTCAAGGGCCCTACACATTACACTCTATATTACTCAAAATAATTATTTCTATATTTTCAATCTTACATAAATTTCATAATTTTAATAATTATTGGAATTTTCAATAGTTCTTCTGGGAGAAGTCATAGAAGTAACTCTTAAATCAAGAGTTCTAGAATCAATTTTCTATAATTCAGATTGAATTTTTATTCAAGTAAGTGAAAAAATATGTTATTACATAATTTTTATTATTCCACATGAATTTAATGAAATAAAATCATAGATTATTTTTCACATTGAAATGGTCATAGTAGTTCCCTACTGTAAAGAAGACCTTGAAATGATATAATTATATTATAAAATATTTTTTATCCAACTGGATAACATTTTATAATAGGTCACATAATTTTTTTTTCATATGTGAGTAACCAAAAGTGGATAAGACAACATCACATGAAGTTATCACATAGTAATCTCCAAGGATAATGATTATTATAAAATTTATTCCATTAGGAATTTCACATGTTTCAGTGTCTTTATAATTTCATGCCTGCAAGTGTGTATAATTATTCATAAAAATTAATATTATTATTAATCCATGTTATGAATCACTTATTTTGATGTACTGATCGAAATAGTCACCACCATATATTCTTGGGAAGTAGGGTATATTGGATGCATCATGAATGATATGTTATTAATGAATAAGTCAATGAGGTATTTATATTTCCTCTTTATGGAAGATGACGTGTCAACTCATTGATTTAAATGGAACTATTACATTAAATGTTGTGGTCAAGATGTATTGAGGAGTTCTTTTTAGATATTCATATAATGTCTTATCAAGCATATTGGTTTATGGAATGTGTGTTCAACCAGTTTGATGAGACATCTTAATAAAGAGACTATATTAATTAGTGAGCATTCATATGTGGTTATAGTCTTTGTAACCTATTGTTTTTTTCTGAGGGTTTATTGACTTGTTGTTATACTTTAATATTGAGATTTAGATAATTTAGTCTAATTTCATCAAGTAAGATGCATAGAGGGTCACATATAAGGTGTTTCATTTGATATTTGTTAATTATTATTTATATATAAAAATTGGAAAAAAATATTAATCTCTATACCAAGAAGTAATATTTATTCATGTTTTAATAATCATTCACAAATATTAAATAAGTATTTATTCATATGTTAGTTTTTCCATTACAGAAATTTAATATATATTCATCTCTTTCTATTTTCATGGTAATAAATAATTATTTATTAATGAAATAAATAATTTATTTAATTACATTAATATTAAATATTTTTTTATTCGACACACTTTGAAATAAATATTTATTTATTTATTGAATGAAAAATATTTATCTGAGAATTTAATAAATGTTCTGGTTAATGAGAATATTTTTTATGAAAAATATTTGTTTTTTGGAATATAAAATTAATATTTATTACTACATGAGTGTAATCATGTAACAAGTAAAATACTAATAATAATAATAATATTTTCATGGAATGAGGTTTATTGTGGATTAATTCTTTTTTAAAGGCGTTCTGAAAATTAATTGGAAACAAAACTATCCCTATTTATATTTATATAATGTATTGTCAATTGGAAAAAGGTTAATCATTGTGCACAACATCCTATAATTTTTTTTCCTCTTAATCAGCTCCTATCAAGACTGATAATAACAACTGATATTTCATCAATACTAAAGGAATGTGATTTGATCAAGGAAATAAATATAAGTCAAATAATAAACCCCAAATAAACCCTTAAATTCACAGGTATTTTTGGAGATTGATGAAACATATGAAGATCATCGCTAGAAGGGATCCACATTGGGTCCTTACAATAGGAAGACTGTACATTAATCAGGTTAAAATGATCAACAATGTCAATAAAGAATGATCTAAATATCAATGTAATATTTCTTCATGTGTTCGTAAATTAGTTGTAAAATAATGTGAATTTATTCTCTCTTGGTTTTTTGAAAATATGTTTTCAATATTCTTTAGAAAAAAATTTGTTGTCCATGAAATTAACATTATATACCCATGAAAATTATCTATTGAATCTGAAAAAATCAGTGTTGACCATATGGGAAATATGATCTTCCATTACATGCGTAACAATAATGTTTTATTAAAGTGGCCATGTTAATTTTATAATTATTTTATTATTTTTTATTTTTATATTCATTTAAAGTTAATTTTTATTTCATGCAATTCATTCTTGAATCGAATAATCAATACATTTTGATCCTCCATTGGGTTATCTATCATATAATATATATTCTATTAAATATAAATGAATAACATATGATAAACCCACCTCAAGATGTCACAATGTTTGTCTGGATATTATGGTATTACATGATGTGTAGCTGGAGTACACAAAGTGTATCCTAGATCATTTCACCTTGAGGTAGTGAAAATTAATCAATTGTATTGTGTCTTAATAAATATGGGGTGGATTAATTATTTAGTGTGTTGACTAAGGCAGACAGACATACAACATGTGGGACTACATTACTTATAGATGGATTACAGGTTGTGTAGTCCATGCATCTTCACATTGTAAAATGTGTCATCAAATACGTGTTGAGTAGTAATTATGCAACACATAAAGACTAGAAACTATGTAACAAAGAGGATACAAAATGTGTACTAGTGGTACATGTAGTGTACCCCACACATGTATGTATATTAATAAATTCTTATTCCTAGGCATATATAATGGACATAGAATGAGAAGGAGACACGATGTGTTTCTACACGTCATCCTAAAACATAAAATTTATTTATTAATCTACAAACCTCAACATTATGTGTTCATTGTGCCATTTTTTGAGTCATAGAATATATAAGATAAGTTTTATATTATATTAATTATATAATTAATTTCTAATTAAAACATTTAAAATATATCATGTATAGTGGAAATATGTTGACCACTTACCACATATTAAAAGAATTACACATAATATTTCCATATGACATTTAATTGACTCATACAAACCATGTAATTATGTGACAAATGTTTTATTATAAATGTTTAATGGGTATACTATATATGATCTCAACACACACTGAGTAGTTTCAACATGTACTTGTGAATTTTCTTCTAAGAACATGTTCTGTGGTTTTTTTAATATACTATATAAATAAATAAATTTTATTTATTTAAAAACAATGCAGACAGGTATATTAAAAAAAATTTGATGAAAATTAAGATAAAATGAGTTAATTTATTAATCAGATAATTAATCATATTAATTCACACATATTTTATCTTTTTAAAAGAACAAATTGTATAGAAAATTATTTTAAATGTGTATTCATTGCACTAGTGGATTCTCATGATCTTAAAATGACCCATGTGTGTGAATGATTCTTAAAATTTATTTATTTCATCCGGGTTATGGGATAGATTTATTAAATTAAAATGATTTTTTGAAAATAATATCTCCCCCTCACTATTTAAAGTTATACATTCCTCCAGTTTCTTTTTTGTAAACCCATTTTTGGTTCCCTTCACATATGAGTGAAGTAAGGCATTGTAAGGATGGAGCTCTCACGAATATAGAATTGGTTTAATATAGAGCTAAAGAGAAACCAGAACAAAGAGATACATAGGCAAAATTTGGAATTCTATAACTTAATACTAGAGGAGCTCAAGTAGGTTTTCCCCTAGGGTCTATATTTTGTTTATTACCTGCTCAATAAAAAAATAACAGTTGAATCTCATGATCATGCCACATTTTTTTCATTTTTGAATTCATTATTCATTTTATTGATGTAAAAGGGTGGTCAAATAAATAAATGGATTAATATATATATATGAAATTAAAATAAAAAGATTGTATATAAATATTTTATTGGTACATGGCTAATCACTTAAGTAAAAATCACTTAATAATAAAAATTTATGTAAATGATAAAATAAGAAATTATATGTATAATAAAAAAACACTCCATATAATATTATGTATATATTCATTCGATTAAATAATAAATATTGAAACTATAGAACTATGCGCTTGACAGACCCTTGTTAGGACACTTAATTTTTTCATGGAGTTATTATAATGATTTTTGGGTTAACTTAACACTATTGATATAAATATGAGTAGATATTTATAGACTTGATGTATCTCAGTGGCTTGTGTTGAGGAAATACAAGTCAATATTTTAGGATTGTGGATTCCACTCAATAAACCTAGGAATTACCGGCCCACATTTTGAAAAAATTACTATATAAATTCCTCTGAGTAATTAACCATACCCATTCTTGGGTTATGAGAAGAAAAATATAGACCTAGGCACTAGAATTTATATATGACAGGAAATTATAATTTCAATGATGAGTTTTTTTGACTTTCTAAAATAGACAGACAGTTAATAAAATTATTATATATCAAATAATTTTTAATCATGAAAGTATTAATAATATTATTTTATGTTTTTATAGAATAATAAGAAGTTCTTAACCACATTATCATTATGATCAATTCTAGAGAAATAACATATCCTTTGTAACAAAAACTTCCATCAATGTTTAAGATTATTATAGGTTGTGTTGTTCCATTAATAGAATATTTACATGCTAAAAAACTAAATCCTTAGACTTCATATTAATGAGGTAGGTTATGTAGAGTTTATTTTATATTTATAACACCATAATGATTCACTAGATGCCTAGTGATTAATGTTATGATCATTTTCTAGTGAACTCGTGATGTTTTATTAGAACATAGATACATGTAGCATACTCTAACATCTCTGTGATATTGTTATAGAGAGATATAAAAAGTAATGGTTTGTGATATCCAAGGAATTATTCACTGATAAACTGGGAAAAGGTTCACTAGAGGGCTCTCACATAGTCAACCTCATTGGCTACATTGTGAATCCAGTGGTAATAGTGTTTAATCTACTCAATGAACTATGCACCCATCTCATTCTTTCATCTCTCCCCTAGGGATTCTATAGTTTTTTTCAATTTCAGTTCAACAAACAGAGTGAATTATATCCCAAATATTCTCACATTATGTTTTGGGGTTAAAAATATAGGAAGCATTAAAATTATTTTATCCTTACAATGAATAAGAGGAATGTCCAAGACATGAAATCCAACAAAAACTCAATGTATAAAGCTTATTCTAAATTCCTTTATAATAAAATTATGATCATGAAAAATCAAGGGAATAATACCTTATTATTTATTCATGTGATATGATGCTCTAATTTATGAAAAACTACGTGAAGCAAGAGGAATGTTCAATTGAATTTATTATAGATACCAATTTATTTGTTTCTAAATTTTTTTATTAGATAATGCATATTGTTCTCACATATGTTTTAAAATATGGGAACTAATTAAGTTTTCAAATATTTATCAAAGTGAGATATATCTATTATCATCCTAAAAGATTATAGACTTAATGTTTTCACTATTAGGGACTACAATATCAGATTCAAGACTGGAATGATCTTGGTTTTGAATTATTGGTTTTGTGTGTATTCAATAACCAATTTTTTTTGTTTTCAGAATCAATATAAATGGATTTATTTCAAATTTTTCAAATAAGTGCTTCATATTTATAAAAGAAATCATTTTTAGGGAAAATAATATTTAAATAAAATTATTTACTTATTCGATTACTTGATCCAAGTAATGATAATTGATAATGATAATAGTTTGTATAACTCATACCAATCCCAACTATGGAATCACCAGATAGGTCTTATAAACAAATAATGTTTAACCAGATTAGACATTGAAGGATATTTGGATTCATTTTTAGAAAAATTGCTTGGTGTATATGTCACTCATGATCACAGGAAAAAATAACCAAATTCATATTTAATGGAAAAGGTGAAGGGGTCATAGTGCCTCTTGAGTTGGTTTATAATATTGTTTTTGGAAAATTTCCAATTTAAGATAGAGATGACAAGTCATACTTCATAACATTTTTTGATAAATTAAGTAAATAAAAATATGTATATATAATGAGGGCTGACTATGATTCCTTTAAAATATTCAAGGAATTTAAGAATGAATTTCAGAACTAGATTTCTAAGAAGACTAAGAACATCTCTTTATACCATGGTATAGAATATATTAATAATGAATTCATTGATTATTTAGGGGGGTGTGGGATTCTATCCCAACCTAATCCTCCTTACAAACCATAAAGTAATTTTTTATGAGAAATGAGGAACAATAACCTATTATACATGGTGAGATCAATGATGAGTCATGTGAGTATTCCATTATCTTTTTGAGGATACAAATTACCAAAAGTGGTGCTTATTCTAAACCAAGTATTGTATAATGATAAAAATGGTATTCCATTTTAACTTTTGTGTGTAAGGTAATATAAGTTTTTTAATTTACATGCGAGGGGCTAAAAATACTTTTTAAGAATTGTTCAGGTAACAAACATGTACCTTGAGGCAGATAGTGTACCTTTATAGGATACCAAATAAAAAAGTTGATGTGACCAATAAGACCCTATTAGACATAGATCTAAATGTGTTGATGGATTAATTTTCAATCAGTGTTATGAATGTAGATGGATATAATGAATATTTATCATGAACAAGATTGATGTTTAAAGGTTCAAATATTTTTTTAGCTGAAAATTCTCTGAAGGTGAAACAAGTGATCTAATGGTGAAATGGTACAATGCATCAATTCATAAGCCCAAAAGATGAATTATAGTAGGGGAATTTCCCAGTGTTTTCCACAATTATAGGGAATAAAATATGAAGTAAATAATGTAAAACAGTGTAATATTTAAAGCATTATGTGACCACATAATGATTAAAGGATCATTTCATCACAATGTTTTGTAAGAAATAGGTGGCCACATACCCCTTATGGGTCATGAAATGTAACCTTAATTTGTATGTTGGGATAAACACTTGAGAATGAATGCTTAAAGTGGAATATTCATGTGGACCATGTGTGTATGAACAAGTCATGTGATGAATTTAGGTAAAGCGCCTAAGCATGATGATGTTTGGTGCATAATGTATTAACATAAACTAAATGCAGGCGTTGAGGTATAATTGACCAAAGTGACTATGTATTCATGGAGAATTCCAGTGATTGTCTAAACACTAAAATTTATTATGATAAAAAGAATAAATATTAGGTTTTTAAGGGAAATGACTCAAAATATAGTTATGTTTTGTGAGAAAAAAAGGCATGAAGAGATCATGTGATTAGGTCATGCAAAGTGCAGGAATATAGATAAACTAAAAATGATGGAAGGATTTTTACAGTAAAGAATTATATGGGGAACATTATAATTTAATGATCAATAGATCACATGTGTTCGAAAAGTTGAGGTGATGAAATGATCTCAAGGGAAACTCATGATGTGGCTATGAAAAGTGTATGAAGAGTGGGATACGTAGGAAATGATGGTGATCCCAGGTGATTGAGAAATTACTAGCTCAATGATTCAAGTGAAAAAGGAGTTAAATGGGAGGTGTTAGATTTAGTGAACTAAAACCAACTTCTAATTACTTTACTATTAAAAGTATTCACTGTTTTGGAATATTTAAAAATTTTCTTATCACATCATGATTGTTCCACTGAAATTCATATTATGTGATATATTCCTAAGAATATATGTCATATTTAAATGTCATAGTAGTTCACGGATATGATGAGACCATTAAGGTGAGACAATATTATTATTAAATAAGTTTTATTTAGATTAATTATATTTTCTAATGGGAAATAGGTGATACATGATATTAGGGATAAGAGGATTATAATACATAGAGACACCTTATTATGGTGTTCTCCATTGGTAATATCCATGAACGTTAGCTATGAGAATGGACCAATGAGTAAGAAATATGTATATATATTATGTTTAATTGGATATTCCTATCTGTGGATGTGTTAATTGATACTTAGACTTTAAGATTATCATTAATTAATATCATAAGTTTTTTACTTTTATGTAATATTAAAAACTGTGATGATATATGACCATGAAGAAGTAGAATACATTGGGTTCATCATGAGTGATACAACATTAATGGATAATGTGAGAAAGGATTTATCCTTTTTTTCTATTAAAAATAGATGACATCTCATACCATTTGATGAAAATGTAAATGCATAGATATATCCCTTTCCATGGTGTTCTATTGGAATACTCGTTACTAGAAATTCAAGGAAAGAGACACATAGAACATTTGTTGATGAAACCAGTATGAATCCTTCATGGATAAAGAGATTCAAGTAATGTGAGTCTATTTCATAGAAATCATTTTCAAGAGGTTTTATGTTGTTGTGTCTTTAAATTATTTTACTATGGGTGTCATGGTGTGTTTCTATATAATAACTTTGGACTTTATTGGTCTTTATATACTACCAGTGAGATAGAGTCCTTGAGGGTCACACACCAAGGGTATCTATAGTCTTAGTGAAATTTAGTGTTGATTTTAATAAGTTAGAATAAATAATATTCATGGTTTAGGATTTAATTTTTATTTAGGTTTGGTGGATTGCTAATATTTATTGACTAGTTATTTATAAGAATAAGTGACTAAAATCAAAATAAAAAATAATTTTTTAAAAGGTTTTAAAAATAAAATATTTATTATATTTATAAAATAATAATGGAGTGATATAATTTTTTTAAATAAATATTCATTATTCAATGTTCAATAAATTTCAAAGAGGATAAGCGGAATGAGTTTATGTTTCTAATTGGGAATGATATAAATTATATTTATTTATTATTAAGTGATGCACATGTCATGTGAATAATAGTTATATTATTATTAAGTCATGATGTTCTTTAATGATTATATAATTATAAAGGGGATTGTGTGTAAATGTTTTACCTTAGTCACGCTTGTATAAATATTTAAATATATCACCTTACAAACACATTTTTTGTTGACAACAGATAGATAAAATATCTCTAAATCCGAAAAGATACTTCTAGATATCTACGGTGTTCTATATAGTTTTCTTCACTCAATCCACTAAGATATCCTTAAAAGATATTAATCCTTGTATAATAATTATATTGTGATCAACCATGAATGATACTAGTAATCAAGATCATCCATGCTTGTAGCCAGATATTTCAAGATGTTATTCAGATATTTTGGTGCACCTATGGATCAGCGATAGAAGAATTTTTCACTTGGATACTACAACTCAATAATGCTAAAACAAGATCTATTAAACTAGATAATCAATGAAGAAAGATTTAAATTTTTAGGTAATTATAAACCTGCCAAAAAATTAATTATAAATTACATGTGAAGAACCTAGTTTTATAGTTTTGGGGTTAGTTTCAAATTATATATAATTTAAATTCATTTGTAACGACATAATTCAACATTTAAAATGATTATTATTCATAAATTAAGAATAAAATATGTTTTTACATGTCAAATAGGCGCAACAACATTTCACAAAACCATAAAATGGTATCATAATGGTAACATGGTTAATTTATAATTGTTTATTTGTAATAAATTTAATGGTATGAGTTTACAATTTCTTTTAATTCATATATAATAATTCATAAAATTCAAAGAAAACTTTCTCTTCATTATTCTTCGTTCTTGATAACATAATAAATAAATACATTATGATAAAATGAAGAGACATCCAGAAACATGACCTGGGGATTAAAAAGTTTCTATCAATGTAAAAAAAGTGAACATTAAGTGTACCCCAAATATACATATTGTGTACCCATATATCATTCATTTATATCATGATAATATCATATCTTACCAATGAGACCAGACAAGTGATCCAATAAAATAATATCATTATGTTGATCCATAAAGGTTGACATATGATTTCAAAAACCACACACCATGTTACCAATGCACATGTCTTGTAGTCCTCATGTCTTCATAATGGAGAGAACAAGGGTCTATCTATTCCATGTATATGTTACACGACACAGTGACTAAAAAATAATGTAACTTTTAGGCCACACATCATGTAAGAATGTGACATGATATGTACCTCATAAAGGTCTATGGAAGGTAACATGCCCACTTTGTGGCATCTTTCACAGTCACATGAATAAGAGACTACACAATGTATAAACTAGTACATGTTATGCAGTGTTCTAAAAACAATGTTCTGGATTTAATGCGGAGAGATGAATTAAATATATAAGTAAACCTATTCAGATGTTTTATTGAATCATTTATTTATAAATTCATGAAATGTCATAGGATTTTTAATTATATATTGAATTAATTTCCATGTTAAATTCCAAAACTACAAGTTGTGTATGGTCTTTGATTATAGTGTTGTAAAGACCCGTAAAATTCAAGAGAATTTTTTTTCTTAATTTTCTTTAGAATTTTACAAGAGCGCGGTTTCAGACGGCACCTAATTCCGAGGCCCGGAGTGCCCGGAATTAATTTCTGAAGTTTGGCTCGGGTACGTTCAGTGAACGAACGAGCGGGATTTCCTAACTTTTGATCCGGTGCTCGGAATTGAAATCCGATGGCACCGATGAACTCGCAGTGCCGATATTCGCTTAAAGAGACCTTTTTGGGAGTTGCGTTTGTTGCGGGTTGAAAGTTAATTTTTGGGGTTTTTAGTTTGAGTTAAATAAAATTTGTTTAGAACAAATTTTATATTAACTTGTTTAAACCTATCAAAGGAGGTTGGAAGTGGGACCCACACCCACTTAACCTCCCTTGGGAGGATTAAGTGTGGTGGGGCCCACACGAACCCCTAATCCTTTCAAATTCTCTCAACTTGCTTAACCCCTAATTTATTGGCTTAAGTTACCTTTTAATTATGGGAGTTAAACCTTTTGAATTTCAAACTTTTGAAATTCTAATGTGTTATGTGATAATAAAATAAGATGTTGTCTTATTTTATTTTGGGTTCTTTGTTTGTCTTCTTGAGAGGTGGAGAGCCTTCTTCTTCTTCAAACTCAACGAAGAACGCGAAGAACGCCATTCTTCAACGAAGAACTTCTCCGCCGAAGAACACGGTCCATCCGCGACGCCATATCCGCGACGCGACATACTTCTTCCGCATCATCTCTTCCGCGACGGTTTTCCGCGACGAACGCCATCGACAACGACTCTTCCTCCGATGTCAAAGGAATCGACACCGATATTCCACGACTACGTCAACGTGCGACTATCGAGGTAGAGGTTCTTGAGTTCGTTGTTTTCTTTATTATTTGACTTTCCTCAAGACTTGACGAGGAACGCTCAATTTCCGACGAAGAACGCCGCTCCGCTCTTCTTCGTCTCCCGTGTCAACGAAAGAGAACACCGCTTCGTCCTCGGAGATTCTTCGTCGGCATACGAAGTTTCGCCAACGACGTAACTCTTCGGGCATATCTCTTCGTCAACGGATTTGACGAACGACGACCGCGACGCCCGACCTCCGCGACGCCGTCTTCCGCGGAACGTAGACGAATCTTCGAATCTTAAACCCGAGGTAGGGGTTGTTGATTCATTATTTATTTATTCCATTTCTTGAACGTAGATCTCGCATGTCTAACTTGAGGCTTGAATGTTTAAGTTGAGTTATTTATTTAACGTGAGGGGGCCGGACCACACGAACAAGGCCGAAACCCCCTCCATCGTTCTTGTTTAATCTTGCGGGTGGAAGCAAGTGGCGTGGTGCCGTCGCACCACGCGGATGATCGTGCAAATATTTTACGCGGCGCCATCGCGCTACGCCAAGGAAAAATCTTCAAGAACGCGACGCCGTCGCGCCGCGTTGAAAGGAATCATGGCACGGCGAAAGGGGCGCGGTGTCGTCGCACCGCGCCGGACGACGAACACCGCGGCCGGTTCCGGGCCGCGGCGGGACAAGAAGACCGCGGCCGGTTCCGGGCTGCGGTGGGACGAGGAGACCGCGGCCGGTTCCGGGCCGCGGCGGAAGAGAAGACCGGCGGCCGGGCCGCCGGCATCAGAAGCCGAAGAGGGGACCAGAATTTTCCGGTCCCGTTGGAGAAAACCGGCCGGCCATCTGGCCGGCCGGATGTCATTAAAACCGGGGGAATTAATCCCCCGGCCGTCCTAATAAAACCCCCCTCTTTAAGAGGGGGGCGGTTCCATGAAAGGGGGGCAGCAGCCCCCCGGTTTATTTCAACAAAACCGGCCCCCACGTGGGGGCCGTTTTGTTGCTTAGGCGCGGCACAAAGGCCGCGCCACCTTGAAGAAGCGGGGGCTTAGCCCCCCGCGTGCCACCCTCATGCGGCGCCAGGCGCCCGCCGCCGCGGCCCGCCGCCGCGCCGCTGCCGCCGCGCCGCCCCAGGTGGGGGGTCGGGCCGGGTCGACCCGGACCCGGACCCCCCCGTTTCGAACCAGATTTGGTTTTTGGCCCATAACTTGAGCCTCGGACCTCCGAATGACGAACCGTCTGCAGCTACGCGATCCTTGGATCGAGGCGGCCGTTTCGGTATATCGCACTCAAGGTTTCGGTTTACTTTGAGTTCGGCCGGGTTGGTTCGTTCACAAAACCAACCGGGCCTTCGGAGCGGAAACGCTCATATCTTGAGCTACGGACGTCCGATTGACGTGCCGTCAGCTGTGTTGTGTTCCTCTTAGTGAGATGGATCTTTTGGCATACTCCGCCCGAGGTTTGGATGTAGGTGGAGTACGGTCGGGTTGGGTTTGCCTTAAAAACCAACCGGGCCCCGGGGACGAAAATGCCAATAACTCTCAGACCGGGCGTCTGATCGACGCGCCGTCTGTTGCGTTGAGTTCCTGTTGTCGATACGGAACTTTAGGATACATCAACTCTGGACTTTGTGACAGTTGATGTATCAGCCTCTCGGCTCGTGGAGCGGACCCTCCGAACGAGCTTGCTGTGTGCGGGAACCCTAGTGCTGGCTGCGACTGTTACTGTGACTACTACTGCTACTACTGCTATTGTGACTGCGATGAAGACAGTACAGAGATCCTGTGTGGATTCGACGACGACGACTACAGCACTCAGCGATCCTACGTGGATCAGTGCTACAGGTCCTGTGTGGGCCCGATCCTGTGTGGGTCCGATCCTGTGTGGGTCTTTGCGCTCAGCGGTCCTGTGTGAACCAGCGCCTACAGGTCCTGTGTGGGCCCGATCCTGTGTGGGTCTTTGCGGTGATTATCTACAGGTCCTACGTGGGCCCGATCCTGTGTGGGTCTTTTGCGGGGGTTAGTTACCTAATGATCCTTCGTGGGTCTGACGACTTAGATGGATCAGAGATCATCTTTATCGCTCTTTGAAGAAGTATACCTGTGTGAGCAGAATCCTGTTGCTTTCCTGTGTGGATTGTGTTGTGCTATTCTGTGTGGATTACGTTTACTTTCCTGTGTGGAATACGTTTACTTTCCTGTGTGAATTTCGTTTTTCTTTCCTGTGTGGAATACGTTTACTTTCCTGTGTGGACTGAGTTGTACTTGGGCTCGGAGGTTGGAGCGTATTTGAAATTGATGACTTAGGTATATGTATGGGCATATACCTAAGCAGTGTCGGTTGTTACTTTGTGATTGTACCTTTCTTCGTGGTTTATCCTTTGTGGATTTGAGAGACCTTCAGGGGTCTCGGGGTCCCTACTGAGTAGCTTATATTCACCCCTGCACGGGCTTTTCCCGCACTACGTTGTGTTAGTTGCAGACGACTGACAGCGTTGACCTTAGCTGAGGATTGCAGAGCGGGACGGTACCCGGAGGTGGACCACTGGGCGGGACGTTCTCGGAGCGGACAGCGGGACCCGTGGAGCTACGGAGCTATCTGTACCCACCCTTCAGGTGGGATTTCCGGTGGACAGCTCGGTGTAGCGGCTTTTACTTTTCAGTTTCTGTTTTCCCTTTCGAGTTGTACTTTACTTTCAGTTTGGGTTTGTATACTGGCCCATTTACTTTTCCGCACTTTCAGTTGTACTCTACTTTTGCTTAGTGTTTACTTTCCGCTTGCTTACTCTGTGGTGTTTGTTTACTTTACAAAGGCAATTCCTTCCCTTTTTCTGGGATTTATTCCTTGGTGCTAGTCACCAGCCCCTGGCCTATGGAAGGCGGGCTTGGGGTAGTCACGGCACGGACCCCGAGGGCGGTTCGTGACAAATTGGTATCAGAGGAGTTCGGTTCTACCGCGAACTCTGATCTTTTCTATGTGAAGCAATAATGTTTATCGTATTGAGTGTGGTTATCAGTCCAGGGAGTCCAGTGTTGGTGCGGCGGCCGACGTATCCGTACACCAGGACCCTGACTTCTGATTTCCGACTTAATGCACGAAAACATTGATTGCGTGTGTGTTTCAAAGTTTTCTTTGTGATTACTTATATCAGCTCACCAGGTATACTATTCTAACCGTGGCGCACCTGTTTCTTTTTCAGGATGGCCCCACGACGGCAGCCAGCTAGGGTTCCGAGAGTCGAGCGAGACGATAGCCCACCGAGCGACGAGGCATCGGTACAGGGCCCTCTTGCAGTTGAGGCACCAACGAAGGCACCAGCGATACTACCATACGTTGGGCCATCGATGCCACCAGCCCCAGCAGTAGGCGATGCACGCCACTTGAGTGCGCTGCACGAGTTCCAGCGCCAGAGGCCACCCAGGTTCCGGGGAGAGACGGACCCGCAGGCGGCTGAGGATTGGCTGGAGGCTGTGGTGGGAGTCTTCAGGCTAGTGGGGACGCCGGCAGACTTCATGGTGATCTTTGCTGCCAGCCTCCTTCAGGCAGCAGCAGGCAGGTGGTGGAGCCACTTGTTTCAGTTTTGCGACGGGATGACCTTCGCTTGGGAAGAATTCGAGACCTTCTTCAGGGTGGAGTTTGTTCCAGTAGCTCTACACCCCGAGCGTGTACAGGAGCTTCTGCCTTTGTCGCGTGTTTTTCGATCAGTAGCCGAGTCATCTGTGGGCAGTAGACAGATGATGCAGAGGTCCAGGAGGACCAGACTATCAGTTGGAAGATCTCGGGTTTTAGGACCGGTGGTGCGGGGCACCCGAGGTGGGGTCAGAGCCAGGCGTGCCAGAAACGGACAATGTTACTCCTACGGCGGAAAGGGACACCTGGCACGTGACTGTCCGACTCCTCGTACGTTTGATCAGCGGGTGTTAGAGGAGCCACTGAGACAGAAGCAGCGGCGAGTGCTTGAGCAACAGCCGAGTAGTGGACCAGGCAGTAGAGCTCCGAGAGCAGGTGGACAGGAGAGGAACTAGTGGATACATCCCTTGTACTTCTAGTTCCATTTTGCTATTGTATTCGTGTCTTGTACTATGAGCTGCAATAATAAAAAGACACTTATCTTTGTTTGCTTTATTGTCCTTTTGTTTGATTGATACTGAGTGGTCCCGGTTAAACTGTTGACTTGACCCTCACTTTCGAGATTTCAACTGGAGGGAACCCAGTAACCTCACACTGATGCCGACAGTGTGACTCGACCCTAAGAGGCGAGAGTAACGGTTGGACCTCTTGGTAGCAGCGTCGAGGCCTTACGACGTCATCTGTGCCATAAATTAACTAATCATGACGGAATTGACTGTATTAGGCAAGGAACATGGTTCATCCAGGGGATGAGACCGGATTTCACTTTTCAGCAAAGGAGAAATCTTTGCAGCTAGCCTCTTTGCAGATATCCTTCGTGGATAGAGATGGAGCAGCCTTCCTTCAGTCTCTCACAGTCACTCCTCCACTACTGCAGCGAGTCAGGGAGGCACAGCATGGGGACGCTGACTGTGAGACACAACATGCACAGATATCCTCGGGACAGGCACCTGATGGTTTCTCCCTTGGAGCAGAACATGACATCCTTTTCAGAGGACGTACCATGGTACCAGTCGCTGTGCGAGAGGAAGTGCTGAGAGAGTTTCACAATTCTCCTTTGGCGGTATATCCTGGAGTGGCGAAAATGTACCAGGACCTCAGACGACAGCATTGGTGTCCGGGCATGAAGAAGGCAGTAGCAGAGTTCGTTTCTCGATGCCTCACCTGTCAGCAGGTGAAGGCAGAGCATCAGGTACCAGCGGGCTTGGTACAGCCCTTGGAGGTTCCGGAGTGGAAGTGGGACGACATATCTATGGACTTCGTGACTGTACTTCCACGCACTTCCAGAGGTCACGACTCCATCTGGGTGATTGTTGACCGACTCACCAAGTCGGCACACTTCTTACCCATCAGAGAGCAGGGCTCAGTAGAGAGCTTGGGACGTCTCTACGTTCAGGAGATTGTGCGGCTCCACGGTGTGCCATCATCTATCATCTCCGATCGAGATTCCCGCTTTACTTCCCGGCTTTGGAAGGGGTTACAGGAGGCGTTCGGGATGCAGCTACGTCTGAGCACAGCCTTCCACCCTCAGACGGATGGTCAGACGGAGAGGACCATTCAGACACTCGAGGACATGCTCCGCGCATGTGTCCTCAACTTTGGTCGTAGCTGGGAAGACCACCTACCCTTGGTGGAGTTCGTGTACAACAACAGCTACCACTCCTCCATCGGGATGGCACCGTACGAGGCGTTGTACGGCCGACCATGTAGATCTCCTTTGTGCTGGACAGACCCTGGGGAGTCAGCACTGGTGGGACCGGAGATGGTCCAGGCCACGATAGAGAAGGTCCAGGTCATCCAGGAGCGGATGAGGACAGCTCAGAGCCGGCAGAAGTCATATGCTGACAGGAGGCGGAGGCCACTGGAGTTCGAGGATGGCGACCACGTCTTCTTGCGGGTCTCACCTCGACGTGGTATTCAGAGATTTGGCCGAGGCGGCAAGTTATCTCCGCGCTTCATCGGACCCTTCCAGATTCTCAGTAGGATTGGCGAGGTGGCTTATCGCCTGGCTCTACCACCTCAATTGCACTGGGTGCACGACGTCTTCCACGTATCCCAGCTGAGGAGATACGTGCACGACCCGACGCACATCATTGACCATGGGAGCTTGACGTTGACGATGGGGCGACTTTTACGGAGGTCCCGGTGGAGATAGAGGATCGACAGGAGCGGGTCCTGCGTGGGCGATCGATTCCTCTTGTGCGCATCAGATGGCAGCACGGGAATCTCCAGGAGAGCACTTGGGAGCGGGAGGCTCAGATGTGTGCTCAGTACCCTCATTTGTTTCCCTAGTTTTTGATGTATCTTTACGGGGACGTAAAGCCCTGAGGTGGGAGTAATGTAAAGACCCGTAAAATTCAAGGGAAATTTTTTTCTTAATTTTCTTTAGAATTTTACAAGAGCGCGGTTTCAGACGGCACCTAATTCCGAGGCCCGGAGTGCCCGAAATTAATTTCGGAAGTTTGGCTCGGGTACGTTCAGTGAACGAACGAGCGGGATTTCCTAACTTTTGATCCGGTGCTCGGAATTGAAATCCGAGGGCACCGATGAACTCGCAGCGCCGATATTCGCTTAAAGAGACCTTTTCGGGAGTTGCGTTTGTTGCGGGTTGAAAGTTAATTTTTGGGGTTTTTAGTTTGAGTTAAATAAAATTTGTTTAGAACAAATTTTATATTAACTTGTTTAAACCTATCAAAGGAGGTTGGAAGTGGGACCCACACCCACTTAACCTCCCTTGGGAGGATTAAGTGTGGTGGGGCCCACACGAACCCCTAATCCTTTCAAATTCTCTCAACTTGCTTAACCCCTAATTTATTGGCTTAAGTTACCTTTTAATTATGGGAGTTAAACCTTTTGAATTTCAAACTTTTGAAATTCTAATGTGTTATGTGATAATAAAATAAGATGTTGTCTTATTTTATTTTGGGTTCTTTGTTTGTCTTCTTGAGAGGTGGAGAGCCTTCTTCTTCTTCAAACTCAACGAAGAACGCGAAGAACTTCGTTCTTCAACGAAGAACTTCGTTCTTCAACGAAGAACTTCTCCGCCGAAGAACACGGTCCATCCGCGACGCCATATCCGCGACGCGACGTACCTCTTCCGCGTCATCTCTTCCGCGACGGTTTTCCGCGACGAACGCCATCGACAACGACTCTTCCTCCGACGTCAAAGGAATCGAAACCGATATTCCACGACTACGTCAACGTGCGACTATCGAGGTAGAGGTTCTTGAGTTCGTTGTTTTCTTTATTATTTGACTTTCCTCAAGACTTGACGAGGAACGCTCAATTTCCGACGAAGAACGCCGCTCCACTCTTCTTCGTCTCCCGTGTCAACGAAAGAGAACACCGCTTCCTCCTCGGAGATTCTTCGTCAGCATACGAAGTTTCGCCAACGACGTAACTCTTCGGGCATATCTCTTCGTCAACGGATTTGACGAACGACGACCGCGACGCCCGACCTCCGCGACGCCGTCTTCCGCGGAACGTAGACGAATCTTCGAATCTTAAACCCGAGGTAGGGGTTGTTGATTCATTATTTATTTATTCCATTTCTTGAACGTAGATCTCGCATGTCTAACTTGAGGCTTGAATGTTTAAGTTGAGTTATTTATTTAACGTGAGGGGGCCGGACCACACGAACAAGGCCGAAACCCCCTCCATCGTTCTTGTTTAATCTTGCGGGTGGAAGCAAGTGGTGTTGTGCCGTCGCACCACGCGGATGATCGTGCAAATATTTTACGCGGCGCCGTCGCGCTACGCCAAGGAAAAATCTTCAAGAACGCGATGCCGTCGCGCCGCGTTGAAAGGAATCATGGCACGGCGAAAGGGGCGCGGTGCCGTCGCACCGCGCCGGACGACGAACACTGCGGCCGGTTCCGGGCCGCGGCGGGACGAGAAGACCGCGGCCGGTTCCGGGCCGCGGTGGGACGAGGAGACCGCGGCCGGTTCCGGGCCGCGGCGGAAGAGAAGACCGGCGGCCGGGCCGCCGGCATCGGAAGCCGAAGAGGGGACCGGAATTTTCCGGTCCCGTTGGAGAAAACCGGCCGGCCAGCTGGCCGGCCGGATGTCATTAAAACCGGGGGAATTAATCCCCCGTCCGTCCTAATAAAACCCCCCTCTTTAAGAGGGGGGCAGTTCCATGAAAGGGGGGCAGCAGCCCCCCGTTTTGTTGCTTAGGCGCGGCACAAAGGCCGCGCCACCTTGAAGAAGCGGGGGCTTAGCCCCCCGCGTGCCACCCTCGTGCGGCGCCAGGCGCCCGCCGCCGCGGCCCGCCGCCGCGCCGCTGCCGCCGCGCCGCCCCAGGGGGGGGGTCGGGCCGGGTCGGCCCGGACCCGGACCCCCCCGTTTCGAACCAGATTTGGTTTTTGGCCCATAACTTGAGCCTCGGACCTCCGAATGACGAACCGTCTACGGAAACGCGATCCTTGGATCGAGACGGTCGTTTCGGTATATCGCACTCAAGGTTTCGGTTTACTTTGAGTTCGGCCGGGTTGGTTCGTTCACAAAACCAACCGGGCCTTCGGAGCGGAAACACTCATATCTTGAGCTACGGACGTCCGATTGACGTGCCGTCAGCTGTGTTGTGTTCCTCTTAGTGAGACGGATCTTTTGGCATACTCCGCCCGAGGTTTGGACGCAGGTGGAGTACGGTCGGGTTGGGTTTGCCTTAAAAACCAACCGGGCCCCGGGGACGAAAATGCCAATAACTCTCAGACCGGGCGTCTGATCGACGCGCCGTCTGTTGCGTTGAGTTCCTGTTGTCGATACGGAACTTTAGGATACATCAACTCTGGACTTTGTGACAGTTGATGTATCAGCCTCTCGGCTCGTGGAGCGGACCCTCCGAACGAGCTTGCTGTGTGCGGGAACCCTAGTGCTGGCTGCGACTGTTACTGTGACTACTACTGCTACTACTGCTACTGTGACTACGACGAAGACAGTACAGAGATCCTGTGTGGATTCGACGACGACGACTACAGCACTCAGCGATCCTACGTGGATCAGTGCTACAGGTCCTGTGTGGGCCCGATCCTGTGTGGGTCCGATCCTGTGTGGGTCTTTGCGCTCAGCGGTCCTGTGTGAACCAGCGCCTACAGGTCCTGTGTGGGCCCGATCCTGTGTGGGTCTTTGCGGTGATTATCTACAGGTCCTACGTGGGCCCGATCCTGTGTGGGTCTTTTGCGGGGGTTAGTTACCTAATGATCCTTCGTGGGTCTGACGACTTAGATGGATCAGAGATCATCTTTATCGTCCTTTGAAGAAGTATACCTGTGTGAGCTGAATCCTGTTGCTTTCCTGTGTGGATTGTGTTGTGCTATCCTGTGTGGATTACGTTTACTTTCCTGTGTGGAATACGTTTACTTTACTGTGTGAATTTCGTTTTGCTTTCCTGTGTGGAATACGTTTACTTTCCTGTGTGGACTGAGTTGTACTTGGGCTCGGAGGTTGGAGCGTATTTGAAATTGATGACTTAGGTATATGTATGGGCATATACCTAAGCAGTGTCGGTTGTTACTTTGTGATTGTACCTTTCTTCGTGGTTTATCCTTTGTGGATTTGAGAGACCTTCAGGGGTCTCGGGGTCCCTACTGAGTAGCTTATACTCACCCCTGCACGGGCTTTGCCCGCACTACGTTGTGTTAGTTGCAGACGACTGACAGCGTTGACCTTAGCTGAGGCTTGCAGAGCGGGACGGTACCCGGAGGTGGACCACTGGGCGGGACGTTCTCGGAGCGGACAGCGGGACCCGTGGAGCTACGGAGCTATCTGTACCCACCCTTCAGGTGGGATTTCCGGTGGACAGCTCGGTGTAGCGGCTTTTACTTTTCAGTTGCTGTTTTCCCTTTCGAGTTGTACTTTACTTTCAGTTTGGGTTTGTATACTGGCCCATTTACTTTTCCGCACTTTCAGTTGTACTCTACTTTTTCTTAGTGTTTACTTTCCGCTTGCTTACTCTGTGGTGTTTGTTTACTTTACAAAGGCAATGCCTTCCCTTTTTCCGGGATTTATGCCTTGGTGCTAGTCACCAGCCCCTGGCCTATGGAAGGCGGGCTTGGGGTAGTCACGGCACGGACCCCGAGGGCGGGTCGTGACAAGTGCACTCCATAGGAGTCAAGAGTATCAAAATCAGTGTAATTTACTTTTGTTATGACTGTAATTTTATATATAGTACACACCATGTAATTCCATATTATTTAATATTGGATGGATGCAAATGGAATACAAATGTACAAGGATCATGCTAAGTAGTTTGGATGAGTACATGAAATTTCCTCTAAGTAAGCTTATGTACTATTTTAATTTTAAATAAAATTAATTTAATTAATTTTTTAAAATTATTAATCATGGAATTTAAGGATGGTTCGATGGTAATAAGATAGATTGACAAAATTGTATTCATTTATGATTATAACAACCCAAACTTTACCTAAATTTTTAATACTTCAAAATTGAAGCATACTTATTACAACATATAATAAAACCATGAAAGTACCGTATAGGTATAGTATCTTTAGAAACTGGGAAACATAAACAACTGGTTCATAAATCATCTACGTTGTCTCCCATTTATTTTACATATCTAGAGTCCTTTATGGTATATTCTACTTAATACCCTTCTTCCAGACCTAGGGAAAAGAAAACATATAAAAGGGTGAGCTCAAATGCTCAGTAAGGGTAAACAAAAGAAATATCAATTATATCGTATTCTTAAGAACATAACATTTTAAAATCTTGTCCTACAGTAGAGATCATAATATCATGACATGGGATCAATCATAATATTGAAATGTAATCAAAATAATCATAAATTTAAACATGAAACTTTGTGGCATACACACATAATCATATAGAATCATTTCTTATTAGTCAAGACTCATTTCCAAGACTATCTTAGCGAACAAAGTCCATTTCTGAACCGAGTTCACTCCTCGTTTCAGTCCAGTTTAACTGAACCAGATTAACCTGCCATTCCAGCCATGTCTATCTCATGAGATATAAATCTTTACCCAATTCATTGGAGGGAGATATAGGTTACACCCATCTCATAATGAAACCATTCTTATGTGTACCACAAAATCATAAATCATACATCATAGCATAACCCATGTAATAAAAATGGGATTCTTATTCTTCATGCCATCATAAAATAAATAATATAAGATAAAAGGACTTCCTAAAAATAATTCCATCATAACATAATTAAATCAATGTAAAAATAGGGATAGAAACAGAACCCTATATTATCATAGATGGAATATAATTTTGATAAAATGCTTAAACTTTATTCTTGAGGAAAATATCCTTTCTACTTCAAAAACATTTTCCTTTCTTAAAATGTCACATAATTTTAAACTAAATGAATTTGATTAAAAATAAAATTGAAAACTTGTAAAGTAAGCTTCATGGAAATAATTTTCTAAAAGTCTATTCATGCCGTATAAGTTAAAAAAATATTCATCTCGTACTTTGGCCAAAAAAGTCAAAAAAGTACCTCGTACTAAAAACGACAAAAGATTCCTTTCATATCTTTTACTAAAAACTAGCCAATGGGTAAAATTGGATTTAAAACATTTTAGGTGGATGGAAATAATATTACATATTGAGGAAACATGGATTTGGATGATAAATATTCCCCAGTAAATCCAGAAGTATAAACAATCTTGGATAAAAATGAGATTGTGAGATTTTCCCTTACCTTAGGTCCGATTTGCTTTGTATGTGTCTGAAACTCATGTATAATTATTTAAATAAATCCATTTAATTATTCCAGAATCATAACCATTGTTATGATATCATATATGGTCATATTATTAGATTCTTATATTCTTATTAGTAATATTTCATTGCTACATATTATTCGGGTATTTATTGCTTTATGTTCTTATGTGTGTTTGGTCGAATAAATTCTTATTCTTATTTTTAAGTTATAGATACCTAATTTATAGAATGGTATTAGTGTAATATATATCATATTTATTCATTAATTTCATTTATATAATCATTATGCAATGAAGATCATGTATAACGAGTCACATCACATCGTGGAGACGGTAGGCCGTATGTACGCACGAGCGATGATATCATTCCCATGATTGTGGAATTTTATTGAAGTGTATGTATAATATTTCAGAATCAATATCACTTTACAATAATAATATATAGTAATTATTTACACCATTATACCCATCCAAGTATGGTGGTGGTGGAAAATAGATTACACCACGGTGTGGAGACAGTATTCTGTATGTACGCACGCGTGGTGATTTCATTTTCTGTAGGATGGATAGAAGGTGAAATAAGGTTGTTTAATATTTATAATAAAATATTTGTATATTAGTGATACTGATGTTATTACTTCATAATGAAACAACTAACGAAGAATAAGTAGAAGAATAAATAAAGTTGAAAGAATCAGTAATAGAAATTACCTCTTCTTTGAAGCGCCTTTTATTGACCTCCCCTTAGGGCACTAAAGATGATCTTTGATGTAGACCAGGACCTATAGGATGCTTCTATGGAAGTGGAGAAGAGAATTTTTCAGGGTTTGGCCGAGATTGAAGGCTCAAAGTGGTGTACGGAGGAGAGTTAGGAGGTGCCCTTTTATAAGGGAGGAGAGGGGCACCTTAGGAAAAACTAAAAATATTATTTTATTATAAAGTCATATTCGGTTTCTAATAGCTCCAAATTTATTTATTTATAAGCTAATGAGGGGATGGGTCGAAATCCTCTCATCCAATAAAATTTATACAAGTTTAGGTTTCTATTTTAACCTTATCATTTAGATTTAACTTTAAGTTAAATAATTTTACTTTTACCGAGTCTTCTTGTTTTCTTACACTATAAGGTTAATAAACTTACTATAACAAGACAAAAAAACCATAATTTGTTTATTATTAATATATATAACCTTATCTAAGTCATTTTTCCGAACCTTAGATTTTTAGGAATAAAATAACAATTTATAATATAATATTTGTTTTAAAAACTATTTTATGTCAATTTTGACACTATTTTGTAATTGATTTTTGTGAAAATCATAACAGAATGATTAGTTAGAAAAAAGTTAATTAAATCAATAATAACATTTCATATTAACCTATTAAATTATTTTAATTCATAAAAAGTCTAAAAATTACTTTTATTTGAGTATTTATAACATCAATTATGTTAATATTTAATTAATAAGATAATTACTGCATCATCATTATGTCATAAATAAATTAAATTATTTAATGTATAAAAATTATAAATAAAATTCCATTATGTAGTAAATCGTTTTATCCTTATAATTAATATTTATAGTACAACTTATCTTATTTATAACCCTATATTAAAAACGTTTTAGTTATTAAACTTTGATTTTAACTATTTTAACTATTCTTTAAATAAAATAATATTAAATGTCCTAATCTAATCCAAGTGGGCCTAAATGGTCATATTTTATTCCTAAGGTTGTTTTGGGTCTAATTACACTTATCCAATAGAATTAGGACATGTGTTAGGGTAATAATAATATCATTTTCACCCTTAATTACTCTATTTACTTTTAACCGTGGTAAAAAAAGTAAAACGTTACTATTCAAAAAAAATTATTTTCATCTCATTGAACCAAATTTTAGTCCTTTATATTTACCGTGTCTCTAATATTTTTAAAATTCCACTCACAGAAGTGGTAAAATTAAGTTTTATGTGAATTTGCAAAAAGCTCCTAGGAGGTTTGTAAAAGACGATGAAAAGTTCAAAAAAAATTTATATATCTAAAATTATTAGAAAACGACTCCAATGAATTACATTAAAATTATATAGGTATTATGTATCAATTTTTTCCTAAAATAAATTTAAATAAAATAAATAATTATTTAAATAAAAATTTGGTTTTTAAATAGTAACCCAGTGTTTTCACTATTCATCAAAAATTGAATGTTTTCATAAAAATACCAAAATTTCACCCTAGGCTAATTTCGATATTCTGAATCCAAAAATTAAGTCCATTTTGAAAGAAAAAATTTATAAAATTTCAAAAAGTGGGCATTACTATTCATAACAGCCAGTTTAAAAAATATTTTAATAGCATATCGTTGTTTAGTGAAACTCGGTATTGCGTACGACGCAAGCTATTGAGGAAGGTCGCGATTGTCTATAAAGATAGAAAAGATAGTTTTGTGTGTCATGAAATATTCCTTTGATGATGTATAAAGAAAAATATTTCTCATAAAAATCTCGGGTGTTACAATGATTATTATCTTAATTAAAGAAAAAATTGGCTAAATTTATGTATAAATTGAAAATGTGTGTTCGTTGCATGCTATGTTGATGAATAGGAAATGAGAGTAGACATATGTACATGATTGGTATTTTAATTAGTTATTTTTAAATTAAAATGATGTCATATAAGTCATCCCTTCCTTTTTATTATGTAAAAGACAATGTTACCACATTTAATTTTATGTAAACCACCTTATGAAGACCATTGGATCCCAGCACCTACGTGTGAGTAAAATTATATATAAGGATAGAGATCTCATGTGATTGGTGGTAATATGATTCCCAAAGCCAATGTGAAACCAATCAAGGTGATTCATAGGAATTGAGATGGAATTCTAATACACGAACCAAGTTATTTTTCAAGATGATTTCCCCTACGGTCAAGTGTTAGTTTGTCATCCTCTAGATAAACTAATGGTAAGAGAATCTCATGATCAAGCCAATTACTTTATTTCTATTAGTTACATGGCTTATTTTTATGTTTTTGTATACTATATAAAAACATAATAAATGAATTAACAAGCATACCATATAGAATAAAATAAATCTATATTATGCATAAATTTAACCATATAGAGGTAATCACTTAAGTCAAATCCTCTCAACATTAACAAGTAATGTGATAAGGTAAAAGTGGGTCTTTTTTATAAGGATAAAAAAACACCAAATAAAATATTATGTCATTGCAAATATCAATTACTTGAGTTATAGACGAACCAATAGTTCAATGCTTGTGATGGGCCCAAGTTGAGGTGATTTCAATTATTAGAGAACGTTTAGCTTAAACTTTGGATGAATTAACTTGATTCACATCAATAGTTGATTTTCTAATAATGAAATGTTGTAAATCTGAAGAAGGGGTTGAGAAAATATTTTTCAATCCTTTCAGAGTTAGATATTCCACTTAATAGATCAAGTAAATATGGATTAAGGATTTTTACAAGTTATACCTTCCTAAAACCCTTCAAATAACTTATTAAGAACAAGTATGAGTCATGAGAAAGGGATTCTGGGTTATTTTCACTAGAATAACAATGAAAAATATATTCTAGAACTAATGGATAGGGTCCTTATGTTTTGAAAAAATATTTGGAGATTAATGAAATTTAAATTTATTAATCTATTTTAATAATCAATGAATTTCTAATAATATTCTATTAAATTTTGTAGAAATTTAAAACCACTTGAATTTGACAATATCACCATGATATAAACAATATATGACCAGACTTTTCACTAGTTTGAATTTATAGTATTGGTATAGGTTCTTATGTTTTATAATACACAATGAACTAAAGTTATTCATGTTGAAAATCGCATTTCTTGAGTCGCTTGTGAAAGAGGCCAGTGAGGAAGAAGTATATCTCTACCTAAAATACGTGGATGAAAAATTAATATACATTAATTCATTCTATCATCTTTGTCTAGTGATCTTATAACGAAATATGGGGATATGTAGGAATATAACATAATATATCACCTTCATGATCTTTACCAAGATATGGAAAGATAAGAGAGATATGGGATCACTAGGGAACTCTTCACATGAATGATTAGAGATTCAGTGCTAGCTGGGACACATGTAGTCAAAATGATTAGCTATATATAACTCTTATACATATTAGGGTTTATGAGGTATGATGAGTTGTGTGTAAATCTCATTATATCCTCAATACCCAAAACATTACGAAGTTTTAGTGTGAATTATAATATGAGAAATTGTGAGAAGACACTTTTGTAAATTATTATTTTCATTCTCCAAGTTGATAAATAGTTGGTAAAGGAAAATCATAAGGTCATTATCATGAATAAGAAAAGGAAGAAAAGGATAAGTTCTAAAATATTCATTCCAATTCTATGTATATGGAGAACATTCCATTGAAATGGAATTAAATCTGATGGTAACCAAAGGAGAAGAATAAAGTATGTTTTTCATTTGACAAGCAGGGCCACTGGAGGAGTAACTAAACCCTGCCAAAGAAGAAAGGGGAATCATTAGGTGTTTTCATTATTGAGTTTTTTATATCTATATGTTGCGTATTAGATAATATATGTGGTGTTTACATTTTTATCCAAATATAGGAATGAAGTATATTTCAAAAAGTTTCCATAGGTGAGGTGGATCTTGGGGATGTAAATGGGGTGAGGCTGGATGTTTTAAACATTGAATACTAACACCACACATTTTCAACATGATTTATTGTGGTTTTAAAAAACAATTATTATATTCATATGGTTACTAAGAACATTTTAAATGTTTCTTGTTAAGACTTGGATAGATTTATTCTCTACTTTGGAAATAAGAGTTTCTAATTTTATAGAGATATCATATGCTATTTAATTACACAATTGAATAAAAAAAATTATGAATTAAATTATGAAAAATAGATACCAACAATTAATTATGAATCAAAATCAAGATACTCATTTGACACCCAGTTGTGGAATCAACTACTTAGTGATGTAAACAAGAATCATTTGACAAAGATCTATAATGATATATACTTATAATATTTGGACTTAAGAAAATTGAAAGATTTCATTATTGTTTACCAGTAAAGATGACCAAAATAAGTTTTTTTGGTAAAGGTGAAAGAGTCATAGAGCTTATAGAATTGGTACACACAAATTCAGGAAGACCATTTCAAGTACAACCTAGAGGCGGATTCTCATACATCAATATTATTACTAATGACTTGAGTAGGTATGGTTACATTCACATGATGAGGTGTAAGTATTAATACTTTGTGAAGTTTAATGAGTTAAAGAATAAAGTTGATAATTATCATGGTAATAAGATAAATAAAAATTGATTAAATGGAGTTGATGAATATCATAGCCAAGATTTTATTGACTTTCTATGAGAGTATGAGATTTTATCTAAACTCAATCCCCCTTGTATACAAAAATTTAATGGTGTTAGTAAAAGTAGGATATGTACCTTACTGGATATGGTAAGGTTGATTATGAGTCACTAAATCCTTCCATTATCCTTTTGGTGATATTATTTACATAAATTATCATAAATACTAAACTGAGTAACAAGTAATATGGAAAATGATATTCCTTTTGATTTTTAGAGTGGGAAGAAAAATATTTTTCTCAAATATTTATGCAAGGTAGCATGAAGTTTTTGTTAAGGATGAATTAGGAACAAAACTGTCATCTCAGGATACAAAGTCCATCATTATAGTTTACACCAAGGAAACGAGGGGATACTTCCTATATGAAATTATAGATAAAATTTATATATTTTCTTTTAATGATGTATTATTTTAGCGGGAACACATAATTAAGTAGGATGGTGGGTGAATGACTTACTTTGATAAATTTGATTGTCAAGATACACAAGAGTTAGTGAAAGAAAACATTCCAGAGGGACCCATGAATGTTGTTGTTCTCAAAACTCAAGTGCTTTGTTGGGGCACTAAAGAAGTTATAGAACCAAAAAAGATATGGTTTTATACAGACCGAAAATTCTGACTAATTATTGGTTGAAAATAATAGACCTCTATCAAATATATATATAGTAGATATCCCATAATCTAAAATATGGAAGGAAGCCATGAATTCTGAGATAGATTCCATGTATCAAACCCGAGTTTGGGTTCTAATCGATCCACCAGTTGATTTAATGCCTATGGGATGAAAATAGGAAATCAGGAGAAAGACAGACCTAAAAACAATTATTAGTACCTATAAAGCACAAAAAGTGGAAAATTTAAGGCATTGAATATGATGAATAATTTTATCCAGTTTCTATATTTAAATCCATCAGAATATTACATGTTATAGTACCTTTACATAAATATGAAATTTGGATGTTGGATTTCATAATTGATCTCCTTAATAGGAAACATTATGAAGATGTGTATATGATACAACCAAAAAAAATTCACTCAAGGAAATTATAAAAAGGTTTGAATTTGGTAGATATCTGTTTGTAGATTAAATAGAGAATAAAACTTATGGAACATTCAATTCAATGAAGATATAAAAGAATTTGGTTTCATTAAGAATGAATGTGAGCATTCTGTTTATAGGTAGTTTAGTGGGATTAAAGTTTTTTTTGTAGTTTTATATTACTATGACAAATTAAAAATTGGAAAGAAGATAGAATACTTATAATTGGTGAAGTAATGGTTGAGTATGTGCTTCTCTATAAATGGAATAGGTTAAATTGAATACATTCTAGGAGTCAAGATCATGCATGGTAGATCAATGTGGCTACTTGGACTATGATAATGTGCATACATTGATCAGATACGAAAGAGGTTTCATATAGAACATTCCAACATAGTATTGGTTCAAGTATCAAATTATATACTTATTTCTATGAAGTTTTTTTTCTAAAAATAGTAGGGAAGAGAGAGAATGAGTAAGATTCAATACGATTCTATTATTCACTCTATCATATATGTCATTTTATGTATGATTCTTGTTGTTTAATATGATCTGAGATTGGTAGGTAGATATTAAGTTGATCTAGGTGAATAAAATTAGATATATGTTAAGACTTTACTTATGTATCAGAGCGGAACTATGGATATATTCTTGGTATACAAGGGTTATAAAGAGATAGTAATTATAGGTTAAAAAAATTATAGATTTTAGAAATACAAGAATGATCTAAAATCATAGAAAGGTTATATATTTTGTCATAATGTAGGATCTATTATATGGAAGAGTATAAAGTAACCCATTTTAAAAAATTCGACATCTGATATTTAATATATTACAGCTTCAGATGAATCCCATGGAATTGTTTGGAATCTTAACATAATCATAGATCTGGGTGTGGTGTATGAAAATCAAGACCCTATCAAAATTGAAAATGATAAAACCATAGTGACAACACTTTCAAAAGAGTCAAGGTCACATCAAATGATATATATTATACTTTGTAAGTTTCTTATCTTCATGGGTTTTTTCTGAATGATATAAAGTTCCAGTGAGCATAGTATCTAATGAGGAAAGCATGGAAGAATACATGATGAATTCTCTATCTTAATAGAGGAATGAGTATCATGTGAGGGATAATTGACTTAACATTATTAATAGTTGGCACTATTTCATGTGGTATTATTTCGGAGTTGGTGCCTTAGAACCAAATTCTAAGTACAAGATGATTATATGTATTGATTTTTTTAATATTAATAAAATTTTTATCACATCATGATTTTTTTCTATATATGAAATAGTATGTGATAATGTCCTATTAATATATGTCACACTAAAAGGTCATAATATTTATTTTTTAAGATGAGGACCTGGGTCACAATAGTATTCATTAAAAATATTTCTATAACATGATGATATTGTCTGATGAGAGATATATAATAAGTCTAAAAGTGATAGGAGGCTTATTAGACATTGATAAACGTTCTCATAGTGTTCTCACTTGGTTATCATAAATAAATAAGGTTATTAGAACAAACCCACCATTAGGAAATCCACATTTTATATGTCATTGGATGTTCCAATCTTTCAATGTGTGAATTGATCCGTAGACTTTGATATTTTCATTAATGAATATCCTGAGTCACATACTTTGATGCATTGATGAAAACCGTGATGGAATATTCTCATGAAAAAGTATGATACATTGGGTGAATCATGAGTGATATTATATTAATTGATAATGTAGAAAGGATTTATCCTTTCCTACTATTAATGGAAGTTGATATCTCATGACCATTGATTGAAATAGAATTGCCTATATAAATCCATAGTGATGATTTTATAGGGGAAGGTTCATTTTTATAAATTCAAACAAAGAGACATAAAGAAAATATGTTGATGAAACTAGAATGAAACCTTCTTGATTACAAATATTCTGTGAAAGGGATTATATTACATAGTAAGAATTTTTAGAAGGTTATATGTCATTATGATATTAACATCTTTCCCATTGGGATCCTTGATGTGTTGCAAGGTTCTAATCTTGGACTTTAGGGTTTCCAAATATTTCCACAGATAAAGAGTCTTAAAAGGTCACACACTAACCATATATTCAATCTTAGTTAAATTCAATGTTGAATTTAATAATAAAGAATAAATATTATTCAGAATTTATGTCTTAATGATTATTTGGATTTGGTTGATTTTGAATATATAATAAAAAGTTATGAAAAAGAATATGTGAGTAAAATACTGGTAATAAATTTCTTTTTTCAATGTTTAGATAACATATTATTTATTATTTTTATCAACGGATAATGTTTTTATATTTATTTGTTAAATAAATACTCACTATTCAAGGTTTGATAAATATTGACTCGGATAAGAGAGACGAGATTAATGTTTTTATTGGATATGATATTAATGATATTTATTTTTTCCATAGAGATGCATTGGTCAAGTGAATAATAATAATATTATTATTATTATTACATGGGGATAACTTTGAATTAAGTAATTAGAAGGGGGCCTTTGAGGAAAATTCTAACCACATACCCACCATTATAAATAGATATGTATATCACATTACAAAACACACTTGTTATACAAAATATATTGATAGAATTTCTATCAACACCTAGAAAGGGTTCTATATATACAGAGTATACTCTCCCCTCAAATTCTCTCAAGCCATTAAGATATCATCAAGAGTTCTTCGTTCACATTGAAGAATATCTTATAAATACTTGTTAAGTCTGATTAAAGAAGGACATGTGCTTAAGTGATTTTATCAAGAGAAATTATCAAGAGTGGATAAATGAGGGGTGGTGGAATTTGTGAATGATGTAACAAATGGGTTTTTTATAAGAAGTCTCATGAAAGGTTATGCAAGCTCAAAGACTTTTTATTATTGTCACTCACCCATGAAATTTTGTATTAGCAGTCTCATAATTGATGGTATTTTTCTTAGGGTAACATGCTCCATGTATATGTGATATGGGCATGCATGGAAGCAATTGGGAGTAGTTAAATTCAAGTAGTTGAGAACCCAATGATTTTTGCACTTAGAGATTTGTGCGTGAGACATATGTGATAGGATTTATGTGATCACTTTATTCAGATAAGGTTATGTGATCACGTATATGATTAAGGGTTATGTGATCCATGCTACTCCAATATAGTATAGTGTATATTTTTGATAGAATAATGTCGGTGGATTTTATTATTAATGATGGTGTTTTTAAAGACAATAAATAGTGAATTTGTTGTTGTCATACTGAGAGACCGATGAAGAACATAAGAGATAGTTCAAAATTTTCAAGTATCATTTACAAGAAAGTTATGTTTTTTTGTAAATGTCACAAATACAACATCCAGGTAATCAATTTCATCTCATTCTTCTTAAAGGAAGAAGAGGGGTAAAATATTTAACACTCCAGATCATCAATTATGAACTAAAAATGAAACTAGTTGATTTTTAACTTGGTGTATTTTAAGATACCACCAAGTCAATAATTTGAAAAAGACGTCAACTGACTAGTGAGAATAGTGGAGTCTATGGGAGTGTTCTAAGGTAGATATTGCATCTTATGAAAACATCATAAAGGAAGTTTACCATTAACATTATAACTAAGACCAAAAAATAAAATTCATATAACTAGGGATGTTTTTCGGATTTTGGAACATCAATACATCATCAGAGTGAAATACTTGGATTTATCCTTTTGTGGTGAACCAATTAAAATATATGTGTTCTCTGTATATTTTAATTTATTGTATACATGTAATTGTTTTGGTTTTTTGATCTATAAATCAATACAAGTTAAACATAGCTCCTTTAATTGTGGAAATAAGAATATAAAATAAAGACAAAAAACATAAAGATAAATTTTAATTCACTTATCACCTTAATTCCCCACCCACTCAGGGCATATCAATTTAAAACAAAAAGCATTAGAGCCTAATGGATTGAAATTATTGTTCTACCTCAGATGTTAATTTTTTATTTGTGAACCTGTATTCTATGATGAAGACTCTATTTTTAATGTAAATAAATTCTATGGAAGGAAGAATAAAGTTTTTATGTTCTTATATTCTTTTGGTAAGGATTTTATGGGGTATATCATACAAGATTAAAATATAACCAATCCTAGTGAAAGAATGGGTAATGTATGAATGGATAAGATTATAAATAGATCATTTTTCGATTATTTTTAGAAGGAAAATACTAAATTTTCTTCTGCATGTGAAATTTATAATACTATAGAATTTTTTTATAGAAATATAATAGAGACAAAACATTTTTTTTGATGTCAACCTCAGTATATGTTTTAAAAACATGAATAGATTAGATATTAGTGATTTTGATTGGTGGATAGATTCTTATAAAAAATAGAAGGAAAAAGAAAAAGAAAAAGAAAAAGAAGAATACCCCCAGGTGGTAATGTATTGAAATCATAGTGAATGATTCTAACCTTAATATTTCATATAATACTAACCATGTTGTCAAATTTTCTTTTCAATTAGAAAATTCCAATTTCTTCCTCAAGACAAATGAAAAAGTGGCTTCTTTTTTATTTTGAGTATATTTGGATGGTTCTCTTGATTAATTATATATTCAAAGAACAAAAAACTAAAGGATTGTTGGTCTGTGTGAATAGTATATTAAATATGTGGATGATATTGAAGAAATTATTGATCAACTTCAAAAAGAGTTTACTACTCAATTAGCTAATCATATGAACTCATAAGTAGTAGTGAATCTCAAGATGATGGTTGAAGTTAAATCAAAGGATATTTAGAATTCTAAAGCTTTTTTTAATGGACCAAAGAAAAATATTGAGAATCTTGAGGATGAAGTTGTTGAATGGAAAAAAAATTAATGATCCATTTGAAGATGATTTTGAGATGAAAATTTCTAGAGGCTTTAATTGTGAAGATTAACAAATCACATATAATGAGATCATAAAAAAGTTTGAATTGGTTATAATGTATAGGTTTCAATTCAAAGATTGTGTCTTTCATTATCATGATGAGATACAATCATTTCAATAGAAATTAGATTAGTGGGAAATCATTTAGGAAGTGGACTATAAAATCATTGAAAATTTTTTCATAGAGAACAAGAGACATAAAAGAGTAGTGGTGGCCATAAATATTGAAATAAATAATATTGGTTTTAATATAAAATAAATAAGTGACCTTCTTGATCATCTATATCAAAATATTATAAATAATATGGTCATAAATAATTATATAAAAACAAGTATTCTTCCTCTCAAGACACATCCATAGGAGAAGAGAAAAATCTAAAAAATGAGATAGTTTTAGATTAATGGAAAATGTAGCTTTGTTAAATGAGAAAGTTCGATAGATTAGAAAATTTGAGGCAAATATCATTCTATCTAAGGGAAAATAGATGGTATAGCTTCTATCTGAGAATGTTTTTATGAGTAGATTATGCATGTATCTAAATATTTAATTTTCAAATAAAAGGAAGAATATTTGTAAATCTAAAGCTAAGAATCTCATAAGAAGAAAGGAATATGATTCTACTATTTTGGAATGTTGAGATACACCATGAGTTTGTTTCTTGAAGCCTATAAGTTTAATGTTAAAAGAGGATCACTTGTTGAATCATAATCACTATTTTTAAATGATGACCCGAGTAATTTTTTATTGAGAGATTTTTTATATGTGCTAGTAAGGGGGATTTTCTAAAATATTGTATTTGGGATAAAGTAGTGAAGGAAAGGGAATCTATAATGAGGTTATCAAAACCCATGGAATATTACAAGAATTCCTATACTATAAGATAACCAATTGAATTTGAAAATAGGTTTACGGTATTGGAGGAAAAAGAAGGACCTCAAATATGGTTTTACCAAGAACCTACAATGTTACCCTCACAATAGACCTTTTGGAAAGAATGTAAAAATTTCTGGAATAAAAACTAAGAAACTAATATAGTTGTAAGTAAGATATAATTTCATGTGAATACATGATTACCATGTTAGGAAAAGTCAAGGGTGGATAATATTGATGTAAGAATGGAGATACATAATGGAAGACTTGGTGGTTTCTAAAACCAAGCCATGAGGTGAAAAATTAAGGAAATTGAAAGAGCCCTCTAGTGGAGGAAGAAGTGTGAGAAGAAGAAATATTGTGCAATAATGAAGAAATATTGAACTCGTGGTTTTAATACCACAATAATTAAGTGGAAGAAGCCCATAGAACATGTATAAAAATAACAATAATGACCTTGTATGAATAGAATTCTTGACTAGTTGGCCAGATAAGTAGGATTTAACCATAAAGATTGAAAAATCTCAGAATAAATAATGTTTCTTTAATTCAATGGGAAATAATCCATAGACAGTGACGATATTTTTAAAGGATGTGTATAAAGAGAATATTGTGAATATTGATTCATTACAATAACCACCACAATAATAGCTTATAGAAAAGTTTGAAGCAAAGTTTTAACCCATCATAACCAAACACAATCCTTTATTTGAGGATTTTGGAGGCACAAATAACCCTAACAATTAATTTTTTCTAATATATATTGGAAATGTTATAGGAATAAAGGGTATACATGGTGCATGTGGTGTTTTTTTTATGAAAGGTAATTGGTGAATAATCTAAATGAAGATTTATGTGATAAGAAGAGTCATCATTATTGAAATTCTCATATGGTTTTAAACTCAAAAAGTGGTGTCATGTGACCAATCAGATCTTAGAATTTGATTCTTGAAGTCAATTTATAAAACAATTGTTATAATCAATAAAGATAGTAATTTTAAGCTGAAGAAATGTAAAAGATATATTTGAATGTTTAAGTGGTTTCAAGATATAATGAATATTCAATATTTCGTATCAGGACACAATTCAAGTGGTATTTTACCATCAAGAGGATACCAGTTATTGAAGAAGAAAAAATATTCATTTATTTCATGTTAATTTTTTCTGTTCTAAAAATTTGGCATCAACTTACTTTTTTCATGATACTATGAAGATTCTATAAAATCAATAACATTATCAATGAGAAATTTCTTCATTATGAAGAGTAATTAAACATATGGATTCAGCAATAAAATTGGTATTGTTAGTCTATATTAGTCCAAAGGTATAGTTTTTTAGGGAGTTCAAGTGACAAATATTTTTGGCTATTTATCCTTATCCAATAAGTAATTCCTATGATGAATTGAAGAAAACGCATACCAAGTGGTACCAAGAAGTTATATTTAACAATTGGTATAAATTACCTTATAATGTGTTATTAATCATAAACTTGTACTTAATTTCTTATTTAATGAATTTTTGTTATTATTATTGAGATCATAGAATGATTTAAGAAATAAATAAATATGTGATACTTGTTTTTATAGAATTGAATGGGTGATGTGGAAAACAAATTCTGTTTATTTTAACTATTATTTACTACAACAAGATCCAAATTAGTAGGATTAGAGGATCTTTTAGTAACTAAATGAAAATTAGTCATCAAACTTATTAAAAATAAATTTGTAGAGTGAAAAAAAGAAGAAAAAGTCCCTAAGATTTAATAGTGGTAATATCATTATGTTATCTGTTGGAAGAGAGATATGTTCCCCCATATGTTTTATCCATGAACTTTAAAAATCCATTGAATGAATATTATTTTCTAAGGGGGAGTATAGTTATATATGGATGAATATTATATGGACTTCACAGTGACATTGGGATGATACTAAAATTAAATTTGGATTCAATTCCTCTTATATAATTCATGATTTCAATTGGGTGTATGACATAAAAAATCTAACAAGACCTTTTTGTAATGTGAAAATTTATCAAGAGAAATATTCCCATTGAATATTTATGTTAATGGGGGAGATAAAACCCACCATGAGTTAGATAAAGAAGGAAAAATTCCACTTCCATTGAATAATGAATGTAATTTATGAATAATTTATTTATGATAATATTGACAACAAAATAAAAAGGGGATAATTTTAGACCCATACATAAGTTTTGTTTAGTATTTTTTATCAATCTTAATTATGCATGCAGATGGATAAGATGTCTATTGATCATGAACCTATTTGATGTGTGAAGTTTGTTAAATCCATGGAACTAAAAATGGTTTGAAGGTACACTAGATCATTTAAATATGCTATAGTATTAGGAATCAACTCAGAAGAAATGAATAAAAATTGAAGTATGAATCATTTTATAATGTTAACCATGTTTAAGAGTGTAAAATCTGAAGTAAATTAAATTAAATAATGTAAGACTTAAATATTTACAAAATCATATAAGGGTTTAGGGATCATGTGATCATGTATTCTTATATTAAACAGACGGCCATATACACCCTTATGGTTTATACGATGACGACTAATCAGTATGTTGGGAGAAAAATGTAATATTGATGGTTTCAAGTTGAAAATTGAGATGGCTACATGAGTATGATATGGTAACATGATAATGTTTGGTGGATCTCATAATCATGATAATTGTTGATTCATTTCATAAACACTTAAGATCTACATGTCCATATAATTATTGATGATCCAAGAGAACATCTATGTATAAATAATACAAGTGATCATATAGACATTAATAGATCTTATGATAGAAAGAAAAAAATTCTATTTTTTAATGGATAAGTATCATATTTGAATATGTTTTCTGAGAGAAAAATCATGATGAGATCAGGTGATGGGGCCAGGGAATGTGCATGGAGGAATATATTCTAAAAATGATTGATATTTTTTATGGAAAAGAATTATGTAGATTTTATAATCATGTATGTATGAAGAAAAATTATGTGCTCAAATGGGTTTTCTGGTTCCATAAGATCAAAGAGATTTCATGAAAATGATATGTTATGTGCATTAAGGGTGAGATTTTTTAGAAATGATGGTTATCTCAGATGATCATATGATTCCTAACTTGGTGAGTTATGTGAAAAAATATTTATATAAGAGGAACACACAATAATCATTTTACCTAGATGATATTATGTGACCTGTATAAAGCCAGACATTCATGTGATAAAAAGAAAACCACTTTGACAGTGCATGTAGTATTTTTGAGGTTTCATAATGGATGAAAAAAGACACTATATAGAGTTTAGTTGTTGATGAATCTCCAATAAATGTCCCTTATGTTAGATAGAAGTAGAATAGTGTTTAAGTGATTTATTCAAAGTAATTTTCATGAGAGGTTGAACAAGGGACACGAGGAGTCAAGAAAGGGTTACTCATAAGATGTCGCACTCAATGTGTTATGATCTTGGGGGGGGGGGGGGTTATTAATATTATATAACCAAATTATTTTATCCTAGAAGTATCCCAAACAGTGGTCTTGCACTCAGGGATATGCAATATACAGATACATGATTTAGGCATGAGTTTATTTAATTGGGAAGAGTTACATGCAATGAGTGAAGCATCCCAGGAGTCATGCACTCAGAGATTCATGATCTAGGCTTATGTGATAGGGGTTATGTGTTCACTTGAGTCATAAAAGGATACATGATCATGTATATTCGTAAGGTTTAAACTATATAGGATATTCAAATATAGTATAGTGTATATTTTAGATATTATAATTAGAAATATTATAATATTAAATTTAGTGTTTTGAAGAAAGAAGATAGATAAATTTTCTTTATCATACCTAGATACTAGAAAAGAAGAGATTAAGAGATATTTTATATTTTGGAATTACCATATATAAAAAAGTGTTGTTGTTATTATTTTTTGAATGATACATAACCAAAATCCACATAAATAAATTGGTCTCATCATGTTTTAAGGGAGATGTGGATTAGCATATCAGAGATAACATCGAATCTATTAGGAACTAAATATCATACCAGTTCATTCTTATCTAGAATAATTTGAAGAGACTGTCAGGTCCATAAACGGGGAAATACACCAACCAATTAGATTGAATGTGGGAGTTGATGGAACTAATATGATTAAGATAGTGAATAAACTATACAATTTTTAATGATAATACAACTATCATGAACTGACTAGGGAAATTTTTTTTACACAAAACTATTAAATATGAGTGTATTTTGTCACATTGACTGATCATTTATGTGTTATCCTTAGACGTAGTAATTTTTGGTGAACCAAAGAATTTTTTTTCTTGTGTATAATATACTTTCATGAATACTTTTTATTATTTTAGTGGTGGTGCTATCAATTAATTCAGGTTTAACACAAATACCACCATCTTGGGAACACAATCCTAAAAGAAAAATAAATGTCTAAATGAAAATTTTAATTCATCCATCACCCTGATTCAGAAACTATCTCAACATGTCTCTAGTTGTAATAGACCCCTGATAAAAATGTTAATAGTGGTAAGACATGTAATATTCCATATGATGGATCACATCACTAATATAGATAGTGTGAGTGAGAAAATATTCAATAAAATATTGGATCAAGATACGAAATAGTTTTTAGAGGAACTTATTCTATAAGTCCCTATAGAAGAGGATATTTTAGGGACACATGTTCTGTATAAGAGTATGAGAGAGGTTATAGAAATAGAATGATATTGTTTTATATTCATAGAGTATGGAGATTCATTATTATTTGATAATAAATATCTTCTTACATGATGTAAGTAGAAAGTGGAACAAAATATACTAAATGGAATGGAGACATGAATTTTTAAATGGACTCCAAGTACCAAAAGCAATAATGTTTGTAAATGGTTATTCAGGAAATAAGTTAACATACATGGTCATGTTATCACATATAAGGCTAGAATGGTGGAAAAAGGGTTTAAATATCATAATGTAGTTAACTAAAATGAAACCTTTTCACTAGTTCCAATGATTAAATTCATCATAAATATAATTATCATAATGAAATTCCATGACTATAATAGTAGATAGGTGTATATAAAAACTACTTTACTAAATAAGAATAATTATAAAGGTTTTTATAGAACACAACTAGAAGGGTTTATGCCTCCTTATACTACTAAAAGGTTTGAATGTTTCAATGATATATTTATGGATTAGAGAAAGAATATAGGTCAATGAATATTTGGTTTGATTACAACACAACATAATTTGGTTTCATAAAAAACATAGGTGTTCCATGTGTCTAAAATAGGTTTAGTGGGAGTGACGCCATTTTTATAATTGTTCATATCGATGAAATAGTACTTATTAGAAACAAAATATAGGTATTATAGTTTACTATGTACTAGTTAGATAGTTGCTTCTCCAAGAAGGAATTATGTAATGAATCATGTATTATTTAAATCTAGACCCATCATGATAGATCCAATAGGCTACATATAGTATTTCAAAATAATTTTATTGAAATTAAAATTAAGATATTCTATATAGAACACTTTAAGAGGGTATTATTTCCATTGTGACATGGAAATCATATTTATAAAAAATGTTTCCTAAAACACCTGAGGAATTACTCATGATGGAACATATAATATATGAAACAAATTTTTTTAGTCATGAATGATATGTTATGTACAAGGCTAGATTTTTCATATCCCTTAAGTGATTTAGAAAGACATTAATTTGACCCTAGCGACCACCTTTGGATGGTATTCATGACTATCCATCTGTATTTGAGGGGTACTAAGTGTATGTTCATGTTCTATGGAGGAGATAAGGAGATATTCATAAAAGGATATATATATTATAGTTTCCAAATAGTTCAAGATGAGCTAATATCACAGTCAAGATATATCTTTACTCTCAATGGTGGTACTGTGAGTTGTAAGAGATTAAATAAATCCATGGTTATAGATTCTTAAATGGATTTCTAGTACCTTAAATATTCAAAGGAAACTAAATAAGTTGTTTGTATTAATATATTCAACCCAAATATTTATCTAGTACCTATAAGTAAAGTCCCTTTCATACTTTATTGTGGTAATATAATATTAGTGGGTTTTGTAATGGATATGAAGTCACATCAACAAATGAACAACATACCTTAAAAATATAAATAATGTAATGTTAGAGTTGGTTACCTTGAACCAACTTTTATGTACATTATAATAACCTATATTCATAGTTTTTAATATGAATAAACTTATTATCACATCATTATTATAATTTTTTGTAACATAGTATGTGATAATTTCCTAAAAGTATTTATCACACTAAAAGGTCATAGAATTTTTCCACTATGATGGGAACCTAGATGTGATAAGATGATATTATTAAATATATGTCCTATAAAAGGATTATATCATTTGAGGGACATGATTGAAACAAGCTATCAGGGGTGGAGACACATAGTAATTAGAGGCGCCTTCTCATGATGTACAGCGTTGCTAATATTCAGTGTACGATATTATGAGAATGAGACCATCTAGTAGGAAATATGCATTTATATGTGTTATTAGATATTATTATTTTCAGATGTGCATATTGATCCTTAGACATTAATATTATTTTTAATAGGTTTTATGAGTTATGTACATCTATGTATTGATGAAAACAATAATGAAATTTGTTCATGGCAAGGTAGGATACGTTGGGTGGGTCATGAGTATTATTGCCTTCATGAATAATGTAATAAATTAATTTTCTATTCAGTTCATGAATGGAAGATAATATTTTATGCCCTTTAATAAAATTTATATATACTAAATAAACAAATGTCCATTGTGTTATATATGAAAGTTCAATTTATATGAATTCAAAAAAAGATAAATCGAGCACACGGGTTAATGGAACTATCATGAAACCGGCATGATGATAGATATGGTAATAAAGGATTTATATTATATAGTAAGTACCCATATGAGATATTATAGCATTATAGAATAAACTTCTTTCTCTATGTGTTACTTGGAGTGTTTCTGGATGCTAACCTTGGACTTGAGGCTTGTTTTCCAAATTCTACTGAGAAAGAGGCCTAAAGGGTCACACACTAACTATATCAAGAATTTTAGTCAAATGATATAATATTATTTATTATCTAACAAGTTGAATAAATATTAGTACCAAGAATGGTTTAATAATTATTTAGGTTTGATTAATCACATGTATTATGTCATAAGTTATTTGAGAGAATGAATTGTGAGTAAAATATTTAATAAATAAATATTTTCTATTTTGTAAATATAATATTTATTTATATATTAGTGAATAATTGGGTAATATTTATTTAATAATTATATATTCATTATTCATGGGCTGATAAACATTGTGAAGGAATGGTGGACCAATTTAAGAGTTTGGAGAGACATAATATATATAGAATATAATTAAAATAAATCATATTTAATTTTAATAATCAAGTTAATCACATTCCAAAAATTAATAATAATTATATTATTATTATTTGATGTGGGGCTCCATAAATACTAAATAAATAATAATGGGAACTTGTGAAATTATCTAAATTCAAAACTAGAGGCATATAAACACAATTATATTATTTTATATTAGTTCCAATTCATTTTTTTGGTTGTGCATAATGGATTTAGAGAACCCTCTAAAAGATCTAGAGTGATCCCTTCACCAAGAATTTTCCTATGAATGGGGAGAAATAATCCTTTACCATCTTCCCTCAATCCAGGTGCGATCAAGGGGAAGGATTTAAATGTGGTTCTTACGGTGATTAAAGGTTAAAAATGATAGCGATAAAATCAATTTGTTCTAGCACCAAGAGATTCCTATGGTGACCTTCCAATATTTTTGGAACACATGAGGCTCATCGCTTTAGGGAACCTAACCTCGATTCCTACAACCAAACAACAAAGATCTTTATTCATATACATCAATGAATAAATAATTACAACATGTTAATTATTTAATAAATAAAATTAATTACAAATAATTTGTTATGATCTTATCTCTAGTTCTGACTTCATATCCATTGTTTTTTTCTTTGATTCATTTCCATTTATCTTGAAATTTATCATTCTATAAATTTTAGATTGATCATGAAAAAACACAGTTGGGAATAATACATCACATGCTTCCACTATGCTCTAAAACTATGTGTGGTATCAGAGTGGTCACATAAATATTTAAATATATTTAAATATATTTTCTTTATTTACTCGTTTTTCATTTAGTTTTCAATTCATGTTTAACTATTACTTTAATATTTATTATGAGATATACTTCTTCATCTTTCATTTCTCATAGATCAAATAAAAATGAAAAATTTTATGAATGAAATAAAATAAAATAACTCATCCAGAGGTGATGGGGATTCTGGATTGATAACACAAGAGTACATGTCATGTAACTAGATTTACATGCCATGTACTTGTCTTCAATACATTAAGAATTAATTAATAATTAATTCAAACCATTTTCATTGATTACACATGGTCAATTTAATATCTTACACAGTATGTTGACTAAGCTAGTCTGAAACATGGCCATCCAGAGAACACACTGCGTTCCCCACAAATGTGGTATATTGTCCTTTAAGTCACAAACGAGACATGTATTTCCATAAATAGCATACCTGACCGGTGATCATGTAATTAGGATAAAAAATCCATCTATACCATTATACCCTATGTGTACTATAATATGTAATGAGGATAATAAATCCTTGTATACCATTATACCCTATGTGTACTATAATTTTTATAAGGCATGATTTAAACATTGATTCCCTAGTAGTGTGCCCTTGATAGATAGTGAATGATATACACACCATGTAACTCTCCTGTACACACTGTGAACTTATGAAAAATTACACCGAATTAAACTTAATTTAGTATATAATGTAAACCATAAGGATATTTTCTTACATTTAATCATTAAGTTTATAGTACACTCCTTATGATGTATTTCAATATATATACACATATAATTTTTAAATTAATTTCTATGTAATTTTATGTCATATATATCATGCGAGAGTCATATGAAAGAAATTTCTCTATGTGCATTAAAGTTGGACAAATTATAGAAACATCATGTAATCTATGTAATAATTAAGATGGTAGTACACGTCATGAATGTACGTGATAGTTCATGTATGCTATATGTAACAGGAGTGAACTGTATACATGTATAATACATGTTGGGTAGATTTAGATGGGAATTCACCATGTTTCCTTAAGGGTACATTTATGCACATTATTAATTTAAAGTAAATTTACTGAATATGTTTAAAATTATGATGGATTTTAATATCAAGGAAATATGGATGAGAATTAAGATAAAATAATAGATTAATTAAATAAGGTAATTAATTTATCTTAGTGTAATTTATCTTAAAAAATGATTAAGAATTGAATAATAGTTTTATTAAATGAATATTTATTCACGTGCATGTGGATGGTCATGAGAATATACCATTAATTTTTATGTGATTTTTTAATATAATTTGTTATTAAATTAATTATTTTGGCATTATTTTTTTCCCTCCTCTTATTTTGTAAGGTTCTTTATTACCATACATTCTTTTATGTGAACCATTTCCCCTAAACAACATGTGAGTAAAAGAATATGTAACAGATAGTGCTCCCAAGCTAGTGGATGAAGTTCAAGTATGGATCCTATGAGAAACCAATCCAAGATAGATATGTAGATTGCTAATTGGAAAGATATAATAAAAACCATAATTGGTTCAAGGTGTTTCCCCCTAGATCAACAGTTGGTTTATTATCCTCCAAATAAACTAACCATTATTATATGATCATGATCATACATATTTATTATTTTATATTTTACAAGTTTCATGGTTATATTTCCATGGATGTTTTCTCTCAATCACAAAAATTAACAAACTAATGATCATGAAATATATAACAAAAATAAACTAGATTATGTGTGAACATTTTTTAAGACATGGTAAATCACTTAAATAAATAAAATTATTATTAACCACCATGTTATAAATATAATAATTGGAGATATATTCATAAAAGGATAAAAACCCTCAATTATATATATTATATCGATATAGACTTCTATTACTTTGGTTGAAATAAAATTTTACTTTAATGTGATTGACTATACAATGTTGGGGCGCTTTCAATTATCAGGGAATTTTATCTGGATATTTTGGGTTGAATTTAATTAGTACACATAAATGGTTGAATTCTAAAGTAAGAATTTGTGTAACTAAGATGAAATTATTGAGGAAATCACATTTAAGGATTTCATGATTTGGGAGTCCACTTAACAGATCAAGGAACTATGATTTAATGTAGTTAGAATTTAGAATTCCTACCTAAAACCATTAAAATTGATTGAATGGCCAAATTTGGGGTAATGAGCAGGGGAATGTGGATCCTTTCCACTAGAATGTACAAGAAATTAGATATTCTAAATCCAATGGTGAAGTCTATTTGTTAGATATAGGAATAATTTTTTTCCCATTTTATTTTGTTGAAAGACAGTTAAATTTATTTCAAACATATCACCATGATCCATACTTGAGAATGATAAAATTCTCTCCAGTAAAAATTTCCAAGAGTGGAAAAGGTGCGTTCACGTTATCCTTCACCTGAAAAGAAATTGTATGTACTATAAGAACCTATACTCGATGCACACAATACTGAGGCAAGGGATTAATATTTATCACACTATGATAAACATTTGAACAATTACAAATACAGTCAGTTTTTCATGATATCATCCATTTCTAGTGATATTTTGAAGAAAATTTTAAAATGGATGTATATAACACGATGTTTCACCTTTGGGATATCTATCAAGAGAAGGAAGTACAATAAATATATGATATATTCAATTCATTTTTCACAACTATACTTAGAGAGTTAGTTCTAGTTCGGCCTCATGTAGTCAATCTTATTGGCCACATTGAATGCTAAGATATCCTAGAGATTAAATTATCAGATGAGCTGTGTATAGATCTCAAACCTTTATCACTTAAAAAGACATTATCTATTTTTATTTTTAATTAAAATATGAGTAAAAATTATAATAGCATTTCCAAGCTTCTTACTTTTATTTTCCATGCTGATAAGGAAATGAGGCATTATAAATATATAGTTATTAAGGTGAATAAGACAAGGAAGAATAAGGAAAAGCTGTCTGAGACTCAAAACAAGTCTAATGATCCTGAGAACCATCCATAAAAGAAGAAGATGATACATAGAAAGGGAAAGTAAATGGAGGCAATATATTTTGTGTGTGGATATTCAGGCCACTAGAAGAGGAACTACACCCAGAAGTAAGGGGAAGCTAAATGTGTGTTTCTTATTGAGTGAAATCATTCGATATATACACATTGTATTTTAGATATAGCTTGTGGTGCCCAAATCCATTTCCATATGTATGAACTAAGTAGATTATAAATTATATCTAGATGAAAGTTAGATCTGAGAGTTTTTAATGGTGTAATGATGGATGTTATAACCATTAATGACAACCACATTTTATTTCCTACAGCAAATATTTTGGATTTAAAATATTATTATTATGTACTTAGGGTTACTAAGAACATATATTCTGTATCATGCCTAGATACATTTGGGTTTATTTTCAAGTTTGGAAATAAAATATTTCACTTTTATGAAGAAAACTTATGCTGTGGTATGGAACATTTAAATAATTGTCTTTAGGAATTAAATTATTAAAACCAAATATAGAAATTTGATAATGAATTATGTTTACATGAATTTTATAACAACCATATATGAAATCACTATAATAGTCATGTAAATGAAATTAATTTGAAAAATTACAGTCAAGATGGTTACTTTGACTCATCTGAGCTAATACAAATTGAAATATGTCATGCTTGTTTTCGAGGAAAAATTACTGAACTACCATTATATGGAAAGGATGAAGGTCCAAAAAGATTTTTGGATTGGTACACATTGATGTGTGTGGACAATTTCTAGTAAAATCTATGGCTGTGTATTCTTAATTCATAACTATTAATGAAAATTTGAATAGGTAAGTTTATGTCTACATGATTAGTTATAAGTTCACATCCTTTAATAAATTCATGGAATCCAGAACAAAGCAGACAATCAACATCGAAAGAAGATAAAAAAACACCTATCAGATCAATGATGTGAATATGTTAATCGATATTTTATCAAATTGTTTCAAGATTTTTGGATTCCATCTCATCTCATTAAACCTTATACACCATAGTGAAATGGTGTTAGTGAAAGGATGAATCATACCTTGTTATATATGGTAAGGTAGATATTGAGTCTTGTAGATCTTCCTTTTTCATTTTGGGGAAATGAATTAAAAACTATGATGTTCAAATTAAACTGAGAAAAATTTAAAAAAGAAAATGGAATTCCCACCAAGTTATATAGTAGAAAGAAACCTGTTTTGGTGCATACACATGTAGGGGGATGCTATAAATTTTTTAGGCCCTTCTCTGGAAACAAACTAGAACCCCGAGGGGAAAATTATATCTATATAGTGTATCCCATGGATATAAAGAGATACTACCAATACAACCCCTCAAACAAGAAAGAGACTATCACTAGACAATCCAACTTTCTCGAGAGAGAGCACATCCTAAAAAATATTAATGAGAGACAGACTTATTTTGATGAATTTTGTGCTCATGATACATAAGAGTTGGTATAAGAACAAGTTATACATGTCCCTATTGAGGATGTAGTTTCTGAAATATAAGTACCATGCAGAATCATAAGAGAGGTAAGATAAGTAGACAGATTTAGTTTTGTAGTCACTGATGATGGTGAAACATTATTAGTTGTCTATGATGAACCTCACTCAAATAAATATGTAATAGAGAGATAAAAAGATGCATGATGGAAAGAATACATTAAACCTAAAATATACTCCATGTATCAATACCAAATTTGGGTTCTGTTCAATGTGCTAGTTATTATAAATCCCATTGGATGAAAATGGTTATTCAATATGACATTGTACATGGAAGGTTAAATAAATACCTATAAATCAAGTATAGTTGATAATGGGTTAAATATTATCATTAAATTGAATACAATGAAACATTTTCACCAATTTTCATGTTTTAATCCATAAGAATTATACTTGATATAATATTTTACCATGACTATGATATTTGGATGATAGATTTCAAAAATAAATTACTTAATGGGAACCATTATGAATATGTATATATTACATAACAATAATGGTTTGTGACTCCAGGTGATGCCAAAAGGTACTTTTAAGTTGTAGAGATCCATCGATGGAATGAAGAAAGCATCTAGGTCATGTAACTTTCCATTCTATGAAGCTATAAAATAATTGGGTTTCATTAATAATGAATTTGATACATTTCCTTTAAAGAGGTTTAATATAAATTTAGTTGTTATCCTATTAATATATTTTGATGACATATAACTTATTGGAAATCATGTTCCAATCATACAGTCTATTAAGGACTAGTTAAAAAAGTGTTTCACTATGAAGGACTAAGGTGAAACAACCAATATTATAGAGATGAAGATCATTATCACAAATAAAAGAAGATTCTTGGACTAAGTCAAAGTACATATGTTTACTAGATACTAAATATATTTAGAAGGAAAAATCCAAGAGGGATTGGTTCTAGTGTCACATAGTTTACATATTTATAAGAAAATGTTTCCTTAGAAACAACACAATAATGATTGAATGATTATGATCCCATACATTTCAAAAGTAGGATCAATAATGTATTCCATGTTATGTACTAGACATGGTATTCCTTATACATTGTAAATGGTAGGTATATATCATGATGATCCAATAGAACAACAATGGTATGATATGAAGGTTATCCTAAAGTATCTGAGAAAAACTAATGATATCTTCCTGGTGTATGAATGAGACTAGGAGATGGCCATAAAGGATTATATTAATGCTATTATTTTGATATATCAAAATGATATGATGTCACAGTCTAGATATGTTTTATGTCTTGGTAGAGGAGTTGTGAGATGAAGGAGTTCATGGTAGCCAACTGTTGATGATTTGTAGAGTCCAAGTATATTGGGGATTTTTATGCATCCAAGGAAACAAATTTAATCCAAAACATTGTCTAGTATCTTGATGGGATTCTAAGAAAAAATATCATATCACATTGTGTTGTTATAATAATGTAGTGGTGGATCTTGAAAATGATCAAGGTCACACCAAAGAACAAAGAATATACTCAAAAAGTATCATCTATTGAGGGATTTTTATCAAAGGGGTGAATTTGAGGTGATCATAGTACCCACTAATGAAAATAAGAAAAGACCCATCAATATAGGCCTCTCTCATCAGAAGAATGAGTATTAAGTGAGATCTATCACACTGAATGTTGTTAGCAGTTGAATCTAGTGAAAGTTAGAGTCTATTGGAGTTGGTTCCCTTAAACCAACTTCTATATACTTTATGATAACCTATATTAGTAATTTTGAATATTAATAAATTTATTATAACGTCATTGTTTTTTTGATGCATAATATAGTATGTAATAATTTCCTAACAGTATATGTCTAACTAAAAGGACATAGAAGTTCCCCGCTATTATAAGAACCCAGAAGTTATATGAAACTATTCTTAAATATATGTTCTATAACTGGATGATATCATTTTTGGGACACAAATGATATAGGATATCAGGGCTGGGAACTCATATGATTTTTAGGCACTTTCTCATGGTGTACTCCCTTAGTAATATCTAGTGTAGGATATTATGAGAACAAGACCCATCAATAAGAAATCAACATTTATATATGCCATTGGAAGTTCCTATATGTGGATTTTCGTATTGATCCATAGAATTTAATAATATTTTTAATGAGTATTATGATTTGTGTAATTTGATGTATTTATGAAAATCATGACAACATATGTTCATGGTGAGGTAGGATATGTTGGGTGCATCCTGAGTAATATTTAATTTATGAATAATTTGAGAAAGTTTTCCCCCCTTATATTCATTAATTGAAGTTGATATATTAGTACCTTTGATGTAAATGGTATTAACTAGATAAATCCATGGCCATTGTGTTCTATAGGAATCTTTAATTTCTAGAAAGTCAAGGAAAGAGACATCGAGCACATTAGTTAATGGCACCATCATCTAACCTTGTTGATTAGAGATATCATGATAAAGAGATTATATTACATAGTATGAATCTATATGAGTACTTATGTAATTATTGAATTAACTACTTTCTTTATGGGTTCCTGGGTATATTCTTAGATGTTAACCATGGACTTTAGGGTACATTGCCTAATGCCACTAACAAAAAGGCCTAGAGGGTCACACAATATGTGTATCTGGAGTATAGGGTAAATAATACAATATTATTTATTATTTGACAAATTAAATAAATATTAATCTAGGACATGGTTTAAAACTTATTCATGATTTATTGAATGCATATATTCTGTCACTAGTTATTCGAGAGAATAAAATTTGAGCAGAATATTTGATAAATTTTAATTTCTATTTGTTTAATATGATATCTATTTATTTATTGGTTAATAATGAAATGATATTATATTTAATAAATAAATAATAATTATTCAAGGTCTGATAAATATTTTCGAGGAATTTGAGACTGATATAATTCATTTGGAGATAAATAATATAATTTGAATATTATTTTATTAAATATAATTTAATTTTAATTATTAAGTTAAGAGAATGTCAAGAAATAATAATAATAATAATATTATTATTATTATTTGAAATGGTGTTCTATATGGATATAATAAATAATAAATGGCACTTGTGAAATTATTTAATTTCAACCCTTGTGGTATATAAATTTTATTTTATTATTTTCTATGAGATCTAATCCATTTGTTTTCTTGTGCACAATGAATTAGGATAATCATATCATAAACTGGAGAGATCCCTTCTCCAAGAACTCTCCTAAGAACAAAGAATGATCATCCTCCACTATCCTCCCTCACGTCAAGAGAGATCAAGGAGAATACTTTGGAAGTGATTCTCTTGGTGATAAAATGTGAATGATGCAAGTGATAGTAACTTCTATACTAGCACATAGAAATTCTAATGGATAATTTTATAGATTTTAGGAACATGTTTTGATCACCGCTAGAGGTAATTTTTTCTTTATTCCTATAATGAAATGACAGAACAATGCAAATCTATTTTCAAATACATCAAAGAACAAATAATTACAACATGGTAATTATTTAATTAATGAAATTTATTGTAAATAATATATTATGATTATCTCTATAGTTATGGAATCTTATCCATTTTTTGTTTTCTCTGATTCAATTACATTGATCATGAAATTTATCATTATGTAAATATTGGATTGATCATCAATCATGAAAGAAAGAAATGTTGAGAATGACTCATTTCAGTCTTCTACTATGCTTGAAACATACATTGAAGGGTTTTTCTCAAAGAAATGAGCTCATAGTGTGAAACAATTACACCGAAGACACATGAAAAACCCCTTTACTAAATCCTCAACTAATTAGAAACTAGATAATCACCTGTGATCTAGTGAACTAAAAATCATTAGTAGTTGGCTCTAGTCTAAGTTAATTTCTATTGGATTTCATGTTTCAAAAAGAAATTCTTTTACTTTATATTTCATGTATATTCAAATATCTTATTACATATTTTTCATTATTCGAGACAAAATTAATGTAATAATGCCAAAGAGTATTTTTCTCACTGGAAAGGTCATAATAGTTACCCTCTATAAAGAGAACATTGAAATAAAATGATGATATTATTAAATATTTTTATATGGTTTTATAAAATTCTAGAATGGGACACATAATATTTTGAATGTAATGTGTGAGTACTATTAAGAATCCAATGATTCATCACTTGAAATATGATCTTTGTAATTTTAAATATGATATATTATAAGAATATACCTAGCAGAAGGAATTACTAATGCCTGTATGTCATTAGAATTTCTTTTCAGTGAGTGTGTGTGATGATCCTTACACATTATGATTATTATAAATTCATTTCATGACTCATATTGTCTGATGTATAGACCTAAACCTTGATGCCATATGTTCTTGGGAAGATTGGTATGTTGGGTGTTTCATGAATAATATGTTATTAGCGAATAAGATGAAGAAAGATTTTCCCTTCCATATTTGGGTAAAATGATGTCTAAACCCATTGATTGAAATTAAATCATCACATTAAAATCCTTGACCTTAGTGTATTGAATAGTTCATTTTAGATAATCAAAGAATGATATACACATAATATAGGTTGATGATGTGGGTATGTAACCTTCATGATGATATATCATTACCAATTCATTATATTACATAGTGAGCATTGATATGTGGTTATATCCATTTTGATAAATCTTTTTCCTCTATGTGTTCCGTGATCTGTTTCAAGATATTAATCATAGAATTTATACAATACCGCCAAAGGACAATTTCAAAGAGGCCTATAGGGTCACACATAAAGTTTTTCATTTTATATCAGTTAAATCTTTTTTATATTTAACAATTTTAATAAATATTATTCTGTATACCAAGAAGTAGTATTTATTCAGGTTTTTATAATCTATTGAAAATATTAAATAAATATTTATTAATAGTGTAATTATTTAACTACATGAATATTGAATATTTCTTATTATCTCGTTATTAATATAGAAATAAATAATTATTTTTTATTTAATTAATATTTTATTTAGTTTCATAAATATTAAATAAATATTTATTCACTTTTCTATGTATTAAATATTTATTTATTCATGGAATTTATATTATTTATTCAATTATTCAATAAATATTGAAGATGATGAGAAGATCAGATTTTGTTCAATAATAAATACTTATTTTTTGGACTATAAAATAAATATTTATTACTGAGTGGGTTTTCACAAATGAAAAGTAAAATCATAATTATATTTTAATTATATGGCATGAGGTTATTGGAAATTAATTCATATTTGAAGGAATTTTTTCTATTAATTATAATTAAAAGCTATCATATGGTTTATCTGTATACTACTTTATCAAATTAAATAGAAGTTAATCATTCTAGAAAATATTTCTCTCTTTTTTATTCATCCATATCTCTTCATCTCATGATCAATAAGAAAAAGTTAGATCCTTCATGAAAAAATAAATGTGAAGTGATTAAGGTTGTCAATGAAAGATGATCAATCGATTTCACTAGCACACATAATTTCATTGGTATTATTTAATGATTAAAGGAACACATGTGGATCACTGGTAAAAGGGGTCTACATTAGTTCCTCGTGATGCAATAAAAATATTCCAATCATGTTAGAATGATCAACACAATAAATAAAGAAAGATCCCATTACTGATGTAATATTTATTCTTGTATTCTTATAATAGTCATAAATCAACATAAAAAGATAATATATCTTGATTCTGAGAAATTAATTTTTCAATGTTATTTGAAAAATAAATAATTAGTCATGTTATTCTCATAATTTACATTATGAATGAGATTCTGAATCCTATTATGTTTGAGATGGTCATTTCCTCAATATGTGCTTTAAATATGTGATAAAGGATTAGTAAAACACCTAAAAGGCCCTCAGAGAGGATTCCAGAGAGTTATTAAGTTTCCAATCTTTATTAAACTTCTTTAGAAGGTTTTCTACTTTCATTTATCCTCTGATCTATAAATATATTTACAAATATATATTTTTTTCAAATGAAAATGGTGATATTGTCTCGCTATATGATAATTTTTAGCATGATATCTCATGAGAAATTTTTTTAATTATAGTGGGAAAGTTCAGGTCTTGATATGGCAAACACGCCTCTTTTATTGCCTAAAAAGAAGACAAAACAATTATAAAAAGTTTTTTTACCCAAATTTCTTTTCAACAAAATGAAAAACTCCTACGAATAGAACTAGACCATGTATGTTTATTAGAATTATCCCCTTTATTTAGGAAACCATCTTCTAGGTACATTCCATCACGATATGAATGAGTAATGATGTAGTTCACAGATGATAGTGTCTTTTTGAATTTAATTAATCGAGAAGAAAAATTTCTTTATAAATGAGTTGTCTCGTTCATGATATCTTGCACACTGTTAGTGATTTTCACCATTAAATATATTTAGTATAATTAATTTTGTTAAATGAATTTATCTAACGTAATTATGGTGTTGAATTGGGTCATTTATTAAATATTATATATATTATAAGAATAATGAGTATAATTGTATAAAATTTAAGTCATAAATTATGATAAAATATTGATAAAAATATTATATTAAGTAAACTATGTCATAAAAAATTCATAACTTTTAACAAAACATGAAAAATCTTGTAAAAATTGATTTAAAAGTATAAAAAATGAATTATAAAATATTATATATTTTTATGATATTTTTACAACACCTATTATGTTCTATCAAAAATCATTCTCAATAAGAAAAGAAAAATGTTGTAACCATTTATGAAACACATTTTTATAATAGTTGAGCTTATTTTGTGGATTACTTTTAACACCATACAATGTGTGTTATTAAAAGTTAGTTTTCTTATAGTTCCCCTGACACATATCGATAATTTTATTTTCACACTGTGATTATCACTCAATGAACCTACATCATATAATAATACAATGTAATGATTTCTTTTTATTTTTCGGAAAATTATTTTTATAGAACCCCAATCTGTTAGCACATATTATTACATGTTTTTTGACATAAATATCTATTAATTGCAACTTAAGGATCAATAAGAATAGTTTCTATGAAAGAAAAGGTACATAATACATCAAAGTAAATCTAAAATAAACTGATTTTATTTTAATCTCTATAATTATTTCAAACTCCCTTTTATATCCTAAAAATACATAGGATAACCTGGGGAATATATAAAATAGAGGGTCGTACTATAATTCCTAGTAAGGGAATAAACATGATAAAAAAATTTCATGTGATTCATAAGGAATAACATGACATAAAAAAATACATAGATCAAGAATAATTCAACTGTAACATAACATATATAATATGGAATCATAATATCATGATAATATAGAAATTCCCCCCAAATAATATAACCTGAAATAAGGATAACTTATGGTTCAACTATACGAAAACATCACATGGTGGGAAAAGTCCGATCAAGGATTAGTTTACTCACAAATATAATTAATAACATCTCATCAGGAAAACATTTTACCCAATTAATTGAATTAATATCTTGGCACATCCATAATAACATGTAAATTAATTTTCATTTCAAATAATTAAATCAAACATAAGTCATATTCATAAGGATTAACCATATAAAGAAATGGGTTCAAAAAAATGTTCTATAGAAAAACCAGATGACATATTAAAATGGTATTCATGAATGAAGTGAATTAAGAATATTTGTATGTTTATATGAATATTCTATGAAATATTATGTTCATATGAATTGAATAATTGTAAAAGAGTAGAGAAATTCCTTTTGAAATGTACCTCTAATGTGGGAATTTAAGAAAAAGTGAAGTGAGTCTTTAAAGAGGGTAAGGGAATAATAATATATATAAAAATAGAAATGAACTAAATATATTTTCCCTGATAAAATTAGCTATTTTTTAAATAATGGGTGGTTTATAAAATTTTAAGGTGTTGAATATGAAATGGGGTAAAATTTTTAGAAGTTCCCATCAATCTGGATTGATTATTGAGGGAAATTGAGAATGAAACCTTTTAAATCATGTATATCCCCATCAAATAATGACTAAATAAACATTGTATACATTTTAGGGACATGTGTATAGAATATATAATAATTATATAAGATGAATATGTGGATGAAGTTATGGAGGAAGAGACTAAGTGTAAATTTAATAAAATATAGTAGTTTAGATAGATCCCTTAACTTATGTTCTAGAATTGTTTTTCATATAAAATTAATGCCCTGAATAATAAAATTAAATTCATAAATTACAGAATTGATATCATTTTCCATCAATATTTGATTTATTATTATTATATAATTTTTTTTAAAACCATTTCAATGAGATATAATTCATAATTTCACTATTTTGGTAGCCATTCATTTCATTGTTTGAAGGTCAGATAACTTGTGCATAATTATTGATGTTCTTTTCAAATAGGACTATAACTCTAGAAGTTAAATTAAATAATATTAATTTCCTCCCATAAACTGAAATGGTCCCAAATAATATTTTATGTATGGACATAATCATAAGGAATTTGTGTTTATCATGATACACACAACATAACATGTACATGCATATTCATTCCACAAAAAAAAAATCATAAGGCATAATCATAATGATTACCCATGTAATGAAATGGATTGAATAGAAATTTCTTACAACATTACTAGATTTAATATCATAATGGTATACATGAATTAAGGGATTCAATCGTATTTAATTAATCATAATCACATTCCAGGCAAAATAATGTTTATATGAATTCAAAACTTGAAATATAGTAGTGAAATCCTTTCAGAAATGTACCTCTAAATAGGGTATTTTAGAAAAAGTGAAACGATTATATACATTGTGTTAGGGGATAATAATTTAAATATAAACAGAAATGATCTAAAAGGGTTTTTAGTTATGAAATGAGTTATTTCAAAAATCATTTTTTGGTTTAAAATATTTTAATGAGCGGTACATGAATTGGGGCTTAGAAAAGAGAAGATCCCTTTAATCGGGTTTTCTCATTGATGGAAATTAATAAGAGAACCTTTTAAGACATGTATATATTCATAAAAAAATATATAAAAAATTTTATATATTTTTAAAAAAAATATATATAATATATAATAATTATATAATATTAGTATATTGAAAAATTGAGATAGATTAGTTGCAATGTAACTCAATGAAAATAGGGTTGTTTGGAGATATCCATTTCCTTATGTTCAAAAATCATTCTTCACTTGAACTTAATATCCATAATAATAAAATAAAATTACTTAATTAATTACTTCAGAAACTATTCTATATATATATATTCTTTAAAATGATTGTATTATGTTCATTTACAACCATTTTAATGTTATATAAAACTGAATTTAACTCTTCCAGGGGTGTTCATTTCATGGTTCCAAGGATGATTCACTTAAGAATAATTATTTAAGTTCTAATCAAATGAGAAAATAACTCTAGAAGAGAAATGAAATAATATTCAGGTACTTATTAAAATTCAAATGGTCTCAATTTTTTTTTCAAATGGTACAATTCATATAGGAAAAACATTATTGTTAAACGATTATTTCATTTAGTCTACTTTACAGACTTACATAAACTTGATCCATTTCAATTAATGATATAATTATTCAAGCATTAATGAACAGTACATAAGTTATAATAATATTATAATAATAATATTTAACCATAATAGTTTTTTTATTTCCATCATTGATATTGGTGATGAATAACATAGTACCTTGTTCATGGATGCAGCGAACTAACAGTATTGCAAACAACATTCTCATTTAAGAAAGAAAATAAGAGATGGTAGAAAATAGATATTTTATTAACAAAATAAAAATATAATAAATTAATAATATTTAATTAATTATTTTTTTGTATGTTGGATTTTAATAGAGGGTAAAATAAAAAATGAATCTATAAGAGGACATTTGATAATACTACATCTTGAATGTCATCTCATGAAATACTTTGTAAGGAACTTTGGGATTAGAATTTCTAAATAAGAAGGTTTATAGGGAAATGGGGAGAGAGGTGAATCAAGATATTGAAATAAATTTTTAAATATCTAAGTCTTATAATACATGAGGAGATGGAGTGGAGAGGGGTAGATTTATAAGGGGATGAGGGGTGTATTTTTAAATATTATAACGATTAGTTTATTATTTTTTCTCAATACTATGAATAGTATTTAATATAATTTACATATATAGTAAATGGTGTATGTGAGTTTGAAATAGTGGGTTATTACACCAAACATGGCTAAAAAATTCATGGATTTATTTTATAATGTAAATACTACATTTTTTCATATATCATTATTCACAAAAAAAATGAAAATGTTTTGAGAAATTCCAAAAACATCACCATAAACTATTTTCAACATTTTGATTTAAAAAATTAAATTTTTCAATGAAAATAATTTTCTAAATATGATAAATTTAATTTTATTAAAAATCTTTATTTATTTGAAATATACCAATTTAAATATTATGATTAGTTTTTAGACCCTTTGAAAAATTAATTATGGTATCATAAAATTATATAATCATTATTATAAATCTTCATATTATGTTATAAATCCATATTATGAAAAAAAAAATTAAATCATTATATTTATTATAAAATTTTTATTAAAAAATTTATATTTTATAAAAATACAAACACTTAATTTATCATTCACTATTCATTTATTTACCTCTTCTATTGTATAAATATATAATATTTTCATTTTTTAAAGATAAAAAAGTATTATTTTAGAATAATATAGCTAACGTTACTATTATAACAACAATTTTACTGTTCCTAAAAATCATATTACTATTCCAGTTATCAGATTAATATTCCAAGAGTCATATTACTATCCCAATGGTATGATTTCTAATGGGAATACAAGATTCCTAGTTTCTATAAATACCCCATATTTCAATCATTCCCCATTCTACACTATTTTCTATATTATTAATATATACTTCTTTTTTTCTAGATATATATTACAATACTAATATTTTGCTTCTTTCTAAAAGTGTTTATTGATCGTGCAATTATTTTGGGGGATCAAACAGATTAAAATATTCATATTACTAGAATATTATTATCTTTTTTTTAAAATTGCGATACTTTCAATTATTATAGCCATATTTCTTCTCAAAAAATAATGTTAAAATTAAAGTAATAAAATTAAGGTATTTTGATTATATATATCATTTCTATTATGTAATATTATATTACTAAATATGGAAAAATTATATACTGAGACAAAAAATTCATTTGATGAAATTTCAGGTTATTATAATTTATTTATTTTTTTCCATGTCATACATTGGATAAATAGTTTTCGTAGTCATTTTTTTTAAATCCATATTTCATTCCTAAAGTGTAAATTATATATAATATAATATTAATTTAATTTTTATAATAAATATATACAACCATTACATATATTTCTTTCTATTTTTATTGTATTTAGTTTTTAAAAAAATATTATTTACTCTAGTATGTATAATAATATATTTTAAATAATACATGTGTACTTGTGTGTCCACAATTACAAATATAAAAACCAAAAACATTTATAAGAATGTTTTTATATCTCTACTGTTTATCAAATTAAAATTATTAAAACAATATTAGGGTAATTTAAATTTTTTCAATGTTCTTTATATTAGAAAATTAATTTTTTGATGTTAAATTTATACATTTACAAGTAGTTGTACAATGTTAGAAAAAAATATGATAGCTGTAAAATAAATATAAAGTTGTCATTAAAAAATAATTAATTCCATTAAATGTTTAAATTTTATATTTTTTTAAATAATTTATTATTCAAATACATTTTAAAATAATTAATATAAAATTTATTTTATTTACCATATGAGATTAAATATAATTTTATATAATAGTTAAAAAAATATAAAAAAATATTAAAGATTAATCTTATTTTTAGAAAATGAATTTTTTTAATAAATGAAATTTATTTCATTTATATAAATTAAACTATTTTATGTTAAATTTATTGTAAAATATTTTTTAAACAAATTAGTCACATATGATATGAGATAATTTTTAGGTTTGATGTTATATATTTTAAAAAGGAAATTTATCATATGTATGCGTCAAGGTAAATTTTATGTATAATTATTTATATTTGATAAATATTATTACTAATATGTGTTGTTTCTTCTATAAGTGTCCTTCCATGGTGATTCTATTATAAAACAACCTCAATTTATATAATTATTTCCTTATTCTTGGTTCTGAGGCTATGAATGGATGACAGTTTACACAAAATGGCTAAGAATCATGTTAACAATGGGTAATATTTTCTGAAGACCACAGAAAAAGTGATTCTACATGAAATAGATAATTCATATAAGGATCCACAAGAACTACACATCTCATGGTTTTATGATAGAAAATGATATGTTATAGTTAACCCTGAAGCAATCAAGAAATAGTTTGAGTCTTGAAAATTATCTTTAGATATTCGTTTAATCCTATAAGATCAGAAGTTAAATATTTCTCTAGTTTAGGAATTCAAAAACTAGAAACCAAATCCCATAGATAAGGGTTATTATCAACTTATTTTTCAATCTTTGGTAGATATCTCCACTTTCTAGAGATTTGGATTATATAATCTAAATTCAAGGGTCATTAGAATCTTTTCATGGGATATAAGATTCAATAAAAATATATAAAAAACATAAATTATCAAATATGGGGGTGAATTCATGGACTTACTTGGGTATTTTGGCACCTAAAAATCATGAATGACATTAAATCATGTATCAGAGAACTCTTAAAGATGGATGAGAATACAGTTGCAGTTAAATTTGGTTTCTATGTTAAGATTCTTATTAATGTTGTCTTGCAACACAACTTCCATAACAGTATTTGTATTTTTTTCAATAGAGATAGTATAGAGGTATAATTTTATTTTGAATTCATTATAATATATTTAACTATTTCATACCTATTGGAAATGATTTCACTAGCTACTATAATTTCTAGAAATTATAACAAAAGAATACTAGTGCACCCCTCCCTTAGAAAAAATATGGGAAGGTTTTTAATAAACATCACTATAAAGAGAGTATCACTAATAATAGATCACCATCTAATACTTGAGATAAAATGTATCTAAATGCGAGGAAGGAATAGAATGGAATACCATGTAATGAAAAACAATTTTTGATAATTACATCACATTCATGAAATGCATCAAATGTAATGAAGTTTACAACAATGTATCTATACTATTGGACATGGATGATATTCATTAAGGGAACAGATAACGTGATTTGTTAAATGAGGAATTTTACCTTCAATTGTAAGTTTCACAACCCTACACTAATTTGGATTTGAGTGGATCTAATCTATCAAAGGATCTGACTCCCTATTCACATACTGGTTAACTAGGTCAAACATGTACTAATACTAACACCCAACAAACATAATCAAAGAAAGTAGTTGAGAATGATTATTGATTGGGTGTGGAAGAAACTTATAATGAGCAATATTAATAAGATGATACTAAGGATAAAAATTATATACTATGGACTCTCAAGGTGATTAAAAATGATCCCTTGTTTATCCTTCAACACAATATTGTAAAAAGGACAGTCCAAAGGATTGAATTGGTAATAAAAAGTCATCCTATAATGGAAAGTATACAAAACCCAATAATAAAAAAATGATTTTTCTATTATATAATTTTTATGGACTTACAGATATATAAACTATAAAAACATTGAAATATCTTATTATTAACTATCATCCTCTTATTATTAGTATTAAAAAATTAATGGGACATTAAGATTCCTATAAAAGACTCAAATTTAATGATTTTTGATTTATAAGTGTGATGATCTTCCATCATTCTAATATTGTGGAAATTTTATACACTCTTATGAAAATAAAATCCTGAGACCATGGTTTCATCAATACTACCAATAAATATTGAATTTTAACATCACTTTTGAATGTAATGTTTTATACCATTACTTCATCTATGATTTGAATAACTAACAAGGTATAAGTGTACTTTGGCAAGAAATTATAAATCTCAAACCTATTATTCAGGGTGGTTGGAATCTCATCAGGTTCTTTAATATAATCCTCTATGGAAAAATATAATTAAGGGTTTCTGGAATTCATTGATGATAATAATATTATGTAATTTCTCTACAATTTGAAAAATATACATGATAAAGAAGATTAGTAAAAAAGGTAATGGATTGTAAACCTAACTGATTATTTTTAACATATAGTCATTATAGGAATGAGTACTAGGTTATTATACAACATTGATGAATATAAATTAATGGTATCATCCCATATTGACAACCCAATAAAAAGATAATGAAAAGGTCCCAATACGATATATGTTTAATAATACTGGAGTTAAGAAACTAGATTGCAGGAATCTTTTCCAACAATCTTTGTCCAACATTATTTGCACTGATGACCTTTAATATTGTGTTCCCAAACCAATGAAACTAAATATTTGAATAAAAACATTGAGTAAATTGTCCTTCAGTATATGGAAATTGATAATCTTGAAACATAGACGGAAGAATGGAAGAATAATTATGATGACGAATTTAAAATTTCATTCTTTAACAAAGAAGTTGAAAATGATACTAAGATAAATAATAAAACCATAATTATGTTGAATGTTTTGAAATTAAAATTCATAGTTAAATGAATCAGTGAAGGTAATAAAAAAATACCTTTAAAAAATCAATAAATTTTTTGGGATAACTCATTGGGCCATTACATACATAATGTATAGTAATTAAGTCATAACTAGAATGAAGAGGATAGAGGAGGAGATATTATGTTACTACAAAAATAATTCCAGGAAAAATTATATAGGGATTATCAATAAATTGATGAATTTCATCCCATAGGTCCTAGATTTACCTCAAAACAACATGATATCCAATATGAATAATGTTTAGGAGTTCAAAATTGTAGTGTTATCACTTAACCCCATTAGTTATCCTAGTCCAAATGGGTTTACAAAAGTATTCCTCTAGGAATTTTGAGACATTATAAATTTGGATCTCTAGAATATGATATATATTTTTCTCAAGAATGGAATTTCCCAATAGGGATAAAATTTATGTTTCTTATTCCCATCCCAAAAGAGGATTCAGTTGGATCTCTCCCATTAATTCAATCTCATTTCATTATCCCATTGTATTTATTAATGTTTGAATAAGATTATATATACTAAGATATCTATATTTATTAGCAAGTCTGTTTCGAGTAATTAGTTTTAATTTTTCCAAGGTAGGAAAATTCGAGACTACCTTATAGAATTTGAATTTATAATATACAAAAAAAATCAAATTATAATGGAAGCATTTCATTGAAGCTAATTTTTTTAAATCTTTGGATACCCAAAATTTGGACTTCATGTTTGAATTTCATAATAGTGTTGTATTAAAAACAATCACTGTATGGTTGAGGATCCTTTTTTCACTATAAATATTTCTATCATGGTAAAAGGGACCATTGAAAGATACATTTAATAATATAGTGGTGCCTATTAGGGATACCCATTCTCTATTATCTTCTTCAGTATTGATGAATATTACCATAGTATATCCATTCTCAAGATCATGGAGAAAGGGTTGATTTTTCATATTCATTATGGGAATTATCTAAAACCCTCCTCTCATATGTTTTATATTGATAAATTTATTCTATTTTAAGGTATTAATTATAATATTGAAGCTCTAAAATTTCTTTTAAAACATTATGGGCATGTATCGTGGTAGTTTATAAATGGGAATAAGTATCATATCCTTTTCCATTATGATTTCAACAGCTAAATTTTTTTTTTCATGAAGAATTTGAGTATCTAGGAAAACTCCCTTTATTTATATGGTAATATCACAATTCTTGGGTAGAATTATGGTTACATTAGTAAATGAAATTATCACCAAAATAAAAAAAATCATGGAATCTAATAAAAAATACTTCAATGTTATTGGAGTAATTTCTCTCATCAAAGGTCTAGTCATCTAAAAATATTATCTAGTATTTTATGGTCAATAAATAACCCATTTATCCTTTGTAAATCCTGATATATTTTATTTGAGAATTAATTGGAATTTGGAGTTTTTTTAGAAGAAAACTATTATTGTTTCTTAGAGATCTAAATACATTTAATCAGGGGTGGGAGAATAGGTATAGAAAAATCAAGAAATTTCAATGTAGCTCTTCAATCCAAATTTATTTAGATATTTTTATCTGAAAACACCAAAGGATATTTCTTCATCAAATAAATTCTGAATTTAATTAATATATCTGGTAATATTCAGTACATTCTCTCTTCAATTTGTAAATTTAGGAAATAATCTCATAACTCTATTGTGACTCACTAAAGATTTATTTGAAGTTTGAAATATACCCATTGATTTTTGGTATAATAAATGGATAGGTAACCCTTTATCTTTTAGTTTAATAGGAATTTATATACCCTATTATTAAGATAATGGACAGGTTCATTTCATCTATTGTAACATTCCCATGTAGTATTTTTGGTTTTTCTAACCACATGTTTTTATCATCCACCTGTTGGGTGTTGTTCTAGGTCATTTCATGATTATTTTGGGAAATTTTGGGAGTGATTTTGTATTTTTGTAGTAGGTTTCACTGGGGATGTAAGATAATACACCATGGAGATAATGGTTGTAGTTAGGATGATAGCTCATGTGGTGTACAATCATAGAGGTCTTATGTTGCTGACATTACCAGTTTATGGTATAACTACACTGTGGAGTAGGGGATTCGACAAATCTCGTCAGTTCAGGTGATACCAATGGCGTGGAGGAGTCTGCTATGTAGTGGTACTCAGTGGGGTTGGTTTAGGGTGTTTTACCAAAAAATGGGTTGGTTGCACCATGGGTTGTCATCTATAACATAAAACTTTTATTTTATTGATTCCTTTTGTGTGAAGGAAGAGCCTATGGCATAGAGTTATTTGGGGTATGCTTGATGTTTCTTCCGTTTTTGGGGGTTGCTACTTCATGGTGCATAAGATATTCAATAACCTTATTCACATGAGAATAAGATATAGGTTAAGTGTAAAATATGTTTTCTTAGAGTGCAAATGGAGTTGGGGACATTTCAGCATAGAACTATAGTTTTTTTCATAGTACCAGTTGAAACCTAAACACTTGAAATAGTCTTGTGCATTGCGCCATGATCTCATTATTTCTTATCACCAATGTGGAATAATGTTAAGGGATGAACTATGGTGTGTTGTATTAAAGACTGGGTATAAAACCCCAATTTTCCTCCAAACCGTTTGTTATCCCATCTTTCTTCTGCAACTATAGGAACCCAAGAGATCACATTGATGAAATTTTCATCCCTTCATGACTAGATTCCACCCCAGTCATTGGGAAATAAAATCTTTCTGTTTCTTTACTATTATTGAGGTAGGAATATCTATAAAAAGGTTTTAATCATTGAATAACATTATGTTCTTAATAAATTCCTTGTTTGTGTTATGAAAATGTTTGATTTGGAATAGTGATTTATATCCCTCATGAAATCTGTTTTAATGGTATTTTCATTAAAAAAATGATTTGGAAGCAAAATGTGTCAATGAGATGTAAAAAATGCAGTATTTGAATAAAAATTATCTTTTAATCATGTAAGTGGAACTTATTCTCTATAAAAATGATTAATAAATTGTGAGAAATTTTTTCAAATGATTTTTTACAAGTGTGGAACATTGGGGGACCTAGGGCGCATCGAGAAATGGAATTGTCTCATTAGTGTGTGTAATAAAACAATAGGTTTTCTGATATTGATGAACCATTATGTGAATAAATATTATTTGGAAGAAATTTATGAATGGGTTACTATTATTTGTTATTTCTAGTATATATTCCAAAACGTTAAATCCTATATTGTGTTCTTTTTCATTTATTCTTTGTTTACACATGATTGTATATTTTATGGTTGATGAATCACTTTTTTATCTAATAATGTATCCATGGATGGGTTTATATATATCAAATTATTCTTTAACTATACATTTCATATTAATTATTTTTCTAATATGAAATTATTTTTATTAAAAACAAAGAATGTTTTACAATTTTTTTATCTTCTTGAAATTATTTCCAATGTAGTTAGTTTTAAATAAAGAAGTAATTTTATTTATTTATATTAAACTATGTATAGATTAATTGGTGAAATAAAATAGTTATTTACTCTCAGACACTTCCATTTCCATTTGTAATTTGTAGATTTTTATTTTCAAGAATAAAATAAAAAAGGGTAATTTATATCTTGTCAACTTCTCTGGGTTGATGTCGCCTTCATTGTGGGAGGTTTTGGTAGTGACAGATGGTCACTTGGTGTTTTTTTCTTTGGATTGTCATGATTAAATTTTTATTTTAGATTTATCATCTTGAAATTTTATGGGTCATGTATATATGATCTTCTTCCACTTTTAACTTGTTTTCTTCAGTTATACATGTGACATGTTTTAATTTTATTCACCACACCACGCAGTAGACCTTCTGGGTGGCTTGTCTAGTTATCTTAGGTTTTTTTATTATAAAATTAAATTATGGGAGTTATCTTTCCTAAGTTGTTATAAAATATACATGGTATGGTTCAAGGTATTTATTATAAATAATTAAGGACCATCATAATTGAGATAGTATGTGTGGGAGGGTGCCCAACTAGCTCACTTCCATTTCAGAACTCATGTTACCATGGGTGATCAAGGTATATTTTTCAATATAAATATCATGGTGTTTGTTGTCATTTGAATAAAATATATTTATTGGATTAATTTAAGTGGAAATATTATTTTTAATTGTGTTGTATTTCATTCATAGAATCCTTTATTTCCATAAATTTTTATTTAATCAATGCATTAATATGGATTCTAAAAGTTATTCTTATGATTTGGAAATTGATCATAACATGATGGGTTATTGAATTGTGTTTATCTAAAAATTCATCCTCGAATTAATCCTATATATACATGTGATGAAGCTATGAGAAAATTTATATAGGTTATTCCTCCAGTGGAACCTTTATTGGTGGAAGCTACAATTCGATCTATTCATACTCTTGGTCAAGATAGAATTGGATACTAGGAATGACTGGTCAATCATGCCTCAAAGTTTACTAATAAAAATCCACCCATATTCTATTGGAAAAGGATCCTAGGAATCTGAGGAATGGATTTATCATATTGAAAAGATCTTCCATTTTCCAAAAACATCTAAGGAAACTATGCTTGGGGTTCCCATGAATATTGTTAAAGGATGAAGGAGATTATGGTGGTACCATATCATGAAAGATATATTACATGAGGATCATGAATGGACTTCATTTAAGAAAATATTCAATTACTAAATTCATCATGATATGTTACATGTGGTTAAGGACTAGTAATTCCTAACCTTATAGGAATGAGAGCATACAGTTGTGGAGTATTCCACCCATCTCACTATTTTGGTTCACATAGAACTAGATATTTTTAGCAATGATTACTATAATTCATGAAGGATTGAGATATTGATGAGGGTAAATATTTGATCATTTTAAGCCTATTATGCCCTAAAACCTTTTGGGATGTGGTGGATAAAGAATATGTGTCATTGATACTCATAGAAAGGAAAAATGGATTTAGGTGGGTCTTTGGCTGGTGTAGTTAGTAGCCAGAATATTCCTTCTAACTGGAGAAGGAGATATAAAGTAATTTAGTTTTCTTTAAGACCAGTTTTAGGGGATCAATTATGATAAAATAAGGTTTTTTTATTTCATTATGGGATTTTTGGTCATATAAATTCTAAATTTATGGAATCTATCTAACTATTTATTATTGTGAACAATATGTTCATCTAAGTCATTTTGAGAATGGATTCTTCCAGGAATTAATGCTAGATCCACTCTGACCAAGGGTTTGAGAGTTGATTCAAATGATTCAAAGTGTAGTGTGTCTTCTTCTCATTATAATAGGTATTTTCATGAGGATAATAATTCTCAATGAGTATCTAAGATAATATGACATTATGTAGAAAAGTATACATCCTAGTAATTTAAGGAAGGTATGGATGCTATTATAGGTATGGTGTTTCATTTTTCTTCTCTAGTGGTAACTTTGTTTGATACACATAGTACATATTATTTTATATCATCAATGTTGTTTGACATTTTTCACTTACATTTGAAGATTATTCATAACTGGCCTCGAAGTGGTGTGGGATTTTCTAATTCTTGATCCTGGTATCATTGAACTATTTTTTTGAATGGATTCGATGATTAGTGTGAACACCCATATTGACTATTACCTTCACCAAGTTTAGTTTATATCTCCTGATAGGGTATCTTAGTTCCTTGAAGGTGAGTGGGATTCTAGATTCTCAAGGGATGGGACTATGTTTTCATAGGCTAGAAAAAACTCATGTTAGTTTTTGGAGATATTTCTTGTACTATTTTTATACATTTGAGAATTACAATTAATGTAGTGGTGAGTGTGTATCTAAAATTGTTATTGGATTATTTTTCTTGACTAACACTATAGAGAGATGTTGATTTTACCATTAACCTACATCATGGTACGATATAAATTTCTATTCCATCATATTGAATAACACAAGTCAAGTTAATGGATATTAAAGTCGAATTTTTGTACCTTGAAGCGAAGTGTTTTTTTCTTTTCCTAGAATATCATAATGTCCCTTTACAATAATATTTTTTTAAAAGGTATACAGTAGCAATAAACTATTTTGTATTATTGAAATTTAAAATCAAGTGACCATTAAGAACAAGTATCTCTTACCAAGGGTTGATGATCTCTTTAATCAACCAATATGGGATCATTAGTTTTCAGAGATTTACCTATGTTCGGGCACCACTTGTTGAAATTTAGGGAAGAGGATATACCTATGAAATTATTTAGATCGAGTATAAGAATTTAAAATTTATGGTTATGCCATTCAGTCGCACTAAAACTCATGATGTATTTATGGAATTGATAATCCATATATTTTATCAGTTTTAGACCTTTTTATGGTCATGTTAAGGGATGATATTTGGGTATACTCTAGGTCAAAGGAGGAGAACATAGTTCATTTGGATATCATCATTATAAACATGAATGAACATAGGTTGTATGGTAAGCTTTTATAGTGTGAGTTTTGGATCTATAAAGTAACTTTTTTAGGGAATTTTATATTATAGATTAGAAAATAAAAGTATAATTAAATGATATAGGTCTCAATTTCCAAGGATAATACCAAAAAAGTGTTTGATAAAAAGATAAATTTTGGGTTTAGCTAGTTATTATTGGTGTTTTTTTGAAAACTTCTCCAATATTTCATCTTCGATAACATCTTTGACCTATAATGTTGTAAAGATTAAGTGGAATGAAAAATGTCAAATAAAAATTAAGGAACTGAAGGTAAGGTTTACTTCTGCTCCAATACCGATTGTTTTGGAACTAGGTTCAAGTTATGAAGTTTTCATTGATGCTTCTCATATGGTTTTAGGGTTTATCTTATTTCGAGTGAAACAAGTGGGGGCCTTTGTCTTTCATCCGTTACACCCTCATGAGAAAAACTACCCAAACCATGATCTTTATTTGGTAGTGGTTATGTATGAACTCAAGACATGGAATAACTATCACTAAGGAGAGATATGTATAGTTTATTTTGACCAAAATATCCTAAAGTATATCCTCAATCAATGGGATCTAAACTTCCAAATGAGATGCTTTATTTAGTATCTTAATAATTTTGATTTTTATATTGATTATACTTATAGAAAATGGAATTTCTTAACTAATTCCTTGGTCTAGAAATTACTGACTCAATCTATAAATTAATTAGCATATAATGGGTATATAATTAGTTTTTTTTACTAAGATGATTTTGAGTGTCGAATAGGTAGGAAAACATGTGTTCTTATCTCTGGTAAAGTTTTTATCATAATTTTATGAGAAGTATCAACTCACAGAAGCATTCAAAGATTATTTTCCATGCATTGGTAAAATATTAAAAAGTGGGGAGACTTCATGTGAGTGGTATCGGTCTCCAGTGGTGATTTGTGCTTCTGTAGCAGGTTGGTCGTTCTAATTTTTTTGAGGCATGGGTTGATTGATAGTGGACACTAGTAATATTGACCCATTCACCATATAGTTCCAAGATGTATTATGATTTAATATATTAGTATTGGTGACTAGGGATGAAATAGTTGATTGTAAATTTCATTTCATAGTGCCTTACATGTTATAGAATCAAGACAGAACCCCAAGAACCTACTAGATTTTTCAACCATTTCCCATTCCATAATGGAAGTGGGATGATATTTTTGTGCACTTATTCATTTTTTTACAATGAAATCCTATTGGTATGGATGTGATTTAGGTGATAATTTATTGAATTTGGAAATATGCTCATTTCCTCACTATCAATGAGACGACAAAGGTGGAAAACATTGGGCACTTAGATGTTTTAGTGGTTGTGATAATTCATTGTGTTCCCACTAAAATTATTTTCTACAAGGTCCCAAGGTTCACATATTGGTTTTGGAATGGTTTACAAAAGGTGATGGGTGCCTAGTTAAAATATAAAATGACAGATTATCTACAAATGGATAGACAAACAATGAGAGTTATTCAAATTCTTAAGGATATGTTTTGGTCTTGCATGCTTGATATTGGATGTTCTTGGGAAAATATTCTTTTTATTGTTAAAATATTCAATAAAAATAGTTATCAATATTTAATAAAGATGGTTTCATTTGAAGTGTTGTATATAAAGCCATATAAGACTACCTTGTGCTAGGAAAATTTGTGAGAGTGGTCCTTGGTTGGGCCAAGCCTTGTTCTTGAGATAAAGAAAAATGTGTTGCTGACCTAGAAGAGATTCATGATAGCATAGATCCATCATAAATACTATGTGGACCCTCATTGTTGATTCTAGAGTTTAAGGTTAATGAACAAGTCTTTTTTCATGTCTCACAAGACTTTTAACACCATTGGTTGGGGAAATATATTAATTTGGCATTGAAGTGTCTTTTTCCCATTAACATCATTGAAAAAATCAGAAAGGTGTCATATTAGTTATCCTTTCACCATTCTTTATGTTGATTCCATATTTGTTTCATGATTCCCAATTGAGAAGGTATCAATTTAACCTTTCACATGTTATAGAATGGGATGATGTTGATCTTGAGTCTGATATCATTTTTTATTAGATGATGGATCAAATTATTGGTCACTAAAAAGGTACTTGTCAGAAAGAAAATCTATTATTCTAGGAAATGTTCCAATGTAGATGGGAAAACAATGAGATGTGGGAAAAAAATTGTTAATGAGAAAATAAATGAAGTCTCTCTTTATGGATCCTGAATCATGAGGACTATTTTGGGAAGAATGTATTTATAGTTTGAAAATTATAACATGTTGTTTCAGTAATTATGTTTTTTTAACCCAAGGTTTTGACCATCCTACCATGGGGTGTTGTTCCAAGTCATTTTTTTTTTAATTTTTGGTAAATTTGTTGGAGTGAAGATGGATTTTTTCATAGGTATGTTCCATGGATGGTAGATGTAATTATATGGAGATCATTTCCATGGAATGGAAGATGTATTCTATAGAGTGGATTCCTATTAGAGGTATGTTGGTTCCACTATAAATTTACGAGGTAATTGTGATGTGTATTAGGGATTGTGTAATAGAGCCTATGTTCTAGGTGATCCCTACGGCATATAGGATCATTCTATACTATAGTTCCCACAAGTATTGGATTAGGAGGTTTTTAAAAAAAATGGGGTGGCTGTGTTGTCAGGTGTTGGCTACAAAGTAGTCCTTTTGTTCAATTTATCTCTACAACATAGAGGTGAAGGATACAATGAGAAGTTCCATGGGGTATGTTTGATGATTTTTTTATTTTAGAGGGAAGCCGTGGAAAGCTATATGGGCTACATCATAGATTTTTTATTAAGAGAAAATGACCTAGGTGAGTTTTCTTCCATGGTTTTTAGAGGCCATATAGAGCTAGGGACATTGCAATGCAGCTCCAGGACATGAGCCGTAGTATTAAGATAATACTAATTACTATGGTATAATCTATTCCACTATACCATGGTTTTTCTATTTCGAATAACCATTGTGTCATCATTTAATGTGCTTCACCATGGTGTGTTGTTTTCTAGATTGGGTAAAATAACCCAATTACCATATAAAACACTTATTATCATAGAGTTCATTATAAAACTATAGGCACCAAAGAGAAAACATGTTTTTTAGATAGTGTATCAATGGATGTCTTTACTTATCTCTCATTATTCCTTACTTAAAATTTTTATATTCAATTTTTGCGAATATAAAATAATTTTTTTAAAAACAAAAGGATTTTTTCAAGTTTTCTTATCTTATTTAAATGACTTACAAATTGATTTTTTATAAATCTAGAACTAATTTATATATATATATATATTATAGTATGTAATGATTGTTTGGTGAAATTATAATAGGTTTTTTTTCTCACATGGTACATTTTTGTTTGGATATTTATTGATGTTTATTTATAGGAATTAGGAATGCTAAGGTTATTTTGTAGGTTGATAGCTTCAATTTTTTCTTTTCTCCTTCATTGTGGGATTGTTTGGTGGTGACACATGATCACATGAAGTTTAATCTCTGTCTTGTCTTGTTTTACTCTATGTTTTATCCTTATTATATTAACATTATATGTGACATGGATATGATATGTTCTTCTTATTTGTACTCTATTTTTCTTTAATTATACATGGGGCATGTGTTGATGTTTTTTCACCTCACCATATAGAAGATCTTCTTGGGTTACTTTTCTTTTTGACCCAAGTTGGTTTGTTACACATCTTGATCAGATTACTACCTTAATCGGGGATATTATATCCAATTACAACTTTATGTTCGATATTGATTTGATGATTTGGTGTCTAGTAATGTTTTACACTTAACTTTTATTTCTTTTATTACCCCATTATTACTAGTTCTACAACAATCTCTATGTGGACTCAATAATTTTTTAATCCTTGAATTACTTCCTCTAAATATATTTTATTTTGGATGGAAACTTATAATAAGATGTTAACTGATAGTTATATGAGGAATAATAGAACAATTTTATGTTAAATATGTTGTTATTGGAAGCTGATGACTCATGTAGAACATTTTAATTCAGTGGTTTTTTAATTTCATTATAGTTATTTATCTTCAATACCATTTAAATTTTATAATTTAAAGTAGGATATGTATAAGAACTTTTTCCATATTGTTGTAGATTAACTTATTCATCTCACATTTGTAACATCCCAGCCTGACTGAACACTAAACCAATAGCCAGAATGGTCATCACAAGACCTAAAGCACAACTCTTTGAACACCAGAGGCTTCTGACTAAAAAAATGTCCTAGGGTGAATCATTGGGGAGACTATGCCCTAATAGATCAAAGAATGCACAGTGGTAAATGATAGATAAAAAATAGAGAAAGCCTAAATGGGAAGGAACATTTGTATAAATATAGAAATAAAAATAAAAATATAAGTATAAAATTGGTGAAATTTGAATAACATTAATATATTATACCAAAATATTATCATGATTTCAGGTTTCTATACAAAAAATGATATTACTGAAGAAAATGAATACAGACAAATACTAAATGCTATAAAAATATAAAAAATGGTAAAAAAAAAATCTAAAACAACATCTCGAGCATTAGATTAATCTTCTTCCCCCCAAACTCCATCCTAAAGTGGAAAATAACTCAAGCATTAGAAGCTTCATGGTTCCATTTTCACATAACACTGAGTTATGTTGAAAAATAATTAAACAATAATATTATTATTTTAAATGGTAGTTAACGCTTAGTTGTTTTATTGGAAGTAATGAACAAAAAATAAATAAATAATGATTTTATATATTTTTTAAATTATTTTATATTTATCCAATTAATTTTAGAGGTGTAAATTGATAATGAATCAAATTTTAAGAAAAAAATACTCTAATGTTTTTTAAAAGGTTGTTTTACCACATTTTGAAGGAAATCCCTTTTTAAATCATGTGTTTTAACATTTATATGTTATATTTAAAAATATAAACTTCTTCTTTAGAATCGAGACATCAAAATTTACCTTGGATGATATTTTGGTAATTTTCTAATAAAATCCATATTTTAATGAATAGTGAAAAATATTGCATTTTAATTCAATACTACCTTTTCATCAAATTTATTTATATAATTATATTTTCATTTTAATTGGTTTTAAAGTATAATTTTATTATTATTTTATCATTTAATCCAATTATGGTCATTGGTAGTAGTTCAAATTTAAAATTCACATAAACTCATGTCAATCTTTTGATAGTTCTTTCTTCTTAAAAACCCACTTTTTGGTTTTGACAAAAATAATTACTTTTTAATTAATTACTGTAACTAAATTATTTTGAAATGAAAAAATTAATTCCATATTTGTAATCATAAGTTCAATTTTTTTTAAATATGTACCTTTTATTTTAAACATTATGAATAGTAACTTCATTAATTTTTTTACCAAGGTTAAAGGGTAAATCAGGTAAATAAGTGTAACAAAATAAACATATAATCATAGAATACTACCATAACATGTCTCATAATATTATTTTATGAGATTTTTTAAACCTTGGTAATCCTTGGGTAGAATTTTGGACCCCATGGAGCCACATGGATTAGATAATGACCTTTTATAATATTCAATTTTAAGAAAAGGGAGATATAACATAAACATGGATCTCCTAACCAAAACAATTTTAATTTGGTTTATATAATTTTTATCTTTGACTATAAACATTAATTATCAAGATAAAAATATTTCCTACATCATTGAATTTTATTTATAAATTTTCAACATTAAATAAATAAATAAATTTATGACAAATTAATGATGCAATGATTACCTTATTAATGAAATATTGAAATAAATGATATTATAAAAAATAAAATAAATGTAATTTGAACTTTTTTCTTCCATCCATGAATTTTTTTGAAGAAATTTACATGTTAAGGATTAGTTAATTCCTTTGTTTGTAAGTAATCAAGTTTTTATGAATTTAACATAAATCAATTACTAAGTAGTGTCAAAATTGACATAAATAAGTTTAAAAACATACTATTTTATTAAATGATATAATAGTCCAAAAAATATAATATTCAGACAAAGGACTTATATAGTGTTTTAAATTTCATTAATTATGCACTTGTGTTTCACTTGGAATTTTATTGTAAATATAGTAACCGTATATTACGAAAATACAAGAAGACATTGTAAGAGTTAATGTTTTTAACTGTGAGTTAAAGCTAAAATGTAAGGTTATGTTTGTGATATAAACTTTTCTAAAACCTATTATTTGAGAGGATTTAGAACCATCCTCATCTTATTCTAGAAATTTATCACTTTTAAACTATTATAATTAAAAGATAAATTTATAATAAAATAATATTTCAAGACTTTCTTAAAGTTCCCCTTCTCCATCTTAGAAAAGCCCACCACCTATACCTACTTACTCACACATCTCAAGCCAATTAGATTTCCCAAACTCTACTAAAATATTCTCCCAACATCAATCCATTATACTTATATTCATTATTTTGCGTATACGGAAATTCAATAATTCCTTTCGGCTCAAATCAAAAGGAGTTACCCGATTTAGAGGTAACATCTTCTCTCAAGCTTCATTCATTTATTTTTTTTTGTCCACCCCTAAAATATTTTATTCCATTATTTTATAGAAACAAAAATATACACAACATATTAGGACGTTTTTATGCTAAGGGTTTTACCTACACTTACACACACCCCTATCTAATGGATATAGAACCTATTTCTTCTCTGTACGGAGAACTCCTGCCTCATGAAACTATGATTGTTCAATTTTCTCCTACCACCTTCCATGGTGGAACTTATGATAGAACTATATTTATATGTGATTTATAATATATTTATATTGTATTTTTTCTTCTGTAATTTTTATTTTCAACATAACTTTATTCTTCCCATAATGTGTAAATACGATTATTTTATTTGAGGAAGTGTGGACTACCACCCCCTCAAAGTGATTTGACTCATTCATTACATGTATATAATGTATAAATTATGTTGTTAATAAATTTATGTAAAATATATAACATATATATTATAATTTAATTATAATATATCTATGTATCTCTTCATTTTTATTCCATTAATATGAGAATGAAATTAAAGTAGCATTCATGCATACGTATGGCCTAATGTCTCCATGAACAATGAATTTCATTTTTATATCCAAATATTGGATACTATTATAAATACAAATATAATGGATATATATGACATTTAATTACTGAATAATATTATTTAGATAATGGAATTATGAACACAATGATAATTTGAAACAAAACAAGTTGATTTTTAGCTCAAATACCAAACATCGACAAAATGTTCAATATAAACTCAAACAATCAACTAAATTATATAACATGTTAATAATTGATATAAAATGAATAGTAAGAATTAAAAATGTTATAAATAAAGTATAATTTAACCCATGTTTATTATTAATGAAATTAAATAATTAAAGAGACATGTCATACTCAAGGTAATGGACTTCATCTCCATTAATTGAGGCATTTCTTGATAATATACACCTTTACTGTTTTATAAGGTGTATATATAGACACTATTACAATTAATATCCATATTTTATCTATACTAATGTTATTTAATAAATAATGGAGATTAATATTAAAATTTTCAAAGTGGTATGAGACACCTTGAACATTAAAATATTTAATTATCAAATATTTTTCTTCATGATATTAAATTACATATTTATTTGCATGGGTATAAAAAGAATATATAGAAAACTTTATGAATATATTGAGATTCATTCAATGTTTTTAATGTAATATTTTTATATTAATCATTTAATATTTTTACAAAAATACAAAAGAAATGTTTTTTAACATATACAAAGATAACAACTTTTCCGCCACCGTAACCATTATTTTATATTTGGCTTCCTCTATAAGCCTTAAAGTAATTTAAAAGGATACCTTATTCATTTATATGGGTATCTTGTTATTTTAAATGGGATGTTAAATGAAAATTTTATTTTTATATGGAAATATTTTTCATATGGGATTAAAAGAGTTTTTCAAAAGGTTTTTTAGATGAATGTGTTTTCTTCCTGAAATGGTACATGAGTATTATATGAAACGGGTGAGATCGATATAGCTTATACGAAGGGTTGAACCCCATTATAGCTCATAGTTGTTCCCGATATAGCTTATACGAAGGTTTATTACCATTATAAGTCTTCAATTTAGAAGTCAACTATATCATTATTCAAATTGGAATATGTTTGAAATGGTTTTATGAATATGATGCTCTAAGTCACCTAAAAGAGTTTTAATTTCTTGCTATTGGTTTTATTTTTCTCTTATAAAAAATAATGAGTGTTATTCATGTGAAAATGTTTTGTTTAACCTACTCAAAGAACATTGAATGGGTTATCAGGTGTTAACTAGACTAATGGTTTTTTTTATTTTTAAGTCTCTTAATGAAATTTTTATTCCTATCTTATGTTTTTGAAATGTTTTTTACAGGTTATAAGAAAGGATAAGAGAAATAAATAATTCAAGAATATTTTTGTCATGAAAAGAATTATTATTTTTTAATGGTGATTTATTGTTGTATAAAATTTAGATAGAGTATAAGATTTATATTTTTAATATTTGAGTAGTAATATAATAGTTATGGCCTAATTCTCTAAAACACTAAACCCAAAAAGATTCTCAATTGGAATTCTTGACTAAACCCAAGATTATGTAATGTTTAATGTTGGTTCCTTATTATTGGTATCATAGGATAGATTAGTCAACTTTGGAGATTATGATATTTTATTAAGGGTTTGGGATATCATCTCGGGTTTATAATTTTAAGGTATATCATAAGTTAAATGTCCTAAAAACCAATTTTTAGGATTTATGATCTGAAATATTAATGTGAATAATGGTATTTTTAGGGACATTCACCTTTGAAGAAATTATGGTTTATTGGTTTTTGGGATGCAGAATGTGAGCTATGAGATACCCTTTGAGGTTAAAATATGTTATAGTTATTTCTGTGTATTTTATCTCATTTTTGGAAATGTCATAAAATTATATAGTTTTTAAAAATGGACAATAGGAAGACCATTTGACAACTCGTCATGTCAGACAATGCTATGGGAATCGAACCCACAACTGAAGTGCGATTAGGATTTATCACCAACCATTGTCCTATGCGAAGTCCTTGGTTAGTATGAATTATTATTTTTAGTTAAAGGATTTAAAGGATCATGAATTAATTGATTTTTGGAACTTATGTTTTATCAAATAAAAATCCTTAGTATAGGAAACTGATTTGGTGATTAAGTGATAAATGATATCTTAGAAGACATTCGCTATTTTTGGAAGACTATATGCCTAAGGAAAATAGAATACTATGAGATTTCATTTGAGGAGTAATGGTTGAATTTTATTTTTGGAACAATCTATTCTTTTATTGTGGACATATGGATATTTGGGTTATTTGTGGAAATTATTAACCTATAATGGAGAATATGTGATTAGGATAATTAATTTTAAGTATGAGACAATAATATTAGTCGATCTTATTTGGAGATAAATGTTAAAATTTATCATGGAAGACTATGTGGCCAAATTGTTCTGAATTTTGGGTTTTAATATTAGTTTATATTATTTGGAGGAGTTTTAAAGAAGATTGTTTATTGAATTGTCATTGTTGAAACTTGGGAATTGTTTTTTGAATTTTATAGATTAAGTGTAGTATTTATTTTTATAAAGGATTATTCATTTTGGGTATTATATGGTCTTGTACTAACCATTTTGGTTTTTATTTAATTTCTAAAGACATGGTAAACATATAGTTCATTTTTTTGGATTATGTGATTATTTAGAAGTTTATTCTAAAACTTTAGGTGTGAAAAATCATCTTGAATACTCATCATTTGGAGAAAAGATGAGTTTGTGGTAGATATTTATTAAAGGATGAAACTCTACTTGACAATTAAGTATGTTTCCTTATGTTCTTAGTCAAGATCATAAATAAATTCTTCAACTTTATAAAAAAGATATTAAAAAAATCCATTTACTTTTCCTACCAGGAAATCAAAGACTATTTAACCCATCATAAGTTTATGGGTTTGTTTTGTTAACTTTATATTGATAGTGTTTTTTATAACTCTCAATCAGAACAAGATCGTTAGTTTTTCTTCAATATCCATGTTTTCCAACATGAAATCCTAGTATGTGTCATCTTAGGTGACCTTTTTTACTTCTATTTAGTTCTTTTAAAGTTATACTTTTATTGACTCTTTTTTTGATATGGGATTTTCAATGAAGTTTCAAAGCCTAATTTTAAAATTTCTAGGATGCAATTTCAAAAATGGGGGAAGGATGTAACATCCCATGTATTTATAGAATAATAAATTTTCATATCTATTAACATTTTAACAGTTTATATTAATTTTTTTAAAGGGTACACTATGTACGATACTATTCAGGACCTGAAATAATAGGTTTCTCTAAGATATTACGATTCACACAACACTAAGTTATGTCCAAAAATAACACAAAAATAATTTTATTATTTTAAATGGTTGTTAATTCTTATCCTTTGAATTAGACGGACTGAATAAAATAAACTTTATTATGAATTTACATATTTTTAAATGTTTTTATATTTATCCAATTAATTTTAGAGGCATAAAATGAGAATGAATCGATTTTAAGCATAAAATACTTTAATATTTTTAAAAGGTCATTTTACTGCATTTTGATGGTGAACCCTTTTTGAATCTAATTTTATCACTTTTATATGTTCTATTTGAAAAAAGAATTTTTTTTTAGAATAGGGGTATATAAATTTACCTTGTTTTAAATTTCGGTATTTTTCTAATATAATAAATATTTTAATGAATAATGAAAAATACTACATTTCAATTCAAAAATAATTTTTTGTCTTATTTATTTATATAATTAGATTCTCCTTTTAATTGGTTATAAAGTTTAATTGGATTATATTTTTATAATTTAATTTAATTATGGTCATTGGACGTAATTTCACATTTAAATTGGACAAAAACACATGTCAATATTTTGATAGTTTTTATTCCGTTAATACCCACTTCTTGTTTTTGACAACAAGAATTAATTTTAAATTAATTACTTGAACTTATATGTTTTGAATTTGAAAAAATGGATTCCTTATTTGGAATTAGAATTTAAAATTTGTGTAAATAGGTACATTTTATTTTTATACATTATGAATAGTAAATTCTTTAATTATTTTTATTTACCATGGTTAATGGGTAAATCTGGTAAATAAGGGTAAAAATAATATTATAATAATATAAAACAACCCTAACATGGATTATTATCTAATTGTATAAGATATGGCTGACAATGGGTATCCTTGGTCAAATTTAGGGCCCCATGGAGCCACGTGGGTGTGATACTGACCTTTTATAATATTTAATTTAGAAAAAAAGAATAGAACATAAACATATATCTCCAAACTAAGAAAATTTTATTTTGATTTATATAAATGATATATTCAATAATAAATATTCATTATAAAAATAAACTGATTTCTAATATCATGGTAATTTATTTAAAAAATTTATAAATTATATAAATAAATATATTTGTGACACAATGATGATGCAGTGATTACCTTATTAATGAAATATTCAAATAAATGATATTATAAATATTAAGATAAATTTTATTTTAACATTTTAATTCCAAGCATGATTTTTTTGGATGAAATTGACAGATAATGTATAAGTTAATGCCTTTTTTTCTAAGGAATCAAGTTTTTATGGCTTTAACAAAAATCAATTACTAAATAGTGTCAACATTGAAATAAATGAGTTATTAAAACAAATACTATTTTTTAAAATGATATAATAGTCTTAAAAATATAATATTCATAAAAATGTCTTATATAATGTTACAGAATTCATTAATGATCCACTTGTGGTTCACTTTTTATTTTATAGTTACTATAGTAATTGTATATCATGAAAATATAATAAGATATAGTAAGAGTTTATGTTTTAAACTATGTGTTAAAGCTAAAATACAAGGTTATGTTTATCACCTAAACCCATCTAAAGACTTAGAGTTTAGATGATTTAAACATATCCTCATCTTATCCTCTAAATTTATCACTTTTTAACTATTATAATTCTAAAAAACATTATAATAAATTAATATTTCAAGACTTTCCTAAAGTGTCCATCCTCCCTCTTATAAAATGCCACCCCCTCTACCCACTTACTCACACCTCTCAAGCCCCTCGGTTCACCCAAAATCTTATAAAATAATATCCCAACATAGCTAAATTACTACTATAAGAGTTACGTTGGGAAGAATAAAATTCAAGATTTTTTTTGTCACACATGAAGAGGAGCTACCCGATTTAGAGCTAACATATTCTCTCAAGATTCTTTCATTTATTTTCCATATCCACCCATACACTCTTTTTATTGAATTATTTTATAAAAAAACTAGTATACTCAATTTTTTATGATGTTTTTATGCTAATGGTTTGAACTACTGTTACACACACCTCTATTTATTTGATATAGAACCAATTATTTCTGTATACGGTGAACTACTGTCCCACGAAATGATGATTGATCGATTGTCTCCTACCACCTATAACGATGGCCATTATTATGGAAGTATATTTATATATGATATATACAATAACACCCTGAGCCCAGAAACCCAGAGTTAGTGCATTATTTTAATACATTGGCATGATTACAAGGAATCAAGTCCCGAAATAGCAATCAGTTTTGCTATCTTGGAAAATAGATTACATACATGAATGTTACATTACACAATAAAAAATAAAACAAAACATAAATGATCTTTTGAGAACAACATTAATCACTAATATTAACCCTACTTATCAATCATAATACACTTCTTGAAATCATAGTAAAATAAAACCTAAGAGAGGGGTGAGCTCAAACACTCAGTAAGGATATCAATATAGTGGAAACATTCACAAATAAGCATAAATGTTTAGGGAAATGTATAAAACTAAAACAAAATCCTTTTAAACATAAAATTAAGAATAATATGAAAAAGGTAAATCAAATAATTCCATTTACTTATTCACATGGATATTCTACTAGTCGAATTATCACAAGTAATATCAATAGCTAATTTCATAATGATGGAATGCATAATGCTAGACTTCATAACCCATAGTCAAGGCCTTATTCTAAGAAAAAAAATAAAATTTTTTAAGGCCTTATTCCAAGACACTAGTTTGTATAATGAGACCTACCGATGCATCGAGGAGCTATAGTGGGCTCCACCTATCACTTACTAAGTTCAATGAATTCCTCATATGAAAAGGTTCAAACATAACATAAACATTCATATTAAAACTAGCATACAAAATATAAATAACTTATCAATAAACAATGAATGGTATAAAAATAACACATCCATAGCCAAACATATCAAAAAAAATTCAATATAATATGGAATATTTTTATCATAATAAATCAACCTTGATCAAGAATAATATCCAGTAAAGGATTTTGATATAGTTGAAAATGGTTAGTTAAACACTTTGAGAGAAATATCCTTTTTTCATGAAATAATTTTAAAAGTCACAAAATATGAAAAGGAAGTCATTTAAAAGATATTTTTTAATAATCGTTTCCCATTCCACTATGAAACTTTTGAAATGAATTAACATTTAAAAACAATCATGTCCATATAAATAAATCCTTAAAATCATTTTGAAAACATGGACATTGAGAAATGTATAAAGGAATAAATCTTTAAGACTATTACAATGATGTTTTAGTAAAATATTCCATTAAAATAATAACTTTTAAAACACTTTTATTAAACATGAACATGTATAATAAATATGTCTTAGTAAAAACATACACATAAACAATCTCGAATAATAATGAGATTGATGAATTAACCCTTACCTTGAGCATTCCTTTGGTCGAGTATATGTTTAAACTTCTATATAATGGAAATAGTATGTTATTAAATTATAAAAGAACCATATTAATATTTATTATATCATAAATTATTCATTTATGACTTTATAATACCCATTTAATAATGATTTCCATGTTAAATTAACATTTCAGGTAATAATCGCTTTCTTTGTTGTCTGTGTTTTAACTTGTTTGATTGTATCATTTAGATCATGATTTAAATACTTACATAATATAAAATTCGATTTATATATCATATATATTTAGAATATAAATATTTATAATATATAGGTATATGAAATGGAAGTCACCATTTATGGAGACGGTAGGTTGTATGTACGCATAAACGATGTTCCTGTTTTCATATCATATTGAACGGAACTAAGTGAATAAGATATATGTAAGTATATATATATATATATATATATATATATATATATATCCAGTAGAATTATTATTTCATATATTACATACTTATTAATAATATATATTTTTATAATCATTGTTGAATAGTGAACGTGGTAATGAATCTCATCGCGTCGTGGAGACGGTAATCCATACGTACGCACAAGAGACAATATCATTATATAGATGGTGAAATAGTATTTAATTGGATGGTATATAAAATATAAAGAATAATTAACATTTTATATTTATTATTTACATTAGTTATATTCATTATTATACCCATCCAAATAATGAAGTGTATGAATAACAAACTACGCCACGAGGTGGAGACTGTAAGCCGTACATACACACGTATAGTGACTTTGTCATTCATGTGATGGATACAATAATGAATATGGTTGTACCATTTTTATAATAACATCAATGTATATTTAAGATACTGGATTTATTATTTTATAATGGAAACAACAAAGAAAGTGGAAGTGGAAGATGAAAAAAAACTTCAAAGATGTGATGAAATGTTTACCTCTTCTTCGGGATCTTCTTTTTGATTTGATCAAAATGGCTCTTTAGGATGCCTTTTGACCAAAGGAATTCCTCTTGGATTAAGGGGGAAATGTTGGGAAGATATTTGGGAAGGTTTTTTCCTTTCTAAATGGAAAAAGAGGTGTGAAATTAATATAAGGGAAACTACCCTTTTATAAGAGAGGCGAGGGTCACTTTAGGAAAAGAATGAAATATTATTTATAATAAAATAATTTTCGGTTTATAATGGATACAAAATGATTAATTTAGAGGCTAATGTGGGTATGGGTCTAAAAGCACTCAACCAATAAGTTTTAGACATGTTTAGGTTACCATTTTAACCTTATCTTTTATATTTAACTCTTAGTTAAATAGATTAACTTTTACCATGTCTTCTTGTATTCTTACACTATTTCGTTAATAAACTTAATCTAAAATTCTTAGAGAACATCAAGTTGTACATTAATGTAATATAAAATATTATTTAATTATTTTGTCCAAATTTTAGGTTTTTAGGAATATTATATCAATATATTCTATAGTATTTGTTTCAAAAATTAATTTATGTCAATTTGGACACTATTTGGTATTTTGTTTTTGTGAAAGTAATACAAAAACTTATCACCTCAAAAACCATTAATCTAATCATCCCTAAAATTTCATAGTAACCTATAAAATTAGTGTAATTCATAATAAGTTTTAATTTACATTAATTTGGATATTTATAACATCTATTATTTTAATATTTCATTAATAATGTAGTTACTCTATCATCATTGTGTAAAAAATAAATTAAATTATACAATGTATAAAAATTATATATAAAATACCATTATGTAGGAAATATTTTTATATTTATAATGAAAATTTATAGTCGAATTTATATTGTGTTTAACCCTATATTAAAAATGGTTTAGTTATTAAACATTGAATTTAAAACTTTTAAATCTTCTTTAAATAAAATAATAATAAATATGCTAATCTAATCCAAGTTTACCAAATAGGATCATATTTTATTCATAAGGTTTTTTTGGTCGAATTATACTAATCCAATATAATTAGGACATGTGTTAGGGTAATTATAATATCATTTTCCCCCTTAATTATCCTATTTAATTTTAACCGCGGTAAATAAATGTAAAAAGTTACTATCCAAAAAAAATTATATTCATCTTATTGAACCAAATTTTATATAATTATGTCTTTTGTGTCTCTGGAAGTTTTTAAATTCAACTCACAGAAGTGGTGAAATTAGGTTTTATTCAAATTTGCAAATTCTCCTAGAAGGTGGGTAAAAAGTGTTAAAATGTTTAATAAAATTTTATACATTTAATTTTATTATAAAATGACTCCAATTAATTACATTAAACTTATATAGATATTATATATCTATTTTTAATTAATATAAATTTAAAAAAAATAAATAATTATTTAAATAAAAAGTTAGTTTTAAATAATAACGTAGTGTTTTTCACTATTCATCAAAAATTGAATGTTTTGAGAAAAAAAACAAAAAATTACCCAAAGATAATTTTGATATTCCAAATTCAAAAATGAATACCATTTTCCAAAATTCAATACATAGAAGTTGCATTAATTAATTTAAAATTAATTCTTGTTGTCAAAACCAAAAAGTGGGTTTTAAAAAAAGTAAAAACTATCAAACGATTGACACGTGTTTATGTCATATTTAAATGTGAAATTAATTAAAATGGCCTAAATTGTATTAAATGATAAAAATATAATCTAATTATTCTTTAAAACCATTCAAATTCATAATTTAAAGCTATAAAGTTTTTTTATTAGAAAATTTGTTTTCAATTAAAACATAGTATTTTTCACTATTCATCAAAATATGAAAGTTATTAGAAAAGTACCAAAAATTTGTCCAAAATAAGTTTTTATGTCCTTATTCTAAAGAATAATTTAATTTCATTAAATTAAATATAAAAGAGTGTCAAATTTTGGGTTTTAAAAGGGTTTTCCATTAAAAGACGGTATAATTGGATTTTTTTTGAAAAATACTTCTTTTATCTGAAAAATTAAATTTGTTCTTATATTATGTCTAAGAAACACATAATATTGATGTTAAAAATATATATAATATATAATATTTCAAAATGCAGTTAATACTATTCATAACTTTTTTGAACGGCTTGTTGGTAAGTTGTGATGCACTCGAACTCGGTGTTGCCTATAGCGCAAGCTATTGAATTACTTTAATGAGATAAAGTACTATAAAATCTTGGGGTGTTATGTATAATATAATTATATTGTATTTATTATTTTGTAAATTTTATTTAAAATATATCTTTATGCTTCCCATAATGTGAAAATACGATAATTTCATTTGGGGAAGTGTGGACTTCTGCCCCCTCAAAATGATATGACTTATCCATGCCATGCATGGAACGTATAAAAGATAATGTTAATGGAATTATGCAAAATTTATAACGTAGATATTATTATGGAATTTTAATATACCTATGTATCTCTTATTTTTTTCATTTTATATAAGAATGAAAAGAAAGTAGAATTGATGCGCACATACAGCCTACCATCACCATGAACGATGGATTTCATTTCTTATCTCCAAATGTTATAGAATATTATAAATACCTATATACTATATATATATGACAGTAAAATCATGAATAATATTCTTGAGATAATGGACTTATAACCACATTGATAATTTTCATCAGAACGAGTTCATTTTTTACTCAAATAGCAAACATCAACAAAATGTTCGATATGAACTCAAACAATTAACTAATTATTATAACACGGTAATAAGTGATATAAAATTAATAATAAACATTAAAATGATTCGAAAGAAATAATAAATTAACTTAATTATATTATTCATGAAATTAATAAATGAATTAGACATGTCGAACTCAAGGTAAGGGACTTCGTCTCAATCTCCTTTTATTGAAGCATTTTTGATAATATGAACCTTTATAATTTTATAAGGTGAATATACAGCCACTATGAAATTTCAAATACATATTTTATCAATAATAATGTTATGTATTAAATCATTAAGATTAATAATTAAAATTTTAAATTTGTAGGGGACAACTTAAACATGAAAATATTTAATTATCAAATCTTTTTCTTCCTGATATAAAATTACATATTTATTTATATAGGTATAAAAGGAATATTGAGAGAATTTTATTCCTATATTGAATTTCATTCAATGTTTTCAAATTAAATATTTTTATATTAATCCTTTTACTTTCTTTACCAAATAATAAAAGGAATTTTTTTAACGTATATGGCGACAACGACTACTCCACCACCATAACTATTATTTAATATATGGCTTCTTCTATAAGCCTTAAAATATTTTAAAAAGAAAATAAATCCCTTATTAGTTTTTTTTTGTATATTGTTATTTAAAATGGGTTCTTAAATGAAAATTTTATTTTTATACGGAATTTTTTTTCATATAGGATTAAAAGATTTTTTCAAAAGGGTTTTGTGATGAATGTGTTTATTCATGAAATTGTACATGAGCATTATATGAAACGGGTGAGCCTGATATAGCTTATATGGAGGATTGAGCCTTATTATAGAACACATTTGAACTTGATAGAGCCTATACAAAAAATTGAGCCCCATTATAGCTCACGAGTGAGCCCGAAATAGCTTATACGAATGGTTGATCCCCATTATAGCTCATGAGTGAGCCCAATATCGATTAATTAAAGGGTTGAGCCCCATTATAGCTCATCAGTGAGCCCAATATAGCTTATAAGAAGGGTTGAGACCTATTATAGCTCACAGGTGAGCCAAATATACCTTATACGAGGGGTGATACCCATTATAGATCTCCAATTTTGAAGTTAGTTATATAGTTATTCCAATTAGAAAATGTTTGAAATGGTTTTATGAATATGATGCTCTAAATAACCTAAAAGAGTTTTAATTTATGGTTATTGGATTTAGTGTTTTTCATTTATAAAATAGTATGAGTGTTATTCATGTGACGTTTTTTTGTTTCATCCGCTCAAATAATATTGCATGGGATATCTTGTTTTAACCAGAGTAATGGTTTTTTTATTTTTAGGTCCCTTACTGATCTTTTTATGATCATCTAATGTTTTTAAAATGTTTTTCATAGGTTATAAGGATGGGTAAGATAAAATAATATTTCAATAATATTTTTATCAAGAAAATAATTCCTGTTTTTAAAGTGTTTTATTGATATAGAAAAATTTGATAGAGTAGAAGTGTATATTAGAGAAGTAATATAATAGTTATGGCATAATTCTCTAAAAATCAAAACCTAAAAAGATAATCAATGTGAATTATTGACTAAACTGGAGATTATGTAATGTTTATGGCTACTAACATATACTTATTTCCTAATAAATAATCAATAAAAATTTATTTATTAAGACCTTTATATATATGTCATATTTTTAGTACTTCAATTCATACCATCAAATTAAATGGTTATGTTAAAACACATATTAAATAATAACATTTCTTTGTTCATTAAATTCATGTTATGTGGAATATACACTATCCAATACAGTTTTATTTTTGAATATTTGGGTGTTACTCCCTCCTATATGATTTCATTTAATATCCTCCTATAGGGACTCATTTTTATCATGAAGTTCCATTACAAGGCCTCAAATCTATACTTTATAATTTTATCATGAAAATTTGTTAATGTTAAATTTATATAAATTATATTATTGAAATACAATGAGTAGTTATTGAATAATTTTTGGGATTTTACTTTTATCTTGTATTGATTATATCTTCTCAGGAATTATGTTTTAGTTTTAATTTTTATTTGGAGAGTGAAATTTATTAATAATTTTGTAAAAATATTTTTTTAACACACTAATTCATATGTCATATATAGTATGTTCATGGTGTTCCAATGCTAACTGTACTCAATATATTTGATATAATTTTATATATGAATTGTTAAATTATGGATGGTCGGTGTTTAAAATTAGTTGTTTTGTTAGGGAATGTAGTTTTTAATAGTTTTTTTTTAATTTCAACGTAATTTTTAATTTTTTCTAGTTCAGTGTAAATGTTTTGAAGTTGGATGTTATATATTTGGAGGATTTTTAGTAGGTTTTAAATTTAATATAGTCAATTAATATTTCTATAAGATGGATATTAAATTATGAAAAATGTATTGTTTAATTCCAAAAGAATTATTATTAAATGGTTTACACTTAAGATATATTTCATATATTTCTCTATTGTTTTCTTATAATTTTATTTTTCATGTTTCATATTTAATGTTTTAATTTTCCAATATATTATATTCTATAAAATTTGTGTTACATATGTAAGAATAGTGTTAAATTTTAGTATCTCTGTATTGAAGTTTTCAAACATGGGGTTTAATGTGTGGTAACATACTATTCAAAATTTAAGGTGAGTTTTTTGGTTAGTTATATGAAATTACACATTTTTTTGGGAACTAATTAGAGGATATAGTATAAGTTTTATGGTGAAATTATAGTTCTCTTGTGTTTCTATAATTAAATTGTATTTATTTAAAACATCTTTCATATATTTATAAACTGTTTTCATATCATTGTTTATTTTATGTTTCAAAGTTTTAGTTTTTATCTATGCATCTATTAAAATATGGAACACTCATGTTAAAATATTTAAGCGTTGTGCTAAATTTATAGTATTATATTGTTAAAATTTCAAAACAAGGAGTTAAAAGTGTTATAACTTATTAGTAAAAATTTAATGTTTGTTTTTTGATTAAATAAATTAAATATAATATTTTATGGCCAAGGTAAGTAAATAAGGGATATAGTGGAGGATCTTTGGGGAATTTTTAGTGATCTTTTACTATTATCATATAATTAACAATAATTGAAAAACATTTCAAGTATTTATCCTTTATTTTCATATCATTTTTTGTTCGGGGTTTTAGTGATTCAATATTCATTTATGCCTTTACTAAAATATGTAATGATGGTTATAACACCGTCAAATATTTATAGTATGTTTTGATTTAGTTTTAATATATTATGGTTTTCATTATTTAGTTTTAATATGTCTTAATTCTAGTTAGGGAATTGTTATCAAGAGATAAAGAGGTGTGGGAACCAACCAGTGGCTTTTAAGCCACTAGGGTGCCACCCAAAAGCCATTTCTTATGGAAGCGTCACAAGAACCATATTATTTACACTTGTCATATAGATACCAATACATTTCATATTTAAATTTTATATCTTATTAGTTGAATATTAAATAAATAAAAAAGAAATCTACTCAAAAATCATATGTGTTTAGTGTCTTTAGATGTATATATGTATAAAAAACCAATTCAAAAGTTATATACATAGTCTCCCACCTATTACTTCACATCGAGAACCCCTCTAATAAAAATCAAACATAAAATAATTCTTAATAATTAGGGGAAGGGATACATACGAAATTTTGAGATATGATGATCATTAAGGGTGATTAAGAGAGAAATTAATGACCACTAGAGCATAACATTACCATAAGGGTAAGAGAACATGAGATTAATATTTGAAAACAATAAAAAACTTATCATAGATCTTAATACTGAATCATGGAATAAATCATGGATGTTCATAAAATATGAATCATAAAGTAACTAGAGAACATGATCCATAATATATTAAAATTTTCATAATAAATATGTTTCTGGAATATACATAAACATAGAAAATCATATACATATTAGTCAAGGATCACAGAAAATACTATCATAGTGTATTGAGTTCACTCCCTATTCCATAATATTCTTTGATGTTAACTGTCAATACTACCACTGTGGACATATTTCCGTACTAAACTAGGTTTACTCCCTATTTGAGTCCTATTTATTTAAAGAGATATCAATCATTGCATAATGAATCTAAAGGATATATAATTTCAATCGGACCCATCACATAATTAAAATCATTCAGATGTGTTACAAAATATCATAAAACATTCATCATTTCATAAACCATGAAAAATAAATTAGTTTCAGAAACATTTCATCATATAATAAACCAGGGAAAAGAAAAATGTTTCATAAACATTTGATCAATTCCTCATAGAATAACCTGTGGAAAAGGAATGGGTTTCATAAAAAAATACTTTCTTGATAATCATAAACCATAAATATAAATAATAATAAAGTTATAATTTTATTATATCCCAAATAAAGACTATGTAACATCAATTTTTGTTATTTTAGATGAAAAATTCCTTGAAAATATCACCTGCAACATTTATTATGGAAAACACCCTTTAACATTGAAATCCCTCATTTAAAATATTATAATTTACAAAATTTTAAACAGAATATTTTATTGGAAAAAAATATTGTGTTCTTGTAAAATTATAAATAAATAATTAAGTGTTCATATATATTGGAAGTTCCATTCATGTTTCATATGTTAAAGGATAACATTCCTTTCGTACTTTTGTAATGAGAGTCAAAAATACCTCATTTGAAAAATGACAAGAATATTCCATTTAATTAATTTTTAAAATTTCAATACTTGGTAAAAATAAATTTTAAAAAAAATAATAGAATATTAAAAAATTATTTAAAACTTGTTTAAAAAATATGGATATATAGGAATTTTTTTTGATCAAAGAGGGAAAAATTCGGTTTCTTTAAAAATATTATTTCTATCTCTTGAGTACTTAAAAATGGATAATTAAAGGAATACATTTAATGTTAAAAAATAACCATTGGATAATGAAATTATTTTGTTTATTGAGAGGCATACCATAGTATTTGATCATTTTAAATTATTAATAAATAATCTCGATAATTATTGATATTGTCACATAAAACTCTAACAGCTTCAATACTTCTAATTCATAAGCCCCATCAAAAAATGACATAAAATGAAACATTAAATTTCTTGAACATAAATGAATTTACGATTTAAAATCAAAAAATTATGTACTTAAACAACATAAAAGATGATATGTGCACACCATAACATATATCTAAAAAAAGAAAATTTGAAATGATAAAACCTTACTTCAAGTTTGACATGCTATAAATGTTCTGTAAGATCCTTTGTATTAAATTTCAATTTATTAAAATTTTATACCAGATTCATTTATATACTGAAAATATCATATATTATCCACTTATAAAATTTTAACACCCATTTATTCATAATTCCTTATTAAAATCATCGTTTTTGGGTGTCAACTATTCTGTTTTTCATGAACATTTTGGTTCAATATTTTTGGTCCTTGTAATATAGTCATGGTTCCGTCATCTAAAGTTTTTTTTACCAAGATATAAAATTAATATACATTCATTACACATATATATAGTTTCATCCATAAATTATAGTTATGGTAAAATTAATTACATTGTTCAAAGAGATGGTAAGTTGCACGTACGCATGAAAATTGTATTCACTTTTTGACAGATGGGACAAAAGAATTGTAAATCATAAATAATAATTAAATAATCATTATAATATCATATATGTCATATATATCATATATACTCATAAAATATATCATTACTACCATTCATGTCATGAAAAAATTGTAACACCCCAAGCTTCCTCGGTATGTTTCCTTTCGAATAATGCAATGACGTGCATTATACGCAACTTCGAGATTTTAACACACCACAACCAATCAAACTAGCCGTTATGAATAGTAATACCTACTTTTAGAAATTATATATATTTTATATTTCAAAATGGACTTCATTTTTGGATTCGGAATATCGAATTTAGCCTAAGGTGAAATTTTGGTACTTTTCGGATAACTTTCATATTTTGATGAATAGTGAAAATTACTAAATTTTAATTAAAAACAACTTTTTTAATCAAAATAATTAATAGTGATAAATTGTGAATTTGAGTGGTTTTAAAGTATATTTAGAATATATTTTTACCATTTAATATAATGTTGGTCATTGGACATAATTTTACAATTAAACCGAACATAAACAAGTGTCAATCTTTTGATGGTTATTATCTCTTAAAAACACGCTTTTTGTTTTGACAGCGGGAATTAATTTTAAATTAATTTCTGCCACTTCTGTGTTTTGAATTTAGAAAAATGGATTTCATATTTGGAATCAGGATGTCCAAATTGTGTAAATAGGTAACTTTTATTTTTAGACATTTTGAATAATTACTGCGGTAAATATTTTATTTACCATGGTTAAGGGTAAATCCGGTAAATAAGGGTTAAAAAAAATAATATTATAATAATACTAAATTACCCTAAAATGTGTCTTAACCCTATTGGTTGATACATGGTCGACCATGGGCATCTTTGGGTCAATTTTGGGACCCCATGGATCCACTTGTAAGTGATAATGACACTTTATATTAATTAAGTTAAAATGAATACAAAAATGACACAAGCATATATCTTTTAGAAAAACAATTGTTACATAGGGTTATATATGCTGGATTTTAGATTATAAATATTCATTAGAAAGATAAAAAGATTTCCTACATAATTATATTTTATTTATAATTTTTTGACATTAAATAATTTATTTTATTTATGACACAATGATGATGCAGTAATTACTAAAATAGTAAAAAATTAACATAATTGATATTATAAATACCCAAATAATTATAATATTAAACTTTTAATGAATTAAACAAATTTTCTAGGATAATATGATATATTAGGATTGATTTATTTGACTTTGTTAGAAGTAATCAATCTGTTATGAGTTTCACAAAAATCAACTAGTGAATAGTGTCAAAATTGACATAAAAGAGTTCTTAAAACAAATATTATATTATTAATTGATATTAAATTCCTAAAAATCTAAGGTTCGGCCAAGAGACTTATATTATGATAGGTTAATCATTAATGGACCACTTGGGGGTCTTTTGGATGTATATAGTAAGTTTATTAACCATATTATATAAAAATACAAAGAGACATTGTAAAAGTGAAACTAATTAACTTAGAGTTAATACTTAAAGATAAGTTTAATATAAGTACCCAAACCTGTCTAAATTCTATTGGATGAGTTGTTTTCGACCTATCCCCACCTCAACCTTTGAATAGTCAACTTTGGAGCCATTGGAAACCGAATATGAATTTATTATAAATTAATATTTCTAGCTTTTCCAAAGGTGCCCCTCACCCCTCTTATAAAAGGGCACTCCTCCTTCTCATTTCCTCACACCTCTCAAGCCACTTGGCTCGTCCAAAATCTGCCCAAATAAGCTCCCCACATCCCTCTCCTCCTCCTTGAAGCTTCCCCTTAGGCAGAAAGCATTTCAACAAGTCATTTGGTTCCAACCAAAGTGAGTTACCTAAATTAAAGGTAACGATTTCTCTTAAATTATTTTCATTTATTTTGCTTCTTCAACCCCCAAACTCTTTTTATTTCCCTTCTTTTGTAACAACACCAGTATCCTCAATATACTAGGATGTTGTTATAAGAAGTATTCAAACTACACATACACACAACTCCATCTAATGGATGATGAACATAATGTTTCTGTGGATGGCAAACTAACGCCTCACGAAACGATGATTGTTCAAAAACATCTTACCGCCTCTCATGGTGGCCATTATGATGGCACTGTAATTAAATATGATATTAATGATATATGTTTTATATATAAGCTTCTGTAATTCCATTTTATTTCATACCATTATTCGTTTCATGTCGTATATACATACGATAATTTCATTTGAGGAAGTGCGGACTACCGCCCCCTTAAAATGATATGACTCGTTCATACCACACATGGAACGTATAAAGGATGGTGTTAATGAACTTAAGTAACATATATAAAATATTATATTATACTGGAATAGTAATATACCTATGTATCATTTGGATTCGATTCTTTTAAAATAAAAAATTAAATGGAAGTAGCGTTCGTGCGTACGTACGGACTACCGTCTCCACGAACGCGATGAGATTCATTATCCATCGTATCCATTCAAGTATAATTATCATTTAATGATTTAAAAATGATGTTTAAGGACTTGATATCATTCTGGATATGAATAAGATACAACAAACATGACTTATGTAACAAAACATATAAAAGAAAATGAGTAAGTTAACACCCGAAACGGCATTAATACTAAGATATTATTAACAAATCAATGTTAAAAGATCATATATGATATCATATTAAAGTAAATGATTCTTGTATTATTCAATAACAATTATTTCACCATTATACAGGAGGTAAACCTACCATCGACCAAGGAAAAAGTACAAAGTAAGGGATTTTCTTATCTCACTTTCAATTCCGTGAGATTTCCATTGTTTGCCACTAAATTATTGAAAGTGGTGTATTGTGTACTACCATTTGATATATATTATCATTATTCTCTTTTTATTAATGTTATTCTGTAAATCATTTGGTGGTTATTAACTTTTGGCCATACGACTCAGTCGATTAACGTGGTAAGGGATTTTCTAATCTCACTTTTAATTTCGCGAGAATTCTATTGTTCACCACTTAATTATTGCATGTGGTGTATGTGTACTGCCCATGATTGTATTCATTGTGTAATATACTTTAATTTATGGGTATTTACATCATCATGTTATGATACTTCTTTCATGGGTGTATGTTTCGAAAGTTACCTAATCGATAAGGGAATTTGAGATTTCAATTTCCACTCATTTGGCTTTACACATATTTCATTGATTATATTACCCCAAGATTATGTGTGGAATCACTATTCATTTGATTATGTCATAATTTCCACTCCCCTTCCTGTGGATATAAGTTTGATGCACATAATCACTCCATTGGTAATTCTCAAGTCATTGATATGAATTTGATAAGAGTAATTTTAACTCATTCTCCATTTGTTGAGTTAAACATCCAATTCGTTTGTATTGTTTTTACAAGAATATGTGTGAATGTCCTTTGATTGTTTTACACTGAATATCCAATCATATTTAGTGTATTTATATTTGTCACACATAATTATGTCATTGATTTATCCTTAACCTAAGGATACAACCTTTACAAGAGATTTCATCTCAATTTACATTCCATTGAGACTTATTTGTTGATATACACCAAATCACTTTTATGTGGTGTATATAACGTACTTTGACATAGTATATCATGAATCCCTTTATTCTCATGATATTACAAAGTTTTTATTACCACAATTATTTGTATTCAAGTGTCTCTTTTGGTTGGAATCTCTAACTAAAATACCATTTTTAAAATGATTTAAAGACTTATTCATCTAAATCTTTCTCATTAATGTCCATGTTTTAAAAAATGGTTTTAAGGATTTATTTATATGGACATTAAAGTTTTAAAATAAAAACTCCTTTTAAAAAGTTTCAAAGTGGTATGGGACACTTTGATTCAAAAATCTACTTTTAAATGGCTTCTTGACAAATAGTGTGACTTTTAAATGTTTTCAAGAAAAGGGGGATATTTCTCTCAAATAGTTTTGATGATTATTTTCATCTATGTCAACATCCTTCATTATTCATGATTGAGGTTAATGTGATACAATACAATCTTCCATATTGTATCAAATGAGTTATATTTGACTGTGGATGTTCTATTTTTATACCATTCATGGTTTGTGGTTAAAGTATTGACATTTCGTATGCTAGTTTTAATACGAATGTTTATTTTATGCTTAAACCTATTCATATGAGGAATGCATTGGACTTAATAAGTGACGGGTGGAGCCCGCTATAGCTCCTCGATGCATCGGTAGGTCTCATGAGACAAACTAGTGTCTTGGCACAAGGCCTTGGCAAAATCTTATTTGTAGTCTTGGCACGAGGCCTTGGCTATGTGGTTATGATAGTCTGGCATTATGCATTCCATCATTATGAAAGTGGTTATTGATATTACATGTGATCATTCGACTAGTAGAATATCCATGTGAGTAAGTAAATGGAATTATTTCATTTTACTTTTGCCATACTATGTTGAAGTTCAATTTTAAAAGGCTTTTGTTTTAGTTATAAATTGCCTTAAGTGTTTATGCTTATTTATGAAAGCTTCTACTATAATGTTATCCTTACTGAGCATCTGAGCTCACCCCTTTCAATGTTTTATTTTTCCCAGGATTATGAAGAAGTAATTTATGAATGACCTGCAGGGATAGTATGAGGGGATATGAAGACAAGATGGTTTTTTTTATGATGTAATGTAAAAATTTATGGATGTATCTAGTTATTCCAAGGCTACTAAACTAATCGGTCTTTCGAGACTTGATCTTTCTCATGATCATGCCAATGTTATGTAATAATGCACCGACTCTAGATAATTAGGGTCGGGGCGTTACAGTTGGTATCAGAGGAAGTTTAGTACAAACCTTGGTAGCTAGATTTAGATAAACTCTGATTAGAGCACGTAGACCTAAGATGAACTTTGAGGATTAGTATAAAAGAACTTCCTAGAATTTTGGTATTGTAGAGATTTTGTGAGTTTTCCGAGCAATACATCCCTATCTGGATACGAGCAGGTAGAGGCGGCTCTAGCACAGATGTACCTAGGGGTAAAACCCGAAAACACCGCTTTGAGCTAGACTCGAACGGGAACTGGTGCACGACAACGGGCCTTGCTGCACTCTTGGTTACGACACTCCCGGGGGATATGCTTAGGATAATTTACATTTTCTTTACAAACCAATTTAAGTAATATATATATAAGATGAGAGTAAATGACCTTGGTTAATCCTAATATGTTTCAAATTGAGAATATGGTGACATTTTAATCTCTAAATGATTTTACGACTACTATTACTCACACAATGCTTTATGGTTTTAGTCAATGGCTGGATTCCAAGGAAGTCATAGTGACTTTGAGAATGATGTACAAGATGGGAACGGTGGTGGCAATGAGCAACAAAATGGAATGTTGATAGGCGTAAAAGATATCGTCTTTATGCCAAATCAGTTTTCCAAAAATATGATCAACAACATATATATTAACCAACTCCCAGACTCAACAAGGAAGAGAAAGGTGATAAATGATAAGAGCTCCAGCAATGGAGACCATGGAGAAAAGAACCCTCAATTTTCATCATGCAGGAAATGTGGAAAGAGACACCCAGGAAAATGTCTCAATGGGACAACGAAATGTTTTACGTGCGGGAAGGAAGGACATAAAGTAAAGAATTGCCGAAGAAAAATAAAGAGTACTATGGAAGAAGATAAAAATGGTCCCAAGAGTCCATTTACAGTCATTTGCCGTAAATGTAGGGGACCTGGCCATTACCCGAGTGAATGTCCTATTCTATAGGATATTTTCTTGGTCAAAGAAGAAGCTATGTGGGAATAAATGGTTGGAGAAATGTTTAAAAAGTATTAGCACTCCTTGTTGATGGGTTTACTATGGAATAATTTTCTCTTGTATTTGTAACCCCGCAGTTTGCCATGTGAGAATGATATTTGAGGAAGAATTGTCTTTTCTCTTGTGGATATGGGCATAAATAACCATTTGGATTTATATGATCATTGGGGTTTGAGAGAATTATAAGTTATTCTAATTTGGGATGAAGATTCAAGGTATGATATAACATTTGTGGTTAAATTTATGATATAGTATTTTGAGGAATTTATCTCATTTTGGCAATATTATAAAATATAGTTTTTGAAAAAGGACAACACGTAGACCGTGTGACAACCCGTCGCGTCGGACAAAGCTATGGGAATCGAACCCACAACCAAAGTGCGATTGGGATTTATCGCCTACCACTGGACTACGTGAAGTCCCTGGTTAGTGTGACTTTTTTTTAGTTAAATGATTTTATTGATCAATAATAAGATGATTTGGGTTCTTATGTCTTATCAAATGAATACCCTTGGTATAGGAAAATGATTTGGTGATTAAGTGATAAATTTTATTTTGGAAGATGTTCGCATTGTTGGGAACAATATATGCCCAAGGAAAATAGAATACAATGGGGTTTCATTTGTAGAGTAATGGTGGATTTTTATCTACGTTTTTATTGAGGATTTATAGTGATTTGGGTTATTTATGGAAATGATTAACCTATAATAGAGAATATGTGATTAGGTTAATTACTTTTGAGTTTGTGACTTTAAGAGTATCTGATGTCATTTGGAGATACAATGTAACATGGGAGACTACATAATCAAATTCTTCAATGTTTTGGGTTTCAATATTAGTTTGGATTATATTAAAGGATTTTAAGGACAATTGGTTATTGAATGGTATCTATTTAACTTTGGGGTATTGTTGGTTTAATTTTAGAAATTAAGATTAGTGCATATTTATCTCAATGAATATCCTTTTGGGGGATCATTAGATCATTCACTAACCATTTTGGTTTTGATTAATCTTCAAAGACAATGTAAATATATGGTTTATCCTGCATGGATCATGTGATTCTATAGAAGTTTATTCTATCTCTTCCAATGTGACCAAGTCTTCTTGAATACTCATCGTTTTAAAAAAAATGAGTTAGTGGTGGAAATTTATTAAAGAATGAAAATATACTTAAAATGTAAGTATATCTCATAATGTTCTTAGTCAATATCATAAATGAATTCCTCTTCCTTATGTAATGTAACTTAAAAAAAAATGTTGTCTGTTTACTTTCCTACTAGGAGACTAATGGTCGTTTGTCCCAACACAAGTTTGTGGTTTTCTCATTGTTAACTTTCTCCTGATCATGATTTCTATCCCTCTCCATCAGAACTTGACACTTAGTTTATCATCCATATCCATGTTTTCTTACATGGAATCCTAGTATGGGTTATCTTGGATGACCCTTATACCTCTCTTCCTTTCTTTTAAAGTGACAGTTTTATTGACTCTTTTTCCGATGTGGGACTTTCCATTATATTCCCAAGCAAAAATTTAAAAATTGCAAGGACGCAATTTATTGAAGGAGGGGAGAATGTAACACCCCAAGCTTCCTCGGTATGTTTCCTTTCGAATAATGCAATGACGTGCATTATACGCAACTTCGAGATTTTAACACACCACAACCAATCAAACTAGCCGTTATGAATAGTAATACCTACTTTTAGAAATTATATATATTTTATATTTCAAAATGGACTTCATTTTTGGATTCGGAATATCGAATTTAGCCTAAGGTGAAATTTTGGTACTTTTCGGATAACTTTCATATTTTGATGAATAGTGAAAATTACTAAATTTTAATTAAAAACAACTTTTTTAATCAAAATAATTAATAGTGATAAATTGTGAATTTGAGTGGTTTTAAAGTATATTTAGAATATATTTTTACCATTTAATATAATGTTGGTCATTGGACATAATTTTACAATTAAACCGAACATAAACAAGTGTCAATCTTTTGATGGTTATTATCTCTTAAAAACACGCTTTTTGTTTTGACAGCGGGAATTAATTTTAAATTAATTTCTGCCACTTCTGTGTTTTGAATTTAGAAAAATGGATTTCATATTTGGAATCAGGATGTCCAAATTGTGTAAATAGGTAACTTTTATTTTTAGACATTTTGAATAATTACTGCGGTAAATATTTTATTTACCATGGTTAAGGGTAAATCCGGTAAATAAGGGTTAAAAAAAATAATATTATAATAATACTAAATTACCCTAAAATGTGTCTTAACCCTATTGGTTGATACATGGTCGACCATGGGCATCTTTCGGTCAATTTTGGGACCCCATGGATCCACTTGTAAGTGATAATGACACTTTATATTAATTAAGTTAAAATGAATACAAAAATGACACAAGCATATATCTTTTAGAAAAACAATTGTTACATAGGGTTATATATGCTGGATTTTAGATTATAAATATTCATTAGAAAGCTAAAAAGATTTCCTACATAATTATATTTTATTTATAATTTTTTGACATTAAATAATTTATTTTATTTATGACACAATGATGATGCAGTAATTACTAAAATAGTAAAAAATTAACATAATTGATATTATAAATACCCAAATAATTATAATATTAAACTTTTAATGAATTAAACAAATTTTCTAGGATAATATGATATATTAGGATTGATTTATTTGACTTTGTTCGAAGTAATCAATCTGTTATGAGTTTCACAAAAATCAACTAGTGAATAGTGTCAAAATTGACATAAAAGAGTTCTTAAAACAAATATTATATTATTAATTGATATTAAATTCCTAAAAATCTAAGGTTCGGCCAAGAGACTTATATTATGATAGGTTAATCATTAATGGACCACTTGGGGGTCTTTTGGATGTATATAGTAAGTTTATTAACCATATTATATAAAAATACAAAGAGACATTGTAAAAGTGAAACTAATTAACTTAGAGTTAATACTTAAAGATAAGGTTAATATAAGTACCCAAACCTGTCTAAATTCTATTGGATGAGTTGTTTTCGACCTATCCCCACCTCAACCTTTGAATAGTCAACTTTGGAGCCATTGGAAACCGAATATGAATTTATTATAAATTAATATTTCTAGCTTTTCCAAAGGTGCCCCTCACCCCTCTTATAAAAGGGCACTCCTCCTTCTCATTTCCTCACACCTCTCAAGCCACTTGGCTCGTCCAAAATCTGCCCAAATAAGCTACCCACATCCCTCTCCTCCTCCTTGAAGCTTCCCCTTAGGCAGAAAGCATTTCAACAAGTCATTTGGTTCCAACCAAAGTGAGTTACCTAAATTAAAGGTAACGATTTCTCTTAAATTATTTTCATTTACTTTGCTTCTTCAACCCCCAAACTCTTTTTATTTCCCTTCTTTTGTAACAACACCAGTATCCTCAATATACTAGGATGTTGTTATAAGAAGTATTCAAACTACACATACACACAACTCCATCTAATGGATGATGAACATAATGTTTCTGTGGATGGCAAACTAACGCCTCACGAAACGATGATTGTTCAAAAACATCTTACCGCCTCTCATGGTGGCCATTATGATGGCACTGTAATTAAATATGATATTAATGATATATGTTTTATATATAAGCTTCTGTAATTCCATTTTATTTCATACCATTATTCGTTTCATGTCGTATATACATACGATAATTTCATTTGAGGAAGTGCGGACTACCGCCCCCTTAAAATGATATGACTCGTTCATACCACACATGGAACGTATAAAGGATGGTGTTAATGAACTTAAGTAACATATATAAAATATTATATTATACTGGAATAGTAATATACCTATGTATCATTTGGATTCGATTCTTTTAAAATAAAAAATTAAATGGAAGTAGCGTTCGTGCGTACGTACGGACTACCGTCTCCACGAACGCGATGAGATTCATTATCCATCGTATCCATTCAAGTATAATTATCATTTAATGATTTAAAAATGATGTTTAAGGACTTGATATCATTCTGGATATGAATAAGATACAACAAACATGACTTATGTAACAAAACATATAAAAGAAAATGAGTAAGTTAACACCCGAAACGGCATTAATACTAAGATATTATTAACAAATCAATGTTAAAAGATCATATATGATATCATATTAAAGTAAATGATTCTTGTATTATTCAATAACAATTATTTCACCATTATACAGGAGGTAAACCTACCATCGACCAAGGAAAAAGTACAAAGTAAGGGATTTTCTTATCTCACTTTCAATTCCGTGAGATTTCCATTGTTTGCCACTAAATTATTGAAAGTGGTGTATTGTGTACTACCATTTGATATATATTATCATGATTCTCTTTTTATTAATGTTATTCTGTAAATCATTTGGTGGTTATTAACTTTTGGCCATACGACTCAGTCGATTAACGTGGTAAGGGATTTTCTAATCTCACTTTTAATTTCGCGAGAATTCTATTGTTCACCACTTAATTATTGCATGTGGTGTATGTGTACTGCCCATGATTGTATTCATTGTGTAATATACTTTAATTTATGGGTATTTACATCATCATGTTATGATACTTCTTTCATGGGTGTATGTTTCGAAAGTTACCTAATCGATAAGGGAATTTGAGATTTCAATTTCCACTCATTTGGCTTTACACATATTTCATTGATTATATTACCCCAAGATTATGTGTGGAATCACTATTCATTTGATTATGTCATAATTTCCACTCCCCTTCCTGTGGATATAAGTTTGATGCACATAATCACTCCATTGGTAATTCTCAAGTCATTGATATGAATTTGATAAGAGTAATTTTAACTCATTCTCCATTTGTTGAGTTAAACATCCAATTCGTTTGTATTGTTTTTACAAGAATATGTGTGAATGTCCTTTGATTGTTTTACACTGAATATCCAATCATATTTAGTGTATTTATATTTGTCACACATAATTATGTCATTGATTTATCCTTAACCTAAGGATACAACCTTTACAAGAGATTTCATCTCAATTTACATTCCATTGAGACTTATTTGTTGATATACACCAAATCACTTTTATGTGGTGTATATAACGTACTTTGACATAGTATATCATGAATCCCTTTATTCTCATGATATTACAAAGTTTTTATTACCACAATTATTTGTATTCAAGTGTCTCTTTTGGTTGGAATCTCTAACTAAAATACCATTTTAAAAATGATTTAAAGACTTATTCATCTAAATCTTTCTCATTAATGTCCATGTTTTAAAAAATGGTTTTAAGGATTTATTTATATGGACATTAAAGTTTTAAAATCAAAACTCCTTTTAAAAAGTTTCAAAGTGGTATGGGACACTTTGATTCAAAAATCTACTTTTAAATGGGTTCTTGACAAATAGTGTGACTTTTAAATGTTTTCAAGAAAAGGGGGATATTTCTCTCAAATAGTTTTGATGATTATTTTCATCTATGTCAACATCCTTCATTATTCATGATTGAGGTTAATGTGATACAATACAATCTTCCATATTGTATCAAATGAGTTATATTTGACTGTGGATGTTCTATTTTTATACCATTCATGGTTTGTGGTTAAAGTATTGACATTTCGTATGCTAGTTTTAATACGAATGTTTATTTTATGCTTAAACCTATTCATATGAGGAATGCATTGGACTTAATAAGTGACGGGTGGAGCCCGCTATAGCTCCTCGATGCATCGGTAGGTCTCATGAGACAAACTAGTGTCTTGGCACAAGGCCTTGGCAAAATCTTATTTGTAGTCTTGGCACGAGGCCTTGGCTATGTGGTTATGATAGTCTGGCATTATGCATTCCATCATTATGAAAGTGGTTATTGATATTTCATGTGATCATTCGACTAGTAGAATATCCATGTGAGTAAGTAAATGGAATTATTTCATTTTACTTTTGCCATACTATGTTGAAGTTCAATTTTAAAAGGCTTTTGTTTTAGTTATAAATTGCCTTAAGTGTTTATGCTTATTTATGAAAGCTTCTACTATAATGTTATCCTTACTGAGCATCCGAGCTCACCCCTTTCAATGTTTTATTTTTCCCAGGATTATGAAGAAGTAATTTATGAATGACCTGCAGGGATAGTATGAGGGGATATGAAGACAAGATGTTTTTTTTATGATGTAATGTAAAAATTTATGGATGTATCTAGTTATTCCAAGGCTACTAAACTAATCGGTCTTTCGAGACTTGATCTTTCTCATGATCATGCCAATGTTATGTAATAATGCACCGACTCTAGATAATTAGGGTCGGGGCGTTACAAAAATGACAAATGATTCACATCGCTTCATAAAGGTGGTAGTCTATACGTACACACGAGCGACATTATCATTTCCCACTGGATGGGAAGAAGGAGGATAATGGTCATTAAATTATCATTAAAAAAAGTAAATATATTTAATATACTATAATCATTATTTAATAATTTATACAATATATTTATAGGAGTTATGATAATAAATTAAATTAAAAATAGTAGGATAAAATTTATACCTCTTCATTGAGATACTTCTTTTATATTACAACCGACACATTTAAGGGATGGTATTATTGCAATAACAAAGTTATAATATTTTAGGAATGAATATAGGATGGTATTATGGTAGGTATTTTATAAAATAACTTTATCCTTACGTGTGGATAAAATAGAAGTTGGGTTCCCATTTATAAGTGAGGGAAGGGAATTCTTAAAACATCATAAATTATTTAACTAAATTAAATTTATTTTGTTGTTTAAATGGATAAAAATTGATTAAATTTAAAGGTAAAATGATCATGAGTCTAAATCCTATCATATAATATTTTTTGAAAAATTTTAGGTTTTGTTTTCACCCTTATCGTTTTGTTTTAAATCCATGTTAACCCCTTTAACAATTATCGTGATAAAATGGTTGTTTACTCTTTATATGTAAATAAAGTTAATATAATAACCCATAGTTTTCATAAATATACATTTAGTATTATTGGATTTATATTAATTACATAAAATTATGATCTATACCAGAATCATATAGGTCTTGTGTCTTCAGAAAAACGAATACATGGACAACTTGTTCATAAGAATCTACACCATCTTCCTCTATGTTCCTCATAACCAGATTACTTATAAGACATATCATAAATAAAATATTTCTTCATTACCTATGGCAATTAATCATATTAAATGGAAAGACCAGATGGATAGTAATTATAATTAAGGAAGAAATCAGTGATCACTTAAACATAACATGACCATATTTTTATGAGAACATGAGGTTAACATTTGAAAACCACACCCAGTATATCACAGATCATAAAATTGATTGATGAAATAAATATTTTTATTTTATAAGAATTGAATCATGAATTAATCAAGTAACATTATCCATGATAGCATAACATTGGACAAATATGTTGATTTTTGGAATACACAAAATCATAAAATATATTTTCTTTAGTAGAACAAGATCACTTCCTAGAATATCATGGTGGATTGGTTTCACTTCTAATTCATTAATATTAGACATGGTTCACTACCAAGACTATAATAGTGGAAAATTTCCATTATTGAATTTTTTTTCACCCCCTTTAAAGTCCTATTTATCTCATGAGATATCAATCTTTACCGAATGCATTAATGGGATATATAATATTGGGGCACTCATTTGACATTTAAAATCATACATATGTGTAAATTTTTTTTATAAAAAATCATCATATCATAACCTATGAATAGGAAATTGGTTTTGTAAATATTTCATTATAGCATAGCCCATGGAAAATAAAACTGGTTTCATAAATATTTCATTATAACATAACTCATAAAAAATAAATGAATTTTCTAAACATGAAGTCATTATAAACATAAACCATACAGAGATAGAATATGGATGGTATTATTAGATAATTTCACTAGTAAAACTCAATTAATATCCATGTATATCATAGTAGATGAAAAATTCCATTAAACAATCACTTTGACTATATCTTGCGAAAATTACGCTTTAAAATTTAAAATCACTTATTTAAATTATCAAATTTTCCCAAATATTAGGAAAATAAATTTATTTTATGATAAACATAGAAAAATAATAATTAAGCTTAAAATTATTAATCATACATGATACTGGTAAATTCCATTCATGTTGTAAAAGTTAAGAGAAACCATTTCATTCACATTTTTGAAAAAAAAGTCAAAATATATTCATTCAAAAAATGAAAATAATCAAACCATTTTGTAAATAGTAAATAATGGGAATAATTTTATTTAAAAAAAATTTTAAAATTTTTTTTATTAAACATGGATATATAATAAATGAGACTTTCGACCAAAGAGAGAGATTAAGTGTATTTTCATTAAAAATATTCTTTTAGAAACTTGAGTTCCTAAAGAGAGAAAAATGAATGGAAGACATGTAATATAAAAAAAATAATAGAAGAATTTAATTCATGTAATTATTGGGAGGTAGATCATAAATATTTTTTATCGAAAACATAATCATAAATAATCCAAATAAATATTGAGATTGCAACATAAAAATCTTTCCACATTGGTAACTTATGAATCAAAATCCCCATGAAAAAATAATATAAAATTAAACATTATATATCTTATATAAAAGTATAATATTGTTATTACTTGTAAAATGGATATTATATACATCTCATAAACCTAAATATGTGTATAACAACAGGCATGTCATAATGAAAGAATATTGAGATGAAGAACTAGTACTGCTTTGGTATCCTATGAATCAAAACATCAAGAAAGATTGAATCTTATATGGATCCTTAAGTCCATATAATTTTCAACAAAATAATCATCAAATAAATTCATGGTATGTATATATACCACAAAAAGTAAACAATTAGTTAATATAACATTTGTCTCACAAAAGTTAATGTGAGACAAGAATCCTTTAAAACAAGTCTTTTCATGATTCGTATGTATTAAAAAAACAATATTAAAAATATATGTTTAGTATTAATATATTTTAGAACCATATTAATTTATAAATTACTATTTAAGATCCCTTTTATAATTCAAAATTATTCTTTTATAAACTATTTATCCATAAAATGGAGATTCAGGTGAAAATTGGCCCATTTTCTATACATGTTTCAGTTCAATGGCCACAATCCTTGTATATTAATCATGGATCCATTAACATCTAGAATTAATTATTTAAAAACATGAAATATATATTTATATATTCAGTATATAAAAATATATAATCATCCATGAAATATGATGATAGAAAAATGAATCACATCGTTCATGGAAATGGTAGGATGTACATATGCATGCTATTTTCACTTTTAAACAGATGAAACAAAAAAATTTATATATAAAAATAACCTATAAAGAATAAATATTATATTATATATGTCATATATATTAATTGAATATATTTTTATCACCATCCTTGTAAAATGTAAATGAAAAACAAATCACATCGCTTCATGTAGGTGGTAGTCCACACCTACATATGAGCGGTGTTATGATTTTACAACGGATCCGAAGTTAAGAAGGTTGAAGTGATATTATAATTATAAAAGAATAACTATTTCATAAATATCATATATAATTTTAAAAATCATAATAATAAATTTACATAAAATATGGTGGTGAAAAATGAATTGTATCGCTATGTGGGGGTGATATCCCGCACATACGCCTGAGTGATACATTCACTTATAATTTGATGAAATATATGATTTATAATGATGGTTTCATGGGAATAATAAAATTTAGGTATATTTTGGATACATAAATTATTATTTTTTATAAATAAGACATATTTATTGGAAGTATAATAAGAAATAAATCGAACGAGGTTGGGTTAGGCGATTAACTCTCTTCTGGTTATTCTACCTTAGACCCTTTCTTAAGGACATTTAAACAAGTATTTAAAGAATAAAAGAACCTCTAATTCATGGATATGGAAATTTAAATAAAAATTTATCAGGTCTTGGTTGATCTATAAGGTTCGATGTGATGTAATAAAAAGGGATAAGGAGTGTATTTTAATTAGGCAGTGAAAGGATAAACATGGAATTAAAACAATTATTGAAATATTATTAAGTAATTTTCCATAAAAATGGTTCCAAATGGTAACATATTCAAAAAAATAGGTTAAGTTAGAAATATCATCCTTAAAAGAAATTTAGACAAGATTTGGTTTCATTATAAACCTTATGTTTTTGTTTATCCCCTTATTTAACCAATTTTAATCTTAATCGTGGTAATGGTTTTTTAATATGAAAGGGTTATAATTTTATATATAAGGTGTAAACTAGAACATAAATGACAAAGGAATAAAATTTTCAACCCATTTTAATCCTACTTCTCTAATTTAAATATTTTGATAAATTTTATATAATTTAATATTTTTTCATAACATACAATTAATGCCATTTTAATAACAATTCACATAATTTGACGTTGAAAAAAATGTGACAGAATTGAAATTTAAATATAAATCTTTAAAAAATATCTAATATGATATATTAATATTTAAAATTCAGGGAACATAATAACTAATCCAAAAATATATTATTTTTTATATATTTATAGTCATTAAATATTATATTTAAATTAATTTAATAAATTATATTTTTTCGTTGAATAAGAAATTAAAATAATTATTCAATAAATAAAAATTATTAATAAATTACCATGATAAAAAATTTAAATCTTCATTAAAAAAAATACTTATAAGTGATCTTATCCTCTTTTTATCTTTATAATAATGTTTTAGTGACCATAATGTAAAGAGTGACATTTTATATTAATTCCTTACCAAAATTAGTATAAAGGTCATAATTAAAGAAAAATGAAACAAGTGGCCATATATTAAATAGTTATATGGACATGGCCAAAGGATACACATAAAATATGACAAAGAAATGATTTTATAAATTTTTAATCCTTATCCCAAATTACTAACCATGTTTTACCCATTTTACCATTACCACGGTGGAAAATATTTACCAAGGTTCCTATTAATAATGAAAAAAAATAAAAATGAACTATTTCGAAAATGTAACCGTCCTGAAAAAAATATGATATCTAATTTTCAAGATTAAATATTTATAAATATAAAAAAAATGTTTTATAAAAACACAAAATGGAACGAAAAACATTTTTTATGAAAAAAATAATTTTTATTATTAAAATTTTTTTATACCAAATTCAAAACTAAAATTGAATATAATGAACATAATTAGTTTTTCACTAATATAATCAACTAATATTACTTTTAATTTATTATAAAATAAAATATATCTTTGTACATGCCTGAAAAAAAAATAGTTTTCAATAAAAATTAATATTTTCAATTATTCACATGAAAATAAATATTTCAAAAAATATCTCAAAAATTCAACCTAAAATAATTGTCATATAATGAAATAAAAAATCATGTTTATTTTTTAATTTTTTTTTCTAAAATCAGATGAATTTAATTATAATTTCTAATGAAAAATTCAAGAAAAATTATTTTTGAACAAAATATTTTTTTAAAGCCTAAAATGACTTCATTAAAAAATGAGTACATATTTCCTTATAATTAATCTATAAAGTTTTATTAATTATGTAAAACATGTATATATTTAATAATATATCTACTCATCTTCATACCCTAAAATTCATCAAATTTTTTAGATTGGAAATATTTAAATAATATTTTTTATAATATATCTGAACACAATCATAACGAAGTGTTGATTGTTAGGAATACTATTGACCTTATTATTACTTTAGAATAAATTTTTTAGGGAGTTACATTCCCCCTTAATAAATTGTTCCCTTTCAATTTTATCTCAGTAATCCAAAGATCAATATTTGAAAATACCTTCATTGAAAAACTTAATTGTATAGAGGGATAATAAAACTTATTTTGAAAGTGAAAATTAAGAAACGTAAAAGTCACTTTAAATAACATATAACTATGCTCTCAGATAAATAAAACATTTCTGGTATGCTAATTTATAGACATTGAGGTAAAAACTAGCATCCAAGGACTAATAAAGTGTGATAGAGAACATGGTCATGAGAAAGATATGGAAAAAACCATAACTAAGTTGTAGGGTAATAACCATTGATTCATAAAAATTAAATTTTAGTAGAATCCTTATGATATTTATTTAGGAAAACATATATTAGTGATCCTTACCTTGTGAATGACATTGACGAGATGTCTAAGTATATGAATATTTGTTAAGATAGAGATTATGTGGTCTTCTTAGAAATACATCCCATTATGAATACTTGAAGTGTATGGGGTTTTTTTCATAGATTCATCGATGGGTAATAACTCTGAAAAAAGTTGGTCAATTTTATCTTAATCATAATTTTGGTTCGTGGTGAGTATTCCCTTCTTAAAAACATAATTTGACACTCTTGGGGGATATTATTTTGTTAATTCATATTTGTTTACAAACCATTATAGAATATATTAAAAGAATTTTATTATTTTCTAATATTTCAATATAAAACAAGTTTGTGATTATGAAATTTAAAATGTATAAATATTTCAATTTATGTTAATTGTTTCCCTAATTTCCAAATTTTTCGTTATGATTCACAATGAAATTATTTAATATGGTGTATTCATTTTTTAGAAATGAATACTAATATAAATAATGAAAACTATATCATTCACAAAATCCATGCAGGGATTTCCCTATGAGAAAAGGTAACAAATATGGGGCTTGAGGTAAAAAATAATAACAATTTTAGAGAAACTGACTCATGTAATGACCAATAACATTGACTTTATGGAGTATCCTACAGATCCAAAACATAGTGTATCAATTTCATACCAATTCATGTGTCATCAACCTCTATTTATTAATAAAACAAAAAATTCTTTTATAGACAATAAATGGATAATTTACATAGATAATAATTTTATTTCTTTGGAAATTAATGCAAGAGAGAACATTATCATGTAAAATTATCATCTCTCAAGGGATATGGATCAATGGTTTTCATTTATTAAAAATAATAATGATGATGTGAAAATAGTGAGAATTTAATATAAGGATTTTATAGAACTTTTTTGGGAAAATATTTTCCCCATGAACAATGAGAATATATGGGGTGACAATTATAGGGACTCGGACAAAAGGAAGAGTGAATTTTTTTTGTGTATAAAGATAAATTTATCAGGATATAATTGAATGTTTTGGACTACATATATAATCTAAATATAAATATTGATTATTTATTATATATGGATTAAGAAAATACTTTGAAATAAACTTTTCTAAAAAACATTCTTATCATATAATCATATAGTATAATGTGTTATCAAGATAGATAAATAATTATTTGAGTCTTATTAATTAAAAATAAAGAATGATATAAAGAGGATGAAAAATAAAAAAATGTATAAGGGGAGAATATAAAGGGGAATTTTTTACCATGTGATACTTGTGGTAGGAAACACCTTGTTACATGCTTAAAAGGAAAAAAGAATTTTATTCAAGTGTAGATAAAATAACAATCATTATCATGAATGAAATAGAAAAGGAGAATCCATCAATGTATAATGATTTGACTTTTTGCATATAGTGAACTATTACAATCAATTCCCCAAAATGTCAATGCAACCAACCAAAAATGAATCCAAAGGTAAAAGTCCATTATTATGAAATTAGAAAATCCAACACGGATGTTCTTAGTTACATAGTGAATGGTACAATTATAATCCACTCAAGGATTAAAAATGTTTTATTGTTTTCCGTGTTTACTAACACTTTTATTTTTGAAGACTTTTCTATGGGTATTAAATAACCACCGTAATTATTTGATATTGATTTTTTTGTGAAATATATTAATGTTTGGATGACAACATACCAAGTATATGAGTCCTATACAATATATTTTTAACGTAAATTCTTTCTACAAATATTATTATTCTTCATCTGGTTGAATTTTATGTTAATATGGATATGGGTTGGATCTCTTAGTGTAGATCCCATATCTAATTTCATAAGAGAGATGTTATATTTGATATTTTGAATCAACCTTCAATTATCTATCAGTATAAGAATGAACCTGAAATCTAATTGAGATTACACCCGTCATATGGGTTTTGTTACTTATTCATAAGGGATATTTATCTGAAATGGAAATAGAGAAACTCAACATTGAGAATGTTCATTTTATTTAGGAATATTATGATTTATTTAGTGATAAATTTCATAGTCTTACCTAGAATAATAAAGGTGAGTTTTCGATAGAACTCATACTCGTGAAATTCTTATTTCAAAGACTTCATATAGAGCACATCTGATTGATTTGCCAGAATTAATGAATAATTTACAAGAAAATAGAGTTAATGTATCCAGTCAACATAATATGTCACCATGTCTTATTTTAATAAGATATATGGGTAAATGAGTCTTTCCATTCATTAGAGAAAATAGAACATGATCACTATAATTAATAAGTATCATATTCTCTGTAACAATGATTTTTTGATCTATTACAAGGATTTGTATATTTTTCCATGATTAATCGTCCATCTGGAGATCATCAGTTATTGATCATGAAAGAAGATATACAAAATACAATGTTAAATATGATCTATTTTGATTATGAAATCATAGTTATTCTATTTGTTCTTACTAATTCTTTTTTCTATCTTAATGTGTGTAATGAACTGTGTACATAGAAATTACCTTGATCAATTTTTGGTGGTATTAATTGATGATATTCTTATATATTCAAATATCTAGGAAGTGCATGAATGAAATTTTATAGTTGTATCAATGAAATTGATCTAATATAATTTGAAAGGTAAATCTACCACTGTGAATTTTTTCTTTATAATTTTACATTAATGGATAATTTAATCACAGGTAAGGGTATATTGATGGATCCTTTAATGATGAAAGTGTTTGAGATGTTTCTTAGAACAATCATGGTAACCATATTTTTTATTATTCGTAGGCTTTCTAGATACTAGAGATAAATTTAGAGATATTTCTCATGACCATCTAATCTAATCACCATGTTGACATGGAAGGGGGATAATATTTTTTGCTATATTAATTTGAAGAGTGTTTCAAATAAGAAAATATAAGGTGATTCAATTTATGTATGCATATATTACCCTATAGTAGTGAAGTGGTTTTAATCTATTGTGATGCATTAAATAATGGTCTGGGATGAATTATCATACAGAATGACACATTTATAGATTATGCCTCAAGGCAACTGAAATTTCATGACAAAAATTAACAAAATCCTGACTTATAGTTCGTAATGGAATTTTTATATTAATTATATAGAGGTATTATCTTAATAGATTAAGATGTGATTTATATAAAAATCATAAAATATTAATGTAATATTCACTCAAAAAAGTGTTGAATATGTGCAAAAAAGATTATTGGATTTGATTAAGGATTTTGAATGATCAATACTTTAATAACCTAGGAAATTGAACAAGGTGGAAGATGCTTCGAGTAAAAAATATCATGCTAGTTTATCTATGATGATGATCACAAAAGATCCACTATTTATAGATTTTCAATGGGTAGATATAGAAATATTGATGATGGGGAATAAATATTATCTTTATCATATGTGTATTTAACCATCTATCCATTTTAGGATTAAGTAACCACAAAAGGAGGATGTGGAACTAAAGTGGTAGGCTAGAAATGTTTTTGCGCATAACCATAATTTTGATGGAATTATAATGTATAGGAACTATGTATGTGTTCCATTCATACCGGTTTTAAAGGAGGTGTTGTTATATGAGGCTAATATTTCATCAGTATCAATTCATCTTCAATCTATGAATATGAATAGAAATTTGAAACATTATTTTTAAGATAAAACATAAAGGAAGATATTATTGAGTAAATATCTTAGTTCTTTGCATATCATCATATTTCGGATGAGAGATAGATGTCTAAGGGGATGCTACAACTGTTACCTATACCCTAAAATAAATGGTCAAACATCACCTTGGACTATGTCATCAGACCCCCGAAAATGTCTAATGTATATAATTCCATTTCAATTATAGATTATCATCATGAAAAGTCATAACACATTATTTCATTCCAATAATATTTCTCCCTTGGTAAGATTTTCATAATATAAATTATGGATTTGGTAAGGTTTCATGGAATACCACATTCTATTATATTTTATCAGGTTTCTAGGTTTTCCTTTATGTTCATGGTGAAGTCTTTAGAAGGATATAGATATAGAGTTGAGTTATTGTAAAACACATCATCCTATGTTATTTGGTTAGTCCAAGAAAAACATTTAAACCATAGAGGATATGATGAAATTTTTTATATGGATTTTAAATTTATTTGGGATCAATAACTTCTTCTAGTAGAGTTATATTACAAAAATAGATTTAACTCGAGCATTCAGATGGCTCCTTATGAATCCCCAGTTGGAAGTAAGTATAGAAAACAAATATAATAGAATTAAGATAGGGAAATAAATATATTGGGACCAAATCTAGGTGACGAAATGGAAGGAAAATTTTGATCCATACAACAACACATCAAGAAAATATAGACTCGATAGAATAGTTATAATGATAATTATTTTCCAGATCATTATTTCTAAGTCTGTGATAAGTTGTTTCTATGAATTCCTCCATTGAATAATGTTTTGGGATTCAAAAATAAGGTAATGATGATCCCTCTATAAATTTACCCCTTCTAGATTCTTAATCTTGTCGGGAAGAATGTTTATCACATTGTTCTTCCATTGAACCTCTATCAAGTTCATGATGTGTTCCTTTTATATTTATTGAGGATGTACATACATGATCCATAACATTTATTGAACTCAAATACTTCACAACTGGATCAAAATAACTTTTATGGGGAACAACTAGTATAAATGGTGGATCATAGAGATAAAGTTCTATAGAAAAATACTAATAACCTAGTTAAAATTATATGAAGGAATAAGAAATTTATTTAACCTTCTTAGAAAACTAAGGATGTGATGAAATAGAGATACCATAATTTTTTTATTTCAGTGATGTATTTTAAAAGTTCAAATTATTTTTATGAGGGATAGTGTGTAACACCTTGAGATTTTATGATATATTTCTTTTCAAATAAAGTTAATTGCTTTGATATATTGTCATATATACAACACAGAGTTTAAATAAACCATGATATATAATTTAAATTTTTTTATTTGACAAAGAAGTAATCACGTAGGTATTGCATTGGTGGGTATGATATCGATTAACTAAATTTTCAAAAAAAATCTATTTACACTGAGTTCATTGGTTAAATATTTATTAGAATTGAAAATAAAAAACATTTGAAAGGAAAAGAAATAATTTTCAGAAAAACTATTTGACTAATTAAATTTTGGTTATCTTAATTAAATTAATCACCATTAGTGAATTATTTTAAAGAGTTAATATATTATATATTCAATAATTTTTTTAACATTCATCTAATTATTGTTTCTATAAAATATATAAGAATAAATCTTGTTATATGATTTAGAACTATAATTTTCTAAATAAAGATTTTGTCAGCATTTGTGCACGTAATTTAAAATTAATTTTATACCTATATAAATGAAAAATATTAAAAATATATATCATATTTTAAATCAATTGGTACAAATTTTGTAAATAAAATCCATTAATTTTTTTAAAAATGGAATGTGACCTTGATAAATTTATCACATAAAAAAAGTTTATATTGGGGTACCCCAGTTTAAAAATTTGTATTCAGACATTATTTTTCATGTTAATTCATATTTGATTAATGTAATTATACCCTTATCACATTAGTCTCTAAATGTTTTAATTTAAGGAACACCTGTCCCTAAAAATCACTAATATATTATTAAAACAAAATAAAAATACCAAATCTCACTCTCCTACTTATTAATATATCTTATTTGTTCATATAGAAAGAAAATGAATGTTTTGAATGAAAAAAAATTTGATTTTAATGGTATTAATTTTTGTCATGTTTGCAATTTATTTCTAATTTTTAGTGATTATATAATAACCTTATACTCATATGACAGATAGACATAATATTTATTCAATTTATAGAAAAATTTAATATATGATATGGGAAATATTTAATGAAACATGATTTTAGTGATTTATATAATTAAATAAATTTTATATATTAATATATTGTATTAGTGATTTATTAATGTATTATATTATAATTCAGTCTTTTTCTTGGTGTCTTTAAAGATAAATTAATTGAATAGTGTCAAAAATGACAATAATGATATTTTATTAATGTAATATTTTATTAAATTATTTAAAAATAATAAAAATATTTAAAGTGGATAAGGGGATAAGATATGTTAAAAAGTTTGACCTTTTCCATTTATGGATCAATTTTCACCATATAAGTAAAATTAAAACCCATTAAAGTTGAAAAAGATGTTATCGAGGATGAAGTAAAAAAATTTGTTATCCAAGGGGATAAACCAAAAGGGAATAAAATATATCTAAACATTATTAGATGGTGTGATTTAGAAATTATCTGATTTTTTTAATCTCTATCCATTTACAGTTATTTACCTTGAAAATGGCTTAGTTTTATTTTAATTTTTTAGTTCCAATTGTATCATTTCTCTCCCTTATAAAAGCACATTACTCATATCTATTATTTAAAATAATTAAATAAACCTAGGTAAACTAATAACTATATATATCTCTTATAATAATCATTTGACACATTCTATAATTTAAAATACTTCCAAAATGCCAACCCTATTATCTTTAAGAGGATATCTAATGAAAATTATTCAAAGAAGAGGTAATCGTATAAAATAATAATTTTTTATATCTTTTTTAAACACCTATAAATTTGTGTTATTTATCATAAAATAATGAATTCATTATCCCAAATATTATTAAAATTTATTATGGTGATTAAACCACCACCATCCACCCTATTTTCCATCAAATGAATGTTGATAATGTAGCTCGTGTTTACGTGTAGACTTCCACCATCATGAAGAGATGTCATTTTTTTCCATTTTACATGGATAAAAATATGTGTAATTTAATGAATATATGTTATATATTACATAATAATTATTCTATAAAGTTTAATTATTATTTAACTATCTTTTGTTATATCCATTGAAAGTGAAAACAATGCTTATATGTATATACAGCCAACCGTCTTCATGAATGATGTAATTCATTTTTATATTTGTAAATTTTATGGATAACTATAAATAAAAATATAATTAATATATAGGATATTTAATTCATTTTTATAATTTTTTTATTATAGAACCATGATCAAATAATCAGGACTAAGACTATAGAACCAAAAAATATATGAAAAATAAAGCAGGTGTCTCTCTAAACAATGATTTCAATGAAGAAATGTTGATAAAAAGGTGATAAAATATTATTAGTAAATTTTATTTGGTATGATATATAAAATTATGGTTCTATAATATATTTATAATAACTCTAAATTTATTATATTTGAGGATTGAACTCGTTTGACAAATGTCGGTCTTGAGGTAAGGGTATATTTCATACTCTCGTTGTTATTTAGGATTTTTTATCTTTAAATATACCTTGGGAGAAAAATTTGGTATGTATATATTAATACTAATATATTTTAATATATTATTGTTATTTTCAAAAATTAAGAAGCTCCATTCATTTTCCTCCCTTTATATACTCAGTATACCAAAATAATGTTTTCATGGATAACAGACCTTGTTTTTCTACTCAGTCATAAATCATTCTCTTTCATTTCAATATTTTCCCTAAAATAACTAATTTTTTTACTTTTATCCAATGATTTAAGAAAGATATTTTTACCCAATATTTAATTTTTAGAATTTTTTTTAGAAGGATCCTTTTTTCCATTTTCTTAATGAGGCACTTTTTGATATCTTATAAAAGAGTAAAAAGGAATGTTTTTTATCTTATATGTCACAAATTAAATTTTCCAAAGTCACAAAAATTCCTTACTTTAAATATTATTTTCCAAGTATATAAGTTTTCATTTAAATAAAAGAATTTCCTCAGTACTTGGGACATTTTATGATTTTAAATAAGTGAATTTGAAGTGAAAATAATATTTTACTCAAGATTTTTTTACTTAATATTCAGGAAGTATTTTAATATATATAAAAGTACTTCATTGAATCTTATAATTTACTTAGTAAATTTTATAATTAATCTATAACCTATATTTCTATTGAAGTTTTACAAACTGTTATAGTGGGGAATTTTTTGATATTATGCATGATAGTTATTCAAATATGAATATTTATTAATTTTCAAGGCATATTGATTAAGATGTATTAATTAATCTATTGATGAGTGCATTTGGAATATTAAGTAATGCGTAAGTTTTGGATTTAAATATCCCCTTAATGAATCTGTTTGTCTCATGAGAAATATATATTTGGTATTTGGCTAATGTCTTACCAATTTTTGTAAGATTTATTTTCAAAAGGCCTTGATGGTATGTTTTAGATGTCGTGGAATGAGGCCTTGATGGTAAGTTTATGATGTACACAATTATGCATTAAATCATTATTAAATAATTTATTTAGGACCATGTGATCATTTGAATATTTATGGTATCCATGGTAATGTTTTTATCTTATGTTATAATTTATATGGAATTATTTTATAACCACGTTTTTTTCCATATATTTTACTCATTATTAATTTTTACTTTAGACATACCCTTAGAATGTATTTATTCTCACCCATTTGTTGTGATTAATTTATCTAGGAATCTATGTTGGTATTATGATTGATATGAAGGTATTTTCTAAATAGTATAATGGTGTTTTGAAATAATATACATTTTTTTAATTTATCATTTCAAATATAATGTCAAATTCAAGAATGTATCTGGTTTTCAAAGACTCTTAAACTATTTGTTCCTTTGGAATATAATCACATATATATACTACCAATGTATTAAAATATCGATAGATTATGGGATACTAGGGATGATGTCTTGATAGTTTTTATTAGAAGAAGTTTAGTAAGGACCTTTAGAACTATATTTAGAAATACATGGAATATAGAATATAACCCAGAGGAAAAATTTGATTATAAGTTTAATTATATAATGTTTTTTATAGTATATATAATTTGGTTTTCTTAAAAATGAAACCCCATATTGATTATATAAGTGGACTTGGATATGTCATAGATTAATCTAGTGGAAATACCTATAAAAAGTGTTGGTATAGTATATCTTGGCCATAATTCTAGTGTAAGGTGAGTGTTACCTAATTACACACCTTGTTTTACACTATTGGGTTATGTTATTGGGTTATTTCAAATTTTCTTTTGAAACCATTATGTAATATTTTAGAATATTTTAATGATTTTAGAAAATTCCCAAAGAGAACAATTATGAAATTTTGAGATTAGTTATGCATAAATATTTCAATTTTTTATGTGTTTCACTAGTTTCAAAATTATACCTTATGATTCATAATATTATGATTTAATATAGTGTGTTACATTGTATAAAAATGGGTCTTAGTATAAGGAATGGAATCTATATGAATGTATGTAATTCATATAGGAATTTACCTCATAGGAATGATAATAAAGCTATATCAAGAGTTGTAGCTGGATGAGAACAAATTATAACTATATTGGGAAAGTAGAATTAGGTCATGAAAAATAACCATAACTTTATGAAGAATCTTTCATATACAAAATGTGGCGTAATGATTTTATACTACTTCAACTATTAGAAATCCCTATCATTCAATGAGAAAATAAATCCATTTTTAGGTGAGAAATGGATAAGTTACATAGAGAAGATATTTCTCACTTTGGGAAGTAATAAGAAAGAAAACATTGTCATGATAGTTGAAAATCAATTAGGGGATGAAGATCAATTCTGGTAATTGATTAAAAACACTATGTATGAAAAATATATGGTGAGTATGAAAGGGAATGATTTTAGGGAACTGTTATTGGAAGTATATTTTACTCACGAACAACGAGTAGATATGGAGAGAAAATTCTATATTCATAGATAAAATGAAGAGTAAAATGATTCTATTTATGAATCTAACTTTAAATGGTTAGAAATTCATATTCTTGACTATGTACATAATCTAATGAGTAAGAATAACAATTTCTTTGAGGGGTGTATTCAAATAATTTGAAGGGAACTCGTATCCTAAATAGTATTATAATTTAATGATATAATATCAAGTTCTATAAATAAAGATAAATAATTCTTCCAATTAATTAGCTTCAAAGGAGATAAAGAGAAGTAGAGGATAAAAGAGAAAAATTAGTTGAGCTGAAGAAGAGAAATAGTAATTTTCCAACAAGTGATACTAATGGAAATAAATAATATTGTACATGATTTAAATGAAATTTAATTTATTTAAAGTGGTGATAAAAATGATTTTATTCCCATTATTTCAATGGTAAGGGATAATCCATCGAAATATAATTCTTTGACTATAAGGATATGAGGTATTATTCCAACCAATGCTCAGATATCAAGGGAACTTACTAAAAAATAAGACAAATGGAGAAGACCATACATATGCAATTATTATAGTCGATATAAAAGTTTCTAAAACATGTTTAAAGGCACACATATCATCCAATATATGAATAAAAATTATTTATTTGATTATGTTTCTACCATATATTTTATATCTAATTTTTTTTCTTATAGTAGTCGTAGGATCACCACATATCAAGTCTCTATATCATTTTAAATAGAATAATGTAGGAATTTTCTTCCTTTGAATCTTGATATTCTTCCTCTAGTTGATTTTAATGATTTTTTTTGTATAGATTGTATCTCTCATTATAGTTCCCATATCAATTATTTATGATGGGAAGTTATATTATATATTTGAAATCACATTTTAATCCTAAATTAGTGTGAGGATGAACCCAGATATCTAATATAAATTACATACATCTTATGGGTTTCTCTGCCATTTTATGATAGATGTTATCTCAAATGTTTAGGGATAAACTAAACATGGGAAATGTTCTTATTTTTTGGAAATATTATGACGATGTATTTTTTGAGTACTTTAATTTTCATCCTATTCATTATGAAGTAATGATTTCAACAGAACTCATACATGGTGCTACACATATTTCAAAGACTCTATATTTAAAGGCCCTAATTTATGTAACATCCCTAACCCCAATTACTTTTAGTTGGTGACTAATTTATTGAAAATGAAAATTATAAAATACCAAAGGATAGATGAGTATAATTTTTTTGGAGAACTAGATAAATACATGATACCAATTTTACATTGTGATTAGAAAATAATACATAATACATAGAAAAATAAAATGCTAAGTATAATTGAAAATACATTCAAAGTATTCATCTTCAAAACTTATGGAAAGGAAAAAAATAAGGGTGACAAAAATTGATCAGTAAGGGTTACCTACAAAGGAAGCTATCATGAATCAATTTTCATAATAAATATGGAATGAAAAATAACTAAACATAAATACCATTTATATATATTTAATGTCATAATAAGATAAGGAATAAAAAATATTGAAATGAATATAATTTAAAACATGTGAAATTTAATCAATAAATAGATAATTAAATGAATTTAAAGAGAATATAAACGGAAAAATCTCATGGCTAATAGTAACTAATTTTTAAATGAATAAAAATCATAATTATTAGAGGTTATGTATTAGGCATGTGATACCTCGACCATTAAGACCATTCACAAGAAGGTTTAAAACTATAAGTAAAACCCCATAAGGTTTGGCCAACTAAATTATCTCATGAGACCTACCAATTCATTAGTGGGATATCTATAACATGTCCCAACCTATATCTGCATGTCCAAATTATTTCACAAATATTTAATGATCAATTTAATTTATGAACAATATGACTTATCATTATATATATGTATTAATTAAAGAATATTGATCATTAATATTTTCTAGTCAATCAAATTACATTCAAAGTAAAGAACCATATGTATAAATTATATAAATTTTATGTAATAAGAAAATCTATGATAAATAATATAGATATTAAGGGGATATTTAATGTCAAATCATCACCAAAAAGTGGATATTTCAAGGTAAATGTTGTGGCTATGATAATGAGTCATAAAGATGAATTTGACAACTATCATTGGTCAAAATGATCATAAAACATCCAATGGAAAAATAAGTGTGGTATATATATAACATATACCTATTGGATTAATAATAAAGTGTTTTGGTCATTGATGAATATAAATATAATAAAAAGATATTTAAAACAATATTGAGAAAAATAACCTTTTCATTTTGAAAATACCATCATAATATATTTTGAATATAATTTTATTTGAAAATAATATTTGAGACTAATAAAGGGTTTTTTAAAACATTTCGGTGGTCATGATAGTATAAAATTATTTTTAAGTCATATATTTTGTAACAAATATTCCTTTCACTTTTTAGTAAAATACAAAAATTGAATTATTTTTATAATTACATGATGACTCTTTATAATTTTTTTCAAAGCTAAAAATTTGTAAAACATTCTTTTATAAATAATTTTTAAAAGGATAAATATTTTTGAAAACAGTTTTTTTAAAAAAATTAGACGAAAATGGATTTCTGACCTAGGAGAGAAATTAATTCATATTTTCATAAAAATATTTTGGAAAATAATTTATGTAAAAAAGAGTGAAAATAAATCTATTATTTAAAACATTAATGAATAAACATATAATACTAAAATTAAATTGGTTTTTAGGAAGTGGTCTAATAAGTTTCTTCAACAAAAATTCAAGAAAAAATATTCTCGATTACAATGATATTGTGAAATAAATCCTTACAACGATGATAATGTTAAATAGAGTATTAATCAATGAGTTGATTATATGTATCAAATGTAAAAAAAGTTAAAAATTTTAAATAATATAATATGTATTAAAATTTCTTACACACATAATCATAGAATATGAAATATGATAAAGACATGGTACCACCTAATGAAAAGAAATTGAGTTATAGAATTATTTACCACATGGTATCTATTAAGTAAAATCCCCATGGGTTTGATAATTAAAATTGAATATAAAAATAACATTAATTATTAATTAATCATGATATTACATATAAATAGGGAATAATTTACACCATATAGCATAAAATAAGTGTATAACATTACAATATGACTCGATAAATAGAAATTGAGATGAAGTCCCTTAACTCATTCTTTCCCTAAGTTGAAATTTTTTAAGAGTCGTGTATAATGGTTTTAATCATTTTATTAATCTATAAAAAACAATAATAATAGTTATAATATCATATATTATCCTCTTATAACATATTAGTACCCTTTTGATAATAATATTTCCTTTTTTTATTACTTCGGGTGTTAATCACCTTTTTTCTCATTTGTGATTTTTATTAATGTTCTAGTTCTTATGAATATTATATAGTAACATAAAATCTAGAATAATAATAATGAAATAATTATAATATTTATAGCTGATTTAAACTTTTAATAAAAATCATGAAATATTTTTTTGAGAACTAAAGTATCTTATGATCATGGATACGATTAGTCATTGGTATGCCTGCGTAATGCTTCCATTTTTCAATTATAATTATAGAAATGAGGTATGTAATATTTTACCTAGAATAATTCCAATAATATCATAAAAACCATATTATTTCTTTAAATGTAGTAATATATATCATTTATGTGATATAGTGATAAACACAGACTCACATAGCTTCATGAAGGGGTTAATCCACACGTACATGAACAATATTAAAAATTAATAGCATAAGAAATAAGATAATATATAATATATTTTCATAATGAATTTTTTTTATTAATATAATAATTATTTATTTTACATCACATTGATTTTTTAAAATTATCCTTATCCCCTCACATGTAAAGCATTAGTGAAAGACAAGTCACATCGCTTTATGAGGCGGTAGTCCGCCATACACATGAGTGGCCTTATTGTATCCCCTATATAATGGAATGTAAAGTTGTATATATGATATAATTACTATAGAGATATAATTATTTTTAAAATATTGTATATATACTTTTTTTCATTATCATATCGAACATTGAGATGTGGTAATAGAAAAACAAATGGCATCAGTTCTCCAGTTAGTAGTCCACTGTACAAATGAATAATGATTCCATAACCCATTTAATGAATTTGGTGATAGTTTTAGATCATTAAATTAACATTAAAACATCAATGTTTATTTATGATACATTTCTTTTTTATATCTGTAAGATATAATAATAATTGAAGGAGGTGGATGACGAAAAAAAATAAAAACACTATTGGAAAACATTACCACTTCTTTGGGAAACCTCCATATAATTACACCAAAATCCAATCTGGGATATATTTAAAACAAAAATAAAGATTATAAATTGAGTTTATTGATGTTGTTAAGTGATTCATGTAGGGTTGGGTTGAGAAAAATTTCATTAGAGGTGTGAATAAGCAAGGGGATTGAGTGTCCTTTTATAATTGAGGAGTTAGTTTTTTAAATTATCAAAAATATTAAATAATGGGAAATTACATTCACCAAAAGTGGCTCAAAATTTAAAAATTAATGGTGTGGATAGACTATATTGAAAATCAAAACCACCAATACACACAAAACACACGTTTTAAAAAAATCCATAATTTATATGTTTACTCTCTTTTTACACTTTAGTTTACACTCTAGTGACTAGTTTTTTTGACCGAGGTAATTAAATAATTATGAAAAATATGAAAAATTATTATTAGAAAATTTGTCACATTTTATTAAAAATATGAAAACAAATTTATCAAAAAAAATCTTATATATGTTAATAATTAATTTTAACACAAACACGTGTAACTTGAAAAAAAATTATTTTATGTTTAACATGGCTAACAATGTTTTTCCTATTTAGGGTTCAATATAGTCACTATTAAAAAATATCCAGTTAATGGAACATATTTTATATTTTTTAATATTTATAAATCACTTGTAATAACATAGGATTTCTAGTAATTTTAAATCATTTAATAAAATATCATATATCATAAAATAGAATTAATGTCAATTTCATCATTATTCATTTAATTTCAAATTATAAGTATCAATAAATTTTTTGAATTAGAGTCCATATGGTAAAAACCTATATGAAATTATATATTTATCTAATAAATTAATTTAAAAAATAATTTATTCATTTTAATTTACTATTAATATTTTTAGTATCATTTATTTTATTTTTCTGTCAACTAAGTAATTATTAATATGGTGTTTCTTATGAATTTATGGTGATTATTTAATATCTAAAAATTAAAAACAAGTTATCATGATAAAATAATCATTTATATTTACAAATAATATTTATAACTAAACACATGTTTTTTCCTTATCCAAAATATTTATAGACATTAAAAAGAAGAGAGGTTCTTTTTTGTGTCCTTATTTACATTAGTTATTATATAGTTCATATTTATGGAAATGTGTCCCAAAAACTCATAAAAATATATACTAATGTGTTAATAGTAGAAATAAATTTATAAAATTGGTGTTGAAAATATTTTTAGGTCATATTAAACCATATCGTTTTAGTTTAACTAACCAGTAAATACATTTTTACCATAAATACGGTAAATAATTTTAACATTTTCACTATTAATTTTGACAAAAAAAAAAGATGAACTTATTTGATAACATAAATTATGATTATTAAAAATATGTAATACATTATTTAATAACAAATTCACGAAATTGGAAAATTTTAATTTAAAATGAACCGTGAAGTCGTAAAAGTAAAGAAGGTTTTCAAAGAAAAAATGATCAAAATGTTACAAAGGTTTTATATCCAAATGTAATATTAAAATGATTACAATGAACTAAATTGGATTAATTGAAATATAATTGAAATAATTAGACTTTAAAACAAATTTAATATTTAATTTAAAGTTATATATATTTTAAACAAACAATTAGTTTTCAATTAAAATTCTATATTTTTTTTTACTATTCATCTAAAAATAACACATTTGTGAAAAATCCCCAAAATTCACCATCAAATAAATTTTAACATGATGATTTCAAAATTTAAGTTAATTTTATGAAATAAGTTTTCTAAATGTGATAAAATATATTTTTATATTATATGTAAAATGCATGATTAAACCCTATTTTAGAAAAAATATTGTTTTTTCAGATAACATTTTTTTTATCATTTAAATTATTTTTTTATTAAGTAGATAATATAATTTTTATTATTTAGTTTTTACTATTCATACCCAAAAATTTAACAACAAGGCATAATATATTTCAGTTTACATTGAATTGGGGTTGTGTGTTCTATAAGAAATCGAGGAGATTAAATTTGAAAAATTATATTTCTTAGGTTGTTTAAGCTTAGTGTTACATGTATCATTCGCTATTGAACACAATGTTCTTATATTATAATTTATGGGTGTTACAATTGAGTTACAATTATTTAGTAATAAAATCTTGGATAATATATATAATAAATTCATTCATCCTATTTCTTCACTATGGGGTCCACCTGTTCTTTTTGTTAAAAAGAAACAAGAATTAATGAGAATTTTATTTGATTATATATAACTTAACAAAATCACTATTAAGAACAAGTATAATATACCCCATATTGATGATATATATAAAAAATTACATTGAGATCTATATTTTTTCAAAACTGTTCTTATTTTGGTATATAATCATCAAAGAATCAAGGAGGATATACCAAATACATCCTTCCATAAGAGGTTTGGTCATTGTGAATTCATTGTGATTCCATCTTGTCTTACCAATTCTCCTAATATCATAATTTATTTAATGAATAATCTATTTAGAGATTAACTTGATCAGTTTGTACTATTATTTATAGATGATATTATTATATATTCAAATAGAAATGAATATCATAAATAACATTTGATAATATTACTAATGACCCTAAGGATGGTTATGTTTTTTGGGAAATTTATTAAGTGTAAATTCAGCCATCAAAATTTTTCATTCCTAGGTCATATAATCTCAAGTGAGGGTATATGAGTGGATCCTTTAATGATGGAAGTTTTTTAGAAAGGGTCTAGGCCTAAAATACTAACATAAATATATATTTTTCTATAGTTATATGGGTAATACTAACTATTTGTGACAGATTTATCATGATTTTCTAATCCACTCATCATGTTTACTTGGAAGGGGTTTAAGTTCATATGGGAAGATTATTATGTAGAGAGTTTTGAATATCTAAAATAAATTTCAATAAGTGAACATGTCATTGCATTAACTTATAGTGTGTAGGGTTTTTAATATATATTAATGCTTTGAAGAAGGGACTGAGATTCTTTCTCATGAATAATGATATGGTTATAGCTTATTCATCCAAACAATTGGTGGTTTGTGATAAAAATCACCAAACTTGTGATTCAGAGTTAGCTATAATAATTATTTCATTAAAGATGTGAATGAATTATATTTATGGTTAAATATGTTATATATATACTGATAATTAAAATTAGAAAGTATATATTCACTAAAAATGAGGTGAATATGTTCTAGAAGATGGTTGAAGTTGATTAAAGATTATGAATTCTCAACACATTAAAAACAAGGGAAAGTGAAAAATGTGGTAGATGATCTGAGTAGAAAATTTTAAGTTGTCTTCTCTATTATAAGGGTCATAAAATATCTAATATTTCATGATTTAAATATCATATATATGGAAATTTTGATGGAAGGGGAGAAATCATATATTCCTCAAATGAGTGTTCTACTATCTATCAGTGTGAGGATTAAAGAGGCATAGAAGGGAGATATGGAACTAAAGAAGAAAGTTAAAAATGTTTTAGATTTTAAACCTAGATTATGTTGGAATTATAAGGTTCATGAGATGTGTACATTTTGTTACTATACAAATTTTGAAGAAGTATCTCTTAGATGAGGCTCATAGTTCATTGTTGTATATTTATCCTAGATGTATGAAGATTTATAGAGATTTAGAAGTGTATTTCTAGTGTGAAAACATGAAAAGAGATATTTCTAATCATATATGTTTGTTATTTTTATGTGAGATAGTCAAGACTAAGAGATAAGAAGACTAATGGGTTGTTACAACCATTACCAATACCAGAACGGAAATAGGATAACATCATGATAGATTTTTTTCGTAGAACTCCCCAAAATGTATAATGGCCATAATTTGATTTCAGCTGTATTCAATCACCATAAAATGTTAGAACACATCATTTATATATAATAAGACTTACCTCTTGATCAGATTTATAGAATATAAATTAAGTAAGTGGTAAGGTTTCATGGAGTACCACATCCAAACATATAGAATCTAAATCGGAGGTTTACCTCGATGTTTTGATTAAGTCTTCAGTAGGCTTTGGATACAGTGTCGAGTTTCAGTATAGACTATCATATTTAGAAATATAGTGAGTATGGGAGAACCATTTATATACTATTGAATATTCAGAGATATTTTAATATGGATTTTAAAGGTAATTCATTTCAACACATTCCTCTAATAGAGTTTTCATAATACAATAACATTCACTTGAGATTCAGATGGATCCTTATAAATCCCACTATGGAATGATGTGAACAAATAAAATGTTTTCGAATAAAGATAAAGTAGTAAATATATTATGAAATGTGGTAGGTGAGGAAATAGAATAGAGAGTCATATCCAATCAATAACACATCATGGAAGATCATAGTCGATGGAATATTTTTTCTAACAATCAATGGTGAGATATAGAGTTTAGTGTTGGTGAGAAGGTGTTTCAATAAATTTCATCATGGAAGAAGGTTATGAGATTTAGAAGTACTGGAAAGAATATACCAAGGTATATTATACACTTTGATATTCCTGAACAAATGAGGATAGTATCTTATCACTTGTGCATCTTCCAAACCACTTTTAGGATCATGATGTGGTACATTTATCTATCCTGATGAAGTAAATTCCTAGTCCTTTACATGCACTAAACTCAGAGGTTATACCACTTGAGAATGAAATTTATTACATAGAAAAATAGATATAAATAATTTATCATATAGTTAAATTATCTCATCAATAATTTATGATATATTTCCTTTATAATAATCCAAATTTTATCAAACTCATTTTCATATATGAAATAGTGAGTTTAAATGAAATATGGCACTGTATTAAAATTTTATTATTTAATCAAATCCATTATAACTTATCCATTATGTTAGAGGGTATGAATAGGATTAACTATTTTATAAATAATTTTTTTACACATTTTCATTTGTTATCTTTTTATTATAAATAAATATAAAATCATTTTAATGAAAAATAAATATTATCTGAAAAAACTGAATTTGTTCTAAAAAGCAGTTTTACCCTGTTTTACGCAATTACATTAAAACTAATTTTTTTAACTTTTAGAAATTATAATATTTAAAATAAAATTATTTTTTAAAATAATCATATAAATATTATCTTATTATGGTTTTATGGTATTTTTCTAAGAGGTTTCAATTTTTGATGAATAGTAAAAATAATGATTTTTATTAAAAACTATCTTTTGTTTAAACAGTTTACATGTTTGATTTCATTTTAAAATTTTTAAAAGAAAAAAAAATAGTTTTATAATATTATTATTAATCTAATTTAGGTAATTTTAACCAATTATATATTAAATTTGATATAAAAACCTTTCATACACCTGCAAATTTATTCTTTGGAAAACTGCATTTTTGTTGCGCTGACGGTTTTTACATTAAATTATATTCCCCAATTTCTATGAATTGAATTTATTAAAATGGATTAAATATTTTAAACCATTTTATTTAATATCATCAAATATTTTCAACTTAATTTATTACCATAATGAATTTTCTAAAAGGAAAAATTGAATTACAATGGTTAATATGACTATAGGTTTATAGGGGTTTACACATAAGAGATAAGGGATAAAAATGAAAAAAAAGTATAATTAGTATTTTATAAAAAACATTAGGACCTTATCCAATATAAGGACAAGTAAGGCTATTTTTTAATCCTTTATCCCTATGAAAAACAATTTTATGATTTTTTATTTTCAAAAATCCCAATTGTGTCCTTCCCACAAATTATAAAAGGCCACCCGTAACCCCTATTTTTCACACATAAATACCCATTGGTTTGATAGATACAAACCCATAACACTTATTTAATACCATAAAAATATAATTTATGTATTATTTTTACTATAAATCTATTCTATGATGGATTTTGGTTCAAACATAAAGAGGTTGTCCGAAGAAGATGAAATTATCTCAAACAAATATTATGTATTTTATTTATTATTCCAACTCCTTAAACTTTTATAAAAACATAATTATACAATAAAATGATTATTTATATATAATGTGATGTTATTATTTTATGTTAATTAATAATATCCATATCATCCTCCCTAAAATGGGAATTGAAACTATCAACCGTGTGTACGAAGGACTACCACCTCACGAACCGACTAATTCATTCTCTATCACTACCTCTCATAGTTGGATATAATTATGGATTTAATAAATATATATATATATATATATATATATATTATAATTTCAAAAATATTATACACATGGAATAATATTATCACATATTCATTTTTTTACTTTTCATTTTTTCGGGAATATGATAATGTCGCTCATGTATATAGCAGACTACACCCCACGAAGTGATACAATTCATTTTTCAATAATGACTTACATGGATGGTAATAAATGATAAATTTAATTAATATATCAAATATATATTAAATAATATTTATTCTTGGAAATATATATATAATCCACTTTCTAAACCTTTCATCTGTTAAGGAAACGATAACGTCCCTCGTGTATACATACGACCCACCATCTCTATGAAGTAATGTGATTCATTCACCATGTTAAAATTTAAATAATAATTACAATAATATAAATATTTAAAAAAATGATATTTATAAAATTAATATAATTTTTTATTTGAAATAATTATATCAATTTTTCATGATCTGAAACGTTAAATATAAAACATACATCTAAAGCAATTCCATTAACACATTAAAAAATAATAATATTGAATGATTGTTAAAAAATGGGTGATGAACTTTTATAAAAGGATCATATATTTAATTATAAATATATGGTTCTTTTTTAATTTATGAACATTTTTTAAACTACTATACATGAGACTAAATATCACTCAACTAAAAGGAATCACGAGGTAAGATATTTCATGTCAATTTCTACATCATTAAGACTTATTTGGTATTATGCACCTATTTATCTTCTTGTGGTGTATATAATTCCCATGTGATATATTTAACATGTATATATACTTATTCTTGATTATATATTATTCAATTCATGTTATTAAATCAAAATAAATATTTAATTGAAAATAATTTCATTTTTTTCATTTGATCGTTTATAATTTTCTCCCATATCCATGTTTTATAAAAAAATTTCCAAAAATGTTTTCAATATACACTTAGGATGTATAAATTTTATTTTTACACAGGTTTTAATTTTTTTTAAATGGTTCTAAAATGAATCTTCTTAATTTTTCTGAAAAATGTTTTTTTAACATATATCACGATAACTGACACCCTACCACCGTAACCATTTTAAAAAAATTATCCTCTTCTACACATTTTCAATTGTTTTAAAAAGAAAAATATATTATGAAAAATATTTTAATATTTCACTCTCAGTCCCTTTATTCATCCTAAATACATGAATTTACACACCAAATTTGTATTATCTCACATTGATTTTATTGTCATTTAATTTATCTTGAAACATTTACTTTCTGGAGATAATTTTTCATCAGACATTATATTCCTATTAAATTATCCATATTATTTATATCATGGATATTCTTATTTCTAAAACTATATTCTATTTTTACATATGATGTTTTATTGTAAATGTTATTTGATTTAGTAGGGAATTATTTCAAAATATGCGTTCATTACTCAATAGATATAGTTATTGATAAGGAATATTTATTATGAATTAAATAAAACATTTGATATATTAGGTCTTCTTTGGACATGTAGTGATGTGTGGGACCCAAAAATATATATCTTTTCAATGCATATGTAAGTCCCATGAGATAAATTATTTGGATAAATTAAATGTATTTTTACACATATTATTTAAAATTTCACGTGAAAGGTCTTTATATTAGAGGTATCATTATGATTTAGATCATGACATTCCATGTTAAACATTTCCTACATTTAGAATTCAGTTATTATTATTGTCTATGAAAATTTCCCATTGATATTATATGTGGGTGAATTTCATTCATAAGCCAATAATTAATTGGAATGTGTATTTAGTTATTTTTTTCCATATTTATTATTCTTATCTACCCATATTATTGATAAAATGTAATGTGTTTTCCATTATTTATATTTCCATTTTTATTATGTTTTATTGATCCTAATTCTGTGGTGGTTGGTAAATGGATTATGTACCTTGAAAAGATATTTCTAACCTTAGGATTTAATTAAAATGAAATGGTTATACTGGAAGTATATGTTCTCATGGGTGATACTGATCAATGGTGGCCATTGATCCATAATACTTGGGATGAATAAGAAATAGAAAAGATAGAATGGGGATATTTTAAGATGACATTTTTTTGAAAAATATTTCTCTCATGAAAAAAAAATCAAATGAGGTTAAAGTTCCTTAGCTTAATGAAAAGGGAATACTAAAGTATTTTAGAGTATGAGGAAACCATTTAAAGACTATCCAAGAATACAATGAATTATATATGAAATAAATAATTCAATATTGTCCATTTCATTTAAGGTATTAATTCCAATTCTCCCAAGCAAACTATTTTCTCAAACTTTTTGATCATATTATGAAATAGTTTTATATACCATCAAAACCGAGATGGAATTTTATAGATCATATATATTCAAGTGTAATAAAAAGAATAAGGGGGAATATGAACCATGAAAAAGGGAATTATTCAATTAATAAGATGAATATGGATAAATCTACATCATGTGAAAATTATAGAAAGAAACATCCTGAAAAATATTAAAGGGAATGGGAGTTTGTTAAAAATGTGGTGATAAAGGTAAATTGAATCATGAATGGAAGGGGAAAAACAAATAAATTTATTCTAGTACCTAAGGTGTAACAAAATGGAAAATTAATCACACTAATTCCCCAATAATTAAGATAAAATACCAAATAATACGCTATGGGGAGAAAACAATACTTATGTGATCAGTATAGATGAGGTGGAAGTACCCAATGATGTGGTGGTTGGTACATTATTCATATAATCAAATTCAACTAATTAATTACCAGATTCTATATCCTCAAACTCATTTATATATTCCATGTTTTCCAAGAAAATGATATATTTCCCTAGTACCATACCAATTTAGTTTTCATTCAAAACACATAGTGTATGTCTCATTGAAAAAAGGATGATTCAGACAGTTTACATTATGATACTTAAACATGACCTATTTTATGAGTTCATTATTATACCTATGGTTTCATTCTATATAATCCTTAGTATTGACTATAATTAAAAATATGATTAAAATATATATTTCAAATGGTATGAGGATACTATTTGTGATGAGGATATAGAATTAATTATCTTTAAAGGAAAGACTTCATCATCAGAGTCAAATCTAGATCCATCCCTTATAGCTCTTATAAATTATATTCATTGGGAATAGGAGAAGAAATAATATATGTATATAAAGTTTAATATTAAAAATTTGGATGTAACCATTTTAGTTGAATATATTGATTTATTTCATGAGGTATTATTGGGGAACCCACTAGAATATGATGTCGATTTTTGTATTAATTTAATCCCTAAAGAAAGATTCATATAAATGAAACCCTAGAGAATAAACACTATAAAATTATTGGAATTTATGAAATAATATGATGATTTTTGTGTTTAGGGATTTATAAACCCAATTGATTCTCAATGGGTATCCCATGTTCTTTTTGTTAAGAAGAAAGTTGGATCCATAGGTTGTGCATTGATTATTGTAAAATTAATGCTATTATGATAAAGAATAAGTATCTGCTGCCTAATATTGATGACTTATTCAATAAAAATAATGGGGCACAATATATTTCAACGATTGAAACTCATTCTAGGTATCGTAAATTGTCAGTGATGAAGGATGATACTCTGATGGTAAAAATTTAAACAGGGTATGTAAATTACAAGTTTATTGTAATTCCATTTGGATTAACCAATGAACCCTATACCTATATAGATCTAATTAATATAGTATTCAATGAATATATAGATAACATGGTTGTGGTATTAATTTATGATATCTTGGTGTATTTAAAAATCTATAAGGATTTTGAGGATCACTTATGGATAATTCGTTAGACCCTGAGGGAAAACTAGTTATATGGAAATTTAGTAAGTGTAAATTTCATCTTCAAGAAATATATTTTTTTAACCATATTGTCTCTAAGTATTGGAACATAGTTCATACTACAAAGAAAATGGAAGTCCAATAAAGTCCTACACTAATTAACATAATAGGGTTATGTAGTATCATTGGTTTTGGAGGTTAATTTCATTAATTTATTTATAATTTTTCCTAATTTGATAATCTGTTAACTAGACATATACGTAAAGGAGTAATTTTCATATGGACTAAATAATTTGAATAATGTTTTAAAAATTTTAAGAAGATATTTCTTAATGATATAATTTTTAATTTTCCATTATATAATGATGGTTTTGTGATATATAGTGATGCATCAAATAAGGTAAAGGATTTTTTCTTATACATGATGAAAATATTTTTGCATATGCATCATGGTAGTCAAAGAATCATGAATAAATCTATCCAAACCGTGATATTTTGATAGAAGTTCTAATATTTTCATTGATGATACTGATAAATTATCTCTATGGTGAAATATATAAGATATACATTGATACTAAAAATCCAAAAGTATATCATTTCATAGACTTAGATCATTATGAGGAAAAAGAGATGTATCGAGTAACAAAAAGATAATGATTTCTCAATACACATCCACCTAGGGAAGGAAAATAAGGTAGTTGATGAATTGAGAAGGAAATATCTTAGAGTTATGATAAAAATAATAATTGAGGGGGATATTGTGTTCATAGATATAGTAAATATGGATATGTAAATTATTATGGAATTGGGTACATCACAATTTTATCAATTGATTGAAAAAACATATTTATTGGAAAATACAACGAGTTCCCAATAAAAAGATGAGAAAATTTAGAATAAAATTAAATCTTTAGATGTTGAAAAAACTACTGACATCATCTATGAAGATCATGTTATTAAATTTGGAAATAGATTCATTTTTCTCTCCATGCCTGATCTTAAAATGGAATTGTTATATAATGATCATATCTTGAATTTCTCTTTACACCCAAGTAGCACCATACTTTATAGGGATTTGAAGGAAAATTATAGTGGGATAACATGAAGTGAGAAATTTTAGATTATATATAAAGATACTTGGTTTTTAAATAAGTGAAGTCTAGGAGATAGTATCCAAGAGGAGTCATGAAACAACTTCCCATTTTTACATGGAAATATGATGACATTATTGTCTACTTAATCACTATATTACCAAATAATCCAATGAAGAATGATGTAATATGGGTTATTTTCAATCACCAAAACAAATATACATATTTATTTTCTATAAGAGAGAATTTACCTCCTGATCAACTTTACAAAAAATATATTAATGATATTTATGGCATCATGGTGAACCTATTTCAATTTTTTCTGATCTTGATCCAAAATTTGCATCAAAATTTTTGAAAATTATTCTGGAGGATCATGATTCCAAGATTCATTTGATCTCTACTTTCTAACCTCAAACTAATAGAAAATATGAAAGAAAATTTAAAAAATATATGAAATGTTGAGTTCATTATCACATGAATTTCATGATATTTGGATCAATATTTTCCATTGATAGAGATCCTCTATAACAATAGTTTTCATTTAAGTATTCAAATAGTGTCATTTAAAGAAATATATATTTTACTCTAACTTATTCTAATGAAGTGGGTGAAAAAAATAAATAGGCCCAAAACATATTGAAGTGACAACTGACCATATAAATACTATTCAAACCCATATCAAAGATACTAAAAGAAGAAAAATTCATATGCTTATAATAGGAGGAATGATTTCTAATTTTAAGTTATAGATTATGTTTTCTTGAAAATGTCTCCATAAAAAGATGTTACGATATATTGTGAGAAAGGATATCTAATACCCAGCTAAATCAGATCCTTTGAAATTCTAGAAAGAGTTAGAGTTGTAACTTACCATTTGGAAATTCTACCAAGCCTCTCAAAAGTACATGATGTGTTCCATATATCATTGTTAATGAGGTATATTCTAAACACAAAAAATATAATCTCTATTGAATAAATATAATTAGAGCTATATCTATTTTAATTAGAACACCCTATCAAGATTAGTTACACTAATGGTCATTTTTTGAGTAATCTTATGACTCATATAGTAATGGTACTTTTGAGAAATCATAAAATGGACAAAGAAACGTGGGAATCAGAGGAAGTTATGAAAAAGAAACAACTTTATTTGTTTTGAAGGTAATAATCAAGGAAATATTGGGGTTTAGATTTTATATAATGGAATAATATATCACCCAAATACTTTATGATATATTTTCTTTATAATAAGTTTAATTTCTTTGAAATGTTACCATACAAGAAACATAGAGTTTTAAAAAAAAGATACACTAATGCAATCTTATTTTTTCAAAAAGACCATTATAATATAGAAGATATTTTTGAGGGTATTAATAAGATTAAAAAATACACATCTTCACTGGTAATCTATTTATTGGAAATAAATAAAAAATCATTTTAATTAAAATTAAATGTTTTCCCATAAAATTAATTTTTTCAAAAAAACTGTTTCAATTGGATTTTCATACTTCTTTTAAATTTTTCCCACAATTGTAAAAAATATTATAGAAAATATAATAAATTTTTTAATACTTCATATAAAATTATATTCGGGTGAAATTTTGGATTTTTCAGAGAAGTTTCGTTTTTCAATGAATAGTGAAAAATATTGATTTTTATTAAAAACTACCTTTTTCTTTAAAGAATTTTCCATTTAAATATTATTTTAAAATTGTTTTAAATGAAAATATTGTTCAATAATATTTTAATTAATTAAAATCAAGTCATTTTAATCAATTATATGTTCAATTTGTATCTAAAAACATTTCATACTTATGAAAATTTCTTCTTTAGAAAACATCATTTTTATCAAACTTATACATTTTACATTAAATTAAATTATTTCATTTCATTTCATTGAATTTATTAAAATGGATTTTATATTTGTAATAATTATAAATAATACTATTTAAAAATATCAACTTAATTTTTGACCATCTAAATAGTGAAAACAATAAAAACTATTTATGACGGTTAAGGTGAAAACATGTTTATACGGGATAGAATTATAATATAATGCTTAAAATGACCCAAAATAAATATAAATATTATTATATGGAAATATTTAGTTGTTATATATTATCAGGTCAATTATGGTTCACTTTTAATAGTTTTAGTTTGTGGAAAACGTGGGTATTATTGACTCTTTTCAAAAAAATTAATTGTGTCCCCCCACTTATAAAATGCTACCACTCTCCTCTCCACTTCACATATCCAAAACTCATTAGTTCAAAAAATAAATAAAAAAATTGATTCCTTATTCATATTAAAATTTTCTATAGACCATATTTCTTATGTAAGATAATATAGGTAGTCTTTGGTACACACATAAAGAGGTTGTCTGAAAGAGAGGTAATGTTCTTAAATGAGAATTTTTATTTTATTACTTCTTTTACCTCCTTAAATTTTTTTAGTACTATTATAATATAATAAAATAATTAACATTTATATACAGAAATTTTATTATTTTAAGGGTATTTCAAATATCCATCATCTCCTCCCTCAAATAGAAAATGAAACTATCGATAATGTGTACAGTAGACTACCGCCTTGCGAACATGCATAATTTATTTTCAATTACCACATCTCAATATTTGGATATAATGATGATTTATATATATAATAATGAATTATATATATATATATGATAATTTTAACATTATTATACTTCGATAATTACAGTATCACATATTCATATTTAATTCCCATTCCATGGGGGATACAATAACATTGCTTGTGTGCATGCCAGTCTACAACCTCGTGAAGCGACATGATTGGTTTTTCACTAATAAATTACATGGATAGCAATAAATCATAAATTTAATGAATATACGTGAAATTAATGACATAATATTTATTCTAAAAACATAATATATTACCCATTTCTTTATCCTTTCACCTGTAAAGGAACTAATAACATTGCTCGTGTGTACGTATGGCTAATAGTCTCCATGAAGTGATGTGATTCACTATCAATGTTAAAACTTCAACAATGATTATAAAAATGTATCTAATGATAAAATGATATTTATAAAATTTATAGCATTGTATAGATGATAAAACTATATCCTCTGTTCCAGATTTGAATCTTTCATGACCAAGCATGAATAAAAAAATAAGACTTTTAAAACCTGAAACACTAGTGATAATGAACTATTCAAAATTAATTGGTGATAATATGTTATAAAAAGGTTATATATGGTATTATAATTATTAATTTGGTTTTTATATAATTTATTAACATGTTTTAAACAACTTAATTTGTGGTTAACAAGCACTCAAGTAAAAGGAAGTGTGAGGTAAGAGATTTCATCTCAATTTCTACTTCATGAAGACTTATTTGGTATTGTGAACCTATTTACCATAATGTGGTGCATATACTACCAATTTTTGGTATTTAACATGGATATATTATTATTTATTATTATTATTTATTATTGAATTAATGTTATTTTATTAAAAGATATATTTAAAATAAAATTCATTCTTATTTCTCATTCGATCACTTATATTATTATTAAATATCCATATTATCTAAAAAGGTTTCCACAAATGTTTTTACTATACTCTTATGACGGTTAAAATCCTTTTTGGCCCATGATTAAAATTTTCAAAAATGGTTCTAAACTGAATTTTCCTATGATTTTCCAAGTAAGGGAATGTTTTTTAATGTATACGGCCATAATAGACTTCCCCACCACGGTAATCATTTTAAAAAATCTATAATTTTAAAAATATTTTTAAAAAGAAAACTATTTTATGAATGATTATTTTAATATTTCACTCCAAATCTCATTATTCATCCAAATTACATTAATTTACCCTGAAAATTAATATAATGTCTCAATGAATTTTGGACCATTAATTTCTCTTAAAAAATTTGCCTTCATGAGATAATTTTTCATTAGACATTAAATTCCTATTAAAATATTCATATTATCTGTATCATGGATATTATTATTTCCAAAAAAATATACCAATTTTACATATGATGTTTTATTATGAGTGTTATTTTATTGACTGCAGAATTATTGTTAAAATCTTGTTTTTTAAATAATACAAATATTTATTGATAAGGCATATTTTTAATGAACTAAATCTATTATTTAATATATGAGGAAATATTTGGACAAGTAGTTTTCAGAGGAGTCCATATTTGTATAGCCCCTCAATTCATCGATAGGTATGATGAAAAAAACATTAAATGGTTTTTACCCATAACATTTAAATTTTCTTGTGAAATGTATTAACAATTGAATTATCATGATGTTTGAGATAAGGACATAAAATATTAAGAATTTACATCATTGAGAATTCAGTTATTATTATTATACATGAGATTTTGATATTGATATTATCCATGGATGCATTTTATTCCAAATTAAATGATTAAATTACTTGAATTTTTTGTAATTTATCTTGTCATATTGATTATTCCGTATCTAATCATGTTATTTAATAAATTCCATCTATTTTAAATTATTTATATTTTCATATTGATTATTCCTTATTCATCATGATTTATTTACTCATGTTTACTTCAACTGTATGTAACCCCTATTGAGAAATGGATATCACCCCTATTTTGTTTCCTTACCACATGATATGAAGGATAAATCTTTTAATGAGTTTCAATGATTCTGAACATTTTATTTTATCATGTTTTATAAATATATCCTAATGTAAAATGGGTATCCTTAAGGTATCTAGTTTATCAATATTACTTAATTTATTATCCCTTCATGATATGATCTTTATATCTATTCCAATGTAATAAAATAACCATAAATCATGGTTACTATAGTTGGGGTTGTTATAGGCAAAGTATTATGGAATAAGACTACCAACCAGGATATTGTTCTTTAGAGGAATTAGAAATTCAAAGAAGCTACTTTCGAACCCATTGATGTAATAAAATAGATATATCATCATTTTTACATCAGAGTAATAGAACATCGAGGTAAAAAATTCTAATTAAGGTGGTTAAAATGAAACACCCTGTGATTTTATAGTATATTCATTTTAAAATAATTTCAATTTCTTCAAATAACTTGTGATACACGCAACACCGAGTTTAAACGAACCACAATATAAAATTGAAACATAATTATTTAATAATGTATATTTTTTCACATAATTTTATTTGTAAGTATGAATTTGAATAACTAAATTATAAAAAATGTGTAGTTTAAAATTAATTCATTTATTATTTATTGATTAAAAATGAATATAAAAATAAAATTAGAATAAAATAAATGGGTTTCTAGAAAAAATATTAATATATGCAATGTGCTTTTACATAAATTAAAATAACCACTATTTATGAATTATTTTGAATAAATTTATATATATTATATATATTATATATTTACACAAATAATTTATCATTTATCTAATTTATTTATAGTAATGGGATAAGAATAAATCCATCTTTATGCTTAAAAAATATAATTTTCTAAAAGTAGTTTTAAAATTATTGTGTACATTATTTTAAAATTAATTAAAAAAAGATAAATAATCTTGAAACTTTTATATTGTGTTTATAATTAGTAGGTTAAATTTTGGAGAATAGTACCCTTTTATTTTAAGATATTATGAATACTAACCAAGGAAAAATTTATCACACCGGTAAAAGATAAATCATGATTTTCTAGGTTAAGAATAAGTATATAGGTCACCATGTTAAATATTAATTCTTTTTTGAGAAAGTTAATTTGATAATTATATCCTATTTTTCTAAATATATTTATTTAAGGGACACTTTTCTAGGAAAATGACATAGATAATATTTAAAGAAAATAAAAATACAAAATGTAACTCTCTTTCTTTCTAATAACTGTTCTCTGTTCACATGGGGACCAAAGAAATTTTTGATTTAATATTTATTTATATTTTTAAAATAATGAAATTATTTTCATGATGGTAATTTATTCATAATTTTTATTCATTATATAATTACATTAAATGCTTACGCAATGCCGACACAATATTTATTCAATTAATTGAAAAATGAAAGAAATGATTTTGAAAATATCAAAAGTTATATAATTTGAGTTATTTATAGTGTTACACAAATTTTATAGATTAATATAAAATATTATGGATATTTTTATGGATTATATCAGAATTAAATCATTTTATTGGTGTCTTTAATGTCAAATTAAATGAATAGGGTAAAAATGACATTAATGAAATTTTATGAATATAATACATTAAAAAATATAATAACCATGAAACTAGATTATATGGATTATATATTCATTTAAATTTCATCCCATAGCCATTTATTATCCAATTTTCATTGTATAATTAAAATTATAACCCTATAAGAGTGAAATATTACCACAATTAAGGTTAAAATTAGTTAACAAGGAAGTTAAAACTAGTGATGAGGATTAAAATGATACCAAAACCAGTTAAAATTTTATTTTTTGATTATATTTATAACATATACTATTTTTAATAAAATATATTACCATTTTGAGGAATTTTTTTATCAAAATGACCGTGTTTTATCTTAATATTTTATGTAGTTTCAAGTGTGTCATTTCCCTTCCTTATACAAAGAAACCCTTACCTCTCTTATTTACACCACATTGAACATAATATAAAGAAAAATACATACCCATTTATCTTATAAAAATATTTATACATTAAATAGGGTATGGTCTTTCCAAAATTCATATCATGTGGTCCTTGATATGAGATATAAAGGAGTTCCGTCAAATAAGTGGTATTCGCCTTAACTGGATGCTTTTTTATTTATAATTTTAACCACTAAAAATAATTGGTATTTATAATTAAATAATATCTTTAGGATAATAAATATAATTAAATTTTATTACAATTATTAAATCACTATTATTCATCATCTATTTTTTAAATGAAAAATTATAATGTCACTTGTGCGTACATGTGGACTACGTCTTCCACGAAGTGATGTGATTCATTTTTCTTTTCAGTTTTAAACATATTCTAATATGGGTATATTTAATAAATATATATGATATATATATATATGAAATAATAATATTTATTTAAAGATAATTACTATTTAAATTTCTTTAGTTCCAACCTTTTAAAAGTGATAACAACGTTCATGCATATGTAAGGCCCACCTTTTCCATCAATGGTGTAATTAATTTTTCTATCTCTAAATTTTATGGATTCATATAAATAAATATTTGATAAATAGATATGATATTTAAATCCACATTAAAATTAAGGATATTATATATACATGATAAATATATAGGTACCATAACTTTTGAACAAAAACATTCTGGAAAAAAAGTCGTTATTACCCAAAAGAGTGATTTTAACAAAGAATTGTTAATTAAAGGGTGATAAAAGATTATAAGTAATAATATATGGTACTATATATTTTATTATGGTTATATAAAATATTTATAATAAATATTAATTCATTATAAAGAATTTTTGAACTCATATGATGTAATTTATACCTGAGTTAAGGATTTATTTCACAATTTATTCATTATCTTAGATTGTTTATGTTTAAGTATTTTCTCAGGTAATTATTTGATACCTCTATATTAAAACCAAAATATTTTATTATAATATAGTAATTTCTATAAATTAAATGTATTTTATTCATTATCTTCCCTTTAATAACCCAAGAAAATAAAATAATGTTTTTACGGAAAACTGACCTTGCATTTTTAATCGATCTGGAATCTTTCTCTTCCATGTTCATATTTTCGCTAAAATTTATAAAATATTATTTTCAATATTTTCCTTTGATTTATTAAAATATTTTTTAGACATTTTTTATTTTAATAAAATAATTAAAGTGAATATTCTCATCGTTTTTCGAATGAGGTACTTTTCAGCCTTTTATAAAAGTGAGAAATGAATAATTTTTAACTTATATGGAATAAAATGAATTTCCCTCATCATGAATTCTTCAAAGACCCACATAATTTCATTTATTCTACATAGTCATAGTAAAAATTTTAATTGTCACTTGACGCAACTGAAACTAATGAAATTAAACACATTAGAATAGAAGTTTGGGGTCAGACCAAAAAGGGAGATGATGCCAATGAGTTATAATGTATTGGAACCTAATATGGATTCCACATGAAAATTTAATGTAGTTTGATTTTAATCTAAAAAAATTAATTAATTTTAAATATATTAAAACATGTTTGAGATTAATTTCTTGGAGACTAAACAAAGGTTACCTCTAGATTTATCATGAGTATGCCTATTGGATGAGGCTGAAAAGTAGTTTAAGAGTAAAAAATTTGGGTTTGGTCAACGAGTTTGTATTTACCTAAATATAATGCCTCTATTTGGTATAGATGTGTTTCTAAATACAGGTGATTAAAGTGAAAACTAACTGGTAGAAACCAAAACAAACTTTTGGGTCAAGAATTATTTATTTCAATTCAGATAGGATCCTCCCCTTGTAATGTTATAGATTAAGATCATGGAACAGAATGGTATAACATAATTATTTTAATATAATTACTAGAAAAATAATTACCCGTGATTTTATTAGAAGATTCATTAGGTTCTTTTACCATTACTCTCAATCCCTAACACTAGGAGGATTATCCATTCATGGAGATGAAAAAATTAAACACGTAAAATAAATTGAATATAATAAGATAACCCATCTAAGAAACAAAGAAATTAAGAAACAATTGAAATAAATAAATTTACATGAGTATATAATATTAAACATGGTAATTGGATTGGAACACAAAAAAAGATTAAAATAATGTAAAATAGAAAAAACCTCCTTATAAAAGGGTAACTATTGAAAAATATGATTACAAGTGAAAAAAATGAGAGAAATAAAGGTGAAATATAATATAAAAAAATGATGAAATAATGAAATTCCATTATGTTGAGTTCTCCTAGAATACATAAAGGCTAGAGAACTTTTGATGTAAATGGTTTTATGTCGTAAGTAATTATAAGTTTTTTTCTCACTTGATTCTTTACACCATAAATGTGAATTCTATATCATTAATGACAACCATGTATTTGGTATTCTATATCATCATGATTTATGGCCTAAATTGAATTTAAATTTTCTTCAAGAAGTTTGAACATATACACAGATTTAGGGGGATGCAGTACAAAACATCAATTTACATCATGAGTTTTCTTCATCTGAAAATGTTTATATCTTTAATTTTCTCAATGATTTGGCTTTGTGTCTCTCCAGTGTTTGTCTTGAAGGATTTTATTTCATAAATCATGAATTTAATTCACATGTTATCTACAATTTTTTTAATTTATTGGAGCACTCCCATTGAAAAATTATCGTTAATTTCTATAACAAACTGACCAAGAAAAAAAAATCTTATTATAAAACATGTATAAATCCCAAAAAAATTATTCTAATATATATGTGTGTGTTTTTTTTTGTGAATTAAGTATATCAAATTCCCCCACATATGAATAATTTCTTGTCCTCAAACATAAATCATCTGAATAAGAATTTCATAGGAAATAATTTTCAATATGAAATAATTTTTGAAACCGTGTAAATTAAACTAAGTGTTAGAAGAGAGGTTCTAGTACTCTAAAATAATCCATGTACATAAATTAGTTATCCACCATAGTCAAGTTATTTATTCAAATTACATATTCCTTGAGCCACAATTTCTCAATAGTTTCTTTTATTGTTATACCCATGTTGAAATTTACATCACTATAACATTTTTCTCATCACTCAAGGTAAAAAATAATTGGAGTTATGATCCTACTTTGAATAAATGTTAATAAAATTAATGTCCCTATACTCCAAAAATATCAAACTTGGTCCATTAGTGTGTTATCATAGTATAATAGATATTAATTTTTATTCCATTATTTTCTATTTTTTTATTATTTTTGATTTTTTTTAAAAATAATGTTCATGATAGATATCATATCCACTTCTAAACCTCATATGATCTTTCATTAAAATCATATATCTAGTAATGGTGATTTTTACTCTCCAAATACAAAATACATGGTTAATATTTTTTTATAAATAGGATAAGGTGGCATAAAATATTTAAAAAATATTCATAAAACAAGTCTCATAAATCCGATCAAATTCCAAAATCACATGTTCTTAGTAGTAAACATCCCACATGTAGCATAAATAATCATTTCCCCCACACTTCATCAATAAAATATCATGAAATATACCAAGATTATGGTTGGAAGGGATAAATGGGATTGAAATATATCTCTTATCTAATAAGTCCATTCATTGGAACTATGGAATAACTAGGGATGATGTTCAAGTTGGTCTCATAGAAAAATGGTCCAGAATACTGAAATAACTCAATCATTTTGAAAATGTTTTTTTCATTCATAGCCTTGATAAGATTATAATTAATGTTTTTATATGTTTATATGTCCCATGTATCTCTCATTAAATATTCATAGAGAAGAAATGGATAAATTATGTCTAGAATAATCTTATAAATGGGAATAAAAATATAAAAGCACATTCTCTCATGGAATAATAATGAGTAAAAATTAAACTAGTATTCAATTACACTCATTCACAAAGAAAATAGAAACAATAAACTTATAATACTAATATTTAAAAAAGAAATAAATAATATAGTTTAAAATTTTCATTATAAACATTCTCTTTAATTTATATGGATTCCATTTGATTTAATGTAAAATCATGTTCCTAATAAAAAAATGTATCCTAGAATAATGGTAACATTAAATAATCCATATGTAAATTCAATAAAGCTCAATAATTTTCCACCCAGACATAAAATGAAATAGATTCTTCACTATGTTTGGAATAGATGTGGGGGAGAAAGAAATGATTGTATAGAAAATATTCAATGTAAATAATGAGAAAGGGAAGGGAATTCAGAGCTCCCTAAAATTCATATCATTCCATGGGGGGAAATTTCATGTGATGATATGAATTTAGGGTCCCTACAAAACTTTTATTGTAAAAATACATCTTCAATAGGGAAATAATTAGTTCAAAAATAATATGTAATAATAAATCAGTAAATTTACCAGGATCAAGCATGAGTAAAAACAACGTCATCTCATAAAAATGCATAGACCAAAGTATAAGGAAATTCCCAAAAAAATGACCTGATAGACAAGTCTTATAAATATAAAACAAACGGTTTGAAAGAAAAAATGAAAACTCAATAGTCTATACTATGTATTTTGTGACCATAAATAACTAACACATACACCTTAATCTAGACAAAATGATAAAAATTAGTAAAATTAGTCAATCATCCAAGCAGTCATCAACCTCTTGTTGGAACTAGAGTTAGTGTATTTCATCTCTAAGGGTCACATAAAAGTATAAAAAACCTAATAAATGAATGTTTCAAAGAATAATGTGGAAAATAGAGTATACAATATTTTTTTATGGAAATATATTGAGGTTTCCCATGAAGTATAATGACATAAATAAATTCCTCTTGATGGATGAAAATTGGCATCCCACATGGTGGGTCAAAAGTAAAATAAGAAGAGGATTATTAAGATATATAACAACTATATGTACATGAATGAATAATCAGTGGTGGATGTATCAGAAAAAATGTTATATCCATTACAATAGATAGTGAGATCAATAAAAATTTTGGCAGTGAATACAATGAAAAAAATCATTCATATGTAGTAAAACATTGGGTGGGGTGGTACACTAGGGAAAAACAAGATAGTGTGGGAAGAATATTTATTATCAGTGTTGGTGGTCCCCTCCCAAGTTCTATGTATCAAAAACATCCCTTCTATTTAAATACTGTAAATTGAGGTAGGGGTGGGTAGATTAACTTTTTGAATAGTGGATGCAATTCAAGTAGATGTATCTCTCATCGCTGAGGGAGGCGAGGTGCAGATCCGAACTAAGTTCATGTGTTTGGAAGCCAGATTGATGGAATTCACCTTAGATGTAGTCTCCATAGTAGGGATATTTCCCCTAAATCATGCAGTATTGGGAAAATAAATTTTAATGTTAGTTTTTTTAATGTTGTACATCATTATTTTACTTATGTTGTTGTAGGAAACGTTAAAAATACTTTTTTTCGACATTGTATTTTGAAAATTGTGGCCAAAAGATAAACAAAGGGAGAAATAAGTTATGTTTCCACTTCGACTATTCATAATAACCAATTATAAAATAAATAACCAAATATTCTCAAAGATATTTTGGTGTCAGTTTTTAGATAAACTTGATCCTAAAACCAATGTTGGAACAAAAACAAAAATATATATCATAGAAATTTAGTGTCACTTTTAAAATAAAACAAATATGAAAAATATATTTTATATCCACATTAGTTAAAAACTGATGCTAAAATACTTATATTTATGATTCCTCATTGGTTAATATCTAAATAATTTGAAAATTTGATTTAAAAAATCAAATTACATTACATGTGCCAAAAACATTTAAAACCTATACAAAAATAAGAAAATACAAGAACTAAACAACAATGGATTTTCTAAATACTCATTTTATAAACTATTATTAAAAGTAAAAAACTAGATAAATTAGAATTGAACCATACTTAATAAATAGTTTACAAACAAATTTGTGATATGGGTTAGGTCTTAATTCATATACGACTGGATATAAATGAACATATATTATAAAACTGAATGTTTTAAGATTAAAAACTAGAATATTTGGATATGAAACTTAAAGTAACTAACATAACTTACATTATCAAATTTATTTCTCATTCCATTTGTGATTATCTCAAATATTAATCCAATTACCACATCACCCCTTATATTTTTGAGGATGAAACTTGAGTTATGAAACATTAACATGAAAATAAAAATAAACATATACATTTGTATAACAAAAAATAAAATATTATATACTTTAAAATATATTTAACATTAATTTCATGCATTTTATTCTATTTGGAACCTCTAGGGAAAATATTTATTCATTAAAATGCCCCCATGACTTATATATTAACTTATGAAATATATAAAATTGTATAAAAAATAATAATTAATAATAAAGAAATTATAAACAAAGTTAAAGTTTATTTTTTTTATAATATTTTAAAATGTTTATAAACTCCACATAATAAAGAGTAAAACCAATATAATGTGCTTTCATGTGAACACAAAATAACTATCATCCATTGAAAACTATAATATAATTTCACAATTAATAACATTATAATGAATATATCTTCAAAATTATTATAGTATTTTTACCCAACACGGAATAGAAGAATCCAACAACCAATCTACATATTTTTTTAATATGTCACATATATATGCAACTCGAGCATCATAATTCAGATATTTCACAGTAGTCTTGATTTATTTTTGATATATAGATAAATAAATATAATTTCTCTAATTTTGAATTCCAGGAATGTGTAATTACCTAATTAAATAAATATTATATTAAGCCACTTGAAGTCATCATTATTTAAATAGACAAAAACTAAAATATAAACTTACATACATGGAAGGAAATTCAGTATAGGAACACTATGCTGAAAAAAATTACAATATCTATGATATCTTTTTTGAATATTCTTTCTGAATACTCTCTTCCACATACATTAAAATTTATCTAAAAGTCATAAATATTATTGAAAGGATAATAAATATGTGAGGATATTTTGAACCCATCAGAAAACTCAGAAGTATTTGAAGTTATTAGTTTTTTGACCTTTTTTTATTTTGTAATAATTATTTTTATTTTATTAACCCCTATATAAATTAAATATAAGATAAAATTATAAGTAATTATCAATATAATTTAATTAAAATTTTATTAAAAAAATGAATACATTAAATGTTAGATAAATGGGAAGGCTAGTAAGAAAATGTAAAAATTAACAAAAAATTTCTCCAACTCTAATAACCTCCTCTATAGGAAATGGTAGTAGAGCTTTTGGATAGATAACATCATTTAAACATACTCTTTATTGACCCACGTTAATAGTCTATTGATTTATGGAATCCATAAAAATATGCATGACACCATAGGATACAATATGTACAAGGGGATTTGCAGTATAAAACTCACATTATATGGCCAGGTCTGAAAGAGGAGATGGATGATACGAGTAGGTAGGCTGCAAAGGATATGGTTATCACTTCTTTTATCCAAACATATACTATAAAATTTAATTAATTTAATCACCCATGGGATATTTTGTTATTTAAACTTATATTTTAAGGAATTTATTTTTATGACCTTTGATTTCTTACTTTAATGACCAAAAAATATCCAAATAATGACACCTGACTCATATCCTATTACGCGACCTGGGTGTTCTGACTTTCCTAAAGTTGTTACCAGAATTATTATCCTAACCTCAAGGATAAAAGTAATATGCATCACTTTATTGTGAAAATATTCTTGAAATGATAAATAAATATGGAATACTGGTGTTATTAAATTAAAAAATACAAAAATATAAGGAAAATAAAAATTAATTTCATAGTATTCTATTATCTACTACTTTATATTGATATGTAAGATACTTTACATTTTTTTCCTTATCTCTATTTTCTATTATTCAGGGAGATTAGGGAGACATGGAAGACTGAATTGGTCCTCTTCTTAACAACTAATATATTTTATTCTTAATGCAACACACTTTTTCGCAATTCTTCTCCAGTAAAAGATTCTCTCCTAATCATAAAGTATAAGGGTATACATTTTGTAACTAGATCACATGGTGAGAACTCTTAGAATCATGTTATAATAAAATAAAATAATAATTAATCAGGTAATATATAATAAATTTTGAAATATAAAATAATTATCATACAATAAATGATAATCATGTCTGTGGGTGATGAATTTAGTCCATGTATCTCCATCTTAAATCTCACACTTCATCCATGGGTTTTCATTTCATAACATCCAAAAAAATAATTTTTTTGTCAATTCTGTTTTAATATATCTCCATTGAGCCACTACTAATGAAAAACATCCTTTCTCAATTCATTTAATTTGATGAATTTTGAGTATCATGTTTAATTAAAGACATTAAATATTAATCTTATAAAATATATAATATTCAATAAATGAGATCAAAATAAATAAATAATGTTTTTTTCTATTATAGACTCCCACAACTGTACTTTAATCACATTATTTATGAATTAAAATCAGAATATAAAATAATAATCTTGTAATGGCATTGCATGGCATTATAACTTATAAACATTGTTTCATTTGCGAATGTTGTGAAATTATTATCATCAAAATTTATATATATCCTCTACTCTCCACATGAAAGTAAATGTTTTAATAAACATGTAATATCATATATACCAACTCTAGGAATCATTTTCTCTGAATAATAAGAAGAATAATCCCTTGCAAGTTGCTTACCAATGGCCCTAAAAATATTTTTTTAAAATTAAAATTTTTATTCAATTAAATTTTTTTATTATATAATATTTAGTAATATGTAAAATTTAAACATATTACTCGATAAATGTTTCTATGCATCTATTTATGTCATTAAAATAAAAAAATGTTATAATATGATGTGGACATAAATATTATTAGAAAAACAAATATTAAAAAATAATCATTATAGAAATTTATATGCAATAAAGTTGTCACACATATGCATGTTTCATAAAAAATAATGATGTCCCAATTATTAATAAAAAATGAAACATAAGAAATTAAATATAAACATTAATTCTAAAATTATTGAAATCATCACCATTTATAAATTTAAATATCATAGTTACAAATAGAGTTTTTTATATTCATGAATTTAACCCAAACATAATGATGTACGTAAGGTATTTCAATAAAAAATTGTTTAACCATAACTATTGAATATAAAATTTAACACAAAAATCATATAAATTATTAAAATATATGGAATTAAACATCAAAATTTAAAAATAATAATGTTTTCACACATATATATTTAAAAAATTAAATAAAATATGCATATTTCTCTAAATAATTAATAGATTAATATAGTATTTTTCTATATCCCTCCAATAAGATAATTTCATACAACATGGACTATGTGTGTTATATAGTCATTGTAATCATCTAGAAATTGAGCAATATATGAAGAGACCATATATAAATCCATAACATCATAAAAAACCTCATCAACCAAATGAATATTTTTCCTTGCTAAATGAGAGCCATTAATCATTCGATAGATAGTGAACATAAAATATTTTATTTCATTTTTCACCCAGATAAATAATTCCACTTTTCAACTAAATATTTTCAAATCAATGAATGTATATACAATATCATAACTTTTCAAACCCATATTACTATCAACCTTGTGAAACAAAACATCGTTACTCAAAATTTAGTGTAATCAATTTCACATATATTGTGGAGATCTTGTTTTTCAGTAATACTTTGGAATATTTCTACAAATATTTATAGAGTCAGGCACTGAGATGGTGTGTAATTACAAGGCTCAGTATTTCTAGAATAAATTATACAAAAATATTAAGAATATTGTATACTATTCACATGGTAGAAACAAGATATCTCTCAAAAAGTAGCTTCAATCAGAAATATGAGGTCACGGTTGGGTCCGGAGTGTGGAATCTTCCCTATATGGAAGGTAAATTTTTTTTGGAATGGGCCTTTGGTAGAAAACTACCTTTAGGGTGTTTTCATAAATAAAATTATTAAAATTTAATTATTTTATCTCAAACTCCAAGGTAATTAACCATTGAATGGGGACTCAAATGTGGAATCTGAGACTGCCATTGAGTATGGAATGGGGTGTTTTACCTTAGTGAAACCTAAAGTGAGAGGGTGCAGGAGGTTTTTATTTCATGAACATCAACAATTTTCTATAAATAGGAGTTTTGAGAACAAATCCAGAGTAAAATTATTCCTCTCTCAAAGGGCAGAGCTTGGGATTATGATGATTCGACATCGAAACATCAACTGATTGAGTTGAAAATGTAGGTTCTTGGAGATCAGAGTGTAGTAGACATAATGATGAATTCAAAAGTGGGTTAGTATTTTTCTTTCATATTATGATTCTTCCTGATTGAGGTTTAGGTTGTTGTTTTGTTTTTTGGACATTTATGCATCCCTTTTTATCTATGTAGATGGTCAAAATAACAACGACCCTTGACCGATTGATATAGAATTTCCCATTCTTAGTCATTTTTTTAATTCTTCATGAGTAAACTTTTTAACACACTAAATTGACATCAAAACGTCGAGTGGAGGATTGATCTGAGAATTTTGTGATCCTAGGATTCCGAATCTATTATTGTTTTTCGTTTTGGGTTCTATATGATGATTACCGGTGAGTTGAAGCAGTGATTACTTTTCACCACATTAAAACGTTGATGTATCATCGAGCAAAGGATTGCACTATGAAGGTCATATCCTGAGGAGTCCTGATCTAGTTCGAGGTCATTTTTCTAACCAATATGGTGTTCTCAGTTGTCCGTGTAAGGACAACCTGTGCGGAAGCTGTGGGAAGTCAGAGCGGCAGAAAGGACAGCGCTGCTGCATAGAGTATGCCTAAACCTGTAGGCCTTAGTGGTTTGATGCTAGTGAGAACCCTATCGGATGGCCGGACGGTTGAGCCGGTGGGCCCGTCCAGCTGGAACAGGCCTTCCTACTGGGGAATCTTCTAATGGATGTATCTTTCAAATTGAGAATCTAATTGACATGCCATATTTATCCATATGACCCTCTCACCGAGACAAACCTTTTGATGGAAGTTTTAGAATGTTTATGATGTGGTTTCAGGGATTGGTACCACAAAACAACTGATGTTAATAATAATAATATAATTATTATTATTCAGAAATCTTATATTGAACCTAGCTTGAAAAAAAAGTCCGATTTGTGTGACTTGTGTGGAAAAAAGACCATTTCTTTAAGGAGAACCTTTTGGGAATGTTTTGGGTTCTTAATGATTCATTATCGAGTATTTGTGTTACAAAAAGTTCAATTATGATAATTATAATATAATTATTAGTATTCATGAAACCTGTATCAAAATGTACATCTACATACGACATCTGATTGACATGCTGTCAGAGTCGATGAGACACTTGAGTTGGGGAAGAATTTTCAATAATAGTTTTGGGCACTTAAACTGAATTTTGCGGTGTGGTCCCCATGATCCTCATTTTTTTCATTTGCGGTGAAATGTCACTTTTTCACCGAATTTCCATTTTGTAAAAATGAATAGATGATCATGTGTTTTTTTCAAGGGGATTGTAATGGTGTGATCTCTTTGAGGTGTTTTGGGATTGAGGTGGGGGCCCAATAGGACCCTATATGAGAACAACATTGTAGAATGTAGTGTCTTCACCAGGAGTCCATTTTGGGCGAATGATTAGTCGATCCTGTCTATTTTTTACAAGGATCATGACACTGTGATCCATTTGTATATCCAGGGTTTTTTTTAAGAGGCATGTTAGAAAAATTATTTTCTCATCCTTCGGATCAACAACGAGCAATCCACACTTGTCAGCCTTTTGGTTAGAGGTTCCATATACTATGTAAGTACACTCGCATGACATGTGGGTACTTGATCATGGTTTAGTACTTGAGTATGGCTAGGTACATGAATAGATGATGAGGTGGGGTCACATGTCCTGTGGGCCCCACTTGTGTCATGTACCCCTTTATAAATCTTTTATCTTTTGTACCCCCTTCTTTTAAACTTAGATTTTGGCATGTTATTAGCCTATCCTAAGTGTTTCTTCATATATAATGTATTGGTGCCATCCATAGCGTATTTTGAGATATTATGTGAGATGTTCCAGGTGTGATTCTTATCCGGGGTGACACCTGATGACTATAGTGTAGTTCATCGATGAATTCGGAAAGGTTCCATCCAATAGTGATGGAAGTGATGTTTTTGAATCACCATAGCAGTGTTGTCTTACCCTCCAATGGGGATGGGTAGTGGTGTTCCCATTATACTCTTCAGGGATTACCCTCCAATAGGGTTGTAAAGTGGTGTTCTTTGTTTACTCTTCAATGCTTATCATCCAACGCGGTTGTGAAATAGTGTTTTTCATTTACTCTTTATGTCTTACCCTCCAACGAGGCTGGTAAGTGGTGTTCACCATTTCCTATTTAGGTATTACCCTTCATTGGGGCTAGGTAGTGGTGATCCCCACTGATACATCCTAGATTACCCTCTTGTGTAGGTCTGGGCAGTGGAGTTCACTGACAGCAGTACCGAGTTTACCCTTTGGCGGGTCTTGGCAGTGGTTTCTTTACCTTTAGACATGATCTCTCTACTAAATAAATTTGTGACGAGACATGTTTTGGTGTACCCTTGAACTCATGATAAAGAGGGAAACTTTACCCACTGAGATGCACCCCTATGAAGTGACCTAAAACTGTGAGTGTTTCCGACGCTTTCGCTAGGGCGCGCGCGCGTCCGTCCTCGGGGAGGACGCGCTGCTTGCTGCCCCGCATTCCCGCTTTCCAAAGGCGGGCAGCATCCATTCCTTGTTCAGGGACGTCTACTCCTTGATCGAAACCGAGATGATGGGATGTCGGTTCTTCCTTCCATGGATTCCACCTCGGAGCTCATCACCTAGTCCGGGTCTCCCTCATAGATTTAATACGGGTTCGTGAAGCTCATTCCCGGTGCCATATCTACATGGACGCCGGTTAATTACGCTGCTTCCGTCAAGACGCTCCAAGGGGTCTTGTCAGGGTAGCAACCTTCGGTGAGGAGAATGGTCACGTTAGGGCATCGTCAGCATGTCTGTCTTCGGTCCCTCATCACAGGGATTCTCGAGGGCGCTGAAGCCCGAGGCATCCCACATCGAATGCGGGGAATGTGCAACATCTGATGTTTTCCTTAGCTTCCCATGTTTGACACGGGGTATGCCACGAGTTTAACGTCTTGCGTAGATGGATCGGATTGAAGGGCCCCTGGGGGGAACACCGATGTTGGGGCCAGCACGTGGGCAGCTTCGCGGATGATACGGAGTGGAATGGGGTGGCAAGATCCTACCGGGATGTGGCGGCCCGGGTAAGGATCAGGATGGATGGTGGAGTGAGACATGGGGCTTATGCTCTGGGGCGGCCCAAGAGGAGGTGTACAGTTTAACGTCATGCGGGATGAGGGCATACATTTTAACGTCATGCGGGACGATGGCATATAGTTTAACGTTATGCGGGACGAAATACAGTTTAACGTCATGCGGGACGATGGCATCTGGGGCGTACGCTCTGAAGCAGCCCATGGTGGGTAGTGAACTGACGTGAAGAGGTCGGAACAACTGGGTGGTGGGCTTGAACCTCGTGGAGGCTTCCTACCTACCGTGCGTTAGCACGGATCAAAGTCCACATAGTTCGCTAGGATGGGGCTTACGCTCTGGGGCGGTCCATAGAGGATGTCATAGTCGATGCGCACTCTAATCCCACGTGAGTCATGCTCGGTGTGGGAAACAAGAGGCAGCAGGGACCAGACGATCACGTCGCGAAGGATGCGTCCGTGAGAAGCAGAATGGGGATTACGCGTTGAGCGGCCCAAAGGGGAAACAGGGGCTTACGCGTGGTTAGCGGCCCTTGGTGCCGGGGCTTACTCCAAGGTGGAGGCCCATGGTGCGACAAAGCGCTGTGGGAAAAGGACTCCACTGGCCTTGCCAGGGGGAAGTACGGAGATGCACGGGTGCAGTCATACGCAAGAATGGTTAGGGGCTTATGCTCTGAGGCAGCCCTTCCCCCGCGGACAAACGCCACTCTGAAAAGGAGGATCTCATTCCATGTGAGGAAGAGTACATTCCCATGGAGACAAGTGGCGTAAAGAATGGTCGAGCTGGGGGGACCCTGCGTGCGAAGCACGGGGTCAGACCACAGTTTAACGTCTTGTGTCAAGGACAGGGTGCTTAACAGTTTAACATCCTGCAGCTTGGACGAGGTGGGTTTGCTCCACACCCCTAGGGCTTACATGCCCAATTCCCTCTACCCCCTGTGGAAGGGAAGGCATCGGTAAGGCCGTAGTGAAGGGGGGTCACAGGGCAAACCACTGGGGGGCCCATGTTAGTGTGGCTATGCGAAGAAGCAATAGTCGTTAGCGTGCCTATGCGGAGAAGCATAAGGCAAAGCAAGGCAACGGGAAACACGGCCTAGGGGACCTTGAGGTTACTTTGTACGAGCCTGGAAGGCCGTACGGGAAAGCAACGCATGGCGCGCATGCCCGGCAGGGGAGACATCAAGTGCCAGTGTAGGGGGCAGCCAAGGGGCGTCAAGGTGAGAGGTCCTAGGCTTTGCACGCAAAAGGGAAGGTTTGCGCGCGAAACACCGGGACGGCACGCAATTGGAGCAAATGGAATTGCACGCGAAGAGGGAATTACGCGTAGGGTTTTGCGCGCAAGGTAAGGTATTGCATGCACAAGACACGAATTGGGCGCAAGGCTGGAACTCGAGGGAGGGGGAAAATTCACTGAGGATGGTGGAGTTGCGCGCAAAGGCGAACTCCGGGGCAAGATTGCGAGAAATGAGGGATTACCTGAATGCCATCTTTCGCGCGGGGGGAGAAAAATTGTGCGCACGAGAGTCTCTTCGGATTCCTCAACCCCCAAACCATTCGGGGTCGCCTTATATTTATAGGCGACCTCGGGTGCGGAATCCAGGCGGTGAGCGAAAGTTTCCGCGCTGGGAACCGCTTGCGCACAATATCAGGCCGCAGAGACCCGGGGCGTGCAATTATTGCGCACCTCACTAGCACAATTCTGCACATCCCGGGAGGACTTCACGCGCAGAACATTTTTTCACGCGGATCCTCCTTTATTTCACGCGCCACTTCCCAGGCCTCCGGTTCGGGCCTCAGATCCCGAATATGACTTCGCTTGGTCATTTTAAAACTTCCTCCAAGAGTTACAGACCTTTTTTCGGCATCAAAAAATTCCCCCCCTTGGAATTGGATCAGCGAGAGGTCGCAACGATCAGATTCCATGGGAAATGCCGAAACACCGAAATGCAGAGTCCCTTGGTCAAGCTGCGCGAAAAATTTCGATGCGGCGCACAAAACCTATGGACGCACGCACAATCCTCTTTCCGTACAGTGTAGAACCCAGGCCTCGCCTATAAAAAGGGGCGCTGGGTCCCAAATCGGTACATCCGCTTTTTCCGCACGATAATCGTATTGCTCTCGTGCGTGAAAACGCTCCCGCGGCTACGTGTAAAGACCCTCTGGCAATGCGGAATTCCTTCCGAAATTTGGCCGGGATTTCGTGCCAGACCGGGATCTTCCGTGCTTCGCGTGCCGATTGCGCTCCAAACTCCAAGATTTCGCGCGACTCCTTCAGATTTCGCGCACAACTCTCCGATTTCGCGCACTGCATCCTGATTTCGCCCACCTCCCGAGAAACTCGAGATGGCCGCAAACTAAGTTGATGAGGGGGAATCCGCTGCTCGTAGGAGCGAAATGGTGGGGAACGAGGAGGTTTATGGCGCCAAGGTGATTGTGTCCAACAATCTGACCTTGTTCAATCTGTTGACTCCGGATCAGAAGACGTATCCCCTGTCTGACAACCTTCCTCTCTAGAATTTTGGCATCCTGGAGGAGGTTCCACTATCGTGCTTTGAAGTGGACACGCCGCGGTCTTGGGTGACTCGGGAGGACAAACTTCCTCGCTACAACATCACCAACAAGGGTCATCCTTCCAGGGAAACTAGACATATGGATGTATATGTCCTGAACCTGAGGACTAGGACCATTACTGGGGATGAGCCTGTGGCAGAGGATTCTCTGGCCCTCTACACGAGCACGTTCCGTCAGAGCATCACGGATGACACGAAGGGTTGGCTGAAGGATTGGGACTTGCGGTCCGGGGGCAACTTCACCAGAGAATGGGCCTGGGCGTTCTGGGTCCACCATACCTGCGACCAGTTCGGGGACGAACTGCGGTATATCGGCCTTTTCGAGGCGGTATGGACATCCAAGTTCCACTTCCACCGCCAGCCTGAACTTGGACCGGAGCTATTCACCCGGTGGTCTCCTGACACCAACACATTCCACCTTCATCATGGGGAGGTCGGCATCAGTCTCTGGGACGTTCACTGCATCAGAGGTATCCCATTGGAGGGTTACCAATACGACGAGTTCGTTCCTCCAAAGAACACCTGGGGAGACAGGACGTGGACGCCTATCCTGATGTGGCACCTGTTGGAGCTGGCCAAAGAGAGGCTGGGGGTCAAGGACTTCCTGAAGGACGTTGCCTTCAAGGGCTGGTTCAGCCTGTTCCTTGAAAAGGATCTGGCCGTCAAGATGTCGGGACGGGGCAAACGGTGCCCAACCGCGACTCAAAGGAGCAGCGATGGGTCATACTGGAGGACCCTGGAGGCGGGGCAATACCAATCGTGGGGCTACCGCGTGATTGAATCCTGGGAACCGAACGTTCGGTATGCCGGGTTCCTTGCTGCCTTCCTGAGCGGGTGGCTCCTACCGGTTCGGGACGCGAGGATGGGCGTCCGTCCAGCAACATTGGTGATGGTGGGCTCCATGGCCACCAAAAAATGGTTCAACTTGGGCGTCCCCATACTGGCCATGCTGTATAACATTCTGGGGCGCATCTCACGAGGGGGGTCACCTCGCAGAGTATGTGGTTCCTTCCAGATCTTCCATGGGTGGGTGGCAGCTCATCTCGGCGGGTATACTTTTCCAAACGTCGTCCGTCCTCCGGGCAACGGTCTTCGACCGTCCTTGCTGAATATCGTAGGGGTGGCGCCGATGACGCTCAATGAGGAGGGCGTGAGGATCCGCATCGGCAACCATGCCAACTTAAACTTCAGCCCATTCCCCACCCCAGTCAGCCAACTGGTGGACAACGGTCAAGGCTCTCTAGAACAGCAGGAATACTTACAAAGCATTCGGGGTGGGGTGCTCGTGGATCGGATCGACGAGAAGGTGATATGCGGGCCGTACGTGCCATCCCGATTCGCCAGGCAGTTCGGGTGCCTCCAGCGAATGACAAAGAAGTTATTCACGGCTGTCTGGCAGGAGAAGAATCCATGAATCCTGCACCAGATGTGGTTGATGTTTACCACCTTCGGCTCTGGCAATGTCGTCACTCTTCCCCCCACCGGGGTCGATGTCGGCCTAGAAACCGAATACGCCGAACACTGGACCATTGCGTACCCTGAGGGGATATTACACAAGCACGCCCGGCAACGCGAGGTCACTCGCACGGACACCGGGTGACGGGAAAGAGGGCACGGTGCCGTCGGAAGGGGGGAACCAAGGACGCATCAGGCAGCGAGGCCTGCGCAGGCCGGGACATCGGAAGCGGGGACATCACATGGTGCCGCCACGTCCTCGTTACCCGCAGGGGGGTCACATGAGGCAGCCAGGGAACTGCCCGGGAAGCAAATAAGATATCTGCTCGAACCTTCCCAAGACGCAATTCTCCCGGCACTGTGGTCGGCCTGGATGACCCTGCGACAATCGCTGAGCATCGAAGCCATCTGGTAGAAGATAATGCAAAACAGGATTCAACTGCCAGAGGTCGGGCTTGTTCGAATTACCGACTGAGTAAACTTCCATCGGCGGCATGTTTATCTGACGGCCATGGACGCATACGTACACTAGAGGGGGCGGTGTGCGGAGCCAACTTTCCTAGTGAAAGTGATGCTTGTCCAGGTGCATGATCCGGAAGCAATGCCGCCGGGAGAAGCCAACAACGACGAGGAGCCGGAGGGGGAGGAGGAAACCAGAGAGGACGAAGGCGAAGGAGAAGATGAAGAAGAAGGGCCCAAAGGTGAGGGGTCACAAGGGGAGACCTACCAAGGGAGTCTCCAAGAGAGCGGCGATATTTCCAACTCTGATCTCGACCTAACCAAGATTATTGAGGTTGGTCTCTGTCTTCATCCATTTCCCTCATTCATCCATTCTCACTTCTAACTCACTTTCCCGTCCTACTCATGAGCAGTTAAGCGTTGGACGGGCGTCCCCACTAGAGGAGGGAGGATAGGAACCGACAAGACATGACGGGGATCTGACACCCATCATTGAACTAACAAGCGCAGAGGGGTCTCCCATCATGGCAGCTCCTGCGGCGGCCGAAACACTGGGGACTGGCGCTCTGGATCCCTGTAAGTCTCACAATTCACTACTGGTGCTTGGTGGAAAAGGATCCCATCTACCCAGCGTATGCCTTGTGCAGTGATCTCAACACTAGAGGCACGTTAGGCTGCGGAGCCCGGTCCGTCCGTGTGTGGACCAGCGGCGGACGTACAACCTCGTTTGGAACATGTTCTCTGCACTGAGTCGGCCCCAACAATTGATGAACAGGGGGCGGCGGACATTAGAGGGTCTATTCCTGAGACGAGGCCAGAAGTTGGTGGAGGTATCATTGCTGCTGGGGCGAGAGAAGAAGGTCGCTCGGACGTTGAGGATTTTATGACTCACGAAGACATCCCTGGGGCGGATCCTGCTACCGATCTGCTGGCGGCCTTCCCCATGTACCGACCCGCTGACCCTGAGGAGATAGACGACTCCGACTCAGAGGCGGCCGAAGAGTGCCGGATGGAATGGCGCAAGGGGTGGGAATGTATCCAGCGGTTTTCTTAGGCATCCTCAGTCCGATTGGCTGAGGCGGATGGGATCACTTCAGACCTGGCTGCTCTTTCTGTGCGCCGGAGGAGCTGACGCTCAGCGTCTTCATCTGACGGTCCGTGATTACATGGCTAAGAAGATACGCGAGAGCCGCCGGCGCACCGACATTTCCCAGTGCCAGGAAAGATCGGCAAGTGCTCAAGCGCTGTTGAGGGCGGAGCAGGAAGTCCAGCACCTCGAAGGGCAGGTGGCAGATAAGGAATCCTTCATCGCAACATGATCTGAGCTCATGGAGCAACTGACAGCCCAGATGGCTGATGCACAGGAACAGCTGGTGAAGGCGAGTCACCAGATGACCATGCTTCAAAGCGAGAGGGCGCATGCACAAGCTAGGGCTGGCGAGCTGTGCTCTGTGGTGGCCGATGAGGAGAGAGTCTTTCAAGAGCGAAAAGCAGCCCCGGAGACTACCATCCATAGGGTAGCAGCACTGGAAAGATCACTTCAGCATTCTGATCCCTAAGGGATTTGTTTTTTCCATCTCATGAACTTTTCTTGTACTGCTCATCATCTCAATCCAATATATGGCCAAATCCACTCTTTTGTACCCATGGTTTAATGCGCTCAACCATAGTTTCGAAACGAATATCAACTCACCCCTAGGCTCCTGTGGGACATGCCCAACGCGAGAAGCAAGGGATTCTCGTACCATCATTCCGTTCAACTGTGCGTCATTGACCAAGCTTCAGGCATCCCAAATCGTGCCTGGACTTCTGAGGTGACCCCGGGCCAATTGATGTGTCGACTTCTCAATGTACTTTAACACACGAGGGGGGCAATGCTGGGGGCATTGAAATCCATCCGAACACAGGGGGATGGAGAGAAAGGGTGAATCACGCTACCCAAATTCGGGACCCAATGGGGTGCAACCATGGAGGATAACTGTCAACCGTGGCAGAAACACAACATCCATATCACGTTGTCCTTGAACGGGGAAAATAAATGAGGGCTGACTGCTGACCATGTTCGCAACACAGTGCCTAACTCAAATACTGTCGGTCAGTTTCCCGGAACGTTGGCCCAGGACAGCAAGCAGACCGTAGGTCTGTCATCTATAGTGTTAGGGGGCCCCGTCAAACATGACCAGTCCTCCAGAATGTTGGCCCAGGATAGTAGGCGGACCGTAGTTCTGTCATCCATACTGCTAGGGGGTCCCGTCGAACATGAAAGGAAATGAGGATCCGAATAAAGGGGATCACAAAGCGTGGGAGGCAGAGTGGTGGCTTGTTCGAACAGAGTCCAACACTCTCAATATTGCGCCACCGTGGTGAAGGTGCATTAGGCGGACATACCGACCTGATCACGGGTCATCCCAATTTACAGGCATGACCTCTTTAACGAGAGAACTACTACTTCCCATTATTACCATGGGGCATCCCGCTGATCGGGGTAAATTTCCTGATTACACCACTTCTCATGAAGTCGGGTCGAGGGGCCGACAATAAGGAAGAACGCTATTTTTCAATCTCTGGAGCTGGACCCAAGACAAAATGTCCGGGAGGTCCTACGTATCTCATTAGGATGAGAATCAAGCCATACGTAGTTCTTGAAGCACAATTTAACGTCATGCGGGATGAAATATAGTTTAACATCATGCGGGATGAAATACAGTTTAACATCATGCGGGACGAGATATGAATCTTAGTTTTAGGTCTTAGAACTCGGACCATGAGGATCTTAGTTTTAGGTCTTAGAGCTTGGTCCGTGAGGATCTTAGTTTTAGGTCTTAGAGCTCGGACCCTGAGAATCTTAGTTTTAGGTCTTAGAGGTCGGATCATGAGAATATTAGTTTTAGGTCTTAGAGCTCGGACCGATTGTGGGAAAAGGGAGAAACAGACACATGGCACGGTGGATATGAAATCCGACGTGAATGAGGACCTAAACCTTAATTACGATGTGCTCTCTGGGGAAATGCTCGAGTCGAGGGACCAAACACGAAGGTAGGCTGGCTGGGCCCGCGGGGAAGTGCCTCAGGCACTCCTACGTATCTCATTAGGATGAGAATCAATACATACGTAGTTCTAGAAGGTGACATGGTAAGATACCAGTGCCATGGAAAAGGGGAGTGCGGGCATGGCCCTTGCACTGAAAGAAGCAGAATTTTATAAATCTTGTTTGTCCTTTAAGGTGAGTGGGGTTTTTGTGTGTGAAGTGACAGGCCTAGAGCAGCAGGTCGTGGTGTCACCACAAGCATCAATCCATGATAGGCATTGACAGATGGCATGGCACAAGACCAATACCCAACGTGATGTCCTCTACAACAAGGTCACCACAATGTGGTGCCGTTTTTCGTCGTGCGGCCAGGACGGTAATGTCAAAGTTTAGGGTCGTGTGATAGGACCAGCAACACAGTATAAGGTCATATGGTTTGGACCAGCAACAGAGTTTAAGGTCGTATGGTTTGGACCAACAATAGAGTTTGAGGTCTTATGGTTTGGACCGACAACACAGTTTCAGGTCTTATGGTTTGGACCAACAACACAGTTTAAGGTCATATGGTTTGGACCAGCCGGGAGAGGAGCCTCGGGCCAAAGAGGCCTATGAGGGTTCAACAATCCGGGAGGGGCAGGAGATGCTAGCTCCCAGCTATGCTGGGCCCGAAACGCAATGTCCGGGTGACTCTTCATTTCCCATGGGGAGGAGGGTCAAGCTGTACGCAACCCGTAAAGAAGAGACCCAAGGTCATACTCTAGCGCTCAGATCGCAGGAGCCCCGAGAGATGCCGTTACGTAGCTCGGTCTGTCTGATGTGCAGTTGTGTACTGAGGGTTAGTACAAGGAGTTTCGAGATTCCACCTTGACATAGTGGGGCGGAACATGACATGAACCATGCCACCAACATTCAGGGCCCGTGGAAACCGGCGTGACGACTGAGGATTACTGCTGACCATGTTCGCAACGCAGCATCCTATTGTGTTAGCCATGGGGACAAACAAACGAGCATCGACCGCTGACCATGTTCGCAACGCGGGATTTGTATCAATTTTTTGTCTGAAACCCTCGGGGGAGTTGGACCATGACGGTAGGAGAGCCCTTTGGCGTTGTATCCAGGCCGTTCTTGGGGGTCCCTCCGGGTGTGAAGGATGACGGGGGCCCGAATGAAGGGGAACACGAAGCTTGGAAAGTGGATGGAACTTGCCTAAGTCGAATCTGGAACTCCAAGTCCTAGACCAGAGTACCCTGAGCACATCATCAGACCACTGGAAAGGGTCAGAGGGCTCAGTACGAGAGCGGCCAAAAGATGGAAGATCCCTGGGCAAAAGAGGGGGTGTAATGCCAAACACCCTCGACACCGGGAGATCGTGGGATCTCCTAAGAGATGGGGCTGGACCTGACATCTAGGTGTTCAGGTGGTCCTACGTATCCCATAAGAATGGTAATCAAGCCATACGTAGTTCTGTAAAGCGTCTTCTAATGCCATTGGACATAGGAGGGCTAAATCCTGAGGACAGGGTGCGCGTGGTGCAGCTATTGCAAACCCGACGTGAATAAGGACATAATCCCATACCACGCTACGTGATCCTGTGGTCAAGGTCCCTGAGGTGAGATAGACGTGATAGAGGACCTCAAGCTGGACCCAAAGACGAAAGGTTTGGGTGTTCTTACGTATCCCATTAGGATGGGAATCAAGAGAGACGTAGTTCTTGAAATACAGTTTAACGTCATGTTGGACGAAATATGGATCTTAGTTTTAGGTCTTAGTGCTCAGACCGACGTGAAAGGGCGGAGTTTGGTAACTCCTGGGGATGGACCCAAGACGAAATGTCTGGACATTCCTACATATCCCATGAGGATGGGAATCAAGCCACACGTAGTTCTTGAAATACTGTTTAACGTCATGTTGGATGAAATACAGTTTAACGTCATGCGGGACGAAATATAGATCTTAGTTTTAGGTCTTAGAGCTCGGACCGAGGTGATCTTAGTTTTAGGTCTTAGATCTCGGACCATGGTGCAGTTTAGGGTCGTGCTGGACCCTGCAGTTTAAGGTCATGCTGGACCATGCAGTTTAAGGTCATGCTGGACCCTACAGTTTAAGGTCATGTTGGACCCTGCAGTTTAAGGTCATACTGGACCCTAGAGCCTAGGCAAAGTAGTTCTTGAGGAACCTGGAATTGGTGGGAGGAGTGATGCACTCACCATCCATGGTTACTAGGGAGTACGTGCCATTGGGACAGACCTTGTGGACAATAAAAGGTCCCTCCCACTTGGGCTCCAACTTGGGCGGCTTCCTGCCGGGAATCATTGGCACTCTGAGAGCCAGAACCATGTCACCTTGTAGGAAGGAGCGGAGGAAAACTTTCTTATCGAAATCTCGAGCCATCCTGCTCTGATGCCTCTCCAAGTTCTGTAAAGCGTGAAGCCTACTTCCGTCCGGCGCTTCTAACTCCGCTAGACGGATCTCGACAGCTCTATCCGGCGCTTGCTGGTCGTAGACCGCCCTGCGCAATGAGGGCAGCTGGACCTCGATGGGTAGGATGGCCTCATCTCCATAAACCAGTGAATACAGAGTCACCTGGGTGGAATTGTGAGTCATCGTCCTATAATCCTAGAGGGCGTTGGGGAGCTTGTCCAGACAACTTTTCTTGTTCTAACCCACCATTTTCTGCAAAATGTTAGAGACAGTTTTGTTAAACGCCTCAATCTGTCCATTTGCCTGTGCATGATAGCGAGAGGCGTGGTTAGAGAGAATATTGTACTTGGCATACAATCTTTTTAGATCGGCTGCTCGGAAGTTGGATCCTTTATCTGTGAGGATCGTGTGAGGTATTCCAAATCGGTGGATGATATTGGAGCTCACGAAGTTGGCGATAGAACCATCCTTGACTTCCCTGAGCGGGGATGCCTCTTCCCACTTTGATAAGAAATCTGTAGCGGTCAAGATGAACCGGCACTGACGGGTTGTCGCCGGCGGGTAAGGCCCTACGACATCCAACCCCCAGACTGCAAAGGGCCAAGAATACTTAGTGGTATGGAGAGGCTCTGGTGGCTGATGCACAAAGTTAGCATGAACTTGGAACGCATGACACCTCTTGGCATACTCGATGCAGTCGTGGATCATGGAGGGCCAGAAGTATCCCAATCTTCGAATCTGGTGGGACAACTTCAACCCGGCATGGTGGGCACCATAGGAACCAGCGTGCACTTCCTGCATGACCTGTGGGATCTCAAATCCTTGAAGACAACGGAGGAGAACACCATCAAACCCACGCCTGTAAAGAAGCTGCTCACGGATGGGACCGCTTTGAAGGGTGAACTGCGGCGCGCGACGCCGGATTCGTTCTCGTTCCGCTCGATCCATCGGAAGATGGCCGTGCTGGAGATATTCAACCAAGGGCGTCCTCCGGTCAGGAACTGTTCCGATCACCACACCTGGAACCCCGGGGGGTCCTGAAGCAGGGGCACCAGCGGTGAGATGGTTCACTCGCGAGCCACGATTGCCCTCTGGGATATCAGGAGTAGGGATAATAGGATCAATGACTCTCCGTTATGCCACATGGATGATTACGTCATCCTGTCTGGGATCTTGTGAGTGATGCGGCCAGGCTAGCCAAAGCATCTGCTCGACTGTTCTGCGACCGGGGAATGTGAACGACATCTGGTCTTGGGGGGGGAACTTAGCAATTAGATGGAGGGTGCACTCCATCAGTGGCATGAGTTCCGGTTTCCGGACAGCATAGTCACTGTTAACCTGCTTGATGACTAGCTCAGAGTCCACTTTCACACACAGACGAGGCACGTTAACCTCCAGAGCCAACTCGAGGCTAGTGATGAGGGCATGATATTCTACCTCATTTTTGGTGCATCCTTCTGACAATAAGAAAGAAAATGGTAGAACAGCTTGCTCCGGGGTGATGAAAACGATACCCAGGCCCACTCTGTTAAGCCTAGGATCCTTGATCCTTCTACCGATAGGGCTTCAAGAGGCACCATCAAAGTGCATCTGCTAGTATGGGATGGCGTGATCGACTAAGAGGATTGCCTCATCAGGAAATCCCGAATCCAGTGGCTGGTCCGTAGAGGTGGGATAGGTGGCGAAGAAGTCTTCCAATGCCTGCCCTTTGATGGCCTTCTGAGGTACGAACCTAATGTCAAACTGCTGGAGGATCACCGCCCAGCGTGCCAATCGGCCAGTCAACATAGGCCGACTTAGGATGTGTTTCAACGGGTCTACTCGAGAGACCAACTGTGCCTCATAGTGCTGCAAGTAGTGCCGTAATTTCTGTACGGCGAATACAAGCGCCAGACAGCTCTTCTAGATAGGAGAATATCTAATCTCCGTGTCGAGGAGCATGCGGCTGAGGTACTAGAGGCTATTCTTTATTCCCTCGTTGTTCTTCTGGGCGAGAAGGGCGCCGAGGGATTTCTCTAGGGCGGTCACGTAAAGGACCAGCTGCCTTCCGGGAACGGGTGGCATCAGGACCGGAGGTTGAAGTAGATACCGCTTGATCTCCTCAAAAGCGGTCTGACACTCTTCATCCCACCCGTAGGCGGCGCCATTCTTTATGAGCCGGGAGAAGGGCTTACACTTGCCGGCCAAATTCACAATGAATCAGCGTATGTAGGCTAAGTGGCCTTGGAGGCCTCGAAGCTCCCAAATATTACTCGGTGGAGGCATCTGACTGATGACCTTGATCTTCTCGAGGTCGATCTCGATACCTCGATATCTCACAATGAAGCTAAGAAAATTTCTGGAGGTGACCCCGAAGGCACACTTCAACGGGTTCATCTTCAAGTAGCGATAACGGAGGAAACCGAACACTTTCTCCAAATCTTTGAGATGGTCCCGGCGCTGATGAGATTTAACCACCAGGTCATCTACGTAGCATTCCACCAGTGTCCTGAGGATCGGCTTGAATATGCAGTGCATATCCCGTTGATAGGTGGCACCCGCATTCTTCAGGTCGAAGGGCATAACCTGGTATCAGAAGGTACCCTGGGGGGCTCTAAAGGCAATGAACTCTTCATCCTTGGGGGCCATCCGGATCTGGTTATACCCGGAGTACCCATCCATGAAGGAGAGGGCTTGGAACCCGGCCGTCGCATCGATCAACAGCTCTATCACTGGATGGGGAAAGTCATCCTTCGGACAGTGGCGATTAAGATTGCGGAAGTCAATGCAGACCCTGATATGCCTGTTCTTCTTCCTGACGGGCACAATGTTGGCTAGCCACCAGGGATACTAGACTTCCTTGACGAAGTTGGCCTTAATGAGCTTATCAACTTCGGCCTCAACCATGGCACCATGAAAAGGGTGCATTTTCCTGGAAGGCTACTTGAACCCGCGATGGTTTGCTGGGAGGCCAAGGCGGTGGACGACCACCTCGGGATCTAGTCCCAACATCTCATCATAACTCTAGGCAAACACATCATGGTGCTGTCTGAGGATGTCTATGTACTGTTTTCTTTCCTCGGGTGGCATAACGGCGCTGACCAATGTCGGTCTCGGGTCCGCCTCACTGCCGAGGTCCACCTGTACTAGCTCGTCAACCGTGGTGGAGACGCCCTCCTCAACGGCGGGAGGATCATCTTCCATGTCATCTTCTCTGCTCGAGGAAGGATCGTCCACGGGGGGAGCCATTTCGGGGCAGCTCGACCCTGATGGGGAGCTGGCACTGGCTTGGGCGGCGGAGGACATCCCGACGGGAGACTCATGCACCACAGAGACCATGGCGACGAAGGCGGTCAATCCAATCCCATCCGGCCTTTGGCCCAAGGGGCCACGCTTTACGACATCAAAGTAGTGGTGACGCGTTGGATTGAGCCAGTTGATTCCAGCTTGGAGAAACAGACACGTATGACGTACCGTTGTTTCCATGAGCCCAACATCCTGATATCGCACATGGGTAGGAGGCTCGGGGATCAACTGAGCCTGGTTGGTGTAAGAGTACGAGGTGATCTCCCACCATCGCTTAGACCCGGAAATATGCCTTCCTCTGGAACTCAAGACAACAAATCACTCTCACATATCGGGATTCGTAGCTTCCAACCAATGGATTGGGAAGACATATGCGTCATACAGACCAGCCCAGGGATCACATGCGACAGCGGTGGGCTCATCCTCACCTGAGAGGATTTGCTTGTCCTTGGTCTTGTAATAGTCAGCGTCCAGGTAATGGGCTTCACAAGAGGAAAATAGAGACGCATCTCCTTGGAGCACACCCACTCGAACCTTAAGGGAGTATTTGAGGCACTGGTGGAATGATGAGGGAACCACCGCGTCCAGATGGAGCCACGACCTGCCCATCAATGCGTTGTAGGCAGGGTCCTGAGAGACAACCATGAATTCCGTGTTGGAAACTAAGCCACCGAACTGGGTCTTCAGACGAATCTTTCCAAGTGGAGTTTGCTCGGTCCTATCATACCCCTAGATTCTGAGGTCATAGGGAGTTAAATCATTCTCGAACAACCCTAGTTTTCGCAGTGTCCGAGTTGGGATCAAGTTAATCCTAGAACCCGTGTTGACAAGACAGCGATGAACTTCCACGCCATTGAACTAGCCAGTAATGTACAATGGGTGGATGTTACCCTGTATGGGAAGGTCTTTATCTTCACCGGAAAACGAGATAACCACCTGATATTCGGCATCCCCGATCACCTCGGTGTGGAAGGATTATGTGGCCGCTACCTCCGTTTCGAACTGGAGGGGGCTTCTTAGAGCCTCAGTGAGCACCTCACGCATTTAGGACGACAGGCGAAGGGCCTAAAGTATGGAAAGCCTTGCCGGAATACCATCCCGATGCATCAGGACATCATACTTTCGCGCCAAATGCGAGCTTCTGCTTACAGGAGGTCGCTCTACGATTGGGGGCATGACGGGTCCTGCTGGCGGGACCAGCGACTGACTGGTACTAGGCGCGTCCTGTTATGCACTAGCTGAAGCCTGGGAGGTGACTTTCATGCCAGGACCGAAAGGCCGTAGTCTGCCAGTGGCAGGGCTGGGTTGGTCGTGACGCGGGCAAGGGGGTTCCACCCGATCCAGCAACACAAACAGTGGTGGAAGGGAACCCGTTGTCACCGGGTGAGGGAGTCGCGAGTGCTTCTCTCTGTACCGGGCCTGCTGCCTGGTCTCGGTAGCATGCACGGCCTGACTGGAGGTGACGACTGCCATGCCCCGGTGATTCACGTAGCCACACCTCCGTCGGCGTTGGCGACGGCTGGGAACATTGGGGAGATTTGCCTGGCGCTCCTCATCGTCGGGAGCCAAAAAGGGATTTACCAACTCTACGGTGTTAACCGAAGCGTACCCCGGGCTGTCCGGGAGGTCCACCTGGCGCCCCTCATCGTCAGGAGCCAAAAATGGATTTACCAACTCTATGGTGTTAACCGAAGCGTACCCTGGGCTATCTGGGAGGTCCACCTGGCGCTCCTCATCGTCGGGAGCCAAAAAGGGATTTACCAACTCTACGGTGTTAACCGAAGCGTACCCCAGGCTCTCACTCGAGGAATCATCCACTACCGGACGGGGTCGCGGAGGGATCCCCATCTCCGGGGGCATGAAATCGCTAAGCGTGCGAGAAGATGACGGTAATGGCAGGGTGCGTTCTTTCTTCTCGTGTCACCGCCTTCTCTTCTGGGAAGAAGTAGGCTGGGATGACGAGGCCAAAGCGGCGCTCGCAGACTCTGAGGGCTCTGGCTGACTCAGGCGGGCACGGATAATTCCATGGGCATGGGCGACCGTCCTGCGGGCCATCCAGTCATTATACTTCTAGGACCCATGGTCGGAAACCTGTTCCCACCCATCCCCGTCGTCGCTGCTACCATCTGATCCCATGAAGACACCTGCCACCTGTGCCGGGGCTAGGCCCAACCTGACTATGTTGTTGTCAATTTGGTCTTGGAGCTAGTCCTTGGACACATAGCACTGCTGGATGGTGTGTCCCAGGATCCGGTGGTAAGGGCAGTAGTTGGGGTGATCAGTGAGACATGCCTCTTCTGGCTTCCGGAACTCAGGCATCCGTACGATCCTCTGCTCCAAGACGCTACGGAAATAACCGGGGATCTGGGCCTCACCAAATGAGTAAGCTCGATTCCTTCTGTCTGGAAAGGGGACTCTTGGGGGCTGACCATGACCAGGGGCTGGAGGAGCAGGCCGAGGAGGCGGAGCCGGATTACCTCGCCTAGGTGGTGGTGGTGCATTATGAGGAGGCGCCTGCTGATTTTGAAGCGGTCGCTGCTGGGCCGGAGGCTGTGCCCGTGGGGGTGGACCCCTACGAGCCTGCTGAGCTGGCCTTACTGGTAGCAACTCTAGATATCTGGGGGCCTCGATCTGGGCCATAGCAGTGGGCTCGGCTCTGGCGGCTCTTCTTGCAGAGATTACAGGAGGCAGCAGGCGTGCCTAACTGGCCTGTTGTAGGGCTTCTTCGAGGTGCTGAGCCTTGTCCGAGAAGTCCCGGAACCCTCCAGGGTAATTCTGCGTGATCAGGGAAGGAACCAACTCCGCCCCGATGTTCCCTACACACATCGTTAGTAATTTCTCTTGAGTTAGTGGCATGTCAAAGAAGTACGTGAGCCCCTTCCACCAGGCGACGAAGTCCGAGACTCGCTCTTCGGGCCTTTGCATGCACCTGAAGAGGTCTGCAATGTTCATCTTCTGGGTTGTGGAACTGAACTGGTAGAGGAATTTCCGGCGAAGGTCCTCCCAGCTAGTCACCGATCCAACAAGGAGCTGGCTGTACCAGACGAATGCTGGTCCTTCTAGTGTCTGAACGAAGCACAAGAGCATGGCAGCCTCCTGCTACTCCAGAGTCCCTAACATAGGCTTGCACCTCGAGTTGAAGTGGGCCAAGTGTTGAGGTGGGTCTCCGGTCCTGTTAAAGGGGGCAAAAGTGGGGTTCCCGAATCCTGGCGGGGATGGCATGTCATCCACCCATGCTGGGTACGACTTGCCATCTGGCGGTATTGCCACCTGCCGAGTTTCCAAGGACTCCAAGCGAGCGATGAGTACTTCCATCAGATCATCCGGGTGCAGATTCCTATCCTGATGGGGATCTCTAATCACAAGCGTGTTTCCAGGCTCTTCGATACGGTAGTCGCTCTCAGCGGATCGCAGGGCAGCTGGCGGAGCGACTCTCGGAGCGGCGGGAGGAAACCGAGCAGGGTCCCCCAGGTTGTCTCGCCGCTCGGGAGGGTTCGGCGAAACATATCGCGCCCTCTTGCCATGGGTTCCAGCACCCCCCTGTCGGCGAACACGACACGGTCACGGTTTCCTGGGGGAATCTCAGCAAGGGGTAGATGGTCCTGCCCCTGCTGTCCTGGTCTAGGAGCACCATAGTCAGGCCGCCACTCTGCAATGCGTTCGGCCAAGAGCTCATCAACCAGCCTCTTTTGCTCAGCTAGCTGCTGGCGCAGCGCAGCCTTCTCGAGATCTTCCTCTACCTTCTGCACTGAGGCAGATGGGTCAGCGAGTTTGACAGACCCAACAGGCTCTTTACCCTTACCAATGTTTCGGCCTAGTGTCAGTGCCTCTGTGGGTACAGGAAGACCTAGGAGGCTCCTCTGTTGGCGAGTAATCCTCCCAGATGGGTCCAGTAGCGGCTTGTCCTCGGGGGGTGAGTCCCCTTCAAGGGGCTCCACAATGTTTCCCCCATCTGAAAGGTCAGCCATGTTGACAGCGACTGCCCTTGGCGACGTTCCCTCAGGGTTGCCCAGCGGATTGGGCTGTCGGCGGATCGAATAGAAGAGTAGAGAAGCGTACTGCCCCCATCTGTGGATGTGCGTGTGGGGTTGGCCTCCTCGATAACTCTGCGGAGTACTTGAAAAATCTGAACGCATTGTTTCTGGAGGGCCTCGTGGTGGTCCAGCGAATCGGGGTACCGGACCGTGGGGAGTGCTGCTAGGTCAACCCGGTGGCACTGCTCACCGATCTCCTCGAGATGCGCTTGGCTCCCGGGATAAGGCGCTAGCTGATAGTGGAGGCGGGAGTGAGTCACTCGGAGAATCTGGAAGAAGCATTCAAACTCTCCCGGGGTGAGTGACTCCGGCACATCAAAATATGATTCTGCGACAGGCCAAAACTTCTCATGGAACTGGCCCGCTGCAAGAACATTCCAAAAGCTCCACAGCTCCGGTTTGGGGTCCGGAACCTATCGACCGTGCTCGTCCACCGAGGAAAATCGGGGAATTGGCAATGGAGTCCAGGAAGGCCGCCAGGGCGGTGGGCTAGCCATCGGGGAATACGGAGAACATGCCGATTGGTCGCCGATCCCTAGGTCATCCTCCCGGGGTTGCAGTGCCCTGGCTTCCACGTCACGATAGGATGGGCCAGCGAACGGGCCTCCTGTCATAGCGTCGGTGCCCGCCAAGGGTGTGTCACCTCGCGATTCTTCTGTCAGTTTCTAGAAAAGATCCTCAACCTCCCTAGTAAGGGCAGGAGGTGCTTCCGCGGAGGCCAGTAGAAACTGCGGGCTTGACCCTCGGTGGTACGCCAAGTCCTCGTCCTCCTGGATATACCTTCAAAGGCAGAAGGGGATTATACAGATCTTGCATTCGGGGAGTACGAGACTGACGTGTCGTGCCCCCATCCCTTCCCTCGACTCGAAGGGTTGGGGGGAAGGTTCCATCGTCAAGTCGTACTCTACCTCAAAATCCAAGAAACGAACTGGTCTAATTTCCGTCCGGACTCCCCTGACATTCCTCCTACGGAGACGACGCCCGACCTTCCTTCCCCTGGGGAGATCCTCAGGGTAGGGACGATTTTCGTCATAGGGTCCCCCGGCCACAATGGAGCTGGGGCAGAGGGGAACGAGGGCCGGGGTGAGAGAAGCACTAGGACAGATGTCGAAAGGGACATGGGGAGGACCTCCATGTGGGCGGGCGACTGGATACACAACGGCTCCATGCTCGCGGCCAGCAGTAGGGGGAGTGACCTCATACCCCATGCAGCGGGCACTGGAAAGAGTCATACCCAGAGCATAGCCGTCGTGACGAAGCTTTCGGCTTTCCAGATTGGAAGCATGGAATGAGCCTTCCTGGTGAGGGGCACTACCGTAGATTGGTCCGCAGTGGCCATCGCCAGTGCCCATGACCGGGAGACTCGACCAAACTTGCCTGCAGGGCGGTCGGGGTTTCGATCCCATTCGGGCACGTGGCTGCCCCTGCTCAATGTGTGCGAGGGTCTGGTAACGGGAGTCAGCAGTGGCTCAGGCCACAATGGTTGCTAATGTTGATGCCCCAGGATGGGCATTCTCTCCCGCTCACGCCCGACGCTGGCGTCGAGTCAGATGGGCCGAAACCAGCAATGCGGGCATGAAGATTGCCTGCTCCTCGGCTCAGGGAGCCGGGTGGCGGCGTCGACGCAGCCTGGTGGGGGTTCTTGCCGTTGACCCTGGGATGGATCGCCGATCTGGTGGACCCAGACATTCCCCACCTCATTGGCGTAGGGGAGGGATGTGTCAAGGCGCTCCGGGGATAGACTCCCGAAGCGGTTGAACGTCGGCGTGGGGAGCGGTGGCTCCCTGTGTGGCCCTTGAGGGCGGCGATGGTGGTGAGGCGTAGCCGCCTCTAGATCCAAACGGGCCATGCCCCTGGTGGGGATGACCCCTCCCTCATCATACCTACGAACCAGGTCATTGATCACCCATCGCTGGATGAATTCTGACGGGGAGAGGGGGCGCAGGCGCCTGGCTGCTACGGCGGTTGGAGTCGGAGCGGCCGTGAAATGGACAGGACCACGCGGGGTAGCCACGTCAGTACTGCCCCTGCCCCTGCACCGGTGGGCAGGTGGCGATCGAGCTCCGAATGCAGTGATCTGATTCCTGGAAGCAGGGAAATGAAACCATTAGCATCAACAGGAAAAGAGATCAACGACCAAGACCAAACATCATTCCGTCTTCCATGGTCGGCAAGAGGGATCCATACTGGCGGAGTCGCAGAACGTAGTAGTCAACGCCCTGACGGCCTCGACCCCTGGTGGGTTCCCGTCCTGGTGAGGGTTACCCGGACCTGGTGACATGCAATTCTTCCGATGCCCTGACGGCTACCATTCCCCGTGTTGAGGAGAAGAGCTTCACATCGGGGTCACCATTTTTTGTTTCCGACGCTTTCGCCAGGGCGCACGCGCGTCCGTCCTCAAGGAGGACGCGCTGCTTCCTGCCCTGCATTGCCGCTTTCCAAATGCACACGACATTCATTCCTTGTTCAGGGACGTCTGCTCCTTGATCGAAACCGGGATGATGGGATGTCGGTTCTTCCTTCCGTGGATTCCTCCTCGGAGCTCATCACCTAGTCCGGGTCTCCCTCATAGATTTAAGACGGGTTCGTGAAGCTCATTCACAGTGCCATATCTACATGGACGCCGGTTAATTACGATGCTTCCGTCAAGATGCTCCAAGGGGTCTTGTCGGGGCATCAACCTTCGGTGAGGAGAATGGTCACGTTAGGGCGTCGTCAGCATGTCTGTCTTTGGTCCCTCATCATAGGACTTCTCGAGGGCGCGGAAGCCCGAGGCATCCCACATCGAACGTGGGGAATGTTCAAAATCTGAGGGTTTCCTCAGCTTCCCATGTTTGACACGGGGTATGCCGCGAGTTTAACGACTTGCGTAGACGGATCAGATTGAAGGGCCCCTGGGGGGAACACCGATGTTGGGGCCAGCACATGGGCAGCTTCCCGGATGCTACGGAGTGAAATGGGGTGGCATGATCCCACCGGGATGTGGCGGCCCGGGTAAGGATCGGGATGGATGGTGGAGTGAGATATGGGTCTTACGCTCTGGGGCGTCCCAAGAGGAGGAGTATAGTTTAATGTCATGCGGGACGAGGTCATATAGTTGAATGTCATGTGGGACGATGGCATACAGTTTAACGTCATGCGGGATGAAATACTGTTTAACGTCATGCGGGATGATGGCATGTGGGGCTTATGCTCTGAAGCGGCCCATGGTGGGTAGTGAACCGACATGAAGAGGTCGGAACAACTGGGTGGTGGGCTTGAGCCTCATGGAGGCTTCCTATGTACCGTGCGTTAGCACGGATCAAAGTCCACGTAGTTCGCTGGGATGGGGCTTACGCTCTGGGGCGTCCCATAGAGGATGTCATGGTCGATGCATGCTCTAAGCCCACGTGAGTCATGCTCGGTGTAGGAAACAAGAGGCAGCAGGGACCAGATGATCACGTCGCGAAGGATGCGTCCGTGAGAAGCAGAATGGGGTTTATGCGTTGAGCGGCCCAAAGGGGAAACAGGGGCTTATCCGTGGTTCGCGGCCCTTGGTGTTGGGGCTTACTCCAAGGTGGAGGCCCGTGGTGCAACAAAGCGCAGTGGGAAAAGGACTCCACTGGCCTTGGCAGGGGGAAGTACGGAGATGCATGGGTATAGTCATCCGCAAGAATGGTTAGGGGATTACGCTCTGAGGCAGCCCTTCCCCCACGGACAAACGCCGCTCCGACAAGGAGGATCTCATTCCATGTGAGGAAGAGTCCATTCCCGTGGAGATGAGTGGCGTAAATAATGCCCGAGATGGGGGGACCCTGCGTACGAAGGACGGGGTCAGACCATAGTTTAATGTCTTGTGTCAAGGACGAGGTGCTTAGCAGTTTAACATCCTGCAGCATGGACGAGGTTGGTTTTCTCCACACCCCTAGGGCTTATAGGCCCAACGCCCTCTACCCCTTGTGGAAGGGAAGGCATCAGCAAGGCTGTAGTGAAGGGGGTCGCAGGGCAAACCACCGGGGGGTCCATGTTAGTTTGGGTATGCGAAGAAGCAATAGTCGTTATCATGCCTATGTGGAGAAGCATAAGGCAAAGAAACGCAACGGGAAACACGGCCCAGGGGACCTTGAGGTTACTTCATACGAGCCTGGAAGGCCGTACGGGAAAACAACGCATGCCACGCATGCCCGGCAGGGGAGACATCAGGTGCCGGTGTAGGGGGAAGCAAAAGGGAATCAAGGTGAGAGGTCCTGGGCTTTGCACGCAAAAGGGAAGGTTTGGCCGCGAAACACCGGGACGGTGTGCAATTGGAGCAAATGGAATTGCGCGCGAAGAGGTAATTATGTGCAGGGTATTGCGTGCAAGGCAGGGTATTGCGTGCACAGGATGCGAATTGCGCGCAAGGCTGGAACTCGAGGGAGGGGGCTAATTCACTGAGGCCGGTGGAGTTGCGCACAAAGGCGAACTCCGGGGAAAGATTGCGCGAAATGAGGGATTAACTGAATGCCATCTTTCGTGTGGGGGAGCTTAATTGCACGCACTAGAGTCGCTTCGGATTCCTCAACCCCCAAACCGTTCGGGGTCGCCTTATATTTATAGGCGACCTCTGGCGTGGAATCCAGGCTGCGCGCGAAATTTTACACACCGGGAGCCGCTTGCGTGCAATATCAGGCCGCGGAGACCAGGGGCGCGCAATTATTGCGCCCCTCACTGGCACAATTCCGCGCATCCTGGGAGGACTTCACGCACAGAACATTTTTTCGTGCAGATCCTCCTTTATTTCGCGCACCACTTCCCAGGCCTCCGGTTCGGGCCTCTGATTCCGAATATGACTTCGCTTCATCATTTCAAAACTTCCTACAAGAGTTACAGACCTTTTTTCGGCATCAACAGTGAGGGTGAGATAGTGCCTCCCAGGGAGGATAGTATCAAGGTGCAGTGATTGTGTCCCTTTGACATGTTATTCAAATAATATGTGTGGGATTCTAGGAATCATTGGTGGTTACTTATGGAACTATTGGATACTCTTTTCCTAGGATGATCTATGATATAGAGATCCCCTTACTCTCTTGTTTGGGATTCTTTGACTGGGTATTTATATTTATCATATTTCAGTACCCACTCCTTAGGTTTTGGTTACTCTCCTTAAAAGAGAGGTGAAGACATGTAGGGTATTCCTTGTTATTTCCATGTCAATCTTCTCATGGTTAGATGAGTCTACTCTCATTCTGTAGGCAGTGAAGACTCAGTAAGATGTCCATCTACTCACTGTATCTAACTACTTGTGTTTTGGTGAGATTACTCCACTCTCTAGTTGGGTTGAGCTGTACTCATTTATCTCACCTTATTATATCTATTACTCCCCTTTTTAGTAATCTATTTCTTCTCCCTAGATCCTTCTGGTCATCCTACTAATTATTTTTATAATCATCCATTCTTGGGATTTTCATGATCTTGGTGTGACCTTATAGATGATAAAATCGTTGATTTTGAATTTAGAGGAGTTAGGGATACAAAGTTCTTGGAACATGTGTGGTGTTCATGAATTGGGATTCACGAGCAGAGTCCTCCTGTAACAAACCAACGTTTCATTAATAGAAATCCAACTTTATATAATTAAATGTCTCTTTATGTAAAATGTTTATATAAAATGTCAAATTCCTTCGTTTTATGTTAATAATTTTGATCGTTGCTAATATAGCCGTTGAACAGTGATCACATGATTAGTATAAATATAGGGCTTTAACAAATCCAATTTACTCAGAAAAAAGAAGCGATGGCCTCATACAGTAGAATTGATCCATATGAAGCCCAATTTTTGGATCTTGGAAAAGATTTGTCGTCCTTGGGTTTCTCTCTTGAAAAATCCCAAGATGAGCTTCATCATGTCAAGCTCGAACGGGACCATCTACGGGAAAAGTGGAAGTTGATAGAGATTACCACTTGAGCGATGTTATCCGAGCCACCCCAAGAGTCTGTCACCATCGCACACCATACCCTTAGGTCTTATGAAGCTGTTTTAAGGGGTTATGTAACAAATCTCTAGTACTATGTTCATGTACATTATTTTTCTATATAACAATGAATATACATTCTTGTCATTATTGATACATTGTAAATAGTTTTTTTATGTACAAATAGTGTTTTTAGTAATTATTTAATTAAGAATTATATTTTATTAAATTAAGGTATTTTTGAATTAAATAATATTTTAATAAAATATTATTATTATTAAATTAATTTTTATTAAATATAAATGATCTTATAATTTTATGAATGCAATTGTAATTTTTATTAAGGTTTGAAATCCTTTTTTGTCAAAACCCATGAATTTTCGATAAATGTTAGTTTTTATTTTACAAGTAAAAATTAACATATTTAGAAAATAATTTAGATATAATAAATTTTATTTCTGGAATCAAGACGTCGAAATTATCAAACAGTGAATTTTTCATAATTTTCTAAGACAGTCAAATTTTTGGGTAAAAATTAAATACCGTTTAAATATATAATGTGTTTTATGACATCATAATGACCCAATAGTGATGTAATAAAATACTATAAGCTTTATGTTCGTCCAATATAAGTTTTACCATTAAAATAATGTGATTTTTGATTTTTTTTGACTTATTTTACAAATCATTAATGGACCCCTCAAGACTTATTAAACATCTTGTCTTTTTAAATTATTTTCCATGGGAGAGTGACTCACCTCCACATAAGTAACCACATTATATAAAGAAGTTCAGAATTTTTCCTCATAAAATATTATTTTACTCTCCCCTTTTCCAAAAAACATGGTAAAAAACCATGAGTTTATTTGTGGTTTGGATTAGTTTAATTTAATTGGTCCCAAACCTAAATTATAAAGAATTCACTCACTTTTCCTATATAAACCCACCCAAGCTCCCACTTCCTCCTCACTCAAAGCCTTTAGAGTTCATCCAACCTCTACCCTAATCTCTCTATAATCCTCCCAAGGTTCCCCAAGTTCCCATGAAGCCTCTCTCAAGCCTCTATCAAGCCTCTGGAAGCACACTTCCAAGTAAGGGTTTTTTCCTTTCACTTTTTTGTCCAATTTTCTTAATATTGTTATGCCCTTTTTATTTCAATTATAAATGATGTGGTATGGTTTCACACTTACCCCATACTTCTCTCTTATTGTTTGAATGATGAGAGACCCATTTCTCTCTCATTAAATGCCTCCCATGTACATTAGTTACTATGCCGAAATTCCGAACGGAACTTCTCTCTCCTCATTTACATTCAAGCAATACTTTTGTATCATGAATCTAAATTTAATTACAATTTTTGGGAAATATATATATATATATATATATGACCCCCTTACTGTCCATTTCATTTAGATATGATGAGGCACCCCTTTATCTCCCATCAACCATTTTTTATGAATTCTTATATCACGCCATTACGCTGCCAAAATTACACCAATTTTCTGAGCCAATATCATTATGTAGTGAATACCATGCCCATTTCTCCATAAAGGGTGTTCACCATCCTGCACATTTACATATTGATTATAAAGTTTCATTCCACATTCCTTTTTCATGGAATAAATGATTATGTTTTAAGAATCCATGTTTTATGAATCATGTGTCACACTTATGCATGAAATGAAATGTTTAAGAAGGGTGCACCCTTATAGTCCTCCAATGCATTGGGTAAAGTATAGTATCATGATAAGACATGTGCAATGAGTATTGAATCATGATAATTCAAGTGAAATGAGGGTTTACTCGTGCTTCAGGTGCAATGAGGATTTACTCATGCTCCATGTGCAATGATCCTTGGATCATGATAATTCCATGTTAAGTGTTGTTGCCACATTTCCATGTTATGATTATGATACTTTATCAAGCCTTTATGTCCATGTTTATCTTGTGTTCTATTGATATTCCTATTGTCTAACATGTATTTTACTCCTCATGTATTCCATGTTTATTCACTTACTGGGGTTTATATCTCACCCTTTTATTATGCAAGTCCTTAGGTTATCCCATGAAATGCTAAGTACGAGGGAATATAGTGGTCATTTAAAGGAAGTTTTCAATAAAGATGTTGTATTTCATGTTTTAAGTTGTTATGTAATGATCCTAAATTCCAAAGACACTAGATCTCTCGATCTACCATGTTGCATCAAGTGAATAGTTTATGAAATAAATCATGTTTAAGTTTGTAATAAAAGCAGGGTTGTCATAGTTGGTATCAAAGGATAGGTTTAGTTATTTTTGGGATTAGGATTATAAAACCCTAGTATCCTTAGATACAATAATAAGTACAATAAAAACGTCCCTAAGTTTTGGGGAGTATTTAGTAAGTGGGTTATCCAAAAAATGCGTCCCTTTCTAGATACGAGCAGGTAGAGGCGGCTTTGGCACAGATGTATCCTAAGGGTAAAACCCGAAAACACCACTTTGAGATAGACTCGAATGGGAATTGGTGAAGGAAAACAGGCCTTGCTACACTCTTGGTTACAACACTCCTGAGGTTTATTCTTTTCTAAATTCACAAGCTTAGTATGAACCCTTTTTAAGGGAATTAAAAAAACCCCTAAGAATATATGTTAGAAAGTAGATCGCAAAAATCCTAGATTGAAGCCTATAGATTCATAAGTTAAGGAAATAAAATTTAATGTATAAGTCATAAACTTTTGTCTTTGGATTACCATTTATGTGTTACCCCTAAATTTCATTTTATTCCAGCCAATGGCCAGTAATAGGAGGACTCGAGCAAAAAACTGATTTGAAGATTAGTGTGATGACTGTACTAATGAGATGCCCAATCCAAATGGAGCGGGAATCAAAAAAAAATTCACGCTTTTCTCTCAGATAACTCATTATTTGAATATAAACACATGTCAAGTGGAACATTCAACCCCCCCCCCAAGAAATAAAAAGTTACTATCGAGAGCTTCATGAGACAAAGGCCTCCAACTTTTAGCGGATCTTCTGATCCCATGATCGCTGAACAATGGATCAACTCCCTTGAAACGATCTTCACCATCCTTCAATGTTATGAAAAAGAGAAGGTTATCTTTGAAGCTTATCGTATGGAGGGTGAATCTGATCAATGGTGGACGTTGATAAAAAATACGAAGCCTAAAGAGGAGATCGAGGCGTTGGAATAGAAGGATTTCTAGAAGATGTTTTTCGAAAAATATTTTCCGTGCACCCTCCGGATTAAGATGGAAAGGGACTTCCTTTCCCTCAATGAAAAAGATGAAGAATCTGTTGAAGCGTACAAGGAAAACTTCACAAGGATTGAACGATATGCTTTCAGATTTGGAATTACCCTCGAATTTAAAGTTGACCACTTCTTTGGTGGGATGAAGCCTAGCATACGGAAAGCATTAGTGATCTATGACTTCGACAGCTATGAGGAAATAGTCTGATGTGCCCTCAAGGTCAAAATAGAGACAATGGAATCACATGGGTATCATTAGGACAAGAAGCGTAAGGTAGAATTAAATGATGGCAGACCGATGGATAAATCCAACGGTGCTAAGAAGATCCAGCACCCCACTTTCCAAAAGTGTGGAAAGAAGCACCCTGGAAATTCCCTCAAGGGGGCGAGGAAATGCTTTAGGTGTGGAAAAGATGGGCACCTAGCTGTTATCTGTCGGCAAGAAAGACCATCAGCTATGAAAGAGGAGAGGAACACTCCGTTCGAACCTCAACACATTGTTCATTTCTACAACTTCAAAGAACCGGGGCATTTTGCAAATCAGTTCTCTAATCCAAGGGTTTTCGACGGCAACCAACAACCTCCAAGGCAGCAAAGAAGAGCTTTTTCCATCACTTCTGCCGAAGTGAACCCCGAAAACGATGTGGTGACTAGTACGCAAGTTATTCATTCAATAATAGAAAACATACTTTTTGATTCAGGTTCAACACATTCTTTCATATCTTGAAAGTTTAGTAGAAAAATCCCAACACCACCACAAATCATGGAATTGAAGTTGTCGATGAGTACAGAAAATGGGGAAATCATTGAATCCCATGAATATAAGTCATCCCTTATTATAATATGTGGATTGAATTTCCCAGCGAACCTCCTCATACTCCCTCTGGTAGAATTTGATGCAATTCTTGGCATGGATTGGCTTTCCTTATATAGAGCCAACATAAATTGTCGGGAAAGGGAAATCACACTCCATATGGAGTATCGACCCCCAATTCTTTACATGTGTTAGGATGAAGATGAATCCCCTTTAGCTCCATCATCTCAAGCATGGATATTACTTCCCTATGAGCACGCGTATCTGGCTTAGATGATTGAGTCCAAGGAAGAAAGCATCCTTGAAGAAATGCCTATTGTGAGGGAATTTGCTGAAGTGTTTCTCGAGGAACTTCATGGTCTTCCTCCTAAAAGAGATGTTGAATTCTCAATTGAACTTATACCAGGGGAACTACCTATGTCAAAGACTCCATATAGAATGGTTGTCGTGGAGCTTGAAGAGCTAAAGAAATAAATACAAGAGAATCTGGATAAATGGTTCATACGCCCAAGTGCTTCACCATGGGGTGCAGCAGTCCTCTTCGTCAAGAAGAATGATGGGTTAATGCACCTTTTCATCGATTATCATGAGCTCAACAAAATCACAATAAAGAACAAGTATCTTCTCCCACTAATTGATGACTTGCTCGATCAGCTACATGGAGCACAATACTTCTCCTGGGTGGACATGTAGTTGGGATATTATCAAGTAAGGGTGAAGAAGGAAGATATCCACAAGACTTCTTTTCGCACAAGATACGAGCACAATGAATTCATAGTAATGCCTTTAGGACTCACTAACGATCCATAAATATTCATAGACTTGATAAATAGAGTATTTAGAGATTACCTCGACAAATTTTTGGTAGTATTTATAGATGATATTATAATATACTCCAAAACCAAGGAGGATCATGAGGAGTATTTAAGAACTATACTAGAGACTTTGCACAAGGAGAATCTCTATGAAAAGTACAACAATTGTGAGTTCTGGTTGAAGGAGGTCTCATTCTTGGGCCATATCATCATAAGCAATGGGATATCTGTGGATCCCTCCAAAATAGTTGCAATTGAAGGATAGCCGAGGCCAACATCGGTAACGTATATCCATAGCTTCTTGGGGTTAGATAGATATTATAGAAGATTTGTCAGAAATTTCTCATGATTTTCCAACCCTCTTACCAAGATAACTCGAAATGGAGTAAAGTTATCTTAGAGTGATGAATGTGAAGAAACCTTAAAAGAGATGAAAAGGAGGCTTATCACTGTGCTCTTTCTCACTTTACCCACAAGTGGAGAACCTTTTGTGATATTCAGTGATTCTTTGAAGAAGGGTTTAGGCTATCTGGTGATTCAGAATGATAAAGTGCTATCCTATGCCTCAAGGAAATTGAAAATCAATGAGTGAAACTATCCAACGCATGATCTGGAGTTGGAAGCGATGATATTTTCCTTGAAAATATGGAAGCATTATCTTTATGGGGTGATATGTGAGATATATACTGACCACAAGAGTCTTAAATATATATTCACAAATAAAGAGCTTAATATGCACCAGAGAAGATGGATAGAGCTCATCAAGGATTATGAATGTTCAATACATTACCACCCTGGGAATGTAAACAAGGTAGAAGATGCCCTGAGTAGAAAGGACCGAGGGATTCAATCAATGATGAGAATTGAGAAGGATCCAATCTTCTTAGACTTGATAAAGATGGACATGGGAATCATAAAGAAGGGAACATCATCAATCCTTTCACAAATGATTTCTCAACTGTATCTTTTGGAAAGGTAAAATGATGCTCAAAAGGATGATGTGGAAATTAAGGAAAAAGTAGAAGCTATAGAAAAATGGAAATCCTTGTAGTTTAAGGTTAATGAAGAAGGAATTGTGTAATTTGGGAAAAGACTATGTTTTCCATCATGTTCGGAGCTAAAGAAGGAACTTTTAGATGATGCACATAGTTCAAATTTCTCTATTCACGTAGTGAGCACAAAGATATATTGATATATTCGAGAAAACATTAGGAGGGATAATATGAAGAAGGAGATCACTGTATATACATCAAAGTGCCTGGTGTGCCAGCAAGTGAAGGTAGAGAGGCATAAGTCTAAGGGGATCATGCAACCATTGCCCATACCAGAATGGAAGTGGGAGAACATCCCCATGGACTTTGTCACCGGACTTCCGAGGAAATCCAAAGGCAAAAATGTAATCTGGATTGTGGTGGATCGTCTTACAAAGACTTCACACATCATTGCTATTCAGGAAGATTTCTCATTGGATCAACTGGCACAGATATATATCAAGGATGTGGTAAGGCCGCATGGAGTACCACTATCTATTGTGTCTGACCGAGATCCAAGATTCACCTCTATGTTTTGGAAGAGTCTTCAACATGATCTGAATACTGAACTGAACTTTAGAATGACCTATCATCCTCAAACTGATGTCCAATCCGAGCAAACTATCCAAACACTTGAGGACATGCTGATAACGTGATCAATGGACTTTAAAGGAGGTTGGGATCAACATCTTCCTCTGGTTGAGTTCTCTTATAATAACAGTTTTCACTTGAGCATCCAAATGGCCCTATATGAAGCCCTATATGGGAAATGGTGCATAACACTGGCATGTTGGGATGAGGTCGGTGAACGTAAGCTGCTTGGACCAGAAATGGTCGAAGAAATGGTGGAGAAGGTGAAAACCATTCAACAGCATATCAAGGCATCCCAGAGTCAAAAAAAGAGTTATGTAGATAATTGTCAGTGAGACATTGACTTTAAATTTGGAGACATGGTTTTTCTACATATATCTCTATCAAAGAAGGTCATGAGGTTTGGAATGAAAGGAAAATTAAGTCCAAGGTACATTGGACCCTTCAAGATTATTCATTGTGTCAGGGTTGTGGCCTATCGACTAGCACATCCACCTACCATGGCCAAAGTACATGATGTCTTTCATGTATCCCTCTTAAGGAAGTACATACCAGACCCTTCCCATATACTCTCTTCTGAGGTGGTACAGTTGGAGGATGATCTTTTTTATGAGGAGAAACCAATGAAGATCTTAGATCATAGAGAAAAAGTTCTACGAAATAAGACAATGCCCCTCATCAAGGTGTTTTGGAGAAACCAAAAAATTGAAGAAGCGACTTGGGAATTGGAGGAAATGATGAAGCTGAGTTACCCACATCTATTTTAGTGTGGGAAAAATAAATTTTGAGGGTGATATTTCTTAAGGGGGGAATATTGTAACAACCCATAGTTTCATTAATGGAAATCCCACATGATTTAATTAAATTTCCCTTTATGTAAAATTTTTATATAAAATGTCAAATTCTTTGGTTTTATGTTAAGAATTTTTATCATTGCTAATATAGGTGTTGAACAGTGATCACATGATTCGTATAAATATAGGGTTTTAACAATTCCAATTTACTCAGACAAAAGAAGCGATGGCCTCATCCAGTAGAATTGCTACATACGAAGCCCATTTGTTAGAGCTCGGAAAAGTGGTGGCGTCCTTGGGTTTCACTCTTGACCAAGCCCAAGCTGAGCATCCTCATGTCAAGCTTGAACAAGACCGTCTATGGGAAAAGTGGAAGTTGATAGAGATTACCACTCGAGCGATGTTATCTGAGCCACCCCAAGAGTATGTCAACATCGCACACCTTACCCTTAGGTATTATGCGGCTACTTTAAGGGGTTATGTATCAAATAGCAAGTACTATGTTCATGTACATTATTTTTGTATATATTAATGAATATACTTTCTTGTCATTATTGATACATTGTAAATAGTTTTTTTAAAGTACAAATACTATTTTTAGTTATTATTTAATTAAGAATTATATTTTATTAAATTAAGGTATTTTTGAATTAAATAATATTTTAATAAAATATTATTAATATTATTAAATAAATATTTTATTAAATATAAACGATCTTATAATTTTATGAATGCAATTGTGATTTTTATTAAGGTTTGAAATCCATTTATTGTCAAAACTCATGAATTTTTTTTATAAATGTCGGTTTTTATTTTAAAAGTGAAAATTAAAATATTTAGATAATTATTTAGATAAAATTAATGTTATTTTTGGAATCAGGAAGTCGAAATTATCCAATGGTGAAGTTTTCATAATTTTATGAGACAGGCAAATTTTAGGGTAAAAATTAAATACAGTTTAAATATATAATGTGTTTTACGACATCATAATGACCCAATAGTGATGTAATAAAATACTATAATCTTTATGTTTGGCCAATATATGTTTTACCATTAAAATAACGTGATTTTGGGTTTTTTTGACTTATTTAACAAAGCAATAATGGACCCCTCAAGACTTGTTAAACATCTTGTATTTTTAAATTATTTTCCATGGGAGAGTGACTCACCTCCACATAAGCAACCTCGTTATTTTAAGAAGTTCAAACTTTGGCCATATAAAATATTGTTTTTTTCTACCCTTTTCCAAAAACCATGGGCAAAAACCATTAGCTTATTTGTGGTTTGGATTAGTTTAATGTAAGGGGTCCCAAACCTAAATCATAAAGAATTCACTCATCTTTCCTATATAAACCCACCCAAGCTCCCACTTATTCCTCACTCAAAGCCTTTGGAGTTAGTCTAACATCAACCCTACTCTCTCTATAATCCACCCAAGGTTCCCCAACCTCCCAATAATCCTCTCTCAAGCCTCTCTCAAGCCTTTGGAAGCACACATCCAAGTAAGGGTTTTTCTTCCTTTCACTTTTTTGTCCAATTTTCTTAATATTTATATTCCCTTTTAATTTAAATTCTAAATGATGGGTTATGGTTTTTCACCTCCCCAATACTTCCCTATTATTTTTTTAATGATTTGATACCCCTTTCTCTCTCATTAAATGCCTCCCATGTACACCCGTTACTATGCCGAAACTCTGAATGTAACTTCTCTCTCCTCATTTACATTCACGAAATACTTTTGTATCATGAATATAAATTCCATTAAAATTGTTGGGACATGTATCTATATGACTCACTTATTGTCAATTTCATGTACATATGATGAGGCGCCTCTTTCTCTCTCATCAACCATTTATTATGAATTCTAATATCACGCCGTTACGTTTCCAAAATTACACCGATTTTCTAAGCCAATGCCATTGTGTAGTGAAAACAATTCTCATTTCTCCATCAAGGGTATTAACCTTCATGCACATTTAATTATTGATTATAAAGTTTCATTCCACATTCCTCTGTCGTGGAATAAATGATTATGTTTTATGAATCCATGTTTTATGATCCATGTGGCACACTTATGGATGAAATGAAATATTTAAGAAGGGTGCACCCTTATAGCGCTCCAATGCATTGGGTAAAGTAATGTATCATGATACGACATGTGAAATGAGTGTTTAACCATGATAATTCAAGTTCAATGAGGGGTTACTCGTGCTTCATGTTCATTGAGGATTTACTCACGCTCCATGTGCAATGAGCCTTGGCTCATGCTAATTCCTTATTAAGTGTTGTTTCCACATTTCCATGTTATGGTTATCATGCTTTATCATGCCTTTATGTCCATGTTTCTCTTGTGTTCTATTGATATGCCTATTTTCTAACATGTATTTTACACCTCATGTATTCCATGTTTATTCTCTTACTAGGCTTTATAGATCACCCTTTTCTTATGCATGGTCTCAGGTTATCCCATGCAATGCTAAGTACGAGGGAATATAGTGGTCATGTAAAATAATTTTTCAATAAAGATGTTGTATTTCATGTTGTAAGTTGTTATTTAATGATCCTAATCCCCAAAGACACTAGACCAATAGATCTTCCATGTTTTATCAAGTGAATAGTTTATGAAATAAATCATGTTTATGTTTGTAATAAAAGCAGGGTTGTCATACCTCCCAACTATTTTACTTTTCTATATGTTGTCGTGTTGTGGCACATTTCTGGTTGGGCATGTATTTTGGACCTTTTAGATTTTAGTTTATTTATCTATACTTGTACTATTTAGAATTCGATGCGTATTTGTGGTTTATTTATAGCAGATTTGTATCTTGATTTTCCTTTTACCTATACACTTTTTTATTGAGTTGGATGTATGTGTATAGGTACCTAGGAAAAGGTCTCCACATGTTTTTTATTCCTTCAACACTGGTCGCCATCCCGGAGCCTATGAAGGTGGGTTTGGGGTAGTTGTGGCTCGAGCCCCAGCACTGGTTGGGTCGTTACAAAGTGGTATTAGAGGATCTTTGTTCATTGGGATGTTGTTCATTCATTCCATAAAAAGGAATTCGTTGGGTTTTAGGGAATCAATGTCTACATGTCTCATGAGAGTCTCTCAAGCTAGGTAGTCAAGAGATGATGTGGCGTCTAACATAACCATTCCCCAGGACCCTATTAACCCATTTTTTGACTCGACATGCTGATACATCTACTGTTCAAAAGAATGGTATGTGCATCATAAAGGATTGAGTCTTTGACCGGCCTTCTTGAGTCATCTCCCCATCGTTGTTTATATATATTTTCTCATTTGGCCGCAGAACTCCATGATGGATTCAAGATGCCTCCATGATGATGTGAAACCATGATATTAGTTCTGGTTCTTGAAGATGACTCCCTGAGCGATGAGGCATTAGTAAAGGATCCATCATACGATCCCCCTTTCTACAGGTGGGTAGGTAGCAGCACCTCCACCTATGGAGCAGCAGTTAGTACCAACATTATAGGATGATAACGAGTTTATGATGAACATGATTTTTGGGTTCCAACATCAGATACCACTGAGGTTATGTGGACATCCATACCCACAGGAAGTGGTGGTTTGGATAGATTTGGTGGATTGCCTCTTCAGGCTTGTTGGGACATCGACATATAATACGATGTCTTAGACAACCATAATTTTTTGGTGGAGCAGCTGAACATTGGTGGAGTCCATTTACTCAGATACACGATGAGTCAGTACTATCTTGGTATGACTTCCAATAGTTGTTCTGTGAGGAGTACTGCCCATAATTTTTATGCTCTTTCTAGATTTAGGAGTTTCTGAATCTTCGGTAGGGACAGATGAATGTCGATGAGTACGTGACTAGGTTTATTGATCTTACACACTACATTCTAGGAATTATCCATGATATCTAATTCTGGTTATGTAAGTTTGATTAGGGTATTCATATAGGATATTCAATCTACCGTATTGACTATGGGAATCCTAACCATTTTTTAGGTGCAGGAGTGAGAATTTGTGATAGAGATATTACTGTTAGAGGGGTTCTAGTTATCCAGTTTTGGCAGTGGGTACAATAGAGTTGGGACATCTTCCATAGCTATAAGGATTTAGTTGGTAGGGCCTCGACATAGTAGGCCTCCCCTTGATGAGACTCATGAACATGGTCAAGGTACAATAAAGGGCACTAGGGAAGCCTATGGAGGATCGATGTTATTCTTTTGATGAGAAAGGTCACATGGAAAAAAGTCTACCCGACCTGACATACCGAGATTCCTAGATAGATAGTAAACTAAATTCTATGGAAGAGTCATTTCTATGATCAAGGATCTCCCATGTAAGGACAGGGTGGTCCCCATGGAGGCTGTGCTAGCAGGGGAGCAGGCATAACTGTGGTTGGCGGACAATATTGTGAAGTCCTTCCACTACTATGAGGCCTCCCAAGTCAGGATCAGGGAACTGACAGTTGGGGCCGCAGACAGCTGCTTGTTATGGATGTCTACAATCCTATAGAGAATTATATGATAATATGTATTCCTTGTGTCTTGACTTCCTTTTCTGTAGAACCTGTTATACACTGGGTGAGGTACTATTTTATCCCTTCTTCCTTCTTAATGTTTTACCAAGGTGACGCGAGGTGTTAGTATAACCCAGTGTCGATGTTCTTCAATGTATCTTTGAATGCATGGGGAAAGGGGGTTCTCCCCCCATCAAGAAATGTTTTTGTGACGTGAGAAAAACCATGAGGGAAATTCAGTGATGAAAAAAGAGGATAGTATTGAGGAGTGGTGGATGAGTACCTCTAACTTGTGTGTTTAGGTTAGGGTCGAGTAGTGGAGTGTCAGAGTAGGTTTTGGCATTTTCAAAGGTGTTTTTCTGATTAACCTCTTTTTTTCATGAGATGCCACTCGTGAGTGTCGTGGATTATCTTGTTTGGCCATTACTCTCTATCCAAGTGAAGCGAATACACATTGGGTATTCCATATTCTTTCTGTGTCTAACTTCTTGTGGTTAGATGAGTTTGTCACGACCAATCCCCCGGGGCCCGCATCGTGACCACCCCAAGACCGCATTCCATAGGCCAGGGGCTGGTGACTAGTACCAAAGGCGTAATTCCCTATAATTGGGAAGGCATTGACTTTAAAAAACGTAAACACACACAACCTGAGAACAAGTGGAAGAAAACGCTAAGTAAAGAAGTATAACAAGTGTACAGAAAATACTAATGGGCCAAAAATACAATCCCACTAGAAAGGTACATCTACAACTGAAAGAAAGTACAACTGAAAATACAAACAGCTGGAAGATGGAAGCAGCTCCTGGATCTTCCTCCGGGTTCCTACATGAAGGGTAGGTACAAATGTCCTCCTCAGCACTCCACGTTCGTCTGTCTCCTGCGGGTACTGACTCGTCATGAGGTCCACCTCCGGGTACCATCATGTCGGGTGTCCACCTCTGGGTACCATCCAGTCCTCGTACACTCTTCCTCAGTAAGCGATGTACGTTGTCTGCATCCAACACAATGAGGTGCAGACATTTACCGTGCAGGGGTGAGTATAACAATACTTAGTAGGGACCCCGAGACCCTCAAGGTCTCACTAAATTCAACAAGGATAACCACAAAGAAAGATCTCAATAGATAACCTTTACTTAGGTATATGCCCATAAATATACCTATGTTATCAAGTAACCCATCTCAATCATGAGGAAAACACAACGGTTATTTACTCAGCTCAAACCAAGATTTTCATTATCGAAACCACTACTACTATAGAACTCCTCTTCTATCAAGTACAGTGGACTTATCGTGACTTTGAGGCGCTACTCACTAACCTTAGACTACTGAGGTACTCCTCCGGTCGAGTACCGCAAGTCTGCTATCAAACCGGGCGCTCCTCAGATGTGGGTCTGCAACAAAACCGGGCGCTCCCCCTAATAGACGTCAGAGGTGCATCTCCTATCGAGTACCGTGAGTCTACTTCCAAACCAGGCGCTCCATCCTCCGTGGGTATACCGCCAAACTGGGTGCTCCATCCACTGGGCTAGTCGAATCACTCTGAGTTGAATCGGTCAAACAGTCCTTCGGTCTATCGCTACTAGGTCTCCACATTCTGTATGCTCGTCTCTAGGAGGATCCACTCCACAAGCTACTGTTCGATACTCCAAGTTTCACGAAGTCTCACGTAGAAGTATCAGAAAGGACCGCATCATCATTCATGCCTCAACGCAACAGATGGCGCATCAATCAGACACCCGGTCTGTGAGTTATTAGCCTTTTCATCCTGGGGGCCCGGTTGGTTTCGTGTACAAACCAACCCAACCGTTTCTCAACTGTACCCCGAACTCCCATGGGGTATACTCAATGTAAATGTTTCTCAAAGAGATTACTAGCTCCGCTGACGGTTCTTCATACGGACGTCCGGTCTGAGAGTTATTGGATTTTCCATTCAAGGGGCCCGGTTGGTTTCTAAGCTAAACCAACCCGAACATACTCCAACTATGTCCAATCCTCAAGTGGAGTATTCCAAAAGAACCGTCTCATCATAAGGAATCCAACGTAATTGATGGCAGTTCAATCGTTCATCTGATACTTATATTATAAGCGTTTCCGCTTCGAGGTCCCGGTTGGTTTCAGATTCGAACCAACCCGGCCATACACAAACTTTTCCCAAACCTTGAGTGTAATATACCAAAATTACCATCTCAATCCAAGGATTACTATGCAACTAATGATGTGTAGATCGGAGGTCCATATATCATGTTATGGGTGAATAACTGAAACGGTCTGAAAAGGGGCGTCTGGGCCAGGTCCGACCCGGCCCAACCCACCTTGGGTCAGCCCAGCCCACAGGCCCCCCCCAGCCCAGCCGAGGGATGACTGGCTCGGCCAGCTGGATAAGCACGTTGCGTAGAGCGGGGGAGGGTGTGTTAATTGCAACCAGCGGCGCACTAGGGCGTCTCTCTGCCTTCTAAGATCTCGTGTGGTTGTGGGATCTGATACATCTCCGCTGCGGTCATTGCCGAGGTGAAATTCCCCTGGTGGCGTGCTAGGGCACCGCCGCCTCCAGGCGGCTGCCCGGTGCCGGCCGCTGCCTCCGATCGCTGGCGCCGCTGTGCCCCCGTAAAGTTTCTATGGGCCACCGGAGTCATTCCAGGTGTCCGTTTTTGTTTCCGTCTGCACCAGTGGTCATCTCGGGACCCAAAATCCACTATGAAATCTAAAAATCACCATTTCGGTCTCGTTTGGTTGTCGCCAAACCTTCCACGCATCAGGAATGATACAAAGAAGGGTTCAGACTTGTTCGTTAGTATGTACCCACTGTATTAGTGGTTCAAATAATCATCCAACCTATTAAACACCCATGCTCAAGGGTATAAATCACATATATATAATAGAAAAAATCCCCCTACCTCAAGTTTCACCACTCATTGAAGATATCGTGAAAAGGCAGGTGTTGGTTCGTTGACGTCGTCGCAAGGGAGGAGATGAAGGTGTCGATGATCGTTGGTGTTCGTCGCTCCCACAAAGTGCCTTCAATCCCAGCTCAAGTGTCATTCAACAGAGTGCACGCAAAGAAGAAGTGTTGTTGGAAACTTCACATTCTTCGAATCATAGAGAATTCATTGTCGAGGAAAAAAGATGTTCTTTATTGGAAGAAGACACTCCCTCTTCTCCTCCTTCTCCTTAGCTTTCCACCAAGACAAAATGCACCAACTCTCAAAATAATAGCTTGGCTATTATTTTATTCCCACACATACATTTCAAAAATTAGAAGATCCATTCAATTAATTTCTCATTAATTTAGTGTGTAGTGGCACATTCATGGGTGGGAGGTGGAGAGGCTTCACTATAACAAATGAATGGAGGTGGAGAGTTTTGGAGTTAAGGGGGAGTTGTCAAATTAATGTAGGGGAGATTTAAGGGGAGTTTAAGGGAGTTGTATGGTTGGAGGTTTGTGTGGGCCCCAACTCACAAATATCCTCTCATGGAAGGTTATGTGGGTGTGGGACCCCCCAAAGAACCTCCCCTTGTAGGATATAACCAACACTCAAAATAAAATTGTAATTTATATTTAATTTAAAATTAATCTCCAAAATATAACTTGGATCCCGCATAAAATGAAACTACGGTAAAGGTCCCCTTAAGTGAATACCAGAACATTGAGTTCATCGGTGTCCTCATATTTCATTTCCAAGCACCGGTTAAAAAAATAGAAAGACCCGCACGTATGTTTACTGAATGTACCAAAAAAACTTTAGAAATTGATTCCGGGCACACTGGGCCTCGAAATCAGGCGCTGTCAGAAACTGCATACTTGTAAAATTCCAAAGAACTAAGGAAAAAAATCCTTAAAATTTTCGTGTCATTACATTACTCCCACCACAGGGATTTATGTCCCCATAAAGCTACAACACACACTAGAGAAACAAATAGGGGGTACAAAGCACACAACTGAGCCTTCCTCCCCCAGGTTCTCTCATGGAGGTTCCCGTGCTTCCAGCGAATGCGCACCAGAGGAATCGACCATCCTCAAAGGAACCACTCCTATTGACCCCCAATATCTACTAGAACCTCCGTGAAAGTCTCCCCGTCATCGATATCTAGCTTCCCGTGGTCGATGATGTGTGAAAGGTCGAGCACGTATCTCCTCAGCTGAGGTATGTGAAAGACGTCATGCACCCGGTGCAACTGAGGTGGAAGGGTCAAGCGGTAAGCCACCTCACCTACTCTGCTAACGACCTGGAAAGATCCGATGAAATGCGGAGATAACTTGCCACCATGGCTATATCTCTCTAGACCTTGTCGAGGTGAGACCCGTAAGAAAACGTGGTCACCATCCTCGAACTCCAGTGGCATCCATCTCCTATCAGTTTGGTACTTCTTTCTGCTTTGTAAAGTCTTTATCTGTTCATGGATGATCTGCTCCTCCATCGTAGCTCGTACCAACTCTGGTCTGTAGGAAGTTGGCCAACTTGGTATGTCGGTCGACGATCACCCTTATTCTCCTATGATATAAAAATGCTGGAATGATTTATCCTTTGCAAAAAGAGAAAACCGGTATCATCCCCTGGTGAACCATGCCTTTTCCTAATAGAGTATATCCTAACATGAATGATATTAATTCATGTTATGGACGACGTCTTAAGGCCTCGACGCTACTACCAAAAGGTCTAACCGTTACTCTCTCCTCCAAGGGTTGAGTCACACTATCGGCATCATTGTGTTGTTATTGGGTCTCCTCTAGTAGAAATATCAAAAGTGGGGGCCAATTCAGTAATTTTAACTAGAACCTCTTAGTATTATCCACACACAAGGAAGGAAAAAACATCACAAGGACAAGTGTCTTTTATTACTGCAGCTAAAATTACAAAGACACATAACAACAAAAAACAACAACAACATGGAAACTAGATGCACCAAGAACAAAGGCCTCCATGCCAGGAACTAGTCCCACTCCTTTCCACCTACTTCTGGATATCTATAGTCATATGCTTCAGCTGCCTAAAGCTGTGCTTTCCCATATCCACTCATTCCCTGCGGTCGGGGTGTACCTCCTGGTGGTGTTGGTGGAAACACCTCGAAGCGTCGTCCACCACCGGCTGTACGGCCAGATCCTCTACCTTGGTCTGTTAGTTTCCTCTACTGCATGCTTCTCATCTACTGTATGGGTCGGGAAGTCTCAAGCCTAGTGTCCCTGCCCGTCGCATGCATAACACTTCCTAGTCCTCGAATAGATGGATCTGTTTCGGGTGCCTCTCACAACCGAACCTGTATTCTGAGGTCGCCCACTTGTTGGCCTAGTCCTCTTGGACTTCTGTGTCATCTTTCTACTATCATCTACATAAGACTCCGTTACGATCAGAAAGCCTAACGGGGAGAGTAGGAGCTCCTGACCCCACATAGAGCGTAGAGTTGCTGGTACAAACTCTGCCCTGAAAAGACCCTCAAAATCTCCCAAGGTGAGGATCACGTCATCATAAAACTGGAGAACCAGGCTCCACCACCTCTCAGCTGCTCCCTGAAAGAGACTAACAGCTATGTACACCATCAAGTCAGTGGGTGTCCCAACTGTGTGGAAGACTTGTGGTACAACATCTATCCAGTACCCATCCGTCTGAAAATCTGTCTCCCATCAAAACCTTAAAGGCCTATGTTGTTGGAGCTCATGCAACGTGCTCAAGCAGTGTGCACTCTCCACTGGTGCCTCAACTAGAAGTGGGACCTGTACTGAGGCCTCATCGCTCAGCGGCCTGTCAGTACGTACAAATCTCAGGGCTCTAGCTGGTCGTCTGCGGGGAGGCATCCTAAAATAAATAGATGTGACACGGTAAAAGACTATACCTGGTGAGCTAACATGGTTTTATTTTACTTAAAAGAAACTTTTGAAAACACACATGCAATTAGTGCTTTCATGCACTGAGTCGGAAATCATAAGTCAGGGTCCTGGTGTATGGATACGTCGGCCGCCTGCACCAACATTGGACTCCCTAAACTAAAAACCACACTTAGTACCCTTAACAGTTTTGCTTCATAGAAAGAAAATATCATAGTCCAAAGTTATGCAGTAGAACAAATTTCCTTTGATACCAATTCCTCACGATCCGTCCCCCGAGGCCCGCATCATGACTACCCCAAGCCTGTCTTCCATAGGCTAGGGGCTGGCAACTAGCACCAAAAGCATAATTCCCTAGAACTGGGAAGGCATTGCCTTTACAAAATGTAAACACACACAACCAGAGAAAAAGTGAATGAAAACACTAAGTAAAGCATTATAACAAATTTATTGAAAATACTAAGGGGCCAGAAATACAATCACAACAGAAAGGTACAACTATAACTAAAAGAAAGTTCAACTGAAAAGACAAATAGCAAGAAGATAGAAGAAACTCCTGGATTATCCTCTGGGTTCCTACCAGAAGGGTAGGTACAAATGTCCTCCTCATCACTCCATGTCCATCTGTCTCCTCTGGGTACCAACTCATCATGAGGTCCACCTCTGGGTACCATCACCCCGAGTGTCCACCTCCGGGTACCATCCGGTCCTCGTACAATCTTCCTCGGTCAGCGCTGTCTGTCATCTGCATCCAACCCAATGAGGTGCGGGCATAGCCCGTGCAGGGGTGGGTATAATGATACTTAGTAGGGACCCCGAGACCCTCAATGTCTCACAAAATCCAACGAGGATAACCACAAATAAATATCTCAATAGATAACCTTTACGTAGGTATATTCCCATACGTATACCTAAGTTATCAAGTAACCCATCTCAATCATGAGAAAACACAAAGGTGGTTGACTCAGATCAAACTAGGATTTTCATTATCGAAACCACAACTGCTGCAGAACTCGTCCTATGTCGAGTACAGTGGCCCTGTCGTGACTTTGTGCTGCTACTCACTAACCTTAGACTGTTGAGGTACTCCTCTTTTCTTGCACCATGGGTCTCCTGCCAAATCGGGCGCTCCTCCACTGTGGTTCTACAGCCAAACTGGGTGCTCCCCCTAATAGCTGTTAGAGTTAATCCTCCTATCGAGTACCGCAGGTCTGCTTCCAAACTAGGAACTCCGTCCGTCGTGGGTCTGCCACCAAACTGTGCACTCCGTCCACTGGGATAGTCGAATCACTCCGAGTTGAATCGGTCAACCAGTCGTCAGCTCTACAATTACAAGGTCTCTGCACTCCGTATGCTCGTCTCTAGGAGGATCCGCTCCACGAGATACTGTTTGATACTCATAGTGTCATGAAGTCTCACGTATAAGTATCTCAAAGGACCGTCTCGTCATAGGGGTCTCAACGCAACAGACGACGCATAAATTGGACGCCCGGTCTATGAGTTATTAGCCTTTTCATCCATAGGGCCTAGTTGGTTTCATGTACGAACTAAACTGACCATATCTCAATAGTACCCTGAACTCCCATGGGGTATACTCAAAGGAACCGTTTCTCAATGAAATTACCAGCGCCGATGATGGTTAGTCAAACGAGCGTCTGGTCTAAGAGTTATTGGCTTTTCCATTCTAGGGGCCCGTTTGGTTTATAAGCTAAGCCAACCTGACTGTACTCTAACAGCGTCCAAATATCAAGTGGAGTATTCCAAAAGAACTATCTCATAATAAAGAATCCAAAGTAATTTATGGTACATCAATTGGACGTCAGGTCCTTAAGTTATAAGTGTTTCTGCTCCGAGGGCCCTGTTGGTTTCGGGTTCGAACCAACCCAGCCATACTCAAACTTTACTAAAAACTTGAGTGTAATATACTCAAATAACCATCTCGATCCAAGGATTCTTATGCAACTGACAGTGCGTCGATCAGAGATCCGTATGTCAAGTTATGGGTGAATGACCGAAACTGTCCGAAAAGGGGGGTCTGGGCTCGGTCCGACCTGGCCCAACCCACCATGGGTCGGCCCGAACTGGGAAACCCAACCTGGGTCTGGGTCCGGCCCGGTAGGGCACAGAACGGCCCACGTGGCACGCCCCGGCAAGGCTGGGGGGTGGCATTAATTGCAACCGGCGGCGCCAGCTGGCGCCGCCCCGCCTTCCCGGATCCCGTGCAGCTGCGGGATCCGTTCTACCTCTACCACGACCATTATCGCAGTGGACATCCACCGACAGCGCGCTAGGACACCGCCACCGCCTCCGGTCACCAGCGCCGCCACACTGATGACCTACGTCTCCGCAAAAATTCTACAGGCCACCGGAGTCATTCTAATGGTCAGTTTTAGCTTCTGTCCATTCCTGCGGTCATCTCAGGACCCGAACATCACTGAGAAAGCTCCAAATCGTTGTTGCGGTCCCGTTTCTTCATCTCCAAACATTCCACGCATCAAGAACGATACTATGATGGGTTCGGACTTGTTCGTTAGTTCATACCCACCACATTAGTGGTTCAAAAAATCATCCAAACATTTAAATTCCCATTCTTGAGGGTATAAATCACATATATAAAATATAAAAAATACCCCTACCTCAAGGTTTTCCATTCATTGATGATATCGCGAAAAAGTGGACACCGGTTCATTAACGTCGTCATAAGTGAGGAGAGGAAGGTGTCGATGATCATTGGCGTTCGTCGCTCCCGCAAAGTGCCTTCGATCCCAGATCGAGCGTTGTTCGTCAGAGTGCACCCAAAGAAGAAGTGTCGTTGGAGACTTTGCGTTATTCGAATCGTAGAGCGTTCTTCTTCGAGGATGAAAGTAGTTCTTCATTGGAAGAAGTCTCTCCCTCCTCTATCCTTCTCCTTAGCTTTCCCCCAAGAAAAAATGCACCAACTCTCAAAATAATAGATTGTCTACTAATTTATTCCCACACATACATTTCATAAATTAGAAGATCCATTCAATTAATTACTCATTAATTTAGTTTGTGGTGGCACATTCATGGGTTGTAGGTGGAGAGGCTCCACTATAAAAAATGAGGGGATGTGGAGTGTTTAGGTGTTAAGGGGGAGTTTTCAATTTAATGAAGGGGAGATTTATGGGGAGTTTAAGGGAGTTGTAAGGTTGGGGGTTCGTGTGGGCCCCACCTCACAAATATCCTTTCATGGGAGGTTATATGGGTGTGGGCCCCACCAACAACCTCCCCCTAGTAGGATATAACCAACACTCAAAATAAAATTGTGTGCAACACAATTTTTATTTAATTTAAGATTAAAATCCAAAATATAACTTCGAACTCGCATAAAATGCAACTGCATTAAAGGTCCCCTTCAGAGAATACTGACATTGGGAGTTCATCAGTGTCCTCAGATTTCAATTACGAGCACCGGTTCAAAAGATAGAGAAACCCATATGTACGTATACTCAACGTACCTGAACAAAACATCAGAAATTGATTTCGGGCAGATCGGGCCTCAGAATCAGGTGATGTCCGAAACTGCGGACTCATAAAATTCGAAAGAATTATGAAAAAAACTTCCTTGAAATTTCCGGATACCTATAGTGTTTAATTACCTTATCTATTCATTGGAACCTTGCGTGCTCAACATCAACATTGATACAAAATTTATCATTTACATGTTGAGGTGTTGGAGAGCCCATGAATATAACTATACTACTCATTATCGGTTCCTAACAGCGGTAGTATTCTCCCTGAGAATGTGGAGACACTACCTTCTGGGAGAGCGCTTTGTGGTTTTCTCAAACCACTAGTGTATCAGGTGTGTCTTCACCCAGAGAGTCATGAACCTAAGATAGCAATGCTGGTAGGAAATTCCTTAAGGATTATGACATAGAGATAGTCTGTACATTGGAAAGTGGATTCTTTATAGTAGATACCCCTAGCAAGAAGTTTGAGGCTCACTAAATGTGGTAATTTTCAGAGTAGCTAGCTTTCCTACAGCTAACCATGGTGAAGCAGGAGGGTATAGTTTTCTTCAATTGATTGTGTGGACTCCTTTGTTTCTCAAGTGTGTCAAAGTGTCTTGGTTGTGAGACATCAAAAAAAATCCTTCATGACCAGATAACCATAGGTGTTTCACCAGATAGATATCCAAAAGGAGGGAAGCATGAGACCCTATTCGAGAGACAAACAGTGATTTCCGTCATGACGTGGGGTGTAGAGGTTCATCCAGGAATCCAAACATCCCACCCAAGATTCTTTGGTCCATTTGAGAGAATTCAAAGGGATGGAGAGGTTTCTTACCTCTTTTACCTACCCTAATACCTAGAGTGTGTGAACGATGCCTCCCATGTGTCACATTCGAAGAGATACATTCATGTTCCAATGCACCTCATCAAAAGTAGAAAACCTTATAAGGGCGGACCATCCCATCGGTTCACATGTTGTGCTCGAATGGTAATTTGTAGATCTTCCTCGGAGTGGGAGAGATAGGTTTGATCTTAGTATCCCAATTTGATTTACCTAGTTTTTATTTTTGGGGAAAAAAATCATAATTGATGGAATAAAGGGGAGACTCATTATTTTCCTTGTACGACGTTGGAATATCTATACATATATTTCCAGAGTCATCCACTAAGACAAAACACAATTCTATGGCCTTGTGTGCATAAAATAAATTATAAAAAAATATTAAGAAAATTGTGTACTATACACATGGTGGAAACTAGATATCTCTCCAATGGTAGATTAGATATGAATTCAAAGGACACATTTGGTTTTGGAGCATGGAGTTTACCCAAAGTGGGACGTAACTTTTTTCGGCACGAGCCTTTGGTAGAAAATTCCACAGAGGGGTTTTTTTAAAATAAATTAATTAAAATTTTATGAAATTATCTCGAATTCAGATCCAAATAAATTTTTAATGGGGACTCAGATGGGGAATCTAAGACTGCGTTTGAGATCGAAATGTGGTGTTTTACCTAAGCATGACCTAAAGTGTGAGGGCACAGGGGGATCAGATTTCTCGACTACTGATAGTTTTCTATAAATTGGAGTTTTGATAAATGAGCTATAGTTATCTGATTTCTCTCTCATATGGAGAAGCTCTAGCCAACTATGATTCGACGTATGAAAATCATCAAATTGTGATGAAAATGCAGGCCCTGGTATATCAGAGTGAAACAGACAAAATAACGGATCCAAAAGCGATGTTGGATTTCTTTTTGAGATTTTTATTTTTCATGATTTATGTTTTGGTTTTCATTGTGATTTTTGGTCATTTTTTCTCTTATATTTATATTTTTATATATCAAAACAAACAATGGTCGTCGACTGATTGATATATCAATTGCTTGTTCTTTGTCATTCATTGCGTTCTTTATCAGTCAACTTTTCAACACGTTAAATAGACATCCAAACATCGATTAGAGAATATATCTGAGAAGGTCAGGATCCAAGGAATCTGGATCAATGACAGTTTTTCAATTTGGGTTCCAGAGGAAGCATAGTGGAGAGTGGAAGTAGAAGTTACTTTTGGATGCATCGTAATGTCGACAGATTGTCAAGCGGAGGATGACACAGTGAAGGTTGTGTCCCAAGAATTCCAGATCTGGTCCCAGATCATTTTTTTGACCACCGAGGTGTTCTCAGTGGTCTACAGAAGGACCACCGTCATGGAGATGGCAGTCATGTCAGGACGGAGGGGTGACGTTGGGATGCTTGGCAGCAGCGGCAGCAGAAGCACTACCGCATAGCAGAAGCTGCGGCCAGCGAGCCGTGATGGTGGGGTTTCAGCACACGCAGTGATCGAAATCCATCTGACAGAGTTGGAGGGATGGTAGGCTAAGCCGAGCTGGATGATCTAGGTAGTGTGGACCGACCGGACTAGGCCAGTCTACCTAGAATGGGCATTCAGGCTGAAGAGTCTTCGAACAAATGTATCTTTCAAACCTATCATCTGATTGATATGTCATCTACGACCTTGCTACCCTCTCATCAAGAAAGATATTTGGAACCATTCTAGGTATCTTTTAAGTTGTTTTTTCATGGTTCATTCCTACAAAGAACCTATGTTTTATAATATAATTTTATAATTATTATTAATAAAAAATCCATTATCGGACCTAGTTTGAAAACTGGATGTCCACTTCACATGCTATCTATGGAAACATAGCCCATACATCGAGTCAGAACTGTTGGGGGGTGTTTTGGGTTTTCATGATTCATTCTTAAGGATTCGTGGCAAAAAAAGTCTGATTTTGATAATAATAATAGAATTATTATTATTTGGGAAACATGTATCAGACTGTACGTCTGTATATGACATCTGATTGATGCACTGTTAGTGGTGATGTGACCCTGGAGTTGATGCATAATTTTCAAGACTAGATTTGGGTTCTCAAAACGAATTTGGGGGTTTGGGCCCCATGATCCCCATTTGGGGCGTTTGCGGTGAAATGTCACTTTATCAAGGGGTATCCATTTTGGAAAAATAAATAGAAGATCCAATGTATTTTTTTGAGGGGATGGGAATTGTGTGATCTATATGAAGTGTTTCATGATCAAGGCATGGTCCCCATGAATTACTATTTTTGCAAAGCACTGTGGAATGAAGATTCTTCACCAAGAGTCCATTTCGGAAGAATGATTAGTCAATCCTCTATGTTTTTTTCACAAAGATCATGATGGTGTGATCTGTTTGGTTATTTGGGACCATTTCCATGAGGCATGTCAATAAAAGTATGTTTTTACCCTTTAGATCAACAACTTGCAACCCATTCTCCTCAGACTTTTGGCTAGAGGTTCCATGTACTCTGGGAGTACACTAGCACAACTTATGGGTACATGATCATAGTTTAGTACTAGATTATATCTAGGAACAAAACCAGATCATGAGGTGGGGTCACACGGAGTGTGTGCCACACATGTGCCTTTTACCCCTTTACAAATCTTCTATCTCTCATACCCCCTTCTTTTGAACATAGATTTTGGCCCGCAGGTAGCTTATCTTGTGTGTTTTTCCATGTAGAACAAAATGGTGACCTCTATATTGGATTTCGAGATATAATGTGAGATGTTTTGTGTGTGACACATATATGGGGAGATAAACGATGACTTTAGTGTAGTTCCTCGATTCATTCTAAGAGGTTTCGTTCAATAGTGAGGTTTTAGAATCACTAGAGAAGTGCCGGCATACCCTCCAGTGGGGCTGGGTAGTGGCGTTCACCAATGAATCTTCAGGGACTACCCTCTAGTGTGGCTGGGAAATAGTTCTTTCCATTTACTATTTATGGATTACCCTCCAGTAGGGTTGGGGAGTGGGGTTCTCTATTTACTCTTCTGGGAATACCCTCCAGCAGGGCTAGGCAGTGGTGTTCTCCATTTACTCTTCTTGGATTACCCTTCAGTAGGGCTCAAAAATGCTGGAAATATTTTACTCTTCAGGGCTTCCCCTATAGTGGGATGGGGTAGTGGTGTTATCCAATGACACTTCATGGATTATTCTCTAATTTATAACCCTTTAATGGGTTATATGAGTCTACACTCCAACTATAGGTAGTGAAAATTTGATGATAAGTTCATCTTATCATTGTTTCAAACTCCTTATGTTTGGGTGAGATTACTTCACATTCTAGTTGGGATGAGCTATACGCTTTTATTGTTCATTGTTTTATCTACTACTCCCCTCTTCAGTACACCTATTTTCACTCTCTTGATCCTTTGGGGAATCATATTGAGTATTTTTATACTCACATATTCTTGGTATATTTCCGCACTTATTGTTACCTTACAGACGACAGATTGGTTGATCGTGACTTCTAGAGATCTAGGGGTACAAAGTGCTTGGACCGCATGTGGTGGTCATGATGTGGGATTCAGAAGATAATATCTCCCTAATATTTTACTTTTATAGTTATTATTGGGTTGTGGAAGTTTTCTGTTTCAGAATATATTTTATCCATTTTCCATTTTAGTTTAATTATCTATACTTGTACTATTTAGATGTCAACGCATATTTGTGGTTTATTTATTGCAGTTTTGTATCTTGTTTTACTTTCCCTCTACACTTTTTCATTTTTTTGGCTTTGTTTTTGTGTACATGTGCTTAGGTAAAGGCCTCCTTGATTTTTTATGCCTTTTGTGCAGGTCTCCAGCCCGTGGACTATGGAGGCGGGCTTGGGGTAGTTACTTCTCAATCCTCGACATGGTTTGGATTGTGACATATATCTTAAATAAATCAATAAAATGTTGTAAATGAATAAATTGAGGTTTTATATTTTACACATGAAAATTTTAGTGCTTCTGTAATGAATATTTCCCCACTATCGTAAATAGTGCATTTTCATCCTAATTTCTTGTGTAAAATGTGTAACCATATATATCAATACCATTCCATGTGATCACAGTAATTGACAACCACCTTCCAAAAATTTCAGTGTTTCTAATGAAGATAAATAAGTGTTGAATTGATCTTTAGACCATAAAAAATTTCTTTTATTCTTAATCACAACCCAGTTTTCATTTATTTTCATATATCAAACCTTTAATCTAGTAATATGTGAAAATATAAATGTATGTTCATCACTTAATCATGTGGAATGAGCATTACCTTTAAGACACAAATCATTATACCTTCAATATCAACATTTCAATTTTGATATCTAAGGAGACCAATATGCATAAATTCATACAAAAATCATTAGATAAATTAATAACTTATTTTGATATATATTTTTTAACAATATTTTCTTCCAATCAGTGAGACACTAAAATTGTTGAAAATATATTTTTTTAAAATGAATTTAAACTTTTATATATTTTTTGTTACACATTTCACTGATTTTAGTTTACATTACATGAAACATGGAGTTTAACTCACATTAAAAGCAACCCCAAGTTTATATTATGTTACATGCAAAACCATGTTTAAACAAAACGTGACATATTATTAAAATAATATTATTTAATATGTTAGTTATCACCTAGCTGTTGGAATGGAAGGTATGAATATTATTAACTAAATTATTAAAATATATGGTTTACACGTCTATATATAATGAATTCCTTGGTGATTAATAAATTAGAAATGAAAATAAAAACTATTTAAAAATAGCGGGAATCTTTTTATAAAAAATATGACTATTTGCACAAACATGTTTTATTTAAATTAATTAAATAAAAAAAGTGGTGAATTATTTTAATAAAAATTTTATATTAAATATTCACTAAAAATTTTAAAATTAATAAATTGTGTTTTATTGATAAAAGATACATATAAATTCAATTTTATGCTTAAAATTATATTTTTATAAAAACCCATTTTATATCATTTTTGTACACTTATTTTAAAAATCATTTTTACAGTTTTAGAAAATTTAATTAAAAAAATAATTTTTTTTGAAATATTAATTTAAAAATTATATTACGGTGAATTTTTGATAATTTTATGAGAAGATAACATTTTATATGAATTATGAAAAATAATTGTTTTGATTAAGAATTGTCTTTTCTTTAAAGATTTAAAAAACTTCATAATTGTTTTAAGATTATTTTAAAAAAGTTTATTTTCAACTATATATATACTAATTCAAATTATTTAATTGTAATAATTTTCATGTTTAATTTTTATATAATTTTTTTAGTCATTTGAACATTTAACCATTGAAAACCTATTTTCTCATCGTGTCTACGAGATTCATTTTAAATTAAAATTTTCTAATTTTGTGAATTGAATTTGGAAAAATGGATCAAATATTTTGAATTAGAATAATTTATATTATCTCATAAATTCAAACAAATTTTTTAGCATAATGAATAGTTAAAAGAGGAAAAAATTATTTATCATGGTTAAGGATAAAAATTGGTTTACTCAGGGTTATACTAAAATGATATGTTTTAAAAACAACCCAAAACATTCAAAACTCCTTTTTATGCCCATATTTTTCCCTTGAATTATCTATTATCGATAATGTTCTATTTTGAAGTCTTTATTCCTTACAAATATGTGGGTACACCTTTTTCATTTCAAAACATAACAAGTGTGAAACTCACGTCACATATAAAAGGCCACCTCTTATCCTTTCCACTTAACACATCCAAAAAGATTTTGATTATCCAACAAATTCCCAAATAACTTATTTTATTCACAAATATAATCATATAAGTCTTATTTATGTCAAAAAATATAACCTAATATGACTTCTGGGGAAAACCCAAAGAAGTTGTTCAAAGAAGAGTGAACATCCCTAATCAAGAATTTTATTTTATTTATTCCACCCAATAATTCAATTATTTTTAAAACATTATGATATAATATCCTCACTATTATCCATATAATTATATTTTATTTATTTAATTTAATAACCTAAATCCATATACTATTCCATCAAATGGGATACGAAATCATCATTCTTGTTGACATTAGACTGTCACCTCATGAACTGATGTTATTCATTTTCAATCACCACAACTCAAAAATGGATATAATAATGGATTTATTATTTATATATGATATTTATGATATTATTATTCTTATATAATCATTATATAACATGTTTTCTGATTAATTTCCATTCAATTGAAATAATATTGTATCATTTGTGTGTACGATGGACTACCACCTCGCAAAGTGATGAGATTCATTAATGCTTTACAAGGAAGGTAATAGGGATGGTTTTAATGAAAAAATGTGATTTATGTTAAATAAAATTTATTATAGAATTTTTATATATTATTTAACTTTCTTTCTTTCAACCAACTGAGAAAATTGAAATAATGTTCATCCGTATGTACAACCCACCGTCTCCATGAATGGTTTATTTTATTTTCAACCTCTAAATTTCATGGATTATTATAAATACATATATATAGAAAATAATTTATATTTATATCATGGTTATAATTTTTTATATTACCTAACCATGATAAATGTAATAGGACTAAAAAAAAATCAAAACTTACATAAAAAACAAATCTGTTATTACCAAAAATGTGATTTTAACCAGAAATTGTTAATAATTGGGTTATAAATAGTCATAAGTAAATCATATATTGTATTATATATATATGTGGTTATATAGTAGATTTATAATAAATATATATTTATTATTATTATTTTTAATATGTATGAAAAAAGTTGAGACTTAACATATGGGATTTCTAATCATTTTTTTTTCTAGGAGACTTATGCAAATTCAACACTCCTTTATTTTGTGTGGTGTATATATTCCACCCTTTATAGGTTATATCATGAATATTGTTATTTTCAAAATAAATAAATTTTCATTTTATTTTATTCTATATCAGGTATTATGATTCAAAAATATTAGTAATACAGAATGTGATTTCCATATCACATTTTTTCCTTCTATAAGACACATTCCATATTCACCACATATTTATTTTATGTGGTGTATAAACTTATAATGAATGTATTTTATGACTATTAACCTATGAAAATTGGTACATACATATCCATTTGATTATATCTCTTTCACGGGGCTTATGATTTAGTGTTACCAAATTTGTAAGAGTTTTATGATATCATCTCATATCATATTAAGATTGATTATTCTTATGATTCCGATGATGTAATCTTGTGACCCATGTTTCATGAAACTAATTAATTTTATTATCCAATGTAAATTCAATGAGAATATAATTTTCCCTTCATTTGTTTCTCTTTATATACTCAATATTCCAAAATAATGTTTTTCAGTAAAAATCATATTTATTACTCTCTTGGGTAGAAATGTTTTTTTCATAAAATACCATGTCTTCAATTTTTTTGAATTTTTTTTAACCTTATTAAAATTATTTATTTAATTAATTTTTACACATGTTTTATTTTTTGAAAAAAAAATTAGGAAGGAATCTTCATTTCATCTTCCAATAATTTCCTATTTGGATTTTTCCAAAAATGTGAAAGGAATCATTATTTTAATATTTAAGAAATGTACCAAATTTTCCTCCATCATGAACATTATTTTATTTTATGAGTCCTTTATAAATTTTAATGTTTATTTTCAAGTAAAATGGTTTTTAATTTATTTTTAAAATTTTTTCCCTATGTCTGAAGTTTATTTTCCCAAATACACATTACAATTGATTTTTCATTCAAAATAATTTTCCATATAATATGACTTAATTTTTTGTGAAATATTATTTATAGAAGATATGGTCTGAGGAAATAATTACTATAATTTACTAGAATGTTTTATATTTAAAATGAAATTATGTTTATAAAATTGATATATTTTCCATGGATAATGTCATGATAAAATTATGAAATGATTACAAAAAAATTTTCTTCTCTATGGGTTATGTTATGATTAAATGGTTTATGAAACTAGTTTATTTTCATGGGTTATAGTATAATTAATGTTCTATAATCTTGTGGCACATAAATGTATGGGTTATGTGATTGGTAGAACCTATATCTCTCTAAAATGCATCGAGTAATCATTAATGTTATATGAGCTCAATGGGTATATGAGAGGTTATCCTAATACAGAAAGAGGGTACACGAGAGGTTATACTATGCCCATTAGAAGGTACCTAATAGGTTATGCCAAGCCTAAAAGTGGGTACAAAAAAGGTTATCCTATACCCAAAGTAGGTACAAAGATGGTTATACAAATCCTAAAATTTTATAAATGTATTTGTGTGTATCCTTTATACAATATTTTCTATGGTTATATGTATACCAAAATTCTATATCTTATGCCAATTTTATTCAATCATGTCTCTTGTTTATTAATTTTCATATGATTTATTTCTTATGAAATTCCAACATTTATTCCATGCCTCATGATTATGATATTTTATATGTATGGAATGGTTTTAAAATGTTATGATTATATTATCATACCCTTATGATCGTGTTATGCTTACTTGTATCCCTTTTTTACCCTTAATGAGAATTTGAGCTTACCATTTCCGATTCTTCCTTTCTCTAGGTTATAAAGAATGTTTTTAAGTAGGATATGATTATATAGGGTAATTAATGGGAAGTTATTTGTGGTAAATATTGAAGGTATTTCATAAAATAATAATATTGTGTTTCTAGTCTCCAAAGATACTAAAATATTATGGTCATCAGATGACTGTTAATGAAATGTATTGAATGTTCATTTAAAACGATATAATATTTAAATATGAAAATCCTAGGTTGTTATAGCTGGTATCAGATTAAATTTTTAGTTATACTTTGAAAATAAATATGATAAAACATTAGTGAGATCTATAGGTAAATTTATAATGATATTTGTAGGGATGTATATGGGGATAACTCTAAGGATGAGTCAAAGAAAATAAAAAAGTATTTTTATTTTGGTGAAGGATAGAGAAAGTGGATTCAAAGCAATTACATCCCTATATAGATACTGCATGTGTTTGTGGATATGTAATATATCTTTCTAAAATTAACAACTCTGAAAAGGGTGTATTGAGATGGGATCAATTGTCAACCAGTGCTTGAAAAAGAGGCTTATTTCACAATTGGGTTGACACTCACAGGGCGTATGATTATGAAATTCACAAACACTTTATGATCCATCATGAAGGATTTAAATAATATATGGCTATGAATGGACTAGAATAATGTAAGATTTCATTTATTATAAATAAGGTGTCATTATTTATATATATTATATTTTATTATTCATGATTATGTTGTTTCCCATTATGAATATTATTATTCACACTATCCCTTTTTATTTAAGTCCATGGAAGGAACTAGAAGGTATTCGATTAATATATAATGTTATAGAAAATATGGTGATGATAAACCAAATCAGTTGATGACTATAGTAAATAAGATTAGGATTATTCCTAAATAGTAGTCACATAACATGATTAAAAACATGCACCTTATCCCAAATCTCCGAATCACCAATGAATAGAAGGATAGAGTTTGATAAGAGTTCGGGTAATAGAGACCATGGAGGAAATAATATTTAGTTTCCTATATTTTGATAATGTGGGATAAAGTACTCAATGGAATGTCTCAGAGGGATGAGAGGATTTTTTGGGTGTGGAAAAAAGGACACTAAGAATGTAATTGAAAAGGAAAAATGAATAGTTAATTTAAGATAATATATGAGAAAAATAGTATCCCTATGGTATCACATACTATTTAATGCTTTAAATTTGGAATTATGGGAATTATTAAAGTCAATTTCTTAAGGGGAACTCTCTTGATGATAAACCATATGGTTGTACTCGTAATGGTTTTACTATTGAGGATGGAGAGACAACAAATGGCATATGAATAAAAAGAGGTATTAATGAATTATATGATAAATAATATTTAATGGTTTGAGAAAGAAGTGGGATGATTAGAGTGTTTATGTAATATAATTCAAGAAATATATTATATGAATCATGAAATATATAAGGAGTGTTCAGTATAAGTTTTTTGTTAATGATTTGAAAAAAAATAATGAATGGTGTTGATGACCTAGAAAATTGATTTAATGGAAATGAGATATTTTGATTACGGGATGATAAAATTTCATTTTATCCTGATGTTGAGAAAATGGATTCTAGTTTAGATAATGATTTTATTGATATGAATAATGTAAATTTGATAGTATTGATGAACATGGAAGCAGTTAATGTTTTTTGGACAATGTAGTTTATGCTATCGTTGTTGGATTTTATATCATTATTTGATGTTTGGAATATATTAAACAATCGGTGGTATTATTCATGAGATGAGGATGCATGTATGTTTTCATTATGTTTTTATAGTAATTTTGGTTATTACAATGATTCAAGGAAATATTTGACTAAGGTCTTCACATACATGGTATGTAAAAATCCCGAGGAACTTGATGTTATTTAGGGGATTAATGTTATGTTGATTTTATTAAATTTAGAGCAAAACTTTTATTATTATTTTAAATTTTAATGGTTATAAGGTTAACCATTTATAGAAATTTTTATGTTAAATTTTGGATGAGGATTTAGATTCTAATATATTATGTCACCATATGAATATTTATGCATAATTTGGTGTAAAATTTTCACTTTAAAAATAATTAGAGATAGAAGTTATTATTTTTGTTAATATATATATATATATATATAATATTTAGTTCATTAGAAATGAAAAATTCGTCTCTTAGATTAATATATGATGTGTAAACTCATCAAGGTGCAACCAAATGATGGAATTTTGTTTATGTAATGGAATGAAATAAATTATGTATATTTTCTCAGAAAAATTCCCTAAAATTATGAAAAGGGGCGTGAAATAAAATTATGTCTTTTTATCATAATTTTTTATGATATCAATGAACAATTTCATACATATTTGGTTTATCTCTTGGTGTTTCTACTTACTATGTTATCTATCACTCTCTATAAGTATTTGGGTGTTAGTTTTCTCTTTTATGACAATGTTTTCACTTCCCACCAATGTTATCCTATTGGTAACCTAGTATGTGTTATTCCAGAAGAACATTAAACAAAAATTTATATATTTTTGAAGATAATGTATCATTATCTCTTTTGGTTATATGGGTTTCACACAATACAATTTTCAAATTTTAAACCATTTTTGACAATGCACAAGTTCATATTGTGAATACACAGTTTATTTAAGGGGGTAGAATGTAACACCTAGATATTTTGTAGAAAATATTTTTTCAAATGAATTTCATATTTTTGAACTTTTTCATTATATGTGACAGTAATTTTAGATTTTTATACAAATAACACGTATTTTAGCTTGAATTAAATGCAACCCCTAGTTTATCTTTCATTACACGCAACACCGATATTAAACAAAACATGAACTATTATTAAATTATTATTACTTAATATCATAGTTATCACCTATCCATTTTAATGAATTTTATAAATATTATTAACAAAATTATGAAAATATATGGTTTAAATATATATATATAAGGAAATAATTGGTTAAAAACTAAGTAGAAATTAAAATAAATATCATTTGAAAATAAAAGGGGACTTTTTAGAAAAAAACATTGTTTATTCACACAAATAAGTCTTATATAAATAAATTAAATAAATATTTTTTCCTGAAATATTTTAATTAAATTTATATAATATTTATTCAAAAAAAATTAAACATTCCTCATATGTATTTTTCTAGACAATGATAAAAAAATCAAATTTTACGCTTAAAAACTAATTTTTTATAATAAGTAGTTTTGTCACATTTTGTGCACTTATGTCCAAATAATTTTTAAAAATTATAGGAAATATATTTTCAATAATAACTTATATTTTCGAAATCATAATTTAAAAAAATATTCTTCTGATGAATTGTTATGAATTTGTTGGGAAGATAATTTTTTTTAAGAATCATAAAAAATAATGGTGTTTATTGTGAATTTTCATTTCTATTAAAGATTTTAAAAAACTAAATATTATTTTATGATGGTTTTAAAAGAAAAATGTATTCAATAATATATCATTTAATATATATATTATCATGGAAATTATTTTCATATTGAATTATTATATAAAAACGTTTTAAACTTTTTTGAAATTTTATCCTAGAAAACCTTTTTTCTCATCGAATCTATGAGATTGATTTTGTATTAAAAATTTCCAATTCTGTGAATTAATTTTTGAAATATTGATTCCATATTTCGAATTATAATAATTTATATTATAAAATATGGTTATATTCATTTATTAAATTAATGATTGGTAAAAAAAATTAGCACGGTTAAGGTAAAAATTGGATTATCAAGGGGATAATCTAAACTGACAAGGGTTAAAAATGAAACAAAACTTCCCAAAAAGAATTTTAAAGAAATATTAAGTCCTTATATATTTTATTATTGGTATTGTTATATTTGTTATCCTTGTGGAATGAGAAAAATATGGGTACACCTTTTTCTTTTCCAAAACATAAAAGTGTGTCACCCACCTTACATATGAAAGGATGACTTTCATCACTCCACTTCACACTTGAAAAAACCATTATTTCTGCCCATACCTTCCAAAATTACTTCAATAATTATGTAATATCATTCTATAATTCTTATTTTTTTCATATACCCTTCCTAAGAAACCTTTTGGTGCCAACCAAAATAAGATTTCTAAAGAAGAGGAAACGTCCCTAATCAAGCATTATATTTTATGTTGTTATCCACATTGATAGATTCTTATAAAACCATGATGATATAATAATATTATTATCTTAAAAGTACTTAAATTTTATTATCATAATCAAATAACATAAATCATTTTCCTTCTCCATCAAATGAGTTACGAAATCATCATTTGTGTGTATAATGACGACCTCCTTGTGAACTGATTTTATTCATTTTCTATCACCATGTCTCAAAATTAGGTATAATAATATATTTATTGTTTATATATGAAATTTATTATATTATTATTCTTTTAGGTTCATTATATCCAATTTTACTTCTTAATTTTCATTCTGTTGGTATATGATAATGTCATTCATGTGTATGACAGACTACTACCTCGCGAAGCGATCTGATTCATTCACCCTCTACATGAATGGAAATAAGGATGGATTTAATAAAAATATGTAATATATGTTACATAAAATAATTATGAAATTTTAATATATTATTTAACTTTATTTCTTTTATACCTTTGATAAAATAGAAACTACCTTCATCTGTACGTACGACAAACTATCTCCATGAATTGTGTATTTTATTTTCTACCTCTGTCTTTTATAAATTACTATAAATACAAATAAAATTAATATTTAGGATATTTATATCATGATTATAATTTTTGATAGTCTAAAAACTTGATCAAAGTAATAGTACTAAAAATAAAAATTCAAAACATTGAAAGAAAACAAAGCAGTTATTACTCAGAACAAGATTTTAACAAGGATTTATTAATAAACATGTAATAAATAGTCATATGTAAATCATATATGGTTTCATATATATTAGTTTTTTTATATAATCGATTTGTTGTAAAATTATATTTATTATATAGGATTTTTGAACTATGCGATGGACTTCAAAAGTTATGGTAAGGGATTTCAAGTCTCTATTTTATTTCTTTGAGATATTTGAAAATTCATTACTTGTTTCTTTTTTGTGGTGTTTATAATAACCATTTGACATGAAATACCATGAATATAATTATTTTAATGATAATTAATGTTTCATTTTATGTTATTATTTACTGGTTCTTATGATTCCAAATATTACTAAATCGGTACCGGGTTTCCATATCACTTTTTACTTCTTTGAGACACATGTCATATTCACCACCAATTGCATTTATGTAGGGTATTTAACTCCCCGACCCCAGTTACATAGAGTTTGTGCATTATTATATAACATTTTCAAGATCACAAGGGATCATATCCCAAAAGACCGACCTGTTTAGTAGCCATGGAAGTACTAGATACATTCATTAGTTTTACATTACATAATGAAATAAAAACATCAACATTGTTTTTCCTATTTTTAACACACTTATATCCTTAGCCTATCCTTGAAGTTCTACTATAAAATACTTCTTCAAATCCTGGGATAAATAAAACATATAAAGGGGTGATCTCAGATGCTCAGTAAGGATAACAATATAAAGGAAACATTCATAAATAGGCATGAACATTTAAGCCAATGTATAAGACTAAAACAAAAGCATTTTAAACATAAACTTCAGAATAATACGGAAACTATAAAATAAAATAATTCCATTTAATTATTCACATGGATATTCTACTAGTCATATAACCACATGAAATATCAATAAACACTTTCATAATAATGGAATGAAAAATTCCAGACTTCGTAACCACATAGTCAAGGACTTGTGCCAAGACTACAAATAATATTTTGTCAAGTCCTTATTACAAGACACTAGTTTTTCTCATGATATCTACCGATGCCTCGAGGTGCTATAGTGGGCTCCACCCTTCACTTACTAAGTATAATGCTTTCCATATATGAAAAGGTTTTACAATAACATAAACATTCGTATTAAAACGAGCTTACGAAATGTCAATACTTTATTCATAAACCATGAATGGTGTAAAAATAACACATCCATAGTAAAAAATATCACAAAACCTTCAATAAAATATGTAAGTTTTTTATCATAATAAATCAACTCCAAATAAGCTTAAAATCCATCAAAGGATGTTGACATAGATGAAATCGAAACTTTTTTAGAGAAATATCTTTATCTATTTTGAAATAATTTCAAAGTCATATAATTATAAAATAAAACATTTACATTTAAAATATTCTTATAATCTTTTATTGGAAACTTTGATGATGATATAATGGCATAAAATAGCCACACCCTCTGTATAAGTTAAAAAAACATTCTTACCTTAATTTTTGTCGAAAAAGTTATAAAGTATCTTGTTTGAAAAATGACAAAAAGTTTCCTTTCAAACAATATATGGTAAAATAAGGGTATAAATTAATTTTACCCATAGTATAGTAAATTGTAAAAATGTTTTGATTTATATTTTTAAGAAAACACTAATGTGGATGATAACGAGTTCCCAGTAGATACTTACAGAAAAACAACCTCAGATAATAAAGAGATTGTGAAATTAACTGTTACCTTATAATTTTCCTTAGTTGAGGTATGTTAACCTCATGTATAATAGTTAAATCATCGTAATTAAATTATAAAATAACTATATACATAAATATGATATCATATATGATCCTCTAATATTGCTTTGTTAATAATATTTCAGTAGTATCATCATTTCTGGTGTTAACTAATTCATCTTCCATTATATGGTTGGTTACGTAAGCCATGTTTTTTATGGGTAATATGTATCTGATTCATAAATAAAATTATATTCTGTTCATAAACATTATTTCTAATCATAAAATGAATATTATTCTTGAATGATTATGATGAGGAATGAATTTAATCGCATTCGTGTAGACGGCAATCCGTATGTACGCACAAGCAACAATATCATTATATTGATGGTGAAATCATATGCAATTGGATGGTATATAATATATACAGAATAAATAACATATAATATTTACTATTTATATCAGTTATACTCATTATTATACCCATCCAAATAATGAAGAGATTGAATAATAAACTACACCACGGCGTGTAGACGGTAAGTCGTACAAACACACGTATGGTGACTTTGTCATTCATATGATGGATAGAATAAGGAATATGGTTGTACCATTTTAATTTAAAAACAATATATATAAGATAATGGAGTTATTATTTTATAATGGAAACAACAAAGAAATATAAAGTTGGAGAAGAAAAGAACTTGAAAGAGGTGATGAAATATTTACCTCTTCTTCGGGTTCTTCCGTTTGATTTGATCAAAAGAGCTCCTTAGGTAGGATTTCTAATAAACGTAAGGCCTCTAGGATGAAGGGATGATAGTTGAGAGGACATTTGGGTAGGGTTTGGCCGAGTCAAAAGTCTTTGGAGGAGTAAAATTAAGAGATGGGAAAGTGTCCTTTAATAAGAGGGGTGGGGGTCACTTTAGGAAAATTTTGAAATATTATTTTATAATAAAATTATTTTCAGTTTCTAATGGCTCCAAAATAATTTATTTCTCGGATAAGGTGGATATGATTCCAAAACATCCTAACCAATTGGTTTTAGATAGGTTTATGTCACTATATTAAACTTATCATTTAGATTTAACTCTTAGTTAAATAGTTTGTCATTTAATATGTTTCTTTGTATTTCAATATTATATGCTTAATAAACATACTATAACATGCCAAGAGAACTCTAAGGAGTTAATTATTAATATATATAACCTTATATAAGTCCTTTATCAAAACCTTATATTTTTAAGAATATTATAATAATTAATAATATAGTATTTGTTTTAAAAACTAAATTATATCAATTTTGACACTATTTAGTATTTGTTTTTTTGAAATCCATAAGAACATTATCACTTCGAATAAAACTTATTTAACCAACTCTAAAAATTCATATTAACCTATAAATTTTTTGGAATTCATAAAACATCTCAAGTTACATTTATTTGGATATTTATAATATCAATTATTTTAATCTTTCATTAATAAGTTAATTACTTCATCATCATTGTGTCATAAATAAATTAAATTATTTAATGTATAAAAATTATAAATAAAATAAAATTATGTAGTAAATCTTTTTATTTTTCTAATTAATATTTATAGTTGAATTTATATTGTGTGTAACCCTATATTAAAAATTTTTTAGTTATTAAACATTGAATTTAACTCTTTTAACTCTTCTTTAAATAAAATAATAATAAATAACCTAATCTAATCCAAGTGAACCAAAGAGGATAATTGTTTATTCTTAAGTTTTTTTGTCTAATTAAAATTATTTAATATAATTAAGACATGTGTTAGGGTAATTATGATATCATTTTTACCCTTAATTACCTTATTTATTTTTAACCGTGGTAAATAAAAGTCAAAAGTTATTGTTCACAAAAATTATTTTAATATTATTGAACAAAATATTACTTATTGATATTAACTGTGTCCCTTGTATTTTTGAAATTAAACTCACAGATGTCCTAAAATTATGTTTTATGGAAATTGGCAAATGCTCCTAGAATGTTGGTAAAAAACGGTAAAAAGTTAAATAAAATTTTTATATGTCTAATATCATTATAAAAAGACACCAATGTATTAAATTGAACTTATATAGGTATTATGTATCTATTTTGACATTAAATAAATTTAAATAAAATATATAATTAATTAAATAAAAAGTCGGTTTTAAATAATAACTCGGTGTTTTTTAACTATTCATCAAAAATTGAAATTTTTCAGAAAAATTCCAAAAATTCACTCTTGGAAAATTTTGAAATTCAGAATCCAAAACATTAGTCTATTTTGATAGATAAAATTTATAAAATTTCAAAAAGTGGGTATTACTATTCATAATGGCTAGTTTGATTGGTTGTGGTGTGTTTGAACTCGAAGTGGCATATAACACAAGCTATTGTATTATTCAAAGGGAAACGTACTGTGGAAGCTTGGGGTGTTACGGTGTATATACTACACATGAATTTATTTTATAATGATTCACATAAATATTATTTTTATTTACTTATACATTTTATAATATATTTTTCATGAAGATTATGATTTATTATTTCAAATGTTGTATATGTTTTATGATACAATCTCATCGTTTATTAGAATTATTTATTTTTTTGATTTTAATAATTAAATATTTTGATCCATGTCTCACGAAACAGATGAAATTTCATATTATCATCTATATCATGAAAATATATATTTATCTTCATTTTCCTCTATATTACACTCATGATTTCAAAAAAAATTCTTTATATGCCTCTTTGGTTGAAACCACATTTTTCTACAAAAACGATGTTTTCTAATTTTTAAAAAAAAAATTAATTCTAATATTAATAATTTTATTTTTTAAAGAAAATATTACACATTTTTCTATTACATTTACTCTTTTTATTGGAATCTTGATTCATATTTCATGATAAAGATCATTTAGCTTTTGAAAAAAATGTGAAATGAATCATCTTTTTAATGTGTACAACATGAATCCGATTTATATACATCATGAATGTTAAATAATTGAATCATACATTATATTTTTTAAAATAAATGTTTTATGAAAATGATTTTAAAAATTTTTTATGTTTAATTTTTTTTCAATTAAGAAAGGCTATTTTACTCAAGAAACATTTCATGTGATTAGTATTTCAAAATCATTTTCCATATAAGATGACATCCATTCATGTTACTTATGATTTACGGGGGATATGATCCAAGGATACCATTATTATTCATTCGATCAATTGTGTATGCTTACGATGAAGATATGTTTATGAAAATGATATATTATCCATGGGTTATGTTATGATGAAATGTTGAAATGATTGTGAAGCAAGTCTCTTTTTCACAGGTTATTCTATAATAAAATGTTTTATGAACCTCATTTTTTGTGGGATATGACAAGAGAAATGTTCTATGATATTGTGAGACATAATATTATGGATTAGATTTTGAGTTTTTCCTATATTTCTATCAAATTAATTAGTAATGATTAATATTTTATGAGCTCAAAAGGTTCAAGAGATGTTATACTAAGCCCAAAAAAGGGTACACAAGATGTTATACCAATAAAGAAAGAGGTTACATGGGAGGTTATTACATTACCTAAGTAAATAAACATATGGTTAAACCAAGCCTAACATGTTATGAATTTATTGGTGGGTAGACTTGACATATTAAATCCCATTATTATTACTTTTCCAAAATTCTATGTCTTGTGACAATTTTATTCACTCATATATCAGGTTCTTTTATTTCCTTATGATTAATTTCTTATGAACTACAAATATTTATTTCTGGACTTCTAATTATAATCTTTTATATGAAGCGTTTGTGTAATGTCCTGGACCCGATCAGCCACACGAACAACGCTAAATGGGCTTGGTGTTACTACCTTAGGCACACCTCCCCAAACATAAAAGGTTGACGACTAGTAGTTAGGGTATTATAGATATAATGGTGTGGTTAAAATTTTTTGTAGGATAATAACGATACTGGTCTGAGCATAATCTAAAATTATAGGACTCTCAAAAATTACTATTAAAAACTACTAGAACAAAAAAAATCATGCATCCATAGAAAATTAGTATATAAAATGGTGCCAATGGCTAACCAAAAGTAGCTATAATAAACAAGGTAAGCATTCTGGTACAGAAACGAATGAAAAAAAAAGTAAACTCCATCTAGGAAAGACCTCAAGGTCCCTACCATCTCCATCAGACAGCTAAAACAATCCATCTCCTAATGTTTTCCTCTTTATTACACATAAATCCTTATAGTCTACACGCATCCTGAAGGGTCCATGCAGGGTGTGAGAAAAATCTCAATAGGATACCACCCAACGGTGCCTTCCTAATATATGTGTTTAAGTAGGCATTAATTTATAAAGAATTCAGTAAGAAATACAATGTTCAATTAAAAAAAATTACACTGGTGCTCAGCACCCACCATGGAGTGTCACTGGTTTCAGCCAATGCCAGAATCTCTGTCATATAACCCAGAACCATGTTCCCCCTTACACTGCATGTCTCAAGGAGTAACTCATAGGAACAGTGATTCATGTCCTCAAATAAGTAACCAGAGGGTCTATGATATCGGCCCTCAATAAAGTAACCAGAGGGATAGTGATGACTGCCCTCAAATTAGTAACCGGAGGGAGAATGATGTATGACATCAAACCATAGTGAGCCTCTTCCTAAAACCTGATATCCTCAATTTTATCCCCTGAAGGTTATTCACCTTCCACGTGGCTTCCTATAACAAGCACCCCCAAATAAATAGTACCTAAACCGCAACTAACAGGGGCCTCTACCCACACTAGTAGTGAAAACCACATCATCACGGAGTATCTCTATGTGCACACTACTCAAAGTTCTGGGTGATCAGTAATCACCAAAATAAGTTCCCAAGCCACCACATCTCTGACACATCATGCCCCTATGACTATGTCGCTCAAATCTGATGGCATCACCATCCAAGTTACTCGGGCCATGCCGAACATGACAGTCGCACTGCCTCAAGCCAACATCCATGATGCCCAATCTTGTGGTCATAAACACCCAATGTAACTTGGGCCAAGCCCCACCTGCGATTAGCATCACTCAACAATACTCAAGCCATGACCAACACAACCTAAATTTTACATCATATGCAATATCACACATCACATATATATTATCAAAATAAATACTTTAGAAAAACAAAACAAACTAAATAGTTGAATTACAATAGATATGTGTTGTCCCATACCTTTAAAAAGGTCTTGGAAGCCTTTAACAATTCATATCATCACTTAAAAAATTGAACTCAGTAGTTTAATCAAAACAAATCATCTTAACACATTTTGGAAAACCTGGCCAAAATGCCCCAATTGACAAATGACCCCTCACTTGGCCTCGCTCAAAAAAGGAAAAATGGCATACCCAAAGGCATCACATAGGTATAATAAGAAATTTAATATTCAATAAAAGATAAAAGTGGGTCTCTCTCAAAATAACAAAATACGCAAAAAGGGTCGGGTCACCCAAAAGTCCACAAAAACACAAAATAAGGTATGCACCACATACTTGATAATCGTAGACATATTCATGTCTGATATAGAGCTCAAATTCAAATTCAGTCTTCGTAGATATATGTTTTCGTTAAATCCCGACAACTCTTCTCAGATGGAATTTTTGTGTGTGAGGTAGAGAAACTAGAATGAAAAATGGTGCATGGGTTTAGCCTTCCTGATGTGATCTCGCAGCCTCCGAAAAATTGAAGAATAGATGTCAGATGATGATTCTAGGGTAGGAAACATTTTTTGGAATTTTGGAATGGACCTGTTCTGACGTTGGGGAAGAAGAAGGTGTTTTATGAAATAAAATGCCACACTCTTTAATTTAATCAAATAAAATTAAAAATACACTACATGTATAAAATACTACACATTTTTTAGTAGCCTTGTCTGCACTCTGACTTAAGATGAGGTAGCCACATAGCTTGGACGTGCCATACATGTCGACACACGACTAGGAATCAACCGGTACATGGAAGGAAAAATACATGTTGGGTCAAGAAAAACTACATGCCGTGTATTAGGAAATTATTACATGGTTATCACATGGAATGTACACAGCGAGCACATGGTTAGTACAAGCCTAACCCATACACATCGTGTACTTTTGAGTACACAGTGTATAATCTGGAAATTTCCAGAATTTCCCATAGTTTCCTAGTTTTCTTAGAAACAATTGAAAATTCAAACAGGGTAGGTATTTTGACCCATTCCAAAAACCCAGGTTCTTACAATTTTCCCACCTTAACATATCTTATCCCCGAGCTATGAAAAAAAACCTAGAGATTGCACCTAACATACCACCCCAATCAATGTAACCTGGACTACCCCGATCTCAAAAGTTATAAATAAATTCCTCAAGGGAATCGACACATAAGTAATTTCTTAACTCGGTCTCAACCATACAAAACATAACAAAGAAAAGGTTCACTAACCTGTTTCTGTACTCATGGTCCTCTCGTGATGCATCGTCACCCCTGTGCCTCATTGGTGCTCTAGTGTCATTTCTGACACACCAAACGTATCCCACACCACATCAGTTCACTCCTCCATGTGGTACCGCATCCAATGGATGCTCAAAATTAACCCGGAGCCTAGAACCTCTTGTAACCCATATCCTTGATGCCCTGATGCCCATAACACCTAACATAACCTGCATCCATGATGCCCTGATTCACACGACATGTCAAATAAACTGCATCATCAATTACCCTGATGCTACACATCTCATACATATATATAAATATATCACGCACTCGATATGGTTCCAATACCACTATCCATCATCTAGTAAGTCCACATAAATCATGTGCACCTCATGCACTCAAGGCAGACATGCCCCAACAGGCCATGCCAAAACAAGTAAAAACAAAAAAAAATAATGGCCACACCCTCAGTGTACCTTTAACTATCACTGGCTCACAAGAATGCTCAGCACCTAGTAGCTCCATGATGTGCACCTAACCTGAAGTATGACTACCTGATGCTTGGACTCCCTACAGTGTTGATCCAGTCACCAACCAATAACCCCTTAGTTGGGTCCTGTTGTCTTTGTCACATCCTTCACATGAAATTAAACCTCAGTTACCATCACCTGGTACCGAAAATTAACCAACTCTTGATGCCACTATACGTCCTGATCATTTACTGTTGGCTGTCTAAGAAGGATGCCTGCAGAACCTCTCTAGATGCCTGACCTGTCTACATGCCTAAAAATCTTTTGGAGGCCAATAACACTGAGTCCAAACATGACCTAAATTTCCACACTGAAAGAAAACCACTAAAGAATTCATATAAGGTGTCCTAGGTGAGTTATTAGCCTGACTAGCCTACTATAACTCGTATGGCCTTCTCTTCCTGCTATCCAAACCATCACCTGAAGATGTCATCGGGCCAACCTAGGGCCTATCCATCTGGTTTCCCTCCTCTATGAGTTCCTGATTCACCAAATCTGAGAAAGAACCCAGCATGATGAAATCTACCTGGATCTAAATGGCATTTTTCAATCCATCCTCGAAGCTTATCACCCTTGCTGAGTCATCTCATACCATACTAGGAGAAATGTGAGAGAGCTCAGGGAATGTAAATTCATAGTCCCTGACAAACATGTCTCCCTGATGAAGGCTCAAGAACTCCCGAGCTCTCTCTCCCCTTAGTGTATTTGGGTAAAAGTGCTCGAAGAACCTGTCCTAGAAGTCCTTCCATGCCAGTCCTTCAAGTTTGTGAGCCTGAACTCGCACAACCCACCAACTCTTAGCTGGTCCTCGCAGCATGTATGTCTCCAGCTTGACCGTCCACCCTGGAGGCATCTCGAGCTACTCAAAGATCATCTGCATTCCCTCTATCTAGTTCTTAGCTTCATGTGGACAACCCTCACCCTAAAATCAAAATGGGTGATGTGAATAGAACTCCCATGTCAGATATTCCATAGATGGCTATGTACCCTATGCACCTATCTCAATTCCCTAAAAGAAACATACCAGGCCAGTTTGGAGATGCTCATCGAGCCACAACCCGAACACTATGAAACTAGACTGCTACCTTGCCTGCACTAGATCCTAAACTTGGTCCTCTCCCAAAGCATGTGCTTGCGGAACCTGCTTTGCCTGCACCAGATCTTAAACCAGATCATGCTCTTGTGGCACTATACCATCTCCCATCTAACGCTACATCTGAGTCATCTAAAATGAACCCACTAAAGACCATAAATTGTAAGATAACCCATATATATATATATACACACACACAATATATATTCACACAGATAGGAAAATTAGTAAATGTCAGCACATAACTACTACCATTACTCTCCCCCACCGCAACCCATTCTCGTGGCATCCTGGCCTCAGGGCCTCCTTACCTGCCCCTCAACAGATCCAAGTATCAAAAGTACCTCGGGCCATGTCTGTCTTGACAACCATCATTGCCTAAAACCGATGATCGGGTCTCCCAATCCTAACAGTCAAATGGCCTCAAATCGAAGTCTAGGATGCCGAATCCTAGTGATAAAAATCACCTCAACCATAGTACCTTCCTGATCATACAAGAGTCAGGCCCAAAATCTCCTACCATAAGCAATTCACAATATATAATAATCATGTAATATTACATTTCAATAAACAAAGAAATTTTCTCAGGAATTTTACCTTTTTTCATTTCAAAGAATACGAAGAATAGAAATTGATATTATTAACATCGAATTATAACTTCACAAAGCATACATACAGTTATGAAATTGAAATATTCTAAAAATGTTCCTATCAAAATCCAAACAATCATGCATTTCTATACCTGTCAATGTCAAACTCTCTCTTACCGCATTGGGTCAAGGGTTACATTTCACAATCAATAACATCACACACCAAGTGATCCACCATGGTGTAAATCTTATAAATAGTAACCTGAGAAAAAAAGAAAATAGCAATTCTCACCAATGGAAACATGGTATATCCCTCATACCTAAGGCTATAGGAACCCAAAAACAAGTTTGGAACCCGGTTCTGGTATGAACTTATCTCCAGTCTACCATATCCAAAATCGTAAAACCATCAGAAATAAAAAAGAGAAGTCTCAACTTCATTAGTATCCAGAAAAACACTCCTACTAAATCACTATCAAGACCTCCTTTGATACCACTTTGTAACGTCCCAGACCCAATCAGCCACCTGAACAATGCTAAACGAATCAGTTTTTACTACCTTAAGTCAACCTCCCCAAATGCCAAAGGCTGCTGACTAGCAGCAAGGGTCTTATATGTATAATGGTAATGCTATTCCCTCTCGAAGGATAATAATGGTACTGGTATGAGCATAATATAAAATTATAGGGCTCTGCAGACTTTAACTAGACCCGCATAGCGGAATCAAAATCAATAACAATAAATAGAAAAATCAATAAATATAAACAAAAATAATAGAATGTAAACACAATAGCATGTTGAAAAACTTGTAGCAAATACTAGAATATAAAAATCATGCATCCATAGAAATTCAATATATTAATGTTTTCCAATGGATAACCAAAAGTAGCTACAATATACAAGGTAAGTATGTTGGAAGAGGAAAGAACTCAAAACAAAGTAATCTCTAGATATGAAAGACCTCAAGGTACCTACCATCTCCATGCGACAATAGAAACAGTCCAACACCTAAAGCTGGTCTCCTTCCTGCACATAAACCCATAAAGTCTACACATTCCTGATGGGATCAAGTATGGTGTAAGATGAATCTCAGTAGGATACCACACAATGGTGCGTACCGAATATAAGTGCTTAAGAAGGCATGAATTTATAAGGAAAATAGTAAATAGTGTGATGCAATAATAAACATAAAATCCACAGGTTCTCAGCAGCCACTATGCAGTGTCACCTTCTTCGAACAATGCTAGAATCTCTATCATGTAACCCAACACAATCTTCCCCCTGACACAACATGTCTCAAGTTCTAACATCTCGAAGGCATGCCCAAGAAGTAGTAACTTGGAGGAACAACAATTTCTCTCCTAAAATAAGTAAATAGAGGGATGAAGATTTCTAAAATCAATAGAGTAACGAGAGGGACAATGACGTCTACCCTCAAATCAGTAACTGAAGGGACAATGATGTCTGTCCTCAAACCACAGTTGGCCTCTGCTCCTAACCCGATATCCTCAACCCTATCCCCTAAAGGGTCCTCACCTTCTATGTGGATTCCTACAAAAAGCACCCCCAAACTAATAGTACCTAAACCAAAGCTAACGGGGGCCTCCATCCACAAGAGTTGTCAAAACAACCTCATCACAGAGTCTATTTGTGTGCACACTACTCAATTTTCTTGGTGAGCGAAAATCACAAAAATATGTTCTTAAGCCACAACATCTCTGAAACCTCATGCCCCTACGACCATGTTGCTCATGTATGATGGTCTCGCCATCCAAGTAACTCAGGCCATGACCAACCAGACAGTCACACTACCTCATACTGACATCCATGATGCCCAATCCCGTGGTCAGAACTGCCCAATGTAACCCAAGACAATCCCGAACTGTGATCAGAATCACTCAACAACACCCAGGACATGCCCAAGACAACCCAAAGGTTCCAGCATATGCAATATCACACATCAAATATATATAATAAAAAGAAATACTTTAAATAGGTAAAAAACAAAACAGTTGAATTTCACTAGCTTTGTGTTGTCCCATTCAAACACCAAGGAATTGGAAGAATCTAACAATTTATATCATCACTTAATAAATTGAACTCAGTTGTTTAATAAAAATAAATCATTTAAATGCATTTTGGCATAGCCATCCAAAATGACCCAATTGAAAAATGAACCCTTGCCCGACCACGCTCAAGTAAAATAAGAAAAAGGGAATAACTAAAAGAATCCCATAGGTCTAATAAGTAATTTAATATGCAATAGCATATAAAAAATTCTCTCACGAAAAATACCCAAACATGAACCAAAGGATGCATCACCCAAAAGATTGTGAAAACAAGAAACAAGTTATGCACCACCTACCTAAGACTCATAGATGTAGGCACGTCTGATATTTACCTCTAATTCAAAGATGATCTTCGTAGATCTATGTTTCCATCAAATCTCGACAACTCTGCTCAGATGGAATTTGTTGTGTGTGGGGAAATGAAACTGGAATGAAAAAGGGTTCATGGGTTTAGCCTTCCCGATGCGATCCCACAACCACTGAAGGATTGAAGACCAGACTTTGGATGATGATTCTAGGGTAGAAAAAATTCTTCAAATTTTTATAATGGACATGTTCTGAAGTTGGGAAAGAAGAAGGTATTTTTTGAAATAAGACACGACATTATTTCATTTAGGAAAATAAAAATACAAAATACACGGTGTGTAAAAAGGACTACGCACTGTGTAGTAGCCTTGTCCATATTACAACTTAAGTGTAGGTAGCCACATGGCTTGGATACACCACAAGGGTCGACACATGACTTGGACTCATCCGATACACGGAAGGAAAAATACACAGCATGTCATGCATCACTACACATCGTGTAGTGGGAAATTCTTACACAGTCATCACATAACATGTACTTGAAGAGAACATGGAATTTACATGCCTAATCCATACAGGGTATGTATTTTGGAGTACACAGCATATAATATAGAAATTTCTAGAACTTCCCAGAGTTTCCCAGTTTTCTAAAAAACAAGGAAAAATTCAAATAGTATTGGGATTTTGACCCTTTCCAAAAAAACCCTATTTCTTATATTATGGTTTTAAAATGTTATTATCATGTACTCATACCCTTATACTCATGTTATTCATATATATATTACCTGTATCCCTTGTTGAGCATTTGGGATCACTATTTCTTATGTTCCCTTTACCCAGGTTATGAGGAATGGTTTTTAGTGGGGTATGTATTTAAAGAGTACGTAATATGATGATCTTTTTGAGATAAATTTAAGATCATTCATGAAATAACATTATATTGTTTCTAGTCTCCAATGATACTAAACTATCAGTGTCCTCAGGCATGTGTTTTAGAAGGGAATTGAATATTCATCTAAAAAGATGTGATATTTATGTATGAAAATACTAGGTCACTATATGGTAGGTAAGGATTTTTAACATATCCCTTAAAAAATTTCATATATCCTTTAAAATTATACATGAAATGTAAAATCAAAAGAAACCATATTCTTATCTCATGCACAAAATGAATCAACATATGAGCCATTATATCAATAAACATTTTTGAGAAATACATTTTTAGTGGACAATGTATGAGATATACATCATTCTATAACACATCTAATACAATTAGGATTTTTGAATTTTCTATAAATATATTTTAAAAAACAACATAACCTTATGATAGTCTTTCTAAAAAGTGTTGATAATATACCACACAGTGTGACTGGTAACAATTTTTTAATCAATACATGAAATTTATTAGATTTCATAAATACTAATTAAAAATCATTCAATGACACCAAATTATTCAAATTTGAAGAATAATCAGTAGGTAATTGATTACCATTATGAAAATAAGAAAAATTCATCTTCACACTCTTCCTTAATGCATGATAATTCTAAGATAAATATGTTTTATTTCCATTTATAGTTTGAGTTAACACCAAAGGTGTTTCCATGGAAATCCTGTACAATCTAGAATGAAATTGAACATTTTTATTTCCTTTTGTTCTAATAATGATTCAATAAAACTATCAAATATATGTTTCTCACCATGAATAACGCCAATGTAATGCTTTATCTTTAAAATATACAATAATGTATTTAGAATGAAGTATATTTATTCTTCCATATATTTTTTTGATGACCAAAACTTCCTTTATTTCCAAATGTGAAATCAATATTGTTCACACTATCATAATATTCTTCATATAATAATGGTTGTGGGGAGATTATATTCCATTATACCATTAAATTAATTATTCAACATATAATAAGGCTGATCAATTCAAAAAAAATTAAATGTCCCATATACATTATCTTTCCTCTATTATTTAATTGAAAAGATGAATTATTTTTATTAGAAATTGGAGATGATTGGGTCTCTTAATACTATATCCAAAAATGTTTCTATATAAAGTTATGTCATTTTTAGTGAGAATTATGATAAAATTAAAAAACACTATTTCTTATATGCATAAATATTTGTAACAGATTTATCATCTAGAAGATTGAAATCATCAGTCAATAGTGAACGATATACATCAATACTATTTCCTGACTGTTTTGGTCTTGGAATCATCAAACATAATGTAACATGTTTTTTCCATAAATTTTTTGGGGAAAAGATGAAAACTACCAGAAAAACAAGCCATTAACTATATTATCTACAGACGCACTGATATATATTCATTCCCTCCATGCATAGTCCTATTCTGATATTTCTAGATCCACTTCGAATATCAGAAAAAAATTTCATATAATATATTCCACTGTTGTAAATCAGCATAATGACACAAGTTTCCATAAAATATGTGCTCATATATTTTCCATACTATCCTTTTTATATAATTTTAATTAACAAATAGATGCATCCAATGGGGAATTATTGGAAGGTACCAAATTGATTTATATGAGGATTGACTTAGGTACCTAAGGATGATTTTTTATCCCTCTAGTATTTTTATATCCAAAATTTGGGATAGTTTGAGAAACATTAATATTACCTCCAATATAAAACAAAATCATTATGGAATACATGTTTCCATTTATAGCCCAATCCCATTAGGAATAATATTTTCTATGAGCCACACCTGGAATCTAGAAGCATGTTTCCCTCTAGAAGTAGCTCTTTTAAATGTATAAGAAATTCAAAGAAAATGTTTTCTAGTCCAGATATTTTTTTTCATTCAAGTTAACCAATCTTAGGACTACAGATAACATTAAAAATACAGTGAAACCTGATAATAGTATTTTCTTAGAATATCCATATAATCATTCAATGACATTATGTTTTTAATGTCTACATCATGAATTAATTTCTCAATACTATCATCTGTCTTAGGATGACTATTTTCTTCATCATTATACATTGTATTTTTCGTTATTTCACCATGATGGATCCAAAATTTATAATTATGGATAAAAACATAGAAAATGATATGATCCTTTTTTTAAATTGACTATCCCATATTCAAATACTTTATGGATGGAAAAAAAATACTATTTTGACGATTTCATTTAGAAAATTATATGAAATCATTAACTCATTATCATTATTCATAAGTGGTTGTTCATAAATTTTTCCAATTACGATCCATTAATAACCTATGATCGAAATAAACAAAGTAAATATATTAAAATAGATTAAAATTTTAAAATATACATAAATATATAAAATTTAGACATAAAACCATATAATAAAAATACCCAATTATTGATAATTATTTCATTATAACAAAATACCAACATAATTATCAAAACATATCATTCAAAAAATTCAAATATAACTGACTAAGAATATATAAAAAAGATAATTTAAAAAGTTTCAAATATTTTTTAAAATAATTTATTTCTTAAAACCAATTTAAAAATGAAAAAATAACTCTACAAAAAAATAATCGAAATACATTAAATTGACAAAAAACTACGTAGAAATTAAAAAAATTAAAAAAATGATTTAATCTATAAAAAAATTCCAATGTTAAAAAATTATGAATATAAATAATTTTAAATACAAACTGATACAAAAAAACAAACTACATTGAAAAAAAAATTCTAATCCTAAAAACAGTGAAAAATTAAAAATATTTTTCAAAAATTAGAATTGAAAAAAAATTCATATAAACAAATTAATAAATGAATCAAATTTATAATTAATAGATACATAATTTATATTAATAAATATAAATAAACTTACAAGTTTTGGATCTAAATAATAAAAAATAGATCCTATATTCAAATAAATTCACACGAAGTCGGTGGAAATAAGTTGAGCAGTATAAAATTTAAAAAAAAGATTGCAAAAAAATGAAGAAAAAAGAACTAGTAAAAACCATTAATTATGGATGTTTGTCAACTGGGATAGTGTTTCTGTGATCCAAATAAAATAGAGTAATTTGAAATAAGTCTGAAGTATGTAAGATTAAGGAGAAACAATTTTCAAATGTGATGAAAATAAAATATCAAGCATCGTTGAGGGTTGTCGACTGTCATCAAAGTCAAAAGAATAAAATTTTAAAGAAGATAAATAAGGGTTTATGTTTTTATTTTAAAACAAATTTGGTGACAGATTTCAAAAAATAAAAAGCTAAATTTTTTATAACTTTTAGAATTGGTTAAAAAAATTGATGTTAAAAGTCATAATAAAATCATTTTGGCATGAGTTTTCAATCAAAATTATGCCAAACGATTTCTATAAAATATTTTACATTAGGATTTTATAAGCTAAAATTAAAACCCTGATTTTAAAGCCTATATTTCAACTTGTATTTATCTGCTATGTAGTCTCGCTGGGCGGCAGGGTTAGTGATTTGGGGAGGAAGTTCAACTGGGAAGGTCACTAGTGGATTGACGGTATGGCTACGATGTCCATGTGATGAATGATCCACACGTAATGGTTCCATAAGTCCTTCAGGACTAGACCTTATTAGGCAAGGTGAGCAGGCTGGCTATGTTCACCGTTAGGGCTACCATGTCCGTGACTTCATCGGGAATGAGGATCTTTTGCATGACAGCCAAATCAAGAATTATGTTGGCCCGTATGGGTTTTGCAGGAAAATGGGCTAACCAGACATAATATTGTAGATTTGAGAAAAAGGGAATGGGTGAAGCTGAGCAGGATGGGTAGGAGTGCGGGGAGGTTGAAGAAACCCAATATACCCTAGTAAGATTTTTTTTAAAATATGTTTAAAAAAAATATTTTATAAAAAACATCTAGGTTATTTTTTTAAATAATATTTAATGGCGGAAGGGCATGTGCTGACTTTAGGATTTAGGTGAAAGGCGGCATCCACACTGCCACATTTCGGTTTAACTCGAAAGGATGCACCTATGTTGCCGCCTTTCTACTAAAAAAATACTATTTTTTTAAAAAAAAATTATTTTTATTTATTTATTTTTATTTTTGATTATATATATATATAAACAAAACAAAAAATAAATAAATTCATCAAACTTTATCCGCTATGTAAAATCTAGCAGTACTTCCATTACAGTAGTCTGGATTCTGATAGATGCTCTCACCCAGAGCACCCTTTTATAAGAGAGCTTACCCTGGAAATAATTTTGCATTTCAGATGTGGGATTCTGGTTCTCCATTTCCTGCATAGAAAATTGTGCATTTCCAATGTGGGATTCAGTTTCATGCATGTGACTTCAAAAGACTATAAAATATAAAATATTAGGCCAATATAAATGAAACTTTAAAAATGGATTAAACATATAAGAAATTGTTGAAGACAAAAATAATTTCATAATAAATGATGATAAAAAATAATTTATAAGCTTTCAAAACCACTTACTTGAAATTTAAGAAGTTTCAAGTACATGATTTTGAAAGCTTATAAAATATAAACTACAATACAAATATAAATTAAACATAATACATGGATTAATCATATAAAAAATAGTTGAAAATAAAAATAATTTCGTAAAAAATGTTGATGAGAAATAATCTATAATCTTTCAAAACCACCAGATTGAAACATAAAAATGTTTCAAGCACATGACTTTGAAAGCCTATATAATATAAACTATAATACCATGATAAATGAAACTTAAAATGTGAATTAAGCATATAAAAAAAAGATGAAAATAAAAAAAATTCGTAAAAATGTTCATGAAAAATAATTTATATGTTTTCAAAACCACCTACCTGAAACATAAAAATGATTAATGTATGTTGCTCTAAAAGACAATAAAATATAAATTATAAGACCGATATAATTTAAAGTTAAAACATGGATCAAAATAAAATAAATTATTTAATTATTAAGTTAATATTATTAATAGTTAATTATATAATAATTAATTAGTTAATTAGAAATTATTAATAATTAATTATAAAATAATTAACCAATAAATTATTAATATAATTATTCATTATATAATAGTTAATTAGTAATATAAATATAAATTATATTTATCCATTATAATTAATAATTAGTAATTATTCAAAATTATTATATAATAATTAATTAGTTAATTAGTAATATAATTATTAATTATATAATAGATAATTAGTTAATTATTAATATAATTAAAAATTAGAATTATTCATTATAATTATTAATTATAATTATTCATTATAATTACTAATTATAATTATTAATTATTAATTATTAATTGTTAATTATTAATTATTAATTATTAATTTTCTAATTAATAATATAATTATTAATTATATAACTATTAATTGTATAATAATTAGTTAGTTAATTTTTAATTATTAATAATAAACCATATATTAATTAATTAATTAATTAATTAATAATATAATTAGTAAAGTAGTAATATAATTATTAATTATTTAATAATTAATTAGTTACTTAGAAATATTATTATTAATTATTTAATAATTAATTAGTTAATTAGTAATATAATTATTAACTGTATAATTTTTAATTAGTTAATTACTATTTATTAATCATTAATTATATAACAACTAATTAGTTAATTAGTAATATAATTATTAATTATATAAAATTTAATTAGTTAATTTTTTGAGGAAGATAGAGTCGAGGACCTTTTTATAATAAGTTATTTAGTAATATAATTATAAATTATAACTAATCCTTATAATTATTATTTATTATTTATTAAAAATTATTATATAATAATTAATTAGTTAATTGGTAATATAATTATTAATTATATAAAAGTTAATTATTTAATTAGTAATATAATTATTCATTTTAATTATTAATTAGTAATTATTATCAATTATAATATAATAATTAAGTAGTTAATTAGTAATATAGTTATTCATTATAATTATTCTTTATAACTATTAATTATTAATTATTAATTGTTAATTATTTAATTAATAATATAATTTTCAATTATATAACTATTAATTGTATAATAATTAGCTAGTTAATTAGTAATTATTAATAATTAATTTTCTAATAATTAAATATTTAATTAGCAATATAATTATTTATTTACTAATATAATTATTAATTATTTAATAACTAATTAGTTACTTAGTAATATAATTTTTGATTATATAATAATTAATTAGTTAATTAGTAATATAATTATTAATTATATAATTTGAAGTAAGTTAATTAGTAATTATTAATCATTAATTATATAATAAATAATTAGTTAATTAGTTATATAATTATGAAATATATAATAGTTAATTTGTTAATTTTGTGAGATAGATAGAGTTGAGGCGATTTTTATAATTAGTTAATTTGTAATATAATTATAAATTATAAATATTCATTATGATTATTAATTAGTATTTATTAAAAATTATTATATAGTAATTAGTTAGTTAATTAGTAATATAATTATTAATTTTATAATAGTTAATTAGTTAATTTAGTAATATAATTATAAATTATAATTTTTCATTATAATTATTAAATTGTAATTATTAAAAGTCATTATATTAATAATTAATTGGTTAATTATTATAGAAGTAATTATTAATAATTTCTAATTAATGAATTAATTATTAACTAAATAATTATTAATAAGATTAATTTAATAATTAAATAAATTATTATATGTTTAATTCATGTTTTAACTTTAAATAATATTAGCCTTATAGTTTATATTTTATAGTCTTTCAAAGAAAAATACTTTAATCATTTTTATGTTTCAAGTAGGATGTTTTGAAAGCATATAAATTATTTTTCCTGAACATTTTTTATGAAATTATTTTTATTTCAAACTATTTTTTATATGTTTAGTATGTGTTTTAAGTTTCATTTATATCGATCTTATAGTTTATATTTTATAATATTTGAAAGTCACGTGCTTGAAACTTTTTTATGTTTCAATCTGGTGGTTTTGAAAGCTTATAGATTATTTTTCATCAACATTTTTTACGAAATTATTTTTATTTTCAACTATTTGTTATATTTTTAATCCATGTATTAAGTTTCATTTATATTGATCTTGTAGTTAATAATTTATAAGCTTTCAATGTCACGTACTTGGAACATCTTAAGTTTCAAGTAAGTGGTTTTGAATTTTTTTAAATTATTTTTTATCATCAATTTTTATGAAATTCCTTTTGTTTTCAACTATTTTTTATATTTTTAATCCATGTCTTATGTTTCATTCATATTGACCTTATAATTAATATTTTATAGTCTTTCAATGTCTCATACTTGAAACAGAATCCCACATCAAAAATGCAGAATGATTTCTAGGGTAAGCTCTCTTATAAAAGAGATCTCTGGGTGAGAGTTTCAGTTAGAATCTAGACTGCTGTAATGGCTGTACTGCTAGATTTTAAATAGCAGATAAATTATGCTAAAAGAATTATTATTATTTTTAGTTTTGTTTTGTTTATATATATATATATATATCTATCTAAACAAAGAAAAACATAAAAAAAATAATTTTTTTAATTTTTTTGTTCTGTTTTAGGGGAAAGGCGGCATCTAGGATGTCGCCGTTCACTGGGGCCCAAAGGCAGCATCGTGGATGCCACCTTGGTGGTGTATTTTTTCATTTTTTTAACCTACCTGTTTTCAATTTGTTTAAGGCCATATTTTAAAAAAACTCTACCCTAGAGCTATGGGTTAAAAAATTGTGGCTAAGAAATTGATGTAATAAATTTAGAATTTATGATGTTAAATTTTCATGTATAATTTTTGGAAAAAATATTGAAATTTTCCATGTGAATAATTTATTTATGTCATAAAATAGAATTTCTTTATGAAGTATAACCTAAGGTCACAAAACCTTGGTTTCATCCCTGTTATAACTTCTTTTAACATTGATATCTAGACACCCTTGAATCAAATGAATTTCAAAGAGTGGAAACACCCTTCTTGAAACAATTCTTGCTATATTTTTAACTACTATCCAAGGAACTTAAACTGTAGTCTATCAATTCTTAAAATTTATATCATTCTTTAATTGAAAACTTTAACAATTTCAAAGAATCTCAACCATCAGGATTTTAATTTACCAAGAAACAATTTTAAGCTAAAATAGAATAAAACAAATTTTTCCCCATTTGTGAATATCCTTCATATGATGCATTAGTCTTTCCATTGATTTCTTTGTCTTTATAAATTTTGTTATTTTTGTTGGAATCCCTTTTGATCTCCTCCAACTCATAAATTTGAAAGTGTATTTACCTCCCAACTTACCTAAAATAAAAGATTATTATTTTTGATTTCTTGGAAAGAGTGATGCTCTATTTAGTCCAATAGATTATATGGTTTTCCATATGAAAAATAGAAGGGATTTGTACCGATTTGTGTTTTATAAACTCTATGGTATACCCAATGTTCATCATCTTGTTTCGAGTTCCAATCCTTCAAAATTGCGTTGAATGTTTTTCCATTGATTAGTTTAATTAAAAGACGGAATAGATCCACCTACCTAGTAGTCTCTGAGTATTAGGGGATTCAAATATTATCTCTTACTTCATAATATTCATGCTGGCCTCACATGAAATAATTTTTGAAGTGGGTTCCCCATTCACTAATGAGTATGCTAGAACATGTGTTTTTTCAGACCGCAGTTTTGAGTAGAAATTTGAATTTTTTTGTTGGATGCTCATGAGGGGTAAAATTGTCTTTTTCCCCTACCAGTTGACCGCAGATAATTTTTCTCACAACTCTATTGGTCCCTGAATAGGTTGTTTAACCTAGGACAAGAGTTTGGTGGAAATCCGAGTTGTTCGAATTTTTTTAGAATAATTAATAATTAATATTACTAAATTAAATATTAATTTATTCATGTAGGTTTTTTTGGCTATAACATTTAAACAAAACATCTTATTGAGATTCTATATATGTCGTTGATTCTAGAATGGGGAGATTAGCTTAGTCGAGGCATAAACTTGAGTCGGGTGCCGGGGTCGGCCCGAGCCCCTTTTTCTTTTCTTTTCTTTTATTTCTTCTTTTTTCCACCTTATTGTGCATGCCACCTGTGTGCTCCTCCTAGGACATGTCCTTTGGTAGAAAATGGATATAGAGAAAAAAAGGGATCTATATAAGGGAAGAGTGTTATCCTTGTGAAGCCCTCAATGCGTTGATTTGGTGTACGACATCCATGGATGGTGAAATCAACCGAAGCTTCAGCAATTTCTGCCCGAAGGTTGGCCTAGTTACATTTTTTCCATATATCCCCTTTAAACGTGTTGATTTATGTTATTAAATCTTGTTCTATGCTTGATTGTGGCCACTTATGGCCGGATCTATTGTTTCAGGGGTGAAAACAAGGGGTTTTGGGCGATCCGAGAGATTTCCTGTCGAGAAACCCAGGTTACAAGGTATGTGTTCTAGTGGAACACACCATGTGTTATTTCTGTTAGGGATAGAAGATGTTTTCTTAAGTAAATGTCGTGTACTATGAGTACACACTGTGTGGTGTCATGGCCTTGTGTCCAACCGTGTGAGAAACAACACAGGTTTTTGGTTTTTAAATAGTACATGCTATGTACTATGAAGTACACGTCATGTACTTTTACACAGGCAGAACCTAGGTTGTTCTGGCCATGTATAAGTACACAACCAGTGGGAGAGAAAATATTACACCTGGTGTAATCTAAAGTAAATTCTATGTAATTTTTCTATCATAGTGGTTTGGGGTATTTTGTGCCCTGGAAGTCAGAATTGGGCATGTGAGTAGTCCATTCTGAGCATTTCTCCGTATAAATTAAAATAGTGGAATCATATTTAAAATTATATTTCATATAAATGGTGTTATGAGGTTTCTATCTAAATATAGAGGTTTTTCATTCGGTTATCGAGTTCAGTTGTCACTTGAGAGTGAGACTTGGCATGTATGATATGTTGGGTGTTCAGACCTACCTAGTTGAGACCTTTGATCTGAGTTGAGCTATGAGCAATCTCTTGTGACCTATGCATTGGAAGATGTTTCCCTTGTGAGACATGCCCTTCTGGCCTACAAAGATGTGAGACAAGATGATTCCAAGGATCCTCTGAGGGATGCCTTTAATTTTGTGTTGACCTAGGGAGTCCCCTGTAGGATCTCTCTTCTATTTTCCTTTGAGAGGATCCCTATTATAAGATTCCTCTGTTGTTCTTCGTTTGAGAATCCTATGTCGGATTCCTCCATTACTCTTCACTAAGTATCCAGTATAAGAGTCCTTCACTCGTGTTTACCTGGAGGATCCTGAGTATGATGCCTCCTCAGTGTTTGACTTGAAGGACCCAGCGGGTGCCCGTGGTTTTACCAACCCTAAGCTGTTACGTCGGGTTTCAGTAGAGATGTTTTTCGGGTGTCGCCTAGAACCTGTGACAAACATGCAAGCACATGGGGATGTGGTTGTGGTGTTGGGTTTGGAATTCATGACACCCTCATTATTTTTATTATATATGACTTGGTTTCGCTGATGCAATAGTGTTTACAAGACGTGCTTTCTCGTTAGTGGTTGTTGAGCCAGATGCAAGGTGTATTTTTTGTTTGTTGGGATACCCAGACGTGCTCTCCTGGGATTCATCTTATGATCCATGTTATTTCTGATATTTTACTGGAACCTAGAAGAATTATGTGGGACTTGTCTATTGAGCCTGGATATATATATTTTTGATATTTGTTTTGGTATATTCATAGGTGCTTCCTGGCATCCAACAGTTGAGACTTACTTGTTTACTTTTACACCCTTAATGATACATGGATTTTAGTGGTAGGAATTCCATGGACAGAGTCATGGGAGGAATGCTATGAATGTGGCCAAGGATTGGATATGCCTGTGGTAAAGGATCAGATATGCCTATGGACAAGGATCAGATATTCCTGTGGAAAAGGATCAGATATGCCTGCAGGAAATGTTAGGATATGCATTCAGGTGATGTTGTGCTTTTCCTGAGGTTGAGATTTTTTCTATGCATATGGGAATGGTTTTTTGAGTCTTGGTTGGATTCATGTGCTTATTCTCTATATTTTTCTTATAAGGGACCTTTTATAGGATTGACCAACAGTATATGGTATGATTCTTTATAGGAATGACCATCAGTATGTGGTGTTCTAGTTTGTTATTGGAGGTTAGCACCTCTGAACCCAGGTGTTGGATAGGCATCCCCCTATGGTGACGCAGCTTACTCAGAGATATAATTCCAGAATTGGACGATGTAGGTACTTATTGATGAGATTAGGGACCCAGAGGTTGACTTAATGATACAAGTCTAGAGTGGCACGACATCCAGCTCAATATCCTTGTAGATAATGTCCAAATGATCAGGATTATAGACCCAAGGATCGACTACTAATATGGTTTTTGTTTTTCGAATCACAAACTCATTAAAATTATTATTTATGTATATGTGTATAGGTATGTGACTATATATGTATACATATGTAGATTTGGATATCCTTAGTGTCACATTCCTAGTTGACAGGGATTACAGACCCCATGTTTGACTATGGTTTCATGATTAGTTTTTAATACCTTTTGTTGTGTTCCATCTAGGCTGATCATGTTGTTGTTGCATACACTTTTAGCATCACAGTAATAGTTTTCTTATTGGGATGGCCTACTGAGATTATTTATCACCCATGCAAGTGCACCTTGGTGTATGTGTATACCTTATGCCTACTTTTCTAGTTGAGCATGAGTATCATGGTAGATTGGTTTGAGGCTAACTGTCACATGATCGAGCAGAGCTACCCAAGCGGTTCTACTGATTGGGATGGTCTAGTTTGATAGTGTCTAGAGATTAGGTATGTGGATTGACTCAAAGTTAGTAGTATAGCCATGTACTTTTACCTTGAGTTTCTTTTGTACTTTTATATGTAGGGTTATCCTAGTGGGTGACTAGTGTTGTAATGTATTGCATATATGTTCGGTATTTTACAGCATTTTAATATTACAACTTGTTCTATTTCAGTTGTTTGTTTCTTCCACACTCTTTTTAATTCCTACTGAGTATAATAATTCGGTATTTATTCTATTTTCTACTATGATATGAGGGAATACTCTCCCCAATATCCCCGTCTAGGCCCTCGCTGCTAGTCGCCAGCCTCTAGCGTATGGGGATGCCCACTTTAGGTCTTGTGGCAGACAAGCTCGGAGCACCAGTTTATTAGTTTCTGAGTTAGGGTTTTACAAAGTGGCATTAATGGAGTTTATTTTCATGGTCTTTATTATTTAGGATATGGTAGATAAGAGTATTATAAATGTGTCAGAAGCTATGATAGATATCAGATTGGTGCATCAAAAACACATGTTCCAATAAGAATTCTTAATTTCTAGAGTTTGGGATTTTTGTTCTGATTTGGGATGTTATAGTTTTATATTACTTTTTCCATGAGCGACACACATTTTGTGTGGTCATGTTATGATTTAATGTTGATCTATGGCCATTGGACATAGGTAAGAAGCCATAAATGGTTTTCGTCTCTTGGTCAAAAAAGGAAAGAGGTGTCTCATGCATCATACTAGGAACGTATGATTCAGAGCATATAGGCATTCTAGTGTGTGATTTTATTAATGATGGAGACCTTTGGGTCTGATTACACATACCTTTTTACTTTTATGGAATGTTATGTTGATCTACATTGAGGGATTTTTATGGTGAGGTTGATGATTCAGTTCTTGTACACAGGTTACGCAATTACCCTAGTAGGTAAATATGGCACATGATTTCTTTTTGTTTAACCCCTTATGGAGTGTTGTTTCTTAGGTCTATGGTTATCTTTTCAGATCATTGAGTACGATGTTGATAGATACCAATGATTTTATAGTGAACTAGACCTTTAGGGGGTATTTCCATATACAGATACCTAGTGAGTTCTAATGTAGTCTCTCTTCTGCTTGGGTTGTGACACCTAAGGATCAATTCCTTCTATGGATGCTTAGAGAGGATCAGGGTCCTCATAGGTTGTTTTTTTTTTCATATTTGACCATCATTATTCGTTGTGATATTTACCTTCTACTGAGAGGTTTGGATCTTTTGGGTTAGGTGGTTGGACCTTGTGACCCAGTTGTGAAGCTTGTTCTATAGGGGAAGGTGGAAGACCTAGAGATCCTTGGTTTTGACTCGGACCATTGTATGTTGATGTCTGTTCTGTTCTAGGGAAACCAATGTGAGAGGGGATGGCCCATGTTTTAAAATTCATTTTTGGTGGGGAGCTTTGTTTTACACTCATTTTGTGGTCTAGGCACAGTAGGTGCTGAAGTTACGTTATAGGAATTTTTATTTCTTCAGATTTTGATTGAGGCACCTCAGGTGCTTGCTTTTTAAGACTGGCTCCAATGGGAAAGACAGTTCGGGATCATGTCTTGGTTGACAAGTGTTTCCACAGTTTCTAATATATTTAGTGTGTGGTTAGATTCTCATGATTGGAACGACACCATGTGTGATTATGGTGTTTAAGGATACATGTTTGTTGCATGTGGTATCATTTGAATCTAAACTAGTGAGTGGTTGGGTAAAATCCAAGGACTGATGTTTTATGAATTTACATGGGTTTGGACCCCATAAGTTGTGTTGAAATGTATCTCCAAGGTGGAGGTGACATCATGAAATAAATCGGGTACCGTAAGATGGTTGACCCATGGATGAATCCTGGTATGGTTTTGACAGGATGGTGAGCGTGGCTTAGAGGGAGCTGGACATTACTTCCGTGAAATCTTAGTGTACTTTTATATGAGATGATAATGTGATATCTTGATTCACCTTGAGTATACTAAGAGAACCTTGGCCCTATGCCGAGATCCTTTTTCTTTATTAATGTTATTCCTGGTTGAGGAGGGAACCTATTGTGATTGTGCTCTAGGAGCGGTGTAATGAAATACATATTGTGGGGATCACACCATTAGCCGTTGGATGGTGGTTTTTCATATTTTGGTTAAACTTTGGTGTTTTCCATGAGGTTTTGAGCATAGAGTTTTCTTTTAAGATGATGATAGGGCTATTATTATGGTGAGCAGTACCCGACCGATTGTAGTTAAATGTCTTCCACATTGGAGATAGTTGTTAACACTATAAGGATGGTCGTTTGACAATCCAGATAGCTTGGTGGTGTAGATTCTCAGTTTGGGAGCACAATTTCTAGTCCATTCACTGGGCTTCTCAGGGACGAGATGATTAATGGTGGGGAGTTTGTAAGGAAATATGTTTTTCATGACTACAGTTTTGAGAAGAAATATAAATTTTTTCTGTTGGATTCTCATCAGTGTTAAAATGGTATTTTTACCATACCAATTGATCTCTGATAATTTTTCTGAAAACTCAGTTGGTCCCGGAATAGGGTTTTTAACCTAGGACATGAGTTAAGTGGAAATTTGAGCTGTTTGAAATTTAGCAGAATAATTATTATATACTATTATTAAATTAAATATAAATTTATTTGCACAGATTAGTTTGAAAATATTTATTGAACATAGAATCAGATTGAGATTCCTTCTCTTCTATTAATTTTGGACTGGGGATGTTATCCTTGGTGAGGCATAAAGTTGAGTCGGGTGTGGGGGCTGACCCAAGCCCCATTTTCATTTCTTTCCTTTTCTTCTTATCTTTTTCTTATTTTCCATTCCTTCTCCTTAAGAATTATTTCTATGTGCTCCTCCATGGCTATGTCCTATGGGAGAATACAGAGATTCAGAAAAGGAGAGAGAAAGAAGGGAAGAGTGTTACCGTTGCGAATCCCTCAACGCGCTGAGTTGGCGTACGACATCCGTGGACAGTGACATCAATTGAAGCTTTTGAAGTTTCCACCTGATGTTAGGCCCATTTAAATTTTCAACATATATACCCTTAAAATTTGTTTTTTAAAGTTTTTAAATCCAATTTATTCTAACATGTGTCCTCCTAAGGATAGATCTCTTGTTTCAGGGGAGAAAACAGGGTTTTTGGGCAATTCAAGGGATTTCTTTTTGGGAAACCCAGGTTACACAGCTTTTATTCCAGGGGAACATGGCATGTGTTCTTCCACTTAGGGAAGTAAATTTTTTTATTAAGAACATGCCATGCACGATGAGTACAGGCTGTGTGGTTTCATGGTTGTGTGTCCAACCATGTAGAAAATAACATGGGTTTTTGGTTTGTATACTGTACACACCATGTAATTTGAAGTACACGCCATGTAATTTTAAGTACATACCCTGTACTTTTACACAGGCAGACCCCATGTTGTTCTTTCTATTTATAAGTACACATCTAGGGGGGATAAGGGTACATGCCAGGCACTTTTTTCAGCTTAGTGGTTTGTGATATTTTGTGCCCTGGACCTCTGAATTGGGCATCTGAGTTTTCCATTCTATGCATTATTTTCATATAGATCACAATGGTGGAATCCTATTGAAATTTACAGCTAATATAAATGGTCTTTTGGGGTTTTCTATATTAATAGAAAGGTTATTACTCTGGTTATATAGTTTACTTGTCACTTGAGAGTGAGACTTGGAATGGATGATCGGTTGGCTGTTCGGACCATCCTAGTCGAGACCTCTGATCTGAGATGAAATTTGAGCTATCTCTCGTGACATATGATTTTGGGAAAGTTTCCCTTGTGAGACATGCCCTTCTGGTCTATGAGCCCATGAGACTGGATGCTTCCAAGGATCCTCTAAGAGATGCCTTTGCTTATGTGCTGACCTAGGGAGTCCCCTGTAAGATCTCTCTCCTATTTTCCTTTTAGAGGGTCCTTATTATAGGATGCATCTCTTGTTCTTTATTCGAGGATCCTGTGTAAGATTCATCCCTTACTCTTTTCTAAGGATCCGGTGTAGTATTCCTTTTCTCGTGTTTACCTGAAGGATCTCGAGTAGGATGCCTCCTCAGTGTTTGACTTGCGGGACCCAGTGGGTACCTGTTGTTTGACCAACCCTGAGCTTTTATTTCTGATTTGGTTAGAGATGGTGTTCGGGTGTCACCTAGAACCTGTTCCAAAATTTCAAGCCCATGGGGCTGTGGATGTAGTGTTTGGTTGGGAATTTGGGCCACCCTTACTATTTTGATTATATCTGACTTGTTTTTACTGATCCAAAAGTGTTTACCAGGGGTTCTTCCCAGTTTGTGGCTATTGACTTAGAAGTGAGGTGTATTTCTTCGTTTTTGGGATACCTTGACTTTCTCTCCTAGGATATGGCTTCTAATTAATGTTATTTATGATATTTTACTATTACACAGAGTAATTACATGGGACTTTGCTGTTGAGCCTATATATATATATATTGTGATATATATTTTTTTTGAAATATCCAGAGGTGCTTCCTAGTATATGGCTATTGAGCCTTTCGTGTTTACTTTTACACCGTATGTTATACCTAAATTCCCAAGGTAAGAATTCCTTGGGCATACTCATGGGCGGAATGCTATGATTGTAGGAAAGGATCAGATATACCTATGGGAAAGGATCAGATATGCCTATGGGAAAGTATAAAAATTCTTGTGGGAAAGGATCCGATATTCCTAAGGGAAGGGTTGGGATATGCCTGCGGTTGAGGTTGTGCTTGGCCTGAGGGAGGGTTTTTTTTCTATGCCTATAGGAAAGGTTGTCTGAGAATTAGTTGGATTCATGGGATTATGCTCCGTGTTTTACTGATCAGTGAAATTTTATAGGATTGAGCATCGTTTTATGGTATACTTATTTATAGGATTGACTGTCAGTATGCAGTATCCTATATTGAGATTGGAGGTGAGCACACATGAACCTAGGTGTAGGATGAGAATCCCACTGTGGTGATGTAGTTTGATAAGAGATATAATTCCAACATTGTCTGAATAAGGTACATGTTTATGGGATTAAGAACCCATAGATCAACTTAGTGATACAATTCATGAGTGGAACGATGTCCAGCTTAATGCCCTTGCATAGGATATCCAGACGATTGAGATTATGGACCCAAGGATCGAGTGGTGATGTGGTTTCTTGTTATTTGATTCACATACACACAAAAAATCATATTTTTGTATATGTTTATAGGTATGGGATTATACATATATACATATTTAGAAATGTATATCCATGGTGGAACTTTCCCAGTTGACATAGATTACAGACCTTGGGTTCGACTGGGGTTGGACGTTTGGTTTTTAGCACCTTTTGTTGTGTTCCAGCTAGGCTGAGAACGTTGTTATTGCATACACTTTTAGTAGCACATTTATATATTTCATATCAGGGTGGACTACTGAGAGTATTTCTCATCCCTTCATGTGCACCTCGGTGTACCTATAGACCTTATGTCTGATTTTCTGGTTGTGCATGAGTTGCAAGATGTATGGGGCTGAGGCTCAATATTGCATGATCGAGCGGAGCTTCTCTAGTGGTCCTACTAATCGGGTTGGTGTAGTACCACAATGTCTGGAGATCAGGTATGTGGGTTGTGTCAGAGTTAGTAGTAGAGACAAATACATTTACTTTTAGTTTTTTTTGTACTTTTTTGTGTATGGTCGGCCCAGTTGGTGACTACTGTTGCATTTTATTTCATATCTGTTTGGAATTTTATTGCAATTTACTATTACAACCTATTCCATTTTAGTTTTTTCTTCCTTTCATACTCTGTTTACTTTCCTATGAGTATGATAACTATCAATTTCCATAGTTTTCTTAAATAGTAGTGGATAATACCAGTAATAGTGAGCCACATCTATGAAAAATTTATACAAATTTTGAATTGAGAAATCATCATATAGGGACCCAATAGATAAATACTATGTCAGTTATCCATGGTTGAGCTTAAAAATCCACATGGAAGCAAACCTCATCAGGGAATCCATTTAAAATTTACATCTCTTTATCATCTTCAACATTATGTAACTAGTGTCTGAATAGAATATCTATAGTAACATTCTTAGTTCTCACTATTTCTTTAATGACAACGTAAAATTATTTCTATGAAATGACTCACCTAATCAGCCTTATTTTGGAAAGTTTTTTATTTAGTATATATTTCAATGTTGTATATTATATAGAAAATAACTCTAGAGATATACAATCTAAATTAATTGAATGTAAATTGCACTATAAGAATCTCTTTATCTGTAGTGGTGTAATTTATTTTATCATAATTTAGGGTATAAATGGAATAGTATATGTGTTGAAATATACGAACAAACCACTACCCAAATAAATATCCAACAATAATTTCACATGCATCACACATCCGTTCAAAGTATTTTTCCCGAGAAGGTGAGATAAAAAATGGGTTTAACTAAGTGGTTTTTAAATGTTTTAATGGATTTTAGACCCTCTTTAATGAACTTAAAATGGAACATATTTCTTCCTATTGGTGTTTTAGAGGTTAAGATATTTGAGAAAAGTCCTTTACAAAGTGTAAGAAAACCATTTATGGCCCAAAAAAGAATCAAATCCCCTTTATTGTGGTAGTTTCTATGAAATCAATAATGAATTATAATTATTATGGGTAAAATTCTATCTTGTCATTTAATAATTTTTACCTAAAGACTCATAATCTTTGTACTATGATGTGAAATTTCTCCCAATTTAGCATGAGGTATATTTTTTCCACCATTATATCAAGATTTTTAAATTTCTCAAATAGGAATTGAAGTATTTTCCACAAAAGGAGAAATAATCCATAATGACCTCCAAAAAAGCCTCTATCATATCATGAATAATATTTTTAATAAACTGTTGAAATTTTTCAAGTGAATGATACATTTTGAATGATAATCATTAATAGGTGAGGGTTTTGAATAGTTAGGTGATTTTTTTTGAAAAATCAATAGGTTCAAAAGGGATTTCAATGCATCTTGAATACCTGTCAAGGAAAAAATATAGCTCATTCTGAGCATAAATCTTTAAAATATAATCCATAAATTGTAGAGGGAAAATCTTCTTCTTGGTAACGGTAATGAGATTTCAATAGTCACTGCATACTTCATATTCATTAAGGGTACAAGTTTAGAATATTTCAACCCCATTATTTTTAATTACATCAAAGCCTACCTTATTTGACACTAATTGTATTGGGATCACCCGTTCATTTTTAGATGTGGGAAAAATAATACCAGCATCGAGAATATTTATAACATCTTTCTTATATACACTCTTTATGGTTAGGGTGAGAATCCTTTGGTGTTGGAATTTGTATAGAGACCTATTCTTAACATATATGGATACTAAATCACTTTATATGAATATTAAGAACATTTTAATAATTCATTCCCAAGGTCTATAATAGTTTAGTTTCATTAGAGACATGGAATCTATTATTCTAGTTTGTTGAAATATCCTCAAAATCTCTTATAAATATATTCCCATTTATTAACCCTAAATAAAACATTTCTTCATAACCTGAGGAATGGAAAAATAAGAAATGAGTGAACCATGTTCACTTCTTGTTCAAGAACAGTATTAATGAACCAGGTTTAATTACCATTCAATCCCAATATTAATGAACCAGTTTTAGTTCCCATTCTATCCCTGTATTACATAATATGGTTCACTTCCAATTTCATCCCAATATTATTGAATTAGATCCACTTAATATTATATCCTTGTATTTCTAAACTGAGTTCACACCGCATTTTATCCTTATCATACTAAACTAAGTTCACTCCTCATTCTAGCGCTATCATACTTACCTAAATCCACTCCCCATTCTAGAACTATATTACTCATGATATATAAATACATTCCCAATGAATTAGAATAATTAATAGGTCCATATCTTCACATAGTTAAATCATACATACATGTTCCATAATTTAATAAAACATTCAACATGTCATGACCCATAAAAAGTGACGGGTTTAATAAAAATCACATCATAACCTATGAAATTCAATTGGTATCATAAGTATTTAATCATTTCATTATCTATGGAAAATATATAGATATCCTAAAAATTTAATCAAATAATAACTTGTGAAAATGAGAGGTTTTAAAAAAAATATAACCCCTTGAATAGAAACATGCATCATAAACATCACTCAATTAAAAAATAAACCATTCAAGAAATAATATGAATTGTATCCTTGGATTATAACCTAAGAAAATAATAAATTATAAATAGCTTGTAATCTTAGATAGAGAAGGACTTGGATGGATCACATGGAACATTTCTAAATGAAACTAGGCTTTATTTGGAAATATATTTTATAATACCATTTCATAAATACTTTTCGGATTAGGAAATCATTAAAATTTCATTCCAAAACATTCTTGAGGGGAATATCATTTAGTTTTTCAAAAAATAATTTTAAAAATTCAAGCATTTTGAAAAAAAATATATTTTAAAATCACAATGAAAAGTTTTAAAGGAGTCTTGATGATACTTGGGAAAAAAATTCTTTGTATATACATTTAAATATATAAATAAGGATAGAAGTGATTTTAAAAACATTTTTCTAGAAAACCTAAAATGAATCATGAAAAAAAATTGAAATCTTTTTTCATTGAAAACTAAAAAAATAAGTTTCAAAAGTTTTCAAACTATTTTTAAACAAAAAAATATTTTGAAAACCATTATTTAGAAAACATGGTTTTGAATGAACAAAAATGTCTAATAGAATACAAAGACATATTTAAACTTTATTAAAATAAAATTTTAAATTTATTAAGTTTCAAAGAGTTTAAAGATAGTAACAATAGATGAATATATCATGAATAAACATAATATAAGAAAATTCATGAGTGTTCTTGATATATTGATCATAATAATTCATCAATGGAAGCATAAGTGTAAATAATTGTAATAAATTAGGAAATTGTAGCAATAACCTATTACCACTTTCATAAATTTCACTCATAATATTAATTAGATAATAACATTACATAAATCATAAAAAATATTTAAATAAGGAAGTTTATTATATAACATTTCTAAGGTTAGTATATACACCCCATAGAAAAATATTGGTGCACAACATGACATGTATCTTAAAGAAGGAAAATTGATACCAAAATTTCATTATCGATTTGGTAAATTTTAAACCATAAACCCCATGAAAAAGGGATAATAAAATGGATATTTAAATACCAATTAATTTAAGGATACTAATTATATAATATATTAATGGAAAATATATACAAAACAAAAAAATAACGAGTGGTTAATAAGGAAGAAATCTCAGATGAATAAAACTAAGATGAGAAAACCCTTACCTTAAGTCTTTACTTTCTTCACACACATTGAAAACTCAAGTTTAATAAGTATAATATTATTATACATAAAAAAATAAAACAACTCTTATATAAAATACAATATATTATTTTCATATTTCATTATGTTACCAATTTATTAACAATTCCATTTTAATGTTGCGTTTTGGGTAATATATGCCTTGTTTTTCATATATGTTTTGACTGGTTATCATTGAAACTCTTACATAGTTCATGATTTAATTATTTGTAGAATGATAAAAATTATATAAATATAATACATTTTCAGTATATAAATATTTATGATAATATATAAAAGAGAGAAATATGAAATGAAATACATGCGCCGTTCATGGAGATGGTAGGTTATACGTATGAATGAATGATGTTTCCATTTTTTAGTTGTATTGGAAGAAATAATGTAAATGATATATATATATATATATGTATATTTATTTATTATCATTAAATTATAATTATTATATCATATATAAGATATAATTTTACAAAACCCATCTTTAACACATTCCATATAATGTGTGAATAAATCACATCACTTTTGATGAGGCAATAGTCCACACGTCCGCAAACGAATTTATCGTATTTGAAAAAATTGAAATCATGAAGGTAAATTTTATATAATAATCACATAATAATAAATATATAAAAAAATTATACATATAATATAAAAATGGAAATTACATAATTTTTTAAAACATTAAAATGTGGAAATGGAAAAATGAGAGTCAACAGTTCATGAGGCGGTAGTCTGCCATACACAAGAATGATGATTGTGTGTCCCATTTGATGGAAGTGCGTGTGATTGGAGGTAAAAACCTTAACATAACAACACTTAATTATACTTAGGACACATATTTTATTATATATTAAATTAATAAGATGAATTTTGGGGGTGGAGAAAGGAATAAAACAAAAGAGCTCATTGAAGGATGTTACCTCTTCTTTAGAAAACTCATTACATTTTAACAAAAGGTTTTCATTGGTTTTAATTCATCACAAAGTGAGGATTCTAGGTTTATAAGATAGAATTTGAGAGATTATTTTTTAATTGGTTTGATGACTTATAGTATCATCAGTGGTTTGAGGAAGTGAGGGGTGTGATTTTTCATTTATATTGGAGGATGAGTGACATTTTAGCAAATATAAAATGGTAAACAATATTGATAAGTCTCCCTTACATCATGCACCTCCATTAATTTTCCATTATCATTAAAATTGAGGGTATGGTCTAAATATTAATATAAAATTCCTTTTTTACATGTTTCTAGGTTATTGGTACACTTAGGTTATTGTTTTACCACTAAGTAAACTATTTTTTACCTTAATAATTGTAATTAATATTAATTACATTCTCAAATATTTTTTAAAAATTAATATGTTATCCTAATTAGAAAATTTTATATTATTTGGATTCAAAATATGGAATAAATTTTTAAAAAATTACGATCATTAATGTTGCACAAATTAATTTAAAATCAATCCCATGGACATGATGGGAAAATGAGTTTTTAAAGTAAAAAAGTTCAAATGTTTGAAATGTTTCTATATCCCATTTCAATGAAAAATTGGATCCAATGACAAAAATTGGATTCATTATTTTATAATTTATCTATTTATGCTTAAAAAAATTAAAATTTAATTTATCTATATAAATATATTAGTAGAAAATGTAGTAGCGAATTAAAAATTTAGTATTCTTCTCTATTCATCGAAAAATGAAACTTCTTTGAAAAAAAATAATAAACACAGAAACATAATTATGAAATTATGAATTATTAAATTATTTTTATTTTATAAAATATAATTTATAAAAGTTTAAAAATTTATATTTAAAATAGGAAATCCATTAAAAGGCTATAAATTTACCTTTTTGAAAAATACATATTTTTATTAATAAAATAGGATTTAGTATTAACTATTGTGAATAAAACACATAATATTAAAGTTAAACTATTTAATGAAAAAATTATTTCATTGAAATTATTTATCAAATGTTTTTTAATTAATTTTTTAAGGTAATTAGTTTTTGATTCCATTAATATATTTTTTCAGCGAATGATTTCCTATATTATCAAAAGGGTTTTATTTTAATTTCTAGTTAATTGTTCAATAATATTTCTTATTATATACATGTGTAAAACATATTTTCATAATTTAATTAATATTATTAATAAACATAAATCCAAAAGCTTGGTGACAACTATAATAATTTTTTAATAATAATATTGATAGTACATTGTAGTTTTTTAAAACTATGTATTTCATGTAATGTAATCTATTTAAGGATCCTGTAATTGTGTGTACCACAAACCAAGAATAGCATTTCATATACCACAAAATTAATCTAATTGTTTCATAAAGAATATTTATTGAAGTATTTTTTCATATAAATATATAATAACTTGGTCGGTTCATAGAAAAAATCTATATACAGTGTTGCATGAAATTTAAAATAATAAAAAATTAAATTAATTAGAAAATATTTTTACAAAATATAGAGGTGTTATATTCTTCCCCCATTAAAATGAATTATTACATAAAAATTTATAAGTTTTATCATAGGTTTAGTACATGAAATTTCCTTTCATAGAAAACAACATTGTAAAAATGAATACTAAAACTTCATTTTAAAAAGAAAATTTGGAAACAAAATGATTACACAATGTTCCCCAAAATAATGTGTACACATAGAAAAGATAGGTGGAATGTGAAAAAATTGTCATGAAAGAGAAAAATAATTATCGAGTTGTGATGGAGAGTGATATAAAACATAGATAGGATAAGGTTTATGATCACAAATCCATAACCCTAAGAGGCTTGAAAAAGGTCATTGATATCATCAAAAATGTCGATAAAATTAATTTTTTTTTATTTCAACACCCTTTATTCCTAATGTTGAATAATTTTCATGTGAATATATATATATACACATGGTTTTAGAACAACCTAATCCCTTTTTTATGCCTTAATCAATTTACACATCATAGCTTATTCAATGAAATGAAGGTAAAATTTTCAATCATAAAGTACTAATAGATAATGAGGTATAATAATAAGACATTCCATCTTTCTTTAGTTAATATTAGAAAAAAAGGATAAAAAATTCATCCAATATTTATAAATCCTCATATGGTGAGATAATAATTGAGTCTTCAAAATATCATTTGATGTTTATCGTAAACCATTTCATAAATCATCAACCTTATAACCCTTATGAAAGATAAAAATCCAAAATATTAGAAATAAGGTCATGAAATTTCTCAAAATCAGGTTAATATGGATACCCTATATATTTTAAGGTAGATATTGGTTTTCACATTCCAAGCATTTCAATAAATTCAACATGTATTCTCTTGAAACATGTTAATAACATGAATTTCCATAATTACTTTTTGAAAATGTGTATTCTTCTTCATTAGGTACATAAAACACAAATTATTCGATATATTCTATAAATCCAAAAAATGTAAACTTCGTCCATGATATCATAGAACAATTTTTCAAGAAATACATTATTAGTCATGTGGTCACTGATACATTCCAATTTACATGATAAATTTCAATCAACTCTTTATCCAAGCTAAACACAATTTTCTCAACATCAAGAACATATTAATTATTACCTTCCCTAAATCAAACTGTTAAATTTATGTTAAATAAATTTTATATTTCATCATATCCATTAAATATATCCTTTTATGTAATATTCAAGTAATTATATTAAAAATAATTATATATTTGATGATTTTTATAACATATTCTTTGAATTCCAAAACATGAAGACATTAATCATCCAACTTTATTGTCAAAACATTTCTCAAGATTCATCATCCTATTCCTTAATACCCCTTTCTTATAATATGAAATATGAATCATGTATTAAGGTTCCTCAGTATTAATGTAATCGTGCTTCATACATTGAAGGTAAACAATACTATTATAACATCCCATACTTTTCACATTTCGTTTTTGGTCCCTTTATCTTTAGTAGTATAACCAATACTCATACCACCTTCTAGATTCTATTTTAGAGATTTCCAATTAGTAAATTGATTTGAATAATTCTAATATATTTCATATATGAAATATTCAATGTTAACCAGGTTCTTTCTAGTTCATTCTATTTAATAGAATAAAAAATCAACAGGCCAGAAACACTTATAATATTATAAAATCACATAACTAGGGAAAATTATTAATTGCATGCCTAAATCATGACACATACATTTAAATAAATGACACTATAGGATTATCCTTAGATAAAACCATATAAATAGAGTTTTAAATATCCCTAGGGATCTCACTAAAGTTTTCTAAACCTATTTTTTAAAGCTTGAAGAAACATTTCCTTTGATAATATCTATACAGACCCAATCATAACATAGATAGATATTACATCATTTTAGAATATTATTCATCACATTAAAAAATACATGACCAAGGACCATAAAAAATTTGTGTATTTGGAAACATGGAACGCATTCTTTTAGTTTGGTGAAAGATATTCAACATTTCATGTAAAGATATTCCATTTTATTAGTCCTACAAAAGACCTCTATTCATTGCCTGGTGAATGGAAACATAAGAAAGGGGTGAGAAAAAAATCTCAGTAAGGGTAAACAATAAGATATGTAATCATAATCAAGAGCATAAGGGTACTAGAACATGATTACATCATTAGAATATCATTCAATTTATATCAAAAATAATAATAAGGAATCATTGAATAATGATTGGAAATTCATAAAGCATAAATAATAAGGTAATTGAGATCATAATCCATTAAAGAATAAAATAGTAATAATACATGAAGTTATGTATAGAAATATAAAATGAATTATGTAGTAGTCCAGGATTACTACCAAGACCATCTTCGTGTAAAAAGTCTTTTATTGGAACGAGTTATCTCCTCATTCTAGACATGTATTAATGAACTAGGTTCATTAACCAGTTCAACCATGTATTACTGAACTAGGTTCACTTCCCATTGTACCCTTGTGTTACTGAACTTGGTTCACTTCATGTTCCTACCCATTATTACTGAATCATGTTCACTTCCCACTATATCCCTATATTACTGAACTAGGTTCACTTCTCATTCCATCCTTTCATTACTAAACCAAGTTCACTCCTCATTCCAGCCTTGTCATAGAAAACCGAGTTCACTCCTTGTCCCTTGAATGTCATACTGGATTAAGCTAACTTGTCGTTCTATCCAGGTCATACACATTAAATTTATATATTTACTGAATGTAATGGAGGGAGAGAAAGGTCCCACCCATCACAAAATAAAATCATACATATATGTTATACAAGATTATAAAAAATTACTCATATCATTGCACATAAAAATAGATGGTTTTATGAAAAATCATATCATAACCCATGAAAGAAAATGGTTATATTAAACATTTAATCATATCAATACCTATGGAAAAGAGATAGGTATCAAAACCATTTTATCAAAGAATGGATTATGAAAAGAAGCGAGTTTCAAAATCATATAACCCACGAAAGATAAATGAGTTTCATAAACATCATTCAATAAAAACAGAAATCATTCAAGAATGAATATGAATGGAATCCTTGGATCATATACCAAGTAAAGCATAAACTATAACAAAGTATGTCATATTTGATGGATAATGTTTTTAAATGATCACATGGAACTTATATAATGGAAAATACCCTTTCATTGAATATAACTTCAGAAAACCATTTCAAAAAACCCTTCTCTTATAAAGAAAAATTTACTATTTCACTTGAAACATTTCTTAATGAAAATATATTTCCTTATTTTAAAAATTATTTTTAAAACATAAATATTTTTAAAAATATTTTTGTTTTAAAATAAATTTGAAAACATATAAATTAAGATTATAGATAATTTGAAAACCATTTTCTTCGAAAATATTTTGAAAATATAGAAATTAGGTTTGAGATTATTTTGAAAAACGTTTTTAAAAACTTATAAGTTAATATTGAAAACATTTTGAATGCATTTTTCCTTATAAAATAATAAAATAATATTAAAATAATTTTGAAAACAATTTTCATTTAAAACATAAATAAGAATCATTAAAAAAAATTTAAACCACTTTTTAAACATAAAACGTTTTTGAAAACCATTTTTAGAAAACATGTTTTTGAATGTACACAAATTTTTAACCGAAGATATAGATAAAGTCATATTTTCCCAAAATCAAATTCATAATAATTGTTAGTACCAAATAAGGGGAAAATGGTACCAATAAATGATGATATAATTAATAAATAGAATATAAGGAAAGTCTTATGTGTCTTTGAGATATGATCATACTATTTCATCAATGGAAGAATAACCTTAAACCATCTTGATAAAATATGAGATTGTAACAATAATCTTATAATGACCAAAAAATAAATTTTTATTTCAAAAGAACTTTTGAGGAAAAAGTGTGAAACCTAAAATGAAGTTATATAATAAGTAACCCAGTTAAATACTACATGGAATTTCCCCTCCCTAGAAACTAGATCATTATTTCACGTCTCCACCTTACATGACCACTCAACAAGTTTTCATGTCCATGGTTGAATGAGCATGGTACTGATGGAAAATCTATACCCTATCATTCTTCTAAATATTAATGGTCATGTTAAATGAGTGCTTCCTACTCTATAACCTCATATAATGTTGTTGCTTATAGAGTGTTAGTTTCTTCAACATTAAAATTAAAAAAACCAAAATCTAAAAACTACATCAAATTCTGCCCATTACAGTTTTCAAAAACTACCACTAATATTTTTTCCAAAAATTAAATAAAAAATGGAATCAAAAAGATATCAAACCGATAATCATCATTGATATCCCTAATCTGGATCCTCAAACTCACATCTCAAAGGACGAAAAAGACCACATCGCTGCTCCTCCTTAGAGAGAATTGAATAATCCGAGAACCAGAGTTGAGAACCAAGAAGACACAGGCAGAATGACTCGCTGACGATATCACATATGAAACATCCTCCAGAAAAAATAAATCTAACCATTGTAGGGAAAAAATAGAAGCATGACCACCCAAACATCAGAACAGGCATGAACATCACAATTTATACAGCAAAATCAAAAATGATGTTGGCAAAAGTGGAATTCCTTGAAATTAGAAATATCATTAAACAAGGAGATGAATTATTTATGTTTTCAAATTTCAGTATATAAACACCATAAAAAATATAGGTTCTTAACATGTCATGTATCTTATAGAAGTAAAATTGATACAAAAATTACTTTATCAATTTGGCAAATTATAAAACATATAACCCATGAAATAAAGATCATAAAATAGATTTATAAATAATTATAAAAATAAGGATAATAATCAAAAAAATATTAGTGAGTTTTATATACACCTCACAAAGGAAACATGTGGTGAACAAGGCATAAATCTCACAAAAATAAAATTGAGACGAGAAATCCCCCACCTTAAGTATTAAATTTATTTGTGCACATTAAAAACACATAAATTAAAAGTAAAATTTTATTATAAATATAAAACATGACCATATTATTATATAAAATACCATATATTATTTTATTATGACTGTATATTACCTTTTTATTTATAATTAAATTTTAATGTTATGTTTCAGGTAATATCCACATTGTTTATTTGTATATTATTTGATGAATTATTCTTGATATTATTTCTGAGATCATGATATACTTATTTATATAATGTTAAACATGACATAAATATCATATATATTATTTATATAAAAATTGGTAATAATATATAAAATATTTAATGATGAAATGTTATACACCATTCATAGAGATGGTAGGTCGTATGTATGCATGAACGTTTTTTCCGTTTTCTTGTCATATTGAAAGAAATAAAGTAAATGAAATATATGTATAAACATATATATTATCATTTAAGTAAGATTATTATGTCATAAATATAATATAATTTTACTAACCCCATCCTTAATAAATTCCAGGTAAAGTGTGAATGAATCACATCACTTTGAGGAGGAAGTATTTCACACATCCACAAATAAAGTTATCATATTAACACAAAACAGAATGCATGGAATTATGTTCTACATAATAATTAATGAAGAATGCATAAATAATTAATATTATATATATAATTTAAATACACAATTTACATCATTTTTTCCAACCGTTAAAGGAGGAAACGGAAGAATTAGTGACATCAGTTCGCGAGGTGGTAGTCCTCTTTACACATGAATGATGATTGTGTTTCCCATTGGATGGATGTGTGTGTGGGTGTTGGTCCAATAAATAACATAAATTTGTTTTATTATATTTATGAAATTGTTTTTATTATATATTAATGGAATAATATTAAGGCATGGATAAAAAATTAAACAAAATAGATTTCGGAAAGATGTTAGCTCTTCTTGGTGTTAGTTTTTTTGGTTTTAACCAATGTGCTTCCTTGGTTGAATTTATACCCAAATAGAAGAATTTATCTTGATAGGAGGGATGTTGGGAGATTATTTGGGTCCATTTTGGATGATCCAAATTGAATTGATATGTGTGAGTATGTGTGGGGGTGAGTTACATTTTATAGTGGAGTAGGAGTGAAATTCTTGTAAATATAACAAGGTAAACAGTATTGAGAGGTTTCCCATACATCATGTTATTACAATAATTGTTTTTTTAATATAAAGGAATTTTATGATAGAAATATGGTCATTAAATGGATTTTCAAAATGTTTCTAGGTTATTTTTCCTCTTAAGATAATGTTTAACCACTATGTAAACTCATTTTACCTCAATCATTCTAATTATTTTTAATTACATTCACTAATATTTTTGGTCAAATAATATGTTAAATATATTAAAAATTAAAAATTATGATGATTTAAGATATTAAATCCATTATGATAAATTTTAATCACATAATCGGTAGAAAATAATTTATAATTAATCCCGTAGATGAGATATGAAAGTGGTTTTTTAAAGTAAAATGTTCAAAATGTTGAAATGATTATATATCCAATTTAAATGTGAAATTGGATCCAATGAGATAAATTAGATTAATAGAGAAATAATTGATCTATTTATTCATTAAAACAAAATTAAAATTTAATTTAACTATATAAATAAATTATAGGAAAAAGAAGTTTTCAATAAAAAATTCAATATATTCACTATTCATCCCCAAATAAATATTCTGAGAAAAATATGAAAAAATATCTCTGAGATAAATATTAAATTAAAAATTAAAAATGAAGTTTATTTTATCAAATATAATTTTCAAATGTTTTGAAATTTTTATTTAATATAGGTTCACTATTAAAAAGAGATAACATTAGGTTTTTTAAATATACATTTATTTATTTATAAAACTAGATTTATTCTTATATATTTTCTAAAAAACACATAATATGAAATTTAAGTAGTTTTATGAATATTTATATTATTAATATAATTTATCAAATGTGTTTTAATTTACTTATTAATGTAAAAAAAGTTTTGGTTCATAAATATTTTATCCCCTGCACAAGATTTCCTATATTTTCAAAAGGGTTTATTTTCATTTATAGTAAACTGGTCAACAAATAATTAATCTTATATAAATGTGTAAAACATATTTTCATTGATTAATTATATTATTAATGATCATAATTAAAATGGATAGTTAAAAACTATAATAATATAAAAATAATATTATTAATTGTACGTTTTAGTTTGGTAAAACTAGGTATTTCCTGTAACACAAGTTATCAAATTAACTCAACATTATGTTTAACATAATACAAAAATTATTTTCTGTGTACCAGAAGCTAATATAAGTGCTGCGTGTAACATACACATGGAATTTTGTTGCGTACAAATAAATAATATCATGGTGGTTTCCAATAAAAAACATATATTCAATGACACATGAAATGAAAAATATCAAAAATTTACAATAATTTGAAAAATATTTCACAAAATCTCAGGGTGTAAAAATTTGGGTTTTATTACATCTTCTAGTAATATTTTTTTTGGAAATCATAGTTATGATACCCTTGATATCATCTACACTCTTGGATAGTTAGATCATATACCACTAAGGTACTTTCAATAGATTCTCTTCATATTCTTGAGTTCGTATATATGTTATAATTACTAGTAGTTTGTCCTAAACTTATAAGGATGAGTATTTAAAAGTTTTTTATAGAAATTTTATCTCTAATTTTGATGGATTAATGATTTAAAGTGTGAAATACAATAATGAGTCTCTCATAAGAGGTTCAGTGTAATGGACCTTCTTATTGTCACTTATATTCTCTTATTAAATAGGGAAATGTGTGTCCTCCTCATCTTTAAGAATCATAAAATCATCATATTATTCAGCCAAACAGATTTATTAACACTCAAGTGAGTTCTCACCCTTCTTGGATTCATTTATCATATGAATGAGTGCATTTTTATCACCAAAATAAAATATATGTATCACAAGGTTCACATTGATCAACACTTTTACAGTCGTGAAAATGGGGTTTTTGATGATGATAGGTACACCACCCTCTCCATACAAGTCAATAATGAGAAAATCACTAGGATATATGTTATTTATTACCATAACTAAAACATTATCAAGATTTCCTCACATATACCTGACAAAACTATTAGAAAGATAATCTTTTAAACTTGTATTCTTGATTTCCTTGATTTTTAATCTATAAAAAACACTAATCGACATGAGATTAATCTATAACCAAGATCACATTAATATTATCCAAAACAGCACAAGACAATGATATAAGGGATAAAAAAACTACTATGGTATCTTATTTTTAGTGGAATCTACTAATGAAAACTATTTATCATTCATAATTCAAAGTTATTACTCATAATTCTTTAATTTATCTCATATTAGATAGAAACCTCTATATTAATATAGCATAAATTGGAATATGGTGAACAGATTTATAATAGGGGATATTGGTGTGAAATTTTTTGAACATATCCAAAAACAATTCTATTGAGACTCTATATATCATTGCCTAAACCCATCTATATATAGAATTGGGTTATTATATTTGGAGTTCTATATTATTATCTTCTTTAATTGGTTGTATTTATTCTGAAAAATCTTTTTTTTCTATTATGGAATTTTTTTCCCAATCTTATCCAATATTTTGTTTCATTAAATATTTATTAGTTTTCAATGTTGTCAGCATTTTAATTTTTGATGCATATAAAATAATATTAGAACTTAATCTCCATTATTCTTCATTGGTATATAGATTTAACCCCCTCTCATAGATGTGTCTCGATATTATGAGGAAGTGTACCCAGTAGTCGATTAGAATGTGTTGTGAATTAGGCCAATATTATTATTATATTTGGGATGGTGTGACTTTTATTTTTTATTTTTCTCTCTTATGTCATCATTAATTCATTTTTAATCAAAACTAGTGAGTATATTTTCTAGGTTTCATTGTTTAGGTAGTTCTAGATGTGTTTTCCTAGGAAGATATTATTGTTATAAATGTTGTTGTTGAGGAGTAAATAGCTAATCCCTATGGGGGTATGGTTGTTGTGGAAATGTTAGTTATATTTTTTAAAGATTTATTTTGTGGAGGGTTCCTTGGTGGGCCTTTATTTCTTGGAGTATCATAACCATTCCTTTGATAATAATATCTTGACTGGTTTTTAGTTGATTTTGAATGAGTCTTTGTTGGTGGTAGGTATACTAGTATTGTTGCGATTGTTGATTATAACTTATATAATTCCAATCATGAAATTGGTTTTTCTTTATTCGTTCTTTATAGTTATGATATGGGTGGGGTTTTCCACCCAATTTACATGATTGGAATTCAATAACAATACTATATGGTGGTGTTTGGGGATGAGGTAGTTGAATGTTTTCATGATTCTTTGTGAGAACATCAACTTGGGATTCATGGTGGGTAGTCTCTTCCACTTGACGCAACACACAACTTAGAGGACCTCAAAAAATATTATAGAGGCTAGCATAATTTGAGTTCTCACCAATAATATCTCTTTTTAGTAATGGTGTTTTTAACATGAGTCATATATCAATGTAAGCATCCTCCACAATGCATAAAAGGGGTTCTAAGCCATGGTAAAATGTTTTTTCTAGAGCCAGACGTCGAGCATGTGGTCTTGATAATTATTTATTAGTTCTCTTAAATAGTCCCAAAATTCCCAAGATCACAGTCCATATACCTATGTGATGATACTAATATCATTCTGCAATTTCCATGCATCTATGGACAAGAAATATTTATCAAATAATTTCATTGAAAAAATTATACCATGTAGTAATAGAATTGTTTTCCAAGAGTTTCATCGAATCATTGGACCAATCCTCGATGAAAATAGAAAAACTCTAAGAAAAATTTCATCTAATAGTACATCCTGGTACCTAAAGGTTTTAATGAATTCTATGAAATCTAAAAAATTATCATGTTGATTCTCACTATGAATTCCTATGAGTTGAACAAAGTTCTAGATCATATAAATGATCCCAGGTTTTTTTGAAGGTATGTTCCCATATGGGGGAGGAAAATGTTGGGATCATCACCAATAATGTATGAAAATCCATTGTAACACCCCATGTTTTTCTAAAAATAAATTGAAATGCATGGAACTATTTTTTAAGTAGATATTAACTAGCCTATAAAACATAATTTTTCCACTTATATGTTTTGAATTTCAAGAAACTGTCATCTGTAATTGTGTTTAGTATGTTATTTGTAGTCTATTAGAACTAACTTGTTTTTTTGTGAATAGTAACATACCCTTGTGAATAGTAATATGAATACTAATATGATCATAATGAATTGTAATTTTTTTATTATTTTATTTTCCCAAGGATTTAATATAATAAAATCTTTGTTAATTTTTCTTCGTGATATAGAAGTAGTTTTAAAATTAGAATTGTTAATTTTTGAATTACGTATGATTCTATTTATAAATTAAATTAATAATATTTAGAAAATTATTTTCAAAAAACAGACTTCATTTTTGAATTCTAAAATTTTAAAAATGGTTAGGGTACATTTTTGGGAATTTTCGGAAATTCTTTAATTTTCGATGAATGGTGAAATAGGATAAAATACTGTATAATCAAATTATCAGAAAAATTCACTATTTATGACATCATAAGTGATGCAAGGATACTTGGTTCAGACTCACATGCCATTAATACTATTTTTGGTCACATGAACTAAGACTATTCACAATCTTGGGAAAAAATATTATAAGAATGATTAAAATAATGAAAAATACCCCCTCTCCTCCACTATAAATACTAACCCCACTCCCCTATTTTCCCACACCTATAAATCCTTGTGCCATGTCTATGTTCTGACCAATACTCCTGCCAAGGATCTTCCCCACATCCTAGAGCTTCTGGTCTCACCAAAAGACCAAAACTGAAGCCCTTAAGAAGGATGTCAAGGAGAAGAGATTAAGAGGTAAACGTCCTCTTTTATTTTCTTTCTTTTCTTTCATTTTATGTTATTCTCCTCATTTTCTTCGGATTATGTTGGTATATTTCATTCCATATCCACCCTTAATGTCCATATTATGTAAGAGTGATGATATATCACTTTTCTCTCATCAAACGTTTTTATGAAATTTTAAGAAATGTTGTTAGGCTGTTGAATTTTCATGAGAAATTTCTCAAGTTTTCTTTTATTTAATGATTCCTTTATTTCCTTCTTCTTTCCTCACCCCCTCTTAACCAAGAAGCATAAAAGCTCCAAAATAGATTATATTCTGGATTTTCTCATGTTAATTGGAAATTCATTATCAATATTCTCCTTTTCGCCAACTTGTTCTAGGATTTAAAACTTTGTTTGTGATGTGTCAAATTACTGACATCGTGGATGATGTGATATCGATTTGATTTAATTCATTAAAGTATGGTCATGAAACCTTTTCTATGGTTTAAAAAGGTTATAATATATGTATTATGTCTCATCCATCGTTTTGGAATTATTTTTTACACATGGTTTTAATTTATAAAACAAAATGAGGTCGTTATTATTAAAGAACCACTAAAATGATCTAAATAAACATCATTAATGTTTTAACATATGAATCATCATCATGTAAGAATTCAAAATGATAAATGGTATGATTTATGTTACATGAAATATTTAAATACTACTCCATTCCAATTCTGTAATTTCACTTCCAATCGACAAGAACATCCATCATGACAAATCTTGGAAATCATGTAAAGAAGTCACCCAAAAACTATGCAAGGAGGAAAATACTAACAATTAAAGCGTCAAATGATGTTATGCAATGTTCATATAAGATTTTATAAAAATGGGAGTGTTTATTTAAAATACTAATTACACTCTTTTAACCATTATACAAGAAGTTTAAACAAGTTGGAAGTAAGACAAGCCTGAGGTAAGGGAATTTTAACCTGATTTCCATTCTTTGTGTTAACCTTCTACTTTGTTATTTATGATGTATTAAATTTTTTTGGTTGTTAGATTTTTTTTATATTATGCTTAATTGTGTTTATTTATAGTGTATATACATATTAAATCCACTTTATTAAGTCTTTCTTCTATTACATGAATTATGTAAGAGGAATTTCTTTTAAAAACCCTCTTTTAAAATTCTGTTTTAAAAAATTCAAGAGCTATTTGTTTATGCTATTATTCCTGTAGTATGACTATGTTTTGGATATTTTTCATTATTTATGATTAAGGGTGGGAACTATATTTTCCTCCAATGCATTGGGTATGTGTAAGTTAGAGTTCATCTGCATGGTTACACTAAGTGTGACTTCGATGGTTACACAAATTGTAAGGTAACCATGAGGGTTACAAATTACAAGGTAGGAGTGAGGGTTACAATGTTTTTTAAGTAATTCCCCAAGATACCTTAATTTATATATTTATGTTCTTATATTATTGGTAATATTGTGGAAAACATCATGTTTTACAAAGTAAGTATATATGGGTGACAATCATATCTTTTTAAAGTGATTTCATATGTTACAATTATTCTTGGACTAATGTGCTCTTTCCTTATTTTTCATTACTTACTGAGATTTTGTGCTCACCCAAAGTTTTTAAATAATTTTCAAAGGTTAATGGGTTTTTAACACAAAAAGGCATCCATTTTAAATGTTGAAGAATTTTCAAGTAGTTCTATTTTATTTTTAATGTTTTATATTTTGAAAAAAAAGAAACTATTTTTATGGTATCCACTCTATAATAATGTGTAATGTTATGAATTTATTGTCACAATTCTCTAAATCTCTAAACATTAAAATATCCTCAATATAAAATGACGTTATTTCTTTATTAATTTCATTATTATGTTTGTAATAAGGCTGGGTCCTTATAGTTGTTATAAGAGGATGGTTTAGATAACTTTAGGGGTTAGGGTGATATTAATTGAATAAAATAAATTATTTTATCTCTATGATTAATTTGAAATGTTATAGAATTTATTGATCACCATGTTTCTTTGTCTAAGGTTTTTTTGTTCAGAATGGTTTTCCACAAAAGAAAAAGGGAAGTTGAAGAGGAGAGGCACTGGCGGAGCGAAATCCTTCCGAACCAGCAGGCCAGAATGGAAGGGATTAAAACTGAAAAGTTTGTGACTGTAATGGTTCAGCTTACATAGGAAATAAATGGTGGTGGAATCCATGCAAGGGAGAAACCAGAGGTACCACAACAGAACCTGACAATAGTGGAACATTTTATGAGACAACACCCTCCTAATTTCAATTGATTTTCTGACCCAGTAGTAGCTGGACGATGGATCAAAGCACTTGAGAAGATATTTAAAGTTATGGGATGTTCATACATTAAAAAGGTAAGCCTTTTAATTTATCATTTTGAAGGGGAAGAATATCAACAATGTTCAATGGTAAGTAATATCAAGGGAAGAGAAGATTTTTATGCCTTGGAGTGGGATGAATTTAAAAATCTTTTCCTTGTAAAATATTTTCCTAAGGTGGTGTGACTTAGGATGGAGAAGAAATTAATTTATTTGAAATAGAATAAGGATGATTTAGTGGCTATGTATGAAGTGAACTTCACTCGACTAATGAGGTATGCTCGAAATCATATTCTAGATCTTGATAGAAAAATCAGCCGCTTTTACGCAGGACTAAAGCCAAGTTATCGAAGGGCGTTGGACTCCCGTGAATTCAAAAGTTATGAGAAATGAGGCTGATGAGCTGAGAGGGTGGAGATGGAGTTTTTTTGATAATCATGTGCATTTTGTAAATAAGGAGAAGAATATTTCTTGATAGAAATTTATGGGTAGGAATCGACCAAAGAAATCTGATGGTAAGAAAATCCAATTTCCAGTTTGTGAAAAGTGTGGCACGAAACACCCTTGGGAATGTCTTAAGAAAGTTTGGAAGTGTTTTAAATGTGGTAAGTTTTGACATATGACCCAATATTACAATTAAAATTATTTTAAGAATAATCATGATAAGTATACTGTAAAGTGTTTTAAATGTGGTGAAATGGATCATTATGCAAATGCCTGCCCAAAGAGAGATCCAAATGATGCAAAGAAGCCAGACTACAAGCAAGAAGGTGTTGTGAGATCCTTTGTGACTATTTCAGTAGATTTCATTCCATCAAATGAAATTGTATAAGTTACTTTTTTTGTTCACTCAGATTTTGCTAAAGTTTTGTTTGATATGCGGTCTACACATTCCTTCATCTCTGAGAAATTTTCTAGTAAATTTAAAATATCACCTCAAAAAAGGCAACCCAAATATGTTGTTAAAACAACAGGGGGAAATATTATTGCAAATAAGAATTATAATAATATTTATATTGTGGTATGTGGAAAGGCTTTACCTGAAACCCATGTTGTTTTACCCTTAGTCGAGTTGGATGTTATTCAAGGAATTGATTAGATTGACTGTAGAGCTAAAGAAGTTTTTTTTAGAAAGATTTTCTGTTTGCATACAAGAATGAACTCATAAAATTGATAACATATTAGGAAGTTGAGAAACTATTGAAATATGGAAATGAAATTTATCATGCACATATTTTTTAAAACAAGGGAACTATTCAGATGAATGATGTGCTGGTGGTAAATGAATACCTTGATGTTTTTCATGATGAGTTACCCAGTGTCATACATGATCAGGAAGTCAAATTCACAATTGACATAGTTCCCGATGCTAAGACAATTTCAAAACCCCCATATCGTATGTCCCAAATTGAACTTCTTGAATTTAAAAATCAATTGCATGATTTTCTTGACAGAGGCTTCATTCATTCTAGTGCTTCTTCATGGGGATCCCTGATTTTGTTTGTTAAAAAGAAAGATGGTTCCATGAGACTTTGCATCGATTATAGAGATTTGAATAACATCACTGTTAAAAAAAAGTATCATTTGCCTCATATTGATGACTTGTTTGATCATCTCTAGAGATATTTGTACTTTTCCAAGATTGACATGTGATTCAGATACCATCAGCTGAAGGTAATGGAGGATGACATCCCGAAAATAACATTTCATACTACATATGGGCATTATGAATTTTTTGTTATGCCATTTGGATAACTAATAAACCTGTTGTATTATTGAATCTTATGAATAGAGTATTTCATGAGTTCTTGGATAAGTTTATGGTTGTGTTTAATGATGACATTCTGGTATTTTCTAAAAATAAGGAGGAGCATTAAAAAAATTTAAAGGTCATTTTACAAACCTTAAAAGAAAAGAAACTGTATGGAAAATTCAAAAAATGTGATTTTTTGTTGCAACAAATTTCTTTTCATGGGGAAATTATAAAGAAGGATGAAATAACAGTTGATCCTACTAAAATAAAACTGGTTGATGATTTTCCAAGACCCACAAATGTTATAGAGATTCATAGTTTTCTTGGATTATGAGGTTATTACTGACGTTTTGTTAAGATCTTTTATCAGTTATCTATCCCGATAACTAAGTTAACATGGAAAGTGGTCAAATTTGTTTGGAAATAATAATGTAATGTTTTTTTAGGAACTAAAGAAGAGATTGGTGAATGCTCCAGTTTTGGCCTTACCTTCCAGGAATGTTGAGTTTGTCATCTACAGCGATTCTTCGTTGAAGAGACTTGGTTGTGTTTTGATGCATAATGATCATGTAATTACTTATGCTTCAAGAAAACTAAAACCTCATTAGTTAAATTATCCCACACATGATTTGGAATTGTGATCTGTGTTTTTTTCTTTGAAAATATGGAGGAATCATTTATACAGAACCAAATTTCAAATATATACTAACCATAAAAGTCTGAAGTATATATTCACTCATAATAAATTAAACATGAGGAAAAGAAGATGGCTTGAACTGATAAATGATTATGATTACATGATCAATTACCATATTGAAAAAGAAAACAAAGTAGAGGATTCCTTGAGTCATAAAAGTCATGCATCATTAACCATGATACATTTGGAACATGATCCGTTGATTAATGATTTGATGAATTTTGGATTAGAAGTTGTTTGTGTAGGGAATACATCTGTTTTGTTTCTGGTTTCAATGCAGTCTTCGTTGTCAGACAGAATTAAGTGAGCGTAGAAGGAAGACTGTGAGCTACAAAAAAGTTATAATTGTTTAAAATGAATAAGTTTCTAGAATTTAACCTTAATAAATACTGTGTTTTAAGATTTGGAAAAAGGTTGTGTGTGTCTAGTGATTCTCTATTGAAGAAATATTTGTTGTGTAAAGCTTATAGTTATCCATTTTTAGTTCATCGTAGAAGTACTAATATGTATAGGGACCTTCAGGAGTATTATTTATGGGATGGAATGAAAAGAGATATTGCTGATTTTACTATGAGATGTTTGACATGTTAATAGTTTAAAGCAGAGCGGCAGTTACCGAAGGGGATACTTTAGATTTTGCCTGTTCTAGAGTGGAAATGGGAGAATGTATCCATGGAATTTTTGGTGGGACTACCAAATAATTATCCAGGCAACAATTTGATTTGGGTTATTCTTGAACGGATGAAAAATATCCACATTTTCTTTCTATTAGAGATATAATGTCATTGGATCAGATTTCTCGATTGTACCTCAAGGAGATTATTAGGTTACATGAAGATCCTCTTTCCGTTGTATCTGACCGAGATCCCATGTTAACTTATAACTTTTAGAAGGGACTTAAGAAGTTTTTGGGCACATAGTTAAATTTCAGTTCAACATTTCATCCTCAATAAGATGGGTAGTCAGAATGAACGATTCAGACTTTGGAAGATATGCTTCGAGCTTGTTCAATGGACTACTCGGGAAGTTGGGATCAACATCTTTATTTAGTTGAGTTTTCTGATAATAACATTCTTCATTCTAATATAAAGATAGCACCTTTTGAGGCTTCTTATGGAAAGCGATGTCATAATCTAGTGTTTTGGGATGAAGTCTGTGAAAGGAAGTTGATGTGGGAAGAATTAGTGGAGGATGTGGCTGAGAAAGTTAAGATGATTCAGCAGCACATGAGCATAGCTCTGAGCAGGTAGAAAAGTTATGCAGATAACAAAAGGAAATAGTTACCTTTCATGATAGGTAACCATGTTTTCCTTAAAATCTCTCCTTGGAAAAGTTTGATGTGTTTCGGTGAGAAAGGGAAGCTAAGTCCACAGTTCATCGGTCCTTTTAAAATTTGGGAGAAAATTGGAACATTTGCATAACATGTAGATTTTCCTCTGATTTTGTTTCAAGTATGAAATGTTTTTCATGTTTCGATGTTGAGAAAGTATGTACCAGATTCATCACTGGTCTTGAGCCCAAAATCAGTTTAGTTTAAAGAGAACCTTTCTTATTAAGAGAAACAAGTTCAGATTCTTGATCTAAGGGAATAGGTATTGCAGAATAAGGTAATCCACCAGGAAATAGTTATTGGGGAAACCACATTGTTGAATAAGAAACATGGGGGTGTGAAAATGCAATGGGGGAAAAGTACCCTCAGTTGTTTAATAAGTAAATAAAATTGCGAGGACACAATTTCTAGAAGGTGGTGATAATGCAACACCCCAAATTTTCCTAAAAAAATAGAAATTCATGGAACTTTGTTTTAAGTATATATTTATATGTAGCATTTAAAACATATTTTTCCACTTCTATGTTTTGAATTTCTAGAAATTGTCATCTATAATTATGTTCAGTATGTTATTTGGATTCTATTAGAACCAAATTTTTTTTGGTAAATAGTAACACACCCTTATGAATAGTAATATGAATTGTAATATGACCCAAATGAATAGTAAATTTTATTATTAATTTATTTTTTAAGGATTTAAGATAATAACATCTTTGTTAATTTTTCATCGTGATATAGAAGTAGTTATAAAATTATAATTGTTAATTTTTTAATTAACTATGATTTTCTTTAAAAATTGAATTAACAATATTTAGAAAATTATTTTTAAAAAATGGACTTCATTTTTTAATTATACACGTTAAATAATGGTTAGTGTAATTTTTTTTTGTATTTTCTGAAATTCTTTAATTTTCGATGAATAGGGAAATACGATAAAATACCATATAATCAAATTATCAGTAAAATTCACAATTTTTGACATCATAAGTGATGTAAGGCCACTTGGTTCAAACTCACATGCCATTTTTATTATTTTAGGTAACAGTAAATATGACTATTCCTAATCTTGGGAAAAATATTTTAATAATGATTAAAATTATGAAAAATACCCCCTCTCCTCCAATATAAAAACCACCCTTGCTCCACTCTTTTTACCACACCTATCAAGCCTTGAGAAATTCCTATGTTCTTACGGATACTCCTCCCAAGGCTCTTCCCCACGTCCTAGAGCTACTGGTCTCACCAAAACACCAAAACCGAATCCCTTAATACGGATTTTAAGGAAAATAGATCAAAAGGTAAACATCCACTTTTATTTTCTTTCTTTTCATTAATTTTATGTTATTCTATTCATTTAATTTGAATTATGTTGGGATATTTCATTCCATATTCCCCCTTAATTTCCATATTATTTAATAGTGATGAGATATCCCTTTTCTCTCATCAAACTATTTTTATGAAATTTTAAGAGACACCGTTAGACTGCCAAATTTTCGTGAGAAATTTCTCAAGTTTTCTTTTATTTAATGATACTATTATTTTATTCTTCTTTCCTTACCTCCTCTTAAACAAGACTATTAAAGCTCTAGAATCTTGTATATTCAATATTTTCTCATTTTAATGGGAAATTCATATCAATATTCTTCTTTTCCCCCACTTGTCCAAGGAATTAAAAACAATGTCTGTGATGTGTCGAATTACTGACATTGTGGATGATGTGATTTCAATTTGCTTTAATTATTTCAAGTCTGGTAATGAAACCATTTATATGGTTGAAACAGGTTATAATATATGTATTATATCTCATCCATGGTTCTGGAATTCTTTTTTACACAAGGTTTTAATTTATAAAACAAAATGAGGTCGTTATTATTAAAGAACCACTAAAATGATCTAAATGAACATCATTAATGTTTTAACTTATGAATCAACCTCATGTTAGAATTCAAAATGATAAATGGTATGATTTATGTTACTATAAATAGGTAAATAATACTCCATTCCAATTCTATAATTTCACTTCCAATCAATAAGAACATCCATCATGAACCAATCTTGGAAATCATGTAAAGAACTCACCCAAAAAATAGTGCAATGAGCAATATACTAACAATTAAAGGGATAAATGATGTTATGAAATGATCATATAAGATTTTATAAATAGGATTGTTTTTTTGAAATAATAATAACACTATTTTAACGATTATACAGAATGTTTAAACAAGTATGAATTAAGATAAGCCCAAGGTAAGGGAATTATTAACCTGATTTCCGTTCTTTAGGTTAACCTTCAACTTTGTTATTTATGTTGTATTAAAATTGTTTTACTATTGGGTTTTTTATATTATGTTGGATTATGTTTTTTTACAATTTATATAAGTATTCCATCCACTCTATTATGTCTTGCTTCAATTACATGAATTATGTAAGGGTATTTTCTTTTAAAAATCCTATATTAAAATTATGTTTTAAAAAATTCAAAAGAAATTTTTTTATGCTATTATTCATGCTGTATGATTATGTTTTAGATCTTCGTAATTTTTTATTATGAAGGGTGGAAATTATATTTACCTAAAATTCATTGGGTATTTGTAATTTGGAGGTCAGTTGTATGGTTACTCCAAGTGTAACTCTGATGGTTACACAAATTATAAGGTACCCATGATGGTTACAAATTATAAGGTACATGTGAGGGTTACAATGTCATGTAAGTAATTCCCCAAGATATATTTATTAGTATATTTATATTCTTATGTTTTTGGTAATCTAGTGGAAAATATAATGTTTTACAAAGTATGTATATATAGGTGGAAATCATATCTTTTGAAAGTAATTTCATATGTTACACGTATTATTGGACTAATTTTCTCTTTCATTATTTTTCATTCCTTATTGAGATTTTGTGATCAACCCATATTTTTAAATGACTTTCATAGGTTAATGGATGTTTAAAACAAATAAGGAAGCCATTTTAAATGTTGAAGAATTGTCAAGGAGTTATATTTATGTTTTAATGTTTTATATTTTGAAACAAAAATAGAAACTATTTTTATGGTATCCACTCTGTAATAATGTGTAATGTTATGAATTTATTTTCCCAATTTACTAAATCTCTATAAATAAAAAGATACTCAATGTAAAAGGAAGTGTTTTATTCAATAAATTCAAGATTATTTATATAATAAGGCAGGGTCCTTATTTCCATAATCTATAATGGTATGATCCTTCAATAGTGGTCACCCTCCCATCAATTCGTGTGGTGTAAATTTTTAATTTTGTAGATTAAGAGTGGAAAAAATAATTAAATTATTATCCTTGATGGAGAGATAATATACATAAATCAATGGCCTGATTTATAACTTGAAATAAATAGGTTTAATATATTTTATGGCACTCGAGCAACACAAAGGGAACTTTCTCATCCAATAATAGTGCATCATGATATAAAAACTAATAAGTGTGATAAAATTATTAAAATAACTAGAAAAGGGGAGATATTTGAGGTAATCCAAGGTATTTTCCAAAGGCCACCATGCCAAAGTATGCTCCTTGAATATGACACCAAAATGGAGAAAACTATTGCATCATTGTTAATTCTACAATGACATAGTTTAATTAGAAATTTATACATAACTCAACTATAAATAATCCAAAGACTCACAATTTAATGAATTTCTAGGGTCAAACCCATTGGGTGATGATGATAGTAAGTTGTGGACAAGGGATTGGAACCTACGACAGATTACTCGTGTGAATTTGAGGGATTTTGATTTTAATATAATCAAATTGGATTAATTATAAATTGATTATGAAGAGTTTATTATAAATATCACATATCCCATTAAATGGTTTCTCTAGATATAACATGAGAAGGCCTGATGGATCAGGCCACAACTATGTTCAATAATAACAAATATGGGTCTTCTAAAGAAAATCAGATCTACCTAGAATGAAAAACAACTCTTTGTTCTAGATTTGGTCATATATTTAGGTGACTCTATTTAAACATTAAGTTAAAAAAACAAACTATTTTTTCTGGATTAGTTCATTCTAATTCGATTAGATTTTCTTCTTATTATCCAATGGATCAAGATCATATAAAAGAATGTTATAAGATTATGTTTTTAACAAAATTCATAACCAACATATTACCCATTCTAATTTAACAATTAATCAGGGTACACTACCCCTACTCTCCATTCCTAACCCTTTATATATTAACCATAAATAGTGATTAAATAATTAAAGACATAAAATAAATGAAATATAATTAAAAATACTATTTAGAAAGAAGATATTAAGAAATAATATAATTCAAATAACTTACATGAATTAAGTAGAAGAATTCACCGACAATTGGATTTGAATGAAGAATAAGTTTTAGAATAATGGAAAGTAGTCAAAACATATTTTGAATGAGAGAAAAAACTAAAAGCAAATTACAGATGGGATAAAAATAAAAATATAATAAAATAATTATTTTCCTTTGGCCATAGGCCTTATGGAATATATACTTTTTGGAGCACTTATTTTTTTAAAATGGGTTTAATGTCATAAGTTTCTATCAGTTTCTCTCTACATGGATATTTTATATCATAAATGTTCACTTTAAATCCTAAATAAAAACTTCAAATATTTGGTATTCCATATCTCTATAATTTACAACCTAAAATTAATTCACTCGGTCTTCAGGAATGTATATTAGGGGCATAAAATAAGGGTTTTACATCATAAAAAATTATATAATGTCATTATTTTTTTGATATGGAGATTTTTATGATTTCAATTGGTTTTTTGAATTGTGTTTGTGGTTGTTTAGAGTATTTCTTTAAGGATTTTATATATTAAATTATGGATTTATAACATAGGTTCTTTGAAATTACTTTTATTTATAACCTAACTCCATTTTCAAATATGAGCTTCATCTTCCAATAAAATAAAATTAGAACCCACAATATCATATTACAAAATAGGTTTAATTCTCAAAGAATATATTCCAATATATATATATATATATGAATTAATCTTGTTACAACTCCTTACATTAATGATTCTATTAAAAAAATATCTAGTTTGTTTTCAATGAAAAAGTTTCCTAAATATTTAGGAAATTTTAGATATTGAATATGTGATTTCAAAGTGAAAAGGGTAGTTTCTTTAAGAAAATTTCTAGTAAACTTTTGAATGTATTTTCATATATGTCAATATCTTTTTTTGAATCTTATTATTTACCAAGGATATAATCTAATGAGACCATTGACCAAATTTCTATGGATGGTTTATAAAAAATTTTATTAGCGAATGTATTTGTATTGATATTATAGTCCTTCTAATAATATCTATTATTTAATTATATGTAATGTTGATTAAGTTGTTCTATTTAATCATATAGTGAATGCATTGGATTATTATGTGAATAGTGGGGATAATAATTATATATACCCTTGATGTGTTGGTATGTATAATGAGGAAAAATATACTGGGTATTTGGCTGAGGCCATACCCGTCTATATAGATTTAAAGGAACATGGCCTTGATATTATTTTAATATGTCTATAACAAGGCCTATATGGAATGTTTCTGAAGTCTAGATTTATGCATTATACAATTATGAAATTAATTTTTTGATTGCCAGGTGATTATTTTAATAGTGTCGATATTAATCGATAAGTTGGAAGCTAATGTGATTATTATTAATGAATTATATGATCTTTTTTTATTCCTTACATATTTAAAATATTTATCACATCATTGAATAAGTGGAATGTTTTTTTAGTTATTTACCATTCCATGATGATTATTCTTTATTTATTCAACATGTGATCTATTGTACATAACCCTTACTGAGTATATGAGCTCACCTTTTTTATTTTCATTTCCCCTAAATACTAGGAAGTGTACCATGATTGATATAATGTGATATTCCTAAAAGTGTAGTGTTATTCTAAAAGAAAATAAATTATTTCTTTTATGTTTTCAAATGTATATGATATTGAGGAATGTATCTAGTTTACCAGGGCTACAGAACTATTCTATCATTTGGGATGTGATTCCTTATATATAGTTCTAATGTAATAAAGTATCCACCGACTCTGGGACACTGAGATTGAGGTATTTAGAGTTTTTATCTGAGGAAGTTTATTAGAAACCTTGGGAAAAATATTTTGGAAAACATAGATTATGGGACATTACACTATTAATGACTTCAAAGATAGGTTTATGTATTTGATGTTCTGGTAAGGTGGATATTATGTTGTTTTCTAGAAATAAATTTGTGTTTGGTTACTATAAGTGGATTTGTTTGGAACAAATGAATCTAAGGGTAATAACCCTAAAAATATTTGTTTGAGTATATCTTGGACATCATTTTGTTTCTTGGTAGTGGCTCTCCTGGGGGATATTTTTTGGATAATTCAAATTTTATTTACAAAACATTATAGTTGATTTGAATTTTTTTTTTTTGATTATTACCATAGAAATAATATTTATGTTTTAGAGATTATCTAGTATAAATTTTTAAATTTATGATGAATGTTTCAAAAGTTTTAAAATTATAAATTAAGATTCATAATGTTATAATATAATATAATATAATACATTATTTAGAAATTATTATTAGTTGAATGAATAGAAATAGTATCAATGAACGTAATCCATGTTGGGATTTACCTCATTGGATAGATAAAGAAGGTGTATTTAATGAATTATAACTTTATTGGGAAAGATAACTCAGGTTGTGGCTAATAGACTATATTGTATGGGGTATCCTACTTACCTACAATTTAGTGTAATAATGTTAAAATTTTTATGATTTAAAAAAACTCCATCATTCTATAGGAATGGAAATCCATTTGTAGGAGAGAAATGGATAAGTTCTTTTGAGAATATATTTCTCACATTTTTAATTTATGAGAGGGAGAATATTTTTAAGAAAGTTTATCTTCTCTCAGGGGACACAAATCAGTGATGGTCATTTATTCAAAAAACTAACAATTAGAAGAAAATATTGTTCATGTAATGGAAGGGTTTTAAGGATATTTTCATTGAAAACATTTATCCTCATGAATGGCAATAAAATATGGATAGATAATTGATGAGTCCGAAACAAATGTAATCTGAAAATCATAATATGTATGAAGCTAACATAACAAGGTTTTCATGGAATGGTGCAAACTATACACATAATCAAAAGTGGAATATTGAAAAAATTATATGGGAATAATCCAGGTCTTATAAGGGTACTAGTCTCCAAAAAAATTCTCATCATACAAGGATATTGTATCATGTGATGAAAATATGGAAAAATAATTCTCAAAGTCTTTTGGAATCAATGGAAAAAAAGAGAAGAAGAGGTCAAACGATCAAAAGATGGAAAAAGGAAAGAGATAAAGTATAAGTTTCATAAATGTGGTACTTGTGGGATGAAACATCATGGTACATTAATAGAATAATGAGGAGTTTAAATAAATTGTAGATAAAATTTCTATCATTCCCATGAAAATAAGTTCAAGGGTGAGTCTATAAAATTAAAAAAAATAACTATAAAAACTTGGCCCACTATTCCTACCTATTCCAAAAATTTCAAGGGAACTTACCATAATAAAATTAAATGGGTGATGACAAAGATATATATAATTACTACAACTACCGTGGAAGATCCAAGTGGTTTCATGTAATGTACACTGTTTATCCACTATAGGATTGAAAATGTTTTATTTGATTTTGATTCTACCCACTCTTTTATATCTAAAGAATTTTTTACGGGTATCACATCACCACCTCAGTGATTATATATTATGTTTGTGGGGAATAAACAGAAGGGAAGGATGAGCATATCTCATGTCTATAACTCTTCTCTGATATAATTTTTGACAGTAAGTTTTCTATGAATTTTATTATTCTTCCACTAGTTTAATTTGACATAATATTGTGAATGGATCGACTTTCTTAGTATAAATACCATATCAAATTTTAAAAAATAGAAGTTACATTTGATATTCCAAAATCATCCCTCAGTTTTGTATCATTGTGAGGATAAACTTGTATATCCGATAGAAAATACTTCTATAATATGGGTTTTCTTCATATTAATGAGGGTTATTTATCTCAAATGGTTGAGAAGAAACTCAAAAATGATAATTTTATTATTTTTCAAGAATATTATGAATTATTTATTGAAGAATTTTTTAATCATCCCCTAAATTTTGAAGTTGAGTTTTCAATAGAACTAAAATGTGGTATACTACCTATTAAAAATACTCTATATAGAATCACCCCAACTAAGTAACAAGAATTAAAGAATAAAATTTAGGAGAATCTTAATAATGGATTAATTTGGTATAGTACTTCTCCAGGGAGTACACATGTTATTTTTGTTAATTAAAAAGATGGTTCATTTCATTTTTTTATTAATTATCATGAACTTAACAAAATCATAATTAAGATCATGTATCCTCTACACTATATCGATGATCTACACGACCAATTATGAATAGATTTATATTTTTTTAAGGATTGATCATTGATACGGATATCATAAGTTATGTATCATGAAAAATGATATACCAAATTCAACCTTCCGTATGAGGTATGATTATTATGAATTCATAGTGATTCCATTTTCTCTTAGAAATGATCTTAATATTTTTAGTAATTTAATGATTATAGTATTTAAAGATTACCATGATCTATTTTTTGTAGTATTTATTGATGATATTCCAATATATTTAATGTTTAAGGAAGAGCATGAAGATAATTTTATAATTATATTGATGACCGTATGAAAGAAGATGTATATTTAATTCACCAAGTGGGAATTTTTTATTAGAAATTCATGTTCATATAATCTCTAGTAAGGGTATATTAGTGGATTATTCAAAGATATATGTTATTCATAAACATATTAGAAAAAAAACCAAATCAAAATATGTAGTCTTCTTGGACTAGAAGAATAACACCTATTCATTGTGAGAGATACCACCCAAATATTTAATTAATTCACCATGTTGACTTAGAAGGGTTTATTTTATTTTGGATAGATGAATGTGAGGAGAGTTTCAAATAACTTAAGAGAATGTTAGTCAGCACACATGTGCTTACATTACCCTTCCATGGATAAGGGATTATAATATATATTAATCCATAGAATAATGTATTAGGATGAATTCTCATGTTGAATGATATGTTTAAAACTTATACCATGAGATAATTTAAGTTTAACAGAAAAATTACTAAAATCATGATTTGGAGTTAATTTTGATAACCAAATACAAATACTATTACCCTAGTAGCATAAATGCAATGGTTAGCCTATTATAATTGTACTAGATACAAATGATCACATCCCAAAGGACTGAATAATTTAGTAGACCTAGAAAACATGATACATAATGGAATCTCATAATAAATTTTAAAATATTAAGTACAAAACATATTTTTCTTTGAGAAAACAATTCTTTAATTGGGAAAATCCTTATATATCAATCATATTATACTTACTATCATATAGGAGAATGGAAAATTAATAATAGGGTTTTCTGATATGCTCAGTAAGGGTATGCATACATCCAAATGTAACAAGGAATGAATAAATTGGCATTAAATTAATGATAATAAAATGATTCCATATAAATAATCACATGAGCTATAATATTATCCCTAGATATCATGAATCATCAAATATTCAAATATTAATCAACAAGTATCTTCAAAATTATCAAAAATATAATGTTTGAAATTTGAAACATACTGTCGATGCCTCATTCCAAGACAACTAAAACATATTGCTCTTGGTAAAAAAATCAAACATAAATGGGTATGTCCTTGACTAATAAATCATGGGATATTTAATTTCAAGCCAAACCCAATACATAATATGTCCAATGAATTCATTAAATGAATAAATAAATAAAAAAATAAACATGTCTTATTAATTAATAATTATCTATATTATAAGAACAAGAATATGAAATATCAAAACATTCCCCAATAAAACTATTCATAATCTATCCATACAAACATGGTGTATTTTCTCATTAGATTTTATATTTTGTATATAATAATATTCAACAAATAATTTTTATATATATGAATATTAATTCTAAATATGATTTTATTTTTTAGGAAAATTTCAATTTTCAGATTGAAATCACTTATTTAAAATCTATAAATTTAAAAAATATTGTTGGAAAATTTTGATTTGAAAACAGCCTTGAAAACATGTAATGTAATATTCAATGAAATTATCATTCATTATGATGTGATTTTTTAATAAAAGTGGTGACATGAATTGGTAACCCAATTCAAGCCCTATGGTAATTTATTAAAAAACAAAAATAGAAGTACAAACATGAGGTGTAATGAATTTACACAAGCTCGGATTATGATGTGAAATTTAATTCATCTCATATATGTTAAAAAACATTCAATTGAAGCTTTTTTAAATGGTAAAAAACTATATCATTCAAAAAAACAAATTCCTTTTAAACCATTTTTTAAAATGTCAAATTTTGGTTAAAATATCTTTTATAAACCGGTGTATAAAATTAAAACATTTTTACACATTTGATAGAAAAAATGGTCGTAGAAGAGAATGATTCTAGATAGAGTAGAAAAACAAGGTCAGTTTTCCTTAATAATATTTTTTTGGTGTCATGAGTACTTAAAGGAAGGAAAATGGAAGGAAAATATTTAATTTATATATATAATAATAGGAGATAAAAATATACTAATTTTGGGATATAAATATCAAATAACACTCACATGAGAGACCTAAACCTAAATGATCATGAATAATTATGGCATTCTGAAGTAAACACATACCTAAGGTCAACATACTTCATAATTATTTTAAAATCATATATAATTATTATATATATTTTTTAAATCTATTATATAATAATAAACATATATATCAAACCATATATTTTTTATTTATAATCATTTATTATCCTTTAATTAACAATTATTTGTTAAAATTACTCTTCTAGCTAAAAACTTCTTCATTTTTTGTGTATGTTTTTGGTCAGTATTTTTATTTCTTGTACATTTATCATGGTTCCATAATATATGGAAAAATATATGGATATAAAAATTAATTACAATATTTATTGAGATAGTAAGTTGTATGTATGCATGTATATTCTTTTCAGTTTTCAATGGATGGAATGAAAGTAAGTAAAATAATAATTTATCAATATAGAATCATTATTATATAATATATATAATATATATTAAAAATAAACATATTACTATCTATGTTAAATGAGAATGAGAAACAAAACACATCACTTCATTGAGGAGGGAGTCTACACGTAGGCACAAATGACATTATCATTTTTCATTTTGTAGAAATGATGGTGGATAATGATTGTTTCGTAATCATAATAAAATATAAGATTATTTATAGTAATTAATTATTTTATTAATTGATAAATACACCTTATTTATGCTAGTTAAAAGAAGTCATAAAGAATTTCATCAGCGAAGGGGATTACCTCTTCTTTGAAAGAACTATTTTATATCTCCTATTAAGGACTATTGGGTTGGACTTTTTTAAAGATCAATACACATAGAATATGGGTAACTATTTTGAAAATATAAATGATATGGGGTTTTTTGAGCTATTCTTTCAATGTTTTATAAATATGATATGAAAGGGGAGTCCTTATATAAAGAAGAGAAAGAACACTTGTGGAATTACAAAAAAGAATAAAATATAACTAATTAATTATGAATAAAAATAATTCTAAGTGGATATATATTTGAATAAAAATAGAATAATGTTAAAATATAATCATCCAATAAAATTTATAAAGGTTTTGGTATCATTTTATACCATAATATTTGGTTTAAAACATTGGTTAACCTATTTTAATCGTAACTGTAATAACGTCTTTTTTCACTCTTAAATGATAATAATTTTACTTATAAGGTTTAAATAGGATAATAAATAGAAAATGTATTATATTTTAGATTATATATTATACATATTTTTCCATTTAATTTCTCTTTATATTTTTAAAATAATTTAATAAATTATTATTTTGATATATTTCATTAATTTCATTTTTAACACTCTTTATTTACTATGTATTAAAGACACTAAGAAAAGCATGAAATTAAAATATAATCCATAAAAAATCACTAATATATTATATTCATATAAAAAATCTATGTAACACTACAAAATTATATAATTTTTATATTTTGAAAATTTTATATTTTATATTTCAATTTATTGAATAAATACTTTGTCTGTGTAGCGTAAGCACGGAAGGTAATTATATAATAAATAAAAATTATAAATAAATTACCATCATGAAAATATTTTTATTATTATAAAAATAACCATTATGATTCATTCAAATCATTCTTTTGTCCAAATAGAAAGATATACAAGATATTAAAAAGTAAGATAGTGACATTTAGTTTTTTTATTTTCCTTAAATAATATATTTATAATTTTTCTAGAAAAAAATCCTATAAATATATACATTAAAAAATAATGTGATTTGGATTTAATTCTATTCTTAAAATAATAATTAATATGGAAAATTATGACCATAATATATATTTTTAGCCTAGGACAACCTGATTTATCCTTTAGAGAGGTGATATATTTTACCATGACTAATATTCATACTGGAAAAAATAATAGTGAACTATTTAACAAATTTGAATACATTTATTGCAAAATTTATATCATTTTTTCAAGATTCAATTTTCTATAAGTGGAAAAAATAATTTTAAAATAAGTGTCAAAAAATAGATGAGAACCACTTTTTTGAAAACAAAATATAGTTTTAAGCTTGGAAATAGATTGATTATTATTCCATTCAATGAAAAAAATAGATAAATGTTAAATCAATTAATTGAATATATAATATATAATTTTTATTAAAATCATTCACTAACTATTATTATTATAATTAAGATAAAAACAAATTGTGCACTTAAAAGAGTTTTTCAAAAAACCATTTCTTTTACTTTCAAATGGTATTTATTTTCATTTCATACAAATTGAAAACCAATGAATTTAGTATAGAAAACAAAATTTTCATAATTTTTTTTCATGATTCATAACCTATAATCCAAATAATATGATAGAACTACAATATTAAAATTCATTATTTTAAAATAATATCGCGGTCTATTTAAACACTATGATTCGTGTATGACAAGCTATAAATGAAATTTAAATTATTTTAAAATAAAGATATCATAAAATCTTAGGGTTTGACATTATACCCCATCTTGAATATGATAGTGGTTCATTGTATGTTCCATGTGATAATATTCCATCATTACATAATCATGAATCATGAAAGGTATAATATACCTATGTATCAACATTACACTCTTTTTGAATATATTAATTGTATTCCATAAAGAAATTCACATAAATATATTCTCACAAACTTATAAATCCATATATCACTGATAATTATCAATATAAATTTTCTATCGACACTGAGCTACCTTTATGTGTTTATAAATATATTTAACTTTACATACCATTTACACAGCTAAATTGGGTCCCAATATCTTTCTTTATCTAACTTCATTCTAGTATGTTCAAAGTCTACACTTCTTTTTATATAGGTCTTCATAAGTATCGATGTAAATTCTTGAGTGATATCTATTTTTGAAAGGAATCTTGAATAGAAGAAGTTAGTGATCCAAACAACAATTAAATTCCATAGAACAAGATTCCAATATATCCTATAGTGTTTAAATGGTTCTCTCATACTAAGTATTTATTTATGGATGCTAAGATACACTAAGACTAAACTATGTATCCATAGCCAGCTAAAGACTTCTCGAGAATTTCATGATAATCTTCATATCCTGATTTGATATAATATAATAAGGTATTAGATCAAAACTTACTACTTCAATAATATATATCATGTAAATATGATCAAGATAAAAATATTCTTTTTCACCAATTAAGCGCGATGACATTTTATGGTGATTGAATATACCCCAAAAGGAAATATAGAATTTATATATTTTGGGTAGCCAGAAAAAATATTCAATTTTGATTTTTTCTATTTTTATACTAGTATTTGTAATGGCTGTAAAATACCTTTAGAATTCTATATCTCATCCATAACATTATAACATAACATGCACTGAGATTCAAACTCAGTAATATCTCTCTTCATTTTCACCATAAAATAACTATTTTATATATCTATACAACTTTGTACATCTTATAAGGATATATAATGACGAACTACAAGCATTATATACAATCTCCTTCTTTAAATATAGTATGTATAGAACAGATACATGTATCTTGAACCTTATCATACCATCACAATCAAGTTGAAACTCCAGAACATTTTAAACCTTCTTCTATAGTACTACATCTCCCTTCTATGACACATTAATCATTACCAGGATAGATAGTGCAACACTCATTTGATAAAGATATTATTTATACCCATCATTAAATATTTCCAAATCCATCTTTTTTAAAAACAAAAATATTTGATCTTTTTTTATCCTTATCATAAATAATATATCATGCCTCTTTCGACTATGATCATCTACCACCTAGTTCATTTTCCTTGGGTGGTAATGGATTGAGAAGTCTTAATAATTAATCAACTCCAAACAAATTTTCTATAACATATTTATCTCTTTTTAGGGAACATATAATTTAAAATTTTATGATAAATATATATATCCCATTTATCTCCATATATAAAATTCCTCTATATTTTGAATGAAATAAATGTCAGAGATTACTCCAAATTTTGAGTTAGTTAATTTTTCCCATGAAGCATAAATTGTCTTCAGGAATATTCTCTAACCATATCAGTTATCATGAGAATTAATCATAGTCTCTTCTTTGTGGAATCTCTATTTATTATAAACCCTTCTCCATTATAGGGTAATGTAAGAATAGTTGTAATGACTAACTATTTTTTAGTTCTTTGAATATCTCTTCAGAGTCTTTTTTCCAAAATAACATAATCCAATTTTGAGTTAACATGGTGAGTAGATTATTTTTTCATGATAAAAATCTAAAAAATTGTTGATATTATCAATCCAATGTAAGAAAACTATATATTTGGATTTCCGTTGTTGGCCTTGGCCACAATTCAATAACTTTTGTCTTTTGAGGATCTACTAATATACCCACACATGCGATTATATGACCCAATAGTTAAACATTCTGAATCCAAATATGACACATGGTACATTTATCATAAAAAGTATCCTTTATCAGGGCCCTCGGTACAATTCCCAAATGTTCTTCATGTATTTACTTTCACATTGAATTTATAAAAAAATAATCAATAATGTCTACCAAAAAATGATCAAGGTAATATCTAAATACATTATTCGTTAAATCCATGAAGATTTTAGGAGAATTGATATGACCAACTGGAAATACTATGAATTGATAATGACCATACCCTGTATGGAAGGTTGTCTTGGTCATATCCTCCTACTTGATCTTTAGTTGATGATATCGAAATCAAAGATAAAGCTTGTAAAAATATATAATTCCTCATAATTTATCAAAAAATAAAAGATATAGGGTATAGGATTATTTTTCTTAATAGTGATATTATTTATGTTCCCCATAATTAATGAAAATACACATTGACACATATTTCTTCTTAATAAAATTTTCAGGTTCATCCCATTAGGAAGCACTAGCCTGAATAAATCAAATCTCTAGATTCACATGGAGTTGATTATTCAATTTATTAAACTAAATTTTGGATATTATATGTCGATACTTTGAAATAATCTTTTAACCATGTATTAATTATACTGAAAACTCAACTTCATGATATGGTTGAAGTCTAGGAATGTTCATACGAAATAATGTAGCATTTTCTCATACAATTAGAACATTTTCAATGTTGAGTTTCACCACACTATTTTTTGATAAAAATAAATTATTAATAAGTAGTAAGACTATTACAATAGAAGTAATTCACATATGATGTTTGAGTTCATACTACAAATGATAGATAATTTATGGTTTATTCAGAATATTTAATGCAAATTCCCTTCCTATAAAATTGATTAAGGATCTATATTATGAGTGATAAACCATAACAAAAATTATGTCAAATTAAAATAGTGTAATAATAAAAATATTAATAGTAATAACATTCAATAAATATTCTATTATATATGATTTATATACTAGATATGTGGATATCTTACCATTAAAAGTTTTTATTGAAAATTCAATATATAATTATTGAGGAGGTGATTCGATACTTGTAGAAAATTATTCATATATAAATCTGTGGCGGTTAAATATAATCAAATAAATAATTTTCAATATTTTGGTAGATTATATGTGTACCTTTCACTACATCTCTGGGATCTTCCACAATAGATGAATTAATTGTACAAGATTAGCCTTCTACCTTTTGATTCATTTTTCGAATTTCCCTTGATATCTACGGGAATTGGTTATAATAGTTCCCCTTATACTTATAGTTAAATAATTTTACTTTAATGGATTCTCCCATTCCTAAAAATCCATGAGCATGATGGCCTTTTCTCCATGCTTCAAGAAAACACCTTTCCTTTTACGCTTGTATCAGGGTGTTTCTTTACAAAAGTATCACCTATTGGAGTGTTCCTCTTTCACTTCGTCACATTATCCATTTTCTCTTTATATTACTTTTCTTATCATACATTACATATAAGTCATAATACAAAGATAATTATTTATCTCTCTTTGTAATACAATATATTATATATTAGTATGATGAGAATGTTTGGGAGATTAATACCCTTCAAATGATTTACTTAATTATATTCAATAAATGAAAAATATTTATCTTTTGATTATGTATGTATTGTGAAAAATGTATTTATATCCTTGTATTTTTATCTTAATACTTACAAAACTTTCCCTCTTGTGTTTCCCTCAGACTTTAGAATTCACTCTCTATGTTTGTTTGTTCTTCCTGAGGAAAATAAATTTCCATTAGAAAATTCCTAAAATCCCACCATTTCATACTTGTTATTTTCTCTTAATCCTTATTGTTTTTAATCTATTGAAACCATTTATCTATATCACCTAGGATATGAAAAAATTCCATGATAACATACTCTATTTCATTACTTAATAATGATATAAATATATTCTCTAAGGTACATATCCACTACTCAACTACAAATGGATTTTTATACCCATTAAATGATGGAGTTTTATGATGCATGAAGTGGTCTAAAATTGTGACAACACATTTTGGATAAGTAGGGTGGTTCATACAGGTAGATTTATTGGTCATAACATGATTCAACTAAGCCAATATAGTTATAATTTTCCCATATTTAGCTTCATTACCATCTCTATCTTCATTATAATTAACTAGATGGAAATCCCTATATGTAACATTTAAATTGATATAATTTTCATTATTTATTATAGGATACCTTTATAAATAGTGGGATACGCTTGATTAGTTCTTAACATTATAAATAAAAATGTATAATTTCAAAACTAGTGAAATAAATAACATAAATTTAAAAATTTATATATAGCTAATATCAGAATCATATACTTGGGTTGTTATGGAATTTTCTCAAAATATATATATTTTTTAAAATATACCATGATGTTTTATAATGAAAATATGTATTAACCAAAAAATATACCTTAAGATTATCTAACCAGCTGGGTAGTAAGGGCATACTCACCTTACACTAAAATAATGACCAAAATATACTCGGAAATATATTTTCTTGGTTATTAGACCTAGATTCATCTGTTCCACAACCAACCCCACTTATATTTTGCATACAAATATATATATTTCAAGGAAAATCACATAATTTCTACTTTAAAAAATCATATACATATAATTTACCATAAAGTCACTCACATGGTTATGTTTCCAAAGATATGTTTTCTAAAATTTAGTTCCCAAAGTTTCTACTGATATTTATATGATAGAAACTATAGTGATCCCAACCCTAGTATCGAATAGAAAATGGTAACATTATTACATTTTTATTAGATATAATTGATCATATCCCAAAAAATTGAATAGTTTAATAGTATTAAAAAACTATATACATACTTGAATCACACATTAAAATCGACAACATAAATTACAACATTGTATTTCCTTTGATAACACAGTTACACAATTTAGAGAATCCATGTATATCAATTATGATGATCTTCCTATCATCCTATGGAAAAGAAACCCTTGAAATTGGTGAGCTCAAATGCCCATTACGAGTATGCTTACAGTGGAAGCTAATATGAAATGAATAAAATTGTAGGAAATAAATAATAATCAAATAATTCCATATAAATAATCAAATGAGCCATAAAATTATTCATGGATATCATAACTATTAAAATAATAATATTTTAATCAATAAATAATTTCCTAATTTTTGAATTCATAATGGAAAACCTTTGAAAGATACCATTGAGGTCTCTTTCCAAGGAATCTAAAACACACCATCAAGGACACATGCCAAGACTTCTTATATAAATGGTTGATACCTCAAAAAAATACCCAATATAGTTTGTATATTGAGACACAACGATTAATGAAGGTAATATGTAATTATTTTTCCCACTCATCACATAATTATTCCAATGCATTCATCACATTAATAAATAACACAACTTAATCAACATGACTTTAGAATTAATAACATTCAAAATTTGAAAAACTAGCATACATAATATCAATAATTTTCCCAATAAAACTATTAATAAAAAACGTGGACAAATATATTGGATTTTAAAATTATATTATGTCCTAAATAAATCATAATATTAAACAATGGATGTTTATATATATAAAAATTCCCTCAAAATGTCACTGGAAAATTCCATGAGGAAAATAAACTTCTTCACTTTGAAACCACTTATTTAAAATCTAAAAATATCTAAAATATTTAGGAAAACATTTTATATAAAAATTAAATTTTTTAAATTTTAAATTAATCTTTAAATATTTAAGTAGTCATTATGTCAGTAAATTATATTTGATCTGTATTAGTTAAAAAAATTATTTTTACATTTTTGAAAAAGGCCTAAAAAGTACCTCATTTAGAAAATGACAAGAATATTAATTTTAAAGAAGTTTTTAAAAATTAAATAATGGTTAGAAATAAATTTTTTAAATCATTTTAGAATATTATAAACATTATTTTATATACTTGGAGGTATATATGTATGTGGAAGTGAAACGTTCCTAATGGAGTTGGAAAAAGAAGGTTGATTTTCCTTAAAAACGTTAGTTAACTATGTGGTGTACTTAGTGGAAAGAAAATGAAAAGAAAAATTGAAATTTTAAAACAATAACTAAATTATAAGAAATTATATTTTTATTGATATAAATATCAAATATTCACCTAGTGGAAACTCAAACATAAAAAATTCCCAATAATGATGAGATTGTGAAATAAACACTTATCTTAGGTCTCAATTACTTATTTTGTGCTCAGACCACCAAGATAATAAAAATATATTTATTATATTTTTTTCAAACCATTATCATATATATAATACAATATATGATTTAATTAATATTTTTTGTGGCCTATTTATTATGAAATCTTTGTTAAATTCAACATTACTTGTGATAACTACTTCATTTTTCATGTATGTGTTGGTACGATAGTTTCCCCCTTCTACATAGTTCATAGTAACATAATATATAATATATTAATAATTATATAAATATAATATTTATTCTTTATATATGTATTTAGAGTAATCAATATAATTTAGAGATTGAAAAATTAATTACACCGTTCATGGAGATGGTAGGTCGTACATATGCATAAACACTTTTTTCCACATTTCGACAGATGGAATTAATGAAAGATAAATTATAATTAGCATTTATAAAATCATTAAAAAAATTATATAATATATATTTATTAAATATAAAATTATTACCATCCTTTTAAAATTGAAATGAAAAACAAATCACATCATTTCGTGGAGGTAGTATTCCACACGTCTGCACAAGTGACGTTGTAATTTTTCATTTGATGTAAGAGAGGGGGTATAATGATGGTTTTCTTAATAATAATAAATTTTCATGTATTTATAATACAAATACTATTATTTTAGGATAAATACCTCATATTTAGAGGAGATTAAATAATAAGTAAAAAAAGAAAGTGATCGGTTAAGGCAATTACATATTGTTTGAAAGAACTCATGTTGATATCATCCTAAGAACTATAGGGTTGGTATTTTTAGAATGAATACCTTTATAATTTGTATAAGGATGTTTAGAAGATAATTTATCAGATATTTGTTGATTTAAGATGCTCAAACATGTGTAAAGAAGAGAGTTAAGATGTGTCCTTTTTAATTTTGTGGGAAATGACACCCTTGGAATTACTAAAAAGGATAAAATATAACTATGTAAATATCTATAAAAATACTTATAAATGCATATATATATATATATGTTAATAAAATAAAGTATATAGTAAAAATTTATTAATATAATTAAATTTATTCCGGATTATTTTTTTCATTTTAAACCATATATTTTCGTTTAACCCCTTGGTTAACTAATTCTAACTATAACAGTGGTAACAACGTCTTCACTCTTAATGGGTTAAAATTTTAATTATAAGGTAAAAATTAAATCATAAACTAAAAAATTATGATATTTTCTATTATATATTATCCAAATATTAATATTTGGATATTTTTATTATTTTTAATAATTAAATAATTTAATAATTTAATAAAATATCCTTATTTTTATTTTTGGCATTATTCATTTAATTTTAAATTAAAGAAACCAATATAAGGGTACAATTCAAATTTAATAATTTAAAACATCATTTATATTTTATATTCACCTATAAATTTATTTTGAATCTTTTATTCATTGAAATTTTATTACTTTTAATATTTTCTAAATCATTTATTTTAATTATCTATTAGTTGAAGAAATATTGTGCCAGCTTTGTGTAAACATTTATGGTAATTATCTAATAATTAAAAATTATAAATAAATTATCATCATTAAAACAATAACATTATTCATCAAATAACCATTAATATTAATTCAAAACATTCTTTTTTCCCTATCTAAAAACAGAATATATATTAAAAAGGAAGAGGGTGAAATTATGTATTTTTCATTTCTTTAAATATCATACTAGTCATGTTAATAGAAAAGTGTCCCATAAATAACAAAATTAAAAACTAAGGTGATAATATTTTAATTCCCATAATCAAATAATAATTAATATGAAAAATAGTGTCCTTAATACTCAGTTTTAACCATGGATAACCTTATTTATACTTTACCGAGGTGATAAATTTTCCCATGGTTACTATTCATAATTACCAAAAATAAATGGGGGCTATTTACCAAATTTTAACCAACTAATTAAAATTAATACATTTATATTTCATGTTTCTGTCTCTATATATTGAGAAAATTAATTTTAAAATAAGTGCAAAAAATATGAAAAACATAATTTTTTAGAAAAATATAGTTTTTATGCATATAACTGGATTTATAATTATCCAATGACTATAAAAAATATTAGATGAATTTTAAAAAATTATGTTTAATATATAAAATATAAATTTTATTAAAATAATTCATTAATAGTTATTAATTTAATTATGATAAAAACAACTACCATGTATAAAATTGTTTTTCAAAAAGACATTTCTTTGACTTTCAAATGATTTTTATTTTAATTAACAATGAATTAATAACTAATAAATTTAGTGTGAACTAAATTATTTTCCTAATTTATCTACTCCTACTCACACCCATAAATACAGAAAATTGGTGGTATATTCTATATTAAGTAATAATATTTTGACAATATATTGTGGTTTATTTAAACTTGGTGTTGCTTGAATCCCAAGATATAAGGGAAATTAATTTTTTTTAATACATATATTATAAAATATTAGGTTGTTAATATTTAAACCCCCTTAAATATAATTTAATCCTTAAAATTATACCTCTATGATACAAAAATGGGGATATATTTATATCATTACATCATTGGGTTTCCATGCATCTTCTTCAAATTTTTGATTCATCTAGAAAACATTAACCAGGTGACTGGTCTTGTTCCATTGAACTTTACCTATATGATCTAGGATATATATTTGTTGTTTTTTATAAGAAACTTCATTCTTAACAAGTATAACTTATGAGTTCAATAAATGAAAAGGATCAGGAATATAATTTTTCAGAAGAGATAAATTGAACACATAATTAACTTTATCATGGTTTGGGGGAAGCGCCAAGTGATTAGATACCATCTATACATGAACAATAATATTTAAGGGGACAATCTACCTGAGACCCATTTTCTATTATTTTATAATATCATAACCTTATTCTAAGAATTTATATAAACGCTTTCTCACCAGATTTGAACAATGAATCTTACAAATGATTATCATCATTTATTTTATATCAGATCTATGCTACATTTATGTTATATTTAATATATATAATTTTATCTTCCATTTATATAGATAGATAAGGTATTAGTAAAATTCATTATATAACTTCATTCAATCATGTGGGAGTTTTATACTTCTTTCCATTGTGTGATTCATAAGGATCCATCAAAATATTGTAGTTAAAGCTATTACTATAAGAAAACTCAATTATAAGAATATTTTCATCACAATAAAATTTAATATATATAAAAAAATTCTATATATTCTCTAGGGTTTGAATGGTTATCTAAATCTAAACATATTTCCGAGGATTGTAAGTTGTATTGAAACTCGAAACAATGTGCAGATATTTTTAAAGACTTGAATATAATATTTAGGCAAACCTCATATCTCGATCATATATAATAGATGGTTGTATTTAATGCAACCTTTTAACATACATAGTTTCTATTCTAGAAAGGTGGAAAAAATAAAGTCTTAATTTATAGAAAATAAGTGTTTTTAATTTTTAAGGAGATCAACTACAACACAAATGGCATTACGGAATTTAGATTTTTTGGAGGGTGTGATGTAAAAATACATGGATATGTTTTTCCATTTCCATTGTAGTATGGGTAATGGTTGTAAAATTTCTTTACACTCATCTCACTTTTCCTTAACATTTTCATATACCAAGCACCATGATTCATACATAGAAATACATATCTTCTTTTTGTCCCACCAAAACCACTATTTAATATTGCTATATATATTTATCCTTCCAAGATGAATAGATAATGATGAACTATGAGCCTTATCTAGAATATCCTTTTTAAAATTTGGTAATTAAGGAACATATACATTATTCTTGAACATTATAATTATATCCTAATAAAAGTTATACTTGAGAACATTTTTGGACATCTTCTGTAATTCCACATCTCCCTTTTGGGCCTCTTTATTCTCAATATGGATTAATGGTTGAATACTCTTTCAGGGAAGATAATATTTCTACCCTCCCATCATTATTTATAGATCCCAACTTTTCAAATCTCTAAATATTGGATGTTTTTTGATCCTCATCCTATATAATATGACATTATCTTGTTGGAATAAATCATATGCCACATAGTTTTCTTTAAAAATGGGGTAACATATAGAGTAGTAAAATTCTTTAGTCAACGTTATCCATCTTCACTGGCACATATTTATCCATTTTTTGTGAATACATAAACTTTTATAATAACTTATTATATGAAATATTTCTAAAAAAAGATAACGAAATCATATCATTAATGAAAACATTACCATAGCAGAATACAAATCATGAGTAGTGTAATTGTTTTTTTTGAATAATCAATTTCCATGAGCCATAAGCTATAACTATATCATTCTGCATGAAAATTAATCACATTATTTTATTTAATGTATCAATATCTATTAAAAACCCTTTTACACTAAATGTTAACGTAATAATAGGTGTGGTGTCTAACCTTCTCTTTAGTTATTTGATACTCTCTTCACATTCATCTATTCAAAATAAAATAACCCCTTTCCGAGTCATATTGGTGATTGGTTTTGATAGTCCTAGAAAATATCTAACAAAGCATAAGTAGTATCTATCCAACCCATTTAAATAATAATTTAATATACTATGATTGGTATAAGAAATTTATCAATAATATCCATCAATATAGGATCCATCAACATACCCTCACATGAGATTATAAGATTTAAGAAATAATCTTTTTGAATCCAAAATTAACAATTAGTAAATTTGTCACAAAATATATCCTTCCTCAGGGTCATTAATACAATTATCAAATGTTATTCATACTCAACCTTGATCTTTGAATATATAAGAATATCATCTATAAATACTACAAAAAATTTATCAATATATTCTCTAAATAATCTATTAATAAAAGGGGTAATATATAGAACACCTAAAAGAAATGAGTGATGAATATGACATATTTATCATGAAAACACAAGTGACATAAGAAACCCTTACCTTAGGTCTGACTTCTTTCTTATGTGTTTAAACCTCCATTTTAATAAATATAGATTTACTATACATATATTCTAAAACATTAATAATATATATCACAACATATATGATTAACTTTTAATATTTTAACACAAGTTTTTTATCAATTATTTATTAAAATCACTGTTTTGGGTTATAAATAATTAATTTGTCATGTAGGTTTTGGTTTGGTAGTTTTGGTCCATGAACATTGATCATGATTCCATTATCTCTTAAATTTCAATAATTTTATAAAATTAATGTAGATTCACTAATCTATATTTATTTCCATCTATTTGATGTGTACCTGAAAAAATATTACACTGCATTGTGGAGGTGGTAGTCCATTCGTACGCATGAGCAACACTATCATTTCCCAATGGATTTGAATTTATGAAGGTGTATATGATATTATAATTATTGAATAATCATTATTTCATAAATATCGTATATATTGATTAGTTCCATCTTAATATCCATCCTAGTAAAGTGGTGGTGAATAATTAATTACACAGATACTTGGAGACGGTAAGCTATACATATACATAAACGATGTTTTGAGTTTTCTTAGGATGGAAAATAGATAGAAAATTGTTATTCGATAATCATAATAAAATATAATTATATTTATTATGCTAGATTCATTATTTTAGCATGGTAAAAACACATTAATAGTGTGTATAAAAATTAATAAACATGAAATATTCGATAAAACAATTACCGCTTCTTCGATAGACATCCTTTAGAAATCCTCTAAAGGGACCTAGAGTAAGTTTTTATTGGAAGGAAAATAACCTACAGAGAATGTATATGAATTTATAGAAAAAAATTTTGCAGGTTTATATTGATATACATTTTCTAAATGGTGTAATGAAAATTGTGGAGTGTCATTTTATAAGTGTGGAATGTGAATCCTTGTAATTTATTATATTATAAAATTAATATAAATTATTTTATTTAATAATGGAACTAAATTGATAAAATTATAATATAATATGAGTATGAGTTTAAATATCATCATAAAATTATTATTTGACATGTTTTGGTAATGATTTAACCCTTATTTTTAGTTTTAACCCACATTAACCCTTTTGACAATTACAACAATATTAATGTTTTCAACCCTTTAAGGGTTGTGAATGTTTTCATAAGAGAAAAATTGACCCAAAAATATACCACAGTTTATATTTTCAACCAAAAACCATTAATGTGGACATATACAATTTTTTTATGAATTTTAAATTATTTAATAAAATATTAGTTATTATAAAATATCATTAATGTCATTTTTGACACTATTAAATTAATTTGACTTTAAATACATCAAGAGAAAGGGATAATTAAAAATATATAATTTTATATCATCTATAATGTGGAAAAAATATTTATATAACTCTTTGGTCACTATAATGCAATAAAAAAATAATCATTTTATTTTTTAAAATAATTTCTTTTATTTTTCTATTAATTAAATAAATAATATATTGATGATCTGTAAGAATTTAAGGTAATTATTTAATCACTAAAATTTAGAAATAAATTAACGTGATAAATATTAATTTATCACTCAAATAAAAATATATAATCAAACTTATGTATTTTATCACATTAAAAATATTATAGTTATCAAAATAATGAAAGTAATAATTCTGACTTTCTCATTTACATAAATATTATAATGGTCAAAATTAATGAAATGTGTCCATAAGTTCTATATTTAAAAAAATATGTAAATGGACGAACATAACTCATCCAATAGGACAAAGGAAATTTTTGGCTCATTTTATTTCTCATGATATTATTTTTAACCTTAACTACTCGATTTACCCTTATCAGGGTGATAATTATTTACCATTGTTACTATTCATAATGAAATAAAATAGAAGGGAACTCTTTAAAAAAAATGAATTAATTATTGAAAATATAAAATCCAATTTCCAATATGAAATTTATATATGGTGTATACATTAATTTACTAATAAAAAACAAAATGAAAAGAAAATTGTATTTTCAGAAAAAATTTATTTTAAGTATAAAAATATTTTTATACTAGATTAAAGCTTAAAATTGATTCCAATTAATTTAATGGGATTATTAAAAATATAAGAGAAATAATTTTACATTGAAACCATTAAAAAATAAAATTTTGTAAATAATTGAAGAAAAATACAGTATTTAGTTAAAATAAATATTTTTTCACTATTCAATGAAAATTCAAACTTTTAAGAAAAATACAAAAATTTCACCCTAAGATAGTTTTTATGTGATGATTAAAAAAATAAATTAATTTTATAAAATTAAATTTCTATAATTGTAGGAAATGTATTATAATCACCACACACAAAATTCAAAAGAAAACCATTTTTGAAGAAAATGTGTTTTGATGTATAAACTGAAAATTGAGTACCTATTTTTATTAATAAATGTATTATATAAAATCCTTATATATTTTCATTATTTGGGTAACCCTATTTATACAATATAATTTATGGACTAGGTTATAATCATTATATTTAAATAATAATATTTCATGGTTCATTTAATATTGGTGTTGTGTATCATATATGCTATCGAATATAGTTTTGTTATAGAATCTCTCGGTCTAAAATTATCACACATTCAATAATTTATTCTACTTAATTCTAAATTGTGGTCGGTATTTAAGGGTTCAAAATTTGAAAATTCTATTGTGACAACTCCACATTATAAAAGGGGTTTATATAACTTCCTCTTAAGAATAGGGAAAGGGATATTTGATTACCATCTATAAAACAAATTAGGTTTTCATATATGAAGACGTTAGTCTGAATTGAAAATATGAACATGGTGGATAAAACTAATATCCTAGGACTAATAAGAGTGATATAAAAATGGTATGAAAAAAATGTAAACCATAAATCTATGATGAGAGAAAAGAATATCAATTAAATAGAAATTATTATATTAGGATAATATTTTTGTTTCAATATCTTTTTACTAGATTTTAAAATTCTATTTCCATGTATACTAAGAAAATTAAAAATTATACTTACTTTACAGGTATAATTTCATGTAATATAGTGTCTACAAAACACAAAAATGATCAATGAAATAATATTTTTAAAATATGAACATCATAAAAAACAATCAAATTAGAGGGTGTGAATAGGTTTCACAAAATTATGAAAAAAATTATATGAATTTTAAATATTTAATTAATTAATAAAAAATAAATATTTAATTTTTTGTAAAATCATTTTATACTTAAAAATTCATATTCATCAAAAATGGTTTTATTATACATTGATAATGTGTGAATAATAATTAATTTCGACCAATTTTAAGAATTTTTGTTTTACAAAATTAATTTTAAATTTTAAATAATCATATAAAAATAAAATCAGTGTTAAATTTTGGGATTTGTACGGAAGAATTGATTTTCTAGGTAAATGCGAAAAATAACGATTTTCAATGAAAATAATATTTTTGTTTCAAAAAAATAAAAATTTATATTTTGTTTTAAAATGATTTAAAAGTAAAATTATTTGTATTATATTCTAAATAATCCAATTAAATTCAATATATTAAATTTTATGGTTTACATTATTATAAAAACATTTTTATACTCAAAAGGAATTTTATGAAAAACTATTTTTCCTTATGTTTTGTGTTTTAATTTCAAATTAACTTGTACCACTTATAGATACTAAATCTTGATAAAGAGTATAAATATTTGGAATCTTATGCTCCACAATTTGAAAATAATTATCTTTTATTATTGGTCTTTACGAATAGAAACCATAGAAATTAATTTTCACTTTACTAAGGGTATATAAGGCCATTAAGGATAAATATAATATGATAAGGACTGAAATGACCAAAAAACGTGAATTTATTATATTGTATGATTGGAGTTCCCCCATTTACATAAAAATTTATGAAATAAGGAAACTCGGTTTGATATTTCTTTGATTTTGAAATTTATAATATTTAAATAAAAGATAATATAAAAAATGTGACTTTCTTACTTATAATATTAATAATAATTTTCCATGGGGATAAAAAAAACTAATTTTTACTTATAAATTATAATTTTAGGTATAAATATATCTTATCACGGTAATATATTTCAAATTTTTATAAATTAAATAATTACCTTAAATTCTTATATTGTGCTGGTATAGTGTTTATTCAATTACTAGAAAATAAAATAAAATATTCTAAAAACACTAAAAGTAAATTTTTTGTGTGAGTTATAGTAAAACATGAATTTAATAGATTTAAATGAAATATTAGTGAATTTATAAAATAATTGATTAGAATTATGTATTTTGGTTAATTTTTTAGAAGTCAAATTAAATGAATAGTGTCAAAAATCACATTAATGATATTTTATAAAAAAAAAATTATTAAATGATTTAAAATTCATAGAAATATTATAATTAGATATATTATTGGGATATGGTTTAAAATATCATCCTTGGTCCATTTTTTAGTCTTTTTACCATTCTTGGAATCATTTTTACCCTTAAAGTGTATAAATCATTAATATTTTGGTAATTGTCAAAAAGGTTAATTGGGGTTAAAACTAAATGATAAGGGAAAAAACACACCAAAATATACATTTTATTAATCACTTGGTATAATTAGGTAAAATAGATTAGGGATTTAGAGTTGTCCTTACCCATTTTTATAGACGTATTGTAATGAGTCCTTGATAGTATTTTTAGATTTCAGGGAACAACGATTCATTGTTATGTTTTAGATTTCTTAAAATTATTCATTTCATCATTGTGAAGTGTTTCATTGATTCCCATATGTTTTTTTAAATATTCATGATATCCTTGGATAAGTTTAAAGTTCATTTAATTATTTATAGGTTATTATTTGATCATATTTTCTTATTGAAATTTTATTATTTTTTATTAAGTTATTAATTACATGGAATATATTTTTTGTTTACCTTTCCATTTCAATTATTATTTATTTATTTAAGAAAACTTCCACTATACATAACCCATATAGATCATGTGATCTCACCGTTTACTTATTTTTCCTTAACCAGGATACAACGAATTGTAATATAATTGATATGTTATAATATGATATAGAAAATATAGATGTTCTCAATGATAAAACTTATTATTTTTATTTTTTATAATTTATCTGAGATTCAATTATATATCTAGTTTACCAGGATTACTATAATATTAAATTATTCATGATATAATTACTAATATCTATTTCTAATATAGTAATGTGACTAATGACTATGGGTTTCTAGAGTCAGGGTGTTTACAGTTCGTATCAAAGAAAGTTTAGTTAAAGCCTTGGGAACTATATTTAGGAAAAAAATTGATTAGGGAACATAAATTTATGATTGAATTTGGGGATAATTCTAAGTAGAGGATAAAATCTAAATGCTTTGGTAAGGTAGTGAATATGTGGGTTTCCTATAAATATTTCCTTTTTGTAAAACTAAAAGTGGATGAGATTTTAGAAAGGAAGCATATAAGTATAATGACCTTAGAATAGTTGGTCGAGTATATTACATCCATAATTCTAGTACATAGTGAGTATGCACTTACTGAACACATAGTTTGACACACTATATATATATTATTAGGTTCTTTCAAATTATCTTTTGGAGAATTATAATGGATTTCTATAAATGATAACTGAGGATAAATTTAGATAAACCTAAGGATTCATTTAATTAAAATAAATTTTCATGATTTATACATTCTATAAATGATATTTCAGGATTTACCACTATGATTATTGTTTATAACACTATGTTTTCTAGTTTCAGTCAGTGGATGGAATCAAAAGGAACCATGTTAAGGTTGAATGCGATGATAATGTGGTGATTATGAGAAACCAACTGGTATTGTGATTAGAGTGAAATATATTATGATTATTACTAACTAGTTATCATGATATATGATAAAAAAAATAAAACCTTTACCAACTCTCAGACTCACCAAATACAAAGAGTATAGAGTTTTTTGATAGAACATATTGTAGAGACCGTAGGGGAAATAATTCTCAATTAACATCATCTAATAATTGAGGAAACATATACTATAGGAAATTTATAAAATGAAAGGAAAGATGTTTTATATATGAATATTGTGGTTATAGAGTGATGGAATTTTTGAGGAGTATGACGTATTTTGTGTTAGGAAAATGGGTATTATCCAAGACAATGTCCTAATAAAAGGTTTAACTCCTAGAAAAAGGTATAAAATATGTTATCCCAATCATTAATGAGTTAGTATTGAAGTGTTTATATATTTTTATTTGATAATTATTTTTTAGAAAAGTTATATTAATAATATTCAAGATATATGAATCCATAGACAACTATGTAATTTCCATAATTGATTTTATTTAAGGACTTGAAAAAATTTGTTAAAATGAACCAATAATAAAGAAAATTTATTTTATATTACTTTTATGATTGACCTTGCTAAAGTAACTTGGATAATATTTTTGACATTGAAATTTGTTAGTTATTTGATGAAAAAGTGATTTAGTTCATCTTTGAAAAGTTTATTATATTTTTGGATTTATTAAAATATGATTTATTTTTATGTAAGGAATTTTGATTATTTTGGTATTATAAAGCATATTTATTTTCAAATCAAGAAAACAAAAGAGTTATTCATACTATCTTGGGTTTATAATTATATGGGAGATCATAATTTCAATAGTAGAGAGACCCCGTTTGAGTTTTTAAGTGATGGGATTTTGAGGTGATTTAAAAAATTTACTAGATTTTATGAAGAATACACAATTATGGATTAAATAACACTTTTGGTAGTATATGACTTGGTGTATAGTTAATTATGTTATATTTTTATATTAGGAAGTAGATAATCTTGAGGGTTAAAATGATATTTTCTAAAAAGGTGAAATTTTGAAAGATATTTATGGTCGTGCTTAATATTTCCTTTTAGGTTAGTATCTTGATTTGATTCAAGATATTCCGGTGAATTTCACTACATAATGAGGTTATATAGTAATTTATTATGGTGATTAATGACATTTTTGGATCCTTCATTGGATTTAAGTTTATGAAACCTTTAGGTTTAACATATTTTTTAGCATGAATGATTATTTGGGATGAACTCAATTATATTTTGGGAATATAAGTTAAAAGTTATTTGATAACTATTGGGGTTAAAAATTAATTTATGTTGTGGTTATTGATATTAATTGGTATTTATGGTCACATATATATGTAATAATCTAAGTTGATCATTTTCTGTTATAATGAAAATTTTGAAATGTATCCTAAAGAATTATACAGTTTGGATATTATCTTATCTTGTGGTTACCATTTCAATTTTTTTAAAATTTTAAAGATATAGAGAATGGGTTTTTGTCTTTTTGTTTAATATGTGATCCATTATAAGTTTATTTTAGGGCTTCATGCATGAAAAATTCATCATGAATACTCATAATGTTTAGAATAGATGGGATAGTGGTGGAAATTTATTAAAGAAGAAATTATACTTGTAAAGTATGTGTATTTTGTTATTCTATAATTTCGGATGGTAAAATAATTCCATCACTCAAGGAAAATGATATTGAAACAAAAAAATATCCTATTACAATCATTTTCAATGAATTTATGTTCTATGACCCCCATAAAAAATGTATGGTTTTATGGTCATTTACATTCTCTTGACCATGTTCTATATCACTCTCTATTAGTCATTGGGTGATATAATTTTTCCTCTATATCCATATTTTGACTTCCCACTAATTCATTCCTAATTTGAAACCGAGTTTTGGTTTATTCCATATAAACATGGTATTTCCCTTTCCCTATTTTAAGAGGATGTTTTACTATTCATTATTATGATTTTAGTTTTCCATAATAGAATTTTAAAATTTCAAACCCCTTATTTCTAAGTACAGGTTTAAATTTTGAGGAAAAAATTATTTATGGGGGAGAAAAATGTAATACACCATCATTTTAAAAGAACACTATATTCGATAACATATACAACACAAAACATCGAGGCCATATGAACAATGGAATATTATTTTATAAATAAGACCATAATAACCTAGTTGTTGAATTTGGGAGTAATAATAGGGTTAAAAAAAATTATAAAAAAAATTCAAAAGATATTATTTAATTAATTTATTAATATTTAATAATTAATTAATTTTTTGTAAAATCATTTTATATTTAAAAAATAGTTTTTTTCCAAAATGATATTATTTTTCAGTTTTTGTGTTTTTATTATTATTAATCTCTTACAATTATAGATATTTTAATTAATATAATGAACATAATTTTTTAAATTATGAAATCAAAATTAACATAGGTTGATTTTTTTTTCCTAAAAACGTTTAATTTTCAATGAATAGTGAATAATATTATTTTACACTAAAAACTATATTTTTGTTTGAAGAATTTAAAAAGTTATTTTTTTTAAATGGTTTAAAATTAAAATTTGTTATATTATACTAGTAAAAATATAATTAAATTCATTAGAGTCAATTTTAAGGTTTATTTAATATAAATAATAGTATACTAAAAAAATGTATTTTTCAAAAAAAACTTTTTCTCAATGTGTATTGAATTTTAATGTTAGATTACATTCTACCACTTATAGAAATTAAATCGTTAAAAATGGATTCTATATTTGGAATTTGTAGGTCCAAATTTATTAAATAGTTTCCTTGTAATTTTTTATCACTATGAATAGTAACCGTAGTGAATTATTGTCACCATGGTAAGGGTAAATCAGGTAATTAAGGCTAAAAATAACATGATAAGGACTCAAAATTCCCCATAATATTTCCTTTATCCAATTTTATAAGTGTATTTCATCCATTTACATCCATTGTTTTTTTAAATGGTTAATTTGTGCCACAATGCATTTATTTTTTACCTTTATAATATTTATGTAAAATATAAAGTAAAAAATGTCACTTTTTTATGCTTAACATCAATTGTTTTTTTACAAGGATAAAAAAACATAAGTTTGATTATAATTTTTTATTTTAGGGATAAATGATTTTTTAAACAAGTAAAATTATTTTTTATTTTTAGTGATTATATAAATATCTTAAATTCATACTCAATGCCAATATACTATATATTTAGTTAATATAAATAAAAAATAAAATATTTTAAAACTCTAAAAGTTTTATTTTACAGAGATATAGTGGCCCAAAAATTTTGTAGATATATATATATATGATACATTATTTATGTTATAAAAGTCTATGTAATGTCCCAGAATTTCTATATAATTTTTTTTTAATTATGTGAATTTATATCTAGACCATTCGCTTTGAAGGAACGTGATTCTAAGGCCCGGTGATCTCAAAATGGAATTTTAAACTTTTTTCAGTTTATTAATGTAAAGGATTGAAAGGGTCTTCCTAACTTTTGAACTGGTGATCATATCAAAAATATGAGGGATACATTAAAATTGGAATGTTGTGATTCACCTAGAAAGAACATACCTTTGACCGGAAAGGGTTGGATGAAAAGGATAATTTTCATAATTTTTGGAAAATAATAAAATAACTATGAAAAAGTTATTTTATTATCTTTCACCTTGTTGAGCAGTGGACGGTGGCGCTGTGGTCCGGTGACGAGGTGAAAATGAGGTATATTAAATAAGGATTGTGAATGGCTCATTGTGAAAGTGTAACAGCTATGCAATTTCATAAATGAAATAGGGTAACGACGCAATGTCGAAGTGTAATAGAAACATAGTATCTATTTCTGTTTAGTAAACTAACGTGTCAGAGAGTATAGAATCAAATCTTAGGGATTCATTGAAGAACCTATGGCGTAATTCATCTTTAATGAAGAATGACAAACACGGTGATAAATTCCAACGATTCACAAATCAACGACGACGACACAGATCTCTTCCATCGTCATAAGTGGATCGAAAAATCCAGGTAGGGATTATGATTTCATTGTGATTTTTGTTCTTTCCCCGTTATTCATTCTAAAACAAAGAATGCGGATTAACCAACGAACAGGTTGATCTGAATATTGTGTGTTCTTGTAGGAGGGTTGTTAAATTCGGAAACCTGAATGGCGGGGTAGATTCTTGTGTTGAAATCCTAAACCTTCCTTTGATTATAAACCACTAACCGTAATGGCGTGGGCCAACATGAAGAAGGCCCGATTTCCCTTTACTTGTGTGTTCCTTTGCATTATTCATTGAAGAACATTCAAAATGGTGTGAAGGAAATTTGATGCATTCGCAGTGAAGGCAACGCTCCACGGAAGTTGGTGGAGTAGACGGCGAGAAGAACAGACAATTGGTGTGGACTAGGTGGCCCGTGGGGTCGGCTGCTGGCAGGTGGTAGTGTGCCACGACGATGCGCCAGGAAGAATCCATGGCCCAGTCGGCCACAACGGTGTAGCAAGGGCAGCAGGCATGAGCTAGGGGTAGGCGGGAGGGGTGCACCTAGCGCGCGCCACAGCAGAGCAATAGGAGGCTGCAGAACATTGGCCATGGTGGTATGGTGGAGATGTGGTACAAGAAGCACCACGTGGAGGAGTGGCCAGAATCCGCAGGCCGCGTTTGACTGAAGGTGGAAGCTGAGTTAACCGGCGGCTTGCGCCGCCCCATCCAGACCAGCCGAACCGATCTGGGCTACATCAGACTGGCCAGGCCGGTATGGGCTGATCCATGTCGGCCAGGAGGAATAGTCCACCTGAGTGGTACTGCTGGTTTTTCGAGTAGGTCCGATTGAGTCAGATCGGGCTGGGGGATGATGATCGGGCTATCGAGCAACCCATGTCAGAATTTGACTGGCCCGCCAATGCAGGCAGGGCCAGATAATTTTAGGTGACCTGGGGACCTAGGTGATTGGACCCACAACCAACATGGGTTAGGCTTAATGTGGCCCAATTTCCCAGGCAGACAAGACAGGTCATGTGGGACCCCAGGCCAGGAATGGTCTAATCGGTCCGACCGAGCCAGACCGAGCTCAGACGCAACGTACCCCTATTTACAAAAACGACGATATCTCTCAAACTAGACATCTAATTGATGCATTGTCTATGACATGACGATTCTTGTAACGAGACAGTCCTTTTGAGATTCTCTATGTGAGTTTTGGTAGAGGTCAGCAAACGGCCGGGTTGGATCAGACTCAAATCCAACTAGGATCTTTTTACAAAAATGCCCATATATCACAGAATAGGTATCTATTTGACGCGTCGTCTATTGCGTGGGGACCCCTACAATAAGACAGTCCCAAGGGTTACTATATGTAAGAATTCAGGGTGGTTAAGATATGAGTGATGGATTAAGGAGTAGATCCTCTCAGAATCAAGCATTCTAAGTGCATGAATCTAGTGGCTGGATGTGACATGAAGAATGAAGAGTGACCCTTTTTGGACCATCATGATAATAAACCTTCATGGATTAACATAAGAGAGAACCTTCATGGATCATCATGAGAGCGACCCTCGGTGGATCAACATGAGAGAAACCCTACATTGATCAATAGTAGAGTGAACCGTCGTAGATCAGCAACAGAGTGACCCTTCATGGATTAGAAACAGTGAAACTCTTTGTAGATTAGAAGTAGAACCTCTCAACAGAATAAGATTATACATCTTTACGAATAATCTTCTTTACTTTTGTTCTTACTTTATTCCTGGTGTGAGTTATGTCTTTGGCTTTTTTTCATTACATTGAGATCTTTCTTTTTGGTATTTCCCTTTTTTTATTTCTCTGAGACCTGAGTTGGTCTCAGGGTACCTGCTGAGTATTGTTATACTCTACCCTGCACATTCTTCACCCACACCTATTGGGTCTTGTGCAGACGACGAACACATTTGATTGGGACTTTGGAGAGCTAGGGATAGACGGTGCTCAGAGGTGGAGCAATATATGTGGTGTGTTGTAGTGACATCCAATAGTGAGTTATACCAACCTTTCAGGTATGATCCTTGTCAGATGACCTCTGGAGATTGTGCTTCCATTGTTGTACTTTTCTTTCAGTTGGTCTTGTATACCAGCCCCCTTTTACTTTCTATAGTACTTTTACAAGTTATTTGTTCCAGTTTCATCTAACTTTTCACAGTATGGGCTGCATGTGTGTATATAGGTCTAAAGGAAATTCCTTTCCTTTCTAGGATATGAGTTTTTGGTCTTAGTCTCCAGCCCTTAGCCTATGGAAGGCAGGCTTGGGGGAGTCACAGCATGGGCCCCGTGGGATGGGTCGTAAAAAAGTGGTATCAAAGGGCGGTCAGTTATACGAGAAGAAATAAGAGTCTTTATTTTCAATGAGGAAATAATGTTAACTGTCTTGAGTTTGGATTTTGGTTTGGGGAGTCCAGTGTTAGTGTGGCAGACGACGTATCAATACAACGGGAACCTAAATACTCTTTTCTATATTGGTACACGAAAACACTAGTTTCATGTGTTTTGGAATTTCTTTTCTCTTGACCTATTTTGACTTAACTGGATTGGTATTACTTATTTACTATAGAACATCTGTTTCCATTAAAGATGTCTTCAAGAAGATATCCATCCCAAATTCCAATGAGGAAACACAACACTGGCCCACTGAGGGATGAGGCATCGGTGCAGGGACCAATTACAGTGATAACACCGTCAGGTGGTGTACCAGCACCACCACCACCTATAGAGAAGTAGTTTCTACCAGCCCCACCATTGGACAGTGTACACTAATTGAGTGTGTTGCATGAGTTCCCAAGATATAGGCCTCCATGGTTTCATGGAGAAAAAAATCCTCATGCATCTAAGGATTAGATGGAGGCAGTTATGTGGGTCTTTCTCCTGGTAGATACTCCTACAGACCAAATGATGTTCCAAGATGCTATCCCTTTTTAGGACATGATTGGGAGATGGTGGAGTTTGATTCTCCAGACACACGAGGAGGTGACCCTAGCCTAGTTGGACTTAGAGAGCCTCTTCATGGAGGAGGTCATTCCAGCGACACTATGCTAAATGCTTATTTAGGAGCTACTCCACCTATAATAGGGCTTCATGAATGTGGCCTAGTACTTTGCAAGGTTTACCGACCTCTCACACTACTCCACCAACATGGTATGAGACCCTTTCTTTAGGGCCCAAAGTATCGTGCAGAGACTCTGATGAGAGATCACAGAATCAATGATTTCACTCAGCATCTTGATGCATGCTGGAGTGATATAGAGAGATCTATTGGTGGAGATCTTTCTAACCGAGCAGACACCGATGGTGAGAGCCACAACCGTATGACAGGTGGCCGAGTTATAAGAATTACACTGTAGGAAGATGACATAGAAGCCCAAACAGGCCATACCTTCCGACGGACGACCCCAGGATGTACGGTTAAGAAGTGCGGAGCCCGTGAGGAAGATTTAGTTAGCTGAGGGTTATAGTTTTTTACTCTTGTGGGGGATGGGATACATGCTTCATGACTACCTAACCCGCCCCATAGATGATCAGCAGACGGTCAAGTGAACGCCAAGGCAAAGGTAGAGGTTCGAGTAAGGAGGTCCACAAGGCAGTAGATGTGACACGAGAGTAGGCTAGAGGATATGTTGTAGAAGATGGTTCAAGGTACTACCTCCACCACCCCCTTGTGTTCTACCATGAGCTTAGGGAGTAGGTGGACCTAGCCAAGACCAGCTTTAGGCAGTAGAGGCCTATGACCAAAACACTGCAGAGATGATTAGAGGTACGATCTTTGTCTTATCTACCATAAATAATGTTCTTATAGAGACAGGTTCTAGTCACTCTTTCCATTCCACTAACCTCGTTTGAGGCTAGGAGATTCTGGTGGATCCATTAGCTCGATCCTTATGATTAGAGACTCCTATGAGAGGGGATTAGATAATTAAACACTGGTGCCGATAGTTTGATCTTACTCTAGGAAGTGAAAGAATTTGATTGGATCTCCTAGTAGAAGCGTCAAGACCTTACGATTTCATCTTGGGTATTGACTAGTTATGTATAATCCATGCTCAAATTGACTATTTTAGGTGCAAAGTGCGGTGTGTCCATGAGGATGGGACCAGGTCATCCTTCCCTAGTGAGAAGGGATCCTTTGCAGCACATGATGGAATTTCCCGAAGGAGTTTGTAGCTGATCACTCAGCAGTTGGCTAGCCTCACCATTGGTGTGGTGGATAAGAGGTGTCCAAGAATTCCTGTAGTGGTGGACGAGTATGAGGACTTCTTTTAGAAGATGTTCCCTGACTGCCTCCTCATAGAGAGTTAGACTTCTAATTTGACTTGTACCCAAGGACAACAACAATATCTACACCTGCAAATCGGATGGTTCCCATGGAGATGTGGGAGTTGAGTGTATAGTTGGAGGAAATGAAAAGTAAGGGGTTTATAAGACCCAATTTTTCTCCATGGGACACCCTAGTGTTGTTTTCCAATAAGGAAGATAGGGGCTTGAGGCCATGCGTGGACTTCCAGTGCCTGAACTAGGTGACCATGAAGAACATGTATCCACAACCGAGAATTGATGACCTGTTCGATCATCTGAAGGGAGAGAAGTGGTTATAAAAGATCAACCTCAAATAAGGTTATCATTAGCTTTTTGTATAGGATGAATAAGTACCCAAAAAATCTTTTAGAGGTTGGTATAGCCACTACAAGTTCTTGGTGATCCCCTTCAGCGTGACCAATGCCCTAGCTGTGTTCATGGGACTTAAGAATAGGATATTCCAGCATTACGATGATTGTTTAATGGTTGTTTTCAATGATGACATCTTGGTTTACTCACCATCAGAGGAGAAGCACTCTAAAAAACTATGGATAGTCCTAGATACACTCCCAAAGAACAAACTTTATGGTATCCCTTCAATGTTCTAGTTATGGATTTGAGAGGTCCACTTTTTGGGACACATCATCATAGAGGATGTAGTTGCAGTTGATCCAATGAAGATAAGTGAAGTTCACTCTTGGAATCCACCCATAAGAGTGACAGAGGTGCAGAGTTTTTTAGGGTTGGATGGGTACTATCAGAGATTGATACCTGAATTTTCTAGAGTATCATCACCCTTTTCAGCATTGAAAAAAGAACGGATAGCCCTTCATGTGGATGGATAAGTGCCTGCAATGTTTCCTGGAGAAGTGATGGAGACTAACATGTGCCCCCATCTTGAGACTACCAGAAGAGGGCGTTGGGTATGTAGTATTCTGCAACACATCAGGGATCAGATTGAGTTGTGTCTTGATGTAGGAGTGAGTGGTGATCGCCTACAGCTCATGGCAGTTGAGGGAGCATGAGTAGAACTACACGACTGATGACCTGGATTTATAACCGGTGGTATTTTCCTTGAAGTTGTGGTAGCACTACATGATGAGTGAGCAGTTTACACTCTACTCAGACCACAAGATTATCAAGTATATCTTATCATATAAGGACTTGAACATTAGACAATAGCAATGGATAGGGTCCTTCCAGGACTATGACTTTGACATAGTCTATAATTCTAGGAAGGGGAACATGGTGGAAGACATGTTCATCATGAGTTCTGGTTTACAACTGCTGAGTGAGGCGACAAAGAAGCTAGCCGCGATGCAGATATCCATGGTGGATGATGATGGAGAAGCTTCCCCCCAATTTATGACTATCACTCCTCCAATCTTTCAATGAGATAGAGAGGCACAACATATGGATGTTGAATGTGAGTTCTGACATTATAAGATATCCTAAAGAAATTCTCCTTATGTATTTTTGATAGGTGGGGAGCACATCATCCTTTTCAGATGACACACCATGGTACCGATGATGTTACAGGAAGAGGTGTTGAGGGAGTTCCATACATCCCCTTTGGAAATACATCCTCATATAGATAAGATGTACCCGGACCTCCTACATTAGTACTAGGGGCCAAGGATGAAGAATGTGGTGGAAGAGTTCGTTTCATGATGCTTCACCTGTTGGCAAGTGACAGTTGAGCATCAGGTCCAATCAGACTTGACACAACAACATGAGGTGTCATAATAGATGTGGGATGATATGTCCATGGACTTCGTGACAAGGTTACCACACACGTTTAGGAGACATGATTCTATTTGGGTGATCAGGGACCAACTCACCCTGTCGGATCACTTCCTACCCATCCTGGAGCGGGGATAGGTAGATGGATTGGGATTCCTCTACATCCAGAAGATAGTGAGACTTCATGGGGGGCCTTCGACAATAGTCACAGACTGTGATACAAGATATACATCCCGGTTGTAGAAGGGGTTACAAGAGGCATTCGAGACTCATCTTTTCACCTCCAGAAATATGGTTAGATGGAGCATACCATACATAACATAGAGGACATGCTTCATGCTTGTGTCATTGTTTATGGTTGCAGTTGGAAGGGGCACCTACCACTGGTGGCGTTTTCATACAATAACAAATATCACTCTGCCATTGGAATGGAAACATTTGAGTCCCTGTACGGGAGGCCATGTAGATCACCTATATGATAGAAAGAAATAGGGGAGTCAGCACTCATGAGTCCAGAGTTGGTACGTTCTACCACTAGGAAGGTATAGATCATCCAGGAGTAGATGAGGACTACTCAGAGTTGGCCGAAATCATATGATGAGAGGAGGTAGAGAACCGTGGTGTTTGGGGAGGGAGACCATGCATTCCTTCGGGTCTCACCCTAACGAGGATTGCAGAGATTTGGATGGAGAGGAACTTTATCTCTAGGGTTCATTGGACCTTTCCAAATTATGAAAAGATTTGGTGAGGTGGAATATCATATAGATCTTCCCCCATAGATGCCCCAAGTGCACAATGTTTTCCATATGTCATATCTGAGAAGGTACGTGTGTCATCCATCACTCTTCAATGACTTGGGTGGGATGGACATTGAATATGGGGAAATATTTACAGATTTCCAAGTGGAGATAGAGATCTATGGGAGTAGGTCCTTCATGGATGGTCAATTCCTCTTGTGAACATTTGGTGGTAGCACGATATTCTACAAGAGAGCACATGGGAGCAGGAGGCTCAGATTCATGCTCAGTACCCCCATTTGTTTGAGTATCCCTTATTTTGGATTTTAGGAATGTAAAACCCTAAGGTGGGGAGAATGGAATGTACCAAAATTTCCATGATTTTTTATAAATTATATCAAATTATTTCGAGCAACATGATTTTACAACACATGATTTAAGGCCCGGTGAGCCCGGAATGAAATTTAGATCTTTTTTTAGTTCACATAAATAAATGTGTGAGTGTGTATTCTAAATTTTGAACCGGTGCCCGGATCGCAAATATGAGGGAACTGTTGTACTTGGAACACTAGTGTCTAACTGGAAAGGACTCAACTACGACCGACAAGGGTTGGAAGAAAATTTAAATTTTCAGAATTTTTGGAATATAATAAAATAACCTAGAAAAAATATATTTTATTTTCATTTGCAACATTGAGCGGTGGATAGCAGCACTGCGGTGTAGTGGTGAGGCAAAGATGAGGCACATTAAAAAAGGATGGTTAATGGATTGTTGTGAAAGCATAAACGCTATATTGTTTCATTAATGAAACAACTTAATGACAAAATGTAACAATGTAACAGAAATGTTGGGACGTGTTTATTTTTATTAAACTAACATGTTGGAGAGTAGAGAATTAAACCCTGGGGATTTTTTTACGAACCTACGACAAAATTCCTCTCCAACGAAAAATTACCAACACTGAGAAGAACACCAATGATTTATGAATCGATGATGAAAATGTGAATCTCATCCTTTGTTAGTAGTATATTCATCATTCTAGAAAGGGTTTATGATTTCATTGTGAATGTTGTTCTTTCCCCATTCTCCATTCTAAAATAATGAACGCTGATCAACCCATGAACAGGTTTATTTGAAGATCCTGTGTTCTTTCGGGAGGGTTGTTAAATTTAGATATTTTAATGGAAAGGGAGATTCATGTGTTGAAATCCCAAACCTCGCTTTGATTACACATCTCTAACTTAGAGGGAGCGGGTTGACATGAACACGACCTGAGTCCCTTCGCCTTGCGTGTTCTTGTGTGTTCGTCATGGATGAAGTTTCAAAATGGTGGTAATGGAAATTCGAGGACTTGGAAGTGAAGGTGACATTCCACAGATGCTAGAGGTGAAGACATCGCGATGAACGGAACACCAGTGTGGACCCGATGGTCTCCGGTGATGGTCGTGAGGGGGTGGTAGTGCAACACGATGGTGCGCCAGGAATAAATTGTTGCCCGATCGGGCATGGCGGTGCTGCAAGGGCCACCAGTAGAAGCCAACGACATGTGGGAGTGGTGTGTGCCATGGAGGAGTAGCCGAAGGCTGTAACCCGTCTGCTGTGGTGGTGCACATGAGACATAGTGCCACCTAACACCATGTGGAGGAGAGGTCCATATACGCGGGTAGAGTTTGACTAAAGGGGGTGGTTGGGTTGACCAGCCCCCTCAAAAAAACCATCTGGCCCATAGGGTCTGGACGGTCCCATGAATAGGGCATCTCAATCGTCCCAAATTCTTTTTTGACCCGATTTAATTGAGTCAGACTAGACTGGGGGAAGATGAATGTGCCGTCGGGTGGCCCAGGTCGGAATTTTACTTGCCCGCCACTGTGGGTCTGGCCGGATAATTTCAAGTCACTATGTGACCTAGGGGATTGGACCCATAGACTTGTGAGGCCTAATGGGCCCGGTAGACAATATGGGTCATGAGGCACCCCATTCCAAGATTGGTTGGATTGGTCCAATAGAGTCAGACTAGGACCAGACGCAATTTGTCTCCGATTAAAAAAATGACAATATCTCTCATTCCAGCCGTCCAATTGACATGCCATCTGCGGAATTAGGGCCCTCGCATTGAGGCGGTCCCTATGAGATAATATTAGTGAGTTTTTTTGAGGATGGAATATTTCAGGGTTGGATCAGACTCGAATCCAACTGGGACCTTTTTATAAAAATGCCCATATCTTACAGTCCGGACATCCGTTTGACGCACTATCTGTTGTGTGGGGAACCTTACAATGAGATAGTCCATTGGGTAACTCTACGTGGGACTATGGGGTGGTTAATATAAAACCAATGGATTTAGGATAAGATCCCACCAGAATCAAGAATTCTAAGTTCTGGAATCAAGGGGCTGGTTATGACGTGAGGAATGAAGAGTGACCCATCGTGGATCAGTATAAGGGAGACCCTTCATGAATCAACATGAGAGCGACCCTATGTGAATCAGCATAAGAGAGAACCCGCATGGATCATCATAAGAGAGACCCTATGTGGATCAGAATGAGAGAGACCCTTCATGGATCATCATTAGCATGACCTACCGTGGATTATCCATAGAGCAACCCATCGTGGATCAACGGTAGAGCGACCCATCGTCGATAAGCAGTATAACGTCCCTTCATGGATCAAAAATATATCCCCTCAAAATAATAAGATTATATAGCTTTAGGGATAATTATATTTACTTATGTACTTAAGTTATAAATAGTGTGATCCATGTATCTTAATTTGTTATTTACTTTGAGATCTTTCTTTGGGGTATTTTCCATGTTGGATTTATGTGAGACCCGAGTTGGTCTTGGGATCCCTACTGAGTATTGTTATACTCAACCCTGCTCGGTATTTTACCACAATTATTGTGTATTATACAGATGAAAGACATCTTTAACTAGGACTTTGGAGAGCCATGGCTAGATGTTTCTCGGAGGTGGATCGATAGACATGGTGGCCTATAGTGACATCCGATAGTGAGCTTCACCTACCCTCCAGGTAGGATCTTTGGTAGAAGATCTCCAGAGTGTGTACTTCTTTTGTGGTACTTTACTTTTAGTTTGGCTTATATATTGTCCCCTTTTTACTTTATGTATAACTTTTACTTGTTGTTGGTTCTAGTTTCAACTTACTTTCTATAGTATGGGATGTGTGTGTGTACAGGATGAAAGGCAATGCCTTCGCATTTTGGGATATACCTTTTTGGTGCTAGTCGCCAGCCCCTGACCTATGGAAGGAGGGTTTGGGGTAGTCATGACATGCACTCTGGGGAATGGGTAATGACACTATATTCTAATAATATCTTTTTCTTGATATTTTTAATGTTAAATTAATTGATTAGTATCAAAAATTAAATTATTGTTATTTTATAAAAAATAATATTTTATTATTTGATTTAAAATTCATAAAATATATTATATTAAATTATATTAGTGGGATATGGTTTAAAATATCAACCATGTTCCACTTATGTTACCTTTATTATTTTATGGTTACAATCATGACTCTTAAAAGGTAGTCAACATTAATATTTCGGCTGTTGTCAAACGGGTTAATGAGGGTTAAAATTAAATATAAGGGTGAAAACATAATCCAAATTTGTAAAAATTTACTTTATGAAATTATTTAGACTCACATTTTTATTATATTGAAATGATATCAATTTGTAGTAATTTCCACATAAAATATTGATTTTTATTAATTTAATACTTTATGAAAGACCAAAATTTCCTCTCTCCCCACTTATAAAAGGAAACCACTACCCACTTTTCTTTACACCACTTTAAGAAAAATATCTCAACCAATAACTACAAAATTACCATTTAAAAATACATATAAATATTATAGATATTATAAAACTTAATAAAAATCAACCCTAGCCCCTTTATGATAAGATCTAAGGGAATTCTTCCAAGGAAGAGGAAATTTTATTTTCTGAGTCTTTTATGATGATTTCTTATTCTTATTTCTGTTAATGTGTGGAAATCATAACAAAATAGAAAATATTGTATCATAAATATACTTATATGATATTATGGTTATGGTACAATAATTTATTATGTATTTTACATGCTATGAAAATAAAAATCATTTGTCATGTGTACTTATGATTTACAATCTCCTAGTAGCTGTGTAATTAATTTTTCATCACTACCTTTTGTGGATGCTGATAAATATGTAAACAATGAATATATATTATATTTATGAAATAATTTTTTTTATTCAATTATAATGTCAAACATAAACCTTATTCCCTTTCAATCCATTGGAAACCGATGACATCATACATGTATACGTATGGACTACAACCTCCATGAAGAGATGTGACCCGTTTCACATTAACACTTTATCTAGATGATAATAAGAAAAAAATTAATAAATATATATGATATTTACATCCTTATTACCATTCTATATATTATGTATCAATGATCAATGTAAATGGGAAAAAACTAAAAACCCAAAACATTCCTAAAAATCAAAGCAGTTAGCACATGAAAGAGTGATTCCAATAAAGAATTCTTAATAAATGAGTGATAATAAATTAAAATTAAATAATATATGGTATATATATTTGATTATATAAGAGATTATAACAAATATGATGGAATTTGGACTTGAGTTATGGGTTTCTCTTATCACTTTTGTTTCAATGAGACATATTCTATATTCACAAAATATTTTCTTTCAGGAAGTGTATATTGTAACCCTTAATATGATAAATAATGATTCCATTTATCTTCATAGTTGTTAATATTTTTTTTATGTAATTTCATTCATGGAATTTATTATACAATGTTTACCGTATGAGAAATGGTTTATTTCACAATCTCATCATTAATAGATATTGTTTATGTTTAAGTCACCATTGGAGTAATTATTTGACTTTTCAATCTTAAAACAAATATATTTTCATTTCCTACAGTTATTTAAAAAAATTAATTGTATTTATTTTATTTTCTCTCATAATGTGGAAAATATAGGGAAATATTATTATTAAGAATAATAGACATTGTTTTTCTTCTTGGTCGGGAATAATTTTCTTCCATGAAAATATTTTTCATAAAATAGTACAAAAATTTTACTTACTATTCAAGATTAATTTATTAAATGATCTTTAACAAATGTTTTTTTTAAAATGGTTTAACTGGAATCTTATTATCATTTTATAAACCAGGTATTATTTTTTCCATTTGAAATTTTTTGAAGGAAATGTATTTTAAGTTATATGACATTAATTGAATTTCCCCCCCATCATGAGTATTCAAATAATCACATGGGAATAAATAATTGATTCTTGAATTATTTAGTGAATAATTATTGACATATAGAACTTACCATTAAGTCCTTGTTCCAAGATATTTATAAATACCTCTATAAACTCATCCCAATACATATTTATAAATGGATTAGACCTCATTTAAATACCCAATCTATTTTGTCTCATATAACCTACTAATTCATTAAGGGATTTTGTAATTATAGTCCCCATCTGTCACTTAATATGTCTGATGATTTTATTACATGAATACATAATACATCATAATCAAAATGATTTAAAAATGAAAAACCATCCATATTTGTAATATTATTATACATAATGTCAATAATTTCCTGCTCAAATTAATAAGAAAACATGTAAAGAAATAATGAGGATGATATCCTTATAATATATACCCAACGGATTATATGTAAAAGAATTTTTTTTATTATTTATGAATATAAATATAATAAAAAGATCATTATAAAATTTCATGTAGAAAATTCCAAAATCACATTGATATTATCTTATAAAAACATATCATTTTTAGAATATGTTGAAATTTGTTTCTTTAAAATGAATCATGGAAATATTTTTAATTAATTCCCATGAAATAATATTTAATTAGGGTAATAAATTCCATTTATTTTTTATATGTTAAAAAACATTCCTTTCACACTTTTTTAAAAAGTAAAAAATGTACCACATTCAAAAAATGATAAGTGGAATAATTTTAAACCATTTTTAAATATTAAAAAATGGATAAAAATATCATTAATTAATCATTAGAAAATATTAAAAAAATTCCTCAAAAAATTTAATGGAATATATGTACATGGAATACACATATTCTCAACTGAGTAGAAAAAAATGTCAATGTTCCTTAAAAAATTATTTTAGCATCTTGAGTACTTAAAGAGATGAAAATGAAATAAAGACTTAAAATTTATATAAAAAATAAATATAGAATAAAATTGATTTATTTTAATAAATAAATATCAATTAATTCCCCCAAATGAGACTTAAACATAAATAACTCGATTATGGATGAGATTGTGAAACAAATCCCTACAAAGATGGTAACTACTGAATCATAACCCCTTTGAAAGAAAAAAACATAACATGGAACATTAAATAACATAAATATAAAAGTTAATAATTATATATCATATCAAATGATTTTTATATATAGAAAATGAAATATTTTATTGGTAAATATGACATATATCTCAAGGAAACAAATGTGATGTGATAAACCCTTAAATTATGTCTTCGTTTTTTTACGTGTTTGAAACTCCTCCATAATAAATATATGTTTTTTAAATATCTATAATAGAAACAGAATGAAATATATCTTACCAAATATGAAATAAGTTTTATCTTTTATCACCAACTTATTAGAAATCCATTATTAAAATCACCCATTTGTGTGATATGTTCTTTGTTTTTCATGTATTCTTTGGTCTGGATGTTTTGGTACATGTACTTGGTCAGGATTATATAATATGATGAAATTTAATCATGATATAAATGATTTTTTATATTAATTAAATGTATCATTATTACTATCCTCGTATAACAAAAATGAAAACATGATTACATTATTTCGTGGAGGTTGTAGTCCATATGTTCGCATGAGCGACGTTATCATTTTATAATGGATAGAAATGTAAAAAGGTATATATGATAATATAATTAAATAAAAATATTTTTTTAAGATTATAATATATAAGTATTACTTCCATATTTGTAACTATCCATGCAATGTGGGGATGAAAAAAGAACACCACTTCTACATTATGACTATAAGTCGTACGTACACAGGAGCGATGTTTTTGATTTCCATATGAATAAAAATAGAAGGAAAATTGTTGTAACAAAATTATAATAATATCTAATATTATTTATTTTATGGGATTTAATATTTAGGATAGTTACACCACAGTAAGAGGAAGCTTAAGAAGAAATAAATTTGAATGAGTTTGTAAAGACAATGACATCATCTTTAGTGGGATTCCATTAGATATCCACTTAAAGGACCTAGGGTTGGAATTTTGGAAGGGTCAAAACATATAAAACATGTATAAGGATATTTATAAGACAATGTTTAAGGTTTTTTTTGATATATCTATCTCAACAAGGTGTAAAGAATATATTTTAATGTTTTATTTTTATAAGTGAGGGGACGTGCTTTCTTGAAATTTCTTAAAGTATTAAATTAATATAGATTATTTTTTTGGCCAAAATGTATCCAAATTGTTATATTTAAAATAAAATATTACTAAAATTCTAAATAATATCATATAATAAAAATAAGACAATTTTTTTGTTTTGATTTTATCCTATTCTTTTAGTTTTAACCCCTCATTAACCCTTTTGACAATTACCGCCCTATAATAGTTTTATTCCCATTAATGGTCAAGAATATTTATATAAATGAAAAAAAACCATGGATTATATTTTGGACCAAATTTCCTTAATGTTTAAAAATAATAAATTATATCAATTGTAAATCATTTAATAAAATATTATATTTTATAAAATATAATTGATATCAATTTTCACAGTATTCATTTAATTTGATTTCTAAAACAACAAGACAATGAGGTAATTAAAATAGTAAATATTATAACACATATAATAATAATAATATATATATATAATTCCTTTTTTTATAGTATCAAACTAATAAAATATTAATTTTTGTGTTTTTAAAATGATGTATTTAACATTTCAAGTAATTGAATAATTAATATATCAACATTGCATAAGAATTTAAGAAAATTATTTAATAAATATATATTAGAAATAAATTACCTGGAAGAAAATAATAATTCGACAATAAAATAATAATTTAATTGAACATACATTATTTTATTCATTTCACAAAATATTTTTGATATTAAATGTAAGAAAGTGATTTTTTCAATATGTTTTATTTAAATAGTATATAGGTAAAAATAAAAGAAATATGGCTCCAAGATTCCAATTTTTAATCATTCATAGATATGGTAATAATTAACTCATACAATTGGATAAATTAAATTATTAAGGGACAATTTTAGTTGTAATTATATTATTTGTAAACATAATTACCTAATTTACCCTTCTAATGGTTACAATTATTTACTATGGTTACAATTCCTAATGAAAAAAATAAAAGTGGTATATTTACCAAATTTGGTCCTCTTATTTTCAAATATAGAGTCATTATCTTCATTATTCATTTCTTATAAGTGGAATAAATTATTTTTAGATTAAATTGTAAAACTCAATCAAAATAGTATTTTTGAAAAAAATTATTTTTTAGTGAATAAATATATTTTTATACTAAATTAATTAATAAAATTTATTAAAATACTTTATTAAAATTAATATAAATATATTATAACTAATTTAACTTTGAAACCATTTTGTAAAAAAATTTAAATTTCTAAATAATTTAATCAAAAATAATCTTATTAACTAAAATTAGTATTTTTTACTATTAGTTGGAAAATCCATTTTTTTAGAAAAATCCATAAATTTCACCGTATGTAAATTTTGATACGCTAATTTCCAAAATTATGAAAATTATGAAAATTTTATAAATTTTAATATCTAAAATTGATAGAAATAAATTATATTTCTCAAACAATAAATGAAACATAAAACCATTTTTGAAGTATAAAATTTTTTTGCTAAAAATTATGTATGTATTTATTATTAATAAATTAATTATATAATATCCTTTTACATATTTTAATGATTAGGTTAATCGTATTTATAAAATTTAATTCAAATACTATGTTATAATGTTCATATTTAAATAATAATATCAAATGGTTCATTTAAACTCAGTGTTTCTTATTTTATTTTCAATAGAACATAATGTTCTTTTAAAAGCCTGGGGTTTGAAATTCTCACCCATTAAATAAAAATCATGCATACAAAGCATGATTTCGGGTAGGGATATTGATTTCGGGTATTTTTGAGAAAAAGGGTGAATTTGGAAATTTTCTAAGTACAAGCTGTGAACTCATTAGTATACACTGTGTACCTGATATCCATGTGTGGTCGAGTACTAGTTGTGTAATGACTGATAACATGGTTGTGTGGACCTCCTAAATCAAGGGCTGATTGAGGCAATTACAAAGCATGTACATTAAATTAATGTGTCGTGTAATTTTATTTTTATTTGTTTAATTGGACCATGGTCATGTATCATCTCTATAGACGTTGGAAAAGTCCTTTTCTCCTCAAACGAAGTTCCGGATGAGGAAAGAGAGGTCATATTTGGAGTCAGAAGCATGTTTCGGAAGGCCCGAAGGCCTTGCGCGAAATATCGGAGGCCCACACGCAATACTGGCTAGGCGCGCGCAATCCTTCCGGGATCCGCGCAATGGGCCGAGTCGGCGTGTAATTTTCCGCGCCCGACGCCCGTGCGCGACCCTATTGCGCGCCGGGCCCCTATTTTGCGCCCGAGCCGCGTTGCGCGCTCACGAGCCGAATTGCGCGCCCGCGCGCCGAATTGCACGCCCACGAGCCGAATTGCGCGCTCAGGGTTGCCTATAAATACAAGGTGACCCCTGACATTTTAGAGGTTGCCAGAATTCAAAGGGTCGCTCGTGCGCGCAATCCCGCCCCCTCCGCGCGCAATGCCGATCTTCAGGTAACCTCCTTTATTTCGCGCAAGCAAGCCCCGGGGTTCGCCTTCGCACGCAACCCCTTTGGCTTCTTTCCTTTGACCAACTCCTCACCCAAAATCCTTCGCGCGCAAAAGAAGCCTCTTGCGCGCAACTGCCCCCCGGGTGCGCGCAATCCAGCCCGATTGCGCGCACCCCCCCTTACTAAGTGGCCATTCGTTAAAGAATGGGCCGTTGCCCCCGCGCGCTATCAGAGGCCCGGTGCGCGCAATCTCTATCTTCCGCGCGCAAAGCGCTGGCCCAATTGGGCGCCAGCCCGCACAATTGCGCGCCGACCCGCGGTATTGCGCGCCAAGCTCCTCTTTTGCGCGCAAACTGCCAGGGTCGCCCCCTTTGACCCCCTGAGGGTACCCGCCTGCATGGCTCCCGATGATCTTCATCCCGGGTGCCCGCACCGTGCGTTGTCTTCCCGTGCTGACCTCCAGGCTCGCGCGAAGTGACACGGACCCATTGGAGGCACCACCTCGTCCGCGCTGTAGGACGTTAAACTACCAAGCATCCATCGTCCTGCAGGACGCTAAACTGCACCTCGTCCGTGCTGCAGGACGTTAAACTGCCAAGCATCCATCGTCCAACATGATGTTAAACTGTACTTCGTCCGGCAAGACGTTAAACCGTTCGCTTCATCCTCAACACACGATGTTAAACTGTACTTTGTCCGGCAAGACGTTAAACCGTCCGCATCACCCGATCTCGGGCCTCACACGCAGGGTCCCCCCCGGTTTGTATGTGGCCCCCACCCGCTCGTCTCTGCAGGGATGTCGGGATTTCCCCTCTTTAGGGACGATTTATTGGAGTGGCCTTTGCCCACGGGGGTAGGGTATTACAAACCCCTAGTTTCTTGTGGGGGACTTCACATGTGTATCTCCATTGTGCTTCCCCACTGCCGAAGCCAGTAGGGGGCGTGACAGGGATCGAGGTGTCTCTCACCTTCGGCACAAGTCCCTCTTCAACTGACCTTTGCCGCACTCAGGTTGCCTCAGTGCGTAAGTCCTGACAGAATGAACTACGTGGACTTTGATCCCTGTCTCCTAAACAGGGTACGTAGGAAGCCTCCCTGAGGTTCAAGCCCACCACCTGGTCGTCCCGGTCGTATTCACGTCGGTTCGTCCATCAGTTGACCCCTCCCGGGTTCACATTCGCGTCGATTCACCTATGAATCTGCCCTTGTGGGGGACTGCACGTGTGTGTATCCATTGTGCTTCCCCACTGCCGAAGCCAGTAGGGGGCGTGACATGGATCGAGGTGTCTTTAACCTTCGGCCCAAGTCCCTCTTCAACTGGGCTTTGTCGCAGATGGGCCTCCTTAGAGTGTAATCCCCAAACACCATCGTCCAGGAAGACGTTAAACTGTGATCCACCCACTTCGTGCGTGCCAGCAGCCTAGACCTCCTCGTGAGTCGGATTTCCATCGTCCAGCATGACGTTAAACTATATATCTGAACTACGCTGACTTTGATCCGCGCTAACGCGTGGTACGTAGGAAGCCTCTACGGGGTCCAAGCTCTTCACTCCATCATCCATCCTGATCCTTACCCAGGCCGCCACATCCCGGTGGGGTCATGCCATATCATTCCACTCCACTCCACTCGGGAAGCCGCCCATGTGCTGGCCCCAGCGTCGGAGGTTCCCCGCAAGGGGTTCTGTCATCTGATCCACTCCTCGTGTTGATCAGTCCGATGCCGTCCCCGCTGGACGTTAAACTCGCGGCATACCCCGTGTTAAACATGGGAAGCTGAGGAAAACCTCATGTAACGCAGTTCCCCGCACCCAGCGCGGGATGCCTCAGGCCATCACGCCTTCGAGAAGCCCTATTAGGTACGGAAGGCAGACATGCAGATCCGCAGTGTTAAGACACGCCCCCAACACCCAGAGCTACCTGGTCTCCTCACCGCGGGTTGCTGCCCCGACCAGACTCCTTAGAGCGTCTGGGTGGAAGCAGCGTAATTAACCAGTGTCCATGAAGATATGGCGCCGGGAACGAGATTCACGAACATTCTTAAATCTATGAGGGAGACCCGGATTAGGCAACGAGTTCCGAGGAGACGTCCACGGAAGGAGGAGCCGACATCCCATCAGCCCGGTTTCGATCAAGGAGAAGACGTCCCTGAATAAGGGACGGATGCCGCCCGCCTTTGGAAAGTGGAACTGCGGGGCCACAAGCCATGCTCCCATCCCCTCAGGTTGATGGCCGCACGCGCGAATGTGTCCTGGCGGAACAACGTCGGAACAGAAACCCGACGCACATCCGCACCGAAACAGAAAATGGTGAACCCGACGTGAATCTCTTCTCCTCAATACGAAGACCGATAGCTTTCAGAAGTGTTGGAAGACTAGCATGTTGCCCAGCCGAGCAATCAGCACTGGGGCACGGAACCCGCCAGGGGCTGGGGAAGGGAAATCGGGCACTCCGTCTCACGACGTCGATGGCCTGGGTTCCGCCGCTATCCCGCACTCTCGATGATTTCATGCCCCCGGAGATGGGGGTCCCTCCCCGGATCCGCCCGGTGATGAATGATTCGTCCAGTGAAAGTGTTGGGTACGCTTCGGTTAATACCGTCGAGCTGGTAAATCCCTTTTCGGTTCCCGACGTTGAAGAACACCAGGTGGACCTCCCTAGTGTCCCCGGTCGTCGCCACCGTCGGAGGAACCGCAACAACAGGAGTCGCTAGGGCACGGCAGTTGGTACCTCCAGCCAGGCCGTGCATGCCACTGAGACTAGGCAGCGGGCTCAAAACCGAGCTCAGCGCGCACAGCCCCCCCATCCGGGGATGATGGATTCGCCTCCGCCACCGTTTGTGGTGTGGGACCAGGCAGAACCGCCTCAGCCGCGCCACGACCAGCTCCGTCCTGCCACGAGTCCATCCTGGCCTCCTGGCCCCAGTACGGTGACCACTTCCCGGGCTTCAACCAGTGAATAGCGAGATGCGCCAAGCACCAGTCGGCCGCCGGTACAACCGGCAAGGCCCGTCATGCCTCCAACCGCAGAGCAACCTCCTGCAACCAGGGGCTCGCGCTTGGCAAGAAAGTATGATGTCTTAAAGCACTTGGCCGACATCCCAGCAAGGCTCTCCATCCTTGAGGCTCTGCGCCTGTCACCTGAGATGCGTGAGGTGCTCGCTGAAGCCCTGAAGAGCCCCCTCCAGTTTGAGACGGAGGTTGCGGCTGCAGAGGCCTTTCACGCCGAAGCGATTGAGAACGCCGAATGTCAGGCAGTTATCTCGTTCTCTGGTAAGGATGAAGACCCTCCTATACAGGGGCACATTCATCCGCTGTATGTTACTGGCCAGTTCAATGGCCTTGAAGTCCGGCGCTGTCTTGTCGACATGGGGTCCGAGATTAACCTGATTCCAACTCGGACGCTCCGGAGATTGGGGTTGTCTGAGGATGACTTGATTCCCTCCGACCTCAAGATCCAGGGGTATGACCGCACTGAGAAAACTCTGGTCGGCAAGATACGTTTGAAGACCCAGTTCGGTGACCTGGTTGCCAACATCGAATTCATGGTAGTCTCTCAGGACACTGCGTATAACACATTGATGGGCAGGCCATGGCTCCACCTTCATGCGGCGGTTCCCTCATCATACCACCAATGCCTTAAATACTCCCTTAATGGTCGAGTAGGCGTGCTTCAGGGAGATGCCTCTCCTTTTACCTCATGTGAAGCCCGCTATCTGGACGCGGACTATTACAAGAGCAAGGATAAACAAATCCTAACAGGTGAGGTTGAGCCTGTCGCTATTGCAAGTGATCCCTGGGCATGTTTGGATGAAGCTTACGTCCTCCCGATCCATCGGTTGGACGTAGCCATGGTCTCGATGGCCTGTGAGTCTCCAGATGAGATGACCGCGACCGCCCATGCCAGCACCAGCGGCCCAGCAGGATCTGGTAGCCCCAATGCAGTTTCCAACGCAGTCTCTCCCGTGGATGATCCCTCCCCGAGTGGAGAGGACGTGGAAGATGCACCCCCAGCCTTTGAGGAGGGCGTCTCCGCCACAGTCGATGAGTTAGTACAGGTGAACCTTGGAACCGAGGCAGATCCAAGACCCACATTGGTCAGTGCTGCCATGCCCTCTGAGGAGCGGCAGCAGTACGTGGACTTCCTCAGACAGCACCGTGATGTGTTCGCTTGGGGCTATGACGAGATGTCGGGGCTAGATCCTCAGGTAGCCATCCACCGCCTTGGTCTCCCGGCGAACCATCGCGGGTTCAAGCAGCCTCCCAGGAAGATGCACCCATTCCACGGTGCCATGGTTGAGGCCGAAGTTGACAAGCTTATCAAAGCCAAATTCGTGAGGGAAGTTCAGTACCCCAGATGGCTGGCCAACATTGTGCCGGTCAGGAAGAAGAACGGGAAGATCAGAGTCTGTATCGACTTCCGCGATCTCAACTGCCACTGTCCGAAGGATGATTTTCCCCTTCTGGTGATAGAGATGTTGATTGACGCCACAGCAGGGTTCCAAGCCCTCTCCTTCATGGATGGATACTCCGGATACAACAAAATCCGGATGGCCCCTGAGGATGAGGAGTTCACTGCCTTCAGGGCCCCCCAAGGTATCTTTTGTTACCAGGTCATTCCCTTCAGCCTGAAGAATGCAGGTGCCACCTATCAACGGGCGATGCACCGCATATTCAATCCAATCCTCGGCACACTGGTGGAATGCTACATCGACGACTTGGTAGTCAAATCGCGCCAGCGTCAGGACCATCTCAAAGATCTTGAGAAAGTGTTCGGCTTCCTCCGGTCTCGCCGCCTGAAGATAATCCTGTTGAAGTGTGCCTTCGGGGTCACCTCCGGGAAGTTTCTTGGCTTTGTGGTAAGATACCGGGGTATTGAGATCGACCCAGAGAAGATCAGGGCGATTAGCCAGATGCCTCCCCCAGGTAACATTCGGGAACTGCAAGGGTTCCAAGGCCACTTAGCCTATATACGCCGATTCATCGTGAATCTGGCCAGCAAGTGTAAGCCCTTTTCTTGGATCATGAAGAAAGGTGCCACCTATGTATGGGATAAGGAGTGTCAGACTGCTTTTGAGGAAATCAAGCAGTACCTACTTCAACCTCTGGTTCTGATGCCGCCTGTATCCGGGAAGCCGCTGGTCCTTTATGTGACTGCCCTGGAATGGTCCCTTGGTTCCCTTCTCGCCCAGAAGAACAACGAGGGAACAGAGAATAGCCTCTATTACCTCAGTCGCATGCTCCTCGATGCGGAAGTTAGGTATTCCCCCATCAAGAAGAGCTGCCTGGCGCTCGTATTTACCGTGCAGAAATTACGGCACTACTTGCAGCACCATGAGGTACAGTTGGTTTCTCGGGTAGACCCGTTGAAATATATCCTAAGCCGGCCTATGTTGACTGGCCGTCTAGCACGGTGGGCTGTGATTCTCCAGCAGTTCGACATCAGGTATGTGTCTCAGGAGTCCATCAAAGGGCAAGCATTGGCGGACTTTCCGGCTGCTCACCCGACCTCTGCGGATCAGCCGCTGGATCTAGGCTTTCCTGATGAGGCCGTTCTCTCGGTCGATTGTGCCGATCCATGCTGGCAGATGCACTTTGACGGTGCCTCCCGGAGCCCCACCGGTAGGAGACTCGATAATCCTAAGCTCAACAGAGTGGGCTTGGGTATCTTCTTCATTACCCCGGAGCAAGCCGTGCTGCCATACTCTTGCTTGTTTTCAGAGGGCTGTACCAACAATGAGGCGGAATACCATGCCCTCATCACTGGCCTCGAGTTAGCTCTCGAGATCGACATGCCCCATCTGTGTGTGAAAGGGGACTCCGAGCTGGTCGTTAAGCAGATCAATGGCGACTATGTTGTCAGGAAGCCGAAACTTGTGCCATTGCTGGAGTGCACCCTCCTCCTGATGGCCCAGTTTCCTTCTCGGCCAGAAATTGTCCATATTCCCCGGTCGCAGAACGGTCGAGCAGATGCTTTGGCCAGCCTTGCTGCATCACTCGCAGAGCCTGAACAGGACAACCTGATCATCCTTGTGGCGCACCGCAGGGTCATCATTCCCGTTATCCCGGAGGGAGATCGCGGCCCATCGGTAAGTAATCTCACCACAGTTGCCCCTGTGCCAGGAGCCCCGAGTACCACAGATATGGCAGTCGAACCAGCCCCTGATTGGAGGACGCCTTTGGTTGAGTACCTCCAACATGGCATTCTCCCGTCGGATCGGGCCGAGCGCGAGCGAGTTCGACGACGCGCATCGCAGTTTGTCCTCTAGAGCAGTCCCGACCTGGAGTAGATCCTCTATAGACACGGATTTGATGGTGTTCTCCTCCGTTGCCTTCAGGGAGTTGAGATCACACGAGTCATGCAAGAGGTTCATGCTGGTTCATGTGGTTCCCACCAGACTGGGTCGAAGCTGTCCCACCAGATTCGGAGGTTGGGATACTTCTGGCCCTCCATGATCCATGACTGCATCGAGTATGCCAGGAATTGCCATGCATGACAGGTTCATGCGAACTTTGTGCATCAGCCACCGGAGCCTCTCCATACCACCAGGTATTCTTGGCCCTTTGCGGTCTGGGGGCTGGACGTTGTGGCACCTTACTCGCCGGCGACGGCTCGCCAGTGCCGGTTCATTCTGACCGCCACGGAATTCTTCTCCAAATGGGCAGAGGCTATTCCGATCAGAGAGGTCAAGTCCTGTTCTATCGCTGACTTCGTGACCTCCAACATCATTTATCGATTTGGAGTGCCTCACGCTATCCTCATGGATAACAGAGCCAATTTCCGAGCAGCCGAGTTGAAGAAGTTGTACGCCAAGTACAACATTCGCTCGAACCATACATCTCGCTATCATGCGCAGGCGAATGGACAGATTGAGGCGTTTAACAAAACCCTCTCTAACTTTCTGCAAAAGATGGTTGGTCAGAACAAGAAGAGTTGTCCGAACAAGCTCCCCAACACCCTCTGGGCTTATCGGACGACGACTCGCAATTCCACCCAGATGACCCCTTATTCCCTAGTGTATGGAGCTGAGGCCGTCCTGCCCATCAAGATCCAGTTACCATCCTTGCGCACTGTGGTCTAAGACCAGCAAGCGCCGGGCAGAGCTTCTGAAGCTCGTCTAGTCGAGTTGGAAGCACTGGATGAGAATAGGCTTCGCGCTTTGCACAACTTGGAGAGGCATCAAAGCATAATGGCTCGAGCTTTCAATAAGAAGGTTCACCTCCGCTCCTTCCTGCAGGGTGACCTAGTACTGGCCCTAAGAGCACCAATGATCCCCGGCAGGAAGCCGCCCAAGTTGGAGCCCAAGTGGGAGGGACCTTTTATCGTCCACAAGGTCTATCCCAATGGCGCGTACTCCCTAGAGACTATGGATGGTGAGCATGTCACTCCTCCCACCAAAACTAGGTTCCTCAAGCAGTACTTTGCCTGAGTGCACTTCGTCTCGCATGACGTTAAACTACACTTCGTCCCGCATGACGTTAAACTGCACTTCCTCCCGCATGACGTTAAACTGCACTTCGTCCCGCATGATGTTAAACTGCACTTCGTCCCGCATGACGTTAAACTGCACTTCCTCTCGCATGACGTTAAACTGCACTTCGTCCCGCATGACGTTAAACTGCACTTCGCCCCGCATGACATTAAACTGCACTTCGTCCTGCATGACGTTAAACTGCACTTCGTCCCGCATGACGTTAAACTGCCTCTCAAGAACTACGTACGGCTTGATTCCCATCCTTATGGGATACGTAGGACCGCCTGGACGTTTGTGTTCCAGGTCCAACCCCGTCTCTTGGTTGATCACGGGGATCTGCCGTCCTTTGGTTGCTATCAAGGTGAGTCCTCCTACCCTTTCCGGTGATCTGTTAGCATGTTTTTGGGTACTCCGGTCTATGACCTGTAGTGTCGGATTCAATCCCGAAAAGTCATGTGTTACTTGTCAGGCCTTGCGCTTCCTCTTGTTCGGGCCTTCACTCAAAGGGATCCTCATTAGCAGTTTGGATGCGATGCCTTAGTGCTCTCCTACTGGTCCCGGTCGATTTACCGGCGGGTCCTGGGTAGCAAATCGATATGAATCATGCGCTTGAGCGGTTGATGCTCGTTTGCTTGCCTCATCCTAGGCTGATGCGATCGGGTGTTGTGTTGCGAATATGGTCAGCAACATCCTTGATCGCCATGTCAACTCTTTCAGGCTCTGAACATTGGTTGCGCAGTCCTTGTCACACTCCGCCTCAGTGCGTTGTAGTGGAAACTCGACACTCTCTCTTCATACTGACCCTCAGTACACCTCTACACGTTAGGCAGGCCAACCAGGGTAATGGTGCCATTCGAGGCTCCCATGATATGAGCACAAATGATATATGCTAATGTCCTCCCTAAGGGCCATGTGTAGCTAGATCCTCGTCCCCATGATGAGGAAGGAGTCGCCCGAACAATCGCGTTCTGGGCCCAGCATAGCTGGAGGCTAGCATCTCTGCCCCTCGGTTGATAGACATATGTAGGCCCCTATCCCAGGATCCTTCTCCTGGAATTGTGCGTGACCACAGGGCTGGGATGTGTCCCCACCTCCGCTGGGTCCTCCGTATCGCAATAAGCAGATTCCTCCATGGTCTGAGCCACACGACCTTAAACTATGTTTCCTGGTCTTACCACACGATCGTAAACTGTGATCGTCTTGGCCGCCCGACGAGAAATGGCACTGCATCGTGATGTTCTCCTCAGGGGACACTCACGTTGGGCGCTGGTTAATGACCACGCCATTTATCAATGCCTTTCATGGCTTGATTATTGTGGCGACGCCAGGGATTTCTTAATCACAGGAATGTCGCTGCACAAAGATAAACCATCCACATTTAAGGACAAACAAGAAATATCAAATACTGCTTCATTTGGGTGCGAGGGCCAGACCCGCACCCCTCCCCGCGCTGGTGCCCGATTGTGTTGCGCCGCGCTTCAAGAACTACGTGTGGCTGGATTCCCATCCTTATGGGATACGTCGGAACGCCCAGATGTTTGAAACTTCGGGTCCAGCCCCCCACCTCTTAAAAGATTCCCCCTTCTCTTGGGAATCCGCCGCCTTCGGGTCACCCTCAAGGCGTGTCCCTTGACCCCTTGCAGTGGTCCACCGGTGTCAAGAGCACTCTGGTCTATTTCCAGGAGGGTCAGGTTCAGCTTGGTCAGGTTCCTTCCACTTTTCAGGCTTCATGCTCCCCTTCATTCGGACCCATCACCTACGCCCTGGGTGGAACCCCCCGTGAGCGGTCTGGATACAATGCCTCAGTGCTCCCCACCAATCCGGGCTGGTTCCCCCAAGGGCCTTGGGCAGCAAATCGATATGAATCCTGCGCTTGAGTGGTTGATGCTCATTTGCTGCCTCATTCCATCAACGGTCAGTGCGATATTGATGCTGCTTTTCCGCCACGGTCGGCAGTACTCCCATATCGTTACGCCGGTGCCCCCAGTCCTTGAGTGAATGGCCGCATGATTCACATTACGTTTTCCACCTCCCATTCTGACCAGGCAAAATATCGGCACTCTTGACACTATCCCTCAGTGCATCTTCGCATATCCAGGGGATAGGACCACGATATGGCGTACTTTGAGGTCCCTATGGTCTGAGCTCAGAGACCTTAAACTAAGATATTCCCCTATGGTCCGAGATCTAAGACCTTAAACTAAGATCTTCCCCTATGGTCCGAGCTCTAAGACCTTAAACTAAGATCTTACCCTATGGTCCGAGCTCTATGACCATAAACTAAGATCTCCCTAATCGGGGTTCTATGTCCCGCATGACGTTAAAACTGCACTCTCAGAACTACGTGTGGCTTGATCTCCAGCATGATGGAGTACATAGGAATGCCCGGGCATCTCGACTCGGGTCCAGCCTCAGGGATCGCTGAGTTCCGGCCCTCCTCATCGCTGGCCGTCTGGCCTGGATTCTGGTAGAGTGGTGCGGTTGTGATATTCTCCCTGATTCAGCTCGGGATGCCCCATTGCAATGATGGGAAGCGACAGTTTCCTCGTCAGAGAGGTTCTGTCTGAGAATTGGGGTGATTCACGGCCAGATTGGTGCATCCGCCTAATACGCTTTCCCCACGGTGGCGCAATTTTGGGAGTGTTAGATCCTGTCTGAACAAATCATCACTTCACCCCACGCTTCGCATGCTCTTTTGATCCGGATTTCCACCCTTGTGTCTGAAGGAACCCCCAAAGCGGTATTGATGATGACATGTGATCCGCCTCCTGCAATATGAATGATGACCTTTGGTCCGTCTATTGCAGTAGTATGGTCGATTGATCCATTGTCCGCTTGCCGTCTTGGTCATTTCCTGGATGACTGACCGTCGTGGATTTCTGAATTCGGGACACGCGATTCATCCTTTTTCATCTCCCTATGTTCGGATAAAATCTCAACGCCCCTAGTGTTGTCCCGCTCGTGTGTCGGAACAAGTTGGGGGGATGGTACATTTATTAGGTCTGAGGTCTCCTTTCCTAGGAATGACCTCCCTCTTTTCCTTAGAAATCCAGGCCCAATTGTGGATGCATGAAGCTTGGTTAACGCTCCCGCAAGACAATGAATTGTGGTTGAGCACGTTAAGCCAAAAGATGCAGATAAATATGTTGATTCGTACAAATGGATCGAAGTATTGAGTAGCGGAAGCAAAATGTTCTGGGAATGGAAAAAACAAAGCCCCTAGGGATTATCGTGTTGAATGGATCTTTCCAACGCCACTACCCTTTGGCTGGCGGCCTCCAGAGCTGCTTCTCACTCTCTGCATGCCCTATCTTCGTCGGCGGTCGCAGCGCGCAGTTCACCGATCCTGGCCTGTGCACGCTCCCGCTCGACTTGAAGTGTGACCATCTGGTGGCCTGCCTCCGTCAGCTGTGCCTGGGCGTCATCCAGATGGGCCGTCAATTGCTCCAAAAGCTCAGTGCACGCTGCGACGACGACCTCCTTCTCTGCCGCCTGCCCTTCGAGGCGCCGGACTTCCTGCTCCGCCACGAGGAGCACCCGCGTGTTCTCCGACATGTCCCGACATTGTGCGACGTCGGAACGCCGGCGGCGCTCGCGCATCTTTTCGGCCATGAAATCATGGACCGTCAGATGGAGGCGTCGAGCATCAGCTCCCCCGGCACACAGGAATCGCAGCCAGGTTTGAAGCGATCCCATTTGCCCCAGCCACTCCGATGGGGGTCGCTTGAGGAAGCGCTGGATGCACTTCCACCCCCTACGGCGCGTTATCTGGCTCTCCTCGACCGCCTCCGAGTCCGAGTCATCCATCTCCTCAGGGTCGGCAGGCCGGTAGGCAGGGAAGGTAGCCAACAGGTCTACTACAGGGTCCACCCCTGGGATGTCCTCACAGGGGATAGGTTCCCCAACATCTGGGCGACCTTCTTCTCTCGCCCCAGCGGCGTTGACACCCTCGTCAGCCCCCGACCTCTCTCCGATGGCAGCATCGCCGGCGTCCGTTTCCCCCTGATCAGCAGTTGGTGGGGCCGACTCGGTGTGAGAAGTCTGTTCCGGAGAAGGCGGTATGTCTGCCGCTGGTCCACTCGTGGATGGCCCGGGTTCGACAGCCCGACGAGCCTCCAGTATTGAGATCACTACGCAAGGCATGCCGTGGTTAGTCACGGATCGTCAACGGCAAGCACCAACAGTAAAGTAAGAAGACTTACGGGAGTCCAGAGCGTCATCTTCCGCTGTCCCGGCCGCTGCAGGAGCAATTGAAGCAGGGGACCCCTCAGCGCTTGTCAATTCAATGATGGATGTCTGGCCCCCGCCCTGTCCTGCTGGCGCCTCTCCTAATCCTGCTGAGGATGCCTGACCAACATCCGTGCACTCCTGAGGAAGGTGGAGAAATGGGTTAGAAGCTGCATAAGAGAATGGATGAAGCAGGTTGAGTAGGGATAGAAGCGGACCTCGAGGAGCTCAGTGATATCGATATTGTCAGAGCCGGCCACCTCGCCGCTCTCCCGCGGGCTCCCCGGATGGGACCTTCCCTCAGAGCCTTCATCCTCCCCCGTCTCCTCCTCTTCCTCGGAGTCATCGTTACTATCACCTTCCTCCGGCGGCATCTGTTCTGGAGCAGGCTCTAGACCGAGCATCACCTTCACCAGAAGGGACGGCTCTGCACGCTGACCACGTTGGCGCGCGTACTCGTCCATGGCCGTCAGATACGCATACCACCGGTGGAAGTTCACCCTGTCGGTGACCTGAAGGCGCCCGACCTCTGGAAGATGGATTCCTTCTCTGATTATATTCTTTTAGATGGTTTCGGTCCCCAGCGACTGCCGCAGGGTCATCCAGGCCGACCACAGCCCTGGGAAGACTGCATCGTGGGAGGGTTCGAGCAGACGCCTTATCTGCTTCCCGGGCCGCTCCCCGACCGCCGCATGTGCCCCCTCTCTGGGCGCTGAGGCCGTGGCGGTAGTCTGCGATGTGCTTTCCACCGAAGTCCCTGCCCGTGCCAGCTCCGCTGCTTGGCGCGCCTCCGTTCTCCCCCGCGTAACGGCGCCTCGCCTCATTCCTTGACGCCCGGTCTCCGCACGGGTGACCTCGAGCCACCGAATTGGTTTCTGTAGAAGCCCCTCGGGGTACGCGATGGCCCAGTGATCGGCGTACTCGGTTTCCAAGCCTGCATCGACCCCTGTAGGAGGGAGAGTGATGACATTGCCAGAGCCGAAAGCGGAAAACATTAACCACATCTGGCGAAGGACGCAAGGGTTCCTCTCCTCCCGGACAGCAGCGAATACCCTCTTCGGCATCCGTTGAAGGAACCCGAACTGCCTGGCGAACCGGGTTGGCACGTAGGGCTCGCAGATCACCTTCCCGTCGATCCGAGCCACGAGCACCCCGCCCCGCATGTTCAGGAAGTATTCGTGCTGCTCCAGCAGACCCTGCCAATTATCGATAATCTGGCCAACGGGAGTGGGGAACGGGCTAAAGTTGAAATTGGCATGATTGTCAATCTGAATCCTCACGCCCTCCTCATTTAGGGTCATCAGAGTGACCCCCGCGATATTCAGCAGGGAGGGTCGCAGGCCGTTGCCCGGAGGAATGACGGCGTTTGGAAACGTGTACCCACCGAGGTGAGCATCCACCCAGCCGTGGAAGAATTGAAAGGGCCCACAAACCCTTCATGGCGACCCCCCTCGCAAGATGCGTCCCAGGATGGCGTACAACTTAGCCAGCACTGGGACCCCGAGGTTGAATCTTTTGTTGGCGGCCATGGAGCCCGCCATCACCACTGTCGTAGGGCGGACGCCCATCTTCGCGTCCCACACTGGCAGGAGCCACCCACTCAGAAAGGTGTCCAGGAATGCCACGTACCGGACATTTGGGTCCCGGGCCTCGATGACGCGGTACCCCCATGAGCAGTAGTCTCCCGTCTCCAGGACCCGCCAGTACGACCCGTTCCAGCACCTCTGAGCCGCGGTCGGGCACCACTTCCCCCTGCCTGGAATCTTGACCGCTGGGTCATGCTCCAAGAACTGGCCGAACCACTCCTTGTAGGCTATGTCCTTGCAGAAGTCCTTGACCCCGAGCCGCTCCGTAGCCAGGTCCAGTAGATGCCATGTCAGGATAGGAGTCCGTGACCTGTCGCCCCAGGTGTTCCTCGGAGGCAGGAACTCATCGTATTGGTAACCCTCCAGCGGGATACCTCCAATGCAGTGGATGTCCCAGAGACCGATGCTGACCTCCCCATGATGAATATGGAAGGTGTTGGTATCTGGGGACCAGTGGGTGAACAACTCCGGCCTGAGCTCGGGCTGCTGGTAGAAGTGGAACTGTGACGTCCACACCGCCTCAAACAGGCCGATGTACCGCAGTTCCTCCGTGAAGTGATCGCAGGTGTGGCGTACCCCGTATGCCCAGGCCCACTCACTGGTGAAATTTCCCCCAGACTGTAAGTCCCAGTCCTTCAGCCAGCCCCTGGTGTCGTCGGTGACACTCTGGCGATACGTGCTCGAGTAGAGGGCTGGAGAGTTCTCTGCAGTAGGCTGACTCCCGGTAATGGTTCGCGTCCTCAAGTTCATGACATAGACATTTAAGTGCCTGGTCTCCCTGGCAGGATGCCCGTTGTTGGTGATGTTGTAGCGGGGAAGCTCGTCCTCCCGAGTCACCCAGGTCTGTGGCGCATCAACCTCAAACCCCGGCATCAGAACCTCATCCAGGATGCCGTAGTTCCAGAGTGGCAGGTTGTCAAACAGCGGATACGTCTTCTGGGTCGGCGTCAGCAAATCGAACAAGGATTGATTGTTGGAAACAATCTCCTTGGCTCCGTAGACCTCCTCGTTCGCCACCATCTCAGCTCTACGAATGGCGGCATCCCCCTCATTCACTTGATTCGCGGCCATCTCAGAAGCTCCGGGAGTCGTGTGGGTTAAGGGATGAGGCGTGAAGAATCAGAGGAGGCTGGTAGAGAAATTTTGGAGTTGGCGCACAATCCTAGTGGACGGCGCGCAATTGGGAAGTCTGTCGCGTAAAACCCTGGGTGTTCGCGCAAGACAATCCGAAATCCGGATGGGTTTGCGCGCCGAACGGGCGAATTTCGCGCCGTCAATGGCAATTTCGCGCACGAGAGCTTGGAAGCTTATCGCGCGGAAAGCCTGTGTACGGCAGGCGGGACCTAGGGCCCCTATTTATAGGCGCGGCCGGGTGTCCACGCCGCGCGGAAAGCGCTTTGCGCGACCAAGGTAGCGAATTTCGTGCCCGACGCCCTTTTTGCGCGCCAAAGTCCCGCGCCACCCAAGACTTCGGCATTCCGGCGTCTCCCTCGGAACCCGATCGTTGCGACCTCTCGCCGATCAGATTCCGAGGGGGGGATTTTTTAGACGCCGGAAAAGTCCGTTGCTCCTCAAACGATGTTCCGGATGAGGAAAGCGAGGTCATATTTGGAGTCAGAAGCATGTTTCGGAAGGCCCGAAGGCCTAGCGCGAAATATCGGAGGCCCGCGTGCAATATTGGCTAGGCGCGCGCAATCCTTCCGGGATTCGCGCAATGGGCCGAGTCGGCACGTAATTTTCCGCGCCCGACGCCCGTGCGTGACCCTATTACGCGCTGGGGCCCTATTTTGCGCCCGAGCCGCGTTGCGCGCTCGCGAGCCGAATTGCACGCTCGCGCGCCGAATTGCGCGCCCGCGAGCCGAATTGCGCGCCCGGGGTTGCCTATAAATACAAGGCAACCCCCGACGTTTTAGAGGTTGCCAGAATTCGAAGGGTCGCTCGTGCGCGCAATCCCGCCCCCTCCGCGTGCAATGCCGATCTTCAGGTAACCTCCTTTATTTCGCGCAATCAATCCCCGGGGTTTGCCTTCGCGCACAACCCCTTTGGCTTCTTTCCTTTGACCAACTCCTCACCTAAAGGCCTTCGCGCGCAAAATAAGACTCTTGCGCGCAATTGCCCCCTGGGTGCGCGCAATCCAGCCCGATTGCACGCACCCCCCCTTACTAAGTGGCCATTCGTTAAAGAATGGGCCGTTTCCCCCGCGCACATTCAGAGGCCCGGTGCGTGCAATCTCTATTCCCCGCGCGCTATCAGAGGCCTGGTGCCCGCAATCTCTATCTTCCGCGCGCAAAGCGCTGGCCCAATTGCGCGCCAGCCCGCCCAATTGTGCGCCGACCCGCGGTATTGCACGCCAAGCTCCTCTTTTGCGCGCAAACCACCAGGGTCGCCCCCTTTGACCCCCTGAGGGTACCCGCCTGCGTGGCGCCCGATGATCTTCATCCCGGGTGCCCACACCGTGCGTTGTCTTCCCGTGCGGCCCTCCAGGCTCGTGCGAAGTGACACGGACCCATTGGCGGCACCACCTCATCTGCGCTGCAGGACGTTAAACTGCCAAGCATCCATCGTCCTGCAGGACGCTAAACTGCACCTCGTCCGCGCTGCAGGACGTTAAACTGCCCAACATCCATCGTCCAACATGACGTTAAACTGTACTTCGTCCGGAAAGACGTTAAACCGTCCGCTTCGTCCTCAACACACGACGTTAAATTGTACTTTGTCCAGCAAGACGTTAAACCGTCCGCATCACACGATCCCGTGCCTCGCACGCAGGGTCCCCCCCGGTTTGGATGTGGTCCCCACCCACTCGTGTCTGCAGGGATGTCAGGATTGCCCCTCTTTAGGGATGATTTATTGGAGTGGCCTTCGCCCACGGGGGTAGGGTATTACAAACCCCTAGTTTCTAGTGGGGTACTGCACATGTGTATCTCCATTGTGCTTCCCCACTGCCGAAGCCAGTAGGGGTCGTGACAGGGATCGAGGTGTCTCTCACCTTCGTCCCAAGTCCCTCTTCAACTGAGCTTTGCCGCTCTCAGGTTGCCTCAGTGCATAAGTCCTGACAGAATGAACTACGTGGACTTTGATCCCTGTCTCCTAAACAGGGCACGTAGGAAGCCTCCCGGAGGTTCAAGCCCACCACCTGGTCGTCCCGGTCGTATTCACGTCGGTTCGTCCATCAGTAGACCCCTCCCGGGTTCACATTCGTGTCGATTCACCTATGAATCCGCCCTTGTGGGGGACTGCACGTGTGTGTATCCATTGTGCTTCCCCACTACCGAAGCCAGTTGGGGGCGTGACAGGGATCGAGGTGTCTTTCACCTTCGGCCCAAGTCCCTCTTCAAATGGGCTTCGTCGCAGATGGGCCTCCTTATAGTGTAAGACCCAAACACCATCGTCCAGCAAGACGTTAAACTGTGATCCACCCACTTCGTGTGTGCCAGCAGCCTAGACCTCCTCGTGAGTCGGCATGCCATCGTCCAGCATGACGTTAAACTGTATATCCGAACTACGCTGACTTTGATCCGCGCTAACGCGCGGTACGTAGGAAGCCTCTACGGGGTCCAAGCTCTTCACTCCATCATCCATCCTGATCCTTAACCAGGCCGCCACATCCCGGTGGGGTCATGCCATTTCATTCCACTCCACTCCACTCGGGAAGCCGCCCATGTGATGGCCCCAGCGTCGGAGGTTCCCCGCAAGGGGTTCTGTCATCTGATCCACTCCTCGTGTTGATCAGTCCGATGCCGTCCCCGCTGGACGTTAAACTCACGGCATACCCCGTGTTAAACATGGGAAGCTGAGGAAAACCTCAGGTAACGTAGTTCCCCGCACCCAGCGTGGGATGCCTCAGGCCATCACGCCTTCGAGAAGCCCTATTAGGGACGGAAGGCAGACATGCAGAGACGCAGTGTTAAGACACGCCCCCAACACCCAGAGCTACCCGGTCTCCTCACTGCGGGTTATTGCCCCGACCAGACTCCTTGGAGAGTCTGGGTGGAAGCAGCGTAATTAACCGGTGTCCATGAAGATATGGCACCGGGAACGAGATTCACGAACATTCTTAAATCTATGAGGGAGACCCGGATTAGGCGAAGAGTTCCGAGGAGACGTCCACGGAAGGAGGAGCCGACATCCCATCATCCCGGTTTCGATCAAGGAGCAGACGTCCCTGAATAAGGGACGGATGCTGCCCGCCTTTGGAAAGCGGGACTGCGGGGCCACAAGCCGTGCTCCCATCCCCTCGGGTCGATGGGCACATGCGCGAACGCGTCCTGGAGGAACAGCGTCGGAATAGAAACCCGACGCACATCTGCACCGAAACAATCTCTAGAACCCCATTCTTCTTCCCATGTCTTGTATAGAAGAGCAACCTATGTTCGATTATCTTTGAATGCCTCTCGTTACTCCGTCTAATCACAGATTGAGGAGCCACCGGATGCATTGGATTCCCACTGATGAGTTCTCTCTTTACCTAGATCCCCTCTTCTTAATTTCTCATCTCTCTTATATTATTAAAGGTTGAATCATTTTGACATTTTTTTAGATATATGAAATTCTAGGCTGATTGAAGGGCCAAAGTTTGAGAGTGTCAAGCATACGAAATCGAGATAGGTGGTTGGTTTTCTTTCACAGTTTGTCATTAAGTTATATATTCCTAATTAATGACTACCCATGATTTGGGTATTTCGTATTAAGGAATTTAACCCTGTTATCATATTCATTAGTTTGATTGATATATTTAGAATTTTTGTTGCTATATTATTCTAGATATCATTTTTAGAGGACACCTTATAGGTGTGTTCCTTATTTGAATGTTAATGACCGTTTGGTCAGGGTTGCGTATGGGGCGGACCGGGTTTCCTTACATTCCTTGTTAGGATGGAATTTATTGCTTGATTTATACATGTAAAATTATTAAGTTATTCATTGTAGATGGTTATACTTGTATTAGTTGATATTAATTTGGGATGTTGGATATTGTTGTGTTTGATTGTATTACATAGGGCTGTGAGAACCTGCTATAGTTGGACCATAGGAGGAATTGACATTGAGAGCTTCCCCAGAGTGTCTATTATATATACATTGCGAGACCATTGGGGGGGAGGAATTATGGTTAGTTCTCCCTCATAGTGTCTATATTATACTGTTAAGATACCACAAGGGTAATGGACATTGAGTGCTTCCTCAGAGAGTTTTTATTTTATCGTTAAAAGACCACAGTGAGAATTGATGGTGAGTGCTTCCAAAAAAATTCTTTTCTTTTGTGAGACCAAGGAGTCATTATATCTTTATTGAATTGTTGATATGATGAAAAATAGGGGTTATACTATGAGAAGTTTCCCAGATGGTTTTTTATGAATGAATCATTGATTGTGACGAGCTTTCCCAGCCAAAGCACATGCTTGGACTCAGTCTTACTAGATTGTTCGATGGACTTCTGAGACATCTGTTTTTCTTTTACACAAGGGATAAAGATCTCAGGCTAGATCCTAGGATTTCATTATTTAATGGGTTGAATAATTAAAAAAATTAAATGAATGTAATTATAAACTGTATGACTGTTTACTTTTGAGATCTTCTTTATTTATTGCTTAATTTTTCATATTGTCTACTATATATATATTCAATGATAGTAAGGCATGGATATTTTGGTGGTTGCCTACTAGGATAAATATGACACCCTATTTGGGTCATGTTTTTTGACCCAAAAATTTTATATGGTTGTAGGTATTGATAAGGGAAAGCACCATTCTACATCAGGTACTTGATTTCTATTAGAGCTGGAGAGCATGAGACCAAGCTGAGGCTTGCGATGTTGTTGGAGTTCCTTACTATTTTTGGTAATTTGGTTTTGGTGTTTTATTTAAAAAATTGTGACTTATTTGGATTCTTTCTTAGATACTTGTGACATACATCATCATATATATATGGAATAGTTTTTATTACTATCAGTCTTCCGTTGTTTACTTTGTTGTGTGAAATTGCTACCTCAGTTATTGTTTATTATTTTTATTCCAATGTTTTTCTTTACCAATGAAGGCATAGTTTACCCACTATCACAACAAAGGCCCTTGCTGATATTTGGAAGCCTTTAGAGTTTGGGGAAATGCGCTTGAGATCATGTGACGAACATGGTACGGGGCACCTTTGGGCAGCACCTGGAACTGGGACATTACAAAGTTGTATGATAGGAGTTTCTTTTCAAATTTTTATTAATGTTTGGATCCTATATATAGGGATATGAATGAATATGTAGTTGGTAATAAGTTATTCCTAGGAGCATCTAACCTGTGTATAGGAAAAAAGAAAATTTACCTCGAGAATTGTAATTTTTCTAGTTTTGCAATTGTTACAACTGATTTGATTTCACCTTTGGGTGATGAACATGCTTTATGATGTTATGATTTATATCATTGTGGGTTTATTTCAATTTAAACTTAATGATATGTGGGTATTATATCTCATGCAACATATAGGCACTTTCTAGAGATCACATTCCATGCATTCTTGTTATGCCATGTAGGGTGCATTACTGATTGTGTGTAGTTGTGTTAATTGTAGTGTTAGATATGCATGATATTATGATATATGATATGGTAGAATTCATGTTATTTTGAAAGGGAATTGGAATATGTAAATAATTATTTAATGGATTCCAAAATTTGGTTCCTGATGTGTTATGGGCCCTCTTGGATCCGAATTTGGTGGATCATGTATTAACTTTAGTTGAATCTTGTCAAGTTATGATATGAATAAGGATTCCAAACATTGATTCATGGGACTATGGGCTCTTACAAGTCATAATTTGTCATTTCTTGGACAAAATATAATGTTTTTACGGGTTCTAGAGAAGTTTCAGATGTCTACTATCCAGAAACCCAAATAACACAGTGTGTGGTGTTATGAACACATGGCATGTGTTCTTCTATTCTGGGAGAAACATATTTTCTTAAGTACATTTTGTGTACTATAATTACATGGCATGTAGTCTTAAAACAGGTGACTGACTATTTGAGAAGAAACACGGGGTTGGAAAATCTAGGTTGTACACCCTATGTCCTATTCTTGCACATCATGTAGAGTCGACCGTGTCTCTGAACATGTGACTAACGACATGGGTGGTTAGAACATAAGTGTTAAACACCATGTTTAGGATGAACATGACATTTAGTGTTACCCAAGAGAGAACTCTATGGTTTAACTATGTATAAGAACTCGGTAAGGAGGGAAAAATCAAGTGCACATCTTGTCACAGGAGGAGCATATCGTGTGTATGGGTGTTACATGACCATGTTTGGAAGAGGTACATTCCCATGTTAAAACCTAAGGGAATATGATGTGTGGAGAGTATACACACCATGTAAACCTATTTTTAAAATAATGAATGATTTATTTTCCTATTTTTTTCTTTCACTTCTATGTTTTAGTCCTTGATAATCTTGAATTGAGGTGTGTGTTTGACCATGAAGATTGATGCCATCGTGACATCCTCCAGTTGTATGCTAGATACATGGAAACGATAAGACACAAAAATGGTAGATCAAGGACTACCAACAGATCCTACTATCAAAACCATATTGGAACCAGTTGTTATACCGAACACATGTGTTGATGCAACGTTCCAATATGGCTTCATGATGTTTATGCAGACTTTCCAAGGAGCACAACATCCTGCCCCATTTATGGAAGAGCTGACAAAGGTGTTCCAAGAAAAGAATCCTCTCACTTTCCCAATGGATGGAGGTCCGTAGGCTGTAGTTTCATGGTTAGAATCCATGCTTTATATATTTTATCATCTCAAGACACCACTTAAGAGGAGGGTGAAGCTCACAACCTATATGATCTTATATTCTTCCAAGAGGTGGTAGGATGTGATATCGCATGTGGGTGACCAATGAGTTATGTATTGGGATTAGTTCTAGTGGTCCTTTTATGAATATTTCTACCTGAAGACCTAGAGGGCTGACTAAGCCTGAGAGTTCATGGGTCTGTAATAGGATACTCTTTCATTTATGGAGTATTCTTCTCGCTTCACAGATCTGTAGTGATTTACACCCATTCTGGGGGGTGATGAGTTATTTTGGGACATGATGTTTGGGGATGGTCTCAGACATTAGATCTGACCATGGGTGAACATCTTCAGGTTTAATTCCATATCATCAATAATTATCCAGGCACTGATCATCGAGTGTACTATGATGGAGTCTGGAAATGTGAGCCAGGGCAGTTCGACTTCCAGAGTTGGTACATCTCCGACTAATAGTAGGAAGCACCATAGGGAGTCTATGTAAGTAGATCTAAGTAGACAAGATATTCATTCGTCTAGCTAGGTAGTATGATACTAGTGTAGTAAGAGTTTTCATATAAGACCTTAGTTCCCAAGAGACCCATTCGAGTGCCTATCTTTCAGAAAGATGGGCCATCTTTAATGTTTTTTTCCGGTTTTTCTCACCAGCAGCTTATGATAGGGGTTCTGCTATGAATCCACATTCAAGAGAAATACCACTCGTTTCTCATCAGTTTGGGAATTTGAGTTCGCCCTTCTGTTCAGGACGAGGAGGATTTCATGGCCGTGGTAGCTAGTCGACAAGATTCCAGCAACAACAGGGTTGATCGGCTCAGGGTAGTCAAGACGGGTCCTAGGGCCGCGTTACATGTCAGACCATTATAGGGGAGCAGAACCAGTAGGAGCAGGATCCAGAACCCTCTACGGTTAGGGGTATGATTCTATTTTTCTATGTTTTTTCATCTTATCTTTTTAATATAGTGGCTTCCCATAGTTTAATATATGTTACTATTATGTAGAGACTTGGGATTTGTATCTTTAATTTTGTGGATGTTATGACACTAGACACTCTATTGTGGATTAGGAATACTAGTGTATATTAGTGCAAGGAGTGACCTATTGAGGTTTTTGGGGGTCACTTATTATTGTACCTATATGCCTTAGGGATAATAGGATTCTATGTCATTCTTAGAATGGACTGGTTGGTCTCCTTCCTAGAATTTGTTGATTTTTATCACCATAGGGTGAGTTTCACATCACTAGAGGGAAGGTCTTTTGTATAGAAGGGTGAATGGGATTTACATATGGGAAGAATGGGACTCATGCATCTTGGGATGGGAGGAATTGTAGCCCAGATTGCTAGTTGATATCTTGATGACCTGGGGACTTCACTGACAGACATTCCTCCAGTGGTGGATCCCTACAGGGATGTCTTCCAAACGACTTTTCAGGTTTACTTCTAGAGTGAGGGGTAGATTTCTCTATTGATATTTTTCCAGGAGTGACACTGGTGTCCATTACTTCATATAGGATGGCTATACCAGAGTTATAGGAGCTCAATATGTAGTTAGACGAGATTAAGGAAAAGGGTTTCATCTTACCCAATACTTATCTTTAGGGTTAGCCTCTCCTTTTTGCAAAGAAGGTGAATGGTACCCTCGTTCTTTGTATGAATTATCAGAAGCTGAACCAGTTTATGGTCATGGACTGATATCCATTGTCATGTATTGATGATCTATTTTATCAGCTTCGAGGATCCCATGTGTTCTCAAAGACTGAATTGAGTTTCATTTGTCATCAGTTGCACATTATGCCATCAAATATACCTTTTATAGCCTTTTGGAGTAGAGATGGTCTATACAAGTATGTGCTTATAACATTCGGTATCATGAACCCACCAATAGTTTTCATGGCACTGATGAAACGAGTGTTCCATCCTTACATGGACTCCTTTGTGGTTATTTTCATGTACGATATCTTGGGGTACTCTCATACTCAAAATGACCATGCCACCCATCTTGATATTATTTTGAGCGCATTGAGAGAGCATCAATTATATACTAAGCTCTAAAAATTCCACTTCGGATGGACATGATTCACTTCTTGGGGAATGTCATCTCAGAGACATGAGTATCAATAGACACAAAGAAAGTGAGATTAGTAGTTTAATGGGAGAATCCAAATAATTTCATTGAGGTATGAAGTTTTATGGGGATGTATGGATACTATAGCCTTTTTATTCAAGACATTTCAAACATATAAATGCCACTGAAATGTCTGACCAAGAAGGGTGTAAAGTACGTGTGGACTGATTCCTACAATTCAGCCTTTCAGGATATCAAAGGGAGATGGAATTCCACATTGATACAAGTTTTTCTAGAGTTGAGAAAGAGTTACATCATTTACTGTGATACATCTAGTATCAGACTGGTATTAGTGCTTATGAAAACGGAAGGAGTCATTATGTAAATTTCAAGGTAGTTGAGGAAACGTGAGAAGAATTACCCGATGCATGATCTCGAGTTGGCTATAGTTGTGCATGCTTTAAAGTGTTGGAGAAATTATGTTTGGGGATAGAATTTTGTTGTGTTTACTAAAAATAAATGACTCAAGTACATATTTACGCAGTGTGACCCCAATTTGAGAAAATGACGGTGGGTTTAGTACCTTCAATATTTTGACATTGAGTAGATTTATATGAATGAGAAAGGAAATGCAATGGCTGATGAATTGACCCATAGGACTCCGATACAAGCAATTAAGGAGTCCAGTATTGAGTGGATGCTAATGGATCTATTCTCTGAGATGAATTGGGAGGTGCAGGAAAGAATGGGGCAAGAATTTCTTTCTTCTGTAGTTGTTACCTCTACTCTACTTGATCAGGTGAGAATGAGACATCTATCAGACTCTAATGGCATGGTCCTAAGAAAGAGTGTGCCAGGAGAGGACCCTAATCCAGGATAGACCATATATAATTAATTTTCATGGGAATTTATGGGTTCCAGAAGACATACATGAGGAGCTGTTACGAGATTTTCATTCCTCAGTTTGGGCAGTTCATCCTGGTGTCACCAAGATGTATCGATATTTACACCATCAGTATTGTTGTCCAGGTTTGAAGAGGGATTTTTCTGGTTTTTATGAGATGTTCCACTTTCTAGCAGGTTAAGGAGGAGAATCAACAACCATTTGGGATTTTAGAGTAGTTACCCATTCCCAAGTATAATAGGAATGATGTTGCAATGGATTTCGAGACGTGTTTTCCGAGGAAACCTTGAGGGAATGATGCAATATGGGTTATTGTAGATAGAATCATGAAGGTTTCACATTTCATATGCATTAAGGAAAACACTAGTGTTGATGAGCTTGGAAGGTGGTACGTCCGATAGATTTTATGGTTGTATGAGGTTCCACATTTTCTCATTTCAAACAGGGATGCATGGTTTACTACTCATGTCTGGAAAGGACTACAGAGGGATTTGGTTACACATGTAATTTTGAGTACAATGTACCATCCCTATATAGATCGATAGTCTGAGAACATGATTCAGGTGTTGGAGGACATTATATGAGTATGAAACATAGATTTTGGGGGTTCTTGGGAGAGACACATACCCCTAGTCTAGTTTTCCTGCAATAACATTTTTCTAGAAATGATTTATATGATACCTCAAGAGGATTTGTATAGTAGGCCATGCGGATCAACCCTATGTTGGCTGGAGGCAGGAGAGGAGGCTATGATGGGACCTTATCTTGTCCAGGAGACCACTGAGCCAGTGGAATTCATTCAGAATAGGATGGCTACTGCGTAGTCTCGACATAAATCTTATGTTGATCGATGGAGATGAACTCAAGAGTTGGATATCCGAGATCATGTTTTCATACATGTAATACCAAAGTTGGGACATAGGAGGATTAAGAGATAGGAAAATCTTTCACCAAGGTACGTCGGGCCGTTTGAGGTTTTGGAAAGAGTCAGGCCGGTTGCCTATCAGTTTCAGTTACCTTAGAGGTTCCAGGCTATGAACAACCTCTTACAGGTTTCTCAGCTACAACATTACATTTTAGACCCGTCTCATGTTTTTCAACCAGAGGAGGTTGAATTGGAGGTGGATGAATACTTCGAATAACACCCTATATGGACTCTAGATCATAGTACAAAGGTTATATGTGGCTGATCTATTCCTCTGTTATGGGTGATTTTGATGCACGAGCGAGTACAAGGTGAGACTTGGGAGAGGTTGGCCGGTGTACAATCACAGTGGTGAGAGTTGTTTGAAGTTTCTTCTTCGACACCCTTGGAAGAGAAATTCATGGATGAATTAATTTAAGGGGGGATTTTTGTAAGAACTAGGAATATCATTTCATGTATGGATATTTATTTCTAGTGTTTTGGAGAAAAAGGAAAAATTTGTAAATTTTCTAAGTACACACATTGTACTCTTGAGTACACGTCATGTACTCGGTTTCCGCGGTTGGCTGTGTACTGGCCATTAATGTCCGAGCACATGGCCTTGTGAACCACCTAAATCATTGGTCGTTTGAGTCATGTACATAGCGTTTACATTAAATTAACACACCATGTACTTTTTTTTATTTGTTTAATTAGACATGGGTCACATCTCATCTTCAGAACCCCTTTCTTCTTCCTATGTCTCGTATAGGAGATAAATGTACAATATATTATCTTCAAGCACATCTCATTCCTTTGTCTGAGCACCAATTGATGTGCCTCCAAGTGCGTTCAATTCTCACTAGTGTGTTCTATCTTTACCTAGAGCCTCCCATCCTGAATTATCCTATCTCTTGAGTTATTCAAGACTGATTTTTTGACCTTTTTGTATATCTACAATATTCTAGGCTAATTCAAGGGCCGATGTTCAACAGTGTTGATCGTACGACATCGAGGTTGGTGGTTTGTTTCCTTTCAGTGTTTTTCTTTGGGTTGTAAATGCCAATGTTTCGATTACCCATGATTTAGGTATTTTGGGTTAAGAAATTGAACCATTTTATCATCTACCTTTGTTTTATTGATAGATTTAGGGTTTTTGTTGTTATATTATTCTATATTTCATTTTTACCAGACTCTCCATGGGTGTGTTCCCTATTTGAATGTTTATAACCGTTTGGTCCAGGATGCTTATGAGGAATACCTTGTTTCCTTGAATTGCTTGTTAGGTTGGAATTGAATGCTTAATTTCGGCTTATTAAATGCATTTGTTATTCATTTTAGCTACTTATCCTTGTAGTAGTTGAAGTTTCTTTTTGCTATTATATATCATTGTGTACAATTCTATTACCCAGGGCTATGAGAAACTGGTGTAGTTAGACCCTATGGGGAACTGACATTGAGGGATTCCCTAGAGTGTCAGTTATATTTTCATTGTAATACCAAAGGGGGGTTAATGGAGAGTGGTACCTCAAATTGCCTATATTATACTGTTACCAAACCACAGGGGGAATGGATATTGAGTGCTTCCTCAGAGATTCTTAAGTTTATCATTATAAGGCCGCAAGGGGAATTTACAGTGATAGGTTCCTCATAGAGTCATTTTTTGTCAGAACAAAGGGGTTAAGCTGTGTGAGCTTTCTTAGTGGGTTATTATATCTTTATTGAAATGATGATATGTTTTAACAGAGGGGTTATACTATGATAATTTTCCCAGAGGGTTACATGTGAATTATTGATTGATTGTGACAATCCTGGAAAGACAAAGAACAATCTTGTACTTGGTCTTACTTGATTGTTAGATGGTCTTCTAAGACATCTATTTTTATTTTACACCTGGGATAGAGAGATTAGTCTACATCATGGGATTTCATTATTCAATAGTTTGAATAGTCAATAAATGTAAATGACCGTAATTTGAAATTGTAGGATTTTTTACTTTTGAATACTTCCTTTATTATTGAATCATATTGTATATTTCTTACTATATATATTCACTATCAATGAGGCACCGATATTTTGGTGGTTTCCTACTAGGATTCGTCTCACACCCTATTTGGGTCATGATTTTTTACCCAAATAGATTATATGGTTTCTGGTATAGATAAGGGCAAGAAGCCTTCATCATCAGGTACTTTATTACTATTGGAGATATAGAGCATGGGAGCAAACTGAGCCTTGTGATGTTATTGGAGTTATTTACAATTTTCAGTAATTTGGTTCTAGTGTTGTATATCCAGCATTGTAACTTGTTTGGATACTTTCATAGATACTTTTGACATACATCATTATATATATATATATATATATATTAAATTATTGTATTGTATTATTACTTCCACTGTTGTTTATTATTGTTATTCTACTGTGTTGCTTTGCTAATGAGGGAATAGTTTCCCCAATATCGCACCCAAGGCTCTCAATACTAGTCAGTAGCCTCTAGAATTTTTGTAAATTCACTTGAGGCCATGTGACCAAATAGGTACGGTGCACCTTTGGGAAGCACTTAGAACTGAGACATTACCATCCACCTCATAAAACATCTTATAAAACATCTAATTGAAAAGAGAGTAAGGGAAATAAAAATGTCATTCGAATAAAAAAATTGGTTTTGAAATATGAGATAATTATTGGGAATGAAAATATGTACATAGTGTTGAATGAAAATTCCCAACTACAAATATAGAGTGATAGAGATCATGGTAAGTAAAAAATTAACAACCACAAAACAATAAATTAGTGATTGTTAAAAAGACCATCAATTCATCCAAAATGATTGTAATATGATAATATTTTTTTAATGTAATTTTTAATGGGTTATGGAAATCATTTTTAATCAATAATAAGAACATAAATAAATTTATGGACATATAATAACATTTTCATAAATTAATATATCTACCAAAATATCTTCCATTATCCAAATGATGAGTATTTGGGATGGATTTTTATTTCCTGAAGCAATAAAATCAACTTACAATGGATCAAAAAATCCAAAAAAGGATAAAAATATATTCCTAATATAATTAACATTTTACAAAAAAATGAAATGGTTAACAAAAGGTAAAATAATATAAAAAATATAAAACACTTCATAATAAATTGCAATATTTCCACAGTAACACCGATGGTTCAACATAGATTATTACATAGAAAATAAACCTATAAAACAATTAACCTCAATAACCACCATATCAATGAATTTATAATACTAATAGTTATCTCATAAAATTTGACTTATATTCCAAAAAAATAACTACACTCTTTAAAAAACGTCTTTCATGTTAAATGTTTTTTAAATCTAATGGTTAAATATAATTACATCCAATGAGACATCCCAATAATATCATTAACCACCATGAAAAATAAATATCTAATAATATAATGTATTAAAATTCAATAAAATATCATGAATAAAATTTAGATACTAAATAGTAGGGAAAACCATTATTTGACTGTAAATGTCTTCGAAAATAATACCTTGTTGATTAATATATTTTCAACCATCAAAATTATATAATACCACTATCCAATACACCATAATTAACTTAACATCAAGTCATATAGTATCCTAAAGGGTAATTTAAAACTTAATATAATATTCTTCATGAAACCCATTAAATGTTTTAAATCATATAAAAAATCCAAAATATAAAACCTCAAAAGAGTTATTTATGATTTTGAACATATGATCAAAATTAAAATTATAAACTCGTGATGTTATTCATAACTCTTACATTAGAACAATATAAAAATAAATATTTTCTGTAAACAAAAACAATCCATATTTATTAAATAAAATAACTTTATATTTTAATAAATCAAAAAATGTAGTAGTCATAATAAAATATAACATAAATTGATAGTTCATTAAATCACTAACCAATTTCAGTGTCCCCAATACTATCACATTTACATTTTTAGTGTTAATCATGGAATTAACACCAAATAAATTTTCTTTCTTATTAGTATATTTTAACATATTATTTAACAGTTAATATGGACCATTCCTTAAATGTCTCATGATTATTATATTCATAATATCAATAATATATCACCTATAAAACATAATTCTAAAATAAAAATATATAAACACTTCAATCCTTTCACATTAATTATGGGTATAATATAGGCTCTTCGTTATCCTAGGTGTCAATGCTTGGGTTAGAGAATTGGATTGGATAATTCCCATGTTACCCACATATAATAAATTGATATCATCAAAAATTAATTTCTCTATGACCATAAATCACACACAAAAATAATCTTTCCTTTTCTTTGAGAAAATCCCTAGTTTTTCCCTTTATATATTTCTGACATTAAGTTAATTAATCTATCTTTCATCCATAGTCTCCACAACCCAATCTATTGAAAAAATAAATATATAGAACCGACCTTAAACATTAGATAATCTTCAATTAAGTTAATAATTCACATTGATGATCTTTTCCGGTTTAGAGCTTTCCAGAATTATGACATAACATAAACATAACAACTTGAATATTATATGTATACACTTATACTCAGTATATATTTTTTCATAAAATAAAAACTCTTTGAAAAAAAGAGTCATGTATAGTTCCATGTTTTAGACAACATGACATTTATTTGATCTCTTCCTTGAACCTATTCAACTTTATGTCATGTGAAAACATTTTAAAAACTTGGGATGAGCATAAAAAGCTCAGTAAGGGATACACAAAGAAGGTAAACTATTAGTTTTTCAAAACAACAATTTAACCATGAATACCTTATCAAAAGTAATACTTTTAAACTTTATGAAGTATTAAATACTATTCAATGAATAAAAGATCATTTATTTCCATTTTATAACCAAAATATTACCATAAAACTAATATAAATAATACATAACATAAAAAAGGTAACATGGGGCATAAATATACTTAAATGGAATAACCATACAGTCGACTTCCACACATATCACTAAATGGAATAGCCATATGGATTAATTCCATACCCAATGAATTCGAGCTTATAATGTAACCACCCATCCTGGTTTATCAAGGCACCACCTATAATTTGGTTTATCAAATAACCACCCGTCAAATGTCCATGTACTATTTTAAAAGCATTACACATAAAATATTGAAATTATAAACATTTCACTAATAACATTTAATTTGAAAGAAAAAGAAATAATTTAAATATATTGTAATAATAAATCCATTTCAAAAACCATTCTCAATACCAAAACACCAAAAAACAAAATAAGGAATTTACTTTCCTTTTAAAAACATTAAGGCTTATAGAGGAAGCCAAAAAGAAATTACAGCTGCGGAGAGATCATTGTCACTGCAAATGTTAAAATAATTCATTTTTTCATTTAGTAAAATTCTATGTAGAAAAATTATTCCCATTTTAATGAAATTAATATTCAATGGGTTTTATAAACCTTATAAAAAAAAGTTGTGTATAAATCAGAACATGCCTCAATGAAAGGAGATTGAGACGAAGTCCCTTTCCTCGTGTTCGACTCAAACCATTCATTCTTTAATTTCTTGAATAACAGAATTATGTTAATTTATACTTTATTAATAACCTTTTTTAATTTTATTATCCCTTCTATATCACTTATTACCTTTTTATAACAATTAGTTAATTATTTGAGTTTATATCATACATTTTGTTAATGTTCTGAACTTGAGTTAAAATGAACTTGTTATAATTATAAATTGTTCATGTATTAGAAATTAAATTATATCCAGAATGATATTTATGATTTATATATCATATATATAACATAAATCCATCATATATGGATTTAGAATAGTACATAACATTTGGAGATAAAAATGAAAAGCATCATTCACGGAGATGACAAGCCGTACGTATATATGAACGCTACTTTCATTTCTATTTCATATTTTAATGGAATGAAATCATAAAAATACATAGGTATATTATAATTTCAGTATAATATAATATATAATTTCATTAACTCCATCCTTTATATGTCCCACATAAGTCATGAATGATTCATATCACGTTGAGGGGGCAGTAGTCCGCACTTCCTCAAATGAAATTATCGTATTTACTAATTATGGAAACCATAAAGGTATGATGTAAATAAAAAATACAGAAGAAAAAAGAAAAAATAAACATAATATATATCATATATAAATAAAGTGTCATCATAATGACCACCATGATAAGAAGTTGGAGATATTTGAATAATCATCAATTTGTGTGGTAGTAGTTCATTGTCCATAGAAACAGTATGTTTGTATCCATTATATGGAGGTGTATGTAAGTTAAGTAATTCTTCTAAAAACAACCTATTATGGTGAGTATTCTGGTTTTGTTATAAAATAAGAGAATAAAAATATTTTAGGGGGTTGGAGAAGTAAAATAAAATAAATGAACTTAAGAGAAGACATTACCTTAAAATCAGGTAACTCCCTTTGGTTTGACCCAAAAAAAATTTCTTGATGTGCCTGATGCCTAAGGTAAGTCTTATAAGAGGAAGAGAGGGATGTGGGGAGATTATTTATGTATATTTTTTAGAATCCAAGTTTCTTGATCGGTGTGGGGAATGGGTTAGAAGTGGCGTCCTTTTATAAGGGGGAGGAGGGGCTCTTTAGGAAAGTTTAAAAATACTATTTTATTATAAACATATCTTCAGTTTGAAACGAGAAAAAAACACATTAAAGTATAAGATAAAATGACTCATATTATAAATAAAACCGTAAAATAATAATTGAACAGGTTTTGGATATTGTTTTAATATTTTTTATCTTATTTATTTAAATCATCCATTAATGTGGTAAACACTGCATCATTATTGTGTCATAAATAATTTTATTTATTTGATGTCAAAAAATTATAAAAACTACCATGATGTAGTAAATATTTTTAGATTTCAAATGAATATTTATAGTTTAATTGATAATTTATATAAAACAATTTAAAAATTGATTTACTAAAAGATATATGTTTATGCCATTTTTATCTTTACTTTAAATTAAATAACATAATAAGTCACTATCACTCCCAAGTGGCTCCATGGGGTCCCAAAATCGAGCTAAGGATGACCATGGTCGTATGTATCAACCAATAGTACTAGGACACATGTTATGGTAATTTAATATTCTTATAATATTTTGTTACCCCTATTTACCATATTTACCCTTTAACTATGGTAAATAAAATATTTAGTCAAGTAAATATTTAAAATGCATTAAAATAAAAGGTATATATTTACAAAATTTGGACCTCCTGATTCTAAATATTTAATTCATTTTTTCTAATTCAAAAAAAAGTGGCATAAAATAATTTGAAATTAATTTTCGTCGTCCAAACAAAAAGCATATTTTTAAGAAATAATAACTATCAAAAGATTGATACTTATTTGTGTTCCATTTCATAGTAAAATTACATCTAATGACCAAAATTGGATTAATTGGTAAAAACACAATCTAATTACATATTAAAAAAATTAAACAGCTAATCTATCCATATAAATAAATTATATAAAAAGGGATTTTTGAATTAAAATACACTATTTTTCAATGTTCATTAAAAAATGAACTTTATCAGAAAAATACCCAAACATTAACCAAAGTAAATTTTTATGTCTCAACTATGAAGAATACTATTTCATTAAATAGAACATATAAAAGTAAAAACAAACTAAATTTAAAAAATTTTCTCTATCAAAAGGCGGTAAATCAATATTTTAAAGAATATTAGAGTATTTTTGCTTAGAATTAGATTAATTCACATTTTAAACCTCTATATTTTATTGGATAAATGTAAAAAAAAATAGAGAAAATTTATAATCAGATTTTAGTTAGTTCTATTCATTCCATCCATTAAAATGGCTATGTATTCACAACCATTTAAAATAATAATATTATATTATTAGTGTGCAATGTAATATTTCAAAGAAACATGTTGTTGAGTATTGGGTAAACCATCAAACATAGAAACCCTTTTAAAGTAAAATTAATATTTAATTCGCAAATATTAATAAATATGAAATGTCTTATTCTTTATTAACTTGGGATGTTACAATAAACCATTCTGTTCAATAGTGAGTCCAATAGTTGTTTATGGTGCAAGTTGTTAATCATATATCATGATAACTAATTTGGGATAACCAAAATATATTTTACACTCATTTTTATCCCATTTGGTTTCTCAAAATCGCCACATGTTTCATCACATCAAACATTTTCCTGATTCCTTCTTGTTTCATCCATTATATAAAACCAAAAGTTATATTATGAAAAAATAGTCATTGTGGGAAATCCTAAAATATATTTCCAAGGATATATAACTCATAACACCTTATTTTCTATCTGTGAAACCTAATGTTTATCCAGATCTTTCCTCAGTTATCATTTATTCAAATCATTCATAAAGGTTCATTAGAAAAATTCAAATTAACCCAATCATATCCAATGGGAGTGTTAAAATTGGTGTGCAATATCGTTAGACTCATTGTGAAACTGAATAATGGATGAGATATACTCAACCAACTCATTTTGGGGTTATTACCACTAGATGAATTTGTTCCAAAACCAGATCCCATTTAGTATCCTGATAAGAATGTTTTTATAGGAAACCAACATAATCTCTATATTACCAAAAATATTGGATGTCATCCAATACTTAGACAAATCATCAAAGACAGACATAAGGTTATGTTCCCTAACATATGTTTTATTATATCTGGTTCCCATGGTTTCTACTAAACATCCTCTGATACCATCTATAATGACCTTGACCCTTGTATCCTAGATTATGTGCTTTCTCTATTAAATATGCACTAGATATAAGGAATCACATCCCAATTGAATGAATAGTTTATTAATATTGGTAATATAGATATATACTTGAATACCATATACATTTGAAAACATAAAAAGAAAAAATATTTTCTTCTATAATATCATCATTATCTCTAGAATAACCTTTCATGTCAAAAAATAAAATTTCTGGTATTGTGGGGAAAGTAAAACAAAGGGTGAGCATAGATGTTCAGTAAGGGTTATGTACAATGGAATGTATCTTGAATAAATACGTCATAATCAATACGATAAGGTAAATAACTAAAAATAAATTCCATTTAATCAATAACTTTTGAAATAATAATTTTATATAAGGGTTAAAAGAAGTTCAAATAATTTTATATTAATAATTATATGATCTAGAAACATATATATCTATATAACAACTATAAAAATAATCACATCGACACTAATACCTGATTTCATAATGATGGAATGCACAATTCCAGGAATCTAACACTTACCATCAAGACCTTATTCAATGAAATATAAACTACCTTATAGGAATCATGCCAATATATATATATATAATTTAGTAAGGATTCATCCAAATACCAATTATATTTTCTATTGTGATACCTACCGAAACATCGATGGTCTATATAATTCTGGGAACCTCCCTTCAAATAATAATTCCAATTCATTCATAATATGAATAGAAGATACAACTTAATCAATACTCTTAAAAATTCAAAAAAAATTCATTTTGGAAAAACTACCATATAAAATTTCAATAATTTCTCCAGACAAACTCTAATAAAAAATCCATATATAGAATAAGTAAGGTATAATTAAAATATATACATATTATTTCAGAATTAAATTAAGTGTTTTTATTTTTAATGAATATATATAACATAAAAATATCATAAAAACATTCTTGAGGAAAATGACATTTCCATTTCGAAACATTCAATTAAAAACATAAAATTTACAGAATATTTGAAACAAATTCATTGAAATTTATAATATAAACTTTAAAAATAATATTGAAAATAATTATCGGTCATAATAGAAATAAATAATGTTATTTTTTTATAGGTTAAAAAATTTCCTTTCAAACTTTTTTAGAAAGGTCAAATAGTATCTCATTTAGGGGAAAAATCATTCTAAAACATTTTATAAAAAATTAAGTATGGGTAAAAATATATTTAAAAATCATTGGATATTTGTAAAAAATTCTTTAACAAATATCATAGAAAATATTCATATGGATGAAAAATATTTCAAACAATGTAGAAAAACAAGGTCAGTTTTCTTTATAAATATTATTTTTGTATCATGAGTACATAAAGTGGAGAGAATTAAGGAAAACAAATTATTTTATATAAATTAGAATATGATAAAAAATATAGTTTGTTTAAGATAAAAAGGTTAAATAGTTTCCCTAATAGAGATCTAAAAATAAACAATCCCGATTAATGATGAGATTGTGGAATAAATCGTTGCCACTTTGATAACTTTTGGATCATAACACCAATAAAATAAATAGAATCACAAAGCACATTAAATAACATTATTATAAAAGAAATTCATATATATCTTATCCAAGAGAAATATATACACCACATGAATGAAACATGTAATGAATATGATATTTGTCTCGTGATAAGAAAAGTGATATGGGAAACCCTTACCTCAAGTAAAACATCCTTTATATGTTTTCGAACCACCTATATAAAAAAATTATTATTAATATATTACATGACCATAATCTTATAAATCATACCATTTATTATTAACTTTTAATATTTTAACACATATTTATGAACAATTCTTTATTAAAATTTCTATTTTGGAAGATTAATGCTTCATTCTTCATATACATATTGGTTCTTTAGTTTTGGTACATTTAAATTGATCATGGTTTATTCATAAAATTAAATCCAATAATGATATAAATATCATATATATTTATTAAATATTTTTTTATTAAAATCCATGTAATGTTTAAATGAAAAATGGATCACATCATTTCGTAGAGGTGGTAGTCCATACTTACACCTGAGTGATTTTATAATTTTATAATGAATTTAAAAGAATAATGTTACATATTATATTTTAATTAAATAAGAATATTTAAAAAATAAATATCTTATATATTAAATAGTTTTTTTATGATAATCTAAATAAAGTGGTGATGAAAAATGATTTACACTACTACGTAGAGATGATAAGTTATTTATACACACGATAAATGTTTTCACTTTTAAATGGGTGGAAAATAGATGGAAAATAGTTATAACATAATGATAATAATATCTTGTTGTATTTATGTTATTGGATTTACTATTTTAGTATGGCTACAACACATTAAAATGAATTAATAGAAGAAATTAACATGAAAGAGTCTATAAAGAAAATTTACCCATATTTAGTATACATCCTCTAAATATCCTCTTAAGCAACCTGTAATTGGAATTTTGGAAGGTAAATGACCAGTAGAACTTGTATAAAGATTTTTATAAGTGATTCAGTTAGGGGATTGATGTCGTAGGTTGTTCAAAATGGTGTAAAGAAAATTTTGGATGGGGTTTCTTCTATAACTGAGGGGAGGTGCATTTTTGGAATTTCTTAATGTATTACATTAATATTAATTAATTTTTATATAAAAATAAATAAAATTTCAATAATCTGAATAAAATATTATTATGAGTCTAAATACTCTCATAAAATAAAATTTTCTCTATATTTGGTTATGTTTTAACCTTTATATTTTAGTATTAACCTTTTATATCCTTTTGACAATTATAATAATATTAGTGTTTTATACCCTTTCAAGATCAATAATTTTACCATAAAAGAAAAAGCCTAACATATATAGACCATTGTTGATATTTCAAACCATATCCCATTAATCTGGATGAATATAATATTTTCTTTAATTTTAAATCACTTCATAAAATATTATTTACTATAAAGTTTCATTAATTTATTATTTTGAAACTAGTTATTTAATTTGACTTTAAAAACATCAATCTAAATGGGAATTAAAATATATAATTTTCTAAAATTAATAATATGTAAAATATATATAATCCTCAGTTCTTACTAACTCACTCAATAAAATTACTTTTGGGGTTTTTATATTTATTTATTTTATTGGTCTAATAATTTATTAAATACTATATTGGTGTTACATAAGAATTTAAGGTAATTATTTAAACACCAAAAAGTATAAATAAATTAAAATGATAAGGAAATAAAATTTCACTCAAGTAAAAATTTATAATTGGTCGTGACTAGTATTTATCCCTATCATAATATATTATTTATATTTAAAGAAAAAATGTAAATTTTTTAACTTTATGTTATACTTAAATATTATAGAGGTGAAAATAAATAAATAAGGAACCGAGGTTCCATATTTTCTAAACATGGATGAAAATGGTCTAAATTCACTCATACAATAGGATAAATTAATTTAATAGAGTGATTTTTTCCATGTCATATTATTTTTAACTTTAACCACCCGATTTACCCTTATTGGGGTGATAATTATTTACTATGGTAATTATTAATCATTACAAAAATAAGAAGGGAATATTTTTAAAATATGTACCTCATTATTCCAAATTATGAATAATTTTTTCATGACTCAATTCTTATAAGTGGTAGAAATTAATTTGTGATTAAAATATAATACATAAAAGAAATATATATTTCCAAAAAAATCGTTTTACGTATTTTTTTTAAAAAAACCCATAAAAAAGATTATAATGAATTTAATTGGATTATTCATAATATAATAGGGATAATATTACTTTTATACAATTTAAAAAATTAACATGGTAAATTAATGAAATAAAAATACATTTGTCAATTGAAATTAATCATTTCCCTTATTCAGTAAGAAATTAATCATTTTTGAGAAACATCTTAAAATATCACCCTAAATTTATTTTTTATATTGATTTTAAAAATTTATCTTATAAAGTGATGTTTCTGAATGAGTTAGGAATTAATTATAATTCCCATACATAAAATGTAAAATAAAATCATTTTTAAATAAAATATATTTTTAAAGTATAAAATGAATTTACTAATAATTAAGTACTTATTTATTTTTATTAAATTTATTACATAAAATCTTAAACATATTTTCATAATTTGTTTAACCTTATTCATACCCACCACTTAAATGGATAAGTTATAATAGATATATTTAAAAAATAATATTTTATCATTTGATTAAGCTTAGTGTTACGCATTGTGCAACTATTAAATATGGTGTTCTTTTAGAATATAACATTGGTACATTATTCTCATATACAGTAAGTTATTTCTCATCATCATGAACTTATGATATATAATCAAGGGAATTATATTTGAATTTTTCTTTGTGCAAAACCCACACAGTAAAAAGGGTTAATAAAATTACTATTAAAAAAGTTGGAAAGGGAAATATGATGGTCATCTTAAATAACCAAAAACTAGGTTTCCAAGTAAGATAAAATTACTAGGAAGCTAAAATATGTACATATAGGTGAAAAATAATTCTCAAGGACTAATAGGGAGTGATAGAGAACATGGTAAGGTGAAATTTAATGTCCAAAAAACTATAAATATGTTATGAGTGAAAATACCATCAGTTAATCAAAAAATATTCTAAGGGGGTATTTTTTTCATGATCCTTTTTTATTGTTGAGGAATTAAATTACCATATAAAATAATAAAATAAATAAATATATATATGTGATAAGTATAATTTCATCACTCAAGTAATTTAAATAATAATTTCATACTTTCTATAAATTATGAGTAATAAGAATGATATTTTCATGAATGAAACCATAAAATCAACTTATAATGTATCACATAATCCGAAAAAGAATAAAAAAATATCTCATGTATTTAAATATTAGCCAATACAGAAATGGTTACCAAAAGGTAAGATACAATCTAAAATTTATTTCATTCATAATTCATTTCAATTTTTTCCAAATAACAGAAAATGTTCATCATAGATTATTCCTAAAATAAATAACCCAACATACCAATTATCCTTCATAACCTCTACATTAATGAATATTTTAACCCCAAAAATTATCATATATCTTTTAAGTTACATTCCAAAAATTGAATTAAATTATTCCTAAATAATATTTCTTTTTAAACATAATGATTACATATACATAAACACAATTAAACTTCTTAATAATATCAAACACCATGATAAATCCCTATATAATTTTATAATATAGTGAATTCACTATAATATCACGATATAAATTTAGATACCAACTAAAAATTTGATCCTTATATTTACTATAAATATATACATAAACATTTATTGTTAAATAATCACTTCTAACCACCATGATTTTCTATATCCCATTATCCAATATACCACATTTAACATAACACTAATTATTAAAATAAACTAAAGGGATATCTAAACCTTAATTTAATATACATACTAAATCCTAGTAAAAGTTCTAAATCACCTATAAATTATATCACATAAAACCTCAAAAGGTTTATCTGTACATTGGAACTTATGATAAACCATATAATTATAAACCTATAATGGTATATATGACTCTTTATTTATACTCATGTGAAAACATATATTCTTTTATAAAAGTACATAATCATTAATAAAAAAAATCATAGACACATTTTATAAATCCAAAAATTAAATAAACTTATAAAAGATGAGATAATTAATTTTTCATCAAACCACTAAAATATTTCATGGTTACCGATACTATAAAATTTACATTATTTATTTCAATATTAAATTTCTTTAAATCAGTTTTCTTAGTTATTATTTCCTTTGAACATTTTTTTAAATCCTTAATGGAAATCTATTGGGTAACACTCCTTGGATGTCACATGATTATTTTTTCTTTAATATCATTGATACATCAATTATATAAAATAATTCTCATATACCAATTCATTAACACTTCTATACTAACACTTAAATGATTGGGTTATCATATGTTAATCCTTATTATAAAGTTAACCCTTGTATTTGGTAATTAGGTTAGATATTTCTGATGTTCCCAACACACAAGACATGAAACACCTTAGTAATAAATTTCTCTATGAACTTAATTTATAAATATAAAAAATCTTACCTTTACTTTGAGACATTACCTAGGTTTCATCATTCCATATTTCTAACATAATTGAATATGAACCTTCTTCTCTCCATGGTCTCTATTACCCAGTCTCTCAAAAACTCTACCCCTATCTTTTTTAGTTAGTGCGAGATTTTTTCGGTGAATGTTTCTAATAACATATCATGATAACTAATAATGTATAATAACAATATCATTAACTCTAATCATAATCACATTTTTTCTCATAATTACCATATTTTTCATCACATTTTACATTAACACGGTTCCTTCTGGTGATACCCATTGAATGATACGTAAATCTTTAATATGAGAAATACCAATCATAGTTGAAATATCATGAATTATATTTCATTGTATGTCTATATCAGGAAAAAATATTTTCACTCTATGAAACCTTATATTTAACCTATACTATCCTTAGTTATAATTTTTTCCATGTATTAATGATATTCATAAAAGATAATGCAAATTAACCAAATCATATCCCCCAGGTGTGTCAAACTAGATGCGTAGTAGGGGAACACTCACCATAAAAGAGAATGATGGAAGATATGTACTTGATCAAATATTTTTGTGGTTATTACCCCTAGTTGAATATGTAAAAACTTTATTTTACTTAATAAAGGCTCAAAAAAGGTCTACCGGAGAATATGTAATCTTTCTAAAAAATATATTTCAATTTATTTATTCTTTTACCTCCCCTAAATATATGATTTTTATTATAAAATAATAAAATCAATAAAATCAATATACTCAATGTATTAAAATATTATTATAATATTGAAATCCATCAATATCCACCCACTTTTCCATCAAATGTGATGCGAATGTATCTTTGGTGAATATTTATGGATTACCATCTCCACGTAGTGATACAATTCATTTTTAAACACCTTATTTTATAGATTAATATTCTGATAGGTTTAATTTTTATGTATTATGTTTATGAAATAATTATTCTAGTATAATTATAAAACCATATCTACCATCCATTCTCTTTTAAATGACAATGTCTCTCATGATTACGTGTAGATTACCACCTCCATGAAATGATGTTATTTGTTTTTTAATTCCAACTTTTTATGGTTGGTAATAATATTGGATTTAATTACTAAATTAGATATATATATATATGTATTATATAAAAAATATCCTAGATGGTTTAAATATTATTTATCATTATATCGTTATATCTTTTGAAATGTGAAACAAAAATTAATTCATATGTTCAACCAACCATCTCCATGAAAAGTGTAATCCATTTTTATATCTCTATATTTTCTGTATTTATATATTTATAATTAATATATATGATATTTTTATGATTATTAAAAGTTTAGAGATGATATAAACATTATCAAAGTATAATGACCAAAAATACCAATCCAAAACATACCTGAAAAATGGTCTAAATATTACCTAGAAAGATGATTTTAAAAAATTAGTTTCAATGAAACAGCGATAAAAAGTTATAAGTAAATCATATTTGGTATTTTATATATGACTATATATTAGGAATAAATGTAGAATAAATATATATTTACTATATAATAATTTATAACATATATTAAGTAAGTTGGACCTAAGTTAACAGATTTATAGTCTCACATTTATATCTAGGAGACATATGGCATATTCAAAACATGTTCATTTTTAGTGGTCTATATTAAACCCCTTAAAATCATTATGTCATGAATAACCTTTTTCCCTATATTTAATGTTTTATTAGATGTTATTCCTTAAATTTACTTCTAATTTAAAATTTAGCTATAGTAAAGTTATCATGTTAAATTCTCATTGTCTATTAATATTGTTTATGATTATGTTTCCAATGATTAAATTTATGATATACATATCTATAAATATTTAATTTTTTTATCCTTTGATTATTTCTATAAATTACATGTTTTCCTTTAATTTTCCTCTTATTAAGATCTTAATAAACCAAAATAATCTTTATAAGTAAAAACACCTTTTTTTATTTTCAGTAAAAAATATTTTTATCCAATATCTATGTCTTTTTTAAAAAGATTAAAATATTTTTTTTACTATTATAAAGTGATTTATTATAGGAATTTTTTCCCATGTTTAACTTTTAACAAATTTTTCAAAATGAATATTCCTATTGCTTTATGAATGTGCTACTTTTTTTATGTTTCTTATAATATTATGAATATAATGTTTTAAACTTATATGGAATGAAAGGGATGTGATAATTTCAATATTATTAAATTATTTTATGATTCCATTACATGTTTTAAAGTTTATTTTCAAATAAATTTTTTTACTTAATACTTAGTAAATTTTTAGGTAAGTGATTTCAAAGTGAAAAAGGGTTTTTTCCTTATGAATGTTTCTTAGGATTTATTTAACTTATTTTAATAAAAATGATTATCATTTGTCAAATTTTTTATTTAATTAATATATAATCTCGATATTCCAAAAAATGTATTTTTATATATGGTTTCTGATAAGGTTTAAAAGGGAAATTATTGATATTATGTATGTGTGTTCTTCCTATAAAGATAGTAATTGACTTTTAATGTATGTTTAATTAGTTTTATTATATATTCATTAGATGAATGAATTATAAATATTAAATGATAGGTGGGGATAATTATCACATAGACCCTTGATTAATTGGTAGGTCCAATGAGACAAAAAATATATTTGTTATTTGGATGATGCCTTAACCATTTATGATGATTTATTGGCACAAGGACATAATGATATTTCTAGATGTCTTGGAACAAGGAATCAATGGTATGTTTAAGATGTTTGAAATAATAAATTCCATCATAATTAATTTGTTTATTAATTTCCATGTTATTATTTTAATAGTTGTGATATTCATGGATAATTTTCAAGATCATGTGATTACTTATATGAAATTATTTAATCATCATTTATTCTTACCTTGTTATTATTCATCCTCTAGTTATTGATTTAATTGAATGTGTTTTTTGTTATTTACTATTGTATATTTATTATTACATATTTATTCTTTAATTATTCTATAGTATGTATCATTAATTAACTATTTGATATCACCCTTTAATTTTTTCCTTTCCCCATGATGTCAGAAATGAAATTACGAATGATATGAAATCATATGGTAGATAAAATAATGTTGATACCAAAGAAAATAACTTTTTTTATATTATGATTTCAATTTAATTTGTGTTTCATGAATGTATAGAGTATACCTAGACTAATAAAATATTCATTAACTTTTTTTGATATTTATTTTATTTGTTAGCAATGTAATAATATAACCACCAGGTATAGGCTACTAGGTTACTCATACCAAGACTTTTATTTAAATGGGTAAGGCCTTATCCAAATAAAAAATCAATTTTTTCTTATAAAAATTACAAATTTATTAACGGGATATGTAATTTCTTTTTTTTTTCTTTTTTTTAAGGCCTTCAAAATTTTTTATTAAGATAGGTCCCCTTTTAAGGGATGAAGGGGGGAACCCAAAGACTTCATGACTTAGGACAAATCACGACCCGAGGGCCAAGGAAGATTAGATCATATTGACAACATAGAAACTACTCATCCCCAGCATTTGAATATGATGAAGCTCTCCACCATTGCAAAGCTATTCAGCAAGAAAATGTCCTGTGTCAAAGCACAGGCCCAATCCGATGGCTGCTGTCATACCCTCTCAAACAACCAAGTCCGAAAAACTCTGCAATGGTGAATCGCTAGCTCTAAATCCTCTTCTGAGCAGTTCCATGTGGTCAAGACCAGTTGCAAGCCATCCAATGTGAAACCAAGAAATCATCACTGATTACCGCAGTTATCCCAACAGAGTCAAGCCACCATTCCAACAGAACCGACATTTCACCGCATACAGCAAATACATAGAAAACACCTAAAGCAAACCTGAAGAAGAACCACATGAAACCGGAAAGGAAACAAGATTCCTCCCCCCTCCACACCACTTTGAGGTCGAACCCGGTCCAGGACCACTAGCGAGACGCGATAGGACCCCGTTGAGACTCCAGCGAGCTGGTGACCAGGGAAGACGAAGTTGGAAGCTCGCAAGAATGATAAATATAACTTAATCAATATTTGTTAGAAGTCAATAACTATCTATATTGAAAGAACTAGCCTTTGGAGTATTAATGCATTACCTTGTCGAACTGGTCAATGTAAATCCAATGAAATAATTATAATGGTATCATTAAAACATATAACTAGTAGTGAATAAGTTAAATATAGGGTTTTTTTAATTAATGATTATAAGTTCTAAAAAATATCATCAAAAACTTTCTTAAGGAAAGTACCCTTTTCACATTAAAAATATCTTTTTAAAATTTTAAATTTATAAATAATTAAAAAAATTATTTTGAAAATAATCATGTAATATTGTAAAATAATCTTCAAGTTAATGATTGTTCTTGATGATTATGAAATTACTTAGAACCCTCTAACAAAAAATAAATTCCTTTCACACATTTGTAAAAATGTAAAAAGAACATCTTTTAGAAAATGAATAGAAGTTTAATTTTAAAAAATAACATTTAATAGAAAAACACGTATAATTTTTTTTAATAAATAATTTCAAAAATAATAGAAATATTCTTCAAAAATGTTTAAATAAAATATGGACCTTGAATTTAAAGATTCCCGACTCGTTTCAAAAAAGTTAGTTTTATTTAAAACAATTGTTTTTGTATTTTGAGTACTTAAAAAGATGAAAATGAATTAAATAAAATTAATTTTAATAAATAATAATAATATAGGAAAATTGATCTATTTTATGATATAAAGATAAAATAATTCCCCTAATTGATACTTACACCTAAACATTTCTAATTAATGATGAGATTGCGAAATAAAGCATTATCGCTTTCGTAACATTTGAATCCTAACCCCAACGAGAGAAATAACATAAAAAAAATTAAATACCATAAATATAAATTTAATCATGATATATCATATCAAAGTGGATGTATATACACTACATGAATGAAATAAGTGGTTAATATAGCATATGTCTCATGGAAAAAAATGAGAACTGAGAACCCCTGACCTTAGGTATGACTTCTTTCATATGTGTTCAAACCTCATATATAATAAATCTATATTTGTTATAAATATATTACACAACCCTAATTTTATTTATCATTCCATATATTATTGACTTTTAGTATTTTATCAACTATTTATTATCAATTATTTATTTAAATCACCATTATAGGTGATAACTGCTTAGTTTTTCATGTATGTTTTCATTTGGTATTTTTTGTTCCTTGTACTAGGATCATTGTTATATCATCTGCATAATGTTAATAATATTATAAATATCATATATATTCATTAAATCTATACTTATTATCATCTATTTAATTCATAATTGAAAAATGGATCACATCACTTCTTGGATGTGGTAGTCCATATGTATGCACAACTAACATTAACATTTTCCAATAGACTGAAAGGTAATAATGTATATATGGTATTATTATTATAGAATAATATTTATGTCTTCAATAATAAATATATTCATTATTTCTAAATTTATAAAATTCTATGTAATGTGGTGATGAAAAATGGATTACATAGTTATGGAGAGATGGTAAGGAATACATTCAAATGAGTGATGTTTTCAATAATCGTCGGATAGAAAGATATGGAAAATGGTTATAAAAAATCATAATAATATTATATTATATTTATCACACCTAATTTAATATATTATGATGTCTAAATAACATTAATATCAAGTATAAGAAGAAATAAACTGGCAAAATTCTGTAAATACAATTACCACTTCATCGATAGACTTCCTTTAGATCTCCACTTAAGGGACCTAGGGTTGGAATTTTATTATTTCAAATAACTCTATAACATTTATATGTATTTTTTAAAGTTAATTGGTCATTTTTTGAGGAGAAATTTTTATGAATGTGGCATCATGAAAAGAGAGGAGGGTGATCTTATATATGTGCGGGGAGGGGAATTCTAAGAATTTCTAAAAGTATTAAATTAATGTAATTTTGTATGTCGAAATGGATTAATATATATATAATTCTAATATGAGATTATTATGGGTCCAAATTAACTAATAAAATATTTTTTTACTTGTTATAGTTTTAATTTCACCAATATATATCTGTTTAACCCCCCATTAACCCAATTTATAATTACATCAATTTTACCTTGTTATACACTTTAAGGGTTAAAAATGTTATCATAAATGGAAAAAAGACCCATAAATGGAACATGGTTGATATTATATACTTTATCATATTAATTTTAAGGAATATATGGTTTTTATGAAAATTTAATAATTTAATAAGACGTTATTCATTAGAAAATATCATTATTTTCAATTATTAAACATGTATTTTAATTTTACCTAAAATACACCAGGAAAAAGAGGTAATTTGAATTTAGAATTTTATAACATATCTAAAATTACATATATGTATAAAAAATTCATGTGCGAATTCTATTCTATAATAACTTATCACTTTAAGAGTTTTTAAAAAATATATCTTATTTTTTTTTGATAAATTGAATAAATAATATTTTAACATTGTGTAATAATTTTAAGAAATTATTGATATTTAAATCAAGAAAGTGACATTTTTTTACTTTATATATAACATAAATATTAAAAGGATAAAATTAAGGAAATCTGAAACGATGTTTCCATATTTTAGAAACATGGATGGAAATGACCAAATTCCACATATAAAATAGGATAAATGTTAGTGATAGGGTCGTTTTTAGTCCTTACCATATTATTTTAAACCTTAATTACCTACTTTAACCTTATAGTGGTGATAATTTTATACTATGGTTACTGTTTAAGAAGATAAAAAATAAAAGGGAAATATTTACCAAATTTTTAAATCGTGATTCCAAATATGGAATCCACATTTCAATATTATATTTAATTAAGTAGAAGAAAATTATTTAATATTAAAACACAAAATGTTGGGAGAAATATTATTTCTGAAAATTTTTTTTTAATGTTTAAAAATATTTTATGATAAATTAAATAAAATTATTTTTATCAATAAAATTTGGATTATTTATAATATAAAAGAACTAATTTTAATTTTTTACCATTTTAAGAAAATAAAAAGTTTTAGATTCTGGAAAGATAACATAGTTTTCTATGAAAATCAATATTTTTTGTTATTCAATATAAAATAAAACACTTCTTAAAAATACTAAAATTTCACCCGAAGATAATTTTCAAATTATTATATAAAAAATCACCATAATTTTATGAAATAAGATGTCTAAATGTTCAAGAAATGTATTATAATTCCCATAGAAAAATTGAAAATGAAACCAATTATAAAAAATATATATATTTGAAGTATAAATTGATTTTATTAACAATTAATTCCTAATTTTCTTATATATATATATATATATATTTGGTTTTGGGCGGTAAAATTACATCAAAAACACACACCACACAAACATATAGACCAGAAAGGTAGGCTATAGCCCTTAAAGGATAACCTGCCTCTCAAGCCTAATTTATTCAATACATGGACTGAAGGCCGAGTTGTCATATATCCCATTACATGGCCCAAAGTACGATAAACTAGCCTGAAGGCCCAGTGCAGTGTCATGTTGATATCATGTAATATTTTTCAATTAGCCTGGGTTGTGCCTACGTCATCACCTACATACAACAAAACCGTAACACCATCTGCATGCATCGTGTTTATGTCACCGCCTTCCAGTAGAAATTTTCTCCCACCCAGATTTGAAACTAGGCTGGATGCAAGATTATGAGGATCCTTTATTATTAATCAATTAATTATATAAAGTCCATATTCTTATTTTCATAATTTGGTCAAATATATTCATACCATCCAATTCAATGTCTAGGTTATAACAATCATATTTAAATAATAATATTTTATAGTTCTTTTATGATCAATGTTTTGTTTTGTATACACATTCAAATATAGTGTTCTATTAAAATCTTAGGGTTTTAAATTATCTCCTAATTAATAAATTGTGCCCTTTCAATTTTTACTTGTTAATATTAAACAAGGTATTGAAATATGAAAACTGCATTTTTCAAAAACTGACATTGCAAAAAGGGTGAATAAAATTTCCACTTAAGGAGAGGGAAAGAGAAATATGAATGTAATATAGAATAATACAAAGGTAGTTTTCCAAATAGTAAAAAATTATTAGGAAGTGAAAAAATTCACATGGATGAGAAAAATAATTCCCAGGGAATTATAGAGAGATATAGACAACATGGTCAATATAAAGTTAACAAACTCAAAACCATAAATCCTAAACACATCAAAAGACCATAAATTCATAGAAAAAATTTGTAATATTATAATATATTTGTCACAATATCCTCTATATATAGTAAGGGAATTTATTTACCATATATATTAATAACATAAGAAAATATACCAACATAAAAAGTCAAATTTCATCCTTTACACAATTTCTACCACAATCACATCCTTTATCCAAATGCATAGGAAACAAGATGAATTTTCATGCTTAAATCCCTAAAATCAACTTTTAACGGGAAATATAATTCGTAGAAGAGAAAAACAAATTGTCCTTCCATATTTAAATTTTAACCAAAACTAAAAATATTACCATAATTTATAATTTTATACTAAATTTATAGTCCTTCATAATACATTTCAAAATTTCAAGAATTACACCAAAGGTTTATCTTATAGTGTTCCATTCATAAATAATCCTATATCACAATAATCCTCAATTAAACAACATTAAATAACATTTTAACCCAAATGGTTTTCTCATAACTTTTAACATACATTCCTAGTTATATAATTTCATTCTTCCCAAAATAATCATTCATGTTAAACCACATGTTGAATCTAAGGGTTACATATAATTCAACCCCAATAAGAATCTAAAACATATTGTTAATCTCCATGATAAACCACTATATAATTAAATAATGTTGTTAAATTCACCAAAATATCAAGAATAAAATTTTGATACTAACCTGAAAGGTAATACATAATTTGATAATAAATATCATAAAACATATAACCTTATTAAAAAAATTATTTTCAATTATCATGATTATCTATGTCCCACTACCAAATTGTCCACCACAAACATAAAAATAAGTCATATACTACCCAAAGGTTTATTTAATCCTCAATGGTGTATTTGTCCTAAAACCCAGTACAAATTTTAAATCTCCTCAATATTCAATCACTTAAAACCTAAAAGGGGTACATATGCTTCTGAATTTATGATGAAACCTAAAATTATAAACCCATGATGGTAACCATAACTGAGGATCTTTACTCACAAGAAAAAATAAATGTTCATAAAAATGAACACAATCCTCATTCCCCAAATAACCACATAGACCATTTTCATAAATCCATAAATTCAATAAATTTCATAAAAAATTACCTAAATTAAATTTTTATAAAATCACGTAAAACTTTCAAGGTCACCAAAACAATCCCATTTACATTATCTATTCCATTTAAGAAATTACCAATAAAAAAATTCTCATGGTTACTAGTACCATTCAATATATGTTTTCAAATTTAAAAATAAAATCTAATATAGAACATTTCTAAGATGTATAATGATGAATATCTCTAAAATATCACTAATATAACACTTTTACATAATAGTTTTCATATTCCAATACATAAGATTTTTAATCATTAGAATTTATATATCAGAAAATCATAGTTTATTTCTTAGTCTATGAGCTAATCCTTGGACGATAACATTTTCTTGGCTAATGGATATGTTCCCCACACATAACACATTGAAATCCGCGATAACTTATTTCTCTTCCTCAATCATTTCCATATAGAAAACATCTTCCCATTACATTGAGGCATTACTCATGGTGTATCTTTCCACATTTTTGATAGGAAGGAAACTAAGACTTCATTCACACATGGTATCCATTATCAATGATATCAACAAACACTATCCTCATATTATTTTGATATTACTAGATTTTGGAATGGTGAAAGTTATTAATTATATATCATGATAACTAATTAGTCATAATCAAAATATTAATCAGTCCACCCATCAACCCATTTGGTTTCTAAAAATCACCACATTGTCTATCAGATTAAATTGAAAAATGGTTCCTTATGGTTCATTCCATTTATTGAATCCAAAAAAACATAGCATTAGAAACAATCATCATAGTCAAAAATCCAGAAATATATTTCATATGATTTATAAATCATGACACCTTCTATTCAGTAAATGAAACCTTAGGTATATCTAATATATCCTTGGTTATAATTTGTTAAATTCTTAGATAATTTTCTTTAAATAAAATGTTAATTAACCCAATAAAATCCCCTAAGAGAGTCAAACCAAGTGCATAGTAAGGGTACACACACCGTGCACTAGAATGATAGATGATATGTACTAAACAAACTCATTCAAGGGTCATTAATCTTATATGCATGTGTTCCACAACCACGCCCACTTATTTTATCTAGGTGGGGATTTATTATTTTGAAACCCACATAATAAGTAACTTACAAGAATATTATTTTGTTATATTATACATATAGTTATCATTAGAGTCATAAATAGGGTTATGTTCCCTACTCTATGTTTTTCAAAATCTATTTACCAAGGATTATACTAAACGTCCTCTAATAAAAAATGTAAAGATGACAAAATTTGTGTTCTAGAGTTAGTGGTTAATTTATTACATTATCAATCGAAACAAGGAAGAACAACTTGAAGAACTGAATGTATTACTATTATTGGTAAAATAGATACATAAATTAATATCACATACATTTGAAAAAATGAAAACTAAAAATCATTTTATTTGAGAACATGATTATTCTCTCTATAATATCCTTTCATGCAAATAATAATATACTTCATGGTATCCTAAGGAATGGAAAAAATGAAGATAGAAATCAGATTTTTATTAAAGGTCATGTGAAGTGGAAGCTATCTTGAATATGAAATAATCAATTTTCCATGTTAAATAAATTAAAAAAAAATTATTTTATCAATAAAATCAGCACTATGAATACAATTTATGGAAACAAATATGATCAAATAATTCCATATAAATAATCACATGAGCTAGAAACTTATCCATGGGTATCATGACTATTAAAATTATACCATGTGAATTAATAAAAGATTTTATAATGATGTAAATAATAATTCTAGACAGATAAAACTTACCATCAAGGCCTTTTTAGAGAAACAAAATACCACTAATGCCTCATGCCATGAAACCTACACAATAGGGAAATGCCTTACCCAAATATCCAGTCTATTTTCTCTCATGAGACGTACCAATCCATCAAGGGGGTATGTAATTATAGTCCCCCATCACATAATAAGTCTAATACATTTATTATATGAATAAATAATACATCTTAGTCCACAAGATTTAATAATAAATAAGTATTTGTATTGGAATAACTATAAAATAGAATGTTTAAATTTTCTTCAGACAAACGAATCATAAATAATCAAGAATAACGAATCAAGATGATATACTTACTACATATACCATGTAGAGAATAACTAACAAAATGGTTGTATTTGTTTTTGAATATATATTTCTTTAAAAAATTTATTAAAAAAATTCTTCAGGAAAATAGCCTTTTTAATTTTAAATTATATTTCAAAAAATAAAAAATTACAAAATATTATGAAAAAAAATTTATTTCAAAAAAAATGAACAATTTTAAAATAATCATTAATTAAATTATTGGTAATTATGGATGGAAATTAAATTCATTCCATATAAGTTAAAAACATTTCTTTCACAGTTTTTAAAATTGTCAAAAAGTAAGTTGTTCGGAAAAGTAAATAAGGTATCTTTCAAAAAACATAAAAATTAAAACCTGTATAAAAATTAATTAAATAAATCACTTTTCATTAATAAAATATTATTTAAAACATATATATTAAATTAAGGACCTCAGAGAAATATATTCCTAACCATATAAAAATGTTTCTTTTCATTAAGAACATTATTTCAGTATCTTGAGTATTTAAAGAGAGGAAAGTGAAAAAAATAATTTTAATTTCAAAACATAACCATAGTAGAATAAAATATATTTTTTATAAGATATAATTGTCTGATAAGTTCCCAATGGATACTTGAACATAACCAATGTCTATTAATGATTAAATTCCAAAATAAACCCTTAATGCTTTGGTAACATTTGATTCATAAGCCCCATGAAAGAAATAACTTCAAAAGAAACATTAAATACCATTAATACAAATGGAATAATAATATATCATATCATATTGGAATTATATACACCACTTGAAAGAAATAGGTGGTGAATATGGCATATGTCACATAGAAACAAAAGTGAGATGAGAAACCCTTACCTCAGGTTAGACTTCATTTGTATTTGTTTAAAACTATTTTATAATAAATATATATTTATTAGAAATATATTATGTAACCATAATTATATATATAATACAATATAAGATTTAATATTAATAATTTATCATATATTTATTAATAATTATTTATTAAAATTTCAATTTCGATTGATAACTACTTCTTTATACATTATTATTTTGGTTCAGTAGTTTTGGTCCTTGTATATTGATCATATTTCTAGAATATTAAAATTTTTAATCATGATATAAATATCATATATATTCATTAACTATATCATAATTTTCATCCATGTGAATCATAAATAATTTTTTTTCATAATTCATAATGAAGGTGTTATTCCATATGTACGCATGAGTGATGTTATTGTTTTTTGATGGATTAGAAGGTATATACATATACGTGATATTATAATTATAGAATAATATGTCTGTCACAAATAAAATATATATTAATTAGTTCCATATTTATAACCATAGAAGTAAACTTGTGATCAAAACAAATTACACTACTATGTGGAGACAATAAGCCGTACGTATATACATGCGATGTTTTAATTTTTCATAGGATGATAAAGAGAAGGAAAATATTTTTAATGTAATGATAAAAACAATTATTCATATTTATTTTACATTGTTTATTATTTTAGGATGGGTAAAAAATATTAATAATAAGTATAAGAAGAAATAAATATGAAATATTTGGTAAAGACATTTACGTCTTCTTTTATAAAAATATATATGATCTACCATTAAGGGAGATATGGTTGGTGTTTTTGGATATACAAAAAGCTCTATAACTTGAATAAGGATCATTATAAGATAATTTAGTATGATATGGTTTGTCTATGTTGATCAAAGATATGTAATTAAATGAGGGGACGTGTGTCCTTTTATTTGTAATGGGAAGGGTATTCCTTGAATTTAATAAAATATTAAATTAATAAATATTATATTTTTTTGTCCATGTGGGGAAAAATTAATCTAATAAAAATATAATATTATTATTAGTATATTTATTCTAATATAATAAATTTTGGACATGTTTTGGTTATGTTTTCACCAATATATTTTAGTTTTAACCATCTACTAACAGTTTCGAAAATTATAGAAATATTAATGTCTTTGACACTTAAAATGTCAGGAATGTAACCAAAAAATAATAAAATACTCTTATGTAGACAATGAATGATATTTGAAACCACATCCTATTGATTTTTTATAATATGATATTTTTATAAATTTTAAATCATTTAACTAATTAGTATTTTTTATTAAAAAAATTAATCTCATTTTGACTTTATCTATTTAATTTGAAATTAAATACATCAAGAAAAAGTTTTCATTCAAATCAATAATTTGATAAAATCTTTAATATTATATATATATATATAATTAGTTCTTAAATAAAACTCAATCAAAAAATAATACTTCTAGTGTTTTTAAAATAATTTATTTTATTTTTCTAATAACTGATTAAATACTATATAAGAGTTGCATGAGAATTTATGGTAATTATTTAATAAAAAAATTTAAATAAATTTCTAGTATAAAATATAATAATTTATTCTTAAAATAATAAATTATAACTAAACCTAATATTTATTTTTCCACACAATAAAATATTAATGAAAGTAAAAGGTCACAAGTGATATTTTTAACATTTCATTTTAATTAAATTTTAAAAAAGTAAAACTATAATAGATATTGAACCAGGTTTCCATATTATATAAAAATGTATATACATAGACAACAATATCTCATCTAAGAGGATAAATTTAAATTTTAGGGACAGTTTTAGTCCTTATCAAAATAATTGAAACCTTAATTTCCCAATATAACCTTATCGTGAAAATAATTATATAATATGCTTACTATTCATAATAAACAGAAAAATATAATGATATATAAAATTTCAGAGTCCTAATTCATAATAAATAATGAATTCTAAATTATTTAATTTCTATAATTTTTTGAAATTAAATATAAAGTAAAACATAAAAAGAAACCAAAAATAGTTTTATAGGAAAAAGTATTTTTAATTATAAATATGTTTTTATAGTAAATAAAAATATATAACTGGTCATAATGAATTTATATAGATTATTAATAATTAAATAAATTTTTTTAATTTTAAAGTACTTTAAAATAAAAAATTTCATTCAAATTTCTCAAAATAAAAATTCAGTTTCAAATCTAAATTTCTATTTTCACTATTCACATGATAATCAATATTTTCAGAAAAAACCCAATATTTCACCATATTATAATTTTGATATGTGGATTTCAAGAAATTTGTTATATTTATAAAATAAAATTTATAAAATTTGTAGAATGTATTTATAAACCCCACACATAAAATAAAAAATATAATCATTTTTGAAGAAAATGTATTTTTGAAGTACATAATGAATTATGTAAAAATTATATTATTATTTTTAATTAATAAATTAATTATATAAAAAATTTATTTTCATAATTTTGTTATAAAAATTCTTACCCTCTAATTAAACAACTTGGTTACAACAATCAAATTTATATAATAATATTCCATGGGTCATTTAAGCTCGATGTTGTGTGTCATATATGTCGTTGAACATAGTGTCCCTTTCAAATAGCAGGGTGTTCTATTTAGAATGTCCTTTAATATAAATCATAAAAATCTTGAGGATAGTAAGCACACTAATTGGGTGAACTCAAATGATCTATAATTGTATGAATACAGTATAATCAAATAAGGAATAGAAAAATGGAAGGAAATTAATGATAATTAAATAATGACATATACACAATCACATGAGCTATAAAAGTATCCATCAGTATCATAAATATTAAAAAAATTATTTGGAAATAAATAATTTATTTCATAATAATGAAATTAATAATACTGGACTTCTAAGACATACTATTGAGGCCTTGTACCAAGACATCTAAAACAAACCATCAAGGCCTCACGGTAGGACAACTTACATAAATGGGTAAGAACTCAGCCAAATACTCAACATTGATTATCTCATGATATCTTCTGATACATGAAGGAGTATTAAATTCTCATACCCACCCAACACATAATAGGACCAATGCATTCATCATGTGAATAAACAACATAATCAAATCAATATTCCTTAAAAATCAATATATACCTTGATATTTGAAGAACTATCTAATAGAACGTCAATACTTTTCCCAATAAAACTATTCAAAAACAATTCATAGAAATATTTTGGTTGGTATCATATGACTATAACCCCATTAGATAATATGATTCAATAAATGATTTTTATATTGAATAAAATATTATCAAAAGATCACTGGAAACATTCTAGATGAAAATATTCATTTTCACATTGAAACCACTTATTTAAATTCAAAAAATTCCACAAATATTAAGGAAAACATTTTTTTTGAAAATATCCTTTTAATAATGTAATGGGATCTTCAATTAATTGAATGGTCATGAAATAGGGAGATTCTTTTCATTCTGTATAATTTAAAAAAACATCCCTTTCACACTTTTATGAATGGTAAAAAGTACCTCATTAGAAAAAAGACAATAAAATTCATTTTATATCATTTTTTTAAAATGTTAAACATTAATAAACATGAATTTCATAAGTCATTAAATAATATTAAAAAAATTCTTTTAGATATTTTATTGAATATATGGATATGGAAGAGAAATATTCTTTGTTGAGTAAAAAATGGTTCAGTTTCCCTTAAAAATAATATTTTGGTATATGGATTACTAAAAGGGAGGGAAATGAAATGAAATCAAGTTATTTATAAAAATGACCATAGGAGATGAAAATATATTTTTATTTAGATAGAAATGTCAAATAATTACCCCAATGGAGACTACAACCAATATTATAAAAGGGTTATATACAAATGGTTTTGAAAAATAATTGGTATAGGTACATCTATACCAGTGGTTCACAATATCCATTGTTATATCCTATTTATGTGAATGAGATACACAATTTTTTTTAAAACCATTTGTATAGAGAATTTTTTATGCAATATGTGAAAATGTTTTAATAAAACAATTGGTTTAGAGAATTATATGTCAATGGATACAAATATCTATTGAAATAAACTACACAAATAAAATCTATACTAACCGTTTCAGTTGACCGTTGGTATAGATATATTATACGAATGGTTTTTTAAAACTATTTGTTTAGGATTCCCTCAAATTCCAGCTGCACAAATCCCTCCTCCTCACATGTCTTCAAACTCCTCACATGTGACTCATGTCATGAATGAACCCTATAAGAGCCTTCTATTTTCATCCACAACCGTGATTATCTATCATAAATTTGTGTTACCATTTAGTTCTTCTTCAATAACAAATTTGAGATTTCTAAATCCATAAAATATTCTTTCAAGAATATTTTATATTTTATTCTAGTTATAAAGCACCAAAAAGTATTTTTTATTGATATATTCTTACAGATTCATTGAAAATGGGTTAGTACGGGTACTTATATAATGTAGTAATTAATTTTGTGTTCTATTTTTTGGTTATCATTACTAGTTTTATAGTTTTCATGGATATATGTAGTTATTTTTAGAATTTCAATGATGATGTTTTTATTGCGGTGGAATTGATTTCTCATGTATAATGTATGAATGATGTGGGTATGGCTAGATATGTCTATTTCTATATAGATCTCTCACTATGGGGGCGTTCTATGTATCTAGGATACTATTGAAAAAATGGTTGTCCATGCATATATTAAAGGAGGGTTTATAAATTTTTTTCATGTTCACTATATTTATCTTCTTTTATCTAACCCTTATTATTATTTATTTTATTTTAGTCTGTCAGTGGATTATTTTCATATATTAATTTTTCTAAAGGACTTCATTTATGATGGGTTTATACTTAAACTAGTATTCTTGTAATTCCGATATGTGGAACCTATTTTTAATCTCTAGGTATGTTTTTTCAATCATAAGTTTTTTAGTTTTATCATAATAATAATAAGTTTAGTGTGATAAAATCAATCTTCAAAAGAATCAAAATGTTTTTTTGGTTCAATAATAAATCAACATATTGACTAAAATTACACTAGTGAGTATAACTACACTAATTTCATGTGATAATATACATTTATAATGGAATTTTAAAATAAATTAAATTATTATTAATATTTGGTCTTAGTTTTTTGAAAAATACATTGGCAAGTTAGTGATTGATTGAATATTTATTATGGAGATGACTATCAATTTAGAAGAGACACAATTAACCTATAATAAAATCTTATCCCTAGAAAAACATTTCATGAAACCCATTCATATAATGTAATTAAATTTAATGTTTATATATATATTTTATTTACATATATATATATACTATTATTTATCTTTTATATTATATTTTTCCTATATACTAATGCATGATTTATGGTTTAATACAGTGTGAACAATTCTCAATTACTTAAATATATCATTTATTTAACTTCAATATTATTTTATTATTTTTAGGAGATGTTAATAAACATTTTTTTACAGAATATATATAAATTTGATGTATGATATAGATCAGATCTCAAAGGGTTTTCAAAACATGTACGATATATTTTTTCATTTTTTTAAGAACACTTAACATAAAGGTTTTATATACTTCCCATGTTATAATTGTGTTGGAAGACCTTGATTATTTCATGAAGAATTTATCTACCATATAACCAAATGTGGTTGAAAAACTAGTATATCTGGCATCACAGTTGGGAGAAGAGGAAATCTCAAAATGTTTATGATTATAATGAGATGACTTGATTGGAGTATTTATTAGAAGAATGGTTTTAATTTAATAATCATCATGAGAAAGAAAGGATTAAATCCCAAGAAGGCATCAATACTAGAACTCATTATCCATGTAATTAAAATGGGGATGGTTAGAGAGTGTAAAAATTGAATGATGAATCCAAGACTCTAGTATATATGAAATGTGGAAAAAATAGAAAGCTATAATTTATTATATGACTGTTTCATGGGAAAATCGTGTATGTGATTTCAAATAATTAAATCAATTACATTGGTTCCAGTTAAAAGTAATTTCTTCAATATGATTCAAATATTCCCTTAAACCATTTTATATAAAGGAATTTAGTTTATTCATGTTTATTTAAAAAAATTTAATACCTGAAATATTTTATCATATACTAGGAGGAAACTGCTAAATGAAAAGATTGTATTAAATGTGGAAACTCTTGATGAAAGCCAAATGATGGTGGAACACCATCTCATGTGACATAGAATGTAAAGTGGAACATTCTATTAATTCCCATACATAAAATTCATTTCATGTTTGATGAAATATCATTAAATATGTAATGGAATGATATTGAGAGAATGAATCATAATGATGAGTTCAATCATCCAATATATAGATTATCATGGTAAACATTGGATGCTCGATATTATAATTTTTCTGATGAAATTCATAATGTAAGGTTAATTCTATCATGTCATGGTTACAATATATTATGGTAAGTTATAAATTCTAGAAACACATGACCAGTTTTCATAGATATTTATAACCTTCCTCCATTTATGTGGATAAAAAACCATTCACTATCTTGGGTATAATTATAATTGGAACTTCATATATTTGAAATGATATAGATGTATAAATGAAACCATTAATAATATAGTTTAAGGTTTTTCATAAATTGGGCATGTTCTCATACAATTCTTATTCAAAACACATATTTTAGATGTGTACTATTCTTATTTAGACAAAAAATGATTTTATTTATTATTAAATAATTCCCAGTTAGAGCATGGAACAAAAGCATTATTGAACTTTTTTATAATTAATAAAAAATATTTTTCACTTTAATATGACAATATATTTAGTTTTATAAGAAATCAGGGATTCAATATGATGGATCATCCATATAGGAATAATCATTAAAGGCTGGAATATACCATAAACAATGAAATTCATCACTATGTATGCTTGGAACTGATGTGGTAAATGAATTGGAAGATTTCTATTTTTCATTTGGGAAAGGATAAATGAAATATAAGGATATGAAGAATTATTACATTGAATATAATTACAAATATAGGAAGAAAACAAGATTCTTTGAGTTTCCTAATTGGTGAAACAATTTTTTATATCATTTTTATACATAATTCACATTCAAAAAATATTTGTGAAATGTTTCTTTAAATTATTTTAAATGTTAAGGAGAATAAAAAAGGTGATTTATGTTCTTAGTGTGACTTGGTAGATTGAGACATTAGAAATGAAATTCATCATGTGTGTATTAGTTAAAATAAATGGAATGATACATGATATTCTTATGTGACGACACCTATAGAAAAAATAAATTTCTATAAGTACTAAATACTCTCAGGGTTCTCGATGGAAATTCAAGAAACATATCAGAATGGGTCAATAGATAATAGTTTATGTTGAAAGATTTAAATACTCCTAATTATCACATCCTTATGCACGAATATATACTAATGGAAATCCATAATCTATTTTACAATAATTTAATGGTTGTAGTTATCTAATTGTTCCATTTTTATGGTGATCTTTTTGGTAATGTTTTTTCAATGTATTTTTCTCATAAAATGTAAGAATAGGCGCAATTTATTTTTTCTATGTTATAGAAAATGTTTTTACAATCATTACTCACATGCATGATGCATATAACCATCCATATTAAATCTCAAATAATTCTTAGGGAACTTGTTAGTTTTCATTGGATATATCCACAATAAGTAAATATGCAAATATTTATGTTTTATATCTATAACAACAATCATCCCAAAGGTTATATTATGAAAGGTTACATGGATTAAGGATGTATTTATTTTTTCAATGTATTCTTCTGATATGACCATGAGACAGAACCGATCAATGAGAAATAAAAAAGAGCGGTATGAGAAAATTGAACAATGTTTTTCATTACCTCCCTAAACATGGGGATTTTTTGGATCATATAAATCTACTACATTAATCCTTGTTGGATGGTAGATAGAACATTACACAGTTTTTTTACTATGAAATTTTTAAAGAAATCCTTCAATTATGTAAATTATATATGTATAACTTATCTCATCCAATGTAATTGTACATATGTGTTAATAATTTTCTATTATTTTAGAGAAGATAAAGAAATTATAAATATAAATCATTGATATTTATCTTTGACAAGGAGAGAATCTTTTAAAATAAAAGTGTTTTTTCATGGATTAAATTGAAGGTAGAACTATTACTATAATAATATGATAAGTAATAAAATTTAGTTAATTTTAATATTAATTTATATTTCAGTTATTGAGTTTTCCAGAAGGCTTTGTCTCTAAAGAAATATGAGCTTTGGATTTTTGTCCTTTTTCTGTGGTTCATGAATGAAAATCAATCATGAGGAATGGGTACAAATTTATTATCACTGAATGAGTAATGAATTCGAGTACACAACATTATGGTGTTATACTAAATTCCATAATGGACTAGTATTCCATTACATTTGATACAGACCTTGATTTTAAAATGTATCTTATTATGGATTCATTGAGAAAATAGAAATATTTGATTATTAATCTCATGGTTGAGTTGTTGTGATGAAATGCAAGTGGTTTGATTCGATGAATAGAAATGAAACTTTTATTAATGACTGTGGATTTTTAGTTATTGACATGAATCATAATCTTTCTATTAATGATCCACATATATGGGATTCATTTGAGAGAAATTATTTTTTATGTGAATGGTCATATGAGACCTGAATTTGTTGTCATTATTGTGTAATCCTGAGATAATTTTTTTGAAGATGATGGGGGTGAAATTTACACCATCATTGCAGCCATTTGGCCCAATAAGTTTATTAATTATAATGGTTCCAATTGTTTAGTTGTCAGAGTTTATTATGAACCAAATTTTTTTGGGGAAATATATTGATTCATATATCTATGTTCTCAGTTCACCTAGTTTAGATTGACTTGGGTTGTTCAGGTTGGTACTATTCAAATTTATTTACTATTGATTAAATATATTGTTTATAAAACTAGAATATCGTGTGCATTTTCAATATAAATTGGTTGTAGTTTTATTTGAGTTTCATTTTCTATTTTTAAATTAAGCTATATTAAAAACTAAGAAATGAAACAAAATATAAAAATTTCAATTAGAATAAAACACAAAATTATTTTTTCCAAAACATATTAAACTAATTATAATAAATAAAAAACATTTAATATAAGAACATACCTAATAATATGGGAAAATTAACTAACCCAAAAAATTGGAAAACGACCTAGTAAACCAACAAAAATGAACCAAATGATATAAAAAACACAATCTGGGTAGAATTGAAAATGGAAGAGGAAAATTTTTTCATTCCCATGATAAACATTTTAATTTGAATATTTTGATTATTTATGAAATTTATTTTATTTTATGATATTATTTTGACTAAATAAAATATGATTTTAATATGTGTCCTTTTATCCTTTATTTGGTTTGACAATTGGTATTCCTTAGTTAAGCCTTGTTATATATTCATTATTGTTTATTTTACATAGTAGTTACTAATTTCTAATTAAATTCATCTTTTTTTTCAAATGATGGAAATAAAAAAAAATTGAAGAGGTTTGAAGGAATAAGATTTCAAATAATAATCAATACATGAGAGAGATATGCATTCCTACTATGGTTCTAGTTTTGAGTATTTTATTTTAGATATATAGGTCAATAATGAATATTATATTATAATTATTTCATTTTAACATATCATCAAGACACACATCCCATGAGATAATTATTTACCAACCAACCTTTTGGTAGTGGTGCTCAACTAGGAAACATGATCAGGGGTGGTACTAGAGAAACTTGAACCACATTTCACTCCCTATCACACCCTGACCCTTCATAAAATATACCATCTAGCACGATTTCTTGTCCAAAATTTTCATTAACGACACCTAGGATTTTTAGGATTCCTATATATTCATAAAAATTTACATCTAATCCCCCTCCTCTTTCTTTTATTTATCTAAGGATGTATTATACACCCCATATATATTATAATTTATCATATAAATTTATTTTATCTTTTTTCCCTTCAACTTTGTTCTCCATAAAATTCTACATTCATCCTCCTTCTTCATGTACACTAACACTTTCGAAGCCTCGTGAGAAAAAATTGGGCCCCAATGATATTGTACTTGTTGATGATCATTCATATCATGGGATCTAGAAACACCCTCTGATAATCCTTTCTTATGTATTCTTTATAGAACCCTAGATAATTTATTGACCATAATTTATTTTCATTATAATATTTATTGACATAATATTTTCATTTTTTATCCATCAAAAATATATATTCTAATAAGCGACATTCGATACATTCATGTGAGAAATGTGGGATTTCCACACACTACTGATGGTTGAGTACAATGAGGATATCAAATTATGTATAATATAACTCATGGATTCAAGATTTTTATGGAGACATTATAAAATTCAATGAAATTATCCCTATTAGGAAAACTGCAAAGGGACACATGAAAAATTAATCAATGGATAAGTCATGATTTCAAACATAGTAAAAATAATTATATTTAATTATTTAATATTAATTTATTTATATGAATTAATATTTTGATATCATATTTGTTATAACATTAATGATGATGAGGCTACATGGGCTGCACAACTTATGGAATTAGTTGAGGTATGAAGAGAACATAAGAATAATTTTTATAATTGTAGAGTTTTTAGAGTTGGAATGGATTTATAGTCCATCCTATAATGAGTGAGTGTAAAGTAACACATACTCAGGAAATGATTGGTCATTAAAAGAGTATTGAGCTTAATTTATTAATCAAATGCGAGTTTTTCAAATGTTTTTTTTATAATTTATAATAATATTCTATTTTTTATTATTGAAATATTTATTTCAGTGATTGTAATAACGAAATAATAAAAACATAGATTCTATGAAATACCTATACACTTTGGGGAGGATTACAACACTGAATCATGAGAGGACTCCATTATTTTTTAAAAAATTTGGGAATCCTTTGTTATGTTATTTTATTTAAAGTGAAAATTGATTAAAATATGGATGCTCATTGATTTTTTTTATATTAAACATTTTAAAACGTCCTTTTAATGGGTTTACATCTACCACTAGTTTACCATTTTGTGGTGACATCCATAGCATAATCCATGGTGTGAATTCCCTCCATAATTGACATAAGCTCTCCATTCCATTAACAATAGTATGTTGATAAAATATCATCATGTACCATGTGTGTTCTTGGAGTGTCATAAAATACATGATTCTATCCTTGAGAAATTAAATTTATAGTCTTGTAAGATTTATTATTAATGAGAGAAGAAACATGGGAATAAAGGGGAAGTGTTTGGAAATTGGATGAGTAGTGATATCATCCAAAATATCATAATAATATACTAGTGAATTAGTGGTAATTATAATATCTACGCATCATGGATATATGATCCATTGATGTAGAATATTACAGGTGAAACATGTAAAATATTTTTTCCATTATCATTTCTACTTTTTAGTTTAATTACACATAAAAAATATATTTGAGGTCTCTTTTCTAATACAATGGTAAGATATAGAATGTTTTAATGAAATGAATAAATTTATAGAAAACTTAATTCACCCCCAATATGTTGTAGTGGGACACAATTTGGAGTATGTTACAAGGAATCCATTGGTTATTTATTAAATCATAATAGAGAAACATACTTAAATGGATAATATATAAAATATTTATAGAGAACCCTTATTTTATGGGTAAATTGATCAGATGTAATAAAACAGAATGATATCATATTTACAATATATTTTGATTTATTTATACTTAAAAGTAGTACATGGTTTTCATGTGAGTCATTTGACTAGAAAATCAATGAATAAATCAAAAAATAAGTCGGTGAAAGATGTTTATGAGGCTATAAATTTTTAATTATGAGCATTATATAATTAAAATTTATGAACATAATGGGTTGTTTAATGGGATTTTTTGGCATAAAATTTGTATCATCTACGATGGATATATAAATATAAATTATTAATAAAAATTAGAATAAATTAAAATGATGGATTATCCAAATATCATTTCTTGTGAACTTTTATGGGTTACTTCAATAGTCATGATATTTTGTAGGTGTTATACATAGGCTAGGTCACAATTTAATAAATTTTTATATTGTTTATAAAATCATAAGAATGTTACCATTTATGTAAAACCAAAAATTTCCAACACTTGATAATTATAATCACATGTAACTTTATATAGTTGACATACATAAGAAGATTATTGTATATGAAGAGAAAGTTAAATTGGGAACTCTTTAGAGAATTATTCTAATAAGACACTACTCAATGAATTTTAAAGACAATATTTTATAAGCTGAAAAATTAATACTAGAAGTCAAATTTTTTATTATCACTTGTGGAAGGAATATTTAAAATTTTAAATGGGATATTTAATGGTAATTTATCCCTAGTATGTATTCATTATGTGATGCTTTCAAATATTCATGCTAGATGTTAAAAGAATGTTTATGAACATATTAGTGAGATTGATTTCACAAAAAAAATTCTAGTTTCCCTATAGAAGGAACTAGAATTCATATAGTTTAAGGGGAAAACCCCTTATTAATTTCATAGTCAATATAGAGGAATAATATATATTGGAATATCTATAAGAAGAATATTAGAATAAGTTTTCTTCATCTATATAAGTTATAATGATATCCCCAATGGATAATTATTAAACTAATGTTCATGTGAATTAAAAAACATATGGATTTCTATATTTTAGTAGAAAATGTGGTGGAAATTATGAAGACCGTGATCTATATATAAAAGAGATTTTTAATATTTTTGGTTTAGTTAGACAATGTTGAATTAATATGAGTTAATATATTACATAAAGTTACAATAATGAAGTATTAGTGGATGAATATGATAGGAGTCATTTTATATCTATAGAAGCCATGAATTACATATTCAACAATGATGAAAAAACCAAAATCATTGATTCCCATAAATTCTATTTCATAGAAAAAGAAAATAGAACTGAAACATGAGAGGATTAATTTATATCGTCGTGATTTACACTTTCATCAAAGGTAAAAATAAATGAATCAATATAGAGTCCTCATTTATGAAAATTAATAGAGGTTATTTGTGTCAAGACCCGCCTTAACTAAAAGGAGGTAAGGGTCAGCAGATTGCCAGGCCCTTCCTTATTCAAGTGGAAGGAGAGATAATGACCCCTGAAACCCGCCTTCAATAGGTCCCGGAGTGGCGATCGGCGCCAAGGGTATAAAATCGCTCACTAAATGGAAGGCATTACCCTTTTTCTTTTAATTGGATCGGGAGATAAGATGGTAAATCCCAAAAACACAAAAAGCGTAAAGTAAAGGTGAATCCAAGAACCATTCCCAATGCATGTTACAAAATTAAAAACCACAAAGTACAAAATGACTACAAGGGTAAAGTACCAAAGAAAGAAAAATAGAAACTGCAACTGCCCCAACGGTCTGAGATAGTATGGTCCCGTGCGATCCCTGAAGTCCTCTTGGAAACCTGAAAGTAGTTTTATATACATAGGATGAGCATACAAGTATACTCAATAGGGAAAACCAAAAACTCTCGTGCACAGGTGGGGGAATGTACTAAAGTCCTGTGAGAAAAAGAGTAAACAAAAGGTAAACAATCCACCCAAGCCTCACCAAATAACACTCCCCAAATAACGCAAGTCAAGTAATATATATATAATAAGAACACATAGATGTTTGGGTACCCCGCGCCACTTTCCCACTGGTTATTGAAGACATCATACGCATCAAACCAATCCCGCCATTCTCACCGTAGTCCCACTGCCACACCTCGCCCGCACACACCTGGGCCACAACCTCACGCAGTCCCACTGCCAAACCCCGCTCACACACACCTGGGCCACAAATGTCACATGTAACCACGCCTGAAAACACCTAGGCCATAACAATAACCACCACACCCGAAGACACCTGGGATAGAAGATCAACTGCCACGCCCGAAGACACCTGGTCCTCATCCCGAAGAGACTAGGGAAACTACCTGCCCGCACACACCTGGGCCATAACCACCACACAAACCTGCCTGAAGGTTCTTGAGCTAATAATGGACCTCAGGCAATCACATCCTGCCCAATGATACTTGGGCTATCCGGGAAAGGGAGCATAAAAGGAGCTAATAACCAGCCACTGATAATAGTGTTGGGAAAAACACCCTCCCCCATGAAATGGGGGTGTTCGGCACAAAGTTATCGACTTGGGTGGGGCATGAATAAGAAACACAAAACTATAAGTATATATATATATATGTAACAAGCACTCACCAAACTTTTAGGTTTTTCTTCAGCCTTCCTAAAGAACGAAAACATCACCATGTCCAAGTCACAACTCATACCAAACGAATCCCATTTTCCCCATCATTTTTTTCATGTTCATTAATGGTGTCTAATTAAGTTCTGCACCTACTTGGGCAACTAGTAATCATAGGAAGAAGTACAAGAAAGCAAACATTCAAGCATTAACTACAACATCCACACCCGATTCTCTCATAAATCCACAAAAACCAAGGGAAACCACAAGATACATCCCATTTCCAATACCTAGGAGCCAAAAGGTTTTTCAAAAACAGAGGATCCCACCCAATTCATGATATAAACAAGGTAAACACCCAGTCTTAAAATTCACAACCACTGAAAGTATAACACAGGGGATCCCATCCCCAATTTCACAACCACTGAGAGTATAATAACAGGGGATACCATCCCCACCCACATCACCCAGCAAATGGACCATGAAGGAAGAACAACCAACAAACCACCACTAAGCAGGCCCATGTCGGTATTTTCAGATTTATAAGATTTAACACACTCCATGATTTTGATTTTCGTGTGCTTTAACTGGGGTTATCACAGAGGGATTGATCATGGTGCCTCAATTTATTTAGCCGAATATACGTGATTAACCAATTTCCTTTTCACAGAAGGAGTTTACAAATACAAAACAAGCCATTTAAAACATCACTGGGGGTTCATTAGTGCACAATTAAATACCACCAATGGCCATGATTTTCAGAAGGCGTGAGCCCGCACAATTCAGAAAAGAAGATCATAAAACAGAGAAACATAAAAAGCATCATCCAACACAAACCCCCCTAATTCTTTATAGAATACGTTTATTATCTTTGTTTAGGTTTGGTTTATCTAATTCCATAGAATCAAAAGCATTCCCACCCCGCATGATACACAAACGGAGAGACGAAGGATAAATTCCCTACCTTTTGATCAAGGTTGGGCGCGGAACTTCACGGATAGCGATGCGGATCGTCCGAATGAAAATTTGATCATCTAAACAAAGGGTACTCCTAGAACAGGGTGATCGTGAAAAGAAACCTAGGAGAACCCTTTTTGTTTATAAAGGCTAGTAACGGTTGAGATACCAACATGGAACCGCGTAAGGAGCAGTCGTCGTGGGTTGACCACACGGTCCCACATGTTAGTTAAGGGTCGGGCGGTTTAAACCTATGCACACACTAGGTAAAATAATTAAATATTTAATTAAAACATTTATGGGCATTACTGGACTTTAAAACAAGCTTTAATGGGGTCAAAATAGGGTTTAAAACCAAATTTGCGCAAAAGGAATGCTTTTAGAAAGACCTTGTGGGGGTAGGCGAGAGCCACCGGTAGCCGAACTACCAGTAGGCTGCAGTGACCGGTAGAACGAGCTACCGGTAGGATGTAGCTATCAATAGACCGAGATACTGGTAGGCTCTAGATATCGGTAGACCGAGCTACCAGTATACAGAGCCACCGGTAGCTACAGCTACCAATAGACCAAGCTACCGGTAGACAGAGATACTACTATGATGTGGCTACCGAAAGACCGAGCTACCTGTAGGCCTTCTACCTGTATGCTAAGGCTACCAGTAGGCCTACCGTTACTCCAAACCTTACCGAGATCCCCAGACCAGAAAACCCAACATGATATTTTCACAAAGTAATGGACCCCGGAAACTTGGGCCATTACATCAGATACCTCTTAAACAATTCTCGTCCTCGAGAATCAAAACAACCGAGAAGGAAAGAGAGGGTCTGAACAACCACCTTGAAAGATACCTCTTAGGAGTGAACCCCGTTGTTAACTTAGAACACCTTCCTATCAAGAACCAAACAACATACCACGCCAAATGCATAGCCATGCGAGTTGGGGAGTCTCTTTCCCCCATGTCATGATATTATCCACTTTGGGCGGCACTGACTCACCCGCACGGGTTTAATCGCATCCACCTTAATGTGTCTTTATTAGGGGTCAGGTCCTCCCCTCCCTATTTCCATGTATTTTTACACACATTCAATGGAACGAAACCCAGTATTTCATAGCCAACAAGGTAAAACTTTCTACCACAACGGCTATAAACCGAATAGTACAAGACTCAAAAAAACTCTGGGTACTGGGCACGCATCTGTGCTTCCCTCTCCCACATAATCTCCTCAAGCCCACCATGTCTCCATAACACACGAACCAAGGGAATGGTTCACCCACGAAGCACCTTCTCTTTGCGATCCTTGATCATAACTGGTCTCTCCACAAAAGTCACGTCATCCTCGATGTCTAGATATCCCCAGCCGAGGACATGTGAATCGTCGTGCAGATACTGACGGAGCTGGGACACATGGAATACATCATGTATCCTCAGTAGTGGCGGTGGTAACGTTAGCTGATAAGCCACTTCGCCCACTCACCACAACACTTCGAAGTATCCGATGAACATCGGAGAAAGCATACTCCCTTTTTTGAACCTCCGTTGTCTACACCGCGGTGAGACCTTCAAGAACACGTGGTCTCCAACCTCAAACATCAAGGTCCTCCTCCTGGTATCAGCATACGACTTCTATCGGTCCTGGACCGCCTTCAACCTTTCCCGTATGAGCTGAACCTTCTCTGTTATGCTCTGCACCACCTCCGGGCCAAGGATGCATGCCTCTCCTACTTCGGTCCAACACACAGGTGAACGACATGGACTCCCGTACAAGGCTTCAAATGGCCCATACCAATGGTATAGTGATAGATATTATTTTAGGCGAACTCTAACAGAGGTAAGTGTGCACCCACGATCCTCCTGAGTCCAGAACACATGCCCTCAGCATATCCTCCATGGTCTAGATGGTGCGCTCTTTCTATCCATCTGTCTGGGGGTGGAAAGTAGTGCTAAGGCGTAGCTGGGTGCCAAAAGCATGCTGAAAACCCCTCCAGACTCATGAGGTAAAACATGAATCCCTATCCGTGTCTATGGACCTCAGAACTCCATTCAACCGCACCACCTCATCCATGTACCGTCGTGCCAAGGCATCCACTGCACATAACTTCTTAAGTGCCAGAAAGTGAGCCGATTTTTTCAACCTGTCCACTACCACCCAGATGGCGTCGTCTCCCCCATGGACCTTGGGTAGTCCCGTGACGAAATCCATCGAGATGTCATCCCACTTCCACTCGGGGACATCTAGAGACAGCAGTAGGCCACCTGAACTCGGTGTTCAGCCTTCACTTACTGACACACTAAGCACTTTGCCACAAACTCTGCCACTGCTCGCTTCACTCCGGGCCACCAAAACTTTCTCTTCAGTCCCTGGTACATCTCGGAAACTTCTCGGTGTACTACGAGTGGTGAGTTGTGGGACTCACTGAGAACATTGTCGTGCATCGCCTCTGGAACAAATAGCTTTCTCTGAAAAAGCATCCAGTTTTGGCCATCCTCCGTCCGTCCTTCCAGAGCATTTCTCTAGACGACTCGGCCACGCATCACCTCGCACTCTAGGTCTCCCCATGAGACTCCTCCACTTACAGAAATAGAGACGACTGAACTGTCATCTGACACAGGAAACCTCTACCGCTATACATCCTTGCATCCAAGTTCAAGGTAGCCAACTCCTCCATTGACTTCCAGGCATTTTCCGACTCTTGGACCTCATCCTTCTACATCCTCTTGCTCAAGGCATCGGCCACTACTTTCCTTCCTTGATGTTTAGGAAATTTCAAAGTCGTAATCCGGGAGGAACTCCATCCACCTCCACTTCCGCAAGTTTGGGTCCCACTGGGAGAAGATATACCTCAAACTTTTGTGATCTGTGAAGACCATAAAGCATTACCCGATGAGGTAATTCTTCCATTACTTTAGCGCAAAAACAACCGTTGCAAGCTCCAGGTCATGGGTGGCATAATTACGCTCATGAGGCCATTGTTTCCTAGACCCATAAGAGATCACTCCTTACTGCTGCATCAACACACATCTGAGGCCTTTCCCTGAAGAATCACATAACACCTCATATGCCACCCCTTCTTCTGGTAGCCTCAGCAATGGGGCACTATACAACTTCCACTTCAGATAGATGAAGGCTACTCGCACTGCTCAGTCCACACGAAAACCTAGACTTTCTTGGTCAGGGCTGTCAGAGGGGCTACAAGTTGGGAGAAGTTGGGTACGAACATCCGATAGTAACCCGCCAGCCCAAGGAAACTACGGACCTCTGCCACATTCTTGGGTGCTTCCCAAGAAACAACTGCCTCAACCTTTGATGGTTCCACCGCTACCCCCTGCTCGGACACCACGTTCCCGAGGAATTGCACTTATCGTGTACAAAAATTGCATTTTGACAACATACCATAGAGATGGTGCTGTCAGAGGACCTCTAAAACTATCCTCAGGTGCTCCGCGTGATCCTCCTCTGATCTTAAATAGATTAGGATATCGTCGATGAACACAACTATGAACAGATCCAGGTACTCTCGGAAGATTGAGTTCATAAGCCCCATGAACACAGCTGGGGCGTTTGTAACACTGAAAGTCATGACTATGAACTCGAAGTGTCCATATCTGCACCTGAAGGCCATCTTCGGGAAGTCTCCATCCTTCAATATCAACTGGTGATACCCAGAACGCAGGTCGATCTTCAAGAACCACCCTACCCCTTTCAGCTGGTCGAAAAGTTCATATATCCTCGGAAGAGGGTAGCGATTATTGATTGTTACATAATTCATCCTCCTGTAGTTTATGCACAACCTGAGACCACCATATGCCTTCTTTGAGAACAATACTGGAGCACCCCATGGTGAAAAACTCGGTTGAACATAACCCCTCTTCATCAGATCGTCAATCTGAATCTGCAACTCCCGTAGTTCCAAAGGTGCCATTCGGTAAGGAGACATCGAGATTGGATAGGAACCAAGCTGCAAGTCTATACCAAACTTGATATCCCATCGAGGAGGTAGAGTCATCACCTCCTCAGGAAAGACGTCCAAAAACTCACGGACGATCTCTGGCACCTCCTCCATCTCAGCATCTACGGACTCCACGGACATCTCGGCTAACAAGGAGAGGAGGGGTTCCTCTCGCCTATTGCCCTTTTGATTGCTCTGCTCGCTGGTGAAAGTAACACGCCATCCATCCAAGTCCGAGAACACAACCCTTACTCAGAAACAGTCGATGACGGAACACACAGAGAACATCTAGTCGATGCCTAGGATGACATTGTATGGATGTATCTGTAGTAAAAGAATATCCCTTACCGACTGATGTGGCCCTATGATCAGTCTGTATTCCCAAAAAACATAAAAAAAGTCGGTATTACCTCCAACTAGTGTGCTCAGCACCAGGGTCACGGGAAGTCTCTTGGAATCTAGACCCAAATCACGGGATAGACTAGGTTCAAAAAAGGATTGCGAAGCTCCGATATCGAACAAGGCATACGCAAGGGTGCTTAACAAACTGATAGTACCTCGAACGACCTCCGACCTTGCTGGAACTGCTTCCTCTACGGTGTAAAACTATCCACGCTCAGTTCCTCTGCCCCTCGGCTGTTGGCCACCTCCCAGACCATGCCCCAATTGAGGTCCCTGGGGGCGCCCTGAGGTCGGCCTCCTCTTGCAACATCTGCCCTTGGAGGAATGGGAGCTCGTTGTCCCTGCTGCTACTGCTGGAAAGGCCTTCCTGGAAGCTACTACTGGGGCGGGTGCTGGGGATGTCCGCCACCGCCGTACTATGCTCAGTCCGGGAAATGACTCTAGAGATTTCCACGGCTCCCACAGACGAAGCACTGTGGTCCTAGGCCTGATGGAAGTGGATGAGGACCGGGGGACCGGAACTGAAACTGTTGCGGCCTGCTCCCTGCTGACCGGAACATGGATGGTCCTGAAACTGGAGGCCTGGTGCTGATGGACATCCCCTTCGATGGTCCCAGCTGGATCCCCTCTCGCGACACAACTCCTAGAGTGTGCATCTTCCCCACCCCTTTCGGCCTTCTTCTGGACCTCCATGTGTGTCGGCAGAGTAAAGTGGGTAACAACATACTAGAGGGTGGTTCGGAGCACCTCCTCTAAACGTCTTTCCCGAGACTCCTCATTAAGAAGGAGGTCCAGAGAAAAATGTAAGATGTCCTTGAACATGATTCCTAGATCCCTTACTGACATACTCCCCTACTGGAGGGAGAGTAGATCATGTCTCTTTTCCTACTTCATCGTCGAAGAGAGGAATTATTCCCAGAACTCCTTCTCAAAATCATCCCATGCCACCTCAGCCACTCTCCTCTCTGCTAGGTAAAGTGTCCACCACTGACGCGCCGCTCCCTGCATCTGGCTGATGGCCAGAGGAACCCAGTACTCCGTCGGAGCCCGGATCAAGCCGAAGGCTATCACTAGCTCCTCTAGTCAGCCCTCCATCTTCATACCAGAGGTGCTTCCCTCATACTTCTCGAGGGACTATCACTGGAAGGCCCAGATTGTCTTTTGCCACTCGTGGTCCTCCTCCTCTCGATCAGCTCTCTGCCGATCGGCCAAGGTAGTCTCCGGGGCCTTGATCGCCTGCACCAAACTTTGTCGCCTTCCACGTGCCATAGCAGCAAGGTAAACAAGGAATGCCTAAGCCCAAGTAGTGTAGAATATTGTTCTTAAAACTTCTTAATTTTTTTATTTATTCTTAATTCCCAAGACACCCCAGAAACACGAGAACACAAGTCATTATGATACATGTAAGTTTCCTAGGGTCTCTCTACCCTGCAATCAGTGTGGCCTTACTTGGTCGTTTGGTAGTCCCAGAGTCCTCGCATTGGATCACGGGGGACCCTAAAATCCTGTGTCCTAGCCAGTCTTCCCTGGCCTAATTCATCCACCAAGGTCACCCAACACTGTTACCCTACTATCCCATGCAATCCTCACTATGCCTAACTCCAAGCTCCATCCTATCCCTCAACCTAGCTTTGATACCATTCTATCATGACCCGCCTTCACCAAAAGGAGGGAAGGGTCAGCAGATTTCCATACCCTTCCTTTTTTATGTTGAAGGAGAGATAATGACCCCTGAAACCCGCCTTCAATAGGTCCTGGAGTGGCGACCAATGCCAAGGGTATAAAATCCCTCACTAAATGGAAGGAATTAACCTTTTTCTATTAATAGGATCGGGAGATATGATGGTAAATCCCAACAACACCAAAAGAGGAAAGTAAAAGTGAAGCCAAGAACCATTCCCAATGCATGTTACAAAAGTAAAAACCACAAAGTACAAAATTACTACAAGGGAAAGTACCAATGAAATAAAAACAGCAACTGTAACTTCCCCAAGGGTCCAAGCTAGTATTGTCCCGCACGATCCCCGAAGTCCTCCTGGAATCCTGAAAGCAGTTTTATATACATAGGGTGAGTATACAAGTATACTAAATAGGGAAAACCAAAGACTCTCATGCACAGGTGGGGGAACGTACTAAAGTCCCATGAAAAAAAGAGTAAACCAATGGTAAACTATCCACCCAAGTCTCACTAAGGAACACTCCCCAAATAACGAAAGTCATTTAATATATATATAATAAGAGCACATCGATGTTTGGGTACCTCGTGCCACATTCCCACTGGTTATTGAATACATCCTACGCATCGAACCAATCCCGCCATTCTCACTGTAGTCCCACTGCCACACCTCTCCCACACACACCTGGGCCACAACCTCATGCAGTCCCACTGCCAAACCCCTCTCGCACACACCTGGGCCACAACTATCACATGTAACCACGCCTACAAACTCCTAGGCTAGAACAACCACCACCAAGCCCAAAGACACTTGGGCTAGAAGATCCACTGCCACGCCCGAAGACACATGGGCCTCATGCTGAAGATACTAGGGAAACTAGCTGCCCGCACACACCTAGGACATAACCTACACACCACCCCGCCTGACGGTTCTTGGGCTAATAATGGACCTCAGGCTATCACAGCCTACTCGAAGATACTTGGTCTATCTGGGAAAGGGAGCAGAAAAGTAGCTAATAACCAGCCACTGATAATAGTGTTGGGAAAAACACCCTCCCCCATGAAATGGGGGTGTTCGGCACAAAGTGCTAAACATGGGTGGGGTGAGAATAAGAAACGCAAAACAACAAGTATATATATCGAGAACAAGCACTCACCCAAAGTTTAGGTTTTTCTTCAGCCTGCCTAAAGAATGCAAACATCACCATGTCCAAGTAACAACTCATACCAAACGAATCCCATTTGTTCTATTTTTTTCATGTTCAGTAATGATGTTTAATTAAGTTCTACACCTACTTGGGAAACTATTAAGTATAGGCACAAGTCCAGGAAAGTAAAAAGTCAACCATTAACTATAACATCCACACCCGGTTCTCTCGTAAATCCACAAAAACCAAGGGAAACCCCAATATATAGCCCCATGTCCAATACCTAGGATCCAAAAGGTTTATCAACAATAGAGGATCCCACCCCAATTCGTGATATAAACATGGTAACCACACAGTATTAAAATTCACAACCACTGAAAGTATAACATAGGGGATCCCATCCCCAAGTTCATAACCACCGAGAGTATAATAACAGGGGATCCCATCCCCACTCAGATCACCCAGAAAAGGGCTCGTGAAGGAAGAACAACCAACCCACCACCACTAAGAAGTCCCATGCCGGTATTTTCAGATTTATAATATTTAACACACCCCATGATTTTGATTTCCGTGTGCTTTAACTGGGGTTATCACAGAAGGATTGATCCTGGTGCCTCAATTTATTTAGCTGGATATACGTGATTAACCAATTTCCTTTTCACAGCTGGAGTTTACAACTACAAAACAAGCCATTTAAAACATCCCCAGGGGTTCATTAGTGCACAAAGAAAGACCAACAATGACCATGATTTTCAGAAGGTGTGAGCCCGCACATTTCAGAAAAAAAGATCATAAATCAGAGCAACATCAAAAGCATCATCAAACACATCCCCCCCTCATTCTTTATAGAATCTGTTCAAAATCTTTTTTTAGGTTTGGTTCTATCAAATTCCACAGAATCAAAAGCATGCCCACCCCGAATTATACACAAACAGAGAGAAGAAGGAGAAATTCTCTACCTGTTGATCAAGGTCGGGCATGGAACTTCACAGATAGCAATGCGGCTCATTCAAACAAAAATATACTTGTCTGAACGAAGGGTACTCATAGAACAATGTGATCAAGAAAAGAAACCTAGGAAAACCCTTTTTTTATAAAGGCCAGGAACGGTTGATATACTAATGTGGAACCGCGTAAGGAGCGGGGGTCGTGGGTTGACCACGCGGCCCGACAGGTTATTTAAGGGTCGGTCAGATTAAACCTATGCACACACCAGGTTAAATCATTAAATATTTAATTAAAACATTTATGGGTGTTACCGGGCTTTAAAAAAAGCTTTAAAGGGTTCAAAATAGGGTTTAAAACCAAATTTTCACAAAAGGAGTGCTACTGGAAAGACCCCGTGGGGGTAGGCGAGAGCCACAGGTATCTGCGAGCTACCAGTAGCTGATAGACACAGGTAGACCATGCTACCGGTAGGCTGAATCCACCGGTAGACTGAGCTACCGGTAAATAGAGCCACCGGTAGCTACAGCTACATATAGACCTAGATACCAATAGACAGAGCTACCGATAGGCTGTGGCTACTGGTAGACCGAGCTACAGGTAGGCCTTCTACCGGTAGGATAAGGCTACCGGTAGGCCTACCGTTACGCCAAAATTCACCGAGATCCCCAGACCAGAAAACCCAACTTGAGATTTTCACAAAGTAATGGACCCCAAAAACCTGGGCCATTTCAATTTGAAACAAAATAGTTATTCAAATCACAAATTAATTTATGAAAATTTTGTATGCTCAATGCTGGAATGTTCTATTTGAGGTAACTCTCATCTTGAGAAATGCCGAGTTAAATCTAATAGATGTAACCACCTTTATAATGATATCTAAAAGTAACCATTTTGAGGGGGAGACCACTGAATATAGAGTTGAGAAATTTCAAGAACCACTTATAAAAATTTGATTTCTACAACTATTCTTGAGATAATCTCAATGAAAATGGTATGTGATGACACTCTAACACCTAGAGTTATAGAAAATACCAAAATTAATAAATATAAATTGTATTTTAATAAATTAAATCAATTTGAGTATTTGAGAAACAATTCCTGGATAATAATCATAGTAAATTCTAATTATGAACACAAGAACATGTTAACATATTTGGGGAGATAAGTTCAAAAAAATTTCTTTGATAATTCTTATAAAATTTGGTCTTAATAACGTATACTAATAAGAAAATAGTTGGATAAACATTGAATTGTATTGGGTTACATCCCTTTAGTGGGATTATATATGATAATAAATCAAGTATCATAATTTCTATAATCGGTAATTTTTGAAAAAAATCTCTTAATATTAATGGATGAGTTATTTGAAACTCATTTTCTAACCCTAATTTAGATAAATTAAATAAATTATAATGGGGGAGTTTTGGATGATGGTAAATAATTGTTAAAGGGTTAATAAAGCAATATTAAATGGATTTTTTATGATTTTATTCAAATGAGTACAGGAATAATTATTCATGATAAATCTAATTTTTCAGCCTCTGAATAAATGAATTTAGGGTGGAATCACATTCCTAGAGATTATTTATTTATTTTTATAGCTGTTTCACTTTAATTCATACCTACATTATGTAATTCACATGTTATACTGAAATATATAACCAGTGTTGAAAATGTTTCCAGATCACAGAAAAATATCCTATGAATATTGATCTTATGTATTCATATGAGTATTTTTCATTACAAAATAGTTATTTATATCCTTGTATATTAACTTATTATTATTTTTAATTTCCTAGGGGATTTATTTATCCATAACATAATCCCACAATATATTAATTTATGAAATTCTTATCATGATTGTGTACAACATATATTCAGTCAATTTTAGTTTTAAAACATGAAATGTATGTAAGGAAATAAATATATATAATTATAGTATTAGTATGTTTAACTATGATTTTTGGGATAACATTAATAAAATATTAGTATTATATATCATTCAATTCTTGAGTTTTTTTAAAATATGTACTCATTATTTTTAGTAAATTTTATGCTTCACGACACAATGATTATTTATTAGATAACACTTATTCCATTTTAGTATGTTTTTCATAATGGAATTTAATAATTTATTATTTTTCATATATTTCGTTTAATTATCTACCCATATCACATAAATTATATTGGTTACAATAACCTCACATTATTTTAAAAAAAATTGAATAATGGTTTTCTTCATTCAATGTCATTATATATGGAGATATTGAATATTGGAGGATGTATACTTTGATAAAATTTGTCATCCCATGTAAAAAAGAAAAATTTGGACCTATGAAAATTAAATATACATAAAAAATTTATTTTTTACTTGGTTGATTTAAAATTTTAATACATATATTATTCTTTAATAGTTCATTTATATTATCATAAATCTTCCTTGGAGGACCTAATAAGTAATAAGAAGGAAAATTTGGTCCAAATGATCATTTTCACAATGTATTAATATATGAGAACAACAGGAGAGTACGATGTCTACTCGGGAAGTGTATTGTCCCCAGCAGACATTTCCCACTTTGGCTGCCAGTTCAGTTAGCACTGAGTTGTAAATAGAGCAAGAATAGGTTGTACAAGCTTACAACGATATAGGAGATAGAATTATATAGGAATAAGAGGAAAAATATTATTAATATAGAAGCATGAATGATGCCATAAGACTGTTGATCAATTTATGTAATTCATTTCACCCTTATTTCCATCAATTCCACCAATTACCTTCATGGTTTTTGATACAAGAATTTTAATGATTCATTTATTATATGATTACCTGAGTGATGGTGACACTGGTACTAGTGGTCGTTTGGAGGATTCCATTCCTAGAGAAGGAGATGGTGATGGAGGTGCTGACATTGATGTTGAGGATGATGCTAAGGGTGATGTCGAGGATGATGTTGGGGATAATTGTGAGGATAATTGTGATGATATTGGTGAGGATGATGGAAATGATGATGATAATGGAGATGGTGGTGATATTGGTTATTATGAGATAATGATGGATAATTTTATTGTTTTATTAATATTTATGACACATTATGTATGATGATTGGATGTGAGTAAATATATTTGACGTTTTAATTTTTTTTGTCACTAGTTGAATTCAATAATCAGTTTCTTGAATTTTGTGTATTTTATGGTAGTGTGTTTATAAATTATTATATTATCATGTAGTGTGTTTTTAGGTATAGTTGTTTTGGGATAAGTTGGTGGAGATTATGGCTAGTATTTTTAGGAAACAATATAATAATGGTTTTTAAATTGTTGTTATAGAGTATTGGTAGATGACCAATACCAGGAGTTTCAAAACTGTTGGTATAGTTCACATCCTTGTGACATATAAAACCAGTTTAAATAAAAGTATTGGTATAGGCCTATAACCAAGACCATACTCCCAATGGTTTTGAGAACTGATGTTATAGGCTATTAAAAATGTTTTCAATTCTATACTAATAGTTTAAAACTGATGGTATAACACCTATTTCTTACAGTGGACATAAAAATCCTAAATAATGATGATATTTTGTAAAAAAACCTTATCTCATATTTTAATACCATCATACATATTTTTATATCCTATAAAATAAATATATATTTGGTATACATCTATCTCATAATAATTCTAATATACATCATTCCTTATACTGTTTACTTATATTCTTTTATCTCTAATTTATTAATGATTCTTTGTTACAATCACTATTCAGTGTAATAACTGCTTCATTTTTCATGTATGTTTTGCTTTAGTTGTTTTTGTCTCTATATATTGATCACAGTTTCACCATATATATATTGTGAATAATGATATATATATATATATCATATATATTCATTATATATGAATATATATTAATCCATAAATAGAGGAGTTTGAAAAAGTAATTACACTATTCATGGAGATGGTACGTGGTACGTACTTATTAATACTATTTTCACCTTCTGACGGATGGAAGAAAATAAATGTAAATTAAAATTCACCCTTTAAGAATAATTATTATGTCATATTTATAACATATATTTATTAAATATAACATTATTACCTTCTATGTAAAATGAAAATGAAAAATGAATCACATCTCTTCATGGAGCTGGTAGTCTACATGTATGCATGCACAACATTAACATTTTCATTTGATGAAAAATAGAGATTATAATGGTGGTTTGATGATCATAATAAAATTTAAATATATCAAGGATAATTAATTCATTATTTTATAATAAATTCAATAGATAACATGTGGTAAAAGTAAAAATAAAATGACCAGATAAGGGAATTAACTCTTCTTTGAAAGAACTCATTTAGATATCCACTTAAGGTCCTTATGGTTGGTATTTTGGAAATAATAAAACCTCTAAAATGTATATAAATATTCCTATATCATAAATTTTTAGTTATTGGTTGAGATATATTTCTCAAATTTTTGTAATGTTGGGAGTGAAGGGGTGTCCTTTTATAAGGGAGGGAAGAGACACTATTGGAATTGCTGAATGGATGAAAATATAAATAAGTCATTATCAATAAGAAATGTTCCAAATGTGTATTTATTAGAATAAAAAGATTATATGGTAAAAATTAAATTTTAAAATTAAATTTATATTGGTTTTGGTTCCTTTTTAATCATTATCTTTTGGTGTAACCCGTTGGTTAACCCATTTTAACCTCAACTACAGTAACATCTTTTTCAATCCTAATGGGTTATAATTTTCCATATATGGTGAAAATTAGATCATAAATGGAAAAGAGAAGAAATTTTATACAATATATTATCTAATTTTTCAGGTTTCATTATTTCTATTATTATTGAATAATTTAATTAAATATTATTTTCATAAAATATCATTAGTATCATTTTTAACACTATTCATTTAATTTAATATTAATAACACTAGGACACAGATGAAATATGAGTATAATCCTTTAACACATCACAAATATTTTATATTAATCTATTAAATTAATATCAAACTATAACTCACTCAATTTATGTTACTCGTACTATTTTCAAAATCATTTGCTTTATTTTTCTATTATTTGATGACATACTTTGTCAGCATTGTGTGGGAATTTAAGGTAACATCACAATAACTAAAAGTTAGTAATAAATATATATCAAAATATTATTTTAATTTTTCTAAAAATAATAATTAATATTCATTCAAAGCGTTCTTTTTTTCAATTTAAACACATAAGAGATATTAAAAAAAGAGAGTGAAATTTTGTATATTTCATTGCATTAAATTTTATATGGGTCATATTCAAGGAAAATCATACCTTAAATAATTAAATTTCAATATAATGGTGATAAGGTGTAAATTTTTTATATATAATAATAATGAGGATGAAAAATGTGACCATAATACTTAGTATTAATCTTGGACAATCAGATTTATTATTTACTAAGGTGATAAACATTAGCATTGTCACTCTTCGTAATGACTAAGAATAAAAGGGGTATATTTAACATATTTAAAATATATGATTCCAAACCTGATATCCATTTTTCATGATTCAGTATCTTTATGTGAATGAAATTAAATTTAAAATAAGTGCGCAAAATGTGACAAAATCGCTTTTTAGGAAAATATTGTTTTTAAGCATAAGACTAGATTTATTCTTGTCCTGTTACAAGAAAAACAATATTAGATGAGTGTTAAAAAATTAGATTGAATATATAATATATAAAATTCATTAAAATATATTATCAATTTTAATAAATTTAATTAAGATAAAAACATATTGTGTTCCTAAAACTGTTTCTCAAAAAACCATTTCTTTTACTTTTAAATGATTTTTATTTTCATTTATAATCAATAGAAAACATTTTAGTTAGGATTAAATTACATATTATTCATAATATAGTTAGTAAAATTCATACCTTTCAATCCCATATCTATGTGATACATTTTATACCAAAAAAATTCTATAGTGTATCGCGATTCATTTAAACTCATGTTGTGTGTATCATAGGCTATCAAAGAAATTTAAATTATTTGAAAAGAATTATATCATTAAATACCATATTTTATTATAATATCTATAAAATAATAAATGTTCATTCTTCAAATCTCAATATATTTACCGAACCAAATTTATTATAACAGGTTATCCAATATGGATAAATCGTACATTAATCTGTAAATCCATAGCAATAACCCCCAAAATGCATCTTAAACGGTTTAAAAAGTACATAACCTTTAAATAAATCCCAAAAATGTCATACCAAACTCAAAATAGATTAATTTATAGTGAGGTCACTAAATTAACTATTGAGTCCTCTGAAAGATTGTTGAATTCTTCTTATGATTGCTGTTGTAATAATCACAAATCATCAATTACTTAATCCGGTTGGATTTCTCAAATACATAATTAGAACCTCTTAATGAATCTGTGTATATTCGTTGGATATGTTTTTATCTCTTTGTTATTGATTTACAAGTATTCTGGAAGTCCTCTGGATCAAAGGACAACGGTCGCACTGATCCATATCAAAGGAAAACAGTCGCACCGATCCATATCAAAGGACAACGGTCACACCGATCCATATCAAAGGACAACGGTCGCACCAATCCATATCAAAGGACAACGGTCGCACCGATTCATATAAAAGGACAACTGTCTCACCAATGCTGATCAAATGAGTCACCGAAGAGGTCTCACCGATGCTGATCAAATGAGTCACCGAAGATGTCTCACAGATGCTGATCAAATGAGTCACCAAAGAGGTCTCACCGATGCTGATCAAATGAGTCACCGAAGATGTCTCACCGATGCTGATCAAATGAGTCACCGAAGATGTATCACCGATGCTGATCAAATGAGTCACCGAAGATGTCTCACCGATGCTGATCAAATGAGTCACCGAAGAGGTCTCACCGATGCTGATCAAATGATTCACCGAAGAGGTCTCACCGATGCTGATCAAATGAGTCACCGAAGATGTCTCACCAATGCTGATCAAATGAGTCACCGAAGATGTCTCACTGATGCTAATCAAATGAGTCACCAAAGATGTCTCACCGATGCTGATGACCCACCGATCACTTGACACACTGATAGTCATAAACAGCTGTTTTAATTTATTTATCTTTATTTAATCTAACCAACGGTCATATTTGGAATATTTTAAATGCTCTGTCATTTATTTAATGTGTGTTGTTGGATGTCAGGTAACCGTACCTCGTACCTGCAAAACAAAATCATTTCTTTTTCCAGAGCACGTGCTTTAATTAAAGGAAGGATGCGCTACTGCAAAGAGAGAGACATATAGAAAAATACAAAGACCGCAAGGTGTGCTGGAAGAACAACCAAGTGTGAATGCAAAGAGACTACCGAACATACATGAGGAACTCATTCATCATGACTCACCAGTGAAGAGCCGAGAAAGTGAACATAACAAAAGAGCTTCATCGACTGTCTCTACACCTGGAAATCAAGGAAACAGACGATACTCTGTTTTCCAGACAAAAACCAGAAGAGGACTCAGAGTGAATTCTGATCAATCAAAGGAGTCCAGAACTGCACGACAATCACTAGAGCCATTCCCAAACTCTAAACATTTTCTATGTGATTTATCTTTTTTACTTATTGATCAGTGTGTGTTATATGCTGCATTTTTACACACACTGTCTCCTGTACTCTAACTGGTGGATTTGTAAATCCTCACTCACCTCTCTTACATTTTGTATTTCCCACTAAAATAGTGGTAGAGGTCATGTGACCTGAACAGATGGTTGCTGTTGTGTTTGTTCCCACGAATAACTGTGGTAGAGGTCTTGGACCTGGATTGCTGGTTGCTGTTGTTATCCCCGATCCAGGGTGTGGATCATCTTTTTATAAAAGCTTTTGAGAGGACTAAGTCTCAACTTGAGACTGAACCTCTTGGTTATATCTTTTGTGCTATATCTTTCAATGTTATTCTTTTATTACGCTACTAATTTCTTTAAAACCAAAACTGTTTTAAAGTCACTTTGATAATTAAATTCGCAAGTGTTTATATCAGTTGTAAATCAGTAAGTTGGTTTCAAAAGTTAATCAACCTTTCTATTTTGATTAACTTGGAAATAATCAATCCCTTGAGAACCCAACCGAACCCTTACTTTGATATAAATTCACTACAGTTTAATTTAGTATTTTATTTGGGTTTTTAAGACAAAGTTTTTAAAACAGAAATTTTACTTGGAACTCAATTCACCCCCCCACTTCAGTATCCACTCCGACCAACAATTGGTATCCGAGGTAGATTTAAATATTTTCTAAAAGTTTTTTTTCAACTGTGATATTAGTTGTATTTTAAAGTTCTTAAAATTTCTGTTATTTCTAAATTTTTATCTCTTTAATATCTTTTCCTTAAGTAAGCTATCATTGATGATAGAGTTGAAGGTGTTTATACCAATAGAACACCATTTTTCAATGGCACTAACTATGTTCAGTGGAAAATCAAGATGAAAATTCATTTACAAAGCATGGGTTTTGATATTTGGAATGCTATAGAATCTAAATATAAAATTCCTACTACTGTTAGAACTACTTGGAATGAAGATACTAAGACAACCTACAATATTAACTACAAAGCTATGAATGCCTTGTACTGTGCTCTAGGAGATGAGTAATTTAATAGAATATGTGCTTGTAAAACTGCTTATGAAATTTGGGATACCTTAGTTGTTTCTCATAAAGGAACAACTAATGTTAAAGAAATGATATTGAACACTTACACCATTAAGTATGATAATTTTAAGATGAATCCTGATGAACCTATTTCTGACATGTATCTCAGGTTTAATGAAATTATCAACACAATGACTTCTCTAGGAAAGGATGATCAATCAAAGGAACAAATTATGAGAATTCTGAGATGTCTACCTGAAAGATGGAGGGGAACTTCTGTCTCAATTAGAGAATCAAGTGATATTGGTGAACTACCAGTCAAGGAACTAATTGCCAAGTTGATGATGTATTAATAGGAACTCAAGGTTAACAAAGAAGAAGAAGATGAACCAAGAAAGAAGTCTGTTGCCTTCAAAACTATAACCTCAAAGAATAAGGATAAGGAAAAGATTCAAGCTATCAATGAAAGTTCAAGCTGTGAAGATAGTGAGAGTGATTCTGATAGTGATGCTGAGATGGATCACATTTCCAGAAGATTTAAAAAGTTTTATAGGAAGAAGAAGTTTTTCAGAAAGTAAAACTACAATGGTAAGTATGACAACAAGGGACATTGGAAAAAGGATTGGAAGAAATCTGACAAATCAGATGAAGTTGTCTGTTATGAGTGAAAAATAAAGGGAGACTTAAAAGCAGACTGTCCAAAGTTGAAATACAAGAAGAGGTATGATTACAAGGATAGTAAGTACAAAAAGGCTATGAAGTCTACTTGGAGTGCTTCTGAGGATAACTCCACTAAATCTGAAATTTCTGAAACTGAGCACAGAAATAAGGCAAACATGTGTTTTATGAAAAAAACTTATGAGGTAACTTCAGAAACTCCTGCTTCTAATTCATATTATTCTGGAGATGATTCTGAATGTGATAACATATCAAAATCTGAACTGTTTGAATATTGTGATATGTTAGAAGAAACCTGTAATGAGCTGAAAGACAAATACAAAGGTTTAAAGAAATAGTATGCTTTAACTGTTAAACATAAATCTGATCTTGGTATTGAAGTAGAAAAGAATGCTCAGTTTCTTAAAGAGAATACTGAACTAAAATTATCCAATGAGAAACTTAATAAATACTTAGAGAAATTTACAAATGGTAAGGATACTCTTACTCAGATTCTAGGTAAGAAAATAGCACCTAGATACACTACTAGTATAGGATACCAACCTGGACAAAGGAAGATTACCAAAACTAAATTCATTCCTAAATCTCGATAGAATGTAGCTAGTTCTGAAACTTCATATGCTTCAACTAGATATATTCATAGTTATGGATCTAATAATGTTTATCTCTCAAATTCTGTTGATTCTACAACTCTCATGAGACCCATAAGACAAATTTGGGTACCAAAAGCTCTGATTGCTAACCTATCTGGACCCAAGAACATCTCGGTACCAAAATCATTTCCTATCTAAATCTATTTTGTAGGGAACCTGCTTAAAAAGCTCCTATAGAAATCCTTGGTATTTGGACAGTGGATGTTCAAGACATATGTCTGGAGACTTCTCATGCTTTAAAAGCTTAGTCAGAGTTGATGGAGGTTTTTTCACCTTTGGTGATAATTATAAAGGGAAAATCATCGGCTTAGGCCAGATTGGTAACACTGGCTCAGTACTAATTTCTAAAGTTTTATTTGTTGATGGACATAAATACAATTTGTTAAGTATTTCTCAGATATGTGATGATGGTTTTTATGTTAAATTTAAAAATGATTCTTGCAATGTTTTTAATTCTAAAAATGCTTTAGTGTTTTCTGATTTAAGAAATGAAAATGTTTATGCTGTCGATTTAGATTCTTTATCTAAGAAAAATATTACTTGTTTAAATGCTTTTCATAAAGAGTATTGGCTTTGGCACAGGAGATTAGGACACTGCAATGTGCATTCACTTAGAAAACTTTCTAGGAAGAACTTAGTTAGAGACCTACCCAAACTTGAATTTCCAGCAGACAAAGTTTATAATCCCTGTCAAAAGGGAAAACAACATAAAGTTTCTTTTAAATCAATGAAAGAAGTGTCAACTTCTCAACCTCTCGAGTTGGTTCACATGGATTTATTTGGACCTTCTAGAGTTTCTAGTTTAAATGTGAAGCATCATGTCTATGTTCTTGTAGATGACTTTTCTAGATACACATGGGTATACTTTCTAGCTCACAAAAGTGAATCTTGTTCTTACTTTCTTAAATATTCCAAGCCTGTAGAGAACCTTAGTGGACTTAATATTAAAACCCTGAGAAGTGATCATGGTCGTGAGTTTGAAAATCATGAGTTTGAATCTTACTGCTCACACAGTGGCTATAGTCACAATTTCTCTGCCCCTAGGACACCTCAACAGAATGGTGTAGTATAAAGTAGGAATAGAAACCTGCAAGAGATTGTGTGAACTACGCTTAATGAGTATGACCTACCTGTTTATTTTTGGGTTGAAGCTGTAAATATAGCTTGTTTTGTTATCAATAGAGTCTTGATCAGACCTGTTCTTAAGAGGACCCCTTATGAGTTATGGAACCATAGGAAACCTAAGGTTAACTACTTCAATGTTTTTGGCTGCAAAGTCTTTATTCTTAATACTAAAGATAATCCTGATAAGTTTGCATCCAACAGTGGTGAAGGAATTTTTCTAGGTTACTCAACTTCCAGTAAAACCTATAGAGTTTTCAATAAAAGAACCAAATGTGTGGAAGAAACTTTTCACATCAAATTTTATGAAACTGATCCACATGAACCTAATACCTCTCTTGAAAATCTTGAAGATGATCTATCTGGTTTGAACCTTAATGATAAAAACAGTGGACCTGTAGTTAAAACATCCAGTTTTGGAAATTTTCCAGACCCTGCTTCTGTTGAACCTGAACCTATAGATGAACCTGAAATCTTGAGCCCTACCTTTTCTAGATCAACTAGAATTCTGAAGAATCATCCTTTAGATGCTGTTGTAGGAAATCTTGATAGAGGGACACAGACTAGAGCTTCTCTTAGAAATCAGGTTGAACATCAAGCCTTCTTGTCACAACTAGAACCTAAAAATATCAATGATGCTATCAATGATGAATCTTGGGTAATGGCTATGTAAGAGGAAATAAATCAATTTGAAAGAAACAAATTCTGGAAATTAGTAGAAAGACCTAAGGACACTATAACCATAGGCACAAAATGGGTTTTTAGAAACAAAGTTGATGAATCTAAAAACATCACTAGAAACAAAGCTAGGCTAGTTGCACAAGGTTACAATCAAGAATAAGGAATTGACTATGAGGAAACCTTTGCACCTGTAGCTAGATTTCAGGCTATTAGGATCTTACTTGCCTATGCATCACATCTGATTTTCAAATTATATCAAATGGATGTGAAAAGCTCTTTTTTAAATGGTTTTATTGTTGAAGATTTTTTATGTAGATCAACCACATGGTTTCACAAATCCTCATTTTTAAAATCGTGTCTTTAAACTTTCTAAAGATTTATATGGTTTAAAACAAGCTCCAAGAGCTTGGTATGAAAGACTTTAAAATTTTCTTATTTCAAAAGGATTTACAAAAGGAATAGCTGATCCCACTCTTTTTATAAAAATGACTTCAAAAGATTTGTTAATAGTACAAATCTATGTTGATGATATTATTTTTGGATCTTCTAAAAATTATTTATGTACTGAATTTCCACAGGTTATGCAAAATGATTTTGAAATGAGCTTAATGGGAGAGCTTAATTATTTTCTGGGATTTCAAATCTTTCGAACTAAAGATTGTATTATTCTAAATCAAAGTAAATATACTAAGGATTTATTAAAACATTTTGGTATAGCTAGTATTAAGTAAAGTGATATACTTATGAGTACTACCTGTAAATTGGATATTGATGAAACTGGTAAACCAGTTGATCAAACTAATTACAGAGGTATGATTGGGAGTTTACTGTATCTTACTACTAGTCGACCAGATATTATGTTCAGTGTATGTATGAGTGCTAGATTTCAAGCTAATCCTAAAGAATCACACTTACTGGATGTTAAAAGGATTTTTAAATATCTTATGTATACCGTGAATTTATGTTTGTTTTATCCAAAAGGACAATCATTTGATCTAACTAGTTATTCAGATGCTGACTTTGATGGATGCAAGTTAGATAGGAAAAGAACATATGGAACATGCCATTTACTTGGAAAATCGCTAGTATCATGGTGTAGTAAGAAACAGAACTCAGTTGCATTGTCTACTGCTGAAGCAGAATACATCACTGCTGGTAGTTGATGTGCACATATTCTGTGGATGAAAAACACTTTATTGGACTATGGATTTGATTTTAAATAGGTTTCAATTAACTGTGACAATACTAGTGCGATCAACATATCTAAGAACCCTGTGTCTCACTCTAGGACTAAGCACATTGATATCAAACATCACTTTATAAGAGATCATTATCAGAAAGGTGATATTTCTCTAGAATTTATTAGTTCTAAACATCAATTAGCTGATATTTTTAGAAAGCCTTTATGCTCTGAAAGAATGAATTTTATTAAACAAGAATTGTTGATGAGAGATCTGTGAAACTGATCTGTGAAACTGATCTGTGAAACCAATCTTTCTTTATATTACTTTTTATTTTGTGATTAATAACTACTTTTATCTTTATTATGGGAACCCTAAATGATTTAATAAATGATACGCGACTATTTATATTCCCCAAACCGTCGACCTTTCATTTATTTCCCGCCAAACCTTATTTCCTCTCTTCTCCTCCACTTCAAACCTTCGAACTCATGCTTTCCCCAGAATCGTCAAATGGATAACCAGAAGAGACCGAGCAAAGGATCAGAAAGTCTGGTACCTTCAAAGCGTGCTCGAGGCGAATCGAGTAGTACCACTCAAAGATCAGTAAATCCGAACCTGGAAACTCGGATTGTTGCTGTAGAAAAGGAAGTCAGCTCCGCCTGGCTTTTGACAAGTAAGTCACTATTGTTACAAGTTTTAGATTCACAAGGATGGAAAGCCTGGTTCTCATATAACACTCGTGTATACTACCCAAATCTAGTGCATGAGTTTTATATAAATCTTCAAGTTACTTTAGATGGTGTCGAGGCTGCCAGAATGTCTTTTGTAGTGAAAGGAACGAAAATATCTTTTTCATCTAAACAATGGGCTGAATGTTTGAATGTACCCCATGAGGGTCGGTATGAAGATTATGCTAGAAATATTCCTCCAACCACTGAATATTTCTCTTATGAGTTAGCTTTAGAGCTTTTGACTGGAAACAGAGAGTCAAGGAGAATCATAACATCAGAGATGTATGGTGAATGTAGACTTCTCTTTAAGTTTATTCAGCACCAAATTTCCTCTAGGAAAGGATATTTTGCTGCTGTAAGATGCCAGGAGGTTTTTCTACTGTTTTTACTAAAGACCCATGAGAAGATCAATTTGTGTAGATATCTAATGGTTCACATAGATGGAATGGTGAAACCTTATAAGAAATCCACTACCCTGTTCTATCCGAAAATGATCTCTGCTATGTTAAAGAATCTGGAATGTGTTGATGAAGCTGATGAGATAGCTGAATCTGATAGTGCTTTTTTTATTAACAAAGAAAATTTTAAACGGATGAAAATAAACTAGAACCCATGGAAAAATTGTTGGGTTTCTGATGAGGACATGTTGTATGAATCCTACAATCCCACTGATCATGGAAAGAGGCCGAAGTGTTTGAGAAGCCCTGGTTTGAATTCAGATGAGGAGCCAATTTATTCTGATGAAGAAGAAGAAGTAAATGTTTAAAGGAATAAAGACACTGAAGAGTCTGCTAAACAAGGGATGGAAGACACTGAAACAGAAGAAGGAAGTATGTATCCTCCTGATTATAGGAGTGATCCTGATATTGTGAGTCCTATGAGAAGAATAGACTTTGGATCCGCCAGTCCACCTTTACCCTTACCTGAATCAGAACCAGTTCTTGGTGACGAAAAATCTAGTTACCCTGAAGTATCTGACAGTGATGTTTCTGTGAAGAATGGAAATGAGAATGGACATGATGATGATAATGATGATGATGGTGATAACCGACCAGTGGATGGTCTTGCTATACCTCCAACGGAAACACATCAAACTGTACCAGAAACAGATGCCAATGGCAAGAGAGAATCTCTTGAAAACAATGGAAATGAAAGTTATGATAAACCGAAATATACTATGTGTGCTATTTCCTGGGATGATTACCCTGTTTTTTCTATTTTGGGTTTAGAGTATTCTGAAGAAGAAGAAGAAGAATCAGAATCTACTGCGGTTATGATGGAAAGCCAACCAGTTGAGGCAAGGTCTGCTCATGTTGTTGATGCTGCAGGTGCTCATCTACCTAGTTCTACTGTCTCTCAATCTGATTTTGAAAAGTTCAAATGTGAGTTGCTTACTGCTGTGAGAGACACAGTCAGAGAATAAATTTAAAATGCTATTAAACCAGACCTGGACAAAACTGGCGAGTTTATTGGCAGGCACATAGCCTCTCTAAATCAGATTCTGAAGGATCTACAATCTGGGTTAGTTTCTTTATCCAACGAAGTTAGATCCACCATCTCTGGTATGATGGAAGTGTTGAGAAATATGATTGAACATCTTAAGAAGTCTGATCTGAGAAAGTTGAAAGGTGAGATAACTCAGATAGTTCCTCAAGCTAGTACAACCAAAGTAACCAAGATCACTACTCGTGAGCTAGAGGCTCTAAAGCAGATTGTGCATGATGAATTGGCCGCCATTAGGCAAGTTCTTGATTTGGACTAGTTGAGGAAGATGAAGGAGCACAGTGATCACATTCATAAGATTCTAACAATATATTCAGCAGATGCCACTAAAGATCAGAGAGAGATCAAGGAAAAGGTTGATCACTACTTTCCAAAAATCTATACCAAGCATGAGATGACCGCAAATTTCAAAGTGTTAGCTGAAAATCTGAGACTACCTCCAGTCACTCAAGATTTCAAGACTCAAGTTCGACAGTTGCAAGATTTTACTCCAACCTTGGCATGGTTCATGGAAAATAAGGATGCTTTTGAGAAGGCTATGCAGTATGGTGCAGAAGTTATTCAAAATTTCATAAATCTTTGGAAGCCTTATCTGAATGCACAAGCCACTGCCATTGTGCTTCCTACTGCTGACCCTCTCGGTGCCTCTTATGTTGCTCCAAATCAGATCTCTGTTTCTCAAGCTCTCTCTCAACTCCGACCAGTTCCTCATCAATCTTCTCAACCAGCTCCAACAGCTCCACAGCAAATCCCAGTGGCATCCTCTCCTCCAACCTCCAAATTCATCTTACCACCGTTTCAAATTCGCACAGTTCAACCTGCCTCCAAGCCTTCCAACTTACCCACCATTGATCCTTCTGACAAGGGAAAAGCCCCGTTACACCCCCAGAAATAGTTGTGCGTTGTTGTTGATAGGGTGAACCCTATTGTGATTGTACTGTGATATCTTATAAACTTTATTCTCTTTTCTTTTTATTCTCACTACTGCCTTATTTTAATCTCTTCTTTATCTATTTTCCCTCCTTTTTGATTATCCCAAAGGGGGAGAAATCTGTATATCTGTATATCTATGGATATATGGGAGATATGGGGGAGATGGGAGAAATCTTTATATCTATGGATCTATGGGAGATATAGGGGAGATGCATCTCTAAAGGGGGAGATTTATATCTTTGTATGGCAATGCTTGAATATGTATTTAAAAGGCCTAATTTCCGGGGGAGATTTATATCTCATTATGTTTTTATTCTTATTATGCCTTGTTATTGATGATATCTTATATTTGTTAATGGCTAAGATTTGTGATTGGATATGATTTGTGATTATCAAAAAGGGGGAGATTGTTGAGCCCTCTGGAAGATTGTTGAATTCTTCCTATGATTGCTGTTTTAATAATCAAAAATCATAAATTACTTAATCCAGTTGGATTTCTCCTATACATAATCACAACCTCTTAATGAATCTGTGTATATTGGTTGGATATGTTTTTATCTCTTTTTTATTGATTTACAAGTATTCTGGAAGTCCTTTGGATCAAAGGACAATGGTCGCACCGATCCATATCAAAGGACAACGGTCGCACTGATCCATATCAAAGGACAATGGTCGCACCGATCCATATCAAAGGAAAACGGTCGCACCGATCCATATCAAAGGACAACGGTCACACCGATTCATATAAAAGGACAGCTGTCTCACCGATGCTGATCAAATGAGTCACCGAAGAGGTCTCACCGATGCTGATCAAATGAGTCACTGAAGATGTCTCACCGATGCTGATAAAATGAGTCACTGAGGAGGTCTCACCGATGCTGATCAAATGAGTCACCGAAGATGTCTCGCCGATGCTGATCAAATGAGTCACCGAAGATGTCTCACCGATGCTGATCAAATGAGTCACTGAAGATGTATCACCGATGCTGATCAAATGAGTCACCAAAGATGTCTCACCGATGCTGATCAAATGAGTCACCGAAGAGGTCTCACCGATGCTGATCAAATGAGTCACCAAAGATGTCTCACCAATGCTGATCAAATGAGTCGCCGAAGATGTCTCACCAATGCTGATCAGATGAGTCACCAAAGATGTCTCACCGATGCTGATCAGATGAGTCACCAAAGATGTCTCACTCATGCTAATGACCCACCGATCGCTTGACACACTGATAGTCATAAACAACTGTTTGAATTTCTTTATCTTTATTTAATCTAACCAAGGGTCATATTAGGAATATTTTAAATGCTCTGTCATTTATTTAATGTGTGTTGTTGGATGTCAGGGAATCGTACCTCGTACATGCAAAAAGAAATAATTTCTTTTGCCGAAGAACGTGCTTTAAATAAAGGAAGGATGTTCTACTGCAAAGAGAGAGACACATAGAAAAATACAAAGACTACAAGGTGTGCTGGAAGAACAACCAAGTGTGAATGCAAAGAGACTACCGAACTTACATGAGGAAATCATTCATCACTACTCACTAGTGAAGAGATGAGAAAGTGAACATAACACAAGAGCTTCATCGACTGTCTCTACACCTGGAAATCAAGGAAACGGACGATACTCTGTTTTCCAGACAAAAACCAGAAGAGGAATCAGAGTGAATTCTGATCAATCAAAGGAGTCCAGAACTGCATGACAATCACTAAAGCCATTCCCAGACTCAAAACATTTTCTCTATGATTTATCTTTTTACATATTGAGCAGTGTGTGTTATATGCTGCATTTTTACACACACTGTCTCCTGTACTCTAACTGGAGGATTTGTAAATCCTCACTCACCTCTCTTACATTTTTTATTTCCCACTGAAATAGTGGTAGAGGTCGTATGACCTGAATAGCTGGTTGCTGTTGTGTTTGTTCCCACGAATAATTGTGGTAGAGGTCTTGGACCTGGACAGCTGGTTGCTATTGTTATCCTCGATCCAGGGTGTGGATCATCTTTTTATAAAAGCTTTTGATAGGACTAAGTCTCAGCTTGAGACTAAACCTCTTGGTTATATCTTTTGTGCTATATATTTCAAAGTTATTCTTTTATTCAGCTGCTAATTTCTTTAAAACCAAAACTATATTAAAGTCACTTTGAAAATTAAATTCGCAAGTGTTTATATCAGTTGTAAATCAGTAAGTTGGTTTCAAAAGTTAATCAACCTTTCTGTTTTGATTAACTGGGAAATAATCAATCCCTTGAGAACCCACCGAACCCTTACTTTGATATAAATTCACTATAGTTTAATTCAGTATTTTATTTGGGGGTTTTTAAGACAATGTTTTTAAAATAGAAATTTTAATTGGAACTAAATTCACCGCCCTCTTGAGTATCCACTCCGACCAACATTAACAAAATATACTAATCATTAATCCATTAAACAAGATTAATTATATCTTAATTCTTGATACCATGTATGTGAATTCCTTGACCATATATTCTCCTAAAACATGGAAATAACCTGAATTAACATAATATCTCAATGAAAACATAAATGATTCAAAAAATTAACTATATCTTTATTCCTTAAACTAAATTTAATATTATTAAATATGTTCTATAAAAAAATTCAAAAACCTTATCAATGATAATATAAACCATTATTTCATTAAATCACTAATCAGTTCCAAGGTCACTAATAATATCCCACTCACTTTATCAATTTCAATAATCTCATTACCTCAAATAAAAATATTATATTAATATCAAGGGTATATTAAGTGTTATCTTTCCATAAATCATAAAATATCACCTTACCATTAGATCACATTTATAGGTTATCAGTAGAGTTAAACATATAGATGAAAATATTTAATGAAAAACTACTACAGAACAATACTTACATGTTACATTATTTTTATCACCATAAAATACTTGATAAAATAGTTCTATATCATTTTTATTTTATAAGAATACATATAATCTTTAATACTTTAACATTAATGACTGATATAGAATAAGACTTTCCTTGGTCTAGGTGTTTTGTATTAAGACATTGTCTTAGATATGTATAATTTACCCATATATAAGACATTTAATCCATTTGGAATTATTTTCTCTATGTCCTTAATTTCCATAAAGAATAAATCATCTCATTCCTTTAATATATTCTTCAAGGTTATTCAACCTATATAAAGGAAAATTAATCTTTTTAATTCTTTAATATCTTCTAACCAATATCTTAGAGAACTTCATCCCTCACTTGTTTGGTGAGTTCGAGAGTTGGTTAAGATGCGGGATGTTAATCATATATTGTGTTAACTGATTAGGAATAATCACTAGGTTTCACAATCTAGTTATTATTTCGTTTATTTTATTATTTGGATAATTATTCCATTTTATATTGCATCCACCATTATAATGAATCCTCACCATTATCCAAAACCAAAAACCATAGTGTGATAAATAATAAGCATAGTGGTAGAGCATGAAAAATAATCTATATTATGTATTAATTGTGGAACCTTCTATCTAATATCTTTATTCTTAAGGTTTAACCTAGGTATTCATGATCATCATCTAATGGTATAATTTACGATGGATTGTAAATAAAATGTGATTTAACATTATAATATCCCCTGAGAGTGTCAAATGCGGTGTGTAATAAGGGTGCACTCTCCATGAATTAAAATAATTGCTGACATATAATCGAAAAATGATTTTTGGGGTTATTTCACCTAGATATATCTATTCTAAAACCACGAGAAATTTATGTAACCAAAAAATGGATATGTTTCATGAAAAAAAATTATGTCATCATTTGAAGAAAAAATAGGATATTATCATATACTTCAACTTATCCCCTTGGCTTTGACAAAAGTTATATAATTATAATAATGGAATATTAACAAAACACACCTAGAATACCTAAAATAGACATTTCAGTTTTTCATACATAAATATCTCATATGTAGATGAATAATCATTACATAAAATAATGATCGAGGTCATAATCATATAGGTTTAGTGTCATTGGAATATTTGATACATAAAAAACTTATTCACAGGAGATATATATCATCTCCCACTAAGTTCTTTATAACTAGCACCATTATTATAAATATATTTCATAAATAATTTCTTCATTACCTAGGGATAGGAAAAATAATAAATTGTGTGCTCAGATTCTAATAATGCGCAAAAAGGGTGATATCAATGATCACTTAAACAAAACCTGAGTATAAGGCTTTGAGAACATGAGATTAACAATTGACAATCGTACCCATCATATCATAAATCATAATATTGTGTAATTTCATAAATATTATCCATTCATAAGTCATGAATCATAGAATAATCAAATAATACTACCCATGATAGTATAATGTAGAAAAAATAAAATATTTATAACATTCACATGAGACTAGAAAACCATTTCTTGGTAGTAAATTCTCACAACCATGATTATCATAGTGAATTTGGTTCACTCCCCATTCCATCATATTAGTAGAGGTTCAATCCAAATATTAAAATAGTGTATATATTAATTTAATTAACTAGGTTCAATATATATTTTATCCCTATTTATCTCATGAGATATCTATCTTTAAAAAATATATTTTTTGGTCTATATAACTTTAGGCTCACCCATCACATACTACAAATAATACAAATGTTTTCCAAAATTCCATAAAACAGACATCATTACTATCACATAATGACTTATTTTAAGGGTATTTTCATTTAATTTGTATTATTTATTTATTTTTGGTGATTTAAAAATCATTTTTGGAGACAAGAGTGGTCACTACATGATTTAGACCAAACCATGAGCCTATTTCTATATATAAATACAAAATTTGATTCTTTTATAACTATAATGTTTTTAATCATTTTCATCCATTAGACTTACCAATTGGCCTCACCTAACCTAATCAATCCACCATATCCATTTGGAACCCTTAATATTTCCTTATCAAGGTACATTTGGGTGATTTATTCAAGCTTTGGGCCAACCCATGAGCCCATTTAATGATTTAAGGAAATAATTTATTTCCTTTATATCTCATTCATTTATTAATTTGTTTTTGATATTTCCACCTCTCAATCAATCCAACAAACCCTAGGTGAACCTCCATTTACCATTTTACCTATTTGGATCTCATCTTTATCTTGGATTTGGGTAAATTTTCTCAAGGTTTCCCAAGTTTTCCATATTTGGAAAGTGAATTTGTTTCTTTCATAAATCATTCTTTTTTTACTCTTATTCCCCCATTTATGTACCCACTAGACCTCATCATCCTTATTCAAACCTAAATTTAAATTTTTTCTTCTGTAGATTCAACTATTGGTGTATTTGGGGTGATTTATTCAAAGTTTCTCAAGTAAGTGAATTCCTCTATTGTTCCTTCCATTTCCTTAAGGTTTCTCCTCCTTCATACTCCTCCTCCCATTATTTCTTAGTTCTCTTTTATCCCCTGGTCATGAAAGTCCTAATTTTTTTGTTATACATTAAATTTTTATTAGGGTTTTGTTCGTTTAGGGTTGATATTCATAGTTTTATGATTTATAAACCATCAGATGGTGATATCGGGTGTGTGTTTCCATTCCTCCACGGATTTGAGGATGGTTTACAAGTTCACTTGTCTTTTTTATTTATGATTAATATTTATCACGGAATTTTAACCCTCTAAACATTATTATTATTGTTATATAATCCTTGAAAAACTTTTTTTGGTGTGTATGGTTGTTTTTATTCCTTATTTTGTGAAAAGTAGTGTTGTTTTGTTATAAGAGTACAACCCAATTATTTTTTAAAATGTTATATTATTTTTCACACCAAGTTTGGGATGATTAGAACCTGTTTTAGAAATTTAAATAAATTTTGGGAAGGAAATTATTATTTTATGAAATTTTTGGTGTAAAATAGAAATGGTTTCATTAAAGGATCCATGCCACGTCTTCGAGAAAGTACCCAGTTGGATTTTGTGCGCTCAAGGTGACATAAAATAAATGGTTTGGCTATGAAAAATATCCGAATCTTGTGAATAATTTTTTTTCCTTTTGTGGGTTTTGATCTAGTTCTGGGTTTTATAATAAATTGAGTATGGGTTTTTTGAGTGTTTTGGCATGTGTTCTCGATAAATGACATGTTTGAAATCACTATAAAAATTGATGGATTTTGAATGTGATCCTGAATTTTTAAAGTTATTTATTTAAAATTTTTATTGTTTAAAATGGTGTGTTTAAACATCTTTATGAATAGTGTGATTGCTTATTTTGATAAATGTTTTTATGTGAAGAATTCATAAAGGCCCATTTGGTATTTTTCTTATAAAAATAGTTTTCATTTGAATTCTATGTTTCATCATTGGAGTCATTTTATGATTCCTAAAATTGATGTATTAAATGGTTTTGGGGATAAAAAATCTGGGTTTTATGGTATTGGTGGGTGTTTGGCCTTAATGGATAATTTTTAAATAGCTTTTATGTGCAAAGCCTCATTATACTTCTTAAAACTTTTTATGAAAATTTTATGTGGTATATTGACTCGTGAAAGATATGTAAAACGTGGTTGAGGGATGATTGGTGTGTGTATGATTTGTAAGTGAATTTTCATGTTAAAAGTGTATTTAATAACATGTGGAACTAAATTGAGCACAAATAGGGAAACTTGAGTATCTAGGTGGGCAGGCGTGTACTAGTATTCTTGTGATCTGGAGTTGTTTTGTCCCTGTTTCACATAGCATGTTTGATTATGACAACACTAAATAAACTATGATGATTATATTCGGTACCACTAGATTGTGGGTATTTTTCACTACTAGTGGCTCATGTGTGAGAAAATATATTTTTTATGGTAACTTTTCAATGAGATATGTGGTACCTAGGGCCCACAGCTAGCTAGTGCCTAGAGATGTTCTAGTGAATTGTGCTCATTGGATATTTTGTCCTCACCATTGGCATATGGTGTGTTTGGTTGGTATATTCAGTAGTATTTGTGTTCTATTTAATATTTTCCATTCTTTAAATCAGCCTTCTTGAAATCTGTTTTTATTTTGAAGTTTCATCTCTTTGAAATTGGTTACTATTATTTTCTGTTTATGCAAACATCCAAGCATTTTATTTTGTAACATTTATAGAATGGAACCTTTATTAAAAATGTATACTTTTATAAATTTTATTTCAAACTTGAAATTGATGTTTCTTAAATTTTTGTGAAATTTCATAGGGAATAGAATATATGGCTAACATATTGAGTTTTAATACTCACACCTATAGTCTTTTTATATTTTTCACCCATGTGTAGGTTTCATCTTGAGTTAGATAGACTTGGGAGACATTTTATAGACGTGTTAGAGAGTGAAAATGGGATTAGATAATGTTATTTGGTTTTTATGTTTGGTCTGTGAGTTTTCTGGTTCAGATGTACCCTCCGATTCATGTATAATTATTGTTTAGTTGAAATTTTATATAAATATATGTTGGGATGTACATTTATTCTACTTCTTAGTTATTGTTTATATTTGGTTGAGAACATTCCCTTGTCACTCTAATTGATTTCCATGAAACTTTTATCCATCCTGGGAGGATTTAGAACACCGCTCGGGACATGTCACAGAGCGGCCCAAGTGACCGGTTTAGGGTCGACCAGGACTGGTTTATGATAGAATGGCATCAGAGTAAGTCTGCTCTTAGTGGACCTTGGTTTTTAGAGAACCATTTTTATTTAGTGTATGTCATGGTATATGTAGTAGGATTTTAGCAACATAATGGGATTGTTTAGTAAGAGTTTTAAGAACTCTTGATCATTCCAATCCTCTGGTTCCCATCGGATGTTTGGTTTTATTAGTTTCTTTGATTCCTGAGGTTTTTTTAGTGATTGGGATATGACAAGGGGAGTTGGACCAATAGAATCCATCAGATCGCAGGGCCTAGAAAGATATGTGGAACCAGGGCATGTTCTTAAGAATGAACTTTGTGTTGGTGGGGTGTTTGACATATGTCCACCAACCATATGGTCAAGTCACCCACCAACACTAGCCCCTTCTGTGGGACTATTGGAAATTTCTTCAATTCTGATTTTTTTTGAAAATACTCATGTGAGAATTGTGGAAATGGGTTTTCATGGAATGGTGGGATCTTAAAAATTGTAATATGGGTTTCAAATTCTTAAAATAATAATGGATTTCGGAATTTTCCTTTTTTGTGAAACAAATTTTGGGTAGAAATTGGAAATTATTTTACATGATTGAATTTCCTTAATCTTAACTTATGTTTTTTTAAATAAAATTTTAGGAAAGCTTGGATTTTTTTAAAGTGATTCTGAAAACAATATTTTAAATGGGAAGTGTTGGTCTATTGAAAAGTGTTTGAATCTGATGAATTGGGTTTGGGAATTATTTCTGAATGTTTGGTGTATTTGTAAATTATTTTTCCCTTTGTGGATTATAAATTATGAAAAATGACAATGAAAAGTTTTTAAAATGGAAAAGGGTTGTTTGGAATAGAATTTTTATTTGGAATTTTTACTAAATTAAATGGAATATGTTTTAAATCAAGTGGTTGATGAACAATTGTGTTCTATTGAGATGATGAAATTCATTATTACTAAAGGGAGAGGTTTTCAATGGATACCTATGGGGTTTCTTTTTCATGGTTTGTAAAATGGTATGTTTTGTGGAAATGTGAAAATGGTTTTTGACTTAGTGGCTAGTGTGCCTATAAAAGTTACATGTTTTTTGAAAGGGGTTGAATGTTTTGTCTTTTAAAATAAAGTTGTTTGTTTTAGCCTTTGGTGTTTTCATGGGTTATCACATGAATGGCCTTTTATATATATGTTGACGTATTCCTAGTATGGCATAGCGGTTGGGTTCCCAAGGTGGAACATGAATGTGTATATGAGTGAAACTTAATGAATCAACATTAGAAAATGTTAAAATCCACAAGGTTATTTTGTTTATCAAAACTGTTTTAAGATGATATTTTTTTGTTTTTGTAAACCGGTGTTTTTGTGGGTTGATTTTTTATGTTTTAGATGTGTGGTTTATTTGGTATGCTTCTTCATGAACTGGAAGTGATACTGGTAGTGTGTCATGACATGAGATCTTGATGGTGGCTCAGTTTTTAAGAAATGTTTTGTGGGTTTCTAAGGATATATAGGATATTGTGATGTGGCCATAGATGGTTCTCCATTTTCAATACATCTAGTTGATTATCCTAATTATTCATTTCAAACATTAAATCCACCACTTCAGATTGTAATTCCTCGACCCTAGTTACCTAGAGTCGGTGCATTATTTTAATACATTGTCATGATTACAAGTAATCACTTCCCAAAAGACCTATTAGTTTAGCAGTATTGAAAAATAGATTACATACATAAAGTATAAATTATTCATTAGAAAATAAAACACAACCTAAATGATCCTTTAAAAACACCATTAATCCCTGGCTTAACCCTTCTTATCAATCATAATACACTTCCTAGAATCCCGGGAAAAATAAAACATAGAAAGGGGTGAGCTCAGATGATTAGTAAGGATAATAATATGGTGGAAACGTTCATAAATAATCACAAACATTTAAGGAAATGTATAAGACTAAAAAAATCCTTTTAATCTTAAACTTCAATATAATATGAAGAAGATACAATAAAATAATGCTATTTACTTATTCACATGGATATTCTACTAGTAGAATAATCACATGGAATATCAATAGCCACTTTTATAATGATAGAATTCATAATGCAAGACTTCATAACCACATAGTCAAGGCCTTGTGACAAGACTACAAATAAGATTTTGTCAAAGCCTTGTGACAAGACAATAGTTTGTCTCACGAGACCTAACGATTCATCGAGGAGATATAGCAGGCTCCACCCGTCACTTACTAATTCTAATGAATTCCTCATATGAAAAGGTTTAAACATAACATAATCATTCATATTAAAACTATCATAGGAAATGTAAATACATTATCCATAAACCATGAATCGTATAAAAATAACACATCCCCATCCAAACATTTCACAAAACCTTCAATAAAATATGGAAGATTTGTATTATAATAAATCAACTTCAAACAAGTTTACAATCCATCAAATGATGTTGACATAGATGAAAATGATTTATAAAACTCTTTGAGAGAAATATCCATTTTTCAAGAAAACAATTAAAAGTCACAAAATTTAGAAAGGAATAAATTTAAATTAATTTTTTAAACAAAGTTTCTCATACCACTTTGAATCTTTTTAATGGAATATACATTTTAAAGACATTCATGTTTATATAAATAAATCCTTAAAAACCATTTTGAAAACATGGACATTAATAAGAATGATTTAGAAGAATAAATATTTAAAACATTTAAAATGATGTTTTAGTAAAAAATTCCCTTAAAAAATTCCCTTTGAAAACTCTTTCATGACTCATGTAAATGGATAATAAATATTTCCTAGTAGATACTTTCATAAAAATTACCCTAGATAATAAAGATATTGTAAAATTAACCCTTACCTTTATCTTTCCTTTTGTAGATGGTATGTTTAACCTCATGTATACAGACTGTAGTATGTTATTAAATTATACCAGAATCATATTAATATTTATTATGTCATACATGATTCATTTATGACTTTATGTAGCCTATTTAAAAATAATTTTTATGTTAAATTAACATTTCGTGTAATAATCGCTTTCTTTATCATACATGTTTTAACTTGTTACTATAGATTTTATCACTTAGATCATGATTTAAATACTTTTGGAATATAAAACATGATTTATTTATCATATATATTTTGAATATAAATATGTATAATAGACGTATATATGAAATGGGAAACACTTTTTATGGAGATGGTGGGTTGTACGTACGCATAAACGTTGTTTCTGTTTTCATATCATATTGAATGAAACTAAGTAAATAATATATTTGTATATATATATATATATAGTATCATTATTATGTCATATATTACATACTAATTAATGATATATATTCTATAATCATCATTGAATGGTGAACGTGGAAATGAATCTCATCACATTGTGGAGACGGTAATCTGTACGTACGCATGAGCGACAATATCATTATATTGATGGTGAAATAATATGTAATTTGATGGAATATCATATATATAAAATCATTAATATGTTATATTTATTATTTACATCAGTTATACTCATTATTATACCCATCCAAATAATTAAGTGTTTGAATAAAAAACTATACCACGGCGTGGGGACGGTAATCCATACGTTCACACGTATGATGAATTTTTCACTTATAAGATGTATGGAATAATGAACATGGTTGTACCATTTTTATAATAACATCATAGTATATAAAATATACTGGAGTTATTATTTTAGAATGGAAGCATCAAAGAAAGAGAAAGTGGAAGAAGAAAAGAACTTGAATGAGGTGATGAAATATTTCCATCTTCTTCAAGTTATTTATTTTTATTTGATCAAAATTGATACTTAGGTTGGATTTATAAGAAAAGGAAGGCCTCTAGGATTAAGGGACGAAATTTGGGAGGATATTTGGGCAGGGGTTGGCTGAGCCAAATTGTAAATACTAAAACTTTTTTAATGTAAATCTCTCTTGTTCTGATTAAATATGTGAAATGATTATACCACATATGCACTTATTTTGTTTTATGTTTTTGGATTTTAAAATACTGTTAAGATTTGTGACTGTTTCTAATATATCCTTTGAACAATGATCAAATGATTAATATAAATTTAGGGCTTCAAAAAATCCTATTTACTCAGAAAAAGGAAGCAATGACCGCATCTAGTAGACTTGCCTCATATGAAACCCATTTATCAGAGCCCAGAAATGAGGTTCCGTATTTGATATTTTCACTTGACCAAGACCAATATGAGGTTTAATACATTAAGGTAAAGAAAAACCGCCTATGGTAGAATTGGAATTTGATAGAGATTACCACAAGAGAAATGTTATCTGAGCTACCACAAGAGTCTGTCAGCATATGGCACCTTACCCTAAGGTCTTATGAGGGTGTTTTAAGGGGTTATGTAACAAGACCCTAGTACTAGGATTATGTACATTATTTTCTTATATAATATTGAATGTACTTTAATTTTTTATTGTTGCTTTGTAAATAGATTTTAAAACTCAAATAGTATTTCTAGTAAGATATTCAACTATGAAATATATTTTGATGAATTAATGGATTTTTAAATTAAATAAAATTTTAATAAAATATTATTATTATTATTAAATTAATGTTTATTAAAAATTTATGAGCGTATAATTTTATGAATGCAATTGTAATTTTTATGAAGGTTTGAAAGCCATTTTATTCAAAACCCATGAATTTTCGTTAAGTGTCGGTTTTTAATTTAAAAGTAAAAATTAACATATTTAGAAAATTATTTAGATAAAAAATATATTATTTATGGAATCAGGATGTTGAAATTATCCAATGGTGAATTTTTTATAATTTTCTGAGATAGTCAAATATTTGGGTAAAATTAAATACCGTATAAATATAAAACGTGTTTTATGACATCATAATGAACAAATAGAGATGTAATAAAATACTATAAACTATATGTTCTGAAAATATATGTTTTACCATTAAAATAATGTGATTTTGGATTTGTTTGATTTATTTTACAAAGCTTTAGAGGACCCTCTAATACTTATATATCATTTTGTCTTTTTAAATTGTTTTCCTTGAGAGTGTGACTCACCTCCACATAATAAAACCTGTTATTATAATAATTTTGGGCATTGAACTTATAAAATATTGTGTTCCACTACCCTTTGGCCTAAACCATTGGAAAAACCATGGGATGGTTTATGGTTTTGTATAGTTTAATGTGAGGTGTCCCAAACCTAAATAATAAACAATTCCCTCTCCATTCGTATACATACCCACCCAAGATCCCACTTCCTCTTCACTCAAAGCCTTTAAGTTAATAAAAACTCTTCCACCCTCTCTCTAGAATCCCCCCAATGTTCCCTCAAGCCTCCCAAGGTCCCGAACATCATTCTTTCAAAGTTACTCTTCAAGATAAGGGAATCTTTCACCCTCCTATTTTAATCCATGACTTCGTTTATGTTGTGTCCTCTAGATTCCATATCTTTATGTTTATTTTATATTCTTGTATGTTATCATTACTTTCCATTTCATGTATAATTGTTGATATAACCTTTCTGCTCTCTTCAATTTGTTTTCTAAACTTTTAAGTGACGCCGCTAGGCTGCCTAATTTCTCGTAAAAGAAATCACATCTTCTTTTTTCCTCCATGTTTCTTTTTCATGTAATATTTCATTAAAATATCCATACCATGATCTTATTATGTAACCATAATTTATTATGAATTATTTATGAGTGTGTGACCCTTTTACCCTCTCTTTTCAATGTTTTCTAAAACCATGTTATATAACCCTTATGCTGTAGAAATTTTGCCTCAAAATTTCTATCTCTTTCTATCCAGAAATTCTCTGGTTGTATTTATGTGAATAACCAGACCTATTTCGTTTATATGTCTGTTCATAAATATATAAATATGATATATTTTATTCTTTAATTTACATACATATCAACCTCACTCCCTTTCCATGGGTTATAAATGACATAATGATCTTATTTTTTAAGAACTTTTAAAACGTCATGATCTAGAAATGAAACCCATTTCTTTTATTCTCCATGGGTTATTTGTGAAATGATTGATTATGATATATTTGGATCACATGAGAATAAAGACATATTAATGGTGTGCCCTGATAGTGCTCCACTGCATTGGGTAATTAATTTAATCTCTAGAGATGACAAATTTCACGATACCTTGGTGAATAATCTTGGTAATATTTATGACACCTCGTGGTTGTACCTTGGTGATATGTTTATGAATGTATAAATGAAATGTTCTAGACACATATAAAAGTTATGTTTCATGTTCTTTTCATTATGATATTCTTATAATTCTATTGCTCATGTATTTATGTTTTTATCAAGTTCTTATTGATATAAAAAGTAAACTGATTCCCTTGATTTCTTTACTGGGCCTTTGGCACACCCTTTCCTTTGATATATGTATCCAGGATATAATATACAGTAATTGAACTTATGATGAATCTATTATGAAGCCTTAAAAGTGGACTAGAACGATGTTTTAGGTTATTTTTATGTATTATTTTTCTGATTTCCAAGACACTAGACTTTAAAGATCCTCTGTTTGTAAAATGTAATGATAAGTTATGTAATAAAAATGAGGGATACCATAGTTTGTATCAATGTATAGTTTAGTTATTTATTGAAATTAGTCTATGAAATCTTTAGGAATAACCATATAGAAAATTTTAAATATAAGAAAACTTTCTGGTATTTTGCTGAGTAATGAGTTTGTTGTTTATCAAACAGGTACATCCATGTCTAAATACGACCAAGTAGAGGTGGCTCCAATACAGATGCACATAGGGGTAAAACCAGACAACACCGTTTTTAGTTAGACTTGAACGGGAACTAGTTTAGGAAAATGGGCCTTGCTTCACACTTGGTTACAACACTCCCAAGGGATATGTTTGGTTAATCACAATCTTTTTATGAATCATTATGAAGGAATTATAGAAAAATTTAATTGTTTATTCTTGATGTTTTAAGACACAAAATCCGTGATTGTTAAATGATTTTTAAATGAAATAAGTCTCTCATTAAGGTTTTATTCTTTTAGAAAATGGTTGGAAATAGGAGGAACCATGTAAATGGTGAACACAATGGACCATTCCCTGATGGCCCTCTAATGTATTCCGGAATGGAAGTATTCCTATGAATGATGGACCAACTAACTCAAGTTATGGGAAATAACTTGAATCAAGATGAGAGAACAATCTCACCGTGAAGGGAACAACATTCTATTGAATCCTTTATGCATAAACGACCACCAACCTTTAGTGGATCGACCGACCTATTGATTCCTGAACAGTGGATCAGCTCTATTGAGAAGATCATTTCTTTTCCCTACTGTTCTGAACAAGAGAAGGTTACCCAAGCTATCTATCACTTAGAAAGAGAAGCTTATCAGTGTTGGAACTGATGAAAATCACAAGGCCAAGAGTGGATGCTGAATCAATGGAGTAGGAAGAGTTAATAATGATATTCTTCAACAAGTATGTTCCTTGATTGATGAGAACAATAATGGAGAATATGTTTCTCGAGTTGAAGCATAAGGAGAATGAATCTATGGAAAGCTATGAGATAAACTTTACAAGGCTTTCATGTTACACATATAACTTATTCATGGACCCAAATGGAAAGGTTTATTGATTTTTCAGCAGACTGAGACCTCGTCTGTGGAAGAATCTAGCCAACTGAGACAATGAAAGCTATGAGGAGATCGTGCGGAGTGTGATGAACGTCGAGTTGGAGTTTGGTGAGATGCAGTGGTCTCATAAAACAAATTACAAGGAGAGATCGATGGAGCCCAGCTTAGGTAGGACCTTTTATCAAGGAAGAGGAGGCAAGAAAGTGCAACTTCGGACGTGTAATAAATTTGGTAAGAATAATTTAGGGAACTGGTTGCATGGGAGCGAGAAATGATACAAGTGTGGAAGAGATGAACATATTTCGAGGAATTTTCATAGTGAGGTGAAACCTCAAATTAGAAACAGTAATGACAAGGGGAAGATGGTGCAGGCCCTGCCTAATGTCCAGTGCTTTAAGTGTGGACAACATGGTCACATTTCCAATCATTGTCCAAATATGAGGGCAGTGGAGGGGAACCACCATCAGCCTTAGTAAAGGAAAAGGGAGCATGGTCGTTCTTTTACTATCATGACATCTGAAGTTGGATCTCCGAATTATGTGGTAGCGGGTACTCTTATTGTTCTCTCAACGCTAGAAAATACCTTGTTTGATTCTGGTTCTATGAATTCCTTTATTTCCTCCATGTTTTCAAAGAATTTAGAATCAACCCCCGATTTTCTAAAAGTAGAGTTATCAGTCAAGACTCTTAGTTGGATTGTCCAAGCATCATCAGTGATTATAAATTCTAGTATTTACTTTGGTGAGAAAAATCTTACCACAAATCTAGTAGTCATTCCCATGCTGGAATTGGACATTATAAATGGTAGGGACTGGCTATCAAAGTAAAATTCTAAGATCAAATTTATAAGTAAAGAAATATCAGTAGTCTTGAATGGAAAACCTATATTTATCTTCCAAGGAGAGATATCTCAACCTGATATTTGTCTAGAAGAACCCCCTATATTCTTCTTTATGGAGGTGTTCGGTGAAGAAGAAAAAGGAGATGATAGTTTAAGGATAGAAAATGTCCCCATCGTCCAAGAATATTTTAATGTTTTTTATGAGGAGTTACCCGATCCTCCCCCAAAAAAAGAGGTAGAGTTTTCCATTGATCTCATACCTAGATCTCATCCAAAATCATAGACCCCATATAGGATAAGGAATGTGGATTTGGATGAATTAAAGAAACAAATCCAAGATCTTTTGGATTAGGGGTTTATCCGGCCAAGTGTGTCTCCCTGGGGAGAACCAGTTCTCTTTGGGAAAAGGAAGGATGGATTGATACAACTATGAATTTATTGTAGAGAATTTAACAAGATTATAGTAGAGAAAAAATACCCTTTTCCAAGAATTGATGAATTATTTGACAAACTTCATGGGGCTCAATTCTTCTCTAATATTGATCTTCATTATGGTTATCATCAATTGAGGGTGAAGAACGAAGATATTCCCAAAAATGACTTCCAATCAAGATATGGGAATTATGAGTTTGTCGTTATTCCCTTAGGACTGACTAATGCACCTGGAATTTTTATAGATTTGATTAATAGAGTCTTTAAATAATACTTTCATAACTTTGTGGTATTTTTTATTTATGATATTATGATATATTCCAAAAGTCACGAGGAGAATGAAAATCATCAATGGGTTATTTTTCAAACTCTACTGAAGGAGAGGATTTTTGGAATGTTTAGAAAATGTGATTTTTGGTTACAAAAAGTTTCTTTCTTGGGGCACATTATTTCCAATGAAGGAATCACATTTGACCCTACAAAGACAAAAGTTGTAGTGGAGTGGCCTCAACCTACAACAACAACCAAGTTCTATAGTTTCCTTGGTTTATCAGGATGTTATAGGAGTTTTTTGAAAACATTTCACGACTTTACAATCCATTGACCACATTAACTCGAAAAGGGGTCAAGTTCATCTGGATAAAAGAATGTGAGAAAATTTTCCTAGAGCTGAATAAGAAACTAGTTACTGCACCCATGTTAACTCTTCTCCCATGTGGAGAAGGATTCGTTATTTTTAGCAATACATCTCTAAAATGGATTGGGTGCATCCTCATGAAAAATGAAAAAGTCATTGCTTATGAATCTAGAAAGTTGAAGACTCATGAACAGAACTATCCTACGCATGATCTGGAGCTAGCTGTTGTCATTTTTTCTCTGATGATATATAGGTATTATCTTTATGGGGATAAATGTGATATATACACAGACCATAAAAGTTTGAAGTATATTTTCACACAAAAGGAATTGAACATGAGACCAAGTATATGGTTGGAACTTCTTAAAGACTATGATTTTTTAATCCATTATCATCCTAGAAGAGCAAAAAATGTTGATGATGCATTATCCAGGAAAGACCCATGTGTTATTTCCATGATGAGGATTCAAAAAGATCATTTGATCCATGACCTAGTAAAGTTGGGCCTGATAATTATAAGGTAAGGGAAATTATCAACCATAACCCAAATAATTTCTCAACCGTCATTACAAGAGAAGATCAAGAAAGCTCAGAAATAAGATCCTTTGTTACAAAAGAAGATTGAGGCTATAAAGGATGGGAAGTATCATGAGTTCAATATTGATCAAGAAGGTGTACTAAAATTTTGTACAAGACTATGTGTTTCATATATTCTGGAAATAAATAAGGAGATGATGGATGAAACTCATAGCTCTACATTCTCTATACTTCCCAGGAGCACAACAATGTATAGGGACCTTCATGATAATTATTGGTGGGATAATAGGAAAAGGAATATTGTTGACTACACTTCAACGTGCTCGGTATGTCAGCAAGTGAAGGTAGAGAGAAAACTTCTTAAAGGGGTATTGCAACCACTACCCATACTAGCATGGAAGTGGTACAATATCACTATGGATATCCTCACTGGTCTCCCAAGAACATTTAAAGGAAACAACACGATATGGGTTTTTATGGACCGTCTAACAAAGATTTCCCATTTTATCTCTATACTGCAAGACTTATCTCTTGATAAACATTCTAGGATTTGTGTGAATAAAGTTCTAAGGCTGCAAGGAGATCCACTATCCATCATATCTGATCGTGATGCGAGGATCACATTAAAATTATAAAGAAGTCTTCATCACACCCTAAGAACTGAATTGAATTTCATTACGGCCTATCACCCCCAAACTAAGGGCCAATCTAAAAGGAATGTTCATAAACATGAGGACATGTTGAGAACATGATAAATAGAATTTAAATGTGGATGGGATCAACATCTCCCTTCAGTTGAGTTCTCTTACAACAACAGCTTCCACTCGAGTATTCAAATAGAACCCTATGAAGCTCTATATGGGAAGCGATGTAGAACTTCTACTTGTTTGGATGATGCTTGTGATAGAAAGCTTCTTGGGCCTGATCTTGTACAAGAGAAGATAGAAAAAGTCCATTCCATCCAACAACACATTAAGGCTGCTCAGAGTCAGAAAAAGAGCTATGTTGACAACTGTTTAAAAGACTTGAAGTTTAATGTTGGTGACAAAGTCTTTCTTCAAATTTCACCTTGGAAGAGAGTCATGGGGTTTGGGAAGAAAGGGAAGCTCAGCCCTTGGTAAATTGGCCCCTATGAAATCCTTGATCACGTGGGATCAGTGTCCTATCAGCATACACTTCAACCAAATATTGCACAAGTTCATGATGTTTTCCATGTATACCTATTCCAGAAGAATATACATGACCCTTCACATGTACTAAACCCAGAGGTGGTACAACTGGAACATGACCTCTCTTATGGGGAGCAGCCGGTAGAGATCTTGGATCGTACAAACAAGGTTCTACACAACAAGACTACCAACCTTGTAATGGTATTATGGAGGAACTAAAGAATGTGAAGAAGCCATGTGGAAACTAGAGGAGTCTATGAGGAAGATGTACCCACACCTTTTCTCTTTTTAGTGTATGAGATAAAATTTTGGGGAGGAAATTTTTTAAGGGGGGAAGATTGTAACGACCCAACGTTTTGTTAATACAAATATATCATGATCTAATTAAATATGTGAATTTGTTATACAACATATGCACTTATTTTGTTTTCTATTTTTGGATTTTAAAATACCATTTGGATTTGTGACTGTTTCTTATATATAAATTGAACAATGATCACATGATTAATATAAATAAATGTCTTTAACAAATCCTTTTTACTCAGATAAAGGAAGAAATGGCCTCATCCAATAGAGTTTCTCTGTATGAATCCCATTTATCAAAGCTGGAAAGGAGGTTGCTTCTTTGGGTTTCGCTCTTGACCAAGACAAAGCTGAGCTTGAATACTTTAAGCTCGAGTGGTACCACCTATGAGAGAAGTGGAAGTTGATAGAGATTACCACTTGAGCAATGTTGTCTGAGCCACCCCAAAAGTATGTCATCATTGCGCACCTTACCCTATGGTCTTATGCAGGTGTTTTAAGGGGTTATGTAACAAGACCCTAGTACTATGATTATGTACATTATCATTTTATATAATAATGAATGTACTTTCATTTTATTATTGTTACTTTGTAAATAGTTTTTAAATCACAAATAGTATTTTTTTTAATTAAATATTCAACTAAGAAATGTATTTTGATGAATTAATTGAATTTTTTAATTAAATAATATTTTAAAAAAATAATATTATTATTATAAAATTCATTTTTATTAAAAATAAATGATCGTATAATTTTGTGAATGCAATTGTAATTTTTATTAAGGTTTGAAAACCATTTTTTTTCAAAAGCCATGAATTTTTTATAAAGATCAAACTTTATTTTAAATTTAAAAATTAACACATTTTGATAATTAGTAGATAAAATGAATATTATTTATGTAATTGGGATGTCGAAATTATCCAACAGTTAATTTTTTATAATTTGTTGAGACATCAAATTTTTGGGTAAAAATTAAATACCGTATAAATATAAACTATGTTTATGACATCATAATGGCCCAATAGTGATGTAAAAATACTATAAACTATATTTTCGGCCAATATATGTTTTACCATTAAAATTATGTAATTTTAGGTTTGTTTGATTTATTTTACAAATCTTTAGTGGACCCTCCAAGACTTATAAAACATTTTGACTTTTTAAATTGTTTTCCTTGAGAGCGTGACTCACCTCCACATAAGAAACCCTATTATTTTAAAAGGTTCGGCCATTGAACACATAAAATATTGTTTTCCACTCCCCCTTGGCAGAAACCATGGAAAAAACCTTGTCTGGGTTTGTGGTATTGTTTAGTTTAATGTGAGGTGTCCCAGACCTAAATAATAAACAATTCCCTCTACATTCTTATATAAACCCACCCAGACTCCAACTTCTACTTCACTCAAAGACATTGAGGTTCGTCCAAACTCTACCCCCTTCCTCTAAAATCCTCCCAATCTTCCCTCAATCCTCCCAAGGATCCAAAATTTAAGCTTTCAATGTTACTCTTCAAGGTAAGGGAGTATTTCACCCTCCTCTTTTAAGCCATGACTTCCTTTATGTCGTGTCTTCTAGTTTCAATCTCATTATGTTGAGGGTATGTTCTTATATTTTATATTTACTTTCCATTTCATGTATAATTTTTTAGATACCCATTATTCTCTCATCAATTTCTCTTTTGAAATTTTAAGTGACGCCGTTAGGCTGTGGAATTTCTCGTAAATGAAATCACATCTTCTCTTTTCCTTCATGTTTCCTTTTCATGTGGTGTATCATTCAAATATCAATACCATTATCTTATTATGCACCCATAATGTATTATGAATTATTTATGAGTGTCTGAAACTTTTCCCCCCTCTTTTAAATTTGTTCTAAAACCATGTTATATAGCTGTTATGCTGCAGAAATTTCGCCTCAAAATTTCCATCACTTTCTCTCCAGAAATTCAATTGTATTGTTTACATGAATACCCAAAACTATTTCATTTCTGTGGGTGTTCAAAAATATATAAATATAATATATTTGATTCTGTAACTAACATACATATAGCCCACACTCCCTTTCCTGGGGTTATAAATGGCATAATGATCTTATTTTTTAAGAACTTTTAAAATGTCACGATCTTGAAATGAAAACCATTTCTTTTATTGTCAATGTGTTATTTATGAAATGTTTGATTATGACCTATGTGTATCACATGAAAATAAATATATATTAAGGGTTCACCCTGATAGTGCTCCAATGTATTGGGTAAAGAATTTAATCTCTATATATGACAAGTTTCAAGATACCTTGCGGAATAACCTTCATAATTTTTATGACACCTAGGGGTTGTAACATGGTGATATGTTTATGAATTTCTAAATTAAATTTTGTACCCACATATGAAAGTTATGTTTCATGTTCTTTTTGTTATGATAGGCCTATAATTCCATTTCTCATGTCTTTATGTTTTTATCAAGTTCTTATTGATATCATAAGTAAAATGATTCCCTTGCTTTCGTTACTGGGAATTATTCTCACCATTTCCATTGATGTATATCTCCAGGTTATATGATGCAGTAATTGTACTTAAGGTAAATCTATGATGAAGCCTTACAAGTGGATTAGAAAAATGTTTAATGTTATTTTCATGTATTATATTCTTGATTTTCATGACACTGAACATTAAAGATCCTCTGTTTTTAAAATTTAATGAAAAGTTATGTAATAAAAAGGCGGGATGCCATACAAATGGATTTTAAGGTGTGAATTTGAGAAAGGGGGAAGTTCCCTTATATAAGAGAGGCGAGGGTCACTTTAGGAAAATCTTGAAATAATATTTTATAATTAAATCATTTTCAGTTTCTAATTTCTCCAAAATTAATTATTTAAAGGATAAGGTGGGGATGGGTAGAAAACCTATACACCAATAGGTTTTAGACAGGTTTATGTCACTATATTGACCTTATCTTTTAGATTTAACTCTTAGTTAAATAGTTTGCCATTTACCATGTGTTTCTGTATTTTTATATTATATGGTTAATTAATTTACTATAAACATCCAAGAAAACTCCATGTGGTTCATTAATGATACACCTATCATTTCATTAGTCTTTTTTCTGAAGCTTATATTTTTAATATTATTATATCAAAGAAAAATATTGTATTTTCTTTAAAAACTTATTTATGTTAATTTTGACATTTTTTAATAATTTATTTTTGTTAAAGTCCTAAAAACATTATTATTTCGAACTAAATACATTTAGTAAAACCTAAAATATCTTATTCATCTATAAAATTCTTTCATGACATCAAAAAATTCAAATTATATTTATTTTAGTATTTATAATATAATTAATTTATTGTTTCATTTATAAGGAAAATACTACATAATTATTGTGTTATATATAAATATATTAATTTCATGTCTAAAAATTATAAATAAAATATCCTGATGTAGTAAATCTTTTTATAATTCTAATTATAACTTATATTTGAATAGATCAAATATATAACCTCATATAAAATTTTTTTTACTAAAACATATTTTATTTTGTTGTTTTTGTCTTTACTTTAGATTATTTAATATAAAATGCCATTATCACTCCCAAGTGGCTCCATGAGGTCCCAAAATCAACCCAAGGATTCCCATGGTCAGACATTTATCATACAATAGGGTTAGGATACATGTTAGAGTTATTTAATATTTTTATATTATTTTTTAACCTTATTTATTGGATTTACCCCATTTAACCACAGTAAATAAAATATTTTCTGAAGTAAATATTCATAATGTATAAAATTAAAAGATACCTATTTACACAATTTAGACCTCCTAATTCCAAATATTGATTCCATTTTTCAAAATTCAAAATGCAGAAGTGACAGAAATTAATTTAAAATCAATTCCCAGAGTCAAAACACAAAGCGTGCTTTTATGAAATAATAATGATCAAAAGATTGATACTTGTTTATGTTCAGTTTAATCATGAGATTACATCCAACGACCTAAATTATATTTAATGGTAAAAATATAATCTAATGATACTTAAAAACCATTCAAATTTATAATTTAACACTATAAATTATTTCGATTTAAAAAGTTGTTTTTAATTAAAATTTAGTATTTTTCACTATTCATCAAAAATTGAAAGTTTTCAGAAAAGTATAAAAAAATTATTTAAACTTAATTTTTATGTCCTTATTCTCATGAAAAATTTAATTTCATTAAATTTAATATATAAAAGTATTAAATATTGGTTTTAAAACGAGTTCTCCATTAAAAGACGGTAAAATTTTATTTTTGGAAAAATACTTCTTTTATCTAAATAGATGAATTTGTTCATATATTATGTCTAACAAAAACATAATATTAATGTTAAAATTATAAAGATTATATAAGATTCAAAATTAATTTAATTCTATTCATAACTGCTTTCTAAATGGTTAGTGTGGTAAGTTGTGGTGGGATCGAACTCGGTGTTGCGTGTTGCGCAGGATATTGAATTACATTAATGAGATAACATACTATGAAATATTGGGGTGTTACTTACTCCCGTCCTTCAATAACTTTAATCCTTGAAATTTTATATTGTTATTCAAAAATAAATGGTTAAAAATATAAAATAACCTTTTTGGAAAACCCACATTCGAAGGTGGGTTAATAAAATTTATTCTTAATAAGAGGGAAAGGGAAATGAAAAAGTCACCACCAAATTATGATATAAATTAGGAGAACATTGGTGGAAATTAGAGACACATAATTGGAGGGAAAACTTATATATTTATAGAGACTGATTGAGGTCATCAATCACAAACACGTGTAAAAATGAGGGCGTCAAAGCCATCAATCTAAGATGATGTAAAATATCATCTGTTCAACAAAACATATGGTATAAGGGTATCACATTTTTGGATTTAATATCCCTTCCCTAAAGATTAAGAATTAATTTATTCATTTAATAAGAGGAAATATATATATATATATATATATATATATATACTTGACATGTAGTGTTTCATCCTTCAACTAATTCCAACCACAATCTCATATTTCACTCCAAAGGATAATAGAATTAAAAAATATTCTATTTATCCTAATCGTATAAGGTTCCAAAAATAATGAATATATATTTCCTTTGTCATACAATTTAGAAAAAAACTACATTATAAAAACTAAGACATTATGTAGGCTAGTGGTAGGTGATGCACCCTTGTCACCCTTTGGTTGCGGGTTCAAGTCTCACGGCCTTGCCGGACACGATGTGTTGTCATCCGACCTCTGAGTTGTCCTTTTTATAACAATCCAAAAATAATCTCATGAAATTATTTAACCTTAAAAAAGTATCAAATTTCAAACATAATCAATTTCAACATTTAGACTTATCTAAAATACTTCTGTCCAATCTCATAGTCCAGAATTTATAAGGAAGGTAAACACAATGAAGACCCTTTTTCCCACGTAATAACATGTGAATACCATCATCATGTATTCTTTTAAAACACGATAACACTCTGAATAGTCATATAACTGTATTGATTATATTCATGCTCCCTTAATCCTTATATAATACTAGATATAATAATTATATCCAAAAATGTTGTAAAATCTAACAATAATGGAATAAACAAACCATTAGCCAGTTCTAAGGATGTCAATAATATCCAATAAAATTTTTCCAAATCAATCATATCTTATTCCAAAATCAATACCTCAGTATCATGAACATATTAAAGTCTTTTCTTTCCTTCAACCATGTATTTTCCAAGAATTTTAACTTTCCATTGAGTCACTTTTCTTGGTTACACTAATCTCAAGTACTTAATGAAATAGTAATGCAGTTCAATCCATATATACTCTATAATTCTTATAATATGTAAATAATTAATATAATACTAATATTAAGAAGTACATTATTATCAAAAAAAGAAGTCCTAATCATTACTCTTCATCTTCGGTTGTACAATAACTTGATTATTATCAAATATCCACATTTGGGGTATACTCTGATGATTTGTACATTGATTTGTGTAGTATCTCAACTCCTTTCAGATAAATCATTGTACATTTGAAACCTTTTTCTCACCCTTGAAAACACATATTTTTTGTCCTTTTTCTCCACACTTATAAAAAACTACAATTCCTTTCAAGAATTTACCAAGGTGATTATTTCCATAGTTATCACATATGAGAAAATCCTTCTTTATCTTATTCCCTTTATCCATATTTATCTCTACCATCTTTTTCTTATCTGGTTTCCCTTCAAATCCATAGGACTGAAAAAATTCTTTACCTGTCGTATTAATAAATGATATTATTTCTTTATATGATGATAATACCTGGGAGACTATTTCCTTTATAAATTTTGTCTTAACACAATAAAATATATGATCCTTCTTACTCTTTGGATCATGCTTATTGCTAGAGGTCTCATTCCATCTAATGGGTTCCATTTCTAAACAATGGGATACACTAAGTTAGTATATGAATCGTAAATTGAATCATAAATTGAACAGTTCAAAGATATAATATATAATCATAAAAATGTTTTCTTTAAGTAGTTATATACTCATAAACCCTTCATAGTGTTTTATAAAGAAAACAAAAATTATCCTAATAATATCCCCCATGAGTGTCGTAACCATGAGTGCAGAAAGGCCCATTGTCATGCATCAGTTCTTGTTCGAGTCTGGATAAAAGCAGTGTTTTCAGGTTTTACCCCTAGGTACATCTGTTCTAGAGCTGCCTTACCTGCTCGTATCTAGACAGGGATGTATTTCTTGGAAAACTCACAAAATATCTACAGTACCAAAATTCTAAAATGTTCTTCTATACTAATCCCCTAAAGTCTATCTTAGGGTAGTGTTTTCAAATCAGAGTTTCTCTAAATCTAGTTTCCAAGGTTTTTTCTAAACATTTTATGATACCAACTATAATTCCCCAACCCCCCTTACCTAGAGTCGGTACATTATTTTAATACATTGGCATGATTACAAGGAATCAATTCCTGAAAGACCGATCAGTTTAGAAGGCTTGGGAAATAGATTACATACATGAACGTTACATTACACATTATAAAATAAAAAATAACATAAATGATCCTTTTAGAACACCATTAATCCACTAACTTAACCCTGATTATCAATCATAATACAGTTTTTAGAATCCTGGGAAAATTAAAACATAGAAAGGTGTGAGCTCAGATGCTCATTAAGGATAACAATATAGCAGAACCTTTCATAAATAAGCATAAATATTTAAGGCAATGTATTAGACTAAAACAAAAGAATTTTAAACTTAAACTTCAGCATAATATGGAAATGATACAATAAAATAATTCCATTTACTTATTCACATGGATATTCCACTAGTCTAATAATCACATGCAATATTAATAGACACTTTCATAATGATGGAATGTATAATTCTAGAGTTCATAAACACATAGTCAATGCCTTGTGCCAAGACTACAAATAAGATTTTCTCAAGGCCTTGTGCCAAGACAATAGATTGTCTCATGAGACCTAACGATGCATCAATGAGATATAATGGACTCAACCCGTCACTTACTAAGTCTAATGAATTCCTAATATAAAAAGGATTAAACATAACATAAACATTCTTATTAAAAATTTAATTTGAAATTTCAATACGTTATCTATAAACCATGAATGGTATAAAAATAACACATCTACAGTAAAACATTTCACAAAACCTTCAATACAGTATGTATGATTTGTATTATAATATATTAACTTCAAAAAAATTTAAATTCCATCAAAGTATGTTGACATAGATGAAAATGATTTATAAAACTCTTTGAGAGAAACAACCCTTTTTCAATAAAGCATTTAAAATTCACACAATTTAGAAAGGAATACATTTAAATACATTTTTTAATAAAATTTTCCCATACCACTTTGAAACTTTTGAATTGAATTAACATTTTAAAAATGATTAGGTCCATATAAACAAATCCTTAAAACCCATTTTGAAAACATGGACATTAATGAGAATGATTTAGAAGAATAAATATTTAAAACAATTAAAATGATATTTTAGTAAAAAACTCCCTTAAAATAATCCATTTGAAAACTCTTTCTTGAATCATGGACATGGATAATAAATATTTCTCAATAGATACTTTCATAAAAACACCCTTGGATAATAAAGAGATTGTGAAATTAACCCTTACCTTGCTCCTTATATTAGTCTAGGGTGAGTTTAAACTCTTGTATCAAGACAGTAGTTTGTTATTAAATTTTACCAGAAGAATATTAATATTTTTGATATCATACATGATTCATTTATGATTTAATACTACCCATTTAATAATAATTTCCATGTTAAATTACCATTTCGGGTAACAATCGCTTTCTTCATCGTATATTTTTAGCTTGTTACTCTTGATTGTACCACTTAGATAATGATTTAAAGACTTACAGAATATAATTATGATTTATATATTATATATATTTAGAATATAAATATGTATAGTAGACCTATATTTGAAATGGGAAACACCGTTTATGGAGATGGTAGGTCATACATATGCATAAACGTTGTTTCCGTTTTCATATAGTATTGAACAGAACTAAGTGAATAATATATATGTAAGTACTTAAATATATATATATATATATATAAATAAAATTATTATCTCATATATTACATACTTATTAATGATATACATTTTATAATCATCGTTGAATGGTGAATGTGGAAATGAATGTCATCACGTCGTGGAGACGGTAATCTGTACGTACGCACGAGTGATAATATCATTATATTGATGGCGAAATCGTATATAATTTGATGGTATATAATATATAAATAATCATTAACATGTTATATTTATTATTTACATCATTTATTCTCATTATTATGCCCATCTAGATAATGAATTGTTTGAATAAAAAACTACACCACAAAGTGGAGACGGTAATCCGTACTTACACACTAATTGTGACTTTTCCATTTATAGGATGGATAGAATAATGAACATAATTTTACCATTTTTATAATAAAATATCTTTATATATAATATTTTTTAGTTATTATTTTATAATTTATACAACAATTAAAGATGAAGTGGAAGAAGAAAAAACATGAAATAGGTGATGAAATATTTACATCTTCTTCAGGTTCTTCCTTTTTATTTCATCAAAAGGTCCCCTTAGGTTGGCTTTTTTACCGAGGAAGGCCTATAGAAATAAGTGATAAATTTTGGAAGGATATTTGGGTAGGGTTTTTCCAATCCAAATTTCTTTCAAGGTATGAATTTTAGAGAAGGGGAAGTGCCCATTTATAAAATAGGTGAGGGTCACTTTAGGAAAATCGTGAAATATTATTTTATAATAAACTTATTTTCGGTTTCTAATGGCTCTAAAATGAATTATTTAAAGGATAATGTGGGTATGGTTTAATAACTAATCATCCAATAGGTTTTAGATAGGTTTATGTCACTATAGTAACCTTATCTTTTAGATTTAACTATTAGTTGAATAGTTTGACATTTACTATGTCTCTTTGTATTTTCCTATATTATGGTTAATAAAATTACTATAAACTTAAAATTGAACACCAAGTGGTTAATTAATGATAAAAATATCATTATATAAGTCTTTTTTCTGAACCATATATTTTTAGGATTATTATATCAACCAATAGTATTGTATTTGTTTTAAAAACTCATTTATGTCAATTTTAACATTATTTAATAATTTATTTTTTTGTTAAAGTCCTAAAAACATTATTAACTAAAACTAAATACATTTAATAAACACTACAAATTCATAGTCACTTATATGATTCGTGTATGGCATCAAAATGTTAAAATTATATTTATTTTAGTATTTATAATATCATTTATTTGATTGCTTCATTAATAAAGAAAATACTACATCATTATTGTGTCATATATAAATATATTTATTTTAAGTCTAAAAATTATAAATAAAATATAATAATGTAGAAAATCTTTTTATATTTCTAATGAATATATATAGTCAAATATATCAATTATATAACCTCATATAAAAACCTTTTTACTAAAAGATAATTTATTTTGTTATTTTTGTCTTTACTTTAGATTATTCAATATAAAATGTCATTATCACTCCCAAGTGGCTTCATGGGGTCCCAAAATCGACCCAAGGATGCCCAAGGTCGGAAATTTGTCATACAATATGGTTAGGACATGTGTTAGGGTAATATAATAATATTATATTAATTTTTAACCTTATTTACTAGATTTACCCCTTTAAGCACAGTAAATAAAATATTTACTGAAGTAAATATTCATGATGTATAAAAATAAAAGATATATATTTACACAATTTGGAACACATTATTCTAAATATGGAATCAATTTTTCCAAATTCAAAACACAGAAGTGGCAGAAATTAATTTAAAATTAATTCATGTTGCCAAAACAAAAAGTGTATTTTTATGAAATAATAACTATCAAAATATTGACACTTTTTTATGTTCAGTTTAATCGTGAGATTAAATACTATAACCTAAATTATATTAAATGATAAAAATATATTATAATGATATTTAAAAACCATTCAAATTTATAATTTTACTCTATAAATTATTTTGAATAAAAAATTTATTTTTAATTAAAAATTTTTATTTTAACAATTCATCAAAAATTGAAGGTTTTCAGAAAAGTACCAAAAAATTATATAAACTAAATTTTTATGTCCCTATTCTAAAGAAAAATTTAATTTCATTAAATTGAATATATAAAAGGGTAAAATATTGGTTTTAAAATGGGTTCTCCATTAAAAGGGGAAAATTGAATTTTTTGAAAAATACTTCTTTTATATAAAAAATGAATTTGTCCTTATATTATGTATAATAAATACATAATATGAATGATAAAATTATATAGTTTATATAAGATATAAAATTCAGTTAATATTATTCATAACCCTTTTTTAATGAAATGTGTGGTAAGTTGTGGTGCACTCGAACTCGATGTTACGTGTAGCGCAAGCTATTGAGCTACTTTAATGAGATAACATACTATGAAATCTTTGGGTGTTACATAAATGATTCCTCAACTAGTTAGATGGAATAGAGAGCTATTTGGGTTGATTTAAAGTGTTTCCCTATTTTAATAATTTTTTTTGATATAACAATTGTGTACGATGATGTTGATGTTTTTCCCCGTATTTTGTGTCCATTATGCTCCTTGTTACGAGTGAGAGAGAATGGTTATATGTATCTATGAGTTCCTATTTATATAAAGGTGTGTTTTTTAGAAAGTGAGTTTCATGGGGGTGTTATGATCTTTTTCTCATAGTTGTGGCGCGACAGATGCTTCAAACATCAGGGCTCCAGCCATAGGTCTTAGAGTGATGCTTTTCAAACATTGTGGAAATCACTTGAGGTGAGGGGAGATCGACTAATATCTTTTTTTCACCGTTGTGGTAAGGAAAATTCTATTTTTTATGGCGGTTTCTCATAACTGAAATTTTCCGTTTCTTTGACAAAGAGCATGGTTGAATTACCCCTCATATAGTGTCTATGGTTATTCCATCTTGAATGTCGATTTCAGATCAACGTAACTATGTGGATCGACTATGTGAATCAGGTGCAGTTTTGGTTTTACCTGTCCATAGGTGGAGAGTGTTTGGTTGTTCTTCTATCTCTTTTTTGGTTTCAGTGGCCCAACTATTGGGACCCCTTACCTCTCTAGTGAGAGTGGTGGGGGATTTTATCTATACAGAATGTGTTGGAACAATTATTTCCCCTTTATCCAGTACTGGTTATTTAAAATGTTCATCTTTCAATCCACTTCACATGGGTTTGTAGGTTGTTTTTGGACTATTTTGGTGGTCCTATACGGGTGAGGCCTGATACTAGTTCATGTTTAATTATTATTTTTTCATTTCTAGTTAGTCTCTAATAGTGTGGAGACCCACTACAGATCTCAAATATATTTCCTTTCAGTATTTTTCAGATGCAATTTCTTATTTTATGGTTCAGAGCTAGTCCGCCCCTCCCCAAGTCACTGGCATTCATTAGTGCACTTTGGTTTGGGTTATCATTTGTTTATTGGAGGAATTACCAAAAATATGGTTCATGGCTTTGATGTGTAGTTTATTGCTTGATCGTTTTATTAATTCTTACAATGTGGTTGTGAATTGGTTTTTTTTTCGGCAGGACTCTTAAGTTCCATTGATGCTGGATGATATGTCCTTGTCTTGAGAGGATGGAAAGTGTTGATAAAGAATCCTTAGGTGTTGATATTTTAGATAGAATGTTTTATGGATTTCAAGGGGAGTAATGTTTTTATAGTGGAGATAATTGTCAAATACATCATTTATTTTAATGGTATTTTTCATCTACTTTCTATTCTTTCTTTGTGTATGGGGGACTCCTAAGAATTGTTTTGGAGAAAATGGTGGTTACTTGAAGATCTAGGCCAAACCATGAGCCCAATTCCTGATTTAACAAAAGAATTTTTTCTTTTATAACACCTTTTTTCTACATTTTCTCCCATTACATCTTCCACTTGGACTCCACTAACCTATTCAAACCACCATATCCATTTCGACCCCTTAGGAACCCATAATCATGCTGGATTTGGGTGATTTATTTAGGCATTGGGGAAACCCCTTGTCTCATTTCCATTTTAAAGAAATATTTTATTTCATTTATATATAATTAATTTTTTAAAATTTATCAAACATTACACCTCTCACTTGAGACCAAAAACCCTAATCGCACCCCCATGTTCCATTTTCCTTCTTTGGAGCTCATATTCATCCTGGATTGTGGTGCATTTCTTTATGGTTTCACAAATCATAGAGATTCAAAAGGAGAATATCTTTCTTTCATAAATCATTCATTTTTTACAATTTTCCACCCATTTTGGCCTACACCCAACCTTCGTAGCCTTATTTTAACCAAAATATCAATTTGGCAGCATGGAGATTCAACTATTGGTGTATTTGGGGTGATTTATTCAATGTTTCTCCAATAAGTGAATTCCTCTCTTGTTCCTTTCATTTCCTTAGGGTTTATATTCCTTCCTCCTCCTCCTACTTCCATTATTTCGTGGTTATATCTTCCCCCTTGGTGATGCAAGACCAATTTTACAATTATACCATGATTTCTAATTTTTTTTCATTCGTTTGGGGTTGGTATTTATAGGCTTAGGGTTTATAAATCCTCAGATGGTAAAATTAGGTGTGTGTTTCCATTCCACCAAGTATTTGAGGTATGTTTACCGTTGCACATGTCCTTTTTATTTAATATTAATCTTATTCATGGAATTTTAACCCACTAAAAGTTCGGAGTATTGTTTTATAATCCTTCAATAACATTATTTGGTGTTTGAGTGGTGTTTATGCCTTGTTTTGTTAAAAGTAGTGTTCCTTTGTTATAAGAGTGAACACTAGTTATTTATTTAATTGTTTTGTTATTTTTTGCACTTGTTTTGTGATTTTTAGAACCTATTTTAAAAATTCAATAAATTTTTTTCATAAAAATTTTATTTTATAATCTTTTTAGTTTTAAATAGAATTGGTTTCATTAAATGTTGCATGCCGCATTTTTGGGAAAGTGCCCGGTTGGATTTTATGTGCTCAGGGTGATATAAAATTATTCGGTTGGCTTATGAAAAATATAGCAATAATGTGAATAAATGTTTTTGGGTTCCTCATGTGGGATATAATCTGATTTTTAGGTTTTATAATGAAATCTGTGTGGGTTTTTAGGGTGTTTTGGCATGTATTCCCGATAAATATCCCATTTGACCTTTCTATAGAAATGGATGGATTTTTCTTGTCTAACCTGGATTTTTAAGTCGTTTATTCCAATGTTTTTTTCTTCCACTAGTTATTTTAAGCCACTATATGAATAGGGTAGTTAGTTCTTTTGATAAATGTTTTTTGTGAAGATGCTTAAATGTGTGTTTGGTATTTTTCTTGTAAACATGGGTTTCATGTGTATTTCATGTTTTATCATTGGGGTCATTTTATGATTCATGAAATTGAAAATTTAAATGGGTTTGGGCTCAAAAATCTGGTTTGATATGGTATTGGTGGTTGTTTGGAATTAAAAGATCATTTTTAAATGGATTTATGTTCAAAGCCTCATAATACTTCTTGAAATTGTCTTATAAAACTTTTAATTTTTTTATTGACCAATTAAGGATATGTGTAACATGGTTTAAGGATGTTTGTTGTGTGTATTATTTGGAAATTAAATTTTCTTGTGAAAAGTTTATGTGATAACTTGTGGAAATTTATTGAGCACAAAGAGGGAAACTGGGGTGTCTAAGTGGGAAAACGTGTACTAGTATGCTAGTGATTTGGAGTGGTTTCATCCCTATTTCACGTAGAATGTTTTATGATGAAAAAATTAAATATACTATGATTATGATTTTTGGGATCACTAGGTAATATGTACTATTCTCTACTAGTGTCTCTTTCACAAGGACAAATATTTGTTATGGTTATTTTTCCCTGATATGTAAGTCACCTTGGGCCAACAGCTAGCGAGTGCCTAGGGATGTTCCCATGACTTGTGATCATTGGATATTTTGTACTCAACATCATGATATAGTGTGTTTGGTTGGTAAATTAATCATCACGTGTGTTCTATATAAAAGTTTACATTATTTATATCATAATTCTTAAAAATTGTCTTTATTTTGATGATGCATCTCTGTGAATTTGGTTTCTAGCATTTCATGTTTATGAAAACATCCAGGAATTTTATTTTTTATGGTTTGTATCATGTAACCTTCTTTGGATGACATAATTTTGTTTATTTAATTTAAAACATATTTTTTTAAAGGATGTTCACTGGGAAGAGAATGTCGGGCTAAAATAATGAGTCTTAATACTCACTACTATAGTCTTATTCTATTTTTAGCCCTTGTTCAGCTTTCCTCTTGGGTTTGATCCCTATGGACGACATCTGATTAATGTTTTGGAAAGTGAAAAGTGGGGTTACATGGAGTTAGTTGGTTTTTAGGTTTCTTCAGTTGAGTTTTCTAGTTTGGTTTTACATTCTGTTTCATGTACAATTTATGTTTAATTCAACTTTTATATAAATTTATACTGGGTTTTCTGTTTATTTCTATAGTTTATTTATTCTTTATATTTGGGCTAAAATGTTCGCTTGTCACTCTAACTTATTTCTTTGGTTCTTGTCTTTATCTCAGGAGGATCAGGAATGCCTCTTGGGATTTATCGTGAAGTGTCATGGGTGATAGGTTCCGGGTCGACCCAAACTTGTTCATGACAATTTTATAATCCATTGAAACAAATGGTGTTACATAAAATATTAATAATATCATAAAATTTGTAAAACAAAATTTGTTACACAAAACTTTATTCATAGCATAACCCATGGAAATAAAAATTATTTCATAATCATCCTATAATCATAATGTTAAAATATACAAAGAAAAAATAATGGTAGAATCAGTTGATCATTTCCCCATAGAAACTTATATAACATCAAAGGACTTAATTATAGAAAAAAAATTCTTTAAAAGATCACTTTGACCAATTTATGAGAAAAATACACCTTTTTACATTGAAATAAGTTATCAAAAATCTATTTTTTTAAATATTATGGAAAAAAATTCATTGAAAATATCTTTTAAAATATGTATGGTATGATTAAAAAAAGTAATCATTCCTGATGGTGGTAAAATAAATTCATTCCATATAAGTTCAAATAAATCATTCCTTTCTATCTATTGTAAAAATGTAAAAAATTACCCCATTCTGAAAATTACAAGAACATTCCTTTTGAAACATTTTTGAAAAATATCAACTTAGGTAATAATTACACTACACAATCATTAGAGTTTTTAAAAACATTCTTGTAATAATTTTTCATAAAAAATTGATATGAAAGAAAAAGTATTTTTGACTGAAGAGAGATACTAAATAAAGTTTCCTTAGAAAAATTTTGTTTGTCACCTATGTTATTAGAGAGAAACAAATTAATAGAATACATAAAATATCAAATAATTCTAATATGGGAATATAATTCATGTAATTATTTAGATTTATATCAAAATAGTTTATCATTGAAAATATAATCATAAATAATCCTGATAAACAATGAGGTTGTAACATTAATCCATTTCAACATTGGTAACTCTTGAATTGTAATCCTTGAGAAATGATAACCTCAAATGAATATTTAAATATCAATAACATAAAGATTATAGAGATATAAAATGTTCAATGGTAATTATATACACCTAAAAACATGTATGTGGGTATAGAAACAAGTATGTCATAATGAAAAAATAATGACACGAAGAACACTTACAACGTCAGTAATCTCCCAATCAAAATATCATGAAAGAGGGAATATTTTATGAATTTTAAAATATAAATAATTTTCCTTATTATATTCATAAAATATATTCATTGTTAGTATATACACCAGAAAAATGAAACAAAATGTAAATATGGAATATATATCATATAAATAAATGTTAGACGAGAAACCCTTACCTCAAGTCTTATCATATTTTGTATGAGTTAAAATATGAAAAATAATAAATATAATTTATTATAAAAATATTATAGAACCATATTCTTTTATAAATTACACATTACCATTCCTTGAATATTTTTTAATTGTCCTTTTGTTAAAAATTCTTCCTTAAATTAGATATTCAATTGAAAACTGATCTATTTTTCCTAAATGTTTCAGTTCGATGGTCCCAGTCCTTGTAATTTAATCTGGGTTAAATTATAAGTAGAATTTGTTAATGAAAAAAATTTCATATATATATATATATTCATTTTATAAATATTTATAATCATCCATGAAAAATAGAGATAGAAAAATGAATCACACCGCTCAGGGAGATAGTTGGTCGTACGTATAGATGAACATTGTTTTCAACTTTCAATGGATGAAACAAAAAAGGTAAATAATAATTAAACTATATAAAATAATTATTATATTTTATATATAAAATATATTCATTAAATATATCTTTATTACCATCCATGTAAAAAATTAAAAAACAAATCACATCACATCGTGGAGGTGATCGTTCACACATAGGATGGGAAAATTTATCGTTTTACAAAGGATTTTAAGATAAGAAGGTAGATGTGATATTATATTTTTTGAGTAATAATCCCTTCATAAATATAATATATAATATTTAAATTAATAATAATAATAAATCTTTAAATATGGTGATTTTATATTACTGTTAGTGCTATGTGTATGCGGTATTCCAAACGTACAGATGATTTATACATTCACTTCCCAATTTTTGTAATAGATTGTAGATAATGGTAGTTTAATGATAATAATAAAATTTATGTATATGTATGATAATTAATTTATTATTTTCTAATGAATACCACATATATTGAGTATTTATAAGAAATAAGAAATTGAAAATGATCAGGTAATACGATTACCCCTCTTTTAGTTGGCTTCCTTTAGATCCATTTTAAGGACCATATAAATGATATTTAAATATTACCAACATCAATAATTTATAGTTATAATGGTTTATAAGAGAATTTATCTAAGTAATGTGATATTTAATGTTATAATTTGTGTAAAGGAAATAGAGAATGGTTGTCCTTTTACAAGGGAGGTAAATGACACACATTGAATTAAAAAAATGATTAAAATATAATTAAGTATTTCTCAAGATAAATGGTTCGAAATAGAGATAGATTTTTGTAAAAATAATAAAATGTAAAAATAACAGTATCCTTTAAATTTTATAATGGTTTTGTGTCATTGTAAAACATATCCCTTAGATTAATCCCTAGATTAACAAATTTTAATCTTAATCATGATAATGGAATTTTAATAAAAAATAGATATAATTTAATATATAAGGTAAAAATTGGATCATAACTAACAAATAGATGAAAAGTTTTACCCATTATCAACCTAATTTTAATATTTCAACATATTTATAAATTTTAAATAATTTAATAACATATCTTTATTACCACTTCCATTTTGAGAACAGTTACTATAATATGACTTTTAAAACAACATAAAAGAAATGGAATTACAATATTAACATCTAAAAAATATATAATATGTTATATTAATATATTAAATTCATGGAACACAACAATTAATAAAAATTATATTACTTTTAATATTTTAAAAAACCCTTTATTTGATTTTCCAATTAATTGGATAAATAATTTTTCAGTGTTGCATAAGTATTCAATGTAATTATCAATCACAACTAATAATAATCAATTTATCACAAAAAAAAATTATTTTTTTAAATAAAAAATCAGAATCAAACATTTCTTATTTTTATCCTTATGAAAATATTTTAGATACATTAAAGATAAGAGCATGACATTTGGTATTTATTCCTTTCTTAAAATAATATAAAGATCTTAATCAATGAAAAATGGAACCTTGTGGTAATAAATTAGATATTTTGTTATAAATGGCCAAAATAAAAACCTAAAATAGGATAAAATATAGTTTAATAGAATTTTTGAACCTTATCCTTGAATTTTAACCTCGTTTTACTAGTTTTACTCATACCGTGGTGGAAAATATTTTCCAAGGTTACCAATCATAATGACCAAAAAAAGAAGGGATCTATTTACCAAATTTAAAACTTGTAATTAAAAATTTATTAAAAAAATTCACGATTCAATCTATATAAATAGAAAATATTAATTTAATATTAAAATGAAAATGCAACGTAAAATAATTTTTCCAAAAAATTCCAAGTATCAAAATGTTTTATACCAACATAAACTATAAAATTGATTACAATGAACATAATTAGAGTATTAATAATATAAGGGAACTAATTATATCATGAAACCATTTTAAAGTAAATAATACATTGTATGTTCTTCAAAAAAATATATTTTTTAATAAAATTTAATATTTTACACTATTTACTATAAAATAAATCTTTTTGAAAAAATCTCAAAAATATACCCTAAGACTATTTTTATTTGATTATTTAAAAATAAAGATAATTTTTTAAAATATAGACTCTTAAATTATAGGAAAAAATTTATAATTTCCCTAAAAATTGAATTAAATATTGTTTTTGTAGAAAATAAATTTTTGTTGAAAAAACAACTTCACTAATTTTTTTTTCATATTTACAAATAATTAGTTAATAAATTTTTATTGGATAGTAATTATATGAATATATTTCATAATTATGATACTCATATTCATACACCCAAATTCAATGAATATGTTATAATTATCCTATTAAAAATAATATTGTTTTTATAATATATATCAGTTCATTTACAGCTCACTATTGTGTGTTAAGAAATCCATTGAACATATTATTTTTTTTAAAACAAAATTCCTTGTGTGTTACAGTTAATATTAAAGTAAAACTAACTTATAAATAGAACATGACTGATATTTTCATCCATACCCATTAATTTAAAAAAACATTAATATAATATAATGTTTTATAAAATCTAATTGATGTAATTTTTAGAAATAAATGAAATATTGTAATATAATATGTGGCTAACTCATGTAAAATTGATTCAAAATTACATGTCCTCAAATATAAAGATTACATGGACTTAATATTTTAACTCAATAAAATTTATAGAGGTTTATATATCATTTTAAAACTTATCTTTTGTTTTAACCCCTTTGTTAAAAAAATTTAATCTAGATTGTGGTAATTAATTTTTTATTATAAAAGGAATAAAATTTTACTTTTAAGGTAAAAATTGTATCTTAAATGGGAAAATGAAATTATTTTCAACTATATATCATTTTACGTGTCTTCATGTAATATTTGTATTATTTTATATAACATAAAAAATATATTAAATAGAAAATAATAATAGGGTCATTTTAAAGAATATTCACATAATTTTAATTTAAAAACAACATGAAAGAAATGGTATTCAAAATTAAAAAATTCAAAAAATATCTAATATTTTATATTAATCTTTAAAATCCATGGAGAATGTTAACTCCCATAAAAATATTACTTTGACATTTTGAAAAATCATTTACATGTTTTTACTACAATTTGAAAAAGCAATGTGATGGCGTTGCATAAGAATTTAACGTAACTATTTCAGCACTAAAAAATAAAAATAAATTAAAAGTATAATAAAATAATTCATATTTAAAATAAATATTTCTAATTCAGAATATGTTTTTTTATCCATATCATAAAATATTACAACTATTAAAATAAGAAAAGTGACATTTTTTGACGTTATCTTTTACTTTATTGTCTTAAAGGTAAAATTAAAATCCAAATATAAAAAGTCCATAAGTTATAGTTCTGGATCACTATGGATTATATATATTTATCAAATAGTTTTAATTTAAGTGTTTTTGTGAATTGGAAGCCGCATTACATTAATTTTATGCTCGATTAACCCATTTTACATTTACTATGACAAAAAATTACTATGGTTACAATTAATGTTGAAAAAAAATAAAAGGGTCTAATTTACCAAATGTATAAATAATGATTCCAAATATGTAATATTATTTTTTTTATATTTAGTTTTTATAAATAGATATTTTAATTTAAGATAAATATTCAAAATAAAATGAAAATATATTTTTTAGAAAAATGTATTTTTAGGTATAAAAGTTTCTTTATACAAAATTAAATAATAAAATTTACTCAATTGAAGTTAATTGGATTATTAATAGTATAATAGAACTATTTTTACACTGATACCATTTTAAAAAAATGTAGCTCTATAAATTTTGTAAACAAAAATATAGTTTTAAATTAAAAAATAGTATATTCACGATTCATTTTAAAATCCAACATATCAGAAAATTATAATAAATCTATCGAAACTTAATTTTTACATTTAAATTAAAAAAATTATATCCTTTTTATAAAATATAATTTATAAAATTTCTAGTAAGTAATTATAATTTTTTTTACAAAAATTAATAAAAATGTTTTGGAAGAAATATATTTGTAATGAATAAAATGACTACTAAAAATTGAATGAATATTTCTTAAAAATTAATCAAAAAATTTATATTGAGTAGGTCCTTTATGTATATTACATAATTTTTTTAATAATATACACACTCTCCATTTCAATGTCTAGGTTATAATTTTAATATTGAAATATTAATAATACTGCATTATACATTTAAGAACAATGTTGTCTGTTGTATATGATATCAAACATAGTATTATTTTAAAATCACAGTGCATTACATTCTCAAACCTTCCATAAAATTTTCAATTATAATTTTAACTTTTTTATTGATAATCAATTGTTTTATATTTAAAAATTCCTTTGTTGAAATCTCATATTATAAAAAAGGTTAATAAAACATCCACTTAGAAAGAGGGAAATGGAAATAAAGTGGTCATATAGAATAAAACTAAACTAGGTTTGAAGATTGGATAACATTATTGGGAAGTGAAAATATGTATATAGAAGACATATTAAATGTTAAAATATTAATGGAGGGTGATATATAATATTATTCTTAAGAAAGTGATACATCATTTGAAAGTTAACTACCACAAAACCAAAAATAAATAATGCTTGAAAAGACTATAAATTTATCTAAAATAAATGTAAAAGGGTATCAATTTTTCTTGATATCCTTTTACAATATTTGGTGAAATAATTTACCTTATATAAAAAAATATAAATAAAATAAAAAGGAAATTATAATTTTATCCTTTAATCAATATCCCCCGTGAACTCATTGTTTGCTCTAAATGATAATTATTCAAAATTAATTTTTCATGATTGAAGCACTAAAATCAATATATAATAAATTTCTTTATCCAAAAGGGATAAAAATCTATTCCATTATTATATAAAAATTAAATAAAACAAAATATTTGGAATAAGATAAGATGATATCAGAAAGGTATAAACCTTTTTATGATGAAATAGTACATAAACTAAGTAATTTTCATAATAATAAAAATGGTTCAAATTAAATCATTTCATAAATAACTCAAAAATAATAATAACTTCAATATCCTCAATATTATAAAATGTTTTAACCTCAAAGTTGATTTCATAACTTTCGTCTTACATCCCTAAAATTTTATGTGCATTCTTCCCATATAATACTTAATATTAAATCAAATGTTAATCCTAAGGGTTTCATATATTTCAGCCTAATGATACATCTAGAAAGAAAATATTTAATCACCATTATAAATCCTATAATGTAGTTTAATTCACAAAAATATCATGAACCAAATTAGATAATAGCTTGAAAGGTAATCATTATCTTGACTATAAATATCTTTAGAACTATTTACTTTTTATTGAAATACATTCCATCCATCATGGCTATATATATCCCACCATAATATAAACCAGGATTTATTAATATAAAATCATATACTTAACCAAAGGTTTTCTTAAAACATAATAAAATATTATAAGTGAATCCTAGTAAAAGTTTCAAATAACCTCCAAATTCTATCACATAAAACATCAAAAGGAGTATCTATGATTTTGAACATATAAACTTATCCTAGTATCCATAACTCTAATGTTATCCTCACATAAAATCATATATTCTTCAAAACATTTACACATTCCTTATTACTCAAATAAAATCACATGTTTCCTTCATAAATCCAAAATGCATTAAACATTATCAAAGATGACCTAAATCACATAGTCATCAAATCTTTTTCAATTTAGAGGTTACCAGTACTATCTCATTGACTTCGTAAATGTTAATTATCTATTTATCAAAACTAATCAATATTAACTCAACAATAGGAACATATTATGGGTTATCTTTACCTTATCCATGTGTTATGTAAAAATGTCACTTTATTGCTATTTTTTTCTTGATTATCATTACTATTAATGAAACGTTTTCAAATCCTTTTATAATAAATATCTAAGAACAATCCTTATAAGTTTCATGATTATTAAAAATCTAATATCATTTATATAAACCATATGAAAAATAATTCTTTAATCCAAATACATACACACTTAAATACTTTCACCTCAATGATTTACATATCTTGAGTACTTCCTTGTTCTAGGAGTTAACTCTATGATTTTGAAATTTACTTGGATAATTTCTAAGTTCCCCACACAAAATTTATTCAATTATTCAGTAATTCGTTTCTTTATAACTATTATTTCAACACACAATATATTACCGATATATTGATACATTATCATGGTTTCTACTTCAACCATTATTGACATGATGAATATTGAACTTTAATTTGTTTTTGGTCATTAGTACATGAAAATTTATAAAAGTTCATATTACTCTTATTTGAAATGTTATTAAACATATCTATTTTTATGTTGTTAACAATATTTAAATATAGTGGGTTCGGAATAATAAAATGGATTCTCCTTCTAATTATTATTTAATTTAGTTTCTCATAATCATAATAATTCTATTGTCTGTCACCTTTATAATTAACATGAATCATCTTGGTTCAACCATTTCTTCAAACCAAAAACCATTTTGTAAGAAACAAAAATCATTATGAGAGATAATTAAAAATAATTTAAATATTTCCTCAATCACGACACATTATTTCCAGTCTGTGACACCTTAGGTTGAACCTTGTTTATCCATAATCATTATATATTCAAATACATTATGATGTTTTATAATTAAAATGTGGTCTAACCTAAGAATATCACTATATAATGTCGAACCATGCACACAATAAGGGAAGAATCATAGTGAACCATAATGATTACTCACATATACTCATACAAATAATTTTTGGGTTATAAAACCTATGTGAATATATGAAAAAACTACACCCACTAGTATAGTTTTTCTGTCTTTAAAAAATTTGATACATACATGTTTTTTTCGTAAGAGATCTACATCATAAATAAAGTAATTATTCATATATGTCATCTTTATTAGAGAAATCATACATAAAATCTTTCTTCATGTCCTGGGGAAGGAAATATAATAATTGGTGATCTAAAAATTATATGTATGGTTAAAAAAGGGATATATCACTGATCATATATGAATAAAAATAGATTAAGGTTATGTGAACATGAGCATAAAATTTTAAAACCATACCCAACATATCATATACCAGAATCAGGAATCATTGAATAATTGTTGAAAGTTTATAATACATGAATCATAAAGGAATCAAAGAAGGAGAGTTGTGAGGGATTAACATTGGTATAATAAATATGTTTGTGGAATACAAATAAGCATAAAGAATCATTGTCATAGTAGTTGAGGATTAATTCCAAGTCAATCACGGGGGGATTGGTTTCAGTACCTATTCCATTATATTATTCATGTTTCATATCCAAGAACATCATAATATACTATTTCCCATACTGAATTGGGTCAACCCCAATCCTAGTCACTTTTATCTCACAGGATATTGATATTTGCCAAATTAATTGGATGATTATATAATTATGGGCCCACTAATCACATAATAAAAATAATATATATATATATATATATGTGTGTGTGTGTGTGTGTGTGTGTGTTCCATAATATCATAAAATAATCATTATATCAGAAAATAAGAAACATAAATGGGTTTCATAAATATCTCATGATAATATAACTCATAGGGAAAATTAGTTTCTTAAACATTTCATCAATTAATTATAGCCAGCCTATAGAAAAGGAATGAGTTTCTTAAAAATCATGTCATCATAATCATAAAACATATATAAAAATATTAAGGATAGTATCATTGGATCATGCGAATTTTAATTATTAAATACCATCAAAGGATGTCTTCTTATATAATCCACGATTAAAAAAAATTGGAACATTTTTTACAAGAAAACACCCTTTTCACATTGAAATAGATTATTTAAACTTAAAAAATTTACAAAATTTGAGAGAACAATTTTTATTTTAGAGGAAACATGGAAAATTTTAAAGGAATATTAAAATAATTTTTGTGTTCATGATGAAAGGAAATTCTGATCATGTTTTATAGCTTAAAAGAAAACATTCTTTAAATACTGTTGTAAAAAAAGTCAATAATTACCTCATTCAAAATATGATAAGAATATTCATTTTAAAATATATCTTAAAAATTAAATAATGGATTAAAATTATGTTAAATAATAATTGGATAATAATAAATAAATTCTTGAAAATATTTTTAGAAAAATATATATTGAAGGAAAAATATTTTCGTTCAAAGAGAAAAATAAAGTCGGATAACCTTAGTAATCATTCGATGTATCGATTATTTAAAATGAGGAAAAGTGAAAGAAAAAAATTTAATATAAAAAATTACTAATGGAGAATAAAAAACATGTGTTTCATGAGAGGTAGACTATAATAATTCATAATTTTAATTTAATAATAAACATTCTTAAAAAATAGTGAGATTGTAGCATAGAACCTTTATTACATTGGTGACATTTTATTTGTATATAGTTTGAAAGAATATATTCCAATGAAATTATAAATGTTTTAAACATAAAAAAATTCATGATAAAAATTTTAAAATGGTTTTAATTACTGATAATAAAATAATATAGGTGCATAACATAATATATATCTCAAAGAAGAAAATTTGAGATGATAAATGTTTTCCTTATGGTTGACTTTCATAGAAGGCAATATAAACTCATATATAATGAATTTATAATTATTATAATTATATAATAAAGTCATTTATATACTTATAATATCATATACAATCAAATTAAAATATTTTATAACCTATTTATTAATATTTCCTTATTGAAATCATCATTTATAACTATTAATTGCACCCTGTTTCATGACAATTTCAGTACTATAGTTATGGTCCATGTACATTGATCATTTTTCCAACATCTATATAATCATAAAGATTATATAAATATAATATATATTAATTAAATTAATATTGATTCATGCATAATGGATAGAGATCTAAAAATGATTTCCCATGTTCGTGGAGATGGTAAGTTGTATATATTCATAAATGATGTTTTCACTCTGCAAAGGATGGAAAGAAATAAATATAAATAGTAATTAATCTTTAGATAATAATTATTATATTATATATATCATATATATTCACTAAATATATCCTTATTATCATCCATTGAAAAATAAAATGAAAAATGAATCACATTACTTCATGGAGGTGGTAGCATACACGTACGCACGAGAGACGTTTTCATTTTCCAACAGATGGGATAAAGATAAGTAATGGTTGTTCCATAGTCATAATAATAATTATTTATATTTAATATAATTAATTAGTAATTTTATATTAGAAATCATATATTTAGCAGAGGTATAATTTGAAATAAAATTGAAAACCCTGTTAAGAGTTATACTTCTTCAATGAGAAACAATAATTGGATTACACTTTAGGCCTTGAACTCGTGGAATTTTGGAATGAAAAGAAGATACAGGAAAAAGGTAAATAATATTAGAATTTATTATTTCAGGTATTGTATTAACCAAGTGTATCATGATGTGTGGAGAGAATAGGTGAGGGGTGCCCTTTTATAAGCAAGGGAGGGGAATTCATGAAATTTCCGTAATTTTAAAATTATTAAAAATTAAATGTCATGATGAAATGGATTAGTATTTATAAAATTATAATATAAAATAATTATTAGTCTAAATAATCTCATCCAATAAAAGTTTTACATTTTTTGTTGATTTTTTACCTTTATCTTTTTTACCCCAACCCTTTTGAGAATTATCACGATAGTATAGTTTCTTTATACTTTATGGGTAAGGAAATTACCATTAATAAAAAATTGACCCATAAATGTTCCATGGTAGATATACTAAATCATATTCCAATAAACTATATTAAAATATATTTATAGAAATTTGAAATCATTTAATTAATTATTATTTATTTTAAAATATAATTAATATCATTTTAAGAAATACATATTATAATATATGTTTAATTCAAGTAAAATGGTTATAAATTATTTGTATTATAAGATAAGGATTAAATGGCCTTAATATTTCCATCCAATAAATTTTATAAATGTTTAGATATCATTTTAAACATTATCTTTTACTTCAACCCCTTATTTTACCAATTTGAATCATAATAGTGGAAATGACATTATTATATTAAAGTGATATAATTTTTCATATAAGGAAATAATTGGATCATTAATGAAAGAGGGATGAATTTATATACCATATATAATCCTAATTCTATTTTTTATTTATTATTTATCATTTTTAAAAAAATGTAATAAAATTTATAAAACATAAAATAATATTAATGTCATTTTAGAATCTATTCACATAATTTTACTTTAAAAAAAAATAATGTAATGGAACAATAATATAAAAATTTAAAACAAATATAATATATAATATTAATCATAATAATTCTTTAGAAACATTAAATAATAAAAAAATTATTATTTTTGTGTTTTTAAAATCATTTACATGATTTTTCTACTACTTGAACACGTAACCTGTCATTGTTGTATAAGAATTTATGTAAATTAATTAATCAATAAAAGTACAAATAAATTAACATAATAAAAAAATCATTAATATTTCAAGTAATTATTTATAATATAACATAAAAGTTTTAATCCCTACCAGAAGATATTATTTATATTAGAAAAATAAATTGACATTTTTACTTCATATTTTTCCTAAATAGTATAATGGTAAAAGTATAATCGAAGTGTAAAAAGGTAATAATTTTTATATATTTATTAATAGGTACTAAATTGATAGATCTAATGATTCAAGGAATGTTTTTAGTGAATTTTGAGCCATATCAAATAAATTTTAACATTATTTAACACATTTACCTTTACTATGGAAACAAAATTTACTATGGTTACTATTCATATAAACCAAAAATAAAATGATCCAATTTATGAATTTATGATCTCCTATTTCATTATTTAGAATATATTTTTCAAGATTTATTTTCTTTAACTTAATGAAATAAATTTATGATAAATAAGAAAAATAGAATGAAAAATGGGTTTATAATGAAAAATTCTCTTCTTATGTATAGAGATGTTTTTAAAGCAAATAAAATAGTAAAATTGATTTCAAGAATTGAATTCTATTATTAATAATATAATAGTACTCATTTTATTATGAAACTATTTTAAAATAAAAAGGAACTTTGTAAATTTTTAAAAATATATATATTTCAATAAAAATCATTATTTTCACCATTCAATGGAAAATCAAACATCATAGAAAATTATAAAAAATATATCCTGTATTGAATTTTACATGTTAAATTTAAAAATAATAACCTTTGGTTCAAATAAAATGTCTACAAGTTCATAAAATTAATTATAATTGTTTCCCATAAAAATATATAAAACAATTTTTGAAGATAACACGTTTTTTATGGGTAAAATTAATTTGCAAAAAATAAATATCATATTTCTGGATAATAAATCAATAAACATTTATTGATTATATAATTTATATATATATATATATCATAATTATTCTAATCCTATTAAAACCCAAAAATTTGATGGCTATATTATAACATGCATATTTAAATAATAATAATATTATATGGTTCATTTATGTTTCTTGTTGATAATTGTTTAAGCTATAAAAGATTGTACAATTCCACAATATAAATGTTTTATGGGATCATCGATATATTACCTTTGACTAGACAATAGTAGTTGATAAATCCTACAGCTCTTCTATGTGTTATCATCCGATCGATGGAGGTTGGAAAATTTTCAAATATTTTATATCTAACATTTATTTGTTTTAATATGAGAATGATATAATTTTTTATATACATATAAATGTGACTAAAGTGTAAGTTCGTGAGACTTCTATTTTAACCGTGGGATTTTACTAAGGGTTTTTTTAAGACACATGTATCCTCTTAGGCTATGATTTTAAAGTGGCTATTATGTGTGTACCAATAATTTTCATAAATGATGTAGTTATTTAATCTATTAAATGCATTTATAAGGATTCATTATAAAATTGTAGATAATTCTACATTAAAAATTTTCTATTGGTTTTCATAGGGATGTGGGTCTAAATTTTTCCATAATTGAGGCTATTCTCCTCTAGATTAACTTGAGGATTCAATCAGGTAATCTCCAATATTCTCTCCAGTGATCCATATAGTAGAACCGATTTAGGTAAGATTATTTTGACTAGTATCTATCCAAGGATGAGGATCCAAAAAGTGTGGTCCCACAATGTAAATGTTTTCTTGAGACTTCCATATTCAATATTACTTATCCTTCTAAGGAACCGGAGGCCCCCATAGGACACTAAGGATTGAATATAAAATATCAAGTTAGTATTTTACTTTGTGAGGACTCTAAATGACCAGCTAGTAAAATTAGTTAGTTATATGACTCAGAAACCAGGTATGTGGTGGATGAGTGTGATAATTGAAGGCATAGGGTGTGATAATTTAAATATAGATATATTCAATGACCTTTTCTCTGGGAAATTATTTCCCAACTCCCTAATGTCAGACCATTCTGTAGAATTCATGCTGCTTCAACTGGAAACAATGTCAGTGTCTATTTATTATAATTAGTTTATATATTTTCTTAATTTTTATCCTCTTTTGGATAGTAATGAGGCATATCAAAATTAAAAATTCTTGATTTAACTGCTACCATATCTTAAGAATCATGTCATAAGTTTTGATTTGACGATATAACCTAAATTCTTCATAAGGATCTAATGATTAATAAAGTACTATAGGAGGATAAAGTATTAGTTCTCCTTCAATATGCCTTTAGACTAGTGAGAGGAATAAATATTGGTGATGTGAGTGAATTTTCTAACAATAATAAGTCATTAGATATGTTCCAAGGCACTGAGAGACAACCAAAGCCATCTAAAGTATCTTTAGCTACCTCTAAGGAAATATGTGCTACTGTGTGTTACATGTATTAAAGAAAGGTTAGTTATAGTAAGTATTTCATTAAATATCTCATGGATGGTAATAGATGTGGTAAAATAGTAAATCTCTAGACATTTTCATTAATCCTATAATATATATCAATGAGTCCAATCCCTGATATGGGAAGAGAACCGCAACAATGGATGAAACATCTATAGAATTTACTGTCTCTAGAGAGATATGGAGCTTTAAATAAAGGTTATGGATCTAATTTAGTAAAAGTTTATTCAATGTTACACATTATAACTGATTGTGGAGAGGGAGCCTTAACTATTAAAGGTACGGTCATGATTTTATATTTTCATTCTTTTATATTATTTGTTACAGGAGATTCCAATTCATTTATATGTTCCCAAGTTGTTGCGGTTTTAGACTTATCAGTTATGTTATTACTTGAATTGAATTCTCTTGACACAACCATCATAATTATGATTGATCCTCTTTTTATATGTAAAGAATTTATTTTAGTGGTTTCTCTTTATATAAATTAGTGGGATTTCATGATTCTAAGGATTACTAGTTTTTATGTAATGTTTATTGTTTATTGGTAAAATAGTTACCAAGATCACATAAATTGTTACCATATATGAGTTAACCTTATCAGTACTAAGAGAGAAAATAATTACGTGAACAAATAATGAGATTTATAAGATGGTATAGTAGGACCAGACCATGTGTATTTTGTATCCATTACAACACGGGTGGTGAGTATAGTTCTTTTAGATGATAAGGAAACAGTTTCATCCCATATTCCTCTTACAGTGGATCATTATCCTGATGTATTCATGATTTAATAATAATGTATTCTTCCTAATAGGGGGATTGCGATTCAGATTGACCTCATCCCAGGTACGCAACCAATATTGATTCCTTCTTACCAAGGGAACAAATTGATATTAAATAACTAATAGTGTTGTATAAGGATTAAAAGGTGAAAAAATTTAATTGAATGTGCACATATCCTTGGAGTATACCTATATTTTTTTCTAAGTAGGAGAATGGTAACATTTTTAAGATGAATTTTTGGTTTATGCCTTTTTTTATTATGAAATCAAATACCTCTTTCAATATGGGTATTGAGAGACATATTACATAGCCCATATACCCAAGGCCAAGTAACCAATAAACATGACCAGAAGGACTTGTGAAAAATCATTATTACATCATCCTACATGAAACACCAAGCCTACATAATCACTTAACTATGTCATTCCAACATCACCACCTCCCTAATAAATCTTGCAAGGGGATTACTAGGATTTGAGCACTGGTTTTTTGGATGTTGCATTATGGGGTTTACCACTCACATGTCACTCCAACTATAATAGCATGGTAACATTTTGGATATATTTAGATGCTATGAATATAATCTAGACCATAATAAAAAACATGTATCCATTTCCAATTATTTATGACTTGTTTGATCGATTGAGTGGAGGGCGATTGTTATAACATATATGTGTGTGTTATGGAAACCACCAGTTTTGGATTAGAGAAGTTGGTATATTTAATATATAGATTCTTAGACCAAATCGATTTTATGAAAATCTCATGATTACATTTTTTATGAATCCTCCAAGACTTTTCATGGATGTGATTAACATGATCCTTCACCTATACCGAGAAACATTAATTTTTTTATTCATTGATGTTATTTTGATATATTTGAAAATCATGGAGTTCTATATTAGACAATTTGAGATCATGTTTAGTACACTTCAATAATATTAATATTAGGATATGTCTTTGAGGTTTCAATTTTCAATCCATGAATTATTTTTAAAATTTCTCTATTATTCGACACTTCATCCTTGATTGTATGAGTGATTTATAAACAAGAGTCATATCTAAAGGGTTTTGTACTGCATGAATGGTTAGTTGAAAAAACCCTCCTATGTGATGGTATTTGGATGTAGATGATTTTTTATTCATCCATAATAGGTAAGTAGTTATAATTTTAATGAGATAAGATATGATGAGTTATTCTCATGAATTATGGTGATTTGTACACCCAGGATCAACTATGATATAACTTGATATAAGATGATGTTTCTAGTGGATGGTTATGATAAATTATATCATGTAATTCATAACATATTCTCTTTATTTTTAGTGTATTAATGTTTAAAAGGAATGACCTAGTTCATTTCTTCACTATCTTCTTATTTCTAGCATCGAAGTGGGATGATGTGATGAAGGACTTTGTTATAGGGTTCACTTAAAGCCATAGAGGCTCACTGTAGTGTGGATTGTAGTTGATTGGAAAACAATTATGAATCATTTATTATCGATTCATGAGACTCACTCAGTTGGTGAGGTAGGAAAGATCTACATATGAGTTATTTTATATCCACATAGTGTTCCCATTCTAATTATATCTAACCAGGAATAATGATTCAAATCATGATTTTTTCAGGGCCATCAAAAAGAAATGGGGAATCAATTGAAGTTGAGTATGATGTAACATCTGCAAATTAACAGGGATTCAGAAAGGTAGATCTAATTTTTAGAGGATATCCCTAGGGAATGTATTATAGAATTTAGTGGAATTTGGGATGATTATATTTCCATGGTAGAGTTATCATATAATGACAATGTTTATTTATTAATTTATATGGATCTATTTGAGTCTATCTATAGTCATTATTTTTGTTCCCTGATGTGTTGGAATAAGGAAGGTGAGACAACAGTTATCATGACTTTTTTGGTGCTAGGAACCTCCTAACATTTTCAATTTATTTATAATTAGATGGTGACCACATAGAGTAGGAATCATTTGTATACTTATTAGGGGTATCCAACCATAGTGGTTTCTATGGGTTTTTGGGTTGTCTAGTGGGTTTCACCTCATTTGGGGAATTAGAGATTTCAAAAATAGAAAATGTTGGAACCATTGTTTGTAGGACCATTCAAGATCATTAAATACTCTAGGATAATATATTACTATCTAGATACTCCTCCATGATATTGATGTATTCATTATATGTTATGGGTATGAAAATTTTAAAATACTAGTCCAATACTATAGAGGAGGTTCAAATGAGGATGTTGAGTTTTCAATAGATGAATTATTCAGGGAACATATGATTCGGATCATGTATCAGAGTGATGAAGTCTGCTAAGAGAATTTAGAAACCAATTTTTAGGATTTTTGGTAGCATAGATGTTTATTAAAAGATAAATTGGAGTGGGAATCATATGTTTGTTATCATTTTACCAAGTTATTGGATAGATTTCACTAGGAATACTTCTCGAGGATGAGAAGTTATAAGTGGGGGGTATTCATTATACCTTCAAATTTTTATGGTACATTTTGATTAGTTTTTATGTTTCATGATTTTATTTTATTATTACTTTTATAGGTTTTTGCGAACTGGGGAGAATGAAATAATGAGGTTTTTTCACCAACCATTATATTTTATGCTACTAGGTTTCCACCATTTTTGCAGTTTAGTGAGATGGTCTAGCTACTGCCAATGACTATTTTTGGTATGTAAATACATGTTAAGAGAATAAAAAGATTAACGCATATGAAGTTTATATTACCAAAAATTTTCTTATTAGAAAATCAAACTCTATTATTTTACTTTAGCCTTTTAATTAAAATGGTTTTAGAAAATTTAATACTGCATTTTAGACAACATTATGTTCTCAATGTCATGAAATATTTTAAAAATATTTGTTTTTGGGTGCCATGCATAGTGTACCAAGTGTGATCATTAAGTCAGTGGAAGCCTAATCTAAAAGAAGAAGTAATCAAATGGTTGATCAAAAAGATTAAACTCTTTTATTGGAAATAAACATCTATAAATGGAGGTGGGACCATCTGATGATATAGTATAGTATCTAGATTATAAAAAAATTACTATAGCATCTTATATGGGTATAATGTTTGCACAACATGTACTATAAATAATAAAAAAGAAATAGTATAGTTCCCCCTTGGATGTAGTATAAAATTTTAAACCAAATATAACAAATGTTCTCACATTATTTTTTTGAATTATTTATTATGTGTGTGTGGTTCATATTTTTGGCGATGATTGGAATGATTTTGTGAATTTAATATTTTAATTCTCTAAAATAGAGGTCGTATATCTGTTAGTAGGTTTTTTTCCGTATTGTACTACTAGTGGATATAATCCTCTTGTGAACTCAAGGTAAAACTAAATTATATTTTTGTATCTTCTTTATAGAAGGAATATTTTTTCTACCACAAAAAGTAATACCAAAGAGTGATACATGAATTAGAAAAAATAGTTAAACTTATGGTAAATTAATGACTTTACATTAGGTCATATTGAATTTAAGATGGTTTTAATTTTATTAGATGATATAATAATGGATAAAGGTTTGGTTCAGATCAGTTAGTTTAATGGAAACATATTTGTTTTCTACAAGATGAAAAGAGAGGAATATTTATTCATGAAGGCTATTGAACATATATTGGGAGATAAAACTAAAAAGTTAGAGAAATTTGAAAAAAATAGATAGAAAGAAAAGAATTATAATTGGTGACGATGATGTTGGAGAATAATTGTTCCTTTAAAATAAAAGAGAAGAAATCTATAGCTTCACTTATGGAATCACAAAAAGATATGTACAAAAAACATAAATCTTTAAACAAAGTGTTCTTAATGAGGCAAATTTTTATCGTGATTATATCAAAAGGATAGTGAATATAATATCATGTGAATAATTTCTACATGATAAGAAGACAAATCAAGTAAGTGAAACTAGTATTTTATGCTATTTTGGATATACTAATTCATTCATCCTTATGAGAATATTGGGATGGCATGGTTTACATTCTAAGAAACCCCTATAGAAAATGTGATCCTGTGTTTATATATATATATATCTAGAATTTTATCCTCACCAAGGATCTCAATAGAAGTGATGTGTATGAAACTTAAGGTAGATCATTGAATACTATTGGTAGGCTACACTAACATCATCAGAAGAATCATCATCAATCAACATTAAATTTTGTTAAGAATAGTCATGGAAAACTGACTAGTATAGGGATAAAATTATGGAATTGATGTGAGGAAATCATAAGAGGAACTACATAAATATCAAGGTAAATACCATAGGAATAACTATAGGATGTTCAAATTTAGTTAATGCAATAGAATTTGGTAGAAATCAATAACTCACTATTTATAATCTGATGAAGTCATGGGTGGTTAACTCTGGTGAATCATTCCCCTTATCAGCTTATCAATGATGCCAGACTATCCATATATCAAGATGATTTTGGAATGTTAATTTTAATTATGGTGAATCATTTAATGTTATTGAAAAATAAGATTTCAATCATTGGATAAATAATTAGTATACTCTTTAATAAAAGGTGTAAGATACAAACAAGGTCTCATGAAGAATCTCATCTCAGTGGACCACAGAGATGATGCATGATTTATATCTTATAAGAAAAATTGAGACTGTAATGTGACTTTAGGATCCATGGTATGGCTTAAGGAGTAAAATATAGAACCCTGTATCTATTAATATGTTAAATGGGAGTGAATCATGTGAAATTTTAGTATATGAAAACCCATAGGTCTTAATTTTCATATTTTATCATCTTTGTGAGAACAAATTGAACTTTCTAGAATAGAAGTGAATTTTGAGGTTCGATCATGAAACTACTAGAAGTTGTAAAATATTTTTTATTGGAAATAAAAATATCACCTCATTTAATAATAATAGATGGAATCTCAGATCCGAAACCAAGATATAGTTCAAAGAGATATCTATGGACCTGAATCAACTCAATATCATAGAATATCATGATACATTACCACATTTATATATGTTTCCATGTCTAAGGTAGAAGTTAATTTTCTTATATATATATCAGATGTGTTTAATGCCTTCATATAGTGGAAATACATAGTGGAGTTGTAATGGGGTTTAAATTTTATGAAATTAATATATGATAATGGTGGTGAAAAAAATGATAGAAAATTTTAGAAGTTATATTGAATGATTGGGATTAAGAATTAAATAATAGTACCCTATACTACACAATGAAATGGAGTACCATAAATGATGAATTGATCATTGATAGAGAATTATAGATGAAATCATGTGCACTTCGGTATTCCCAAGGACATTTAGTTAGAATAAAGTAACATATAATTATACATGGATAACAAAAATTATACCTATGTGGTAGGATAAAGTCTACCTTGTAAATGTTGGTCTGATAATCTACCAAATGATTCACACCACAAAATCAGTGGAATCATTTTTTATGCTCTTATTGATTCCTATGATATTGATAAGGTATCAATAAAGTAAATATGTTATTTTTTATAGTATATAGGATTGAATGGATTGGATACCGAATTTTAAATGACGATTAATGAAATATAATCATAATTTGAGATATTATCGTCAATGGTAAGTTCCTATAGAAGGATCAATACATTGTTGATTCATTAGTTTTGGAGAAGAGATCAACTAAAGATTTCAATGTTATTCTCAATAAAAAAACTGATGATTAACCAATATTGGTGATGCCAGACATAAAAAAGAATGTATATTAAGTTATACCAATGGTATATATGCCAAAATTATGAAGAACTAAATAATTTTTAGGAAATTTTCTAGTATAAAATTATTCTATAGAAGGAATCCCATAAGTTCAATTATTCGAAACCGATGTTTTAGTTAATTTTGAAAATACTCTACAATGATGTTCTATAGTTAGATGAAATGTTCAGTGGTTTGGTGATATCCTTGAGAGCATCGTTAATTCCCACTAGGTTACAGTATTTAGGGATTTTAAACACAAAACCAACAAAGTGCTAAACTGGTGGGTAGTATAGGATTTGTAAGTCAGAGGTCAATCCTAGAGATATAGGGTTAGAGATGATATTAATTAAATAAAATAAACATAAACTAGTTTTGATTTAATGAAATTAAATCTAATCTAATGAGCATAGTTTTTGTGAATAATGAGGGAGAAGAAATTATAAAATGGTTACTGGGTAGCAATGAGTCCAGGTTCCTGAGATGAAAAGGCATGAAATAATCAATGGAAATTATGCAGTCATCAGAATCAATTAATAGTGAGTTTAGTGGTCATGATTAGCGCTATCCATCATATGTTCTAATTTTCTCAGGGTTAGTTACTTTTTATTATAAAAAATGGATAAACCGAAACCTTATATTAATATAGGGATGAATCCAACCCAATGGTCATGGTGGAATTCTAACCCCCAGATATCATATTAAACAAATATATTAAATCTAGAAAATGGTCATCCACAAAGAAAAAAATTAAACCCAATCCAAAACACTGATCACAATGGTCATGCAGAAAAAATTAGGAAAGATGATAGAATTGACAAAAAAATATAAAATCCAAACATGAATTGAAATTAATAAAAATATACATCTTAACATCAATCCCATTTCAATATTCCTTCCTTGGAAAATATAAATCATCCTATCATGATAACCAAAAGTGGATGTACAAAAAATTATAAAAGGAAAATCCTACAAAAATTTGTGAGTCAAGTGGGAACATCCCCCACAGGCCTCCCTTGGCCTTTCTCTATCAAAAGTTCTTAAAATGGTGCGGCTAGGGGCTCTATTTATAGGAATTGAATGGGGTCTTCCCAACATGGGTCACAACGTGTAATAAAGGTACACATATTCTACTCAAGGTCTGTTTCTGTATACCTGTGTATGAGTTTATATGTTTATTTGAATCTTTGACTGACTACACAATGTGTAAGTGATGTACACGGCATGTAATCTTTATCTGAGTTGCATCTGCACCCACGCAACTCTTTTTTGTATCTTGTTATTTAATTTCTAACTTTAACTACCATCATGGAGTGTATTGAAGGTACAAGACATGTACATGTCATTCACATCATGTATGCATGTTACATAATGTCTTGTTAACTTCTGAAGAACAAATACTACATGTCATGTGCTAATAATTCATGATGTGTATTTTTTTTTAGTCTCAGAGGTCCCGTTTTTCCTTGGATCGCCACTTTTTACCTTAGAAATTATCCATGATCATCTCCGAATTTCCAGTGTCCCTATAATTTTTCCTCTTTTCCTTCCTTTTTCAAATATCAGTCGTTTCCGGCCACAAAACATTAAAAAAATAAATTTTCTCCAACTTTGTAATGATTATTCGATTAAATACAAAAATTAAATAATTAAAACATCTAAAAAATATTCATGAAATTCACTTATCAAATCCACCACACATCAATTCATCCTTGTCCTCAAGGATGGAATCTCAACAGACTATAAAGTTCTTTTACCTTTCCATGCTTCAAATTTAATTTCAATAAAAAAATTACTAAAATGGAAAAATAAATGTTTGAGCATTCCATAGGATAATTCATCAATGAATCATTTTTCAAAGAAATAGATAAACCAAGTATTTTACTTTTCCCCATTGAAATAACTATTCATCTTCATTCATCCATTTCCAATTTTAAATTAACTATTTTTATTAATTCCATTTCCAATTTAACTCGCATGATTTTTTCTTCTCATTATATGGGTACAAATGTAAATAGAGTTTATAAAATACATCAAAAACATGTAACTTACCATAGTCTTGTAAGGAATTTGACATCTCCACCGTGTAAAGATAGATATCACATCTAATCATAGGGTCTTCAGCCTTAATGATCAAATGACTCGAATATTTATGGTAGGTTGGTAAATGATGTAAAAAGTAAAGCTAAAAAATGACATTCAACTCTAAATCATTTTTCATGATAACAAAAGATAAGATCAATGATTTTATCCCTTTTCAAATGTCATATCTCTATCTCCCCCAAAATGCTCAAAGTGGGCTTATAATACATATAAGTGAAATGATAGAATCAACCTATCTTTCCTTTTTTTCTTTTATATATTTTTTCTATGAAATGTGTACATTGCAAAAATATCATGTCCACCTCTTAACCACACATGATAAAAAAATCCCCGGTCAAGAAAATGGTGATTTTTTATCTTCTAAAATACAACCCAATTTTTATTCATTTTTTAAATGTTTATTATATTATAGAGTTGAATAATAAAATATGATAAAAAATACATGGTCTCTCACCATATAATAATGGAAAACCCTACAAAAAATACCCACAATGATGTATATATCAATACACCCAATAATGTTCCTCCCGCAAACTTATTCTTTTAAATATAATGAAAAACATTTAGAATATGGTAGGGAGGGATAATATAGTTTTGTAACATGGTTCATTTCCTAAAAATGTAATTCGGGGTTTCTATGGGATTAAAAAGGATTAATTCATAGTCAGTCTTTGAATAAGGGTTAATAAAATATTGCCTCAATCATATTAAAAGTTACTATTTTCATTCATAGCTTTGACAAGATGAAAAAAAAGTTCTAGAAAAAATAATGCCTGATTCTCTTAAGAAATATATTTTAGAAAGAACTGGAAGTATTAGGCTAAGTGGATTTCTCTAGAATGGGATGAGTGGTTAGGTCATGTACTAATGGAAATTCACACGAATAATTAAATCAATTGATACAAATATCATAAATTCAAAATATGAAAAAATCTCAGAAAATATTCATTTACAATGATTAGCATTCTTTTTTAAGACATGATTTGTCAAATCATAATAAAAAATCTTATCTCTACAAATTCATTTCTCAATTTTTCTCATTAAAATTTATCGACAAAGAAATCTAAAATTCATAGAATGGTTATTATCCTATGTAGTTTTATGTCTCATAGTTTAGTAGATTAAATAATGAATCAAATGTGGGTCATGAAATTGAAATTAATGTTCTAATAATTTAAAATATGGTAAATAAAATTTAAAAATTCTGATTTGAAATGATTACTCCCCTTTCAATTGATGCTTTAAACATGGGCTACTTCATTCTTCTTACTTCTTCATCATGTGATTTAGATGGACCTTATAAGTAAAATAAAAAATTGAACGTACAGTTCATTGAAATATGATAAAAAATAATAAGGGTAATTTAAATTAAATCCTAAGATAAAATTAAGTTCTATGAAATAAAAAAATATAAAATCCTTGAAAGCAATAAAAAACATGGGATTCCTCCCAAAAGAATAACTTTTTTAATGGTCATTTAGCTCAAAAAGAACTGGGTTAGCCGATTGGTATGTGGTACAAATATAACCATCTCTTGTTCACCCAATATTGACTTTTGTCATATTTCTAGCTCATCTTTATTTCTCTCTAGTGTAATTGGTGTGGTTCTCAAAGGTGGTGACCAGAGTCCTAACAACATGAGTATTACTAGTAAGATCTCAACATCTGACCAGACTCATTAAATTTATTATTCAATAATGGTTGGATGCATTTGTTTAGTATTTTCAATGATCACTTCTTATTCAACATCTAGATCTTTAAGATATTCTTTTTCTACTTCCTCATTTTTTCACTCTACGTAGTCAGCGTAGTGTGCTACTTGTTCTTCTTCTTCTTACACCCAAATTAATCTATATAATTTTTGTTTAAGAAATGTGATGACCATCATATTTTATCCACCTTCAACTTCTTTTTCTTCCTTTAGTTGTGGTCATTGTTTTTCAAGGAATATTTTTAGCATCTCATCATCTGAGGTTTTTTCTTCTTTTTTATTTCCTTTTTCTTTGACTTTCTCGCTCTCTTCTTCATGTAGTTGATTTCCAAAATGTTCTTCAATCCATTCATGCTCTGAAGAAAGGTCACCCTATCAATCATTTTTCAATTCTAAAATTCAAGGGAATCATGATCAATGTACAAATAATCATCATAAGTGGTACTTACCTTCAATTCATATTAAATGATTATTTGATTGAGACACTGATTATTGAATTCAGGCTCAAGGAAATGAGGTCTTATGACATCAATACTTGGGTATATTTGTGAGAAATTGTATGGTTGACATCTCATTGAATTAATATTGATGATTAGTTGCACTGTATCATCAAGTATGAAGGTGAACATCTCCATGGTAGTTATTTATCGATGGAGTCCTATCATCACAACTAAAAATACCATGTGTGGTAAAATAAAATTTAAATAAAAATAATATTCTAAATTATTCAACTAAAAAATTCTCCACTCTTATCTCCGGAAATGGCGTCGAAAATTTTATATCCCTATGGGCATCATTAATTCCCATCGGGTTACCGAATTTATAAATTTTAAACACAAAACCAAAAAATCACTAAACTATAGGGTTGTATAGGATTTTCAAGTCTGAGGTTGAACCCATAGAGATAGATTTGGGAAAAAACAAATTAAATAAAATAAAAATAAAAAAATTTAATTTAATGAAATTAAATCTAAAATACCCATCATAAGATTTGAGAATTATTATGGAGAAGTAATTATAAATTGGGTGCCTAGCAGCAATTAGTCCAGGTTCATGATATGACAAGTTATGAAATAATTATTTGCAATTATGCATTCATCAGAATCGAGACCTGATAGAGTTAATATTTTACACATTTTTATATGTATTTAAAATATTTAAACCCCCCCCCCAATTTCATCAATTTATGTTTAATTACATCATTTTTGGATTTATGGTATGTTTTGTGTTAAAATTGGAAAGTTTCCTAATTTTGGGAATTTAACAGATTTTATATATTTTGGTAATTTGACCATATCTTTTATAATATAAACCCAATTTATTTGATACCTTTTTTGTAAGAAACCAGGATGTTTCTGCCAGAACTTTTTCTTTTTGGGACATGATATAATTATTCCATCACTGGACCCTAAAACTTTGATTAATGTGTAGAAATATTCTAGACGAAATGTGGACCCCACATCAGTTAAGCCATCATAAATTGGTCCTAATATCTTTAATTAAGGTGATTAGAATTGAAATGGATAGATAAGACAGATATGCATATCACTGTTTAATATCATAGTGATTGATATTCATTAAGTCAGATATTGGATGGGAAACATTGAATGATTATTTTTGGAAATATTTCTGAGAAAATGTCAACCTCAACAAATATATCTTTTCTTTTTCTATAACAGTCCAATTAATTTTCTATTTAGATGGATGAAAGGAAATTTTATTTGTATAATTCTATAAGAAAGGACCTTTGGGTGATTCTAGAAGGAGGGGTTCCAAACAGGAGCAATATTTCAGAGGACAGAATCTGTTGGACAATTTTTCTTCTTTTATTTTTTATTTCTTTTATTTTTCATTGTTTTGTAATGCCTTATCCTTCCACATTCAGCTCAATTACCATTTCCATGGTGGGGTAAACATTTTAGTGATTGGGTAAGGTTAGGATTTCTATTTTGTAATGCTTGAGTTCAAACACATTATTGAATAAAAATTCTATCTCTTTTCTGCAATGGTGTTTTGAATTTCATATAGTTGTTTTTATTATCAAGTGCGATCGTATTTGATTTTTGATTCCGTTATTTATTTTTCCTTTGGTCAATGATCAATATCTCCCTCCACTAGGTTTTGGTTTATATACAATGGAATGGACCAATGCTTAGTGGTGAAGTACTCGGTGATCCTTAGTACATTTGAAAGTGGTGGTGAATGTTTTTTATTGCCTGGGATAAACAAGACTTTTTTGGGTATTACCCAAGTCAATTGAGGATATTTTATTCAACTCTCATGAATTTAAGTGGAGAGTAGACCAATATGAGTTCTTGGTGAGTAATTATCTCATGATCACCATTTGACCAAAGTATTGAGAGGAAAGGATCGTGGAATCTCACTTTAAACAACATAACAGAAGAGGTTAGAATAAAATAAAACAAGGATAGCATTGCAATTAAAAAACTGACCCTGACATAATCACCCTTCTGATATCATAGTTTTCAATATTTTCTTAATTTAATATTTTTCATTCCATTTTTTATTTTCTTTTCAAAACCAATTAAATCTCAGAAACCACCCATTTTTTCTCTAATTAAGTGAAAAACATAATTGTTGTTCACTCCTATCTGGAGACAATATAGGTTACCCACTTTAATACAATTTAACTTAGGTTATATTTGTTTTTTTCATACCCGATGACAGGCACGTGTCAAAACATGGTGCCATTTTCGGGGAAGTAGATCCAATAGTTTTTCTTCTTCTCTTATATTATTTTCATTCCAAAGTTGCATGAATAGAACCTAAAACACTGTAATATTTACCCTTGATCCTGAAATTGAAAGAAATTTGTTGAATAGGCTCAGAAACCTCAATTTATAACCTGAATTTCAGAAAATTTCTCTTACAAAATTTAGTGAAACTTCAAGTGTTCCCTCCGAGCATGTAATCATGGATGAAAATCAAAACCTAACCCTTAGGGATCTTTGTGCCCCATAATTCCTTAATCAGAATAATAAACATGTAATTACAGTGTTTCAATATGATTTTGAGATGAAACCTAATATGATATCATTTCTCCCAAAGTTTCATGGCCTGGCAGGTTAAGATCCCAACAAACATATTAAAGAGTTCACACATGTCTGCTCAACTTTCAGACCACGTGGAGTAGCTAAGGAACAAGTAAAGTGGAAGGTGTTCCCATTTTTATTGTAAGGATATGCTAAATAATGGTTGTATAGACTAAAACCTGGAGATGTGTATGATTGGAATGACTTGGTGAGATGGTTTATGCAAAGATTCCTTCCTGCCTATAGAAGCACAACCATCAGAAATGAGATCTATGACATCAAAAAATCATCTGGATAATTCCTTTATGAGTAATGGGAATGATTTAAAAATCTATGTTCCATCCACCCACATCAACCCATTGAGGGTCATAACATTCATGTCTTCTTCTACCATTTTTTACTAGACAATGATATGAACCTTCTTGATGCATCATCTGGAGGTACATTGATTGAAAATTCACCAGAAGAAGCCAAAGGCTTGATTGAGAATATTTCTCATAACTCTCAACAGTTTGGTACAAGTGGTACTAGCACAAGAGGTATTCATGAGGTATGAACTTCTCATCCATCCCCCTTTCTATAAACTAAGATTGAAGATCTAACTAGTTTGGTGAGACAAATACCCTTGAAACAAGTGGGCGGCCAACAAGCACCAGCTAAGGTTTGTGGTTTATGCTCATCACCTTGTCATTTCACTAACCAATGTGTTGCAATACAGGTAATGGAAACTTTTAAGACAACCTTCCAACCAAGGTAGTACCAACAAAATCAAGGATAGAGAGAGCCTAACCATGTTCACTTTGGGTTTGGAACTCAGCAAAATCAAGCTAGACCTCTAATCCAAAAATATTTCCAAAACCCACCACTATTTCAACAGAAGCAACCTTATAATAAGCCTCCACACCACCAACCACCCATTTTCCCAAGACCCTATGATCAAACATCTACCAGTATAAAAGATTCTGTGGAGCAGAAACAATCTAGGTTTGATGACTTATCATATAAGGTTGACAAGATGGAAAACACGGTGGGATGTTTTGTCGAAATCATGAGAAAAAATCCTTGGAAACTTACTTCCCAAATAATCCCAACCCCAATGGAGAATGTCATCATGTTAATAATAAGAAGTGGAAAAGAGCTCTCACCACCAGCATCCCATAAACCTGAAACAATACCACCTGAGTTGAAGGAGAATCATGTTGTAAACTCTAAAAATTATGTGAAAATGAATTGTGAATAAGAGAAGAAAGAGGAGGAAGAGGATGATAGGCCAAGTAAGAAGAGACAAGAAACACCATTCCAAAGGCAACACAGGAAGAAACAAGAATTACCCCCTCCATTTTCCATCAAGAATGATTGAATCAATGAAATGACAGGAGGAAACACTTCATAAAAATTCTAGACACCTTCCAGAAAGTCGAAATCAATATTAACTTACTTGATAATGTTAAAAAAATTCCAATGTATGCTAAATTTTTGAAGGATATATGCACCAATAAAAAGGGACATTAAGGGAATTAGAATATTAACTTGGGAAGAAGTGTCTCAGATCTTTAACACCACAACTTCCAACCAAATGTCAAGATCCAGGGAAGTTTCCTATTCCTTGCATAATTGGTTCTTTAAATTTATCTAATGTTTTGTGTGATATAGGTGATTCAATTATTGTATTTCCTTACTCAGTATTCACTTATTTTCATATGGGATAATTAAATCCCACAAGAGTGGTGTTACAGCTTGCAAACAGATCCACAATTTTTCTTGTAGGAGTTTTGGTGGATGTCCTTGTAAAAGTCAAAGATCTCTTATTCAGAGCTGATTTCTGCATGATAAATATGGAAGATGATAGGATGTCTTCACAATCACTCATCATTTTGGGGAGACCCTTCTTGAATATGTCTAAAACCATCATCAATGTCCACGAGGGGACACTCACCACAGAGTTTGGAAAGAACACTATCCACTTCAATATTGTTGAATCTATGAGGCACCCATCAGATGATCACTCCATATTTTCACTTTCCCATGAAGTTGGTATATAAACCATTGAAGAATCATGTATTATCAATGAATTATTAGACATATGAGTGACTTTTTCCATTGTAAATATCATTGAACATGTGGATGCCCAAGATGCTGAAGATTTTGACTTCATGTTGAAGGAAGTGGTAAAATCTGATTTCATTGATGATTTGTTAAATTATGAGGAAGATTATATGGTTTCTTATGTGTAGTGGGTCCAAAAATTGGAAGTGGGAAACAAAAATTTAGTTTCACCCCTTGAGCATCCCCCTGATATAGCACTCAAACCACTCCCCAATGATTTGAAATATGTGAACCTTAGAGAGGGAAAGAAACTACCAGTGATAATTGAAAATAATATATCAAAAACCCAAGAGAAATCATTGATTTCTCTTTTGAGAGAGAATATCCAAGTGATGGGGTGGAGTTTAGGTGATATTATAGGAATCAACCCAGAAATATTTTCACATAGAATTTTTCTTGAGGGAGATTCCAAACCTTTCAGACAACCCCAAAGAAGGTTGAATACCACTTTAATGGAGGTTGTGAAGAAAGTTATTGATAAGATATTGGAATTTGGGATTATCTATCCCATTTCAGATTCACATTGGGTTAGCCCAATTCATTTAGTTCCAAAAAAATGGCCTAACCACTATGAGGAATGAAAATAATAAATTAATCTCTATGAGAATTTAAAATAGTTGGAGAGTGTGCATTGATTTTAAGAAGTTGAATCAGGTCACTCAGAAATATCATTTCCCCATTCCATTATTTTATCATATGTTAGAGAGATTGGCTAGGAGAGCTCATTATTGCTTTTTTGGATGGATTTTCAGATTATTTCCAAGTACCCATTTCTCCTAAGGATCAAGAGAAGATGACCTTTATATGTCCCTTTGGAACTTTTACATATAAAAGGATGCCATTTGGATAATTTAATGTTCCACGTACATTTCATAGGTGCATGGTAAGTATATTTTCTGATCACATTGAAGATTGTTTGGAAGTTTTCTTGGATGATTTCATGGTTTTTAGAAACTATTTGGACCTTTTTTTGAAAAATCTGGAAAAAGTATTGAAAAACTGAATTGAAAAAAACCTGGTTTTAAATTTTGAGAAGTGTCATTTAATGGTTGAGAGAAGGATTTTCCTTGGGCATGTCATTTACAAAAATTTAGTTAAAGTTGATAAGTCTAAAATTGATGTGATAAATTCTTCGCTTTAGCCACCTTGTGTGAAGCATGTTAGATCTTTTTTAGGACATGTAGGATTCTAAAAGAGGTTTATCAAGGATTTCAGTTATATTTCTCTCTCTCTCTCTCTGTATATATATATTTCTTTTAAAACATACCGATTTTGATTTCAATGGTTCATGTAGGGAAACCTCTTATGAGCTAAAGAAGAGATTGATTGAATCACCTGCGTTGAAACCACCAAATTGGGAGGAACCATTTGAGCTTCTTTGGGATTCTTACAACCAAGAAGTTGGACCAGTACTGTCTCAGTGAATTGGGGGAATTCCACAAGTCATTTCATATTCTTCAAGAACCTTGGATGCGGCTCAATTCAATTACTCAACCACAAAAAACGTGTTTCTAGCTGTTGTTTTTTCATTGGAAATATTTGGATCATATCTTCTTGGAACTAAAGTCTCTATATTTTCTGATCATGCAGCTCTCACGTACTTGATGAAGAAGTATGAAGCTAAACAGAGGCTAGTGAGATGGATGTTACTGCTGCAGGAGTTTAACATAGAAATCAAGGACAAAAAGGGATCTGAGAACCAAGTGGATGATCATTTAAGTATATTTCCCAACACTCTTAAAGCTGAAATTCCAGAAAAATAACCACTAAATTATCACCTTCCAGGAGAGAATTTGTACTTGATTGAAGGAGAAATGACTTGGTATGCTGACATGGTAAATTTTCTGGTAACATCTCAATGCCCATCTCATTTAAATTCTCACGAAATTCACAAACTAAAAGCTGAATCTAGATATTACATTTGGGATGATCCATTTCATAAGGAAGATTTTTAATAACCTAGTAATAAGAAGATGTTTTCCTGAGAGTGAAATTAAGTCTGTATTTGAGTTTTGTCACACATTAACTTGTGGATGCCACTTTGGAACTCAAAGGGAAGAAAAAAAGGTTTTAGTATCTGGACTTTATTGGCCATAAATTTTTAAATATTCTCATCAATTTTGCAAAAGGTGACCCCAATGTCAGTTTTCCCGAAACATTTCAAAGAGGTAATAAATGCCCCAACAACCACTTAATTTTTGTGAGATTTTTGACGTTTGGTGGATAGATTTTAGAAGACCTTTCTCGATTTCATTTGGAAATTATTATATCTTTCTTTTAGTTGATTATGTTTCCAAATGAGTAGAAGCAAAAGCCACTAAGACTGATGATGCTAAAGTTGTTTGTTATTTTGTTAGTCATAACATATTTTTTAGGTTTGGAGTACCTAGATCCATCATATGTGATCAAGGGACTCACTTTTTCAATAGTATAATAGAGTCTTTTCTAAAGAAGTACGAGGTGCATCATAAAACATCAACTCCCTATCACCCACAAAAAATGGTCAAGCTGAAGGTTCCAACAGGGAAATGAAAGGAATTTTGGAAAAGACCATTAATCAAAACAGGAAGGATTGGAGAAAATTGTTGGAAGATAACTTATGGGATTATAGGATATCCTACAAGACCCCGATTGGAATGACTCTATATAGGCTAATTTATGGGAAGAGTTTTCACCTACATGTGGAACTAGAGCATAAGGCGTATTGTCCTGTGAGGAAGATGATTTTGGATCTTGAAAGTGTTGGTAAAGAGAGAAGGTTTCAATTTTTTGAGCTGGAAAAAATTATAAGAGAATCATTTAAAAATTCCAAGATATATAAAGAGAGAACAAGAGTGGCTCATGACAAGCTGATCCATCCAAAAGAATTTAATCCTAGCGGTAAAGTGTTGCTTTTCAATTCAAGACTCAAGATGATGCCTGGTAAACTTCGTTCCCAATGGGAGGTTCCATTTATAGTTAATCATGTATATTTTTTTGGTAATGTGAAGATTGTCAAAAATTGAGATCATGAACCATTCACTATTAATGGGAATGGGCTGATGAAATTCCATGGGTCCATTCCATCAGATCCAGTGGAATAGATTCTTATCCTCCATCCTGTCTATCAAAAGGAGCCATCAAGTTATACCTCTCCTTTACACTTTCTTACTATGGTGTTTCATTTAAAAACATTCTTACATATTAAATACAATTTAAATAATTGAGGAAATTTCACCAATTATGTATGGGGGAGGGAACATTTTTAGTTTAGGATTCTCATTTGTTGTTCATTTTCAAAAAAAACTGTGTGTTTTAAATTTTTTGTGTGTTCTGTTTATTGTGTGTTTTTTGAAATTTTTTAGCTGAAATGATTATCATTGCCATTTTTAAAACCAATTCATTGAGTTAACCAATTTATTCCATGAAACTGAGCTTAAATGAATGCTGAAAATGGTTTTGTTTCAAGTTCCATTTTTGGGAATTTCATGAAAAGTACTCAAATTTTTGAATCACATGCCACATTTTACTGTCTATATCTTTGAAATCACATTCCTGTGAGGCTTCTGAACCATTTTTCATATTATTTACATTCACCTCACTTTTTGAGAGATACAGACTATGTTTGTTTTAACAATAATTTTATTTATTCTTTTCAAAACATGATGGTTTAAGGTACTTGTGTTTTAAATGATTAAGGAATTTATTTCGTTTTAAAGCCCACTTCTTAAGATAATCAATTTCATTCTGGAACACCTTGTACATTTAATCCTTGTAACCCTTATAATTCAAGAACATCCTATTAGGTTAGCCACATTACAAGCCAATTTTCCCTATCCAACCTGCTCTTGAAGTGAAATTGCATGATCTAGTTGAACTTTAGTGTGGGGGAAGCTCTCTTGTCTTGTGCTACCTCATTTGGTGAATATTTGGGTGGAATATAAAATACTAAAGAGATATGTGTGTTGTTGAAAACTTATTCGGTTGAAATTTGGTCCTTGTCAAGAGATTTCATGATAAGAGAAGTTGTGCCTTTTCTGGAGCTTCTAAAAGAGGAAGAAAGTTGTTCATTTTGTGAAGCTTTTAAGAAAAATCATGATTGAGAATATTGAAATTTTTTATGCTAAAATGTTGAGATGTTTGAACATTTCTTTAGATTTTATGATGATGGAGCTTAATTTCTACTAATATGAGTAAGGGGGATACCATACTTGAGTGAAAATTAGAATTGTGCAATTTTTCTTCAAAAAGATCCAAGCCATCCTTTTTCGGCCTTAGATTTTTTTTATCATCTAAATCCTACCAACCGAAAGTCACAAAAAACCATGAACAATTCTCATGATAAAAACATGTCCTTGACTCACATCGGGTGAATTATTGGGAGTTTTTCAAAAGTATGGTGATCCTTTCATTGGTTTGAATGAGAAAAACCTTATTGAAAATAGATATTTGTGAGATGAGAGAAAATTCATGTGAGGAAGGTGTATTGTGTGAATGGGTAGATAAATGAAGAAAAAAAATTTTATTTGAGAACTTGGAATAACCATTATTTATGTGTCATGGTATCTTTTATTTCTTGGTGGGAAATTGGTAGATCTCATTGGCATGTGTTCTGAATTTGCTTTGATTTGACTCGGATGTTTACTTGTTTGGGAGTATAAGTGCTATGTGTAGGGGAATTTATATAGTTAATTTTTTATACATTTTTTATATGTATTTTAAATATTTAAACCCCCATAAATTCATCAATTTAAGTTTAATTACATCATTTTTGGATTTATTGTATGTTTTGTGTTAAAATTGGAAAGATTCTTAATTTTGGGAATTTAGCAGATTTCATATGTTTTTGTAATTCAACCATGCCTTTTATAATATAAACCCAATTTATGTGATTCCTTTTTTTAAGAACTCTATAGGTTTGGGATTCTACTTTATCTTCTGGGACATGATATAATTCTACCTTCAAAGGACCCTAAAATTCAATTAATGTGGATAATGATTTTGGATGACCATGTGGACCCCACATCACTTAATCCATGATAAATAAAAAAAAATATCTCCACATATAGTGATTCAAATTGTAATTGTTATCCAAGTCGGATATGTGTACCTCTGTTGAATATCATGGAGATTGAGATTTATTAAGTCGGATATTGGATGGAAAACATTGAACGATGTTTTTTGGAAATCTCACTGTGAAAAAGTAATCATCAATAAATATTGCATATCATTTTCTATAACAATCCAATTAATTTGAGATTTGGATGAAATAAAGGAAACATTATTTGGAGAATTCTATAAGAAGGTACCTTTGGGTGATTCGAGAAGGAGGGGTGCCAAACAGGAGAAAGATATCAGAGCACAGAATCTGCTAAATAGCTTTTCTTATTTTCTATTTTATTTCTTTTCTTTTTCATAGTTTTGTAATGACTTATAATCCCAATTAATATTTTTTACCCTTACCATGGTTGGGTAAAAATTTTAGTGATTGGGGAATGGTAGGTTTTCTATTTTGTGAATCTTGAGTTCATGCACTTTATTGAATAAAAATTCTATCTCTTTTCTGCAACGTTGTTTTCAATTTCATATAGCGGTTTTTATTATCAAGTACGATTGTTTTTTATTTTTGATTCTGTTATTGATTTTTTATTTGTTCAATGATCATTATCTCCCTCCAGTGGGATTTGGTTTATATACGATGGAATATACCAATGCTTAGTGGTGTTGTACTCGGCGATCTTCAGTACGTGTGAAAGTGGTGGTGAATGTATTTGATTGCTTGGGATAAGAAAGACCCAATTGGGTGTTGCCAAAGTAAATTGAGGAAATTTTCTTCAACTCTCATGCACATTGAAGGATAGTAGACCAAACTAAGATATTGTTAAGTAATACTCTCACCATCATCATTTGACCAAAGAAGTGAGAGGAAATGATCACAAAATTTCACATTTAAAAACATAGCAGAAGAGGTTAGAATAAAATAAAACATGTTTAGCATTGAAATTAGAAAACCAACCCCGACCCAATCACCCATCTCATATAGGAGTTTTTAATATTTTCTTCATTTAATCGTTTTCATTCCATTTTTAATTTTCTTTCCAAAACCAATTAAATCTAAAAAACCACCCATTTTTTCACTAATTAAGTGACAAACGTAATTGTTGTGCACTCCTCTCTAGAGACAATCCTGGTTACCCACTTTACTACATTTTTACTTAGGTTATATTTTTTTTGTCACACCCACCAATAGGCACATGTCGGGTCCTAACAAGTTCAATGGTCAAGATATATTCTCTCCATCCTAAGTTCACATTTTATTATTGTCATATACATCAAATTACAATGAAGTTGTTGACCATTACCTTTTCTAAAAATAGGGATGAAACCAACCTAATGGTCATGGTTGAAGTTTAACCCCTAGATATCATATAAAAAAGAACATCAATATATACAGTGATCTTGCACAAAAAACGAAATTAAAGACAATCCAAAACCCTACTCACAATGGTCTTGTAAGAAGAATTAGGAGAGATGAATTAATTGAAGAAGAAATATGAATTCCCAACATGAATTTCAATTATTTATAAAATAATTCTTACATTCAATTAACTTTCAACATGATTTACTTGACACAATGAAATAACCCAATCATGCTAACCACGAGCGGGTGTAGAAAAATAATATAAGTAAAATACTACAAAAAGTGGTGATGCTGGTGGGAACATCCTCCGTAACTATCCCTTGGCATTGCTCTATCCAGAATACTCAAAATGGTGCAGCTAGGGGCTCTATTTATAGGTACGGAATGGGGTCTTCTTGAGGTAGGTCATGATGTGTACTCATGTTTTCTGTCTATTTCCATTTTTCTCATCTACGGGCGTGAGTTTTGTATGCTGATTTGTATCTTTGACTCACTACATGTGTGTATGTGATGTACTAGATGTGTACCCCTTGTCTAATTTTTCTCTCTTCCCATATGAATATTATGTGTATCAATTTCATTAATTGGTAACTCTGATTGCCGTCACACCTTGTACTGATGGTACATGATGAGTTCATGTCATTCACAACATGTATTCATGTCAGAAAATGTACTAAAGGCTTGTCAGAAACTGATACTACACATCATTCACTAATGATTCACAATGTGTACTTACATTTACCTCTATTGGATTTCATTTTTCTTTGGTTCTTCACTTTTTCACTTATTAATGTTCCCGACTCATCCTTAAATATTTGGTGTCATCATAATTTATCCTCTTTTCATTATTATTTAAAGTATTAGTCGTTTCCAACCACAAAACATAAAACAATTCAATTTTTTCAAACTTTGGCAATACTATTTAATTAAATAAAAAAATTCATTTATTAAAACATCTTAAAATATATGCATGAAATACACTTATCATTTAGGGTCTATGAAAGTCTCCAACTTCTAAAGTATGAAAGAGTACTGGAATATCTATAAGTTGTAGAAACTAAATTTAAATCCAATTACTGAGAGTCATCTATGAAGAAAGATATGACTTCCTTAATTTTCAATGGAACTCGGGAGATGACTGAACTACTAAATAAGAAAATTGAACTAGAGAAAAATTAATAATATCGTATGAAATAAGAAATTGATGGAAGAATAAGTTATAAGTAGTGTTTATTAGTGAATGGATATCAACATAAAAAAATAATTTATTTCTCAAATATTGTTTCACTAGTAGAAACACATACTATAATTATAGTAGTGTAAATAATTGTGGGGTATGATGGGTTACACATATAGCATATGGATATAAAGTCTTCCTTCCACCTTGTTTATTTGGATGAGGATATCTACATGAAGAAGTATATTTGGATTGAAGACCATTGGAAGGTGGGATCTTTTGGAAAATATAAGTTAATTATATATGGTTTTAAATAGGAAAATTGCTAGGTGAATTATTTTATAGCTTCATAAATGATAAAAGATTCACAAATATTGAATCTAATAACTATTATAATTATAAGTCTTAGAAGGACGGAAATTAATTAATTTTCCTACTGCATTTATATAAAATGTTTCTTGCAGGACCATATTTTTAGTATATTGATGAGGAAAATGTAGGTTAACCAGAATATTTAAAATAAATGATATTTTTTGAGTAATGAAAATATCTGCGATGATGAATTAAAGGGATTAGAAATTTGGTACTCTGATGTTATAAAAGAAATCATACATTCAAAATATTATTTAAATGATTAAATGTAAATTTTCTAGAAGTCCCATCATTGGACACTTCATGTTATCCAAATCACAAGAAAAAACAATGTATAATTAGTTATAATGCATGGAGAATGTACCATATGCTTCATATTTTTAAATATTGTCATATTAGGTGATTTGTTAGTGGACATAAATTTTCTTTACAGTGGGATTAGAAAGTAGTTCCTTGTTTAACCATGGGAAGGATCACTAGGAAGCTGTGAAGTGGATCCTATAATATATAAAAGGATTGGTAGATAAGATTTTTTCCTTAGGATAAGATGATTCTCAAGATGTTTTTATTTATGTAGATTTTTATGGCGCTTCTAACATTAGGAAAATCAAAATATTCATGTTTTCTTTTATGATAACAATGATTATTTATTACTCATTTCTATAGTTAGTGGTTACTTTGTCTACAAATAAAAAAGATTATGTTACATCTAAAAACAATGGGAAAGAGTTCATCTGGTTAATACACTTGTTGAAAGATCTTAGAAAATCATTGGAAGGAGTATAATTATTCTATGAAAATTTAGTGTTTTCTACTAAGACAAGAATTAGTTATTTCATGCATGAATGAATACATTGACGTGAAATTACATTTCATCCAGAATCTATCGGCATAGAAAGTGATTGTGATTTTGAAGAATACAGGGAAGAAATATAAGAAAAACATTTTCACAAATGTGTTAGTATAAAAAAGCTCGAGGAAATACTATTCCTGATTGAGGATTTACTTGATGAGAGTAAAATGGATAAAACTGTTACACACATGAAATAAAGAGATAGTATGCCCAAAGTATTTTAGTTTGAAATGATTTTTTATGAAAAATTTATTCATGTAATTTATTAATGTAATGTGAATCCTCATTCAAAGTTTTGAAATATTAGAGAATTAAATGTTTAATTCACTAAATGATATCTCAATGGAAGATCATACACTTGAAGTTATTTTTATCATTTTTGGTTCAAAAGTAGCAAGAAATTTAAAACAACAAGTCAGACCACTATAATTTCACAAACTTCAGATACATATTGGGAATAATGGTCTTTGGGATCCATTATTGGTGTACCAGTGATGATGGTTTAGTCGGTTGAAGCCTAAAATGAATAAGAATATCAATTAATAGAAGACCCTAAATTTCAGAGGATGGTGATACATATTTTCTTAGAATTTAACCTCTATAAAAGTAGGTGGGAGTAGTGATGATGTTGTATGGTAACAAAATAATGAAAAGGTATAAATTTATCTTTATAGGTTATATTTTTTGTAAGATTCAATAGTTTTCTTATGTGGATAGACTGGTTGGTACCATTTTAAGCCTTTTTGTATTGCTATTGTCGCAGGGTGGGTTTCACATCACCAGAGGGAAGAGAGTTTCTATACAAGGCCGAATGGGATGTCCAGCCAAGCTGAGCTAGACTTGAGCATCATGGGCGAGGTGGAATAACAACTCAGATTGCAAGTTTGTATCTATATGATCAGGGAACTTGTCAGAAGGATTTCCCTCCAGTGGTTGATCGTTTCAGGGATGTCATCCGGGATGACTTTTTAGGTCTTCCTATACAACAAGTGGTGTATTTCTCTATTGAGCTAGTGACAGGAGTACGGCCAGTGTCCATTCCTCATTATAGGAGGCTACACCAGAGTTAAAGGAGCTAAAGAGGCAGTTAGAGGAGTTGCAGACAAAGGGTTTCATCCGACCCAGTACTTCTCCTTGGGGTTCGCCAATCCTGTTTTATAAGAAGGAAGACGGTACCTTCAGACTTAATGTGGATTATCGGAAGATAAACCAGTTGATGTTTAAGAACCGATATCCCATGCCAAGGATTGATGATCTTTTTTATCAACATTAAGGAGCATGAGTGTTCTCAAAGACTGACATGAGATTTGGATATCATCAATTAAGCGTTAGACCATCAGACATACCGATTACAACTTTTCGGAGTAGATATGGTATATATGAGTACTTTGTTGTGCTGTTCGGACTCACGAATGCGCCAGTAGTTTTCATGGCTCTGATGAATCGTGTATTCCATCCTTATCTGGATTCTTTTGTGGTAGTATTCCTGGATGATGTCTTGGTGGACTGTCACACTCTATATGACCATGCCACCCATCTTGAGATCGTACAGAGTACACTAATAAAACACCAACTATATGCTAATCTCTCAAAGTGCCACTTCTGGATGGACTCGATTCACTTTTTGGGTAATATTATCTCAGAGACAAGAGTTGCAGTAGACCCAGAGGAAGTGAGAGTAGTAGTTTCTTGGGATCAGTCTAAGAATGTGTTCGAGATACGATGATTTTTGGGGATGGATGGTTACTACAGGAACTTTATAAAGGTCTTCTCTTGCTTAGCAGTGTCGATGATGGGTTTGACTAAAAAGGGTGTGAAGTTTATTTGGTTAGAAGCTTGCAAGACAGCCTTTTATGAGCTGAAAGGAAGGTTGACATGAGCCCCAGTATTGATACTTCTAGAGCATGGTAAAATCTATACAGTTTACTGTGATGCATCAGGTATTGGGCTTGGAGCAGTGTTGATGCAGGGCGATCGAGTAGTTGCGCATGGGTCTCGGCAGTTGAGGCCACATGAGAGGAATTACCTGATGCGTGATCTTGAGTTGGCCACAGTTGTTCATGTGTTATGCTATTGGAGACATTATCTCTTGGGAGATCATTTTGTGGTGTATACAGACCAAAAAAGTCTCAACTACATCTTTACTCAGCGTGAAATGAACCTGAGACAATGAAGGTGGGTTGAATACCTTTATTCATTCGACTTTGAGCTTGCATATACACGTGGTAAGGGTAACACAGATGCTGGTGCACTGAGTTGGAGGACTCAGGTACAGGAAGTGTAGGAGGCCAGTGGTGAGTGGTAGCTTATGGATTTGTTCTCTGAGATGCATTTGGAGGTTCATGACAGCCAGGGGAAAACCTATCTTTTTCCTTAGCTGTGACTTCTACCATCCTCGATAGAGTGAGGATGAGACAACTATCGTATTTGAAAGGCCTAGTTATACGGGAGTCGATGGAAAGTGAGGACCCTCCTCCTGGTTGGATGATAGATGATGATGAGGTACTATGTATCCATGGACTAGTGTGGGTTCCAGGGGATATACACGAGGATCTGATGTGGTAGTTTCATGCTTCATCTTGGGTAGTTCATCCCAGAGTTACCAAAATGTATCGTGACTTGAGACGTCAGTATTGGTGGTCGGGTATGAAGAGAGAGATCGTTGGGTTTGTTACTAGATGTTCCACCTGTCAGCAGGTGAAGGTGGAGCATCAGAGGCCAGCCAGACTGTTACAGTAGTTACCCATTCCAAAGTGGAAATGGGATAATGTCATGAGGGATTTTGTGACTTGGTTGCTGAGGTCACCTTGAGGAAATGATGTTGTGTGGGTTGTTGTGGACATACATACAAAGGTAACTCACTTTTTTCCAATCAAAGAGACCTTCAGTGTTGACAATATTGAGAAGTTTTATATCCTAGAGGTAGTACATATACATGGGGTCCCTCATTATATCATTTCCGATAGGGATGCCCATTTTACATCTCGATTCTAGCAGAGTTTTCAGAGGGCACTGGGTACACATTGGCTTCTAAGCATAGCTTACCACCCTCAGACTGTTGGCCAGTCAAAGCATACGACACATGTGCTTGAGGACATGTTGTGTGCATGCGTCCTAGACTTCGGGGGATCTTAGGTGAGTAATTTTTCCATAAATATTTAATGTGATTATAGGAAATGTATATTTCTATCTTTTCCTCCATATTGGCATCGAAATAGGTAGAGATGAGGTTCTTGGTATCTTGGTTAAGATAGGTTGACTTGGAACATGATTTTTTAAAAATTTATTTACACTATTTTCAAATAATAAATTTTTTCATACAACTTAAATTAAGTTAATGATTTATTTTTGGTTTCCTACTAGGTTAATACTCACACTATATATGGGAATCTTGATGCATATGTAGATTATATGGTCAATGATCTTATTAGGGGTAGGGGCCCTATAAAGGGTAACTGGGTTGGTGCTTATTGGAGGATAGGGGTGATGTTGGTATAGACCTTGGACTATTGTTTTTCTGTATTTAGTTTATTTACTTCTTTTTTATTAACATTTTTTGACATACCATATTTTTTGTCTATTGAATTATACTGTATGGCTTGTATTCCATTCATTAACATATAAAATTACATTTTTTCTATTTTGTTGTTATGGGATTTTTTATTTATGTTATAATATGTTTATGACTTATGACTATTTTTATTGAAGGAATAGTCTACCACAACACAAATTAGGATATCGCTTCTTATGGATAAACTCTTACATATGGGGAGATGCCCATGACGACATTTGAAACACAATCCAGACACAACTATTCTGTCTAGATGTTACAATGTTGTATAAATGGTGGTTTAATTTTTTTTTGTGACTATGTTTGGGTCACGAAAAAAATGATATAAGCTATGTGTAACTCATGTATAGAAGATATGTCAGGGACTATATAGATCACATATAATAGACCTATGAGTTATCAATGACATGATTTATAATACCAGTTTCTCATTTGCAACATCATGGTTATTATTAGAATTATTTTAATGTTACAAGTTAATGATATTTTCATACTTTCATTAATCAATATTAAGAACACATAATAACATTTCTTGTATACATTTATTTTCATTTTTAGGGGTTTAATAAATTAAATTATAGTATAAATATATGTTCCATTTATTCTAATATGTTATAGACGACATTAATTTATTTTTACATGATCATGATATCGTATTTTATGTTTGTATAACTATAACTAACATGTAGGTACCAGAGACTTCAATTTTGGGTATTGTTTTTTCAAGGGTTTTATGTTTTATAGACACAGGTAGACTCCTTGAATGAGTCTCCATGAATTGGTTTTTTCAAATGTTCCTAGAAATTGCTTGAGTGATGTATTAATTTATTCTATTAAATTAATTTTTAAGCAACTTGAATGGAATTTCATATAATTATACTTAAGTGTCTATTATCATTTTTTATAAAAGATACCAAAATTTTCCCACCCCTGCATATAATCACTAGATGGTAAAGAAAATAATAACACAATATCAAAAAATAGACTTAAAATTATAATATATAATGATATATTCCGGTACATTATTTCTAAAAAATGAAATATAAAAAATTATTGAAATCTACAATTAATTTATTTATGATATCTCTTTGAACAAGAAAATGTTTGGTTTATCAACATCTATACTCCCCCTAAATTTTTCATGTTCTATACTCATTTACCACTCTTTTTTAGCCTATTAGTGCCAGTGTCACCATGTATCCCCTTACAACAACAAGCATATTTGGCTCACCATCATTATGAGATGAATCACTAACATCCGACAACACCTATTCCATTTTGGAATCCTAGATCCATCGACTTCTCTAATACATCTCCTAGTGTCTGTATTCATTTTTTATTGTTACCTTGACCCTATTGGGATGTTATCGAATTGAAATGGAAAGATCCCTTATATTAGATGATATTAGATGGGGCTCATATAGGAATGTTACATTGTCACTCTCCTTAAGAGTGGATCTACCCCCACTAAATCATTAGTATTATTGGTTGATAATGAATCCTTTATATAATAAAATGGTGGATTGATACTTAGTGAATGTTCTTTTTTGAAAGTATCACTTTAATAATATTTTGAAATAATAGATTAAAAAAGGATTTTCTTATTGCGAACAAAAATATATATGTTAATTCTTGTTAAAGGATTTTTAGGATAATATCGATTTGAAGGAATGATTGGTGTTATTAGGAATGTTTTGAATAATTTTTTCCATACAATGGGGCCTATATTTTATATTCATGGAAGCCCCCATTCAGATAATAAATCACAGTCCATGGAATTGGTATGATACATTTCCTAGTTACGCTTGATGTTTTTAGAGCTAATCTAATCCATCAGATAGCATCTGATCAAATAAGGGGACCATATGACACCCTCTAGTAAATATTCATGTCCAATAGTTGTCTTACATATCCATTATAAACCATTTTTAAATGTGGTGTTCTAAAAATATCCTAAACCATTAAATAAGATAAAATATAAAATATTTATTTTTAAAAAAAACATTTAAAATCCCAAAACATGCCATAATTTTAAAATATTTAAGGACACCTTTATAAAATCAAGTATCAAAATATTTTGTAACGAAATTGTATAAAAAGGTATTTATCAACATGAAATTCTACATAGTGGATAAAAATAAAATATAAATATTGAAATATGTGGACATTGCAATTAACATGTAACTCTTGTTATAAATCAAATTCATCTAATACAACCCCATTAAAATTATATAAATCTCCCTCTAATATTAGAAGAAATTATAAATATGTTTCAATTATCCTTTCATGACTGTTTGAGAGAAAAATTCATAAACTCTTTAGAGTGTTCCCACTCCTAAATTTATACAAGATAACCAAAGTTTATTCCCATGTTTCAACACTTGATTTATATCATTTGTATATTACGTGCATTAAACTCACCATATTTTTCCTCATGGTCACCAAGAACCATTTTTCTTATCTGTAACATACTGTTGGTGTTTCCATCACACATATGATAGTATTACCTATATTGAACTTATTCATGAGAATTTATCACATGTTATTCTGAGGCCCTATCATTGGTGATTTGTTTATACGGATTTTAAACCCATACATAAGGTCGTTTTGTGTACTAATTACCTTGAATTTCCTTTTGTTAGATATTTTAAAAAGTTTGGATTGATCTAAAATGGTCCACCATTATGATAAAATCCATTATCAACTTCTTTGTATAGCTATATCTTGGTCTAATGTGTTATTATTTTTCAGTATAAGTATTATTGTATATTGTAGAAAAATTTTCTTGATAATCACAGTGTGTAGAAACTGCTCCTATCAGTATAGGATAAAATAATTTATTATATAAAATAGACATAATCCATTCAGAGTATTCCAATAGCTTCTAAACCAATAAACTCAAAATACATTATGGACTCTATTATATAATTTTGTTTCATTGATCCCCAAGAGATCACACCACCTCTAACTGTAAAAAACCAAACAACTAATTGAAGAGTGATCCTACACATTAGTTATTTGAATCACATAAAAAACCATCCAATGCTATTGTAGTTATATTAATACCTGTACAAAAATCCATAGTACCCTTTAAAATACCTGAGTACACTTTTAACTTCACAATATTGAATATAACCCGAGTTACTCATATACATGCTCAACTCTCTAACAACATATGTAATATCAGGTCTTATACATGTTAGGGCATAAGTGAGACACCCAATCATTCTTATATATTCTAATTGATCAATTTTCATAAATAAATATTATAAACCTACTCCTAGAATAATTTTGGGTAGAAGCTAGTGAGAAATAGAATTATTCAATATTCTTTAATATTTTTTTCACTATATTGAGATTAAAAAATTATAATTAAATTCTTATTTCTAAATATTTTGACTCCCAAAATAAAATTAGTTTCATTTAAGTCTTTAATATAAACTTTTATAGATAAAATAAATTTATCCTCATTTATTTTATTCATATAAATTCCAAATATAAGTTTTTCCTCAATATATAAAAAAATAAATAACCCACGGTTATTATGAAACCTACTCTAAACACATTTATAAGCTTAGGTAACTAAAAAATTATTCGATAATATTATTTAATTAAAACATTCATTCAATTATTTTAAATAATATTTTATACCATATAAGTATTTTTTTGCAATAAATTCCTTTATTTGTTTTCTAGGTATTATGAATCATTCAGGTAGTTCCATATATATTTCTTTAACTAATTAACTATTAATAATGTTATCTTAAAATATATCTAGAAAATTTAAAAAAATTATATGGAATATAGTTGATAAAGAATTATAATTTATGTTTTCCTATCAATGGGATCATAAGTGTCAATATAATTGATTCATTCATATTGAAAAAAACCCCTAGGTTACCAATCCAGATTTATATTTTTCAAATATATCATCCATAATTAATTTTATTTAAAAGATACACTTATAACCTATACATTTTGAAACTTTAGGAAAATATTTTATATACAATTACTTTTATTTGATATAGAGTCGATTAAATCATTTATATCTTCCTCAGAAAGTGATGCATCAGAATATTAAACATCCATTTTGATGATTTTTGGGTTGGACTCTATATTGAAAAAACCCAATTTTTTAAAAATATTATCAATAGTTCCTTCCAATAAGTATATATAGAAACAATATACATATATATTTGTTGTATAAGGTTATTTACATTTATAAACATACTTTATGAAATATTATTGATATAGTCTTTTATTTGTGCTAATTTCCTTTATTTTGGGCTTTCTTAAGTAAAGAGGTAAACCTAGAATCATAAAAAATAAGATCACATGATTCAATCATCATATTAATATATTCAACATAATTTTAATCTAAAAAATGTCTCTATATGGAATTCAAAATGATATGTATATCAATGAAATAATCTATCAATAACCCTTTTACCCGATTTTTACCTTTCAGGTTTAGGTAGTTATACGATTGTGTGACACCACCAAAAAATTAAATGATTTGTGTTTGGGTTTTTTATGCTTCCATAATTCATATAGTTTCATCACCATAACTTTTTTGGGAACTCTATTATAAATGCCCCTTATAGTTACTAATTCCTCTCCCCAAAAACCTATTGGGAAACTTTATGCTTTCATTATGGATTAAACCACTTCCATTAATGCTCTATTATTTCTCAAAGAAAACCCATTTTTTAGGTGTATGGGGAGTTTTTAGTTCATATATAATCCATAGTGAGTTAAAAAATGAAGGGAATTATTATTCACAAATCCTATCAGTTTATATTTATTTAATTAGATGCCCACATTGGTTTTCAAAAAAAAATTTAGAGATGTTATATTTATCTATAACTTCATCTTTTGAATTTTAATGATTGAAAGAGAAAAATATAAAATAATAATCAAGAAATGTTAAACTAACTTGGGTTTGGTGATGGTGTTTTTATTTTTGTTAATAATGGATTACGTGTAATGATTGATAAGATTATATTCAAAATAATCAAGTAAATGTGTGGTATATGATGGAGCATTGTCTACAACATTTGAGAGAAGTGTTGAAATGTTTATGTTCGTGATTTTTACTAAAGTGGGTCTTATTTATTTTTTAATGAACGTTGAATTTTTATAGATCCACATAGCTGATTTCAGTGATATAAAACAATTACAGAATCCAATGTATGCTACCCTTTAAAATATAGGATTTCACATAACCAGATATTTCACGTAATTGAATCACCTAGAAAAATGATTAATATAGCTCATTTCAACTCTATATGGTAATATTATCCATCATATCTGATTTTATCATGGGTAGAAATTAATCTAGAAATATTGAATTTAAATTTTATAATGTTTTGATGTTGCCAATGTGAACCAAATAATTATTGTACAAACAATAATTGATTTTTGTAATACTAATGAAGTAATCCACATAGGATATTTCCATACATGTAAGCGATTCATTCATGTATGAGATTTTTGGATACACAGAAACTGAATTTAAATAGATTTATATGATTTGAATATATTTAGTGTAAAATTAAATTATATTTTTCTGGTGATGTGTTCAAAATATTTTAATATCATATAAGTGTATAAATATTCAGTCATTTGAGAATTGAAATAGGTTTAGTCCATAATATTTATATATAACATGAAACATGGAATCGGTCCTAGATAGAAAAGGTCATGATGGTAATTTAATAATGATTTAAAAAATAATTAAAAATAGTTTGAATAGATTTAAGGTGAAATAAATATTTTTTCATAGATCATGGTGTTTAAAAATATTTTTATGAATATACTATTTTGGTGGTGGATAAAAAATCATGTTATTGTTGTCAATACATTACAGTATCAATGAAAGCAAATATGATCAGACTATTGTTCATTTAGATTATTGTTACTGGGGAGGAATAAGACTAGTTCATTCATGATGCTAACATGATTATACTTTGCTTTCTAAATTGGTGTGGGTAATATGGATATTCTATTATTCCAATCATTTTAATCTAGTAGTCGAGGACCTTCTTGAAGAAATTATTCTTCTGATGAAAAAAAATTAATAATTAGTTTATATCTATTTCATTAGTGAGTGAGTGGAAAATATATGAAGAACAAGAGATTCTTATATAATCAATGCAAATATTTCCTATTTATTAAATTTGGATTATTCCTCTCAAACCTTGTTTGAAAATTTCATGAATTTAAATCACTATAATTCTATGGTGATATGAAAATAATTGTACTTGATAACATTCAATTATGATGATTAGGTTATCACATAGATTCTAAAGCCTATAAAATTTTATGTGTGATTCTTTTCTTTCATGTTGCTTACAAATAGTTGAGTCAGTGCTTATTAAGTGTAAAATCCTATCTTTAACCAGTCAATAGTTTATTATTCTGAAGGAATAATTTATAAAAGAATCCAGGTTCTTTGAATTAAACCCTCACCCCTCAGTAGCATCCGAAGTGATTTAGGTTCTTGAATTTGTATTAGAGTAGTATAACCCTAACATTAAACAATTTTATCAATTGATTATGTAAAAAGTAAATTTAGTTAATAGAAAATGTGTACCTTTATTTTATAGAAATAATTTCTATGGGATAAAGCCTCAAATAATTCAATATTTACTGCCATAGGGACATTTAGTGATAGATATTGTCACTATATGATGTCTATAATTTTTTAGATATTTTTTATGATATTTATTTAAAACAATATTGAAATAAATGGGAACAAAAAAATTTAAATACCTTCAATATTTTCTGGAAACGATTATAGCAGTGTGATGGGACTACAGAAAACTAATGAAATTTGGATTAAGCTTAAAAATACACGTCATGGGAACACCATTATAAGAGTATAATATTTCCCAATATGTAGACAAAACATTTTAGATATTATAATTGATGAAGAGGGTAATGTTGATGACTATTTCACTAGGGTGAATGAGATAGTTGTTGATATCAATGTCTTTGAGGAAATTCATGATAGGTACACTATAGTAAAAACAATTTATGAGAAACTTTTCAGATAGTTTTAACCAAAGGATCAAATATTTGGAAGATATTTATGTCATATCCATTTATAATATATATAATAAACACTTAAACTATGATATGAGAACGAAGTATATTTTCAAGACGAAATCAAAAGTGGAAATGGACATCAAAGACATGAATTAATTAATGATTAATAAAATATAATATTAATATTCATGTGATTTAGATAGATATTATGAGATAAATTGGATGAATTATAAAATTATAGCTCTAATATCTAAAAATATAATAATTGGAAAAAGACAATATAAATTAAATATTCTACTCTTATTTTTTAAATGTGGATGAAGTGTTCATTTTGTTTCAATGTTCTCTAATATCAAGAAATTTATATAATCAGCTAAAAATATGAAAAATTACCATAGAGTAAGTCAATAACTATAAATAATGTACCCAAATGGAAAAATTGAAGCATATTGAATAAAGAAGAAGAAGAAGGCATCTCTTCCTTAAGTAGTGATCCAAAAGGTATAGCTTCTATGAAAGACACAAAAATTATGACACTTGTTATTGGTGATTAGAAAGAATCCACTAGTAGATAATAAGAGGATGGTGATGCTTACATGATAAACATATAAAGATGAAAACTAACATCTATATTGAAACGAACATCTAGCTCATGAAGGGTGATCAATTCATAAAAAAGTCACATTATAAAAAAATATTAAGGTTTTGATTCTCTAAAAATTAAATGATTACATTGAAGAAATTGAACTCCTCAATGTGAAAATGGATGATAATGATAGAATATTACAAGAATATGAGATAAAAATTTGGACTTAAAAGGTGGATATTGATAAGAGTAAATAAAAATTCCATAAATATGAGAAGACTCTTCAAAAAATTAATATTGTATTTTAAAAAGATACTTATGTTGAGCATGAGTTATCTAATTAAAAGAATTTTATGGATTACCAAGTAATTTTTGAACCATATAAATTTTAAAAATTTACAACTGTTTAACTAAATAATGAATGTTCAATAAACATCTCTAAATAAACATGTTATGAAATAATCCCATAATAAATTTATAGTACTATTTAAATAAAAGTGTTGGAATCCAAAGAAGAAAAATACTCTAAAATCAATGAAAAAGATAGATCCTCTTGTTCCAATATAGTAAGCAGGTTTTTAGGGAAGAACCCAAAATCCCTATAAGAACAAGATTTAGAGGGTATTGTTGGTGTTTTGGATACTATAGAAAAAACCCTATGTTTTTTGGTATAAAATTTATCTCTCATATAATTTTAAAAAGATTTTGTTTAAGGGATGTCAATCATAAAATAAAATCAAAATACTCCTGAAAATACAATTATAAAATAGAAATTATTTTTTTTTCTTATTCAAAATAGTTTCGAATGGATTAAGGACATATATGGAGGATGTGATAATAATGTACATTATTATAAGAAATTTTTATACAAGAATATAATTAAAGAAAAATAGATTTCTATAGGTATTAATTTTCATTAGATAATGAAGGATGAAAAATCACTAATTGTGGATCTCTATTTGAAAGCTTAAAAAAAACAAATCATGGTTTATTGATATTGGATACTCCTCACACGTGAGTAATGATACCAAGATATCAAAATATATAGAATATCATGATGGAGATTATATAAATTTTAAAATGAAATATCATTAACAATAAAAGGAATTGGATCTTCTATTATTGAACATAATAAGCTAAATTCGTGGGAGGTTTTATTTGTTAACAGACTCAAGAACAATCATTTATGTGTAAATAAATTCCTTGATGAGGTAGATGAGGTAATTTTAAAAAATAATGTATGATTAATTAACATATATAAATATAGAATTATTTTTATGACTAAAATAAAGGACCAGTTGAAATTTGGTTCAGATTAGATATTATAATAATTCGTGTTATATCATTACTGTAGAAGAGAATAATATATGGCATGAAATCCATAGGAACATTGATCAAAATTATTTTAGTAAGATCGGTAAAGAAAATTTGTTAATTGACTTCCCTTAAATAAGAAGAGAGAGAGTCCATGTTTTTACCAATTTCTAAAAGAAAAAACTGAACAATGGGAGGAACAAAAATATAGAAACACAATAAAACATTAGTCTTAAATTAATTCTCTCATGTTTTTATATAACCATGTCACAAAAATATCTATGGGGTGATTTTTCATTGATAACATTAATTGATAAACATATATGAATTTAAATATTTTTATTTGTGAATTAAAAGTCACAAGAAATGGAAAGTGTTAAAATATTTAGAAGATGAGTTGAAATGTGGCTTCAGGTTACATCAATAAAATTATAATTTATAATAAAAAATAATATAATATAAATTAATTTTAATCCCAACATAAAAATTATGGGATTAAACATCAAAACCAACCATATAAACAAAAATTGGAATAGATTTACTGAGATAATGGATTATACAATTGTGAAAAATGGGAAAACAATTCTTTACAATTTTTAGAGATAAATATTCTTTTAGATGGAAACATTATGAACAACTGTATACATTAAAAATAAATATTTTTTAGAAATAAATTCAAATTTAATCTAATATGCACTATGGTATAGTAATAATTCAACATTGAACTATATTTTGATTATTTGGTAGTCCTTTCTTCTTCAAAATAAATGTCCTAAATCAAGGAATGTTTTATTAAAAATATTAGGGGTACCTTTCTTAGATACCTATATGAACACTCTAATATTTATTACACATTAATAAATGATTTATTACATAAAATTATAATTAATACAATCCAAAAGATCAATAAGTCGAATGTGATTGGGAATTAGGGACATAAAATAACTTTTTGAAACATGGGAAACAAAAAAACATTTTTAAAAGCATTCTTAACATGATTCTAAAATCTCCATAGATTTTTAAATCTATTGGATAACCGAGGAAAAAAAAGAATGGAGTTAGTTATAAAAACCAGTATGGGAATAAAGATGGAATAACATTAATAGAATAAATCATGTTAAACAATAGTAATATTAATGGGGTGTTATAAGAAAATGAATCATAAACATGAACAATGAGACATAATATAACAAGATAATCATAACATGGGAAATGTGGAAACAACATAAAACATCGAATAATAAAAAATGTTCAAGGATAAATGTTCCAGGACATAGTGGTTGAACATTCCCATAAAGGAAGGTTCACTCCCTACCCCAACATGACGTATCAAGACACTAAAAATTTCATAATGCATTGGATCTCTATCTGTGTGCACCCATTATAATCATTTAATTCTCATGGTTAAGTGTTCCACATAGATAATAAATCACAGATTCATTTATCATCATAATATAGTACATGATCAAGGAGTTCAGAATACACCCATGTAATAACCCAATGAAAAGAATATGTTCATATAGGGGCCATGATATAAAATGGGTATGGTATTCAAAACACAATCATTTTTTCATGGAAAATAACCGTGATATTTTGTTAGCCTAACAACATCAGAAAGAGATTCATAAAAATGTGTAGATGAGAATGAAATGTGTCTCTCATCACATAGAAAGTAAATGGGTAGTAATAGGAACATGGAGAGACATATCCCAAAATTAGAAATTTTGAAATAATTGGAATAATGTAATGAAGAAACATGAAGTGAGAATCGAATAATAACTATATCTTGGCATGGTAAAGGGTGTAAAAAAGGATCAATGAAGGATTAACAATAGGTAAAGAGGTTATATTAATTTAAAAATTAAATCTATAGTACTGGGAATATGTAAGAACATATTTCAACATAGTCAAATGAAATTTATGATACTTGACATCAAATAAGTTCTTGAATAGAAATGAGAAGAGAGCAATCCCTTATAAACTTTCAGCATAGTAATGGCTTAGGTAAGGGTCAAAATGAGGGAGTACAAATTTACTATCATTAAAAAAATTATTTAGATAGTATACTAATTTTATTAAATGAATAAAAATATAAAACACCAAAATCTTGGGAGGGACATATTGAGAGCTTGGGAAAAACTTTAGAGGCCTATATAAAGTAGAGTTTAGAGTATAGACATGCTCCAAGAAGATTGAGTGACGTGAAATTTTCAGATTGGGTGTGTTTATATAGGAAAACAGGTTGATTTGTTTATTATTTTGGTCTTGAACTCTACAAAATAGAACAACCAAAACCACCAACCATTAATGATATTTCAAATTATTTAATCCAAATTTTATTGGTTTAAATTATGTTATATTTACATGTGGAAAAATTATTAAAATATTACACTTGGTGATTTGGAGGTGAGTCACACTCTTTAATAAATGATATTAAAACCTTAAAATATATCATATGTTTTGGAGGATTAAATTTTTTTTTATAAAATAAAGAAAATAAACATAAAATCACATTATTTAAAATATTACACATTTATTTGGTCATGGATGTAATTTATTGTATTTGTTACATCACTCTTAGGTCATTATGATGTCATAAAACACTAAGAATATTTATATGATCTTTAATTTTTACCTGAAAATTCTAAAGCTGTAGAAAATTATAAAAAATTCACCGATGAATAATTTTTATGTATTAATTCCAAAAATAATACTCATATTATCAAAATATCTTTATAAATATTTTTATTTTTACTATTAAAATAAAAATTGGCATTTAATGATAAATGACAGGGTTTTTTTGGAAATAACAGTTTCTCAAACCCTTATATAAATTAAACATGACTTCATTAAAATTATATAATCATTTATATTTGATACCAATTATTTAATAAATATTATTCAATAAAATATTATTTATTTCTAAATCCCATTAATTCTTAAAAATAAATTACTTTACTAAATTTAAATATTACCCTAAAATACTATCGATGAAAATCATTTATAATGTAACAAAATCAAGATGTAAATATATTCAGTATTCTATATAAAATAATGTACATAATCATATTTATAGGTTCATGATACATATCCCTTTAATAAACCATAAATCACTTGATATGTAAGGTGTGTGATGGTGGGAATTTAATTGGGCGGTTTTGGGAACATGGTTTGTGCCTTGATCTCGATGAGATTGAATCCTCTAAATGGTTTCACTCATGCTTAAGTTATTTGATCATAGCTTAAGACTAGTAAAGGGAAAATCATGAAGTGGTATCTCCCTCAAATTCTTTGATAAATGGGCTTCATAGGGTACAATCCTATTAGTTTAGTCGATCACATCCTTTTTCTGTGTCAATTGGATTTGTTATAACCCTATATTTATACTAATCATGTGATCACTATTAAAAAACTATATTATCAATGGAAATGATTCTTAATGATTATTTAAATTTTATAGGTTAAAACCAAAGGAGTGAATGTTCTTTTACAATCATATTACATAATAAGAAATTTAAATAAATGGAAAGATGATTTTTATTTATAATAATTTTGGTCATTACATTCGTCCCCCCTTAATAAAATTTACACACAAAATATTAATTTCCCGCATTAAAATAGATGAGGATAACTTTGCTTCATCACCTCCTCTAGTTCCCAAAATTATTCTCCAAACTCTTGGTTTCTCCACAATACATTGACAAGGGGTATTATCTTATTTTGTAGAAATTTTTATCTATGATCAAAGATCTTCACCAGATTCTCTTCATATGAATGATCATTCACTAATGGTACTACCTTAATATTGAAAACATGTAATGGTTCTGGTTTGTAATCCCTCAAGAGGGATATATGGAATATATAATGTACTTAGGATATGTTCTTTGGTAGTTCTAGTCGATAGGGAGCCACTCTTATGTGATCAAGGATCTCAAATGGGCTGATGTATATTGGAATAAGCTTTTCCTTCTCCTCAAACCTCATCATCTTCTACCATGGAGATATATGGATGAATACCATGTTTCTAACATAAAAATCTATGTCTCATTATTGATTGTCACCATAACTCTTCTGTAAACTTTAGGTAGTATTGTTGTGATGTTGAATAGACTTAACATTTTCCACCAATTTTGCGAAAACTTCATGATCTAATTGTTTTTATTCCCCAACTTCATCCCAACATATAGGTGTTTTGAACCTTATCCTATAATATTTTTTATAGGGAGATATTTGGATTTTTGATTGGAAACCTTTGTTGTAAGAGAACTCAACCAAGGGTTGATGATGGTCTTATCCTCCATTGGTGTCTGTAGAACAATATTGCAACATGTTTTCTAATATCTAAATAGTATGATTATATTAGACATAATTTTTCGTTTAATAATCCATTATAAAGTTTTAGATCAATTTTTATAGAATTATGGATACTTTTCTAGAACATAGAGGTGAATCTCAGATCTTGATCAGATATAATTGATAGTGGAACCCTATAAAATCTTAAAACTTCTTTGATGTATATCAGTGCAATTTGATCCAGTTAGTAGTCATATTGATCTGAAATTAAGTGAGATGTCTTTTTATGAAATCCATAATAACCCATATAGAAATTTGTCTCCCAGATTTCTTCAAAAGTTTGGTTAAAATGTCCATGGAAATGTTCTCTCATTTCATTATTAGTATGGTTAATGGTTACCTCATACCCTATATACTTATACCTTTCATCCTTCAATTGATATCATACTAGGCACTTTAATGTATATTTTCAATATACTTCTTCATATTGTCCCACAAATAGTGCTCACATAGATCATTATACATCTTTGTGCTTTTTTAGGTTAATGGAAACATTTGAACTGTGTTCATCATAAAAAATTACTTCTTTAACATAGGATTTTATAGAACACATAATGTTGAATAGAATCTAAAAATACCTTCTTCATTAGCATTAAACTTTGAGGATTTAATTTATTTATTTTCTTCACATTCTTCTGAATTCCCATATCATTTTTGGTGCATCATTTAGATTTTCTAAAAGAGATATTTGAAGAATGATTTGTGAAAGGATTGATGATTTTACTTCCTTTATGATTCCCACATCTATACTTGCCTAATCTAAGAAGACTAGATCCTTATCAATTCTCATTGGTGATATAATTTTTGGATTCATTCTACTTAAAGCATATTCTAATTTTTTTTCTTCCCAGGATGGTAGTGATTTGAGTTGCCATATTTTGTGATTAGATCTAACCAAATTCACTAGTTTATATTAATATATTTCTATATGAATATATATTTTAGGATCTTGTTATTAGTAAATACCTCACAATTATCCCCCTGGAGAAAGTGCCTCTAGATTTTTAATGCATAGATCATAGTTTCAAACTCTAGATAATGTGGGGGATAGTGTTTTTTATGAATTTATAAATACCATGAGGTGTAGGCTATTAATTTATCATTTTTTATCAGTACACAACATAATCCATTCATTGAAGCATCATTATATATATTAAAAAGAGTTCCCCACATGTTATTATTTTGAGCACTACTGTAGTAAAAGGCATTTTTTTACCTCCTTAAATCTTTCGTTTCATTCTTGTGTCTAGAAAAACATTACTCACTTATGATTATCTTGGTAAGAGGGTTTGAAAATCATGGGAACTTTCTTACAAATTGGTTATAATATCCACCTATCCCGAGGAAAATATGTATTTTTTCAAAGATGTTGTCCTTTTCCATCATTCATTTTCTTTTTTCATTTGAGGTTACATAGATACCCCATCACTTGTGTTAATATTACCCTTGAATGAAACCTAACTCAACCAGAACTCACACTTGTTTTACATTACATAAAGATTCTCCCTTCACATGGACTTTAGAAAAGTGATAGATGCTCCTAACGATCCTCCTTGATTTTGGAGTAAATTTGAATATAATCTATAAAGACTACCACAATTTGTTTGAGGAAATATTTTAAGACTCTAGTCATTAAGTTTTGGATGATTAATAGAGAATTATTAATCCTAAAAGGAATCAATATGAACTCATAATTCCCATACCTTATATGAAAAGTAGTCTTGGGGATATCATCGTTATTCACCCTAACATAGTAATATCCCAACCATATAACCACCTTAGAATACTATTATTCTCCTCACAGCTAATCAAACAAGTCATCAATCCATGGAAAAGGATACCTTTTATTTATCTTTATCTTGTTGAGGTCACGATAATCAATGCAATGGTGCATTGACCCATCATTCTTCTTGAAAAAGAAGACCGATGAACCCCATGGTAAAGAACTTGGGTGTATGAACCCTTTATCTATATTCTAATGTTGTTGTTTCTTTAGATCCTCATGTTCCACAACATAGATCCTTATTAGAATCTTTAATATTTATAACTTTCCATGTATAAGGTTAATTAAAAATTAAACCTCTCTACTGGGAGGAAGACTTGGAAAATCCTTAGGAATCATATCAGCATTTTCCCTCACAATAAGAATGTCTTCACAGATTGTTATTTCCTTAGAGTCAATAATTTTATCAAGATATTCCTACTTATAGGGAAATAATATCCATTCTTGAGATGTTGGTGCTAAATTATATTCATCTCCCTCTATGAACATGTATAGAATTCAGGGTTGAATCTAAATACTGAGATTGAATTCCTTCTCATGTAAGTTAATATTTTCTCTATTAATTAAAATATAATTCAATCCTTGAATTGCATAAAATACAACCAAAGGGAGTATTAAAATGATATCTAAAATTTCATCCCACAAATCATGACAAGGGAGTGTTATATGCTTGGTATTCTATAATTTCCCCATCTTAAATTTTCACTGAAATCTCTACATCCATGATTTTTGGGGGTGTTTGAATATTTATACTAAAATTTGGTGATATAAAATAGTATATAGAACTATAATGAAAAATTATCTTCACTATTCATGAATGAATAACTATCGTAACTATCACCACTTCATTATTTGGATCCAATTCGAAGGTAGTGATTGAAAAATTTCAACCTTGCTACCTTGGAGGTTGTTGGTTTCCTAAAAAAACCCCTTAACTTAGATAATTGGTTTTTAAGTTCCATGGTTCCTTGTAGTTGAAGCAGTGAACAATGTGCTAATGTTTGATTAGATAATTCCTTCCCTCATTCGCATTAGCGGGTTTCTTCCATCGAAAAATGTTATCTTGGGGTCCTTCATTCCCACACCTGAATCAATTATTCACCCCCCTTATAATCTTATTGATTAGTTCCATTCCATATCTTATATAAGTAGTATTTTAGATTTCATTTTACCATTATGTTTCTCTATTGGACATCTAAAATTAAACTACACTTCCCAATTCTTATCCATGTGATATCCATGAGATTCTTCGATATCCATTTCAGCTTTTATGTAACATCAGAAAAATATCTTCATAGTTATCAAAGTCACAGTTCAACATGTCTTTTCATTAATTATGTTTTTCCCACCAAATAATAATTTAACCTTGTATTAAAGTGTAATGAAAAACATAGAGTCATATTATGAAAGTATTGTGATGTTTTCCTCATACTCCACAATAGATTCATAATATTTTTTCTTGAATGCATGTAAATCGCTTCCCATTTTAAGATATAGTGTGCAATGGATATATTTATGAATTGTTTTTACATAATCATATCCACTCCATCACTTCGGTCTCTTCCTCATGCTTCGTATTCATGATCAATATCCACCACTGGTCAGCTTCACCCTACATTTGATAAACAGCTAGAAGAACATTATATTATTTGTAACATTGAATTATGGATAATATCTTCTAAATAGAGTTGATCCATTGTTCCGAGATTAACGATTCAAATTAAACATTGAAATTAAGAGGTCTTTGTCACATGATGATCTTGATTTCATCTTATTATTTCTTCGGGGGGGGGGGGTTCTCCTCCTGATCCAGGATTCTATTCATAACCCGAGTCATCTAAGTGAGTATCATAACAAAGTTTCTGATTCCTACTTTCATTGGATTGGGTATCTCTTCTGGGAAGTCATAAAATTTCCCATCACATTGATTATTTACCTGATTTATCATATTTTTGGCCATTGGATAGTATAAAAGGAAAAATAGGTATGGGTATTTTAGACAATTAAACACATAAAGGGGAATCCAATGACATTAAAGAGATTATTTATAAATTGTATTTATCTCCATAACATATGATTTCCAAGGATTAAATATCTTTTATTCCTGATCAGTTTACTAACATATAGGCATATAGTAATTTTTGTTCAATTAATAATTATTCACAATGAGATTATGAATTTATCAAAGAATACCCCCTGTACTTTCAAAATAGGTTCATAGTAGTGCCTGTTTCCATGTACCAGGTTACCCTCAGTCAGGCCCTTTTCAAAATTGTGGTTTCCTAGTACATATTTTCTAGGAACATGTCAACTTTTAATATCCAGAAATGGATTTATATTCAGGATAAAAAAATTAGTCTTTCATTATGAAAATTTAGGTTTGTTTTCTTATAATAAGTCTCATTCTTAATGTTTTTCTAAAGTTTTCTAATCTTAATCCCAAAAACAACTAAAATTTTTATTTGTTACTAACTAGGAAAACCATGGTCTTTATTACACATTAGTACATGATTTTTTAAATAAAATTAAAATCATAAAAACCCAACATATATAGATGTCCTGTTTCATTTGGAATGAGGTGCATAAGAATAAATTTTGAAACATAGAATACAACAACATAATTAATAAATATCTTAAAATTCTTCTAATATTTCTATAGATTTTAAAATTTCATAGGATAACCTGGGTCCAACCATAATAAATGGGAGATCTATAAACCCCAATAAGGGAATAAATATTTCATAACATGAATATAATAAGACATGTTAGACAATGGGCATATCAATGGTTCATAATAAGAATATGAATAAAAAACAAGAATAATGATACACGATATTGCATGATAATCATAACCTGGGAAATGTGTTAACCACATAAAACAATGAATCATAAGCATGTGTCAAGGATAAACTTGACAAGATATCATAGTGGACAATGTCCCCAAAAGGAATAATATTTAATTCCAATAACAAGGATTTAGATAATGATACTAAATATTATCTAATGCATCAGAGCATTATTTAGGTGTACCCATCATAATTATTTCATTATCATTCTTAAGTGTTCCACATAGTTCAAAAAAATGGATTAATTCATCATCATAATATATTTCATGATAACGGAGTGTAGAGTGTACATATGTAAGTCTTTAATCCAATGTATATATGCATAAAGTTGAAGACCCTTAATAGGAAATAGGTATGGTATTCACAATCTAAATGATTTGGAATGGAAAAACATAGTGTTATTTCGGTATCATAACTACGTCACATAGAGATTCATATAAATGGATTGAAGGGAGATAAAGGGTTATATCATTACATAGAATTAAAATGGAATGCAATAAGGACATGCAGAAACATATCCCCAAATTATAAATTTGGAAATAGAATGCATAATGTAATGAGGACACATGAATTCATAAAAGAATCATAAGTATATTTGTCCATGGTAATGGATGTACATAAAGGATCATGGCAGGATTAATAATAGGAAATTGTGATTTCATAATTTATACATTAAATGAACATTATGGGCGATGTAGAAGAACGTATTCCAACATAGGAAAACATTATTTAAATACATAACATAATATAAGTTCTTGAATTGAAATGACAATAGAGAAATATCTTATGAAATTATAGAATAGTAATAACTTAGGTAAGGGTTAAAAATGAGAGAGTATAAATGTTATCTCATTAAAATAAAAATAATTGTAATGTACATGAATGATAATGAATTGATTAAAATATACCAAAAGAAATTGTATAGTCCAATTTCAAATGAGGTTCATGAATTGAAAGAAAGAGTGGAACGTAATGATCCCTTACTTGAGTGTGTGACTACCAATTATTGAAAGAGGATTCATGAGATATTATTGGTGCCTTGGGAGGAATAAATTAGTTGTATAGAAGAGTACAGACATGCTCAAAAAAGTTTGAGTGAAGATAAAATGGTTCTTTGGTCAGTTTATTTAAGAAAAGTGGGTGATTTCTTTATTATTTTGGTTTTTAACTATACAAAATAAAATATCCAAAACCACAAAAAATACCATGGTTTTTTCTCATGGTTTATTTCAAATAATAATGATTTAAATTTTTTTTAAATATAAGTTTCTAAATTATTCAAATATTACCCTCGGTGATGTGGAGTTGAGTCACACTTTTAATTAAATGATTTTAGAACCTTAAAATATATCTTATGTTTTCAAGGATTCACAAAGGATTTAAAAATAAATAAAATTAACATAAAATAACATTATTTTAACGTTAAAACATTTATTTGGTCATGTAACCCATTTATAGTAATTATTATATAACTTTTGGGTCATTATTATTTCATAAAACACAAAGTATATTTATAAAACTTTTTATTTTTACCGAAAAAATTAGTTGTCTCAAAAAATAATGAAAAAATAAAACTTGTATAATTTTTACATCCTTATTACTAAATTTTTTTTCATTTTATATAAATTATTTTTGAAATATGTGAATTTTTACTTTTAAAATAAATACTTTCATTTATTGAGAAATATTGGGTTTTTTTGTAATAACATTTTCTCAAACCCTTATGAGAATTGAAATTGAATTCATTAAAATTTTATTATAATTTATATTTCATAAAAACTATTTAAAAATATAATTAAATAAAATATTAATTATTTTTAAATATGTTTAATTCCTCAAATTAAATTCCTTAATTGATTTTCAATACTGCCCAAAATAAGTATCAATAAAATCATTTATATAGTAACAAACATAGGTTGAAAATATATTCAGTATTCTATAAAAAATAATTTACATACTCATATTGCTATGGTATTGATAAAGATCCATTTATTACACCAATAAATCCTTAAGAGTTAGGTTTATGATGGTGGGACTTTCGTGGGGTGGTTCGATGAACATGGTTTTGTCTATGATCTTGATGATCTTAAAATTATTCTATAAATGGTTTCACTCAAGCTTAAGTTGTTGGATATCATATTTGTCTTGGTTAAGGTAAAATACTAGAAATCATATATCCCATATAATCTTTGATGAATGGGATTTAAATGCTATAATCTTACTGGATGAGTCCATCACTTCCTTTGTCTATGTCAATTTGATTTGTTAAAACCTTATATTTATATTAATCATATGATAACTATTCGAGGGATATATTTTCAACGATAATGATTCTTAATGATAATTTAAATCTGATAGGATAAAATCATGAGTGTGAATGTGTTTTCTATAACAAAATTAAATTATAATACATTTAAATAAATTACAAGCGGAATTTTATATATAACAGTTTCCGTATTTAAAACCAATCAAATGGGAGATGTTATAGATACCGGAATAAAAATTATAAAAATATAGTTGGGTGTTGCAATTATAAAATTATTAAAAATGAAAAGACATAGATTGTTTTTGATGTATTATCATGTGAAAATAAATGGTAAAAAACATTTAGATTTATGGACAAATTAGTTAAATATAGCCAAAAGTAAAAGCCAAATCTATAGGTGTTGATTATGATTAGATAGATGATGAAGAGGAGGTTGTTGAGAATCAAAAGAATAAACATAAAAAGATGAATAAAAATGTGAATGTGGAGAATATTATTTTGATTCAATCAACACTAATCCACACTATATTATGTTTATAGATAAAAAATAAACTTTAATTAATATACCCGGATGATATCCAATCAATGGATGAATCTTATGAGCAAAATTATGGGATTAGTGCTATGGAAGAGCAGCTAAATCAAATTAATTATAATGAAACATGGGAAATTATTAGTAGACTTGTTGACAATAATATAATTGAAACCATGTGTCTATATATAATAAAGTTAGGTGATCAAGGAAAATTTATCAGATAAAAATACAATCTTGTACAAAAAAGGTATTGTTGTGATTAAGGGGTTGATTTTGAAGTTACATTTCTGGAAGATGAAATATTGGAGGCCATACTAATTTTTTGGATGCAAAAAATTTCATAAAATATATAATTAATCTAATGTATTTCAAATCATCCTTTTTAAATGGAGATAACAAATAGGAATTTTATATCGACAAACTGAATGTTTTTTTAAAATTTCCAATAAGTTAAAAAGAGTGTGAAATCTAATAAAGCTCTGTATTGCATGAACCAAGTCCCAAGGGCCTCGTATTCATGCTTGAAAAAACTGATTAAATGAATTAATAATCATCAATATATAATTTTCTATAAACCTACATATAAATCAAATGAATATATGTATACATATTGTTTTTGTGTATGTTGACAATATTTTTTTACAGGTGATTATGAGAACACATGTCAATAGATTTCCATCCAAATGAAACAAATGTTTTAGATTTCCAAACTAGGATAGTTATTCCATTTTATAGGATTATAAGTGAAACTATATGTAAACTTGTATTTATTATCTCAAGACAAATATTCCTGAAAACTATTGAAAATGATTGAAATTGAAAAGTCAAATACTTTATCAACAACCATTCAAGTGGGACTGAAACTATCCAAAGATGTAGATGTTGTGAGTTAAAATGAAATGAATTTTAAAATATTTATGTGAAGTTTTCTTTATCTTATAGCATCTAGGGATTATATTTTTTATTTTTTATTCTTTATGCAATATATCATAGTGTTCAGAAAGAATCACATCCTATAGAACAAAAAATGGTTATGAAACATGTTCATGGAGTTATGATATAAGTGTTTCATTTTAATAAATAAATAAGATGAATTTGATGATAACAGATCCAATTTATGTGGTATTTTTCTACTAGGAGGTTTTTCCAGGAGATGGTATACTAGGATATTGAATTTAGTCACACTGAGCATGACTAAATCCAAATACATTTCTATTAATAGTTCCTAAAGTCGAATACATTGGACGAAAGAAGAGATGGATGACTTATGGGTGAAAATTGATAAAAATATAAGAATTAGGTGTGAGAATAAAATTTCTATATATTTCCATAAAATATTTTTACAAAACTTATTGTATAAGAATATTTACATTAGATATCATTTCAATCAAGAGAATGAGGCCAATGGAGACATTAAGATGGAATTGGTTCTCTCCCTTGATAATATAGTTTGTATATTCACTATAGATATAATTAAGAATTTAATTCAGTACTTGAGACGTTACATGTATGTTCATTCCCTCCCACGTCATTAAGAATCATTGTGAGGAACACCCATATAAACTTGGATTATGTTGTCAATGGGGGAAAAGAGGGAACCACAACTCTTTTGAAGGATGGTGCATATCATCATCATCATTTATTTATAGATTGTGTTTTCATTTCATAATAGGGGATATATTTTGATAACTGAGTTTTTCTAATTAATTGGGAGAGAATATTTTTACTTGGATATATTTTTACTTTTCTCTAAGGGATGGAGTTATCTCAAAATTACCACTCTAACCTATATTGTAGTATTAGGAGGATTTATTTTGAAAAAGGATATCATTTGGTGACCTATAAATGAAAGGTTGAGGATGATTTTATTAGGATAAAAATAAATCCAAAATGGGATATCGAGAAAACCTTGAAATTTTTTAAGTTATTATCATTGTTTTCAAATTTGGATTATGTGTGATGATTGATAAGTTGACCTTGAATGGAATCAAATAAATTTGGTGGTGGATAAATGATCCCTATTTCCAACTTCTAAGAGAGGTGTTGAGATGTTTGAGAAGGCATGGAAGTCACCTAAAAATGTTATGAGTTATTTTGAGTGACATAGGACATTTTAAAAATCCACATATATCATTTCAATGATGCATAAAAATATTTCATAGTTGATTTACGCTATAAAGAAAAATTTGGGATTTACCATATGAAAATGTTACCTGTATCCAAATAATATATTTATATGATTTACATTATTTATTTCAATTATGTATCGTAATTATGTCCAATATATCTAACTTTCCCATGGATCCATATTCAGGTAAGAATTTTGAGCTGATGTACATTAATATTGTGACATAACCAATGTAAACCACATTGTAGATGTAAACTATATATATAATTTCTACAATAAAGATCATGTGAACAACATTTTCAATATTAAGAAACATATGGGATTCTATCATGTACAATAATTTTGTCTTTGTAAATACTGGAATTGTTAATGATTTACTAATTTGACTATTATAAGGAGAAAATTAAATCAGGCGATGCTTGTGATGTCTTTTGATGATTTGAATATCATAAAAGGAAAGAATACTCCGGTCTTTTAGGTATTTAAATTAGCTGAGTATAAATATATTTATATATCGCATGAACGAGGAAAGGGTGTTCATGTAGCCTATGTCTTGTGTATTTTTTAATCAATATATGAAAAATAATTCCAAAGATATATAATGAATTTATGAAGGAATAAATATCACCCCCGAAGAACATGGATTTTTAGAAAATTATTTTAAATATATGGTTTCGATGGTGGATGAAATTCATGTGAGTAGTGTAGATACACTATATTATCCCTGAAATTGAATTTTATAAGACATTTATTCATGTAGACAGTTATTGATGATGATGAAGAAGATAAATTCATTTTAATACCGCATTTTTTGTACTTGGTTAAAAATAACAAGAGTTTTTGAGAGTTTCATGTTTTTTTGGATGGTCCAAATATTAAATTAGGGATCACAATATAAATATATTATTTGAATATTCGACTGAACATTAAAAATTTTATATTCTAATAATTTAAAGGTTAAAGTGAGAAACCTAAATTTTTAGACACTAATGGAAATAAAAAAGCCTTTACAGTACAACTGATGTCTACGAGACATAATCATCCAATGTAATTTCTAGAAGATGGTATTTACTTGAGTATCTAGATTGTATATTAAAAAGTATTCTAAAAGATATGATATCATGTCACAGGTCTAAATGTACTCATCAGTATTGATCTTCGCATCTTTTAATCCCCTTATTAATATAATATCTAGCTGTTGGATCCATGAACTCTTCTCATCATTAGTATTAACCCTTAATGACCATCCCATCATGATATCAACATCTTTTTTAGTAGCATTAATAACTGATAATGATCAACCATTTATTATTCCGAGTGAAAACGAATCTCTAAATAATGTTCAAGCACATCCCTGGACTCCCAATATTAACCATACAAATCACCCTTGGGGGAAAGATCCCCAAAATCCCCATCCTCGTCCTGAATAGGAATTCCATGAGCCAATAAAAAGATAATTTTCCATCAACTTGAGTTTAAAATTATTAGTGGGTCATTTTTCCATTGGTAGTGGATAGTATGAGTAATATTCTCCCCCTTTTGATTTATCCCCTAGTTTTTATTTATACTCAAACATGGAATCCTACTACTCGGTATGACATCTTTAGTATCACCTGAAAAATATCCAGAATATTCATCACTAGAGATGTTCCAGGGCCCCCCATCAATTCCATAATAATTCCAAACTCGAGCAGTTTTAGTCCCCTATATCGGATATACATTATCCAATCATTCAAAATGTTTTCTATGATCAATAATTTCCATATCCGTTCTTGGGATTTTCTTAATCAGGTATTCACCCCTATATAATGATTCAAAACTTCTCAAACTAAATGTTCACCCTCCCTTGGGCCATTAGGAACCTCTGCCTCCCCACTACCACTGATACCATTCCTTGAATGCACTACCTTAGCATATGATATAATTGTGGGAGTCTTGGAGCCTCCCTCATTAGCCATTTTTGATTCCACATCGATGTTATGTCCACTACTAGATTGAACATCCCCACCTTGAGGACCTGTAAGAGATATTATAGGATATGAAATATTAACAACCTTCCATATATCATAAATCACATTCCCCAAAGGACCTTGCACATAATATTAGGGATCAACCAGATTATTTCTCATGAGGTTGAAAATTTCCATCACTTTGGTATTACCTTCCTGTGTTCCACATTGCATAACCTTTTCATAATTTAGATCAGTATCAACAACCATGGGCATTTGTCTAGATGAAACTTCCTTAGTAGTAGACCCTGAATCCTTGTAGAATCCTCCTATATCCACACCCTTATTCTTATATATATATATATATATATATATATATATATATTGACCCACGCTTTCAGTGTATCATCTAATGTCTCATTCTATTTTAGGAGAAACAAAAATCAAACCACAATTCATATAGAATAGGATCTCTACAATGAAACTCTTCCCCCAGAGTAATCCAAATGTACTCAGTAGGAATTTATGATGAATATACTTATAAAAAGACTCAAGGATTTGTAGGATGAAAAATATAACTAGTCCGACTAATGAAACACAAATATATACCCACAAGGTTCCCAACATTCTAATAATTGAAGGGTTTTGAAAAAATTAAGGATGATAGGGGAAACTAACCCAAATCGCTAGTGATGGAGAGTCGTGCTTCATAAAAAAGTCAGAATTCCATCTAAAGAGGTGGAACTAGGATCTATTTCAACTATAGAGTTTACTAGACAAAGCTTTGATCAGGTCTTCCTCTGACACCAAGTGAATCATAAAATGTTTATTGTCGAGAAAAACCCACCATTTACAGATCTTCTAAGTCCCAAAACCCAAAACCAAACCTATCAAATGAGTCAAATGAAGTCCATATATACTAGAAAAGAGGATTTAATGTCAGATTTAGAAGGGATGATGCTTCATTGAATTATGTAGTTGAAATAAAAAGGTTAGGGAAATCATCAAACTGAACTAGAAAATTTGGGCATAGATAGATTTAAGGGAATGAGGGAAGAATTTCGTGGTTGGAAAAGGGGGAGATATAGGGAGGCACCTCTTCCTTATATGATTTTTTAGGTCCCTCTACAACTAGTGGGGTAGAAAAAATCGCGTTTTCTATAACTATCATGATGAGGAAGAAGACAACACAACACCCTCATGAGTAATTCCCCTTTTCTATAAGGAATTATATGTATTTAAAGTTTTATTTTTAGATGTGATTAAGGGCCCAAGAGGTGCCTCATATGTTTAGATGAGCCTAAAAATAATTGGACTACAATGGTGCTAGTTTTTGGAGAAATATAATGAGGAACAGGGTTTGTGTATGGTTAGTTAAACCATGTGACGTAACTATGTAGACTATTTTCTTAAGGGGAATGGATTTTTTAAACAATTAAACCTCTTATGAGTTGTTGTTTAACTTGGTAAAGATGTGAAGGGTTTACCACCATGGACTACACCCATGTTTCTCAAATTGTGCACCTATCCCAGACCCTTACTACCACATAAATAGTAGCTACACACAATTAGGAATACATATTAGAAAACTTTTCAACCAAAAAATTCATGGTTCTTTGTTACATGGTAAGTAAGTTCACACAGTTGGCACATGATTTTTCTAACAGTGCTACTAAACCATGTGGATCCTTAAAAGAGATAGAAAATACAATTTCTCTTCCTTCATTTTATGTCTACTCCCTTTTTTCCTTTCCTTTTCACGCCCAATAAGGGGCTTTATGGGATTCACTCCTCTCTCCTAGGCATTGAGACTCAATCATCATATATCCAAATCTACTATCTTTAGGTGAGTAAGAACTATATCAGTATGATCTCAATGAATCAGGCTTCTCATATTCATTTATATTGGTATATGAAATTCTAAATTGGTGTGATCTCTGTCACCATATTTTCATTTTTTTTATTATTCTTCAGATTTCTTCCATTCTGTATTCAATCAACGCCTGATATTGGATGATTGGATCATTCAACACATGTGGAAGCTGTCCTATAAACATCCTACTAATTTTTCCCTTATTATATCATATTTTCATTCTGTCCCATGTTAAATTTTTTGAGTGTAGTTCTGAAAGTAGTAAATAATTAAAATTAAATTATTAAACCCTTAATACATGATGGGAGGAGGTGACCTTAACCCACACTACCACTTCAGTTGGGTCAGAAAATATTGAATAAAAATTATAATTTCATAAAATTATTCTAACACATATTGGGTGTGTTGTTAAATGTGTCATCACATTTAAAAGTCCATAATTAATTATTATTGTTTGGGGAATATACATGTTCTTGGGTGATGTTTTTATTTATTTATGTTGTATCTAGACAAATATTATTATTCAATTTGTTCAAATGTTTTTATAAAAACATGTATTGGTGGATTATATTGTGGCATGATTATGGATATGACCATTAAAGTCAATTTAATTTACATGGGTAATTGAATTTCTTTGATCCTTGGGAAATACAAGGGTTCCCCCATAAGAATTCCTTCGACCTGATCATATTTTATTTGAGATTATAAAAACCATGAGCAATATTTGGTTGCCTTATGGTGTAGATTGAATGGGCTTGGTAGGAAGTGTTTTTACACCATTCCAGGAGAAATTCTTGGTCCCCTACATGATATAACATGGATGGGAATAGAGTGTTATACCTTTATTACTACCCCCTAAGTGATAGTGGGATTTCTGTTATAGAATACCGTAGATGGACTCATAGATTTCTTAATGTGTTTTATGAATTGAGAGATATTCAGATGCTAATGTAGTAAGTCCTTGGATTGGATCATAGGACGGTTGATATTTTAATAGCCATGATTGATACCTAGATCCTTATTAGATTACCATGTAAGAGCTCAGTAGGAAATCAAGTTATATGAAGAAATGGCCGATAGTTCATTCCCTATATTTTATACTAGGTACATTCTCATAGATTTACTCACACACATTATTTCTTAGGAGATATATGGGTTCTTTCATATGGAACACCTTGGATAGGATCATAGGATAAAATATCACATCATGACTATTATTATTACATTTGAGAATGGGTACATTCTCAAATTTTTGGAACACCCATTTTGGACATTTGGACTTATAGCCTTGGTTCCTAGGAATACCTTATTTTTATCACATCCATGAATAGGTTGGAATGTTTGGAGATATTACTGCTTAGGATAAATACAGTATGGTCAGTTAGGTGTCCATGAATAAACCTAACCCTACTATTTTACATTTATTTATTTACTACATTCTAGACATACATGAACATAGATTATTTTTTATACATTGACTAGATTGTGTTAGATAGAGTTGGTGAAAGCCTACTCAGTTTATCACACACCCTGTTTCGGCTACCATGGAACTAAGGTACATGAACAAACCTCGTGGTTACAAGATCAGCATCATGGAAAGTTATTTACTTTAATTAACCTTTTGGTCTTGGATAGAGCATGGGAGAAGATGACTGAGCTAGTTCTTATGATGCTATTTGACATTGATGCAAAGTCTTTTATTTGTCTCTTTATCTATTCTGTGTATGTATCACATAGAGTATATCTATCTTTATAATGTAGTATATTCATGTATGAACATTTATTCATTTATTATTTATTCTGAGTCATTATTATATTTAGAATACTTTATTAGTCAATTTTTTCTATGGTTATTACTTATTTGGAGGGTGTAGACTTCACAATATACCTCCATTAAACACTCATTTCTATTCATCACCCTCAAACATAAGGGTAGGAGGGCTTGAGGATTAGTTTCCAATTGGATCGGGTCACCATTTCAGTGGTCCCCAGGTCAGGATGCTACAAGTGGCATCAGAGATTTATTTATGAACTTTTTTCTTACTATTTTTAGATAATAGGAATTATACTAGTAATGTTTTGAAACATGGTATAAAGACTATTTCTAGGTCCATCCAACATAAGAATGGGGTAAGATTATGTTTTTTTGGATGATATTTTTTTGGATGGACCTAGAAATAGTCTTTATACCAAGTTTCAAAACATTACTAGTATAATTCCTATTATCTAAAAATAGTAAGAAAAAAGTTCATAAATAAATCTCTGATGCCACTTGTAGCATCCTGACCTGGGGACCACTGAAATGGTGACCCGATCCAATTGGAAACTAATCCTCAAGACACTTCTAGGTTTATCTAACATAAGAATGGGGTAAGATTATGTTTTTTTGGATGATATTTTTTTCTACATTACAGTTTATTATTATTACACCTTGAGTGATTATTGAACTTCTATTATTCATTGATTTATTGATTTGCGGATTTATTTTTTCTCCCTTGGTATGATATGGAAAAGAGGTATTACTACACATATCATTCTAGGGAAATAGAGACCCACATTCCATACATATTCCATACACTATAGATTTCATTTCTAGACAGTTTGAGACTTTTTATGAGACTTTTGTGTTTATTAACATTCCTATTTGTATACCATGTTAGGTATTTATGTAACATACTTATTTATAAAACCTTTATTTAAATTTTTATCATCATTACTCATGTAGCTTCCTAGGTGAGTGTCTATCATGCTTAGTCCTATTCCATGATTCTATTTTTTATTTTAGCATGATTTATTTTATACTATGATTAGGTTATTCTTTCTTGCATATTATATTTATAGGTGTATTTCCATGATTACTGGTATTATTTCTCTATAACATTAGGCCTTTCTTGGATAAAAAAATTAGTTAGTTATTAATGTTTATGCATCAATCTAAATGGATTTTCCCATATAGCATAATGTTGAAACCTTAACTAATCAATTATTACACATTTGAGTAATGGACCATTAGTGTCATGTAGTGAAACATGTATGGTTTCAATTAAATTGATATTGATTTTTAGTTTACATGGTGTATGGGAACATTATTAACATGGAATGGAAAACCATCTATTTAGACCATCCCAAATAATTTATTAGAACCACATAAATACAAAATTATAAAATATATTGGTAAGTACCATTATTATTTGAGAATGGTAATTCATCTTACTAAGCTATGATACCTATCTCAATAAGATAAATTATTTTATAATATAAAATGTTTTACCATTTAAGTCTTGTACCTCTATCTTTTCTTTATGATGACCCATATGAATAAATCCTTAAATTCACAACATGAACCCAGTAGGCCAGTTGGGGAATATTTCTTATGAGATATCTAAACTCGACTCAAGTAGGTTGGTCTTGGGATTATATGATTATATGACAAACCCATTAAGTATGGTTTGGAATTACAATAAAATAAAATATTATGGGTTTCATTTAATCGACCTAGATTGACATAATGGGAGCCTAATCTTTTACCATATTCCTTTTATGCACTACTACTTATGCACCATGGGGGTATGTTTATGCTGGTGGAATGGTCATTTAATGTGTCTACATCCACTTATAAGATATTAGATATATATACATGGTGGAATCCTATTTGGACAAATACCTTACATAATAAAATACATGGCTTCAGATTTTTGTATTTACTATTATGAGGAATTGGTTAATTAAAATTCAAATTAAAAAATAAATAGCGTCACTCTTTATAGATTGGAAATTTATATTTTTTTAGCTGAGATAGTTATGAAAACTCATTATTCAATTGAATTGTTAAAAGTGGAACTATAAGATAATTTTTCTGAAATGGTGTATGATATAATCTAACTAATGTTCTTAGTACATTTGTTTTTTAACCGGTGCATAACTTTACTAGTACATTTGTTGTTTAAATGTTGAGATAAATATGTTCAAATTCCATAAAAATGGAACCTTACAATGGATCATACATCATGAAACCTTGTATAAGGGTTAACTTTGTGGATTCTTTGAGTAGGGATGTGAGAAGTGGCAACAAGACTTCTGTATATTTAATCATTTGTAAATGATGGTGGTATATTTTCCATTGAAAGCTGTTTTTTTGGGTTTCAGTTGAACTGTGTAGGACTTCTAATAATAAAGATAAAAATTAGTAAATGGGTGATCTTTCAGATATATAAGCCTTGTTAAAGTCTTTATCATCATTTAATTATTGTGTTCAATTGGTTAGACATTCCCCAAACTTGATTTTATACTTTGCGGATCAAATGATATTTCTTTCCTTATATGCGTTAATGAATTCTAGGAATGCATAGTTCTAGTTAATATATTTTTCTATCATAGTGGAATGCATTGTTACTCATTTTTTCCATCGATTAAAAGTTATGTATTAAATCATATGTCATTCGAACAACAAGGTAGTGTAATACCTTAAACCTTATGAAAACCTGACCACTTCGATGAATGGTCACAGGTTCTTGAAGGATACTTTTACTGGTTATCTCCAGTGTAACATGGACTATTAATTGTGTCATCATTATGAAAAATGAACCTTTGATAGGGAAATAAAATGTGTAGTTTTACTATTTATTTTTTTAATAATTATAAAAAGTATCAAGTATTGTAACACTATAAATCTACTTTAGAATAAAATTTTACATCTAATACAAATAGAACACGTTCAATTGACTGAATATGAGCTTCACAAGTATGTATAAAGTTTCTTATGACCAAGTATAATTATTAAGTACTGGTCTTTCTCTCCACTCCTTTCAAGATTTATAATGGAATTATAGATATTTTCACGAACCAAATTTAGCCTTGATGGACCATGAGTTTTTGGATATTTTTTATTCTCAATAATGTGATGAAATAAAAAATCCTATGTTATGTAATTTCATTCAAGTAGTGAAATATCTTTCCTTCCACGAAGAAAGAAAAAATATATATAAGGAACCATTCAAAAATTGATAAAATGGACACAGATTCATAGAAAAAATTTTGAGGCATGTTTTCAAGTTGGGCTATATGGGAACTACTACCTTAATTAGACTAATGTCTAAATAGCTTGGTCATTACGGCTTTGATGATGCAAGACCCTTGAAATTGTGAGTTAGGTATTGAACTTGTTGGTATCATAGTGTACACCCACTTCATAAGGTAGTGTTGTTACACACCAGTTATATGGGATACCATTTGGATAATGAGACAACGAGTGGTTGTATACAAGTTTAGACTCCATGGTTACAAATATTTATGATTTTTGGGAAAGATGACCTATATTATGAGTAAATTATGTGTAGTTCCCATGATGAGGGATATCTTGAAATCTGCTTTGGCACCAGGAGACGTTGAACAATGTTTGAACCTAGACACTCCTGGTCAGGAGACGTGGTTTTTGGTATTGGATAAGGCTGTTATAGATTTTTTGACATGATTATGTCTTAAAAAGAGAATCACATGATCAATGATTAAATTTTGGTGCACTTATTGTTTAGATATGATCAATACCCGTATCTTGACATCATCCTAAGTATTTTAATTGATCATTATTTATACGGTGATGAAAAACAAATGAAATTTCCCTTTTAATTTAGTGGATGGACTCCATGAAGGTGTCCTCATGGGGAGTTCAAAAGAAGCCTTATGACATGGATTCCAATATAGAAACTTTGTTGTTGACCCAATTTTGGGAAAGGACATGAAAATATAGGACTATTCATGGGATTGTCTTTTTGGAACACATATGAAATTTGATAAGTAGAACCAGAAATGGAACAATTAGAAGATATTATCAGAAGTCAGTTATGGGCTTCAATGAACATTCTCAATGTGATTTTGAGATGACTTCGCTTGAAAGAATTTTGATCTATATTTTGAAAAAAATTATCCATATAAGACCAGTATTTTTTACAATATCCCATGAGAGCGAGTTTGAAAAGAAATATCTTAAAAAGGATACATGGGAATTTTGGAATCATTTCATGCGCAATATGGGTTTATGTGTGTCTTTTGTAAAGGGTCTTATGATATTTTTAATAAAATAAAAATGGACGAGTTTTATACTGGGTTAATTAGAGTTTACCATTGATATCAAAACATGGGAAATGAGTAATTTTCTAGCACATGATAAGGCCCATAATTTTCAAAAATATTCCATGAGTTTCATTATAATGGTATAGGAAATTATATAGTTGTAAATTATGTTGGTTTTGGTGTGATGAATTCAAAAAAAATATTGATTAAGAACAAAGGTGGGGAGTTCATTAGGATGCATGATAAAATATGTGATGAAGAGATCATGTCTCAGGTTATATAGTCTTAGTTGAACTTTGTATGAATATTTCAACACTATGTTTTGTCACTGGTCTGGGCTTTAATGTTTTAAGTTTCATTTTTTTAAAGTGAATCATGGAGGTTGTTAGGATTTTTGAAAGGAAACCTAATTGTTTGAATGGAAATTCATAACCCAAATAGGTTAGGTTATGTTTACATTATTCCTTTGGGATACTATAGGATGATAAGTTCTATTCTATGGATATTGTATCATCCAATGTTCTAGACTGTGTTTAAAATACCATAATTTTTTCCTCAAATATTTGGCAGATGGTATGAATATTAAATAGATCATTGAAATTAAAACATTTACTTTGGAACTCTTGAAAGTGTGGGTTTTAATATTTGTTTAATGGAACAAGAGGTTACTCATATGTTTAGATAATCCTCAAAAGCATCATACCTCGAAGGAACCCATTTTTTGAGAAACAGAATAAGGAACATAGTTGGTGCACTACTAGTTAAATTGTGTGGAATACATTTTAGGCCATTTTCTTAAAGAGGAGCAGTTTTTTTAAACATTGAAACCCCCTAGGATTAGTTGTGAAACCATGTGTAGGTGTGTAGGGGTGATCCGCATGGGATGTTCCTGGTTTTCCCAAACCATGTGCCTAGACATGAACCTTAGTGTCACATAACAAGTAGATATTCATGGTTAGGTCCTGGATTAGGGAACACATGATAGTTAAACCAAGCAACTTGCATGTTCCACGGGTAGTAGGTCCACTGGTTTGGGCATGGTTTTCCTATATGTGTGGTTATACCATGATTTTAATTAAAAAATATGGAAAATAATGTTTTACCATACATATTTTAATGTATCCTCTACTATTTTACATTTCTTTTCACACCCAGTAATGGTCTGCTCGTGATACTCCCCACCCTCCTAGTCTTTTATCATCCTTTTTCTAAAAATTGGATTAAATGATGCCTAGTTTTTTATAACCTTATCGGTAATATATCGACTCCCCATGATTCTATTATTCATTTATATCACCATATAGAATGATAAATCCATGCAATCTCTTTCACCCAATTTTAGGGTGTTTTTTTATTCTTCTTATTTCTTCCATTACAAATTGAATCAAGACCTCATTATTTTAATAGTGGACCATCTTAATATTGTAATATTTGGTCTATTTTCTTTTCATTAATGTCTCACTTATTAAATTATATTGTCATTATTCCCCAAAAACACATTATGGGCATCTCTATGAATATTAATAATTATTTAAATTAAATTATTACACCATTAATATAATGTAGGAGGTAGTTACCTCACACAAAACTACCTATTCATGTGGGTTTAAAAATATTGATTAAAAATGATTTTTCAGCCTAATGACTCAACCACTGCTTGGGTGTGTTATTAAAGTTCATGGCACATTTATAATTCCTTAATTAAACAAAATAGGTTTTGAAAACCATGTGCTCCTAGGTGATAGGATTATTTCATGACATTTTATCTTAAATAATCTTATTTATTATTTTATGGAATGTTTTTAACAAAATATGCTATGGTTAATTATATTATGAAATTCTTATGGACATGACCACTATAGTAATTTAAATTTAAATGGTTAATTGAATTTTGTCGATTCTTGAGTGATACATGTATTACCTCATACAAATTATTTGGAAAATATTATAAGATATTTGATATTATAATACACATTAATGATACTTGGTTCCCTAGTGGAGAACCATGGTTAGTCTTGGTGGGTAGTGTTGTTATGCCAGACCATGAGAAATAATTTATCTCTTATGTAGTATACCATGGATGATCTTAGAGGGTATACCTTTATTACCATTCCCTTCAGGATATCAGGATTCCTAAAATGAAATAAACTAAATGGAATCATAGGTTTTTTAATAGTTTATATGCCTTTAGATATACTTACATTCCTATGTATGAATACTATAGATGTGCTCATAGTTCAATTAAGATTATAATAGCCATGAGTGATTATTTGTTCCCTAAATTACATTGTAAAGACTTAGTGGGTAGTTTTGATATACCATTGCATGATTTCTACTTGATTCCATATGTTTGATATCGTGGATGGGATCATAGCTTGTTTGATATATGTTACTCGTTGAGTTATAGTTGTGTACCTTCTTACTGAACGCCTTGGATTGGCTCATATGGAATAGAATTATAATATGTCTATTATTATTTCATTTTACTATGGTACCTTTATGTGATGTTTGGAGAACTCATCCTGGACACCTAGGATGGTGTCCTTTACATTTTAGCATATTCATGCATGATCATATATCCCTTAATTATTAATTTCCAATGATTATTATAATTTTCATAATCTATTTATTTTATTTCTATTTTATTAATTATTGATCTAGAGGGTATAGTTTTCCTAATGAACATTCATTAAACACTAGCTTCTTTTCAACATCCTCTAGCATATATGGAGACATACTTTAGTCCTAGTCCCCAACTATCTTATGGAATTGTTTTAGTGGATCAAGGGCCAAGATGCTACATTCGTGCATTCGTTATCTCTTGCTTGGACGATTATTTTTAAATTGGTGATTGAAAGATTTATATTTTATTGTTCCAATTCTATTTTATTGAAAATTGAGTACTGTAACACCCAAATAATTTTAAAAAAGAAAACTATGTTTAATTGTGTACATGACACCCAACGCCAATCCTAAACAACCCATGATTATTTAAATATATCTTTTATAAACTAGTCGTGAAATATATTAGAATAAATAGATTTAATGTATTTATGATATATATATATATATATTGTTCATTAAATAAATGTATTGATTAATTCTCATTGAATATGGAATCAATTTTTTCTTCAAAATATGGTTTCATAAAAAAAATGATATTATGTGCTTTTAATGAGAACATATTATTAAAAATTTCAAAAAAAATATAAAATTTAATTTATAAAATTAAATAAAATGTTAAAATCAACATACAAAAATGATATCCATGGTGAAAGATTTCTATCTTTTTGAAATGGTTTATTTTTTTAGTGAAAAATAAAAATAATTGATTTTTCAAATACAATGATTTATTATAATAAAAAAATTTATAAATTTCTCAATATAGTTTTGATTTCTTCTCAATGTTATAAATTATTTGTTTTATTTATAATATTATAATAAATTTATTTTGAATCAATAATTTTAATGATTTTGGTAAAATATTGTTTGTATGCTCAGAAGAGTAGTTTTTTGAAATATATTTAATGTTTGGGGTTTATCGTTTTAATTAATTAATATAACCCCTTATAAAGAAATATTTCAACTATATTTATATATTATATATCTATTTATCTTTTTATATTAATTTATATTGATATAATAATTACATATAAACATATGGTTAATATAAGATCATTTATTACATATAAAATGAATATTTACCAAAACTAGCTTTTCATCACATATTAAGGAATTAATTTTAAATTAAAATTTCCATTTATATAATTTAAATAAAATAAAATGGAATCAAAATTGAAAATAATAATAATTAATGTTATTTAATAATGATAACATAATTTTTTATAACTTTTTTTAGAAGCAATAAAAAAGAATTACTACGGTATTGTTAAAATGGGTTTATCGAAGGGGTAAAGAAAGTTTTAAGGGTTAAAATATTTATAAAATAGTCTAGTTTCAATTTTATAGACCTATATAGACAATATATAAATTTTTATTTAAATAAGATCCATTATGGAACCATTTTATGAATAAAGTGAGTATACATTATTGAAAACCTTTGAAAAATTACAACTGTATCACTCACCTTAATTATTGAAAGTAACATCTTATCCTCTTATTTACACAGATCAAAATCATTTTTTATTTTTAAAAAACAATTTAAATTCCATCCTTACTTCCATATCTATATCCTATAATTTTTAATTTGATCGAAAATATAATCTAGGAAGGACTTTGGTGTAATCCTAATGATGTTGTCTAAAAAATGTGTCATTCTTAACAGAATGTTTTAATTTTATTTGATTCTAAAACTCAATAAAATATTATGAAACAATGATGATAAAATAATATTAGTCTCATACATATAAAAAAATTTATTATTATTATGGAATAACCAACATCAATCTTATCCTTCATTAAATGTGAAACAAAACCATCGTCTGTGTGTGTGATAGACTGTTGCCTTATGAATCGAGGTAATTCATTCTCCACAATCACCTATTAGGACTCATTATGAAGATGGATTTAATAAATATATATGGTATAATAATAACATATTTATCATTATTTTAAATTAATAAGTCTTATATTTTCATACGTTTCCATTTACCGAAAGATGATAACATCGTTCTTGTGTGTGTGGATTACCACATCACGAAGTATTGTGATTCATTTTTTATTACCACATCACATGGATGATATATATATAATTCAATTTAAAGAAATCATATTATATATATTATATAATTATCAATATATAAAGATAATATAATATTTACCTTCTTTCAATAATGATCATTGGAAGATGGAAATGTTCATCATGTCTATATATGACTTACCATCTCTATAATTGTAATGTAGTTCATATTTTATAGGAATATTTCATGGTTATTATAAAAGGTATAATTTATGTACGAAAAAAATTATAATTTCATTAATATTATTTTAATATGATTGAATAATGATCTCATTAACTTTATTCATCCTGTCAATGTCATTTTGGACGTATGAGTTGATTATCATCAAAACGTATCACATGAAATTAATTGATTAAGTAATTAATTATAAAATATTCACAAATAAAATTAATGGAATGATAAACATAAAACACTTTCTTATAATAGTTAATAATTAATATAATTTTGTTATTTAGGTATATTGGGAACTCACATGATGAGTCCAACTCTAGGTAAGAGATCTCTTTGAACCACACTTTTCATTAGCCTATGATCTTTCTCTCTCCAAATCACTTTCTCTATATATTTAATGTTATGGAATTATTCTAAATTTTATATATATTTCTTGAAAATAAATACCAATATTATTCAATTCTACTTTTATAAGGTAATTCTTTTATTATTTTCATTTCTCAAATTTTTTATTAAGGAAATTTCCTTTCATTATAATATAAGAAAAGATTTTACAACCCATTTCTTTCTATGGGTAATTAAAATGTTTGTGGATTTTGATTGATTTTACTTGTTTGAAACAGAATCACAAAAATTTTATGATAGGTGCTCACAAATATTACTCCAAACCATTTGGTAAATATTTCATATTAGGAGACGTTATGTATGGGGTTAGAGAGTAAAACTAATCCAGTATGAGACTATGTCCACTATGTTGTCATGGTAGTTAGCCTTGAAATATTTTTATGTAATTTTTTTTGTAACCTTCACATTTCCTATTCTTTCATGAACATTATTTTATTCTCCCATGACAGTACTCATGATCCTTCTCTTTTATGATGTCATGTTACACCTTTGACACACATGTTGTGTTACATTATCATGTTTATTTCCTTAATAGGATTTATTTACCACCACATTATCTATTTGTTCCCTTAGATATCATAGTATTTTTATGCGACTGAGGAGATATAATATCTCATTATAGAGATTAAAATTTTTTATGTTGACTTTAGTCTCACTTTGATGTATTATGAAACTCATCTTCCAAATATACTAGCCTTTTTATCATTTTTATGTAAATTTATGTTCAAAATCATCTGATAATATTTTTAAAATGATTGGGACTCTATAGTTTTTATATGAACATGGACTAGTAATTTTTGGGGGTTATTACTAGAATAATGTAGTGTGTGCCTTAGGGATAAGTATAAGGATATTACTGTGTATATGAAAATGTTGCATATTTTCTGTGAAGTCTAGAGAAAGTGGGTTCCAAGAAATTACATTCATGTCTAGAGAATATAAGTGGATATGGGTCTGAAAAGGTTGTACCTAGAAGTAAAAAACTCAAAAAATGGGACATTGGTATTGAATCATTCATAATAAGGTACCCAAAAATAGTCCTTACTAGACACCTGGTTTTGCAATCTTAGGGGATAGGTTTTGGAAATTCAGAAACTCTTTATGGACCGTTATTAAGAAATTGAATAAATTTTTAGGATTGAAAAATTAATATGAAAAAATACCATAGGTAACCTATATTGAAACATAGATACACATAAATCATGTTATATTTATCATTTATAAGTTATTCGTTTTGTTTTTATAATCTCTCCTTTTGTGTGTTAATATATTCTAATCTTGTTTTTATTTTAATTTTTTAATATAATGAAATAGAAGGAACCATGTTACCAATTTATGTTATAGTTTATGTGATGATTGATCCAATGATATGACTTACCTTATGGGAGTGGAATATGAGGACATCATGACTATAATGGCTCAATAGGTTCATGTTATGAATAATAACCTAAATAACGCAGAACACCATTCTACTCTTGATAAGGATAAGGATACAGGAGAGTCTCTATTGTGACAAAGTGCCCCAAACATCAGTGGATCATCTAATGACCCAATCAGAGAAAAATGATTTAACTCCAATTAGAATATATTCTTTATCCACTAATTCACCAAGAATATGAATGTTATAAAATATGTTGATCAAGTTGAGGGAGAAACTGATAAGTGGTGGACACTTATCAGGAACAAAAATTCCATAGTTGATATTGAGTTTATAGATTGAGAAGACATCATGGATATATTTTTCAATAAATATTTTCCCTAAACTCATTATCATAAAAAGGATAGGGAGTTCATTGGACTAATGGAAAAAGATGAATATTCTATTAATTAATAGGAGGAAAACACCACATGGATTTCATAGTATGCCACATATTTTTTTTCAACACCAAAAGAATGTTTGACCTTTTTCATTGTGCTAAATATGAGTGTATTAAAATAATTAATGAATCAGAACATTGTACGTATGAATAGAATTTTTGTTGTGCCCTAATAGTTGAGAGAGATATTAGTGACTCACATTGGTCTTATGGGATTAGTCAGAAAAAATCATAAAATAGAGTCTTATTTGGATTTATCAACATATAAATCCCAATAAGAAAAAAACACTCTATATGTAAAAATGTTCAGAAGAAGAATCTCAATAGCTGTATTATGGTAATGAAAATATACTTCAAGTGTGGAAAATAGGGGCATCCAGCTAATCAGTGTAGATGGTAAATAAAGAATACCACTAATGAGGAAGATGACAAGATAGAACAAATCAAAACTCTACCAATGGTGAAATGTTTTAAGAATAAGAAACATAATCATTACAAAACATAATACCCTAAATAAGGGGTTTTTGTAGAGAATCAATTACAATAACCTCTAATTCAGAAATAAATTTCACATTCTCTCACTACTAATGTGGTGGATGCTAAAAATGTTGTGGTGACATGTAAAATTTTTATTCATTCAAGAATAATGAACATAACTTTTTAATATGGTTATACTTATTCCTTAATATGTATCAATTTTAGTAGAACTATTAAAAAACACCTTAGAACAAGGGGGTTGAGATATTTGTGAGAATTGAAAACTAATCAATTATTACAAGAAAAATATATAACACCTCCTCAGTCAATGTTTGTGGACTAAATGTACCAAAAACTCCAACAATTCTTTCCTTTGATTAGTTTGATGTTATATTTGGCCTGGATTAGCATTCCATATATAATTAAAAAATCAACTATCAGGAGAGGGAGATCTCTCTTTACATCCAATCTTATCATCTGATTCAATACAAGTGTAAGGACGAGGATGAATTTCCTTTGGAGTGTTTTTCTCATGTGTTGAAATAATTTAGTTTTTTGGACATAATGTCTAGCTCAAACGATTGAGACCAAAAAGATAATAATTCTTGAAAACATTCACATTATAATGGATTATATTGATGCATTCCATGAATATATTTGCAGTATTCCTTCTGAACAAACAGTGGAGTTGTGAATCAAACTTATACATGGATCATTTCACATATCAAATTCTCCTTACCAAGTGGCCACTATTGAGATGAATATATAAAGAAAAAGTTAAAATAGAATATTGAAAAGGGATTTATAAAAATGAGTGCTTCATTATGGGGGGAAATTTTCCTCTTCATCATGAAGAATGATGGGTTAATGAGCCTCTATATTGATTACCATGAACTCAAAAAATCATAATAAAGAAGAAGAATCCCCTACCAAAAATAAAAAACTTGTTTGATAAACATTTCAAAGCTCAAAATTTCTCTATGTTATATCTTTAGATGGGATATAACCAATTAAAAGTTAAGTAGTAATATATTCTGAAAACTAACTTCTGAATAGTGTATGGAAACTTAGAGTTCAGAGTGATTCACTTTGAGCTCACTAATGTTCCATCAATATTTATTGTCTCAATGAATAGATTCTATAGTGATTAACAAAAAAATGTTTGTAGAAGTCTTTATAGATGATATTATGATATAGACAAAAATAAAGGAGGAGAATGAGGAACATTTGATTATTAGGTGAATATTATAACAAAAGGATGTAGTATATTCAACATATAGTAAATTCTAGTTTTTTAGAAAAAATGAAACAATTTTGGGAAATATTATCACCAGTTATGGGATATCTATGGGGCCTTTTATGATAATTTCAATTTAGGACTTGCCCAACCCAATATATTTAATGAATATAAGTAGTTTACTTGTAGTAGTTGGGTTTTATAGAAAATTTGTGATGAACTTGTCACAATTATAACACATTATAAAAAAGATAACTTTAAAGGGGGTGAATATTTTCAAGACCAGTGAATGTGAGGAGAGTTCCAACCAGTATAAAAAGATTTTTATCACAAAACTAGTACTTATTCTACCCAAAAGTGGGGAACATTTAGTGGTATAAAACAATTAATAAAAGAATTAATTAGTTTTTTCACCAATGAAAAATGATAAAGTGATGGTTTATGCCTCAGGGAATATTAATGTTCCGGATCAGAACAATCTCACAAAATATCTGAAGTTGGTTGTACTAATATTTATAGAGAAAATATTCCACTATTATCTATATGTCGGGAATTTTGAAATATATATCAATAATAAGATCCTAAAATATAAATTCAAATATAAGGATCATAATTTGTGCTAGTAAAGTTGGTTAGAACTAACAAATAAGGATGATTGGTCAACACATTATCATATTGGGAAAGTAAAAAAAGTGGTAGCTATTCTATTAATAAATGATCAAAAAACTATATTAATAATGATAATTGATTTGGATATAATTTTCATATAGTTCCAATGGATGGAAATGGGAATTATAAAGGATGAAACATAAAATTCATTTGGTCAAATTATTTCAAAAACAACTTTTATTGAATAGTTTAAAAGATGCTCGATGATATTATGTTCAAGTTCAAAAGAAGGAGGATGATTTTTGAAAAAGGAAATCCTTAGAGTTTAAAATTAAAGAAGGATTTATATGATTTAATTCATGACTATATGCACCATCATATCTTGATAAAAATAGAGATAGTTTAAATGAATATCATATATCTACTTTCTTCATCCACCTTGGAAGTATGAAGATGTACACAAATACTATAGAGTATTATTGGGGGTACAATATGAAGAAGGATGTCTGGTAAAATAAATCATTATTTCTATTATATTATTATAGGAAGGATAAAATGATTATTTTTAATGGTATGATGAAACCATTACCCACACCTAAATGAAAATGGAAAAACATCACCATAGGCTTTGTCCTTAGTATTCAAAATATATCTAGAAGTAATAATGTTATATGGGTTTTAGTGGGTTGTCATATGAATTCAAATAAAATCATTAAAATTTGATAGGATTTCTCACTCGATAATATTTCAATAATATGAATTAAATAAGTGGTATGACTTCATAGAACACCACTATAAATTTTATCTAATTGATATTCAAGATTTACCACCAAGTTCTATAAGTTTCTCTAAATGATCCACATACCAAGTTAAACATCAATATAGATTATAACAACACAATTTATGGCCAATATAAGTGAAAAATTTAGACACATGAATACATGTTGAGATAATTATCTATGAAATTAAAAGGGATAAGGGATCAAAATCTTCTTATAGTGAGTTCTCTTACAACAATAATTTTCACTCAAGCACCCAAATATCCCCATATGAATCCCTTTATCAGATTATATGTTTAACATATTCATGTATGGATGAATTTAGTGAATAAAATATATTAGGACATAAAATGTTTGAGGAAGTAGAAGATAAGTTCGTGACTATTCATTAAAAATGAGGACTACAAAAAGTTAAGAGAAGAGTTATAATGATGATCATTGATGAGACCCAAATTTTGAGGTTGGGGATAAATTGTTTCTCTATGTATCTCTATAAAATAGATTCATGATTATTGGGAATAAGGGAATGATAAAACTGAGGTAAATTTTCCCCTTTTAGATTCTTGATCGCATCAAATTTGTGGCTTATCGACTAGCACTCGTGATAACCCTTTTCCAAGTACATGATGTATTCTATGTATCTATCTTGATAAAGTACACACTACATCCATCATATGTACTCAATTTAGTGGAATTATAGCTGGAAAATGATATTTCTTATGCATAATAGCTAATTAAGATCTTGGACTGTATTGATACACTTTTCCAAAATAATAAAACTCTCCTTATCAAAGTACTATGGTGAAACTTAAAATACAAATAGGTAACCCATGAACTGGAGGAATCATCAAATTAGAAGTTCCATAACCTATTTTGACATTAGAATGTATTATTAAAATTTTATAGTAAAAATATGTAGTGGTGGGGGGATGTAACATCGATAGATTTTTAAAAAAGGCAACTTTGTCAAATATTATATACGACACAAAACACTGAACCAAAGTTAACAATGATTATTTAAATTTTATTGATGAAACGTAGACATTAAATTTTTTTTCTTGAATATGATGAAAGGTTTTATAAAATATATATATACATCATACTCAATATATGTGTATTGGTAAATTCATAGGAAATAAGAACTCAATTTTCCTGTAAAAATATGTTTTCTTCAAAAAATAATTTTCATTTATTTGGATGAGAAAAAAAATAAATTAATTTTTAATTTTTTTTTAAAAAATGATTGGAAAAGTAAAATAATTTTTTAAAGATGAAATATCATAAATAACTTAGGGTAAAATTTTGGTATTTTTTTGAAATGAGTGTTTTTCGATCAATAATGGTTATTAGTGATTTTACAAAAAATATCATTTCATTTTATTAAATAAAGAAAATTTAAAATTACCATTATAATTTACATTTATTATAAAAATTACTTATGAACCATTTCATTTAGAATAATCTTTATAATTTCATTTGAATAAGTAAAATTCATGATTTTTGAATACATTTATTTCCTGTTCAAAAGTACAATTTTATAAAACAAAATTTAGTACATAAAGTTTATACTTCATAATTAAATTAATAAAAATATTACAGAGAAATATTTAAATAAAATTTATATATTTTTATCTATTTTTATGAATTTAATTTCATATAGTATTTATTTCAAGTCATAGATTAAATATAACATCATTTATTGAGTGAAAAAACATACATTTTTCTTAATAACTTTTCTTTTTGCGTAATACGGGTTTAATATTAAGTTTTATTTTCCCAATTATATGTAAATAATTTGATAAAATAGATACCATATTTCTAATCATCATAATTAATAGTATTTAAGAAGTTTACTTTATTTTTTGGTTATAATTATTAGTAAAAACAATAAAGATGAATTAATACAATAACGTATAAAACATGTTTACTTGTGGTTAAACTAAAAAAATAGGGGTTAAAATAACCTAAATACACAATAATATATATTTTATAGACATATTTTAACCACATAACATATAAAGACCGAATATAATCCATTTTAAAGTTTTTTACCAATAACATTACTTGAAATTATTGATAAACTTCGAAAAATTATAAGTGTGCCACTCACCTCAATTATAAAATGACACATCCTTTCATCTTATTCTCACACCTAAAAATACTTTTGGATTATCTAGTGTCTACAAATATTCCTTCCATTCTTCCATTACCATATCTTATATGAATTTTATAGATCATAAATCAAATATTGGAAGGAATTTGTTGCAATCCTAAAGAGGTTGTCCAATGAAGATATATCATTCTTAAACAAGAATTTTATTTAGTTTGTTGTTATACATACATAAAATAAATCTAAATAATGATGATAAAATACCAAAATTATATCCCATATCCTTAAATTTAATTACTTTTATGGAAGAACCTACATTTATCTCCTCATCCATCAAATGGGAAACAAAACTATCATTCGTGTGTATGGCGGACCACCGCCTCATGAACCGATTTAGTTCATTTTCATTAATTTCCTATCATCAATAATTTTGAAAAATGGTTTAATGTATATGTGATATATTCAGGAAATATTTATTATATTGTAAATTTGACATGTCATATATTTTCTTACATTTCCACTCATTAAAAGATGACAATGTCATTCGTGCGTGTGTGTGGATTAACACCAACCTGAAGTGATGTGATTCTTTTTTTATTAACAAATCACATTGATTGTATATATAACTATATTTAATGTAATAATAATATATTTATGATAAAATAAAAAAACTGTGATTATAAAATAACACTTAAATTCTTTCAATCATCATTGTTGTAATATGGAAATGTCACTCACGCGTTTGAATGACCTACCATCTCAATGATTGTAACATAGTCAATTTTTCATAAACATATTTCTTGGTTAGTTATAAAATTATAATATATGTATAAAAATTAAAATTTATACATTATTATTAATCTATTATTGATGAAATAATTAAATAGTTGGACCTTTTAAACCTCACGAACTATTTTTTGACATTTATGTCTATTATCGTAAAAAATCCAACATGAAATTAATTGATTAAGTAATTAATTATGATATATTATAAAATAATATTATAAAAGTTAAAGTGAAAAATGAAAAAGTTTCTTATTAATGTAAATTATTAAAATAAATTTATTTTTCAATAAATGGAATGTATTTGGAGAGTTGGCCTCATGGTAAGTGATCTCTCTAAACCACCCTTTTCTTTGGGTTATGAACATACTATCTCTAACTGGATCTCACTCTCTATTTAATTTTATGGAATTATTTTCAATTTTTTTAAAATGTATCTCATAGATGTACCTATATTATTGTACCTTCATTTTATGGGTTAATACCTGCCTTATTTTCTTCTATCAAATTCCTTATTTATGAAATTTTCTTTGATTATGATACGATACAATATTATTCAATACATTTATTTACATGTGTAATTTATATGCTTATAACTTATGAATTATTTTCATTATTGTTAAACACAATCATTAACATGTTATTATGGGTGTTCTAAGACAGTGCTCTAATTAATTAGATAAACATTTAGTCTCCCGAGGTGTTATGTTTGGGATTAGAGAGTAAACCTAATACACTATGGGTCTCTATCCACTATGTTTTATTAGAAGTTAGAATTGTCTTGTGTTTATTTATTGTTTAATATTTCTTCTAAATTTCATATTTGTCCATTATCATTTGATTCCATTATTTTTATGTTATTTTCCCATGTGATTAGTCACAATCCTTTTCTTCTATGATATTTAATTATAAATTTGACTCACATGTATTGTTAATTTATCATATTTTTTCCCTTACTAGGATTTATATCCAAAAACATTTTTATGTATTCCCGAGCTTGTCCCATGTATTTTTAGGACATCTATGTGATTTAGGATATCATTATAGTGATTAAAACATTTTCATTATACTTTATTTTAACTTTGAATTATAATGAAGCTAATATTATAAAGAAATAAAGCATGTTAAATCATTGTATTGTATTAATGAATATATATGTTCAAAATAAGGTGATAATATTTTAAAAAATTCTTTTGTTGTAATAATGACCTTCTAGAAGAATATCTATATCTCATGTAGAAGAATCCTAAATATCAGTACAGATTTGATTCATTAGAGAGTGAAAGGAAAATATTTGAAGAATTTTTTGTTACTATATAAAGAATAAAATAATATCTTATAAAGAGAAGTTGAAGATTCTAACTAAAACATTTCATTCTAATTTCAAGAATTTTTAATCACAATAATGTTATAGTGATAAAAAAAATTGTGTACTCAAAAATCGTTGAACCCAAAATGGAGTTCTCGCCCACACCGAGGCAGAACCTTGTATATTTTCTTGTGTATTATTAATATTTTATATTGAATGCATATTTGAGAGGAATTTTTTTTAAGAGTAAATCCATTTGTTTATCAAGCCACATGGGTCTGATTCTAAAGGAATAACTTCTAATTGAAAACATGTACTATTGTTTCACCTCATTATAATTTGTATCCAAAGTGAACATGGCTCTATAAAGAGTTGAAAATAAATTCTAATTACAGATGGTTTGTGTTTAATAAAAATCACATACATAGGTATGTATAAATTATACAATGTTAATTTTCCATTCAATAGTTTCAAATGATTCCTAACTATTTCAGTTTTCATACTTGTTACATATTTATTATATTTTTTATCTATGGTATGTAATAATCAATTTTTGAGATGTCATACATTTTTTCGAAAATAATATGAAAAAAATGATTGTGGAATAAATCAAAAACATAGATTTGAAGTGTAAAGTTTTATTCAATTTGAATAATATATCATATAATTGATCATTTTCAACAAATATCCTACCCTTAGACACAAAAATATATCTACATCAAATACAAGATTAAACACATACATGTTAAACAATCACCCCAAGTTAATGTTCTTGTAAACTTCATAACATCTAAGAAATATTTTATGATGAGATTATTTCTTGAGGTAAACTTATAATCAACCACTCCCTTCACTTATACGTTTATTCTTTAAAAGTTCCACATATAGAGCGATGTCCCATATTTGATTGATTTCATCATATTTAAGTGATATTTTTTATTGTAGACGTGTCATGCAATCTATAATTGATCCACAAATAATATTAATCCTAAAGCATATTCACTTTGATGATCCTAGATGTAATCTTCCATTTTGGGGAACTTATACAATCATTCTATTTACAGTGACAATAATCCCATTTGAATTGTCTCATCATTCCATATGAGTAGAATGAATCTTTTATTTTCATGAATTCATCATTTACTTTTGAATTATGGTTTATATGTTTTCCCCTTTGGCGACCAAGATTTATCCACTCCCTCTACCACAGGTACCTTAAATCTATCATCCTTATACTCATTTAACTCTTCAAGGTTTATATATTCCACCTCAATTTTTAAGTATCATAGTAACAAATTGAGTTAAATATCTACCTTTATGTGCTTTAAATAAATTTTAATATTCTTACAAGAATGAGGGAGATTATCAATTATAGATTTGATAGTGATCACAGCATCCATGTTCATCTTATTATTATAAAGGGCTTGTAATAAAAATTATATTTCATAAAATTTTTATAGGATAGATGTAATATCTATCTTTTTTTTAAATATAAATTCTTACTAGGAATTGCATTTATTTTGTATCCTCTGTGATATATTTTTCACCAAAGAAACCCATTTCCCTTTTTTTGTTTGAAGATATTAATATGTGCCGAGGATGTCATCCACAAAAGAATTGAGTATATATATTCTGCATAAGAGATCATTATTCTTTTATTTTTTCATATTTAAGAAACCTAAAGTATATCAACCTTATATTTGGGGACATTTGGATTCTAGAACACATCCACAAATTTTAGAGCTATATTATCAAGTGCATCCCCCTTTTCACTATTTCAGGTTTTTACAACCAATGTCTCCACATTCACAACATCATTTTATCTATAATGACAGAATGTACTCTTAATATTATTAGTGATATTATCAATTGGTGATAGATATAATATTTACTTTGTATAGTTGTATATGGAGGTCAATTATGAATCTTTAATTGTCTCTCTCCTTAACAGTAGATTCTCCCCCAACAAATCAGTAATTTTCAGGGTAACCGTTGAAAACAATTTATGATACAATGGTGTATAGATACTAGACCCAAGTAATTTCTGTACATTATGCCTTAATGAAGATTTGGAATTAATATAGTAATAAAATTATTTCCTTTCACACCAATAATATTAATGTAATTATTATTGAAGGATTATTCGATGAATCTCAATTGAAAGAAGGATTTGAGTGCTTGGGAATTATTGGAATTAATTTTCTTATTCAATGTGGACTCCATTTTATAAATAAGAATAAACTAATTCAAATAAGTAATCATTTCCCTTAAATTTGGGTTGATACGTTTCCTATAAATGGTTTATTTCATTGATTTAATCATGTCCATAAAATGACACCCGATAATATAGGTGGATCATATATCACCTTATAGAAAACATGTGTTTCCTGAAGTGAAATAGCATGTCCATTCCAACCAATTATTCAATAAAGTATTCCAAAAATAGACTTCCCTATTTTAAAAATTAAAATTTAAATTTGAATATATTAAAAAATATAAAAAAAATCCAATAGATCTATCTCCCCTGGTGAATGAATTCCCCCAATGAAGAGACCCCAACATTAGTTTCTGGATTATCCCCTAGAATAGGTCCTGAAATTATAAATTCATTTTTGATAACTTTAATGAAAGAAATAATATTCATAGAGTCCATTTTACTAAAAAAACAATGACCTTAGTTTTACATCAAAATCGGTGACCCTCAGTTGAGGTCAACTTATTTATTTATAAATGTAGAATCTTAAATGTAAATTGGAAAGAGGAATTTAATTATATATAATGATAATAGAATAGTATACCATTAAATAGTAAAATAAATTATTCAATGAATTAAATAATTCAACACATCCCCTAAAGTTGAGAAATATATACGTGACATTACAAATGTAAAATATAATATTTTAATATGAGCTCTAGGAATCACCTTTGTGAATATATATATATCAGTATATCTGTAGCTAAAAATTTCTAATAGTAATGTTCTTCTTATCATAATGTTCCCATCGGATATTGTGACTGATATTTAATAGTTTATATTGAAATTTTTGATTGTTCGTATGACGATCTTTGTTTATCAGCCACTAATGTTAAATATTATTTTTTTAACAAATTATAACTAGTACACTAATAAATAGATATTTTTTTGTAAAAAAAAATAATTTAAAAATATGTACAAATATGTACATAATATATTATTTTATAAACTAACAACTCATGTCACTATTACAGATCACGAAATATTAAGTTCTAATATAGGGTGTACCTTTATAAGTACTAGATAAAATAACTGATAATGTTTAGCTTTATCAGCACCAAAAGATGACACATAGAAGCACACCTTTTTTGATGGTATAAAAGCTCTGATAAAGATTACCTTTATCGAAACTATTTTAGCCTAGATAAAAGGCATATTTCTTTAAAAAATATTGTTAAAAAAATCAAATATTGATATATAAAAATAAATATATTGATAAAAATATAACATAATTAATTGAAAATTATTTATATAAGACTAAATATTCATTTACAATTAATATATGAGATATTTAGTTAAAAATGACTCATAAAATAATGAAATAATATTATTATCTAATAACTTGCTGATTATTATTGAGTAACATTCATTTAATTACAATTTGATGACATAAAAATGCATTAAATTAATGAACGATCTAACATTAGCTGAAAGCATGACTTGAACTTCTTATATCCATAACTTTTCATTTATGAGTATGTTTAGGCTCTACCACATAAGAAATAAAAGACTGTGAAAATATCTATTACTTGGTTACATAGAGAAGCCCAGTTTGTCTATAATAAGGCAAAGATACCAAGAGGATTTCCAAAATTGAGTTTTTTCAAGGTACCGAGATTTTTTAGAATTAGATGAAATTTCAACATTGTTTAGGGGGTTTTCATTCCTTTTTGGGGAAGATTGATTTTATTTTAGGGGATTAAATACATGTGGATATTACTGTGTTTATTATTTTTTTCATTTTTCAAAACATAGTGTTATTTATAATTAAATATATATATATATATATATTCATATCATTATATATAATAATTCAATTTTAAAGATAAATATTTAATCATATTTATATAAAAATGTATTTCTAAATATATATTCTTTATGGGAATAAATATTTATTATTTATTTCTATTAAAATTCTAAAAGTAAACATTGTATTTACCTTATAAAAATGAATTTATATATATATACCTTTATAAGCAATGTATATATATAAATTTTTGTTTGTCAATAAAAAAATAAATAATAATGTGACTATTATAATATAATTCCATAAATATATAAATTTAAATATTTATGAATGTATCTATGTCACTAAATATGAGTATGTTTGTGTCTGTCTATATTTTGTAAATATATTACATGTAAATGTGTTTTTATAAATATACCATTACCATTAAATATAGTATATAACATAACTACAATAAATATTTGTAAATAAATTTTTGAAAATTTAAAACAAAATATATAATTATATTTAAATATGTATAATTATATTTTTATATATATAGACATATAAATATTTGTTTTAAAATTTATATTAATAGGAAGATATATATTTATATTTATGTTCTAATATATGTATATGAATATTATTATGAAATATATTTAAATTAATATAATTGTATATATATGTCATATATACACACACACATGTATAAATTCACTCACACAAATATACATTTAAAAAATTAATTTGAAAATAATTATATAAATTTATACAAATTTATAAATAAAAAGTGTATTTATATATGTATATATATATATAAATAGGGATATCAAAAAATAAATAAGTAAACAAGATATTTAATTTGTAATGAGGTTTCTTTTTCACATTGATATCCTAGGTTCATATCAAGGCACACTCGAGTAAATTGGTAAAGGGGAAATGGTGAAGAAATGATAGGGGTTCACGAGAAATGAAAAATGGGGTGTTTTTAAACATCACACATGATTTGGAGTGAGATATTTATGAGAGAACATAAAAAGGGGGTTGAAGTGTAGACGGGGGGTGGGGGGGTTGTGGGAGAAAAAACTATGTTTTTAAAATTTTATAGGCGCTCACAATCGCACTAAAAATGGTGATTTATATCAGATTATTTTATCACTCAAAATGGTTTACTTTATCATTTTTTTAACATAGATAATGTTTGTTTGACTTTTTGGGAAGTTATCAAGTTATCTCTTTTTAAAAATGACCAATCAAATTTTGAGCACTAACTATATGAGATTCGATAATTGTGGATCTCTAAATCATCCCTCTAGATCCACTCTTATCATATCATATAACATAAAAAAATAAATTTAAAAAATTATTTGAAGTAAAAAAATTCAAAAAATAATAATTAACAACCTTCTAAATTTTTTAGTATTTACTTGAATAAAAAGTATATAGTCATTTTTTAACATATTACATGTTTGTCAACATTTTTTATTCACTGAAAACAAATTATACCATTCCAAGAATACAACATATCATATTGATAATAATTAAATTCCTATATGTCTCAATTAGTTAAAAATAGTTTTTTATAATTCTTATGTAAATATGTGGTTGTTTGTTAATGTTTAACTTTTACACACACAATTTAGTGCATTAAAACAATAAAAATTTATTTCTAGTAATCATGAGAAAATAAAAATCTCATATTCACATGGATTCTGTTATTAAATTTCAAAAATTAATCTACATTTTTTTACTATGATTTTACAGTAACCAAACTTCAATTTTTTAGTATGACCCACCAACACACGTTTTCATAGACTACAAATCATTTAAAACTACTTATTCGACTCATCTAAGAACACAATAGATTGGATTGACATGAAATATTATAATAAAAATAAAATAAAATTCATATAGAGTTTTTATATGATTTAATGTCAATTTGTGGCCATTTTATATCATTTTGATGATTACACACATGATATAGTGTTTTAAAGAACAAAAATGAATTTCTTGCAAGGCTAAGAAAATGAAAACTCAAATTAGATTGAAATCAATTTCTACATTTTAGAAATAATTTTATGGTTGTTATCCAATGTTTTCAAAGAAATTGAGGGTCATTTTCGTAGGTCTAACCCCATGAAGCATGTTTTTAGAAACTGTATAATCTTTAGAATTTGTTTATTCAGTCACTCTATGACCACTACATGTCATTTTGATGTTTGTTCTACTCATACACATCATAAATAATTAATATAATTATTTCATAAGATTCCATGTAAATAAAAAGTCATTTTCTATGGTTTTCCTTCACAAAAAAATTAATTATTTAAAAACACTAAAAATTATTTTTCTTTCATCTCGAGTAAAACAAATTAATTTTGTGTGGTGTAAATTACTACATTTATAAAATAATTATATGATTTTTCTCATATTATTTCACAATAACCAGGATCCATTTTAATTATTTTAAGGCCCTATATGCACATTTATAAAGAATCTAAAATTCTTAAAAACATGCTATTTGGCACGTCCAATCACACAATAGGTCAGATTGAGAAGTTATCTTCTCGCACACATTATAAATAATTTAAATACAATTTCCCAAAGATTTATCATCAATAAATTACTGTTTATTATGGTTATGACCATTATTTTACAAGTTTTACTATTTTAAAGAACTAAATAAAAATTTAATCACATTTAGATAATGAAAATTTGAATAGATTCAGTGTTAACTAACTAATTTAAAAAATAATTCTATAGTTTTTGTACTATAATTTCTTGGAATTTGGTGGTCATCCACTTGATTCGACTCTCTTATACATGTTTTTAAAGACATTCTAATCATTAAAAATTTATATTCAATCATATTAGAGCACACTGCACAATGAATTAATGTTTTTTCGACTGGTACACGTCAGAAATAATATAAAGACACTTTATCATTGATTTTACATAAATAAAATAATGCTTTCTGTGGGTTTAACCATTATATACTTGTTTTACAATATTAAAAGAATTATTTTTTGGTCATATCAAACAAGTGACAACTCATATTGATGCACCCTTAATTCCTATATTTAAAACATCAATCTATAGAAATATTAATATGATTTCACTACCAAAAGAGAGGTTTTCTAGGATTTGATTCCCATGCGTACATTTTTTTAAAGACTTAATTGTTTAGAAACTTTTTATTCAGTCTATTCGAGCACACAACATGTCTAAATGTAGTGATTTCTACTCTAACATGTCAGAAATACATTAAAAATAAATTATTATTATTCAATGTCTGTCTATGGTTTATCTTATAGTTTTGGCCATTAAACACATGTTTTTTTTGTTTTAAAAATAAAAAATTCATTTTTATTCATCCCACATAAACAAAAACTATGATTGATGTACCTTATATTCCTAAAATTTAATAAATTAATAAATATTTATTTTATTTTTATTTTATAGAAAAAAGTGGTCATTTTCATTTTTGTATCCCCAAAATTCATGTTTTTAATGATTATTAATTTCATAAAAATTTTATATTCCATTAATCCAATCACAACACTTGTTATATTGGTTTTTTATCTAGTGGTATAAATCAAATAATATTACATGATAGTTTTCCAATGATTTCAAATCAATTTGGGGTTATTTCTTATGGTTTTAATATTAAAAACACGTTTTGGTGTTTTAGAATGAAAAAAATGTGTTTTTAATTACCCATAGTAAATGATAGTTCAGATTAGTGATGTGTTAGTTTGTACATTTCAAAATTCATTTTACATTTTTTTTATATGAATTAATGGAAATAAGAGGTTGTCTGATGGTTTTTAAACCCCTTCAGCAAGTTTTTAAATAATGTAAAATCATAAAAAACTAATTGTTAGTCCAAGATTACCACACGTCAAATTGATAAATATTTTAATTATACATTTTAAAAATAATGAAAATATAGTTTTCCTATGATTTCAAATCAATTATAGGACATTTCCTATGGTTTTGAAAGTAAAATGCACATTTTATTATTTTAAAATAATTTAAATATTTTCACGATCATCCTAGAAAAACATAAACTCCTATTAACATGATATCAATAACAATAATTTGAAAACTATTAAATAGTTTTTTTCATATGATTTCATGGAAATCATGTGTTATTTTCTTGGTTTTTACCCCATGTTGTACAATTTTTTATTGTGATCAATTCATTAAAAATTATTGTTTACTCTGTCCAAGAACACCACCCATAAGACCAACACATAATAATATCATACACATCAAAAATTATTCATAGACTATATCTCTAAAATTACACATTAATCTATTGTATTTTTCTATTTTTTGGACCATTACACACATGTTTATGTTTTTCAAAATACTAAAAACAATTTTTCATTAATCTTGTTTAAATGACGACTCAAACTAATGCACCATCATTTTATAAATTAATAAAATAAAAAAATGGGTTTTATCTTAAGATTTCACGGAAATAGATGCCCATTTACTTAGTTTTGAGCCCCATAATCCAAATATTTAAAGACCGTCGATTTTTTAAGAACTGTCTATTTTACTAGTTCGAGAAAATTGAACCTAAAATTGGAATGTAATATAATTCAACACAGATAGATTAATTCAAAGACCATTTTCTTATGATTTAACATCAATATGAGGTTTTTTTCTATTGTTTTAACCATTACATTTACATTTTTAGTGCTTTAAAACCCTACAAAGTCATTTTTTGTCACCTGATAAAAATAAAAATGTAGATTTATTCATCAAAATTTATTATATTTTAAAAATAAATATAAGGGTTTTTTCTATGACTTCAAAACATTTAAAAGTTATTTTCTTGGTTTTGACCATATAGGTATTTTTTTGTAATGTCTCTCATTTCGTTAAAAATCATTATTCAACTAGACTAATAAAAATACATATTAAATAAAATTTGACCAACTCATACAGGTAAAATTACTTTAAATGTTCTTTTTCTATTATTTTACATAAATAATGGGATAATTGATATGATTTTTACTATTATAGACACATTTTAGTGTTTTAAATCATCAAAAAGGTGTTTTTAGTCACCCCATGAAAACGATAACTTTTATTGACATAATATGAGTTTCTACATTTCAAAAATAAATCAAAGGTTGTTTTCCAATGATTTCATGGTAATTGGAGGTTGTTATCTTGGTTTTGACACCCTAAGTGAAACTTTCTAAATACTTTCAGTTTTTAAAAACTTTATATTCCATTATCCCAAGAACACCACATATCTTATTGATGTGTCATATATTCATATACATAAAAAATATTCCAAAAAATATTTTTCTATAATTTTATTTAAATATACGGTCATTTTCTATGGTTTTGATTTCCACACGATTGTTTTACTATTTTAAAACACTAAAATCACATTTTCAATCACTCTATAAAAATGAACACTCAAATTGAAACACCTTGATTCATTGAAATTCAATATAATCCTAAGGGTTTTCACTATTATTTTGTAACAATTTTGGATAATTTTATAGTTTTGACCTTCAGGTTCACATTTTTTAAACATGGTTACATCTTTAAAAACAACTTAGTTTTAGATTCCAACTCAACATATTAATATTTTGTCTACTCATTTAAATTAAAAATAATTCTAAGGTGGTTTTATTTTTATTTCATATAAATCGAAATATATTTGTAATTTTTTCACCATTACACTCATGTTTTTTGTGTTTCAACACACTAAAAATGAATTTTTGGTCACCCTAATAACATGACAACTAATATTAGCCCGAATTTAGATCAAATATTACAAAAGGAATTATATAGTTGTTTTCATATAATTTTATATAAATTTAGGGGTTTATTTAATAATTTTAACTCTGTGATGCATGCTTTTAAAGCCTGTAAAATATTTACAAGGTCTTATGTGGTTAGTTCATGCACATCTTTTTTATAATTAATTATTCTTATACTCATATTCAAAAATAATAGTTCAAATGTAGTTTTTCTATGATTTTATGTTATTTTAAAGACATTTTATATGTTTATGATCATTTTTCATATGTTTTAGTGTTCTAAAATAATAAAATATTTTTTTAGATATCTTAAAAAGAGAGAACTCATATTGGTAGGGTGACTATTCCAAAATTTATAAAATTATTTTTTCCTCTAATTCCATGAAAATAGGTGGTTGTTTTCATAGTTTTGAACATGAGACACATGTTTTTGAAGATGGTTAATTCTAAATTACTTATTTGGTCAGTTAATTCACATTACATTTTAGATTAACATGTCTTCTACTCATACACATAAAAAGTATTTCAAAAAAAAATTAAAATTATTTTCTAGTAATATGAGTTTATTTTATGGTTTTGACCATTTCATGCATGTTTAGTGTTTTAAGACATTAAAAGTCATTTTCTGTAATCTCATGAAAAAAAACTCATATTGACACAAAATCAGATTCTTTATCTAAAAAATAAATCTATGAGGTTTTTTATGATTTCACAGAAATAAAAGATCATTAACTTGGTTATGACCAACTAGTTCATGTTTTTAAAAACTATCAACTCTTTAAAATCTACTTATTACATCAGTTTGAGAACACTGTATGTTGGATTGACATGTCATCAAGTTATAAATGTTAAAAATAATTGAAATAATATTTTCCTATGATATCACATCAATATAAATCATTATTTTTTGTTTTGACTATTACATGTGTCACAAATTAGCCCGGGTACCCTGGTAACCTGATAACTAAGCCATCCCTTGCATAACCTAAAGGGCTTTCCTGATACCCATGGGTGGAAGACTAGTACCTCGTATTATAAAACATGAAACTAGGAATGATTTTTTCCACATGATATACCTAATGTAAGAAAAGTAAGTAAATATTCATATAAACGAAACACCACTCGGAGTAAAGTTCTAGAATAAAACAAGGAAAAAAATCCCAACGTACTATGACCCAAGTACCAAAATAGGGAAAAAAGTCCCAAGGCCTCTAAGGACACAAATCACCATGTCAAAAGATCAACAGTTGGACCCACCTCCAAGATGTCCCTTCACTTAGCTCAAACCTAGAAGAAGGAAGAATACAAAAAACTAAAGGAAAAATTAGGGTGTGAGCATAGGCCCAGTAGGATACCACCAAATATTCCATTACAAATTCCAAATATATATTTTCCAAATAAATGATTTCAATTTTCTAAACTAATAGGGTTAGAAATTATAAATCATATTGGAACAAAACTTTTAATACATTTTCAAAATGATGGAAAATACATTTAAATCAATGTTTCATACTTTAAAAGATATATACTTTTCAAAACAATGGATTAAATAAAATAGTTACATAAAATAGTTTATGTAAATCAATCAAAGACCTGAAAATAAATTTAACCACACTTGCATACATTAAAATCTAAAATATAAATAAATAAGTTAGAAACATGGTCATATTCCATGTAGATATGATAATATTAACCAACTATAGGATTCTATACTCTGTAAGTGATCTAAAAAAATGGGTATACTCAGGTCCCCTTGAAACTGGCCATAGGTGACTCGTCACCCTCCCATTGGGGATGTGATCTACTACATGTATGTTTTAGAACATTGTAATAGTGTATAGTGTATCCAAATAACTCACCAACTACCTTAGGCAAGAATTTTTTCTTGCATGATGGAAAATTTATTTTAAGACTTATTAAAATACATTTAAATCCCATTCTTTCATTTCCAAATTCAAATTTTTCCATTTAAAACCAAAACATGTTTTAATAAAAAACAATCCATTTTCTCAAGATAAAACCACTGGATTTCTGTCAAATCCTTTTAAGATATTTTAAAAGGTTTCAATTCCATTTAAACAAAAATCCATTATTTTACCAATTAATTTAAACAATTTAGTTCAACAATTTAATTGAAATAAATTCAATCAAATCCAAAATTTAAATTCAACAATTTAAATCGTGCAATTGCTATAATCCCACCCCAATTAAATGCAATTGGGTTTATTCAATTTTTTCAATGCCAAAACAATTTAAAATTTCATGATTCACTGGAATCATGTTTTATCAATCTCATTGAAATAAAATTTAAGAAATTTAATTTAAATTAGTAATTGAAAAAAATAAAGCAATGTAAGAATAATCAATTTAGCTAATCGAGATAGAACCACAAACCTCTTTCCCAGAACTCACCACTGGCAATGTCACCCATCAGTGAGAGAAAAGTATAAGAAGTCCTTGAAACACAACCTAGAATAATGATCCAACACTAAATGGAATAGATCCGTCAATTCTGATATGATCCATTTAAATCCCAAAAGAGGAGAAAGAGAGAAATACGAAGAGCGAGCGAGAACACTTAACCGGATAACACACAACAATCATAATAATGATCCAAAGAAAAATGAAAGGATTCAGAATGGATGGATAGTTTCAATATCACTTCCGGAATGCATTAGGTTGAGGTAGTTGAGCCTATAGTAGAGTGTAAATAAATAACCATCCACAAGGCCTGTTTAAAAACACACAATCATGGTATTACATGACATGTAATCCAAATACACGTCATAAACCATTTAAATGTCTTAACCACTAAAAAACATTAAATTGACTTAAATTACAATGATCTAACATAAAACCAATCATTAAATCCATCACGTCATGTAGTTTCAACTCACAATGTGTACCCATAAAAGTGTGAATATGTTCAAGGCCTATTTCCAGGATCATTACATGACATGTAAGCCTTTTACATGGTGTGTAACCCTCTAGAAGTCTGCATGAAAAGTCGATTTGAGGGTGAGAATCCCAAAAATATCCGACTTCACCATTATAGGTATCATCGCAATCCAAACTCCACCCCACTATTTCAATGGAAGGAAATAAACTAAGGAAATTTTTAATGAATACCTATCAAACTGGTAATGTGGTGCAACAACCTCTCCACCATAAGAACTTTCTGTCCCCGAAAGCCTATGAAGAATCTTTCATGCCAAACATATGAGACCACTGCTCTCTCATCAGTTCCTCATGTTCACATATCTCGTGATTATCATAACCATGCTTCCATATCACATGAACCAAAGGTATCATCCTCCCTCCAAGTACGTTGGTCTCAGAATCGACTACCCTGACTAGCCTCTCAGTCAAGTATAAATATGGTTCAATATTAATATTTCCCCAACTCAAAACATGAGATGGATCATACAGATATTTTCTTAGCTCTAATACATAGAGTATGTTATTTATCAAAGTCAGTTGTGGTGTAAGCGATAAATTGTAAGAAACATTCCATACAAGCTCAACTACCTCAACATGTTCCAAAAAATAGAGCAGGCTTCCCTTGCCTCCCAAGCTGTCGATGACCCAATAGGGGTGAAAATCTCAATAATATCATATCACCAACTAAAAAAATCTAGAGTTATATGGATTAATTATGCATAAGACTAATATCATCTCTATGTGATCAACATTATTTGATGAATCAATTGAATCTTAGTTGTTGTCTCCTGCACCAAGCTTGTTCCACCCAATGAATGTTCACCAACCTCTGACCAAAACAATGGAGATTTACAAGGCCATCTATACAAGGTCTCAAAGGAAACCATCCTAATCAAGGATGGGTAATTATTTGTATAATAGAACTCAGCCAGCCCCAAGAGATCATCATAATCCCCAATAAAGTCAAGAGCACATGTGTGAATCATATACTCAAGAATATGTATAGATCCCTCTATCTGGACATCTAACTATGGATGGTAGGAAAATATCAAATGAACCTGAGATAAAAATTCCTCATGAAGTCCTCTAAAAAAGTGATAAGTAAACTGAAGATCCTTATCAGAGGCTATAGAAGATGAAACTCCATTCAAAAAAATAATCTCTATTACATAAATACTTCCCAAATCATCAACATTGGCTATATCATGAATGTGTATAATGTGAGCCGAGTTGGTCAGCCTATCGATAAAAACCCATATCATTTTCTTATTTCTCAGGGTATAAGGAAACCCAACCAAAAAGTACAAAGAGATGTCATCCCACAACCATATAAGGATTGGAAGTGGCTATAAAAAACCTGATGGTTTTTGGTGCTCAGACATAACCTATCATCACGTATAGCAACGAGAGACAAACTCATCAATGTCTCACCTCATACCTAGACACTATAACATCCAACTCTTTTTATAGAAGATATTAGTGGTTTCTAGGTTCAAAACCCACTAGAAATTACTGCAATCCCCCATTTTAGACATTATTTCCTCTAACGGCATAAGGATGTGATTCGGATAGCATAGAACACCCTCTTTGGAGAATGACCAGTAGGAAACATTCTCACCACCATAAAGAGATTCTCTAATTATATAGAACTCATCACCAATATCCTGATAACAAGGAACAATATTGAGAACAGAATATTTCAAGTAGACACTTGCCAAGTAAACCTCAACCCCTTTCTCTTAAACACAAATGTGAAACTCTGAAAAGAGATCCATCAAATTCCACTCTTCTAAAGACTATTTCACTGCTTGGGTTGGAATTTTCGTACTTAATGCATCTATAATGATATTTCCTTTCCCCAAGGTATAAATTATGTCAAAGTTTAATGAATTCTATTACACCACCCAATGCATCTGGAGAATATTCAAATCTTTTTTTAGAGAAGATATAACTCATAACTTTGTTGTCTAAAAACATGGTAAACCTTTCCCCATAAACATAGTGTCTCTAACTATTAAACTTGTGAATTACGAATGAATGTTTAAGTTTAGTTATATGGTAACTCTTCTTGTGTGGTCTAAACTAATGAGATTCATAAGAAACTACATAGTCATCCAGTATAATAATGCATCCCAATCCTGAACTCAATGCCTCACAAAAGACCATAGAGCCCTACCCATCCTCTAGAAGAGTCAACACCGATGAAATTGTCAAAATACATTTCAGCTCAATTAGAATACTCTAAAATTTATTATCCCAATAAAACTTCACCCCCTTCTAAGTTAGAGTAGTCATAAAAGAATCCAACTTTGAGAAGTCATTCATGAACCTGTAGTAATATCTAACTAGGTCCATGAATCACCAAATATAGAAGACATTTAATGGTTTCTACCAAGTCATAATAGCCTTCACCATTTCAAGATAAACTAATATACACTGTTTAGACACCACATGTCCCAATAATTATACTTCCCGAATCTAGATGTCACATTTTGAGAGTATGGCATAGAGTTGGTAACTTCTTAGTAGACATAGAAATATTATCATATGATTCCCATGTTCCATCATGTAATTATAATAAACACAAATTTCATCCAAAAAGACCACCAAAAATGTGTCCAGATACTCATTGAAGATCATGTTAATCTAATCCATGAAAACTGGAGGAGGAGTTTTCAGTCCAAATGGTATAAAAAGGTACCCATAAAAGATGAAACTTCTTCATAAGGAAGTTTTCTGAATTTTAGATTATTTTATCCTCAACTAATGTTAAACTGACCAAATATTGAACTTTGAAAACCACTTTGAACCTTTCAACTGATAAAATAATTCACCTATCTATGTCAAAAAATAATTTTTCTATTTCATAACTTGATTTAGTTTTTTATAATCAACACATAATTGAAGAGATAAATCATCCCTCATTGGAAATAGAACCAGTTCCACTAATGGTGACACACATGTGCATATAAAGTCTTTCTTGAGAAGATCATCCAACTAAGACTTCACCTCTTTCAGTTCAGATGGTTCCATATGGTAAGAAGAAATTTAAACTGGTTGAGTACTCGAAATTATGTTAATGGAGAAGTAAACATCCCATACTGGTGGAAGACAAAATAAATATGAAGGAAACTCGTCAAGAAACTTGATGATGACTCGAGGGAGATCATTGGTCAAATATTACCACTCTAGATCAAAATAAAACACTGATATAACTCTCCCTAACTCTAGATAAGAATATCTAAAACCGCTCGACCTAATATCCTAATATCTTTGAAAGAAAAGAGACATACCACTGGGTGTCGTAAAGTAGACCCATCAAATATAACAATCAATATGAGCTCTATAGGAAATATTCTTATACATCTCAATTATAATGCTAGGATATTTCATATGAAGATCTAGGGAACTCTAATATAAACCAGTATCTGATAGAGAAAAGACACATGAAGGGCTACATAGACCCCCTCTCTCTTTGTACTAGGGGGTATAGAAATATCCATTGTAGAAATTAAAATTTATATTGGAAGATTACGAAGATTAATAGTATGGGTTGAATAAAATTAATGATATAAATCTGTATCAAATAGAGTTTTTGAAGAATGAAAATATTAAATTAGTGGTACCTATTATAATCACTAGATCCATGTCTGATTCCTCTAATGAATCTTCAAATTCATAAAGAATCTTCATTCTGGAGTCCTAAACCTAGAACACTTTTTTACCTGAAACATCTTGTTGCCACACTATTTTAGGAGCTGATGATCTTGTTCCACTATGCGAAGTAGTGAAATGATGGAATAATCTTTAAATGTCAGTAGAATTTCGGCATGAGCTACAGTTCTTGGGTTCCTTAGTGCAAACCTTCTTATAATTTCCTAGTTTAAAACACTAATAGAAATTCAAAGTATATCCTCCTTGCACTGTAGGAGGTTTGGAATGATTCTACCATCAAGAAATTCTATGAGAATCACCATACATATGTTTTCCAATGAAGGAACCAACACTTCAATTAGAGAAAAAAGAACTCCTGTTAACCCTGACTTTCAAGCTATGTCCATTTCAAGAATCATCACCCTATCCAGCACATCTACATAAGTGGTATGCATTATCTAGAAAAATTGAGAAGATATATCTGATCGAAGCCCCAACTCAAACCGTTGATCCTTCATCCTCTCATTAGATATAATCATTGAAGAAAAATCACTATTGTAGAAAACGATTTTAATACTCGATCATGGTTTTGTTGGATTGATCAAGCTTGAAATAGCCTAGGACCATGGCACACATAATTTACTCTAGATAGATTTTTTTCAGTGAAATAAACATGAATTCCATCTACTCTAAGCCCTCATGCTTCCATATCGTCACTGTCATGTCCCACCATCTCCTATTTGGTCCTTCCATCATGAAGGTGGAGAACTTTTCCATGATTACATCTAGGGTTTCAAATAACTCAAACATATGTTCTTTCATGCTCAACCATTCTTGATCATGTTGATGATCAGTGGAAACATTGAAAATTGGAGGATTTTGGTGAAAGAAATATTGACGATTATTTTGAAGAACATCCCTATGATGTTCCATAGCTGGATCTTGAATGGGAAATGGAGGTGGTGGCTATCCCAGAGTATGGAGTGTACACATGACCACCTCAACTATGTTTGGGTCCACTGGAGGATTCACTCACTATAGTTCTACAACATCTTACTCTAGGAACTCATTTTCGCATCTACTCATAGGCATAATGCTACATGATATCAGCTAATAGAAGGGAGACATTATATTAACACTCAAACAAAGGAAAAGGAAAATTATTTCTAATATATGGAACAACCATATTTTGATTCCACTAAAACCAAATAATAATAGGGAAAGGATAGGAACTAATCTAAAATATGTCCTTCCATAAACAACCTTGGAAACATACGGTTTATTGCCGTGAAATCTATCCATGAACTCAATCATAACTACCTCATAAGTCCTAAAAATATTAAAAAAAATTACTTTGACATTAAGTGAAAAGTTTAATGGCCTCCCTTGATACAAATTTGTCCCAAACCATCCCATTTACCCTGGTAACCTGATAACCAAGATGGCCCTGACATAACCCAAAGGGTGTTCCTGATCCACATGATTTGGTGACAAGTACCTAGCATAATGCAATGTGAAAGTGGGAATGATTGTTTTCCCCAAGGCATAATGGAAGTTATATAGTCAAGTCAATATGCATATTGTAACACCCCATGATTTCATAGTGTGTTATTTTCTTCAAAATAATTCAATAACTTTCACTACACGCAACACCGAGTTCAATCGCACAATGACTTACCAAAAAAATCCATTCAAAAGAGGTTATGAATAGTATTAACTAAATTTTAAACTTTATATAATCCTTATAATTTTAGAATCCATATTATGAGTTTCTTAGATATAATGCAAGAACAAATTCATTTTCAGTATTGCACTTTTATCAACTTTTAATAGTGAACCCTTTTTAAATAAAATATTTTAAACTTTTTGACTAAATGGGGACATCAAAAATTTAAAATGAAACATCCCAAGCTTCCACTGTACGCTTTCCTTTGAATAATACAGTATCATGTGTTGTACGCAACTTCGAGTTTTAACACACACCACAACCGATCAAACTAGCCGTTATGAATAGTAATGCCTACTTTTTGAAATTATATATATTTTATATTTTAAAATGGACTTCATTTTTGGATTCGGAGTGTCTAATTTACCATAAGGTGAAATTTTGGTACTTTTCGGGTAACTTTAATTTTTTGATGAATAGTGAAAATTACTAAATTTTAATTAAAAACAACTTTTTTATCAAAATAATTAATAGTGATAAATTATGAATTTGAGTGGTTTTAAAGTATATTTAGAATATATTTTTACAATTTAATATAATTTTGGTCATTGGACATAATTTCACAACTAAACCGAACATAAACAAGTATCAATCTTTTGATAGTTATTATCTCTTAAAAACACGCTTTTTGTTTTAACAACGGGAATTAATTTTAAATTAATTTCTACCACTTTTGTGTTTTGAATTTGGAAAAATGGATTCCATATTTGGAATCAGGATGTTCAAATTGTGTAAATAGGAAACTTTTATTTTTAGACATTTTGAATAATTACTGCGGTAAATATTTTATTTACCATGGTTAAGGGTAAATCCGGTAAATAAGGGTTAAAAAAATAATATTATAATAATAATAAATTACCCTAAAACATGTCCTAACCTTATTGGTTGATACATTGTCAACAATAGTCATCTTTGGGTCGATTTTGGGACCCCATGGAGCCACTTGTAGGTGATAGGGACATTTTATTTTAATTAAGTTAAAATGAATACAAAAATGACACAAGCATATATCTTTTAGAAAAACAATTTTTACATAGGGTTATATATGTTGGATTTTCGACTATAAATATTAATTAGAAATATAAAACGATTTCCTACATAATTATAATTTATTTATAATTTTTAGACATTAAATAATTTAATTTATTTATGACACAATGATGATGCAGTAATTCCTATAATAGTGAAAAGTTAAAATAATTGATATTATAAATACCCAAATAAATATAATTTGAGACTTTTTATAAATTACACTAATTTTATAAGTTAATATGACATGTTAGGAATCATTTAATTAAATTTTTCGTAGTAATAATTATGTTATGAGTTTCACAAAAATCAACTATTGAATAGTGTCAAAATTGACATAAAAGAGTTTTTAAAACAAATATTATATTATTAATTGATATTAAATTCTTAAAAATCTAATGTTCGGCAAAGAGACTTATATCATGATATTTTCATCATTAATGGACCACTAGGGTGTCTCTTGGATATATATGGTAAGTTTATTAACCATATAATATAAAAATACAAAGAGACATTGTAAAAGTGAAACTAATTAACTTAGAGTTAACACTTAAAGATAAGGTTAATATAATGACCCAAACCTATCTAAATTATATTGGTTGAGTTGTTTTCGACAAATCCCCACCTTAAAATTTAAATAATCAACTTTGGAGCCATTAGAAACCGAATATTAATTTGTTATAAATTAATATTTCTAGCTTTTCCAAAGATGCCCCTCACCCCTCTTATAAATAGGCACTCCTCCTTCTCATTTCTTCACACCTTCAAAGCCTTTTGGTTCGGCCAAAATCTGACCCAAAACTCTCCCAACTTACCTCACTACAACCTAGAGGCCTTATTTTGATCATAAATCCAACCTAAGGAGCCCTTTTGATCAAATCAAAAAGAAGAACCCGAAGAAGAGGTAGTGATTTCACCACCCTTTTCCAAGTTCCTTTCTTCTTCCACTTCTTCTTCCTATGTTGTTACCATTATAATAACTCCAGTATCATATATATACTGTGATGTTATTATAAATATGGTACAACCATATTCGGTATTCTATCCACCCTTTGAATAACATGTCACCATATGTGCGTACGTACGGCTTACCGTCTCCACGTCGTGGTGTAATTGTTATTCAATATATTATTATTTGGATGGGTATAATGATGATGTGTAACTCATGTAAATAATTAATATAACATGTTAATGATTCTGTATATATGATATACCATCCATTTATATATTATTTTAATATCAAAATAATGATATTGTCGCTCGTGCATACGTACGGACTACCGTCTCCACGAACGTGATGAGATTCATTCTCCATCGTATCCATTCAAGTATAATTATCATCTGATGATTTAAAAATAATGTTTAAGGACCTGATATCATTCTGTATATGAATAATATACAACCTATCCATTACAAACATGGCTTACGTAACAAAACATATAAAAAAACGAGTAAGTTAACACCCGAAACAATGATAATACTAAGATATTAATAACAAATCAATGTTAAAAGATCATATATGATATCATATTAATGTATATGATTTTTGTATAATTTAATAACAATTATTTCACCATTATATAGGAGGTTAACCTACCCCAACCAAGGAAAAGTACAAGGTAAGTTTTATTTCACAATCTCTTCATTATCCGAGGTTGTTTATACGTAATAATCTACTGGGATCTCTTTATCATCCACATACATGTTTCTTAAAAATGTATTTCAAAACATTTTTACTATTTACAAGAATATGGGTTAAAGTCATTTATACCCTTGATTTACTTTTTATAAGAGGTTTATAAAGGAATATTTCCATCGTTTTCCAAACAAGGTGATTTTTAACCTTTTCCACAAAATTAAGGTATGAATGTTTTTTTAACTTATACGGCGGGGGCGGCTATTTTCCACCGTTATAAAATCGTCAAAGCTTCCCTTACAAGATTATAAGAATATTTTCAAAGAAAATGTTTTATTTTATAAATATATCACTCTTAAATGATTTCAAAATAGAAAGATATCTTTCTCTAAAAAGAGTTTTTATTTCATCTATGTCAACATCCTTTGATGGATTTTATGCTTATTCGAAGTTAATTTATTATGATAAAAAACTACTATATTGTATTAAAGGTTTTGTGATATGTTTGACTGTGGATGTGTTATTTTTATACCATTCATGGTTTATGGTGAATGTATTGACATTTCGTATGCTAGTTTTAATACGAAAGTTTATGTTATGTTTAAACCTTTTCATATGGGAATGCATTGGACTTAATATGTGACGGGTGGAGCCCTCTATAGCTCCTCGATGCATCGGTAGGTCTCATGAGACAAACTGGTGTGTTGGTACAAGGCCTTGGTAAAATCTTATTTGTAGTCTTGGCATGAGGCCTTGGCTATGTGGTTATGATAGTCTAGCATTATGCATTCCAACATTATGAAAGTGGTTATTGATATTGCATGTGATTATTCGATTAGTAGAATATCCATGTGAATAAGTAAATGACATTATTTCATTTTACTTTTTCCATACTATGTTGAAGTTCATGTTTAAAAGGATTTTGTTTTGGTAATGCATTGCCTTAAGTGTTTGTGCTTATTTTTGAAAGTTCCGCTATATTGTTATCCTTACTGGGCATTTGAGCTCACCCATTTTCTATGTTTTATTTTTCCCAGGATGTGAAGAAGTAAGTTATGAATGACCTGCAGGGATTTTATGTGGGGATATGAGTGTGGAATATGGAGACTATGTTGTTGTAGTAGTTTTTCACTTTATGATGTAATGTAAAACTTTATGAATATATCTAGTGTTTCCAAGGCTACTAAACCAATCGGTCTTTCGAGATTTGATCTTTCTTGTGATCATGCCAATGTTATGTAATAATGCACCAACTATGGGTAACTAGGGTCGGGGCGTTACAGTTGGTATTAGAGGAATTTTAGTACAAACCTTGGAAGCTAGATATAGATAAACTCTGATTAGAGCACGTAGACCTAAGATGAACTTTGAGGATTAGTATAGAAGAACTTCCTAGAATTTTGGTATTGTAGAGATTTTTTGAGTTTTCCGAGCAATAAATCCATGTCTGGATACGAGAAGGTAGAGGTGGCTCTGGCACAGATGTACCTAGGGGTAAAACCCGAAAACACCACTTTGAGCTAGACTCGAACAAGAACTGGTGCACGACAATGGGCCTTGCTGCACTCTTGGTTACGACACTCCCGGGGGATATGCTTAGGATAACTCTCATTTTTTTTACAAATCATTATGAAGGGTTTATGAGTATATACATCCTCAAAGAAAACATTTTTATGATTATGGATTATATCCATAAACTATTTACTTTATTTTATGTGTTTTACAAGTTTGGGATTAGGTATTTTTATTCATAAACTAATCTAATTTATGCCATTGTTTAGAAATGGCGCCCAGTAGAAGGAATGAGAACTCTAGCAATGCACATGATACAAAGAGAAAGAAGGATCATATATTTCATGGCCTTAAGCCAGAATTTGTAAGAGAAATAGTCTCGTATGTATTATCATCATATGAAGAAATAATATCATGTGTTGATAAGATAAGTAAAGATTTTACTGAGTCCTATGGCTTTTAAGGGAACCAAGAGAAGAAAAGGATGGAAGAGAGAAAGATGGATAAAGGGAAGAGGGAAAAGAATAATTTTTTCATATGTGATAACTGTGGAAAGAAACACCCTGGAACTTTCCTGAAAGGAATAGGAGTTTGTTATAAGTGTGAAGGAAAAGGTTACAAAGTACGTGACTTCAAGGGTAAGAAAATGGTTTCAAATGTACAATTCTTTATTTACAAGGAGTTTGGACACTACGCGAACCTATGTCCCAGTCATCAGACTATGCCGCAAATGATGCTATTGGATAATAATCATGTTATGATACTACCATAGATGAAGAGGAATGATTAGAGTTCTTATGTTGATTATGTCTTTTGAGTTTTGTATCAACAATGTACTTGTTATAATAATTATGGAGTATATAAGGATTGTAATGCAGTACTATTTCATTAAGGACTTGAGATTGTGTGGAACAAAGAAAAGTGACTCAATAGCCGGTTAAATTTTTGGAAAATATATGGTTGAGAGAAAGATAAACCATAATATGGTTATGATACCGAGGTACTGATTTTAGAATATTACATGATTGATTTGGATAAATTATATTGGATATTCTTGACTACCTTGAAGCTGATTAATGATTTTTATATTCCATCATTGTTGGGGTTTAAAACATTTTTGGATTGATGAAGTATATCCAGCATTCTATATGGAATAAGGGAGCATGAATGTAATCAATAAGGATTATGGTAATTCAGGATGTTTCAGTGTTTTAAAAGAATACATGATGAAGGTATTAATATGTTATTACGGGGTAAAAGGATCTACATTATGTTTACCTTCCTTATAAATGTTGGACTGTGAGTTTGGACAGAAGTATTTTGGATAGTTCTAGTTTGGATTATTTTGGATTGCCATAAAAGGACAACCCAGAGGTCGAGCGGCAACTCGTCACGACCGGCAAGGCCGTGATACTTGAACCCGCAACCGAAGGACGACAAGGGTGTATCACCTACCACTGGCCCACGAGATGTCTTGGATTAAATAATGTAGTTTTTTTTTAAAAAAGATTTGGTAGATGAATTATAAATTCGATTACTTTGGAACCCTGTATGAATATTATAAATAGAATGCTTTTACGTTCTATTATCTTTTATAGTGAAAGATGAGTTTGTGGTAGAAATTTATTAATGGCTAAAACTCTAATTATAAAGTAAGTATACCTCCTTATGATCTTATCCAATCTCATAAATAAATTCCTCAACATTAAGAAAAGGAACTTAGAACAAAAATGTTGTCCTAGATGGTTCCTTAAATCATCACTAATTTATGGCTTTTGGATTGTTGGCCTTTTCATAGCCATGTTCTCTACCACTCTCCATCAGATAATTGATGGTTAGATTTCTCTTCCATATCCATATTTTCCTACATGGAACCCTAGTATGTGTTATTTTTGGTAATTTTCATACTTTACACTCTTTATTTTAAATAGAGGCCTCATTAATTCATTTTTCGATGTGGGATTTCAACTAAGATATTTTAAAACGTAAAAAATGTGTTATCCTAATACCCTATGTTTTGTTGAACTGATGGTATTTCAAATCATCATAGATTGATGAATTTAAGGACCTCAATTTTACACTTGTTTGTGATTGATGACTTCAATCACTACCTATAAATATTTACGTTTTTCCTCCAATTATATGTCTCTAATTGCCACCAATGTTCTCCTAATAGATATCATAATTTGGTGGTGAACCTTTCATTTATCGTTTCCTCATATTAAGACTAAATTTTAGTAACCTAATTTCTGATGTGGGTTTTCACACAAAGATATTTTCTATTTTCAACCTTTTATTTTCGAAGAACAATTTCAAATTGCGAGGACGCAATTTATTGAAGGAGGGGAGAATGTAACACCCCATGATTTCATAGTGTCTTATTTTCTTCAAAATAATTCAATAACTTGCACTACATGCAACACCGAGTTCAATCGCACCATGACTTACCAAAAAAAATCCATTCAAAAGTGGTTATGAATAATATTAACTAAATTTTAAACTTTATATAATCCTTATAATTTTTGAATCCATATTATGAGTTTCTTAGATATAATGCAAGAACAAATTCATTTTTAGTATTTCACTTTTATCAACTTTTAATAGTGAACCCTTTTTAAATACAATATTTTAAACTTTTTGACTAAATGGGGACATCAAAAATTTAAAATGAAACATCCCAAGCTTCCACGGTATGCTTTCCTTTGAATAATACAGTAGCGTGTGTTGTACGAAACTTCGAGTTTCAACACACACCACAACCGATCAAACTTGCCGTTATGAATAGTAATACCTACTTTTTGAAATTATATATATTTTATATTTTAAAATGGACTTCATTTTTGGATTCGGAGTGTCTAATTTACCCTAAGGTGAAATTTTGGTACTTTTCGGGTAACTTTAATTTTTTGATGAATAGTGAAAATTACTAAATTTTAATTAAAAACAACTTTTTTAATCAAAATAATTAATAGTGATAAATTATGAATTTGAGTGGTTTTAAAGTATATTTATAATATATTTTTACCATTTAATACAATGCTGGTCATTGGACATAATTTCACAATTAAACCGAACATAAACAAGTATCAATCTTTTGATAGTTATTATCTCTTAAAAACACGCTTTTTGTTTTAACAATGGGAATTAATTTTAAATTAATTTCTGCCTCTTTTGTGTTTTGAATTTGGAAAAATGGATTCCATATTTGGAATCATGATGTTCAAATTTTTTAAATAGGTAACTTTTATTTTTAGACATTTTGAATAATTACAGCGGTAAATTTTTTATTTACCATGGTTAAGGGTAAATCCAGTAAATAAGGGTTAAAAAAATAATATTATAATAATACTAAATTACCCTAAAACGTGTCCTAAACTTATTGGTTGATACATGTTCAACCATAGGCATCTATGGGTCGATTTGGGGACCCCATGGAGCCACTTTTAGGTGATAGGGAAATTTTATTTTAATTAAGTTATAATGAATACAAAAATGACACAAGCATATATCTTTTAGAAAAACAATTTGTAAATAGGGTTATATATGTTGGATTTTCAACTATAAATATTAATTAGAAATATAAAAATCTTCCCTACATAATTGTATTTTATTTATAATTTTTACACATTATATAATTTAATTTATTTATGACACAATGATGATGCAGTAATTCCCATAATAGTGAAAATTTAAAATAATTGATATTATAAATACCCAACTAAATATAATTTGAGACTTTTTATGAATTACACTAATTTTCAAAGTTAATATGACATGTTAGGAATCATATAATTAAATTATTTTGAAGTAATAATTATGTTATGAGTTTCACAAAAATCAACTATTGAATAGTGTCAAAATTGACATAAAAGAGTTTTTAAAACAAATATTATATTATTAATTGTTATTAAATTCTTAAAAATCTAATGTTCGGCCAAGAGACTTATATCATGATAGATGCGTCATTAATGGTCCACTTGGGGGTTTCTTGGATGTATATGGTATGGTTATTAATCATATAATATAAGAATACAAAGAGACATTGTAAAAGTGAAACTAATTAACTTAGAGTTAATACTTAAAGATAAGGTTAATATAATGACCCAAACCTGTCTAAATTATATTGGTTGAGTTGTTTTCGACACATACCCTCATTAAAATTTAAATAATCAATGTTGGATCCATTAGAAACCGAATATGAATTTGTTATAAATTAATATTTCTAGCTTTTCCAAAGGTGCCCCTCACCCCTCTTATAAAAGTGCACTCCTCCTTCTCATTTCTTCACACCTTCAAAGCCTTTTGGTTCATCCAAACTCTGACAAAATACTCTCCCAACTTCCCTAACTACAACCTATAGGCCTTAGTTTGATCATAAATCCAACCTAAGGATCCATTTTGATCAAATCAAAAGGAAGAACCCGAAGAAGAGGTAATGATTTCACCACCCCTTTCCAAGTTCCTTTCTTCTTCCACTTCTTCTTCCTTTGTTGTTACCATTATAATAACTCCAGTATCATATATATACTGTGATGTTATTATAAATATGGTACAACCATATTCAGTATTCTATACACCCTTTGAATAACATGTCACCATACGTGCGTACGTACGACTTACCGTCTCCACGTCGTGGTGTAATTGTTATTCAATATATTATTATTTGGATGGTTATAATGATGATGTGTAACTCATGTAAATAATAAATATAACATGTTAATGATTCTGTATATATGATATACCATCCATTTATATATTATTTTAATATCAAAAGAATGATATTGTCACTCGTGCGTACGTACGGACTACTGTCTCCACGAACGCGATGAGATTCATTCTCCATCGTATCCATTCAAGTATAATTATCATTTGATGGTTTAAAAATAATGTTTAAGGACTTGATATCATTCTATATATGAATAATATACATCCTATCCATTACAAACATGGCTTACGTAACAAAACATATAAAAAAACGAGTAAGTTAACACCCGAAACAACGATAATACTAAGATATTAATAACAAATCAATGTTAAAAGATCATATATGATATCATATTAATGTATATTATTCTTGTATAATTTAATAACAATTATTTCACCATTATACAGGAGGTTAACCTAGACTAACCAAGGAAAAGTATGAGGTAAGAGTTATTTCACAATCTCTTCATTATCTGAGGTTGTTTATAGTTAATAATCTACGGGGATCTCTTTATCATCAACATCCAAGTTTCTTAAAAAAGTATTTGAAAACATTTTTACAATTTACATGAATATGGGTTAAAGTCATTTATACCCTTGTTTTACTTTTTATAATAGGTTTATAAAGGAATCTTTCTGTCTTTTTCAAAACAAGGTTCTTTTTAACCTTTTCGAAAAAATTAAGGTAAGAATGTTTTTTTAACTTATACGGCGGGGGCGGCTATTTTCCGCCGTTATAAAATCGCCAAAGCTTCCCTTACAAGCTTATAAGAATATTTTCAAAGAAAATGTTTTATTTTATAAATATATGACTCTTAAATGATTTGAAAATATAAAGAGTTATTTCTCTAAAAAGAGTTTTGATTTCATCTATGTCAACATCCTTTGATGGATTTTACGCTTATTTGAAGTTGATTTATTATGATACAAAACTTCTATATTGTATTGAAGGTTTTGTGATATGTTTGACTGTGGATGTGATATTTTTATACCATTCATGGTTTATGGTGAAAGTATTGACATTTCGTATGCTAATTTTAATACGAAGGTTTATGTTATGTTTAAACCTTTTCATATGGGAATGCATTGGACTTAATATGTGACGGGTGGAGCCCGATATAGCTCCTCGATGCATCGGTAGGTCTCATGAGACAAACTAGTGTCTTGGCACAAGGCCTTTGCAAAATCTTATTTGTAGTCTTGGCACGAGGCCTTGGCTATGTGGTTATGATAGTCTGGCATTATGCATTCCAACATTATGAAAGTGGTTAATGATATTGCATGTGATTATTCGATTAGTAGAATATCCATGTGAATAAGTAAATGATATTATTTCATTTTACTTTTACCATACTATGTTGAAGTTCAAGTTTAAAAGGATTTTGTTTTGGTAATGAATTGCCTTAAGTGTTTATGCTTATTTTTGAATGTTCCGCTATATTGTTATCCTTACTGGGAATTTGAGCTCACCCCTTTTCTATGTTTTATTTTTCTCAGGATGTGAAGAAGTAAGTTATGAATGACCTCCAGGGATTTTATGTTGGGATATGAGTGTGGAATATGGAGACTATGTTGTTGTGTTAGTTTTTCACTTTATGATGTAATGTAAAACTTTATGAATATATCTAGTGTTTCCAAGGCTACTAAACCAATCGGTCTTTCGAGATTTGATCTTTCTTGTGATCATGCCAATGTTATGTAATAATGCACTGACTCTGGGTAACTAGGGTCGGGGCGTTATACATATAGAAGAAACTCCATTGCGAGTAATGCACCAAATTAAAATAAGGCATAAAAACACTGATGTAATAAAACAAAAGTACATAAAATTGGGAAAACAAGTCCAAGGTACCAAAGTACACAACTCAACAAATCCAAAGCTCAATAGTTGGATCCACCTCCAAGGGGTCATTTCCATTAACTCCAACTTAGAAGAAGGATGTATAAAAAACCTAAAAGATAAAATTAGGGTGTGTGCCTAATACTAGTATGACACCACGAAATATTCATAAGAGATGAAAAATATAGATTATCCGAATAAAAGATTTCAATTTTCCAGAAAAACAAGTATGTAAATTTAGAAGTATCTTTATATAAAACATTCTATAAATTTTCAAAATGATTGAAAATAATTTTAAATAATAGGCTTATACTTTAAAATAGATATAATATTTAAAAAAAATTGCTTAAATAAAATAGTTACATAAAATAATTTATGTAAATCCAATAAAGACATGTAATGTGGTTTTACAACATTGGAATACATTTTTATCACATATATAAATAATCAAGGGAGAAACCTTCTCATCTTCTAAGTATGCATGATAGTATTAACCGACTATAGGATTCTATACTCGCTAAGTTATATTACAAAGATGAGTATACTCACTTACCCTTACACTGGAAAGAGGGGACTCCTCACCCTCCCATTCGAGATGTGACCTGCATTAGGTATGTTTTAAGATGTTGTATTATCATAGACTGTATCCAGATAACTCACAACTTCCTAATTCTTTCATGTTCTCTTAGACAATGGGAATTTTTTAAGACTTCTTAAAATTAAATCCCATTTTATCATTTCAAAATTATAATTTTTCCATTTAAAACCAAAATAGGTTTTAATAAAAAGACATTACCCATTCACAAGATAAATCCACTAGGTTTCTATCAAATCATTTTAAGCCTTTTTCATAGGTTTTATATCCACTAAAACCTAATTACATAATTTTTACAAATCCTTTTAACAATTAAATTCTATAATTTAATTGAAAAAATTTCCATTAAATCCATAATTAAAATTCAAAAATTTAAATAATATAATTACTATAAATGCACCCCAATTCAATGGAATTGGGTGTTTTCAATGTTTACATGCCAAAACCATTTGATATATCCTGATTCAGGAGAATTTGGTTTTATCAATTTAATTGTATGAAAATGTTAGAAATTGAATTAAAATGAACCATTTAAATAAATCAAGAAATGTAGGAATAATCAATTTAGCTAATTAGGACGGAACCACCTAACTATTTCCTGAAACTCAACAATCTCAACGACAACCTTCAATGAGAAAGAAGCTAATGACGACCTCAAAACTAAATTTAGAAACAATATCCAACACCATAGGGCATAGATCCGTCAATTCTAAGATGTTCCATTAAAATCCCAAGAGAGGAGAAAGATAGAAACAAAAAAATGAGAGACAAGACTCACCCAAAAAGTATACCAACAGTGTATTGACAATCCAAATCAAAAAAAGGATTTAGAAGGTTTGGATGGGTTCAAGACCACCTGGGGAATGACTTAGGCCAAGTAATTTGATTCTGGAGTGGATGAAAAATAATTAACCAGACAGAATTTCTATTTATAAAACGTAGTCATGGTATTACACAACGTGTAATCCAAATACATGCTTGTATACCCTTTAAATTTCATAAAGACTAAAAAACACGTCACTTTGAATTAAATTCTGATGCTAAAAATTAAAACTGATCATTAAATACATAATTATGTGTTGTGAAAACTCACAATGTGTACCAATCACAACGTGAAGATGATCATGACCTATTTACAGAACCATTACATGACATGTACACCATTTACATAGTGTGTAACCCTCTAGAAGTTTGTATGAAAAATCAATTTGAATGTGATAATCCAAAAATCCTTGACTTTACCCTATAGGTGTCCTACCATTCCAAACTCCACTATACCCTGTTAAATAAAAGGAATAAACTAAGAAAATATTTAAGGCATACTTATCAAAATTGTAATAGTATGATACAACATTCATGTTTTTGTGTCCCAAAACACTAAAAAAAGAGTTTTTGGTTTTCCCACAGAAATTAAAACATGGATTTGAAGTGTTTTTAGTTCCTACATTTCAAAAATAAATAACCATTTCTCAAACTATGACTTCATGATGATTTAGGATCATCTATTATTTTTTGATTGGGACACAACTATGTAAGGCATGTTTTTTTGTTTACTATAACAAAATTTAAAATATAAAATTATTCTTAATTATAAATATATAATAAAACATTAAATGATGAAATTTTAACATAAAATGCCTCATTCATTTGGTGAATCCACATATGGATCACCTGAATATTAAAAAAAAATTCCCACTAGCTTCATTTGGATCTAAAACATTTGTAAATACTATATATTATTATCGTATCCAAAAAATAAGTATGAGTATAATTTATTTTCATTTTTACCTATGTCATTGATATTTATATATCAACAACATGACATTATATTTAACCTCATCCATATGTACCGAAAGCTATTGAAACCTCTCCTCATACTCTATCTATAACTAATGAAACTAGTAATACACATTGCACTCAACTATCTGCCATAAAATGTGTTTCCATACCAACATCGTTGGATACACCTTTTGGCTTCACTCCTTCAATTTCTTATCCTAGGACACCAATTTTATAGGTCAATGCATAACAATGACCATAAACCCAACAAAATGTTAAAATATATCATCTTTGTGAACTATAATTCGTCACTTCTATTGTGAAACACCGCTACCTCCATATTAAATATATCATATTAAATAAAAAATAATAATTAATGAATAATTAATAATAATTTATATAAAATAAAAAATCATTTTTACTAAATAATATTTCCACTATAATGTAAGTGACGTTATGATCACTCACCCATTATGTCCTCATCCATACCAACATTTGATCAGTGATCTCACTCATCAGTGTAACTATAATAATGGTTCCCAAAAAAACATATCTAAATCCCCGTTATACTACAATATTTTAAATTTATAAATGAGAAATGAATTCTGAACCAAAATTATGTCAATGAAGTGATATGTGCTAAGTGTTGAGCATGGAACACATGCCCCGTAGTTTCTGATTATGTGAATGATGATTAGACTTGGTCTATATTCAATGTATTCATTTATTAGATATTTTAAAACATATAAATTTTATACATTAAATGAAATAAATTTTACAACTCCAACATCACTTGATCAAAATGCAACAACATCCCACCACTGGATAGGAAGAACTCATGGAGGGACTCATTGTAAAAAGATCAACACACCCACAAATGGTGCCCGATTATCTCTCTTCACTCTTCCCCTAAAATATTTCTACATATTTCTATAATTGTACATTAAAACTTCCCAAAACTCATTTGTATATGGTGTTAAATGGTCATATAAAAAAAATTACTGGGTATGATAATAATAAAAACAAAGTCATTAAAAATTAAAAGTTAATTTTATTCGAACTTCCCTCTATAATATGTCAATCATAATAGGGGACAGTGACACAAAATCAGGATTCATTAGATAAAATATATAGGGGTATCATATCATACTCCCTAGAGAAAACAATTATTGAACACTCACCCTCTCCAACTAGAAAAATGTTTCATCAAACAACTTATCTAGTGGGGTACCATAATTATGGTAGAACAAATCCATTTAGAGTGTGTTTTGGGTTGATTTTTCGATAATGGGAATAATATTAGATATTGTATCTCAATATGTTTGGGGTATATAAATTGGATGTTATAAGAGATATTCAAGAAGCGTGGATGAATTATGTGAAATCATTCATTCTATATATTTTTAAAATAAAATGAAAAATTCCACATGTATACAAATCCATCTATGTGTGGAATCTCATATAAGTTAATCAAATACTTAAAGTAATTTTAATATTTAATGAAAATGCCTATATGAACGAGTCATGTATGAGAATATTATATAAAATTAATTATATTGTTCAATGAAGTCATATTTATAAATGGATTGAGGTATGTGAATTAGTCACATATGCAAAACCTCTATGAATGAGAATTTGTGTACATGACATAAATTGACATGAAAATGGCTAAATATATGATTTTTATAAGGATCCACGCATGTACTGAGAATAATTCACTGGATTATGTGAACTTTTAAGACATCCACATAGTGGAAAAAGTCAAGGGATCTATTTAGGGATATTTCCTAGAAGGCCATAACAAAATTAGGGTGTTGGTTACATTGATTTTTTGGAACTAAGTAACCGAGAGCATATAATATATTACATGATAATTAAAATATGTTATCCATATAGTAATAAAAAATGTTCCATATTCAAGGGTATTCCAAGACCACTTATTTTTATTATTTTATTGATGCTTGATGTTTTTTTGGACAAAAATCTGAATCATTTCTCTTCAATGGATACGACGAAGATACTTTGCATAGTGGTGAGATCCATGATTAGAGTGTTTTAAATACAGAATATGATAGACCATTTCAAATTAAAAGGGTGATTTTTTATTTATTTGAAAAATAAAATTTTGAATTGTGTTGAAATAGGACGAAAACTACCCCCCTAACATTAAATTGAAGGAATAAATGTTTCATTAAAATATAATGTTTTAAGATGAAATTAAAAAGTAAGAGGAAAGACCCTATTTTTCACAAATATGATATAATAGAGATAATAAGGGTAGTGATACACATTAAAAAATATAGATAGTGGAAAATAGATTTCCCCGGACATGGGTTATTAAGATAAAGACAAGGGAGGATAAAAGAGTGGTTTTCTAGTAGTCCTATTTGCTGGGAGTTTGGGTAGAGTTGCTCAAACTAAGAATGGTCTAAGAAAATGATACAACAGTACATGTGTATCCTCCCTTGATATTTAATGGGAGAAAAATACTAGTCAAGGGAAAGTATTTTATTCTACTCTATGAGAATAAAATTATGATTTCTTATATTCATTGATATAAACTAGGAGGGTATGTGTGGAAACTCCAAACCCTAAAATCAATAAGCATTGAGATTCAGTGTTATTGTTGAACCAAAATATCTCTATTCATTCTACATGAAGTATCAAATTTCAATGATACAGTTAGATTTCCAATTTCACTATTTTCTACTTTATTCATTTTCAAATAGATTTTAATGGAGAGAGAAGTGTTCCTGATAACTATAGACTATGTTCTCGAAAATGGGATATCATCAAAATTGACTATACAACGATCCACCCCATCCTCTCAAGGTAATAACCATTTTTATGTATCAAAGGTTCTTTAATATAACCCCTCAATTTGTACCCCCCACATCAGATAGTAGATGCAGCCAATCCTACTAAACTTGAATTCATAATGTGGAAATTTTAACATTTTAAAAATAAAAAAAAATCAATAAAAGAATATAATTACACAAAATTATAGTAAATTATATAAAAATTTGATATCATACATAAAAAAATTCTATATGAAGCACTATATGTTTCATTTTATATAAATACATTTATACAAAATAATGGTAAATTGAGAAATTTATATATATATATAAATCATAGTTTTTTTAAAAAAAATGATATTATTTTTAAATTTTAAATGGAAAAAAGAACTAGTAAATAATTATTTAGGATGAAAATATATCATATATCTTTTAATAGTCTCCTTAACCCATTGTACAATTTTTAAAAAAAACTATAGTGGGTTGTTCTAGTTTTTTCTTTGGAAATTCAGTAATATCCAGTTTCTCTCATTCAACTTGAAAAACCCCCCTTCTAGAAATTTTCACCACAACATTTGAATTCAAATCAATATTGATAGGTAAAACACATTATACAAATTATTATAGTATAAATGTCTAATTAATTACATAATCATATTAATAAAACCTGTCATTAATTATTACCAATGTAAATTGGAAATATGCCACATTCGTGACATGAATTGGATCATCCAAATGAAACTTTAATAATATTTATTTTAATAAATAGTCATAAATATCCTCAATAATGTTTTTCAATAGTCCATAGTAAGAACTTTTAGCAACTTGTGGACTACCAAAACCACTATCTTGCATAGATCAATTGACATCAACATTTATAATATGAAATAAAAATACATTAACATCCAATTACCTATAGTGATTAGCCTTAAGAAATAGAACATGAGCTAGTGGGATGAGTTCTTTAGTCACTATTTGGGAACCTAATTCATGTTTCATGTTAATATATAAATATGTTAGAAGTTAGTAGATTGAGGATTGAAAATAAGCACCTTATATACATTTTTATTAAATTAAATAAATTATATAAGTATGATAGTCTGGAACAATTCCTGAAATGTGTTGAATTTGTAGTTTCAATAATCATTGGCACATATACATTCTAGTTACACCTCAGAAATATACATCCTAAATTGATACAAAAAAAAAGATAAGAAAAAAAATAAAAATAGAAACATGAGGGATAATAGGTCAACTATATAAATTATTATACCAATTTTTTACAAAATGTAGTGTTGGACAATATGTATCGATGGGATTGAGAATAATTCTCATTATCCATATCCAATGTTATCTCTTCTCCAATTTGACGCTCATTAATCTAAGAGGGGTAATATAATTTTATTTAAACATTTTCATTATATGAAATAAATAAATTGGTTCATTATTCCATCAAATAACACATAGAAATTTGAACTGTTATTTCACACATACCATTTCAATGTATCCAAGAATTCCTATATTGGATACATTACCCTAAATTGTATGGGATAACCAAAAATGAAAACACAAGTTAAATATATTTTCAATTGGACAATGACATCATAAAAATAAGATGAAAATATATTCTCCATGTGATATAGTGTAAGAAAAATATTATCCATCATCTTTTTCAAAACACAATTTGGATGAATTCATTTATATAATTTTATGGAAAAAAATTGAAACATGTAATGAAACTCTTAACAACATGTGTATGAAAACATTAAAAAATTGAAATTGTAATTACCTTTCAAGTGGATTATCATTATCATGACTTTTTAACCCATGTATTGTCATTCTCCCAACATTGGCATACTTCTAAATAATATACTTCTAACCGCCAAACACCATCAAAAGCATAAAAATAGATAGAGATGTCTCTATTTATCTCTCAATTTTACTCATTGATGACAATATAACATGCATGCATGCACTATTACATTCACCTCAATGTAAATGTAAATTTTTTTCTCAATACAATTTCAAAAAATTCACATTGAGCTTTGGAATTTTCATTTGATTTATGTTTAATTCTCAAAAATATGCATAATACATTATCTCAAATTTTTTTACAAATTGTATCTCATCTAAATTGTGCCATAAAATAATTTCCTTATTATAAAAAATCAAAATAAATTACATCACTACTCAAAATAATGAATTTTGTTTCTTTTGGTAGAAGGAATTGATGTAAAGGTAGGATCTAATAAATCTTAAAAACCGTATAATATTTTCAATGTTTTTTGGTGAATTTTTTAAAATATTTTAACCCTATACACTATTTAATGTGATGGGACATACTCTCTACTCCCATTACACAACAAACACTATTTTTTAGAACATGTTATGTGGAGGAAAAAACATTTATGAATTAGGTATCCAGACTTTTTTCAATTATTAAGCCATATTTATTTGTTTCAATTATCAAAACAAGAATATGACAATTATCCTTCATTACTCCAACAAAATAAGATAATATTAATTGTGATGTAATTTATTATAAAAAATATCACATCATTAATTCTAAACATTTCATTAGTTTTGAATAAAAATCTATTACACCATATTCCCAAAATCCTTATAGATCATTAATCAGTAGTTTCATATAAATATAAATTTTATCACTGGGTTTTTGTTGTCTATAAATAATATTATAATGTAACTAAAATTATTTCTTCATAAATTACCATGTGGGAAGTTTGTATCGAAACAACACCACAACACACATACAATGTTTCACCCCAACCATAGAGTTGAATGGGTTAAAACCATTTATGGCCAAACCTAGTCGAACACTACGACTATCAGGAGAAACATTTGTCTGTGTCTAGTAAAACTCATTTTATGGAAAACAATATTTTGGGATATTTATATTATAATCCTCTTCACTTCTCTCTATGTTTCATTTCTTCTATTTAATAATTTTTCTTGGCCTAAAAAATCTCTTTAACCATAATTTTAGTGGGAAGTAACACATCTCCTTATTGGTGATATGTTTCCATTGATTCGACACCTGACATGGAATAATCTAACTAAATTAATTAATTTTTTTATCCTTCCACATGTATGAGTCACAAATATTAAGATTTTTTATATGTTTATTCAACTTTATAAAAAGCATACAAATAATCTAGCATGAATGAACTAACTTGTATGTGAAACCAAGATTTTTGTTCAACTTATGATCATGGTAGCATAAATATGGAATATTTGATATAGTAGGGAATACCTTATGCAAAATTAATAACATAATATTGAAGGAAGTTTTTCTCCACAGATACAAGGTCATTAGGTTTATTAAATAAATGATAAATGATAATTTTTTTAATATAGTTCATCAAATATATAATTCAATTAGTTATTCATAAAAAATTTCAAAGAATTTATGTTATTATCCCTATTCACAAGAATGAGGATTACTCCCTTAAAAATCGTCATTAATTATAATACTGTCTTCAAGTTAATATTGATATATCATGTCATTGATTATGAAATTAATCAGATCAAATTTTATTGATTCAATATCCATGAGAATATTTTATAATCGGTGGATGGGAATAGACTCTCCATATGAAGTGTCTATATCTAATAAGATTTAAAAATATATATTCAAGAACAAATGTTCTTTAATGGGATCTCATTTTATGATATATAAGTTTTCATCTTTTCCATAAGGACAACACTAAAAAATCATTAAAATCCACTAATGAAATCAATAAACTCATTAACCCCTCAAAATATTCAATAGAAAATCAATTAGGTGGGTCAATATAACTCCTTTTTAAATATCAATCAATAAAAAATAATAAATTAAATACATAAAAAATATTTCTTAAATTCATAATCCAATAACATAAAATAAAATCTTGTATATGTAAATAAAACTATTATAAATATAAAATAATAAAAATATACACTAATTTATTTTATTTTTGGCCAAAATCACCACAAATGATTATTAAAAAAATAGACAATTTTTATCTACAATGTTTAACATGGAATAAATATAACTCATACCATTATTTCCTCAGAATAAATATAACATAACAATTTATTAACAAAATAATAGATAAGAAAAATATAAATTATTGAAAATAACCATTATTTAGTGAGTAAATTTAATATATTTTCTAATAGAAAAATTTTACTAACATATGTTAAACTAATATATATTTTACTAATCAATTTTAAAATTATAATATGTATACACATATTTATTAATTTTCATATATATATATAAAACAACAATTTATCAATAAATTTGTGAATAAATAAATATTGATTAGTAAAAAAATGTTTTTTAAAAACTTTTAATGGAAATATATCTATTTAATTAATATAATTTAAAAATATTTTTAATTATATATATATTCATAATATATATTCAAATAAAAATATATGAAAACAACAATTATATAGTTAAAATAAATTAAAATTTAAAATATGTTACTAATGTATGCAATCGATTCAAATTTAACAAGGCTCAATGCAATGCCTAATTCTTATCATATTAAAAACATTAATAATTAGACAATTAGAAACCATTCAATTTTTTAAACTCAAATAAAAAATACTTTATTGTAACTCATACAACCATCCATATACCAAACTATAAACTAGAATACATATAAATTTTTTAATTTCAAGTCCAACTTCTAAAGAACTAGCATGGACTATGAAAAGTAAATATAAGTAAAAACAAGGAATTTCAATAGTTTAAACATCATAAATTCATTACACATTCCAAGGAGATAATTTCCTACAAGAAATTTTAATATTTAATGTCCCCTCAATTTACCCACAAACTCTAACTTCAAAAAAATACTAAATTACTCAAAATATGTACAATGTAAAGATTTATGTTTATACCATAAATATATTATCAATAATTCTTAAAAACAAGCTCAGTGGTACCCAAAATAAGTTTTCTCCAAATTGGAGGAGAATAATAGTTAGAAATGGTGATGTGAGAGGACTAGAGGTAGGGGTGAGAGTCTCACTTGAGAATATTGTAAGTTAATCTAATTTTGAAAGATATAAATGGTGCACAATAAGGAGAGTGGTGTGTTTAGAGGAGTTATTGTGGGGGGTGGATGGTGAAGTGAGAGGATTCATTAGCAAATAGGAACGTGATATAAGGAATTTATGGGAGGGGTTTCATGTCATTTAATGAGAAATGGAGTGAGTAGTGAATATGGATTTTCCATGAAGGTGAGGGGTGTGTGTTTCGATAAAGGGAATCAGTGGTGGATGGGGAGTGAATAGCGAAAATGTGAGTTTAGGGGGGAAATCATAAAATAGTCCTCCTAAATTGTTATTGTTAAATTCCCCAAAATTTCTGTTGTTAATGTTTTGTATTCACTCATGGAACAGAAAATTTATATTAATTTTAATTTTCATGTTACTCTCACACAATATGTTTGTATGATTCTTAATTGGATGGCCAATTTTATATAATATTTATCGATCCAAAATTCTATCTGTAGTAATATAATCTAAAGCCCAAAATTAAGACTCTTCAATTGATTGAGTTATAATTTTAATGTTTTTACATCAATAAGAGATGAAATGAAAATTATTGAATACTGAAAAAAAATTGATGTTGAACTCTATAATAATTGAAACCATGTATGATAATCACCAAAAAAATCATTAATATATATTTGACACTGAACTGTGTTTAATAATCCTTTATTGAGATCTTTCATCACCTATTAATCATTGAAAGGAACAACGACCCACTATAATTTAATTTTATATTTGAAAAAACAACTCATTGTACATAAAATAACAGGTTGATTTATTGTTAGAAAATTTATTTTTCAACAAGTTTGTGATATCTATTGTAAGAGGTAAAGGCTCACATTCATTACGGCGGGAGTTTTCTCCAAGTACTAGTGGTGTATAAATAAAACCTTCCTATGTCATTCTATTCACATGTAACACATAAAATAAAAGATTTCTTATTAGAAAGTAATATCCCTCAACACATCTAGAAACATTTTCCACTAGAAATATCATATAATTCCTAAATACATTGGATGATATTTTTGAAAAAGAAATGATATGCAATGATTGTTCCCACTAAAATAACTATTAGTGATGATTATATTACTATATAAATGAACATAATAATACTCCATTTAGTAGAATGGTGGTAAAGTTCTAGTGATCTTTTGAGATCTAACACATCTCAAGACTTGTTATAATAGAAGAGAATCGCCCAAACCATGATCGTGGTAACTATTTGAGCCTATAAAAAGAATGAAAAGGGAAGAATAACTAGGAAGATTATCCCTAAGCAATAAACCCTTGTGTTTTCTTAACAAGGACTTCCTCATCTTGAAAACCATGAATAAAATAATTTTCACATCTATTTGATGTAGAATCCCATTATTAGTGGTTTCAAAATAAATAAACAAGTAGAAAACATATATTTTAATCATGTGAAAATAAGTATAAATATAGTAAATTTTATAGGTTTTTATATAATCATTGGACATAATATGAGATCTAAATCAATAATGGAAGATATCTAATTTAAAATATATTATATAGATCTGTATCTATAAAAAAAATATTATTTAGTGATGGTAATATTTAAGATAACCCAAGTATGGTTTGCCTATAATGCCTATAACTATTCCTACATATCCAACAATAATACTTGAGGGTTTTGTTCTTTGGTCTCCATATGAGGTGTTGAAATTTAATCCACAATTCCATTGATTGTAAAAATAAAAGAAAATAATTCATGATAATTCAATATAAAAAATTGATTTTTTTCAAAGTTGAATTTTTAAATTCTCAAAGTGAAATAGGAAACCCAACATTTACATAATAAGGAAAAAATGGGTTATAGATGGATGGTGGGTATGGAGATCAGAGGTGATTCCTCGATGTGATCGACCATAATAAGAACCATTAGAGTTTAAGATATTTATTTTTGGGGGATTGATTGAATGATAAAAGAATAATTAATGATTAGATATTTAAGGTTATGGGGTTAGGGTTATGAAATTCAAAAAATAATATTAAAAAAAGTAAACATACAAGATATCATATAATGTTGAATGTATTTGGAGAAAAAATTATATTTTTATTAATTCCTTAAATTACCAGGAATATAAACATTAGATAAAATGAATTAAACTTGGGGATAAATGGATGGGTGTCAGGAACACAAAACATAAAAAAGAAAATACAATGTAAAATATAATTGGGGGTTGAAGTAATGAATAACACATCCAATGATTTCTCACTATGAAGAACAAATAGAGGAATTATGTTAATGATGTATATATAAGTAAGAATAAAATATCCCTAATTTTTTTTACCATAAATTAAAGAATAATGGAGTTAAAAACATCTAAAAAATGTAAATTATTTTATTCAACAGTACATTTTTATGGTGTGTTAGGATAATAACTATTATTTAGGATACTATGATTATAATGAAAGGATTGAAAATTGAGTATAAATACTCACAATCATTTTAATTATATAATAATTTAATATATGTAGATAATTATTTTGTGATTTAATTGAAATAGTACTTTAAAATAGTGAAAATTACAAAATTAAGATATAATAAATACACTCGAGTTATGTTAGAAAAAAATAAATGAATGTGGAAAATGATAATATCTGAAGTTGGTTAGAATAGGGCTCAGTCTGCATACACAAAAAATGTACAAAGAAAATGAAATTTACACATGATTTACAAAATTAGGAACATAAGATATCCAATGATGTTTTAAAAACTATGATGACTTAAAATCAAAAGAGAAAACTATATCTATAATGACCCAAACCTTTTACACATATAATTACATGATTTTAACATAAAAATCCTATAAGTAAAACAAAATGATCATGAGGCATTATGTCATTGTAAGAATAATTTAATGATGCATTGATGTGATAATAAATTGAAAAATATTATTTTAAACCCTATAATGTGTTCATATTATCATTTAATCCCTAAAACTGAATAGGATAACCTGGGGAATACATATACCAAATGAGGTGATCTATAAATATCAAAAAGGGATTTAATATGGAAATAAAGAATAATAATTAAGTGATAATGGATAATATAATAAAATAAATAGAATGGATCATGAATAATCATATGGAATCATAACATAAACAAAATGGTATATAAGATCATGTAAACATAGTAAAGTGGTAAAAATATAAAACATTACATAAATATGAGTCAAGCCTATCTATCAAGACAATATCACATAGTGGATAGAGTCCCATAAATGATTTGGTTTACTACCTAATTCTATAAATGATGTATCAGGAAACTAAAACAATACCGAATGAGTTAGAGAACTATCTAGACTCACCCATTATAACATGTTCATTCATATGTGTCCCAGAAAAAGAGAATTAATCATAAGGAATAAACATACAATTTTTTCATGGAATAAAATGAGATGAAATTTAGAAAATAACTTTTTGATTCAAATACCCAAATAAAGGAATAACGTATAATATGGGTTTATATGTAAGGAAATTATATAAAAAATTTATAGTAATTTCTTAATATCAAGGATAGAGTGATTAAGTGAGTTAGAGAGAGAAATTTTATAACTCAAAGGAAAAGGGTGATTCAGAGAGATCCCTTAAATTTTGTCCAAATATGTTCTAAACATGCAATTAATATCCTGGATAATAAAATTGGATTCATTAATTAAAAAATTTAGAATATTTTAATCCATATTTTATTTATTATAATGTAATTATATTCATTTATAATTATTTCAATGACAAATAATGTTTTATTTTGTTATTCTAAGGGAATTCATTTCTTTGTTCCATGGTCGAATAATTTGTAGATAATTATAGCAATTATTTTAAAATGAGAATAAAACTCCCTTGGTGAAGTGAAATGGTATTGATGAAAATATATTAATTTTAATGTTCTAAAATATCCTTTTGTGATTGGATCTATATATGATTCTTTAAGATAAATCAATAATGTTATTTAGTTCATCCACTTATATTTTTTAACCAACTATCATGAAGTAGTTTTATTTTATTTAATATTATTACTATATAATCAAAAATATGAGAAAAAATGTATAATTTACATATTTAGATCAATTTAAAAAATATAACTGAATTAAAACCTACCATGACGGTGGTATTGGAAAAGAGAAACTCATCATCCATGAAAGTGGTGAACCGACATAATATGTGAAATGGATTCATTTTTCATCGAATGAGATGAGGTGGGAAGGGTTGGATGGTAGATATTCCATTAGGGTTATCAAATCCCAATATATATCATAATGTAGTTATAATTACATTTTTTATTAGGTAGGTTGGGAGATGGTAGAAGAAGAATTTAATTTTAAAAGAGAATGTTGTAGGATTTTTCCTTTGGAATGTTGTCTCATTGAGGACCTCAATAAGAAACTTTGAATACTAATTTTTCTGAAGATAAAAGAATAGGGACATAGGGAGTGGATATTTAAGGGAATTTGGTAGAATATTGTATAAATCAAAGGCTTAAAAGTTGTATTGAGTAGGGGTGGTATTTATAAGGGGTAGAGTGGGGTGTTTTTGAATACTATATTATTTAGTTTTTTATTTTTACACAAGACTATAAATTTTATTGTTTCTTGTGACATTATAAATTTAATGTTTCTTGTGAGTTTGAACTAATGGGTTCTTACATAATCCATGACTAAAAAATTCTTGTATTTAGCCTATTATGTTAAATATTGTAATTTATTATATTTCACTATTCACGAAAATATAACTATTTTAGAAAAATATTAAAAATTCATGCTATAAATTTTATGAATTGTAGATTCAAAAAGATAGACCCATTTTATGAAAATAAATTTCTCAACATGAGAAATTAATTTTTTAATTAAAATCATCATTTATTCAAAAAATACAAATTTTATTATTATATCGATTTTCTAAATCGTTGAAAAAATAATTATCATTTCATAAAATTATATTATAATTATAATGAAACATAATAATAATTTTTAAATCCTTTTTAAAAAATAATAATTATATTAAATATTAATCTTTATTATAAAAGTGAAATTAAAACATATATGATTTATAATAATGAAAACATTAAATTTGTGATTTTTAACATATTTATTTTCTTGTACCATGATATTTATATGCCATATTTTCTTTTTATAAGATAAAAAATTATTATTTTACACATTTATAAGTGATCATTTTATTCTATTGATCTTTTAACTATTCCTAACAGTGTGATTACTATTTAAAATAGTCAGGTTACTATTCCAGCGATCAACATACTATTCTAATGTTTTGATTTGTAACTATAATATGGGTTCCTTAATAACTATAAATAGCTATTATTTAATTAATTATTAATTTATCTATATTGTATCTCAACATTATATATATTTTCATCTTCAAAATTCATTTTTCATTACTTATATTTTACTTCGTTAGTTTATTTTTGTTTGTGAGTGAAGTTATTATGGTGGATCAAGAAGATCCAAATTTTCATATTTTAGTTATCTTTTTTCAATTTTTATCCCATTTAAATATTTTCATCTCATATGTCCATTTTTATTTCTTAAAAATTATTTTCAAATTAATATAAAAAATATCATTTGTATCTTTATGTGGTAGATGTTCAATATATTATATTACTTGAAATATCATAATTAAAAGAAGATAAATTATATTGATAAATTTTTTGTTTACTACACTCTTCCCCCTTATTAAATCTCTCCAATGATTTTTGATTTTATATACTTAGGTGAAAATAGGTATGGGTACTTCTTCTTAATATTAGCATTCAAATCCAATTTTGCAAAATTATACTTATGGTTTAACCGTAGTAATCTGAATAGGTGAGTTGTCTTGTTGCATAGAAAATTTTATCTATGATCCAATAACATTACCTGCTACTCCTTATAAGAGAGATAATGTTATTGTTGAACCACCTTTGAATTCAGTATATGTAAGTGATCTGATGTGTACATTCTCAAGTGGGATATCTGGAATATGTTGTATACTTATAACATGGTTGGTGAGAGTGCTAGATGGTAGGCCATGACACCAATGTAATTAGGAATATCAAAGTCTACAATGTACATAGAAATTAAAATACCCTTATTCTCAAACTTCACAACTCTATTCCATGGATAAATGTACAGGGATAACTTTTCTCTAACCTTACACTCCAGGTCTCTTTGACGATTCTAAGCATAGCTCTTCTGTCATCATTGAGAAGTCATAATGTGCTTCTGAATGGTTTTGTGATTTCTTCCATTTAATCATCCATTTTAGGTCCTATTATCGTGTTTTCACCAACTCCATCCCATCAAGAAGGTGTTTTATATATCTTCCCCCAAAGGGATTCATATGGGGACATTTGGATTCTTTATTAAAAACTAGTATTTTATGAGAACTCATCTAGAAGATGTTGTTAATCCCATGTTATTAAAAGTCCATCGAGTATTCCCTTAACATGTATTAGAGTTTCTACATAGTCTTCATAGATTATCCCTAATTTTGTGGATATAAACTATAAAGATGTTCAACTTAGTGTATAGAGATTATTTGTGACTATTCCATAACATAGATGTAAATCATGGATCTCGATAAGATATAATGTATAATTGTGTTCCCTAAAACACAAACAATTATATGATGTATATCACTTCTAATTGAATGATTAAGAAGTCCTCTCAAATTTATATTTAGCGAAAAAAAATTTTATGATAGTCCACCAAAACCCATATAGCATTATATCCTCACGATTTCATTAAATAACCAGTGAAAAATTCAATGGATATTTTTTCCCTCTTCAATGCTGTAATGGGTAATGGTTGGATCACCAACATATAATTTTTCCTATTAGAAATTAATTGTTAACATTCCAGTAACATTGGTGTATATTTAATTATCTCCTCTTTCATATTATCCCACTAATAATTATATCGTATATCTCGATACATATTTGTGCTCCTTGGGTGAATGGAAAAGGTTGAGTTATGTGAATCATTAAGAATCTTCTTACTTATCTCATTATTTGATGGTACACATAGTCATGATAAAAATAATACAAATCCTTCTTCATTAATTTTAAACTCCATATATTTTTCATTTTCTATAATTTTCAGCCCTTTTGAATTTCCACATCACCTATTCAAGCATATATTATCATCTCTCAAAGAGATGATCGAGAAATTATTTTAGAAATGAATTATGATGTTCCAACCATTATGATTCATTTGTATATCCTTTTCAAGTATTTGATGATTGTATCCTTCTTAATACTAATCTTTGATAAAGTATCATTTTCCTTTATTCTTAGGGAATCTAGCTATTTATTTTCATTCCCAAGATGGTAGTGGGTTGAGAATTTATAATCTCTGGCCAACATTAACCATATTTTATGTTGAATATTAAGCTACTACTGTGGGAATATATAATTCAGGATCTTTTGATCCATTTATATTTTAGACTACTCTTCATAGTGAAACTTCACCCATATGTTCTATATTTAGATGACCATAGCTAACTCCATATCATGCTTTGGATAGTTCTTATCATGAGACTCAACTACCTTGATCTGTAGGCTATAAATTTATCATTCTATATTAGTACACACCCCAAGACATTCTATGAAGAATCATTTTATACCATGAAACATTATCCACTTTCTTTTATTGTAAGTTCCAATGCAGTGATATGCCTATTTTTAACTTGTTGAAGAATTATTTTCACTCATTGGACCAGACATACATCTCCCCCTTATGAGTAAGATTTGATGGCTAGTTTCAAAATCATGAGAAGTTTTTCCCAAATTTTGGATAATACCCATCTAGTCCAAGGATAAATTATATCTCTCTTATAATTCTATTTTAGGAAACTCCTCAATAAACATTACATAAAAGGGTCCACATATATCCATTTATTATTTCTAACATGGCTGAATAGTGATTCTATCCCTATCTGGAAATCACATTTTCTGTAATTTTCATATAGATTCCCCTATTACAAAGTCTATAGAACAATATTAAAGTACTCATAATTATGCTCTTTAAATTTGGAGTATATCATAATATCACTAATAATGACTACCATAAATACGTTGATGTGATGTCTAAAGACTCAATTGAATAATTCCATAAATGTTGGTGCAGTATTAGTGAGTCTAAAGGGTAGCAGTGTGAACATATAGTTTTCAAACATTGATAGATAGGAAATCTTGGGAATATATTCCTTCTCCAGTATTAATTGGTGATACCCTAACCTAATTTCGACCATTGTGAATTAGTGGGCTCAACATTGTATTCAAAAAAAGTCATCTATTCACGGAAGGGGGGTCTTTTTCTTTATCTTGATTTTATTGAGACTATGAGAATTAATGGAACGGTGCATTGTTCTTTCCCTCTTATGGATGAAGTGAACTATTACGCCACATGGTGAAGCACTCAAGCATATGAAAACCTTTTCTAAATTATCATATAACTGTTTATTTAGTTCTTAAAACTCAATTGTGGCCATTATAAATAGATTCCTGGATATAGGTAGAGATATGAACATCTATTTGACAGAGAAATATACATACCATCTAAAAGGAATTCCAAAAAACTCTTCATGGAATACATCAGTATCATCCCTCAAAATGGACATATCTTCAACCATGATTCCCTCCTAGGAGTAAATCATTTGGGCTAGATATTTTTTATCAAAAGGAAATAATATCTGCACATGTCATTTATATTGTAAATGATATTCATCATCCTACATACACATGTACAAAATAAGAGGATGAATCGGGACATGATGTGTGATCTCCCTCTCCTAATTGTAGATATTGGATTTTTATAATGATAACCAATATATATAAAACATAGAATCAAAATACACTATGGGTTGTAAGTAAATATCTAATGGGTGTTTTAGTACACAATCATTGATTTAGGAGGATTTATATTTTTGGGATGAAATAATTTCTTTATTTTCTTCTCTCATAGGTAGCTCAACCCCTATGTCTTGATGTTTTCTTAATAGTTATACTAATAATTTAAGATATTAAACAATTTTTAGAAACAAAATCAATATATAAATATACTATTCTTGAATGAATATTGAATTTACCAATCACCACATCATTTGTGAGATCCATCTCAGTAGTAGTGATAACATAATCCCTCTCATACTTCTTTGTTGGTTTTTATCATTGATGGTCTATGAAACCCTTGTATTTCGACATTGTCTCACATAATTGTAAAACACAAACTTATCATATATATATATCAGATATTAATGGATTAATATTCATGAAACAACATAATGATCCACTCTATCATGATATGGTTCTATTTCATTTGGAAACTTAGATACACAAATAACTAGTTACCATGTGAACTAAATTATATCTGACTACATTTATCATTAATGATATCCTTATTAAGAATACCATTCGCATGTCATTTCTTCATAACCTAGGGAATTAAAACATAATATTGGGTGATCATGGATTCTTAGTAAGGGTAAATAAGGGACATACCTACAAAACATGACCATATGGGTATGATAATATGAGAACAACTTTTAAGAACCATAACCTACATATCATAGATCATAAACATTAGTTATGGAATAAATAATAGTAGTTTATAAGATATGAATTATAATAAAATAAAGGTGTAAGAACAAATTTACTATAAACCTAACATTGATAGGGGAATGAATTAGTGATGGGGACTTTTTAATCCAATTTCTACATTTTATCCCTATATGTCTTAGACCTGTTAGGAAATTGATTGTCTTATTTTATTTTCCATATATCATTTAATTATATGAAATTTGTAAAGATGGCACATAAATTTTTTACAGGGGTCACTACTAAGTAAGATTAGGTAGTCCTTAGCATAGTCTGGAAATAATCTTGATGACCCAACCACTAGAATAAAATCTATTTGTGTGGTTACAATGAGTAATATATACCCTTTCATTAATGAAGCACTTTGAAAAAAAACAACTAGTGCATGTTTTACATCTATTTGTTGGATATTTATAATGCTTCCCAAAAGAGTATTCTCCTTGTTGAGAAGTGTTTGTGACACCAAGAACATCCACCACCTATTGATTCCTCTCGGATATGAGAGTTTTTTTTTTCATCCACAACCTTCTTCTTCACTTTTTTACTTGCACAAAAGAATGAAAGAAACGCCTCTTACATCTTTCTAGAAGAAAACATAATATTTTTCCTCTAGTTTTATTCATCATATCTTGTTGACTTATTTTTTTTTCTTCTTCATTTCCAGACTAACTACACTAAGATATCTTATTATTATTCCTCCTACTGGAATAAAAAAAAATTTGACAATTAAATTAATGAATATCATCTCGGCATAGAATCGTCACAATTACCATGTCTTAAACATAGAATTTAGATTGGACACTAGCTTCTTCTTATCACATTCTTCTTCATTGGTATGGATATGAGTTTAGGTGCATGTCTAGTTCTTCTTCACACAAACAAAACATGTGTGATTTCTCTTATCCTTCCATTGTGTATTAACTAGTTACACACATTATTTTAATTTGTAAAACACAGTAGGGGTATTTTACCCACGAAATAGTTTATAGAATAGTTCATCGAGAATTATTACAAATGTATGATTTTAACAAATGTTAAGTGTCCTAGGATCACCTTTTTCACAACATACGATGAGGTTGTAAACACCTATCAAATATACATATTATTTATACTATATAAACTATCCTTTCTTCCCAATGTTCTATGTTACCCCGCATAAACAAAGTGCTTCACAGATAGCCTTCCCTTCCATGCACTTCCTCTACTTTGTATACAATTGATTCCCTTCATAAGGTTGATTCTCCATAGACAACTCTTGTTCCATGGATGAACTTTAATTATTGGGCTACCATTCCTTCGGCAGAATGCTTCATTCTTTATAGATTTCCTTTTCTTTCACAGACCATCTACTCTTCCACTGAAAACATTCTTAATCACTGAATTTTTCCTTGGTGAACAACTTCCCTTCTCAGAATTCTTCTTTTTGAACTTTTTCTGCTTTACAAAATTATTCCTCATTAACTGTTCAAAACATAGCTAAATCTTTCCATAAGTAATGATTTATTCTATTCAAAATTCTATTTAAATTAATTATGATAATATGGTTCATTATGTAGGAAAATAAAAACTTAAATTCCACTAATCATATTTTCCCAAAACATCATTATGGGATAGCCTCTACCACGAACTATGCTATACAGTCTGCAAAAAACATTTCAACAATAATTATGGAGGCCAATTCCATCCATAAATGGAACAATTCATATTACCATTAAAAGACAAAACTTCCCCGAATGATTAACCTTCAACATCATGTAAGCCTCTTACAAACAATGATCCTCTTGCAAACCATTTTCTTTAAGTTTTCCATGTATTGTGTATCATATTCTATATAATACTGTTATATGAAACTTTTTCAATCAACATATTTATTTTCAGTCAAAACTGAATAAGATTGTATTTAGCAATAATAACCATTTACTCAAAAATTCTTTCATGACAAAGGTCTCTAAACTATTTGTGTTATTTTTGAAATACATATAAAAAAATAATTATTATATTTAACAAGGATAATTATTAAACTACGACATCCTATTTAATCAAATTAATCAATAAAAATTCTCTTGGAATCCCCTTAAAACTCATAGTAATAAAAAAATTAAAATTTTTCATATAATATCAAGATATTAGGGCTTCATTAATGATCTATTATCTTTATAACTATTTAATCTTATTAATTACACAAAAAAAATTATCTCATTCATCACTATTTATAATCATGGAAGGTATATTGACAAAAAATACAATCTATTAAAGAAGTTAGATCTTCAAAAGGAATGTAATCCATGAAAAAATAAATTTTTTTAGACGTATATTTTTATAAATCACATAATCATAGAAAAACATTTGAAAAGGATACCAACCAAGATATTCAGAACATGTTATGTCTGGGCTAACCACCCACGTACCTACTTCAAGCTGTTGATAAACTGTCATGCACCCTCTTTTTGGAATGAGATTTACTATTTTCAAACCTATGAGATAATATTAAATTAATTATTACCAAATATATTAGAGGGAGATATTGGTCCTACCACTCTCATAATGAAAATCATATATACCTGTTGCCCAATATCATAGGAAATCATTATCTTATAACCCATGAAAATAAGTAGATTTCATAAATCTTTCATCATAAATTAACCCATTTAAAATAAAATGGTTACATAAACATTTATTAATTTCATCATTTCATATCAGGTGGTAAAACATAGGGGTTCATGATCTTTTCATCATGGTATAACCTATGGTGGAGAAATGGATATTATATTCATCTTTTCATCATAAAAATAAATATATTCCAGATAGATAAATATTAAAAATTGTATCTTTGGATTATATCCATAGTAAATCTTAATTAACATCAAATTATATCATATTGTAAGAAAAATGATTTTTAAGCTCACATGAACGTTTTTTTTAGTCCAATATCCTTTCCACTTTGAAAATCACATTATTAATAAATAAAATACCATTCAAAATCATTTTCATTTAAAATAAATTCTGAATAAAAATTATTCAAAAATATTAAATAAAACATTTTATTTGAAAAATAATTGAAAATTATCATGGTAATATTTAAAATATTGTGTGATCATGATGACAGTAAATTCCATAAATTTTGAATATGTTATAAAAGTGATTTCTTTCACATTTTACGTTAAAATAAATAAGAAATTAATTTGTAAAATGATACTAATATTCTTTTCAAAAAAATAAATAAACAACTAAAACATGGGTAAGAATGAATTTAAAAAATATTGATCAAATAGTAGAAACATTCATGAACAATGTTTTATAAAACATGTTTATGGAAGAAAATGTTCTTTCAGTCGAAGAGAGAAAAAAAGTCGATCTAAAAAATATTATTTTGGTCCCATGAGTAAAAAAAGAGATTAAAATGAAAGGAAAATATTTTATTCTAAATATATAACTATATATTATAAAAATTCATGGTTATTCTTGAATGATAGACCATGAGATTCCATCAATGAAAACATTATCATAAATAATTCCCACAATAAATTAGATTGTAATGAAAATATTTTATCATTTTTGTTAATTTTGATTTATTACCTCATGAAAGAGAGAGATCCTAAAATTGGTATTTAAATCCCCATAAATTTCACTAGAATCATCATAAATGACCTACATGGTCATCATATAAACCACACAAAAATAATAAGTGGTGAATATGGAATGTATATCACAAATGTGAAAAGTTATATGAAAATACCTTACATCTTTGGTAACATTGGAATAAAAATATGATGAAATATTGAACCTAAAATGGATATCTAAATCTAAAAAATTTTCCTGATAATTTTTATAAAATACCATAATGGGAAATATATACACTATTTAAGTGTAATAAATGGCGAATATAGCACATATCTCACAGAAATAAATAGGGAGATGAAAATCCATTACCTAGAGTTTCTATTTCATTATATTATATATAGTCTAATATATGATAATATATATTTATTATAAATATATTTCATAGACATATAAATATGTATAATTTAATATATTATCCGTATATAATTTTCAACACCCTTTTATTAATAAATCCTTATTAGAATCATCATTTTTTGGTGTTTAACTATTTTATTTTTTGTGAGAGTTTTAGTTTGGTAGTTCTTGTCCTTATACATTGATCATTATTAAATTATATACATAATTATGAACATTTCATTAATATATTATATATCCAATATACAAATGTTCAATTTAATATAAAAAAATTTGAGAGAGAAGAATGAATGCACCATTCGTGTAGGTTGTAGGTCGTACGTGCGCATGAACGTTGATTCCATATTTAAAAAGATATAATGAAAGAAAAGATAATAATAATTAAATCATACATAAAAATTATGATTATATATATATATATCATATTTTAATAAAATTAATCCTTATTACCTTCTAATCATATCATAAGTGAAAATAAATCACATCACTTCATGTGGTGGTTGTCAACCGTAAACAAATGTGATGTTATATTATGTCATGGGGAAAAAAATTAGGAATTAATATGTTATAATATAATCAATTAGGAATATTTATTTTAAAAAAATATTATATATAAATTATATCCATCATTTTATAATTTAATTAGAAGTTGTGATAGAAAATAAATTACATTGGTTCATAAGGTGGTAGTCCACCGTACACAAGATCGATAGATATGGTTATGATTTAATAGAATATGAGATAAATATACGATATTAACATGACATAAAAATATCCCAGTATACGAATGATATCTAGGTTATTAAATAATATTGGATTAATTATAATTTAATGAATTGTAAGTGGAAACAAAATTAAACCATTTATTTAGGAACCTTACCTCTTCTTCGATAATCACTGTTGCTTCGCACCAAAATCCTTATAATGACAGAATCCTAAACAATCTAATGCCTATAGGATGTAGGGATGGAATTATTGAAATAATTTTTGTAGGTATTTTGTAAATTTTGTTTTGGTATTTCTGCAGAGGAGAAGAGAGGTTTGTGGCCTTTTATAAGTGAGGGACCACAAAATTGGATTTTTTTTAAAGAAATAATTATACTCAAATAGTTCACATTCAAAAAGGCTAAAAATGAAAAAAAAATATAATAAGAATTTAATTTTTTTTATTTAATTTTTACCCCATATATTTTTATTTTAACACCTTTGTAAACCCATTTTTACATTAGCCACGGTAACTAATTTGTACAGTTGTCACTATTCATTATGCAAAAAAATTAAGTTCATTATATTTAGTATTACAAATATAGATTATTTAAAATATGGAATTAATTTTTATAAAATCAATTCATCTATTTGTAAGAATCTAATTTGAAATTAAACATAATAACAGGTCAAAATATGGGTTTCCAAAAAAAATATCACATAAGGCTCAAAAGTTTTATTTTACAATTCAACATGGAATTGATTTTAATTAACTAAATTTTATTTCATCTGATATAATTAAAATAATATTATTTTTAAAATAATTTTTTTAAAATAAATAAAATTTTAATGTTTTAAAATAAATGTCAATTTTTAATAAAGATCAGTATTTTTCAGTATTCATCCAAAATTTTAAATTTTCCTAATATTAAAAAATGTTAATTGAAAGATAATTTTACCAATATTATTCCCAAAAGTGGAAAAATTTTTGAAATAAATTTTCTAAAAGTGGGAAAAATAATTTTAAAATAACTACCCGAAATGAGACAAAATAAGTTTTTAAATACATTTTTTTAGAAAAAAAATACATTATTTTAAATTAGTATTTATTTTCATTAATAATTAATTCAGAACCAAATAATTTATTTTATAAATTTTCAAATATAACATTTCAAAATTTATTTAATCATATTCACATCTATCGTTATAATATCTATTTGATAACTTCTATATTAACTAATAATATTGCATATAGTGGTCTATTAAAACTCTATGCTACATGTAAAAGAAGCTATCAATGTAATTAAATTTATTTGAAAAATATATTTCCTAAAATATCATGTTTTTATAATGATTGTTGTGTTCCTTGAAGTTGAACCACTATACCATAGACTATGTTTTTATTTGAACCATCTTTTTCTATATCACATTAGTGGGATTCATCATCTCTCCTCGATATTGATTGTCTTTGTACCCCTCTTTTAAACATTTGAAGAATATAATGGTCATTGTGAGATAGTTTTTGTAATTCTTCATCACACATTTTTGACATGTTATATGTTGATTTTTCATTCATCCGTGAGATTTAACTTCATGTCTTCCTAGTGAAAACTCAATCTTATGCTATTTATCTCCAACCCCATGAGACCCCTAAGATTCCCCAACCACCATCTGAACCATAAGGGAACAATGGAAAATATATTTATAGCTATCCAAGTATCAAATCACTATGTATTTTCATATATATAACTTTTCCCCACTAAAGATGTTGTCCATAATTCTTTCAATGTCCATGATAATTCCAGAGGCATACAATACAAGAATTGTGATGTTTTCCTCATATTACGTAATAGACTCATTTTCACTTTTGTTATATAGAATGACTTCCTATCTATTTTAAGATGGTTATTTTGGGGAAAATATTTATCGAACAGTATTTTAGTTAATCCTTTCAACTCCTTGGAATCAATGTCTTTTTCTAACTTTTTTATTTTTTAATAGCGTCCATCAATGGTAAGATTTCCCCAAAAAAATGATAGAAAACCAACAACAATTTATCTTCCTCTAAAAATTGGAGGATAGAAAATATATTCTCAATTGATCTAATCCATTGTTCCATGATGACTGGATCAGAAGATCCACCCAAGGTTGGAGGCATTTTTGGCATAATGTTTTCATCTTCAACTTGGTATTTCTTAAGTTATGAAAGGTTTTACACATTATTCAACATATTTTTCATATTTTTATTTAGTTGATCTTTTATAAACATGGTGTTTTCATCCCCTACTCCCTTCAGTTTTGGAATATCTTTAGTAAAATTATCACATTTCATAACACAATAATTTTTTTCATGAATTCTCTTATTTTAAAACATTTTATAAAAAATAAACATAAAATATTATAGATTTGAATATATAAACTAAAAAAGGTAAATTATGAATTTATAAGAAATAATATATAAATTACATGTAATCAAAACTTGTGAATCTCTAGGATTCAATCTATGTTATCAATGGTAATTTTCTTATCAGGTTTGTTAAACTAATATTTAAATTCCTTTATAACGGTTCTTAAAGAGTTTTTAAATTTTTTAATGAATATCACCCTATGAGTGTTAAATATGGTGACATGTAAGGATCATTTTTATGCACCAGGTAATGATGGAGTCAAAAAATATTTTCCCTTCTTGGGTATGTAACCTGTAATTACATCTGTGTTAGAGCTACTTTCACTTTTAGTTTCTATATAAGGATGTAATTTCTTGGAAACCACTCACCCTATACCTCACTAAAATTAAAAAATATTTTCTTCTACATAGATGTATAATTAAGAAAAATTTATAGGGTTCCCACTAAGTATTCTAGTCTATAATCACCAATATAACTATACCATGATTCAATATAAATTATACTGACCCAAAACTTTTTCAAAAAATATTACATGATTTTTCCCAAAAAAATACAATAATTACAACACAATGATTGAAAGGCCTAGTGTCTTTAGAAGACTAGTTTCATGATACATCAAAGTGAAAATAAAATAAAAAATAATATTTTACTCTCTATAATGATATTAAAACTTTATTTAATCACTAAAAACTATGTAGGATAATAAGTGGAATCCATATGAAAACAAGGGTTAGCTATAAAGTCATGTAAGGGAATAATAATTGAAATGAAGCATAACATTTGAGTGATAAGGCATAACATTATAACATAAATGTAATAAATCTAGAATAATAATAAGGTAGAATAATTTAAATAGAAAAATATCATAAAATCATGGAAACATAGAAATGTAGAAGCAACATAAAACATGACATAAAAATGATTCAAAGCTAACTACCACGACAATATCACATGGAGGAAAAAGTCCCATAATTGAAAAGGATTACTCCATAATCACAAAGAAGATGTATCATGAGAGTAAAACACTACAAAATTAAGTGGATTTATATCATTATCTACCCATAATAAGATTTTCATTCTTATGTGCATAAAAAAAAGAATTTACTATAAGTTGTGAACATAAAAATTACCCATTGAAAGAAATTGGATTATTTATAAAAGAACTTATGGAAAACCTATCCCCATACACAGAATGAATAATAACATTGGTATATATGTGCAATAAATAATTAAAGATTTTATATTAATTCAATAACAACAATGATGGAGGAAGTAAGTGAGTTATATACATAGATTTCATAACCCAAAAAAGTTGATTTGGAGAGATCCCTTAAATTATGTCTGAATCAATTATTTACTTGAACATTTCATCCATTATAATAAAATAAGAATAATTAATTACCTAATTAATAACATTTTATATTGATATTTTATTTTATTTTTAGTTTATTATGTTCATTTATAATCATTTCAATGAGATATTATGTTTGATTTTGGTGTTCGGGAGTATTAATTTCACATATCAGTGGTCGAACCCTTTGTAGATAATTATATATGTTCTTGTAAAATAAAAATAAAACTACAGAAATGTAAAAAGATGTTATTAATTATCCTCTATAAATTCTAGTCATCCCAAATATCCTTTTTTTGGATATATGGATGATTCTTTTTTTAAAATGATAATGTTATTTGGTTCTCTCATTTATTCAGTTTTACATACTATGATGAAGTAATTTTATTTTATTTAATATTATGACTATATGATCATCCATAAATGTAAAAATATTTATAATAAACATATTAATTTATATTTGAATAATAAAATTTTAATTCTAATCCTACAATTAATTCAAGAGTGGTAAATGGAAACTCGTTATCCACAATAGCAATGAACCAAAATGATATGGACAATGATGTTGTTTATTCTTGAATGGGAGGATATGAAAAGTGGGGATGATAGATATAACATTATCACTATATTATTCCATTATATATTTGATACATTAGTTATTATTCCATTTTTGATGAGGTAGCTGTGAAGAAGTTAGATGAATAAAAGAATTTTAAAAGTGAAAGCTTGGGGATTTAACCATTTGAATTTCATCACCTTGAGATCATTATTAATGCACTAGGAAATTTTATTTTGGTGAAACAAGTATAAAATGTTCATGAGAGAGAGTATTTGGAAGGTAATTGGTAAGAATATTGGAATGATCCAAGATATGTAAGTTGTGGGGACAAGGGGTGGGGAGGGTGGTATTTATAAGGGGAGGAGGGGGCGTTTTTTAATATTATATTCATAAGTTTATTATATTGGATGAAGACTCTAAATAGTGTTGATAGTTATTAACATATATAGTTAATGTTACATTTTAGTATGAAATAATTAATTCTTATATCATCCATGACTAATTAATTCCTATATTTTAATTATAATGATATATATCGTCATTTAGCATATTTCATTATTCACCATCAATTAAAATATTTTAGAAAATGACAAAAAACACACCCACATTTTTTTGGAGTTTAGATTATAAAAATAAAAACCATTTTATTTAAACAAAATCACAATATAAAACTTTTATAATTTAAATAAAATTCTAAATTATTCAAAAAATAACAATTTTAATATTATGATCTCTTTTCTAAGCCACTGAAAAACTACTTATGGTCTCATAAAATTATATTATAATAATAATGATAATAATCATTAATTTCAACATCTATTTTAGAAAATAAATTATATTTTAAATAATTATATTTAATATGAATTTGAAATAAAAACATTAATCTTTTGCAAAAATTCAAACACTTAATTTATTATTTATGACAAATTTATTTTCATGTAAAGTGATATAATTATTCTATATTTCCATTTTATAGGATACCTAAATATTAATTTTCAATTACATATGTGTGGATATAATTATTTAAATCTTATCACTTTTCCCAACTATCAAATTATTATCCCCAATATCCAAGTAATAATTTTAACAGCCAACATACTATTCAAATAATCAGATTTTTAATGATTATTTGGGTTCCTACATCCTATAAATACATGTCACTTATTTATATCATAATTCAGTTCTATTTTCTCTCAATGTTATATATATATATATATATTCAAAATTAATATTAAATTACTAACATTCTTTTTCATTTCTAAAAGGTTTTTAATGAGAGCAATTACTCTCGTGTTTCGAGAAAATCAAAAAAATTATATTTCTATTATATTTTTTTCTATTTTGTATCCCATTGTAACATTCTAAATTCTTCTAAAAAATTAAAATATCTAAATTGGATGACCAAATTATTACAATAAAATGTATTTTTATTCATCATTCTGTCTGTGTAAATTATATTATAATACTAAATATAACATAATTATTTGAATCAAAATTTTAAATAATTACACTTTGGTTAATTAAACTATGTAACTTCAAAAAATATTTCTCATGAAAAGATATATGAGGATGAAAAGTTATTTATTAAAGCTAAAAACCCCGATTAAGGATATAAATTTGTTGAGAGATGATTTTTTGTCTACAATGTTGACACCACATAAATGTCGCTCGCTATCAAACACCCAAGTCATTAATAACTCATGAAAAATGAACTTTGTAGGTGATAAAATTGCCTTTAATTATAAATAAGTGGAAATCCATTTAATATATGATAAATTAATAGGGATTTATAGAATAAGAGAAACAAAATAGAGTTTTGGATTTGGTGTAATTTAACTAATCCTATAACTTATAATTTTCATACATGTATAGACCAAAAAAATAATAGTTTAAATAATTAAGGTCGAGTGATGGTACTATGTAATACCTCCATTCCTAGTCAAATAGTCAAAGTCACCTAAATTAAGGAAACATGTGGTGGAGTTCTGGGAAATAAATGAAACAAAAATATCCCCAAGGGAAATTGTCACACTATAATAATAAAGGGAACTTTGAGTATATAGAAGTTGATACTCCTAATTAGAATGATAAATTTTATATCAAGTAGTTAGTTTTTATACTGAGGTGGGAATAACTTATTTCATAGAATGGTAGCAGTTTAGAGCTATATATCCAACCAAACATCAATGAAGATACCATCATGTATCAATAGTATAGTAATATTTACCAAAATTACTCCAATGCATTTTAATATATTTCTAACCATGAATATCAATAAATCCCCTTCCATGGTTTTTCTTATGAGGGGACATTTCACTCCAATCCATGAAATCAAAACCAATTAAAAAATCAATTGAAAAATTAAATTATAAACCACCTATGTTTCCAAGGATGTGGGATAATCTAGTAACGTTGTGATTATGGTTTAAAACTAATCACTAATACTATGAACTAGATAAAATAAAAATAGATTCTCTCATTGAAAACATGTTTCTTATAATTTTTCAATCGACCATAAATCATTAATTTCATTGAAATGGATTTTCCAGTTTGTACAATGTGGGGGAATCAATCAAGAACCTTATTAAATAGAAAATACCTTCTTAGGTAAATCAAAAATATAGGACATATTTTTAGTATCAGAAAAAATTAATGATAGTGAGTCCCAAATTTGTTTACATGTGACTATGATTTTATAAAAATGTTTAAAAAAATTATTAATAAGATTTAGTATCACATAAAAACTGATGTAGTATTTTTATTCCCATTCACAAAGTGTTTCATCAGAGGTAGAATATATAGAAATAAAAATATAAGAATAATATCCCATTCCAATGAAACAAAGAACAATATATTAAATCTATATAAAAAAATTATTATAATCTAACCATTCATTTGAAGATGTGTGGAAGTTCTTATTATGTTTAAAATCATGGATGAAGAATACATAACATGCTAGATAAAGGTGTTGTAAGTGTGAAAATAAAGAATCAATGAGTTAATGGTGTAAAATTAGAAAAAATCCTATATAACATAATTTAAATGAAGATACATTCCATGATGAGATATGGGAGTAGCCTTAAACACCTGCATAACTATTAATGTGGAGGGGGATGATGGTGTGTTGAGAAAAGGTGGTGTGATGAGATGATTGAATAGGGTGTCTTAGATACCATGTATAATTTTGAAATTAAAATCCAGGATCCTAAAAAGATTTCCTGAAATTTATTTATATCTTAAAATCCAAATTACAAATAGGAAAGGGGAACTTAATGATAATTAATAATAATTAAGTTGTCGAACATTGATTAGTATACTTTAAAAAGGTAAAATATATTTCTTAATGAATTAAATTTTACAAGAAAACAATCATATCTAGTTCCCCTTTAGTATTGAATGTAATATAATATGATGCACTAACATGAATTGAATCCTTCAATTAGTCAATATTCATTAATTAGATAGCATCACTAAAACTGATTGTAACTTTTATCCCATCACGATGACATATATCTTTAATTTTTTCTTCTTTAATTAATTTCCATAAATAAAATAATTAGTTGTTAGTTGAAGAAATATTTTTCAACATTCTATGACTTATAAACCTTATTCAAATATATCTATGGTACTGAAATAGTGTGATACAGTCACCGATACCATAAATATGAATAATCCCATTGGGCAACTGAATTTTCTACATCATAATATGACTTTATTTTAGTTATGTAACATGTTTCAATCACTCTTATTTAACAATACAAGATTTAAATTCTTGAAAATATTCATAATTCTCTACCAAAAGAAATCAAAAATCCACCGTTATCAATAATAAAACCATATAAGAAATTGTGGATCATATATTTCACATAGTACCAAAATAATTACTCTTTATTAGAAAAGAGTTAATAATATTTTTGTATTAAATCAAAATGAAATTGAATAATTATATATTATATTTTAATTTTTCAGAAAATAAACAAAAATAATAAAATATTTATTTTCATTCTCATTAATGTTGATGAAATAAATTAACAACTATTACCACTTTTATAGAGGGTCATTATTAAAATAATTTTTTTGATGATTTTAAATAAATTCTAATATAGGTAAAACAATTATTAGAATTTAATTTTACAATGATAATATAGTTTATAAATTTATTAATTTGTTTTAGAGTAAATTACTAACAAATATTCATATCGTTAAAACTAATAATTATATTAATATTATTAATTAATAAAATAATCAATTATGGTGTAGGTATAGATTCTATAATCCACACACCCACCTCGATTTACTAAAAGTAAAATTGGGATTATAATGCATAACTATAGAGGAAGGTAAAAATATACCCTCTAATGTTCAAAGAGTAAAAATTTATAAAGAATACAAACAATTTAAAAGAATAAAATAACTCTTTCCTCACCTACAACCATTTATAATTTATAGACTACCACATTCACCTCATAATAAAAAATCATTATTAATTCTATTATTAATTAATTTAAATTAAATTATTTTCATCAACAATGATTAGATATTATTATTTACAATTTTATTGATAATAACACCATAGTATTTTTAATAAATTATTATTAAAATATTAGAAACTTTTAACTCTATCCCCACATCAAAAATCCTAAAAGGCTTCCAATGGAAAACATCCTCATTAATGTTGGTTTATGTATGATTTTAGATGACATTATTAAAATTTATAATGTATCGAAAACTAGGAAAAAAATTGTTAAATGGTGATTAATAAATAAATGGATATATATATATATATTAAAAAAATTATGAAAGAAAATATTCCAGCATGTTAAGAAAAAAAACCTTTCCATATTTTTAAAAAGGATTTGATTTTTCAAAATAAAACCCCATCTTTAAAAATTTTAATGGAAGTTTCCTTCTGAATAAATATATTTATTTCAATATAAAATTCAATCTAGTTTAACTAATAGTTTTGGTGGTATATTAATTTTGTAAATTTTTTATGTTTTTCATCATTTAATGGATTTTTCCATTTTCTTCCCATTGTGTACTTTAAGTGATTTGATGTATAGAAAAAGGCTTATAAATGATGGTTTTTTAACTTTTTAATGTAAGGGAGAAACTACTGATGAAATAGAATCATGATATTACTAATGTTTGATTTCTTACATGGTACATCAAAATCATAAACAACCATGAAAAATAAAATAAACAATTTTAAATATAAATAGAACCAAACATGGTATTACAAAAATAAAAATTCAAATCATTCTCAAAAGATAGAATTATTAAATAATACAACAAAACTAAACTAGAATATTAGAATACATGAAGGGAAGAATTGGTTGACCCATGCACAACAAAACATAACAAGAAATCCCAAAATACCAAACTACGGATCTCTTCATGGACAAAAGCCACAATAAAACTCTATCACTAAACCCACTCTTTGAGAGACTCAATGCACCAAATCCATTATAAGTAGATTCTCAAGATATGGAACCCAAACATGAAAAATATACTTAGTCTATAGACATTGAGTATTATAAGTATGGAGAGAACAAAATAATAATAGGTTTCCTCCATTAAAAGAGTCCAAGAATTTCCCATAAAATAGAATTCCATGAATGATATTTTGGAAAAAAATTGAAATGTAAAGCCTTTTCATTTTAGGAAAAAACAACATATGAACTTATATCAAACCCCTTCTGATATCATAACAATTATTGAAAGGAGAAATATTTTTTTATTTTAAATAATTATTTAAAATATCACTTTCAAATAAACTTTTCAAAACCAAATTTGAATTATTAAAAGATAAAACTCAAAATTAACCAAATTAATTAGAAAATGAAAATTGGAACAAAAATTGGTAGTATATAAAAAAATAACTGAGTAATAGAAAATGATCCATCATAATGATGTCAATTATGAATGTGAAATACTAAAACATGGAATATTTTTTAAACAACATCATAAAAAAATTAAGTTATCAAACACATGTCATGATAAATTAGTGAATGAAAAGAAAAAAATATGTAAGGGTAATAACAATGAGAACTATGTAAATTATATTGTAATCATGAGTAATTCCCAATGTCATAGGGAGATGATCATAAACTTACATGGGTGGAACCATCTGCTAGAATATCAATGATGTTTCTATTCAATAACACGTGAATTTTATAAAGTATAATCACTAATGGAACTCTCTATAAATAGTGTGGATAATTACTAGAGGATACTAGACAATGAATCTGTATAACCATATTAGAAACCATCTCTCAATCCCCCACTTAGATACCTAGTGTCTCCATTTTTATCTACAATAGGAGTGGAAAAATTTACCACAATTAATCACGCATCAATAACAAGAAACATAGTAAAGCATCCTATTATCATACATCATCCCTCCTTAAAACACCCTTTTTATAATATTTCCTTTTTAATACATATAAGTATAAACAATAATCACATTCAACTTTAATGCTCTGTGATTTATTATAAAAAATGATATCATGGGACATAAACTAAGTTTCTAGTTTACATTATGAAAGATATTATATAAAAGGTTCTAAAGGGCCAAATGATTTACTAGATACTCATATACAAGAATCAATTCATTGATAACAATTCTAGAAACTATTATCATTTTGGAGTCTCATTTGAAGATAGTGGAACCTAAATTTTAGTCAATCATGTCCAACAAATCATATATTTATTAAAAAAACATCATTGAATGACATGAATAATATCCTGAACACAATTCATCAAATAAAACATAATAAAAAATCAAAGAAACTAATAAATTGATTACAAGACTGATATTCTGATCAATTAGTTCCCCAAACATTAAACACTCCATGTAAAATATTATATTGACTAAAGATCCACATTAGTTTCCATTTTTTTTTAAAAACCCTCCATTTAATTTTATAAAAAATGCAATATACATATCATTTTATTATATAATTATGAGAAAATAAATACATAGAACCACCTATTTATATTAAAATGTGAAACCATAAAAATTTTCCAGTTAATTAATTGATTGTATATGTATTATATAACTAAATTAATTTTTTTAAACAGATTAAGTAAAATAATGTACCACATGGTTTTTCGGGAAAGATAGATCACATGGAAAAACTATCCTCCATAAAGTCCACACTACTAAAAGAGATGAGAGAGATGTAGGGGAAACAAATGAACACCTTTTATGATAAAATCCACATGTTAAATTCAATCCCTTAGTATGTGGATCATTGGCCACAACCCGGTGGTTATATGAAGAAGAATAAATAAATATATCAGTTTAATAATAATAATCATAATAATGGAGAGAAAAAATTATTACGTTTAAGGAAATTAAAAAGGATTAAAAATGATTGTAAAAATCTAATTAATAATGGAGGTGAGTTTTTCATATCACTATTCATGTAAGGAAAATCAAAATAGGGTAAAATTAACCCCTTAGGATTCATTAATTCAACAAGGGTAGAAAATGTAATTTATAATATAAAAATTCTAGTAGACAGGACATAAGAGATGGACTAGTTCACCAAGGAATGGTACCCCCTACCATGAAGACATCATTACATGGAATTCCAAAATCACGGAATGATGCACCTTCTAATAATAGAACCAAATACACTAATCCCCAAACTAGCACCAATTGAGATGTGACCCTCCTTCCCAAAGTGTGACATTCCTCCTCTTAGTAGAACCAAAAATCCCAAGACATCGTCCCTCGTGGTGTGCCTTCATCATTCATGTTGTGATGGTTCTACCCCAAATACATGAAGAATCTTCCTAGGGTTGTGTCACAGCATTCCCCTTCCCTTGATTCTTTTAAGACCCCATGCTGACAGGTCATCATGGTGTGACTCCCATATGTGTCACTCCTATTACATTGCAAAATAAGGGTCACATCATGAACTTCATACCTTATGAAAATTCCAAAAATCACTCAAGATTCATACTATATAAGTGTCAATTCCAAGATGTGACACCCTTTTACACACCATGGTACTCATATATATGATTTATTGGCATGGTGTGACACCCATCTTCATGGAGTGACCTCCCCTTTCTGTAGATTTTAATAAATATAGAGAATATTATGAAAAACGCAACCCTTATGCATCACATAGTAACATATAAATTTGTAGGGAGGTGATTATAAAAAGGAATATTCTAAATTACATTCATCCCAAATAACTTTAATTTCATTCTGCTTTTTTCCATGATGTGTTTCGTTTGATCATCCCAACCTCAATAGATCACTTACAAAACATCACACTATGAAGCCTCATTTCTAGGATATTTCATTTTGTTGAACCAAAATAACACCTTCTCATATATTACTCATCATGTTATGATTAATAAGGGAAATATATTGACCTTTATATTTTCAAAATAGAAAAAATACTCAAAAGAAAAATAAAAGATTTTTTAAATTTATATATAAATAAATAAAATAAAATAAAATGATAAGGAACAAAAAGGTTGGGGGTGATAGTTCTCCCCAGTATTAAAATTTATACATGAAGAACGTTATTGAATGTTAATGGAATTTAATAACCATATTATGAAATATTACAATGAAATATTGATCGTAATAAGAATACATTCATAAGGAAAATGATTATTATAAGAATTAGGAATCATGTTAACATTCACATAAAAATATCCCAAATCTGTAAATGATATTGAATAGTCATATAGAGATATATTCAAATTGGAGAGGTCTATATTAGGTCACCCCACCATTTTAGGATTACAAAATTGTGGTACAATATAAGTAAAGCCCCATAGGCTCTAATAATCCCTTAACTAATCAGTCCAAAATGATAAAATATTTCAGAATACATATCTATAATCTCATAGAAACAACTAAAAATTTATTAAATATTTACTATTCCAAATAAAATGAAGAGGTCAATGGAATAGTTAAAATAGAGGAATTAGATGGGAAATGAAGGAGGTACATAAAACAATCATCATCAATTACCATCAATATTTATGATGAGGTGTAAAATTTTTCTTTCACTAATAATCTAATTTCTAAAACATATATTGTTACCAAATCAACCACAATAATGATTGGTCTTCATGAATTTAAAAAAATGGGTATTATATTTCCCAAGAATAACACAATGAAAACATATGAGGTATCACTTGTTCATTGGTTTAATGAAAATATAAATTCAATACCCTCAAAATCATCCTTATTTTCTACAATGTTTTAATATTTATTCCAATACTCACAAGATGATGAAACTTTTCTAATATCACTGATGTTAGGGCCACGTCTCTTCACAGGGTTCCCACTAGGAACCAATTCCAATATCATGGTCTTATTAACCATATCTTCAAATGAAGTATAGATAAATAATGGAACTCTATATGTGAGTTCTGAATTGAGTCCCATTACAATTATATTAAATATCAATGATTCCTTGAATACCAACTCAGGGTGGAATGGAAATTTCACCATGAAATGGTCTATATAATAATTCACTATTTGGATTTCTTGTTGATAACTTAACCTCTTAATTATCTTATCTACCTTCACCTCCTTAATTTAATTCTATGGAAACAATTTTGGTCTTACTGAAATATGAATTGATACTATTCTATACCTAAATAAAAATAATTTCATCCCACCATTTTTGAGCTGGTCCATCAAAAAAGTCTAAGGTGGATCTCATTCTCAAGGATTCATGATTTCCCACAGAATTTAAGATTCCTTCAATCTTCTATAGACACTACATTGCCTCTTGATGAAACTGATCACCATGAATGATAAGAAATATTGAAAAATAATTTCGTTTTACCACTCTATCAAGATCTTGTGTATGATTGAAATGAAAATTTATATATCTGGACAGTATGATATACTAATCAAGGGAATAACCCTTGATACCAAGTTCCAATAATCCAACTATAATTTTATATGTTCCTAATCTAAATAATAATAAGTAAATAAAAATTAAAATCAAAATACTCAAGGATCAATTCAAGATAAATAAATAATCCACAATTATAAATAAAAAACTCACTAGAGTAAATTTATAAACTACCTTGAAATTCAAAATGATAGATAAAATTAAAATGTTTTCTTAATCAAATTTTAAAAATCATATGATTTCTTTAAAAAAATACTTTAAATATATGGTTTTACCACTGATATAAATTTACAAGAACCAAATATTCATATTAATTTTAATTCATGTTATTTAAATATAATTATAATTTGAAAAGTAATTTTTTAAAATTTATAATCCATTCTTTCACCACAATGAATCAATGAAATCCATCCAAATAACATTAATACATAAAAATAAATCACTTAAAAATGGGGTTAGTGGTTTTTCATTACATAGCTTCATGTTTTTGTAACTATTCACCAACCATCCAAATACAAGTGGAATATTCTCAAAACCATGTGTATGGGATTTATGGGGTTTTCCAATCCAGATAATCTAATTGAGCACCTCTATTTCTCCTCCAATTTTCACCCATAAACATGAAAACCAAAAAAATCCATTTAACATTAATATTATAGAAACCACCGCAAATATATGTCAAAATAAACCATATAATAAAAAAATTAAATTTAGACTCAATATTCAAATCCAAACTTCCCATTGAAACTCTTGTTTCATCATGAAAGGTTGTGGTCAAAAACCCACACATGACCTGCCTCTATAGTTCCAATAGTCATATCTCTAATTTACATTTAAATTCTAAATAATAACTTATCTTGAACACTATTTTTTTCATTTACAAACCAATACTAAACTAAATTTACACCAAAGATGGTCCATGATAAGGCCCAAAGGGTATTCTCAATCCCTATGATATGTTCTTGGGAATCAATGATACATATATGGTAATGGTTTGACTAAATAATAATGATTAACATGTTGTGAAATTATTAATTAAAATTGGGTATGGTGCATCCATAGTTTTGAGTTCCTTTTATTTTTATAAAATATATAGAGATCTAATAATGATATAACTAAAATAAAAATCCAACTAAATTTTCATATAACAAAAATACTAGAAAGAGTAAAAAATAATTTATTATTTGAAAATAAATGAAATAATTAATTATATTATAAATACAAGGACCAAAATAATAAGAAACCTAAAAATAAAAAAATTTAGGATCTCTTTATAATGTAATATTTTCATCCAACACCATCACCAAACCCACTCTATGAGCTAATTGAGGGAAAAGTACACAAAGAGTATCTTAGGAACCTAAAAATTAATCAAATACATCCATTATGTCTATAGATACCATGTTGTTTGAGTAGGTTGTGATAATAATCCTAGTAGGTTTTGACTAATAAAGATTCCATTCATTTACATTTAAATTATATTCCAGAAACACTATTTTGAAACATAATTGGAAAATTGAATCTTTAATCATTTTAGAAAAACCACTCATGAAATAGTCTCAAACTCTTTTGGAAACCACAATAATGATTTAACCAAATAGTAATATTTTATTTTTAAAACTAATTTTGTCACGACCCGACCCAACGGGGCTCGAGCCGCGACTCCCCAAGGCCGCCTCCAATAGGCCAAGGGCTGGCGACCAGTGCCGAGTAGGCTATCACACACATGGGAGGCATTAGCCTAAGGTACCTGTACACACGCACCCACAAACACCTCCATGCAACAGTGCAGAGATATAGAAACTGAAAAGTAAATGCATGCATACAATCTATCCCAAACCAGAGTGCAACAGCAAGATTACAAGGGCAAAACAGGGCCCACCAAAAGAAAACTACAAAGCGCGTCTAACATGCTCTGAAGAAGGGAAACGCTGCCACAAACACCCGCCGGAAAGCTCCCTCGGCACAGCTCCGGTAAACACCCCGGTCAAATCGCTCACTAAGCTCCGCCTGATCTGGGTCCTCCTGGGACTCCGTCAAAAGGCATGTGGTCTGCACAAGACACAAACATGTGCGGGCAAAGCCCGTGCAGGGGTGACTATAAATATACTCAGTAGGCACCCCAAAAACCCAAAACCCAAGGGAGAAACTGAAACGCAACAGTCCGCTCAACCCAGCCAGAGGGAACCCAGACGAGAGAGAAACTCCATCTCGTGACCATCCTCGGCTAAACACAACTAGTCAGCTCAGCTCAGCTCAGGTGTATGCCCATACATACAGCTTGAACAATCCAGATATACACAGCTCACGCCACAAAGCCACAAGAGGTACCGACCTCATCACCAGCAACTGTCCAGAACCAGGAGAGTACACCACGAACATTGTCATACCAGATGACACTCATCCGAGAGATACACTCCATCGGGATACTCGCAAACATCACAGACGCTCACCCGAGAGACCACGCTCATCGGATAGCATCACTGAGGAAACATCGCGGAAACAACATAACCACCAAACTCCTCGGAGAGGGGATCGCCGCTAGGGTCCGCTAGGGGATACCAAGACCCACTCCGGTATATGTAACTCACAGATAGGGGATCACTCTCAGGGTCCGCTGGGGGATACCACGACCCGATCTGGCATACATAGTTCTCACAGATGGGGGATCACACCCAGGATCCGCTGGGGGATACCACAACCCGATCTGCACTCGACAGAAGCTTCACACTCAGATAGAGGATCATCGTCCATATAAAGATGGTCACGACGATACCGGAACCCTATCTGGGATAACTCGCGATGGAGGGGATCGAACCGACGATGCCACAACCCTACTGAAACCATGCGCTGAGTAGGGGATCGCAAAACCAACGATACCGCAACCCTACCGACACCAAGCGTTGAGTAGGGGATCGTATAACCAACGATGCCGCAGCCCTACTATAAACACCATGCTGAGTAGGGGATCGTAAACCCGACGATGCCGCAACCCTACTATGCACGACCCACCGCGTAGGGGATCATATTCCCGATGATGCCACAAACCCTACGGGGTTAACCTGCTAGATAGGGGATCGCTGCCCGTGAATAAGTGGTCACAGCGATACCAAGAACCCGATCTAGGGTAAAGATGCTAGAGGATCCACTCCGGGCCCACCGGAGGGATACCACAACTCTAACAGTTTAAACATCCCATCGAGAGGATCACAAACCCATACGAAGGTTGTGATACCACACGAACCCCCGTAGGAACGAACCAAGGGAGAACCCTCAACCACTGCTGGTCCAAACGTCGCTAACCCGAGCGACTCACCCCAAAGCCACACTACGCACCTCCGAAGCCAAAACCGAGGCCATCATCGCGTTCCACGCGGAAAAACACGCAGGATAGGCTGTTTACTCGCCCGAAACGGAGCACCGGTGAAAACGACACTATTCACCGTAGCTAGCTCGTGCGGGGCCCACACAACGATCCTGAAACCCATCGGGCGGATCACACCACGGCGATCCCCTCGGAAAAATAAGCGGAATCGACTACTCGCTTGCCCAAAACGGACACCCGGTGAAAAAGGTACTATTCACCGAAGGCCGGCTCGGGTGGGGCCCACGCCTGGATTCCGAAACTGTCGAACGGATCACGCCATTGCGATTCTCTCGGAAAAACACACAGGATTGACTATTCATCCGCCAAAATCGGACTCCTGGTGTAAAAGCTGCGTTTCCCCGCAAACGCCAAAACCCGGCCTCGTGGGGCCCGCACCCCGTTCGCAGTCCCAACACCCAAAAACCATCTCAAAAAGTACGTCATACCATCAGGGTCCCAACGCCACTGACGGCACGTCAAACGGACGCTCCGGGTAGAAGTTACAACGGCCCGAAGTCGTAAAATAATAAAATAATATTATTTTATACGATGTTTTTAGCTCCCGGGCCACTATCCCAAACATTTAAACCCTCGAATCCACACCGGAGGGTTCCCCTCGTCGTTAGGGTCACGTCGCCGCAAACGGCGCGCGAATCCGACTCCCGGAGTGCATGATACGAGGGTTTAAAGACCCCCGTATGCGAAAAAAAGGCCGGACCGGCCCCGACTGGCCGGTCCGGCCGCCGCGGGCCGCCAGAATCCGCCGGAGCCGGCGCAGCCGCGCCGGTGCCGCGCCGGCGGATCTTCCGCGGACCGCCGGGGGCACCCCGGTGGTCCGTTTTGTGATCCGGAGGCGTTTACGCGACCCTCGGGACCTGATCTACACTGCTACGGCTTCAATTTGCAGAAAAACACAGCAAAAACGGGATCGGGGGTTAAAACTCAAAACCGCCTACCTCGCGGGCGAAACGCCGACGTTCTGCCTCCGATCCGTCCTCCCGAGCTTCCGTTGCGCACTCCTGGAACGTCCTTCGTCGAATTCTGAGCTCGTGGGCGCTCCGTTTGCTCGATTCGGAGGAGTGGCGGCGAAGAACGGCGAAGAATGACGAAAAACGATAAAAGGGGGGGGAGGCGCTGATAGTTATATCAGCGGCCCGCCGGCGCCAAACCCGCCTCGGACCCGACGCCCGATGCGAACAAAAGTAAGGTCACCCCTAGGGTAAAAGCGTCGTTCTGAACGCAACTGCGGTCTCAGATTTTCCATCTGAGACTCCGTTCAGAAGTTATTTGAGCCGACGCTCGCACACAAACTTGCCACTTATTTATGGAAACGCCCCTGGTGGCGTTTCTCACCGCAGGCCCGCGCCCGCAAAGTTTACTCCCCGCCTAGGGTAAACGGCACGTTCCGGACGCAACTGTGCCCTCATATTCCCGTTCTGATCTACCATTTAGGAGATATCACACCCCCGCCACGTGCATAGTATAAAAATACTTTAATTTTTATAAAATTAATTCCGGGAACACCGGGCCTCGGAATCGCACGCCGTCTTCGCGCCTAGCCCTGGAATTATTCGTAGAAATATTCCAAAGTCTGACAGGGCCAAAAACCCGAGTCGCTACACCCTCCCCCCCTTAGAACTTTTCGTCCCCGAAAAGCCCCAAGCACAAGAAAAGCGACTGAACTCTCAACTGGGTCTCACATACCAGCGAGCTCACCAGCAACAACCACTCAGGGTCTTACCAATGCCTTGAACAAAACTCGAGCAAGCAACGAAAGGAAAGAGTACTTCTAAACAGTGTCTGACAAACTACTGCAGTAAGTAGGAAGGACACAAGGCGTACCTCTATCCATCCGCGGTGCCTCTGGGTCAACAGCCTCCAGGGCATGCAGTTGTCCTCGCCCTCGACCACCAGCTCCCTGGGCTTGGCGTGGACCACCTGGGGGTGGGGGTGGTGGAAACTGGTACTGCCTACCACCGCCTCCCGCTGCACCAGCTCCGACGCCACGTCCGATGCCCTGCGGACCTCCTTGCTCAAGACGCTGCCTCTGCCAAGGCGGTCCATCGACCGGCTCCCTCTCAGCAGCACGTCGGGTCGGACAATCTCTAGCAAGATGTCCCCGACCATCGCAAGCGTAACACCGCCTCTCCTGCGGCTGACCAAAACTGGCTTGCGAGCCCTGTGAGCTCCGAGGCTCAGACCCCCCATCCTGGGGTCGCCTCCTGAAACGTCGGCCACGTCCAGACCCCTGAGTCTGACGTCGGCTACCAGATGCCGATCCGACCGACGAAGTCTCCGCTCTCGAGTGCCCAGCACTAACAGGCGAGATATGCTCGTCCAGAAAGCTCTCCACCACCAGCGTTCGCTCCAGCACTCCAGCATAGGTGGGCAGACACAGGGAAACCACACCTGATCGGATATCCCGGCGTAAGCCATGCTCGAAGGTCCGAGCCTTAAAGAATGGGTCTCGAACCATATCCAGGGAGTAGCGCGATAGGTCTATGAACCTCGCTGAGTACTCCGACACAGTCATGCTCTCCTGACGAATCTGCCGAAGCTCCTGGATCCGCACTGACCTCAGCGTCACCGGATAGAACTCCTCCCTGAAGAGCCACTCAAACTCTGCCCACGTGAGCGTCTCCTCGTCATGGGACTGCGTCACCAAACTCCACCATCGCCCGGCCGAACCATGCAGAAGGCTCGCCGCTAGGACCACCATCTGATCAGGAGGTGTCCTCACTAGGCGGAAAACTCGGGTGACTGCCTCAAGCCAGTCATCAGCTGCCTCGGGGTCTGGATCACCCCGGAACCTCAGAGGTCGCTGCCTCTGGAACTCGTGCAGCGCACTCAACCTGCGTGCAACTTCGTCCTGCACCGCCGGCACAACCAGCTGCTCGACAGGTGGTGGCTCAACTGGCAGACCACCTGGAGGTGCAACCTCAGAACCTGCGCCCTGCTCCACGGCCACTACACGGGGCGGGTCATCAGCACAATCCTGCTGCGGAACCCTCGCTGGCTGTCGTCGTGGAGGCATCCTGAAATACATTCAAGACACACCACAGTCAAGGAGTAAATCAGGAGAGATGACTCAAGAAGGACAAGGAAAAACCAAAAAACTAGTCCTATTTGATGCATGTACCATTATGTCCCCGCGACCAGTGTACAAATGTCCCGAGTCGAAAGGCAGGTTATCAGAGTCCTGGTGTATGGATACGTCGGCCGCCACACCAACACTGGAGTCGCTGGCCTGAAAGCCGAGCTCGAAACACCCTAACACTGCCGCTATGCAACCCAAACCAAGCTCACAGCTAGACCAGCTACGCTCTGAGATCCCAAAGGTGGAACCTCCTCTGATACCACTCTGTCACGACCCGACCCAACGGGGCTCGAGCCGTGACTCCCCAAGCCCGCCTCCAATAAGCCAGGGGCTGGAGACCAGCGCCGAGTAGGCTATCACACACATGGGAGGCATTAGCCTAAGGTACCTGTACACACTCACCCACAAACTCCTCCATGCAACAGTGCAGAGATATAGAAACTGAAAAGTAAATGCATGCATACAATCTATCCCAAACCAGAGTGCAACAGCAAGATTACAAGGGAAAAACAGGGCCCACCAAAAGAAAACTACAAAGCGCGTCTAACCTGCTCTGAAGAAGGGAAACGCTGCCACAAACACCCGCCGGAAAGCTCCCTCGGCACAGCTCCGGTAAACACCCCGGTCAACTCGCTCACTAAGCTCCGCCTGCTCCGGGTCCTCCTGGGACTCCGTCAAAAGGCATGTGGTCTGCACAAGACACAAACATGTGCGGGAAAAGCCCGTGCAGGGGTGAGTATAAACATACTCAGTAGGCACCCCAAAAACCCAAAACCCAAGGGAGCAACTGAAAGGCAACAGTCCGCTCAACCCAGCCAGAGGGAACCCAGACGAGAGAGAAACTCCATCTCGTGACCATCCTCAGCTAAACACAACTAGTCAGCTCAGCTCAGCTCAGGTGTATTCCCATACATACAGCTTGAACAATCCAGATATACACAGTTCACGCCACAAAGCCACAAGAGGTACTGACCTCATCACCAGCAACTATCCACAACCAGGAGAGTACACCACGAACACTGTCATACCAGATGACACTCATCCGAGAGATACACTCCATCGGGATACTCGCAAACATCACAGACGCTCACCCGAGAGACCACGCTCATCGGATAGCATCACTGAGGAAACATCGCTGAAACAACATAACCACCAAACTCCTCGGAGAGGGGATCGCCGCTAGGGTCCGCTAGGGGATACCAAGACCCACTCCGGTATACGTAACTCACAGATAGGGGATCACTCCCAGGGTCCGCTGGGGATACCACGACCCGATCTCGCATACGTAGTTCTCACAGATGGGGGATCACACCCAGGATCCGTTGGGGGATACCACAACCCGATCTGCACTCGACAGAAGCTTCACACTCAGATAGAGGATCATCATCAATATAAAGATGGTCACGACGATACCGGAACCCTATCTAGGATAACTCGCGATGGAGGGGATCGAACCGACGATGCCACAACCTTACCGAAACAAAGCGCTGAGTAGGGGATCGCATAACCAACGATACCGCAACCCTACCGACACCAAGCGCTGAGTAGGGGATCGTATAACCAACGATGCCGCAACCCTACTATAAAAATCATGCTGAGTAGGGGATCGTAAACCCGACGATGCCACAACCCTACTATGCACGACCCACTGCGTAGGGGATCATATTCCCGATGATGCCACAAACCCTACGGGGTTAACCTGCTAGATAGGGGATCGCTGCCCGTGAATAAGTGGTCACAGCGATACCAAGAACCCCATCTAGGGTAAAGATGCTAGAGGATCCACTCCGGGCCCACCGGAGGGATACCACAACTCTAACAGTTTAAACATCCCATCGAGAGGATCACAAACCCATACGAAGGTTGTGATACCACACGAACCCTCGTAGGAACGAACCAAAGGAGAACCCTCAACCACTGCTAGTCCAAACGTCGCTAACCCGAGCGACTCACCCCAAATCCACACTGCGCACCTCCAAAGCCAAAACCGAGGCCATCATCGCGTTCCACGCGGAAAAACACGCAGGATAGGCTGTTTACTCGCCCGAAACGGAGCACCGGTGAAAACGACACTATTCACCGTAGCTAGCTCGTGCGGGGCCCACACAACGATCCCGAAACCCATCGGGCGGATCACACCACGGCGATCCCCTCGAAAAAACAAGCGGAATCGACTACTCGCTCGCCCAAAACAGACACCCGGTGAAAAAGGTACTATTCACCGAAGGCCGGCTCGGGTGGGGCCCACGCCTGGATTCCGAAACTCGTCGAACGGATCGCGCCATTGCGATCCACTCGGAAAAACACACAGGATCGACTATTCATCCGCCAAAATCGGACTCCTTGTGTAAAAGCTGCGTTTCCCCGCAAACGCCAAAACCCGGCCTTGTGGGGCCCGCACCCCGTTCGCAGTCCCAACACCCGAAAACCATCTCAAAAAGTCCGTCATACCATCAGGGTCCCAACGCCACTGACGGCACGTCAAACGGACGCTCCGGGTAGAAGTTACAACGGCCCGATGTCGTAAAATAATACAATAATATTATTTTATACGACGTTTCTAGCTCCCGGGCCACGATCCCGAATTTTTAAACCCTCGAACCCACACTGGAGGGTTCGCCTCGTCGTTAGGGTCACGTCGCCGCAAACGGCGCGCGAATCCGACTCCCGGAGTGCAAGATACGGGGGTTTAAAGACCCCCGTATGCGAAAAAAAAGCCGGACCGGCCCCGACCGGCCGGTCCGGCCGCCGCCGCCGGCCCGCCCTGGCCGGTGGCGCTCCGCCGCGCGCCGCCGCGGCTCCGCCGGAATCCACCGGCGCCGGCGCCGCCGCGCCGGCGGATCTTCCGCGGACCGCCGGGGGCGCCCCGGTGGTCCGTTTTGCGATCCGGAGGCGTCTACGCGACCATCGGGACCCGATCTACACTGCTACGGCTTCAATTTGCAGAAAAATGCAGCAAAAACGGGATCGGGGGTTAAAACTCAAAACCGCCTACCTCGCGGGCGAAACGCCGACGTTCTGCCTCAGATCCGCGCTCCCGAGCTTCCGCTGCGCACTCCTGGAACGTCCGCCGTCGAATTCTGAGCTCGTGGGCGCTTCGTTTGCTCGATTCGGAGGAGTGGCGGCGAAGAACGGCGAAGAACGACGAAGAACGATAAAGGGGGGGTTGATATTTATATCAGCGGCCCGCCGGCGCCAAACCCGCCTCGGACCCGACGCCCGATGCGAACAAAAGTAAGGTCACCCCTAGGGTAAACGCGTCGTTCTGAACACAACGGCGGTCTCAGATTTTCCATCCGAGACTCCGTTCAGAAGTTATTTGAGCCGACGCTCGCACACAAACTTGCCACTTATTTACGGAAACGCCCCTGGTGGCGTTTCTCACCGCAGGCCCACGCCCGCAATGTTTACACCCCGCCTAGGGTAAACGGCACGTTCCGGACGCAACTGTGCCCTCAGATTCCCGTTCTGAGATACCGTTTAGGAGATATTACACCCCCGCCACGTCCATAGTATAAAAATAGTTAATATTTTTATAAAAATAATTCCAGGCACACCGGGCCTCGGAATCGCACGCCGTCTTCGCGCCTAGCTCTAGAATTATTCGTAGAAATATTCCAAAGTCTGACAGGGCCAAAAACACGAGTCGCTACAAATTTCTTAAATTACCTTCCAAAAAAATTCAAAACTTACATTGAAGTACTAAAATATATAACCTAAAAATGACCAAATAATGTAGAAAATATAAATGTGAAAATGAATTTGAAATATATGAAAATATATAGCTAGGATAGAAAGATACAACATCAGAATAATAATCTGTATCAATGAAAAATAATAAAACAATGGGTATAGTTTAAACCATATCAATAGAGGAAGTAAAATAAAGAGACATAAATCATGGTAAAAAAGTAAAGTAAAATAAAATGAAATAAAATAATAATAATGGTTGGAAACAAGGATAATTAGATAAATTAAAATGTAATATTGGTAAACGCCATGTTTCATAGTGAGAAAATACTAGTCAAACATGGGAAAACAATATTCCATCCTATTAATAAATTAAATAGTTAATAAACATTATGTTTTTTCTAAGTAACATCACCCATGGAATATTCCATAAACTAAGAGGATCATAAATAGATGATACGAGTCCTCTTAGGAACATAAATTTCTTAAAAACCTTCTCTTAACCTCACAGAAAGATATAAATGGTTATTATGATGTTTGTTTCTATAGTTGAGGTATAATTTATCAAAATAAATCACATAACAATAATACACCACATGGAAAATCACCCATATTTCATACCTTATCCCACCTCCAAACACCCATTTCATAACGTGCCAGTTTAAATAAGCATATGTTTCAATAATAACCACATTTAAATTTTAATTTCTATAATCTCATTTAAAATATTATATCATGGGTAAAAATATAATGGTGTAACTTATATTATGAAAAACCTTTTATATAATGTTCTAAATAGTCCCTAGGTTTTATTTCTATAATCATATATAAAATCATAGTTTTGAAAACAATTTTAAAAAATAGGTATTATTTTTGTAATCATGTTTTAATATAATTTAAATGTCCAGTTTAGATGAATATTCCTAATATATAATATATTTTTGAATAAAATATTATTTAACAGCCTACATATTATGGTGAACATAACTAAACCATAAAAAATAATAATATGAACACCTGAACTATAAAAATAAAAGTGTTACCCAAACATATATAGGGTTTCCCTTAAATATGAGACGAAAAAAACTCCAATTGTCCCATATACCCATCAATCTGTGATGACACCTAGATGTGGGGTGACTTATTTTATCAACATAAACTCAATAGATCACTTATAACCCTTTATTACATGATACCCAATGGCTACAACAACACCTACCATCGACCAAAAATCTATCCTTACCAAAAATAAACCATCACACCATGATACCTTTAGGCCAGTATGTAAACTACCAATGTAACATCCCAAGGTTTTCTAAAAATAAATTTAAAATGCTTGAAATTTTGTGGTATATATATTTATAAGTATCCTTTAAACATAATGTTATTTCTTCTATGATTTGAATTTCAAGAAACTGTCATCTACAATTGTGTTCAGTATGTTATTTAGAGTCTGATGAAACAAACTTGTTTTTTTGTGAATAGTAAAATGACCCTATGAATAGTAATATGAATAGTAATATGACCTCATTAATAGTAAATAATATTATTATTTTATTTTCCCATGGCAATAGGATAATGGGATCTTAATTAATTTTCCAATGTCACATAAAACTAATTGCACTTCAATATTGTTATTTTTCGAATTAACTGTGACATTATTTAAAAATTAAATTAACAATATTTAGAAAATTATTTTTGAAAAATGGAGTTCATTTTTGAATTCTACACATCGAAAAATGGTTGGGGTAAATTTTTGGTATTTTTTTGAAACTCTTGAATTTTCGGTGAATAGTGAAATACTGTAAAATACCGTATAATCAAATTATCAGTAAAAATGCACTATTTATGACATCATAAGTGATTCAAGGACACTTGCTTCGAACTCACTTGATATTTTCACTAATTAAGGCCACTTGATTTGAGATTATTCATAGTCTTGATAAAAATATTATAATAATAATTAAAATAATCTAAAATACCTCCCCTCCTCCACTATAAATATCACCCTCACTCCCCTCTTCCTCCCACACCTCTCAAGCCTTGAGCATTGTCTAATTTCTGCCAAATTACCTCCCCAATATTCTTCCCCACGTCCTAGAGCTGCTGGTCTCACCAAAAGACCAAGACCAATGCCCTTAAGGAGGATCTCAAGGAGAAGAGATCAAGAGGTAAACATCCTCTTTCATTTTCATTCTTTTCTTCCATTTTATGTTATTCTCTTCCTTTCCCTTTGTCTTTTGTTGGGATATTTCATTAAATTTTTCCCCTTACTGTCCAAAGTTTTTATGATGATGAGATATTCCATTCCTCTCATAAATCTTGTTTTTATGAAATTTTAAGAGACGCTGTTAGGCTGCCGAATTTTTGTATGAAATTTCTCATGTTTTCTTCATTTCATTATTCCATTCTCTTCTTTATTCACCCCCTATTATCCAAGAGGCGTGAAATCTCCAGAATCATGTATATTCTGGATGTTTTCATGTTTATTGAAAATTACAAATCATATTCCTCTCCTCTCTCACTTATTTAAAGAATCAAAAAAACATTGTCCATTTGTGTCGAATTACCGATATCGTGGACGATGTATTTTCATTTTCCATTAATTCTTTCAAGTCTGGTTGTGAAACCATTTATATGGTTGAACCAGGTTATAAGATATTTTTATGACTCATATAAGGTTCTGTAATTCTTTTGTACTCATGATTCAAATTTATAAGACTAAATGATGTTGTAATTATCAAAGAACCACTTAAATGACCTAAACGAACATAATTAATGTTTTAACTTATAAATCATCATCATATAAAGCACCAAATTGATAAATGGTATAATTTATGGTACTGTAAATATGTAAATACTACTCCATTCCAATTCTGTAGTTTCACTTCCAATCAACAAGAACGATTCATCATGAACTGATTGTGAAAATCACAAAAGAACTCACCCAAAATAATGCAAGGAACAAAATACTAACAATTAAGGGGTGAAATGAGGTTATCAAATGACCATATAAGATTTTATAAACATGAACATGTTTCTATAAAATACTAATAACACTCTTTTAACCATTATACAGGAGGTTTAAACAATTTTTAAGTAAGGCAATCCCAAGGTAAGGGAATTCTTAACCCGATTTCCATTCTTTGGGTTATCATTCTAATTTATAATTTATGTGCTATTTAAATTGTTTGTGTGATGGTTTTTGTTTATATTATGTTTCATTATGTGTATTTACAGTGTATATACATATTACATCCACTCTATTAATCCTCAATTCAAGTATATGATGTTTATAAGGGACTTTTCTTCTAAAATCCTCTTTTAAAATTCTGTTTTATAAGATTCAAAGGCAATGTTTTTATGATATTGTTTATGTTGTATGATTATGTTTTGGTTATTGGGCATTGTTTATGATGAAGGTTGGGACCTATATTTCCCTCTAATGCATTGGGTATGAGTAAGTTGGAGGTCGGTCGTATGGTTACTCCAAGTGTAACTGTGATGGTTACACAAAGTAAGGTAGCCGTGAGGGTTACAAATTTTAAGGTAGCCAAGATTGTTACAAGATTATGTATGTAATTCCCCAATATACCTCTATGATTATAATTATGTTTGTGTGGATCTTGTGTAAATCTCATGTTACGCTAAGTAAGATTTTATGGGTGGAAAGCATGTCTTTTGAAAATGTTTTCATACGTCATGCGTATTCATGGACTAATGTGATTTTTCCTTCTTTTTCATACCTTACTGAGATTTTGTGCTCATCCCAAGTTTTTAAATGATTTTTCACAGGTTAATGATGAGTAATACAAGGAAGGAAGACATTTTAAATGTTGAAGAATTGTCAAGGAGTCTTGTTTTATGTTTTAATGTTTTATATTCTGAGGAAAATGGAAATTTATTTTATGGTATCCACTATGTAACAATGTGTAATGTTATGAATGTTTTGTCTTAATTATCTAAAGCTCTGAACTTGAAAATATCCTCAATGTAAAATGATGTGTTTTCTTGATTAAATTCAAGATTATGTATGAAATAAGTGCGGGTCCTTATAGTTGGTAACAGAGGATGGTTTAGATAACTTTAGGGGTTACGGTGATGCTAATATAATACCATAAATAATTTTCACTATATGTTTAATTTATTGTAGCATTTAAAGATTACCATGTTTCTTCATCTAATAAATGTTTGTTTAGAATGGTTGTCCGGAGAAGGAACATGGATGCTGAAGAGGATATGCATCGACAGAATGACATCCTTCCTGATCAATAGCACGGAATGGTAGGGATTGGAACCGAGCAGTTTGTGACAGTAATGGCTCAGCTAACGCAGGCAATAAATGGTGGTGAATTCCATGAAAGAGGACAAATAGAGGTACCCCAACGGAACATGACAGTGGTGGAACATTTTATGAGACAACATCCTCCTGCATTCAATAGATCTTCTAACCCAGTGGCAGCAGAAGGATGGATTAAATCCCTTGAAAAGATATTTGATGTTATGGGATGTTCGGACAATCAAAAGGTAAGTCTTTCCATTTATCGTTTTGAAGGGGAAGCTGATAAGTGGTGGTCAATGGTAAGGAATATCAGGGGTAGAGAGGATTTTGATTCCTTAGTGTGGGATGAATTTAAATTTCATTCTCTTGAAAAATATTTTCCTAAGGTGGTGCAACTTAGAATGGAGAAACAATTCCTTGAATTGAAACAAAAGGAAGATGATTCAGTGGCTATGTATGAGGCGAACTTCACCCGACTGGAGAGGTATGCTCCAAATATTATTCTGGATCTCGATAGCAAAATCAACCGCTTTTTCTCAGGATTGAAGCCAAGGTATCGAAGGGCGTTGGCCTCTCATGAATTCAAAAGTTACGAGAAACTTGTCCGGTGTGCTGAGAGGGTAGAGATGGAGTTTGCTGACGATCACATGAAATTTGGAAACAAAGAGAAGAAGAGGTCCAATTGGAAAGCAATGGGTAAGAATCAACCAATGAAATCTGATGGTAAGAAAATACAGTTTCTAGTTTGTGAAAAGTGTGGCAAGAAGCACCCTGGGGAATGTCTTATTAAAACTCGGAAGTGTTTTAAATGTGGTAAATTTAGACATATGGCCCGAGATTGCAATGAAAATGATCCAAAGAATAATCCTGATAAGAAAACTGTAAAGTGTTTTAAATGTGGTGAGATGGGTCACTATGCAAATGCCTGTCCAAAGAGGGATCCAAATGATGCAAAGTAGCCAGACTATAAGCAGAAAGGTGTAGTGAGATCCTTTGCGACTACGTTAGCAGATATTGGGCCATCCAATGAAGTTGTATCAGGTACTTTGTTTGTTCACTCAGATTTTGCTAAAGTTTTGTTTGATACGAGGTCTACATATTCCTTCATCTCTGAGAAATTTTCTAGTAAATTGGAAATATCACCTCAACAAATGATACCCGAACTTGTTGTTAAAACACCAAGGGGAAATGTTATAGCATATAGGAATTATAAGAATGTTTATATTGTGGTATGTGGAAAGACTTTACCTGAAAACCTTGTTGTTTTACCCTTAGTCGATTTTGATGTTATTCTGGGGATGGACTGGCTTTCTGATTATCATGCTAAGATTGACTGTAGAGCTAAGGAAGTTGTTTTTCAGAAAGAGTTTCAGTTTGTATACAAGAATGAACCCATACAATTTATAACATATCAAGAAGCTGAGAAACTACTGAAAGATGGAAATGAAAGTTATCTGGCTCATATTGTTGAAAACAATGGAACTATTCAAATTAATGATGTGCCAGTGGTAAATGAATACATTGATGTTTTTCCTGAGGATTTACCCAGTGTCATACCTAAACAAGAAGTAAAATTCACAATTGACTTAGTTCCTAATGCTAAGACAATTTCAAATCCCCCATATCGTATGGTTCCAATAGAACTTCGTGAATTGAAAAATCAGTTGCAGGATTTGCTTGTGAAAGGCTTCATTCATCCCAGTACTTCACCATGGGGAGCCCCTGTTTTGTTTGTTAAAAAGAAAGATGGTTCCATGAGACTTTTCATTGATTATAGAGATTTGAATAACATCACTGTTAAAAAAAAGTATCCTTTGCCTCATATTGATGACTTGTTTGATCAGCTCCAGGGAGCTCAGTACTTTTCCAAGATTGACTTGAGATCCGGATACCATCAGCTGAAGGGGAAGGAGGATGACATCCCGAAAACAGCCTTTCGTACTAGATATGGGCATTATGAATTTGTTGTTATTCCATTTGGGTTAACTAATGCACCTAATGTATTCATGAATCTTATGAATAGAGTATTTCATGAATTCTTGGATAAGTTTGTGGTTGTTTTTATTGATGACATTTTGGTTTTTTATAAAAATAAAGAGGAGCATGAAAAACATCTAAGGGTTGTTTTACAAACTTTAAAAGAAAAGAAACTATATGGAAAATTCAGCAAGTGTGATTTTTGGTTGCAACAGATTTCTTTTCTTGGGCACATTGTAAATAAGGATGGAATAACAGTTGATCCTGCCAAAACAAAAGTAGTTGATGAATGGCCAAGACCCACAAATGTTAAAGAGATTCGTAGTTTTCTGGGCTTAGCAAGTTATTACCGATGCTTTGTTAAGAACTTTGCACGGTTATCTAGCCCAATAACTAAGTAAACACGGAAAGGGATTAAATTTGTTTGGACAGAGGAATGTGATGTTTGTTTTCAGGAACTAAAGAAGAGATTGGTGAATTCTCCAGTTTTGGCCTTACCTTCCCGGAATGGTGAGTTTTTCATCTATAGTGATGCTTTTTTGAAGGGACTTGGTTGTGTTTTGATGCAGAATGATCAGGTAATTGACTATGCTTCGAGAAAACTTAAACCTCATGAGCTGAATTATCCCACACATGATTTTGAATTGGAAGCTGTGGTTTTTGCTTTGAAAATATGGAGGCATCATCTATACAGAACCAAATGCCAAATATATACTGACCATAAAAGTCTCAAGTATATATTCACTCAGAAGGAATTAAACATGAGGTAGAGAAGATGGCTAGAACTGATAAAGTATTATGACTGCACGATTAATTACCATCCTGGAAAAGCAAACAAATTAGCGGATGCCTTAAGTCGGAAAAATCACGCATCATTAACCATGCTACGTTTGGAACGTGATCCCTTGATTAATGATTTGATAAATTTTGGCTTAGAAGTTGTTGGTGCAGGGAATATATCTGTTTTGTTTCAGGTTGCAGTGCAGTCTTCGTTGTCAGACAGAATTATGAAAGCATAGAGGGAAGACCGTGAGCTACAAAAAAAGGTAGAATTGGTTAAAATGGGTAAGTTTCCATAATTTAATCTTGATAAAGATTGTGTTTTAAGTTTTGGAAAAAGGTTGTTTGTGCCTTGTGATTCCCAGATGAAGAAAGAATTGTTGTGTGAAGCTCATAGTTCTCCATTTTCTGTTCATCCTGGAAGTACTAAGATGTACAGAGACCTTCGGGAGTATTACTGGTGGAATGGGATGAAAAGAGATATTGCTGATTTTACAATGAAATGTTTGACATGTCAGCAGGTTAAAGAAGAGCGGCAGTTACCGAAGGGGATGCTTCAGCCTTTGCCAGTGCCAGAATGGAAATGGGAGAATATATCCATGGATTTTGTGGTGGGACTACCAAAGACTTCTCAAGGTAACAATGCGATATGGGTTATTGTTGATCGGCTAACAAAGTCTGCTCATTTTCTTTCTATTCGAGATACAATGACATTAGATCAGCTTTCTCGATTGTACCTCAAAGAGATTGTCAGGTTACATGGAGTTCCTCTTTCCATTGTGTCTGACCGAGATCCCAGGTTCACTTCAAAATTTTGGAAGGGACTTCATAAGTCTTTGGGCACAGATTTGAATTTCAGTACAGCTTTTCATCCTCAATCATATGGGCAGTCAGAACGAACGATTCAAACTTCGGAGGATATGCTTCGAGATTGTTCAATGGACTATCAGGGAAGTTGGGATCATCATATTTGACTAGTTGAGTTTTATTATAATAACAGTTTCCATTCCAGTATTCAGATGGCACCTTTTGAGGCCTTGTATGGAAAGCTGTGTCGGACTCCTGCGTTTTGGGATGAAGTCGGTGAAAGAAAATTGATGGGGCCATAATTAGTATAAGAAGTGGCTGAGAAAGTGAGGATGATCCAGCAACACATGAGGACAGCTCAGAGCAGGCAGAAAAGTTATGCATATAACAAAAGGAAAGACTTCTCTTTCAAGGTAGGTGACCATGTTTTCCTTAAAATATCTCCTTGGAAAAGTGTGATGCGTTTCGGTAAGAAAGGGAAACTAAGTCCATGGTTCATTGGTCCTTTTGAAATCTTGGATAAAGTTGGAACAGTTGCATACCGCGTAGCTTTGCCTCCGAGCTTATTTCAGATGCACAATTTTTTTCATGTTTCGATGTTGAGAAAGTATGTTCCAGATTCATCACATGTCTTGAGGCCAGAAGCAGTTCAGCTAGCAGAGAACCTTTCTTATGAAGAAAAACTGGTTCAGATTCTTGAACGAAGAGAACAGGTATTGCGGAATAAGGTAATCCACCAGGTAAAGGTTTTGTGGAGAAACCACATGGTTGAAGAAGCAACATGGGAGTCTGAAAATGCTATGAGGGAAAAATACCCTCAGTTGTTTAATAAGTAAATAAAATTGTGAGGAAGCAATTTCAAGAAGATGGGGATAATGTAACATCCCAAGGTTTTCTAAAAATAAATTGAAAATGATTGAAATTTTGTGGTATATATTTATATGTATCCTTTAAACATAATTTTATTTCTTCTATGATTTGAATTTCAAGAAACTGTCATCTACAATTGTGTTCAGTATGTTATTTAGAGTCTAATGAAACAAACTTGTTTTTTGGTGAATAGTACCATGCCCTTATGAATAGTAATATGAATAGTAATATGACCTCATGAATAGTAAATATTATTATTATTTTATTTTCCCATGGCTATAGGATAATGGGATCTTAATTAATTTTCCAATGTCACATAAAACTAATTGCACTTCAATATTGTTATTTTTCAAATTTACTGTGACCTTATTTAAAAATTAAATTAATAATATTTAGAAAATTATTTTTGAAAAATGGAGTTCATTTTTGAATTCTACACATCGAAAAATGGTTGGGGTAAATTTTTGGTATTTTTCTGAAACTCTTGAATTTTCAGTGAATAGTGAAATACGGTAAAATACCGTATAATCAATTTATCTGTAAAAATGCACTATTTATGACATCATAAGTGATGCAAGGCCACTTGCTTCGAACTAACTTTATATTTTCACTAATTAAGGCCACTTGATTTGAGATTATTCATAGTCTTCATAAAAATATTATAATAATTATTAAAATAATCTAAAATACCTCCCCTCCTTCACTATAAATATCACCCTCACTCCCCTCTTCCTCCCATACCTCTCAAGCCTTGAGCATTCTCTAATTTCTGCCAAATTACCTCCCCAATATTCTTCCCCACGTCCTAGAGCTTCTGGTCTCACCAAAAGACCAAGACCAAAGCCCTTAAGGAGGATCTCATGGAGAAGAGATCAAGAGGTAAACATCCTCTTTCATTTTCATTCTTTTATTCCATTTTATGTTATTCTATTCCTTTCCCTTTGTCTTTTGTTGGGATATTTCATTAAATTTTTCCCCTAATTGTCCAACGTTTGTATGATGATGAGATATTCCATTCCTCTCATAAATCTTGTTTTTATGAAATTTTAAGAGACGTCGTTAGGCTGTCGAATTTTTGTAAGAAAGTTCTCATGTTTTCTTCATTTCATGATTCCTTTCTCTTCTTTATTCACCCCCTATTATCAAAGAGGCATGAAATATCCAGAATCATGTATATTCTGGATGTTTTAATGTTTATGGAAAATTACAAATCATTATTCCACTCCTCTCTCACTTATTTAAAGAATCAAAAAAAACATTGTCTATTTGTGTCGAATTACTGATATCGTGGACGATGTATTTTCAATTTCCATTAATTCTTTCAAGTCTGGTTGTGAAACCATTTATATGGTTGAACCAGGTTATAAGATATTTTTATGACTCATATAAGGTTCTGTAATTCTTTTGTACTCATGATTAAAATTTATAAGACTAAATGATGTTGTAATTATCAAAGAACCACTTAAATGACCTAAACGAACATAATTAATGTTTTAACTTATAAATCATCATCATATAAAGCACCAAAATGATAAATGGTATAATTTATGGTACTGGAAATATGTAAATCCTACTCCATTCCAATTCTGGAGTTTGACTTCCAATCAACAAGAACGATTCATCATGAACCGATTGTGAAAATCACAAAAGAACTCACCCAAAATAATGCAAGGAACAAAATACTAACAATTAAGGGGTGAAATGAGGTTATGAAATGACCATATAAGATGTTATAAACATGAACATGTTTCTATAAAATACTAATAACACACTTTTAACAATTATACAGGAGGTTTAAACAATTTTTAAGTAAGGCAAGCCCAAGGTAAGGGAATTCTTAACCCGATTTCCATTCTTTGGGTTATCATTCTAATTTATAATTTATGTGCTATTTAAATTGTTTGTGTGATGGTTTTTGTTTATATTATGTTCCATTATATGTATTTAAAGAGTATATACATATTACATCTACTCTATTAATCCTCACTTCAAGTATATGATGTTTATAAGGGACTTTTCTTCTAAAATCCTCTTTTAAAATTCTGTTTTATAAGATTCAAAGGCAATGTTTTTATGCTATTGTTTATGTTGTATGATTATGTTTTGGTTATTGGGCATTGTTTATGATGAAGGTTGGGACCTATATTTCCCTCCAATGCATTGGGTATGAGTAAGTTGGAGGTCGGCCGTATGGTTACTCCAAGTGTAACTGTGATGGTTACACAAAGTAAGGTAGCCGTGAGGGTTACACATTTTAAGGTAGCAAAGATGGTTACAAGATTATGTAATTAATGCCCCAATATACCTCTATGATTATAATTATGTTTGTGTGGATCTTGTGTAAATATCATGTTACGATAAGTAAGATTTTATGGGTGGAAAGCATGTCTTTTGAAAATGTTTTCATACGTCATGTGTATTCATGGACTAATGTGATTTTTCCTTCTTTTTCATACCTTACTGAGCTTTTGTGCTCATCCCAAGTTTTTAAATGATTTTTTCACAGGTTAATGATGAGTAATACAATGAAGGAAGACATGTTAAATGTTGAAGAATTGTCAAGGAGTCTTGTTTTATGTTTTAATGTTTTATATTCTGAGGAAAATGGAAACTTATTTTATGGTATCCACTATGTAACAATGTGTAATGTTATAAATGTTTTGTCTTAATTCTCTAAAGATATGAACTTGAAAAGATCCTCAATGTAAAATGAAGTGTTTTCTTGATTAAATTCAAGATTATGTATGAAATAAGTGCAGGTCCTTATAACCAACTTCCAAAAGTTTGAATTACCTAAAAATAATAAAAACACTAGAAATAAGGGAATTTATAATAAAAAAACTAAAATAATAATGAGTTGAAATTTTGGTACCTGATAGAATGAAAGGCTGTAATATATGAAATGTGCAAGAAACTCATTATAAGGACCCGTCCTTAAACATTACATAATATTTAATTAAGTTAATAATTCACATTTAATATATTTTTAGGTTTGAAGCTTTAGAGAATTAGGTAATAACATAAACATAAAAAATTGAATATTACATGTATACACTTCGACTCATTATCCATTTTTTTCATAAAGTAATTTTTTTTTGAAAAATAGAGTCATGTATAGTCCCAAGTTTTAGATAAAATGACTTTTCCTTAATCCCATCCTTGACCCTATTCCTCTTTATGTCATATGAAAAAGCATTTCAAAAACATGGGATAAGCATAAAAATCTCAATAAGGGATACACAAAGAATGAAAACTATTAGTTTTTCAATACAACTAGTAAACCATGAATACCTTATCATAAGTAATACTTTTCACCTTAATGAAGTAGTAAATACTCTTCACTGAATAAAAGATCATTTCTTACCATTTTTTAACCATAATATTACCATAAAACTCATTGAAATAACACATAACATATATAGGTAACTTGGGACATAAACATACTTACATGGAATAACCATATGGTCGACATCCACACATATCATTAAATGTAATAGCCATATGGCTGACTTCCATACCCAATAAATTGGAGGTTATAATGTAACCACCCATATTGGTTTATAACAACACCACCCATCATTTGGTTTATCACATAAACATTGGTCAAATGTCCAAGTACCATTACAAAATCATAACACATAAAATATTGCAAATATAAACATTTCACTAATAACATTTAATTTTCAATCACCAGAAATCATTTCAAGATATTGAAATAATAAATCCTTTACAAAAACATTTTCAATACCAAAACATCCAAAAACATAATCAAGGATTTCTTTTATTTTTAAAAACATTAATGCTTCTAGAGGAATCCAAATAACGATAACGACAGTGGAGAGGTCATTTTCACCGCAAATGTTAAAAAAATTAAATTTAAAATTTAGTAAAATGATATGTAGAAAAAATATTCCCTTTGAATGAAATGAAAATTCAATGGGGTTTATACACAATATAAAAGAAAGTTGTGTATAAATCATAATATGCCACAATGAAAAGATATTGAGACGAAGTCCCTTACCTCATGTCTGACTTGACCCGTTCATTCTTTTATTTCTTGATTAATAAAATTCAGTTATTTTTTAATTTCATAAGAACATTTTTCAAGTTTATTTTTCCTTTTATGTCATTTATTACCTTTCTATAACAATTAGTTAATTATTTGAGTTCATATCAGACATTTTGTTGATTTTCAGAACTTGAGTTAAAAATAAACTTATTATAATTTTAAATTGTCCATGTGGTAGAAATTCCATTCTCTCTAGAGAGATATTTATGATTTATATATCATATATATAATATAAATCTAGTATATATGTATTTATAAAAGAACATAACAATTGGAGATAAGAAATGAAATGCATCGTTCATGGAGATGGTGAGTCGTACGTACGCATGAATGCTACTTTCATTTCTATTTCGTATTTTAATGGAATAAAAATATAATGATACATACGTATATTATAATTCTAATATAATATCATATATAATTTCATTAACACCATCATTTATTTGTCACACATAAGGAATGAACGAGTCATGTCCCTTTGAGGGGGCGGTAGTCCGCACTTTCTCAAATGAAATTATCGCTTTTACCCATTATAGAAACCATAAATTTATAATATAAATGAAAAATAAATAAGAAAAAATAAAAAAAATAAACATATTATATATCATATATAAATATAGTTCTATCATAATGTCCACCATGAGAGGTAGTTGGAGATATTTGAACAATCATCGTTTCATGGGGCTGTAGTCAGCCGTCCACAGAAACAATATGTTTTTATCCATTAGATGGAGGTGTGTGTAACTGTAGTTATAATAATCCTCCTAAAAACAACCTCTAATATTTTGGATAATAGTTTTTTTATAAAGGGAAGTAATAAAAAGAGTTTATGGGGTTAGATAAGTAAAATAAAATAAAATAACTTAAGAGAAGAGGTTACCCAAAAATCGGGTAACTCCCTTTGGTTTGAACCAAAAGGATTTATTGAAGTTCCTTACACTTAAGGTAAGGATTCTAGGAATAAGAGAGGGACGTGGAAGGTTGTTTAGTAAAAGGATAGAAAATCCAAGGGGCTTGAGAGGTGTGAGGAATGGGTTAGAAGTCATGTCCTTTTATAAGGGGGGGAGGGGCTCTTTAAGAAAGTTTGAAAATATTATTTTATTATTAACTTATATTTAGTTTCAAAAGGTCTAAAACTCATTACAGTCAAACAAAGGATGAAAAATATTCGAAATAAAATCATAAAATAATAATTGGACAAGTTTTAGATTTTTTTAATATATATAATATTGTTTATTTAAATCATCCATTAATGTGGTAAACACAGCATTATTATTGTGTCATAAATAATTTTAGTTATTTCTTATCTATAAATTATAAAAAAAATACCATAATGTAGGAAATAGTTTTAGACTTCAAATTAATATTTTCAACATAATCGATAACTTTTATAACTATATTTAAAAATTAATTTACTAAGAGATATATTCTTATGCCATTTTTTCCTTAACATTAAATTAATTGACCTAATGTGTCATTATCACTCCAAAGTGGCTTCAGGGGGTCCCAAAATCAGAAAAAGGATTCCCATGGTCAGATATGTATCAACCAATAGGATTAAGACAATGTAAGGGTAATTTAATATTACTATAATATTATTTTTTACCCTTATTTAACAGATTTACCCTTTAACCATGGTAAATAAAATATTTATTAAAGTAAATAGTTAAAATGTATAAAAATAAAAAGTTACCAATTTACACAATTTGGACCTCATGATTCCAAATATTGAATAAATTTTTCTAAATTCAAAACACAAAAGTGGCAGAAATTAATTTGAAATTTATTCCTGTTGTCAAAACAAAAATCGTGTTTTTAAGAAATAATACCTATTAAAAGATTGATCCTTGTTTATGTCCAATTTCAAATTGAAATTACATCCACTGACTGAAATTGGATTAAATGGTAAAAACAAAATCTAATTACACTTTTGACTTAACTAAAAAGATAATCTAACCATATAAATAAGTTGGATTAAAAAGCATTTTTGAATTAAAATACATTATTTTTCACTATTCATTAAAAAACGAACTTTATCAAAAAAATACCAAAAATTTACCCAAAGTAAATATTAATATCCCGAATATAAATAAGAATACGGTTTTGTCAAACATAACATATAAAATTGAAGAAAACAATATTTAAAAGCAGTTCTCCATCAAAAGGCTGTAAGTTGACATTTTCAAGAATATTAGAGTATTTATGCATAAAATTAGATTCATTCACATTTTAAGCCTCTAAATTTCATTGGATAAATGTAAAAACATTTATAAAACATGTATAATCATATTTTAGTTAGTTCTATTCATTACCACCATTACAATGACTAGTCATTAACTACTATTTAAAATAATAATATTATATTTTTAGTAAGAAATGTAGATTTCAAAGAAACATGTTGTTGAGTATCAGGTACTGCATCTTACATAGCATCCCTTTTAAAGTAAAATTAATATTTAATTCAAAAATATTAATAAATATTAAATTTTATATTCTTTATTTACCTGGGATGTAACATCCTTCCCCCCTTTTGAAATTGCATCCTCGCAATTTTTATTCACTTATTAAATAAGTGTGGGTATTTATCTCTCATGAAATTTTCAGATTCCTATGTTGCCTATTCCACCATATGGGTTTTCCACAAACCTTTACCTGATTAATTACTTTATTCCTCAACACTTTCTCTCTTTGGTCAAGAATCTAGACTGGTTATTCCTCATAAGAGAGATTCTTTTCAAACTGAACTACTTATGGGCTCAAAATATGAGATGGATCTGGCATATATTCCTCAACATTTTAACATGAAAAACATTGTGTAACTAGGATAAAGATGGATATTAAGACACTATGTATGCAACTGATCCAACTTTCTCCAGGATTTCATATGGTCCAATGAACCTCGGACTCAAATTTCCCTTCTTACCAAAATGAATCACACTTTTCCATGGAGAAACATTGAGAAAGACATGATCACCAACCTCGAAAGAAAGATCCTTCCTCAAGTTGTTCGCATAACTTTTCTGCTTGTTCTGTGTTGTTATCATGTTCTTCAAAATCAACTGAACTCTTTTTGTCATCTCTTCTACCAATTATGGTCGTATCAGTTTCCTTTCACCTAATTCATCCCAAAAAGATGGTGTTTGACAATGTTTTATATATAATGCCTCAAACGGAGCCATTTGTATACTAGAATGAAAATCGTTATTATAAGAAAATTCAAACAAAAAAAGATGTTTGTCCCAATTTCCCTAGTAATCCAGTGAACAGGCACGTAGCATATCATCCAAATTCTGTATTTTTCATTCTAACTACACATCTGATTGAGGATGAAAAGCTATAATAAAATTTAATTGAGTACCCAAAAAAATTTGAAGGCCTTTCCAAAAGTTAGAACCAATCCTGGGATCACGATCAGATACAATGGATAGGGGAACTCCATGCAACCTGATGATCTCTTTAACATACAACTAAGAACGTTGATTTACAGATATAGTATCTTGAATAGGAAGGAAATGATAAGATTTAATCAATTGATCAACAATATCCTATATTGAATTGTTACCTCAAGATGTATTTTATAATCCCACAACGAAGTCCATGGACATATTTTTCCATTTCCACTCTGGCACTGGTAAAGGTTGAAGCTTTCCTTTCAGTAACAACCACTCTTCTTTAACCTGTTGATTAGTCAAACACTTCACAATAAAGTCAGCAATATCTCTTTTCATTCCATCCCACTAGTAATACTCCCAAAGATCTATGTACATCTTAGTACTACGAAGATGAACTGAAAATGGAGAATGATGAGCTTCACATAACTACTCATTCTTCAACTGTGAATCACTAGACACACATAATCTTTTCCCAATCCTCATAACACAATCATTATCAATGTTAAATTCATGAAACATACCCTTCTAAACCAACTCTACTTTTTCGGTAACTCACTATCTTATTTCTGCGCTTTTTTTATTCTATCTGATAGATATGATTTTACTGACACCTAAAAAACAGAGGAATTTTGTGCACCAAATACTTCTATGACGAATTTCATCAAATCAAAAACCAAATGATCTTATTCCAAACATATCATGGTTAATTTAGCATTAATTTTTTGAATAAAAGCATCAGCCACTTTATTTTTCTTTCCTGGGTGGTAAAGGATCGTGAAATAATAATCCCTAATTAATTATAACCATCTCCTCTATCTCTTGTTCAATTATTTCTGAGTGAATATATAATTCAAACTTTTTTAGTCAGTATATATTTCACATTTAACTTCATAGAGATGATGCCTCCAAATTTTTAAAGAAAAAACAACAACAGCTTATTCAAAATCATGTGTAGGTTAATTTAACTCATGAGGTTTCAACTGATGTGAAGCATAAGAAATTACCTTATCATTCTACATAAGGACACAACCATGTCCTTTCAACAAGGCATCACTGTATATAAAAAACTCACCATTTCTAGAAAGAAGGGCCAAAACTAGAGAACTCACCAATCTTTTTTTCAATTCCAGAAAAAAAAATCATCACATTCATTTGTCCAGATGAACATAACACCTTTTTTAGTTAACATAGTTATTGGACTAGATAACTATGAAAAATTCAAAAACAATCCTCTGGTAATAACCTCATAAACCAAGGAAACTACAGATCTCAGTTATATTTGTAGGTCTTCGCCAATCTTCAACTACTTTTGTTTTAGAAGGATCAATATTTATGCCATATTTTTGAAATAATGTGACCAAGGAAATAAATTTTTTGTAACCAAAACACACACTTTATGAATTTCCCAAACAGTTTATTTTCTTTTAAGGTTTGCAAGACAACCTTTAAATGAATTTCATGCTCCTCTTTGCTTTTAGAATAAACCAAAATATCATCAATAAAAATGACCAAAAGCTTATCCAAAAACACATGGAAAATTCTATTCATAAGATCCATGAACACAACATGTGCATAGGATAACCCAAAAGGCATAACTACAAATTCATAATGGTTATATCTAGTATGAAATGTGGTCCTTAGGATGTCTATATCCTTTAATTTCGACTAATGGTACCCCAAAATCATGTCAATATTCAAAAAATACTAATCTCCCTGGATCAGGTCAAAAAAATCATCTATGTGAGGAAAAGGATACTTGTTATTAATAGTGATGTTATTTAATGCTCTATAATCAATGAAATATCTCATTAAACCATCTTTCATTTTAACAAAAAAATAAAAGATCACTTCATGGTGATGTTCTAGGTTGAATGAAACCTTCATCTAATAATTCCTGCAATTAATTCTTTAACTATTAAAGTTTAATTTGAGCCATTCGATAATGGGGTTTTGAAATTAGCATAGCATCAGAAACTAAGTCAACAGTAAATTCAGCTTCCCAGTCAGGTATAATACAGGGTGACTCATCAAGAAAAACATCAAGAAACTCTTTTAAAACTGGCACATCATTAATCTAGAAAGTTACTTGGTTTTCAAAAAATACGTGAAAGGAAATATTCATTTCCAACTTTTACTAGTTTCTCAGCTTCTTGATATGTTATCAAAAGTAAGGTTTCATTCTTGTACACAAACTGAAATTATTTCTAAATAGAAACTTCATTAGCTCTGCATTCAATTTTATTATGATAAACAAAAAGACAATCCCTACCCAAAATATCATCAAACTCTACTAGGGGAAAACAATAAGGTTTTCATGTAGAATATTTCTGCACACAAGGGCATGAAGGTTATTATAATTTCTTTTTGTCTCAAAATTTCCCCCTGTGTTTTTACCATAAGATTATGATTCATATCTTTAGATGGAATTCCCAATTTACTAGAAAACGTTTTAGAAATGAATGAATATATAGTAATTGAATCAAAAACACGTTTTCACAATCTGAAAAAACTAACAGTGTACCTAATACTACTTCATTCGATGGCCCAACATCTACTGAAGTAGTTTCAAAGGATTTCACCACCCCTTTCTGCTTGTAGTCAAGCTTCTTTCCCTTATTTGAGTTCTTTTTTGGACACACATTTTCATAATGACACATTTCATTGCACATAAAACATCTTACCATTGGTTTTTCATTGCCTTCTTGATCATCTTTCTTATAGTTACGAGCAATATGACCAGACTTACCACACTAGAAGCAATTTCTAGACATTAACAAACATTCTCCTGGATGTTTTATTAACACACTTTTCAAAATATAGATATTTAATTTTCTTACCCCCATGCTTATTTGATTAATTGTTTCCCTTTTCCCTCGAATTGGACCTCTTCTTTTGTTTTCTCTCTTAGAACACATGATCATCAGAGAACTCCATTTCTACCTTCTCAGAACATCTGAAAACGTTTTCATTTCTTTTGAACTCACCAGAGGATAATTCTCCTCAATATCGCAGTTTCAGTATTGAGTAAAATCAATTTATCTTACTATCAATATATCAGATGAAATTTAGAGCCTACCTTGCCAGTCGAGTGAATTTTGCTTCATAAGCAAAAACTGAGTCATCCTCCTGCCTCAATTCTAAGAATTATTTTTACAACCTAAGACGGACTACCATAGGAAAATATTTCTAAAAAGGTATACCTTTGAATTCATCCTAATAAAGATCATCAATCTCCTCACTATCCATGATTGTTTTCTCCATAGACCACTACTAATCATATTCAACTTTAAAATGATAAAAAGAAAGACTAACCTTTTGATTTTCTGAACACCCCATGACATAAAAAATATTCTCTAGTGATTTAATCCACCCATGAGCTGGAATAGGGTCAGATTATCCTCTGAATGATGGGGTACGTTTCCTCTTAAAATTCTCCACTACTAAAATGTTCCTCTGTGGTTGATCTGGCTGATCTCGTGCATGGATATCACCACCATTTATATCCTGATTCAATTGTTCCATCACTCAACAAACTATTCATAACCAATTTTGACCATATTAGGTTTCATATTTTGAAGGTTATTATTCTCTTCTGTATGTCTTCCCAACATATCTTCCATGTTTCCTCTGTAGAAAACCATTCTGAACATAGAAATATTTTAGTTGAAGCAACATGGTAATCTATAAATTCTATATCATTTAAATCTAACTATAAATTTATTGACATTAATTTCACAATAATCTAACTCTTAATGTTTTCTAAACCAACCTATGATACCAACTATAAGGACCCAGACATAAACATTACATAATCTTGAATTAAGTTAATAATTCACATTGAGGATCTATTCAGGTTTTGAGATTTAGAGAATTAGTTCATAACATAAACATAAAAACTTTAATATTACATGTAGACACTTCTACTCAATATACATTTAAAAAAAACTCTTTGAAAAAAAGAGTCCTATCAAGTACTATGTTTTAGATACCATGACATTTTATTGATCTCATCTTTGACCCTATTCCAATTTATGTCATGTGAAAAACTTTTCAAAAACTTGGGATGAGCATACAAATCTCAGTAAGGGATACACAAAGTTGGAAAACTATTAGTTTTTCAAAACAACAATTAACATATTAACACTTTATCATATTTAATAGTTTTCACCTTTATGAAGTAGTAAACACTCTTCACTGAATAAAAGATCATTGCTTACCATTTTTCAACCAAAATATTACAATAAAACTCATATAAAGAACACATAACATATAAAGGTAACTTGAGACATAAACATACTTAAAAGGAATAACCTTATGTTCGACTTCCACACCTATCACTAAATGGAATAGCCATGAGGCTGACTTCCATACCCAATGCATTGGAGGTTATAACGTAACCACCCATCCTAGTTTATCATGACACCACCAGTTATTTGGTTTATCACGTAACCACCCATCAAATGTCCAAGTACCATTATAAAATCATAACACATAAAATAATGCAAATATAAACATTTCACTAATAACATTTAATTTTCAGTCACAAGAAATCATTTCAAGATATTTAAATAATAAATCCATTTCAAAATACATTTTCAATACCAAAACAACCAAAAACATAATAAGGGATTTCTTTTCCTTTTAAAAACATTAAGGCTTATAGAGGAATCCAAATAACGATTACGGCGGCGGAGATGTCATTGTCACTGAAAACATTAAAAACCTTCCTTTTATCATTTATTAAAATTATACAAAGAAAAAAGGTTCCCTTTTAATTAAATGAAATGTAAATGGGTTTTATACACTGCATAAAAGAATGTTTTGTATAAATCATAATATGCCTCAATGAAAGGAGATTGAGACAAAGTCCTTTACCTCGTGTCTGAATTGACGCATTCATTCTTTAATTTACTGAATAATAAACATAATTTAATTTAAACTTGGTTAAGAAAATTTTTCATTTTTTTATTTCTTTTATATCACTTATTACCTTATAATAACAATTATTTATTTATTTGAGTTCGTATCGGACATTTTGTCGATGTTCGGAACGTGAGTTAAAAATGAAATTGTTGTAACTATAAATTATTCATGTGGTCAAAATTACAATATCTACAGAATTATATTTATGATTTTTATATCATATATATCATAAAAATCTAGTATATATTTATTTATAATAGTACATAACATTTAGTGATAATAAATGAAATGCACCGTTCATGGAGACGGTAAGTCGTACGTACGCATGAACGGTACTTTAATTTCTTTTTAGTATTTTAATTTAATGAAAACATAATAATAGACAGGTATATTATAATTCTAGTATAATATCATATATAATTTCTTTAACTCTATTCTTTATACGTCCCATATAAGTCATCAACAAGTCATATCACTTTGAGGGGGTGGTAGTCCCACTTCCTCCAAAGAAATTAACACGTTTACCTATTATGGAAACCTTAAAGGTGTCATATAAATGAAAAATACATAAGCATAAATAAAACATAAACATAATATATATCATATATAAATAAAATTCCATCATAATGTCTACTAGGAGAGGTGGTTGGAGATATTTGAACAATCATCGTTTCATGAGGTAGTAGTTCACCGTCCACATAAACAGTATGTTCGTATCCATTAGGTGGAGGTGTGTGTAAGTGTAGTTTGAATCCTCCTGAAAACAACAAACTAGTATATTTAGGATATTGTTGTTGTTATAAAATAAAGTAATAAAAATATTTTATGGTGTTTTAGAATTAAAATAAAATAAAATAACTTAAGAGAAGGTGTTACCTTAAAACTGGGTAACTCCCTTTTGTTTGAACCAAAAGGATTTATTGAAGTGTCATATGCCTATATTAAGACTTATATGAAGAAAAGAGGGATGTGGGGAGTTCATTTATGTAGATTCTGGATGATCCAAGGGGCTTGAGAGGTGTAAGGAATGGGTTAGAAGTGGGGTCCTTTTATAAGAGGAGGGACTCTTTAGGAATGATTGAAAATATTATTTTATTATAAACCAATGTTTGGTTTCAAAAGGTAAAAAACTAATTAAAGTAGAAGATAATATGATTGATATTATAAATAAAATTTTCAATTAATAATTGTACAGGTTGTAAATATTGTTTTAATATTTATAATCTTATTATTTAAACCATCCATTAATGAGGTACACACAAAATCATTATTGTGTAATAAATAATTTTATTTATTTGATGTCTAAAAATTATAAAAAAAATACCATGATGTATGAAATATTTTTATCTTTAAAATGAATATTTATAGTTGAAGAGATAACTTATATAAACCCATTTAAAAATTGGTTTACTGAAAGATATATGTTTATTCCATTTTTGTCTTTACTTTAAATTAATTAACATAATGTGTCATTATCACACCCAAGTGGCTCCATGGGGTCAATAAATATACCCAAGGATGATCATGGTCAGACCTGTATCAAACAATAGGATTATAACACATGTTATTGAAAATTTAATATAATTATAAGATTATTTTTCACCCTTATTTACCAGATTTACCCTTTAACCGTGGTAAACAAAATATTTAATGAAGTAGATATTTAGAATGTATAAAAATAAAAATTACCTATTTACACGAATTATACCTCCTGATTCAAAATATGGAATCTATTTTTCCAAATTCATAACACATAATTGGAAGAAATTAATTTAAAATTAATTCACATTGTCAAAATAAAAGACTTGTTTTTCAAAAATAATAAATATCAGAATTTTGATACTTTTTATGTCCAATTTCAAATTGAAATTACTTCCAATGACCAAAACTGAATTAAATGGTAAAAACATAATTTAGTATCACTTTTAAACCAATTTAAGAGATAAATAACCATTTAAATAAATTAGTTTAAAAGGTAGTTTTGAATTGAAATACACTATTTTCACTATTCATTAAAAAATTGAACTTTATCAGAAAAATACCAAAAAATTACCCAATGAAAATTTAGATGTACCAATTCTATATAATAATACTATTTTGTTAAATATGACATATAAAAGTTAAAAAATCGATTTAAAAATGATTCTCCTTCAAAAGCTGGTAAATCGACCTTTTAATGAATATTAAAGTATTTATGCTTAAAATTAGATACATTCACATTTTAATCCTATAACATTTTTGGATAAATGTAAAAAAAATTTGAAAACATATATAATAATATTTTAGTTACTTTTTTTCATTCCCACCATTACAATGGATAGTTGTTAACTACCATTTAAAATAATAATATTATATTATTAGTGTGCAATGTAGGATTTCAAAGAAACTCGTTGTTGCGTATCGGGTACGCCATCGAACATAGAATCCCTTTTAAAGTATAATTAATATTTAATTCACAAATAATAATAAATATGAAATTCTTTATTCTTTATTTACCTAGGATTTCCCACTCTTACTATCACAATACAAATGATTTTTTTTCAAAGATCTGTATATTACTATTTTATAAAAATTTCCATATATTTTTCTTCACAAGATTATAATATAAAAATTATATTTATTTTTTAAACCCAACATGTATATTCTCCTACAAGATTAAACACATAGTTTCTGAGTGATTTTATCTTATCTAAACCACATATGAAATCTAAATTGATTTATCCCATAATGAAAAACACAAATAAATTATGATATTATAAAAAATATAGCATACCCTTGATATATCTGAGAATTATCTTTACTATATCTCAATTCACCTGAATTGGATTTTTTGTATTGGATCTAATATATTCATGTCATTTTATAGGATATACCTTGGCCAGTAATCTATGGTATATATTACGAATATCACACATAATAGTAAAGTTATCTCATTATAGTAATGTGACTTCTATATCGTATTATATTATATAACCTATGATATTGGATATTGGTTATATTGGATAATAACACATATCCAAAATGGTTTTCTTCAATTATGAATCATTGAGATAATACATTTATGTTATGTAAAACATGTCATGATCATTGAAATATTCAATGATTGTAAACATTATAATGGGCATGGGTTATGGAAATGCATGTTTGTTTCCAAGAATGGAGTTCACAGTAGGAATTTATTTTGTGTAGGAGAGGTTGGTAAAAGAGTAGATAGTGGTAGATAACATAATAATCATATCCCATCATCACCAAGATAGCTTATTTTATATAAAACATGGAGTGATGAAAGTCTGATCTATGAGAAGATGTTTGTAATGGATGAATATAATCAAAAATATAAACATTTAGTTGAGAGTTTGATTCATGTCATCTCAAATAGAAGAAAATAAAAAATGTAATAAGTTTGATTTATCCTTATTTTATCATATTTTCAGAAGTTTGATATTCCAGTGGATCTTCTAGTCAAACCCTTATCGGCTTGATAACTTTCAGTAATGTAAATTATCTCTATCCCACCACTTGGTAAAGGTAGTTTATCGATTGATGGGAAAGTGAAATTTCATGTGATTCCACTATTGTATATTTGAAATCAATTTGTACATCCCTCATTGTGTATTTCCTACCGATTCTGACACTACACAGTGATACATATTTGAATAATTAAGATGAGGACAACATCATGTTGTGAGTGGGGTCACCTTAAATGTGGTGAGTAGAGACCACCCTCAAGATGTTATGTATATAACCCATGATATTATTATAATTAATTTATCTTATATGTTCATAGATGAGAAATTCCCTCCTGTGAGTGTGGAGGAATTCATGAATTATTTTAAAAGGTGATATATCATTGTCCCTTGATGGGAGACCAAAGTGTACATCATCTTTTATTCTAGAGGTGGAAATAAAATTTCACTAAGTTGAATTATAAGAACCATTTTTTCATTTATAGAGAATATATAACAAACCATCCATTATTTAAATTTGTTTAGGATATATTATTGTTTTATAGGATTTCCCTAGTCATACCATGAGAGTATCAGCCATATAGTAACCTCTTATTTCACTATTAATGGATTCATGGAGTAATGGTTAGAATTTATGAATATAAAGCTCTGATATATTTTGAGATATTAGTCTCATGAAAGTTTCATGGTGGTTGATTTTTATCATATATGACTCTGAGTTTGGGTAATGGAGGAGGCACATGAGAAGCTCATTTCAGAGTAGTTGATTCTTTTGTGAAAAGGGAGATTCTTACCACCATTGCTCAACTATGGTGGTCGAAAAATCCGCCCTTGTATGAGGGAGTCCCATTATGGTTATCTAAATTTAGTGGGACTATTTTTCTAGATGTTCTTAGGTTGTATAACAGAAGGAATTTTTTAAATGTGGGGATCAAATCATCGAATTCCGTATGCAGATAGTTTTCTCTATTGGGGTTCACATTCAATATCATGATGGAGATTAAATTAAATGAATACCTTAGTAGAGAACTAAAATAAGTTTAGTGGCTATATTGGACCCTTTCATGTGTTACCATTATATGAAGATTCTTATTATATGGTGGAAGAGGGGGATTTCTCTAGTGGTTTCATTTTTGTATTCCTATAGTTCTGTGGGTGTTATCCTGGCATCTTGAACTAATAGATTAGGGTTATCTGAATATTAAAGAGCATCCACAATATATTGTGGAATATTATTCCTTCAAAATGGTAGAGGTGTGATGCAATTATGTTTGAGGGTGTTGGTGTTTTTTTAAATGTGAATGAAAACAACTCTCCAGAATGAGAATTGACAAAAGGAACTAGTATGTCTCTGATATTAAATGAAAAGTTGTTCGAGATAAGGATGTGATTACTAGATTTGAATATATATTTATAAGTATGTTTAATATGAATAACGATATCACCTTTGTGTCATGACATAGCGACATTGATGCCAATTCATTGAGGGTAATAGATGATTGAGAAACAAACATTGGTCTAAATGAGTATGGTACCTTGTAAAAATACTGGTTTCAAAATAAAATCACTATGAAATGATCAATTATGGAGTTTGGAATAGATATATTTTTTATAGAAAACCCATTTATATTCATCTTTAAAGGTGTGGTGTGAGGTTTTCCCATTAAATTAACACTAGGAAAAGAACCATTATGGGGATATTAGTAGTCATCCATGGTTTCATTTAATCCCAAATTTCATGGTGACCATTGAGTATGAATTGTTTTCAAGACTCAGATAGATTATGAATATTTTAATACAAAGGATTTGATTTTATATTATATATATCTAATAGAATTTAGTAGTGAAATATTTTTTCCCTTCATGATAGAGTGTATAAAATGTTTGTTTAGATATCTAACAACCATGGGTGAAGGAAGGGTGTATGAAGTTGGGTTAATTTATACTTGAGTTTGTGTCATAATATTCATTGTTAAGGATCCATAGTTGTTATTCACCAATGAATGGTAGATCGAGGTCTGGAACACCCTGGCAGAATTTTCAGTGGTTCTTACTCTGTATGGTGATATCCTTTCCTTCTTGGAGAACTGGTTCCATGGAGCTAAGGGATTCAAGGTGGAGAAGGTGGCCCGCTGGGTGTTGCTGCATGCCGGATTTTGGTGTATTTGGCAGGCACGGAACAAGATGATTCATGAGGGAAGGGTAGTGAAAGCTCGAGTTATAATTGTCTAGGTAAAAAATCTATTGATGGACTGGAATAAGGCAGCGAAGTCTTGGAAAGAGGCTCCCTTGATTCACCGATTTTAATCCCATTCTAGGATTAATGTATCGTTCAGTAGCAGGTCAGGAAATTGGGTTAGATGATGTATCCCATCAGGTGGATTGAAACTCAATACAGGCGATTCCTGTATACAAGGGTACATGAGTGGAAGAGGGGTGTTGCAGGACAGTTTTGGATCTGTTTACTTACCTTTCTCTGCCAGGCTCGGTCAGAGATCATCTCTCCAAACGGAGGATATGGATATGCTCATCGACCTTACCCTGAGTAGGCAGCATGGGCTATACATTTCAGAAGTTGAAACGGACTCCTTAGTTGTCCATGATTCCTTGAAAGGGTGTGGTGTCGCCCCTTAGTCGATATTCTATACTATCAAGAAATGAAAAAGGTTCATCAATAGCAATATTAGTGTATAGAATACCTGGAGGGAGGGGAACCTGGTGGAGAACTACCTAGCCTCAGTGGGGTACCCTGCCATGGTGGATGTGTTTCAACACAAGGCTGGCACCATTAAATCCAATGGTATTGATTTTATTAAAGGGGATTCCCTCGTATTACAGTACATCAGACCTCCGTAGGCTTCCTTCTAGGGGGATCTCTTTTTGGCCTCTTCTTCTTTGTACATCATTTGATTTTCCTTATTTTTCAATAAAATTTCAAAAACAATATTGGATTGAATGAGCCATAGTTTTTTTTCATGGATAAAGATGATTTATGTTGGAGAGGATTTAGCATCCTTGTTTTTTCCAAATAAATACAATTTTTTTATATTTCCATGACATAAGACCACCCCTAGGGATAAACCAATAAATTTACCCTAGCATATGACCTCCTAAAAATTTAGTAATGCTTCTTTTCACCCCCAAATGTAGGAATTAACCTAAAGATAACTCTCAGTGACTTTCTAAGCATATTAAATTTTAATTTATTTTTAATTTTAGTTAATTAATTAAGCAATTGTCCAACAAACATGGATGGTGATATCATAAAAACCATGTCATTTTTTTTAAAAAAAAATATAATATTCCTATAATATTTTTTAGGTTGTTTTCAAAATTGTTTTGGAGTCTTGAGAAATGTAAAGGGTGAAAAATATTATATATTAAGAATAATATATTATTTTTTATTTCATTCATGAAAATTTGTGATGAATAACTTATAATTCCTAAATGGATCATTATATGGGAAAATGAATATCATGGTTGCATCTAGAATTTGAGGCTTATATTTGAGATGGTTTAAAAGAAAATTTCCCATGAGTCCCAAGGGAGAGGCCATTACGAGTGGAATTTATTAATTAATATTAAATTTATAATTGATTTAGTGTGAGAACCACAAAAATATACCTAAATAACATCCATTAAAAAACTTCTCAAGGTTTACCCACACATTATCAAAATAAATCCTAGATATAGAGAGATAATGTGATCCTTAATAAAATGGATGGATCAATATCGAATTAATACCATACTCATGAAATCAATGATTTTGTATTGATGACCATTATAGAATATTTATGTCGTTAATATTATGCTATTAGGTAGGACTTTTTTCATTCTATCTTCTTACACTCTTCATTATTTTGAGTAAGGTATTTCATTCATGAACTAGTATTCTAAACTACATATCCATGTAATTTATCTAATTTTTAATTGTTTCATAAAAAAATTATATTATTATTCTTTACAACTATTATTCATCGTTGAGGATATAAACTTAACTAATCATTCTCTCACCATCACTATGTAATCCAAGAATCCCATTAATCATTATCCCTACAATATTTCCTTAACTTCAATTCATTTTCAACATCAGGCTCTAAAATGCTTAGAGGTTTGATAATTCATATTTTCATTATGATTGATCAATATTAAAGTGTTTCATCCAAAATATTTATAAAAAAGGAAATGATTTAGGAATACGAGATCAATGGAGGGTGAAGGTGGATTGTGGGAGGGAACTTAGATATAGTTACTAAAGGTGAGGAAGTGTTGTGGGAATCAAGGCCCGATTGTAATTGATTTTTGGGATTTTTATAACATGTTATCGATAAATATAAACTACTGTGGGTATGAATAAAACATTAGTGGAATTAGATAGTTTTTAAAACTATATTAAAAGAAAGAACAATTTTTGTGAGTCATTATGGGAATCCTATAGAATATGAGATCTAAGATGGGGCCATGAGATGAAATTTTTATCATGAAATGACTCTATATTCAAGATGTGTTCTTCATTTTAGACTATAGAATAGAGAATAAGTTTTATGTTTCATAGTACCTTGAATATAATTTCAATATCCTTCCATTTTAGGGAATGAAATTGAATAAAAATAGATGAGGGATGGAGGTAACAACATATTGGATGGGAACCACAAAGTGATGTTCTAATGTTACATAATGGTTATCTATTTATCATAGGTTTGGTTGCAAAATGGTGAATGATTCTAAGATTTTATGGATTGTAAATGGTCTAGAGGAAATGTTATGGTTTGGGGTTAGTTGAAATATCGTCCTAAAAACAATAAGGATTAGGTTGTGGTGGATGGGGTCACACTATGAGAAAACCATAGGTCTAGTCCATTATGGCGGGACCTACATAGTCACACTGTGATGACGTCTTACCAATGTTTCATCATGAAAACATTTTCTATAAATTTTATAAATCTATTATTCACTTATCTTCGACATATTAGGTGAGGTGTAATTCTATATAGGTATGTTATCCACCATGGCTCCATCAGATTGGTGATTGAGTTTCGGTGTGCGGATAGAATCATTCCATAAGTTGGTACCCACATTTCCGTGAGGTTATTAAAGGGAAATGGTCCCCTAAATTACATATATGTTTTAATAAACCCCACAAACTTAGTTAATGGGTCTAATATCTATGGAGTGTAGATTATATCATATAAGATATTTGATTGCAACTTTTATCTCTAATGGGGTTAGTTACCCATTTTCTGCTATGTTCTACTCAATGAGGTGTGCGTCCCCCACTACTATTTATATGTGAAGATATTGGTCTTCTGACAATTAATTTGTTATTATGGTAGGTTTTTTTACTCCCTTGTAAAAATTATATCTTTGGTTATGGTGATGTTTCCAATATGGGTTTTTAAAATGGTTACTCGTTAATAATTAATTATAAGTTATGGTACTCTAATGACTGTCACACATGCTTTATTGAAGAGCATGTATTTCTTTATAGTTTCTAGTGAAAATATGGATGTTAGAGACAGTTATTAGATTATATGTTTCAAGTCTAGGGACTCTTCATCTACCCATTAGTTGACTTTGAGATGAAAAATGTAAGAAGACAATAGACTTATGATATTATGGACAATTCTATACACTATGAATCCCATGTTTCATAAGAGATATGATCTTTGAGGTCTAGATCTATGATGAATGGATCTTTATTTCACCCTTGACACTTCTAGTGGTGACAAATATCTAGATCATTCCATATCTTACCCTCAAATACCTTTTCTTCAGAGTTTGAGATGATTTGTTTCTGGACCATCCTTTGTGGTTTCAGGGTGCCCTATTTATTATGTTTATACTCATTCCCTCACGATCTTTGTTCCCACACATATTATGTCTGTGTAGATGACATAGGTTTTAGAGATGATTTTGGTGGATATGAATCCAATTTTCATTTTTTACGCTAATTCATGGTGATCCTTGTTGACACGTGTTAGAGTATGGTAGTTTTTTATGGGGTTGGGGACTATTATGGTTAGATATAGATCTAGTACTATATGCACTGGGAAGTATCATTATAATTTCTTTTATCTATAAAATTCTGAGTCTTTTTCGATGTAAAATTCCATTTGTATTTCATATGTGGTGTTGAGATTTTATTTTATGACTCACGGATGTGTTGTATACAATTAAATTGTTTATACACACAAACACAAACACATGAACACACACACACACAAACTTATAGTGGTTCTTGATATTTTATATAGTGGAGGCATGTATCCGTTATAGGTTTATATAGGTTAATGAATCCCATATTGTGTGGAGCATATACTCTGTGATAATCACTAGACCCCTAAAACATTGGAGGCATGCTTGGGGTAGAACACTCAGCATACAATCAACCCTAGTTGGTTTCTGTTGGGTTTGGTCATATCAAGGCATGTTGGATTCCATGAATTGGTACACGATTCTCAACATAATATATTAAATAGTTGGATCATATGTAAAGAGATTGTATACTCATGTTGGTTATGTTTTGATTGATTATTGAAATGGAAACTTTATCTTCCTTGTTCGGTATTTATCTTTTTAGAGAAGGTGCTACTATAAATTTGGAGTCTAATGGATCCACTCATGGTGTACAAGGAATCTAGTGCCCAATGATCTAGATATAGATGTTAAATTATTTTTAATTTCGCTAAGTGGTTCACATTAAAAAAAATACTACCAATATTCATCGATGATAGAGTATACTAAACATGAGTTACGTACATAAGTTTTATGTTCTCTATTTCATGTTGATTCGATGATGAAAAATCTATCTGTTTAATGGATTATCTCCAATTTTATGAGAAAGAGATGTTCATTTAAAATCCATTAGTGGCATGAAATCCTCCATTTTCATTTATTTATCATTTTTTATATATGTTCTGTAAATAACATGGATGTTATAATATGTCAATCTATTTTTTTCATAGTCTTAGGGTATGACCGGTGGAGTCATATCATATGATTGAAAGAAATAAATAACTTTACAATATTTTATAGGCTATGATAAGAGTTATCATAGGAAATAATTAATAATTTGTATTTTTAAAAATATATAAATGAAATTTACAATGATATAAGTGATATCACTGATTACAACACATCTCATGTGATGAAATACACAATAAAGTATAACATATAATTAAATATGATAGGCCCCTCATTATAGCTCTATTATTCTTCTCCACTATGACAATAAATTTTTATAAATAATTAATATATCTAGCACAAAATATTAAATAGAATTAAAACGGGAAAAATAAATTATATATATATATAATAATATTGTTTATAAAATTGTTATAAAAGATAAGTTTTTGGAATTTTAAATGGAATATCGTTTATGATATAATTAAATATAAAAATATTCATATATATATATATATTATTTGAGAAATAATTAAAAATAATATTTATTTATTCTTTTTGAATATTCATGTTTATAATATTTTTATTTAAGTGAAATATTATGTGTACTTCAATTTTATGTGTTAAATTTCATCTTATAATATTTTCATGCAATACATGACATTCCCGGGCTGAAAACATACGATTTATTTTTCTTCTACCTTGAAATCATTTTGTTATAAATTTATTTACATGAAATTAAATGATGGATATAGCTATTAAATTTTATATATTAATGTTATGATGGAATTAAAATCTCTTTTGAATGATTTATGACTAGGTAAAGGGAGTTTGGGATGGCCTGCTCACTAGCCTAGAGGCTTATATATTATCAAGAAAAGTTTTGTGTGAAATATATTACACCAAGATTACTCATGTTGGGATTATTGATTTTATATAATTTTAATCATTTTCTTGAAATGGTTTCATTTACCTCAGGCTTGGGATGAATTTAGGTATGTGTAAATATATTTAAATTCTATTTTTTGGTGATTAATAGAAACTATAAATTTTTTTAATAGATGCACATTATTATGTTTTGAATATATTAATTTTTTTAATAGAATATGGATTCCAAATATATATTTAAAAAATTAATACATAAATGTATAAATAATGAATAATAAATATTACTAGTGATATAATACATATGAAATTAATATGCATGTGATATATATTAAATGGTGTGGCTATGAAAACCCCTCAAATACTAAGTTTGATATTCCTTCAAACAAAACACTTTTAAAGAAACTAATAATTCAATATCCATAACCTAAAAAAATTCCAATGAAATATATTTTCTTTAGATCCATATTGTAGGTGACTAAAACTGTTAGGTTCATATATCTGATGTATGATATGGGATACAATTTGTTGGTAAAACCTAACTATAAGGATATAAAAGGAACAAATTTGAATGAATCCATATGGTGTATGAAGATAAAAATTAATACACATTACTATCCAAGATTCTTATGTGATGTGATTGACATGATGGTTTACTAGATAGATTCATTGATTATATTACAATCTCAACACCGATATGTGTTTTTAAATTATGGATCATGCCTCAATAACATTATATGAATAAATCGGTCATCATTTTAAATTGAATTACTATTAAAATTAATTAATCAAAATATATTAAAATATGGTACTCACTCATAGATATTTTTTTTGTTATATATGGTATAATTCATATTGATTATCATTTTGAGATCACTAATAGGTCTGAAAAATTAAATAATTCTATATTGGTATATATGGGTGAGAAGTGTTTACATATAGAATCATTCTGATCATATATATATAAATATTATAGAAATAAATTTATTTAATTTTGTCTCATGTTTATTGGATACCAAGTGTTCATATTAAATTTGTGAAAATAAACACAATCTTATAAATATGAGAGAATTGATGAAATATAAAATACATGTTGGTGTTATTAATGTTTCATGTGTTTCTACATTGAAATTTTGAACTTATTATGTAATTATATCTTTTGGATTGGTCTTGGAATTATGAAAAAAATTACTCTGTTCAAGATATAAATAGAAATTTTAGATAATATCTAATAATGAAATTTTTATGGAATTGTGAATATGGTAATTGGTTTTGTATTATAGACATATATAATAAAATATATAATAGTTAGAATAAGAATGCCAGGTTTGATTCTAATCCCATTTACCTTCAGCATTATGATTATGGTTATATGAATGGGAAATGTATTCAAATAAAATATAGTTATGGAATATGAGAATAATTTTATTATGAATCCTTGGACACATTTGAATCATGGTTATTATGAAAAATTTATGAATCACCTTTTAGTGGAAAATGTGAAAGGGATTGTGGATCATTGGATCTTCTACATAATTTTGTATGTAGACATGTGAGTACTCAAGAAAGTAATTGGTATATATACTTTTTAACCTTTACCAAGAAAATTAACTGATATGGTTATGTTTTTTTGATAAGACATAAGTTTGACACATTTTAATAGTTCAAAGAGTTTGAAAATAGAGAACTGATTCAACTCAAAAAAAGTATTTATAATTTCTAATCAGTTTAAGGTGGTGAGTAATTTTTTCAAAATTGAACTAATAATCTATGAAATTATTGAAATGTTTTTTAAATCACTTATAATTGAACACCATAATAGAATGGTGTGTCTAAAAGGAGGAATCATACCTTGTTTGACATTATTCAATCAATATGGAGTTAGTGGGAGTTTCCTATATAATTATTGAAATATTCCCTTTAGTCTTTTTCATTACTACTTAGAAACACTACATAAAGAGTCATAAAGACACAATATGAGATATGATATAATTAACATCACAATTTTTTATTTATAAATATCTTTTTTGTGAAGAATATGTATGATATCCCGATTATAATAAAATTTCCCCAAAACTATAAAAACTTGTTTTGGTTCGTTATCCCAATGTTTTTAATGGATATTAATTCAATAATCCTATTGAAAATAAAATATTAATTTCCTAATGAGGTGTTTTCCTTGATAAGGATAAATTTTTTTGACAAATCAATGAGATGAAGTATGAAATTGAATATTTTTACGACCAAAATAATTGAAATGTTCCATCTATAGAAGTTAAATCGGTTCCCCAAAGAAATAAAAATAAAGAACTGACTCAGATTACATAATATCCTCCAATGTCTAGTAGGTCTAATCATGAAATTAAGAGTTATAGGTTTGTTATAGGAATTTATGCTGAACCAATGTCCATATATGATGAACTAACTACCAAAAATGAGTCTACCATGAGTAATGATTACAAGAAATCTTTAAATTTTATAAAATTTGAGATGGAATTCATACACACTATCCAATTTCGGAATGTGGTGAATAAACATTAAAGGGGGATACACATATCATGAAAGAATAATTTATTTTTAAAAAATAACATGAATGGTATAGTTTCAACTAATAAAACATTATTGGTTAGAAAATGTAATAGAAAAATTCATGCTATTCAAAATAAATATTTATTTTCACCAGTTAGAATGATAAATTACATTATAATATTCCCCGCCATAGAATATCATTATGATTATGAGATATATCAAACTATTTTAAAAAATACTTTCTTTAATTGGAATATAGTTGAGGATGTGTATATAATAAATGATATGGGTTTTCATGTATGCAATGGATTTAATTTGTTTTATATGTAGTAATTGTTTCTTTATTAATTGAAATAAAATTATTATAGTTAGAACAATTGGTTTGATAAAGAAATCAAAGAGTTTTGTTTAATTATGAATGTACATGATTCTTATTTATACAAGTTGGTTTGTGAGGGTTTTGTGACATTTCTGGTTTTGCAGATTGAATATATACTACATGTTGTAAATGATATTTTTCATTTTAAATCTATATTGGTTTGATTAATAACGTTCTTCTTAATGAAAGTATAAGGTGAAGTTTCTTGTATACTAGGTATGAAGATATACTGTGACAGATCAAATAGATTACATAAAATCAAAAACACATATATTTATAAATTTCTAAAGTTTGTAAGAATGGGGAACTCCATGAAGGGGTCTTTATCATTTTTTCATGTCTTGAATCATAGGAATATTCAAGATCATTATATAATGTTTTAAATAATAAAAATGGTTCATTTTGAAACTATCATAATATTTATCATGTATTTCATGATATATAATAATCTTGATGTCACATATTCTTTGATCATAACAAGTATATCCTAATATGACCCTATAGAATCACTAAATTCATATAAAGAAGAAATTTATGTACATATGAAGAAGTAGTGATATTTTCCATGTATATATAGGTGAAGATGGTCCCATTGTAAGGATTTTTGATGAATATTGTTTAAAATATAAATATCTGATTTGATATCCCCGTTTTTTTTTCAGGTTTTTTCTAAAATAGTGGAGGAGCATATTGACAGAGTTTTAGATAATCCAATGTAGTGGACATAGAAATAGAGATAGAGTACATCATTACATATGATATTGTGATGGAAGATTTTTGAATCAAGAAGTTAATAAATGAACATTATATGGTTCATAGCATTGATATATAAATAGTTATTTACATTTAAAATAAGGAATATATTGATATATATAAGGAAAATTGGTCTCACCAACCGAACATACAAGTCCTTCAAAAATACAATCTCATTCGAGAGACCATTTAGAGAGGAGATGTAATTATCTATTGGGTGGATACAAAGTAGAATCTAATAGATATATTGAAGAATATACTAACACAAAAACTGAGTGAGGTTTATGTGAATCATGTGATTAATAAATAAATTATATAATGGATGCAATGATTGTGTTCAATGGGAATGTATCATGGTTTTTTAATAATTACAGTTTCCATTTATCATTTTCTCAAGTGGTTTGTATTTGTATAACATTAAAAATAGAATGAAAAAATCACCTCCAATTATGTATATGAATTTTACCGAAATAATGACCATCATGGAGTATTATGGTTTTTGATGATATGTTATTATTAACATGTGTAGAATATATTATTGGATACAATGAATAGACTCATGAGATAACTAGAAGATTCTTATTTTCTAGAAAATCTTTAATAATTATAACACATGGAATGTCAAGAAAAATTCATATACATAAGGTTATATGATTATTATGAATCACCATTCATGAGGATGGAAAATACATATCATGTGAACCATTTTACTTTGATACCTTTCTTTTTTCAACATTGAGGTTGTCCTAATAAGGGGGGTGGTTATGTATGTTAGTGATCACATCATATGTTAAGCTCAACCAAGATTTGATTTATCCCCTTGTATGATTAGAAAAAACATTTGGGCCCATTATTAATTTATATTGATAAAATATATGGATACGTTTAATAGAGGTGCACATATTTTTCTCGAATAAATGGATGAATAAAATGTGATATATAAATTTAAATTCGTCAGTTTATTTTTCAGAATCAATGATGTATGAGATGGTTTATACTAGATTGACATGATTAATGTCTAGTGACAATCAATATTATTTAAGTGCGATTATATATGCATAAAAATGATTTATATGGAACATAATATTGTCGATTTATTCGTATGAATATATGAGCATGTTTAATTGAGATCATACAAGAAACCATTATATCTTGAGTACCGCTATTATTTTTCTAGATGTTTTTTTCATACATTTATTAATTAGGTAATTAATACTATTTTTAAATGATAAATAATGAATGTCATGTCTCAAAAATAGATCTTATAATAAGGATTCAAAATTTAGAAAAATTATTTGTTAAAAATTATTATTTTATGAAATTGTATCTAAAGTATTTTGGATGGATTCATATAAAGTTGTGATGATTTTTCATAAAGTCTTTATAGGATTTTAGTACATGATGGATATTATTGGATATGAATATAAAAAAATATTATATTATATTATATAACTTGGTTCTAATTTTTGATATGCATATGATTCATAACATATAAAATAAAATAGTTTTATCATTATAAAAAATTGATACCTATATCATATTATAAAATATAATATATCAAATGTCATGTCAAGATCATTAGCTACTGCCATATCTTACAAATGGTTTTCTATAGATATTAATTATGTAAATGATTTATTAATGGAATGGAAAGAATCTTATGATCCTTGAAATATTCAGTTATTATAAAAATTCTAAAAGTAATGTAATATGGGAAGATATATAGGCTGACAAGAATTAGCATCTGGTGGTAAAATCCCTTCATTAAATGAATTAATATTATATAAAAATATTGGATTTAGTTTTTCTTTTATATTCAAATAATTCCCCCTTATATAAGGGATATTTTTCTTTAATTGGAAGGATATAATACAACATTAGACTCTAAGTGGTATATTGAACATACTAATGGTGTTCCAATATATCTCAATATTTTATATTTTTTGATTCTCATAAAATCTCCATTTCCTATACAAATATAATATTCCTAATAATTTTAAAGAAATTATGTGTTTTTTTAAAATTTAATTTCTGAATATTTTAAATAAACTTGTGTTTCTTAGGTTAGAAGGAATTTTCGAAGAAAATATCATATGAGAAGAAAATTTATTAATCAGGGATATAATTTACCAATGAAATATTATTTTTTATTCACTACAACTAATTTTATTTTCTATAAATGGAAATATCCATATGAACAGAGGCACATCTTTGAGAAGGATTTAATATTTCATAATATTTAAAAGATTATATAAATGTTTTATATATGATATTTAACATACAAGGAAGAATAATGGATTACGAGTCATGAATTTAAAAATGAAATTTATTATATAATGATAAAATTATCATAATAAGAACACAATTTTCCTACAAGATCAGAATTTAAGAATGATAATTTTATGTAACAGAAATTTATATATTAAGTGAAAATTTCTCGTACACAGATCTAAAAAATTAAATGAGGATAGAATTTATCTGATCGAATAGTATTTCAAGTTTGATTATCAAATGTAGATAATATTATCTTTTTAAAGTATAAAATATCATATGAAAAAAATATCTTAATAAGTTGAGGTTTTATTTCAATGTCAAAGTATTATCTCAATTTTTATTTCAGGAATTTAACTATGTCTTAATAAATTTTAAAATAGCACTAACCTACGAGAAAAATAATTCCTTTCAATTTAATAGTCATTTGATGTAAGTATTTTAATATTATTTCATTACTCTTTCAAGGTATTTTTTAGCTATGTAGTAACTGTAGTAAATTTCATAGCTACATTTAATTTTTTTTTTGGAAATTATTATGGATGGATAAGGAATGGTGAATCAAATAAAACCAATATTTTTGAAAATATGTATAGATCCAATAGATACATTCATTACAATCAATAGTTATATTTTTGATTTCTATTTTCAAAATCAAAGGACTCATAGTGGAAAAAATATTATATTTTAGGTTGTTATTTTTTCCTTGACTATTGAATTATATATAGAGTTTCTAATTCAAATCCATATATGGATATACAGATATGGAAAAGGGCAAGAAAAACTAAGAAATATAGAGATATTTGAAGAACATATATGATACACTTCTCTAATTAATATAAAAGTGGTTCTTTATATTTCATCCATGAAGAAAATTTTTATGATGCTATTATTTAATGAACTCAACAGTATTCAAGAAAAAATAGATTCAATATTTGAATTATTATTCTTGTTCTAGAATATCCTATCATATTTTATCATGTTGACTCTTAAAACTGAGATTTGAATCTATATCTCTAATATAAAGCATTATATTCTATAAAGTGAACACTCCATGTTTTGATTTTGTAAAATCCATGACCATATCTTTTTAAAAAGGGAGATCCCTATAAAATCTCTTTGTGCCTTTTTGTAACAAGATATAGTTTACTTTAGACAACTATGAATGTCCCATGGAAAAGGACTTACATAGGAAAATTCACTACGATCATGGAGAGATAAATAATGAAGTGGGTTATGTTATTACTATTACCTATCCCTATATAAATCATTTATGTTTTATTAATATATTTATTGTTTTTATTTTCATCATATATTTTATAAAAGTGTTAACTATAGTTTAGGGGTCAATATTATTTTGGTTAAAATTTTTAAGAAATAAATTCATCCCCATTATTGAGTTATTTTGTAACTCCCACTTTATTAATAGTGTCATATTATAGCATACAAGGATAAATTTAGTCGATGTACCACCTATAGAGGTGAGATTCATTCACCTATCTCTAAGTGATCTTTATCGAATAGACTCCATCATGGTTCATCAGTTATTGAGTATATTATACATAAGGTAATAATGTGAAGTTTTTATTCATAATTACATGTTGTTCGATGTTTATAGATCAACATAGTTAATATACTATTTTATCTATCATGAACATGATATGTTCCTAATAAAACTGATCACATTTTTGCTCCTAATATGGTACTTCAGCATTATAAAATAATATGGGTGAGCCCCATATAGATCATGATGATTACTGAGGGTATTATTGGCCTCCCACACATTGGGTAATGAATATTATTTAAATGATAAAATCGTGGGAGATAATAATGTAGTATAATATTATTGAATTATATAGGATTCTATTATTTTAACACGGGTTAAAAATGAGTGAAAACGAGTTACAAATTTGATTATCCAAGATACATATATTATTATTAAAAAAATATTTTTATGGAAATATTTTTATTTTATTAGGTAACTAATGTTTAACGTCGAAATATTTTTTTTAAATTAAATATTTTCATGAGTTACCAAATGCCTCGATATGCTTAGTTGTCTTTTCCTATGCTTATTAATTGGTTTAAATTGTTTTCTTTGAGATAAGTTTTACTTTATAACATGGATATGTTATCATTATGAACATAATGATTCACTATGAAAAAGCTAATTGTATTCCTTGGTTTCCATGTTTTTAACTGGACTAATGAGATTCCATAATTTTTATATACCTTATAGGGTTTTTCTATATTACCTTTTTTCAAATAAAAATAATTATATCTAAGGGTGTGTAAAATTTATATAAAGTTAAATATTTATTCTCTAGTGAATCATCTTACAATATGTATATTTTGTTTGAATGAAATGGGAATTTAAATTTAAGAATATTATTTTCTGAAAAAAATGGACACCCTATTTCATTGTTCTCTAAGTAATGTAATTTAATTCCTAATTCTCTAAAACTAACAACCTAAAAGATCATAGAAAGTGAAATAATGTGAATCCCCAATTATAAAACAAGTAATTATTTCTTGATTATGATATGGGGATTTATATTTTTTATTAAAGGGCTCTTTTTGATAACTTTCTAGGTTAGGATAATTTTGATGAGGAATTTTTATGAGTTTTAGAAACCATCAGGGGTTAATAAGACTCTGTTAGATCATATATTTAATAGAATAGATACTCTTTTGAGTTTTTATGTGATGGGGGTACTTTGGGTGGCATTTTTTGGGGTTTTCATAAATGTTTTAGGAATATTTATACATTATGTTTAACTTTTATAGTGGTAAAAAGTTTATTTTAGGAATTATTCTTTTATAGTTAGTTGAAATTAGTTGAAAAATATCGATAACCATTAGGGTTAATATGATCTTTTATGTTAAGTTAATTAATTAATGGTAATTAGTAAAATGGTTTATTAATGTTTTGGACCATATGTTTTTTCTTATTGACAACCATGGGATTGAAAAGTGATTTAGTGACTAAATGATTACTTCAATTATTGAATAATTTCACTATTTTTTTGAATATTACATGATTAGAGAAAATTGAAATAGAAAAATCTAAGATAAAAATTTATTTGATAAATAGTGTTTGAATATTTTTTTTGAATCATATATGGTGTAACATCCCAGTTTCGGGTTCTTCCCAAGGGTTCCTTGTACCTGGTTGGTCACATAACCTCAATCGCATTTTCCCAAATGCTAGAGGCTACCGACTAGTAATGAGAGCCAAGGTTTGATATTGGAGTAACAATGACCTCATTGGTAGAGTTCAAATTTCCAAATAAACAATAATAAATAATAGCAAAAGCAATAAAACCACACCACAAAAGTAAACAGTGTAAGACTGATAATAATATAACAACTTGAAAATATATAAATGATTCATGTAACATGTGTCCAGGAAAGTATCCAAACAAGTCATAATGCTAGAAATACAATACTTAACTAAAATACAGAAAAATTTTAAACTACAACAGCATATCAAGCCTCATCTTGGTTTCATGCTCTCCATCTCCAACAACAATCAAGTACCTAATGAAAAACTGTACTTTCTATTATCTATACCTAAAACCATATAATCTATTTGGGTCCAAAATAATAACCCAAACAGGGTGTGAGACAAATCCCAGTAGGAATCCACCAAAAGATATGTGTCTCACTGTCAGTGAATATATATATATAAGGTAATGTGTAGAAATGAAGTAATAAACTGGGAGATACTCAAAAGTAAACAATCCTAATATTTTCAATTATATTCATTTACATTTATTATTAATTAGTTGAATCAAGTAAACTTTGGAATCTATACTAAGCTCAGTATCCCATGTGTAATAGGAACAACATACATCTTATAAGACCGTCTAAACTACCAAGTATTTCTGAGTCCAAGGATATTCTTTGGAATGAAATACTCATCACAATCAATTAATCATTAAAAATCAACTCTCTAGGAATGTTCTCATTGTTTAACCCCTATAGTTTAACATATCATCAAATCAATAAATAATGAACCTGTCATGAACCGAATTTGGTCTCCATCAAACCGGAACCAAACCTGGCTCATGGAAAGGCTCAAAGGGCGTTCCCTATCCCCACGGGCTGGAACAAGTGTCTGGGTATCATAAAAATACATTTGGGAATGATTTACCCGAGTTTGGATTCATAAAATAACAAAAAACAAACAATAATCCAAATCTGAAAAATTATGACAAACAAGACTTGATAAAATTCAGAACTGAGTATATGGGTTTAAACAATACACAAGAAGTCCAAAGGTGTATAAAAGTAGTAGAAAAACATAACAAGATACTCCACACGACAAGGGGTCATCACCCATGATCCGTCTCCACAACACTACACCATTGAGAGAAACTAGCAACCCGAACCGCCATCACCCAAGGCCTTGCCTTCGCCTATGTCAAACATGATCAAGTATACTTACACCAAAAGGTGTATGTAGGGTGTAAGACTAAGCCCAATAGGATATCACCCAAGGATTCCATTTTATAGGCCTTATAAAATAAAAATCTTGTGAGAGTTATAAATATGAAATGGTAGCATTTATTTCTAAAAGAGCAACTTTTAAACGAGAAAAAAATTCAATCGTGATAAATTTAAATAATGAGTTAATTTCAATAAAACATGAAATCTACTGGTTTTCACATCTCAAAATACCATAAGGCAAAGATAAATACCAAAAAGGCCATGATCCTCACGCATAGGAACACCCCTAGGAACTAGTTAGTTGTGAGCCCCAAGTACCTCGTACCTCGGTGAAAGTAACCATAATAAAATTTGTTCTCTTGCATGAGCCACTAGTTGGGAACATACCTATAACCTAGTGGTATCCAATCATATTCATTATAGTTTTGTTTGTGTTATCCATTTCCGACTTTCTAAGTGAACCATGGTCAAAACCCCTCTGATCACTAGCGTACTAGTACACGTTAGCCCACCTAGATACTCAGGTTTCCCATCTTGTGCTCAAATAGTTACCACAAGCTAAAAAAATCAATTTTCACATATAAATATCATTTCTGGTCACACACATTCAAAACAATAGTTACACATTCTTTTCACCTTTTATATAACTCAATAAACCACTTATAATTTCCATAACACAATTTCCAGAAAAGTAATCAAAATTTTCACATTAAATTCATCTAAAATACCACATTTAAAGCCCAATGTAGATCAATATTATACCAAACCAGAAATTTAAGCATCAAAAAAATTTATAAATCCGATCCATGAATTATAAAACAACACCAAGAGGCTGAACATTGGTTGCAAATGTAAAGCACCCATTTTCACACAAAATTGGCACTTAAAAATCAACTGCTTTGAAAATTCTACCCAAATCAATTTTCTCAATCAAAATACAAAGGAGGAACATAATGGAAGAAGAAATACAGCAATAAAACTCATTCTACAATACCTACATAGGGAATCACCTACCAAAAGAGTCAAAACCCCCAAATCCTTATGCGTCACTTCAACCGCACCTTCGCCACACCGCAGGGGAGTATGATTGAACCTAAAAATAGAGTATTGGTCAAAGAAACTCAAAATGAAAATCCTAGGTATGAAGACCTAGATTATGTACATTTGGTGATTCAATAAAAAAAGAAGAAACCCTAAGAAAATGGGGTGAGGAAGGAAGGGAACCAACTTACTTGAGAAATATGGACGTTTTTTGGATCTGGAGAAGTTCGGCCATAATTCCAGATGAATCCGAGCTTCAAAGCATGGAAAACGAATATGGGGGTTCGACTGGGTTTAGTGGGAACATGTGAGAGTTTGAATCACCGAAAAAAGATAAAAAAATGAATATTTTATGAAATAATTAAAAAAACATTTTAAAACTTGAAATGGGCTTTTGGGTTGGCCCAACACCTAATTTGATCACCCAAATACAAGATGATAATGATTTTTTAAGGGGCCCAAATTTCTTTTGTGGTTTTAATAGTTAATTGAAAGTCATTTTATAAGTTTAATGGGTGAAAAATGTTGAAAAACGAAGGATTTATTAAAAAAGAAAATTTTATTTTTAAAACTAGAAATGGGATCTCGGGTTGGCCCAAATTTTAAAAACCCACCATTTCCATCAAAAATGCATGGAAAACCCCCAAAACAAAGAAATAATGTAAATTAAATTAAAAATAACTATAAAATATATCATGTATATGACAATTCTTCCCACCATTATGGACTTTTCACCTTGGAAAGTCAACCCGATGCTTGATTGGAAAATAGGTTCGGGTACTCTTCCTCAACCCCTGACTTTCGCTCCCATGTCTCGTGTGTATCACTCCCATGTTTCCAAAGAACTCGGACCAGTGGAATAGAAATTCCCCTAAGCACCTTTTCTTGGGAGTCCACTATTTGCACAAGCCTCTCAAAAACAGATAAATTAGGCTCTATATCAAACTCCTCCCAATTCAGCACATGGGACATATCCAAGTTGTATTTCTTCAACTGGGAGACATGGAAAATATAATGGATGGATGTCAACTGAGAATGAAAATACAACCTATATGCCTCCTCACAAATACGTTCGGTGATCTCAAAAGTTCTGACATACCTTGTTGTCAACTTTCCCTGCTTCCCAAAGCGGCGGTGACCCAAACGATGGGTCACTTTCCGAAATACCCGATCACCAAAAGAAAACTCTAGATCTCGATTCCTCTTATCAGCATATGATTTCTGGAGACTCTGAACCATCAATAAACGTTGTCTGATCAACTTGTACTTCTCAGATGTCTCTTTCATAGGGTTCGGTCCCAACAGTGATGTCTCGCCTACCTCATCCCAATATAGAGGAGACCGACAAGGCTGACCGTAGAGCACCTCAAAGGGTGACATTCTAATAGAGTATTGGTAACTGTTATTATAAGTAAACTCAACCAATCCCAAATGGCTATCCCATGCACCTAGGAAATCCAACACACATGCATGAAGCATGTCCTCCGGAATCTAATTTCCCCGCTCCGTCTGGCCATCTGTCTGAGGATGGTATGTCGTGCTCATCTTAATTTGAAACCCCAATGCCTTTTGAAGACCTCCCCAAAACTGAGATGTAAAGTGGGGGTCTCTATCTGAAAAAACTGCTAATGGAACACCATGAAGTCTGACCACTTCTTAAACATACAAACAACCCAGCTCCTCCACCTTCATTGTATCTCTTATCTGGATAAAGTGAGATGACTTGGTCAAACAGTCAATCACTACCTAGATAGAATTACTCCCTCGAGGTCTATGAGGAAATCCAATAATGATGTTCACGGCAACCTCGTCCCACTTCCAGGTAGGAATGGGTAATGGCTGAAGTAGGCAAGATGGTCTCTGATTCTCTTCTTTCACCTACTGACAAGTGTAGCATCTCTATACAAAGTAGGCTATGTCCCGTCTCATACCTGGCCACCAGAACTGGAGACGAACATCGTATTACATCTTGGTTGCACCAGGATGGACGAACCATTGAGATTGGTGGCTATCCTGAATCACCACCTTCCGCAGAGACAATGGAACCACTGCACGGTCCTTGAAGCACAAGATCCTCTCAGGAGACAGAGACCAATCAGAAGGAGTCTCCCCACCACGAAGAAACTTCATAGATCGCTGGCACTTCTCATCACTAGGCTTCTCCCACTAAATCAACTACAGAAGAGCGGGAGTCAAATAAATGATAGCCAATAAAGTACCTCCACTATGCTCCCTACTCTCCAAGTGCATCTGGGCAAAGATCCCCATCAAAGTCCACTCATTGTTGGACTTCCTCAATGCCTGCACTGGTACCTTCCTACTTAAAGTGTTCTCCACAACATTACCCTTTCCTAGGGTATAGACAACGTCAAAGTCAAATCCCTGCAAGTACTCGATCCAAAGGCGCTGCCTTAGATTGAGAACCTTCTAAGAGAAAATGTAGGGTAGGATCTTATGGTTAGAATGGACCACAAATTTCTCCCCAAAGAGGTAGTGTCGCCATGTCTTTAAAGCATGCATCACCACTGCCAACTCCAAGTCGTGGGTCGGATAATTCTTCTCAGGCGGCTGGAGCTAGCGAGAACCATAAGCCACCACATGGTCATCCTGCATGAGTACACACCCAAGGTCCATACCTGACACATCACCATAAACCACATAGCCCTTCCCAGACTATAGTAAAATCAGCACAGGTGCGGTGGTCAACAGCCTCTTAAACACCTCAAATGATGCCTGACCCTGTGGGATCCATTCAAATTTCACCCCTTTTCGGGTGACTGTGGTCATGTGGGAGGTGACCCGTGAGAAGTCCCGAAAAAAGATCATATAATAACCAGTCAGGCCCAGAAAACTCCTGATCTCAAACACATTTATCAGTTGTTCCCATGACATAACTTCCCAAATCTTCTCAGGATCCACTGAAACCCCATGTTTTGAGACGCCATGCCCCAGAAACTTCACTTCCCTGATCCATAATGTGCACTTTGAGAGTTTGGCATACAGGAGATGGTCCCGCAAGGTGCTCAAAACAACCCGTAGGTGGTTCTCATGCCCCTCCTCAGATCCAGAATAAAACAATATGTCATCCACAAATACCACTAAAAATGAGTCAAGATATTGGTGGAACACCCTATTCATGAGCACCATGAAAACAAGTGGGGAATTCGTCAATCCAAAAGGCATGACTAGATACTCGAAGTGACCATACCTGCTTCGGAAAGCGGTCTTCGGAATGTCGTCTTCTCTTACCCTGAGCTGGTGGTATCCCGAACGCAAGTCGATTTTGGAGAACCACTTTTCCCCCTTCAGTTGGTCAAACAAATCGTCAATCCGAGGAAAAGGGTATTTATTCTTGATGGTCACCTTATTCAATTTCAGATAATCGATGCACAAACAGAGGTTTCCATCGGCCTTCTTTGCAAATAATACTGGGGAAGCCCAAGGAGACACACTCGGGTGAATGAATCCTTTTGATTCCAAACCATCCTACTGTATCTTTATTTCCCTCAATTCGGTGGGGGACATGCGATATGAGGGAAGAGATATAGGCTTTGTTCCCAGCGCCAAATCAATCGAGAACTCCATGTCCATCTCTAGGGGTAAGATAAAGAAATCATCTGGGAAGACTTCTGGGAACTCATCCACTACATGAGGTAACCCGCCCTGAGAGATACCACCACCATCCTCCAGTGCGAGCGATGACAACTGATAAGAAAGATTCCCCAACTCAGGGAGTAAAGGTCCCGCGCGACCAGACCAAGGAACCCATTCTGCATGAAATAACTGAGGACTCCCATCTGGTGCCATAAAGCTAACTCGATGTCGATAACCGTCAATATGCGCTTGGAAGTGCACCAGCCAGTCCATGTCGAGGATCACATCAAATAGGTCCATATCAAGTACCAAGAAATCCCACTCCATCTCGACTCCTGACACAGAGAGTTTGAACGATGGGCACCTAAGACCCAACTCATTTTTCTTACCCAGTGGTGTTACTAACTCCATTGAAACAGATAAAAGATCATTTAGAAGGCTCAACAAGTTCACAAGATGGGTAGATATAAAAGAAACTAAAGAATCAGTATCAAATAAAACTACAACTTTAAAAGATGCAATCAGAATGGTTCCTCGAACAGTCGAAGGTCCTACATCAGATCATGCTGGTGCCTGATCCACAGCATGAAAATGTCTGGTCCCTGCCTGAGAACGGCCACCCTCCTATGGATCTACCCTAAATTGGCTCTGCCCAAAAGACGATCCATCCCTACTTCCATGACCACCGAATTGAGATCCCCCTATCCTTGATGGCCTAGACTGCGCTAGAACTCCCCTGGGAGGAACATATCCTACCCCACTATGAAGTAGACACGCTATCCCACAAAAGTGTTGCACGTGTCCCATACCACCATAATGAAAATAGGTCTTTAGAGGATGAGGTCTTGCTGGATGAATGTGCCCTGTCTTCCCACACTGGTGGCACACGACAGTCCTTGCATCTGAATCCACTGATGAAAACTGCCCAGAAGAGTGGCTTGAACTGCCACCTCCCTTCTTTCCCTGCTCTTCCCGCTTCCTCTTATTTTTAGCAGAGCAACCAGTGCCCATAGTAGATACCCCTCAAAAGATCATAGACATCCCCTTTTGATCAATATCTACCTTACAACCACGATCGAACACCTCAGCATAGCTTCCCAACATGAATAGGAAGACCTGTGAGTAAATTTCTGGTCATAGTCCCTTCTCAGAAGGATATAACCTCTAAAAAATAATGCTCGTTGAATATGGCCTTAAAATCTCTCTAGCTCATGTTTTCAGGCTTCCCAGATTGAAGCACTGATTCCCACCACCTACGGCTGGGACCCTCTAGCTGAAAAGAGGCACATTTCACCCGTACCTCCTCAGGTGTGTCCAGGAGCTCAAATATATGCTCTATCTTCTTGATCCATTCATCTTCCTCTTGAGGTTACGAGATACCTCGGAAACAAGGAGGTTTTTTTTTTATGAACTCTTGGGCCTTATCCTTTCTAGTCCCAGACTCATCTTCTCTGGCTGGAGTAGGAGCCAGAACCCCTCCCTATCCCAGAGCCTGGACAGCTCTGGCCATGGCTTTTATCATCCTTTGATCGAGTGGTGTAGGATAACTCTCTCAGTCTTCCTCCCGTGGGTGCGTGGGAGCTTTCCATGGAGGCATGTTGCTACAAAAGGCAACAGTCACAAGGAAAAAAAATCAGTACAATAGTTCTGAAAATTTCAGGAATAAAATCATATATAAATAAACCAAACACATTACAACAGTAAAATAAACAACTACTTCACCACCCTCGATGTCCATGTGCAGTATACAGCCCACATGTCTCACCTGGAAGTGAAGATAAACAAACAATTTGGACATCTCGTGGTGACTCGCAGACTGTCATGAGGGGTACAGTCCAGGCACCCTACTCATGAACAAAACTATGAGCCCCGACATTCCTATCTAATTTCTAGCCCAACTCATCCCAAAATAATAATATAACTCAAAAACGTTAACCTCCTCTGATACCATTTTGTCACAAACTGAATTTGGTCTCCATCAAACTGACACCAAAACTGGATCATGGCAAGGCCAAAAGGGAATTACCTATCCCCACGGGCTAGCACAAGTTCCTAGGTAACATAAAAATTTATTTGGGAATGATTTACCTGAGTTTGGATTCATAAAATAACCAAAAACAAACAATAATCCAAATCATAAAAATTATGACAAACATGACTTAATAAAATCCATAATAGAGTATATGGGTTTTAACAATATACAAGAGGTACAAAGGTGTATAAAAGTAATATAAAAACATCCCAAGAGACTCCACACAATAAGGGGTCATCACCCACGAGTCGTCTCCACAAGACCGCACCGTTGAGAGAAACTAGCAACCCGAACCACCATCGCCCAGGGCCTTGCCTTTGCCTGTTTCAAACATGATCAAGTCTACTTATAACAAAAGGTGTAAGTAGGGTGTGAGACTATGCGCAATAGTATATCACCCAAGGATTCCATTTTATATGCATTATAAAATATAAATCTTGTGAGAGTTATATATAGAAAATGGTAGCATTTATTTCTAAACGTGAAACTTTGAAATGAAAATAACTTTCAATGGAGATAATTAAAGAATGAGTTAATTTTAATAAAACAAGAAATCTATGGTTTTCACATCCTTAAATACCACAAGGAAAATATAAATACCAAAAAGGCCACGAGAACCAAGCATAGGAACACCCCTAGGAACTAGTTAGTTGTGAGCCCCAAGTAGCTCGTACCTCGGTGAAAGTAACCATAATAAAATTCGTTCTCATGCACGAACCACTAGTAGGGAGCATACCCATAACCATGTGGTATCCAATCATCTCCATTATAGTTTTGTTAGTGTTATCCATGTCAGACTTGCTAAGTGAACCATGGTCCAAACCCCTCCTTTCACTAGCATAATAGTACTCGTTAGCCCACCTAGTTACCTGGGTTTCCCACCTTGTGCTCAAATAGTTACCACATGATAAAAAAATAAATTTTCACATATGAATATTAGTTCTGGTCACACACAGTCAAAACAGTAGATGCACATTCTTAGAACCTTTTATATAACTCAATAAACCACTTATAATTTCCATAAAACAATTTCAAGAAAAGTAATCAAATTTTGCACATTAAATTCATCTAAAATCCCACATTTAAAACCCAATGGAGAACAATATTATACCAAACCATAAATTTCAGCATCAAAAATTTTTTACAAATCCAATCCGTGAATTATAAAACAACACCGAGAGGCACAACATGGGTTGCACATGTAAAACACCCATTTTCACACAAAATTGGCACATAAAAATCAACCACTTTGAAAATGCAACCCAAATCAATTTTCATAATCAAAATAATGAAGGAAGAACATAATAGAAACCAAAATACATCCATCCAACTCATTCTACAATACCTACATATGTAATCACCTTCCAAAAGACTCAAAACCCCCAAATCCTTGTGTGTCACTTCAACCGCACCTTCGCCGCACCACAAGGGAGTAAGATTGAACCACAAAATAGAGGATTGGAAAAATAAACTCAAAACTAAAACCCTAGGTATGAAGAAATATCTTCTATATATTTGGGGATTCAATAAAAAAATAAGAAACCTTAAGAAAATGGGAGGAGGAAGGAAGGGAACCAACTTACTTGAGAAATCTGGACGTTTTTTGGAGCTGGGGACGTTCGACCATAATTCGTGATGAATCTGAGCTTCCAAGAGGGGAAAACGAAGATGGGGGTGTATCTACGTTGAGTGTGAACATGTGAGAGGTGGAATCACCAAAAAGGATAAAAAATTAATATTTTATTAAAGAATTAAAAAACCATTCTAAAATTGGAAATGGGCTTTCGGGTTGGCCCAACCCCAAATTTGATCACCCAAATACAAGATGTTAATGATTTTTTAAGGGGTCCCAAATTTCTTTTTTTTTATAATAGTTAAATTAAGGTCATTTTGGAAGTTTAATGGGTGAAAATTTTTGACAAACTAAGGAGTTATTAAGGAAACAAAATTTATTTTTAAAACTGGAAATGGGCTCTCGGGTTTGCCCAAATTTGGAAAACCCACAATTTCCTTCAAAAATGCATGGAAAACCCCCAAAAAAATAAAGAATGTAAATTAAATAAAAATAACTTTAAAATATGGAATGTATGTGAGAAAACATATGGTAATGCTCACACAGTCTAAAACATTTGGTCCCACATAGCCCTAATCATTTACAAACAACCACTTGGGCGGCACTCAGAGTCAATTCACACTTGGTCTACATAGCAGCAATAAATTATAATGACCACCTAGAAGCCCTCACAGTCAATTACCTAGGGTCCAAAATTCATTTAAGAAAAACCCTCTAGTAAGATCTCATTGTCTAACCTCTTTGTTCAATGACCACCCAGGATCTCTCATATTCAATATAACTAGGTCAATGTAAATACAATTCATAAATAAATGACCCTACTTTAGGAAGATCTCCTAGCCAATTCCCCATGGTCAAACTTCTACAATGCATAACACAAGAATTTCATAAAAATATAAACTCTATCATATCAAAACAAGGCATGGGAGCAAGGAAATCCTACCATCATCCTAGAGAAAACAACCATAAAAATATCAATAGAATTCCCCAATGGTGTGTCGCATAATAAGGTATTTAACCTTATGCATAACTAATTAACATTTCTCAAACAAACAAACCATAAAACGTATTACATAGGGTTAAAATCAAAAACACACAATACCCCAACCTGGGTATTCAACACTTTAAGTATATATAATCCAAATACAATTATAGAAAGGAACAAACAACCTAACTTGATGGTTTACGATCAACACTCTTGTATGTCAACCCATGAATCGTCTTAGAATGATGTAGATCTATAAAAAGGTTAAAAATAATCATCCTTGAAATTGTCACGAGAGATGAGGAATCAGGAAGGGAGGCTATAGGGAAAAAGTGAACTCACCGGTGGGAATCCAAAGCACCTAGCGGCATCTCAATCAGAGATCAAATAGAAAAATAGTAGGAGCTCAAAGTTCTTTGGCCATTCTCCATTCACTAAAATAGACCGAGGAGAGAAGAAGTGTGTTCTAGAGATGATATGTGACCCTACATTGATTCATCAATTAAAAAACTACAGGGCATATTCATTTAATGTACACACCATGTAATAGCCTCAAATGGCCCTCACTTTAGGCAGTCTACCAGGTCACCTATACGGCCATGTACTCAGCTGTTACATGGAAAATACACTATTATAAATGGAGACTGATTACATGACCTATACTCAAAAGTACATAGTGTGTACTTAGAAAATTTCAGATTTCATCTTTGTCCTCAAAAACAACCTGAAATAAAAATTCATAATAGAAATGAAGATCCATGTTCTTACATATGAATTAAGTATATCTTGATTGTAATTTAGGTTATTTATGAAAAATTCTTGAAAATATAAGAGATTGTGTGATTAGGGAATATACATTTTTTCATTTCACTTTAAGACTGTTTGATTTTATTTTGAGATAAATGTTTTTTTTATTAGTAAAATATTTATGTTCATTGGGATTCAATTTTGGTTATATTTATTTTGAATCATTTTAAGGTTAATTATTTAGGGACTGTTTAATGTTTAATATTGGGTGTCATTGCTGATGATTTAGAGATTATTGTAGTATTTCTTAACATAATCGTTTATTCATATTATGTAACATCATATCATGTTCTAACTATTTTCAGTTTTTTTAAATTAATAAAACATGAGAAATAACTTTTCATCCTTCTTAGGATATCATGATCCCTTGATAGTAAATTTGAGTTCTTCATGTTTGAAAAAAATTATCTAGAACATTAAAATTTTGTAGTAAGAGATGAGGTAGAAGTGGAAATTGATTGATTCATAACTAAAGGATTAAATTGTTATTATGAAATACAAAAAACACATGTAAGTATATTTTCTCTTGTTAAAAATGAATTATAGTCAGAATCATAATATTATTACCTTTTATTAAAAGTAAGAAAAAGAGACTATATAGAAATAATATAGGGCAAGTAGTGATGGCCGACATCTAGCATAAACAATGTTATAGGTCAAAATACAACAATTCATTCATATACCCAAAATCTGAGTTAACTTCCCACTCGGATTGAGAGTTATGATGATTCATGATCCTAATTATAACAGTATTGACCTTCCTTGACACCTTATTTAAGGATTTGGAATTCATGGTCTTTGGCATGATTAAGTAGTCCTTCCTCAACTTTCTCTTTGGGGGGGAGGATAAACCCCCCACTATCAATCAGTTTCTTCTTAATGTGTGTAATAATATCATTTAAAGAGGCTTTACCACCACACTGAACTATAATGGGTTGATTTTCCTTACCATTTCACCAATAATAGAATTTTATCATTTATCATGTACTATGTAGGATTTTTATAGTTCTTGGATCCCCTCATTAAAATTAGTGTTATATACATCAGAGTTTACATCACCATCTATTGGTTTTGGTTTTTTCATTAATGTAGATCTCATCAGTATAAAATATCACCCCATAAACTGGGGTTTCATATTGATATCCTCTAAAACTAGACCATCAGGACATTCCTCATCCATCACAGTGTTTTTAGATTACATAATTGTACCCTGATTCATGTCCATTTTCACATCCAAATGGGTCCCTCTTATTTAATTCTAACACAATTAACTTGAGCATCCCTTTTTTCAAGTGTATAGAATCAAAATCTTCTACTATTCCATTACATAATGAAAGACTTGCACCTATATAAGGATCAAAAACACCATCCATATTATCCCTTTTTCTTTTGGTCATTATGAATAGTATCCTAAGTAAAAAATTTGGTCACCATGGTAATGGTTAAATGAGTAAAACAATCATAAAACTATTAGGAAGTTTTTAGAAATATCCATAAAACTATTCTTTATAATATTGGATGATATTTTTCAACCTTAAGTGTCTAATATTCTAAAATGTGAAAAATTATTTCCACCTACCTTTGATTATAACCCTTTGATTATTTCAAGTAAAACATAATTACAAAAATATCACTTTATTTTTTTAATAGGTTTAATATATTTTAATTAGGATAAAAAGAATTTATCATAAGTTATAAATGGTAATTTTTAATATTGATATCTTATTTTTATGGGTGTAATTTATTTTCAATTTTTAATTAAGGTATAGTTACATTAAATTCTTACACAAAAATAATATAGTGTTTGTGAAAATAGTAGAAAAACCAAGGTAAATGATTTAAAAATGATAAAATTATTATTCTCTAGATATATTTTTGTATAACAATAATTCCATTGTTAATTAAAAATTATAATTAATGTTAAATGTGTGTATATTCAAATCATATTTCATTATTTATGTCATTAAAGTTAAATAAAAATAATAGTCCCCAAAATGATTTTAATGACATTATATGATGAATAATATTTTATTAAATGATTTAGAAAACAAAAAATATATATATTAAAGGAGTACATTTGGGATGTGAAATGGTATTAAGTTTCATTAACATTCCATTTTTTCAACTATCTACCCTAGAAGTAAATTTATAACCTATAATGTGTGAAAATTATGTTACCATTGTTAAGGTTAAAAAAGGTTAATAAGGGGGTAAAACAAAAATATAATGTTTAAAATGATAATTAAACATGCCTAAATTTTATTGGTTTTAGTTATTTCGAAATTATAATTTCATACCTTAAAAATTTTTACAATGTTGTTACACTTTAAAAGATTATGATATGTATTTTTTTATGTTTCTTAATATTTACAATTGTGTCACTCCTCACACATATAAAAGGGATCCCATACTCTTATATTCCTTACAAATTTTGAGCACTCTATATAAGAAATTACCTAAGAATGAATTTCCCAAAAATCCTTAACCTTGTCCTAAAGGTCCTAGTCTTACCAAAATACCAACCTAAGAAGGCTTAACGGTAAGCCAATGGATGTTTTCCAAATAAGATTTATAATTCTTAACTGAGTGTTTCATGTTTATTTCTTCTTATACACCTACAAATATTTTTTATAATTATTGAAATAATAAAATAAGTATCCTATATATATTTAACTTTTATTATAATTCTTTCAAAACTATTCTCTCATATCATTTTCTATCCAATATAAAATATATGCATCTATCTTCTGTATATGTAGACAATAATTTCCCTGAAGTGATGTTTTTTTTTCAAAATAACATCTTATGTTTATTTAAAATAATGAATAAAATAAATATATTTGGTATTAAAAACATAATTATAATTCAAAATTTAATATGTATTAATTAACTTCATACACTTCTACCCATTAAAGAAATAATAATTTCACCTGTGAATACATGTGGAATACAACCTCCAAGAAGTGATGCGGTTCATTTTTCATGTCCTCCTTTCATGGATAATCTTAAAATTAAATTTAGTCTATAAAAATTGTAATTAATCAACGTTTAATTTCCCAAATATGATTGGATAATGGACCCTTTAACCATTTTCAAATTATTGAATTTTTTAGGGATTATAAATTAAATTTCCTCAAAACATCCAACATTGAATTAAATTATTTAGTAACTATATAAGACATTTTAATAAATAAAATAAACTATATTATTATAATTCCATAATCTTGAAATGTTTTCTTAAAAAAATTAAAAAATTATATATTTTTATTACACAATATCTAAATATCTTATGTGGAATGTTTGAAGAGGGGGTAAGGGCGTTCACATCTAAATTACTTTTATTTGAGATTTATTCCATTTTCACCACATAACTTATTTTTTGTGTCATATAAACACAAATATGGATTAATTTGATCATCCATTACTAAAATTTATGTTCTCTAATAATCCATTTCATTTTTGTCTTTCAATTTTCATTTAATTTAAATGTAATCACATTTGTAATAAATTTTCCATTGTTTTTTTAATTTATTAAACACTTTCTTCTCCATAGACACATTCTTTTAAAAATTCCGAGAATGATCTAATTTTTTCATAAAAGTTTTGATAGAGATCATTTTAACTATGTTTTACTTTACTTATAAAGCATAAAAGTGAAATCCTACCAATATTCAAGAAATGGGATGTTTTTTATTTTTATAAAAGTGAAAAAAAAAATTTATTACATATATGGATTGAACACATTTTCCCATCATCATAGGAATTATGCCATAGAAGTATTCCTTAATAATTTATCACAATCATTCAGTTAATATTTGTTGTAATCCTATCATAGGGCATGCAAAAAGAATATTATTTTCCCAGTACTATATAGTGGATGATGAGGGTCGTCTCACTTGTGGAGCCTCTCAGTTTTTTCACCTACATAATTTAAATAACCTAAATTATTTATTTTTGTATTATTTTATAAAAATAATGATAAATATTTTTGGATTTTGGTTGTTTATTTTATAAGATAATGAAATAAAATTTAATTTTAGTATTTAAACTAAATTAACATGAAATTCTAGAAAGAATGAGTTAGTGAAGAAATAACTAGGTTTAGGGTTCAATAATTACTCTCATTTATTTGTTTAATTTTAGTTTGATAATTGAAATCTTAATTCTCATAGTGAATTAGTGTTCTTTTTATTTAAAAATCGTGTAATATTTTAGTGGATAAACAATATCAATTCAACCTTTTCTAGCAATCAAGATTGATGACTCACCTTGGTCGAGGGTGTGCCATCTTCCAGGACCTAGCTCTATTGATTTTGTTTCATCCATTGAGTAACTCAACCCCATAATTTTAAGAGGTATTAAATTATGGTAGGTACAAGATATTAAATAAATTAATATAAATTGATTGATTTGAATGTCCTTGGAGAAATTCACTAAGCTAGAAATATTCACCCCACTCATGCATGCTACACATATATATCACAAACATAAAATAATCATTGAGACAAATTGAAGAACACATTAACCAACCCTAGGTCATGCCTTAGGTCATACCTTCATTATTGGGAGTAAGAAATCCATTTATTTGATACAAGGATGAGATGAAAAGAAATTAAAATAGAATAAGAGATCAAAATAACAATGAGGATGAGAAAAACAAAATAAAAAAGAAGAAAATTTCAAAAAAAAAATGGGATGAGAGAGAGAAAGAATAAAATAGTGGATGTAGAGGGATAGGGAAGAATAAAAGAAAATAAAAAAAATAAAAAAAATATTATATGAATAGTAATGATAAAATAATAATAATAACTATCATCATCATAATAATAATATTTAAAATAATTATAAGAAGGGAAGAATAAGGGGTGTGAAATGGGTTGAACAATTTAAATAAAATAAAAAATGCATGCATAAATTGTTATTTATTAAAAAAACATAAATTACTAATTAAATGAAACAAAAAAATAAAAATAAAAGGAAAATAAAAAATAAAATAAAAGTGGATGAAGCATGCTTGGTCTCCCCTAGTAGATGGATTCCCTCCCCATAGTGTCAAATCTCTCACTTGGAAGTGTGATGCTTCTTTGATAGTCAACATGAGAAGTATCTATCTTATTGAGGATATTTCATATCCACATATGTAAAGGAACCTCAGTAACTCTTCATTATAAATCACATGGATACCTATATGTAATTATTTGAAAACAACTGATAAAATCGGGTGATTGAGGTATTATAGTACAAATGAGATCTATATGGGTTTGCAGCATATTCAGGGTGTGAATTGGATTCATGGATAATGTGGGGACATGGAAATGATTCTACATGTATTATGAAGTGTCATGAGTTTAGTATCTCATTTTCCTCCACACTTTTAAGTGGCCGAAAGAGCCTTCAAAATGTCTTTAGGGTGGTCATCTGAGTTTACCGAGAGGATCCATTGTTTTTTCGGCCTTCGGTAGTAGATGTGGAGGCATGGAATGCTAAAAATGATTGTCCCTAAGTTTTATAAGTTTCATTTATGTTGTCTCATAGGTGATAGGACTAGTGGAGTGAGTTGACGAGGAAGATAAAAACAGTAAAGTATAGTATAGTGCGATGGGACGAGTGCATAATGAACAGTAAGCCACAAAAAATATATCCCACATAAAAATGGATAAGTGTGTGTGATTATTTGTAAAAAATGTGTGGGATATCTCTTTAGTCCACCTATAGTGAGGATGTGCTCATGCATGACATTTCACACACAGAGGGAGACACCCACTCACTTCCCATGTTGTGCCTTTAACCCAACCCTACTCCCCACGGGGTTCACCGCTTGCATGAGAGTTGACCCCCAAGCCTCAACTGGCTATAGTGGTCCCTTCCTATGGGATGAATGACTAGGTGGATCCGTTTAGTTGGCTAAATGTTGGAATCACCCGATTGAAGGCCATCCTATGCGTGGCCAATTTGTTTGGCAAACACAACATTAACGAGTTATATAAAAAACTATAATGTAATATTTTCACAGTTAAATATTAAAAAAAATTATTTGTTTCAAAAATATTTCATTATTTTTCATATTTTACCAAATTTATCTAATACATATAAATGTAAGAGAGTTCATATCATAAATTCATTCAAAACCACAGAAAATTGATTAAAAATATGCACTAAAAATGACTCTTCCAAATACCACCACACATACTATTATTTTCCTCAAGAATTAAATATCAACATGGAAGATCATCGATCACCAAATCTACCAATAATCAAATTACAATGTAATAAAATAAAATCAATTTCATTGATAACTGAAATTTTAAATTTTCAGATAAAATAAAATTTTATTTTCTTAATATTCAATGAAATAATAAATTCAAAAAATTTAGTTTTCCCATTTGAAAATTATGATAATTTCTCTTATCATTCATTAAAGTTACTCAATTAAATATTATTAAACAATAAAAATCATGATTTACCTCTCTTATGAATATTATCACTCATCACTCGTGATAAAAAAATTCAACTATAGTTATGCTCATATCATGAGAACACTGCCCTTATACATAAGATTGTAAATGAAATATTTTCTCTATATGAAGAGTCAAAAGGATGATAAAATCATGATTTCTTTCATCTAAGGTTCAAATATACTAAGGCTTAATGCTGATAGGATTTTTTTGTTTAAAAATTAATGCTTAAAGAAGAGTTTTAGCTCTTAAAAAATATAACATTATATTAAAATTATAAGTGTCATGACCCTTTCCCATTCAAATTGTAAAAATCCCAACATCCACAAAAAATCAAAGTAAAGGTTATAATTAAAATATATCATAATTAATGATTTTTTCATCCTCTTAAAATTTTTTATACTTTTTTTTATAAAACCTATTCATAAATTGTTTATCAAAAGTTATGATTTAGAAAAATCCTTATATCCACCACTTAATCATATATGATAAAAAATAATAATCTAGTAATGATAATTTTTTGTTTCCCAAAATAAAAAACATTTTACTCATTTTTGTTTCTTTTTGATATTTATCCATTTTTTTAACGAGGAGGAAAAAATAAATAGTGTCATGAATAAATCAAATACCATAATTAATAACCACAAATACAACTCCCAAACTTTTCCCATATCCTTTATTTCATCCCATCCACCATGACTCCCTTCACCCCATACTTTAACATTAAAATATCAAGAAATTACTAATAGCAGGGTATGGATTGGTATAAATAGATGGAAAGCAAGATCATTCCTAACAAGTAACTCATGGTTTCTATGGTTTTAACAAGAATTTATGTAAAAGTTTTTTCTAAGGATAAGGTCTTTTAAAAATAAAACACAATAAATTTAAATGTGTATTTTCAAAGTCATAGCTATAAAAAGTTAAAATGAATGTTCTAATAGGTGCCATGTCTCAAGATCACTAATGAAATATTCTAAAAAAATAAAATAAGAAGTGCATGTTCTCGAAATCAACTAAGGAATGGAATATGTTATATTTAATAATCACTCAAGGCATGATTAATAATAAAAAATCAATTCACATGAATTTCATAAAAGTATAAAAAATGGTTTGGAAATTTCACTTACATGAATCAATTAATTTCCTTAATTAATGAGTCCTCATTTTAATATCCATTATTAATGTCAAACACTTAATTATCCATTTTAATCATTAAATATCATTATAATTGAAATCTAGATCATGGAATTATAGGATTCTTAAAAATATCATGTCAACTAGATATGTTAATCCCAAATTCAAGCATGGGAATGCAATTTTTCAGTTTAAAGATAGTAACATGTTTTATAAAATTTAGAGTTTGAAAGTATAAGATATAAAAGTGAAAAATAATTCCTATAAATATTAGACTACTTTCCTATTTAACTTTTTGAGGGATTCCTTATGCAATTGTGGTCCTACCAAATAAATTTAAACATTAAAACTTAAGGACTGTGAAATTAATTCTAAAAATATTGAAGGATTGTGGATGCATACTAGAGTAATTAATTTTAAATCCTAGAAGGAACATAAAATGTATATGACTTGGTGTGATCCCCCAAGTGTGGAATGATTTTTTACTACCTTTAGAGGTAAGTACTAGTTGTTATCCAAATTCTGATGGTAGATGAAGTGTCTTGGATTTGAAACACCACTTGTTGTTTTTCTCAGCTAGTGATTATTATTTCATGGTGTGGAATGAACCATTGGTAGAGTATACTTGATCCCCCCTCACAATTAGGTATATCATGCATTTGTGGTGGTATGATGAAGTATGTATCATCCTCAACATTGGTTACTACTTGTGAAACGTTATATTGATCTTCTAGTTCTAGCTCAATTGGGACTGTATGAATTGAGTGTTCAAAGGGGAGTTGAAAAGGTATTTTTACATGAATAAAATTTAAATTTGAATTTTTAATATGTAATTTATACATTTTAATATGATATTCCTCTGTCCTGATTTTACTATGATCATGTACTTCTATCCATCCATGGGATTACACAACTGTATGTTCAGAAAAATTTGGGATCTCTATGAGTTACTCAATAGGTTTATTCTCACTTTATCAATCCTTATCTAAGGCATAGTGAATATTTTTTGGACCTAAAAATTAAAGTATTGATAATTATTACTCAATTTATATTAAATAAAATAAAATGAAATAGGGATTGAGAAAAGATCGAATATATCAATTTCTTAGTCTAAATTATCTTCTTTAATGTTGAGTGCCTCTTGGATTTTGATGGTGGAATGTGAAGGAAATTAACCAAGATCCTCTATATTTTGTTAAAATTCCACCACTTGGGTAGTGTCGTCCTTGAATGATATTGGATCTTTATATTTTCAAGGGATAGGGAGATGAATTAGTTCATCAAATTCAATCAAAAATTATTCCTTCTTTTTTTGATCTCACATGTGTATATTAATAAGAAGTTCTTCCTCTTTGGTCTCCTCAGGTAAATCTAGGAACACAAGTGGAACATATTCTGGTTTAGGTGTCGGTTGCTCTGATGATTCTTGGAAATCTGCAGTTATCCAATATTGTGTTCCTTGTTTATCTTGAACCATCACTTAATTTTATTGAATATTGTATTTCAGTTTTTTTAAAAAATTATCCTGTAATTATTATAGGGGAAATTATTCTGAATGTGATGGGAGAAAATAGGGAGGACACTACTAATATCTCAACCACATATTGATAAAATTCCGATAGTTATTCTAGAATTCAATTAAATTTATGATAAATCATTCCTCTATAATTTGTTCTATGATCTCCTTAAGATGATATATGAGGTCCTCGAATTAATCATCAATGTTAATTTTTTACCAGTATCCCATGGTCTGTATATCCCATATGAAAACTCATTCTTCTATAGACCAGGTTGCTTCAGTTATTAGTTCTTTCACATGTGGAAAATAATTCCATGCAACATTATAATAAATTGAAAACTGCATGGAAAAGAGAATTTTTTTTTTTGATTTTGTTTTTAAGAAATGAAATCTATATAAAAAATTTTAATAGAAAAAGTGAATGAACTACGGATTAGATCCCCAGAAAAAATTCTAGTTTTGAATCATTCCTATTACGAGGCATGGAAAATGAAAATTATTTTTCTAGTGTAACATAGTATCTTACAATGGGCATCTCACATGAGAAGCTTCCCAGTTTATTCACCTACATACTATAAATCACCTAAACAATTTATTTATTCGTTTTGAATATTTAATGAAAACATTGATAAATATATTTAGTATTTTGTAATTTATTTTCTGTGATATTTAAATGACATGTAATATAAGAATTCAACTAAACTAACATGAAATGAAAAAATTAGATTAGTTAAGGAAGAGTGAAATAGGTTTTTTGTTTGGTTTTAGGTTCAGTCATTATTTTACCTTATTTTCATGATTTTAGTCTTATTATGTGAACATGGAATACCATGATGAATTACTATTATTTTTATTTATAAATAATGGAATAATTTAATGCATATGAGATCATAATTCCACCTCCTCTTGTAATCATGGTTGAGGACACACCTAGTTCGAGGGAATGACATATTATAGGAATAGGATCTATTGATTTTGTTTCATCTATTGATTCACTCAAATTCATCATGTGAAGATAACATCAAAGAAGAGAAGAAAATAGAATAAAAAATTAATAGAAATGGATTGAGTTTCATGTCATGGTGGGTAATAACCACACTGAGGACATTCTCCTCAAAAATTCATTTTACTCATATCCACCACAAACCTAAACTAAAATTTACGAAAAATATAATAACACATTCACCCCCCATTGGCCAAGCCTCAGGTCATCCCACCATTTCATGAGTAATAGATTACTTCGGTAGAGTGGGAAAATATAATAGATGGAATAAAAATATAAGGTAGAAGAAAAATATCTAGGATGAGAAAAATAAAACAAAGTATAAAACAAATAGGGATGAGAGAGAGAGTAAGAATAAAATAGATGAATAAGATGGTAAGTAAGAATAAAAATAAAATAAGAAAAATGAACAAATAAAAAAATAAAAAACATACAAAATAATTATAATTATAATAATTTAAAGAAGGGGAAGAAGAATAAAAAAATAAGGGGTGTGAAATTGGTGGAACATATTATATAAAAAGAAACATTAATAGATGAATTATATTTATTAAAGAAAAATAAAATTATACTTAAATTGATATAAAATATAAATACAAGTAACAGAAAAATATAAAGAAAATATAATTGAATTAATCATGAGAAGACTCATCCTACAGGTTGATTATTTCTTCATAGTGTCAACTCTCTAGATTAGTAGTATGGTGTTTGTTTTGAAGGAATGGTGGTAAGCCTCAGTTATCATGAGGATCTTCTGGATTTGAGGATGTGAAGGGATCTCCAAAACTTTTTATTCTAAATCCCTAAAATACATTTTTATCATTATTTTAAAACACCTGATAAAATTAGGTGTTTGAGAAACTACATTGTTGATGAGATCTATGCATGCCAAAATCTTATCAGGGGTATTCATGAGATAAATTTCTAGTGTGAGGATGAGGTAGTGATTCAACATGGATTAGGAATTCGTGTGGTAATATAAGTTCAAAATCCTCTAGCCTTATATCGGGCCAGATGATCTATCCAAATGGACTCACGTGTATCACCCGAAGGTGGTGGGGGATACATGGTTGTTCCAGTATATAGAAGTGGAAGAGAGTGTGTGTCATGGTGGAGAATCGTTATGATGATATTTAAGAGGATCTTTCATGATGGTTATTCGGTGGTAGGAATATATATACGAGTTCAAGATAAAGGTAGCAGTGGTGAAGCATGGTGGAGCATGCCGGAGTGAGAGTGATATGAACAATTAATTGTAAATAAGATATCCCACATCAAAAAAGATAAGTGTGGGGAATGAATTTATAAAAAAGGATCAAGAGATCAGTTCATATTATCTATAGTGGGGATGGTATCTTGTATAAAAATGAAAACTCATAGGCATTTACCCACTTGCAACTTATACAGGGCCTTTGTCCCACCTTTACACCAAGTGGGAATCACTTGTCATTGGAAAACTACATGATATTTGACCCCCATGCCTCTACCCGATCAGGTGGTCCCTCCCTATGGAATGTTTTACCATCCATCTCTTTGGATATTTCTAAATGGTGATCTATCCTAGATGAAGGAATTCATAGAATTGGCCAAATTGTTTTGTAAAGAAATTTTTAGGAGTTAGATAAAAAAATAAAGTATGATTTTAAAAAATAAAAATTCAAACATTTTTTTTTATTTCAATCCAACTTCATTCTTTTTCATATTTTATAACATATAACAAAATCCCATAAATTTACGGTCATTTAGATCATATATTCATTATAAATAATTGAAAATTGACTACAAATATGCAATAAAATCAACTCTGTCAATATATTATTCTGACACTTCAATAAACTTTTTATCTAAAAGAGTTTCCAAAAAAAGATATGCATCCTTATGATTATGTGAAAATGTAAATTATTCTACTTATTGGTTATAATGAGTTTATCAATTATCTTATGTTGAAAAAAATCATGGAAATGTATTTTTAATGATTTAGTACTTGATAATTATATATGATGATGGTCAAGACATATATTGATATTGAAGATGGGTGAGCTTGATATATCCCTCCAATGCATTTGTTAATGAATATTATTTTAAGGAGAAAAATGTAGCAGAAAACTATGTTGGTTACTCATATGGAATTAATAGGTATTTAGTTTTTCTAACATAAGTTAAAAATGAGTGATCATGGGATATGAGTATGTTTCTCTAAAAAAATGTCATGCTTTCATATTTTTTTACGAAATATTTTGATTTAATGAGATTTGTAAAATTTAATTGATAAAGTTTGTTCTAAAATAAATTTTTTCATGAGTACCAAAATGACTCTGAATTACTTTTTGGTACTTATTATTATAACCCAATTATTTATTTCACAATAACTCATGATTTATTAAAAAAATAACAGTTAATACAACCCAAAATATTGATAAGTATAGTGTCTTTGGGAATTGGGTACATATCTTAACATTTTTGACATGGGATACAACCACATTATTAAAAACATCCTTAACAAGATTGTAAAATTCAATTGATTTAAAACATTACAGTATAACATAAGGAAAACATAAGAAAGTGGTGATCTATAAAAACTGGTAAGGAAATAAAAATAGAATATCAATGGGGCATACCAAGAGTATGAATCATAAACATGAACAGTGATACATGATATAGAATGATAATCATAAATGATATATTAGAAAAAATATAAGACACTGAATCATAAACATTGTTCATATATAACCCTCTCAGAACATCACGGCGTACATAGTCCCATAGATAAATCAAGTTCACTCTATGTCCCAACATGACGTATCAGGATGCTAAACATTTCCCAATGCACTAGAGTACTATCTTAGTGAACCCATCATATTTATTTCGTTTTCATGCATAAGTTTACCATGTAGATCACACAACATGGATTAATTTTTCATCATACATTATTCCAAGATCGCAGAGTGTGAAATAAACAAATATAAGTCCCTAATAAAAAATTATATGTTCATAAATGTGAACACCATTAATAGTAAATGGGTATGGTATTCCCAGCACATGTTTTTTGGCATGGACAATTGCGGTGAAATTTTGATAGAATAACGACATCACATAAAGATTCATAAAAAAAATTTATGAGAGATAAAGTTTTATCTCATAACATAGACATAAAATGGGGATTAATAGGGAAATGTAAAAGAATATACCAATAGTAAAAATTGGAATGTGAAGGTATAAGTTAATGAAGAAATGTGAAAATAATCGTAACTATATTTCGGCATGGTAACATGTGTACATAAATGATCATGGGAGGATTAATGAGAGTGAAATGGGGATATCTTAACTAAAAAAATTAATTTTTAAGTAAAGATAATATTTAAGGTCATATCCCAACATTAAAAAAGTATTTAAGAGTCATAACATAAAAAAGTTCTTGAATTGAAATGAGAAGAAAAAAACCCCTTAAAAAGATTAAGCATAGTAACGGGTGTACATAAAGGATCATGGAAGGATTAATGGGACATAAAAGAGGATATCATTATTTATACATAAAATATATAGTAACGGGAATATGTAATAACATATAACAACATATGAAAAATAAAATTTAGAGACATAACAGAAGGAAGTGCTTGATAAAAAGATGAGAGTGGAATATCCCTTACCGAATTTCAGCATTTTAATGACTTAGTTAAGGTTATTAATGAGAAATTATAAATGATATATAATACATATAACATAAATTTTAAATAAATGTAAATATTATAAATTAATTACAATATTACAAATTGAAATTAATAATACTATTTCAACGATTGTTCTTGAATTGAGAGGATGAGAGGAAGGCCCCTTAATATATTTTGGCACATTAACGGGTGTACAAAAAGGATAATAGGAGGATTAATGATTGTGAAAGGAATATATAATTATTTATAAATTAAATAGATAGTAATTTAAATATCTAATAACATATTACAACATACTAAAAGGATGTTTAGTGACATAACAAAAAGAAGTGATTGCTAAAAAGAGGAGAGTGGAAGACTCCTTATAGAATTTCAGCATAGTAATGGATTAGGTAGGGGTAAAATTAGAGAGTATAAATGATATATCATTCATTTAAAATCAATTTTAAATTAATTTTAAAATTATTATTGAATTAAAATATAAAAAAATTTTAATTAAGAAGACTAATTTAAAAGAATGTTTTTGACTTGAATGGAAGACAAGAATGTGATGATCCCATACTTGAGTGTATGATTCAAAATGCTTGGTAGGGGATTATTTGGTTCTTGTGTAACCTTGGGAGGACTATAGAGAGTGGAAGAAAGAGTATGCACAATCTCTAAGGATTTTGAGTGGATATAAATTGGATATTGGGTGGGTTTATATAGGAAGAGAGGGGGATGTCATTATTATTTATGTTTTGGACTCAATATATAAAATATTAAAAACAACAAGTAATACCATGGTTTATTCAAAATTGTAGTGGTTTTTATTATTTTATATGTCCATGTTCTGAAAATATTGATATAATACCATTTCTTATGTGGAGCTAAGTCACACTTTTTAAGAAATGATTCTAAAACCTGAAAATACATTAGAGGTTTTGGATAATTCATAATGTATTTACAAATAAAACATAAAATTATATTATTTTTTAGGGAAAAAATTATTTTTTCATGAACCCTTTTTATTATAATTCATACACCACTTTATGGTCATTATGATGTCATAAAATACAAATTATATTTATAACATATTTAGTTTTTACCAGAAAATTCAACAGTGTTAGAAAATCATGAAAATTCACCATTAGATAATTTTTAAGTTATGATTATAAAAATAATATTCATTTTATCTAAATAATTTTATAAATATTTGAATATTCACTTTTAATATCGTAATCAACATTTGTCTAAAATGATATTTTTTTTGAAAATAACAATTTTCGAACTCTTATAAAAATTATATTTGATGTCATAAAACTTATAAGAACATTTACACTTATTAAAATTTATATAATAATACCATTTTATTAAATTATAATTTATCTCAAAAATACATTAATTCATCAAGAGAAATGTATTGATTTAAATAGCAAGTGACTTAAAAATACAATTTCTATTTTATCGTATAATTTTTTTATCAAACTTATTAAAAAAATAATTTATAAATTAAAAAACAATAAGGATTAAGAATAATAATTATAATAATTATATTTACATATAAACATTCATACTATTATATTTACTTTGTTTCTATCCTTTTTGAAATTATTTTTTTCCATTAATTAGCCTATTTTCGGTTTTGTGTGGTAATTAAGATTAACTACAATTACTATTCAAATTTTTCAAAAATTAAGTTGACCTTATTACCTAATATTTAATAATATTATTAAAAATATTGAATACATTTTATGAATTTCACTTTACATAGTTTGAAGAATTTAATTTAAAATAAAACCGAAAAACAAGATGGAAAGTAGTATTCTGAAAAAATAAAATTTTCAAGGAAGAGTTGAATTTTCATTAAAAATATAATTAGTAATATATATTATATGGATAAATGTATATGTGTAATATAAAATTTTAAATTAATTCATTTCATAGTAGGGGTTATTTTAATTAATTATAATTGAGTGTCATTTTTTATTTAAAAATAGTTTTCAAAACAAATGCATTTTAATCAAGAAAATGAACTTATACTAAAATATGGTATAAAGATGACAAAAAAATTAATTATTTGAATATAATTATATAATTTTTATTTTTCATTTAAATAAAATAATTAAAATAGTTATTATTTTAAATTAATTAATTTATCAATATAAAAGAAAATATTAAATAGAAATGGTTTTTTTACTATTCACTAAAACGATTATATCTTCCAAAAAATCCAAAATTTCACTGAGTGTTAATAATTATATTATTATATAACAAATAGAGTTCATTTTATCATATAAATTTTTTAAATTTTATAGAATATAAAATTAATATATTTTTCATAAAAGAAATAAAAAACAATTTTGAAGAAAACATACAAAAATAAATTACCAAAAAACATATTGATTAGTTTATAATAATATATCAATATATTTAGAAAAAATATATATTTAAAAAATTAGTTAACCCTAATAATATTAATAATTTTAATAGAAAGGTTAAACTGTCATATTTAAATAATCATTGTTTTTTAGTTTCGGAGTTGTGTAATCCAGAGGCTATCGAACAATAATTTCTCTTTTAAAGACTCTGGGAGTTACATCCCCCCTTAATAAATTATACCCTCACAATTTAAACATGAAATCAATATGAAATTTTTTGACACTTTTAAATATCATAATTGAAAACACACATTGTAAAAGGTTTTAATAAATCATCCTCTTGAAAATAGAGAAAGGGAAGAGGAATTGTCATCACATAACTATGTTTCCCAATATGAGAACATTAGTTGGAAGTGAAAAAATAAACACGAAATAGAAATATAAAACCAAATAACTATTTGAGTTTGATAGAGAATATTGTCAAGACAAATTCAATGACCAAAAAATCATAAATCTGTGATTGATTAAATTCCCATCAATTCATCAAAATGTGAAAACATTTATTCAAGATTATTTCACTTGATTTAAATAACCCCTTTAACATTTAAGAGAAGAACCTTTGGAAATATATTTTCTTGGCATGTACATTAAATTTCCACTACAATATCATATTTTTATCCAAATAATGATAAATCAAGCTGTTTTTTAATATATAAATCACTAGAATAAACTTATAACAGATCACATAATACACCATAGAATAAAAATATTTCCCTTGTGTATCTAAAAACACCAAAATGGTTAGCATAAGGGTGATAATACATTAAAAAATTAGTCTCCAAAATTCTACCAAAATTAAAAATGATTAACATTGGTCATTACTTTAATAAATATACATATAGAAAACTAATAACAAGAAAATTAAAGAGTGATTTAACCTTAATGGACTCCTCATAACAATTTTATCACACCTCCAAAAAAGTAAGATCATTAATCTCAGATAATTCTAATTGGTATATATTCTTCATACCAAATAAAACATCTCTAAAAATATAGTTAATAAAATCAAAATTAGAATATTTTTTCATGTAATATATTTCCCTAAATTTCTATAATAATTCTAATCATTCTTTACATAAATTCCCAATAGTGGTGTCAATTATTTTAATCCTAAGATAATCCTTGCACGTAAAATCACAAAACTATTTTTATTTATCCCAACATCAAACTCAAATTAAATTTTATCTATCCCTTAAACATATTTTTTAGAAAATACTAATCTATAAAAAATTCAATTTTATAGATATTTCAGTACCATTAAACATATGATTAAAATACTTGAAAAGATATTTTTGAAGATGCTTCACGATTCTAGAATGTTATCAATATACTAACTACACATAAATACAATAATAATTACACAATTATGATTTCCATATAATTGTTCCTTCATTAGTCTAGGGTTTAACCCTTATATTATGGAATTTTCTAGGTTCCCCCAATTTTTATCCATTAGATAGAAAAAATGAAAAAATGGATTATTATATTTAAACAATTAAACACTTAATGGGGAATCCATTGATATTAATGGGATAACATATAAATTATATTTATTTCCTTAATATTTAAATTTCTTGGCCAAAATCGATGCTATCCCATATCTATTTCATAACATATATTATTATGCACATTTTTTATATTCCCTTATTAATGGTTCATAATGAGCTTATGAAATTATCAAAGTATATCCCTTGGGAGTGTCAAACAAGGTGAGCAGTAAGGATCATTTTCATGCAGCGGGTTACCCCATGTCAGGCTCAAGAAACCTTGTTGGACTTGTCACCCCAAGATACAAAACATTACCCAATTCATTGGAGCACTATTTGGGCGTACCCACCATATTTATGACATTCCCAGGCTTAAGTGTGCCAAATAGATCATACAACCTGGATACATTCATCATAATAATTTATTAACTGATTGAGGTGTAAAGAATACACATATTTAATTCCCAAATAAAATAGTATATGTGCATAATTGTTAATATCCTTGAAAGGAAATGGGTTTGATATTCACTACACAATTATTTTGGAATGGAATAATGCGGTGACATTTCGACTGCATAACAACATCACATATAGATTCAGAAAAATATGGATTGATGAAATAGAGAGGGATATATCATGACTTAAACATCCAATTTCTAGTAATATGGACATTTAAAATAATATAAAAACATTAGAAATTTTAAACTGAATTAATAAGTTAATTAATAAACAATAAAATAATCTTAACTACATTTCTGCATGGTAATGAGTGTAAACAATTGATCATCAGAGGCTTAATAAGAGTTAATGGGAGATCTGGTAATTTAAAAATTAAGTGGATAGTAATGAGAATATATAATAACATATCCCAAATGATGAAAATGTAATTTAGAAGACATAACATGAAATAAGTGCTTGAATTGAAATGTAAAGAGAAAAACCCCTTACCAAATTTCAACATTATAACTGGTGTACAAAAGGGATCATGAAAGGATTAATGGGAGTGAAATGAGGCTCAAATTATTTATATTTCAAATTTAATGTATGTTCAATATTTATGAAAATGTCCCAATATAATAAAAAAGAAATTTATAAACATAACAAAAATAAGTTTCTGATAAAAAGAGGAGAGTGGGAGATCCCTTACAGAATTTCTTCATAGTAATGGATTAGGGAAGGGTAAAAATGAGAGCAGATAAATTATATATCATAGATATTAAATCAATATTAAGTTATGGGATTTATTATAATGTAATTTAAATATAACAAATTAAAATTAAGAATACTAATTTCAAATAATGCACATGAATTGAGAGGATGAGAAGAGGGTCCATTACAAAATTTTGGTATAGTAACAGCTGTACACATAGGATCATGGGAGGATTGATGAGAGTGAATAAAAGATATAATTATTTTTAAATCAAATCAAAAATAACTATAATATTTAATAACATATCATAAAATAATAAAAAAGAAATTTATTGACATAACAAAAAATAAGTTCTTGATAAACCGAGTCAAGTGAAAAATCCCTTACAAAATTTCAGCATATTAACGGATTTGGTAGAGTTAAATATAAGAGTGGATAAATAATATATCACCCATATAAAATAAATTGGAAAGTAAGGGAATAATTATAAATGAATTAAAATATAATAAATTTTAATTAAGATGACTAATTTTAAAGAATGTTCTTAAATTGAAAAAGGAGAAGAGGGTGGGGATCCATAACTTGAGTGTGTGAATCCAAATGCATAGAAGGTAATTATTGAGAGCCTTTATAACCAAGGGGACTACATAGATTGGATGTAATATTATGGAAGTTCTATAATGATTTTGAGTGGAGATAAATGGGTGCTTGGGTGGGTTTATATAGGAAAAGAGGGGGATTCAATATTATTTAGTTTTTGGACTCTATATAATAAAATATCCAAAACCATAAAATATCCCATGGTTCTACCAAAATGATAGTTGTTTTGGTTAGTTTATAAGTAAAATCAAATAACTTATTAAAATAATTCCCTTGCTTATGTGGTGGTGAGTCACACTCTTAAAGAGTTGATTTTAAAACCTTAAAATGTATTATTGGTCATGCTGGATTCATAATGGATTAAAAAATAAATTAATTAAAATTAAAATCACATTATTTTATTATTAAAACACTGATTTGGTCTTATATCCCATTAATATTAATTATTACATCACTTTTCTATCATTATGATGCCATAAAACACAAATTATATTTATAAAATATTTAATTTTTATAGAAATATTCAATTATCTCAAAAAATATAATTATTAACCATTAGTTAATTTTAACATTATGAATGAAAAAAAAAATTTCTAAAAAAATTTCTAAATATTTTAATTTTTACTTTTAAAATAATTATTAACATTTATTGAAAATGATGAGATTTTTGACGATGACATTTTTCAAACCTTATAAAATTTACATTGGAATTCATAAAATTAATATAAACTTTTATATTTAAAAAAAATATTTTATAATGATATTTTAATAAAATATCATTTACATAAAAAATACATAAGTTCATATAATTAAGTGTCTTAATTGAAGTCTCGTATTACATAATACCATTTGTCTTTTATTATTTATTTCTTTATCAAAATTATTATAAAATAGATTACAAAAAAAAAATACAATCATAATTTCTATGATAAGTAAATATAATTATTCCTAATTTTATATTAACTTTTTTTTCTTGTCTTTGTTATATTATTTTTTACCCTTAATTAACTTATTTTCCTTTTATGACGATAATAAATATTTTCAAAAATTACATTTCATATTGTTCAAAATATACGTTAAACTTATTAACTAATATTAATTAAGGTGATTAAAAATTTGTAATCGCTTTTATGAAAATCAAGTCACAATGGTGGAATAATTTAGTTTAAAATAAAACCCATAAGCACGATGGAAAGTAGTTTCTCAAAAAAGATAATTTATATGCAAAATATAATTTTACATTAACTATATCACGAGTAATATTTATTATTTAAGTAAATGTATATATGTTATATAGCAATTTAATTTATATTATTTCTCATTAGGGGTTATTTTAATCGATTATAATGCAGTGACATTTTAAATTTTAAAACAGCTTTAAAAAAAATTGCATTTTATGCTTAAAAATAAACATATACAAAAATCGGGTATAAAGGTGATTAAAAAATGTAATTAATTAAATATCGTTAATAAATACTTTTGTTACATTAAAATTAAATTTATATGATAATTATTTAATTAAAATATTTATTTTTTCTATTTAAAAGACAATCTTATATAAAAATTGTATTTTTTTACAATTTACTAAAAAATTATATTTAAATAAAATTAAAAATATTCAACAAAAGTTAATTGTGATATTATTATACAAAAACATTAGTTCATTTTATCAAATAAGTATTATAAATATTACAATAAATAATTATAATAATTTTTTTTAATAATTAATAAGAAATATTTTATGATGAAAATATTCAAGAAGACATTACCAAAAACTGATTAATGATTTTCTAATCATTTATCAATATATTTAAGACATATATATATTTAAAAAATTATTTAATCACATTGATATACACAAATTTAATATAAAGGATTAAATATTCATATTTAAATAATCATTGATTGTTTGGCTTCTGTGTTCTGTATCGCGTAATCTATCGAACAACATTTTCTATTTTGAAAACATGGGGCATTAAATTTCCATTTATTGATAATTGGGTTAAAATGTTTTCTTGGAGTAATGGTTTATTTTTTCATGCGGATATGACATGTTTAAGTTCTCAATGTTTAATTTTGAAAAATCTATACATATTTTTTTGTTATCATGTTTTCTCTATAATAATGAGATTCATTTATTTTTGTATCTTTTATTCATATTTTAATTTATCATCTCATGTTTTCAAATGTATTTTATGGGATCTATGAAAGTGTAAAAAATATAAAAAGGTTATTATTTACACTATGGTGATTAATTTCAAATTATGACAATGTTTTTTGAATGAAATAAGATCTTACATTTAAATATCATGTTTTGTAGAAAAAATGGACACTGTGTTTTAGCATTCCCTACGTTTTATATTGTTTTTCATAATTATAAAAAACTATTCCTAAAAATGATACATAAATTTTAATAAAGCACAAACTTAATTATAAATCATATAATTTTGTGTTTATTATGATACTAATATTTATATTATTCCAATTTAAAAGATTTAATCACACTAAACTGTTAATCTTTTGACAATTCGTCGAACCATATCTCCGAAAATAATACCCCTATGTCCCTACCAAAATACTTTGAACCTTAATTTTAATTTATCATTATAATAATGGGAAATTATAAAATGGATAATTATTATGCCTCAAAAAGTTCAAATATGATGATATTTCTACACAATGTTCTGAGTAGAAACAATGTCGATTTCACCTCGTAGGATTGTCCAAATTTATTAATGATAAATTTTGTGAAATTATAAGGATGTTAGTTTGAGTTTCATGAAAATAAAAATGAGTTTTTATGGTAATAACATTATAAATTATTAATAACATGTTGAGTACAAGATTGATGATGATGATGAGTTTGTATCTAAAGTCGGTAGGAAGAGTTTCTCAATATTATGTATGGAATTTTCTGATGTTATTTTCTACCCTTGTGATTTATGTTTTTATTTTATTTCATCTATCGTTATTATAAATTATATAGATCCATATGAGATTTTGGTGTCCCATTTTGATTCTCCAGTATTATAGAAAAATATTTTCATGGGATTGGAAATTGGAAGAGTGGTTTTAGTCATGTTCTTAAAACATGGATTATTCAGATAAATGGTGTGTTTAGGAGAGTTCTATAACCTGTAATTCATCTTTACCACTTCATTTTTTTCATATGATATAAAATATTCTATGTTTTATTCTAAGATAGATACTTTTCCTAAAAAATTTTTTTTTTTAAATCATTGTGGAAGGTTTCATACCCTTCCTTTTGAGAATACTAGAGTCACTACTAAAATTGGAGGTTTTGGAGACCCCTTACACAGGCAACGACCATTGGCAGTCATAATTGGTACCCTATAGAAACCGCCAAATACGTTCATAAGGCTTCTCAAGAAAAAAAAAATGCATCCCCCCCATTCTGCCTAATCTCAAACCCTACCCCCCCTGCAGCCGTCCATCTCCTCCCTCGTCACACTATTATCATTGCCCATCCCCTCCCTCACTACACCGGTGATGCCGCACCACCGACGTCGCACCTTATCCTCCTCCCTCTCCCCACCGATTCCGTATCACATCCCTTCACTCTCTGCACCACTCATCCCCTCCCTCTCCACTCTACCACTGACTTTGACTCCCCTCCACTGCCCCTCCTTTCCCTTACAACACCACCTCCGGATCTCCTCTGTTTCAAATTTTTCACACTATTAGGTATTCTCTAATTTCAATTTTAGGTTTTTAATTTTGGGTAATTTAAAACACAACTTTGGAATTCATTAAGATTATATAAATATTGTGTGTGAATAAAATGTGTGTAAATGGAAGTTCATGTTTTTATGGGTTTGTGTGCATGAAGAATTATGAAAAAATGTGTTTTGGCAATGTGTGTATGAGAAGAACTCACACTTTACTTGAGGTTGAATGTTACATACATTACAGAGTCTATGTATATGTTGAATGGATTTATATTAAGTTGTGTTGTTATTTTATTTATACCATTATTGAGTTTATCACATGTTTTTCTATGTGTGTGTGTCCCATGAGAAAATGTTTCAGGTTTGACCACATGTGTGTTCTTGCATATCCCATGAAACACATTATTGAGATTGATCACATGTGTTTTGATACTATATGTTATTATTAATATTATATGTTGTTCCTCTATATGATATTACATGTTTCAATGTGAAGTACTGTTAATATTTTATATTGTGTTTTTCTATGCATGGTAACAATGTAACCAATGTACTCATCGTGGCTCGGTAGCACTTAAGGGGGAGCATGATAAGATGATGTATGTTCCAAGAATGTTGGATTGAGATATATGATGGGGTATATTTTATTTTCTATCCTCATATAGGTTCATGGTAGACTTATGTGATCTGAACCATGAGGTGAAAATACGACATGATTTTATTCAAGGACATGACTTGAGACAAAGTTTTTGATACGAAGGCCCAAGAGAGTGTCGAAATGTGTTGGCCTTATGAATAAACTGAGAAGGAGATAGGGATTTATGGACTTCAATGGATTGACTTTACACTCTTACATTTATTATGTTTTTGAATACAAGATGTGACATTGTGGTTGACTAAGTTTGTGAATTCTGTTTTAACAACCTTTTCATCATGGAGCCAATGTTTGTTTAGCGCATGACATCTCCGAACATGGTTGTGTGTTTTATTTCATTCAAATTTATTTATTATCACAACATAAACTCTTATACCATTGCAGTTGTGTTAAAGAAAAAATGGTTGTTTCCTACTACATTAATATTACCACCATGCATGGGCATCTTGTTGCATGTGAAGACTTCATAGTCTAGGATACAAGGGAAAGGCCCTGATGATAGGGGCTAGGATATTGAGAATTGTGTTTAAAGGTAGAATTTGGATAGAATTTAGAGTGTTGTATAAATAGTTTTTCACATTCTTGTTATTTACAACACATTGATTGACGTATCACTTTTAGGGTATTTGGGTTTTTATTATATGACTTGAGATACCTACCATGGATTATGATTTTTAATTGTTTATTGACTATATTAGGTTATTGTTTATAATTTTCTTTATTGATACCAAGGGTATATTTTCGTCACTAATGACATTCATACACTTATATATATTGACAAACATCTTGCATAAAAGGATACCTGCTTGAGGACATGAGGAACAGTGCATCACATTCATTATCCCACATATTATCTATTGATAACATAAGTGAAGATATATTGGTTTTTTTTGTTCTGAAATTGTATATATTTTATGTTATACTTGATATAGATTACATAGTTTTCCATAAATTATATATTGGTTTCTATCTTTGATAGTTCATCTTTACTGCCTCTAATGGCATAAAGGTAGTGTGAATCCAAGAGGCAATGAGACATTATTTGTAGAAATATACAGTTTCTATGAGTTTGAGAAGACTTTTAATCACTAATTGTTTTGGGGAACTTTCATCACAAATTATATTTGATGATTTATTGGAAGGAAATAATTTATTCACTAAGTTTGATAGTTCAAGATTGGTATTTGATGAATTTTTTCATGTACCACATATGCATGTAGGTTATATATTGTGTTTAATTTTTTTAATTTGCATTTGACTTTCTATAGTTATGTTTTCTTTATATGTTTTTATTATAGTGTATCAAAATTTATGAATTATGAAATTAGTGGACAATAGATTCTTTATTGTTCATGTTGGTTTGATATTTTTTACTATACGAAAAATATAATATATTTTGTTTCTTAACTGATCAACTCCCCAACGCATCCGATCAAATGAGTTAAGTAATTTCATTATATATGACCCATGATCTATCTAACTCCATATTATGAAGAACAGTATATTTAATGGATCCAAAATGATCATGTTTACAAGAAGATGAGTCACTTTATGGAAACATATTTTATAACAAAACCTGATATTCATAGCTCAATGCTAACAAGTTTGTTATGGATGACCTAATCGGTTACCTTAGGATTAAAATTAACTGATGATTGTGAAAAATTAAATAGTTGTGAAGAAAAATTAGTATACTGGATGTTTGAATAATTATCTTCCTAGATATAATATTCATTTCTTGAAAAATCATTAATATATGGAATTATAGACAAAATTCATTATCAATAATGTTTCTTGATTATAGAATCATCATTAGATTTACCATACCAACATGGTGGTGATGACACAGGCTTTCACTTCCATTCCGTTATCTATTCCCTTGTTTATTATTTAGAGATATTAATTGTTTATTTTATCAATGGACCAGATGCAATTGGTTAGTCATTATTTTATGTATATTTTATATAAAAAATGCATGTAAAATAAAGTTTTGTGTAAATGTTTTTTATACAGATATTATTATTGTAGGGACCCGGTTCCCGGGTGCCCATGGGGCATGATGTACTAAAACTTTATTACAATTAGTTACAATAATACATCATGTACCATACTATAGAAGATTGAGAGGCTCAGGGTTCTGGGAAACCGGCTGCTTCTGAAAAACATCATTAGTACAAATCCATGCCTAAAAATTTTTAAAACAAAAACATGGGGTGAGGAAATTATTCCCAGTAAGGGGTTTTAAAATGTTTAAGGAAAATTCTTTCTCAAAGCAGTCATTTTGAAAATGATATAACACTACATTAAAATGGGGTTTTATCTTTTTCTTTAAACATGTAAATTCTTGAAAACCATTTGCATAGAAAAGTTGTATGTACTTAAATTAGACTTCAAATAAAACATGGATCAGAGAGCGCAAGCATGAAGAAGAATAAATGATGCATAATCAACCAAATTACTTCAGTTCTAAAAGGTTGTGTGTAAGCAGGGAAAACATTCATATCATGATTAATTGGCACATATAGTTCTTATAACAACATATCACATGTGTTACAGTTCATTTATCATAAATTCAAGCTCATGGTCAAGAGAATTTCCAAATAGGGGATGTCCTATTAGATGAACTAACACCTGGTTGACCATTTATCATCACATGCGGAGGTAATGTATAATGCTGGACTTTGTCAAGACCTTTCATCAAGACCACAAAACATACTTAATACGGGTCAAGGCTAACCGCCCATCCCTTTTCCATGGTAGCACATGCCAAGGCTAACAGCCAAGACCGTCAGACATAACGTCTCATGAGACTCTTCCTTTACCCAATGCATTGGAGTGCCATATAATTCTGGGCGCACCCGTCAATAATCATTTAAGTCCAATACATCCATCACATATCTTGACATGGTCTTACATTCATAGGGTATCATTCTTACATTCATTACTCATAAATCTCTTTTCACATGCATTTCCATAGTCAGGGAAGAATAGTGAAAACATTAATAAAAACTGAGTCATAAGTACTAAAATTTCATACACATTAGATATTAACTTAACAATTGAATGCAGGGGCTTAATGGTAACTTTAAAATCGACATAAACACTTTAACACTTAAAACACCATAATCCCAAGTTAAAAAAACGAGGTCGTTCATATTTAATACACATGGTGATAAATGGGCATGGTGGAAATTTATTTAAAACTGTGCGAACACACATATATTTACACGGACAACAATACATAAAATGATAGATGATTAGGGTTTCCACATTAGGTGATAAATGATGACATCCATAAAATTATTATATCACGGAAATGAAATACATAAGGAAACATATTTGGCATTAATTATTGTGATTAACATGTCATCGAACTAAATAAATTTTTGTTAATTGCAAACATTCATGTAGCAGGATTAACATTGAATAATAAATATCCTGATAATATAAACCCATAAATTCTTAGTTCATCTCTTTAAAACATGCCGAAACTCCTTCTTTAAAAGTATAAATTACTTATAGGGTACATGCTACAATGACTTTGCAGATTAAACCAGTTCAGTAGTGCAACATACATATCGGCTCAGCATCCATCAAAATTATTAGAATATTAAATGTGTCAAAATATAAACTAAGTCCTGATTATTATTAATTGAATCAGGGTTTTGGAAAATCGAACTTATAAATACACATTCACCGGACCACATGTAAATGCATAAGGGGTTCACACCACAAATTTTCACAAAAAAAGCATGAATTGTCAAAAATGCTGATAAATGAAATTTTTAGTTGGAAGAACTATTTTTATATCAAACGTATCCTTAAACTCTATCATATTCATAAACATGTATATAAATAATTTTGGTATTATTCTTGAAATAATACTCTTTATGGGTAAATACAATTTTAATAAATCTTCATGTTATATTGTGATAAATTTTAAAACAAATAAACAAGCTCTTCCCTTATGTTCACACATATTTGTTCATATACATCCATGTATACACATAAATAATACATAAACCTGTATAATTTTACATTTTCATAAAAATTACCCAAAACTCCCATTTTCAAAAGGCAGGGTAAAACAAGGGTTATATACATGTATAAGGAATGTTTATATATGCATATATCATCTTATATATGTATGAATACATATATATTTACAAACAAAGTGTATATAGGTATGTGAAAACATTTAAACCGAAATAAAACAAAGCCCCAAAAACGTCCTTTATCCCAGTTGAATTCTGGAAGAGGAGAGAAATTATGACCGGTTCTTAAGGCCCTTATATATTTATATATACACATATGCATTAATTATATATATATATATAACCGTGTATATTCACTGAAGGAGATAAAATTAAAACAAGAAGATCTCCCTTACCCCAGTTTAATCCTCCATGTAGGAAGAGGAAAAAGAAAACAGCAGTTCTCGTGGCCTTACATAGGTGTATATACAAGGTGTATATATATATATACCGAAACTGGAAAAAACACAAAGTAAACTTGATCCCTTACCTTGGTTCAAAGAGGAGGAGAGTAAGTGCAGAAGACCTCAACGTGGTGGCCGAGGGTTCAAGGGAACACGGTGCAGAAACTATCCTTGCCTTCGGTGCAAACCGAAACATAAGAAAAGGGCTTGTGCGGTGATGTGGATGAAGCATCCGAAAGTTGGGGGCAGTTCCAACCCGTGGAAAACAAGAGATAGTCGGGTCCACTCACCGGCCTAAGAGAAGAAAAACTCCACCCAAGCTACTGGTTCGGTGCGCGAGGAAGAAAACGAAGACGCAGGGGAGATAAACAAACTGACAGCTGAGACTATACATTATTGATCGGATGGCCAAATGCAGAAGTAGTTTATAAACATTAGAAGGTTTTGAATTAATGGGAAAGGATCAGACGGCCTCAGTGGCGCGACGCCCTTAAAAAAATGCAGGTCTTCCCCCACCCCTGTGTTTTCATATTATTTTTTTTAAAACATCAATACTTTTTTTATTACACTTATTATAATAAAAAAATGGTATTATTATTATTATTACATAAAATTATTAATCAACTTTTTATTAATTTAATGTGACTCAATGGTCATTTAATACACATTTAATTATTTACCCCTATCTAAAACATACTATTATTTTTCCTTTATTTATTTAATTTATCAATTAATATAATTTAATATCACTTATCCTTTATTTATTGTAACTTATCTTAATTTACATCTATATGTTATTAAAACAAATTTATTATTTAACCCAAAATTTCAAAATAATAAATTTTCATTTTAAGTTGAAGAAAAACATAATGTTATAATGTATGGTAACTTCACATAATTAAGCTAATATGAAAACATTGAAAAAAAATAAGAATGTGCATATATATATTTATGTTGTTTCTTTAGAAATTAGGACACAAATCAAATAGATTCATTAAGAATTATTTAAATGAATAGAGTCTTAATTATTATGACTGTATTTAGCAATACCCTAAAGGCCTTCAGATTTAAATCCCAACGGTCATCTTGAAAAGAAAACAACGGTAAAATTTGTAACATCTTTTTGGAACCTTTATAAATATGAATTCTTGGTATTCAGTTTTTGAAGTCGTTTTGTCAGCTAAGGATGGTTCTCTACATTGCACTGGTACTCAGCACAGCCACCGTGGCATTGGTCATCCTGATGTTTAGGATGGATCCTAGTGATCCACACTACGAAGTCAGGCTTGTTTTTATCCTGGGTAGCCTTCCGGTGATCGTACTAGGGTTTTTATGTGGAATTTATGGTTAGTGAGCATTTCTTGTAACTCGAATGTTGTAAGACACTTCAGTGTCATGTTCTTAAATAAATAAATAAAAGATTTACGTGTTTTACCTTTTACATTTTGTTTTTTTAAAGAAGGATTTAATGGTACTAAACATATAATTGTTATTTATATGGCTTGTAATAAAATGGGGTGTTAAATTATTTCCCCCTTTAATGAATTGCATCCTCGCAATTCTATTCATAAAAAGAACAATAGAAACCTTATTCATACAACTCTACCGAAACAGGAGATCTGTCTCGGTTAACGTAATACCAATGTTGGTACATAGTTCTTCAGTTTCCCTAGCCCAGATGCACTTTGAGCAGTATGTCTTGTACTCCTACTCGTGTGTATTGCACACAGGCTTCCAAAGGGAGGCTCATGCGGTGAAAAGATCAGAAATGTCCAAGTGGACAAATTCTATGATAACTCTCCAAACTACATCACGCTTGAGGTAATTGAGTGGGATGGTGCGGCTGAGGAGACTGAGATTTAAGACCTGGAACATAAAGGATGCACTAAGGTGGTCGTCTTGAGCAGCTATGAGGAAACACGCTCTGGCAGAAAACTTTTGTGACAGAGTAAAACACTGGAATAGACCCTCATAGTATCTTCCCCTTTGTCTATAGTAAGGGAGTTGGAGAGTGGCAATGAGATGAAAATCATGGTCATCCCCCTGACACGAATGAAGAATCTCAGGATTGTTCGCTAAATCGAGCAGACATTGGAAAGACCCTCGTAGGTGGAGAAAAGATGGATAATCCACCATGCATGTCCTAATCATAATAACCTCTACTAACTAATTAGGTAGTGATGATATGTTTGTTTGACCATCCATATGAAAAAAAACATTCAAAAGGAAACACTTAACAACACTGATAAGGTAGATTCAGGAAATGAAACATGAAACTTTCATTTAGACAAAAGATTACATATCAAAGCCTGAGTTTACTAAAAAACCCCACAAATAGAGGCAAAACTCCCTAACTCTTCAAACCACACACAAGCTAAACAGACGGGGTTAAACTCATGGGAACATCTATGATGCATCCTGAGTTTAGCATGAGGGGTATTGAATTGGGAAACATCATTATACAACTCTTGTCTAAGAGAAAGTCGGGTGGACTCATCTTCCAACACCCCAAAGTCCATCAACTATCCCCAGAAGCCGTAGTGAAAAATCTATCACAGGTAAGCTGCTCGGAGGTCTCCAGCAGCAGCAGCTTCTTGAAAGGGGTTATCAAGCATCGTGCCAAATTTTTCACCAGTCATGAACACTCAGAAGAGTCCCTCGTGGTACCTTCCCCAACATGCATAAGAGGGGAATTGGGTTTTCATCATTAAGAGATAATCCATTCCCAACCCCTGGTGTAGATTAAGAACCCTAGGAAAATTTGACATGTCATACAGGTTCTTACATGACATGCGAATTAGGGAATAATTTAGAAAGTTCTCACGGCTAGCTAGAGATATAATGTTCTCTAGTGCCTCAGTGGGATGTGACAGTAAATCGGTAGATAAATTCCCATCAGCCATATGAAAGTTTCAACATAATTATTTAGTCAATCATAGTTATATTTTCATACAACCTGGTTTTCTAGAGTTTCCCGAACCCATCCTCGGATACCAACTATAGGGACCCAAGTTCCCAGGTGCCCATGGTCCATGATGTACTAAAAATTTATTACAATTAGTTACAATAATACATCATATCCCATAATACATAAGATCGCGAGGCTTAGGATTCTGGGAAACCAGCTGCTTCTGGAAAACATCATTAGTACAAATCCATGCCTGAAATTTTTTAAAACAAAAACGTGGGGTGAGAAAATTATGCCCAGTAAGGGGTTTTAAAACGTTTAAAGAAAATTATTTCTCAAAGCAGTCATTTTGAAAAAGATAAAACATTGCATTAAAACTGGGTGTTATATTTTTCATTAAACATGTAAATTCTTGAAAACCACTGGCACAGAAAAGAAGTATGTACTTAAATTAGACTTCAAAGAAGACATGAATCAGAGAGCGCAAGCATGAAGAATAATAAATGATGCATAATCAACCAAATTACTTCAGTTCTAAAAGGTTCTGTGTAAGCAGGGAAAACATTCATATCATGATTCATTGGCACATAAATTTCTTATAACAACATATCACATGTGTTACAATTCATTTCTCATAAATTCAAGCTCATGGTCAAGAGAATTTCCAACTAGGGGATGTCCTGTTAGATTAACTAACCCCTGGTTAACCATTTATCATCTCATACGGAGGGAATGTATAATGCAATACTTTTTCAAGAACTTGCGTCAAGACCATAAAACATACTTAATATGTGTCAAGGCAAACCGCCCATCTTGTTTCTATGGTTGCACAAGCTAAGGCTAACCGCCAAGACCGTCGCACATAACGTCTCATGAGACTCTTCCATTACCCAATGCATTGGAGCGCTATATAATTCAGGGATAACCCATCCATAATCATTTAATTCCAATACATCTCTCACATATCATTACATGGTCTTAAATTCATAGGGTCTCATTCTTACATTCATTACTCATAAATCCCTTTTCACATGTGTTTCCATAGTCAGGGAAGAATAGTGAAAACATTAATAAAAACTGAGACATAAGTACTAAAAGTCTGTACACATTAGATATTAACTTAACAATTGAATGAATGGGCTTAATGGTAACATTAAAATGAACATAAACACTTTAACAATTAAAACACCTTAATCCCAAGTTGAAAAAAATGAGGCTGTTCATATTTAATACACATGCTGATAAATGGGCGTGGTGGAAATTTATTTAAAACTCTGAAAACACAAATATATTTACACGGTCAATAGTACATAAATTTATGGATGATTAGGGTTTCCACATGAGGTGATAAACGATGAAATCCTTAAAATTATTATATCAAGGAAATGAAATACTTAAGGAAACATATAGGGCATTAAATATTGTGATTAAAATGTCATCGAACTAAATAAATTTTTGTTAACTGCTAACATTCATGCAGTAGGATTAACATTGAATAATAAATATCCTGAAAATATAAACCAATAAATTCATAGTTCAACTCTTTAAAACATGACGAAACTCCTTCTTTAAAAGTATAAATTACATCGAGGGTACATGCTAGAATGACTTTACAGATTAAGCCAGTTCACTGGTGCAACATACATATTGGCTCAGCATCCATTAAAATTTTTAGAATCTTATATGTGTCCAAATATAAACTAAGTCTTGATAATTATTAATTGAATCAGGGTACTGGTAAACTAAACTTATAAATACACATTCACCTGATCGCATGTAAATGCTCAACGGGTTCACGCCAAACATTTTCACAAAAAATCATGAATTGTAAAAAAAACTGATAAATTAAATTTTCAGTTGGAAGAACTATTTTTATATCAAACATATCCTTAAACTCCATCATATAAATAAACATGTATATAAATAATTTTGGTATTATTCTTGATATAATACTATTTATGGGTAAATTTTTTTTAATATATCATCATGTTATATTGTGATAAATTTTAAAACAAATAAACAAGCTCATCCCTTATGTTGGAACATAGTTGTGCATATACATACATGTATACACATAAATAATACATATACCTGTATAATTTTACATGTTCATAAAAATTACCCGAAACCCCCATTTTCAAAATTCAGGGTAAAACAAGGGTTATATACATGTAAAATAAAAGTGTATATATGCATATATCGTCTTATATATATATGAATACATATATATTTACACACAATGTTTATATAGGTAAGTGAAAACATTAAAACCAAAATAAAACAAATCCCCAAAATCTTCCGTTATCCCGGTTGAATTCTGGAAGAGGAGAGCAATTATGACCGGTTCTTAAGGCCCTTGTATATTTATATATACACATATTCATGAAGTATATATATATATAATCGTGTATATTCACCGAAGCCGATGAAATTAAAACAAGAAGATCTCCCTTACCCCAGTTTAATCCTCCATGCAGGAAGAGGAAAAAGAAAACAGCGGTTCTCATGGCCTTACATAGGTGTATATACAAGGTATATATATATATATATATATATATATATATATATATACCGAAACTGAAAAAAAACACATAGAAAACATGATCCCTTAACTTCGCTCGGAGAGGAGGAGAGGATGTGCAGAAGACGTCGATGAGGTGGCTGAGGGTTCAAGGGAACACGGTTCAAAACTCTCCTTACCTTCGGTACAAACCGAGACTTAAGAACAGGGCTTGCGCGGTGATGTGGATGAAGCATCCGAAAGTTGGGGCGGTGCCAACCCATGGAAAACAAGAGACAACCTGGTCCACTCACTATCCTAAGAGAAGAAAAACTCCACCCTAACTGCTGGTTCGGTACGTGAGGAAGAAGAAGAAGATGCGGGGGAGAAAAACAAACCAACGGCTGGGATTGTACATGGCTAATCGGACGACCTGATGCGGAAGTGGTTTATAAACATTGGACGGTCGTGATGGAAGGTGAAAGGATCAGACAACCTCAGTGGTGCGGCTCCCTTAAAAAACGCAGGTCTTCCCCCACCCCTGCATTTCTTTAAAAAATCAATACTTTTTTTATTACACTTATTATAATAAAAAATTGGTTTTATTATTATTATTACATACAATTATTAATCAACTTTTTATTAATTTAAAGTGAGTCAATGGTCATTTAATAAACATTAAATTATTTACCCCTATCTATAACATACTATTATTTTTCCTTTATTTATATAATTTATCAATTTATATAATTTAATATCACTTATCCTTTATTTATTGTCACTTATCTTAATTTACATCTATATGTTATTAATACAAATTGATTATTTAACCCAAAATTTCAAAATAATAAATTTTCATTTTACGTTGATGAAAAACATAATTTTATAAAGTATGGTAACTTCATATAATTATGCTAATATGAAAACATAGAAAAAAATAAGAATGTGTAGATATATATTTATGTTGTTTCTTTAGAACTTAGGTAAAAAATGAAACAGATTCATTAAGAATTATTTAAATGAAAAGAGTCTTAATTATTATGACTGTACATAGCAAGACCCTAAAGGCCTTCGGATTTAAATCCCAACGGTCATCTTGAAAAGGCAACAATGGTAAAATTTGAAACGGCTATGTGGAACCCTTATAAATATGAAGTCTTGGTATTCATATTTTGAAGTCGGTTTGTCAGCTAAGGATGGTTCTCTACATTGCACTGGTACTCAGAACAACCACCGAGGAATTGGCCATCCTGATTCATATGATGGATCCTAGTGGTCCACACTACGAAGTTGGTCTTGTTTTTATCCTGGTCAGCCTTCTGGTGATCATTCTAGGGTTTTTATTTGGCATTTATGGTTAGTGATCTTTTCTTGTAACACAGATATCGTAAGACACTTCAGTGTCATGTTATAAAATAAATAAATAAAAGAGTTAAGTGTTTTACCTTTTACATTTGGTTTGGTTAAAGAAGGATTTAATGGTACTAAACATATAATCATTATTTATAAGTCTTGTAATAAAATGCGGTGTTACAATTATGGATAAGAGTTGAATAGATCATCCAAATCGAACTCCTAGAGAGTATTTCAAGGTCATTATTCAATTTATTATGTCCACTACAGGATTTCAATGAGATTATATTAGTTTTACATGTAGAAAATGTGCAGACAGATATCAATTCACACAAGATACCATGAGAGAGAACATATTCTTGAATGGATTACTTAAAAACTATAAGAGTTGGACTCGTCATGGGGAAGAATATATTAATTTTCAAAATAAATATGAAATTCATATAGATGTTGATGTGATGATGAATGATCCAATGCATGAAATTCTTACTGAAATTAAACATGGGTTGGCTCTTGGAGGCATTGACATCTACAATGTTGAGACTGCTGAGATAAATCGGCGCTCTAGTACAGATTGTGATTCGAGGAGGTTTTATGAAGTACTTGATGATGCAAAATATAATTATATCTTGGATGTACTACATACAATAAATTGTCATTTATCATTGATTTTTTTCATATGAAGACATTGAACCAAGGTTTAGACACATCGTTAAACATGTTTTTGGGGTTATTGAAAAAGGTTATTCCTATCAATGCTAAGATTCTTGAGTTGTATTACCATGCCCGTAAGTTGACATAGAACATAGTTTTTACAAATGAGACCATAGATGTATATGCAAACAACTATATGTTGTTTAGAAAAAGAAACTGCACATTTTGATATTTCTATGGCCTGTGGTGCTTTCAAGTGGAAAGAGAACAAGTGAAGTCAAACTCATCAAATTCAGACAATGAAATAGGGAAAACTGATCTCCATAAATCAAATGCATTGCTTTCCCCTAAATATGAGGTTAAAAATATTTTTTATGTCATATAATGTTTCTAATTTAATGAGATGGAATTCCGAAGGAAATCAAGAAAGTAATAGGTTAACACACCCAACAAAAACTTGTTCATAGAAGGACTTCGATAAGAGCCACCCCGACTTTTCTAAAGATGTTCATAATGTCCGGTTGGGGTTGTATGCCGATGGTTTCAATCCATTCAAGTCTATATTGGTGCAACTCATAGCATAAGGACCATATTTTTGGTTTCGTATAATCTTCCTTTGTTGATTTGTATAAATAAAAAATTTATATTACATTCCACTCTTATTGACGGACCAAGAAGTCTAGGGGATAATATTGATGTTTACCGTGATCCATTGATTGATGAGTTGAATGAATTTTGGGGCGATGGTGTGATGACTTATGACTATGAAACAAATGAATTGTTCAAATTTTAGACTGATTTATTGTGGAAAATCAATGACTTCCTGGCTTATGAAAATTCATCAGGCTGGAGTACGAAAGAGGAATTATTTTCCCTTGTTGCAAGAAAAGTAAAAAACTGTATGGATTAAAAATTACAAAAATGGGAATACATGGGTCACATACATTTTCTCCCCCCCAGCACTAGTTCAAAAAAGATACAGTGACATTTTATGGTTCTAAAGAGTTTATCCCAACACCAAAGATCATGAAAAAAGTCGAAATGTTATCGCAGATTGAGGAAGAAAAAATTTACATTGTATATGAATTTTAGGAGTTGGTGGATCATCCATTAGCTAATATTCGTGGTGTGGGTAGACAACACAGTCACAATTGAATAAAGAAAATTATTTTTTACAGTCACCCCTATTTTAAAACTAAAATGATAAGGCATAATTTGGATGTCATTAACATTGAAAAAAATGTTTGTGATAATATCTTATGGACCATTTTAGGTGTTAGTGTAAAATCAAAGGACTGTGTTAATGAACATTGCGATTTGGAAGAAATGGGTTTAAGGAAATATTTTCATTTATAGTTAGCTGAGGGAAACAAGGCATATATGCTACTACATAGTATACGATTACTAAAATAGAGAAAGAGGCATTTACTTCCATTTTGAGGATATATAAGGTGCCTGAAGGATACTCTTCTAATATTTCAAAGTGTGTTAATCTGACGAGAAAGGATTTGCAAGGGTTGAAAAGTCATGACAATCACATACTACTTGAACAGTTGATTCAAATTGTAATTTGTGATTCTTTATCCCCAAATTTTGTTTAAACATTGATTGGGATGAGTATTTTTTATATAGACTTGTTTAAGAAATCAAAAAATGAGTGATTTAAAAAGTTTTCTGGACCGAATTGTACTAACACTTTGTCACTTTTAGAAACTGTTCCCCCCCCTCAATTTTTTGATTTTATGGTTCACATGATAGTATACCTAGATTATGAAGTAATGGTTACTGGTCTAGTGAAATTCAAATGGTTGTATCCTATTGAGAGGTATCTGAATACATTGAAATGATTTATACTCAACAGATATCGTCTAAAGGCATTAATAGCCCACGGTTACTTGATGAATGAGTGTACTAATTTTTGTGAAGAATATCTTATAGATGTTGGAAAAAAATTAGGTAATCTGTCTTGGGTTCAGGATGATCGAGTTGGAGAAGGAACCATATTTGATATGGACAGCATAGAGTGGATACAAGTGAATCGATATATGTTATTCAATACTACATTAGTTTCACCATTAATATAGAATGTGTCTTATCACTTTTATTGTTTAACTTTTACATGTTTTTTACGAATAATTTTATCATTTAAACATCATGTTACCATTTGTAGGAAACACATTAATGAGCTAAAAGAAGAGATGTCTCATCCGACTAAGTATCAAATTTAATAATCTCATTACTCATCATTTTATTATTGGTTCAAGTATTTTGTACGTATAAATTGATTTTCATTATGAGTGAAGTATTGTACTAATAATGTTTTGTAGAAATCACTTTTTAATTTTGTGAATTATTCTTATTCTTAACCTAAGGGAGTTAGGTGACCCCATGATAACTGAATAATTTGTCCCATAGGATGAGGGTCCATCTATATCGTCTCATTGTTATAAAGCTATAGATGCTAATGGCTTTAATTTTTTCATTAAATATTTCAAAGTCAAATGAGAAACAAAAAAATAGTGGAATCGGTTGTCCATTAATCGATTCTAGTTATTACTATGGTCAATTGATAGAAATCATTGATGTTTTATACAGATATGGGGTGAATTACATATTGTTAAAGTGTAATTGGGTTGACCCATTGCATGGAAGTAAAGTTGATCAATATCAGTTTACATTGGTGAACTTTAACTATATGCTATACAAAAATGAATGAGTTGATAATGAACCTTTCATATTGACATCAAAAGTGGAAACAAGTATTTTTCGTTACTTAGCATTCGAATCCAAGTTGGAAAGTTGTTGTGAAAATGTCCTGGGGAGGAGTGTTTTTATTTGAATAAGATAAACCAGATACCGTTCCCTTTGTTTCCCAACTGCTTGATCAAGATACCGTATTTCAACATGAAGAAGATATTTATTGGGTTAGAGTGTCCATTGAAGGAGAAATGGTTGATTTTCGTGTTTAATGAAGGGTATAATTGTTTTCCCTCTCTTCAGTTCTAAGCCTTTTTTAAATTTTATTAAAACAACCCAAAAATAATTTGGCATATCATCATTTATTATTTATTATTAGTCAGAATCAACTCCCACCCCCTACACATCCCCCCACCCCCTTCCCCTGGATAGCCCCCCCCCCCCAGCCCATCCCCCTCCACCTGGATAGCCCCCAACCACTGGAATCCCACACTCCCCCCCCTGAACAGCCCCCACCCCAACCAGCACAACCCCTCTACCTCCACCAGAACAGCCCCCCACCCCCCACCCCACCCCCAGCCCCGAACCCCCCCCCCCCACCTAGCCCCTCCCCTCCCCCTAGACAGCCCCCACCCCACCCCCAGACAACCCCCACTCCCAACCCCCCTTAGAAAGCCCCCCGCCCCCCAAACTCCCCCAACCCCTGCCCTTCCACCTGGACATCCCTCAATCCACCCGGATAGCCCCCACCACAACATTTAAAACCCCTCCCCCTCCACCCGGATATCCCCTCAACCCCGAAAACCTCCCAACCGTCTCCCTCCCCTTCGACATCCCCCAACCCCCATCCTTGGACATCCCCCACATCCAACCACCCCTAGAAATCCCCCCTATCCCCTCCCCCTTCACCTGTACACCCCCCCCCCATCCACGAACAACCCCCCCCCCCCCCACCCCCCAACTCCCCCCCCGGACAGCCCCCCCCCAACAGACAGCCCCCACCGCCTCAACCTGGACAGCCCCTCCCCCTCCACCTGGACATCCCCCCTCCCAAAGTACAACCCTCCCCCCCCCCCATCCCCAACTCCCAACCACCTATGGACACCCCCCCCCCCCCTCTACCTTGATACCCCCCCCCCCCCCCCCTCCCGCAGACAACCCCCCTCCCCCCACACACACATAGACTCACCCTGAACCACCCCTGGACCCCCCCCCCCCCCAAACTCCCCTCTACCTGGATAGACCCCCTCCCACACCTTCATACCCCCTCCCCCACCACCCGGACACCCCCACCCTCAGCCCCATACAACCCCCACTCCCCCCTTATTGTGGAATTATTTTTTCAATAACATAAGAGTTGTTTTGGATTGGTAAATACTAATACTCTTCGTAACAGTGAAAAACATTGATATAGTAATCATAGAAGTTTCCAAAATAATCAAATCTGTTTTTTTTCAAGACAAATTCTGCATTATTTTTATTTTTTGTAGTTATCAAATGGCTTTTCTCGTAATTTTAGTTTTCTAACCTTACTTTCTTCCTTTGAGTTTCACATTATAACATGTTATTTATGAACTCCATAGAATTATGTATGATCTTCCAGAAACACCAATAGTGGAGAAAAAATCTATTGGTCTTCTCTTTATAGGTAGTATGGCCAAATTTACTTGTGATTTTTGGGTGCAGACGTCAATAATTTTTGTTCCATTTGGGGGGTTTCTCTTCTTAAACATGAAAGAATTCTCCCTTGATGATGTGGTGAATTTATGGGAAATTTTCTAATTCCACATTTGTAGAATTTTGAACTTTACTCGTGCAATAATAGTTAAAACAAATTAAATGCAAAGAGCTTAATCAAGGTTGTGGGGGTACCTTCTTCTAAGAGATGTTTGACTATTGATCAAGAGAATATTCACAAATCTTATTACCACCATTTTGAGTGTTTTTAGAATAATTTGACCTTCAAATTTTGTGTGGAAACATTCTTTATCTCGCCACATTTGGAAGATCCAACTTAGGTTCTTTCCATAATTTTTTAGTTTCACATCCAACTCAAGACATAGAATTTTGAGAGTGTACTTCTGATATTCGATAGATTTCATCCAATCATCAAATTAATTATTTTTTTTTAACTTCATGCACTTTATTTTTTTCTTGCACTGAAATATCCAACCATCTTACCCTCTTCAATTTTTCCTTTCACTGAACATCGTTTTGTTTCATTAACAACTTTACAGGTTTGATTTTATTAAAAAAAATACAATTTATCTTTTTAAACTTTCGACGGTCCCCTTACTAATGTTTTCTTTGCTGCAGGAATGTTAGAGGAACATTCAACAAATCCACATCTTCCATCTAATACATCTATGTCTCAGAGTTGAGGTATGTTTGAATGTAACTATGTTTATTTTTGTATGTAATTGCTAAACACACACACACACACACACACATATATATATATATATATTCACACATATCAAATTATGTATAATTTGTTTTCAACATAATCAGACTCGACTGCTTCTTCCTCTCACAAGAGGGGTCCTGGTCGTGGTATTTCATCATAGCATTCAGACACGACCATTAATGCTTCATTTGATGAGAAATTTCATCATGTGGGACTGACTGCCCCTTCATTTATTCTTAATATGGGTCATATCATATGCTACCCACATCGATTTCAATTTACCACACGTTACTGGGCTTCTATCGCTCAGGATACATTAGATTAGATTTTGATGGAAGTTCATGTAAGAATACCATTTTAGTTTCTTCCCTAGGTTTAAAAAATACAAATATGTGAGATTTTTTTCTTAAATAGAATAATATGAAAGTGTGCCTCTATGAGTTTCAGCTAGTGTATATGGGAAAATGACATAAGATTTGGAAATATTATAAAGGCAAAGTCAATAGGGGCACTGGGTACCAAACGTGGATTCCTTAGACATTCTGGAAAAATTCCTGAAAGGTGTTCCCACGTCCTAGTGGTGCCACTTAGTTGCATGTTGGATTACTGAGGCCATTTCTGTTAGTATATTATTTTGGTATATATATTTTCAAGAATGTGGGAAATTATATTTTTTTTTATATTTAAATTAATTTAATGTTGGAGGTGTCAGCACACTATTCTGAGAATAGAGTGTTTCATGGACCACCTCACAGGCCCAGGACTCATCATGTTTCTCAGATACGACATGATGTATTTATTATTCATCTTTTAATTTATTATTTAATATGGTTTTCTATTATATTTTTTTAATTTATTGGTATACAGTTACAGTAACAAGGTGCACTGACATATAAAATGTCGATGTAGAAGAGAACTCGTGATTGAAATGATCCAGAGGTTGCTGCTCTTATAGTAAGTGCTTATAATCATAACCAATAATTACATTCATCTATATATAAATATATATAAATATATATATATATTTAAATATTTCATAGGATCAATTTTAATCTGAGTTAGAACACCTGCTAGTGGACCAGCGACAACTTCCCATGCGAAGGGAAGAGATATTTTGTCACATTATTGGTCATGACGGACATGGATATAGTTTGACCTATAGAACAGGGATTCCTCATTTTGTACTATCCTGATCTGAGGTTTTGGTCCTGTTGTTCCTAATATGACACAACAACTATCAGATTTTGAGACACGGTTGCATTCTTCCAAGGAGGAAAAGGTGCAATTGATCACTGAGGTTAGAACACTGCGGGAATATGTTCTTCTGGGTGATGGTGCAAGGGATCATATGACACAGGTTTATACTAAATTTATTTATTTAATTTCTATTTATTTAGTTATTAAAATATTTATTTATTTTTATTTTTTTAGGCCCCTAGCACACTGGATGGAGGTAGCAGTCATGACCACGTATAACACATCATATTCACGAGGTGTGTTTCTTTTATATTAATTATTTAATTAATGTTACATATTTTTTTAGACTTTAAATGTAGAATTGTTTGATATTAGAACAATTTATGTTTTTAAAAAATAAATATTTTTTTAATTTTAAGAGTATGATCAATAATTGGATACTTTATTATGACAGATAGTTTTTTAAAATCCCCATTAGAGGAGAGGAATTATGCTAGGTGGCCCAAATTTCTGATTGACCAAAGGCCTTATGGCCCAATGGCCTTACAGCCCAATAACCTTATGGAACAATGGACTTATGGTCCAATGGCCTTATGGACCAATGGCCTAATGGCCCAATGGAATAAGGGATGAATGGCATACTATCCTTTTGGCCTAATGGCTGAATGTTTGGATAGTACAATGACTCAAATGGCCAAACGCCCCAAAAAACTAATGCCCCAATGCCCAAATGACCGTAAAACCTAACTACCTAATGCCCAAACATCCCAATGCTCTAATGGACCAACGGGAAAATGCCCCGACAGCCTCACGCCCTAAAGGGCTAATGTCTGAACAGCCAAATGTCCTGTCAACCTAATGGAAAAATTTTCCAAATGGACTAATGTCCTAATTACCAAATTTCCTATTGGCCTAATGGAATATTAACCTATTGGACTAATGACCAAATGGCCTAATGTCCTTTTCCCAAATGAAAAAATGGCCTAATCACCTAATGTCCAATGTTGTTTCTTTATACCATGATAACAGTTTTCCTAAAGTGTATCTAGATAGAGTACCATATATATATATATATATATACAATTATTGTTAGTATGTTTTGTTATGAAGTGGATTAGCATGTTTTTCTTAATAGAAATTGGTAATGAATGTATGTCCTAAATTTATTGATAATTAATTGGATTGAGAATTAAGACTCATGTTTATTGAATCTTAGTGTTGGTTATAATTTAATTATAATTAAATTGACACATTGCGCATGTGTAACATAAATTGAATCTGGTGTTGGGGGATGATGGGTGTAGGGGGAGGGGCTGTATAGTTGGGGGGTTGTCTAGGGAATGTTTCTTTGGGGGGTGGTTATCTGGGGGTGGGGAGGTTGTCTATGGGTGTTTTATTGGGGGTGTTGGGGGGCTGTCCAGGGGAATTTTTGGAGAGGGGGTTTTCGGGGGGAGTTTGGGGGGGGACCATGGGGGTGGGAGTGGGGACTGGGGGGTGTTGTCCGGGGGTGGGTGGGGTGTGGGGCATGTCTGGTGTGTGTGTGTGTGAGGGGGGTTGTCTTGTTAGAGTTTGGGGGGTGTTCAAGGGTGGGGTGGCTATCCAGGGGAGTTTGGGGGGTAGTCCAGGGGTGGGGGATGTCTTGGGGTTGGGGGTGTCTATGGATGGGGGGCTGTCCAAGTGGGAGTTTTTTTTGGGGGGGAGGGGGGCAGTCTAGGTGAAGTTTTGTTTTGGGGGGATGTATGAGTGTGGGGGGCTATCCAGGGGGCGTTTTGTGGGGGAGGGGGCTGTCTGGTGGGAGTTTGAGGGGTGAGTGTGGGGATATAGTGGGTTCGGAGGGGGCTATTTATTATTGACAATTACTCTATACAGTTCAAGGTCAAGCGAACACAACCGAATGGTTGTCCAAACCACTTTTAGAACCACCTCATCGTGTAAGAGAAACACATTATGTCCCTTCTAGATTAGAGTAGTAAGTGTAATGGTCTAATGTCCAAATTGGGCTAATGGAAAATTGGAGAAATGGATACTTGTCCAATTGGAAAAATTCCCAGTTGCCAAAATGGACAAATGTCCTAATGGCATACTGCCCTAATGGCCTAATGACCCAAGGGTCTAATTTACAATTGTCCAAATGAACTAACATCTTAATTACCTAATGTCTTATTGGCCTAAGGGAATATTAGCATATTTTCTTAATGACCAAATGGCCTAATAGTATATTAGCATACTAGATAATGTCCAATTGGCTAATTGGAGACTTGGATGATTTTCCAAATTCCCAAATACCCAAATGGCCAAACACCCAAATGTCCAAACACTGTAACTCCCTAATACCCTAAAGGCTTAACACCCTAGAGCCCTGACGCCCTAACACCCTTATGGCTTAACACACTAATGGTCCAATTGATTATTATATATATATATATATTAACTGATAAATATGTCCAATTTGTATTTTTTTTAGTTGTTACTTATGTATATTATTTTAGGTTTATTAAAGTAGTAGATTGGAATGGATTAGAGCTACTTCAATTACTGGATATGTAATAAAGTATGTCTGTCTTTTATTGTTTTTGAGGATCCTGGTGTTTCGATATTTTGAATTGATTATTTTTATTTTAGATTTGTTTCTGTTGTTTGAGAAGCAGCACTATAATTTTTTTTAAAAACAAATCCAATCTTATAGGCCACCTATGGTTTTTGTTAATGGTTGAATTTGTTTCCCATCCTATAGCGACCGCCATTGGCGGTCCTATAGGTTAATTGTTAGGTGGCCTATAGAGGCCACCAATGGCGGTCACCTATAGAGGCCGCCAATGACGATCGCTTATAGAGGCCACCAATAGAGATTTACTATAGAGGTCTCCAATAGAGGTCCCCTATAGAGGCCTCCAATGATTTCACCAAATGATCGGCCCAATAGTGACCACTATTCGGCTGAGCATTAGGACCCCCTATAGAGAATGCTATTGGCGGTCGCTGTAGCCCTACACCAATGGGCCTAATGTGACCTCCATTGGAGGTCTCAAGGTGGTCTCTAAAGACCATTACCAACTACTAATGGCTATCTCTAATGGTACAATTTCTTGTAGTGAGAGGATATCAGAGAGATTTGAGAATCGAATTTTCATTTCCTGAAAAAAAAATTGATGAATTTCTAAAGAAAGGAGGATACTTTTTGAAATACAATTTAATAAAATTATTATCTTTTTTTAAAGAAATTAAGAAACCCCAACATTGGTTAAAGAAAGACTATTGTTTCTACTATTATTCAAGAATAATAATTGGAATCAATATATGATGATCCTATAGTTTTAAGAAGAATATCAAGAATAATTTTATTTAGGGTAAATATTTCATCTATTATTACTCAAGATATAATCATGGAACATCCTAATATAGATGTAAGATCTTTTTGGTAAAAAATTCTGGAAAATAATTTGATGTTTTTGTTTCCCAAGATAAACATCAACAATCTATTTTTGAGGTTGTATAATCACAAGAATATGTTAATGAAGCTTATAATAATGATTTTGATCATCAAATGTCCCAAGACAAGGCATCCCATATTAATTCTCCTTGAATTTAAATTTTTGTAGAATTTTATATAAAAGTGGATCTATATTTTCATGATGATTATTATTAAAATATCTGCATAATGAGATATAGAAAATGGTAAATATAAATAGAAAATAGATTGATCAGTACTATTGAGTTATTGAGGATGAAAATGTAGGATTAATCAATATTTCTGATCATTCTGGGTCAAAATAATATGGTGAAAAATAACAATATTTTATTATCAATAATAGAATAACAAGACCACCTGAGGAACCTTATCCTCTTATGTTGTATATAATTTTTTCAAATGATTTTGTATAATAGAATAAAAGAACTAAGTATTGTGAGGATATAGAGAATTTTTATGATATGTGTAAGATCCTAGATCTTCTTTTCAAGTATGTTCTTCCTTTTTTGGTCGTTTTTTAGGAAAAGAGGAAAATCTAGAAATTTTTGTAGTACACACCGTGTACTTTATGAGTACACACCGTGTACTACAAATTCATTGGAGTCTGTTTACTGTCCATGTCATGGCCACACACACGACCATGTAAGAGGGACATGGAGGCCGCCTAAAGAGGAGTACTGAAAAGGTGAGTACACATAGTGTACTCCAAAAGTACATGTCGCGTACTTTCTTTTTTTCACTAAATGCATCGGGGTCACGTCTAATCACCAGAATTGACTTCTTCTACGTTGTCTTTGTCTGAGAGCACCGAGCAGCTGTGGATCTTTGATGATCCCTGAACCTCCGTCTGTCCTCTGATTAGAACACCGGTGGGTGCGTTGGAATCACAGTGGTGAGTTCTCTCTTCTCCTAGATCATCGTTTCCCAATTCCTTCTATTTTACACGTTATCATGGGTTGAACATTTTAGAAGTTTTTGAAGATATTCGATATTATAAGGTGATTAAAGCCCTTTTTTCAAGTATATCGATCTCCTAACATCATGTTAAGTGGTTTTTGCCATTCTGTTGAAAGTGATTGAATATTTTTTGAAAATTCCACCAATACCCTTAAACAGGGTATTCTGTGTTTATCTTTTTAGCCCTATTGATTGCCCTCTTTTCTTATATTCTAGAGAAAAGGATGTTGATTGTGATTAGAGTAATTTTTTTTTGTGTTTTGGATTTATTTCTCATTCATGTTTACCTATTTTGAACTTTGGGTCCGGTTTTCCTATTAGGCTTCTATTTATTTTCCATTCCTAGTATTGTACGATGGTATGAATGTAGTTCTAAAGTGCTGATATTCCATAGAATGCTAGCCCAGTAGTTATTGAGGTTTAACTTGGACATTATACGTGCTATAATTATTTTATTTACACATGGACATGAGAACCTAGTATAATAGACCACAAGAAGAATGGACATAAGGGATTCTACAGAGTGTCTTATAAATTACAATGTGATACCACATGGGGAAGTAAAATAGTGTGCTTCCTTAGAGTTTATGTAGTTCCTCAACGCAGGCCACAGGGGGAATGAGACTTTGAGTGCTTCCCCAGAGCGTCTTTACTACAACACTAGAGTATAAGGGGAATTGACAGTGACTGATTCCCCAGAGAGTCTATTATTTATCTGAACCCGAGGGGTGAGACTATGTGTGCCTCCCATAGGTTTGTATGTGCTTTTTAGTTGAACCAAAGGGGTTAGGCTGTGAGAACTACTAAAAGGGTTACCTATTTGTTCTTTATTTCTTGAGTAGCTGTTTTACCTATTTTCAGATTTGATGCTTGATTCTGTGGATTCCTTACTATTCAGTATCTTCCTGTTTATTGTTTTCTATACTTTTACCTGCCATATATTCACTGACTGTTAGGCATAGATCTCTTGGTGGATACCTACTTGGATTTAGTATCACACCCAGTTTGGTCAATGCTTTTGGGCCCAAACATATTATATTTTTGCAGGTATAGACAAGGTCAAGTGCCCTTCGACTTCAGGTACTTGATTACATTGGAGATGGAGGGCATGGGACCAAGCTGAGGCTTGCGATGCTAAGGAGTTGCCCATATGTTATCTTTTATACTTTGTATTAGTACTGTATTAAGCATTTTGACTTGTTTTTAATCTTTCCTAGACATATATGTATCACACATCATTTATATATATTTATGCTCCAGTCGTTTCTTTATCAGTCTTCTGTTGTTTACTACTATTAGGAATTTAATACTTCTGTTATTGCTTTTGTTTATCTTTTGTTGTGTACCATGCCAATGAGGGCATAGTTTCCCAAGTATCACACCCATGGCCCTAACTTCTAGTCAGTATCCTCTAGCATTTGGGGAAATTCTCTTGAGGCCATGTGACCAACGGGGTACCGGGTGCCTCTGGGTGGATTTTGGAACCGGGATGTTACAAAGTGGTATCAGATGATTTCTTTTCACTTGACTTATTGTTTGGAGCCTATAGTCAGGGATAGGATGAAATAGGTACTTGGTAATATATTGTTCTCATGAGTAGATAACCCGTGTATAGGGAAAATCCATACTACCTCGTTTAATTCAATTTTACTGGTTTGCAATTTTATAGTTGATTTTATTTCACCATTGGGTGACTCACATAATTTGTGTTGTTACCGTTTTTGTTATCGTGGTTCTATTTCTGTCACAGCCCGATGAGATGTGGGTATTCCATCTCATGCATTATATATGCACTTGTTAGAAATCACATATCATGCATTCTTTCCATTCCATCTAGGATGCATTAGCAATTGCATACTGTTGTGATAGACGTTGTGTAGACTATGCATGCAATTGTGATAGATTCCTGATAGAATATCTGTTGTTTGATAATTCTTTATTTGATTAGTGATTTGTTTGGATGAATTCCAAACATTGTTTCTTGAGGTGTTATGGGCCCTCATGGACTGGAATTTGGTGGATCATCACCTTGTTTCCTTGTTATAACTTGTATAAGATGCCAAACCTTGATTCGTGGGGAGAATGTGCCCTCACGGATCAGAATTTGGAACCTTCAATGTTTGTTTCTGTGTTTTTTTGTTCTCCGGTGTAGTTTCTGAGGTCACTGTCTGGAAAAACCCAGATTACACGGTGTGTACAATATGAATACACACTGTATAGTTTTAAAACCATGTCACAGACTGTGTGGGAAGGGACCCGGTGTTGTGAAAAATCATGTAAAAACACACTGTGTAGAGTACGTACAATCCGTTTTATAGTGGTCGTGTGTCTACCCAAATGACTAACAACACAGATTGATGAAACTTCATTTTTACACAACGTGACTTGATCTGACATGTTGTGCAACATAACTTAGGTACCTGACCATGTCATGAACAACATGGGTTGGTGTTATCTTTTCTTAGTACATGTTGTGTTTGTTTGGAACACGACGTGTCATGTAACCTAGGTACACAGGTCGTGTCACTAACAAAATGGGCCATGTAAATCTTGTACAGTGCATGCCATGTTTACTTTTAGCACACCGTGTAGTCTTGTCTTAGGAGAGCTGTGTGGATTAACCGTGTAGAAGGACCCGGGAAGGGGTAGAGGATTCAAGTACACGCCGTGTGTTTTTAGAACACACTGTGTGTTTGGGGTGTTACATGACCTATTTAGGAAAAAGTACACACCCATGTGAATGACTTCAGGGAACACACCATATTGGTAGTGTACACGCCATGTAGTCATGTTTTGTAAAACATGAATGTTATCTTCCTCTTGTTGTCTTCTTACACTCCTAATTTTCAGTCCTTGAAAATTCTAATCTATGGTATCTGTTGGCCTTGAAAAGTCATGCCACCGATAAGTCCTCTAGTTGTACGCTGGTTTCCAGGCGATGATCAAGCACCCGACATGGCTGATCAGGGACATCCTACAAATCCTTCTTTTGTTCCAGCCGTGGTACCATCAGTGATATCAGTTACAGGTGCTGATGCACAGTTTAGGGAAGGCTTTATGAGGATGATGCAGACCTTCCTAGGAGCACCACCTCCTACCTCGTCTATGGAAAACATGACACGGGTTTTCCAGCAGTATCATCCTCTACCATCTTAGGGTAAGGAGGTCCTCATGCTACAGAGTCATAGCTAGAATCCATGGTAACGATCTTTGAGAATATGGATACTCCTACAGAAAGGAGAGTAAATCCTGCTACATAAATGCCATGGGATTCCTCCATGAGATTGTGGGATGTGATCTCATAGGTGGGCCATCAGAAGGTCATGGATTGGGAGGAGTTATAGTGAATCTTCTATGACTACTTCTATCCAGAGACCTTGAGGGACGATCGAGCCTGGGAGTTCATGAGTCTGGAGTAGGGTACTCTTTCAGTTATGGAGTATTCCCCTTGTTTCACCAAGATTCAGAGTTTCACACCCCTCTAGGGTGGATATGGGTTGTTTTTGGAAAGGAAGTATGAGGATGGTCTCAGACAGGAGATTCTCTTGTAGGTGAATATCTTCAGGTTGACTTTCATCGCTTCCATTGTAAACGAGGCGCTGATTGCAGAGCACAATATGAGAGATTCTGGAGCTGAGGGCCAGGGCGGTTTCACTTCCAGAGTTAGTGCCTCGCCTTCTGATAGCAGGAAGTACCATAGGGAGTCTACACGTGGGGATCTAAGGCAGCGAGACACATATTTAGGTAGCCAGGTGGTATGCTACCAGTGTGGAAGGGTTGGTCATACGAGGCCGTAGTGATAGAGGTATCCATTGGAGTGCTGATCTTGCATCAAGATGGGTCACCCTCAGCATTTCAGTCATTTTGTCTCACCAGAAGTTGGTCACAGGGGTTCTTCTATGACTCCTCGTTTAGGAGAGGCTCCTCCAGTTTCTCACCAGTCTAGGAACTAGAGTTCTTCCAGCTGTTCGGGCCGAGGTGGAGGTTGAGGCCATGGTGGTCAGTCACCGGTCTATCATTGATAGTAGGGCGGATCAGCTCAGAGCGGTCAGGCAGTGTCACAGGGTTTTGGTATAGGTCATAATTTTGCAGTGGAGCAGACCCAGTAAGAGCAGGATCCCGGACCCTCTACAGTCCGAGGTACGTTCTTATTAGCCTTAGTTTTATCTTCATCTCTTTTTGATATTGGTTATATGCATAGATTTATATCTGTCGATGTTGTGGAGATCCTTGGGCTCTGTATCATTTCTTATACTGATGTTTTGACACTAGACACTCCTTTGGGGACAAGAACATCTGTTTCACCTCAGTGCAATGAGTTCCCTCTACAGTTTGCAGGATGTCACTTCTTATGGGACCTCTATGTCCTTGAGATGACAGGTTATGATGTCATCCTCGGGATCGACTGGTTATTTCTCTTCAAGGTAGTCGTCGACTGTTATCACCACATGGTGAGTTTCAAATCACTAGAGGGTGAATCTTTTCTTCATATAGTTGAGTGGGATGTCTAGGCGAGTAGAGTTGGACCCGAGCATCATGGGCTAGGAGAGGTTACATCCCAGATTTTTAGTCTATATCTGGATGACCAGGGGACTTCACAGTTAGACATTCATCCAGTGGTGTATCATTTCAGGGATGTATTTTTAAAGGAATTTTCAGGGTTACCTCTAGAGCGTGAGGTACACTTCTCTATTGATCTCGTGCCAGGAGTGGCACTAGTGTCCATTCTTCCTTATAGAATGGCTCCACCTGAGTTGCAGGAGCTCAAGAAGCAGTTAGAAGAGTTACAAGCAAAGGGTTTCATCCAACCCAGTACATCTCCTTGGGGTTCGCCAGTCATGTTTTCAAAGAAGGTAGATGGTACCCTTAGTCTTTGTGTGGATTATCAGAAGCTGAACCAGTTGATGGTCAAGAACCGATATCCTTTGCCGAGAATCGATGATCTCTTTGATCAGCTTCGAGGATCCCAAGTATTCTCTAAGATTGACTTGAGGTCTGGTGATCATCAGTTGCATGTTAGACCATCTAATATACCTCTTACCACCTTCAAGAGTAGGTATTGTATATACGAGTATACAGTTATGTCGTTCGGTCTCCCAAACGCTCCAGCAGTTTTCATGGCACTGATTAACCGAGTGTTCCATCCATACTTGGATTTGTTCGTAGTGGTCTTCATGGATGATATCTTGTTGTAATCTCACACTCTACACAACCATGCCACACATATTGAGATCGTTTTGGGTACACTGAGAGAGCATCAGTTATATGCTAAGCTCTCAAAATTCCACTTTTGGATGTACCAAATTCACTTCTTGGGTCACGTTATTTCAGAGACAGTGATATCAGTAGACCAAGAGAAAGTGAGAGAATTAGATTTTTGGGAGCAGTCGAAGAACTTCTTTGAGGTGTGGAGTTTTCTAGGGCTGTCTTGATACTATATGTATTTCATACAGGACTTTTCATGCTTATCATCACCAATGATAGGTCTAACCATAAAGTGTGTGACGTTATTATGGTCATATTCTTGTGAGTCATCCTTTCAAGAGATGAAAGGGAGGTTTAATTCATTATTGATACTATTCTTTCCAGAGATATAAAAGATTTATACTGTTTATTTTGATTCTTCAGGTATCAGGCTGGGAGCTGTGCTTATGTAGGGAGATGGAGACATTGCGTACGGGTCTCGACAGTTGAGGTCGCATGTGAAGAACTACCTGACGCATGATCTGGAGTTGGAAACTATTGTTCATGCCTTAAAATATTGGAGACACTCTCATCTGGGAGTGAATTTTGTGTTTTTCACCTACCATAAAAGTCTCAAATACATTTTCACTTAGCGTGATTTGAATCTGAGAAAGCGGATGTGGGTTGAGTACCTGCAGTCCTTTGACTTCGAGCTTGCCTATACGCCTAGGAAAGGCAATGCAGTGGTTGATGCGTTGAGTAGGAGGACTTAGATATAGGCAGTTTGGGGGCCAGTAGTGAGTGGTAGCTTATGGCTCTGTTATTTGAGATGCATTTGGAAGTTCAAGACAGATAAGGGCAGGATTTTCTATCTTCTGTAGTTGTTACCTCTACCCTTCTTGATCAATTACGGATGAGGCAACTATCAGATTCTGAGGGCCTAGTCCTATGGGAAAGTGTGTCAAGAGATGAACCTATTCCTGGATGAAACAGAGGTGAGGATGAGATCTTAAGTTTCCAAGGACACGTATGGGTGCCAACAGATATACGCGAGGAGCTGATGCAGGATTTTCAGTCCTCAGTTTGGGCAGTTTTTCTTGGTGTCACCAAGATGTATCATGATCTACACCATTAGTATTGGTGGCCAGTTATGAAGAGGGATGTTTCTGTTTTCATCCTGATATATTCTACTTGTCAGTAAGTGAAGGCGGAGTATCAGTGACCATCTGGTCTTTTACAGCAGTTACACATTCTTGAGTGGAAATGGAATGATGTTACGATGGACTTCATGATATGTTTACTAAGATCGCCTCGGGGGAATGACGTAGTTTGGGTCATAATCGACTGGCTCACAAAGGTTTCTCACTTCTTTCCGATCAAGGAGACCATCAGTGTTGATGAGCTGGGGCGGTTGTATATCTCAGAGATTGTATGTCTTCATGGAGCTCCACACTCCATTGTTTTAGACAAGGTTGTGTGTTTTACTTCTTGGGTGTGGAATGGGCTTTAGAAGGCTTTGGGTACACAGGTACTTTTGAGTACAACATACCACTCCCATACTGATATCCAGTCCAAGTGCACGATTCAGGTGCTTGAGGACATGCTCCGAGATTTCATTTTGGAATTTGGAGGTTCCTGGGTGAAGCATATACCTCAGGTGGAGTTCACCTACAATAATAGTTTTCAGAAAACTATTCAGATGGAACCTTATGAGGATTTTTATGGTAGGATATGCCGATCACCCTTATGTTGGCTAGAGGTAGGAGAGGAAGCATTACTGGGACCTCATCTTGTTCAGGAGACCACATAGTAGATAGAGTTGATTTGAAAGATGATGGCTATTGCACAGTCACGACAGAAGTCATATGCTGATCAGTGGAGACAACCTCTGGAGTTTGAGGTCGGGGATCTGGTTTTCCTACGTTTCACACCGATGTTATGGAACAAAAGGATTAGGAGACAAGGTAAGCTGTCACCGAGGTACGTCGGGCCATTTGAGGTGTTGGAGAGAGTTGGGTCAGTCACCTACCAGTTGTAGTTACCTCAGAGTTACTGAGCTATGCATGATGTTTTCTACGTCTCTCAGCTCCAACATTACTTTTCAGACCCATCTCGTGCTTTCCAACCCGAGGAAGTCGAGTTGTATGTGGATGTATCTTTCAAGGAGTGTATTATTCAGATTGTTGATCACAGTACAAAGGTTCTATGTGGCTAGTCTGTTCCTCTGGTATGTGAGCTATGGCAGCGCGGGCGAGTACACGATGAGACGTGGGAGAGGGAGGACGATGTGCGAGCACAATGGTCGGAGCTATTTGGGGTTTCTTCTTCCATGCCACGCTAGGGAAATTCATGGATGAATTTATTTAAGGGGAGAAGTTTGTATGAACCTGGATCTTCTTTTCGGGTATGTTCTTCTTTTTCTGGTCCTTTTAGAGGAAAAGAGGAAAATCTGGAAATATTCAAAGTACACGCCATTAACTGTGATGCCGCTGGAGGCTGTGTGTTGGCCATGTTATGACGACACACACGGCCATGTAGGAGTGACATATAGGCCACCTAAAGCGGAGTACGGAATAGGCAAGTACACTCCGTGTACTTTCTTTTTTTCACTAAACGCACTAGGGTTTCATCTAATCGCCAGAATCTACTTCTTCTAGGTTGTCTTCATCCGAGAGCATCGAGCAGCCATGGATCTTCAACGAGCCCCCAAATCTCCGTCCATCCTCTGATTCGAACACCAGTGAGTGTGTTGGAATCATAGTGGTGAGTTCCCTCTTATATTATATCATCGTTTACCTATTCATTCTCTTTTCCAAGTTATCTTGGGTTGAACGTTTTATATGTTTTTGTAGATCTTCAACATTCTACAGAAATTCAAGCCCCTTTGTTCAAGTATATCGATCTCTTAACATCAAGGTAGGTGGTTTGTTCCTTTATGTTGAAAGTAATTGAATAATTTTTTCAAATTCCACCAATACCCTTGAACTAGGTATTACATGTTTACCTTTTTAGCCCTATTGTTTACCTGGTTTTCTTATATGCTAGATTAGAGGATGTTGATTGTTATTAGGGTAATTTTTTTGTGTTTTGGATGTATTTCCCACGCATGTTTACCTGTTTTGACCTTTGGGTCATGTTTTCCTATTAGGCTTTTGTTTACATTCCATGCCTAGTATTATAGGATGGTATTGTTCTAAAGTGAAGATATGCCGTAGAATGTTATCCAAGTAGTTCTTGAGGTTTACCTTGGCTGTTACGAGCGCTATACTTCTTTTATTTACATAGGTTCGTGAGAACCTAGTGTATTAGACCACATGGAGAATGGACGTAAGGGATTATCTAGAGTGTCTTATAAATTACGATGCGAGACCATAGGGGGAATTAAGTTTGCGTGCTTCCTCAGAGTGTCTGTAATTCCTCGAAGTAGGTCACAGGGGAAATGAGACATTGAGTGCTTCCCCAGAGCGCCTTTAGTATTATATAATACTATAGGGTGAATTGACGGTGAGTGCTTCCCTAGAGAGTCTAATCATTAGATGAACAAGAGGGGTGAGACTATGTGGTCCTCCCATAGGATTTCTAGTGCTTGTTGGTTGTACCAGAGGGGTTAGTCCATGAGAACTGCCTAGAAGGTTACATATTTGTTCTTTCTTTCTTGAGTAGCTATTTTACCTATTTTCATATTTGATTCTTGAGACGGTGGATTTCTTATTGTTCAGTATCTTCCTGTTTGTTGTTTTCTATACTTTTACCTACCATATATTCACTGAATGTTAGGCACAGATCTCATGGTTGTTGCATACAGGGATTTAGTCTCACACCCTGTTTGGGCCTTGCTTTTGGGCCCAAACATATTATATTTCTGCAGGTATAGACAAGGGCAAGAACCCTTCAACTTCTGGTACTTGGTTGCATTGAAGTTGGAGGACATGAGGCCATGCCAAGGCTTGCGATGCTGAGGAGTTTCCCATATGTTTTCCTTTGTACATTTCATTAGCACTGTATTTAGCATTGTGACTTGTTTGGATACTTTCCTAGACATATATGTATATTTCATCATTTATATATATTTACACTCCAGTTGTTTCCTTATCAGTATTCCGATATTTACTACTGTTGGATATTTACTGCTTCTAGTATTACTTTTGTTTATCTTTCATTGTGTACTCTCCCAATGGGGGAATAGTTTCCCCACTATCACACCCAAGGCCCTCACTAGTAGTCGGCAGCCTCTGGCATTTGGGGAAATGCGCTTGAGGCCATGTGACCAACCAGGTACGGGGCACCTCTGGGTGGCATCGGGAACTAGGATGTTACAATATGATTTTTTATGAGTCTGGTTTTATTAAATCAGAGGTTTATCAATGAAATATTAAATTATCTTATCTAATAGAAAATTAGGTTTTAAATCTAGAATTTGATGAGAGAAAATCATTGATATAAGCTCATATCAAGATGATAAATGAAATTCTAGTTGTGCAATAAAATATTTTTATATCACTTCTAGATGGAACCCAATATATCGAGGTAGACATTAATTATTTGATAAGGTTTTAATTTATATTTTTCAGTTTTTGAATAAAATTACTTTTTTTGCTACCTCATAAACATATGAATTGAAATAAAATACTTCTTTGGATCAATTGAATAATATATATTATGATTTGATGATGTTAGATGGGATATTATAGGTGATAATATGTGATATGGGGTATTTGGACACCAATAAAGACATAAAACAATATCCATTATGAACTACTTCTTGTTAAAGTTGATTCATAGTGAATGAGAAAAGGCATCTACAAGAAAATATATGAATTGGTTCGATTTATTAATATTGTTTTTCCTCATTGAATGAATAATTATTAGAGAATGATCATTTAATTGGGATTATTTACACTTTGATTTAAATTTTGTTTTAAAGTTAGAATTTAATGAGTTAAAAGCTTTGTTATAGGCTCAGATTGAGATTGTAAAAAACCTTCCAGTCATCCATCCGGATATTTTGACTTCCATTCTACTCAAATCCTAGTCTGTTAAGAGAGAAATATATTATTTTAAAAAATATATAAATTATTATTTTGGTTTTTGAGTAAAAGTCATATTAATGTTTCCTAACCCTCATCTAAAATGGAATACAATGCTTCTTTTGATCAATTGAACAATATACCTTCCAATTTGATAATCTTAGTTGATATATTTGATAAACTAAATGGGGATATGGAATATTTGGACACCATTAAAACTTTTGAATCGATATTCATTCTAATAAACATCTTATTAAATTAAATTCAACGATTTTAATATAAGTAATCTATAATAAAATAGATAAAATGGCCAGGTTTTAAGGTTTTTTTACTTCATGGAAGTAAAATTTGGCAGAGACATAAGATTTGATTGGGAATATTTTTTTAATTTATTTCTTAATAAAAATATAATCTAAATACAAATAAACCATACATAATAGACTCCCTATAATATATATTTAAATATGTTCAATAATTTTCTAAATCATATTTTGAATCTACTAAATCTGATTATGGAGTTTAACCCAATGAAAGATATGATAGGAAAACTGCTATTATGGATATTTGTTGATGACATTGAAAGAAATTAGTCTCTCAACTGATCATTTTTAATGATGAACTTAATTATCATAAATATTTAATTGAAATTTTTTCATTCACTAATAAATACATTTAGGTGTTTAATGATATCATGAAGGACAAATATAGAGTCTCTATGGATGAACTTTTTAATCATTGAGATTAATTTAGAGATAGAAATAATTATGGTCTTTTTTTCTATTAGATGTATACTGGGCTTCACTTGTCTCTTAGTTAGAGGTGTGCGGAAATGACTTGTTTCATATTAGAGTAGGCTAACCTATAAGGGATAATCCTAAAATATTCTTTGATGATATTAGTGAGAGGATTCATGATTTATTTACTCCTCCAACTGAAATTTAAATTGATAATATTATAGTAAAAGAATAAATTCAGAAAAAAGTATTTATACCAACTAAAAAATATCTATTTACTATATTAATTTTTCCTTTCTATGTAGATGATGTTTCTAATGAAAAATTATCAAGGAATATCTATGATGTTATTATGTTCACAATCTAAAATCTATAGGTGATTATACATATCCTGGTTCAAATGGGACTTATCTTACTTTTACACCCCCAAACTCATAAATTTTCACCATGGTCCTACCCCTCTAAAGTTTAACACTTAGTAATATGGAAAAACTATTTTTCATGGTTTATTTTATTTTTTATATTCTAATAAAATTTTATTATTGGACCTAATAAAAATTAGCACTTTTTATTTTTTTCAATTTACCTTTTTTAAATATTATTTATTTTTGACATATATCCCAAACTCAATATCATTTTTTTTATTTTAGTAGTCTATATTCTTCCTATTCATTAAATAATATTCTATATTTAATGTTTCACCTCACTCCAATTGTTATAATGTTTTATATAAAAAAATTGGGACAATATATTTATCATGAAGTGTTACACATTAATTTTCAAATAAAAACATAAATAATTATATATATTTTTTATGAGATAATTGGGAAAAAAATTATATTTAATTTATCATGGGTTTTTATTGTCAAAACGTGGGTTGTAGTTTCACTTAATAATTTTATTCCAAAATATCTTAGTATTTTATAGTTTTAATTCTCAAAAAATCCCCAATTGTTTTACTAATAATATTTAATTTAGTTTTTTAGGAAATTATGTGTTTTCAGAATATTGTATTTTGGAATATTTTTCATAAACATCTATTTTTCATGTTTGAGAATTTTTTTATGGAAAATATCCCATGAGCTTACTAATTATCATATCATTTGATAATATATCATACGAGATGTCATTTTTTATATGCTTCTAGGAATTCCATTTTATTTCTACGAAGATAAACGTACATCGTGATAGATGTCTTTGAGTTGGATTTTTGATTTGTTTTAAAGTAAATTACTTTAAAAAAGTATTACATATGAGATATATCATACAAGGTGTAATAATTTCTAACAATAAATGATTTTGATAACAATATTTATCATATAAAGATTAAATAATCAAACGATGCACCATATTTTCATACATGTTTATAATATGAGAATGATGATATTTGACAATAGAAATTATCCTAAGAAGTAAATATTTTCCATATGAAAGTAGAAAACATCATATGAGGATATAAGTTTTCTTAAATAATAGTTTTTCAAGTTTTACTATCTTATAAAGAAAATATTGTCTTCTAAATATATGAAATATCATTCATAAATAATTATCTTATAAAGTCAAATTTTTCATTCAAATTCAAATTTTTCTTGGATGTTTTAGTATAGTAGTTTCACAAAGTATTATGATGTTTTCAAGATATTAATTACCAACATGGAAAATAATTCCCTTTGATGTCGTAATCATTTGATGTAAGTATTTTAAGAGTATTGTTTCTTCTCAATCAAGTAATTAATTACCATTTTAGACACACCAAAAAATCCATGCATACATTTATTTAGGTTTAAAATGTTTTGGATGGATATGTATTGAAAAATTAAATAATATATATTTTTTAAATAATGTGTATAGTTCTAATTAATATCATTATTATAATCTACAATGATGTATGTGATTTATATTTTCAAACTTAAAGGTCAGATGGGTTAAAAATTTATACATTTTTGTTATTCTTACTCTCTTGATCAATAGAGTATATATAGAGTTTTTAATTTAAAGGTAAAAATAGATATATATATATATATATATAGATAAAAAATCCTAAAAACTTGATAAATATATAGTCATTTTTAGAACACATATAATACATTGAATTTATGTATATTTATGTTTTCTCTATTTTTCATCGAAGAATAAGAAATTTATGCTTTTATTCATTGAAGAAGTCAATTGCATTTGAGTGATATTATGGAGTTGACCTTTGATGAATAATTCCATTTCTCTAAGTTCCTATCATATTTTTTAAATTTTCATCCTACATCTGAGATTTGAATATGTTTCTCAATTCGAAATCATTATATTCTATAATGTGGAAATTCCTAATTTTTTGGTTTCAAAATATGTTGGATCAGTATTATTAAAAAATTAAATCCTTGAAAATTCTCTTGGTAACTTTTTGTTACAATTTATTGTTTATTTCACTCAATTAGTAAGGGTCCATGAAAAAATGATATGCATAGTGAAATGAACCATGATCACAAAGAGATCATTGGTGGAGTGGACTAGAATATTACTATTACCCCAACCACCATAAATCCTCTATGTTCTCTTATAATATTTTATATTTTTATATTCAATATATATTTGATAAAAGGGTAAAGAAACTTTTATGGGATAATAATTTTTGGTGTAACATTTTATAATAACTCAATTATCCCCCTAATGAGTCATTGTGTCACTCAATATGGATCAATGGGTTCCTCTTGTAGAATATAAGGAATATATTGTTTTGTGTAGAAACTATGTAGGTGAGACTTATTCACCTATCTATATTTCATCTCCATAAAATATACTATATCAAGATTCATCAGTGATATAGTAAACCACACATAAGGTACACATGTCAGTTTCTTGTTATTAATTACTTGTTGATTCAATGTTTATAAATTGATGTGTTTAATGTGATACTTTAACTTTGATGATAATTAGATGTTCTTACAAAAAACATAAATATTTTGAATGAACTAATTATCTTCTCTCACCACATGAGAAATATTTATTCTTATAAGTATTATAAATACATTGAGAATCTATATTTATAATGAATATAAAAAATCAAGAAATCAATATTATATTTGTTCCATTGGTATGAACCATCTTAGAAGATATTTTGAAATTAAAATAAATAATTTTAAAAATTGGCTTATAATTTTTCATGTCGAAGCAAGATAATACACCCTTAACATTTTCTTATAAAAAATAAAAAACTCGCTATTTTTTTTATTTTCAAGTTTACATCCAAATAATATAGGTTGTTTCTCTCAATTACTTTATATTATAATCTATATATGACTATACATTCAAAAAATATATTAATTAATTATGTATTCTAAGACAAAAAATTCATCTATAGAAAATTTAAAAATGAAACATTGAACATTACCTAATTATTTAGACTATTTACATGCATTTGAATTATGTTTTTTCTATTCAAGAATCAATATATTGAAACCAAATATTATGTTGAATTTTTTTATCCTATTTGAGTCCATATAATTAATTTTAACATGAAATCAATTTTATATTTTCCAATTTACATATTACATTTTAATTTGAGAATATTATATATTTATACAATTACCCCATAGTTTGAAGACAATTTCACAATTGAATACTCAATATATAAAACATAATAAATCTACAATACCAAAACTAATTAATGTTTTTTAACATGAATTATTGGATAACATATTTGATTAAAATAAATATATTCTTATTAATGATATTTTTGGACCATCAATATTTCATGATATATTCAACATTATTGTTTCCATCAAATTTTATCTTAAATACACATTTTTCACTAATAAAAATTCTTAATTTATGAAATATAACATGATATACTACCTTTTTCCCATTGTGGGTCTTCAATTTCCTCTAATATAATAATTATACAGTAGGATACATCTGAAATATTAGTTTTTTTTATAATATTTAGTTTTCTATCCTCATTTGAAAAGCAATATAAAATATTTCTTTATGTCAGATAGTTTTTTTTTCATATTTTTTGTCTTCATTAATTATTAATTAATTTAGTTATTATATTAATTATCTTTATTATCAAGACGTTATAATAATTTAGAGAGAAATTATATCTCATTTTATTTTTACTACACTTGAACAGTAGTAGACTCCAAATATTGATTTATTTTAATTTTTTTCTCCCTTCACTCACTTATTATATTTATAAAGAAAAATTTATACTAACTATTTGTTTGTAATTAGTTTGGTTAAAAAATCAAACTTTTTTATACATCATTATGAAAAAATAAAAATAAAAATATATATTGATAATAAAAAAAATTAATATATCATTGTCATTATAAAAAGAATGTTATTAAATTGTATTGGTATAAATGAGAATATATAATTTCCATACCTTCAAAAAAACTATAAGAGACTTAGGGTCAATCAAAATCAGTGAAGAAAAATGGAACATGTAATAGATAGTCATCACTCCCACTACTAATACTTTCTATGCCAATGTCACAAATTTCAACATTAACCATGTTTTCTCCAATACGAATCAGTTCGTCTACTGGGTATTTTTTTTGAAGTGTATGCCAACATTAGAAATTATGAGATTCCCTCATTTGGTATCAATATTGATAAAATATTTGTTTATATATTCTCTACCATTTTCATTCCCATAGTTATTTTTCCTTTTCCCATACTCAATTACCACCAATTTTTTAATGTATTTTAATACTTAAAATATATAATCTATCATTATAATTAGATACACCCAATATTTATTTTTTAATAGTCCAAAAATATAAAAATAAAATTTCAAATCACATATATATTATCTGTATTTTCCAATGATTGGAATTGACCTGGACTAGAATCACATTTATTCATATTAAAGACATCAAATAAAATTATCAATTTTAATTAATTATAATGAAAATATCACAAAATATTAAACATTATAATATAATATCATAGAGTATCTTTGGCTTAGTGATAATATTTAATCCCCAATTTAAGGTTTTTACATACTCTCAATACCATAAAACCATCATATCCTCAATAAATTTTACTTGCATGAAAACATACTCTACCTCTCTGAATGATTATCCCAAAAGAATTTATAAATTCATTGATATATTATCTAACTTTATCTATTGGATAATTCCTTTTAATATATCCATGATTTAATTTTAAACAATATTATTACTCCCAACATATTACAATTTTTCCTGGTGTAGTAAATTTGTATTCAGACCATTACCATGGTTTACATCATGGTGATCTTTCATTGAATCATTATAAAAAATTAATTTATGGTACTTGAATGTTAATATATACTGAAATTCTTTATCTTGACATCTGATATGTGTTATATAATTATTAGTGATATATATATTAAGTTAATTTATTTTTCAGTGATATGGATATACCACATGTGTGATATTTTCTTGGCACATACACTATTATTTCATTACTATACCATTCGTGTCAGAATGCACTTATTAAATTGTGACTTATATTTAATTATTGTTTTAATCCACGGTAATTTAGTTTAAAATAAGCTTAAACATTTTAATATATAATGTATATGGTAAAAGGGACCACCATGAACTTGTGGAACTGCCAAAATCGAAGAGGCTTATTCATTTATGAATGATGTCTATATAAATTAATTCATTCATTCATTGTTAGGGGGTTGAATCCATGGAATAGAAACTAGCCACTATACAGTGGCATATAAAAGGGATCCGGTAAATGGGAATGTAAATAAAATCAAAACAATATTTGAAAAAAACCTAAAAGAGAAGACCAATAAAGACAACACTAATGTCATTCCTCAATGAAATAAGAAAAATCTAAGGTAAAAAACACATGATATAGTTTTCCTTGAACCATATTAGAACTAAATTAATTAAAAGAACAAAAACTCACAAAAAAATTTATATAAAAAATAGAAATAGAAAAATAGAAGAAAAAAATACATCAAGATAGATATGACTAGAGAAACAATAGGAAGACACCCACACAAAAAACTACAAATAAATAATAGCATGTTCATAGAAAAAAACTCATGGGAAAAATAAAAATAGATCAAGATACTTTTTCTAGAGATTAACCTCATTTTTTTAACACTTTAATGATACACTGTCATCACTAACTCCTTGTATATATTTTTAGTATAATAACTCTCCACTATAATGATACTCTATAAGTCAGGCATGAGTTCCACCACCAATATTTCTATGGATTGGCCCTATCTCCATATCCTTATTTGTGGAATTCTTTTTATATGAATTAATAATATCTCCATGGTATTCCTTGAAATAAATATGGTTCTTGATAAATGATAAATCATATGAAATCAAGAACTCTACCTACTTAAGGGACAAACAATTGGTTTGGGTTCCCAAGTAAGAAATATCCATTTAAATATGTTTTATATAGGCGGCCTCATATATGAATGATTATTATGCTAAAATAGATTAATTGGATTAAACATGTAAGGATAAAATAATATCATGCCCCAACTAAATCATGTTGAACACCCCACAATTTCATAATCATCATTTCATATTACATAGGAATAAATAATCCTTCCCATTTGATTATCTACCTCATTACAGTCTGGAGATCACCTCATAGAAGGTAAATTATATCACATATAACATTAAAAAATAAAAAAAGAAGAAACAAACAAACCAAGAAAACATGAAATGAAAAATAAAATAAAAATTATTATTTAACAAGGAGATAATCACATGGCATCAAAAAATAAAAAATAAAAACATTTCAATTTATAATAATAGAAAGCATGAAAAAAACATGACCATATAAATAAAAAACCATATTAGTCAATATTATTAAAAAGTTAATCTATAAAGAATTTTTATTCAATAAAAAACCCTAATAATTTTGAAAATAATCCTAATTTGATTATCCCCTAACCATGTTCCATAGTGTAAAATGTCTTATTATACCACAACATATATTGTTTTCATCATTTAAATAATTCTTGAAATTATTAGAATCTATGTAACTATACTAAAAAGGTCTTAATAATATATATATGTGTGTGTGTGTGTCTTCACTCAAACAGTTTTAATTCATATGATTCACCACCCAACATTATTACCATTTATACCACACTCTCCACTGAAATCTGATAAAACAACAAACATGAATAAATATACATTTTATTGTCAAAAAAAATAAAAAACAATATAAAATTTCTTATATATAAAAATCAAAAATAGAATCACTAAGGCATTAAAATAATTCAGCATGCACACAAAAAATCCAACTTGTGGAAAGTCTCCCTCTTTACCTAAATAGACACAAAAACTAACTATATTCACATTGTCCAACTAATTATCATCCATTATAAATAACATGAATAGGTAGTCCTAATATCATAGAAGAAAGAAAACATATATCAACACCTAAATCTATTATATGTGTTGTTGAGCAAACTTAATGAAAATAGAAACAATCATAATTGTGGAATAGCACATTCTTATTGTCCACATTATCCCTGAACATGTTCTGAGGATAATCTCTCTTAATATTGTTTATCTTACAATAGTAATAGTAGTAAGAATTTATAAACATTATACCATCGTTATTATTTCTATTGTTATTCCATATCTATTACTTCACACTAAGAGTGCCGAGCTTGGTCTTATACTGAGTACCCTTAATCTTTAGACCATTCATTTAATGATACCTAGAAAAAAATTAGATTTTAATTCATTTAATGTAATGGAATCCCAACAATTCATCATCAAATAATTAATAGAATAAAATGAATCATCTGTTGTATTTAATAAAAAATAGTTATTATCTTCTTCTAATATCTACACATCCACACTATGTAAGTCTAATACAATCTTATTAAAATCATTTAAATAGACCCAGATAGAAGCTTCATGGACCATTTTTATATTATAAATATGATTTTTATTTTTTAACCTAGCATGAAGATAGTTAGTATTTTAAATATGTTCAATATTTATCTATATATCACTAGAAATGTTTTCATAAAATACTTCTTGTATGAACATTCCACTAGGGGTTAACAATAATAGGGAGTAGGAGTTTTTTCAAATATTACATTCAACATATATATAATAAGTTTATGTTTTTCTAGTGTTAGAGATAATGGTGATATTTTAATTTGATATACTCCATAAATCTTCATGTCTATTGTGAAATAAGTGCATACATCCAAAGTCTCTGCATATTAAATTATTTATAAAATTCAAACTTTTAATTCTCAAACATAGCATAAGAAACAATAAAACTAGATATTAGAACTTTTATACTAAATATTTGGTTGTGGTATCTATGAAACACTAACCAAACCATTAATAGTGGCATAGAAAAGGGATTATTTGATGATTTCATTTATTAAATAAATGATAAAAATATATTTATGTTGAAAACCCAATGAATATAACAAAAATGAAATATTGAAATCCAGTGATAGAAAAAAAATATGGAAAGTAAAGTATCACAAGATAAAACATTTTTCAGACCATGTTAGTTCTATTTGAATGATAAGAGTATCACCAAAAATCATTTTAATATAAAAATTATGAATGAATTTATAAAAATAGAAAACAAGAAAGAAAAAAAATTAAACCAAAGACTAAATCCAAATCCACCCATATACACAAAAACTGTGAAACAACAACATATACAATGAAAAAATATGACAGGAAAAAAGAAAAAAAACTGAAAACCACATACTAGGGGTTGGAATCGCCTATCAAAACATTTGATTCTAAATTATCATAGATGGATCCTCCTATAAGTTAATAATGAAAAAAACTACATCAAAATAATAATCTTGTAATCAAGCATGAACCCCACTGCTAGCAGGGCTGCAAACCAACCCCCCTCTCTGTATTTTGTCTCCTTCTCTTTCAAATTCTCTCAAAGGGAATTCAAAATCACTCCTTAGTATTCCTTATAATGAAAATGTACCTTGGGAAATAATTAAGGCTACAAACTCATTACCTCTAACCAAATAAATGATACAAGCCCATTTGTGGTGCTTATAGATTAAATTTTCAATGCTATAGGTTGTAGAAGGTTATCTTCACAAATAAATGATCTTATTGATTCATTATAAAAAAATCACAAACCATGTAATAATGAATCACTCCCTTAACCCATATATGATAGGTTAAACTCCCAACCTTTTCAAATTCAATCATGTATCTCACATCTGAATAAATAGGCATTTACATATGATCAACCAATTGGCTACATGAGAATCTATCATGAACCAACCATGGGTGACCCAGAACTAGTCACCCAAACCGATCTGTGGCAGGGCCTAATGGGCGTTCCCGATCCCCAAGGGATGAAAATATGTTTCGGGGATCAAAATAGTAATAAAAAGGAAATTATTTTTCTGAATAAAAAAACAGAATAGTAAATAAAATAAAATGAGAAGCCTTAAAAATATATAAATACCCAAACTGAAAATTTTTATAAAAGAATTCAAAATATACAAAAAAAACTATACAATAATATCTAAACTAAACCTGATGATTAAAACATCTCCATATGACCCCAAGGGTCACTCTCTAATATTTAACTAATTTATTCTAATTGAAATCAGGCCTGAGCTGTAACCAGCAACAAAAACTAAAAACAAGAACGAACTATAAGCTTTAGTATTAAAACTCAGTAGGTGTGCTCGAATAATCTATTTCCCAATGGACATTAACTAAAATAAATGAAACATAAACATTAGGTTTGCAACATAATATATAAAAGTAACATTTTCCAAATATTTCCCACTTTAAATCCAAACATATTCTATTTCACTTTTTGCCATTTCAAACCACACTTATTTAAAAAGAGGAACAATATTCATTTTAAAAGATAAAGGTGTCATTTGATTTATAAAGGAAGAAAATAGTGTAAAAATTTTCAAAAACCTTTTCCACAAAACTACATGAAAACATTTCATCAATTTTATCAATAATTCACACTACCCAAGAAAAAACAAAACAATAATACTATGTGGGAAATGGAAAATAACTCATAAGGGTATCTAACCAACAATGTATCATAATAATTCTTCAAACACAGCATAGTGCCAATATAAATTTTTGAACCTAGGAGCTTGTGAATAATCCAGAGCATATTATTTATCTTGACCCATCCCCAAAATCATGTCTCACTCGATGGAATCAATAATGCGCACACACTCATCTATCCCATGTCTAGTAAAATTAGAGGGGTTTGATCCCATAGCCATAAAACCATCCCAACTATGGGCCACTAGTAAGATTGTAATCATAAATTGTGCTACAATCATTATCAAAAAAATTGCTCACTATGCCATGTTACCATTTTTATATTTAAATTGGATGTTATAACCAATGCCAACTGATAATCCAATCAAATTCAAATATAAAATAATAATTCACACAAATGGTATCACTCGAGTCACTAGAATGATCAATCCCTTGCCTTAAAACACATATATCCCAAACAGTTCCACACTGAGGACCTCCCATTCCATAAAAACTAAATGGTTCATGATGACTCCATAATTTGGACATCCCATTAATTTATCATGAACTCAGCAAGATAATTATCAAAGGAGGGTTTTCATGGATAACAATTTCACCATTTTCACAAAATATTTAATTGGGCCTCATGTTCTTTTAAAAAATCATAATTTACCAAAGAACCAAACCACCTTTCCAAAATGGTGTGAATATAGAATTTTCCATTTCAAAATCATTTATAAAAGACTTCCATTAATGAACTAACAATACATTCAGAAGACAAATACATTTTCATCAAAATGATAGACAAGTAACAAATCGTTATCATAAGCCAACACGTTTTTAAGAACCAAATATAAACCACTTTTATGTACAAACCATATTGAAATAAATTATCCAAATAAAAGCCACCATTTGGGTGTCACAAATAGATATACAAATTCATGAGATTATTTCAACATAAAAAAATACTCACATGAGCCAAACATTCATTTCATCGAACACTTAGTGTGGAATAACTAACAAAATAATGCCAATCACTTTATAACAAGGATGAAAACACCACATTAAACACTAAAGAATCATTCTAGAGATCACATATAAATATTTATAATATAATTAAAGAGAGAAAATCATAAAATCAATGATTCTTAAATTTAGAGGAAATTTTAAAGTGAAACATAAATCAAACTTATGGTGCTTCAACAACACACTCCTGAAATCAAATCACAAAGGTCCCAATATCCTAGAACAACAAAGAGGAACCTAAGACACAAAAAACCTAAAACATAAAACAAGGAGATACATGAACCCTATGTCCACATTATTATGGGATAAGAGAAAATCAAGATAAAATTGATGAATAATGAAGATGGAAAATATGAGAGGATATTTCCTTGAGAGATATTACCCTAAACAAAAATAATCACCTTAGATCTACCATAGAAGGAGAAGGGGAGACAAGATGAACCATATAGAGGAAACCATAGGGCCTTATAAACTAGGTGGATGGAAATGGGAATATTTTGGGTTAAATAATTTAAGGGTAGTTTACTTATTTCATATTTTTTGTGTTTTGGGTGGCATCCAAGGTTTGGGAGCGCAATTCGGTAAACTGAGCAATGACCATGTAGGATAGTTCTTCCAAAAGACATAGGTTACTTGCATGCTTGCTAAATAGTTTTTGTGATTGTATAGAGGTCATTTTCAATCAACCAGCAGCACTCTAGGGCTTTATATTTACCTAGGATAAGCCACATGATTTCTTTTAGCCATGACCAAACAATGTGCCACCAGTTATCAAGCCCAAAACATAACTTTTATAAAAAATATCTTTGAGATAAAAAAGGAATGACCTTGGGACATAAGATAAATAAAATTTCACATAAACATTTTAACCTATCACACTCAAAACATGATAGAAAAACTACGACCAAAAAGTGAACCCAAAACTAAGCTCGAATATAAACACCCCAGTGTGATAATTCTCCCCACTATAAAAATTTCCACCCCTAAAATGCCCAAACATTTTCCTGTTGAACGATCAAGGAAAAAACATTACGACAACTATATCATCTAACCTCTCAAACCAAGAGCATCTCAACAACAACTAATATAAATACACCTCTTATCTGAAATGAACCAATGAATCCCAAAAACATCTCAACAACAACTTGAAAATAAAAATTTAACTCACACATATGGAGATGAACTCAAAATTGGATATCTCCAAATAAGACTACCCACTGCCAAACCAATAACATAAACAAAAATGAATTACCAATAGGAGATTCCCAAAAGGACTCCCCTCTAGTATAAAATAGCCATCACTAATAAAAATTAGAAGAATCTCTATTGAGACCAATGGTAGATCTCTTTCCATTAATAAGTGACAAGCTTAAATGAACAATAAAAGACCATGAAACTGGTAACTATCCCCATGGTCCGACAAACCCTCACCAGAAGGGGAAAGAACATGGAAATATAAACCCCACTCCAATCAATGGGCTAACACCAAATCCAGCACATGAAAGATAACCGTAAAGGGACAACCAAAAATGGATCTGAATCCATAAATCTTAAACACTAGAACCTCATGAAAACAAGACAACCTTGACTCATTATAATTAAAGAGGAACCTTTCATACCACAAGGATAACAATAGTGAATGAGGCATTGATGCCAATGTCCAAAAAAGGTACTATCCTAGACAAACAATATATAACATAGAATCTTAAACTATCCCTATCTCTCATTAGGAAAAAATCCATACTAAGGGCCCCTATACCTTGGGTATTTTTTACAACGTGTGAGCTTTACTATAGGGCCTATGGCTAGAGCCTTGATGTTTGAAGAATATCCTACCTCATAGTCTAAATCTAATAATCCCCAATCGTAACTCTTTATCTAGGGTGACATGAGAGGGCACACAAAATCCCATGAAAAATCAATAGAACACAAGGCCCCATAAAACTCTCTTCACATAAAATAGAAAGATTAATAGTCCTTTTTAATCCCACAACCAGCACTAATAGCTTTAGGCCGCTTACCAAGTTTATTAGAGGAATTACTGTTACTTCTTCCAGTAATTGGAAGAAGGAAAACTAAAATAAGAACTCCAATAATCAAATATTCAACAAAAAGATATTTCCTCACCCCATTGGAAAAACAGGTTAAACCAAACTATAACACCTTTGACTGTATCTCAAGAGTAATCACATACATAAAATTTCATGCCTTCAAGGAATCATCCACATAAAACTCTAGAAGATAAAAAGTAAATCCAAAAAATGACCAAATAATTCCATCACTAAACCATAAAATTTCCATAAATAGAACATATTTATCCCCTTCCACACCTTTACAACCTAAAGGAATCACTAAAAAATTAAAAAATCCTTAAATAACTACTAAATAAGAGCATCCTAAGACCTTATCTAAGAGATAGACTTTCACTATTTCCAAGGTGATCCTTTAAGCATAAAGGTATCAAACTTAACCTTTAATGAATCAAGAAAATCAGTGAGTTAGAAGTTACATTCAATTTTCCACATCCACTCTTCCACTTCGAGCAGATGTACTTGACCATAAAAGTGAGGTAGATTTAACTTTAAAAACTCAAGGAATAAATAATTAGGTTGATCAACTAGAAATCATACTTACAAGGAACCACCCATAGATGTACTTATAATATCCATCAAATATTTTAGGCAGCATACATTAGGAAACAAGAAAACTAAAAGCTCAATCAAAACATACTCATCAACATGAGTTCCCTGACACAAAACACTGCTCATGAAACACCACCCAAAACATAGAAAAAACATTGAAAAAAACATTTTCTATTAAAACATAAATATTTTTCTCTTGAAAACATTTTTGATAGAAAAAAACACTGTGTATTATCATACTCACTAATGGTATTCCATAGAGCCTCAAACAAGTACATTCTCGTGCCACTATAGGCACTCAACAATTAATTGAAATTTAGGGACTCTCCCATCCACTTTATGTACATATCTTGCATTTTAGCACTCATGAATATACCAATGGTCAAAATAAAACATTATAATTTCAAAATTCACAAAAATTACAAAATATCACTAACCCCCCAAGTAAAAAAATCATTTTGAAACTCCACACATCAGTCCATTTCATCCCATTGAAAACATTTTTTAGTAGCTTAAAAATCTCACTCAATCTACAACCATGTGATTAAAAAAATAATTTATCATCGTTTAAAACAAGTTTCCAAAACATTATTCAAAAAAAATTTCTAATTTCCAATTATTCACGTAAAATAACCCTTTGTTGTTATAATAAAAATTCAATCCCACAAATTTATTTCCATTTATCCCAAAATGGTCATTCAACAAAAATCCACTTTTCTAAAGCCTTCCTTAATGTAAATTTTGATAATAAACTATCCAAATTCCCAAAAACAAACCAATATCACTAAAAATATAATTTTCATCATACCCAGACAAGTGTTTTCATAAAAATTATAATTTGAGAAGACCCAACATAACTCAAAATAGGGAACTAGTGTCGATGGGTGACTAGACCATATAGTTGGCAAACATATTCCAAGCATGCCACCATCATAGAGAGTATTCTAATACTATGTGCCCAGCTCCACACGAATTTATAGGCCCTTCAATCTCATTGAAACCATTATCCCAACTCACGTTTCATATCCCAACCAAAAACAAACAAAAAGATTCAAATAAAACTTGACTTCCTGTGGAAACTCAAGTTTGATCCAGAATGTGTTGGCCAGACACTCCCCAAAAAAATCACCACATGATCTGATAATCCTACTATACATACATTGACATCCAAAATAAAATTAGGTTATCTAAAATTTATGTCCTATTCCGAAACACTATACTCTGAAACAATTTTTTCATGAACCAACCTGAATCTTCCTCGAACCGGTCACTCGAGCTGATCTGTGGCTTGACCCAAAGGGTGTTCCTGATCCCCAGAGGCTAGAAACTAGCATCAGGAATAAACAGAGTAACAAAAAGTGGTTAATTTCACATATTATAAATAAATAAAGTGAATAATGAAAAATAAAATGAGAGTCCCAATAAATAAATAAATAACCAAACTGAACATCTTTATTTATGAATCTGAAATATATAACAAAATTTTATGCAAATGTTTAAATTGAACCTGACAACCACAATGTCTCCATATGACCCCAAGGGTCACTCTCTAACCCCTAACCAACCATCATCTAAGGTTTCAAAAACTAAGCTACAACCTGTAACATAAATTAAAAACAATAATGAACTTTATACCTAATTATAAAAACTTAGTAGGTGTTCCCAAATAATCCATTCCCAGTGCACTTCCCTTAAAAAAAGAAATATTAACATAAATTTTTAAATAAAATATATAAAATAAATATTTTCCACTAATTTCCAACATTAAAACCAAACACAATCCATTTATCTTTTTACTATTTCAGACCACACACTTTTCCAAGAAGGAACTATATATATTTTAAAAGAGAAAGGTTACATTTCCATAATAAATGAGAGAAAATGTGTACAACATTTTTAAAACCTTTTTCTTATAATAAATTGTGAACATTTCATCACTTATAAAATGTTTTCACACTATTCAATAAATAATTAAAATAATCATACAAAAAGGGAAATGGAAAATTACACACAAAGTAATCTACCAAACAATACATCACAATCATTCCCTGCATTCAACTAAGTGCCAATAGAAATAGGCAAACCTAAGAGCACCTGAATAATTTAAAATGTACTATACATCATGAATCATCCTAGAAATAATTCCTTACTCAATGAAATTAATAATACCCACAAGATCAATCATCCCCTACCTAGTACATATGATGTGGAACAATCCCATATCCATAAAACCGTCCGGAATGTGGGCCACTAGTCAGATCGTAATTTTAACTAGTTTAGCAATTGTTCTTTGAAAATTTTCACACTACATTGGGTTACCATGTCAGTATATAAATATGGTGATCTAATCTATGACATCCAAGCATCCAATCACATTAAAATATATAATAATTCACCCAAAAGGCATCACCCGTGTCACTTGAAGGATCAATCTCTTGACTTAAAACTCATAGATCCCAAAGGAGTTAACACTGAGGAACACCCATTCCATACAAAGTAAATGGTTCATGAGGACTCCATGGAGATGAATTAACACTTATTTAATATAAAATCTGAAATAAAATTATCTGAGGATGGTTTTCATGATATACACATTCACCATTTTCACAAAATTACCAAACAGTCCTCATGTTCTTTTCACAAAAAAATCATTTATAAAAGAAAAAACCACCTTTCCAAAATGGTAAGTATACATAATTAGTCATTTTAGAATAATTCAGAAAAAAATTCATTTAAATAAAGAACACTACACTTACAATCCAAATCCATTTTTATCCAAATGCCAAAGTGGCCACACATCATTATCATAAGACAAACCATTTTCAAGAAACAAATAAAAACTTTATTCAAGTACAAACCATTTATTAATCCCTTTTATTAATCCAAACCATTATATTTTTTATCAAATATATATTTAAAAATTCATAAAACACTTTTAATACCATAAAATTTTAACAAAATCCAAATGGACATTTCATCAGACATTTTTTGTGAAAAATTAATAAAAAATGTTAATCACTTTATAACAAGGAAGAAATCGCTACTTTTCACACCAAAAAAGCTTTACAAAGGTCAAAAATCAATATTTATCAATGAAGGAATTTGGGAAAAAAATGAAACTAATGATTTCTAAATTTGATAGAAAGGGTAAAGGGATAACGATCTCAAAATCATGGTACTACAACAATGCACACTTGAAATCACATCATAAAGGTTCCAATATCCAAATACAATCAATAGGTACCCTAGAAACATAAATCCTGCAATATAAACCTAGTATAAACATGGAACATAGGTTCACATGACCATTAGAGAAGAGAAAATCAAGATAAAATTGATGAATAATGATTATGGAGAATATTATAGGAGACTATATTGTGAGATATAGCCCCAAAAATGAAGAATCCCTTTAGATATACCATAGAAGGAGAAGGGGAGACTTGATGAACCTAGGATACACAGACCTAGGGCTATACAAATCGATTGGGGGGGAATGAGTGAATTTATGTTTGAAATCCCATCAGGGTAGTATATGAATTACAAAAAAAATATGTTCTAAGAAACTCATGTGGTTTGGTCACATGGTTTGGAAAAATGTGCGTCGACCCAATGGGGTGGTTCTTCCACTAGATAATAGATCCCCAAACACTCTGCACAGTTTTTCTAACCATGTGTAGTCCATTCACCCTAAACCAAAAGCACTCCAAGGCCACTTGGATACCTAGGTTGAGCTTTATGGTTTCCTCTAACCATTCTTCAAACATACACAACCTTCTATCAATCCTAAAAACTTAAATTATCAACAAAATCACCCAAATTAAATATAGGAATGAACACAGTAATAATCATAACAAAAATATCACATAAAAATATATACAGGTCACTCCCATAACATGAGAGAGTAATCAAGATTTAGAAGTGAATCGGGTTGTAATTCAAATATAAAAACCTAGGTGGGACAAAATCATTAGTCCAAAACACACCTCACATTAGATCAACTACACAACATATAAGATTAAAAAAACTCATCAGGTGAAACAAAATCCAATAAAATATAAAATTATTCATAAACTAAAAACAATAGTGTGAAATAAGGATATAAAAATACTTAACCAAGAAAAAACTATTCATTTTGAGATATTGGATTACGGGAAAAATTACCAAAGATACCATTTTTTACAAACTAGAGAGGAAAAATAGAATACCATTGTAAAATAAAGAATGTCATTCTAAGGTTATTTTTAATTTTCAAAACTAGTGGATCACATTTAGATCCAATAACTTTTATGTTTTTTTCTATGTGATCATAGTCCAATGTATGTGTTAAAGATAACCAGATTGAATAAATATTCCTTATATTTTTATTCTTTATGATTTATTCTTTCCTTATATTCAATAATGTTATTAATTTGGTTTAGGTTTCAAATTTCATTATAAATATTTGATCATGTGAATTTAATAAGATATATCTTTGGTAAAGAGATTAAGGCACTTTCAAATTTTGATAATTATACAAAAATAATGAATAATTGATATCTCAGGTAGTGATATACTGATATCACTAACCCTGATATTTTGTGTGCTAATACAGTTTTCTTATCATTATACCTAGAAATAAAGTATGATACATCCACAACTTTTTTATTTATAGATTTAATGATAAAAAAGTCACTATATCGCCTCAACTATATTTTTATATCACTAGTAGTGTAATTTTTCGAAATGGATTGCTCTTGTTTATTATTGTGAGTGATAGAGATATAATCATTTGAGAAATCATAACTCCATAAATTACATTGATGAAAACAAATTCATAATGTTCATTTTATAAATCATAGGATGCAATTTGAAGATATTGATATATGTGTTAGAAATAAAAAATATATATGATATCATTATGGACAAGAGTTTTGATATAGGATAATATATATCTTGAACATTGATTTAGTTATATATCGTTATGTTCTATAATTGTTTCACTATTTTTAGATTTGGATTAATAATTTATATATTGTTTATAAATTAATAAATAATATAAATATAAAATTTATATATTAATATTTATGATGGAATCATAAATATTATAATAAATAATTTTCAAATTAAATCATTATTTTTATATTTGTCCATACCATAATTTTTTGGTATGTGGATTATTTTTTTATGTGAATATAAAATATTTTATATTTCAAAAAATATAAATTATTCACATAATTAAAAATGAAATGTATATATGATGAATATTTCATGATAAATATTTAAATTGTATATTTTTATAAAATTTCACATCATAAAACATTGTAAAATAAATATAATTTTAATAATTTTTTATTAAAATGATTTTAGTGGTATAAAAACTTGAATTTATGTTTAATTAATTTGTTAGGAATGGGCTATTTGAATTTTTTTGATATGTTTTTTTATTAAAAATATTTACTTTTGGGAATTTTCCCATTGGTTTCGAGGGATTTAAAAGGTTTTACTTACATTATATGTACTTAAACCTAAATTTAATTCATTATTTCGCCTCACTTCATGTTTATTCATTTGTTTGAGTAACTAAAATTAGGTCAATTGATTACTCTTGTCATATGGCCCATGTTAAAAAAATTGTTTCAAATTTCTCTTGTTTACTAAGTGTATTCCCCTAGATTCATGTATACGCTTTATGTGTGATGAAATTTCCACACATGTAAATTTATGGTCTCTTGGATGGACTGATTCAAGATCCTTCGTCTTGATTGTTTTCATCTGTGGTTGCTTAATATTTTTGAAATTGGTTTGATATACTACCACATGCATGACTTCCTCGAATACTTGTTTACTCCCTTTATCATTTGGTCTCTCAATGATTGTGTGGAAAATTATGGTAGTATTTTTTTCTTTTCTAGGATATTATTTTTGATAAGAATGTCTAAGAAATTCACTTGTTTGTTGATAGAGAAATAAGTCACCAAGTGGGATCATTTCATATGGATTTTGGTTATGGTGTTCACATTAATCCTCACTGCTTAAGCAATTTCATCTTATTTGTGTCGTGGGTTCATGAAATGCATCATATTTCCAGACAGTATTGTCTCAACCCTTTTAAAAATTGAGGATAAAAATAAGTATTAAACTATAATAGTAATATTAATTATCAATTTTGTGGAATTGAAATCCCGAAATATGGTATTACCCAACCTTATTTAAGAAATATTGATCCCATTTCTCATAATCATTTCCATAATGATGTGTCTATGAATTCAACTTGTGTTTAAGTTGTATTTTACATTGAATATGTTTCTTTCATGGATATTTTTAATGTAGTTATATAGAGAAGTGCGATAGGTGATTGAATGATTATCCACCCACTCAACATGGAAATGTTTTCCATTCTTCATGGGTAAGGGATGAGTTAGATTATATATGAGAGACCCATAAACTAAATGATTATTTTAGATGCCATAAATGGATTTGAAATGTGATACAAGTATATGGATAATTATCTATGACATGTTAATAATTTAATAGATGATTCTAACTTCACTAAATATTTACCCTATTTCTGGATAGCATCTGTAACTGTTATTAATTTGTTTAAACAAGCTCAAACTGTAAATAAAGCTATCAATTTTTTAAAAAAAATCTATATCTTTTCTATCTATAAATTTTTTTATGAAATCAGTAATATAATTACAATTGTATGATGATTTTATAACCTACTAATAAAGCTAAACTAGTGATAATTATTTATATACTATATATGAGTATTTATATACTGCTATATTCCTTATAATTTATCTTGGAGAGTTTGGTATTATTTTAAAAATTCCTATATTTTTTGAAGTTGTTAAAGGGTTTTTTGATTTGGTTGATAAGTCCCGTAATTGATATCAAAATTATTAGAGATTATTTGATAAAATCTATAAGTTATGATTAAAAATAGAAAAATTATTATTCCTTATGTGTATAACTTTCTAGGATATTCCTTATGATTTATAAATATCTATTAATTTTATCCAACATGAATATATATTTGAATCCATGTGAGACTTCAAATGTAAGACTTGATAGACCATGGTGTATGACTCTTTTGGGATGTAATACTTTATATTTCCAAGCATAAGACTTTGTGACTTCAATCATAATACTTTAGAGACATTAATATATGAATCAATAAACATGTATGAATTTTAATGTCTAAATGAATGACTTTGATACACTCAATTTAATACATTACATAGGGTTTATGAATGTTCCACATATGACTTGATGATGTCTTGTATGAATCTACAATAATATAAAATAGAGAATTTTTTACATGTTGAACATTCATATGAATCTTATAAGACTACATAAGGAGAACATATGACTTTTATAGAGCCACACATGGCATCAATATTTGGAAAAATTATGTGAATTAATTTGTATAAAAATTTAGTATCCAGAATTTGAATTATAAAGTGGAAATCAATTTTTCATGATTCTTATGTTAGTATAACATGTTAAAAACATCCTTATGATATGATTACCCATGACCCATGTTAAAATTTTAAGATAATAATTTTTTATGATAATTAAAATAAAATTTTATGATGTTCCCATAATAATTTTGTTAGTTTTCTATCCATTCATGGAATGTTCATCAGTATTTATATCCATATGAACCAAGATAAATAGGTGAGGTTGAGATGAAAGAAAAAAATCTGAGAAGAAAATCTTGGAAAAAAATTCCAGAAATTGGGGTGGTTATTTATTTTAAAAAATATTTAAATTGGGAATGTGTCAATGAAAGTGTTTTTATCCAAGGTATTAAATATCACAAATGATATATGATTCAAAATAAAGAGAAGGTAGAAGAGGGCTAGGACACTGTATAAAAATTGAAGACTAATGTTGAGTTTGAATAGAAATTCATGTGATCCAATCAAACTAAATTGATATAATTTACTCCATTATTGTGATTTTTTATATTTTATACAAATCGTAAGATAATTATTTTTTGGTATTTACAGTGGAATATTTTTAGAAGATAATAAGTTTATACTGAGAATAAAAGTATATTATTTATTTATCTAGATTAAAAATATATGATTATAGTGATGGGTATTGTTATAAATACACTTTTAATTAAATGTTAATGAAAATAGATCATGGATATTATGGGGAAGAAAAACATTAGACCCATACATGTGGATGTTTTGTACAAGATTTATCTTAGAATTTTTCATTTAATGGGAATGAATAATATCACAAAAATTGTTTAAACACGGTACACAAAAAAATGAGCAGGATCTTGTATGAAAATTTATAGTATGATAGACCAAATGAGTTTGTACACCTAAGGTGTGAATGATCTGATAGAAATTAGAAATATTTAAGGGTGAAGAAAAAAGTAACCAATAAATAAACTCTTGAATAAGAAGAATCAGAAGAACTATAGGATACATGATATAATAATGTAATTCCAAACATACAATGAATGAACTTGATTATTCCAAAATATTCTACTAAATAGATATGGTCTATAAAGAATATAAAGAGAGAGAAAATAGTTCTATGGGGAGTTTTATTCAATAATAAATTGAGTACCCATGTTAAGTTTTTTCATTTCCATGATAAATAATTCAAATGTTTTATTTAGTGTATACTATCAAGGTAATATTTTTTAGGGTCGTATTCTTTAATATTAAGTTGATAAGTCTAAAATTGGATTTGAAAAAGATATGATATAACATCCCAATCTTCCATGGTATGTTTCCCTTTGAATAATGCAATAGCTTGCATTATACTGAACATCGAGATTCTAACACACCACGACCAATCAAACTAGTCATTTTGAATAGTAATACACACTTTTTGAAATTTTATAAATTTTATTTTTTAAAATGGACTTCATTTTTGAATTCGGAATAACGAAATTAGCTTAGGGTGAATTTTTTTTATTTTTCTAAAAAATTTCAATTTTTGATGAATAGTGAAAACCACTACGTTATTGGTTAAAACCAACTTTTTATTTAAATAATTATTTATTTTATTTAAATTTAGTTTAGGTAAAAATATATACATAATACCTATATAAGTTCAATGTAATTCATTAGCGCTGTTTTATAATATGTTTAGATATATAAAAATTTTATTGAACTTTTTACCGTCATTTACCTACCTCCTAGAAGCATTTGAAAATTTGTCTAAAACATAATTTTACCACATCTTTGAGTTGAATTTCTAAAATCTGAGATAATTGGTTAATATTATTAAGTAAAATGAGGTTCAATAAGTTAAAAGATTTTTTGGTGAATAGTAACTTTTGACTTTTATTTACCACGGTTAAAAGTAAATAGGGTAATTAAGGGTAAATATGATATCATAATTACCCTAAAACATGTTCTAATTCCATTAGATAAGTATAATTATACCAAAACAACCTTTGGAATAAAATATAATCCTCTTTGGTCCACTTGGATTAGATTAGGACATTAATTATTATATTATTTAAGAAGAGTTAAAAGATTTAAATTCAATGTTTAATAACTAAACCATTTTTATTATAGTGCTACACATAAGATAAATTCTAATATAAATATTAATTAGAAATATAATAATATTTCCTATATAATGGTATTTTATTTATAATTTTTAGACTTTAAATAATTTAATTTATTTATTAAACAATGATGATGCAGTAATTACATTATTAATTAAAGATTAAAATAATTGTGATTATAAATATCCAAATAAAAATAATTTGTTAATTTTAATGAATTACACAAATTTTATAGGTTAAAATAAAAATTTTGGGTTGATTAAATAATTTTTTTAATTAATCGTGTTATTATGATTTTCACAAAAACCAAATACTAAATAGTGTCAAAATTGACATAATTCAGTTTTTAAAACAAATATTATATTATTGATTGATATAATATTACTAAAAATATAAGGTTATAAAAAAAAGACTTAGATAAGGTTATATATATTTATAAGGAACCACTTGGGGTTCTCTTGGTTTGTTATAGTATGTTTATTAACAATATAATATAAACATACAAAGAGAAATGATAAATGTCAAACTATTTAACTAAGAGTTAAATCTAAAAGATAAGGTTAATATGGTGACCTAAACCTGCTTAAAACCTATTGGTTGAGAGTTTTTTCTACCCATCCTCACCTTATCCTAGAAATAAATCATTTTGGATCCATTAGAAACTGAAAATGATTTTATTATAAAATAATATTTCAAGCATTTCTTAAAGTGACCCTCACCTCTCTTATAAAAGGTTACTTCCCCTTTTCTTAATTTCACACCTCCAAAGCCATTTATCTCAGCCAAACCCTACCCAAATATCCTCCCAACTTTCCTACCTTCATCGTATAGTCCTTCCTTTTGTCAGAAATCCATCTTAAGGATCCTTTTTGATCAAATCAAAAGGAAGAACCAGAAGAAGAGGTAAATATTTCATCACCTCTTTCAAGTTATTTTCTTCTTCCACTTCCTCCTTCTTTGTGGTTTTCATTCTAAAATAATAAATCTAGTATATTCTATATAATGTGATGCTATTATAAAAATGTTACAACCATATTCAATATTCTATCCATCATATGAATGACAAAGTCACCATACATGCGTACATACGGCTTACCGTCTCCACATCATGGTGTAGTTTGTTATTCAAACACTTTATTATTTGGATGGGTATAATAATGAGTATAACTGATGTAAATAATAAATATAAAATTTTATTGATTCTGTATATATGATATACCATCCTATTACATTCTATTTCACGATCAATATAATGATATTGTCACTCGTGCATACGTACGGATTACCGTCTCCACGAACGCGATGAGATTCATTCCGCATCATAATAATTCAAGAATAATTTTAATTTTATGATTAAAAATAATTTTTATGAACATAATATAATTCTTTATATGATTAAAATACATCCTATTCATAAAAAACATGGCTTTCATAACCAAGCATATAAATAAAAATGAATCAGCTAACACCCGAAACGATGATACTACTAAAATATTACTAACAAAGTAATACTAGAGGATCATATATGATATCATATTTATGTATATAGTTATTATATAATTTAATAACAATTTTTTTACTATTTTATAGGAGGTTACATACGATTGACTAAGGAAAATTACAAGGTAAGGTTTAATTTCATAATCTCTTTATTATCCGAGGTTGTTTTTACGTAAGTATCTACTTGGACCTCTTTATCATCCACATCAGTGTTTTCTTAAAAATTTATTTCAATTTTTTTTCTATTTACAATATTATGGGTTAAATTCATTTATACCCTTATTTTACCTTATATTTTTTGAAATTAATCTTTCCGACGTTTTCCAAACAGGGTACATTTTGACCTTTTCGACAAAATTATGGTAAGAATGTTTTTTAACTTATACGGAAGGTACGGATATTTTCCACTTTTATAACATCATCGAGGATTCCCTTACAATATTATAAGAAAATTTTCAAAATAAATGTTTTCTTTTCTAATTACGTGACTCTTAAATGATTTCAAAATAAAAAAAAATTCTCTCAAATTGTTTTGATTTCATCTATGTCAACATACATTGATAAATTTTACACTAGTTTGAAGTTGGTTTATTATGATACAAATATTACATATTGTATTTAAGTTTTTGTGATATGTTGGAATTTGGATGAGTTACTTTTATACCATTCAAGGTTTATGGTTAAAGTATTGACATTTCATATGCTAGTTTTAATACGAATGTTTATGTTATGTTTAAATCTTTTCATATGAGGAATGTATTGGACTTAGTATGTGACAAGTGGATCCCAATATAGCTTCTAAATGCATCAGTAGGTATCATGAGACAATTAGACATGGAATTGACCGAGGCCTTTACCAATTTGATATATGGTTTCGGTTGAGGCCTAAATTATTTTTATACATCTTGGCCAAGGACATGAAAAGATGTTTTAGAATTTATGGAATTATACATTCACTCATTATGAAAATAATAATGATGGTTCGTGTGTTTATTTGACTTGTAGAAAACCCATGACTATGTTTTATTATGGAATTATTTACTCAACTCATATTCCTTCCATAAATTGTTCATGTTTATTATTTGTAAAGTAATGTTCTTTTAATTATTCATAATACCTAATGTTTATGTTATCTTATGATGTATATATTACCCTTACTAAGCATTTGATCTCACCCTTTCTTATGTTTCATTTTCCCAGGAAATGAAGAAGTTAGTTATGAATGACTTCCATACATAATCTAGGAGACTTGGATGTTTCTAATGGAACAAATTAGTGTTCTATTTCTTTTGAAGTTGTAATGTTGAACTTATGTATGTATCTTATATCCAATAATATTAAACTAATCGGTCTTCTGGAACTTGATTCCTTGTATCATTACAATGTTATGTAATAAAGCACTGACTCTAGGTATCTGGGTTCGGGGTGTTACATCTGAGAAGTTATGATGAATGGTTCAATGGTTCAGTTGTATGTTTATTTCCAAAATATTAAAATTCATTAAAATACTCTCTATTTTTTAGATTCATATCCAAAATTTTAGTGTAGAAACATTGGTGAAAAAACATAGTGACCTACTTCAATGGATGGATGTTTTGGAAGAAATTGTGTGAAACCATTATAGAGATCCTTTTAGAAGTAGTTCAATATAATTTTGTAATTTATTGGATAGTCACTTATGTAATATGGTGACCTCACGTATGAAATATAAAAAAACTGATTTTTGGATAATTTATGTCTAACCCACTATAATAAAAAACAAGATTAAAAGTGGAAAATTAGTGTGTCAACATGATTTGAATAAGAAAAGGAGTAGGTTTCCCATCTTGGAATCAGATCTTGTAAAAATATTATTTTCTTATATCATTTTTATATTCTACATTATATGAATTTGGCGCATTTTGGAAAACATATAAAAAATTTCATTCATACCCAAACAGATAACATGGGTTCAAATACCACAGAGGGGGTAAATATGAGAATTATATTTTAATTCAGTAAAAAGTTGAAACATACTAATGCACCCCCCCCCCCCACTAGGTGTTCATTCATCATTCTAATAGAACTATAAATTAGAATTAGACCTTAGGTTATCTATTATTGATTCTGTAGTTTATTTTATGAGGGTTTATAAAAAAAATGTGGATTTTAAATTATTAAAGAAGATGATTGGATGAAAACACAATACTTCATCTCTATTAAAACAAATTTTATGGTTTATACCAAAAACTTATAATACAGTATGAAGAAAGAGGAAAAAAATTGAGAAAAAATAAAAATAATAGTGAGTAATCGTCCTTATTTGGAAGTAATTAGATGGTTTGGGGTTATTATATCAAATATGTTGGTCATTATCCTATTATGAAGTTATTAAAGCTAGATGAAGATGAATTTCAGGATTCACATAGTGAATTTTATTCAAAAATAAAATATTACATTAATAATGACATCATAGAAGATATGAAATATAAATTTTCTTATATCAGGTGTCTCTAATTTGATATGTTACAACTATATAATGAATTTGATGCTATAGAGGATCTGTTAATTAAGAAATAATGAAATATCAGTACCATCATAGGACTTATGAAGGTTAGTGAAGAATAAAAATATCTTTTTAAGGAAATAATCTCAATATTTAAATAAAAATAGATTTTTTCTACTTGTGATGTAGCGGTGTTAAAAAATGTTTTTATTGAGGTGATCCTTGAATTTGAAAATCTACACAATGTTTCTATATATGTAAAATATACTCAACTAAAAATCATGGAAAATAGCATAGAAGACCATATAATTTAGTTTCAAGAGGAAAATAAAATTCACAAGGATCAATATAAAAATCTTATGTGATAGTGGGAATATATAAATATCCTAGTGGAATCTGATAATAATATCCCCAATTTAAAGTGTATCAAGTTAAAGATAAAACTAAAAAATAAACATGAAGTGATGTATGGTACATCCAAATATGATGAGAAGAGGAATGATGCCAAAACAATTATATAATAGTCTTACCTCTATGAAGACTCAAAATGATAGAAAGAGGTATTTAGATACTCTAGAAATTCATATTCTTTAATCTCTTGGAATAAGGTATCCCATAACTCTAAAAAACCATTTCCATTAAATTTTTTTCTCTAAGCGTAGGAAACATCAGATAATTTATACAAATGTTGGTAATCTGGAATGTTGATAGACATGATAATGTATCAATATTAGAGGTGAGAAAGTTTATGAAGATCTAATATCAAATAAATTCTCAAAATTGTGTTGAGATATTCTAAAATATAAATCATATAAAATGATATATAATTTATATAAAGAGAATATAATGAGGTTTATAAGAAATATTTTGTGTTGTATTATGTTCATACCCAAGGATATATAGTGTTTTCATATAATTTTACTGTGTGAATGATAATGATTTATAAAACATAGATGTAGAAAATATAAAAATCAGAAGGGGACTACTAGAAATAAGTTTATATCACAATTAAAGAATAATTTATTTAGGAATAATGAACAAATTTATTTTGTTAACTTCTCTGTTTGTTGTATCTTATAAGAACCTTTTTCTGAGGAGTGTTGGCATGTGATAAAGTAGTACAAATCATATACTAACATGTATAAAGGGATACAACAATTGAAAAAAATGGTGGAGAAAAAAAAAACAAGTATGCCTTAAAATCAAACTAGTGAAGAAAACTATTAAACCAAATGCTCTAAACAAGTTAGATTTTGATGTTTGAAGAGGATGTCTCAACAATGATATAGCATCCTATTAACTTACTTCATGTACATATTTAATCTTATTGTGTTTCCTTTTTTAAACTGAATTTGGGGACGTTCAAGGACATAGAGCTTTTGTCTTGGAAAATTAAATAATTTTTAGGAATTAATGTTTGTTAGAATTAATGGAGTCCGGGAATAAATATGTCATGGATATTAAGGTTGTACTTTGGTTTTTGGATTAATTTTTTTATTTTTGGGTGTTTATGCTTGTTTTCTATATGGGTAACTGGATGAGGGACATATACAATGTAAATTTATAATTTATGATGTAAACTTTTCACATCAGACAAGCCACGAACCCGGATTATTCCATAAACTATCACAAAATATAAAACATTCGTTTCTTCTATAGGAGTGGATTATGCCAGAAAAATAGGACTTACATAGTAAAAAATCATTTATAGAGTTTTTTTAACCCAATAATATGTTTTTGTTGGTGTATGTGTAATGTGATGAAATTATTCCATAAACTAGTGATTTATGACATAAATTACTCATTCCTAATGATTTTATTTTCTTTTCTTTTCTAATATATTTTTTTTAATTCAGTAAGAGTTACTCCCAATAACCATATGATTCCTCCCATGCAGTGAGAATGAATAAAATCCTCTCTGGCATCTTGATTTGTAATTTTATCTTAGGTGAGTTCCCTCCTATTTTTTATCATTACCACTACTACCATTTATCAAAATATCTTTTATATCATGATTTTAGATTTAATTGTTGTTTGATCATAAGGGTTTATGATCTAGGATGTCATTGTTAATTTCATTCACCTTCATTCTTCAATGTTGTTTCCCACGGTGAGTATTTATTTGATAAATTGTTAATTTAATTTGGTTCTATATGACTTATTCATGTAATTAAAACTCTGAATTTCTTAAAGGATTTTAATTGAGCTTTTAAATTTATTTGAAACCCCATATTTGAAATGATTTTATGTGTGGTTAGAAAAATGTATATAAATTTAGAAAAACCCCAATTTCAATGGTATTAGAATTTGTTATAGATACTTGTAAAAATTATGTTTGGATTTAAAAGATCATTTTGATGAAATAGTTGTGATTGATTATTTATAATGGTTTCCTAAATTGATTGATGATTTGAAAGGCTTGAATTTGATGAAAACCCAATATTTTGTTATGAATTTGAATGGAATGTTGAACCTTAAAATTTGGTCAATTAAATTTTGTTTGATGAATTTATTTGATCGAATTGAATTTCCCATGATAGGTAATTGATTTATTGAAGCACATAAGATATTATTTAGTTAGAAGGCAATTAATTAATGTATTACTAGATCTAACCCCAATGAAATTAAATGAAATTTTACAACAGTGAAAAAACTAATTGCAGCATGATTTCCCCTATAGAGAGTTTGGTTATGATGTCTTGAGCTGAGGGACACGTGTATACTTATCAAACCTGACATCACTAATTGAGTAGTGAAAGGTTCCTAGAAGCAATAACAAACTTGCTTCATGACCATGGTGATATGTTTTTTTGACTTGACACACATGTCATTGATTATAGAACTTCTGTTTTTTGTACTTGTTGATTTATATAAATGTTTTATATAAAATTTCAATTTAATCCTATTTTGGTATATCTTCAATTGTTTGATATAAAATAAATTTTTTGTGTCTAAATATATAAATATATTTCTCATCCCTATTTTATTAAATTGAAACCATGAATGACTTTTTGTAATGGTATTTCGTATAGAATAATTAGTGAGACCATACTCGGTCTTTTATCTCACACCCAACCTTTTCCTTTGGGTGTTTGTAAATTTTTTGTTTATAGGATTTAATAAAGGGAAATTAGCACATGGAGGTTGAAGATATTCTCAACCCATTCGACCTATAGTGATGGAGGTAACCTATGGAGATATGGTCCACTTATTTCATAGGGATTTTGAATTGTTATTTTATTGATTGTGTTCATGATAATGGATGATATTTATGTCACCATGGGTATTTGATAATAGCATCATTGATTAATGAATCAAATATTATTTTATTTATTACCCTTTTTTTTTGAATATATTGTAATCCCAATATTGATACATATCTTTTTGTTTTTATGATACTTATATAAATTAATTGAGTTTGTGTTCTAAGTATCCATGATAATGATTCAGTGTTGTCAATCAGTGTTTTATATTTCTATTCCCCCATGGAGATGTGAAATTTGGTCATAGGAGGAATGTGTTGGATATCCATATCTAGTAAATCCTCTGGTTGAGTATAAGCTTGTTGAGGTAGTTGTATGTGATGTCCAATATATGGGATATGTGGCCGAACTCATTCAGGTTTAGTCTCCTATAGTGGAACCCCCAAATTTATGAATTTAGAGATCATTCTTGTGATTTGTTTTCCAAAACTACCATATTTCCAGGGAAAGAATGATCTTCAAGGGGATATGTATTGTTTGAGAATGATTGTTCTGCATTTGGTGTTCTTGGAAATACCTAATTTGATTTAAGTTAAATGTGATATATTCAAGATAAAAGGGCCTAAAAATAGATGGTGGGATCTGTTGGATAAATAAAATAAACATGCATGTTTGTAGGTGAAAAAAATCAAATATCTTTTTCGGGATAATTTATATCCAGAGTTGATGGATTTGGAAAAGGAAATAGTGTTTCTCAACCTTAATCTGTGTGACCAGGAAGTTACATGGTATGCATTCCATTTTTTGTGCTTGTCTAATTCCCATATAATCTTGTATCTGATAAGAAAATTATGTCTCAATAGTTCGATATGGTTCCCAAACCTAATATCCTGTCACATGTTTTTATTTATGAGTCTTGCTTCATATGATAATGTTTTGGTTACAACATTGATGGTTTATCATGACCAAGATTTTATGTTAGGGTTGATTGGAGTTACATTTTCTCCAAGTGGGAACTCTATATGTAATTTCAAATAAATTATAATTCATGATGAGTCTCATGGTGGTTTAATATAGCATGCAACTCATAGACCAGATGATATTCTTATAAGAGGCCTCTAAATTACTTCCATCTACAAGAATCAAAAAATAAATCTTCTTTATACATAGGAAGAGTATTCAGTGACTTTGATAAGTTCCATCACTATCACTTCATCTCCAGTGACTATTTTATTTGATACTAGTTTATCTCAATAATTTAGATCAACTCATATTTTTAATTTTTTGAATCCTCCAATATATATTTTATCTTATGTGGTGGGTACAACTAGACACCCTTAAAAGAAGCGAGATATGATTCTTTGATGTCCTTCTTGTGTTTCGTCTTTATCAAAGATTGTGCATACCGATAATATTTTAATAATAAACATTAATCTTATTGAAATAATTTTTTAGATGGATTGGTTAATAACTAGTAAATCCTAGATTAAAATTTATCTTTAGTAAGTCCCCTTTACTCGCCAAATAGGTTGTATTGGGTTTTCCCAGAGGAATGGGACATGAGGTTGAGCTGAGAAAGACCTACTTATCTATAATTGAGTGGTGTAATGTTAATGTTTTCTTTGGACTTGAAGTTATAATCTTTAATCATTGATATCCCACTAGTTTCCACCGAGTCTCCTTATGCATTTAAAGAGTATTTATTAAGTTTATTACCAAAACTAGAGGTAGAGTTCTCAACTAATTTTTAAAATAGAATGTATCATGTATCATTTCCCTATAATTATATCGTACATGAAGATCTGCAAGTGTTGAAGAATTATTTGGATGATCTTCTAGAGAAATTATTTATCCACCTGAGTGTGTCACATTTTTTCATGCCTATTCTCTTTCTAATAATGCTAGCAGGTCCCCTCTCCTTTGCATTGAATGATGAAAACTAATTCTTGTAACAGTGATGAAAATTTACTTTTTTCCATGTAATGATGAACTGTTTGAATAGTTAAAAGGGGAAAAGTTATTCTTAATAATTTATCCTCATTCTGGTTGTCACCAATTGAGAGTGAATGATTATGACATTAATAAATCCTTCAAGTGTAAATACAAAATTTACGAGTATTATGTAATGCCATTTGGTCTAACAAATGTTTCTTCAGTTGTTTCTATCAATGAAAAACATAAACCATGAGTATTTTATGATTTAATTGTGGTTTTTTTGGATGACATATTGTTTTCCTCAATTTCCAAGGATGGTCTTCTTTTTAATCTGAGAATAGTTCTATAAATGTTGAGAAATGAACAACTCTTGTAGAGACCCGAAGCTTGACGTACATGGACATTACATTACATTTGTGGAATACTTAGTACATAACAAAAACACACACACACAAGGATCGTAATAGTTTAGTGTCTTTGGAAACTCGGAACGTAATCTTCTAATCATGGTGAAAGATCTTCAGTATCTCCCATAAAGATCTTCCCTTTTTTTACCTAAAACCTTTATTTATATCCTGGGGAAAAGAAAACATAAATGGGTGAGCTCAAATGCTCAGTAAGGGTATACAAAAGAAATAAAAATCATATCATATCTTTTTGAAAATCATAACCTGCAAAAGAGATCATAATATCTTAACATTGAACAAATCATAGAAGTGAAAATGAGATCCCCATAATCATAACATGAAACTTGAAACTTTGTGGCATGCACACATAATCATGGAAAATAATTTCTTGTTAGTCAAGACTCATTGCCAAGACTATCTTAGTGGACAAAGTCCCTTTCTGAATCGAGTAACCCTCGTTTCAGTCCTGTTTCACTGAACCGGTATAACCTACCATTTCATCCATGTCTATCTCATGAGATATAAAATCTTTACCCAATACATTGGAGGGAGATATAGGTCACACCCATCTTATAATGAATCCTTTCTTATGTGTGCCACATAATCATAAACCATACATCATAGCGTAACCCATGTAATAAAAATGGGATTCTTAAACAAAATGACATCATAAAACAATTCATATAAGATAAAGGAATTCATAAAAATATTTCCATCACAACATAATCAAACCAATGTAATAATAGGGATAAAAATAGAACCCTTTTATTATCTTAGATGGAAAATAATTTTGATAAAATACTTGAACTCCATTCTTGAGGAAAATATCCTTTCTACTTCAAAAACAATTTTCCTTTCATAACATGTCATACGACTTTAAAATAAAAGAATTTGATTAAAAATAAACTTGAAAACTTGTAAAGTAAGTTTCTTGGAAATAATGTTTTAAAAATCCATTCATGCCGTATAAGTTAAAAAAACATTCTTCTCGTACTTTTGTCGGAAAAGTCAAAAAAGTACCTCGTACGAAAAACGACAAAAGATTCCTTTCATATCTTTTACTAAAAACTCACCGAAGGGTAAAATTGGATTTAAACAATTGTAGGTGTATGGAATAATATTACATATTGAGGAAATATGGATGTGGATGATAAAATACACCCCAGTAAATACTAAAGTATAAATAAAAATGAGATTGTGATATTTCCCTTACCTTAGGTCCGATTTGCTTTGTACATGTCTGAAGCTCCTGTATAATGGTTTAAATAATGTCATTGACTTATTACAGAATCATATTCATTGTTATGATATCATATATGGTTGACTTATGACATTATATTACCCGTTCTTTTGTAAATTCCATGTTAAAGAAGCGTTTTGGGTAAAATCGTTTCATTTATCGTAGGTGTTTTGACTTGTTGTTCTTGACATTATTATTACTTATATCATGATTTACATACTTCCAGAATATAAAATATGATTTATATATCATATATATTCAGTATATATATATATATATAATAGATAGATAAATGAAATGAAAAACACCGTTCATGGAGACGGTAGTCCGTACGTACGCATGAACGCTATTTTACTTTCCTTATTGTCTTGAATGGAAGTAAGTAGATGACATACATATATATATATATATATACATAAATCCAGTAGCTTTATAATGACATATATTTCATTATTATTTCTTATATATACTTTATAATCATTCTTAAATGGTTAACATGGAGAATGAATCTCATCGTGTCGTGGAGACGGTAGTCCGTACGTACGCACGAGCAATGATATCATTTACATAAATATTGAATTGAATTGGAGTGGACTATACAATATATCAGAATCAATATTATATTGTAATAACTATGTATAGTTATTATTTACACCATTATACCCATCCATGTAAGGTGGTGGTGGAAAATAGATTACACCACGGCGTGGAGACGGTATTCCGTACGTACGCACGCGCGGTGATTTCTTTTTCCGTAGGATGGATAGATGGTGAAATAAGGTTTCTTCATACATATAATAACATATCAGTATATGATTGATACTGATGTTATTACTTCATATTTAAACAACCTAAGAAGAAGAAGTGGAAGAAGAAATAAAGATGAAAGAATTGGTAACGGTAATTACCTCTTCTTTGAAGCGCCTCTTTGAGACCTCCTCTTAGGGCACTAAAATTGGTCTTTGAGGAATACCAGAACCTCTAGGATGTTGCTAGGGAATGGGAGAAGAGATTTTGGCAGGGTTTGGCCGAGCTTGAGTGCTCAAATTGGTGTGAGGAAGAGGGGGAGGAGGTGCCCTTTTATAAGGGAGGAGAGGGGCACCTTAGGAATATCTAAAAATATTATTTTATATTAAAGTCAAAATCGGTTTATAATGGTTACAAAGGGTCTTATTTAGACGCTAAAGTGGGGATGGGTCGAAATCCTATCAACCAATAGGATTTAGACAAGTTTATTGTATTATTTTAACCTTATCAATTAGATTTAACTCTAAGTTAAATAATTTAACTTTTACCATGTCTTTTTGTTTTCTTTCACTATATGGTTAATACACTTACTATAACATGCCAAACGAACCCCAAATTGTTTATTATTAATATATATATCCTTATCTAAGTCATTTGGCCGAACCTTAGATTTTTAGGAATACAATAACAATTAATAATATAATATTTGATTTAAAAACTATTTTGTGTCAATTTTGACACTATATGATTTTTTTGAAAGTCATAACAGAATTATATGTTCGAACCAAGTTGATTACATCAACACTAATATATCATAGTAACCTAGAAAATTAGTGGAATTCATAAAAAGTCTCAAATTACATTCATTTGAGCATTTATAACATCAATTATGTTAATATTTCCTTAAAAAGGGTAATTACTGCATCATCGTTGTGTCATAAATAAATTAATTTATTTAAAGTGTAAAAATTATAAATAAAATATAATTATGTAGGAAATCTTTTTATCTTTCTAATGAATATTTACAATCGAATTTATCTTATGTATAACCCTATATTAAAAATGTTTTAGTAAATAAACATTGATTTTAACTCTTTTAACTCTTCTTTGAATTAAATAATAATAAATGTCCTAATCTAATCCAAGTGGGCCTAAATGATAATATTTTACACTTAAGGTTGTTTTTGGTCGAGATACACTTGTCCAATATAATTAGGACATGTGTTAGGTTAATATTATTATCATTCTTACCTCTAATTACCCTATTTACTTTTAACCGTGGTAAATAAAAGTAAAAAGTTACTATTCACCAAAAATTATTTTCATCTCATTGAACCACATTTTACTTACTGACATCAACCGTGTCTCTCGGATTTTTGAAATTCCATTCACAGAAGCGGTAAAATTAAGTTTTATGAAAAATTCAGTTTTTTAACTACCACTTAGTAGTTTCACTATTCATCAAAAATTGATGTTTTTCAGAACAATGCCAAAATTTCATCCTAAGCTATATTTCATATTCCGAATTCAAAAAATGAAATCTATTTTACCAAATTCATAACATAGAAGTTGCATTAATTAATTTTATAATTAAATCCCGCTGTTAAAACAAATAGTGTGTTTTTAAGAAACAATATCTATCAAAAGATTGACACTTGATTATGTCTGGTTTTGTAAAGACCCGTAAAATTCAAGGGAAATTTTTTCTTAATTTTCTTTAGAATTTTACAAGAACGCGGTTTCTGACGGCACCTGATTCCGAGGCCCGGAGTGCCCGGAATTAATTTCCGAAGTTTGGCTCGGGTACGTTCAGTGAACGAACGAGCGGGAATTTCTAACTTTTGATACGGTGCTCGGAATTGAAATCCGAGGGCACCGATGAACTCGCAGCGCCGATTTTCGCTTAAAGAGACCTTTTCGGGAGTTGCGTTTGTTGCGGGTTGAAAGTTAAGTTTTGGGGTTTTCAGTTGAGTTAAATAAAATTTGTGTAAGACAAATTTTATTTTTAGTTTGTTAAAAACCTACCTAAGGAGGTTGGAAGTGGGACCCACACCCACTTAACCTCCCTTGAGAGGATTAAGTGTGGTGGGGCCCACACGAACCCCTAGACTTTTCAAATTCCCTTAACCCCCTCTTAATTGACTTAAGTTACTTAATTAATTTTGGGGGTTAAACTCTTTTGAATTTCAAACTTTTGAAATTCTTTTATGTTTTGTAATAATAAAATAAGATGTTATCTTATTTTATTTTGGGTTGATCATTTGTCTTCTTGAGAGGTGGAGAGCTCCTCTTCTTCTTCTTCAAACTCAACGAAGAACGCGAAGAACGTCGTTCTTCAACGAAGAACTTCTCCGCCGAAGAACACGATCCATCCGCGACGCTGTATCCGCGACGCGACATACTTCTTCTGCGTCATCTCTTCCGCGACGGTTTTCCGCGACGAACGCCATCGACAACGACTCTTCCTCCGACGTCAAAGGAATCGACACCGATATTCCACGACTACGTCAACGTGTGATTATCGAGGTAGGGGTTCTTGAGTTCATTGTTTACTTTATTATTTGACTTTCCTCAAGACTTGACGAGGAACGCTCTTTTTCCGACGAAGAACGCCGCACCTCCTTTCTTCGTTCACCGTGACAACGAAGGGGACGCCACCTCTTCTTCGGACAACCTTCGTCGGCGTGCAAGTTTCGCCAACGACGTATCTCTTCGGGCATATCTCTTCGTCAACGGATTTGACGAACGACGACCGCGACGCCCGACCTCCGCGACGCCGTCTTCCGCGGAACGTAGACGATTCTTCGAATCTTAAACCCGAGGTAGGGGATGTTGATTTAATATTTAATTATCTCATTCTTGCTCGTGGTTCTTATGACTAACGTGAGGATGTTGTTTATTTAAAGTTGCGTTATTAATTTAACGTGAGGGGGCCGGACCGTACGAACACGGCCGAACCCCCTCCAACGATCTTGTTTGTTCTTGCGGGTGGAAACAAGTGGCGTGGTGCCGTCGCACCACGCGGTTGATCGTGCTTTTATTTTTACGCAACGCCGTCGCGCGCACACCATGGAAGAAACATCAAGAACGCGACGCCGTCGCGCCGCGTTGAAAGAAATTAAAGTGCGGCGGAGGGGCGCGGTGCCGTCGCACCGCGCCGGACGACGAACGCCGCGGCCGGTTCCGGGCCGCGGCGGAACGAGGAGACCGCGGCCGGTTCCGGGCCACGGCGGAAGAGCAGACCGGCGGCCGGGCCGCCGGCGTCGGAAGCCGAAGTGGGGACCGGAATTTCCGGTCCCGTTGGAGAAAACCGGCCGGCCAGCTGGACGGCCGGATAGCGGAAAACCGGGGGAATTAATCCCCCGGCCGGCTCTTCAAAACCCCCCTCTTAATGAGGGGGGGCGGTTCATAGAAGGGAGGGGGGGGCAGCCGGCCCCCCGGTTCCGCACAGCAGGCCCCCCACGTGGGGGGGGGGGGGGGGGGAGTTTCTTAAGAAAAAACGGCGCGGCATAGCCGCGCCGCCTGATGAAAACCGCGGGGCTTAGCCCCCGCGTGCGCCGCCCGCCGCCGCCGCCCGCCGCCGCCGCCCAGGGGGGGGTCGGGCCGGGTCGGCCCGGACCCGGACCCCCCCGTTTCGAACCAGGTTTGGTTTTTGGCCCATAACTTGAGCCTCGGACTTCCGAATGACGAACCGTCTGCGGCAACGCGATCCTTGGATCGAGACGGTCGTTTCGGTATATCGCACTCAAGGTTTCAGATTACTTTGAGTTCGGCCGGGTTGGTTCGTTCACGGAACCAACCGGGCCTTCGGAGCGGAAACACTCATATCTTGAGCCACGAACGTCCGATTGACGCGCCGTCAGTCGCGTTGCGTTCCTCTTAATGAGACGGATCTTTTGGCATACTCCGCCCGAGGTTTGGACGCAGGTGGAGTACGGTCGGGTTGGTTTTGCCTTAAAAACCAACCGGGCCCCGGAGACGAAAAAGACAATAACTCACAGACCGGGCGTCCGATTGACGCGCCGTCTGTTTCGTTGACTTCCTCTTGATGAGACGGAACTTTTGACATACTCCGCCCGAGTTTTGGATACAGTCGGAGTATGGCCGGGTTGGATTGTACCCAAAATCCAACCGGGCCCCTGGAACGGAAAAGCTGTTATCTTTCAGACAGGACGTCCGTTTGACGAACCGTCAGCGGCGTTGGTGTTTACGTTTAGTAACGGTCCCTATGAGTATACCCTATGGGAGTTCGGGGTACAGATGAGATACGGCCGGGATTGGTTCGCACTCGAAACCAACCGGGCCCCTGGGACGAAAAGACTAATAACTCACAGACCGGGCGTCCGATCGACGTGCCGTCTGTTGCGTTGAGACCCCTGTGACGAAACGGACTTTTGAGATACTTCTTTGCGGGACTTTGAGATACTTGGGTATCGACCTGTAGCTCGTGGAGCGGACCCTCCCAGTGACGAGCGTGCGATGTACGGAGACCGTGTAGCTGGCTGAGACCTGACGACTGCTTGACCGACTCGACTTGGAGTGAGTCGACTAGCCCAGTGGACGGAGCACTACTTTCTGAGGTGCAGACCCATGGCGGACGGAGCACTACCTGTGTGACAGTGCAGACCCGCGGTGCTCGTCCGGAGAGTACCTCAGCAGGCTACTAGGGGGTGTGCACTACTGAGTTTGGGTGACATACCTCGGCGGGAGGCACTACTGTGTCTGGGTGGCTGACCCGCAGTACTCGACAGGAGGAGTACTTCAGAAGTCTTAGGTTAGTGAGCAGTACCTCGGAGTCGTGACAGGACCACTGCACACTCTAGAGACGGAGCTCTTCAGCAGTTACGGTTTCGTTAATGAAAATCCTGGTTTGAGCTGAGACTTTTGACCTTGTGTTTACCTCATGATTGAGATGGGTTACTTGATAACTTAGGTATATGTATGGGCATATACCTAAGTAGGGTTTATCTGTTGAGATCTTCTTGTGTTTATCCTTGTTGGTTTTAGTGAGACCTTGAGGGTCTCGGGGTCCCTACTGAGTATCGTTATACTCACCCCTGCACGGGCTATGCCCGCACCTCGTTGTGTTGGTTGCAGACGACGGACAGTGCTGACAGAAGCCGAAGGTTCAAGGACTTGACGGTACCTGGAGGTGGACTATACGACGAGGCGGTACCCGGAGGTGGACCACTGGGCGGGACATACTCGAAGCGGATGGCGGGACCCGGAGAGCAGAGGAGCTATCTGTACCCACCCTTCAGGTGGGATTTCCAGTGGACATCTCAGCGTAGCAGCTTTACTTTTTAGTCGCTGTTTTCCCTTTCGAGTTGTACTTTACAGTTGGGCTTGTATTTCCGGCCCCTTTTTACTTTTCAGCTCTTCTTTTGTACTTAGTGTTTTACTTCCGCTTGCTTACTCTGTGGTGTTTGTTTACTTTACAAAGGCAATGCCTTCCCTTTTTCTGGGATTTACGCCTTGGTGCTAGTCGCCAGCCCCTGGCCTATGGAAGGCGGGCTTGGGGTAGTCACGGCACGGACCCCGAGGGCGGGTCGTGACAAATTGGTATCAGAGGAGTTCGGTTCTACCGCAGAACTTATAACTCTGATCTTTCTTTCTGTGAAGCGATAGTGTTAAGGGTACCGAGTGTGGTTTTCAGTTCAGGGAGTCCAGTGTTGGTGCGGGCGGCCGACGTATCCATACACCAGGACCCTGACAACTGATTTCCGACTTTGTGCACGAAAACACTGATTGCGTGTGTGTTTTCAAAGGTTTTTCCCCTTAAAACAGCTCAAACCAGGTCAGATCACCAGGTATAATCGTTTGATCGTATTACGTTGTTTCTTTCAGGATGTCTTTTCTCAGACGACCAGCTAGAGCCCGGAGGGATGAGCGTGCTGACAGTCTGTCGAGCGACGAGGCTTCGGTACATGGCCCTCTTGCAGTTGAGGCACCAGCGGAGGCACCAGCGGTACTACCATACGTTGGGCCACCGATGCCACCAGCCCCAGCAGTAGGCGATGCACGACGCTTGAGCGCGCTGCACGAGTTCCAGCGCCAGAGGCCACCCAGGTTCCGGGGAGAGACGGACCCGCAGGCGGCTGAGGTTTGGCTGGAGGCTGTGGTGAGAGTCTTCAGGCTAGTGGGGACGAAGGCAGACTTCATGGTGATCTTTGCTACCAGCCTCCTTCAGGAAGCAGCAGGTAGGTGGTGGAGCCACTTGTTTCAGTTTTGCGATGAGATGAACTTCGCATGGGAAGACTTCGAGACCTTCTTCAGGGTGGAGTTTGTGCCAGTATCTCTACACCCCGAGCGTGTACAGGAGATTCTGCCTTTGCCGCGTGTTTTTCGATCAGAAGCCGAGTCATCTGTGGGCAGTAGACAGATGATGCAGAGGTCCAGGAGGACCAGACCAGCAGTTGGGCGATCTCGGGTTTTAGGACCGGTGGTGCGGGGCACCCGAGGTGGGGTCAGAGCCAGGCGTGCCAGAAACGGACAATGTTACTCCTGTGGCGGAAAGGGTCACCTGGCACGTGACTGTCCGACTCCTCGATCCGCAGGCTTGGAGGGAGCCACCGAGGTTGAGGCAGCGACAAATGCTGGAGCTCTGGGAGCAGGTGGACAGGGGAGGAACTAGTGGATACGTCTTTTGTACTTCTAGTTCCATGTTGATGTTGCTTTTGTGTAGCGTCTTGTAATATGAGCTGCAATAATAAAAGACGCATACCTTTGTGATGTTTTCTTTCCTGTCCTCTTTTGTGATGTTACTAAGAGGTTCTAGTTGACTGTTGACTTGACCCTCACTTGTGAGACATCTACTGGAGGAGACCAGTTACCACACACTGATGCCGACAGTGTGACTCAACCCTTGGAGGCGAGAGTAACGGTTGGATCTCTTAGTAGTAGCGTCGAGGCCTTACGACGTCATCCTTGGTATGGATTAGTATCATCCATGTTAGGATTGACTGTTTTAGGCAAAGAATGTGGTTCATCCAGGGGATGAGACCAGGTTTCTCTTATCGGCAAAGAAGAAATCTTGCAGCTCTTGTGGGACCAGAGATGGTCCGTGCCATGTCAGAAGAGGTCCATGTCATCCAGGAGTGGATGAGGACAGCACAGAGCCGGCAGAAGTCATACGCTGATAGGAGGCGGAGGCCACTAGAGTTCGAGGATGGTGACCTCGTCTTCTTGCGGGTCTCACCTCGACGTGGTATTCGGAGATTTGGTCGAGGCGGCAAGTTATCTCCGCGCTTCATCGGACCCTTCCAGGTCCTCAACAGGGTTGGTGAGGTGTCTTATCGCCTGGCTCTACCACCTCAGTTACACCGGGTGCACGACGTCTTCCACGTGTCTCAGCTGAGGAGATACGTGCACGACCCGACGCACATCATTGACCATGGGGAGCTTGACGTTGACAATGGGGCGACTTTTACGGAGGTTCCGGTGGAGATAGAGGATCGACAGGAGCGGGTCCTACATGGACGATCGATTCCTCTTGTGCGCAACAGATGGCGGCACGGGAATCTCCAGGAGAGCACATGGGAGCGGGAGGCTCAGATGCGTTCTCAGTACCCTCTTTTGTTTCCCTAGTTTTTGATGTATCTTTACGGGGACGTAAAGCCCTGAGGTGGGAGTAATGTAAAGACCCGTAAAATTCAAGGGAAATTTTTTCTTAATTTTCTTTAGAATTTTACAAGAACGCGGTTTCTGACGGCACCTGATTCCGAGGCCCGGAGTGCCCGGAATTAATTTCCGAAGTTTGGCTCGGGTACGTTCAGTGAACGAACGAGCGGGAATTTCTAACTTTTGATACGGTGCTCGGAATTGAAATCCGAGGGCACCGATGAACTCGTAGCGCCGATTTTCGCTTAAAGAGACCTTTTCGGGAGTTGCGTTTGTTGCGGGTTGAAAGTTAAGTTTTGGGGTTTTCAGTTGAGTTAAATAAAATTTGTGTAAGACAAATTTTATTTTTAGTTTGTTAAAAACCTACCTAAGGGGGTTGGAAGTGGGACCCACACCCACTTAACCTCCCTTGGGAGGATTAAGTGTGGTGGGGCCCACACGAACCCCTAGACTTTTCAAATTCCCTTAACCCCCTCTTAATTGACTTAAGTTACTTAATTAATTTTGGGGGTTAAACTCTTTTGAATTTCAAACTTTTGAAATTCTTTTATGTTTTGTAATAATAAAATAAGATGTTATCTTATTTTATTTTGGGTTGATCATTTGTCTTCTTGAGAGGTGGAGAGCTCCTCTTCTTCTTCTTCAAACTCAACGAAGAACGCGAAGAACGTCGTTCTTCAACGAAGAACTTCTCCGCCGAAGAACACGATCCATCCGCGACGCTGTATCCGCGACGCGACATACTTCTTCTGCGTCATCTCTTCCGCGACGGTTTTCCGCGACGAACGCCATCGACAACGACTCTTCCTCCGACGTCAAAGGAATCGACACCGATATTCCACGACTACGTCAACGTGTGATTATCGAGGTAGGGGTTCTTGAGTTCGTTGTTTACTTTATTATTTGACTTTCCTCAAGACTTGACGAGGAACGCTCTTTTTCCGACGAAGAACGCCGCACCTCCTTTCTTCGTTCACCGTGACAACGAAGGGGATGCCACCTCTTCTTCGGACAACCTTCGTCGGCGTGCAAGTTTCGCCAACGACGTATATCTTCGGGCATATCTCTTCGTCAACGGATTTGACGAACGACGACCGCGACGCCCGACCTCCGCGACGCCGTCTTCCGCGGAACGTAGACGATTCTTCGAATCTTAAACCCGAGGTAGGGGATGTTGATTTAATATTTAATTATCTCATTCTTGCTCGTGGTTCGTATGACTAACGTGAGGATGTTGTTTATTTAAAGTTGCGTTATTAATTTAACGTGAGGGGGCCGGACCGTACGAACACGGCCGAACCCCCTCCAACGATCTTGTTTGTTCTTGCGGGTGGAAACAAGTGGCGTGGTGCCGTCGCACCACGCGGTTGATCGTGCTTTTATTTTTACGCAACGCCGTCGCGCGCACACCATGGAAGAAACATCAAGAACGCGACGCCGTCGCGCCGCGTTGAAAGAAATTAAAGTGCGGCGGAGGGGCGCGGTGCCGTCGCACCACGCCGGACGACGAACGCCGCGGCCGGTTCCGGGCCGCGGCGGAACGAGGAGACCGCGGCCGATTCCGGGCCGCGGCGGAAGAGAAGACCGGTGGCCGGGCCGCCGGCGTCGGAAGCCGAAGTGGGGACCGGAATTTCCGGTCCCGTTGGAGAAAACCGGCCGGCCAGCTGGCCGGCCGGATAGCGGAAAACCGGGGGAATTAATCCCCCGGCCGGCTCTTCAAAACCCCCCTCTTAATGAGGGGGGGGGGGGGGGGCGGTTCATAGAAGGGAGGGGGGGGGGGGGCAGCCGGCCCCCCGGTTCCGCACAGCAGGCCCCCCACGTGGGGGGGGCGTTTCTTAAGAAAAAACGGCGCGGCATAGCCGCGCCGCCTGATGAAAACCGCGGGGCTTAGCCCCCGCGTGCGCAGCCTCGCCACGGCCCGCCGCCGCCGCGGCCCGCCGCCGCCGCCGCCCGCCGCCGCCGCCCGCCGCCGCCGGCCGCCGCCGCCGCCCAGGGGGGGTCGGGCCGGGTCGGCCCGGACCCGGACCCCCCCGTTTCGAACCAGGTTTGGTTTTTGGCCCATAACCTGAGCCTCGGACCTACGAATGATGAACCGTCTGCGGAAACGCGATCCTTGGATCGAGACGGTCGTTTCGGTATATTGCACTCATGGTTTCGGATTACTTTGAGTTCGGCCGGGTTGGTTCGTTCACGGAACCAACCGGGCCTTCGGAGCGGAAACGCTCATATCTTGAGCCACGAACGTCCGATTGACGCGCCGTCAGTCGCGTTGCGTTCCTCTTAATGAGACGGATCTTTTGGCATACTCCGCCCGAGGTTTGGACGCAGGTGGAGTACGGTCGGGTTGGTTTTGCCTTAAAAACCAACCGGGCCCCGGAGACGAAAAAGCCAATAACTCACAGACCGGGCGTCCGATTGACGCGCCGTCTGTTTCGTTGACTTCCTCTTGATGAGACGGAACTTTTGACATACTCCGCCCGAGTTTTGGATACAGTCGGAGTATGGCCGGGTTGGATTGTACCCGAAATCCAACCGGGCCCCTGGAACGGAAAAGCTGTTATCTTTCAGACAGGACGTCCGTTTGACGAACCGTCAGCGGCGTTGGTGTTTACGTTTAGTAACGGTCCCTATGAGTATACCCTATGGGAGTTCGGGGTACAGATGAGATACGACCGGGATTGGTTCGCACTCAAAACCAACCGGGCCCCTGGGACGAAAAGGCTAATAACTCACAGACCGGGCGTCCGATCGACGTGCCGTCTGTTGCGTTGAGACCCCTGTGACGAAACGGACTTTTGAGATACTTCTTTGCGGGACTTTGAGATACTTGGGTATCGACCTGTAGCTCGTGGAGCGGACCCTTCCAGTGACGAGCGTGCGATGTACGGAGACCGTGTAGCTGGCTGAGACCTGACGACTGCTTGACCGACTCGACTTGGAGTGAGTCGACTAGCCCAGTGGACGGAGCACTACTTTCTGATGTGCAGACCCATGGCGGACGGAGCACTACCTGTGTGACAGTGCAGACCCGCGGTGCTCGTCCGGAGAGTACCTCAGCAGGCTACTAGGGGGTGTGCACTACTGAGTTTGGGTGACATACCTCGGCGGGAGGCACTACTGTGTCTGGGTGGCTGACCCGCGGTACTCGACTGGAGGAGTACTTCAGCAGTCTTAGGTTAGTGAGCAGTACCTCGGAGTCGTGACAGGACCACTGCACACTCCAGAGACGGAGCTCTTCAGCAGTTACGGTTTCGTTAATGAAAATCCTGGTTTGAGCTGAGACTTTTGACCTTGTGTTTACCTCATGATTGAGATGGGTTACTTGATAACTTAGGTATATGTATGGGCATATACCTAAGTAGGGTTTATCTGTTGAGATCTTCTTGTGTTTATCCTTTTTGGTTTTAGTGAGACCTTGAGGGTCTCGGGGTCCCTACTGAGTATCGTTATACTCACCCCTGCACGTGCTATGCCCGCACCTCGTTGTGTTGGTTGCAGACGACGGACAGTGCTGACAGAAGCCGAAGGTTCAAGGACTTGACGGTACCTGGAGGTGGACTATACGACGAGGCGGTACCCGGAGGTGGACCACTGGGCGGGACATACTCGGAGCGGATGGCGGGACCCGGAGAGCAGAGGAGCTATCTGTACCCACCCTTCAGGTGGGATTTCCAGTGGACATCTCAGCGTAGCAACTTTACTTTTTAGTCGTTGTTTTCCCTTTCGAGTTGTACTTTACAGTTGGGCTTGTATTTCCGGCCCCTTTTTACTTTTCAGCTCTTCTTTTGTACTTAGTGTTTTACTTCCGCTTGCTTACTCTGTGGTGTTTGTTTACTTTACAAAGGCAATGCCTTCCCTTTTTCTGGGATTTACGCCTTGGTGCTAGTCGCCAGCCCCTGGCCTATGGAAGGCGGGCTTGGGGTAGTCACGGCACGGACCCCGAGGGCGGGTCGTGACAGGTTTAACTGTGAAATTACATTCAATGAACAACATTGTATTAAATTGTAAAAATATATTCTAAATATACTTTAAAACCACTAAAATTAATAATTTATCACTATTAGTTATTTCGATTAAAAATTTTTTTTTTAATTATAATTTAGTAATTTTCACTATTCATCAGAATATGAAAGTTATCCGAAAAGTACCAAAATTTCACCTTTGGCTAAATTCGATACTCCGAATCCAAAAATGAAGTCCATTTTGAGAGCTAAAATTTCTAAAATTTAAAAAGTGGTTATTACTATTAATAACGGCTAGTTTTAATAATATTTTAATAGCATATCGTTGTTTCGTGAAACTCAGTATTGCGTACTACACATGCTATCGAGTAAGGTTGCGATTGCGTGTAATGAAAGGCAAGTCAGAGATGCGTGTTGTGCAAGCTCCTTTTGGTGTAGCGTACAACACAAGACATTAATAAAATTAAAAAGAATATTTTTCATAAAATCTCGGGTTGTTACATTCTACCCCCCTTAAAATGAATTTCTCCCTCGAAATTCATCGGGGTTATAACTAGTTTATTATTCGAAAGTTTCTTTAATAGAAACCCACATCGTAAAAAAGGAATACCAAAACTTGGCTTTAAAAACTAAAGTATGAAATGTAACGATTACCCAAATAAACTAATCACTAGGTTTCCACATAGGTGAAAATATGGATATGGAAGAGAAATCTAACCATCATGTTCTGATGGAGAGTGGTAGAAAACATGGATATGGAAAAGCCAACAATCAAAAATCCATAAATTTGTGACGATCTAAGGTACCATCCGATTCATCAGGTATAAGATCACTAGGACAACATTTTTGGTTTTCAAGATCATTTCCCTAAAGTTGAAAATTTGAATTGGAATAAATACTTTCTTTATTTTGGTACAATCTCACTGTTGTTCATGCCTTGAACAATTTCCACTTCATCTCTTAAATAAATGAAGTTTAATTTGTTATTCGTGAAGTGTTAGCAGATCATGTGATAGAATGACGGGTCATTCCATCTGTCTCAAACAAAAGGTTAGAAAAAATTATATACATAAGTCGATCTATAGTGAGATTAATCACATATGGTTCCTAAAATGGACTTATACTTCATATATCATACTGCTTAATATAATAAAACTAGTTTCTACTAAACAGGGACTTCCTGTAGGCCAGTGGTAGGTGATAAAGGCCAGTCGCACTTCGGTTGTGGGTTCGATTCCCATATCCTTGTCCGACGTGATGGGCTGTCGCCCGTCCTGTAGGTTGTCCTTTTTCTAAAACTATATTACTATATCATCCCATCAATAATATCGAGAAAACTTCTATCCTTAAACAATACTAACTTATGTCCATTCCAATCTTTAGGCTTATCCATAATACTGCAGTCCACTCTCATAACATAGTGAAAACGATTACCAGAGATTTAACACCTTCTTCGATCCCCATATATCATAAGATATGTTTTGTTGGTCACATTCCAAACATTCAAAGGCCTTAATAATGTATTCTCTTGAATACCCATTAAACCATAGTGAAAACTTGAATGCAGTTAAAAGTTAACACTTTTCACATACTAAAATCCTCAAAATTATATATACTCAAACCATGATATCACTTAGTCCTTATATCAATCATGAGCTCATGAATACTATCAAACATTTCATTTTCTCCTTATCCCTTCATTATGCACATATCATCTACATTCCAAAAATATCTGAATAACCTTTCATGGATACTTGTACCATTAATCATACACTTTCAAAACTCAAGGAAGGACAACAGTGTAATAATCCTTAGATGTCTTTTCATTCCATAGTACCATGAGATTACTTATACAACATTACACATGATAAACATGTCATCATTCCACTACATTCTCAAACCATTGACCGAGCTTCCATAATTCTTTCATCTCACATATCATTTGTAGTCTCTTCATCATCATCAACATAAATACTACCCATACGACCATACTGATTCTCTTCATGAGACTTTCCCTTAGGGCATTGGTTTGCATAATTCCCGTACATTCCACATTTAAAACATTTAACCATTGTTGATGTCATAGCAATACCATTATCTTCATCCCTGGTGTTAACTGAACCTTTTCCTTTGCACTTACTGGCTTTGTTTCCTTCTATTCCACACCCAAAGCATCTTCCAGTTCCTTTGAAACATTCTCCTTTATGCCTCTTCCCACATGATTTACATAGGGGAAATTTAACTTTCTTTCCTCTATGATCATCATGAAACTCCATCTTTCTCTTATTAGCCAAGTCAGGAAACTTACCAAATTTTACTTTATTGATCATATTATGAGATTGCTGATTCGGCATAATAATGATGTTTGGACTTCCAAATCCCATTTCATTTGGTTGCTCATGAAGAATAGCATTCCATTGTCCATCATATCCTCCATTATCGTGAATCACCTTGTTTCCAGCCATTTTCTAAAACCCAAAAAGAATAGTGTGAGAGGCAAAAATCATAATAAAGGGGGAGTAACTTAAATATCTAACATCTTTGGTTTAATTCTATGATCGTTAGCGTAGTTCTAGTACTATAACCTATACGTATACTTAACCTTAGGGACATCCCTAGACATACCGTAGAAATATCTCTAGGGATCTCACTAACGTTTTCGCATCCTAGTTTCCAAAGGTTGACTAAACCTTTCCTCTGATACCAACTGTAGAGACCCGAAGCTTGACGTACATGGACATTACATTACATTTGTGGAATACTTAATACATAACAAAAACACACACACACAAGGATCGTAATAGTTTAGTGTCTTTGGAAACTCGGAACGTAATCTTCTAATCGTGGTGAAAGATCTTCAATATCTCCCATAAAGATCTTCCCTTTTTTTTTACCTAAAACCTTTCTTTATATCCTGGGGAAAAGAAAAAATAAAAGGGTGAGCTCAAATGCTCAGTAAGGGTATACAAAAGAAATAAAAATCATATCATATCTTTTTGAAAATCATAACCTGCAAAAGAGATCATAATATCTTAACATGGAACAAATCATAGAAGTGAAAATGAGATCCCCATAATCATAACATGAAACTTGAAACTTTGTGGCATGCACACATAATCATGGAAAATCATTTCTTGTTAGTCAAGACTCATTGCCAAGACTATCTTAGTGGACAAAGTCCCTTTCTGAATCGAGTAACCCTCGTTTCAGTCCTGTTTCACTGAACCGGTATAACCTACCATTTCATCCATGTCTATCTCATGAGATATAAAATCATTACCCAATGCATTGGAGTGAGATATAGGTCGCACCCATCTTATAATGAATCCTTTCTTATTTGTGCCACATAATCATAAACCATACATCATAGCGTAACCCATGTAATAAAAATGGGATTCTTAAACAACATGACATCATAAAACAATTCATATAAGATAAAGGAATTCATAAAAATATTTCCATCACAACATAATCAAACCAATGTAATAATAGGGATAAAAACATAACCCTTTTATTATCTTAGATGGAAAATAATTTTGATAAAATACTTGAACTCCATTCTTGAGGAAAATATCCTTTCTACTTCAAAAACATTTTTCCTTTCATAACATGTCATACGACTTTAAAATAAAAGAAGTTGATTAAAAATAAACTTGAAAACTTGTAAAGGAAGTTTCTTGGAAATAATGTTTTAAAAATCCATTCATTCCGTATAAGTTAAAAAAACATTCTTCTCGTACTTTTGTCAGAAAAGTCAAAAAAGTACCTCGTACGAAAAACGACAAAAGATTCCTTTCATATCTTTTACTAAAAACTCACCGAAGGGTAAAATTAGATTTAAACAATTGTAGGTGTATGGAATAATATTACATATTGAGGAAATATGGATGTGGATGATAAAATACACCCCAGTAAATACTAAAGTATAAATAAAAATGAGATTGTGATATTTCCCTTACCTTAGGTCCGATTTGATTTGTACGTGTCTGAAGATCCTGTATAATGGTTTAAATAATGTCATTGACTTATTACAGAATCATATTCATTGTTATGATATCATATATGGTCCACTTATGACATTATATTACCCGTTCTTTTGTAAATTCCATGTTAAAGAAGCGTTTTGGGTAAAATCGTTTCATTTATCGTAGGTGTTTTGACTTGTTGTTCTTGACATTATTATTACTTATATCATGATTTACTTACTTCCAGAATATAAAATATGATTTATATATCATATATATTCAGTATATATATATATATATAATAGATAGATAAATGAAATGAAAAACACCGTTCATGGAGACGGTAGTCCGTACGTACGCATGAACGTTGTTTTCCTTTCCTTATTGTCTTGAATGGAAGTAAGTAGATGACATAAATATATATATATATATATATATATACATAAATCCAGTATATTTATAATGTCATATATTTCATTATTATTTCTTATATATACTTTATAATCATTCTTAAATGGTTAACATGGAGAATGAATCTCATCGTGTCGTGGAGACGGTAGTCCGTACGTACGCACGAGCGATGATATCATTTCCATAAATATTGAATTGAATTGGAGTGTATTATAAAATATATTAGAATCAATATGATATTTTAATAACTATGTATAGTTATTCATTACACCATTATACCCATCCATGTAAGGTGGTGGTGGAAAATAGATTACACCACGGCGTGGAGACGGTATTTCGTACGTACGCACGCGCGGTGATTTATTTTTCCGTAGGATGGATAGATGGCGAAATAGGGTTGCTTCATACTTATAATAACATATCAGTATATGAGTGATACTGATGTTATTACTTCATAATGAAACAACCTAAGAAGAAGAAGTGGAAGAAGAAATAAAGATGAAAGAATTGGTAACGGTAATTACCTCTTCTTTGAAGCGCCTCTTTGAGACCTCCTCTTACGGCTCTAAAATTGGTCTTTGAGGAGTACCAGAACCTCTAGGATGTTTCTAGGGAATGGAAGAAGAGATTTTGGCAGTGTTTGGCCGAGCTTGAGTGCTCAAATTGGTGTGAGGAGGAGGGGGAGGAGGTGCCCTTTTATAAGGGAGGAGAGGGGCACCTTAGGAATATCTCAAAATATTATTTTATATTAAAGTCAAAATCGGTTTATAATGGTTCCAAAGGGTCTTATTTAGAAGCTAAAGTGGGGATGGGTCGAAATCCTATCAACCAATAGGATTTAGACAAGTTTATGGTATTATTTTAACCTTATCAATTAGATTTAACTCTAAGTTAAATAATTTAACTTTTACCATGTCTTTTTGTTTTCTTTCACTATATGGTTAATACACTTACTATAACATGCCAAACGAACCCCAAATTGTTTATTATTAATATATATATCCTTATCTAAGTCATTTGGCCGAACCTTAGATTTTTAGGAATACAATAACAATTAATAATATAATATTTGATTTAAAAACTATTTTGTGTCAATTTTGACACTATATGATTTTTTTGAAAGTCATAACAGAATTATATGTTCGAACCAAGTTGATTACATCAACACTAATATATCATAGTAACCTATAAAATTAGTGGAATTCATAAAAAGTCTCAAATTACATTCATTTGAGCATTTATAACATCAATTATGTTAATATTTCCTTAAAAAGGGTAATTACTGCATCATCGTTGTGTCATAAATAAATTAATATACTTAAAGTCTAAAAATTATAAATAAAATATCATTATGTAGGAAATCTTTTTATATTTATAATGAATATTTACAATCGAATTTATCTTATGTATAACCCTATATTAAAAATGTTTTAGTAAATAAACTTTGATTTTAACTCTTTTAACTCTTCTTTGAATTAAATAATAATAAATGTCCTAATCTTATCCAAGTGGGCCTAAATGATAATATTTTAAACTTAAGGTTGTTTTTGGTCGAGATACACTTGTCCAATAGAATTAGGACATGTGTTAGGGTAATATTAATATCATTCTTACCCCTAATTACCCTATTTACTTTTAACCGTGGTAAATAAAAGTAAAAAGTTACTATTCACCAAAAATTATTTTCATCTCATTGAACCACATTTTACTTACTGACATCAACCGTGTCTCTCAGATTTTTGAAATTCCATTCACAGAAGTGGTAAAATTAAGTTTTATGAATAATTTAGTTTTTTAACTACCACTTAGTAGTTTCACTATTCATCAAAAATTGATGTTTTTCAGAACAATGCCAAAATTTCATCCTAAGCTATATTTCATATTCCGAATTCAAAAAATGAAATCTATTTTACCAAATTCATAACATAGAAGTTGCATTAATTAATTTTATAATTAAATCCCACTGTTAAAACAAATAGCGTGTTTTTAAGAAACAATATCTATCAAAAGATTGACACTTGATTATGTCTGGTTTAACTGTGAAATTACATTCAATGAACAACATTGTATTAAATTGTAAAAATATATTCTAAATATACTTTAAAACAACTCAAATTAATAATTTATCACTATTAATTATTTCGATTAAAAAAGTTGTTTTTAATTATAATTTAGTAATTTTCACTATTCATCATAATATGAAAGTTATCCGAAAAGTACCAAAATTTCACCTTAGGCTAAATTCGATACTCCAAATCCAAAAATGAAGTCCATTTTGAGAGCTAAAATTTCTAAAATTTAAAAAGTGGTTATTACTATTCATAACGGCTAGTTTTAATAATATTTTAATAGCATATCGTTGTTTCGTGAAACTCAGTATTGCGTACTACACACTCTATCGAGGAAGGTTGCGATTGCGTGTAATGCAAGGCAAGTCAGAGATGCGTGTTGTGCAAGCTCCTTTTGGTGTAGCGTACAACACAAGACATTAATAAAATTAAAAATAATATTTTTCATAAAATCTCAGGTTGTTACAACTCTATACCAAGTTATTGAAATTAAATTTATTGATTTAATAAGTGATGTTATTAGGATACATTGTCTTGAAACATGGTGATTTATATCATCCTGAGAAGGTTAAAGATGTAATGAAATAGGATAATCCACATAATGATTTCATGATATAAAAAATCTTGGTTTTGGAAGGCTGGTACCACTTGTTCGTGAATGATTTTAGGAAGTTGGCATCTCCCATTACATCTATAACCCAAAATGGAGTGATGTTTCTATGGGATTAAAAATGTTGGATTTCTATTTATATTTTGAAGAATATTCTTACTTCTTCACTAGTGTTAACTCTTCTAGATGATGGATAGGTCTATGTTGTTATTTGTGATGCATCAGGATATGGTTTCAGTTATATCCTTATACAGGGTGATCACATGGTATCCTATAGTTCTTGAAAACTTAGACCACATGAAAAAAATATCCAAATCATGGTTTTGAATTCAAATACATGAATAATTATATTAAGAGTTGGAGGCATTGAATTTTTATAAAAACTCTTTATGTTCAATTTGACCACAAAATATCGAGTTGTATAATTTCTCAATAAAATATAAATCCCTAATATATGTGTTCAGTTGAGTATCAGAAATATTTTTATTTGTAAATTTCATACACCCTTGGCAAGGGTTATTTCATTATTGATGCTTTGAGAAGGACATTTCTATCCCAGGGTGTGAAATAATCATTATAATTGTGGAACTTTGTGGATCTCTTTGCACAGTTACATTTGGGATTTTTAGAGTATGTAACAAATCATTATTGGAACTATGTTCAATTGAACTCATCTATTCATATGATGGTTTGTTATGGGGTCATATTGTTGATGAGTTCTATTGAACCAGACACACTTTTTATTGTGGGAGGACAATTGGCTAGTGATCTTTCTGACATGATAGAATCCTATGTTTTTTAGAACTGGTATGTTATAACTTTTTCTATGAGAAAGGATGTGATTGGGGATTTCCCTAATTCTTAATGGAAAGTGTTATATAGAACAAATAAAATGTTCTCGGAGATGAAGTGACAATTATGGGGGGTTGGTATGAGATGATACATCTCTAATATTGTTTCTTGTTGTTATAATTTTCTACAGGTAAAAGTAGAACACTAGATACCTTCAAATTTATTTGTGATACATCCAATGTCATCTGGTAAAAGGGATGATATTTCTATAGAATTTTTAGATGGGTTTCTATATTCTCCTCAGGTAGAAATGTGATATGGTTTCTAATCAATAGGTTTTCTAAATTTGGACATTTTATACCCATTTGAGATACAACCAAATTTGAGGACATGGGAAGTCTCTATGTGGGAGATATTGTTAGTTTTTAATGAGTCTCATCAATTATAGTCTCGAATAGAGATCCTCATTTTACATCCCATTTCTAGAGAGGGTTTTAGGAGGTTATGGACCTAGGGTTATGTTGAGTATATCATACTATCTATAGGTGGATGGTAGGAAATAATGTAATGTATAATATTTGTAAGATATTTCCCATCGTTGGGTTCAATGTTTTTTCGGTGGTTGGGAAGATAATTTAAAAATGGTTGAGTATTCCTATACAAATAATTACCATTAAAGAATCCAAATGGATCTTTTTATGCCTTCAATGATAGGATTTGTGGATCTCAGTGATGTTAGTCATAGATTGGTGATGTTTTCCTAGTTTGAAAAATTTTGGTCTAAGATATGATGTTGAGAATTCTGTTAATTAATCAGAGAATGTTGATGGTGTAGTGCTAGTGAAAATTATTTAATGATAATCATTGGTTTTCATTAGAGTTTTTAGTTAGAGAAAATATTTATTTCCAAGTTTCAACCTTTTGGGTCACTGATATCCAGAAAACTAAGGAAATATTTCGGAATGTTTTATGGGACATTTCATGATTTTGAAGCTAGTGGGGAATGTGGAATATTGTTTAGAAATTCCACCATATTTGACTTAGATAATAAATTTGTTTCAAGTGTCTCAGATCAAGAAATATATTTCCTTTCAATTGGTTATCCTGACGTAGGAGGATCTTGAAGATGAACCTAGTTTATCTGTGATTGAGTATCCAGTCAATATTGTTGACTTTGAGAGATATATTCCTCATGGGCGAACCATGAGCATTGTCTGTGTGTCATGGAATTATGGTTTAAACTACGCTTAGACTCTGGAGTGTCACACATTAGTGATGTAGTAGTGGTCTCATCTTTCGTACATTTAATAATATTTAAAATATTTCGATGGATGAGAGTGTTTATGGTAGGGAGGTTATAACATATTGTTACATTCCTCTAGGTACTTCTTGACACTTGTTTTTTATTGATTTCTTTGCAAGTTTGGGGTCTTAAAGGATGATGATATTTTGTTGGGTAAAATTATATAATTTTCAATTATGTGTGTTTGTTTGAATTAATTGAGTTTGATTTTAAATTTTTGAATGATTTAGAGGGTTCACATTGGGTTTGGGATGAATTGGAATATTTTTTGGTGTTTTTGTAAGGTTATTATTTTTGGGAACTGGATGAGGGACCTTTATGATGTATATATGTATGTTATGAATTAAAATTTTCACTTGGAATAAGTTATTAAAAGGATTAGGCTATAAACTAGTTATTCTATTAAAAAATTCTTATGATGTAGAAGTGTCTTACATAGTAAAAAATGACAAACAATGTAAAAATTTGTTCATTATTGTGTTTTTAACCTGATTCCATTTTTAGAGTATATAAAATGTAATTAATTTACACCATAAACTGATTATTTATGATGTAAATTCCTCATGTTCAATTATTTTATTTTTTCTTCCCATCTGATTCATTTGGTCATTTTGCAGGTGCACCTCCTGAGAACCGTAGGCTTCCTTTAATGCACAATGAATAACTAAGTCCCTCCCATGCATCTTAGTTTTTAATTTGATTATTGATGAGTTTCCACATATTTTTATTTCTATTTCACTCTAATATTATTAATATATTGTGGTTTTATCAAATTATTTTCATTTAATCTTATTTTTATTATAACGATTTGCGATCTATAAATTCTTTATTGATCTCTTTCACCTTCAAAATTTGTTGTCGCTCTCCATGGTTTGCATTGTTTTGACCTTTGATTAAATATAATTTGTTCCATGTGACATTTCCAAATAATTTAATATTTCAAATATTAGATGGAATTTAATTGAGTATTTAAATTTATTTGAAAACCAATATTTGAATTTTTTGATGTGTTATTTTCAATAACATGTAAATTCTGTAAAAACTCCAATTTCAATGGAAATATAATAAGAGAGTGACATTGAAAAAAATATTTCTTTCCTATAATGAAAATTGATACTTGAGGATATTGGGTAAAATTTAATGTTGATTTGAAGAGAATTAATTTAATGAAAACCCATGATTTTGTTTTTAATTTCAAAGTTATGTATAACCTGATAATTTGGTCTTTTAACCATTATAAATGAATTTATTTGATCATTTTGAACTGATCATGATTTACTAACTAATCAATTGAAGAAAATGGGAGTCCTGGTAGTTAATAGGATACTAGGTAAATTCCTCTATGATCTGACCCCCATGAAATGGATTGACAATTAATAACATTGTACAAACTTATTATGGATTGATTTCCCTTATGGGGAGTTGGGTTATGGTTACCTGATCTCAGGGATGTGTGCACACATATTTTAGTTGAGATAACTTATTGATTAGTATAAGGATCATTAAACCATAATCTAATTTATCATATGTCACATGACCCTGGTTCTATTTTTTGTTTTATTTGATATTAATATCATTAATTAATGAAATAATTTATTCACGATTCTTCATTAATATAAATTTTTTATATAAAATGTTCATTTTATCCCATTTTGATACAACATCAATCTTTTTATATGAAATAATGTTTTTTTAATATGAAAATTTATTTCTATTCCATTATTAATTAAATTTAAAAGAATAAATTGTTTATTTATATGGTATTTCTTATGAACACTTGGTGATATGTTACTAATATGTTTATCTCACCCCATACATTTTCCTTTGGGATTTCAATGTTTTTTTATTTCTAGGTCTGAACAAAGAGAAATTGACACATGGTGGCATGGGATGTTAATGAACCTTGGGATCCTAAGTGATTGAGGTGACTAGTGGAGCTACAACCCACTTTTTTCATAGGTATTTTAATTTTCTATAGTAGTGGTGATGTTTCTGATGATGCACGGATGAAATCTGTGTCATGTATGGAAGATTTCCTTTATCATTTGATATTTTTCAAGATTATTATGGTACTTTACCCTTGTGGGGTATTGATCTTACAAACTTATATATTTTATATTACATATTTTTATTGAAAAAATGTTCCTTTATGATTCTTGTTATGATTTAGGGTTATGGTATCCAACCCATGAGGATCAGTAATTCCCTTCATGTTATGTCATTTTTGGCTTGGGTGTAATCGTACTATGGCATCTACGCTGGTTCATGAAAAAAGAATAATTTATTTTATTATGGTTAGAGATGCCACACCATATACCATTTCAAGATATATATATATATATTAAAATAAATAAATATGAGAGAACTATGGAAACAAAATTGGATTCAATTCAAGATTGGGATATAAATATTTGATTAGTTTTTCACACTCCTTGTGAAGATGTTGTGATGTTAATAATAAATGGAAAATTAAATGGTTTCGATGTAGTGCATGGATTATCTAAAATGATATGAAAGATTGGTACCAAGTGTATGACATGACATAATAAACAATAGAAACTATTAAAATCAAAATAAAATAAACAATGAGCCATGGTATTAAGTCCATTATTATATGAAAACATATGACACACACAAAGAAGGAAAAGAATGCGAAATTGGAATATGTAACAATTTATCCCACTCAGTTGGAAGAGGGGAAAGGTATGAGGAATATGGAAAAAATTAATGTTCTATAATTTTTCATGTGAAGAAGGAAATTCAAATTAAATTTTTGAAAAATTAATGATTTACAAACTTACCATAAATAAATAGATTTGAAAAAATAAGAAAACTTCAAGAATTAATAGATCTATAAATTGTATACATTCAATAAAATTATTTTATTGGTTGACTATAAAGTATCAACCATGATTCCCAAATTTAATATATTATTAAAATCCATACTATTTCCATATTTTATAGATTCTACATAACAGAAAAGGTAAATCAATATGTTACTTGAAAAATATAGAATTTTCCATCACGGTTAGTAATAATTTTAATTCATTTCACAACTAGTATTAGACAACTTAACCAGTATGATAAATTTTTGGAATGAACCATAGTGAAGTATAATAAGTATCCCTTTTGGGGGAACTATCTAGGAATACCAAGATACCTCAGATTTATTCATATTTTTAAATCAAAAATTTTGGATAGAATTGCTGATATTAAGGGTTGAGGTATGTCTTCCATTCTCATCATTGTTTTAATTTTGATGAGTTTTTTTATAAATGGGTAGTGATTCCATAAACATTAAGGGAGTAAAAATATTGTTCAAATGAATAATTTTTACATGTTTGTTCATGTGAGTCCAAGCTTAAAAATTACATGAAAATCTGTACGATTATCCCCAAATATGTGAATTTTGGTGTTGGTAGTGTATTGATGGTTTATTAAAGGATCTCCTTATAATCTTAATTCGTCAATCATATTTTATATAATAGTTTACCTCGTATTGATTTAGATTTTATTGGTTTGTGGATAAATTATAATAGAACATGTTGTGACACCCTTCACTCAAATGAAATTTGAATTAATCACTCAATGTGGGAGAGGAACCAAATAGGGAGAAGAAGAGTTTTATAAAATTACATGATTAAATGAGAGAAGTAAGATACCTACTGTAAACTCATGGTGTCAATGTGTGGTATAAAAAATTCCATTTTAATTTAGTTTCAAATCATGGAGAAAGAATTACATTGAACATTGAAGTGAACTTTGGTATTTTGAATTTATAACAAATCCAATGGGGGAGATTGAAGTACCCTTAGGTTTGAAATATTATTTTTTGTAAATTAACTTTGTTGTCCAAGATATTTTAAATGAAATTAAATGAGGAAAAGTGATGGATGGTGAAATGATTATCCAACCAGTTACTATGAAATATCTTCACATAATTTAGGGGTAATATAAGAGATAGATTCTATATCAGTAGCTCATAAACATAATGATTATTTGATCTGATATATATGAATAAGATAAGTACTACAAGTGGAATGAGAATTTTCTACAATATGTTTATAATATTAAGGGTGAGTTTGATTATGTTGTCTACATATATATTTTTGGGTAGTTTTCATAACATTCCTTTAATGGTTTAAATAAGATCAATCTTTGGAATTAGATATTATAAAATTTTGGAGAATCCATCATAGTTTTATCCATCACATTAACTAAAAAAATTTGTGAATAAATTAAAATTGGATATTTTTTGGAAGATAATATTTTTGATGAAATATTATTCCAGTGGATCTTATTAAAATACTCAATTTGATTATTTGTATACTAGTAAGTACATTTGAAGTTATCTTGAGGGTTTGGGAATTATTTTAAAAAGTCCTAGATTTATTGAAGTGGGTCGGTGGTTTTTAAAAAATTTTGAGAAGGTAAATTGTTGATATGAAGAAGTCTGAGATTATTTTAAAAAAATTTAATTTTTTTTATAATAAAAGATGAAAAATTTACAGTCATTATGTGTTTGACTTTTGGGTGATTCATATTTCATTTGTCTTCTATAATCCTTTTAGTTTACTCATGTCTAAATTTGAATCCATGTGAGAATTTTTTTTCATTATACTTAAGATACCACATTACATGACTATATCTACATATAAGAATTTTGAAATCTTCACATTTTAATTTGAGACTCCTAATGCAAGAAGTCATAAACCACAGTTTATTACTCTATCTATGTGTATAAATTTGGTAGTCTTGGTGTATTACGTTGATAAACCCACCATATGACTTTTCAAAGGGCGTATGAAGTTTCCATGTATAACTTCTTAAATTTATGTATAATTATATGAGTAATTTATATGACTATAAATTCATAATGATTAATCTATTCCATGTAGAAAATTCACTGAAATAATATAAATAATCTTATAGACATTTTGTGACTTACATGGAGATAGAGATGACATAAATATTTAAAAGACTTTAGAATCCATTTGCATGAAAATTGAGTTTATTTATTTTAAATTATGAATAGGATAACAAATTTTGTTGATTATTGTGTTGTTTTATCATATTACAAACATCATGATGAAATTATTAGCCATGATCCATGTTTGTGTTTGAAGAGGATCATTCTTCTTGAAAAATAAAAAAAATGAGGAGTTTTGAAGATTAATGAAAATATTATTGATTAAATTCTTTGAAAATTTATCTTAGTTGAATTAATTATATCCTAAGATTAGTGGGTGATTTAGAATATTAATATCAAATGAAAAGGAAGACCAAATATTGAAAGAAAATATGTGAGCCTAAATTTCCCATAAATGGTATTCTTCCTAATTTCATAAAATATGAGAGTTAAAATATGTTGATGTAAGTGTTGTATTTCAATTTATTAAATATAAAAATGTATTTTTTTTATTTATGTTGAAGTGAAATAAGAATGGTTCGGAACTATTTTATGAAAATTTAAGACTCAATCCAAGTTTATAGAGAAGTTAATGGGATGAACTCAAAATGAATTGAGTTTCACTATTTATGTATTATGTTCTAATGTATTCTATATAGCATAATAGAATATTTATTTGTGGGTATTTTTTAGGATTTTTTATATAATAGAAGAATTTGAGCTTTCTGAATAAAATTAGAATATTAATTTACCCATATAAAAGATAGAGGATAACATTACATTGTATTTTTGAAATATATTTCAAAAAATAAAATTTAATAAAATGAGATCATTGAGATCATGGGAGGGATAAAAATTGGACTCATTCATATGGTTATTAAGTGAATGACTCATCTCGGTGTTTTATATTAATGGAAATGAAAAATAATTCAACGAGTTGAAGTATTTTTTATAAAAAATATATAATGAGGATCTAAAATAAAATAAATAGTGTGATAAGACTATTTAATGTACACACCTGATGTGTGAGTGTATTGAGTGAAACCAAAACTCTCAACAGAGGGGGAAGATAAATAAACAATATATAACGTTTTGAAGAAGAAGAAGATAAGACCTGATACTACTATTTCAATCTAAATCTACTATGTATCAAATCTGTGTGTGTTTTCCACTTCCATTTGATAGAAATTGTCATGAAAGTAGATAGAGATAGAACATGTAGTTTAATAAGGATTAACATGCTATGAGTAATAGAATAACCAAGTTCATTTTTTTCATACCCAAAAAAAATTCTTGACTTTTTTTATTTAGTGTATACTACCTATGAAATATTTTATGGGATTGTATTCGAGATGTTTTCGATGAGAAGTCAGTAATAATAATTGAAGAATATAGAAAGGTTTGTGCTTATAAATTTAGAGTTCGAGCTTAATTTTTTATTTTCAAAAAAAAAGATACTAGAAGACTCTATGAGTGGAGGAAACAAAATACATATATGAGTGCATTGATACCCCCATAAAAACATAGATATCTTCTTCAAAAGTTGAATGTCTTAATAGAACTAGTGTGATTCCTGTACAAATAACCTATTGGATTCATTTCTATCAACTTGTTAAATATAGTGGGTAGTCACTTGTGTAATGTGGTGACCTCGCCTGCATAATATGGAAAACAAAGTTTCATTATAATATTTAGCCATCCCACTTTAATTGATAACAAGATTATTTATTATGTTGATGTATTTTTTATATATTTAATTTCATGTTTTTTGTAATTTTTGGAAAAAGTTACAAAAATATATTTATATCTTAATAGGTAAAATAGGTTCACATAAAATATTTAGAAAATATAGAAATTATATTTTGAATTTGGTAAAATTTTGACACAGATTGATTCCCCAATCTTAGGTTTGTCAACACAAGTTCAATGAGACTATTAATCTAGATTAGGTGTGTCATGTTTGGTCTTCTCCCTTTGGGGGTAAAATTAATATTCCATAATCTTGGGTGGACTAATGAATTTTGGGATTACAAGAACATAGTTCATGGATAGTTCAGTTATTCTAGTTCAACTTTACATAAACTATATTGTATCTATATTTTATTTTGATTATTTTAAGTCTCTTATAATTATCTTTTCACTCATTTAGGCCCAATTAGACCAATGAATATAAATCATAATATCCATTTCATTATTTATTTCTTACTTTCATTGACTTTGTATGTTGAAACAATTATTATGTTTTGATTATATTTTCTGTCATGAACTAGTTATATTTGAGTTTATATTATATAATTTTAATTATATTTAACTTCTATTTTCTATATAGAAACATATGGTGATTGATTATTCTATTTTCATCAATAATGAACATATGTAAAAGAATATTTGTTACTTCATTCCCCATTTTTAATCCAGTGAGCTTAATTTTATTTTATTTATTGGTCAATTACCTATTTTGTTTTTATAATGAATCATAATTAATGATATGTAATGTTTCTATCATAAAAAACTAAAATAACTTTTTTATTTTTGTTAAATAAATTTTCCTATAATGATTATAGTGTCAATTGTGATATAGATATTATCACTATTACTCTAATATTTATGTATAGTGTTTACTAAAACTATATTTTCTTTTTCCTATTAGTTGATATTATTGTCAAATTTACATCATGTATTTTTTTTATAATTTGAAAATTATTCAAGGAAACAAAAGAGTAATTTGGTATTTTTGAATTTATGTAACTACCGTTATAATTAGTCTTTACAAACCATTTCATTTTTAGATTCTTCCATGAGCAGGGGATCCCACAAAATATTTTTTTTAAATATTAATATTTGTTAATGTTAAAATTTTTATATTTTGACTAATTGATGACATGTGTAATATTTTATTCACATTTCATGTGTTCAAAAATTCCATTAAAAGTATGTTTTTATATTATCATTACTATGATATATGTTTATTTTTTCATGCGGTATGTTTTAATTTAATCTTATGTTGGGTTAAAATTATCTTACATGACTTGTTTTTAGGAAACAATAATGTATTTTAATTGGTTATCCTTTATTTTGTGCGTAGTTTTTTAATATTCCATGGTTTTAATCATCTATGAGCTTTTAAAATGTGATATTTAAGGTTTTAATCTCACACAGTATTGATAGATCACATGAAGTAGCCCGTGTGTTCAAACTTTTAATCATATGCAAGAGAAGTCTCACCTTCCATGGCTAAACATATAGGACATAATATGATCTAGGGTGTAGGAAATTCATGTATGTTTATAGTATTGATACAGATTCATGTCTCTCTATATGGTTGAGGAATTCTCATATGATGTAGTGTTGAATTCTCATCTATAATAGCGGAAATTTTCGATTTTCATAGTGTTCTATTATTTCATAGTGCATGGTATTTATGATTCATTTGTGGGGGATCTTTACCTCACATAAATGACTCATGGGTGACCTCTATTGGCATAGAACATGAATGATTTATACACAAAGGAAAATTACCTATAGCAATTTTCAATGATTATTTATTTCATAATATAATTTCATGAATATGTGTCTCATCTAAAATTATATGTGATTATTTTTATAACTTTATCATTTATAAATCTATTATTCATTGACAGAGATAACGAGAGATATTTTTAATTCTTGTTGAGAGAAAATTCAATAGTGAAGGAGGAGAATCATAATGGAACTCAGCACCATCTTCCCACCATTTCTACTATAATGGAGAATATTAACTTATTTTATATTAGAGGAAGATAAAGATAATAACAATTTTAGTAGGCTAGGGTCTATAAGATTTTTCTTCAACCTTTTTCTTAGTTCTATTTTTTTGTTATTATTATTTATTGTTTCTTTGGGTGTGTGTGAGTAGATTCATTTTGATCTTTTATATTCCCTTATTTTATCATCCTATTAGTCTTCTCATATGATAAACAACTTTAACTTAGTTTTCCTATCATACAGGTACAACCAACATGGTTAAAATAATAATAAATTTCTTGATTTCTTGACGAAGTATTTTTTCTCATATTTGGGGTTTTCACTTATGATTACATTTTTGAAATTAAACATAAAACTGAATCCTATATTTTTTTATCTATTTTCTAGTCAATGGTATTCCATAGATCCATCCAACCAATAATTGGATTCAGATCATTGATACCAAGATTCAAAATGTCTTTTTCTGTGTTTAAAATCGATAAGTGTAATGGTGAGAATAAAATTTATTTATGGATAGAATTGATGAATAATTTTATTATATATAATAGACTTGAATATTCTTTTAGTGAACCAATAAAAAAATTTATCATTTTATATTCCACTAGAATACTTCAACCTCTTATATATATTTTTAACATAATTGGTTTAATAAATCTTACACCATGTTGTTATTGACACTGGGTGATAAGGTTCTACTAGAAGTGGTATATGGATCATATGGAAAAAAACATCAAAATATTTATATGAATATGTCTCTTCATAGACAGTTTTAAAAGAAAATTTATCATTATAACATTAAATGGGTCTATAGAACTTCTATCATAGTGTATTTATATTATTTTAGTAATTTGGTTTCAGAAATAACATATATATAGTTGTCTATATATCTGATGAGAACTAAAAATTTTTATTATTTAATTAATTGGATTAAACATTTAATCATATTAAGGATTTAATGATGCATTATATGGATTCCATTACATTAGAGGATGTAAAATTTGGGATCTCAACTAGGTAACCTTAGATGCATGACCCGGAGATGGAGGGTATTGGGGTGAATTTTAGGACTAAGATGCTTAGTATAGTTGGTATACCTAAATAAAATAGTAACTAGAAGAATAATGGTTATAGGTTTAGCAATTTTATGTGTTATAATTTTCGATAAAATTTAATAGATTAAAACATACTTCACCATGATTATGACTAGGGATAATATGGTCTTGAACAATGTGGTATACCTTAGTTATGAAAAAGTCAGTGTTATATGATCATCCCATAGAAAAGAGATAAGTATATCTCTAGGATGTATTTCTTTTTCATTCACTGATATTTCTCTTCATGTGATATTCATGGGACATCAAAAGAAGGGAAGGCAATAAGTTTGGATAGTTTCTAGGTTTTTTAGGTTGAGACAGAGAGAATCCTCTTATTGGCTTGTTGTGACTACTTTTTGAGTGTTTTATATTTTTTTATACTTTAATTTGATATCCGTATATATGTTATTTAATTCTAATTTTTTTCTAAGGGAGTCTCTTATATATTATGTTTTGGTGACTTTTATGGAGTCAAGGCCGAGTTCAACATATTTTTTCCTACTACTGGGTTGAGAATTTCTTGGGATGAAACAATTTTTGGTGTACATAGTTATATGGATATGATAATCTCTATTTAGAGATTATTGATATATTATAATGGTTTAAAAGAATTATTTACCATTATATAGAATTATATGATGTGATAGTGGCATACATATACCAATGTGATGCATGATAAGGGGAAAATAAGGATGGGAAAATTTTTATTGTTCTTATAATTTTATATTGATTGATATTTACCTAAACTGGGTAATATAATAATATAGTTTTGAAAGAACATAAACCTATTTAATACATTAAGATATATTTTTATTTTTATTTTTTTATCACGATTAAATATTATTTCAAATTAAAATGTTTTGATTTTAATTAATTCTCCATACACATTTTTCCTCACATTGTACATGTTACTGCATTCTATAACAAGTATAGTTTTATTGTGGATTTTTTTACTTTTTATTAAAGATAGCTAGTTTTTTCTCTTTTCATGTGTTTTTATTCAATTTTTCATGGGGTTAAATTCAACATATATGAGTTTTGTATGGGACTAATTAATCTCATGTAATAGATTTTATTATCTTCAATAATAAGTTATTTAATCCTTTTTTACATTAATCTTCAAAAAAATTATTTCTATATGGGATACAATGATTAAATATCACATGTATAGGAAATATTGTCTAACTCAAACCTTATTTTTTGATGTTTAATCATATTTTGGAATGGTATCACATTCCATAGATAATAATTTTATATTTAATCTGACACAGGTTGTGGGAGATCTATGTTAATTTGTAAATGAATTATAATGTGGATCACTTCATGTGGTTAGGGAATTTTCACCTAAATTAGCGAACATTCTCACCTGATAAGTTGGGGGAGTTTCTCCTTTCATAGTGTTTGATTATTCTATATTATGGAATTTTTTATCTTCTTCTAGGGGGTGAATTTTCTTAAATTTATGAGTTACAGGGGACCTCTTATGATGAAATGTATTGATGATTCATATGTGAGGGTGTCTATCTACATCCGATAGAAGTAACTATTTTTTTTAAAGTATCATGTATGAACACATATATTAAATATGGTTAAATGATATTTTTTTATTACTTTATCATTACTGATAATTATTTTCATCAATATAAATTGTGATACAGGGATTTTAATTCCTAACAAGATAGAATCATAGAGGGAAATAGGATGATATTTCTAAAACTCACCACTACCGTCCCATCATTTTTTCCCTAATGGGAAAGCAAGATTATTGGGATCTTTAGAAAATATGATGATAGGGAAAAATCCATTCAACAATATGGAGGATTACTATTTCATTCTTGGTGTCCTTCGAGGATTTTAAGAGTATTCTTCACACATTTTCTTGGTTTGCTGTATTTTTCTAGTTCTATCTATATTCATGGATTGTGTACATGTGTGTGATTATATGTTTTCATAAATAATATTTTCTCTTCTTATAGCCTGTTTTTATTTCTAGTGTGTAAGAAAAGGTTGTAAGGTGGTGTTATTATTTATTATATTGGTAAAACATGGTCCATAGAACATTAAATTTCATATATATTTTTTTTACTTTTTTAATTTTTCTGGGTTCTTCCATGTACATTCTTTTTATAAAGTTCAACAATAAACTCAAACCAATATTTTTCCAATGTTGTATGGTTGGTGGTGTTACATGTACCCTATACCTAAAATATGGTATCTAATATTTTCTATCATGTTTCATGATGTCTTTTACCGTGTTTGAGATAAAGTTGTTTAACAAACAGACCGCCGAAGGTGAAAATGTCGGTTCTTCAAATCCAAAATGGACTTTAAGGTTCTTTGAGTGTACCAAATAAAAGGATCACCAGTACCTATACAATTGTGAGTAATTTAAAATATAATGTATATTCTGATGTTAATAGGTTAAAGAATTTGGACTCCCTGTTGTTCTTGACCCTATGTGAAAAGGTGATCTGAGAAGTCTTCTATGATACCTCTGTTAGTACTACCTTTTAAAAATTGAAAATATTCATAATAATAAGTATTTTAATTGTAGGATAAAATTAAAACATCATATTTATATATTTAAAATAATTTTTTTCACTTTGGTACTTGTGAATTTAGATGATTTTAATAAGATTATTTTGGATGTATGAATGTAGATTTTAAGATATTAGATAAAGTTGAGAATTTTTAAAATTAAAATTTTTAGTTGATTCATTTAATATTATTAATTATTCAATTATATATGGTATGGATTCATTTGATTTAGATGATGTGTAGTTAGTAATATTTTATAGGTCTCTTCATATGAATGGTCTGAAGATGTAGGTTAGTGTGGTGAAATCAAGTCTTATCTTTTTTAATGAAAAAACAGTATTATGGAGAAGAGATAAGATATAAAATTTTGGAATTCTTAGTTCTATCATTATGTTAAAATTGTAAAATAATAATAGATATTTACCTAATCTTATTTCTAAGGATATTATGGAAGGGAACAATGTGTTATACTATTGTTATGATATTGTTGATGTTATCAAGAATCCTTTAGATTAGAGTTTGGTGTAGTTATTGGTTTTATTTCTTCTAATTTCTATGTACCGACACTAAATGTGACTTTTAGGGGGCTCTTATTAGAAGTAAATGTTTGAGTTGGGCTAGTTTCAAGATTTGTTTTTGACCACGTAGACGGATGCCTCTCATTATCCTTTTATGACTACTTAATGACTATTTTATATTGCTTGTACCAATTTAATTTGAGCATCATGTGTTTTTTATTTTATATTTTTTTCAAAGGAAATACCTAATTCATTTTGTATTGTTTGTTTTTTAGGTGTTAATGGGGAGTTTAGTAGAAATTTTCCAACTTTTAGGAGCATAATCACAAGGGATTCCACTAGCTTATGGGAGATAGATATATGGGTATGGTATGCTCTTTTTAATGTTGTTTAATATATTATATTTGTTTTTGAACATAATTTAGTAGTTCATAGTAGTATATGAGGTTTCATGGGCTTAAATGTTCCACTTTAATACATGTTAAGGGGATATTCTTTATGGTAATGTTATGATATTTCTTTTGTTTTTATACTGATTAAAAAATAATTAAACAAGATTATAAGATAGTGAAGCTTTATTAGTATGTAAACTTGTTTACACATTAAATTTTAAAGGTCCTTATTTTTTATTTTTATGCATACTAAATATTTGATACAAATTTAAATGTTTGGATTTGTTTTATTTCATGTGTTTATGTTTCTTCATTTTTTTATGCATATCTTTTTTCCATGAAAATTAAGATTTTATTCTGTCTTTATATTTATTATTTTTCATTTATATATTTTTTATTTGTCTCTCAGGAATGTTTTTATTTAGTATCATGTGGTATTTACTTCACCTTTGGGGATGTGTGTTTTCAACTGAGGAATCTCACATAGTTTTTTATCTTATCTTCTATGAGAAGTTAGTGAATCTTTCCCATATTTACTCTTTTATGGTTAATTTTGATGTGAGATTTAGGGTATTAATATCACATGTTTGAGATATATAACATGACACAACCCTAGTTTTCAGATATTTAATTATATATATAATTCATCTCACATTTTATAGACAGATAGATGAAACTTAATCTATCATGGTGTATTGGAGACTCTTGTCTTCCATAAGTATTGAATCGGCTATCGCTCTCCATATATGGATGGGATTTTCTCACCTAATGTATTGGGAACTCTCATATGATGCTGTGAGAAATTTTCTATATTGTATAATATTATTCATCCATAGCATGGGGTTTTTATTTTTCCACTATGATGGAGCCTCACATATCATATATGATATGTCAAAAACATCTCTTTATGTAGTGTAGCGATGATTCATATATGATCCTATGTATTTACATCATATTGTAATGATTGTTTCTAAAAAAATCCTCTTTCCCAAACACATGTCACAGTTATAGTTAGAGATGATTACTACTACTCCTTTTTCTTTATTGATGCTCGTCTTTATCGAGAGAGACTATGAGAGAGATATTAAATTCCCACTGAAATTAAATTCGAGAGAGGATGAGGATCTTGATAAAACATACCACCACCATACCACAATAACTAATCATGTGTAGAAGCATGATTATTGTGATCTTAAAGGAATGTGAAGACAGATAAGGTGTTGTTCAAAAAAAATTCAAATCATTGTCAGGTTATTGGAATAGGCATGGGTTTGTAAGAGTGTTCAAACCCATTATTTCTTGGTTTTGTGTAGTATTATTATTATTTTTGTTTTATTTGGGGTTTTTGTTAGTATATTTATTCCTTGTATCTAGTGTTCTCAACTTGTAACATGTTATTTGTTTTCTTGTGAAATAATTGCTTGTGATTTAATGCATTTCTCATGCATATAGAATAAATTTCATCAGAAGCATTTTCAATTTCTTGAAAAATTTAATATTTAATTTTTAAAATTTATGGTTTTATGCTTCTTCATTCCTTTTTTGAAGTTCATCATTAAACATGATCTTCATTGTTTAAAATATTCTATGGTTGGTCGTGTTCCACAGTTCCCTACACCACAACATCAATTTTGTAACGACCCAAACATTTATTAATAAAAATGCCTTTTTTAGTGTCTTATAAAAAACACATTCACTATTTATTATTATTATTCATCTTAAAAGACTATAAATTATCATTACCATTGAAAATATAGTTTCTGACTAATTATCACATGTCTGATATAAATTTAAGGTTTTTAAAAAGTATCTTTCCAATGCATATGAAGGAGATGATGGCCTCATCCATTAGACTCAGGCCCTACAAAGATCATTTTTTAATGAAGGGAAAGGAGACTGTGTCACTGGTCTTTTCTCTTGACCAATCCCAATCTAAATTTCAACACGTTAAACTTGAATGGAATCGAATATTGGATAAGTACAAGTTAATATAGATTACTTCATGAGAGATGTTATCTAAGCCGCCCCAAGAGTCTGTCACCATCGAACACCATACCCTTAGGTTTTACACGGGTGGTATAAGGAGTTATGTAACAAAGTATTAGTCACTTATTTTGTAATCCCTTTTATAAATAAAATTCTTATTCTATCAATTATTTTATGAGAAATTTTTTTCATAAAAATATAATGAATTAGATGAATTGAATTTACATGTAAAATGGTACTTTCAGAAATATAAAAATTATTATATTATACCGAGGTTTTATTATTAATTTTATTATAACATTGTAGAAATAAAACTAATGTTAACTATAAATGATGATTAAATTTATTATCTTTACTCTATAAATTATTATGTATTTAGTTTGATAAGAATTATTTTTTATATGATAAAATAGAAAAAATATTTTTAATTTAATTTATAGAATTTATTTAGATGACTTAATGATTTTTAGTAATAAATTATATTTTAATTATATATTATTATTAAATTATTATTATTAAATATGAACGATTATATAATTTTTAAGAAGTCAAATGTAATTTTTATTAATGTTTTACAAACTGTTTTTGTCAAAACCCATCAATTTTCAATAAATGTATATTTTTATTTTAAAAATGAAAAATAACTTATTTAGAAAATTATTTAGATAAAATTAATTTTATTTTTTATTAAGGTTGTTGAAATTATCTAACAGTGAATTTTTTAAAATTCTCTGAGACAGTCAAATTTTCAGGTAAAAGTTAAATAATATATAAATATTTAGAGTGTTTTATGACATTCAAATGAACCAATAATGATTTAATAAAATACCATAAAAGGTATACCCATCAAATATATGTTTTTACTTTAAAATAATTTGATTTTATATTTGTGTGATTAATTTTATAATTCCTTAGTGGACACTACATGACTATAAAATATTTTAACATTTTAAAATGACTTCCTTGAGAGTGTGACTCACCTCCACATAAGTAAGGAAATATTTTAATATGTTGGGACCATGGCATTATAAAATATTTTATACCAATCCCCTTTTTCATAAACCATGGGCAAAAAACATCTGATTGTTTGTTGCTTTGAATATGTTAATTTGTAGTGTCCAAAGCCTAAATAATAAAGAATTATCACTCCTTTCCTATATAAACCCACCCAATCTCCCATTAATCTTCACTAAAACCATTTTTATCTCCAAAAACCTCAGCCCCATACTCCCTATAGTCCTCCTAATGTTCCCCAACTCTCCCAATAAGCCTCTTTCAAGCCTTTGCGATCACACATCCAAGTAAGGGGTCCTCACATTCCTCTCCTCCTTTCAAATTCAAGCATCTTATTTGAAAGCAGTTATTGTAATTTAGAATGGTTATAATGTAATTATTTTATAGTAATTCTATTATTTTCCATTTTCTATTATTTTAATGATGTCTTATTTATCCTCCTTCATTTGGACCCTTATATAAGTTGTTATTGTGCCAAACTTTTGTAAGGGGTCTTCCACCCTCATCTTTTACCAAACATTCCTTTATTGTAATGTATTTTAATTTATATCATTCCTATGTTGTTATATGTTATTAAATATCATAACTAATAAACATTTTATGTATTAACCATTATAACCCCTTTCACTCTCATTTATCCCTCTTATGAACCCTTATGTACACTCATTACCATGCCAAATTTTCATAGGGGATCCTTGCATTCCTTCCTTTCTCTTTTTTATCCATGTTTATTTATATTGTTATAACCATTTATTCACAATTATAAATGTTGGGGTATGATTTTTAACCTCTCTCGTACTTCCATACTTATTTTTTAATGATTAGATACCACTTTATATCTCATTAATGCCTTCCTTGTACACCTGTTACCGTGCCGAAATTCCATAAGGGATTTCTCTCTTCTTATTTCCATTCATGTATTTCTCCCATATTATACATCTAAATTCCATTTTATATGTTGTTATATTATCTTTTGTGACCCCTTAAAGTCTATTCCATGTATAAATTATTAGATACCACTTTCTCTCTCATCACCCCAACTTATGAATTTCCATATGATGACGTTGTGCTGCCAAAATTGCACCGTGATTTTCCATGCCAAAATCATCATGTAGTGAATATCATACCTATTTATCTAACAAGGTTATTCAACTTTATTCTCATATACATATTGAATTATACGTTAATTTATTTATTCCACATTCCTTAATCATAGAATAACTTATGATTTTGAATGATGCTATGTTATATTATTCATGTGGCACACTTATGCATGAAATGAAATGTTTATAAAGGGTGTGCCTTGATAGCACTCCAATGCATTGGTCAATGTTTAGTATCATGATACATCTTGTTCCATGAGGGTTTAACCCTGATAATCCATGTGCAATGAGGTTTTAATCATGATAATACATGTCAAAAAAGGGATTACTCATTCTAATTCATGTGCAATGATCCTTGGCTCATGCAAATATCATGTTGTATATTGTTGCCACATTTACATATCATGATAATCATTATACATCATGAATTTATGTTTATGGTTCAATTATTATCCATTTATGTTCTTATTTCCTAACATGTATTTTATTTTTCATTTTATGCCTTGTTTACTCCCTTATTTAAATTTATAGATCACCATTTTCTTATGCACATCTCCAGGTTATCCAATGCAATGCTAAGTGCGATGGAATGAGTTGGTCATGTAAACAATGTTTTCAATAAAGATTTTTTATTTTATTTATTAATTTGTCATGTAATGTTATTATTCCAAAAATACACTAATCCTTTATATCTTATGGGTTTTATTAAGTGAGTGTTTATGTAATGAGGCATGTTTAAATGTGTAACAAGGAGTAGGGTTGTTATAGTTGGTATAAAAGGATATGATTAGTTATTTTTGGGATTAGGATTAAAAAAACCCTAGTTAAATCCTTAGGGATAATACTAAGTATAAGGAAAACATCCATAATTTTTTTTTGGTATAAAGTAAGTGTTTTATCTAGAAAACACATCCCTGCCTGGATACAAACAAATAGAGGTGGCTCTAACACATATGTATCTATGGTTAAACCTTGAAAACACTTCATTAACCTAGACTAGAATGGGAAATGGTGCATGAAAATATTCCTTTTTTACTCTTGGTTAGACACTCTCAATGGATATGATTTGATAAATTCATAAGCTTATTATGAACCATTATTGAGGGAGAAAAAAAATCCCATATAAATATACGTTAGAATATAGGTCATGGATAACATAGATTAAATCCTGGAAATTTATAATTTAAAGAGTTAAATGTAATCTATATGTTATCCCTTTAATGTTATTGGGTTCTCCATTATGTTGTTAATACTTTAAAATTCTAATCCCTAATTTTCCATTTATTCTAGCCAATGGCCTGTAATAGGAGGAATATTGATAAAAATGATGTGAAGGGAATCATTATGAATGTCCCAATGAGATCCTCAATCAAATGGGAGATCAAATAGGATATATAGTGATTATTCTATACCATCTATCAAAATTCATTATTAAAATTTGGATCCTTGTTGAATTAACAAATACATTAAAGAAGAGGAAGATTAAATTTCATGAAAGTCAATCTGATAATAGTGATAAGAGAAAGACGACCAAATTTTCTTTGTGAAACATGCGTGGAAAGAGGCACCAAGGGAAATGTACCAAAGGGGCTAGGAGATTTTCTATTTATGGAAAGTAAGGGAAAAATTATCCAATTTCCATGAAAAATTGATATTCTGATGGATGGAAACAAAGTTACATCTAAGGAATCATACATAGTCTTACGTCATAAATGTGGATAAGTTAGGCATTATCCATGACAATTATCCACTAAAAGTGTTGATAAGTATAATTAGAATCAACAATATCAAAGATTAAGGAAGCATGGAAATTCTTATGCTAATGTGGATAATAATGAATGAACTAAATGTAACCACTATTTCAAAGTAGTTTATGTCATATTTTATTTCAATTAATGTTCTATTAGCATATCTTGTATGTTTTCTAAGAACATTGAGTTTTTCCATTGAAATGATAATACAGAAAACATCTATGAGTATTGTATCAAATTTTTATGTTTTTGGGAATGTTCTTATTGAAAATATTACAAGTATCCCTTTGATGGAATTTGAGGGAAAATATAAAAGTCATTACCTATACCTCAATGAATTTGAAAATTCATGAGCAAAACTATCCCACACCTGATCTGGATTTGGTAGTAGTTATCTTTGCATTAAAAATCTCTCAAAATTATCTATTTGGAAAGAATTGTGAAATATATACGGATCATAAAAGCCTCAAGTATATATTCAAATAGAAAGAGTTGAATATGCACCAAAAAAGATGATTAGATCTGATAAAAGGCTTTGATTGTTCAATCCATTACCACTCATGGAAAGAGAACAAGGTGGGGGATGCACTAAGTAGAAAGGACCTAGTGATTCTATCATTGATGAGAATTGAAAATGATTATGTCTTCTTAGATTTTATTAAGATGGAAATTGGAACCATAAATAAGGGAACATCATCAATCCTTTCAAAAATTATTTCTTAACTATCTATTTTGGAAAAGTTAAAGGATACTGAAAAGGATGATGTGGAAATTTAGAAGAAAGTGGGAACTATTAGAAAATGGAAATACTCAAAGTTCAATGTCAATGAAAAATGTAATGGTGAGATTTTGCGAAAGACTATGGGTTACATTAAATCCTAAAATAAAGAAAGATATTTTAGATGATGGATATAATTCAGATTTCAACATTCACCCAGGAATCAAAAAGATGTGTTGAGACCTCTGAGTGCATTATTGGTGGGATAATAATAAGAAAGTGATTGATGAATATAAATCAAAGTACCTAATTTTTCAGTAACTGAAGGATGAGAGGAAGAAGTCTAAGGGGATGATGAAACCATTACCCATACTAGAATAGAAATATGAAAACATCACCATTGACTTTATCACCGGACATCCAAATACATCCAAAGGAAACAATTCTATCTAGGTTGTTGTGGATCACCTTAAAAAGACATCACACTTCATTGTGATTTGAGAATATTTATCATTGGATCAACTGGAATGAATATATATCATATAAGTGGTATGTTTTCATGGTGTTCCACAATCGATTGTATCTGATTGAGATCCAAGATTCACCACTATGTTCTAGAAGAGTCTCCAATATGCTCTGAATACTGAGTTTAACTTCAGTATAGTCTATTACCCTCAAAATAATGGAATGTCTTAGCAGATTATCAAATCACTTGAAGAAATGTTAAGAGAGTTCTCAATAGACATCAAAGGCAGATGGGATCAACATATTCTTCTAGTTGATTCTTCTTACAATAACAGTTTCTTCTCAAGTAACCAAATGCATTCATATGAATTCCATTATCGGAAGAAATGTAGAACACCAGTGTGTTGGGATTAAGTTGGAGAATAAAAACTTCTAGGTCCTGAAATGGTTGAATAAATGATTTATGAGGTTTATACCATATATAAGTACATCAAAGCTGCTCAGAGTCGACAAAAGAGTTATGCTGATATTCATCGATGAGACCAAGAGTTTGATTTTAGAGAAAAGGTTTTCCTCTACATGTTGTTGTGTAAGAGAGTTATGATATTTGGGAAGAAGGGAATTATTAGTTAATGGTACATTGACCCTTTTTAGATCCTTGATCACATTAGAGCAGTGTCCTTTTGACTAGCACTCCCATCGAACCTGTCTCAAGTACGTGATGTATTCTATATATAAATTTTGAGGAAGTAAATACCTGACCCATTGCATGTACTCAATCCAAAGGTGGTACCATTAGAGAATGACCTCTCCTGTTAAGAATAGTGAGTGAATATCTTAGATCATAAGGAAAAATTTATATGAAATAAAAAAATTCCCCTCATCAAAGTGTTGGGGATAAACCACATGCTTGAAGAAGCAATGTGGGAATCGGAGGATGTGATGAGGCAAAGTTACCCTCATCTGTTTTAGAGTGGGAAAAGAAAATTTTGAGGGAAGCATTTCTTATGGGGTGAAGGTTGTAACGACCTAAACATTTATGAATAGAATTACCTTTATTTTATTGTATTATAAAAAACACATGCCCTTTTTCTATTATTATGTTTAAATGGTCATTAGGTATCATTACCATTGATAATATAGTCAATGAACAGTGATCACAAGACAGATATAAATTTAAGGATTTTAAAAGTAATCCCTTTGACACTGAAAAATTACTGGATGGCCTCATCCAATAGACTCGGGCTATATGAAGCTCATTTGATGGATCTTGGATAAGAGTTAGCATCACTGGGATTCATCCTTGACCAAGCCCAAGCTGAGATTCAACAATTTAAGCTTGAATTGAATTCCCTATGAGAGAAGTACAGGTTAATAGAGATTACCACCCAAGTGATGTTATCTGAGTCTCCCCAAGAGTCTTTCACCATCACACACCTTACCCTTATGTATTATGCGAGTGATATAAGGGGTTATATAAAAAGTTAATTTTTAATTATCATGTAATCCATTTTAATAATAATATTATCATTCCATCAATTCCATTATGAGAATAGTTGTTCTTAAAAATATTGTGAATTAGATAAATTGATTTTTGGGTAAAATGGTACTTTTAATACATAGATAAATTATTATATTAAGATAAGGTTTTATTAAAAATTTTATTATAATTTTTTTAAGAACGCTCATTTTTTTTATAAATGATGATCATATTTATTGTTTTACTCTATAAATTTTTAAGTATTCAGTTTGATAAGAATTATATTTTTATATGATAAAATAGAAACTGTATTATTAGTTTAAATTAATGAATTTATTTTTAAGAATTAATGAATTTTTGTAATAAATAATATTTTAATAAAATTTTATTATTAAATAAATTTTATGACATATGAATGATCATATAATTTATATGAAGTAAAATGTAATTTTTATTAAGGTTTAAATTTTTTTTTCTCAAAACCGGTCAATTTTAAATTATTTTAAGTTTTATTTTAAAAGTGAAAATTCACATATTTAGAAAACTATTTAGATAAAATTAATTTTTTTTTTCTGGATTCAAGACGTCAAAATTATATAAAGGTTAATTTTTCATAATTTTCTAAGACAGTCGAATTTTTGGTTAAAAGTTAAATAATATATAAATATATAGTGTGTTTTATGACATCATAATGACCCAATAGTGATGTAATAAAATAATATAAAAGCAATATTCATACAATATATGTTTTACATTTAATATATTGTGATTTTATTTTTGTTTGAATAATTTTATAATTCCTTAGTGGACCCTCCAAAACATAAAAAATATTTTAACTTTTTAAAATGATTTCATTGAGAATGTGACTCACCTACACATAAGAAAGGATGATATTTTTATTTTTTCAGACATTGTACTTATAAAATTTTATATACCACTACCCTTTTTCTAAAACCATGGTCGAAAACCATGGTATGGTTTTTGGTTTTGAATGTTTTAATGTGTAGTGTATAGAACCTAAATAATAAATAATTCTTCATCCTTTCCTATTTACACCCACCCAATATCCCATTTATCTTCAATAAAACCATTTGGACCTCGAACAAAATCTTCCCCATACTCCCTTTAGTCCACCTAATGTTCCCCCAATCTCACAAGGAGCCTCTCCCAAGCCTTTGGGATCACACATCCATGTAAGGGATCCTCGGTTTTCTCTCATTTCAAATTCAAGAATATTATTTGAAAGTAGTTCTTGTAATTTAGAATGGTTATAATGTCATTATTTTATAATAATTATATTTAAATCCATTTTATTCTGTTTTAATGAGATATTATTTATCCTCCCTAATTTTTACACTTACCTAATCCATTAATATGCCACACTTTCGTAAGGGATATTTCACCCGTTTCTTTTACCAAGAACTATTTTCAAGTTATGTCTTTTAATTTATTTTAGTCTTATGTTGGGATATGTTATTAAATATAATATATATTTCCCACTTAATTTATAAATCATTGATATCCAATTTCAATCTCATTTATCCCACTTATTAACCCTTATGTACTCTTGTTACCATGCCAAATATTTGTAAGGGATCCTCACATTCCATCCTTTATCATTCTTACCCATGTTTCTTTATGTTGTTATAACCTTTTATTATCAACTAAAAATGTTGGGGTATGATTTATAACCTCCCCCATTCTGACCTCCTTATGTTTTAATGGTGATATTCCACTTTCTATCTCATTAATTCTTTCCATGTACAACCATTACCATGACGAAATTCTGTAAGGGATTTCTCTCTTCTTATTTCCATTTAATTATTTCTCTCATATTATTCATATAAATTCCATTTCATATTTTGGGATACTATGTTCTATGATCCCATTAATTTATATTTGATTTATAAATTATGAGATACCTCTTTATATCTCATCCACCTAACTTATCAATTTCAATATTACGACATTATACTGACGAAATTGCACAATGATTTTCCAAGACAAAATCATTAGGTAGTGAATACCATACCAATTTCTCTAACAAGGGTAGTAAACTTTATGAATATATACATATTGAATGATACTTTAATATATTTCTTCCACAATCCTTAATTTTGGAATAACTTATGATGTAGAATGATTCCATGTAATATGATCCATGTTTCACACTTCTGCATGAAATGAAATGTTTATAAATGGTGCATCCTGATAGAGCTACAAAGCATTGGATAAAGTTTAGTATCATGATAAACCATGTGAAATGAGGGTTTACTCATGATAATACATATTTAATTAGGGTTTACTCATGATAATTCATGTGAAATGGGGGTTTATTCCTGATAATTCATGTGCAATAAGCCTTGGCTCATTCTCATATCATGTTGTATGTTGTTGCCTCATTTCCATGTTATGATAATCATGAAATATCATGCCTTTATTTCCATGTTTCCCTAATGATACATTGATATTAATATGGCCTAACATGTATTGTATTCTTCATGTTATGCCTTGTTGACTCCCTTTTTGAGCTTTATAGCTCACCATTTTCTTATATATGTCCTCAGGTTATCCCATGAAATGCTAAGTATGAAGGAATGAGTTAGTCATGTAAATAATGTTTTCAATAAAGAGGTTGTATTTTATGTCGTAATTTTTCATTTAATCTTCCTAATCTATAAATATACTAGACCTCTCTATCTTTTAAGTTGTATTATGAGCATGTTTGTGTAATGAAGCATGTTTAAATGTGTAATAGTGAATAAGGTTGTTATAAATTTCTTTTATTTATACCTTATATAAATATTCAAGTGTCATAATTCCTTATAACTTGAGGTTTTACCAAAATTTAAAAATAATAATCCTTTTAACTAAAACAATATTGATAATTAGTGTTGAACCACATTAAAATGAATTTTTTTCTCAATATATTCGATCTCTTTAAATTATTATTTGTCCACAAATGTTGAGTAATTTCATTCTAAACTAATTGTTAAGGTGGATTAAAATTTCGGGAATGTAAACAAATCTATTGAGAGATTAAATTATCGAAGGATGTTAATAGTATAAATTAATCAGAAGAAATTATAACATGTTTTATAAAATAAAATTTTCATTTCAAATACTTATTTCATATTATTAAATTAAATATCTCAATTAAATTAGTTCTATTATCTAGATTTATAGATAACTTAATAGTTTTTTCTAAAAAATTAATTTTTAAAATGAAATAAAATGTATCTTTTTCCAAAATGACATTCTACCTATTAATGTAAAAATTGGCTTCACTCAATATATATCTTATTATGTCTCATGAAAGAATCTTTATAATGGGGTGGAAAAATATAATAATTAATAAAAAAATAATCATAAATAAAATTAGATATAACGTAAATAAAATTACATAAAATAAAATTTCGATTAATCAAAACATTAAAATTATGAATTAGTGATTTTAAAAGATTATCCTCCTTATTCCACATCCCCAACCCTAATAAAATATCCAAAATTTAATGTAACATTGAAAATGAATTAATTAATATATTCATTAACAAAACTATGCTCTTGTGATCAAATAAATCATTTTAAGTATATCTAAAACCTTAACAATGGAAAACCACAATGATTTTCCATCATCGGTGGGGTAAAACCCATTTTTCTTCACATTATCTACTATAAAACAGAATCCAACACACAGAGATTGAAAGGTAGATGTGTCATTTTTGACTGTGTGATAGAAAATGTTGGAAGGAAACCTAATTGACTGCAACTTTCCAAATAGAATGGAACGATATAGTCAGATTCCACCAAAATATATAATTTTCCAAATATTGAATAATTTTTTTAATTTATTATATCATAATAGAACATATATAAAAAAGACATAAAATTAAAATAATGAATGAGGAGATAATTTAAAGGGAACTTGAAAAATTGAGTCTTAAAATTGGTATAAAATTTTCTTAAAATAATTGTCTCATGACAACTAACTATTTCATTAATAATAGTCATGTTATTACAATACTTTTTAACCTATTATTACCTTTAATAAATTTTATCATTTAGTAATGAAGTGAATTAATTCTAAAATTATTTAACAGTTTTAAAATCATTATTTCAAAAATTAGATACAAAATTCTCAACTGATCTATTCTAAGTAAACATATCATTTGTGTAAAAAATATGTAGGGGAAAATGTGAAATAATAAAAGATTATATAGTATTTATCATTTTTGTTTCATATTTATTATGTATTTTTAAATATTAGCATGTTATTTTTAGAATAATATCAGAATTCCAAATGATTTTCATGTGTCTATAATGTGTTTCAGTTTGAAATGTTTAATGTACAGCAATAGTTCTGAATAATCTTAAAGAAGGTGATATAATAAACGAAAAATTAGAATAACTCATTACCAAACTACTCCCCCTTTATACTATTAGTAACTACTTTAAAAATATCATCCAAAAATCTCCCTTTCTCTCCAATGTGTTGTCTTTTTCCCTCCTTTGTTGAGGTGGGTTAGTATTTTGGGAGTGGGTTGGTTGGAATTATAGTAATATTTTTCATGTTTAAAGCATGTTATGTTGGAAGGTTTAAATTGATTAGGGTTATTTAGGTGGATGTTATATTCTAATTTAAGTAGGAATTTAATGGTTGGAATTGAAAATATTGGAATAGGACAATGTTGAATTTATTATAATCTTGGTAGGGTTTTAATAGTATGTTGATATGGAAGAGGATGTACTTTGGGAAGTTGCGGGTATGTTTGGTTGCTGGTAATTCCTTGGTTCGAATTTTGAGGTGTGGATAAGCTTAATATTGAGTGGTGTGGGTAGAATAGTTTGGGTATTTTAAATATAAGGGGTTGAGTTTCATTGGTAGTGGTATTTTCGAATTATGATCATGGATGTTTTGAATTTGAGGTCGATGTGTACTTATATTTGTAATAGTTTGGATTTTTTGTGGGACAACCCATATTGAAAGCTAAATCCATTATCCTGTAGAAGTGTAACCCCTTAAATATATCACCCTATAAATGATAAAATACATTGAATTTTAAAATCACTTTTAATGTTTGAAAATTAATGATTTTATTTTTTTACATGATATTTTTATTTCTAACATCTTATTTTCTAGAATTCCCTTTTTATCTTCATGGTTCACCCCTTACTATAGTGACCATTTTTTTCTAACATTACTATTACATCATTTTAATGAAGAAACAAAAAATCATTACCTGAACAGGATCCAAAGTTTAGTGCCTTGGTAAAATTAAGACCATGCATTACATTTAAAAAATAAAACCTAAACATTTATTTAAATCCTTCCTATGTAGTTTCTTATTGACCCTTGAATTCTCCTTAGTACAAGTAATCACCTAAGGTTGTACATAAAAAATGGGTGAGGTAAAATCATAGTAATAGGATAGATAATAAAGTGAAACAATTATAACATGGGAGGGAATAATTATCATCATTACATAGGCATAAGATCCTAATCAATAGAATAAGAATTAGATAATGTAATGGAATGTGGCAATTCATAAAAATTAAACTGCATGACTTAGTGGTCAACTACAACCCATAGTTGTGTAAAAATCAGGCTTCATATTCGCAAATATTTTAAATTTCCTCATGAGTTTCATCACATTACCAAATGAATTTTAGTGATATATAATTATGGGAACATCCATCACATCATAACATTTAACTAGTGCTCCATAATTCTGGTTTCACTTATCACATCATAGCATTTATGTTATCAAACATGCCACATAGAATGTATATCAATCATTGACATAAAACAACCCATATAAGGGAATTTGTTTCATTACAGAAATAATACCTTTATAAAATTTTGGTTCCTAAATGAAATATGGAAAAAAAAATATATCATTTATGATTCATCAGTATTTTTTGAAGATGAAACAATCTCAATAAGTAAAAGGTGTGTGTTTTTTGAAGAATGGTTCTTTTGGAAAAAAATTTATTTATCATAAACTCAATTAGAAAACATTTATATCCCAAAAAATGTAATATAATGATTAATTAATGATATTTAATTAATAGACATACTGAAAATGGGTTTAAATAGGGAAAACCCAATGCAAGATAGTTGGGTTTGAGAATTCCCCTTACATTATGTATGAATGATTTATTCACATTAAAATCAAATATAAAAACATTATATTAATTTATTAAAAAATAAACACACTTTATACATGAATTTTATTCATGTTGGTTTTATTAAGTTAGTTTTTGGGATTTTGAATGAGTTATGGAGTTTAATTTCATTGTTCGGAAGCATTTGTTTTCATTGTTTTCATGATTGGTTTACCTATATACATGAATGGAAATCTGTGTAAAATGCAGAAAAATATCCAGAATTGTTATTATATGTTATTAAGGATCATCCAAAAAAATTAATTATATTATAAAGAATTTTTTTATATGGTATGAGGATGAATCATTAGATACAAATTAATGATGTTTATTTTAGGGTAATTTTGGTGATTTTTCGATCACAACAAATTTGTTTTATTTTATCATTTTGTATTATGTATAAATACTACTTCTAAAATATAATAAGAATTATATAATTAAATTTATAATTTTTTTCAACCAATTAATTGTTTTTTTACATCTTTTTTGGTGTTAATGGAAAATGAAAGCACGTTATCCATGAAGTCAGTAAATTGACATATCACGGGTGATGATTTTATTATTAAAATAAAAGAGACAGAGGGAGGATTTTAATGATGTATTTTACATTAAAATGATATAATACTAGTGTATCAAACAAACAATTGTTATCATGAAATTTGGATATGAGACGTTTAGGATAATAGAAGAAAATAAATGAAATTGAAAAGAAATTAGAAGAAAAAGGAATAGGATTTTACCTCTTGGATTTATCCTCCATGACAACCTCCTTAGGGAAAAGGATTCGGTCTTTTTATGATACCAAGATTTCCTGGAAGTGAGAGATGGTATTGGGAGAGGTTAGGGAAGAATTTAGACAAGGGTAAAACCTTTATAGGTGGGAGGAGAAGACAGGGTTATGGGAAGTATTTATAGTGGAGGGGAGTGTCACGACCCGCCCTCGGGGTCCGTGCCGTGACTACCCCAAGCCCGCCTTCCATAGGCCAGGGGCTGGCGACTAGCACCAAGGCGTAAATCCCGGTAAAAAGGGAAGGCATTGCCTTTGTAAAGTAAACAAACACCTCAGAGTAAGCAAGCGGAAAGTAAACACTAAGAAAAAGCAGAGTACAACTGAAAGTGCGGAAAAGTAAATGGGCCAGTATACAAACCCAAACTGAAAGTAAAGTACAACTCGAAAGGGAAAACAGCAACTGAAAAGTAAAAGCCGCTACACCGAGCTGTCCACTGGAAATCCCACTTGAAGGGTGGGTACAGATAGCTCCACTGCTCCACGGGTCCCGCCGTCCGCTCCGAGCACGTCCCGCCCAGTGGTCCACCTCTAGGTACCGTCCTGCTGTGCAAGCCTCAGCTAAGATCAACGCTGTCCGTCGTCTGCAATCAACACAACATAGTGCGGGCAAAGCCCGTGCAGGGGTGAGTATAAGCTACTCAGTAGGGACCCCGAGACCCCTGAAGGTCTCTCAAATCCACAAAGGATAAAACACGAAGAAAGGTACAATCACGAAGTAACAACCGACACTGCTTAGGTATATGCCCAAACATATACCTAAGTAATCAATTTCAAATACGCACCAACCTCCGAGCCCAAGTACAACTCAGTCCACACAGGAAATTAAACGTATTCCACACAGGAAAGAAAAACGTAATCCATACAGGATTGCACAACACAATCCACACAGGAAAGCAATAGGATTCAGCTCACACAGGTATACTTCTTCGAAAGACGATAAAGATGATCTCTGATCCATCTAAGTCGTCGGACCCACGAAGGATGGATAGGTAACTAACCCCCGCAAAAGACCCACACAGGATCGGGCCCACATAGGACCTGTAGGCGTTGGTTCACACAGGACTGCTGAGCGCAAAGACCCACACAGGATCGGACCCACACAGGATCGGGCCCACACAGGACCTGTAGCACTGATCCACGTAGGATCACTGAGTGCTGAATTCGTCGTCGTCGAATCCACACAGGATCTCTGTACAGTCGTCGTCGCAGTCACAGTAGCAGTAGCAGTAGCAGTCAGAGTAACAGTCGCAGCCAGCACTAGGGTTCCCGCACACAGCAAGCTCGTGTGGAGGGTCCGCTCCACGAGCCGAGAGGCTGATACATCAACTGTCACAAAGTCCAGAGTAGATGTATCCAAAAGTTCCGTATCGTCAACAGGAACTCAACGCAACAGACGGCGCGTCGATCGGACGCCCGGTCTGAGAGTTATTGGCATTTTCGTCCCCGGGGCCCGGTTGGTTTTTAAGGCAAAACCAACTCGACCGTACTCCACCTGCGTCCAAACCTCGGGAAGAGTATGCCAAAAGAACCGTATCACTAAGAGGAACACAACAAAGCTGACGGCACGTCAATCGGACGTCCGTAGCTCAAGATATGAGTGTTTCCGCTCCGAGGGCCCGGTTGGTTTCGTGAACGAACCAACCCGGCCGGACTCAAAGTATTCCGAAACCCTGAGTGCGATATACCGAAACGACCGTCTCGATCCAAGGATCACGTTGCCGCAGACGTTTTGTCATTCGGAGGTCTGTGGCTCAAGTTATGGCCAAAAGACCGAAACTGTCTCGAAAATGGGGGGTCCGGGTCCGGGCCGACCCGGCCCGACCCCCCCTGGGTCGGCCCGAACCGGGTCGACCCGTTCCGGGTCGACCCGGCCAGGCCGGTGGCGGCGCGGCCAGGGTGTCGCGCATGCACCGCACGCGGGGGGTGAAACCCCCCTTTTTTCGGATCACGGCCGGCCCATGGCCGGCCGTTTCTCTTCTCACGCGGGACCCGCGGGTCCCGCCTCCTATCCAAACCGGCGGCCGGCGCGGCCAGCCGCCTTCTTCTTCTCCGTCGCGGCCATCGCCGTGGCTCTTCCGATCTCCGGCGGCCGGCGAGGCCGGCCGCCCCTGGCTGCTCCGCCGCGGCCGTAGGGCCGCGGCCCTTCTTGATCTCCAGCGCCGGCAGCCCGGCCGGCCGCCAGCACTACTTGAATGCTGGTCTTTCCCCATAGTTACATACCAACGGTTTGACAGAACCGTTAGTGAATGAGGTTTTTCCCAACGGTTCATTAGAACTGTTGGCATAGATGTTTCCTGGGAGGTTTTTTCCCAACGATTCTCATGAACCGTTGGGATAGATGGCTTTGGGGAGGTTTTTGCCAATGGTTCTGATGAACCGTTGGTATAGATAAGGTTTTTTCCAACGGTTCTCTAGAACCGTTGGGATAGATATACATATGCCAACGGTTTTTAAGAACTGTTGGCAAAGGTTCTCCCCAAATTCCCAGCCACCTATTCTCTCCCCCATTCGCGATACACAACCCTAAAACGGGAGCAGCAGCCGATTTAGGCGATTTTGGAGGTACTGCCGGTCTTGAATCTTCCAGCTCTTCTTCAGGTTATTCTTCTTCTTTATCTGAAAACGTATTCAAATGTTTGGATAGTATTTAAACCTATTTTTATTTTTCCCATCAGTTTAGGTGATTTTGGAGCTACTGCCGGCCGGACCAGCCTAAGGGTGAGTTTTCTTGAAAATTCCTTTTTGGATTTTACCCCTTGAACATGGGATGTCATTTGTGAAAGGTTATATAAATCGAATTGATTGTTCGATTTCTGAATTGAATTGTAAATTAAATTAATTAAGGGTATTTTATGGTTTTCATTCCCCTTTTAACACATGAATGCCAATTATTTTTTAACACATCTTTTAATTGTATTGCCTTGCCAATGTGAGTAAAGTAGAGACTATGCTATGAATCTATGAAATTGGATTGAATTTATCTTATATTTTATGTTACCATGTTAGATATATTATAACTAATGCATGTGATATCTTTATAGTCTTGTTAGGAGTGTTCTATTAAAAGTTACCATGTGAGTGCTTGAATTTTCATTGAATTGCTAGCCATTATGAGTTATGTTGAGACCATGATATGGAATTGATTGATTAAGCAAGGGAATCTCATTATCTTGTCATTACAACATGAGTAAATGAAGATTCATTCTTTTCAGGTTATTATTTGATTGAGTCGCCATTTTGAGGTGAGTTGTATTAAATACCTTTGTTTTTGACCTTGGTATGTTTAATGAATTGTTTAAATGAAATGGAATTCATTAAATGATTAATAGTAAATAGTGATACATGGATTCTATTAGGATTCCAGGTATATAATCTTGTTTCTATTAACTTATACGCTTTATGTGATAAATGGATTCACAGTGGAATTCCACGGATAGACTCATTTCTTTGAATATTGATTAAGCCATAGGTGATACATGTATCCAAGGGAGGGATTCCATAGATAGACTTATTGAATGTAGAATTATATTCCAATTGATACATGGATTCTTATGATAATTCCATAGATAGACTTATTGAATGTAGAATTATATTCCAATTGATACATGGATTCTTATGATAATTCCATAGATAGACTTATTGAATGTAGAATTATATTCCAATGCTATGAATCTTGTGTGGTGGTGGTGTGGTTTATGTGTTTTATGGTAGTAGTGAAGTGTGTGATTATGTAGTTAATATGAACCCATAGGTTGAGTATTTTGTGCTATCTATATATCATGTATTTTTATGTTATTTCTACACATTCCCAACCAGAGTTGGATAAACTTACCAACGATCAGAGGTTTTGAGTTATGAGTATTTTTTCTAATATCTAGGATGGTGGTTATATGTTTGGATAGCTACCATGTCTTCCCTACTCTTCCTTCAAAAGTGATTGACCATGTGTTTTTAGGCAAGATGCGATGTGATTGTCCATGTGTCTTCAGGTGAGATGTATTATGATTTCCCTAGTGTTTTTCGGTGAGGTGTGATGTGATAAGGCTATAATAAGATGTGGCATGTGGTTGGGGTCATGTAGGGTAGGAGGATGGCACAAGGTTGATGTTATTCATGTTCATGATACCCTACTAATATGGTTATGGGATGAGTCATGCTGTTATGTGATATAACACATTAAGTTCTTGTTGGTTTTACATTTTTTCAATAACACCTTTGTATGTTTTTTTGACATGTGTAGTTGATACCTTGATTATTTTCTTCCTTTATCGTTTACTTAAATGTATTTTCTATTATAGTTAATGCCTATTGAATTTTTTATGACAAAATGACTTATATAAATTCTTTTTACAGAATGGACATAAGTTGGATGTATGAAACTGATCGGATCTCAGACGATTTTCAAAACAATTTGGAGAGCTTTATAGATTTTGCATTTCACAATGCTTCAGATAGTGGTCGCATATACTACCCATGTCCCAATTGTGTTGGTAGACCTTGGTTGAGCCGTGAAGAAGTCAGCTACCACATAACCAAAAATGGGTTTCAAGCAAACTACTTTCTATGGTATCACAATGGGGAGAAAACGAAATCTCAAATTGGTGATGATCGAAATGAAAAGACTGGAATGGAGAATTTGTTAGATGATCGGTTTCCGTTTATTCGTCATCATGAAAAAGAAAGGATTTCCACTCAAGAATACTTCGATATGAGGACAACTGATGCATCTAGTGAAAATGATGATATTGATAGGGTGAAAAAATTGAATGATGCTGCCACCACTCCAGTATATCGACAATGCGATAAAATGAAAAAGCTGGAATTTTTAATCTGATTATTTCATGGGAAAACTATGTATGGGATTTCTAATACAGCAATAGATTACATTCTTACCCTCTTGAAGTATTTACTTCCAGATGATGCAGATATTCCCTCAAACCACTATATGGCATGGAAGTTAGTTGAGGAACTTGGATTTTCAAGAAACAAAATCCATGCTTGCCCGAAAGATTGCAGTTTATTCTGGGAGGAAACCGCTGAACGAAATGAATGTATAAAATGTGGCACATCCCGCCGGAAGTCAAAATCTGATGGAACACCATCCCGCGTTCCACAGAAAGTAATGTGGCACTTTCCATTGATCCCCAAACTCTAGAATCTTTTTATGTCTGATGACATATCAATAAAAATGAGATGGCATGATACCGAGAGAAAGAAGACTGATGATGAGTTGGTTCATCATGCAGATGGATTTGCATGGAAGAGATTTGATGCTCGACATCCTGATTTTGCAGCTGACGTGCGTAATGTGAGGCTGGGTCTTTCATGCGACGATTTTAATCCGTTTGGGAAGATGCTTACTTCGCACAGCACATGGCCCGTTTTTATGCACATTTATAATCTTCCCCCATGGTTGTGTATGAAAAAATCTTTCACTTTCATGAGTATACTCATATCTGGTCCTTCTGATCCCGGCATTGATATTGATGTATACATGAAACCTTTAATAAAAGAGTTGAAGCTTCTTTGGGATGTGGGTGTGCGCACATACGATGTATGTTCGAAAGACATATTTCAGATGCGCGCTGTGCTTATGTGGACAATAAATGATTTTCCGGCTTATGCAATGATGTCTGGATGGAGCACGAAGGGGAAACTGTCATGTCCAGTTTGTATGAAGAATACACGATCCAGAAGACTGAATCGTCGTTGTAGTTTCAGTTTTATGGGACATCGATGATTTTTGCCAAAGGATCATCTATATAGAATGAATCGTCGAAGATTTGATAATACTATAGAGACCGATGATCCACCTCAACGTATGTCTGGAACTGATGTGATTAATGAATTGAAAGATTTCAGTTTTTCGTTCGGGAAGGGTCAAATGAAATCTGGAAAGAGAAAGAATGTTTCCACAGAAACCTGTTACAATTGGAGGAAGAGGAGTATCTTTTTTGATTTGCCTTATTGGTCAACCAATTTGCTACGTCATTGCTTAGACGTAATGCATATTGAAAAGAATATATGTGAAATGTTGATTTCAGTTCTTCTAAATGTCAAGGGGAAGACAAAAGATGATTTACGATCTCGACGTGACTTGGTGGATTGGGGTATCAGACCAGAATTGCATCCTGTGCGTATCAGTGAAAATAAATGGAAACTTCCATGTGCTTCTTATGTGATGACACCTACTGAAAAAAACAATTTTTGGAAGTATTAGAGACTATTAGAGTTCCTGATGGCTATTCAAGCAACATATCTAAACGGGTCAACAGAAGAGAGTTGAAGCTAAAATCTTTGAAGACTCATGATTATCACGTTCTACTGCATGAGTTTCTTCCAATAGAAATCCATCATCTTTTTTCCAATAATGTAAGTGTGGGTGTTATTCGTTTGTGCCATTTTTTTAGAGATCTTTGTGCTAAGAAGTTGTCCAAGTCTTTCTTGCAAAAAATGTTGACAGATGCCCCATTAATTTTGTGTGAGTTGGAGAAAATATTTCCCCCATCATTTTTCACATGCATGATGCATCTGACTATCCATATTCCAACTGAAATACTTCTCGGAGGACCTGTTTCTTTTCGTTGGATGTATCCAACTGAAAGAAATATGTTCACATTAAAGTCTTATGTTCGAAACAAGAATCATCCCGAAGGTTCTGTCGTGAACGGTTACTTAGCTCAAGAATGTATGGATTTCTGTTCAATGTATTTGTCTGATCTTACTACAAGAATGAACAGACCAATGAGAAATGAAGAAGAACAATATGAGAAAATTGAACCCAGTTTTCCATCACTTCCTCAAACAGGAGGAATTCCTGGATCATATACATTGAAGACATTAAGCCATGAAGAGCGGGAGACGGCACATCGCACAGTTTTGTTCAACTGTGATTTGTTCGATGACTATATCAGGTAACAAAATTGAATATGTATATCTTACATATATATCTGTTAAACTATTCATATTTTTTTATCTACAGGGAACATAAAACAATGATAAATAGGAAGCATCGTTCTTTATCTTTGAGAAGGAGAGAGACTTTGCATAGCAAAGAGTTTTCTGCTTGGTTAAAATTGAAGGTAAAAATATTACTGTTTAAATTAATTATTTCAATATTTACTTAAGTTTAACTGTCATTTATATTGCAGGTATTGAGTTTGTCTGCTGACTCTGTCTCTGAGGAAATAAGAGCTTTGGCTTTTGGTCCTAATACCGTGGTTCGTGACTGTAAATCAATTGTTATCAATGGGTACAGATTTATTGTCACTGAACGAGCCAAAAACATGAGAACACAACATGATGGTATTATGGTTACTGCCACAACAGATTGTTATGCCAGTGCATCAGATAGTAGACCGCGACTTGAAAATGTGGGTTATTATGGAGTCGTTGAAAAAATAATAATATTGGATTATTACTCTCATGGACGAGTCACAATGATGAAATGCCATTGGTTTGATTCGATGACGAGACATGGCACATTTATTGATGATTGTGGATTTCGAGTAATTAATATGACCCGCACTCTTGCAACCGAAGAACCATATGTGTTGGCATCAATGGATAAACAAGTTTTTTATGTCAAAGATCAACTTCAACCTGAATTTGGTGTCATAGTTGAAGTAATTCCAAGACATATTTTTGATGATGCTGATGATGGAATTGACACTGTCCCTATTGCCATTGGAACCAATCCATTTATTTCTTTTGATGACTCCAATAGCTCAATTGTCAGAGTTGATTGTGAACCTGAAGTTGTGGTTGGAAATATATAGAATCATTCATCCATGTTCTCATATCTTTTGGTTTACCTCGAGTTGGGTTGTTAAGGTTGGTAATATTCATATTTATTTAGTATTGATCACAAATATGTTTTAGCTGACTTGACCGTTATGTGAATTTTCAATGTTTATTGGTTGCTGTTTTATTTGAATTGAATTTTCTAATTTGGAATTGAACTGTATTCAAACCAAATCAAACAATATTTCTAACTTGGTGAACATTACAACTTGTATGTTTTATTAAATTCATTCAAGCTCTTCTAAAACAATTGATAGCTAAATTACCAATGAATCCCCTCATTCCCTCATATATTTAGTTTTTTGGTTTACACATTAATTTTCTTTTTCTAATTAATTACATATTTGTTTTCCAATGCAGGAAATGAAGCCAATTGAAGAGAGACGAAGAAAAAAAATGGCGGAGAATAATCGTCGGATGGAGGAGATGGTCATTCCACCATTAGTGCCTACAGTGAGTACTTTATTTCAAATATATATATATATATATTTACAGAATATATAATGTCATGTGATTAATTTGTTTTGTAAACTTTTTTGTAGGATCCACCATTACGTCGACAGTTATTCGATGAGGAGCCTAGTACTGGTCCTAGTACTCAGGCCGGTGGTACGAGGAGGGTTCGTACCAGAGGTGGACATAGAGCTGCGCGTGCCCGACTAGACCCTGCCCCTCCCACTGACATTTCATCCTTCCCACATTCTGATCCCGGTGTGTCGTTAGGGACACACGGGATATTTAGACCTCCCATGTTTTCGCTACCTTCTGCATCTTCTGCCCCATCATTTTCACATCCCATGATGATTCCCACTCCCCAGTCAGCATCAGGTCATACAGTTGTTCCATCTTCTTTTCCTTCTACTTCTGTCTCTCCGAGCTTTTATATTCCATCGTCTTCGACTCCTGTTCCACCAGAGGGTGTTCCATCAGGTTCTGTGGATCCAGCGCCACTCATTGATCAGACTAGCACAGGTATATTTATAAAACCCTAACAAATTTTTATAGAAATATTTATTTTCATTATAACATGTTTTGATAAAATATTTGTTTTTCTTTCATTACAGATACATCTACTGACAGGAGGCGGGGGCGGGGCCGTACACGCATGCGTTCGGTGTGGAACCGTCGCACACAGGTTATGGTGGAATATAATGAAGACAATCAGATGGTTGATAAAACAGGGCAGCAATGTCGGAGTTTTATGGTGACGCTTGCCAAATACTCCGACATCATTCCCGTCAGCCCGCTGTCGTGGAGACATTTGCCACATGAGGTCAAAGATAGAGCTTGGGCAGAGATATGGGTAAAAAAATCTGTTGTATTTAATGCCATGAATTTTTTTTGTATTTATATAAATTAATATTTTCATTTCAACTTCAATTTAATTTTCCTGATGGTGAGGGTGCACGACTGGAACGTCTAAAGGATTTAGGCGAGCTTTGGAGAGCCTATAAGCATGAGCTGTATATTGGCTGGCGTGCTAGAGTTGGCACTGAGTTAGAGGCGGTACCAGTCGTGGATGATTGTCCTATAGAGCAGTATCGTCAGATGATTACTCATTGGACGAGTACCCAGTTTAAGGTATGAATTACATTTGAGGTATTTAAATAATAACTTTCAAGTTTTGCATTAATATTATCCTTTTCATTATCGAATTTTATTTAGGAATCATCTAGAAAAAATAAAAAAAACATTGATGCAAAAAAATACCTCCATACACTAGGACGCACGACGATGCCAGATCATGAGAGGCAGCAGGTATGACAATTGTTTATAAGTTTTCTTTACGACTTACATTTTCTTTTGTTTCCTCAATTATTTAATTATTTGCTGAAGTCTTTATATAAATTTTGTTTTCAATGTCATTGTAGAGGCAAGTACAAAATATTGAAGGACGTGTGCCTCGAGCAAAACTGTTTTGCTCGAGTAGACGAAAAAAGGATGGACGTGCTGTCAACGAAGCGACTCAGCAGCAGATTGTAAGTTTTAATCTGTTGATTTTATATTTTAATATCTATTTCGTAACTTAATAATATATTTATATTTGTAACACGATGCTTTAGAGGCCCTCGATGCCCAAGAAGCAGACAATTTTGGGCCATCCGATCACTTACATCAGGTGTTGGGAGAGGATCATTCTGGCAGAGTACGCTGCCGACCTAGGATAGCCCCGATGAGGTATTGGCCTGCCTCAGGTACGAGTTGTAGTGCCACAGAGCTGCAGAAAGTTAGGGAACAGGCAGAACAGGCTGAGAAAAGGGCCACAGAGACGGCAGAACAGTCTGCTAGGGAAAACAGTGCATTTATGAAATTTATTGAAGTTCTACGTCGAACACTTCCAGCAGAGGCCAGCCCAGCGATTCATGAATACATGTCGTCGATACATTCTATATATGGTGCACCAGGTGGCAGTTCCAGTGGTGGTTAGGCCGATGTCCAGCTTGAAGATGATGATGGCGAGCAGTCTGATGCGGAAGAGGAGGGAGATGAGGAGGGCGAGGAGGAGGGCGAAGGCGAGGAGGAAGGCGCTGTGGAGGGTGAGGACGATGAGGAGGATGATGACGAGGGCGATGATGATGATGATGATGGAGATGGTGATGCTGATGTGGGACATATTGAACCGTTACATTTTTTACTTGAGATTTGATGTTTAATCTATTCTAGTTGATGGTTTTATCTAGACTCGTAGTATAGTATTGGAGTTGAGTTATTTTTATATATTGTCTGTTTTTATGGATGTTGTTGTCTTTTAGTGGTTGTGTGTTTGAGAACTCCCTGGACAACCCCCCTAATTCTTGGACCCTGGACAACCCCCCCCTCCCCCTTAGACCCCGAACACCCCCCAAACACCCCCCGGACAGCCCCGCGGACAGCCCCATGGACAGCCCCCTGGACAGCCCCCCCGTACAGCCCCCAACCCTCCACCCTGGACCCCGGATAGCCCCCCGGACAGCCCCCCGGACAGCCCCCCCCCCCCCCCCCACCCTCCCCCTTGGACCCCAGACAACCCCCCAAACACCCCCCGGACAACCCCCTGAACAACCCCAGACAACCCCCTGAACAACCACCGGACAGCCCCCTAAACAACCCCGGACAACCCCCTGAACAACCCTCAAACACCCTCCGGACAGACCCTGCACAGCCCCCCCACCCTCCTCCTTGGTCCCCGGATAGCCCCCCGGACACCCACTGGACAGCCCCCCCGGACAGCCCCCGCGGACAGCCCCCCGTACAGCCCCCAACCCTCCACCCTGGACCCCGGATAGCCCCCCAGACAGCCCCCCGGACAACCCCCCCACCCCCCCTTGGACCCCGGACAACCCCCCCCCCCCCCCCCTGGACCCCGGACAACCCCCCAAACACCCCCCGGACAGCCCCCTAAACACCCCCGGACAACCCTCTGAACAACCCCCTGAACAACCCCCGGACAGCCCCCTGAACAACCCCGGAAAACCCCCTGAACAACCCCCAAACACCCCCCGGACCGACCCCGCACAGCCCCCCCACCCTCCTCCTTGGTCCCCGGACAGCCCCCCGGACACCCACCGGACAGCCCCCCCCGGACAGCCCCCCGGACAGCCCCTCCACCTTCCTTAATTTCATTAGCTCTGAAATGTTTCATAGCACGATCAACTAAAATCTAATCCATACTAAATATGATATAAAAATATTCTATATGAATTTCAATAAGATTTTAAGTGAAAACAAAAAGTGACATACGAAAAACTGACCAAACGCATTCGAAATGTGTTGATTCTTTAGGACAACGATCCATGGGTCATATTTGACGTGTACGAGTCATCCTCGCCTCAATCCGAGGCGCGGTGTGGTCAGAACAACTCAAAGTGTATGTCTTTTGTTTCAAAAGGACATCATTTTAAGTGAAAAACATCAACTGGCATACGGAAAACCGGCCAAACGCATTCGGATTGTGTTGATACTTTAAGACAACGATACATGGGTCATTTTAGACGTGTACGAGTCAACCCCTCCTCAATCTGAGGTCGTCCTCTATGAATTTGACCGTTTGACGCCCGTTTTGGCCGTTTATGACACCAGAACTGCGTTGTCGGTCACCGCAGGCATCACTTAAAACACGAATATTGAGCCGTATCGCGCAAACCGCACGTCCGCTTGATGTTCCATCTGCGCGTACACGTCACGAATAATAATTAGAATGTTTCTCGGTGGTTTCAGCTCAATCCGAAGACGCGGTGTGGCCGGCACCACTCAAGGTGTCCGTCTTTTGTTTCAAAAGGACGTCATTTTAAGTGAAAAGCATCAACTGGCATACGGAAAACCGACCAAACGCATTCCAAATCTGTTGATAATTTGTCCCAACAATCCATGGGTCATATGTGACGTATACGAGCCAACCCGGGATGAATCCGAGTCGCGGTGTGGCCGCGATAAGTCTAAGTGGCTCTCTTTTGTTTAAAATGAACACCATTTTATGTACATACGGAAAAACGACCAAACGGATTCGGTTTCCGTTGAAACTTTAGGAGAACGATCCATTGGTCATATGTGACATGTAAGAATTAACCCCGCCACAATCGGAGATGCGGTGTGGCCGACACCACTCAAAGCGTCGGTCTTGTGTTTCAAAAAGACGTCATTTTAAGTGAAAATCATCAAGTGACATACGAAAAACCGACCAAAGGCATTCGGACTGTGTCGATACTTTAGAACAAGGATCCATGGGTCGTATGTGACATGTACGAGTAAATCCCGCCTCAATCCGAGGAGCGGTGTGGCCGACACCATTCTAACTGTGTATCTTTTGTTTAAAATGGACAGGATTATAAGTGAAAAGAAAAACTGACATACGCAAAACTGACCAAACGCATTCCGAATCTGTTGATAATTTATCACAAAGATCCATCAGTCATATGTGACATGTACGAGCCCACTCGGGCTCAATCCGAGTCGCGGTGTGGTCGGGATCAGTCTAAGTGGCTCTCTTTTGATTAAAATGGACATCATTTTAAGTACATACGGAAAACCGACCAAACCCATTCGGTTTCCATTGAAACTTTAGAAGAACAATCCATGGGTCATATGTGAGGTGTACGAATCATCCCCGCCTCAATCCGAGGCGCGGTGTGGCCAACACCGCTCTAACTGTGTCTGTTTTGTTTAAAATGGGTAGGATTATAAGTGAAATGAACTGGCATACGCAAAACCGACCAAACGCATTCGGTTTCCATTGAAACTTTAGAAGAACGATCCATGGGTCATATTTGACGTGTACGATTCATCCCCGCCTCAATCCGAGGCACGGTGTGGTCGGAACAACTCAAAGTGTATGTTTTTTGTTTCAAAAAGACGTCATTTTAAGTGAAAAACATCAACTGGCATACGGAAAACCGGCCAAACACATTCGGATTGTGTTGATACTTTAAGACAACGATCCATGGGTCATTTGAGACGTGTACGAGTCAACCCCACCTCAATCCGAGGTCTTCCGCTATGAATTTGACCGTTTGACGCCCGTTTTGGCCGTTTATGACACCAGAACTGCGTTGTCGGTCACCGCGGGCACACGGCATGTCCGATTGATGCGCCGTCTGCTCGAACACTTCAGAAATCACTGTCCCGTATTTGTCATCTGATTTCAGGCCATTCTGAAATCGTTCGGCCCGTTTGGACCCCCCTCACGCGCGTTTACGAAGCGCGCGCATCACTTAAAACACGAATATTGAGCCGTACCGCGCAAACCGCACGTCCAATTGATGTGCCATCTGCGCATACACATCAAGAATAATAATTAGAATGTTTCCCGGTGGTTTCAGGTCAATACGAGGTCGTCCGCTTTGAATTTGACCGTTGGACGCCCGTTTTGGCCGTTTATGACACAAGAACTGCGTTGTCGGTCACCGCGGGCACACGCCACGTCCGATTGATGCGTTGTCTGCTCGAACACTTCAGAAATCACTGTCCCGTATTTTTCGTCTGATTTCATGCCATTCCGACTTCGTTCGGCCCGTTTGGACCCCCCTCACGTGCGTTTACGAAGCGCGCGCATCACTTAAAACACGAATATTGAGCCGTACCGCGCAAACCGCACGTCCGATTGATGTGCCGTCTGCGCGTACACATCACGAATAATAATTAGAATGTTTCTCGGTGGTTTCATCTCAATCCGGAGACGTGGTGTGGCCGGCACCACTCAAAGTGTCCGTCTTTTGTTTCAAAAGGACGTCATTTTAAGTGAAAAGCATCAACTGGCATACGGAAAACCGACCAAACGCATTCCGAATCTATTGATAATTTATCCCAACAATCCATGGGTCATATGTGACGTATACGAGCCAACCCGGGATGAATCTGAGTCGCGGTGTGGCCAGGATAAGTCTAAGTGGCTCTCTTTTGTTTAAAATGAACACCATTTTAAGTACATACGGAAAAACGACCAAACGGATTCGGTTTCCATTGAAACTTTAGGAGAACGATCCATGGGTTATATGTGACGTGTACGAATCAACCTCGCCACAATCGGAGACGCGGTGTGGCCGACACCACTCAAAGCGTCGGTCTTTTGTTTCAAAAAGACGTCATTTTAAGTGAAAATCATCAAGTGACATACGAAAAACTGACCAAAGGCATTCAGACTGTGTCGATACTTTAGCACAAGGATCCATGGGTCGTATGTGACGTGTATGAGTCAATCCCGCCTCAATCCGAGGAGCGGTGTGGCCGACACCGTTCTAACTGTGTATCTTTTGATTAAAATGGACAGGATTATAAGTGAAAAGAACAACTGACATACGCAAAACCGACCAAACGCATTCCGAATCTGTTGATAATTTATCACAACGATCCATCAGTCATATGTGACATGTACGAGCCCACTCGGGCTCAATCCGAGTCGCGGTGTGGCCGGGATCAGTCTAAGTGGCTCTCTTTTGATTAAAATGGACATCATTTTAAGTACATACGGAAAACCGACCAAACGCATTCGGTTTCCGTTGAAACTTTAGAAGAACGATCCATGGGTCATATGTGAGGTGTAAGAATCATCCCCGCCTCAATCCGAGGCGCGGTGTGGCCAACAACGCTCTAACTGTGTCTGTTTTGTTTAAAATGGGTAGGATTATAAGTGAAAAGAACTGGCATACGCAAAACCGACCAAACGCATTCGGTTTATATTGAAAATTTAGGAGAACGATCCATGGGTCATATGTGACGTGTACGAGTCATCCCCGCCTCAATCTGAGGCGCGGTGTGGTCGGAACAACTCAAAGTGTATGTCTTTTGTTTCAAAAAGACGTCATTTTAAGTGAAAAACATCAACTGGCATACGGAAAACCGGCCAAACGCATTCGGATTGTGTTGATACTTTAAGACAACGATCCATGGGTCATTTGAGACGTGTACGAGTCAACCCCACCTCAATCCGAGGTCGTCCGCTATGAATTTGACCGTTTGATGCCCGTTTTGGCCGTTTATGACACCAGAACTGCGTTATTGGTCACCGCACGCACACGGCACGTCCGATTGACGTACCGTCTGCTCGACCACTTCATAAATCACTCACCCGTATTTTTCGTCTGATTTCAGGCCATTCTGAAATCATTCGGCCCATTTGGACCCCCCTCACGCGCGTTTACGAAGCGCGCGCATCACTTAAAACACGAATATTGAGCCGTACCGCGCAAACCGCACGTCCGATTGACATTCCATTTGCACGTACACGTCACGAATAATAATTAGAATGTTTTCTGGTTTTTTCAGGTCAATACGAGGTCGGACGCTATGAATTTGACCGTTGGACGCCTGTTTTGCCGTTTATGACACCAGAACTGCGTTGTCGGTCACCGCGGGCACACGACACGTCCGATTGATGCACCGTCTGCTCGAACACTTCAGAAATCACTGTCTCGTATTTGTCGTCTGATTTCAGGCCATTCCGACTTCGTTCGACCCGTTTGGACCCCCCTCACGCGCGTTTACGAAGCACGCGCATCACTTAAAACACGAATATTGAGTCGTACCGCGCAAACCGCACATCCGATTGATGTGCCGTCTGCGCGTACACGTCACGAATAATAATTAGAATGTTTCTCGGTGGTTTCAGCTCAATCTGAGGTCGCCCTATATGAATTTGACCGTTGGACGCCCGTTTTGGCCGTTTATGGCACCAGAACTGCGTTGCCGGTCACCGTGGGCACACGACACGTCCGATTGACATGCCGTCTGCTCGACCACTTCAGAAATCACCCACCCGTATTTTTCGTCTGATTTCATGTCATTCTGACTTCGTTCGTCCCATTTGGACCCACCTCACGCGTGTTTATGAAGCGCGCGCATCACTTAAAACACGAATATTGAGCCGTACCGCTCAAACCGCACGCCCGATTGACGTGCCGTATGCGCGTACACGTCACGAATAATAATTAGAATGTTGCACGGTGGTTTCATCTCAATACGGAGACGCGGTGTGGCCGGCACCACTCAAAGTGTCCGTCTTTTGTTTCAAAAGGACGTCATTTTAAGTGAAAAGCATCAACTGGCATACGGAAAACCGACCAAACGCATTCCGAATCTGTTGATAATTTATCCCAACAATACATGGGTCATATGTGACGTATACGAGCCAACCAGGGACGAATCCGAGTCGCGGTGTCGCCGGGATAAGTCTAAGTGGCTCTCTTTTGTTTAAAATGAACACCATTTTAAGTACATACGTAAAAACGACCAAACGGATTCGGTTTCCGTTGAAACTTTAGGAGAACGATCCATGGGTCATATGTGACGTGTACAAATCAACCCCGCCACAATCGGAGATGCGGTGTGGCCGACACCACTCAAAGCGTCGGTCTTTTTTTTCAAAAAGATGTCATTTTAAGTGAAAATCATCAAGTGACATACGAAAAACCGACCAAAGGCATTCGGACTGTGTCGATACTTTAGCACAAGGATCCATGGGTCATATGTGACGTGTACGAGTCAATCCCGCCTCAATCCGAGGAGCTGTGTGGCCGACACCGTTCTAACTGTGTATCTTTTGTTTAAAATGGACAGGATTATAAGTGAAAAGAACAACTGACATACGCAAAACCGACCAAACGCATTCCGAATCTGTTGATAATTTATCACAACGATCCATCAGTCATATGTGACATGTATGAGCCCACTCGGGCTCAATCCGAGTCGCGGTTTGGCCGAGATCAGTCTAAGTGGCTCTCTTTTGATTAAAATGGACATCATTTTAAGTACATACGGAAAACTGACCAAACGCATTCGGTTTCAATTGAAACTTTAGAAGAACGATCTATGGGTCATATGTGAGGTGTACGAATCATCCCCGCCTCAATCCGAGGCGCGGTGTGGCCAAAACCACTCTAACTGTGTCTGTTTTGTTTAAAATGGGTAGGATTATATGTGAAAAGAACTGGCATACGCAAAACCGACCAAACGCATTCGGTTTCCATTGAAACTTTAGGAGAACGATCCATGGGTCATATGTGACGTGTACCAATCATCCCCGTCTCAATCGGATTCTAGATATAATTGTCATCTAAATTTTAAATTGAATTCTATATGAATTATGTATGTTTATGAATTGTAATTTAATTATGGATGTGTATAGTTTCAGGATCCATTATATGTTAAATGTGTATGAATTTGTTCGTAATTGTATATGTATGTTTTATTTTATTGCAGGTACAATAGTTGTATCGAAAATGAGGTGAAAATGAGGCCTGATGAGATGAGAGGTGCCTGATGTACAGGGGAGAGGGCTGCCAAATTGCAGCAGCATAGGGTATGCCAACGGTTTTAAACCGTTGGCATATAATTCTAAATAAGTTTTTACCAACGGTTCATTGAACCGTTGGTAAATATCTCTTTTCCCAACGGTTTAGAACCGTTGGGAAAGAGGTCACCCATGTGGTTTTTACCAACGGTTTGGGAGAAACCGTTGGGAAAAACTATCCCAACGGTTCACCCAAACCGTTGGGATAGAGTGCCTTCTGTCACCCTACCCCAACGGTTTCCAGTAAACCGTTGGGAAAGGTTTTCCCCACGGCCTACTTCCCCACGGTTGATAGAACCGGTGGTATATTATATACCAACGGTTTGAGGGGCTTTCCCAACGGTTCACAACCGTTGGGAAATAGTGTATTTCCAGTAGTGTGGTCGCCTTCTCGTTCCGCCGCGGCCCGTCTCCGGCCGCGGTCTCTTTCGTAAACAACGACGCGGAGCGTCGTCACCACATTTCTTTATTGCTGCTCGCTCCGGCCATAAATTCTTTTGTTCCTGCGCGGTGCGACGACACCGCGCTGTCTCCGCTAAATCAACACGAAAGATTAGAAGGGGGAGGAGAATCGGCCGTGTTCGTGTGGTCCTATCTCCTCCCGTTATAATGATAACAGTTGGCCAATCGTATAAACACAACAATGAACGTTTCACAATTTTTTTAATAAAAATTGGAACTACGCCCAACGGATTATTCTTTCATGTTCGAGGGAATGAAACACGTAATTTGAAAAGGACAAACTCCTACCTTGGTTCTGGAACGAAGTTCGATGATCGATAACGATTCGCGGAAGTCGAGCGTCGCGGTGGTCGGTGTCACGGAAGAAGAACGTCGATGTCGCGGTTATGTCGTCACGGAAGACGGTTCCCGAGGACGTGGAGTTCTTCGTCGAAGTTCGAAGGTTCTTCGTGTTCTTTGTCAGAGTTGAAGAAGAAGAAAAAGGAGAAGCTCCCAAAATTCCTCTAAAGGTGGTAAAAGAAATTCAACCAGAATAAAATAAACTTTAAGCTTATATTATTAAATAACTTTACAACGGGAATTTCAAAGGTTTGAATTGAACAACTCACCTCAATTAATACTTAAAGTTGTCAAACATTAATTAAAAGGAGGGTTAATGGGAGTTTTGAGGGAAGATGGAAGGTTGGGTTTCGTGTGGGCCCCACCACACTTAATCCTCCCAAGGGAGGTTAAGTGGATGTGGGTCCCACTCCCAACTCCCTTTGGAAGGATTTATAAAAAAACATCAAGTTAAAATAAAAATTTTATTTCACAAATTTTATTTAACTTAATCTAAAAACCCAAAAACTAACTTTCAACCCGTAATAAACGAAACTTCCGAAAAGGCCCCCTTAAGCGAATATCGGCGCTGAGAGTTCATCGGTGCCCTCGGATTTCAAATCCGAGCACCGGATCAAAAGTTAGAAATTCCCGCTCGTTCGTTCCCTGAAGGTACCCAAGCCAAACTTCGGAAATTGATTCCAGGAACTCCGGGCCTCGGAATCAGGTGCCGTCAGAAACCGCGCTCTTGTAAAATTCCAAAAAAAATTAAGAAAAATTTCCCTTGAATTTTACGGGTCTTTACAGGGAGGGTTGTTTTCTCATTATTAAATTCATTTGGTTATTATTCTTTTCAAGATAAGAAATAGTGTTTATTATTGAGGAAAATTTCATTAATTATATCATGTGAGTTTGAAACAATGGTGCTTAAATCATCAATGAATCAGGGAATAGTATATTTAATTTATAATGTTTTTATAACCTAAATTTTTGAAATTTATTATTCACCAAAAACTAAAGTATTTCACTAAAATCTAAAATATTCTGAATTACCATTTCTACATGTGTAGAATTAAAAAAACTCCATTTTATAAAATTAATTATTTAAATTTGATTAATTTAATTTTTAATTAAAATCACCATTAACCTGAAAAATACTCATTTAAAATTTAAAAATGATTTTATTACACATCGTAAAATTACTTAAGGTCTCATAAATCTATCTTCAAATAATAATAAATAAAAATATTATTTAACTGATACATTTTATGGAAATACTTTATCTTGTAAATTATTAAATTAATCATACAATTATAATTGAATATTTATAACCTATAAAAATAACAACATTGAATTAATAATTTTTAAAATATTTATATACTTATACTATGATATAATTATATCATATTATAACATATAAGATAGATAAATTTTATTTATACATTAATTGGGGATGTTACTATTCAATTTTCCAGTTTACTATTCTGAATGGTTCACGTTACTATTCTGAAGTTGATGTTATTATTTCATCGATATAGGTTACTTAACTTCTATAAGTAAATTTTCTTTCATTAATCCATCATTTATAATGTTCTTATTGAGTCATTAAGGTGATTTTAAGTGATTATACTATTTAAAATTATTATAATAAGGGTGAAAATAGATTAATAAAAGTTAGGGTCATTACGTTGTTCTCCGCTTTTGTATTTTCACCCCAAAAATTTCATTTTCACATAAATAGGTTAAGGTACTTCTCCTTCCTCTCCTCCTATAGTTCCAAAGTTACTTCTTCATACTTAGGGTGTTTCCAAAACACTAGGACAAGGTGGTTTGTCTTGTTATTTATAACCTTATATCTTTGGTCCGGAATCATTAGTGGATACTTCTCATAAAGAAGATCATCTTCTAGTTGTACCACCTCTGAGTCCAGAACATGCAAGGGATCTAGTATGTAATTCCTTAGGAATGATATGTCGAACACATCATGAACTTGATCCATATTTGGTGGAAGTAAATGATGATAGGCCATGACTCCTATGTGATAAAGGACTTAAAATGGGCCAATGTACCTTGGTATTAGCTTCCCATTCTTTCTAAACTGCATGACTCTCTTCCATATTGATATTATAAGGATGACATTATCTCCAATGTCGAACTCGAAGTCCCTTCGACAGCTATCACCATATCTCTTTTTCTAACTCTATGAGGCTTTGATATGTTGTTGGATAGATTGAAACTTCTCTCTCATATGTTTCACAAGATCAGGTCCATGTATCTATTTTTCACCAAATTTATCCCAATAGGTTGGAGTTATACATCAATTTTTAAAAAATTCATCATATGGAGACATCTAAATACTCAAGTGGAAGCAATTGTTATATGATAGCTCAACCAATGGGAGATTCTAATCCCACCCAACATTGGATTCTAATGATAATGATCTTAGAATATCATTGAGTGTCTGAATAGTACTTTCAGATTAGCCATTAATTTGGGGGTGATAGGTCATGATGAAATTTAATTTAGTACTCAATGCAGGTTAAAGACTCCACTTTAATTTAGATGTGAATATGTGATCATGATTAGAGACAATTGAGATTGGAACCCCATGAAGTCTCGCCAGTTCCTTCAAATACAACATTTCTAGTTTTTCAATAGAGTGGTCTTCCTGAATAGTGATAAAGTGTGAAGTATTGGTGAGTCGGTCCAATACAACTGATATCACTATGTTTGCTTTAGATATCTTTGGGAGACCAGTGCAAAAGTCCATAGTGAAATTCTCCCATTTTCACATTTGGTATATGAAATGGTTCCATCATCCCTTTAGACCTTTTTTCTATTCGTTAAATTGATGAAATATCAATAAATTTGAGATATATTCTGAAATCTCCTTCTTCATGTGTCCCACAAAAAGTGTTCTCAAAGATCACAATATATCTTGGTACCCCTGAGAGGGATAGTGAAAGTTGAGCTATGTTCATTTTCCAATAGCTCCTTCATTATCCGAGGTGATAAAGTCTCATAGAGCCTTGTTCCCAAAAAAAATCACTCCACCATCATCGATATGGAACTCTTGTAGTTTACCTTCCATTACTTCATTATCCTTCATTGGTAACTCTTGATCATACCATTGTGATTCCTTAAAAAAAATTGATAGTTGGTTGGGAAATAATTTTGGAAAGGTAGGATATATTCTCTTCCATTATGATTTCCAAATCCATACTTTTCTTTTCCATGAAGATAGGGTCATTCTCAATCTGCAACTCGGATAAAGAAGCATGTTTATTCCTAAAAAAGCATCATCTGCATTATTTTCCTTATTGGGATGGTATTGAGTAGATAAATCATAGTCCTTGATTAGATCTAACCATATCCTTTGATTTATGTTGAGATCCTTTTGTGTGAATATATACTTTAAGCTCTTGTGATTGGTATATATTTCACACTTCTCACTATAGAGTGACTGCCACTAGACATTCAAGAAAAAAATCACAACTGCTAACTCTAGATCATGTGTTCGGTAGTTCTGCTCAAGGATCTTCAAATATCATGAGTCATAAGCTATCACATTTCCATTTTTTATGAGTATACAACCTAAGACATTCTTTGAAGCATCACTTTATACCATGGAACTTTCTCCACATTTTGGTAATGTGAGTATATGTGCAATGATCACCTTATACTTTATATCCTTGAATAGTTCTTCACATTATTCCATCCAAACACACTTTACCATTTTCCATGTCATCTTAGTATGTAAGCTTGATAATCGTGAAAAATTTCTCAAGAAGACATCGATATTGCCCAGATAATCCAAGAAAACTATGGATTTACATGACACTAGAGGGTCTGATCTATTCTTTAATTTCCATTTTTATGGGTCCATATAATTTCCCTCACTTGTGATCACATGTCCCAAGAATGTGACTTTCTACATCCAATAGTCACACTTATTGAACTCGACATACAACTACTTCTTCCTTAATTTCACTAACACAAGCCTCTAATATTCTTCATGTACCTCCTTACTCATGGAGTATATGAAAATATCATCTATAAACTCTTCCAAAATTATTTTTAGGTAATTCTTGAAGACTCTATTTATCAAATCCATGAAGATTGCAGGGGAATTAGTAAGTACTAAGGGCATCACCAAAAACTCATAGTGCCCTTACCTTTTAAAAATAGCACTATTATAAATGACTTCCTTCATTTAATTTAGATCCTGATATCCAGAATGAAGATCCACCTTTGATAGGTACTGATCTCCTTGTAACTGATTGAAAAATTCATCAATCTTTGAAACAGGTTACTTTCTCTTTATAGTGATCTTGTTGAGTTCCCAATAATTGATACATAGCCACATTTATCCATCCTTCTTCATGAAATATAGCACTATATCACCCCAAGGTGATGCACTAGGGAATATGAACCCTTTATTCAAATGTTCTTGCATCTACTTTATTAAATGCTCCAGTTTTTCAAGAGTTATCCTATAGGGGAACATTGAGATAGAAGTCGCTCTGGGTATGAATACTATTGAGAAAACCATCCATCCAAATTAACTTTTTAATTTTCCAACACTTTTAGGGGGAAGTGATAACCCAACAAAAAAGTAAGTCAAGCATCAAAGGTTACAACAGACTTATCAAACTCAAGTCAAAGGGGATTTGAGTCTCTTTCCCTAAGAAATTTCCAGGGAAGGGAATTTTCCTGGAAGTCAGGATCTTACCCTAAGTGTTCTTCATAGTTCCTTGCTAGATACTCCCATGCTTGTATATATTCTGCTTTGGTGATCTTCTCCATGTTGAAACCTCTGATCAGAATTCAGTCCTGCTTGTCAATCCAATCAGCATGCTCTTTAGAAACTGTCACTTGGATAAATCTTCCCATCATTTGATCAATATCTTCCATCGTTGCTTTAATCACTAAAACATACTCCTTCATGTCTTCACCATAGTTCATGAAGAGTTCTAGATGGGAATCCAACTCCACCTCCTTTGGACTATGTTGTTCATCAGACCCAGTTTCACATTACTAACCCGATAAAAGGGTATCCTCCCTTCCCCGAATCATCATCTCAGGGTTCAGTTTCCCTGGTGTTGATCACCCACCTTTTGGTCTCCATCCTCTTTGGCTTGGGTAACAAGGACATCATCATATCGAGTCTCCTTTCTTGATCCTTACTGGCTCTTATGATCCTTTAGTTTACTATCTTATTTGGCCGACCAAGTATCCATCAGTTTAGGAAGATAAGAGTAGTCTTTTCAACCCATAGATTTCAGCTTCTTTGAATCAATTCAACTTCCTAGATCCCAATTTTCCTTATTACCTTTCTTCCTCCTTTGGTTGTGGAGAACTTTACCAGCCCTTCCCAAATCTATATTGTCTTCAAGTTGTCCCTCTCCATATATATCATCCTTAGAGAGGCAGTTGGAATTGCATTCAGGCTCTCCCTCATTTCTTAAACTTTTGAATCTATTATTTAAGATGGGCCTAGACAAAACCATTCCTTGGTTGGCCCCTTGGCTAGTGGTCAGAGACCTGCCTACCTCATGTGCAGGCTCTTGCCACTCCTATACATCCTTGTGCTTTCCCTTTATAAAGGTCTGATCCCCCCTATCAGAGGTGTTTCTATCTCCAGATCATACCACCATGGCATAGGAACATGGTTAAATTCTAGATACACCCTTGGGGGATGGTTCAGCAGCTCCCCTATGGGCCCCTAAGTCCTGAGAATGATCCTTGGTCACTTCCAAAGGCACCGCAACCACCACACTAGCTTGGGGACCCCTATAAAGGGTTATGGGATGGTTCATAATATGAAAAGATATTTCCTTTTTATAATATTATATGTGTTATTTAAATAATGAGATCCAATCCATCCCCTGTATAGAATTGAATTCCACAAAGTTAAGTGTTATGAGATTCACTATAAGAAAAATACCACATATGCCAACAGAAGAATAGTTTAATGCATGGGTTACAATGATTTCACCAAATTGTGTTTTATCAATGTATCTACATCAAGGTTTCCGTAATTCAATTCAATATATCTTAAAATCTTTTAAGATATAAAGTAATTCATAGAACCAAAATCAAATATGATTTTTTCTATTGTTGACTGAATAGAAAGTGTACCTTGTACGACATTGTTTTCTTTCTATAATTTTGAAGTAGTGATGGAATATACCTTCCCATGATCCTTTGTCTTTATTGGATTATTCCACTAATTACCCATGAGGATTCATGGTTTATCACATAAATTGAATAGTTCCCTTTCTCCCTACACTTGTAGCATTGGACCGTGGGTGGTGCTCTCATTTCCTCCACCACAATTTCTTGATTAATAATTTCTTTTACACATTCATATGATTTTATTCCTTCTCTCCCACATTTGAAGCATTTCCCTATCCCTTTTATGAAGTTATGATGATTCTTCTTCCCAAATTTTTGACATGTGGGTGGTTATGTTTTCTATCCACAACATGAAACTCCATCTTTCAATTTTATAACCATATCCATGGGACCATCCTCAAAAATACATATCCAATTTGAGAGAACATCGAACAAATTCTTCATAAATTTCAAAGTCTTTAATTTATAGAGCCTTTAGATGTTTTGGTTTTAATCCCCTAAAGAATCTATCAATTTTTCTACCATTGTTGATAACAAAATATGTTGTGTGATTTAAAGACTTGTGAAATTTTATTTTTAGGTCATGCCGGATTATCCTTAATTTTTCATCATCTCTATGAATTCTCTCTCCATAATTGTATGAATAGTTATATAGAAATACTTATTATGAAACATTATCTTAATGTCTTCCCAATCCATCCCATCAATTTATTCCTTCGTCTTGGTGTTCGTAATCAATTCCCTCCATTGATCAGAAACTCCATCAAAATGGTAAATGGATACAGTCACCTTCTCCATATCAAAACAGAAAAGCATATAAATGATCTTATACATTGATTTTACCTGCTATTACAGTACAGGTGGATCATAAGATCCACTAAAAATCGGTGGTCATTGCTGCATAAAACACTCGATATCAAGTTTCACCCTCTTGGGTGAAGGAAGATGTTCTACATTATTTAGGTTATTGTTCATAACCTAGGATCTTTGGGTAAGCATTGCCCAAAAATTGTTAACTCCACCTCCCAAGGCATTAAGGATGTCATTCAAGAAGTCACAGCATTATCCCTTTAATGGGTTGTTGGCCTAGTTTCTCTTAGTTCCCACCATTTTTTAAAATACAAAAGGTTAGAACAAAACATAAACCTGGAAGTTGATAATAAATAATTTATTCCTTCATAGAATTAAGTCTAAAGGAATATATTGTCGGTTCCCTAGGTATATCATTTTATAAAACAATGTTTCTTTGGTGCTTACTTATACTTAGTCTCATACTAAGGGTTTTCACTAGGTTTCTCTAATCCCAATTCCCAAATTAAATAAACTGTTATCTGATACCAACTATTGTGACCCTATTTTTTCTTACGTTACTATTACATAATTTTAATGATAAACAACTAAAATAGTTTAAATGACCATTATTTGAAGGTTTAGTGTCTTGAAAAATGAGGGCCATACATACCATTTACAGAATAAAACTAAAACATTTATTTAATTCCTTCTTCTATAGCTTCTTATTGGACCTTGAATTCTCCTTATTATAAGTATCCATGTAAGGTTATACATAAAAAACGGGTGATATAAAAACCTAGTAAGAATATAGATAAGAACATGAAACAATATAACATGGGTAAGAATAATTATCATCATAACATATTTATAGGATCATAATCATGAGAGGAAGAATTAGATAATGTCAAGGAATGTGGCAATTAAAAAAATTAAACATCATGCCTTAGTGATAAACTACCAAACATATTTTTGAACAAATATAGGATAATGTTCGTGGATATTTCACATTTTATCATTATTTTCACCACATTACCCATTGCATTATAGCACTATATAATTCTGGGCATGCTCGTCACATCATAACATTTACATTATCAAGCATGCCACATAGAACTCATATCAATCTTGGAGATAAAATAAATCATGGAAGGGAATGGGTTTAATTTTATAAATTATACATTCATAAAATTTGGGTTCCCAAATAAAAACTTGAATAACATACATTATATATTAATCATCAATCTTGAGTGAAGATGAAACAATCTCGAGAAGTTATAGGTGTGTTTTTTCAAGGAATTGTTATTTTGAATGAAATTGTGTTTTATATAAACTTATGTAAAAAAATATCTTATAAAAGGTAAGATAATGATGAAGAAATTAGATTTTGGGAATATCCATATAGAAAATGGGGTGAAATAAGGAAACCCCAATGAATGATAGGTGGGTTTGAGAATTCCTTTTACCTTATGTCTGAATGATTTCCTCACAATAATATCATGTATAATTACATTAGATTAATTAATTAAGAAATAAAAATCCTTATATGAAAGGATTTGATTCATTATAGGTTTATTATGTTCATTTATAATCTTTTTTATGAGTTATAGAATTTAATTTCATTTTCCAAAAACATGTGTTTTCATTGTTTTTATGATTAGTTTCCTAGTATACATGAATGGAAGTTCATCTGAAATGAGGATAAATTTATAGAATTGTTATTATATGTTAATAATGATCTTACAGAAGTCTAAATTATCTTATAAAATATTTTTTATATGGTAAGAGGATGAATCATTAGATAAAAGTTAACGATGACCATTTTAGGTTAATTTTGTTGGTTTTCGGTCACAATGAATTTGTTCTGTTTTATCATTTAGTATTATGAATTATTGTTACATGAAGAATATAAAAAGTATTATAACATAAATTTTAAAATATTTTTTCAACCATTTAATGGTTTTATTTATATCATTTAAGGTTTATAAGTAAAATGAATGAGCATCTTCCACGATGTCGGTAAATTGACAGATCACGGGTGATGATTTCATTTTTAATATAAAATCGAGGTAGGGAAGAGTTTAATGAGTAATATTCTATTAACAATATAGAATATAAGTATATAAAACATAATAGAGTTATAACTCTATTTATATAAGATAATTTTAGGATAACAGAATAAAAGAAATGAAATTGAAAAGTAATTAGAAGAAATAAGAAGAGGATTTTACCTCTTGGATTTATCCTCCTTGAAAACATCCATAAGGAAAAGTTGTTGGTCTTTGGATGATACCATGAGATCCTAGATGTAATAGAAGAACTTGAGGAGATGTTTTGGATGAATTTGGACAAGGTTCAAAGATTTAGAGGTGTGAGGATAAGAGGGGATGAGGAGTGGTATTTATAGTGGAAGAGATGGGTGCTTTCCCATTATTTAATTCATTGGTTTTTTTCACAAGACAAGAAATAGAGTTGATTATTGAGACTAAATTAAGTAATTTGATCATGTGAGTTATAACCAATGGTTCTTACATCATACATGATTCGTGGAATAGTGTATTTAATTTAAAATTTATTTATACAATAAATTATCATATTTTTCTATTCATAAAAAATGCAATTATTTCATAAAAATACCAAAAATTTACCCAACACTTTTTCGATGTATATAACTAAAAAATGAACACCATTTTATGAAAATAATTTTTTAAATATGGATAATTTAATTTTCAATAGAAATTAGCATTTCCTAAAGAAATAAGGATTTTATAATTATAACTAATTTTATAACACATTGGAAATTTTCTTAAGGGAGTAAAATTGTTTTAAAATCATAAAACATAAAAATATTAATTTATGAATACATTTTATTTATGTAAATTTTCCTTTAAATTATTAATTTAATCATAAAATTATAATTACATATTTATAACTTACAAAAATACCAACAATTAATTAATAAATTTTAAAATTATTATTTACTTATACTATGATATAATTATATCATATTTTCACTTAGAAGATGGATAAATTTTATCTATACTTTCATTGGTGAGGTTACTATTCAGTTAACCAGTTTACAATTCATAAGGTTCATATTACTATTCAAAATTTTAGATTTATTTTTCATCAGTATAGGTTCCTTAATTTTTAGAAATAACTTATATTTAATTCATTAATAATTTATAATGTTTTCATGGTGTTCTTAATGTTATGTTATGTTATGTTATGATATTATTTAGAATAATTATATAAAGTGGAAATTCGATTGATAAAATTTTGGGCCTTCACACTTATAACCTCATCTATGGATATATTCTGATAATCTAGCTACCTAGACTCTATATAATTTTTTTCAGTTTTGTTTTATGAATAAAGGTATTTCCATGGATAAGTTTCTTATCTCATTTTCCTATCTTTCTCACTGTATATCCTGCTTTTTAATGTAGCAATTATGATGGGATGTCTCTCAATAGTCCATGTGTGGTGAGGGACCAAGATCTATTGTAACTACATCATCATCCATATAAACTTATATGGTTCTTCAATTAGATCAATTTGATTCATTCTCTAATAGTGGTGAAAATATAGTTCAAAGATAGTGGTGTTGGTTCTATGAAAAATCAATCCACATGGGATTTGGTTATATTATTGGTGAAACCATATGAGAAATCTATACACATGAAATCCAATTCAACACTTATAAGAGTTTTTAAAAATATTTTCAGAGAGTTTGACCGGGGATTAGGTGTAGTGATTCAGGCTAGAGTGTTTCTAGATCATATAGACTTGATCTAGGTGAATTTAATGAATGAATACAGGATTTCATTTTTTTTGTGGAATATAATCATGGATATTGGAAAAAAATTACATTATCAACCCATTATCTTAGAGGATCCTTTATGAGTTCTTATTAAGAATAAATTAGTATATTAAGTTTTTTCATTCAATTTTTTCCCTCATAAAATGATATATTTGAGGATGTTCCTTGGTTTTTGGTCCGCTGGAGTCTACTCTAACAAACTATCCTTGTTTTTTAAGTGAAACCCCATCACTCATGTTGTATGGACATGGTCCAATTATAGGAATCATGTAAAATAATTGTTTCTATTTTAATGAATTATTACTGAATATTGTTGAAAATCACTTTTTGTTACTTTTTATGGATTATAGTTGCTGGTTTCATTCATCTAAACTGGTATTTTTTGTATATAGTTTTCTATTATAAATATTGTATTATCGGTTCTTGAGGTTTATTTTTGGATACTAGTTTTTACTGAACATGTTATAGTTTAGTGCAATTTTTATCACTTTCTTGAATATTTTCTTATATAGTGACATAATATTATGTTCATTGGAAGATGTTTTCGGTCTTTTGATTCTTTGGTTTATTTTAAATCATGTTATTGGTCCTTGATGGATTGATATTGATTTTTTCACCTTCTTTAAACATTTTATTACCTATCATTGAAACTTTTCAAATTTTTGTTTTTTTACAACATCACTAAAACCAATAATTTCATTGGTTATTGAATAAAGACATTATTTATAACATGTTATTAAAAAATTTATGCATGAGATGCTTACGATAATAAAATTCTGCATTCCGCTTTCGGTTTATCACTAATTTGGGTGTTTAACTGGATAATTGTTATGTTAATAGGGTCTATAACCTATGGTTGGACATTGTTTTGTTTTAGAGTTTTGTGGTGGTGAGAAAGAGACATCCAGATGGATTGTGGAACCCACCGAACTGCTAGTACTGCTTAACTACTCGTTGATTCAGTCTTGATGGGTGTACCTTAACTGTGTCATGTGACATTTTAATTATACTCATTTTACCACCTTAATTACATAATTCTGTATTTGAACCCCCTATTTAAAATCTGATATATAACCTCTTGACACCAGTTTTCTCTCATTATCCTCCCCTTAGTTCTTCAATTTTTGAGCGATGTGATGATTCTAGAACTGTAGGTTCTCTCAAGATCTATATCAAATTATTCTTCCACCTTGAGAGTTTTTGCATTGACCTATGATGGTTCCATGAATTATGTGTGTATCCAATAAGGATTTATTTCCTCTTACATAGATCAAGGATGAATCTAGTGATTTATAAAAATCTTAAAATATGCTTGAGATCTACCATCGACTATGGAAATCTTTTGAGAATCTGTTTTTGAATCAAATTCCTATACCTATTCTAAAGGGAGGATTTATTATATGACAACAATCCATTAATGATCGTTTGTTAGAATGGTGGTGGTTCTGACATATAAATGGAATTACATTTACCAAAGTTATATATATCATGAATGATGGATGTTACAAGGTAATTTATCATTGAACGTCCATCCTAACACCTTTTTCTTCTTGAATCTCATATTGGAAATTTATTCTAATGGTTAATTCTTTACATATTGATATTCGTTGCTAAAACCAAGTTTATCTTTTGTAATTGACTAGGAATTAATTTTCTATTCATGAATATCCAATCGATCCAGTGAATTAGAATACACTTCATCAACATATCATCGAAATAGTTTTCATAATAGACTCTAATAGGCATGTTAATTTGGAACTAAAATTATTTCCATAGAACCTCATTTGGTCTCATTTTGAAACCTATTTCTTAATGAACCAAAAACTTATATAAGAATCATTAATATGGAAATTAGTTTTTTTCAGAGTGTAATGTGATTTGGGATTTAATAATGTTTTGATTATTTTGATACCTTCTCAATAAGATGGGGTTATGATGTTCTTGCCCATTTAGGGATCTTCTAAACAATTCTTTCTTAAAAATGACTATTGTGTTGGCAGTTCATGTTTTACCACTTTAGATAATGATAACATGTGTGTGTGTTGCTCGTGGAACCTATATATGATGTTTGATTCCATGAGAATACATATATTTTTGTTATCCACATTTTATTTTTATTACATGTACTTGTATATTTATACTAACTCTCATGATGGCATGATATGTTCTGAATAATATACTCTACCATATTAAGTACAATATAATGACATTGGATTTATTATTCTTGGTACATAGGATAGGTTGATCATTGTGATACAGATACACCTTAGAGGGGGAGTTCATACAACATGTGATTATAATGAAAGTGGACATGGACACAGGATATGGACACAATGGACTTTATGATGGGGTTGTGGAATGACTTGATGTATAGACAGGGTTTGATAGTCTTGTGGTCTAGACCATGATCTAGGTGGGATGATATGGATTTGTATAATTATACAACTCAATGGTTGAGACTACTGAGAGATAGGTTCACTAGCCGTATGACTATCTCTTGGTCACTTTTGACATCATTATAACTATCCTTCTAGTATGAATCCCAAGAAGGTATCATCTGGACACATTGTAGCCTGGGTTGAACAAGAATTCTCTATGTATGATTATTTAATATTGTATTTTAATTTATTAATATCATGATATAAAACATATATAACATCACGTACATGTCAAGGATTAATTGGTGGTGTCCTATTAGGTTTTATTACCCACACCCTAGACTAGATTCTTGATGTGCATGCAGAATTCATGTATTGGGAATATAGTAAGGGAAAAGGCCTTGTGGAAGATAGTTGAGTTATTGAGCATGGAGCTGGTAGATGAATTAGGTTGGACTACAGAGGATTTCCATAGAGGTATATTTATTTCTCTTATTTTACTTATACTCTAGTATCTCTTTCCAAACACGAAACTCTGATTATTTATTTGTATTAAATGTGTGTAATTTGTTACTTCATTATGATGTTCTATAATACACCTTTATTATTTTGAATGTTTTCAATATTTTATTAATGTTTTAGGTGTATGATTATAATACCAAGGGTATTTCCTCCCTATTGATGTTTTTTCAACCTTCATTGTTAGTTGGAATCAATTTTCATATAAAGAGTCACAGATGAGTTCTTATGGATCTGTAGCTCCAACAGAGTTGGTGAGTTTCTATGCACCTAGTCGGCTCATGTGTAATAGAACTCTTAGTTACCATTTATGAGTTTTTTTAGTATTATGGAATTTAAGTGTCATCATGTATCTTTAGTAGTGAAATTAGATTATATTTCTCATATATACAGGCCATGTTTTACTTAAGAGTTTTTTAATTTAATTCCATGATTTTTATTATCAGATCAAGATTGACTTGTATTCTCTGTTGAGTGATATACCTTTTTTTATTACTATTTTGATATATCTATTTACATGGATTTGTTTAAATTTATAATGCTCATATTTTTTGTATAACTATATGAATATGACAAACATATCGATATGGAGAACATTGGGTTATTCTAAGAGGGATATTCCTTGGGTTATGGGTAACCACCCTATTAACATTTTTTGGCCCCATATACTAATTAAGATTTATCCAAATTATTTTATATTTTATAATTTTTCATTCATATTTCAGAATGATTTTGCCTCAAAGAAGTATAATGGGACCACCATGTGATGTGGGTCGGCATGCTTGAAGTAGGGTGGATGTCGTAGTTCCATTGCTGACTATACATGAGGGTGTATCAGAGAACCCTCCCATATATTATCTAGTGATGCAGGTAGTGAGCCAAACATAGTAGGGAGTCTTTCCTCTTGTTACTTCTTATGTAGAGGTAACCATTTTTTATGTTCGATTACACTAAATAATTACAGCTATAGGATCCACCATCAATTTAGGGAACTTAAGGGCTGAAGGATGCAGAGGACTTGATTGATATCATCGAAGGTGTCCTTGACCTCATTAAGAAAACTAATGAAATTAAGGTGAAGATGATAGTGTCCATGCTATAAGAATAAACTAGAAGATGGTAAGGTATGATGGTAATGGATTAATGACATGATGATCTCATATATGAGGCATTGAAGAACAAATGTTTTATAGAATTAATTCCTGATATGATAAAGTTGGACTAAGAATATGAGTTCATATATATTTAGTAAAAATCCATGATAGTTTCAACAAACTCCCCTTATTTCACTAACCTATATTATTTTTCTCCCCTACTATCATGGAATTAGGAATAAAAAATTAGAAATTTTGAGATCGGTCTATGTCCTGACATCTTATGATAGGTTAGGATTTTTGACCTAAAAACATACCCTAAAGTTCCACCAAATAACATGACTGTTAAGAAGGGCCTACAGGAGGATCGAATAGTGGGTCTTCTTCAACCATTCAAGAATAAGGTGGGTGGAACTCCTACTGCTTCCATGAGTTTCACATCAAGTATAAGAAAGATGAAGACTAGATAATTTAATCTTGGTGGTAGTAAGTAGGTTGACTAAAGTATTACTTATTCATCATCCACATGAAGAGTTTCACAGTGCATCAACTATGGAACAATCAGACATTACTAATAGTTTTTCTTTGTATCATAGAGAATGTGTCTATAGTGTGTAAAGATGATTCATCCCCAACATTTGTGCTTTAGAGTATTCCACAAGGTATCGAGGTAGACATGGTGAAGGAATTAGAGATCTTTCCAAGGTCCTCAATAGCAGCATCAGACTGTTATGACTAAAAGGAATCACATATCTCAAGTAAAAGGTTATGTAGATTTAGTAACATGAGTTATTATAGTGGATCAGACTCCATCAGATGGTTTTTTAGGGTTTTATACTCTCCTAGATATGGTATTGATCACTTCTATGATTTAAATTACTTTTACTGATAATGGTTCTTCCCATTCCTTTATATCATAAAATTTTATTTTTTAATTTGACTTACTGATGAAATTGACTTCTAAGTTTCCTACTCGTGATCTAATAATAAATATAGGAGTATACCATATTTAGTGACACTTATTTTCTTCTATTTCCCTTTTTTGATTATGGATATCTATGGAAAATCATGATTCTAGGGATGATGAACTTGGATTTGAATCTTTTCATGGAATAATTGGCCAGTTTTCAAGCGCATGTTGATTATAATAAAAAATTGATATCATTTAAATTTACTAATGTATATATGTACAGGATGAATGATGAATATGATTTGTGAGCTTGTAGTGTAGTTCCGTACACTATTCATTTTAGAAAGATTACAGTGCTATGGAAGGATTGGATCTATTAATAGGATTTTTGGTATCACCCTTATGTCTTCATTGATTTTTTGTATATCTATTAGGATGTTTTCATAAGAAACATCATAGGTCTTCCCCTTGATAAAGGAGTTGATTGTTAGATATAATTCATGCTAAGTGTGTAGTCTATTTTGATGGCACTTTATCATTTAATGCTAGCTATGTTTAAGGATCATAAAGTATAATTTATGTACTTGAAATAGATGGGATTTATCTGGTTTATTACATATCCATGGGCTAAAGCTATTTTATTCAGATAAGTAAAATAGTATACATTGAATCTATTAAGATTATAGAAAGGAGAATTAGGCGACCATGAAGAATATGTTCCCTTTACCAAGTATCGATGGTCATTTTTATTAGTTATAGAGAGTACTTTACTTCTCCAATATTGATCATCGATCAAGATATCACCAGTTGTTGGTTAAATAAGAGGATACAAAAAATATTGGTTATAATTGGAGGTATAGGATATATGAGTACCTTTTGATGTCATTTAGATCAACGAATGCACCGATAGTGTTCATGGATCTCATGAACAATATCTAAAACCCATTTCATTACTCATTATTTCTAATGGTGGTTATCGACATCCCCATTTACAAAACAACCCCAATGAAGCATTACAGAAATCTTTATATAATATTCAGTACACTTCGATCTCATAGACATTATGAAAATTTGTTAATGTTTAAATTTTGGGGTTAGAAGGTGAAATTATTGGGGAATGTGATTTTGAGACTAGAATATCAGTACACAAAGAGAAAGTGGAGGTGGTGATGTCCAAGAAACCTTATTGATTCATGTTTGAGAACATGATATTTATCATTTTAGTAGGGTACTATAGGAATTTCAAAAATTCATTTTCCCATTTATCAGCACATATGATTGTGGTATTAAATAAAGGGGTGAATCTATTGTGGATAAACCAATGTGTGTAGATATTTCATGAGCTGAACATGAGGTTGACTATGGATCCATTGTTGATTATTCATAAGATAGTGACTAGTTATATTGTATAATGTGATTCATAAGTTGTTAGTTTGGGAATTGTATTGATGTATAGGGGACATGAAGTATCTTATGTGTCACGTCATTTATGACCCCCAATAGAAAAATTGTCCTACCCATGACCTAGAGCTGACAGTTAGGGTCCACACTTTTACATTTTGGTGACACTACCTTTTTGGTGAGAGTTTTATTATCAAAACTGACTAGAAGATCATATACTATATAATTATATTGAAGGTCCATATTTTGAGGTATATTCCATAGGTAAAGTATCTGTATAATAACACCCTAATATTTTGGGAAATATATTTTTAAAATTAATTTAATCTTTTTGATATTTTTTGTTTCAGGCAACACTAAAAAAATCATTATTTTATATTCAATAACGATTCTTGGATTGTGTAAAAAAACCAAATTTAATTATACAATAAAAAACATAAAATTAATCTTTCTCTACACATCACACTGACGATATCTTGAATTACACGCAATAATGATTTTCCTTGATGTCTTGTGTAACACACAATATTGAGTTTTACCAAACAAAAATATATTATTATTTAATATAATAAGATATAACCTAAAAGTTAAATTACTGTTTGTTAATATATTAACTAACTTATGAAAATTTATTTTTTATTCAAATATAAAATTAATTCATTGGTTAAAAATTAATTCGAAATGGATATCGAAACTGATTGAATATAAAAGAAAATATTATTATACCTAAGAAGTTGTTTTCCCATAATAAAATAAATTAATTAAAATTAGTGAGAAATATTAGTGTAATATATATGTTATATATTTGATAACATATTTTTTATATTTTTATAATAGATTTTATAGACATCATATAAGGAGAAATCCAATTTTTTCTTAAAAATATATATTTTTATTAAGGCATTTTTATAGCCATTTAATGAAAACCCCATTTTAAATCCAATTTTTGGAACTTTTATAGATTTAATATATAAAAATAATCTTAATATTTTGAAGAGAAACATAAAAATTATGTTAGGTTAAATTTTTTGTATTTTTATTATGGTTTCATTGTACAATGAATAGTTAAAAATACTTGATTTTAATTCAAAACTGATTTTTCATTTAATTTATTTATCAGGTTAAATTATAATTTAAATTTGTTTCAATATTTAATTTGATAATGTATAAAAAGTTATACGTAGTTTTTGACTAAATATATTAGTGAATGTAATTAAAATTATTTACATCAATTAAGGTAAAATTAAGCTTAACTAAGGACTAATCCTTAAATTTAAGACTTAAAACGACCTAGAAACATGTCCAAGAGACATTGTCTGGAAATATAATGACCCTATACTCCATTGTAGAAAAATATTTCTATTTGTGGATCTAATTTACATGTGAGAAACTTCTATGTAATCCATTTATAAAAATACTACAAGAGTGTCATTCCTTCACTATAAAAATGAATTTTATCCTCCCACTTATTAACACTTTTTATGACACTTTGGATCACACAACCTCTTCCCAAGAAGTACCAAAAATCCATAAATTCTTTATTTAATACTAATTTTGGTCAAAAAGTCTTCCAAGTAATCAATTTGGTGAAAACCAAAAGGATTTATCCGATTAAGTTGTAACAAACTACCTCAAACGACTTTATTTTATTTTATTTCTCCAATCCCACAAATTTTCTTATTTAATGTTTGTATAACAAAAAGAATATTCTAAATATACTAGGATTTTTTATTTTAATGGTCATAAAAACACATTTAATTCCCCAATCAGGATCTAAGTGTAACACCCCAAGCTTCTATGGTACGCTTCTCTTTGAATAATGTGATAGCATGTGTTGTACGCAACACTAAATTCTAACACACCATAACCAATCAAACTAGCCGTTATGAATAGTAATACCTACTTTATGAAATTATATGTATTTTATATTTCAGAATGGACTTCATTTTTGGATTCGGAATATCGAATTTAGCCTAAGGTGAAATTTTGGTACTTTTCGGATAACGTTAATATTTTGATGAATAGTGAAAATTACTAAATTTTAATTAAAAACAACTTTTTTAATCAAAATAATTAATAGGGATAAATTATGAATTTTAGTGGTTTTAAATTATATTTAGAATATATTTTGACCATTTAATATAATTTTGGTTATTGGACATAATTTTATAATTAAACCGAACATAAACAAGTGTCAATCTTTTGATAGTTATTATCTCTTAAAAACACGATTTTTGTTTTGACAGTGGGAATTAATTTTAAATTAATTTCTACCACTTCTGTGTTTTGAATTTAGAAAAATGGATTCCATATTTGGAATCATGATTTTCAAATTGTGTAAATATGTAACTTTTATTTTTAGACATTTTGAATAATTACGGCGGTAAATATTTTATTTACCATGGTTAAGGGTAAATCCGGTAAATAAGGGTTAAAAAAATAATATTATAATAAAACTATATTACCCTAAAACGTGTCCTAGCCTTATTGGTTGATAACTGTTCGACCATTTTCATCTTTGGGTCGATTTGAGGACCCCATGGTGCCACTTGTAGGTGATAGGGACACTTTATTTTAATTAAGTTAAAATGAATACAAAAATGACACAAGCATATATCTTTTAGAAAAACAATTTTTACATAAGGTTATATAAGTTGGATTTTAGATTATAAATATTCATTAGAAATATAAAAAGATTTAATACATAATGATATTTTATTTATAATTTTTAGACATTAAATAAATTAATTTATTTATGACACAATGATGATGCAGTAATTACTATAATAGCGAACAATTAAAATAATTGATATTATAAATACCCAAATAAATATAATATGAAATGTTTAATGAATTAAACTAATTTTCTAGGATAATATGATATATTAGGTTTGATTCAATTGACTTTTTTCGAAGTAATCAATCTGTTATGAGTTTCACAAAAATCAACTATTGAATAGTGTCAAAATTGACATAAAAGAGTTTTTAAAACAGATATTATATTATTAATTGGTATTAAATTCCTAAAAATCTAAGGCTCGGCCAAGAGACTAATATCATGATATTTGTCTCATTAATGGACCACTTGGGGGGTCTCTTGGATGTATATAGTAAGTTTATTAACCATATTATATAAAAATACAAAGAGACATTGTAAAAGTGAAACTAATTAACTTAGAGTTAATACTTAAAGATAAGGTTAATATAAGTACCCAAACCTGTATAAATTATATTGGTTGAGTTGTTTTCGACCCATCCCCACCTTAAAATTTAAATAATAAACTTTGGAGCCATTAGAAACTGAATATGAATTTATTATAAACTAATATTTCTAGCTTTTCCAAAGGTTCCCCTCACCCCTCTTATAAAAGGGCACTTCTCCTTCTCTTTTCTTAACACCTTCAAAGCCTTTTGGTTCGGCCAAAATCTGCCCAAATACTATCCCAACTTCCCTCTCTACAACCTATAGGCCTTAGTTTGATCAGAAATCCAACCTAAGGAGCCCTTTTGACCAAATCAAAAGGAAGAAACCGAAGAAGAGGTAATGATTTCACCACCCTTTTCCAAGTTCCTTTCTTCTTCCACTTCTTCTTACTTTCTTGTTACCATTCTAAAATAATAACTCCAGTATCATATATATACTGTGATGTTATTATAAATATGTTACAACCATATTAAGTATTCTATCCACCCTTTGAATAACATGTCACCATACGTGCGTACGTACGACTTACTGTCTCCACGTCTTGGTGTAATTGTTATTCAATATATTATTATTTGGATGGGTATAATAATGATGTGTAACTCATGTAAATAATAAATATAACATTATAATGATTCTGTATATATGATATACTATCAAATTAGATATTATTTTAATATCAAAAATAATTATATTGTCGCTCGTGCGTACGTACAGACTACCGTCTCCACGAATGCGATGAGATTCATTCTCCATCGTATCCATTCAAGTATAATTATCATTTGATGATTTAAAAATGATGTTTAAGGACTTGATATCATTCTGGATATTAATAATATACAACTTATCCATTACAAACATGGCTTACGTAACAAAACATATAAGAGAAAATGAGTAAGTTAACACCCGAAACAACGATAATACTAAGATATTATTAACAAAGCAAAGTTACAAGATCATATATGATATCATATTAATATATATAATTATTGTATAATTTAATAACAATTATATCACTATTATATAGGAGGTTAACCTACCCCAACCAAGGAAAAGTTCAAGGTAAGGGTTATTTCACAATCTCTTCATTATCCGAGGTTGTTTATACGTAATAATCTATTGGGATCTATTTATCATCCACATCCATGTTTCTTAAAAATGTATTTCAAAACATTTTTACTATTTAAAAGAATATGGGTTAAAGTCATTTATACCCTTGTTTTACTTTTTATAAGAGGTTTATAAAGGAATCTTTTCATCGTTTTCCAAACAAGGTGCTTTTTAACCTTTTCGACAAAATTAAGGTAAGAATGTTTTTTTAACTTATACGGCGGGGGAGGCTATTTTCCGCCGTTATAAAATCATCAAAGCTTCCCTTACAAGCTTATAAGAATATTTTCAAAGAAAATGTTTTATTTTATAAATATATGAATCTTAAATGATTTCAAAATAGAAAGAGATATTTCTCTAAAAAGAGTTTTGATTTCATCTATGTCAACATCCTTTGATGGATGTTACACTTATTTGAAGTTGATTTATTATGATACAAAACTTCTATATTTTATTGAAGGTTTTTTGATATGTTTGACTGTGGATGTGCTATTTTTATACCATTCATGGTTTATGGTGAAAGTATTTACATTTCGTATGCTATTTTTAATACGAAGGTTTATGTTATGTTTAATCCTTTTCATATGGGAATGCATTGGACTTAATATATGACGGGTGGAGCCCGCTATAGCTCCTCGATGCATCGGTAGGTCTCATGAGACAAACTAGTGTGTTGGCACAAGGCCTTGGGAAAATCTTATTTGTAGTCTTGGCATGAGGCCTTGGCTATGTGGTTATGATAGTCTGGCATTATGCATTCCAACATTATTAAAGTGGTTATTGATATTGCATGTGATTATTCGATTAGTAGAATATCCATATGAATATGTAAATGACATTATTTCATTTTACTTTTTCCATACTATGTTGAAGTTCAAGTTTAAAAGGCTTTTGTTTTGGTAATGCATTGCCTTAAGTGTTTATGCGTATTTTTGAAAGTTCCGCTATATTGTTATCCTTACTGGGCATTTGAGCTCACCCCTTTTCTATGTTTTATTTTTCCCAGTATGTGAAGAAGTAAGTTATGAATGACCTACAGGGATTTTATGTGGGGATATGAGTGTGGAATATGGAGACTATGTTGTTGTTGTAGTTTTTCACTTTATTATGTAATGTAAAACTTTATGAATATATCTAGTGTTTCCAAGGCTACTAAACCAATCGGTCATTCGAGATTTGATCTTTCTTGTGATCATGCCAATGTTATGTAATAATGCTCCGACTCTGGGTAACTAGGGTCGGGGCGTTACAGTTGGTATCAGAGGAAGTTTAGTACAAACCTTGGAAGCTAAATTTAGATAAACTCTGATTAGAGCACGTAGACTTAAGATGAACTTTGAGGATTAGTATAGAATAACTTCCTAGAATTTTGGTATTGTAGAGATTTTGTGAGTTTTCCGAGCAATACATCCCTGCCTGGATACGAGGAGGTAGAGGCGGGTCTGGCACAGATGTACCTAGGGGTAAAACACGAAAACACCGCTTTGAGCTAGACTCGAACGGGAACTTGTGCACAATAACGGGCCTTGATGCACTCTTGGTTATGACACTCCCGGGGGATATGCTTAGGATAACTCTCATTTTATTTACAAATGATTATGAAGGGTTTATGAGTATATACTTCCTCAAAGAAAACATTCTTATGATTATGGATTATATCCACACATAGTTCAATTTATGTTAAGTGTTTTATAAGTATGGGATTATGTGTTTTGATTTATAAATTGATCTAGTTTATGCCATTGTTTAGAAATGGCGCCTAGTGGAAAAAATGGAAACTGTATCAATGCACGCACTCCATGTAGGGATTTCCCTTCTGCTCAAGATAATTATAGTGGAGCTGGTGATGCAACTGATGCCGATCAGCTAATCACCATACTTGGACAACTCACTCAGGTTATGAATAATAACCTTACCCGTATGGAGCACCCTGATCCGCAGCGTGGAGAATCAATGTTGGATCGATTTATGAGGAAACAATCACCAATGTTCAATGGGAGTACAAATCCCTTAGTAGATGAGCAATGGATAAATTCCCTAGAGAAAATATTTCAGGCTTTGGGGACTAGTGAAAGGGAAAAAGTTATCATGGCAGTTTACCGCCTCACTGGAGATGCTGATCAATGGTGGTCATTGATTCAAAACACGAAGGAAGATGATGAAGTATCAAATATGGAATGGAGGGAGTTCAAAGATTTGTTTTTAGAAAAATACTTTCCTCGCGACCATCGAGCAGATATGGAAAGGCAATTTCTAAGTTTGAGATAGAAGGAGGATGAGAATGTCGCAAATTATGAGGCTAACTTTACAAGGTTAGCACGGTATGCTGGAGATTATATACGTAACCCAAGAAGTAAGATTGATCGTTTCTTTGATGGGTTAAAACCATTTCTCCATCGAGCATTAGTCTCACAATCCTTCTCGTCGTACGAATACATTGTCTCATGTTCTATCAAAACTGAAAAGGAATTCTCTAAGTCTTATGACTTTAAAGCAAAGCAAGGGACGAAGAGACCTGCTGATCAATCTGGGAATGGAAATAAGGGGAAGAAGGGAAAGGTTGAATATCCATCCTGTCATAAATGCGGGAAGAAACACCCTGGTACTTGCTTCAAGGGAATGGGAGTCTGGTACAAGTGTGGTGAAAAAGGCCACCAAGCTCGTGATTGCAAGGGGAAGAAAGAAGCTACCAATGTTCTGTGCTACAATTGCAGGGAGATGGAACATTATGCAAATGAATTTCCTAAACGTCAGGAGAAATTACCTCAGAATAGGCCAAGGGATCAAGGCCAAGCTTATGCTATCACTACTGCTGAGGTAGAAGCTCCGAAAGACGTGGTGGCAGGTAATTTAATGGTTTCCTCAAGTTTAGAAAATGCATTATTTGATTCTGTATCATCGCATTGTTTCATATCTTCCCAGTTTGCTAAGAAAATTAGACATTTCTAATTTGATTTAACAGTGGATTTGTCAGTTAAAACTCCTAAGGGAAGTATCATTGAAACAAAGTTTTGTGAATCAGTCCCCATTAGAGCACATAAATGTTCTTTATCTGCTGATCTCATCGTCATACCTATGATTGAGTTTGATATAATCCTCGGTATGGACTAGATTTCAGACTATGATGTGAAGATTTATTGTAAGAATAAAGAGGTTACGATTCTTGATAATAATGATAAGGAACACCTTATCTTTAGAGCAGAATCGTCACCACCTAATTCTTATTTAGATCCACCCCCAGTAGCTCATCTAAATTCAATTATTGGGGAGGAGGAGAATGAAATGATTGTGGGTGAGGAAAGGAATGTTCAAATAGAGGATGTACCTGTTGTGAATGAATTTGTAGATGTATTTCCAGAAGATTTACCTGGACATCCTCCAGAATGATAAGTTGAGTTTTCCATTGATTTAATTCCTAGATCAAGGCCTATATTAAAGACCCCTTATAGAATGGCCACTATATAATTAGTTTAACTAAATAAACAACTATAGGAATTGAGTAATAAGGGATTTATTCTCCCTAGTGTTTCTCTATGGGGAGCCCCTGTTCTTTTTGTTAAAAAGAAAGATGGATCTATGAGGTTATGTATCGACTATAGGGAAATCAATGTTATAACGATAAAGAACAAGTATCCCCTACCTCGCATTGATGATTTATTTGACCAACTACATGGAGCTCAATACTTTTCAAAGATTGACCTTCGATCTGGATACCATCAGTTGTGTGTAAAGAAGGAAGACATTCCGAAGACAGCATTTCGAACCAGGCACGGGCATTACGAGTTTACTGTAATGCCTTTTAGATTGACTAATGCACCCTCTGTATTCATGGATCTGATGAATAGAGTTTTCAAGGAGTATCTCGATGAATTTGTGGTGGTATTTATTGATGATATCTTGGTATACTCCAAAACCTACGAAGATCATGAAAATCACTTGCGCATTATCTTGAAGACTCTGAGGAGGCATGAATTATATGGGAAGTTTATCAAGTGTGAATTTTGGCTTCAGGAGACATCTTTTCTTGGCCATATTGTCTCTAAAGATGGAATCTCTATTAATCCTTCTAAGACCAAGGAAATCCAAGAATGGCCAGCACCTACGAGTATAACTTAGGTACACAGTTTTATTGGTTTGGCAGGTTATTATCGACGTTTCGTCCATAATTGTTCCCGATTGGGTAACCCATTAACGAAGCCCACACGTAAAGGGGTTAAATTTGTTTTGACAAAAGAGTGTGAAGAATGTTTCAAAGAACTGAAGTGAAGATTAGTCAATGCTCCTATATTGACTCTACCATTGGGGAATGATGGGTTCGTTATTTATAGTGATGCATCAAAGAAAGGACTTGGTTGTGTCCTTATGCAGAATGATAGAGTTATTGCCTATGCATCAGGACAGTTGAAAATTCATGAACAAAACTATCCTACTCCTGATCTCGAGTTAGCAGTTGTGATCTTTGCTTTGAAGATATGCAGGCACTACCTCTATGGTGAAAAATGTGAGATTTATACTGATCACAAGAGTTTAAAGTATATTTTCTCACAAAAAGAACTCAACATGAGGAAAATGAGATGGCTTGAATTGCTCAAGGATTATGATTGCACGATACACTACCACCCGAGGAAAGCAAACAAGGTGGCAGATGCTTTGAGTAGAAAAGACCATGCAGTTTTGAACAATATGAGAATTGAAAGGGATCCAATTTTCATGGATCTAGTGAAGATGGACATGGGAATATCTAGGGAAGGTGAAACATCAATGCTTTTTCAAATGGTTGCCAAACCATCTTTACTAGAACAGATTAAGAGTTATCAGACCGATGATGAAGAATTTCAAAAGAAGATTAAAGCTGTGAATGATGGGAGATTGAGAGACTTTGTGTATGAAGATGGAATTTTGAAATTCGGGAAGAGACTTTGTGTTCCCGATTTACCTGATCTAAAAAGGGAATTGTTGGATGATGCTCATAGTTCTAATTTCTCTATACATCCTGGGAGCACCAAAATCTATAGAGATTTGAAGGAACATTTTTGGTGGGACAACATGAAGAGGGAGATTGCTGATTTTGTGTCAAGATGTATGGTTTGTCAGCAAGTGAAAGCTGGAAGGCAACAGACTAGAGGAGTCATGCAACCTCTGTCACGACCCATCCTCGGGGCCCGTGCCATTACTACCCCAAGCCTGCCTTCCATAGGCCAGGGGCTGGAGACTAGCACCAAGGCGTAAATCCCAACAAAAGGGAAGGCATTGTCTTTGAAAAGTAAACAAGCACCTCAGAATAAGCAAGCAGAAAAGTAAACACTAAGTAAAAACTATAACAAGCTGTGCTGAAAGTAAAAGGGGCCGGAAATACAAGCCCAACTGTAAAGTACAACTGAAAGGGAATAACAGCAACTGAAAAGAAAAGTTGCAACATCGAGCCGTCCTCTGAAGGTCCCACCTAAAGAGTGGGTACAGATAGCCTCCACATCTCCTCGGTCCAGCTGTCCGCTCTGAGTACGTCCCGCCCATTGGTCCACCTCCAGGTACCATCCTGCTCCGCAAGCCTCCACCACGATCAGTGTTGTCCGTCATCTGCAACCAACACAACGAAGTGCGGGAATAGCCCGTGCAGGGGTGAGTATAAGCTACTCCGTAGGGACCCCGAGACCCCGAAGGTCTCCCTAAATCCACAAAGGATAAACCACAAGGAAAGGTAAAATCACGAAGTAACAACCGACACTACTTAGGTATATGCCCATACATATACCTAAGTCATCAATTCCCGCTCGGCTCCAATGTCCGAGCTCAAGAAAAACCCAGTCCACACAGGAAAGAAAAACGTATGCCCACACAGGATAGCTCAACACAATCCACAAAGGAGAGTAAAACAGTAAATCCACACAGGATAGCTCAACACAATCCACAAAGGAGAGTAAAACAGGATTCAGCTCACACAGGTATACTTCTTCGGATGACGATAAAGATGATCACTGATCCATCTAATCCATCGGACCCACAAAGGATCGATAGGTACTAACCCCCACAAAGACCCACACAGGATCGGGCCCACACAGGACCTGTAGGCGCTGGCTCACACAGAACCGCTGAGCGCTGACCCACACAGGATTGGACCCACACAAGATCGGGCCCACACAGGATCGGGCCCACACAGGACCTGTAGCACTGACCCACAAGGGATCGCTGAGTGTTGTATTCGTCGCAGTCCACTGAGGATCTCTGCACAGTCGTCGTCGTAGTCCACTGAGGATCTCTGCACAGTCGTTGCTGTCGAAGAAGCAGTCGCAGCCAGCACTAGGGTTCCCGCACACAGCAAGCTCGTTCGGGAGGGTCCGCTCCACGAGCCGAGAGGCAGATACATCAACTGACACAAAGTCTGAATTTGATGTATCAAAAAGTTCCGCATCATCAACAGGAACTCAACGTCGCAGACAGCGCGTCAATCGGACGCCCGGTCTGAGAGTTATTGGATTTTTCGTCCTAGGGGCCCGGTTGCTTTTTAAGGCAAAACCAACCCGACCGTACTCCACCTATTTCCAAACCTCGGGCGGAGTGAGCCAAAAGATCCGTCTCACTTATACGAATCCACCAAAGCTGACGTCACGTCAATCGGACGTCTGTAGCTCAAGATATGAGTGTTTCCGCTCCGAGGGCCCGATTGGTTACGTGTACGAACCAACCCGGTCGAACCCAAAGTATTCTGAAACCTTGAGTGTGATATACCGAAACAACCGTCTTGATCCAAGGATCGCGTTACCACTGACATAGCGTTTTTTGGAGGCCCTTAGCTCAAGTTACGATCAGAAGACCGAAAACAGTCCGAAGATGGGGGGTCCGGGCCCGGGCCGACCCGACCCGACCCCCCCCCCCCCCCCCTAGGTCGGCCGAACCGGGTCGACCCAACCCGGTCCGACCCAGCTGGACCCGGTCCGGCCAGGCCAGGGCGCGGCCCGGCTCGGCCGAGCAGCGCGGGGGGCTCACTGCCCCCGCGTGTCAGCACCGCGGGGGGGGGGGGGGGGTGCCCTGGTCAACGGATGCGGCACAAGCTGTGTCCCGCATGTGCGCCGGACCCGCGCGGCCGCGGGTCCACTGGCACCGCCGCCGTCGCGGCTTCAGCCGCGGCGGCCTTGTTCAGCGGCGCGCCGGGGCGCCGCCGGCGCCGGCTGGTGGCTTCCGTGGGCCACCGGAGTTGCTCTGGTGGTCCGTTTTCCTTCCCGTCTGGGCTGTTGATCCTCCCGGGTTCCGTTCTTCACTGTGGGATCTTCAAATCGCACTTGCGTCATGTTTTGCCGTCGCCCGCCAAATCCGCACAACCACGAAGAACAACGAAGGGTTGTCGGGCCGTGTTCGTTTGGCCCGCACCCTCCGCGTTAGATAATAACAACGGGAGAATTATACAACACATGAAAACATAACCAAAACAATTTTAATGGATTAAAATTATTCTAATTTTCCAGGTTCTTCACTTTTAAAAGAAATGATCACGAGAATACAAAAGGGTATTTCCAAAGAAAATCTCTACCTTGTCAAGTCGTCGATCGCGGGTTCTTCGCGGAATTGGGGATCGTCGCGTCATCGTGGTATCCGACGTCGCATCGTCGTGGAAGGGTGTCGCGTCGACGAACTCCGAGGTTCAAGAACAAAAACATTTAATTAATAATAATTAAATCCTTCTTGAGTCAAAACCACAAAGGATGTTTAAAAAGAAACCCGAGATCTCTTACCTCAAGCAGTCGGTGATCGGAGATCGGGGCGGGGAAGAACGTCTTGGATGAAGCGTCGTCAAACTCCGAGGGTGATGGTGTTCTTCGCGTTCTTCGCGTTTTTCGCGTTCTTCACAAAGGAGGATGAAGGCTCAAGAATTCTGTCAAAGCCTCTCAACGTGTAATCCTCCAAAAGTCGTGTTGGTCTTATTTTATTATTACACCAACAAACAAAAAAGAGTTAAGTAACGACCCATTAATTCGTAGAATTAATTCATATAAAGAAACTGCCCATTTAATTCAATGAATAAAACCGCCCAATTAAATGGTCTGTTAAGAATTTAAGAAAACACGTCAGGTGACTTTCATAATGACGGGTTTTCGTGGGTGCGTTACTTAGCGGAAAAAAAACGTTGGGGCTCGTGTGGGCCCCACCTCACAAATATCCTACCAAGAGGGTAGGATATTTTTGGATAGTACCCTATTCGTTTCAACTCATTTTAAGTGGCTTTCAAGTGGCTTTCATGTGGCTTAAGTGAAATAAAATAAAGTTTGTCGTACAATTATTTTATTTCTTAACTTTAAGCCCGAAAAATTAAAAACCACCATCGAGAAAACGCAACTCCGGATGAGGCGTTTCTAAGAAAATACCGACGCTGTGATTTCATCGGTGCCCTCAGAATTCAATTCCGGGCACTGGTTCAAAAGTTAGAAAAACCCGCTCGTCCGTTTACTGAACGTACCCGAGACAAACTTCGGAAAAGGATTCCGGGCACACAGGGCCTCGGAATCAGGTGCTGTCAAAAACTGCGTTCTTGTAAAACTCCAAAGAAAAGTAAGAAAAAAATTTCCTTGAAATTTACGGGTCTTTACATTACTCCCACCTCAGGGCTTTACGTCCCCGTAAAGATACATCATAAACTAGGGAATCAAATGTGGGTACTGAGCACCCATATGAGCCTCCCGCTCCCAAGTGCTCTCCTGGAGGTTCCTGTGCTGCCATATGATGCGCACAAGAGGAATCGATTTCCCACGTAGGACCCACTCCTGTTGATCCTCTATCTCCACCGGGACCTCCGCAAAAGTCGCCCCATCATCCACGTCTAGCTCCCCATGATCAATGATGTGCGTCGGGTCGTGCACGTATCTCCTTAGCTGAGATACGTGGAAGACGTCGTGCACCCGGTGCAACTGAGGTGGTAGAGCCAGGCGATAAGCCACCTCGCCAATCCTGCTGATGACCTGGAATGGTCCAATGAAGTGTGGAGACAACTTGCCGCCTCGGCCAAATCTCTGTAAACCACGTCGAGGTGAGACCCGCAAGAAGGCGTTGTCACCATCCTCAAACTCTAGTGGCCTCCGCCTCCTGTCAGCATAAGACTTCTGCCGGCTCTGAGCTATCCTCATCCGCTCCTGGATGACCTGGACCTTCTCTGTCATGGCCCGGACCATCTCTGGTCCCACGAGTGCTGACTCCCCAGGGTCTGTCCAGCACAAAGGAGATCTGCAAGGTCTACTGTACAATGCCTTGTATGGTGCCATCCCGATGGTGGAGTGGTAGTTGTTGTTGTACGCGAACTCCACCAAGGGTATGTGGTCCTCCGAGCTACGACCAAAGTCAAGGACACATGCGCGGAGCATGTCCTCGAGAGTCTGAATGGTCCTCTCCGTCTGACCATCCGTCTGAGGGTGAAAGGCGGTGCTCAGACGTAGCCGCGTCCCGAACGCCTCCTACAACCCCTTCCAAAGCCGGGAAGCAAAACGAGCATCCTGATCGGAGACGATAGACGATGGAACACCTTGAAGCCGTACAATCTCCTAAACGTAGAGACTCCCCAAGCTCTCCACTGAGCCCTGCTCTCGGATGGGTAATAAGTGTGCCGACTTGGTGAGTCGGTCAACAATCGCCCAAATGGAGTCGTGACCTCTGGAAGTGCATGGAAGTCCATTCATGAATTCCATAGATATGTCATCCCACTTCCACTCCGGGACCTCCAAGGGTTGTACCAATCCTGCTGGTACCTGATGCTCTGCCTTCACCTGCTGGCAGGTGAGGCATCAAGAAACGAACTCTGCCACAGCCTTCTTCACGCCCAGCCACCAGTGCTGTCGTTTGAGATCCTGGTACATCTTCGCCACTCCAGGATGTACCGCCAAAGGAGAAGTGTGAAACTCTCTCAGTACCTCCTCTTGTAAAGAGACTGGTACCAAGGTACGTCCTCTGAAAAGGACGTCGTGCTCTTCTCCAAGGTAGAAACCATCAGGTGCCTGTCCCGAGGATATTTGTGCGTGCCGTGTCTCACAGTCAGCATCCCCACGCTGTGCCTCTCTGACCCACTGTAGAAGTGGAGGAGAGATGGTGAGAGACTGAAGGAAGGCTGCTCCGTCTCTATCCATGAAGGATATCTACAAAGCGGATAGCTGCTCTGTCGCCTCCTCAAGTAGCTGGATGCTCGTCATCCTGCTGAGGGCATCGGCTACCACGTTCCCCTTCCCAGGAGTATACACTATCTCAAAGTCATAGTCCTGGAGGAACTCGAGCCATCGCCACTGTCTCAGGTTCAGGTCCTTCTGAGAGAAGATGTACTTGAGACTCTGGTGGTCAGAAAAGACTGTAAAGCGCTCGCCCATCAGATAGTGCCGCCAAGTCTTCAGTGTGAAGACCACTACTGCTAACTCCAGGTCATTGGTAGCGTAGTTATGCTCATGCGTCCTCAACTGACGTGATCCATAGGAAATCACGGCCCTCTCCTGCATCAGGACACATCCAAGTCTGGTCCCTGATGCATCGCAGTAGACTACGTATCCAACTCCCTCCTCAGGCAACCTCAAGATAGGTGCACTGGTCAATCTCTGTCTCAGCTCCTGAAAGCTCTGCTGACATCTATCTGACCACACAAAGGGTTTCCCCTTCTTCACCAAAGCTGAGAGTGGCGCCGAAACTCTAGAGAAGTCCGGCACAAATCTCCCATAGTATCCGGCTAGACCCAAGAAACTCCGCACCTCCGTCATGCTCCTGGGTGGCTCCCAAGCTAGCACTGCCTCGATCTTCGCGGGATCCACTGCAACTCCCGCCTCAGAAATGACGTGCCCCAAGAAGTGGACCTCACGTAACCAGAACTGGCACTTTGAGAGCTTTCCATAAACCCGGTGCTCTCGGAGTGTGTCTAGTACAACCCACAAGTGGTAGGCGTGCTCCTCCTCCGTGGTCGAGTACACCAAAATGCCGTCGATGAAGACCACGACAAATCGATCGAGGTATGGCTGGAAGATCCTGTTCATGAGGATCATGAACACTGTTGGAGCATTGGTTATGCCGAATGGCATAACCAATAACTCATAGTGGCCATACCGACACCTGAAGTTCGTCTTCTACACGTCCTCGTCACGAACTCTGAGCTGATGATAGCCTGACCTGAGGTCTATCTTCGAGAACCACCGTGCTCCCTTGAGCTGATCGAAGAGGTCATCAATCCTCTGTGGTGGATACTTGTTCCTCACTGTCACCTGATTCAGGCGACGATAGTCGACACACAGTCGCAAGCTCCCGTCCGCCTTCTTGGCGAACAAAATCGGGGAAGCCTAGGGTGAAACACTGGGTCGGATGAACCCCTTGCCTTGCAAGTCCTCCAACTGTACCCGTAGATCTTGAAGCTCGGCGGGGGCCATCCGATATGCTGGAGTGGATATCGGGGCTGTCCCAGGGTACGGATCAATGTAAAAGTCTACCTCTCTGTGATGAGGTAGTCCTGGAACGTCGCCGGGGAAGACGTCCGCATACAGATCCACCACTGCAGGAAAACTAGGACTTCGCACGTCAACTGCTCCAAGGATGAGGCTAGCCAACTGATGACTGATGGGATGTCCCCTCCTCTGCGAGAGTTCATACTATGCTCCAAAGGCTCCCTTCTCGCCGGTGAAGGTGAACCTTCTCCTGTCGGTGCGCACACATCGCACCTTGCACCTAAAACAATCAATCTGAGCATGGACTGTAGATAACCAATCCATGCCCAAGATGACGTCGTAAGGCCTCGACGCCACTACAAGAAGATCCCAGCCGAATCTCTCGCCTCCTAGAGTAATCTCACACTGCCGGAACCAGTTCGTAATCATTGAGTTTGCTCCCGTAGGGGTCTCTAGCAGTAATGATCGAGCCAACGGCTCTGTCGGAATCTCTGAGCTCCGAACAAAGGCAGTGGCTATGAAAGAGTGACTCGATCTTGTGTCTATAAGAACTGCAGAAAGGGTGGAATAGACACAGATCGTACCTCTAATCATCTCTGGTGCGCCGTGGTCGTAGGCCTCTGCTTCCTGGAGTTGTGCCTGTCTCTGCCTGCCAGCTCCCTGTGGTCGGGGGCAGACCTCCTGGTGGTGGTGGTGGCAGAGGCTCAAAGCGTCGCCCAGCACCTGCTGCTCAGCCAGCTCCTCTGCCTCATCCGCCTCCTCCCTGCGGACCACCACGATTGACCCTCGGCCTCTGCCTGGGTGGCCCCTCCACCTTCTGCTGCTCCTCAGTACGGCGGTTCGGGCAGTCACGAGCCATGTGGCCCTGCCCGCCGCACGCGTAGCACTGCATGCCTCTCGGGAGACTGGCTCCGCGCTGTGTGCTCCGCACTGCTGAGCCAGTGTCCTGAGGTCGTCTACGAGAGGGTCTGGTCTCCCTGGAACCCTGAGTCATCCGTCGGCTACCTGCTGCCGAAGACTCCACTACCTGCTGCCCTGCGGTAGGTCTCGCTGTGGACTCAGCCAGAAAGCTCCCGATCAGAAGGGCTCGCTCCAGTACACCTACCTGGGCCGGGAAGCTGAGGGAGATCAGCGATGCCCTGATATCGTGTCTCAAAACCTGCTCAAAGGTCCGGGCCTGGAAGAAGGGGTCCTGTACCATGTCGTTCGAGTAGCGAGAAAGATCAGTGAACTTCGCCACGTACTGGGTGACCGTCAAGCTGCCCTGTCGCAGCTGAAGAAGCTCCTAGATGCGCACCGCACGGAGGGTGGCTGGGACAAACTCTGAGCGGAAGAGGCTCTCGAAGTCCGTCCAGAGAAGAGATGCCTCATCATGCACCTGGAGCATCAAGCTCCACCATCGGCCCGCTGCTGCGTGTAATAGGCTCGCCGCGAGGATCACCATGAGGTCTGCTGGTGTCCTCACTAGCCTGAAAACTTGAACGACCGCCTCTAGCTAGTCCTCGGCTGCCTGGGGGTCCGTCTCCCCACGCAACCTAGGTGGTCGCTGGCACTGGGACTCGTGCAGAGCTCCGAGGCGACGTGCATCGTCAGCGGTCGGTGCTGGTAGCATCGGGGGCTCGGCGGGTAGAGGTATCGTCGGTGCCTCCGCCGTCAAAGGGCCATGTACCAAGGCCTCGTCGCTCGGCGGGCTGTCGTTGCGCTCTACTCTCGGAACCCTAGATGGCTGTCGTCGTTGGGCCATCCTGAAAAGGAAACAAGTGCACCATGTTCAGAACAGTATACCTGGTGAGCTGACACAAGTAATCACGAAGAAAACTTGAAAAAACACATGCAATCAATGTTTTCGTGCATTAAGTCTGAAATCAGAAGTCAGGGTCCTGGAGTATGGATACGTCGGCCGCCGCACCAACACTGGACTCCCTGGACTAATAACCACACCCAATACGCTAAACACTATTTCTTCACATAGAAGAAAGATCAGAGTCTGCGGTAGAACTGACCGCCTCTGATACCAATTTGTCACGACCCGTCCTCGGGGCCCGTGCCGTGACTACCCCAAGCCCCCCTTCCATAGGCCAGGGGCTGGCGACTAGCACCAAGGCGTAAATCCCAACAAAAGGGAAGGAATTGCCTTTGAAAAGTAAACAAGCACCTCAGAGTAAGCAAGCGGAAAAGTAAACACTAAGTAAAAACTATAACAAGTTGTGCTGAAAGTAAAAGGGGTCGGAAATACAAGACCAACTGTAAAGTACAACTGAAAGGGAAAAACAGCAACTGAAAAGAAAAGCCACAGCGTCGAGCCGTCCTCTGAAGGTCCCACCTGAAAGGTGGGTACAGATAGCCTCCACAACTCCTCGGTCCAGCCGTCCGCTCCGAGTACGTCCCGCCCAGTGGTCCACCTCCAGGTACCGTCCTGCTCCGCAAGGCTCCACCACGATCAGTGATGTCCGTCGTCTGCAACCAACACAACGAAGTGCGGGCATAGCCCGTGAAGGGGTGAGTATAAGCTACTCAGTAGGGACCCCGAGACGCCGAAGGTCTCCCAAAATCCACAAAGGATAAACCACAAGGAAAGGTACAATCACGAAGTAACAACCGACAGTGCTTAGGTATATGCCCATACATATACCTAAGTCATCAATTCCCGCTCGGCTCTAATGTCCGAGCTCAAGCACAACCCAGTCCACACAGGACTGCAAAACGTATACCCACACAGGATAGCTCAACACAATCCACAAAGGAGAGTAAAACAGTAAATCCACACAGGATAGCTCAACACAATCCACAAAGGAGAGTAAAACAGGATTCAGCTCACACAGGTATACTTCTTCGGATGACGATAAAGATGATCACTGATCCATCTAAGCCGTCGGACCCACAAAGGATCGATAGGTACTAACCCCCGCAAAGACCCACACAGGATTGGGCCCACACAGGACCTGTAGGCGCTGGCTCACACAGAACCGCTGAGCGCTGACCCACACAGGATCGGACCCACACAGGACCTGTAGCACTGACCCACAAGGGATCACTGAGTTCTGTAGTCGTCGCAGTCCACTGAGGATCTCTGCACAGTCATCGTCGCAGTCCACTGAGGATCTCTGCACAGTCGTCGATGTCGAAAAAGTAGTCACAGCCAGCACTAGGGTTCTCGCACACAGCAAGCTCGTTCGGGAGGGTCTGCTCCACGAGCTGAGAGGCTGATACATCAACTGACACAAAGTCCGAAGTTGATGTATCCAAAACTTCCGTATCATCAACAGGAACTCAACGTCGCAGACGGCGCGTCAATCGGACGCCCGATCTAAGAGTTATTGGCTTTTTCGTCCCAGGGGCCCGGTTGATTTTTAAGGAAAAACCAACCCGACCGTACACCACATGCGTCCAAACCTCGGGCAGAGTGAGCCAAAAGATTCGTCTCACTTAGAGGAATCCACCAAAGGTGACGGCACGTCAATCGGGCGTCCATAGCTCAAGATATGAGTGTTTCCGCTCCGAGGGCCCGGTTGGTTTCGTGTACGAACCGACCCGGCTGAACCCAAAGTATTCAGAAACTTTGAGTGTGATATACCGAAACAACCGTCTCGATCCAAGGATCGTGTTTCCATTTACGGCACGTCGTTCGGAGGCCCGTAGCTCTTGTTACGGGCAAAAGACCGAAAATGGTCCGAAGACGGGGGGGGCCGTGCCCGGGCCGACCCGACCCCCCCTGGGTCGACCCGAACCGGGTCGCCCCGACCCTGCGGGACCCAGTCCGGCCAGGCCAGGGTGCGGCCTGGCTCGGCCGGCCGGTCCGGCTCGGCTCGGCCGGGTGGCCGAGCAGTGCGGGGGGCTCACTGCCCCCACGTGTCAGCACCGTGACCCCCGCGGGGGGGCCGACCTGGTCAACGGACGAGGCACAAGCCGCGTCCCACGTGTGCGCCGGACCCGCGCGGCCGCGGGTCCGCTGGCTCCGCCGCAACCACAGCTTCATCCCCGGCGGCCTTGTCCGGTGGCGCGCTGGGGCGCCGCCGCGCCGGCGACCCGCGCCGCCAGTGGCTTCCGCGGGCCACCGGAGTTGCTCTGGTGGTCTGTTTTCTTTCCCGTCTGCGCCGTTGATCCTCCCGAGTTCCGTTCTTCACTACGGGATCATCAAATCGCACTTGCGTCATGTTTTTCCATCGCTCTCCAAATCTGCACAACCACGAAGAATGGCATAGGGTTGTCGGGCCGTGTTCGTTTGACCCGCACCCTCCGCGTTAGATAATAACAACGGGAGAATTATTCAACACATGAAAACATAACAAAAACAATTTTAATGGATTAAAATTGTTCTAATTGTCCGAGTTCTTCACTTTTAAAAGAAACGATCATGAGAATAGAAACGGGTATTTCCAAATAAAATCCCTACCTCGTCAAGTCGTCGCCCGCGGGTTCTTCGCGGAATTGGGGATCGTCGCGTCGTCGCGGTATCCGGCGTCACGTCGTCGCGGAAGGGTGTCACGTCGACGAACTCCGAGGTTCAAGAACAAAAAGATTTAATTAATAATAATTAAATCCTTCTTGATTCAAAAACCACAAAGGAAGTTTAAAAAGAAACCCGAGATCTCTTACCTCAAGCAGTCGGTGATCGGAGATCGGGGCGGGGAAGAACATCTCGGATTAAGCGTCGTTAAACTCTGAGGGTGACGACATTCTTCGTGTTCTTCGCATTTTTCACGTTCTTCGCGTTCTTCGTGTTCTTCGCATTCTTCGCGTTCTTCTTGAAGGAGGATGAAGGCACAAGAATTCTGTCAAAGCCTCTCAACGTGTAATCCTCCAAAAGTCGTGTTGGTCTTATTTTATTATTACGCCAACAAACGAATAAGAGGTAAGTAACGACCCATTAATTCGTAGAATTAATTCAACGAAAGAAACTGCCCATTTAATTCAACGAATAAAACCACCCAATTAAATGGTATATTAATAATTTAAGAAAACGCGTCAGTTGACTTTCATAATGACGGGTTTTCACGGGTGCGTTACTTAGCGGAAAAGAAACGGCGGGGCTCGTGCGGGCCCCACCTCACAAATATCCTACCAAGAGGGTATGATATTTTTGGATAGTACCCTATCCGTTTCAACTCTATTTAAGTGGCTTTCAAGTGGCTTTCATGTGGCTTAAGTGAAATAAAATAAAGTTTGTCGTACAATTATTTTATTTCTTAACTTTAAGCCCGAAAAATTAAAAACCACCACCGAGAAAACGCAACTCCGGAAGAGGCATTTCTAAGCAAATACCAGCGCTGTGATTTCATCAGTGCCCTCAGAATTCGATTCTGGGCACCAGTTCAAAAGTTAGAAAAACCCGCTCGTCCGTTTACTGAACGTACCCGAGCCAAACTTCGAAAAATGATTCCAGGCACACTGGACCTCGGAATCAGGTGCCGTCAGAAACTGCATTCTTGTAAAATTACAATGAAAATTAAGAAAAAAATTTCATTGAAATTTACGGGTCTTTACAACCTCTTCTCATACCAGAGTGGAAATGGGACAATATTACGTTGGACTTTGTCATGGGGATACCAAAGACTCCTAGAAGGAACGATGAAATATGAGTTATTGTTGATCGTCTTACCAAGTCAGTACATTTTCTTGCTATAAGAGAAGATATACCCCTGGAACGTCTAGCAATACTATATATTAATGAAGTTGTGAGACTTCATGGAGTACCCCTATCGATTGTTTCTGATCGTGATCCCCGTTTTACTTCAAGATTTTGGAAAAGTCTTCAGAAATCCCTGGATACTAAACTTCATTTGAGCACTGCTTACCACCCTCAGACAGATATACAATTAGAAAAAACTATTCAAACCTTAGAAGACATGTTGAGATCCTGCTCACTTGACTTTTAGGGTATGTGGGGTCAATATTTACCTCTGGTAGAATTTTCCTATAACAATAGATTTCATTTGAGTATTCAGATGACACCATATGAAGCGTTATACGGAAAGAGATGTCGTACACCAACATGTTGGGATGACGTTGGTGAAAGAAAACTTGCAGGCCCAGAACTGGTGGAGGAAACGATGGAAAAGGTGAAGGTAATCCAAAATCACATCAAAGCAGCTCAATGTAGGCAGAAGAGCTATGCTGATAATCGAAAGAAGGATTTGGAATTTCAAGTCGGTGATCATGTTTTCCTAAAGGTATCTCCATGGAAGGGAGTCATACATTTTGGTAAGAAAGGTAAATTGAGTCCTAGGTACATCAGACCTTTCGAAATTCTAGAACGAATTGGGGTTGTAGCTTACCGATTGGCAATGCCGCCAAGTCTCTCCAAAGTTCACAATGTGTTATATGTATCTCTGTTGAGGAAATACATGCCTGAACCAACGCATGTACTCACCTATGAAGAATTAGAATTGGAACCCGATCTGTCTTATTACGAAGAGCCCGTCAGTATTTTTGATATGAGAGAACAAGTATTGAGAAACCGGACGACGCGTCTGGTAAAAGTTTTGTGGAGAAACCATAATATGGAAGATGCAACGTGGGAACCCGAGGAACTTATGATGAAAAACCACCCGAGTCTTTTCATGTGATAAGTAATCTAGAAATTTCTAGGATGAAATTATTTGAAGGAGGGGAGAATGTAACACCTCAAGCTTCTATGGTATGCTTCTTTTTGAATAATGTGATAGCGTGTGTTGTACGCAACACCGAGTTCTAACACACCATAACCAATCAAACTAGCCGTTATGAATAGTAATACCTACTTTTTGAAATTATATATTTATTATATTTCAAAATGGACTTCATTTTTGGATTCGGAATATCGAATTTAGCCTAAGGTGAAATTTTGGTACTTTTCGGATAACTTTAATATTTTGATGAATAGTGAAGATTACTAAATTTTAATTAAAAACAACTTTTTTAATCAAAATATTTAATAGTGATAAATTATGAATTTGAGTGGTTTTAAAGTATATTTAGAATATATTTTTACCATTTAATATAATTTTGGTCATTGGACATAATTTTACAATTAAACCGAACATAAACAAGTGGCAATCTTTTGATAGTTATTATCTCTTAAAAACACGCTTTTTGTTTTGACAACGGGAATTAATTTAAAATTAATTCCTGCCACTTCTGTGTTTTGAATTTAGAAAAATGGATTCCATATTTGGAATCAGGATGTTCAAATTGTGTAAATATGTAACTTTTATTTTTAGACATTTTGAATAATTACTGCGGTAAATATTTTATTAACCATGGTTAAGGGTAAATCCGGTAAATAAGGGTTAAACAAATAATATTATAATAACACCAAATTACCCTAAAACGTGTCCTAGCCTTATAGGTTGATACATTTTCTACCATAGGCATCTTTGGGTCGATTTGGGGACCCCATGGTGCCACTTGTAGGTGATAGGGACACTTTATTTTAATTAAGACAAAATGAATACAAAAATGACACAAGCATATATCTTTTAGAAAAAAAATTTTTACATAGGGTTATATATGTTGTATTTTAGATTATAAATATTCATTAGAAAGATAAAACGATTTCATACATAATTATATTTTATTTATAATTTTTATACATTAAATAATTTAATTTATTTATGACACAATAATGATGCAGTAATTACTATAATAGTGAACAATTAAAATAATTGATATTATAAATACCCAAATAAATATAATATGAAACTTTTAATGAATTAAAATAATTTTCTAGGATAATATGATATATTAGGATTGATTCAATTGACGTTTTTTGAAGTAATCAATCTGTTATGAGTTTCACAAAAATCAACTATTGAATAGTGTCAAAATTGACATAAGAGAGTTTTTAAAAAAAATATTATATTATTAATTGGTATTAAATTCCTAAAAATCTAAGGCTCGTCCAAGAGACTTATATCATGATAGGTGTCTCATTAATGGACCCCTTTAGGGTCTCTTGGATGTATATAGTAAGTTTATTAACCATATTATATAAAAATACAAAGAGACATTGTAAAAGTGAAACTAATTAACTTAGAGTTAATACTTAAAGATAAAGTTAATATAAGTACCCAAACCTGTCTAAATTCTATTGGTTGAGTTGTTTTCGACCCATACCCACCTTAAAATTTAAATAATAAACTTTGGATCCATTAAAAAACGATTATGAATTTATTATAAACTAATATTTCTAGCTTTTCCAAAGGTGCCCCTCACCCCTCTTATAAAAGGGAACTCCTACTTCTCTTTTCTTCACACCTTCAAAGCCTTTTGGTTCGGCCAAACTCTACCCAAATACTCTCCCAACTTCCCTCTATACAACCTAGAGGCCTTAGTTTGATCAGAAAGCCAACCTAAGGAGCCCTTTTGATCAAATCAAAAGGAAGAAATCGAAGAAGAGGTAATGATTTCACCACCCTTTTCCAAGTTTTTTTCTTCTTCCACTTCTTCTTCCTTTGTTGTTACCCTTCTAAAATAATAAATCCAGTATCATATATATAATGTGATGTTATTATAAATATGGTACAACCATAATCAGTATTCTATCCACCCTTTGAATAACATGTCACCATACGTGCGTACGTACGGCTTACCGTCTCCACGTCGTGGTGTAATTGTTATTCAATATATTATTATTTGGATGGGTATAATAATGATGTGTAACTCATGTAAATAATAAATTTAAAATGATAATGATTCTGTATATATGATATACTATCAAATTATATATTATTTTAATATCAAAAAGAATGATATTGTCGCTCGTGTGTACGTACGGACTACCGTCTCCACGAATGCGATGAGATTCATTCTCCATCGTATCCATTCAAGTATAATTATAATTTGATGATTTAAAAATGATGTTTAAGGACTTGATATAATTCTGGATATTAATAATATACAACCTATCCATTACAAACATGGCTTACGTAACAAAACATATAAGAGAAAAAGAGTAAGTTAACACCCGAAACAACGATAATACTAAGATATTATTAACAAAGTAAAGTTAAAAGATCATATATGATATCATATTAATATATATAACTCTTGTATAATTTAATAACAATTATTTCACTATTATACAGGAGGTTAACCTAACCCAACCAAGGAAAAGTGCAAGGTAAGGGTTATTTCACAATCTCTTCATTATCCGAGGTTGTTTATACGTAATAATCTACTGGGATCTCTTTATCATCCACATCCATGTTTCTTAAAAATGTATTTCAAAACATTTTTAATATTTACAAGATTATGGGCTAAAGTCATTTATACCCTTGTTTGACTTTTTATAAGAGGTTTATAAAGGAATCTTTCCGTCGTTTTCCAAACAAGGTGCTTTTTAACCTTTTCGACAAAATTAAGGTAAGAATGTTTTTTTAACTTATACGGCGGGGGTGGCTATTTTCCGCCGTTATAAAATCGTCAAAGATTCCCTTACATGCTTATATGAATATTTTCAAAGAAAATTTTTTATTTTATAAATATATGACTCTTAAATGATTTCAAAATAGAAGGAGATATTTCTCTAAAAAGAGTTTTGATATCATCTATGTCAACATCCTTTGATGGATTTTACACTTATTTGAAGTTGATTTATTATGATACAAAACTTCTATATTGTATTGAAGGTTTTGTGATATGTTTGACTATGGATGTGCTATTTTTATACCATTCATGGTTTATGGTGAAAGTATTTACATTTCATATGCTAGTTTTAATACGAAGGTTTATGTTATGTTTAAACCTTTTCATATGGGAATGCATTGGACTTAATATGTGACGGGTGGAGCCCGCTATAGCTCCTCGATGCATCGGTAGGTCTCATGAGACAAACTAGTGTCTTGGCACAAGGCCTTGGAAAAATCTTATTTGTAGTCTTGGCACGAGGCCTTTGCTATGTGGTTATGATAGTCTGGCATTATGAATTTCAACATTATGAAAGTGGTTATTCATATTGCATGTGATTATTCGATTAGTAGAATATCCATCTGAATAGGTAAATGAAATTATTTCATTTTACTTTTTCCATACTATGTTTAAGTTCAAGTTTAAAAGGATTTTGTTTTGGTAATACATTGCCTTAAGTGTTTATGCTTATTTTTGATAGTTACGCTATATTGTTATCCTTACTGGGCATTTGAGCTCACCCCTTTTCTATGTTTTATTTTTCCCAAGATGTGAATAAGTAAGTTATGAATGACCTGCAGAGATTTTATGTGGGGATATGAGTGTGGAATATGGAGACTATGTTGTTGTAGTAGTTTTTCACTTTATGATGTAATGTAATACTTTATGAATATATCTAGTGTTTCCAAGGATACTAAACCAATCGGTCTTTCGAGATTTGATCTTTCTTGTGATCATGCCAATGTTATGTAATAATGCACCGACTCTGGGTAACTAGGGTCGGGGCGTTACACAAGTATCACTGAGAGGGGGATGGGGTGAATCAGTGATATCCTTTTCTTTTTATATTTCCTACATTTTGAAATAACCTTCACCTCCTATTAAATAGTTTCTTCTCTGCTTAAGTTTAATGACATGAAATATTGAATAAATTTTGTTTCCTAACATTGTGTGTTATTTTATTTTATACTCAACAAAACTATTTCATTTAATAAAATGAGTATAATTAAAATTAGACCATTGGAAACTAAATATTGTGATTATTTTCTATAAATACAAGTGATCATGATTAATTAATATTGAATGAAGATTCGATGGCCCCATCCAGTAGTCTCGAGCTGATAGAAGTCCATCTGATGGATCTTGGGAAGGAGGTAGCACCTTTGGGCTTTGCTCTGGACCAAACCCAAGCCAAACTTGATCGTGTGAATCAGGAACAGAATCGCATTCGTGAGAAGTTCAAGCAGATAGAAATCACTACTCGGGCAATGTTGTTCAAGCCACCCCAAGATTCTATCACCCTAGAACACCTTACTCTTAGGTCCTATGCGGGTGTTATAAGGGGCTATGTAACAAGACCATAACTTCCTTGTGTAATCCTTTGATTTAAATAAAAATTTTGATTTCTTCTTATGATGAATTTTTTGAATTTTCAAATGTATGGATAAATATAGTATGCATATTATTGATGAATTTTAGAAAAAAAATATTTTTAAAATATTTATGTAAACCTTAAATAATTAATAATGTGTAATGATTTTTAAAAAATGGTCTTCTACAATTATGTTCAGCAAGAAATTTAGAGTCTAATATGATCAATTTAATTTTTATGAATAGTAAATTATGAATAGTGATTTTATGCTTATGATTAGTAATGTGACTAAATGGATTAAATAACTCTACTTAAGAAAGTATTAATACAATTTAGGCACCTTGATTATGTAATGTGATTCAATAATATAGGTAAATAACTGTTTTAGAAATTATTGGTTAAGTATTAGTTTTTTCAGGTGAATAGTTTTTTTTATTTAAAAATTTAAATTAAAATTATTTATAAAATTATTTTCATAAAATGGAGTTCATTTTTGAAATCAGAGCATTGATATTTGGTTAAGGTGAATTTTTGGGATTTTTCTAAAACAGTTGAATTTTCAGTGAATAGTGTTTTCATTTAAGAATTAAATTAAAAATATTTAGAAAATTATTTTCATAAAATGGAGTTCATTTTTGAAATCAGAGCTTATATATTTTGTTAAGGTGAAATTTTGGGATTTTTATGAGAAAGTTGAATTTTCATTGAATAGTGAAAATACAGTTTTTGAGTTTCGGGTGTTCGATGACAGCATTAAGGATGTAATAATTGTGTAATAATTCTGGTCGACTTATTAATAGTAAGATAAGGTATGAGGTGTCCCAATTGGCCAACACCATGGGCAAACACCATGGGCAAGCCCATGGTTTTTCCAATACCACCGATGAGGTGTCCCTTGGTAGTTAATGCTTTGTCCCCTCACTTCTCCTATAAATACCAAGCCCTTCCCTCATTAATTTCATTTCCAAATCCTACCAAAAAATTTTATGGTCTCTTTACCTCCCAAGGAGTCCTCCCAAGGTTCCCTCAAGCCTCCTAATGTCCCGACCTTAAAGCTTTTGAAGTTTCTCTTCAAGGTAAGGGATCATACCTCTCTCTTTCTTTTCAAGTACTCTTTTGTATGTCATTTCATTTAATCCCCATGTTATTATGTTGGGGGATGTTATTTTATATTCCTATTACTTCCCTTTTCATGATCATATGATGGGATATCCCCTCTTACTATTATCATTTCATTTTATGAATGTTTAATTGGCGACGTTATGCTGCAGAATTTTTGTAAGGGATTCTTTCACTCTTCCCATTTTCAAAGTTCTACTTTCATGTCAAGTCTTTAAAGTTACTTTATTCCATGTTGGGGTATGATATATATATTCATCATACCATCATTTTATGTTAACATGATGAGAGACCCTATTTAATCTCATCAATTCAATTTTTTTATGTTTTAATTGAGGCCGTTATGCTGCCGAATTTTTCATAAGAGAAATCTTATTTTTTTCATCCTTTCAAGATTTTCATTTCATATGGTATTTCCTTAAAATTTAATTACCATGTTCTTATACACTTTATATTCTGTCCATCTACTGTTTTATGGATCATTTATGAGTGGGTGACTCATGTCTCCTCTCTTTTCAATGTTTTCTAAAACCCTGTAACATAGCCGTTATGCTGTAGATTTTTCGTCTCAAAATGTCTTTCTCTTTTTCTAAAATTATTTTATTTTATTAATTGAATAGTAAAAGATATTTCTTCTACAGGGTTATTCACATATATATCAAAATGTTCTATTTTATTACTGGGATTTACATACATGAAAACCGCTTTCCTTTTCTGTGGGTTTAAAGTGACATAAAGATCATGTCTTTAAACGAGTTTTTAAAACATTATGATTATGAAATGAAACCGATTTTTTATGCTATATGAGTTTTTATGAAATTTTTTGTGGTGATATATGTGGTACACATTATAATAAAGAAAAATTAATGGTTTTCCCTAATAGCTCTCCAATGCATTGGGTAAAGACTTAATCTCTAGAGATGACCATTTTAACGATACCTTGGTGAATAACCATGGTAATTTTTTAGTGACACATTGGGGATGGACCTTGGTGATACAAAAATGATTTTCTATGTTAAATGTTGTAGCCGCATATTCATGTTTTGAAACATGTTATTTTTATTATGATATGCCTCATGATCTCTTTCTTATATCTTAAAGTTATTTATCATGACTTTATTGATGTATCTCAAGTTCACATGTAAAATGTTTCTCTTGCTTCCCTTATCGGGCCTTCTTCTCACCCTTTCCCTTGATGTATTCTCCCAGGTTATGAGATGTTGTAACTAACTTAGGATTAACAATGAATAATCCTTATAAGTGGTTGAAAAGAATTTTTTATATTGTTCTCATGTTTTATGTTCCTGATTTCCAAGACACTAGACTTAAAAGATCTTTTGTTTGTAAAATGTAATGAAATGATATGTAATAAAAAGGCAGGACGATATAGTTGGTATCAAAGTATAGTTTAGTTTTTTATGGAAATTAGGATATGAAAACTTTAGGAATAACCCTATAGAAAAGTTTAAATATAAGAAATATTCCTAGTATTTTGGTGAGTATTGAGTAAGTGGTTTGTCAAGGAAATACATCCCTGTCTGGATACGAGCTGGTAGAGGTGGCTCTGGCACAGATGTACATAGGGGTAAAACTTGAAAACACCGCTTTGAGCTATACTCGAACGAGAACTGGTACACGACAACGGGCCTTGCTGCACTCTTGGTTACGACACTGATGGGGGATATGCTTAGTTAATCGCAAGCTTTTTATGAATCCTTATAAAGGAATTATAGAAAAATGTAATTTGTCTAAGCATGAAGTTTTAAGATATAAAATACTTTTTAGTTAAAAGATTCATAAATGAAATAAGTTTCTCACGAAGGATTTATTCTTTTAGAAAATTTCCCCATCCTCTAGGAATACGTTAACATATCTTCTGAGGAGTTACCCAGACCTTCCCTAGAAATAAAGGTAGAGTGTTCTATTGAACTCATACCTGGATCTCATAAAATTTCAAAGACCCCCTATAGGATGGAAAATGTGGAGCTAGAGGAATTAAAGAAACAACTTCGAGATCTTTTGTAGAATGGGTTTATCTGACCAAGTGTGTCTCCTTAGGGAGCACCAGTTCTCTTAGTGAAGAATAAGGATGGAACGATGTAGCTATGCATTGATTATAGAGAACTGAATGGGATCACAGTGAAGAAGAAATACTCTCTTCCAAGAAATTATGACTTATTTGACCATCTTTGTGGGACTCAATTTTTCTCTAAGATTGATCTTCATTCTGGTTATCATCAATTGAGGGTTCATAATGATGATATTCCAAAAACGTCCTTCCAATAAAGATATGGGTATTAAGAGTTTGTTGTTATGCCCTTCGGACTGACTAATGTACCTGCTATTTTTATGGATCAAGAATAAGTTGATTTTGGAAACTTATGTTTTATCAAATGGATATCCTTTGTATAGGAAAATGATTTGGTGATTAAATGATAAAGGTTATTTTGTATGATGTTTTCTCTTTTGGAGTACTATATGACTAAGGGAAGTAAAATACGACGGGATTTAATTTGATGAGGAATGGTTGAATTTTTTTGTAGGAATTTATGTATTTTTTTGTGGATATATGGTGATTTGGGTTATTTCTAGAAAATTATGAACCTTGAATAGATAATATGTGAATAGGTTAATTACAATTTTGTAGGAGACTTTAATAGTAGTCAATGTTATTTGGAGATAAATGTTATGATTTATTGGGGGAGACTATGTGATTAAATATTTCTGAGTTTTGGGTTCCAATCTTAGTTTGGATTATTTTGAATAATTTTATGGATGGTTGTGTATTGAATGGTCTTTCTAGAAATTTGGGTACCTTTGTTGAATTTTGGAGATTTATAGTCATATTTCATTTTATATAGGATTATCATTTTTGGGGATTATATGATCTCGTACTAACATTTTTAGTTTTAGTTGATAAATACAGACAAGGGAACATATAGTTGATCTTTTCTGGATTATGTGATTCTCTAGAAGATGATTCTTGTGCTTTTAATGAGACCAAGTCTTTTTGAATGCTCATTGTTTGGAGAAAAGATTAGTCTTGGTGAAAACTTATTAAGGAATGAAACTCTACTTGAAGGTAAATATATTTCCTTATGTTTTAATATAGGAAATTAATTCCTCAAAATTATGAAAAGGAATGTAAAACAAAAACGTTGTTGGTTTACGTTTCCTTCTGGGTAATCAAAGACCGTTTAACACATCTTAAGTTTGTGATCTTATTTTGGTTAATTTTCTCCTAATCATGTTTTCTATCACTCTCCATCAGAACTTGACCCTTTGTTTTCTCTTCCATATCCATGTTTTCCTACATAGAATCCTAGTATGGGTTAACCCGAGTGACCTTTGTACTTCGCTTTCTTTCTTTTAAAGTAATAGTTTTACTGACTATTTTCCGATGTGGGACTTTCAATGAAATTTCAAAGCCCAATTTTAAAATTTTGAGGATGTAATTTCTTATGGGGGAATATTGTAACGACCCGATATTTTGAATAAATTTTGTTTCCTAAATTTGTGTGTTATTTTATTTTATACTCAACAAAACTATTTCATTTAATAAAATCAGTATAATTAAAATAATTCCATTGGAATATAAATGTTGCGATTATTATCTATAAATACAAGTTATCTAGATTAATTAATATAGAAAAAAAGATTTGATGGCCCCATCAAGTAGTCTCAGGCTGATCAAATCCCATCTGACGGAACTCGGGAAGGAGGTAGCACCTTTGGGCTTTGCTCTGGACCAAACCCAAGCCGAACTTCATCGTGTGAAGCTAGAATGTAATCACCTTTGCGAGAAGTTCAAGATAATAGAAATCACTACTCAGGCAATGTTGGCCGATCCGCCCCAAGATTCTATCACCCTAGAACACCTTACTCCTAGGTCCTATGCTGGTGTTATAAGGGGCTATGTAACGAGACCGTAACTGCCTTGTGTAATCCTTTGATTTAAATAAAAATTTTGATTTCTTCTTATGATGAAGTTTGTGAATTTTCAAATGTCCGGATTAATATAGTATGCATATTATTAATGAATTTTAGAAAAAAGTTAATTTTAAAATATTTATGTAAACCTTAAATAATTAATAATGTGTAATGATTTTCAAAAAATGGTATTCTACAGTTATTTTCAGTAAGAAATTTACAGTCTAATAAGATCAACGTAATTTTTATGAATAGTGATTTTATTCTTATGATTAGTAATGTGACCAAATGTATTAAGTAGCTTCACTTAAGAAAGTGTTAATACAATTTAGGCACTTTGAATAAGTAATGTGATTCAATAAAATATGTAAATAACTATTTCAAAAATTATTGGTTAAGTATTAGTTTTTTTGGGTGAATTTTGTTTTTTATTTAAAATTTTTTAAATTATTTAGAAAATTATTTTCAAAAAATGGAGTTCATTTTTGAAATTAGAGCATCGATATTTGGTTAAGGTGAATTTTTGGGATTTTTCTGAAACATATGAATTCATAGTGAATAGTTTTTTTATTTAAGAATTAAATCAAAAATATTTAGAAAATTATTTGCATAAAATGGAGTTCATTTTTTAAATCAATGCATCAATATTTGGTTAAGGTGAAAATTTTGGATTTTTTGAGAATGTTGAAAATTTGGTGAATAGTGAAAATACAGTTTTTGAGTTTTGGGTTTTTAATGACATCATTAAGGATATAATAATTATGTAATAATTTTGGTTGACTTATAAATAGTAAGATAAGGTATGAGGTGTTCAAATTGTCCAATACCATGTGAAAATACCATGTGCAAGCACATAGTTTTTCCAATACCACCGATGAGGTGTCCCTTGGCAATTAAAGCTTTGTCCCCTGACTTCTCTTATAAATACATAGCCCTTCCCTCATTAATTTCATTTACAAATCCTCCCCAACTAAGTTATGGTCTCTTTACCTTCCAACGAGTCCTCCCAAGGTGCCCTCAATCCTTCCCAGGTCCCAACCTTCATGGTTTTGAAGTTACTCTTCAAGGTAAGGGATCATACCTCTCTCTTTCTTTTCAAGTACTCTTTTGTATGTCATTTCACTTAAGCCCCATGTTATTTTGTTGGGGTATGTTCTTTTATATTCTTATTAATTCCATTTTCATTATCATATGATGATATATCCCCTCTTACTCTCATAATTTCATTTTATTAATGTTTAAGTGGCGTTGTTAGGATGCCGAATTTTTGTAAGGGATTATTTCACTCTTCACATTTTCAATGTTCTACTTTCTTGACAGGTCTTTCAAGTTCCATTTTCCATGTTGGGGTATGATATATATATTCATCATATTTTACTATTATTTTCACATGGTTAGGGAGCCTATTAAATCTCATCAATTCATTTTTTTAAGTTTTAAGTGAGGTCGTTATGCTGCCAATGTTTTTATAAGAGAAATCTTATTTTTTTCATCCTTTCAAGTTTTTCATTTCATATGGTATGTCCTTAAAATTTAATTAACAAGTTATTATACCATTTATATTCTATCCCTCTAATGTTTTATATATCATTTATTAGTGGTTGACCCATGTCCCCTTTCTTTTCAATGTTTTCTAAAAACCTTAAACATAATCGTTATGCTGCAGAATTTCCGTCTCAAAATGTCTATCTCTTTTTCTCAAATTATTTTATTTTATTATGTGAATAATCAAATATATTTTTTCTACAGGGTTATTCACATATATATAAAAAATTTCTATTTTAATTCAGGGATTTACATACATGAAACCGCTTTCCTTTTCTGTGGGTTTAAGGTGACATAAAGATCATGTCTTTAAAATAGTTTTTAAAACTTTATGATTATGAAATGAAACCCATTTCTTTTATGCTATGTGGTTTATTTATGAAATGTTTGATGATGATATATATGGCTCACATGATAATAAAGAAAAATTAATGGTGCACCCTGATAGCGCTCCAATGCATTGGGTAAAGACTTAATCTCTAGAGATGACCATTTTAACGATACCTTGGTAAATAACCTTGGTAATTTTTAAATTAAACTATGGGGATGGACCTTGATGATATGGAAATGATTGTCTATGTTAAATGTTGTATCCACATCTTCAAGATATGAAACACGTTTTTTATTATGATATGCCTCATGATCTCTTTCTCATACCTTAAAGTTATTTATCATGATTTTATTGATGTATATCAAGTTCACATGTAAAATGGTTCTCTTACGTATCTTACTGGGACTTCTGCTATCCCTTTCCATTGATGTATGCTGCCAGGTTATGAGATGCTTCAATGAACTTAGGATGAACAATGTAGAAGCCTTATAAGTGGTTTAGAGAAAAATTTATGCTATTCTCATGTTTTATGTTCCTGATTTCCAAGACACTAGACTTTAAAGATACTATGTTTGTAAAATTTAATGAAATGTTATGTAATAAAAAGGTGGGATGTTATATGAACACACACAACCACAAGAACACAAGATTTACAAGGTTTACTATGAACAAGAGTATCTACGTTCTTGGTATGGTACTGAAATAATCCAGTACCACACAATCCACTAGAAAACAATCCTTTGATGTGTAATACAATGATTAGGATATACCCTTAAACTCGTGTAGCACCTGGAAAGAAATCCTCAAGTTTGTGTGCACAGTCTTAGCACAAATAGGTGATTACATTATTTCATTGCTTCTTTACAATTGAATTGGTGTATTCTTTGAAGTACAAATCTTCACTGTCTTAACCAGAAGTCGGTAAGAAATATCTTATGCACAATTGAATACATGTGAAGACCCCAAATATTTCTCACACCCTTTTATGTGTCTTGCACACAACTTTTATTCCACACACACAAGATTTAACTTTTGTCACGTAACACCTCTTGCGTGAATCTTAAATCTTTTGTGAATGTCTCTTATTGCATGCAACTTGTCCTTCTTGCACGCAAATCTATTTATTTTGCGCACTCTCATTTTCATAATTTTTTTCTGCACCTCAGAGATCAGGATTTTTATAAGTGTCGAGCTCAAAAATTTTGAGGGGGTCACCTCTTATTTGTAGACATCATTGTCCTCTATGCGCAAAAATCCTGATGTGTCATGCTAGATCCTGACATGTTGTGAAAACCCCTATTTGACATCACATTGGGCATGTAAGTCTCTTTTTCACCAACCTCATCTTTCTCTAAATTCTTTGAATCTTTTGTGCACTTCATGCCTTTTCCATTTTTTCAATGATTGGACCTTGAATCTTGCCTTGCGCACAAGATTCCAAACTCTCTTCAATCTTGCGCGTAGAAAAAATCAATCTTCCACGCAAAACCAAATCTTTCGCGAAAGCCTATCCATTTCCATATTTTTATGTTTGTATCATGGAGCTCCACTTTCACACAACATACCAAGTCATATTCAATGTTTTGTGAAACATCCTTTCCCAAAAACACATTTCTACATCTCCCGATTTTTAGGCCCTAAAATTTGGAAAACATTGGGAGATAGCGCACCATAAAACGTTCTTTTTTGCCGCCTCCAAATCATCCATTCATTTTTCATGATTCTCTTTACTTCATTCCATAACCATTATTCAGTATTCATCATGAATTACACTATCGTGATATATACCTTTAGATTGATCAGCTTTTGCATCGTCAGAGTTTCAATAGGAAGTACAGAAACTTCCTTATCTTCCAGCAGCATCATTCCTTCCAATAAAAACAGTATATGACTGACATCATTGTTTCTCCCCATTTTATTCATAAGGTTTACATCACAAGTTCTAATAACTTATGATATTTGTGAAATACATATCAGCAAAGCATCGTCTGATTTTCATGTCCTTTACAAAGTGAATTGATTCATCTTGTTTGACAACAAAAGACAACACTCTATAACAGCAACTCTTTTAACTTCCCTATCTATCCAACTTTTTCCCAACACACTGACAGAGACTTCAATCTAATTTTTAACAAACATATTTTTTACTTTTACGGTGAACTACCTCCTCCCGAAACGATGATTGTTTGTTTTTCCTTTATCACCTTTAATGGTCGATATTTTGATGGATAATATATTTATATATGTTATATATTATATTTATTGTGTATTTAATATTCTTTAAACATTTTTCAACATATATCTTTATACATTACATTTGGTTTATATATAATAATTTTGTTTAAGGATGTGTGGACTACCACCCCTTGAAGCGATTTGATTATTTCACACACTACATTGAATATATTAATGATATATTCATTGAAAATTTATTATATATATCATAAAATAATTATAATTGAATAATTATATATATATATATATACTAGAAATTAGTTTACTCTCTTTCTTTCAATACAATAATAATACAGAAACAACATTAATGTGTAGGTACGACTTAATATCTCTATGAATGGTATATTCCATTTCGTACTATTATATCCTATAGATTATTATAATACACATATAATAAATTTAAAGAATACTTATATCATGTTTTAAATTATGGAAATCATAATATAATTATATGCCCAAATATATTACAAATTAATACACATGTGAAGAACAGATAAAATGTTACCCAAAGTGAAACCATATCTTAGAATTACTAACAACCATTTAATATAAGGTCATAATAAAAACATATGTAGTATTATAATTAATAGTATTCTTTTTTTATTGTATGTATAATAAAGATATTTCTATTTTATAGTATCCTTGTTTGAGTATGAAGAGATTCAAGACATGGGCTAAGGTGAATTTCATGTCACCTTTTATTTATGGGAGATACATTCCTTAGAAACCAATCTTTTCTTTTGTTTGGTGCATATACTACCCTTGAATGTATTATATAATTATTATTATTAAATTTATGGGTATTTAAATATCCATTATATGGTATTTATTTCATGTGGTCAATGTTTCAAACGGTACCAAATTACTAAGACAGTTTTGTATCAATTTTCATTCTTTAAGACACAAGTTTCGGTGTAACAACCCGAGATTTTATGAAAAATATTCTTTTTAATTTTATTAATGTCTTGTGTTATACGCTACAACAAAAGGAGCTTGCACAACACGCATCTCTGACTTGCCTTGCATTACACGCAATCGCAACCTTCCTCGATAGCGTGTGTAGTACGCAATACTGAGTTTCACGAAACAACGATATGCTATTAAAATATTATTAAAACTAGCCGTTATGAATAGTAATAACCACTTTTTAAATTTTAGAAATTTTAGCTCTCAAAATGGACTTCATTTTTGGATTCGGAGTATCGAATTTATCCTAAGGTGAAATTTTGGTACTTTTCGGATAACTTTCATATTCTGATGAATAGTGAAAATTACTAAATTATAATTAAAAACAACTTTTTTAATCGAAATAATTAATAGTGATAAATTATTAATTTGAGTGGTTTTAAAGTATATTTAGAATATATTTTTACAATTTAATACAATGTTGTTCATTGAATGTAATTTCACAGTTAAACCAGACATAATCAAGTGTCAATCTTTTGATAGATATTGTTTCTTAAAAACACGCTATTTGTTTTAACAGCGGGATTTAATTATAAAATTAATTAATGAAACTTCTATGTTATGAATTTGGTAAAATATATTTCATTTTTTGAATTCGGAATATGAAATATAGCTTAGGATGAAATTTTGGCATTGTTCTGAAAAACATCAATTTTTGATGAATAGTGAAACTACTAAGTGGTAGTTAAAAAACTGAATTTTTCATAAAACTTAATTTTACCGCTTCTGTAAATGGAATTTCAAAAATCCTAGAGACACGGTTGATGTCAGTAAGTAAAATGTGGTTCAATGAGATGAAAATAATTTTTGGTGAATAGTAACTTTTTACTTTTATTTACCACGGTTAAAAGTAAATAAGGTAATTAGGGGTAAGAATGATATTAATATTACCCTAACGCATGTCCTAATTCTATTAAACAAGTGTATATCAACCAAAAACAACCTTAAGTGTAAAATATTATCATTTAGGCCCACTTGGATTAGATTAGGACATTTATTATTATTTAATTCAAAGAAGAGTTAAAAGAGTTAAAATCAAAGTTTATTTACTAAAACATTTTTAATATAGGGTTATACATAAGATAAATTCGATTGTAAATATTCATTAGAAAGATAAAAAAGATTTCCTACATAATGATATTTTATTTATAATTTTTAGACTTTAAATAAATTAATTTATTTATGACACAACGATGATGCAGTAATTACCCTTTTTAAGGAAATATTAACATAATTGATGTTATAAATGATCAAATGAATTTAATTTGAGAGTTTTTATGAATTACACTAGTTTTCTAGGTTACTATGATATATTAGTGTTTATGTAATCAACTTGGTTCGAACATATAATTCTGTTATGACTTTCAAAAAAATCATATAGTGTCAAAATTGACACAAAATAGATTTTAAATCAAATATTATATTATTAATTGTTATTGTATTCCTAAAAATCTAAGGTTCGGCCAAATGACTTAGATAAGGATATATATATTAATAATAAACAATTTGGGGTTCGTTTGGCATGTTATAGTAAGTGTATTAACCATATAGTGAAAGAAAACAAAAAGACATGGTAAAAGTTAAATTATTTAACTTATAGTTAAATCTAATTGATAAGGTTAAAATAATACAATAAACTTGTCTAAATCATATTGGTTTATAGGATTTCGACCCATCCCCACTTTAGCTTCGAAATAAGACCCTTTGGAACCATTATAAACCGATTTTGACTTTAATATAAAATAATATTTTGAGATATTCCTAAGGTGCCCCTCTCCTCCCTTATAAAAGGGCACCTCCTCCCCCTCCTCCTCACACCAATTTGAGCACTCAATCTCGGCAAAACCCTACCAAAATATCTTCTACCCTTCCCTAGAAACATACTAGAGGTTCTGGTATTCCTCAAAGACCAATTTTAGTGCCCTAAGAGGAGGTCTCAAAGAGGCGCTTCAAAGAAGAGGTAATTACCGTTACCAATTCTTTCATCTTTATTTCTTCTTCCACTTCTTCTTCTTAGGTTGTTTCATTATGAAGTAATAACATCAGTATCACTCATCTAATGATATGTTATTATAAGTATGAAGCAACCCTATTTCACCATCTATCCATCCTACGGAAGAAGAAATCACCGCGCGTGCGTACGTACGGAATACCGTCTCCACGCCGTGGTGTAATCTATTTTCTACCACCACCTTACATGGATGGGTATAATGGTGTAAAGAATAACTATACGTAGTTATTACAATATCATATTGATTCTGATATATTGTATAATCCACTCCAATTCAATTCAATATTTATGGAAATGATATCATCGCTCGTGCGTACGTATGGACTACCGTCTCCACGACACGATGAGATTCATTCTCCATGTTAACCATTTAAGAATGATTATAAAGTATATATAAGAAATAATAATTAAATATATGACATTATAAAGCTACTGGATTTATGTATATATATATATATATGTATGTCATCTACTTACTTCCATTCAAGACAATAAGGAAAGGAAAACAGCGTTCATGCGTACGTACGGACTACCGTCTCCATGAACGGTGTTTTTCATTTCATTTATCTATCTATTATATATATATATATATACTTAATATATATGATATATAAATCATATTTTATATTCTGGAAGTATGTAAATCATGATATAAGTAATAATAATGTCAAGAACAACAAGTCAAAACACCTACGATAAATGAAACGATTTTACCCAAAACGCTTCTTTAACATGGAATTTACAAAAGAACGGGTAATATAATGTCATAAGTGAACCATATATGATATAATAACAATGAATATGATTCTGTAATAAGTCAATGACATTATTTAAACCATTATACAGGAGCTTCAGACACATACAAAGCAAATCGGACCTAAGGTAAGGGAAATATCACAATCTCATTTTTATTTATACTTTAGTATTTACTGGGGTGTATTTTATCATCCACATCCATATTTCCTCAATATGTAATATTATTCCATACACCTACAATTGTTTAAATCCAATTTTACCCTTCGGTGAGTTTTTAGTAAAAGATATGAAAGGAATCTTTTGTCGTTTTTCGTACGAGGTACTTTTTTGACTTTTCCGACAAAAGTACGAGAAGAATGTTTTTTTAACTTATACGGCATGAATGGATTTTTAAAACATTATTTCCAAGAAACTTCCTTTACAAGTTTTCAAGTTTATTTTTAATCAACTTCTTTTATTTTAAAGTCGTATGACATGTTATGAAAGGAAAAGTGTTTTTGAAGTAGAAAGGATATTTTCCTCAAGAATGGAGTTCAAGTATTTTATCAAAATTATTTTCCATCTAAGATAATAAAAGGGTTCTGTTTTTATCCGTATTATTACATTGGTTTGATTATGTTGTGATCGAAATATTTTTATGAATTCCTTTATCTTATATGAATTGTTTTATGATGTCATGTTGTTTAAGAATCCCATTTTTATTACATGGGTTACCCTATGATGTATGGTTTATGATTATGTGGCACACATAAAAAAGGATTCATTATAAGATGGGTGGGACCTATATCTCCCTCCAATGCATTGGGTAAAGATTTTATATCTCATGAGATAGACATGGATGAAATGGTAGGTTATACCAGTTCAGTGAAACAGGACTGAAACGAGGGTTACTCGATTCAGAAAGGGACTTTGTCCACAAATATAGTCTTGGCAATGAGTCTTGACTAACAAGAAATGATTTTCCATGATTATGTGTGCATGCCACAAAGTTTCAAGTTTCATGTTATGATTATGGGGATCTCATTTTCACTTCTATGATTTGTTCCATGTTAAGATATTATGATCTCTTTTGTAGGTTATGATTTTCAAAAAGATATGATATTATTTTTATTTCTTTTGTATACCCTTACTGAGCATTTGAGCTCACCCTTTTATGTTTTCTTTTCCCCAGGATAAAAGAAAGGTTTTAGGTAAAAAAAAGGAAGATCTTTATGGGAGATATTGAAGATCTTTCACCACGATTAGAAGATTACGTTCCGAGTTTCCAAAGACACTAAACTATTACGATCCTTGTGTGTGTGTGTTTTTGTTATGTACTAAGTATTCCGCAAATGTAATGTAATGTCCATGTACGTCAAGATTCGGGTCTCTACAGTTGGTATCAGAGGAAAGGTTTAGTCAACCTTTGGAAACTAGGATGCGAAAACGTTAGTGAAATCACTAGAGATATTTCTACGGTATGTCTAGGGATTTCCCTAAGGTTAAGTATACGTATAGGTTATAGTACTAGAACTACGCTAAAGATCATAGAATTAAACCAAAGATGTTAGATATTTAAGTTACTCCCCCTTTATTATGATTTTTTCCTCTCACACTATTCTTTTTGGGTTTTAGAAAATGGCTGGAAACAAGGTGATTCACGATAATGGAGGATATGATGGACAATGGAATGATATTCTTCATGAGCAACCAAATGAAATGGGATTTGGAAGTCCAAACATCATTATTATGCCGAATTAGAAATCTCATTATATGATCAATAAAGTAAAATTTGGTAAGTTTCCTGACTCGGCTAATAAGAGAAAGATGGAGTTTCATGATGATCATAGAGGAAAGAAAGTTCAATTTCCCCTATGTAAATCGTGTGGGAAGAGGCATCAAGGAGAATGTTTCAAAGGAACTGGAAGATGCTTTGGGTGTGGAAAAGAAGGACACAAAGCCAGTAAGTGCAAAGGAAAAGGTTCAGTTAACACCAGGGATGAAGATAATGGTATTGCTATGACATCAACAATGGTTAAATGTTTTAAATGTGGAATGTACGGGAATTATGCAAACCAATTCCCTAAGGGAAAGTCTCATGAAGAGAATCAGTATGGTCGTATGGGTAGTATTTATGTTGATGATGATGAAGAGACTACAAATGATATGTGAGATGAAAGAATTATGGAAGCTCGGTCAATGGTTTAAGAATTTAGTGGAATGATGACATGTTTATCATGTGTAATGTTGTATAAGTAATCTCATGGTACTATGGAATAAAGATACATCTAAGGATTATTACACTATTGTCCTTCCTTGAGTTTTGAAAGTGTATGATTAATGGTACAAGTATCCATGGAAGGTTATTCAGATATTTTTGGAATGTAGATGATATTTGCATAATGAAGGGATAAGGAGAAAATGAAATGTTTGACAGTATTCATGAGCTCATGATTTATATAAGGACTAAGTGATATCATGGTTTGAGTATATATAATTTTGAGGATTTTAGTATGTGAAAAGTGTTAACTTTTAACTGCATTGAAGTTTTCACTATGGTTTAATGGGTATTCAAGAGAATACATTATTAAGACCTTTGAATGTTTGGAATGTGACCAACAAAACATATCTTATGATATATGGGGATCGAAGAAGCTGTTAAATCTCTGGTAATCGTTTTCACTATGTTATGAGAGTGGACTGCAGTATTATGGATAAGCCTAAAGATTGGAATGGACATAAGTTAGTATTGTTTAAGGATAGAAGTTTTCTCGATATTATTGATGGGATGATATAGTAATATAGTTTTAGAAAAAGGACAACCTGCAGGACGGGCGACAGCCCATCACGTCGGACAAAGATATGGGAATCGAACCCACAACCGAAGTGCGACTGGCCTTTATCGCCTACCACTGGCCTACAGGAAGTCCATGTTTAGTAGAAACTAGTTTTATTATATTAAGCAGTATGATATATGAAGTATAAGTCCATTTTAGGAACCATATATGATTAATCTCACTATAGATCAGCTTATGTATATAATTTTTGCTAACCTTTTGTTTGAGACAGATGGAATGACCCGTCATTCTATCACATGATCTGCTAACACTTCACGAATAAAAAATTCAACTTCATTTATTTAAGAGATGAAGTGGAAATTGTTCAAGGCATGAACAACAGTGAGATTGTACCAAAATAAAGAAAGTATTTATTCCAATTCAAATTTTCAACTTTAGGGAAATGATCTTGAAAACCAAAAATGTTGTCCTAGTGATCTTATACCAGATGAATCGGATGGTACCTTAGATCGTCACAAATTTATGGATTTGTGATTGTTGGCTTTTCCATAGCCATGTTCTCTACCACTCTCCATCAGAACATGATGGTTAGATTTCTCTTCCATATCCATATTTTCACCTATGTGGAAACCCAGTGATTAGTTTATTTGGGTAATCATTACATTTCATACTTTAGTTTTTAAAGCCAAGTTTTGGTATTCCTTTTTTACGATGTGGGTTTCTATTAAAGAAACTTTCGAATAATAAACTATTTATAACCCCGACGAATTTCGAGGGCAAAATTCATTTTAAGGGGGGTAGAATGTAACAACCCGAGATTTTATGAAAAATATTCTTTTTAATTTTATTAATGTCTTGTGTTGTACGCTACACCAAAAGGAGCTTGCACAACACGCATCTCTGACTTGCCTTGCATTACACGCAATCGCAACCTTCCTCGATAGCGTGTGTAGTACGCAATACTGAGTTTCACGAAACAACGATATGCTATTAAAATATTATTAAAACTAACCGTTATGAATAGTAATAACCACTTTTTAAATTTTAGAAATTTTAGCTCTCAAAATGGACTTCATTTTTGGATTCGGAGTATCGAATTTAGCCTAAGGTGAAATTTTGGTACTTTTCGGATAACTTTCATATTCTGATGAATAGTGAAAATTACTAAATTATAATTAAAAACAACTTTTTTAATCGAAATAATTAATAGTGATAAATTATTAATTTGAGTGGTTTTAAAGTATATTTAGAATATATTTTTACAATTTAATACAATTTTGTTCATTGAATGTAATTTCACAGTTAAACCAGACATAATCATGTATCAATCTTTTGATAGATATTGTTTCTTAAAAACACGCTATTTGTTTTAACAGCGGGATTTAATTATAAAATTAATTAATGCAACTTATATGTTATGAATTTGGTAAAATAGATTTCATTTTTTGAATTCGGAATATGAAATATAGCTTAGGATGAAATTTTGGCATTGTTCTGAAAAACATCAATTTTTGATGAATAGTGAAACTACTAAGTGGTAGTTAAAAAACTGAATTTTTCATAAAACTTAATTTTACCTCTTCTGTGAATGGAATTTCAAAAATCCAAGAGACACGGTTGATGTCAGTAAGTAAAATGTGGTTCAATGAAATGAAAATAATTTTTGGTGAATAGTAACTTTTTACTTTTATTTACCACGGTTAAAAGTAAATAGGGTAATTAGGGGTAAGAATGATATTAATATTACCCTAACACATTTCCTAATTCTATTGGACAAGTGTATCTCGACCAAAAACAACCTTTAGTGTAAAATATTATCATTTAGGCCCACTTGGATTAGATTAGGACATTTATTATTATTTAATTCAAAGAAGAGTTAAAAGAGTTAAAATCAAAGTTTATTTACTAAAACATTTTTAATATAGGGTTATACATAAGATAAATTCGATTGTAAATATTAATTAGAAAGATAAAAATATTTCCAACATAATGATATTTTATTTATAATTTTTAGACTTTAAATAAATTAATTTATTTATGACACAACGATGATGCAGTAATTACCCTTTTAAGGAAATATTAACATAATTGATGTTATAAATGCTCAAATGAATGTAATTTGAGACTTTTTATGAATTCCACTAATTTTCTAGGTTACTATGATATATTAGTGTTGATGTAATCAACTTGGTTCGAACATATAATTCTGTTATGACTTTCAAAAAAATCATATAGTGTCAAAATTGACACAAAATAGTTTTTAAATCAAATATTTTATTATTAATTGTTATTGTATTCCTAAAAATCTAAGGTTCGGACAAATGACTTAGATAAGGATATATATATTAATAATAAACAATTTGGGGTTCGTTTGGCATGTTATAGTAAGTGTATTAACCATATAGTGAAAGAAAACAAAAAGACATGGTAAAAGTTAAATTATTTAACATAGAGTTAAATCTAATTGATAAGGTTAAAATAATACCATAAACTTGTCTAAATCTTATTGGTTGATAGGATTTCGACCCATCCCCAATTTAGCTTCGAAATAAGACCCTTTGGAACCATTATAAACCGATTTTGACTTTAATATAAAATAATATTTTGAGATATTCCTAAGGTGCCCCTCTCCTCCCTTATAAAAGGGAACCTCCTCCCCCTCCTCCTCACACAAATTTGAGCACTCAATCTCGGCCAACCCCTGCCAAAATCTCTTCTCCCATTCCCTAGAAACATCCTAGAGGTTCTGGTATTCCTCAAAGACCAATTTTAGTGCCCTAAGAGGAGGTCTCAAAGAGGCGCTTTAAAGAAGAGGTAATTACCGTTACCAATTCTTTCATCTTTATTTCTTCTTCCACTTCTTCTTCTTAGGTTGTTTCATTATGAAGTAATAACATCAGTATCACTCATATACTGATATGTTATTATAAGTATGAAGCAACCCTATTTCACCATCTATCCATCCTACGGAAAAAGAAATCATCGCGCGTGTGTACGTACGGAATACTGTCTCCACGCCGTGGTGTAATCTATTTTCCACCACCACCTTACATGGATGGGTATAATGGTGTAAAGAATAACTATACATAGTTATTACAATATCATATTGATTCTGATATATTGTATAATCCACTCCAATTCAATTCAATATCTATGGAAATGATATCATCGCTCGTGCGTACGTACGGACTACCGTCTCCACGACACGATGAGATTCATTCTCCATGTTAACCATTTAAGAATGATTATAAAGTATATATAAGAAATAATAATGAAATATATGACATTATAAAGCTACTGGATTTATGTATATATATATATGTATGTCATCTACTTACTTCCATTCAAGACAATAAGGAAAGGAAAACAGCGTTCATGCGTACGTACGGACTACCGTCTCCATGAACGGTGTTTTTCATTTCATTTATCTATCTATTATATATATATATATACTGAATATATATGATATATAAATAATATTTTATATTCTGGAAGTAAGTAAATCATGATATAAGTAATAATAATGTCAAGAACAACAAGTCAAAACACCTACGATAAATGAAATGATTTTACCCAAAACGCTTCTTTAACATGGAATTTACAAAAGAATGGGTAATATAATGTCATAAGTGAACCATATATGATATCATAACAATGAATATGATTCTGTAATAAGTCAATGACATTATTTAAACCATTATACAGGAGCTTCATACACGTACAAAGCAAATCGGACCTAAGGTAAGGGAAATATCACAATCTCATTTTTATTTATACTTTAGTATTTACTGGGGTGTATTTTATCATCCACATCCATATTTCCTCAATATGTAATATTATTCCATACACCTACAATTGTTTAAATCCAATTTTACCCTTCGGGGAGTTTTTAGTAAAAGATATGAAAGGAATCTTTTGTCGTTTTTCGTACGAGGTACTTTTTTGACTTTTCCGACAAAAGTACGAGAAGAATGTTTTTTTAACTTATACGGCATGAATGGATTTTTAAAACAGTATTTCCGAGAAACTTCCTTTAAAAGTTTTCAAGTTTATTTTTAATCAACTTCTTTTATTTTAAAGTCGTATGACATGTTATGAAAGGAAAAATGTTTTTGAAGTAGAAAGGATATTTTCCTCAAGAATGGAGTTCAAGTATTTTATCAAAATTATTTTCCATCTAAGATAATAAAAGGGTTAAGTTTTTATCCCTATTATTACATTAGTTTGATTATGTTGTGATCGAAATATTTTTATGAATTCCTTTATCTTATATGAATTGTTTTATGATGTCATGTTGTTTAAGAATCCCATTTTTATTACATGGGTTACGCTATGATGTATGGTTTATGATTATGTGGCACACATAAGAAAGGATTCATTATAAGATGGGTGGGACCTATATCTCCCTCCAATGCATTGGGTAAAGATTTTATATCTCATGAGATAGACATGGCTGAAATGGTAGGTTATACCGGTTCAGTGAAATAGGACTGAAACGAGGGTTAATCGATTCAGAAAGGGACTTTGTCCACAAAGATAGTCTTGGCAATGAGTCTTGACTAACAAGAAATGATTTTCCATGATTATGTGTGCATGCCACAAAGTTTCAAGTTTCCTGTTATGATTATGGGGATCTCATTTTCACTTCTATGATTTGTTCCATGTTAAGATATTATGATCTCTTTTGCAGGTTATGATTTTCAAAAAGATATGATATGATTTTTATTTCTTTTGTATACCCTTACTGAGCATTTGAGCTCACCCTTTTATGTTTTCTTTTCCCCAGGATATAAAGAAAGGTTTTAGGTAAAAAAAGGGAAGATCTTTATGGGAGATATTTAAGATCTTTCACCACGATTAGAAGATTACGTTCCGAGTTTCCAAAGACACTAAACTATTATGATCCTTGTGTGTGTGTGTTTTTGTTATGTACTAAGTATTCCGCAAATGTAATGTAATGTCCATGTACGTCAAGCTTCGGGTCTCTACATTCGGTATGGTCAAACATTCTTCTTTGAGGAGTATATAATTTCATTTGAAATGTTACACCATGAATATAATTGTTTTAATTTTAATTTAAGTTTCATTTAATTTTCTCTTCTTACATGGAGTGTTTGATCCCATGTTACCAATTGACAAGTTTTTATTGAAACAATCTCATCACTTTTCGAGATTGTTTATTTTTATGCTTCCTTTGATGAAATATTATGATACTTATATCAAGAGAACTCATAAATATTTTTAAACTTAAATTTTTCATGATAAACTCATATATTATTACTATTTTTATACTCTTGGATACATAATATAGTTAAGAAAGAATTTTCTTATGAAATCTTGTCTTTAAGCTCTCTTGGGTCAGAAAAATGTGTTCATTAAAATACATGTTTCTTAAAAATGGTTTCCAAAAATATTATATTTTTATCCTATAATCATTAAAATAAATGTTTACCCTTTTGTTTTTTATAAATTTTTCAAATGTTTATATTCATGTCTCTTTTTAAAAAAATCATGTTTATAACCTTTTTACCATGTAAAATGAATATTCTTTTTACCTCTATAACATCTATGGATTTACCCATCATTGTTTCATTGAAGCTTCCTTTTCATTTTTAAATGGTTTTTTTTTAAGAAAATTTTTTCAGAAGTAATTTTTAAGGAAAATTGTATTCAAAATTATTTCAAGATTATTTTATAAGTTTTAAATGATTTTTTTTCAAAATAATTTCATGCCTTATTTAAATGTTTGAAAACTATTTTTGAAAAATTGGATTCCAAAAAAATTCAAGCTTATTTCATAAGTTTTCAAGTAAAAAGGATTTCAAAAAAATTTCAATATTTCTGGATAGGTTTTGAAATTTATTTTCAATGAAAATATATTAAAAACATTTTCAATATTTATTTATAAGTTTCCAAAGTGATTTCAAAGATAAAGGTTTATAAAATGATTTGAAGATTATTTTATGATTTTTCAAGGAAAATAGTTTTTAAAATGATTCCAAGTCTTGTTTATGAGTTTTAATTATATTTTATATGAAAATTATTTTCAAATGGTTTAACATATTAAAAAATGTTTTTCAAATAAGAAAGAATATTTTCCTAAAGAAACATTCCTAAAAGATATTTTAAACTTATTTTCTATCTACGATGACCTCCATGGAGGTTACTCATTGTCTTATAGGAAATAATCTAAATGTTCCAATCATATTATTTGTCAGAATGAGTTATTCTTAATGTCATGGTATTTATGAAACCCATTTATCTTTCATGTGTTACATATGTATGAAATTCATTTCTCTTTCATGGGTTATGTTTTTTATGAAATATTTTACATACTTGTATCTTCTCCATAGGTTATGATATGTTTACATATTTATTATACCCATTTAATTTAATAGGTTCTGATATAATTTTTTAATGATCTTGTGGCACTTGTATTTATTAATTCATAACGAGATGTGTAAGACCTATATCTCCCTAAAATTCATTGGCCAAATATTTATATCTCATGAGATAGATATAGATGGAATGAGACATGGTTGAAATGGGGAGTGAATATAGTTTAGTATTATAGGGATAGAACGAGGAGAGAAATTGGTTTAGTATTATAGGGATGGAATAAGGAGTCAACTTGGTTCAGTAATACAGGTCTAAAATGGAGAGTGGACCTAGTTCAGTAAAGGATGAGGTCCACTAATATGGCCTTGGTAGTGATGCATTTACTAATATAGAAATCATATTTTATGCCTATGTTCCTCCCAAAATTCAATGTTTTATTCCTATGATATTCATTCATGTCTTTTTTCTTTTCTTTACTTATGATTCAAGTCTTATGAACTGTCTGTATTTATGACATGATTCTTATATAGGATCTTTGATATGCGGGGTATGATCTTCTATTTTCTTGATCATGTTATCATACCCATATGTTCATGTTTATTATTATATGTATTAATTTTTTACCCTAATTGAGAATCTGAGATCACCCCTTTTTATGTTTCCTTCCCCAGGTTATGAATAACTTTTTTAGGTATTATTAGTCTAAGATGGGTGATATTCATGAAGAGCCTACTGTGAGATGATAGAGATCACTTAAGTACCATTGTTTATATTTACATGTTTCTAAAGGAACTAAACTAAAACATTATTTGGGATTCTATCATTATAATATTTTCTGTATTCCGAAAATGAAATATAATTTCTATGTACGTCAATACTCAGTCGATATTGATGGTATGAGAGCAAATATATAGTTAACCTGTGGAAACTGAGATGAGAAATAATTAGTGAGATCCCAGTGTATATTTCTAAAGATATGTTTAGGGATGTATCTAAGGATAATTATAAAGATTATTTAATGTTTAGGTTATAATCCTAGACTTTTGTAAAGGATATAGTGTGTTTTTATCCTATAAATATATCCCTTTTTGGATACTACAAGTGGATGTGTCTTTTCCAAAGATCTACCTAGGGGTAACAACTCCAACAATATGTCATGGTCCTGACTTGGGGTCATTTGGTACATGAAAACGGGGCCTTGCTGCAAACCTAGATTGAAACTCCCAAAGGATATGATTTCTAAATTCACAAACCCTTCATGAACCATCATGAAGTATTTTAACAGAATATGACTATTAATAACCTAGGATAAACCTAATCTATCTTGATTAAAACGTAGGTGTTTTTATTTAGACATCCTATAAGTAATTTTTCATTATCATGTTGTTTTCTTCTATGATATGTGTTTCTCACACCATTCTTTTTTGTTTTAGTTAATGGAGGAAACCATGAGGAACTGGGGTAACATTGAGTCTATTGGGAAATCTGGTGATTACGAGCAATGAAATAGGATTTTACGGTGAATCATCTATCACGATATATGGTTGAAAATGTGAACTTTAGTGATATTCCTAACACATCGCATTAGGGGAAGATGGAATTTTATAAATGTTCAAATTCTGAGTATCATAGAGGAATGAATATCTAGCTTCATTAAAATCAAGAATAAGGGAATAATTACCTTTAAGAATTCCTTAAATGGAGAGGAAGATTTTATCTATGTGGGAAGAAGGGTCATAAAGTGATGGATTTTTATGGATTTCAATGTATCATCTATGGAAAACAGTGGAATTATCCAACTCAATGCACAAACATAAGAGTTTACGTCTAAACTAGGGAAGGACGTTTTCCATGAAAATAATTAAATTATAAGGATTCAATGTTTTTGGATTTAAGAATTATGTAGTATTAATGGTGAAATATACATGGATTGTTTAGTATATTTTTTTCTAAGGATTTAAAATATTTTGGATATGAACAAGTAAATTGAACGATATTCCTTACCTCAAGAACTGATAAAGGTTATATTGACAACATAGTCTATGTTATCATGGATAAACATTACATCTTCTTTGATTTAAGTAAAATAAACATAAACCTTTATAATAAGGAAGCATATATGTTTTCCCAAATTATTTATTTTAATTCAAGTTATTACCATGTTTAAAGAGAATATAGGATCAAGGTATTCAACTGTTGGGTATGTGACAACCAAGAGCTACATTGTGATATATGGGGGATCAATATTAAGCTTATTTCATGACCCTTTTTATACTATTTTGTATTTTCATATTTCAGAAGGGTTATAAGGTTAACCATTCATGAAAATATTAAGTTAAACTTTGAAGGAAGTATTTATATATTAATTTTGTATTGAAAACCATGATTTAAAGGATATTTAGTGATTAACATTATTTTGAGGATATCCATCATATTTTGTAAATTATATTATATTTATTTTTGTAATGGACATCAAGTATGTTGAGTGAAAACCAATCATGTCTATAAAGGCCATGATTCATGAACCCATGACTGAAGGATGATAAAGATTTCACACCTACCATTGTCATACATGATGTCCCGATTAATGTTTAATTATTTTTAATAATTAAATATTAATGATTAATAAGTAGTTTTACTTTTAATGTTTGTTTATTAATGCATATAGATTTTAAAGATACCAGTAATTATAAATTTCATTTTTTAGGGACTTAAGATCCATTAAAATTGTATTTTAGTTCTTTATGCATCAAACATAATTTTTGGACATTCATTCCTTAATTTAATGGATATATTATAAATTGATTAAATCACAATAAAATTTTGAAAATTTATTTATATAAATATATAAATAATTAATCATCATTATAAAAGTGATAAAAATGAATTATATTCTTACACCTTAAATTTTGTTGCATTGGTATCTTTTGAAATCATCACAGATTTATGATTTCTAGGATCTAAAATTTTCTTTGATCATTCACATTGTTTGTGATTGATAACCTCAATCACTCCCAATAAATATTTATTCTTTTCCTCTATGTCCAATATTTACTTTTAATCTGCATTCTGCTATGAGGAAACTTATTTGTGTGTTACATTGGGTAACTGTTGTGGTTTAACTTTTCTATTTCAATTAAAGTTTTAGTATTTTTTTTACGATGTGGGTTTCTACAAATGAAACTTTCAAGTGTTAAACCATTGATAAAACAAATAAATTTTGAGGGAAAATCATTTTTATGGGAGTTATAATGTAACACCTTGATATTTTGTGAAATATCGTTTTGAATTGAGTTGACATTCTTGATATTTTTCGTTTCACTCAAGACTTAAAAAGAAATTAATTTATATTAAAGAAATATGTATAGATTGTCTTATATGAAAAAAATGTTAATTGTGCACTAAATGCATCATAACTTTTATCTTTCTATACAATACACACTAAGGATATCCTGTGTAACACATAACAATGACTTTTCTCGATGGCTTTTCTAACACCCAATACTGAGTTTTACTGAACAATAATATATTATTATTTAAAATAATAAGATATATCCTAGAATTTAAATTAGATTTTGTTAATATTATTAAATAAAATATTAATATATATAGTTTAAACCAATATAAAATGAATTCATTGGTTACAAATTAATTATAAATTAATATGGAAACTCATTGAATATAATGAAAAATGTTATTATACCCAATGTGATTTTACCCTAATAAATTAAATTAAATAAAATTAGTTGGTAATATTAAGTTAATATATATTTTATATATTCAATAAATTATTATTTTTATTTATCCAAAATGTTTTAACAATATAAGATACTAAAATCCCCTATTTTATGCTTAAACCCCGATAATTTTATTAAGCCATTTTTACTTCATTTAAAATAGAAAACATTTTAAATCAAATTTTATACACATTTAAAGATTCAATATTTCAAAACAAAACTTTATATTTGGATGTTAGACATAAAATTTGGGTTAGATTAAATTTTTGGTATTTTTTATTAAGGTTTCATTTTTTAAATGAATAGTTAAAAATACTAGATTTCAATTCAAAACTACATTTTCATCTAATTTATTTATAAAGATAAATTATATTTTAATTTGGTTTAAAAGTTTATCTAGATGATATTTATATCAATTAATACAATAAATGTCATTATAACCAATTTTACATTGAAATTGGATATAAAAACTTAACAATATTTTAATCATTTTTACGTTGAAAACCCATAGTGTCATCATGTATGTGAGATTAATTTTAAATTAATTTCTACCATTTATGTTGTTGAAATTTTGAAAAATGGATTCCATATTTTTAATTATCGTAAATTATAATTTATAATAGGTTAACTTACTTTTTTACTAAAGATATTATGGAACATAATTAAAATTAATTACATCAATTAAGGTAAAATTAAGCTTAACTAAAGACTAATCCTTACATTTATGACCCCAAATGACATAGAAACATTTTCAATATCCATTTCCATATAAAATATAGACCCTATAATCCATTTTATAGAATATATTACATTATTGGATCCCATTGACGTGTCAAAAACCTATATGAAATTCTTTTTTCAAAATACTAAGAGTGCCACTCCTCCTCCACTATAAAAGGCCTCCTTTTTCCCACTTTATCACACCTCCCAAGACATTATTCCTCAACCAAAATCTTCTTAAGATTTAAAAACATCCATACCTTCCTATATGAATCCTCCCCTTGTGAAAAAGGTCTTCAACAGAATCCATTTGTTGCAAACAGAAAGAATTTACCTGATTAGGTGGCAACACACTCCCTCAAACTCCTTTATATTATTTTCCTTCTCTACAACCTAAAATGTTATTATTTCATAATTGTATAAAAAAACAATTATACTCAATATACTAGTATGTATTTATGCTAATTTTTTGACCAACACATTCACACACCTCCATCTAATGGGTAACTAATATACTATTTACATGTACAACACATTATTGCTTCACAAATCAATGATTGTTCATTTTTTCATTAACTCCTTTCATGGAAGAAATTATGATGAAAAATAATTTTATATATGTTATATATTATATTTATTATGTATTTAATATTATTTAAATATTTTTCAACTTATATCTTTATACATTTTTTGTATAAATATGATAATTTTGTTTGAAGAATTTTAGACTACCACCCACTCAATGTGATGTGATTCTTTCACACACTAAATGAAATGTATTGAGAATGTATTTATTGAACTTATATGATATATATGAAATGATAATTTTTCAATAAAAATTTTATATATATACATTTATAGATTATTATAATTCATTTACTCTCTTTCTTCTAATATGATAATAAAACAGAAATAACATTCATGCGTATATACGGCTTACCATCTCCATCAACAACATATTCCATTTTTTACTTCTATATTCTTTATATTATAATAATACACATATAATTAATATAAATAATATTTTTATCATGGTTTAAATTATTTATATTAATATATAATTATATGATTCAAGATAAAACATTATAAGACACATGTGAAGAACAATGTGAATGTCACCAGAAGTGAAACATTAAGATAGAATTATTAAAGAGAGGGTAATATAAGGTAAAAATAAACCCATATATTCTATTAGATATAATCATATTTTTTTTAAAAATATTTAGAATAAAATTAAATTTATTATATAAGAATCTTATATGAGTATGAAGTTATTTAAGACACAAGGTTATGGAAATTTTATCTCACCTTTTATTTCTGTGAGATACATGCCTTAGACACTACTCTTTTATTTTGTATGGTGTATATAATTCCCATGAATGTATTATATGATACATATTCTTAATTTTAGGGTTATTTACATATCCATTATATGTTCTTTATTTCATGGGGTATGTGATTCAAATGTTTACGAAATCATTAAGACAGATTTGTCTAAATTTTCCTTCTTTGAGACACATGTTTTTTTATGCACCAATATTCTACTTTGAGGAGTATATAATTATATTAGACATGTTATATAATTAATATATTTATTTTCATCATATTTTATACTTCTTTTAATTTCCTCTTCTTACATAGAGAGTATGATCCAATGTTACCAAGTGATTAAGAGTGTATTGAAACCATCTCATCACTTTTCGAGATTATTTATATTTATGTTTCCTTTGATGAAATATTATGGTACATATCTCAAGAAAAATAATGAATATTATTATCCTCTAGTTATTCATGATATATTAATGTATTGGTTACATTTTACACTCTTTAATACATAATATAATCAATAAAGGTTTTTTATGAAATCCTGAATTTACCCTCTCTTCAATTGAAAAAATATGTTCCTTCAAAACAATTCTTTCTAAAAAGGTTTTCAAACAATATTATAATATAATCCTATAATAATTAAAATATATTTTTATTTTTTTCCCTTTACCAATGTTTTTATAGGAATATTCTTGTTTCTTTCCGATCAAGGTATGTTTCCAACCTTTTTACAATTCAAAAATAATATTCTTTTTTACTTCATACAATATGTATAGATTTACCCGCCATTATTTCATTAAGGCTTCCTTTACATTCTTAAAAGGTTAAATTTTAAGAAATTTATTTTAAATTTATTTTTTAAGTAAGATTGTTCTTAAAATATTTTTTCGATTCTTTTATAAATTCTCAAGGAAAATGGGTTTGAAAATGGTTTTAAGTCTTCTTTATAAATATGTTTCCATAGTATTTTCAATGAAATATTATTCAATACATTTTAAATATTATATCATATGTGTTCAAGTAAAAATTATTTCAAAACATTTTCATGATTTATTTATAATTTTTTAATTATATTTTCAATAAAATATTATTGAAAACATTTTCAATATTTCATTTTAATTTTCTAATTAATTTTCATGAAAATAATTTTCAAAGCATTTTCAATCATTCTTTGTATGATTCCAAATTAATTTCAAAGAAAAACGTTTTTAAAATTTTTAGAATCTTATTTTATATTTTATTAAGGAAAAAAATATTTCAATATTAATTTAGGTTTTCTTTAAATGTTTTTAGGGTATTTTCTAATAAAATTATTTTAAAATGATTTTGTCTATTACAATTCATTTTTCCAAAAAGAATGGGTATTTTTCTCAAGAAACATTTTTGAAAGATGTTTAAAAATTATTTTCCGTATAAGATGACATCTCTTGATATCACTCTTGACCTTCTAAGAAATTATCTATAGGTTCCATTCATATTATTTCTCTAAATGAGTTATTCATAATGTAATGGACTTTTTGAAACTCATTTCTCTTTCATGGGTTATATGTTTATGAAATCCATTTTTCATTCATGGGTCATACATTTGATGAAATCATTATTAAACCTATATATTTTACCATAGGTTATGATATGTTTACTTGTTTATGATACCCATTTATTTCCATGGGTTATGATATTATTTTTTAATGATCTTGTGGAATATGTTTGAATGATTTCATTATGAGATGAGTGGGACCTGTATATTTTTTTAATGCACTTTGTAAAGATGTATATATCCTGAGATAGTCATTTATAGAATGAGTAGTTAACTATGTTCAGTATTACATTCCTAAAACGGTGAGTGAACTCAGTTTGGTATTATAGGATTGGAATAAAGAGTGAAATCGGTTAAATAAAATAGGTATGGAACTGGGTGTGAAGCCAATTCAATAAAGGACTTTCTGCACTTGGATGGCCTTGGCAGCCATGCCTCCACTACTATGGAAATAATATTATATTCTTTGGTTTTTACCAAAATTCCATATTTTATTCATATGTTATGCTTTCATGGATTGTGTCTTCTATTTTTATATGATTTGTGTCTTATGAACTACCAACCATTATTCCATGATTCATGTTTATGATATTTAATATGTAGTGTATGATCTGGTATTTTCATGATCACAATATCATACCCCTATGTTCATGTTTATGCTTATATAACTCCCTTATTTATCGTTACTGAGCATTTGTGCTCACCCCATTATATGTTTCCTTCCCAAGTTGATGAAGATTTTTATTATGTATGGTTTTTCTAAAAAAGGTATTAGCCATGAATATCCTAGTGGGAGATGATGTATTTCACTTATGTACTAGTGTTTACTTTTCTATGTTTCCAAAGTCACTAAACTAATACGATATTTGGGTGCCTGTTTGTATAATATTTAAAGTGTTTTTCAAATGGTTTGTAGTGTCTATATATTTTAAGACCGGGTTACTATATATATAAGTTCTAATTTGAGATGAACCATACACTATGTAAAGTTTTCATTATTTTTAATTCCCTTAGTTGTATGATATAGGTATCTGAAGAACCTAGTGAGTGACTTTCTATGGAATAGTAGTGATTGATGATCATATTGGCCAAATGGATGATGTATGCTTATAAGGATCAAGGATTTTTGGAATGATCACCATTAGTGATCATATCTTCATTAGTATATTAGGTGATGGATGGTTAAGAATCTGACCATATGTTTGTTGTGATTTATGAACGACTAGCAATCAGTGAACTGATACTTGGGAGATCATTGGATGATTATTATGTGATCCTATAACATGATATATTTTCATACCCTTATTCCATTAGGGTATATCCAACGAAATACTTCCATACATCTATGTAAGTGATGAATCATAGAGTGAAAATGATGTACCATGACATTTTGTGGTAGTTATAGTGGACAGTGATTAAGAGAGACATTCCTAGATTCATTTACTATTTCCTTACCTCCTAGGGGATTATGGATGAGCACCACATTCTTAGTTGTTTTTCATTTTCACTTCATTTGTCAATGTGTAATTGGGAAGACCTCATGATGGAAGTTTTGATAAGGTTACCAAGGAACACTGGGATCCATGATGTTGTTTGTGTGACTATTGGTTTGTTATCTAATATTGATCATTTTTTTATCTATAAGTGAGACTCACTCAGTTGATGAGCTATGAAATATGTATATCCATGATATTTTTTACATATATAGAGTTACATTTAGTTTTTTCTGATATAGATACACATTTTATTTTTTTCTTTTGTAAGGGATTACAGTAGGCCTTGAGGAATTTACTAAGATTAATAAAATTATACCTTATTTAGACATACATATAGTCTAGGTAGACAATTAATATATTGGAGGTTATGCTATGAGGATACAATTTTGACATTGGGGAGATTTATACTATCACATACACTTGAATGAGTTTTCAAAGAACAATATTTTTTGGCTTCGATTCTGAAGATGCATTGTGATTCTCTTCATAGTAAGTCATGTCATTCACCTCTTTGTTGGAATGAGGCTGGTGAGACAATAATTATGGGTCCAGTAATGGTAAAAGAGACCTCTGAGAGAGTTCAGATAATTTAGAATAGTTTTACACTAGATCATAGTAAGAATAAGTCTTATACCAACTTCAAGAGGAGACATTTGGAGTTTGTTGTAGGTGAACATGTCATTCTCAGAGGAACTCCTCTGTTAAGAAACTAATATTTTAGGAATCAGGGGAAGTTATCTCTACGTTTTTTGGGCCCTTAAATATCATTGATTGGATTGTAAAAGTTGGGAAACATTTGTACATTCCTGCACACTATTAAGGTATTCATGATTTTTTTCAAGTGACAATTCCTTGGAGGTACAGGCCTGATCCTAGTAATGTTATTAAATATGAGAATGTTGAGATGGACCCTGAGGCATCACATGTAAGGAAACCATTTTTTATTGTATACTATATAAAGAAAGAACTAAAATGGAGGATGATACAACTGGTATGTATTTAATGGAATTACAGACAGATCATTGAAGAGACTTTAGAGTTGTAAGAAGATATTGTTATTCAATGGCCTGAGTAGTTTGAGTAGAACCGTTGAAATTATTGATCAATGTTAAGAATTTATTTGAGGATATAATTGTAACATCATAGTTTAAATTATATTATTGAGATGTTTTTGTTTATAATATTCCATGTTCCTATATTTGTTTGTGTCTAATATTGGTTTCTAATAGGTTGGTTTTTATGATAAAAGGGTCTAGTAACTAATGGTTCAAAGGTTTTTAAGGATGGGTCGTGTGGAGGGTGTAAAGACACCACTAACTATCTGGTGAGGTTGTATCATGTCTATAGTTTTTAACAAATACCAATGGTGGTTCAACTGGCCCACCGGTGAGGCCCTCCAGCTCGTTAGTGTAGTCTAACCAGGTGTAATTTAAATGCACCCCTTTATATTTTAATTCCGATCATTTTTTACCATATTAAGTAGATAATTATAACCCTAAAACCCTATTTATAATTTTAGACTTCCCCTCTTAAATCTATGACAATCCCATGGATCCAACCATATTTCTTCAACATTGTATCGAATCATTAATGCTAGAAAAGTCGGTTTTATCTAGTTCTATGAAATATTCCTCTAATTCCTCAAGATTTATTAATGGATATTTGATGTATCTATAAATTCCATACCTATAAAATGAAACATTCAATCCTCATTCATAGATCAGTGACATATCTTGTAATTGAATGACATTTCATGATTAGATTGAGATTTACCATCAACTATGGACATCCTATAGGTATATTTTTGTGTATCATCGTTCAATACCTCTTTTTTTATACCGAATTGATTATATAACAAAAATATATTTAATAATACTTTGGTATAGTGGTGGTAGTTTCAATGTGTCAATGACATCCCCTTAATCATAGGTAGATTACAAAAGAACAATTGATGTTCCTATGTGATTTTTCATATATTAATCATAATGAGACCTTCTTTTAATTGAATAATATTTTGGGACTATATTCTAAAGAAATATTATTTTTGGATCAATGTTCATTAGCTAGACCCATGGTTCCCTTTTAGAATTGATAAGGAATACATAACATCCTCTTGAATCGCCAATAGATTTCTTGAATTGATTTATTTTTCTTTGACATATGTCATAACTAGTTCCATTTATTGAATATATGAGGAATGAGATTCATGAGCTAACATTTTTTCATGGATCATCCTTGGGTATCTTTTTTAAATCTCATTCATGATGAATCAAAATCTGTTATAGGAATCCTTGATGTAAAAATTAGTTTCTATGGGTTCACAATGTGTGTCGAGTTGTGATCCTTTAAAGAATATTAGTGTACTTCATCATTGAAACTATGGTAGGATCTTCCATACCATTTGGAGATCTTTTATAAACTTTTATTCTTGATATGATTCTTATATTAGAATTTCTAGATTTACCATGACCGATATTTATCATGTGTGTGTGTTCTTTGTAGCCTATAAGACCAATATTTGATACTTGATTCCATGAGTATGCTTATATATCTTATTATCTGTGTTTTATTTTTATCACATGTACTTATATATTACTAATATTCACATGATATTAATCAATGTTATAACTTGGATTTTCTACCCTATTATGTGTAATAACATGCCTTTGGAGGTATTTTTCTTGGTACTCATGATAGGTGGACCACTATGGTATGGGTACCCCTTATAAGGGGAGAGATCACATCATGCAATAATGATGACAGTGGACCTGAATATAGTATAGGGTAATGATGAACATGAGGCTACAACCATATATATAACATTATAATATAATAACCTTGTGCCTTGACACATTTCATAGTTTGGGTTTAATGATTTGAGGCCTACCCCATAATGGAGGTGGCATGTGGTGATTGTTTAGCCCAATCGGACTCGATGCTTGAGAATGTTAAGTGATATATTCACAATACTTGTGAATTTTCACTTTTGAAATCATTATGACTATCCATTTGGAAGTAATATAAAGAAGGTATGGTCAAGGCATGTGGTATCTTGGTTAAAATAGAACTCTTGATGTATGATTGATTATGATTTCTTGCAGAGTTATTATTATTTTGATCGACACTTGATATTAATATGCCCATATGTTAAAGACAGATTAGTTCTATCCTACTGAGTTCTAATACTCACACTCTATATGGGAATCTCTATGTGTGTGATAACATCATGTATAGGGATCTGGGTAATAGAAAAGGGTTCATGGAATATTTTTGAGTTGTGGAGAATGAAGTTAGTAGCAGGACCATAATAGACTCCATGGGATTTATATAGTGTTTTATTTTTTGTCTAATTATATTTATAATATATTTTTCACTCCAAGCATAGAACCATTTTTCTGATTAGTTTTACATCAATTGTCTCATTATGATACTCTATAATTACCCTTGATTACACTGAGTTCTTTTATATTTTATTTATATTTATGTTATATGGATAGGATATAGTGGGTATAGTATCCACATTCACGATGTTTATATAGCCATTTCTAGTCAACAAACGTTTTCATATGGGGAGGAACACATGGGGTCTTGTAGCTCTCTGGCTTGGACAGAGTATTTTAGGATGAATCATTATATTTATTAAATGCAACCCACAAAAATTGTTATCATAGTCTACTTTATATTATCGATAAAACCCTCAAATATTAAATTTAAAAATTTAATGGTAAAAATTATATTAGATTGTGGTTAATTAAAATGCATGATTTTTTAGTCTATCATGGTTTTATTGATTCCCTTTACGGCCTCAAGAATAAGGTGATAGTGTTGTTCACCAATTGAAAACATTCTGTTTTCTATAAATATATTTCATGTAATGATATATTTATAGACCATATAATTATTATTTTTGTTTTTATTTGATAATGTATAATGTTTTGTGTAATATGATACCACTATAATTTTTATATATAATATACATGAAAAAAATATTTGGATAATGTCTTTGACTGGTAGGCATTGTAAAAAAGTTAGACTTTTTATTTTTTAAATGCAACATGGGACCTTCCTATGGGATATGATAGATGAATTTGATAATTTTCCCTAGGAAAATCCAACATAAATGTTAAGATTATATTTTTTGATCAAGACATCAACCTTTTGACATTAATATATTATCCCAATCAAAATATATGTGATTCCATGATGTATTTAAAATAGTCTCTGACATTACAATAGGACAAGATATAATTTCAGTCGAAGAAATTCAGACCAAAAATGAGATGAGATCAAAGAGATATGGGATTAGTGTTATGGTTTGGATAAATAATAGGGGATGATGTAAGAGAAAAATTGAATATTATAAGGGTAAAGGTCAGTCTAATTCTATGATGTGTTATCAATGTGGTTATCTAGTTAATTTTGATAATGAATTTTTGAAGAATAATGGATCAAAGGGTAAAGAGTCCAAATTCAATTTAGTAGGCCTAGTTATGATGATATTGATGTTTTATATTCATTATAGTGTGATGCAGGGGGATCATTTTTTATTCAATTTCATGGTGTTTTTATTTTTTCTCATAATGGTTTTAGACTTATTAAAAGGTAACCTAGTTTGTGAAGAGTGTTTTCTAAGTAGTGTATAGAGTGGTAGTTTCATGTGAATAAGTTTGGTAATAAAAAAATTTAATGGATTTCATGTTGGGATCCATTTAATATATTTTTGTGAGTACTTGTGAATTATGCATCTAAATTTCTTCAATAGATAAAATTATGGGGGTTTTCTTTAGGTCTGTAACAGGAATCCCTAGATTGACAGTTTTGTTCCCACATGGTTATGAGTTGGCCTTTAGGATTATGTATTTATGTGAATGTAGTGGTATAATTTAGGAACCTGGTTACACATATTTCGTAGTTCTAGGATGATTCCTCTCTTTTGGGGGATAGTTTTCTATGATTGACTTAGATTCAGGTGGAGTGAGTGGTTTTCTCGCTATAAGCCTTAGAAAATTGGATATGTTTAATTTTTTCCCATTGTTTTAATACTAGTTTTATTTACTAATTATATTTTCATATAAACAATTTTACTTTCAATTTATTTTTATAAATTTATATTCTTTTATGAAAGGTTTTATTTGAGTATGTGTATTGCCTGGTATGTTGGTGTTTGATAGGAACTAGAGTTATTCTAGGTACCTCATGATGGTAAGGGATCAGAAAAGATATTAGGTATGTGAATTAGTAAAATAATATATGTAAAGGTGAATTAATTCAATTAATTTATTTTATATTTTTATATTATGAGCATAGTTTTAGTAGTATCTTATATGGAATTAATGAGTTTAGGTGTACATCACACTGCTAAAAAAATTCGACATAACTAGTGCATTGTTTTACTAGAACAGTTTGGACATACTTTTTTTCATGTCTTGGTTATTTAGCATGATTTCCTAAATATATTTTTGTGTTAGGTGTTGTAGGAACATTTTGATTTTATTTTTTCATTAATATATCAAAATTTGGATATTTTTTAATTTTTAATTTCACATTTACAGTTGAAAATTAAAAGGTTTTTTATGAAATTTTTATTTGGGGCTTCATATTTTATATCATTTCCCATATAATAGTATTTCTTGATGGAGATATAACCAAAATACCATTATTTATATGACACAACTGTGTGATTCATATATTTCTTAGCCTGGATGTGGAGCATGGATATATCATATGAGCTCGAAATATAGTTAATATGTATCTTTCATGAGATACATGGAATTTATATTTTATCATCCTTATCATTTGGATATTATTAAAATAATTTTTGATAAGTTAAATGTGTGATTTTACATTCATTCATGCATATAACATATGGGATGGCATTATAATTAACCCATTCATTATTAATGCTTGAGTTATTACAAGTCTTATTGTGGAAAATCCTTGAGTATTTATAAATCAACTACCATGTGATGAAAGTAGTGGGGGATTGATGGTTCCTGGTTGATTCTTCTAGAAACATAATATCCTTATTCTTCATCACCCTTATCACATTAAGGTTAGAAAACATATTGGATGTAGGGGAATCTCATTCTTATAAATAAATATTCATTTCAACCTCCAGATACATTGGGAGGTCGGAAACCCTATAGTTGTCACTCATTTGATTATTATCATGTTCATTAGAATAATTCAAAAAAGATTACAGAGTCTACATTGGTAAATAGTACACATGTTTACATTATCTCATAATTTTTAGTTTTTACATTGTATTATATTTCCTCTATGGAGATCCTATATTTTTGGTTTCACTACTATGATTATGTTTTAACAAACCACTAATGAAACCCAATTGTGGTATCAGATTGAGACATGATTTTATCTTAGGAAATCATATTTGATAAATGAAGAAAAAATAATCATGTGAACTATCACCAAAATATGTCCTTCTCATCACCACACCATAATGTTTTCCATTTCTACCATTTTAAGCATTAGTGAATGAAAAAAACACTCTACAATTATTATGACATGGTGAGGAAACCATTTTCATTCATACATTAAGCATTAAAGTATGTAAAATATTTAGAGAAGCTTCATCATGGAATGGTGGAAGTCATTTCATACTAACTATGCATTAATAGTTAGCATATTTGAAATGTGAAATGATGAAAAAGTTATTTTGATTATGGCATGCCCTCTTTTCTATCAAAACAGTCTCAGAAAGATCCCCATAATATAGTGTGTGCCATGGTGGATCAATTTACCCATACATAGCCTGAATTCACAATGTCAATATGTGAATTTCCATTATGTAGCTATCCTCAGTATATTAAATTACCAAACTGTGATCCAGATCATAGTGAAAGTTGTGGTTCTAAGAAAAGAAATGTACAAGTTGTGGTGCTATGAAAAAATCTATTTTTTAATTTAGAATTGGAATAATAATTTATGGAAAATTATAGTAAAATATATATTGGTGATATTTATTAATTAATAAAGATTTTATTAACTAATAAATTATAAAGGGCTTATAATTAAATAATAAGAGTCGAGGAAACATTTATTATTAAATATAATTTTAATATAAAATGTTAATATTTTAAATATGATAAACAAATATATGGCATGTTTTGGGATCTAGAAATAAATTTTTTATTTATAAATCATAAAGAGTAATTTATAAGGATTTGTAAATTACATATATAAGGCAAAAATATATAAAAAATTTAATATTTAAATTATGAATTATTCAAAATAAAATAATTTGAATTATTTAAATTAATTCATATATATTTGGATATTATTTAAACTAAATAAAAAGAGGTTATGATGTTTGATTTGATCATGGATTGAGTAATGATATTTATATGATATTTATATTTTTTAAAAAAATTAAAATTCATAAAAAATTAAATAATTAAAATATAAATTCCATACATTGAAGAATAAAAAATATCTTAAATTTTTATGAAAATAAAAATATTAAATTCAAAATTCTGTAATGTCCACAATATAATGATGAAATTATAAAATGTTAATAATTAGAGTTTATATATGAATTTTTTATAAATGCTCATTTTATGTTTAATTATTTCGATTGTTTATTTATTTGATGTTTATTCCATATTTTATTCATAATCATAGGAAAATTTTATTATGGTCTATTTATGATTCAGTTTAAACATTAATCATATTCTTGAAATAGATAATTTCATTACATTCTATGTTTGATAATGTAATTATTTTTTCACCTATATTGACCTCATATTTTAATTAATGATAGAAACTTGTATTTAGTTATTGAATATAGTTTATGTATATTATGTTTTTGAATTATGATGAATTGAATTACCACTTGAGTAATTTATCCCTGGGTATGGGGACTTGGGGTCAGACAACCGATAGACCAGGAGGCATATGCATTACATAGAGAGGTACATAAAGTTAATTATCTTTCTATTTGGCCACATTAATATGGTGATTAGTAATCTTATATAAAGTTATGGCTTCATAAGAATGTTTCATCTACTTTATGAATATGATGAATTTGTATTTGTATAAATATGTTTGGATTCATTCTTTGGTGAGTAACACAAATTTGTGTGTCATTTGAAGAGTTACACACAAATATTAATTGAACATATTGGTTTGGAAGAGGGAATAATATTCCAAACAAAATTTCTAGAATTATACTTATGTAAAGAGTATAAAATGAGATAATATGGATATATTAACCCCTCATTAAAATAATATGTTTGATAGTCCTTATAATGTAGAAATTTTCAATACCTCAATCATTCAACCATATTGGATTATTCCATTCAGGGTTCCCTATTTTATATTGTGTAAGGAAAGAAAATAATAGATAACACTGGATCAACCTTTGGTAGGTCATTCCCTAGAATGGTTCTTCTGGGTTATCTTTTTTAAATTTTTCAGGTCATTTTATCTGGGTTAAACATAGTTAGAAAACCCTTGTGAAGGATATAATAGGAATATAGGTGATTGAATCCATATAATGGATTTAGATAAATTATTAACCAATAAATTATCAAAGAGTCACAAAAAAGTGTGATAAGGAGGTTTAGAGACCTAAATAATTGAGTGGTGATAAGAATACCCTAGTGGAATCATTTTTTAATAAAATATGGATCATGATTCATTAAACAAATAGTAAATTCATGTTTTTTATTTTATGTGGGATCAAATTCTATTATTGTCCATAATGAAAATTTAAATGAAATGATACTCATTGGATAAAATCATGTTGTAGATGAAGAAAATAATCATCATCAAACGAAACAATCATATTAATCATTGGAGATAAAATATTCATGTATGATACTCCAAAGAAAGTTAGCTTAATAATAGTTCTTAAATAATACACCTTTTTTAAGAAATTTTCCTAAGATATAGAAAAATTATGTGTTAGAACAGTTCTTTTTGAGTAGTTAAGAGTTAAAAATTTTCACAAATTTGGTATATATAATAATGGAAGTATAGAACGACTCAATTATGGTTTCAAATAGAATTATATTATAAATAACAAGATGAATTTTAGTTTCATAAACTCAATATATTTGGGTATGTCGAATTTTATTCAATATTATTCAATATGTCAATATATTTTGTGACCCTAATGGATTACTTAAGACCTATTCTAATAGATATATTTCATTTACTATACGATTTGAAAGGGTTGTAAATATATAATAGGTATTAAGGTGGTAAGGAATTGATGTTTAAAACATAAATTTTTTTCATCAAGGGAGAAAATGAGTTGTTTCATTGATAACTATGATGCTTCATGCATGGTCTATCTATTCATAAGATGTGTATTTTATCTCATTATTGCCATGATAAGAAAATATAATGAGTTTACAATTGAATAAAATTATATGTGCATTTTGATATATATAGTTTTTTATTTGTTAGATTATATAACATGATTTAAAAGAAACTAAAAGGTTTATTATACTTAGAAAATTCAATATATTTTCATTTAGTGAATTTTTCTAACAATTTGAATTAATTAAAGAAACTTTTACTTCATATTATAAATGTGATGTAGAGATAGTAGTTCTATGTCGATAGTACTAGTGGGTAAAAGTTCAATCTAAAAGAAAAAATGTTAGTTTAAAATTTCAATAATGTTTCTTTAAATAAAATCAAGATCATTTGGTCCCATGGTTTTCTAGAATCAGTAAAAAATTCCTTATATTGGATTATCTTGAATAATTGAAGGAGTTTATGAAACTCCATGGAATCTCAATGTCAGGTAAATAGGTTATAGAAATAAATTCCTTAATTATAAATGGTATGTAATACTAATTTTATATTTTGAATGTGTTTTAAATATATAGGATTTCTAAATCAATGGTATTATTAATAGATATTGTAGTTTTAATTACAATGATAAAACAAATATTTACAATAATAAATATTTGATAGAAACATAATTTTTCAATCCCAAATGATTCTAATTAAAGGTTGTGTATCGAAATCTTAGTTATCAGATATGATATGAGAAGTTGTTAAATAAAATGTGTCTTTGTAAATAAATTTTTACATATATGATAGTATACACAAGTATTTAGGATTCTTTCATAATAATGAACACATGAAAGAAAATATATAGAAAATGAAGAACAAATTCACAAAAATATTAAATATTTCCAAAAGGGATAGAAATATAAATACAATTAATGAATGAATTAGACTGAATATGGAGAAGAACAAGGTTAATGAGGTGTATAAGAAGATTAAGTTAAATGATAGAATTCAAGGAGAAGACAACTCACTAGGAGCCACAACTGAGACATCCCAAGGTCTGGTCTTCTAAGCCAACCAATAACGAAAACCAAAGTGATTTTCATACCATCACCTCCAAAAATTATCCATTTAATTGGAATAACTAAATGCTAAAAATTCCTACCAAGTCCAAAAACTGAATAAGAATATGACACTACTTCACTTGGTAGTTATTACAACCAATTAAAAACAATCAATAGACTCACTATGTAAGGGTCCTTATACAACTCTTTATATATAATGTTTCTCCATAAGGATCCCTATGTAAGTTTCCCTATTCTCATATTACCTGATAAGGATCTACCAATAAATACCCCCTTGGTGAGGGCCCCTCTCATCCATGCATACGGGTCCCTCATAGGGTTCCTAAAATTCAAATAATTCCCTCCATCTAATAAACCACCTTGTATCTATGGTTTACCTCACTCCTTAGTCATTGTAATAATGAAACAAAAATTGTAATATTACCAATTTTATTAACTATTCTTAAAACACTATTTTAGATTTATTCAATATTTCTTTTTATGCTAGAATCAATTTTCATCAATAAATGTTCTCTTACATAATTTTATGTGTTATGTAAAGTTAATTATAGGTTTTAAGGACATTCATAAAGGTAAAAAGGGTTTTTTGTGAGTTTCATAAGGGTTACCGAACCTTGTGTAATGTTAGAGAACATTTTAGAAGGGTTACATAAGGGTAAAAATACTACTATGTAAGGGTAACCCTATGATCTGGAGATACTTAAGGGTAAACATGATATTGGGTAAGGGTACTTGGAACTCATGTAAAAATACTATGTAAGGGTCATCCATGGTTTTGAAAGGGTACCTAAGTGTATCCTTGGATATTTGAAAGTGTAGACCATGATTTATATAGGTTGTGTAATCATAACCCACTACTATGTAATGGTTTGAGAAAGTCTTTAAATGATTTTCAAGGGTTACTTTATACCCTTACACAACACCTAAAATCAGTGTAATGGTATGTTCAAGTTTCACCAACACAATGACTGTTGTGTGAAAAAATATTTAAAACCAAAATTTTTCATTATTTCATCTCTAGAAAAACTATGAATCCAGTTTCAATGGATTTAAATTCTAAAAACATGGAATTAAATTCATTTTATTCTTTTTCAATTAAGTAAATTTAATTACTAAGATTTTTAAGATGGTCTTCTAAGAAATAGTTGAAAGAAAAATTAATTTTCCAAAAAAGTTTTTGGAATTAGTTGTATGGCTCTTACATGGTTTCTTTCTTAAAAATATATGAACCCTTATAGACTTAATTTTCTGGATCCTATAGTTTCTGAGAAATCCATAATTTACATACATGAGATATGTGATTCCCTCCTTTATTGAACAAAGATATACCTTCTGAGTTCTAGGCATATTAGTTTCCCTCACTCTCCCTCTTCTAGTATTGGTTTTGAGTTATATATGGGTAAATTTCCAGTTATTCAGTTTATGTTCTTCTTCAAATTGGGTCATCATGATTACTTCTATAAATATAGTTATAAATAATTCATAAATTATGATAATATAGAAATTAGAAAAGTATGATGAGGATGATATTTGATTTTTCATCCTTGATTATCAAAGAAGGAAAAGAATTGTTACCCTAAAATAAAAAATAATAATAATAAATGAATCTCACATGGATATTATTTCGGAAAGATATTTTTTTATTACATGTGGTTTTTTATTATCCATTGATGGAAAAAGTACAAGAATAAATTTTGGAATAACATGACAATTCAGAAATTATCCTTGATAGAGAAATTTTTTCCACATTTTATATTATTATTTTTTGAAATAAAATTGATAGACTAAGATTTAGAAATGACTTGTGATTGTTTTCTAGTTGATGAATATGTATATGTGGACTAGGTGATATTACCTTGAATAATCCTTAGATATTCTATCAATGTAATGTGGTAGAAAGTCACTTACCTTTTAGTAACCCTCAATTTCATAGGTTTCATTGATATAGATAATGTGTTAGAATACTAGATTCAGTATTCTTGATTTAGATTATAAGTGGGAGTGCATGTAGCCCACGAAACCCATTATTGTGCTTGATTCCATGAGTATTTATTGTATCTTTTTTTTATTTTTGATGTTGATCACTTGTATGTATATTGAAACTGTGTTCTCGTGATTAAATATTTTTCTATGTTTTATCTACCTTGTATGTATGTAACCTTTCATAGATGTATCATTGTTCGTACTTGAAATAGGTGGACTATTGTGACAATATTATCCCTTATATAGGAAGTAGGATTGGCTTGAAACCATAGAGATGATGGAACTGAACATATGTCTGGGATATGATGACACCTTGGAACACGTTGTTTGGGATTCAATCATTTCCTAAGTGTTGGTTTAATTGATTCCTATTTTAATTTTGAGTATCATTGCCAATTGAGGACCTGCTTGATGCCCAAATTATTTTTGATAAGCGTGTTATACTTGCGGCTTGGGGAAAATCGAGCCTCATGTATGAAAAATTCAATGAGGTTGTTGAGTGAAATATTCACTAAAAGGTGGATAGTTTTGTTACTTAAAATATGTTCTCATTATACTTCACGAATAGACCCAAATAATGTATAGTTGGGGGTCTATAGTGTCTTGGTTAGTACATGACCACTAATTCTTGTATTTTATGTTGTTATGATTACTATTTAATTATTATTATCATTAAATACACATGTTATACTTCATCAAACTTAGTTGAGGATGCATTGGTGGGGTAATACTTAGGATTTTACTCTCACCCTACATGATCATTTCAGTCTTCATAAAATATTTCATGATTAGGGATCCGATGTAGGGAAAGGTGCCCATGGAAGATAAATGAGTTTTGGAACATGGATTTGGAGGTGATATTTGGAGAGACTCTAGGTATTACCGCATTATTATTTATTTATTTATATTCCATATGTTATAACTTGATTTTACTTTTCAATTTGTTGTCAAGTTGATTATTTGTATGCCATGTGTACTCAATTGATTATATAGTTGATTCATGACTACTCTAATGGGTTAATGGATTGTTTATTATTATTATTTTTGTGGGACACAATTCTCTGATTATTTTCCCCCTATTAGTGGACATTGATTCTCACTGATTTTCTACAACCCTTTTCATAAGGGGAGGTATGTTTGAGGCTATGTGGTACCCCATATCATACCTGGTGGTTAGGGTCGAGGCAGTACAAAATTGTATAAGTTCATGAGTTTTCTTTTTTTAATTTTTGAATAACCTGGGACATAGTAAAAAATAGATTGTAATTTGGGACTCAAAAGAGGATTTTTCAGGTTCCTAGACTACATATTTGTAACAGACATCCAAGTTAGTGTAGTTGGTATTTTTGTTACAATTTATCTGATATTTTGTGTATGTTCATGCATCATAATTAGGAATGAAGGTAAACCTTCCATATATATAGTTTATTATGTTTTATAGTAGTTTTTTAATTAAATTCACGTATTTTTTCTATTTATTCAGGATATATTCTCTGTTATGTGATATATCTGTTTTTCATTGCTATTATGATATATCTATAATAGGATTGATTCATTGAACTTAATATTATACACTCATTTATTACATATAAGATGATTTTAACTAACGTGCAGGCATGACACATTGGCTAGTGCGAGGATGGTTATACCATTAAATATGGGTAGAGTCACAGAATATACTTTTTTACCCCATATCATGGTTAGGAATCATTTATGTTCCTAATTTTATTTCATGTTATAGGGGTACCACCTCATAGATGCTTTGTGGTACCACCAGTTGAGAATGAGGGTTCTCAAGAGTACTTTCCTTAACCTTCTCCAATGGTGTAGGCAGTTGGTCAAAAACATTATTCAGTCATTATATTAAGATAAATAGTTAATAATGCCAGGTAATTTTAGCTTCAGCTTCCTCTATCCTTTTAAGGAACTACAGGGTGATAGGATAGTGTGGATTGGGTAGACATCATCAATGGAATATATGAAATTGTCGATACGCGGATGGTAATGAAGGTTAATCTAGAAGTGTTCTTGCTTTAGGTACCCACCATGAATTGTTGGGGAGTCATGGGTCAAACTTGTCAAAGCAAGGGACTCACATGGGATAAAATTAGGGAATTATTCTTCTGGGAGTTATTTTCTGATATACTAACGCTTTATTGAGTGCATGAGTTTATAAAGATTCTATAGGTCTCCATGCTATTTTTTTCATAATATTTGAATTTTTCTAAGATTATCCACTTTATACATCTTTTGGCCAAAAAGGCGGCTCATAAGGCTTTCAATTACTAGATCATACTTTTAATAGACATCTAAAAATAGGTCAATATATATGGCCTAACATCTTACATAGAGTTTCTATGAAATGCATTGACCATAGAGTGGATATTAGAGGATGGTTGAGTTGTTCGTCTTTATCTAGAATTCACTGCTCAAGAAAGTGGACCTTTTAGTTCTACAGTGAGTACTTTATTATTACTAGGTATTTGAAGATTAGGGACCTATAGTGGATCAGTAGAATATAGGTGGGTTAGAGTTTAGTTTCATTGGTTTCCTAAGTAGTTGACCCGTAGTGTTTCAAGAATTGAATGTTTGGAGAGTATATCAGGGTTTGAAAAATACTCAGATTTCAGTTCAGGTTATCTATAAATACATAACATATCCTTTAGCATCATGATAGATCATTGAGTCCAAGATTTCATTAGGTTGCAAGAGGAACTATATCTTTGAACTAGGGATCTATTTGAGGTCATTAGCAAAATACCCCTATAATAATGACTCATTCAAGTCATCCTTATCAGGGATAGGTTCACAAAGATGAGGTTGGCCATATATATACAGTGATTTAGACCCCAGTTGATGGTCGGGAGGAACCTTTTATTGTAAAAGATATGGTCTTGATCATTTTTATATTTACTACTACCTTGTTCTATACTAGTGCTTCCCATTATTTTACATCATCGGAAGTAGTTATTAGACTCGAATTACCATCCATGTTATCATTTTATTTATCCTCCATTGACTCACCATTGGTCCTAAAAGTCGATGATCTCCATTGATTCTTATAGTGTCATTTATTATTTAAAATATAAGTAAATATGTGATTATTCCTGATAATGGACATGAAAATCTTTGATGTGATTCATGGTATGGATTGGATGACAATTTATAATCTCATATTGATTGATACTAGATATGGGTTTCATTAACCTCAATGGGATGTGATAGGTTCATGATGACTGGGTGGTGGGAACTAAGGGTAGGCAAAGTTTGTCCAGTATTAAGTTAGATAGGATGATCAAATCACAAATAGAAGGATTTTATTTTTCTATAAGATCATGAACATCAACCTCATATTTTCCTCTAGTCAGGGATCTATATCAGAAAATCTTCCTTGAAGAATTAATTTGAAATCCTCTTGATTAAGAGGATGAATTTATGATATATCTTATATGAGGTGTAAAGACCATTTCGACACCCCCATATCTTTAGGAAATTTTCGAGAAAAAGGGTCCCAAGGTATATATTAACGACTTTTAGAAGAAGGGATTCATCATGTAGAGTACTTCACTATAGGGTGTACCTTTGTTGTTCTCTAAGATGGTGGATGGTATTCTTTGAATATATATAGATAACTATAAGATGAACCACATAAAATTGAAGAAAAAATGTCTTCTTCCCAGGATCAATGATCTTTTTGACCAGTTATTTGGTGGCTGGTAGTTTTCTAATATTTATCTTTGATTGGGTTATCAACAATTGTGGGTTAGATATGAGTATATCCTAAAGATGGTGATTCAGAGAAGGTATGGGTTTCATGAGTATATCATGCTTCTTTTTTATTTGACTAATAATCTAGCAGTTTGTATGTACCTCATAAAAAATAATTTTCACCCTTAGCTATACTCATTAATTTTGGTGTTTGTTGATGGATTCTTTATCTACGCATGGGAACTAGATTAGAATACACAACATCTCATGACAGTCCTCAACATGCTTTAATAACGTCAACATTATACTAACATTTTGAAGTCTATCTTCTAGATTTATCTGGTGAAGACATTGTAAAATATGGTTCATGAGTCTGTATATCCATGGACCTAGATAATGTGGAGTTAGGTTGTCTTGGAATGTTCATGGAAGATGTTTGAGATCAAAAAAATTCTTGGTTTTTTTGGATTATACCATTTGTTATCCAATTCATCTCTTTGTTATCATGACCTACAAATGCTCTGATAAAGAAGGGGTAAATCTTTTAATTTTTGGAGTTGTTTGAAGAGGAATTTATTAAGCTGAAGTGGAGGTTGACTAAATCTCTAGTATTGTTACTTCCTAAGCCTGGGATCAGATATGATATATACTGTGATGCATCATTCATTAACATAGGAGCGGTGCCGATGCACATGGAGAAGGTAGTATCTTTCACATCAAATCAACTATAACATCTTGAGTGAAACTATTATACACATGACTTGGAGTTGGAATCCATGGTTTATGTTATAACGTTTTAGTGACACTATCCCTTCTGCAATAGATTTTTAGTCCACAATGACCACAATATCCTATGTTATATCTTCACATAGAGTTACATGAACATGAGGTAGAGGCACTAGGTAGAGTATCATCAAAAATTTAACTTTTTGCTTTCCTATACACCAGAGAAATGCAACTTTTTTTTGTATTCTCTTATCCATAAGATGCTGGTCGAATATGATGTTGGTGAGCGACCTTCAGAAGAGCAGTTGCGCTAGATGAGAATTTTGATCGAGTTGAGTATGAATGATTATGAGTGTTAGGGATAAATTAATTGTGATCCCTTTGTGTTCATATGTTCTCTAGTATACCAGGTATAGTATAGGTGTGATTATTACCTAAAGTGTGATGTAATGTAGGAACAACTAGCTGGAAGTTTACCACATACCTAGCTGATCGTTGGATGATGATGATATGATTCTTATGCATAGAAATATATTAATCCTTTATTATATTATAGGTGATATGATGGGTGTAATTCATACCTCTATATGGGTATTACATAATGGAGTGAAAAACATGTATGACTTCAAGATATAGTTTTATTGGCTATGGATGAAGAGGGGAATCACTGGGTTTGTGTCCTGATGCCTTGCCTTTTAGATGGAAAAGTCCAAGCACCAGCGTCTAGGTGGTTTTCTCCATCCACTTCTAGTTTACCTTTGTATATGTAATGACTTCATGATGGAAGTTTGGATGAGTTTACATGGACCCCAAGAAGTCATTTTAATGTCTGAGTGATTGTTAATCAGTTGAAAAACGTTTCTCACTTTATATTGATATGAGTGAGTCAAGGAGTAGAAACATTGGGAATAAATTATTTTCATGATATCATATGATTATATGAATTTCTATTGAGCATTGTTTCTAATTGAGTTTTATGATTTCACATTTCTCTTTTCGAGTGGCTTACAGAATTCCCTCAGGACTCAGCTAAGATTGAGCACAACATACCATCATATGACATACAAATAGTCAAGGCACAAGATACACATACTGTATCATATTATTTAAGACTATGTTTTAGACTTCATTAGATCCAAGGATGATTACCTATATTAGTTTTATTTTACAAAAAATAATACTTACCATGGTTCAATTTAGGTGAAACTTGATGATGATCATTACAGGATACCATGTCATTCATAACATTATTGGAATAAGGTGGGAGAGGTAGCATTGTTTTCTGACCAGTTTGGTTAAGGATACCTCTAATAGAGTTAAATGGATTCAATAAAGGTTAATCGCTAATTTGAGTAGGTAGGGATCAAATACTGACTATAGAAGGAGACCTATGAAGTTCACTATTGGAAAAAAAAATTCTTGAGATTGATTCCTTGACTAGACAATGAAGTCTGTTGGACTCACCTGTTTTGATAATCCCAAATCATGTTTCATTTATGTGATAATAATGTTTCTATTATAGGATAATCGTGTTTCATTAATATTCTTAGTTTCTATCAAGTGATAAGTATGTATCTTTAATATCACTGCTCTCATGTTTAAGCTTATAGTGCAAAATTTATCTAAGTAAAAAGGTCACTAATGAATGGTCAGCAATGAAAGGTCACCGATGAAATGTCACTGATGAAAGGTCACCGATGGAATGTCGCCGATGAAAGGTCACTGATAAATGCTCACCAATGGAAGGTCACCGATGAAAGGTCACAGATGAAAGGTCACCAATGAATGGTGATCGGTGTAAGGTCACCGATTAAAGGTAATTGATTAAAGGACACTGATGAAAGGTCGCAAATGAATGGTCACCGATGAAAGTTTACAGATGAAAGGACATTGATGAAAGTTCATTGATGAAAGGTCCCCGATGAAAGGTCACCGATGAATGTCACTGATGAAAGTCACCATTGAAGGTTACTGTTCAAGGTTACCATTGAAGGCTACTGATGCAGTATATCATTGAAGCTTACTACAGAAGCCTACTGTTTAGAAGGGTATAGTTACTAGTCTACCGATGCTCACTCTTCTTGTAACGTCCCGGCCCCGGGTGCCACGCAACGGGTGCCCCGAGCCCGGTTCGCCACGTAACCTCAAGCGCATTTCCCCAAATGCCAGAGGCTGCCGACTAGCAGCGAGGGCCCAGGTCTGATAGTGGGGAAACTATGCCCTCATTTGTCAAAGTGTAGCGCAGCGGAATACCAAAATAAACATACAACAACAGCAGCACCAAGCCCTCAGGCTAACCAGAACTGTGCCCTCAGGATAAAATAGTAACCATGCTCTCAAACTTTCCATTAGGCCATACAGAATCCAACCCGAAGGTATTTCCCTCAGGCGTAATAGAAATTCTTTCCCTCAGGCATACGAAGTGTCGCCCTCAGGCACAGAAGCCAAGCCCTTAGGCACGAAAGGTTGCCCTCAGGCGGAATAACGACAGCCTTCGGGCTAAAACAGTCACGCCCTTAGGCTAATCACAACAATTCCCTCAGGCTAAACAGGTAATCGGGCCATGCCCAACAGGTAAACAAGAAATAACAAGCAATTACTCTCAAGGAAATTCTACAATTACTACTTTAAAGGCATAACCTCGGTTATCCTGGCCAAACGGCTAAACAGTGAAACACACCCCGGGGGTGGTTCCGAATCCAAGAAACGATCCCAACCAGAATTTTATTATCACAATTTAATCACCTATGCAACTCTAGGAATTAAATATAGCAACAACCTCAGTCACACGCCACCCCAACATGGGTTTGTGGCACGAAAACGCAAAAAAACGCACGACAGTTGGAAAATGAACACAAGACACCTACCTTATACGCCAACGAACGCTATACCCGAACACCGGCTCCAGAAACTCCCAAGAATGGCATAGATCTGATGAAGAAAAAAAACCATTCAAACATAAATAACTTACATTGGGAGAATAATTGGAAAGAACGGTACCAAGAGAGGAGAGGGCTTACCCGTGCGGTTCCAACGAGATCATCTGAAGCCGAAACGGATTCCAGACGAACTCCCAGTGGATCTTCAAAGATCATGCCTCCTCCTTTGGCTCCAAAACGGCTCAAGTGCCTCCTCTACCAAATGAGGAGGCTAATGCCTGTTTTAAGCTGAAAAAAACAAAGTACACGGCGTGTACTTCCAAGTACACGGCATGTACTCCCTTCATTTAACTGTTCAAAAGGCGGCATCGTCACACTGTTCATACGTCAACATGAGTACATGGAATGTACTCTCGAGTACACAGCGTGTACTGTCGCCTAGCTGGCGGCGACGCCACCGCCTTACTGTTTAATCCTGCCGACTGCCTACACGGTGTGTAAGGTACCACTACACGGCGTGTAGTCAGTTCCTACGCCCTTCGTCGCCGGCATGGCCACACGCCCCATGTACTCATCCCAACACGGCCAAAAGTACACGGCGTTTGGATAAAGTACACGGCGTGTAGCTCCAAAATTTAGGATTTTTCCCCATTTTCCATATTTTCTCAAAATCACTTAGGGAAAAGGAAAAGAAGAATCTCGTACCTCTAAAACAAGAACCGGGTTCTTACACTTCTACTCTATATTGTGTCAAATTCTTAAGATTATTATAACAGTCATATTTTGTAAATTTAATGCTTCTGAAATTAATTAATATTGATTTTAGACATATAAAGAGACCATTGTAGTTGGGGTTTGGCTTAGTGGTAAGCACCCCATAATCCTACATGAAAAGTGAGGGTTCAAAACCCATTGGGTGAAGGTATTGTAGTAGTACTATAGCATACTATAGCAGCGGTGAACTGTAGCAACGAAGAGCACTATAGTGGCGGGTACTGTGCATTACTGTAGAAGACGGGTACTGTAGAAGTACTATTCATAGAATGGACTTTGGGCCAAAACATTGGGCCTACGGGCCATATAATGGGCTAAATACCCACTGGGCTTTCGGACTATGTAACATGTCTCCCTCTACCCAGTTAAAAGAGGTCTTTTCTTTGATTTAACAATAAATGAGGCTTCAGCCCCAAGTTTTTAAAAAATATATATATCAAGAGATCGTATTTGGGGACAATATGAGGTTTGAGGAGGACCACACGTGGTCTACTTATTCCTATTTTTGGACATCAAATATAAAAGAGAAGACCGAGGAAGAATAGAAGAGTGGAGTGTGTGTGATAAAATATAGAGGAATGCATGAGAAAGAGATTACTCACTAGATCAAAGAGAAAAGGGAAGAACCATAAAACATTTACACTGTGATCCTAAGAGCCTCAAGAAGATTTTTTTGGGAGAAAAAATTAAAGATTTTATTCTATACTTCATCAGCTCCCAGTTCTTGAAAGAAAATTTCTGAAAGCTAGAACCTGGAGTTGTGACACTCTTTTTTTAGGAAAACATACAGAGAAAGACTCAAAATGAAAATTCTTCACTCCAAGGAGTCAAGAGTTGAACTGAAAACACATAAAGCTTTCTAAACTCAATATTAAAATATTATCTCTATTTTTATCTTTTATTTAAAATTTCTAAGAATTGTGTGTTTATATGTTACACACACATTCTCCTCTGTTTGTAATGGAGTATACTGAAAATATTCACACCAATAATCTTTTATTCTTTTGTTTCCCAAGAAGAACTGCGGAAGAGGCTGTTTGTGTCTCATTAGTGTGTTTATCCCATGAATAACTATAGCAGAGGGTGTGACCCCTGGATTGTTTGTAAAAACTATTGTAAATCCTGATACAGTCTATGTATCATGTTTATTGTTAATATAAACTGCTTGGTGGTAGGTGATCACCATGTGGAGAGGATTAACTCTTGTCTTGAGATTGAACCTCTTGTTTAACTCAAATTTGTACTATATTTAGTAATACTCTCTTTTATTTATATTCTGCTACTTATAATCACAAAAATTAAAAATTGCTTTACATTGACATTGATAGTTAGTCCTAGTTAGTGTGTGTATATGTTTATTTCAGTAAACCTGTTTCAAAAGTTGAAAAAAAAATTACACTGATTTAACTAAGGACTAATCACACATTGAGAAAGTTGTTGACCAACTAAACATTTATATCTCTACTACCTTAATTAACTAGGCCATTTTAAATTTGGGGGATCTTTATCACAATGTTTTTTAACAGAAATTTTAAGTAGGAACTCAATTAACCCCCCCCCCCCCCACCCCTATTGAGTTTATACTCCGACCAACATTTGGTATCAGAGGATTAAATTTTTATTGCTAATATCTGAACTATTGTGTATTTTTCAAATTCTTATCAACATTGATTTTAGGTGTATCTTAAAGATCATAAAATTTCTGTCATATCTAAATTTTCAGTTCTATAAAATTATAAATCACAATGGATAATAGAGTTGAGGGTGCTTCAACTAAAAGTTCACCTTTCTTTAATGGTAATAACTATGCTCAATTGAAATTAAATATAAAAATGTTTCAAGAGAGAATGGGTCCTAAAATCTTGGACACAATTGAAGAACAACATGCATTGCCTATTACTGCAAGTGACACATGGTCCCAGTTGACTAAAGATACATATAATAATAACTATAAAGAAATGAATGGATTTTATTTTTCTCTAGGTGATGAGGAATTAAATAGAATATCTTCCTATAAAACTACATATGAAATTTGGGATACTTTGGTTGTTTCTCATGAGTAGACAACTAATGTTAAAGAAATAAGATTAAATACATATAATATTAAATATGATACTTTTAATATGAATCTTGATGAACTTATATCTAAAATGTATCTCTGCTTCAATGAAATATTAAATACCATGAGTCTTCTTGGGAAACTAGTGGACTGTAGGGATCCGATTATGAAGTTACTTCGATGCCTACCTGATAGATGGGGAGGAACTTCTATTTCTATCCGAGAATTTTATGACCTAGGCATGCTTCAATTGAAGGAACTAATTGGAAAACTTATCATGTACGAAGAAAAACATAAGGAAAACTAAGAATAAGATGAATAAAAAAGAAATAAATCTATAGAATTCAAGACTACTACCTCAAAAAGAAAAGATAAAGAAAAAGTTCAAGCTCTTGTAGACACTTCCACTAGTGAAGACTCAGCTTCTCACAGGGATGATGCGATGGCTCATCTTGCTAGGAGATTCAAAAAGTTCTACCATAAGAATAAGTTCTTTATAAAATCAAACTATAAAGGAAGGTATGATAGTAAAGGATAATGGAAAAAAGGACATAAAATTGAATGATAATACAAATGAGATAGTCTTTAATGAGTGTAAAATAAAAGTCCATGGGAATACTAATTTCCCCAAGATGAAATTTAAGAAGAAATATGAAGACACGGGAAAGGAATATTAAAAGGATATGAAACCTAGTTAGAGTGTTTCAGAAGATATCTCCAGTGGATCTGACAATTCTTATATTGAAAAGAACAAACATGTAAACCTGTGTTTCAGGATAGAAACATATGAGTTAAAACCCAATTCTCCAATACATAATGAATACTATTTTGGGAATGAAAGTGAATCAAATAATTATTAGAATATGACTAAGGATGAAATATTTGAATATTATGGAATGCTTGAAGATAACTTTAATGAACTCAAGGATAAATATAAATTATTGAAAAGAAGACATGTTTTAAATGCTAATTATATGTCTGGTCTAGACATTGAGAAAGAAAAATGTGATCAACTGTTAAAAGAAAACACTAAACATAAATTATCAATGGATAAATCAAAATGGGACATTGAAAATTTTACTATAGGTAGAGATACCTTGACTCATTTTGAATGGAAACAGATTTATCCAAAATACACAATTGGTCTAGGATATCAACCAAGATAGAGAAGGATTATTAAAAATAAATTTCTTCTAAAATCTGGACAGTTCACTGCAAGTTCAAGTTCTGTACCATCATTTGAAAAAAACTTTTCTAAAGGACCAAAAAAAGTGTTCTTGTATCAAAACATATCTTTTGATTATAGGAAAACCTATGATACAATTATGGGTTCCTAAAGCATTACATTATAACCTCTCTGGACCCAATAAAATTTGGGTACCAAAGTTACCTTATTCTTAATCTATTTTTCAAGAAAATTGTTTAAATAGCTTCTGAAAAACTCTAGGGTACTTGGATAGTGGATGTTCGAGACATATGATACGAGACTATTCATGCTTAAAGATCCTAATTAAATTTTATTGTGGACATGTCACATTCGGTGATAATTCCATAGGGAAGAGCATCAACTTAGGAAAAATTGTTAACCCTAATACTATATTAATTTCAAAAGTACTTTTTGTTGATGGATTTAAATACTATTTACATAGTATCTCTCAGTTGTGTGAGGATGGATTTAATTTTAAATTTTAAAATGATGCATGCAATGTTTTTAATTCTAAAAATGATTAAATATTCACTGCTCTTAGAAATGAAAATGTATATATTGTTGATTTAAACTCTTTAGCTAAGAAAAATGTTTCTTATTTAAATGATTTTTATAAGGAATCATGGTTATGGAACAAGAGATTGGGACACTAAAATGTGCACTCACTTAGGAAACTAACTAGGATATGTTTATTTGGAGACTTAACTAAATTGGAATTCCCACATTACAAAGTTTCTAATCCTTGTCAAAAAGGAAAAAAACACAAAGTTTCTTTCAAACCAAAGGAAGAAGTTTCTACTTCTCAACCGCCTGAGTTGGTTCACATGGATTTATTTGGAACATCTAGAGTTTCAAGTTTAAATTGAAATCACTATGTTTATATTATTGTAGATGATTTTTCAATATATTCTTGGGTATACTTTCTAGGTCACAAAATTGAAGGATGTTCTTAGTTCATTAAATATTCCAAGTATGTAGAAAATATTAGTGGACTTAAAACTAATACCTTGAGATGTGATCTTGGCCATGAGTTTAAAAATCAGGAGTTTGAATATATATTTCTCAAAATATGGCTATAATCACAATTTCTCTACTCCTGAAACACCTCAAAAAAATGGAGTTGTAGAAAGAATAAATAGGACACCTCTAGAGATTTCCTAGACTATACTAAATGAGTATAATTTGCCAATATATTTTTGGGCTGAAGCTATTAATATAGCTTGTTACATCATCAATAAAGTCTTAATGAGAACTATTCTTAAGAAAACCCCTTATGCACTTTGGAATAATAGGAAGCCAAAAGTTAATTACTTTATATTATTTGGTTGTAAAGTCTTTATCTTTAATACTAGGGATAATCTTGACAAGTTTTCTTCCAGGATGATGAAGTAATTATCCTAGGTTACTCAATCTCTAGTAAAGAATATAGAGTATTCAATAAGAGAACCAAATGTGTTAACGAATCAGTTCATGTAAAATATGATGAGATGATCCATAAGAACCAAAAACCTCGATTGAACATCTTGAATAAGATATGTAAATTCTAGATCTTAATGATAAAGACAATAAACCCTTAGTGAAAAAAACTAGTTCTGGAAACTTTCCAGAATCTGTTTATGGTGGATCTGAACTTATAGACAACCATGAGAAGTGTAGTTAAACTCATTCTAGATGTATTAGATCCCTCATGAATTATCCTTTAGATGTTGTAGTAGGTGATATAAATAGAAAAATTAAAACTGGAGCTTCTTTGAGAAACCAGGTTGAAAATAAAGTTTTTCTTTCACAAATTGAACCCAAAAATATTGATGATGAAATCAATGATTAATTTTTACTGATGGATATGCATGAATAATTAAATCAGTTTGATAGAAACAAGATTTGGGAATTAGTATAAAGACATAAAGACACTTTGATCATGGGAACTAAATGGGTGTTTTGAAATAAAGCTGATGAATCTATAAACATAGTTAGAAATAAGGCTAAACTAGTTGCACAAGGATATAGTCAAAAAAAAGGAATAGACTATGAGGAAACCTTTGAACCTGTAGCCAGAATAGAATCCATTTGAATACTACTTTCTTATGCAGCTCATCTGAATTTCAAATATTATCAAATGGATGCCAAAAGTAAATTTATAAATGGGTACATAGTTGAGGATGTATTTGTTAAACAACCCCCTAGTTTTACAAATCCCCATTTTTTAAATAACACCTTTAAACTTTATAAATCTCTATATGGTCTAAAAAAAGCTTTAACAGCTAGGAATTATTGACTTAGTTATTTTCTTATTTCAAAAGGTTTCACTAAAGGAATATATGATCCTAATCATTTTATTAAAAGGATTTCCAAATATGTTTTAATAGTACAAATTTATGTAAATGTCATTATTTTTTTATCCTCCAAAAATTATTTATGTACTGGTTATTCAAAAATGATTCAATTTGAATTCGAAATGAGTTTAATGGGGGAACTTAAATTTTTCCTTGTATTTCAAATTTTTTAAAACAAAAATGGTATTATTTTAAATCAAATTAATTATACTAATGATATTTTGAAAAAAAAATCATGTATGGTAATAAAGGTAGTGATGCACCTATGAGTACCACTTGTAAGTTGGATGCTGATGAAACTAGTAAATTAGTGGATCAAACCAATTACAGAGGTATGTTTGGGTGTCTGCTATATCTTACTGCTAGACGACCTGATATTATGTTCATTGTATTCATGTGTGCTTGTTTTCAAGAAAATATTCAAGAGTATCATTTAAATATTTTTAAAAGGAATTTTAAATATCTCAAGTATACTATAATCTTAGGAATATTTTATCTAAGAGGACAATCATTTTATTTAATAAGTTATTCGGATACTGACTTTACTGGTTTCAATCTAGATTTAAAGAGCACCTCTAGAACATATACCATTTTGGGAAAGTCACTAGTATCATGGTAAAGTAAGAAATAGAATTTAGTTTCATTATCTACTGTTGAAGCTGAATATATAGCTTGTGGTGGTTGTTGTGCTCAAATTTTGTGGATAAAACACACTTTAATAGAAAATGTATATCAATTCAAACATGTCTCTATAAACTGTGATAATACAAGTGCTATTAATATCTCTAAAAATAAATTATCTCATGCTATGACAAAGAACACTGATGTAAGACATCACTTCTTGAGAGATCATTATCAAAGGGGAGATACCAATCTTGAATTCATTGGCACTAAAAACCAATTGGATGATATATTAAAAAATCCTTTGAGTTCTGAGAGGTTAAATTACCACAAAAAATGAGTTAGGTATGATAAACTATTAATGAGAAACCTCACTATTAGGACCTCTCTATTAGGACCTCACCATTAGGGCCTCACCATTAGGACCTAACCGTTGGACCTCACTGTTAGGACCTCACCGTTGGACCTCGTCTTTAGGACCTCACTATTGGACCTCACTGTTAGGGACATCACTGTTAAGAACTCACCATTAAGACCTCACTGTTGGACCTCACCGTTAGGACCTCACCATTGGACCTCACCGTTAGGACCTCACTGTTGGACCTCACCGTTAGGACCTCACCGTTAGATATCACCGTTTGGAACCTCACCGTTAGGAACCACATTGTTTGACCTCACTATTAGGACCTCACTATTAGTGACCTCACCATTAAGACATCGCCATTGGAACCTTACTGATAGTAGAATTTTCCAAGAATTTGCATTTTTCTGCTAGAAACGGAATCTTTTTTAGTATCACTTATTTCTTTTACTTGATTTTTTTTAGATCCCTAAAGGAAAAAATTAAAGTAAAAACCACATTTCAATCCACTTCAATCCTCTCCCTAACCTCTTCATCCTTAAAAATAGAACCTTACCTTCTAATAAAACCCTCAAACCACTTCAGATTGCTTGGAAAGATTGAAGAGACTGATGGTCAGTGATGAAGGAGATGCGTTGAACCCTAAAGGACCTCGAGCTAGGTCTAGTAGTGGATGCTAGGTAGAGGAAAATATCATCAATCCAGATTTTTTGAAGAGGGAAATCATGTTTGAGAAGGAGTAAATTTCTGAATCGATGATTTCTAGAATGTCTCTAGTGATGAAGGAAATTTAATCTCAGGGTTGGGTATAATGCTTTTCAAATAACAATGGACCTTATTACCTGAAGCTAGTGAACGAATTTTATGAATCTATGAAATTCTAAAAAACTGAGAATGAGAACAAAATGTCTTCAAAGGTAAATGGAGTATGTGTTAAATTCTCCTCTATTGAATGGGATGACTTCTTAGGAGTCCCATATGAAGGAATTTTTTATTACTACTCTGGATTTGTGCTCCCACTAGTGAGTTCTTCTGTTATGAAGAAACTTTGGCTAAACTTATGGGGGATGAAATCCCTACAAGAGTGATTTCTGATGAATTCCAAGGGGGAAACGAGTTAATATTTAAATTTTTTGAAGATGTTTTGAGTCCCAGGAAAGGGTACTTTTCTACCTTTAAGTATCTGAACTTTTTACTTTTGTATCTGTTGAATCATGGACAGAAAATAAATCTGTGTAGGTTGTTAATGATTTAGTTAGAGGATATGAAGAAGCCTAGTTCCAAGTCCAATGCTTTTTTTCATGCTAGATTGATATCCTTAATGTTAAAATTAAAATGAGATGATGGAAATAAGGAGGAAACAATAGTTTTAAGGGACAACTTCTGCATTACCAATATGATCTGCATGTTTATGAAGATCAGCTGGAACCATTGGAAAATAAAATGGGTGAATGATGAGGCTAATATGTATGAGGAATTAAACCTTGTTACTCATCCTACTAAGCCTAAGAATAAGAGAGACCCTAGTCAAAACTAGAATTAAGTGGAGCCTGTATACTCAGATGAAGAAGAGGTTGATGTTGTGAAAGAAATCGAGGATTCTATTGTAGATGACATGAGCGATCCTGACCTTCCTGCAAGTCCTCATGCCAATACTGTATCCTTTGGGGAGCCAAGCCCACCAAAAAGATTTCCTAGAAGAGTGGATGTTCTAAGGGATAGTGATGACGAGGAAACCATTGAAGAATAATGGGAATAAAATGTATTAAGAAACATTAGAGAGACCTCAGAGGAGGAAGACAAAACTGAATCTGGTCAATATGATTTTGAGATAACTGCTGATGATGTGAAGATGAATGCATATGTCTCATACCTCTAATAAGATATAAAAAATTAATATAAATTGTAGATGAAAGGTTTTTGAATTGGTTGAAGATTCAATTTCAATGGTAGTAGTTGAAGACTATATAGAATAAGTGGTAGTGGACTCTCTTGTTCATGCAGTTGATCAAGGAGGTATAGTAGAGATGGATGTAATTAATGAGGAGAATGATCCAAGTGAGGGAGAGGAACCTGTTTCCACAGGTTCAGTTTTTTTTGCTCATGGAATAGAATATTGGTCAGAAGACCCTAGATGTGTGGTCCTTAGACTATGGAGACTCTTATGATGACAAGCCTAACAGAAGCCCTCCAATTCCCTCTATTTTAGAGACCACCATTGTGCAGCTAGTAGTGCTTCTTCCTTGAGAATATGTGAAGAAGGGTGATTTAGAATCCTTAAAATCATGTTTTAAGAGACTCTTTGATGAGAAATATACTAAGATAGAGATGACAGTGTCTCTCAATCAAGAAGTAATGGAATCTGCCTTAGAAAGAGTAATTTCTACCCCTCAATCCAATTTTATACATAAAGTGAAGGAATGTCAGAATCAGGTCAGAACCTTGGCAGAATCTATGGAATCTGTCCAATAGTCAATTTCCAGTTTAGACTCCTACGTGGATTCAAGGATTCAGGTGAAAAAAGATCTAAAATATGTTAAAAGTGTGGTTCTTCATATGGTCATTATGTTTGAGAACATTAAGAAGTATATGGAGACACATGTGAGTGGATAGTATGATTATTTGAAGAGGTTGATCAGTGGTCTGGCCAAGTATTTTAAGGAGACAGTGGATTTTACAATGTCACCTATGTGTGCATCTTTTTTCTCTTCAGCCTCTCCTTCTGTTGATCAAGAAGCCTTCCGGTCGGTTGTTAGAGAAGAAGTGGAGAATTTCTATGGAGCCAGTACCTCGTACCCTTAGTCTATGACTTGGGTCATTTCCACTACAAGAGAAATTCATAAACATGTGAGAGATTATCTAAGGGAGTCTTCTCAAGATCATAATTCCGTCAAAGAGAAAGCTTATTTCTACTACAAAAGGGTGTACACTAAGCATTATATGGATGGTCACTTCAAGATACTGTTGGAAAAATTGATGATCCCACTTGTCACTCAGGCTATTGAGGATCAATTTAGTAGGCTTAGAGAGTTGAATCCTACCATTGAAAAATTTATGGAGAATAAGGATGAAATTATCTCATCTACGGAAAGTTGGAAGCATGATTATAGATTTTAAAAAATATTCTTTTACCCTTCCTCCATGTGAACTACACACCAATTATTGTTCCCCCATCATTACCATCTTCCTCTTCCTCGGCTGCCTTAGGCTCTACCAATGCTTCCCCGTTGATGAGTCATACACAGGCCATCAGAAGCATGAACCCTATAATTCCTCAAAGATCTACTTACTATAGGTCTACTAATTCCTCTGTAGCATCTCCTCCAACACTTCTCACTACCATACCTAGGCCTATCCCTTCATATTCTGGACCTGACTCATCATATTCCAAAGAAAAATCTCCCTTCGACATATCTAATGTGGATTGAATGTGGGATGTCTTAGTCGATAGGTATCTTTGTAATCTTTTTTTATATTTTACTATTTCTTCATTAATACAAAAATCCTCTTTTGTCTCTTTTTTTCTTTCAATCTTTTTGTTAATCAAAAATGGGGATAAGTTTTATGTTTTAAGTTTACTGGAGTATTTTCAAATATACACTATCTATATTTTTCCATAATAAACATGGCTCAATTATACATATACACACCTCTTAAGATATTAGAAAATGTTCTTAACCCTGATTTAATAATACTTAAATCTAACTTTTCACTGACATAATTTTTGATTATCAAAAAGGGGAGATTGTTGGAATCACCTGTTTTGATAATCCCAAATCATGTTTCATTTATATGATAATCATGATTCTATTATTGGATAATCGTGTTTCATTAATATTATTAGTCTCTATCAAGTTATAACAATGTATATTTAATCTCACTCCTCGCTTGTTTAAGATTACAGTGAAAAATTTAACTAAGTAAAAAGATCACTGATGAAAGGTCACCGATGAAAGTTCACCAATAAAAGGTCACTGATGAAAGGTCACCGATGGAAGGTTGTCGATGAAATTCCACCACTGAGAGGTCACTGATGAAAGGTCACTGGTGAAAGTTCACCGATGAAAGGTCCCCGATGAAATTTCACTGATGAAAGGTCACTGATTAAAGGTCACCGATGAAAGGTTACTTATGAAATGTCACTGGTGAAAGGTCATCGATGAAGGTCACCAATGAAAGTCATTATATATGGTTACCGTTGAAGGCTACCGATGCAGTCTACCGTTGAATCCAACTATTGAAGCCTATAATTGAGAAGGCTAACATTATGAGTCAACTGATTCTCACTCTTCTACTCCATACATTATCAAATTCTTAAGATTATTCTAATGGTCATATTTGTTAAATTTAATTCTTCTGAAATTAATTAATGTGGATGATAGACATGTCTTGGGACCGTATCTGGGGACAATACGAGGTACAAGGAGGACCACAAGTGGTTTTCTTATTCCTATTTTCAAAACTCAATTATAAAAAAGAAGACTAAGGTAGAATATAAGAGAGGGGTGTGTGTGAGAAATGTCAGAGGAATTCATGAGAAAGAGATTACTCGCTAGATCAAATAAAACAAGAAAGAACCATACAACACTTACACTGTGAACACAAGAGCCTCAAGGATATGATTTCAGGATAACAAATTAAAGACTATATTATGTGCTTCATCAACTCTCAGTTCTTGAAAGCTAGTTCCTAAAATCTAGAACCTGGAGTTGCGACACTCTGTTTTGAGGAAAACTTCCAGAGAAATACTAGAACTGCAAATTCTTCACTCGAAGGATTCAAGAGATTAATTGAAAACACATAGAGCTTTCTAATCTCAATCTCATAATATTATCTCAATTATGTTCTTTTATTTTACATTTTTGAGAAGTGTGTGTTTTTCTGTTACACACATTGTCTCATGTTTATGAACTAGAGGATACTGAAAATCCTTACACCAATCATAATTTATTCTTTTGTTTCTTGTGAATAACTCTGGAAGAGGCCATGTGTGTCCTAGTTGTGTGTTTATCCCACAAATAAGTGTGGTAGAGGGTGTGACCCCTAGAAAGTTTGTGAAAATTGTTTTAAGCCTAATACAGGTTGTGTATCAAGTTTATTGCTAATCTAAACTGCTTGGTGGCAGGTGATCACAAAGTGGAGAGGATTAAGTCTTGGATTGAGAATGAACCTCTTGTTTAACTCTACCGTGTACTATATATAGTAATACTCTATTTTATATATTTTCAGCTACTTATAATCTCAAAATTATAAAATTGTTCTACATTGACTCTAATAGTTAGTTCTAGTTAGTGTGTGTATATGTTTATTTTAGAAAACTTATTTCAATAATTGAAGAAGTTTTTTATACTGATTCAATTGAGGACTAATCATCCTTTGAGAAACTTGTTGACCAACTAAATATTTGTATCTCTACTACCTTAATTAACTGGGATGATTCAAATTTGGGGGATCTTTATCAGAAGGTTGTTTAATAGAAACTTTAAGTAGGAACTCAATTCACCCCCCCTCCCACATGAGTTTCCACTCCGACCAAAAAAGTATGTGGAAGAAAATATGGAAATCCCCCTTACTTTTTATACCCATAAAGATCATAAAATTAGTTGGGATAGTGGAATATCATCTGAACCATCCTTCTCATTATCTAGGTATGCATGATTTGTCTCATGTGTCTTAAATCTAGAGGTATTTTTCTGATCCTGCACCTATAACCAACAATGATAATGTTGAGATGGAGCCTGATGTATCATATATGGAGTGTCTGGTGTATATTATATATTATAGAAAGAATGACCTTTGAGGGAATAGAATACATATTATCCAAACCCTATGGTAGTATGGATGGATCTAGTAGGTGATGTGGGAGTGGTATTCTGATGTTTGAGTTGAGTGGCCTAAGTTTTTTGACTAGGAACACAAGAGATACATCTCAAGGATAAAAAGTCACTAGAAGAGGAAAATTATAATATTCTAAAATAATATTTATTTGTAAACCCCAATTTTGGATTTATTCTATAGGACTTTATATTTGATAATGATTTTTCATCAATTAAATGTTCCCATTCATATGTTTTATGCTGTTAAATATGGGTAAATGTGGGTTTTAAGTCATTTAATTAAAGTAACAATGGGTTTCCACGAGTTCTATAATGGTAGAATAAACCTTTTATAAGGGTTAGTCACTTTTTATAAGGGATATATAAGGGTATCTGATGGATCAAGCACTAAATATGGGTAAGGTCTATGCTTCGTATGGGTAATTGGAGCTCAAGTAAGGGTATTGTGTAATGGTTAACAATGGTTTCTAAAGGATATTTAAGGGTAGTACTCGAATTGCATAAGTGTATCTCATGATTTATAATATTCATGTAAGGGTAACCATGAACTATGTAAGGGTAACCCTGAGTCGTCAAAGGATATGTAACGGAATATTTTGACCCTTGTGTTACACATAGGTGTTATTCAATTGTTAGACCATGTCACCCTTATGCAACATCTCTTTTGTAAAAAGCACTTCAAAACACTCAATTTTCATTCCTTCTTCTCTAGAATGACTCTATAGCCCATTTCTGTTGTTCTAAATTCCAAAAACTGTGGAAATAAATTAATCTATTTCATTTTATATTAATTAAAATTAATAATTAATATTTTAATAGTCTACTTCTTTGAAATGTTTGGGAGAAAAATTAATTTGATAACTTATTAACTGGAATTAATGATATGGTTCTTAAGAAATTTCATTCATAAAAATATTTAAAATCTTTACGCATTTATTTTGGTTGGACCTTTGGAATTAGAGCTACCCAAAAATTTATTATCTGAGATCTATTAAACAGTGTATGATTGAATCGACCTCTCTCTTCGTGTTTCTAAGTGGAATTGTTTCTCTCTATCCCCCACTTATTCTATTGGTGCTGCATTATAGAGTTGGAAATTTTCAATTATTTAATTTTTGTTATCTAAAAAATTGAGTCCTCCCACTTCCTTTTGGAATGTTAGAGATAAATAATTCCAAAATAATGGTAATCTAGAAATTTTCAAATGTTGGTAATTGTGTTCTTGTATTATTATAATTTTTGAGTTATTATCTTTTATAATCAAAGAATAATAAAAAATTATTAACCTATAATAAAAAATAATGATAATTGGGTAATCTCACCTGAAAATTATTCTATAGAGATAATGTATTATCGTATGTGGTTTATTTTTCTCCATTAAGGATAAAATTTTAAGAACATACAATGGAATAACATGATAATTCATAAATTATCATTTAAAGAGAAACTATTAACATATGTGCTATTTTTATTTATTTTAGAAATAAAATATTAGGATTTGGATATATGAATCATTAGTTAGTGTTTTGAGTAGAAAATTATGTGGACATTGATCAGATGATGTTCCCAAAATGAAACATGAGATTCTTTATCAATGAATTGGGTTAGGAAGTTCCTTCAATGTCGTTGCTCTTGTTTATATATGTTTCTTTGACATTTTCATGACCCGAACCTACCCGGGCTCGAGCCGCAACAACCCTAAGCCCACCTCCATAGGCCAGGGGCTGGCGACAAGCGCCGAAGGCTAAACAACTCAAGGAGGCCTTTGCCTGAGTACCTGTACACACACACACGCAGCACACTCAATGAAAAAGTGCAGAGTAAAAGAAAAAAACAATTAAAGCAAAGTAAAAACTGCTATAAATAAACCAAAAATGTGCATGGACCTCTAAACAGTACAAAATTTAAGCTGAAGGTAAACTGAATAGAAGTGGGGAAAAACACGCACCCAACCAAAAAAGTGCCACAACCCGACAATAGGTAAAACAACAGTAAACAACTGGGAGGGTCCCGCACCTGGAACCTGATAATGACCACTGCACGTGGTCCAAGCTCCTATATCTTAAGCTCCTCTGACGTCACGATTGACCTATCCGTTGTCTTCAAGGGCACACCAAGTGTGGGAAAAGCCCAAGTAGGGGTGAGTATAAAAATACTCTGTAGGATACCTCGATGGCTCGAGGGAGAAACAAAAGAGGTACTGAAGGGTGAGCATTAGATCGAACAGGAGAAAAATAAAAGAGTACAACTAAAAGTGTAGTAAAGTGTGCAGTAAAGAGTCCATCTCAACCCAAAAAGAGGAAATAAGGTAGACTCATCCAGACATAAGGAGCTAGAAACGATGAGAAGATGAACTTCACGTCGAGTCTTCTCTACCTATAGCAGGAGAGTAGACTCATCTAACCACAAGATGCTAGACATAGAAAGCACGTGGCATACCCCGCACCTCTTTGCCTCTCCTAAAAGGAGAGTAACCAAACCCAAGAAGTGGGTACAAGAACAAGGTATATACATATCCATATGCTCAATCAAGAATCCTGAACAAGATCGTAAGAGGATCTCCATCCCGTAGCTCAGCCCAAGAAAGGTGAGTAGCCAACAGTCTCATAAGTAAACACCATCAATGCCCATCATCCCGCACATCTACCCCTAACTGCATGTCAAGGGGCTCAAATCACCGCACCTTGACACTATATTATTTGGGCGGCACTGACTCGCCCACACAGTTTTAGGTCACATCACAAGGACACGTCTTAGTGGGGAAACCACACCTCGTAGTTGAGAGTTATGGGAGAACGTCAGGACACACCTCATCACTTCCCCACAATCGAGAGGTCTCCTAAAAGTCGACAGGTGACCCCCTAATCAGCCCCATTGGAGGGTGATCCCTGGAATTCAACAGGTTCCCACTATAGGGAGACCCGGTAAGAGTCGACAGGTGCCACACTGCCCAGTCTTATAACAGGGTAATCCACTGGAGGGAGTCCCGACTAAAGTCGTTAACGAGTCCCAATGCCTGGTCCTGTAAAAGGGTACTTCACTAGAGGGAGGCTCAGAACCGTCATCAGGGACCCCTTCCCAACCCAGTTGGGGGTAAACCCGACATCGGGGACCACTGCCCAGCCCCACTGGAGGTAACCCCGACATCATGGAACACTGCCCAGCCCCGCTGGAGGTAAACCAAGAACTTCTTTGGCCATCCCTGTTGGATGGTACTGCTCAGTGAACACCGTTGTACTGGCCATCCCTGCTAAATGGTAAAACTGGTGAGCCCTGCTCGAAACAACCTCATCCTTGCTAGTAACAACCTCAACCCTGCTGGAAAAAACCTCATCCCTGTTGAAAACAACCTCAACCCTGCTGGAAACAACCTCAGTCATGCTGTAAACAACCTCCTAGGTAGAGGTTTGGTGCCTGCGTAATGTGCTAGTCACACCGAATCCAGAATAAATCTACTAGGGAACATGAAGGAACATGAGAAACTCCTCAGGCCTCTCAGGGCGACCACGCTCCAATCCGATGAGTCACTGTCGAAGAGGACTGAGACAACTCATCCCAGAAAGTGGGAAAACACCCACGTTGTATGAGCACATGTAGTCGTAAACGGTGTCGTTGTCTGATGAAAGGGGTGCGATACTGAAACCCCTCACACCTGATGAAATTGAGGAAACAAACCATCTCTACCAGCTAAACGAGAACATCACCAGGGGAAAACTCAACCCTACTTGTCAACTAACGATAACAGGACCAGGGGAAAACTCAACCCTGCTGGTCAACAGACGAGAACCGAGGAACCCTCTACGTCGCGAGAGGTCAAAATTGTGTGAAGCAGAACACGACACACACATGGGGCCCACGTGACATGTGACCATGAGTCAACCCCCACCGAGCACACAAATGTTCTCAGGTACAAACAACCACATGTACCTCCAAGCGTTCTCATATACTCCTAGAGTATACCACGTCTCCAGCCCAATGGTTAACGTACACATGGAACCCACTGTCAATGCGAAGGCGTAAACATAAAAACTCCCACTTTCCACCTCAACAGCTGAGGTACGACCAACCACATCTCTTTAAACACCAACATCACTCTCCCAGGAGTGAACACGATCACATGTCAAGGGTCCACTATAAACACGGTAGAAGAACTGCCACCGATACACCTTTCACATTTCCACATTTAATAAGATGGTGTATGAGGCTCTGCTTTCTTGAATAGATTAAAATTTTGTAATACTTGCGGAAAAACATGCGATATCGACTACTTACTCGCCCCAAACGGATATCTGACGAAAAAGTCACCAACACCGCCTTACGCCCGAACAACGTCCCGTGATCCTGAGACTCGGCCCCAAAAACAGTCGAGCGCATTTCACCATTGCGATCCCATCAGGAAAACACATAAAAATGACTACTCACTTGAGTGGAATGGTTATCCGGATAAAAGATGCTTTCTGGCGCACCGCACACGAGCAGTGCTTCGTGGAACCCACATCTCAGTCCAGAAAGACAATGAACGGATCACAGCTTTGAGATCCTCTCAAAAAAGTACCCAAGACTGCCTATTCATTTTTCCAAAACGGACACCCAGTGATAAAGATGGAAAATCATTGTCAACGCCCAAACGGCCCTCATGGGGACCACACCATTGTGGCGAATTTAAGCATGCGGATTGTGCCATTGTAATGCCCTTGGAAAAACACCCAAAAACGACTGCTCGTACGCCTCGAACGAACGTCCGATGAAAAGGTTGTAAAACGTTGCACACAGCTTGAAAGATGGGCCGTGGGGCCCACACCTCAACTCCATTTTCAACACCTGAAACCACATTGGGAAAACTCTGGCTCAACGTCAGGGTTACAACGCCACTGATGGCGCTCAATTCAGACATCAGATGTGCCCGCGTCGTCCAAAACAAGAACCCTTGAGAAAAACGTCAACCCACTTTACGGGGGCGTTGCGCCACCAGGGCCTCCATCCCAGGATTCAAAGATATTCTTGAGACCATTTAAAATGGTTTTCCTTGATGCGAGGTCCGCGATGCCGCAGACGGCACGCGAAACGGACGTCCGTAGAAAAAGATACGGGTGTCCGAATTTTTAAGAGGGAAAACCCCTTTGGGCCAGACCGGCCCGGTCCGGCCGGCCCACTGAGCCTGCGGCCCAGCCACTTTGTGGCCTGGTCCGCACAGCCGGACCGTGACCTAATCACGGTTCTGGTCCACTCCATCGCGGCCCGCAGTCACCCGACCGGCCAGAGTGGACGGTCTGCAGCCCCAAGCAGAGACCCGCGTTTTGTGGGTCTCTATCCGTCAGGTTTGCGTCGCGACCCCAGTCGTTGCCTTGTACCGGCGAGCTCGACCCGCTGTGGCACCTGTGCCGCCCACGCCGCCGTCTCGGATGTTGCCTCCATCTTGAACCGCCGTGTTGAGGAGCCGCCGCTGGCGGCCGCTGTCGAGCCCGCCGCCTGCCGGTCATGCCGACCGCTGCTGGGAAGGTCAGACCATCGCCCCCCCATGTCGCCGCTACCCAGATGGCCGGAAACCCGCCGGAAAATGCCAAAACCCCCGGAATTGGGTGTTTGGCTAGGAAACTCCCTGGGGACACCACGGGCGCCCCGGGACTCCAAATTTCGATCTGAAAGAACCGTTGGGAAGCTCAAATCGGGCTCTACACTAATATGGGTTTTGCTCGATAGAAAGATAGAATTTCGAAACGATGATTTAAGCTCAAAGTTTGTGGGAATTTAAAAACGGAAAAAAACCCTCCTACCTCTGGGGCATAGCCCAATGCTTCTTCGTTGACCCGTTGGAGTGGCCACACCTCGCCAGAGTCACCTCGCTGGAGCCGCCTCATCGGAGTGGAAGAGGAGAGGGGAGAAGCTTTCCAAGGGAGGGGGAAATGAGGTAGGAGAGAAGGGGTGTTAGGTTAATTAAATAAATTAATTAACTTAAACACCCTCCCACGGCCCTGTATCCGAACTCCTGATGAGGTCAGGATTAAGTCTCCCCTAGGCAAAAAACGATGCTCTGAGCGCAACGACGGTCTCTTAATTTTAATCTGAGGCCTCATTCAAAAGTTATAAAACTCAACACCCATGGCCACTAAATAACGAAAACACCCCCGGGGCCATTTTTCACTGACGGCCCGCGCCCGCGAAACTTATACCCCTCCAAGGGTAAACGGCACATTCTGGACTCAACAGTGCCCTCAGTTTCCATATTCGATACATCATTTAATAGATACTTGAGTTTAACCATTAAATGAATAAATTAATTAATTAATTTATCCGTTTAATGTTCTAGAGCGGGCGAGGGTTCCAAACTTCCCGCACCGACATGCTTTATGTTGTTCCTAGGGTAAACACCCCATTTCGAACCCATTCGTACTCTTAGATTTCTGATCCAAATCACCGTTTAGGAGTTATACCATTTATTTGGTGTTCCCAGTGTGAACGCACTGAAAATTTAATTTAGGCCGCACAGGGGCTCGGAATCGCATGCCGTCTGAAGGCGCTGATCTCGAATAACATCAAGAATATTCCAAAGTCTTTTACAGCAAAAAATCGGGATCTTACATCATTCACTCCGTCATGATTTTCTTCCCTGAAAAGAAAAACTAGTAAACAACTCTAGGTACTAAGCCAGAACCTGTCTCTCTCGTACCCAAATGATCTCATGCACAGTTTTGCGCCACCACACACAGACCAAAGGATTTGATCTATTCACACGAGGTCTGACCCTGCCGATGTTGTTCATAGGAGCATGCACACTTCTTCTCGGGTGAGTCACGTGGGAGATGTCATGCACCCTACCCAGCCTTTGGGGTTAGGGAAAGGTGGTACTGAACCTCACCATCCCTTTCCACAGTCTTAAATGACACAAAGGATCTTGGGGGAAGGTCACCTCCATGACCGAACCCTTACATCGCACACCGCGACTGGAATCACCGCCCGCACCAGGAACAAGGCTCGATGATTCGCTCCTTCATAATATCCATATGGTGGAACGCCCATGTATATCTGGTCGCGCAAGGTTTCACAGTCGATGTATCTCAACCAATACTCTCTTACACGCTCGGAGAGTGATGAAGTTGAAATCATCGACTAAAGTGTAAGGTTACACACCTTCTACTCTACCAACACAGGGTTACACCCGACGCCCTGCGTCACCCTGGTAACACCTCAAACAAGGAGCAGGGAGAAAATCATTCCACACAGAGAGTCTAACAATTCTACTACAAAAATTAGAAGAGTTGTAGAGCATACCTCTTATCACCTCATGCTCTGTAGGATCATAGAAATCCAAAGCTCGCGGTTGTCTTCGGTCCCAACTGTCAGCTCCCAAAGCCTGACGTGGACCGCCTAGTGGTGATGGGAAGACCTCGTAAGGTCATCCTCTACTTACAGATCCTCATTATCCTATTCTAGAACCACCTATCTAGGTACTACTCCGATCATGGCGCTGCCTCTATCGTGGTGGTGCACCTGCTACCTTCCTAGATCTCTCCACAAGCATGGTCGGGCAGTCCCGTTCCAGGTGACCTCTCCCATCGCAAGCATAGCACCAGAACTCTCTGGGTTGTACTAGTGCACTTCGATGCCATGATGGTGTACGACCACGCCCCTGAGTCTAGTTGTCAGAAATACACCTACGTCGAGGTTCTGCTTGTTGACGCCCGCAAACTGCGGCAGATGTCTCGGCTCTATTGAGCCTGCTGCCACCACCAACTATAGAATGTGACAGGAAGCTCTCTGTCACCAGCTGCTTCTCTAGAACCCTGGGATATGTGGAAATTTCCAAGGGTACTATGACAACACGAATCTCTCAGCGGAGACCCTGCTCAAAATTTCATGCTCGGATGTTGTCGTCATGGACCAAGTCCGGGTAAAAGCGTGCACAGTCTGCGAAACTAGCCGTGTACTCGGCCACCGTCATCCCTCCCTGCTGAAACTGAAGGATATCCTGAATCCAAATAGAGTGTAAGCAGGAGGGGAAAAACTCCTCATGAAACAACAACTGAAAGTCTCCCCATGAAAGCGACGACTCGTCAAGAAACTGAGTCACCAGACTCCACCAACACCAAGTTTCCCCGCAAAAAAGGCTAGCGGCCAAAGCCACCATAAGATCTATCGGCGTCTGCACAAGCCTGAAAAGGCGAACCACTATCTCCAGCCAAACCTCTGCTGCCTGAGGGTCTGGCTCACCACTAAACCTCAGCGGTCCCTGCTGCTGGAACTTGCGGAGCACGCTCAACCTGCGCTCAAGCTCAGCCTGCTCTACTGAAGTTGTCTGCTGCTCAACAGGTGGGGGTGCTGCTACCGGACCACCCGGAGAAAGGGGCTCTCATGATGGGTCCTGGACTGAGGCCTCATAGCTCATAGTGTCTTCGTCACGCACTAAAGCCGATATCCTGTTTGACTATCTTCGCGGAGACATCCTGAATATTATCAAGGAGTGTCGCGGTCAGATGAGCATATATGTATATACCAATAACAACAATGGGGAGATGACACAAGAAGGACAGTCAAAGGATCAATCCTATGTGATGCACAAACCAATTTTCCCTATAAAAAGTTTCTTAGAATACCGTGTCGACAAGCGGGTTATCAAGGTCCTGGTGAATGGATACGTCGGCTACCGCACCATCACTGGACTCCCTGGCCTGAGAGCCACTCTCGAGACACATTAACACTGTTTCCCTAAATCCCAACCAATTCCTTTTGTTTTATGGACATCTGAACAATGTCCCAAGGAACAAACCACCTCTGATACCCCTTTGTCATGACCCGACCCTACCCGGGCTCGAGCCGCAAATACCCCAAGCCCGCCTCCATAGGCCAGGGGTAATGACAATCACCAGAGTCTAAACAACTCAGGAGGCCTTTTCCTGAGAACCTGTACACACACACACATGCAGCACACTAAATGAAAAAGTTCAAAGTAAAAGAAAAGACAAGTAAAGAAAAGTACCAACTGCTATAAATAATCCACAAATGTGTATCGACCTCTAAACAGTACAAATTATAAGCTGAAGGTAAAATGAAAAGAAGAGGGGAAAAACACGCACTCAACTAGAAAAGTGCCACAACCCAACAACAGGTAAAACAACAGTAAACAGTTGGGAGGGTCCCACACTTGAAACCCGATAACGACCACCGCATGCGGTCCAAGCTCCCAGCTCCTAAGATCCTCTGACACCATGATCGACATGTCCATCGTCTGCAAGGGCACACCAAGTGCGGGCAAAGCCCAAGCAGGGGTGAGTTTAAAAATATTAAGTAGGATACCCCAAAGGCTTGAGGGAGCAACAAAGGAGGTACCGAAGGGTGGGGAGTAGACCGAACAGGGGAAAAGTAAAGGAGTACAACCGAATGTGTAGTAAAGAGTACAGTAAAGAGTCTAGATCAACCAAACAAGAGGAAAGAAGGTAGACTCGTCCAGACATAAGGAGATGGAAACGGTGAGAATATGAACTTCTTGTCGAGTCTTCGCTACCTATAGCAGAAGATTAGACTCGTCCAACCATGAGAAGATAGACACAGAAAGCATGTGCCATACCCCATGCATCTTCGCCTCTCCTAAAAGGAGATTAACCAAAACCAATAACTGGGTACTAGAACAAGGTATATACATATCCATATGCTCAATCAAGAAGCCCGAATATGATCTTAACGGTATCTCCATCCTGTAGCTCAGACCAAGAAAGGTGAGTAGCCAAAAGTCCCAGAAGTAAACTCCATTGATGCCCAGTATCCGGCACATATACCCCTAACTGCATGTCAAGGGGCTCAAATCACCGTACCTTGACACTATCCAGTTTGGGCAGCACTGACTCGCCCGCACAATTTTAGGCCACGTCACAAGGATGCGTCTCGATGGGGAAAGCGCACCTCGTACTTGAGATTTCTAGGGGAACATCAAGACACACCTCATCACTGCCCCGCAGTCGAGATGTATACTCAAAGTCGACAGGTGACCCCCTAATCAACCCTGTTGGAGGGTGATCCCTGGAATTCAACAGGTTCCCACTACAGGGACACTCGGTAAGAGTCGACAGGTGCCACACTGCCCAGTCCCGTAACAGGGTAATCCACTGGAGGGCGTCCCGGCTAAATTCATCGATGAGTCCCAATGCCCAGTCCCATAAAGGGTACTACACTGGAGGGAGGCTCGGAACCGTCATCGGGGACCCCTTCCCAGCCCAGCTGGAGGTAAACCCGGCATCAGGGACCACTGCCCTGCCCCGCCTGGAAACAACCGCAACCCTGCTGGAAACAACCTCCTGGTTAGAGTATTGGTGCCCGCGTAAAGTGTTGGTCACACCGAATCCACAAGAACTCTACTAGGGAACACGAAGGAATGGGAGAAACTCCCTGGGCCTCTCAAGGCGATCACGCTCCAATCCGCTAAGTCACTTTCAAAGAGGACTGAGACAACTCATCCCAAAAAGTGGGAAAACACCCACACTATACGAGCACACATAGTCGTAAATGGTTCCACAGTCTGATGAAAGGGGCGCGGTATTGAAACCCCTCAGAGCTAATGAAACAGAAGAAACAAACCATCTCTGTCGGCCAAATGAGAACAGCACCAGGGGAAAACTCAACCCTGATGGTCAACAAACGAGAACATGACCAAGGGAAAACTCAACCCTGCTGGTCAACAGACGAGAACTGAGGAACCCTCTACATCGCAAGAGGTCAAAAGTATATAAAGCAGAACATGGCATGCACATGGGGCCCACACGACGTGTGACCCCGAGTTAACCCCAACCGAGCGCACAAATGTTCTCAGGTACAAACAACCACATGTACCTCCAAGCGTTCCCGTATACTCCCAGAGTATACCACATATCCAGCACAAAGGCTAACATGCACATGGCAGCCACTATCAACGCGAAGGTGTAAATGTAACAACTCCCAATTTGCACCTCAACAGATGAGGCACGACCAACCACATCTCTTTAAACACCAACATCACTCTCCCAGGAGTGAACATGATCACATGCCACGGGTCTGCTACTAACATGGTAGAAGAACCGCCACCGGTACACCTTTCATATTTCTAAATTTAATAAGATTTCATATGAGGCTCCTCTCACATGAACAGATTACACCATCGTAATCCTCGTGGAAAAACACACGAGATCGACTACTTAATCTCCCCAAACGGATATCTGACAGAAATTTCACCAACACCGCCTTACTCCCAAATGGCATCTTGTGATCCCGATCCTTGTCCCCAGAAACAGTCGCACACATTGTACCATTGAGATCCCCTCGAGAAAACACGTCAAAAAGACTACTCACTTGAGTAGAATGGATATCCGGTGAAAAGATGCATTCTGGCGCACCCACGAGCGGTGCTTCGTGGAACCCACATCCCGGTCCCGAAACACAATGAACGGATCACACCGTTGCGATCCTCTCAAAAATTACCCAAGATTGACTATTCATTTGTCCGAAACAGGCACCTAATGATAAAGATGGAAAATCACCATCAACGCCCAAACGTCTGCACCATAATGTCGAATTAAAGCGGGCGGATTGCACCATTGCAATGCCCTCGAAAAAACACCCAAAAAGGACTGCTCGCACGCCCCGAACGGACGTCTGATGAAAAGGTTGTAAAGCACTGCACGCAGCTCGAAAGACGGGCCGTGGGGTCCTCGCCTCAACTCCGGTTTCAACGCCCAAAACCACACTGGGAAAAATCTGGCTCAATTCCTGGGTCGCAATGCCACTAACAGAACTCAATTCAGACATCAGATGTGCCCGCGCCGTCCAAAACAAGAACCCCTGAGAAAAATGTCAACCCACTTTACGAGCACGTCGCGCCACCGGGGCCTCCGTCCCGGGATTCAAAAAAATTCTTGAGACCACCTCAAAAGGTTTGCCTTGACGCGAGGTCTGCGCTTCCGTAGATGGCACGTGAAATAGACGTCAGTAGAAAAAGATACGGGCGTCTAAATTTTTAAGGGGGAAAACCCCTTTGGGCCGGACTAGCCCGGTTCGGCCGGTCCGCCCTGCTTGGGCCGGCCAGCGACCCAGTCGCAGGTCCGGTCCACTCTGTTGCGGCCCGCCGTCACCCGACCAGCCAGAGTGGCCGGTCCCCAACCCCACGTGGAGACCCATGTTTTGCAGGTCTCTGTCCCCCGGGGTCGCACCGCGACCCCGGTCTCCACCTCGTACTGGCGAGCTCGGCTTGCCGCGTCGCCTGAGCCACCCGCACCGCCGTCCCGGATGTCGCCACTGTCTCGGACCTCTGCGCTGAGGAGCCGCCACCACCTGCCGCCGTCGAGCCCGCCACCTGCCGGTCGCACCGACCATCGCTGGGAAGGCCGGACCACCGCCACCCCGATCTGCCACCCCCCGAATGGCTGGAAACCCGCCAGAAAATGCCAAAATCCCCGGAATTGGGTGTTTGGCCTGGAAACACCCCGAGGCCACCCGGGCCCCCCAGGACACTAAATTTCAATCCGAAAGAACCGTTGGGAAGATAAAATCGGGCTCTACACTAATATGGGCTTTGATCGATCGGAAAACAGCATTTCGACACAATGATTTAAGCTCAATGTTTGTGGGAATTTAAAAATGGAAACAAAACCTCTTACCTCTTGGGCGTAGCCCGATGCTTCGTCGTTGACCCGCCGGAGTGGTCGCGCCTCACCGGAGTCACCTCTCCGGAGCCACCACGCCGGAGTGGAGGAGGAGAGGGGATAAGCTTTCCAGGGGAGGGGGAAATTAGGGATAAGAGAAGGGGGTTAGGTTAATTAAATAAATTAATTAACTTAAACACCCTCCCGCGGCCCCGTACCCGAACACCCAACGGGGTCGGGATTAAGCCTTCCCTAGGCTGAAAACATTGCTCTGAGCACAACAGAAGTCTCAAAATTTTAATCTGAGGCCCCGTTCAAAAGTTATAAAATTGAACGCATGTGGCCTCCAAATTACGAAAATGCCCCTGGGGCCATTTTTCACTGACGGCTCGCACCCGTGAAACTTATACCCCTCCTAGGGTAAACAACACATTTCGGACTCAACGGTGCCCTCGGTTTCCCAATTAGATCCTCCGTTTAATAGATACTTGAGTTTAACCATTAAATGAATAAATTAATTAATTAATTTATCCATTTAATGTTCCGGTAGTGGGCGAGGGGTCCAAACGTCCCACGCCGACATGCTCTATGTCGTTACTAGGGTAAACACCCCATTTCGAACCCATATGTACTCTCAGATTTCTGATCTGAAGCTCCGTTTAGGAGTTATACCATTTATTTGGCATTCCCAGTGTGAACACACTGAAAATTTAATTCCGGCTGCACCGGGCCTCGGAATCACATGCTGCCTGAAGGCGCTGCTCTGTAATAATATAAAGAATATTCCAAATTATTTTACAGCCAAAAAACTAGTTCTTACAAACATAGTAAATGTGCTTGCATAATTTTTTCATCATGGTTGATTTTGATTCTATGTCAGTGTGTTTGTTTCTTGTGAGCCCCATTATAATTTTTGACACAATGAGTTTTTCATGTATCCTATTTATAATGTATGATTTCAATCACATGTATTTATAATTATAAATTATTATCATAATAAAATTATTTACACATATTTTCTTCCTTGTATTTCTGTTACCAAGCTTTGAGGTATCATTGTTGATGCTCGAAATGGGTGGACCATCAGGGCATGATTACCCCTTAGAGGGGGATACACTTAAAATAAGATTATGGTGATGATGGACCTAATTACAAGGTAAAGATATGTTAATACCATGGAAGGATTTGTTTGGGATGCACTGGTTTCCTAAGTTGTAGGAAACGTAATTCTTAGTTTATTTGTGAGTAGATTTATTTGTTGAGGATACGCTCGATGCTTATTAGATTTTCAAGAAGCATGTTTCACTTTAGGAATATAATAATCATGCCACATGTATTCATGATTCCTTGAGGTTTTTAAGTGACATGATCACTAGTTGATGGATAGTTTGGTTTCTTATGAAATCTTCTCATTATCTATCCACCATGGGGTTAAAGGAGGTATGACTGGGGTTCTGTGGAATCTTAGTTAGTGTCTGACCTATCAATCATGGATTGAATTTTGTGATTATTATAAATTTATTTTATCATGAAATACACATGTTATATATGAAAAAAACAAAGTTAAGGATGTATTTGTGGTTTTATACTGAGTATTGTACTCACACGTCACTAGGGAATTACAGTCTACTTTTAGATTTCATGAATAAGGTTATAGTTAAGTATAAGGTACACATGGTAGATGATTGATATATAGAGAACAGATATGGTGGTGAGATTGGTATATAATTCATGGATTGGTACAATTTTATTTATATATTTATCTACCAATCTTTATTTTTTGGTGTGTGTTTCAAATTATGGAGTCTATTAAATATCTTTATGACATGTTTACTTCTTTTATTTTTTAGATTATTTGGGATTAATCAGATGGTAAATTATTATTATTTATTATTATTCTATGACATGATGTTGGGGGGTATAATCTCCCCATTGAGGGAAATCAACCCTATTTTTTCTTTAGAATCCTCTTGTGTGTGGGTAGGTTCACATGAGGTTATGTGGTACTCCATTTTAGACTTGCTGGTCAGGGTCAGGACATTATAGAAAATATATTTCAAAAATGAACACATCTTGAATCTATAACTAAATATGTATCCCTTATCAATCTATTTTCTACTACTACCACAATGAGTTTATAATAGTTTTCTTTTCAGATATTGAATCCCCAAATAATTATTAAAACATTAACACAACCCTAAAATATTATTAAATCACAAACAAATATACTATAAGAAACAATCTTCATTACTAAAACTGACAATCTTCATCATTTTATCAAAGTTTTCACTAAGATTATCACATTTATAAGTGAACAAATAGTGAAAAATAATGTACTCTGTGAATATTTGTAATAGAGGAAGCTTCGTATATTTCCAAGACTAACCATACATAAAAGATAAATTTCCTATTTTAGTGATCCAACAAAAAAGAACATATCTAGAGAAATAATTTAACTATACTCTTTCCATCATGGTTAATTTTTATTTAGCCAAAGCATCAACTTCCAAAAAATTTCTTCCTCCATATAGTCTATCTTCCTCTTAATTTCTCACCTTCTATTCTATTTAGAATATCATCTACTGTATACAACTATTCTCTAAAATTATTACCAGATTCCAGTTTCTTCCGGACCTCAAGTCATTTCATTAAACATTCCACCACTACTTCAAATAAACTGTATGTAAACAAGTCGGGATCACCATAACAAACTAACAACATCTGATAAACATCAACTATCCACCCTCAATGATCACATTAAATATATAGTATCAGACATATCTCATAGTATAACATATATAAACAATAAGGTAGAGGATAGAAAACATCATGAAATTTGTTATTCTATTTTTTGAGTGATCATAGCTCAGTTGCACCCTTTATGTGAAACAACAAATGAATTCTACACAGCTGATGGATAGACATCAAATATTATTTTCAATGATCTCCATCCTCTAGACATTGTCACATTCCAACTATTTTCTTCATCATAGATCATGATATCCAATGATACTAAAAAATTTCCTCCTTCCTTGAGGTTTATCTTATTGAAAGAACCAGTTTTTTAGGACTCATACCTAAAAATAAGCTCAAAATAGTAATTATATAGAAAACGGATAAAGAAATTTACCATAGTATTCAATATTTCTAGAGGTGACAGTTACAAAAAAACAATAGATGAATAATTGATTCTAAAGATAGAGTAGATGAACGGTAATAAGCTGGAGGAGAATATGATGATATTGAATGAGATTACTTGAGAAGAACATCTAATTATAGTGTCTAGAACAAGACCTATCAAGGTCTACTCTTCCTAGCCAACCATGTTATAAAACCAAAGTGATATCCATCCCCCCCCCCCAATAAAACATATTCTCTATTTAAAAATTCGTTATTAACACTAACAACCACTACCTACACCATCAAAAAAACAAAGAAAACACTACCTTGGAAGTTATTACAACCTAGTTCAAACACAAAAAGTACTCACATTGTATGGGTTTTGCTTAATGGTTTATCTCTGCTGTTACGATGTAAGGGTCTTCTGATAAAGACCCCTTGTGTAGCGTTCCCTAAGATCCCTATGTAAGGGTCCCTCACCGGGTCCCTCACATCCTAAAATAATGTTTCTGATTTATCAATTTCTATAACATGTTTTGAGAAGGATATAAGGATCAAGTGTTTATCTAATTATTTATTAAATAATGTGGGATATTATTCAATCCCATTAGTGGTGTATTTTAATGAATAAAATATTATTTCCAAAAAAAAAAATTAAACACATGATTTAGAGAAAATAGTTTATTTATTAAGTATTACTACTAAAAAATAAAAGTTATTTCCTAAAACAAAATATTTTCTTTTATATAATAATATATTCAAAAGATAATATAGTGTCTAAGAGTCTAGTGGATGTATTCTTGGAATAAAAAAAGTTCATTATTAATAAATAAATGATTAAAATATCTAATGTTTAAGTGATTTCAAATTAATATCCCAAGGTTTTTAGGATAGGTGAAGATAAAGGAAAAATTAATGGGCTTCATTAAGTTATCATAAATAGGTAGATATCTCTATTTCCTATAATAAATTACAAAAATAAAATTAAAGTGATATTTCTCATAATATAATAAATAGTTTTGGATATAAAAATATATATAAAAATCTAAAGAGTTACATTTATTTTTCATGAAAAGTGAATGTAATTGTTTCCTAATAAATTGTACCAGTTAAAATTACCATGTGAATTACACATAATATCCTAAAAGAGCTTATGATATTGTTTTACAGAGGAAAATAAATAGTTACATTAGTTATAATATTAATGTAAATAACACTTTTTTCTAAATGGTTTTATGGTTCCTATAATGTAATCATGTAAAAGTAAAATAATTTAAAAAAATTCAATGAATTGTTTTATCAAAATGATCCCAAAGAAGATTATAAAGAACATAAATGGAGTTATATATAGAAAACATAAGTTAATATCATAACAATTTATTTTATGAATTTATAAATTTGGAATATGGTCAATGTTTTAAAATTTTAATAATTAGATTCGAAAATATCACCATTATTCAAATTGTATTAATTAATATTTGTTTCTCACTAAAGATATAGTGAGAGGGTTTTATCTGATGGTTATATTAAGATGTGATAAGAAATAAATATGATGTAATAAGCTATTATAACCCCTGAAAGGGAAGAATATATAAGTGTAATATATTATTTTATCATAAATAATATGATATAGAAGTGATTATGTGGGGTTTATAAAATATTTTTAAAAGCGTTATAAGAATAAAAATGTATCATATTATAGTAAATATCCACTTTATCATTTATTCATGTTGGAAACATAAATGTATCATTAGATATAGATTTTGTGAAGTTAAATGATAAATAAACTCTCATTTTATAACCTTGAGTAATCCTTAACTAATGTTCACTGTGAATTATTATTGGTTATGATGAAATGATAAGATTAGTAATCATATGATTCTTGTATTGAGATACAAAATCAGAACATGAGGAACAAAATAAATAATTAGTTTAATTGTGTTTTTTAGAAGGTCCAATGAGTATACTGCATTGTAACTCCCATTAATGTATGAGTGTTCAATTTTTTTTTGGAAATGATTGAATTTTTTATTATTGGATGTGCTATATTTTTAACTCGGAATTTGAATAATGTTCTGAGGGTTTGAAAACATTGAACCCGTGATTTTAGACATGATTTGGGGGTTTGATGAGGACACAGAAGTGAGCACGAGGACCATGGTTGGGACTACATCGTGTTACTGCAATCCTACTAGCTAGCCAGTGGACTTCCTAGGAGTGTAGTGGGTCTTCCTAGTCTCACTAGCTAGTGAGTGATTCCATAATCATCCAACCAGTGGGTCCAGTTTTACTTTTTTTAGATAGGGTTAAAGGTTCATGTGACCCCATGAACATATTCTTATTATCTTGAAAATTTCTAGTGGGGAATCCATTTTTCAACTGTATGGTTATAGCATCCCTCCTTTTTATCACATAAACTTTCATTACATTTTACAAAACTGAGGATATTTATGGTTTAGTGTCTTGGAAACCAGGAACTTTAAACATGAAAACGTAAAAGATTTTTCTTAAACACTTGAAGGTCTTCTCCTCATGTTCATCCTAGGTTCATTACTGCTTCTCATAACCTGGGGAAATAAATCAAAAGAAATGGTGAGAAGAAGGCCCAGTAAGGGAAACAAGAAAAACATTTTACATGTGAACTTGAGATACTTCACTAAGGTCATTAAAAGAACATTATGGCATGAGAAAGAAATCATGAGGCATATCATAAAAAATAACATTTTTCATAACATGAAGATGTGGCTGAAACATTTAATATAGACAATCATGAACATATCACCAAGGTCCATACCCAAGGTGTCATTTTAAAATTACCAAGGTTATTCACCAAGATATCGTGAGAATTGTAGTCTCTAGTGGTTACATCATTACCCAATGCATTGGAGTGCTATCAGGGCGCACCCTTAAATTTGCCTTTATTATCATGTGAGACACATATAACATCATCAAACATTTCATAAATGACCCATATATAATAAAATAAATGGGTTTCATTTCATAATCATAACGTTTTAAAAACTGCTTTAAAGACATGATCTTTACGTCACTTTAAACCCACAAAAAGGGAAAGCGGGTTTCATGTATGTAAATCCCATAATTTAAAATAAAAAATCTTGGAATATATGTGAATACCCATATAGAAGGTATATATTTGAGTATTCACTTAATAAAATAAAATATCTTTAGAAAAAAGAGAGAGACATTTTGAGACGAAAATTCTGCATCATAATGGCTATGTTACAAGGTTTTTAGAAAACATTGAAAAGAGAGGGGACAGGGGTCAAACATTCATAAATGACCCATAAAACAGTAGAGGGACAGAATATAAGGGATTTAAGAACATGGAAATGAAATTTGAAAATATACCATATGAAATGAAGAACATGAAAGGAAGACAAAAATAATATTTCTCTTATAAAAATTTGGCAGCCTAACAACGTTACATAAACATCAACCAAAAATGAATTGATGAGATCAAATAGGGTCTCTCATCATATTAACATAAAATATCAGTATGATAAATATAGAGATCATACCCCAACATAATAAAAAGTAACTTGCAAGAAATGACATGGAATTAGAACTTTGAAAAGGGAGAAAGGTGCAAGGACCACTTAAAAATTGAGCAGCCTAACGACGCCACTTAAACTTCAAAATACTGAATTGAAGAGATCAAATGGGTCTCTCATCATATGGTCATAAAAGATAATTATGATAGATATAGAGATCATACCCCAACACAAAAAAAAGGAACTTGATAGAATTGACATGAAAGTAGAACTTCAAAACGAGAAGGGTGAAGAACCACTTAAAAATTCGGCAGCCTAATGGCGCCACTTAAAACTTCAAAATAATGAATTTGAAGAGATCAAATGGGGTCTCTCATAATATGATCATAAAATATCAGTATGATAAATTTAGAGATCATACCCCAACATAATAAAAAGTAACTTGAAATACTTTACATGAAAATAGATCTTGAAAAATGAGAAGGGAGAAAGAATCTGTTAGAAAACTTTCGGCAGCATAACGGCGCCACTTAAAACTTCATAAAAAGAAATAATGAGAGTAAGATGAGATATCACATTATGTGAACATGAAAAGGTTAGTAATAGGAGTATAAAATAAAACCTTTTAACATAATAACATGGAGCCTAAAAGAAATTACATAAAAGATATTTCTTGAAAAGAAAGAGAGAGATCGAATCCCTTACCTTAAAACGTAACTCTTAAAACTCAAGGGTTGGGACCTTGAGGGATTGGGGCACCTTGGGAGGACTCCTTGGGAGGTAGTGAGACCAGAACTTCGTTGGGGTAGAGTGGGGAGTCGAATGGATGAGAGGATGGCTTTGTATTTATAGGGAAAGTGAGGGGACAAGGCATTAATGGCCACGAGACACCTCATTAGTGGTTTTGACAAAACCATGGGCTTGCCCATGGTATTTTCCCATGGTATTGGCCACTTGGGACACCTCATACCTTATCTTACTATTGATAATTCGACCATATTGATTACATACTTAATACATCATTTAATGATGTCATTAAACACCCGTAACTTAAAAACCGTATTTTCACTATTCATTGAAAATTCAACTTTCTCAGAATAATCCCAAAATTTCACCTAAACCAAATATCAATGCTCTAATTTCAAAAATTAACTCCATTTTATAAAAATAATTTTCTAAATATTTTTAATTTATTTTTTTAAATAAATACACTATTCACCGAAAATTAATTTTTTCCAGAAAAAACCCCAAAAATTACCATAACATAATATTGGTGCTCTGAGTTCAAAAATTAAATCCATTTTATAAAAATAATTTTTTAAATATTTTTAATTTAATTTTTAATTAAAAACCACTATTCACTCAAAAAAACTAATACTTGAATAATAATTTATGAAATAGTTATTTAACCATTTTATTGAATCACATTACTTAATCAAGGTGCCTGGATTATATTAATACTTTATTTAAGTAAGATTACTAATCCATTTGGACACATTACTAATCCTAATCATAAAAACACTATTCATAATTTACTATTCATCAAAAAATAAGTTGATCTTATTAGACTCTAAATTTCGTACTGAGCATAATTGTAGAAGACCATTTTTTTAATATCATTACACATTTTTAATTATTTAAGGTTTACATAAACATTTTTAAAATATCATTTGTCTAAAATTCATCAAAAATATGCATACTATATTTATCCGGTCATTTGAAAATTCATAAACTTCATCATAAGAAGAAATCCCAATTTTTATTTAAAACAAAGGATTATACAAGGCAGTTACGGTCTCCTTACATAGCCCCTTATCACACCAGCATAGGACCTAAGTGTAAGGTGTGATAAGGTGAGAGAATCTGAGGGAGGCTCCGCTAACATCGCACGAGTAGTAATTTCTATCAGTTTCAACTTCTCGCAAAGGCGATTCTATTCTAGCTTCACACGATGAATTTCAGCTTGGGTTTGGTCCAGAGCAAAGTCTAGTGGTGCTACCTCCTTCCCAAGTTCTGTTAGATGGGCTTCGATGGGTCCAAGACTACTGGGTGAGGCCATTGAATCTTCTTTCTATAATAATTAACCAAGATTACTTGTATTTAGAGACAATAATCAAAACGTTTAGTTTCCAGGGGTCATATTGACCAATGGTCATATAACAGTCAAAACCCAATGGTCTCATTTTAATTATACACATTTTATCAAATGAAACATTTTTGTTGAGTATAAAAAACAAAATAAAATAACACATAAAATTAGGAAACAAGATTTATTCAAAATTTCAGGTCGTTACAATCTTCCCCCCTTAAGAAATTGCGTCCTCGCAATTTTTAAAATTGGGTTTTGAAATTTCATTGAAAGTCCCACATTGGAAAAGGAGTCAGTAAAAATATTACTTTTAATGAAAAAAAGGTAAGTACAAAGGTCACCCGAGTTAGCCCACACTAGGATTCCATGTACGAAAGCATGGACATGGAGGAGAAAACAAAGGGTCAAGTTCTGAGGGAGAGTGATAGAAAACATGATTAGGAGAAAGTTAACCATAAGAAAATCCCAAACTTATGATGTGTGCAAACGGTCTTTGATTACCCAGTAGGAAACGTAAACCAACAACGTTTTTGTTTTACATTCCTTTTCATAATTTGGAGGAATTCATTTACAACATAAAACAAAAACATAAGAAAATATACCTATCTTCATGTAGAGTTTCATCCTTTAATAAGTTTTTACCCAGAACTAATCTTTTCTCCAAACTATGAGCATTCAAAACTACTTGGTCTCATCAAAACACAAGAATCATCTTCTAGAGAATCACATAATCCACAAAAGATTAACTATCTATTTCTTCTGTCTTTAAAAATTATCCCAAAAATAGAAAGGGTAAGGTAAAAAACTCTTCAAAAAGAAATAATACCATAGGAATGGAAACTACTTTTAAATATTCAAAGTTCCATGGCACTACCCAAAGTTCATCATAGTCCATTCCATAAATAACGGTCCTTAAAATTCCTCAAAATAAACCAAACTAAGATTGAAACCCAAATACAAGAAGGATTTGATAACATAGTCTTCCAAAATAAACTTCATTGTTCATCTCCAAACAACATCAACCACTCCTAACATCTTATAACAAAAGTATCTAACCTAAACATATTTTACCCAAGATAGGTTAATCATTCCCATAAGAAACCTAAATTACTATAAGTCCACCTTAAATTCATCTATTCTTAAAAATATAATTCAATCTTACTCCTCAATGAAAATACCGTAGTAATCTATTTACCTCGATCATATAGGGTCCCCAAAATAGTGAACGCCTTCCAAAATAATAATAATATTTTAATCCCCTAATCATCTCTATCATATTAATACGACAATCATCGCATTTCCTATCACATTGGTTGTTGGGACATGTTCTTCCATTTCCCACCATTAACTAAGAAGAGAAAGCATAATTAGGGGATTAAGTACTTAGCCAATAATCATGAAAAGGAACTGAAAGCATATAAGGATAACTTGTGGAACAAAAGTATACCCTAACTTGTGATCCCCTAGGTTCCCATCTAGGTTATCCATGATCATATATTATTATGTGAATATTTATTTTATTTTATCTTTGTTCCTTTAACAATGGTTCATACTAAGCTTATGAATTTACCAAACCATATCCCCTGAGAGTGTCGTAACCAAGAGTGCAACAAGGCCCATTGTCATGTACCAGTTCCCATTCGAGTCTAGCTCAAAGTGGTGTTTTCGGGTTTTACCCCTATGTACATCTGTGCCAGAGCCACCTCTACCTTCTCGTATCCCGATAGTGATGTATTTTCTTGGAAACCCCTTACTCAATACTCACCAAAATACCAGAAAGATTTCCTATATTTAAACTTTTCTATAGGGTTCTTCCTAGAGTTTTCATATCCTAATTTCCACAAATAACTAAACCATCCTTTGATACCAACTATAACATCCCGCCTTTTTATCACATAAACTTTCATTACATTTTACAAAACTGAGGATCTTTAAGGTTTAGTGTCTTGGAAACCAGGAACTTTAAACATGAAAACATAAAAGATTCTTCATAAAAACTTGAAGGGCTTCTCCTAATGTTCATTCTAGGATCATTACTGCATCTCATAACCTGGGGGCATACATCAAAAGAAAGGGTGAGCAGAAGGCCCAGTAAGGGAAAGAAGAAAAACATTTTACATGTGAACTTGAGATACTTTAATAAGGTCATTAAAAGAACATTAAGGCATGAGAAAGAAATAATGAGGCATATCATAATAAAAATAACATTTTTCATAACATGAAGATGTGGCTGCAACATTTAATATAGACAATCATGAACATATCACCAAGGTCCATCCCCAAGGTATCATTTGAAAATTACCAAGGTTATTCACCAAGATAACGTGAGAATTGTAATCTCTAGTGGTTACATCATTACCCAATGCATTGGAGCGTTATCAGGGCGCACCCTTAAATTTGCCTTTATTATCATGTTAGCCACATATATCATCATAAAAAATTTCATAAATGACCCATATATAATAAAATAAATGGGTTTCATTTCATAATAATAACTTTTTAAAAACTGCTTTAAAGACATGATCTTTACGTCACTTTAAACCCACGAAAAGGGAAAGCGGGTTTCATGTATGTAAATCCCAGAATTTAAAATAGAACATCTTGGTATATTTGTGAATACCCATATAAAAGGTAGGGCTTTGAGTATTCACTTAATAAAATAAAATATCTTTAGAAAAAAGAGAGAGACATTTTGAGACGAAAATTCTGCAGCATAACGGCTATGTTACAAGGTTTTTAGAAAACATTGAAAAGAGAAGGGACATGGGTCAAACAATCATAAACGACCCATAAAACAGTATAGGGACAGAATATAAGGGATTTAAGAACATGGTAATGAAATTTGAAAATATACCATATGAAATGAAGAACATGAAAGGAAGACAAAAATAAGATTTCTCTTATGAAAATTCGGCAGCCTAACATCGTTACATAAACTTCAACCAAAAATGAATTGATGAGATCAAATAGGGTCTCTCATCATATTAACATAAAATATTAGTATGATAGATATAGAGATCATAACCCAACATAATAAAAAGGAACTTGCAAGACTTTACATGGAATTAGAACTTTGAAAAGGGAGAAAGGTGCAAGGACCACTTAAAAATTCAGCAGCCTAACGACGCCACTTAAACTTAAAAATACTGAATTGAAGAGATCAAATGGGGTCTCTCATAATATGGTCATAAAAGATCACTATGATAGATATAGAGATCATTCTCCAACACAAGAAAAAGGAACTTCAAAGAATTGACATGAAAGTAGAACTTCAAAACAAGATGGGTGAAGAACCACTTAAAAATTCGGCAGCCTAATGGCGCCACTTAAAACTTCAAAATACTGAATTTGAAGAGATCAAATGGGGTATCTCATCATATGATCATAAAATATCAGTATGACAAATTTAGTGATCATACCCCAACATAATAAAAAGGAACATGAAATACTTTACATGAAAATAGATCTTGAAAAATGAGAAGGGAGAAAGAATCCGTTAGAAAAATTTCGGCAGCCTAACAGCACCACTTAAAACTTCATAAAACGAAATAATGAGAGTATGAAGCGATCTCACATTATGTGAACATGAAAAGGTCAGTAAGAAGAGTATAAAATAACACCCTTTAACATAAGAACATGGGGCATAAAAGAAATTACATAAAATATATTTCTTGAAAAGAAAGAGAGAGATCTGATCCCTTACCTTAAAACGTAACTCTTAAAACTCAAAGGTTGGGACCTTGAGGGCTTGGGGGAACCTTGGGAGGACTCTTTGGGAGGTAATGAGACCATAAATTCATTGGGGGAGAGTGGGGAGTCGAATGGATGAGAGTATGGCTTGGTATTTATAGGGAAAGTGAGGGGACAAGGCATTAATGGCCAAGGGACACCTCATTAGTGGTTTTGACAAAACCATGGGCTTGCCCATGGTATTTGCCCATGGTATTGGCCACTTGGGACACATCATACCTTATCTTACTATTCATAAGTCGACAATATTGATTACATACTTAATACATCATTTAATGATGTCATTAAACACCCGTAACTTAAAAACTGTATTTTCACTATTCCAAAAATTTCACCTAAACCAAATATCAATGCTCTGATTTCAAAAATTAACTCCATTTTATAAAAATAATTTTCTAAATATTTTTAATTTATTTTTTAAAATAAATACATTATTCACCGAAAATTCATTTTTTTCAGAAAAAAACCCCAAAAATTACCATAACATAATATCGGTGCTCTAAGTTCAAAAATGAAATCCATTTTATAAAAATAATTTTTTAAATATTTTTAATTTAATTTTTAATTAAAAAACACTATTCACTCGAAAAAACTAATACTTGAATAATAATTTATGAAATCGTTATTTAACCATTTTATTGAATCACATTACTTAATCAAGGTGCCTAAATTATATTAATACTTTCTTTAAGTGAGATTACTAATCCATTTGGACACATTACTAATCCTAATCATAAAATCACTATTCATAATTTACTATTCATCAAAATTTAAGTTGATCTTATTAGACTCTAAATTTTGTACTGAGCATAATTGTAGAAGACCATTTTTTGAATATCATTACACATTTTTAATTATTTAAGGTTTACATAAACATTTTTAAAATATCCTTTTTCTAAAATTCATCAAAAATATGCATACTATATTTATCCGTTCATTTGAAAATTCATAAACTTCATCATAAGAAGAAATCCCAATTTTTATTTAAAACAAAGGATTACAGAAGGTAGTTACGGTCTCCTTACATATCCCCTTATCACACTAGCATAGGACCTAAGTGTAAGGTGTGCTAAGGTGAGAGAATCTGAGGGAGGCTCAGCTAACATCGCACGAGTAGTAATTTCTATCAGTTTGAACTTCTCGCAAAGGTGATTCTATTGTAGCTTCACACGATGAAGTTCGGCTTGGGTTTGGTCCAGAGCAAAGCCCAGTGGTGCTACCTCCTTCCCAAGTTCTGTTAGATGGGCTTCAATGGGTCCAAGACTACTGGGTGAGGCCATTGAATCTTCTTTCTATAATAATTAACCAAGATTACTTGTATTTAGAGACAATAATCAAAACGTTTAGTTTCCGGGGGTCATATTGACCAATGGTCATATAACAGTCAAAACCCAATGGTCTCATTTTAATTATACTCATGTTATCAAATGAATCATTTTTGTTGATTATAAAAAACAAAATAAAATAACACATAAAATTAGGAAACAAGATTTATTCAAAATTTCGGGTCGTTACAATGGTACTCTATTATCTCTCATTTTTACATGGTAGTTTTTTGTCCATTTTTTGAGAATTTACATTTTCATCACTTTCAATTTAAGGCTTTGGGTGAGTTTCCCCTTATCTTACTTCACTTATTTTCATTCTTTGCTACCTTTTTAGTAAGTTTTGTTTATGTGGTTGGTTCTAAATTTTCATGTTGTTTTTTTGGTTCATAGATTTCACCCATTTCAATTGGAACCAGGGGCCAATATTGGATGAGAAGGATCCTACAAGGCTAAGGTATGTGGTGTGAAAATTTCTCCCATAGTCCAACCATGTTTTTCAAGTTCCTTTGTTGTATGTTCATGCATTCTTTCCAATATATCAACCTAATTTAAATGTAATTATTAAAAATGTAAGTGTCCCTTAATTAAATTCTCTTTAGAGTTTAATTGATCTTTAAAACAAGGGTTATCATCGTAGAATTCCTCGATATTTCAATTTAACTTGGTATTGGATTGTATTTTCCTAATTTTTGTGATATGTTATGACTAATTAAAAAGGAATATATTATTTTAATTAATGATTTTGGAATTAAATTATAAAAACCTGAATTTTATAAATATAAGTGTAATAATACAGATCCATTGTGAAATACAAGGGTGATTAAATTGGAATTTCATAGAAATGCTTGTGTCCTTATAAATTGTATTAGAAAATGGGAACTAGGATGGTGGTGGTATGAATTGAAATTATAACATGACTAGAAATTATAACGGGGTTCTATGATTGGAAATCAAGTGGCCCTTAATGTTTTGAAGGCTATCACTTAGTAGGGGATTTTAAATTATTGATCCATAAATGGTAAAGATGGTAATTAATCAATGAATAGTGATTTTGGATGATCTTAGGATCATAAATTGGTCAGATGTATTATTATGTGTTTTCATATTTTTATTTTAAATGATTGATATTGTCATTGTGAGTTACTCACTTATATTTTTATAAATAATTCACATAGAGTGGTAATGTTAAAAAAAACATAAAAAATTATTATAGAGGTGGTCTCTGATATTTATAAATAAAACTCCTCATGAAGGTGAAGTTCAGTGATAACTATGAATACGCCTGTATGGGGGTCTTTGATAAGAAAGAAAACACTCATAGGGGAGGAACATAATGAATACTAAATACTACTTTCTTGGTGGTCAGTGACAACTAATAATACTCACAGATGGTAGGTCTGTGATACTATGAATGAAAAACCATAATTGTGATTTGTGAGACTATGGTTGGAATGGTCCATATGACATGCTTAGAGACACCATGGAATTGTCCAATTTATGTATAGACTGATCTTAGGTGTCACAAAATGAGCTGAGCTTTTGGTTATTATTTATAACTATTGTTAAAATTATTTAATTATTAGCTGTTAAATTGGTGTCTTTCATGCATCTGATTATTGTCAGACAGATATATTTATAGAGGTTATAGGTGGTGACTTACTATGTTGTAATCACACCCCGCTCGGTCCTCCATAAAACATGGGTACCTGAGCAAACACTAATTAATTCTAGATTACATGCTATATGCATAGGCCCACAACATGATGTTTTATTAGTATACCAGCATGGTTTGGATGATGGGACCATGTGGGACATGGGACTATTTAAGGTTGTTATATTTTCCTCAATTATTAAATAATATTATTTTATTATTATTTTGTATTATCCTCCCATGGGAGATATGATTATTTTTGTTAGACACATTCATTTATTATTTCTCATTATGTTGTCTATGTTTATTTATAGAAACATTCCTTGGCTTAATTATGATTTTCATGAGGCCATGTTTATATATTTATTACTATTTAATACTACTATTGATACTATGAATGAAGTGAATTGTCTCACCATGGTAACCATATAGTCCCCCACTACTAGTAGGTATCCTCTCACATATGGGGAGGAACCCCAAAGGCCATATAGAAAACCGAATTGGTTACTATTAATAAAGTGACCAAGTTGGGACTTTGCAAAGGGGTTTTAGAGAACTCTTTTATCTTTATGTATGGGAATGGTAAATAAGAGACTAAGATGGTGTAGGGGATTGGTAATGAGATCATGCATGTGTTCTTATAGACCCATGCATGGGGGGAAACCAATTTTTCAAACATTGAAATTGCTGATTTTTTCATTACTCTTTTACCATTGTCTCATTTCTACATTGAGTTGTGAACATGGATGTGATGCTATTGGATTATCAGATTTTTTTTATCCTAGACCAATATGGATGGAGAGGGTGCATATTCATGCATCATGATAAGAACATAAGGATTTTGTGACATCTGTATCTTTCTTGTTATTGCTATCTGTATGTGATTGATACTCGATGATGGTTATTTACTTCTTGTGGATTATGTCTACTAGTAATGTACATCTTCATATAGTTTAGAATAATATAAATTTTGATATATAAAGTGTATGTTTCCATTTATATGGTTTATATATAATCTTATGGTGGAATTCAACTTGAACAACTCTTCAGGTGACTTCTGGTTAATTGGCTGGTATGAATTAGTTATAAAGTGATGGGTATGTCTAAATAATGTTCCAGTAAGAAACATATAATATGTTTCCCCTCATAACATGTTAATGAAATTATATTTAATCAAAAATTAATTTTGAAACCCAATAATTATTGGAAATTTTAAAATCATGGTAAATGATAAGTTTTTAAATGTGAATCCTTGGTCTTAAATCAGAATGACGAATTAAATTAAAATGGTAAATGATAGAACCTTTGGGGATTTATGTGATGATAATATCTTATGTTTGGGGCTTGACCCTATGTATGGGTAGTTTGGGAGAGAGGTAGATCCTAGGTGGTGAGACTCGTGGATGTGGGTTGTGAGACCATGGTAGGTTTGAATGTGATAAATATTAAGATGTTACTTATTATTCCTTCAGTTAGTCTGTGGATTTGAGGTTGTGAGGTGTTTCCTTGTTTCGTGCTTTATTGTGACCCTTATGGGTTGGTGACCATTACGGGTTATGTTGAACCCTAGAATGGCTATTTTGGATTATAATATTTTCCATAGTGGATGGGTCTCTATGAGTGTGTCAAACATAGAGTAAGTAGTTTCTCTTGGTGTGATAGAAAAATTGTGTTGTGGAATAGTTGTAGGAGTGATTCCTGATATAAGTATCATGTGTGATTCATATCCTAAGGGTCTAGGTGTGAGAGCCCAATGATCATGCATTTAAGACTCGTAGTTATTCTTTAAATTCAGCATGTTGGTGATCAAAGGTGGCCATGAGATAGGTTATCCTAGTGTTATGGGTGTTTTATATTTGTGTGATGTGCTGATAGATGCGTCAACATGTTGGATAGATGCATAGGCAAAACTATCGAGTTTATACTAATGTATTGTTTTTGTCTTGAATGTATTTATATGGGTAGAACTATTATTAATTTTCTTTTGGTGTTTGAATATTTTTTAAAATGGTAGGATTATTTGGATGTCTAGACCTTTCAATTTCTAATGTGATCATGGAGAGGAAAAATTTATGGGACCCTGAGTGGTGGTTCCGGGGAAGTCCTTGAATGGGTTAATGCTTTTAATGTTTAAGTGATGCCTGGGGTGATCGATAGTCATTGATTATACTTCATTCATGAGAAAAGATAACCTGGTTAGATAAATACATGAATCATTGGATTTTGAGTCATGTTTAGGGATTGTTTTCTGGGTAGTGTGAGACCCCATGGTTTTAGTTAGGTCATGGTGGCCGACATAGCAGGATGTGTGCAATGTCTTTAGGTTATTTACATAGGTGGCTTCAGGATGCCAGTGTTTAAAGAACATAGATCATGATGGGAATTCATTAGAGAATTCCAAATAATAAATAATAATTCTGGGTTGGATCTATATTGATAATTGAATTATCTATATATATTGATTTAATGTTATAAGATGTTGATTGGATCATTAATGTGTTAGTATATTATAGGAAGAAATGATCGTTTTGGGTGGTTGATCACATGACCTGTTGAATCTCACTGGGAGTTGGGTATAGAATCCAGTGAGTGTGATTAGGTGATTTTGGGATTCCATTGGGCATAAAGGCATCTTGAACCAGTGTGTGTTTAAAAATGATAGATGATACTCATTTAGTTTGTGTTCAATATGGAATTGGATGTAGTGTGTTGAAAAACACATATTGTGTGTCAATAATGGAGATGACATATTTTATTTCTAGAATCAAAGTAGGCTTTGTGGGGGGAGGCATTTTGTACATGGCCTATGTATGGTTGATTTTTATACACCCACCCCAATGGGAAATTATGTTATGTGGATATATGATGACACTTAATTAGAGTTATGTTGACTATTTTGGTCTAGTGAGCTACGTACTATGACAGGCACATTGTTGGAATGTGGTTTTGAGGTTTTAATAGGATTATCTGATGATAGAATAACCTAGTACCATATTTTTTTGACTTTATATGAATATTATAGTGGCAAGAATCATGGCCCTATCAGAAATATGGATGATGACACTGTTAGTGTTTTAGAATGGATGGGCTTGAATGAGAACAATCATGAGGTTTATGTTTTTTTGATTGGCATAGATCATGATTGGGAAATTAAATCACCTTGAGCTGATAGTTGTGTTTTGGATGTGTTTAGGTTTTTTAAGATGGTTTCTTGTTTATTAGGATTTAATTAGTTCCCAATGTGGTATGGGAGATGTGTTTGGAGGGTGGTTGACTATCGATACATCTAAAGATGAGAAGTGTTATGGTGGGGAGTTTGTTTTCTTATTCCAGTAAGGGTGGACATATTTTGAAGAAAATCATGAATTTTCAATTAGTTTCCATGATGGATTTTGAATTAGTCTTCAAAACAAAGTCTCTATGGTGTGATAACCTCAAACCCATGTTTTGGACATATTTGGCGGGTTGATGAGGTTTCATGAGTGATCTAGGGGTTTGGGGAAGGAGAATACTACAACATACTTTAGTAGTCCTATAAGCTAGCCCATATAGGTCCACCAACTAGTAGGTGTGCTTATTGGGAGGGAAATGGTTCTTTCAAGGTTCACTAGTTGGATGTTGATCCTAGTAACAACCATCTGCTAGACTTTGGATCCATTTTTTCTTTTAAAAGAAGGTTTAAATAGTCATGTAACCCCCTCACACCCTTTCTTCTAAACATTAAAATGGATATTGGGGGAGGAAATTTTCTAGCCATGGGGGGATTATTCCCTCTCCCTAAGCCATGGATATTCTCCATCTATTCTAGGGTGTTTCTCTTAATTTTACATGTGATTTAAGGCTATGAGTGAGTCAATCCCTCCACTTGGTTATTTTTTTGTCGTTCTTCACTACCATTTTAATTCTTTCCATTTATGCGGTTGTGACTTTTTTTCATATAGTTTTTCTAGTTCTTTGATTTATCATGTTTCATCTTATAAAATGGGTTGTTTTTTGATAAGAATGGTCCCTACAGGGCTATGGTAGGTGGTCCTTAAATTTTACCCCCATTCATGCCCTTTTTTGGATGATTGTGTGGTGTACAGTCATGATAGCATTGATTCGCATCGACATAATTTAAATGGAATGTTTAAAAATGTTTTAGTTCTTATTTAAAATCCCAAAAGATATTCCTTAAACTATAGAAAAGTGATATCATGGTATAATGACTCAATATATCAATTCAACTTGGAATTTTCATTCTGTTACATATGTTTTTTGATGTGGTCTAACAGATTAAAAAGGAAGTTATTATTTTAATCAAAGATTGTAAAATTTAATTTCACAATCATTAATATTCTAAATGGAAGATGATGAATACTAATCCCTTGTATAATATATGGGTGGTTCAGTGAGAATTCCTTAGTTAAGTTTGTGGTCATAAGGTTTTTTTATAAAATGAAAACTGGGAAGGTGGTGGTATGATTTAAAATGGTAACATGAATGGAACTTATAATGGGATTCCTTGATTGGAAATAAAGTGGTCCTTAATGGGTGTAAGGGTAACCCTTGGTGTTTGAATTTATATTATTGAATGATAAAGAGTAAATATGGTGATTAATAAAATAATAATGATTTTTGATGAGATTGGTCTTATAAATTGGTTTCAAGAATTTTGATGCTTTTTCATACTTTTCTGTTAAATTTTTGATATTGTGAATGTGAGTGGATCACAGAGAACACCTATAGGTCTGTTTTATTCGATAAATGGTATCGAAAAATTCCCTTAGTGGTAGTTTTTTATATATATAGAGAAACAAACCCATGAAGGGGGAGGCATGTGATAATTATGAACACACCCATACAGGTTGGTCTGGAATAAATATAAAAACACCCATAGGGTTGGTATGAGATGACTACTAAAGACTACTTAGGTGGTGTTCCATGATTACTAATAAATACCCTTAATTGGAGGTTGGTGACACTTAAAACCCATAATGGTTCTTCTCGATAATATTATTGGCACAATCCATGTTAATGCTTAGAGACACCATGACAGTAGATGAAGCAGGTATGGACCAATCCCTGGTGTCACCATGGAACCTGGGTTTTGGTGTTTACATACAAATTATATTTCAAATGTCTATTTATTGAATCTTAAATCCCAGTATTGTATACACCTAATGATTTTAAATATGGTATATTTAAGTATTTTCTTGGTGGTGGCATGAAGAGTTGTAATCATGACCTACTTGGGCCTCCATGACACTTCGGTACATGAGTAGATGCTACATGATTTTAAGTTATAGGATATAGGGAATGTCCCACAATAATATTTTATCAATTTAATACATTGATGGTATGGTTGATGTTACCGGGTAGGAATAATGAATTATTTGGGTGGGGCCTTTGCGAGACCCAACTGAAGGGGACATATGTGAGAGCCTTGGGATACATTCATTGTGACTAATGATTATGGTGTTGAGTATGTGGGTAGTGATAGAGGTTAACTTCAAGATAGGTTATCCCAATATCATTGACGTTTTTGATTTATATGACATGATTTAGATTCTTATGTGTATAGGATCCATTCAAAAGATTTTATATTGAGTTTCGGGTTAGGGTTGGTTTATGTATGTCTAACACATTCACTTATCGTAGTTTTTGATTTTGTGTCAATTTATTCTTCCGCACTTTCCTTTCCCTATGTGTGATTTTTAAGTGGCCTAGGTTGTATGTTTATTATTATTTCTTTCTGTTATTTCTACCCTAAAATGAGGTTATAGCCTTCCCACAGTAACATTATAGGGACTCTCCACTAGTCGGCAGTCTCTTTTATAAAGAGAGTCATGCATGATGGAATATAGTGAACTAGTCTATATAGAGACCCAAATCTTGACGTACATGGACATTACATTACTTTTTTGGAATACATAATACATAACAAGAACAAACACACAAGGACCATAATAGTTTAGTGTCTTTGGAAACTCGGAACATAATCTTATAATCATGGTGAAAGATCTTCAACATCTCCCATAACTATCATCCCCTTTTGTTTTCATACCTAAAACATATCTTTTAATCCTGGGAAAAATGAAAACATAAAAAGTGTGAGATCAAATGCTCAGTAAGGTTAATCATGGAGAAAATAAAACAAACCATATATATTCAAACTTATAAACATGAACATAATTTTTAAACATCAAGATATTGAGAAATGATATAAAACATGGTAGTATGTAAGGAAAATATCACAATGTAACATCAATCATGATAAAATAGCATGGGAATAAAACTTGTAATTGTGTAAAAACATTAAGCACATGATATGATTTCCAAAGTTTCCAAGACATTGGTTCCAAGACCATCTTAGTGGACAAAGTCCCTTACTGAACCGGGTTTACTTGCCATTCCAGCCATGTATTACAGAACCGGATTTACTTGTTGTTCCAGCCATGTCTATATAATGAGATATAAATATTTACCCAATGCATTGTTGGGAGATATAGGTCCCACCCATCTCATAATGAAATCATTCTTATGTGTGCCACAACATAAACATAAATCATTCATCATAACCCAAGGAATAAAATGGGTTTCAAAAACATCGTCTCATCATAACATAATCCATATAAAACAAATGGATATCATTTCATCATAAGAGAAGTGAAACCATGTAAATCATAGAGACATTATAATTTAAACATACAAATATGAAATAATGTCATCTTAGATGGAAAATGGTTTTGATAAAGCACTTGAAATAAATTCTTGAGGAAAATATCCTTTCTTATTCAAAATCATTTTCTTTTCACAAAATTCCATGCAATCTTAAATGAAGAGTATTTTGTTGAAATTAGTCATGAAATCCTGTAGAGTAATCTTCATGAAAATAAGTATTATGAAACCGTAAAAATTCGTTCATTCCCTATAAGTTAAAAAAACATTCTCCTCGTACTTTTAATGGAAAAGTCAAAAAGTACAACGTATGGTAAACAAAAAAAAGATTCCATTCATACGATGTGGTAAAAGTAAAAAAAGGGTAAAAATGTCTTTAAACATACATGGAAGAGAAGTAAACATTTTATGAAAACGTTTTGAGAACATATGGACATGGATAATAAACATAACCCCAGTAAATACTTACAAATAAACAATCTCGGATAAGAATAAGATTTGAATAATTATCCATTACCTTAGGTCTGATATGCTTCATATGTATCCGAACATCCTATATAATTATTTAAATAATGTCATTGAATTATTATAGAATCGTATTTATTTATATGATATCATATATGGTTCACTTATGACTTTATATTACCCGTTCTTTTGTAAATTCATGTTAAAGTAGCATTTTGGGGAAAATCATTTAATTTATCATTCGTGTTTTGACTTGTAATTATTAATATGATTACTTAGATCATGATTACCTAATTCCTGGATATAAAACATGATTTTTGTATAATATATATTCAGAATATACATAATATATCGATAAAGGGAAAGAAATACACCGTTCATTGAGACGGTAGGTCGTACGTACGCATGAACGTTGTTTTCATTTCCTTATTGAATGTAATTAAGTAGATGACATACATATATATATACATAAATCTAGTAGAATTTTTATGTCATATATATCATGATTACTTATTATATATACTTTATAATCATTCTTGAATTGTTAACATGGAAAATGAATCTCATCGCGTCGTGGAGATGGTAATCCATACGTACGCACGAGCAATGATATCATTCCCATATTTGTTGAATGGAATTGGAGTGGATGATATAATATCTTAGAATCTGTATGATGTTATAATAACTATATATAGTTATTATTTACACCATTATACCCATCCAAGTAATGTGGGGGTGGAAAAACAGATTACACCACGGTGTGGAGACGGTATTTCGTACGTATGCACACGTGGTGATTTCGTTTTCTGTAGGACGGATAAAAGGTTAAATAGGTATGTTTAATATTTATAATAACATATCAGTATATAATTAATACTTATGTTATTACTTTATAATGAAAAAACTAAATAATAGGAATTAGAAGAAGAAATAAATTTGAAAGAATCGGTAATGGATATTACCTCTTCTTCGACACACCTCTTTGAAACCTCCTCTTAGGGCACTAAATTTTGTCTTTGAAGAATACCAGGACCTCTAGAATATTTCTAGAGAAGTTGAGAAGGGAAATGGGTTGGTTTTGTCCGAACTTGAAGGCTCAATGTTGTGTAAAGATGAGAGGGAGGAGGTGCCATTTTATAAGGGAGGAGAGGGGCACCTTTGGAATCCTCAAAAATATTAGTTTAATATAAATTCAAACCCCACATAAAAACCTCAAAAATGACTAAATTAAAATATTAGATGAAATAGGGTTGTAATATCATCAACCAATAAAATTTAGACTTGTTTTGATCTTATTTTAGACCTTATCATTTTGATTTATCCTTATTTAATCTATTTAATTTTATTTGTGATAATAAAATTTTAAATTTTAAATGGTAATAAATAATCACTTATGTGTTAATAATTTTGCATAATTGGATACTTTAAGAAATTTTAGACTATATAAATATAAATTTATAATTTTTAAATATTTTTTGGATTTTTAAAAAATTTAATAATATGTTATTTTTATAAAATAACAATAGTGTCAATTTTGACACTATTAATTTATTTGAATTTAAATAAAATACACACAGAGGATATATTCGAAATAAAATATATAATAGTTTCATAAAATTTCATATTCATTTAGAAAATTAGTGGATCACATTAAATAGTTCATATAATATTTATTTTACTATTTGTAAAACCATTTATTTGATACTTCTCTTAATAAAATAATTTCTACAACATTTTTGTATAATTATTAAATATAATTATTTGTAGCATAAAAATTAAAAATAAAATCCTAGGATGAAGATAAATCTTATATATTTCATAATAATACTTTTAGTCGGATTTATATTCTAAAAAACACAACTTTTAAAATACTATATTTGTTAAATTATGAAGGTGACAACTTTGACAACATTTAAAATAAAATAATAAAAGTGTCATAATCACTTTTATAAGAATCCAAACGGTCATATATTCATTAATTGGATGATTATTGTGTATATATGCACTACTAATAAGTTTTTTTTCAGGTTTGGGAGCCTTTTAATGGGTATTATTATTTAAATAAAAACTATATTACTTATTTTTCACTAAATAAATAATTTCTACATCATTAATTTATAAGATATTAAGGTAATTAAATATCACTTAAAAATTATAAATAAATTACCATGATAAATAAAAACATTTTAAATTTCAAATAAGTATTAATAACGAAATTTATATTCTGTATAAACTTATATTAAAAACACTTTAATTATTAAAGATGAGAGAGACATATTTCACTTTCCTTTAAATAAAATAAACTAAAGGTCTTAATCACCTCCAAGTGGGTTCTAATGGATTCCATTTCGACCCAAATATGCCTTAGGAAAAAATATAAGCATCCAATTATATTAAGACAAGTGTTAGGGTAATTGTATAATACTATATTTACCCTTAATTACCTGATTTACCTTTTACTATGGTAAATAAAATTTACCGTAGTTACTATTCATAATGCCCAAAAATAAAAAGTAGTCTATTAACATAATTTAGACCCACTGATTCCAAATTTGGAACCCATTTTTATAAATTCAATACACAAAAGTTGCATAAATTAATTTAAAATTAATCTCGTTGTTAAGAAAACGAGTTTTAAAAGCTAAAACATTGCAAAAGATTAAAGTGATTTTACCTATGAATTCAATGTAAAATCAATGCTAATGACATACATTATATTAAATGGTAAAAATATATTATATTTATACTTTAAAACCATTCAATATTATAATTTAACCATATAAATTATTACTATGAAAAAAGTTGATTATAATTAAAATATAGTGTGTTTTTACTATTCATTAGAATAAGAAAGTTATCAGAAAAATATAAAAACATTATCCAATGTAAATTTTTATATCCTGATTCAAAATAAGAAGTTTATTTTTCAAAATTTATCTTATTAAATTTTCAAAAATTATATTTAAAATGGGTGCGCCATTAAAGGGCATCAAAATTGCATTTTTTGAAAAATACTTATTTTACCCAAAAAAATTATTTTTTTCTCATGCCATGTTCTATAAAATGTGTAAGATGAATTATAATGTCATAAAATTAAAAAACTATTTACTACTATTGATAACGGCAAGTTTATAATAATATTATAAACATATATCGTTGTTTAGTAAAACCCAGTATTGCGTACAACACACGCTATCGAGGAAGGTTGTGATTGCGTGTAATGCAAGCCAAGTCAGGGTTGTGTGTAGTGCAAGACTCCTTTGTTGTTGAGTATAACAAAATCCAACCATATTTCATTTATACATTGAATATATATATATATACACTCAATGTTGCGTAGAATAACTACTATAAAAAAAACTTGAAATTGTGTGTAACACGATCCAAGATTAGTGTTGTGTATACTACAAGCTAATACAGTGTTGCGTATAGCGTAAGATAATCTTGGTGTAGTGTAAAACAGAAGATATGAAAGAAATTAAAAAGAATATATCTTATAAAATCTCAAGTTGTTACATTCTACCCCCTTAAAATGAATTTCGCCCTCTAAATTTTTCGTGGTTATAAATCGTTTACTATTCATAGAAACCCACATCGTAAAAAGGAATACTAAAACATAATTTTAAAAACTAAAGTAGGAAACATAACGATTACCCAAAGTAAATCATAACTGGGTTTCCATATAGGAGAACATATGTGAAAATATTGATATGGAAGAAAAATATAACCATCAAGTTCTGATGGAGAGTGGTAGAGAACATGGCTATGAAAAAACCAACAATCACAAAGCCATAAATTTGTGATGTTCTAAGGTACCATCTGATTCATTAGATATAAGAGCACTCGGACCACATTTTTGGTTTTCAAAATCATTTCCCTACTGTTGAAAATTTTGAATTTTAATAAATACTTACTTGATTTTGGTACAATTCCACTGTTGTTTGTGCCTTGAACAATTTCCACATCATCTCTTAAATAAATAAAGTTGAATTTGTCATTCGTGAAGTGTTAGCAGATCATGTGATAGAATGATGAGTCATTCAATCTGTTTTAAACAAAATGTTAGAAAAAGTTATCAAATATACATAAGTCCATCTATGGTGTGGTTAATTGTATATGATTCCAAAAATGGACTTATACTTCATCTATCATACCGCTTAATAAAATAAAACTAGTTTCTACTAACAAGGGACTTCCTGTAGGCCAGTGGTAGGCAATAAAGGCCTGCCGCACTTCGGTTGTGGGTTTGATTCCTACAGCCTTGTCCAACGTGACTGGTTGTCTCCCATCCTCCAGGATGTCCTTTTTTGTAAAACTAAATTATTATAACATCCCAATAATAATATCGAAAAAATTTCTAGCCTTAAACAATACTAACATACGTCCAACATAAACCATTCCAATCTTTAGGCTTATCCAAAATACTTATGTCCAAGATCATAGTATAAATAAAATTATTAATAGAATGGTCATATAACAAGCACGTGAATACCATCATTTATCCCTTATATATCATAAGATATATCTTGTTGTCCGTATTCCAAACATGTGAATACCTTAATCATGTATTCTCTTGAAAAATGGATACTCATTGAACCTTAGTGAAAACATGAATGCTTTCAAAAGTTAACTCTTTCCACATACCAAAAATCCCAAAAATTCTATATACTCAAACCATGATATCACTTTGTACTTATATCAATCATGAGCTCATGAATACTATCAAACATTTAATTTTCTCCTTATCCCTTCATTATTCGCATATCATCTTCATTCCAAAAATATTTGAATAACCTTTCATGGTTACCAGTACCATTCAACATATAATTTCAAATAATTTAGAAAAAACAATAGTGTAACAATCCTTAGATGTTTCTTTATTCCATAGTACCACTAAATTACCTATACAACATAACTCTTAATAAACATACAATCATTCCACTGCCTTCTTAAACGATTGACCAAGCTTCAACACTTCTTTCATATCATATATCATTTGTAGTATCCTCATCATCATCCACATAAATACTACCCATATGACCATGCTGATTCTCTTCATGAGATTTTCCCTTAGGGAATTGGTTTTCATAATTCCCATAAAATCCACATTTGGAACATCTAATCATTGTTGATGTCGTAGAAATACCATTATCCCTCTCCATGGTGTTAACTAAACCTTTTCCTTTTCACTTACTAGATTTGTGTCCTTCTTTTCTGCACCGAAAACATGTTCTAGTTCCTTTGAAACATTCTCCTTGATTCCTCTTCCCACATGATTTACATGAGAGAAATTGAACTTTCATTCCTCTATGATCACCATGAAACTCCATCTTTATCTTATTAGCTGAGTCAGGAAACTTACCAAAGTTGATATTATTGATCATATTATGAGATTGCTGATTAGGCATAATAATGATGTTTGTACTTCCAAATCCCGTTTCATTTGGTTTTTTAGGAGTACAATCATTGCATTGTCCATTGCATTGATCAAAACGGTTCCTTCGGGTTCCATCCATCATCTAAAACCCAACAGAATAGTGTGAGAGGCAAAAATCACGCTTGAGAAAACAATATAATAAAGAGGGAGTACCTTTAATATCTAACATCTTAGGTTTAATTTTAATATGGTTTCTGTAATTCTAGGAATATAACCTATACTTATACATAACCTTAGGGAAATCCATATACATACCTTAGAAATATCTCTAGGGATCTCACTAATGTTTTTGCATCCTAGTTTCCAAAGGTTAACTAAATCTTTCCTCTAATAGAAACTCTAGAGACCCAAAGCATGACGTACATGGACATTACATTACTTTTGTGGAATACTTAATACATAACATGAACAGACACACAAGGACCGTAATAGATTAGTGTCTTTGGAAACTTGAAACATAATCTTGTAATCGTGGTGAAAGATCTTCAACATCTCCCATAAAGATCTTCCCCTTTTGTTTTCTTACCTAAAACCTTTCTTTTAATCCTGGGGGAAAATAAAACATAAAAAGGGTGAGATCAAATGCTCAGTAAGGGTATGCATGGAGAAAATAAAACAAACCATATATATTTGAACTTAAAAACATGAACATAATGTTTAAACATCAAGATCTTGAGAAATGACATAAAACATGGCAGTATGTAAGGAATAGATCATAATGGAACATCAATCATGATAAAATATCTTGTAAATAAAACTTTTAATTGTGTAAAAACATCAATCACATTATATGATTTCCATAGTAGCCAAGGCATTTCTTCAAAGACCATCTTAGTGGACAAAGTCCCTTAATGAATCGGGTTTACTTGTCGTTTCAGCCATGTATTACTGAACCGGATTTACTTGTCGTTTCAGCCATGTCTATATCATGAGATATAAATCTTTACCCAATGCATTGGAGGGAGATATAGGTCCCACCCATCTCATAATTAAATCATTTATACATGTGCCACAACATAAACATAAATCATTCATCATAACCCAAGGAATAAAATGGGTTTCATAAACATCATCCCATCATAACATAATCCATATAAAACAAATGGATATAATTTAATCATAAGAGAAGTGAAACCGTGTAAATCATAGAGACATTATACTTGAAACATACACATATGAAATAATGTCATCTAAGATGGAAAATGGTTTTGATAAAACACTTGAAATAAATTCTTGAGGAAAATAACTTTTCTTATTCAAAATCATTTTCTTTTCACAAAATGCCATGCAATATTAAAAGAAGAGGATTTTGTTGAAAATAGTCATGAAATCTTGTAGAGTAAGCTTCATGAAAATAAGGTGTTATGAAACCATAAAAATCTATTCGTGCTGTATAAGTTTAAAAAAACATTCTCCTCGTACTTTTAACGGAAAAGTCAAAAAGTACCACGTATGGTAAATAAAATAAAGATTACATCCATACGGTGTGGTAAAAGTAAAAAAGGGTAAAAATTTATTTAAACATACATGGAAGAAAAGTGAAAATTTTATGAAAACATTTTGAGAACATAAGGACATGGATAATAAACATAACCCCAGTAAATACCTACGAATAAACAATCTCGGATAAGAATGAGATTGGAATAATTATCCCTTACCGTAGGTCCAATAAGATTCATATGTATCAAAAACTCTTGTATAATGATTTAAATAATTTCATTGAATTATTACAGAATCATATTCATTGTTAGGATATCATATATGGTTCACTTATGACTTTATATTACCTGTTCTTTTGTAAATTCATGTTAAAGTAGCGTTTTGGGTAAAATGTTTTCATCTATCGCCCGTGTTTGGAATTTTAATTATTAATATGATTAATTATATCATGATTACATAATTCCAGAATATAAAACATGACTTATATATAATATATATTCAAAATATACATAATATATCGGTAAATGGAAATAAATACATCGTTCATGGAGACGGTAGGCCGTACGTACGCAACATTGTTTTCATTTCCTTATTGAATGGAATTAAGTATATGACGTACATATATATATACATAAATAGAGTAGAATTTTTATGTCATATATTTTATTATTACTTATTATATATACTTTATAATCATTCTTTAATTGTTAACATGGAAAATGATTCTCATCGCGTCGTGGAGACGGTAATCCGTACGTACACACGAGCGATGATATCATTCCCATATTTGTTGAATAGAATTGGAGTGGTTGATATAATATATTATAATTAGTATTATGTTATAATAACAATATATAGTTATTCTTTACACCATTATACACATCCAATTAAAGTGGGGTGGAAAAATATATTACACCACGGCGTGGAGACGGTGTTTCGTACGTACGCACGCGAGGTGATTTCGTTTTCAGTAGGATGGATAGAAGGTGAAATATGGTTGTTTCATATTTATAATAACATATAATTATATAATTAATAATTATTTTATTACTTTATAATGAAACAACAAAATAAGAGGACGTAGAAGAAGAAATAAATTTGAAATAATCGGTAACGGATATTACCTCTTTTTCAACACGCCTCTTTGAAACCTCCTCTTAGGGCACTAAAATTAGACTTTGAAGAAGACCAGGACCTCTAGAATATTTCTAGGGAAGTTGATATGGTAAATGGGAAGGGGTTGGTAGAGCTTGAAGGCACAAAGTTGTGTAAAGATGAGATGGAGGAGGTTCCCTTTTATAAGGGAGGAGAGGGGCACCTTTGGAATCCTCAAAAATATTAGTTTAATATAAATTCAAACCACACATAAAAACCTCCAAAAATGACTCAATTCTAATATTAGATGAGACAGGGTTTTAATATCATCAACCAATCATATTTATACTTGTTATGATTTTATTTTTAACCTTATCATTTTTTATTTATCCTTATTTAATCTATTTAATTTTATTTGTGATAATAAAATTCTAAATTTTAAATGGTTATAAATAATCCATTTTGTGTTGTTAATTTTCCATAATTGGATACCTTATGATATTTTAGACTATATAAATTTAAATTTTTAATTTTTAAATATTTTTGTGACTTTTAAACAATTTAATAATATGTTATTTTTATAAAATAACAATAGTGTCAATTTTAACACTATTCATTTATTTGAATTTAATTAAAATCCACACAGAGGATATATTCGAAATAAAATATTTAGTAGGATCATAACATGTATTATTCATCTATAAAATTATTGGATCACATTAAATAGTTCATATAACATTTATTTTACTATTTGTAAAACCATTTATTAGATACTTCTCTTAATAAAATAATTTCTACAACATTTTTGTATAATTAATAAATATACTTATTTGTTGCATAAAAATTAAAAATAAAATCATAGGATGAACATAAATCTTATAGATTTCATAAGAATAATTTTAGTTGGATTTATATTCTAAAACACGCAACTTTTAAAATGTTATATTTATTACATTATGAAGGTGACAACTTTGACATCATTTAAAATAAAATAATATAAGTGTCATAATCACATTTATAAGACTCACAACGGTCCTATATTCGGTACATGGATGCTTATGGTGTATATATAAACTACCAATAAGTTTTGGTCAGGTTTTTGAGCATTTTAATGGGTATTATTATTTCAATAAAAACTATATTACTTATTTTTCACTAAATAAATAATTTCTGCATCATTAATGTATAAGCTATTAAGGTAAATAAATATCTCTTAAAAATTATAAATAAATTACCATGATAAAGAAACACATTTGATCTTTAAAATGAGTATTTATAACCGAATTTATATTTTTTATAAACTTATATTAAAAATAATTTAATTATTAAAGGTGAGTGAGACATATTTCATTTTCCATTAAATAAAATAAACTAAAGGTATTAATCACCTCCAAGTGGGTTCCAATAGATTATATTTAGACCCAAATATGCCTTAGGACAAAATATAATCATCCAATTATATAAATACAAGTGTTAGGGTAATTTTATAATATTATATTTACCCTTAATTACCTGATTTACCTTTTATTATGGTGAATAAAATTTATCGTAGTTACTATTCATAATGTCGAAAAATAAAATGTAGCCTATTAACATAATTTTTACCCTCTGATTAAAAATAAGTAACCCATTTTTCTAAATTAAATACAAAAAAATTGCAGAAATTAATTTAAAATTAATCCCATTGTTAAGAAAACGAGTTTTGAAAGTTAAAACATTGCAAAAGATTGAAATGATTTTACCTATGAATTCAATGTAAAATAAATTCTAATGACATAAATTATAATAAATGGTAAATATATATTCTATTTATACTTTAAAACCATTCAATATTATAATTTAACCATATAAATTATTACGATGAAAAAATTTGTTTTTAATTTAAATATAGCGTGTTTTTACTATTCATTAAAATATGAAAGTTATCTAGAAAAAACTAAAAACATTATCCAATGTAAATTTTTATATCCTGATTCAAAATAAAATTTTTATTTTGTAAAATTTAACTTATAAACTTGTCAAAAATTATTTTTAAAATGGGCGCGCCCTCAAAAGGCGGCAAAACTGCATTTTTTGAAAAATACTTATTTTACTCGAAACATTTATTTTGTTCTCAAACCATGTTATATAAAATGTGTAAGATGAATTATAATGTCATAAAATTCAAAAAGTGTTTACTAATATTCATAACGTCTAGTTTATAATAATATTATAACCAAATATCGTTGTTTAGTGAAACCCGGTATTGCGTACAACACACGCTATCGAGGAAGGTTGTGATTGCGTGTAATGCAAGCTAAGTCATAGTTGGGTGTAGTTCAAGACTCCTTTGTTGTTGTGTATTACAAAATCCAACCATATTTCATTTATACATTGAATATATATATATATATACACTCAATGTTGTGTAGAATAACTATTATCAAACAAACTTGAAATTGTGTGTAACACGATCCAAGATTAGTGTTGCGTATACTGAAAGCTAATTCGGTGTTGCGTTTAGCGCAAGATAATCTTGGTGTAGCGTATAATAGAAGATATGAAAGAAATTAAAAAGAATATATCTTATAAAATCGCGGGTTGTTACAGTCTAGTTCTAGTTAATTATGTCAGTTGGGTCAATACATTTCACACATTGTGTTTCATAGAGATTACTTGGGTATACTATGGTCTCTTAGATCATATTGGAGTTAACACTGCCTAAGTTGGTGAGATATTATGCAAGATTTCTTTGAAACATTGATACTATACATACATAAGTCTACATAATACGATGGTTTTTGGGTTTTTTGTTGATCATGTTAATGTATAATGCCCAAATAATATGATATTTTCCTTTCATGTGAAGGGTATAACATCTTGGACCTAAATTGAGATTGATCGTGGAGTGTGTTTCCACACCTATATAGTACATATGATTAGATTATATATTTTTACATGGGTAATGTGATGTATTTATCCATAAGGTAAAATGAAAAAGATACATATTCACTAACCAATTTAGTCTATAATATGATAATTAAGAATAGATGATTTGCCTATAAAGTATTGACTTACTATGTGCCCCATTATCACTTTATGTCTTAGACAAAGAGAAAATATGGGATTTCACATTTTCATATGATGCCGACTAGAGGACATGAGTATAAAGATACATGAGTTTAATTGAGATCACGCTAAATCTCTTTATTGCATGGGTAGCATGGTCACTTTTTTAGAGGGTTATCTTAGAATAAATTTATGAATCTATGTATTCATATTTTTAATTTATTTAAAAGATTTTATGGTTATACATTTTGTTTGACTGAATTATGATTGAGTTTAAATAAAATAGATTATCTAAATTTGATTTGGAGTTAATCAAAAAATGATTTGGATGGGTATTCACAGTATATTTTATATTATTTGATACAAGGTAATATTAATCACACCATTCTAAAAGTTTTTCAAAACATACCAAAAGAAGTATAGTATATGATTTCATAATTTATTATAAACATTACAATATAATGAGAAATGACACAATGTCTGTTTGGCCTTGGTAAAAGTGCGATATTAAAGAATATATCCCCTAATGCCTATTATGCATATGATATAAATGGGTGAGTAATAGCCTACATGTTAAACATGACTATATCATAAATTATTGATGTATAGTGGATATATGGATTGCATGAGCAGTATGGAATTTACATCCAATCCCCCTCCACATTTTGTGATTTAAAGAATTTGTTTGATAAGATAAAACATGTGAGTGGAGTTTCAATAATATATGTGATTTATGATCTGGAAGTTGATTTAACTCATGTGATCATACTTCAAGAATCAATGAGGAGTTCCCTATGGCCAATACTCCTTAAAACTAAAGCTCCCTTCTTCTTCTTCTTTAGCCTTAGCATGTCGAGCAGATAGAACACATTGGGTGGTGGGGTATCCCATTCATGTAAGGAATAATTTAGTTTTTATCATTGATACCTTCAATGGTGGGACATCTTTTAGAACTCCTCATATGAACTTTATCAGAATCATTAGATGAAGATCAATGATATTAGATAGGATTGATTTCCAAGATTTTTTATTTTTATTTTTTATGTGGTTTTATAATCCCTCGATGGTAATCTTGGATTTGTGGTTTCATTTGCATCCACTACTATTATAAAGTAGTAATTATCCCCAAATAAACCCTACATTGTTAACCCATGAATCCTAAGTCATGGATCTATTATTAACTAACAATTTCTTTTCCACCATATTGGTGTTTTCACATGGGTTTTATTCCTAAGGGGATTTCAACAAATTTTGTGATTAGTAAGGTGCCCTATCAAGCTCCCCATATTTCTTTATTTTCAGTTCATCTATTTTGAAAGTGTTTCTCTCATCCATCAATGTGTGTTGAGGATGCATATTTTTTGAAACTGGATAATCAATTAAATTTACTTCTATGCTTACTCTTTTTTAAAAATGTGATTCAATCTCCGAGACTGACATTATTATTTTTCAATGAGAGGGGTTTTGGTTCTTAGTAGAATCAATCCATATGATTGTTCATTTTTTTCTCCATGAAAGTGAATAAAAAATATGAAGGTAGTGATGTTGGTTCAATGATTATAGTAGAGGTTATTGGTAGTTTCAAAGAAGTTTACCAACAAGTATTTATATTGATTTGGGATAGCGTAGTGATAGGTCATGCAAGATTAATCCCGGAGCATTGAAGGAATATAAGTAAGATCATTCTTTTACTGACAGCTTCCAAACCAGGAAATTGGTGGACATGAGCTTCAACTACCCATGATATTGATGGGTTCATTCATAGTTATAGGTAATATGGACTCATCATTGTATATTTTTCTTTTCAATTTTTATCTTCTTATAAAGGAAAATTTATGTGTGTTGTTTTGTTTTTGTTTCATGGGATTCTTCACCCGTAACACCTATTTCCTATGTACGTAGTCCAAATATCTGAAACATCTAAAATTGATATATCCCTTTTAACACTTCCTTACTACTTCTATGAAACCTTCATGGAAATTTCTTCACGTTATTTTTTCTATTATATGGTTTTAGTTCTCTATTTTTAATGTGAAATAGTAGCCATTAAGTTATTGCATATGAATCGAACTCCTCTTCAGGTCTACAGTGACATGTAACAGGACCAAAATAACATCTTCATGAACAACAAATCTCTAATTGTAGTGATTTCCTCCATTAAAACATTAATTTTATTAAATAAATGTTTTTAGGTTGCAACCATTTCAAAATGAATTATAAAAATTGAAATTAAGAAAAGAATTTTAATTTTTAAATAAAAATTTCGCAAAACATTTTATAAAATATTTTTAGAAATTAGAATTGAAATTTAAAATTTAATTCATATATTTTTAATTTCATTAAAAGTATTCCATGTGTGTCTTAAAATAAACAATAATATTTAGAAATATGTTCTAAGAATTTTTAAAATAAAAAACATGTCTCCAGACAAAAAAAGTAAATTTAATAACAATTCCAATGAATTTTTTATTTCATTAAAAATTTATAAATAATATATTTAAATATTAATTATTATTTAAAATTGAACTTTAATTTAATATAAAATCACACTTGAATTATTACATTTTAATACCAAATTAATATTTCTAATACGAAAATAAAAATTACATGTTCATTTTCAGAATTTATTTAAAAAATATTCCAGTTTTATTTATCTATATAAAAAAAATCATAACTGTTAAAACACTAATAAATTAAATTTTACTTGGGACATTCACATGATAATGAGTGAGTATTTTAAATGAAATTTATAAAAAAATTGACAAATCATAATACATCACTCGCCCACACAAAATTGTTTCTCTCTAGAAAAAATCTACATCAAAAACATGTTTAAACTCTAAGACATTAAATGAATCAATCATTATCCTCTTAAATGATTATTCCTCATGCCTATTTTAATATCATTCCATCTATCAAAGAATAAATATTTTATTAATCTAGAAGGAGATACCTTCCAAATTCAAGTGTATCAAGGTGGAAAAATAGTGTAGGTTTGGGGAATTATTACAAGCCATGATTTTACAATTATGAGGGTGGGACCATTGAGATAAAAAATTGATCCAAAAGGTTTACATTAGCTATGAGTCTCTTATCCACCATGTTTTCTTCATCATATATGTGTTGAACATATATGTGTCATTCCATAAAGATTTTGGAAGATATATATATACAAATAATTAACCAATGTGTTTGGGAAGGGTTGAACTTGAACACAATTTCTAGTTTCATGTCACATTAAATAGAATATGAAATGAGGTTTTCTTCCTTATAGAGATAAATCCTTGTGAGGAGAGCACATGATTCTATGGTTGTTCAGTGTGTTTAGAGCTTTTATCTTTTGATTAAAATTGGATTTCTTAATCAATGATCTTGAGGTAAGAATTTCCCTAGATTTTTGTGATATTTTATACACTTTTCACTTTGATATGATTCATATATTAGCATCTATTGATTTATCATGTTTTATAGTGATCATGTGTGTCTGTGTTTATATAGAGACCCTATTTTTATTACATTAATAAATCATCATTTTAATGATAAAAAAACATAAAATAATTACATGACCTGTATCTAAAGGTTTAGTGTCTAGTGAAAATTATGAACGTATATAAAATTTACAAAATAAAACCTAAATATTTATTTAATTATTTTTTCTCTAACTTCTTATTGGCCCTTCAATTCTTCTTAGTATAAGTAGTTGCCTGAGGATATACCTAAAAAAGGTGTGGGATAAAATTCCAATAAGTTGATAGATATGACTATGAAAAAATATAACATGTGTTGGAATAATTGTCATTAAAACATAGGCATATGATCATAATAATTAGAGGAATAGTTAGATAAATGTATTTAATGTGGAAATGCATAAAAATGAAACATCATGTCATAGTGTTGAACTACCACACCTAGTTGTAAAAACACACAACATCGTGTTCACACATATTTAACATTTTATCGTGACATTCATCACATTACCCAATGTATTAGTGAGATATATAATTCTGAGCACACTCATCACACCATAACATTTACATTTTGCTATATCATTCTGGGTGCACCAGTCACATCATAACATTTATATTATCATGCATGCCACATAAAAAATATATCAATATTGGAAAAATATAATCTAGGCAAGGAAACGAGCTTGATTTCATAAACCATATATTAATAAAATTTGATTTTACAAATGAAATTGTTAATACCATTTTTGATATATGAATCATAAATATTGAGTTAAGATGAAACAATCCCGAGAAGTAAAAGGTGTGATTTTTTTAAACAATAGTTTTTTTGGAAAAAATTGCTTTTGTCATAAACTCATGAAAAAAATATTATATAGAAAAAATCCATGATAATGATGAATAAATAATATTTATGAAATATCCATTCTATAAATGGGGTTAAATAAAGAAAACCAAAAGAAAGAGAGTTGGGTTCGAGAATTCCCCTTACCTTATGTATGAATACATTCTTCATATTAATATCTTATATAATCACATTTAATAAATTAATTATCAAATAAATAAAGTTTTATATATTAATTTGATTCATTATGGTTTTGTTAAGTTCATTTATGGGATTTTTAGTGAGTTATAGAGTTTAATTTCATCATTTGGATGCATTTGTTTCCATTCTTTTCATAATGGTTTGCTTGTATGCATGAATGGAAGTTCATGTAAAATGTGGATAAATATAAAAAATTGTTAATATATGTTATTAATGATCTTACACAATTTTAAATTATCTTACAATGAAATTGGTTATATGGTATGAGGATGATTCATTAGACTGAAGTTAAGGATGATCGTTTTAGGTTGATTTTGGTGGTTTTCAGTCATGATGAATTTGTTTTTTTATTTAGTATTATGTATAAATTTTACTTACATAACATACAATGTTTTACAACATAAAATTGCAAAAAAAATATTAACCATTTAATGGTTTTATTAAAATCCTTGGGGCATTAAATAAAAATGAAAGTTCATCATCCGCGGTGTTGGTAAATTGACATATCATGGGCAATGATTTTATTTTTAAAATAAAAGGGAGGGAGAAATGAGTTTAATGATAGATATTACATTACCATGATAGAATAATAATATATCAAACATAATGGAGTTATCATTTCATTAGGATAATATAATGTTAGGAGAAGATAATAAAATAAATGAAATTGAAAAAAAAATTAAAAAAAGGAAAATGATTTTACCTCTTGGATTTATCCTCCTTGTGAACCTACTTAGGGAAAATGTTTTGTTAATCTAATGAGACCAAGAGCTCTAAGAATTGAGATAGGGGATTAGGGGGATGTTTGAGAAGAATTTGGACAAGTATTAATACTAGAGAGGTGTGAGAAGAAGAGGGGGTGAGGGATGGTATTTATAATGGAGAAGAGGGGTGTTCTCTCATTATTTAATTCATTAGTCTATTATTTTCCTCAATACAGGAAATAGTGTTGATTATTAAGACTAAATACAATAATTAGATCATGTGATTTTTTAAAAATGGTTTTTACATCATCCATGACTCAAAGAGTAGTGTATTTATATTATAATTTATATATATAATAAATTGTAATATTTTACTATCCAATAAATATTAAATTATTTTAGAAAAATAAAAAAATCACAATAACCATTTTTTTGATGTATAGAATAAAAAATAAACAACATTTTATGAAAATAATTTTATAAATATGGGTAATTTGATTTTTAATTTAAATCATCATCTACTCGAAAAATACATATTTTTAAATTATAATTGATTTTATAAAACTTAGAAATATATTTTAAGGCCTCATAAAATTATATTAAAATCATCACACATAAAAATATTAATTTATATATAAATTTTATGAAAATACATTTTATTTTAAATAATTAAAATAATGATAATATTATAATTAAATATTTATAACTTAAAAAATTCCCAAAACATAATTAATATTTTTTTAAATATTTATTTACTTATACCATGATATAATTATATAATATTGTCACTTATAAGATGGATAAATTATATTTATACTTTCATTGGTGAGGTTACTATTCAATTTTCTGGTTTACTATTCATAATGGTCACGTTAATATTCCAAAGGTCAAGTTACTATTTCATTGGTATACATTCCTTAGCTTCTATAAATACATTTATTCCATTCATTCATCATTTATAAATTTTTTATTGTGTTCTTAATTTGGTATTATATTATTATACTATATAAAATAATTATAATAAGGGATAAATTCCATTGATAAAAGTTTGGGCCATTAAATTCTTCCCCCATTTTTAAATTTTACCCTTGAAATTTAATTTTTACAAAAATAGGTGATGGTAATTATCTTTCATCACCTCCACTAGTTCCCAAGTTGCTTCTTCATATTTATGATTTATCAACAACACTTTGATAAGGTGGGTTTTCTTGTTGTTTAGAACCGTATCTCCCATGTCCAAAATCATTATTGGATTCTCCTCATAAGAGATATCATCTTCCATTTATACCACCTATGAGTTCAGTTAATGTGAGAGAACGGTATATAAATCTTCAAGTTTCATACGTGGCACACATCATGAACTTGATCCATAGTTGGTGGAAGTGCAAAATCATATTCCATGGCTCTTATGCAATCAAGGATCTGAAATAGTCCAATGTACCTTAGTCTTAGCTTCCATTTCCCTCAAAACCACATGAATCTCTTCTATAGTGATATTCAAACGGATAATTTATCACCAAAGTAAAACTCCAAGTTCCTTCGATGGTTTTTAGCATAGATCTTTTCCAAATCTGAGCATGATTGATGTGTTGCTGGATCGCTTGAACTTTCTCTGTCATCTCTTGCACAAGATCAGGTCCAAGTAGATTTCCTTTTCTAGATTCATCCCAACATGTTGGAGTTCTATATCCCTTTACACATAGAGCTTCTTATGGGTCCATCTCAATACTCGATTGGAAGCTATTATTGTATGAGAACTCAACCAGTGGGAGATTTTGATCCCGTCCACATTTGAATTCTAAAGATAAGTCACTTATAATATCTTCAAGTGTTCTAATAGTTATTTTATATTTTCCATAATTTTGGGGATGATTGGTCGTGTTGAAAATAAATTCAACACTCAAATCATATTGAAGACTCCTCTAGAATTTAGATGTGAACGCAAGATCACAATCAGAGACAATCGATAGTAAAACCTCATGAAGTCTAATGAATTCCTTCACATATATCACTGAAATTTGTTCAATTGATAGATCTTTCCAAATAGCAATAAAGTTGGTTTTCATGGTGAGTTGGTCCACCACAAACCATATCGCCTTGTTTCCTTTGGATGTATTCAGGAGAGCAGTGATAAAGGCCATAGTGACTTTATCCCATTTCCACATGGGTATAGGAAATGGTTTCATCATCTCTTTGGGATTTTTTCACTCTACTTTAACTTGATGACATATCAAGAACCTTGAGATATATTCTTCAATCTTCTTATTTATATTGTCCTGCTTTAAGTGTTCTCAAATATCACAGTACATCTTGGTACCCCCAAGATGGATAGTGAATGTTGATCTATGTTCAATTTTCAATAGCTCTTCTTTATTCTAGGTGATGAAGGCACAACAATACTCATTCCAAACCAAATCCCACCATCATCATTGATATTGAACTCTTGCGGTTTCATTTCTTTTATTTCATTCACCTTATTTTGTATATTTTGATCATCTCTTTGTGCCTCCTTAATCATCTCTTGGAAAGATGGTCGGGAAATAATTTGGTAAAGGTAGGATGTACTCTATGCCCTTATTATTTCAAAATCCATCCTTTGTATATCCATGAATATAGGTTCCTTCCAATCCATAACATGGATAGAGTAGTAGGTTATTTTCTGCTAATAGAATTAGCTACATTATTGTAATTTCCAAGATGATAGTGAATAGAGAAATCATAGTCCTTAATTAGCTCTAACCATCTCACTTGAAGCATGTTGAGATAATTTAGTGTTAATATATACTTCGGGATATTATTATCAGTATCTATGAAACACTTCTCACCATATAGGTTGTGTCACTAGATTTTAATGGAAAATATTTTAGCTGCTAACTCCAGATCGTGTGTTAGGTAGTTCAACTCATGGATATTCAACTGTCATTATGCATAGGTTATCACATTATCATTTTTCAAGAGTAAATGACCCAATCCTTTTTGAAGCATCACTATATATTAGAAAACATTTTCCAGTTATTGGTAATGTGAGTACAGGTACTGGGATCCACCTATTCTTTTTCTCCTTGATGTTTTCATCACATTCCTCCATACAAACATTCTTTTCCCATTTACTTTTTAACGTGGTTAGAGAGCTTGAAAATCATGAGCCATTTTGTACAAAACATCAATAGTACATAGATAATCCTAGAAAACAATGGATTTATTTGAAATTAGAGAGTCTGGGCCATTTCTCAATAGTTCTTTTTTTGAAGGGTCCATAGAAATTCTCCCACATGTGATCACATGTCCCAAGAATGTGACCAACCGCATCCAAAAGTCACACTTTATGAACTCTGTATACAATTTATCATTCCTAAATGTCAGCAACATAGGCCTTAGTTGTTCTTATTACTCATTAAGTATATAATAATATCATCTATAAACACTTACACAAATTTTCAAGGTGATTTCTAAAGACTCTACTCATAAAATACATGAATATTTCATGGGCATTAGTATGTTCTAAGGGAATCACCAAATATTAATAGTCCCCATAACTTATAAAGAATTCAGTCTTATAAATATATTCCTTCTTCACCTTTAGCTAATGATTTCTAGAATGAATATCCACCTTTGAGTAATACTAATCTCTTCATTACTAATCGAACAAATCATCAATCCTTGGAAGAGGATTCTAGTTTTTTATGGTGATCTTGCCTAGTTCCATATAATCGATGCATAGCTGCATTGATCTATCCTTATTCTTCACAAACATCACTGCTACATCCCATGATGATGCACTATAGAGTATGATCCCATTCTCCAAATGGTCTTGAAGCTGCTTATTTAAACCCTCTAGTTTGATAGGATCCATCCTATATAGACACATTGAGATAGGAGTAGCTCCGGGTATAAGCTCTTTTGAGAACTTTGCCTCATGGTCCAAGGGATTTCTGGGTAACTCTTCAGATAATACATCACTTTATTCCTTCATGATGGGAAATTATTATCGGTTGAAACATTCATTTGACTCAACCATTTGATTGAGGTATAATCCTCATGAGGGAAAAGCACCCACACCATTGAATGATTTTCCAAAATAGATTCATGATACTCTTTTCATTTGTATAGAATCATGGGATGGTTTGGAATTGGAATATTTTTTTACTTTTTCCCAAAATTTTATGTGTGCTCTCTATAAAGAGATCCAATCCATCCCCAATAGAGCATGGAATTCCAACAAGGGAATTATTATAAGGTTCGATAGAAGAATATTCCCACATATACCAATAGGAATAGACTCCAACACTTGGGTTGCAATGACTTCAACACTTAGTGTTTTTAAAAATATCTCTCCTTCATGCTTTAGGGGATTCGATTCAATAGTTCTAGCAATCTTGAAAGATATAAATGAATGCATAGAACTATAACCAAATAAGACTTTTTCCATTATTTAGTCTATAATAAGTGTACCTTGTATGAAATTATTTTCCTTATATACTTTAGTAGTAGTGAAGGAATATGTCTTTCCTTTATCCATTTCCATTGGTGGATGATGACACTAATTACCCTTGAGGACTCGATGTTTAGTGAACTTGCTTACTAAGTGCCCATACTCGCTATAGTTGTATAATTGGAACATGGGTGGGGCTCTACTTTCCTACACCAAATTTTCTTTCAACCTCATGTATTTTTAAAATTCAAGATCTTAATGTCCTTCTATCCAAAAACATAAAGCATTTCACTCTCCCATTGAGGTAGTTCCCATGATGTTTATTCCCAAATTTTTGACATGTTGGATCTTGAGTTTTCTTTTCACCATTCTCATTAGATCCACCATCTTGAAACTCCATCTTTCATTTTTTGTCATAGACTAATTTATATTAGTTAAGGAATCATAAAGATTTAGATTTGAGAAATTTTATAGTTAAAATGATTTTATATTAGGTTGAATTAAAATGAATGATTTTTTTCATCTATTAGTGTTTGATTGAATCCCTATATGGCCCCAATAAGAAGGTTACCATGTTGTCCATCGATAGACAACTTTCTATTTCTTTTAAATATTTTCCCTTTAATGTGTTAGATAATTTCCCTAGTATCTTTTTTTAGGTGATAATGTGTGGTGGAAAAAGTGACCACCACAATAATAATATAGATTAAACATGAAATAATTTTCATGAAAAAATATTTTTTCGGTAGGATCTATAAAAAATTGAGACTTATTTACTTTTTAGATTCAACATAGGACTTTCCTCCATCCTGACATTACTGAATTTTATAATGTTTCCCTCAAAAAATGTAACGCCTAGACTCCAGTTACCCAGATTTGGTGCATTATTACATAAAATTGGCATGATCACAAGAAAGATCAAGTCTCGAAAGACTGATTAGTTTAGTAGCCTTGGAATAACTAGATACATCAAAAAAGTTTACATTACATCATAAAATGAAAACTACAACAACATAGTCTCCATAGTCCACACTCATATCCCCACATACTATCCCAGTAGGTCATTCAAAAATTACTTCTTCACATCCTAGGAAAAATAAAACATTGAAAGGGGTGAGCTCAAATGCCTAGTAAGGATAACAATATAGCGTAAACTTTCATAAATAAGAATAAAAATTTAAGGCAATGTACAACTAAAACAAAATCCTTTTAAACTTGAACTTCAACATAATATAGCAGAAATAAAATGAAATAATTCTATTTAATTATTCACATGGATATTCTACTAATCGAATAATCACATTCAATATCAATAACCACTTTCATAATGATGAAATGCATAATGCCAGACTATCATAACCACATAGTCAAGGCCTCATTCCAAGAATACAAAAAAGATTTTGTCAAGGCCTTGTTCCAAGACACTAGTTTGTCTCATTAGACCTACCGATTCATCGAGGAGATATAGCGGGCTCCAGCCATCACATATTAAGTCCAATGCATTCCTCATATGAACAGGTTTAGACATAACATAAACATTCGTATTAAAACTAACATACGAAATGTCAATACTTTCTCTATAAACCATGAATGGTATAAAAATAACACATCCACAGTCAAAAAAATCACAAATCCTTCAATACAATATGGAAGTTTTGTATCATAATAAATCAACTTCAAATAAGCTTAAAATCCATCAAAAGATGTTGATATAGATGAAATCAAAACTATTTGAGAAAAATATCTCTTTTTTTTGAAATCATTTAAAATTCACATAATTATAAAATAAAACATTTAATTTGAAAATTTTATTATAATATTGTAAGGGAAGCTTCAAATATTTTATAACGGTGGAAAATTGATGCACCCGCCATATAAGTTAAAAAATGCATTCTTACCTTAATTTTGTCAAAAAGGTTAAAAAGGACCTTGTTTGGATAATGACGGAAAGATTCCATTATAAACCTCTTATAAAAAGTAAAACAAGGGTATAAATGACATTAATCCATATTCTAGTAAATTTTAAAAATGTTTTAAAATAAATTTTTAAGAAACATGGATGTGGATGATAAAGAAGTCCCAGTAGATTATTACATATAAACAATATCGGATAATAAAGAGATTGAGAAATAAACCTTTACATTGTACTTTTCGTTGGTTGGGGGTTGATTGACCTCCTGTATAATGGTGAAATAATTGTTATTAAATTATACAAGAATCATATACATTAATATGATATCATATATGATCTTTTAACATTGCTTAATATTATTATCATTTCGGGTGTTAAATTACTCATTTTCTTTTATATGTTTTGTTACGTAAGCCATGATTGTTATGGATATGTGGTATCTTATTCATATCCAGAATGATATTAAGTCCTTAAAAATTATTATTAATCATCAAATGAGAATTATACATGAATGGATACGATGGAGAATGAATCTCATCGTGTTCGTGGAGACGGTAGTCCGTACGTACGCACGAGCGACAATATCATTCTTTTGATATTAAAATAATATTTAATTGGATGGTATATAATATATACAGAATCATTATCATGTTATATTTATTATTTACAAGAATTACACATCATTATTATACTCATCCAAATAATAATGTTTTGAATAACAATTACACCACGACGTGGAGACGGTAAGCCGTACGTACGCACGTATGGTGACATGTCATTCAAAGGATGGATAGAATACTGAAATATGGTTGTAACATGTTTATAATAACATAAATTTATATATAATATACTAGAGTTATTATTTTATAATGGTAATAACAATGAAAGAAGAAGTGGAAGAAGAAAGGAACTTTAAAAAGGGTGGTGAAATCATTACCTCTTCTTCGGGTTCTTCCTATTAATTAGATCAAAAGGGATCCTTAGGTTAGATTTAGGACAAAAGGAAGGCCTCTAGGATAAAGTTATGGAAGTTTAGAGAGTATTAGGGCTGGGTTTGGCCGAACCAAAAGGCTTTGAAGGTGTGAATTAATGAGAAGGAGAAGTACCCTTTTATAAGAGGGGTGAGGGGCACCTTTGGAAAAGCTAGAAATATTATTTTATAATAAATTCATATTCGGATTCTAATGGATAAAAAGTGTATTATTTAATGATTAAGGTAGGTATAGGTTGAAAACCACTCATCCAATTAGATTTAGACAGGTTTGGGTTACTATATTAACCTTATTGTTAAGTATTAACTCTTAGTTAATTAGTTTCACTTTTACAATGTCTCTTTGTATTTTTATATTATATTTTTAATAAACATACTATACACATCCAAGAGACCTCCAAGTGGCCAATTAATGATAAAACTATCATGATATAAGTCTCTTGTCCAAACCTTATATTTTTAAGAATTTAATATCAATTAATAAGATAATATTTTTTTTCAAAAAACTTTTATGTCAATTTTGACACTATTCAATAATTGATTTTTTTAAAAATTATAATAGAATGATAACTTCTAAACAAAGTTAATTAAATCAATCCTAACATTTCATATTAACCTATAAAATTAGTTTTATTTATAAAAAGTGTCAAATTACATTTATTTGGGTATTTATAATATCAATTATTCTAATTTTTCATTAATTTGATAATTACCGCATCACCATTGTGTCATAAATAAATTAAGATATTTAATGTCTGAAAATTATACATAAAATACCATTACGTAGGAAATATTTTTATATTTCTAATGAATATTTATAGTCTAAAATCCAACTTATATAACCCTATGTAAAAATTGTTTTCTAAAAGATATGCTTATTTCATTATTGTATTTATTTTAACATAATTAAAATAAAGTGTCCCTATCACCTACAAGTGGCTCCATGGGGTCCCAGAATTGACACAAAGATGCCCACGGTCGGACATGTATCCACCAATAAGGTTAGGACACGTTTTAAGGTAATTTAGTATTATTATAATATTATTTTTTAACCCTTATTTACCGGATTTACCCTTTAACCATGGTAAATAAAATTTTTACCGAACTAATTATTCAAAATGTATAAAAATAAAAGTTACCTATTTATAAAATTTGGAAATCCTGATTCCAAATATGGAATCCATTTTTCCAAATTCAAAACACAAAAGTGGCAGAAATTAATTTAAAATTAATTTCTGTTGTTAATTCAAAAACCGTGTTTTTAAGAGATAATAACAATCAAAAGATTGGCACTTGTTTATGTCCAGTTTAATTGTGAAATTATGTCCAATAACCAAAATTTTATTAAATAGTAAAAATATATTCTAAATATAATTTAAATCCACTAAAATTAATAATTTATCACTATTAATTATTTGGATTAAAAAAGTTGTTTTTAATTAAAATTTAGTAATTTTCACTATTCATCAAAAATTGAAAGTTTTCAGAAAAATACCAAAATTACACCTTAGGATAATTTTGATATTCCAAATCCAAAAATGAAGTCCATTTTGAAAGATAAAATTTATAAAATTTCAAAAAGTAGGTATTACTATTCATAATGGCTAGATTGATTGGTTGTGGTGTGTGTTAGAACTCGAAGTTGCGTACAACACATGCTATTGCATTATTCAAAGGGAAGTGTACTGTGGAAGCTTGGGGTGTTACATTCTCCCCTCATTCAAATAATTTCATCCTCGAAATTTCTATAATACTACCGCATGAAAAGACTCGAGTGGTTCTTCATCATAAGTTCCTCGAGTTCCCACGTTGCATCTTCCATCTTATGATTTCTCCACAAAACTTCTACCAGACAAGTCGTCCGGTTTCTCAGTACTTGTTCTCTCATATCAAGAATCCTAATGGGATCTTTGCAATAAGAATGATCGGGTTCCGGTTCTAATTCATCATAAGTGAGTACATGCGTTGGGTCAGGCATGTATTTCCTCAACAGTGATACGTGGAACGCATCATGAACTTTGGAGAGACTTGGCGGCATTTCCAAATGGTAAGCTACATCCCCAATTCATTATAGAATTTCTAAAGGTCCGATGTAACTAGGACTCAATTTACCCTTCTTACCGAAATGTATAACTGCCTTCCATGGAGATACCTTCAAGAAAACATGATCTCCTACCTGAAATTCCAAATCCTTCCTTTGGTTATCAGCATAGCTCTTCTGCCCACTTTGAGCTGCTTTGATATGGTTTTGGATTACCTTTACCTTTTCCATTGTTTCCTTCACTAGTTCTGGGCCTACAAGTTTTCTTTCACCAACGTCATCCCTACAGGTTGGTGTGTGACATCTCTTTCCGTACAACGCTTCATATGGTGCCATCCGAATACTTGAATGGAAGCTATTGTTATAGGAAAATTCTACCAGAGGTAAATATTGATCCCACATACCCTAAAAGTCAAGCGAAAAGGATCTCAACATGTCTTCTAAGGTTTGAATAGTCCAATCTGATTGTCCATCTGTTTGAGGGTGGTAGGAAGTGCTCAAACGAAGTTCAGTATTCAAGGCCTTCTAAAGACTCTTCCAGAATCTTGAAGTAAAAACGGGATCACGATCAAAAACAATCGATAGGGGTACTCCATGAAGTCTCACAACTTTATTAATATATATTCTTTCTAAAGTTACAGTGGTAGATCTTCTCTTATTGCAATAAAATGTGCTGACTTGGTAAGACGATCAACAATAACCCATATTTCATCATTCCTTCTAGGAGTCTTTGGTATCCCCATAACAAATTACATCATAATATTGTCCCATTTCCACTCCAGTATGGGAAGAGGTTGCATGACTCCTACAAGATGTTTCCTTCCAGCTTTCACTTGTTGAAAAACCATACATCTTGATAGAAAATAAGAAATTTCTCTCTTCATGTTGTCCCACCAAAAATGTTCCTTCAAATATCTATACATTTTGGTGCTCCCAGGGTGTATATAGAAATTGGAACTATGAGCATCGTCTAGAAATTCCCTTTTTTAGATCAGGTATATTGGGAACACAAAGTCTCTTCCCAAATTTCAAAATTCCATCTTCATACCCAAAGTCATTCAATCTCCCATCATTCACAGCTTTAATCTTCTTTTGAAACTCTTCATCACCGGTCTGAGAACTCTTTATCCTTTTTATTAAAGATGGTTTGGCAACCATTTGAAAAATTAATGATGTTTTACCATCCATGGTAATTCCCATATCCATCTTCACTATATCCATGAAAATAGGATCCCTTTCAATTCTCATCATGTTCAAAACTCCATGATATTTTCTTCTCAAAGCATCTGCAACCTTATTTGACTTCCTCGGGTGTTAGTGTATCATGCAATCATAATCCTTGAGTAGTTAAAGCCATCACCTTTGCCTCATGTTGAGTTCTTTTTGTGATGAAATATACTTCAAACTCTTGTGATCAGTATAAATATCACATTTTTTCACCATAGAGGTAGTGTCTCCATATCTTCAAAGCAAAGATCACCGCTACTAACTCAAGATCATGAGTAGGGTAGTTTTTTTCATGAATTTTCAACTGTGATGATGCATAGGCAATAACCCTATCATTCTACATAAGGACACAACCAATTTATTTCTTTGATGCATCACTATAAATAACGAACCCATCATTCCCCAATGGTAGAGTCAATATAAAAGAATTGACTAATCTTCTCTTCAATTCTTCAAAACATTCTTCACACTCTTTTATCGAAAAAAATTTAACCCCTTTACGTGTGGGCTTTGTTAATGGGTTAGCCAATCAGGCAAAATTCTGGATGAAACGTTGATAATAACCTGCCAATACAATAAAACTGTGTACCTCAGTTATACTCATCGGTGTAGGCCATTCATGGATTTCCTTGGTCTTAGAAGGATCAACAGAGATTCCATCTTTAGAGACAATATGACCAAGAAAAGAAATCTCCTGATGTCAGAATTCACACTTTCTAAACTTCCCATATAATTCATGACTTCTCAGAGTCTTTAGGATAATGCGCAAGTGATTTTCATGATCTTCGTAGCTTTTGGAGTATAACAAGATATCATCAATAAATGCCACCAAAAATTGTAGAGACCCGAAGCTTGACATTCATGGAAATTACATTACTTCTTCGGAATACTTGATACATAACAAAAACAGACACACAAGGATCGTAATAGTTTAGTGTCTTTGGAAACTTGGAATATAAACTTCTAATCATGTTGAAAGATCTTCAACAACTCCCATAACGATCTTCCCCTTTTTGTTTCCTTATCTAAAACCTTTCTTTATTTCCTGGGGAAAATAAAACATAAAAAGGGTGAGTTCAAATGCTCAGTAAGGGAAAACATAAAGAACATAAAACAATCCATAAAAATTTGAAAGGAAAAACTTGAACATGAAATTTAAACATCAAAATATTGAGCAAAGACATAAATCGTGGAAGTACGTAAGGCATATATTATAATGGAACATCAACCATGATAAAATATAATGGGAATAAAACATGTAATTTTGGAAACCATTCATCACATGTTATGATTTCCATAGTAGCCAAGGCATTGCTGCCAAGACCATCTTAGTGGACAAAGTCCCTTTCTGAATCGAGTTCACTCCTCGTTTCAGTCCTGTAATACTGAACCGGATTAACTTATCGTTCCATCCATGTCTATCTCATGAGATATAAATCTTTACCCAATGCATCGGAGGGAGATATAGGTCCCACCCATCTCATAATGAAATCATTCTTACTTGTGCCACAAAATAAACATACATCATTCATAATAACCCAATAAATAAAATGGGTTTCCTAAACATCATCCCATCATCACATAATCCATATAAAATAAATGGATATAATTTCATAATAAGAAAAGTGAAACCATGTAAATCATAGAGACATTATACTTGAAACATACACATATGAAATAATGTCATCTGAGATGAAAAATGGTTTTGATAAAACACTTGAAATGAATTTTTGAGGAAAATATCCTTTCTTCTTCAAAATAAATTTCTTTTCACAAAATGCCATGAAATTTTAAAAGAAAAGGACTTTGTTAAAAATAGTTATGAAATATTTTGGATGAATCTTCATGAAAATAAGGCTCTATAAAACCATAAAAATCCATTCGTGCAGTATAAGTTAAAAAAACATTTTTCTTGTACTTTTTCCGGAAAAGTCAAAAAGCACATCGTCAAAAAAATACTCCATACATACCATGTAGTAAAAGTAAAAAATGGGTAAAATGGAAAATTAAACATACATGAAAACATTTTTATAAAACAAGGACAGGGATGATAAATATAACCCCAGTAAATACTTACGAATAAACAATCTCAGATAAAAATGTGATTGGAAAAAGTATCCCTTACCTTAGGTCTGATATGCTTCGTATGGATCTGAACCTCCTGTATAATGATTTAAATAATGTCATTGACTTATTACAAAATCATATTCATTATTATGATATCATATATGTTTCACTTATGAATTTATATTACCCATTATTTTGTAAATTCCATGTTAAAGCAGCATTTTGGGTATTATCATTTCATTTATTGTATGTGTTTCAACATGTCATTCTTGATATTATTACTTATATCCTGATTTACATAATTCCAGAATGTAAAACATTATTTTTATATAATATATATTCATCATATGAATATATGTTATAGATCGATAAAAATAATGAAATACATCGTTCATGGAGACGGTAGGCCGTACGTACGCATGAACGCTTTTTTCGTTTCCTTATTGAATTGAATAAAACTAAATAGATGACATACATATATATATATACATAAATCCAGTAGAATTATTATTTAATATATTTCATTTTTATTAATTATATAAACATTATGATCATTCATGTATGGTTAACATGGAGAATGAATCGCATCGCGTTGTGGAGACGGTAGTCCGTACGTACGCACGAGCGATGATATTGTTCCAATAATTATTCAATAGAATTGGAGTGGATGGTATAATATATCAGAATCATTATGATGTTATAATAACCATATATAGTTATTCTTTACACCATTATACCCATCCATGTAAGGTGTTGGTGGAAAAACAGATTACACCACGGCGTGGAGACGGTATTCCGTACGTACGCACGCGCGGTGATTTTGTTTTCCGTGGGATGGATAGAAGGTGAAATGGGGTTGTTTCATATTTATAATAACATATAAGTATATGAGGGATACTTATGTTATTACTTTATAATGAAAAAACTAAAGAAGAGAGAGTAAAAAAAGAATGGAACTTGAAGAAAACTGTAGAAGGTATTACCTCTTTCTCGAAGTGCCTCCTTTAAACTTTCTCTTAGGGCACTGGAGTTGGTCTTTTGAAAAGGCCAGAACCTCTATAAGGTTTATAGGGAAGTGGGTAAGTGAAATGGGCAGAGTTTGGCTGATCTTCATGTCTCAAAATGGTGTGAGGAAGAGAGGGAGGAGGTTCCCTCTTATAAGGGAGGAGAGGGGCACCTTTGGAAATATAAGAAATATTAGTTTATATTAAATCCCAACCTTACTTAAAAACATCCAAAAATGACTAAATTCGAATATTAGATGATATAGGGTCGTAATATCATCAACCAATAAAATTTAGACATGTAGGGAATTTATTTTAAACATTATCAACTTGATTTATCCTTATTAAATCTATTAAATTCTATTTGTGGTAATAAGATTCTAAATTTTAAATTTTTATAAATAATTACATATGTGCTTTGAATTATCCACAATTAGATACTTTATGACATTATCGACTATAGAAATTTCAATTTATAATTTTTAAATATTTTTGTGATTTTTAAACAATTTAATAATATGATATTTTTATAAAATAACAATAGTGTCAATTTTGACACTATTCATTTATTTGAATTTAAATTAAATCCACACAAAGGATATATTCAAAATAAAATATTTAATAGGTTCCTAACATTTCATATTAATCTATAAAATTAGTGGAGTACATTAAATAGTTCATATAATATTTATTTTAATATTTTTAAAACCATTTATTTGGTATATCTCTTAATAAAATAATTAGTACAACATTTTTGTATAATTATTTAATATACTTATTTTTTGCATAAAAATTAAAAATAAAATCCTTTTATGAATATAAATATCAAAGATTTTATAATAATAATTTTACTAGAATTTTTCATCTTAAAATAACAAAATGTAAATTGTTATCTTTGTTAAATTATGAAGGTGACAACTTTGGAATCATTTAAAATAAAATATTATAAGTGTCATAATCGCTTTTATAAGGCTCTAAATGGTCAAATATTCGACCATTGGATGATTAAGGTTTACCTTTACATGACCAATAAGTTTTGGTCAGGGTTTCGGTGCCTTTTATGGTCACTATTAGTTTAATAAAAACTATATTCATGATTGTTTTTACTAGTTAAACAATTTCTGCATCACTATTATGTCACAATTAATGATAATTATTTAATCCCTAAAAATTATAAATAAATTAATATGATGTATATAATCTTATTATATTTCTGGAGACTATTCATTTTTGAAGTATCATGAAGTTTATCACTAAATTAAAATTAATATACTTATAAGATGTAAGAGAGTGACATGTTGTCACTTTCTTTTGTTTTAATAATAAAAAAATTATTTTCAAGGAAACAAGTCCATAAAATGAATCTATTCCAACCCTTAAGTGATATGGGTCTACCTTTAGTCATCCAATATAATTTTGGTAGGTGATTGGGTAATTTTATAATCATATATTTACTCTTAATTACCTGATTCACCTTTAACTATGGTAAATAAAATTTACCGTAGTTACTATTCATAATGCCCAAAAATAAAAAGTATCTTATTAACATAATTTGGACCCACTGATTCCAAATATGGAATCCATTTTTCTAAATTCAATACACAAAATTTGTAGAAATTAAATTAAAATTAATCCCGTTGTTGAAAGAAAACGGGTTTTTGTTTAAAATATTGAAAAAGATTGAATTGATTTAACCTACGAATTCAATGTAAAATCAATGATAATGACATAAATTATATTAAATGGTAAAAATATATTCTATTTATACTTTAAAACCATTAAATATTATAATTTAACCATATAAATTATCTCAATGAAAAAAGTTGTTTTTAATTAAAAATTAGCGTATTTTAATTATTCATCAAAACATGGAAGTTATCAGAAAAGTATCAAAAAAATTTCCAAAGTAAATTTTTACATATTGATTCCAAAGAAAAATTTTATTTTATCAAATTGAACTTATAAACATGTCAAACACTAGATTTAATGTAGGTGCGCCATCAAAAGGCGGCAGAACTGCATTTTTTGAAAAATACTTATTTTACCCGAAACATTTATTTTGTTCTCTTAACATGTTCTAGAAAATGTGTAAGATGAATAATAATGTTATAAAATTCAAAATTTAGGTAATACTATTCATAACGGCTAGTCCATTATAATATAATAACAATATATCATTGTTTAGTGAAACCCGGTATTGCGTGCAACACACGCTATCGAGGAAGGTCGTAATTGCGTGTATTACAAGCCAAGTCAGGGTTGCGTGTAGTGCAAGACTCCTTTATTGTTTTGTATAACATAATCCAACCATATTTCATTTATACATTGAATATATATATATATACATATATATATATACTCAATGTTGCGAACTTGAAATTGCGTGTAACAAGATCCAAGAATAGTGTTGCGTATACTGCAAGCTAATACGGTGTTGTGTATAGTACAAGATAATATTGGTATAGTGTACAATCAAAGGAATTAAAAAGAATATATCTCATAAAATCTCAGGGTGTTATATTCTACCCCCTTAAAATTAATTTCATCCTCGAAATTCATTGGTGTTATAAATTGTTTACTATTCATAGAAACCCACATTGTCAAAAGGAATACTAAAACTTAACTTTAAAAAAGAATGTTAGAAACGTCATGGTCACCCAAGGTAACTCAGCATTGGGTTTCCACATATGAGTGTATAGGTTAAAATATGGATATGGAGGAAAAATCTAACGATCTTGTTCTGATGGAGACTAGTAGTGAACATGGCTATGAAAAATCCAACAATCACAAAGCCATAGATTTGTGATGATCTAAGGTACCATCTGATTCATCGGATATAAGAGCACTAGGACAACATTTTTGGTTTTCAATATCATTTCCATAAAGTTAAAAATTTTGAATTAGAAGAAATACTTGCTTGATTTTGGTACAATCTCACTGTTGTTCGTGCTTTGAAAAATTTCCACTTCATCTCTTAAGGAATTGAAGTTGAATTTGTTATTTGTGAAGTGTTAACTGGTCATGTGATAGAATGATGGGTCATTCCATCTATTTCAAACAAAAGGTTAGAAAAAGTTATCAAATATACATAAGTCCATCTATGGTGAGTTTAATCATATACGATTCCAAAAATGAACTTATACTTCATATATCATAGCGCTTAATAAAATAAAACTAGTTTCTTCTAACCAGGGACTTCATATAGGACAGTGGTAGGCAATAAAGGCCAGTCGCACTTCGGTTGTGGGTTCGATTCCCACAGCCTTGTCCGACGCGATGGGTTTTCGCCCATCCTGTAGGTTTTCCTTTCTCTAAAACTACATTATTATAACATCCCATCAATAATATCGAAAAAATTTATAGCCTTAAATAATAATAAATTATATCCATCATAATCCATTTCAAATCTTTAGGGTTATCCAAAATACTTCTGTCCAAGCTTATAGTATAAAGAAAACAATTACTAGAAATGTCATTTACCAAGCATGTGAATTCCTTCATTTTCCCCGATATATCTTGTTGATCACATTCCAATCATGTGAATAACTTAATCGTGTATTCTCTTGAAACATGAATTACAATATAACCTTAGTGAAAACAGGAATTCTGTCAAAAGTTAACTCTTTCCAAATACAAAAAATCCCAAATAAAATATATATAATCAAATAATGGTATCACATTGTTATTTTATCAACCATGAGCTCATGAATACAATCAAACATCTCATTATCTTCTTATCCTTTCATTATGTGCATATCATCTACTTTCCAAAAATATCTGAATAACCTTTAATGGTTACCGGTACCATTCAACATATACTTTCAAATACTTTAGGAAAAACAATAGTGTAACAATCCTTAGATGATTCTTTATTCCATAGTACCATTAACTATAAAACATAACTCTTTATAAACATACAATTATTCCACTGCCTTCTTAAACAACTGACTGACCTTCAACACTTCTTTCATCTCATATATCATTTGTAGTCTCCTCATCATCATCCACATAAATACTACCCATATGACCATGCTGATTCTCTTCATGAGATTTTCCCTTAGGGCATTTGTTTTCATAATGCATGTACATTCCACATTTAAAACATCTAATCATTGTTGATGTCGTAGAAATACCATTATCATTGTCCATGGTGTTAACTGAACCTTTTCCTTTGCACATACTGGCTTTGTGTCCTTCTTTTCCACACCCAAAGCATCTTCCAGTTCCTTTGAAACAATTTCCCTGATGCCTCTTCCCACATGATTTACATGAGGGAAATTGAACTTTCTTTCCTCTATGATCATCATGAAACTCCATCTTTATCTTATTATCTGAGTCGGGAAACTTACCAAAGTTGAGATTATTGATCATATTATGAGATTGTTGATTAGGAATAATAACGATGTTTGGACATCCAAATACCGTTTCATTTGGTTTCTTATGAAGAATATCATTCCATTGTCTGTCATATCCTCCATTATCATGAATCTTCCTGTTTCTAACCATTTTCTAAAACCCAAAAAGAATAGTGTGAGAGGCAAAAATAATGCTAGGGAAAACAACATAGTAAAGGGGGAGTACCCTCAATATCTAACATCTTAGGTTAAATTTTATGATCGTTACCATAGTTCTAGGAATATATCCTATACGTATACTTATCATTAGGGACATCTATAAACATACCTTAGAAATATCTTTAGGGATATCACTAACGTTTTCGCATCCTAGTTTCCAAAGTTTGACTAAACCTTTCCTCTGATACCAACATAGAGACCCGAAGCTTGACGTACATGGACATTACATTACTTTTTCATAATACTTGATACATAACAAAAATAGACACACAAGGATCGTAATAGTTTAGTTTCTTTGGAAACTTGGAATATAAACTTCTAATCATGTTGAAAGATCTTCAACAACTCCCATAACGATCTTTCCCTTTTTGTTTCCTTACCTAAAACCTTTCTTTATTTCCTGGGGAAAATAAAACATAAAAAGGGTGAGTTGAAATTCTCAGTAAGGGCAAACATAGAGAACATAAAACAATCCATAAACATTTGAAAGAAAAAACTTGAACATGAAATTTAAACATCAAAATCTTGATCAAAGACATAAATCGTGGAAGTATGTAAGGAATATATCATAATGAAACATCAACCATGATAAAATATAGTGAGAATAAAACATGTAATTGTTGTAACCATTCATCACAAGTTATGATTTCCATAGTAGCCAAGTCATTGCTGCCAAGACCATATTAGTGGACAAAGTCTCTTTCTAAATCGAGTTCACTCCTCCTTTCAGTCCTGTAATACTGAACCAAATTAACTTACCGTTCCAGCCATGTCTATATCATGAGATATAAATCTTTACCCAATTCATCGGAGGGATATATAGGTCCCACCCATCTCATAATGAAATCATTCTTACTTGTTCCACAAAATAAACATACATCATTCATAATAACCCAATAAATAAAATGGGTTTCTTAAATATCATCCCATAATCACATAATCCATATAAAAGAAATGAATATCATTTCATAATAAAAAAAGTGAAACCATGTAAATCATAGAAACATTATACTTGAAACATACACATATTAAATAATGTCATCTTAGATGAAAAATGGTTTTGATAAAACACTTGAAATGAATTCTTGGGGAAAATATCCTTTCTTCTTCAAAATCAATTTCTTTTCACAAAACGTCATGCAATTCCAAAAGAAAAGGATTTTTTTGAAAATATTCATGAAATCTTTTGGAGGAATCTTCATGAAAATAAGTCTTTATAAAACCGTAAAAATCCGTTCGTTCAGTATAAGTTAAAAAACATTTTTCTCGTACTTTTCCCGGAAAAGTCAAAAAGTACATCGTAAAAGAAAGATTCCACACATACCATGTAGTAAAAGTAAAAAATGGGTAAAAAGTAAATTAAACATACTTGAAAACAGTTTTAGAAAACAAGTACATGGATGATAAATATAACCCCAGTAAATACTTACGAATAAACAATCTCGGAGAAAAACGAGATTGGAAAAGTTATCCCTTACCTTAGGTCTGATATGCTTCGTATGGATCCAAACCTCCTATATAATGATTTAAATAATTTCATTGACTTATTAAATAATCATATTCATTATTATGATATCATATATGTTTCACTTATGACTTTATTATACCCGTTATTTTGTAAATTCCATGTTAAAGCAGCGTTTTTGGTAAAATCATTTCATTTATCATATGTGTTTCGACTTGTCGTTCCTGATATTATTACTTATATCCTGATTTAAATAATTCCAGAATGTAAAACATGATTTATATATAATATATATTTATCATATACATATATATTATAGATCAATAAAAGGAATGAAATACACCGTTCATGGAGACGGTAGGTCGTACGTACGCATGAACGCTGTTTTCGTTTCCTTATTGAATTGAATGGAACTAAATAGATGACATACATATATATATACATAAATCCAGTAGAATTATTATTTCATATATTTAATTATTATTCATTATATAAAATTTTTGATCATTCATGTATGGTTAACATGGAGAATGAATCACATCGCGTCGTGGAGACGGTAGTCCGTACGTACGCATGAGTGATGATATTGTTCCCATAATTATTCAATAGAATTGGAGTGGATGGTATAATATATCAGAATCAGTATGATGTTATAATAACCATATATAGTTATTTTTTACACCATTATACCCATCCATGTAAGGTGTTGGTGGAAAAATAGATTACACCACGACGTGGAGACGGTATTCCGTACGTACGAACGTGCGGTGATTTCGTTTTTCGTAGGATGGATAGAAGGTTAAATGGGGTTGTTTCATATTTATAATAACATATCAATATCTGAGGTATACTTATGTTATTACTTCATAATGAAACAACTAAATAATATGGAGTAGATGAAAAATGGAACTTGAAGAAAATGGTAGAAGGCATTACCTCTTTCTCGAAGTGCCTCCTTTAAACTTTCTCTTAGGACACTATAGTTGGTCTTTTGAAAATACCAGTACCTATATAAGGTTTCCAGGGAAGTGGGAAAGTGAAATGGTCAGAGGTTTTCTGATCTTCAAGTCTCAAAATTATGTGAGGAATAGAGGGAGGAGGTGACCTTTTATAATGGAGGAGAGGGGCACCTTTGGAAATATAAGAAATATTAGTTTATATTAAATCCCAACCCCACTTTAAAACCTCCAAAAATGACTCAATTATACTATTATATGATATAGGGTTGTAATATCATCAACCAATAAAATTTAGACATGTACAGAATTTATTTTAAACATTATCAACTTGATTTATCCTTATTTAATCTATTAAATTTTATTTGTGGTAATAAGATTCTAAATTCTAAATTTTTATAAATAATTACATATGTGCTGTTAATTATCAACAATTAGATAATTTATGACATTATCGATTATATAAATTTCAATTTATAATTTTTAAATATTTTTGTGATTTTTAAACAATTTAATTATATGTTATTTTTATAAAATAAAAATAGTGTCAATTCTGACACTATTCATTTATTTGAATTTAAATTAAATCCACACAAAGGATATATTCAAAATAAAATATTTAATAGGTTCCTAACATGTCATAGTAATCTAGAAAATTATTGGAGTACATTAAATAGTTCATATAATATTTATTTTAATATTTGTAAAGCCATTTATTTGGTATATCTATTAATAAAATAATTAGTACAACATTTTTGTATAATTATTTAATATACTTATTTGTTGCATAAAAAGTAAAAATAAAATCCTTTTATGAAGATAAATAGAAAAGATTTTATAATAATAATTTTACTCAAATTTATAATCTTAAAATAACAACATGTAAATTGTTATCTTTGTTAAATTATGAAGGTGACAACTTTGGAACCATTTAAAATAAAATATTATAAGTGTCATAATCACTTTTATAAGGATCCAAATGGTCAAATATTTGACCATTGGACGATTATGGTTTACCTTTACATTCCCAATAAGTTTTGGTCAGGGTTTTGGTGCCTTTTATGGTCACTATTAGTTTAATAAAAACTATATTCCTGATTTTTTTTACTAGTTAAACAATTTCTGCATCACTATTGTGTCACAATTAATGATAATTATTTAATCCCTAAAAATTATAAATAAATTTATATGATGTAGATAATTTTATTATATTTCTGGAGACTATTCATGTTCTAAGTTTCATGAAGTTTATCACTAAATTAAAATTAATATACTTATAAGATTTAAGAGAGTGACATGTTGTCACTTTCTTTTGTTTTAATAATAAATAAATTATTTTCAAGGAAACAAGTCCATAAAATGAATCTATTCCAACCCTTAAGTGATATGGGTATAATTATAGTTATACAATAGAATTTTGGAAGGTGTTAGGGTAATTTTATAATCTTATATTTACCCTTAATTACCTGAGTCACCTTTAACTATGGTAAATAAAATTTACCGTAGTTACTATTCATAATTCCCAAAAATAAAAAGTATCTTATTAACATAATTTGGAACCACTGATTCCAAATATGGAATCCATTTTTCCAAATTCAATACACAAAATTTACATAAATTAAATTAAAATTAATCTCGTTGTTAAAAGAAAATGGGTTTTTGTTTAAAACATTGTAAAAGATTGAATTGATTTAACCTACGAATTCAATGTAAAATCAATGTTAGTGACATAAATTATATTAAATGGTAAAAATATATTCTACTTATACATTCAAATCATTAAATATTATAATTTAACAATATAAATTATCTCAATGAAAAAAAAAATTAAATTAAAAATTAGCGTATTTTTACTATTCATCAAAACATGAAAGTTATCAGAAAAGTATCAAAAATTTATCCAAAGTAAATTTTTATATCCTGATTCCAAAGAAGAATTTTATTTTATCAAATTGAACTTATAAAAGTTTCAAAAATAGATTTAATGTGGGTGCTCCATCAAAAGGCGGCAAAACTGCATTTTTTGAAAAATAATTATTCTACCTGAAATTTTTTTTTTGTTCTCTTAACATGTTCTAGAAAATGTGTAAGATGAATAATAATGTTATAAAATTAAAAATGTAATGAATACTATTCATAATGGCTAGTCCATAATAATATAATAACAATTTATCATTTTTTAGTGATACCCGGTATTGCGTACAACACACGGTATCGAGGAAGGTCGTGGTGCGTGTAATGCAAGCCAAGTCAGGGTAGCGTGTAGTGAAAAACTCCTTTGTTGTTTTTTATAACATAATCCAACCATATTTCATTTATACATTCAATATATATATATATACATATATATATACACTCAATGTTGCAAACTTGAAATTGTGTGTAACAAGATCCAAGAATAGTGTTGCGTATACTGCAAGCTAATACGGTGTTGCGTATAGTACAAGATAATATTGGTGTAGTGTACAATCAAATGAATTAATAAGAATGTATCTCATAAAATCTCTGTGTGTTACACAAATTCATCTACATATTCCTTGAAGACTCTATTCATTAGATCCATGAATACAGAGGGTGCATTAGTCAGCCCAAAAGGCATTACCGTAAATTCGTAATGCCTGTACCTAGTTCGAAATGTTTTCTTCAGAATGTCTTCCTTCTTCACACACAACTGATGGTATCCAAACCAAAGTTAAATCTTTTAAATGTATTGAGCTCCATGCATTTGGTCAAATAAAACATCAATGCGAGGTAGGGGATACTTGTTCTTTATTATTATAGCATTAATCTCCCTGTAGTCGATACATAACCTCATAGATCCATCTTTCTTTATAACAAAAAGAACAGGGTCTCCCCATGGAGAAACACTAGGGAAAATAAATCCCTTATTACTCAATTCCTCTAGTTGTTTCTTTAGTTCAACTAATTCCACAGTGGATATTCTATAAGGGGTCTTTGATATAGGCATTGATCCATGAATTAAATCAATGGAAAACTCAACTTCTCGTTTTGGAGGATGTCCAGGTAAATCTTCCAGAAACACATCTACATATTCTTTCACAATAGGTACATCCTCTATTTGAACATTACTTTCCTCAACCACAGTCATTTCATTCTCTTCCTCCCCAATAATTGAATTTAATTGAGTTACTGGGGATGGATCTAGATAAGAATTAGGTGGTGATGATTCTTCTCTAAGGATAAGGTGTTCCTTATCATCATCATCAAAAATCGTAACATCCTTCTTCTTAAAATAAATCTTCACATCATGGTTTGAAATCCAATCCATACTGATGATTATATCAAACTCAATCACAGGAATGAAAATGAGACCAGTAGATAAAGAACATTTATGTGCTCTAATGGGGACTGATTCACAAAACATTATTGCAATGATACTTCCCTTAGGAGTTTTAACTGACAACACCCTTTTTAAATAAAATTGTAAATATCTAATTTTTTTAGAAAACTGGGAAGATATGAAACAATGCGATGATCCAGAATCAAATAATGCATTTGCTAAACTTGAGGAGACCATTAAATTACCTGCCACCACGTCTTTTGGAGCTTCTACCTCAGCAATAGTGATAGAAAAAGCTTGGCCTTGATCCCTTGGACTTTTCTAAGGTATGTTCCCCTAACGCTTAGGAAATTAATTTGCATAATGTCCCATATCCCTACAATTGTAGCATTGGACATCGGTATCTTCCTTCTTCCCCTTGCAATCACGATCATGGTGGCCTTTTTCACCACACTTGTAACAGACTCCCATTCATTTTAAGCAAGTACCAAGGTGTTTCTTCCCAGATTTACCACAGGATAGATATTAAACCTTTCCCTTCTTCCCCTTATTTCCATTCCCAGATTGATCAGCAGATCTCTTCTTCTCTTGCTTTTCTTTAGAGTCATAAGACATAGAGAATTCCATTTCTGTCTTGATAGCACATGAGACAATGTCTTCGTACGATGAGAAGGATTGTGTGACTAATGCTCGATGGAGAAATGGTTTTAACCCTTAAAATAAAGGATCAATCTTACTTCTTGGGTTACATATATAATCTCTATCATACATTGATAACCTCATAAAGTTATCCTCATAATTTGCGAAATTCTCATCCTCCTTTTGTCTCAGACTCAGAAATTGCCTTTCCATTTCTTCTCGATGGTCACGAGGAAAGTATTTTTTTAAAAACAGATCTTTGAACTCCCTCCATTCCATATTTGATACTTCGTCATCTTCTTTTGTGTTTTGAATCAATGACCACCATTGATTAGAATCTCCAGTGAGGCAGTAAACTGCCATGATAACTTTTTCCCTTTCACTACTCCCCAAAGCCTAAAATATTTTCTTTAGGGAACTTATCCATTGCTCAGATACTAATGGATTTGTACTCCCATTGAATGTTGGTGGTTACTGCCTCATGAAGTGATCTAACATTGATCCTCCACACTATGGATCAGGTTGCTCCATACGGGTAAGGTTATTATTTACAACCTGAGTGAGTTGTACTAGTATGGTGATTAGTTGATCAACACCAGTTACATCACCAGCTCCACTATAATTATCTTGAGCAAGATGGAAATCCCTACATGGAGTGTGTGCATTGATATAGTTTCCATTACATCCACTAGGCGCCATTTCTAAACAATGGCATAAACTAGATCAGTTTATGAATCAAAATACATAATTCCATACTTATAAAACACTTAACATAAATTGAACTATTTATGGATATAATCCATAATCATAAAAATGTTTTCTTTGAGGACGTATATACTCATAAACCCTTCATAATGATTTGTAATTAAAATTAGATTTATCCTAAGCATATCCCCCGGGAGTGTCGTAACCAAGAGTGCAGCTAGGCCCGTTGTCGTGCACCAGTTCCCATTCGAGTCTAGATCAAAGCGGTGTTTTCAGGTTTTACCCCTAGGAACATATGTGCAAGAGCCACCTCTACATGCTCGTATCCAGAAAGGGATGTATTTCTCGGAAAACTCACAAAATTTCTAAAATACCAAAATTCTAGGAAGTTCTTCTATACTAATCCTCAAAGTCCATCTTAGGTCTATGTGCTCTAATCATAGTTTATCTAAATCCAGCTTCCAAGTTTTGTACTAAACTTCCTCTAATACCAACTGTAATGCCCCGACCCCAGTTACCCAGAGTCGGTGCATTATTACATAACATTGGTATGATCACAAGAAAGATCAAGTCTCGAAAGATCAATTAGTTTAGTAGACTTGGAATAACTAGATACATTAATAAATTTTACATTACATCATAAAATTAGAAGTACAACAACATAGTATCCATAGTCCACACTCATATCCCCACATACTATCCTAGTAGGTCATTCATAAATTACTTCTTTACATCCCAGGAAAAATAAAACATTGAAAGGGGTGAGCTCAAATGCCCAGTAAGGATAACAATATAGCGAAAACTTTCATAAATAAGAATAAACATTTTAGGCAATGTATAACTAAAACAAAAGACTTTTAAACTTGAACTTCAACATAATATGGCAGAAATAAAATGAAATAATTCCATTTACATATTCACATGGATATTCTACTAATCTAATAATCACATGCAATATCAATAACCACTTTCATAATGATGGAATGCATAATGCAAGACTATCATAACCACACAGTCAAGGCCTCGTTCCATGACTACAAATAATATTTTGTCAAGGCCTTGTTCCAAGACACTAGTTTGTCTCATGAGACCTACTGATGCATCAAGGAGCTATAGCGATCTCCACCCGTCACATATTAAGTCCAATTCATTCCTCATATGAACAGGTTTAAACATAACATAAACATTCGTATTAAAACTAACATACGAAATGTCAATAATTTATCCACAAACCATGAATGGTATAAAAATAACACATCCACAGTCAAATAAATCACAAAACCTTAAATACAATATTGATGTTTTGTATCATAATAAATCAACTTCAAATAAGCTTAAAATCTATCAAAGGATGTTAACATAGATTAAATCAAAACTATTTGAGAGAAATATCTCTTTTTTTGAAATCATTTAAAAGTCAAATAATTATAAAATAAAACATTTACATTGAAAATTTTCTTATAATATTGTAAGGTAAGCTTTGAAGATTTTATAACGGCAGAAAATAGTTGCACGCACCGTATAAGTTAAAAAAGACATTCTTACCTTAATTCTGTCGAAAAGGTTAAAAAGGACCTTATTTGGAAAAAGACGAAAAGATTCCTTTATAAACCTCTTATAAAAATTCAAAAAAGGGTATAAATGAAATTAACCCATATTCCAGTAAATAGTAAAAATGTTTTAAAATAAATTTTTAAGAAACATGGATGTGGATGATAAATAAGTCCCAGTAGATTATTACGTATAAACAACCTCGGATAATGAAGAGATTTCGAAATAAACCCTTACCTTGTACTTTTCCTTGGTTGGGGGTTGGTTAACCTCTTGTATAATGGTTAAATAATTTTTATTAAATTATATAAGAATCATATACATTAATATGATATCATATATGATCTTTTAACATTGATTTGTTAATAATATCTTAGTATTATCGTTGTTTTGGATGTTAACTTACTCGTTTTCTTTTATATGTTTTGTTATGTAAGATGTGTTTTTCATGGATAGGTTGTATCTTATTCATATCCAGAATTATATCAAGTCCTTAAACATTATTTTTAAATCATTAAATGATAATTATACTTGAATGGATATGATGGAGAATGAATCTCATCGCGTTCGTGGAGACGGTAGTCCGTACGTACGCACGAGCGACAATACCATTATTTTGATATTAAAATAATATTTAATTGGATGTTATATCATATATACATAATCATTATCATGTTATATTTATTATTTACATGAATCACACATCATTATTATACTCATCCAAATAATAATGTTTTGAATAACAATTACACCACGACGTGGAGATGGTAAGCTGTACGTATGCATGTATGGTGAAATGTCATTCAAAAGATGGATAGAATACTGAAATATGGTTGTAACATGTTTATAATAACATAAAAGTATATATAATATACTCAAGTTATTATTTTATAATGGTAATAATAAAGAAAGAAGAAGTGGAAGAAGAAAGGAACTTTAAAAAGGGTGGTGAAATCATTACCTCTTCTTCGGGTTCTTCCTTTTGATTTGATCAAAATGTCTCCTTAGGTTGGATTTATGACTAATGTAAGGCCTATAGGATAACTTTCGGGAAGTTTAGAGAGTATTTGGGCAGGGATTGGCCGAACCAAAAGGCTTTGAATGTGTGAATTAATGAGAAGGGCGAGTTCCCTTTTATAAGAGGGGTAAGGGGCACCTTTGTAAAAGCTAGAAATATTATTTTATAATAAATTCATATTCGGTTAATAATGGCTCCAAAGTAGATTATTTAATATTTAAGGTGGGTATATGTCTAAAACCACTCAACCAATTGGATTTAGACAGGTTTTTGTTACTATATTAACCTTATCTTTAAGTATTAACTCTTAGTTAATTAGTTTCACTTTTACAATGTCTCTTTGTATTTTTATATTATATGGTTAATAAACATACTATATACATCCAAGAGACCTCCAAGTGGTCCATTAATAAAACAAATATCATCATATAAGTCTCTTTTCCAAAACATAGATTTTTAGGAATTTAATATCAATTAATAATATAATTTTGTTTAAAACAATCTTTTATGTCAATTTTGACACTATTCAATAATTGATTTTTGTAAAAATCATAATATAATGATAACTTCTAAAAATTTTAATTAAATAAATCCTAAAATTTCATATTATCCTATAAAATTACTGTTATTTATAAAAAGTCTCAAATTACATTTATTTGGGTTTTTATAATATCAATTATTCCAATTTTTCATTAATTAGGTAATTACTGCATCACTATTGTGTCATAAATAAATTAAGTTATTTTATGTCTGAAAATTATAAATAAAATACCATTATGTAGGAAATATGTTTATCCTTCTAATGAATATTTATAGTCAAAAATCAAACTTATATAACCCTATGTAAAAATTGTTTTTCTAAAAGATATATGCTTATTTCATTTTTGTATTTATTTTAACATAATTAAAATAAAGTGTCCCTATCACCTACAAGTGGATCCACGGGGTCCCACAATCTACCCAAAGATGCCCATGGTCGGACATGTATCCAAAAATAAGGTTTGGACACGTTTTTGGATAATTTAGTATTATTATAATATTATTTTTTAACCCTTATTTACCGGATTTACCCTTTAACCATGGTAAATAAAATTTTTACCGAAGTAATTATTCAAAATGTCTAAAAATAAAATTTACCTATTTATAAAATTTGGACATAATGATTCCAAATATGGAATACATCTTTCCAAATTCAAAAAATAGAAGTGGCAATAATTAATTTAAAATTAATTCCCGTTGTTAAAACAAAAAGCGTGTTTTTAAGAGATAATAACTATCAAAAGATTGAAACTTGTTCATGTTCAGTTTAATTGTGAAATTATATCCAATGACCAAAATTGTATTAAATGGTAAAAATATATTTTAAATATACTTTAAAACCACTCAAATTCATAATTTATCACTATTAATTATTTCGATTAAAAAAGCTGTTTTTAAATAAAATTTAGTAATTTTCACTATTCATCAAAAATTGAAAGTTTTCAGAGAAATACCAAAATTTCACCCTAGGATAATTTTGATATTTTGAATCAAAAATTGAAGTCCATTTTGAAAGATAAAATTTATAAAATTTCAAAAACTATGTATTACTATTCATAACGGCTAGTTTGATTGGTTGTGGTGTGTGTTAGAACTCGAAGTTGCGTATAACACACGCTATTGCGTTATTAAAAGGGAAGTGTACCATGGAAGCGTAGGGTGTTACAAAAAAGATAACATAAATCTTAATATTATAGTCTACGAACAAGAAAATATAATTTTTCTTTATTAGGAATATCCAATCAAAATCTATTTGCTTCCATGATGTATGTAAAATAGTCATTGACATTAGAAGAGGTTATGTAAGCTCTTCTTTGTACATAAATGTATAAAAAAATGAGATGAGATAAAATGAAGATGTTATGAGTGTTATGGCTAGAATAAATAATCAAGATTAATATAATAACAACGGTAAAAATAGGGAGGGTAAGAGTTGTTCTATGTCTCTAATGTGTTGTCAATGTGGTATGCTATGTCATTTTAAGAAATAATTTTCTAATAAAAAATATTCTAAGGGAAATGAGGACAAATTAAATTTATTTTGTTTTATGACGATGAAATTTTTGTTTTCTAATCATGCTAGTGTGATACATGGGGAATGTTTTTTGTTAAATTTCAGGGGTTATTTTCAATTGGTGTTCTATGAGTACTTGTCTTCTGAAAAGGTAACTAGGTGTGAGAAGAGTTTATTATAAATAGTGTTCAGTGTTATAATGTCTTGTGAATAGGTTCAATGATACCTGAACTTCATGGATTTCATGTTCATGTTAATTTAATTTATTTGGATGATAAAATGTTAATTATGAATCTAATTTCCATTGTTGGATAAATTTAAGGGAGGATTTCCATTGGGTTGTAGTTATCTGACCTTGCTTGCTGGTTTTTTCTCTCATGGTTATGAGTTAGCCTTTAGGACTAGGGATTTATTGGTCCATATAGTACGGGTTAGGAACATGGTTCCAACTATTTCATATCTATAAGAAGCTTCTTCTATTTATGTGTAAAAGTTTCTAAGAATGATTTAGATTTTGGTGGAGTTAGTGGTTTTCTCCCTCTAAACCGTATAGATTGGGATATGTTTATTTATTTTAATTTATTTAATAGTAGTTTTATTTTGAAATTATATTTTGATATGAACTATTTCACATTGAGTTTATGACAATAACTTTATATAATTTTATGACACATGTTATTTGAGGATGGGTTTTTCTTAGTTTTTTGGTGTTCTATAGGCACTAGATCTATTCTGCAATACTCAAGACGGTAAGGGGTTAGAAAATATTTGAGGTATGTGAAGTAGAAAAATATTGACTATAAAGGTGACTTCTAATTATGTATTTATATTTAATTATTTTTATATTATGATCATGGTTTTAATATTATCATATATAGAATTGATGAGGGAAGGTCTACAACACACTGCTATAAATTTTGTACATAACTCATTTGTAGTTTGAGTAGCACAATTTTGATGTCAGTTTTTTCTAGGTTTTTTAGTATTATTTCTTAAATTATTTGATATTCAAGGTGTTTTAGGGACAGTTGGATTTTATTTTTTCATTTTTTTTGTTACAAATTGAAGATTTGTGAATTTTTTTAATTCAATTTTTGGTTTGTAATATAAATGTTTTTATATTTTTTTGGAATTTTTATTTGGGGATTTATATTTTCCGGCCTTCCCCTTTTATGCATATTTTTAAAGGTGATATGACCTAAGGATTATTATTTATGTGATAAAAATGGGTGATTAATATGTTTCACAACCTCCATCTAAGCATTGATATACAATATGAGCTCAAAATATAGTGGATATGTGGCCTGCATGAGATGCATGGAATATACATTAGATCATCCGACATATTTTTCTCTTATTAAAATAATTTTTTGATATGATGAAATGTGTGACTAGATTATCATTAATGCATATGGAGAATGAAATTATATAATAATTAACTCATGCATTTTTAAGGAATGATTTAATACAAGCATCAGTAAAGAGAATCCAAAAGTATTTATAAATCCACTACTATGTATTGGCAATGGTGGAAGATTGATGGTGTATGGTTGACACTTCTAGAAAAATAATGTCCTTATTCTTCATCCTCCTTATCACATTTAGGTTCTAGTACATAGTGGGTTAAGGGGAATCTCATTCACTATAAGAAAAAAAATTGACTCATGGATATATTTTGTGGTGGGGTTATCTTTTAGTTGTCACTCTTGTGATCATTATCAAGTTCATTATAAGAAGTTCAAAAAGATTACTGTGGACACTTTGGTGGATAGTAAACATGTTTAAGGTATTTATTATTTTTTAATTTGTACATATTATTATATTTCCTCCACTAAGAACCTAGATGTTTTGTTTCATTTGGTTTCACTACTATGATTATGTGTTAGTGACCCACTAATGTAACCCAATAGGTGTATCAGATTGATCCATGATATTTGTTTATGAAATAATATTTGATAAATGATGAACAAATCATAATATTAAATACCACCACATCAGGGCCATCCTGTCACCACGCCATAAATGTTTTCATTTTTAACCATTATATGATCATTAAAGAATGAAAGAAATCACTCTACATTTATTAGGGCATAGTGATGAAACCATTTTGGTTCATTGTTATGTGTTAACATATGAAAAATAGATACATAAGCTTCTTCATGGAATGGTGGAAGGTGTTTCAGAATTAGTATGCATTAAGTGTTAGCGTATGTGAAATGGAAAATCATGGAAATGACGGGTTGACGGTGGTGACTCCCATTTTCTTTATAAATATTCTCATAAAGTTCACCACAACATAGTGTGTGCCATGGTGGATCGATTTACAAATACATACCCCGACTTCATAAAGGAAGGCAATGAATTACTATTTTGTATCTTGCATTAGTGAAGGTAATTACAACCTAGTGAGCCTTATCCAAGCACAATCTATGGGTCTGAGAAAGGAAATTTTCCAACTATGGTGCTATGAACAACACTATTTTTTTATTTAGAATTGAATTAATAATTAATATTTTTTTTATAAAATATATTTTAGGGATATTTATTTCATAAAAAAATTATAATTAATTAATTAATTAAAATGGGATTATAATTAAATATTAATTTTTTATGAATAACATGTTATTAAAAATGTATTAGATATTAATTTTAAGTTTTTAATATTGCATAAAAAATTATATGGCATGTGTTAAGGTCTAGAAATAATTTTTTTTTTGAAATTATATGGGAAATATGTAAAGAGTTATAAATTACATAAATAAGTTATAAATATATAAATTATTTACATTTAAATTATGAATTATTCATATTATATTAATATAAATTCTTTATATTGAAGGAGATTTATTTTGATATTATTTAAACAATATAAAATGGGTTATGTGGGTTAATTTTATCATGGTTTGAATAATTTTATGTATATGATTTTTGAATTTTTAAAAAAATTACAATTTATAAAATTTTATAAATTAAAATATAAATGTAATATAATGAAAAATAAATATGAGTTCGTATTCAAATTAATATAATGTTTCAATATTCCAAAATTATGAAATTTCTATAATATAATGCTAAAATTATAAAATGTCTATGTTAGAATTTTTTTAGGAATTTTTTATAATTGTTTACCTCATGTTTAAATAATTGAATTTTTTACTTATTTAATGTTTATTCTCAATTTCATTCATAGTTATAAATAATGTATAATATGGTTTAGTTATTATTTAGTTTAAATTTTATACTTCTTCTGGGAAATAAATCCCTTCATTACATACTAGGTTTGATAATGTATTTAATTTTTCATCTACATAGTCCTCATTTTGTAATTAAAGGTATGAACATGAACATATATTTTGAATATAGTTTATACATATTAGGTTTTAGAATTATAATGAATTGAATTATATCTTGAGTAAAATCTCCCTTGGTATATGGACTGGGGCTCAGACAACCTGCTGACATTGAGGCTTACGCATTGTCTTGAATGGTAAATGAGGTTGGTTATCTAACTCTTTGGCCTTATTCATGTGGTGATTCTAAATATCATAGAAATATATTATTTTAAATGAAAATTTCATCTACATTATTAATATGATTAATTTTTATATGTATAAATATGTTTGGATTCTTTTTTCGGTTAGTTAAACAAAAATTGTGGGGCATTTAAAGAGGTACACACGAATATGACTTGAACATATTGGTTTGTTGTAGGGAATAATATTCCGAACAAAATTACTAGAATAATAAAAATATAAATATAATAAATAGAGAAAATATGGTGATATTAAAACTTGATTAAAATAAAAAGTGTGAGATTCCTTCTAAAGTATCACTTTTCAAGACCTTTATCATTCAGCCATATAGGTTTTGACCAAGGAGGGTGCCCCTCAATTATCTTCTTTATGGAAAGAAAGTAATAGATATCACTAGATTGTCCTTGGGTAGGTTCTTTCCAAGGTGTTTTCCTTCGGGTATCAATTTTTTAGTTTTTTCATGGAATTTTATTTGGGTTATACTTAGTTAGAAACCCTTTAGTAAGGATACCATAATAAGAATTGAGGTTGGTGAATCTATATAATGGATTTATATAAAGAGTTAAGTGTTCAATTATCCAAGAGTCGTAGATTTTGTGATTAGGACGTTTCATTACCTAAATAATTATGTGGTGATAGGAACACCCAAGTAGAATCATTGTTTAATAATATATGTATCTTAGCTCATTAAACAAATATGATGTTCATGGTCATTACTTTTAGTGGGATAAATTTCATTTAAAGTGCCTAATGAAAAGTTATAAGATTTGATGCACATCAGATAAAGGATTTTTGGTAGATTAAAAATGTCATCATCATAAAAATTAACATTTAGATGAATCCTGGGAAAGATAATATTAATGTAAGAAACTCCCAATACTAGTAACTTATGAACAATTCTTAAATGTTACTAGGGTTTTATGAAGTGATCTTAAGCTACAAAATATTTTATTTGTCAAAATATTTACTTCCATAGTATTTAAGTGTTAAAATTGTTCCAAAATATATGTTATATGATTATGTAAGAATATAATGAATCACTTATGGTTTCAAAGGAAATTAGATTCTAAATAATAAAAAAAATTCTTCCATAAACTCAATATGTTTCGGTGTGCCGAATGATGTTTAATATGATTGAATATGTTAATAATTTGGTAAGAATAAAGGCTTCTTTAAGATATATTATGATATATATATATATATGATATAAACTATTTGATTTACAGGTGTTTTAAATATATAAGAGGTTAGAAGGTGAGAAATAAATGATGTTTAAATATTGAAGTTGTTTTTCAAGTAATAGAGCAACGGAGTTCTGGAATTGATAAAATGGACGATTCATTCTTGGACCAACATTTCATAAGATGTTAATTTCATATCATTTTTCTATGAAGAATAGCATGTAAAATTTTAATGATTGAACAAAATTATATTGGTATATTTATATATATAGTTTGTGACTTTTTCAATTACATAACATGATTTTTGTAACGTTGTTTCCCTCAGAATTCGGGGATGACCTCCTGGATGGGAGATTCAAACATTCCGATCGGTTTCTAACGGGTTTGTTTGTAGAACCGGAAACATCCAATGATTCCACATCCATTTGGACCTACTTTCCAAATGTAGGTGCTCATTAGTTTGTGGACTGATAAGGCTTAGGAATTTGCATTGGTCGAGAGGATGGGAGGTCGGACTCATCACACCTTTTTTAGGGGAATTATTGTCTACTCTGGGACTCTCTTTATAGATTTAAGTTATGTTCATGAATCCTTATTACATTACCAAGTATAAAATGATCTTTCCTTCAATTTTGACAATCAATGATTAAATATGTAAGAAGTTTAGAGAATCTTTTATATGTATTCTAGGTTCTTCATCAATAGAGAATCATATGTATTCATTTAGAGATTCTTGGTCAATTGTATCCTTCAAAACATTTATATAAAAGTCCCTTGGTCATTATGATGACCAGGCTAGTTTTAAAGCCACTCAGTGGGGCACTTGAAGTTTATTGTCATTCAGAAGGACATGGATTATTTCAGAGTTGGGATCGAACCCGCAGATGGGATACCTACATATCCTTTATTTTGGAAAAGGAATCAGAACCCACGTAGTTCGAGTAAGGGAGTATGATGTTTATGATTGATGGATCAAAGAAAGATGTCATAATTACTTTTACCCTCTAAGCTCACGTGAGTCATGCTCGGTGTGAGAAACAAGAGGTATTGGTAATAAAATAGACAATTGTGCCATGAAAGATCATCATAAAAAATGATTTGGGGCTTATGTATGTATGACTCCCCAGATAAATGAAGATTTGGATTTACTTCAGGTAGAAAATCCAGGAACGGGGTCCATAAAGGTATATGTGCTTCATGGAGATTTGAATACTATAACTTGGGACTTATTCCTGAAAAAGAAACCCAGGTTAGGAGAGGATTGATGATTGGGTTTTACTCCTGAGAAGTAATCCCAAATCAAAGGTAAATTAGGACTGTTTAAAGAGAAATTAAGGGACTTGGGGCTTACTCCTGAAAAGGAAGCCCAAAATTATGACTGGGACTTATTCTTGACAAGGAAGACCAAAATTATGACTGGGAATTATTCCTGACAAGGAAGCCCAGGTTAAGGGAATTATGGTTTGGGGCTTACTCCTGAGGAGGATGCCCAAATTAGGGGACTGGGGCTTACCCCTGAAGAGGATTCCCATATTTTAGGATTAAGGTTTGGGGCTTACTTTTGAGGAGGATGCCCAGAGTTGGTAACTTTAAGAATTTGGGGCTTACTCTTGAGTAAGATGCCCAGGTTAAAGGACTTATAATTAGGGATTATTCCTGAAAAGGAGACCCAGGTTAAGGATTCTCTCATCTTAAAGGAAGAGGTTGAATGAATGAACTCTCAATCTTTAGTGACATAAAGTTATGTAAATCACTAATTTTTGAGAGATATTCCACATAATTCCTTTCAGATAAGGAAGTCAAATCAATAAATCATGCCATAAATGGCTTTGAAGAGTGTCTTGAAGACTGAATCTTGAATAGGAAAGGTGTAATGGCTTAAGATAGGTAAAATGGGAAAGATGGGCACCCAAAAAGGAAGGGGCGCACAAGTCTTGGAAGGCGCGTAGGTACTGCGTGGGTGCGCAAGTATTGGTCGTGCAAGTATACCTGCGCGACATGTGTAGGGTACTTGCGCAATGTTTAGCTAGCATTGAGATACTTGAGCGACTCTTTATTAAATCCCTTAGAATCCTCTTGAGGTTCTTCCAGAAAAGGGATGTGCAAGTTCTATCGAAGGAGTAAGGCAGCGCGCAAGTGTGGCCACTTCACTTAAGGGTTGGCCACTCAAGAGAGCAAGTGTTAATGAGTTTCAATATTTAGGCCTTCCTCCCTCTCTTTATATCTTCCGTTCTAGGTAAGAAATTACCTTAGAAGTGTTCCGGAAGTTTTGGGAAGAGACTTGGGCGTCGGGAGCTTCAATCCGAGTTTCTGGAAAAAAAATCCTATTTCGAATGGGGGGCCCACAGGGTCTATTTATAGGCAGGAGAAGACCTCAGGCGGTTACCGGGCGGTTATCAATTAGGTCGCGCAAGTCACTTGTGCGCTAAAGTGTGTCGCGCAAGTCCACTTGCGTGACCATGAGGAAACTTGTGCGGCATATGGGAAAATTTCTCCTTGTTCATCCCTTTGTTGATTTTTGATGTTTTCTTCAAAGGTCGAACCATTTTAATCTCAGATCTTCCCCTTTTCCAATCTTTAGATTCTGTGATGAAAAGAGCATCAACAAAATTCCCCCCTCATAGTTGGATCCGGAGAGAAATAGAGGATTTGACTCTGAGGAAATTGAATACATCCAAAGGAAAGGTGGCGCGCAAGTCTATCAGGGCGCAGAGGGCGGCGCGCAAGTGATTGTCGCGCAGGTCTTGATCACACTGGGTACGGCTCGCAGATAGGTCCCCTGGTCTATAAATACATGGCCTCACCTCCGTACAAAGCATCTGGATTTCCGGACTTCAAACCCCTCGAGCTCTCGTCGCGCAGGTCATCTTAGCCGCGCAAGTTGCTCTGTTTTCCAATATTTCCTTGATGGCGTTCTGCTGTCAAGATATCTGGATTTTCATGGTTTATACTTGCACGTCAAGAACTAGCACGACACACGAACACTTGCGCGCCAATTTTTAGACTTGCGCTCCTTAATGCCTTAGCCATTTTTTCAAATTTCTTCACAAATTTTATGAAAAAATAAACCCATTTAAGAGTTAGTTTATTCATCTTTTGTGCAGATTCAGTGATTCCCAAGGGAATTGGACCAGCTGATGAACTGGCTAGCAAGCGGATTGATGACATGATGAACATAATTGGACATGATTACTACGATATCTATGACAGCACTCTCCCAGATTTGGCTAAGTACTTGAAGAAATATCATCCTAATTTTCCACAGAGCATCTATCTGCCTCCGTGTGGTCATGGTCATCTGCAAGGAGTCAATGTTCCAAATGCAAAGAATTATACACCTGAGATGCAGCTTCACTTCTACTCCTCTATTTCGGTTATGCTGTGCATTAAGAGAAACAACAATGGTGTGAACTTTCAAGTTCTCCTTCCATGCCATTTCCTTGCAGGTATTAAAATGGAAAACCCATGGGCTGAAATGTTTTCTGCTGCCGGTTGGTGGAGAGCAAAAAAACATGGAATTAGAGCAATATCTGAAAAGAGTACTCTCTCCAAATGGATTTTTACTTCCAATTCTCCATTCTCAAATCCATGTATCCATCTTCCAAGTCTCTTGGACAGAAGCAGAGTCATTGTTTGATCAGCAGAAAATTTTTCTCAAACCGCAATCAAGAATGTTCTTTTTTAATTGTTCCAAGAAGAGCTAGTATCACTGCATCTCTTATTGTATCCAGTTGAATGAATGAATTCCAGGTGGTTGCTGATGAAGATCAGGGTGTCGTAAATCAAATGAAGAGTTATATTGAAAGCCTATTGTAATTCTTGAAAAAGAGAAGACACTCCAGTCTGTGGATGTCCATCTATCTCCTGTGTATCAATGAAAAACACTTTCATCTTCAATCATTTTTACCTGCATTCTTTCACTACCCGCTTCAAATTTACTTAAGCCAATGGGCCTAGTAAGCATATTTTGATTTTTACTATGATTATTACAAATAACCCTACAAACATTGAATCTTTTAATTGATCAATATTACCTATATCATACAAAATGTATGTTTAATGAGCTGGAACTTGACTTTTATTCATATTTCCTTTGTCTTTTGTGGGTAGGTTAAAGTCATGCACGCTGGACATAAAGGGGCTAATATTTAAGTTCAAAATAGCTTTGACCAAAATGGATTAAAATTGATTCAATTCCTTGAAAATTTATCTGAAAACATATTACCATACTCAAGTATGAGAGAGAAAAAATATGTAAACTATGGCTTTAAGGATATTTGAATCTGAGGAATGATATGAAAAAGAACTAAAATGCATCAAAAGAAGTAGTTTCCAAGAATGAAGTTACAATTATTTAACAAAACCCATTAGGGGGTTGAATTATGCAGGGCCACCTAAGGGCATTGGCTGCATGGTCAAATAAATAGCATCTTTCGGCAGACAAGTCTGTTATGTGGACTGTTTATGCAAGGCTGCCTATGGGCACGTGCTGCATAGTCAAGCAAAAGAACTCTCAAAAATTTACTTTCCTAGTGCTAAAAGCTAGTGAAAGTTTATGGAGATTCAAATTTTCTAAAGTATAGAGTTTGTTGTATGGAAAGAGGTACTTGAATATGAAGAAGATATTTCCAAACAAGATTATTGAAGAACTGGATGAATATCACTCCTACGAAGGTCTGACCCAAACATAGGGAAGAAGAGTAAACCATAGACTTGAATACTTTCAAAACATGAAAAAGGATATGGGACAAATATGTTAAGGATAGCTATTTTTTGCGGATCCCTATATATTGTCGTTTAAGACAAATAAGGACAAAATAGGCATTCTTCCCAAGAATGAAGTTACCATCATTTAACAAACCTGTTAGGGGGTTGAGTTATGCAGGGCCACCTAAGGGCATTGGCTGCATAGTCAAATAAATAGTATCCTTCGGCTGACAAGTCTGTTATGTGGACTGTTTATGCAAGGCCACCTATGGGAACGTACTGCATAGTCAGGCAAAAGAATTCTCATAAGATTGACATTTTTGTGACTAAAAGTCATGAAAAGGGTTATAAAGATATAAAAATATTTAAGGTTAGGATTATAACACATAAATTTGGGTATTGTCCAATGTATATAGAGATACATAGGTCAATGATAACCATAATCATGTTGTGGCTGGGTCCTGAATTAAAATTTTGGACTTCACTACGCATCTCATGAGAATGAGAATCAAGCCATACGCAGTTCTTGAAATGCAGTTTAATGTTATGCAGGACGAAATTATGAGAGATCTTAGTTTAGGGTCATAGAGTTCGGACCATAATAATGAATACACAGTGTGTGTTTTCATGAGGACTTTTCAGCCAAGGGGCTGAAAGTGAAATTTGGTGTTAGGCCCAAAAGACTTGGGGCTGGATTCGAGGGATACTCGAACGTTCCTACGTATCCCATAAGGATGGGAATCAAGCCCACGTAGTTCTAGATATACCCTTTGTACAAATTTGGTTCGTACATGTGAAGGGTGAAAGGAGACTTTAGTACAATGATGGTTTAACCCGAGATAAAAAGTTTAGGCATTACCATGTATGCACGTGGTCTTTTTGAAATGAAACATGATTGAAAAATCACATAAATAATGGTTCCCTGTCAAATGAGGAAATCAAAGAGTATTGTAGTTTATTGTCATATCGGACAAAAGTGTTGTATAGTTTAACATTGTATAACAAGGACGAATGTGAACCAAATGTAAAGATATTGATTTTAGGGGCGGTTTCACGAATCAACATCATATGATATGGAGGTGAACCGATGTGAAGTGATTGGTTTTGGGCTTGAACCTTGGGAGGTTGCCTACATACCCAGCCTAGAAGGCAAGGATCAAAGTCTGTGTAGTTCAATTAAAGAATGAATTAATGATCAAGTTGTTCCTGGGGACAATGACCTAAAAATGTTGTTGGGACTTACACATGGTTAGCGGCCCAAAGAGAGTGTTATGGTTAAGGCTTTCTCTAAGCTCACGTGAGTCATACTCGTTGTAAGAAACAAGAGGTAGCAACAACCTTAACGATGCACAGTTTAATTTCATGTAGCAGGGACAATATGAAGGGACTATGCAGTTTAAAGTCTTGCAGTTAGGACTATTGGTGCTGCACAGTTTAGTGTCATGTAGCAGGGAAAAAGTATAGTTTAATGTCATGTAGGACTTATCACGAACATTCTGTACAGTTTAGAGTCATGTAGTTAAGACGATGGGGACAATACATTTTAACGTCATGTTGGACGAACAAAGAGGGGGACTGTGCAGTTTAATGTCATGTAGTGAGGAAAAAAGATTCCATTATTTTAACGTCATGTTGGACGCATTGGGGATTTTTTCCATAGTTTAACATCATGTTGGAAGAAAAAGGGACGATATAGTTTAGCGTCATGTTGGACGAAAGTGCGAATAGTTTAAGGTCATATGCATAGACCGTGGATGGTGCAGTTTAAGGTCATACAGGACCTTTGATGCTTATGTAGTTTAACGTCTTTTCGGACGTAAGGGACTTTTATACAGTTTAGTGTCATGTAGTTATGACGTCACAATTTAACGTCTTGATGGATGTAAGGGACTTGCAAACAGTTTAGGGTCATATGCATGGACCGTTGAAGATGCAGTTTAAGGTCATATAGGACCTAGTTGCAGTTTAAGGTCATACTAGACCATTTAGGGATTTTTTTCATAGTATAACATCGTGTGGGACGAAGTTGCAGTTTAATGTCATATTGGACCATTGTTGTATAGTTTAACATCATATATCAAGGACGAACTGGTGCCACACAGTTTAGTGTCATGTTGTAGGGACATTATAGTTTAACGTCACGTTGGACGAAAGGGGGACTGTGCTGTTTAATGTCATGCAGTGGGGACAGATTAGGGACTTTTTTTTTCTTTAGTTTAATGTCATACTGGACAAAAGTTTGAATAGTTTAGGGTCATATTCATGGACCATGGATGGTGTAGTTTAAATGCATACAGGACCATGGTGTAGTTTAAAGTCATACATGACCTTTTCGGGAAATGTTTCACAGTTTAACGTCGTGTGGGACGAAGTTGCAGTTTAATGTCATACTGGACCATTGCTGTACAGTTTAACGTCATATAGCAAGGACGAACTGGTGCCGCATAGTTTAGTGTCATGTTGTGGGGACATCTTGTGAATACTTTGTAATTTATACAAAATACTTCTTCAAAAATCTGGCATTAGTTGGAGTAGTAATGAGTTCTCCATCCATCGAGATTAATGAATAATCTCCATTGGAGTAGACCCTATGTATTGAATAAGTCCTTCCCATTTTGGCTCAAGCTTTAGAGGTTTCTTTCCTGGTATCATTGGAGTTATGAGAACTAATACCCATTCTCCCTGAATGAATGAACGAAGATGAACTTTTTTGTTAAAAGATCGTGCTATTCGATTCTGATAGATTTCCAAATGGTACAAAGTGCACAATCTTTTCTCATCTAACCCTTCCAATTCATTCAACCGCTTTTGGGATTTCTCATCTGTAGACAACCGATCACAAATGGCTACTCTGAGTGAGGTCAATTGAACTTCAATTGGCAAGACTGCTTCTGTTCCATATTCCAACGAATATGGATTTGACTGCGTTGCATTGCGGGTGGTAATCCGATAAGCCCATAAAGCATGAAAGAGTTTATAAGACCATGACCTCTTATCTTTATCCACTATCTTTTGCAGTATATTTGAAAGAGTCTTGTTAAAGGATTCTATTTGGCCATTGGCCGCTGCATAATACCGAGATTAATGGTTGGATTTAATGTTGTATTCTTGATACAATTTCTTCACCTCATAAGAACAGAAGTTGGTGCCATTGTCTGTCAATATGGTATGAGGGGCACCAAATCTAGTAATGATGTTAGACTTGATGAAGCTAACAATGCATTTATAACTGACTTCTTTAAGAGGTACTGCCTCTGCCCATTTGGAAAATAAATCAGTAGCAGTAAGAATGTACTTAAACTGCTTGGCCGTAGCTGAAGGGTAAGGTCCCACCACATCCATTCCCCATGTGGCAAATGGTCACGGGTATTTAGCTGTATGAAGCAACTCTGGAGGTTGATGAATGAATTTGGCGTGTACTTGGCATGAATGACACTTCTTTGTGAAATTAACACAATCTTGTATCATTGAAGTCCAAAAGTATCCAAGCCTTCAAATTTGATCAGACAATCTATGTCCAGACTGGTGGGCACCACAGACTCCTGCATGCACTTCTTTCATGACAGCCATTGTCTCTTCACCATCAATGCATCTGAAAAGAACTCCATCAAAACCACGTTTGTAGAGAATTTTCTCTAGGTGGTTTGGGCTATCATAAAGAGTAAAATTGACCACACGTCGCCGGATTTTTTCTTTCTCGGCTCTATCAGGTGGAAGTGTTCCATTTTGAAGGTATTCCCTGATAGGTGACATCCATCCTGTAGTATGACCATATGATTTAGGAATGGGACTAATTTCATTAATTTCCTCTGTTATAGCTTGAAAATAAGTTGAAATTTCATGATGGTGGGCAATACTGATGATTGTCTTGTCCCAATTTGGATCTGCTAGAGTTGTGGCTATATTAGCCTGCGCATCAGCTTGAGAATTTTGTGATCTTGGGACATAAGAAAATGTCGGTTCTAAAGGGAATTCCGCCATTAACTCTCTGACGTAATCATACAAAGGGATTAATTCTACTTTTCTGATGGCATAATCCCCATTGACTTGTTTGATTACCAGGCCTGAATCACCTTTCACCTTTAAGTGATTCACTTGTGCTTGAAGCGCTAACTCCAAGCATGTGATAAGAGATTGGTATTCGGCTTCATTATTGGTACCACCTTCCCACAATAAAAAGGAATAAGGTAACACTGCCTTATCTAGAGAAATGAGCACAATTCCTAAACCAACTTTGTTGAATTTAGGATTTTCCATTTTCTTCCATGTTGGACTTCTGTAAGAACCATCAAAATACATTTCCCATGTTTGAGGACTCTCTTGAATAGAGAAAACTTCCTCATCAGGGAGTTCAATATCTGAAGACGTGTCTTCCACTAAAGGATGTTCAGCCAGGAAATCAGCCAGATCTTGGCCCTTTATCGCCTTTTGAGACACATACTGAATGTCGAACTGCTGCAAAATAACCACCCACCTTTCTAGACGTCCTGTAAGCATTGGACGACTAAGAATGAATTTGAGCAGATTATTGCGAGATACCAATTAGACCTCGTGATGTTGTAGGTAGTGTCTCAGTTTTTGAACTGCAATGATTAATGCCAGGTAGCACTTCTCAATACTTGAATACCGGGTTTCTGTTTCAAGTATAGTTCTACTGAGATAGTAGAGGCTATTTTCATTCCCATCATCATTCTTTTGAGCAAGAAAGGCACCTAATGATAGCTCTAGAGCTGTCACATAGAGGATAAGTGGTCTTCCTTCAACAGGTTGCATGAGTACTGGTGGACGCAATAGGTATTTCTTGAGAACATCAAATGCTTCTTGACATTCTTCAGTCCACTGGTAAGTGAATTCTTTTTTCAATAATTTGGTAAAGGGTAAACTTTTTCCTGCCAAATTGGTGATGAAACTCCGAATATAGGCTAAGTGTCCTTGAAGTTTTCTTAATTCTTTCAAATTCTGAGGAGGTGACATACCAAGGATTGACTTGGTCTTCTCAAGATCGACTTCAATACCACGATGGCGTACAACAAAGCCGAGAAATTTTCCTGAGGTTACCCCAAAAGCACATTTTAAGGGGTTCATCTTCAAATTATGTTGTTGAAGCTTATGGAATATGACTTCCAAATCAGCCAAGTGATTAGAATGTTGTTTGAATTTAACCACCAAATCATCTACATAGCATTCAACAAACTTCCCTAAGAAAGGTTTGAAGATACGATGCATGGCACGTTGGTATGTTGCACCTGCATTCTTTAAACCAAAGGGCATCACCCAGTAAAAAAACACACCTTGAGGGGCTCTGAAGGCTGTGGATTCGTCATCTTCTGGGGCCATTCAGATCTGATTATATCCAGAATATCCATCCATGAAGGAAAGTACTTCATAAATAGTCGTCGCATCAATTAAGAGTTCTGTAATCGGAACTGGGAAATCATCTTTAGGACAATACCAATTAAGATCTCTAAAATCGATGCAAACCCTAATTTGTCTGTTTTTCTTCTTTACAGGGACAATATTAGCCAACCACTTGGGATACTAAACTTCTCTGACGAAGTTAGATTTTCTCAGCTTATCCACTTCAGCTTCAATTTTGGAAGCATAAGTTGGGTGTGTTCTTCTCGCGGCTTGCTTAAATCCTCGATGTTCTTTTGGTAAACCCAAATGATGAGTAGCAACATCAGGATCAAGCCCAGGCATTTCTGTATAGTTCCAATAAAAAATATCTTTATTTTTCTTTATAAAAGAAATATACATCTCTTGCTCTTCAGGGGTCATGGCCGCACTAATTAAAGTGGGGCATGGATCTTTCTCTGTACCCAGATTTATTTCTCTGAGTTCATCCACAGTGGTAGAGATACCCTCTTCAAATACTGGAGGAGCATCTCTAAGATCTTCCTCTTCCTCTTCATCATGTGCTATTTCTTCTGTTTCTACTTGCATAGTAGATGACAAAACAAAATTTTCATGATCAGAAAAAATGTCAAAATTTGCACATTTTTGAAGAAGAAGCTTCCATTTCCGACCCTATTGATGATAAAGGGTCCTCTTTGGGAAATAAAGAGGAGATGATGGATTGATAATTGACATCATTATTCTCCTCTGATGTTGCTATAACTTCTTCTGGCTTGATTGGCGAAGTATAGACCTGTTGGATTTCAGCATATGAAATAAAAACGTCACCACTTGTGCTTTCATCACTGTTTGGTAGGTTACCAATTTCTCCTATGTTGTCTGGCTCGATTGTCATAATTGACATTATGGATCTTTCCATAAGGGTATTTTGATTTGGGCCTATTTTTTCAATTTGACTGATAGGTAACACATAATCTATAATCACATGTGTAAATGGATTTATTGGAATCTTCTCCAAACCATATGGATCATTAACTTTGATAATTTCCTTTATTGTAGATTTCTCTCTTCCCTTCATGTGATAAAATTCCGCCTCAATGTATTGAGACTCACATGTCTTGAATGGGGCCTTATCACCATACAATGTTCCAACTTGACCATTGAAACAATATTTGAGACATTGATGGTATGATGAAGGGATAGCTGCATGTTGATGTAGCCAGGGTCTTCCAAGCAAGACGTTGAAAGCTGAGTCTTGATCAACAATCATGAAATCCAAATTGGATACAAGATCTCCAAACTGAGTTCTGAGTGTAACTTCGCCCAGTGTTTCTTGTTCATTTTTATCATATCCTTGTAACATCATGGTAGTAGGAGATAAATCAGATTCTGTGAGGCCCAATCGACGAAGCGTACGAATGGGCATGAGGTTGACTCCTGAACCATTGTCAATGAAAGCTCTTCAGATATCTACACCATTGATTTTGCCAGATAAGTCCAGAGGTTTTATGTGTCCATGCACAACATCATCTTCATCTTTATTAGTAAAAGATATCACTGCATGGCATTCTGCAGGATTATTCTCTATGTGATAGACTTCAGCTGCAGCAATTTCAGCTTCAAACTTCTGAGGACTTGACAAAGCTGCGATGAGTGCTTCCCGAAGATCTTTTGACAGATTCAAAGCATCTGAAATTAATAACTTGGCTGGTACTTGGGCCAAGTGTTTCAATATATCATACTTTTGATCTAGAGGTCTGCGTTTCCCAACAGGAATATGCAATTTAGCAGGTACCTTGGAAGCAGATGCTTTGGAATCTGATTCATCTTGTATTGGGATAGAAGTTGGCAACATCCTTGATTTTGGAAGATTAGACCGATTCGATCCATTTACTTGCTGAGATAAAGAAGATGGAACCTTCAATCGGTCTTCCAAAATAACTGTGCCAAGACTGAGTTGGCTATTGGTAGAAGAACTTTCTCGTTCTTTTTGAACTCGCTGATGGGCTATACCATGAGTTTCTGCTGCATACACAGTGCTAGCAGGGGTAGAATTGGTGTAGTGTCTTCGGAAAGATCCACGTCTTCCCCTGTACCTGAACCTATGGAACTTCCTTGGATTCCCTTATTTGATACAGGGAATTCAGGCTCATCAAAATTGAAATTACGACTGGAATACGGATCTGTTAATTGAATCATATTAACAGAACCGAAGATTAACTCTTCATATAATAATGACTCTGCCTGACTAGCCTGTTTAGGCTGTTCCATTTGATGGGGAGGTGCCCGTGGATTTGAAGTAGATGGAATAAATTCTGCGAGAGTCAAAGAAAATTTAGGCTTTGACACATACTCATCTTCTTCTGATTCTTTTTCCTTCTTTGAATAAAACCGTTTCTTTGAGGACTTTCCTTCTGACGAAGAGGGTTTTACCGCAATATTCATGGCAGAAGACACAATTGGTTTCTTTAATTGTGTTCGCAAAATGGCATGAGTCTGATTGATTGTCTTTCTGACCATCCAATCATCATACTTCTGTGCATTTCATGGTAGAATACTTATTGTGTAAGGGTAATAACCTTTTTATAAGGGATATGTAAGGTTAAATGGATCACTACATAAGGATAACCCTAGGAAAAAGTTTTATGTAAGGGTAAGTGTGATATTGTGTAAGGTTAGATAGAACTTACATAAAGGTACTACATAAGGTTCATCCATGGTTTCTAAAAGATATATAAGGGCATCCTTGGACATTATTAATGGTAGCTCGTGATTTATATTGGTAACATAATCATAACCTAATACTATGTAAGGGTAGGACAAAGTCTTTAAAAGATGTGAAAGGGTAAATTTATACCCTTACATAACACATAGGTTTTATGTAAAGTTATTCTCATGATTCACTTAGGTGATGTCTATTATGTGAAAAATGCTTTAAAAACATCCTTTTGCATTCCTTCTTCTCCATAAAACTATGCAACCCATTTCAATGGAACTAAATTACAAAAATCATGGAATTAAATTACTTTGATTTATTTTCCCATATGATAGATTAATAATTATTATTTGAAACTCCAAATAAAATAAATTGTTGTGAGACACATTAATTTTAAAACATAGTTGGTGGAATTAATGTTACGAATCTTAAACGGTTTCTTTCTTATAAATATACAAACCCTTTTATCCTTCATTTTTGTTGATCAGTTTTTAATCAACTACCCCTAAATTTCTTACATGATATATGTTAATCCCTCATTGATTGAATTGATATATCCCTTATGGTTTCTAGGAATTTCATTTTATCACTCTCCATCTTCCACTATTAGTGTTGAGTTATAGAGCGGTAAATTTCCCGATATAAAATTTATTTTCTTTTACATGTCAATTCCTCCCAATTAATTCTAGAATGTTAGGGATAAACAATTATTAAATGATTATTATCTATAAATTATGAAAATATTTTAATTCAAGGATAATATTTGATTTATAATCTTTTATTATCAAAGAATGATATGAGTTCTTACCATGAAATAATAAAGAATAATAATTAAAGAAAACTCACTTGCATATTATTTTGGTGAGATGTTTTTTTATATCATGTCTTTGTTATTATCCTTTGAGGATACAATTGAAAGAACATATATTTAAATAACTTGATAGTGGAAAAGTTTTTTAGGTGAGAGAATCTTTTACCATATGTGATTTTTTTTGAAATAAAATAGATGGAATTGGTTGTAGGAATGATTGGTGAGTATTTTGAGCTGATGAATATGTGAAAATGGATTAGATTATTTTCACCTAAAGAAAAATTATATTCTTTTTCAATGTGTTAAGATTTTATGTTCATTACCTTTTAAAGGATATCATTTATATGAGTTCATTTTATACAGTTTTTGTGATGGAATAATTGATTCACTATTCTTGATTATGACCGCATGTGGGTGCATGTGTAGCATGTGAGACCCGTTATGATGATTGATTCCATGAGTTTTTATTGTATGATTTTTTCATTTTTTATGTTTATCACATGAATATATATTTCTACATTGTTCCCATGAAAACATTTTTCCTTATATGGTCTACCCTATATGTATGTTAGCTGGCTTGGGGGTATCATTCTCGATGCTTGAAATAGGTCGACCATTGTGACAAGATTATCTGTTATGAAGGGTGTATGATTAAATTACGATGATTGAGATGATTGATAGGATCATAAGGTGTATATACAATGATACCATGGAATACATTGTTGGCGTTTTACATATTTTTAAGTATTGTTTTACTTGATTCCATTTTTATTTGTGAGTAACATTCCCTACTGAGGATATTCTTGATGCCTAGTTGATTTGTTAGAAACATGTATTACTTGATTCCTATGGAAAATAGAGTTGATCATACTCAAAATTATATGAGGTTTTTGAGAAAAAGATTCACTGGATGGTGGATAATGTTTTTACTTTTAACATATTCTCACTATCATTGCTGCATAGATCCAATGAATGTATGATCGGGGGTCTATGGAATCTTGGTTATCACATGACCACTTATTCTTGGATTTTATATTATTATGATTATTATGTATTTTTTATTATCTTGAAATAAACATGTTATACGTTATCACACTTAGTTAAAGAATAATTGGTGTTGTCATATTGAGTCTTATACTCAAACCCTATGCAACCATTTTGGAACGCTAATATATTTCCTAATTAGGGATTCAATGAAGAAAAAAGGGGCCCATGGAAGATGATTGAACTATAGTTCATGGATATATAGGTTATATTGGAACAAATTATAAGGATTACCATAGTTTTATTTATTAATTTACCTTCCATACATTATTATTTTATTTACATTTCACATTGGGATCCCATTGATTATCTTTTTAACATGTGTAATTGTTTGATTTTTTATTTTCCTCATGATTACTCTGATTGGTTATTGGTTTGTTTATTATTAGTATTTTTAGGTTACATAAAATAGAGTTTATAGTCTATGCATTGGTCAATATAGACTCTCACTGATAGTCAGTAACCTTTTTCATAAGGGGGAATGCATTAGGTTATGTGGATCTCAGACTCAGACCTATTTCTTAGGGTCGAGGCATTACAAAATTGTATAAGGGGATAAATTTTCTTCTTTATATTTTGGAATAACCTATGACATAGTAGAAAGTAGATATTTATGTGGGACTCAGGTAGGGGATTTTTCATTTTCTTGGAGGACACATGTGTAATGGACCTCCGAGTTAATGTGGTTGGGACTACTATTACTAGTTACATGATATTTTGTGTGTGTTCAAGCATCATGATTAGGCATATAAATTAACATTAAACATATAAAAAAAATTATATTTTATAGTAGATCATTATTAAATTAAATTAATTTTTTCAGTATATTTTGGATATATTCTCTATTGTGTGATATATCTATTTCCCTCATTATTATGATATATCTAGGTTGGCATTGATTATTTGAACTCGCAATGATAATTTGTTTTAGTATATATATGATGACTATGACTAACATATAGTGATGTGACTTTGGGTACTTATAGGATGGTTATAACTTTGGTTATGGGTAGAATCATTGGGAATCCTTGTGTGATCTAATAGTGTGTTTTGGATATGTTTTCATTCTAAATTTTCTTTCATGTTACAGAAGATGTCACCTAATGGATTTTTGGCGGGATTGACAACTAAGGAAGGGGTTTCTCTAGATCACATCCCTACACCTAATCCAGTGATTTATAATGTAGGGAAAATTAATATGTGATAATTTTTACTAATATCCATGGTCATGTATTCCTTATATTTTTAACATCAACTTTGTCCAACCATTCAATTCAATTGACAATCATAGGATGATGGGTATTTGTTCTAAATCATCAAGGGAATCATTGAACTCATGAATATTTCAATGGGATTGAATGTGATGTTTGTATAATTCATTTCATAGAGATCCACCATGAATTTGTGGGGAGTAATGGGTGAGACTATTCGATGCAAGGTACTCACATAGGAATCCTTCAATGACCTATTCTTCAAATATTTCCTTCCAAATACATTGAATCTCTTCTAAGTACATGTGTTATAGATCAGGTGTAGGGTTCCTTGATAGTGTCTTCATAATAATATCATTTTACCAAGATTCCCTACATTACACCTCATTTGGATGAGAAAGAGGCTCATAACGATATAAATTTTGAGATCATAATTTTCCCAACATCAAACTATAGATCCAGCGATTCAACCTAATATCATATATAGAGTTTATATGGAATGGATTTTCCATTGAGGGGATATTGGATGAAGTTTAAGTAGTTGTTATTCATCTAAAATTCATTTCTTAGACAGTTGGACCTCTTACTTCAGAAGATAGTACTTTTATTGTAGTAGTTAGATAAAGACTGGGGATGTGAAGTTGATCAGTAGCATATAGGTGGAAAAGAGTTCAGTTTCATTGGTTTCATTAGGAGGTGAAAGAGAGTGGTTTAACCAAGGGATGGTCGAACACTATATCAGTGTACGCACAAAATTATGAGGTAAGTGTAGGAAATTTGTAAATACATGAAATCTCCATTAGTTATATGATCGATCATTGAGGCCAATGTTTTGTAGGTGTTCAAGGGGAACTCTATCATTGAACTAGGGATCTAGATAAGGTCTTTAGTAGTAGGCCCAAATGATGAAAATTCAAAAAAGTAATCAGTATTTGGGAAAGGTTCATAGAGATAATGTTTTCCATGTATATTTTGTGCATTAGACCACAATTGATGGTGGTCACGGTCCATATACCGTAAAAGGTATTGTCTTGATCATGTCTATATTATCTACTACCATGTATGACACTAGTGCTTCCCATTCCTTTATATCTAAAAAAAGTAGCTTTTGTACTTGACTTACCATTCATGTTATCCTCTAAGTTGGTCTCCCTTGATTCACAATTGGTCCTGAAAGTTGACAATATTCATTGATTCCCATAAATTCATTTATTATTCACTAGCTAAGGACATCTATTAGAATTTATCATACTGAATATTAAATTATTTTATTTGATTCATGGTATGGAATGGATAACCAACTTCTAAGATCACAATGATTGGTATCATATTTGTGTTTCATTTACATCACCAATAGGAGAGAGTTTCTTGATTATTTTGGAGTGGTAACTAGGAGAAAGATGTGTTGGACCAGACTTGAGTTAGATCATGAAGATAAAAACTGAAATTGAGGGCTTGGATAAATCAATAGAATCACTGAGATCCACCTCATATTTTCCTCAATTCATGGATCTCTATCAGGATTTCTTCCCAGGTGTATTTATAGGAAATCCTATTGATAATAGGGTTGACTTTGTGGTATATATAATTTTAGGTGTGAAGACCATTTCAATACCTTCATATCATATGGTAGTAGGTGAGTTTAAGGATCTCATATTGTAGCTTAATGACTTAGATAAGAAGGGCTTTATCAGGAAGTGTACTTCACCATGGGGTACACCTATGTTGTTCTCTATGAAGGTGTATGGTATTCTTCTACTCTATATTGATATCCAAAATATTAACTACTTTATAGTGAAGGAAATTTTTTATTTTCACTAAATTGGTGATCTTCTTTATCTGTTATGAGGAGCATAACATTTATTCAATATATATCATTGAATGGGTTATCACCATTTGTGGGTTAGAGTAGAGGATATTCTAAATATGATGGTTTAGAGAATATATGGGTGTAATGAGTATAAGCTAATTCCATTTGGTTAGAAAAGTGTTCTAGTAGTGTTCATGGACCTCACAAAAAAAATCCCTCTTAACTGGAATCCTTCATCATAGTGTTCTTTGTTGAATTCCTTATCTACTCACGAACAATGGAGTTGCATACACTACATCTTGCGATATTCCTTAGTATGGTTCATGTACGTTAACTTTATATTAAGATATCACATTTAAACTTCGATATTTAGTTGGTGAATCTATTAAAAAAATTATTACGAAGTATTGTATATGAATGGACCTAGATAATGTGGAGGTAGTGATGTCTTATAATGTCCATGGAACATGGTAGATATCAAGATCCTAATGGGTTGAGCTGGATAATACCATCTTTTTATCCATTACTTATCCTCATTATCATCACATATGAATGTCATGACAAAGAAGGGAGAAACATTATTGTTATTAGATTGATGTGAAGAGGCATTTCTTAAGCTCAAGAAGAGGTTAACTCCAGATCTAGTTTTGGTACTTCTTGATCCTAAGATAAAATATGCAATATAATATGATGCATCAGGAATTAGTATGATAGAAGTACTGATTTAGAGGGAGAAATAAGTTTCTTATATATTATATAATTTATTACACCATGATTGGAACTATCATACTCATGAATTGGATTTGGAACCCATATTATATTCTCCAAAGTGTTGTTGAAACTAGATCTTCGACATGATATTTGTAGTCTATAATGACTACAAGAGAATCTATTATATCTTCACTGAGAAGAACCTAAAAATGAAGAAGCGGTTCTTAGTATACTATCTTCATAAATTATATTTAGAGGTGTCCTACACACCAAGGAAATGTAATGTCAATGTTGATGCTTCTAGCTATAAGATAAAGGTTGAGTAGGAGGTTGGTGAGTGGCTTTCAAAAGAGAAGCAGTGGTTGATGAGTTTTTTGAATGAGTCGAGTATGAATGATTTTGAGGACCATGTATTAATGAATTTTTCTCCCATGTGGGTGTCATGTTATTTATTACACCAGGAAATGTATTGATATTATTTAGACCTGGAGTGTGTTGTGATGAGAAAACAACTATCTAGAGGTGAAATGATACCATTGTGGTTCACTTATTCTATTAGATATGAGATAATGAGGGATTTTAATACCTCTATATTGGTATTAAATCCTTTAGTGGAAAATATTTATGAATTTATGTGATATTTTTATTAGCTATGTGTGAAGAAAGACATTATTGGGTTTGTGTCATGATACCTTACTCATCAGAGGGTAAAGATAGAGCACCAGTATCCATGTGGTTTTATCCAGTCACTTATAGTTCCCCTATTGAAGTGGGAGAATGTAATTATTGAATTAAATATAGGGTTACCCAAGACACAAATAAGTTGAGTTTCTATTTTATTGTTGGTAAATTCCCTAAAAAATGTTTCTCACATCATACTAATTTGATTGACTCACTCAGTAAATTCACATTCAAAGCATTTTTTCAATGAGAAAATATTATTACATGAATTTCCCTTGATAACTTTATCTAATAGAGAGGAAAATTTTACATTATGATTTTTCTAGGGATTTCATAATTATAAATGGACTCAGCAAATATTTATCACAACATACCATCCTCAAACATAAAGATAATCTAAGTAGATGATACACTAGGTAGAGGATACACTACAAGCCTATGTTCTATAATTCATTATAGATTGGTATGATCACCAATATTTGGAATATTTCAAAATAAATAATAGTTAACAAGATTCAATTCATATGACATCTTATGAGGCTATTTATGGGAGGTCCTTTCATTCACTACATTATCGGCATGAGGTGGGAGAGGAAGTAGTTTTGGGGGCCAATTTGGTCAATGAGCCATCTAAGTGATAGAAATTGATTCAATATAGTTTAATCACTAATTAGAGTTGGTAGAGATCATATTCCAACCATTTGAGGAAAGGTATGTATTTCACTATGGGTTACTTTGTTTTCTTGAGAGTGATTCCTCGATTTGGACAATGAATACTGAAGAAGAAAATCTAGAAATCCTGATGTATTTTTGGACCATTCAATATCACCAAATCAGTTGGGATAGTGGAATACATCTATATCTTCCTTCTCATTATCGAGTTATACATGAATTTTCTCATGTGTCTCTACTCCGGACCTACATTCTTGATCCTACACATGTCATCAAAAAAGATAATGTTGAGATGGAGCCTGACATATTATTTGAGGATATATTTTTTCTATATTATAAAATGGAGAAAGAATGCCATTTAAGGGAAGATACTACCTCTTTCCAAAATATTCTGGTAGTATGGAAAGATTCGTAAGGATATGTGGGAGTGGGAGTTTTATGTTTTAACTGAGTGGCCCGAGTTGTTTGAGCAGGACCACTATAGATTCTTATCATGGATGATAATTCATTAGAGGAGGTTATTGAATTATTATAAAATATATATATATATATTTACACAAACACCTCTTTTCCATTTATTTTATATGTCTTTTTATGTGAGAATCATTTTTCTTCAATAAAAAATACCCTTACCTATGTTTTACGGTATTGTGTATTTCTAAATGTGGGTTGTAAGATTTATTAAGGTAAAAATGGATTTCCTTGAGTTGTGTAAGGCCTGAATATACTCTAAATAAGGGTTACACCCTTTTATTAGGGTTACGTAAGAGGAATCCCTGGATAAAGTGTTGGGTAAGGTTAATGGTGAAACTGTGTAAGGTTGAATGGATATATCATTGGGGTACAATATAAGGGTCAACATTGGTTTCTAAAGGTTATGTAAGTGTAGCATTAAACAATGATAAGGGTATCCAATTATTTATAAATTCCATGTAAGAGTATCCCTCTGCTACGTTAGGGTAAACCAGAGTCATCTAGGGATGTGTAAGGGTAACTTTATACCTTTATGATATAATTAGGTACTGTGAAAGTGTAAGACCATTCTACACTTATATTGCATTTATTTTGTGAAAGTCACTATAAAACCTTTATTTTTTATTCTGTATTCTCTAGAATACCTCTCCAAACCATTTCTAAAACTATAGATTCCAAAAACCATGGAATTGAATTTCATTTATTCATTAATACTTATTTCAAATTAATCATTATTGTATGAATTCCTTGATTCCATGAAATGGTTGGGAGATAAATTAATTTTCTAACATAATTAGTGCGATTAAATATATGGATCTGATTCGGTTTCTTTCTTAAAAAATTTTAAATGCTTGAGGAATTTATTTAGGTTGGTACATACTAATTTGAGATCCCCATAAATTCATTTCATGAGATCTATGAACCCCTCCTCTGTGATTCCCAAAAAAACTAAAGTAAGAACCCTATATTTTATAGCATGTATGACACACGACATCAAGCGCATTAGGTAATATAATACCCATATGCATTATAATATATTTACTATTTAAAATAGATTTTATGTATTTCATTTCACTTAACAATGAGTTAGATTGAATTACATGAAATAGATTCCTTCCAATATATCTTGCGTTACACGTAAAATAGACCTCCTTCAATGGTTTCTCTATACATAATATTGAGTTTTCCCAAGAAACAATCTATAATTAAAACATTATTATTTAATATAATAATATATAAAATAACTGTTATGGAAATTATTAACTAAATTAAAAAAATATATATGGTTTATACAACAAAATAATTCGTTAAAAAATTAGAAATGAATATAAGAACCAATTAAATAATAAAAGTATATTTTTTTCTAGAAATTTTTTTTATGTTCACAAAGTTGTTTTACCCCAATAGATTAAATTAATTACAATTATTGGGTGATATTAATTTAATAAATATTTTACACATTAAATCAATTTTTTTATATTAATCCAATATATTTGGTAATAATAATTTAAGAGAAAACCCAATATTTCACATAAAAACATATATTTTTATTAAGGTATTTTTACAGCCTTTTAAGAGAGAACCTATTTTAAATATTAATTTTGATGATTTTATGAATTTAATTTGATAAAATATACGTTATTTTTTAAATAAAAATGTCAAAATTATCTTATTATCATTTTTTTGGATTTTTATATGAAACATCATTTTTTAGTGAATAGTGAAAAATGATGTGTTTTAGTTAAAGACTGTCTTTTCATTTAAAAAATTATTAATGTTAAATTATATTATAAACATGTTTTAAAGTCACATTGGATATGTAATACATAAAATTATACAATTTATTTCATTATAATCAATTTACCCTTTTAAATTTAATAAAAAAACTTAACAATCTTTTAAACATTTTTCTACTAAAACCAGTTAATATGTCTGTCTGTGAGATTAGCATTAATACTAATTTTTCTACATCAGTGATTTGAGTTTTTAAAATAATATAGAAACCATTTTAATCAATATAATATTTTTTTTCTAATAATATCAACGTAATTTTTCACAAAAATGATTACTGAAAGTGATTAAAATTAATTATAATGATTAAGGTGTAATTTGACTTAAAATGGTCTAAAACCCTATGTTTAAGGGACCAAATGATAAATAAACTTTTCCAAAAAACATATAGCCATATTTAGTCCATTAAACATAAAATAATTTGTTTTGAGGCTTTTTAAGACTTTTTATAGGTAAGAACATATGTATACCTAACTTCTTTTCAAGAATACCAAGTGATTCCTTTTCTATAAAAGATCACCACATCTACCCATTCCTCACACATCTCGAACCTATTATGTTTGTACAAGATCTTCCCAAATTTCCTCCCAAATTTCCACCCCTAGACCTATAATCCTCTCTTCTGGTATAATACCTTCCATTGATGCCTTTTGGTTTAAACCAAAAGAAGTTACCCAATTAAAAGGTAATGTCTTTTCACAATCTCTCTAATGTCATTTCCATTCTCCAACCCCTAAAATATCATTATTCATTTAATACATAAAAAAATATTTATCCAAAATATACTAGTATGTTTTTATATTATGGTTTAGAAATATAATTAGACTCACCTCCATCTAATGAGCAACAAACATACTTTTCTCTGAAAGGCGGATTATTGCCTCACCAAACGATGATTGTTCAATTCTCCTTTACCACCTATTATAGTGGAAATTATGATATAAACACTATTTATATATGATATATATATTTTTTATTTTTTATCTATATTTATTTTTTATTTATAACATACATTTATCCTTTTCCAAGTTCTGTAAATACGATAATCTCATTTGAGGAGATGTGGACTACCGCCCCCTCAAAGTGATGTGATTTTTCCACACAATACGTGGAATGTATAAATGAATGGGAGTAATTAAAAATAATTGACTTAAAAAATAATTAATATACTCTTGAAATAATTATATTTCTGGAAATTATATATATATATATATATGTATGTATGTATCATCTCCTTTATTACCCATTCCCACACTTTAAAAGAGAAAATGTCATTTGTTGACGTGTGGACTACCGCCTCCTTGACATGATGTGATTATTTTAAATCAAATAATTCTATATATAATAATATATTATTAAATAATAATATATTTGTTATATAATTAAAAGTATGTAAATATTTGAGTTACTTACCATCTTTACAAAACGATCATTTAAAAATGGGAATGTTACTCATGCGTACGTATGGCCTACCGTCTCCATGATTGTAACATATTATCATTTTCATAACCATATTTAATGATTGATTTTAGATGTATAATTGATGGATAAAATATTATAATTATTGCACGGTTATTATTCTTGAGATTTTATACAATGAACCATATGACTATAGTTGACAAACAATAGTTGTTTTCATACATAAAACAAATTTGGTCAAAAACACCAGATGTAAAATTAATTGTTTTGGTAGTTGTACAAAACATGGAAATAAGTGAAAGAGAAGTAATTATAAACGTAAAAAATTTCTGAATAAAATATAAAAATAACATAAGTTTATTAAACAAGAATTTAAAGGATGTTCACCTGAAAGAAAACACTAGGTAAAGAATTCTTATCTCAATTTTATTTCTGTGAGGTATAATTTATTATTGTGCACCTAATTTATTATATATATATGGTGTAAATACTTTAAGATTAACATATAATATTAGGAAACCTATTATATTCATGGTATATAGATGTTTCATTTGATTATTTTCACTTTTGGTAATTTCAATTCATATGTAAGGGATTTTGTCTCAATTTACTTTCCATTGAAACATAATTTTTATTATGCACCAATTCACTTTTATTTGGTGTATATACCACCCATTAACAAGTTATTTCATGAATTGACTTCTTATTATGATATTATATGTTTCATTTAATTCAATAGTAATTATTATTTAAATGATTCAATGTGGTATGGGACATACTGTAATGTTTAAATATTATTTTTCCTCAAGAATGTTTTATTGTCAACAACCATTGTTTTACTTAACCTCCTTTGAGGTATTATTGATAAATAAAAATTCTTTATTCAATAAGAATATTTGATAAGTCACATTATCTATTTTATATATTATTAATGATTTTGAAAATCAATACACATGTTGGGGACCATTTAATGAATCCCTACGGGTTGAGGACCAATGAATGAATGCCCCTCAATGCATCGAAGTATCATGGGATTAATTAGATGATCAAATTAGTATGGTTAGACTATATTTTGATGGTACCAGTTCCATTTAACTAGGAAACATGGAGTCCAATAATTAATCATTTATTTAATATTATTATTCATTATTATTCATCCATGATATTTTGCATTGACATATATATGGGAACATTTCATTTCGGTTCTTTAATTAATGGCATGCATTTCAGTTTCATACATCGCCATATTTATTTTTCCTTGTCTTTATATATACATGGAATGTGTCTTCAGTTATTTACCTTTCCATATTGATTATTATCATTGATTAATTATGGATTCCTCTTTACTTTTACCTTACTAAGAATTTGATCTCTACAATATTATGTTTCTTTTCCAAGAAATCCATGATGTGTACTACGAAATATAGGTAGAAATATAATATATGGATTAGATTTATCCTCTGAGTTATTTATTTAGAATGATGAAAAAAATTATGTTGTGATTAATGAATTGATTTATAAAGCAATACTCATTTATGTATATGGTTAACCAAGATTACTAAACTGTTTGGTCCTTTTGGGATTGATTCTTTGTCATTATGATAATGTAATTTATATCAGATACTTGATTCATGCAATCTGAGGCTGGGTCACTACAGTGGTAATTAATGGGAGGTTTAGTAGAAAACTTGGGAAATGGATTTTGGAAAACCTAGATAAGAAAATTAACACTAAGGTAGAATTTTAATAATTATAGATGAAAAACCTATAATTTTGGTAAAGTATATATTAGTTGGGTCTTCCATGAAATACATCCCTATTTGTATACTAGAAGTGGACATGGTTCTGGAACAGATGTACCATTGAGTAATAACTCTGACAAGGTATTTCGGGCTTGAATCGGGGTAACCTGGTAAATGAAAACGGGCCTTACTGCAAACTTGGTTTGAAAATTCTGAGGGATATGCAAAATATAATTCACTTTTTATTTACAAACCATTATGAAGAATTTTGATACATAATAAGTAACATAGGTTAAACCTAAGGAGTTTTAGATTGAATATAAGGTGTCATTATTTATAAATTCAAATAATGATATTATTGATAAACCGTAGAACATGGAAGGACCTATATGAAAATAAAATGGATGAATTATTTATGTGTTTATTTTTTAGTGAAAACCATAATTAAAATTACATTTAGTGTTTAACCTTATTTTAAGGATTTCCATCATTTTTATTTTTATGAATTAAATTAATATGGTTTTAGAAAAGGAAAACCTGTAAGTCAGGTGAGAACCAATCAAATATAGAAATGTTTTGGGTATTGAACCAATTACCAAAGGACCATAAGGGTTTCATGCCAACAACTGACCTATGCAATGTTCTTGTTAATTTTTATTTTTTATTGGTTAAACAATTTAACAAATAAGTATTAATGATGAACCACTAGTAACACTTTTGAGGATTAGGGATTAATATATTAACCACATTATTTTTCAATGATAGTAATAGATAAATAATTTATCTTTTCACTCTTCTATAGGCCTTACAATCCATTAAAAGTATCTTTTAGTGCTTCAGAAATAAAAAAATCCACTATTGGTAATCAATTTTTGAGAGTAAAGGGATGAATTAGAATGTGATAAAGTGCCACCAAAAGTCTTTATTGTTCATATGAAAATGAAACCTATCATGTAATAATATTATGTTATATTAATGGTTAGTAAAATAATTACCCACCATTTGTAAAATTACTTCAAAATAAAAAATTTGTCTTAATACCTAAATTTCTATTGAACCGGTGGATTTATAAATCATCCAAGATTTATGGATTTGAGGCCCTCAACATTCCATTGATCATTCCCTTGTTTGTGATTTATGAACTCATTCACTCTTTATAAATATTTATTCTTATAATACAATTATGTATCTGTATATTCCACTATTTTTCACTTTCATAGAAACCTAGTTACATGGTTTTCCATGTGACTTTGTACATTCCATCCTCTATTTTATAGAGGATGTATTATGAATTATTATCATGATGTGGAATTTCAAACATAGTAATTATCAATCAATATATCGCCATGATTGATTTTCAATTGGGAGGATGAAATTTAAATAATGTAGGGAGAATGTGACACCCCAAAAGACTAAAGAAAGAACCTCGTATTCGATAGTGTGTATCACATGTGATATCTATCACATAAGGTAATATACTACCAGGATAATTTATAATATATTTACTATATAAAATAGATTCAATTTATTTAAATGTAAAAAACCCAAGTTTTATTGCATTACATGAAATAGAGATCGTCTTCTATATATTATGTTACACACAAAAGCGACCTTCTTGGATGGCTTTCTCTATACAGAATATTGAGTCTTATCGAGAAAAAATTATTAATTATAACATTATTATTTAGTATAATAAGATATAAACCAGATGTTATGAATATTATTAAGTAAATTATGAAAATAAATGTTTTATATAACTAAATCATTGGTTACAAATAAATTGGAAATTAATATAAGAACCAATTGAATATAAAAAGGATATTTATTATCGAAAACTATTTTTATGTTCACAAAGTTTTTTTACCCTAATATATTAAATTAATTATAATTATTGAGTGATATTAATGTAATATATATGATACATATTTAATCTATTATTTTTTATATTCATAAAATAGATTTTGTAAGCATAAGATAAGAGCAAACCCAATATTTCACATAAAAACCTATATTTTTATTAAGGCATTTTTACCGCCTTTTAATGGAGAACGTATTTTAAAAATTAATTTTGAAACTTTAATTAATTTAATTTGATAAAAAAAATTAATTCATAATGTCAAAATTATATTAGGATGAATTTTTTGTATTTTTCTGAGAAACTTTATTTTTTAGTGAATAGTTAAAAATATTGTGTTTTAGTTGAAAACTGTCTTTTTGTTTAAGTAATTATTAATGTTAAATTATATTATAAATTTGTTTTAAAGTATATTTGGATAAATTATACATCTATAAATACAATGTATTTCATTATAATCAATTTAACGTTTTAAATTGAATATAAAAGCATAACAATATTTTGAACATTTTTCTACCTAAACCAGTTAATCAGTCTGTTTGTGAGATTAGAATTAATACTCATTTTTTTGATTTTGTGATTTGAATTTTGAAAATATGACATAAAAAATTTTAATCAATTTAATATTTTTTATCTAATATTAATAGCTTAGTTTTTGAAACAAATTATCAATGAAAGTGATTAAAATTAATTATAGTGATTAAGGTGTAATTAAGTTTAAAATAGACTAAACCCCTAAGTTTAAGAGCCCAAATGACCTTGAAACTTTTATAACACCCATTTATATCCATATTTCGAAAATGCATCTTCCATTCATGATTCTAGGTTGTTTTTATGACTTTTTATCAGTAATAACATGGGTACACTTAACTTCTTTTCAGGAATACCAAGTGAGTCATTTTACTTTCCTATAAATGGCCACCAACTCTACCCATTCCTCACACCTCTCCAACCAATTATTTTATTACAAGATCTACCCAAATAGACTCAATATATCTATCCCCGAGACCTAGAACCCTTTTTTTGGAATAATACCTTCCATGGATTCATTTTAGTATAAATCAAAATAAGTTACTTGATTAAAAGTTAATGTCTTTTCTCAATATCTCCAGTTTCATTTCCTTTATCCAACCCATAAAATCTACTTATTATGTTCTAAAATAAAAACACCAGTATCCTAAATATACTTGGATGTTATTATACTAAGTTTTAGACATACACATACACACACCTCCATCTAATGTGCAATGGACATACTATTTGTGTGAACAGAGAATTGTTGACTCCTGAAATGATGATTGTTCAATTATCCATTACCACCTCTTATGGTGGCCATTGTTATAGAAAATATATTTATATAATATATATATATATATGTTATTTATAATTTTTTAAACTTCTATAATTTTTATTTATAACACACATTTATGATTTCCATGTTGTGTAAATACGATAATCTCGTTTGAGAAAGTGTGTACTATCACCCCCTCAAAGCGATGTGATTCATTCCCACAATACATGGAATGTATAAGTGAATAAACATAATTAAACATAATTTAAATACACAACATCAATAATATATTCATTACATAATTATAGTTCTATAAATATTACATATTTATATATTTATATCTATACTTATATATTTATATCATCTCCTTTATTACCCCTTCACACACTTTAAAAGAGATAACATTGTTCGTGGACGTGTGGACTACCGCCTCCCTGACATGATGTGATTAATTTTATATAAAATAATTCTATATATAAGTATATATTATTAAATAATATTATAATAATTATATAATGATCATTCTTAATATATTTTTGTTACTTAACTTATTTCCAAAACGATCGTGTAAAAATGGGAATGTTACTCATACGTACGTACGACCTACCGTCTCCATGATTGTAACATATTATAATTTTCATAACCATATTTAATTATGAATTATAAAATTATAATTAATTTAAAAATATAATAATTATTTCATTTATATTATTCTGGAGATGTTTTATAATGAACCATTTGACCATAGTTGGCCAACAATTGTTGTTTTGACACAAAAAAATGAATTTGGTAAAAAACACCTGATATAAAATTAATTGCATGAATTATTGTATAAAAAATGGTAATGAGTGAAACAAAATTAAGTATAAAAATTAATTGTATTCTTATTAATGTATAAAATAAAAAAAAACTTTATTATACAGGAATTTAAATGACGTTCACTCGAAAGGAAATGAAATGTAAGGAATTCTTGTCTCACTTTTCTTTCTGTGAGGCATAATTTATTATTATGCACCTAATTTCTTATATAAATATAGTGTATATACTGAAACCTTGTCATATAATATTAGGAAATAAATTTTAATCATTTTATTTAGATGTTTAATTTGATTATTATCACTTTTTGGTCTTTCGATTCATATCTAATGGATTTTATCTCAATTTACTTTCAGTTGAGAAATATTTTTTAGTATTCACCAATTCAATTTTATTTGGTGTATATAATACCCATTGAAATTTTATATCATTAATAAACATATTATCATGATATTATAAGTTTCATTCAATTCAATTGGTATTATTATTTAAATTCTTCAATGTGGTATGGGACACATTAGAATGTTTAAGTATTATTTTTTTTCAAGACTTTTTTATTATCAACAACCCTTGTTATACATAACCTCCTTTGAGGTATTATTGAAAAATCCAAATTATTTATTTCATATGGATATTTTATAAGACACATTATATATTTGATATATGATTAATGCTTTGGACATGCAATACATGGGTTGGGACTGTTTATGGAATGCCCTATGGGTTGGGGACCTGTGAATGAAAGCCTCTTGATGTATTAGTAGTCTCATGGAATGAATTATTTGCACAAATTAGTATGGTTAAAATATATTTTTATGGTATTGGTTCCATGTACCTAGTAAATATGATGTCAAATAACGAATTATTTCTTTCATATTATTTTTTGTTATTATTCTTCCATGAGATTTTTCATTGACATATCTATGGACACATTTCATTTCATTTCATTGATTAATAGAATGTATTTCAGTTTCATACCTTTCCATGTTTATTATTCCAAATCTTGTTATTTTTCCAATAATTTCCTTTCTATATTAGTTATGTACTTTCTTTAATTTTATTGATTACATGGCTTGTGTGTTTAGTTATTTACCTTTCCAAATTGACTATTCTCATTGATTCATTATGTATTCTTCTTTACCTTTCCCTTACTAAGAATTTGAGATCACCCATATTATATTTCATCCTCAAGAAATACAAGAAGCATATTATGAAATATATACAAAAATATACTTGATGGATTAGAGTTTTCTATGGAGTTATTTATTTATAAAGAAACAAATAAGTTGTAATCAATATATTAATTTGTAATTAAATCCTCATTTGTGTATCTTGTTTACCAAGACTACTAAATAGATTAGTCATTCAGGTATTTATTAATTGTAATCATGACTATTTAATTGATATAATACATCGACTTCAATCTATCTATGGTTGGGTCACTACATCCTTGATTGAATCCTGATCTTTCTTTTGGTTTCTAGGTGCAGTTGTTTCCCCCTCTCTCTCCCTTCTATTATTGGTGTTGTTATATAGAGCAATACATTTTTAGGTATTTAATTTTTGTTCACTTACAAATTGATTCATCTTGATTCCTTCTATAATGTTAGGGATTAATAATTTTTAAATATTGATAATATATAAATTATCAATAGATGATAATTGAGTTATTATATTCGAATGAGAGTTGAGTTGTTGTCCTATATTATCATAGTATGAAATAATTTATTACCTTATACTAAAAAATAATAAAAATAAGGTAATTTCACATGACTAGTATTCTAGATAGATAATTTATTATCACATGTGGTTTATTATTATCCTTGTAGGAGAAAATAACAAGAAAATACATTGGAATAAGATGATAATTCATAAATTATCAAGGAGAGAAAAACTATTAGAAAAAGTGATATTTTATTTTTTTGGAAATAAAATATTTGAATTTGGATATACAAATATTTAAAAATAATTTTTAGTAGAAAATTATATAGATTCTTCTTGGAATTATATCCTTTGATGAACCCGGAGATTCTTCATCAATAACTTGGGGTAAGATGTTTCTTCCCATTTTAGGGCTCTTGTTTATATGTGTTTCGTTGATTTATTTCATGTATGGGAATAATTGTTTCACTACGGTTTATTTTGAATTCATGGGGGGTGTGTAATTCCCATGAGACATGTTATAATGCTTCATGCAATGAGTTTTTAATTTATCCTATTCTTTCTGTATTGTGTCGATCACATTTTTGTATATTTATACCTTATTCTCGTGATTCCATTTTTTCCTTCTATTATCTACCTTATATGATTATTTCTATTATTAGAGGTTTCATTATTATTACTCATAATGGGTGGACCATCATGACATGATTTTTCTTTATAGGAGGAACACAATACATGATGTGGTGGTGATGATGGACCTGATTACAGTGTAGAGATACAATAATACCATGGAATGATAGGTTTGGGATGGACTCATTATCTGTATATCCTGAAGCATAATGCTTACTTGATTTTTGAGTAGCATATCATGATAAGGATATGATTGATGCTTATTTGACTTTTTAGAAGAAAGTTACACTTGAGGCTTGGAGAAAATCATGTAGCATGTATGCACGATTCCCTAAGGTTTTTGGGAGAGAGATTCATAATTTGATATTTAGTTTGGTTACTTCTGATATCTTATCATTATCATTCTATAATGCAGCTAAAGAAGGTGGAACATGGGGTATATGGCAACATGGTTATTTTATGACCATTAAATCATATATTTTATTTTTAAATTATTACGTATTTATTATTATTATCAAGTGCACCTGTAATAGTTGTCACGCATGTTTAAGGATGTATTGGTGGTTTCCTACTGAGTCTTGTACTCGCACCACACTAGGGAATTTATTTTCACTTATAGATTTCTTGACTATGGATCTAGTGAATATTAAGTCACACAAGGTATATTATTGATCCATGAAGGATGGGTATGGATGTGGGACTATGAAAAAGTCATGAATTATCAAAATGTTATTTATTTATTTATCTTCTAGACCATATTATTTTGTATTTCTTGGGGATTTGAGAGCATGTTGATTATATTTAGGATGTGTGTTATTTTTTTTATTCAGTTTCTTCATGATTACCCGGATTAGTAATTAATTTTATTATTTTAATTATTATTATTTATCTATGACATGATACTTAGGGTATAATATCCCCATTGGTAGACATATACCCTCCCTTTTATTTTTAATCCTCTTGTGTATGGGGAGTTTCACATGAGGTTATATAGAAATCTATATTAGTACCAATGGATAGGTTCGAGGAATTACAAAAACCAAATGATGGTGGATTTTACTATGGGCAAAGTATAAATGCAACTTCAGTGGAATCTATATCTAAATATTTATCCCCTATAATTCCATTTTCATTCACTCCCTCAATGAGTCTATAATATTACAATTCAATGATATATAATTCATAGCCTAACATTAAAATGTTAGAAAACCCCTAAAATATTATTAAATCAAAACCAAATATACCATAAGACACTATTATCATGACTGCAACTAATAATGAAAAAATATGTCAGGGTTTTGTGTACTCCATTCAGCAATCTTTCCATTTTGGTAGGCTTTAGCATCTCTGAGGATCCAACTGCGAGTACAATTGCCTCTATATTAGCTTTTAGTGTAACACCATAGAATGATAAAGGGTTTAATTACTAAATGATATTAATCATGTCAACAAGGAGCACCATTATTTTTGGGATCCTACCGGATTAGAATTCCACACTTATGCGTTCTTGTCCTTGAGTCGTGTTCAGGGTGGGTGACCTTTTGGGATGTTTCCTAGAGTGTGTGTGTGTGAGGAAAAATCACATTGATATAACATATGTTTACCTGTAGGGATATTCATTAGTCATATGAAATGTGCGGGCAAATGGGTGGGCCCAAAGTTGGGGAACATGTGGTGGTACTTGGCAGGCCAGGACCGAACATCCATGTTAAAGTGGGATGTTTGTGTTATTTGTGTGGCCCAGTTGTTACATTTTTTATATGAGCATGAACCTATATTTAAGTTTGGTACTCTACCTGGGTTGAGATTTTGGGTCCACAATGAATACGTTCTTCACCAGGGGGTGAATGTAACACCCTAGAAAGATTAAGGGCTAAGTGACTAAATGATATGACTCATGTAAACAAGGTGTGTATTTATTTTTTGGAGTCTACCTGATTGGAACTATATAGTTAAGCATGTTTGTCCTGGAATAGTGATCAATATGGGTGACCTTTTCAGATGTTTCCCAGGGTGTATACGAGCAAGGAAAATGAACATTGAAAATAACATGTGTTGGCCTATGTGGGAATGCATTAGTCAGATGACCCGTTTGAGCACATGGGTGGGGACTACGTATCTGCGGGGAAACTGGTGGTACCTGGCGGACCAGGACCTGACAATCATGTTTAGGAGGGGTGTATGTACTATCAGAAGGGCCCATTTTTTATAATTATCATTGTAAAAATCCATGTTTTATGAGTTGAATAAATATAAGAAAAAGGTAATTGTATTTCCCTGTTGAAATCATATTCTAGTTTATTGATATCATGGGAGACCTACGCATTTTATTGATATCGATAAGGTGTTTCTTTCTTTTTGAGAGTCAAATTGATTAGAACACTACAATTAAGCATTCTTGGCCCATAGTATTGATCATTATGGGTGACCTTCTGTGATTTTTTTTAGGGTGTGTGCAAGTGATGAAAAATCACATTGGAAAGAACATGTGTTAGCCTATGGGGGAATGCTTTAGTTAGAATACCCGTGTGAGCAATTGGGTGGGCCCCAGGGTGGGGACTACGTATCTTCGGGGAAACTGGTGGTTCTTGGAAAGCCAGGACCTGACATCCATGTTAAGGAGGGGTGTACGTACTATTAGAAAGGCCCAATTGTTACAATTATCATTGTGAAAATCCATGTTTTATGAGTTGAATGAATACAAGAGAAACATAATTTTCATTCCCAATTGAAATCATATTCTAGTTTATTGATATCATTGGAGAACCTTTGTAAAAAAATCCTCCATAAACAACTATAGAATACTGTTAACCTGGAAAAAATTCCCTTGTATTTTTATCATGAATAGAATTAGTGAATAATATATACTATATTTACTTCTCCACAAGAAATATAAAATGCTAGTGTTATCCTTTAAATCATGAAATATAGTTCTTGATCTTGACCACTGAAAAATATAAAACAAGAAGTTTTATCTCTAAAATAGAATCTTATAACCTATATGAAATAGGATTAACTAATTGAAGTGATATAATGGATGATTCGACATTTCAAATGAAAAGGTAAGGCATAACATCATAAACCTAGAATATACATTCCATTAAATTTCATCATGTTAACTCAATTCCTTCAATGTAATGTGAAACTAATTCCCATACAATATAAATATGATGCTAGACTTCCAATAAAGGCAAACCGACACCATCTTTACACTAAACTTCTAACATATTCTCAACATCCACCGCATCATATTTATTTAGAAGATGATATTAAACATATTAATTTAGTTTTTTTTGAACCATAATGTCCTCCTTACATTTATAATCATCTCAACTTACATCCCACTATTATAGACTAAAAAAATATAGTTGGAATGGAAACCTTTTCATATCTTCCCTCCACTATTTAAACCTCCATTGGCTGGTTGAAAGTTTTTATAGTCTTAGAAAAATAATGATTCTCATAGATAAACTTAAAAATAGTAGTGGTATAACAAATATCCCTTCCATAAACATTTCCATCACTTTCAATGGTTCCATTAATATGGTCAACAATGATCCCGTAAGGAATAGTATGCTAGTATATTGTGAAAAGAAGTTATTCGCCCTTCTTAGGAATATTCTGTACATTCTCCTCCTAGATTCGTTAATAATGATTTATAGTTATAGAAGTGAAATGTACTTCCTTAATCTAGAAAAAAATTGTGAGTTGTTTTTCTCGACACATTACCACAACTATACAAGATGTTCCATTTTAGTCTGCTTCTTCTGTGATGGATTTTAAAAAATCTCTACTTGTTCCTTATTGGCTCACCAAAATCATAGAACTTTTCTTTTTATTTTGGTTTATGTAAAATGAGTGAAATAAATTATAGACACAACATCACTACAATCACATTTCCTTGCAACTCCGCCAAACTGTAGAAGCAACGTGGATGGAATTTTTCCACACAACTATAGAGAATACTATGGATTCAACATTCTATTCCCATAATTTCCCATAAATTATAGTTTATTTTCCTCCTAGTTATAAAAATTATTACCACATTACCAAGTGAAACAATAGTGAAAAACCATGTACTCTATATAGATTTTTCCTAGAGGAAGCTTCATATATTCCCTATTCTTTCCATACATAAAAAGGAATTTTTTATTTTTTACCCAACCAAAAAGATCATCTATAGGGAAATAATTCAAATATAATCTTTCCATCATGGTTTATTTTTATTCAGATGAATTGTAGACTTCCAAAAGTAATCTTCCTCTGTAAAAAATGTCTTCCTCTTTATTTTCATCTATTATTCCATTTGAAACATCATCCATTATCTAACACTTTTTTCTAAATGTATTACTAGATTACACTTTCTCTTACAGCTCTAAACACTGAATCAAAATATAAATCACTTCTTCAATATTTATGAACCAATTAATCATACTCACCCACATGAAAACAAGTCAAGAACACCCTTACTAACTGAAAATGTCCAATAAAAATCAATCATCCAGCCACATTCAACACATTTCATATATAGGTCCATGCATATATCATCTTATAACTCATATAAATAATGATGCCGATAAAGGAAAATATCATATAAATTGGTATTACTTTTTTAGCAATATTATCATAGTTTCACTCCTAACGTGCAACAACAAACAAAGTCCTCGCCACTAAGGGCAGACCACACATCTCCCTCTCGATGATTTCTATCCTCTGAGAGTCAGCACATTCCCACTCTTTTTTTACTTATAGATCTTTTTCTCTGGTGATACTAAAATATTTTCTCCATTGTTGAGTTTTATCATAATGAAAGGAAAAATTTATTAGTACTCATACCTAACAATGAGATCAAGACATTACATATATAAAAAAAGGATGGAAAAAGTCACAATATTATTCAATATTTCCTGATGTGATAGTAACAGAAAAACACTATATGAATAAAGTATACTAAAGATAGTGTATAATAAGTTTAAGGACTTGTAAAATGAGATTATGAATATGAATAAGACAACTTGAGTAGAATACATATCTCTATGATCTAGACCAAGAAGTCCCAAGGTCTATTCAGCCTAGCCAACCAAGTTATAAAATTAAAGTTATACCCATTCCCTCCCTTACAAACAAATTCTCCTTTTAATAGTGAATGATAAACAATCACAACCCCTACCTACACCAACAAATAAAGGGGGAAAACCACTACCCTTGGTAGTTATTACAACCCATGTCAAACAAAAAAAGGACTCCCTATGTAAAGTTCCCTACATAAGGCTATGTCTCCCATATTGTTATGTATCGGTCTACTAAGAAGGAAACTTTGTGTAAGGGTATCTTGAATCTCTATGTATGGGTATCTCAATAGGTCCATCACATCCTAACACATGGTTTATGATTTATTAATTAAATAAGATGTATTGAGAATAAGGTAAGGATAAAAGTGTTTATCCAAGTTTTTTTTTAAATATGGTTGAATATGATTCTAGCCCATTAGTGGTTCATTTTAATCAAAAAAATATTATTTTCATGAAGTTATTTTAACACATGATTTAGATAGAATAGTTTTTTGTTAAGTATTCTTACTAAAAGAAAATAAAAGTTATTTATTGAAACAAAATGTTTTGTGTATCTTAATAAGACATTATACAGATAATATTGTGTTTATCAGTCTAGTAGAAGTATGTTTGGACTCATAAAAGTTAATAGTTAATAAATAAATGATTACATGGTAAAACGTTTAATTTATTTCCCCTTAATATCCTAAAGTGTTTAGGATATGTGAAGAAAAAGAAAAATATAAAGGTTTTCATTTAGTTATCATAAATATGTAGATATAACTATTTCATATAGGATTTTACCAATATAAAATTAAATTTATATTTCACTTAATATACTCTATGGTTTAGGATATATGTAGATAAAGAAAAATATAAATAGTTACATTTAGTTATCATGAAACGTGAATATCATTTTTTTCCTGAAGTATTGTACTAGTTAAAATTAAAAAGTGAATTACACTTAATATCTTAAAGGTGATTAGGATATATAGGTAAAGAGTAAATCTTCATTTTATCATTTATTAACATTAGATGAATAAATTTATATATATATATATATACTTTTTGTGAAATGATATTAATTAATAACCTCTCAAAGTATAACTTTGAGTTATCCATAACCTATGTTCATTATGGATTTTTATAGGTCATGAATAAATGATGGGGTTAGTATGAGTAGTATTATTTCACAGAGATAAATATCGTGGGGAAAATAATATTATTATTTATGTTCACTCGAAGATCCAATGACCATAACACATTGTAACTCCTAGGCCTATATGGGTGTTCATATTTTTAGGAGAAGGTTGAATTTTTAATTAGTGGGGAAGCTGTACTTTTAACTAGGCATTGGAATAATGTTTTAAATTTTTGAGCACCCCAAACCCATGTTTTTAGACATGAGTGGGTTGTTTCTTGAGGATTCAAGTGTGATCTTGGGTTCTAGGGTTGGGATAACATCATGCTATTATAGTCCCACTGGATAGGTAGTGGGCTTCGATGGAGGGTAGTGGTACATCACATCTTCACTAGCTAGTTAATGATTCCATCACCATCCATCCATGGGTCTAGTTTTTTTATTGTTTAAATAGGGTTAATGTGTAATTTAACCCCATGCCACATTTTTTGACCTATAAATGGCCAGTGGAGGGGCCATTTTACATCCATATTTTACCATATTATCCCTCCCTTGTACATGGTGTGATTTCCCCAATTCATGTAATTTTATTATTTATTTAGATTGTAGGATTTGGGTGATTTTGTCCCTCATATTTCTTATTTATATTATCATTCTTCATAGCCTTTATTGGTCATATTTTTAATGAGGGTGGTGACCTGTTTTAAGGGTATTTTTATGGTTCATAGACTTAACACATTTACATTTTAACCAAGGGATAATATTGGATGAGAAGGATCTTACAAGGATATGGTAGGTGGTCTGCAAATTTTTCCCATAATTCCTCCATGTTTTTTAAGTGTGTTTATCATAAGGTTAAGCCTTATTTTTCATGAAACAACCTAATTTAAATGGAATGTTTAAAAATTTATTCTTACCTTTGTTAAACTCCCTTTTTAAATTCATCAAACTTTAGAATAAGGGTTGTCATGGTAGAATTATATGGTATTGCAATTTACTTAGAATTAGATCCCCATAGCCTAAGTTGTGTGATATGGTCTAACTATTTAAAAAAGAAGCAGTGATTTTAATAATGGAATTTTAAATGTAATTTCAAAATCATTAGTATTATAAATGGAATTGGATGAATAATAATCCCTTGTAAATAATAAAGTGGATTCAATTGGAATGGCTTAGCTATGAATGCAGCCTTATGAAATTTTCTAGAAAATGGGAACCAAGATAGTGGTGATGTGATTGGGTATGATAACTTTAACGGACCTTATAATGGGGTTACTAGATTAGAAATCATGTTTCCCTTAAACTTTTAAATTGTAACCCTTGGTGATATATTTTAAATGATTGATCCTTAAATGGTAAAGATGGTAATTAATCGAAAAATGATTATTTTGGATAAGCTCAGGATTATAAATTTCATTGGTGGATTGTTATGTATTGTCATTTTTTCTATTAAATGATTTATAATATTACAGTGTGTGGGTCACTTCAACTATTATAATAAATTCTCATATGGGTGGTTTTGTTATAAATGCTATAAGAAAATTCTTATAGAGGTTGTACGTGATATTCATAAAGAAAACACCCTATGAAGGTGGATCTCAGTACTAATTATGAACACACCCATACAGAGGTGGGAGTCATTGATAACCGAGAAAACACCCATATCGGGGGTATGTGATAACTAATGAATACTACCTAGGTGGTGGTTTGGGATAACTAATAATACACATAGAGTGGAGGTTCGTGTTACTATGAAGGAACAACCATAATGGTGATTTGTGACACTATGGTTGGAATTTGCTACTAGATGTGCTCAGATACACATTGGTACTGGAAAAGCAGGTATAGACTGATCATAAGATTCACAATCGAGCCTATATTTTGGTGGTTATTTAAAATAGTTGTAAAAAAATATTAATTATTACTTATTAAATCTTAATTTTCATTCACTTGATTATTATTAAACTAATTTATATATAGAGGTTATTAGTGTTGGACTACTAAGTTGTACTCACACCCTCCTCGTGACTCTATAGAACTTGGTTACCTGGGCATATGATGCTTGTTTATTGGTTACATGATATAGTGAAAGGCCCACTTCATGATGTTTTATTACTATACCAAGATAGTATGGATGATAGGACTAGGTGGGACTCATGAACAATTAGGTTTGGGATATTAGCCTCAATTATTATTTTATATTATTGTAGTATCATTCTGTATGACTCTCCCATGGGGGATCTAATATGTTATGTATGACTCATTCATTTAATATTCCTTGTGATGTTGTGTATACTTACTTTTTGGAACATTCCTTGTCTTACTTATGACGTTCATTTGGCCTAGGTTTTATATTTATTATTATTTTGTACTAGTATTTATACTCTAACAAAAGGGAATTGTCTCACCAGGGTAACTGTATAATTCCTCTCTACAAGTAGGTACCCTCGGTCATATGGGTAGGAACACCTAAGTCTATATAGTGAACCAATGTGTTTATTGTTCATAAAGTGATCTTGTTTGGGACATTACAATAAAGATTCAGAGCTCTCTTTTGTCCTATAATTTTTTCATGGTAAATAAGAGATTAAGATGTTATAGGGGAAAGGTAATGATCTAATTCATTGGTCTTACATTCACTTACATGGGAGAAAAACTGAGTTTCCAATGGTGGTATTTTTTTTACACATTTATGACGGACGCATTTCCTCTTTGAGTTGTGAACATGGATTTCACGTTTTTGGTTTATGATATTTCTTCTCCTAGAATGGTCTGTAATGGGTGCATGTGTATTTATTCATAATGCTATGAACATAAGATTTGGGTGTCTTATGATTTTTGTATGTTATTGTTAACTTCCCGTGATTCACAATAATTTTTGTGGAATATGTCTAATAGTAATTTACATCTTCCAATGGATTAAAATTATATATATATATATTGTTATTTTAAGTGTTTATTTCAATTTATTTGGTTTACAAATAAGGGAACGATGGCCTTTTACTTGACCAACTTACATATGGTTAATTTTCTAGTATAAATGACATATAAAGTGGTGGTTTTGGATAAATAAAGTTCTAATAAGAATCTAATTAGGTGTTTTCCCTAATAATATGTTAATGAAATTGTATTTAACAAAACAATTGACTTTAAAACATGTCAATTTTTTAAAATTCTAAAATAATGGGTAATGAATGATTTTTAAATTTGAATCATTGGGTTTAAATAGAAAATATTAATTAATGTAAAATGAGAAATGATGGAACCTTTAGAGATCAAATAGATTAGTATCCCTTTTGTTTGTGCCTTGACCCTGTGTATAGGTAGTTTGGGCTGGAGATAGATCCAAGGTCGTGATACCCATGGATGTGTGTTTGTGTGACATTGATGGGTCTACATGTGCTAGATATTAGGATGTAACCTATTTTTCCTTCAATTATTATGTATAAATGATATTGTGACGTGTTTTCTTATATAATTGTTTCTTGTGACCATTTTGGGTTGGTGACCCTTGAGAATTTTTCGGACCCTAGAATGGGTTTTTTGGAATATTGTGTCATCTATAGTTGTTTTGTATCTTTGGGTGTGTGATACCTAGAGTAAGCAGTTGTTCTTGGTTTGAAAGACATTATGTGTTGTTAAATAGGGGTATAAATGATTCTAAAGACCAATTACTTGTGTGAGACCCAACCTAAGGAGATATGTGTAAGATCCCAATTTTATTTCATTTATAACTCCTGGTTGTTATGTCGAGTCACCAGGTTGGGGATCAATGGTGGTTGTGAGATGGGTTATACTGTTTTTGTGTGTGTTTTAAATGTATGTGATGTGATGGTATATGATTCAACATATAGGATCGATTCTTATAATGTTTTATCAATGTTTTGGTAAGTTATTGGTTGTTCCTTGTATTTCATTCTATGAAAAAAAAACTTGAGGGGATGTATTTTGGTGTCTGAATCTTGTTTTGAAGTGTAGGATTATTCTGATGTCTTTCCCTATCACTTTTTGATCTATTGTTGGATAAGATAAATGGATATGAAAATGATTTTCTAGTTTTTTTTTGTAGGATCTTGGGTAAATTTTTTTATTCTTGAAGCCATTCCTATGGTGATGGGAAGTCATCTGTTATACTTTATTCACAATAAATGTTGACCTAGTTGGATTATGCAAGAAGGATGCCTCAAGTTTGATATGACTGATGTTCCAGGAGGCATGGTTCAATGCTTGAGAGGGAAATAGGGAATTGTTCAATAAATACATGACTAATGGGATTTTGATTCTGGGTTTTTGATTTTTCACTGGGGTTGCATGACCCCATGTTTTTAGTGAGGTCACTGTGGTAGGCACATGCTCAAGGTCCACTATTTCATTGGGTTATGTAAACAGGTGTCTTTGGGAATTTAGTGTTTAATGAACTTGGACCATGATTGGATTAATCCGGGAAATCCAAATAGGTAATCATATTTTATGGGTGGATCTATACTGAGCATTAAATTATGGCTCTATATTTTTTTAATTGATCTAAGCATGATTGGATCAGTTATGCATCCATGTATGATGGGAAGCAATAAAGATCTTGGGTAGTTGAGCACATAAAAAGTGGAATATGACTAGGTTCCAAGTAATGACTCCAATGAGTGTGATCAGGTGATTTTTAGATTTATTATGGAATAAATTAGTCTTTAAGCTGAGTATGTTACGAAAAAATAGATTATGGTGGTTCATTTTGTGTTTTCATATGGAACTTGATGAGATGAGTTGAAAACCACATTCATCATGTCTGTATTAGAGATGAAAATTTTCAATTTGGGAATCAAAAAGTGATTTGGGGAAGTTGGTTTGTACATGGACTATTTATGAAAGGTTTTTATGCATCCTTATTAGTTGGAAATTTGGTTATGAGGATAGATTATGAAATTTAATTAGTGTTATTGTGCATGTTTAGCTGTAGAATGTTGGGAAATATATCGGGCATAGTGTGGTAATGTTGTTTCGATGTTTTAATAGGCTTCACTGATGATAGAGTCAGACCACACCATAATTTTGTGGTTATAAGCTATGTTTTATTGTTTTTATAATCATGGACCTATTGATCGTTTTTAATATGACACCATTAGTGTTTCAGAATGGATGGGATTGAGTGAGAACAATATTTAGGTATGTTTTTCAATGATGGGCATGGATATTGTTTTGGTAGTCAAAACTCCATGAGGTGGTGGTTGTGATATGGATGTGATTTAGGTGTTTGGGATCCATTCGTGGTTAATTAGATTTAACTATTGGTCGACATAGGTTGGGAGATTCGAATTGAGGGTGGTTGACCATCGAGACTTGTTAAGTACGAGAAGTGTTATGGTGGAGAGTTTTTTATTCTTTTTCTCATATGACTATTAATATTTTGAGAAAGATACATAATTGTTTATTTGTTATTGATATTGATTTGGAACAGGGAATCATAAAAAAGTTCTTAGTGTTTGAAAACCTCAAACCATTGTTTTATACACATGTGGGAAGAGGGGGTTAAATAGGTTTCAATAGTTAAATAGGGGCCCGAGGAAGGAACCAAGACATCATCATTCATTAGCAGTTCAAATGGTTGGTTAGTACAGTTCCACCGACCATAGTCTATTCTTCATGGGAGGTAAATGGTTATTAATAGACTCACTAATTGTACATTTATCCTAGAACCAACCACCAACTATTCATTCGATCTAGTTTTTCTTATTTTAAAAGAGGTGTAAAATAGTTAGTTAACCTCATCACACCCTTTCTTCTAATCCTAAAAATGAATAGTGTGGAGGACATCTTATTGACACATGGGAGGCTCTTCCCTATCCCATGTCCATGGTTACTCTCCCCCAATTCAAGTTTGTTTCTCTTTCCATCATATTTGATTGAAGGATACGAGTGAGTCCATCCCTCCTCATGCTTATTTTCTTGTCATTCATCACATCATGTTTAGTTCTCATCATTTATGTGGGTTGTGACATATTTTAATTGATTTTGAATATTTCTTCAATTTATCCAATTTCTTCTTAAACAAAGGGATGTTATAATATGGGAATGGTCCCTACAAGGATAATGTTAGTTTTCTCCAAATTTTACTAACATTCATGTTATGTTCATGTAGTTCGTGTGTTATGTGGTTATGTCAGAATTGATTCACATCAAAATAATTTAAATGGATTTCTTAAAAATGTTTGTGTGAATTTTCTGAATTCCCCATATACTTTCATTCATCTATATAACATGGGTGATCATGGTAGAATGCCTCAATATTTCAATTTACCATGGAATTGTCCTGGTGTTACATATGTTATATGATGTGCTCTAAATGATTAAAATGTAATCTATGATATTAATCAATGATATTGAAATGGAATTTCATAGTCATTTATATTATAAATGTTAGATTAATAATACTAATCCCTTGTAAAATAGAGGGTTGATTCAAAGGGAATTCCTTAGCTATGCATGTGGGCAAAAAATTGTTTTTGAAATTGAAGATTTGGAAGGTTGTGGTATGATTGGAAATTGTAACTTTAATGGAACTTATAATGGGATTCATTGATTAGAAATCAAGTGGCTAATAAATTTTGGATGGGTATCCATTTATGGGGAGTTTAAATGGATGAAACATAAATAGTAAATATGGTAATTAGTCAAATAATGATGATTTTTTATGAGATTGGGATTATTAATTGGTTTGTGGAATTATGATTCATTTTCATAATTTTATGTTAAATGATTGATATTGTTAATGTGAGTGGTTCAGTGATATTATTATAGAGAACAACTATAGTAGTTTTTATTCTATAACTTGTATAGAAAAATTCTCATAGTAGTATTATGTGATATCTATAAAGAAAAATCCCCATGAAAGAGGAGGAATTTGATAACTATGAACACACATATACAGGTTGGTCTATGATAAATAAGAAAACACTCATAGAGGTAGTACGTAATGACTATTGAATACTCCCTGGGTGGATGTCCAAGATTACTAATAATTCAGGTTTATTGTAGAGATTTAAATTTAAAAAAATTCCATAATGGTAGTTTGTATTACTATTTTTTGGAATAGCCAACCAAACCTACGCAGATACACCATGACACTAGAAGAAGAAGATATGGATCAATCTCATGTGTCACCCTAAAGCCTGTGGTTTGGTGTTTACATACATATTTTATTTCAGAAATCTAATTAATAATTTTTCAATCATAGTCTTGTATAAACCAAATTATTTTCAATATGGTATATTTAGGGATGTTTTTGGTGGTGGCCTACTGAGTTGTACTCACACCCTACTTGGGCCACTATTAAGCTTTGGTACCCAAGAAAATTCTACTTGATTGTAAGTTATAGTTTATAAGAAAATTCCCACCTTATGATGTTTGATTGGAATACTAGTATTCTATTAATGATGGGACTAGGTAGGATGTACGACTGGTATGGGTTTGGATTGTGTGAGAGCCCACTGAACCTTGACTTAGAACTCGTGATTATGTTGTCAAATCAATGGGCTGGCAATAGAGGCTAACTATAAGAAATTTTAGCTATATATTTTTGGTGTTTTAAAGGTATGACAGATGATGTGAGATGGTTCGATTTGTGTTATAAACTCACATGAGATACTATCAAGGTTTTGGTAAAGTATTTGTTATGTATTTCTAACACATTGCCTTATTATAGTTCATTATGTTGTGTTTATTTATTTTTGGCAGCTACCTTATCTTATGTATGATGTTTATGTGGCCTAGGTTGTATGATTGTTATTATTTCCTACTGTTATTTATACCCTAAAACAGTGTCATAGTCTCTCCATGGTAACATTATAGGCCCGATTTACTATTTGGTATTCTCTTCCATATTCGGAGTCAGTCCTAAGGCCACATAGTCATTCGGTCCAGTTCTTATTAATTATATGATTCAGGTAAGGATGTTACACACATTTAATGACATAGAGATTTCATTTGTATAACAGGGGATCATGAATCATATTTGAGTCCTCACTACTTGATTTTGGTGAGACAACATGCATGAGAACTTTCATACATTTAAAACATACATACATAAATCTACATATTTATATAGCTAATATGAGGGTGGTTAGGTATTTTTTTGATCATGTTAATGCTTAGAGATCAAACAATATGTTATTTTTTCACTCGTTTGAAGGGTATGGAATTGAGGCCCTCAATTGAGATTGAATGTGGAGAGTCTAGAAAAAACTAGATAGTACATATGATGTGTATGTCTATTTGGACAACGGTAGAGTGATTTATTTATCCATAAGGGTTGATGACATGAGACGCATTAACAAACCATTTTATTCTATAATCTGATAATAAAAAACAAATGTGTTGGATTTATATGATTTACTAACTATTTGTCCCACAATAACTTAATTTCTTGAAAAAAAAATGAAAACATGGGAATTCACATGTTCATATAATTCTTACTATTGTACAATAGTATTGAGATACATTAGTTTAGTGTAGATAACTCAAAATCACATAATTGGATGAGTATCATTGAAACTTTTCTAGAGGGTTATCTTTTCTTACAATTATGAATCCATATATTCATATTTTTTCACTTCTGTAAAGTAATTTAGGTTTATACATTTTGGTCGAATGAATGGGGATTGACTTTGACTCAAAGAGATTCTCTAAAATTGATTTATAGATAATCTTAAAAGTGATTTGGATGGGTATTCACAATATATTTCATATAATCTGATATAATGTGAAATTAATTACATCATTACAATTTTTTTTTGAAAAAACCCCAAAATTAATTATATAAATGATTTCCAAATATATTATATATGATAAAATATAAGGTGAAATCACCCAAAGTATGTAATAATTTAGTGCAAGTGTGATATTGAAGAATATATTCCCTAAATACTGTTATGTATATATTACAAATGGGTGAGTCATAGCCTATAAGTGATGAATGACTATAACAAATAAGCTCAATGTACATTGGATATATGAACTTCATGATTAGTATGGAATTCACATCTAATCCTCCTATAAATTTGGATAAATAAAATAATTGTTTGATAAAATAAAACATGCGAGAGGATTTCCATTCATGTTTATGATACAATAACTAGATGTATATTTAACTCATAATTTTATAATGAATGAATTATTGATGATTGTCTTATGGTCAGTACCCCTATAACATAAATCTCCCTTATTCGTCATCCCCCTTAGCATGTTAAGGTCCTGGAATACATTAGGTGGGGTGGTATCCCATTCATGCGATGAATGATCTATTTTTTCTAATAGATACCTTTTAAGGTGGGACATCCTTTAGAACCAATCCTAAGATCTTTATCAAACTAATCAAATAATGATAAAAAAATATTACATGGGATTTATTTCCAATATTTCTCCACTTCTAGTTTTTATGTGATTTCATATTCCTTTTATGGTGATCTTGGATTGGTGGTTTCATTTTCATACACTACTATGATTAAATTAGAGTCAACCCCTAAAGAAATCGAGTGTTTTTATCTCATTCCATCCTATGTCAGGGATAACTTATGAACCTACAATTTCATTTCCTGTATATTTTTATTTTCAAATCAGTTTTATTAATGAAGGGTTTTCTTTAGATATGGTTCTTAGCATGGTTCCCTATCATGCTCCCCAGATGTCCTGTATTATTTTTTATCCATTTTGATGGAGTTTATCTCAGCTTTCCATGTGTGTCAAGGGATGAATATTTTTTTAACCTTATTAACCACTATGGTTCCTCAGTTAAAAAAAATATGATTCATTATCCAAGAGAGGATTGATGATTGTTCAGTGAGAGGGGTGATGTATATGTAGTGAATCAATAAATATGGGTGTCGATTTGTTTTTCTCATTGAAAGAGGAGAGGAAATATTCTAGTTGGGATACTGGTTCAATATTTCTAGTGTAGGATAGTTAGAGTTTCAGAGTGGTTGAAAGAGGATGAGGTGTGGTGATTTGGGATGGATTCGTGATGGTTTATATGAGCATGATCCTAGAGCGTTGAAGGAACACAAGTAGAATCATTTTTTCCTTACAACATGAAATCCGATATATTGGTGGACATCAACATCAACTACCCATGATGTTGGAGGATTCATTATTAGTTCATCGTAAGAAGATATTAGAGTTTTATGTTTTTATTGTAGTTTTTTACCTATTATAATGATGAATATAAGGGTTTTATTTGGTTTTTTCCCAATGGGAGTCTGTACATAAAACTCTGATATCTTGTGAAAGTAGTCAAATTCGACAAAAAACGTAAAAATAATTTGTCTATTTTACCATTTTTTACTTCTTTTTGAACTATTTTTGGAGATATCCTCCTATTATTTTTTACAGCTTACGGTTGTAGTTACCTATTTAAACTTAAACTAGTATCCACTATTGTAACATCCCAAGTATTTAATGAATAATATATGTTCTTATCTATTTCTATTTATGAATAAGATAGTGTTTTAGAGGCTTAAAATGAGAATAAATCCAATCTTAAGCATGGAATACACTAATATTGTTTTACTGTCTTTTGATGGAAAACCATTTTTAAATCAAACTTTTGACAATTTTATAATATATATTTGTCAAAATAAACTTATTCTTTTTGATTGGTACATTGAAATTTACTTTGGGTAAATTTTTGGTATTTTTCTGACAATGTTCATTTTTTAATGAATAGTGAAAAATACTGCATTTTACATCAAAACTGCTTTTTCATCTAATTTAATTATATGGTTAGATTATTTTTTTTAATTGGTATTAAAGTTTAATTTGAATATATTTTTACCATTTAATCCAATTGTGGTCATTAGGATTAATTTCACTATGGAATTTGGCATAAACTAATGCCAAAATGTTTATAGATATTGTTTCAAAAAACCCCGCTATTTGTTTTGACAACGAGAATTATTTTTAAATCAATTATTTCAATTTCTGTGTTTGGAATTTCGTAAAATGGATTACATATTTGGAATCATAAGTTCCAAATTATATAATCAAGACTCTTTTGTTTTTGGACATTATGAATAGTAACGACGGTAATTATATTTAATTATCTTGAGTAATGAGTAATCGGGTAGTTAAGGATAATAAAATAATATCATAATAATAAAAAATGACACCAACATGTGTCCTAATACTACTAGTTGTCTCATTTTCGACCATGGTATGTCTTGTGCCAAACTTGGGGACCCCATGGAATCACTTTTGTGGAAAGTGACTTGTTATATTTTTATTTTTTTTAAAGAAAGTAAATATAAAAAAGAATGTATCACCTGAGTAAAATATTTTTAATTTTGTATACATAGATTATATTTTAGACTATAAATATTCATTTTAAATCCAAGAATCTTTCCTACATCATATTAGTTTTTTCATAATTTTTATACATTAAATAAAATAAATTATTTATGACGTCATGATGATGCAGCGATTACCTCATCATTTAACGCTTTAAATAAAATAAAAAGATGATGAAAAATATAAGACCTAAACTTGTCAAAAACCTATTGTATGAGAATATTTCGAAACTTTATCACCTTATCCTCGAATTATATCAATGTGGTACCTTTCAAATCCGAAACTCATTTTCAAATAAAGTAACATTTCGTTACTTTCCAAGAATTCCCCTCCTCTCCTCTTATAAATGGCCCCCACCTCTACATCTTTACTCACACTTCGAAAGCCTTTAGATCAGCCAAACCCTTCCCATTTTTTCTTTCCACATCCCTCTATTACTCATTGAAGCCACACATTGGGCAGAAGTCTTCCCAAGGAATCCTTTGAGCTCAAACCAAAGGGAGTTACCCGATTTTAAGGTAATGTCTTCACTTGAGTCCTTTTGTTTTATTTTGCTTCTCCAACCCCCTAAACTCTTTTTATTCATTTATTATGTAACAACTCCAGTATCTTAAATATCCTAGGATATTTTTATAAGAAGTATTCGAGCTACACTTACACACACATACATCTAATTGTTAAAGAACATATTGTTTCCGTGGTTGGCGAATTTCTGCCTCACAAAACGATGATTGTTCAATATTCTTCTAACACCTTCAAAGGTGGTCATTAAGATGACACTATATTTATATATGATATATAATATGTTTATTTTTTCCTTAAGCTTCTGTATTTTTCATTTTTTTCATACCTTTATGGTTTCCATTATGGTTAAACGCTATATTTTCATTTTAGGAAGTGCGGACTACCGCCCCCTCAAAGTGATTTGATTCGTTAATACCATATGTGGGAAATATAAAGGACGGATTTATGATATTATATATGATATTATAATGGAATTATAATATAACTTTATATCATTATGATTCCATTCCATAAAATACGAAATAGAAATGAAAGTAGCGTTCATGCGTACGTACGGCTTACCGTCTCCATGAACGGTACATTTCATTTCTTACCTCTAAATGATTATGTAATATTATAAATGAATGTATATACTGGATATAAATTAAATATATGGAATATACATCATGAATATCATTCTTGGGATAATGGATATTTGACTACGTGAACAACATGTAATTGTAAGAAGTCCACTTTCGACTTAAGAACCAAATATCGACAAAACAATCATTATTAACTTAAATGATTACATAATGTTTATAACATGGGAATAAGTGATATAAAAGTAATAATGAACTTGAAAAAGGTTCTTAATCAAGTAGAAATTAACTCAAGTTTATTATTTAGGACGTTAAAGAACGATCGAGTCAAGTCGGACCCAAGGTAAGGGACTTCGTCTCAATCTCCTTTCATTGAGGCATATTTCGTTTTATACACAACTTTCTTTTATATGGTGTATAAACCCCTTTGACTTTTAATTTTATACAAAAGGAATCTTTTTCTATGAAGAATTTTAAAAAACGACAAAAAGGAATGTCTCTTTTAATGTACGCGGTGACAACGACCTTTTCCGCCGCCGTGAGTATTATTTGAGTTTCGACTTCCTCTACAAGCCATACCTTTTTTTAAATAAAAATAAATACCATGTTTTACTTTTCTATTATTTTTGTATTTAAAATGGTTTTGATAATTTTTTTATTATATCACTGTGTTATTGATATCTTTTGATTGAAATGTGGAAATGTTATGTTTCTGTTATGCAAGTTTTATGTGATACGATTATGTTATTGTTCTTGGGCATTGTTATGAAGACGGATGGTTCTGTCATAAACTAAGGGTGGGTGAGCCCGATATAGCTCTCCAATGCATTGGGTAACGCGAAGGAGTGAAACATTAAGGTTTCTCCGAAGAGATTTAGGGAATATACTGTGATGGGTATTCCAAACGTAACGAAGAGGGTTACTACCTACGTGGGAATGTTATGAGTGCCTCAAGTTACCTTTATGTCTTATGATTTCTATGATTTATTCATGATTTGATGAGGTATGTTAAAGTGCCTATGTTTTATGGGTAAAGTATGATTTCATTCTTTTGTATATATGAACTCATGTTTCCATTCCATATTTTTATAACCCTTACTGAGCTTTTATACTCATCCCAAGTTTTTGAAATGTTTTTCATGGGTCAAGGGAAAGGTACATGATAAGATGATAGTTTCAAGGAAGTGTCAAGAAAGAATCCATGTTTTATTTTCAATATGTTTCTGTTGATTGGAAAAATGAATACTATCTTTTATTGTAATCACTTTGTTTAAATGTGGGATGTAATGCATGTTTTATGGTCTAATTCTCTAAAACTCTAAACCTAAAAAGATCCTCAATGTGTAATCTTGTAATAACTCAAGATTAAGTAAGGTTTAAGGATGGTGCCTTAAAGTTGGTATTAGAGTCCGGTTTAGATAACATTAGGAGTTAGAATTATATTAAATGATTATCCAAATTTATTGTTTTTATGGTCAAATTGAAGTGATATAGAATTTGAAGATTACCATGTTGCTTCATCTAAGACATGTTTGTTCAGAATGGTTTTCCACAGAGGAAACAGGGAAGCAGTGCTAAGAAGGAATACAAAAGGAAATAACCATCCGAATCAGCATCCTGAGATGGTCGGAATTGGAACTGAACAGTTTGTTGCAGTAATGGCGCAGTTGACTCAAGCGATAAATGGCGGTGGTATCCATGCACGAGATCAGCCAGATCGACCGTAGAGGAACATGTCAGTGGTGGAACATTTCATGAGGCAACATCCCCCATCATTCAGAGGATCATCTGACCCTGTTCTAGCTGAAGGGTGGATTAAAGCATTGGAGAATATTTTTGATGTCATGGGGTGTTCAGACAATCAAAAGGTTAGTCTTGCTATTTACCGTTTGGAGGGTGAAGCAGATCAGTGGTGGTCAATGGTTAAAAATATCAGGGACGCTGATGAGATTGATGCTCTTGACTGGGATGAATTCAAAGGTATATTTCTTGAGAAGTATTTTCCTTAGGCTATTCGACTTAGGATGGAAAACCAATTCCTAGAATTGAGGCAAGAGGAAGACTCAGTGGCCGCCTATGAAGAAAGGTTCACTCGATTGGCAAGGTATGCTCGACATTTAATCTGAGACCTTGATAGTAAAATCAATCATTTTTACTCAGGATTAAATCCAAAATATTGAAGGGCATTAGCTTCTTGTGAGTTCAAAAGTTATGAAAAGCTTGTTCGATGTGCTGAGAAGGTGGAAATTGAGTTTTCCGATGATCAAGTGTTCTATAACAACCAGCAGAAGAAGAGACCGAGGTGGCAGGAGAAAAGAAAGAATTCTTCAAAAAGGTCTGATGGTAAGAAAACTAGGTTTCCAGTTTTTGATAAATGTGGTAAAAGGCATGTTGGGGAATGTCTTCTAAATTCTGAAAAGTGCTACCGATGTGGTAATATGGGAAATAAGGCTCGTGATTGCACTAAAAAATATCAAGGTGATGGTAAGTCCAAATTTGATTTACAGTTAGTGAAATGTTTTAAGTGAAATGAGATGGGTCACCATACAAATGAGTGTCCGACAAAGAGCATGAGTGATGGGAAGCAGTTAGACTACAAGCAGAAAGGGGTGGTGAAATCCTTTGCAACTACTTCAGCAGATGTCGGCCCATCAATTGAAGTTGTATCAGGTAGTTTTTTTTTCAGATTATGCCAGTGTGTTGTTTGATTCAGGGTCTACACATTTTTTCATCTCTGAAAAATATTCTAGTAAAATGGGAATACCATCTCAAGAAATGACTACTGAAATTTTGGTAAAAACACCTGGGGGAAATGTTGAGGAAAAAAGAATTTATAAGAATCTTTCTATCCTTATCCGTGGAAGGAACCTACTTGAAAACATTATTTTTTTACCTCTAGTAGAGTTTGATGTTATCCTGGGTATGGATTGGATCTCTGTTTTCCATGCTAAGATTGACTGTAGAGCTAAAGAAGTTTCTTTTCAGAAAGACTTTCAGTTTTTGTACAAGAATGAACCCTTACTGTTGATAACTTATCAAGAGGCTGAGAAACTTGTAAAAGATGGAAACAAATTTTACCTTGCACACATCGTTGAAAACAAGGGAACTGTTCTGATTAATGATGTGCCAGTGGTAAATGAGTATCCTGATGTTTTTCCTGATGGGTTTCCTGGAATAATACCAGATCGGGAAGTTGAGTTTACTGTAGACTTAGTTCCTGATGCTAATCCAATTTCAAAACCCCCTTATCGAATGGCTCAAATTGAACTTTTAGAGTTGAAGGAGCAATTGCAAGATTTATTAGAGAAAGGTTTCATTCGACCTAGCACATCACCATGGGGTGCTCTTGTTTTATTTGTTAAAAAGAAAGATGGTTCTATGAAACTTTGCATTGATTATAGAGCATTGAATAACATCACTGTTATGAACAAATATCCTTTGCCTCATATCGATTATTTGTTTGATCAGCTCCAGGGAGCCCAGTATTTTTCAAAGATTGACCTGAGATCAAGGTACCATCAGTTGAAGGTAAAGGAAGTAGATGTTCCGAAGACCGTGTTTCGTACAAGATATGGCCATTATGAATTTTTAGTAATGCCTTTTGGGATAACCAATGCACCTGCAGTATTCATGGACTTAATGAATAGAATTTTCCATGAGTTCTTGGATAATTTTGTGGCTGTTTTCATTGATGATATTTTGGTATTTTCTAAAAGTAAAGAGGAGTATGAAAGACATTTAAGGGTTATTTTGAAAACCATGAAAGAAAATAAATTGTATGGGAAATTCAGCAAGTGTGAGTTTTGGGTGCAACAAATTTCTTTCCTTGGTCACATTGTTTCTAAAGATGGGATAACTATTTATCCTGCAAAAACAAAGGTTGTTGAAGAATGGCCAAGACCCACAAATGTAACTGAGATTCGTAGCTTCCTTGGTTTGGCAGGCGATTACTGAAGTTTTGTTAGAAATTTTTCTCAGTTATCTAGTCCAATGACTAAGCTAACTCGGAAGGGTGTTATGTTTATCTGGACAAAAGAATGTGATGATTGTTTTCAGGAGTTGAAAAGAAGATTGGTGAATGCTCCGATTTTGGCACTTCCTTCCAGGAATGGTGAGTTTGTTATATACAGTGATACTTCGTTGAAGGGACTTGGCTGTGTCCTTATATAGAATGATCAGGTAATTGCATATGCTTCACATCAGTTGAAAACTCATGAGGTAAATTACCCTACACATGATTTGGAATCATCTGCTGTTCTTTTCGCTTTAAAAATTTGGAGGCATCATTTGTATGGTGTAAAGTGGGAAATATATACCGATCAAAAAATTTTAAAGTATATATTCACTCAGAAATAATTGATCATGATAAAGAGGAGATGGCTAGAATTAATTAAGGATTATGATTGTACAATTCACTACCATCCGAGAAAAGCAAATAAAGTTTCTGATGCTTTAATTCGAAAAAGTAATGCTTCATTAAAGATGTTGCGTTTGGAACGTGATCCTTTGGTTAAGGATTTAATTAAATTTGGCATAGAAGTTGTTGGTGCAGGATGTTCTTCTATTTTGTTTTAGGTATCATTGAAATCTTCTCTATCAGACAGAATTAAGCAAGAACAGAAGCAAGATAGTGAGTTGTAGAAAAAGGTAGAGCTGGTTCAGAAGGGTAAGTTGCCTGAATTCAACATTGATATTGATTTTGTTTTGAGATTTGGGAAGAGATTGTGTGTGCCTTGTGATTCACAGTTGAAGAGAGAGTTGTTATGTGAAGCTCATAGTTCTCTGTTTTTAGTTCATCCTAGCAGTACTAAGATATATAGAGATCTTAGAGAGTATTAGTGGTTGGATGGAATGAAAAGAGATATTGATGATTTTATTGTGAAGTGTTTGACTTGTCAGCAGGTTAAAGCAGAGCAGCAGTTTCTGAAAGGGATGCTTCAGCCTTTACCAATGTCGGAGTGGAAATGGGAGAATATATCCATGGACGTTGTTGTGGGATTACCGAAGACATCTCGAGGTAATAATGCAATCTGGGTTATTGTTTATCGCTTGACTAAATCTTCTCATTTCCTTACTATTCGAGATACTTTCTCTCTAGATCAACTTTCTCGATTGTACCTTAAAGAGATAGTCAGGTTGCATGGATTTCCTCTATCCATTGTATCCAATCGTGATCTCAGGTTTACTTTTAACTTTTGGAAGGGCCTTCAAAAGTCATTGGGTACTGAATTAAATTTTAGTACAGCTTTTCATCCGCAATCAGATGGGCAGTCAGAAAAACGATTCAGACTTTGGAGGATATGCTACGGGCTTGTTCGATAGATTATCAAGGAAGTTGGGACCAACATCTTTCTTTGGTTGAATTTTTATATAATAACAGTTTTCATTCTAGTATACAGATGGCACCATTTGAGTCATTATATGGGAAGCGGTGTCGAACTCCATCTTTCTGGGATGAAGTGGGTGAAAGGAAGCTGATGGGACCAGAATTGGTAGAAGAGTTCGTAGAAAAAGTTCAGCTGATACAGAAACACATGAGAACAGCTCAGAGTAGGCAGAAAAGTTATGCGAACAACAGGATGAAGGATCTCTCTTTTTAGGTAGGTGATCATGTTTTTCTCAAAGTCTCACCATGGAAAAGTGTGATGCAATTTGGTAAGAAAGGAAAGTTGAGTCCAAGTTTCATTGGACCATATGAAATTCTGGAGAGATTTGGATCAGTTGTTTACCGAGTGGCTTTACCTTCGATTTTATCTCAGTTACACAATGTTTTTCATGTTTCAATGTTAAGGAAGTACATGCCAGGTCCTTCTCACGTTTTGAGTCCAGAGGGAGTTCAGCTGGAAGAGAACCTATCTTATGAGGAACAACCGGTCCAGATTCTTGACCACAGGGAGCAAGTGTTACGGAATAAGGTGATTCATCAGGTAAAGGTTTTGTGGAAAAACCACTTGATTGAAGAGGCAACATGGGAATCTGAAAATGCAATGAGGGCTAAATACCCCCACTTATTCGATAAGTAAATAAATTATGGGGACGCAATTTTCTAAATGTGGGAAGTATGTAACATATCAAGTAATTAATGAATAATAGATGTTCTTATCTATGTCTATTTATGAATAAGATAGTGTTTTAGAGGCTTAAAATGAGAATAAATCCAATCTTAAGTATGAAATACACTAATATTGTTTTACTGCCTTTTGATGGAAAACCATTTTTAAATCAAATGCTTGACAATTTTATAAGATCTATTTGTCAAAATAAACTTATTATTTATGATTGGTACATTGAAATTTACTTTGGGTAAATTTTTGGTATTTTTCTGACAATGTTCATTTTTTTATGAATAGTGAAAAATACTGCATTTTACATCAAAACTGATTTTTCATCTAATTTAATTATATGGTTAGATTATCTTTTTAATTGGTATTAAAGTCTAATTTGAATATATGTTTACCATTTAATCCAATGGTGGTCATTAGGATTAATTTCATCTTGGAATTGTGCATAAACTAATGCCAAACTTTTCGTAGATATTGTTTCAAAAAACCCCGCTATTTGTTTTGACAACGGGAATTATTTTTAAATCAATTATTGAAATTTCTGTGTTTGAAATTTCGTAAAGTGGATTACATATTTGGAATCAGAAGTTCCAAATTATGTAATCTAGACTCTTTTGTTTTTTGACATTATGAATAGTAATGACGGTAATTATCTTTAATTATCTTGATTAACAAGTATTCGGGTAGTTAAGGATAATAAATTAATATCATAATAATAAAAAATGACACCAACATGTGTCCTAATGCTACTGGTTGTCTCATGGCCGACCATGGGATGCCTTTTTCCAAACTTGGGGACCCCATGGAATCACTTTTGTGGAAAGTGACTTGTTATCTTTTTATTTTTTTTAAAGAAAGTAAATATAACAAAGAATGTATCACCTGAGTAAAATATTTTTAATTTTGTCTACATAGATGATATTTTGGAATATAAATATTCATTGGAAATCTAAAAATATTTCCTACATCATATTATTTTTTCCATAATTTTTATACATTAAATAAATTAAATTATTTATGACATCATGATGATGCAGCGATTACCTCACCATTTAACGATTTAAATAAAAAAAGGATAATGTAAAATCTAAGACCTACACTTGTCAAAAACATATTGGATGAGTATATTTAGAAACCTTATCATCTTATCATATAATTATATCAATGTGGGACCTTTTAAATCCGAAACTCATATTAAAATAAAGTAGCATTTCATTACTTTCCAAGAGTCCCCCTCCTCTCCTCTTATAAAAGGCCCCCACCTCTACCTCTTTACCCACACTTCCAAAGCCTTTGGCTCATCCAACCCCTACCCCTTTTGTCTCTCCACATCCCTCTCTTACTCCTTGAATCCTCACTTTGGGGAGAAGTATTCCCGAGGAATCCTTTGATCTCAAACCAAAGGGATTTACCAGATTTTAAGGTAATGTCTTCACTTGAGTCCTATTGTTTCATTTTTCTTCTCCAACCCCCTAAACTCTTTTTATTAATTTATTTTGTAAAAAATCCAGTATATTCAATATACTAGGATGTTTTTATAAGAATTATTCGAGCTACACTTACACACACCTACATCTAATGGTTAAAGAACATACTGTTTCTGTGGTTGGTGAATTTCTACCTCACAAAATGATGATTGTTCAATATTCTTCTAACACCTTAAAAGGTCGCCATTAATATGACACTATATTTATATAAGATATATAATATTTTTATGTTTTCCTTAAGCTTATGTATTTTTCATTTTTGTCATACCTTTATGCTTTCCATTATGGTTAAACACGATATTTTCATTTTAGGAAGTGTGGACTACCTCCCCATCAAAGTGATTTGATTCGTTAATACCATATGTGGGACATATAAAGGACAGAGTTATGATATTATATATTATATTATAATGGAATTATAATGTACCTTTATATAATTATGATTCCATTCCATAAAATACGAAATAGAAATGAAAGTAGCGTTCATGCGTACGTACGGCTTACCGTCTCCATGAACGGTGCATTTCATTTCATACCTCTAAATGATTATGTAATATTATAAATGCATGTATATATTGCATATATAATAAATATATGGCATATAAATCATTAATATCATTCTTGAGATAATGGATATTTGACTACGTGAACAACATGTATTTGTAAGAAGTCCACTTTCGACTTAAGAACCAAATATTGACAAAACAAACATTAGTTACTTAAATGATTACATAATGTTTATAACATGGAAATAAGTGATATAAAAGTAATAATGAACTTGAATAAGGTTCTTAATCAAGTAGAAATTAACTCAAGTTTATTATTCAGGACGTTAAAGAACGATCGAGTCAAGTCGGACCCGAGGTAAGGGACTTCTTCTCAATCTCCTTTCATTGAGGCATATTTTTTTTATACACAACTTTCTTTTATACGGTGTATAAACCCCTTTGAGTTTTAATTTTATACAAAAGGAATCTTTTTCTACGAAACTTTTTACAAAAAGACAAAAAGGAATGTTTCTTTCAATGTACGAGGTGACAATGACCTTTTTCATCGCCGCGAGTATTATTTGAGTTTCAACTTCCTCTACAAGCCATACCTTTTTTTAAAAAAAAAATACCTTGTTTTACTTCTATTTTATTTTGGTATTTAAAATGTTTTTGATAATGTTTTTATTATATCACTGTGTTATTGATATCTTGTTATTGAAATGTGGAAATTTTATGTTTCCTTTATGCATGTTTTATGTGATATGATTATGTTATGGTTCTTGGGAATTGTTATGAAGACGGGTGGTTTCGTGATAAACTAAGTGTGGGTGAGCCTGATATAGCTCTCTAATGCATTGGGTAATGCGAAGGAGTGAAACATTAATGTTTCTATGAAGATATTTAGGGAATATACTGTGATGGGTATTCCAAACGTAACCAAGAGGGTTACTCCCTAAGTAAGAATGTTATGAGGGCCTCAAGTTACCTTTATGTCTTATGATTTCTATGACTTATTCATGATTAGATGAGGTATGTTAATGTGCCTATGTTTTGTGGGTAAAGTATGATTTCATTATTATGTATATATGAACTCATGTTTCCTTTCCATATTTTTATAACCCTTACTGAGCTTTTATGCTCATCCCAAGTTTTTGAAATGTTTTTCACAGGTCAAGGGAAAGGTACATGATAAGATGATAGTGTCAAGGAAGTGTCAAGAAATAATCAATGTTTTATTTTCAATATGTTTCCATTGATGGGAAAAATGAATACTATCTTTTATTGTAACCACTTTGTTTAAATGTGGGATGTAATCCATGTTTTATGGTCTAATTCTCTAAAACTCTAAACCTAAAAAGATCCTCAATGTTTAATCTTGTAATAACTCAAGATTAAGTAAGGTTTAAGGCTGGGGCCTTATAGTTGGTATCAGAGGTTAGTTTAGATAACTTTAGGAGTTAGTATTATATTAAATGATTATCCCAAAATATTTTTTTATGGTAAAATTGAAGTGATATAGCATTTTAAGATTACCATGTTGCTTCATCTAAGACATGTTTGTTCAGAATGGTTTTCCGTAGAGGAAATAGGGAAGCAGTTCTAGGAAGGCATATAGAAGGAAATAACCTTCCGAATCAGCATCCTAAGATGGTTGGAATTGGAACTGAATAGTTTGTTGCAGTAATGGTGCAGTTGACTCAAGCGATAAATGGCGGTGGTATCCATGCACGAGATCAGCCAGATCGACCGCAGAGGAACAAGTCAGTGGTGGAACATTTCATGAGGAAACATCCCCCATCATTCAAAGGATCATCTAACCCTGTGCTAACTGAAGGGTGGATTAAAGCACTAGAAAAGATTTTTGATGTCATGGGGTGTTCAGACAATCAAAAGGTTAGTCTTGCTATTTACCGTTTGGAGGGTGAAGCAGATCAGTTGTGGTCGATGCTTAAAAATATCAGGGACGCTGATGAGATTGATGCTCTTGACTGGGATGAATTCAAAGGTATGTTTCTTGAGAAGTATTTTCCTAAGGTTGTTCGACATAGGATGGAAAAACAATTCCTGGAATTGAAGCAAGAGGAAGACTCAGTGGCCGCCTTTAAAAGAAAGTTTCACTCGATTGGCAAGGTATGCTCCAAATTTTATCCGATACCTTGATAGTAAAATAAATCATTTTTACCCAAGATTAAATCCAAAATATCGAAGGGCATTAGCTTCTTGTGAGTTCAAAAGTTATGAAAAGATTTTTCGATGTACTGAGAAGGGGGAAATGGAGTTTTCCGGTGATCAAGTGTTCTATAAGAACCAGTAGAAGAAGAGACCGAGGTAGCAGGAGAAAGGAAAGAATTCTTCAAAAAGGTCTGACGGTAAGAAAACTAAGTTTCCAATTTGTGATAAATGTGGTAAAAGACATGCTGGGGAATGTCTTCTGAATTTTGAAAAGTGCTACCGATGTGGTAAGATGGGACATAAGGCTCATGATTTCACTGAAAAAGATCAAGGTGATGGTAAGTCCAAATTTGATTTACAGTTAGTGAAATTTTTTAAGTGCAATGAGATGGGTCACTATGAAAATGAGTGTCCGACAAAGAGCTTGAGTGATGGGAAACAGTTAGACTATAAGAAGAAAGGGGTGGTGAAATCCTTTGCAACTACTTCAGCAGATGTCAGTCCATCAATTGAAGTTGTATCAAGTACTTTGTTTTTTCAGATTCTGCCAGTGTGTTGCTTGATTCGGGGTCTACACATTCTTTCATCTCTGAAAACTTTTCTAGTAAAATGGGAATACCATCTCAATAAATGACTCCTAAAATTTTGGTAAAAACACCTTGGGGAAATGTTGAACCAAAAATAATTTATAATAATCTTCTTATCCTTATCCGTGGAAGGAACCTACTTTCAAACCTTATTGTTTTACCTCTAGTAGAGTTTGATGTTATCCTGGGTATGGATTGGCTCTCTGTATACCATGCTAAGATTGATTTTAGAGCTAAAGAAGTTTCTTTTCAGAAAGACTTTCAGTTTGTGTACAAGAATGAACCCTTACTGTTGATAACTTATAAAGAGGCCGAGAAACTTGTAAAAGATGGAAATGAATGTTACCTTACACACATCATTGAAAACAAGGGAACTATTCAGATTAATGATGTTCCAGTGGTAAATGAGTATCCTGATGTTTTTCCTGATGAGTTTCCTGGAATAATACCAGATCGGGAAGTTGAGTTTATTGTAGACTTAGTTCCTGATGATAAGACAATTTCAAAACCCCCTTTTCGAATGGCTCAAATTGAACTTTTAGAGTTGAAGTATCAATTTCAAGATTTATTAGAGAAATGTTTCATTCGATCTAGCACATCACCATGGGGTGCTTCTGTTTTATATGTTAAAAAGAAAGATGGTTCTATGAGACTTTGCATTAATTATAGAGCATTGAATAACATAACTGTTAAGAACAAATATCCTTTGCCTCATATCAATGATTTGTTTGATCAGCTCCAGGGAGCTCAGTATTCTTCAAAGATTGGCCTGAGATCGAGCTACCATCAGTTGAAGGTAAAGGAAGCAGATGTTCCGAAGACCATGTTTCGTACAATATATTGCCATTATGAATTTGTAGTAATGCCTTTTGGGCTAACCAATGCACCTGCTGCATTAATGGGATTAATAACTGATATTCATAGCTTCCTTGGTTTGGAAAGATATTACCGAAGGTTTGTTTGAAATTTTTCCTGGTTATCTAGTCCAATGACTAAGCTAACTCGGAAGGGTGTTAAGTTTATCTGGATAAAAGAATGTGATGATTGTTTTCAAGAGTTGAAAAGAAGATTGGTGAATGCTCTGGTTTTGGAACTTTCTTCCAAGAATGGTGAGTTTGTTATATACAGTGATGCTTCGTTGAAGGTACTTGGTTGTTTCCTTATGTAGAATGATTAGGTAATTGCATATGCTTTATGTCAGTTGAAAACTCATGAGGTAAATTACCCTACACATGATTTGGAATCAGCTGCTATTCTTTTCGCTTTAAAAATTTGGAGGCATCATTTGTATGGTGTAAAGTGTAAAATATATTCCGATCACAAAAGTTTAAAGTATATATTCACTTAGAAATAATTGAACATGATACATAGAAGATGGCTAGAATTAATTAAGGATTATGATTGTACAATTCACTACCATCCGGGAAAAGCAAATAAAGTTGCTGATGCTTTGAGTCAAAAATGTAATGCTTCATTAACGATGTTGCATTTGGAACGTGATCCTTTGGTTAAGGATTTGATGAAATTTGGCATAGAAGTTGTTGGTGCAGGATGTTATTCTGTTTTGTTTCAGGTATCAGTGAAATCTTCTCTATCAGACAGAATTAAGCGAGCATATAAGCAAGACAGTGAGTTGCAGAAAAAGGTTGAGCTGGTTCAGAAGGGTAAGTTGCATGAATTCACATTGATAGTGATTTTGTTTTGAAATTTGGGAAGATATTGTGCGTGCCTTGTGATTCACAGTTGAAGAGAGAGTTGTTATGTGAAGCTCATAGTTCTCCGTTTTCAGTTCATCCTGGTAGTACTAAGATGTATAGAGATCTTCGAGATTATTACTGGTGGGATGGAATGAAAAGAGATATTTCTGATTTTACTGTGAACTGTTTGACTTTTCAGCAGGTTAAATCAGAGCAGCAGTTACCAAAAGGGATGCTTCATCCTTTACCAGTGTCGGAGTGGAAATGGGAGAATATATCCATGGAGTTTATTGTGGGATTACCGAAGACATCTTGAGGTAATAATGAAATATGGGTTATTGTTGATCGCTTGACTAAATCTACTCATTTCCTTCCTATTGGAGATACTTTCTCTCTAGATAAACTTTCTCGATTGTACCTTAAAGAGAGAGTCTGGTTGCATGGAGTTCTTCTATCTATTGTATCCGATCGTGATCCCAGGTTTACTTCTAACTTTTGGAAGGGCCTTCAAAAGTCATTGGGTACTGAATTAAATTTTAGTACAGCTTTTCATCCGCAATTAGATGGGAAGTCAGAAAGAATGATTCAGACTTTGGATGATATGCTATGGGCTTGTTCTATGGATTATTAGGGATGTTGGGACCAACATCTTTCTTTGGTTGAATTTTCATATAATAACAGTTTTCATTCTAGTATACAGATGTCACCATTTGAGGCATTATATGGGAAGCGGTGTCAAACTCCAGCTTTCTGGGATAAAGTGGGTGAAAGGAAGATGATGGGACCAGAATTGGTAGAAGAGTCGGCAGAAAAATTTCAGCTGATACAGAAACACATGAGAATAGCTCAGAGCAGGCAGAAAAGTTATGCGGACAACAGGAGGAAGGATCTCTCTTTTGAGGTAGGTGATCATGTTTTTTTCAAAGTCTCGCCATGGAAAAGTGTGATGCGATTTGGTAAGAAAGGAAAGCTGAGTCCAAGGTTCATTAGACCATATGAAATTCTGGAGAGAGTAGGATCAGTTTCTTACTGAGTGGCTTTACCTCTGAGAGTACACAATGTTTTTCATGTTTCAATGTTAAGGAAGTACATGCCAAATCCATCTCATGTTTTTTAGTCTAGAGGTAGTTCAGCTGGAAGAGAACCTATCTTATGAGGAACAACTGGTCCAGATTCTAGACCACAGGGAGAAAGTGTTACGGAATAAGGTGATTCATCAGGTAAAGGTTTTGTGGAAAAACCACATGATTGAAGAGGCAACATGGGAATCTGAAAATGCAATGAGGGCTAAATACCCCCACTTATTCGATAAGTAAATAAATTGAGGGGATGCAATTTTCTAAAGTGGGGAAGGATGTAACATCCCAAGTAAGTAATGAATAATATATGTTCTTATCTATGTCTATTTATGAATAAGATAGTGTTTTAGAGGCTTAAAATGAGAATAAATCCAATCTTAAGTATGGAATACACTAATATTGTTTTACTCCCTTTTGATGGAAAACCATTTTTAAATCAAACTTTTAACAATTTTTTAAGATCTATTTGTCAAAATAAACTTATTCTTTATTATTGGTACATTGAAATTTTCTTTGGGTAAATTTTTGGTATTTTTCTGACAATGTTCATTTTTTAATGAATAGTGAAAAATACTGCATTTTACATCAAAACTGCTTTTTCATCTAATTTAATTATATGGTTAGATTATCTTTTTAATTGGTCTTAAAGTTTAATTTGAATATATTATTACTATTTAATCCAATGGTGGTCATTATGATTAATTTCACCTTATAATTGGGCATAAAGTAATGCCAAACTTTTCATAGATATTGTTTCAAAAAAACCCGCTATTTGTTTTGACAACAAGAATTATTTTTAAATCAATTATTGCAATTTCTATGTTTGTAATTTGGTAAAATGGATTATATATTTTTAATAATAAGGTCCAAATTATGTATTCAAGACTCTTTTGTTTTTGGACATTATGAATAGTAACGACGGTAATTATATTTAATTATCTTGATTAATGAGTAATCGGGTAGTTGAGGATAATAAAATAATATCATAATAATAAAAAATGACACCAAAATGTGTCCTAATGCTACTGTTTGTCTCATGGCCGACCATGGGATTCCTTGTGGAAAACTTGGGACCCCATGGAATCACTTTTGTGTAAAGTGACTTGTTATCTTTTTATTTTTTTTAAAGAAAGTAAATATAACAAAGAATGTATCACCTGAGTAAAATATTTTTAATTTTGTCTACATAGATGATATTTAAGACTATAAATATTAATTGGAAAGGTAAAACGATTTCCTACATCATAGTAGTTTTTTCATAATTTTTAGACATTAAATAAATTAAATTATTTATGACATCATGATGATGCATCTATTACCTCATCATTTAACAATTTAAATAAAATAAAAAGATAATGTAAAATCTAAGACCTACACTTGTCAAAAACCTATTGGATGAGTATATTTCAAAACCTTATCACCTTATCCTTGAATTATATCAATGTGGGACCTTTTAAATCCGAAACGTATTTTCAAATAATGCAACATTTCTTTACTTTCCAAGAGTGCCCCTCCTCTCCTCTTATAAAAGACCCCCACCTCTACCTCTTTAACCACACTTCCAAAGCCTTTGGCTCGGCCAACCCCTGCTCATTTTGTCTCTCCACATTCCTCTCTTACTCCTTGAAGCCTCACTTTGGGCAGAAGACTTCCCAAGGAAGCCTTTGAGCTCAAACCAAAGGGAGTTACCCGATTTTAAGGTAATGTCTTCACTTGAGTCCTTTTGTTTTATTTTGCTTCTCCAACCCCCTAAACTCTTTTTATTCATTTATTTTGTAACAACTATAGTATATTAAATATACTAGGATTTTTTTATAAGAAGTATTCGAGCTAAACTTACACAAACCTACATCTAATGGTTAAAGAACATAATGTTTCCGTGGTTGGCGAATTTCTGCCTCACAAAATGATGATTGTTCAATATTCTTCTAACACCCTCAAAGGTGGCCATAAAGATGAAACTATATTTATATATGATATATAATATGTTTATGTTTTCCTTAAGCTTCTGTATTTTTCATTTTTTTCATACCTTTATGGTTTCCATTATGGTTAAATGTGATATTTTCATTTTAGGAAGTGTGGACTACCGCCCCCTCAAAGTGATTTGATTCGTTAATACCATATGTGGGACATATAAAGGATAGAGTTATGATATTATATATGATATTATAATGGAATTATAATATACCTTTATATAATTATGATTCCATTCCATAAAATATGAAATAGAAATGAAAGTAGCGTTCATGCGTACGTACGGCTTACCGTCTACATGAACGGTGCATTTCATTTCTTACCTCTAAATGATTATGTAATATTATAAATGCATGTATATACTGGATATATATTAAATATATGGCATATATATCATGAATATAATTATTGAGATAATGGATATTTTACTATGTGAACAACATGTAATTGTAAGAAGTCCACTTTCGACTTAAGAACCAAATATCGACAAAACAAACATTATTAACATAAATGATTACATAATGTTTATAACATGGAAATAAGTGATATAAAAGTAATAATGAACTTTAAAAAGGTTCTTAAGCCATTATAAATTAACTCAAGTTTGTTATTCAGGACGTTAGAGAACGATCGAGTCAAGTCAGACCCGAGGTAAGGGACTTCGTCTCAATCTCTTTTCATTGAGGCATATTTCATTTTATACACAACATTCTTTTATATGGTGTATAAACCCCTTTGAATTTTAATTTTATACAAAAGGAATCTTTTTCTATGAAGTGTTTTACAAAACGAAAAAAGGAATGTTTCTTTTAATGTACGCGGTGACAACGACCTTTTCCGCCGCCGCGAGTATTATTTGAGTTTCAGCTTCCTCTACAAGCCATACCATTTTTTTAAAGAAAAATAAATACCATGTTTTACTTTTCTTTTATTTTAGTATTTAAAATGGTTTTGATAATGTTTTTATTATATCACTATGTTATTTATATCTTGTGATTGAAATTTGGAAATTTTATGTTTCCTTTATGCATGTTTTATGTGATACGATTATGTTATGGTTCTTGGGAATTGTTATGAAGATGGGTGGTTTCGTGATAAACTAAGGGCAGGTGAGCCCGATATAGCTCTCCAATGCATTGGGTAATGTGAAGGAGTGAAACGTTAAGGTTTCTCCAAATAGATTTAGGGAATATACTATGATGGGTATTCCAAACGTAACCAAGAGGGTTACTCCCTACGTAAGAATGTTATGAGTGCCTCAAGTTACCTTTATGTCTTATGATTTATATGATTTATTCGTGATTTTATGAGGTATGTTAAAGTGTCTATGTTTTATGGGTAAAGTATGATTTCATTCTTATGTATATATGAACTCATGTTTCCTTTCCATATTTTTATAACCCTTACTGAGATTTTATGATCATCCCAAATTTTTGAAATGTTTTTCACAGGTCAAGGGAAAGGTACATGATAAGATGATAGTGTCAAGGAAGTGTCAAGAAAGAATCCATGTTTTATTTTCAATATGTTTCTGTTGATGGGAAAAATGAATACTATTTTTTATTGTAACCACTTTGTTTAAATGTGGGATGTAATTCATGTTTAATGGTCTAATTCTCTAAAACTCTAAACCTGAAAAGATCCTCAATGTGTAATCTTATAATAACTCAATATTAAGTAAGTTTTAAGGCTGGGGCCTTGTAACTATTCCCTAGAATATGAATTGAACTCCTCATCAGGTTTATCGTGGCACGTAACTGGTACAAAATAGAAGCATCATGCCTAACCAAGCTCTAATTATAGCATGTTCCTACTTGAAAAAAACATGAATTTTAAAAAATAAAAATATTTTTTGGTACCAACAAATTCAAAATGAATTACTAAAATATTTATTTTAAAAATGAATTGAAAATTTAGTTAAAAACTACCCTGATTTTGAACAAAAATATTTTGGATAATTAAAGTTAAAAATTTAAAATTTAATTCATAGGGTTTCATTCAATTACATTCATTCCATGCTTGTTTTTAGAGAGGAAATGATATTTTGATATTTGTTACATGAATTTCCAAAAATAAAAAACATCTCTCCAGATGAAAAAAAACTGAATTCATCCACCACCATAATGAATTCTATATTTCATTCAAAAAATTTATATAATATATGTGAATATGTATAATTGATTCAAATTTTATTTTTAATTAATATAAAATCACACAATAATTTCCAGATTTTATTATCAAATATATATTTCAAGTGATAAAATCAAAGTTACATGTTCTTTTTCATTATTTCTATTAAAAAAGTTTCCAATTTAATTTAACTCTATAAAAGACATTAGGAAAATTAATAATGCTAATAAGATTCATTTAACTCAATACTTTTACATGATAAAGGGACAATATATTCAATAAGATTTATAAAAAAAATTGACGAAGCACAATACATCACTACACCACAACAATATTTTTCTCTCCAGACAAAACATTCATCAAAACCATGATTAAATTAAGGATTATAGTAGAATCGATCATTATCCCTGGAAAATATTATTCGTCATTCAACATTTAATATCATTCCATCCATCCAAGAATAAATATTTTATTATAGAGGAAGGAAAGACTTACCAATCTCAAGAGCATCAAGGAAGGAAAAAATAACATAGGTCAGGGGAATTATTAAAAACCATGAATTTATAATTAAGAGGGAGGGAACCCTGATATAAAAAAACTTCCAAATGATATTCTATGTTTCCATTAGATACGAGGTGATTATCCACCATGTTTCCTTCATGACACATGGATTAAATAGATATGTGTATTTCAGTCAATATTTTACAATATTTATGCATACAAATAACTGACCAATGTGCTTGGAAAGGGTTGATATTGAACATGATTGTAATTTTTTTAGTCAGATTCAATTAAAGATAATGTGATATTTAATTCCTTATAGAGATAAATCCTTAGGAGGAGAAATTGAGATTCTATGATCTGTGGATTTTCTTCACCACTAAAATCATTGATTATCATCTGAACCAATCATTAATGGTATCTATAAATACCACTATCTCTCATGTTTTTTTCCTGTTCATTCACCATCCATGTTCAATTTAAACCCTGATAATATGGATCCCATTATATGTAATGTTTTCTACTAGTAGGATGTACCTTAATGAAATATGATTGAGCAATACCAAGAACATAAAATGATGCAAAAGCAACTTGGACCCATTTAGTAACATAATAGATCCAATGTAAAGTCCTTCCTCACAAATAATTTATATTTATTTATGTTAATTGGTTTCTGATAGTGTAAGGATAATCTTAGAAAATACATCATCCAACCATGAATACAACCCCAAAATACATCCCTCACAATATGATGGGTCCATAACATCATAACAGGTTATTAGGAAGTTCTCATATGATCTTAGGTCTAGTGAGATATGGAGTGGTTGGGAATTCCCCACACGAATATGGAACACTCACTTATCAAGGAAATTCTATTTTCAATTTTCATGTATGTAGCTTTACAATAAAAACACATAGATTCATGTGATAATTAAATAATTTTCCATTTTTGTACCCTCATACCTATTTTTTAAAATGATTATGTGATTTAATTTCATAATATTAACATAATTTACACTTCTCATGTGGAAATTTATTTTATGTAAAATTGTTTGAACCAATGGTTATTTTGGCTATATTTATGGCCAATTTTAACATTGTTGAGGATTTTTTTTAATCCGGTCGGAATACTCCTAATCATCCTTGAATTTTTTGGAAGATTCCTGGAGATGTACTTTAAAAATATGGAACTGACATAGCTCTCACCAAGAAAATTGGTTTCTTAGTCTTAAATACAGTTTAGGATGAATATTTTGGGAAATGTTTTACATAGTATGGATAAAAGTGGAACTTCATAAGTTCAATTCATTTAGTGAAACCTATAGTCATGGTGTAAAGATGGTATAGTGAACTTAAATCATTCTGGATACTTATATTTTAATGCACCATTGAATGTTGAACATGCCTCAAATGTCGCCTAAATAAATTTTAGTAACTCTATAATGAAGGCTCTTATCCCATGGTGATTATGGAAATGTTGTAAAGTAAACATTGGTAGATTTAGATTCGTTTTTTAGTTCCCCACACCATGAAAAAGAAGTTGTTCCATGATAGTTACCATGAATATTTTTAGAATATCATGAGATTTTTCTACATGCCCTGAAACATATATCATATCACAATGAAGAATTAACTACATCTTGTAAGGAATTAAAAATATAATAAGGGGAACTTGGTGTTTTTTAATGGATATAGATATATGTGGACCCCCATTCCATGGATGTAGGTTTCATTAAAACTAGTCCAGATAAGAAGATTTCTCTTCATGAAGGCTTATTCCATAATGCAACCTGTTTGGATATTAAGATAAGTTAAGCGAGAAACTAACCCATCATGCTAAGAAGGTACTACTCACACTGTGATTTATGAATTATAAGTTGATATAGAAAGAATTGATGATTTGGATATTTTTATATATTTTTGTAGTTATCTCAACATCAACAAGCTACCTATTCAAAATTCTTTGGCCGAGATCAACTGGGATTTATTTGAGGGATGGATTTAAATTATTAGATAATGGTATTTGATCATCATATGTATTTGAAATTCAAATATAAATGATATAATAGATCAAGGTTGACTAGAAAGGAATTAAAATAGATAATATATACATAATTAGAGAATGAAGGGTAATTGTATATTAGAAATAATTGAGTTTAATCAAATATATCAAATTATTATTTACTGTGTTTGAGTTAGAAGTAAAAATATGAACTGGATGAAAGAAAGTGTCATTGTTCATATCATTGATGATCCAGAGTCTGAAATGTAGAGGATCATGAAAAAAACCTTTCGTTTAATATTGAATCCTTGTTTGAAATAGTTTTTGTAAAATCAACTTGGTTGTTGTGTATGAATTATCTCTCTTGAAAGAAGTGTGTGGAAGAGATAAAGGGTCATAATATATGGTTAATTAGTGATATATTCCAAAAGTTGTGATATCATACTTGTGATGTAGTTATTTCATGGTATATCAACACAATATTGATGTTTTCTCCTTGAATGTATCATGTTTTGGGGAAACCATGTAAAATCATGGGCCCATTTTATTTATGGTTTATGTATTCTAATTTTTCCAAAAAAAAGAGGTTAATTGTATCTTTTTAAATGTGAATACAATATACATTTTGTTTAAATAATGAAAAAAATATCACCACACCATAATTCACCCTCCACCTTATTTGTAACACCCCAAGAATTAATAGTGTGTTACTTCTTCAAAATAATTCAATAACTTTCACTACACGCAACACCGAGTTCAACCGCACCATGACTTACCAAACAAGCCATTCAAAAGTGGTTATGAATAGTATAGAATAAATTTTGAACTTTATATAATCCTTATAATTTTAGAATCCATATTATGAGTTTCTTATACATAATGTATGAACAAATTCATTTTCTTAGATAAAAGATGTATTTTTCAAAAATGCACTTTTACCAACTTTTAATAGTGAACCCTTTTTAAATCCAATATTTTAAACTTTTATATATTAAATTTTAATAAATAAATTTATTTTTTAGAATGGGAACATCAAAAAATTTACAATGAAACACCCCAAGCTTCCACGATATACTTCTCTTTGAATAAAACAGTAGCGTGTGTTGTACGCAACTTTGAGTTCTAACACACAACACAACCAATCAAACTAGCCGTTATGAATAGTAATACCTAATTTTTGAAATTTTATAAATTTTATCTCTCAAAATGGACTTCATTTTTGGATTCATAATATCGAATTTATCATAGGGTTAAATTTTTCTACTTTTCGGATAACTTTTATATTTTGATGAATAGTTAAAATTACTAAATTTTAATTAAAAACAACCTTTTTAATCAAAATAATTAATAATGATAAATTATACATTTGAGTGGTTTTAAATTATATTTAGAATATATTTTTACCATTTAATACAATTTAGGTCATTGGACATAATTTCACAATTAAACCAGACATAAACAAGTGTCTATCTTTTGATAGTTATTATATCTTAAAAACATGCTTTTTGTTTTGATAGTGGGAATTAATTTTAAATTAATTTCTGCCACTTATGTGTTTTGAGTTTGGAATAATGGAATCTATATTTGGAATCATGAAGTCCAAATTTTGTAAATAGTTAACTTGTATTTTTATGCATTTTGAATAATTACTTCGGTAAATATTTTATTTACCACTGTTAAAGGGTAAATTCGGTAAATAAGGGTTATAAAATAATATTATAATAACAATAAATTACCCTAAAACATGTCCTAACTTTATTGGTGGATACATGTCCGACCATGGGAATCTTTAGGTTTATTTTTGGGACCTCATGGAGCCACTTGTAGGTGATAGGGACACTTTATTTTAATTAAGATAAAGTAAATACAAAAATGACATAAGCTTATATCTTTTAGGAAAACTATTTGTACATAGGGTTATATAAGTTATATTTTCGATTATAAATATTAATTATAAATATAAAAGGATTTCCTACATAATTATATTTTATTTATAATTTTTATAAATTGAAAAGGTAAAAATATATATGACACAATAATGATGCAGTATTTTCCTTTTTAATGAAAGAATCAAATAATGGGTATTATAAATGTTAAAATAAATATAATTTGAAAGTTTTGATAACATACACGAATTTTATTGGTTAATATAACATGTTATGATTTCTTAAATGAATTTGGTTTGAATTAATAAAGTTATTAAGACTTTAAAAAAATCAATTATTTAATAGTTTCAAAATTCACAGAAAAGAGTTTTTGAAAAACAATATTATATTATTAATTGATATTAAATTCCTAAAAATCTAAGGTTCTTCCAAGAGACTTATATCATGATATGTGTATCATTAATGGACCAATTAGGGGTCTCTTGGATGTATATTGTATGTTTATTAACTATATAATATAAAAATACAATGTGACATGGTAAATGTTAAACTAATTAACTAAGAGTTAAAATAAAAAGTTAAGGTTAATATAGTGGCCCAAACCTGTCTAAAACCTATTGGTTGAGTGTTTTTCGACCTATCCCCACCTTAAACTTTAAATAATCCACTTGGAGCCATTATAAACCGAATATAAATTTATTATAAAATAATATTTCTAGCTTTTCCAAAGGTGCCCCTCACCCCTCTTATAAAAGGGCACTCCCCCTTCTCACTAATTCACACCTTCAAATCCATTTGGTTTGGAAAAACCCTGACAAATATCCTCCAAAATTCCCTCACTTCATCATAGATGACTTATTTTGATCATAAATGTAAAGACCCGTAAAATTCAAGGGAATTTTTTTCTTAATTTTCTTTGGAATTTTACAAGAGCGCGGTTTCTGACGGCACCTGATTCCGAGGCCCGGAGTTCTCGGAATCAATTTCCGAAGTTTGGCTCGGGTACGTTCAGTGAACGAACGAGCGGGAATTTCTAACTTTTGAACTGGTTCCCGGAATCGAATTCCGAGGGCACCGATGAACTCGCAGCGCCGATATTCGCTTAAGGAGACCTTTTCCGAGGTTGCGTTTTATGCGGAATGAAAGTTAGTTTTGGGAAAAAATTAAAAGAAGTTAAATAAAATGTGGGAACACATTTTATTTTTAACTTTTTGGTTAACTCCTCCCAAAGGGATTTAGGGGTGGGACCCACATCCACTTAACCTCCCTTGAGAGGATTAAGTGTGGTGGGGCCCACATGAACCCTAACACTTCATCTTCTCTTTTAAAACTCCCCATAACTCCTATTTAATTAACTTGACAACTTGGTTAATTAATTGAGTTATTTTTGAATTTCAAACCTTTGAAATTCAAATTGGTCTAGTTGTGTAAATAAAATAAGGCTTAAGATTATTTTATTTTGGTTAGATTTCTCTTACCACCTTGAGAGAATTTGGAGCTTTCTTCTACTTCTTCAAACTCAACGAAGAACGCGAAGAACGCCGTTCTTCAACGAAGAATCTCTCCGTCTAAGAACACAGTCCTTCCGCGACGCCGTATCCGTGATGCGACGTACTTCTTCCGCGTCATCTCTTCCGCGACGGTTTCCCGCGACGAAATTGCCGTCAAAGAACTTCGAATCCTCGCTTCACGACGTCGACGTCCTTTTCCCACGACGCTGACCACCGCGACACTCGTCTTCCGCGGGTCGTTGACGAACATCGTTCTTGAAACTGAGGTAGGGGTTTGTTGTTGCTTTATTTAATTATTTTCCGTTCTTGGTTCTAGCATGACAAACTTTGAGGATGAACAATTATGTGTTATCGTTTAACGAGAGGGGGGGCGGACCGCACAAACACGGCCGAACCCCCCCCCCACCTTTGTTCTTGAATATTTCTTGCGGATGGAACGAGATGGCGTGGTGCCGTCTCACCACGCGGGAATCACACGGCAATTATTGCGTGGCGCCGTCGCGCCGCGCCGTGGAAAGTTTATCATGAACGCGACGCCGTCGCGCCGCGTCTAAGGAAACCGAAGGCGCCGCGGCCGGAGCGGGGCCGCAGCGGAGGAGCGCGGTGCCGTCGCACCGCGCTGGACGACGAAGGCTACGGCCGGTTCTGGGCCACGGCGGGACGTGATGACCAGCGGCCAGCCGGGCCGCCGGTGTCGGATGACAGAAGAGGACCGGCCCTTTCCAGTCCTATTGAGAAGAAGTCGGTCGGCCAGGTCGGGCCGGCCGGATTGGTGGAAACGGGGGGAATTAAATTCCCCCGGGCTGATTAATTGGCCCCCCATAATGAGGGGGGCCGGTTTCACAAAGGGGGGTAGGCGGCCCCCTGTTTTTCCAGCAAGCTCGGCCTTCGGCCGAGCTGGCAGCGCGCTTGGCCGGTTCGCCGGGCCAGGCCGCATCGGGCCGGGTCGGGCCGCTCCGGGCCGCGCCGCGCTGCTCCGCGCCACGCCGGGCCGGGTCGACCCTGTCCGGGGCGGGTCGATCCGGTTCGGGCCATCCGGGGGGTCTCGGGCAGGGACGGCCCGGGCCCGAAACCCCCGTTACCGAGCGGTTTGGATTCAAATGCCCATAACTCGGGCTACGGACTTCCAAACGACGCGCCGTCAGTGGCGATGCGATCCTTGGATCGAGACGGTCGTTTCGGTATATAGCACTCAAGGTTTTAGAATACTTTGATTTCGGCCGGGTTGGTTCATGCACGAAACCAACCGGGGCCTCGGAGCGGAAACACTCATATCTTGAGCTATGGACGTCCGATCGACGTGTCGTCAGCTTTGTTGAGTTATTATTAGTGAGACGGATTGTTTGGTATACTCCGCCCGAGGTTTGGATGCAGGTGGAGTATGGTCGGGTTGGTTTTTCCTTAAAAACCAACCGGGCCCCTGGGACGAAAAGGCCAATAACTCTCAGACCGGGCGTCCGATTGACGCGCCGTCTGTTGCGTTGAGTTCCTATTGACGATACGGAACTTTTGGATACATCAACTCTAGACTTTATGACAGTTGATGTATCATCCTCTCGGCTCGTGGAGTGGACCCTCCCGAACGAGCTTGCTGTGTGCAGGAACCCTAGAGCTGGCTGCGACTGCTACTGCTACTGTTATTGTGACTGCGACGACGACAGTACAGAGATCCTTGGTGGATTCAACGACGACGACTACAACACTCAGCGATCCTACATGGATCAGTGCTACATGTCCGGTGTGGGCCCGATCCTGTGTGGGTCTGATCCTGTGTGGGTCTGCGCTCAGCGGTCCTGTGTGAACCAGCGCCTACAGGTCCTGTGTGGGCCCGATCCTGTGTGGGTCATTGCGGGGGTTAGTTACCTATCGATCCTTCATGGGTCCGACGACTTAGATGGATCAGTGATCATATTTATCGTCATCCGAAGAAGTATACCTGTGTGAGCTGAATCCTGTTGCTTTCCTGTGTGGATTGTGTTGTGTTATCCTGTGTGCATTTCGTATTGCTTTCCTGTGTGGAATACGTATACTTTCCTGTGTGGACTGAGTTGTTTTTGGGCTTGGAGGTTGGAGCGTATTGGAATTGATGACTTAGGTATATGTATGGGCATATACCTAAGCAGAGTCGGTTGTTACTTAGTGATTGTACCTTACCTTTGTGGTTTATCCTTTGTGGATTTTGGGAGACCTTCAGGGGTCTCGGGGTCCCTACTGAGTAGCTTATACTCACCCCTGCACGGGCTATGCCCACACTACGTTGTGTTGGTTGCAGACGACGGACAGCGTTGATCGTAGTTGAGGCTTGCTGAGCAGGATGGTACCAGGAGGTGGACCACTGGGCGAGACGTGCTCGGAGCGGACGACGGAACCCAAGGAGCAGTGGAGTTATCTGTACCCACCCTTCAGGTGGGATTTCCAATGGACAGCTCGGTGTAGTGGCTTTTACTTTACAGTTGTTGTTTTCCCTTTCGAGTTGTACTTTACTTTCAGTTTGGGTTTGTATACTGGCTCATTTACTTTTCCGCACTTTCATTTGTACTCTGTTTTTACTTAGTGTTTACTTTTCCTCTTGCTTACTCTGTGGTGCTTGTTTACTTTTCAAAGGCAATGCCTTCCCTTTTTACCGGGATCTACGCCTTGGTGCTAGTCGCCAGCCCCTGGCCTATGGAAGGCGGGCTTGGGGTAGTCACGACACGGCCCCCGAGGGCGGGTCGTGACAAATTGGTATCAGAGGAGTTCGGTTCTACCGCGAACTCTGATCTTTTATATGTGAAGCAATAATGCTTAGCGTATTGAGTGTGGTTATCAGTCCAGGGAGTCTAGTGTTGGTGTGGCGGCCGACGTATCCGTACACCAGGACCCTGACTTCTGATTTTCGACTTAATGCACGAAAACATTGATTGTGTCTGTGTTTCAAAGTTTTCTTTGTGATTACTTTATATCAGCTCACCAAGTATATTGTTCTGACCGTGGAGCACCTGTTTCCTTTTCAGGATGGCCCCACGACGGAAGCCAGCTAGGGTTCCGATAGTCGAGCGCGACGACAGCCCACCGAGCGACGAGGCCTCGGTGCAGGGCCCTTTGTCAACAGTGGCACCAGCGGTAGCACTACCCGCCAAGCTACCGATGCTTCCAGTACCAGCCACTGACAATGCACGTCGCCTTGGAGCTCTGCATGAGTTTCAGCGCCAGTGACCACCCAGGTTTCGTGGGGAGACGGTCCCCCAGGCAGCCGAGGACTGGCTGTAGGCAGTGGTACGAGTTTTCAGGCTAGTGAGGACACCAGCAGACCTCATGGTGATCCTCGCTGCGAGCCTACTGCACGCGGAAGCAGGACGATGGTAGAGCTTGATGCTCCAGGTGCATGATGAGACATCTCTTCTATGGATGGACTTTGAGAGCCTCTTCCGCTCGGAGTTCATCCCATCCACCCTTCGTGCGGTGCGTATCCAGGAGCTTCTTCAGCTGCGGCAGGGCAGCATGACAGTCGCTCAGTACTCAGCGAGATTTAAAGATCTCTCGCGTTACTCGACCGACATGGTACGGGACCCATTATTCCGGGCCCGGACCTTCAAGCAGGGATTAAGACACGAGATCAGGGCATTGATGATCTCCCTCAGCATACCGACTCAGACAGGAGTACTGGAGCGGGCCCTTTTGATCGAGAGCTTCCTTACTGAGACTACACCAGCGTCGAGACCCACCGCAGGGCGGCATGTGGCAGAGTCTTCTGCGGCAGGCAGTCGACGGATGACTCAGGGGTCCAGGCAGACCAGACCTTCAGGCAGACGACCTCAGGACACTAGCTCAGCAGTGCGGGGCACACAGCGCGGAGCCAGTCTTCCAAGAGGCAGACAGTGTTACTCATGCGGCGGGCAGGGCCACATGGCTCGTGACTGCACGACCCGCCGTGCCGAGGAGCAGTAGATGGTTGAGGGAACACTGAGGCAGAGGCAGAGGGTCGACCGTGGCGGTCCGCAGGGAGGAGGCGGACGAGGCAGAGGAGCTGGCCGAGCAGCAGGTGGTGGGCGACGCTTTGAGGCTCTACCACCACCACCATCAGGAGGTCCACCCCGACCACAAGGAGCCAGCGGGAAGAGATAGGCACAGCTCCAGGCAGCAGAGGCCTACGACCACGGCGCGCCCGAGATGATTCGAGGTACTATCTGTGTCTATTCCACCCTTGCTGCAGTACTTATAAACACAGGAGCGAGTCACTCTTTCATAGCCGCTGCCCTTGTTCGGAGCTCGGAGATTCCGACAGAGTCGTTGGCTCGATCCTTATGGCTAGAGACTCCTACGGGAGCAGGCTCGACGATTATGCACTGGTGCCGGCAGTGTGAGCTTACTCTAGGAGGCGAGAGCTTTGGCTGGGATCTTCTTGTAGCAGCGTCGATGCCTTATGACGTCATCTTGGGCATGGATTGGTTATCTATGGTCCATGCACAGATTGATTGTTCTAGGCGCAAGGTGCAATGTGTACGCACCGACGGGAGCAGGTTCACCTTCACAGGCGAGAAGGGAGCCTTCGCAGAATAGGATGGACTTCCGCAGAGGAGAGGACAGCCCATCACCCATCAGTTGGCTAGCCTCATCCTAGGAGCAGTTGACGTGCGGAGTACTGGTTTTCCTCTAGTGGTGGATCAGTTTGCGGACGTTTTTCCCGACAACGTTCCAGGGCTACCTCCTCGCAGAGAGGTAGACTTTTATATTGACCTATACGCCGGGATAGCTCCGATATCGACTCCAGCATATCAGATGTCCCCCGCCGAGCTTCGATAGCTACGAGTACAGTTGGAGGACTTGCAGGTCAAGGGGTTCATTCGACCCAGTGTTTCACCCTAGGCTTCCCCGATATTGTTTGCCAAGAAGGCGGACGGGAGCTTGCGACTTTGTGTTGACTATCGTCGCATGAACCAGGTGACAGTGAGGAACAAGTATCCACTACCGAGGATTGATGACCTCTTTTATCATCTCAAGGGAGCACGATGGTTCTCGAAGATAGACCTCAGGTCAGGCTATCATCAGCTCAGAGTTAGAGACGAGGACGTGCAGAAGACAACCTTTAGATGTAGGTATGGCCACTATGAGTTCTTGGTTATGCCTTTCGGCGTAACCAATTCTCCAGCGGTGTTCATGGCCCTCATGAACAGGATCTTTCAGCCATACCTCGATCGATTTGTCGTGGTCTTCATAGACGACATTTTGATCTACTCGACGACTGAGGAGGAGCACGCCTACCACTTACAGGTTGTACTAGACACACTCCGAGAGCACCAGCTTTATAGTAAGCTCTCGAAGTGCCAGTTCTGGATACGTGATGTCCACTTTTTGGGACACGTCATCTCTGAGGCGGGAGTTGTAGTGGATCCTGCGATGATCGAGGCAGTGTTAGCTTGGGAGCCACCCAGGAGCGTGACGGAGGTGCGGAGTTTCTTGGGACTAGCTGGATACTACCGGAGATTCATGCCAGACTTCTCAAGAGTTGCGGCACCACTCTCAGCTTTGACAAAGAAGGGGGAACCCTTCGTATGGTTAGACAGATGTCAGCAGAGCTTCCAGGAGCTGAGACAGAGATTGACCAGTGCACCTATCTTGAGGTTTCCTGAGGAGGGAGTAGGGTACGTAGTCTACTGCGATGCATCAGGGAATGGACTCGGATGTGTTCTGATGCAGGAGCGGGCAGTGATCTCCTATGGATCACGTCAGTTGAGGCCGCATGAGCAGAACTACGCTACCCATGACCTGGAGTTAGCAGTAGTGGTCTTCGCTCTGAAGACATGGTGACACTACCTGATGGGCGAGCGCTTTACAGTCTTTTTTGATCATCAGAGTCTCAGGTATATCTTCTCGCAGAAGGACCTGAACCCGAGATAGCGGTGATGGCTCGAGTTCCTCCAGGACTATGACTTTGAGATAGTCTATACTCCTGGGAAGGGGAACGTGGTAGTCGATACCCTCAGCAGGAGGACGGGCATTTAGCTACTTGAGGAGGCGACGAAGCAGCTAGCCTCTTTGCAGATATCCTTCGTGGATAGAGATGGAGCAGCCTTCCTCCAGTCTCTCACAGTCACCCCTCCACTACTGCAGCAGGTCAGAGAGGCACAGCGTGAGGATGCTGACTGTGAGACACGGCGTGCATAGATATCCTCGGGACAGGAACCTGATGGTTTCTCTCTTGGAGCAGAGCACGACATCCTTTTCAGAGTACGTACCATGGTACCAGTCACTTTGCGAGAGGAGGTGTTGAGAGAGTTTCACACTTCTCCTTTGGCGGTACATCCTGGAGTGGCGAAGATGTACCAAGATCTCAGATGATAGCACTGGTGGCCGGGCATGAAGAAGGTTGTAGCAGAGTTCGTTTCTCGATGCCTCACCTTCCAGCAGGTGAAGGCAGAGAATCAGGTACCAGCAGGCTTGGTGCAGCCCTTGGATGTTCCGGAGTGGAAGTGGGACGACATATCTATGGACTTCATGACTGGACTTCCACTCACTTCCAGAGGTCACGACTCCATTTGGGTGATTGTTGACCAACTCACCAAGTCGGCACACTTCTTACCCATCAGAGAGCAGGGCTCAGTGGAGAGCTTGGGACGTCTCTACATTCAGGAGATTGTGTGGCTCCACGGTGTGCCATCATCTATAGTCTCCGATCGAGATGCTCGTTTTACTTCCCGGCTTTGTAAGGGATTGCAGGAGGCATTCGAGACGCAGCTACGTCTGAGCACAACCTTTCATCCTCAGAAGGATGGTCAGACGGAGAGGACCATTCAGACTCTTGAGGACATGTTCCGCGCATGTGTCCTCGACTTTGGTCGTAGCTGGGAGGACCACCTACCCTTGGTGGAGTTTGCGTACAACAACAGCTACCACTCCACCATCGGGATGGCACCGTACGAGGTGTTGTACGGCCGACCTTGTAGATCTCCTTTGAGCTGGACAGACCCTGGGGAGTCAGCACTTATGGGACCAGAGATGGTCCAGGCCACGACAGAGAAGCTCCAGGTCATCCAGGAGCGGATGAGGACAGCTCAGAGCCGTCAGAAGTCTTATACTGACAGGAGGCGGAGGCCACTGGAGTTTGAGGATGGCGACCACGTCTTCTTGCGGGTCTCACCACGACGTGGTATACGGAGATTTGGCCGAGGCGGCAAGCTATCTCTGTGCTTCATCGGACCCTTCCAGGTCCTCAGCAGGATTGGCGAGGTGGCTTATCGCCTGGCTCTACCACCTCAGTTGCACTGGGTGCACGACGTCTTCCACGTGTCTCAGCTGAGGAGATACGTGCATGACCCGACGCACATCATTGACCATGGGGAGATTGACGTTGATGATGGGGAGACTTTTACAGAGGTCCCGGTGGAGATAGAGGATCGACAGGAGTTGGTCCTACGTGGGTGGTCGATTCCTCTAGTGCACATCAGATGGCAGCACGGGAATCTCCAGGAGAGCACTTGGGAGCGGGAGGCTCAGATGTGTGCTCAGTACCCTCATTTGTTTCCCTAGTTTTTTTTATGTATCTTTACGGGGACGTAAAGCCCTGAGGTGGGAGTAATGTAAAGACTCGTAAAATTCAAGGGAATTTTTTTCTTAATTTTATTTGGAATTTTACAAGAGCGCGGTTTCTCACGGCACCTGATTCTGAGGCCTGGAGTGCTCGAAATCAATTTCTGAAGTTTGGCTCGGGTACGTTCAGTGAACGAACGAGCGGGAATTTCAAACTTTTGAACCGGTGCCCAGAATCGAATTCTGAGGGCACCGATGAACTCGCAGCGTCGATATTCACTTATGGAGACCTTTTCCGAGGTTGCGTTTTATGCGGAATGAAAGTTAGTTTTGGGAAAAAAAAATTAAAAGAAGTTAAATAAAATGTGGGAACACATTTTATTTTTAACTTGTTGGTTAACTCCTCCCAAAGGGAGTTAGGGGTGGGACCCACATCCACTTAACCTCCCTTGAGAGGATTAAGTGTGGTGGGGCCGACACGAACCCTAACACTTCATCTTCTCTTTTAAAACTCCCTATAACTCCTCTTTAATTAACTTGACAACTTGGTTAATTAATTGAGTTATTTTTGAATTTCAAACCTTTGAAATTCAAAGTGGTCTAGTTGTGTAAATAAAATAAGGCATAAGCTTATTTTATTTTGGTTAGAATTCTCTTACCACCATGAGAGAATTTGGAGCTTTCTTCTTCTTCTTCAAACTCAACTAAGAATGCGAAGAACGCCGTTCTTCAACGAAGAATCTCTCCGTCGAAGAACACGGTCCTTCCGCGACGCCGTATACGCGATGTGACGTACTTCTTCCGCGTCATCTCTTCTGCGACGGTTTCCCGCAACAAAATCGCTGTCAATGAACTTTGAATCCTCGCTTCACGACGTCGATGTCCTTTTCCCGTGACGCCGACCACTGCGACACTCATCTTCCGCGGGTCGTTGACGAACATCGTTCTTGAAACCGAGGTAGGGGTTTATTGTTGCTTTATTTAATTATTTTCCGTTCTTGGTTCTAGCATGACAAACTTTGAGGATGAACGATTATTTGTTATCGTTTAAAGAGAGGGGGGTCGGACCGCACAAACACGGCCGAACCCCCCCCCCCCTCCTTTGTTCTTGAATATTTCTTGCGGATGGAACGAGATGGCGTGGTGCCGTCGCACCACGCGGGAATAACACGGCAATTATTGTGTGGTGCCGTCGCACCGCGCTGTGGAAAGTTTATCATGAACACGACGCCGTCGCGCCGCGTCGAAGGAAATCGAAGGCGCTGTGGCTGGAGCGGGGCCGCGGCGGAGGGGCGCGGTGCCGTTGCACCGCGCCGGACGACGAAGGCCGCGGCCGGTTCCGGGCCGCGGCGGGACGTGATGACCGGCGGCCAGCCGGGCCGCCGGTGTCGGATGACAGAAGAGGATCGGCCCTTGCCGGTCCTGTTGAGAAGAAGTCGGCTGGCCAGGTCAGGCGGGCCGGATTGGTGGCAACCGGGGGAATTAAATTCCCTCGGGCTGCTTAATTGGCCCCCCATAATGAGGGGGGCCGGTTTCACAAAGGGGGGCAGGCGGCCCCCCATTTTTCCAGCAAGCTCGGACTTCGGCCGAGCTGGCAACGCGCCCAGCGCGCTGCCTTGCGCCGAACCGGCGCGCCTGGACAGTTCGCCAGGCCAGGCCGCGCTGGGCCGGGCCGCGCCGGGCCAGGCCGCGCCGCGTCGGGCCGGGTCGACCCTGTCCGGGGTGGGTCGACCCGGTTTGGGCCATCCAAGGGGTCTCGGGCCAGGACGGCCCGGGCCCGAAACCCCCATTACCGAGCAGTTTGGATTCAAATGCCCATAACTCGGGCTACGGACTTCCAAACGCCACACCGTCAGCGGCGATGCAATCCTTGGATCGAGACGGTCATTTTGGTATATATCACTCATGGTTTCGGAAAACTTTGAGTTCGGCCGGGTTGGTTCGTGCACGAAACCAACCGGGCCCTCGGAGCGGAAACGCTCATATCTTGAGCTACGGACGTCTGATTGACGTGCCGTCAGTTTTGTTGAGTTCCTCTTAGTGAGACGGATCTTTTGGCATACTCCGCCCGAGGTTTGGACGTAGGTGGAGTATGGTCGGGTTGGTTTTTCCTTAAAAACCAACCGGGCCCCTGGGACGAAAAAGCCAATAACTCTCAGACCGGGCGTCCGATTGACGCGCCGTCTGTTGCGTTGAGTTCCTGTTGACGATACAGAACTTTTGGATACATCAACTCTGGACTTTATGATAGTTGATGTATCAGCCTCTCGGCTCGTGGAGCGGACCCTCCCGAACAAGCTTGCTGTGTGCGGGAACCCTAGAGCTGGCTGCGACTGCTACTGCTACTGCTACTGTGACTGTGACGACGACAGTACCGAGATCCTTGGTGGATTCGACGACGACGACTACATCACTCAGCGATCCTACGTGGATCAGTGCTACAGGTCCTGTGTGGGCCCGATCCTGTGTGGGTCCGATCCTGTGTGGGTCTGCGCTCAGTGGTCCTGTGTGAACCAGCGCCTACAGGTCCTGTGTGGGCCCGATCCTGTGTGGGTCATTGTGGGGGTTAGTTACCTATCAATCCTTCGTGGGTCCGACGACTTAGATGGATCAGTGATCATATTTATCGTCATCTGAAGAAGTATACCTGTGTGAGCTGAATCCTGTTGCTTTCCTGTGTGGATTGTGTTGTGCTATCCTGTGTGGATTTCGTATTGCTTTCCTGTGTCGAATACATATACTTTCCTGTGTGGACTGAGTTGTTTTTGGGCTCGGAGGTTGGAGCGTATTGGAATTGATGACTTAGGTATATGTATGGGCATATACCTAAGAAGAGTCGGTTGTTACTTAGTGATTGTACCTTACATTTGTGGTTTATCCTTTGTGGATTTTGGGAGACCTTCAGGGGTTTCAGGGTCCCTACTGAGTAGCTTATACTCACCCCTGCACGGGCTATGCCCGCACTACGTTGTGTTGGTTGCAGACAACGGACAGCGTTGATCGTAGTTGAGGCTTGCTGGGTAGGACGGTACCAGGAGGTGGACCAGCGGGCGAGACGTGCTCGGAGCGGACGACGGAACCCAAGGAGCAGTGGAGTTATCTGTACCCACCCTTCAGGTGGGATTTCCAGTGGACAGCTCAGTATAGCGGCTTTTACTTTACAGTTGCTATTTTCCCTTTCGAGTTGTACTTTACTTTCAGTTTGGGTTTGTATACTAGCCCATTTACTTTTCCGCACTTTCAGTTGTACTCTGTTTTTAGTTAGTGTTTACTTTTCCGCTTGCTTACTCGGTGGTGCTTGTTTACTTTTCAAAGGCAATGCCTTCCCTTTTTACCAGGATCTACACCTTGGTGCTAGTCGCCAGCCCCTGTCCTATGGAAGGCGGGCTTGGGGTAGTCACAGCACGGGCCCTGAGGGCGGGTCGTGACAATAAATCCAACCTAAGGAGCCTTTTTGATCAAATCCAAAGGAAGAACCCTAAGAAGAGGTAATGTTTTCACCACCCTCTTTCAAGTTACTTTCTTATTCAACTTATTCATTCTTTTTTATTACCATTCTAAAATAATAAATCCAGTATCTTATATATACTGTGATGTTATTATAAATATGGCACAACCATATTCAGTATTATATCCAGCCTTTTAATGACATGTCACTATACGTGCGTACGTACGGCTTACCGTCTCCACATCGTGGTGTAATTGTTATTCAATAAATTATTATTTGGATTGGTATAATAATGATTTGTAATTCATTTAAATAATAAATATAACATGATAAATATTCTTTATATATGATATACCATCAAATTATATATTATTTTAATATGAGAAGAATGATATTGTCGCTCGTGCGTACGTACGGACTACCGTCTCCATGAACGCGATGAGATTCATTCTCCATCATGTCCATTCAAGAATAATTATCATTATATGATTAAAAATAATGTTTAAGGACTTGATATCATTCTAGATATGAATAATATACATCCTATCCATAACAAACAAGGCTTATGTAACAAAATATATATGAGTTAGTAAACACCCGAAACGACGATAAAACTAAGATATTATTAACAAATCAATGTTAAAAGATCATATATGATATCATATTAATGTATATGATTCTTGTATAATTTAATAAAAATTATTTCACCACTATACAGGAGGTTAACCTACCATCAACCAAGGAAAAGTACAAGGTAAGGGGTTTTCATCTCACTCCTTATTCTCGTGAGATTCATTCCATATCGCCACTAATACCTTTTGTGTGGTGTATGTACTGCCCATAATATTATTCTTTGTGTAATACACATTAATTTATGTGTATTTACATATTCATTGTATGATACCTCTTTTATGGGTTGTATGTTTCGTATGTTACCAAATTGGTAAGGATTTATTTGACAATCTCTACATTATCCAAGGTTGTTTATACGTAAGTATCTACTGGGACCTCTTTATTATCCACATCCATGTTTCTTAAAAATGTTTTTCAAAAAATTCTTACTATTTTACAGAATATGGGTTAAAGACATTTATACCCTTGTTTGACTCTTTATAATAAGTTTTTAAAGGAATCTTTCTGTCGTCTTCCAAACAATCACTACTAGAAAAACAGGTATTTGCGACGGGCTATTTGCGACGGGATCCCGTCACAACTACACTTATTTGCGACGGGCCCGTCGCTAAAGCCTTTTTTTGTGACGGGCATTCTCCCCATCACAAATAGTATTCCGTATTTTTGTAAAAAACTTTTAAAACAGTTTTTGCGACGGGACCCGTCGCAAATAGCTTTTGCGACGGTTCCGTCGCAAAAACTCTTTTTTAAAAAAATAAAAAAAATTAATAATACTAGTATTTGCGACGGGTCCCGTCGCAAATACTTTTTTAAAAAAAATAAAAAACTATTAATAATACTAGTATTTGCGACGGGCATAGTATCCCGTCGCAAATACTATAAAAAAAATAAAAAAAATTATTAATAAATTATTTTAATTAATATAATAATAGAATTATAATTTACAAATGAAAATAATAAATTATTTTAATTACTATAATAATAGTAGAATTATAATTCAAAAATAAAAATAATAGAATATTAATAAATAATTTAATTAATATAATAATATTACAATTATAATTCATAAATAAAAAAATGTTAATAATAAGTTATTTTAATTAATATAAAAATAATAGAATTATTTTACATTCAAATATTAAAATAATTCAAGTATTACAAAAAAAATAATTAAATTATAATATTATAAAATTTTAATATATATATAAAATTTTAATATATATATAAAATTTTAATATATATATATATAATTTTAATATATATATATAATTTTAATATATATATAAAATTTAATATTATAAAATATAAATAATATTATTATTTATATTAATATTGTTATTTAAAAATATAATATTATTAATATTTTATAATGAGACAGAAACTACGAATAGAAAAAAAAATATTTTGATTTCACAAATTTTATAACAGAAATACAAACTCTAATCTGAAGGAGGGGGGGAAGGGGGAGGTGGGGGATCTGCAGATGGTGGTGGAGGAAACTCAATCCCTAAAGCATGAGTGAGTCGGCGCATATACTCCATCTTCTCCTGATGCTGCTGCTGCCACCGACTCGTCTGCTCCTCGTACAGCTGCTGCTGGCGTCGACGCTCCTCCTCATGCTGCTGACGCATCTGCTCCTGCTCCTGTCGGAGACTCTCTATCTGTGCAGTCTGAGATCGCAACTGATCCTCATACTGTGTAGAAGAAGATGCACGAGCTCCTCTCGAGCTGGACGCCGACATCGCAGCACTGCCATAATAATCTTCGGGAGTCAGTCGAGAGCCGATACCAACTACCCGGCCCTTCTCGAAGGCATACTGGGTGGCCTGCATCCATGCTGCCTCATCAAACTGACGGGCAGTGGTCTGATCTGATGACTCGGCCTGACTCTCAGGCCGGGCCTGTGCCGCTGCGGCCTCATATGACTCCTATAGTTGCAATTTAAAATTAAAATTGTGAATATATTATATGCAGTTAATTTTTAAACTTGAAAACAAATAATACTGACCACGATGTGATGTTGACGATCACCTCTGAGCTCCCCAGTAGCAGGATCACTATACATCCTCCGATATACGTCGTACTCTGTAATATCGGGGTGCTCGACAGCCTATAAGAATAAAAAAACTATTAATATTTATAGTTATATAAAATATTTATAAATAATGTACGTACCAGATGCTGTCTATGAGTACTGAAAGAACGACTCCCAGCTCGATGAGTCACCTCCTGTCTCCCCCAATTCTGCCTCCCCACCGATGATCTCCTCTGAAAGGCACCACTCAACCAGTGCGCACATAATCCATCCCATACATGGGATGAAATATACTCTGGTCGGTGTGCTCTACATGACTCCTCAAAATCTGACACTCCTGCTTTCTTCATCGCAACTTTTATTAAATTGTGCAAAAACTGACGAAGACGATCATGCCTGGCCACCTTCCATGCCTCGTGGATGGCGTCACGCATGGTATCCTCGATCGGATACCATAAACCCTAAAAATAAATCAAAATATCAAGTTAGAAATGAAATAATTTTCAAAATAAAAATTATTTATTTACGTACGTACCAACCAATGGCTGAACATGGCCTGCTGCACATCAATGGGAATCTGCTCCCATGTGGTCCACGGCTGAGAGAAATAGTTGCGCAAAATAGCGCTTCCCTGTCCGACTGCTATATGCGGAAAACTGAAAAAATAATAAACATTTATTATGTGAATAGATTAATGAAATCTTAGTCAAATCCACAGGTTATTACACAGGTTATCACACCTCCGTGTGCGTGGATCAAACCCAAGACGTAGATGTCGCTCGGAGACGGGGTCATGAATCATCAATCGTGCAAGACCGCGCCCCCTCCGCGTACTCCCTGGAGCGCCTGCAGGCTGAGGGTCATCTGTCAGCAACTCATCCGCATCAAAAGTCAGGTCAGCATCCGCCAACGCACGAAATGTGGCGTCGTCCATCTGAAACAGAAAATGTTAATGTTAGCAAATAATTGATAATTACTATTATATATACATATATACATATTATGATTGTATATAAATACCATGAAATGCTATCAGTGTTCATCTTCATCATCATATTCATATATGTCAATGTCATCTTCATATTCCTCCTCAACATCGTCGATATCCATTCGAGTTACAGTTGCTTCATCTCTTACCGTTTCAAATTCATATGTGACATCATTAACATCATCGTCATCACCGACTCTTAAATGTGGGGTGTCGTCATCGATACTCATGTCTCTTTGTAAAAAAGATTTATTTTGAGTACTCTCTTGAAAAACATCAATTCTTTGCACATCAGTGAAAGCACATTCACTTTGACTAAACTGATTGTCTCGAATTTTGATTTTTATTACACTCCACCAATCAGTCAAGTATCTTGATGTTGCACAGTACTTTGCATAATAAACTTGATATGCCTGTTGAGCCAATAAGAATGGTTCATTTACTGCGAGAACACTTTTACATTTAATATCGATGATTCCATGAGTCGGATGAACACGCACGCCTCTCTCTGTATCCAACCACCGACATTTGAACATGGTTATGTAATGTTGTCCAAGATAACAGAGTTCAATGATTTCATCAAGTATTCCATAAAAGTCAACTTCATTTTCTCGATGATGAGATCCTCTCAAGCTAACTCCACTGTTCATTGTTTTTTTCGATTCCCCATATGCATGTGTGTGGAATCCACTCCATTCACCACATATGCATTATAAGTTTTAACAAGTTTGGAAGGTGGGTTACTCAATACACACAGCCGTTTGTCAATTTTATCAGCATGTCGAGACACCTGAAGATTTGTGAAATAATTATCAATATAGTAAACTATACATTGAATGAGTTGCTAAAAGATAAAGAATTTATGTTACCAGTTTTTGAAACCACTGAGAGAAATTTTTCAGTCGACGTTCTTCGAGAGCAGCTGCTGTAATTTGTGGAATTTGTTTCTTGATATGATTATCATACAACCTATAAAAACCAAAGTTATTTACTGTAACATAAATGATAGAATAAGTGATATAAACACTTACAGTACAACTAATGTCATCTCTTCACAGTTGAGCAGAACATACGTATGAGCTCTATGATGTTCATCATCTGAAAGCCAGCGTTCAGAAACTCCACCAAAACCAAGCTCTGACTGGTTGAAAACAGATAATTGATTGTCGATTTCATCAATATTCCTCTCATTCCGTCCCATTAGGTTGTGTTTTGAAGGATACTCAGATTCAAAATAATGGGAGCATAAAAAAGATATTTCCTCTTGCAAATAAGCTTCTGTAATAGATTCTTCAACAGATGCTTTGTTGCGTACTTTTCTTTTCAATTTTTGCATGCATCTTTCAAATGGGTACATCCATCGAAACTGTACCGGACCTCCACATTTGGCTTCATATGGCAAATGTAACATCAAATGTTCCATTGAGTCGAATAAAGACGGCGGAAATATTTTTTCCAGTTTACATATAATTACAACAACATCTTTTTCAAGTTTGCCTAGAGCATCATAATCTTCCGTAGCCGCACAAATTTCCCGAAAAAAATGAGACATGTCTGTTATGGAATCCCAAATCACAGAATTCAACAGACCTATTAATCCAATGGGTAGAAGTCTCTCCATTATAACATGACAATCATGACTTTTTAATCCAGTAATATGACCATTCTTTACACATCTACCCAAATTGGAAGCACATCCATCTGGAAGTCTCAAATCTGCAATCCACTGACAAAATAATAAACGGTTTTCTTTAGACAGTGTATAAGCTGCTTTTGGTTTCAGTAACCTTTCTGTTCGGACATTCTCAAATAGTTCCAATTCTGGACGCCTGCAAATTTGGGCAAGATCTAAACGTGCATTTACATTGTCTTTTCTCTTTCCTGGCGTATCCAAAACTGTATGAAACAAATTATCAAAACAGTTCTTCTCAATATGCATGACATCTAACATGTGTCGGACCAAAAAATCAGACCAATATGGCAAATCCCAAAATATGCTACGTTTAATCCAATTGTGTTCTTTCCCAAAACCAGAAATTTTCTGTTGGTTTATTGTGGGACCAAAAGTGATGGGAGGTAATGAAAATAAAACCGATTTTAACTCCGAACCTGATAGCATTTTTGGAGGTCCATCCCTTTCAGCTGTTCCTTTTCTGAAATGAGATCTGTTTCTGCGAAAAGGATGATCAGCTGGAAGAAATCTGCGATGACAGTCAAAATAATAAGGTTTCTTTCCATGAATGAGCATAAATGCTTTGTTCTCTCCCATACAGTAAGGACATGATTTCTGACCATGTGTACTCTAGCCAGATAACATCCCATAAGCCGGGAAGTCACTTATTGTCCACATCAATGCTGCTCTCAGTATGAAATTCTGTTTCGTTGCAACATCATATGTACTGACACCAGTACTCCACAATAAATTTAATTCATCAATCAATTGCTTCAAATAAACATCAATATTTTTCTTCGGATGTCCTGGAATTAGTAAAGTCAAAAAGATATATGGATCCTTCATCAACATCCATGGAGGTAAATTATACGGAGTTAAAAAAACAGGCCAACATGAATATTGACTACCATAAGATCCAAACGGACAGAAACCATCAGTGGAAAGGCCCAGTCGAACATTTCTAGCTTCTAAAGCAAATGATGGATGCACTCTATCAAAATGTTTCCATGAATCACCATCGGCTGGATGATTCAAGCTTTTATCGGTTGAACTATTCTCTTTATGCCATGACATCATTGTCGCTGTATTCTTAGACATGAATAAACGCTGAAGTCTGGATGTAAGCGGAAAATATCTCAACTGTTTTACAGGAATCAAACCAGACTTCCCGTGTTGTCCTTCTTTATATCTCAGTTTCCCACATGTGGGACAACTATCCAACGACTCATTTTCCCCTGAATATAAAATGCAGTCATTTGAACATGCATGAATCTTCTGACAAGTAAGTCCCAAATTTCGAACCAACCTCTTACTTTCATAGTAATTTGTAGGTAAAACATTTCCTTCAGGTAACAGTGTTTTCAGCAAAGAAAATATCTGGTCAAAACAGGTGTTTGACATTCCGTTATCTGATTTGATAGCCATAAATTTTGCAACTGCTTCTAATTTGCTCATCTTGCAGCCAGGATATAATGCATCCTCAGCAGACTTCAACAACTCATAAAATTCAGACGGTCCCAACTCAGGATTTGAAGCTATATCAGCCGGAGTTTCTGTATGTTGAACAGATGAACCTGCAACATCATGTACTAAATCTTGAAACTGGGATGGATCCGGAATCAAGTTGGTATCACCTGCTCTGGAACTGCGTTCACCATGTTGATACCAAAAAACATAATCTGCTTGAAAACCAAAACGCAAGAGATGTTCTCCCACTTTGTCAAACGTGTCAAACGTTCTCAATGCACATTTTCTACAAGGGCATTTTATCTTTCCTTCTGAAACAAATTCTGGATTTGATGCCGCAAATGATAAAAAACTCTCCACACCCTCTATATATACTGGATTTAAACCAGAACCATTTGGATTTCTACGTTGATTTATCCATATGCGGTCATCTAATAATGACTGTTGACGACCTCGTTGTTCCATATTTTTCTATAAAATATAAAAGCATTACTGGTTTTGAATAATTTGTTAGAAAAAACACAAGCAAGGATTGAATATATTGAGAATAAAGCAAAACCTGTTACAAATATTGATAATTTTAATATTATATTGATTTTTTATTTTTTTAATAATAATAATATAATTTTTTTCATAAATATTAATTATATAATAATAACATCATTACATTATTAGTATATTTTATTATTAATATTAAAATAATATAATTTTCTATATTATATACAATTCTCCTTTCATCTGTGTGTTTCACATTCTGTCTCCACATGTAATATTGGCATTCACTTTCACCTCTCCATTGGCGAGTAGGTTGATAATTTTGAAAAAGAATGCCAATATTACATGTGGAGACAGAAAAAACACAGAAGAAAAGAGAATTGTATATAATATAGAAAATTATATTATTTTAATATTAATAATAAAATATACAAATAATGTAATAAGGTAATTATTCCAAATTATTGGTAAGTATTTCAAATTATTGGTAATTATTCCAAATTATTGGTAATTATTCCAAATTATTGGTAATTATTCCAAATTATTGGTAATTATTCCAAATTATTGGTAGTTATTCTTAATTTTTGGTAGTTATTCCTAATTATTGGTAAATATTGGTAATTATTGGTAAATATTGGTAATTATTGGAAAATATTGGTAATTATTGGTAATTATTGGAAAATATTGGAAAATATTGGTCATTATTGGTAATTATTGGTGATTATTGGTAATTATTGATGATTATTGGTAATTATTGGTGATTATTGGTAATTATTGGTGATTATTGGTAATTATTGGTGATTATTGGTAATTAATACTAATTATTGGTAATTAATACTAATTATTGGTAATTAATACTAATTATTGGTAATTAATACTAATTATTGGTAATTAATAATCATTATTACTAATTATTGGTAATTATTACTAATTATTCCTAATTAATACTAATTATTCCTAATTATTGTTAATTATTACTAATTATTACTAATTATTTCTAATTATTACTAATTGTTTCTAATTATTACTAATTATTGCTAATTTTTAGTAATTATTGCTAATTATTACTAATTATTGCTAATTATTATTAATTATTGATAATTATTAGTAATTATTGATAATTATTAGTAATTATTGATAATTATTGGTAATTATTACTAATTATTGTTAATTATTGGCAATTATTGTTAATTATTACTAAATATTGGTAATTATTACTAAATATTGGTAATTAATACTAATTATTGGTAATTAATACTAATTATTGATATTTAATACTAATTATTGGTAATTAATACTAATTATTGGTAATTAATACTAATTATTGGTAATTAATACTAATTATTGGTAATTAATACTAATTATTGGTAATTAATAATCATTATTACTAATTATTGGTAATTATTACTAATTATTCCAAATTAATACTAATTATTCCTAATTATTCCTAATTATTACTAATTATTGTTAATTATTACTAATTATTGCTAATTATTACTAATTATTACTAATTATTACTAATTATTTCTAATTATTACTAATTATTTCTAATTATTACTAATTATTTCTAATTATTACTAATTATTGCTAATTATTAGTAATTATTGCTAATTATTATTAATTATTTCTAATTATTATTAATTATTGATAATTATTAGTAATTATTGATAATTATTAGTAATTATTGATAATTATTGGTAATTATTACTAATTATTGTTAATTATTGGCAATTATTGTTAATTATTACTAAATATTGGTAATTATTACTAAATATTGATAATTAATACTAATTATTGGTAATTAATACTAATTATTGGTAATTAATACTAATTATTGGTAATTAATACTAATTATTGGTAATTAATACTAATTATTGGTAATTAATACTAATTATTGGAAATTAATAATCATTATTACTAATTATTGGTAATTATTACTAATTATTCCTAATTAATACTAATTATTCCTAATTAATCCTAATTATTCCTAATTATTCCTAATTATTACTAATTATTGTTAATTATTACAAATTATTGTTAATTATTACTAATTATTACTAATTATTTCTAATTATTACTAATTATTTCTAATTATTACTAATTATTACTAATTATTACTAATTATTGCTAATTATTAGTAATTATTACTAATTATTACTAATTATTGCTAATTATTATTAATTATTGATAATTATTAGTAATTATTGATAATTATTGGTAATTATTACTAATTATTGGTAATTATTGGCAATTATTGTTAATTATTACTAAATATTGATAATTATTGGTAATTATTAATAATTAATATTAATTATTGGTAATTAATACTAATTATTGGTAATTAATACTAATTATTGGTAATTAATACTAATTATTGGTAATTAATACTAATTATTGGTAATTAATACTAATTATTGGAAATTAATACTAATTATTGGTAATTAATACTAATTGTTGGTAATTAATACTAATTATTGGTAATTAATACTAATTATTGGTAATTATTACTAATTATTCCTAATTAATACTAATTATTCCTAATTATTACTAATTATTACTAATTATTGTTAATTATTCCTAATTATTACTAATTATTGGTAATTAATACTAATTATTGGTAATTAATACTAATTATAGGTAATTATTACTAATTATTGTTAATTATTGGTAATTATTACTAATTATTGTTAATTATTCCTAATTATTACTAATTATTGGTAATTAATACTAATTATTGGTAATTAATACTAATTATAGGTAATTTATACTAATTATTGGTAATTATTACTAATTATTATTACTAATTATTCTTAATTATTGATAATTATTGATAATTGTTCCTAATTATTAGTAATTAAATGAATAATTATCAATAATTAGGAATAATTATCAATAATTACAAATAATAACATTATTAATATATTTTATTATTAATATTAAAATAATATAATTTTCTAATTTATATACAATTCTTCTTTCATCTGTGCGTTTTCTATCTCCACATACAAATAATACATGTGAAGACAGCAAACACACAGATGAAAAAAGAATTGTATATATATAAAAAATTATATTATTTTAATATTAATAATAAAATAAACTAATAATGTAATAATGTTCTTATTCCTAATTATTGGTATTTATTACTAATTATTAATATTTATTCTTAATTATTAAAAATTATTACTAATTATTCCTAATTACCATTAACTATAAACAATACTAATAATTTAAATTTATTAAGTAATAAAACAATGTAAACATAATTAAATTACAACTAATTAATAATAATTGAAACTAATAAAAAATTAAAAATAAATAAAAAATTAAAATGAAGATAAATACCTTGAAAATTGATCTGTTCTGATCGTTCTTCAAAACTTTAATATCAGCTCCGGAGAAAAAAATTAAACTGGAGAAAAACTCAACTCTAGAAATATAATTTTGAGAGAAGGAGAAGATAAGGAATGAGAATGAAATGAAAAAAACGGATGGGGGTATTTATAGGTTAGATTATTTGCGACGGTACCCGTCGCAAATATCTTAGCCAACATTTATTACGGTCAACCGGTAAATAGTTATTTGCGACGGGACCCGTCGCAAATAACCCCTGCCGACATAGTATTTGCGACGGGGGAATATTCCCGTCCCAAATACCTTTTACCGCCGCCGGTTATTTGCTACGGGAATATTCCCCCGTCGCAAATAAGTTTCCCGCGATTTGGCGCGCATCGCGGGAAAACTATTTGCGACGGGGAAAGCAATCCCGTCGCAAAAGCCTCCTTATTTGCGACGGGGAAATACCCCCGTCGCAAATAAGTTTTTAACATGACTATTTGCGACGGGATTTATTCCCGTCGCAAATAACCCGTCGCAATTGCTCATTTTTCCCGTAGTGAATGTCCTTTTTAACCTTTTTGACAGAATTAAGGTAAGAATGTTTTTTTAACTTATATGGCGGGTGTGACTATTTTGTGGCGTTATAAAATCTTCGAAGCTTCCCTTACAAGCTTATAAGAATATTTTCAAAGTAAATGTTTTATTTTATAATTATATGACCTTTAAATGATTTCAAAATGAATATTTTAAGAATTTGTGAAAGGTACTCTTTATCAAGATCAGAATTTTAAATGTTTTAAAGATTTATCTTTCTAAATCTTTTTAATTAATGTCCATGTTTTCAAAATGATTTTAAGGATTTATTTATATGGACATTAATCTTTTGAAATGATATTTCTTTTCAAAAGTTTCAAAGTGGTATGGGACACTTTGATTCAAAAAAACTCTTTTAAATTACTTCCTTAATAAAAGTGTGACTTTGAAATGATTTCAAAAAAAGAGATATTTCTCTCAAATAGTTTTTATTTCATTTATGTCAACATCCTTTGATGGATTTTAAGATTATTTGAAGTTGATTTATTATGATACAGAACTTCCATATTGTATTGAAGGTTTTGTGATATGTTTGACTGTGGATGGGTTATTTCTATACCATTCATGGTTTATGGAGAATTTATTGATATTTCATATGCTAGTTTTAATACGAATTTTTATGTTATGTTTAAACCTGTTCATATGAGGAATGAATTAGACTTAATAAGTGATGGGTGGAGCCCGCTATAGCTCCTCGATGCATCGGTAGGTCTCATGAGACAAACTAGTGTCTTGGCACGAGGCCTTGAAAAAATCTTATTTGTAGTCTTGGAACGAGGCCTTGGCTACGTGGTTATGATAGTCTGGCATTATGCATTCCATCATTATGAAAGTGGTTAGTGATATTGAATGTGATTATTCGACTAGTAGAATATCCATGTGAATAATTAAATGGAATTATTTCATTTTATTTTTGACATATTATGTTGAAGTTCAAGTTTAAAAGGCTTTTGATTTAGTTATACATTTTCTTAAATGTTTATGCTTATTTATGAAAGTTTCTGCTGTATTGTTTACCCTTACTGAGCGTTTGAGCTCACCCCTTTCTATGTTTTATTTTTTCCAGGATTCCAAGAAGTGTATTGTTATTGATATGCAGGGTTAAGACAAGGGAATAATGCCATTCATAAATGATTATTTATTTTGTTTTGTATGTTATGAAGTGTAATGTCACATTCATGTATGTAATCTATTTTCCAAGACTGCTAAACTAATCAGTTCGTCGGGACTTGATTCCTTGTGATCATGCTAATGTATTAAAATAATGCACCGACTCTGGGTAACTGAGGCCAGGGCGTTACAGTTGGTATCAAAGGAAGTTTAACAATAACCTTAGAATCTAGATTTAGATAAACTCTTATTAGAGCACATATCTCTAAGATAGACTTTGAGGATTAGTATAGAAGAACATCCTATAATTTTGGTATTATAGAGATTTTGTGTGTTTTCCAAGAAATACATCTATGTCTGGATATGAGAAGGTAGAGGCTGCTCTGGCATAGATGTACCTAGGGATAAAACCTGAAAACACCGATTTGAGCTAGACTCAAACAGGAACTGGTGCACGACAACGGACCTTACTGTACTCTTGGTTATGACACTCCCGAGGGATATGCTTAGGATAATTCTCATTTTCTTTACAAACCTCTATGAAGGGTTTATGAGTATATACCTCCTCAAAGAAAACATTTTTGTGATTATGGATTATATCCATAAACTATTCAATTTATGTGAGGTATTTTACATGTTCATAATTATTCATTGCAATTCATAAACTAAACTAGTTTATGATATTGTATAGAAATGGCGCCTGGTAGAAGGAATGTGAACTCCAGCAATATGTATGATCTAAAGAGTAAGAAGGATCATATCTTTCATGGTATTAAGCCATCATTTAGAAGGGAAATGGTCTCCCATATATTATCATCATATGAAGAAATAGTATCATGTGTTGATAAGATATGTAAAGAGTTCTCTGAGTCCTATGGCTTTGAAGGGAAGTAAGGGAAGAAAAGGATGGAAGAGAGAAAGATTGATAAAGGGAAGAGGGAAAAGAATAATTTTCCCATATGTGATAACTTTGGGAAAAAACACCTTGGAACTTGCCTAAAAGGAATGGGAGTTTGTTATAAGTGTGGAGAAAAAGGGAACCAAATACTTGACTGCAAGGGTAAGAAAATGGTTCAAAATGTACAATGCTTCATTTACAAGGAGTTTGGACACTACGCGAACCTATGTCACAATCATTAGACTATGCCGCAAATAATGATATTGGATAATAGTCAAGTTATGATACTACCATAGATGAAGTTGAATGATTAGAGTTATTATGTTGATTATTTCATTTGAGTGTTGTATCAACAATGTACTTGTTATAATAATTATGGAGTATATAAGCATTGTATTGCAGTACTATTTCATTAAGGACTTGAGATTGTGTGGAACAAAGAAAAGTGACTCAATAGCAGGTTAAATTTTTGGAAAATATATGGTTGAGAGAAAGATAAACCATAATATGGTTCTGATACTAAGGTAGTGATTTTAGAATAATACATGATTGATTTGGATAAATTATATTGGATATTCTTAACTACCTTGAAACCGATTAATGATTTGTATATTCCATCATTGTTGGGGTTTAAAACATTTTTGGATTGAAGGAGTATATCCATTATTCTTCAAGGAATAAGGGATCATGAATGTAATCAATAAGGTTTTATGGTAATTTACGATGTTTCAATATTTTAAAAGAATACATGATTATGGTATTCACATGTTATTACGTGGAAAAAAAGACCTTCATTTTATTTACCTTCCTTATAAATTTTGGACTGTGAGTTTGGAAAGAGGTAATTTGGATAATTCTAAAGGTTGGAATGGATTATATTTGACATTTGAAACAATTTTAAAGGTTAAATAATTTCTGAAGATTATTTTTGGATTGTTATAAAAAGGACAACCCGGAGGTCGGGCGGAAACCTGTCGCTTTCGGCAAGGCCGTGAGACTTGAACCCCCTACTGAAGGGCGAAAAGGGTGTATCACCTACCACTGGCCCACGAGATGTCCTGGATTAAATAAATTAGTTTATTTTAAGAAGGTCTAGTAGATGAATTATAAATTCATTTTTTTACCCCAAATGAATAGGATAAATAGAATATATTTTTGAAGTTATATTATCTTTTAGAGTGAACGGTGAGTTTGTGGTATAAATTAGTTAAAGGATGGAACTCTAATTGTCAGGTATATATTTTTATTCTCCTCTTATTCTATGAAGAAATTAATTCTTATACTTTATTGAAGGGATCTTAAAACCAAAAATTTGTTATCCTAATACCTTATGTTTTTTTTTGAACCGATGGTATTTTAAATCATCATAGATTAATGAATTTAAGGACCTCAATTTTAAACTTGTTTGTGATTGATGACTTCAATCACTACCTATAAATATTTATGTTTTTCCTCCAATTTTATGTCTCTAATTTCCACCAAAGTTCTCCTAATCGAGATCATAATTTGGTGATGACCCTTTCATTTCTCTTTTCCTCTTATTCAGACTAAATTTTATTAACCAAATTTCCAATGTGGGTTTTCCCACAAAGATATTTTCTATTTTCAACCTTTATTTTCGAAAAACAATATCAAATTGTGAGGAAACAATTTATTGAAGGAGGGAAGAATGTAACACCCCAAGATTTCATAGTGTGTTACTTCTTCAAAATAATTCAATAACTTGCACTACACGCAACATCAAGTTCAAGCGCACCATGACTTACCAAACAAGCCGTTCAAAAGAGGTTATTAATAGTATTGAATAAATTTTTAACTTTATATAATCCTTATAATTTTAGAATCCATATTATGAGTTTCTTAGACATAATGTAAGAACAAATTCATTTTCTTAGATAAAATAAGTATTTTTCAAAAAATCACTTTTACCATCTTTTAATAGTGAACCCTTTTTTAATCCAATATTTTAAACTTTTATATATTCAATTTGACTAAATAAATTTATTTTTTAGAATGGGGATATCAAAAATTTACAATGAAACACCCCAAGCTTCCACGATATGCTTCTCTTTGAATAAAACAGTAGCATGTGTTGTACGTAACTTTTAGTTCTAACACACACCACAACCAATCAAACTAGCCGTTATGAATAGTAATACCTACTTTTTGAAATTTTATAAATTTTATCTCTTAAAATGGACTTAATTTTTGGATTCAGAATATCAAATTTATCCTAGGGTGAAATTGTGGTACTTTTCAGATAATTTTATATTATGATGAATAATGAAAATTACTAAATTTTAATTAAAAACAACCTTTTTAATAAAAATAATTAATATTGATAAATTATGAATTTGAGTGGTTTTAAAGTATATTTAGAATATATTTTTACCATTTAATACAATTTTGGTCATTGTACATAATTTCACAGTTAAACCGGACATAAACAAGTGTCAATCTTTTGATAGTTATTATATCTTAAAAACACGCTTTTTTGTTTCGACAGCGGGTATTAATTTTAAATTAATTTCTTCCACTTTTGTATTTTGAATTTGGAAAAATGGATTCCATATTTGGAATCAGGATGTCCAAATTGTGTAAATAGGTAACTTTTATTTTTAGACATTTTGAATAATTACTTCGGTAAATATTTTATTTACCATGGTTAAAGGGTAAATATGGTAAATAAGGGTTAACAAATAATATTATAATAATAATAAATTACCCTAAAACGTGTCCTAACCTTATTTTTGGATACATGTCCGACCATGAGAATCTTTGGGTCGATTTTTGGGACCCCATGGAGCCACTTGTAGGTGATAGGGACACTTTATTTTAATTAAGATAACGTAAATACAAAAATGACATAAGCTTATATCTTTTATAAAAAAAAATTTACATAAAGTTATATATGTTATATTTTCTATTATAAAAATTCGTTAATAATATAAAAATATTTCATAAATAATTATATTTTATTTATAATTTTTAGAAATTGAAAATGTAAAAATATATATGACATAATAATGATGCAGTATTTTCCTTATTAATGAAAAAAATCAAATAATGGGTATTATAAATGTTAAAATAAATATAATTTGAAAGTTTTGATGACATAAACGAATTTTATTGGTTAATATGACATGTTAGTATTTCTTAAATGAATTTGGTTCGAATTAATAAAGTTTTTAAGACTTTAACAAAAATCAATTATTGAATAGTGTCAATATTCACATAAAAGAGTTTTAAAAAAATATTATATTATTAATTGATATTAAATTCCTAAAAATATAAGGTTCGGCCAAGAGACTTATATCATGATAGGTGTATCATTAATGTACCACTTGGGGGTCACTTGGATGTATATAGCAAGTTTATTAACTATATAATATAAAAATACAAAGTGACATGGTAAATGTTAAACTAATTAACTTAGAGTTAAAACTAAACAATAAGGTTAATATAGTGATCCAAACCTGTCTAAAACCTATTGTTTGAGTGTTTTTCGATCTATCCCCACCTTAACCTTTAAATAATACACTTTGGAGCCATTACAAATAGAATATTAATTTATTATAAAATAATATTTCTAGTTTTTCCAAAGGTACCCCTCACCCCTCTTATAAAAGGGCACTCCCCCTTCTCACTAATTCACACCTTCAAATCCATTTGGATCGGCCAAACCCTGCCCAAATATCCTACCAACTTCCCTCACTTCATCCTATAGGACTTATGTTGATCAGAAAGCCAACCTAAGGAGCCCTTTTGATCAAATCAAAAAGAAGAACCCGAAGAAGAGGTAATGTTTTCACCACCCTCTTTCAAGTTCCTTTCTTATTCAACTTATTCTTTATTTGTTATTCCCATTCTAAAATAATAACTCCAGTATCTTATATATACTGTGATGTTATTATAAATATGGTATAACCATATTCAGTATTATATCCATCCTTTGAATGACATGTCACCATACGTGCGTACGTACGGCTTACCGTCTCCACGTCGTGGTGTAATTGTTATTCAATAAATTATTATTTAGATGCGTATAATAATGATGTGTAATTAATGTAAATAATAAATATAACATTATAATTATTATATATATATGATATACCATCCAAATATATATTAGTTTAATATCAAAAGAACGATATTGTCGCTCGTGCGTACGTATGGACTACCGTCTCCACGAACGCGGTGAGATTCATTCTCCATCGTGTCCATTCTAGTATAATTATAATTATATGATTAAAATTAATGTTTAAGAAATTGATATCATTAAATATATGAATAATATAAAACCTATCCATAACAAACACGACTTATATAACAAAACATATACGAGTAAGTTAACACCCGAAACGATGATAATACTAAGATATTATTAACAAAGCAATGTTAAAAGATCATATATGATATCATATTAATGTATATGATTCTTTTATAATTTAATAAAAATTATTTCACCATTATACAGGATGTTAACCTACCCCCAACCAAGGAAAACTAAAAGGTAAGGGGTTTTCATCTCACTCCTTATTCCGGTGAGATTCATTCCATATTGCCACTATTACCTTTTGTGTGGTGTATGTATTGCCCATAATTGTATTCTTTGTGTAATACACATTAATTTATGTGTATTTACATATTCATTGTATGATACCTCTTTCATGTGTTGTATGTTTCGTATGTTACCAAATTTGTAAGGGTTTATTACACAATCACTTCATTATCCGAGGTTGTTTATACGTAATTATCTACTGGGACCTCTTTATCATCCACATCCATGTTTCTTAAAAATGTTTTTCAAAAAATTATTACTATTTTACAGAATATGGGTTAAAGTCATTTATACCCTTTTTTGACTCTTTATAATAAGTTTATAAAGGAATATTTCCATCTTTTTCCAAACAATGTCCTTTTTAACCTTTTCGACAGAATTAAGGTAAGAATGTTTTTTTAACTTATATGGAGGGTGTGACTATTTTCCGCCATTATAAAATCTTCGAAGCTTACCTTACAATATTATAAGAATATTTTCAAAGTAAATGTTTTATTTTATAATTATGTGACCTTTAAATGATTTCAAAATTAATATTTAAAGAATTTGTGAAAGGTACTCTTTATCAAGATCAGAATTTTAAATGTTTTAAAGATTTATCTTTCTAAATATTTTTAATTAATGTCCTTGTTTTCAAAATGAAATTAAGGATTTATTTATATGGACATTAATATTTTGAAATGATATTTCTTTTCAAAAGTTTGAAATTGGTATGGGACACTTTGATTCAAAAATCTCTTTTAAATTACATCCTTTATAAAAGTGTGACTTTTAAATGATTTAAAAAAAGAGATATTTCTCTCAAATAGTTTTGATTTCATCTATGTCAATATCCTTTGATGGATTTTAATATTATTTGAAGTTGATTTATTATGATACAAAACTGCCATATTGTATTGAAGGTTTTGTGATATGTTTGACTGTGGATGTGTTATTTCTATACTATTCATGCTTTATAGAGAAAGTATTGACATTTCATATGCTAGTTTTAATACTAATGTTTATGTTATGTTTAAACCTATTCATATGAGGAATGCATTGGACTTAATAAGTGATAGGTGGAGCCCGCTATAGCTCCTCGATGAATCGGTAGGTCTCATGAGACAAACTAGTGTCTTGGCACGAGGCCTTGACAAAATCTTATTTGTAATATTGGCATGAGTCCTTGGATACGTGGTTATGATAGTCTGTCATTATGCATTCTATCATTATGAAAGTGGCTAGTGATATTTCATGTGATATTCGACTAGTAGAATATCCATGTGAATAAGTAAATGGAATTATTTCATTTTATTTTTTCCATATTATGCTGAAGTTCAAGTTTAAAAGGCTTTTGTTTTAGTTATACATTGCCTTAAATGTTTATTCTTATTTATGAAAGTTTCCGTTGTATTTCTTTCCCTTACTAAGCGTTTGAGCTCACCCCTTTCTATGTTTTATTTTTTCCAGGATTCCAAGGAGTGTATTTTGATTGATATGCATGGTTATGACAAGGGAATAATGGCATTCATAAAGGATTATTTTTGTTGTTTTGTATGTTATGAAGTTTAATGTAACATTCATGTATGTAATCTGTTTTCCAAGACTGCTAAACTGATCGGTCCTTCGGGACTCGATTCCTTGTAATCATGCTAATTTATTAAAATAATGCATCGACTCTAGGTAACAGGGGTCAGAGCGTTACATTATTTGGGTTTCTAATGAGACCTTTAGTAAGACTAATTGGTATCACAGCCATAGATTATTTCAATGAATTTTTTTAGGTAACAAAGTTATTGTGGAGTACATCGTGGATTCTAAGGGAGTACCTATATTTGATGAAATTAATTACTAGACATTGATTAACCATAGGAGATCAAATATATGATATCATGGGATAGATTTTGATGTTGTGGGTTTATGTCAAATTCATTTTAGTGACTCCACTAGTAAATCAATGATAAAATCACATAAGAAGTTGTTGAATGATATTAATAAGGAACAAAATTCCTTATCAGGAGCATTTCCAAATAATATTTACATGAAGGTGATGGATTTTTTGATGGAAAAATTTCTATGGGAAAAACTATATAACATCCATGAAGGTGATATCAAAATGTAAAAATCCAAGATGAAATTCGTACAAAAAATATTTTATGATCTGCAAATGAGTACTAGTGAAAATATAGATGGGTTATTTAACCATCTTAATGAATTTTTTGGTGACATAAATGGAATTGGTCATGATATCATGATATCTAATATTTTAAAGAATATTATCATATGATTACCACCAATGTATAATCCAAATGTGTAATATTTTCAGGAGATGAACCTTGGTGAGTTATCTCTTGACGACATGAATAACAAATTGGTTTGTTATTAAATGAGGGTGAATCCATGGAGAACATTGTAACATCCTTAAAAATAAATTTCAGACAAAGATATTGAGAAGAAGTAATTTTAATAAAAAAATTTTTAAGATTATGTGATTGATGATTTCTAATCACTCATTGTAAGGAAATGCAAAAAAGTAAAAAGATTATTTGGGCATAAATTACACATAACATGTTTTCATTCGCGTAAGGTAAAACATATTTCTATAAGGTGCTTGAGGAAATATCATGAATAATATATTTAGTTTCAATTTGTATCATAAAATTATAAGAAATTTCCACTTCTAAGGAATTATATTTATGGTTATGGAAATTGATATAAACTCTAGAGGAAGGTAATGTTAAGTAAAGTGGAAGAAAATGTTGATGAATATTTATTGGATGGTGTTGGTATTAAATTTTTTTCTGATATATCATGTGAAATGATAGACTCTATGGAGAATTATAAAACTAAAAACGAATACAATGATCAACTAGAAGGATATTTTGATACGAATGTGGATTTGGAAGGTTCTCTTATGAATCCTAAACTTCATATATAGAAGAACTAAAAATATCGGCCAATTCGGGTGGGCTTCAACAAAACAGCCCAAACCAAAACATGAATTTTCCTATTAAAAAGTTTGACTAAAAAAATAAAAAATAAATTATACAAATATAAATTTAAAATATTATTTTAAAATTTATTTCAAAAATTCCTAAATTATAAAAAAAAGGCCAAAAATACCCAAGAGGATCCAAAATTATAATAACTTAACCTAAATTACATGGTCTGGACTGGTGATCTTCATGGCCTCATGAATGCCTCCCTATATGCAAGATATTTATAACTAACAGTGATAGTCCAAGCAGTGATATAGGGAGACTATACACATAGCATAAAATCCTTAATATTAGAAACATATTAACAAAAGTGTAATACAAAAAAATCATAGAGGAAGTAAATAATGACCATGTTACGAGAGATTACATGACAAGTATCCCTAACCTTATAATAAACAAGGGACCCCTTAATTAGAAAGTCAGCCATAGAGTATGTAATAAATAATTATATATATAAATACTATGTACTATTACTCTAGAGTCTCCCTTACTACCTCATCCAAACACCAATCTAAGTCTTCTCAACTCCTTGTCGCTAAGACCTTACTATTTTTTGGATCCATAAACATGAATTCTATAAGTGCATTGATATTCCCACATAGGGGTGTGAATATAAACCCAGTAGTACACCATTATTGTGTCTTTTACATAAGGTCACTTGTATATGAATTGTATGAAATGATAATAATTAAATTTGAAAGAAAGATACATTCAAACATGTTTATGAGAAATCATGCACTGACCAAGAAACCATGAACGAATGTCATACCTATTTCAAATCCATATTATAATAACAGTCATAATGGAACTCATGATAATAAATTGACCATAAGTCCTACACATATATCCCAGAGTAGAACCAATGAAAATAAGTCTCGAGTCAAGTCACAAAGTCATCAAGCCCCATATCTATCATTGGTCACGTGACAAGGCTATTTTACCCCATCTCTATCATGGGTATATCTACAAGGTCACCGTACTCCATATCTATCTTGGATCAGATATTAAGGCATTCATAACCCTTGTATATTTCCTAGTACATTTTCTTCATCCCCTCTTGTCTCACATTCTCCCCATCTAAGGCTTAATAAATCACTGAAAGTCCACCTTTCATTTTATAATAGAAGAAAAAATTATATATTTTATAATATCATTAAAAATATAGAATAAAACATATAGGAAAAAACATATCATAATAACCATGAGTCTCGGTATGCACACACACACACACAAAACAAGTGATCATTATCAATCATGGATTTCATTGGATACAGATTCTCACACATGCAATCATAATGAAACATGGGTCTCACAATATCCACATGCACACACATGTAATCAATATCAAGTTAATAACCTTATATAAGGTCTCTAAATGGTAATGAACATTATAACTCGTATGTTTTGATTCAAAAATCCATGTTCGGTGAAGGGGGTTTATCACCCTTATCATGCCAGCGCAAAAAGTAGAACAAGCCTGCATTCCAATTATACCCTATAATGGAGTTCAATCCAATATAATAAGGGTTTGAATATTAGATTATAGAAGGTATTCCTTCCAATAGGGTATAAATCATTAATGAACCCAAAGAGGTCCACCTTCAATGATAGATGTTGATTAACACAATGGATGAGAAGAAAATGATGAGATCGCCATATGATTATTTTAATGAGAACAAACCTAAGAAGGAATAAACATCCCTAGGTAATTTCTATATATAGAAGAAAATTCAAACATATCCTTGGAATACTTTAGATCATAGAATCTATAAAAAGTATAAGTACAAATTATTTAATATAAGGAATAATGTGTTAATAATGAATAAAAAATCCATGACTAATGATCAAAAATGTCTTCATTAAAAGCTCTAACTTCCATCAAAAGATCAGTAGTCAATCCATCCATTATAAGTTATGAACCAACATTCAGCATGGCATGGTGATTCACCCCATAACCATGATAGATTCAATCCCATAAAGACCTAGTATCCTGACATGATGAAACTCTATGACGTGGTTTCAAAACCATTCCCATTTTGGACTCACCACACCTTTCATCACAGTGTGGTGAGGCCAATCTGGTTTTATCTTATTGAAGGACTCACAATGAAATATGCTTGAGATGACTCCCATCCATGGGAATGGTGGTCTTGTTTAAGTCACACAAGAAGGTTCTAAGCATAAAACAACATATACTATGGTGTGTTTCTTCCCATGGTTTACTTAAATATACCTAAAAGACTATTTAATCCACCAAGAAACCTTCAACACTTCTCAACCCCAAATTAAACCATCACGAGGCACAAAATCAAATCCCTTTATTATTTAGGATGTTATAACTACAATAAATTCACATCACCTCAATTCCTTATCCCATAATCATTGATCCACCCCTACACAATCCCCTACACATCTCATAATGACCTATAAAGCATATATATAGTTATCAAGAACACTGAGGTTCCCGTGCAGATTTTGAAAGGAGAATCTCATTTGGTTATCATTAATTGTGCCTAATAATTTCTATAATAAATGAGTATGAATGATATAAATAAATACATTTTTATACACAAGTTCCTCAAAACATTAGGTGTTATCTAGGGCACCAAAACTCTATGCACATTGGGAAATCGTGTGCTAACAAGGCTACCATGACACCTAATCATACCTTATTTATCATAAGAAATAGTTCTATCAACTCGTGAAACTGAAAAATGTTCCCAAATTTTTCATGAAGAACCAGGTATGGGAATTTTCTAGTCTATTACCACTACCCTAAGGGAAAGGGTATAGTCCCTCATCAAAAATCTAAACTCACATTTACACAAGAGGTTGTATTGTTTCCCAGCACTAGACCATCCCTTATTACTCAAGGGAGGTCACCCATTACTACCTTTTATATCAAGGTATGAATCACATCCAATCACTAGACTCAACTTCCCACTCATGGTGGTCCCATATCAATCCATAAACCAACTCCATATCTCTCAAAACATGGCCAATCAAGACCTCTCACTCAAAGAATGGACCCTTCAATAACTAATACCATATAACTCAAGGTATGGCCTAGTTATCCCATCACCAATAGATAAAACTTATCACCAAAGGATTTTTCTCATCCTAAACACCACCTCATCACTAAAGGTAGGATCTAATTACATGAAATAAGACAACCACTTCCATCTCACTCAAGGCAGGGTTCAACCAGTAACTTCTTACTCAATGTTAAGACATATGGTCTAATGTGGAACCTTCTCACTCAAGGTAGTTTCATTCTTCAAGAACACTGTAATTCCATCTCATTCATGGTGACCCAACTGGAACCATCTCATTTATAGTGGGGTTAGGTGTTAGGATCCATATCAGCCCCATTAGAATCTATATCTTTTCACAAGGTCATGAAATCACACAAGACACACAAATCATCCCACAATCTCACCATATTATCACGCATACTCTTTTCACATGGACAAAATGCCTCAATTTGACATACCTCATCATCCATCCACCCCCTTAGGATACTCATATAACCAACAGAGATACCAAAAACACCATTTTGTAACCTATTACATTATCTAACCTATCAAGGTGTTCACTAGGGTCCTCCAAAACCATTTCAAACATTCCCCTTTGTTACTAATATATATTTATCACCCCAATCTTACCTCATACACATAAACTCTTCCTTTGACCCGATCCTTAATAATATAGTTCAAATATCATAAAAATACTTAATCACTTATGGTCCTAATACCCATGTATCATCCCAATCTAACATACTTTAAACCCCTAGTTACCTCTATACTATGTCAGACCAAAAAATCTCAATCTACCCTCAAGATGATGTTAATCACCAATCATGTGATATAAGACCATATAACACTTTAAATAGGCCTAAAACTCTCATTTACTCCTGACTATACCTTGTAAAACCATCCTAGGATACTCGTGCCTCACCTCACATTTAGGGACCTACTCGAGTTCTATCAGGAAATCTAAAAATGACAACACCCCTTGGTGATATGGTAGTCCAGAGATCCTAGATTATGTTGGATTTGGTGGTCTAGAACCAACTACTTTGTAATTTATTTATTAATAAAATCCTTATCACATCTTGATTGTTCTTCTGCATGACAATTCATGTGATAATGTCCTAATCACAGCTGTTGCATTAAAGGGTCATAGCGGATCCCTGCTATGATGAGAACCTAGAAGTGCCATAACACTATTCTTGAATATATGTTCTATGTCTGGATGATATTATTTGAGGGACACAAATAATACAGGTCATTGGGGGTGAGGACTCATAAAACTTTGAGGAACCTTCTCATGGTGTACGCCCTTGGTAATATCCTGGAGGATATTATGAGAACGAGACCCACCAGTAGGAAATCCACATTTCATAGTGTCATTGGATGTTCCTATCTGCGGATGTGTGTTTTGGTCCTTAGACTTTAATATTTTTATTAATGGGTATTACAACTCGCACACTTAGATGTATTGATGAAAACTGTGATGACACACTGTTCGCAGCGAGGTAGGATACGTTGGGTGCGTCACGAATAATACTGCATTAACAAATAATGCGAGAAAGGATTTGTACCTTCTATTCCATAATGGAAGTGGATATCTCAGGCCCTTTGATGGAATTGATATATCCTAAATAAATCCATGGCCATGGTAAGGTATGGGCGAGTTCAATTACGGGATGTCAAAGAAAGAATAATCGAACACATGGGTTGATGGCACTAGCATGCAACCTGCTTGATTAGAGATATCAAGAAAAAGGGATTATATTACACGGTAAGATTTCATAGGAGGTGACATGTCATTGTGGTGTTAACTTCTTTCTCTATGGGTGCATTGGCATGTTACTAGATTCTAACCTTGGACTTTAGGCAGGCTCCGCCTAATGCCACTGAGAAAGAGGCCTAGAGGGTCACACACTAAGTGTGTCCATGTATCTCAATTAAATATTAATTTAACAAGATAAATAAATATTATTCCCGACTGTGGTTTAATAATTATTTAAGCATTCCTGGTCGCATTTATTTCGACACTAGTTATTTGAGAGAATATATTGTGGGTGAAATAATACATTTATTAGCGAGTAATGCAGTTACATTTATTTAACAAATAAATAGCCATTACTCAAGGACAAATAAATATGGTAGAGGAAATAAAGGAAAGTGGAAAATAAAAGTACTCGTCGTGTATATTAAATATACACACCGTTTATTTTTAAGGAAAAACAAGTACACGCTGTTTATTAATTATTACACGGCGTGTAGTTTTTCTAGTCAGGATTTTGAGGAAATAATATCATTATTGTGATATTAATTATAATTAGTGTGGGCGCATGTCAAGGAATTAATAATTCGACATGGGGGTTTTAAATAAGAGTTAATGAAATAAATAAAATGCGTAATGTGTTCATTTATTTTCATAACTCTATTAACCTCAAACCTGATTATAAATATCCTCACAACCCCAACACTTTTGAAGAGCCATTTTTGGTTGTGCACAACGGATTTGGAAATACTCTCAAGCCAAGAGAGAATTCCCTTTCCACCAAGAACGCCCTCAAGTTATGAGAACGAGATCCTTTACCGGATCAAGGTGGTCGAAGGCGGACATCGCAAGCGAAGGTTCTTCCACGCTAGAACCCAGATATCCCTTCGGAGGCGTCCAAAGATACGTGGAGCACGTGTGGATCACCGCTTGAGGAATACTATATATGGATTCTACGGCGCAACGATGGATCACAGGATCGTGATCGGAGACATCAATAAAGAAATAATTCCACCGAGGTAATTCTTGTGAATTAATTAAATTAATTATAACCAACATATGATGATCCTATATCTATGGTTTCGGGATTACCTCTTTTTTCGTTCTTAATTCTATTCTGAAGATCCAGCATTTTAATTCGTGATGAATCTCAGTTTGAACATTGTTTAATGCTAAAATTAAAGTTGGGATAACCCAACCAATGCCATTCCACTGCGCCCAGAACCTATAAGTTGTATCAGAGGGGTCATATCATTGATTATAATTAATTATATTTTTATTGGTGATTTACGCATTTAATAATTTAGTTAACTCAATTCATGTTTAATCGTTCTGGAAATCTGAATGTCGTGATATATTCCTCCTCCCTCGTTTCTCGTTCACCTCACATAAATGAATTTTTTCTTTTAATTTTGATTAAAATAAAATAGAGGAACTCATCTGGAGGAACCAAATGTTTCTGGTCGTACAACACCAGAATAAACAGCATGTATTCGGAAGTACACGCCATATAGTCTAGGTTCCTACATCGGACTGGTCTGCCAAATCCAGCTGTGTATTGATCCTATCTAACTCATTTATGACACCGTGTGTTGACCAGGAACAGGTGGCACACAGTTTCCAGATTACACGCCATGTGTTCTAATAGAATACATCATGTAGTCCCTTCATGATAGGGTTGGGCCGTGTACCCCGTACCCGGCTTGCCTGGCTGGAAACCGTGTAACGCGGAAACTACAAGGCGTGTGTCCAAAAGAACACGCCGTGTACTCCGAAAATTTCCAAAGTAAATTTACATGCCATATCCCCGGGTATGTACTTCAGATGGACGGTAAATAAAAGTACACTCCATGTAGTCAGAACTACACGTCGTGTAATCATCCAAGTTACGAAAATTTATTAAAATTTATTATTTATATTATACAAACCCTTGAGACATTTACCATAGTGCATGCATAAAGTTGAAGCACAACACGTGATACGTGTTTTATATATATGTGTTTAATTTAACATCTGCGTAATGAATGTGAATTCACTGGGTTTCCTCCAAGGTACAAGTTATGTACAAGGATAATTTTAAATGAATTTATTTGTTTAAAATTAGGATGAGAATCTCAAGGAAGTTCAGAAAAGGGTTTAAGATAAAAGGATTGATTAATTAAAGATAATTAATTGATTCAAGAGTGATTTATCTTAAACAAGAATGATTATAGAATTTAATGCTAGTTTATTTATGCATAAATATCGCTGCATGTATGGATGATCATGAGCTAAACAGAGACCTTTGTATGTGAATGGTTTATTTTAATTTATTTATTTAAATTAAATTTGTTGGCCTACAAGCCATCTCCTCATTAATATGTAGGGCCTGCATGCCCAAGGATTCTTTTAGGTAAAACCCCTTTTTAAACCTCACCTACGTGTGAGATAAATGCATATGTAATGGATGAAGCTCCCAAGCTAGTGGAGGTGGCTCAAGTCAGGAGCCAAGGTGAAACCAATCCAAGTAGATACAAAGGTGGATTGGTGGAAAGCTGTAAACATGGACCCGAAAGGTTCAAGGTGTTTTCTCCCCTAGGTCTTGGGTTAGTTTATCAACCGCTAGATAAACTAACCAATAGAAAAATCTCATGATCATAACATTTATTTTATTTCTGTCAGTTTCATGGTTTATTTATTGTGGGTGTGTTGTCACGATCACACAATTAATGAATTAAACGAGCATGCAAGATGGAACTAAAATAAAACCGACTTATACATAAATATTATCTTAGACATGTTTAATCAATTAATTATATCCCACATAATATTAATAAGCATGTAATCAAAGTTAATAAAATGGAAATTTATGTATAAGGATAAAATCCCTCAAATGAAATATTAAGTTGGTATAGACTTCCATAATCTTGGTTAGAATCGAACCATAGTTCAAAGTGCTTGACCAACCCTAGTTGGGGTGATTTCAATTATCGGGGAATTCTAATTCAAGGTTTTGGGTCGACTTGACTTGGTTGGCATTAAGGGTTGACTGCCACAGCAGGACTTGGTGTGAACAAGTGGCAAAGGTTGAGGAAATCCAAAATAAAAGGATTTCAGGATTGGGGAGTCCACTCAGCGGATCAAGGAGCTGCAAGTTAATGCAGTTGGCATTTGGAATTCCTACCTAAAACCCTTCAAGTTTCTTGACCAACCCTAGTTGGGTTAATGCGAAGGGAAATATGGATCCTTGCCACTAGAATATTCAGACAACAGAATATTCTAAAATCAATGGTGAGGGCTATTGGATTTCTATAAAATAGTGGGAACTAATAAGTATTAATTTATTTATTTTTCTTAGTTTTGTAATAAATTACGAAACACTTGATCATTTTAATTTGTAGAAATGAAAAGAAAATGACTTCAAATATATCATTATAAACCATACTCAAGAAGGAAAACCTTCTCACCAGCACCAATTTCCAAGAGTAGTAGAGGCGTTTACACGTTATCCATCGCCACGAGATGAAATTGTATGTGCTGGAAGAGCCTGTTCCAATTGCGCCTAGATCAGAACTTCTACCCTTAACTCACTAGGTTGATAAGGACATGGGTTGTGACAAACATGCAGTCCTTATGGTGAATAAGAAAATGAAGGACAAGGAAAAGGGGCCAAAGACTTATAAATAGTCTGAATCCCCCGAGCATCGTCCCTCCAAGAAGGGGAAGATCCAGAGGCAAGGAAAGGAATGGGCGGCAATGTGTTTTGCATGTGGAAATCAAGGCCACTGGAAGAGGAACTGCACCCAGAAGTGCCGGGACGCTAATGGTGCATTCATTAGCAAGTGAAATCATTCTATTTCTACACATTGGGTATTAGATACAGCTTTTGGAGCTCACATCTATATTCAAATGCAAGAACCATGTAGATTTAGAAAGATTTCTAGAGGAGAGGTGGATCTTCGAGCTGCCAATGGCGCAAGGCTGGCTGCGTTGGCTATTAGTGACTACCACCTCTCATTGCCTATTGGGATGATCATGGTTTTATATAACTGTTATTATGTTCCTAGTGTTACCAAAAACATAATTTTTGTATCTTGTTTGGATATGGATGGATTTATTTTCATGTATGGAAATAAGGGTTGTCTCTTTTATAAGAACAACGTATTTTATGGTATGGAACATTTAAATAATGGTTTGTATGTATTAAATTATGAAAACCAAGTGTTGGAAATCGATAACAAAACAAACTCACATGACTCATACATCACCTAGTTGTGGCATCACCGTCTCAGTCATGTAAACAAGAAGCGCTTGACAAAGCTTTTCCAAGATGGTTATTTAGACTCTACTGAGCTAAAACCACTTGATAGATGTCACTCTTGTTTACAAGGTAAATTGACGAAGTCACCTTTCGGTGGACAGGTTGAAAGGTCCATAGAGCTTCTAGGATTGGTACACACAGATGTATGTGGACCATTTCCAATAGAATCTAGAGGTGGATATTATTACTTCATTACTTTTACTGATGATTTGAGTAGATATGGATTTGTCTACTTAATGAGGTATAAGTCGTAAGCCTTAGAAAAATTTAAGGAATTCAAGAATGAAGTAGATAATCAGCTTGGTAAGAAGATAAAGAAACTTTGATCGGATTGAGGTGGAGAATATATGAACCAAGAGTTCATCGATCTTCTACGGGAGTCTGGGATTCTATCGCAGCTCACTCCTCCTTATACACCACAGTTGAACGGTGTTAGTAAAAGGAGGAACCACACCCTGTTGGACATAGTGAGGTCGATGATGAGTCATCTGGATCTTCCATTATCCTTTTGGGGATATGCATTACAAACTGCAGCATACACATTAAACCGAGTACCAACTAAGGCGACAAATGGAATTCCCTCCGAGTTATGGAATGGAAAGAAACCCATTTTGTCACATACACATGTATGGGGATGCGAGATGTTTGTTAAGGCCTTCTCAGGCAACAAACTAGCACCCCTAGGCACGAAGTGTATCTTTATAGGATATCCTAAGGAAACGAAAGGATATTACCTATATAACACTCAAGACAAGAAAGTTATTGTCTCTAGACAAGGCGTATTTCTTGAGAGGGAGCACATCCTCAAGAAGGATAGTGGGATCAATATTGACTTCAACGAAGTTGATGCTCAAGATACACAAGAGTTGGTACAGGAAGAAGTTCCACAAGTCCCCGTGGAGGAGGTTCCAGAAACACAAGTACTCCGTAGAAGCTCAAGACAGGTAAGGGAACCAGAGAGATTTGGTTTTCTACTCACCGAGGATGGTGAATCATTATTATTGGACAATGATGATCCTGTCTCCTACACGGAAGCAGTAGAAAGCTCAGAAGCTGCAAGATGGCTAGAAGCTATGAATTCTGAGATGGATTCCATGTATCAGAAACAAGTTTGTGTTCTGGTCGATGAGCCAATTGATGTAAAACCTGTTGGATGCAAATGGGTATTCAAGAGAAAGCTGGACATGGAAGGTAAAGTTAGAACCTATAAAGCAAGGATAGTGGATAAAGGATTCGGACAGCATCAAGGAATTGACTATGATGAAACCTTCTCACCAGTTTCCATGTTTAAATCCATAAGAATCATACATTCCATAGTAGTTTACCATGACTACTAGATTTGGCAGATGGATGTCAAAACAACATTCCTTAATGAGAACCTTCAGGAAGATGTCTATATTACACAACCAGAAGGGTTTGTGACACCATGTGAAGTCAAACAGGTTTGCAAGTTGCAGAAATCCATTTATGGATTGAAGAAAGCATCCAGGTCATGGAACATTTGATTTTATGAATCCATAAAGGAATTTGGTTTCATTAAGAATGAATGTGAGCCATGTGTTTATATGCGGTTTAATGGGAATGTGATCGTTATCCTAGTAATATATGTTGAAGATATATTACTTATTAGAAATTATGTACCAGTCTTATAGTCAGTTAAGGACTGGTTGAACAATTTTTTCTCCATGAATTACTTAGGAGAAGAAGCCTAAATTTTAGGGATCAAGATCATTCATGATAGATCTAAGAGGCTTCTTGGACTATATCCAGGTACATTCATTGACCAGATACTAAAGATATTTTATATAGAACAATCAAAGAGGGGATTGGTTCCAGTGTCACATGGCCTACATCTTTCTAAGAAAATGTGTCCTCAGACACAACAAGAGAAAGGCAGAATGAGTAAGATCCCACACGCTTCGGTTATAGGATCCATCATGTATGCCATGTTATGTACCAAGCTTGATGTTGCATATGAACTGAACATGGTAGGAAGATATCAAGCAGATCCAGGGGAAAAAAATTGGACTACTTTTTATACTATCATTAAGTATCTGAGAAAAACTAAGGATATGTTCCTGGTGTATGTAGGAGATGAGGAGCTTTTCATCAGAGGGTATGTCGATGCTGGTTTTCAGACAGATTAGAATGATCTAAAGTTGTAATCTGGATATGTTATCTGTCTTAATGGAGGAGCTGTGAGCTTAAAGAGTTCAAAGAATCCAGTTTTCGCCAATTCTACAGCAGATTCTGAATATATAGCGGCTTCTGATGCATCCAAGGAAGCCATTTGGATTTGGAAATTTGTCCAGGAGCTTGATGTGGTGCCTAGAAGTAAGGATCCCATTACATCGTATTGTGATAATACTGCAGTGGTGGATCTTTCAAAAGAACCAAGGTCACATCAACGGACAAAGCACATACTCTGGAAGTATCACCTCTTGATGGATTTCTATCAGAGGGGTGAAGTTGCAGTGAGTAGATTGTCCATGGAAGAGAACGTGGAGGACCCCATGACAAAAGGCATATCTCAATAGAAGCATGAATATCATGTGAGAGATAGCGGGTTAAAGGTTGTTAGCAATTGGATCTTGTCCAAGTGGGAGTCTTTTGGAGTTGGTGGTCTATAACCAACTACTTTTTACTTTATTCATTAATAAAAACCTTATCACATCTTGATTGTTCTTATGAATGACAATGCATGTGAAAATGTCCAAAGGACAACTGTTGCATTAAAGGGTCATAGCGGATCCCTGCTTTGATGAGAACCCAGAAGTTCCATAAAACTATTCTTGAATATATGTTCTATGGCCGGATGAAATTATTTGAGGGACACAAATAATACAGGTCATTAGGGGTGAGGACTCATAAATCTTTGAGGCACCTTCTCATGGTGTGCGCCCTTGGTAATATCCCGGAGGATATTATAAGAATGAGACCTGCCAGTAGGAAATCCAAAATTCATAGTGTTATTGGATGTTCCTATTTGCGGACATGTGTATTGGTCCTTAGACTTTAATATTATTATTAATGGGTATTACAACTCGCGCACTTAGATGTATTGATGAAAACTGTGATGAAACACTGTTCGCAGTGAGGTAGGATACATTGGGTGCATCACGAGTAATACTTTCCATAACGGAACTAGCTATCTCAGGCCCTTTGATAGAATTTATATAGCCTAAATAAATCCATGGCCATGGTAAGGTATGGGCGAGTTCAATTCCAGGAAGTCAAAGAAAGAATAATCGAGCACATGGGTTAATTGCACTAGCATGCAACCCGCTTGATTAGAGATATCGAGACAAAGGGATTATATTACATGGTAAGTTTTCGTAGGAGGTAACACATCATTATGGCATTAACTTCTTTCTCTATGGGTGCCTTGGCATGTTTCTAGATGCTAACCTTGGACTTTAGGCAGGCTCCACCTAATGCCACTGAGAAGGAGTCCAAGAGGGTCACACACTAAGTGTGTCCATGTATCTCAGTTAAATATTAATTTAATAAGTTAAATAAATATTATTCATGACTGTGGTTTAATAATTATTTAAGGATATCTGATCGAATTTATTTCGACACTAGTTATTCGAGAGAATATATTGTGAGTGAAGTAATACATTTATTAGAATGTAATGTAGTTACATTTATTTAAGAAATAATAGCCATTACTCAAGGACTAATAAATATGGTTGAGTAAATAAAGGAAATTGGAAAATAAAAGTACACTACATGTATATTAAATATACACGCCGTGTAGTTTTAAAGAAAAAAAAGTACACACCGTGTATTAATTATTACACAGCGTGTAGTTTTTCTAGTCGGGATTTTGAGGAAATAATATCGTTGTTGTGATATTAATTATAATCAGCATGGGCGCATGTCAAGGAATTAATAATTCGACATGGGGTTTTAAATAAGAGTTAATGAAATAAATAAAACGTGTAACGCGTTCATTTATTTTCATAACTCTATTAACCTCAAACCCAATTATAAATATCCTCACAACCCCAACACTTTTGAAGAGACATTTTTGGTTGTGCACAATGGATTTGAAAATACCCTCAAGCCAAGAGAGAATTCCCTTTCCACCAAGAACGCCCTCAAGTTACGAGAGCGAGATCCTCCACCGGATCAAGGCGGTCGAAGGCGAACATCGCAAGTGAAGGTTCTTCCGTGCTAGCACCCGAAGATCCCTTCAGCGATGTCCAGAGATAAGTGGAGCATGTGTGGATCACCGATAAAGGAATCATATACTTGGATTCTATGGCACAACGACGGATCACAGGATCATGACCGGATACATCGATGAAGAAAGAATTCCACTGAGATAATTCTTGTGAATTAATTAAATTAATTATAACCAACATATGATGATCCTATCTCTATGGTTATGGGATTCCCTATTTTTTCATTCTTCATTCTATTCCAAAGATCCATCATTTTATATCGTCATAGATCTTGGTTTGAACATTGTTTAACGCTAAAATTAAAGTTGGGCTAACCCAACGAACGCGCTTCCGCTGCGCCCGGAACCTACAAAATAATAGATGATTAAAAGAGAACATACTTAGAGCATTGTAGGCCCAAAACCATCTTATCTATTTCTCTAGGTTTCCCTTGATCCCTATATTATTACATTGTCCCATGAAATATGGATACATGGAATGAAATCATATGTAAATAAGCATATGAATTTATATTATAGAGGCCACCCACCATCAAAGGGACATATTAATAGATCTAGTATTTTAATTACATTGTCCTTGAATTTTAATGATTTAACCTCCCCTATTTCTCCTTATTAAGTTAAATTGAATAACTGTTAGTGATATGTTTATCTTAATTGTGAAGATTTATTAATTTATAATTTTAAGTGTTTTTATTACTTTTTTATTTCAATCGTAACATGTTCTATAATAATCTAAATTGTGAAATTGTTTTTTAGGGTTCCATGTATTGTAGGATTAATTTGATAAAATAATTCTACATTCATATTCCAATAATTTTTGGAATAAATAATTCAAAAAAATTTAAAAAAAATTGGAGGAGATAATTGACCAAATTTTATTAAATGATTCCTAACTCAGGATACACAACTCCAAATGATACAACTTGACTTGGATGTGAAATAGAAATTGGAGGATCATTCTTCCTTTAAATAACACAGAATTATCTATTCATCATGTAAGTATATGGATGCATTAAAGTGGAGGGAATTGAACAGTCATCTCATTAAGAAAACATTATAAGTGTAATTTTAAGGAAAAATATTCTATATGTGTAAAAATGGATTTATATTTTATGTGAATATATTCATTATATATCTGAACAAATATTGAGAATACAACCTTCCAATATTTATCATCCATGTGAGATGAAAATTAATTCAATGTTGAAAACATAATTAAAATGGAAATTTTTTCCAAATTCTAAGTTTATATATATATATATATATATCTACTTCCATTCAATTTTTAGAGAGTGTATAGGAAGAAGATAATTCTAGAAAATATAGAAGTCAAAATCGAGTAATATGGCCATGAAGGGACATACTCTAAAAGGTTGTGGTAGTGGATCCCTTCAGATATTGATCTTATGAGATTTTATGTACTTCCTTGTAAAATATTTTTGAATTATTATGGAATATATTATTTCCTAAATTAAAAATGAATTTCTCTTTATTTAGTTAATTTTATAATTAATTATCTTGGGTATTTTTTTAACTTATGAATGTAAAGTAATTTTTATTAACATACCCAACATTGTCCCCATTAGAATACCTTGGGAACCACTAAATTTAAATTCTCATGGGACAAAAAAAATTTATTGTTGTTTCATGTAAAAATTCTAATTATCATTTGGAATCCTTTTCGGTGAGGTTTCAAAATTTATTTTTATTTCTTTCTATACTGTTATTTTAAATGAAAATTTTGAACAATTAAAAAATTTATTTTTATTTTTAATACTTAAATGGTTGGCCTACTCATTAATAATTACAAGAGTTTAATAATGATAAGTCTTTGGAAAACTAGTGAAAGAAAATTTTATATTGTTTCAAAAAGTTAGTAAAAAATGTGACTTCATTTTATATCTATGATAGAATTTTCCTATACAAATAAGATCATGAAAGGGAAAAATTATATGACCATCCTTTTCTATTGAATAAAATTATGATGATTATTTGAAAAAATAAATTGATCTTTATTTTTCCATTTTCAGTCAGAAGAAGATATTAACATGGCTTTCTTATTGATTTTTGTAAGAGGGATCAAAAGTATTTGTATAATTATTGGGATTATCTTATATAATGTGAAATTCCTTCTGATCTCCCATAATTTTTTTGAACAATATGTTTCCTTGACCACTTTTTTTATGAAAATGTGAAATTTATTTTGAGTTAAAACCATTTAATGAAAATAAGAAATATCTATGACCCACACAAACAAATGATGACATTACCAGGGTGTTTCTTGAGGATAAATACCTTTAATAAAAAACTAATATGGGAGACACATTTATTTAAACATTGTTTATTTTTTGTTATATTGAATCCAATGGAAAAACTAAAATTTATTTCACTATTATTATTTATTTTGTTCGATTACTTCCATCCCTTATGGATGAAGAGGAAGAAATAAAATATTTACATCTGAGTGTTGGGTGATTGGTAGAGTTTTTCATTAGGTCAAATGGGTACGATGGTATGATATGAAGTCAAAAATAATAAATCATTTTCTATTCTCAAACTAAAAACAAACCACACCATGTAATTAATTTCCAACAACAAGTGGATATACCTTTTGAAGACCAAGTGAGGTGAATGTGACCTTACATTTTTTCCATCATCTGATATTTCATTAGAACTAATGATTAAATGAATATAACCTAAAAAATCTCTCTAGTATATATTTAACAATATAAAAAAATTGAAAAAGAATAGAATTATAACCTTTGGTGGTTTATGAGAATGATACCTCCCCAACCTCTGACTATAGATCATGCATTGTCACTATTCAGATATAGATAGTATAAGTGAAATAAAAAATTGGGGGTTCAATCAAAATATTTTTTCCAATATATATATATAAATATATTTATTTATTTATTTTTCAACAAAACATTGTTTTTTTCTTATAAGTTTCCTTGTGGTAAATGATAATAGGAACATTCAAAGATGATGTTATTCAACAAAAACAAGGTTTTCTCTTTTTATTCCACTTAATTGTTTTTATATTCATGATTATTGGTTCTAAATTTTCATTTAGAATATTGTACAATGAGTATATCTCATTATTTAATCTTTTAGGGAGTAAAAACCATTGTTATAATAGGTTTGTTATGTTTTCTTTCTTTTTCATATTCTATTTTAGGTTTTTAATTCATTAGAGTGTGTTTATTTATCATTTTTCCCTCTTTTTGAAACTTGTGAGCTCAAATGATTACCTATTTAATTTTTGAAACTCATGTTAATGATTGAAAATTTTTTTACAACAAAACTATATTTAAATAAATTTTGAAATTACATTACTCCAAATTAAATAATTTTTTAATTTTATAGAATGGCCTATAAATTTTCTATTCTCATACCCTAACCCACAATCCAAAATATCAATTTCAATTTCCAATGATGAAGCTAAACCCATTTTAAAATATTCTTCAAATTAACCTCACTTTAGGACATAAATAAATAATAAATTATTTAACAATAAATTTCTAAATGTCTTTCAAAACATGAGAGGTTGAGGAACTTTGGTTGTGAAGATTGAAAAAAATAATTAATTCTAAAAGATCTACTTTGAAGATAATTTTATTTAAACCACAGTTAAATTTTATCCTTTTATACCTTATAAATACATAAGTAGCCTATCAGGTATCTGCATTACTAGATATTTTTCATTATCCTTCCTAGTCTAGTAGTGAAATTGCATGATTTTATTGAAATCACGTGTTAGGTGACATTGTATTGTGGTTTTCCACATCACATGGTGCCTCATTAAAAGGATATTTAAATTATGAGAAGAATCATAATAATTAAATGTAAATTTTGAAAGTCACACCAACTATTTGAAACTCATAGAAACCTCATTACCTTAAAAAATTATAAATTGTACATTTTTTATTAAAATAAAAACAAAACATATTTTTGAAGGAAGTTATGTTGATATAATATTTCAACTAAACTGAAGGAGTAGAATATATTTGAATATTTTCATAATACATGGAGATATTTAATTCATAATAGAAGTTAAGGATGATACCATTCTTGATTTTAAACTAAATAACTCATTCTTTCTTCACAAACAGATAAAATCTAAATATTCTACCTTAGATTTTTTTTTAAATATAAAATTAGTCATCATTAAGCCACCAAAAAATTATTAAAGTTATCATGATTAAAAAAAAGTACTTGAATCATGTTTTTTAATATGTAGGAACATGTCATGCATATGGTGTCCCTCTTATTTTTTTGGAAGAAAACAACCATGTTGAAAATATGTAAATGTGTGATGAGATAAAATTAATGTGAGAAAAGTTTTTTTTCATGATAGGATAAATTAAGTGTAAATGGAATTAATGAATAAATGGGAAGCATATAATGATTTTTATTAAGTAGTAATGATAATATTGTGTACCATGATCTTAAATTAGCAGATCTCATGGGTATGTGTTTTGAAACTACATTGTCTTATTTTTTATACTCACTTGTCTAGGATTCTGTGTGTTAAGTGGGGAATAATTGAAATTGATAATATTTTTATTATGTTTTCCATGAATTTAAATGAATTAATCTACCACATTTCTTCATATAAAGTGAAGTTTTATGCTTTTTGGTTTTTCGGGATGTATTGAGATTATTTGCGAAAATGGAATAATTTGGCTCTTCAAGTGTTTTACCACATTGATATTTCAACCATAACATTTTGTATATCAATCGATGTTGTGAAATTTCGTTTTTTTGTGGACTATTATTAGTATTCACAGTTTCATATAACTAGTCCAAGTTCTTAATCTCACAATATAAGGACCAAATAAATAATACAAATAGGAAAAAAATCATGAAGGAATTTACCATCCCTTATTAAATGAGGTAAAACTCTTGCAACACAACTCCAAATAATATTATTCCAATTTTGTATGAAATAAAACATGGATTTCCATGTTTCCATTAAATATCTAAGAAATATTCGGTACATATGGTAGTTGATGGACAAGTTCAATTATAGGGAAATGAATAGTAATTTTATCTATAAAATATTACCATATTATTCCAAACAAATATCTTTCTAAATGATTAAAAAAATTAAATTATTATGGAAATAAATTCAAGATCAATATGAATATATTCTGGGAAAACCAATTGACATTTTTCTACCTAAGGGATGAAATTTAATTCAATGGTGACAAAAATATTCTAGAGAGAAAATACTTCACAAATTTTTATACATATATATGTGTTTCTAAAACCATTAAATTGTTAGAGATATGATAGAATAAGAATAATTATATATAATAAGGGATTTAAAATGATGTAATCATGTAATGGAAGGTGAAACTTCAAGTGGTTGTGGTTGTGGAGACTTGATGATATTCTTCTTTTGATTTCATTTTTTAATTATTTGTATACTTTTTTTAAATTATTATGTTATTATTTTTCATGAATTAAATTTTTTTTTGTTAAATTCATTTTATTCAGAAATTTTCTACATATTTTCTACATTTTTTAATGTAAGGTTATTGTTATTTCAATTTAAATATCTTGATTATATTATCACTCTTGAGAAAAGTGGTTCAATTAGTATTTTTTCGGAGGACTTTGTGTAATAAAATAACTTTAATAAGTGGTTAAACAGCCATATATGAGTTCATTATATGGTTTCTAGGTGATATAGTTGTACTATTTTGGGTATTGAAGTATACATTAATTAATATAATTTGGTAACATTTTCATCCAATGATGAAGGGAATGTTTGATGGTTAAAAATTATCCACTACTATTAATTTAATTATGATTTATCTTATCTTTTTAGTATGTACCATATCTAAATAAAAACATTTATTTCAAACTTCTTTTTAGTTTAATTAAATTTTTATAACTTATTTTCTAAATAAAAAATTTATTAAGTAGTTATTTGTTTTAATAAAAATGACTCATTTAAAAAATTACAATGTAACCTCCGCGTAGGACAACCCTATGAAACATTACACTATAATTTATTATTTTATCAGAAAATTCATTAAAATTTCATTAAAAACTCATTTTTAGTTACAATCCAAGCTGTGATCCACACCACCTCAGCCAAGAATTTCTTTTTCTCATCCATGATCATAAAACTACCTGAGATCAAATCTCATTCCAGAACATCAAAATAATTAATCATAACATTTTATATTTAATTTTTTAATATAATCATAAGATGAAATTCATAAAAACATACTAGGATTAAAAATATCATTATAACTTCTTATAAAGACCCCATCCTTATAGAGTTACCCCTCTTGGGATGACAATGAGGGGAGATAGGTAATGACCCCTGAGTCCCACCTTTAGAAAGATCCTGGTTAGATACTAGCACTCAAGTTATATACATCTCACGTATGGATGGAATTACCCTCAATGATAAATATAAGTTCATGATTTAGGATATTAATCACAAAAAAACTCTATCATAATAATAAAATAGTAGAAATCAAACCATCCAAGGATACATATCAACATATACAAAAGTCTTCAACTAAAGTAAAAAAATAAAATCATATGGAATCAAATCTAGATCAACTCCAATATCTAAATTCGAAAATTATAGCATGGTCACCAATGTCCTTCTCAAAACCTAAATTTTTTTTATATATACGTAGGGTAAACATAACATGTATACTCAGTATGATCATACCCAAGGTCTCTTGTGCACATGTGGAAAGATAATACTAATGAACTAGTGATCAAAAAACAAACCCAACATCCCCTAAACAAGAAATCTAACCAATACTAACCTCACCATGGGATTCTTACCAAATAATGTATCAAATATAGTAGTATAGTATTAAAATAATATGAAAAAGTCACCAAGAACCACTTTCCCACTAGTTTCCACTGACATGAGATAATTTATACATCATGGAACTCCCATCCCTTATGTATCCATCTTTAACATACCTTAACAAGCCTAATAATACAGGGAAATCCCAAACACTAAATCAATACAACAACCATAACATACTCATCACCTCATGAAAACTTCCATATAATCAAAATGGTAGGTCATTGTGAACATAGAGTACATCAAACTCATTTCCTCCTCATACCACATATAAACCCTACCAAGTACCATATCAACCTCTCATTAGTAATCACCTATATTACACATTTACAATAATACATCATATTTCATGCATAAAAAACTTATATGGAAGAGATATAAGGGAATATGGAGTTTCTATCCATCCACCCTCAACATCCTAGATGTATGGGGAAAGCGCCCTCAGAACCCAAAACATTTGGGAATTAGTAATTTTATCAAATTGGGTGGGAATGTAAATAAATGATATAAAAAGACATGATAGATATTCTTATGAAAATCCAAATGAAAATTTAATTATCAATCAATTGTAGTGCATCATACACCACCACCATAACCACTAAATGCATCAAATCAAAACACTACCACACACTAGTGATACAATCACATTTTTAGGTTTTGTTCCAATTGTTTCTAGAATTATTGAGTTTCAATTAATTCTCATTTACTATTCCATTTTATTACACATAGACACAACCCATTCATCATTCCTTCAATTAATTTAAGTAAATTACCATATAAAAATTTATCAAATGGTCATATTTAATTTTATCTCATTTCTATTTAATTTCATCCCTCATATATTCACTTACCAACCAATGACATCTCAGTTTCATCATTTCACATTCATTCCATAGTCAAACGATCGACTATGAAAAACATACCACACTATAAAACACCCACTCCACATAAACCATTTCCCCAACACAACATATTCCAACCCATCACCATAACATTTGAATCTCTCCTCCACAACATCATAACTCAATCCTTACACATAATACCTCATCCCTTCCACATTAATGAAAAATAACCTCACTACCACTATATGTATCTTCAAGCCTAGCCACCTCTATAACTAATAAAATACCTATAATATCCCCAAACATCACACAATACAATAAAACAAGAACATCAATACATTGTAGTACAATTAAACTTCAAAACATACCATAATTTTTTTCATGGGATTTCATATCATCATTTATTCTTTAGCATGGGTATTATCACACAATTCTAAATTTCCATGGGAAATATGTTTATTAAATATAAACAAGTGACTACCCTATTTCATTTATGGGGATATCAATTAAAAAACATAATAATGGTATCATAATTCATAGTAATCACAACTCAAACAATGTTCCCAACAACCATTATTTTCAGCAATAACAAAAAGAAAGTATAATAATAAGTAATTTTACAAAAAAAATTAAACATCTTAAATTTATCACTATTACCATAAATTTTAGTTAAATACATTCATTATCTCTATTAAACTAAACCTTTCCATCCACCTATTAAATTTAAAGAGTATGTAATCTCCATATAGATAATAAAAAGGGAGAGAAGGGGGTTCCCTTACCTTAATCCAGATTTCTAAATTCATTGTACAAGGATGGAATGAAAAACAGAAAACGGCATGAAAAAGATCCCACCAAGGATGGTTCAACAACCTTAGAGTATTAAATTTTCAATATCTAGATGAAAATATTCAAAACCCAAAAGGAGAGGTTTAAATGAATCTTAACATCTCTATCAGTCTCCCAAAACACAATAGAAAATACTTGTGTGAGATAGTGTTCACGGGGAGTTTATGAAATGATAGTTATAAATGGAACTATAATACCATGATATAGATCAATATAATATGGTTCAATGGTTCTGACACATTATATTATGAAAGCATAAAATAATGTCCCACATTGCAATGGAGCTTGTGAAAACCATATTTGAGAAACATGAAATGGTCCATGTTGTAAATCACTTAATCATAGGGATGAGCCATGATGTAAGTAATTCTCTGCAACATATTCATATCATCCTTCTGGTATCATTATAATATTCAACTCCATGTCAAGTAACTAAAAAATAAACATAACCAACAAAAACAACCTCTCTAAGACTCTAGGTCACAACTTACACCCTCTCCCATGCCACATCAATAACTAAATAATTTGAACCACCAAAACACCCCCTCTAAGTCACCACATAGTACTTATATTCCTCGTGAATAAAATACCTCCTCCATGGTGAAAAGAACACATCAAATACAAAGGGAAATTCACCATCTTGAACCTCAACTCTATGATTCTCTCTTCCCCATTTAACCTTATTTCATAACCTCAATCACCTAAAACTGTTACTGTAATTAACAAAGTTTGTACGAATTGTTACATCAGATACCTCTCAAAATAATATCATCCTTGAGAATCCACAAAAATATATTTCATTAAAGTAACCACTAAACTATCAACATTATCTTTGGAGGCACCACTCAAACCAAAGGAAACCACATTTAAGAGAACAGTAAATAAAACACAGGACATCATTTTTTAGAAACACTATCTCAAGGGAGATACCACTCAAAGAGGTGTAAACTAATGTCAATACACAAGACATAGTATAAGGTTATCTACTTAAATATTTCAAAAATAGCTAAAAAATACAATTAGAACCTCAAAAATTACACAATTGCACTCATATATCCATATAAAACTCAACCAATAATGAATTTCAATCAATCACATTTTTATCATCCTTGCGCATGAATTAAGTATGTCTTTAGAAGAATGTCATAAACCAATTACACATTTATAAGAAAAATTTTTCATTACTAGCTTAAAAAATAAGCCTTTTTATAAAAGTTATTCCTAAATATTTAACTAAAATATAAATATGTTATCAAAACAATAAGAAATATCTTGGAAAGAGATCACATCAAACTGATTATAAACATAATGCACATAACATCAGTGTAATGATTTTATTTCATAAAACATTTCATGTTATACAAAATTTTAAATAATCAATCTTTTTTTGAAAAAACTTAATTTCAATTAGACATATCAATATCTCTTGTAAATCTATAACTAAATCGCTAATTTTTTCAGATTCATTAAAAAGAAATTTTTATATTCGATATTTAATATGTTTTACTTAGTAATGATTTCAAAAAATATATACACTTGATTTACTATTATGAAACATTCTATACATTAATAATTCATTAAAAAATCTACCATACAGATAACATGATCTAGTATTAGAAAATAAAACTGCATGGGATATATTTATAATAAATTCCTCGTACTTAATCAAACATAACATAGTAATTTATGTAAAAAATTACATCATATTTAATGAAATCATGAAATAAATTATAATAAATCTATAATATTTTAGAACCTTAAATATAACATAGAATATAAATATTTTTAATATGTTTACCATTCCCTTGAAATAATAAAATTTAGAGATTTTAACAGTAAATAATTTTTTTCTTATCACTTTTCCCTTTTATTTTAGAACATGCATTGTTATCCCTTCTAAAGCATTGTAGTATGCTAGCATGCATCCTAATATTAAATAATTTATATTAAAAAACCAAAATCAATGTTTTGGAATGATCTTCAATTAAATCATTATGACCTATATCTAATTTCAATTATCCTAAAGAATTTATAGTTATCATAACAAATGAAATAAAATTTTATTTTAGGAAATGAGGAGATATTAGACAAGATGAATTATACATTTAAAAAAATATTAATCTACTACAAAGTTAAAAATTCATTTTTAACATTAATTTTTTCAAGAATTAGTTTTTGAAAATTAACTCTTTAGACATGATAATATATTAATATTTACACCATGATATGAAATTGAATAATGATTTATCCTAATTTTAATCATAAAATTTATTTTCCAATGTCTTCTTCTTCACGATTTACATGATATTAAATCATAACATAACATAAATTTAACAATTTTAAATCATGTTCCAATAACTAGTACTCATCAAACCCAACATAAAATAAATAACAATTAACATAATAGATACTTTAACACATTCACATAGAAAATAACTTAGTGCATATGAAAATTTTCAGATGTGTTGTTCACAATAATTAGGTCATGTGTCACAATAATTCATCATGTAACATGAGACAATAATCCATAACACTTGAAATATTACAACTATAGCTGGATTTTAAAATCACTCTAGCTACCCTACCTAAATGTTTTTTTAAAAAATATACATCTATAAATGGAAAACCATTTCTTCCATTTATTGAGGGAAAAAGTATCTCTAATAGGGAACACCATCACCTAAACAATTCAAGTAAACATTATTAAACATTTTTGTACATATTATGAAATACCATGGTGGAAAATCTCTCAAAATCAACATTCCCAAGTCCAAACCAAGTTTCCCGAACCATTTTAATATAATTTAAATAGACTTGATTACTTATTAATTTATCCATTTTAACCTATCATGCATGTGAGTTTATTAGATATTAATTTTTTACCACATTAAAACATTGATCATACATTCATTATAATTTTCTTATTAAACTATCACAAATAAAACATGACTTTTAAGAAGATAATTTTATTTTAAAATTCCTATCATAAAAAATATATAAAACATAGAATTATTCATAATAAATTGTATTTAGTAATCATTAATATTTTATTCAGTACACCGTCATCGAATTTAAATAATCTCTCATTACTTCCCTTTAAAATATAATTTGAATTCAACATGAATTTTGTCTCTTATTTATTTCACAGATGCAAATCAACAACATTTCATAGAACTTTAACATGATCCTTAATTAAATTAAACACAATTACGTCATGTATTTAATTACAATTAATTTATCATATCTCATGGAATAATATTTCAAATATAGGAATGTTTAAATATAAATCATATTCCCTAAAAAGTTCCATTAAAATAAAATATCATCCATTAAATGAGTATTTTATTAATAAAATATTTTAGAAAAGTTTTTAGAGGGAAATTATGATCTTTTAATCTAGATTACTCATTATTGAAAATACATTTACATAAAACTCATAAAATTTTGAAAAAAAAAATAATTAACAACATGATTTAAATTTGAAATTTTAAAGCTGTTAGACATAAATTATTAAGAACTATGAATATCTTCATGTCAATATACATTAGCAAAGTTAAAAACATTAATAATAATGGAATGTTTTATAAACACCACTTTGATAATGAATCAAGCTCCATAAAAGTTGTAAAAAATAAAATTATTTAAATTAGTGACTTAGAAAGCTTGAAATTCCCTTAATATATATCAATTTTTTCAAAATATAAAATTCATCATTTAAAGAAACATGTTAGAAAATTATATGAACTTATAAAAATTTTGTTGAATAAACTTGAAATCATTTTTTTTGTAAAAAATTTAATAGAAACTCTTAGTTTTTTTAAATCTTGAGGATATCATATCATTTTTATAAAATTATTTAAACAAGTTATATGATCACTTGAAAATCATAATAAACATTTTTAAAATAATACCTTCCACCAATTGAAAAACAAATATAATCATGGTTTAACAACATTAATTTAGTCATTATAAATTATTTTAACCAATTACTACAAAAAATAATTATATTTTAATTAAATATCAATTTGTGTAATTTCAAAACATGGGATTTTATATCAACACATAACATTCATAAAAAGAGATAAGGTTGAAAAAAATATAATTTTATGTTTAAAGGTCCTATAGATTGTTAATATTTTTTAAGTTACCAAGGAGAAACCTAAGAAAATAGCACACAAATTATAACATTTTTTACCTTTACTTCAAGGGGATTTAAAAATCATATATATCTATAAGTATACAAAAAATTAAATTCCTTAATCAATATAGACACAAACTTATGTACAAATAAAAATTATACCAAGAATAAAAATAAAGGGAACCCTTCCATCGAACTATTATATTGTCTTCTTTTTCCTCCCTAACTCGCCTACATAGCTTTGAAGTGAATCATGAAAGGAACGTGTCATAATGGGAAAGGTATCCCCAACTTAATATGATTAATTCCATAAAATTAATTATGAGAAAAATAATATCTAATCCTGGTATAATGAATAATAATCATATTCTTTTAATTTTGTTCATTTAATTCCCAAAAAAACCTGATTCATTCATAAGTGAAAATATTCATGACATACGTACCTCTCCTTGGGCTCTACCAGGAAAATACTTTAACCTCATGTGGTTGTTAAGTAGGATCAGAGTCCTTGTTTTAGAACATGGGCCCCCCTAAAATCACCTTTAATATATTGACTCTATTATAACACCTTGATATTTTGTAAAATGGTTTTTAAAAGAAATTTCATCTTTTCAATATTTTTTTTACATGAAATGCTATGTTTAAACAAAATGTGACATACTATTAAAATATTATAATTTAATATCATAATTATCAACTAGAAATTGGAATGATGGAAATTAAGAAGATTGTCTAAATTATAACACCTCAAGGGTTTATAAACAAATTGAATATTAAATTCATGAAACACTAAGTCTCCACAAAACAACACTTTGTCATAACCTAGATAGTAAACAAAAATTTTCCACCTCTATTAGAATTTCGAAAATTTGACATACATAGTTTCATTCAGTAATATATTTATAGTCTGATAAGACCAAATTACTTTTTGGTAAATAGTAACATACCATTATGAATAGTAATATTAATAGTAATATGACCCCTATGAATATTCTATCATGTTATTATTTTATTATCTTAAGGTTATAGGATAATGAAATCTTGATTAATTTTTAAAAATTAAATAAAACAAATTATGATTTTAAAATAATTATTTTATGAATAAATTATGATTTTATTTGAAAATTAAATTAATAATATTTTGAAAATTATTTTCAAAAAATGGAGTTCATTTTTTAATTAAGAACTTAGATATTATTTTATGCTGAATTTATGATAATTTTATAAAATACATTAGTTTTTTCATGAATAGTAAAAATACAGTTTTGAGTTTTTGGTATGATTAATGAAATAATATTGATTTAATAATGAATATAAAATGTTGGATGAATTATGTACATTAAAATATAACATTAGGTGTCCCAAGTGGCCAATAAAATGGTAAAATACTATGGGTAGGCCCATGGTGTTTGCAAATACCACTAATGAGGTGCCCATTTAAATTAATAAAAAATCTCTCTATCTTTTACTATAAATATTAACTATTTCCTTCATTTTATTTCATTAAAAATTCATTATCTCAAATATCATGAATTTTTACCTCCCTAGGAGTCCTAAAAAGGTTCCATCAAGCCCCAACGATCCCAACCTTCATGTTTTAGGAGTTACTCTACAAGGTAAGGAAATTTACCACCCTTCTCTTTTTCATGGACTCTTTTTATGTTATTCTCTTTTAATTTCAATTAGATTGTGTTGGTATATTCTATTTCATATTCCCATTACTGTACATATTATTTAAAAATTATGAGAGGCCTCTTTTTATCTCAAAAAAATATTTTATGAATTTTAAGTGATGTTGTTAGGCTGGCGAATTTTCATAAGGGACTTCTCATCTTATCATTTTTTATTTCGAGTTCCCTTATTTTCATTTTATTTCCACAGATACTTTAATAAAAAATTTATGATAACTCCAATAACTTACATTTAATTTAATTCTTTTATAATTATGGAAGAATTCATCATCATCTCTCATTTCCCATTCTTTTATAGTAGAAATGAAAAAACTATTTGAGATGTGTTAATTTATTACATTCAAGGAAGACGGGTTTTCAATTTCTATTACCATCTTAAATTATAGTTATAAAACTAATTTTTTTGGACTAACTATAATGTAATATATGTATTATAACTTATTTATGGTTCTAAAATATTTTTTTACACATGATATTAACTTATAAATAAAAATGAGTTTGTTGTGATAAAAAACTGTCAATTAACCCAAAAAAATCATTAATGTTTTATATATCAGTTCATCTTCACTCTTGTTGACGCCAAAATTAGGGGTGAACCAAACATCCTGAAATCATTAGGTACTACCTCATGATGACGTATCGTGAAGTTCCCAAATCCCAGTAACTGGTACCAAAGACCCCTTCACGACCCGCCGCGAAACAAGGAGGTGGGACAGCTCCACGAGTCCATAGCCCCTTTGCGACACACCGCAAATCAAGGAGGTGGGACATCTCCGCAATCCCCTTTGATGTTCGTGACTTGCCAAGAAGCAAGGAGGTGCGACAACTCTGTGATCTCATTTGACGTTCGCGACTAGACGCGAAGCAAGGGGGCGGGAAAGTTCTGCGAGCCATTTTGACGTTTGCGACCCGCCATGAAGAAAATTTCATCTTCACACCAAGGGAACCCTCCTTCGTGGTGCCTCTTGCCTTTAAATACCAGGCTCCCCTTGAGCCTGGGAGACAGACTCTCCAACCTTTTACCTTCCTAGATCCCAAATCATGAAGCACCTCCTGTTCGGCGATCCATGATCTCCTAAAGGTACTTTTTCTCTATGAAGTAACTCCCACTTGGCCTTAATTGATCCCCTCTTCCGAGATGGATGATTTTTGCGAAGCCTATAGGTCTTCATGAAGGAAGGAGATCACCAAGGGGACTCAGGCCTTCATGAAGCACTAACGTTTCTTAAATCACCCTCCATATTCATGTAACACAAGTGCCAAGGCCGGGTCATTGTGCATCGCGAATTACATTTCTTCAAAATGCTATGCTTTGCAAGGCACCCTTGCTTTGCGAGGCATTGCTTCGCGAATACCTTTCCACTTCATGAATCTCCTCCCATATGCACCTATTCCATATCCCTAGCCTAGGCGACTGCACTTCATGAAGCACATCCCTTCGCAGAGTCAATCCAATTCATGTGGAACCAGAGCTTCACAAAGCTTCTACTTGTGAACCCCTTTGCTCTACAACTCCTTTTTCCCATGCGGCCCTTCATATTTTCACGAAGCAATTTCAAAGTCCCTTGGAAGATACTTCCCATTGGGTTTCTTCGCCTCATTCTTCTTCGTATAGGCATGCTAACAGCTATTACTTCTTTTTATATCAATGATAACGTGGACCCACCAATGGTTCTCTCCATAACACCCCTAGCCACGGCGTTTTCTGTCCCTTCTCTTCACCTAGGTGCAGAGGGTACCGGTTATGTAAGTCATAGGGGTGCGGAGTGAACCATCCCTCGTCCGAGATACAGGATGTTAAACTCCCAAGCATCATCGTCCTTAGCACATGATGTTAAACTGTGACTTCCCCCATGCTTCCTACATAGGGAAAGGGAAACCACCCTGGTGTAAGCCACCTAGCTTTTCTTGTAGGAGGCAGGATCCCTGCCCCTCCATTCTTTGGTGCCAAATACCTCTCCTGTTGGGCTTTTTCACCACTGGGACTCCATCCTAGAGTAAGTCCCAATCCCATATTTCCTCTTTGGGCTTCTAACCATGCGTAAGCCCCTGTTTCCTCCTTGGGTCACTAGCCACATGTAAGCCCCATTATACTTCCCATGGACACACCTTTCATGACGTGATAGTTAGGTCTTTGCTACCCCTTGTTTCTCACACCGAGCATGACTCATGTGGGCTTAGAGTAAGAATTGACCATAACACCTTAGGAAGCCTATATTTTAAGCCCCAAACACCAACCTGAACTACGTGGACTTTGATCCTTTCTAAGGCAGGGTACGTAGGAAGCCTCCATGAGGTTCAAGCCAACCACCCCGATCGTTCCGACCTTCTTCACGTCGGTTCACCACACCCAACCTTAACTACATGGACTTTGATCCTTACCAAGGCAGGGTACTTAGGAATCCTCCGCGAGGTTCAAGACCACCACCCTGGTCGTTCTGACCTCCTTCACACCGGTTCACCAACACCTTGGGTAGCCTAGAGTGTAAGCCTCAAACACCATCCTGAACTACAAGGACTTTGATCCATGCCAAAGAAGGGTACGTAGGATGTCTCCATGAGGTTCAATCCCACTACCCCGGTTGTTCTAAACCCTCTTCATGTCATCTCTCCTACACCATCCATCTGGACCCCATGTCCTTATTCACATCAGTTCACCTTCATCCTGCATGACTTTAAACTATAAACCCCACATAGTGGTAAGCTGTTGTATCCCATAGTCATTCGTAAGTCGTTGCGTCATCTATTCAGTGGTAATCCATTGTAATCCCCTTCGACGGTACCCACATCTTTGGTACATCCTAGTGGAGTTATACCAACCCAGGCTGCTAACCATGCATAACCCCCATATACATCATCCTGTTGTTGTCCTATGTGTACACCCCAATTTAAGATCATCACATGACCCTTCCCTCGAGCCTACGTGCCTCTAGAAGTTCATGCCCCATCCCAGATAATACCCTTACTCTAGGTCCCATCCACATGTCTATTCTCACGGGCCGCCCCCATAGGCGACCCATCACCCACATGAACTATGATGACTTTGATTCCCTACCACGGGGATACACAGGAAGCCTCCCTGAGACTCAAGCCTCACATTACTGTCGTCCTCATGGTGGTGCCATCACATTCATCACTCACTTCACTCATCACCCCATCATCCATCTTGATTCTTACATGGGCCTCCACATCCTGGTGAGGTAATTTCAACCCACCTACATCAGTGTCTCCTTCAAGGCTTACATTCATCTGATATACTCTAGCTAGTGTTCTGATCAGACTGATCTATCTCTGCTGGATGTAAAACTTGTAGCATACCCCATGTTAAAAATGGGAAGATGAGGAAAACCTCAGAGACATGCCTATGTAAAATAATTCCTCGCATTGGACATAGGATGCCTCGGGCTTTCGCGCCCTTGAAAAACCCTATAATAAGGGGAAGAAACCCATATGTGCAAGTGTTCTAGCATCCAATCATGCCAGTGATTTCCAACGTGAATAATACCCTGACCAAAGGTTGCTGCCCTGATCGGACCCTTTGGAATTTCCCGACAGAAGTAGTGTAATTAACTGGTGTCCATGAACATATAATGCTAGTAAGAGTTTCAGGAACAACGTCTTAAGTCTATAAGGGAGACCCGAACTAGGTGACGAGATCTGAGGAGGAATCCATAGATGGAAGAACTGACATCCCATCATCTTGTTTCGATCAAGGAGCAGACATCCCTAAATAAGCAATGGATGTTGCCCGCCTTTGGAAAGCGGGAATGTGGGGCAACAAAACCTCACCTTTAATCCTCAAGCAGACAGACATGTGTGAACCCTAGAGAAAGCTCCATAAATAGAAATGGTGAACCCAACGTGAATTTTTTCTCCTAAATATGGAGATTAGTATTGTTTGAGACATCAGGGGATTAATGTATCACCTGATCCATCTATGCGGTGCCGAGTCCCGCCAAGAAAATATCGGGAATGGCGTGAAACAAAACCAGAAGTTGGGGCAGTCAAACATTGGACATCACATTCTACGACGTTGTCACCATGGACCCCTCTTACTAGTTTTGGAAGATGATATGGTGTTGGGGCATTGGTCGTCGATTCCTTTTTCTTTCAGCAATGCCGAGTTAATCTCCATGCTCATCAGAAATCAAGTTTTTGTACCCAGAACGCGATCACCGCCTACACACTGATGCAGGGGTAGGGGCAGTGCCAACGCGACAGTCCCGTGCAGCTCCACCTCTTCTGCAACATCCTCTACATCCATGGCCATGGGGCACACATGCCTCATATCCCCATCCGAGGTTATTCAATGGATGGTAATCAATGACCTAGTGTGCCGTTACGAGCAGGAGGGGACCATCCATACAAGGGATATGGACCACCTGGATATAGAGGCGTATGTGCCTCATTGTCAACGCTGCCCCCGAGGGCCACCCATGGAGCCACTACTCCCCACTCTAATATATAACCATTTTGAGATCCTATCCCCGTAACGCTTCGACGACTCCCTTCCCTATGACAATGAGGTAGGGGATGTCCGAGCCGTCCCGGTTAGAGTCCCAATCTAGGGGTTCCCAGTGAGGGCTCCAACCCGGCTGCGTTAGTGGCACCGCCCAGTCTTACTAGTCGAGGAGAAGGTTAGCTAGGCACCTACACCACCGGCTCTAGTCCGTCTAACCAGATGCCAACGTCGGGCACAAGCCGAAGAGGACGCCCACCAAGGGGCATTAACATCAACGACTACTATGGCCCGATCCACCGCTGACTCATACCACAAACTCCATGTGTATGCTGAACAGGCACATTCATACGTCTGACTTGGATAGAGGCCCCAACCGCCCCATAGGCAGGCTGGGTTGACTATCTTGGTCATCGGCACTGGCAGTGGCCGCCGCGGACTAACCCACAGTGATGCCACCCAGTACGGAGGTTCTCCCTGTTCCACTACCATATAAAGTGTGGGCCTTCCCCGCTTCGAGGCTGGGTATGGAGGGTCACCCCGTGCCACTTTCAATCCAAATGAGGGTCTTCCCCGCGACAGTGACACTCAGCACGGAAGTCTCTCTCATGCCCACTACACCGGATATGGGTTCATTCCTCCCATCACAGACCATTGGTATGGAGACGTTGCGCATACGGTCACTCTTCATTATGCCCCCCCATGTCTTCCCAACTACTGGCGAATTTCCTCCCCACCTCAGCGACCAGAGAAGCAAAGGACAACCTCGCTTTATCAACCCGCAACACAGAGGTCCTATCCGTGTTCAGATCGACCAGTACGAGGCCCTTCCTCATACTGATGTCATCATAGGAAGCAAGCATGGGGGTCCCACCCATGATCCTACGTGCTCGAGTGGAGGTCCTACCCACTCCAACACTTCTTACAGAGTTCCTCCCCATATCCTTTTTGATATCTTCCCTAGTGCTCCTCACACCATAGCTTTCTCGGGTGGAAATCCTCCCCTCCCTAGCACCAGTATGGCCGAAGGACCTCCTTGTGCCAGAAAGATTCCTTGTCCAAAAGAGACATCCAAGGGTAGGAAGGCAGGTTATCACCACCATAAGAAGGATTCAGGGAAGGTCCGGACAAAGATCAAACCAGTATGCTTCTCGGACTCCGAAGAAGAATACATCTTAGCTTAGGAACCCTCCCCTTGATCATCTAAGTCAAGGTCCAAGGTAGGAAAAAGGCTCCTCAGCCTAGTACTCCCTGAATGAGAGGTCCATCAGATTCCTGCCTCCCTCCGCAGGTATATCCAGGAGGATGAAAATCTGGAAACCCCACAGGTTACAGTCATACAATCACCACCGTCTTCACCAAAATCACTCTCTACGTAGACTAGAGATCACGGAGAGCTATTTTTGGGAACAATGGTGGGTGAGCGACATCGCAGCCTATCTCCAGTAGCCCTAGACTCTAATCCAAGAACTTCAGTCGTCATCCCGACCTATCTCGACATAGCGGCCAGGTCACTACACTCTTCGGAGGATAGGCCAAAATTTGGCATCCAGTCAGCCCGCTCTCCATACTCTCCACCAGCCATCCTGCCACCCTAGTGGTCTGCCTCATTACCGCTTCCAGTTCCTTAGCCACCACCGATTAAAGAATGGGGTAATGAAGGTCCATACCCTGAATCAGTGCTGAGGATCTTGTGGAACATCATCGCAGTGGACTACTTCCCTGAGATGTTCTGGTCCGTGGCAGCGCTGAACATCCATGCACCAGAATCCCTCACCCCAGAGGAAGTTGAGTGTTTCCGTCAAACCCTCTCAGCGAATCACTTGATCCTTAGTCATCATCGAGTGGTTTATCCCAAGATCCAAGAGATTTTTTAAGTCATTGGTGAGAAATGACGTCATGTTGATCTGGACACACTCCCTGTGGCCCAGCACCCCGAGTCGCCAGGCCACCGTAGATCCCTCCAACAGCAGTGCATTTAGAGTCTCAAGGTACTCTGCAAGGTTATAAAGGAGAATTCCCCCATGAAAAAAATATATGGATGGGGGTAGTATGCTTCCCTCCTCTTCAGTCCTATCCGGCGGGAGCCCGACTTGCTAAGTGATATCGAGGATATGCCCCCAGGAAGAGTCACAGTCAACATGGTCAACATAGTGGACAAGGAGGATGATCTGGAGCTACTTGATGGGGATATACCCCACAAGGGTGTTCCACAACTACTAGACCCATTGGGAAGAGTTACTCTCTAGTGGAGGAGCCTACTAGGTCTCTTTGCGCCCACCGAGGAATTAGTACTCGATTGGAATTTTGGTAAGGGTAAAGGGAACTTCGGAGCTTCCAAACACTCTGAACCATCCTCATTAGTGCGAAAGACAGAGGAGGAACCTGAGAAGGCCACATTGCACCAAAAAATTGTTGAACAGAAGAAGTTGGTCGATGAACTCCTAGCTGAACGCACTGTAAAGCGATGGCCAGACTATAGTAATCCTAGACCAGTACAGCAGGCGCAGGAGCAACTTCCCCTCGGTGAGCTACCTCTAGGTAACCCTGATCATGCTAATCCCATGGAAAGGGTTGAATCCAGAACTTACAACAAGAGGGTGCGGTATGTCTCACCAAACCCTCCCGAATGGCGCGACAATCCGAGGGACCATGTTCGGGGTCCCCCAGCCGCTCCGAGGGTCATTCCACCAGCCACTCCATGAGCCTCTAGGCCTACTTACCATGTTGAAAAACCTACCAATGTGCTTGTGGTTAAGGATCTCCTTCAATATGGGGACCCTCACCCAAATGATCCAATGGCGGCACTCATTCCATGCTTGGAGGCGTTGGAAATGCGACAGCTGACAATCCCACCTGATGGAAAGCCATATCCAGCATGGGTGGATGATATGCCATCACTGCCAAGTTTCAGGAATCCCACCTTTTCCCCCTTCAACTGGACAGGGGACCCGTCACAGCTTCAGGCCCACTTCGCCTCAAGGTGTGGGCCCATGTTAGGGACTCTAGCGCAGTAAGAGGCCGCCATGCTCTGATGATTTGTGCATACATTGGAGGGGCTTCCATTTGTTTTGTACATCCATATCCTCATCAGATCGATAACCAGCTAGGAGGACCTCCAGAGGAAATTCCTTTACCATTTTAGCTCCACCACATAGAAGACAAGCATCGCAGACCTCTTCAAGTGAAAACAGAGGCCTGATGAGCGTGTCACGGACATTATCGCCCGGTGTAAAGGGCTTACATACTCCCTTGACATGCCACTGAATCAAGAGAAATTACTTATGATGTGTGTGGTAAATGTTAAGATGGAACTGGTTCCCTCTCTGATCACCCAGAACTACCTTGGAAGATTCCGTGACCTATTTGATAAAGCCCAGTGACTGGAAGAAGCCCTGCAACAAGCCATCCAGGCATGTCTGTTTCCCCTTGAGGGCTACCAGAACCAAGCCCACCACGGTGGCCCAAATAAAGGACCCAAGAAAGATGTAATTATTACCTGTAGAGCCACCCCTGCAACCCTGTAGAGGCCCACCACCCCTGGTTGTTTCGCGCGGAATCCGGGGATGACCTCCTGGACGGGAGATTCAAACGTTCCGATCGGTTTCTAACGGGTTTGTTCGTAGAACCGGAAACATCCAATGATTCCACATCCGTTTGGACCTACTTTCCAAAGGCAGGCGCTCATTAGCTTGTGGGCTAATGAGGCTTAGGAATTTGCATTGGTCGAGAGGATGGGAGGTCGGACTCATCACACCTTTTTGAGGGGAATTATTGTCTACTCCGGGACTCTCTTTATAGATTTAAGTTAAGTTCGTGAATCCTTATTACATTACCAAGTATAAAATGAGCTTTCCTTTAGTTTTAACAATCAATGATGAAATATGCAAGAAATTTAGAGAATCTTTTATATGTATTCGAGGTTCTTCATCAATAGAGAATCATCTATATTTGTTTAGAGATTCTTGGTCAATGGTATCCTTCAAAACATTTATATAAAAGTCTCTTGGTCATTATGATGACCAAGCTGGTTTTAAAGCCACTCAGTGGGGCACTTGAAGTTTATCGTCATTCAGAAGGACAGAGATTATTTCAAAGTTGGGATCGAACCCATAAATGGGCTACCTACGTATCCTTTGTTTTGGAAAAGGAATTAGAACCCACGTAGTTCGAGGAATGGGATATGATGTTTTATGATTGATGGCTCAAAGATGAATGTCATAATTACTTTTACACTCTAATCTCACGTGAGTCATGCTCGGTGTGAGAAACAAGAGGTATTGGTAAAATTTAGACAATTGTGCCGTAAAAGATGCAATCATAAGAATTTGTTTTGGGGCTTATGTATAGATGACTGCCCAGATAGGCGAAGGTTTAGGATTTACTTTTAGGGAGAAAATCCAAGAACAGGGTCCACAAAGTTATATGTGCTTCATGGAGATTTGAATACTCTAATCTTGGGTCTTACTCCTAAGGAGGATGCCCAAGTTAGGAGGGGACTTATGATTGGGTTTTATTCCTGAAAAGGAAACCCAAATCAAAGGAAATTTATGACTGGTTAAGAGAAATTTTAAGAGACTTGGGGCTTACTCTTAAGAAGGATGCCCAAGATTTATGACTAGGACTTATTCCTGAGAAGGAAGCCTAGGTTAGGGGACTTGGGGCTTACTCCTGAAAAGGAAGCCCAAGGTTATGACTGAGTCTTTATTCCTGAAAAGGAGACCCAGGTTAGGGATTAAGGTTTGGGGCTTACTCCTGAGGAGGATGCCCAAGATTTATGACTAGGACTTATTCCTGAGAAGGAAGCCTAGGCTAGGGGACTTGGGGCTTACTCCTGAAAAGGAAGCCCAAGGTTATGACTGAGTCTTATTCCTGAAAAGGAGACCCAGGTTAGGATTCTCTCATCTTAAAGGATGAGGTTGAAATGAATGAACTCTCAATCTTTGGTGACATGAAGATGTTTAAATCACTAGGTTTTGAGAGATATTTCACAGAATTCCTTTCAGATAAGGATGTCAAATCAAGAAATCATGCCATAAATGGCTTTGAAGAGTATCTTGAAGACTGAATCTTGAATAGGAAGGGTGAAATGGCTTAAGAGGGGTAAAAATGGGCAAGATGGGCACCCAAAAAGCTAGGGGCGCGCAAGTCTTGAAGGTCGCGCAAGTCCTGCGTCGGCGCGCAAGTGTTGGTCGCGCAAGTATACTTGCGCGACATGAGGGATACTTGCGCGATTTTCAACCAGAGTTGAATTACTTGAGCGACTCTTTATTAAACCCTTTCCCATCCTCTTGAGGTTCTTCCAGAGAAGGGACGCGCAAGTTATATTGAAGGAATTAAGTTGGCGCGCAAGTGTTTGATAAGTTTCAACACTTGGGCCTTCCTTCTTCTCTTTAGATCTTCCGTTCTAGGTAAGAGATTACCTTAGAAGTGTTCCGGAAGCTTTGAGAAGAGACTTGGGCGTCGGGAGCTTTGATCCGAGTTTCTGGAAAGAGATCCTCCCGAATGGAGGGCCCACAGGGTCTATTTATAGGCAAAAGAAGACCCTGGGCGGTTACTGGGCGGTTACCAGATCTGTCGCGCAAGTCCCTTGCACGACCATGAGGGGTCGCGCAAGTGTTGAGGCGGCGCGCAAGTGTACTTGCGCGACCAAGAGGGAACTTGCGCGACCTATGGGCAATGTTCTCCTTTTTCATCCCTTTGTCGATTTTTGATGTTTCTTCAAAGGATTAATCACTTTGAGCTCAGATATTCCCTTTTCCGAACTTTAGATTCCGTGACGAAAGGAGCGTCAACAAAAGTCCCCCCTCAGAGTTGGATCCGGAGAGAAATGAGGATTTGACTCTGAGGAAATCGAATCCCTCCAAAGGAAAAGGGCGGCGCGCAAGTCTTCAGTGCGCAGAGGGAGGCGCGCAAGTCTGCGTCGCGCAGGCCTTAAACCCTCTGGTATGGCGCGCAGGTAGGCCTCCTGGCCTATAAATATGCCGCTTCCGGCCGTAGATGGCATCTGACCCCAAAATTTCTCGAGCTCTCGCCGCGCAAGTCTTTGTCGCCGCGCAAGTCTCTTGTTTTCGCTGTTTCTTCGCTGCCGCGCTACTCTCAAGGTAATAGGGCTTGCGCGGTAATACTTGCGCGACCAAAACTTGCGCGGCACATGTACCACTTGCACGACATCTCAATACTTGCGCGCCTTAATGCCTTAGCCATTTTTTTCAAATTCTTTCACAAATTTTACGAAAAATAAAACCCATTTAAGAGTTTAATTTATTCAACTCCTGTGCAGATTCAATGGCTCTTAGACCTGGATTACTTGATGAACTGGCTAGCAAGCGGATAGATGATATGATGAATATCATTGGCCCTGATTACTATACTGTCAAAAACAGCACTCTTCCAGATTTGGCTAAGTATCTGAAGAAATATCATCACGACTTTCCTCACTGCACTTACCTACCTTTGTATGGTCATGGTCATCTGCAAGAAGTCATTATTCCAGAAATACAGAATTATCTTCCATTTTCTTGGTTTCAGAATTATACCAATTTTTCTTCAGCAAATATCTCAGGCAGAGGATCATTTCAAACTTCTGGAACAGTGGAGAAGGCTTATGTGATGCATCATAGCCCTTGCACACCAGATCTGAAAAAACATACACCTGAGCTTCAACCACATTGTCATCCTTCAATCTTCCGAAATGCTCAGATGGATCAATCCAAAGGCTGGAAGAAAAGTTGGGATTTCCGTCCTGGGGGAGGTGTGAAACCAACTTGGATGTGGGTATACTGGGTGCGACAAACTTGCGCAGAGTTTATTGATGATCTGAAGAGAGCTGCAATATATGAGGCTGTTTGGGTTGGGCAAACATATATTTACAGACATGATATCTTCGTGCCAGAGATACTCAGCCATTGGAGTCCAGCGACCAATTCTTTCCACTTGACTCATGGAGAAGTAGGTATCAGTTTGTGGGATGTCCACAAGATTTCAGGAGCTCCAATCTTGGGCGATATGTATGATGAATTCATTCCTCCCAAGGTGACTTGGAATGATCCAGAGAAGACTCCTGCTTTGGCTCGAGAATTATTCAAAATATTTCACAAGCTCAAGAGTTCAGAGACCTCATTAACTCATTTCAGAAAATATATCCATCCGGAAGAATGGATGAAGGTGTTTCTTACTGAGAAGAAAGGGATGGAGCCAAAGGAAAAAGGTTCCAAGAAAAAGAAATCCAAGGATACCCGGCCCAGACGTCCTACCACTTGCCCAAAACCTGAGAAGAGAGGAGCTCCTGGCACATTCTGGCCAACTCTAGAAGCAGGAGAGTTTGAAAAATGGGGCTATGAAGTGAATCAAAGAATTCCAAAGAAAACTCGTCTGGCGGGTTTCTTGGCAATGTGGCTCAGTATTTACCTATTGCCGGTCAGGGATTCGAAGGGAGGCGTTAGGCCAGGGACCTTCGTCATTGCGGCCAAGTTAGCTGAGGGAAAAATGGTTGGGTTAGCTACCCCCATTTTAGCAAAGATCCACAGGAGTTTACTTCACGTCTTCCAGGGTAAATCTCCTTTAAGAATAGTGGGACCATTCCAGGTTTTGTGGGGATGGATCGCCACTCACTTCAGGACTTACAATGTACAGAATGGATTACAAATTCCTGGAAGCTCTTTCAGACCGTCAGTGCAAGCATTCTCTGGAATTGCTCCATTAGATGTCAATGGTTATGACATAAAAGTAAGACTAAGCATGTATAAGGAATTCAACTTCTTTCCTTATGGAAGTCCGCCATCTGGGCGGTTTGTTGATGATGGGAAAGCCCCTTTGGATTTGAGGGCATACATGCTAGCTTGCAGGGATGGCGTGTTAGTAGCCAGGATTGATGGAGAAATCATATGCGAGGCCTGTGCTCCATATAGATTTGCACGTCAATTCAAATGTTTGCAACAGATTGTTGTATCCCCTCCAGTACATGTCAGGTTAGAGCAACATCCGATGGTTGCTCGACAACTATGGTTGCTGACATCAAGAGAGAAGACTGGGGCAGTATTTGATCTACCAGTTGAAAAAGCGGCACATTATCTGACTACTTTTTATGCCGAACACTGGATAGCATCATACCCTAAAGGGATATTGAATCATCCTGTATATCAAGTGGGAAAGAGGAAGAGGACTGTAGAGAAAGAAACTCTTCCTCATGAAGGTGATGCTTCTCCTCCTGAAATAGGTTCAACAGACTCCTCCTCTAGAACTGATTCCTCGGATTATCATGATGGGGATGATGAGGCACAACCGGCAGCAAAGCGGTTTCGTGCCCGATATAATCCTCCGGCCAGAGTTAAAAGACCCACTCCATCAGCTTCTGGTGAGTTATTTGATTGTAATAACTTCAATCACTGCTACTTTATAAAGTAATAAGTCTCACTTTCTTATTCTCTATCTGTAGTTGCATGAATCGGGAAGAAATTAAAATCAAAAATTGTAGGACCTTCCTCACAGCCTTTATATCTAAGACCAGAGGCTGTTCAGCTATGGCAGAGCTTATACTGTGATACTGAGACCGCCTGGCTGGATTTGTGTGAGGGCCTACAACTTCCTGGGATAGGATATCTTCTAGCTTCAAAAGACCTTCAATACGGAGATAACCCCCAATGAAGTGCGAGCTTATATCAGAGAGCTGGAAATGCTCATATATGCCACTAATAATTCGGTTCCTATCACCAGGCGGGTGAAGGAAATGATTGATCGTGGCACCACTAAGGGGGCTGGTGGTTCTGGAGATGAGGAGTGGCAAGAGTACGTGGCTCCTGAAGATGTAAGTTTTCTTTCCTTATTTTCTTTGCAACTTGATTTCAGTTGAAGCTTTGTTACTTAAGGAAGTTATTTTCTTCATCTTGTAGCTTGCAAAGAAAGGGACCGGGGTTCCTTCGCCACAATATAGCCCCGGTGGTACAGCTGTTGGGGCTGCTGCTGATTCTCCTCGCGAACCAGGCGAGATATCTCCAGGCCAGCAGGCCATGAATGAGGCACTGGACATAGCCTTTCATTCGCCAATCCAAGTGCCAATAAAGGAGACAGCTGAAACTCCAAAAAAGCAAAAGAAGCCAAGGCAACGAAGGAGGAAATCCTTAGCTAAACGTTTCATTAGCAGTGGTAAGTCCTTCGAACAATCATGATCTTATACCCATAATCATATGGTTACTCATATTTCTGAGGATTACAGGGGCTTCTTCAATTTCCCCCTTGAGGGAAGGGACTGATCCTTCTTCAAAGGCCGTGGAGGGTGTTGTAGAACAACCACAGACTCAAGCTGACTTGGTAGCTCCTGGAGAAGAGCTGCCATCCATTCCCAGTATCCCTCCCACTACTGAAGATGCTGTCCAGGGTCAGGGGTTGCAGGACATAAGTCAGCAAGAAGACATAACAAATGCTCCCACTGGTGAGACTAACCAAGATTCTGAAGTATCATTGGATGAAATGATGAATCAAGGAATGACTTTTGAAGAATTTTATGATCATGCTAGATTGTCATGTGATTTAGAAGACCTTGGGCGTGAGTGTTACTCTTCGCCCAAATTTTTCTTTTAAAAGAAAATATTTCTAACCATGATGTAAAATAATATGCAGTTTCTTCCGTAGAAGCTGCTGAACTGCCAATGCCTGAAGAGGGTGTGGACACTGATGTCAACCCTATCATTGCAGAAACATTAGCTCAAGTAGAGCTAAATCCAATAAACTCTCCTGAGACCCATCTTGAAAATCCTGTTGAAACCGGGAAAGATGGGGAGAAGTCTTCTCATGTTGCTGAACCACCATTGGGTAAGGGATAACAATATTTGTGATTGTACTTTATTTGCAAGACAATCCATTCTTTTGTTATCCTTTAAGATTCAACTAAAATCTTTCAATTGATCATGTAGGGCCATCAACTGTAATGGCTAGATCCGGAGATGAGGCTTCAGCCTCTGCCCCAACGGGAATTGAAAGTGAAGAAGCCCATGTCAGAGGGGAAAGAGCAGAACGAGGCACTTCCTTAAGCATGTTAATTCCAGATTACATACCCCCTTCTGACGAAGATGTTGAATCAGATCCAGAGATGCTCAAAGCGTTCAGCTTTTCACGACGTAAGGCGTGGAACAATATATGGAACATCATATCGGGGGTGCCCTTAGAAGAGCTACCATCAAAAATTTCCCGATTGTCATCCCAATTTGTTATAATGGGACTTGGTGGTTTTGGGTATGAAAAGATCCATGCTGCAGTGAAACAGATTATCTTCAGGAGGGAGCAAATGCAGACAAGTCGCGAAGATTTGACCAGAGTGAAATTGTCAGTCAACATAGGCGAATTTGAGGCTGCGATATCCCAGGCTGAAGCTGATTATGTTGTCAAGATGAAGGATCTGAAGCAAAAAATCAAAGAAAAGGTCGTCCAGCAGGTGCAACTCCAGCAATAGTTAGATGCTGTTACTGGGGAACTTGACCAGCTTAATGAATCATTGGATGAAACTCATATAAATGGCATGAAAGCCATTGCAGATGCTAAGAAGGCACTTCAGCAAGCTGAAAAGAGTGAAGCTGGTCAAGTGCACGAGCTTCAAGCAACTGTTGATAAGGCTCAGGATGCTATACATCAAATGAAGACTTTTGTTGACAATTTTCTGTAATTCTTGAAAAAAGAGAAGAGATTCCAATCTGTGGATGTCCTTCTAACTCTTGTGTATCAATGAAAAACACTTTTGTCTTCAATCATTTGTACTTGAATTCTTCCATTACCTGCTTCAAATTTACTTAAGCCAATGGGCTTAGTAAGCATAGTTTGATTTTTACTAGGATTATTACAAATAACCCTACAAACTTTGAACCTTTTAACTGCTCAATATTACCTAAATCATACAAAAAATGTATATTTAGTGAGCTGGAACTTGACTTTTATTCATAGTTCCTCTGTCTTTTGTGTGGGCAGTTTAAAGTCATGCAAGCCGGACATAAAGGGGCTAATGTTTAAGGTCGAAATAGCTTTGACTGAAAATGGATTAAAATGGATTCAATTCCTTGATAATTTATCTGAAAACATATTTACCATACTCAAGTATGAGAGAAAAAATGTAAACTATGGCTTAAGAATATTTGAATCTGAGGAATGATATGAAAAAGAGCTAAATAGCATTAGAAGAAGTAGTTTCCAAGAATGAAGTTACTATTATTTAACAAAACCCGTTAGGGGGTTGAAATATGCAGGGCCACCTATGGGCATTGGCTGCATAGTCAAATAAAATAGCATCTTTTGGCTGACAAGTCTGTTATGTGGACTGTTTATGCAAGGCCACCTATGGGCACGTGCTGCATAGTCAGGCAAAAGAACTCCCAGAAATTTATTTTCCTAGTGCTAAAAGCTAGTGAAAGTTTATGGAGATTCAAATTTTCTAAAGCATAGAGTTTGTTGTATGGAAAGAGGTACTTGAATATGGAGAAGATATTTCCAAACAAGAATATAGAAGAACTGGATGAATATCACTCCTACGAAGGTCTGACCCAAACGTAGGGAAGAAGAATAAACCATAGACTTGAATACTTTCAGATAATGAAAAAGGATATGGGACAAATACGTTAAGGATGGCTATTTTTGTGGATCCCTACATACTGTCGTTTAAGACAAATAAGGACAAAAGAGGCATTCTTCCCAAGAATGAAGTTACTATTATTTAACAAACCCGTTAGGGGGTTGAAAACATGCAGGGCCACCTATGGGCATTGGCTGCATGGTCAAATAAATAGCATCTCTTGGCTGACAAGTCTGTTATGTGGACTGTTTATGCAAGGCCACCTATGGGCACGTGCTGCATAGTCAGGCAAAAGAATTCTCAGAAGTTTGACATTTTTGTGACTATAAGTCATGAAAAGGGTTATGAAGATCTGAAAATATTTAAGGTTAGGATTATAATACATAAAGATGGGTATTTTCCAATGTATATAGAGATACATAGGTCAATGAAAACCATAATCATGTTGTGTCTGGATCCTGAATTGAAATTTGGACTTCACTACGTATCTCATAAGAATGAGAATCAAGCCATACGTAGTTCTTGAAACGCAGTTTAACGTCGTGCAGGACGAAAGGATGAGTGATCTTAGTTTAGGGTCATAGAATTCGGACCATAATAATGAATACACAGTGTGTGTTTTCATGAAGACTTTTCAACCAAGGGACTGAAAGTGAAATTTGGGGTTAGGCCCAAAAGACTTGGGACTGGATTCGAGGGACACTCGAATGTTCCTACGTATCCCATAAGGATGGGAATCAAGTCCACGTAGTTCTTGAATTACCCTTTGTACAAATTTGGTTCGTACATGTGAAGGGTGAAAGGGGACTTTAGTGCAATGATGGTTTTAACCTAAGATTAAAAGTTTAGGCATTACCATGTATGTACGTAGTCTTTTGAAAAATGAAAACCATGATTGAAAAAGAATCAATGTTAATAATGGTTCCTTCTCAAATGAGGAGATCAAAGAATATTGTAGTTTATTGTCGTACTGGACAAAAGTGTTGTATAGTTTAACGTCATATAACAAGGACGAAAGTGAATCGATGTAAAGATATTGATTCCATGGGTGGTTTCACAAATCATCATCATATGAGATTGTGGTGAACCAATGTGAAGAGATTGTTTTTGGGCTTGAACCTTTGGGAGGTTGCCTACATACCCAGCCTGGAGGGAAAGGATCAAAGTCCGTGTAGTTCAATTAAAGAATGAATCAATGATCAAGTTGTTCTTGTGGACAATGATCTAATAAAAAATATTGTTGGGACTTACACATGGTTAGTGGCCCAAAGGGAGTGTTATGGTTGATGTTCGCTCTAAGCTCACGTGAGTCATACTCGGTGTGAGAAACAAGAGGTAATAACAACCTTAACGATGTACAGTTTAATGTCATGTAGGACATAAAAAAGGGACTTTCTGTACAGTTTAACGTCATGTAGTTAAGACGATGGGGACAATATAGTTTAACGTCATATTGGACGGAAAGGGGGACTGTGCAGTTTTAATGTCATGCTGGACTTTTGATGATTATACAGTTTAACGTCTTTCCGGACGTGAGGGACTTTTTACAGTTTATCGTCATGCTGGACGTTGGAAGTGCCACACAGTTTAATGTCATGTTGCTAGGACACAATATAGTTTAATGTCATCTCGGACAAAATATAGGAACTTCTATACAGTTTATTGTCATGTAGGACAAAAATCAGGGACTATGCAGTTTAAAGTCTTACAGTTAGGACTATTGGTGCTGCACAGTTTAATGTCATGTTGCAGGGACAAAAGTGCGAATAGTTTAAGGTCATATGCATGGACCGTACAGTTTATCGTCATGCTGGACGTATTATAGTTTAATGTTATCTCGGACAAAAGTGTAACACAGTTTAATGTCATGTTGGACGAAGTTGTAGTTTAAGGTCATACTGGACCATGGTGTAGTTTAAGGTCATACCGGACCATGGTGTAGTTTAAGGTCATACCGGACCTTTTCTGTATGAACCAATTGTAAGTCTTGGTTCTGGGAAAAATATTTTGTGTTTATACAAAATACTTCTTCAGAAATCTGGCATTAGTTGGAGTCGTGATGTGTTCTCCATCCATTGAAATCAGAGAATACGCTCCACTGGAGTAGACCTTATGTACTGAATAAGGTCCTTCCCATTTTGGTTCAAGCTTGGGAGGTTTCTTTCCTGGTATCATTGGTGCTTTAAGAACCAATACCAATTCTCCCTGAATGAATGAACGAAGACGAACTTTTTTGTTAAAAGCTCGTGCTATTCGATTCTGATAGATTTCCAAGTGGTGCAAAGTGCACAATCTTTTCTCATCTAACTGTTCCAATTCATTCAAACGCTTTTGGGATTGCTCATCTGTTGATAACTGATCACAAATGGCTATTCTGAGTGAGGGCAATTGAACTTCAATTGGCAAGACTGCTTCTGTTCCATATACCAATGAATATGGAGTAGACCGCGTTACATTGCGAGTGGTAGTCCGATAAGCCCATAAAGCATGATAGAGTTTATCAGGCCATGACCTCTTATCTTTATCCACCATCTTTTGCAATATATTTGAAAGAGTCTTGTTGAAGGCCTCTATCTGGCCATTAGCCGCTGCATGATATCGAGATGAATGGTTGGACTTAATGTTGTATTCTTGATACAATCTCTTTACCTCAGAAGAACAGAAGTTGGTGCCGTTGTCTGTCAATATGGTATGAGGGACACCAAATCTAGTAATGATGTTAGACTTGATGAAGCTAACAATGCATTTAGAACTGACTTCTTTGAGAGGTACTGCCTCTGCCCATTTGGAAAAGAAATCAGTAGCAGTAAGAATGTACTTAAACTGCTTGGCCGTAGCTGAAGGGTAAGGTCCCACCACATCCATTCCCCATGTGGAAAATGGCCATGAGTATTTAGCTGTATGAAGCAACTCTGGAGGTTGATGAATGAAATTGGCATATACTTGGCATGAATGACACTTCTTTGTGAAATTAACACAATCTTGTATCATTGAAGGCCAGAAGTATCCAAGTCTTCGAATTTGATCAGACAATCTATGTCCAGACTGGTGGGCACCACAGACTCCTGCATGCACTTCTTTTATGACAGCCATTGTCTCTTCACCATCAATACATCTGAAGAGAACTCCATCAAAACCACGTTTGTAGAGAATTTTCTCGAGGTGGTTTGGACCATCATAAAGAGTAAAATTGACCACACGTCGCCGAATTTGTTCTCTCTCTGCTCTATCAGGTGGAAGTGTTCCATTTTGAAGGTATTCCCTGATAGGTGACATCCATCCTGTAGTATGACCATATGGTTCAGGAATGGGACTAATTTCATTAATTTCCTCTGTTCTGACTTGAACATAAGGTGAAATTGCACGACGGTGGGCAATACCGATGGTTGTCTCGTCCCGATTTGGATCTGCTAAAGCTGTGGCTATATTAGCCAGTGCATCAGCTTGAGCATTTTGTGATCTTGGGACATAAGAAAATGTCGGTTCTGAAGGGAATTCCGACATTAACTCTCTGACGTAATCATACAAAGGGATTAATTCTTCTTTTCTGATGGCATAATCCCCATTGACTTGTTTGATTACCAGGTCTGAATCACCTTTCACCTTTAAGTGATTCACTTGTGCTTGAAGCGCTAACTCCAAGCCTGCAATGAGAGCTTGGTATTCAGCTTCATTATTGGTACCACCTTCCCACAACAAAAAGGAATAAGGTAACACTGCCTTATCTGGAGAAATGAGCACAATTCCTAAACCAACTTTGTTGAATTTAGGATTTTCCATTTTCTTCCCTGTTGGACTTCTAGAAGCACCATCAAAATACATTTCCCATGTTTGAGGATTCTCTTGAATAGAAAAAACTTCCTCATCAGGGAGTTCGATATCTGAATACGTGTCTTCCACTGAAGGGTGTTCAGCCAGGAAATCAGCCAGAGCTTGGCCCTTAATTGCCTTTTGAGACACATACTGAATGTCGAACTGCTGTAGAATAACCGCCCACCTTTCCAGACGTCCTGTAAGCATTGGACGACTAAGGATGAATTTGAGTGGATTATTACGAGATACCAATTGGACCTCGTGATGTTGCAGGTAGTGTCTCAGTTTCTGAACTGCAAAGATTAATGCTAGGCAGCATTTTTCAATACTCGAATACCGGGTTTCTGCTTCAAGCATAGTTCTACTGAGATAGTAGAGACTATTTTCATTCCCAGCATCATTCTTTTGAGCGAGAAAGGCACCCAATGATCGCTCTAAAGCTGTCACATAGAGGATAAGAGGTCTACCCTCAACAGGTGGCATGAGTACTGGTGGACTTAAGAGGTATTTCTTGAGAACATCAAATGCTTCTTGACATTCTTTAGTCCACTGGTAAGTGACTCCTTTCTTCAATAATTTGGTAAAAGGTAAACTTTTTCCTGCCAAATTGGCGATGAAACGCCGAATATAGGCTAAGTGTCCTTGAAGTCCTCTTAATTCTTTCAAATTCTGAGGAGGTGACATACCAAGGATTGATTTGGTCTTCTCAGGATCGACTTCAATACCACGATGGAGTAAAACAAAGCCGAGGAATTTTCCTGAGGTTACCCCAAAAGCACATTTTAAGGGGTTCATCTTCAAATTATGTTGTCGAAGCTTGTGGAATATGATTTCCAAATCAGCCAAGTGATCAAAACGTTGTTTGGATTTAACCACCAAATCATCTACATAGCATTCAACAAATTTCCCTAGAAAAGGTTTGAAGATACGATGCATGGCGCGTTGATATGTTGCACCTGCATTCTTTAAACCAAAGGGCATCACCCGGTAACAAAACACACCTTGAGGAGCTCTGAAGGCTGTATATTCCTCATCTTATGGGGCCATTCGGATCTGATTATATCCAGAATATCCATCCATGAAAGAAAGTACTTCATAGCCAGCCGTCGCATCAATTAAGAGTTCTGTAATCGGAACTGAAAAATCATCTTTGGGACAATACCGATTAAGATCTCTGAAATCGATGCAAACCCTAATTTGTCCGTTCTTTTTCTTTACTGGGACAATATTAGCCAACCACTTGGGATATTGAACTTCTCTGACGAAGTTAGCTTTGATAAGCTTATCCACTTCAGCCTCGATTTTGGAAGCATAGGTTGGGTGTGTTCTTCTCGCGGCTTGCTTGAATCCTCGATGTTCTTTTGGCAAACCCAAATGATGGGTGGCAATATCAGGATCAAGGCCAGGCATCTCTGTATAATTCCAAGCAAAAATATCTTTATTTTTCTTTAGAAAAGAAATATACATATCTTGTTCTTCAAGGGTCATGGCCGCACTAATTAAAGTGGGGCGTGGATCTTTCTCTGTACCCAGATTTACTTCTCTGAGTTCATCCACAGTGGTAGAGATACCCTCTTCAAATGCTGGAGGAGCATCTCTAAGATCTTCCTCTTCCTCTTCATCATGTGTTATTTCTTCTGTTTCTACTTGCAAAGTAGATGAAAAAGCGAAATTCTCATGATCATAAGAGATGTCACAATTTTCACATTTTGAAGAAGAAGCTTCCATTTCCGACCCTATTGATGAAAAAGGGTCTTCTTTGGGAAATAAAGAGGAGATGATGGATTGAGAATCGACATCAACATTCACCTCTGGTGTTGCTATAACTTCTTCTGGCCTGATTAACGAAGTATAGACTTGTTGGATTTCAGCAGACGAAATGAAAACGTCACCACTTATGCTTTCATCACTGCTTGGTAAGTTACCAATTTCTCCCATGTTGTCTGGCTCGATTGCCGTAATTGACATTATGGATCTTTCCATAAGAGTATTTTGATTTGGGCCTATTTTGTCAATTTGACTGATAGGTAACACATAATCTGTACTCACATGTGAAAATGGATTTATTGGAATTTTTTCCAAACCATATGGAGCATTAACTTTGGTAATTTCCTTCATTGTAGATTTTTCTCTTCCCTTCATGTGATAAAATTCCGCCTCAATGTATTGAGACTCACATGTTTTGAACGGGGCCTTATCACCATACAATGTTCCAACTTGACCATCGAAACAGTATTTGAGACATTGATGGTATGATGACGGAATAGCTGCATGCTGATGTAACCAGGGTCTTCCAAGCAAAATATTGAAAGCTGAGTCTTGATCAACAATCATGAAATCTGAATTGGAAACAAGATCTCCAAACTGAGTTCTGAGCGTAACTTCTCCTAGTGGTTCTTGTTCATTTTTATCATATCCTTGCAACATCATGGTAGAAGGAGATAAATCAGATTCCGTGAGGCCCAATCGACGAAGTGTGCGAATGGGCATGAGGTTGACTCCTGAACCATTGTCAATAAAAGCTCTTCGAACATCTATACCATTGAATTTGCCAGATAGGTACAAAGGTTTTATGTGCCCATGCACAACATCATCTTCATCTTTATCAGTAAAAGATATCACTGCATGGCATTCTGCAGGATTATTCTCTATGTGATAAATTTCAGCTGCAGCAATTTCATTTTCAAACTCCTGAGGACTTGACAAAGCTTCGATGAGTGCTTCCCGAAGATCTTTTGATAGATTCAAAGCATCCAAAATTGATAATTTGGCTGGTACTTGGGCCAAGTGTTTCAATATATCATACTTTTGATCTAGAGGCCTGCGTTTCCCAATAGGAATATGCGGTTTAGCAGGTACCTTGGAAGCAGATGCTTTGGAAGCGGATGCCTCTTGTATTGAAGTTGGCAACATCTTTGGTTTTGGAAAATTAGACTGATTAGATCCATTTACTTGCTGAGATAAAGAAGATGGAACATTTAATCGGTCTTCCAAAATAACTGTGCCGAAGCTGAGTTGGCCATTGGCAGAAGAACTTGCTTGTTCATTTTGAGCTCGCTGAAGGGCTCTACCACGAGTTTCTGCTACATATACAGTGCTAGCAGGGGTAGAATTAGAGTAGTGGCTTCGGAAAGATCCACGTCTTCCCCTATATCCTGAACCTCTAGAACTTCCTCGGGTTCCTTTATTTGATACAGGGAATTCAGGCTCATCAAGACTGGAATATGAATCTGTTAATTGAATCATATTAACAGAACCAAAGATCAATTCTTCGTCTGATAAAGACTCTGCCAAGTTAGCCTGTTTAGGCCGTGCCGTTTGGTGGGACGGTGCCCGTTGCTTTGAAGTAGATGGCATGAAATCTGCCAGAGTCAAAGACAATTTAGGCTATGATACATACTCATCTTCTTCTGATTCCTCTTTCTTCTTTGAATTGCTCTGCCCTTTTGAGGATTTGTCTTTTGATGGAGGCTTTACTGCAGCTTTTGTAGGAGACACAATTGGCTTCTTCAATTGTGTTCGCAAAATGGAATGGGTCCGATTGATTGTCTTTCTGACCATCCAATCATCATATTTTTTCGTAGTTTTGCTTTTGACTTCCTGCCACTCGCCTCCTTCCTCTGGATCTGTAGCGGTAATACACGCTACATGAGCTGAAGAACCCTTCAATTTGACTTGTCCCAAGTCGACCATCTTTTGTAGGAGGTCTTTAAAGACAAAACACTCCTGGATGGGATGTCCCAACATTTGATGAAAGGGACAATAATTGGGACGGTCTTCATCTCCTTCCTTGTTTGGTCTCTTCGGCACTGGTAATTGAACCAAATTATTTTCCAGAGCTGAAATGAAGTAACCAGGAACTTGCTCACTTCGGAAAGAGTATGTTTTACTCTTCATATCCTCAAATTGTTTTCGTCGTTGATCTTTTTGATCATTTGGACGAAACAGCCTTTGTTGTTGGCGTTCAGGAGGTGGAGCCCTTCGAGAAGATGAAGGTTTTGAAGTAGAAATAGGTACAGGTGCCTGTTTAAGCATAACTGTAGCAGTTTCTGCTTTACCCATTCTTCTTCCTGGAGCTGATGGAATTACACGAGATTTAGACTTAGCCTGTATAAGGGAATCTTCAATCTGTTGAGCGATTGAAGTAAGGTCTCGAAACCCTCCTGTGTATTTCACAGGGATCAATGGCGTGCGTAATTCGTCACGCAAATTTGCCACACAGATTGGCAACAATTCCTCCTGAGGGATTGATAAACTCAAGGAATACGTTAATCCCTTCCAACGAGCAATGAAATCAGAGACTCTTTCATTCTCCCTTTGCTTGCAGTTTGTAAGATCGAAAACTGTCGTTTTTGGCAAAGTTGAGCTGAACTGAAGAAGGAATTTTTGACGAAGATCCTCCCATCCGATGACTGACCGGGATTTCAAGCTTGTATACCAGACAAAAGCTGGTCCTTGCAAGGTTCGCACGAAGCATCTGAGTTTCACTGCTTCTTGTTGCTCTGGAGTTCCCATCATAGGATCACAACAAGACACGTAATGCGTCAAATGTTGTTCAGGGTCACCTGATCCATTAAAAGTAGGGAAAATAGGGTTTCCAAAACTGGATGGAGGAGAAATTGAATCTACCCATTCAGGGTAAACTTTCTTTTCAGGTTGAACTTGCGCCTGTTTCCCTTCCATAGTTTCTAACCGAGCTGTTAATGACTCAATAGTAGTTATTAACTTTTGAGAAACGTCAGGTTGAACTTGGTTTTGGGTAGGTGCAATGGATGGAGCTTGGACAGTCGTGGAGGTTGGTGCTGCAACTAATGGTAGTGCTGCCAACCGTTGTTGCATTTGACCCGTAGGATTAGACCTCTGTGGGTGTACTGATAAAGGAGGATATTCCTGATCCATCTCAGTAGTTACAACAAATTCATTCGGCTGTCGGACTTCAGCATTCTTAAGAAGAAGACTACTCTGAATTAGTTCTGCATTCAACCTTCTTAATTCTTTCATTTCTTCCTCCTGTTGTGCAAACCTTTGCTCTAATGAGAGCGATTGACCTCCTTCAGAGGAAGGGTGATAAGTAACCTGATTCTTTCCTTTCCCCTTATTGGATCCTTTTCGGAGAGGGGGAAGTGGGTTACTTGAAGGAATACCCAGATTTTGGGCAAGCCTTTGATTACGTGTGCGCACACCTTCTTCATTTAGGTCTATGTGCGCAACTTCTTGAGCAGGAACCTCTTCATCTGATCCCTCTGATTGAGCCTCATCTGGTGAATCAGCAGCAACGGCAGTGATGACGTTAATGGATGCATATTTCATGGAATCCTTTCTATCAACATTTCTGTGATATTGTCTTCTTCCATGTTCATGATGAAACATGGAATTCCGTTGACTTGACCCCTCAGGAATTTCTTTGTGAACCGTCACTTGGAGAGAATCTCCTGATAGCTTGGCTCTTCGTTCCTCTTGAAGCTTCTTCCCTAATCGAGAGAATACTGACTTTCTCTGAGGGATGGATTGAAGATTTGAAAAAGTCCCCAGTCCGGTGGACTGGGGGTGTTCCTGTTGCTTCTGCTCAGCTCCTCGAATCCCATTCGTTGATTCTGAGGGTTGGGTTAGAGAAGTCCCCAGTCTGGCAAGCTGGGGTGTCTCTTGACATGCTATGTCTGAGATCTTTTTAAAATCTCTCTTGATCTTGCGAATCTTAGTTCGGAAATTAGCTGGATGCATTAACCTGTATCCACTTTTATCACCTGGTTCAACAGACCGTTGGATGATTTCCGAAACTTCTGTCATTTGATGACGTGTTTGCTCCAGACGAGAGGCTTGTGCAATATTCTCGCCTGCTTGATGTAGGAGCAATTCAACAACCTGTTCTCTATATACTTGACTTTGAGAGGAACTAGTTGAAGCTTGATCTCGAGCAAGATTTTCATTATGAACAAAGCCCATTGACTGTGGCCGGCCATGGGCAATAACATTGCATGAGACCATTTTCGGCGGGCTTTGCTGACCGGAAAGCACTGTGAAATGTAGTGCTCCGTGAATACCCCATCCTCTGATATGAACATTAGATGGAGCATTGGAAATTAACTGACGCAATCTTCTTAGTGCGCCAAGGCATGAACGTTGAAGGGTTCTCTGTTGCTTTTCAGCCTTCGGATACCGAGAGACTGATAGAGATGCCAAATCAATCTGGCGTTGTAACCCTTCTATTATCTTAAGATGATTTTCATATTCATCGTAAGATAATACCTTCTTCTTTAATTGACAAAGAGTTTTCCATATGTTAAGACGAATATCATGGATTCCATCATCCGTCAACATCTTTGGAATGTCATACTGTGAATCAGCCAAAGGCCAAAACATGACTGGTACTTCACCTTTTGCTAGTTTTTTCCTCATGTTCAGCATTTCCTCTTTATCATTAAATGAAGATTCTTCTACCTGTTTGGACCAGAGTTGGTGTTTCCTTGTTGCTTCATCGGATTCAACAAGATTGGTAGAGGAATCACTATTCATGCTGGAAGATGAATGACCCAGGGAAGGTTCGGAGAATAACCTGAACCCCAAGCTATCTTCTGATGGAGAAAGAGTTTCACCTGCCGATAGTAAAACTTCAGACATGACTGGTTTTACATTTGCAAGTGCCTCGAGATAGGAGGGCTTTCTCGTCACTACATTGCCTTCTGAAGAATTTTAGAGACAATGTGAATCACTACTGCGGAGAGGACTTTCGCAGCGAAGTTCATCACCATGAGGAGGACCTTCATGATGGGTTACAGCAAAAGATGAGATCTCTTGCTCCTTGGTCTTCTGACCACACAGAGGGTTCCTGTGGTTCTCATCTGAAGAAGAAACTTCAAGATTGACCGAATTTTCATGAAGCAAGTCTTCATGAGGAAGTGTCTGTTGAAGACCTTCAGGATTAATGTTCCTGTTATTGGGAACTGAGGGAGTAGAATCTTGAATTCCGACAGATAAATGTCTGAGGGCTTCAAGAACTCCAGCATCGAGCAAGGCCTTGTTGCAGATTGGCCTTTGATCTCCTGACTGTGCTGGGTGGATCTTTTTCTTAGATGCCTTCTTACTCGCTTTAGAAATCACTTGATGACGAAAGTGATTGCTCTGAGCAGGTGTATGTGCCTGATCAGGAAAGATGGTCAGGTTAGGCTGATGATCATCGCTCAAATCAGGTGTATGTGCCTGACTTGGTTGTCCATATGATATGGGGGAGTAGGCCCCACAACCCTCTTGGACTGGAACAGATGTGTGTGTCTGTTCCGGAGTGAATTGTTGATGTGTCACTCCACTGCTAGGGATAGATTTATGTGTCTGTCCCTGAGATGATGCTGAAGCTGTTATGATATCCTGGCAAGCATCCAGAATATGAGCAGGAATTTGCTTCTGCTCTTTCACCATTGACAAAATATGTTTGGTGACTTCAGCCGCCGGAACGGGGATATACGTCCATTCCGGGCTTGGAGTAGGTGTATGTGCCTGCTCCTGTCCTCCTTTTCCTGTCAGTGAATCCTGACAGTACTCAAGTGTGGAGGCAGAGAGTTTAGTCTGCCTCCTGTTTGTCGTCGGGGCTTTCCGACTGACTTCTCCGTGCGCTACCAAACGAGACTGTTGGTAGGCTTGATTAGTATTAGCAGGTGTATTTGCCTGCTGATTACACTTCGCCAAACGCGGTTGACGAGATCCACCATATGTAGTCAGACGAGCCTGCTGACTAACTGCTGATGTATAAGCAGGTGTATGCTCCTGCCTATGGTACTCCGCCGGAATTGCCTGGCGGGATCGGCTTGATGCTGCCAGACGAGTCTGCTGGACAGCGGGATTAAAACGGGCAGGTGTGTATGCCTGCTCGTTGTTTGCCACCAAGTTAGGTTGGTGGACTTCTCCGGAGATGGCAGGGATGACAACCTGCCTATTGTTAACCGGATTCCGTCTCTGGTGATTCATCTTGCCTACTCGGGTTCGAGGAACCTGAGCTGAATGCCTGGAGACGGTACCCTCATCATGTTGAGGGCGCACTACCGCACGAGTCTGGCGGCGATTGTTGATGGGAGCCCTTGAGAAGGACTCCTGTCTTTTTGAATTAAGGTCCTGCGGGACCTGCTCATTCACTTCCTCGGAATAAGGGAGTGAATGGAAATTGCGTTCCGGGGATAACGACCCGAAACGGTTGGAGACGGTAGTCAGCACCGTCTGCTTCTTGATTGCTGGTCGCCGTTGTCCGGACGACCAGGTAGAATTGTTAACTTGGAGGGCTTGACGAGCGGCCTCCAGAGTTGGGATAGTACCGTTGCGACGGTACACCTTAACCAGTGCATTAGAAACACAGCGTTGAAGACGCTGAGTTGGTGATGTCATCCTCAGAGCGGATGATGTTCCAGCAGGAGTAGCAGCATTGGTTTTCACAGCAGCAGACCTCACAGTAGAGGTGTTCCCAGCAGCAGTATTCACAGGGGTGAATTTAAGGAAATCCATTTTTGTAGAAGATCTTGAAAAAAAGAGTGCATGTTCCATGTAACAGACATAATCAAGATGAATCCGGCTACTGCATCTTTTGGATGATCATATGTCAATGATTGCCTTGTTGGCCCAAGGGGCCTAACAGATAAGAAGAATATCACTTTAACTTGGTTAAGGATTCACGTCGGGTTCACCATTTTTGTTTCGCGCGGAATCCGGGGATGACCTCCTGGACGGGAGATTCAAACGTTCCGATCGGTTTCTAACGGGTTTGTTCGTAGAACCGGAAACATCCAATGATTCCACATCCGTTTGGACCTACTTTCCAAAGGCAGGCACTCATTAGCTTGTGGGCTAATGAGGCTTAGGAATTTGCATTGGTCGAGAGGATGGGAGGTCGGACTCATCACACCTTTTTGAGGGGAATTATTGTCTACTCCGGGACTCTCTTTATAGATTTAAGTTAAGTTCATGAATCCTTATTACATTACCAAGTATAAAATGAGCTTTCCTTTAGTTTTAACAATCAATGATGAAATATGCAAGAAATTTAGAGAATCTTTTATATGTATTCGAGGTTCTTCATCAATAGAGAATCATCTATATTTGTTTAGAGATTCTTGGTCAATGGTATCCTTCAAAACATTTATATAAAAGTCTCTTGGTCATTATGATGACCAAGCTGGTTTTAAAGCCACTCAGTGGGGCACTTGAAGTTTATCGTCATTCAGAAGGACATAGATTATTTCAAAGTTGGGATCGAACCCATAAATGGGCTACCTACGTATCCTTTGTTTTGGAAAAGGAATCAGAACCCACGTAGTTCGAGGAATGGGATATGATGTTTTATTATTGATGGCTCAAAGATGAATGTCATAATTACTTTTACACTCTAAGCTCACGTGAGTCATGCTTGGTGTGAGAAACAAGAGGTATTGGTAAAATTTAGACAATTGTGCCGTAAAAGATGCAATCATAAGAATTAGTTTTGGGGCTTATGTATAGATGACTGCCCAGATAGGCGAAGGTTTAGGATTTACTTTTAGGGAGAAAATCCAAGAACAGGGTCCACAAAGTTATATGTGCTTCATGGAGATTTGAATACTCTAATCTTGGGGCTTACTCCTAAGGAGGATGCCCAAGTTAGGAGGGGACTTATGATTGGGTTTTATTCATGAAAAGGAAACCCAAATCAAAGGAAATTTATGACTGGTTAAGAGAAATTTTAAGAGACTTGGGGCTTACTCTTAAGAAGGATGCCCAAGATTTATGACTAGGACTTATTCCTGAGAAGGAAGCCTAGGTTAGGGGACTTGGGGCTTAATCCTGAAAAGGAAGCCCAAGGTTATGACTGAGTCTTTATTCCTGAAAAGGAGACCCAGGTTAGGGATTAAGGTTTGGGGCTTACTCCTGAGGAGGATGCCCAAGATTTATGACTAGGACTTATTCCTGAGAAGGAAGCCTAGGCTAGGGGACTTGGGGCTTACTCCTGAAAAGGAAGCCCAAGGTTATGACTGAGTCTTATTCCTGAAAAGGAGACCCAGGTTAGGATTCTATCATCTTAAAGGATGAGGTTGAAATGAATGAACTCTCAATATTTGGTGACATGAAGATGTTTAAATCACTAGGTTTTGAGAGATATTTCACAGAATTCCTTTCAGATAAGGATGTCAAATCAAGAAATCATGCCATAAATGGCTTTGAAGAGTATCTTGAAGACTGAATCTTAAATAGGAAGGGTGAAATGGCTTAAGAGGGGTAAAAATGGGCAACATGGGCACCCAAAAAGCTAGGGGCGCGCAAGTCTTGAAGGTCGCGCAAGTCCTGCGTCGGCGCGCAAGTGTTGGTCGCGCAAGTATACTTGCGCGACATGAGGGATACTTGCGCGATTTTCAACCAGAGTTGAATTACTTGAGCGACTCTTTATTAAACCCTTTCCCATCCTCTTGAGGTTCTTCCAGAGAAGGGACGCGCAAGTTATATTGAAGGAATTAAGTTGGCGCGCAAGTGTTTGATAAGTTTCAACACTTGGGCCTTCCTTCTTCTCTTTAGATCTTCCGTTCTAGGTAAGAGATTACCTTAGAAGTGTTCCGGAAGCTTTGAGAAGAGACTTGGGCGTCGGGAGCTTTGATCCGAGTTTCTGGAAAGAGATCCTCCCGAATGGAGGGCCCACAGGGTCTATTTATAGGCAAAAGAAGACCCCGGGCGGTTACTGGGCGGTTACCAGATCTGTCGCGCAAGTCCCTTGCACGACCATGAGGGGTCGCACAAGTGTTGAGGCGGCGCACAAGTGTACTTGCGCGACCAAGAGGGAACTTGCGCGACCTATGGGCAATGTTCTCCTTTTTCATCCCTTTGTCGATTTTTGATGTTTCTTCAAAGGATTAATCACTTTGAGCTCAGATATTCCCTTTTCCGAACTTTAGATTCCGTGACGAAAGGAGCGTCAACACTGGTGCAACCTCCAGCCCAGCAGCAGCCTCCCTAGAACTGGCAGGTGCCCCCATGTAATGCACGGCCACCGCCTATGCGGTACAATCATGCTCCTACTCTTTGACAAGCTCCTCAAACTCCTCATCAAGTCTAGGATAAAAGGGCCCCCTTTCCAAAAAGAAGCAACTGAACCTACTCATTTATTGAGAATTAGGTTCCCAGGTATTTCCAAAGTGCCATGGAACAGGGGATTGCATGTTTTTCTGAGTGCAGAAGGCTAGAAGAGGAAAACCACACTGATCGCCCCAAATAATTCCTTACTCAACAGATCATGGGGAACACTATCAAGAAGTTCTATGTGTTCAAATATTGGATTCACAACCAGTTCGATAACAACATAGTCAGGTTGGTCCTGGCCCCAGCACAAGTGGCATGCATCATCGTAGGGCCGGACAGTAGCAGTGACAGCTTGGGTGAGTGCCAGTAGGTTTCTAACCATGGGACCCAGAATTATGAAGAATGAATGGCTCGAACAACGGTCTCTTGTTCCCATGGTATCATCTGTACATGCCTAAATCGGCTAGAGCCTTCAGAAACTGTGGCCACCAATTCTGCATCGTTATCTCAGTTGGCCTCTTCCCATAATAGAAAACACCAGCAGCGCAAGGGAAAGTAACGCACCCCGCCAATGTCATTGTTGTCCTGTACTCTCAGTGAATTCATGCCCAGGTAAATGGGGATTCCTCCCGGGATCCACCCAGTAGTGGAAAACTCTTCATGTGATAGTTAAGGGTACACTTCAGTTAATACCGTGGAATTGGTAAACCCCTACATGGCTCCCGATGATGGGGAGCGCCAGGCGGACCTCCCCAAAGTCCCCAACTGATGTCAGTTTTGGCATATCCGCGGTTATATAGGTCATTGAGGCACATAATTTGGAACCCCTAGCCTGGTCATGCATGCCACTGAGACTAGACAGCAGGCCCAACGCCGAGATCAACACACGCATCCTCTTCATCTGGTGTCATCAGTCCTGCCTTCCCCTTCGTTTGTGCTACTGGGCCGATTAGAGTCACCGATACCTCTCCATGATTATCCATGACCTACCATTGACCGGTTTCAGTCAGCTGACCCTCGCACAGTAGTCACTCTGCATGCTTTGACTAGTGAGCAGCAGGATATGCCCAGCACCAGTTAGCCACCGGCCCAGTAGGTAAGGTCCACCGTACCGCCTATCATAGAGCGACCTTATACAAGTAGAAGTTCGTTCCTGGCATGGAAGTATGATGTTCTCAAGCATCTTTCTAGTATTCTAGCAAGGCTTTTCATCCTTAAGGCCCTTCTCCTATCGGTAGATATGTGTGAGGCCCTCGATGAGGATTTTAGAAGCCCCCTCCAGTTTTAGATGGAGGTAGCAGCTGTAGAGGCATTTCATGCGGAAGCAATAAAGAATACTGAATGTCATGCCATTATCTGATTCCTTATAGAAGATGAATGTTCTCCCATACAGGGGAACATTCGCCTACAGTACATCACCAGAAAATTCAATGGCATGAAGGTTCGCCACTACCTTGTTGACATCAGCTCCGGGATTAACTTTATCCTGACATGGAAACTGCGGAAGATGGGGTTGTCCGAGGACAACTTGACTCCCTCTGACATGAAAATCCAAGGTTATGACAGGACAGAGCAGACCCCGGTTGGCAAGATCCATTTGAAAACCCTGTTTGATGGCCTAGTTTCCATTAATAATTTTATGTTTGTCTCCCAAGACATCACGTACAATGCGTTGATGGGAAGACCATGGCTCCACCTACAAGTGGCGGTTCCCTCATCGTATCACCAGTGCATCAAGTACTCCCTCAATGGTTGATTGGGTGTGCTCCAAGGTGATGTGTCTCCTTTTTCCTCTTGTGAAGCCCGCTACCTAGATTCCAACTATTAAAAGTGCAAGGACAAGTAGATTTTTTCCAGTGAGGTTGAGCATGCCGCGGTTTCTACTGACCCCTGTGTAGGACTGGATGAAACCTATGTCTTCCCGATCCATCGATTGGAGGCCATGGCCCCTGATATGGGGAAATATTTTGTTGTCTCCGGCATAGGGGGTAAGCATATTCCCAGGTCCAAGCGATGTTGGGAGATCCCTTCGTATTCTTATATGAATCAAGCCTCGATGATCCCTGAGCCCCCTACTCCAATAAGGTATCAGGATGTCCACCCCATGTCAAAAGTAGTACATCATACTTTCTCATTCCGCTGGGATGGAATTTTCCATCTCCATCTTATGCCCCACTATTGCTTTGATATTATCAAGTGTGGCCTCTTGGGCCGAGGACCAGATGGGATTGGGTCGACAGCCTTTACTTCTATGGTTTCGGCAGTACTGGAATCTCCCGATGCAATGACCACGGCAGCTCAGGCAGGTACCGACCTCTCTTCAAGATATACCAACCCAGAAGAAGATCCTCCCACTGGGGATCCCTTCTCTTCAATTGAATAATAACATATGGAGGACGCTCCCTCACCTTTGAAGAGGGCGTCTAAGCCACGCTTGATGGATTGGTATAGGTGAACCTCGGCATCGAAGTAGATCTGAGACCCACATTGATCAGTGCCTCCATGCCTCTCGAGGAGCAGAAGTGGTGCATAGACTTCCTGAAACAACATTGTGATGTATTCACCCGGATCTATAATGAGATGCCAGGGCTATATTCTTAGGTATCCATCAACTTCCTCGGTCTCCTAAAAAATCATCGCGGGTTCAAGCAAACTCCCAAAAAGACGCACCCTTCTCACGGTGCCATTATCAAGGCTAAAGTTGAAAATCTCATCAGATACAACTTCATCAAGGAGGTCTAGTACCCCAAGTGGCCAGCCAACATTGTGCCAGTAATGAAGAAGAACGGATAGATCAATTTCTGCATCGAATTCCAGGATCTCAACCGTTACTGTCTGAAGGATGACTTTCCCCTCCCAGGGATGGAGTTACTGATGGACACTACGGTGGGGTTCCAATCCCTTTCCTTCATGGACAGGTACTCTGGATATAATCTTATCTGGATGGCCCTCGAGGATGAAAAGTCTATAGCCTTCAGGGCACCATAAGGTATGTTTTGTTACCAGGTCATGCCCTTCGTCTTAAAGAATGTAGGTTCCTCCAATCAGTGGGTCATGCACCACATATTCAAGCCAATCCTTGGTACATTGGTGGGGGGCTATTTGAACGATCTGGTGGTCAAATCTCACCAGTGCCAAGACCATCTCAAGGACCTTGAGAAAGTGTTCAGCTTCCTATGTTATTGCCACCTAAAGATGAACCCATTGAAATGTGCCTTCGGGGTCACCTCTGGGAAGTTCCTCATCTTTGTTGTCAGGTACCGGGGTATTGAGATTGACCCTAAGAAGGTCAAGGCCATCAGCCAGATGTCTCCCCTGAGCAACATTTGGGAACTTCAGGGCTTCCAAGGCCACTTGGCCTACATATGCTGATTCATTGTGAATCTGGATGGAAATTGTAAGCCCTTTTCTCGGATTATGAATAAAGGAACCTCTTAATAATGAGATGAATATTTTCATGCTGCATTCATGGAAATCATGCAATATCTACTCCAGCCTCCAGTCTTGATTCCACCAATCTCTGGAAAGCCGCTGGTCCTTTATGTGACTTCCCTAGAATGATCTCTCGGCGCCATTCTTACCAAGAATAACAATAAGGGGATGAATAATAGCCTTTACTAACTCAGCTTCATGCTCCTCGATACGAAGAATAGATACTCCCCCATTGAGAAGAGATTCCTTGTACTAGTATTCGCAGTACAGAAATTGTGACACTAATTACAGCACCATGAAGTACAGGTGGTGTCTCAGATAGACCCATTGAAGTACATTCTGAACTATCCCATGTTGACAAGCCGACTAGCATAGTGGGAGGTGATTCTTCAGCAGTTCAATATCAAGTTTTTCCCTTAGAAATATATTAAGGGGAAAGCATTGGAAAACTTCCTTACTTCCCATCCGTCTCTTTCTTACTAGTCCTTGGATCTCAATTTTCTTGATGAGGAAATCCTCTCAGTAGATCATCCGATCTCGTGTTGGCATATTCATTTTGATGGCACTTCCCAGAGTCCCACCGGAAGGAGGCTCAATGACCCCAGGCTCAATAGGGTAGGCATGGGTATCATCTTTATTACCTCGAAACAAGCCATTCTGTCATACTCATTCCTATTGTTAGAATGTTTCACTAACAATGTGGAAGAGTATCAGGCTCTTATCTCTGGCCTCGAGCTGGCCCACGAGATTGATGTACCCCATTTTCATATGAAAGGGGATTCTGATCTATTCATCAAGAAGACCAGCGATGACTATGTTGTTAGAAAACAGGAGCTTGTACCGTTATTGGAGCGCACTCTCCAGCTAATGGCCCAGTTCCCATCTCGGATGGAAGTTACCCATGTCCCTCGATCCCAGAACAGTCGAGATGACACCCTAGCCGGCCTGGCTGCATTACTTGAAAAACTTAAACATGATGATCTGATTATCCACATGGCGTATAGGAGATTCATTTCTCTCGTCACCCCAGGTGACGACGACAGCCTACAGGTAATCCATATTACCACTGGAGCCTCCACTTCAGTACCCCCAGGTCCCTCAGATGTGTTGGTTGAATCGACTCCCGACTGGAGATCCCCCTTCATCGAGTATCTCCAAAATGGTTACCTCCAGGATGATCAGGCCGAGCACAAGCGAATACAGCATCGTGTGCTTCATTTTACCATCTAGAGTGGTCCTAGTCTTAATAATATACTCTACAAGTGCGGGTTGAATGGTTTTATCCTCCGTTGCATCCAAGGAGTCGAGATTTATTAGGTCATGCAAGAGGTTCACTCCAGTTCTTACGGGACTCATCAGACCTGACCGAAGCTATCTCACCATATCCAGAGACTGGGGTATTTTTAGACCTCCCTCATCCATGATTGCATCAAGTTTTCCAAGTGATGTCATGTGTCGCAAGTTCATGACAACTTCAGGCATCATCCATCAGAGAATATCCACACTACCAAGTACTCTTGGCTATTTGTAGTCTGGGGACTGTATGTTGTGGGACCATATCCAATGGTGACAGCTCGCCATTGTCGGTTCATCCTAACTGCTACAGATTTCTTTTACAAGTGGGCAGAGGCATCCCCACTCAAGGAGTTCAAGTCTTGTTCTATAATCGACTTTTTAAGATCTAATATCATCTATCAGTTTGGAGTCACTCATGATGTCTTCACCGATAACGGCCCCAACTTCCAGGCGGCCGAGTTGAAGAAGTTGTACGCCAAGTACAACATCTGTTCTAACCATAACTCCCACTACCACGCACAAGAAAATGGAAAGATTGAGGCATTCAAAAAAATCCTCTCTAACATTTAGTAGAAAATGGTTGCTCAGAACAAGAAGAGTTAGCTGGACAAGCTCCCCAACACCCTTTGGGCTTATCGAACGATGACTCGTAATTCCACCTAGGTGACCCCATATTCCTTGGTGTATGAAACTGAGTTCATCCTGCTAATCGAGATTCAGTTTCCTTTGTCACACACGGTGTTCTATGACCAGCAGGCGCCAGATAGGGTAGCTGAAATTCATCTGGTTGAATTGGAAGCACTTGAATAGAATAAGATATATGCCCTACACAATCTGTAAAGGCATTAAAAAAAGATAACTAGAGCTTTCAACAAGAAGGTTCACCTCCATTCCTTCTTTCAAGGTTACTTGGTGTTGGCCCTTCGGACACCAATGATACTTAGCAGGAAACCACCCATGTTGGAGCTCTAATGGGAAGGACCTTAAATAATTCATAGGGTTTACCCCCATGGTGCATACTCTTTGGTTACCATGGATGGTGAGCGTATAACTCCTCCCACCAATTCCATGTTTCTGAAGAAATACTTTTCCTGATCCAGTCTAGTCCTATATGACTTTAAATTGTATATGGTCTGGCATGACCCTAAACTGTTTGGTCCTGCATGACCTTAAATTTTCGGGTCCCGCACGGCCCTAGACTACTTCATCCCGCACGACATTAAACTGTTTATCATCTTCACCACATGATGTTAAACTACATGGAACTTTAGAACTATGTGTGGCTTGATTCCCATCCGCATGGGATACATATGAATGATCAAGCATTTTATCTCGAACCCATCCCCAAACTCTTATTTTTGACTACCCCCTGGGTATAGTTCTCTCGAAGGATCCTTGCATTATATGGCATAGGCTTCCTTAGCCCCACTCATGTTAGAATTACAACATTTTCACCATGTTCCCACTCTCTGTTCTTATATCCTCCCAAGTCCTCACCGCATGATGCTAAACTGAATGGACTTCAAGGAATATGTATGGATTTATTCCCATCCTCATGGGATACGTTGGAATGCCCGAAAATTTCATCTGTTGGCCCAGCCCAAAAGCCAGAATCTCCCCTTGGGTCAAGACATATGGTGTGGTGCATACTTTTTCCCTATTTCACATCGATCTCATATCAATATTGCCATATGTCCCACTCCACAGAGGTGTCCGCCTCTTTCACAGATGGGCACAACTATGCTTCACACACTCCTTTGATTGGGACTCCATTATCTTTCCCATCCAGAAGGACCCCTGAATAGTAGGGATGTTAGGCCCATCGGATCTCTTAAAACTTCGGGCCAATGCCCCCTAAGGGTGTTGAGCAACAAATTGATAAAATTCCCGCATTGCGAGTATGGTTAGCAGTCGATGTTGATTTGTTGTTCCCATTCCAAGTCACTATAAAGACGATGTGTTTAGAACATGGTCAATAGCTATCCTTTGTCGTTAGATCCACCCCAGGATGTCCCAAACATTGAGTGTAGTGGTTTATTTTCCCCGTTGTATCTCCAAGAAACGAATTCCATTCAGTCTATGCCAGTTCTCAGACCCTTACAGAGAAAAGTCGAGTCTGGCTCCTTGTTTCCCACACCGAGCACTTCTCACGTGAGCTTAGGAGTTGTGATGAGGTAGTAACCGAACAAGAGGTCAGATGGCTACAGCTGGCCGGGATGCCCAGCCTCAAGCCCCTTGGCCTTTTCTGCCCCCTTGCCCTTTTCCATCCCCTGGCCCAAGTTCTTATTTAGTATTGTGTGGTGTGGTTCGAACTCATGTCCTCATTCACATCAGGCTATTTCTATATGCCACGCATATCCCCTTAAGACATCCCCCCCTTAGATAATCATTCATCCCATGAGCACAAGCCATGTCATGCTTCGCGAGCCCCATCATTTGGGTTTACATCATCTTCTCTGTCCAAAAAAAACCCCAAATGGCATCAACGCTCGGCCCAAGGGCTCTCCTACCGTTACAGGATAACGTCCTCGAGGATTGCAGGTGGGAAATTGATACAGGCACCATGTTGGGAATATGGTCAATGATCGACACTCAATTGTTTGTCCCGAATTCTGGTCACACAAGCGTGGATACTGTGTTGCGGACCTGGTCAGCAGTTGTCTCCAATTATCATTGATGCTTTTTGGTCCTCCATAAGCATGATGATTCACCCTTTCTGTCCCATGCATATGACATTAAACTAGGCATATGTGGTCTGGTCTCTATGACCTTAAACTAAGATCTCTTGCATCCTCACTACAAGACGTTAAACTGCAATCTGGCCACAAAATTCTATCTATGGCCCAATCTCGGGACCCCGTACCAAGTCTTAACTCTTACAGGTTTATACGGTGTGGTATAGGATTATGTCCTCATTCACGCCGGTTTACTCTCTACACTGTACACCTCCCTTTTTTGGGGTAACTTACCCCTTTTTTCATCCTTATTTCAAGACGTTAAACTGCAAAGTGGTCGGGAATTCTTATCTGAGGCTTAGCCTTAGGCCCCTTGGCCTTTTTGGGCCCTTGGACCAAGTTCTCACTTGGGATTTTATGGTGTGGTATGGGATTATATCTTCATTCACATCGGGTTACTCTCAATGTTGTACACCTCCTTTGTTCATGGTATCTTACCCATTTGCGTCCTTACTGCATGACTGTAAACTGCACATTACCTCCTTCAAGAACTACATGTGGCTTGATTCCTATCCTCATGGGATGCGTAGGACCACCTGAATGTCTCAACTTTCGGTCCAGCCCCATCTCTTGGAGATCTCCCTTTCACCTTGGCCCCTTGGCCTACCCTTTCTCGGGGAGGGGAGTATATGGTGTGGTATGGGACTATGTCCTCATTAACGTCAGGTTTGTAACATCCACGCCATGTACTTATCCCTCCTAAGAGTTCCCCATACCTTTATTCTATACTATATTTCAAAATTAGCTGCTCTCGAGTTGAGCCCCTCGACCTTCTTCAGTTATTCACCAATGTGTACAAGAGTACTCTGGTTTAGAACCTGGAATGTCATATTCTACCCGAACATGCTTTCACCCATTTTTTAGGCTTTTTGTTCCCCTCCATTAGGGCTTCCATCACTTTTCACATCCAAAGGGACCCCCGAATGGCACAAATGCTTAGCCCAAGGGCCCTCCAACCATTACGGGCCAACGACCTCAACGGTTCCGAGCAACAAATTGATACAAGTCCCACGTTGCGAATTTGGTCAGCGTTCGATGCTCATTTGCTGTTCCCATTCTAGGCTAACGTGATATGGATGTTTTGTTTTGAACATGGTCAACAGTTATCCTCTGTCGTCACACCAGCCCCTTTAAGCCTTGAATGTTGGTTACATGATTGACATCCTTCTCCACCTCATCATGTCCAAATTGAATTTCGGCACTCTCAGTACTATCCCTCAGTGCGAATTTTCATGTCAGGAGGAAAAAATCTATGATAAAGGCATCAATCAGGATTCCTCACCGATTTCCCTTTGTAGTCCATTCCAGGTGTTGTATAAAACCTCTTCTTCCCTTGTTTCCCACACCGAGTTTGACTCACGTGGGCTTAGGGATTGTGTTTAGGTATACACTTACATGGTAGGTTTTCACTCCTCTATGGTCTGAGCTCTAATACCATAAACTAAGATCTCTTTTTGAACTACATACAGCTTGAATTCCATTCTCATGGGATATGTATGAACGCATAGACATCTTGTCTTTGGGTCTAGCTCGATTTCCACTAATTTATCTCTTCTGTTATTCCCTCAGGGATTTAACTCTTACAGGAATCTGTGGTGTGGTATCGGTTTTTCCTCCTTCATGTCAGGTTCGTGTTAGTCGCACCACATACACCCCTTTCAAGGATTTATCCCCCCTACTTTCTATCCCACATGACATTAACATGTATGTAGTCCTGCACAAAGTTAAAATGAACCTTAAAGAACTATGTACAGCTTGATTCCCATTCCCATGGGATAATTAGGAATGCCTGGACATCTAATCTTCAGGCCCAGCTCAACTGAGAGCCACCTTCTCCTGTCCCATATCCTCTAATCTTTCCTGGCCCCTCGGCCTAAGGTTTCTTTTACAAAATAATGCATGGTATGATTTGGACCTATTCCTCATTCACATCGGGTATGCTTTATCACACCATGCACATCCCCTTTCGAACATCATTCTTCTTGTATATGTCTAATCCATGAGACTTTAGACTATGCTACCTACTCCCACGTGACTCTAAACTATTTCGTCTATCCTGCCCGATGTTAAAAATTCATGGTTGGTCCCATCACATGACCCTAAACAGTGACATTATTGTCATGGCCGCACGATGAAAAAGGGCACTGCATCGTGATATCCTCACTCAAGGAGGAATCATGTTTGGTATTAGTCAGGCACCATACCATTTTTCAATGCCTTCACATGACTTGATTTTGTGGCGATGCCTGGAATTTCTTTCCTAGGTCCATCGCTACATAAAAAACCCATTCATCCTAAAGGACAAACAAGATATATCAAATACCGCTTCTTTTTGTGTATGGGTCAGACCCACACGACCTTATTATACATGGCACGGGTATCCCACAATGCCATATTAAGAACTACGTGCAACTTGATCCTCATCCTCATGGGGTACGTAGGAATGCCCATGCACTTTGCCTCGGGCCCAGCATAACTTTCTTTTTTGGTCCCTCGACCTAAAACCTTTCCAAGGAACATGTGGTGGTCATAACCCCAAGTTCCCATTCACATTAGGTTTTATAATTACCCCACCATGTGTCTCCCACATTTCCTACCACCCATTATCCAAGATCTATGACCATAAACTAAGACCACTCCACGTCCTTGCCACAAGATGTGAAACTGCATGAAATCTTTCAGAACGACATTTAGCTTGATTCCCATTCTCATGGGATACATAGGAACCCCTTGAAATATAGTCTTTGAGTCCAGCCTTTGGAACCATAATTCTTGTTTCCCCCTCCTTTTTCGGTCCCTTCTCCTGATCTCTTTTGGGAAACCACAAAATTGTGACTTTACCTTGAACAAGTTTGGGATGCCTTACAATAATATTGGGAGGCGACTGTTTCTTCATCAGAGAGGTCCTATTTAGAAGTATGTTTGATCCTTGATCAGATTGATGTACCCACCTAATGTGTTTCCACCATGGTGGCATAATTTCAAGAGTGTTGGACTCCAGTCGAACAACCCATCACTCCACTCTCCACGATTTTCATACCCTTTATTTGGATCCTCATCCTCTTTCACTTATAGAGTAACCCCCTAACAGTATCGATGCATGGCCTATGGCTCATATACTTTCCTGGGCTAGCATTTCGGAAGACTAATAGATAACATTTTGAGTCAGTCCCCATGTTTCAAACATGGTTAGCGGTCGGCCTTCATTTTTTATCCTCATTTTACGCTAACGCAATTAGTATACTGTGTTTCGAACACGATCAATAGTCATTATTAATTGTCATGTCATCACTATTGTGTTCCAGATCTTGGGTATTGTGATTCCCACCCTCCAATTACCCCTATCATCAAATTAATTCCAATGCCCATGGAGTTAACCCATACGTGCGCAAGAGCACACTGGGAAAACAGTAATCCGATTGTTCTGAGAGCTTTATTCTCTAGTCAGGTATCTCCCCTCACTTATTGGGAATCTGGAATGGTTGTTCAGACCTTGGATGCCAAAAACATGGTTATCACTCTTATGTTTAGACAAAATAATGTAACGTTCATCCCTTGTTTCTTACATTGGGCTCGACCCGCGTGAGCTTATGGATTGATCATTGGGAGTTTCATGAATATAACAGATGTGTGTAAAACCAGTACTAATAATGGGACTCATGCATGCTATAGAATCCAAATAATCAAAGCATGGAATTGTGTTAGAGGGTTTTTGGCCTTTACAGCACCCGAGGGTCTACCCCTCACATGGATAGATTAACATCGTCAAAAGAAAGATGCAGATCCACCACCCTCCAGCTTGTGGCATCAAGGATTTGCTGACTCCTGTTATGTTTTTGCTCTTCCTTGGAAACGATGGGTTGTAATTCATCGGTTTGAATATGGGACCACTCTATATTGGTCCGAATGACGGTCATTTCCTCAGAGGCTCGCCTCAGGCCCACTTCAGCCTCTGCTAGCTGGGCCTTCAACAGTAGTATCAGCTCTGATTGCATGTTAAGGGTGGCTTAGTGATCGTCCGCCCGAATCTGTAGTCGTTGGACCTCATCTTCAGTCTCCTGGAGCCTCATTATGTTCACTTACTTCCTCCAATATCATCCCACACCAAGTCCACAGTCGTACTCCCGAGTCTTCTCGGCCATAAGATCTTCGGCGAGCAGGTGGGGACGATAGGCATCCACTCCCCCATCACATAGTTCGCACAGTTGCGAGCGAAGCTTTCCTATCTCATCCATCCATAGTGCTTGGGGGTGTTATTAATGAAGTTTGTAATCAGCTTCCTTGATTAAAGATAGACTATTTTTCTGTCCTCTTCATTAGAGGTTGTTTCGTCTTAGTCAGCATGGTTGGCAGGCTCATATGCGAGGAACGCCCTCAAGAACACTTCAGCGAGGTCCACGTCTAGTGTTTGACCAAGAATTGTGAGACCAGGGATATTTGATCGATCCTCATAATTAGATCCCACCTCTATGATCTCAGGAAGATCCCCACTCAGGGTGCCACCAGTGATTGGGACAGCCTCGGTTCAGTTTTTCTAGATATCCTCCTCCATGATAGCCGGCATTTCTATGGAAAGGACGCCACTAGAAGCCCCGACCAACCTTGCTAAGGAGGACCACGCCATTTGAAGAACTGTGCTCACCAAAGAGGGCTTGGACGTTAGTTGACATGGTCAGTGGGTGACAATCATGAATTTGGTAGAAGATACTTACAAAGATCGAATTCCTGGTCTCATTCTTTTGTTGATGCCATTGGGACCCTGAGGCGTGGCCCCCCATATATTACCAGAAGATCTGAAAGCTCCGGAGGGATCACCTCAGGCGTCCAGGCCCTGCCGGACGTAGAAATTGATATAGCCAAATGTGTGGATCTTGAAGGCCCCACATCTACATCCACTATAGGATGAGAATGGGTTCTATGAATTAGGATTTCATGCACAGTCTAGATGTTAACGGATGGTCCAAAGCAGTTTGGAAATGGATCCTAGGGATTGGATCTAGGATTTTACCTCAAGTGACTCGGAAGATTCTTTAAGATCTGAGCCTTGGTCCCCAACTTCTCCCTCTTCCAATGGGATCCCACTATCATCCTCTTCCCCCCATGGGGATTCGTCCAATTCTTCCGGTAGAGGGAGAACTCTCTCAGTTCAGTGGCCGACAATTGTAGAGGGACTGTACAATCCAGAAACACTTTGATGTAGTCTGTCATTGGATGCAGGGAACCCTGGGAATGCACAAAGTCCTCCAGCTCCGCCAAGTACTGCTACGCCTCATCCAGGGACACCGCAAAGCCGGACCTGATAGGGCCTATCTTCGGAAAATTTATACCAAGATTGTTCAGGTGTTGCCAAATCTCGGGAGGGATGAGGAACTGTCTGTTGACTTCCCAAATATCCCAGGCCTCTGAGAAGACAGCATCCTCTAGCATGTCTATATGACGCAACCACTTCCCTGGAGCCTGAGTGTATATCCTATGGAATCCACTGGGTGGCCTCCCTTCTGGGTAACTTTGATCTTCTAGGGACACCGAGTCTAATTCCGCTTCCTCCCCCTCAACCGGTGTGGGCCTCTTCACCACGGCAGCCCCACTACCGCAGGATGTACCTGCTACCTTTTGGCCTTGGCCTTGAGGTTGGGGAGGTCCACCATTATCTTCTTGGACAGTTGGCTACTTTAGAATTTCCCTTGGGTAGGATACCTCCCAAATTTGGGCATACTCTATGACCAACTCGAAGGAAACGGTGGGCAGAGTTATCTCATTCCTCATATTTTCCATCCTCTCGAGTGAACATGAGCCACATCTTCCTTATCACACATGGATTCTCTTCAAGGTGCACCCCTAGGTAAACCTGGGGGTCATTCGCTGCATACACTGAAATTGATGGGAAAATCGGTGTGGCGTGTTCGGCTCGCAGAGCGGGTCATGGTCCACCCTCACCACCAGGACTCTACCCCCAAAGGCCAAGAGATAAGACCGGTTCTCTTCTTTTCATCGGACATCATCTGTGAAGGCCCCCATTGGCAGCAAGAATGAATGGAAGTTGAACTCTTCTACCTTCCAGACTTGGTTTAATACCGATGGTATGGTCATCTTGGCCGGAAATCTCCTTGTGGCGTTCTAGATGGATGGGTGAAAGTCCAATCTCAGAGGAGAAATAGGGTTTGGGTATTCATAAACCCCCCAAATTTTCACCACTATCCACCCGTACATAAGGTGGAATAGACCACATATCCATTGTGGCCTCTTCCCCTCGCTGATGTGCCAGATAATTTTGTACATCTTTGTAAACATTGGAGTTTAGATATTCACCCACACTCTGATCTCTAGCATGGAGGCCATGATGAATGTGTGGGGTCGCACACCTACGTTTGTGTCCCTCACTGGCAATATCCATCCGCAGATGAGAGCTATAATGAATGCTGCCAACCCGACTATCAGCTGCTTCTCGGTGTTGATGCTGAACCCCAAGGTTTTCCACTAGATGTCCTCCAAGAGCTGCTAGTATGAGTTCTTCTTTCTCTGATGAGCCCCCTTTGGAAAATTCTGGGGCCTCACCGGGAACCGTCTATTTTTCGAGAAGTTCATAAATTTCTTGAACCACCATCTGAAGTGAACATCTCTCAGCACTTCCTTGTCCTATCCTAGCACCAATATTTTCAACACCATCGCCAGTGGAAATATCTTCTCCATATCCTCCCACGCGCCCATATCAGGGAGGAATTCTTCATACATCTCTCCTTGTATCGGGACCCCCAAGATCTAATGCATGTCCCATAAACTGATTCCAACCTCCCCGTGATGTATGTGGAAGGTATTGGTCCCCGATTACCACCAGTTCAACAGCTCTAGAATCAGCTGTTTCATCTGGTAGATGTGAAATTGGGAGGCCCAGACTACTTCATATAGATCGACTCTCCTCGCCTCTTCCCCGAACACTTCACATGAGGTGATCACCCTGAATGCCCAGGCCTAGTAGTCGGTGAAGTTGCCTCCTTGGCGCAGGTCCCACTCATCAGACCATCCCTTCTTCAGGTTCCTAAACATCACCATTAGGATTGTTTGGTACATAGGAGGGTACTTCTACGGCTGCAATGATTTCCCATCAATGTCGATAAAATGATTATATAAACAATCAGTGGTAACTGGCATAAAGTTCTCTCGAGCATGGCCGTTAGCCGCCCTGAACCACTGCTGCTGGCATGGCGTGCTCTTGAACCAGTAGGTTGGCTTGTCCCTACTTGCATCAGGGATGAAGACTTCATCCCTCAGTCCAAAACCATACAAAGGCAGCCTCTTACACAGCGGATAGTCCATTTGGCTTTCAGAAAATAGTTTCACCAGAGAATCATGGTCAGAGTGGCTCTATACCAACTCCCCCAGACCAAATATATTCACCATCTATTCCCTTCGGGCATCATCCACAAGGACCCCCCTGGCGACATCTTGGTGAGCTATCATGTTCTTAAAATTTAGATCATTTTTTTACTAGGTCGTTAATCTCGATAGCAAAGCTCGACCACGAAGATCGGTCACGGAGACCGCTTGCGGAGCTCGATCCGGACATCAGAATCATAGATCCAAGCACTAACCCTCAAACGCGAGTCATGGAGTGCACTAACATGAAGTTGAAGATTCGTTGTGCAATGTGAAGAAAAATGCTCGATTCAAAGAGAGAGATCATGGAGTACGCGGTGCTTTGAAAATCGAGAGTGCTGAAAGTTGAAATCGTGGAGGAGATAAAAGGACAAAAGAGAGGTCAACCCCACTATTTATATGCGATGACACTGGGTGCTTCGCGGCTCTCCCATCCGTGGTGGCCTTCACGGTGCGCCCAACCCACACATCGCAGATCCTCTTTTCGAGTCTCCTTCGCGAGGGTGCTTCGTGATATTCCTTCATGAGGCTGCTTCACGGGTAACCAAGCAATTTTGGGACTGGACCCTCAGACTTGGATTCTCATTTTCTCCTCGCCTCCCAGTCTGAGGGGGGGAATTTTTTTACGCCAAAATTGGGGGAAAACCAAACATCTCTAAAGCATTTGGGACAGCTTCGCTACAACAGATTGCAAAGCTCCTGAAGCCCGATGACCAGTGCCAAAGAGCCCCTTCGCGACCCGCCAAAAAATCAAGGAGGTGGGACAACTCCGTGAGCCCATATCCCCTTCGCGACCCGCCATGAAGCAAAGAGGCAGGAAAACTCCACAAGCCCCTTTGACGTTTGTGACCCGCCGCGATGTAAGGAGGCGTGGAAGCTCCATGAGCCCATTTGACGTTCGTGACCCACTGCGAAGAAAATTTCTTCTTTGTGCCATGTGAACCCTAATTTTTTGTGCCACTTTCCTATAAATACCTGGATCCCCTCAAGCTCGGGGGACGGACTCTCCGAACTTTCACCTTCTTAGATCCTGAATCATGAAGCACCTTCTGCTTTGCGATTCATGAGCTCCTCAAGGTACTTTTTCTCTACGAAGTACCTCCCACTTGGCCTTAATTGAGCCCCTCTTCCAAGAGGGATGCCTTTCGTGAAGCCTAAATGTATTCATGGAGGAAGGAGATCCCCAAGGGGGCTCAGGCCTTCGGGAAGCACTTACGTTTCGCGAAGTACCCTCCATGCACATGTAACCCATGTTCCAAGGCTGGTTCACTGTGCATCTCGAAGCACATTGCTTCACAATGATATGTTTTTCAATACACCCTTGATTTGTGAGTTATTTCTTCGCGATTACCTTTCCACTTCGTGAAGCTCCTCCCCTATGCACCTACGCCATATCCATAGCCTGGGCGACTGCACTCTGCGAGGCACATCCCTTCACATATTCCCTCCACTTCATGGGGCACTATAGCTTCACAAAAATTCTACTTGTAAACCCCTTTTCTCTACAACTCCTTTTCTCGTATGGCCCTTCAGGTTAGCATGAATCAATTTCAAAGTCCCTTGGACGATACTTCCCATTGCGTTGCTTCGCCTCATCCTTCTTCTCATAAGAACGCTAATGTATATTTCTTCTTCTCAATATCCATGCTAATGTGGACCCCCCAATGGTTTTCTCCATAACACCCCCTATCCAAGGTGTTTCATGTCCCTTCTCTTCACCAAGGTGCAGAGGGTACCGGTTATGTATGTCCTAGGGGTGAAGAGTGAACCCTCCCTCATCTGAGCTGCAAGATGTTAAATTGCCAAGCATCATCATCCTCATCACATGACGTTAAACTGGGACTTCCCCATATGCATCCTATGCGGGGAAAGGGAAACCACCATGGTGTAAGCCCCCTAGATTTTCTTGCAGGAGGCAGCATCCCTACCCCTCCTTTCTTCGGTGCCAAATCCCTCTCCCATTGGGCTTTGTCACCACCGGTCCTCCGTTTTGGAGTTAGTCCCAATCCCATGTTTACTCTTTGGGCTGTTAACCATGAGTAAGACCTTATTTCCTCTTTGGGCCACTATCCATGTGTAAGCCCAATTCTACTTCCCACAGACACACCTTTCACGACGTGATCGTTAGGTCTTTACTTCCTTTTGTTTCTCATACCGAGCATGAATCACATGGTATTAGAGTAAGAATCGACCATAACACCATGCAAATCCTAGAGTGTAATCCCAAACAACCAACCCGAACTACGTGGACTTTGATCCGTGCCATGGTAGGGTACGTAGGAAGCCTCCATGAGGTTCAAGCCCACCACCCTGGTTGTTATGACCTCCTTCATGTTGGTTCACCACACCCAACCTGAACTACGTGGACTTTGATCCTTAACAAGGTAAGTTATGTACGAATCCTCAATGAGGTTTATTCTCACCACCCTGATCGTTCCGACCTCCTTCACGTCGGTTCACCAACACCTTGGGCAGCCTAGAGTGTAAGCCCCAAACACCATATTGAACTACGAGGACTTTAATCCTTGCCAAGGAAGCGTACGTAGGAAGCCTCCAAGAGGTTCAATCCCACCACCCCGGTCGTTTCAACCCCCCTTCATATCGGCTCACCTACACCATCCATCTGGACCCCAGGTCCTTATTCACATCAGTTCACCTTCGTCCGACATGATGTTAAACTGTAAAACCCACACAACGGTAAGCTGTTGTGTCCCCCAGTCATCGGTAATCCATTGTATCGCCCATTCAGCGGCAATCCGTTGTAATAACCTTTGATGGGACCCACATCTTTGGTTCGTCCTAGTGGCGTCAGACAAACCCGGGATGCTAACCATACATAACCCCACACACATCATCAGGTTGTTGTCCTATGTGTACACCCCAATTAAAGCTCATCGCCTGACCCTTCCCTCAAGCCAATGTGTCTCGGGAAGGTCATGCACCAACCTAGAGATTCCCCTTCCTCTGGGTCCCATCCATGTGTCCATTCTCACAGGCTGCCTCCATAGACGACCCACCACCCTCCTAAACTACGCAGACTTTGATTCCCTACCATATGGATACATAGGAAGCCTATTTAAGACTCAAGCCTGACCTTACCTTCGTCCTCCCGGCGGACCCATCTTATTCACCACTCACTTCACTCATCACTACATCGTCCATCTTGATTCTTAACTGGGTCGCCACATCCCGGTGAGGTCATGTCAACCCACCTACATCAGTGTGTCCTACAAGGGTTACACTCATCTGATCCACTCTAGTTAGTGTTATGATAAGTCTGATCCGTCTCCGCTGGATGTTAAACTTGCAGAATACCATGTGCTAAACATGAGACGTTGAGGAAAACCTTAGAGACATTCCTATGACATAAAATTCCTCACATTCAACACGGGATGCCTTGGGCTTTCACTCCCTCGAAAAGCCCTATACTAAGGGGAAGAAACCCAAACGCCCCAGTGTTCCAGTGTCCAGACACACCAGTGATGTCCAACGTGACTACTCTCCTAACTGAAGGTTTCTTCCCTAACCGGACCATTTGTAATGTCCCGACAGAAGTAGTGTAATTAACTTGTTTCCATGAACATATGGTGCTAGGAAGAGTTTCATGAACAACATCTTAAGTCTATAAGGGAGACCCAAACTAGGTGATGAGTTCTGAGCATGAATCAATGGAAGGAATAACTGATATCCCATCATCCCATTTTGATCAAGGAGCAGACGTCCCTGAATAAGTGACAGATGCCACCCGCCTTTGGAAAGCGGGAATGCGGGGCAACAAAACTGCGCCTTTCGTCCTCAAGAAGACGGACATGCGCATGCCCTGACGAAAGCATCGAAAACAACTCCCAATAACCAAATGAATTTTATAAACATGTAATATTATGGATGTTAGAAAATTAAATAAAACTTCTATTCTTGAAAACCATTCTCATGTCACATGTTTATTCTTACATGTATGTAAGTAAACCGGTCATGAATACCAAAGAAGAAAATATTCCCAAACATTAAAATTGAACCTCTTAATCCCATCAAGAATTCCATGAACAAACTTAATAAGGCTATAATAAATCAATTATATAAATAAAAGGTTTTGAAAATATTAATTGATTAATTTAATTTTGTTATCCAGGACACTAAGATTAATTGAAGAAAACCATCAGACTTAAGGTAAGGGTTTTCTACCCGAACCTCCATTTTCATTTGGGTTATTATTACTCCCCACATGCCTTAACTACATTCTTATTTATTCATATTTACTTCTCATAAATCCGTGTGATTTTACTATATATATGAACCAACCAAATTCTTAATTTTATTTATGGAGGTTTATATGTTTTAAAAAGATATTTCAAAAAATAATCATAAAATACAAGCCTGATTCAATGAAATTTCTCAGATTCTTACCTAATTTCATGGGCACTATATAATCTATCTTTAGAAACAATTATCTTCATAAAATAACTAATTTCATTATTAAAATACTATATTATTTCTTCTCTTATTTTATACAAATACTTTCCCAAAAGAACTCTTATTTTCAAAATAAAAAATATTTATCTCAAGAATTACTCGATGATTTTATAAGAATATATTCATATATTTCAACACTCTTGTTGATTCTTATGTATGATATCATCTACCATATTTAATAGAATGGTTTGTGATTATTTTTACTATGGATTTACTATCTTAAAACCATTCACTAGTTTACTCTATATGGTTAGTGTTTATGCTTGATATTAGGGTAAATTTATTTACATTTCATATGTTAGTTTTAATATATTTATAATAGTTGTTTATGTTTATCCCCATTTACATGAGGAATTAATTGGACTTAATAAGTGAAAGGTGATTCCTGATATATCCCCTCGATACATCAGTAGGTATCATGAGACAACATATGGTCTTGGTGCAAGGCCTTGAAAAAATGATTATTTATGGTCTTGGCATGAGGCCTTGACAATATAGTTATGATGTATGACATTATGAATTCCCTCATTATGAAACGAGTAATTGAATGTTAATTAGGTTATTTAACTATTTTAATACTCATGATTATGATTTATTATGGAATTATTTATTAATCTCTTATTCCTCCCATAATGTGTTCAAGTTCATTTTTAAAGTCATGTGTTTTCAGTTATTCACCATGCCTAATGTTTATGTTTATGATATCTTCCACTGTATTATTTAACCTTTCTAAGAACTTCAAATCACCCCTTTTTTATTTTTCATTTTCCCAGGACATAAAGAGGTATATTACGAATGACATACATGTATAACCTAGGAGTTTTTGATGTTGACAAAGTAATTTCTATATTGTTTTTCCTTTAAAGTTGTAATGTTGAACTTATGTATGTATATGGTTTTCCAAAACTACTAAACTATTTTTTCCTTTGGGAAAAATCTTTCTTCTAATCATGCTAATGTAATCAAATAAGGAACTAGCTTCAGGAAACTGGTTTCATTTCCTTATAGTTGGTATCAAAGGATGTTTAGTAGAAGACATGGAAACTAGATTTAGAAAGCATAGATTTGGGAACAAACCCCTAAGATAGTCTTTGAGGATTAATATATAAGAGAATCCTAGATTTCTTGGTAAGGAATAGATTATGTGGATAATTATAGAAAATAAATCATTGTCTGGATACTAAGAGTAGACGTGGTTCTAGAAGAGATGTACATAGAAGTAAAAAATCTGATAAGGAGTTTTGGGCTTGCCCTGGGGTGTCCTAGTACATGACAATGGGACTTAATATGCACCAAGTCTGACACTCCTGGGGATTTTCTTTATATAATTCACATTTTATTTACAAGTCATTATTAAAAAATTAAATTTAAAATTTTCCTCAAAGAAACCATGTTTATGATTATGATATTGGCCATGATAAGTATTTCTCTTCGTTGAAAATTATACATTATGATTCATAAATTAATTGAGTGTATGAAATTGTTTAAAAATGATACCTAGTGTATGGAATGGAAATCGCCTGAACATGTGTGTCACATGTAGGGATTTCCCTCTGATTCAAGATAATGATGTTGGATCTGGTGATGCGACTAGTGTTGATCAACTTATAACTATACTTGGATAGCTGACTCAGGTTATGAACAATAACCTTACCCGTATAGAGAATCTGGATTCACAATGTGGAGGATCTATGATAGATCGCTTTATGGGATAACATCCTCCATCATTTAATGGGAATACAACCCCATTCATAGTGCAACAGTGGATATCATTAGAGAATATAGTTATTGCTTTGGGATATAATGAAAGGGAGAAGGTTGTCATAGACGTTTATCATTTATCAGGAGATGAAAAGAAGTAGGGTTATTTAATTCAAAACACAAAGTAGGAGGAGAAAAAAATAAATTTAATGGATGGATTATAAGAAAATATTCTTAGAAAAATACTTTCATTAAGATCAGTGAGAAGATATGGGAATAAAGTTTCTGAATATGAGTCAAAAAAAAGATGATAATGTTTCAAAGTATGAATCTAGATTCACAAGGATAGTAATAAATTTCATAGACTACTTACATAATCCATGGAGCAAGATTGATCGATTCTTTGATGGTTTAAAACCATTTCACTATTGGGCTCTAGTCTCCCAAATTTTCTCATCATATGAAGATATAGTCTCATTTACTATCAAGATGGAAAAGTAATTCTCTAATTCTTATGATTTTAAGGAGAAAAAGAGAATAATAAGGCTATTGAAAGCTCTGGAAAAGGAAATAAGAAAATGGGGAATATGGGAAGAGTTAACCTTCCACCATTTGATAATTGTGGGAAGAGACACCCTAGTAATTTCCTGAAGGGTATGGGTGTTTGTTACAAGTGTGGAGGAAAAGGACACATATCCCTGGATTATAAGGGGAATAAAGAAGCTAAAAATGTTCAATGCTATAGTTTAAGGGATACGAGGAACTATGCTAATGATTGTCCAAAGTGTTAATGAAACATGCCTTAGAAAATTCCAAGGGACCAAGTCCAAGCTTATATGATCACAACCGCTAATATTGAAGTTTCTAATGATGTGGTGGTGAGTACTTTAATCCTTTCCTCAAACATATCCAATGATTTATTTGATTTTGGATCATTTCATTCATTTATATATTCTATGTTTTTCAAAAAAAATAGACATGTCCAATTTAATTTAATAAATCAATTTTCATTCAAAACTTTTAAGGGAAGTTTTATTTTAACAAAGATGTGTCGATCAATCCCCCTTATGAAAAATAAACAATTTTTAATTTAAAACCTTATCATCATACCCCTGATTTAATTTTATATAATTCTTGGTATGAGTTGGCTTTCACATTATGATGTGAATACCTATTGTAAGAATAGGGAAGTTACTATTTTTGAGAATAGAGTTGAATCCATTATATTTAGAGCAAAAACCTCTCCATCTGATTCTCATTAAGATCCACCCCTAGCAGCTCTACTAAATTATATTATTAGGGAGGAATATAAAAAAATAGGTGAGGAAATAAATGTTCAAAAATAGGATGTACCTATTGTGAAATAATATCTTTTGGTGTTGCTAGAGGATTTACCTAGAAATCCTCTAAAGTGAACAGTTGAGTTCCCTATTGATTTAATTTCAGGTTCAAGGCCTATATCAAAGACTCCTTATAGAATGGCCACTGTGGAATTAGTATAATAGAAGAAACAACTAGAGGAATTGATTGATAAAATATGTATTCACCCTAGTGTCTTTCCATGAGGATCCCCTATTCTTTTCTTTAAGAAGAAATATAGATCGATGAGGTTATGCCTTGACTATAGGGAGATCAATTCTATAATAATAACGAAAAAGTATCCCCTACCTCACATTGATGATTTATTTGATCAAATTCATGGATCCCAATATTTTTTGATGATTGTCCTCTATTTGGATATCATGAGTAGTGAATGAGGATAGAAGATAATTCAAAGGCAGTGTTTCGAACTAGGTATGGGAATTACGAGTTTATAGTAATGCCTTCTGGACTGACTAATTCACCATCTGTCTTCAGGGATGTAATGAATTAGATTTTGAAGGAATATCTTGATGACTTTATGGTGGTATTTATTATCAAAATTTCATTCAGAACATTTCCCATTTAGCCAACCCAATGACCAAGATTACACGTAAAGGGGTTAAGTTGGTATGGTCAAAACAATATGAGGACTATTTCATAGAATTGAAGAGGATAATAGTGAATTCTATGATCCTAACTCTACTATCATGTAATGATGGGTTTGTGATCTATAGTGATGCATCAAAGAAAGGACTTGGTTGTTTCCTTACATATAGTGATAGAGTTATTACCTATGCATCAAGGAAGTTAAAATTCATCAACAAAAATATCATACTCGTGATCTTTAGTTTTCTATTTTTATCTATGCTCTAAAAATATGTTGACACTATATCTATGGTGAAATATATGAGATATATACAGATCACAAGAGACTGATCTATTTCTTCTCATAGAAAGAACTCAACATGAGGCAAAAAAGATAGCTCTAACTACTCAAGGATTATGATTTTTCTATACACTACCACCCAGGAAAGGAAAATATGGTAGCTGATGCATTAAGCAAGAATGATTATGGAGTTTTGAACAAAATGGGGATTGAAAGGGATCCTATATTCAAGGATATAATAAGGATGGACATGGAGATTATCATAGAAGGTGACACATAGTTTCTTTATTAATTGGTTTCCCAACCATATTTATTAGAAAGGATTAAAATAACTCAACCTAATGATGAGAACTATCAAAAGAAAATTAATGTTGTGAAGGATGGTAAGTTGTCCGACTTCGTATGTGGAGATGGAATTAAGAAACATGGGAAGAGAATATATGTTCCCTCTATACCCAATATAAAAATGGAGTTATTGGATGATTTTTGTAGCTCAAATTTCTCTATACACCCTGGTAGTACTAAAATGTACAGATATTTGATGGAACATTTCTGTTGGGACAACATGAATTGGGAAATTTCTGATTATATATCAATAGTTTTAGTCTTTCAACATGTGAAGTCTTAAAGACAACATCCAAGAGAAGTCACGCAACCTCTACTTATTCTTACAAGGAAATGAGATGACATCACCATGGATTTTTTTCACTAGATTACCCAGAACTCCAAGAAATAATGAGGCAATATGGGTAATTGTGCATCGACTTACGAAATCACCACTTTTCCTCTATAAGGGAGGATTTCCCAATAGAGTGACTTGAATGACTCTATATCAATGAAGTTATAAGACTTCATGGAGAACCTATTTCAATAGAGTCTGATCGCGATCCTTGATTTACAACGAAATTTTGGAAAAGTTTTCAGAAAGCTTTGGATACTGAGCTTCATTTGAGTATTGCTTATCATCGTCAAACTAATCATAAATAAGAAAGGAAGATCCAAACATTAGAATACATTTTGATATCATCCTCACTTTATTTTGAAAGTATGTGGGATCATTATTTACTATTGATGAAGTTTTCCTATAATAATAGTCACCATTAAAGCATTGAAATGGCACCATATGAAGTATTGTATGGAAAGAGATGTCGTACACCAACATGTTGTGATGAGGTCAGTGAAAGGAAACTTCTGAGTCTAGAGATTGTGGGGGGAAAAATAGTGAAATTAAATACTATAAAAACCCATATCAAAGCTGCTCAAAGTAGGAAAAAGAGATATGCTGATAATTGAAGAATGGATTTGGAATTTTAAGTGGGAGAAAATGTTTTCTTAAAAGTATCTCCATGGATTGGAGTTAAAATATTTGGGAAGAAAGGGAAACAAAGACCTAGGTACATTGGCCCTTTTGAATCTCTGGAGAGAATGGGAGTTGTGGATTATTGTTTGGCAATGTTTCCTAGCCTTTCTAAGGCACACAATGTGTTCCATATCTCATGTTGGGAAAGTATATGACATACCCAATGCATGTCCTCACTAATGTAGGTATAGAATTGTAACCCAACATTTTTTACTGTGAATACCTTATCTAGATTCTGGATACTAAAGAACAAGTGTTGAGAAATCAGAAAACTTGAATAGTAAATATACTTTGTAAAAATTATAAAATCAAAGAGGTGATTGGGAGCCTGAGGATTTTATGATGAAGAACTACCCAATTATATTTTAAGGTATCATTCTGGTAATTTTGAGGATGAAAGTTTTTTAATGAGGGGAGAATATAACACCCCAAGGGTTTATAAATAAATTTAATTTTGAATTCTTAAAAAACTGAGTCTCCAAAAAACCCCACTTTGTTATAACTTATCTAGTAAACACAACTTTTCCACCTCTGTGATCTGAATTTTAAAAAACTGACATAAACGACTATGTTCTGTAAGATATTTTTAGTCTGATAAGAAAAACATAATTTTTAGTGAATAGTAACATACACTCAGGAAGAGTAATATGAATAGTAATAAAACCCTTTTGAATAGTAAATCATTTTATTAATTTATTGTCTTAAGGTTATAGTATAATGAGATCTTGATTAATTTTTAAAATTGATATAAAATGAATTATAGTGTTAAAATTGTTATTTTTTGAATAAATTATGATTTTATTTAAAATATAAATTAATCATATGTAGAAAATTATTTTCAAAGAAAATGCATTTCATTTTTTAATTCAAAACATCGATATTAGGCTATGCTGAATTTATGATAATTTTATAAAATACTTTTGGTTTTTTGTGAATAGTAGAAATACAGTTATCAGTTTTCAGTATGAAAAATGAAAACATAATGATTTATATATTAAGATAAAATTATGGTAGACTGGTGTTCAATAAAATAGATATATGGTGTCTAAACACATTGATACATAAAATAAAATATATTTATTATAACTTATTTAAGGTTCTATAATATTTTTTACACATGATATTAACTTATAAATCAAAATGAGTTTGTTGTGATTAAAAACCGCCAATTAACCCAAACAATTATCATTAGTTATTTATATAATGATTTATCTTCACTCCCAATAAGTAAATGAATTTTATAACCATGTAATATTATAGATGATAAAAAAATAAAATACAACTTCCATTATAGACTACCATTTTTATCTCACGTGTTTATCCTTACATGTATATAAGTAAACTGGACATGAATACCAAGGAAGAAAACGCTTCCAAAAAATAAAATTGAACCTATTAAACCCATCATGATGGCCATGAATGACCATAATAAGGTTATACTAAATTAGTTATATAAATAAGTGGTTATGGAAATATTAATTAATGAATTTAATTAGGTTAATCATGACACTAATTTCAAGTGAATATCACCATCATACTTAAGGTAAGGGTTTTCTACCTGAACCTCAATTTTCATTTGAGTTACTATTATTCTCAACATACCTAAATTAAATTCTAACGTATTCATATATCATCCTCATAAATTCGGTGTGAATTTACTATATATGTGTACCAACCAGAATCCTACTTTCATTTATTGGAATTTATATGATTAAAATGATCTTTAAAAAATTCATCCTGAAATACATGCCGAATTCAATGGAAATTCAAAAATTATTACCAATTTTCAAGGGCACTCTATAATCTATTTTTATCAAAAATTATCTTTGTAAAATAAATAATTTTATTATGAAAATAATATTTTACTTCACTACTGGTTTTATATAAAAACTTTTCCAAAAGAACTCATATTTTTAATGTAAAAGAGTATTTATCTCAAGAATTAATTGATTATTTTATAAGAGTATATTCATCTATTTCAACACTCTTGTTGATTATTATATATGATATCATCTACCATATTTAATTGAATGGTTTATTATTAGTTTACTATAGTTTTTCTGTTATAAAACCATTCACCAATTTAGTCTGAAAGGTTAGTGCTTATGCTTAATGTTCGGGGGAAGTTATTTATATTATATATATTATTTTAAATATGAATGTATATGTTGTTTATTTTTATCCCCATTCATATGAGGAATGAATTGGACATAATAAGTAACAGGTTGGGTCCATTATATCCCCTCTATGCATCAGTAGGTATCATGAGACAAACTACAGTCTTGGCACAATGCCTTAAAAATTATTATTTATGGTCTTGGAATGAGGCCTTGATGGTATGGTTATGATGTCCGGCATTATGCATTCCCTCATTATGAAACTATTAATTGAAATTTCATGAGGTTATTCGATTAGTAGTGCTTTATTATGGAATTATTTATTCAGATCTTATTCCTCCCATAATGTGTTTAAGTTAATTTTTAAAGGAATTTGTTTTTAGTTATTCACCATGCCTAATGTTTGTGTTTATGATATCTTCTACTCTATTATTTACCCTTACTGAGTATTTCATCTCACCCATTCCTTATATTTCATTTTCCCAGGACATGAAGAGGTATATTATGAATAATATACATGGATAACCTAGGAGTTGTGGATGTTCTCAAAGGAATTTCTATGTTGTATTTCCTTTCAAGTTGTAATATTGAACTTATATATGTATCTAGTTTTCCAAAACTACAAAACTATTTTTTCCATCTAGATATGAATTTCTTGTATTCAAGCAAATGTAATAAAATAAGGCACCAGCTTTGGGAAACTAGGGTTGAGTCCTTAAATGTGGTATCAAAGAAATTTTAGTAGAAAACTTTGGAACTGGATTTAGAAAATGTAGATTTGAGAAAAAAACCCTAAGATAGTCTTTGAGGATAAACATATAAGAACATCCTTGGATTTTTGGAAAGGAATATATTGTGTGAATATTTATAGAAAATAAATCTATGTCTAGATACTACAAGTGGATGTGGATCTGGCACAGATGTACCTAGGAGTAACATCTCCGACAAAGAGTTTCGGCCTCGGCCTGGGGTATCCTAGTACATGACAATGGGCCTTACTGCACACCTGGTATGACATTATTAGGGGATATTCTTGTGATAATTCACATTTTTTTACAAGACATTATGAAGGATTTCAATGTAAATTTTTATTTAAATAAACCATGTTTTTTATTTTGATATTAATTATCAAAATTATATTTCAACATTGATATTATACATTATGATTAATAACATGATTGTGTGTATGCCATTATTTAGAAATGGAAGCTAGTGGAGGAATGTGAACTGCATGAACACACGTGTCCTATGTAGGAGTTTCCATCTGATGCAAGATAATGATGTTGGATCTAGTGTTGCAATTGGTTCTAAGAAACTTCTAACTATGTTGGGATAGCTAACTCAGGTTATAAATAATAACATTACTTGTATGAATCATCTAGATCCACAATGTGGAGGAGAAATGCTAGACCTCTTTATGTGAAAATATCCTCCATCAATTAATGGGACTAAAACCCAATCATAGTGGAGTAGTGGATAAGTTTATTTGAGAATATATTTCTCACTTTGGGATGTAATGAAATAGAGAAGGTGTTCATTGTGTTTTATCATTTATCAGGAGATGCAAATCAGTGGTGGTATTTAATTGAAAACTCAAAATAGGAGGAATAAATATAAGAAATGGAATAGAGGTATTTTAAGGAAATAATATTAGAAAAATACTTCCCTTGTGTACAATGAGCATATATGGAAATTCATTTTTTGAATCTAGGGAAAAAATAGGATGATCATGTTCCAAATTATGAAGCTAACTTCACAAGGTTAGAAAGACATGTCGTGGACTACATATGTAATCCAAGGAGCAAGATTGATCAATTCTTTGATGGTTTAAAATCATTCCTCCTAAGGTATCTTATCTCCCAATATTTCTCATCATATAAAGAAATATCCTCATGTGCTATAAAGTAGTAAAATTAATTCTCTAAGTATTCTGATTTTAAGGGAAAACAAAATAAGAAGAGGGATTCTAAAAACTTTGGAAAAGTAAATAAAGAAATGGGGAAGAAGGGGATATTTGACCTTCCACCCTATGATAATTGTTGGAAGAGACACTCTGGTACTTTTTTTAAGGGTATGGGTGTTGATTACATATATGGAGAAAACAATCACCTGTTCCGAGATTATAAGGTGAATAAATAAGATACCAAAGTTCAATGCTATAATTGTAGGTAGATTGCACTTTGCTAACAATTTTCCAAAGCGTTAAGAAAACGGACCTCATAAAAGGCATAGGGAGCAAGGCCAAACTTATGCAATTGCAAATGCTAATATTGAAGTTACTAATGATGTGTTGGAAGGTACTTTAATCATTTCCTCAATCATAGAAAATTATTTACTAGATTCTATATCATCACATTCTTTTATATACTCTCATTTTTTCATGAAAATTAGACATATACAATTTCATTTAATAGATTTTTCAATCAAAACTCCTAAGGGAAGTATTATTGAAAAAAAAAGTGTTGATCAGACCACCTTATGACACAAAAATAGTATTTATTTTCTAACCTTATCATTATACCCATGATTGAATTTTATATAATCCTTGCAATGATTTTAATTTTACATTATGATGTGAAGATATATTGTGAGAATATGAAAGTAACATTTTTTGAGAACGGTGTTGAATCCCTTATATTTAGAGCAGAAACCTCACCATCAGATTCACCTCTAGATACACCCCCAGTAGCTCTACTAAATTTGATTATTAGGGAGGAGGATAACACAATGGGTATGGAAAGGAATTTTCAAATATAGGATGTAGCTATTGTGAAAGAATATCTTGATGTGTTTCTAGAGGATTTAATTGGACATCCTCCAGAGTGGGTAGTTGAGTTCTTTATTTATTTAATTCCTTGATCAAGTCCTATATCAAAGAATCCTTATATAATGTCCACTATGTAATTAGTATAACTTAAGAAACAACTAGAGTAATTTATTGATAAAGGTTTTATTCACCCTAGTGTCTCACTATGTGGAGCCCCTGTTCTTTTTGATAAGAATAAAGAAGGATCAATGAGTTTATGCATTGGTTACAGGGAGATAAATGCTATAAAAATAATAAACAAGTATCCCCTACCTCACATTGATGATTTATTTGATCAACTTCATGGATTCCATTATTTTTTGAAGATTGACCTTCGATATCAATATAATCAGTTGTGAGTGAGGAAGAAAGATATTACAAACACATTATTTCGAACCAGGTATGGGCATTACGAGTTTACAATAATGCCTTTTGGACTGACTAATGCAACCTTTATCTTCATGAATCTAATGAATAGGGTTTTCAAGGAATATCTTGATGACTTTGTGGTGGTATTTATTGATGATATCTTAGAATACTCCAAAATATATGAAGATCATGAAACTCACTTGCACATTATTCTAAAGACTCTTAGAAGAAATTAATTATATGGTAATTTTTTAAAGTGTGAGTTTTGGATTCAATCGATTTCCTTTATTGGACACATTGTTTCTAAGGATGGAATATCTATCGATATTATGAAGATAAAGGTTGTTCAATAATGAACTAATCTAATGAACATAACTGTAGAGACCCGAAGCTTGACGTACATGGACATTACATTAATTTATCAAAATACTTAATACATAACAAAAACAGACACACAAGGATCGTAATAGTTTAGTGTCTTTGGAAACTTGGAACGTAATCTTCTAATCGTGGTGAAAGATCTTCAACATCTCCCATAAAGATCTTCCCCTTTATTTTCTTACCTAAAACATTTCTTTATATCCTGGGGAAAAGAAAACATAAAAAGGGTGAGCTCAAATGCTCAGAAAGGGTAAGCATGGATAAAATAAAACATACCATATATATTTGAACTTAAAAACATGAACATAATGTTTAAACATCAAAAGCTTGACCAATGACATAAAACATGGAAGTACGTAAGGAATAGATCATAAAGAAAAATTAAGAATGATAAAATAGCATGGGAATAAAACATGTAATTATGGAAACCATTAAGCACATGATATGATTTCCATAGTAGCTAAGGCATTGCTGCCAATACCATCTTAGTGGACAAAGTCCCTTTCTGAATCGAGTTCACTCCTCGTTCCAGTCCTGTATTACTAAACCAATTTCACTTGCCTTTCCAGCCATGTCAATCTCATGAGATATAAATCTTTACCCAATGCATTGGAGGGAGATATAGGTCCCACCCATCTCATAATGAAATCATTCTTACTTGTGCCACAAAATAAACATAAAACATTCATCATAACCCAAAGAATAAAATGGGTTTCATAAACATCATCCCATCATCACATAATCCATATAAAACAAATGGATATTTCATCATAAGAAAATTGAAACCATGTAAATCATAGAGACATTATACTTGAAACATACACATATAAAATAATGTCATCTTAGATAGAAAATGGTTTTGATAAAACACTTGAAATGAATTCTTGAGGAAAATATCCTTTCTTCTTCAAAATCAATTTCTTTTCACAAAACATCATGCAATTTTAAAAGAAAGAGATTTTGTTGAAAATAGTAATGAAATATTTTGGAGGAATCTTCATGAAAATAAGGCTTTATAAAACTGTAAAAATCCGTTCACGCCGTATAAGTTAAAAATAACATTCTCCTCGTACTTTTGTCGGAAAAGTCAAAAAGTACCTCATACAAAAAACGACAAAAGATTCCTTTCATATCTTTTACTAAAAACTCACCGAAGGGTAAAATTGGATATAAAATATTGTAGAAGGATATAAATATTACATATTGAGGAAACATGTATGTGGATGACAAATATTCCCCAGTAAATTCTGAAGTATAAACAATCTCGGATAAAAATTGAGATTACGATATTTTCCCTTACCTTAGGTCCGATTTGCTTCGTAAGTGTATGAACCTCCTGTATAATGATTTAAATAATGTCATTGACTTATTATAGAATCATATTAATTGTTATTATATTATATATGTTTCACTTATGAGTTTATATTACCCATTCTTTTGTAATTTCCATGTTAAAGCAGCATTTTGGGTAAAATCATTTAATTTATCGTATGTGTTTCGACTTGTCGTTCTTGATATTATTACTTATATCCTGATTTACATAACTCCAGAATGTAAAACCTGATTTATATATAATATATTTTCATCATATACATATATATATTATAGATCGATAAAAGGAATGAAATGCACCGTTCATGGTGACGGTAAGCTGTACGTACGCATGAACGCTGTTTTCGTTTCCTTATTGAATTGAATGAAACTAAATAGATGACATATATATATACACACAAATCCAGTAGAATTATTATTTAATATATTTCATTGTTATTAATTAAATAAACTTTATTATCATTCATGTATGGTTAACATGGAGAATGAATCTCATCGCATCGTGGAGACGGTAGTCCGTACGTATGCACGAGCGATGATATCATTCCCATAATTATTGAATAGAATTGGAGTGGATGGTATAATATATCAGAATCAGTATGATGTTATAATAACCATATATAGTTATTATTTACACCATTATACCCATCCATGTAAGGTGTTGGTGGAAAAACATATTTCACCACGGCGTGGAGACGGTATTTCGTACGTACACACGCGTGGTGATTTCATTTTCCGTAGGATGGATAGATGGTGAAATAGAGTTGTTTCATAATTATAATAACATATCAGTATATGAGTTATACTTATGTTATTACTTCATAATGAAACAACTAAAGAAGAAGAAGTGGAAGAAGAAACAGAGTTGAAATAATCGGTAACGGACATTACCTCTTCTTTGAAGCGCCTCTTTAAGACCTCCTCTTAGGGCACTAAAATTAGTCTTTGAAGAAGACCAGAACCTCTAGTATGTTTCTATGGAAGTTAAGAAGATAATTTTTCAGGGTTTGGCCGAGATTTAAGGCTCAAAGTGGTGTGAGGAAGAGAGGGAGGAGGTGCCCTTTTATAAGGGAGGAGAGGGGCACCTTTGGAATAACTAAAACTATTATTTTATTATAATGCCAAATTCGGTTTTAAATAGCTCCAAATTGATTTATTTCGAAGCTAAGGTGGGGATGGGTCAAAATCCTCTCATACAATAGAATTTAGACAAGTTTAGGTTCCTATTTTAACCTTATAATTTAGATTTAACATTAAGTTAAATAATTTTACTTTTACCGTGTCTTCTTGTGTTCTTATACTATAAGGTTAATAAACTTACTATAAGAAGCCAAAAAACCCCAAGTTGTCTAATATTAATATATATAACCTTATCTAAGTCATTTTTTAGAGCCTTATATTTTTAGGAATAAAATAACAATTAATATTTTAATATTTTTTTAAAAAACTATTTTATGTCAATTTTTACACTATTTAGTAATTTATTTTTGTCAAAATCATAACAGAATTATTAGTTCTAAAAAAGTTAATTAAATCAATTCTAACATGTCATATTAACCTATAAAATTAGTGGAATTCATAAAAAGTCTCAAATTACATTTATGTTGGTATTTATAACAACACTTATGTCAATATTTCATTAATAAGATAATTACTGCATCATCATTGTGTCATAAATAACTTAACTTATTTAAAGTATAAAAATTAAAAATAAAATACCATTATGTAGGAAATCTATTTATCTTTCTAATTAATATTTATAGTCTATTTTATATTATGTATAACCCTATATTGAAAATGATATACTTATTAAACTTTGATTTTAACTATTTTATCTCTTCTTTAAATAAATTAATAATAAATGTCCTAATCTAATCCAAGTGGGCCAAAATGGTCATATGTTATTCCTAAGGTTGTTTTTGGTCGAATTACACTTATCTAATAGAATTAGGACATGTGTTAGGGTAATAATAATAACATTTTTACCCTTAATTACCCTATTTACTTTTAACCGTGGTAAATAAAAGTAAAAAGTTACTATTCACCCAAAATTATTTTCACCTCATTGAACCACATTTTACTTACTGACATCAACCATGTCTCTCAGATTTTTGAAATTCCACTCACAGAAGCGGTAAAATTAAGTTTTATGTAAATTTGAAAATTCTCCAAGGAGGTGGGTAAAAGACGGTGAAAAGTTCAATGAAATTTTTATATATCTAAAATTATTATAAAATTACTCCAATGAATTACATTGAAATTATATAGGTATTATGTATCAATTTTTACCTAAAATAAATTTAAATAAAATAAATAATTATTTAAATAAAAAGTTGGTTTTTAAATAGTGACCTAGTGTTTTCACTATTCATCAAAAATTGAATGTTTCTAGAAAAATACCAAAATTTCACCCTAGGATAATTTCGATATTCCGAATCCAAAAATAAAGTCCTTTTTCAAAAATAAAATTTATAAAATTTCAAAAAGTGGGTATTAATATTCATAACGGCTAATTTTAATAATATTTTAATAGCATATCATTGTTTAAAGAAACTCGGTATTGCATACAACACACACTATCGTGGAAGGTTGAGCTTGCGTGTAATGAAAGATAAGTCAGGGATGCATGTTGTGCAAGCTCCTTTTGTTGTAGCGTACAACACAAGACATTAATGAAATTAAAAGGAATATTTTTCGTAAAATCTTAGGGTGTTACAATAACTGAGTTACACAGTTCTGTTGGTTTAGGAAGTTATTATCGGCATTTTGTTCAGAACATCACCCATTTATCCAACCCAATGACTAAGCTTACATGTAAAGGGTTTAAGTTTGTATGGAAAAAAATCATGTGAGGACTATTTTGGAGAATTAAAGAAGAAATTATTGAATTCTCTTATCCTAATTCCACCATCAGTGAATGATGGGTTTGTGATCTATAATGACGCATCAATGAAATAACTTCTTTGTGTCCTCATGTAGAATGATATAGTTATATCCTATACATCAAGGCAGTTAAAAATTCATGAAAAAAACTATCCAACTCATGATATTGAGTTAGTTTTTGTGATATTTTCTCTAAAAATATGGAGACACTATCTCTATAGTGAAATATGTGAGATGTATATAGATCACAATAGTTTTTAGTATATCTTCTCGTAGAAAGAACTCAACATGATGTGAAGGTGATGGCTCAAACTACTCAAGGATTATGATTGTTTCATACACTATCACCCAGAAAAGACAAATAAGGTGGCTGATTCATTTATCATGAATGATTATAATGTTTTAAACAAAAGGAGGATGGAAATGGATCCTGTATTCATGGGGAATTCTCAATGAAGGTGAAAAATCATTACTTTTTCAATTGGTTTCCCAACCATATTTATAATAAAGGATTAAAATATCACAGCCTCATGAAAATAATATTTAAAAGAAAATTAATGTTGTGAATGATGGGAAGTTGGTTGACTTCATATGTGATGATGGAATTCTAAAATCTGGGAAGAGGAAATATGTTCCCTCTATACCCAAGATGAAAAGGAAGTTTTTGGATGATGCCCATATCTTGAATTTTTCTATACACTCTTGTAGCACTAATATATATATATGTGAAGGAACATTTCTTGGGGGAAAACATGAAGAGTGAAATTTAGGATTATGTATCAATGTGTTTAGACCATCAACAAGTGGAGTTTAAAAGAAAACATACATGAAGAGTCATTTGACCTCTACCTTTTCCTACATGGAAATGGGATGACATAACCATGTATTTTTTTCATTAGATTACCAAAAACTACAATAAATAATGATGCAATAAGGGTAATTATGGACCGACTTACGAAATCTTCACATTTCCTCACTATAATGGAGGATTTTCCAATAGAGCACTTTGCACGACTCTATATCAATGATGTTGTAAGACTTCATGGATCACCTATTTCAATAGTTTATTATCGTGATTGTCAATTTACATAGAAATTATAGAAATTTCTTCAATAATGTTTGGGTATTGAAATTTTTTTGAGTACTTCTTATCATCCTCAAACTTATGGGATATCAGAAAGTATGATCCAATCTTTACAGGACGTATCGAGATCTTTCTCACTTTATTTTAAAGTTTTTAGGGATCATTATTTAACTTTTGTGGAGTGTTCCTACAATAATTGTTTCGATTCTAGAATTCAAATGACACCATATAAATCATTATATGGAAAGAGATTTCATACACCAACATTTTGGGATGAAGTTGGTGAAAGGAATCTTTGAGGTTACAAAGCTTGTGGAGGAAACAACAGTGAAGGTAAATACTATACAAACCCATATCAAAGCAGCTCAAAGACGGCAAAATAGTTATATTGATAATTGAAGGAATGATTTGGAATTTCAAGTGGGAGATAATTTTTTATTAAAAGTATCTCCATGGATGAGTGTTATAATATTTGGGAAGAAAGGGAAACTAAGCCCTAGGTACATAGGACCTTTTGAAATTCTGGAGATAATTGGAGTTGTGTATTATCATTTGGCAATGATTCATATCCTTTCTAAGGTACAAAATGTGTTCCATGTCTCATTGTTGAGAAATTACATGCCAAACCCAACACATGTCATCACTTCTAAAGGTATTGAATTGGAACCTGACTTATCTTAATGTGAAGTTCCTATCCAGATTATAGACACTAAAGAACAGGTATTGAGGAATCGAATGACTCGATTAGAAAAGATATATTAGAAAAATCATAAAATCGAAGAGGAAACATGGGACCATGAGGTTCTTATGATGAAGAACCTGTGAGGTAACATTCAGGTAATTTGATGATGAAATATTTGTAAGGAGGGGAGAATGTAACACCCCAAGGGTTTATAAATAAATTTAATATTTAATTAATGAAACACTAAGTCTCCACAAAACACCACTTTTTTATAACCAAGTAAACATAATTTTTTCACCTTTATGATATGAATTTCAAAAACCTGACATACACAGTTTCATTCAGTAAGATATTTAAAGACTGATATGTCAAACTTAAATTTTAGTGAATGTTAACATACACTTGTGAATAGTAATATGAACAGTAATATGACCCTTATTAATAGTAAATTGTATTATTATTTTATTGTCTTGTGGTTATAAGATAATGATATCATGGTTAATTTTTCAAAGTGTTATAAAATGAATTATAGTTCTAAAATTGTTATTTTTTAAATAAAATATTATTTTATTTAAAAATTAAATTAATCATATTTAGAAAATTATTTTCAAAAAAATGGCTTTAATTTTTTAATTCAAAACATTTATATTAAGTTACATTGAGTTTATGATAATTTTATAAAAAAACTTAAGTTTCTTCATGAATAGTAAAAATACAGTTTGAGTCTTCGGTATGATAAATGACATCATAATGATTTAATAATTAATATAAAATGTTAGTCTGCTTTTTTACATTAAAATATGAAATTAAGTGTCAAGAGTATCCAATACCATGGGAAATACAATGTTAAATCCCATGGTTTTTCAAATACCATGGGAAATCCCATGGTTTTTCAAATACCACTGATGAGGTGTCCTTTGAAATTTAAAAAAAACACTCTCTTTTATTATAAATACCCACCCATTCTTTCATTTTCATTCATTCCAAATTTCTCATCCTAGAATAATCAGTATTTTAACCTCCCTATTAGTCCTAAAAAGGCTTCCTAAAGCCCACAAGGACCCAACCTTCATGTTTTAGGAGTTACTCTACATGGTAAGGGAATTTTTTACCCTTCTATTTTTCAAGAACTCTTTTTATGTTATTCTCTTTTAATTTCAATTGGATTATGTTGGGATATGTCATTAAATATTCCCCTTACTATACATGTTATGTAAGAATTATTAGATACCCCTTTTTCTCCCCTAAAAACATTTTATGAATTTTAAGGGACGTTGTTAGGTTGCTGAATTTTCGTAAGGTATTTCTCAACATCTCTTTTTATATCGAGTTTCATTATTTTATTTTTTTCCTCTCATCCTTTCATACAAATGTTATCATAACTCCCATAACTAAAATGTACTATAATTTTGTTATTATAACATAATAATTTATCATCATCTCTACTTTACCCTATTTTTATATTATAAATGAAAACACTATCTGAGATGTGTTAATTTATCACATTCAAGGACGATAGGTTTTCAATTTATATTACCATTTAAATTCTCATCATGAAACCATTTTTATTGTTGAACTAGACTAAAATATATTTATTATAACTTATGTAAGGTTCTGGAATATTTTTTTAAAAAAGATATTAACTTCAAAATCAAAATGAGTTTGTTGTGATAAAAAATGGCCAATTAACGCAAACAATTATCATTAAAGTTTTATATAATAATTCATCTTCACTCCCAATAAAAATATGAATTTTATAACCATATAATATTACGTATGTTAAAAATAAAATAAAAATTCTATTCTATACAACTATTATCATATGACATGTTTATCTTTACATGTATATAAGTAAATCGGTCATGAATACAAAGGATGAAAATGCTCCCAAACAATAAAATCGAACATCTAAAACCCATCAAGAAATCTCTGAATGAGCTTAATAAGGCTAAACTAGATCAATTAAATAATGAATATGATCTGTTAATATAAATTATTTAATTTCATTTTGTTACCCAGGACACTAAGATCAATTGAATAACATCATCAGACTTAAGGTAAGGGTTTTCTACTCGAACCTCCATTTTCATTTTGGTTACTTTATTCTCTAAATACCCTAATTAAATTCATCTTTATTTATATGTACTCATAAAACATTATGTGCGAATGTACTATATATGTGTACCAACCAGAATCCTAATTTCATTTATGGTCTATTATATGTTTTAAAAGGATATTTCAACAATTCTTCCCGAAATACAAGCCCAATTCAAGGGAAATTCTCAAATCATTACCTATTTTCAAGGGCACTCTATAATTTTTTTTTATCAAAATTTAAATTTTTAAGACCAAAAATTGTATTATTAAAATTTTATCTTACTTTACTTCTGGTTTTATAGAATTACTTTTCCAAAATAACTCTTCTTTTCCAAGTAAAATAGTATTTATCTCAAGAATTACTCGAGGATTTTATAAGAGTATATTCATTTATTTCAAAAATATTGTTGATTATTATGTATTATATAATCTTCCATATTTAATTGAATGGTTTTTGATTAGATTGAATGTGGATATACTATCTTAAAACCATTCACTAATTTACTTTAAATGGTTAGTGTTTATGCTTAATGTTCGGGGAAAGTTATTTAGATTTCAAATGTTAGTTACAATATGAATGTATATGTTGTTTATTTTTATCCTAGTTCATATGATGAATACATTGGACATAATAAGTGAAGGTTGGGGCCTACAATATATCTTATATGCATAGGTAGGTATCATGAGACAAACTACGGTCCTCACATAAGGCCTTGACAAAATTATAATTTCTGGTCTTGGCACAAGGCCTTGATGGTATGGTTATAATGTCTGGAATTATGAATTACCAAATTATAAAACTAGTAATTGAATGTTCCTTAGGTTATTCGACTAGTAAAATACCCATTATTATACTGTATTAGGGAATTATTTATTCATCTCTTATTTCTTCCATAATGTGTTCAAGTTCATTTTTCAAGGCATGTATTTTTAGTTATTCATAATGCTTAATGTTTATGTTTATGATATATTCTAATGTATTATTTACCCTTACTGAGCATTTGAGATCACCCCTTTCTTATGTTTCATTTTCCCAGAATATAAAGAGGTATATTATTAATGACATACAGGGATGACCTAGGAGTTGTGGATGTTTTCAAAGGAATTTCTATATTGTTTTTTCTTTCAAGTTGTAATGTTGGACTTATGTATGTATATGATTTTAAAAAAATACTAAACTATCAATTCCTGTGAGATACAAATTTCTTTTAATCATGCCAATGAAATCGAATAAGGCACTAGCTTTGGGAAACTGGGTTTGGGTCCTTACAGTTGGTATCAAAGGAAATTCAATAGAAGACATGGGAACTAGATTTTGAAAATGTTGATTTGGGAACAAAACCCTAAGATAGTATTTGAGGATAAACATACAAAAACATCCTATATTTTTTGGTAAGGAATAGATTATGTGGATATATCTAGAAAATAAATCCATGTATGTATACTAAAAGTGGACGTGGTTCTGGCACAAATGTACCTAGGAGTAAAAAATCTAAAAAGGAGTTTTGGGCTTGACTTGGGGTATCCTGGTACATGACAACAGGACTTACTACAAACCTGGTTTGACACACCCTAGTGATATACATAGGATAATTCATATTTTCTTTATAAGACATTATGAATAATTTAAATATAAATTTTTTCTCAAAGAAACAATGTTTATGGTTATGAGATTACATATGATATGTATTTCTCTATGTTGAGATTATACATTATGATTTATAATCTAATCTAGTGTATTCAATTATTTATAAATGATTCTTAGTGGAAGGAATGGAAACCTCATGAAAACGTGTGTCCCATATAGGGATTATCCTCTTATGAAAGATAATGAGGTTGGATCTAGTGATGTGACTGGTGCTGAGAAACTTATAACTATACAGGGACATCAGACCCGGGTTATGTACAATAGCCTTAACCGTATGGAGAATCTGAATCCACAAAGTTTAGGAGATATTCTAGACCACTTTATGAAACAACATCCTCCCTCATTCAATGGTACTAAAAATACATTCATTGTAGAGGAGTGGATAAGTTCATTAGAGAAGATATTTCTTTCTTTGGGATGTAAAAAAATATAGAAGGTTGTCATGGAGGTTTATCATCTATCAGAAGATGTAGATCGGTGGTGGTCCTTAATTAAAAATACAAATGAGGAGTAAGAAATAGAATAAATTTAATGGAAGGATTTTAAAGAAATATTCTTAGAAAAATACTTCCCTCGTGAACAATGAGCAGATATAGAAAGGTATTTTCTGAATCTGAGGAAAAAAGGAAGATAATGTTGCAAAGTGTGAAGATAAATTCATATGTTTAGAAAGACATGTCATGTAATAGATATGTAATCCAAAGAGAAATATTGATCGATTATTTGATTGTTTAAAACCATTCCTCTGAAGGGATCTATTCTCCCCAAGTATCTCATATTATGATGATATAGTCTCAAGTGATGTTAAGATGAAAAATGAATTCTCCATGTATTATCATTTTAAGGGAAAACCATAGAATAATAGTGATACTAAAAAATAAGGAAAAAGAAATAAAAAATGGGGAATAAAAGAAGAGTTGACCTTCCATCCTATGATAAAAGTAGGAAGACAAACCCTCATACTTGTGTGAAGGGTATGGGTGTTTTTTACAAGTATGGAGAAGAATGCCACCTATCCTGATATTTTATGGGGAATAAAAATTCTACCAATGTTCAATTCTATAATTTTAGAAATATGAGGCACTATTCTAATGATTGTTCAAAGCATCAAGTAAATAGTCCTTAGAAAAGGACAAAGGAGTAATACCAAGCTTATGCAATCAAAACTATTGACATTGAAGTCCCTAATAGTGTGATGGTAGGTAATTTAATCATTTTCTTAGACTTAGAAAATGCTTTATTTGATTCTATATCATCACATTGTTTTATATCTTCCCAGTTTTCCAAGAAAACTAGACATATCCAATTTAATTTAATAAAGGATTTTTCAGCCAAAACTCCTAAGGTATGTATTATTGCAACAATGATGTGTCGTTCAGTCCCCATTATGACACATGAGTATGATTTAGTTGCAAAACATATCATCATACCCATGATTGACTTTGATATAATCCTTGGGATGAGTTAGATTTCATGTTATTATATGAAGATCTATTGCAAGATTAGGGATGTTACAATTTTTGAGAACAGAGTTGAATCCCTTATATTTAGAAAAGAAACATCGTCATATGATTCTCATTTAGATCTACCCCCAGTAGCTCTACAAAATTGAATTATTGGTGAGGAATAGAACACAATGGGTATGGAATGAAATCTTCAAATAGAGGATGTACCAATTGTGAAAGAATGTCTTGATGTGTTTCCAGAGGATTTACCTAGACATCCACCAGAGTGCGAAGTTGAGTTCTCTTTGGATTTAATTACTAGTTCAAGGACTATATCAAATACTCCTTATATAATGGCCACTGTGGAATTAGTAGAATATAGGAAACAACTAGAGGAATTGATTGATAATGGATTTTTATCCCTATTGTCTCTATATGGGGATCCCCTGTTCTTTTCATTAAGAAGAAATACATATCAATGAGGTTATGCATTGATTACAGGGAGATCAATACTGTAATAATAAAGAACAAGTATCCCCTACCTCACATTGATGATTTATTTGATCAACTTCATAGAGCCCAATATTTTTTGAAAATAGACCATTGATATAGATATCACCAGTTGAGAGTGAGGAATGAAGATATTCTAAAGACAGCATTTCAAAAAAGGTATGAGCATTATGGGTTTACCATTATGACTTTTGGACTGACTAATTCACCCTATATATTCTTGGATCTAATGAATATGGTTTTTAGGGAACATATTTATGAAATTTTGTGGTACTTATTGATAATATCTTCATGTACTCAAAAATCTATGAATATCATGAAAATCACTTGCACACTATTATTAAGACACTTAGAAAAAATGAATTATATGGAAAGTTTAGAAAGTGTAAATTTTGGCTTCAATCAGTTTCCTTTCTTGGACACATTGTCTCTAAGGATGGAATATCTATTGATCCTATGCAGAAAAATGTTGTTAAGAATTTCCTACACTAACAAACATAACTGAGGTACGTAGTTTTATTGGTTTAGCAGGTTATTATCAGTTTTTCATTTATAACTTCACTTGTTTAGCCAATTCCACTGACCAACTTACATGAAAATGGGTTAAGTTCATATGGACAAAAGAATGTGAGGACTATTTCATAAAATTAAAGAGGATATTTGTAAATGATATGATCCTAACTCTACCTTTAGATAATGATGGGTTTGTGATATATAATGATGCATCAAAGAAATGAATTGGTTGTGTATTTATGAAGAATGATAGAGTTATTTACTATGCAACAAGAAAGTTAAAAATTCATTAACAAAAATATCCTACTCATGATCTTGAGTTAGCTGATGTGATTTTTTCTCTAAAAATATAGAGACACTATCTCTGTAGTGAAAGATGTGAGATATATAAAAAATGCAAGAGTTTGAAGTATATATTCTCACATAAAAAACTCAACATGAGGAAAAGTATATGGCTTGAACTACTCAATGATTATGATTGTTCCATACACTAAAACCTAGGAATGGAATATAAGGCAGATGGTTCATTGATATGGAAGGATTATGGAGTTTTAAAAAAACTAAGGATTGAAAAGGATCCTATATTCATGGATCTAAGAACGAATGGACATGGGAATTATCAAATAAGGTAAAACATCATTAATTTTTTCAATTGGTTTCCCAACCATCTTTATTATAAAGGATAAAAATCACTCATCCTAATTATGTTAACCTTCAAAAGAAAATTAATGCAATGAAGGATGGGAAGTTGGCTGACATCGTATGTGAAGATGGAATTCTAAAATTTGGGAAGAGGCTATGTGTTCCTTCTATACCTGAGATGAAAAGGGAGTTATTGTATGATTCCCATAACTTGAATTTATCTCTACACCCTAATAGTACAAAAATGTATATATATTTGAAGGAACATTTTTAGTGGGAAACATTAAGTGGGAAATTTATGATTTTGTATCATGATGTTTAGTATTTTAATAATTGAAGACTGAAAGACAACATCCTAGATGAGTCATTAAACCTCTACCTATTCCTACATCGAGATGGGATGACATCACCATGGATTTTGTCTCTAGATTACCCAAAATTCCCAGAAAGAATGATGCAATATGGGTAGTTGTGGATTGACATACAAAATCTACGTGTTTCCTCTCTATAAGGGAGAATTTTACACTAGAGAGCCTTGCACGACTCTGTATAACTGATTTTTTAAGATTTATATTACACCTCTTTCAATACTTTCTAATCGAGATTCTTGATTTTCATCAAAATTCTGGAAATGTCTTCAGTAAAAATTGGATAATGAGATTCGTTTGAGTAATGTTTATCATCCTCAAACTGATGTGAAATTAGAAAGGATGATCCAATATTTATAATACATTTTGATATCATGATCTCTTAATTTTCAAGGTATGAGGGATCAGTATTTACCTCTGGTGGGATTTTTTTACAATAATAGTTTTCATTCAAGCATTCAAATTTCACCATATGATGCATTGTATGGAAAGAGATGTTGTACACCAATATGTTGGGATGAAGTCGGTGAAAGGAAGCTTGTGGGTCCAAATCTTATTGATAAGACAATATTGAAGTTAAAGACTGTACAAACCCATATCAAAGAATCTCATAGATTGCAAAAGAGCTATGCTGATAATCTAAAGAGGGATTTGGAATTTCAAGTGAGTGATAATGTTTTCTTAAAAGTATCTCCATGGAAGGGTGTTATAAGATATTGGAAGAAAAGAAAACTAATCCCTAAGTACATAGGCCCTTTTGAAATTCCAAAGAGAATTTGAGCTGTGGATTATCATTTGGAAATTTTTCCTAGCCTTTTTAAGGTAGACAATGTGTTCCATGTCTCATTGTTGAGAAAGTACATGCCAAACCCAACGCCTGTCATCACATCTAATGGTATAGAGTTTGAACATGGATTAACTTACTGTGAAGAGCCTATTCGGATTCTGGAAAATAAAGAACTGGTGTTGAAGAATTGGATGACTCAACTGGGAAATAAAATTTGTAAAAATCATAAAATCGAAGAGGCAACATGGGAGCCTGAGGAGCTTATGATGAAGAACGACCCAAATCTTTTTGTGAGGAAACATTCTAGTAATTTTTAGGAAGAAATTTTTGTGAGGGGAGAATGTAACACCCCAAGGGTTTCTATATAAATTTAATATTAAATCCATGAAACACTAAGTCTTCACAAAACACCACTTTGATATAACCTAGTAAATAAACATAATTTTTTCACCTCAATGATCTGAATTTCGAAAAATTGAAAAACACGATAGCATTCAATGTGATATTTAGAGTCTAATAAGCCAAACATTATTTTTGAGGAATAGAAACATATAATTATTGATAGTAATATTAATAGTAGTATGAACCTTATGAATATGAAATCATATTATTATTTTATCTTCTTAAGTTTATAAGATAATAATATCTTGATTAATTTTTTAAATTGATATAAAATGAATTATATTTTTAAAGTTTTTCTTTTGAATAACTAATAATTTTTGTTAAAAATTAAATTAATCATATTAAGAAAAATATTTAAAATAAATAGTGTTAATTTTTTAATTTTGAACACCAATATTAGGATATTTTGAATTAATGACAATTTTATAAAATACTTTAGTTTTTTGTGAATATTAAAAATACAATTTTGAGTTTTTGGTATGATAAATGACATCACAATGATTTAATAATTACTATTAAATGCAGGTAGAATTTTGTACATTACAATATGATATGAGATGTACCATGTATCCAATTCCATGGGAAAATACGATGGTAAATCCCATGGTTATTCAAATACAACTAATGATGTGCCCTTTGAAATTAATAAAATAATCTATCTCTTTTACTATAAATACCCACTCATTACTTTGTTTTATTTCATTAAAAAGTAATAATACTCAAATATTTGATATTTTTACTTCCCTATGAGTCCTCAAAAGGTGTCCTCAATCCCCAGGTGTCCCAACCTTCATGTTTTAGGAGTTACTCTACAAGGTAAAGGAATTTACCACCCATCTCTTTTTCAAGCACACTTTTTATGTTTTTCTCTTTTAATTTCAATTGGATTATGTTGAGATATTACATTCAGAATTAAAATTAATTTCAATATTATGTAAAAATTATTAGAGACCTTGTTTTCTCTCATCAGAATATTTTATTAATTTTAAGTGACATTGTTAGGCTGCCAAATTTTTGTAAGGGATTTCTCAACTTCTCTTTTTATTTTGAGTTCCTTTGTTTTTTCCTTCAACTCCTTTCATACAAATGTTATGATAACTCCAGTATGTCACATGTACTATAATTTTGTTATGATAATGGAATAATTCATCCTCATATCTCTTTTCCCAGTCTTTTATACTAGAAATAAACACATTATCTAAGATGTGTTAATTTATCAAATTCAAGGATGACGGGTTTTCAATTTCTATTACCATCGTCAATTGTAGTCATGAAACCATTTTGGTGGTTGAAATAGAATACGATATATGTATTATAACTTATGTAAGGTTCTAGAATCTTTTTTTACACATGATATTAACTTATAAATCAAACTATTTTTATTGTGACCAAAAACCATCAATAAACCCAAACAATTATCATTAAATTTTTATATAAAGATTCATATTCACTCTCAATAACCAAATGAATTTTATAACCATGTAATATTCTGAAAGTTAAAAATTAAAATAAAACTTCTATTCTGGACAACCATTTTCATCTCACATGTTTATCCTTGCATGTATATAAGTAAACTGGTCATGAATACCAAGGAAGAAAACAGTCCCAAACAGTAAAATCAAAACTCTTAATCCCATCAAGAAGGCCATGAATTCACTTAATAAGAAAATAATAAATCAATTAAATAAATAAGAGGTTATTTACTTATTAATTAATTAATTTAAATTGGTTATCTATGACACTAAGATCAATTGAAGAGAACTGTCGGACTTAAGGTAAGGGTTTTCTACCCAAACCACTATTTCCATTTAGGTTACTCTTATTATCTACTTACCTCAATTAAATTATTATTTATTCATATTTACTCCTCATAAATTCTTTTTTAATGTACTATATATGTGTTCCAACTAGAATACAACTTCCATTTATGGTTAGTTATATGTTTTTAAATTATCTTTTGAAAATTCTTCCCGAAATACAAAACTGATTCAAGATAATTTATCAAATTCATACATATTTTCAAGGTAACTCTATAATATGTTTTTAGAAACCATTTTATTTATAAAATAAATCATTTTAATATAAAAATACTATATTAATTCACTTCTTTTTTTATAAAAAAAAATTACCAAAAGAACTCTTCTTTTAAAAGTAAAGGACTATTTATCTCAAGAATTAGTCGATGATTTTATAAGAGTATCATCATCTATTAAAGAAATATTGTTGATTATTATGTATGATATAATCTACCATATTTAATTGAATTTTTTATGATTAGTTTTACCATGTATGTACTATATTAAAACAATTCACTGATTTATACCGAATGGTTACTGTTTATGCTTAATGTTTGGGGAATGTCATTTACATTTCATATGATAGTTTTAATATGAATGTATATGTTATTTATGTTTATCCACATTCATGTGATGAACTAATTTTACTTAATAAGTGACAGGTGGGGCTTATTATAGCCCCTCGATGCATCGGTAGGTATAATGAGACAAACTATAGTCTTGGAAAATGGCCTTAACAAAATGGTTATTTATGGTCTTAGCACGAGGCCTTAATGGTATGGTTATGATGTCTGGAATTATGAATTCCCTCATTATGAAACTAGTAATTTAAATTTCATGAGGTTATTCAACTAGTATAATACCAATGATTGTGCTTTATTGTGATATTATTTATTCATCTCTTATTCCTTTTATAATGTGTTCAAGTTAATTTTAAAGGAATTTTTTTTAGTTATTTACCATGCCTAATTTTATGTTTATAATATCATCCACTGTATTATTTATCCTTACTAATCATTTGATCTCACCACTTTTTTTTGTTTCATTTTACTAGGACATGAAGGGGTATATTATGAATGACATACAGTGATGAACTATGAGTTGTGGATGTTGTCAAAGGAATTTATATATTACTTTTCCTTTAATGTTGTAAAGTTGAACTTATGTATATATCTAGTTTTCCAAAACTTCTAAACTATTAATTCATTCGGGATACAAATTTCTTGTAATTATGACAAAGTAATCAAATAAGGCATCGACTCTAGGAAACTAGGGTCGAGTCCTTAAATTTGGTATCAAAGGTATTTTAGTATAAAAATTGGGAACTAGATTTATAAAATGTAGAATTGAGAACAAAACCCTAAGATAGTATTTAAGGATAAACATACAAGAACATCCTAGAATTTTTGGTAAGGAATAGATTATGTGGATCTTTCTGGAAAATAAATCACTATTTGGATACTAAAAGTAGATTTGGTTCTGGAATAGATATACTTAGGTGTAACAACACTGAAAATGATTTTTGGGCTTATCTTAGGGTATCCTAGTACACAATAATGAGCCTTACTATGCACCTGGTTTGACACTCCTAGGGGGTATACTTAGGATAATTCACATTTTTTATAATCCATTATGATGGATTTAAATGTTATTTTTTCCTCAAATAAACCATGTTTATGATTATGAGATTAACTATCCTAAGTATTTTTTTAAGTTGAGATTATAAATTATGATTTATAACTTAATCTAGTGTATTCCATTCATTAGAATTGGAGCTTATTTGAAGGAATGGAAGCCACATGAATGGATGTGTACAATGTTGGGATTTCTCTCCAATGAAAGATAATGATGTTGGCTCTAGTTTTGCGACTAGTGCTAAGCAACTTATGACATTACTGGGACAAATGACTCATGTTATGTATAATAAATTTACCTGTATGGAGCAACCAGATCCACAACATGGAGGAGCTATGCTTTATCTCTTTATGCAACAACATCATCCATCATTTAATGGGACCAAAAAAATATTCATAGAAGAGTAGTGGATATGTTCATTAAAGAATATATTTATTTCATTATGATGTAAAAAAAGAGAGAAGGTTGTCCTGGAATTTTCTCATCTATCGGGAGATGCAGATCGGTAGTGGTCTTTAATTCAAAACACAAAGGAGGAGGAAGAAATGGATGAAATGTAATGGAGGTATTTTAAGGAAGTCTTCTTAGAAAAATAATTTCCTTGTGAAAAGTGAGAAGATATGGGAAGGAAATTTCTTTAATATGAGGAAAAAAGAGTATAAGAATTTTGAAATAGTACGGATAACATCACAAGGTTAGTAATATATATTGTAGACTACATATGTTATCTAAGTAAAAATATTGATTGATTATTTGATGGTTTAAAACCATTATTCTGAAGGGATATAGTCTCCAAAAGTTTCCCATCATATGAACATATAGCCTCAAGTTCTATCAAGATGGAAAAGGAATTATCTAAGTCTTATAATTTTAAGGGAAAACTATAGAAGAAGAGGGATACTAAAAAATATGGAAAAGGAAATAATGAAATGGTGAAGAATAGAATATTTGACCGTCCTCCATGTGGTAATTGTGGGAAGAGACACCCTGGTACTTTCCTGATGGGTATGGGATTTTGATACAAGTGTGGAAAAAAAGGACACCTATACCATGATTTTAAGGGGAATAAAGAATATACAATTGTTTAATTAGTTAATTGTAGGGATATGTGGCACTATTCTAATGATTTTACAAAGCATCAAGGAAAGGGTCCTCAGAAAAAGCCAAGAGAGCAAGGCCAAGCTTATGTGATCACAACTGTTAATATTGAAGTTCCAAATGATGTGTTGGAAGGTACTTTAACCATTTACTCAAACTTATCCAATGCTTTATCTGATTCTGGATCATTACATTCTTTTATATCTTCCTAGTTTTCCAAAAAAAAATGAGACATTTCCAATTTGATTTAATAAAGGAGTTGTCACTCAAAACTCTTATAAGAAGTATTATTACAAAAAAAAGCGTGTCTATCATTCCAACTTATGACACATGAATATTATTTAGTTTCTAACCTTATCATCATACCCATGATTGAATTTTATATAATCCTTGGTATGAATTTTCTTTTATGTTATGATGAGAATATCTATTTCAGGAAGAGGGAAGTTAAAGTTTTTGAGAATGGTGTCAAATCCCTTATCATTAGATCAGAAACCTCATCATTTGATTATCATCTAGATCCACCCCCAGTAGCTCTAATAGATTCAATTATTAGGGAGGAAGATAACACAATGGGTGGGGAATGGGATATTTAAATAGAGGATGTACCTATTGTTAAAGAATATCGTGATGTGGTTTCAGATGATTTACCTGGACATCCTTCAGAGTGGGAAGTCTTTTTCTCTATTGATTTAATTCTTGGTTCAACACCTATATCAATTAATCATTCTAAAATGGCCACTTTTTAATTAGTATAAATGAAAAAATAACAAGAGTAATTGATTAATAAAGGATTTATTTACCCTAGTGTCTCCCTATTGAGATCCCATGTTCTTTTCGTTAAGATGAATGATGGATCAATGAGGCTATGCATTGACTACAGTGTGATAAATACTATAATAATAAAGAACAAGTATCCCCTACCAAGAATTGATTATTTATTTGATCAACTTCATGGAGCTCAATATTTTTCAAAGATTGAACTTTGATCTAGATATCATGAATTGCAAGTTATGAAGGATTATATTCTAAATATACCATTTCAAATTATGTATGGGAATTACGAGTTTATAGTAATGCCTTTTGGACTGACTAATTAACCCTCTTTCTTCATGGATCTTATGAATGGGGTTTTCATGGAATATCTTGATGACTTTGTGGTGGTGTTTATTGATGATATCTTGGTATACTTAAAAATATATGTATATCTTGAAAATCACTAGCGCACTATTTTGATGACCATTAGAATAAATGAATTATATGGGAAGTTTAGCAAGTGTGTGTTTTAGATTCAATTAGTTTCCTTTATTGTCCATGTTGTCTCTAATAATGTAATACCTATTGATCTTATGAAGACAAAGGATTTTCAATAATGTCCTACTCCAATGAACATAACTGAGGTACATAGTTGTATTGGTTTATTAGGTTATTATCGGTGTTTGTTTCATAAATGTTCCCATTTATCCAACCCAATGACCAAGCTTACAAGTAAAGGGGTTAAGTTCATATGGAAAAAAGAATGTGATGACTATTTTAGAAAATTGAAGAAGATATTATTGAATGCTCTGATCCTAACTCTACCCTCTGGGAATTAAGGGTTTCTCATCTATAGTGATGCATCAAAGAATGGACTTAGTTCTTGTCCTTATGCATAATGATAGATTTATTGCTTGTGAATCAATGCAGTTAAAAATTCATGAACAAGTCTATCCTACTCATGATCTTGAGTAAGCTAATGTGATCTTTTCTCTAAAAATATTGAGACACTATCTATATGGTGAAAATTTTAGATATATATAAATCACAAGAGTCTGAAGCATATCTTCCCATAGAAAGAACTCAACATGGGATATAGGTAATGGCTTGAACTACTCAATAATTATTATTGTTCCATACATTACCACCTAGGAAAGGAAAATAAGGTAGCTGATGCACTGATCAGGAAGGATTTTGAACTTTCAAACAAAATGAGGATTGAAAGGGATGATGTAATCATAGATATAATAAGAATGGACATTGTAATTATCAAAGAAGGTGAAACATCGTTACTTATTAAATTGGTTTCCTACCCATATTTATTATAAAGGATTAAAATCTTTTTGATTGATGATGAGAACCTTCATAACAAAATTAATGTTGTAAGGTTTTAGAAGTTGAGTGACTTCATATGTTAAGATGGAATTCTAAAATTTTGGAAGAGGTTATGTGTTCCCTCTATACCCAAGATGAAAATGGATTTAATGGATGATTCCCATATCTCTAATTTCTATGTACACCCTTGTAGTACTAAAATTTAATGATTTTTGGAGGAACATTTCTTGTGGGACAAAATGAAGCATGAAATTGCTGATTATGTATCAAGCTGTTTTGTTTTTCAAGAAGTGAAGGCTGAAAGACAACATCCTAGAGTATTCATGCAACCTATACATATTACTACATGGAAATGGAATTAAATCACCATGGATATTTTCACTAAATTACCCAAAAACTCCAATAATGAATAATGCAATATGGGTAATTGTGGATCGAATTAAAAAAATTTCACATTTCCTTGCTATAAAGGAGTATTTTACACTAGAACTCCTTGAACAACTCTATATCAATGAATTTTTAAGACTTATTAGAGAACATGTTTCAATAGTGTTTGAATGTGATCCTATATTTACATCAATATTATAGAAAAGTATTTAGAAAGCCTTAGATACTGATCTTTGTATGAGTACATCTTATCAACCTCAAAGTCATGGGAAATCAGAAAGGATGATCGAAACTTTAGAAGACATGTTGAGATCACATTCACTTGATTTTCAAGGTATGTTGGATCATTATTTACATTTTTGGAGTTTTCCTACAATAATATTTTCGATTCAAGCATTCAAATGACACCATATAAAGCATTGTAAAGAGAGAGATTTTGTACACCAACATGTTGGGATAAATTCAGTGAAAGGAAGCTTGTGGGTCAAGATCTTGTTGAGAAAACAACAGCGAAGATGAAGACTATACAAACCTATATCAAAGAATCTCAATGTAGGAAAAAAATTATTATGATAATATAAGGAGGGATTTGGAATTTCATGTGGGAGATAATGTTTTATTAAATGTATCTCCATGGAAGGGTGTTATAAGATTTGGGAAGAATGGGAAAATGATCCCTAGGTGCATAGGAACTTTTGATGTTCTGAAGAGAATTGGAGGTGTGGCTTATCATTTGAGAATGACACCTAGCCTTGGTAAGGTACACAATGTGTTCCATGTCTCATTATTGAGAAAGTACATTCCCGACCCAACACATGTCCCCACTTATGATGATATAGAATTGGAACTTAACTTATCTTATTGTGAAGAGCCTATCCGGATTCATGACACTAAAGAACAGGTGTTGAGGAATTAGATGACTTGACTGGTAAAGATAATTTTTAAAAATCATACAATTGAAGAGGCGACATGGGAGCCTGAGGAGCTTATGATGAAAAATCACAAAACACTTTTTGTGAGGTAACATTCTAAGAATTTAATGGAAGAAATTTTTCTAAATATAAGAGAATGTAACACCCCAAGGGTTTATAAATATATTTAATACTAAATTCATGAAACACACAATCTTTTCAAAACACCTCTTTGTTAAAACCTAGCCAGTAAACATAATTTTTCCACCTATGTGATCTAAATTTCAAAAAACTCACATACACAGTTCCATTCAGTAAGATATGTAGAGTCTGATAAGACAGACATAATTTTTAGTGAATAGTAACATACCCTTATGAATAGTAATATGAATAGTAATACGGCCCTTATTAATAGTAAATCATATTATTATTTAATTGTCTTAAGGTTATAAGATAAAAAGATCTTGATTAATTTTTCAAAGTGATATAAAATGAATTATTGTTTTAAAATTTTTATTTTTCAAATAAATTATGATTTTCTATAAAAAATAAATTAATAATATTTAAAAAAAATATTTTCAAAAAATGGAGTTTATTTTTGAATTCAGAACATTGATATTAGGTTACACTAAATTTATGATAATTTTATAAAATACGTTACTTTATTCGTGAATAGTAAAAATACAGTTTTGAGTTGTTGTAATGATTAATGAAATTATAATGATTTAATAATTAGTATAAAATTTTGGTCAAATTTTGTACATTAAAATATGATATGAGGTGTCCCAAGTGGCCAATACCATAGGAATATACCATGGGAAATCCCATGGGAAATCCCATGGTTTTGCAAATACCACTAATGCGGTTTCCTTTGACTGAACACTAGCATTTTTATTGATTTTGGAAACACACCGAAAACAACAAACAAGAATCACATCACAGAGGTCTAAAGTAGTAGATCCCCAAAGCGTAATTGATTACAAAGATACTACCATTGGATGGAAAGGAACCAAGGTTAAAGAATATAAAAACATTGTGATTTGGGGAAGCCTGAGAGGCCAAGAAATCTGCAACCTTATTCCCCTCTCGCCAAGTATAATTGATCACTGTATGAACACCCATAAGCAGTTTTAAATTATGGACACTATATTAACTACACCATGGGAAGCTTCCACTTTCCGTGAGTGCTTTGTAGAGGATCAAGGAATCTATTTTCATAGCCTTCAAAGTAAGTTGTCTTTGTTCACTTAATTCCAACCTCATAACCAAAGCCTTTCCCTCTGCCTAAAGAGCATCACCACTGCCATAAAAGGCCGAGAAAGAAGCAAAAACAAACCCCCTTTGGTCCCTAATCACGCCTCCCCCCCCCCCTCATCTGTCCCCTCAAAAAGGACCGAGTTGTGTTGAGTTTGAGCCAATATCTATGGGGGTACCAGCGAACCCAATTCCCCTGGCCCCTCCTCTCAATCTGGTTAGATGCCCCTTGATAGAACGACCTCACTGAAGGGGATCCCTGGCAATCAGAAAAAATGATTGCTAAGTCCAGCAAAGCATTCTTCATCTTGATGCTGATACTGGTGCTAGTAGTAGAAGAATTCTTGTGGCGCGCTGCGTTCTTGGTTTTCCAAATGACCCAACATCCCACCATGAGGATGATCACCCTTCCTATCCACTCAGAACCATTGTCACACGCACCATCAAACCACCAGCTGAGAACATTCTCCTGCAACCCTCCAACATCACACCAACCCGAGAAATCTCCATACACCTTCCATAACCAACGAGTCCAATCACTATCAAAAAAGAGATGCATCGTAGTTTCTTGCTTGGTATTTTTTCAGCACCATGATTTGGATGCCAAAGATTCCCCCATAAGTTGGATGTTTTAATCAGTGGGAAAAGCGTTATTTCTCACTCACCACATAAGGAAATTGAAATTTGGAGAGATTCCCCTTCACCATAGTATTTTTCCCCACAAGTCACTTGCATTAGGATCCCTTCTAACACTACCATAAGCCTTCAATGAAAACTCTCCCAAAGAGGAGCCTATGAAGATGAGCCTATCAGGATCCTCACAGAGGACAATTTCTTTAAAAACATCACGTTGAGTATCATTGATAGTGGCTTGCAAAAAGGTAGGGTGGCCACATGCTTCTCTGAATGAGATATTCGGTGTGGGGAAACCAAGAAACCAAATAATTCCGGCTCCCCAATCCTGATGCCAGAAGTTCACATCTCCTCTCCCCACCATCCATCTTGTGTAAAGACGCAGTACCTCTGTAAATGACTGAATAAGATTCCAAATCCTAGACGACCAAGACCATTGAACCACAACATCCAGACCATAATTCTCATGCATGAGAATTCCCCAAAGCGTTCTTCCTTCCATAGCCTCCTATGCATGTTTTCCAGGCATCCCTTGCATGGTTGAGCTCACACTCCATAAATTGATTCCACCTTCAGCAAGCGGTTTTGCAAGACGCTTCCCCGATGCCCAATGGTGACGACTTTCCAGCTTTCCATTCAATACAAAGGACACCATGATCTTCTCTATGTTAACAACCACACTTTTGGGAGTCTTCAAGGTGGAAATGAGATTCATGGTGATAGAGACAAGGATGCTATTGACCAAGGTTATGTGTCCTCTAAATGAGAGGAACCTATTCTTCTAGTTGAAGATGTACCCTGTGATCTTTCCCATAATCTTATCAAAATGACGAATGAGAAGGGAATTAGGACTAATCGGCACTCCAAGGTACTCCATGGGAAAGGATCCTCTCCTCATATTCAAGGTTTCTTCCAAAATCCTGGCCCTCCTGACCAAGAGTGGTTTAGAAGAAAAATAGAGGCTTTTCTCCCTGTGCACCTCTTGCCCGCTCCATTTACAATATTCCTCCAGCAGCCTATTCATCCCAATAACTGATCTCTTGCTGCCATTAATGAATAGGATAGTATCATCCACTAACATCAAATGAGAGATGCCTTCCGAAAGATTACTATCCTGATAAGGCATAATTTTACCCATGCGGAGACCCCTTTTAATATAATAGTTGAGCACATTTTGAGAAAGAATAAATAGCATGGGGGAAAGGGGATCCCCTTGAAGTAAACCATGGAAATCCTTGAAGAATCCAAACTGATTACCCAAAAAGGAAGTGGAGATCCACGCTGAGATAAAACAACGAAACAGAAGGTCACAAGTCCAGTTGGTGAAGCCAATGTATCCCAACACCTTCAAGATAAAACCCCATTCCATCCTATCATAGGCCTTTCTCATTTCATGTTTAATAACTAGATTATTCCCAAAGAACATGTTGTTAATCCTGCTGATCAGTTCTTGCACCACCCCAGTCGTACCCTGGATTGATCGGCCTTGAATGAAGTTGTGCTGCTCTGTTGCTATCCACGTATTCAAGTGAGGCACCAACATTTTGTTGAGAATTCTAGCAAGAACCTTGTAAGGCATGTTGCACATACTGATTAGCCAATACTGCACTACAAACCAGGGGTTTCTCAATTTTGGAATCAAAACCATATTTTTCGAACTGTAAATGTGTGGAAGGTGCTTCTTGGAAGAAATCCTTCACTTCTTTTATTAAATCACCTTTGACGGTGTCCCATGTAGCCCTGTAAAAAGAACCAGGTATGTCATCGGGCCCTGGTGCACTGTCTGGGTTAAAAGACCACACCGCTTCACGTACTTCCTCCTCCTCGGGAGGACATCAAAAACGCCCATCAATCTCCTCCATAATTCTTTTTGGAAAGTCCTTAAACAACTCAGTAACATCCCTTGGGTAACTTTATTCCATGTTAGGATTGGGGCCTGCAATAAGGGCTTTGATGGGGTTTTTTACCATTACCCCTACCTCATCTCGATCATTGTAAAAAGAACCATACTCCCTAAGAATATTAGGACTAGGAATACAACACCTCTCTTTAATAAATGCATGAAAATACCCAGAATTCTTGTCCCCCTCACAAAGCCATCAGACCCGATATCCCTCTCTAGAAAGCATCTCCTACCTCAAAGTAATGTCAGAAAGGATACCCTTCTAGGTCCTGAGATCAACAAAGAGGTTATCCTTCCATTCCTATTCCAGAATATCCTCCATGCGTTCAACCTCCTCACTCACCATGCCCAGGTCCTGGTCACGGGCAGGAAGAGACTTTCTCCACCTCTACAGCAGAATTTTAAGCCTTCTGATCTTATTATGAAGAGAAATCCACTGGTTTCTTGGATGATTACTATCCCAAGCTTCCCTGACCGTGTCCAAAAAGCTAGGTTCCCCCACCCACATCCTAGAAAACTGGGCGTGATCGACTCTCTCATCACTTGAGCTCAAGACTAGCCGTAGTGGAGAGTGGTTGGATAAGCACCGGTCCAGGTGGGAAACTTTCGTATCTGGGAAGAGAGTGATAGCATCTTCTTTAATAAGACATCGGTCCAGACGACACCAGGTGAACCTTCCACCCCTTTGGTTATTAATCTAGGTGAAATGGTCGGCCTCAAACCCGACATCCATCAGACCTGATCTGGCCAGGAAGGAAACATAATCCAGACTTTCCCTCCTTGTAAAAGCACCCCCCCCCTCATTTCTCCTCATGAGAGGCTATAGTGTTGAAGTCACACCCGATAATCCAAGGGTTATTATCATCAATCATCCCTTATAAGTTGCGCCATGGGTCCTCTATTTACTGTTCATTTCATTTGGCGTAAACGAAAGTGAATAAAAACTATTGAGTACCTACTATAATTTTCATGGAAGGATACTCGTTTAATGAATTCAGTAAATCAACTGAGACATGGTCCTTCCAGAAAATCCATATTTTAGAGTTGGGGGGGGGGATTTGCATGCATACATCCTAGGACTTTGAGCCTCTGCGCATAATACTTTACTTTGCATGACGCATGTTTTGGTTCAAGAATAGCCATTATGGATACAGAGTGATTAAAAAGTTCTTTGACAATGAAGTCATCCATCACCTGCGCCCAAAGCCCTCGGGCATTCCATATAAGGATATTAAACATTAAAACGAGGAAGACTGGTTTTGTCCCCATACTTCTAGCCCTTGGTAGGAGGAGATAGTTGCAGTAATTTTAAAGCACTAACCTTGTCCTGAGAGTATGTACACATTCCACTCTGTACCTTCTTGCTGACGATCTCATAAGAGCATCCCCCACTAGCCCACACCTTGCAGGTGGCCTCCGAGGACTCCAAGAACTTCGCATTCACCACCCTTCTCACTGAAGTCGCTGGAGGAGAGACCCCAAAAGAAGAAATCAACGACGAGTATTGTGGTGGTGGAATGAAAGGCACCATCTACAAGGAGGAAAAAGATAGGGAGAGGACCTCACTGGACGAGGAAACCCAAGAGACAACTGCTGCTTCTGAAAACAAAATCCGAATAAGAAAAAATAGGAATGTCAATGCGATAGGAGACCCACGTGACTAGTGGCATAATACTGAAAAGGCTATAAAGAAACGACCCGTCCAGAGGGGGGGCCCACTCTTCGATTTTGAACAAGAAGATTCCCACCCAAGGAATAGTTGAACATAACCAGGTCCCTACTAGAGGATTCCTACCCAATGAAACAAGGCTTGGAAGAGGATTCCATGGAGGCCAGAACTGGAGGAGATGCAGCCAACCCTTTGTCGCAGGAAAACAACAAATAAGGGTTGTGCACAGAGGGCCTCTGGGAATTTTGGGAATACCCCCGGACCTTCCGTCAGACTTACAGAGAATAGCCGGAGAGGTGACAGAGCGAGAAAAAACAATGAAAATTAGGGTACGACAAGGATTGTCGGCGATCCTCAAGCCCTTAAATATGGAGCACAACATGATCCGGGATCGGCCTAGAGATGTCCAACTCTACACAGATCCGCACCACTGAAGTCTCCTCCAATCAGATCGTCCGATCATCTGCACAAAGGAATAACCCCAGTGAGTCCCCTATCACCTTCAAGAAAGACTCATACATGAGAGGGAGAAGAAGCCCTAGAATAGAGATCCAGACTGCCACTATGGAGATTTACCTCCCAGAATGAACAGCCATCAACCAACGAGAGAGGGAAAACCGTCATCGCCCCACCCAATAAGGGATCCTAGTCCCAGATTTCACAAAATCCACCTGAGAATCCATGAAAATGTATATTACCTTCTAATCCAAGATCGACACTATCGTCGAAATGTTAAGGCCCCAACATTTGACACAGGCCTGGAAAACTGGGAGCGGGGGTTTGTCTGCACCGAATCTCACGATCAGGTTCCACTGAATATTCCTCGAAGCTTCCTCGAAAGACTCTGCAGAAAAGGCAAGGATGGGACGACCATCATCTGAGAATGAAGAAGCACCAAAGGGAACCCCTGACGACCGTTCCTAAAAATGGCACCGAGACTGAGAATAATGCAACAACACATCCTTGAATGAAGGCTGGGGGAGATCTAAACCACCTCCGGGCACCATAGGCCATTAAACAGCAAGAGAAGAATTCCCAATATTTTCCTTCCTAGGGGTCGTCGAAGCAACAGGTGGGAGCATCATGTTTGAATCCATTATCTGGTTTCCTTTAATATTAATAAAAAACTCCATCTCTTTTACTATAAATACACATTCATTCCTTCATTTTTTTCATTCCAAATTCATCAACTTAGATGATTTGGTATTTTTACCTCTTTAGGAGTCATCAAAAGGTTTCATCAATCCCTCAAGGTATGAACCTTCTTGTTTTAGGAGTTACCCTACAGGGTGAGGGAATTTACCACCTTTCTCTTTTTTAACAACTCTTTTTATGTTATTCTCATTTAATTTCAATTGGATAATGTTGGGATATGTCATTAAATATTCCCATTATGGTTAATATTATTTAATATTGATCAGAATCCCTTTTTCTCTCATAAAAATATTTTATGAATTTTAAGTGACATCGTTTGGCTACCGAATTTGCGTAAGTGATTTCTCAACTTCTCTTTTTTATTTCGAGTTACTTTATTTTTTTTCTTTGCTCACCAACATTCATGAAAATGTTATGATAACTGCCATACCTTACATGTACTAGAATTTTTTTATAATAGTGATATAATTCATCATCATCTCTCTTTTCCCATTTTTTATACTAGAAATTAAAACTCTATCTGAGATGTGTTGATTTATCATATTCAAGGATGATGAGTTTTCAATTTTTGTTATTGTCTTCAATTCTAGTCATGAAACCATTTTTATGGTTGAACTATATTATAACATATGTATTATAAATAACATAAAGTTTTGGAATATTTTTTTACACATGATATTAACTTATATATCAAAATTAGTTTGTTGTGATCAAAAACTGCCAGTTAACCCAAACAATTATCATTAATGTTTTATATAATGATTCATCTTCACTATCAATAACAAAATGAATTTTATAACCATGAAATAATATGGATGTTAAAAAATAAAATTAAACTTCTATTCTGGATAACCATTCCCATCTCACATTTTTATCCTTACATGTATATAAGTAAACTGGTTATGAATACCATGGAAAAGAATGCACCCAAATAATAAAATTGAACCTCTTAAACCCATTATAAAGGTCAAGAATGAACATAATAAGTCTATAATAAATCAATTAAATAAATAAATGGTTCTAGATATATTAATTAATGAATTTAAATTGGTTATCTAGGACACTTTTATCAAGATAAGAATACCATCAGACTTAAGGTAAGGGTTTTCTACCTGAACCTCCATTTTCATTTAGGTTACTCTTATTGGCTACTTACCTCAATTAAATTATTATTTATTCATATTTACTCCTCATAAATTCTGTTTCAATGTACTATATATGTGCACCAACCAGAATCCTACTTTCATTTATGGGTAGTTCTATGTTTTAAAAGTATCTTTTAAAAATTCTTCCTGAAATACCAGCCCGGTTCAAGGAAATTTCTATAATTATTACCTATTTTCAAGGGTACTCTATAATATATTTTTTGCAACCATTATCTTTATAAAATTTATCATTTTATTATTAAAATACTAACTTACTTCTCTTATGGTTTTATACACATACATTTCCAAAAGAACACTTCTTTTCAAAATAAATGAGTATTTATCTTAAGAATTACTCAATTATTTTATAAGAGTATCTTCATATTTTTCAACACTCTTGTTGATTATTATGATTTATATCATCTAAAATATTTAATGGAATGGTTTAGGATTAGTTTTAATGTTGATGTACTATCATAAAACAATTCACTAATTTTCTTCGAATGGTTAGTGTTTATGCTTAATGTTCAAGAAACGTTATTTACATTTCATATGTTAGTTTCAATATGAATGTATATGGTGTTCATGTTTATCCCCATTCATGTGAAGAATTAATTGGAAATAATAAGTGATAGTTAGGGCCCGATATAGCCCCTATATGCATTGGTAGGTCTCATGAGACAATCTACAATCTTAGCACAAGGCCAGTATGGGTATGATGTTCAGAATTATGAATTCCCTCATTATGAAACTAGTAATTAAAAAAATCATGAGATTATTTAACTAATAAAATACAAATGATTATGATTTTTTATGGAATTATTTATTCATCTCTTATTATTACCATAATTGTTTCAAGTTCACTTTTAAAGACATGTGTTTTTAGTTATTCATCATGCTTAATGTTTATGATTATGGTATCTTCCGTTGTATTATTTACCATTACATAGCATTTAATATCACCCATTTATTATGTTTCATCTTCCTAGGACGTAAATAGGCATATTTTTAATAGAATATAGGGATATTCTAGGAGTATTTTATGTTTTAAAAATAATTTCTATCTTGTTTTTTCTTTAAAGTTTTAATGTTAAACTTATATGTGTATTTAGTTTTTCAAAACTACTAAACTATTTGTTCCCTTGAGATACAAATTTCTTTTAATCGTGCTAATGTAATAAAATAAGGAACTGGATCTGAGAAACTGGGGTCGGGTCCTTACATAAATTATGAAAATATGTGTTTTAAACATGTATATAAAATGAATTATTTAGTTCCAAATTTATTAGATATGAAAATAAAAACTATTTGAAAATAAAGGAAATGTTTTAAAAAAAACTATTTTTATGCACACAATTACATTTTACATTAATAATTAAAACAAAAAAAATTGTGAATGAATTTAATGAAATTATTATATTATATATTAAATCTAATGTTCAACATTCATATTAAGAGTTTTTTTGACAGGAGATATGAATCTAATGTTCAACATTCATCTTATATACTATCTAGTTCTCCATATCTTTCGAAATTATGTGTTTTATGATGTTTAACATTCATCTTATATATTTTGAAAAATCCTCAAAATAAATGAATCTAATGTTTGAAATTCATCTTATGTGTACTAACCATAATACTAATGTTCAACATTCATCTTATGAATCTTGTATTTTTCACCATTCATCAAAACATTTATTTAATGTTCAACATTCATCTTATGTGTATTCACCTTTTGTAAAATTATTTTGAAATTAATTTTTAAAAATTATAGAAATTTAATTTGACAAAAAAATTAATATTTTAAATCATAATTTTAAATTTATCATGTGGTGAATTTTTTAGGATTTTCTAAAAAGATAATTGTTTCGATAAATGGTGAAAAATACTATGTTTTATCAATCATTTTCATTTCCTTTAAAGAATTTAAAAATATAAAAATAATATTAATATGGGTTTAAATGTAAAATTTATTCAATTAAATATCAATTAACCTACTTTATGTCATTGGAATGAATTTCTTATTGAATTTTTATGTAATTACTTTTTAATTTTTTGTGATTTTTTATTTTGGAAAACCTTCTTTTCATCTCAACTTCAGGAATAATTTTAAATAAAGACTTTCCACTTCAATAAATGTAAATTATAAAAGTGGATTCTATATTTGGAATAATAATATTTTATACTATATAATAAGTTCTACTTATATTTTTCCTATAAGTAATAGTAAAAATATTAAAAACTAATTAACCTAGTTATGGGGAAAATGGGTTTATCGGGGGATTAAACTAAAATGAAAAAGGGTTAAAAATGACCCAAAACATGTCCAAAATAAATTTAATGTCCATAAATCGACATACAATCTTATAGGGTCATGAATGGAACATTTTTAATATTTTTTCTTCAAAAAAAAGTGGTTTCAAATTTTTTTTTCAAAAATTACAAATGTGTCACTCACCTTACTTATAAAAGGATATCAACTCTCATCTACTCTTTACGCATCCAAAAATATGAAGGATCAGCCATTACCTACCTAGTTCACTTTTTGTGTTCCTCCTCTAATCCCACAAGTCTTATTTTTTTAATAAATCCATCCTATAAATCCTTTTGGTGTAAAATAAAAAAAATCCAAAGATGATGTAACATCCCTAACTGAGATTTTTATTTTTTTCCCTCCACCCTTTAAATTATTATTAAAAAATGATGATATAAGTAAATAAGTATATTAAATATAATTATATTTTATTATTTTAATCTAATAACTTAAATATCTCTCCTCTTCCATCAAATGGTTCACAAAATCATCTTTCATGTGTACCATAGACTACCACCTTATGAACTGATGTTATTTATTTTCCATCACCACCTCCCACAAATGAATATAATGATTTATTTATTGTTCATATATTATTTTTATGATATTAATATTCTTATATAATAATTATATCACCAAATAACCTTTTTATATTCCATTATGTGGGAATACAATAACATTGTTCATGCATACAGCGGACTATCGCCTCATGAAGTGATGTGATTTATTCTTCAAAAACTATATAAAATAAAGTTAATAAATAGAAGTTTAAATAAACATGTGTGATTTATATAAAAAGTAAAAATAATTCTTTAATCTTAATATATTATTTATTTTTATTTCATTCAATCCATTAAGAAAATGGGAACAACATTCATGCGTATATACGACCTACCATCTCCATGAATGGTGTTTTTTTAACTCTAATATTTATGGATTAATATTTATAAATATATAATAAATATATATGTTATTTATATAATGGTTCAAATAATATATATGATATAAACATGATCAATTTAAGATGGATGAAAATAAAAAAAATCAAAACATACACGAAAAACTAAACAATTATTATCTAAAATGTGATTTTAACAAGGAATTGTTAATAAACATGAAATATAAGGTCATAATTGAATCATATATAGTATTATATATATGTATAGTTTTTTAATATATTTATAAAAAACGTATATTTATTATATAGTATTTTTGAACGTGTATTGAAGAATTCAAGACATAAGGTAAGGGATTTTTGTCTCAATTTTTTTTATTCTATAAGACACATGCCATATCCACCACCTATTTCTTTTATATGTTTTATATAATACACATGAATATATTTTATGATTATTTTCCTGAAACATATTGGTATTTACATATCCATTTTAGTATCTCTCTTTTATGGGGCTTTCAATTCATTGTTTCCAAAGTTCTAATGGGTTTATGATACAATCTCATTGATTATCAGGATTATTTATGCCTATTCTTACAAAAAACTAATATGATGAATATCTCAAAAAATATAAAAAAATTCGTCTCATATTATTATTTCATTACAATATGTTTTTCCTTTCATTTTTCTCTCTTTATGTACTCAAGAGTTCAAATAATAGTTTTTTCAAAAAAATTATCTGTATTTTAGTCATCGGTCAAAAAAACATTTTCCTCTATATAAAAATTTTATAAAATTGTTTTTAAGAATTTTTTAGGATTATCCAATTTATTTATTAATTTTTTTTAACCTTGTTTTAATTTTAATATGTTTTTAAATGAATATTTGTGTTTTTTTAAACAATTATCATTAGGCTTTTATTGGAAATTTCAATGAAATCATTGTTTTAATGTGTAAATAATGGATGTAATTTAAACCATCATGACCATGATTTTATTTGAATCATTATTTATATGTTTTCAAATATTATTATTAATTAATTGGATTTTAAAATGTTTTTTGTTTTAGAAAAACGTTTTTCCAATGTTGAAATGGTGTTTTCTTAAAGAAATTTAGGAAGAGATATTTAAATATTCATTTATATGTTATCAAAGGTAATTTAAAAATAGAATTTAAAAATGTTTTATATTTTAAAAAGTGTTTTTCCAAGTTGAAATGATATTTTCCTCAAGAAATTTTCATGTGATATTTTAAAATCAATTTCTATCTATCATGAAATTATTTGATTTTACTTCTTCTTTATTTGGGATATGATCCATGGATACTACTAATATTATTTAACTGAATGGTTTATGATTATGATGAAAATATATTTATAAAACATGTTTCTCATCCATGGTTTATACCATGATAAAATGATTATGAAACCCACTCCTTTTTTCTATTGGTTATTAAATGAAGAAATAATGATATTATTATGAAAGAATTTTCTTTCACAAAAGTTATGTTATGAAAAAAAAAATTATAAATCCCATTTATTTTATTGGGATCCAATATAATGAATGTTTTATGATCTTTTGGAACACCTAAAAAGGGTGTTCGTTATGAGATAGTGGTTAAATTATAACCAAGTATTTTTGTCGTGTAATAACCAAAAGACAGTTGGGACCTATATCTCCCTCCAATTATTTTGTAAATGGTTAATGTTATATGTCCTCAAAGGGTATGTGGGAGGTTATCATAGGCCCAAAAAAGGTATATACAATTTCTTCCAAATTCTAAAATAGGGTACATAGGTGGTTATCCCAAGCCCGAAAGAGGGTACATTAGAGGTTATCCCAAGCCTAAAAGAGGGTAATCATGAGGTTATCTGAATTCTAAAGATGGTATATCAGTGTTTAACGCAAGAAATAAATGTTATGAAAGTATTTCTAGATCTACTTAACATAATACTTTCTATATTATTTATTCTCTACAAAATTATGTCTTATTCAAATGTTATGATGTCATGGACCATGTTATTTGAGTTCATTAAGATTCATGTCTTATAAAATTCCATGACTTAATACATGGATCATGTTTGTGATCTAAATATATAGGGTATGGTTTCCATATGTTATTCTCATGTTCACATACCCATATGCTCAGGTTATATTCATATCTTCCTTGTTTACCCTTATTTGAATTCTGATCCTAACCATTCTTCGGTTTCCTTTCCCTAAGATAGGAATAAAGTTGTTATGTGTGATATGTATAATAAGGGTTCTAGTTATGTTGAACTTAGTGTTAGATGATGTATCTCTCATATGTAGACCACATGTTTATGTGTCCATGTTTCCAAAGGCACTATATCTAAACTATGCTAATGTGGATCATTATATTTTGTAATGAATATTCGCCTACTTTGAAGTAATATTTATGTATGATAAGTTCTGATATTTATAGTTTGTATCAAATAATGGTTTAGGTAATATTTATAAAATAATATTAGAAAACTTTAATGATATCTCTAGGTATATTTCTAAGGATATAACTAGGGATATAACTAAAGATAAGTCAATCGATGAGTCAATGTATAAGAAAATGTTGTTGAATTTTGATAAAGGATATAGTGATTTTTTTCTAAGAAATTGTATCAATGTTTAGATACTACAAATTATTATGGCTCTATAATAGAGGTACCTAGGGGTAATAACTCCAAAAAGGGTGCATTGTGATGGACACGATCATCACCTCGTGCATGAAAATGGGCCTTTCTTCACATCTAGTTTTTCACTCCTAAGGGGATTTTTTTTAAAAATCACAGTCACTTTATGAACCGTCGTGAATAAATTGAATAATGACTATGAATGAATTAAGACACGAATAAGGTGTCATAGATTACAAAGATTGTGTCATGATTTGGAAATCCAATAATAAAATTTTCATGATTATTCAGTTTTCCTATATGATTAGTGTTTCTCACACTATGATTTCTATTTTTATTCAATTTATAGAGCTATAAGGAATTTTGTTAACAATGAATGAAAAAAATTAATGATAGTCCTTCTAAGAAACCAAATGTTATGGGAGATAGAATAAGAAGGCACCTTACTATGATCACACAACTTTCAAAATCTATGAATAGTGATGAACCTCCAAATGGGAAATTGAGAAATAATATTTTGTTGAGTTCTCTATGAGGTATTATTTACCTTCCTTTAGTGGCTCCACTGATCAACAAGTCATTGAGTATTGTATTAGTATGACTAAAAATATATTTTTCACTCTAAAGTTCTTAAAGCATGAAAAACTTATTTTATCTTTCTTTTTTTTAGAATGAGAAGTAGATAAATGGTGTATCCTTATTAATAATATGAGTCAAGAGGAGGTATTTAACACCATGGAATATGATTAGTTTAAGTTGATATTTTATTGGATGTAATTACCTTAATTCTATGAAAAAGGATGGGAATGGAATTTGTCGATCAGAAACAGAATTATGGTGAATGTATTGGTTCCTATGAATGTTAATTTATAAGACTTTCACAATACTCTTCTGGTTGAATCGTTCCTACATAAAGAAAAATTGACCAATTATTTTTTTATTCAAACCATGACTTCAAAAATCATTGTCCACAAGAGACTTTATTTTCTATGAATATTTCATTTGATGTGCAATGATGGTAGAAATGGAAATTGGAGATTCTAACCATTACCATGGTTTTTATAAGAAATTTAAGATCTAGTCCCATGAGAACTTAAATAAATCACGTGGTAGAGAGAAATTTATGTCTCTAACATTTTATAAATGTGGGAAGAAGCGCTCAGATGAATTATAGAAATGAAAAATATGATTTTATAAGTTTTTGAATCTTGGTCTTTCAGAAAAGTAATATTGAAGTGTTGTGAGAATTAATGTTAATGAAGTGAATAGAGATAGAGATAAATAGAATTCACCATGCACACTATTTTGATTCAAGTTCAATGAGTTTGGGAATTATTTGAATCAGTTCTCCAATCGAAAGGCAAATGGGTATGATAAGCCACAATAACCTCTAAAGGAAAATAAAAATGTTAAAGAATATGAAATTAAAAAGGAATAAGTGAATCATAATAATTAGGATACAATTATCCTCTACTAATTAGTTAATAGATTCATGTTTTATTTTAAATGAATGATCCCTATGAATATCTTATGGATCATCTTTTTGGTAAATTTCATGTGATTATATCCCTCACATAGATTATAGAATAATACAAAAACTTTTGATATTATATAGATACAAGGATAAACCCATTATTCCAATGTGAAATTATTTTCATTGGATAAATATTATATAAGAAATTAATGGTGAATTAATTTTTGTAGGTGTATATGTCTCCTCGCAATATTAAATTAAGAGTTATGGGTACCATCATGGGTTTATGAGTTTAAGGTTGATAATATGTTCAATTTCATTGACACCCATTTGTGGTTTTATGTGATGGGTGTTTATCAAGATTAATGATATTTATAGATACATTTATGGAAATACAACCCTTTGGTTTTGTATATGTTTTATTGAAAAAAATATTTGATAATGAATTCCTTTACAGTTTGCGTACATATGATGAAAGATACTAGTAATATTTAAGGATTATGTAATAATTTATGTTGTTGTAATTATTAGTAGTATTTTATCACCTATAAAATTCTTTTCCCTTCATTACAATCAAAGAAAATTTCCCTCTGGATCAGCCTAACCGAATTTACATTAAATAGTTAGTAAGGTTTCATAGAGTACCATATTTAATTGTATCTGATTAGGTTCCAAAGATTACCTTGATGTTTTGGAAAATTCATTATCATGTTGTTGATGTGGATTTGAGTTTCAACACTATGTACCATCCTAAAAAAGATAGTCAATCTAAGAGAAAATTCAAACCATTTTATATATTCTATTATCATGATCTATAAATTTCAAAGTTATTTGGTATCAATACCTTCCTATAGTTTATTTTTATTACAACAATAGAATTCAATCAAGCATTCAGATGGCTCCTTATAAAAAACTATTTAGAAATAAGATTAAAACTCCAATAGAATAGGACGGTGTTGGGGAAAGAAAGATATTGGTAACTTAGATAGATAAAGAAATGGATGATAAGGGTAAATTCATCTGACAACACATAAATGTAGCTCAAATTTGGTTGAAAATTTATTATAACAATCGTCAACGTGATCTATAATTTGAAGTTGGTTATAGGGTGTTTCTAAGAATTTCTCCATGGATAAAGTTAATGACATTTTTAAAGAAAGAAAAACTAAACCTGAGTTATATAAGTCCCTTTTAGATTATTGATTGCATTGGGATGGTAGCTTATTGGTAGGTGCTTCAACCAAACCTCTCTCAAGTTCATGATGTGTTCCATGAATTTCTCCGGGAGAAGTACTTACCTAATCAATCACATGTAATAAACATATATTTCATACTATTGGATCATGAAATTTCTTATAATGTACAACTAGTGGATATTATGAATCATATAGATAATGTTATACGAAATAATACCAATCCAATAGTCAATGTTTTTTTCGTGAAACTATCATCTTAAGGAAGGTACATAGGAACTTGAGGATGTAATGAAGAAAATGTATCCTCAGTTTTTCATACCAAAGTCATGAATTTCAAGGGAGAAATTAAATTTATTAGGGGTGTAATGTAGCAGACCAATATTTTGTGATTTTTTAATAAATTAAGTATTTTGAATATTTAGTTTTATTCACAACACCAATCTTGAATGAAACATGACATACTATTAAAATATTATTATTTAATATAATTGTTATCACTTACACGTTGGAATGATGGGAATCAATAATATTAACAAGTTTATGAAAATATATGGTTGATACATTTATATAAAATGAATTCTTTGGTGAAAAATTAATTATAAATGATAATAAAATCTACATGAAAATATAGAAATCATTTTTTTGAAAAAGTATGCTACGCACACAAATACCCATTACCTCGATAAATTAAAAAATTTCTCTTTTGTTGTATTATTTTAATTAAATTTATATATTATATATTCAATAAAATATTTAACATTCATATTATGTGTTTTTTAGATAATAAATAATAATAAATCTAATTTTACACATAAAAATAGTATTTTACAAAAAAAAAAATTGTGTCCCTTATTTCATATTTATTTTAAAATTAAATTTTTTAAATTTTTTAAAATTATTTTGAAATTATAAAATTAATTTTTGAAATAATCATATAAAATTTATAATTGTGTTAATTTTTCATAATTTTCTGAAAAGGTAAATTTTTCGATGAATGCTAAAAATATAGTTTTTATTCATAATTTTCATTTCTTATAATGAATTTAATAAAGTAAAAAATCAAGATGGGATTACAATTATAATTAAATAAATTATATATCTATTAAGCAGAGTTAGGTCATTATAATTAATTTCATATTAAATTTTTATATAATGTCTTTTTAAACATTTTGAACTTTTTCCTTTTAGAAAACCACTTTTCGTCACATCTGCTAGATTAATTTAAAACTTAATATTTACACATATATGGATTGAATTTTATAAAAAATAGATTAAAAATAATTATTAGGGATTATTTATATTATCTAATAATGTAAACTTATTTTTTAACCATAATGATAGTTGAAATAGTAAAAATTAATTAATTTGGTTAAGGAAAAATGGGTTTACTAAGGGGTTAAACTAAAAATTTAAGTGTTAATGGATGAAATAATGTTTATTATAAACTAATCAGGTGAATTAAAGAAATTTAATAATTTCCTTGTGAATTATTTAAGTTAATTTACTTGGTTATAATCCATCTAAATGTATTTTTGTATTTGAGAAGTTCCATTCTGGGGGTATATTGCATTTAAAGATGGTATTTCTATGGATCCTGATAAGGTGAAGGCCATTATGTCCTGGTACGAGCCTAAAACGTAATTTATATATGAATTATGACACCTATTGGGTAAATGGTAAATATTTTACTTTATTTTTTATTTTATTCGAAATTTTTTTGACGTTTTCAAGAGTTCGGGGTCAAAATATTAAAAAATATAAGAAATAGTCCAAGTTGAAATGTTAACACATTGATAGTATTAACTATGTTTCCAAAATTTATAATGGTGGTGAGTCCATCCAGATTTGTTTCACATTTTCTTTATACAGTCGGTAAGACTATGTGGGGCCTTCCAGGAAAACACATGAATCAATCTATTGGAGATGGGAGACCTGTATAGTTGGGAAATGATTTGGAAAATAATACATTCTTAAGTTTTTTGATAAAATTATAAATTTACTTAAATTCCATCCATGTTTTACAAACCTCAAGCCTCTCAATTCTATCCCTCATTTTAACCATGCCCTCATGCTGTAAAGCCTTCTTCTCACTTGTTACTTGGTGGTTCTCCTTGGATTCTTAGATGAAGATCTTGATATAGGAATATGTTTTCTTAGATTTTCCTCTCCACACTCACACATATCTCATGCTCTTTTATTCCATTGTAATACCTATAACCATAATTACTATAGAGGTCTAAACCTAGTGTTTATATTGATGATATTATGTATTTCTTTGTTATTTAGGTCGATAAGGATTCCTCTTCATCCATCCCTGTGACATTTCATTATGGTGAAAATGATTCATCACTTTTGAGGTAGGTTTTTATATGTAACAATATTTTTCCTTTGGATTCCCATTTTTCTTGTGTTTTTTTATTTATTTTTTATCTATAGATAATATTGTAAAACAACTTTTTGTGGATTTATGGGTGGTTTTGGTTTTTATTTGGTTAGTGTGGAAATTTTATTTTTTCAACGGATTTATTTTAAAAAAATTTCTTGTTTTCCATGAATGTGTTTGATAAAGTGTTTCAAAGGGAATGAAGGTTTAAAATTCAATTTAAAAGGTATTTAGAAATAGAATTTTTGGTAGCACATGATTCTATGAAAATAATCATTACACGTTGTGTTTTTTATTAGAGGTTTCACATAAGATAAATTTCATGAATCATTTTGAGATGGTCTATGTTATATCATTATAAAAGAGAATTCTATTATTCATTTAATATGATAAATCAAGAGTAATTAGTCCATACTATTTATTTTATATCACATTTTTTAGAAAATGTTCTATAAAAGAATCAAGGACACCTCGAACCTAGAGGTCTAGTCTCCCATTGGTTTCATATATATTTTTATCTTTTTTGTGACATTTCATTTATTCTTGACCTTTTTATTTTTATTATGTTAACATTGGTTAACTATTGTTATTTTTGTTATATTTTGTGAATTTATTTTCAATGTTATTAATCTTCATGGATTGATTTATGGAAATCTAAAGTATTTATAATAATTTTTTTAATGTATGATTTTTAGAATAATGATTTTATACTGGATTTAATTGTATGCCCAGTAAAAAGAGGTATGTAGATACTACTGGAAATAACTTTTTTATTATGCAAAAACTTCTGAGGAAAAAAAGTGAGAAAACAATACAACTACATCCCATCACCACTTAACCACTCCACCTCTTCAACAATTCAACATTTCAAGACATCACCACTAAAAGTCACACAACTTCATGACATCAACCGCTAAACATATGGCATCAAACAACTCAAACCAATTCAAACATTCAAATAAACAAACCATCACAACGTGAGTCGAAACCATCAAAGAGAAAGCTGAGAATCCACGAACCAGGGAACACGAACAAATGAAAAGTTGGGAGAACCTCAAACCAGCTTCCTCCATCGCCCGCCAGTGCGACCATTGACACCATCCCAAATCCACAAACATGTAGCGAACACCGAATGGAGTTCTCCCCCTCCTTGAAATGTGAGATGGACAAGCCATCCACAATGGATGATGAAGAAACCAGAACGGGAAAGACAAAGCCATCCTTAGTTGCACCCTGATCCACAGAAACCACATGACCAACTCCAACAGAATCGACTCTGCAAAACCAGAACCAAAACCAAGCACCTTCCCCTACGAGGATTCACAAAATAGCCCATCGCTGCACTGGATTCATCCCTTCAACCTGTAAGAACAGAACAAGAACCTCCCCCCTCCAACCCGCACTGAATCCGAAATTGAGCCTCCCTAGAAAGAATGGCAGATCCTTCCTTGGTCCGCAACAACACTGATCAAAGACCCCTGTGCCAAAACCAAATCCAACCCCCACAGAACTCCAGACCAGTTTCCAACAAGCGGATCTAGACCATCGTCGAGACAACGGAGCTGACTCCAATTGTGGGAAGCAACGCCATCGTCGTGCCGAGGAGCCACTGGATCCGTCGCAATTCCAGATCCATCGCCAAAAAATGAAGCCAGACCCATGATGAGAAAATCAGCAGATCTGACTCCAATCGAGGACAAAAACACCATCGCCGCACTGAGGATGCACCAGATCTGACAGCTCAAGCCGAAGGCGCACCTGGTCTGACATCGAGCCAAGGGCAAAGCCGAAAAACCATGCCCAGATCCGCGACGGATGCCAACATCGACGCAGAACAACCGAGAAGAGCCGGTGGAGGGAAAAAGAGAACCTACTGGCGAAACCCTAGCTCAGGGAAGGGGCAGAACGCCACTTCCACTCAGAGGCCCGATATGTAGATACATAGTGGTTTCCTACTAGGTTCTTCCTCACACCTTAAATATTCTATTAAGAATATATATATTTGGTTCTATATAATAAAGGGTAATTAAAATTAGTTTCTTTTCATTATAGTATACTTTGATGTTATCTCACCTTATGTGGTATCAGTAGGGTGGTAGATTAGGTCGACACGGATACAACATAATTAAATATTTTTTGGACTTATATATTTTGGTATTTTATGACTTTTTTAGTTTTCTATTGGGAAATTCGACATTGTATATATTTCAAATCCCATTATTATTTATGTGATGTTTGGGATTTCCTACATTAGTTTAATTTTAATTCATGATATGAATTATTTTTGTGGTTTCTTCCTATACTATGTTGGGAATGATTTATATTGTTTTATCTATTTATATGATAGAAAAAAATCAAATTTATTAATTGCTCATGTTTTATTTTTAAATAGAATCATATGCTTGTTTTATTGTATTTTTTGGGTGAAATAATTCCCACCAAGATAGCATTAGTAACTTGGTTCTAGTTTTGAGCATGGGGTGATTTGAAACATGCCTCAGGCCTTGGGGTGGTCCACCCCAGGAGACATGGGATATTGAACTAGGTTGGTTTATTAAAAAATGGTATCATATCCACCATCATGATATTTTGGGATGTATATTAGTATAGATTAGATCCACCAGGACTCATGTAAGGAAGCATGGGAGTGCATGTCAATATCTTCTTCATGATAGAATTTGAGTTACCTGGGTAATCTGGATATTGTGTTGGTTAATTTTTATGGAACATTTTATAGGATTTTAGGTGGTTTATTTCTATTACATTTTTGTGTTGGTTCCTAGTGATATTTTTAATGGTTTATTTTTTAAATGAATTCTGTATTTATTTTATTCTTTTATTATACTAATCTAGATCATGACTCTTATAAGTGCCTCTATGAGTCAGATTGAGGGATCCATAGAAAACAATATGATGGCCAATCCTCTTATAGAATCCTATCTCATGGAATTATATAGTGGGACTATTTAGTCTCTTAAGAAAAGTTGTGAACTGGGGAAATTATTGTTAAAGGATCATGACTAGTAGTTCAAGAAGAATAATTGTTCTAACTTTTGGGGTGATTGAATACCGCATGATCTGGGAGAATGGTTCCGAAAAATTGATCACATATTTTATTTCATCTAAAGCCTAAAGACATCAATGGTGGGATTTCTGACTTGTATGTTAGATGGGCCAATCTAGAGGTTTTGGGACTCAATAGTATGGGATAAGCTTCATAAAATCATAATTTTACTAGGTTCAAGAAATATAGTTAACCAAAATCATTACCCAAAGATGTTGTGAGTGAGAAAAATAGGGTGGTCTTGACATAGGGGAAGGGTGAAAATTTTATTATTGAATATTATAATCAATCTTTTGAGCTACTAAATCTCTCACCCAAGCTCCTCATGATAAATTTTTTAAAGTTTTGTAATTTCATGATGAGATTAAAGCCAAAAATCAAGTTCATGATTATTATTATGCATTTTATAACCTATACAGAAGTGGTTGACAAGGTCGTTATGTATGTGGTAGATATAAAAGGATTATATGCTATGAGTCTTTCCCCAACATCCAAGGGTGGGAGAAAGAGTTTCTCATCACAGAAAAAATGAAGCATGAAGAGTTGAAATGGGATGTCACATGAGTGTATAGTGTCCCTCAGATTTTTTTACAGTAGATTATCAAGATAAAGGTTGGTTTTTTATTAGAGTGGAAAGTCCAATCATACCAATTATAACTAAAAACAATATCTAAGGAACTTCCACCAATATGGATGGATGGTTTACATAAAATGATATTCTAGTTGCTCTCCCCAATAATGTAAATTGGCTTCCAAATATTTAAGGGTTACACAGGTGTAACTAGATATATCATAGGGGGAATATCTCATTCCTAGGTGAACGGGGACTCTCATTCCACTATGAAAAGATATAATGGGTCTGAATCTTTAATTTCTATATAGGGAATCATGATCCATTGAATTTAGATTCATGGAAAATGATCGTTAGAGGAACTATGTCAATTAATTCATCAATAGAATTTCATTTATTTGTGATAGTTTCATACCATTCATTTATATTTTATAATTAAATTAATTCCTTGGGATTGTAATCTGAGTTAATGACATATGTAATGGATCTATCTACTCTATTATCAAGTAGTATAGTAAATGGGTTTAAGTGAACCAAATTTCATGTATTCATTGTCGATGTTGAGGCTATTTAAGATTTTCTAGTTTTGGATATAGGAACATTTTAGTGTATCCATAACGTAGACTAGATGGTGGGATTTAAAAAATTAGATTAGCTACTACGACCAAAAGAAGACATTTCACTCTTTTTATGGGAACAATCACACATTTTTTAGTTAGTTGAATCTATGTTTAGGTGGGGAATACATGATAGTTCTAGTATAAGGGTCTCATTCATGTCAATTTGTTGAGCTTCCTCATGAGTTCTTTGAATGGTTTTTTTAGGTTCAACTACTTTTAGTGGTGGTAGGTACCCCCGAGGTTTTCTTGGATGATATTTTAGGGATACCACCCCAGTTAGAGGTAAAGTTCACCATTGATCTATTTCATGGGATGGGACCAATTTTCTTTCCATTATTCCAAATTTCCTTTTCTATGTTAATGGAGTTAAAGGTTCATTAAAAAATGGGTTTCTATATAAGAATCACTTGTTTTATTCACAATTAAGGAAGTTATAAGCATCCATAATTTTATTAACTACTAGATTATGAATTTGGTGACATTTAAGAAGAAGAACTAATTACCTGATAATGATTTTTTTATTCATCATATTAGGGGATCCAAGTGGTTTTCAATGATTGGATTGAGGATAGGGTTCCACCAATTGATGGTGAGGGAGGAGAACGTTCCAAAGATAACCTTATAGAGTTGATATGGGAATTTTGAATTTCTGGTAATATTATTATGTCACACTAATTCCCCTATAGCATGTACGTACGTGATGAAACAAAATTTTCATCTATATCATTACTCCTTTATGGCAGTCTTTGATGATAATATCTTGGTTCACAGCACGAACATGGAGGATCATGAGCACTACATGGATATTGTCTAGGGAATCTAAAGGGAGAAATATCTATATGTGAAGATATTTAAATTCATGTTTTGGATCCATGAGGTGAAATTCATGGGGAATGTTATATCTAAAAGAGGCATTTCAGTTGACCTGAAAAAGATCAAGGTTGTGATATATTAGGAGATACACCAGAACATTTTTTATATCTAGAGTATATTGTCCTTAATATGATATTATATGTGTTTTGTAGTATTTATCCAGGATGGAATTTCTTTTGTGATATCTAACTCATAAGTGTATTAAATTAAAATTAAGTGAGAAATTATATAATCCTTTCAATGATTTAAAGGTATGATTGTACAATAGTAAAAAAATATTTTTACACTAAATTGTTTTTTCATAGGTTATTTATAAACAACATTATAAATTGTTTATCACATCAGTTATTTAATAAAATATGTGATCAGTACTCTATGATTATTTTCAACATCAGTTAAGATAATAACTGATGTGAAGAACTATATTTTCACATTAGTTATTAAATAAATGATGTGAAAAAACTTTTAAAATATTATGGAATGTATGGTTAACTCATTTATAATGCATTATTTCTCATGAATTTTTTTATTCTCTCTCACATGTTGTATTATAACCCTTCATTATTCAATCTGATGGGATCTAATCTCTTGTAGTTTTCATTACCCCAGTCATCCACCCACATATATTATATACTACCACTTTCACCCTCTCTGTGCCAAATTTCCATTGTTGTCGACTTCTAATTCCTCCCCTTTATAGTGTATCTTTGAGGTATGTGTTTAGTGATTCTATTTTCAATGAATCATGGTATATTTTAATTGATGAATTTTATTTGGGAATTTTTTTCTAGAATGATCTATACCACCACTAATAATTTTCATCTCTTCACTATTTGAATTTGGGCTTCCAATTATTCATGCTTCTGGAGTATTTTTTTTTAATTTCTTTATGATTGTTTTGAATTAAACGTTTGATTAAATGAATAGTTAGTGAATTTTTGTTATTAATAATTTTAATTTACTAATTAATATCTATCTAAGGTATGTATTTTTTCTGTATTATCAATAGACATTTTAAGGTATACTCAGTTATGATTTTTTAACATAGAATAATGATAATATATATTTAGATGATCATGGTAATTTCATGATAATTTTTTATATTTTATAAATGAATGATAATTATAAATTTTAAATAGATGATTTTTTTATCAAATATTTTTTCTTTATTTAATTTTTCAAAACTTTTATGGTATTGTTTTTATTATTATTTAAAAAGTAATTTTGAAATTTAATATCAAAATTTACTAACTTACTTTAAATTCATGATATTTATTATAAATAATGAGTTAAATATGGATTACTACAATGTCAACAAGTGATTAATATAAGGAAGGTGTTGATGATTTTTTAGAAATTTGAAAATTAAATGATCCAAAAAATGACCTATTTTTTCATCCATGCTTGAAATGATTAAATATAAAATGTATAAATATTGAGAAATAAAAAATCAATTAATTTATAATGGTTTTAATATGTTTTATATCCCTTGGATTTAGAATGAAAAAACTGGTTAAAATTTAATATATATTTATGATGATGATATTTAATAAGATAAGTTCCATAAAATTGATGAAATGATTCATGATATTGATGTAGAGTCAACTGGGAAATAATTGATAATTTAGAATCTATATAGAGATGATGAAAAACCATTTCATTGAGGTTTTATGGAATTTAGGATTTTATCAAAGGTGTTGATATTGATTAACTAGAGGTCAAAAAATTGATGATATGATAAGAGTACTATAATGTTTCTATAGTTATTGAAAGACACACTTCCAAACGAAAATGATCTTCTAGATATACATAATAATAATAATAAAATTTTATGGATGGTGGGTTATCTGTATAGGAATGCACATACCTTTTTAAATGATTATGTGTTATATATAAAATAATATGGAAGTTTTCTATAGTTTTCTAAATGTGGGAAATCATTGTATAAGTTGAATGAAAAATCATAAGCTAATTATGTAGTTTCATAATCTCCTATCAAGTTAATTTGGAAACATCCTATAATTACTCATTTATACAATTCAAATTAAAATTAAAATTATAAAAAAGGATAAGATGTCAAGTATATGAGATGATATCTCATTAAAAATTACATCATCTACCCGATTCTCTACAGTGAAAGTAATTAGATCAAAAATTTCTTCAATTGAGAAATATTGTTATAAATATTATAATTGTACTTTTCATAGATGGAATGAATCCATATTGAATAATTATTAGAAAATATAGTTCATGTAATATTTTATTGTTAATTTAAAACTTATCTCCTCAATTTTGTATGAAGTTAAAATATATCCTATTGAGTTTAATGATGTGTGGACCAAAAAATCATATAAATAATATTTATTTTTCCTTTTAAACATTAATTGATGATTTGAAACAACTATGGGATTAAGGTATTAGAGTATATTATTATTATAAAATGGAACATTTTCAAATTCATGCAATAATTATATTCCCTATAAATTACATTCTATTATATAATTTTTTTTTAGATATAGTGTTAAGGGGTATAAATTTGGTCCAATTTGTGAATAAAAGACATCATATTATCAATTACAGTATTAAGGGATAATTGTATACATGGGTCATCCAAGGAGTTTTTTAATGGATTTCACTTATAGAATTGTAAAAGGTAATTCAATGGATCACAAGAATATAATATTTCTTCAAAAGTTTTTTCACTTATATGTATATTGAGAGGGTGAAAAAACATTCAGAAATACATAAAAATTAGGAAATGAAAGAAATATTTAAAAGAAAAAATAAATATTTTCTAATCTTACATATTGGAGATATCATGATGTAAAACATAAAATTTATTTCATTCATCTAGAGAATAATATATATGATATCTTGATTAGAAAAATGTTATATATTAAAGTAAAGACTAAAAATTGATTGAATTGATGATTAGACTTACTCTCAAGGGGAAAATGTTTTAAAGTCTATTCCCAATAAAAATAGAAGACAAACATGTCCACCTATAACTTTTCATATATTTTCCAAGAGGGATAAAATTATATTATTTTAGTATCTCCATGTTATCTATGTGACGCATGGTTGTTCTTCAAAAGTGAAAAATATTATGTCACTAAATTATTTGAAGTTAGGTTTGAAATCTCATAATTGTTAAATAATGATGAAAAACTTGTACTAGTTTCATTGTGTGGTATATTTCACATCCATGTCACAATGATTATCAATAAATTATATTATTTTTTCAATTTAGTTTGTAAAAAAATGATTAATTTTAATTCATTGAACAATTTAGATATTGATGCATTTTCTATACATTTTCAACTAGAAAAGTATTTATCTCTACATTTTTGATATCCTAGTGAATTTAAGGCACCTTTGGTGGTAGATATAAAGCTTTTGGGGCCTGTATATCTACATTGGATGTCTAATTTCAAAATGTATATGATGATATTGAAGAGATATGTTAAAAAAATTTATCGACCAAAAGTGTCTAGTATTAAGAAGTGTATTTATGAGGAGGTGGAAGAGTTTTTTAAAACTATTGATGTGGCCTTCAAATTCATAATTTTTTTACATAATTTTATTAAGTTTTTAATCATTTAATTAATTAATTTTTCACTTTTTACTAATTGATTTCACTTTCGTAATTTAATAATAAAATTTATTATTTAATAATTTTTATAATTAATGTTGTATTTTTTGTTCTTAATGATATTAGTTTTATCTTTATTGAAATAAATTAAATTTATCAATTAATTTGATTTCATCAATTAATTTATACCCTTTAAATTGAATATTGTAATTCATTTTATAATTCTTATTTTAATTATTTTCTTCAATAAATTTAATCACTTATAATTTATGTTTTGTTTTACTTTCTAGATTTATGTTTTTTATCTTTTATTTAATTAATTGAAATAATTTTTATTTTTAGATAATTTTTTATTTATTAGATTAATTGAATTGATCTTTTAATCTTTAATTTTTAATTATGTTATTTTTATCTTTGATAATTTTTTATTCTTAAGTTACAGTTCAAATTTAACACACCACTAGTTTAAGTCACCGCCACATTTCCAATCGTTGGCTTCACCGCGATGGATCATCCCATACCAAAAAAAACAACTCACTATAGGGTATACCAAATGGTGACTCCCTAACTCATTGTTGCCTCTGACATCATCACCACTAGAATCAAGGCACTGGTCCTAGACCTCCTACCTCACGAGGTACCATTTCACTATAATGGTGAGACCCCCAGACATCGTTGCCCTCTTCCACCACTTCCAGCACCATAATGTCAGACCTATGGAATCTCAACCTTTTTTTATAGACCCATCTTTGCCAAACCAAACTCACTGATCTGGAGACAAACTAAGATCCAGTCACATCAACCAGTACAAATCCAAACCCCCTTGTTTTTGAGATTCATTATTGTGATCCGTCGTGATGAGTCACCTCATAATTCAAGACCCCACCATGGAGGAAACCAAATCTAATGATAAGCCAATCCACGCCAGCTAGGCCATGCTCCTTGAATAAAATTAAGTCACCACTTGATCTTTTACCCATTGAGATTCAACGTCATCACGAGATGTCGCGGATGTGGAAGCATGTGACAACGTCGATGAAAGAGTCACGACTGAACCACAACATGATGTGGAACGAACATACCACCACAATTTTTTGTGATAACAGGGATAGGGGAGATTAAAAAAATATATAAATAATAAAATAAAAAACAAAAAAAAATTATACAAAAATAAAACTAATATTTTAAATAGAATAATATAATCCCATAAATAAATTTTAAATTGAAATATTAATGACTTAATTTAACTATAATTATAATTTATAAAACATAATAAATATATTAATGAATTTAATTATAATAATATTAAAGTACAATAAATAATTTTAAATTAATTATCTTAATATAATTTATTAAATAATTAAATTAATTATATTTTATTAAGTAATAAAAATAATATAACATAATTAATTTAATAAATAATTATTAATAAAAGTCATAAATAAAACTAAATAATTAAATTAACTAGTATATTAAAATAATTAATTATAAATTTAATTATAAATAAATATAAATAAGTATAAACTAATTAATTTGATCATTTAATATTAATTAAATAAACAAATAAATATTAAAATTAGTTTAATATTCTTGTTAAACATATGATTAATTATTAAATATCTTTTTTCTCTCTCTAGTACTCACCTCAGGATTACATCCCAGTTCACCTCAAGAGACCGCTGGTGGGTCCGTTGAGTTTGTTTCATGGGATTTGTTAAAGTTACAAGTGTTGTATAAGACAAGTATAGGTGTTTAGAGATTTAGTGAATGAAAATTTAATCCGGTGGTTTCTATGTAGGTGACCAACAAGAGTCAATAGAGGATTTAAATTTGGATGAATACTAAAAAAAGGAGGAAACCATTCACAACATCTCAACTGACATCGGGAGACGAGTAGAAGATAGAGGTTGAGTGAGAGAGCATAACTTCCCAGAGACACTAGGAAGAGAATAATAGAGCAAAAACTCAAAATATTAAGAGGGATAATTCATATCCTTTCTATTTTATTTTGATGTTGTATAATTCAAATTGTTTAATATTTAATTTTGTGATGAATTATGAGTAATTGTTCATGTTCAGAGGAATATAATATATGGGTTCATTTCATACCATTTATTCACAATACAGTATCTTCATGATTTGGAATTGATCGGTGAGATTAATTATAAAATTTAATAAAATTCAGTTTTTCACCTCCATAAAATTAATTTCTTAAATCGATGATCTTTTGTTGAGAAGTATCATGGATGCATTTTTTAAAACATAATTTCAGAACCGTTGGGTTATATTGATGAGATTAATTCCATCAACATATTTATTTCAAATTATTTTACAATTTGATGTTTCTAGTTGTGGTAAAATTTTAAAATCACTATTATTAGTGATACCCTATGGGATAGAGAGACTAATCCATTCATTTTCTAAGGTTTTTCATGTTTTTGTGAATAGATTATCCTCATAATGAGTAATACTAATTTCCCCAACCATTTTTCATGAATCATTTTCCTCTGCCTCTGTTTATACTACTTAACTATCATATATCTAACTACACCCTAGTTCTTAAGAAATATTTTTATCTCATCCTTACTATTTCACATCAATATAAAAAAATTTAAAATTTTTAAGAAGGAAATCCACCCACTATTAACAATAGTTCGATTGTTTTGAAAATTGTTTGGTCACTTAAACTATATTTTATTCTTACCTTGGGTTCAACCCAACAATACACTATATAGTAGTTAATAGGAGTAATAAATTTCTAAACATTGACATGGCTTAATAAAGAGTGGGTCAATTTTTTTGAACCATTTTTGGGGAAGGGTTTTAGGGACCAATGTTTTTCAAAACATAAAAAAAATCAACAAAAAAATAATATAAAAAAATTCTCAAAAAAATTAAAAGTGAAAACTGCTGTAAAAAATCAATCTATTGTGATCTTTTTTCTTCTTCTATCATCAACCATTTTTCTAATTTTTTGTTGAAATAATATTTTTAATACTTCTTTAATCCTTGTTTTTGACCTAATTCATTACTATTTATTTGTCTTGGTGTTGTTCCCTACAATTTATTTTAAAAAATTATTGGTATTTTAAGGAGAATGGAAGATTTTGAGGGATTAAATAATTATGGAATTTCATGTATATGTTGTGGGTGTCATGGAAACCCTTTATTTTAGTGCATTTATAATAAACCATAAAAAATTAATCAATTTAAAGAAAAAAACATCACTTTGAGCCCGAACCTGATTCCTTAAAAAAATTTGAACAATTTTTATCTAAGATAGATGCTAAAATTGATCGTAGGCTAAATTCTAGGCTCAACCAAAACCATGAACATCAAATTAAAAATTTTCAAGGACATGATAAAAAAAATCTAAAATTTATAAACCATTCTCTTAGAGCTACAATAAAAGTTTAAGAAGCAAAAAAGAAATTGGATTAAATGAAGAAGAAACTGATGTACGAGAAATTGAAAAACAAAGTATAGTGGATTGGGAGGTTAAATCTATGGAAGAGAAATACACTTAATTTGATGAGTCTGAATCTGATGAAGAACAAAATAATCAAATAACCAACTCTCATATTGATGAGATAAATTCTAATAATCTAGTCAAGAACTTAACTGGAGTTGAGTTAGGAAATTTTAAAAAGGAATTGAAACATATTGAAGAATAATGTTATATACTTTACATGATCCATAACATTGATAAGGTTCACTAATTTAGGAAATTTTAAAATTTAATCACTCAAATTGAAAAAAAAATAGAAAATGAAACTTAAATCTAAAAAAACATTCACCCAGATATTCTTAAATATTGAATAATGAACCTTTATGTGAAATTTGAAATAGGTTGTAAGAGAATAGTAAACTTGAAATTATAGAATATGAAATTCTTGAACCATTATTTAAAAATTCTCTTATATTTTTTGAAACATTAAACCCACATATCTCTAAAATGATGTTGGATGAAGTTGATTTGGGAATTAACTTTGAATAAAGGCTAAATTATGAGCTTCGATTTCTATATTCAAGGATTAATAATTTTTCTAAATATTTTTATACTAAAATAGATATTAGTGTTGACCAACATGGGTATAATTTTTTAAATTTGAACAATATGGAATCTGAATTTCTTGAATCTAAACTGAACTAATTTTCTTCTGAAATTGAACTTATACACTCAATTGAATTTTTTTTATAAGGTAAACTATTTATTTTTAATATCTAGGATATTTTGAGCACACACTTTTTGATTCAATCATAATTAATTCTTCAGAAAAAGTTGATGTTAATCTTTTATTTTCTCATGAGAAACTATTGGAAGAGATATATAACATGGTGAAACCTGAATTTTTTGATGAAAAAAAAAATTCTTCTCTGCTTTAAGATGAATTCATAAATTGAGTTTGATGATGAATGTTTCTATGGAACATTGAGTCAATTTCAAGAAGAACCTTTTTTTAGAGTTAATTTGGAAACATCATTTGTTTCTTGTTAAAAACCTCTTTATGAAGCTATTATACAGAACTCATCCCCTAGAACCACTAATCATTATCTTTCTATAAATGAGAGTTATTTGGGATATTTTTAATTTAATGACACTCCTTTAAAAGCAATCATTTATTTATTTTCCCTTTATGAAAAAAGAAATTTTTTTAAATGTGAAACTAATCTTGATGTGGACAACATTACTTCCATGAGTGAATTTGATGATACATGTTTTGTTTCTAAGCTCAAAATCTTCTTGATAGAGCTTGAGTGCACCCATTTTTTCACCTGAACCTAAATGTATAGAAACTAATAAAAAAGTTAATTTGGGTGATAAATTCTCTTCTCTACTTGATGAATCTTTTGTGTATTAATTTAATGTTAAATATTTTTTCTTTGGTATTTTAGTAAGTGTGAAGGGAGTAAAGTTATTCCTTAAAATTATAAATTCCCAAAAATTTCATTCTTCTGCTAAAAACAATTGGGTTAAATACAAGTTGTGTTTACTTCTTAATAAACCAAACCCACCTAGTTACTTCAGTTAGTTTCTAGGGTAATCCAGTTGGGGGATTTAAAACTAACACAACATGGGAGGAAACCCAAGATTTTATTTTCATTAAATAATATTTTTTTGATTGGATTTTTATAATTTCAAAAATTATAACTGAAGACTTAAATTTTAGTTCTTCATGGGAGTCAACCCATGGTTTTTCTAGGATATTAATTTTGTTTTGAATAAATTGTTGTTTTGTATTTCTTTATCTTCTACGATTCTGTTGGAGTTTTGTTCTTAGTCTTCTTATTATGTTTTTTCGGAGTGAAAAGTATGCTATTTTCGGTGTCATTGGAGGAGCGGATTTCTTTTCAAATCATATTGATTTGCAAGCCGGATCATCTATGGTTAATATTTCATCTGGGTTGTTTCCTTCTTTAATTTATGAATTCATTTTTATACTCCTCTATTAATTCCATAGGATAAAACAAGTCACTATTAAGCCACTATTCTATTTCTGGTGGTGATTCTCCATTACGGTGATTCACTAGTAAGGTAGTGGTAGTGATTCATTGATAATTTGATGTTATTGGAAAAAATTTGATCCATGTGCCTATTTTCTAGAAATCTTTACTAAATGTTTTTGGATTACTGAAAAATTAGTGCTAAAATGTTTTTAATTCACTCACATTTTAGAATTACGTGTGGGGGAAATTACCCTTGGCTGGTTTATCTTATCTTGGTTTTTAGAATGTATTTTTATTCTTTATTGACCATCTTCTTTAATCAAAATTTTGAAATTATTGAAACCATTTTAACTATGTAATCAAATGTTTTATGTGATATTATTTTGAAAATAATTTCAAATTTATATTCAAAGTATTTAATGAAAATTCATGTGAACCCATTGTAATATAATATGATTATTGTGGAAAACACATAGTGTTTGAGTTTTAATGAAACCCTTGTACATGTCACCAATCATATTTAATGAAAATATATTTTGAGCTTTAAAAGTTCTTTTTTTTCTCTACATTTGAATTCAACTTTGGGGAAAATTTTGGACATTAAGTGTGGGGGTGTGGGTCAACTTATTTTGACCTAATATGTGCTTTAATTAAATCCCATCAAATCCACCTACCTTGATTTTTAGAAGGATAAATGATTAAATTTTTAAAAAAATATTTCACAATTTGAGTTTCTAGGCATTGTTTTGTATTTAAAATAAGTCTTTCCTTATGAATAATATCTTACTAGTAGTTAAAAGTTATTTAAAATTTAAATTTTTTTAGGATGAATGATTTCTATGTGAATTTGATTATTGATTTTATGAATGTTCTATTTATGAAATATGTTTTATAGTGATATATAGGAAACATTTTTGTGGAGTTATGATCATAACCTTATGAAACTAGAAGTTTGAACTTCCTCCTAGGAGAATAATTTTTAATTATTAAAAAATAATCACTTTAGAGATCCAATTTAAATTATATTCATATATATCTTTTGAAACTGAAGTAAAATGGGCATTTGGAAACCCACAGTGAACCTCTGTGGTTGTAGTCATAATTTGAGTGAGTAGGCCCTCTATAAAATTCTAATAAGTGCATATTCATAGTGATTAGAACATGTTACATGGATGGGAAAATTTCAAAAAAAAAGTCCCCAGTTGTCAAAAAGAGTTTATTAAGGTGAGGGGAATTTTGAACACCAGATGAAGAATGGGACATTAGATTTCTGTGGAATCATTTAAGTTGTATCAATAAGGTGATTCAAAAAAAATAATTTATTTTTTGCCTTTGGGAACCCAGGATTAAGTCAAAGTATAAAATTCCTTTTCTTATGTTCTTAATTCCACCTATATTTAACCTTTTAGAAATCTAATATTTAGAACATGTATTTAAATTGAAGTGATTCTTTAAGTATCTTTATATATAAGGCATGACATCCCTAGAGGTGAATGATTCTTCAATTCTTGATCTCCTAGATAGGATTTTAATTAAGGAAAGATTTATTTTGAAACATTTCATTTAAAAATTATAGCACTCAGTTTTTTGTTCCAAAGATATTTAATGGATAAACATGCTTTATGTTAAGTTTCTTAATTAAAAAAATTCTATTAAAAATGATAATAAAACATAATATTGATTGAGGAAAATCAATGATTATGTGTGGCGTAATTTTTTGTGGCCTTAAAAATCATGACTATCCTACATGTCTTTATTAATTTTTTAATATTTTAATTAATTAAATTTTCACTTTTTACTAATTAATTTCACTTTCTTAATTTAACAATTAATTTTATTATTTAATCCTTTTTTATAATTAATGTTGTATTTTTGGTTCTTAATGATATTAGTTTTGTCTTTCTTAAAATAAATTAACTTTATTCATTAATTTGATTTCATTAATTAATTTATATCCTTTAAATTTAAATTTTTAATTCACTTTATAGTACTTATTTTAATTATTCTATTCAATAATTTTAATTAGTTATAATTTAAGTTAAGTTTGAATTTCTATATTTATGTTTTTAATCTTGTTTTTAGTTAATTGATTTAATTTTTATTTTTAGTTTAAGTTTTATTTATTTGATTAATTGAATTAAACTTTTAATATTTAATTATTAATTGTTCTATTTTGATCTTTGATAATTTTTTATTCTTAAGTTGCAGTTCTAAATTAACAAACTGACATCCCTGGTTCAGGTCACAACCACATTTTCCACTATTGAATTTTCAACGGTGGACCATCTTTTATGAAGGAAACAACTTATCATTCGGTAGGCCCAATTGTGACACCCTTCCCAATGGTGAGTCCCTGACTCACTATTTCCTCTCAAACCACCACCATTGGAATCAAGGCACCACTCCCAGGCCTCTTGCCTAATGAGGTATTATTCCACTACAATGGTGAGACCCACAGACATTGTTTCCCCTCTTATGCCACCTCCAGAACCACAATGTCACACCACTAGAATCTCAACATTTCACTATAGACCCATCATCGATAAACCAAACTCACTGATCTGGAAACAAACTAAGATTTACTCACATCAACCTATCTAAATCCAAACTATCTTGTTTTTGAGCTTTGTGACTGCAAGCCACCGTAATGCGTCACCTCTGAATTCAAGCCCATATCATAAAGGAACCCAGATATGAGGCCAAGCCAGACCACACCAATTAATCCACGCCACCTTCATGAAATGAAGCTTCCACCTGAGTTGCATCTCCTGAGAGCTAACATCGTTGCGATATGCCACATATGAGGAAGCCTTCAATGTCGTCGATGAAGGAATAATGGTCAAACATTTTTCTTGGATCATTTTCTTCTACCTCTGTATAAACTTCATGATTATCATAACACCAATTACACCTAGTCCTTATAAAATATTACTATCTCATCTTTACTATTTCTCATAAAAATTAATAAATTTAAAAAAAAAATTAGAAGGAAATCACCATTGTTAACAATAATTAGGTTGTTTTAAAAAATTCTTGGTTACATAAACTAAATTTTAGTCTTCACTTGGGATGGACCCTATAAACCAATATATAGTAGTTAGTAGGAGTTAAAAATTTATAAAATTTGAAACATTTTAATGATGTTTGGATCATGTTTTTGTTATCATTTTTGTGGAAGGCTTTGAGCAACCAATGTTTTTCATAACATAAAAAATATTGTTCAAAAAATCATATAAAAAAATTTATCAAAAATATTTAGAAAGTGAAACATGATGTAAATAAATGTTGTATTTAATGAGTATATTAATAGGTAAATGGGATCCAGGTATTTAAAATAAAATCATTGATAGGTGAATATATAAAGAAGATACATTTATACATCATCTATAACAAAGAAAAATCTTGATCAGATATAACATTTCATATTTATGTGTTAAAACAATGTTATCTAAAGAATAAATATATGTTGATTTTGAATGATCATAAAAAATATTCTTTTCCATGGTTCAAAGAGACTAATCATTCTGATTAGATGCATCATATAAATTGATATGGTTAGTGGGTGGTCTAATTTTAAATTTGATAACATGGTCTATGTATGACAATAATGGTTAAAAATTTCATTTGAAATATCATGATAACATAAGTGTAGATCGAAATAATAGTGCATTGGTGTTCATAGTGGAAATTAATTTTCTAAGTATCATATAAAGAAACCCAGTCTCTACATTAAGTTCATATTACAGATTCATTGAAGAAATATGGGAGGATGATTAAATTAAATTTCAAGTTACAATGATTAACTGTAAATGTGTTTTCGGTTACTACAATGTTAGACATGAAGAATTCATTATGAAACGAGTTAATATAAATATACCAGAATACATAGACAATATTTCATCATGAAAACACATGAATGTTTTTCTATGTTCTTGATATATTGATATATAATTTTTAATTGTATTTTATGGAAAAAAACATTGTATTTGTGATGAAAATCTCGAAAAAGATTCCAAATTATGTGAGATCCATCCATCCATGGAGAGATTAATAGAGCATATTAATGAGAACTTCATGGAAATGGTTTTTTTTCATAGAAATTTATCATCAGGAAAGAATTTGGGGGGAAATAATTTATTAATTTCAAAATATTAAAGGTGACATATATTTATTTCTTATTTAATTTTTAAAATTCTATAAAATGATAGATTTTTTATTTCTTATTTCTTATTTTTTTATTAAAAAAAATATTATATTTAATAATTTAAATTATTTTTTAAAACTTTTTATTCAAATTTTTATTTGACTATTGATGTTTTTTCATTTGTTTATTTCATTTCAACTATCATTAATGTTAGTTATGATTTTAGTTAACTACATCAAAAAATATGAATAAAAAAATTAGTTTAGTTTAGTTGACCTTTTCATGGATCAATTTTAATTTTTATTAATTTTATATGTAATTTTTGGATTTCTATATTTGTGTTCTAATTTTTTTTATAATGATTTTTATGATAATGGAAAATCATACATCTAATTGACTGTGAACTTCTAGGTATTACCCTACACATACTTCTATCAAGGTTCCCCTTCATAATTATGCACATGAGACATATACTACTACATATAACAAGAAGAAATTTATGGTTGTTAAACATGGTTGAACACATTTTCAGAAATTATCAATTGTTCATCACCAGGTCAAAAGGATACCAATTGATTTTTATGATGATGATATTTTAAGGGGTCTAAATAAAAGTAATTTAAGATTGTATTTTAGTGTGTTCTGAAGGATATATTAATAATTTGATTTCTAATTGAAAATGTGGTGACTAAGTGATAATAAATCAATTATTAGAGACAATTTTGGTGATATCATTTGATATTTTTTTCCTATCATGAATTATTTTTAAAAATATTGGGTTTTCACAATCTAATAAGATGACGTATACTATACCTAATAATGAAGGAATCAAGAAGAATTGTTTAACTTTGGATGATAGTAAATGAAGAGATTTAACAATAAATCCTCAAATAATATTTCATTTTTGGGGATAGATAAAATCAAAATACATGTGATATATATCCATTTCTAGATGAAGATACATGGAACCAGTTCATTGAATGAAGAGTAAAAAAATATTTTTTGTAAGTGAAATTTTTCCTTTTATATTTTTTATTTTAATGATCATATTGATGATTTTTTGTTATTAATTTATATGGAAATATGAGAAATTTTCATTAGATAAAATATAAAAATGTATACTCTCAGACTCTGTCACTTAGAGGGTATGATTTATTAGAAGAAAAAAAGATAGCTGAAAATTTTTAAAAATTGAGAGATGTTTCATTAGCTTCCAAATAGGATAACTATCCTACCCCTATATATATACATGAGAAATGAAAGAGGACCCAAATGGGTAAAAATAGAAAATAGATTATGGAAGATTCGAGGGTTGTAGATAAAAGGATTGTAATAATTCAATTAATTATTTTTTATTATTTATGTAAAATAGAATAATTATATGTTTTTATTCATGGATAATTTTTTCAAATTTTCTATAAAATAATAATTTTATGAGAATATAACATAGTAGACATTAATATCAGAGGCTGTGAAGGATAATTTATCTAATTCATTAGGAAATTCTGAAAAATCGGGATGTGTTTGTTGATATGTCGAAAGTGTGTCGATAAATTTTTTTTCTCATCATTTTGGAACATCCTAAACAGAGGATGTGTATAAAATAAAATTTGAATAATTAAAAGATAAATTAAAGGATCTCAGTGAGATTATGGAGGATATTATTAGTGATTCGATAAATCCAATGTTTTTATACATGCAATGATAGTTTTAGGATGTAGATCCAACTATTACACCTTTGTACATAGATTCCACACCTCCACCTTCACCTAAAAGTTACTTTTTATAAAATTTATGTTTGAAATAAAGTCAACTAAGAAATTTAAAAAATTATACAGTGATGTTTCATAGTATTAAATTTCCATTAATTTTTTTCATTACATTTAAAAATGATTTATGTTTAGTTTTCATCTTTTTGATGACCCTCAGCCTTATCCTAGAAAAGATATATATAACTTAAATATATAATGGGAAAATTATTTCATAAATTTTATTTTGTTTTATTTTTTAATATATATTTTTAATCTAAAATATCAATTTTTAATTTTAAAATTCATTGATTTATATATGTTTTCTTTAAGGAGATTTTCATGATATATTCTGGTCAAAAATGTTAGCAATATATCTTTACCCGATGGGATTTGAATATTAGACATAGATGATGATTTTAATGCCTCCATAATTTTTAATTTGAGAATTATTACACTTCAAGGAAGGTTATTGTGGTGACTAATGAATTGAGTAGAAAATTACTAAAATATATTGGTGAAGGAATATGGGGAATAATTTGAATTGGTGATTTTATTCACTAATCTTCATTTATAAGTATAAGAGGATAGTGACTATGAGTTTTTGACTATTTTACAGGTCACTTATTCTATTGATGACTAGATTAACCTTATCTAATAAGAATACCCTATCTTCCAATGGATTAGTGGGATTTAAAATCATAAGGAGACCTAATATGATTTATCTTGGTCTCTTAATGATTTCCTCACAATTAAAAAGTGGTTGATAGTTCCATTTTCCTTGAGGTAAGAGTTGATGAGTGGTGATCAACACTCTATTTTGGACATTAAACCTAGGGATACTAGGATGTTAGATGATATTAAACATCAATAATGGTTTCCCAGGTTTAAATGAGAAGTTGTTAATTTTAGTATCTTGTTGCTTCACATTCCATAGAATCAAATATGAGAACAATAATCCATCTAGGTTGTTACCACCACTCTATAACTCATTATGAAAATGGAGAGATATCTAAATAGATTTAATTATAAAATTTTCATGGTCACTTATCATAAATAATTATATATGGGTGATAATTAATTTTTTAATAATACCAGCCAATTTTATTCCTTTTAAGGAGTTGATGAGATTAGAAGACCTTGGGTGGCTTTACATCCAATATGTTCTTAAACTTCACAATTACCTTTCATCGATTGTTTAGAATTGATACCTTAGTTTCAAATCATATTTTTAGAATAAAATTAGGTAAGTTTTGTTCTATATTTGTAATTGAGTGGAACTTACCATCTAAACATAAATGGTCGGATAGAGTGGGCTATCCAGATTCTTGAGGATGTGATCTAAGAATATGTCCTTAATTTTGAAAACTCATTGGAGAAGTATTTGTATTGTATGATTTCTCATATAATAAAAACTATCAATACCTAATAATGGATCCATTTTAAGACCTATATAAATTATTGTGTCAATACCCACTATGTTAGTCTTATTTGGATGAGGGTTCCTTATTGGAGTCGAGATCGTTCAAGAAATGATGAGCAAGGTTCCACTAATTTAGAAAATGATTGAAATGGATTGGATTAAATATAAAACATACAATAATCATTGTTTTCATAAATTATAGTATTATTTTGGGTATCAAGGGTTTCTTAATGTCCCTCATATGTTGAGGTGTTGTTGTTTGGGTAAACAGGGTAAACTGACATCATGTTATGTATGGACTTTCAAGATTGTGGACCATCATATAAAGGTGTAATAACAATTATTATCATCAAACAAGATGAATTAATTCATGATATATTCTATGTTTCATATATTAAGAAATATAATTCATTCCCCTAATATATGGTGGAATGGGAGATTTTGGACTTAGAACAAGACACATCTGTTGTTGAGCAGTATGTTAATAATATCGATCACTAGTTCATGTTCCTATGAGGTAAATTAACTCCTTTATTTCATATGATATGGTTATATGGCCTAAATATCTAGGATACTTGGGAGATATAGACCTTATTTAGGGATTATTAGCCTCATGTTTTTGTGGAATCTGAATATTGATGACATTATAGGAGGAAAACGTTCCATGGTGGGGATAATTATGACACTTTTTGGGTCACGGGTATGTATTTTATTTTAATTTTTATTTTATTTTATTTTATTTTGTAGTTTGATAGATATTAGTTTCAAAATATATATATAAGTTTGATAAATTATCCTAGGATAACGGTTACCACATAGCTAGTGCATGGATAGTAATAATCATGTTCCAAACCATGTGGATGGGGTGAGGCAATCGGGAGTAGTTTTGAATGGTCTCCATCGTGTTCGAAAAAATATATGGAACTTTCTAGGAAACCAAATGACTTGAGATAGTAAAGAGTGATGACTTTCCTGATTATAGAATCATTTTAAAAAATATGTGGCCAAACTATTTGAAATTTTTTATTTTTTTAAATTAAAAATTTTATTAAATTCTATCCTGAATTTATAACCCTTGAGCCTCTCATTTTCTCTCTTAATTTGAATGATTCCCACAGTACATGAAGCCTTCTATCCCCTAGTTCCTTGGTGATTATATATATATTATAAATTGAAGAGATTTATATAATACCACATTTTCATAGATTATCCTCGCATTCCTTCCTCTTCTCTCATGATCCTAGGTTTCCTCTCTCATCTATCTAACCCTAATGACCATGGAGGTCCAAAATTATGGTTTAGGTTGGGGTTTTTATGAATTATTATAATTTTTAGGTTGGTGATGATCCCTCTTCTTCCATCCACATGATACTTTTTTAAGGTGATGAAATTTCATCACATTTGAGGTACATTTCACTACATATCGAGAAAATTTCATTTTGTATTCCATTATTCAAGAGGTTTTCATTTGTTTTTATATATGGTTTATATTGGAAAAATATTTTTGATGGATGTATTAATTGTTTTAGAGTGTATTTGGTTAGTGTATGAAGAAATTATCTTTTACATTGATTTCTTTAAAACAAATTCCTTTTTTGCATCAAATGTTTTTTATAAACATTATTTAAAGAACAAAATGGTTATATATGTATTTTAAAATGGATTTGGAAAGAGGATTTTTGCAAAAAATTGATTCATTGAAAATGGTATTTAAATGTAATTGTGGATGTGATTATGTTTTTTACATGGGATAACATGGGTTTATGGTTTTTGTATAGGTGTTTCCCAATCCTTAGGAATGAGCTATATAGGGGTAGTTTTTGGTGAGGTTGTGAGAGACAATGGGTTATACTACATTCTTAAAATCATATTGGTTGGATAGTTTTATATGAGTGATTCATATAAACCTAGATATCATAGGTCAAATCTCCCCCATGTTTCACATATATTTTTATCATATTGTGATATGACACTACTTCATTCCCTTAAGTTATTTTATTTTGATCACAATTTTTACCTCTGGTAGATTTTAGTTATATTTTATGATTTTGTTTTCATGTTATTAATATTCATGGATTTTTTTTTAAAACCAAATTATAAACAAAACTATTTAAGAGTAATGATTTTCAAAATATTATTTTCAAATGTGAACTAATGACTTGGATTTTGAAGATTAATATTTACATTCGTGGGGTAATCCTACAAGGATCCTCTAACCCTAAATTTTCCATTGGTAATATGAAAACATGGATCTCTATTATACAGTAAATTGATAAAGAGTTACTTCTTATAGTAGAAAACCTTGATGTTTTGTTTCCTTCCATGGTATGAGTCTGGTGGTGTCCTAGGGGAACATAGATATATATTGAATAACTATATTTGGTAAACTCTAAATTTTGGTATTTATGGAATTTTTTAGTTATGTATTACCCAATTCATCCTAGGATATAATCTGAATCCCATTTTTGTTTGTGTGGCATTTGGGATTTCATTCTTTACTTACATTTCTATACTATTTATAGAATATTATTAATATTTATTCTTGTACTATACTTGGCCTGATTAATATTTGTGTATCTATTTATTTAAGGGTGTGGATGTCCAATTTATGGGAAGACAATGAAATATTATTCTTGTTTTTTGGGATTTTGAGGGTGAAATAATTCCCATCAAGATTACATTGGTACCCTAGTTAATGTTGATATCCCGGAGTAAAGATAAACATACAACATGCCTTATTGTTGGAAACACAAGGTTACAAGGTAGGTTGACTCGGATTGGTTTTTTACATAATGGTTCTTATAATTGAAATGATTCTATAAAAAATTCAATAAGTATTTATCTATGTTGTAATCTCTTTTGATTATACTCACTCTGAAAGGAGTGATGTTTTTATGAATCTCATAATGTAAATACACCTTTGAAGAGTTTAATAGAGATTCAAATCAACCCCAATTTTGATTTTATTAGAGGTCGATCGTGGCTATGTGGTCTTTTATGATGCATCAATTTTGGTACTTCAATATATAGACGCGTAGGGTTATCACATGGTGGATTATGGCTATCAACAACATCAACCATATGAGCTAAATTTTTTCACCCATGACACATAGTTAATATCTATTATGCATGATATTATTTGTTGGTGACATTTTTCATTTGATTAGAACTTTATGATATGCATTTATCATAAAATTTAGAACTAAATATTATCTCAAATGGATATAAACCATATGTAGAGGTGATGAGTGGTCTACCTTCATAAATATGAATCTCGCATATGTACCAGGTAATGGAAATGACGCTGCCAATTTTCTCAGCACGAAATTTATATCTCATTCTCTAAAATAATCAAGTGAGGATTAGAAACTAGTAAGGATTTTTTTTATAATTTTATTTGGAGGTAAAGGTGGATAAGGTGATTATGATCCATTATAATGTAAAATTGACCCCTTATCTCTTTGATCTCATTTATCAAAATAAAGTGGACGATGAAATATTCTAGTTTATTTTCCGAACAATATATGATTAGGAGACATGCAATGAGTGGTATCACTCTTCTAAGGGCATTATTTACTTTTTGAACCAGTATCGTGTTCACTGTTTTTTGGGGAAATCAATGATGGAGGGATACCACTAATCGTAGTGGGCCCTCAATTCATTTTCAACCATATTTTATTATGTTATAATGAATCATTATTGGTGGATATGTATGTGGAGGTAGATAAATAATTTTGTATCTCAATTGTACACCTACTAATAGGTTAATGATGAGAACCAAAGGCCATATATATTACACCTATTTTTCCCATACTTACATGGAAATGTTAAAAGTTGTCCATGGATTTCAATATTGGATTACCTCATAGCCCTCATTGAAGAAATTATATATGGATAATAATTTATCAATCAATAAAATCTTCACATTTTATTCCTATCAGGGTTATCATAATGGTAAAGAATAATGGAATGTTATATGTATGATATATTGAGAAAACATCATAGATTTCACTTAGTTATTATATCTGATAGGGATCCTTGGTTTACTTCTCAAATTTTTAATATTCCTCCAGGGGTGATGGGGTACCAGGTAAAATAGAGTCCACTTTACAACCCACATACATATAGTTAGATATAATAATCTATTCATATCCTAAAATATGTTCTCTATGATTGTGTTCAAAATTACTATGGTGTATATATAAACTATCTTGTACTATTTTAATTTTAATATTATAATAGATATTGATACTCAATATCGATGGCTCTATTGGAAGCCTTATATGGATGATCTTTCCACTCCCCTTATGTATGAAATAGATTGGTGATACCTCCCTTGTGGGACTGAGAATGATTCAAGAGAAAACCAATAGTATTCATAATTTATAATAGTTTTTTTAAAAGGTTGGGGTCGAAGCCTCATTTTTGAATGCATCACTTGAGATAGGTTACTAGTGTATGGGGAAGTAAATAATGATTACCCTATGATATGTGGGTCCCTTTGAGATAATCTAATAAATTTTAAAGGTAACTTACAAAATGTAATTTCTTCCTTAATTTGGGATTCATGTTATTTTCCATGTTTTTGAACTGAAGAAGTATCACCCTGGTTCTTCACATGTATTAAATTGGGAATAAAATGAATTAGAAATGCACTTATTGTAAATTAAGAAATTAGTAAATATGATTGAATACTAGGTTAAATTTCAATATGGGAAGGTTATCCAATTGGTTTGGATCTCACAATAACCCTTGGGTGACTATCACAAGACATGGGAGTGAGAATCATTCATAAGGGAGAATTGAACTAATTTATTATTTCATCATTCATCATGGCGAATTAATAGAGGTAGAGAGTGATATGTCAGGGATACATTTTATACCCACTAGGTCATTGGTACATATTTTATGTTTTTTGTTTGATCTTTTTTCTTTTTTTTTTGATAATTTTCAGGTTTTGAGGGAAACCATATGGTCTAAAGGGTGAGTAATTCTAAACTATAGGCACATTGTCACACATCTAGACCATCCCTAGGTCTTTAATTATATATTTATAGACTAGTCTCATCATGATTATGGGGTTCATTCATGACACTAGGTCTGCACCATGATCTATTTTTTTATAGTGCACCCCGATGGGTGAGGGGAGTCTAGCATGACACTATAGGGGATCCCTGCCATAAAAAAGTCTATCTAAAAATTTTAAAATATAAAATTACTAGACTCTTAAAGTAAAATTGACTTGCATACCCTCTCATTGTCTTACAATTAAAACCCTATATCTCCCTCTCTTATATAAATTCTCTCTCACCCTCATCTAGGGTGGATTTTTCATAGTATTTCATAAAGTATTCTAATGATTGATCCTTGGTAGGTGTTATGTTTTATCTCCCTTGGATTTCTTCTCATTGTCAACTTAGTCATCATTGTACCCTAATTTCATGGTGACTTAGGTCACATTTTTAATTATTTTATAGTTGTTGTGTTTATTTTTTATGTTTCTATGTTTGTGTTTTTAGGATTCTCACATCCTTTTTTAGGTGGATTCATCCCAGTTTTTTTTGCGATTTCTTATTAAAGATAAGTTGTTCCGTATTTTCCATTTTTTAATTTATCCTTTTATTATTTGATATTAAAACTAAATTTATTAAAATTCTATTTATGGTTTTATAAATTTATTTTTTGGTTTGAGATATTTATTATATTAATCATTTATCTCTGACCATCATTATGATTTAATAATGTGGCTTCTTGAGAATATTCAAAAGTAAATTAATTGATGTTTAAAAACTACTTGATGAAATTTATTTCATTAGTTTTTTTATATTGGTTTAACCTAATTAGAAAAATTGGGTTATTAGGTAGGAAATACTAGGATAAATAATGTCCTTCCAACTAGTTTTGTGTGTCTCTCGGACTAGTTATGAATTTTTTATTAAATCCAACAAATCGATTTATATAATTATAGAATAATCAAAAAACTAGGTGTCTTCCCTAATTAGTGATTTCATCAAACTTGGATTCACTATAATTAGTAACCATATATTGCACTCTGATATTTCTTATTTTTTAATGCATGCTTAAATAATTTCATTCTTGGTTTTACATGAAAAAAATATATATCATGTTACTTAATTCCTTAATAATATTGAAAATATACTTTTTTAGTTATCTCAATTTAAACAACAATGATATTGTTTTTCTAAAAAAAGGTTGTATATGGAACACATGGTAGGATCATACTAGCTATTCATTCCCACACCCTACATACACTGAATGGATGCATGAAAGCATTTTTTATACAGATGCACATAATAAAAATGGATTGGTCATAGGTTTTGGGTATTCATATTCGCCATATCCAAGTTATTTGAGATGAAATAGAGGGGTGAGGCCTCATTTATCTTTTATATTGGTAGGAAGTTATTCTTTTTTATTTTAGTTTCATAATGTACTATGATTATACTAATGGTGCATTTCATTTTCGACATCTCATCCAATCACCTATATTTTTTGAATATTTATTTGTTTATACATATTCCATTTGGTTATTGATATGTAAAATTTAACCACTTTTTGGGTATTCATTTACATTTTACCATGTTGATGCAACATTTATTTTTGTTTATTATTCGGGTGTGTGGATCACCAATGTATGGTGTGGTCATATTAGTTTATTTGATAAGCCTTGGTGGTTGCATTATTGGACAAAACTATTCCACAAGAGTTTTCATGATACCTAATCACTAGATTTTAGTATTTGGGGATAAATAATTCCCTTGTGGTCTTTCAATGAACCAATTTGGGTCCTTGATCTAGGGGGCTCTAATGATGGTTCATGAAATATGTTCCCACTATGCCACTAAACGTGTATCCCGAACCAATAGGTCCAAGAAATCAACGGGTCACCCCTTTCCCCTGACCAAAATAAAAAGAACAAGGCATTCCATATACCTTTAAATAACCATATTTGGTGTATCCATGGGTTTAGTTAATTATATTTTCACCAAGATGTTATATAGGAAAATAATATAATCTATTGTTGAAAATATAAGTTACCAAACTGAACCCCAATTACCATCTAGGACACATCCCCAAGCCATATAATGGTTTCACTAACCCAGATTGGGCCACTATATATCTCCTTTTTGGATGTCCTATATAATCATAATTTGATAACACCTCTAGGTATGATACAAATCACAATTTATCAAAATAAATAATCGTATCTCATTTAAGTAGAATCCCACCAAAATGTTATATGAGAAAATATTGTATATGTTTTTTTTGACACTTTAAGCAACTAAACCTCTATTTAGTAAAATAAATCACACACAATCATGAACATATCATGTGAATCCAACGTGAAAACCATAATTTTTTAGATGCCTCATTCAATAATTATCCAAGTGTAAAAACTGAGAAACAACATCTCCATAAAACACATCATATTGAGTAAATAACTCAACCATAATAATGAAAACCAAGATCAATAATATTTTATAACTAGTAACTAGGACTTTATATTGATAATGTGTTCATGATGAACTTTCCCAAGGTCCATCACAACCTCTGACACATTCCTACATCACATGTCTATTGTATCCCTATTTATTTTTACATACAAAAATTCTTTGATACCACTTTTTAAAGTCTTGTTCTAATGACTTCTTGATGGTTACATGGGAAAGAGATGTGATGTGACCACAAACATAAGGAAGAAGATACTGACTAGTGATGAGGGCCAGAATCATACATTGGGGGGACTATTCCCACAAATAAAAGTCAGTAAACAACATAAATAATCAAAAAAAATATTTAAAAAGCATCAAAGTAACCATACTTAAATTAACACAATTAAATAGAAAATATACCATACAGAATCATATGGCATACATAAACAGATCACCCATTAGGATGATCACATATAAAAAATAAATATAGTAATAAAAATACACAAGAGACTCTACTACCACCCCTAAGACTCACCTCACCCCCATCTCTAATACTTATCAAGATACCCCATCCTGGTCCACTACACATCCAAATATTACCTGTAAAGTAAACATAAGGTATTCATGGGAATCAGGGTACACATTTAGGGTTCCATAAAAACATTTCAATATAGTCTCACCAAGTACCTTTAATTTAAACAATCATATATTTTTATTCAAGATAAAAATAAATAAATATGTATGCAGAAGAACCTCATAAAATTAGTGTTAACTAGGACACCATGCCTCTATGCACATCAAATCATCATAACTAACCTAGAAACCATGAATCTCAAGCTTTTCCCCTTTATCCTTAACTACAATTTTATAACATTATTCCACCAAAACCATATCTTATCCCATACATAATGGCTTGGGGAAGGGCTTCATCCAAGTCCTCAAACACTACTTAAGGGTTATTATAGGTCCCCTAGTCCAAAATCTATATTCAACTTCTCTCTTGAGGTGGTCTTACATCCATGCCATGGACTATCCATACTTAATCAAGGGAATCCACAAATGGCTACCTTGTACACTACCTCATTACTAAGGGTATGCCTCATGTCTATGCATTCGACCTGGCTTCTCACTCAAGGTGGTTGCACATCCATTTTTTAACCCATATCTCCTCACTTAGAAATAGGTCATACATTCCTTCTCTCTCAATGAAAATCCCATTTAACCAGTAATACATTTTCATTCAATGTATATATTGGTATTTCCATCACCACTAGTTCAGACTACTCACCCAAGGATTCCCCTCATCCCACCTACTACCATATCGCTCATGGTGGGGTCCAATGACATGAAACAACCTAAAAAGTAACTTTTTACTCAAAATAGGGTTTATCTATAACCTTATCACATGAGTTGAAGCTATTAAATATCATTTTGTACCATACCACTCATTTTAGTCCTGGACTTCACGCACATTAAGATCATATCTCACTCAAGGAGATCCATCTTATTCCATCTCACTCGTGGAAGGTCCAGGGACCAGGATCCAAATCACCCAAATTGGAATTCATTAACTATCATTAGAACATGTAATCAAATAGTTCATGTATCCAATCCCACAAGTATCATTACTCAAACCTATCCCCTTGCCTCAAAATACCTCATTATCCATTATTCACTCAAGATAATTCTATGAAAATCATAGACATGCTACATAAAATGTCATAACCTATGGCATTCTCATCCCTCCCTCTAGGGAATCCAGTAGGGTCCAACAGACCCATCTCAATCTCTTCCCACTAATACAAACACGTATCTATCACCACAAGGTAACCTAAAAACCCATATGCTCTTCCTCCAACCTGAGTCTTAATAATATTTTCTAAATCTCATTAAAATACCAAATCACTCACGGTCCATGAACCCATGGACTACCTCAAGAAATTTTTTTGTATACCCCTCCACATCCCCTTGCCAACTCACCCAGATTATTCTCAATCCACACTTAGGATAGTGTTCCTAATGTGTGTGATACATATGGTCTTTTCACTCTCCCACTAGGGATATGCCTCTCATTCCTATATAATTATTCTTATATATGTAAACTTATTCTTCCCATGTTATTTATCACTTCATGTGACCTACCTTATGACTCTCATCAATTCAAATGTCACCCTCACCCTTTGGTGAGAAATATCAAGTCATTACATCTGTTAAAAGAGTTTACTCTCAATGTAAGAGGCCCAATGACATCCAATAACATTATCTAGGTTTATAACAGTTTCTATTTTCTTACCTAGTCCCAGGAAACATGTTGAAATGTGATACACTAATTAATAAAAAGCATATAAATTAATGTTATAGGGAATACCTTTCTTCATAAACTAGTTGTTATCTAAAACATAATCAAAACCACCTTTTTAAATCCCATTCATGCCTAAACCAAACAAATACAACCACCTGATATCCTATATAAAGAAATAACATTGAAATAATTAATTGTAAATAATTATAATTTATTATTTAATTTAATCAAAACATTCATATTCATCATAACAAAATGGTCATTGTTGTGTCACTAAAGCTTCAGAAAACCACAACAAAAAAGGTCCATGGTTCCCCCCCAATACTTTACCAATAAATACCCTATCACAAGGAACATAAATTTCCAATTTCATCCAACTTAACCTATAATCCTAAATAAAATAATGTAGTGACATAACTCAACCAAAATTTTGAATGAATTTAATTGATCATCCTCTTAAGAAATTATCTTGACATACCACACTATATCCCTATCGAATCCTAAATGTTTCACTATGATATTCATAATGCATCAATAAAATCATAGACTAAACCACACAAAATATAATTTAATGATAGGGTAAAAAAATAGAGGAGAAAAGATGATACCGTACATTTAATTTATATGGAATAACACCCAAAATTTTCTCCCTCCATGGGAGATTAAATGGAGTGAGAATGGTAGTGGGCATGCATCAAATTTTATTCCATGGGTGGATCTTTAATATAAAACCTAGAGGTTTCTATTTATAAAATTTTTGGTCTTCCTCAATTAAAAAATAACTCACAACCATTCTTCAAAACACAACTCAGGGATTCATGTTGTGATGTGTCCCTTCACCAGATATGATCAAGTTGAAACCAATGGGGTCACAAGGTGATGCACCAAAGGAAGAGGTCATGACCCTCTGATTAATCCATCATATCATGACCCAAAGGTGTTAATATAACACACACTTCTGTATAATACAAGAGGAACTACCTCATTACATAATGGAGAGACGTCCTATGTCATGTGGTGTGGTTAAAATTGTCATAGAATTAATTAAAATATGACTGAGGTGTCATAGTGAGAGATGGTGCAACTACTGAAATATAGAAGTTGGGTCCCCCACCATTGCTTCTACATTCACTCAAGCACTCAAACCATTAACTACCCCATGTTCTATTTCTAAAAAGGTCTTATGAAGATGTTTTATCAATCATATTTTCCATATGAGTTCCAATTATAAAAATGACATCTTCTCTGGGATAATAATTTAAACTCCCCTAAAAATTAATGACACTGAAATTCATGGGTCAATACTGGATAAACCCTCCCCATATATTTTTTTAATTTATTATTATTATTTTTTTCACACAAGTAATTTTTTGGATATATTAGAGAATGTTAATGTTTGATGAGAGTAGTGCACCCAATAAATAAAAAAAGATAGAAAACACTCAAACATAAAAAAACACTTATTGTAATACCAATTATCATAATCATATGAGAAAGGTAGTATTAACAAAATTATATTCCAAGATTATTTCTAAATTTGTTAATCGGTAGTTGATATTTAAAAAAGAAGTCCTAAAAGATAAGGCATTGCATCTTGAGTGAAATGAAAATGTATATCATGAAGCTTAAGAAATTTAGACCTCTCAAAAAAATTAAATTAACACCCACTTATCACTCTAGGTAAATTATTGTTTTAGAACCCCAAAAACATAACTTTTTTTGAGAAAATTTTCCATCCAAAAATATCATTTTTCCATATATTTTTACTTTTTTCCTACTGTTTCAAAAACTTTTTTAAAATTTTAAGGATCAATGATTTCATTGTGGGATGTATTGCATCACCCAAGAATAAATGAAACCAGGTATTATCATTTAAAAATGGATTTATTTTAAATATATTAATAGAAATGGTGTCCTCCTCCACATCATGATATCACTATATACATTAAATTTTACACAAGTGAAGGGTGCAATTGGATTTCAGGTTTATAACATGGCTCTTGGGAATGATATTCAAGGTTGATAAGTCTTTAACTAGATAAAATTATCAAAATGAAAAAATTAGTTTATTAATTGAAATGATAATCTAAATGATTCTATAATCATATCAATGCCATTTCACTCTAAGATATTTTTAAAGAGGAAATAACATTTACAATATTATCAAACATTAGTTTTCCCATTAAAATACATGAAAAATACGTATATTCCACACCTTTTTCAATGAAAATAAAACATAAATGATTATAATTAATGTGTATAAGGATATTATTTTTTAATTAGGCTATATGTAAGGCTTTACATGGTGTTTATAGGGCTAAGAAAGAAGGTTATATGTAAGGGAAAGCTCAAATCAAGTGTAATTAAAAATTGTGATTCCATAAGTGGTGCCCAAATTATTTTGAGGGAGATTATAAATTATTTAACATGTTTTGAAAAAAAATATAATTTCTATTTAGAATTTATGAATCATTTTCTCTCATGCTATCTCTATTCAGTTCGTGTGACTCATGTTCACTAAATTTTTAGTTATCATATATGACTCAAGTTCTCATAGAATCTATCTTTATCACTAATTTACTTTGATATACTCTCATTTTTTATGTGGTATGGTATTTAATTAATGGGATGGTTTGATGCTTAGTAACTAGTTCCGCCTCATCTTTCATTGTCTTAAATTCTAGAAATTGTCTTCCAATTCAATGTTGATGCACTATAAAAAAATGTTTTCAAGTAAAATTTCTTTAAATACATTTCACTACATCTTTTCAATATTATTCTTATTTTTTGTATTCTTAATTAAATACCACTATATATTAGATTCAACTTCATGATGATAAATTGTTATAGTTTCTATCTGATTATTTAAATAACCCAAGACTTAAAATTTATTTGGTAATTCATTTATCTAATTATAATTTAAAATTTTGAATTACATCCCACCAAAAGATTAATTAATTTTTAATATAAAATTCTCTACTATTGATATATTCATCTATTGAATTTTTCCTAGCCCTTGACTAGGTACCACCGTTTATATCCTATGTTAATAGAGTTAATAAAAACAAAATATTCTTATATACATGTCTAACCATTTCAAGTTACTGATTTGGAAGGATTTTGTCCTCTTATCTCTTGCATACTTCATCCACCCTATTACCTTGGAAGAAAACCATTAAATGAATGAATATATAGAAAAAGAAACATGGGAATTATTAGAATAATAAAAAAAATATGGAAATATAGCCATAAATTATATTTTCATCTGATAATAATATCTTTAGTAGATGGGTTTTAAAGGATCATATTATGATTAATGGTAATAGAAGAAACCATGAAACAATCTCAATGTATCTTTTAGGATTAAAAAAATGTATGTTGATGAAGAACTGGTCTTACCAATAATGTGGTAGTAGAGGCATCCAACTTCATTTTTGATGGATTAAGTTTGATAGTGATTTATTAATAAATAAAAAATCATACCTTTAAAGGTAATCTTCCAACCTATGTATCCCAGAATGTTTCTTGAGGATCTCATACTTCGATGGGGTGTTAGTTCCTTCTCAATGAGAAATAAACATAGTTATGAGGATGAAGATAGCTTCAATAATGATTTAGTTATGTCATATAAGAAACTAATTATTATTAATAATTTGATAATGATCATATCCTTATATAGAAATAATTCATTAAATTAATATGTCTCGAGTATCATTTATCATCTCGTAGTAGATTTTAATTTAGTCATGTTGGAGTGTTTCATTCATTGATCACTTGAATGAATGGTTTCATACCATAACTAATCTATATCAGGGATTAGGAACCAAATATGACCATGCAAGAGTGGATGTGTAAGGTACATGGATAATTTGAAATAAAATGGAGTTGTCAAGGTTTTTTCATCCTTGACTATGACACCCATTTTCACCACAAGTAAGGCCACGATGTGAAGGTCTCCCTAGTTTTGTATAATCAAACAATCTACATGTTTTAATAAAATTTCACAATAACTTTATGAAAAATTCACATCTTTTTTTAATCAATCCAAAACTCCATTTTTATATGGTTTTATCAAACTCTCGTAATTTTGGAAAAAAGACTATACAAAATTTAATCATTTTACAAAGGATTAACTTTGTGACCCTATGTTCCCTAGTATTAATGAAAAAAATAGGAAATTTTTATTTCATATTTTTTAGAAAAGAGGGGATTATATCAAAGAATATTTTATTCTCATTCAACTAAGGGGTATGGTTTGTTCCATATTAAAATCTATATGAACATATATATCACAAAATGTATCACATAGATCCTATTTATACATATATAATCCCTTTGTCTATGACACCAAGTAACCACTTGTCATTGAAAATTTCAATATTTTATATGGAAAATAATGTATTTTATTAAACCAAAACCTCTTTCTTTTAATGATCCCAAATCATGATTACATTTTTAATAATTTTTTTCATTTTTTTATAGAAAATAGGTTACATACAATAATTTCAAAAATGGACAAGTCTAGAGTTTACCGTGCCACCATTCATTCTGAAGGTCATGTGAATGTATCACCTTAACATATATTGTACTTCACCTTACCACGTGAAAATATTCTTAGCATGAGTTAGATATAAAAAAAAATATTTTTCATAAACTAACAGTACATTGAATACTTTGTTTACCATGCATTTAGAATCACCTTACCACATGTACAATCAACCTACCATAAGATCCATAGACCTGATTGTTAAAACCATTGAAGTGACCACATGAAGAAAATTACCTAACACATAGAGATATGAATCTACCATGTAATTTTATTTATGTTTTTTAATAAATTAATTTATTAACAGTATCTTATAATATAGTGATCGCATGAAGAAATAACTTTTCCCATGAAGTTATCAACATAATGCATGTAAAAATGAGTTGGCCCATGAAGAGATTAATAGCCTATGTCACCTTACTACTTAATCTAAAGGTGTCATGTTTTCATGAGATTAGTTAAACATAACTTTTATTAAGATATATTACCATGTATAACTTAGTAGTGGAGCATTTTGAATCTCTAATAGATAGAATTGAAGAATTAAATACAGAGTTAGTGTATTTAGTAATGAATTATTATTCTCTAAATTCTACTTATGATAAAGATCTCTTTATGATAATTATTCAATAATATGGAGAAAAGTGATAGAGTTTAGTGGTTAGTAAGTATTATACTACACATAGTACAACATAAAACCCTTTACTCGAGCTCCTGTGCTATAGAGAATACAGTTTGATTCACTTTTATTCTGAATTTTCTAATAAACATGTCAAAGATCCTCTAAAAGATAAATTCAAGGAATTTTAACAATCAAAGATACTCAGATCGAGTTGTATTATAGGTACTATATTGTTCTTTCTTTCTCTTTCTTTCTTAACTATTATTTTGAGATGTATTTTATAATTATATTGTCTTCTATAAAAACAAATTCTCGTATGATAAATTGTAGAACACTATATATTTCTAAAATGCATTATTTTTCATTCCCATTAATAACTATGGAAGAGGTATTTCATGACCTGGTATTTTTTCATCCCACATAAAAAGGTCAAAGAGGATCTGTTCTTGGATAGTCTTCTGTACTGCTATTTAGAAAACCAAATATAGGTTGTGGATCTGTTTATTCATTAATAAACTATATAGTAGTGGGTGATTTCCAAGTTTAGGGGATTAAGTATCGTCTTTAGATCGAACCCCAAGTTTAAATACCATAGTGTTTTTTTTACAAATCAGTTTCTATTTTATAAAATACCACAAAACATTACTTTGATAGTTACTCTTAATTTGATTTTATATAAATTGTTTAAATAATTAACTCATTCTCAATAGTTAAATTATTTAAACATTATATTAACTGAGCCTTAATCCCTCTTTAGAGAAATTATTTGAATGATAAAATTATTATATTTTTACTATTTTTATTAATTGGGTGTTCTTATTAAATTGGAGATCTGGTTTTAAAAATTTTTAAGAAAAAATATTATTGTGAACTCAATTCACCCCCTCCCCATATCATGTTACTCAATCTTGCTAACACTTGATATTAATGGATTTTCAAAAATCTTTTTAACTATGATTTATTTATATTTAATGTTCTAAAATTTATGTCATTTAAAAATTTAGTTATTTATGGATTACTATAGATAAGAAGGAAATTTCACTAATCTAACTCCTTATTTTAATAGAAATAATTATTATCAATGAAAATTTTAAATGAAAATTAACTTAGAGATCATGGTTTTTATATTTTTTATGTAATTGAAGATAAATATGAAAAACCTAAATATTTTAGAGATACATGGATCAATACTACTAAATAATCATATGAATATAATTCTAAAGATATGAATTATTTATAATTTGATTGGGTAATGATTAATTTAGCATAATTTATGCATGTGATACTATTTTTGAAATTTAGGACACCCTTGTTTTTTCTCATTAAAGAACATATAATCTTAATGAAATTCCATTCAAAAGTTAAACTATTAAATATTGTACATTTAAGATGATGATTGATGAATCTATATCTGACTTGTATCTAAGGTTAAGTGAGACATTTAACATGATGAATATATTGGGAAAGAAAATTACTAATAAACATAATGTCATGTGACTTCTCGTGTTTTTAACAAAAATATAGAGTAGGACATTTGTATCTATAAGATAATCATTTGACAATAGAACACATCCAATAAAGAAACTAATTGTAATGATATTGATGTATGAAGAAGAATTACAAGTAAAAAAAGAGTATGAGGATGAAATAAGAAAATGTATGTATCTTTTAAGACTACTTATATAAAACAAAAAGATAAGGGAAAATGAAGAATGCTCAAGTGATGAAGAATCACTTGATAACAGTGATGATAAAATGAAAAATCTAGATATATATTTCAAAAATTTATAAAAATAGATGAATTAATTCATGAAATAAAAATATAGATGTAATTATGATATAGGAAATTATAGAAAATATTGTAATAATGATAATTTGAACAATGAAATAATCATCTATGAATGTAAAATAAAATGCACATAAAAACATGATTTCCTAATTTAAAGTATAAGAAAAAGTATGATGCCATTTATAAAAGTTAAGAAAAGGATATAAAATCCACTTAATGTTCCTTAGAGGAATGTTCAAGTGCATTGGACTCAAGAAGAGTAGAAATAAGTGATGAATCTAATTTGTGATTTATGAAAAATGAATCAAAGGTATAAAATGATTTTTCTTAATATCCTGCTCACATTTAAATCATTTTGAGACTAAAAATGAATCATAAAATATGTGTAGGGATGAATTATTTGAATATTATAACATTATATAAGGCACATTTAATTATTTAAAATATACATACAAAATTATACTGAATCATCATTCTTTGTATGCCCACTCTAAAATCAATATTACAGTAGAGACAGATAAAAATATTCATCTTATTAATGAAATTAATGAGATGAAATTGTCTAATAAACAATTAAAGAAAGATCTAGAGATACATACCAATTTAATACAAACTCTCACTCAGGTTCTTAGTAAATAGAAATCTTTTAAATATATCACTTGAATAGGATATCATCATGAATAGAGAAAAATTATTAAAAAAATTATTCCTAACACAAGTTCAACTAATTCTGGTAATAGTTTTTATTCTAATAAACCGAATATGTTAATTATTTTTGAATGTTTAAGATCTGCATATAGGAATCCATTAAAACAATTATGGATTCAAAAATCTCTTATTAATAACATATATGGAACCAAGAAAATATAAGAACCAAAATAATAATTCGTTTAAATCAATTTTTTAGGAAACCTATTTAAAGAGTTTCAGCAAAAAACTATGATTTATGGATAGTTAATTCTCCAAAAATATGAATTGAGACTACTAAATCTTCAAAAATTTGATCAATGTGGATGCTGGATGTTTCATATTCACTAATAATTCTAAAGGAAAGATAATTGGTCTAGTCCAAATTGGTAACTCTACTATAGTTGTATTTTTTAAAGTATTATTTGTACATGGACTGGTTTATAATCTGCATAGCATTTCACAATTATGTGATGATGGTTTTCGTGTTATATTTTGAAACAAAATAATATAATGTTTTTTATTTCAAACATGATTTAGTTTTAACATCCTTCAGAAATGAAAATGTTTGTGCAATAAATGTTAATTATTTTTTTCTCAATTTTTTTTTGTTTTATCACCTTTCACAAAGATTCTAGGCTGTGTTATTTGACACTATTCCATTTCAATATTAGACCTCTTAGAAATTTAACTAATAATGGTTTAGTTATGGATATACTTAAGAAATAATTCCCAATAGACAACATCTTTAATCCCTGTAAAAATAGAAAGAAAAATAAAATATATCTCAAATAATATGAAAGAAGTGTCAACTTATGAACCATTAGAGTTGGTTCACATGGATTTTTTTAGACCCTCTAGAGTTTTTAGTTTACCAAGATGACATTATGTTTATGGTATAATGGATGATTATTCAAGATGTACAGTATCATTTTTTCTTTCTCGTAAAAGTGAATAAATTTCCTATTTTTCATGATATTCTAGATTAATAGGAAATATTATTCAACATAGAATTTAGAACATAATAAGTGATCATGTCCATGAATTTGAAAATCATGAATTTTAATCATTACACTCAAAACTTGTCAATAATCATAATTATTCTTCTTCTAGAACCCCATAATAGAATAGTTTAATAGAAAGAAGAAATGAAACCCTTCAAGAAATTTCCTAAACCATGCTCAATGATTATGATTTACCAGATTATTTTTGGGTAGAATCTATAAACATTTCTAATTATATAATTAATATAGTTTCTATAAGACCTTTATTAAATAAGTCCAATTATAAATATTGAATGGTAGAAAATCATAGGTTAAGTACATTAGGTTTTTCATATTTGATGTCTTTATATTAATTTCAAAAGATGAATTAGAAAAAAAATTCATCCAATTGTGATGATGGAATTTTCTTTATATATTCTACAACCAATAAATCACATATGGTATTTAATAGAAGGACTAAAATTGTATAAGAATATGTACATGTTAAATTTTATTAAATAGATCCACATTATCCTAAGTCCTCTTGAGAAAATCATGAGGATAATATTTCTACTCCAAACATAAATGATAAAAAGTGAAAATTATTTCATTCCTTTGGCAATAAACTCATCAGTTTCTGATGAATAGCTTAAAACAGATCCTATATATTGAAATGAGGTTTTAAACACTTCTATTTATTTAGTTATTATGACTCATATATATCATCCCGTAGATGTTGTAGTAAGTGACCAAGATAATGAAACTCAAACTAGAGCTTCTCTATGAATTGAGGATGAACAACAAGTTTTTTTTCACAATATGAACTTAAGAAAATCAATGATTCAATTAATGTTGAATTCAAGGTAATTTATATGAAATAAAAACTTAATCAATTTGATAGAAATAAATTCTAGGTACTATTTGAAAGACCCATATACTACCTTAACTATTAGCACTAAATTGGTGTTTATGATCAATATTGATGAGTTAAGCACAATAGTTAGAAACAAAGCATGATTGGATGCACAATGTTATAGATAAAAAGAAGGAATTTAATATAAGGAATCCATTGTACCAGTAGCTATTCATTAATCCATTATAATGTTTCTTGCCTAAATAGCACACTTGGATTTAAAATTATATCAAATGTATGTTAACAATGTATTATAATGTGGTTATATTGTTGAGGATGTTTTTTTTAGAAAAAACCCCCAATATTTCAAAATCCTCACATTCCAATTCATTTTTAAAACAAAAATATATAGTTTAAAACAATCTCCCAAAGCTCATTATGATATGAACAGCTATTTTATAATTCAAAATTGTTTTACTAATAATGTATATGAAAATAAAATATATATTAAAATAAATTTAAAACTTTTTTTAGTAGTAATAATTTAGATTGATTATATTATTTATGGATTTTCAAGAAATTCCTTATGTACTAAATTTTATAAAAGGATGAAAAGTTAATTTGAAATGATTTTAATTGGAGTACTAAAATTCAATATATTCTTTGAAATTTAAAAAAAATAAAGGATTAATTATTTAAAATAAAAACATGTACACCAACAATCTTATAAAAAAATTTAGAGTGGGAAGTGCTACAGGTATTGTTACTACCATTAGTACTAGGTGTAAGTTGAATATTGATGAAACTGGGAAATTAATTGATGAAACCACTTATAGAGGAATGATTGGAAGTTTATTATACTTAACTAAAAGCCAAACTGATATAATTTTTCAGTTGTGTATGTTTTCTCATTTTTAAGAAAACCCAAAAGAGTCAAATCTATTTACTGTGAAAATAATTTAAAATAACTCAAGAATACAGTCAACTTATGATTTATTTACACTAAGGGATAAAAATTTGATTCAATTAGTTATCAAGATTCAGATTTTGGTTTTTGTAAGTTAGATAGAAAAACTACTTCTATAATATATCAATTTTTAGGGAAAGTTTCTAGTTTTACATAGTAGTAAGAAAAAAATCAATGGAATTATCTACTGATAAAGAAGAGTATATAGCTATAGGTAGTTGATGTACACAGATTATATGGAAAAAATATACATTACTTGACTATGGGTATCTATTAATACAAGTCTGTTGATGCTTCTATCTGTCACAAAGTCTAAACAAATGGAAAAGGGGAATACCTTAAGCACAATGAGAGTCATCCTTTGAATAACATCAAAAAATTGACAAAGGCATGAACAAGGAAACTTTTAAGAATGGGTCATGCAAGTTTCCTTATGGTCGTGCAAGTCACTTGCGCGCCACATATGGGTCGCGCAAGTCACTTGCGTTACCAATTTCTTTTTTCACCCAAGGTGCCTAGTGGTCTATAAATACCCCTTGTGGGCCTCCCATTTTGAAGATAATTTTTCCAAAACTCATATTCAAGCCCTAGTCACCCAAGTCATTTTCTGACATCTTCCAAACACTTATAAGGTGACTCTTTAACTAGAATGGAAGCTCTAAAGAGGAATAATAAGGCCTATGTGTCAGAATTCATCAACACTTGCGCGCCTAAGTGTCTACACCTTAAGGGAAATGAAGAAAATTGTGCGTCGCCTTTCCCTCTAAAGGGAACTTGCGCACCACACATTAGGAAGGTTCTGGAGATGATACCAGGGGCTTGAGTTCAAAGTCTCCCAATTATTACCCTATAAATTATTTGTCGCCCAAGGTGACTCATGTCGCACAAGTCTACTTGCACGACCAAGACTTGCATGCCAAAACAATACTTGCATTCCTACTTCCTAGTCACCTCCTTTCCTCAAATCCACCTATCCTCTTTAAAATACAGCCTTCAAAACCCTCTTCAAATCCATTTATGGCATGGTTCCTTTGTTGACATCCTTATCTGAAAGGAGTTCTGTAAGAACCTCCCCCCAAACCACGTGACATACAAGCTTTATGTCACCATGGTTAGGGGTTTCATATATAACCTCATCCTCTGAGATGAGAAGATCTTTTTGTTTGGGCCTCCTTCTCAGGAGTAAGCCCCTGTCATAATTTATTTTAATTGGGAATCCTTCTCATAAGTAATACCCAATCTTAATTATTTTGATTTGGGTTTCCTTCTCAGGAATAAAACTCAATCATAAGTCCCTATTAATTTAGGCTTCCTTTTCAGAAGTAAGTCCTGGGTTAAAATTCCAAATCTCGATAAAATACAAATACCTTTATGGACCCTGCTTCTTGGACTTATTTCCTAAGTCCTAGTCATAATTTACCTGACCAATCATACATACATAAGCCTCACATCATTTCTCTTAACTGTATCTTTTATGGAACCATCGTCAAGCTTACTAATACCTCTTGTTTCTCACATCGAGCATGACTCAAGTGAGCTTAGAGTGTGAAATTAATCACAACATTTCTTTCTGGGCCATTAACAATGCATAAACACCATATTTTTTTACACAAACTACGTGGACTTTGAACTTTTCCTTAAAATTAGAGTACGCAGAAAGCCTTTATAAGGTTCAAGCTCATATCTCATTAATTCTTTTTTGTCCCATATAATGTTAAACTATATCCTTCGAATTGAACTTTGTGGGTTCTAATTTCTTTTGAACAAGGATATGTAGGTATCCCATCTGCAGGTATGATCCCAACTCTGAAATAATCCCTGTCTTTCTGAAGGATAATAAACTTCAAGTGCCCCACTGAGTGGATTTAAAACCAGTATAGTCATCATAATGACCAAGAGATTTCTATATAATGTATTTAAGGATACCATTTACTATGAATCTCTAATACATATAGATGATTCTCCATCGATGAAGAACCTCAAATACATATAAAAGATTCTATAAATCTCATACATGTCAACCATTGATTGCTAAATCTATAGGAAAACTCATTTTTATACTTGTTGAATTAATAAGGATTCATGAACATAACTTAAATCTATAAAAGAGTCCTAGAGTAGGTAATAATTCCCCCCAGAAAGGTGTGATGAGCCTGACCTCCCATCCTCTCGACCAATGCAAATTATTAAGCCTCATCGGTCCACGACTAATGAGTAACTACCTTTGGAAAGTAGGTCCAAATGGATATAGAATTATTGGATGATTCCAATTCTATGAATAAACCTGTTATAAACCAATTGGAATGTTTGAACCTTAAATAAATTAGGTCATCCCATTTTCCAGAAGAAAAAAAATAGTGTACCCGATGTGAATCCTTAACCAAGTTAAAATGATGTTTTACTTATTTGTTAGGCCCCTATTAAACTCAATATGAGGGCCAAGAAAGCAGTCAATAACATGAGCACTCATCCAAAAGATTTAGTCTGGATAGACTTATCTTGATTATGTCTGCTATATCACATAGGAACTCTTTTCCAATATCTCTCTGCAACACAGAATGGATTCTTTAAAGTTCACACCAGTGAATGCTTTGGCCGCTACTCCAGCTGGATCCTCGTCCGCTCTGAGGATGACATCACCTACTCATCATCTTCAACGCTAGGTCTCAAATGCATTTGGTTTATGAATACCATCAACATGGTACCATTCCAATTATAGAGGCTTCTCGAAAAGCCCTCCAAGTTAACAACTCACCCTGGTTGTCTGGACAGCGATGACCAGTGATCAAGAAAATGGCGGTGCTAACCACCGTCTCCAACCGTGTCGGGCCATTATCCCCAGAACGCAACAACCAGTTCCTCCAATATTATAGGAAGGTCAATGAAGAGGTTATTAAAGGCCTCATTTCAAGAAGATAGAAGTCCTTCCTGAGGACTCCCATCAACAATTTCCGCCAGACTCGTGCAGTAGTAAACCCTCAACATGAAAAGGGTATCACCTCTAGGTGTTCAGCTCAGGTTCCTCAGACCCAAGCACACAAGACGAATCATCAGAGGAGAAATTAGGCCAACAGAGAGTAGGTTCTTACCTCTTCCCCCTCCGAAGAATTTCATCAACCTAACTTGATGTCAAGAAATGAGCTGGCACACACACCCATCTGTTCTAATCCCACTGTCTAGCAGACTCGTCTGGCAGCAACCCACCAATCCTGTCAGAAAACTATAACGGACTACTATAGGAAGGCACATACACCTGATTATAATTCATCATCCAGTCAGTAGGCTCGTCTGACTACATCCAAAGAATCTCATCAACCAAATATGGTGACCACCTATAAATAGGCACATACACCGGGTTACAATCACCAATTCGGTCAGCAGTCTCATCTGCCAGTATTGAAAAAAATCCATCAACCATACTTGACAGATAATATCCATAAAGAACATACACCTACCAATGTTCATCAAGTCTGCAAACAGTCTCATTTGGTAGCTCCCAAAGAAGTCAATCAGAATGCTCTAGTGAAAAATTTGGAGCAGACTCAACTCTCTGCCCCTATGCATAAGTACTGTAAATATTTGTTGACTAGAAAAGAATGACAGGAGCAGGAACATACACCTACTCCAGACATGGAATGGACATATATTCTCGTTCCAACAGCTGAAGTCACCAAGAACATTCTAACAATGGTGAAAGTGCAGAAGCAAATCTCTACCCATATTCTGGATACCTGTCAGAATATTATGACAACTTCAGCAACATCACAGGGAAAGAAACATAAATCTATACCTATAAGTGGAGTGACTCATCAACATGTTACTCCGGAGCAGATACATACCTCTGTTCCAGTCTAAGAGGGTCATGGGGCATACTCTCCCATGACATACGAACAATCAATCCGGGCACATACACCCGATTTAAATGGAGATAATCAGCCTAGCCTGACCATTTCTCCTGAGCAAGCACATACACCTACCCATAATAACCATTTTCATCAACAAGTAGTTTCCAAAGTCAGTAAGAAGGCGTATAAGAAAAATACTCATCCAGTACAGTCAAGAAATCAAGAGCCAATCTGCAATAAGGCCTTGCTCGATGTTGGAGTTCTTGATGCACTCAGATAATTTTCTATTTCAACTCAAGATTATACTCTCTCATTTCCAAATTCCAGAAGTAACAACAATAATTCCAAAGGTATTCACCAGAAACTTCCTCATAAAGGCTTTCTTCATGAAAATTCGGTCAATCTTGAAGTATCATCTTCAAATGAGAGCCACAACAACCCTCTGTGTGGCCAGAAGACAAAGGAGAAAAAGGTTTCATCTTTTGTTGTAACCCACCATGGTGATCCTCCCCATGATAATGAATTTAGCTGTGAAATTCCTCTCCACAGTAGTAATTTTCATGTCCTTGAAAATTATTCAATGGACAATACAGTAACAAGAAATCTCTCTTATCTTGAGGCACTTACAAATGTGAATCCAGTCATGTCTGATGCCTTACCATTAGCAGGTGAAATACTTTCTCAACCAGAAGATAGCCTGGGGTGTAGGTCATTCTCCGAACCACCCCTGGATCATTCATCTTCTAATTTGACAAATGAATTCTCTACCAATATTTTTGAATCTGATGAAGCAACAAAGAAGCACCAGCTTTGGTCCAATCAGGTAGAATAATTTTCATCAGATAACAAAGAGGAAGTGCTGAATATGAGAAAACAACTGGAGACAGGTGAAATACCAGTCATTTTTTGGCCTTTGGTTGACTCTCAGTATGATATTCCAGAAACGTTGACAGAAGATTGTATTCACGATATTTGTCTCAATATATGGGAAACTCTTTGTCACTTAAAAGAGAAAATATTATCTTATGATCAATATCAAAATCATGTCAAGATAATAGAAGGGTTGCAACTCCAAATTGATTTGGCATCTCTCTTATTTTCCCGACATCCAATGGTTGAAAAGCAGCAGAGACCCCTTCAGTGTTCATGCCTTGGTGCATTTAAAAGATTATGTCATTTAATTACCAATGCCCCATCTGGTATTCATATTAGGGGATGGGGTGTTCATGAAGCTTTGCATTTTACTGTGATCTCAAGCCAAAAAAGCCCACCAAAAGTGGTCTCATGCAATGTTATTGCCCATGGATGGTCACATTAAACTAGTTTTGTGTGTAATAAAATGCTTGCTCAAGAACATGCCTCAACTAGTTCTTCCCAAAGTCAGGTATATAAAGAAAAAGTTGTCCAATTACTCTTGCATCAAGAAAATTAGAATATTTAATAGGCTTCTCATTTAGATCATGTGAATCATTAGGTAACATAGGTATCATAAATAATCCAACGGTCATCTGAGCCAGGTGATTTGATTGGATGTTGGATGATGCATCCATCCAATTTCCAGACTAAAATCTGCAAAATTAGGAGAGCTTTTAAGAAAGTTTCAGATATATCAGCTCAAGATCCACCTCAGCTTGCCAGGTTGGGGACTCTTTTAACTCAACCCTCAGAATCAACAGACAAGATTCGAGGAGTTGAGAAGGAAGAACATGAACAGCCCCAGTCCACCAGACTAGGGACTTTTTCAATTTCTCAATATTTTCCTCAGTAAAATTCAGTCTCCTCTCGATTAGGTAAGAATCCACAAGAGGAACGTAGAGCCGAATTATCAGGAGACTCCCTCTAAATTATGGTTCATCAAGAAGTTCCTAAGGGATTAACCAAACAAAAGGAAATGTATCATAAAGGACATGGAAGAATACAGTATCGCAGAAGTGCTGATAAAAGGGCTGCAATGCGTTATGCATCCATAAATGTCATCAATACCATTGTCACCGATCCCCCAGAACATGAGGCTCACTCAGGGGAATCAGATGATGAATTTCATGTTCAAGATGTTGTACGTACTGAAACAAATAAAGAAGGTGTGCGTACCCAAAATCAAAGGCTTACCCAGAAACTAAGTATTTCTTCAAATAACCAACATCCCCCTCTCTGAAAGGTGTCCAACAAGGGGAAATGAAAAGGTCAGGTTACATTCCACCCTACCTCTGGAGAATTTCAGTCACTCTCATTAGAGGAAAGGTTCGCACAGCAAGAGGAATAAATGAAGGAGTTAAGGAGGTTAAATGAAGAACTACTTCAATGTAGTCTTCCTCTTAATAATGATGGAGTTAGTCACTCAAGGGAATTTGTTTCAACTACTGGGATGGATCAAAAATATCCACCTTTATAGGTACACACTCACAGGTCTAATCCTATGGGTCGTACGCAACATAAACCGGTAATACTACCATCAGTGACAGTACCGGTTGCCACACCCGTCCAAACTCCAGTTCTTGCACCTACACAGTTCCAAGCACAACTAGATGTTTCTCAAAAATTAATTACTACCATTGAGTCATTAACTACTTTGTTGGAATCTATGTAAGTAAATCATGCACCAGTTCAACCGGAGAAGAGAGCTTACCTTTAATGGGTGGATGTAATTCCTCCCCCATCAAATTTTGCAAGTACCACATTCCCAATTTTTAATGGTTCGGGAGATCCATAACAACACTTAACACATTTTGTTTCTCGTTGTGATCCTATGATCGGAACTCCTCAAAAAAAAGTAGTAGTTAATCTTAGGTGTTTTGTACAGTCATTACAAGGACCTAATTTTGTTTGATATAAAATCTTGCAATCTTGGTCAATTATTGGGTGGGAGGATCTCTGTCAAATATTCCTTCTTAAATTTATCTCAACATTTCCAAAGATGACATTTTTTTATCTTACCAATTGTAATCAAAGGGAGAATGAAAGAGTTTTGGACTTCATTACTCACTGGAAGGGATTAACATATTCCTTAAGTTTAGCACTCCCTCAAGAAGAGTTACTGCCAATCTATGTGGAAAATCTGTATGATGAATTACGCACACCGTTGATTCCTATGAAATATATAGGAGGGTTTCAAGACCTTACTTAAATTTCTCACTAGGTTGAAGACTCTCTTACAAAGACTAAGGCCAAAACATGTGTAATTCCATCAGTTCCAGGAAGGATAATAGGGAAAGCAGATACTGCTACAGTCACACTTAAACAAGCACCTGTACCTGATTCTACATCAAAACCTTCATCATATCAAAGGGATCAACCTTATGAGTGTCAGAAACAATGGCCGCCTCGTCAAGATGATCAAAGATATCAAAGATGTAAACAGTTTGAAGATTTGAATAACAAAGTTTATTCTTTATGGAATGAACAAGTTCTTGGCTACTTCATCTCGGCTCTGGAAAACAATCTGGTTCAGTTGCCAAGGCCCAAAAGGCCAAACAAGGAAGGAGATGAAGACCACCCCAACTATTTCCCATTTCATCAGATGTTAGGTCATCCTATTCAGAAGTGTTTTGTCTTCAAAGACCTCCTTAAAAAGATGGTGGACTCTGGAGAGGTAAAACTGAAAGGTTCTTTAGCCCAGGTAGCATGTGATACTGCTACTGATCCAGAGGAAGAAGGCGAGTGGCATGAAGTCAAAAGTAAAAACACGCAAAAATATAATGATTGGACAGTCAGGAAAACGATCGACCAAACTCATGACATTTTATGAACACAATTGAATCAACCAATTGTGTCTTCTGTTATGAATGCCACAAAAAAACTCCCTTCATCAGAAGCAAAATATTCAAAGAAGTAGCGTAATATAAAGAAATAAGAGCAGTCAGAAGAAGACGAGTTTGTGTCAAATCCTAAATTGTCTTTGACTCTGGAAGATTTTATGTCATCTACTTCAAAAGCACGGGCATCACCCCACCAAACGGCACAGCCTGAACTAACTAATCAAGTAGAATCTTCATCAGATAAAGAATTGATCTTTGGTTCTGTTAATATGATTCATTTAACAGATCCTTATTCCAATGTCAGTTTTGATTTTGATGAGCCTAAGTTCCCTGTATCTAACAGAGTAATTATAGGAAGAGACATAGGTATAGGATACATGGGAAGACGTGGATATTCCAGAAGCCACTATTTCAATCTTACCCCTTATAGAATTGTGTATGTAGCTGAAACTCGTGGCACAACCCTTCATCAGGCTCAACAAGAACAAGAAATTTCTTCCACACATGGAAGATTAGGTTCTGACACAGATATTTTGGAAGCCCGATTAGAGGTCAAACTTTCTTCCTCTCAGAAAATAGATAGACCTAGTCGGTCTAATCTATTGAATCCATTAGTATTTCCAACTCCCACCCTGATATGAGATGCATATACTTCCAAATCATCAACTTCTAAGGAACCTGAAAAACCATAGTTTCATATTGAGAAATGCATACCTTTGGACAAAAAGTATGATTTCTTGAAACATTTTTCCCAAGTACCGGACAAGTTATCAATTCTGGATTCCTTGAATCTATCAAAATATCTTCTAGAGGTGCTTATTGAGGCTTTGTCAAGTCCTCAAGAATTCAAAACTAAAATTTATGTGGCTGAGGTCTACCATATAGAGAATGATTCTGCAGAATGCCATGCAGTGATATCTTTTACAGATGAAGATGAATATGATGTTGTAAATGGACATATCATACCTTTGTATTTATCTAGAAAAGTCAATTATATAGAAATACGATGAGATTTCATTGATAATGGATCATGAGTCAATGTCATTCTTATTTGTACACTTCGTCGATTGGGCCTCAATGAATCTGATTTATCCCCTTATACATTGATGTTGCAAGGATATGATAAGAATGAACAAAAACCTCTGGGAGAGATTACACTGAGAATTTAGTTTGGAGATCTTGTTTCCAATTCAGATTTCATGGTTTTTCATTAGGATACAGCTTTCAACATTTTTCTTGGAAGACCTTGGATATATCAACATGCGGTCTTACCTTCATCCTACCATCAGTGTCTCAAATATTGTTTCAATGGTAAAATTGGTACATTGTATGGTGAAAAATCCCCATTCAATACATGTGAATCTCAATACATTGAGCCATATTTTTATCACATGGAGGGTAAAGAGAAATCCACGGCAAAGAAGGTTACCAAAATTAATGATCCATATGGTTTGGAAAAGATTCCAGTAAACCCATTCATACATGTGAGTATAGATTATGTGTTACCTATCAGTGATGAAAGCTTAAATGGAGATTTCGTCATTTCATCCACTAAAATCCGGAAATTCTATACTTCATCAACCATATTAGAAGAATTTATATCAATACTATAGGAAAATAATGATTTCTATTCTCAATCCATCATCTCCTCTCTATCACTTTAGAAAGACCCTTCATCATCAATAGGGTCAGAAATGGTAGCCTCTTCTTCTATATTTTTAGGCTTTAACTTCTCCCCTGACCATAGAAGTTTTGCTTCATCATCTACTATGCAAGTTGAAATAGAGGAAGTAACACATATTGAAGAAGAAGAGGAATATCTCATAGATGCTCCTCCAGCATTCAAAGAAGGTATATCGACCACTGTGGATGAACTCAGAGAAATAAATCTGGGTACAAAAGAATATTCACTCCCCACTTTAATTAGTGCGGCCATGAATCTTGAATAGAAATAAATGTATACTTAATTTTTAAAGAAAAATTGAGATGTATTTTCTTGGAATTATACAGAAATTTTAGGTCTTGATCCCGATGTTGCCACTCATCATTTGGGTTTGCTAGAAGAACATCGAGGATTCAAGCATGTTTTAAGAAGAACACACCCAACTTATGCCTTCAAAATTGAAGGTGAAGTTGATAAGTTTATCAAAGCTAACTTCATTAGAGAAGTTCATTATCCCAAATGGATGGATAATATTATTTCTGTGAAAAAGAAGAATGGAAAAATTAGAGTTTGCATTGACTTCATAAATCTTAATCGACATTGTCCCAAGGATGGTTTTATAGTTCCAATAACAGAACTCTTAATTGATGCAAAGGATGGCTATGAAGCACTTTCCATCATGGATGGATACTCTGGGTACAACCAAATATGAATGGCCCCAAAATATGAAGAGTCTACAACCTTCAGAGCTCCTCAAGGTGTGTTTTTCTATCAGGTAATTCCATTTGGCCTGAAGAATGTTGGTGCAATGTATCAACGTTCCATGCACCATATCTTCAAACCCTTTTTAGGTAAATTTGTTGAATTTTATGTGGATGATTTGGTGGTTAAATATAGACAACATTCTGATCACTTGGCTGATCTGGAAATCATATTCAAAAAACTTCGACAACACAATTTGAATATGAGCCCCTTGAAATGTGCTTTCGAGGTAACCTCAGAAAAATTTCTTAGCTTTATTGTACGCCATTGTGGTATCGAAGTTGATCTTGAGAAGAAAAAATCAATCCTTGGTATGTCACCTCCTTAAAATTTGAAATAATTAAGAGGACTTCAAGGACACTTGGCCTATATTCGGCATTTCATTGCCAATTTGGCAGGAAAGTGTTTACCCTTCACCAAATTAATGAAGAATGGAGTCACCTACCAATGGACTAAAGAATTTCAAGAATCATTCGCTATTCTCAAGAAATATATCTTGAGTCTTCCAGTATTAATGCCACTCATTGAAGGAAGACCACTTATTCTCTATGTGACAGCATTAGAGCGATCATTGGTTACCTTCATTTCCCAAAAGAATGATGTTGGGAATGAAAACAGCCTTTACTATCTCAGTCGGAATATGCATGAGGCAGAAACTCGATATTCAAGTATTGAAAAGTTCTACCTGGCATTAATCTTTGAAGTTCAGAAATTAAGACACTACCTGCAACATCATGAGGTCCAATTGGTATCTCCCAATAACCTGCTCAAATTTATCCTTAGTCATCCAATGCTTACAGGACGTCTAGCAAGGTGGACAGTTATTTTGTAGTAATTTAATATCCATTATGTGTCTCAAAAGGCAATAAAAGGCCAAGCTCTAGCCGATTTCCTTACTGAACACCCATCTGTAGAGGATACATCTTTAAATATTGAACTTCCTGATGAGGAAGTTTTCTCTATTCAAGATAATCCTAAAACATGGGAAATGTACATTGATGGTGCCTCCAGAAGTCCAACAGGGAAAAATGGAAGATCCTAAATTCAAAAAAGTTGGGTTAGGAATCGTACTTATTTCCTCAGAAAAGGCAGTACTACCCTATTCCTTCTTATTGTTGGAAGGTGGTACAAACAATGAAGCAGAACATCAATCTCTCATCGCAGGCTTGGAATTAGTGCTTTAGGCACAGGTGAATCACTTGAAAGTAAAAGGTGATTTGGATTTGGTAATAAAACAAATAAATTGGGATTATGCCATCAGAAAGGAAGAGTTAATCCCTTTGTGTGATTATGTCAAAGAGTTAATGACAGAATTTCCTTCAGAACCGACATTTTCTTAAGTCTCGTGGTCACAAAATACCCAAGATGATGCCCTGGATAATGTAGCCACATCCCAGGCAGATCCAAACAGGGATGAAACAATCATCAGTATTGCCCACCATCATGTAGTTTTACCTTTTGTTCAAATCAGAAAAGGGGAAATCAATTAAATCAGTCCCATTTCTAAACCATATTATCATACTATAGGATGGATGACACCTATCAGGGAATACCTTCAAAATGGAACACTCCCACCTGATAGAGCCAAGAAAGAACAAGTTTGGTGACGTGTGGTAAAGTTTACTCTTTATGATAGCCCAGATCACCAAATAATTATCTACAAGTGATGTTTTGATGGAATTATCTTCATATTTATTGATGGTGAATAGACAATGGATGTCATGAATGAAGTTCATGCAAGATTTTGTGGTTCCCACCAGTCTAGACATAGACTTTCTGGTCAAATCTGAAGGCTTGGATACTTATGTCCTTCAATGATGCAAGATTGTGTTGATTTCACTAAGAAGTGTCATTCTTTCCAAGTTTTTTCCAACTTCATTCATCAACCCCTAGAGTTGCTTCATATAGGTAAATACTCATGGCCATTGGCCACATGGGGAATGGATATAGTAGGACCTTATCCTACGGCTACATCCAAGCAGTTTAAGTATATTCTTACTTCTACTGACTTCTTTTCTAAGTGGACAGAGGAAATACCTCTCAAAGAAGTTAGTTATAAAAGCATTGTTAGCTTCAATAAGTATAACATCATTACCAGATTCAGTTTCCCTTATACCATATTGATGGAAAATGGCACCAACTTCTGTTCATCTGAAGTGAGAAAATTATATCTTGAATACAACATCAAATCCAACCATTCATATCGGCATCATGCAGCGGCCAATGGCCAAATAGAGGCCTTAAATAAGACTCTTTCAAACATACTTCAAAAGATGGTGGATAAAGATAATAAATCATGGCCTGAAAAAAAATCATGCTTTATGGGCTTATCGGACCACCACCTGCACTGCTACACGATTAACTCCATATTCATTGGTATATGGAATAGAAGCAGTCTTGCCCATTGAGGTTCAATTACCTTCACTCAAAGTATCCATTTGTGATCATTCATCCACATATGAGAAATATCAAAAGAGGTTTGATGAATTGGAACGATTAGATGATAAAAGATTGTGTACCCTGCACCACTTGGAAGTCTATCAGAATCTAATAGCACAAACTTTCAATAAAAAAGTTCATCTTCATTCATTCATTCAAGGATAATTGGTATTGGTCCTCAAAACTCCAATGATACCAGGAAATAAGCCTCCAAAGCTTGATCCAAAGTGGGAAGGACCTTATTCAATACATAAATTCTACTTCAATGGATCTTATTCTTTAATATCAATGGATAGAGAACTCATTAAAAATCCAACCAATGAAAGATTCTTGAATAAGTATTTTGTGTAATACAAATACACCCATTGTCCCAGCTACATGACACTAAACTGTGTAGTACCATTAGTGTTCACTGTAATACTTTAAACTGCACGGTCCCTTTAGTCATCACTTCAAGCCTTTAAATTGCATGGTCCCTCTATCATCCCACATGATGTTAAACTGTGTCCGCTTTACGTCATAAATGATAGTAAAATGTGCATAATTAGGGTTGTTGTTACCTCTTGTTTCGCACACCAAGCATGACTCGTGTGAGATTAGAGTAAGCTTCAACCATAACACCCTCTCTGGGATGCTAACCACACGTAAGTCCCAACACCATCTTCGGGTTGTCCTCAAGTACAACTCGATCACCAATTAATTCTCAATCAAACTACACAGACTTTGATCCTTATCGTTTAGGCTAGGTATGTAGGAAACCTTCTGAGGTTCAAGACCAAAACCAATATCTTTATATCGGTTCACCTCCATATCATATGATGCTGATTCATGAATCCCCACCTCCAAAACTAATATATTCACGTTGCTTCATCATCATCCTTGCTATATGACGTTAAACTATATAGTCCCCCATTGTCCTTGCTACAAGACATTAAACTGCATAGAAATACTTCCTAGCTACATGAAGCTAAACTATGCAGCACCAGTCTATGCATATGACCTTAAACTATTCACACTTTTGTCCTATACAACAATAAACTAGAACAGTTTCTGACACCCTCACCTGAGAGGAAATAATTATTGACATTGATCTCCAATCATGTTATATTCCAAGGACTACGTTCATACATGGCAATGCCCAAACCTTTAATCTTGGATCCAACCATCATTGAACTAAAGTCCTCTTTCACCCTTCACATGTACGAACCAAATCTGTACATAGGGTATTTCAAGAACTACGTATGGCTTGATTCCCATCCTTATGGGATACGTAGGAACGTTCGAGTATACCTCGAACCCAGCCCTAAGTATTTGGGCCTAACCCCAAACTCTACTGTCAGTCCCTTGGATGAAAATTCCCCCTGTGAGCACATGAATGTGGTATGAAAACCCTGGTCTTTATTCACATCAGGTTTATAACAAATACACAATGTATCTCCCTCATTATGGTCTGAGCTCTCCTACCCTAAACTAAGATCTCCTATGCTCTCGTCCCACATGATGTTAAAACTGTATTTCAATAACTACATATGACTTGATTATCATCCTAATGAGATATGTAGTGAATTCCAACATCTCAATTCAGGACCCAGCCACAACATGATTATGGTCAACATTGGTCTATCCATCTCTTCCATGCATTGAACAATACCCATTTTCATGTGTCATACTCCTAACCTTAAATACTTCCAGACCTCCATGACCCATTTCTTGACTTCTGGTCAAAAAATGTCTGATACTCGGGAATTCTTTTTCCTGACCATGTTGCACGTTCCCCTAGGTGTCCTTGCATAAGTAGTCTATATAACAGACCTGTCAGCCAAAAGATGCTGTTATTTGACTATGCAGCCAACTCCCTTAGGTGGCCCTGCATAATTCAACCCCCCGAACAGGTTCGTCAAATAGTGTTAAATTCATTCTTGGGAGGAAAACCTATTTTTTCCTCATTAGTCATAACGACGATATGTAGGGATCCACAAAAATAGCTATCCTTAACATATTTTTCTCATACTCTTTTTCATGATCTGAAAGTATTCAAGTCTATGGTTTATATTTCCCTTCTATACGTTTGGGTCAGACCTTTTCAGGAATGACATTCATCCAATTCTTTGACAATATTGATTGGGAATATCCTCTCCATATTCAAGTAATTCTCTCCATACAACAGACTCTATGCTTTGGGAAATTTTAATCTCTATAAACTTTCACTGGATTTTAGCAATAGAAAAGTAAAATTTCTGAGAGTTATTTTGTCTGACTATGCAGAACATACCCCTAGGTGGCCTTGTATAAGTAGTCTATGTAACGGGCCTTTCAGCAAAAAGATGTTATTATTTGACTATGTATCCAATGCCCTTAAGTGGCCCTGCATAATTCAACCCCCTAATGGGTTTGTTAAATAGTGGTTACTTCACTCTTAGGAAATACTTCCTCTAATTCTTTTTTATCCCTTTTTTCATATCATCCCTCGGATTCAAAATTTTTTAAGTCATATTTTACATGTTTTCCCCCATACTTGAATGTGGTAATATGTTTTCAAGAAAATTATTAAGTAATTGAGTCAATTTTAATCTGTTTGGTCAAATCTATTTGACCTTAAACATTAGCCTTTTTATGTCTGACATGAATGACTTTAAACTGCCAACAAAAGACAGGGTAATCATTAAATTGGGAACTTGTAAAAGGAACTTTAATCAAAATTCAAGTCCCATCTCGCTAAACATACATATTGTATGATTTAGGAAATATTGAGCAACAAAAGATGAAAAGTTGGTGGGGTTGTTTGTATAATACTAGAAAAAAAATCAAACTATACTTACTAGGCCCATTGGAATAGGTAAAAATATATATAATTAATTAGCAAGAGAATGCAGGTACAAATGATCGAGGATGAAATTTCTTTTTCATTGATGTACAAGATTAGAAGAACATACAAAGATTAGAGTATCTTCTCTTTTTCAAGAATTACAAGAGGCTTTCAACATAACTCTTCATTTGATTTATGGCATCCCGAGCTTCATCAACAGCCACTTTAAGTTCATTCACTCGACCAGTTTCACTCTTTTCATCTTGATGGAGTGCTTTCTTGGCATCTTTGATGGCTTTCCTACCATTCGTTTGGACTCCTTACAATCAATTATTAAGCTGGTCAAGTTCCCCAGTAACGGCATATAACTGTTATTGAAGATGCATCTGCTGGACAACTTTCTCCATGATCTTATGCTTCATCTCCTTCAGCATTGTACAATGATAAGACTCATCTTAGGACATCGTAGCCTCGAATTCACTGATATTGGTCAGCATCCTTGCTCTGATCAGATCTTGACGGCACTTTTTCTCCTGCTCCCTCCTTACGATGACTTGTTTCACCACGGTATGGATCTCTTGATATCCAAAACCGCCATGTCCCAGCATGATGAACAAGGATGACAGTCGCGGTATCTTTGAAGACATCTCTTCAAGAGGCACTTTGGATATGATCTTCCATATATTTTTTTATGCCTTGGGATGTGAGAATTTGAGTGCCTTTTTCACCTCGAGTTCTGATTGAGCATCACTATCACAGAGGGGGAATATAGTCAGGGGTTAATGCACTTAAGGAAGTGCCATGTTCTGCTCATTCCCCCCTGACCCTTGGTACTTCATTTTCTACTCCCGTTGGGGCTGATTCTGAGGCTTCACCTCCAGATCTAGACACTGAAATTGATGGTCCTTGATAGTCAATTGAAATATTTGGTTAGTTCCCAAGGATAAAAAAAGTTGATTAGTGATCTTGAAAATTATGTACATCCACAAATATTATCATCTTTTACCCAACGGTAGATCAGCAGCATGACAAGGCTCCTCCCCATATTTCCTAGCTTCAACAGGATTTTCAGGACAAGTTTCAAGAAGCTCTACCGGGTTAAGCTCCACTTGAGCTAGAATCTCTGTAATGATAGGGTTGTCTATACCCCCTTCAGGCATTGGTAGATTAGAATCTTGCTCATATGGAACTTCACATTTTAACCAATCATGTTCATATATGTAAAAAAATATTTTAATAGGACGCAGGATAACACTCACGTCCAAAATCTTCTAAATCACATGGTAATTTAACATGATCTAAAATTTATTCAAAAGATGCGCTGAGTTTCATCATTTCATCTAGTGATATCTCAGATTCCTGGTTAGTCTCACTAGTGGGAGCATTAGAAATGTCCTCTTGGCGACCCTCCTCCTGTGACCTCCGACCCCGAGCAGCTTCCTTAGAGAAAATTGCAGAGTTAGTTACAGTGGTCACCAAATGTTCTGGTGCAGGTGTTGAACCTATACCATCACAGAATGGAAGTTAGTTGATGTCTTAATTCAACATTCTATGAAGTATTGTTAATTTACCAGAAGAAGGATCTTCTCTCCTTGTAGTAGATACAGGAGAAGTACTGGGAACAAAATCTGGCTATTCTTCTCTCCTCATTTCTTCAGGAGCAGCCAGGTCAGCATGAATTATGCGACTGTTCACCCGTACCCTTCTTCTTCCTCAAAGGAGGGTCAGTCCTCTCCCTCAAAGGGGAAATCAAAGAAACCCCCTGCAATCCCAAGAAGTATGAGTAATCTTTTCATGATTTAGGATTCATGACTATCCAAAGGACTTACCACTACTGACGAAGCATTTGGTTGTGGTCTTCTTCCTTCAATTATTTTGCTTCTTTGACTTTTTGGGTGTATTGATGTTGTCACCTCCAAATACCGGTATTGGAGAATGAAAATACCTTTATAACTCCTCGTCCATGGTTTGAATGCTTGGAGATACCTCACCCGGCTCACGAGGAGATTCAGCGGCTCCAAGAGTGATTCCATCAGGGCTGTACTACAGTGAAGGAACCTCAGTAGTTCCTTTCTTAACAAGTTGCAGGACGAAGAAATTAATTTCCTTGAGTAACAATGATTTGACTAAAATCAAGTTGCAAATAAAATAAGGAAAGAAACTTACATCTTCAGGAGCCATATAATCGTGTCACTCTTCATATACTGAAGCACCAATCCCCTTAGTGGTGCCACAATTCATCATTTCCTTCACCTGCTTGGTAATAGGAATGGAATCATCAGTGTCATATATGAGCATTTCCAGCTCTCTAATGCAATCCCACACTTCATCGAGGTTATCCTCGAAGTAAATATCAGTAGAATCTCGGATATTCCCTCTCCAGGGATATATATCCCTTTTCATGAGTCCATCTAGGTAGTTTCAGTATCACAATATAGACTCTGCCATGTCTGGACAGCCTCTGGCCGTAAATATTCATCATTTTCACTAGAAGGCTGCGAGGAGGGTCCTATAATCTGGGACTTCAACTTCTTCCCAGCTCCTGCAATCAATGATAAAGGATAATAAAATGAAACTTGTTTCTCTATAAAATAATAATGACTAAATTGCCTCAATGATATAACTCACTAGGAGTCGATGGAGTAGGTATCTTGACTCTGGCATGAGGATTATTTCTGACATGAGGCTGCTTTGAAGCATGTCATGCCTCATCATCCCCATTCTGGAAATCCGGCAAATTAGACCCGGGTGAAGAACTCGGTGAATCAGCTCCGGGTGAGGAAGAGTCACCTTCGAGATGAAGGGTTTCTTTCCTGACAGTTATCTTTTTTGTCCCCACTCGAGGAACCGGATGATTCAGTATCCCTTCAGGGTATGATGATACCTAGTTCTCGGCATACCATGTAGTCAATTGACTCGCCGCTCCAGCAACTGGTAGATCAAACACTGCCCCAGTATTCTCTATAGCTGTCTGCACCCATAGTTGTCGGAAAACCATTGGATGCTGCTCTAACCTGTCATGCATGGGAGGGGATACAACAATTTGTTGCAGATACTTGAATTGGCGTGCAAATCTATACAGATCATAGGCCTCACATATAATCTCTATGTCAATTCAAGTGGCCAATACACCATCTCTGCAAGCTAGCATATACGACTTCAATTCCAGGCTAGTTGTTCCATCATCAACAAACCACCCGGTTGGCGGTTTTCTATAAGGAAAGAAATGAAATTCCTTGAACATTCTCAGCCTCAACTTTAGATCATAAGGATTGAGGGATAATGGAGAAATTATAGAAAAGGCCTACACTGATAGCCTAAAATAACTTCCAGGAACATGTACTCTGCTCTGTACAACATAAGTTCTAATGTGAGTGGTGATCCATCCCCACAAAACTTGGAATGGTCCCACTATTCTCAAAGGATACTTACCCATATAGACATGGATTAAGATCCTGTGAATCTTCACCAAAATCAGGGTGGCCAACCCAACCATTTTTCTCTCATCCAACTTGGCTGCAACAACGAAGGTCCCTAGATTGATTCCTCTCTTCGAATCCCTAATTGGAAGAAGATAAACGTTGAGCTACAAGGCTAAGAATCCCACCAGATAGGTCTTCTCTAGGATTCTTTGATTCACTTCATACCCCCATTTTTTAAAATCTCCCTCTTCCAGAGTTGGCTAGAATGTGACAAGATAACCCCTCTTCTCTGCTCTGGGGCAGCTGGTAGGAAGAGTACAGGTGGGCCCCTTATCCTTCTTGTTTATCAAAAACATATCCATACACTCCTCTGGATGAATATCCTTTCTAGAATGAGTTTTGGTGGACTTTTAATTATTGAGCTTGTAGAGAATTTTTAATAACTCTTGATCCAAAGTCTGAGTCTTATCTGAATCGTTCCATGTTGCTTTTTGAGGGATGAACTCATCATACATGTCTCCCAGAGTTGGAGCCATCGAGATCTTGTAGACATCCCACAAGATGATGCCTACTTCTCCATGAGTCAGATGGAAAGAATTGGTTTCTAGGCTCTAGTATCTGATTAGATCCAGCACAAAATCATCATTCCTATAGACATATGTCTACCCAGCCCAGAAAGCTTCATAAATTGTAGCTCCCTTCAGATCCTCAACAAAAACTGCACAGGTTTGTCAAACTAATATGACCACATCCAAGTTGGCTTCACACCTTCTCCAGGATAGAAATCCCAACTCTTCTTCCATCCCCTAGATTGATCCATCTGAGAATTTCCGAAAATAGAGGGATAGCATAGCGGCTGCAGCTCAAGCTTGTGAGGCTTCAAATCTAGATTACATGGGCTATGTTGCATTATGAATTCCTTCTCCACTATCCCAGCATTGACAAATAATCCCACAACTGAGACATTTTCTGAAGCTACATTTGTGTAAGTCTGAAACCAAGAATCAAGAATATAATTATTTTCCTCTGGAACGTTGACTCCTTGCAGATGACCACAGCCATATAAAGGAACGTAACTACTTAGTGGGAATTTTACATGATATTTCTTCAAGTAATTGGCCAATTATGGGAGAGTTTTGTCGCAGATATCATAATAGTCATGGCCAACAATTTTTATCATATAATCAATTCTCTTGCTATCCATCTCATCAGTCAATCCAATTCTTTTGGGAGCCATTGAATCTGCACAAGGATCAAACAGTTAACTTTTAAATAAGTCTGTTTTTATGAAATACTTGTGAAGAAAACAAAAAAATGGATAAGGTATTAAGGCACGCAAGTGTGTTCGTGCAAGTGTGGTCGCGCAAGTGTGGTCACACAAGTACTGTCGCACAAGTAAAAATATTACTGGAGAAGCGTGACACAGGAAAAAAGCAAGCGACCAAATAGATGCAGACACTTTCATGACGAGAGATCAAAAACTCGAAAGGCGGGATGGTGTGCGTGAAGTGAAACCCATATATATAGGAAATCCCACAACCCTGTGCGCCGGAACCTGTGCGTCAGAACCTATACGCCTACCATTTGTGCACGGCCAAACCCTTATTTCTCGTATTCCTCATAGTCAAATCCTCTTTCCTTTTTCAGATCCAACTCTGAGGGGGGACTTTTGTTGACGCTCCTTTCCATCAAAGAGTCTAAACAAATGGAAAAGGGGAATACCTTAAGCACAATGAGAGTCATCCTTTGAAGAACATCAAAAAATTGACAAAGGCATGAACAAGGAAACCTTTAATAATGGGTCGTGCAAGTTTCTTTCTAGTTGCACAAGTCACTTTAATGCCACATACGGGTCGCACAAGTCACTTGCACACCCTATTTATTTTTTCACCCAAGGTGCCCAGTGGCATATAAATACCCCCTGTGGGCCCCCCGTTTCAAAGACAAATTTTCTAAAACTCAGATTCAAGATCTGGTCACCCAAGTCTTTTTCTGATGTCATATGAACACTTGTAAGGTAATTCTTTACCTAGAATGGAATCTCTAAAGAGGAATAATAATTCCTAAGTGTTAGAATTCATCAACACTTGCACGCCTAAGATTCTACCCATTAAGGTAAATGAAGGCACTTGTGCGCCGCCTTTCCCTCTCAAGGGAACTTGCGTGCCACACTTCTAGAATCCTCTAGGGAGGATACCAAGGGCTTGAGTTCAAAGTCGCCCAAGTATTACCCTATGGATTATTCATAGCCCAACGTGACTCATGTCGCAGATGTCTAAATGTGAGACCAAGACTTGCGCGCCAGAACAATACATGCATGCATACTTCCGAGTCACCTCCTTTCCTCAAATCCACCTCTCCTATTCAAGATACAGCCTTCAAAACCCTCTTCAAATCCATTTATGGCATGGTTCCTTTGTCGGCCTCCTTGTCTGAAAGGAGTTCTATAAGAACATCCCCCAAAACCATGTAACTTACAGGCTTTATGTCACCACGGTTAGGGGTTTCTTATATAACCTCATCCTCTGAGATGAGAAGATCTTTTGGTTTGGGCCTCCTTCTCAGAAGTATGCCCCAGTCATAATTTCCTTTAATTGGGAATCCTCCTCAGGAGTAATACCTTATCTTAATTCTATTGATTTGGGTTTTCTTCTCGAGAATAAAACTCAATCATAAGTCCCTATTAATTTATGCTTCCATTTCAAGATTAATTCATGGGTTAAAATTCCAAATCTCCATAAAATAAAAATACCTTTATAGACCCTGCTTCTTGGGATTCTTTCCTAAGTCCTGGTCTTAATTTATCTGGGCAGTCATACATACGTAATCCCCATATCATTTCTCATAACTACATATTTTATGGAACCATCATCAAGCCTACTAATACCTCTTTTTTCTCACACCGAGCATGACTCACGTGGGCTTAGAGTTTGAAAGTAATCACGACATTTCTTTCTAGGACATTAACCATGCATAAACCCCATATTTTTTTACCTGAACTATGTGGTCTTTGTTCTATGCCTTAAAAGTAAGTACATAGGAAGCCTTTATAAGTTTCAATCACATCTCCCATTAATTATTTTCCATCCCATATTACATTAAACTATATCCTTCTCATCGAACTACATGAGTTTTGATTCCTTTTTAACAAGGATATGTAGGTAGCCCATCTACGGGTACGATCCCAACTCCAAAATAATCCATGTCTTTCTGAAGGACAATAAACTTCAAGTGCCTCACTGAGAGGCTTTAAAACCAGTATGGTCATCATAATGACCAAGATATTTATATATAATGTATTGAAGGATACAATTGACTAAGAATCTCCAATACATACAGATGATTCTTCATTGATGAAGAACCTAAAATACATATAAAAGATTCTGTAAATTTCATACATATCAACCATTGATTGCTAAATATAAAGGAAAAATCATTTTTATACTTTGTGAATTAATAAGGAGTCATGAACACAACATAAATTTATAAGAGAGTCCCGGAGTAGGTAATAATTCCCCCTAACAAGGTGTGATGAGCCTGACCTCCCATCCCCTCGACCAATGCAAATTCATAAGCCTCATCGGTCCATGACTAATGAGCACCTACCTTTGGAAAGTAGGTCCAAATGGATATAGAATCATTGGATTTTTCCAGTTATATGAATAAACCCATTAGAAACCGATTGGAAAGTTTGAACATTTAACAAATTAGGTCATCCCCTTTTCCAGAAGAAACAATTTCCTTATAAATTATGATAATAAAAGTGAATTAAATATTTACAAGACTACTATAAAAAATTTCAAAATAAATAATATTGATATAATACATGACTTTCTAAGATATCATTACCACAAAGGTGACATAACTCTTGAATCCATTGGTACTAAACATCAGTTTGTAGATATATTTACAAATCCTTTGAATATAGAGAGAATAAATTATATGAAACGTGAATATGGAATGATAAATTATATTAATTTGTATTAATTTAGTTTTATTTATCAATTCCTACATCAAAATTTTTTAAATTGTTGTTCTCTACACTTTTCTATAAGTAACCATGAAGTATTCCTTAAATGTTCAGTAGTTTGAACATGAGTTTTTCATTCAGGAAGTCACCATGCCAATTGTGAACAATTTCTCATGTAGTCAGAAAATTCATCATGAGTAGTTACTCAAATAGTCACTAAGATTACTATGGAAACCTATATATACAATCAGTATGTTTTTAACATGAACATCTAGGTAATGTGGTTTGAAAACCTACATTAAGGTTATGGATAGCATTCTTACCATGATTTTTTTATTTACAGATCCATAATCAGTAGGCTTACTATGTCTATTTACATTGATTGTTTTTTGAGAAAATATATTGGTAGGGTACCTTTTATTTTTATTATTCTCTTAGTCCCTGGTTTAATTAAATTAGAATTAAAATTTAAATCTGAATCATTACCCATATATTCCTTTAGATATCCTCTATCAATTTAAGGTATTTTGAGTGGATCATTTTATCTCATTTCTATCCTCTTTCTCTCCCCATCTCAAACATCTCAAATTTACCTCACATTTTTTAACAACCAGATATCTAAAATAGAATCTAAATTATAAGGATGAATAAAATTTTAGAAACCTTTATTTCAATTCATTCAACTCAATTTAATAAGTTGAATAAGTTTAAATATTTCTCAAGTTCATTAGTGAAGATAAAGAAGCTATATCTTATTAGTCATCTTGTTTCAAAAAAAAATCAATCATTGGTGTTTAAATTCAATATGATCTCTTGTTTTTAATAATATTTTGGAATAAGGATAGGTTAATTGGTTTATTGAAAATTTTAAACCAATATATCTGAATCTAATCTATGAGTTTTATGAAAACTATGAGTTTTTTTCTAGAGAGAAGAGAGACAAAGTTAAATGATGGATAAATCTTAGAGTTTTGGAATTCTATAATAAGAATCAAGAAATGTGTTTGTGTGTGACACACTATGAATAATATGATTATCATCATGGTTTGTATCCAATTAATTATATGCACTTTGAATTTCATAATGACATGGATGAGCTCACTGGTAATGGGACTCTTAGAAGACCCACTGTTGTTGAGTTGAGTTTTGAATATAGGCCCTTGGTTAAATTTATTCAGAATGTATTATTCCAAAAATATATTTACTTTAGTACCCTAACACATGAGAACCTATTTTTATTTTTTTATGAATGTTGGTGTTTAAATAATCCTTTTTAGATATGTTGTGAGATACCTGATGGAGCTTTGAAATCCAAATTTTGATTTTAGTTCCTTACACTACCCTAATATTATTTTCTATTTTCTAGAAAATAATGGATTAGTTCCTCATGGGGAGTAAAAGTTAATTTCGTCTAATAGATTTTTTATTACCCAAAATATTTTCAAGAAAATAAATTTAAATTTCAATCCATAGAAAAAGGAATAGGTGGCTTACCTAGAGAAACTCTATGAATAGTTTAACCTGGTAAAGTATCTTGTTAGACCTAGGGATCGGGTATCTCTTTTTCTTAAAATAGATGATGTTGTGGAGTATTTATATAATAATTTTTATCCTTATAAATATGTAGAAGAAGTATCCTAGGAAAATTTCATAAACTAATTAGAAACAAAATTTCCAGTCCTTAATTATGAAGATAGATTAGCTTATGAGGTTGAGTTAGAATGGGATGAATTAGTTGGATCTGATAAATATAGGGATACCATATAAGGATATCTTATCACTAGGAGTTATCATAGATAAACCGTACCTTATTCAACTTATAAGGGTTATAATTCCCCTTGTTCTCATTTATTTGGATTATAGTATCATTATTTTGATTATGAAGATCAATTATGCAGTCTACCAGAAAATGGTGGACCTTCCATTCCCTCTATTAAAATAGCTTTGGAAGAATATTTGATTTGATGTTGAAATTAGATATATAATTTAAGATTATAATACTATTATTCATGATGAAATTATTGAAAATTTGTATAAATGTGGTGTTGAATCTATTAACAGTGATGGGGATCAAACTATAATAGATAGATCTATATATGATTATCCTAATGTAGATGGTAGGCATCTGGATTGTGATATGTTTCCCTCTTCTCTTGCACCCTCCATTCCATCATCTTTATATGTCACTAAAGATTATATAGACGTGTTTAAATAAGGGATGTTGGACATTCTCAAACATGAATTTGATTAATTTAAAAACACTTTTTTGGAAAGTTAGAAAAGATAATATTTATGAAGTAGTTACTGTTTTAATTAATCATCTTCATTCTAGATTTAATTTCATAATAGAAATGATGTTGAATGATATTTTATATTTTAGATCTGTGGTTAGGGATCTATAAGATTATTCATTTGACATGATGATTTAGTTATGCTATAGGTTTAATAATGTAGTTTTTTAGCCTGCTCTTGTGTCTTTTTCGCCTCCTGTTTAGTGAGTTTTTCATGAACACATGACCAAATAGGATATTCAAGATGAGTTGAAATTGTTGTTTAAAGAGTTCAACATGACTCGTGAAGTTGTGTATGATAGGTTCCAAACCCATATTGTGAAAACTCTGGATATAGTTCATGATATTCTCAAACAATCCAGTTATGATCGAGAAATAATCATGAGTATAATTTATTATTTTTTAAGTAGGATCTTTACAAATTCAGATATGAATGTGATATTTACGGATCTTACATTCGATTTGAAGATTCTATATATGACCCAAGATTTTAAGATTCAAGTTGATAATATTAAATTAATGAATCTTGTTTTGGAAGCTTTCTTGGAGAATCAAGATGATTTCCTTCAAGGTTTGGAGCACAGTTCTTGGGCAATAAGTGAGTTCACCCTATTGATGCAACCGTATAATTATAACTCTCAGACAGATGTCCCCGTGTAACAACCCAAATTTTTATCTATAGAATTACCCTTCTTATAATTATTTCATATGGTATGAACACATAATAGACCACAATTCAAGCATTATAAATGATGAAATAATTAAATAAGAAGTGTTTTTAGAAGTTAAAGAACCTATACAGATGAAATAGTAACTTGACCTTTGGAATAGTAATTTGACCCTTATGAATATTTAAATATCCAATTAAATAGTAACCTCACCAATAAAATTATAAGTAAAATTTATCCATCTTATAAGTGACAATGATATATAATTATATCATATTATAATTAAATAAATATTTTAAAATTTATTAATCAAGTATTGGTATTTTTATATGTCATAAATATTTAATTACAATTTTTTTTCTTTAATAATTTAAAAGAAGATTTATTTTCATAAAATTTATTCATAAATTAATATTTTGATGTCTTATTATTATGATATAATTTCATGAGATGTTAGTTACTTTTTCAAAGTGTTATAAAAGAATTTGTAGTTTTGAAATATATATTTTTCATGTAAATTATGATTTTAATTGAAAATGATTTTTCTCATATTTAGAAAATTATTTTCATAAAATTGAGTTCATTTTTGAATTATAAAAATTGAAAAATGGTTAAGGTGAATTTTTGGGATTTTTATGAAATACTTGAATTGTTGTGAATAGTAAAATAAGGTAAGTTAAAGATACTATTCTATGAGTCATGGTTGATGTAAGAAAAATTGGTTCGAACTATCAAGATCTAATTACTATATTTATTATCAATAGTCAACACTATTTCTTGTCTTTATCAAAATAATAAACTGAAAATTAAATAATGAGAAAACACCCCCTCCTCTACTATAAATATCACCCCTCACCACATCTTTTCCTCACACGTCTCAAGCCTTGACTCATCTCCAAATTATTCCAAATAATATTCCCAAACATCTTCCCCACATCCAAAATATTTTGGTCTTAACAAAAGACCAAAACCAATCCCATAAGGAGGTTCTCAAGAAGAAGGAATCAAGAGGTAAAACCCTCTTCTGTTTTCTTTCAATTTATTTTCAAGTTCCTTTCTTTTGTTTTCCTCTAGTCACCTACCCTCATCCAAATGGCATGAAAAGTACATAATATTAAATATAGTGAAATTTTATCATGTTTATAGAATAATTATTCATCATATATATTCACCTCTCTCTTTTAATGTAAGAATGAAAATATTGTCCGTGAGGTGCCAATTTACCACCTTCGTAGACGACATGCTTTTATATTTCAATTCTATCTTCAAGGCTGGTCATGAAACTATTTATATGGTTGCAACATATTGTAATATATTTAATATATCTTATTTAATGTTTTTTAATTACTTTTTATTCATTATATTAATTTATAAAATAATATGAATTTGTTGAGATCAAAAAATTCTAAATTAATCTAAACGATTACCATTAATGAATTCTCAAATGAATCATCCTTACTTCTGGGAAAAATGGTTTTTTAATATTATATATGTTAGTTAGTAACATATAAGTTCATTTTTGGACAAATATCCTCATTCTTCATGATTTTCCATACACATATAGAAGTAAACTGATCATGAAAACCAAGGAAATCAACGCTCCCAAACGATGAAATTGAATCTCTTAACCCATCGAAAAGGCTATAAATAAACTTAATAAAGTTATAATAAATATAATACATGTATAAATGGTACTTTAATTATTAATTAATGAATCTAATTTTATTATTCAGGAAATTTAGATCACGTTCAAAATCGTTTCAGACATAAGGTATGAGATTCTACCCGAACCTCCATTATTCCTTTGGGTTATTCTTCCTCTCTTTTTACCCAAATGAAATTAATTTTTTTTATTTAAATATTATATATGTTGTGTATATGTTCCAAAATAATGTATCAATATCCATGCATCCTTATTTTTTGGGATATAAAGGTTTTTAAAATTTTCCCTACTCAATTCTTCCTGATAAGAAAACCCGATTTTAGGGAAATTCCTCGAATTCTTACCCAATTTCAAGTGAACTATATAATCTATTTGAAGCCACATTTATTTTCATAAAATCACTCAATTTATCATAAGAAACTAAATTGGTTCAGTCCTGGTTTTATACAGACAATTATTCCTTCTCCATTTAAAATAATCTTTAATGTTTTCTAGTAAACCGCATAAAAATATTTTATTTCTAACATTTTTTAATCAGTCTTTTAACTTCTATTTGATATTAATTATCATTATATTTTTCTATATTCCATTATTAATTTCCATTTATGATTTAAATACATCATTTAATGTACACCACTATGATATTCCCTTTTGATTTTCCTTTTTACATAATTATGATCCCTAATTCGTTCCATAGGTAACCCTTATGTTTATGTTTGATTGATTATGTTTTGTTCTTTATGTGGAAAACATATTCATCAACATGTTATGATGGTTGCACCCAGACATCACTTAAATTCATTATGTAAATTTTAGTCTCTTGAGACATTATGTGTGACAGTTTTGGTGGTTTTCCTTGACTCGTGCTCTTCTATGTGCAATGAGCCTTGAATCATGTTAAAGTCATGTTTTATGTTTCTACCACAATACTATGAATTCATGATTATATGATACCTTTTATGATTCCATATTTTTAATCATGTTCCATTCCTTTTTATATTATTATGTTATGCCTTCAAACCCATGTTCTGAGATTTATTTCAATTTTTATTCCCTTACTAAGATTTTATCTCATCCCTTTGTTCGTGTTATTCCCCAGGTTATCCTAGGAATATGTAAGGTATAAAAAGAAGTTAGGATCTCATAAATTATGATAAATTGAGAAATGTTTTATTTATTACCATGTTTTAAATTTTATGTACCTAGTCTTCCAAGACACTAGATTTTTTGATCCTTGGCTTGTAATTTGATGATTAATTATGTCAAAAATCATGTAATGGTATGTGTAAAAGGATAGAGGCACTCACTAATATTTATATACCCTATAATAATGGTTTGGAACTATTTTTATAGGTCTAAAACCCATTGGTATAGCCAATACCAATGGTTTGGAGGATTTTTGGCCAGTTTGGTGTTGAGATTGGTCTATACCTACAGTTCTAGGAAAATTGTTGGTATAGACCTATACCGATGGTTTGAAAACCCATTCATATAGGTTATATGAAAACATATACCAATAGTTTTATAAAATAATTTTTATATGTAATTCAATAAAAATTGTCTTGGTTTTGATCCCAACTCCTCCCATTTGTTATCTAACAACTTAACCACTAACCTAACATGACTTATTTGAACATAATTTTATAAATATATATATTTATATTTATAATTATTTTAAATTTTTATTTATTTAATATTATTTGACAAAATATTCCATAAATATATGTTTACATATACCAACGGTTCTCAAAACCATTGGTATAGACCTATACCGATGGTTTTGAGAACTATTGGTATAGGTTCATTGATTTTTTTAGCTATACCAATGGTTTTGGTGAAACCATTTGTATAGGGTCCAAAACCGTTGGTATAGGTCCAAATTAGTGACCTATACTAGAGATTTTGTAAAAACCATTGGTATAGGTCCATATAAGTGACTTGTACCAATGGTTTTGGCCAAACCATTAGTATAGGTCCAAATTAGGGACCTATACCAACGGTTTGACCAAAACCATTGGTATATGTTCTATTTATAAAAGTGAATATACCTAGCCCCTTTATCTTTTCCTTTATCTCAGCATACTAACTCTACTATCATTAATTCTTTTTCCTAATTCCTACATAAGAATTTCAATATCTTATACTAGTTTCTATGTGTTTAGTTATTGTGAACCTTCCTCCTGATCTAATATGAAGACTACTTCTTATATTACCTCAACATTAACTAGAAAGGATCATTTCCTTTCTATATAAATCAGATATGAACCTCATTCGGAATCATGTTAGGATTTCGAAGATGGATTCATTGTACACTATTTATACACTTTATGAACTATATTTTGATATATTAAATCCATACTCTCCTTTATTCTTATCTTTATTTTATATTATTCCTTATCATATTTTTTTGGATAATCTCAAGGGGTTAAATTTGATTAATTAAAATTAACTGAATTTATTGAAAACACGAGGATGAATTAATGAATTTTTTATAGATTTATTTAATTCCATTGAAAATATATATTCTGTATATAAAATTCCTATCTATTTTATTACTATGATTTTTGATCATAAAAAAGGGGAGATTTATGGATTATAATAGAACCTACTTATTTTAATAAAACCAAATTATGTTTATTTTGTTATAAATTGTTTTCATTTTGTATGTTATAAAATGGTTTTCTAAGAAAAATTGCAAAAATGGCTAAGTATAGAGATTATTATGCCACATTACCTTATGAAGGTCATGTGACTGTGTCACCTTACTACTTGTTATACTTCACCTCACCACACTAACAAGCATTTTACCATGAGTTATATGAAAAAAACTTTTCTATGTCATGAATTGACTACACATTCAAGATTCCATTACCATGAGTTGAGAGTAACCTTTCCACATATACAATCAACCTACCATGAGATCAAAAGACATGACCATGAAAATTAGTAAAGTTACAACATGATTAAAATTACCTAATGCTTGGAGAAATCAAATTATCATTACATGTTATTTATAATTTTTCATAAATAAATATATTGATTATGTCTTCTACTTTAGTAGCCTCATGATGAAACAAATTATCACATGATGTTATCAACATGCCACATGTGAAAATGAGTTGACTGAATGAAGAAATGAACCAATTGTGTCACCTTTCCACATCAACAAGACTATGTTAGGTTTTAAGGAGCATAACTAACAATACATTATGTGAATATATATTATAATGTCTCTCTTAATAGTGGAGCATTTAAAATATTCAATGGATATTTTTGGATCATTAAATGGATTGTTAATGTGTTTAATAAAGAATTATTATTCTCTAATAGCTACTTTTTATTAATATATATTTAATAGAATTATTTGATCATGTGAAGATAGAGTGTGTGTGTGTGTGCAATATCAACAATATTTCATACAACACATAGTATCATATAAAAAAATTTACACAATAACTTTTTCTACAAATAAATCTCTATGATACTCTATTTTCTTGAATTTTCTAAGAAATATACAAAATATCCTCCCAAAAATAATTCTATATCTCTAGATAATCGAATCAATTATGATCAAGCTGCATTAAATTTCCTATCTTTCTATATCTTACTCTTTCTATATCAACTTTTCTTTTGATCCATATTTTATAATTATTTATTTATCTATAAAAACATGGTCTTGTGTTTTAAATAGGAGAATACTTGATATTCACTCAAATCATTTATTTTTCATTCCCATGAATTATTGTAGAAGAGTTCTTTTATGACATGGTATCATTTTCATCAAACATACAATTTTGGAAGATGTTTAGTGCCAAGAAAGTGTTGTGAATTACTATTTGTAAAACCCAATCTAGGTTTTGGATGAGTTTATTAATCAATAAACCACATGGTAGTGAGTCACTTCCATGTAGAGGGGATTAATTGTGATCTTGAGACCAAACCCCTTATTTTAATTCCAATTTATTTTTCTATTTTTTTTCTTGAAGTAAAAATTAGTTTCCTTTTTCTTAATCGTAACAAAAAAGAACATTAATAGTTAGTATTAATTATTTTTTATAAAAATTATTTGATTATGTAAATTAATTTCAAAAGATAATGTATCTAAAATATATTTTAACTAATCCATAATCTTGTTTATGGGAAATTATTTGAAATATCAAATTTATATATTTCTACAAATTTTTGTTAACATGGTATTTTTATTAAAATCTTGATCTAGTTTTTAATTTTTTAAAAAAGAAAATTTTATTGGGAACTAAATTCACCCACCTCTTGGGTTACTGAATCTGAAAAAAAAACATAGTATTTTCTTAATTCTCCAAAATATACCAACCAGGTTATTGAATAAATCACATGTTATTCATCCAATAGATTAATACAACACATGTCCCTCTTCCAAGTAGTTGAACATATCAAATTTTACTCATATATGAATCGTCATGAATTTTATCATTATAGATCAATCATGGTCAAAATGTATTTAATCACTATAAAAGTATACTAATGTAATCTTGGTTTTTTTAAAATTGACGACAAGATCAACAACATACCTAACCATACATTGATTAGCTATGTCACATTGAGTTTCATAAGAAATATATCAAAGTATGAAAACTATCAAGTTAGGTGTCACACTAATCTCAGGAAATATGTGTTCACAATAAGTATACACCCCTAAGTATATCCATAAGAATATGGAATTCCATGATATATATACATTAGAAGGTCAGTCTAAGTAGTAAGTCTCTACTTATTAACTCATGAATCTATTATTCACATCTCAGACAGAACACTTTATAATGAGTAAATGATTCTATTCATATTAATCAAAATAAATCATCACAATCCATAATACATGTATGATTATAATAAATTAAGGGAAAATCAATTTCATACTTTGAGGGGGTATTATAATTCCACCATTCATGTAATATAAATTACAGAACACATAAATGATTGATAATTGGGCATCATAAAAAATAAAAAACGTGATAAATTATTAAATAATTTCATTAATATCTCAAGTATCATATACCAAGTGATTATACCTAACCGTCATTCTTATACTGCGATAAAATGTTATTAAATGGATCTGTTATATATTCCTTTACAGCCAACCAGAAGATATTTACATCACCTCCCTCAATGATCTATCAAATGATAAGGTATTTACAAAGGACATGTTTTTTTGTTTAGTGAGTATGAGTTTTCTTTTCTTGAGATATAACTCCAATATTTTCAGAATAAATTTTTATCACTTCATTAATTCTAGGAACCACCTCATTTTCAAAGATGAATATTATGATCTAAATATCATACTATATAGAATCTGATATTGTGATGTATTCTAACTCTGTTTTCAAGTCTTACATGGTGGATTGTTTGTAAATCTTATGAGTGATAGGTCCAACATTTTAGAAAATAAAAAAAACTAAATTGATATTTCCTTTTATCATTAACATATTTACAACAAGTATTTACGTAACTCTTTATATAGAGTTCATCCTTTCTTCCAAATACTAAAAACAAATCCATAGTCCTTATTAAGTACTTAATAATGGTCTTTATAGGAATCCAATAACTCTCACATGGATTATATTGGTATCATGATGTAATTATAAGGTCATAGGTGATGATATCTATGGACTTACAAAACTATTTTTTTATTTCCTAATAAGAAATAATACTTTAATGAGAAGTTTCAAACCCCTGGGAAAGGTAAACGTGTGTGCTAGCCATAGAGACAAATATAAATATTCAAGAAATGGAAAAACATTGTACTGATATCAAAAAATGTGAGAAATTAATTATTTAATGTTGACAATATGTAAATATTTCAAGATATAACATGGATATTTTCACACATAAATCTTACACCCATAACACTTCATAAATTAATTCATTAATTTAAAACCAAATATTACAAGAAATGTGTTCATAAAAAGTAATAAAATTATACTAATGAACATTTAAATAAATTAAACCCAAAAATAACCATTTAAATAAATATATTCAAAGAATAAAAATCTCATCACAGATTAATAAATAATCTATAATCTATAATTTACAGCACAATCTAATATCAAAAACTAAACTATTAGTCAGAATGATGTGCTGAAAAATGTATCCAAATAAGGATACATTGAATTTATACACTAATAAGATATTTCATTTTATAAATAAATAAATTAAACATATTAGATTTAAGGAAATATATATATCTTGAATTAAAAACCAAAATTTAATTATTGAGTTTACTTTAAAATGTGTTTCCCCATTGTCTCTCTCAAGTAGTTATGTATGTTTTATTTACTCAAAACAAGTTTTTGGCCAAAAATTGGGTTTTATACAAAACTATTTGGTATTTAATATTTTGAAACTACATAAATAAGAAATACATTTCATTTAACCAAACATTAATCTTTCTTTTTTCCACTAAGTGAAAAACCTCACATAATTTTTATAAAATATATAGACAAAACTAGAAGAAGAGTGTGTTAAATTATTAAAATTGAAAATAAATAACTCAACTAGAAGTATTATATTAATGAATAAATAGTTTTCATGGATTGGGAGATATTTTAATATCCTATTTTAATGCTAGTATTATTATTTTAATGTCTATCCAAAAAAATTATAACTATTTATGTTTTTAAATATTACTCCCAATGTTTGACCAAAAGCAATAATTTTGGGGAAAATGTAAATGATATTTTGATATTGATACCATGAATTAATAGACAATAGTAACAACTCAAAGAGGAAAAACAAAAGTAAAAATCTATAAAAATATTCACCCACAATATGTGATAATAAAAGTTCAAGATCACTAACATCAGAAATATTTAATGCAATTTTGACATGTTTAACATTGATAATAGTTTAAAACAATTTAAGACCAATTTCCCCAACATAAAATTCAACATTGTCCATGATTATGAATAATTGGGTAAAAGAAATAAATAAAATAGTTTGATTTCATATTTATATTTTTTAATTCAGTAGCAAGAAATCACATGAAAGGGGTAAAATAAATTCAAACAACATATATCTCTTAACACAAAAATGTAACACATGTTTTTTTTTAGAATATAAATGCATCATCTTTTAAGAAAAAAATTGAATTTTAAAGAAACCTAAAAAATATAGAATGTATAGAGAAATAATCCAAAAGAAGTAGTAGAAATTTTAAACAGTAACGAAAATTAAGAACTAAAAATGGTTCATTTTTTTATTAACATGATTTATAATAAGAAATATAATCATACCTAACAACCAATAATAGTGTACATATTCAGGTTTAATTAAAAAAATTGAAAAGGAAATCCCCCTTTAGTTAATTCCCAAAACTATGTATCTTAAAAATGGATGAATATAATTAGTGTCATGAACCAACCCGAGTCAACCAAAAACCGGTCACCCGAGCCGGTCCAAGACATGTCATGAAGGGCGTTCCCAATCCCCAATGGGTTGGAAACTAGTATCGGGCATCAAAATAAACCAGTTGGGGATGATTTGTCCCATAAAAAAGATGATTAAACATAAACTAAAAAAGAAGATAAATAAAGGGAAACAAACTGAGAAACTTGGAAGTGGAAAAAGGAATAAACGAAGTAACATAATATGCCCCAGGAGACCCCGTGGGTCACCACAAAACGTAAACTACCCTCGCTCCCCAAAAGCGGTCCAAGACTGAAACCTTCAATTGAAAGGTAATGTAGGCGTGAGCACCGAGATGCTCAGTAGGAATTCCAAAATATAACCATTTCATATGCCCCTGTATTTAGTAATAAATCCAATCATTCCAGTTTAAAAATAAGATATAATAAAATAATGTTTTTCTTCCTTTCAAATTCAAGTAACGAGTTTTCATTTTCAAGTAAAGCATTTCACTCCCACTAAATTTTTAAAATAGGTTCCAAGAATGCATTAACATTTAAAAATGAAAAGAAACCAGTTTGGATTAAAATATGGTTTTCACAAAAAAAAAGACATCAAGTATGAAACAACTGAAATGAAAATTACATCGCAAGAAGCATGTCACAAATGAGCACCATGGGTAATCCCTATAGGTATCTAGAATAAGTGGGACCCTAGAGACCTTTTACCTCAGTGAAACATGTCTTAGCAACCACGACCCTCAAAAAATGTGTCTTAGAAGACCATGACCCTCAGAAATTCATATGTTTAGTTAGTGTTGTTGTGATAATCCTACTAGATGAACTGGGACAAACCCCTGTCGTGTCATCTAGCATACTAGTCCTGGTCACCCACCTAGATACCCAGGTTTCCCATTGTTCTCTATTTCAAATGGTGGTGAGTTTTCTTTATCAAGCAAACATATACGTACATAAAATTTTCTTTATCTAAAACCCATTCAACCTCTCACCACCATTCTCCCTCATTAAGATCATTCCCCCCTCTTTCACGTCACATAATGCATAAGAATCAAATTAGGCACATAATAACATATTCAACTTAGAAATCATTTTTCTTCTAATATCAAAGGGGGAATGCCTCAATAAAGGTTTTTCTTTTTCATAATGCATTTTTAAGATGCCAAACATGCTTATTTACATAAAGGGGTCACTTTTTACAATTAACCAACCAAAAGGCCAAACACCTTTGGAAATACAAATTAATAATTGAAAACCAATTAGGAAATCAATTTTCAAGGAAATTAACTTAAGACTAATGAGAATTGGAAATACATTTCAATTTCCAAAACAAGGCATAATCACTTCTAGCTACTGCAACTATATTTCAAAGTAGGTGTATATAACATACATGAGAAACATATTTTTAAAACAAGAAAGAAATTATAAAATTCAAATTAAATGCATATGCATAAGGGACCTACCTCAAACATGTAGTTATTTTGTCAACGACCACTCGAACCGACCCTGCGTACTTCCATGCACATGAATTTATACACACATATATAAATACCCCTAGCTGCATTGAACATATTCCCCAAGCCATAGGGGAATATGTACAAAAAGTTCATTTATATATATATATATATATATATTACCTTATGAATGCACATGCAGGAATTATTGATACCTTCAACTTGAAACCATATAGCAGAGTTCAACGTGTTATAAAAATAATTCAATAAAACACTTAAACACTTAAAAATATACAAAATGTTTCAAAATAACACATAAGGGTTTGCGCTAATGACACACCCATTTATTACAACACAAGAATCAATATCATAAACCATAATCATCATATGCAAAAAAGAGGGTTCAACAAGAGCATATCCATAAAAGATAAACTACTCACACATTTCAACCCACCATTTGAAAGAAAAGTTAAAAGACCATTTTTATGACATTTGATACCACACCTCAATTTAAAACCAAATTCCCATTAAAATATTTAATAAACCACATAAGAAGTTTATGAAAAAACTCCAATAGGTATCACAAGTCTTTAAACACAAACAATCACTCAAAAAATCTTCTAAATCCAAATGCACACAAATCACATGACAAAACAGAATTTATAGCGCCTGCATGACATAATAAACCAACGACATATTTTATAAAACACAACGAAAGGCTCAGAACAGGTTTTCACAAAATCAAAACACTCATATCAAATAAAAACACTATTAAACACATAGAAATCATATTAAATCTTAAGTAAAACTATATTCACACTAAGAAAACTAATCAAATAACACACTAAATTGATCAAGCACACAAATTAATTCATCAAATAATACTTATATATGGAAACACTTACTTTCGGTGTTGAAACATCACAAACGCAGTGCGCAAACTTCATCACACGTCAATTGCACTGAAAGGGACCTAAAACAAACAACGGAATCAAAAACTATCAAGAATTAATGCTAAACCTAATATCATACCACCTAAAAACCTAAATCCTGAATAAAAATGAACCAAAACCCTAACTATGACGGAAAAGGGGCTACAGGGGGAAGAAGAGGGTTCGTCTGGAGGAAGGCCACTTGTCGGAGGGAGCGCCGCTCGCCGGAGGGAGAGGGGGGCGGAGACAGTGATAAAACCAGTCATAATTAGGGAGTTCACACCGGACACTCGTGAGCAGGGTAGGGGTTCCGTTAGAGGGATTCCATCCAGAGGGAGGTAGCATGGCTTAAGGGAGGGAGTCTTAAAGGAGGGACCTCACTGGTGGGGGTAGCACGAGCAGGAGAGGAAGGTGGGGTGGGGGGGGGGGGGTCGGCAGCGTAAAAGGGAAGGGTGAGGGGGAGGGAGTCTTAGGGTTTGAGAAGGAGAGAAATAAAAAAAATATAACTAAGGAATTAAAAAAAATATATAAAATAAATAAATGAAATATTAACAAATAATAATGAACATGATAATAATAATTTTAATAAACTCTAATAATAATTATAATATTGTTCATAACAACTTAATAATAATTATATTAAACATGATAATAATAATATTATTAACCATAATAATAATAATAATAAGATAAAAATAATTGTAAATATATTAATAAGAACAATATTGATATTATTAAAAATAATCATAATAAAAATTTAATAACTTAATATGATATTAATAAACCTAATATACATAACAAAATTAATAAAATATTAATAATAATTACTTAATAACAGTAATCCTATATTAATAAACTTGGTGAACATAATAATAATAACAATAATTACAATTATTATAATTATTAAACTAACTCATTAAAACTTATTTTATTTATTTTTCTTTAACATGAGGCAGGCCTCACGGTGACCCGAGCAAAGTCATGTGGCTTTGAACACACCCTGACCATGCACCAGACGTTGTCAAGGGAAAAGAATTCATTCATCAAACAAATGAAAAACATTTCAAACTAGCTTGGCCCGCAACTCTATAGAAAGTTTCAAAGTATGATAAAATAATAAAATATTATTATTTTAATGTTTCGGGTGTGAAAATTCTCTCCACCATAAAAACTTCTGCCCCCAGAAAGTCACCCAGCCAAACGAGTGAACAAACTCGAATTCGAAACTGAATGAGGCCAACAAAAACACGAACACGGTGTGACTTTTCACTCCATCAGTCACACCCATCCAACTCTGATGGAAAATGAAACGATATTAACCATTAGGAAATGAGGAGGGTTCTTCCCACCACAAGAACCATACTAGCACAACCAACATTGAGACTCTCTGCTTGAGCTAACTCTAGAACTGCTAACTTGATCCAAGAGTGAACTGCCACATAGACCAAACCTCGAATAAGGCACGACAAGATTCATGGTGGGTCTCCCCACCATTTAAGAACTGAACATATTAATCCAATTATCATAGACCAATATGAGAAACCCTGCACAAACTGACCCACAAACTCTCTTCATAAACCAGACCCCCACCACATGGGGTCATCGACGAAATACCCCAAACCGAGTATCGGACCAAACCCCTATTCATTGTTTCCCAAGATGCATGTGTCTCAAAAATGAGAACATCCTAAAACAAGAACGGTTCACCAATGGTGCTAGCCAAACAAGAGAGATAATCATCTTGAGAGTCACATCCATAAAGAGACAACTCCAAATCTCATATTTTAGGAGGCAAAACTACTATAATTATAAGAAAACAAGATCACTATGCCTTTTTAAAACCAAGGAGGGGTATTCAAATAGAAAAAACCACAATGAGAAAAAGAGACTTGTGTACCTCTTACAGCAAAACGGAACCTTCAAAGACGAGGAAGCTACAGCAGAGGAATTCAAACCGTCCTTATTTTAGCACTGAAGACAAAAGTTAGACCAAGGTTCCTCACACCCAATGATTCCTGACTGCATGAAAAGTTTCACTCTGAGACATGTGGTTGGATCTCTATTGTCTTGAATCCTCTGCTCCCCACAGTCATGAGCTGACATCCTCCATTCAAGACCCCTTCTAATGATGTCCCTAGAGGAACCTCTCCATGTTTCCCCAAACATCCACACCGATGACAAGCCTTTGGAGGATGAAGACAAGGAAACTTAAAGTACCCAAACCTTCCACAATCGAACCAAACAAGAGGGTGGCCCAACTAATAGAAGATGGAGATGTCAGGAAGACTTATATTAGACAGGTTCCTCTAATTCTCTCTCCACACTGGATAGGGAACCTTAACGAACACCAAAAAGAATCGGTCCTGGAACCCTAGACAAAGACCCCACATAAGAGAAACTTCAACTAATTCCACGACACTACCTCCATAGATAATGGAATAAACCCCTTGAAATGCCTAACGTAAGCCTTCACTATCTATTGGCCTCACTAGACACTCACTAGCTCTACCACTTTCCTCGTTTTCACCTCATTAGCTATAAACCATCGTATAAAAGTGGTCTTAAACACCTTCCAAGACATCCCATCACTAAACGACGCTGTGATTTTCTCCAACACCAATCCAAAGTTGAACTATCAAATGAACTCGAACCAACACATACTCGCATAGCTTTGGGAGTTTCCAATAACCTGAAAACACCAATGATTTTACCAAGCCAGTATGCTACCTTCGATAGATCACGATCACCATAGAAGATGGACAACAACCGAAAAGAATTCAATTCCACCACTCTGCTAAGTGTTTGGGTAGAACCAACAACTATAAGAGGCTAAATAGAAACCTCTGGGACTTTTCTGGGAAGTATACTCAAAAACTAGAGGCATAAATCCGAATCAAAATTCATCATAAATCAAAATTTCAAACTTCAATCACAACTAAAGCTCGAAATCAAATTCCTGTTTTGACCACAATTCAATATGTCAAAGCCAAGAGCCCATGAAAAAGGTTGCCAAACACAAAAATAGAACACTAAACAATTGCTTACTCACCTTTCAAAACATTTAAATTACCTTTTTTAAAACCATTTTTTAGTAAATAAAACAACTTATGTATCCACTATTGGTATCCCATAATGTCTCGCATATACATATACCATTGTGTTAACCCGTGCACCCATCCACACATACCGCCAATTATCTTTGTGCCACATGTGTACCTCTATATATGTGATCCCTCATAGGAACACCAACGGTCAATTCAAGATGCTTCTCATTTTCAAAACGTACCATTCAACATAAAGTAAAAAATTCTCAACCAATTTGAAAATGTCACTTATCATTAAAGTAATACATTTTCAAATTCCCAAACATTTTCTAATTCAAATTTCAAAAAGTGTTACTCTGACCCCAAAAAAACTTCCAAAGAACCTCCCATTTTTTCCTTTGAAACCACACATTCCATTAAAATAAAACAATTCCCATTCCAAGACCACATTTCCACTCCAAAACCACATTCCATTAAAAGAAAACATTTTTCAAATTCAAAAACATTTTTCATTTCAAAAACCATTTTTCCATTCTATTAACCATATCCCCTTTGGAAAACCCCCTTTCACTAAAATCAATTTTCATTTTCTTTCTGAGATTCAGTCAAGTCAAAAAAAACTAATCCCAAACATAACTCACATCAAAACTTCCAAAAAATAAGGGACTAGTGGTTATACCATCCCAGTAACATGGCTTAGCAGGCCATGCTCTAAGCGAGCATCAACCATAATAAGCATCTTCAACCGTGTGCTCGGGCTATACATGGGTCTCTACTCTATGCAATTCTACCATGTAACACCAGCTCACTTCCTTGTCATCCCTCATCCACACAGACCAATCCAAAGAAGAAAAATTAAATCTAGGACTACCCTTGGCAACTCGAGTCTCAGGATGATAAAGGGTTCATGACGTCCTTCCCGCACCTACCACTCGAGTCCCGACACACCTAATCACCAATCTAATTGACACCCCAAATAACAAGGGCTGCCTTTGATACCATTTTGTCATGAACCAACCTGATTCAACCCTGAACTGGTCACCTGATCCGGTCTAAGACATATCCTAAAGGGCATTCTCGATCCCCACAGGTTGGCAACTAGTGTCGGGCATCAAAATAAACCAGTTGGGAATGATTTGGCACATAACAAAGATTATTAAACATAAATAGAACAATAAGATAAATAAAGGGAAACAAACCAAGAAACTTGGAATCAAAAAAAGGAATAAACAAAGTAACGTGACATACCTCAGGTGACCTCATGGGTCACCACGAAACGTAAATTACACTCACTCCCCAAAAGTGATTCAAGACTGAAACCTGCAACTGAAAATTAAAGTAGGCATGAGAACAGATATGCTCAGTAGGAATTCCAAAATATAACCATGTCCTATGCCCCTGGCTTTAGTAAGAAATCCAATCATGCCAGTTTGAAAATAAGATATAATAAAATAATGTTTTCCTTCCTTTAAAATTCAAGTAACGAGTTTTCATTTTCATGTAAAGAATTTCACTCCCAATGCATTTTCAAAATAGGTTCCAAGCATGTATTAATGTTTCAAAAATTAAAAAAAACCATTTTGGATTAAAATATTGTTTTTACAAAAAAAAAAGACATCAAGTATGAAAAAACTGAAATAAAAATTACATCACATGCAGCATGTCGCAAATGAGCACCATAAGTAATCCCTATAGGTAGATAGCATAAGTGGGACCCTAGAGAAATCGTACCTTGGTGAAACATGTCCTAGATACCACAACCCTCAAAAAATGTTTCTTATAAGACCACGACCCTCAAAAATGTGGCTTAGAAGACCACGACCCTCAGAAATTCATATGTTTAGTTAGTGTTGTTGCGTCAATCCTTCTAGACGAACTGGGAAAAACCTGTAACACCTTGATATTTTATGAGAATTTTATTATTTTATGTCTTATGTTATACGCAACATCAAATGAATCTTTCAATACACACAACACTAGCTTGGCTTGCGTTATACGCAAGAGAAACCTTCCTCGATAGCGTGTGTTGTACGCAATATCGAGTTTCACTAAACAACGATATGTTATTAATATATTATATAAAGTAGACATTATAAATAGTATTAAAAACATTTTGAATTTTATATAACATTATAATTCATTTTACATATGATACGAGAAAAAATCAATTTTTCAGATAAAAGAATTATTTTTTTTTCAAAAATTCACTTTTCTGCCTTTTGATGGCGCACCCATTTTAAAGCTAATTTTTGACATGTTTATAAGTTCAATTTTACAAAATAAAATTATTACTTTGAATAAAGATATAAAAATTTACATTGGATAAATTTTTGATACTTTTCTGATAGCTTTCATATTTTGATGAATAGTAAAAATATGCAAATTTTTATTTGAAAACAACTTTTTTCATCAAAATAATTTATATGGTTAAAATATATAATATAATGATTTAAAATTATAAATAGAATATATTTTTATTATTTAATATAATTTATTTCATTAGAATTAATTTTACATTGAATTCATAGGTAAAAACATTTCAATCTTGGGCAATGTTTTAACATTTAAAACCTGTTTGCTTAACAACGGGAGTAATTTTAAATTAATTACTGAAACTTCTGTGTTTTGAATTTTGAAAAATTGATTCCAAATTTGGATTCATTGGGTCCAAATTTTGTTAATAGGTTACTTATTTTATATTATGAATAGTAACTACGGTAATTTTTATTTACTACAATTAAAGGTAAATCGGGTAATTAATGGTAAAAATAGGATTGTAAAATTACCCTAACACTTGACAAAATTATATTGTATGAATAAAAGTAGACTCATATCACCTAAGGGTTGGAATAGATGCATTTCATGGACCTTTGACTATGAAAATGATGTAATTATTATTAAAACTAAAGAAAGTGACACCATGTCACTCTCTTAAATCTTATAATTATAATAATTTTAATTTAGTGATAATAATCATGAAACATCAAACATAAATACTATAAAGAAATATAATAATATTATATACATCATGTAAATTTATTTATAATTTTTACGTATTAAATAATTATCATTAAAGGTGACACAATAGTGATGTTGAAATTATTTTATTGATTTAAATATCAAATAAATTGTTTTAAAAATATTAAAATAAATATTATATGAACTATTTAATGTGCTCCACTACTTTTATAGATAAATATGACTTGTTATGAATCTATTAAATCTTTTATTCTGAATATATCCTCAATGCATATTTTATTTAAATTCAAATAAATGAATAGTGTCAAAATTGACACTATTGTTATTTTATAAAAATAACATATTATAAAATTGTTTAAAAATCACAAAAACATTTATAAATTATATATTTAAATTTATATTGTCTAAAGTTTAATAAAGTATTTAATTATGGATAATTCACAGAATATAAGTAATTATTTATATTAATTTAAAATTTATAATATTATTACCACAAATAAAATTAAATAGATTAAATAAGGATAAATCATGTTGATAATGTTTAAAATAAATTCCCAACATGTCTAAATTTTATTATTTTATGAGATTACAACCCTATATTATCTAATATTCTAATTTGATTAATTTTGGAAGTTTTTAAGTGGGGTTTTAATTTATTATAAATTCATATTTTTTAGATTTCCAAAGGTACCCCTCTCCTCCCTTATAAAAGGGAACCTCCTCCCTCTCCTCCTCACACAATTTTGAGCCTTAAATATTGGACAACTCCTGCCCATTTCATTTCTTATCTTCCTTAGAAACATACTAGAGGTCTTGTTCTTATTCAAAGACCAATTTTTGTGCCCTAAGAGGAGGTTTTAAAGAGGCGTGTCAAAGAAGAGGTAATATCTGTTACAGATTATTTCAAATTTATTTCTTCCTCTACTTCCTCTTCTTTAATTGTTTAATTATGAAGTAATAACATAAGTATCACTCATATACTGATATATTATTATAAATATGAAACAACCCTATTTCACCTTCTATCCATCCTATGGAAAATGAAATTACTGCGCGTGCGTACGTACGGAATACCGTCTTCAAGCCGTTGTGTAATCTGTTTTCCACCACCACCTTACTTGGATGGGTATAATGGTGTAGAGAATAACTATATATGATTTTTATAACATGATACTAATTCTGATACATTACATCTTCCACTCCAATACCATTCAATTGTTATGGGAACGATATCATCGCTTGTGCGTACGTATGACCTACCATCTCCACGATGTGATGTAACTCGTTATACATGATCTTTATTGAATAATGATTATATAAATGAATTGAATGAATAAATATAATATATATTACACTAATACCATTCTGTAAATAATGTATCAACAACCTAAAAATAGGAATAATAATTTATTCGACAAGACTTGCATAAGAACATAAAGCAATGAACTCCCGAATAACAAGTAGCAATGAAATATTACTAATAAGAAGATAAGAATATGACCATGTATGATTATGATTCTTTAATAAGTCAATGACATTATTTATATCATTATACAGGAGGTTCAGATACATATGAAGCAAATCAGACCTAAGGTGAGAGAAAATCTCACAATCTCATTTTTATCTAAGATTGTTTATACTTCAGAATTTACTAGGGAATATTTATCATTCACATCCATGTTTCCTCAATATGTAATATTATTTCTATCCTCATAAAATTGTTTAAATATAATTTTACCCATTGGTGAGTTTTAGTAAAAGATATTAAAGGAATCTTTTTTCGTTTTTAGTATGAGGTATTTTTTGACTTTTCCAGCCAAAGTACGAGAAGAATGTTTTTTAACTTATACGGCATGAATGGATTTTTATGAATTAATAGAACATTATTTCCATGAATATTCCTTTACAAGTTTTCAAGTTTATTTTTAATTAACTTCTTTTAAAATAGTATGACATGTTAAGAAAGGAAAAATGTTTTTTTGAAGTTGAAAGGATATTTTCCTCAAAAATGGATTTCAAGTGTTTTATCAAAATTATTTTCCATATAAGAAAATATAGGGTTCAGTTTCTATCCTTATTGTTACATTTACATGATTATGTTTTGATGGAATTATTTTTATGAAGTCCTTTATCTTATATGAATTGTTTTATGATGTCACGATGTTTAAGAATCCCATTTTAATTACATGGGTTATGTTATGATGTATGATTTATGATTTTGTGGCACACATAAGAATGGTTTCATTATGATATGGGTGGGACCCATATCTACCTTCAATGCATTAGGTAAAGATTTATATCTCATGAGATAGACATGGCTGGAACAGAATGTTAATCTGGTTCAGTGATACAGGACTGGAACGAGGAGTGAACTCGGTTCAGTAATGGACTTTGTCCACTATGATGGTATTGGAAAAGAGAATTGAATAATATGAAATGATTTTCTATGATTATGTGTGTATGCCAAAAATTTTCATGTTTTCAGTTATGATTATTGGGATTACATCTCACTACTATGATTTATCCCATGTTATGATATTATGATCTCTTTTGCAGGTTAATATTTTCAAAATGTTATATTCTTATGAATATGATATGATTGATATTTCTTTTGTTTACCTTTACTGAGCATTTTAGCTCACCCTTTTATATGTTTTCTTTTCCCCAGGTTAGGAAGAAGGGTATTAAGTAGGATATTCCAAAAGGGACTCTAGATAGGATGAAATTAATGGGAGACAATGTAGATGATTTATGAACCAGTTGTTTATGTTTCCCAGTTTCTAAAGACACTATACTTATACGGTCCTATCATGGTTTTGTTATATGTTGTAATATGTATGCTTGAATTCTGAAGTAATAACTATGTATGTAAAGTATGGTTCATTATAGTAGGTATCAGAGGAAAGGTATAGTCATCCTTTGGAAACTAGGATGTGAAACCCTTAGTAAGAACTCTAAGAATATGTCTAAACATAGAACACAATATTAGTGTTTCAGAAATGGCCATGAACAACCTATGATAAGACATAAAGTGTGAAATTTTATTCTTGATTATGTGGTTTTCCTATTATTATTAGTGTTTCTCACACTATGCTTATTGGTTTTAGTCAATGTTTGGAACCCGAAGGAACCGTGTTAATCCTGAATGTGATGGGCAATGCAATGATTGTCCCCCTTAGCAACAAACATTATGGGAGATGGAATGAAAAATATTGTTTCCATGCTCACAAAACTTTATCAATATATGAATCATGAAGGACTTCCAAATGATCAAAGTAAGGATCAACATTATGTTGAATCCCTCATGAGGTAGCATCCACCTTCATTCAGCGGGTCTTCTGATCCATTAGTGGCTAAACAGTGGATTAGTACCACTGAAAAGATATTTTCAGTCCTTTAATCATCTGAACATGATAAATTCATCTTAGCAGTATATTGTTTAGAAGGTGAAGTTGATCAATGGTGGAATATTATTAATAATATGAGGCAAAGGGATGAAATTGAGTCCATGGAATGGGACGAGTTCGAGAACTTATTTTTCAATAAATACTTACCTCATATTCTTCGAACAAAGATAGAGAATGATTGATGCCATTTGGTCTTACTAATGCCCCTACTATCTTCATGGATCTAATGAATAGAGTCTTTAGAGACTATATTGATCAGTTTGTGGTAGTCTTTATAGGAGATATTCTTGTCTATTCAAAGAGCAAGGAAGAACATGAAGATCACTTGAGAATTGTATTAAAGACCCTAAGAAAGGAGAATCTTTATGCCAAATTTACCAAGTGTAAATTTTGGCTACAAAAAGTTTCATTTTTGGGTCACATAATCTCAAAAGAGGGGATATCTATGGATCCAAAAAAAATAGAGGTTATCGAAAGATGGTCGAGACCAACAACAGTAACTGAGATCTGAAGTTTTCTTGGTTTGGATTGATATTATCGACGTTTTGTGAAAGATTTTTCATGATTATCTAATCCACTCACCAGGTTGACTCGAAAAGGAGTTAAGTTCGTGTGGATGGAGGAGTGTGAAGAGAATTTTAAGGATTTTAAAAGATGGTTATCCAGTGCACCTGTGATCACACTGCCTTGTAGTGGGGAAAGGTTTGTGATCTATAGTGATGCATCCAAGAAGGTATTGGGGTGTGTTCGCATGAAAAATGATATGGTGATAGCTTATGCCTCACGACAGTTGAAAATCCATGAGAAAAATTACCCAACTCATGATTTGGATTTAGCTGCGGTAATCTTTTCATAAAAGATTTGGAGGCATTATCTTTATGGTGAAAGGTGTGATATTTATACTAATCATAGAAGTTTAAAGTATATTTTCACACAAAAGGAGCTGAATATGCACCAAAGAAGATGGTTGGAGCTGATTAAGGATTATGACTGCTCAATTCCTTACCACACTGGGAAAGAAAACAAGGTGGCAGATGCATTAAGTCGATAAGAACATGCTAGCTTATCCATGATGAGGATCATAAAAGATCCAATATTTATGGATTTACAAATGATGGATCTTGGAATTATAATGGAAGGGGGGAAATATTATCTTTCTCAAATGAATTTTCAACCATCTATACATGTGAAGATTAAAGAGGCACAAAAAGAAGATGTATAGTTACAAACGAAGGTGAGAAATGTTCCCGAATTCAAACTTGATTGTGATGGGATAATAAGGTTCAGGAATCGGGTTTGTGTTTCTACCATCCCAGAATTAAAGAAGGAGATGTTGGATGAGGCTCATAGTTTTTCATTCTTTATTCATCCGGGAAGCACGAAGATCTATAGGGACCTAAAAGAGTACTTTTGGTGGGATGGCATGAAAAGAGATGTTGATGAATATGACTCTCGATGCTTGGTTTTTCAGCAAGTTAAAGATGAGAGACAGACATCTAAGGGGATGTTACAACCATTACCCATACCAGAATGGAAATATGAAAACATCACTATGGACTTCATCACTGGACTTCCTAAAACATCAAAAGTCAATAAAGCTATATGGGTTATAGTTGATAGTCTTACGAAGTCGGGACACTTCATTTCTATTAGAGAAGATTTCTCTCTGGATCAGCTTGCCAGGATATATGTGAAGGAAGTGGTAATATTGCATGGAGTATAAATTTCAATTATATCTGATCGGGATCCGAGGTTTACCTCGAAGTTCTGCTGAAGTCTTCATCATACTTTAGATACAGAGTTGAGTTTTAGCACTACTTATCATCCTCAAACAGACAGTCAGTCTGAGAGAACAATTAAAAATCTAAAAGATATGTTAATAGCTTTCTCTATGGATTTCAAAGGTGGTTGGGATCAACACCTACCATTGGTGAAATTTTCTTATAATAATATCTTTCACTCCAGTATTCAGATGTCTCCTTATGAAGCTCTCAATGGAAAGAAATGCAGGACTCCAACTTGCTGGGATGAATTTGGGGAAATAAAGTTATTAGGACCTGATCTTGTTGATGAGATGGCAGAAAAGGTCAGATCTATTCAACAACACGTAAGAGGAGCACAGAGTCGACAAAAAATTTATGCTGAAAATCGAAGAAAATACCTATAATTTGAAGTGGGTGATAAATTGTTCTTACGAATATCTCCTTGGAAGAGAGTAATGAGATTTGTAAAGAAGGGAAAGCTGATCCCTAGGTATATCGATCATTTCTAAATACTGGATCATGTTGGGAAGGTAGCTTACCTATTGACGCTTCCACAAAATCTCTCTCAAGTTCACGATGTGTTCCATGTATCTCTCCTGAGAAATTACATACCTGGTCCTTCACATGTACTAAGCTCATAAGTTGTACAGTTGGAGTAAGATATTTCTTATGAAGAATAGCCGATAGAGAGTCTGGATCATAGAAAAAAAGTTCTATAGAACAAGACCACTAGATTGGTGAAAGTTTTATGGAGGAACCACCAATTATAAGAAGCTACATGGGAGCTTGAGGATATGATGAGGGAGAGGTATCCTCATCTGTTTGTTACGAAGTGACGAATTTCGATGCGAAATTCATTTTAAGGGGGGTAGAATGTAACACCCTGATATTTTATGAGAAGTATATTTTTTTATGACTTATGTTATATGCAACATCAAAGGAATCTTTCACTACACAAAACACTAGCTTGGATTGTGTTATACGCAATAACAACCTTCCTCGATAGCGTGTGTTGTACGAAATATCGAGTTTCACTAAACAATGATATGTTATTAAAATATTATATAAAGTATCCATTATAAATATTATTAACATAATTTTTTATTTTATATAACATTATAATTCATTTTACATATGATACGAGAAAAAATCAATTTTTCGGAAAAAAGAATTATTTTTTTTTTCAAAAATGCATTTTTCCACCTTTTGATGGTGCACCCATTTTAAAGATACTGTTTGACAAGTTTATAAGTATAATTTTACAAAATAAAATTATTCCTTTGAATCAAGATATAAAAATGTACATTGGATAAATTTTTGATACTTTTCTGATAACTTTCATATTTTGATGAATAGTAAAAATATGCAAATTTTTAATTGAAAAAATATTTTTTCATCAAAATAATTTATATGGTTAAAATATATTATTGAATGGTTTTAAAGTATAAATAGAATATATTTTTACCATTTAATATAATTTATGTCATTAGAATTAATTTTACATTGAATTCATAAGTAAAAACATTTCAATCATTGGCAATGTTTTAACTTTTAAAACCTGTTTGTTTAACAATGGGATTAATTTTAAATTAATTACTACAACTTCTTTGTTTTGAATTTTGAAAATTTTATTCCATATTCGGATTCAGTGTGTCCAAATTATGTTAATATGTTACTTTTTATACATTATGAATAGTAACTACAGTAATTTTTATTTACTACAGTTAAAGGTAAATCGGGTAATTAAGGGTAAAAATAAGATTTTAAAATTACCCTAACACTTTCCAAAATTCTATTGGATGAATAAAAGTCAACCCATATAACCTAAGGCTCATAATAGATTCATTTCATGGACCTTTTACCATGAAAATGATGTAATTATTATTAAAACTAAAGAAAGTGACAACATGTCACTCTCTTAAATCTTATAAGTATAATAATTTTAATTTAGTGATAAACTTAATAAAACTTCAAAAATGAATAGTCTCCAGAAATATAATAAAATTATATACATCATGTGAATTTATTTATAATTCTTTAGGATTAAATAATTATCATTAAAGGTGACACAATAGTGATGTTGAAATTATTTTATTGATTGAAATATCAAATAAATAGTTTTAAAAATATTAAATTAAATATTATATGCACTATTTAATGTGCTCAACTGCTTTTCTAGATAAATATGACTTGTTATGAATCTATTAAAGATTTTATTTTGAATATATCCTCTATTTATATTTTATTTAAATTCAAATAAATGAATAGTTTCAAAATTGACACTATTGTTATTTTATAAAAATAACATATTATAAAATTGTTTAAAAATCACAAAAATATTTATAAATTATAAATTTAAATTTATATGGTCTAAATTGTCATAAAGTATCTAATTATGGATAATTCACAGCACATAAGTAATTATTTATATCAATTTAAAATTTAGAATATCATTACCATAAATAAAATTAAATAGATTAAATAAGGATAAATCAAGTTGATAATGTTTAAAATAACTTCCCAGCATGTCTAAATTTTATTTTTTAGTGAGATTACAACCTTATCTAATCGAATCTTCAAATTTGAGTAATTATTTAATTTTTAAGTGGGGTTTGAATTTATTATAAATTAATATTTTTTTAGATTTCCAAAGGTACCCCTCTCCTCCCTTATAAAAGGGCACCTCCTCCCTCTCCCCCTCACACAATTTTGAGCCTTAAATCTCGGCCAAAACCTGGCCATTTCCCTTCTCAACTTCCCTAGAAACATACTAGAGGTCCTGGTCTTCTTCAAATACCAATTTTAGTGCACTAAGAGGAGGTTTCAAAGAGGCGTGTCGAAGAAGAGGTAATATCCGTTACCGATTCTTACAAATTTATTTCTTCTTCTACTTCCTCTTATTTAGTTATTTAATTATGAAGTAATTAAAAAAGTATCACTAATATACTGATATTTTATTATAAATATTAAACAACCCTATTTCACCTTCTATCCATCCTACGGAAAATGTAATCACCGCGCGTGCGTACGTACGGATACCGTCTCCACGTCGTGGTGTAATCTGTTTTCCACCACCACCTTACTTGGATGGGTATAATGCTATAAATAAAAACTATATATGATTATTATAACATGATACTAATTCTGAGATATTCCATCTTCCACTCCAATACCATTCAATAGTTATGGGAACGATATCATTGCTCATGCGTACGTACGGCCTACCGTCTCCACGATGTGATGTGACTCGTTCTACATGATCTTCATTGAATAATGATTATATAAATGAATTGAATGAATAAATATGATATATATTACACTAATAAAATTTTTAAATAAGGTATACATAACCTAAAAATATGAATAAGAATTTATTCGACAATACATTCATAAGAACATAAAGCAATGAACTCCCGACTAACAAGTAGCAATGAAATTTTACTAATAAGAAGATAATAATATGACCATTTATGATATCATAACAATTAATATAATTCTTCAATAAGTCAATGACATTATTTAAATCATTATACATGAGTTTCGGATATGTACAAAGCAAATCAGACCTAAGATAAGGGAAAATCTCGCAATCTCATTTTTATTCGAGATTGTTTATGCTTCAAAATTTACTGGGGAATATTTATCATCAACATCCATGTTTCCTAAATATGTAAGGTTATTTTTATCCTCCTACAATTGTTTAAATCCAATTTTACCCATTGGTGAGTTTTAGTAAAAGATATGAAAGTAATCTTTTGTCGTTTTTAGTATGAGGTACTTTTTGACTTATCCAGACCAAGTACGAGAAGAATGTTTTTTTAACTTATACGGCGTGAATGGATTTTTATGATTTCATAGAACATTATTTCCATGAAGCATCCTTTACAAGTTTTCAAGTTTATTTTTAATTAACTTCTTTTAAAATATTATGACATGTTAAGAAAGGGAAAAAAAATTGAAGTGGAAAGGATATTTTTCTCAAGAATGGAGTTCAAGTGTTTTCTCAAAATTATTTTCCATCTAAGAAAATATAGGGTTATGTTTCTATCCATATTTTTACATTGATTTGATTATGTTGTGATGCAATTATTTTTATGAAGTCCTTTATCTAATATGAATTGTTTTATGATGTCACGATGTTTCAGAATCCCATTTTTATTACATGGGTTATGTTATGATGTATGATTTATGATTTTGTGGCACACATAAGAATGGTTTCATTATGAGATGGGTGGGACCTATATATCCCTCCAATGAATTGGGTAAAGATTTATATCTCAAGATATATACATGGATGGAAGGGAAAGTTAATCTGGTTCAGTGATACAGGACTGGAACGAGGAGTGAACTCGGTTCAGTAATGGACTTCATTCGCTATTATGGTCTTGGAAAAGAGCCTTGACTAATATGAAATTATTTTCTATGATTATTTGTGTATGCCACAAAGTTTCATGTTTTAAGTTATGATTATTGGGATTACATATCACTACTATGATTTATCTCATGTTATGATATTATGATCTCTTTTACAGGTTAATATTTTCAAAATGTTATGTTCTTATGAATATGATATGATGGATATTTCTTTTTTTACCCTTAATGAGAATTTGAGCTCACCCTTTTGTATGTTTTCTTTTCCCCAGGTCATGAAGAAGGGTATTAAGTAGGATATTCCAAAAGAGACTCTAGATATGATGAAATAAATGGGAGACAATGTAGATTATTTATGAACCAGTTGTTTATGTTTCCCAGTTTCTAAAGACACTATACCTATACCGTCCTATCATGGTTTTGTTATATGTTTTAATAAGTATGCTTCAATTATAATGTAATAACCATGTATGTAAAGTATGGGTCGTTATAGTTTGTATCAGAGGAAAGGTATAGTCGACCTTTGAAAACTAGGATATGAAATCCTTAGTAAGAACTCTAAGGATATGTCTAAACATAGAACAAAATATTAGTGTTTTAGAAATGGACATGAACAACCTATGATAAGACTTAAAGTGTGAAATTTTATTCTTGATTATGTGGTTTTATTATTATGATTAGTGTTTCTCACACTATTCTTATTGGTTTTAGTCAATGGCTGGAACCTGAAGGAACCATGTTAATGTTGAATGCGACGAGCAATGCAATGATTGTCCCCTTGAGCAACCAAACGTTATGGGAGATGGAATGCAAAATATTATATCCATGCTCACACAACTTTCTCAAGATATGAATCATGCAGGACTTCCAAACGAGCAAAGGAATGAGAAACATTATGTTGAATCTTTCATGAGGTAGCGTCCACCTTCATTCAGTGGGTCTTCTGATCCATTAGTGGATGAACAATGGATTAGTACCACTAAAAATATATTTTCAATCCTATAATGTTCTGAACATGATAAAGTCATCTTAGCATTTTATCATTTGGAAGGTGAAGCTGATCAATGGTGGAATCTTATTAAGAATATGAGGCAAAGGGATGAAATTGATTCCATGTAATGGGACGAGTTCAAGAACTTATTTTTCAAAGTACTTCCCTAGTATTCTTCGAACAAAGATGGAGAAAGAGTTTCATGAACTGAATCAAAAGGATGATGAATCGGTTGGTACCTACAAAGAAAGTTTTACAAGACTTGCAAGGTACACTTCCAGAATTATTATCCAACCTGCGAGTAAGATCGATCAATTCTTTAGTGGCTTAAAACAGTGTCTTCGAAGTTCGTTAGCCATAAGGGACTTCAATAGCTATGAGGAAATTATTCGATGTGCTCTCAAGGTTGATATGGAGATTGGAGTAATCCATCAGTCATATAGGTTTGATAAGAAGAAGAAAATGGAATTCAAAGAGAAATATAAAGACCATGCTGAAAAGAAGATGATTTTTCCCTTATGCACAAAGTGTGGAAAGAAACATGGAGGGAATTTTCTTAAAGGACAAGTAAATGTTTTAAGTGTGTAAAAGAAGGTTATCGAGAAGTTGACTGTCAAAATAATGGAAAGAAGATGTCTAATGATGCGAAAAAAGAAAGGGATACACATAATGCACCTCCTACACTTCAATGTTTCAAGTGCAAGTAATTGGGTCATTATGCCAATAAATGCCTCAATCCAAGGGGTTTTTATGATGATCGATGTCAACAAACTATTAAGGCCAAAGACAGAGGAAAGTCATGTGAAATTTCTATTGGTGATGTGGATTATGATAACAAAGTGGTGAAAGGTACACTTACTATCCACTCTAAAGTAGAAAATGTTTTATTTAATTCTAGATCCACCCACTCTTTTATTTATGAAGAATTTTATAATGTTATTTCCATACTACCTTAAATGTTGATTTAGCTGTGACAACTCCTAATGGCACAATGGTTGCATCAAAAGTTTATAATTTTTCTCCAATTTAATTTTGTGGGAAAGTGATTCATGTAAATATTGTGATCCTTCCTATAGTGGAATTTGATTTGATTCTTAGAATGGGTTGGCTTTCTTTATACGGAGCTCATATCAATTTCCAAAGAAGGGAAATCACATTTAATATTCCCAATCAATCTACTATCATTTATCGATGCAAGGATAAATATAACCTTCCAGTGGAAATTTATTCCATCTTATGGGTCTTGATTCTAATAAATGAAGGTTATTTATCTCAAATGGTTGGATAGAAACTCATGATTAAGAATATTACCATTGTAAGGTAGTTTGATGATGTCTCTCTGGAAGAATTTCTAGGTCTTCCACCAAATCGTGAATTTGAGTTCTCAATAGAACTCATATCGGGTGCTATGCCCATTTCAAAGAAAACTTATAGAATGGCCCCAATTGAGTTGCAGGAATTAAAGAAGCAACTTTAAGAGAATCTTGATAAGGGATTCATATGCACTAGTGCAGCACCTTGGGGAGCACCTGTTATGTTTGTTAATAAGAAATATGGATCAATCAGACTCTTCATTGATTATCGAGAACTTAACAAGATCACTATCAAGAATAAATATCCTCTCCCATGAATTGATAACTTATTTGACCAACAACGCGGAGCTCAATACTTTTCCAAGATTGATCTTTATTCAGGGTATCATCAATTAAGGGTCAAAAAGGAGGATATACCAAATACGGCTTTTCGTACAAGGTATAGACACTATCAATTTATAGTGATGCCATTTGGTCCTACTAATGCCCCTAATATCTTCATGGATCTAAATAATGGAGTCTTTAGAGACTATCTTTATCATTTTGTGGTAGTATTTATAGACAATATTCTTGTATATTCAAATATAAAGTAAGAATATAAATATCACTTGAGAATTGAATTAAAGACCCTAAGAAAGGAGAAGCTTTATGCCAAATTTACCAACTGTGAATTTTGGCTTCAAAATGTTTCATTTTTGGGTCACATAATCTCAAAAGAGAGGATATCTATAGATCCAGCAAAAACAGATGTTATCGAAAGATGGTCGAGACCAACAACAGTAACTGATATCTAAATTTTTCTTAGTTTGGCTAGATATTATAGACGTTTTGTGAAAGATTTTTCATAATTATCTAATCCACTCGCCAGTTTGACTCGAAAAGGAGTTAAGTTCGTGTGGATGGAGGATTTTGAATAGAATTTTAAGGAGTTGAAAAAAAGGTTATCCAGTGCACCTGTGCTCACACTTCCTTATAGTGGAAAAAGGTTTGTGATCTAAAGTGATGCAACCAAGAAAGGATTGGGGTGTGTTCTCATGAAAAAACAATATGGTGATAGCTTATTCCTCACGACAGTTGAAAATCCATGAGAAAAATTACCCAACTCATGATTTGGAGTTAGCTTTGGTAATCTTTGAATTTAATATTTGGTGGCATTATCTTTCTGGTGTAAGGAGTGATATTTATACTGATCATAAAAGTTTAAAGTATATTTTCACACAAAAGGAGCTGAATATGCACCAAAGAAGATGGTTGGAGCTGATTAAGGATTAAGAATTCTCAATTCATTACCACTCTGGGAAAGAAAACAAGGTGGCAGACACATTAAGTCGACAAGACCATACTAGCTTATCCATGATGAGGATCACAAAAGATCCAATATTTATGGACTTGCAAAGGATAGATCTTGGAATTATAATGGAAGGTGAAAAATCTTATCTTTATCAAATGAATGTTCAGCCATCTATACATGTGAATATTAAAGAGGCACAAAAAGTAGATGTATAGTTACAAAATAAGGTTAGAAATGTTCCTGAATTCAACCTTGATTGTGATGGGATAATAAGGTTCAGGAATTGGGTTTGTGTTCCTCCCATCCCAGAATTAAAGAAGGAGCTGCTGGATGAGGCCCATAGTTCTTCATTCTCTATTCATATTAGAAGCACGAAGATATATAGGGACCTGAAAGAGTACTTCTGGTGAGATGGCATAAAAAGAGATGTTGCTAAATATGTCTCTCAATGCTTGGTTTGTTGGAAAGTTAAAGCTGAGAGACAGAAGTCTAATAGAATGTTACAACCATTACCCATACCAGAATGTAAATGGGAAAACATCACTATAGAATTTTTCACTGTACTTCGTAAAACATCCAAAGGAAATAATGATATCTGGGTTATAGTTGATCGTCTTACGAAGTCGGCACACTTCATTACTATTAGAGAAGATTTCTCTCTAGATCAGTTTTCCATGATATATGTGAAGGAAGTGGTAAGATGTCATTGAGTACCACTTTCCATTATATCTGATCGGGATCTGAGGTTTACCTCAATGTTCTGGAGAAGTCTTCATCATAATTTAGATACAGAGTTGAGTTTCAGCACTACTTATCATCCTCAGACAGACGGTCAGTCTGAGAGAACAATTCAAACTATAGAAGATATGTTAAGAGCTTTCTCTATAGATTTCAAAGGTGGTTGGGATCAACACCTACCTTTGGTGTAATTTTCTTATAATAATAGCTTTCACTCCAGTATTTAGATGGCTCCTTATGAAGCTCTATATGGAAAGAAATGAAGGACTCCAACTTTCTGAGATGAAGTTGGGGAAAGAAAGTTATTAGGACCTGATCATGTTGATGAGATGGAAGAAAAGGTCAGATCTATTTAACAACACATAAGAGCTGCTCGGAGTCAACAAAAAAGTTATATTGGCAACCGAAGAAAAGACCTAGAGTTTGAAGTGGGTGATAAAGTGTTCTTATGAGTATCTCCTTGGAATAGAGTAATGAGATTCATAACTAAGGGAAAGCTAAGCCCTAGGTATATCGGTCCTTTCGAAACACTGGATCGTGTTGGGAAGGTCGCTTACCGATTGACGCTTCCACCGAATCTCTCTCAAGTTCACGATGTGTTCCATGTATCTCTCCTGAGAAATTACATACCCGATCCTTCACATGTACTAATCTCAGAAGTTGTACCACTGGAGCAAGATATTTCTAATGAAGTACAGCCGATAGAGATTCTGGATCGTAGCGAAAAAGTTATACGTAACAAGACTACTCACTTGGTGAAATTTTTATAGAGGAACCACCAATTAGAAGATGCTACATGGGAGCTTGAGTATATGATGAGGGAGAGGTATCCTCATCTGTTTGTTACGAAGTGACGAATTTCGAGATCCAAATTAATTTTAAGGGGGGTAGAATGTAACACCCTGATATTTTATGAGAAGTATTTTTTTTATGTATAATTTTATACGCAACATCAAATGAATCTTTCACTACACACAACACTATCTATGATTGCATTATACGCAAGAGCAACCTTCCTCGATAGTGTGTGTTGTACACAATATTGGGTTTCACTAAACAAGGATATGTTACTAAAATATTATATAAAGTAGCTGTTATAAATAGTATTAACAACATTTTGAATTTTATATAACATTAGAATTCATTTTACATATGATATGAGAAAAAATCAATTTTTTAGATAAAAGAATTATTTTTTTTTTCAAAAATGCAGTTTTCCTCCTTTTGATAGAGCACCCATTTTAAAGATAATTTTTTAAAAGTTTATAAGTTCAATTTTACAAAATAAAATTATTCCTTCAAATCCAGATATAAAAATTTACATTGGATAAATTTTTGATACTTTTTTGATAACATTCATATTCTGATGAATAGTAAAAATACGCAAATTTTTAATTGCAAACAACTTTTTTCATTAAAATAATTTATATAGTTAAAATATATTATCGAATGGTTTTAAAGTATAAATAGAATATATTTTTACCATTTAATATAATTTATTTCATTATCATTAATTTTACATTGAATTCATAGGTAAAAACATTTCACTCTTTGGTAATGTTTTAACTTTTAAAACCCATTTGCTTAACAACGGGATTAATTTTAAATTAATTAATACAACTTCTATGTTTTGAATTTTGAAAAATTGATTCCATATTTGTATTCAGTGGGTCCAAATTATTTTAATAGGTTACTTTTTTATATTATGAATAGTAACTACGGTAATTTTTATTTACTACAGTTAAAGGTAAATCGGGTAATTAAGGGTAAAAATAAGATTGTAAAATTACCTTAACACTTTCCAAAATTCTATTGGATGAATAAAATTCAACCCATATCACATAATGGTCGTAATAGATTCATTTCATGGACCTTTGACCATTAAAAATGATGTAATTATTATTAAAACTAAAGAAAGTGACAACATGTCACTCTCTTAAATATTTTAAGTATAATAATTTTAATTTAGTGATAAACTTCATGAAACTTAGAAAATGAATATTTTCCATAAATATAATAAAATTATATACCTCATGTGAATTTATTTAGAATTTTTAGGGATTAAATAAGTATCATTAAAGGTGACACAATAGTGATTCTGAAATTATTTTATTGAATGAAATGTCAAATAAATGGTTTTAAAAATATTAAAATAAATATTATATGAACTATTTAATGTGCTCCACTACTTTTCTAGAAAAATATTAATTGTTATTAATCTATTAATTCTTTTATTTTGAATATATCCTCAATGTAGATTTTATTTAAATTCAAATAAATTAATAATTTCAAAATTGACACTATTGTTATTTTATAAAAATAACATATTATAAAATTGTATAAAAATCACAAAAATATTTATAAATTATAAATTTAAATTTATAGTGTCTAAAAGGTCATAAATTATCTAATTATGTATAATTCACAGCACATAAGTAATTATTTATATCAATTTAAAATTTAGAATATTATTACCACAAATAAAATTAAATAGATTAAATAAGGATAAATCAAGTTGATAATGTTTAAAATAAATTCCCAACATGTCTAAATTTTATTTTTTGATGATATTAAAACTATATCTCATATAATATTCGACTTTGAGTAATTTTCTATGTTTTTTAGTGGGGTTTGAATTTATTATAAATTAATAATTTTTAGATTTCCAAAGGTACCCCACTCCTCCCTTATAAAAGGGCACCTCCTCCCTCTCCTCCTCACACAATTTTGAGCCTTAAAGCTCAATAAATACCAGATCATTTCCCTTATAAAATTCCCTAGAAACATACTATAGGTCCTGGTCTTCTTCAAAGATCAATTTTAGTACCCAAAGAGGAGGTTTCAAAGAGCCGTGTCGAAGAAGCGGTAATATCTGTTACCGATTCTTTTAAATTTATTTCTTATTCTACTTCCTCTTCTTTAGTTGTTTCATTATGAAGTAATAAAATCAGTATCACTCATATACTGATATGTTATTATAAATATTAAAAAACCATATTTCACCTTCTATCCATCCTATGGAAAATGAAATCACCACGCATGCGTACGTATGAAATACCGTCTCCACACCGTGGTGTTATCTGTTTTCCACCACCACCTTACATGGATGGGTATAATGGTTTAAAGAATAACTATATATGATTATTATAACATGATAATAATTCTGAGACTTTCCATCTTCCACTTCAATACCATTCAATAGTTATGGTAATGATATCATCGCTCATGTGTACGTACGGCCTACCGTCTCCACGATGTGATGGGACTCGTTCTACATGATCTTCATTGAATAATGATTATATAAATAAATTTAATGAATAAATATGATATATATTAAAATAATGCCATTCTATAAATAATGTATCTATAACCTAAAAATAGTAATAATAATTTATTCGACAAGACATGCATAAAAACATAAAGCAATGAACTCCCCAATAACAAGTAGCAATGAAATATTACTGATAAGAATATAATAATATGATCATGTATGATATAATAAAAATGAATATGATACTTTAATAAGTCAATAACATTATTTAAATCATTATACAGGAGGTTCTGATATGTACGAAGCAAATTGGACCTAAGGTAAGGTAAAATCTCACAATCTCATTTTTATCCGAGATTGTTTATACTTCAGAATTTACTGGGGAATATTTATCATCCACATCCATGATTTCTCAATATTTAATATTATTTCTATCCTCCTACAATTTTTTAAATCCAATTTTACCCATTGGTGAGTTTTAGTAAAATATATGAAAGGAATCTTTTGTCATTTTTAGTACGAGGTGCTTTTTGACTTTTCCGGCCAAAGTATGGGAAGAATGTTTTTTTAACTTATACGGCATGAATGGATTTTTATAATTTCATAGAAAATTATTTCCATGAAGCTTCCTTTACATGTTTTAAATTTTGTTTTTAATTAAATTTATTTACAATTGTATGACATGTTAAAAATGGAAAAATATTTTTTTGAAGTAAAAAGGATATTTTCCTCAAGAATGGAGTTCAAGTGTTTTATCAAAATTATTTTCCATATTTGAAAATATAGGGTTATTTTTCTATCCCTATTGTTACATTGATTTGATTATGTTGTGATGGAATTATTTTTATAAAGTCCTTTATCTTATATGAATTGTTTTATGATGTCACGATGTTTAAGAATCCCATTTTTATTACATGGGTTATGCTATGATGTATGATTTATGATTTTGTGGAACATATAAGAATGGTTTAATTTTGAGATTGGTGGGACCTATATCTCCCTCCAATTCATTGCGTAATGATTTATATCTCATGATATAGACATTTCTGGAACAAAAAGTTAATCTGGTTCAGTGATACAGGACTGGAACGAGGAGTGAACTCGGTTCAGTAATAGACTTGGTCCGCTATGATGGTCTTGGAAAAGAGCCTTGACTAGTATGAAATGATTTTCTATGATTATGTGTGTATTCCACAAAGTTTCATGTTTTAAGTTATGATTATTTGGATTAGATGTCACTACTATGATTTATCCCATGGTATGATATTATGATCTCTTTTGCAGGTTAAGATTTTCAAAATTTTATGTTCTTATGAATATGATATGATTGATATTTCTTTTGATTAACCTTACTGAGAATTTGAGCTCACCTTTTTGAATTTTTTCTTTTCACCAGGTCAGGAAGAAGGGTATTAAGTAGTATATTCCTAAAGGGACTCTAGATATGATGAAATAAATGGGAGACAATGTAGATGATTTATGAACCAGTTGTTTATGTTTCCCAGTTTATAAAGACACTATACCTATATGGTCCTATCATGGTTTTGTTATATGTTGTAATACGTATGCTTCAATTCTGAAGTAATAACCATGTATGTAAAGTATGGGTCGTTATAGAACCCCTGCTGTTTCATCTAGCATACTAGTCCTGGTTACCCACTTAGATACCGAGGTTTCCCATTGTGCTCTATTTCAAATGGTGGTGAGTTTTTTTATCAAGAAAACGTATATGTACATAACACTTTCTTTATCTAAAACCCATTAAACCTCTCACCACCATTCTACCACCTTAAGAGCTTTCCCCCCTCTTTCATGTCACATAATGTATAAGCATCAAATTAGGCACAAAATAAAACATTCATCTTAGAAATCATTTTTCTTCTAAAACCAAAGGGATCGTGCCTCAAGAGAGGTTTTTATTTTTCATATACCATTCGTAAGATTCCAAACGGGCTTAATTAAATAAAGGGAACACTTTTAACAATTAACCGGCCAAAGGTCCAAACACCTTTGGAAATACACATTACCAATTCAAAACCACTTAGGAAATAAATTTTCTAGGAAATTCACTTAAGACTAAGGAGTGTTAGAAATACCTTTCAATTTCCAAAACAAGGCATAATCACCTCTAGCAACTGCAACCCAATTTCATAGTTGGTGTATATATCAAACATGATAGAAACATATTTTTAAAACAAGCAAGAAATTATGAAATTCAAATTAAAGGCATAGGCATAAGGGACCTACCTCAAACATGTCATTATTTTTTGACGACCACTCGAATCGACCCTGGGCACTTCCATGCACATGCATTTATACACACATATATAAATACCCCTAGCTAAATTGCATATTTTCCCCACGCCATGAGGGAATATGTACAAAGAAGGTATTTATATATATATATGTCTTACCTTATGCATGCACATATAGGCGTTCTTGACACCCGAAACTTGGAACCATACAACATATTTCAACGTACTATACAAATAATTCAATAAAACACTTAAACACTTAAAAATCTATAAAATGTTTCAAAATAACACATAGGGGTTTGCGGTAATGACACACCCATTTATTATAACACAAGAATCAATCGCATAAACCATAATATTCACCTTCAATAATTGGGTTCAAGAAGGTCATATCCACAACAGATAAACTACTTACACATTTCAACCCACCATTTGAAATAAAAGTGAAAACCACATTTTTATGACATTTGAGACTGCACCTCAATTTTAAACCAAGTTCCAATTAAAATATTTAATGAACCACATAAAAATTTTATGAAATAACTCCAATAGGTATCACAAGGCTTTGTACACAAATTCCCACTCAAAAACTTCTTCTAAATCCAAACTCATGCCAATAAAATGACAAAATGGAATTTACAGGGCCTGCGTGACATAATAAACCAACGACAAAGTTTATAAAACCCAAAAAAAGATTCAGAATGGGTTTTCAAAAAATCAAAACACTCATATCAAATAAACATTCTATTAAACACATCAAAATCATATTAAAACATAAGTAAAACTATATTTTCACTGATAAAACTAATCAAATAACACACTAAATTGATCAAACACACAAATTAATTCATCAAATAATACTTATATGTGGAAACACTTACTTTCGGTGTCAAAACATCATAAACACAGTGCGCAAACTCTGTCGCACGTCAATCGCACCGAAAGGGACCTAAAACAAAAAACTAAATCAAAATTAATCAAAAATTAGTGCTAAACCTAATATCATACCCATTCAAAACCTAAATCCCAAATAAAAATGAACCAAAACCCTAACTAAGAGGGAAAAGGGGATACTGGAGGGAAAAAGAGGGTTTAGCCAGAGGAAGGCCACTCGCTGAAGTGAGTGTCGCTCGCCAGAGGGAGAGGGGGGCGCGACAGTGAGAGAATTGGCCGGAAAGATGGAGGTTGCGCCGGAATCCCGTGAGCAGGGTAGGGGTGTCTTCGGAGGGATGTCGGCCAGAGGGAGGTAGTGCAGCTGAAGGGAGGGAGGCGTGCCGGAGGGCCCTCACAGGTGGGGGTAGTACGAGCGGTAGAGGAAGGTGGGGGGGGTCAGCCGCGTAAGGGGAAAGGGTGAGGGGGAGGGAGGCTTAGGGTTTGAGAGGAAAAAAAATAAATAAATAAAATATAATTAAGGAATTAAAAGAAAATAATATAAAAAAAATAAATGAAATACTAACAAATAATAATGAACTTAATAAGAATTTTAATAAACTCTAATAATAATATTATTATTATTATTAAAAAATACTTAATAATAATTATAATAAACTTGATAAAAATAATATTATTAACCATAATAATAATAATAATAAGATAAAAATAATTTTAAATAGATTTATAAGAACAATATTGATATTATTAATAATAATCATAATAAAAAATTTAATAAATTAATATAATATTAATAAACCAAATATACTTAACAAAATTAATAGAAATTTAATAATAATTACTTAATAATAATAGACCTATATTAATAAACTTGGTGAACATAATAATAATAAAAATAATTACCATTATTATAATTATTAAACTAACCCATTAAAACTCATTTTATTTATTTGTATTGAACATGAGGCAGGCTGCACGGTAACCCGAGCAAAGCCACACAGCTTTGAACATGCGCTGCCCATGCACCGAACACTGTCAAGGGAAAAGCATTCATTCATCAAAAAAATGAAAAAAATTCAAACAGGCTTGGCCTGAAGCTCAATAGAAAGTTTCAAAGTCTGATAAAATAATAAAATATTATTATTTTAAAAGTTCTGGTGTGATAATTCTCCCCACTATAAAAACTTTCTGCCACCAGAATGTCACCCATCCAAATGAGGGAACAAACTCGAATTCAAAATTGAATGAGGCCAACAAAAACCCGAACTCGGTGTGACTTTTCACTCCATCAGTCACACCCAACCAACTATGAGTTAAACTGAAAAGAGAATAACCATCAAGAAACGAGGAGGGTTCTCCCCACCATAAGAACCCAACTAGCACAACCAACATTGAAACTCTCAGCATGGGATAACTCTGGAACTGCTAACTTGATCCAAGAGGGAACCGCCACACAGACCAAACCTCAAATAAGGCCTGACAAGTTTCATTGTGGGTCTCCGCACCATTTAAGAACTGAACAGCTTAAGCCAATTAGCACATACCAATATGAGAAACCCATCACAAACCGACCCATGAACCCTCCACATAAACAAGACCCCCACCACATGGGTTTCATTGACGAAAGACCCCAAACCGAGTAGCGGACCAAAACCCTATTCATTATTTCCCAAGATGCATGAGTCTCCAAAACCAGCACATCCTAAAACAAGAAAGAGTCACCAATGGAGCTTGCCACACAAGAGAGATAATCATCTTGAGACTCATAGCCATAAAGAGACAACTACAAATCTCATATTTGAGGAGGCACAACTACTGTAATTACAAGAAAACAACATCATTATGCCTTTTTACAACCAAGGTGGGGTATTCCAAGAACAAAGAACAGAACAAGAAAAAGAGACATATGGGCCTCTTACAGCAAAATAGAACCTTCAAAGATGAGGAAGCTACAACAAAGGAATTCAAATCGTCCTTATTTTAGCATTGAAGACAAAAGTTAGACCAAGGTTACTCACACCCAACGATTCTAGACTGCGTGAAAAGCTTCACTCTGAGACCTATGGTTGGAGCTCTGATGTCTTGAAGCATCTACTGCCCTATAGTCAGGAGCAGAAATCCTCCAATCGAGGCCCCTTTTGACGATGTCCCTAGCGTAACCTCTCCAAGTTTCCCCAAATGGCCACACCAATGAAAAGCCTTCGGAGGATGACGACAAGGCGACTTAAAGTACCCAAACCAGCCACAATCGAACCAAAAAAGAGGGTGTCCCGACTAATAGAAGAAGAAAATGATAGGAAGACTTGTATGAGATAGGTTCCTCTGATTTTCTCTCCTCACTAGATGGGGAACCTTCCTGAACACCAAAAATAATCAGTCCTGGAACCCTGGACGAACACCCCACATAATAGAAACATCAACTGATTTCACGACATGACCTCCAGATAGAAGGGAATCAACCCCTTGAAATTCCTGACGTAAGCCTTCACTATCTGTTGGCCTCATTGGACACTCACGAGCTCTTCCAATTTCCTGTCTTTCACCTCCTTAGGTATAAACCATCGGGCGGGAGTGGTCTTAAACACCTTACAAGACATCCCATCATGCAACGATGCTAGGATTTTCTCCACCAATCCAAAGTTTAACTCTCAAATTAATTCAAACTAGCACAAACTCACATAGCTTTGGGAGTTTCCAATAACCTGAAAACACCAACGATTTCACCAAGACAGTCCACTACCTTTGAAAGATCATGATCACCACGGAAGATAGAAAACAACTGAAAATAATTCAATTCCACCACTCCACTAAGAGTTTGGGTAAAACTAACAACTAGAAGAGACTCACTAGAAACCTATGGGACTTTTCTGGTCAGCATACTAAAAAACAAGAGGCACAAATCCAAATCAAAATTTCACACTTCAATCAAAAATAAAGCTCAAAATCAAACCCCTGTTTTGACCACAATTCAACATGTCAAAGCCAAGATCCCACGAAAAATGATGTCAAACACAAAAAGAGAAAACTAAACAATTGCTTAATCACCTTTCAAAACATTTAAATTACATTTTTTAAAACCATTTTTCAGCAAACAAAACAACTTAAGTACCCACCATCGGTATCCCATGAAGTCTCTCATATACATATACCATTGTGCTAGCTCATTCACCCATCCACACATACCTCCAATTATCCCCATGCCACATGGATACCTCTATATATGTGATCCCTCATAGGAACACCAAGGGTCAGTTCACAACACTTCTCATTTTCAAAATGGATCATTCAACATAAAGTACAAATTCTCAACCAATTTAAAAACGTCACTTATCATTAAATTAATACATTTTCAAATTCCCAAACACTTTCCAAATCAAATTTCAAAAAGCGTTACTCAGACCCCAAAATAACTTCCAAAGCACCTCCCATTTTTCCTTTTGAGACCACACATTCCATTAAAAGAAAACAATTCCCATTTCAAGACCTCATTTCCACTCCAAAACCACATTCCATTAAGAGAAAATCATTTTCTAATTCGAAAATATTTTTCATTTCAAAAACCATTTTTCCACTCTATTAACCATATCCCCTTTGGAAAACTCCCTTTCACTAAAATCTATTTTCATTTTTTTTGAGATCCAGTCACTTTAGTCAAAACTAATCCCAAACATAACTCACATCAAAACATCCAAAAAAAATAAGGGACTAGTGGTTATACTAACCCGGTAACATGGTTTAGCAGGCCATGATCTAAGAGAGCATCAACCATAGGACGAATCTTGAACCGTGCGCTCGGGCTATACATGGGTCGATACTCTATGCAAGTCTGTCGTGTAACACTATCTCACTTCCTTGGTCATCCCTCATCCACACAGACCAATACAAAGAAGAAAATTTAAATCCCTAACTACCCCTGACAACTCGAGTCTTAGGACGGGAAAGGGTTCATGATGTCCTTACCACACCTACCTCTCGAGTCCCGATACACCTAATCACCAAGAAACAATGGCCTCCTTTGAAACCATTTTGTCATGAACCAACCTGATTTAACCCTGAACCAACCACCTGAGCCGGTCCAAGACATGGCCCGAAGGGCGTTCCCGATCCCCACAGGCTGGAAACTAGTGTCGGGCATCAAAATAAACTAGTTGGGAATGATTTGGCCCATAAAAAAGATGATTAAACATAAACTAAACAAGAAGATAAATAAAAGGAAACAAACCAAGAAACTTGGCAGTGGAAAAAGGAATAAACGAAGTAATGTGACATACCTCAGGTGACCCCATGGGTCACCATGAAATGTAAACTACACTCTCTCCCTAAAAGAGATCCAATACTGAAACATGAAACTAAAAAGTAAAGTAGGAATGAGCACCGAGATGCTTTGTAGGAATTCCAAAATATAACCACGTCATATGTCCCTGCCTTTAGTAAGAAATCCAATCATGCCAGTTTGAAAATAATATATAATAAAATAATGTTTTCCTTCCTTTCAAATTCATGTAACGAGTTTTCATTTTCAAGTAAAGAATTTCACTCACACTAAATTTTCAAAATAGGTTCCAAGCATGCATTAACGTTTCAAAATGAAAAGAATCCAGTTTGGATTAAAATATTGTTTTCACAAAAAAAGACGTCAAGTATGAAACAACTCAAATGAAAATTACATCACAAGCATCATGTCGCAAATGAGCACCATGGGTAATCCATATAGGTAGCTTGCATAAGTGGGACCCTAGAGACCTCGTACCTCAGTGAAATGTGGCTTAGAAACCACAACCCTTAGAAAACGTGGCTTAGAAGACCACGACCCTTAGAAATTCATATGTTTAGTTAGTGTTGTTACATCAATCATGATAGAAGAATCGGGATGAAACCCTTTCATGTCATCTAGCGTACTAGTCCTGATCACCCACCTAGATACCTAGGATTCCCATTGTGCTCTATTTCAAATGGTAGTGAGATTTCTTTATCAAGAAAACATATACGTATATAACACTTTATTTATCGAAAACCCATTCAACCTCTCACCACCATTCTCCCTCTTTAAGCACATTCTCCCCTCTTTTATGTCACATAATTCATAAGCATCAAATTAGGCACATAATAACACATTCAACATAGAAATCATTTTTCTTCTAAAACCAAAGGGGGCGTGACTCAAGAGAGGTTTTTATTTTTCATAAAGCATTATTAAGATGCCAAACAGGCTTAATTACATAAATGGAACACTTTTTACAATTAACTGGCCAAAATTCCAAACACCGTTGGAAATACACATTACAAATTCAAAACCAATTATAAAATCAATTTTCAAGGAAATTCACTTAAGACTAATGAGTGTTAGAAATACATTTCAATTTCCAAAACAAGTCATAATCACTTCTAGCAACTGCAACCAGATTTTATAGAAGGTGTATATAGAATACATGAGAAACATATTTTTAAAATAAGCAAGCAATTATGAAATTAAAATTAAAGGCATAGGCATAAGGGACCTACCTCAAACATGTCGTTATTTGTCGACGGCCACTCGAATCGACCATGGGAACTTCCATGAACATGCATTTATACACACATATATAAATACCCCTAGCTACATTGTACATATTTTCTGTACCATGAAGGAATATGTACAAAGAGGGCATTTATATATATATATATATATATATATATATATATCTTACCTTATGCATGCACATGCAGGCATTCTTGACACCCACAACTTAAAGCCATATAGCAGAGTTCAACGTGCTATACAAATAATTCAATAAAACACTTAAACACTTAAAAATATACAAGAACTTTCAAAATAACACATAAGGGATTGCGCTAATGACACGCCCATTTATTATAACATAAGAATCAATCGCATAAACCATAATCATCATCTGCAACAAGAGGGTTCAACAAGGGCATATCCACAAGAGATAAACTAATCACACATTTCAACCCACCATTTGAAAGAAAGTGAAAACCCCATTTTTAAGACATTTGAGACCACACCTCAATTTAAAACCAAATTCCCATTAAAATATTTAATAAACCACATAAAAATTTTATGAAACAACTCCAATAGGTATCAAAAGGCTTTGAACACAAACACCCACTCGAAAACTTCTTCTAAATCCAAACGCACACCAATCACATGACAAAACAAAATATACAGTGCTTGCACAACATAATAAACCAACGACAAAGTTTATAAAACACAATGAAAGGCTCAAAACAGGTTTTCACTAAATCAAAACTCTCATATCAGATAAACACGCTATTAAAAAGATCAAAATCATATTAAACCTTAAGTAAAACTATATTATCACTAAGAAAACTAATCAAAAAACACACTAAATTGATAAAACACACAAATTAATTCGTCAAATAATACTTATATGCAGAAATGATTAATTTCGGTGTCGAAACATCACAAACATAGTGTGAAAACTCTGCCGCATGTCAATCGCACTGCAAGGGACCTAAAACAAACAACGAAATCAAATTTTATCAAGAATTAATTCTAAACCTAATATCATACCCAGTCGAAACCTAAATCCCAAATAAAAAAGAACCAAAACCCTAACTAAGAGTGAAAAGGGGATACCAGAGGTAAGAAGATGGTTCGGACGGAGGAAGGACACTCGCCAGAGGGAGCACCACTCGCCGAAAGGAGAGGGGCGTGATGGGGAGAGAACCGGCCGGAAAGAGGGAGGTCACACTGAACTCCCACGAGTAGGGTAGGGGTGTCGTCAGAGGGATGTCGTCCAGAGGGAGGTAGCGTGGATGAAGGGAGGGGGGCGCGCCAGAGGGCCCTTGCTAGTGGGGGTAGCGTGAGTGGGAGAGGAAGGTGGGTGGTCGGTCACGTAAGGGGAAAGGGTGAGGGAGAGGGAGGCTTAGGGTTTGAGAGGGAAAAAAATAAAATAAATAAATAAATAAAATAGAACTAAGTAATTAAAAGAGAAGAATATAAAATAAATAAATAAAATATTAACAAATAATAATGAACATGGTAAGAATTTTAATAAACTCTAATAATATTATTATTATTATTCATAAAAACTTAATAATAATTAAAATAAACTTGATAATAATAAGATTATTAACCATAATAATAATAATAATAATAAGATAAAAATAATTCTAAATAGATTAATAAGAACAATATTGATATTATTAATAATAATGACAATAAAAAATTTAATAACTTAATATGATATTAATAAACCTAATACACTTAACAAAATTAATATAATATTAATAATAATTACTTAATAACAATAACCCTATATTAATAAAATTGGTGAACATAATAATAATAAAAATAATTACCATTATTATAATTATTAAACTAACTCATTAAAACTCATTTTATTTATTTTTCTTGAACATGAGGTAGGCCGCTCGGTGACCTAAGCAAATCCATGCAGCTTTGAACATGCCCTACCCATTCACTGGATGCTGTCAAGGTAAAATCATTCATTCATCAACAAAATTCAAAAATTTCAAACAGGCTTGGCCCTCAGGTCGATAGAAAGTTTCAAAGTCTGATAAAATAATAAAATATTATTATTTTTAAAGTGTGGGTGTGACAATTAGAATCATAGAATTTAACGAAATAAATCCCATAATAAATTAATCTTTCATCCTTGAATGTTAAACTAAAAAAACTCTCCCCTTGTTTGAATAAATACTTTGGTATCTTAATTGAAACACCTACTTGAAAAAAATATTAACTTGAGATTCCAAAAATTTCAATCTCAAAAGGGAACTAACCTAATTTTGGTTAAAGTGATGATTATTCATAGTGTGTCAGCTATATTATATTCCTAACACTTGAAAATTAGTTGATAGCTAGCTCTAGTATACCAATATAGAACCATGAATCCCTCAACCACACAATTTCTCAATCTACCGTGATTGGAAATCGATAACATGTTGAAGAGTTGATTAACTATGATAAATAATTAACCATATATTAATATCATTTATGGTAGAAAATAGATATCACATTGAAGATCCAATAAACAATGAGTGATAATTGGCTAGACATAAAGATTGACCGCAATGGATAACTGACTGCAAGTGAAGATCGATCACAAGTGATAATTCCATTGATGGTGCCTTCCATGTATTGACCTCTAAAAACATAGGTGACAGTTGAAAAAATGTTTAAAGAGAATATTAAATTCACATTAACCCCCAATGACTAAATATTTATCCTACCTCATGGAATGATATTCAATTAGTGTATCCCACCATAAGTATTGATTATCCTCAAGAGTAACCTAACATATGGACCGATCTGCTATAAGTGTAACTCGATTCAAAAAATGGAGGCTCAGTTCCACTAAAATATTAGGATAAAAAATTTATAACAAAGTAGATATATATGAAGATTTGTTTTTATTAAAGTAAAATAATACAAAAATAGGGACCCTAGGTTGAGTCACTTAAAGAAAAAAGTTTAAATCCCATAGTTAAACTTAGTTGAAGCTTAACTTTAAAACATATAGATAACAACCATGCCCTTTTGTATACCCGAAAATAAATATTTTATCCTAAAAAAATTGTCCAAAAATTTTCTATTCTCTTCTCTGAAAAATTTCACAGCTCAATTTACCAAAAATCTCAAAATCATTAAGGGTTCATCCAATTTGGTCTTGATTTGTACTGGAAAAATCCATAGCTTGGAATTGAAACGTATGATTCTTTATTAAATTTTAATTTCACTTTTTGGAATGCTGGATTCATAGAAATATTAATTCTCCTTCCTTATATATCTAAGAAAATTTTTATACTTTTTTCTAATATCATGTAGCACACTAGATTGGAACATCCTTCTTTCACTGGTAGATTTAAAATCGATGTTAAGTGATTTTAAATTAGAAGAATACATAGTCTGAAGCTTAATTGGAAAATTAAATGACTTAACCAAGGGAGTTATATAAGGATATTTTCTTATAGAGGTATTATAAGTAGTCCTATAGGCACATGGAGCCTAATACTATTTAAAATACCAATCTTTCCTAGAGTTAGACATTATTTTTTTTAAATGTTATTAGAATCTCTATTATAAATTTTAAATTTTAAGGTATATCATGGATGATAATTTGTTCTAGTTTTTTAGCACAAACATATATTTACATTAAATATTTGAACATATATTTCTTAAAATGGGTTCCATTATTAGTGATTAAGGCATTGGGTACTCCAAATCTTGAAAAATTATTCTTTTTAGTGAATTTTAAAAAAAATGATGGTTTATTTATAATTTTCATAATATATACCAACTTATAAATATATTCTATAGCCATAATAATTTAATCATTCCAATTAGAGGATGAAAATGACCCCATAAACTTGAATCCCCAAACATAAAAAAATTTAACCTCTAAAATACCCTTTTAGGGAAATTATTTTTTCAAACCAACATTTCCAAACATTTGAATTTTCTCGCACCTTACATCAAGACTCCTAACATAATTGAACAAAGTTTGATAATAAAAACCATCTTGTAATACTTTTTTGGGTTTTCCTATCACCACCACGGTGCTTACCATAGACTTAAGAGTGACAACTCTCCATAAAGGGTAAAATCTCATCCCTGAGAACACAACTATCAATGTTACAATCAAGTAACATTCCAAAAAGAAAGGGATGATCCCAAAAAAGTATTAGTTTAACATAAAAAATGAATTTATTCCTATTTTTTTATGAGAGTTCATTGGGAATGAAACATATATCTAGAAAATAGGAGAAATTCATACACTAGGAAAACTATGATACTGAATCTTTAATTTTATTTTAATTAGGAAATGTAAATTTTATCTCTCTTATATCATCATTTTGGGTTTTGGATATCTTGGAAATGTAATTAACACCAATATTTTTCACACATTTTTATCTCTAATTTCTAAATAAAATTCTTGTAGAAAAATTTTTAATCTTATAAGTCATCTATTTGACATTCCCCTAGCCAAAAGATACTTCTGAGATGCATGATTTGTAACCTTGAACCATATCAAATAATGTCTATGATTTTTATAATCAATTCGCATAAGAGACACTAAACTAGTGCTCTAATCAAGATCATTATGAGGAATCAAGTGTGTCTCTTTATACACCTAAGGATTCTAACTTGTAATGAGGGCATATAGTATGTGCATGGAGAAAATATTCCATCATAACAGAGTAAATAATAGTGGAAATAACTAGATATAATCTATAGAAAAAAGTAAACAGAGAGTGGAAGATGTAAAAAAACTGAAATAGAACATGCTTTAATAATAAATGAAAATTTTATAAAATCAAGAATAGCTAATTAATACATAAAACATAGGTAACCGACTAGGATGACCATACATGTTAGAGTAAATAAAAGAAAATGAAATAAAAGTACAGTGCTCTATTACTAACTCCTAACCAAACCACATTCCTAGTCTCTATACACTATCTAACTATATCATCACAATCAAAAGAATCCAAACGAGTGGTTGTGATAGATCATGCTTACATGGTCCTTAGCCCTATCCACCATGAAATTATTCTCAACCTGAAAAGGAGACAAAATATATACACACAAACCATGGTGTATATACATGGCTGATACATAATCTCAGTAGGCCACCTCAATAATGAACTAATAATATGATTCCATTACTGCACGCTCATGAAAAGTTATTAAATTAACTGATACATGACCAAAAAATAAATAAAACAAATAATGTGAAACCAAAATCGATCCCCAGGTCCATGATCTTGGTCAACTGGGTAATATTCCAACATGTATATTTATATGTTTATTCTTATATATGTATATTCCCATAATTATACATTTATACATAAATACAACTATAAATGAGTAAGTTTAATGAAATAACATAAAATCATCACCAATTAATCCTTGGGTCTGTAATAACAATTCTCTAGATATCCTATAGTGACCTAGTCTTAATATACATGGATATTACATAAATTTAGATGAATATTAAAAAAATTAAATAAATACATTCCCAAGGATGATAATAGTTTGGTGTCTTTGGAAGCTTGGAAGAATAATCTTTTAACATAAAGAAATATCTTCAACACATCCCTTAATGATATTCCCCTTTAATACTCTAATTTAAAACCTTTATTCAAAACCTGGGGAAAGAAAACATAAGAAGATCGTGAGATTAGATTCTCATTAAGGGTAAACAATGGAGATATATAATCAAAACATGGGAATATGTGTATGATAACATTATCTTAAAATTTAGATATCATAAAATTTATATCAAATATCATAATAAATAGTCGTGGCATAAATATTGGTAGCTCATAAGACATGAATCATAAGGAAATAAAGATAATAATACATGATATCATAACATAATCCTAAGACATGTGATTGTGTTAGTCATATAAATATATCATATGATTTATATAGTAGTCAAGGAATAATGCCACATCATCTTAGTGGAATAGTTTCACTCCCCAAAATATCTTATTAGTCAAGCATCACTCTCAGGACCATCTTTGTGTACAAATTCCTTTACTGAATTGGGTTCACCCCGTTTTCCATCCCTAGATTACTTAACAGATTTCACCTCTCGTTCCTACCCTGTATTATTAAACCATGATCACTCATCATTCCAGCCATATATTACTGAACCAAGATCACTCCTCATTCCAGTCCTGTATTATTAAACCTCATTAATTCCTCGTTATATCCATGTATTACTAAATCGGGTTCACTATTTTTTTCATCCTTATCACACTAAACTGATTTCACTCCTCGTTCCAGTACTATCATATTGAACCAAGTTCAATCCTTGTTCCAGCCCTGTCATACTAAACCTAGTTCACTCTTTTTTTCAGCCATATCATAATCAGGATAAATAAATCTTTACCCAATGAATTGGTGGAAGATATTTTTCCCACCAATAACATTATAAAATCACACATATATGTGGAACAAGATAATAAAACATTCATCGTATCTTGACCCATAAAATAGATATGGATTTCATAAACTTTATATCATAACCCATGAAATGAAATGGATATTATAAATGAATCATTTTATCATAACACATGGAAAATATGCAGGCCTTAAAATAATTTCATCATATAATAATCCATGAAAAGAAGTGGGTTTCACAAGTAGTTTATTAGGGTATAACATGTGGAGGATAAATAGGTTTCATAAGAAACTTGCATCATAAACATAAATTATTCAAAAAAAGAATAAGTATGGTATCTATGGATTCTATCCTAAATAAAGCATAAATTCTATCAAAGTAATTCATCTTATATGGAAAATAATTTTTAAAGGATCATTACAAATATTTCTTGAGGAAATATTCATTCATCTTTCAAAAATTCATTTTAAAGCATTAAATATTTTTATTTTTTCTAAATTACCTTGAAAACATATAATAGAATATTTGAAAACCATTTTAAAAACATTTATAAAAATAAAAAATTTTAAAATCCTATTCCCTGAAAATTATAATAAAAGATCATTTAAAAAAAATTAAAACATTTTTTACAAAAAGGTTAGGCAAGACTCTTTATTCAAGATGAACTTCCCTTATTATAAAACATAAAATGTCAATGACATCAGTAATCAAATTAAAGAGTATTATACTCATCATAATCTCAATCAAACTCATCATCCAAGGGATTGAAAGAATTACCTCGAGCCTTTCTCCCACTGGAGATGGATCTAGTCACCACAGTGGGCTTCAGATGTAAGTAGTTCTTATTTGGCTGGGACATTGTCATTGAGGGCGAAAAGCCTTCATTGGCAACTGATATTGTAGCAATAAACTATTTTCACTTTAGTAACATTGTATCATAATCCCAATGAAATAAAAAAATTAAATGAAACATAAAATATCATGAAAATGAGGATATTCATGATATTTCATGTCAATATAAATTATATAAACCTCATATAATAAACATAGGTGCATAACATGACATGTTTCTTGATGAAAGAAAATTGATACAAAATTATAATACATATTTGGTTACATTTGAACCATAAACCCCGTGAAATAAATATCATAAAATGGATATGTAAATTTACATAAATTTAATTATAATAATCCTAGAATACATATATGGGAATTATACACACCACATAAAATAAATGAGTGGTGAATAAGGCATTAGTCTCACAGAAATAAAAGTGAGACGAGAAAAACCATTTCCTTAAGTCTTAACATTATTCCTAAACATTAAAACCACATGTATAATAATTATAAGTTTATTATATATCTACAAAATAAATTTTTATCATTTATAATATCATATATTATTTTATTATTACTTTATATTATCCTTTTATTCACAATTTCATGTTAATTTTATGTTTCAGGTAAAATTTGCGTGTTTTCGTATATGTTTTGACTTGTTATTCTTGATCCTCTTACATAGATAATTATTTACTTTTTTCTATAATATAAATCATTATGTAAATATAATATATCATATATATATTTATTTATTTATTTATAATAATCAATAAAATATTTAAATAATAAATGGAATACACTGTTCATGGAGACGGTTGGTCGTACGTACGCATGAACACTCTTTCTTTTTTATTGGTGTGTTGAATAAAATAAATAAAATGAAATATATGTATATATATGTTATAATTATAGAATATTTATTATGTAATATATATAATATACTTTTACTAAACCCATTATTAAAACATTAAATGTAATGTGTGAATGAATTGCATCACTTTGAGAAGGTGGTATTCCATACTTCCACAAATGAAGTTATCATATTTACACAAAAATGAAAAACATAAAAATATGTTTAATATAAAAATAAAAGAAGAATAAATAAATCTTAAATATCATATATATCATATAAAAATAGTTTTTATATCATAATTATCAACAATGAGATGTGGTAAAGGAAAAAACGAATGAAAAAGTTTTGTGAGGTGGTAGTCCTCCTTACACACAAACAGTATGTTCCCTACCCATTTGATGGAAGTGTTTATAGGTGTATGTAAGACCCTTAAAATAACAACATATTATTATATTTACGATAATTTTTTTATTATATATCAATTTAAAAATATTAACAGAGTATGGGGAGAATGAAACTAAAAAAAGATCATGTGGAAGCATGTCGCCTCTTCTTTGTGTAATTCCTTTTGGTTTTCACCAAAGGAATAACTTGGTTTTCTTTCATCAAAAAGTAAGTATTGTAGTTTGAGATTAGGGAAGTTTTGAGATTATCATTTTTGGGTTTGGATGATCCAATGTTTCTTGAATGGTGTGAGTAAGTGAGGGGTGATTTCCCTTTTGAAGTGGAGGAGTGACATTCATCTAAATATAAAAAGGTAAACACTAATGAGAGGTATACATTACATAATATGCCTCAAGTAATTGTAAATTTTCTATAAAATATATAATATGGAAGAAATAGGGCCATATAATGGATGTTTTATATGTTTTTAGGTTATTTGGTCACTTAGGTTAAAGTTTAACCACTAGGTAAACTCATTTTTACCTTAATCATTTTAATTAATTTAAATTATTTTCACTAATATTTTTTGTCAAATAATTATTTAACATATTTAGAAATTATAAATCAGGTTGAATAAAAATATTTAATCCATTTTTTTAAATTACATTCACAAAATTAGTATAAATTAATTTAAAGTTAATCTCTTAAACATGATGGGAAAGTTGATCTTTAAAGTAAAAAGTTCAAAAGTTTAAAATATTTTTATATACATTTTTAATGTGAAATTGGTTCTAATGACTTAAATTAGATTAATTTATATATTATTTATATATTTAATTTTTAAACCGAAATTGTTATATAATTTAACTATATAAATAAATTATATGAAAATGAAATTCTGAATTAAAAATTCAGATCTTTTCACTATTTATTCAAAAAAAGAAACTTCTCCTAAAAATTACAAAAACTCACCCTATGATAATTTTTACATTTCGCATTTAAAAAATAAATATTATTTTTTCAAATATAATTTATAAAAGTGTCAAAATATATATTTAAAAAGGTTTTTCCATTAAAAGGTGGTCAAATTAAATTTTAGAAAAATACATATTTTTATTTAGAGTATTGAATTTATTCTTATCTATTATTTAGAAAAAACATATTATGAACATTAAATAATTGAATGAATATAATATATAATATATTTCATTAAAATAATTTATCAAAAATGTTTTAATTAATTTATTAAGGTTAAACTTTTTTGATTTAATAATTATATCTTTCAATTAAAAGATATCCTATATTTTCAAATGGGTTTTATTTTCATTTCAAATTTATTGGTCACCAAATGATTCTTCCTATATACATGATTAAACTATATTTTCATAATTTAATTATTCATATTCATAATCTCCATTCTAAAAACTATTTGAAAACTATAATAATATTTTAGTAACAATATTAATAGTATGTTGTAGTTTGATGAAATTAGGTCTTGTGTATAACATAGACTATCGATGGAACTCAAAATTGTGTCAAATAGAAAAAACGATAGTGTTACGTGTACTAAAAGAAAATATAAGTGATGTGTGTGGTGAATTCTTGACATTGTGTTGCATACAAAGTAATAATAACATGGTGATTTCATATAAAACTAGCTATATTCATTGTTGTGTAAAATAAAAAATATCAAAATGTTTAAATTAATTCGAAAAAAATCCTTCAAAAATACCATCATGTTACATTAAATCCTCCTTAAATTGAATTTTTTACTCAACATTAAACTGTTTTATCAATGGTTTAATACATGAATGTTCCATTCAAAGAAACCCACATCATAAAAATTAATACAATAAATTTCTTTTGAAATGATAAGTTAGAAACATAACAGTTACCCAGAGTAACACATAACAAGGTTTCCACATATGAGAACATAAGTGGAAAGTGAAAACATGGACATGGAAGAGAAATATAACTATCTTGTTTTGATGGAGAGTGATATAGAACATGGATATGAGAAATTTTACAGTCATAAATTCATTACCCAAAGAGTCTTGAAAAGGTCATTTATGTCATAAAAAATGATGATAACATGACAAGATTTTATTTCGAGACCCTTTCATAACATTGAAGAATTGTTATGAGAAGATACACTTACATGATTTTAGGACAACCCAACCCTATTTTTTCCTTGATCAATTTCCACTTTATCTCTTATTCAAATAAATAAAGGTAATTTTTTCATTCTCAAAGCACTAACATATCATGAAGCAGAATGATAAGTTATTCCATATGTATTTAGTTATCATCAGATCAAAAGGTTATCAGAAGTTATCCAATATGCATAAATACTCATATGATGAGATAATACATGAATTTATAAAACATCCTATGAATTTTAACATAAACCATCCCAAAAATGTTTAAGCTTATAAAAATTATGAAAGATGAAAGTATAAAACTATTGAACTAAGGTCACTAAATTTCTCAAAAACAACTAAGCATTGTTCCCATGTATATAATTAAGTATCTCTCAGTTGTCACATTCCAAACTATGAATACCTTTAACAGTTTTCTATTGAAATACGGTAAAAACCTGAATTACCATACAACCTTCTTTAAAACATGTATTCTTTACTATATATATTTCCCTAAAATCCCAAAACTTTTAAAATTTATCCTTGATATTATAGACCACTTTTTCAAAAAATCCTTATTCATTTCCATGCTAATTTGTACAGTCCAATTTATATTATCCAAATAATGTTTTCTTAAAATCAAGAACAAATTAAGGGTTATCATCCCTTTTTCAAATTCTTACATTTCCATTAAATCACTTTTCTAGTCCACCAGATTCATTCAACTTGTTCTTTTATATCCTTCAAAAAATAAAATAAATTGAACAATCCTCACATAATTCACCATTCTTAATTCTTGAATCCAAATACCTAAATAATTCAATTATTATACTTCATCCTTAATCCATAACAATGCTACCCCATTCTATTAAATAATTCATATTTCCTTTCAAATTTTATCTATATTCTCATCATCATAAGAAATATTACCATTACTATTACCACATTTCTAATTCTCAGTGGATGCTTTCCACTTAGGACATCAATTTTCATAATGGCCATTCATTCCACTCTTAAAATCAGTTAACTATCAATGGTGTATTAGGTATGATAATATTCCCATCCAATACATTAATTAAACTATTCAGGTTTATTTTGTATTTAATTGTTTTTTCCCTTCTTTTCAATAGTCAAAACATCTTCATGTTCCACTAATACATTCACTTGGGTTCTTCTTTCTACATTCTTGACACAAAGAAAACTGAATCTGTATACCTCAATGGTCTCCATTACCCGAAAACTCAGAAAACTCTTTGCTTCTTTTATTTGGTGAGTAAAATATTTTTTTAAGGTACACATTGTTAATTATTTTCTATGAAAAATAATTAGGAATGATTCCAACATCCTTCACTGTAGTGATCATCCCATTTGAGTGTTTTTCAGAAATTTTTTTTTCATATTCAACTTTATCCTAGTTCTTTATGATTCTACCCATAGATTAAAACCAGAAATCATAGGGTGACAAGAACTAGTCTAAGTGGAAAACCTCATAGTGATGAAAAATTACTTATAGGATTCCTAAATCATGACACCTACTTTTAATTCTATGTTAACTTTGGATTAACCTTAGATACATCACTAGACATATCCATAGAAATATCCCTAGGGATATCACAAAGGATTTCTCATCCTGGTTTCCAAAGGATGACCAAAACATTCCTTTGATACCAACCATAGAGATCGAGTCCTAATATACATGGATATTAAATCATTTTTTATCAATATTCAGTACATTAAAAAATTACATGCCCGAGGACCGTAATAGTTTAGTGTCTTTGGAAACTTGGAAACATATTATTCTTACTTTGTGAAATATCTTAAACATCTCCCTTAAATATATTCCCCATTAATACTCCTACTTAAATCCTTTCTTCATAACATGGGGAAAGAAAACATAAACAAGGCATGAGATCAGAGGCTTAGTAAAGGTAAACAAGGGTGATATGTAAGCATAACATGAGAATAAGGGTATGAGAACATGATATTAACATTAGAAGATCATACCTTGAAAATACAATAACATAATCAAGATTCATGGCATAAATATTGGTAGATCATATGACACAAATCATAATTAAATGAAGAGAATAATCCATGATATAGTAAAATAAGCATAAGAAATGTGATTGTGTAAGAAAAATAATTATATAAAATGATTTCCATAGTCTTCAAGGCATAATGTCAAGGCCATCTCAATAGAATGGGTTAACTCACCTAACCAACTTAGTAGTCAAGGTTCACTCCCAAGACCATATTAGTGTAAAAATTCCTTTTTTGAACCAAGTTAACTCCCTATTCCAGCCCTTTATTACTAAATCGTGTTCACCTCTCGTTCAATTCATGTATTAATGAACTGAGTTCAATCCTCATTATATCCATGTATTATTAAACCAATTTAACTCCTCGTTTATACCTGGTATTACTAAACTGTGTTCACTCCTCATTCTAACACTATATTACTGAACAACGTTCACTCCTGGTTCCATCCCTACCATGTTGAACTGAGTTCACTTCTCATTCTAGCCCTATCATACTAAACCAACTTCACTCCTCATTCCATCTCATTCATACTGAACTGAGTTCAATCAACATTATAGACCTGTCATACTCATGAGTTATAAATCATTACCCATTGAATTGTATATTTATATAGATCTCACAAATCACATGATAAAATATTACATACATTTGAAACAATATAATAAAAATTTCATCATATCTTGGCCCATAAAAAGAGATGGATTTCATAAGCATCATATCATATCCCTTGAAATAAAATGGATATTAAAAAACTTCATCCTATAATAACATGTGGAAAATAGATATGCTTCGTAATTATATCATTTGATAATAACACTTGAAAATAAGTGGTTTTCAAAATAATTTTATCATGGTATAATTCATTTAAGAGAAATGGGTTTCATATGGAACTTGTCATCATAAATTCAAACCAATCAAGGAAAGAATAAGAACGGTTTCATTGGTTTACATCACCAATAAATAATAAACTATATCAAAGTATTCATCTTATAAGTAAAATAATTTTAGAAGGATCATTTAAAGTATTTATTGTTGAAAAAATCCTTTCCACTTTGAAAAATAATTTTTAAAACATAAAATATTTTGAAAACCATTTTCTTTGAAAATAAATCTGAAAACATAAATCTGAATAATTCAAAACCATTTAAAACACCTTTTTAAAACATATATTTTTTTAATATTATTTTCTTTGAAAATGAAATTTATATCTCATTTAAATTATTCTTTAAAACATTCTTCATAAACATGGTTTTTTTTAATAAAACATATTTTCGACCAAAGAGAAATAAAGTGATATTTTCTAAAAAATATTTATTAATTATCTTAAGTACCAAAAAGTGGGAAATGTTACAAATACATGATGATATCTGAAAAAAATTAGAATTATAAAATCATGAGAATTATTGAGATATAGATCATAAACACTCAAATAATGAAAATTTATAGAATAAAAATTTTCATTTCCCAAAGAAGTAAAAACTAAATAATTTTTGAAATAAAAAAATATTATAGGAATTTTTTTAAATATAACATGAAAGTCGTCATCACATAATTTTGAAAATATAATAATATTATATATCAGTACATCTATAAATAATACATTAGAAATTACAGCTATAGTATGGTTACTAATTTGGATAAGACCATTTATCTTTCCTTTAGAATTAGCAATGAAAATGAAAATTCCACCATCCACATTGATCAAATTTTTGAACCTTGAGTGGTCTCAAGTCATGTTTTTGTAGCATCCACTATCCATAATCCATAGTTTTTTACTGAAATTATTTAAGTAGGTATATTAAAAAATATATTTAAACTAATAATTATTTTGGTTCCCATGTTTTCTTGTTTCCATAGATGTTATTAATAAGAGATTTTGGAATCCATATTTGTTTGATTGGATTCCTATATGATGATCTTAAACATTCAAAAAAAGAACTTATTTGGTCTATCAGAATAAAAAATCTTAACAAAATTAGTGAAATTAGAGCTACGAATAAATTGTTTTTAATAATATTTATCTATCCATGATGATATCATATTAAAGGGATTATTTTCTAGAAAACCCAAAAAAGACGCATCTACTAACTATGAAAAAAAATTAAAATACGTTAATAATTCAATCAACGTATGATTATTTTATGCTAGAGTAAAAGAATTTTATTTTTTTAGTTATTCAGGTGCTTATTTTGGTGGTTTTATATTAGAGAGAAGAAATCACATCTAGGACATATCACTTTTTGGGGAAAGTATCTAATATCATGGTGTAGTATGAAACAAAAATATATGGAATTATCCACTAATGAAGAAGATTACATAGCTGTAGGTAGTTATTATGCATGGATTCTATGGATAAAACATAAATAACTAGACTATGGATATTAGTTTTAACATGTCCTTATAAATTGTGATAATGAAAGTGAGATAAATATTTACAAGACTATTATAAAACATTATAGAACAAATAATATTGATATAATACATCAAATTATAATATATAATTACCTAAAAGGTGATATAACTCTAGAATACATTAGTACTAAATGTTATCTTGCTAATATTTTAAAAAATCCTTTGAATATTAAGATAATAAATTATATCAAAAATGAATTAGGAATGATAAATTATATGTAATTGTATTAATTTAGTTTTAGTTATCAATTCTTATGTAATAGTATTTTCAAATTCTGTTCTTTATTCTTTTCTAGATGTAACCATGAAGTATTCCTCACATGGTCAGTAGGATAAACATGAGTATTTTTGTTCAGGCGGTCATCATCCCTATCATGAATCATTCCTCATGTAGTCACCAAACTCATCAAGATTAGTTACTCACGTAGTCACCAAGAATACTATGAAAACATATTTATATGATCATTATGTTCTTAACATGAATATATAGTTCACAATTTTAGCATACCAATAGTAAGTCTATGGATAACATGACAACAATGATTTTTTTCATTTACAGACCCATGGTCAGCTGACTTATTGGTTCTATTTACTTTGATTTTTTTAGAAAATATTTTTTTTGGATTTAATTTAAGTTTATTATTATTTTAATCCATTGATTATTTAAATTATAATATGAATATGAATCATTACATGTCTATTCCTTTATATATCCTCGATCAGTTTAATATATTTTTATTGGATCATTTTATCTCAATTTGAACCTCCTTCTCTCTTCATCTCAATCCTCTCAATTTTACCACCCATTTCTAAACCATTAAAGATCTAAAATAGAATTTAAATTTTGAGGATGAATATAATTTCAAAAACCAATTTTCTTATGATGTATCCTCTATTTAAGATGTCAAATAAGTCAAAGTCTTTCTCGATCACATTAGGGAATTCGAAAAACTTGTGTCCTATTGATCATCTTTTTTCAGTGAAAAACGAATTCAATTCTCAATGGATGAATTCAATATGATATTTTTTTGGAATGTGATTTAGGAATAAGGATGGGTTAATTGGTTTAACAAAAAAAATTCACCATTATATCTGAATATAATCAAAAAGTTTCATACGAAAAATGAGTTTTCCCTAGAGAGAATATGGATTGATTTAAATTGGGGATAAATGATGAAGTTTTTGAATTCTATAATAAGAGTTGTTAAATTTTTTTTGATGTGCCAAAATATATCAAATATGAATATTATCAAGTTTCATATCTAATTAATCATTTGTACATTGAATTTCAGAATTACATGGATGAGCTCACTAGGAATTGGACTCCTAGAAGACCCACTAATATTGAGTTAAGTGTTGAAAGTAGGCCCTCGGTTAAAATTATTCATCATGTAATATTCCCAAAATATAAAGACTTCAGTATCCTAACACATCAGGATCTAGTTTTCTATTTTATGATGAAGAGTTGTTTTCAAATTAACCTTCTTCGATATGTTATGATATACATGGTAGATTTTTGAAATCCAGCTTCACGTTTTAGTTTCTTACACTATAAAAATATTATTTTTCTTTTCTAAAAAACAATGTATTATTTACTAATAGGAAGGAAAATATAACTTCTTCTGAGAGTTGTTTTATCACCCAAAATATTTTCATGAACATCTAAGTCAACTGGAATCCATATAAAAATCATTGTTGGATGACCTAGAAAAATTGTATGAATAGTTTAACCTAATAAAGCTTCTTGTTAGACCTTGGGATATGGTAGTTCCAGTTTGTAAAATAGAGGAGTTCATGGAGTATTCATATGATAATGTTTCTCCTTCTAAATAGTAAGTAGTATCTATGGAAAAATTCATAGAATAAGTAGAAACAATAGTTTTAGTCCTTAATTAAGTTTCTATATTAGCTTATGATGATGATCTATAATGGGATCAATTAGTTGGATATGATGAAGATATGGAAATATTATAAGGATATCCTATTACTGGGAGTACCCCTAGATAGCCTATACTGGACTCTCCTTCTAAGGGGGAGATTTCCCATTGTTCACTTTTATTGGGATTAGAATATCATGATTCTGATAGTGAAGATCAAGTAGGCAGTCCACCTAGACATGGTGGACCTACCATTCTCTCTATTCAAATAGATTTAAAAGGTTATTTGATTTGATGTATACATTCATGATATAATTGAGGATTCTAATCCTATTATTCATGATGAAATTATTGAATATTTGGATAAATATAAAGTTGAATCTATTAACAGTGTTGAGGATTACACTATGGGATATAGATCTAGAGAAAATTTTACTAAGGTATATCGTAGGTATCTAGATTGTGATCCATCTCCCTCTTCTACATCACCCTCTATTCCATATTATTTATATGTAAATAAATATAACTTAGACATTTTTAAATCACAGATGTTGGACATACTCAAACTAGTATTTTATTAATTTAACAACTCTTTACAGAAAATGAGACAAGATGATATTTATGAAGTAGTTACTTTGGTAATCAATCATCATTATCCCTAATTTAATTTTAGAATAGAAATGATGCATAATGAGATTTTATATTTGAGAGATTAGGTTGGTTCTCTACAAGATTATTCATCTTACATAATGATTCAATTAGACTAGAGGTACATTAATGTTGTGTTTCAACTTGATCCTATGTATTCTTCTCCCCCTATTCAGTGAGTTTTTTATAAAGACGAGATCAAATAGTTAATTAAAGATGAGTTGAAAGTGTTATTTGAATAGTTTAACTTGATTCATGAAGCAATGTATGATGGGTGCCAAACACATGTTGCGATGACCCTAGCTATAGTTTGTGAGGTTCTCAAACAAGCTAGTCAAGACCAAGAAATAATCCTGGGAGTAATTCAATATTATATAAGTAGGAAATTCACAATTTTTGACAAGAATGTGATGTTTAATACTCGTGCATTATATTTGAAGATGTTATCTATGACCCAATATTTTTATGCTCCTAGTTGATAAGATTATGTTTATGAATTTTTTTTGATGCATTCATGGAGATTCGAGATGATTTCCTTTAAGATTTAAACATGGTTCACAAGATGTCAGTGATTTAAAGCTATTGGTGGAACCCTAACTTTATAACTCTTAGACATATTTCCTAGCCCTATCATGTATTCCTTTATCTCAGTATAATACCTACACTATCATCAATACTCTTGGCCTAATTATTACATAAGCCTTTCAATATATTAGACCAGTTTCTATGTGTGTAGTTATTGGTGACCCGGCCTCCTAATCTTCTCCTAAGACTACTTCAACTCCTACCTCAATGTTCTAAGGAAAGGATTGTATCCTTCCTATATAAATCAAAGATAACCCTCATTCAGAGTCATTTCTGGATTTATGAGAGGTATTCATTGTACTATGTTTGTAGAATTTTTTAAATATCTTTTGATATTTTAATTTCATTCTCTCTATTATTATCATTTTTCTTTTATCTTATTTCTTATTTGATTTCTTTTGGATAATATCAAGGGGTTCTGTGATAAATTAAAATTAACTAAATTTAGTGTAAACCTTAGGTTGAATTAAATATTTTTTATATAGTTGTTTAAATACTTCGTAAATATACTTTTGATATATGAAATTATTTTATATTTTATTATCATGATTTGTGATCATCAAAAAGGGGGATATTTTTGGATTAGACTATAACATCCTTATTTTAATGAACCCAAATCATGTTTCTTTTGTTAAAAATTATTTTCATGTTTTATTTTAGAAAATGGTTTGCTAAGAAAAATTGGAAAATATTCTAATTCTAGAGCTTATCATTTCACCTTACCTTGTGAAGTTCAAGTGATTGTATCACCTTACTGCATGTTATACTTCATCATACTACCAGATCAAGCTTCTTACCATGATTTAGATGAATAAAACATTTCTAATTCATGAACTGGCTACACATTGAAGATTCAATTTACCATGTGCTGAGATTCACCTTACTGTATGTACAATCAACCTACCATGAGTTCAAAATAATTGACCTCGAAAATCAGTGAGGTGAACACATGAATAAAATTACCTATCATATGGAGAAATCAATTTATCATTCCAAGTTATGTATAATTTTTAAAAAGTAATATACTAATTGTGTCTTCTAATGCAGTGTCCTCATGACGAAATAGCTTTCCACATGAAGTTATCAACATACCACATGTGAAAATGAGTTGACCTAAAGAAGAGATTAACCAACCATATCACCTTTCATCATCAGATAGTCATGCTATGTTTCTAGGAGCTCAACTAACCATACATTATATGAAGATATATTTCAATATCAAACATAACAGTGCAGAGTTTAAAATATCCAATGGATTGTTTTGAAGCATTAAATGGGGTTTTAATCCATTTAATGAATAATTATTATTCTCTAACAACTCCTTATAATGATGATATATTTAATAGAATTATTTAACCATGTGAAGAGAAAGAGATAGAGTGTGTGTGTAGTATAGAAAATATTTTCTATTACACATAGTATAATAGAGAATACTTTACACAAGCACTTGTGCTACAAAACAATATTTATGACACTCTTTTTTCTATAATTTTCTGAGAAACTTCTCCAATATCCTTCCAAATAAAAATTCAAGTACATTGGATGATTGAATATACTCTGAGTGAGCTACATTAAATTTCCTATCTTTTTATCTCTTTCTCTATCAATATTAGATTTTATTTTGATATATGTTTCATATTTCTTTATTTATCTATAAAAAATTAGTATCTTCTACTAAATAGGTGAATACTTGATATTTGATAAAATCATTTATTTTTCATTCCCATGAATTACTACATAAGAGTTATTGTATGACCTGGTATCATTTCCATCATAAATATTATTTTAGAAGAGGTTTTGTGTCTGGAAAGTATTATATATTGTTGTTTGTAAAACCCAATCCAGTTTGTGAATCAGTTTATTCATTAATAAACTAATTGGCATGGAGTGATTTTTATATGATGTGTAATAAGTCTCGGCTTGAAACTAGACCCATTATTTTAATTACAATGTGTTTTTTCATGTTTTATTTTCTTAAAGTACAAATAATTTTCATTTTTCTAAACTTTATCAAAAAATAACATTGATAGTTACTATTAATTATTTTTTATTTAATGTGTTTTATTAATTAAATTATTTTCAAAAGCTAATGTATTTAAAATATATTTTATCTAATACAGAATCCTGCTTCTGAGGAATTATTTAAAAGATAAAATTTATATATTTATAATATTTTTTAGTAACTTTGAATTTTTATTAAAATTATTACCTAGTTTTTTATTTTTTTTAAATTATAATATTATTGAGAACTCAACTCACCCATCTCTTGAGTTACTAACTCTGAAAAAACATTAACTTTTCTTAATTCCCTGAAATAGACCATCCAGTTTGTTGAATAAATCACATATTACTCATCTAACAGATGATTATAACATGTGTCTCTCTTTTATGTAGTTGAACACATCAAATGTTACTCATCTAATAATATCCATGAATTTCCTTAATATAATTCATTCAAGGACAAAATTTATTTACTCACCATACAAGTGGACTAATTTCATATTGGTTGTTTTCCAACCAATGAAAAGACCGGAAAAAACCCAACCATACCTTCATTTTCTAAGTCATAATGTGTTCCATAAAAAGGGTATCAAAGTATGAAAAATATCATGTTAGGTCCCCAAAAAAATTAGGTAATATTTATTGATAATACGCATACACCCCTATGTATGTCGATAAGAATATGAAATTACATGAGATACACATTGGCAGGTCAGTCCAAGTAATATGTCACTACTTATTAACCCATGAATCTATTACCCATATATCAGACACAACCCTTTGTAATTAGTAAATGATTCTATTAAAATTTATCATAGTATATCATCAAAACCCAAAATACATTATGATAATCATATATTAAGGACAAATCAATGTCATACTTTGAGGGGATATTATAATTCCACCATTCATGCAAGGTAAATTTTTGAATACATGAATGAATAATAAATAGAGATCGCCAAAATTATAAAATCATGATAAATTATTAAATCATTTCTTTAATATATACAATATTATAAACCAAGTGATTATACATAAACCTCATTCTTCTAATGTGATAACAGTTTATTCAATAGATCTGCTATATTTTCTTTTATAGCCAACTTGAAGATCCGTACATAACCTCTCTAAATGATCTCTCAAATGTGAACATATTTATGAAGGATTTGTTTGGTTGTTTAGTGAGTTCAAGATTCCTTTTCCTGATCTATAACTCCATTATTTTCAGAATATATCTTGATATCTTCCTTAATTATAGGAAACAACTCATGTTCAAATATGAACATTCTGATCCAAATAGCATCATTTATAGAATCTAAGAGAGTGATGTATTAAAACTATGTTCTCGAGTATTACACAGTGGATTACTTGGAACTCTTCTAAGTGATAGCTCCACCATTTTTAAAAAGAAAACAAAAACTAGATTGAGATCTCATTTTATCGTCAACATATTTAACACTAGAATCTTTGTAACCTTTTACAAAGATCTCATCCTTTCCTCTAGATACGAATAACATATCCTTAGTTCTTATTAAGTATCTAATAATGGTATTTATAGGAATCCAATGACTCTCACATGGATTATATTAGTATCATGATTAATTCTAAGAGCATAGGTTATGAGATCGGTAGGCCTACCAAATTATTTATTTATTTCCTAATAGGGAATAATAGTTTAGTGAGAAGGGTTGAACCCATAGGAATGGTGAATATGTGTACAGGAAATGAAGAAAATAAAAATATTGAAGAAATTAAAAAATCATTAATGATATCAAAAATGAGAGTAATGAATGAAGAAATGTTGAAAATATGTAAACAGATCAAGAGAGAACACGGAACTTTTCTCATGTAAATCTAACATCCATAACACTTTATAAATTAATTATTCAATTTAAAACCAAATACAGTAATAAATTTGTTCTTAAAAAGAATGGAAATTACACTGAAGAACATTTTAATTAATTAATACTAAAAATGAACATTTCAATTAAGATATTCAAAGAATAAAAATATCATCAAAATTTAAAAAAACAATAATATATAATTTAGATAACTGTCTAATGTCAGAAAAAATAATATTACTCAGAATGATGTGGTTAAAAATAAATCCAAATAAGGCCACATCGAATTTCCACACACCTAATATATTTCATTTACTAAAGAAAACAATTAAACAAATTCAGTTGATGGAAATAAATATCATGAATGAAGAACTAAAATTTGATTAATGAGTTTATTTTCAAATGTGTTTTTCCCCAGGGTCTTTATTAAGAAGTTATGTATGTTATCTTTTCTAAAAACATATTTTTGCAAAAAAAATGGATTTTTTACAAAACTGTTTGGTATATAATATTTTTAAAATACATAAACAAGAAACATGTTTCATTTAACCAACCATAAAACTTTATTTTTTAAATTAAGTTAAAGCATCACATAATTTTCACAAAATATATAGAAAAAACTAGTGGAAGAGTGTGTCAAATTATTTTAAGTAATAATAATTAACTCAACCAATAGTTGTATCATGATGAATAAAGAGTTTTCATGGATTTTGAGATCTTTTCATAACCTATTTAAATGCAATTCTTATGAGTTTAAAGTCAACTCAAAATTTCTATAACTAAATATGTATTTAAATATTATTACTAATGTTTGATAAAAAGAAATAATTTTGGGGAAATGTAAATGATATTTAGATATTAATCTCATAAATGAATAGAAAAAATTATCCACTGAAATAGAAAAAATAACCATCAATCTTTAGTAAAAAATTCACCCAAGGAATGTGATAATGTAAGTTCAAGAACACTAACTTTAGAAATATCTAATGGAAATTTGACATGTTTAATATTGATAATAGTAAAGAACAATTTAAGACCCCTTACCTAGAAATAAAATTTAATATTTTACCAAATGATTAATCATTAAGTGGATGAAATAAATAAAATAGTCTGAGACCAAATTTAGATTTTCAAATTCAGTAAGGACAAATAACATGCAATGGGATACAATAACTTCAAAAAAATCTATCAGAACTCAATAATTTAACCCATGTTTTTTTGAAAATATACATTCAACTTATTTTAACAAAGGAAAATTATTTTGAAGAAGCCTAAAAAATATAGAATTTATAGAGAAGGAATCTGAAATATGTGGTAGAAAGTTCAAATAGTAACAAATATTCACAATTGAAAATAGTTCAATTATTTTATTAACATGATTTCTAATAAGAAGGATAATAAAACCAAATTCCTAATGATAGTGTGCATGTTCACGTTTACTTTAAAAAATAGAGAATTGAATATCCCACACTTAATTCCCAACTATATATATCTTAAAAAGGATGATGATAATTAGAATCATAGAATTTATAGTAATAAATACCATAATAAATTAAGCTTTCATCATTGAATGTCCAACTAAACAAACTCCTCCTTGTTTCAATAAAAACTATGGAACCCTAATTGTAACACCTACAAGGAAAAATATTATATTTATATTTCAAAATTTTCAATATGAAAAGGGAACTAACTATAGTTAGGTTAAAGGGATATTTATTCATATTGTTCCAGTTATAGGCTCTTACTATTCCTTGAAAATTATTTGATAGCCAACTCTATGAGATCAACACATAACCATGCATCCCTCAACTACACAAGTACTCAATCTACCATGTTAGACAATCAATCACATGTTGAATTTTTGATCAACTATGATAAATAAGTAACTACATGTTAATATAATCTATGGTTGACAATCGATGTAACATTGAATAGATGATAAACATTGATAGATAATCAACTACAAATAAATATTGAATGCAATAGATAATTAACCTGATGTGATGTTTGATAACAAGTGATAATCCCATCAATGATGCCTTCCACGTATCGACATCAAGTAGAATGAAACCAAAAGTGGAAATTGACAAGATGTTTGAAGAGCCTAGTAACTTCACATTAACCCCAATTGATTGTATAGAGAACCTACGTCAAGGAATAATCTTCAGAAAAGTGTATCCCACTACAAGTACTGATTATCCTAAAGAGAAACCTACCATAAGGACGGATTTTCTACAAGTGTAATTGTATTCAAAAAAATGGAGTCTTAGTTTCACTAAAATAAATAGGGATAAAGTTAGAAAAAGACAGATATATAAAAATAATTATTTTTAATAAACTAAAATAATATAGAAAGAGGTACCTAGGTTGAATCTCTTAAAGAAAAAATTTTCAAGACCATAGTTAGACTTAGTGGAATCTCAAATATAAAACATATAGATAAAAACCATTCCCTTTGGTTTCTAATAAATTACTATTTTATCCTACGGACATTATCCCAAAATGGTCTATTATCATCTCTATCTAATTTAGAAGCTTAATTAATAAGAACTCTCAAAATAATGAAATGTTTAAACCATTTGTTCAGGATTTTTTCTCGAAAAATATTTAGTTTTAAATTTAAAAGTATGTCCCTTTATCAACTATTAATGTACCATTTGGAGTGATGGATTCATAAAAATATTTTTTTACCTCCTTATATATCTATGATTTTTTTTTATACTCTCTTCTAATATCATCTTGCACACTAAATTTTAATATCCTTCTTTCACCAGTATATTTAAAATAAATATTAAGGGACTTTATAGCCGAAGAAGAGTTAGTTTAAAACTTAACTAGAAAATGAAATTACATACCAAATAGAATTTTGTAAGGATTATTTCTTATGTGGGTATTATAAGTAGTAATATAGGCACATGAAGCTTCATATTATTTAAAAGACCAATCTTTTCTAGAGTTAGACACTATTATTTACAAAATTTTATTATGCTCTCATTTATAAATTTCAGATTTTATTGTATATTATGGGGGATAATTTATTCAAGAATTTTGAACACAAAAATATATTTACATTAAATATTTTTACATAAATTTCATAAAATGGGTTTCATTATCAATGATTAATTCTTGGGAACTCCAAATCATGAAAAGTTGTTTTTTAATGAATTTTAAAAAATATTGGTTGGTTTATTAATAAGATTCATAAGATATACCAAATTATAAATGTAATCTATATCCATAAGAATGTACCCATTCCCATTAGAGGATTAAAATGAACCTAGAAACATTAATCCCCATACAAAAAAACTTTGATCCTCTAAAATACCTTTTTATGGAAATTATTTTTTTCAACCAACATTTCCTAAAATTTAACATTTTGTACACCATACTTAAATACTCATAACATCATTGAACAATATAGGCCAATAAAAAATTTAATAATTTTTTAAGTTTTCCTCTCAATCCCATGGTGTTTACCAGTAACACATTGAGATTTTATGAGAAATAATCTTTTTAATTTCATTGATGTCTTGTGTTGTACGCTACACCAAAATTAGCTTGCGCTATACACAACACCAAGTATAGATTTTTATAAATGTATAAATAACAATATTTTTATTATGTTATATGCAACACCAAATGAAGGTTTCACTACACACAACCCTTACTTGGCTTGCAGTACATGCAATAGTGACCTTCCTCAATAGCGTGTGTTGTACGCAATAATGAGTTTCACTAAACAACGATATATTGTTATAATATTATTATGAACTAGAATTTATTAATATTAGTAACTATATTTTTAATTTTATGACATTATAATTCATATTACACATTTTATAGAACATGGTATGAGAACAAAATAAATATTTCGGGTAAAATAAGTATTTTTCAAAAAATGCAGTTTTGCCACCTTTTGATTGATCACCCACTTCAAATATGGTTTTTTTCATGATTATAAGTTCAATTTTACAAATAAAACTTGTTCCTTGGAATCAGGATATAAAAATTTACTTTGGATAAATTTTTGAGATTATTCTGATAACCTTCATATTTTGATGAATAGTAAAAATACGCTAAATTTTAATTAAAAACCATTTTTTCCATTGAGATAATTTATATGGTTAAATTATAATATTGAATGGTTTTAAATTATAAATAGTATATATTTTTACCATTTAATATAATGTAAGTCATTATCATTAATTTTATATTGAATTCATAGGTAAAAACATTTCAATCTTTTGTAATGTTTTAACTTTTAAAACATGTTTTCTCAACAGTGGGAATAATTTTAAATTAAATACTTCCACTTTTGTGCTTTGAATTTGTAAAAATGGATTCCATATTTGGAATAAGTAGGTCCAAATTATGTTAATAGGTTACTTTTATTTTTAGGCATTATAAATAGTAACTACGGTAAATTTTATTTACTAAAGTTAAAGGTAAATCGGGTAATTAAGAGTAAAAAAAAGATTATAAAATTACCCTAAAATCTGAAAAATTATATTGGATGAATAAAAGTAGACCCATATCACATAAGGGTTGTAATAGATTCATTTCATGGACTTTTAACCATGAATAGGATGTAATTATTATTAAAACCAATGAAAGTGACAACATGTCACTCTCTTATATCTTATAAGTGTAATAATTTTAATTTAGTGATAAACATCATAAAACTTCAAACATAAATAATCACCATAAATATAATAAATTTATCTACATCATGTGAATTTATTTAGAAATTTTAGGGATTAAACAATTATCATTAATGGTGGCACAATAGTGATGCAGAAATTGTTTATTTGGTGAAAAATCAATAATACAATTTTTATTAAACTAATAGTGACTATAAAAGGCACAAACACCTAACCAAAACTTATTGGTCATGTACATGTACTCCCTAAGCATCCAATGGTAGAATATTTGACCATTTGGAGCTTTATAAAAGTGATTATGACACTTATATTATTTTATGATGTCAAAGTTATCACCTTCACAATTTAATAAATATAACAATTTAAATGTTGTGATTTTAAGATGATAAATTCGATTAAAATTATTTTTATGGAATATATTAGATTTATCTACATCATAGTATTTTATTTTTAATTTTCATGTAAAAATAAGTATATTAAATAATTATACAAAAATGTTGTAGTAATTATTTTATAAAGAGAAATATCAAATAAATTATTTTAAAAGTATTAAAATAAATATTATATGATCTAATTAATGTTCCCCATGAATTTTATAGATTAATATAACTTGTTAGGAATTTTTTAAATAGTTTTTTTCGAAAATATATTTTTTGTGGATTTTATTTAAATTCAAATAAATGAATACTCTCTAAATTGACATGATTGTTATTTTATAAAAATAACTAATTATAAATTTGTTTAAAAAAAATTTAAAAATTATAAATTAAAATTTATATAGTCTAAAATATCATAAAGTATCCAATTATGGACAATTCACAACACATAAGTAATTATTTATAACAATTTAAAATTTAGAATTTTATTACCACAAATAAAATTAAATAGATTAAATAAAGATAAATCAAGTTGATAAGGTTTAAAATAAATTAAAAACATGTAAAAAACTTACTTTCTGATGATATTACAACCCTATATCATCTAATATTTGGCTTTGATCTATTTTTGGAGGTTTTTATGTGGGGTTTGAGTATATTATAAATTAATATTTTAGAGGTTTCTAAAAGTGCCCCTATCCTCTCTTATAAAAGGGCACCTCATCCCTCTCATCCACACACCACTTTGAGCCTTCAAGCTCGGCCAACCCCTGCCAATTTCTCTTCTAAACTTCCCTAAAAATATTCTAGAGGTCCTGGTCTTCTTCAAATACCAATTTTAGTGCCCTAAGAGGAGGTTTAGAAGAGGCATGTTGAAGAAGAGGTAATATCCTTTACCGATTCTTTCAAATTTATTTATTCTTCTACTTCCTATTATTTATTTGTTTCATTATAAAGTAATAAAATCAGTATCACTCATATAATTATATGTTATTATAAATATTAAACAACCCTCTTTCACCTTCTATCCATCCTACGGAAAACAAAATCACCATGCGTGTGTACGTACGGAATACCGTCTCCACACCGTGGTGTAATCTGTTTTCCACCACCACCTTACTTGGATGTGTATAATGGTGTAAAAAATAGATGTATCTGATTATTATAACATTATAATAATTCTGAGATATTATTTCATCAACATCAATTCCATTGAATAATTATGATAATGATATCATCGCTCGTGCGTACATACGGATTATCGTCTCCACGACAAGATGAGATTCATTCCCTATGTTAACCATTCAAGAATGACTATAAAGTATATATAATAAATAATCATGAAAAATGTGAAAAAATAATTATATTGTATTTATGTATATTTTATTTACTTACTACCATTTAATTCAATAAGGAAATGAAAATAGCGTTCATGCGTACGTATGGTCTACCGTCTCCATGAACGGTGTATTTCATTTCATTTTTCTATCTATTATATATATATACGGAATATATATGATATATAAATCATTTTTTACATTCAGGAAGTAATTAAATCATGATATAAGTAATAATAATATCAAGAACAACAATTCCAAACACGTACGATAAATGAAACGATTTTACCCAAAACACGGCTTTAACTTGGAATTGACAAATAAAAAGGTAATATAAAGTCATAAGTGAATCATATATGATATCATAAATATTATTATGGTTCTTTTACAAGTTAATAATATGTTTAAATCCACTATATAGAAGTTTTGGACACGTACAGAAGAAATTGGACCTAAGGTAAGGAATAATTTTTCAATCTAATTTTTATCTGAGATTGTTTATACGTAAGTATTTACTGGGGTTATATTTTCCATTTCCATGTTTTAGTGAAATGTTTTCATAAAGTATTTACTATTATTACATGTATGTTTAAAGTCATGTTTACCACTTTTTTACTTTTACTATGTAGTACGGAAAGAATCTTTCTTTTATTTACCATACGAGGTACTTTTTGAATTTTTCGGCAAACGTACAAGAAGAATGTTTTTTTAACTTATACGAAGCGAATGGATTTTTATGGTTTCATGACTACTTATTTCAATAATGATTCCTATACAAAATTTCATGTTTATTTTCAAAAAAAATCTTTTCTTTTAAAATTTAATAGCATTTTGAGAAAATAAAATGAATTTGAAGAAGATAGGATATTTTCCTCAAGAATTCATTTCAAGTGTTTTATCAAAACTATTTTCCATCTAAGATGAAATTATTTAGTATGTTTATGTTTCAAGTATAATGTATCTATTATTTACATGGTTTGATTTTTCTTATGATGAAATGATATCCATTTGTTTTATATGGATTATGTTATGATGGGATGATTTTTATGAAACCCATTTTATTCATTGTATTATGATGAATGATTTATGTTTATTTTGTGGAACACATAAAAATGATTTCATTATGAGATGGGTGGGACCTATATCTCCCTCTAATGCATTGGTTAAATATTTATATCTCATGATATAGAAATGGTTGTAACAGCAAGTAAATATGGTTCAATAATATAGGGCTGGAACAGCTAGATAACTCGGTTCAGTAATGGATATTGTCCACTATGATGGTCTGGGCAGAAATGTCTTGGCTACTATGGAAATAATATCATGTGCTTAATATTTTTCCACAATTACATGTTTTATTCCCATGCTATTTTATCATGATTAATGTTCCTTTATGATTTATGCTTTACATACTTCCAAGATTTATTTCACAGCTCAAGATTTTAATGTTTAAACATTATTTTTATGTTTTCAAGTTCAAATGTATATGGTTTGTTTTATTTTCTCCATTATTACCCTTAATAAGAATTTGATCTCACCCTTTTTATGTTTTATTTTCCCCAGGATATAATGAAAGGTTTTAGGTAATAAAAAAAAAGGGAAAGATCTTTATGGGAGATGTTGAAGATCTTTCACCATGATTAGAAGATTGTGTTCCAAGTTTTCAAAGACACTAAACTATTACGGTCCTTGGATGTCTGTTTTTGTTATAAATTAAGTATTCCACAAAAGTAATGTAATTTACATATACGTCATGTTTGGGTCTCTACAGATGGTATCAGAGGAAATGTTTAGTTAACCTTTGGAAACTAGGACGAAAAATCTTTAGTGAGATCCCTAGAAATATTTCTAAGGTATGTATAGGGATGTCCCTAAGGTTAAGTATAAGTATAGGATACAGTCCTAGATTTATGTTAACGGTCATGAATTACTTAGGGTAAACCTAATCTTCCATGGATTAAAGAATTTTTCATAAGTTATACATCTTATAAGTGAATTTTTATGATTATTTGGTTCCTCGTTGTTTTAACTATTTATTACACAATGGTTTCTGGTTTTAGATAATGGAGGGAACCAGAAGGAATTGGGTTAACATTTAATCCAATGGAAAAATTGGTGACTATGAGCAGTGAAATTGTGTAATGCCTAGAGAGAAAGATTTTTTGATTATGTTGAATTAGTCATCGCGATGTATGATTAACATGATGAACTTTAGTGGTATTCCTAAGTCATTAAATAAGAGGAAGATGGACTTTTATGCTTGTTCTCATGGAGAGGAACATAGAGGATGGAAGATGAAGATCTCTATATATCAAGAATAAGGGAAGAATAAACTTGAGGAATACCTCAAATATAGGGGAAGATGTTATCTATGTGGGGAAAATGGTCATAGAGTGACAGACTATTATGGAGTTCAATGTTTTATCTATGGAGAACATGGGAATTACCCAAATCAATGCACTGACCTAAGAGGTTACTTCTAAATCAAAAAAGGACCTATTCCATTCCAATCATTGAAGAGGGTGGATTGAAGGGATTATGTATTGGAATTCAAGAATAATGTTGTTGAGGTACGTTTATGGTATATATATGGTCCATTGTGGTTTTCAACAATTATATGGTACCGGTAACCATGAAAAGTGATTGAAATATTTTTGGAAAGAAGATGATATGTGCATAATAAAGGGGTAAGGAGAAAATAATATGTTTGTTAGTATTAATGAGCTCATGACTGATATAAGGAAAAAGTGACATCATGGTTTGAGTATATCGAAATTTTGGGATTTTTGGTATGTGGAAATAATTAACTTTTGACAGCATTTGTGTTTTCACTAAGGTTCTATGGTAACTCGTGTTTCAAGAGAATACATTATTAAGGTATTCACATGTTTGGAATGTGAACAACAAGATATATATTATGATATATGGGGATAAATGATGGTATTCACATGCTAGATAGATAACCTCTCTAGTAATATTTTCTTTATACTGTGAGATTGAATAGAAGTATTTTGGATAATCCTAAAGATTAGAATGGGTTAAGTTAGACATCAGATAGTATTGTTTAAGGCTAGTCCTTTTTGATATTATGATAGTATAGTTTTATAAAAAGGACAGCCTATAGGACGGGCGACAACCCATCGTGTCAAACAAGGATGTGGGAATCGAACCACAACCGAATTGTGATAGGCCTTTATCACTCACCACTGGCCTACAGGAAGTCCCTAGTTAGTAGAAACTAGTTTTATTTTATTAAGTGGTATGATAGATAAAGTATAAGTCCATTTTTGGAACCATATATGATTAATCTCACCCTAATATGGACTTATGTATATAAATTTTTCTAACATTATGTTTGAGACAGATGGAATGACTTATCATTCAATCCCATAATCTGCTAACACTTCACAGAAGACAAATTCAACTTCATTTCTTTAAGAGATGAAGTGGAAAATGTTCAAGGCACAAACAATAATGATATTGTACCAAAATAAAGTATGTATTTATTTTAATTCATAAATTCTTCAACATTATGGAAATGATCTTGAAAACAAAAATTGTGTCCTAGTGCCATCATATATGATGAATCAGATGGTACCTTAGATCATCAAAAATTTATGGCTTTGTGATTGTTGGATTTTTCATAGCCATGTTCTATAACACTCTTCAACAAAACATGATAGTTAGATTTCTCTTCTATATATATATTTTCACCTATATTATCCTATGTGGAAACCCAGTGCTGAGTTACTTTGGGTTACCGTTATGTTTCTAGATTTCTTTTTTAAAATTAAGTTTTATTATTCTTTTTTACGATGTGGGTTTCTATTGAAGAATCTTTCAAGTAGTAAAAAATTTATAACCTCAAGGAATTTAGTGGGCGAAATTAATTTTAAGGGGGGTAGAATGTAACACCCTTAGATTTTATGAGAAATAATCTTTTTAATTTCATTGATGTCTTGTGTTGTATGCTACACCAAAATTAGCTTGAGCTATACACAACACCAAGTATAGATTTTGATCAATATATAAATAACAATATTTTAATTATGTTATAGGTAACACCAAATGAAGCTTTCACTGCACGCAACCCTGACTTATCTTTCATTACACGCAATAGTGACCTTCCTCAATAGCGTGTGTTTTACGCAATACTGAGTTTCACTAAACAACAATATATTGTTATAATATTTTTATGAACTAGCCATTATGAATAATAGTAACTAAATTTTTAATTTTAGGACATTATAATTTATCTTACACATTTTATAGAACATGGTATGAGAACAAAATAAATTTTCTGGGTAAAATAAGTATTTTTCAAAAAATGCAGTTTTGTCGCCTTTTGATGGCGCACCCACTTTAAATCTAGTTTTTGACATATTTATAAGTTCAATTTGAAAAATAAAACTTCTTATTTTGAATCATGATATAAAAATTTTCTTTGTATAATTTTTTTAGATTATTCTGATAACCTTCATATTTTGATGAATAGTAAAAATATGCTAAATTTTAATTAAAAACAACTTTTTCATCGAGATAATTTATATGATTAAATTATAATATTTAATTTCTTTAAATTATAAATAGAATATATTTTTACCATTTAATATAATTTAAGTCATTATCATTAATTTTACATTGAATTCATACGTAAAAACATTTCAATCTTTTGCAACGTTTTAACTTTTAAAACCTATTTTCTCAACAATGGGATTAATTTAAAATTAAATACTACCACTTATGTGTTTTGAATTTGTAAAAATGGATTCCACATTTGGAATCAGTAGGTCCAAATTATGTTAATAGTATACTTTTTATTTTTATGCATTATGAATAGTAATTACGGTAAATTGTATTTACTACATTTAAAGGTAAATCTGGTAATTAAGAGTAAAAATAAGATTATAAAATTACCCTAAAACCATCCAAAATTATATTGGATGAATAAACGTATACCCATATCACCTAAGGGTTGGAATAGATTCATTTTATGGACTTTTAACCATGAATAGGATGTAATTATTATTAAACCAACAAAAGTGACAACATGTTACTCTCTTATATATTATAAGTGTAATAATTTTAATTTAGTGATAAACTTAATAAAACTTCAAAAATAAATAATCACCAGAAATATAATAAATTTATCTACATCATGTGAATTTATTTATAATTTTTAGGGATTAAAAAATTGTCATTAATGGTGACACAATAGTGATGCAGAAATCGTTTATTTAGTGAAAAATCAATAATACAATTTTTAATTAAACTAATAGTGACCATAAAACGCACAAACACCTGACCAAAACTTATTGGTTGTATACATGTTTTCCATAAGAATACAATGGTCTAATATTTGACTATTTTGAGCCTTATAAAAGCGATTATGACACTTATATTATTTTATGATGTCAAAGTTATCACCTTCATAATTTAATAAATATAAAAATTTAAATGTTATGATTTTAAGATGATAAATTCGAGTAAAAGTATTTTTATGGAATATATTAGATTTATATACATCATAGTATTTTATTTTTAATTTTTATGCAACAAATAAGTATATTAAATAATTATACAAAAATGTTATAGTAATTATTTTATAAAGAGAAATATCAAATAAATGAATTTAAAGTATTAAAATAAATATACTTTGATCAAATTAATGTGCCCCACAAATTTTATAGATTCATATGACTTGTTAGGTATTTATTAAATAATTTTTTTCGAAAATAACTTTTGTGTGGATTTTATTTAAATTCAAATAAATGAATATTTTTAAAATTGACACTATTGTTATTTTATAAAAATAACATTTTATAAAATTGTTTAAAAATCACAAAAATATTTAAAATTTAAAATTTAAAATTTATATCGTCTAAAATTTCATAAAGTATCCAATTATGGACAATTCACAACACATTAGTAATTATTTATAACAATTTAAAATTTTGAATATTATTACCACAAATAAAATTAAATATATTAAATAAGGATAAATCAAGTTGATAAGGTATAAAATAAATTACCAACATGTAAAAATATTATTTTTTTAAGATATTAAAACCCTATCTCATCTAATATTTGGATTTGAGTCATTTTTTGAGGTTTATATGTGGGTTTTGAGTTTATTATAAATTAATATTTTAGAGGTTTCCAAAAGTGCCCCTCTCCTCTCTTATAAAAGGGCACCTCCTCCCTCTCCTCCTCACACCACTATGAGCCTTAAAGCTCAGCCAACCCCTGCCAATTTCTCTTATAAACCTACCTAAAAACATTCTAGAGGTCATGGTATTCTTCAAATACTAACTTTAGTTCCCTAAGAGGAGGTTTAGAAGAGGCGCGTCGAAGAAGAGGTAATGTCCTTTACCGATTATTTCAAATTTATTTCTTCTTCTACTTACACTTATTTATTTGTTTCATTATAAAGTAATAACATCAGTATCAATAATATACAGATATGTTATTATAAATATGAAACAACCATGTTTCTCCTTCTATCCATCCTACGGAAAACAAAATAACTGCGCGTGCGTATGTACGGAATACCGTCTCCACGCCATGGTGTAATCTGTTTTCCACCACCACCTTACTTGGATGTGTATAATGGTGTAAAGAATAACTATATATGATTATTATAAAATTATAATAATTATGATATATTCTATCCTCCACTTCAATTCCATTCAATAATTATGAGAATGATATCATCGCTTGTGTGTATGTACGGATTACCGTCTCCACGACGCGATGAGATTCATTCCCTATGTTAACCATTCAAGAATGAATATAAAGTATATATAACAAATAATCATGAAAAATGTGACATAATAATGATATTGTATTTATGTATATTTTATTTACTTACTTCCATTAAATTCAATAAGTAAATGAAAACAGCATTCATGCGTATGTACGGTCTACCGTCTCCATGAACGGTGTATTTCATTTCATTTTTCTATCTATTATATATATACTGAATATATATGATATATAAATAATTTTTTACATTTAGTAAGTAATTAAATCATGATATAAATAATAATAATATCAAGAACAACAAGTCCAAACACGTACAATAAATGAAACTATTTTACCCAAAACACGGCTTTAACATGGAATTGACAAATGAACAGGTAATATAAAGTCATAAGTGAATCATATATGATATCATAAATATTATTATTGTTCTGTTACAAGTTAATAAAATGTTTAAATTCACAATACAGTAGTTTTGGACACCTACATAAGAAATTGTACCTAAGGTAAGGAATAATTTTGCAATCTCATTTTTATCTGAGATTGTTTATACATAAGTATTTACTGGGGTTATATTTTCCATTTCCATGTTTTAGTGAATGTTTTCATAAAGTATTTACTATTATTCCATGTATTTTTAAAGTCATGTTTACCCCTTTTTTAGTTTACTATGTATTATGGAAGTAATCTTTCTTTTGTTTATCATACGAGGTAATTTTTGACTTTTCTGGAAAAAGTATAAGAAGAATGTTTTTTTAACTTATACGGCGTGAATGAATTTTTATGGTTTCATAACGACTTATTTAAATAAAGTTTCCTCTACAAAATTTCATGTTTATTTTCAAAAAAATAATTTTCTTTTAAAATTTCATGGAATTTTGAGAAAATAAAATGATTTTTAAAAAGAAAGTATATTTTCCTCAAGAATTGATTTCAAGTGTTTTATCAAAACTATTTTCCATCTAAGATGAAATTATTTAGTATGTTTATGTTTCAAGTCTAATATCTCTATTATTTACATGGTTTGATTTTTCTTATGATGAAATGATATCCATTTGTTTTATATGGATTATGTTATGATGGGATGATGTTTATGAAACCCATTTTATTCATTCGGTTATGATGAATGATTTATGTTTATTTTGTGGCACACATAAGAATGATTTCATTATGAGATGGGTGGGACCTATATCTCCCTCCAATGCATTCAGTAAAGATTTATATCTCATGATATAGAAATGGATGGAACGGAAAGTAAATCTGGTTCAGTAATACAGGGCTGGAACATAAAGTAAACCAGGTTCAGTAATGGACATTGTCCACTATGATGGTCTTGGCAGAAATGCCTTGGCTACTATGGAAATCATATCATGTGCTTAATGTTTTTCCACAATTATATGTTTTATTCCCATGTTATTTTATCATGATTAATTTTCCTTTATGATCTATGCCTTACATACTGCCAAGATTTATTTCACAACTCAAGATTTTAATGTTTAAACATTATTTTTATGTTTTTAAGTTCAAATGTATATGTTTTGTTTTATTTTCTTTATACTTACCCTTACTAAGCATTTAAGCTCACCCTTTTTATGTTTTCTTTTCCCCATGATATAAAGAAAGGTTTTAGGTAAGAAAAAAATGGGAAAGAACTTTATGGGAGATGTTGAAGATCTTTCGCCATGATTATAAGATTGTGTTCCAAGTTTCCAAAGACACTAAACTATTATGGTATTTGGATGTCTGTTTTTATTATGAATTAAGTATTCCGAAAAAGTAATGTAATTTCCATGTACGTCAAGTTTGGGTCTCTACATTACCCCACACTGAAGAGTTAAAACTCTCAGGAAGGGGTAAAATCTCCTCCATGATAACACAGCTATCAAGGTTGCAATTAACTGACATTCAAAAAAGAAATGGATGACCCCAAAAGATGAAATTTAACTTAAAAATTAATTTATTAATCTAGTTTTATGAGAGTTCATTGGGAATGTCCCCTAAATCTCAAAAAATATGTGGAATTTTTATTCCCCTAAAATTATTATATTGAATATATAATTTTATTTTCAGTAGGAAATGAAAATTTTAGCTCTCTTGGATCATCATTTTGAGTCTTTGATATCTTGTAAATGTAATAAACACCCATATTTTTATCCCATTTGTATCTCTAATTACTAAATATAATTATTTTAACATAGTGGTATACCTCATAAATCTTCCATTTGATTATTTCTTAGCCAAAAGATAGTTGTTAGCTACATGATCTATAAATACTATAACCTTGGACCCGATCAAATAATGTCTTACATATTTATAACAACTTGACCCAAGATTGTATAAACTAGTGCTCCAGGTCAGTTCTTTTTTATTCCTCAAGCACGCCTCTCCATAGACATGAGGTTCAAGACTTGCATATATGGACTAGGGTGTGTTCATGGAGAGACTATACCCTCATAACATAGTAAAAAAATAGTGTAAATAACTACATATAATCCAAAGAAGAAAGTGAAAAGAGTGTGGAATATGTAATCAAACAGAAATATAACATGTGGTAATAATAAATGAAAATTTTATAAAATCCATAACAACCAGGTCATACATACAACACAGGTCATCCACTAGGATGACCATACATACAAGAGTACATAAATGAAACTAAAATAAATGTACAAGGCTCTACTACTAAAACCGATTCTAACTACATACCCAGTCTTTAAAAAGTGTCCAAACGCTTCATCTAGAAAATTATCATTTTTTAATTTTCAAATAATCTTCTTTATTGTTAGAGGTAACCAAAACAAAATGCATGGGATACAGGTTCAAAACAACAGAAAAGAAGTTCAAAATTCAAAAAAAAAATCACATCATCCAAAGTGACCTCAAGCCATGTGTACCCACAACATCCAAAGTTACGTCGTATCGCTAGCCATCATCATCAAAAGGCCCACTGTCATCACTATCCCACACCAATCACCGGAGAACCTCACCACTGTAAATTAAAAAAGCCATCAACAACCACCATAAACCCATCAAAATCCATTGTAGATGACATTGATCACCATCATCCTCGTCTCAAAACCACACAAAATGAAGTAAAAACCATGAATAAATCAACCTTGCCACATTCACAATGCCATAGTGAGTCAAACCAATCCAAAAACATCACCAGAAAAAAAAAAGAACCACATGGAGAGTTCCTCTTAAAATATATCGACCACTCAAACAACAACTCCTGAAGATCCATCAAAACCAACACACCAGTCCAACTAGGATAGGAGCATTGGATTTAGAATCCAGGGAAGAGTTGAGTGCAAGGGTATAATAGAGAGTCGTATTTTTCAGGGAGACCGAACCAAAAATAAAAACATCTGATACGAAAAGAACCATAAATAATAAACATCATCACCAATTGAAGCTGTCGATATCAAGGATGAAAAAACATCTAAATATAAGGAAAATACTATAAGAGAACAAAGGAATGGAAGAACTGGGAAGCCTCTGCAGCAAAACATCACCACGAACCCCAACACATCCCAAACCACCATGAGGAACACCGAGAAGGACCAAATGGAGTCTGCCACGGCGGATCCGGTCGGCAGATTAACTGTGATTTGTAGTCGAGGAAGCGCGTCAGAAATCCAGATCACTGAAGATAAAGAATAACCTGAAAGGAAGAGCCCAAGGAATAACTGAAAGGGAGAAGAAGAAGTAGAATAAGGAAATGGAGGCTGAAATGTATCTCCATCATGAGGGGGAAAGAAACCCTATATTGGGGAGAAAATCACTCGAGGGACCTCTCCTGGTGAGAACAGAGCCATCAGGTTGTAGCTTCTTCTCTAATGCATCATCACAATCATAAGAATCCAAAAAATCGGCTCTTATCAATCATGATAACTGGGTCCCCATCCCTATCCATAATGAAAATGTTCTCAACCTAAAAAAGAATACATACTATATATACACACACACCATGGTTTACGTATAGGGGTGAGACATGATTTCAGTCAGCCACCACAATGATGAACCAATAATATGCTACCATATCTTCACATAGACATGAAATGGTAAGTAATGAGTACATTTAAAATAATATACCAATATTGCAAATTTAGAGATATAAGGAATAATGTAATGAAGAAACTTGAAATGAGAAAACAATCATAACTATATTTCAGCATGCTAACAGGTGTACATAAAGGATAATGGGAGGATTGAAGATAGGGAAATGGGATATCATAATTTATTAATTAAATTTAAAATTATGATAATATATAATAACATACTTCAATATAAGAATATGTAATTTAAAATACATAACATAAAGTATATTCTTGAATGGAAATGAGAGGAGAGAAATCCCTTATGAAATTTTGGCATTATAACGGCTTAGTTAAGGGTAAAAATGAGTGAGTAAAAATGGTATATCATTCAAATAAAATTAATTTTAAACTAGTTTAATGATAATAAATTAATGATAATATAGAAAATTAAAATTATAAAGACTAATTTCAAAGAAGGCTCTTCAATTGAAAGAAACAGAGGAAGGGGAGGATCCCTTACTTGAGTGTGTAACTTAAAAGGATTGAGAAGGGCTTCTTGAGATCTTTGGGGAGTATTAGGAGGACTCTAGAATGTGTATGGAAAATTATGGAAGTGATCCAAGGATTTTTAGTGAAGATAATTGGGATCTGGTGTGGGTTTATATAGGAAATGAGGCGGATTTATTTATTATTTAGGTTTTGGACTCTTCATAATAAAATATACAAAACCCCAAACCATACCATGGTTTTTTATGATGGTTTCTACCAAATTAAAGTTAATTACATTATTTTATAAGTCCAAGGATTAGTATTATTAAAATAATACCCTTAGTGATGTGGACGTGACTCACACTCTTAAAGAAAAGATTTTAAAACCTTAAAATATATCATAAGTTTTGGAGGATTCACAAAGGCTTTAAAAACTAAGTAAAATAAACTTAAAATCATATTATTTTAAATGTAAAACATTGACCTAGTCATGGATATTATTTATAGTAATTATGAAATCACTTTTGGTTCATCATGATGTCGTAAACCACAAAGAATATTTATAGGATATTTAATTTTTACCCGAAAATTCGATTGTCTCATAAAATTATGAAAATTTCACTTTTGTATAATTACAACACCCAACTCCAAAAAGTAATATTAATTTTATCTAAAAAAAATTTCTAAATATTTTAATTCCCAATTTTAAAATAAATTTTACATTTTTTAATAAATGATGGGTTTTTCTAACCACAGTAGTTTTCAAACCCTTATAAAAATTACATTTGACTTTATAAAAATTATATGACCATTTATATTTGATAAATATTATTCAATAATAAATTTTTTTAAAAATATTATTTAATTCAAAAAATCATTAATTTTTTAAAATAATTTCCTTAATTGGACTCTAATATTAACCAAAAATATTATTTGTGTTTTATTGTATCAAAATATAATTTTTATCAAACTGATTACTTTCCTATTTATAAATTAAAAGAAATAAGGAATAGATATACTCATAATAAAAATGTAAATTAAATATAAATATTCACAATATTTGGGTTACTTTTTTCTAGTCTTTGTTCAATTATTTTTACCATTAATAAACATATTTTCCTTTTACTGTGGTAATAAATATTTACTATAGTTAATTTTACTGTATCTAAATAATTAAGTAGTCATTATTAAACAAATTTAATCAAAATGATTCAAAATATGGAATAAATTTTATCAAAATTAATTTTCAGATTTGAAAGAATTAAATTTAATATTAAAACCTCAAGTGTGATGGAATACAGTTTTCCAAAAAATACAATTTTAAGAAAAATATGATTTTACATTAACTCTACAACTAGAAATATTTATTATATGAATTTCAATTCATAATGATTAATAAATAAAATAATCATTTCATTTAAACCATTTCTAATTAGGGGTCATTTTAATTAATTATAATCATGAGACATTTTCCATTTTAAAAATGTTTTCAAAAAAATACATTTTAAGCTTAAAAATAATCTTATATTAAAATCGGGTAAAAAGAGGATTAAAAATGTAATTAATTTAGTAAAATTAAATAATAATTATTCTAACTTGAAATAAAATTAAAATCCTAATTATTTTTTAAAATTAATGAATCAATTAATATAAAATATAATTTTACATAGAAACTGTATTTGTCACTATTTGCTGAAAAATATATATTTTTCAAAAAATTAAAAATTTCAGCCTAAGGTAATTATGATATGATGATATAAAAAACAGATTTCATTTTATCAAATAAATTATTTAAATTTTATATAAAATAATTATAATATATTTTTCATCAAAAAAGAAAAAATCATTTTTGTAGAAAACATACAAAAAGACATGACCAAAAATTGATCGATTATTTTTGGGTAATTTATCAATATATTTAGTACATATATATATATATATTAAATTACTTAATACTACGCATATCAATAAATTTAATAGAAAGGTTAAAACAATTATATTTAAATAATGATTATTATTTTGGGTTCGGTGTTGTATATCGCATAAGCTATGGAACAAATTTTTCTATTAAAAAAATTATGGCATTACATTATTCCCCCCCCCCCTTTAATAAATTTCAACCTCAAAATTTAAACTTGAAATCATTAATAAAATTTTTGACACTTGTAAATATATTTATTGAAAACTCACATTGTAAAGGGGTTTAACAAAGCATCCTCTTTAAAAGAGAGAGTGGGAAGTTTTAATGTCGTCACATAACTAGGATTCCAAGTATGAGAACATTAGTGGGAAGTGAAAACATGGACATGGAAGAGAAAAATAACACCAATGAACTAGTTCATTGTGAAAGAGAATATAGTTAGGAGAAGGCCAAAAACCACAATACCATAAATCTATGATGGATAAAATGACCGTCAATTCATCAGAAATAATTGTAATATGAAAAAATTTGTTTATTAAATATTACTTTACAAGATTTAGGGAACTAATGTATCATATATACTAGAAACATATTAAGATATTATTTTTTGACAAGTATAATTAATCTCATATTTTCCTCCAAACGATGAGAACTCAATGTGATTTTTTATACCAGAATCACTATAATAAACTTCTAGCATATCGAATAATAAACCAAATAATAATAGGCTATCACTCCTATTTTACTAAATACAAAATAGTTATCATAGATTGAGATAATACCTTAACACATTAGTTTCCAAAATTCTACAAAAACTGAAATTTTACACCTAGATCATCCCTTAAATAAATACCCATGTATAATACTAATATCCTCATAATTAAAGAGTGTTTTAAACCCAAAGGTTTTCTCATACCCTCATTTTAGACCTATAAAAACATAATATCATTCATCTCAGATAATCCTAATGGGTATATATATAACCTAACAAAATAAAACATCTCCTGGATTATCATTAATCTCATCAAAATCAAAAATATTTGATCCTGTAATATGATTCAAATTATATAATACTAAAATTCCATCATATAAATTCTCATAAGTTGTATCAAGTATTTTAAACATAAAATTATCTTTAGACATACCATTCTAGGACTCTTTAGTTTTATACCAAAAAAATATTGTATTAAGGGTTATTGATCCATCAATCGTGTGTTTTCTAAAATACTACATTATCACTATATTGTTTTTATAGGTTATTGGTACAATTCAATGCAAACTTAATTTCTATAAAGAAAAAAACAAAAGTATTGAACAATCCTTAGATGAATCATGATTATTAAATCCATAATGTCATTCATATACCAGTTCTACATAATAACTCTAAAATACCCATACATAAACACTTTAATCATTACAATTCAATGTTTTCTATAGCATATTTACTTCCTTAGTCCAAAAAATTAAGATAAATTTGATTTCTTATAGTGAAATAATGTACATACTAAAGAAGGTTCATCCTATTTCTAGATGTTTTATATAATATAAAGAAAATTACGGGTGAGAATTTTACAACTATTAAACATATAAAGGGGGAATCTGATGAGATTAATATACAGAATATAATTAACATTTATTTCTTTAACTTGTAAATTTCTAGGATTAAATCTATGTTATCCATAATCTATTTCCTAACATATAATCTTATTGGTATTCTTTACTTAATAATAGTTCATAATGAGATTGTAAATTTACCAAAAAAATATACCTTGGGAGATTCAAATTAGGTGAGAAGTAAGGCTCGTTGTTGTGTACCAAGTTTTTAGGCTCTAGCCTAGAACACCTTGTTTGAGTTGTTACCCCTAGGTACATATGTTCCAGAACTAGATAAACTTAGATTATCCATAAAGGTATGTATTTTCTTGATAAAAAACATACAATATACTTACCAAAATTTAAGTATTGTTTTCTGTACATATACTTATCCCTAATTCTTTCGCTAAATTTTTCTAATCCAAATCCCAAAAATAACTAATCATTTTTCTCTAATACCTAATACAGCAGCCTTGAAAATTATTATACATTAAAACTTTATTTATTACATAAAATTACACTTAATAAAACCATAAATATTGATAAATATAGTTTATTTGGGAATTAGATACAAAACATAACATTTTGAAACATGGGATACAACAGCATTATTAAAAACTTCCTTAACATGCTTTTAAAATTTCCATAGCTTTTTAAACTACATGAGTAAACCTGGGGAAAAACAAAAGAAAGGGTGATCAATAAGGCCATGTAAGGGAATAAACACAGTATAACATAAAGATAATAAGGAATGTTAGAAAATATATATATCAATGGGGAATAATAAGAATTTGAATCATAAACATGAACAATGAGACATGATATATCATAACTGTAATACCCTGAACCCAGTTACCCAGAGTCAGGGAATTATTACATAACATTGGCATGATACAAGGAATCATGACCCAGAATACCAATCAGTTTAGTATTATTGGAAAAAATATACATAAATAAGTTCAATATTACAACTTGAAATGAAATAAAACACTAATTTATTTCATTAGAAACATCCAAACCTCCTAGATTATGCCCGCAAGTCACTTATAACTAACTTTTTCATATCCTGGTAAAATGAAACATAAGAAAGGGGGGAGATCAAACACTCAATAAGAGTAAGAAATACAGTGGAATATAAAATAAACATTAGGCATGGTGAATAATTCAAAACAAATGCCTTTACAAATAATAAACATGAACACTTTATTTCAATAATATGAGTTGAGTAAATAATGTCATAATAAAACATAGTCATGGGTATTCAACTAGTTGAATAACCAAATGAACAATCAATATTATTTTCATAATGAGGGAATGTATAATGCGGGAAATTCTGAAACATGTTATCAAAGCCTAGGACAAGACGTCTAAAAATGATTAAGGTCTTTCCCAAAACTATATATCAAATTAGGAAAAGAATCAGCCAATTCTAAGTCTAATTGTCTCATAAGACCTACTGAGGCACCGAAGAGCTATAGCGGCTCCACTCGTCACTTAAAAAGTCCAATACATTCCTCATATGAAAAGGTTGAAACATAACATAAACATTCATATTAAAACTATCATACGAAATGTCAATACTTTAACCATAAACCATGAATGGTATAAAAATAACACATCCACAGTCAAGGCTAGGTTAACCTCCTCTTCTTTAGGTGTTTCCTTTTGTGTTGATCAAAAGGGCTCCTTCGGTTGGCTTTTTAATCAAATTAAGAACTCTAGGTCGAAGTGAGGGTAGTTTTAAGGATATTTGAGTAGGGGTTTTCTGAGCCAAATGGATTTGGAGGTGTGATTTTGAGAGAAGGGGAAGTACCCTTTTATAAGAGAGGTGATGTTCACTTTAGGAAAGCTTTAAATATTATTTTATTATACAATCATATTCAGTTTATAATGGATAAAAAATGATTTATTTTGAGGATAAGGTAGGTATGGGTCGAAATCCTCTCAACCAATAGGTTTTAGATAGGTTTAGGTCACAATATTAACCTTATCTTTTAGATTTAACTCTTAGTTAAATAGTTTAACTTTTACCATGTATTCTTGTATTATTATAATAAATGGTGAATAAACATACTATACAAATCCAATAGAACCTCAATTGGTTCATTATTGATTTATCTAACCTTATCTAAGTCCTTGGTCTGAACCATATATTTTTATTAATATTATATCAATTAATAATATAGTATTTTTAAAAAAACTAATTTATGTCAATTTTGACACAATTTGGTATTTTGTTTTTGTTAAAGTCATAACAGCACGATTACTTAAAAAAATTCATTAAATCAACCCTAACATGTCATATTAACCTAGAAAATTAGTTTAATTCATCAAAAGTCTCAAATTACATTTATTTGGTTATTTATAATATCAATTATTTTAATATTTCATTAATAAGGTAATTATTGCATCATCATTGTGTCATAAATAAATTAAAATATTTGATTTTTAAAATTTCTAAATAAAATACCATTATGTAGGAAATATGTTTAGCTTTCTAATTAATATTTATAGTCGAATTTATCTTATGTGTAACCCTATATTAAAAATGGTTTAGTTATTAAACTTTGAATTTAACACTTTTAACTCTTCTTTAAATAAAATAATAATAAATCTATTAATCTAATCCAAGTAGACCAAAAGGAGAATATTTTATTCATAAGGTTGTTTTTGGTCGAATTAAACTTATCCAAAAGAATTAGGACATGTGTTAGGGTAATTATAATATTATTTTTACCTTTAATTACCCTATTTACTTTTAACCGTGGTAAATAAAAATCAAAAGTTATTATCCACAAAAAAATTATTTTCATCTTATTGAACTACATTTTAATTACTGATGAAAACCATGTATCTTGGATTTTTTAAATTCAACTCATAGAAGTGGTAAAATTAAGTGTTATGCAAATTCGTAAATGCTCCTAAAAGGTGGGTAAAAGACGGTAAAAAGTTCAATAAAATTTTATAACTCTAATTTTATTTTAAAAATGAATCCATTGAATTACATTGAACTAATATAGGTATTATGTATCTATTTTGACTTAAAATAAATATAATAAATAATTATTTAAAAAAAGCCGGTTTTAAACAATAACGCAGTGTTTTTAACTATTCATCAAAAATTTAAAGTTTTCAGAAAATACCAAAAATTCACCCTAAGCTAATTTTAATATTCCAAATCCAAAACTGAAGTCCATTTTGAAAAATAAAATTTATAAAATTTCAAAAAGTGGGTATTACTATTCATAATGGCTAGTTTTATTGGTCATAGTGTGTTAAAACTCTAAGTTGTGTACAATGCAAGCTACTTCATTATTCAAAGGGAAACATACCGTGGAATCTTGGGGTGTTACATTCTCCCCTCCTTTAAATAATTTCATCCAAGAAATTTCTATAATATTAATCTATAAAAATATTTGGGTGATTCTACATCATAAGTTCCTCGGGTTCCCATGTTGCCTCTTCCATCTCATGGTTTCTCCATAGAACTTTTACCAGACGAGTCATCCGGTATCTCAACACTTGTTCTCTGGTATCAAGAATTCTAATACGCTCTTCGAAATAAGACAAGTCAGGTTCCAGTTTTATTTCTTCATAGGTGAGTACATGCGTTGATTCAGGCATGTATTTTCTCAACAGTGATACGTGGAACACATCATGAACTTTAGAGATACTTGGCGGCATTGTTAAACAGTAAGCTACAACTCCAATTCATTCTAGAATTTTAAAAGGACTGATGTACCTCAAACCCAATTTACCCTTATTACTGAAACTTATAACACCCTTCCATGGAGATACCTTCAAGAAAACACGATCTCCTGAAATTCCAAATCCTTCCTTTGATTATCAGCATAGCTCTTTTGCCTACTTTGAGCTACTTTGATGTGGGTTTGGATAATCATCACATTTTCCATTATTTCCTCAACAAGATCTGGGCCTATGAGTTTTCTTTCACCAACATCATCCCAACAAGTTGGTGTGCAACATCTCTTCCCATATAACCCTTCATATGGTACAATCTGAATACTTGAATGGAAGCTGTTGTTATAGGAAAATTCTACCAGAGGTAAATATTGATCCCACATACCTTGAAAGTCAAGTGAGCAAGATCTCAACATGTCTTCTAAGGTTTGAATAGTATGTTCTGATTTTCCATCAGTTTGAGGGTGGTAGGCAATGCTCTAATGAAGTTCAATATATAGGAATTTTTTAATATTTTTCCAGAACCTTTATGTAAAATGATGATCATGATCAGAAAAAATCAATAGGAGTACACCATGAAGCCTTACAACTTTATTAATATATAGTCTTGCTAAACGTTCAAGTGGTAAATCTTATCCAATAGCAAGAAGATGTGTTGTCTTGGTAAGACGATCAACAATGGCCCATATTGCGTCATTCCTTCTAGGATTCTTTGGTAGCCCCATGAAAAAGTCCATTATAATATCATCCCATTTCCACTCAATTATGGGAAGAGGTTGTGTGACTCCTCCAGGATGTTTTCTTCCAGCTTTCACTTGTTGACAAACCATACATATTGACACATATTCAGAAATCTCCCTCTTCATGTTGTCCCACCAAAAATGTTCCTTCAAATATTTATACATTTTAGTGCTACTAGGGTGTATAGAGAAATTTGAGCTATGAGTATCATTTAAAAATACCCTTTTAGATCAGGTATATCGAGAACACAAATTCTCTTCCCAAATTTCAAAATTCCATCTTCATATACAAAGTCATTTAATCTCCCATCATTTACAGATTTAATCTTCTTTTGAATCTCCTCATCATGAGTCTATGAAATATTTATCCTTTATAGTAAAGATGGGTTGGCAAACATTTGAAAAAGTATTAGTGTTTCACATTTCATGGTTATTCTCATATCCATCTTTACTAGATCTATGAAAATAGGATCTCATTCAACTCTCATCTATTTCAAAACTCCATGATCATTTCTGCTCAAAGCATCTGCCACCTTATTTGCATTCCCTGAGTGGTAGTGTATAGTGAAATAATAAAACTTGAGTAGTTCAAACTATCATCTTTGTCTTGTGTTGAGTTCTTTATATGATAAAATATACTTCAAACTCTTGCGATCAGTATAAATCTCACATTTTTCACCATATAGATAGTGTCTTTATATCTTCAAAGCAAAGATTATAGTTGCTAACTCAAGATCATGAGTGGGATAGTTTTTTTCATGAGTTATTAGCAATCGTGATGCATAGTCAATAACTCTATTATTCTGCATAAGGACACAACCAAGTCCTTTCTTTGAAGCATTACTATAAATAACAAACTCATCATTCCTCGATAGTAGTGTCATGATAAGAGCATTGAATAATCTTCTCTTTAGTTCTTCAAAACATTATTCACACTCTTTTTTCCAAAATAATTTAACTCATTTACGTGTGATCATAATTAATGGGTTAGCCAATCGGGAAAAATTTTGGACAAAACGTCGATATATCTGCTAAACCAATAAAACTGCATACCTCAGTTATACTCATCGGTGTTGGCCATTCTTGGATTGATCTTATCTTTGAAGTATAAGCATAGATTCTATCCTTAGAGACAATATGGCCAAGAAAAGAATTATCCTGAAGCCAGAATTCACACTTGCTAAACATCCCATATAATTCATTTCTTCTAAGAGTTTTTAGAATAGTGCGCAAGTGATTTTGATGATATTTCTAGATTTTGAATATACCAAGAGATCATTAATAAATACCACTAAAAATTCATCATGATATTCCTTGAAAACTCTATTCATTAGATCCATAAAAAAAAGAGGGTCCATTAGTCATCCCAAAAGGCATTACTATAAACTCGTAATGCTCATACCTGGTTCGAAATGCTATCTTAGGAATTTCTTACTTCTTCATGCACAATTTATGGTATCCAGATCAATGGTTAATCTTCGAAAAATATTGAGATCCATGAATATGATCAAATAAATCATCAATGCAAGGTAGGGGATACTTGTTCTTTATTATTATAGCATTGATCTCCCTGTAGTCAATGCACAACCTCATAGATCCATATTCCTTCTTATCAAAAAGGACAGGGGATCCCCATGGAAAAACACTTGGGTGAATAAATCCCTTATTACTAAATTCCTCTAGTTGTTTCTTTAGTTCCACTAATTTCACAGTGGACATTCTATAAGGGGTCTTTGATATAGGCCTTGAACCAGGAATTAAGTTAATGGAAAACTCAATTTCTTGTTCTGGATGAAGTCTAGGTAAATCCTCTAGAAACACATCAATATATCCTTGCACAATAAGTACATCCTCTATTTGAACATTCCTTTACTCACCCACAGTTATTTCATTCTCTTCATCCCCAATAATTGAATTTAGTAGAGCTACTGGGGGTGGATCTAGATAAGAATCAGATGGTGACCTTTTTCTCTAAATATAATGTACTCTTTATCATCATAGAAAATTGTAACTTCCTTCTTAATACAATAAATTTTTTGTATCATGGTTTGAAATCCAATCAATATCAAGGATTATATCAAATTAAATCATGGGTATGACGATGAGATCAGTAGATAAATCTAATTTATGTGCCCTAATGGGAACTGGTTCACAAAACTTTTTTGCAATGATACTTCCCTTAGGTGTTTTTACTGACAACTCTCTTGTTAAGTCAAATTGAAGATATCTAATTTTCTTGGAAGAAAGGGAAGATATGAAACAATATGATGATCCTGAATCAAATAAATCATTGGCTAAACTTGCGGAAACCATTAAATTACCTTCCACCACATCATTCGGTGCTTCAACCTCAACAGTAGTGATTGCATAAGCTTGGTCTTGCTCCCTTGGCCTTCTCTGAGGTAAGTCTCCTTAGTTCTTAGGAAATTCATGTGTGTAATGTCCCATATCCCTACAATTGTAGCATTGAACATTTGTAGATTCTTTCTTCCCCTTACAATCATGAGCAAGATGATCTTTATGTCCACATTTGTAGCATACTCCTTTTCCTCTCAGATAGGCACCAGGGTTCTTCCTTCCACAATTATCAGAGGGTGGAAATTCAAATCTTCCCTTCTTCCCTATTTCCTAATTTTCTTTCCCAGAGTTTTCAGTTGATCTCTCCTTCCCTTTCTTTTCTTTAAAGTCGTAACACATAAAGAATTTATTTTCTGTGTTAATATCACATGAGACAGTATCTTTGTACGATGAGAATGATTTCGAGACTAATGCTCGATAAAGATATAGTTTTAACCCATCAAAGAAATGATCAATCTTACTTCTTGGGTTATGTATATAATATGTTGCATGACTGGCCAACCTTTTAAATTAAGCCTCATAATTTGTGACATTCTCATCCTCCTTTTTTCTTACTCAAAAATTGTATTTCCATATCTGGTCGATAGTCACGAGGAAAATATTTTTCAAATAAAAGATCTTTAAAATCCGTTCATTTAATACTTGATACCTCTTCATCATCCTTTGTGTTTGAAATCAATGACCACCATTGATCTGCATCTCCAGTGAGGTGATAAACTGTCATGAAAACTTTTTCTCTTTCGCTAATCCCCAAAGCATGAAATATTTTCTCTAAAGAACTTATCCATTGCTCTGATACAAATGGATTTGTTGTCTCATTGAATGTTGGTGGTTGTTTCCCCATGAAGTGGTCTAACATTGATCCTCCACGTTGTGGATTAGGGTGCTCCATACGGGTAAGGTTATTATTCATAACCTGGGTGAGTTGTCCCAGTATGGTAATAAGCTGATCAACACCAGTTGCATCACCAACTCTACTATAATTATCTTGAGTAGGATGGTTGTCCCTACATGGATTGAGTGCATTGATATGGTTTACATTCCTTCCACTAGACACTATTTCTAAACAATGGCATGCACTATATTATTTTATTAATCAAAATACATAATTCCAAACTTGTAAAACACATAAATTGAAATGTTTATGGATATAATCCATAATAATAAAAATGTTTTCTTTAAGGAAGTATATACTCATAAATCTTTCATAATGGTTTGTAAATAAAATGTGAATTATCCTAAGCATATCCCCTGGGAGTGTCGTAACCAAGAGTGCAGCAGGGCCCGTTGTCATGTACCAGGATACCCCGGGTCAAGCCCGAAATTCCTTTTCAGAGTTTTCACTCCTAGGTACATATGTGTCAAAGCCGCTTCTACCTGTTCGTATCCAAACAGGGATGTGTTTCTTAGAAATCTCACAAAATCTCTACATTACCAAAATTCTAGTAAGATCTTCTATACTAATCCTCAAAGTCTATCTTAGGGTAATGTTCTCAAATCATAGTTTTTCTAAATCTTATTTCCAAGGTTTGTACTAAACTTCCTCTGATACCAACTGTAACGCCCCGACCCCAGTTACCTAGAGTTGATGAATTATTACATAACATTGGAATGATACAAGGAATAATGTCCCGAAAGACCAATCAGTTTAGTATTATTGGAAACAAGATACATGCATAAGTTCAACATTACAACTTGAAAAAAAAATACAATACTAATTTATTCAACTAGAAACATCCAAGCCTCGTAGATTATGCCTCCAAGTCACTCATAACTAACTTCTAAATATCTTGGGAAAATAAAACAAAAGAAATGGGTGAGCTCAAATGCTCAGTAAGAATATAAAATACAGTGGAAGATAACATAAATATTGGGTATGGTGAATAATTGAAAACACTTGCCTTTACAAATAATAAACATGAACACTTTATTGAAGGAATATGGACTGAGTAAATAATGTCATAATAAAACATAGTAAAGGGTATTCTATTAGTTGAATAACCATATGAAACATCAATATTATTTTTCTAATGCAGGAATTTATAATGTGGTACATTCGGAAACATTTTTTCAAGGCTTCTTCCAAGACATCTAAAAATGATTCCTCATCCAAAACCATATATCAAATTAGGAAAGGCCTCGGAAAATTCCATGTGTAATTTTCTCATGAGACCTATCGATGCACTGATGAGCTATAGTGGTCTCCACCCGTCACTTATTAGGTCTAATACATTCCTCATATAAAAAGGTTGAAACATAACATAAACATTCGTATTAAAACTAAAATATGAAATTTCAATACATTAACCATAAACCATGAATGGTATAAAAAGAAGACATCCACAGTCAAACATATCACAATACCTTAAATACAATATGGAAGATTTGTATCATAATAAATCAAATTCAAACAAGTGTAAAATTTATCAAAGAATGTTTATATAGATGAAATCAAAACTATTTGAGAGAAATATCTCTTTCTTTTTTGAAATCATTTAAGACTCACATAATTATAAAAGAAAACATTTATTTTAAAAATATTCTTATAAGAATATAAGGGAATCTTTGAAAGTGTTATAGCGAAAGAAAATAGTTTCACCCTCCGATAAGTTAAAAAAACATTCTTACCTTAATTTGTTGAAAAGGTCCTAAAGTACCTTGTTTGGAAAAGGACAAAAAGATTCCTTTCAACCCATATTATAAAAATTCAAACAAGGGTATAAATTACATTAACCCATAGTCTAGTAAATAATAAAAATGTTTTGAAATACATTTTTAAGAAACATGGATGTGGATGATAAAGAGGTCCCAATAGATACTCATGTATAAACAACCTCAGATAATGAAGAGATTGTGAAATTAACTCTTTCCTTTTAATTTTCCTTGGTCGAGGGAAGGTTAACCTCCTCTTCTTCGGGTGTTTCCTTTTGAGTTGATCAAATGGGATCATTAGGTTAGCTTTCTGATCAAAGTAAATATTTTAGGTCAAAGTGAGGGTAGTTGGGAGGATATTTGAGTAGGGGTAGGTCGAGCCAAATGGAATTAGAGGTGTGATTTTTGAGAGATGGGGAAGTACCCTTTTATAAGAGAGGTGATGGTCACTTTAGGAATTCTTGAAATATTATTTTATTATACAATCATATTCAGTTTATGATGGCTCCAAAATGATTTATTTTGAGGCTAAGGTGTGTATGAGTCGAAATCCTTTCAACCAATAGGTTTTAGACAGGTTTATGTTACCATATTAACCTTATCTTTTATATTTAACTATTAGTTAAATAGTTTAACTTTTACCATGTATTCTTGTATTATTATAATAAATGGTTAATAAACATACAATAAAAAGACAAGAAAACGCCAAGTGGTTCATTATTGATATATATAACCTTATCTAAGTCTTTTGGTCAAATCTTAGATTTTTTAGAATATTATATCAATTAACAGTATAGTATTTTTTTAACTAATTTATGTAAATTTTGACATTATTTGGTATTTTGTTTTTGTTAAAGTCGTAACAGCATGATTACTTTGCAAAAAATTCATTGAATCAACCCTAACATGTCATATTAACCTAGAAAATTAGTGGAATTCATCAAAAGACTAAAATTTCATTTATTTGGATATTTATAATATTAATTATTTTAATCTTTCATTAATAAGGTAATTATTGCATCATCATTGTGTCATAAATAAATTAAATTATTTAATGTATAAAAATTATAAATAAAATACCATTATATAGGAAAACTTTTAAAAAATGTAATGAATATTTATAGTTGAATTTATCTTATGTGTAACCCTATATTAAAAATGGTTTGGTTATTAAACTTTGAATTTGACACTTTTAACTCTTCGTTAAATAAAATAATAATAAATGTACTAATCTAATCCAAGTGGACCAAAAGGATCATATTTTATTCCTACAGTTTTTTTTGTCGAATTGCACTTATCCAATAGAATTAGGATATGTGTTAGGGTAATTATAATATCATTTCTACCTTCAATTACCCTATTTACTTTTAACTGTGGTAAATAAAAGTCAAAAGTTACTATTCACCAAAAATTATTTTCATCTTATTGAACCACATTTTACTTACTTCTGTCAACTCTGTCTCTCAAATTTTTGAAATTCAACTCACAGAAGTGGTAAAATTATGTTTTATGAAAATTTGCAAATTCTCCTAGAAGGTGTGTAAAAGACGGTAAAAAGTTCAATAAATTTTAATATATTTAATTTTATTATAAAAATTACTCCAATGAATTATGTTGAACTAATATAGGAATTATGTATCTATTTTGACATAGAAAATAATTATTTAAATAAAATTCGGTTTTAAACAATAACGTAGTGGTTTTCACTTTTCATCAAAAAATTAAAAGTTTTCAGAAAAAAAACAAAAATTCACCATAAAATTATTTTTATATTCCAAATCCAAAAATAAAGACCATTTTGAAAAATAAAATTTATAATATTTTAAATAGTGGGTATTACTATTCATAATGGCTAGTTTGATTGGTCGTGGTGTGTTAAAACTCCAAGTTGCGTACAATGCAAGCTATTGCATTATTCAAAGGGAAACGTATCGTGGAAGCTTGGGGTGTTACATTCTCCCCTCATTCAAATAATTTCAACCTTAAAATTTCTATAATATTACTACATAAAATTATTCAGGTGGTTCTACATCATAAGTTCCTCGGGTTCCCACGTTGCCTCTTCCATCTTATGGTTTCTCCATATAAATTTTATAAGACGAGTCATCCGCTTTCTCAACACTTGTTCTCTGGTATTAAGAATTCTAATAGGCTCTTTACAATAAGACAGGTCGAGTTCTAGTTCTATTTTTTCATAGGTGAGTACATTTGTTGGGTCAGGCATGTATTTTCTCAACAGTGATACGTGGAACACATCATGAACTTTGGAAAGACTTGGAAGCATTGTTAAATGGTAAGTTATAACTCCAATTCGTTCTATAATTTCAAAAGGTATGATGTACCTAGGACACAATTTACCCTTATTACTGAAACCTATAACACCCTTCTATGGAGATACCTTAAAGAAAACATAATCACCTACTTGAAATTCTAAATCCTTCCTTTGATTATTGTCATAGCTCTTTTGCCTACTTTGAGCTGCTTTGATGTGGGTTTGGATAATCTTCACCTTTTCCATTATTTTCTCAACAAGTTTTGGGCCTATGAGTTTTCTTTCACCAACATCATCCCTACAAGTTGGTGTGCGACATCTCTTCCCACATAACACTTAATATGGTTCCATCTGAATACTTGAATAGAAGCTATTGTTATAAAAAAATTCTACCATAGGTAAATACTGATCCCACATACCTTGAAATTCTAGTGATCAAGATCTCAACATGTCTTCTAATGTTTGAATAGTATGTTCTGATTGTCCATTAGTTTGAGGGTGGTAGGCACTGCTCAAATGAAGTTCAAGATCTAGGAATTTTTGAAGACTTTTCAAGAACCTTATTGTAAAACGGGGATCATGGTCAAAAATAATCAATAGGGGTACACCATGAAGTCTTACAACTTTATTAATATATAGTCTTGCTAAACGTTAAAGTGGTAAAACTTCTCTTATAGCAAAAAAATGTGCTGACTTGGTAAGACGATCAATAATGACCCATATTGTGTCATTCTTTCTAGGAGTCTTTGGTAGCCCCATGTAAAAGTCCATTGTAATATCATCCCATTTCCACTTAGGTATGGGAAGAGGTTGTGTGACTCCTCTAGGATATTGCCTTCCAGCTTTCAATTATTGGAAAACCATACATATTGACACATATTCAGCAATCTCCCTCTTCATGTTGTCCCACCAAAAATGTTCCTTCAAATATCTATACATTTTAGTGCTACCAGGGTGAATAGAGAAATTTGAGGTATGAGCATCATCCAACAATTCTCTTTTTAGATCAGGTATATCGAGAACACACAGTCTCTTACCAAATTTCAAAATTTTGTCTTCACATACGAAGTCACTCAATCTCCCATCATTCACAGCTTTAATCTTCTTTTGAAACTCCTCGTCATCAGTCTGAGAACTATGTATCCTTTATAGTAAAGACGGTTTGGCAACCATTTGAAAAAGTTATTGATGTTTCACATTCCATGGTTATTCCCATATCCATCTTTACTAGATCCATGAAAATAGGATCCCTTTCAACTCTCATCTAGTTCAAAACTCCATGATTATTTCATATCGAAGCATCTTCCACCTTATTTTCTTTCCCTGGGTGGTATTGTATAGTGAAATCATAATCCTTGGGTAGTTCAAGTCATCGTCTTCATCTCATGTTGAGTTATTTCTGTGAGAAAATATACTTCAAACTCTTGTGATCAGTATAAATCTCACATTTTTCACCATATAGATAGTGTCTTCATATCTTCAAAGAAAATATTATAGCTTCTAACTCAAGATCATGAGTGGCATAGTTTTTTTTCATGAATTTTTAGTAGTTATGATGCATAGGAAATAACTCTATCATTCTACATAAGGACAAAACGAAGTCCTTTCTTTGAAGTATCACTATAAATAACAAACTCATTGTTCATCGATAGTAGTGTCAATATAGGAGCATTGACTAATATTATATTCAGTTCCTCAAAACATTCTTCACACTCTTTTTTCCAAAAAAATTAACCCCATTACATGTGAGCTTGTTTAATGGGTTATCCAATCGGGCAAAATTATGGACAAAATGCCAATAATAACCTACTAAACCAATAAAACTATGTACCTCATTTATACTCATCGGTGCTGGCCATTCTTGGATTGATCTTATCTTTGAAGGATCAACATAGATTCCATCCTTAGAGACAATATGGAAAAGAAAAGAAATCTCCTCAAGCCAGAATTCGAACTTTCTAAACTTCCCATATAATTCATTTCTTCTAAGAGTTTTCAGAATAGTGTGCTAGTGATTTTCATGATCTTTGTAGCTTTTGAGGTATACCAATATATCATCAATAAATACCACTATAAATTCATTAAGATATTCCTTGAAAACTATATTCAATAGATCCTTTAAAACAAAGGGTGCATTAGTCAGCCCAAAAGGCATTACTATAAACTCATAATGCTCATACATGATTCGAAATGCTATCTTAAAAATGTCTTCCTTCTTTATGCAAAACTGATGGTATCCAGATTGAATTTTAATCTTTGAAAAATATTAAGCTCCATGAGGTTGATCAAATAAATCCTCAATAAAAGGTAGGGGATACTTGTTCTTTATTGTTATAGCATTGATCTCCCTGTAGTCAAAGCACAACCTCATAGATCCATATTTCTTCTTAACAAAAAGGACAGGGGATCCCCATAGAGAAACACTATGGCGTATAAATCTCTTATTACTCAATTCCTCTAGTTTTTTATTTAGTTCCACTAATTCCACAATTTCTATTCTATAAGGGGTCTTCGATATGGTCCTTGAACCAGGAATTAAGTCAATGGATAACTCAATTTCTTGTTCTGGAGGATGTCCAGGTAAATCCTATGAAAACACATCAACATATTCTTACACAATAGGTACATCCTCTATTTGAACATTACTTTCCTCACCCATAGTTATTTCATTCTCTTCCTACCCAATAATTGAATTTAGTAGATCTACTAGGGGTGGATCTAGAAAAGAATCAGATGGTGACGTTTCTTCTCTAAAGATATGGTACTCCTTATCATCATCGAAAATTGTAACCTCCTTCTTCTTACAATAAATTTTTGCATCATGGTCTGAAATCCAATCCATACCGAGGATTATATCAAACTCAATCATGGGTATGATGATGTGATTAGCAGATAAATCACATTTATGTGCCCAAATGGGAACTGATTCACAAAACTTTGTTTCAATGATACTTCCCTTAAGAGTTTTGACTTACAACTCCCTTATTAAGTTAAATTGAAAATATCTAATTTTCATGGAAAACTGGTAATATATGAAACAATTCGATGATCCAAAATCAAATAAAGCATTGTCTAAACTTGAGGAAACCATTAAATTACATGCCACCACGTCACTCGGAGCTTAAACCTCAGTAGTAGTGATCACATAAGCTTGGTCTTGCTCCCTTGGCCTTTTTTGAGGTAAGTTTCCTTGGTGCTTAGGAAATTCATGTGCATAATGTCCCATCTCCCTGCAACTGTAACATTAAACATTGGTAGCTTCTTTCTTCCCCTTAGAATCACCAGCAAGATGGCCTTTCTATCCACATTTGTAGCATACTCTTTTTCCTTTTAGATAGGAATCAGGTTGCTTCCTTCCACAATTATCATTGGGTGGATATTCAACTCTTCTCTTATTTATTGTTTCTTTATTTCATTTCCTAGAGTGTTCAGTAGATCTCTTCTTCTATTTCTTTTCTTTAAAGTCATAAGACTTACAGAATTCCTTTTCTATCTTGATAGCACATGAGACAATATCTGTGTACAATGAGAAGGATTGTGAGACTAATGCTCGATGGAGAAATAATGTTAACCCCTTAAAAACAATCAATCTTTCTTCTTTGGTTACTTATATAATCTATTGCATGCCCTGATAACCTTTTAAATTTAGCATCATACTTGGGGACATTCTCATCCTCCTTTTTCCTTAGACTCTGAAATTGCCTCTCCATATTCGGTTGATGGTCATGAGGAAAGTATTTTTCTAAGAAAATCACTTTAAACTCCCTTCATTCTATACATGATGCCTCTTCATCCTCCTTTGTGTTTTGAATCAATGGTCACCATTGATCTGCATCTCCAGTGAGGCAATAAACTGCCATAACAACTTTTTCCCTTTCGCTGCTCCCCAAAGCATGAAATGTTTTCTCTAAGAAACTTATCCATTGTGCGGATACAAATGGATTTGAAATCCCATTGAATGTTGGGGGTTGTTGCCTCATGAAGTAGTCTAAAATTGATCCTCTATGTTGTGGATCAGGATACTCCGTACAGGTAAAGTTATTATTCATAACCTCAGTGAGTTGTCCTGGTATGGTGATAAGTTGGTCAACACTAGTTGCATCACCAGCTCCACTGTAATTATCTTGATTAGAAGGGAAGTCCCTACATGGATTACGTGTGTTGATACAGTTTCTATTACTTTCACTATGCACCATTTCTAAACAATGGCATACACTAGATTAGTTTATGAATCAAAATACATAATTCCAAATTTGTAAAATACTTAACATAAATTGAACAGTTTATGGATATAATCCATAATCATAAAAATGTTTTCTTTGAGGAAGTATGTACTCATAAATCCATCATAATTGTTTGTAAAGAAAATGTGAATTATCCTAAGAATTCCCCCCGGGAGTGTCGTAACCAAGAGTGCAGTAAGGCCCATTTTCGTGTACTAGGATACCCCAGCTCAAGCCCGAAAATCCTTGTCAGAGTTTTAACTCTGAGGTACATATGTGCCAGAGCTTCCTCTACCTGCTCGTATCCAGATAGGGATATATTTTTTGAAAAACTCAAAAAATATCTACATAACCAAAATTCTAGAAAGTTCTTATATAATAATCCTCAGAGTCTATCTTAGGGTAATGTTCACAAATCAGAGTTTTTCTAAATCTAGTTTCCATGGTTTGTACTAAACTTTCTCTAATACAAACTATAACGCCCTGACCCTAGTTACCCAGAGTCGATTCATTATTATATAACATTGACATGATACAAGGAATCGTGTCCTTAAAGACTGATCAGTTTAGTATTATTTGAAATAAGATACATGCATATGTTCAACATTACAACTTGAAAAGAAATAAAACACTAATTTATTTCATTAGAAACATCCAAGCCTCCTAGATTCTGCCTACAAGTCACTCATAACAAACTTATTCATATCCTAGGAAAATGAAACATAAGAAAGGAGTGAGCTTAAACACTCAGTAAGAGTAATAAATAAAACAGAAGATAACATAAACATAATTCATGGTGAATAATTGAAAACACATGCCTTTACAAATAATAAACATAAACACTTTATGGAAGGAATATGAGCTGAGTAAATAATGTCATAATAAAGCATAGTCATGGGTATTCTACTAGTCGAATAACCACATGAACCATCAATATTTTTTTCATAATGAGGGAAAGTATAATGAGGGACATTATGAAACATTTTTTCAAGGTCTCGGCCCAGACGTCTAAAAATGATTAAGGCCTCGGCTAAAACCATATATCAAATTAGGAAATGCCTCGGCCAATTCCACATCTAATTGTCTCATTAGACCTACCGATGCACCGATGAGGTATATTAGGCTCCACCCGTCACTTACTAAGTTCAATGCATTCTTCATATGAAAGGTTTGAAACATAATATAAACATTAGTATTAAAACTAGCATACGAAATGTCAATACTTTAACCATAAACCATGAATGGTATAAAAATAACACATCCACAGTCAAACATATCCCAAAACCTTAAATATAATATGGAAGATTTGTGTCATAATAAATCAACATCAAATAAGTGTAAAATTTATCAAAGGATTTTGACGTAGATGAAATCAAAACTATTTGGGAGAAATATCTCTTTCTTTTTTGAAATCATTTAAGAGTCACATAATTATAAAGAAAACTTTTATTTTGAAAATATTCTTATAAGCTTGTAAGAGAAGCTTCGAAAGTGTTATAACGGAAAAAATAGTTACACCCTCCATATAAGTTAAAAAATATTCTTACCTTAATTTTTCAAAAATGTCATAAAGTACCTTGTTTGGAAAACGACAGAAATATTCCTTTCAATCCATTTTATAAAAAGTAAAACAAGGGTATAAATGACTTTAACACATAGTTTAGTAAATAGTAAAAATGTTTTGAAATACATTTTAAGAAACATGGATATGGATGATAAAGTGGTCATAGTATATACTCATATATAAACAACCTCAGATAATAAATAGATTATGAAATTAACCCTTACCTTGTACTTTTCCTGGGTTGAGGGTAGGTTAACCTCCTCTTCTTCGGGTGTTTCCTTTTGAGTGGATCAAAAGGGCTCCTTAAGCTGGCTTTCTGAGCAAAGTAAGGACTCTAGGTCAAAGTTATGGTATTTAGGAGGATATTTGAGAAGGGGTTGGTTGAGCCAAATGGCTTTGGAGATGTGATTTTGAGAGAAGTTGAAATACCCTTTTATAAGAGAGGTGAGGGTCACTTTAAGAAAGCTTGGAATATTGTTTTATTATACAATCATATTCGGTTTATAATGGCTTCAAAATAATTTATTCCATGGCTAAGGTGAGGACGGGTCAAAATCCTCTCAACCAATTGGTTTTAGACAGGTTTAGGTCACCATATTAACCTTATCTTTTAGATTTAACTCTTAGTTAAATAGTTTAACTTTTACCATGTATTCTTGTATTATTATAATAAATGGTTAATAAACATACCATAAAAATCCAAGAAAACCCCAAGTTGTTCATTATTGATATATCTAACCTTATTTAAGTCCTTTGGATGAACCTTAGATTTATAGGAATATTATATCAATTAATAATATAGTATTTGTTTTAAAGACTAAATTATGTCAATTTTGACACTATTTGATATTTTGTTTTTGTTAAAGTCATAACAGCATGATTACTTTGAACAAAATTAATTGAATCAACCCTAACATGTCATATTAACCTAGAAAATTAGTGTAATTCATAAAATGTCTCAAATTACATTTATTTGGATATTTATAATATCAATTATTTTAATCTTTCATTAATAAGGTAATTATTGCATCATCATTGTGTCATAAATAAATTAAATTATTTATTGTCTAAAAATTATAAAAAAAATACCATTTTGTGGGAAATATTTTTTATATTTCTAATTAATATTTATAGTGGAATTTATCTTATGTGTATCCCTATATTAAAAATGGTTTAGTTATTAAACTTTGAATTTAACACTTTTAACTCTTCTTTAAATAAAATAATAATAAATGTCCTAATCTAATCCAAGTGGACCAAAAGGATCATATTTTATTTATAGGGTTGTTTTTGGTCTAATTACACTTATCCAATAGAAATAGGACATGTGTTAGGGTAATTATAATATCATTTTTACCTTGAATTACCCTATTTACTTTTAACCATTTTAAATAAAAGTCAAAAGTTATTATTCACCAAAAATTATTATCATATTATTGAACCACATTTTTTTTGTAGATTTCAACCGTGTCTCTTGGATTTTTGAAATTAAACTCACAGAGGTGGTAAAATTGTGTATTATGCCAATTTGTTAATGCTCCTAGAAGATGGGTAAAAGACGGTAAAAAGTTCAATAAAATTTTATACATTTAATTTTTTTATAAAAATAACTATAATGAATTAAATTGAACTAATATAGGTATTATGTGTAAATTTTGACTTAAAATAAATAAAATAAATTATTATTTAAAAAAATCGGTTTTAAATAATAACGCAGTGTTTTTCACTATTCATAAAAAATTAAAAGTTTTCAGAAAATTACAAAAATCACCCTAAGCTTATTTTGATATTCTGAATCAAAAAATGAATCCCATATAGAAAAATAAAATTTGAAAAATTTTAAAAAGTGGGTATTACTATTCAAACGGCTAGTTTGATTGGTCGTGGTGTGTTAAAACTCCAAGTTGCGTACAACAGAAGCTACTGCATTATTCAAAAGAAAACGTACTGTGGAAGCTTGGGGTGTTACATTCTTCCCTCCTTCAAATAATTTTATCCTCAAAATTTCTAGAATATTACTACATAAAATGATTTGGGTGGTTCTACATCATAACTTCCTCGTGTTCCCATGTTTCCTCTTTCATCTTATGGTTTCTCCCTATAACTTTTATCAGACTAGTCGTATGGTTTCTCAACACTTGTTCTCTGGTATAAAGAATTTGGATAGGCTCTTCGCAATAAGACAGGTTGGGTTCCAGTTCTATTTCTTCATAGGTGAGTACATATGTTAGGTTAGGCATTTATTTTCTCAATAGTGATACGTGGAACACATAATGAACATTGGAGAGACTTAGAGGCATTGTTAAATAGTAAGCTACAACTCCAATTTGTTCTAGAATTTTGATATGTCGGATGTACCTGGGACTCAATTTACCCTTATTAGTGAAATGTATAACACCCTTCCATAGAGATACCTTCAAGAAAACATGATCACTTACTTGAAATTTCAAATCCATCCTTCTATTATCGACATAGATTTTTAGCCTACTTTGATCTACTTTGATGTGGGTTTGGATAATCTTCACCTTTTTTATTGTTTCCTCAAAACATTCTGGGCCTACGAGTTTTCATTCACCAACATCATCCCAATAAGTTGGTGTGTAACATCTCTTCCCATATAACGCTTCATATGGTGTCATCTAAATACTTGAATGAAAGCTATTGTTATAGAAAAATTCTATCAGAGGTAAATACTGATTCCACATACCTTGAAATTCAAGTGAACAAGAACTCAACTTGTCTTCTAAGGTTTGAATAGTAGGTTCTGATTGTCAATGAGTTTGAGGGTGGTAGGCAGTGCTCAAACAAAGTTCAGTATATAGGGATTTTTGAAGACTTTTCCAAATCCTTGATGTAAAACAGGGATCATGATCAGAAAATATTGAATTGGGTACAACATGAAGTCTTACAACTTCATTAGTATATAGTCTTGCTAAACATTCAAGTGGTAAATCTTCTCTTATAGAAAGAAAATGTTCTGACTTGGTAAGACGATCAACAATGCCCCATATTGCGTCATTCCTTCTAGGAGTCTTTGGTAGCCCCATGAAAAATTCCATTGTAATATCATCCCATTTCCACTCAGGTATGGAAAAAGGTTGTGTGACTCTTCCAGGATGTTTTCTTCCAACTTTTACTTGTTGAAAAACCATACATCTTGACACATATTCAACAATCTCCCTCTTCATGTTGTCCCACCAAAAATGTTCCTTCAAATCTCTATACATTTTAGTGATACCAGGGTGTATAGAGAAATTGGAACTATAAGAATAATCCAACAATTCCCTTTTTAGATCAGGTATATCTGGAACACAAATTCTCTTCCCAAATTTTGAAATTCCATCTTCATATACGAAGTCACTCAATCTCCCATCATTCACATCTTTAATCTTCTTTTAAAACTCATCATCATCAGTATGAGAACTCTTTATCCCTTATAGTAAAGATGGTTTGGCAACCATTTGATAAAGTATTGATGTTTCATATTCCATGGTTATTCCCATATCCATCTTTACTAGATCCAAGAAAATAGGATCCCTTTCAACTCTCATCTTGTTCAAAACTCAATGATCCTTTCTGCTCAAAGAATCTTCCACCTTATTTTCCTTCCCCGGCTGGTAGTGTATAATGAAATCATAATACTTGAGTAGTTCAAGTTATCATATTTGTCTCATGTTGAGTTCTTTTTGTGAGAAAATATACTTCAAACTCTTATGATCAGTATAAATCTCACATTTTTTCACCATATAAATAGTGTCTCTATATCTTCAAAGAAAATATTACTACTGCTAACTCAATATCATGAGTGGGATAGTTTTTTTCATGAATGTTCATTTGTCGTGATGCATAGACAATAACTCTATCATTCTGCATAAGAAAAAAACCATGTCCTTTCTTGGAAGCATCACTATAAATAAAAAAGTCATCATTCTCTGATGGTGGAGTAAAAATAAGATAATTGAATAATCTTATCTTCAGTTCTTCAAAACATTCTTCACACTCTTTTGTCCAAACAAATTTAACCCCTCAGCGTGTGATTTTGGTTAATGGGTTAGACAGTCGGGAAAAATTCTGAACAGAATGTCGATAATAACTTGCTAAACAAATAAAATTGGGTACCTCAGTTATACTAATCGGTACTGGCCATTATTGGATTGCTCTTATCTTTGAAGGATCAATAGAGATTCCATCCTTAGAGATAATATGGCCAAAAAAAAGAAATCTCTGGATTCTAGAATTCACACTTGCAAAAATTCTCATATAATTCATTTCTTTTAAGAGTTTTTATAATAGTGTGCAAGTGATTTTCATGTTCTGTGTAGCTTTTGGATTATACCAAGATATCATCAATATATGCCACTATAAAGTCATCAAGATAATCCTTGAAAACTCTATTCATTAGATCCATGAAAAAAGAGGGTGTATTAGTCATCTCAAAAGGCATTAATGTAAACTCATAATGCTTGTACCTAGTTCAAAATGCTATCTTTGGAATGTCTTCTTTCCTCATACACAATTGATGGTATCCAGATCAAAGATCAATCTTTGAAAAATATTGAGGTTCATGAAGTTGATCAAATAAATCATCAATTCGAGGTAAGGGATACTTGTTCTTTATTGTTATAGTATGGATATCCCGGTATTCAATGCAAAACCTCATAGATCCATATTTATTCTTAACAAAAATGATAGGGGCTCCCTATGGAGAAACACTAGAGAGAATAAATCTCTAATTACTCAATTTCTCTAGTTGTTTCTTTAGTTCCATTAATTTCACAATGGCTATTCTATAAAGGGGTCTTCGATATGGGCCTTGAACTAGGAATTAAGTAAATGGAAAACTCAATTTCTCATTCTAGAGGATGTCTAGGTAAATCCTTTGAAAATGCATTAACATATTCATACACAATAGAAACATCCTATATTTGAACATTCCTTTCCTCACCCACATTTATTTCATTCTCTTACTCCCCAATAATTGAATTTAGTAGATCTACTGGGGGTGGATATAGATAAAAATCAGATGGTGATGTTTCTGCTCTAAAGATAAGGTACTCCATATCATCATCAAAAATTGTAAACTCCTTAAAATAAATTTTTGCATCATGGTCTGAAATCCAATCCATACCGAGGATTATATCAAATTAAATCATGGGAACGATGATGGGATCAGCAGATAAATCACATTTATGTTTCCTAATGGGAACTAATTCACAAAACTTTGTTGCAATGATACTTCTCTTAGAAGTTTTGACTGAAAACTCCCTTGTTAAGTTAAATTGAAAATATCTAGTTTCTTGGAAAACTGGGAAGATATGAAATAATGCAATGATCCAGAATCAAATAAAGCATTGTCAAAACTTGAGGAAACCCTTAAATTACCTACCACCACATCATTCATAGCTTCAACCTCAGTAGTAGTGATCGCATAAGCTTGGCCTTCCTCCCATGGCCTTTTCGGAGATAAGTTTCCTTGTCGCTTAGGACATTCATGTGTATAATGTCTCATCTCCCTGCAATTGTTGCATTGAACATTGGTTGCTTCTTTATTCCTCTCACAATCACCGTCAAGATGGACTTTCTGTCCACATTTTTACCATACTCCTTTTCCTTTTAGAAAGGCACCAGGGTGCTTCCTTCAACAATTATCACAGGGTGGAAATTCAACTCTTTACTTCATCTATGTTTCCTTATTTCCATTCCCAGAGTGTTCAACATATCTTTTCTTCTCTTTCTATACTTTAAAGTCATAAGAATTAGAGAATTCATTTTCTATCTTGATAGCACATGTGACAATATCTTCGTACGATGAGAAGGATTGCAAGACTAATGCTCGATGGATAAATGGTTATAAACCATCAATGAAATGATCAATCTTACTTCTTGGTTTACGTATATAATCGGTTACATGCCTGTCTAACCTTGTAAATTTAGTCTCATACTTTGCAACTTTCTCATCCTCCTTTTTCCTTAGACTCAGAAATTTTCTTTCCATATCCGATTAATGGTCATGAGGAAAGTATTTTTCTTTGAAAATCTCTTTAAACTCCCTCTAGTACATACTTGATACCTCTTCATCCTCCTTTGTGTTTTGAATCAATGACCACTATTCTTATGCATCGCCTGTGAGGCGATAAACTGACATGACAACTTTTTCCTTTTCACTACTCCCCAAAGCATGAAATATTTTCTCTAAGAAACTTATCCATTTCTCGGCTACAAATGTATTTTTAGTCCCATTGAATTTTGGTGGTTGTTCCCTCATGAAGCGGTCTAACATTGATCCTCCACAATGTGGATTAGGGTGCTCCATATGGGTTAGGTTATTATTCATAACTAGAGTGAGTTTCCTCAGTATGGTGATAAGCTGGTCAGCACCAGTTGCATCACCATCTTGACTATAATTATCTTGAGTAGGAGTGAAGTCCCTACATGGATTACATGTGTTGATATGGTTTCCATTCCTTCCACTAGGCACCATTTCTAAACAATGGAATACACTAAATTAGTTTATGAATCAAAATACATAACTCCAAACTTGTAAAACACGTAACATAAATTGAACAGTTTATGGATATAATCCATAATCATAAAAATGTTTTCTTTGAGAAAGTATATACTCATAAATTCTTCATAATGGTTTGTAAAGAAAATGTGAATTATTCTAATCAAATCCCTCAGGAGTTTCATAACCAATAGTGCTGCAAGGCCCATTGTCGTGTACCAGGATACCCCGGGTCAAGTCCAAAACTCTTTATCAGATTTTTCACTCATAGGTACATCTGTACCAGAGTTGCCTCTACCTTATTGTATCCAGACAGGGATGTATTGTTTGGAAAACTCAAAAAATCTCTACATTACCAAAATTCTTGGAAGTTCTTCTATACAAATCTTCAAAGTCTATATTAGGGTAATGTTCTCAAATTAGAGTTTTTCTAAATCTAGTTTCCATGGTTGGTACTAAACTTCCTCTAATACCAACTATAAAGCCCAGACCCCAGTTACCTAGAGTCGGTGCATTATTACATAACATTGAAATGAAAAAAAAAGAATCATGTCCCGAAAGACCGATCATTTTAGTATTATTGGAAACAAGATACATACATAAGTTCAACATTATAACTTGAAAAGAAATACGACACTAATTTATTCCTTTAGAAACATCCAAGCCTCCTAGATTATGCCTGCAAGTTACTCATAACTAACTTCTTCATATCCTAGGAAAATGAAACATAAGAAAGGGGTGAGCTCAAATGCTCAGTAAGAGTAAGGAATACAGCGGAAGATACCATAAACATTAGGCATGGTGAATAATTGAAAACACATTCCTTTATAAATAATAAACATGAACACTTTATGGTAGGAATATGATCTGAGTAAATAATGCCATAATAAAACATAATCATGGGTATTATACTAGTTGAATAACCACATGAACTATTAATATTATTTTCATAAAGAGGGAATGTATAATGCGGTACATTCTAAAACATTTTTTCAAGGCCTCAGCCAAAACGTCTAAAAATGATTAAGGGCTCGTTCAAAACCATATATCAAATTGGGAAAGGCCTCATCCAATTCTACGTCTAATTGTCTCATGAGACCTACCAATGCACCGAGGAGGTATAGCAGGCTCCACCTGTCACTTACTAAGTCCAATACATTCCTCATATGAAAAGGTTAAAATATAACATAAACATTCGTATAAAAATTAGCATAGGAAATGTCAATACTTTAACCATAAACCATGAATGGTATAAAAAATACATCCACAGTCCAACATATCACAAAACCTTGAATACTATATAGAAGATTTGTATCATAATAAATGAACTTCAAACAAGTGTAAAATTTATCAAAAGATGTTGACATAGATGAAATCAAAACTATTTGAGAGAAATATCTCTTTTTATTTTGAAATCATTTAAGAGTCACATAATTATAAAAGAAAACATTTATTTTGAAAATATTCTTATAAGCATGTAAGGGAAGCTTCAAAAGTGTTATAAGGGTGGAAAATAACCGCACCTTCCATATAAGTTAAAAAATATTCTTAGCCTAATTTGTCGAAAAGGTTATAAAGTACCTTGTTTGGAAAACGACGGAAATATTTCTTTCAACTCATTTTATAAAATGTCAAACAAAGGTATACATGAATTTAACCCATAGTCTAGTAAATAGTAAAAATGTTTTGAAATACATTTTTAAGAAATACGGATGTAGATGATAAAGAATTACAAGTAGATACTCACATATAAACAACTTTGGATAATAAAGTGATTGTGAAATTAACTCTTACCTTGTACTTTTCCTTGGTCGAGGGTAGGTTAACCTCCTCTTCTTTTGGTGTTTCTTTTTTAGTTCATCAACAAGGCTCCTTAGGTTGGCTTTCTAATCAAAGTAAGGACTCTAGTACGAAGTGAGGGTAGTTAGGAGGATATTTGAGCAGGTTTTGGCCCAGCCAAATGGCTTTGGAAGTGTGATTTTGAGAGAAGGAGAAGCATCATTGAATAAGAGAGGTGAGTGTCACTTTAGGAAAGCTTGAAATATTATTTTATTATACAATAATATTTGGTTTATAATGGCTCCAAAATAATTTATTTAGAGGATAAGGTGGAAATGGGTTGAAATTATCTCATCCAATAGGTTTTAGATAGGTGTAGGTTGCCATATTAACCTTTTCTTTTAGATTTTACTCTTAGTGAAATAGTTTAACTTTTACCATGTATTCTTGTATTATTATAATAAATGGTTTATAAACATACTATAAAAAAGCAAAGAGAACCCCAAGTGGTTCATTATTAATATATCTAACCTTATCTTAGTCCTATGGTTGAACCTCAGATATTTAGGAATATTATATCAATTAATAATATAGTATTTGTTTTAAAAACTAATTTATGTCAATTTTGATACTATTTGGTATTTTGTTTTTGTTAAAGTCATAACAGCATGATTACTTTGAAAAAAATCATTAAATCAACCCTAACATGTAATATTAACCTAGAATTAGTGGTATTCATCAAAAGTATCAAATTACATTTATTTGGATATTTATAATATCAATTATTTTAATCTTTCATTAATAAGGTAATTACTGCATCATCATTGTGTCATAAATAAATTATATTTTTTAATGTCTAAAAGTTATAAATAAAATACCATTATATAGTAAATCTTTTCCTATTTATAATGAATATTTATAGTTGAATTTATCTTATGTGTAAGCCTATATTAAAAATGGTTTAGTTGTTAAACTTTGAATTCAACACTTTTAACTCTTCTTTAAATAAAATAATAATAAATGTCCTAATCTAATTCAAGTGGATTAAAAGGATCATATATTATTACTAAAGTTGTTTTTGGTCAAATTAAACTTATCTAATAGAATTAGTACATGTGTTACGATAATTATAATATCATTTCTACCTTTAATTACCCTATTTACTTTTAACTGTGGTAAATAAAAGTCAAAAGTTACTATTCACCAACAAATAATTTTCATCTTATTGAACCACATTTTACTTACTTTTGTCAACTCTGTCTCTCAAATTTTTGAAATTCAACTCACAGAAGTGGTAAAATTATGTTTTATGCAAATTTTCAAATTCTCCTAGAAGTTGTGTAAAAGACGGTAAAAAGTTCAATAAATTTTAATATATTTAATTTTATTATAAAAATTACTCCAATGAATTACATTGAAGTAATATAGGAATTATGTATCTATTTTGACTTAGAAAATAATTATTTAAATAAAAGTCGGTTTTAAACAATAACGTAGTGGTTTTCACTATTCATCAAAAAATTAAAAGTTTTCAGAAAAATAACAAAAATTCACCCTAAAATTATTTTGATATTCCAAATCCAAAAATAAAGCCCATTTTGAAAAATAAAATTTATATTATTTTAAATAGTGGGTATTACTATTCATAACAACTAGTTTGATTGGTCGTGGTGTGTTAAAACTCCAAGTTGCGTACAACGCAAGCTATTGCATTATTCAAAGGGAAACGTACCGTGGAAGCTTGGGGTGTTACATTCTCCCCTCATTCAAATAATTCCAACCTCAAAATTTCTATAATATTACTACATAAAATTATTCAGGTGGTTCTAAATCATAAGTTCCTCGGGTTCCCACGTTGCCTCTTCCATCTTATGCTTTATCCATAGAAATTTTATAAGACGAGTCGCCCGCTTTCTCAGCACTTGTTCTCTGGTATTAAGAATTCTAATAGGCTCTTCGCAATAAGACAGGTCGAGTTCCAGTTCTATTTTTTCATAGGTGAGTACATTTGTTGGGTCAGGCATGTATTTTCTCAAAAGTGATACGTGGAACACATCATGAACTTTGGACAGACTTGGAAGCATTGTTAAATGGTAAGCTATAACTCCAATTCGTTCTATAATTTCGAAAGGTCTGATGTACCTAGGATATAATTTACCCTTATTACCGAAACATATAACACCCTTCTATGGAGATACCTTCAAGAAAACATAATCACCTACTTGAAATTTTAAATCCTTCCTTCGATTATTTCCATAGCTCTTTTGCCTACTTTGAGCTTCTTTGATGTGGGTTTGGATAATCTTCACCTTTTCCTTTATTTCCTCAACATGTTTTGCACCTATGAGTTTTCTTTCACCAACATCATCCCAAAAATTTGGTGTGCAACATCTCTTCCCATATAACACTTTATATGGTTCCATCTGAATAATTGAATAGAATCTATTGTTATAGGAAAATTCTACCATAGGTAAATACTGATCCCACATACCTTGAAATTCAAGTGATCAAGATCTCAACATGTCTTCTAAGGTTTGAATAGTATGTTCTGATTGTCCATCAGTTTGAGGGTGGTAGGCATTGCTCAAACGTAGTTCAAGATCTAGGACTTTTTGAAGACTTTTAAAGAACCTTATTGTAAAACGGGGATCACGGTCAAAAATAATCAATAGGGGGACACCATGAAGTCTTACAACTTTATTAATATATAGTCTTTCTAAACGTTAAAGTGGTAAAACTTCTCTTATAGCAAAAAAATGTGCTGACTTGGTAAGACGATCAACAATGACCCATATTGTGTCATTCTTTCTAGGAGTCTTTGGTATCCCCATGTAAAAGTCCATTGTAATATCATCCCATTTCCACTCAGGTATGGGAAGAGGTTGTGTGACTCCTCTAGGATATTGACTTCCAGCTTTCACTTATTGGAAAACCATACATCTTGACACATATTTAGAAATCTCCCTCTTCATGTTGTCCCACCAAAAATGTTCCTTCAAATCTCTATGCATTTTAGTGCTACTAGGGTGAATAGAGAAATTTGAGGTATGAGCATCATCCAACAATTCTCTTTTTAGATCAGGTATATCGAGAACACATAGTCTCATCCCAAATTTCAAAATTTTGTCTTCACATACGAAGTCACTCAATCTCCCATCATTCACAGCTTTAATCTTCTTTTGAAACTCCTCATCATCAATCTGAGAACTATGTATCCTTTATAGTAAAGATGGTTTGGCAACCATTTGAAAAAGTTATTGATGTTTCACATTCCATGGTTATTCCCATATCCATCTTTACTAGATCCATGAAAATAGGATCCCTTTCAACTCTCATCTAGTTCAAAACTCCATGATTATTTCTTCTCAAAGCATCTTCCACCTTATTTTCTTTCCCTGGTTGGTATTGTATAGTGAAATCATAATCCTTGGGTAGTTCAAGTCATCGTCTTCATCTCATGTTGAGTTCTTTCTGTGAGAAAATATACTTCAAACTCTTGTGATCAGTATAAATCTCACATTTTTCACCATATAGATAGTGTCTTCATATCTTCAAAGAAAAGATTATAGCTTCTAACTCAAGATCATGAGTGGCATAGTTTTGTTCATGAATTTTTAGTTGTTGTGATTCATAGGAAATAACTCTATCATTCTACATAAGGACAAAACGAATTCCTTTCTTTGAAGCATCACTATAAATAACAAACTCATTATTCATCGATAGTAGAGTCAATGTAAGAGCATTGACTAATATTCTATTCAGTTCTTCAAAACATTCTTCACACTCTTTTTTCCAAAAAATTTAACCCCATTACATGTGAGCTTGGTTAATGGGTTAGCCAATCGGGCAAAATTATGGACAAAATGCCAATAATAACCTACTAAACCAATAAAACTACGTACCTCATTTATACTCATCGGTGCTTGCCATTCTTGGATTGCTCTTATCTTTGAAGGATCAACATAGATTTCATCCTTAGAGACAATATGGAAAAGAAAAGAAATCTCCTGAAGACAGAATTCAAACTTTCTAAACTTCCCATATAATTCATTTCATCTAAGAGTTTTCAGAATAGTGCGCTAGTGATTTTCATGATCTTTGTAGCTTTTGAGGTATACCAATATATTATCAATAAATACCACTATAAATTCATCAATATATTCCTTGAAAAATATATTCAATAGATCCTTTAAAACAAAGGGTGCATTAGTCAGACCAAAAGGCATTACTGTAAACTCATAATGCTCATACATGATTCGAAATGCTATCTTAAAAATGTCTTCCTTCTTTATGCACAACTGATGGTATCCAGATCGAAGGTTAATCTTTGAAAAATATTAAGCTCCATGAAGTTGATCAAATAAATCCTCAATAAAAGGTAGGGGATACTTGTTCTTTATTCTTATAGCATTGATCTCCCTGTAGTCAAAGCACAACCTCATAGATCCATATTTATTCTTAACAAAAAGGATAGGGGATCCCCATAGAGAAACACTAGGGCGAATAAATCTCGTATTACTCAATTCCTCTAGTTGTTTATTTAGTTCCACTAATTCCACAATTTCCATTCTATAAGGGGTCTTCGATATGGTCCTTGAACTAGGAATTAAGTCAATGGAAAACTCAATTTCTTGTTCTGGAGGATGTCCAAGTAAATCCTCTGAAAACACATCAACATATTCTTGTACAATAGGTACATCCTCTATTTGGACATTACTTTCCTCACCCACAGTTATTTCATTCTCTTCCTCCACAACAATTGAATTTAGTAGAGCTACTAGGGGTGGATCTAGATAAGAATCAGATGGTGACGTTTCTGCTCTAAAGATAAGTTACTCTTTATCATCAATGAAAATTGTAACCTCCTTCTTCTTACAATAAATTTTTGCATCATGGTCGGAAATCCAATCCATACCGAGGATTATATCAAACTCAATCATGGGTATGATGATGTGATTAGCAGATAAATCACATTTATGTGCCCTAATGGGAACTTATTCACAAAACTTTATTGCAATAATACTTCCCTTAAGAGTTTTGACTTACAACTCCCTTATTAAGTTAAATTGAAAATATCTAATTTTCATGGAAAACTGGTAATATATGAAACAATTCGATGATCCAAAATCAAATAAATCATTGGCTAAACTTGAGGAAACCATTAAATTACATGCCACCACGTCACTCAGAGCTTCAACCTTAGTAGTAGTGATCACATAAGCTTGGTCTTGCTCCCTTGGCATTTTTTGAGGGAAGTTTCCTTGGTGCTTAGGAAATTCATGTGCATAATGTCCCATCTCCCTGCAACTGTAACATTAAACATTGGTAGCTTCTTTCTTCCCCTTAGAATCACCAGCAAGATGGCATTTCTATCCACATTTGTAGCATACTCTTTTTCCTTTTAGATAGAAATCAGGTTTCTTCCTTCCACAATTATCACAGGGTGGAAATTCAACTCTTCCCTTCTTTCTTGTTTCTTTATTTCATTTCCTAGAGTGTTCAGTAGATCTATTCTTCTATTTCTTTTCTTTAAATTCATAAGACTTACAGAATTCCTTTTCTATCTTGATAGCACATGAGACAATATTTGTGTACAATGAGAAGGATTGTGAGACTAATTTTCGATGGAGAAATTATGTTAACCCATTAAAAAAACAATCAATCTTTCTTCTTGGGTTACTTATATTATCTGTTGCATGCCCTAATAACCTTTTAAATTTAGCCTCATACTTGGCGACATTCTCATCCTCCTTTTTCCTTAAACTCTGAAATTGCCTCTCCATATTTGGTTGATGGTCATGAGAAAAGTATTTTTCTAAGAAAAGAACTATAAACACCCTTCATTCTATACATGATGCCTCTTCATCCTTCTTTGTGTTTTGAATCAATGACCATCATTGATCTGCATCTCTAGTGAGGAAATAAACTGCTACAACAACTTTTTCCCTTTTGTTGCTCCCCAAAGCATGAAATGTTTTCTCTAAGAAACTTATCCATTGCGCGGCTACAAATGGATTTGAAATCCCATTGAATGTTGGTGGTTGTTTCCTCATGAAGCAGTCTAAAATTGATCCTCTATGTTGTGGATCAGGATACTCCGTACGGGTAAAGTTATTATTCATAACCTAAGTGAGTTGTCCTGGTATGGTGATAAGCTGGTCAACACTAGTTGCATCACCAGCTCTACTATAATTATCTTGAGTAGAAGGGAAGTCCCTACATGGATTAAGTGTGTTGATACAGTTTCTATTACTTCCACTATGCACCATTTCTAAACAATGTCATACACTAGATTAGTTTATGAATCAAAATACATAATTCCAAATTTGTAAAATACTTAACATAAATTGAACAGTTTATGGATATAATCCATAATCATAAAAATGTTTTCTTTGAGGAAGTATGTACTCATAAATCCATCATAATGGTTTGTAAAGAAAATGTGAATTATCTTAAGCATTCCCCCCGGGAGTGTCGTAACCAAGAGTGCAGTAAGACCCATTGTTGTGTACTAGGATACCCCGGATCAAACCTGAAACTCCTTGTCAGAGTTTTAACTCTGAGGTACATATGTGCCAGAGCTGCCTCTACCTGCTCGTATCCAGACAGGGATGTATATCTTGAAAAACTCAAAAAATATCTACATAACCAAAATTCTAGAAAGTTCTTATATAATAATCCTAAAAGTCTATCTTAGGGTAATGTTCTCAAATCAGAGTTTTTCTAAATCTAGTTTCCAATGTTTGTACTAAACTTTCTCTAATACAAACTATAACACCCCGACCCCAGTTACACAGAGTCGGTGCATTATTACATAACATTGACATGATACAAGGAATCATGTCCTGAAAGATCGATCAGTTTAGTATTATTTGAAACAAGATACATATATATGTTCAACATTACAACTTGAAAAGAAATAAAACACTAATTTATTTCATTAGAAACATCCAAGCCTCCTAGATTCTTCCTACAAGTCACTCATAACAAACTTCTTCATATCCTAGGAAAATGAAACATAAGAAAGGAGTGAGCTTAAACACTCAGTAAGAGTAATAAATACAGCAGAAGATAACATAAACATAATGCATGGTGAATAATTGAACACACATGCCTTTACAAATAATAAACATAAACACTTTATGGAAGGAATATGAGCTGAGTAAATAATGTCATAATAAAACATAGTCATGGGTATTCTACTAGTCGAATAACCACATGAACCATCAATATTTTTTCATAATGAGGGAAAGTATAATGAGGGACATTATGAAACATTTTGTCAAGGTCTCGACCCAGACATCTAAAAATGATTAAGGCCTCGGCTAAAACCATATATCAAATTAGGAAAGGCCTCGGCCAATTCCACGTCTAATTGTCTCATTAGAGCTACTGATGCACCGAGGAGGTATATTAGGCTCCGGCTGTCACTTACTATGTTCAATGCATTCTTCGTATGAAAGGTTTGAAACATAACATAAACATTCATATTAAAACTAGCATACGAAATGTCAATACTTTAACCATAAACCATGAATGGTATAAAAATAACACATCCACAGTCAAACATATCCCAAAACCTTAAATATAATATGGAAGATTTGTATCATAATAAATCAACTTCAAACAAGTGTAAAATTTATCAAAGGATGTTGACATAGATGAAATCAAAACTATTTGGGAGAAATATCTCTTTCTTTTTTGAAATCATTTAAGAGTCATATAATTATAAAGAAAAATTTTATTTTGAAAATATTCTTATAAGCTTGTAAGAGAAGCTTCGAAAGTGTTATAACGGAAAAAATAGTTTCACCCTCCATATAAGTTAAAAAACATTCTTACCTTAATTTTTCAAAAAGGTCATAAAGTACCTTGTTTGGAAAATGACAGAAATATTCCTTTCAACCCATTTTATAAAAAGTAAAACAAGGGTATAAATGAATTTAACCCATAGTTTAGTAAATATTAAAAAAAATTTGAAATACATTTTAAGAAACATGGATATAGATGATAAAGTGGTCATAGTATGTACTCATATATAAACAACCTCAGATAATAAATATATTATGAAATTAACCCTTACCTTGTACTTTTCCTGGGTTGAGGGTTGGTTAACCTCCTCTTCTTTGGGTGTTTCCTTTTGAGTGGATCAAAAGGGATCCTTAGGCTGGCTTTCTGAGCAAAGTAAGGACTCTAGGTCAAAGTTGTGGTAGTTAGGAGGATATTTGAGAAGGGGTTGGTCGAGCCAAATGGCTTTGGATGTGTGATTTTGAGAGAAAGTGAAATACGCTTTTATAAGAGAGGTGAGTTTCACTTTAAGAAAGCTTGGAATATTGTTTTATTATACAATCATATTCGGTTTATAATGGCTTCAAAATAATTTATTCCAAGGCTAAGGTGAGGATGGGTCAAAATCCTCTCAACCAATTGGTTTTAGACAGGTTTAGGTCACCATATTAACCTTATCTTTTAGATTTAACTCTTAGTTAAATAGTTTAACTTTTACCATGTATTCTTGTATTATTATAATAAATGGTTAATAAACGTACCATAAAAAGCCCAGAAAACCCCAAGTGATTCATTATTGATATATCTAACCTTATTTAAGTCCTTTGGATGAACCTTAGATTTATAGTAATATTATATCAATTAATAATATAGTATTTGTTTTAAAGACTAAATTATGTCAATTTTGACACTATTTGATATTTTGTTTTTGTTAAAGTCATAACAGCATGATTACTTTGAACAAAATTAATTGAATCAACCCTAACATGTCATATTAACCTAGAAAATTAGTGTAATTCATCAAATGTCTCAAATTACATTTATTTGGATATTTATAATATCAATTATTTTAATCTTTCATTAATAAGGTAATTACTGCATCATCATTGTGTCATAAATAAATTAAATTATTTATTGTCTAAAAATTATAAAAAAATACCATTTTGTGGGAAATATTTTTATATTTCTAATTAATATTTATAGTGGAATTTATCTTATGTGTATCTCTATATTAAAAATGGTTTAGTTATTAAACTTTGAATTTAACACTTTTAACTCTTCTTTAAATAAAATAATAATAAATGTCCTAATCTAATCCAATTGGACCAAAAAGATCATATTTAATTTATAAGGTTTTTTTTTGTCGAATTACACTTATCCAATAGAATTAGGACATGTTTTAGGGTAATTATAATATCATTTTTACCTTGAATTACCCTATTTACTTTTAATCGTTTTAAATAAAAGTCAAAAGTTATTATTCACCAAAAATTATTATCATCTTATTGAACCACATTTTTTTTGCAGATGTCAACCGTTTCTCTTTGATTTTTGAAATTCAACTCACAGAAGTGGTAAAATTATGTTTTATTCCAATTTTTTATTGCTCCTAGAAGGTGGGTAAAAGACAGTAAAAAGTTCAATAAAATTTTATACATTTAATTTTTTTATAAAAATAACTATAATGAATTAAATTGAACTAATATTGGTATTATGTGTAAATTGTGACTTAAAATAAATCAAATAAATTATTATTTAAATAAAATTCGGTTTTAAATAATAACGCAGTGTTTTTCACTACTCATAAAAAATTAAAAGTTTTCAAAAAATTACAAAAATCACCCTAATCTTATTTTGATATTCTGAATCAAAAAATGAATCCCATATAGAAAAATAAAATTTAAAAAATTTTAAAAAGTGGGTATTACTATTCAAACGGCTAGTTTGATTGGTCGTGGTGTGTTAAAACTCCAAGTTACGTACAATAGAAGCTACTAAATTATTCAAAAGAAAGCATACTGTGGAAGCTTGGGGTGTTACATTCTTCCCTCCTTCAAATAATTTTATCCTCAAAATTTCTAGAATATTACTACATAAAATGATTTGGGTGGTTCTACATCATAACTTCCTCGTGTTCTCATGTTGCCTCTTTCATTTTATGGTTTCTCCCTATAACTTTTATCAGATGAGTCGTATGGTTTCTCAACACTTGTTCTCTGGTATAAAGAATTTGGATAGGCTCTTCGCAATAAGACAGGTCGGGTTCCAGTTCTATTTCTTCATAGGTGAGTACATATGTTAGGATAGACAATTATTTTCTCAATAGTGATACGTGGAACACATAATGAACATTGGAGAGACTTAGCGGCATTGTTAAATAGTAAGCTACAACTCCAAGTTGTTCTAGAATTTTATAAGGTTGGATGTACCTGGGACTCAATTTACCCTTATTAGTGAAATGTATAACACCCTTCCATAGAGATACCTTCAAGAAAACATGATCACTTACTTAAAATTTCAAATCCTTTCTTCAATTATCGACATATATTTTTAGCCTACTTTGATCTACTTTGATGTGGGTTTGGATACTCTTCACCTTTTTCATTGTTTCCTCAAAAAATTCTGGGCCTACGAGTTTTCATTCACCAACATCATCCCAATAAGTTGGTTTGTGACATCTCTTCCCATATAACGCTTCATATGGTGTCATCTAAATACTTGAATGGAAGATATTGTTATAGAAAAATTCTACCATAGGTAAATACTGATTCCACATACCTTGAAATTCAAGTGAACAAGAACTCAACTTGTTTTCTAAGGTTTGAATAGTAGGTTCTGATTGTCCATGAGTTTGAGGGTGGTAGGCAGTGCTCAAACAAAGTTCAGTATCTAGGGCTTTTTGAAGACTTTTCCAAAACCTTGATGTAAAACAGGGATCATGATCAGAAAAGATTGAATGGGGTACCCCATGAAGTCTTACAACTTCATTAATATATAGTCTTGCTAAACATTCAAGTGTTAAATATTCTCTTATAGAAAGAAAATGTTCTGACTTGGTAAGACGATCAATAATGCCCCATATTGCGTCATTCCTTCTAAGAGTCTTTGCTAGCCCCATGAAAAAGTCCATTGTAATATCATCCCATTTCCACTCAGGTATGGAAAAAGGTTGTGTGACTCCTCCATGATGTTTTCTTCCAGCTTTAACTTGTTGAAAAACCGTACATCTTGACACATATTCAGTAATCTCCCACTTCATGTTGTCCCACCAAAAATGTTCCTTCAAAACTCTATACATTTTAGTGATACCAGGGTGTATAGAGAAATTGGAGCTATAAGCATCATCCAACAATTCCCTTTTTAGATCAGGTATATCAGGAACACAAATTCTCTTCCCAAATTTCCAAATTCCATCTTCATATACGAAGTCACTCAATCTCCCATCATTCACAGCTTTAATCTTCTTTTAAAACTCATCATCATCAGTATAAGAACTCTTTATCCTTTATAGTAAATATGGTTTGGAAACCATTTGAGAAAGTATTGATGTTTCATATTCCATGGTTATTCCCATATCCATCTTTACTAGATCCATGAAAATAGGATCCCTTTCAACTCTCATCTTCTTCAAAACTCAATGATCCTTTCGGCTCAAAGAATCTTCCACCTTATTTGCCTTCCCCGGCTGGTAGTGTATAATGAAATCATAATACTTGAGTAGTTCATGTCATCATATTTGTCTCATGTTGAGTTCTTTTTGTGAGAAAATATACTTCAAACTCTTGTGATCAGTATAAATCCCACATTTTTCACCATATAAATAGTGTCTCTATATCTTCAAAGCAAATATTACTGTTTCTAACTCAATATCATGAGTGGGATAGTTTTGTTCATGAATGTTCATCTGTCGTGATGCATAGACAATAACTCTATCATTCTGCATAAGAAAACAAACCTGTCCTTTCTTGGAAGCATCACTATAAATAAAAAACTCATCATTCTCTAATGGTGGAGTCAAAATAAGAGAATTGAATAATCTTCTCTTCAGTTCTTCAAAACATTCTTCACACTCTTTTGTCCAAACAAATTTAACCCCTTAACGTGTGAGTTTGGTTAATGGGATAGATAGTCGGGAAAAATTCTGAATAGAATGTCGATAATAACCTGCTAAACCAATAAAATTGCATACCTCAGTTATATTAATCGGTACTGGCCATTCTTGGATTGCTCTTATCTTTGAAGGATCAATAGAGATTCCATCCTTAGAGATAATATGGCCAAAAAAAAAATCTCCGGATTCTAGAATTCACACTTGCAAAACTTCTCATATAATTCATTTCTTTTAAGAGTTTTCATAATAGTGTGCAAGTGATTTTCATGTTATTTGTAGCTTTTGGATTATACCAAGATATCATCAATAAATGCCACTATAAAGTCATCAAGATAATCATGAAAACTCTATTCATTAGATCCATGAAAACAGAGGTTGTATTAGTCATCTCAAAAGGCATTAATGTAAACTCATAATGCTCGTACCTGGTTCAAAATGCTATCTTTGGAATGTCTTCTTTCCTCATACACAATTGATGGTATCCAGATCAAAGGTCAATCTTTGAAAAATATTGAGCTTCACAAAGTTGATCAAATAAATCATCAATGCGAGGTAAGGGATACTTGTTCTTTATCGTTATAGTATGGATATCCTTGTAGTCAATGCAAAACCACATAGATCCATATTTATTCTTAACAAAAATGATAGGGGCTCCCTATGGAGAAACACTAGGGAGAATAAATCTCTAATTACTCAATTTCTCTAGTTATTTCTTTAGTTCCATTAATTTCACAATGGCCATTCTATAAAGGGGTCTTCGATATGGGCCTTGAACTAGGAATTAAGTAAATGGAAAACTCAATTTCTCATTCTAGAGGATGTCTAGGTAAATCCTTTGAAAATGCATTAACATATTCATACACAATAGATACATCCTCTATTTGAACATTCCTTTCCTCACCCACATTTATTTCATTCTCTTACTCCCCAATAATTGAATTTAGTAGAGCTACTGGGGGGTGGATATAGATAAAAATCAGATGGTGACGTTTATGATCTGAAGATAAGGTACTCCATATCATCATCAAAAATTGTAAACTCCTTAAAATAAATTTTTGCATCATGGTCTGAAAGCCAATCCATACCGAGGATTATATCAAATTCAATCATGGGAACGACGATGGGATCAGAAGATAAATCACATTTATGTTACCTAATGGAAACTAATTCACAAAACTTTGTTGCAATGATACTTCTCTTAGAAGTTTTGACTGAAAACTCCCTTGTTAAGTTAAATTGAAAATATCTAGTTTCTTGGAAAACTGGGAAAATATGAAATAATGCAATGATCTAGAATCAAATAAAGCATTGTCTAAACTTGAGGAAACCATTAAATTACCTGCCACCACGTCATTCAGAGCTTCAACCTCAGTAGTAGTGATCGCATAAGCTTGGCCTTCCTCCCATGGCCTTTTCAGAGATAAGTTTCCTTGTCGCTTAGGACATTCATGTGTATAATGTCTCATCTCCCTGCAATTGTTGCATTGAACATTGGTAGCTTCTTTATTTCTCTTAAAATCACCGGCAAGATGGAATTTCTGTCCACATTTGTACCATACTCTTTTTCCTTTTAGACAGGCGCCAGGGTGCTTCCTTCAACAATTATCACAAGGTGGAAATTCAACTCTTCACTTCTTCTATGTTTCCTTATTTCCATTCTCAGAGTGTTCAACATATCTTTTCTTCTCTTTATATACTTTAAAGTCATAAGAATTAGAGAATTCCTTTTCTATCTTGATAGCACATGTGACAATATCTTCGTACGATGAGAAGGATTGCAAGACTAATTCTCGATGGATAAATGGTTTTAACCCATCAATGAAATGATCAATCTTACTTCTTGGTTTATGTATATAATCTCTTACATGCCTTACTAACCTTGTAAATTTAGCCTCATACTTTGCAACTTTCTCATCCTCCTTTTTCCTTAGACTCAGAAATTGTCTTTCCATATCCGCTTGATGGTCACGAGGAAAGTATTTTTCTTTGAAAATCTCTTTAAACTCCCTCCAGTCCATACTTGATACCTCTTCATCCTCCTTTGTGTTTTGAATCAATGACCACTATTATTATGCATCGCCAGTGAGGCGATAAACTGGCATGACAACTTTTTCTCTTTCGCTACTCCCCAAAGCATGAAATATTTTCTCTAAGAAACTTATCCATTGCTCGGCTACAAATGTATTTTTAGTCCCATTGAATTTTGGTGGTTGTTCCCTCATGAAGCGGTCTAACATTGATCCTCCACAATGTGGATTAGGGTGCTCCATATGGGTTAGGTTATTATTCATAACCAAAGTGAGTTTCCCCAGTATGGTGATAAGCTGGTCAGCACCAGTTGCATCACCATCTTGACTATAATTATCTTGAGTAGGAGTGCAGTCCCTACATGGATTACATGTGTTGATATGGTTTCCATTCCTTCCACTAGGCACCATTTCTAAACAATGGCATACACTAAATTAGCTTATGAATCAAAATACATAACTCCAAACTTGTAAAATACGTAACATAAAATGAACAGTTTATGGATATAATCCATAATCCTAAAAATGTTTTCTTTGAGCAAGTATATAGTCATAAATTCTTCATAATGGTTTGTAAAGAAAATGTGAATTATTCTAATCAAATCCCTCAGGAGTGTCATAACCAAGAGTGCAGCAAGGCCCGTTGTCGTGTACCAGGATACCCTGGGTCAAGTCTAAAACTCTTTATCAGAGTTTTCACTCATAGGTACATCTGTACCAGAGTCACATCTACCTTCTTGTATCAAGACAGGGATGTATTGTTTTGAAAACTCAAAAAATATCTACATTACCAAAATTCTTGGAAGTTCTTCTATACAAATCCTCAAAGTCTATATTAGGGTAATGTTCTCAAATTAGAGTTTTTCTAAATCTAGTTTCCATGGTTTGTATTAAACTTCCTCTAATACCAACTATAAAGCCTAGACCCCAGTTACCTAGAGTCGGTGCATTATTACATAACATTGAAATGAAAAAAAAAGAATCATGTCCCAAAAGACCGATCATTTTAGTATTATTGGAAACAAGATACATACATAAGTTCAACATTATAACTTGAAAAAAATACAACACTAATTTATTCCATTAGAAACATCCAAGCCTCCTAGATTATTCCTGCAAGTTACTCATAACTAACTTCTTCATATCCTAGGAAAATGAAACATAAGAAATGGGTGAGCTCAAACGCTCAGTAAGAGTAAGCAATACAGCGGAAGATACCATAAACATTAGGCATGGTGAATAATTGAAAACACATTCTTTTATAAATAATAAACATGAACACTTTATGGTTGGAATATGAGCTGAGTAAATAATGCCATAATAAAACATAATCATGGGTATTCTACTAGTTGAATAACCACATGAACTATTAATATTATTTTCATAAAGAGGGAATGTATAATGCGGTACATTCTAAAACATTTTGTCAAGGCCTCAGCCAAAACGTCTAAAACTGATTAAGGACTCATCCAAAACCATATATCAAATTGGGAAAGGCCTCGGCGAATTCTACGTCTAATTGTCTCATGAGACCTACCAATGCACCGAGGAGATATAGCGGGCTCCACCTGTCACTTACTAAGTCCAATACATTCCTCATATGAAAAGGTTAAAATATAACATAAACATTCATATAAAAATTAGCATAGGAAATGTCAATACTTTAACCATAAACCATGAATGGTATAAAAAATACATTCACAGTCTAACATATCACAAAACTTTGAATACTATATAGAAGATTTGTATCATAATAAATCAACTTCAAACAAGTGTAAAATTTATCAAAAGATGTTGACATAGATGAAATCAAAACTATTTGAGAGAAATATCTCTTTCTATTTTGAAATCATTTAAGAGTCACATAATTATAAAAGAAAATATTTATTTTGAAAATATTCTTATAAGCATGTAAGGGAAGCTTCAAAAGTGTTATAAAGGAGGAAAATAAATGCACCTTCCATATAAGTTAAAAAACATTCTTAGCTTAATTTGTCGAAAAGGTTATAAAGTACCTTGTTTGAAAAACGACGGAAAGATTTCTTTTAACTCATTTTATAAAAAGTCAAACAAAGGTATAAATGAATTTAACTCATAGTATAGTAAATAGTAAAAATGTTTTGAAATACATTTTTAAGAAATACGGATGTAGATGATAAAGAAGTACAAGTAGATACTCACATATAAACAACTTTGGATAATAAAGTGATTGTGAAATTAACTCTTACCTTGTACTTTTCCTTGGTTGAGGGTAGGTTAACCTCCTCTTCTTCTGGTGTTTCCTTTTTAGTTGATCAACAAGGCTCCTTAGGTTGGCTTTCTAATCAAAGTAAGGACTCTAGGTCAAAGTGAGGGTAGTTGGGAGGATATTTGAGCAGGTTTTGGCCCAACCAAATGGCTTTGGAAGTGTGATTTTGAGAGAAGGAGAAGCATCATTGAATAAGAGAGGTGAGGGTCACTTTAGGAAAGCTTGAAATATTATCTTATTATACAATCATATTCAGTTTATAATGGCTACAAAATAATTTATTTAGAGGATAAGGTGGAAATGGGTTGAAATTATCTCATCCAATAGGTTTTAGATAGGTGTAGGTCGCCATATTAACCTTATCTTTTAGATTTTACTCTTAGTGAAATAGTTTAACTTTTACCATGTATTCTTGTATTATTATAATAAATGGTTAATAAACTTTCTATAAAAAACCAAGAGAACCTCAAGTGGTTCATTATTGATATATCTAACCTTATCTTAGTCCTATGGTTAAACCTAAGATATTTAGGAATATTATATCAATTAATAATATAGTATTTGTTTTAAAAACTAATTTATGTCAATTTTGATACTATTTGATATTTTGTTTTTGTTAAAGTCATAACAGCATGATTACTTCGAAAAAAATCATTGAATCAACCATAACATGTAATATTAACCTAGAATTAGTGGAATTCATCAAAAGTATCATATTAAATTTATTTGGATATTTATAATATCAATTATTTTAATCTTTCATTAATAAGGTAATTACTGCATCATCATTGTGTCATAAATAAATTATATTTTTTAATGTCTAAAAGTTATAAATAAAATACCATTATATAGTAAATCTTTTTCTATTTATAATGAATATTTATAGTTGAATTTATCTTATGTGTAACCCTATATTAAAAATGGTTTAGTTATTAAACTTTGAATTCAACACTTTTAACTCTTCTTTAAATAAAATAATAATAAATGTCCTAATCTAATTCAAGTGGATTAAAAGGATCATATATTATTCCTAAAGTTGTTTTTGGTCGAATTACACTTATCCAATAGAATTAGTACATGTGTTACGGTAATTATAATATCATTTTTACCTTTAATTACCCTATTTACTTTTAACCGTGGTAAATAAAAGTCAAATGTCACTATTCAGAAAAAATTATTTTCATCTTATTAAACCACATTTTACTGACTGATATCAACTACGTTTCTTGGATTTTTAAAATTCAACTCACTAAATCGGTAAAATTATGTTTTATGCAAATTTGCAAATGCTTCTAGAGTGTGGGTAAAAGACGGTAAAGAGTTCAAAAAAATTATACATCTAATTTTATTATAAAAATGACTCAAATGAATTAATTTGAACTAATATAGGTATTGTGTATCTATTTAGAATTAAAATAAATAAAATAAATAATTATTTAAATAAAAGTCGGTTTTAAACAATAACGCAGTGTTTTTCACTATTCATCAAAAATTGAATGTTTTTGGAAAAATACCAAAAATTCACCCTAAGCTAATTTTGATATTCTAAATCCAGAAATGAAGTCCATTTTTAAAAATAAAATATATAAAATTTCACAAAGTGGGTATTACAATTCATAACGGCTAGTTTGATAGGTCGTGGTGTGTTAAAACTCCAAGTTGCGTACAACATAAGCTACTGCATTATTCAAAGGGAAACGTACTGTGGAAGCTTGGGGTGTTATAATGACCATCAAAACCTGGGAAATGTGGAAACAACTTTAAACCCATAATCATAAAAATAGGTCAAGGCTAAACCCACTAATATATAATGTTGTACAAATTCCAATAAAGGAATCGGGTTCACTCCCTATCACAATGTGATATTACTAAAAATTACCCAATGCATTGAAGTGTTATCTGGGCATACCCATCATATTCTTTTTATTATCATGCTTACCTGTGCCACATTGATCAAAAACCATGGATTCATTCATCATAATGATCTATTCCAATATTAAGGAGTGTGAAATACATATGTTTAAGTCCATAATAAAAAATTATATGTGGGTAAATGTGAACACCCTTGAGAGGAAATGGTTATGGTATTCACTAAACAATTTTTTTGGCCCGAAAGATCGCAGTGAAATTTCGATAGCATAATGGCGTCACTTAATGATTCATAAAAATTAGTTGATGAGATAGAAATGGATATATAATCACATTAACATAAATTGGTAATTAATAAGAAGATATAAAATCATACCCCCAACATTATAAATTTAGAAATAGAAGGAATAATGTAATGAATAAACATGAATTGTGAAATGAATCATAACTATATTTCAGCATGGTAATGGGTGTACATAAAGGATAATGGGAGGCTTAATGGGAGTGAGATGGGATATCATCATTTATAAATTAAATTTAAATTATGGGGATTATAAAAGAATATATTACAACATAGGAAAATGGAATTTAAGATACATAACAAAAAAGAAGTTATTGAATGGAAATAAGAGATAAATCCCTTATGAAATTTCAGCATACTAACGGATTAGGTAAGGGTCAAATCAGAGAATATAAACGGTTTCTCACTCAAATAAAATTAATTGGAAATTAATTTAATGATAATAAATGAATTATAAAATATCCTATTGAAATCATAAAGACTTATTTCAAAGAAGTTTCTTGAATTGAAAGAAAGAGTTGAAGGGGAGCATCTCTTACTAGAGTGTGTGACTCCAAAGGCTTGGGAGGGGCTTATTGAAAGATTGGAGGCACCTTGGGAGGACTCAATAAATGGGATGGAAGAGTATGGATGTGATATATGTATTTTTAGTGAAAATAAATGGATTCTTGGGTGGGTTTATATAGTAAATGATGGTGATTTCATTATTATTTTTGTTTTGGAATCTTCATAATAAAATATCCAAAATCACACACCATCCAATGGTTTTGACCCTAGGTTTCTTCCAAATGGGAGTGTTTTACATTATTTTATATTTCTAAGGGTATAAACAATTAAAATATCACCCTAGGTTATGTGGAGACACTCTTAAATATATGATTTTAAAATCTTAAAATATATCATATGTTTTGGAGGATATATAAAGGTTTTATAAAATAAACTTTAAATAATATTATTCTAAACAGAAACATTTATTTGGTAGTTTATCCCACTTATTGTAATTATTAAATAACGTTTGGTTCATTATGATGTCATAAAACACAAATTATATTTATACAATATTTAATTTCTACACGAAAATTTAATTGTCTTAGAAAATTATGAAAATTTCTCCATAGGATAATTTCAACATTCTGAACCCAAAAATAATATTCATTTTATGTAAATAATTTTCTCAATATTTTAATTTTGATTTTTAAAATAAAATCAACATTTGTTAACAAATAATGGGTATTTTGACAATAAAAATTTTTGAACCCTTATAAAAATTACATTTGACTTCATAAAAATTATACGATCATTTATATTTGAAAAATTGTATTTACTAATAACATTTTATTAAAATAATATTTAATTCAAAAATTCATTAATTCTTCTAAATAAATTCCTTAATTGTATTTACGTATTAATAAAAAATATTATTTGTATTTTTAACAATCTATTTACAAAATAATTTATAAATTAAAATAAATAAAGAATAAGAATAATCATCATTTGAATTTAAATGAAATATAAATATTCATAATATTAGGGTTACTTTTTTTCTAGTCTTAGTTAAATTATTTTTACCCTTAATCAACATATTTTCCTTTTACTATGGTAATAAATATTTACTACATTTAAAATTTCTATTGCTACAAAATTAAGAATAAACTATTACCTAATATTAATTTTGATTATTCCAAATATGTAATTTATTTTATCAAAATAAAATTTCCAAGGTGGAAAATTTTAATTTAATATAAAACCCTAAAGCATGATAGAAATCGAATTTCCAAGAAATATATTTTCCAGGAAAAGATAATTTCACTTTAACTATATTTCTATAAATATTTATTATATGAATTTCAATTCATAAATTTTGATATATATTATAATTATTTAATTTATACCATTTCTCTTTAGGGGTTATTTTAATTAATTATAATCGAGGGACATTTTTCATTTTAAAACTGTTTTGAAAGCAAATACAATTTAAGCTTTAAAATAAACTTATACTAAAATATGGTATAAAAATGGTTGAAAATGTAATTAACTGAATAAAATTAAATAATTATTATTTTAATTTGAAATAAAATTAAATGAACAATTATACTTTTAAATAAATTAATTAATCAATATAAAAGACAATTTTACATAAAAACTGTATTTTCACTATTTACTGAAAAATCTATAATTGTAGAAAAATTATAAATTTTCAACTGAAGTTAATTATGATATTATGATTTCAAATAATTATTTAGTTTTATCAAATAATTTTCTTAAATTTTATAGAAAATAATTATAATATATTTTTCTTAAAAAGAAGTAAAAAACAATTTCCGTTGAAAACATACAAAAAGACATTACCAAAAATTGATTGATTATTTTCAACTAATTTATCAATATATTTAGGAAAAATATATATTTCCTAAATTTTTTAATACTACACATAAATAAATTTAATAGAAATGTTAAAAGATTCATATTTAAATAATCATTGTTTGTTTGGGTTGAGGGTTCCGCATCGCATTAGCTATCAAACAAATTTTTCATTTCTGAAAACATGGGGTGTTACATTAATGATCTATATATTGTTTAAAAAATAATATATAACTTACCTATATAAATAAATTATATTAAAATGATGTTTTTAATTAAAAAATCAGTATTTTTTACTATTCATCAAAAAATGTAACATCTCAAAATAATTCCAAAAATTAACACTAAACTAATTTTGACATTTTACATTCAAAAAATAATGTTTTTTTTCGTCAAATAGAATTTATAAAGATTTAAAATTTTAGATTAAAATGTTTTATCCATTAAAAGGTGGTAAAATTGTCTTCTAGAAACATACATCTTCTTATTCATAAAATTGGATTTATTCATATCTCTGGAATTGAAAAAAATATATATGATAAAAGCTAAATATTTGAATGAATTTAATATATATATATATATATATATTTCATTAGAATAAATTATGAAATGTGTTTTAATTAATTTATTATGTTAAAACTTGTTTATTTCATAAATATAGTTTTCTAGCTAATAATTTTTTATATTTTCAAAAGGGTAATATTTTCATTTATAATTTATTGTTTACCAAATAATTCTTCTTATATACATGCGTAAATATTATTTTCCTAATATAATTATTCTTATTCATAACCGTCATTTCAGCAACTAGGTGAGAAATATAATAATATTTTAATAATAATATTAATAGTATGTTGTAGTTTGATAAAACTAGGTCTTGCGTATAACGCAAGCTATCGAAGGAACTCACAATTATGTGCAACACAAGACATAATGTTACGTGTACCACAAGCTAATCTAAGTGTTGTGTTTAGTGGAAGTTCGATGTCATGTTGCATACATAGAAATAATAACTTAGCTCTTTCATATAAAAGTGTAAATATTCAGTGTTGTGTGAAATAAAAAATATAGAAATTTTTATATTAATTTCAAAAAATAAATTTTAAAAAATATTATGTTGTTACATTCAACCCCATTTAAAATAAATTTTTCACTCGAAATTCATCTGGTTATCAAAGGTTTAATACTTGAATATTCTTTTCATCAAAACCCACATCATAAAAATGAATTCTATAATTCCCTTTTAAAAAAGAAAATTTGGAAATATAATAGTTACCCAGAGTAACACATAACATGGTTTCCACATAGGAAAACAAAGGTGTATAGTAAAAACATGGACATGAGAGAGAAATCTAACTATCATGTTTTGATGGAGAGTGATATAGAACATGGATAATAGAATGTTAACAATCCAAAATCCATAACCCAAAGAGTCTTGAAAAGGTTACAGATATCATAAAAGAAGATGATAACAGGATAAAAAAATCAAGACCCTTTTTTAAAAGTTGAAGAATGTTTATTAGAATATATACTTAAATGATTTCAGGACAACCCCACCCTTTTTGTTCCTTGATGAATTTACACTTTATTTCTTATTCCAAGAAATGAAGGTAATTTTTTCATTTCCAAATAACTAACAAATCATGAGGTAGAATGATATGTCATTCCATATTTCTTTAGTTATCATCATATCAAAAAGGTTAGAAGAAGTTGTCCAATATTCATAAATACTCATATGGTGAGATAATACTAGAATCTCTAAAACCTCCTATAAAGTTTAACTTAAACCAATCCAAAAATGGTCAACCTTATAACCCTTCTGAAATATTAATGTCTAAAACTGTAGAAAGAAGGTCACTAAATTTCTCAAAAATAGCTTAGTATTGATCCCCTATATATCATAAAGTAGCTCTTGGTTGCCACATTCCAAACATGTGAATACCTTTACCAGTTTTCTCTTGAAATATAGTAATATCCTAAATTACCGTACATCCATATGTAAAACATGGAGGCTTTATTATGGATATTTTCCTTAAATCCAAAAAGTTGTGAAATTCATCCTTTATAATATAGACCACTTTTTCAATAAGATTCTAATTTACATTATCCAAACATCATTTTTGTAACATCATGAACATATTAAGGGTTATATTACCTTATTCAAATTATTAATTTTCCATTTAATCACTTTTCTAGTCCACTAGAACCATTCAACGTGTTCTTTTATTTCCTTAAAAAATGAACATAAACTAAATAATCCTTATATAATTCCCCATTCATAATTCATGAAACCAAATACAAAAATAATTTAATTATTATACTTCATCATTAATCCATAAATATGTTACTCCATTCTATTACTTAATACCTCTTTCCTTTCACATTTTATCTATAGTCTCGTCATCATCAAAAATATAACCATTACTCTTACCATTATTCTGATTCTCTTTAGGAGATTTCCGCGTAGGACATCAATTTTCAAAATTACCATTCACTCCACACTTAAAATCATTTAACTATTGATGATGTATTAGGGATTCCAATATTCACATCCATTGCATCAACTGAACTATTCATTTTCTTTTGTAGTTACATGCTTTGTTTCCTTCTTTTACATAGTCAAAACATCTTCCCCATCCTCTAAGATATTCTCTTAGGGGATTATTTCCACATTTTTTACACAGAGGAAATTAAATCTTCCTTCCTAAAGGTATCCATTACCCAAAGACTCGGAAACCTCTTTCCTTCCCTTATTTAGTGAGTCCAATAGTTGGTTAAGGTTCACATTGTATATTAAGTTTTTCAAAAACTGATTATGCATGATCACAACATCCTTCACTCTAGTGATCAGCCTGTTAAACTACTAATCAAAAAAAATCTATCACATTCAATTTTATTCCAATTCCTTTTGATTCCTACCACATACTAAAACCAGAAAGCATATTATGAGAACCACTTTTCAGAGTGGAAAACCACATAGTAATGAAAAATTACTTATAGGATTCCTAAATCATGAAACCTACTTTTAATTCTATTAAACCTTTGGCTTATCCTTAGAGACGTAACTAGACATATCTTTATAAATATCCCAAGGGACCTCACTAAAATTTTATCATTCTAGTTTCCAAAGATTGAATAAACTTTTCCTTTAATATGAACTATAACGACTCATCTTTAATATACATGGATATTAAATCATTTCAGGTCAATATTCAGCACATTTAAAAATACATGCCTGAGGACCATAATAGTATAGTGTCCTTGGAAACTCGGAAACATAATATTCTTACTTGTTGAACGATCTTAAAAATATTCCTTAAAGATATTCCCCATTAATACTCCTACTTAAAACCATTAGTTATAAAATGAGGAAAGGAAATATAACAAAGGGGTGAGATCAGATTCTTAGTAAGGTTAAACAAGGGTGATATGTAAGCATTACATGAGCTTAAGGGTACAATAACATGATATTAACATTAGAAAATCAAACCTTGCATATCAAATATCATAATCAAGATTTAAGGAATAAATATTGGTAGTTCATAAGACATGAATCATAAGTAAATGAAGATCATAATCAATGAGATCGTAACATAAGAATAAGACATGTGGTTGGGGTAGACAAACAAATATATAAAATGATTTCCATAGTATTCAAGGCATAATGCCAATTAAATCTCAGTGGAATGGGTTAACTCCAAAAACCATCTTATTAGGCAAGGTTTACTCCCAAGGCCTTCTTAGTGAATAATGTCCTATAATGAACCGGTTTCACTCCCTATTCCAACCCTCTATTACTGAATCATGTCACCTCTTGTTCCATATCTATAATAATGAATCGAGTTCACTCCTCATTACTACCCTATTTACTGAACCAAGTTCACTCCCTATTCGATCTCGGTATTACAGAACCAAGTTCACTCTTCATTCAATCCCTGTATTACTAAGCCAAGTTCACTCCTTGTTTTGGCCCAGTCATATTGCACTGAGTTCAATCCTCATTCTATCCCTTCCATACTAAACAGATTTCACTCCTCATTCCAACTCTTTAATACTTAACCTAGTTGACTTCTCATTCCATCCATATCATACTCATGAGTTATAAATCATTATCCAATGCATTGGAGGGATATATAGGTCTCATGGGTTACATGATAGAATCATACATACATTTTCAAAAAAATAATAAAACTTTCATCATATCCTAACCCATAAAAAGAGATGGATTTCATAAACATCATAGCATAACCCTCGAAATAAAATGGATATTATAAACACTTCATCATGTAATAACATGTAGAAAAGATACAAGTTTCACTATAATATCATTAGATAATAACCCATGAAAAGAAGCGGGTTTCATAAGAATTTTATCATGGTATAATACATGGAAGATAAATGGGTTTCATAAGAAAATTTTCATCATAAACATAAACAATTCAAGGAAAGAATAATAATGGTTTCATTGGATCCTATCGCCAATAAATAAAAAACATTATCATAGGATTTCATCTTATATAGAAAATAATTTTGGAAGGATCGTTTAAAACATTTCATGAGGAAAAAGTCCTTTCCTCTGAAAATTATTTTTAAAACATAAAACATTTTGAAAACCATTTTATTTGAAAATAAACTTGAAAACATATAAAGGAATAATAGAAAATCATTTCAAACACATTTTTAAAAAATTAAAAAAAAATTAAAAAAAATCCTTCAAAATGTTATTAAAATATCATTTAAAACATTTTTAAAAACATTCTTCATAAACATGGTTTTTTGAATTAAATAGATTTCTGATCGAAGAGGAATAAAGTTATATTTTCTTTAAAACATTTTCTTAATTATATTAACAACCAAATAGTAGGGAAATGGTACCATTACATAAAGATGTCATGAAAAAGATGAGGATTATAAAATCATGAGAAATATTGATAGATAAATCATAATATTTCATCAATGGAAGCATAATCATAAATAATCCTGATATACCAGGAGATTATAGCAATATAGTGTTACCACTTTTGTAACTTTGAATCCTAGTAACCATGAAATAATAACATTAAAATTAACATAAAATATCATTTAAATTAGGATACTCCTGATATAAAATGTCAAATTGAAGTATATACACCTTGTAGAAAAATTATAGGTTCATAACATGACATATTTTTTAATGAAGGAAAATTGAGACAGAGTTACTTTACCGATTTGGAAAATTTTGAAACATAAACCCCATAAAAGAAATATCATAAAAGGTTAATGTAAATACACATAAATTTAAGTATATGGATCATATAATACAATCATGGGAAGTATATATACCATATAAAATAAATGAGTGGTGTTTAAGACCTAAGTCGTACAAAAACAAATGTGAGACGAGAAAAACTCTTACCATTGGTCATAAATTCCATCGTACATGTTTAAACATCCAATATAATAATTATAAGTTTATTTTACATCTACAATATAACCATATTATCATATATAATACAATAAATGGTTTTATTATGACTTTATATTAACCTTTTATTAAAAATTTCATGTTAATGCTACGTTTCGGTGAATATTCACTTGTTTTTCGTATATATTTTGACTTGTTATTCTTGATCCTCTTACATAGATAATTATTTTCTTATTTAAAGAATATAAAAAAATATGTAAATATAATAACTATTTAGTTTATAAATATTTATAATAATCTAAAAAATATATAAATATGAAATGGAATACAGTATTCATGTAGACGGTAGGTCATACGTATGCATGAACGATGTTTTCATTTTATTATCATATTAAATGAATGAAAGTAAATAATATATATATATATATATTATAATTAATGTGGTATTATTATTTCATATATATCATATAATATTAATAAATTCATCCTTATTACATTCCATGTAAAGTCTGAATGAATCACATCACTTTGAGGAGGCGGTGGTTCACACTTCCATAAATGAAATTTTCATATTTACACAAAATGGAAAGCATGAAGGTATGTATTATGTAATAATTAAATAATAATAAAAAAATAATATATATATATATATATATATATATATTATGTCTATCATAATTACCAACCTTGTGAGGTGGTAAAAGAAAAATGAATGATGTCGTTTCATGAGGTGGTAGTCCAACGTACACATGAACGGTAAGTTCGCTACCCATTTGATGGAATTTTGTGTAGTTGTAGATCTAAATCATAGAATAAAAACATCTTAGTATATTGGGGATACTGAATATATTATATAATAATTTAATAAGATGAATTTATGGGGTGGATAATGAAAATAATATAAAAGAGCTTGTGGAAGTATGTTACCTCTTCATTGGTTAATTCATTTTGGTTTGTACCAAAAGACTAACTTGGATTTTATTCTGCCCAAAGTGTGACTTCATGGTTGAGAGTAGGAAAGTTTGGAGCTTATTCCTAAAATTTTTTGATGAGCCAAAGTGTTTTTAAATGTGTGAGTAGGTGAGGGGGTGAGTTCTCTTTTATTGTGGAGGAGTGACATTCTTATAAATATTAAAAAGAAAACACTATGGAGAGGTCTCCCTTACATAATTTTCCTCCAATAATTGTCTATTTGAGAGAAAAGGTCATATTTGGTCTAAGTATGGACATAAAATGAATTTTGTACATTTTTATATATTATTTTTTCACTTAAGTTAATGTTTAACCATTAAGTAAACTCGTTTTACCTTAATCATTTTAATTAATTTTAATTACTTTCACTATAATTTTTGGTCAAAAACATAGTTGACCTTATTAGAAATTATAAATTATGATTATTTCATATATGGAAACCATTTTTATAAAGTTAAATTACATAAGTGGAAGAAATTAATTTAAAATTAATCTCATAGACGTGACGAAAATGCGGGTTTTTAAAGTAAAAAGTTCAAAAGTTCAAAATGTATTTATATCCAATTACAATGTGAAATTAGTCCCAATGATATGAATTAGATTAATATATGTATATTTTTCAAATTTATTCTTTATTACCAATTTAAAATATAATTTAAATATATAAATAAATTAGATGAAAATGCTATTTTGAATTAAAAATGCAGTAGTTTTCATTATTCATCCAAAAAAATGAAACTTCTTAGAAAAATAACAAAAAATCACTCTAAGATAATTTTGACAATACATATTCAAAAAAGGAATTTTATTTTACCAAATATAATTTATAAAAGTTTTAAAATTTATATTTAAAATTGGTTCACCATTAAAAGGTGGTAAAATTACCTTTCAGAAATGTACATGTTCTTATTCATAAAATTGAATTTAATATCATCTCTTATCTATAAAACACAAAAAATGGATGATAAATAGTTGAATTAATATTATAAATATATATATATATATATATATCTTTAAACTAATTTATAAAAAGTGTTTTATTTAATTTATTAAGGTAAAACTTGTCGGATTTCATAAAATTAGTTTTCTAGTAAATGATTTTCAATATTTTAAAAAGTGTTTCATTTTTATTTCTAGTTAATTGGTTATAAAATAGTTCTTCATATATAAAGGTGTAAACCATGTTTTAATAATGTAATTAATCTTATTCATTACTGTCATTCAAATGGCTTGGTTACAACTATAATAATATTTTAAAAGTAATATCAATAGTATGTTGTAGTTTGGAAAAACTAGGTATTGTGTGCAATGCAAGATGTTGAAGGAACTCAACATTATCAATAACACAAGAAAAACATAGTGTTGTGCGTACTAAAATCCAATAAAATTGTTGAGTGTAGTGAAATCTAGACATGGTGTTGTGTAAAAAGCATTAATAAATTTCTAATTTCATATGAAAAAATCTATATTCAGTGTTGGGAGAAATGAAAAATATCGAAAAGTTTGAATTAATTTTAAAATATATATTTCAGAAAACCTCATGGTGTTTTATATCGTTTGAAATGGTAATTGGGTAGGATATTGTACCACTCAATCTTTGTATCATTAATTTTTCCTCAGGGTCCATAATCCCAGTTGATGATACCTACTTCAGTCAACACCAAAAACATATTTGAGCAAGACACATCAATACTGGGGAATACTCATCTTAACCCTTGGTTCAAAATTACTCACCTTCAATCACTATAATGAACGATTATAGGGAGTAAATATAGAAATTTTGTAAATTTTCACTGAGATAGATGTCATTTCGGTCATGCAATGTAAAATCCAGTCCAATGTCTGAGCTTGAGGATCGAGTCTGTATGCAATCACAACATTGCGACTCAGATAATCCCTAAGGGTCTGACGCTTAGGTGGTCATTGAGAGCTCACTGGTGAGGCATCATTCTCACCCCTTGAGGTCTCTAAATAGGGACTGAATAACCATCTCTATCACTCGGTAGTGCGTAATAATCTAGGAGTATCCAATTATGTAAGTTCTATGCCCAACATTGCAGTTAAGTAATCGATCCGGGAGAGAGTAATCATCCATATAACTCGAGAGAGCATGATCATCTATAATTCTAATCATATAAAGAAGAGTGTAATAATCCTTATCACATGTTAATTATATGAGAGTGGAATCATCTTCAATATATAACAATTTTAGGAGATTAAAATCTTCCCCATCACCCAGGAGAGCATAATCATCAATGAGAATCATTACTAGGGATTCCATGACCGAATATCATAATCATGGGATCAAAATAAAAATACCAAGAAGCACCTCTGGAGATCCCAACAATATAATAATGAACCATACATACTCAACATCCATATCCTAGGTATTACCTTTTGGCATCCCAATAACAAATATAAAAACTTGGATCAGAAGATGGATCCCAGGAAATACACCAATCCATTCCAATAAATGAGTAAGGAATATCCTCGGAAACGTGTATGGGCATCCCAAAGAAATACATCACGTCACATTAGGATCAATATCCACAAACCAAGAATCACCCCTGGTAACCATCACTGCCTAAACATTAAATAGGTCAAAGTTTAATAAATAAAAGATTGAGGGTGGATTATCACCTAGACTTATGACTAATTTTGCATTCCCACAAGATTCCACATTCAATATGGGTTTTAAGGTTACACCCTCTACAATAACCCAATGTACTAGCTTAGGGTTGGTCAAAACTCAGGGCACACACTGGGACGATCAAGTCTCCATAGTGAAAATGCATCCTATATGGGATCCTATTGAAGGACCCCGGGACACCCTGAGAGGGGAGGGGTGAATCAGGGTGACAACTTTTTCTTCTTAAAGTTGTGGATCTTGTTCCACGTTGGTAGGAACTTGTTGAACCTGTATGATGAAAAAGATCAGAAAGCAAACATGCACATACACAGAGAAGACATAGCTCTTTTTACTTGGTTCACCACTAAGGGCTACGTCCAAGGAGCATACGCCGACAAGTTGTCGGTCGTACCAAAAACCACTATGCTTCACTAGTTGGAGATTACAATTGTTCGGGCACAGTCACTCTGTCCCAAGCTCACTGCCTTTACAAAGGTTCTGAGATAGCTCACTGTTTCCCTCGGGTCACTCCCGTTGACTCACCCTGGCTCACTACCGTTGGTGAAGTCACACTCAGTTTATAGACGTGAAGGTCTCTTCAATTGATAGTCATGAAGTTCATTGTCTCCTGTTCAGCATAAGACTTTTCTTGCATCAGAGTCCTGAGTTAATGCTCTGTTAAGATCCAAATTCCAACCACTGATAAATACTCCATTTTCCCTTGTCCACAGGGCAAACAACCTTTGGAAAAGGCCTTCACAAAGTACCCTACTTCGCAAGGCTCCCAATTTTGCAAAGCTCAAACAAGCCTTCGCAGAGCCCCTGCCATTTCGCGAAGCTCAATCGCGAAGCACTCTCACGATGCTCCAGCCTTCACAATGCTTGGCTATCGCGAAGCTCCTGCCTCTTCGCGAAGCTCACTGAGCCAACGCGGGGCGCACGTCTTTCGCGGAGCTAAAATAGCCGCCGCGAAGCTCCTCTTTCGCGAAGCACACTGCCTTCGCGAGAGACCTTTGCGAACCGAGAGCAAAGGACTTTCTCTAAAATTCTCTCTACTTCTCTTGAGGGAGTCGGCCTCTATTTAGAGGCGATTCCACCGACCCTCGACCCTTACGCGCGAATTCAGCGCCACGTCAGCTCAAATCGCGAAGCTCCGAAGTTCCCGCCGAAAATCTCTCAAAATCGCGAAGCACAACGGCAATTTTCCGTTCGCGGAGCTCGTCGTAATCACGGAGTATCACCGTCATCATCCCTTCGCGCCTTCACCGCGAAGCTCCCTCGCAAAGTCCTTCATCGCCGCGAAGCTCTCCAGCCTCTGTCGTTCGCGAAGCTTGACGTAATCGCGAAGACTCACCGCCTCCATTCTTCTGGTCTTCGCGATTTCCAAACAAGGCATCCTCTCTTCGCGAAATTCATGCCTTTGCCATATTGAATTATTATCTTCGTGGAAGTTCACTTTTCGCGATGCTCAGCAACTTCCAGATTTTAGACCCCAAAAATTTGGCAAACACTGGGAAACGGCGCCACCTTCAATACTGTTGTCTGCTTGAACGGTATGATCTCTTTGCTGGAACACGATCCGAACTTCCATTGATGATTGACAACAAACACAAACCATACTCCAAAACATGCATAGAAGACCATGGTTCCAACAATCTCCCCCTTTGGGTTTGTTGGAAATCAGAAAATAAATTCAATAGATCGCCATCAAAAACGCAGGAATCAACTCTGCCAACACTCTAAGTCTACGTGAGCAAAGCTCGGTGTAGAAAACAAGAGAGGAGGCTTGAATTGGGCTCCACTGTTTTCCTTCTCATTCTACTCAACACAGAAGTTGCCTGAATTTATTCCATTATCCTTTCTCCCTCATTGACAATAAATCCAAAGACTAGTAAAGTGTTCATGATCAGCTCAAACCATACGCCCCCTGGAAAGTATCTCCCCCATAAACCTGCATCACAGCCATAAACAGATTAAAACAGTTAAAACAAACGGGGAGAGGGGAATTCTGTAACCTCCTTATGCACTGGGAGGTGGTAGAACACCGAGGTTCAACCGATGCTTCTCAAACACAGCCACTGACAGTGGCTTTGTCAGGATATCAGCCACTTTCTCATCTGTTCCCACATGATCCAATCTAATCACGTTTTTCTCAACTTTCTCTTTGATAAAGTGATACCTGATTTCAATGTGTTTTGTACAAGAATGCTGAACATGATTCTTCGTAATATCAATTGCGCTCTTATTGTCACAGTAAATCACCATTGGTTGCGTCACCTCATCGCCAATGTCAGTTAATTGCTGCTTCATCCATAGCAGTTGAGTGCATGCCTTTGTGGCGGAGATATACTTAGCTTCAGCAGTACTAAGAGAAGTACTTTCTTGTTTCTTGCTCAACCAGCCAACACATTTCTGCCCAATATAGAAAGCTCCACCACTAGTGGACTTTCTGTCTACTACATCACCAGCCCAGTCAGCATCAGAAAACGCTGATAATTCACTGTCCCTGCCTGCAGCAAAAAATAACCCGAAGTTATGTGTACCTTGAATGTACCTCATGATTCTTTTTACTGCTGCCATATGTTCCTCCTTTGGATTACTCTAAAAGCGGGCCGCAAGGCATGTTGCAAAGACAATATCTGGCCTTGTCACTGTCAGGTACAGTAGGCTTCCAATGATCCTCCTGTGCATGGTGGGATCAACAGAGTTCTCATCCTCATGCTTTCCAAGTTTAGTTCCAACTGCAATCGGAGTTGACATTGGTTTGGAGTCTTGCATATTGAACTTCTTCAGCAACTCTCTTGCATATTTTTCCTGAGAAATGAAAGTGTATTCCTTCTTTTGAATCACTTGCAGCCCCAAGAAATATGTGAGCTCCCCAATCATAGACATTTCAAATTCTGATTTCATGTGGTCGGAAAATTCATCCACTGATTTCTGCCTTCTGCCACCAAATATGATATCATCAACGTAGACAAGAACCATGAATTGATCTTTTGGAGAATTCTTCACATAGAGATTGTGATCAACTCCTCCTCTTTTGAATTCCAACTTCTTGAGATATGAGTCCAGCCTTGAGTACCATGCCTGTGGTGCCTGCTTCAAACCATATAGAGCTTTCTTCAGTTTGCAGACCTTTGTTTCATCAGTACCCAAAACAAAGCCCACTGGTTGTTCAATGTAGACTTCTTCTTCAAGTACACCATTCAAGAATGCTGTCTTGACATCCATTTGATATACTTTATATCCTCTTTGGAGTGCCATGGCAAGGAAAAGCCTGATTGACTCCAGTCTAGCCACTGGAGCAAAGGTTTCTTCAACATCAATGCCTTGAATCTGGGAGTATCCTTTACATACCAGTCGTGCCATGTTTCTGATGACACTTCCATGCTCATCAAACTTATTTTTGAAGATCCATTCGGTACCAATCACATTGTGACCTTCAGGTCTCTGGACAAGATCTCATGTCTGATTCTTGTCAATCTGATCTAATTCATCATTCATGGCTTTCACCCAAGATTTATCTTTTGCAGTTTCTTCGAATGAGGATGACTCTACAACTGATAGAAATGCAGATTGCGTGGTATTCCTCATCCTTCTTGTTTGAGTGGGTGCACTCATGTCCCCAATTATGTTGGATGGATCAATCTCAGCTCTTCGATTTCTCCTGCGAGGTTCAGTAGTATTCTCTTCAGCCATAGTTTCTTCTTCAGATTCTTCTTCTGAGTCAACATTATGATGTGACTGCTGAGTGTTTTGAACAGCTTCCTCTATTTCTGCATTTGTATTTTCTTCACGTTCACATTCTTCCTGACTTTCTATCACATCAGCATATGACTTCCTTGAAGCATTTTTGGTTTTCTCTTCAATTATCTTAACATCACTGCTTTCCACAATCCTTCACAAACGCTTGTTGAAACATTTGTAGGCTTTGCTATTCATTGTGTAACCGAGGAAAATTCCTTTATCTGCATTGTCACCATATTTCCCTTGATTTCCTTCTTTGTTCCTGATGAAGCATTTACTTCCAAAGACACGAAAGTATTTTAGAGAAGGCTTCCGTACATGCCACAATTCATATGGTGTCTTCGTCTCACCCATATAAAGTCATGTTCGATTCTGAATGTACACTGCAGCTTGAACAGCCTCTTTCCAGTAATGTTGTGGAATACGACTCTCAATCAGCATAGTTCGTGCAATGTTGTTCACCTGTCGATTCCTACGTTCAACAACTCCATTTTGTTGTGGAGTTCTCACAGCAGCTACCTCATGCTGTATCTCATGCTTCTCCAGATAATTCTCAAATTCAATGGATGTGTATTCTCCTCCATTGTCAGATCGCAACACTTTGATTGTTCGTCCAGTATTATTCTCGGCGATTCGCCGATATGTTTTCATGCAGTCAAGGACTTGTCGTTTCTTGTGAATGACCATCACAATGCCATTCTACTGTAATAATCTATGAAAAGGACAAAGTAACTTTCTCCATGAGTTCCGACAACATTTATTGGCCCACAAACATCTGTATGAATCAGATCAAGAAGGTGAGACGCTCTTTTCTTCTTTGGCCGATATGAACTGCAGACCAGTTTCCCACGAATACAAGCATCACAAGATTTTTCACGCTCACGCTTCAGGTTGGGAATGTCCATGACAATTCTCAATTTTGATATTTTCTCCATGTCTTGTTGATTGATGTGTCCCAGTCTCCGATGCCACAAATTGTTTTCTTCTTCAACAGTCATGTAACATACATTTTCTTCACTATCAACCTGATACAAGTTGCCTTCTGTTCTGCATCCTTTCATAAGTGAATTGCCAGTCTTTCCCTAGATAGTGCAACCTTTCTGATTAAACGTGACTATAAGTCCTGAGTCACAGAGTTGACTCACGCTGAGGAGATTATGACGTAGGTCATCTACGTAAAGGACTTCAGTCTTCTTTAGTTCTCCATTAGCTAATTCGGTACTTCCACTCCCTTTGATTTTCAGAGCCCCATCATTACCAAATCTTACTGTACCATCGACATTCCTTATGATATTCGTTAGTAGGCCGGCATTACCTGTCATATGAGATGAACAACCGCTATCCAGAATCCAGGTATTGTTGTTCTTTGTAGCTTTGAGGGTCACCTCTGCAAGGTTGGATTTCTCAATCTTCTTCCTTTCCATCCATGAGACATTAGATCGAGTATAAAGAACTGATGGTCTTTCAATTATCTCTTCCGCATACCCAGGTTCTTCATAGTCAAAGTCTTCTTTGAGAGGTGAAAACCTGTTTGAATGAGCAACACTGTCTTGCTGACGAGACTTGACTTGTCTTGAACTTCGGTATGAGGTGTCCATGTCCCTTCTCTGCCTGCAATTAGCGGCCTTATGACCAAAGTTAGAACAACAAAAACAATATCCATAGAAATTATTTCTTCTATAAGAATTAGGATATGAAATTGTTCTCCTTGGTTGAGCTTCTATATCTTCTCCATTCAGATAGCTTCTTGCCTCTTCACAATATGATATGGTATGGCCCAGATAGCCACAGAACTGACACTTCATGAGAGGAAATGTCTTCTCACTTGAATTTCTTCTCATACCTTCTTCCTTGGGAGAATAGTAAGATTGTCTGTCATTTCTGAATGTTTGAGGATAATTTTTAGGTCTCCTTTTAGTTTGGATTGAGGGTTCCTTTTTCGGCACTCTAGGCAACGTTTCAACATGTTCAACTTTCATCTTATCTTTCTTTTGGATCTTTTCACTTCCAGCAGTTGATGTCTCAGCCTCACAGCCAATTCCACTCTTTCCCGTGCAAGCGGGTCTTTGATCACTCAAGATTTTTCCAACCCCATCTAAACCACACTTGGCTCTTGCTAGTAATTCTGCATCTGAGAATCTTCCAAACTGTATTTTCTTCCTCGATTCTTTTGGAACTGATTCAGTCTCCAGTTTACTCCTTAGAGTAACTACTTCCTCCTCAAGACCATCAGCAGTCTTGGATTTTTCATCCAGTCTGGAGGTGAGGTCATTGATGAACTTTGCCTGCTCTTCAATTCTCAGCTTCAGATCTACTACATCATCATTACTTTCAATTATTTTAGACTGTACCTTCACAAATTCTTCCAGTCGTTCAATTTCAGCTTCAAGTTGATCAACGTATTCAGTTGATTCTTCTACAATTGATTTCCACTTATTGCAGCTCTTACATTTAATCTTGAGCTTACTAACTGCATCCTTAAGTTGCATCTCAGGATCTACACAAGTTCTCAGTTGTTTTTCTCCTTCAGTATCTTCTGGCTTTTCAACAGTGGTCATCATAAAAGCATGGTTCCCAGTTTTGAATTCTGGTTCTTCTTCATCACAGAATTCATTATCATCTTCTTCCTCTTCACAGACAAAACTCTTCCTTTGCATTTTCTTACCAGATTTTAAGTCTCCCTTTTTGAAGAACCTTCTCTGAGGCTTCTTGAAGTTTTCATCCTCACTATCTTCATCATTGATCATTTTTAAACACTGAGAGGCAATGTGCCCAACTTTTCCACAACAGAAACACGCGAGAGGTAACTTCCCTTTAAATTTCTCTTTCCCCTTCTGGAACTTCTTTGCAATGAGAGAAAGAATTTCTTTTTCTTCGTCATCTTCACCACTACTATCCTTTGAGATTTTCAGTTTATCCATGGCCTTGAATGCCATTTCCTTGCTCACCCGAGTCGTAGCATCTTCAGGTTTGACTCTCATTTCATATGCTACCAAACTGCTCAGTAGATCATCTAGAGAAAGTTTGGAAAGATCTCTTTCCTCAAGGGCTGACACCTTCGCATTATACAGAGGTGGAAGTCTTCTCAATATTTTCTTTACAATATCAATGTCTTTGATTTCTTCGCCTAGACCCCGAATAGCTCCAACCACTTCAGTAATTCGATTGAAGAAAGAGTCTGCATTCTCGTCTGGATGCATCTTCAGATCATCAAACCGATTGTGCAGCACTTGTAGTTTCGCCTCCTTCACTTTGCTATCACCTTCATAAATATTCTCAAGTTTATCCCACATGGATTTTGCTGAGGTGAAATTCATCACCTTTAGGTAGATCTGATCAGAAAGGGCTGCAGTGAGTGCATTCTGTGCTTTAGCATCTGCATCAAGAAGTTTCCTGTCTATTTCAGTCATAGCAAGGCCTGTTGGATCAGTGACTTGTATTCCTTGCACAGTAGAAAAGAGAACTTCCATTCCAAGAGATCTCAGATGAGATCTCATTCTGTTCTTCCAGATCTGGAAATTGCTTCCATCAAAGGGAGGGACTCCCCTGACATTGACCGCGTTTTCCATGACGAAAAAGGTCAGATTCAACACCAGTAACCTTTACCCTCTGATACCACTTGAAGGACCCCGGGACACCCTGAGAGGGGAGGGGTGAATCAGGGTGACAACTTTTTCTTCTTAAAGTTGTGGATCTTGTTCCACGTTGGTAGGAACTTGTTGAACCTGTATGATGAAAAAGATCAGAAAGCAAACATGCACATACACAGAGAAGACATAGCCATTTTTACTTGGTTCACCACTAAGGGCTACGTCCAAGGAGCATACGCCGACAAGTTGTCGGTCGTACCAAAAACCACTATGCTTCACTAGCTGGAGATTACAATTGTTCGGGCACAGTCACTCTGTCCCAAGCTCACTGCCTTTACAAAGGTTCTGAGATAGTTCACTGTTTCCCTCGGGTCACTCCCGTTGACTCCCCCTGGCTCACTACCGTTGGTGAAGTCACACTCAGTTTATAGACGTGAAGGTCTCTTCAATTGATAGTCATGAAGTTCATTATCTCCTGTTCAGCATAAGACTTTGCTTGCATCAGAGTCCTGAGTTAATGCTCTGTTAAGATCCAAATTCCAACCACTGATAAATACTCCATTTTCCCTTGTCCACAGGGCAAACAACCTTTGGAAAAGGCCTTCGCAAAGTACCCTACTTCGCAAGGCTCCCAATTTTGCAAAGCTCAAACAAGCCTTCGCAGAGCCCCTGCCATTTCGCGAAGCTCAATCGCGAAGCACTCTCGCGATGCTCCAGCCTTCGCAATGCTTGGCTATCGCGAAGCTCCTGCCTCTTCGCGAAGCTCACTGAGCCAACGCGGGGCGCACGTCTTTCGCGGAGCTAGAATAGCCGCCGCGAAGCTCCTCTTTCGCGAAGCACACTGCCTTCGCGAGAGACCTTTGTGAACCGAGAGCAAAGGACTTTCTCTGAAATTCTCTCTACTTCTCTTGAGGGGGTCGGCCTCTATTTATAGGCGATTCCACCGACCCTCGACCCTTACGTGCGAAGTCAGCGCCACGTCAGCTCAAATCGCGAAGCTCCGAAGTTCCCGCCGAAAATCTCTCAAAATCACGAAGCACAACGGCAATTTTCCGTTCGCGGAGCTCGTCGTAATCGCGGAGTATCACCATCATCATCCCTTCGCGCCTTCACCGCGAAGCTCCCTCGCAAAGTCCTTCATCGCCGCGAAGCTCTCCAGCCTCTGCCGTTCGCGAAGCTTGACGTAATCGCGAAGACTCACCGCCTCCATTCTTCTGGTCTTCGCGATTTCCAAACAATGCATCCTCTCTTCGCGAAATTCATGTCTTTGCCATATTGAATTATTATCTTCGTGGAAGTTCACTTTTCGCGATTCTCAGCAACTTCCAGATTTTAGACCCCAAAAATTTGGCAAACACTGGGAAACAGCGCCACCTTCAATACTGTTGTTTGCTTGAACGGTATGATCTCTTTGCTGGAACACGATCCGAACTTCCATTGATGATTGACAACAAACACAAACCATACTCCAAAACATGCATAGAAGACCATGGTTGCAACACCTATAGGTCTACATATAAGTGAAGGCCTCTTAGTCAGGATCATCAGCTATGAAAGAAGAATGAATAATCCTACAATAGATCCTAAAATGTTAAGAAATAGAGTAATCCTACTCAGTATAATAAGAATGGTACAGGGAATATGTGTCCTACCTAGAACCCTCAATAAGAGTGATAATATAGAGGCATCCTATATGGGATCCTTAGAGAGAGTGAAAAGGTTGTGGGACTCTACATGGGAATCCCTAGGTCAACATGTAAGAAAAGGAATCCCACTGGGGGCCCTCGGTAACATCAAGAGGATAGTGTCAACCTACATAAGATCCTCTAGGTAGAAACATAAGAATTGGAATCCTATAACGGATCATCAAGAACAACTAAATCATGACCTCTTGGGTCATACATGAACATCTCAGAAGGGAGATGTCTACAAAGGGAATGCTAAAATGAACTGGTAAAGTGAGATGGTCCATGGCCCAACACGGATCAACTTATCACTCTTAAGAGAAAACTAGATTAGATTACTAGAGGAAGAAACTCTCCATTAGTAAAGGATCAAAATGCCATATAGGGGTCCTCATACCACCCCTTGGGTTTCACCATCACAATCTATGAATAAAGATACTCAAACATGAAAACTCATGGGTCGAATTCAAACACCTAAGCATGAAGATAGGAAAACCCCTCAAAATGATAGCAAAGGGGCAGTACAGAGTGTGTCCCCGATTACATGGCATGTACTCTCAAATCCCCACATAAGAGTCTACTCCAACCGTACATGGTGTATAAAAGCCCATGTACACAGCATATAAGAAAAGTACATAGTGTGTACCAAAAAAGTGGCACCAACATTTGTATCTCACATGGTATGGACATGTATATCACCTGGTCTTGAACCACTACATGGTGTGCCACCCATACGGCATATAACAACCCTGATTTTTAATACACACTTAAACATGATTTATTACATAAAATTACACTTAATACAACTCCGATGATCGAGAGGTCTAGTATATTTGGAAATTAAGAACATTACATAACAACTTAGAACATAAAACACAACATCTTTATTGAAAACTTATTTTACAAGACCACAACATTCCTCCGTACTTATCATTGCATGGGTTAACCTGAGGTCATACATAAAAAAGGGGTGATCTATAAATACCAGAAAGGGAGTAAAAAAGGCATAACATTAAGAATATAGTACATGTAAAGACCCGGAAATTTCAAGGAAATTTTTTTGTTAATTTTCTTTGGAATTTTATGAGTCCGCAGTTTCTGACGGCACCTGATTCCGATGCCCGGAGTGCCCGGAATTAATTTCCGAAGTTTGGCTCGGGTACGTTCAGTGAACGAACGAGCGGGATTTCCTAACTTTTGATCCGGTGCTCGGAATTGAAATCCGAGGACACCGATGAACTCGTAGCGCCGATATTCGCTTAAGGAGACCTTTCCCGAAGTTGCGTTTACACGAGGGGAGTTGTAAAAATAAATTTGTGAATGTTAAAATAAAAATTTAACTTCAATTTTTATTTTTATCTTCCTTAAGTGTTTTTATCCTTTGGGTGGAAGTTGGGTGACAACCCAACTTCCCTTGGGAGGTTAAGAGGGTGGTGGGGCCCACACGAACCCCACCCCTTCATTTTCTCTAACCCCCCCCCCCAACTCACAATTAATGATGTAAACTTAGGTTATAACTTATGTCATTAATAAGTGAGTTTAATTAAAGTTTTGAAATTCAAACTCTTGAATTTCAAAGGACTTACGTTGTGTTGTGTTAAGTTGTAAAGTCATGCTTTAATTTTAATAAACTTAAGTTATAACTTAAGTTTTAATTGTGGGGAATTAAATGAAGAGGTTTGAATTTCAAACCTTTGAAATTCCAAACCCTTCTATTTAATTCAGTTTTTAGTTTCCTTTGCGGGTTGGCGTTTGCTGTGCGGAGAGGAAAAGAGGGAGGCTTCTTGTGAGTTCTTCCTCCACGACGAAGAACGCGGCGTCCTTCCTCCACGACGTCGGACTGCAACGCGTTGGATTTCCTCCACGACGCCGCAACGCATCCTCTCCGCGACGTGCTTTCCGCGGCGAACCTACGTCCGACGCCGCAACGCACTTTCCGCGACGTGCCTCTCGCGGCGAACCCACGTCCGTCTACCGCGACGCCATAACCGCGATGTCGACGACGTCTTCTTCCGTGACGTCCGACCTCCGCGACGCTCGTCCTTCGCGGATCGTTGATGAGCTCCGCGAGCTTCCTTCGAGGTAGGGGTTGTTGAATATTGTTAATTTATTCCAATTCTTGCTTGTGGATCGCATGTCTACGTGAGGATTTTGAATATTTTATATAAGTGTTTTTGTTAACGCGAGGGGGGCCGGACCGCACGAATACGGCCGAAACCCCCTCCATCGTTCTTGTTTATATTTGCGGATGGAAGCAAGTGGCGTGGTGCCGTCGCACCACGCGGATGATCGTACTTTATTTTACGCGGCGCCGTCGCGCCACGCCGAGGTAGAATCTTCAAGAACGCGACGCCGTCGCGCCGCGTTGAAAGGAATCAAGGCACGACGAAAGGGGCGCGGTGCCGTCGCACCGCGCCGGACGACGAACACCGCGGCCGGTTCCGGGCCGCGGCGGGACGAGGAGACCGCGGCCGGTTCCGGGCCGCGGCGGAAGAGAAGACCGGCGGCCGGGCCGCCGGCGTCGGAAGCCGAAAGGGGGACCGGAATTTCCGGTCCCGTTAGAGAAAACCGGCCGGCCAGCTGGCCGGCCGGATATCTTTAAAACCGGGGGAATTAATCCCCCGGCCACCTAATATAAAACCCCCCTCTTTAAGAGGGGGGCGGTTCTTTGAAGGGAGGGGGGCAGCCGGCCCCCCGGATCCGCACCAGCAGGCCCCCCACGTGGGGGGGGGGGGGGGGGCGCTTTTATAAAATAACGGCGCGGCATAGCCGCGCCGCCTTTTGAAAACCGCGGGGGTTTGATCCCCCCCGCGCGACCTCCTTGCGGCGACAAGCCGCCCCACGTGCGGCCCCTCGCGGCGCCAGGCCGCCGCGGCCCGCCGCGCCGCCTCCGCGCGCCGCCGCGCGCCGCCTCCGCGCGCCGCCGCGCGCCGCCGCCGGCCGCCGCGCGCCGCCGCCGGCCACCGCGCCGCCCGGGGGGGGGGGGGTCGGGCCGGGTCGGCCCGGACCCGGACCCCCCCGTTTCGAACCAGAATCGGTGTTTGGCCCATAACTTGAGCCTCGGACCTCCGAATGACGAACCGTCTGCGGCAACGCGATCCTTGGATCGAGACGGTCGTTTCGGTATATCGCACTCAAGGTTTCGGATTACTTTGAGTTCGGCCGGGTTGGTTCGTTCACGGAACCAACCGGGCTTTCGGAGCGGAAACGCTCATATCTTGAGCTACGGACGTCCGATTGACGTGCCGTCAGCCGCGTTGTGTTCCTCTTAGTGAGACGGATCTTTTGGCATACTCCGCCCGAGGTTTGGACGCAGGTGGAGTACGGTCGGGTTGGTTTTGCCTTAAAAACCAACTGGGCCCCGGAGACGAAAATGCCAATAACTCTCAGACCGGGCGTCCGATCGACGCACCGTCTGTTGCGTTGAGTTCCTGTTTACGATACGGAACATTTGGTATCCTTCGCCCGAGTTTTGGATACAGTTAGTAGTGGCCGGGTTGGATCGCACCTGAAATCCAACCGGGCCCCTGGAACGGGAAAGCTGATATCTTTCAGACAGGACGTCCGTTTGACGAACCGTCAGCGGCGTTGGTGTTTACGTTGAGTAACGGTCCCTTTGAGTATACCCTATGGGAGTTCGGGGTACAGTTGTGATACGGCCGGGATTGGTTCGCACTCGAAACCAACCGGGCCCCTGGGACGAAAAGGCTAATAACTCACAGACCGGGCGTCCGATCGACGCGCCGTCTGTTGCGTTGAGACCCCTGTGACGAGACGGTCTTTTGAGATACTTCTTTGCGGGACCTTGTGATACTTGGAGTATCGACCAGTAGCTCGTGGAGCGGACCCTCCCGGAGACGAGCGTGCAGAGTACGGAGACCGTGTAGCCGGCTGAGACCTGACGACTGCTTAACCGACTCGACTTGGAGTGAGTCGACTAGCCCAGTGGACGGAGCGCCCGGTATTTGGCGGCAGACCCACGGCGGACGGAGCGCCTGGTAGTTGGCAGCAAACCCGCGGTACTCGACAGGAGGAGTACCTCAGTAGGCTATCTGGGTAGCGCCCGGTATTTGGCAGCAGACCCTCAGCGGACGGAGCGCCTGGTAGTTGGCAGCAGACCCGCAGTACTCGACAGGAGGAGTACTTCAGCAGTCTTAGGTTAGTGAGCGGCGGCCTCGGAGTCGTGACAGGACCACTATACACTCTAGAGACGGAGCTCTTCAGCAGTTACGGTTTCGATAATGAAAATCCTGGTTTGAGCTGAGTCAATGATCTTTGTGTTTCCTCATGATTGAGATGGACCGCTTGATAACTTAGGTATATGTATGGGCATATACCTGGGTAATAGTTATCCGTTGATTTCATAAACTTGTTATAAACCGTGTGGACTTGTACTGTTATCCTATGTGGATTTTACTGTTTACTCTTCTTTGTGGATTGGATTGTTCTTGGGCTCGTGTTGGAGCCGAACGGAAATTGGTGACATAGGTATATGTATGGGCATATACCTAATCAATACTGGATGTTACTTCGTGATTGTTACTTTTCTTCGTGGTTTAACCTTTGTGGATTTGAGAGACCATCATGGGTCTCGGGGTCCCTACTGAGTAGCTTATACTCACCCCTGCACGGGCTTTGCCCGCACTTCGTTGTGTTGGTTGCAGACGACGGACAGCGCTGACTGTGGATGAGGCTTTCGGAGTAGGTCGGTACCCGGAGGAGGACCACTGAGCCGGACGTGCTCGGAGCGGACAGTTGGACCCGAGGAGTTGTGAGCTATCTGTACCTACCCTTCAGGTAGGATCCGTGGTGGACGATCCAGGAGCTGAGCCATCTGTACCTACCCTTCAGGTAGGAATCGAGGAGGACATCCCAGGAGCCGCTTGTACTTTCAGTTTCTGTTTTCCCTTTCGAGTTGTACTTTACTTTCAGTTGGGCTTGTATTCCGGCCCCCTTTACTTTTCTGCACTTGTAGTTACTTTCCGCTTGCTGACTCTGTGGTGGTTGTTACTTTATTAAGGCAATGCCTTCCCTTTTTACTGGGATTTTACGCCTTGGTGCTAGTCGCCAGCCCCTAGCCTATGGAAGGCGGGCTTGGGGTAGTCACGGCACGGGCCCCGAGGGCGGGTCGTGACAAATTGGTATCAGAGGGGTTCGGTTCTACCGCAAACTCTGATCTTTTCTATGTGAAGCAATAATGTTTAGCGTATTGAGTGTGGTTATCAGTCCAGGGAGTCCAGTGTTGGTGCGGCGGCCGACGTATCCGTACACCAGGACCCTGACTTCTGATTTCCGACTTAATGCACGAAAACATTGATTGCGTGTGTGTTTCCCAAAAGGTTTAAAGTCAGCTCAAACCAGGTCAGCTCACCAGGTATAAATCGTTGACCGTGACGCAACTGTTCAGGATGTCACCATGCAGATAGTTAGCTGGAGTTCCGAGAGAGTTCTCGATGATGGCCCACCGAGCAGCGAGACTCCGGTGCAGGGCCCTTTTTCAGTGTTGGCACCTTCGGGTGGTGTACCAGCAGCACCACCACCCATTAGGCAGCAGATGCCACTAGCTGACGGTGCACGCTAGCAGAGCGCGATGCACGAGTTCCAGCAGTAGAGGCCTCTGAGGATACGAGGCGAGACAGATTTCCCAGGCAGCAGTGGACTGGATGGAGGCGGTTGCTAGAGTTCTACGCCTAGCTTGGATACTAGTAGAGCGGATGATGATCTTAGCACCTGGTGTTTCCAGTGAGTGACCATGAGGTTGGTCCTTATAGTAATGAGGCTTCGGTACGCGAACCGATACCTGGGATAGTACCTACGGGTAGTGCGCCAGCTATGTCACTACCTGTTGGTCAGCAGAGACTCACAGGCTTAGTGCCTTACATATGTTTTAGCACCAGATATCCCTCAAGTTTCGAAGTGATCCTGACTCGTAGGCGGCTGAGGACTGGCTTGAGGAGGTGGTTGTGAGTTTTCTGGAGCTAATACAGCTTCGACAGTATGACATGTCGGAAGCAGAGCACTCAATGTGGCTTACCAATCAATCTTGGTACTCGTTGGTTACGTTGTGATCAATTCTTTAGACTCGAACTTCTGAGCGAAGTGTGTCTAAAGGACATCTGAACCATTACTTTTCCTCTATGCATTCCTACCTATGTTAGGATGCTAGAGAGAACCTTTGTGGTTGTGAACGTTAGCAGTGAAAGGCAGGAAACTAGCGCCAGTCTCAGAGACTCGGGCGTGTAAAATGTTTCAGGAGGAGGAAGTGCTAAGGACAGATGAATCTGCAGGGTAGCAGACGTGGAAGCGGAGCTTGGAGAGCAGCATGTGGTGGTGTACATTTCGACATGTTACGACCACCCGACTTAGTAGTCCCCGTCAGGCTCAGGGAGCAGGAGGGCTGGGGAGGAGAATAGCTGCATTGCGGTCAAGGAGTGTGACCCAGGAGCTCTAAGAATGATTCGGGGTACGAATTATGTCTACTACGAGCTGTCATATCTATAGACATAGGAACCAATCATTCTACCCTTCCATGAATCATGTCCCAGACCTAGAGGTTCCGGGTAAGCCGTAGACTTGACCCTCACGTCTGGAGATACCTTTGGGAGGAGACTCGATAATCACGCTTACGCCGACGGTGTGATTTGACCTCGAGGCGAGAGTTTCGGTTGGAATCTCTTGGTGGCAGCGTAGAGGCCTTACGACGTTGATCTGGGTATGGTTTTGATTCACAAATCATACCCCGGTTGACTGTTTTAGGCAAACGTCGGAATGGGTTTTCCTTGGTCGGCGAAAAGGAAACCCTGGGCAGCACATGTTAAACTCAGGCATAAGAGGGTGTGGCCGATCACTCTTGAGTTGGTCAACCCTACCCTTGTGGCAGCAGGAGTTTTGAGTTTTGACGGCACCGCGCCCCTTTCGTCGTGCCTTGATTCCTTTCAACGCGGCGCGACGGCGTCGCGTTCTTGAAGATTCTACCTCGGCGTGGCGCGACGGCGCCGCGTAAAATAAAGTACGATCATCCGCGTGGTGCGACGGCACCACGCCACTTGCTTCCATCCGCAAATATAAACAAGAACGATGGAGGGGGTTTCGGCCGTATTCGTGCGGTCCGGCCCCCCTCACGTTAACAAAAACACTTATATAAAATAACGGCGCGGCATAGCCGCGCCGCCTTTTGAAAACCGCGGGGGTTTGATCCCCCCCGCGCGACCTCCTTGCGGCGACAAGCCGCCCCACGTGCGGCCCCTCGCGGCGCCAGGCCGCCGCGGCCCGCCGCGCCGCCTCCGCGCGCCGCCGCGCGCCGCCGCCGGCCGCCGCGCGCCGCCGCCGGCCACCGCGCCGCCCGGGGGGGGGGGGTCGGGCCGGGTCGGCCCGGACCCGGACCCCCCCGTTTCGAACCAGAATCGGTGTTTGGCCCATAACTTGAGCCTCGGACCTCCGAATGACGAACCGTCTGCGGCAACGCGATCCTTGGATCGAGACGGTCGTTTCGGTATATCGCACTCAAGGTTTCGGATTACTTTGAGTTCGGCCGGGTTGGTTCGTTCACGGAACCAACCGGGCTTTCGGAGCGGAAACGCTCATATCTTGAGCTACGGACGTCCGATTGACGTGCCGTCAGCCGCGTTGTGTTCCTCTTAGTGAGACGGATCTTTTGGCATACTCCGCCCGAGGTTTGGACGCAGGTGGAGTACGGTCGGGTTGGTTTTGCCTTAAAAACCAACTGGGCCCCGGAGACGAAAATGCCAATAACTCTCAGACCGGGCGTCCGATCGACGCACCGTCTGTTGCGTTGAGTTCCTGTTTACGATACGGAACATTTGGTATCCTTCGCCCGAGTTTTGGATACAGTTAGTAGTGGCCGGGTTGGATCGCACCTGAAATCCAACCGGGCCCCTGGAACGGGAAAGCTGATATCTTTCAGACAGGACGTCCGTTTGACGAACCGTCAGCGGCGTTGGTGTTTACGTTGAGTAACGGTCCCTTTGAGTATACCCTATGGGAGTTCGGGGTACAGTTGTGATACGGCCGGGATTGGTTCGCACTCGAAACCAACCGGGCCCCTGGGACGAAAAGGCTAATAACTCACAGACCGGGCGTCCGATCGACGCGCCGTCTGTTGCGTTGAGACCCCTGTGACGAGACGGTCTTTTGAGATACTTCTTTGCGGGACCTTGTGATACTTGGAGTATCGACCAGTAGCTCGTGGAGCGGACCCTCCCGGAGACGAGCGTGCAGAGTACGGAGACCGTGTAGCCGGCTGAGACCTGACGACTGCTTAACCGACTCGACTTGGAGTGAGTCGACTAGCCCAGTGGACGGAGCGCCCGGTATTTGGCGGCAGACCCACGGCGGACGGAGCGCCTGGTAGTTGGCAGCAAACCCGCGGTACTCGACAGGAGGAGTACCTCAGTAGGCTATCTGGGTAGCGCCCGGTATTTGGCAGCAGACCCTCAGCGGACGGAGCGCCTGGTAGTTGGCAGCAGACCCGCAGTACTCGACAGGAGGAGTACTTCAGCAGTCTTAGGTTAGTGAGCGGCGGCCTCGGAGTCGTGACAGGACCACTATACACTCTAGAGACGGAGCTCTTCAGCAGTTACGGTTTCGATAATGAAAATCCCGGTTTGAGCTGAGTCAATGATCTTTGTGTTTCCTCATGATTGAGATGGACCGCTTGATAACTTAGGTATATGTATGGGCATATACCTGGGTAATAGTTATCCGTTGATTTCATAAACTTGTTATAAACCGTGTGGACTTGTACTGTTATCCTATGTGGATTTTACTGTTTACTCTTCTTTGTGGATTGGATTGTTCTTGGGCTCGTGTTGGAGCCGAACGGAAATTGGTGACATAGGTATATGTATGGGCATATACCTAATCAATACTGGATGTTACTTCGTGATTGTTACTTTTCTTCGTGGTTTAACCTTTGTGGATTTGAGAGACCATCATGGGTCTCGGGGTCCCTACTGAGTAGCTTATACTCACCCCTGCACGGGCTTTGCCCGCACTTCGTTGTGTTGGTTGCAGACGACGGACAGCGCTGACTGTGGATGAGGCTTTCGGAGTAGGTCGGTACCCGGAGGAGGACCACTGAGCCGGACGTGCTCGGAGCGGACAGTTGGACCCGAGGAGTTGTGAGCTATCTGTACCTACCCTTCAGGTAGGATCCGTGGTGGACGATCCAGGAGCTGAGCCATCTGTACCTACCCTTCAGGTAGGAATCGAGGAGGACATCCCAGGAGCCGCTTGTACTTTCAGTTTCTGTTTTCCCTTTCGAGTTGTACTTTACTTTCAGTTGGGCTTGTATTCCGGCCCCCTTTACTTTTCTGCACTTGTAGTTACTTTCCGCTTGCTGACTCTGTGGTGGTTGTTACTTTATTAAGGCAATGTCTTCCCTTTTTACTGGGATTTTACGCCTTGGTGCTAGTCGCCAGCCCCTAGCCTATGGAAGGCGGGCTTGGGGTAGTCACGGCACGGGCCCCGAGGGCGGGTCGTGACAGTACATGTTAGTAAATAGACATATCAATGGAGAATAAGAGAAACATGAACATAAAGTCATGATATAGCATGATTATCATAACATGGAAATGTGGCAACAACATTTAATATGATATTAGCATGAGCCAAGGCTCATTGCCCATGGAGAATGAGTAAACACTCATTGCACTTGAAATAGAAAGAGTAAACACTAATTTAACTTTAATTAGCATGATTAAACACTCATTTCACTTGATGTATCATGATACTAATCTTTACCCAATGCATTGGAGCGCTATCAAGATGCACCCTTTATAAACATTTCACTTCATGCATAAGTGTGTCACATGGATCATACAACATTGATTCATTAAACATCATAATTTATTCCATGAAAAAGAGATAAGGAATACATAAATGTAAGTCCTCAATAAACAAGTACATGTGCATGAAAGGTGAATACCCTTGATAGAGAAATTGGTATGGTATTCACTTACACGATGATTTTGGCATGGGAAATTGAAGTGTAACTTCGGCACCATAACGATGTTAAATAAAAATCGTAAAATGGGTTGATGAGGGATAAAGGGGTCTCTAATCATTTATAAATGAAATGGAAAGTAAGGGGATCATGTTACATAATATCCCAACATATGTAATGGAATTTAGATGCATAATATAAAATAATTGCTTGAATGTAAATGAGAAGAGAGAAATTCCTTACAGAATTTCAGCATGGTAACAGGTGTGCATATGAGGCATTAATGAGAAAAAGAAAGGTATATCATCTTTAAAACATAAGAAGGGAAGTATGGGGGAGATTTGAAATCATACCTCAACATTTTTAATTGAAAAAAAAAAGTATAACAATATAAATAAATTTGGACAAAAACGAGAAAGGAAGAAATCTCTTATTTGAAAGTGTGATCCCAAAGGCTTGAGAGAGCCTTGAGAGGGGCTTCTTGGAAGATTGGGGTGCCTTGGGAGGATTTTAGAGAGAGGATGGAAGAGTAGGGACGTGATCCAAGTGTTTTTAGTGAAGAGAAGTGTGATCTTGGGTGGGTTTATATTGAAAAAGAGAGGGGGATTCTTTAATATTTCACAAACTTAGGTTTTAGAATCTATATAATTAAATATTTAAAATCACAAACCAACCCATGGTTTTTTCCCATGATTTTTTCCAAATGGAATTGGAAAACATTATTTTATAAGGCCAATGTCCTAACTTATTAAAATATTAGGCTTTCTGATGTGGAGGTGAGTCACACTCAAGGAAATCATTTTAAAATGTTAAAATATTTTATAAGTCTTGGTGGTCCACTAAGGCAACATAAAATTAATCAAACAAATATAAAATCACATTATTTTAAATGTAAAACATATATTGGTTGAACACTTCTTTTATAGTATTTTATTTCATCACTATTAGGTCATTATGATGCCATAAAAAACATTATATATTTAAACGGTATTTAATTTTTACCCAAAAATTCGACTGTCTCAGAAAATTATGAAAAATTCACCGTTAGATAATTTTGATGTACTGAATCGAAAAATGATATTCATTTTATCTAAATAGTTTTCTAAATATGTGAATTTTCATATTTTGAAATAAAAATCGATATTTATTGAAAATCCATGGGTTTTGAAAAAAACAGTTTTCAAACCTTAATAAAAATTACAATTATATTCCTAAAAATTATACGACCATTTATATTTAATAAAATGTAATTTAGTAATAATATTATATTAAAATATTATTTAATTCAAAAATCCATTAATTCATCAAAATAAATTTCTTAATTGAATTTAAATATTAACTAAAAATATTATTTGGGTTTTAAAAAACATTTACAAAGTAATAATAATAAAATAAATGTATATTCTTTATACAAAATAATGCACATAATCATAGTGCTAGTGTCTTGTTACAAAACCCCTTATGATACCCGCATAAGACCTAAGGGTAAGGTGTGTGATTGTGACAGACTCTTGGGGCGGCTCAGATAACATCGCTCGGGTGGTAATCTCTATTAACTTCCGCTTCTCCCATAGGCAGTTCTATTCAAGCTTAACATGTTAAATCTTGGCTTGGCCTTGGTCAAGAGAGAATCCAAATGATTCTACCTCCTTTCCGAGCACTGACAAATGGGCTTCATATAGAGCAATTCTACAAGATGAGGTCATCGCTTCCTTTATCTGAGTAAAATGGATATTTTAAAGCCCTATATTTATACTAATCATGTGATCACTAATCAATAGCTATATTAGTAACGGTAACAATTCTGAATGGTATTTTAAAATCCAAAAAACATAAAAACAAGGAAGTGCATATGTTTTATATAACCATTTTACATAATAATACATTTAATTAGATCAACAAAAATTTTCATTAATAAAAGTTTGGGTCGTTACAATCTCCCCCCCCCCCCATAAGAAATTTAGCCCTAGAAATTTCTTTTCCCACACTAAAACAAATGAGGGTAACTATTATTCATCACTTCCTCTGATTCTCATATTGATTCTTCAAACTTGTGGTTTCGTCACAACACCTTGATGAGGGGCATTGCCTTATTTTGTAGAACGTTTTCCCTACAATCTAATATCTTCACTAGCTTCTCTTCATAGGAGAGGTCATTCTACAATGGTACCACCTCTGGCTTGAGTATATGTGATGGTTCAGGTATGTACTTTCTCAAGAGTGATACGTGGAATACATCATGTACTTGAGACAGGTTCGTTGGGAGTCGTAATCGATAGTCCATTGCTACAATGCGATCAAGGATCTCAAAAGTGTCGATGTACCTTGGACTAAACTTTCCTTTCTTCCCAAATCACATAACTCTCATCCATGGTGATATGAGGTGGAATACCATGTCTCCAACATTAAACTCTAAGTATCATTGATGATTATCAGCATAGCTGTTTTTTCGACTCTGGGCAGCTTTAATGTGTTGTTGGATGGTCTTAACCTTTTCCATCATTTCTTCGACCATTTTTGGACTTAAGAGTTTTCGCTCTCAAACTTCATCCCAACGTGTTGGTGTTCTTCACCTCTTCCCATAAAGAGATTCATAAGGATCCATTTGGATGCTTGATTGGAAACTATTGTTGTAAGATAACTCAACCAGAGGAAGATGTTGATCTCATCCTCCTTTGAAGTTCATTGAGCATGCTCTCAACATGTCCTCAAATGTTTGGATAGTCCTCTCAGATTGGCCATCAGTTTGAGGATGATAAGTTGTACTGAAGTCCAGCTTAGTATTCAGAGCATGTTGGAGACTCTTCTAGAACTTAGAGGTGAATCTTGGATCTCGATTAGATACAATAGATAGTGGTACTCCATGTAGCATTACCACTTCTATGATATATATCTGTGACAGTTCATCCAATGAGAAATCCTCCCGAATTTCAATGAAGTGTGTAGTCTTTGTATGATGATCCACAACAACCCAGATAGCATTGTTTCCTTTGGATGTCTTCAAAAGTCTGGTGACAAAGTCCATGGTGATGTTCTTCCATCTCTATGTTGGTATGGGTAATGGTTGCATCATCCCCTTGGACTTCTACCTCTCACCCTTCACTTGCTGACATACCAGGAACTTTGATGTATACTCAGTGATCTCCTTCTTCATGTTATCCCACCATTAATGCTCTCAAAGATCTCAATACATCATTGTGTTTCTGGGTGAATAGAGAAATTTGAACTATGTGCATCATCCAAAAGTTATTTCTTTAACTCCGGATGTTATGGAACGCATAGTCTTAACCCAAATCTCATAATTCCTTCTTTATTAACATTGAACTCCAAGGATTTACCTTTTTTGATAGTTTCCACTTTCTTCTGAATTCTCACATCATCCTTTTGAGCATCCTTTAGCCTTTCCAAAAGAGACGGTTGAGCAATCATTTATGAAAGCATTCATGATTTTCCCTACTTTATGATTCTGATGTCTATCTTCATCAAATCTAAGAAGATTGGATCATTTTCAATTCTCATCACTGATAGAATCGTTGGAACATTTCTATGTAGAGCATCTGCTACATTGTTCGCTTTCCTAGGGTGGTAATAGATTGAGCAGTCATAGTCTTTGATCAGCTCTAATCATCTTCGTTGGCGCATGTTCAACTCTTTCTGTGTGAATATATACTTGAGGCTTTTGTTATCCGTATATATTTCACACTTCTCTACAAAGAGGTAATGTAACCAAATTTTCAAAGCGAAGATTACTATATCCAACTCTAGATCATGTGTTGTATAGTTTTTCTCATGAAATTTCAATTTCCATGAAGAATAGGCAATGACTTTTTCATTTTGCATCAATACACATCCTAGGCCCTTCTTTGAAGCATCACTAAATACTACAAAAAGTTATCCACTTGTGGGTAGTGTGAGCACATGCGTAGTGATAAGCCTCCTTTTCAACTCCTTGAAGTTATCTTTGCATTCATCACTCCAAGAAAACTTTACTCCCTTCCGAGTTAGCTTGGTAAGAGGGTCTGACAATCATGAGAAATTTCTCACAAATCAGTGATTATATCCAGCTAACCCAAGGAAGCTACGAATATCTGTCACAGATGTTGGCCTCGATCATCCTTCAATTACAACTATCTTTGAGGGATCCACATATATCTCATTGCTTGTGATGATATGACCCAAGAATGAGACCTCCTTCAACTAGAACTCACACTTGCTATACTTTTCATAGAGCTTCTCCTTTCGCACGGTCTCTAGTACAGTGATTAGATTCTTCTCATGCTCCTCCTTGGATTTGGAGTATATTAGAATATCGTCTATAAATACTACCACAAATTTGTCGAGGTAATCTCTAATGACTCTATTCATCAAGTCCATGAAGATTTATGGAGAATTAGTGAGTCTGAAAGGCATTACTATGAATTCATATTGCTCGTATCTTGTACAAAAAGTAGTCTTGGGGATATCATCTTTCTTCACCTTTACTTAGTAATATCCCGACAACAGATCCACCTTGTAGAAGTATTGTGCTCCACATAACTGATTGAACATGTCAACAATTCGTGGCAAGGGATACTTGTTCTTTATCATGATTTTGTTGAGCTCGTGATAATCAATGCAAAGGCGCATTGACCCATCCTTCTTCTTGATGAAGAGGACTTGTGCACCCCATGGTGAAGCACTTGGGCGTATAAACCCTTTATCCAGATTCTCTTGTAGTTGTTTCTTTAGCTCCAAAAGCTCCACAACAGTCATTCTTTACGGAGTCTTGGATATTGGTAATGTCACATGAATAATATCAATCGAGAATTCAACATCTCTTCTAAGAGGAAGACCAGAAAATTCATAAGGAAACACTTTAATAAATTCCCTCAAAATAGGCATGTCTTCAAGGATGGTTGTTTCCTTAGACTCAATAATCTGAGAAACATATGCATACTCATAGCACATTAATATCCACACATGATATGATGGTGCTAAAGAAGATTCATTCTACTCCTTTCACTTTTATAGAATCTTGGGTCAATTCGTCATATGGAGAGTGATTTCCCTCTCATGGAAATTTATATTGTCTCTATATAGGGAAAGCCAATTCATGCCAAAAATTGCATCAAATTCCACCTGAGGGAGTATGATGATGTTCATCGGGAAGTTCAATCAACAAATTGTGAAAGGGGGGGGGAGTTATATTCATGGGATGCAATAATTGCCTCATTTATTGTTCTCACAGACATATTTACTTCCATGATTTGTGGTGGTGTTGGGATTGTTCTACTAAACATTCAGGATATAAAATAATGCATAGAACAATAATCAAAAAGTATGTTCACTATTCTTGAATGAATAATTAGAGTACCTATCACCAATTCATTGTCTGGGTTTGCTTTGGTGGTAGTGATGGAAAAAGTTCTCCCTTGTTGCCATAGAGGTTGTTGGTTGCCTCAAAAAACCCTTGGCTTAGGGTACTGGTTTGCAAAGTGTCCTGGTTCTTTGCAGTTGAAGCAAGTAACAATGCATTGAGGGTTGAATAGAGCGTTCATCTCCTTTGTCGTAGCAGCGGGTTTTTCTTGTCGACATTTAATGGTCAGGTGCCCTTCTCTTCCACACCTAAATCATTTCCTCGTCCCCTTCAGGCAATTTCTAGGGTGCTTCTTTCCGCACCTTTGGAAAATTGGGTGCTGGAATTTCTTAGCACTATTGGATTTATCCATCGGACCACTAGAATTAAAGTCCACCTTATGCTTCTTATCCCCATGATATCCCTGAGATTCGACGATCTCCATTTCAACTTTGAGGTCACATCGGAAAATTTCTTCATAATTATCGAAGTCACGGATCTCTAAGGCTTTCTGTATGCTAGGTTTTAGTCCACCAAATAAGCGATCAACCTTGCATTCGGGGGTAACGAAAACGTTAGAGGCATATCATGCAAGCCTTGTGAACTTTGCCTCATATGCTCTGATGGATTCTTCATCTTTTCTCTTGTGGGCAAGAAATTACCTTTCCATCTTAAGTCATAGGGTGCGAGGAAAATATTTATTGAAAAACATTTACTATAAATACTTCCATTCCAACACCTCGATCTCTTCCTCAGGCTTCGTATTTTTTATCAATGTCCACCATTGATCAGCTTCACCCTTCATAAGATAATCAGCCAGAAAAAACCTTCTCTTATTCAAAACATTGAATGATAGAGAATATCTTTTCAATGGAGTTGATCCATTGTTCGGTGATTGAGGGATTGAATGATCCATTAAAAGTAGGAGGTCTTTGTCTCGTGAAGCTCTCGATTACAACTTGTTCTTTCTTAGGGGGGGTTGAGCGTTCTTCTTGACCCATGTTTCTATTCAAAACTTGAGTTATCTTAGAGAGTATCATGACAAAGTTTGTGATTCCCGCTCCCATCAGATTGGCCATCTCATTAGAACAGTTGTCACATTGATCTTCATATCGGTTGTTAGCTCGAGTCCTCCTATTACCGGTCATTGGCTGGAATAAAAGGAAAGCTATGGGTAACACAAAAAGGGGAATCCAATGAAAAAATGGGATAGCTTATAAATTAAATTTATTTCCTTAACTTATGAATTTATAGGCTTCAATATATGTAATTCATGATCTACTTCACAACATATATTCTTAGGGGCATTTTTTTTATTCCCTTAATAATGGTTCATACTAAGCTTATGAACTTACCAAATCATATTCCCCATGAGTGTCATAACCAAAAGTGCATCAGGGCCTGTTTTCGTGCACCAGTTCTCATTTGAGTCTAGCTCAAAATGATGTTTTCGGGTTTTACCCATAGATACATCTATGCCAAAGACACCTCTACTTGTTTGTATCTAAATAGAGATTTATTTTCTTGATAAACCACTTACTCTATACTAACCAAAATTTAGGGATATTTTTATTATACTTAGTCTTATCCCTAAGGCTTTCACTAAGGTTTTCTAATCCTAATCACAAAAAATAACTAAATCTATCATATGATACCAACTATAACAACCATGCTCTTTAATACACATTTAAACATGATTTATTACAAAAACATTCACTTAATACAACTCTGAGGATTTAGAGGTCTAGTGTATTGGAAAATTAAGAACATTATATAACAACTTAGAACATAAAACATAACATCTTTATTGAAAATTTCTTTTACATTACCACAACATTCCTTCGTACTTAGCATTGCATGGAATAAACTGAGGACATGCATAAGAAAAGGGTGAGCTATAAAGCTCAGTAAGGGGGTAAACAAGGCATAACATGAAGAATATAGTACATGTTAGGCAATAGGCATATCAATGGAGCACAAGAGAAACATGAACATAAAGGCATGATATAGCACGATTATTATAACATGGAAATGTGGCAACAACATTTAACATGATATTAGCATGAGCCAAGGCTCATTGCACATGAAGCATGAGTAAACTCTCATTGTACTTGAATTACCATGAGTAAACTCTCATTTCACTTGACGCATCATGATACTAATCTTTACCCAATGCATTGGAGTGCTATCAGGGTGCACCCTTTATAAACATTTCATTTCATGCATAAGTGTGTCACATGGATCATACAACATGGATTCATTAAATATCAGAATTTATTCCATGAATAACAGATGTGGAATACATAAATATAAGTCCTAAATCAACAAGTAAATGTTTATAAAAGGTGAATACTCATGATAGAGAAATATGTAAGGTATTCACTTACACGATGATTTTGGCATGGGTAATTTTGGTGTAACTTCGGCAGCATAACATTAAATAGAAATCATAAAATGGGTTGATGAAAGAGAAAGGGGTATCTCATCATTTATACATGAAATGGATAGTAAGGGGGTCATAAAACATAATATACCAACATATTTAATGGAATTTATATGCATAATATAAAATAATTGCTTGAATGTAAATGAGAAGAGAAAAATTCCTTATAGAATTTCAGCATGGTAACGGGTGTGCATTGGAGACAGTAATGAGAGAGAAAGATGTATCTAATCATTCAAAAATAAATAGTTAAGTATGGGGGAGGTGATAAATCATACCTCAACATTTTTAATTTAAAACAAAAGGGTATAACAATATAAAGAAATTTGGACAATAATGAGAAATGAAGAAATCTCTTACTTGGAAGTGTGATCGCAAAGGTTTGGGAGATGATTGAGAGAGGCTTATTGTGAGTTTGGGGATCCTTGGGAGGATTCTAGAGAGAGTAGGGAAGAGTAGTAACGTGCTACAAGGGTTTTTAGTGAATAGAAGTGGAAGATTGGGTGGGTTTATATATGAAAAGAGAGGGGAATTATTTAATATTTTGCAAAGTAATTTTTTTTAATCTATATAATTAAATATTTAAAACTACAAACCAACCCATAGATTTTTACCATGCTTTTTGCCAAAGGAAAGTGGAAAAAAATTATTTTATAAGGCTAATGTCTGAAATTATTAAAATATTAGGTTATCTTATGTAGAGGTGAGTCACACTCTCAAGAAAATCATTTTAAAATGTTAAAATATTTTATAAGTCATGGAGGGTCCACTAAGGCATCATAAAATTAATCAAACAAATATAAAATCACATTATTTTAGAGGTAAAACATATATTTTTTGAAAAAACCTTTTATAGTATTTTATTACATCACTATTGGGTCATTATGATGTCATAAAACACATTATATATTTAAACAGTATTTAATTTTTACCCAAAAAATCAACGCTCAGAAAATTATGAAAAAATCACCATTAGATAATTTCAACATCATGAATCAAAAAAATGATATTCATTTTATCTAAATAATTTTCTAAATATGTAAATTTCCATTTTTAAAATAAAAACCGACATTTATTGAAAATTCATGGGTTTTGACAAAAACAGTTTTCAAACCTTAAAATTATACGATCATTTATATTTAATAAAAAGTAATTTAGTAACAATATTTTATTAAAATATTATTTAATTAAAAACCATTAATTCATCAAAATATATTTCTTTATTGAATTTAAATATTAACTAAAAATATTATTTGTGCTTTAAAAAAACATTTACAAAGTAACAATAATAAAATGAATGCATATTATTTATACAAAATAATGCACATAATCATAGTGCTAGGGTCTTGTTACATAACCCCTTATAACACTCACATAAGACCTAAGGGTAAGGTGTGCGATGGTGACAGACTCTTGGGGCAGCTCTAATAACGACGCTCTGGTGGTAATCTCTATTAACTTTCACTTCTCCCACAGGCGATTCCGTTCAAATTTAATGTGTTGAAGATCGGCTTGGGATTGGTCAAGAGTGATGCCCAGTGACGCTACCTCATTTCCAAGCTCTGATAAATGGGCTTTATATGGAGCAATTATATCGGATGAGGTCATCGCTTCCTTTTTCTGAATAAATTGGATTTTTTAAAGCTCTATATTTATAATAATCATGTGATCATTGTTCAACGGCTATATTAACAATGATAACAATTCTTAATAGTATTTTAAAATCCAAAAACATAAAACCAAGGAAGTGCATATGTTTTATATAGCCATTTTACATAATAATACATTTAATTAAATCAAGAAAAAATTTCATTAATAAAAGTTTGGGTCGTTACACGGTGTCTGGTCGTGTACTCCACAAGGTCATGTGCCCCTACATGGGTTGTATGGCCCAGTACATGGCTACACTGCCAATTCCTAGTACACATCATGTATAACCCATATATGGCGTGTACTTCCAAAATATCATACTCCCCAAACAAGAATAACACACATTGTGTGTTCCTGAACTACACACTTTGTGACCAGGATTTCCAAACGAAAAAACACCCAAATCACCTGAAACCCTTATTTACCCCCAAAAATATATTGACTGACAAGGGGTACTATGTAGTCAACATGGGGTTTAAAATTTTAAAACAAAATATATATGGTTATTTGTGAAAAAACATAAAAATGGCCAACCTTTTGGTTGATCTGCCAAATCTTCCTTTGTTTCCATGCTCCATGACCACCGAAAAATAATCCATCTCATCCCAAGATTTGTGGAGGTACCAATATTCCTCTCCTTCTCTTTTTACCTCTCATTATCCATTTATATCTAGTTCTTGTTGAAGGAGACCCCCCTGTGGGCATGCGTGAGAATCCATGGTGGATGAAAAAAAATTGAAAATAAAATAATAAAAATGAAATGAAAAATAAAAAGGGTGTCCAAGCCAACCCCAGTGCCCAACACAAGTTTATGACTCACCTTGTAAAAAATCCATCCATCCAAAGTTGGGAATTTTTATTTTAAAAAAGTGAGGGTCCAAGGCTAGAAAAAGTCAAGGGCATCTAAAATAATGCAAGCCCAAGGCATCAGATCGAACAAGATTAACACACTCAGGGTGAAGGGAGCCAATGCTAGAAAAATTGATACTCGGGGAATCAAGCGAGGCCTGGGAAGGAAAGAAATCTAAAACCATGTTACCTTATCTCTAAGTATGTGTGAGCTCGATATATCTATCAAAAAACTCCATGTACTAACAAATAGTATATGTGATGGCCCATGGGATGGAACTCATACCTTTGATTTACTTGAGAAGAATCAATGAATCAGTTTCCCCTCTTTTTAGAGCAACACCATGAGAATGACATAGAGATAAGCCTTTAAGCGTGGTAACAGATTTCTCCATAAGGGAGTCACCTGGACCGAGGAAAAAATTGAAATCAAGGAAGACTAACCCATTCATGTCCCACACAGCCCCTCCACCCCGCATGAAACCATATTTGCATGATCTGTCTATGTTCATAACAAGACCCCACTCAGGAGGAGACCATCTCACCCAATTGCCTTGAGGATGTCGCCCTAATTCTGAGTCACCCATGTTGCTACCAGCCAATAACCAACGTAGAGTGGGAGAAAGTTTCCACAACTTGATTAAAGGAGCAAGATCAGGTGCCAAATCCCTAGCCCATACTTTAACTGATAATAGAGAGCTACTGCATCCCTCGCCCCTAGCCTTATTTCGATATAACCAGATAGTCCATCACCCAGCCATAAAGAACATCGCTCGGGCCATACGCTCCTAAGAAAAAGCATCTGAACCAAGAAACCAAGAATCCAGGAAGAAATCACTAAAGACCCATGTATGTTCCTTCTAGTGATCCTGCCAAGGTCCTTCCAGATGGTGCATACCCAATCGTTGTGGAAGAACATTTGATCAGCAGACTCAACATATGGGGTGAAACAACACTCACATTTAGAAGTGATGGAAACCCCTTTTTCGTACACCCTCATCAGTGGGTAAATCATGGTTTCAGAGACACCAAATAAGAAAGTTTAATTTAATAGGTAAGTATTTACACCATAAGACACCACCCCAATCATCCAAACTATTTTTTGTATGCATAGAGAGGCGATAAGACTTCGAGGAGAACGTACCATATGGGGATAAAGTAAAAAACCAATTTGTCTAGTTTAGAGGAGAATGAAATACCTTGAAGAACCTCCTGCTATTGAGTGATGAGAATAGCCTGAGTAAAGTCAGGGAAACTGGTAGCCTTAGAAAAAGTCATGTTAGGTGCTACGAACCTGGGAAATTTAAGAACAGTCTCCACCCAGTTATCATTCCAAAAGCTAAGGGAGTTGTTTCCCATGATCAATTGTGAGTCGTGTTGAAGTTAACGAATGTGTCAACGAGTAACTTCCCACGGCTTGGTGCATCTACCATCAGAGACTTCAAAACACGCTCTGTATTTGCGCCTCATGAAACTTCAACAAAGAGAATTCCCTTACATCACATCCCAATCCAACTTGGATGGGAGAAAGGCCATGGTGTCCCTGCCATTCCTGAGATTGATACCACCTTCCTTATCAGCCTGTGCCATTTTATCCCATGAAGCCTAATGACATATCCCCTCCGCCTGAGCATCCCATATAAAAATGACCATGATGATCTCAATATTGCGAATAACCATCTTCAACACAATAGTGGCTGAAAGAATATGAATAAGAATTGAGGTTAAAATGCTATTGAAAAGGGTGTAGAGGCCCTCGCATGAGAGAAAGTGATTTTTGCAGTTGAGAATACGAGAAGAAACTCTCCTTTGGAGATCTCCATACTCTCTTAAATTTTATTCCCTCTTATTTCTGAGCATAACTTTGAGAGATATATACTACATTTTCAAAGTTAATGAGATGTCCACTCCACGTGAAATAAGTTTAAAGGATTTGACTAAGTATCTGAATGTTTCTTCTTGCTCCATTGGTAAAAATGAGAATATTATCGGCAAAAAAGATGATAAATCCAATTAAGGTTCAGTTTTCACCAGAAAGGTTGAACAAAACCATCTATGTTTCTTTTATTAAGGTACCTCCTAAAGGCGTCTTGGATCATAATGAAAACACTATGGGAGAGTGGATCTCCCTGTCTGAGGCCTCTGGCTAATTTGAAGAAGCCATAATTTTTACCATAAAATGTGATAGAAACTCACAGAGAGCCAATACACCTAAAGAAAAAATCAACCACATTATTATAGAAACTCATGCACCTCATGACTCGGATGATGTAGCTCCACTCAACTCTATCATATGCTTTATCCATATCAATCTTGATGTCTATGTTCGATCCTAGGACTTTTTTATGAATATCACTAATCATTTAATGGGTCAAGGAAATGATCATTTTAGAAAGAGCCTGGAAAGACATCCAGATTGGGGGCGCTCCTGTGAATGAGAGAAGACACTGCCTCCCAAATTTCCTGTTTGTCGGGTAGGCTCTCAAAGACATCATTAGTATCGGAGGAAACCACATGAGGGATAGATTTGAAAAGATCACTATGGAAACAAAGGTAGCCATCCTACATGTGAGGGATAGAATCCACAAGAAGATAGTGAAAATGTCACGAGGTCATGCCTCCAACAACACGGGGATCATTTGTAAAAGATCCATCTTCCAAGAGGATATTTGTAGTATGGCACTGTTTACTTTCCCTGATACAAGAATGGAATAAGGTAGTGTTTTTATCCCCTTCCCTAATCCAAGTCACCTGAGATCTCTCAATGGCAATTCTCTCTTGTTCAAGGAGAAAATCAGCAAGCTGATTTTTCAAACTAGCAATCTTATTAAAAACATTGACATCCCAACGTGCCTCAAGGTCCGCTTCAGCCTATTCAATATCATCTTTGAGGCAATCTCGATCAAGAAACATGGAGGGTCTAGAGTTAGCCAAAATGCGGAGTTACTCCTTCAACTACCAGAGTTTATGACAAAACCCAACCCAAGAGCCAACGTGCATGCATTTCTCCCAGGAAGAACGTACCACTAAAGAAAAATCAGGGACAACCACACATCGACTTGAGTAAATGAAACGGTCATTCCGATAATAACTATCATGCAGGTTGACTAGGAGAGGGCAGTGATTAGAGAGTGCACACAGCAAGTGCACCACATTGGCATTTGAAGGGAGAAATAAATTGGAGATTAGAAAATCAGCAGTCAAGCAAGCTCCACACCTGGCGCCTTCCTTGTTGGTTATTACACCATGTGAACCTGTCACCAGAGTATCCCAAATCGAGCAGGCCATTTTGGGATGCAAAGCACAAAAGTCTTGTCTATCCTTCCAAGGGTAGACCTATTCACCTTTTTTTCTATCAGATCCAGAATAGCATTGAAATTCTCTCTAACTAGCCAAGGCTCCACCCTCGAATTGAAGTTGCTCAGGTCCTACCAAAGATCTTCTCTACCCTTCGGGTCGTATTTAGCATAAACAATAGAAAGGAAGAAAGAAAAGCTTCCAAACTTAATCTTAGATGAAACATGCCGAATAGAGGCAATAATCTTTTCCACATAGAGATCGTCATTCCAAAAAATCCAAATATGGTTATTCTCTAGTTCCTCATGCATGAAGTTTTTAAGGCCAAGCTTGAAAGCAAAGTCACAGATTTTAGAGGATCGTTGTTTGTTCTCTAAAACATCCACCATCGACACATTGGAATGAAAACTCTAGAATATGATGAAATCATTCTTCACATGTGCCCCCATTCCCTAGGAATTCCAAATTAGTAGAGAGATCATTGAAGGGAGGGGCATTCAGCTTTGGTCCCTGACACCGATGAGATCTTGAACTGCAAGGAAGTATAGGCTTGTTCTATTTTGACCTGTGCGTGAGTACGAACACCACAGATAGGAGTGGAATCTGTACAGGGGTCCCCAAAAGATAAAACATTGAAACCATTAGTGCAGGGTATGGAGACAATGGCCAAGGGGAAACAGCTGATCGGTGAGAGGCACGAAGAAGAAACAGGAGATTTCCCCTCACGCCAGGAAGAAGGCTGGGTCTCCTGGTGGGGAGCCACTGGAACAATGGGCTAGTTCAGCCGCGCAGAAGCAATCAGAACCGAAGACTCATCCTCATGGTCGGAAACATTCCTAAAAGAAAAAAACACCACCTGCTTGGGATTCACTGGATAATGCAACTTGTTCTCCTGCACGGAAGCCACAGAATCAGGAGGTATAGGAGGGGAACGAAAGACCACCATGTCAGTCCAAGGATTCCTTAGATCCGTAGAGGTACCCCCATTATCTAAGAGCGAAGGAGAAAGAAAAGTCTACGGAACAAGATCAAACAAATATGAATGAGCCTGAGATTCAAGGGAGCAATTCTTCGTCAAAGGGAAAAGGGAGGCGGCCATGATACCCGAACCTTCATGTTGAGCAAGGCCCGAAGTAGGGGGAGGATCAGAAAGACCACCAGATATATAGGAGTGGAATTTGTAGAAGATAGGGAGGGAGTGGTCCTACAAGTAGAAATCAATGAAAAATCTCATGGGGGATAGATACACCATAGATTTCCACCAAAAGACAGAGTCACCAGCTTTTAGAAGAATACGCCCAAGAAAGGTATGAGAAAGATCCAGCTCAAAACAAATCCTAGCCATCCCCACATCCTGAAGTTGCACGGTCCTCTCATCAGCACAGATAAAATCCCCAAGGTTATCGCCAATGCAACGCAGAAAATCACTGTTGTGAAAGGGAAGAGGAAGAACCAAGAGATTAACCCAAACCACAACAAGAGGCGAGCCCCTGCAAAAGTGGGCCTCCATCGACCACCGGAAGAGGTTAAATATCCATTTTCCGACTAAGCATGGAATGAGAGACCAGGCACAGACAAAATCAGCATGGTATGAAAAACTATACAAAAATCCTTAGGGTTGAATATGGAGACAGGAGCCGACGCTTGTGACCCCTAGGATTAACAATGTTCTGAAAAGGGGAAGGGGAGGTTTGTATGCGCCAAACTGTGCAAGCAGAGTCCACTGATGAGAATCTACAGCTAAGTCAAAGACCCTAAAAAAAAATTAATAATAGGAAATTCATCACATAGGAAGTTTGAAATTCGTCTTATCGGACCTTAGACATCAGAGGGAGCAGACCTGACCTCGACGGAGCCGGACCCAGAAGCACATCTTTCAGGGAGGGACCCTTCAAGGAGATCGAGGGATGCTGAGCTGCAAAATCCAAATCCAGGAGGCCGTGAGCAGAAAACTGGCTAGAGGAGGGCTGGGAGGGGCCATATGTTGCAAGAACATGCGCTGATGAGTCAACCGGCAACGGAGGAGGGTGAGACGCGGGCGGAGGAATTTGAAAATCCAGAGGTGCATGAGGCGCGTTCTCCACGGGAGGCGAGCCCATATTCTCCCCTAATCCACATTATGGAATCAATGATAGGGAGGAATCTTAATATAAAACTCTATTCAAATGATATAGCCAAACAAAGCAGCATGAATAAATTAATATTTTATTAATTGAATATTAATTATTAATTATTCCTCTAAAATTCAAATGGCTCGAAATTCCACAAAACTCAAGTCCGTGTTAAAACCATATTCCAATACCAACTAGGTGGACATAAAAATTATCTGAGACTATCTCCTAAGGTAAAATGACCATTTTACTCCTTATAATCATTTGATAGAAAAAAAAATCAAAATTCATCTCAAAATTCATGTTTGTAAAAAACACTGGTTCTTACAATGTTCCCTCCATAAGCCTTCTCGTCCCTAAGAATACTTTGTGGTAAATCTAATATTCATGCTCTCATCCTAAGAATCTGTGTAACAACTCCATATTGACTATCCAATGATGAGTCGCATAGTGTCAACAACTGTCACCTACATGGGATACACTTAACAATGGCCGATCTAGTACTCACCACCCTAGGAATACCCTTATCATCGTCTCACAACCAAACATTAAGCTCAAGGAATCATGAAAATAATCAATTGAAATTGAAATTGAGGTTCACCACCCTCAGATGTCCAACGGTGCACTCCCCACCATATGGATTACCTTACACCGCTCCTCAATAACAACCTAAACAAGTTCCTCACCCACAAGGAAAGTTTTTTAAAATAAAAGAATCTTTACATACAGTTTAGACTATCTCTACTTACCCAGAATGAAGTCAAGATAGAGCATGATTTTATCTAATTAAGAGTATAATAATATTCCAACAAATGCATGTATATATCTCCCGATCTATGCTCACATCAATTGGCTAACATGAATTTAACTAACACTTGACATCATATCTCCCAACAAAGAATGTTCAAGTCCAACCATGGTTTAAACATAAAATATTACTTGATTTATCCTTGATGTCTCCTCTACCATAGAGAGATATTTATCATAAAAGTAAAACTCCCCAAGAAACCTTTCACATGGAAATTCTTGAAAACATCAATCCTCAGCATACACCCAACCACCCACTGATTTACAACAGAACAATACCACGTGTAACCAGCATGTACCAATATTATATTAATTAGTCATCGTGAGTTTTCCATTCCAAGGTTAATATGGTAATTATAAATGGAATGTCATTCCAAACAAACCAGAATCTCCCTTGAAATTCCCATTCAAAATTGAGCACCTCACATGTTCCATGATTTATTCCATGGTCATCTGTCACCTGAAATCATTCCAGTCATGAGCATCAACCCAAAATCTTACTACATTAGCAACATCAAAACATTCATTCCAATCTATATAGGGAAACACTTTATATATTTTTACTGATATATTAAATAACTTAACCTAAGAAAAAACACCCTAAAAGGACTATAACACATGGGAATCAAGTGCCATATTGGACTACTACAGTCATTACACCTCCTGTGTATGAGAAAAATGTAATCAACCTCACCACCAAATACCTCGACATAGATCCACATAGCATGCTATTCTAAGGAAATATATATATATATATATACACATGTAGGATCAATTTAGTATAATTCCACCAAAAACCAATATGGTAAAAACCCATTTAGGTTATTGTGTGAATCATATGATCCAAATATTTTGCATGAGACCCCACTTTCCATTTACTGGACAAGAGTCAAAATCAATCACTGGCCTCTCACCAATTTCCACGTACTAGTAATACATAATAAATCATAAAATCCACACAATATGTACATCACTCAAATATAAAATCATATAAAACTGTAACATTGCAGTTCAGAATAAAAATAGCACAACCCTAGAAACTAAGACTTCCTACCTGAACAACTGTTCTCGATGCACTGGTTTGATTTCCATCATAGGATCCAAAAAATTCCTAATACTCATGTATACCATTTCCTAATTATTAATAAAATAGAAAATAAACACCAATTATTTCAATTTGTAACATCCTGAACTGAGACCCACTAAACTAGTTGTCCGAGTGAATTCTTTAAGAGGTTCCAAGCATGCCACTTCATACGCTAGAGGCTACTGACTAGCAATGAGGGAATATGATGTGTCTGTGGAGAGAATGTTCCCTCATATTAGAGTAAAAAACAACATAAATCACTAGATATCATCCAAAGAATAAATTTAACTTAGTGAACAATCTATAAACAAACTGAAATAGAACATGTTGTAATAATAAATGAAAAGTATATAAAATATTAAATAGCCATGTTAAACATAAAAAACTAGTCACCCACTTGTATGACCACACATATATAAGTACTTAAAAAAAACTAAAATAAAAGTATAGTTCTTCACTACTTAATCATAGCCAGAGCACATAACTGATATCTAAAAACTTTCAAACTACATCAGTCCGATCATATGAATACACACATGTGGCTCTTCTTGATCATGAAAATATGGGTTTTAGCCCTCTCCCCCATGGTACTTTTTAAAAACTCAAAATAATACATAATGTATTCATTCACACTTAGGTGCACGTACATGGGTGATAAATAATCTTAGTAGGCCACCCCAATGATAATACTATAATATGATTCTATAAGTTCAAGTTTATGCGATATGATCAGCCTAGCCAAGACACAAAAGAAATTATAACCAAAAAAATAACATGAAACCACAGTCGAACCCTGGATCTGTGATCCCAGTCAACTGGTTAATGTTCCAACATATATATTTAAATTTACATGTGTATATGTGTATATTCCCATACATATAAATATATACATAAATATGAATATACATGAGTAAGGTAAATGAAATAACATAAAACCATCAACAATCGATCCTTAGGTCTATAATCCTGGTCACTTGGACATCCTGTGAAAAGGGTATTGAGATAGATGTCCTACCACTCAATCCATGTATCATTAAATTTATATCTATTTAAATAATCCTAATTGATGATACCTTATTTGAATAATTTTGAAAATGACTTTGAGAAATCCACATCACTAGAGGGGAAAACTTGTCCAACCTGTGTTTCAAATTCACTCACCTCTGATCATTATAATGAAGGATTACAAGGGGTACATTTGTAAATCCTACAAATTTCCACTAATATGGACTTCATGTCACTCATTACATGTAATGTATAGTATAATTTTTTATCCCTAGGTACTAGTCTGTAGGTGGTCACGACATTGAGACCTGGAAAATTTCTAAGGGTCTAACACTTAGGTGATCTGTGAGATCTCATCGGTGAGATATCATGCCCAGCCCTTGAGGTCTCTAAATAGGGAAAACGTAATCATCCTTTCAATCGAGAGAGAGTAATCATCCATGAGTATCCAACAATGCGAAGTGACATGTCCAACACTATGGTTAACTAATCGATCAGGGAGATCATAATCATTCATATAACTCGGGGGAGCATAATCATCCACGAGTATAATAAGATCAAGGATAGCATAATCATTCTCAACACATTTAAATTATAGGAGAGAGGAATCGTCATCATCATATAATAAATCTTGGGGAGTGGAATCATCCTTATCACTCGAGAGAGAGTAATTATCCATGAGTATCATTACTAGATATTTCATGCCCATATATCGTAATAATAGGATCAAAAGTCATATCCTAGGAATCACCTATGGAGATCCTAATAATATAATAATCAAACATATAGGTTCAACAGCTAGATCTCAGGTATTATATCTGGTCTTCCCAATAATAATAATAATAACACGGATCAGAACACAAATCCCAGTAAATACATCTATGCATCCTAATAAATGAGTAAGAAGGATCCTAAGAAACACATATTCGCAACCTAAATACTCACACCACATCATGTTAGGATCAACATCCACAAACTAAGAAGCACCTCTTATAATCATAACTGCATTAGCATCAAATAGATGAATGTATGAATAAATGTGTGATAGTGGATAAACACATAATCCCACCACTACTACCACATCCCAATGGGATTCCACATTAAATATTAGTTCTAATGTGACACACACTACCATCTCTTCCCAAACCCGATATACAAGCTCAAGGTTAGGAAAACATCGGGGCACCCATTGTGTCCCACAAGTCAAAAAACTGGAAGGCATCCTATAAAGGATCCTCATGGTATACACATAAGTGAAGGCTTCCTACTTGGGATCCACATCTATGAAGGAAAAAAAGAGGAATCCTACATGGGATCCTCAAATGATAAGTAATGGAAGAATCCTAATCAGGATACTCTGAATGGTATAAGGAATAGGTTTCCTACACAATACCCTCAATAAGAGTGATAAGACTGAGGGATCCTTCATGGGATCCTCAGGGAGGGTAAACAAGTAAAGAGATTCTACAATTGACTCCCTAGGCCAACATGTAAGAAAAGGAATCCCACCGAGGAGCCTCAGTAAACACAAGAGGATAGGGTTATCCTACTCATGATTCTATTGGACGAAATGAAAGAAGATGTATCCTACAAGGGATCATTGGAAATAACTAACTCATGGCCTCCTTTGATAGAATAGAAAATTTCACAAGGTATACATTCCCATAAGGACAGCTAAAATAAATAATTAAAGAGAGATGGCCCATGTCCTTTCTTGGATCAACAACTCACTCTAAGGAGACAACTGTATTAGATTACTAGAGGAAGAGCCTCTCCATTAGTCATGTCTAGAAAATCCACCTAGGTGTCCTCAGACTATCCCAAGGGTTTCAACATCATGATCTATGTATAAAGACACTCAATAAAGACAACTCGTGGGTCTAATTATGATTCCAATGCATGAATAGTGGAAAAACCCTCAAAAGGGTAGCTAGGAGAAGTACCCAATGTGTACTCTCAAACCCACACATGGGATTGAAAAAATACCAAGAACACAATGTGTATGATACGTACTTGGTTTGTACCCTACAAGAAGTACCAACCCATGTAACTCACATGTTATGTCCATATATATCACTTGGTCATGTACCACTAAACTGTGTGTCACCCATATAGGGTCAAGCCATGTACTCTACATGGACATGTTCCCCTATACGAGGTGCTTGGATGGGTACTCGGATACATTGAAAGTCCCGGTACATGATGTGTATACCCCATACATGACATGTACTTCTAAAAGATCATCTTCTCCAAATAGTAAGAACACATGGCGTGTGTTCCTAAACTATATGTAGAGTGATTAGGATTTCCAAATAGGGAACCCCTCATATCACATAAAACCCTAGTTTTCCCCAAAATAAGATATTGAACCAGAAGAGGTCCTACACAATAAAAAAAAGGGGGTTCAAACATTAAAAAACTAAAAAAACTACATTGATTTGTGAGAAAACATAAAAAACATCCTACCTTTGGGCAGAATCAACCGAATATTTGCTCGTTTCCATGCTCCATAACCACCACACAATGATCTGGCTCATCCTAATCTCCATAGTGGTACCAATATTCCTATCCCTCTTATTCTCTATATTCCTCTCACATTATCCCATTTTTTAGTGGAGGTTCCATGGGAAAATGAATCATAATCATGGGAGGAACAAAATAAAAGAGGAACAGAAGAGAAGGAAAAAATAGAAATAAAAATGGTCACAGGCTGGCCCCAGTTCTCAACACAAGTTTATTTCCCACCTAGGAAAAAATATTCATTATAGATGCAAAAAAAAAGTAATGTAATATTAATCTGACACACCATTCAAAATATATATCCAAAAAAATCTTCATAGATAAATTAATATTTAATTAAATAAATATTAATTATAAATTATTCTTCTATAATTAGAACTTATTAGAATTATACCAAACTATATTTCATGGGTAAAAACCTAATTCTAAGACCAAAGGAGTAGTTAGAAAAAATATCCAAACACATATGCTTGGGTAAAATGAAATTTTACCCCTTATATACATCTGATAGTAAAAATTCAAATTTCTTCTCAAAATTCCAGTTAGAAAAAACAAAGGTCCTTACACTTTTCAATGGAAAACATAAATATGGAATTTTTTCTGTAGTGGTGTAAATATTTTTGGAATAATATAATATTTCAATGGAATAGAAAACCAAATTTATCATCCTCTCCTTTATTTACCTCAAAACTGCTTCCAGAACACCGTCACTATCACAACACAATAATTTAAAATGATATTTTCAATCAGGGGTAGAAATAATAGGTGATGTTATGAGTTTTTTAAAATATAATAAATGATTCTATAAATTTATCATAAAATGGTGTATCCTAAACTAAAATTTATAAAAGGGGCCTAGTGATTTTAGAAAATTATTTAATGAACCTCTGATAAAAACTAGCATGACCTAAAAAACATCCAATTCCTTTAACACTTTTTAGAAGTGGTATATTTTAGATAATTTTTATCTTATAATTTGTAAAATTATCCTCATAATAGAGACATTTTTTCTTATTAATATTCCTTAAGTTACCATAAAATAACATTTTTTCAAGTCTAAAACATTGTTTCTCTCTTCACGTCATTGTAAAAAATATCATATTATCAGTACGCTATTCAAAATAGATTCCATGATTTATGAATTATCCCTGAATACTTCAATTATAATTTTATCTGTATCCTAAAATATGGTCATCATACACCTCTGAAAGGTGATTGGATCACTACACAATATAAAGGGGATTTTTCAATAGGAAATTGTTCTAAATTGGAATATGAATGTGGTCTTTTACTGGTCTAGAAGGGAAATGTGGGTCTAGTTGCAATAAGAAGAGACACCAAGAAAAATAAAAAAATCATTTTTATCTAATCTCTTTATGTATTTTCTCTAAAAATGGAATAGGAATATGTCTCTTCATTGTTGATGAATTAATTTTTATATAATAAATAAAACAATCCAACTGTTCATTATCTAAGTTCATAATTTCATATTCCATTCATTTTTAATAATGGAATCCCCAACGTTTTTTTGGACTCCACTGACCGGAAAAATCCATGGGATGTATGAAATAGGTAATATGATTACAACATCTAGAATTCTAATCATCTCCTCCCAAATATCATATTCTATGATTGGATTTAGTATGCTCTTCCCATAAACACTTGGTTTATAGTTAGACTATATTGGAATTTTTTGTATGTTATTTGAAGGTATTATCCACTTAATATAAATAATGGTAAAATTAATAACAAATATTAACATAATCAATATATTCAACTTGACTTTCTCCTAATTTTAAGGATATAACAAGATGTAGTGAAGAGTACTCCCCTAAAAATGAGTGTTACAAGTGAACTTGTATGGGGTTTATAACTAACTTGGGTGATTTTTGACTAGATGGAATACACTCCAGCCTATCAGGTCCTCAATCTATCACTTAATGAAGGAAACAAAGAAAAAATATTCTCCAAAATTGATTTTACCTACGAACTGATCCTCGTATTTAGAATCTATTATTGTATTTAGAATGTTTTCTAGTTAAAACTCTTCTAGGTGGTCTAAGTAATATCCCAAATAATCATATGAATGTTTTTTATCTGTTAGAGACTTTTATTATATATGTTTTTAGGAATTGGTTTCCTATTAATCACATATATCATCCTCAAAAACTCATAAAATTCCTCATCAACTAGTTCCTTAATTTTTAAAATCACATCTCTTGAATTGACTTTACATTTTGCATCTTTTTTATTTAAAAAAAAATTATGATTCATTCTTTCTCCAAAGTTAAAAATAAATTCACCCTTAAACACATTTATAATAGCTCCTCCTATGGCTTAGAAGGGCCTTAAAAAATGATTATAACTTACTTATAACACTCTATGTACAATTAATTAAAATTAGTAGGTAGTTATAGCTTCCATACTCCAACAGGTAAGTCATCCAATCTTCCAACATGGTGGGAAATAGTTTGGACATTTTAATAAAAGCATCTATGTTGGGTTATCGTATTCCTAATTTCTGGTTTTAAAGCAATTATAATGTTATCAAATTTATACTATCACCAAGGTCACATGAAGAGTTAAATAGACCACTATCTCATAAGGTTAATAGGATGAAAAAATTTCATACATCAAGAAGTTAATGAAGTATTATATTCTGAAGGATAACACTACGCTCATCTATTATACTGTAGGTAATAAATTCTTCCAATTATTTTTAATTTGATAAAATTTTCTTTAGTAATTTAAAAAGTTATTGGATTTGAACAATTGATTCAAGGAAATGAATATTGATTTGAAGATTCTTGAAAATCTAAAGGAATTTGGGAATCCATGGTTCCAAATTATTTTTCTTAATTTCTTGAGAGAGGGGATGGTTGGGATAAATATTTTAAAAATATAAGGAGTCCCTTAATCTTCATCTTTAATATTTTCATTCCTTTTTTCTATTTATTTTTAATTCAATTTAATTTTTTTTTCATGTGGAACAATATTAGTAAATTTATTTTCATAATTGTTTTACATCTTTCAAGATTCTATAAATTCAAGATTTTTTCTTTCATATTAATTCATAATTCTATTTTGAGAAAATTTGGGGAAATTTTGAAATTTATGATTAGTTTGAATACTACTCTTAGTTATGATAGTCATGATGTTTTTATTTAGATTAACTTTTGATGTATTTGGAAGTACCTCTTAATTCTCTATAAATTTGACTGATTTTAGTTTTAAATTTGTTCATTTATTTTTTTAAGAAAACATTTGAGATTATATATCATCCTTGTGTTTTTTCACTCGATAATCCATCATAATAAATATTTCATTCATAAGACCTAATAAATTACCTTGGGAATTAGAATACTTATCTCTTTTTTGGTTTTGGAATTTTTCATGGGATGTTGTGAAAACACAAGTGGATTAGTTGTTCCAAACACTACTTGTTCTTTCCATAAATGGTTTGGACAGTTCTTATATCCCTTGATAAAGTTACTAGAGAAATTTTCATCCCTTTGATACAACCTAGGTTAATACCCAATGAAATTAAAATTTTCATTGGGCAAGTTAGGCATATTAAATTTAGTACAATAATAATTTGAATGCACAAGCATTCTACAATGTTGTAATTACTCCCCAAGTGAATTGATAAAATATTTAATATAAAAACCAACTCCATTAATTTAATATTGTTGAAAAATTTTGGTTTATCTCTTATGCATGTTTCTTCTTATAAGGTATTTGTGTTAAGAGTCTTGTGAAATAATGTTGAAAATATTTATTAACTCTTCATCTTTTTTATTAAGGAATTCACCTCTTTATATTTTTTTATTAATGGTACGAGTTTAGGATAATGTAAAAGGAATCCATAAGAAATTTTAGAGTACACTGATGGGTTAGAGAGTTCCTAAAAAATCCTCTAAATATATCTGAAACCTCATGGAATAGCTCACCCTTTTCCTGGATGAAACTAGTGATATTATTACTAATTTCATTTTTCATTCTTCTTAGGTAAAATTTCATGAAAAAAATCATTGAATATCAGGTCCCATGTGTCAATATTATTCTCAACTATTTCCTAGAATCATTTCATATCATTATCCTTAAAGAAGAAAGGATAAAATCTAAACCTAACCTCTTTATCACTCAATCTATTAAGTGGATGTTTCCACACCAGAGTATAGAAATCCAAATAAAGTTAAGAGAGCCTTCAATATATAATAAATTATAGGATGGAAGAAAATAAATGTAGAACTATTTGACCTCATAATTCCTTGACCTAGGAGTCATCCTAATTCATAATGGATTACTATAAATAAACTTCATCTAAATCTCCCAAATCATTGGTCTCTCAACAACCTATTCTCTAAGAAGAGGTGGAATATTTTTTTCAAGTTGTCTTAATACATCCCTATTAACTTCTATTTTACTTTTTATTCTTCTTTAGATCACAATTTTTTGTGGATTTTAGGAATATAAGGCTATAAATTTTATACATGTGATACCATATGTACGTACAATAAAATTTCACTAATATTAACCAAACAACACAAAAAAGATTCTAATATATGGTATTCCTCACTAAAAAAGATATTTTCATTATTTTCTTGATTTATTTTTAGTTTTTTTATTTCAATTTATCTTCCCCAATAATTGTTACAAATTATGATGAGTTAATTAGACTTATCAAAATGTTTATTTTTTCTAACAAAAAAATAATAGTGTAATGAGAATGATTGAACCCTCAGGGGTGGTTAATGTGTGTACTAACCAAGGGAAAAAAGGCATAAAAATGAAAAAAAATAGAGATGATAATAGGAATAAGAGTAATTAATGAAGTAGTACTGATCGTAGGTAAATAGTTCGTGAGAGAAAAATAGACCAAATATAGGTAAATAACAGAAAATAAAGAGGAAAGGTAATTTTATTGAATAATTTGGAAAAAAATCCTTAATTAATGCATTTAGAAAACCACTGGTACTAATACAAAATTAGTTGGTAAATTTTTTTGACTAGACGACCTATAATTGGTTAAATTATATATTATATCAACTATATAACTTGATAAATCCTGAAAATGGTGAAATAAGAATTCAACAATATAAAATTTTCAATTGATAATGTTGTGTTACACTCATTAACAAATCTCCAATTAGATTTATTTTCAAATGATAAAATAGTGGAAGTAACACCCAACAAATATAGAAAATAATGATCATTCTTGAATTATTGATATTATAGGATTCCATAATAAGTGGAAATAAAAAGTAGGATAAATGGAAAATGAATATTCTCTATTAAGGAGATCCAATTCCTATATAATTTGTGGCTATTTCCCATAGTCTATGTTGAACCTCCCTCTAACCAGTGATCCTATTTCAAATGATGAAGCACATCATAAAGTATAAACATATAGTGTCATCTATCATTAAAATTTAATCCAAATGTATCTCTTAATACATCCATGTGGTAGGTTGATACTAATCATTTTCTTTAACTCACAACTGAAGAAAATATCATTTAAAATAATGGCCTCCCCAACATGGGTATTTATTCATTTCTAAGTAATATGGACATGGACATGAAAAAAACTTGGATTACACTTATCAAGTGTCTATAACAATCTCTAGAATATATTCATGTACTTTACTTCATTGTATTTACACCTCCATCCTTATCATAACACCTACATGCCTTTCCATTTTCCACCTAAAAATCTTGCAATGTAATTTTATAAAAATAATACCCAAACTTCAAAGAATATGTAGTTTCATAAAAAAAATTATGACAAACCTGTGGAATATTTATCATTGATATAAATCACCCATAACACTTCAAAATTTAATATTACAATTTAAAACTGAATACAATAAGAAATTTGTTCTAAAAAAGTATTAAAATTTCACTAATAACTTATAAATAAATTAGTCCAAAAAATAATCGTTTCCATGAAGAAATTCAAAGAATAATACTTTCAACACATATTAAGAAATATTCAATAATAACTCTTTTAGGGAATAGTTTAACATCAAAACACAATTATTACTAAGGAATGGGTGCAAAGAATGTATCCCAATAAGGCCACACTAATATGATACATCAAGTCACTACTGGAAATAAGCCCATTTGCGGCGGGTCAGTTGCGACGGGATCCCGTCGCAAAAGCCTATTTGCAACGGGGGTCCGTCGCAAATGACCCGTTGCAATAAATGGCATCGAAACTAACACTATTTGTGACGGGTCCGTCGCTAAAAATATTATTTGCGACGGTAATATGTCCTGTCGCAAATACTAATCGATATATATATTAAAACCATTAAATAACACTTTTGCGATGGGCCCGTCGCAAATGTTATTTGCGACGGGCCACGAATACCATCGCGAAAGAGTTAAATTTTTTTCAAAAAAAAAAGAAATAAGTAATTACGACGGGCCCGTTGCAATTTCCTATTGCGACAGGCAAACATTCCCGTCGCAATATGCAATTTTAAAAAAATTTAAAAAAAATTAATTACGATGGGATACCGTCCCGTCACAATAGGTAATTGCGACGGGATGATTATCCTGTCGCAAATATGTATAAAAAAATAATAAAAAAAATATTAATAAATTTTTTTTAATTAATATTATAATAGTAATAATACAATTATAATTCAATCAAATATTATAACAAAAAATCGTTCAAATATTTATTAAATTATAATTAAATTAAAATATTAAAAAATTTAAATATATATTAAAAAAATAATATTATAAAATATGAATAATATTATTAATCATATTAATATTGTAATATAAATAATATAATATTATATAAAAATAATAATATACTGAATTCATATTATTATAAATAATTAAAAAATTATAATTTTAATTAAAATTTTTGAAACTTTTTATGTATTAAAAATATTGAATATAATATTATTAAAATAATTATAAAATAAAAATATGAAAATTATCAACATTTTCAAAAAGAAATATAAACAAATAATAAAATACTAAGATTAATATTATTATTAATAAAATAAACAAACATTAAAATAAATACCAATAATAAATAATAAAGTATTAAAAATAAATAGAAATTAAATAATACAATATTGACACCAGTATAAGAGAGACAGAAACTCTGAATAGAAAAAATGTCATATTTTAAATTTACAAACTTTATAACATCTAAACAATAAATAATCTGAAGGAGGAGGGGGAGGGGGGGATCTGCTGGTGGAGGAAACTTCATCCATAAGGCATGAGTGAGTCGGCGCATGTACTCCATCTGCTCCTGCTGCTGCTGCTGCCACCGACTCATCTGCTCCTCGTACACCTGCTACTGTCGTCGGTGCTCCTCCTCATGCTGCTGCTGCTGCTGATGCATCTCCTCCTGCTCCTTTTGGAGACTCTCAATCAACTCAGTCTGAGATCGCAACCGATCCTCATACTATGTAGCGGAAGAAGATGCCTGAGCTCCTCTCGAGTTGGACACCGACATCGCAACACTGCCATAATAATCTCCGGGAGTCAGTCGAGAGCCGATACCAACTACCCTACCCTTATCGAAGGCATATTGGGTCGTCTGCATCCATGTCGCCTCATCAAACTGATGGCCACTGGTCTGATCTGATGCCTCGGCCTGACCCTCAGGCAGGGTCTGTGACGCTGCGGTCTCATATGACTCATGTAGTTACAATTTAAAATTAAAATTGTAAATATATTATATGTAGTTAATTTTTAAACTTAAAAAAAATATTGACCACGATGTGACGCTGGAGATCACCTCTGAGCTCCCCAGTAGCTGGATCACTGTACATCCTCTGATATACGTCGTACTCCATAATATCGGGGTGCTCGACAGCCTATAAGAATATAAAAATAAATTGTTAATATTTAAAGTTATATAAAATATTTATAAAAAATGTACGTACCAAATGTTGTCTATGAGTACTAAAAGTAAGACTCCCAGCTCGATGAGTTACCTCCTGTCTCCCCCAATTCTGCCTCCCCACCGATGATATCCTCTAAAAGACACCACCCAACCAGTGTGCACATAATCCATCCCATACGTGGGATGAAATGTACTCTGGTCGGTGTGCTCTACATGACTCGTCAAAATCTGACACTCATACTTTCTTCATAACAACTCTTCTTAAATTGTGCAAAAACTAACGAAAGCGATCACGCATGGCCACCTTCCATGCCTCGTGGATGGCGTCACAAATGGTATCCTCGATCAGATACCATAAACCCTACAAATAATTCAAAATATCAAGTTATAAATGAAATAAATTTCAAAATAAAAATTATTTATTTACGTACGTACCAACCAATGACCGAACATGTCCTGCTGCACATCAACAGGAATATGCTCCCATGTCGTCCATGGCTGAGAAAAGTAGTTGCGCAAAATAGTGCTGCCCTGTCTGACTACTATATGCGGAAAACTGTAAAAACAATAATCAAACATTTATTATGTAAATAGATTAATGAAATATTAGTAAAATGCACAGGTTATCACACCTCCGGGTGCATGGATCGAACCCAAGACGTGGACGTCGCTCGGGGATGGGTTCAGGAATCATCAGTCGTGCAAGATCGTGTCCCCTCTGCGTACTCCCTGAAGCGCCTTCAGGCTGAGGGTCAAGTGCCAGCAACTCGTCTGCATCGAAAGATAGGTCAGCATCCACCAACTCATGAAATGTGTCCTCATCCATATGAAACAGAAAACAGATGTTGTTAGCAAATAATTTATAATTATTATTATATATACATATATATTAGTTATGATTATATATAACTACCATTTAATTGTATCAATGTTCAGCTTCATCATCATCTTCATATCTGTCAATGTCATCTTCATATTCCTCCTCAATATCATCGATATCTATTTGAGTTCCAGTTGCTTCATCTCTTACCATTTCAAATTTATTTGTGACGTCATTACCATCATCATCATCATCAGTGACTCTTAATTGAGGGGTGTCATCATCGATACTCATGTCTCTTTTTAACAAAGATTGATTTTGAGTACTCTCTTGAAAAACTTCAATTCCTTGCACTTCAGTGAAAGCACATTCACTTTGACTAAACTGATTGTCTCGAATTTTCATTTTTATTATGCTCCACCAATCAGTCAAGTCTCTTGACGTAGCACAGTACTTTGCATAATAAACTTGATGTGCCTGTTGAGCCAGTAAGAATGGTTCATTTACTGTAAGAACACTTTTACATTTAATATCGATGATTCCATGAGTCAGATGAACATGCACGCCTCTCTCAGTATCCAACCACCGACATTTGAACATCGTTATGTAATGGTGTCCTGGATAACAGAGTTCAATGATTTCATCAAGTATGCCATAAAAGTCAACTTTATTTTCTCTATGATGAGATCCTCTCAAGAAAACTCCACAGTTTATTGTTTTTTTTTGATTCCCCATATGCATGTGTATGAAATCGAAAACCATTCACCACATATGCATTATAAGATTTCACCATTTTGGATGGTGGGTTACTCAATATACAAAGTCGTTTGTCAATTTTATCAGCATGTCGAGACACCTGAAAATTTGTGAAATAATTATCAATATAGTAAACTATAAATTGAAGGAGATGTTAAAGTATGAAAAATTTATGTTACCAGTATTTGAAACCACTGAGAAATTTTTTTTTGTCTGCGTTCTTCGAGAGCAGCTGCTGTAATTTGTGGAAGTTATTTCTTGATATGATTATCATACAATCTATAAAACACAAAGTTATTTATTGTAACATAAATATTAGAATAAGTAATAGAATCACTTACAGTACAAATGATGTCATCTCTTCACAGTTGAGCAGAACATACGTATGAGCTCTGTGATGTTCATCATCTGATAGCCATCGTTCATAAACTCCACCAAAACCAAGATCTGACTGGTTAAAAACAGATAATTTATTGTCGATTTCATCAATATTCCCCTTGTTCCATCTCATGCGGTTGTGTTTTGAAGGATACTCAAATTCAAAATAGTGGGAGCAGAAAAAAGATATCTCCTTCTGTAAATAAGCTTCAGCAATAGATCCTTCAACAGATGCTTTGTTATGTACTTTCTTTTTCAATTTCTGCATGCATCTTTCGAATGGGTACATCCATCAAAACTATATCAGACCTCCACATTTTGCTTCATATGGAAAATATAATATCAAATGTTCCATTGAGTCGAAGAAAGATGGCTGGAATATTTTTTCCAGTTTACATATAATTACAACAACATCTTCTTTAAGTTTGCATAGAGCATCGTAATTTGTTGTCGCCGCACAAATGTCCCTAAAAAAATATGATACGTCTGTTATGGAATCCCATATCACAGAACCATTTGGATTTCTACGTTGATTTATCCATATGCGGCCATCTAATAATGACTGTTGACGACCTCATTGTTCCATATTTTTCTATAAAATATAAAAGCATTACTGGTTTTGAATAATTTGTTAGAAAAAACACTCAAGCAAGGATAATTATAGAGTTTACATCAGACACGACTGACGCAAATTTTTTATTGGGATAGACCTAAAAATTGACCCTTTAAGAATTGAACATGTTAATAATAAAGCAAAACCTGTTACAAATATTGATAATTTTAATATTTTATAATTTTTTTTTTATTTTAATAATAATAATATTATTTTTTTCATAAATATTAATTATATAATAATAACATTATTACATTATTAGTATTTTTTATTATTAATATTAAAATAATATAATTTTCTATATTATGTTACAATTCTCCTTTCATCTGTGTGTTTAACATTATGTCTCCACGTGTAATATTTGCATTCACTTTCACCTCTCTATTGGTGAGTAGGTTGATAATTTTGAAAAAGAATGCAAATATTACATGTGGAGAAAGAAGTTTTCTTAAAACCAATACAAAGATGAAAAGATAATTGAGAACGATAATAATCACGCTAGTTTTTTCCAATTAGCTAATTATTACTAATTATTGGTAATTATTGGTAATTATTGGTAATTATTGGTAATTATTATTAATTATTACTAATTATTACTAATTATTGGTAATTATTGGTAATTATTATTAATTATTGGTAATTATTCCTAATTATTGGTAATTATTCTTAATTATTGGTAATTATTACTAATTATTGGTAATTATTACTAATTATTGGTAATTATTGGTAATTAGTAGTAATTATTACTAATTATTGGTAATTATTACTAATTATTGGTAACTATTCCTAATTATTGGTAATTATTCCTAATTATTGGTAATTATTCCTAATTATTGGTAATTATTCCTAATTATTGGTAATTATTCCTAATTATTGGTAATTATTCCTAATTATTGGTAATTATTCCTAATTATTGGTAATTATTCCTAATTATTGGTAATTATTCCTAATTATTGGTAATTATTCCTAATTATTGGTAATTATTCCTAATTATTAGTAATTATTGGTAAATATTGGTAAATATTGGTAATTATTGGTAAATATTGGTAATTATTGGTAATTATTAGTAATTATTCATAATTATTGGTAATTATTCCTAATTATTGGTAATTATTGGTAATTATTTTTAATTATTCATAATTATTCCTAATTATTGGTAATTATTCCTAATTATTGGAAATTATTCCTAATTATAGGTAATTATTCCTAATTATTGGTAATTATTGCTAATTATTGGTAATTATTCCTAAATATTGGTAATTACTCCTAATTATTGGTAATTATTCCTAATTATTAGTAATTATTCCTAATTATTACTAACTATTCCTAATTATTGGTAATTATTCATAATTATTGGTAATTATTCCTAATTATTGATAAATATTGACAATTATTGGTAATTATTGGTAATTATTGGTAATTATTACTAATTATTGGTAATTATTGTTAATTATTACTAATTATTGGTAATTATTGGTAATTATTACTAATTATTGGTAATTATTGGTAATTATTCCTAATTATTGGTAATTATTGGTAATTATTACTAATTATTGATAATTATTGGTAATTATTGGTAATTATTACTAATTATTCCAAATTATTGGTAATTATTCCTAATTATTGGTAATTATTATTAATTATTAATATTTATTCCTAATTATTGGTAATTATTCCTAATTATTGGTAATTATTTGTAATTATTGGTAATTATTGGTAATTATTGGTAATTATTCCTAATTATTGGTAATTATTGGTAATTATTCCTAATTATTGGTAATTATTCCTAATTATTGGTAATTATTCCTAATTATTGGTAATTATTCATAATTATTGGTAATTATTCCTAATTATTGGTAATTATTGGTAATTATTACTAATTATTCCTAATTATTGGTAATTATTCCTAATTATTGGTAATTATTGGTAATTATTATTAATTATTACTAATTATTCCTAATTATTGGTAATTATTCCTAATTATTGGTAATTATTGGTAATTATTGGTAATTATTGGTAATTATTCCTAATTATTGGTAATTATTGGTAATTATTATTAATTATTGGTAATTATTCCTAATTATTGGTAATTATTCCTAATTATTGGTAATTATTCCTAATTATTGGTAATTATTCCTAATTATTGGTAATTATTCCTAATTATTGGTAAATATTGACAATTATTGACAATTATTGGTAAATATTGGTAAATATTGGTAATTATTGGAAAATATTGACAATTATTGGCAATTATTGGTAAATATTGGTAATTATTGATAATTATTACTAATTATTACTAATTATTACTAATTATTGGTAATTATTGGTAATTATTGGTAATTATTGTTAATTATTACTAATTATTACTAATTAATGTTACTTATTACTAATTATTGTTAATTTTTTCTAATTATTACTATTTTTTTGAATTATTCCAATTATTACAAATTATATTCATTAATTACTAATTACATTCATTAACTACAAATTACATTCATTAACTACTAATTACATTCATTAATTACTAATTACTATCTTTAATTAAAATTAAAGTTATTAATTACTAATTACAGTCACTTAATTATTAAATATTATTAATTACTAATAATTAAATCTAACAAATCAAATTTAATACCTTAATACAACATAATTATATCTAATAAGAAATAATAAGAACTAATGTAAAAATATAAAACAAAAACATTAAATAAATATTAAATTAAAATTCAGAAAAAAACCTTAAACTGATTTTCGAGCTTTCGATTTGTTGTACTTGTAGGATGATCCCCGCAACCTCCTTGAAATCGAATTGCAAAACAAAATTCACTCAACACATATAAACTAGTAAAAAGTAGTTCAGATTCAGAAAACTTGTCAAGGCTGGCTGTATTTATAGGTTAGATTATTTGCGACGGGGTTTATTGCGACGGTATTCCCGTCGCAATTGGTATTATTTGCGACGGTCCCGTCGCAAATAACCCCGGCCGCATTTATTATGGGCGGCAATAAAAGGGATTATTTGCGACGGGGCCCGTCGCAAATAACCCCTGCCGCCAGGTTATTAGCGACGGGAACCCCTTCCCGTCGTTAATAACATGTTACCGCCGCCGGTTATTTGCGACGGGAAGGGGATCCCGTCACAAATATCTTTCGCGCGATTTGGCGCGCATTCGCGCCAAACCATTTGCGACGAGTGAGAATATCATGTCGCAAATAACTCTTTATTTGCGACGAGGATTATGCCCCGTCGCAAATACCCCGATTACGGGGGTTATTTGCGACGGGACATATTCCCGTCGCAAATAACCCGTCGCTAATACCACTTTTTCCCGTAGTGAGTTGAGTACAAAACATAGCATACATGTTAGATCCTATATATGATGTTAAAAGATTTATATCCAACATTTATAACACTATAGAATGTTCTTGAATCTTCTTAAGATTTGTTCCATGTAACATTGGTAAATACCCCTTCTTGAAGTTTCCTATGCTAAAATAATTTATTTCTTTATCAATGTATGTGTCCTTGATGAGTCCAATATACCTCTTTGATCTATATCTATAGATATTAAAACCTAGTATATTGTAAAATTCACCCATATCATGCATTGAGAAAAAATTACCCGGCCAAATCATCACATCGTGAAATGTCTATATGTCTCTTTTGATAAGTAATATCTCATCCATATATAATACAAGAAGCACCCCAGCACTCTCACTAATCCAATTATATACCAAGGAATAATCTGTGTTATTAATGAAACCAAACTCTCTTATTACATCATAAATCTAAATATTTGATCTATGAGAATCTCATTCATGATGGTCCAGACTGTATGAGACCATTACATATGAGTTTTCGGTGTTAGGGATGTTCATATAAAGTTTAAGAAAGAATAGATCGGGATGGAGTTGAAATTATAGCAGAAGGAGGAATTCATGGAATGAATGATGTTACATGTCATGAATATTAGCTAGGTAGGCCCAGTATAATTCTAGGTTATGAATAGTAATGGTGTAAAGGATATATTCATTAACTAAATGATTTCATGACATATAAGATTCGTGATCCTTATTCATCGGTGAATGTAACTCCCCGAAATTTTATGAGAAAGATTCTTTTTAATTTATTTGATTTCTTGTGTTGTACGCTACACCAATATTATCTTGTACTATATGCAACACCGTATTAGCTTGTAGTATACGCAAACACTATTCTTGGCTTGTGTTGCACGCAAGAGTGATCTTTCTCAATAGCGTGTGTTGTACACAATATCGAGTTTTACTAAACAACAATATATTTTTATAATATTATTATGAACTATCCGTTATGAATAGTATTAACCAAATTTTGAATTTTATAACATTATCATTCATCTTACACATTATCGAGAACATGGTATGAGAACAAAATAAATTTTTTGGATAAAATAAGCATTTTTCAAAAAATGCAGTTTTGTCGCCTTTTGATGGCGCACCCACTTTAAATCTAGTTTTTGACACATTTATAAGTTCAAATTTAAGAAATAGAATTATTTATTTCCATAAGGATATAAAAATTTACTTTGGATAATCTTTTAATATTTTTCTGTTAACATTCATATTTTGATGAATAGTAAAAATACGCTAAATTTTAATTAAAAACAAATTTTTTCATCGAGATAATTTATATGGTTAAATTATAATATTGAATGGTTTTAAAGTATAAATTGAGTATATATTTACCATTTAATATAATGTAAGCCATTAGCATTAATTTTACATTGAATTCATAGGTAAAAACATTTCAATATTTGACAATGTTTTAACTTTTAAAACCTGTTTTCCTAACAACGGGATTAATTTTAAATTAATTACTGCAACTTCTCTATTTTGAATTTTGAAAAATGGATTCCATATTTGGATTTATTGGGTCCAAATTATATTAATAGGTTACTTTTATTTTTTTGATATTATGAATAGTAACTACGGTAATTTTTATTTACTACAGTTAAAGGTAAATCAGGTAATTAAGGGTAAAAATAAGATTATAAAATTACCCTAACACCTACCAAAATTCTATTGTATGAATAAAAGTTGACCCATATCACCTAAGGGTCGAAATAGATTCATTTCATGGACTTTTGACCATGAAAATTATATAATTATTATTAAAACCAAAGAAAGTGACAATATGTCACTCTCTTATATCTTATAAGTGTAATAATTTTAATTTAGTGATAAACTTCATAAAACTTTGAACATGAATAGTCTAAAGAAATCTAATAAAATTATTTACATTATGTAAATTTATTTATAATTTTTAGGTATTAAATAATTATCATTAATTATGACACAATAGTGATGTTGAAATTATTTTATTGATTTAAATATCAAATAAATGGTTTAATAAATATTAAAATAAATATTATATGAACTATTTAATGTGATCCATGAATTTTATAGATAAATATGACATGTTATGAATCTATTAAACTTTTATTTAAAACATATCTTCTATGTGGATTTTATTTAAATTCAAATAAATGAATAGTGTCAAAATTGATACTATGGTTATTTTATAAAAATAACATATTATAAAATTGTTTAAAAATCACAAAAATATTTAAAAAATATAAATTGAAATTTATATGGTCTTAAATTTCATAAAGTATACAATTATGGGAAATTCACAACACATATGTAATTATTTATAACAATTTAAAATTAAAATATTATTACCACAAATAAAATTAAATAGATTAAATAAGGATAAATCAAGTTGATAAGGTTTAAAACAATTTCCCAACATGTGTAAATTTTATTGGTTGATGATATTACAACCCTATATCATATAATATTTGTATTTAAGTCATTTTTGGAGGTTTTTAAGTGGGGTTTCAATTTATTATAAATTAATATTTCTTATGTTTCCAAAGGTTCCCCTCTCCCCCCTTATAAAAGGGCACCTCCTCCCTCTCCTCCTCACACCATTTTGAGCCTTCAATCTCAGCAAAACCCTGAAAATTTCTCTTCTCCACTTCCCTAGAAACATAATAGAGGTCCTGGTATTCTTCAAAGACCAACTTTAGTGCCCTAAGAGGAGGTTTAGAAGAGGCGCGTCGAAGAATAGGTAATATCCTTTACCGATTCTTTCAAATTCATTTCTTCTTCTACTTCCTCTTATTTTGTTGTTTCATAATAAAGTAATAACATCAATATCAATAATATACTGATATGTTATTATAAATATGAAACAACCCTATTTCACCTTCTATCCATACTACAGAAAATGAAATCACTGCGCGTGCGTACGTACGGAATAACGTCCCCACGCCGTGGTGTAATCTATTTTCCACCACCACCTTACTTGGATGGGTATAATGGTGTAAAGAATAACTATATATGATTATTATAAAATGATACTAATTCGGAGATATTCTATCAGCCTATACAATACCATTCAATAATTATGGGAATGATATCATCGCTCTTGCGTACGTAAAGATTACCGTCTCCACGATGCGATGAGATTCATTCTCCATGTTAACCATTCAAGAATGATTATAAAGTATATATATATTAAATAATCATGAAATATATGAAATAATAATGCTACTAGATATATATATATCATCTACTTACTAACATTCAATTCAATAAGGAAATGAAAATAACGTTCATGTGTACGTACGGTCAAACGTCTCCATGAATGGTGTATTTCATTTCATTTATCTATCTATTATATATATATACTGAATATATATGATATATAAATCATTTTTTACATTCTTTAAGTAATTAAATCATGATATAAGTAATAATAATATCAAGAACAACAAGTCTAAACATGTACGATAAATGAAACGATTTTACCCAAAAAGCGGCTTTAACATGAAATTGACAAATGAACGGGTAATATAAAGTCACAAGTGAATCATATATGATATCATAAATATTATTATGGTTCTGTTACAAGTTAATAATATGTTTAAACTCACTATACATGAGTCTCGGACACATACGGAAGAAATTGGACATAAGGTAAGGGATTATTTTGTCTCACTTTTATTTCTGTGAGACATATGACTTAATCACCATCTATTTCTTCTGTATGGAGTTTATCTTCCCATGAATGTTTTATGATTTTATTATTAAGGATATGATATTTAAATATTAATTTAAGTTTCTTTATATTATTAAACGTATGATATCACCGATCATAAATGGTAAGGGATAATTATTCCAATCTCATTTTTATCTGAGATTGTTTATTCGTAAGTATTTACTGGGGTTATATTTTTCATCCACGTCCATAAAAATGTTTTTATAAAGTGTTTAATATTATTCCATGTATTTTTAAAGTCATGTTTACCCCTTTTTTACTTTTACTTTGTGTTATGGAAGGAATCTTTCTTTTTTTTACCATATGAGGTCTTTTTTGACTTTTTCGGTAAAAGTACGAGGAGAATGTTTTTTTAACTTATATGGCATGAACGGATTTTTAAATTTTTATAACGCCTTATTTCCATGAATATTCCTCTATAATATTTCATGATTATTTTCAACAAAATTATTTCTTTTCTTTTAAAATAACATGACATTTGGGAAAATAAAATGATTTTGAAGAAGAAAGGATATTTTCCTCAAGAATTCATTTCAAGTGTTTTATCAAAACTATTTTACATATAAGATGACATTATTTAGTATGTTTATGTTTCAAGTATAATGTATCTGTTATTTACATGGTTTTATTTTTATTATTTTGAAATTATATCCATTTGTTTCATATGGATTATGTCACTATGAGATGATGGTTATGAAACCCATTTTATTCATTGGGTTATGATGAATGATTTATTTTTTATTTTGTGGCACACGAAATAATGATTTCCTTATGAGATGGGTGGAACCTATATCTCCCTCCAATGCATTGGGTAAATATTTATATCTCATGATATAGACATGGATGGAACGGTAAGTGAATCAGGTTCAGTTATACAGGGCTGGAATGGCAAGTAAACACGGTTCAGTAATGGAGTTTGTCCACTATAATGGTCTTGGAAGCAATGCCTTGGATACTATGGAAATCATAACATGTACTTAATGGTTTCCACAATTACATGTTTTATTCCCATGATATTTTATCATTGTTAATGTTCCTTTATGATCTATGCCTTATGCACTACCAAGATTTATGTCATTACTCATGATTTTGATGTTTTATGTTCATATTCTTATGTTCAAATGTTCAGGGATTGTTTTATGTTCTCCATGTTTACCCTTACTGAGTATTTGAGATCAACCTTTTTATGTGTTCTTTTCCCCAGGATATAAAGAAAGATTTTAGGTAAGAAAACCAAAGGGGAAGATCTTTATAGGAGATTTTGAAGATCTTTTACCATGATTAGAAGATTATGTTCGGAGTTTCCAAAGACACTAAACTAATACGATCTTTGGGTGTCTATTTTTGTCATGTATTAAGTATTCTGCAAAAAGTAATGTAATATCTTTGTATGTCAAGCTTTGGATCTCTACAGTGAATAGTCGACTGGGTCAATTCACAATGTGAATCACATATTCACACTATAAATTATTCCTATTATAACCTATCTATATATATCCATCACCCTCCAATTTATATCATTCTCTTACATTATTTATCAAACTTTGGGTAGCCTTAGGGATATTTTAGGAGGAATTTTAGAAACTATTTTATGGATTTTATTCTTATCTTGGATATATTTATTTCATGAGACCTGAGGTGAGTTTTTCTTGTTATCATCTAGTATCTTTCCATTCTTCCTTCTAATAAGGGATAAATTATGGGTTCGTTATATTTTATATTATATCTATGTGTTTAGGTTCATCTGTGGTTTCTATTTCTTAAAATAAACCTACAGTACATCACCTTTATCCGTTATCTCATTAGATTCATGGTAGTTGTGATGCACTGGTTAATATATGGAATTTAAAAAATTATCATTCATCTTCTAGGAAAATATACTTAAATAATTATTTGGTCATTTATTTCATACTTTTATTTGTTCTCTCATAAAATATTATTTTGTGAGGTTGTCCTTGATATATGGGAGGGGCAAAAATAATTAAAGGAAATTTTATATAACACAATTTCTTGGTTGAATGAATATTTAAGGGGATGGGCATTTTTATATTTTTTATGAATATATTTCTATGAGCTTTTCCTTGTTTCTTGGAATATTATTCATATGATTGAATTGACAAAAAACACTATTCATAAAAGGAATACCCATTTAAATATGGTAATAAATTGGATTTATAAAGTCCAACATTGTTTTTTGGTTACCAATTCATGTATAATTAAATGAAATGACAATGTGAATTTAATGGGTTTAGTGAATGGTGATTACTAGAGAAATAAATTAATATAAATATCTATGTGGTAAATCGTTTGGCATTACCTTATGAAATATGATTATTATTATTGATGGAATGTTATGGTGATTGATGTTTCTTCATATGAATATTATGTTTTTGATATATCTAGATATGGGTTGACAATGAATGGATTTAAATAAATGGTGGGATTATTATCAATTGTTAGTGGGTTAAATTAGAAAAAAAAGTTGTAATGTTTTGATAATTGATGAATAAACATATTTAGATTTATGTATATTAATTAATTGAACATTAATAATTGGAATAATAAAAGGGGTAATTATAAAATTATAATAGGTAGAACTAAAATAATATGGGTTGAAATTATTTTTATGAACATGAACATAGAAATGGATAAATAATTCATTAGAGTCAATTTAAAATAATAATTTTGTGAATGACTAAATTATTAATCCTTATTGGGTGGAATGAAAAGGGTAATTGTTTTTTAGTTATTTTATGATTCTTGGTGGCATGATGAAAGGGATGTTATGATACTATTATCGAATTTATATAATGTATATAACAATGATGTTAAATAGAAATCATCAATTGAATATTTGAATGATCCATATAATTTTTTTTTCTTTTTTGGGTTTCCCTATTATTGGAACCTTATTTTTTTGTTTTAATGATTATTACGATTAAATTCATTGTTTGTTGTGATCCTAGATTTTTTGATCTATTATAGATTTAGAATTTAGTGTAACTTATGGCGGATGTAAATTTTGGATGACAATTTGTGGTGGGGTTTATGCATGGAGGGGGAAGCGAACTAGGTTGATTATCTATATGTTCATTATACCCTGAAGTTATGAGGATGATGTATTTATAAAGGTTACTAGTGGGGAATATTTATAAAAGGAGAAGAGAATAATATTTAATCCCTTAATGTTTATATCACCTTATAAAAATATGCTTTGGATGGTGGAATTTTAAAATACAGTTGGTACCATGGGATGTGATATGCAGTTGGTTCCATGAGATATGATATGCAGTTGGTGCCACAAGTTATGATATATGGTTAGAATCATCATTGGGAATCTTATTTGGTTGGTTGTATAAGTGGTTGGAATTTTTGTAATATTTTTTTGTTTCTTTCTCACATATTGATAAATTTTAGAAAGGGGGTGTCCTTTCATTAAACATTCTCTTAGAGGGTAAACTACACTTCTGACAGTTAAGAGTGGTGACAAAAATATCTAGGCCTAGGTTAAGAGGATGTTATTGGAATAAAGGGTTTGGGGAACATTTGTTTACTACTATTCATGATTCTGACTCATATGTTATTCCCATGATGTGTTAACATAGTTGGGGATGTTTCAGAAAGGGGATGGTTTAGTGATGTTTGATATTATTGTTATGTTGTAATGTTTTTTCATGTTTTCACTAATCATTTTCATGTATGATTATTTTGTTTGTTTTATTATTTCTCATATTTATTCCTATATATTTATTACACATGTATATTTACCTTTTTAGAGGAAATACCCTACTGAGTACCCCAGTTCTTATCCCACCATAGTTTTCTAGTGTTTAAAGGACAATGCAATCGGCATTGAAGCTACTGTTCGGGAAGTTTTTTTAGCATTGAAGGATTTTTGGAGTTTTTTTGTCTTCATTCATGTGTTATATGTTTTATTTTATGGAATGTATATGTTTTTTGGGTTTTGGTACTGATGATGATAGATTTATGGTTCATTTTATACTTATATAGAGTTGTGTGGGTATTTTATATATTATTATTTCTTTGGAATTTAGAGGGTAATACCTATCATATGAGTGATATATACCCTCGTTTCTTGTTACTATCTTGATACATACATGAGGCAGGACTCAAGGGTTTCTCTTCTTATATAACATCCCTTAAGGCATACCAGTTGCGGGGGGAGCTTGTGACTAAGTGGTTTGAAAGGCGTTTGTTGAGAGATAACATGAAGATTTGAGGTAGGAATGGGTGAGGACTATATGGAATTTTCATTGAACCATTTAAACTCAAGACTAAAATTTTAAAAAGAAAAATAAGTATAAAAAAAACATATATTTATCCCCCCTATAATCTGATGAAAGGACTTTGAAAATATACCGAACATGTTCAGGTGGAAGTGAAACTATTGTAGGATATAATTATAGGGAGGTAAATGCATCTTGGTAATTAGTTTCCTTGGAATTTATATTTTGAATAATATGCTCATTTTTCTTATTATTCCTTTTTTTTAGTTGTTAATGAACCATTATTGTCTACTGGATTTTTCAAATAACCTAAAGTAAATGAATAAAACTATAAATTTCTTGAATGGACTATTTTTTTTACATTTTGTGGCTTAAATGTGATATTACCTTTACTTTTATAACATAATCCTTTATAAATTAATTTTTTTTCAATATTATTGTTCAATAAATGTGAACCAATTTTTTAAATTTGCATACTTATAACTGAAGCATGCTTAATGTATTTTGGTGTGAATAGTCACTGAATTTTCAGAACCTTTATAAAACATTTTATATAAATTAGATTTCATACTATTATAATAAAATGAATTATTTTGAAATAATTCTTGGGATTATTCTAGTTTTCATTCAATATTATATATCATGGTTTTCTTTTTAGTCGTAATTTATCACATGAATGTGTTGTGGATTTATTTTAAATGTGATTTTGGTTATATTAATTCTACAACTCTTGAAAAATGCATGACAACCCATGTCATTATTAAAAATTAATTAATGATTTATTACATAATAATATACATAATACATCCCATAAGATCAATAATTATATTTTCTTTGAGTAATAAGGTATATTAAATAACAACTTAAAACATGGGGTACATCTTCATTATTGAAAACTTCACTGACATGCTCATAACATTACATCTTATTTAAAACTACATGGGATAACCTACGGACATTTATAAGAAATGGATGAACTATAAATACTTTTAAGAGAATATATATAGAATAAAATGAAGAACCAATTACATGATAGAGAGTAGGATTTTCAATGGGACATAAAAGGGGTGAGAATCATGATCTTGAACAATGAGGAATGATATTGAATGCTAACATAAATGTAACATGATAATGTGAAAAAACATTAAACATGACATCATAAGTATAAGTAAATTTTAAAAATAAATACATCACAACATAATGTGATTAGGATAAACTCTCATGAAACATACATGTAATTCAAAAGACTAAATCATTACCCAATATATTGGAGCACTATCTCGGCACACCCATCATAATCATATCATATACATGCATAAATGTTCCACATAGATCATATAAAAAAAGAATATATTTTACAAAATTTAATTCCATGATCAAGGAGTGTGTAACAAATACATATAATTCTAAAATAAAATAGTTATATTTAGGATAAGGTGAATACCCTTGAGGATTAATAATGATGGTATTCACAATACAAAGGTTTGGAATGGAAAAATCGAAGTGAAATCTTGGCAGCATAATGACAGTACATAATGGTTCATAAAATGGATTATGAGAGAGAAATGGGTATATCATCATTTTGAAATAAAATGGAATGTAACAGGGATATGGAAAAACATATACCATCATTAGGAATTGAAAATAAAATTTATAACATGTATAAGGTTCTTGTATAAAGAAGAGAAGGGGAGGATCCCTTACATTCAGTGGGTGATTACAAATGCTTCAAAACAGCTTATTTAGAGCATGGGGAACATTGGGGGGACTCTATATATTAAAGAGAATATTAAGGACATGATTCATGGTTTTTTAGAGAAGATTAATGGGATTTTTGGTGGGTTTATTTATGAAAATATAGGGGCATTCTTTTTTATTTCCCAAACATGGTCTTTAGACTCAATGAAATAATTTAATCAAAACCACAAAACAACCCATAGATTTTTCACATGGTTTCTAAAAAAGTGTATTATTTTTCTATACTCTATAAGTCCATGGAACAAACTTAAAAAATCATTATCCTTGGTGATTTTTAATTGAGTCATGTTTTTAAAGAATTGATTTTGAAACATAAAATATAATACGATTTTGGGAGGATTCATAAAGGCTTTATAAAATTACTCAAATAAACTCAAAAACACATTATTTTAAAGGGGAAACATATATTTGGTCACTTATAACTTTTATATCATTTATTTCAACATTTTTGGGTCATTAAGATTTCAAAATATATATTGTATGTTTATATACTATTTTATTTTTACCCGAAATTTCAACTATCTCATAAAATTATGAAAAATTCACTATTAGATAACATCAACATTCTGATTTCAAAAATAATATTTTATTTTATCAATATAATACTCTACATATGTGAATTTTTACTCTTAAAATATGAATTTATATTTATTATGAAATGATGGGATTTTTGACAATAGTAGTTTTGGAACCCTTATAAAAATTACATTTGACATCATAAAAATTATATTATAATTTATTTTTAATAAAAATTATTTAATTATATAAAGTTAAGAAATTATAATTTATTTATAGTATTCATAAATTCATCAAAAAAGAATTTCTCAATTGAAATTTCATATTACACAAAAAATAATTTTTTGTTATCATATCAAAATAAAAAACATTTATAATGTAACAAAACTAAAAAATAAATATAATCATTATTATATTGAAAATAAAAAATAAATATTTATATTATTATGGTCTTGATATATATCCCTTTATTACACTTAAAGATTCCCTGAGGTTAAGGTGTTCCATAGTGATATTTTCATGTTGTGGATCGAGATACATGGTTTGGGTCGTCATCGCGATGAGCTTGAACATATCACATAAACATGTTTTCTCATGATTTAGTTGATGGATCTTGGCATGGGCTTCATCAAGGTAAAAGAACAGTGATTCTTCCTCCCTTGGGAGTTCTACTAAATTTCCTTCATAGGGTATGATCCTACTGGTCGATGAAATTTCTTCCTTTTTGTACATCAATTGGATTTATCATAACACTTTAATTATACTAATATTATGAACACTATTCAAATTCTATATTATCAATAGTTATTATTATTAACAATATTTTAAATCTGATAGTATATAATAAGACAAAATATGTTTATGTATTTTTATAACCATATTAGGGCATTTAATTCAATCATAAATAGAATTTTATTTATAAAATTTTGGGTGGTTGCAGTATACCCCCATTTAGAAATTTTTCCATAAAAATTTTCATTTCACATACTAAAATTGATGAGGGTTATTTCATTTCATCACCTACTCAGTTTCCTTTATCCCTTATTCAAACTTGTGGTTTCTCCATTAAACTTTAATGATGTGTATTATCTTATTTCATAGAATATTGTTTTTATAATTAAAGTTCTTCATCGGATTTTCCTCATATAAAAGATCATTATCTAATGGTAACAACTATAGATTTAGTGCATGTAAGGGGTATTTTATGTACTTTATCAAATGGATAAATGGAAAACATCATGTACTTGATATATGTTAGGTTTTAGTACTAGTCGATAGGCCACCGCTATGGTGCGATCAAGGATCTCAAGGGACTAATGTATCTTTGACTAAGTTTTACCTTCTTTACAAATATCATGACTTTAATCCATGGAGATATTTGGAGGAATACCTCATCTCCAACTTGAAAATCTAGGTCCCATTAATGATTTCCAATATATCATTTCTATCAAATCTGAGCATCCCTGATGTGCTACTAAATGGTCTTGACCTTTTCCACCATTTCCTCAACCATTTCAAGAACCATCAGTTTATGTTCCCAAACATCATCCCAACATGTTGATTTTTTCACCTCTTACCCTTAAAGTCTTTATATAGATCCATTTGTATTCTAGAGTGGAAACTATTGTTTTATGAGAACTTGACTAGAGGAAAATGTTGATCACATCCTCTTATGAAGTCCATTGACCAGGCTCTCAACATGTCATCTATTGCCAGGATAGTTTGCTCAGATTTTCCATCAGTTTGAGAGTGATAAGTCATGCTGATGTTCAACTCAGTATATAGATCATATTGGAGACTCATCCAGAATTTGGTGGTATATCATGCATATCGGTCATATAAAATCAATAGTGGTGTTCCATGAATCCTTACAACTTCTCTAATGTATATCCTATCAATATTATAGAGTGATAAGTACTCTCATATTGTATTATGTGTGTTGTTTTTTAATGATTATCAAGCAAAACAATATTTTATCATTTCATCATGATGTATTTGGAAGACCAATGACAAAGTACATGGTTATGTTTTCCCATTTCTGTGAAGGTATGGGTAATGGTTGCATCATCCCCTTGGTTTTTTTTCCTTTTAGCATTTGCATAGTGACATACAAGACACCTTGATCTATGTTCCATAATCTCCTTCTTTATATTGTTCTACCAATAGTGATCTTGAATATCTTGATGCATATTTTTTCTCCCTATATGGATGGAGAAGGTTGATCTATGTGAATCATCCAATAACTCCTTATATAACTCATGTTTTCATGGTACACATAGTCTCTATCCAAATCTTACAACTTATTCACCATTAATTGAACTCTAAGGATTTAACTTTTCTCATAGCTTTAACCTACTATTTAATTTCCACATCATCTCTTTGAGAATCATTTATATTCTCTATAATGGATGTTTAAGAAATAATTTGTGAAATGATTAATTATTTTCCTTCCTTTATGATTAGTATGTCCATATTTTTTCACGTCTAAAAAGATCAAATCATTCCCAATTCTCATCAATGATAAAATTGTTGAATAATTTCTACTTAGAGATTCTGCCACATTATTATCTATCCTAGGATGGTAGTGTATTGAGTATTCATAGTCTTTAATCAGCTCTAACCATCATTACAGGATCATATTCTTATTTTTATGTGTGAATATATACTTGAGTACCTTATGATCCATATATATTTCAGACTTCTCCACAAAGAGATAATTCCACTATATTTTCAATATGATGATTATTGAATCAAACTCTAGGTCATGTGTTGGGTAGTTTAGTTCATGAAAATTAAATTTCCTTGAGGTATATCATATCACTTTTTTATTCTTTATTACTACATAACCCTATCCTTTCTTTGAATCATCATTGTATACCATGAAAGGTTCCCCATTTGTGGGATCATAAATAATGGTTCAGTGATAAGACATTTTTTGAGCACCATGAAGATATTATCACATTCATTATTCCAAACAAAAATAATTCCCCTATGAGTTATCTTATTTAGAGAGTTTTCTAATAATGATAAATTTCTCACAAATCATCAATAATACCTTACCAGTTCAAGGATAATATGGATATCTATCATAGTTGATGGCCTCTGCCATCCTTCAGTTTCTTCTATCTTCAAGGTTTCCATATATATCCCATTAAATGTGATAATAATCCCCTATAATGAGACTTACTTCAACCTAAACTCACATATACCTTCCTTTTCCTAATCTTTCTCATTTTGTAAGGTCTTTATTATTTTCCTTAGATACTCATCATGCTCCTTCATTTTGGATTTTATTAGAAAATTATCTATAAATAAAACCAAATATTTTTCAATATAATCTATATAGAATCTATAGATCAATTCCAGGAATAATGATGGATTATTAGTGAGTTTTAATGGAATTACTATGAACTAATAGTGCACATACCTTTTATGGAATGCAATCTCATGGAAATCCTCCACCACCACCCTTACATCATAATACCCTGACCTAATATCCAACTTGGATAAGTATTGAGATCCACATAGTTGATCCAAAAATTCATCAATCCCTAAAAAAGGATACTTGTTCTTTATCATGATCTTTTTGAGCTCATGATAATCAATTTAAAGGTGCATCAACACATCCTTCCTATTGATAAACATGAATGATGCATCCTACTGTGAAGCACTTTGGTGTATAATACCATAATATATATTTTCCTATAGTCACTTCATAAGAACCTCAAGTTCCACAAAATCTATCCAATATAGAGTTTTTTTTATATTGGAAGAGACCCAAATATAATCTTTATTGAATGTTACACCTCTCATCTAGGAACAAGACCAGACAATTCTTCAAGAAACACATTAATATATTCCTTCACAATGGTAAATTCTTCATGGATGATCATTTACATAGACAAAATCATTTGAGAGAGATACTCTTTATTATAAGGAAATAATATCCATTCTTGAGATTTTGATTCTAAATTAGATTCTTTATCCTCCTTGAACATTTACATAATCAGAGGACTCTTTAAGATATAGACATTAATTTCCTTCTCACAAAAATTTATATTGTCTCTATATAAGAAATTTCAATCCAAACCAAAAATTGAATAAAATTATACTAAATGGGTAATCACATGTTTCATTGGGATTTTAACCCAAAAAAAATTATAGGGGAGGAGTTATATACTTGGGATGCACTAATTTCCCAATTTTTCATTTTCACCGATAGCTCTACTTCCATGATTTGTGATGGTATTTGAATAGTTCTACTAAACGTGTGTTATATGAAATAATTTGTAGATCTAGAATAAAAAAGTATGTTCTCTATACTTTTTTTTGTAAAAGGTAATGCTTTGGTCAAAGACCAAAGCATATTTTATTGATAAGCATAAACAGATTACAAAATGCGAAAGGATGGGATTTTTTTACAGTCTCTATCAAAAAGATATAAAATGTCAGAAGGGACAACATCTAGCCAATTCATGCCTTGATGAACTCCTTTGTTGGATAGTGCATCAACAACAACATTTGCTTCACGGTAGGCATGAGTAGCTATATAGTCGATCCCACAGAGCAAATTAAGGAAGTTCATCCAACGAGCGGTGAGAGACTAGGCTAGGTGGATGTTTCCATTCCAGATGGCATGAATAATAGTGGTAGAATCACTTTTAATCCATAACTTTCTCCAACCTCTCTGAAGAGCAAAGTCAACAGCATGAATGACGCCGAGCATTTCTGCCTCCAGAGATGAAGAGTGACCACAACCAACAAAGAAACATCCCTGACATTGACCATCTGGGTCTCTGAAGATAGCACCACAACTGGCAGGGCCAGGGTTGCCTTTGGAAGCGCCATCAACGTTCACTTTGATCCATACTGGCATTGGTGATTGCCATAACACTTCGAAGGATCGTTTAGGCTTTGGGAAAATGCCAGGAGAATGAAGATGACGAAGGATCATAAAATCTCCAACTGAGTTATTGCAACAGTTCTTTTGAATTGAGGATGCTTCATGAATCACAAGAAGAATTCAGGACTTCCATGCATTAAGATTGAGAGAATGATTATTGTGAAAGATATCATTTCTAACATACCAGATTTCAAACAGGAGCTCCACCACTGCCACAAGAAACAGATTTTTGACCTGCAGGGAAGCATCATGTCTAGTGAAAATATTTAGAAACAAAGTAATTGAGTCATTAATGGGATTTCTGTAATTAAAAAGTTCAAAGATGCAATTACAAAGAGCAGAGGCCATTGAACAAGACAGGAAAAGATGATTAGCATCCTCCCTATGTTGGTTACACAGACGACACTTAGAACAAAGAGAAATGCCAAAGATTTGCAGACTAGTTTCTAAAGGTAATCTATTGTGCGCAATGCGCCAAATAAGGGTAAGCCTGGAAGGTTTAATATAGGGTTTGTTAAAATGATTCACCCAGGAAAAATTAGATTCATGGTTAGAGAAATTATGATTATAAAAGCTTTTAGAATCTAGAATTCCATTAGAAGAAGGTTCCCAAACAAGAAAATCACCAACAGAAGAGAAAGTATAATTCTCAATAGCTTGCATAATAGAAACAGGGATATCACAATCAGGAGATTGCAAGACTTCTTTTATAGATTGATTAGTATCTTCAGGAAGATTACTAGGGGTAACAAAGAAATCAGAGGGCTACCACACCTTTTTCCACACCAAAAATTAATGGAATAATCAACACTGACAATCCAGCTAGAATTTTGCATGATTTTGTGATAAGAGTCCCGAATGGAAGGCCAGATGGAAGAGTTAATGAAATTCAGATTACCTTTTAAAAGATTAGGAGAAAAACTATGTTTAAGAAAATCAGTAGCTTTTGAAGAAGAGTTAATGATGCGCCATGTAAGGCAAGCCTGAAGAGCATCATTAAACAACTTTAAATTTTTAATGCCAATTCCACCATTAGCAATGGGTTTACAACAAGAATTCCAAGGAATTGTGACAAGCTTCTTTTCAAAAATGCTTCCAGACCAAATGAAGTTTTTAATGTAAGTAGTAATTTTTCTAAAAATACCAACATGCCATTTATAGACCATAAGGGAATAGACCATTTTAGAAACAATGGTCGATTTAACCAAAAAAATTCTCCCAGCCATGGAGAGAGACTTCCCTTTCCAATTAGCTAGTTTATTTGTGATATGAGAGATAATATTAGAAAAATAGGTAGCTTTGGGATGACCCCAAAATAGGGGAACCCCCAAATAAGTGAAAGGTAAAAGGCCCTCTTTAATACCCAGGTGATTTATAATACCATATTTTCTTCTTGTAAGAAAATTCTTGCCAAAATAGATATAAGATTTGTTCTAGGAAATTGCTTGACCAGAGACATCCTCAAAATCAGATATAGTTTGCTTGAGGGCTTGAAGATTTCTCTGATCCCCTTTTATGAATAAGATATTATCATCAGCATATAGAAGATGGGTGGGGAATTTAAGTTCCTAGACACCTGAATAGGTTTAATCAAATTTTGATCGACCTGGTGGTTTATGAGTCTGCTAAGGTAATCTTCAGCAATAACAAAGAGTATAGCAGAAAGAGGGTCACCTTGCTTGACACCTTTAGTGCATTTAAAGAAACCACAAGGGGTACCATTAATCAGGATAGAGATATGAGCAGAGTGAAAGAGAGTCATGATTCTACCAATGAAGGAGTCATTAAAACCAAAGTTTCTAAGAAATTTGTAAATAAAATTCCAATCAATGGTATCAAAAGCCTTCCTAATATCCAATTTGATGGCCACACAACCACCTCTAGATTTTTTGATTAAAGTATTCGTACATTAAGAATCAAGACAAATGCAGTCCTGAATGGATCTTCCTTTGATAAAACCAAATTGATTCCAAGAGACAATTCTATTGCCGATAGGCCCAAGTCTATTTGCAATAATTTTAGTAATGATTTTATAAATAGTGTTAATCAAATTTATAGGTCTGAATTGGTGTATCTCAGCAGCATTCTAAACTTTAGGAATTAAAGTTAGAAATTGAGCATTGATACCATGAGGAAGAGATCCATGGGTGAAGAAGATCCTCACAAGGTTACAAACGTCATTATGAATAATATCCCAATGAGTTTGGAAAAAACCATTATTGAAACCATCCGGACTAGGAGCACTGTCTGGGTTTAACCCAAAAACAATGTCTTTGATTTCATGATCGAGGGGAGTGCTTAAAAGGGACTTATTATCTTCATCATCAACCAGAAAAGGAATGATTTCAGGTTTAAGATCAACATTTCTGTCAGGACCATTTAGAATGTTATAAAAATAGGAGGTAACATGATCCTTAATGGCTTCTTCAGAATCAATGACCAATCCATTATGAATGAGCATAGTAAGGGGACAACTAGCCTTTCTAATTCTTTGAAGACAATTATAAAATTTAGTGTTACGATCACCATCAGTAATCCATTTAGTTCTAAACATCTGTTTACGAATATTTTCCTTAAAAGAAAGTAAGGAATTTAGTTTAGAAGAGATATTAGCTTCCAACTGAGGATCCAAATTAAAATCAGAATTAGTGTTCTCAGTTTGGAAGCGACTAAGTTCATCTTCAAGGTAGGAGATGTCCAGGTCTATTTGTGAGATTTAATTTTTACACCATCCTTTGAGAGCTTGCTTAAGGACTTTAAATTTATGAAAACAAGCAAAGGAATCTTTATGATGCTTCATTGAATTCCAAATGTTAAAAATAAAAGTGACACAATCAGGATTCAAAGACCAAGAATTGTTAAACTTGAAGGGAAAGAAAGGTTTTCAATCATTCATAAGAAGATTGAAAAGAATGGGATGATGATCAGAATTAATCCTAGGAAGAGTAACACTAGATATTTTGTCCCAAATATCAAGAGCCTTCATATTGACAAAGGCTCTGTCAAGTTTACTAGAAAAATTCTTATTATAATGCTTTTTGTACCAGGTGTATTTTTCACTGATAAGGTTGATCTCAAATAGGTTACAGTCATCAATAGTAGATTTAAAATATCTAGTAGAGATGGAAAGATGAGAGGGACCAATTTTTTCAAAAGGGGTAAGAATGGCATTAAAATCTCCCAAAACAATCCAAGGATATTGAATATGACTAGCAATATCAAGGAGTTCAAGCCATAAAGCTCTCCTATCCTGATACCTATTTTTGGCATAAACCATAGTACAATAGATGTGCTGACCATTCCAAAAGAAGTCACAAGTCAATTGTTGATCAGAAATTCGAAATATGTTAATGTTATTTAGAGTATTGTGAAAAAAAATCCACATAGAGTCAACATGAGGACTGTTATTACAAGAACCCAGAAAACTATAATTTAGAGCTCCAAATCTCATAAAGTTCATTTTAAAATTGACCTTAGGTTCAGAAATAACAAAAAGGTGTGGTTTATGAGTGTTTAGAAACCTTCTAAGAGTAGTGGAGGTGTCATTGTTGGCCACCCCTTGACAGTTCTATAAGAGAACATTCATTTCAATTTTGTTTTGGGTTAGAACCCTTCTTCTTTTTTGATTTACTAGAACCCTTCTTTTTTTGGGATCTCGTAACCATTGAGGTAGAAGATAAATTATGTTGACTCCCCTCAGATTCAGAACTGTGAGGGAGATTAGAATTCAGATCTGCATTAGGAATAGAAGCAGGATCTGAGGAACACATTGGAGCAGAACTGTCCAGTGTGTGAGACTATTCAACCTTATGAGCAGAAACCTTTTCAAGAGGCAGAATAGATCTATTCAGATTGATGATTGTACAATTCATTTCTTCGATTACATGGTTGGGTTTCTCCTATCAGAAATCTATAGTTAGGTTCCCTTTTTTATCTACACCCAAAACATTTCCTCATCCCCTTCAGAAAATTTCATCGGTGTTTCATTCCTCACTTTTGATAGTGGGATGTTGAAATTTATTTCAACCAATATATGTCTCCATTGCACAACCAAAATTAGACTCCACATTATTATTCTTATCTCCATGATACCCTTGAGATTCTTTGATCTCAATTTCAACTTTGAGGTCCCATCATTCAATTTCCTCATAGATTTCAAAGTCCCTAATCACCAGGACATTTAATATACTTTTTATATCCCAAAAAAGAATAAATAAACATTTTATTCAGGGGTAATGTTAGCATAGAATTAGTATCATGAAAATCTTGTAATTTTTTCCTCATACACACCAATAAGTTCATCATTTTTAGGGAATAGAAATCCTTTTCCATTTTATGGTAGAGAATGTGAGGAAAACATTGTTTGAAAAACAATTTATAGAATTCCTTCCACCCCATTGATTCAATATATTTCTTAGGATTAGTAATCTTGATCAATCTCCACCCCCGATCAACTTCTCCCTATATATGAAAAATATCCAATAAAACCTTTTATTGCATGGAACATTTAAGGATGGATGACATCTTTGCAATAGAGTAGATCCATTGTTCCGTGACTAAGGGATTTGATGATCCATTGAAAGTTGAGGGACCTTTACCACATAAAGGTCTCAAATGATTCTTGTTATTATTTAGGGGAATTTCATTTTTCTTCTTGATTTATATTTCTATTAAAATCCTAAGTCAAATGGGGGAGTATCATCATAAGTTTCATGTTTCCTACTAATTTTGGGTTGGACTTTTCATATGGATAGTCATCATATTTCCCTTCACTTTGGTTTTTTACTAGGTTACTCCAATTTTTGAAAACTACCTAGAATAACGGTAAAATTATGGATAAGCATTTTTAAACTACTAAACACATAAACATGAATCCAAAAACAATAAAGGGATAACTTATAAATGACTTTTATTCCTTAACTTATAAATTTCTAGACTTCAATCTAAGTTATCCATTTTATATTTACTAAAAATTTAATTTTATGGAATTTTTATTCCCTTAATAATGGTTCATAAAGTGATTTTAAATTTATTAAATGATATACCCCATGAGTGTCAGACCAGGTGTGCTGCAAGGTTCATTATCATGCACTCATTCCTGATCGACTCTACCTCAATACAGTGTTTTCTGGTGTCACACATATGTACGTCTATACCAGATCCACATACACTTATAGTATCTATAAAGGGATATATTTTCTTGGAATCCATTTACTCCATACTTATCAAAATTTAGGTATTTATTCATATTTTTAGATTTGTCCCTAAACAATTCTCTAGAGCATTCTAATCCTAATCCAAAAAATACTATACTTTTCTCTGATACCAACTATGACAACCATTGTCTTTATTAAACATTAATTAATGATTTATTAAATATGAATACACATAATAAAACCAAGAAGATTTAAAATTATAGTGTATTTGGTTAATTAGGTACTTTACATAAAAACATAAAATAGTGTGGGGGTTTACATTGGAATTATTTAAAACTTCCTTAATATGATCATAATATTCCATCGTGCTTATAACTATATGGGATAACATTGAGACATACATAAGAAAGGGTTGAGATATAAAGCCTTGTAAGGGAATAAAAAAACATATCATGAAGAAATAATTACTTGATAGACAATAATATTTTCAATGGGACATAAAATGGGATAGAATCAAAAACATGAACATCGAGTCATGATATAACATGAAAACATAAAGGCAACATGAGAAAGTGGAAACAATATTATACATGATTTCATAATCATAAGTAAAAAATAACCACTTATACCTCATAACATAATGTTATTAGGATAACCTCATGTGCACCATATATGGAATCTCATGAGACTAAAAAATTACACAATGCATTAGAGTTATATTTGGGTGCACCCATCATAATCATATAAAGCACATGCATACGTGTCCCACATAAATCATATTATATAAGAAAATATTTCATCACAATTAATTCCATGATCAATGATCATGGAAGAAATAAATTTAAGTACCCAATATATAATTTATAGTTATGTATAAGTGAATACCATTGAGTGTAATATTGATGGTATTCACAACACAATGGTTTGGAATGGAAAAATCGAAGTGAGATTTCGGTATCATAATGAAAGTTCACAATGGATCATAAAATGTATAATGAGAGATAAAGGGTTATCTACACATTTTTAAATTGGTTTGAATGTAATAGGGATATGTAAAAACATATTGAAATGTTAGTAATTGGAAATAAATGGCATAAAATGGAGAATATTCTTGTATAAAGAGTATAAGGAGAGGATCCATTACCTAGAGAGGGTGATTCCAAAAGCTTGAGAGGACCTTATTGGGAGCTTGGTGGAACCTTGGGAGGAATTTAGAGAAGGTAGAAAATATTAAGGGTATGATCCAAGGTTTTTAGTGAATAGTAATGGGATCTTGTGTGGGTTTATATAGTAAAATAGATGGGAGTTCTTTAGTATTTCCCTTATATAGGATTTGGACTCTATATAATAAGGTAATCACAACCACAAAATATACCATGTTTTTTCTTGTGTTTTTTTGCCAAATAGGAGTAGTTTTATTTATTTTATTTTTACATGGGATGATAATAATAAAATAATACACATGGTGATGTGTAAGTGAGTCATGTTTATAAATAATTGATTTAAAAACATTAAAATATAATATATATTTTGGAGGATTCATAAAGGATATATAAAATAAATCAAATAATGAAAAAATCAAATTATTTAAAATGGAAAACATATATTTGGCCTTTGACCCCTTTTATATCATTTATTACATCATTATATGGTCATGATGATGTCACAATACACACTGTATATTTATACCATATTTAATTTTTACTTGAATAATCAATTATCTTAGGAAATTACAAAGAATACACTGTTTGATAATTTTTATGTTCTGATTCCAAAAATAATATTTATTTTATCAAAATTAATTTTATAAATATATTAATTTTTTTTATAATACAATAATAAAAATTTGTTGACAATTTTTTGTTATTTTATAATAACAATTTTTAAACCCATATAAAAATTAACTTTGACTTAAAATAAATTATATTATAATTTAAATTTGATAAATATTATTTAATTGTATTATTTTATTAAATTTTCATTTAATTATAAAATTAATGAATCATGAAAATTAATGTTTTAATTTAACATTTATATTACACAAAAATATAATTTGTGTTTTATTATATAAAAAACATTTATAAATTTAAAAAAAATAGAAGTAAATTTAATAATTATTTTATTATAAATAAAATAAACATATTTATATTATTAGGTTAATAAAAAATATCCTTTTATTAAACCTAATAATTCCCTAAGTGTAAGGTGTGTGGCAGTGTAATTCTCATGGGGTGGTTTGGGGTACATGGTTTGGGTCATGATCTCGATGTGCTTGAACTTCTCTGATAAATGGTTTTACTCATTCTTTTGTTTTTTCATCTCGATTTGGGATTGGTTAATTAGAAACTCAGGGATTCTATCTCACTTTTATTTTCTAATAAATGGGATCTATAGGGTATGATCTTAAAGGTCAAGGAAATTTCAAATTTTTTCAAGGTCAATTAGATTTACTATAATCTGTTATTTATACAAATCATATGACCACTATTCAACGACTATATTATTAATGGTTATGATGATTAAGGTTCTTTTAAATATGATATGATATAATAAAATATAATAAGTACATGTGTTTTATAGAACCATAATAAGTAAATTAATTTATTCTCTAATGGATTTTTATTTATAAATATTCGAGTCATTAGAAAATGGTCATCATGATTATAGATAATTTATTTAAAATTCAAAATATTAACATGAATAACATTAGAATTTGATTTGGAATGAATGTATATTATAATAATTAATCCATTTTTATGTTTTATGTATGTATTATATATTTATTATAAAGTTTTAAATTTCATGTGATTATTTTTCAAATTTTTGAAAATGATAAACATGTATAGAGATAACCATTAACAATTTGAATGTTATTGCAAATAAATAACTCTATCTCAACTTCCAATCATAGACAAGAGATTTTTATTATATATTATTTATATATATATATATATAACAAAAACATTAAATGTCATTCCATGTGTTACATTTATTCTAATGTTGTGTAGCTAACATGTGATATGAACTTATAGTATGGCTTAATTTTGATTATTAGTTTTCTGTTCATGGAAAATTGTAAGAATGATTTCTGGTAAATTTTTAAGACTTGAAATTGTTTATATATAATTTATATATTCATTTAAATACTAAAAAAAATTATTATAGTATTGAAAAAAAATTACTCATATTCTAATCCATGAGTAGATTATTATGGGGAGCAAGTTAAATGTTGAAAAAAAATTGTGGTTATTATGAAATTTCTAGTATGTAAACATTGAGAAAGTAATATTCTTAGTATGGGGTTTTTAGATTATAAAATCATGTTATGTTCTGATCATGTTTTATTTAAATATGTATGTAGAATCATGTTACCATTAATAAAGGGTATAAGTATGTTTCCATGATTTGTTTTAATATTTATATAAATTTTAGTTTAATAATGTCACGAATAAATGATTGAGATATAGAATATGTGATTTTAATTTGGGATCTAAAAGTATGTTTTATTTTGAAATCTGGACAAATATTTAATTATAAATAAAAAGTTTAGTTAGATTATTCCAATCCTTATTTCCATTATAATAAAATGTGGAGTTGTTTTTTAAAACATGGATTCATGTTGGAGTTATTTAAATAAAAGGAATGATTATTCATTTGAAAATGATCTAGAAACAATGGTTATTGTTTAGGGATAATTTGTTTATTTATTTTTCATTGAAGTGTTGATATTACTTATTGAAAAGATATATTATAAAAATATAAAATTGTGTTTTAAAGGTTATTTATGAATATGATATCCCATGATGAAGCCTATAAAATAAATCTTTTTATTTCTTAACATGGAAACTATATGATCTTTGAGATGATAACTCTTGATGTTCTGAACATGTATGGGAACACTCTAAGATTTTATTATATTTCTATCTATAAATAAATTTAATTTCATTAATAGCTTATGATACACACAACCTTGATTCTAATTGAACCATAATATAGTATACCATTATAACATAGATATTAAATTTTTGAGTATGAATATAAATAAATAAAATATGATTTGTTTTTAATCATGCATAAAATGTATTCACTGGTTATCAATTGATTCGATATAAAAATAAAATCATTCAAAATAAAAGAAGTTTTTTTTTCTAAAAACAATATGTGTACAATGTTTTTTTATCTTAATAAATTAAATAAATCAACATTGGTAATTTATTTTAATGAAATTTATATATTATATATAATAGAATTTTTTAGAATAAATAGAATATTTTTTCTAATAATGGGATAAGAATAAATCTAGTTTTATTCTTAAAATGTATTTTTCAAGAAAAGTGTTCTTCATCTCAGTTTGTTTGATTTATTTAAAATGATTTCTTACACTTATAGAAACTAAATACTAAGAATAAGAATCCAAATTTTGGATTAGTAGGATCATATTTTGTAAATAGGACACTCTTAATTTTGTTCATTATGAAAAGTAACTATGGTAAATATTTTTCACCTTGGTAAGTGTAAAATGGGTAAAACATAGATAAAACATTAGTCGAAGGAATTAAAATTTCTATAAAACATTCCTTTAACCTATAGTATGAGTGTTTATTTTTTATTTACATACATGTATTGAAAATATGGAAACTTAATTCCATTTTTCATTGATTATGACCTTTATATTATTTTAAGAAATTTATAAATATATAATTTCACACTCTTAACATCAATATCTATAAAAAAATCATAAGGTTAAATGAGGATAAGTGTGTTTATAATATTTATTTGAAGGGTGGATTATTTACTTATCATGTTAATTTATTTTTTTAGCGATTTAATAATTACCTTATATTCTTACATGACACTGATATAATATTTTTTCAAGTAATATAAAAATAAAATAAATTATTTTAAAACTTATTAAATATAATAAAAAATAAATAAATTATTTTTTAAATGAATTTATTATATAAATTTAACTTATTTATGATGTTTTAAATCTTTATATTTAAAATAAATAACTATCTGATGACATTAATGAAAAAGTAAATGAAGATTTCAAAAAATGACATTAATAATATTTTAAAATAAACTTTATTTTATTAAATGATTTAAAATTCATAAAAATACTATTTTTCATCATTTTGAATACTATTTGGTTTACAATAAAATCTATGGTCTATTTTTTGGTCACTTTTCCTTTTATGGTGACATTCATCACCCTTAAGAGTAAAAAATGATATTCTACTAATTGTCAAAAAGATTAATGAGGCTTAAAACTAAGAGATAAGGGTTGAAAGATCATATAAAATTGTCTAAATATTATTTTATGAGATAATTTCAACTTATACTCATCCTAAATTTTAAATATTTAAATTTAGGTCCATTTTAATAAGAAAATTAATTTATATTAATTTAGTACTTTAAGAAATTCCAAGAGTGACCCTCTAATCACTTATAAAAGGATACTTATTATCACTTTTCATTACACCTTCTTCAAAATCCTATCTTGAATATACTCTAAAACATTATCTTATAAACTTCTATAGACATTATTTTGAGGTTCTTTTCTTCTTACAAGACCATTCCATGGATCCTTGGGAATGTATCTAAAGGAGGTCTACTGAAGAAGAGGTAATCATCCTACCTGTCCTATTTCAATTAATATCTTATTCTAACTCCTATAATTATTTTTATTCATCATAAAATATTATCTTCAGTATCCTAAATATACTAAAATTTTATTATTATTATGTAACCACCAATATCTTCCCTCTATTCCATCAAATGAGATGCTAAAGTATCGCTTGTGCATAAACATGGACAACTTCCACCATGTAGTGATAAAATTCATTTTAAATCACCACATTTAATAAATGACTATTATGATGAATTTAATGTTTATAAATTAAATTTATGTAATAATTGTTATTATTTTTTTATAAAATAATGTCTTCATTCTTATCATCAAATCCATTGGATAATGATAATGTCGCTAGTGCGTATGTGTGGAATACCACCATCATGAAGCAATGTGATTTATTTTTAATTTATTGTACAAATAGATGATAATAATGATGGATTTAATAAATATATAAGATATATATGATATAATAATGATTATTTATAGGTCAATTATTCTTTACCTTTCTTTTATTCCATTTGTAGAAAATTGAAAACAACATCCATGCATACATAAATCCTACCATCGCTTAGAACAATGTAATTCATTTTTTTATATCTATAATTTATATATGAATCATAATATATATTTATAATGTGTATATATTATAATTATAAAATTAATATTTTATAGACGATAGAACCAGGATAATGTATAAGAACAAGAACCACTGAACTGAAATTCTCTGAAAAAATGAAAGAGTTAAAACCTTTCAATAACAATTTTAGTAAGATATTATTAATTAATGGGGTTTAAAATATCATATGTGGACCATATATGACACTATAAGTATTAAAATTACTCTATTATAGAATAATAATAAATTTTAATTTATTATATAGCTTTTCAGAGTGGTTTCAAATCATAGAAAACATGAGGTAGGGGATTTTTGTTACAATCTAATTGTTTATCATGATTTCTTATGATTTTATTTTTGTTGATGGAATTATATAAAATAACACTCAAGAAAATCATTAATTTTATTCACCTATATTTATTTCAATATAATGCATTTTTTTCTTTCATTTTCATATGTTTATGTACTCAAGACACTGAAATAATATTTTTAAGTAAAACTGACATAAAATATATATTTAGTCAAAAATCTTTTTTATTCCAAATACATGTTTTCTAAAGTGAATTCAAGAATTTTTTTAACTATTAATAAATGATATTTTAAATTCATTTTTAACCTTTTTTCACCATTTACAAAAATAAATTAAAAAAATCTTTTCATTTTCTGAATAAGGTACATTTTTCTAAAGGTACAAACATTATCTTTATTTTAATAATTTCAAAATGAATAAAATTTCCTATTACCATGATAGATTAATGATTTTATGATTCCATTAAAAGTTTTATGTGGTTCTTTTCAAAGGTAATGTTTTCTATAACATTTTGGAAATATTTTTATATTAATTATGTGATCTTAAAATGAAAAGGGTATGTTCCTAATGAAATATTCTAATGGTATTTTAAAGACATTTTTCATATATTATAAAAAAATTTGATTTCATTTTTTATTTACTAGGGATTGGATGCAATTATATTTAAATTATTATCTTTCTTGGAGGTTTACTATTTTTTATGAAATTTTTATGAAACTTGTCCATTTACCATATGTTATGTTATAATGTTGAAATATTTATGGAACCCATTTATTTTATATAGTTTATGAATTAATTAAATAATAAATGTTTCATGATATTATGTCATGCATATGTATGGTTTTAATTATGTGATTTATGGTTCCATTAATTCTATCTAATTCATTTTTTATAGATTGATAAATCGTGATTTAATAAGGTTATGTGTGAACCTGAGTTCATGTTCATAATTTTATGTATGGACCTAGTTTTCATGTCTATAAGGTTATGCATGGACCTGGTTTCATATCCATATGTTTATTAGAGGGATTAAATTCATGTCCCCAATATAATTAGTGAACCTATTTCTATTTATATAGGTTCATAATATAACAAGCTTATGTTTTTTTTTCAAAATCCTATGTTTATGTTATTACCTCATGGTTCATGTTCTTTAAATCATATATAATTTATTTCTTATAAAATTTCAAGCTTTATTACATGACTCAATATTATGATCCATGATATGTTGGGTTTGGTTTTAAAATAATAAACTCATTTTATTATAATATTATGTTCATGTTTTTCATAATTGATCATTGTTATCTCAATTATTTACCCTTACTAAGCATCTGAGATCACTCATTCTTCTATTTCCTTTCAGAATGTTATGAATAAAGTTTTCAAGTATGGTATGTCTAAAAACAGTACTATGTGGGAAGATATTATTTGAGATAATAAGATTGTGTATCTATTATCCAAATATACTAAAATTTTACAGTCCTCAAGAAAATATTTTTATAATATAATGAACACTCATCTATAAAGATATAATATCTATGCATAAAAAGTATGGGTTATTTTAGTTTGTATTAGAGGAATGGTTTAGTAAATATTTTGAAATTAATATTATATAACTTTGGTTAAAACTATGGGGATATGTCTAAGTATTTGATAATGTCCAAAATTATTGTTAATGAAGAGATTTTGTGGTTTTATAATAAATACAACCCTTTCTAGACACTATTAGAGGACATGGTTTTGGAAAAGATGCATCTTTGTGTAAAAACCCTAAAAAGTGTTTTTTAGTTATATATCAACCATAATTATAGTTCATGGTGATTTTTTGTAACACCCCGAGCTTCCACAATACGCTTCTCATTCAATAATGCAATAGCTTGCATTGTACACAACTTCGAGTTCTAAAACACCGCGACTAATCAAAGTAGCCGTTATGAATTGTAAGAACCAATTTTTAAAATTATAGAAATTTTATATTTCAAAATGGACTTCATTTTTGGATTCGGAATATCAAAATTAGCCTATGTTGAATTTTTGGTATTTTTCTGAGAACTAATTTTTTATGAATAGTGAAAAATACTTAAAAACAACTTTTTTAATAAAAATAATTTATAGTGATAAATTATACTATTTAGTGGTTTTAAAGTATAATTAGAATATATTTTTACAATTTTATCCAATGGTGGTCATTATAATTAATTTAACATTGAAATTGGACATAAACAATTGCCAATCTTTTGATATAAATTGTTTCTTAAAAACACGCTATTTGTTGTGACAGCGGGAATTAATTATAAAATTAATTAATGCAACTTATATGTTTGGAATTTTTTAAAATAGACATCATTTTTTAATTCGGAATATCAATTATATCTTAGGGTGAAATTTTGGCATTGTTCTGAAAAACTTCAATTTTTGATGAATAGTGAAACCACTAAGTGGTAGTTAAATAACCGATTTTTCGTTTAAATGAAATATTACCACTTCTGTGATTTGATTTTAAAAAATCCAACATACATGGTTGTTATTAAGAAGTAAAATGTGGTTCAATGAGATTAAAATAATTTTTGGTGAATAGTAACTTTTATGTTCTTAATCGCGATTAGAGGTAATTAGTGTAGTTTAAGGTAAAAATAATGTTTTAATAATATGAGATGAGCTTGACACATGTACTACCCTCATTGGATGTTCCATGGACGACCAAGAAAATCCATGGGTCAACTTGGGGACCCCATTGATCCACTTTAGTTAGAAAATGACATAAATACCTTTTATTTAATGTTAAAGTAAAAAATGACACAAACATGAAAAGTTTTACTAAATATTTTTTTACATGGGGTTATACAAGTCATATTTTTGACTATAAATAGTAATTGGAAAGATAAAAAGATTTCCTACATCATAGTATTTTTTTTGTAATTTTTAGACATTAAATAAATTAAATTATTTATGACATCATTATAATGCATCGATGACCTCATTATTTAACGATTTTAATAAAATGAAAAGATAATGTACAATCCAAGGCTTAAACTTGTCCAAAGACTATTGGATGGGTAGATTTCGAACCCTTATCACCTTATCCACGAATTATATAAGTGTGGGACCTTTAGAATCCGAAAATCATTGTATAATAATGTAAAATTTCCTTACTTTCCAAGAGTGCCCCTCCTCTCCTCTTATAAAAGGCCCCCACCTCTACCACCTCATTCACACTTTCAAACCATTTGGCTTGGAAAAACTATGCCCAAATACTCTCCCAACTTCCCCCTATTACTCCTAGAAGCCTCACTTTGGGCAGAACTCTTCCCAAGGAAGCCTTTGGCTCAAATCAAAAAGAGTTACCCGATTTTGAGGTAATGTCTTCTCTAATGTTGTTTTGTTTTATTTTTCTTCTCCAACCCCCTAAACTCTTTTTATTAATTTCTTTTGTAACAACACCAGTATCCTCAATATACTAGGATGTTTTTATAAGAAGTATTCGAGCTACACTTACACACACCTACATCTAATGGTTAAAGAACATATGGTTTCTGTGGATGGCGAATTTCTAACTCACGAAACGATGATTGTTCAACACTCATATAACACCTTCAAAGGTGGACATTAAGATGTAACTATATTTATATAGGATATATAATATGTTTATGTTTTACTTATGCTTCTGTATTTCTCATTTATGACATACTTTATGATTTCCATTATGGGTAAACGCGATAATTTCATTTTAGGAAGTGCGGACTACCGCCCCCTCAAAGTGATTTGAATCGTTAATGCCATATGTGGGATGTATAAAGGATGGAGTAAATGATATTATATATGATATTATACTGGAAATATATTATACCTTTATATAATTATGATTTCATTCCATTAAATATGAAATAGAAATGAAAGTAGCGTTCATGCGTACGTAAGGCTTACCGTCTCCATGAATGGTGAATTTCATTTCTTACCTCTAAATGTTATGTAATATTATAAATGCATGTATATACTGTATATATATGATATATATGATATCTACATCATGAACATAATTCTTTATATAATGGATATATCACCACATGAACAACTTGTAATTATAAGAATTTTATTTTTGACTCAAGTACCTAAGATCGACAAAATGACCGTTATAAACTTAAATAATTACATAATGTTCATAACATGGTAATAAGGGATATAAAAGGAATAATTAACATGAAAAAGTTTCTTAAGTAAATAGTAATTAACTCTAGTTTATTATTCAGGAGGTTAAAGAACGGTCGAGTCAGGACAGGACGCAAGGTAAGGGAACTTCTTAACCCAATTTCTATTCTTTGGGTTAATCTCCTACTTTCAAATTATTTCATGATATTATTATGTCGTATATTGTATTTGTACTTTATTTATGTGTACTTATAGTGAATACACATAATAGATCTACTTTATTTAAAAAAATGATCTTTGTAAGGGTCTTCATCTCAATCTCCTTTCATTGAGGCATATTTGGTTTTATACACAACTTTCTTTTATATGGTGTATAAACCCCTTTGACTTTTACGTTTATTCAAAAGGAATCTTTTGTATACGAAGCGTTTTACTAAACGACAAAAAGGGAATGTTTTTCTTTCCGTAATTATGCGGCGACAACGACTTCTCCGCCGCCGTGACCATTATTTGAGTTTCGGCTTCCTCTACAAGCCATCATTTTTTTTAATGAAAAATAAATACAAAGTTTTAACTTTCTTTTATTTTGGTATTGAAAATGGTTTTGAAAGAATTTTTATTATATCAATGTGTTGTATTGATATCTTGTGATTGAAATGTGTAAATGTTATGTTTCCTTTATGCATGTTTTATGTGATACGATTATGTTATGGTTTATGATATGATTAAACCTATTCATATGAGGAATGCATTGGACTTAATAAGTGACGGGTGGAGCCCGCTACAGCTCCTCGATGCATCGGCAGGTCTCATGAGACAAACTAGTGTCTTGGAACGAGGCCTTGACAAAATCTTATTTGTGGTCTTGGCACGAGGCCTTGGCTACGTGGTTATGATAGTCTGGCATTATGCATTCTATCATTATGAAAGTGGTTAATGATATTTCATGTGATTATTCGACCAGTAGAATATACATGAGAAGAAGTAAATGGCATTATCTCATTTTACTTTTGCCATATTATGTTGATGTTCAAGTCTAAAAGGCTTTTGTTTCAGTTATACATTTCCTTAAATGTTTATGTTTATTTATGAAAGCTTCCGCAATATTGTTATCCTTACTGAGCATCTGAGCTCACCCCTTTCAATGTTTTAATATTTTCTAGGATGTGAAGAAGTATTTCAGGAATGATCTGCAGGGATATTCAGAAGAGGATATGAGTGTGGACTATGAAGACTTTGTTATTGTAGTTTTTCACCTTATGTTGTAATGTAACATTTATGAATGTATCTAGTGTTTCCAAGGCTACTAAACTAATCGGTCTTTCGAGACTTGATCTTTTGTGATCATGCCAATGTTACGAAGTAATGCACTGACTCTGGGTAGCTAGGTTCGGGGTGTTACATTTTTTATTTATTTCACACTCGGTATGATACTCATGAGGGATATGCTTGGGTTAATTCACATTTTCATTACAAACCATTATAATGAATTTGAATATATCAAGATCATTGAAAAACTAGGTTAATTATAAGGTTTCATAGATTGAGAATAATCTATAATGTTGTAAAAATCATATAAATAATTTTTTCATGATTATTTAGGTTTTTAATTTGAAAATTGTTTCTCACACTATGATTTTTTGTTTTAGTTAATGTGTAGAACCTAATGAAACCATGTCAATGTTGAATGTGATAGAAAATGAAATTATTTTCCTCTAGATAAACCAAAAGTTTTAGGAGATTGAATGTAAAATATTATTTACATTCTTACAAAACATTCTCAATCTATAAATCATGTTGAGATTCTAAATGACCAAAATAGGGAACAAAATTTTATTTAGTCTTTTATGAGGATATATCAACTATATATAGTGGATATACTGATCCATTACTTGTTATTAAATGGATTAGCACAACTAAAATGTTATTTTCCATTATCTAGTGTTCATAACATGAAAATGTTATTTTATATATTTATTATTTTGAAGGTGAAACAGATCAATGGAGGACCCTTATCAAGTACATGAGGTAATGGGGAGAAATTTAATCGATGGAGTGGGATGAGATTATGAGCTTATTTTTTAATAAGTAAATTCCTAGTATTCTCATACCATGATTGAGAAATAATTCCTCGAGATAATATATAAGTAAGATGAATCTGTTAGTACTTATGAGGTATATTTTACAAGACTTATGAGGTATGATTTTGGTATTATAATCTATCCTGAATGTAATATTGATTTATTCTTCAATGCATTAAAACAAAGTATCTAAAGGGAATTATTCATAAGAAACTTTTGTATCTATAAATAAATCATTTTATTTTCTATCAAGGTGGATATAGAGATTGTATTTACCCCTAAATATAGTTGTTTTTGTGATAATAAAATAAAGATATAGTTTCATGTAAGATCTAGTGGTATGTTAATAGAGGGAATAAAATTTTCAAGATTATACTTTCCAAAAATGTGGGTTAAAGCACTCTATGAATTCATAAAAGAAACAATAACATGTTTGACGTTTTTTAAGGTTGTCCATCGAAAAAATTAAATTTAATGTTATGTAAAATGTTAGTTAACTAAATTAATGGTGTGAGAGATCAACAAAATGAACCACCCACACTCTAGTGTTTCAAATGAACGTAGTATAGTCATTATTCTAACCTGTTCTCAAACATGAAGGTTAATTATTATGATCAACATCAACAACCTATTAATCCTAGAGATATAGAAAAATATCATGTGATCACAATTATCGATGTGGGATATGATAACAAAGTTGTTAATGGAACACTTATCATCACCTCTAGAAGTGATAATTTACAATTTGATTCTAGATTGATTCACTTTTTTATATCTAAATAATTTTATAAGGGTATCATAATACCACCTCAATGATTATATGTTTAATTATAACTAAAAACTCTTATTGGAATGATGATATCATCTCATGTATATAATTCTTCTTTAATTTATGTTTGTGGGAATTTTCATCCAAAAAATATCATTACTCTCCCTCCAGTTGAGTTTGATATTATCTTAGTCATGAATTTTCTTTCATTACATAAATCCCACATCAATTTATAAGGAAAGGAAGTCAAATTATATATTCCAAACTACCCTATGATCATCTATCCATCCAAGGATAAATATGATCTTCTAATGGGAATTATATATATTATATGGGTATTGATTTCTATTCGAATAGGGTGTTTATCTCAAATTATTAGGGAGAAACTCAACATCAATGATATTCCTATTGTATATGAGATTTTTTTATATTTTTTTGATAATTTTCCATTCATATGAAAAAATTTATTGTTGATTTTTCTATAAAACTCATACCGAATGATTCACCTATTTTAATGAATTCATATAGAGTGGAGCACATTGAGTTACATTAATTTATTAATAAACTCTAGGATAATATTGGTAAGGTATTGATTCCATGAAGTGCATCACCATGGTGTGCACTTGTTTTTTTTTGTTAAAAATAAAGATGGATCGATGTAACTTTGCATTGATTATCGAGAAATGAATAAGATAAAAATAAATAATAATTATCCTATGCCACATATTTATGATTTATTCAGGGAGATAAATATTTTCCCATTATTGACCTTCGATCTATATACTATCAGTGCATGGAAAAATTTGAAGACATTCCCAAGATAACAATCCACAAATAGTATAGACAATATGAATTTATAGTAATGTTATTTGGCCTAAATAATTCCCATACTTTAATGATGGGAAGATCATTCAAGTGGAGTACATTCAGTCTTATGACAAGTTGACGTATCAGTTTGAAGATCTTTTGAAGGATGATCCAGATACTCAGGTTATCACTATCTCCTAGAAATTATGTAGGGAAATTAAATCTGGTAGAATTAAATTATCCTTTAATGGTTCTTTTATTTCATTTAGTTCTTGAACTTATGGTTTCTCACTTTTACATTAAAAGTGTTTTATAATAAAAAGTTAATTTTTTTCAATCATTCATTATTCGATGAAATAATTAATAGAGTCTTTATAGATTACCTTGATTAGTTTTTTTATTCTTTATATATGATATTATTATATATTCAAAGATAAAGGAAGATAATTAGGATCATTTATTGATTTTTTTAAGACCCTGATGAAGGATAAGTTATATAAAAAATTTACCAAGTGGGAATTTTGGATAAAAAAAGTTTCATTTTGGGGTTATATAATCTCAAGTGAGGGTATATTGATTGATCATTAAATGATATATCTTATTGAATGTTGTCCCAGACTAACCACTATGACCAATATCCATATATTTTTTAGTTTTGATGGATATTACCAATGCTTTATAGATAAATTCATGTTTCTATATAATCTACTCATAAAGTGAACTCATAAGGGAGTCAAGTAACTTAGGACAAAGGAATAAGAATGAAATTTCAAGGAATTTAAGATAAAGTTAGTTAGTGAACCTATTCATACACTACCTTGTAGTGTATAAGGGTTTGTGATATTTAGTGGTTCATCAATGAAGGTATCGAGAATAATACTCATGAAGAATGATATGATAATAGCTTATGTCTAGTGATAATTGAAGGTTCATAAGAAAAATTACACATCTCATGATTTTGAGTTTTCAATGATAATTTTTTCATTAAAGATATTAAGGAATTATCTTTATGGTGTATTCCGTGATAAATATATTGTTCATAAATGTTTAAGGTAAATATTCACATAAAAAGATATGAATATTCAATAGAGATGAAAATTATATATAATTAAAGATTAAGACTAGTCAATTCATTATAACCCAAGAAAATTAATTGAGATGGAAAATTATCTATGTGAAATGTGTTATGCTTTCTTATATATGATGAGGATCACAAAAGATCCAATATTTATTGATTTTCAATGGATGGATCTAGAAATATTAAAGTATGGTTAGAAATTATATCTTTCTAAAATGATTGTTTAATCGTCTAACCAAGTAAATATTAAATTGGTGTACAAGGAAGATTTAGAACTATAAAATATGGTGTAATTTTTCTTCAGTTAAAACATGGTTATTATGTTATGATAATGTTTAGGAACTATGTATGTGTATCATAAATTTCAGATGTGGAGAATGATCTATTATATAAATCTCATAGTTTATCATTATCAATTCAACATAGAAGTACAAATATGTATAGGATTTAAAAGAACCTTTATGATGGGAAAACATGAAAATAGATATTATAGAGTATGTATAATGATTCCTGGTATGTCATATAGTGAAATATTAGAGATATAAGTCTTAGGTGATGTTACAACCATTAGCCATACCATAATAGAAATGGGAAAACATCAATATGGATTTTTTTCTGGACTCCCCAAAATATTGAAAGGCCATAATTTTTTTTGGGTTGTATCTTAACACCTTATAATGTCATTAAAAATCATTTTTATCAATTAAGATTTATATCTTGAGAATATTTCTAGAATACACATTAAGGAAGTGGCAGGGTTGTATGGAGTGCCATAATCTATTATATCTGATCAGGATCTAAGGTTTACCTTGAAATTTTGGGGAAGTATTTAGCAAGGTTTGGATACATAATTGAGTTTCAATAATTTATATCATCCTTAGACAAATTCTTAGTCTAAGAGGACCATTCAAACCTCATAGGATAATTTGAGATCATGTTCTATGGATTTCAATGGTTGTTGAGATCAAAAAATTCCTCTAGTTAGGTTTTCTTACAACAATAGCTTTCATTAGAGTTTTTAAATGGATCACAATGAAAAAAACTATGGATATATGTTTAGAAATAAAATTATCTGGGATGATGTTGGAAAAATAAAAATATTAGGACATGATATAGATTAGTAAATAGAATAGAAATTCATATTCATTTAGTAGCACATCAAGATAACTCAATGATGATAAAAAATTATGTTGATAATCATCAGTGAAATATGGAATTCAAAGTTGGTGAAAATTTATTTTTTAAATTTCTCTATAGAAGAAGGTTATAAGATTTTCGAAGAATGGAAAGGTGAGCCCTATGTATATTTTACCCCTCATGATTATTGATCAAATAGGTATGGTATCTTATCACATGGAACTTCCAATAAACCTCTCTTAAGTTCATGATGTATTCCATATATTTCATATGAGTAAGTAAATACCAGATGATATTAACTAGGGGTCGTAGCTTCATTCATAGTTCTCCTCCTCGATGGTGTGTTCATGTGGGAGAAAATAGTGCAAGTGGTGAAGATGATTCTAGATGGAATCTAAAGAGGTGTATTCAGTGTTATATGGAATCCATGGTAACAGAATTCCTCAGATCTCCCTCATTGGTGGTGTGTTCATGTGAGAGCAGGTGGTGGCGACACTTCCAGTCATCATTTCAGATCTGGTCTAAATCTGTGTTTTAGACCAAATCTGGTCAGATTCAGTGAAGAGATGGGAGACAACGTTCCTCAGTCTTCATTAGTGATCCTCAGTAGAGGTTATTGTGGATGACGTAAGTTTGGGGTGTATCTTCTTGGCACCATTCGTCTGTAGTTCTTTTTTTTATGGTGGCGGCATGGATCAGTGGATTTGCCTCTTCGGGTGGTGACAAACAACTTGGGTGGATTTTCAATGGTGATGTCCCTCATCCAGTGATAGTGGATGTTTTTCCTAGGTCTAGACTACCATTTGGGATGCAACGACATGTTGCGATGGTTGGGCAACATCGCTCTGGTTGACCGGGCATGACCGCATGCGTGGAAGGCAGGTGTTCCAATGGGCCATGTGCGTTGGATTTTTTTTTGGGATTTGGTTATGTAATGGGTTTTTTCCATTGGGATCTCATACCATTAAATCTAGGATTTCGGGCCACATTAATTGGTTTTGTGCTAGTTTTTGTATTGGGTTTGATCCCTCTGGGACTACGAGTCTGTAATGAGTTGTCCATTACCCAGGTCAAAAGGGGTTCCGTTGCCCTTTTATTTTTCTAGTAAAGGGGATTTCTCCCAAACCTTATGATAAGTACATACCATATCCTTCACATGTATTGAACTTAGAGGATTTAAAACTATATCATGATATTATCTATGAAATAAAACCATTAAAAATCATGGATCGTAGAGATAAAATTCCACTAAACAAACTACTCATTGGGTTAAATATCTCAGAATGACTCATAAATTCGAAGAAGATACATACGAGCATGAAGATATGATGAAACAATGATATCCTCATTTGTCTGTATTAGAGTGTAAAATTTTTTAGGGTGAAATTCATTTTAATTGGCCTAGAATGTAACACCATGAGATTTTATAATACATTTCTCTTTAAATAAATTTTATTTAATCACTAATGTAAGATCTTGGATTATTCATAAGTTATGTATGTTTATGTTTCAGTTTAACTCCCTTATTTTGGTTAAATAGTTGTTTCCCCAAGTTCATGAGAGGGATCAGGGGTGTTCCAGGGGTTAAGTGCATGGAAGGGGAAGAAAAATGAGTTTTTTGGGTATTTTTCATGGTTTACACATTGTTAGTGAAAACCATGTGGAGCATCCCAGGTAACCGTGTAGCCTTGGACAGAGGCTTACACACAATTATAATATGATTAATTTAAATATGTATAATTTCCAGGAAACCGTATGAAGGGGTGATTTTGGGACTATGGATCTTGCACAATTTAGAGAATTGTTTGGGTAAACCGTGTCGCCTAGAAAAGTTGAGAAATTTACAAAAATTCCATTAAGGTATTTTAAGACTCACTCAGTTTTTTCCACCCATCCTTCTCTTGCATCGCTAGTGATGATCAAAAGCTCCCAAGATCTCCCAAGGTAGTTTATCCTCCATCCCTAGTTCATTTGGAGTGTCATTATTTGCAAATCGAAGATTTGGGTAAGTCTAATCTCCACCTTACCTCCTTTTCTTTTTTAGGTTTGTATCATTCTCTCCTCTTCATTCGAATATATTAACCCTTATTTTCTAAGAAAATATAGGTTAATGATTTAAATGGTGGTTTAATAAAAATCTAGTTCAACTTTAGGAGTGTGTTCTATGACAGATTTGAGGTAGGTGGTCTACAAGTTATATCCCATAGTTTCGTTGTAGATTTTTGAATGTTCTACCTTGTTTTTTTACCTCATGTTGTACTTTTGACTCGTTTAGTGAGGTTTGGAAATTTGTATTTCTAAATGATAAGTATAAACCCTAATTGTCTCCAAGGTACACATTGAGGATGATTTGACCCATTTAAGGCCATCTATAGGGTGTGCCAATACTTTCCTTAACTAGAATTAACTAATTAAGTTCTAGGTTATTGTGAAATCATGTAGAGCACTTGTTGAGTATGTTGATATTCTTAATGGAAGTAAAAATAAGGTATTGGTTAATTGGGGTTGAGGTAAGAGGCTTATGAAATATGTTAGATATGCCTAAGAAAGTTAGTACATGTGAAATGGTGAATATTATAAATTGATAATGGTATGTGGAATGGTAAATATGTTTAAGGGGATTTAATAAGGGTATTTATGAATGTGTACAATGGGTTGACATAAGGGAATTATTTAATATGCTTATTACTCTAGGTTTGGGAATGGGAATTAGGATAATTGGGATAAGTGATGTAAATGAAAAATGTGTTAATGGGTTATGGAATAATATAATTTACCATGTTCATTGCTATGGATTATGATTGTTGCATCTATTGGTTTTGTTTGGTTGTGATATGGTTTGTGTGTAGTGAATGGAAGGATAATCATGTGAACATGGATTGAGGTGTGGGATAAAGGACTGAGGCTACTCCCACAGGTCAAGTTGGATTGATGCTCTAACTCCACCCATAATGCATAGGTTAGGGAAGGGGACAAAGCTCTATTCCCCTAATAGTTGCATTCCACCCTGACTGAGGCTTCGAGGTTTTGATATTGTGATGTTTTGATATGTTATCCTAGTGAATTAGGGACTTAATTATTCCATTATGAAAATGATAAATTCCATGAAACTTATGTGATTTATGATGAAATAGTAATGAAATATACATGATGAATTGGGACCTTGGTTAGTATAGATAAGTAGAGATTGTTAACTAGTGGCCTTCAAATTGAATTTCCTTCGCTTATTATTCATTTATACTTTCATGCACTATCTTCCAGACTGGATATATTTTAGACATTGTTGGTGGTGGACTACTAATTTGTACTCACTCCCTGCCCAGGCCTCCATTGGGAACCCGAGAAAATTTCATACTTGCAGGTCAGGACAAGGGAAAGGGCCCTATGATAGGGAGTTGAGTTGGCCATGGGACATGCATGGATGAGGTCCCAAACTTGTATGTAAGATATTTTTGGTAATTCTATTGTTTGTCTTAATTTTGGGATTTTTTCACTTGGAATTGTAGCATTAGATGACATATTTACTGTTTCTTGCTGATTATACCCAATTTGGGTGATGCTTGACTATGCATGTTATTGGTTGTTTCCTATTTTTTCAGATGTTTACATTGTGTTTTATTGTGGATTACTCTGTAAAAGAAGGAATAGTCTTCCCACATGACCTAAAAGACACTCGTTGCTAGTCAGAAACCTCTAGCATATGGGGAGGTGCGCTTGAGGTCCTATGATGACCCAGTTTAGGGCACCAATTTAGTGGCACTTAGTTCAGGGATGTTACAAATAGTTTGTAATAAATGAAACCTTAAGTCTAAATAATTCATACTATACTATATTATTATAACCTAGATGTTATATTGGTGAATATGAATACCAATAATTAAATTATGAAAAATTCAGGGTTTACTTAACTATAAAATATATTAATTAGCTTTTAATTGATTATAAATAAAAATAAAATCATTTGAAAGTAAATTATACTTTTTTCAAAAAAAAATATTTTTTGGGCATGTACTGTGATTTTTTCTTAATAAATTAAATTAATCACTATCAGTGACTAATTTTAATGAAATTTATATATTATATATGTAATAAAAAAAATTAATATTCATGCAATTTTTTTCTAGGAATGGTATAAGAACAAATCTAGTTTTATTATTAAAAATATAATTTTCTAAAAAAGTGGTTTATGTTGTGTTTGTCATGCTTGCATCAAAATGAATTTCTTTCAATTTTATAAATTGAATCAAAAAAATTAGATTTCGTATTATTAATTTGGAGGATAATTTTTTTTATATATGTCCATTTTATTTTTTTTCATTTTGAATAGTAATCTTGGAAAACTTTTGTCACCTCAGTAAGTGTAAACTGGGTAAAATAGGGCTAAAACAAGGTTAAAACATTGGGGTAAGGATTTAAAACTTCTATAAAAATTGCATGTATGTTATTGGATGAGTATAGTTCATCCCATTAAATAATTTGTTTGAATATATGGAAACTTCATGCCATTTTTATTTTATTATGACCATTATATTATTTTAAGAAAAGGGTAAATAAAAAATATCATGCTCGTGACATTTATATCTCAAAAACTTTTTCATAAGGTTAAAAAGATGATAGGTTCAGTAGTAATTTTTTATTTTAAGGATAAATTATTTTTTATCATAGATGTTTATTTTTATTTTTTTTGTGGTTGAATAATTACCTTAAATTCTTACACAATGCTGATACAATATTAGTTTACTTAATTGAAAAATAAAATAAATGATTTTAAGATATATTATAAGTAAAAAAAAATTGATGAATTATTGTGTTACATGAATTTAGAAGATATTTATAAATAACTTAGGATATGTGAAGGTTTTATATTCAAATCCATAACTATCTTGATGACATTTAAATAAAATTATATAAATAATTCCAAAAAAACATTAATAATATTTTATAGTAAACAATATTTTTTTAAATTATTTAAATTTCATAAAAAAACAATATTTGGAAAAGATAAGGGGATATGTTTTAAAATATAAAAAAAATTCCATTTAGGAGAAACCTGTACTTTATGGTTACATTCTTGGCCCAAAAATAGTAAAAAACTTTGATATTGGGGAAATTTTCAAAAGGATTAACTCAAAGTTAAAACTTAGGGAAATGGATTAAAACATCAAATAACCTTTTATAAATATTTTTTATGAGATTATACTGACTTAACCTAATCTTATATTCTAAATATATAAATTTGGTACCATTTAAACCAGATAATTAATTTATATTAATTTAATAATTTATTTAATTTCAAGAGTGACCCTCTTCTGGCATATAAAAGGACACTCATTATATCTTTTCTTTAGACCTTATTGAGTAAAATATTGCAACCAAACACTAAAAAATTATCTTATAAACATACCTATCTAATAATTGGATATTATAGTCTTCTTAAAATACAATTCTAAGGTTCCTTAAGAAGGTATCTAAATGAGGCATACTGAGGAAGAGGTAATCATCCTACCTGACCTCTTTAATTTGTTTTCATATTCTACCACCTTTAATTCTATGTTATTATTAATAAAAAAATATTAATAATACTATATATAATTAATCATTATTATTATTATGGAATCATAATTAGACACCCATTATTCCTTCAAATGGTATGTGAAAGTATCGCTCATTAGTATATGTGGACTACCAACTTCAACTAGCGATATAATTCATTTACCATCGTCATATTTCAAGTATGGTTATTATAATGTTTTTAGTTTTTATTCATGATATTTATGAAATAATTATGAATATTTAATTGTAATATCACATATACCTCGTTACCTTCTGATTCATTGGAAAACGATAATGTTTCTTGTGTGTATGTGTGGACTACCACTTCCAAAAAGTGACGTTATTTGATTTATTTAATATTCCACATTGATGGTAATAAGGATATATTTAATGAATATATATGATATAATAAGGATTAATAAAATTTGAATTATTATTTACCATTATTTATTTCCATCCTTTAAAAGGTGGAAATAACTTTCATATGTACAAAATACATACCTTCTCTACGAATGATGTAATTAATTTATCTATCTCTATCATTTATAGATGTTTATTATAAAGACTCTAGACATAGTATCCTAGATTCAGTGGTAATATTATTACATTGGATTTAGATACAAGGATTCACACCCTAAATTAATGAATAGTTTATTAGTCATATAAAACTAGATACATACTTGAATATCATATTACAATTGAAACATAAAATACAACTTAGTAACTCCTTTGAGAAAACCATTATTTTATTTAGAGTATCCCATCATACCAATCATAAAAAATTAAAATAATCTTGGGGAATGTAAATATATAAATTCAATGAGGTCAAATTTTCATTAATGGTAACTATACAATAGAAGCTAAATAATATTCAATAAGTCATAAGAAATATGGAATGGTATATAACTCAAAACACATGTTATTTAATAAATAAATTTATCATTATGAATAATATGGAATAAATAGATGGTGATAAAATAAAACCATATAAATAATCACATGATCATGAATCAATTACATGGATATCATAACTGATCAAATAATGATGTAGTGAATAATTTCAAACACCTGAAACATTCTATCAAGGCCTCGTACTAAGGAATATAAAAATACCATCAAGGACTCATACCAAGACATCTATATAAATGAGTATGACCTCATCCAAATAACAAATCTATTTTTTCTCAATATAAATATCGATTCATCAAGGGGCTATGTAATTTTGGGGCCCACCCTTCGCTAAATAATCCCAATGCATTCATTATATGAATAAAAAATACAACTTGATCAATATACATAAAATAAATAACATTCTGTATTAAATGAAATATCATACAGAATATCAATAATTTTCACAAACTATCCATAAAATTATGGAGGATGGTACAATTGGATGATAGCCTAAAAAATCATAGGATTCGACAAAGGTTATTGACATAGATGAAAATTCACTAGAAAACGTCTTCTGTAAAATAACCTTTTCGCACTGAAATCATGTATTTAAAATATAAAATTTCTAAAATAATAAATAAAAAATTTAATTTGAAAATAAAATTTGAAACATGTAAATGATGCTTCAAAGAAATGAGTGGTCATAACATTGGGTAATTCTATATATTTTGTATAAGTTCTAATATCATTCCTTTCACACTATAGTAAAAAGTCAATTAGTACCTCTTTCAAAAAAGATAAGAATATTTCTTATTAAACAATTTTTTAAAACTAAAAAATGTTCAAAAATAATTTTAAACAATCATATGATAATATAAGAAAATATTTTTAAAAAAATAGAAAAATTTTATATGAAAGAAAAATGATTTTCAACCAAAAAGAGAAATAAAGTTGAATTTTCTTAAAAACATATTTCTGGTCTCCTAAGTTCTTAAGGTGAGGAAAATGAAAGAAAAACTTATAATATCATGAAATAAATAGAGTGGAAGAAAGTATATAGTGTTTAATATAGAAATATCGAATAATTTCCCCAATAGAGACTTTAACAAAAACAATAACGAATAATAATGAGATTATGAAATAAAATCATACCAGCATGGTAACAACTAAATCATAATCCACATGAAATAAATAATATCAAATAAATATTTAAATACCAAGAAGATAACTATATTAAGATATATAAAATCAAAGGGGTAGTATATACACCACAAAATGAAATAAGTGGTGAATATGACATGTGTTTTTTAGAAGTAAAAGTGAAACAAGAAAACCCCTAACTCAAGTTTTAATTATTTCATATGATTTTGATGCTCGTATATAATAAATATAGATTTATTATACATATAATAAAAACCATTATCAAATATAACATATCGTATATGGTTTACTTATAGTCTTTTACCACCCATTTTTTTTAAAAGAGAAAGCAGCAAAGCTTTATTAATGAGAAAATAAAAGAAGAAACTTACAAAATTCTAAAGGTAGGAAATTTACATTTATCTCTTTGAAAAATAGTGAGCAGATCACCTGTGATGTTGAAAATGTGAGTTTAAGAGTGTGCAGAAATCCCTATATTAGCAAGGCTACTAGCAAGGCGATTGGATTCACAATAGACATGAGTTATGATGTATTATTTTTAAGCAAAGATATCAAGGCATTTAATCCATTTGGATGTGAGTCTCTAATCAAGGTGAATTTTCCCCATTCTGACTGCTTGAACAATTATGGATGAGTCACATTCAAACCAAATTCTATCCCAATTGTTTTGTTGTACTACATCCGCTACAGTGATAAGAGCCATCATTTCTGCTTCCAGAGCAGTGACCTATCCACAAGGTCTATAAATCCCTTACACTAAATCACTATTAGAATCCCTAAAGGTAATTCCATATCCAGCAGGTCCTGGGTTGCCTTGCAATGCACCATCCGAGTTGCATTTGATTCATCCTGGAAAAGGAGGATTCCAGAAGACTTAAAAGGTGCAAAGTGGTTTAGGATAATTACCTTGAAGTTTCAATCTCCTTAAGACAGAAAAGTCTCTGATTGTATTATCACAATGCACAGCATGAAGTTTGTTATCCATTTTCATTTCCAAAAATATGATTGAGAGATAAGAATTATGATTAAAAGTAGAATTATCATGTCGACACTTGTTCAGGCCCCTCCAAATAATATATATGGTCTCCGAACAAGCAACCAAGAAAATCATGTGAATCTGTTTTGAGAGAGGAACTTTTGAAATGTAAAGAAGAAGGTCACTAATATTCTGGACCTATAGTAGATGAATCTCGAAGAAGCTAAAGACTGAAGTCCAGAGTGATGAATTCATCTTGCAGGACGGAAATAAATGGTTGATATCATCCCTATGCTGATGACACAATGAGAACCTAGAGCACAAGGAGATGCCCACCTTCTGCAGATTAATATCAACTGGAAGCTTACCCAGATGGAGGCGCCATAACAGTGTATAACGGGAAGTCTGAATCCACTGTTTGTAAAAATTCATAAGTCGAGGGCCAGTTCTTGGGAGAAGGTGATTGTAAAAAATCTTGGAATCCAGAATCCCATTTCTGCTCAGTTCCCAAATAAGCATATCTTCAGTTTGGAGGAAGTGATAGTCCGAGAATTTCTCTACAATTTAAGATGGAAGGGAGTTGATCTATTGAATCTGAACTTGTATAGATGCATTATAATCAATATCAAAATTAGTAATATCAATATTGTCAATAAAAGGAGAGCCTGTCCAATTATCCCTCCAGAATTTCAGAGAAGAATTGACACTGGCCAGCCAATGTGAATGTGTATAAATCCTTTGGAAAATCTTTCTAAGACTTGTCCAAGAAGTTTTCTTAGAAATTTATCCCTAAGAAAACTAAGGGAGTGAGATTTAACATTAACAAGTCTCTAAATAAATTGAGCCTGAAGGGATTGATTAAAAAGGTCAATGTTTTTAATACCCAATCCCCCAAGTGTAGAACCCCGAGACACCCAGAGAGGGGAGGGGTGAATCAGGGTGTCAAATTTTTCTTCTTAAAGTTGTGGATCTTGTTCCCACGTTGTTAGGAACTACTTAAACCTGTATGATGGATATGATCAGCAATGAAACATTCACATGAAAAGAGAAAACACATCAATTTTACTTGGTTCACTACTAAGTGCTACGTCCAAGGAGCATACGCCGACAAGTTTCCGGTCATACCAAATTCCACTAATCTTCACTAGTTGTGGATTACAATGGTTCAGGCACAGTCACTCTATCCCAGGCTCACTGCCTTTACAATTGTTCAGGGATAGCTCACTGTGTCCCTCGAGTCACTCCCATTGACTCCCCTTGGCTCACTGCCGTTGGTGAAGTCCCGCTCAGTTTATAGACAGGAAGGTCTCTTCAATAGATTTGCATTGAAGTCTTTGTCTCCTGTTTAGAATGAGACTTTTCTTTCATCAGATTCCAAAGTTAATGCTCTTTTGTATTCAACCTTCTACTTTAGTGCAATAACTGAATGCACTATATCTTCTTCTTCTCTTCCTTTGATTCTCAATACTAGCACCTGAGTGTATTGATATATTCCCCTCTTTCTGTGCAGATCTGAGTTTAGTTGCATGAACCATTCTTCTTCCCTTCACAAAGAACAATGAGGATGTTGAACACCATTCATGTGTGTGCGGTACCACTTTTATTCATAAAACCAGATTGTTCATTGTTCTTTCGTCTTTTCAAACGAATACATCATCTGTTACACTGAAGGTATAGAGCAATCTTTCAGCTTTCATTCAGCTCAAAAAGGACGGGCCTACTCTAACAGCACCTGGCGTTTTTCTCTAAGCCCGACACACAAGTCCCAATACGGCGTGCAAGTCCAAACTGGCGCGCAAGTTTCACCAAAGCACCTGTGCGACGCTTCCTTCCCCAACTACAAACTTACGCGACCCACTTCCTTTCTCTCCCAAACCACCTTGGGCGCGCAGCCAACAAGCGGCGTGCAACCTCTACTTGCGCGACCCAACTACCACTTGCGTGGCTCAATCACTTGCACGAAGAGAGCTTGAACAATATCTAAGTCTTGAACTCCGTGAGAAATGAGGAGGGGTCGACCTGTATTTATAGGCAAACTGGACCCCCTGCGTGACGGCGCGCAAGTCAACCATCGGCGCACAAGTCTCAGTGCGCAGGTCTCTTCCCCTGCTAGTCACTTGCGTGACCAACTTCCAAACTTGCGTGAACATCTTTCCTTTGCCAAATTTTGATCTTCTGATCTTGAAAAACCATAGGCATGCAAGTTATCAAGCTTCCAAGGAATTGGCGGGCAAGTCTCTTTCACGGCGCGCAAGTCACCTGCACGACCTCACCAAAACTTGCGCGATCCTTATCCCTTTGCCATATTTTGATTATCTGATCTTGAAAAACATATGGCGTGCAATTTTTCAAGACTTCAAGTACACAGCGCGCAAGTCCCTTTTCCAAAAACCACTTTTCTTCATTTGTCGATTTTCAGGCCCAAAAATTTGGCAAACACTGGGAAACGGTGCCACCTTGTATCTGCTCTTTTTGTCCGCCTCCAAATCATCCATTCCTTTGTCGATGTTCCTTGAATAAAACATGGATCATTATCCACAGTCCTTGAACTCGACATGTCACCATGGAATCTCCTTTGTCAATAGATTTTTATTTTGTTTGTTTGCTTTGTCAACAAGCACGATCACCTCAAAAGCACTTCTTCTTGGTGATCTGTATCCTTCAGAAACTCTTCTGTTGTCATCACAAACTCCAGTATCATGATATGTATTCTTTGAAGGAACAACTTTATAACCATCATCTTCTGATAAAATGTGATGTGCATGGCCATCTCATAATTTCAATCTCCGCATGACCATCTTATAATTCAAATCATTTGCACATTGTCTTCTTCATCAACTATCATGATCTACTTCATGCAAACCATATGATTTAATTCATCAAGAAGTCTCTTGCATGGTTCTCAGTCAATCATGAGTAATTGCATGGTCTTCATCCAGAAACCCCATTCTTCTTTAATCATCCTCAGATGGATTACAACTCACATTCTTTATTGTTGTAAACAATGTATCATCTTTGACACATGTTCTTTGAACTTATGATCTGTACAACAATCGTCTGTATTATCATTCCTCTACTTCATTAGAGTACTTCATGATCTCCTTCATTTTGATCTTCCATTCCTCCATTTCATTGGAGTACTTCTTGATCTCCTTCATTTTGATCTTCATTGACAACTATTGACAATAAATACAGCCTTATACAAAAATTGGTTCCAACACCAAGCACGTGCGATAAACAACATTTCTTCCAAGGTGAGACAATAACTTTTCTTTCTAGAATACTACCACTCCACACAAAATTCCTCATAAGAGAGTTGAGAGTTTTAATGTTGGAGGCAGGCCAAAGATACACCATGAAGGAGTAAACCAATTTTGAGACAATCACATGCTTAACAAGACAAATCCTTCCCTCCATTGATAGGGACTTTCCTTTCCATGTAGAGAGGGTTCATCTAACCCCACTCACCACCTCATTAAAGTAGGAGGAACGAGGCCGTCCTAGGAACATAGGGACCCCAAGTTAAATAAAACTCAGGGATCCCTCTCTTATTCCAAGATCCTGCATCATGCGATGATTCCTAGTAACATCAATATTTTCCCCAAAATAGATAAAATATTTTCTCCAATTGACTTTCTATTTAGAGACTTTTTCATAATGTAAAAGATCTTTTTTAATATGTTTAATGTTCCTCCTATCCCCCTGCATGAAGAGAATAATATCATCTGCAAAAAGTAAGTGAGAGGGTGCACAAATACCTCTGGATGCTCTAATTAATTTTATTTATCCTTTGTAAACTTTGTAAGTAATAAGTCTACTTAGATAATCTTCTACTATATCAAAGATAATAGCAGAGAGGGGGTCTCCCTGCCTCACACCTATGGAGCACTTGAAATAACCTTCCGGTGATCCATTAATAAGGATGGGTATTTGAGCAGAGCTGAGCAGCATATAAATCCACCGTATAAAAGTGGTGTGAAAACCAAATTCTTGAAAAACTCAAAAAATAAAACTCCAGTCAATGGTATCAAAGGATTTCCTGATATCAAGTTTAAGAGCAATGTTCCCTCCTCTTGTTTTCTTCTGAAGAAGATTAATGAATTCTGATTCTGTAAAAAGGCAGTCTTGGATCCTCTTTCCTTTAACATATCCATATTGTTTCCAAGAAATGATTTTATCAGATATGTGAGCAATCCGATTGGCCAGAATTTTAGTAATGATATTATGTATAGTATTTATAAGAGAAACTGTCCTGAACTGACTGATGCCACTTGCATTCTCAAACTTATGAATTAACATAATGAATTAAGCATTGAGGCCTTGAATGTGAACTGACTAATGTCACTTGCATTCTCAACCTTATGAATTAACATAATGAATTGAGCATTGAGGCCTTGAATGTGAGAGACGTCATTGAAAAAATGCTTCACAAATTTGTGAACATCATTCTGGATATCATCCCAATAAAATTGAAAGAAACCATTAGTGAAACCATCTGGTCATGGAGAGCTACCTTTTTGAAGTCCCATCACTGCCTCTCTGATTTCAATAACCATAGGAATTTGAGTTAGTAGGGTGTTGTCATCTCCATTGACAAGTTTCGATATAATACCCTCCATAATTTGATTAGTAGTACTAGGATCATTGAAGAGTGTTTTATAAAAGGAGAAAATATAATTTGAGATACTTTGTCTATCATCCATTATAATATCCCCATATTTCAAGAGAGATATAGGTATACTAACCCTTTTGGCTAATTGAATCACATTATAGAATTTGGTATTTCTATCTCCATCTGTGAGCCACCATACTTTGCAAAGTTATTTATTAATTTTGTCTCTAAGAACCAGCATATTGTTCAGTTCTAGGGAAACTTTAGCCTCTTGATCCTCCTCACTAGAGAAATCATTGATGGTTTTTGATTGCTGTATTTCATGTAAAGAGTTTTCAAGAGCATTTATTTCTTGATCTAGAGTGTTGAACCTGCTTTTTCTCTAGTTATTGAGTTTCAACTTGAGAGATCTCAGCTTCAAAATACAAGCTAGCGAATTATCGTTGAAATATGTAGTGCCCCAAGTGTCCCTTAAAATTTGTGAGCATTCTGTAATGGTGATCCAAGAATTATTAAACTGAAATGGTAGCGGATCTCTTTCACCTTTCTCAATAAATTTTGTCATAATCGGATGATGGTCTGAGTTGTGCCTTTCTAGAGTGACACATGAAATAGTTTTCCATCTATCAAGCATGTTTTCATTAAAAAAGTCTCGATCAAGCCTTCTAGCTCTCATGTTGTTCAGGTATTTTCTGTACGAAGTGTATTTAGCCCTAAGAAGGTTAATTTCAGTTAGCTTTGATTCATCGATACAGGATCTGAAATCGTTCATTGACATGGCACCAGAAGCATTCCCAATCCTTTCATATGCATGTAGTATTTCATTGAATTCACCCATAACCACCCAAGTATCAGAGATGGATGTGGAAAAGTTCAATATGTTCTTCCAGAGAGATCTTCGAGTAGAATAATAAGAGGCATAAACCATAGAACAGATAGTATTATAACTAGAGATAGTAAACCTGTACGTAATGATCTGCTTGTCCACTGAGAGAATAATAGGATTAGTAACATTATTATAAATCAGAATCCATAATCTGTCATGATCATAATCATTTACAGAGCCAAGAAGAGAATAGTCATGTCCATCAAAAGTGTTAGAAGAGATGGATCCCTTGGTTTTAGTTTCAGAAATCCCAATTATATCAGGTTTATACTTACCTTCCAGCAGCTTAAGGGAACTTAAAGTTCCAGGGTTGGCTAAGCCCTAACAGTTTCAGAAAACAATCCTCATTTTGATTTCTTCTTGGGGGTGCGGCCCCCTTTTTCTACAGTTTCTAAAACTTTATTCCTACCAAATATTCTCAGCTCTGTCTTTCAAGAGTCATCAAAGGATAGTGTCTGCCTTGGGGTGGAATTCTGGTGTGAAATTCCTTGTAAGATCAGAGCATTCTCCATTATCCAAGGTGGATATGTACAATCAATTATCCCCTCAGTATCTTTATCTAAGTCCCTCAGGATTTTTTGACTAATGAGATCCATAGTGAACTCATCATATTGTATAGCAGTCACTAGCATGAAAATGCCACCTGAGAAGATATGTTGGTCAATGCATTCATCCTAATGAGATATAATACTGAGTTGATAGGTTTATTTAATACTACCTTGTGCTTCATCTTCAACAAGATCAGCCCAAGACCTGATAGTGTCGCCTACTTGCAATTCAACTTGATTTAAGCTCCCAATTTCGGCTTTCCTTACATACTTCTTAAAAACAGTGGGTGATTTTCTTGGGACCTCATTCCATGCAGTATATTTTACTTTATCTTGGACCATCCTTTGAACAAAGAGACATTTCTCAATGACATGAACCACCATCCTGCAATGCTCTCAATATTTAGGTAAGTTTTAAAATTCAAACCTGACCTCAATAAGATTATTATTGACATCCAGTGAAACACGTCCAGGAGGTGAGAAATCCATATCAATATCTATCAAGACTCTGTCATAGAGTCCCAGGTCTCCACTAATCAATCGCTAGTCAATCCTTAGGGGTGTACCAATTCCAGATGCAAGATCACTAAGTATTTTAGGATGCCAATATATCCATGGAAGACCATGAATTATTTCCCACACTTGAGTAATAGATTTTTTTGTGTAAATGGATTAAATTTTTCTTCCCATTATGAAAGACAAAAGACTCCTGGTTTGAGATTTAGATTTTGATAGCACCATATACAATTAAACTCCACCTGTGTTTGCAATATGACATGAAATTATCCTTTTAATAAAGTAATTAGATGCCAATTTTGACAATTACAACAATTCAAAATGCGTTGCACAAGATCAGATAATGACCAAGGCTTTGCACCTCTTTCATAGAAGATATGACCAAGCGCTGAAAATTTGCACACCTCTATCCTTTGTTTAACCAAATCTTGATCTGCAACCACAATAATACCTCCATATCTAGACCTCTTTATAATATGAGTTTGGCTTTGAATGCTCGCTTCCGAGCAAGAATTTGAGAGTGCTTCTGAAAAGAAGATCCCTTTGCAGGGAAGAATAGTTGGACCAGGGTCAGTTGTAGATTCCGCAATATGAGGAGGGAACGATCTTTCCCATTCTGGATTAAATGAGCCCATTACGCATCAAGATTAAGCCAAATTTTGATCTTTATCGAAGTAACAGATCCAATTCGAATACTTTCTCACGTGTTCCTCTATTTCCTCTCCTCTAGTCACCTGGTGAGTAATCGGTTCCACCCATTTATTAATAATTCCTTATCAAAATCATTGTTTCAGGTTGTAACTTCTTTATTATTCATTTATGTTTTGGTTAAATAGATATGGTCCTTGTATGTTAATCATGGTTCTATAATCTCCATAATTTTAACCATGATATTAATATCAAATATATTTATTATATATATGTAAGATCCTGGATTCTTCATAAGGTATGTTTGTTTATGTTTCAGTTTAATTCCATTATTTTGGTTAAATAAGTGTTTCCCCAAGTTCATGAGAAGCATTTAGGGTGTTCTGGGGGTTCAAGGCACAGAAGAGGAGGAAAAAGTGTTTTATAGGCATGTTCCACAGTTTTCACATAGTTAATGCAAACCATGTGGAGCATCCTAGTTAACCATGCAACCTTGGATAGAGGCTTACACACTGTTATCACACGATTAAGCTAATCATGTTGAATTCCTAGGAAACTGTGTGAATGGATGATTTTGGGACAATGGCTCTCACACGGTTTGTGCATGGTTTTGAAAAATATTCAGGTAAACTGTGTGACCCAGTAAAGTTGACAAATTTACAAAAATTCCATTACGGGATTTTAAGTCTCACACATGTTTTTCTTCCCCTCATTCTCCTACAACCCTAGTAACGATCAAAAGATCCCAAAATCTCCCAAGGGTGTTTCTCCTCTATCCCTATTCCATTTAGAGTACCATTGGTTTTGGATCAAATATTGAGGTATGTCTAATATCCACATTGCCTCCTTTTCTTGGTTAGGGTTTATATCTTTCTCTCCTATCCATCTAAATATCTCAAACCCTTCTTTTCTAGTGGAATCTAGGTTAAATATTTAAGTGGTGGTTGAATATAGATTTAAGGCCATGTTTGGAATTGCATTCCCCAACATATTTGAGGTAGGTGGTCTACAAGTTATATCCTATAGTGTTTTTTGTAGATTTGTGCATGTATGACCTTGTTATTTGTCACATCATGTCGTAATTTTGACTCCTTTAGTTAGGTTTGGACATTTGGGTGTCTAAATGATAATTAGAAACCCTCAATGTCCCCAAGGGATGCATCGAGGATGATTTGACCAATTTAAGGCCATCCATGGGGTGTGACGATACATTCTAGACCTAGAATTAGCTAAGTATGTTCTAGGTTATTGTGAAATCATGTAGAGACCTTATTGAGTATGTTGATATTCTTAATGGAAGTCCAAATTAGGTATTGGTTAATTGGGGTTGAGGTGACAGACTTATGAAATGTGTTAGATATGCCTAAGTAGGTTAGTGCATGTGAAACAGTGAATATGATAAATTGATAATGGTATGTGGAATAGGAAATATGTTTAAGGGTATTTGATAAGAGGATTTATGAATGTGTACAATGGGTTGACATAAGGGAATTATTGAATAGGATTAGTGCTCTAGGTTTTAGAATGGGAATTGGGCTAATTGGGCTAAGTGATGTAAATGGAAAATGTGTTAATGGGTTATGGCACAATATGATTTACCATGTTGATTGTTATGGATTATTATTGTTGTATCTATGGTTGTGTGTGTAAAATGGATGGATAAGAATGTGAATATGGATTGAGATGTGGGATAGATAACTATGGCTCCACCCACTGGTCGAGTTGGATTGATTCTCTAACTCTACCCACAATGCACTCGTTAGGGAAGGGGATAGATCTCTATTCCCCTAATTGTTGCATTCCACATAGATTGAGGCTTCTAGGTGAGGATATTATAATTTTGTACTATGTTATCCCTAGTGAGTTAATAAAATACCTATTCCCTTATAAAAATGATGAATTTCATGAACCTTATGTGATTGATGATAAGTTAGTAATGAAAGAGAGATAATGAACTAGCACCTTGGTTCGTATAGCTAAGTAGATATTGTTTACTAATGGACTCTGATTTATCTTTATTTTTATTGTTATTCATTTATAATTACATTCACTATCTGTTAGAGTGGATATTTTGTAGACACCATTAGTTGTGTCCTACTGAGTTGTACTCACACCCTGCGTGGGCCTCTTTTGGGAACCCGAGAAAATTTCAAACTTACAAGACAGGATAAGGGTAGGGTCCCTATTATAGGGAGTTGAGTTGTACATGGTACATGCATGGATAAGGTCCCAAACTTCGATTTAGGACCGTTTTTTGGATTCTTCTATTTGTCTAAATTTTTGGATTTGTTCACTTGAAATTATATCATGACATGACATATTATTGTTTCTTGTGTATTTGGACTAGTTTGGGTGATTCTTTACTATGAATGTTATTGTTTGTTTCCTATTTTTTCTATTATTTATATTGTTTTTTGTTTTTGAATTACATTGGAAAAGAGGTTATAGTCTCCCCACATTACCTATTAGACCATTTCTGCTAGTCGGAAAACTCCAGAATATGGGGAGGCGCAGTTGAGGTCATGTGATAATCCAACTCAGGGCACTGATTTAGTGGAACCCAAGCTGAGGATGTTACAAAGTGGAATCATATGTGTTATTTTCTATTTATTACTATTTGGGGATGGTAGAAAAGAGATTAGTATAGTGTCATTCCTTGGTAATGAGCTCATGCCTCGAAGTAGGTATCCAAAGTATGGGGGAAAACCCATGTCACCCTGGGTGCGAATTGTTGTTCTTGTTGTGTGTTGTTACAATTGATGATATTTCACCATTGGGTGGTGCTCATGTGGTGTGATGTCACTATTTTATGATATTTTTCTCATGACCTGAATGGAATGAGGTTGTGAATTCATGCATCATTCTAGGAACATATGAATATTAGTGACATGTATCATAGTAGGCACAGACACATGGGATGGGTGTGTGTGAAATAGAGGGTAGAATGCATTTGAATTTCTTAAAAGTGGTGAAAATTATGTCTAAAAAAATAAAAATGAGTTAAAAGGGGAGAAAAATGTAAAATGATAATTAAGGAATTATATGTGACAAAGGGTGGTATATGAAATGAAATTTCATTGGAGTATATTCTGATGTGAGAATAGTTTCAAAATGGTGTATAAGGTAAGTCTTGTGGCCATGTGATTTAGTTACCTCATGTTAGCCATGAACTTGGTAGGGATGGTTGAGGTTTGTGTGTTGGGTATGATCAAATCTGTTTGGGTGGTGTAGGTGAAATGGTATTTTTGTGGCTAATGAAGATCCTTCATTTATATTTTTCAAAGCTTTATGGTTTTTGTTTCGAAGCTCGTGTTTGGAATTGTAGAGAAATGCCTCTATGAAGATGTGTGCTTATTGGGATATAGGAGGAAATTGTGAATAATTCTCCCCCAATAGTGGAGAAAGAGGATCTGGTAGTTCAAGATAATAGGGAAGACAATTTACATGAGAATCTTTCTTATTTTATATAGATGATGGAATATAACCCAGGTCAGGTTGTGTCAAGTATGTTCGAGAGAATCAGGGAGTTTCAGTTGCAGCACCCTTTGACCATCACTAGGGAGGGTGGGATATAAGCATTAGTGTTTTGGATAGAGTCTATCCAAACTATTTTTGATCATCTGGACAATCCTATTCAGAATTGATTCAAGTTAGTGGCCTACATGTTCAGAGGGCAGCCCAAGAGTTGGTGGGATATTATGGTTCAGACACAGCAAGATGAAGGAATGGTGTGGAAGCACTATTGGAAATCTGACCTTTCCCAACTCTTCTATACCAACGGTTTCTAAAAACCGTTGGTATAGGCCCCCTTTCCCAACAATTTGTCCAAACCGTTGGGAAAGGGTATGGCTTTCCCACTTTGTGGCCACTTTTCCCAACGGTTTGGCCAAACCGTTCCAAACCATTAGGAAAGGGTGGGAACCTATCCCAACAGTTCTGAAAACCGTTGGGATAGGCCTTTCCCAATGGTTTTGAGAACCGTTGCGATAGGCCTTTACCAACGGTTTTGAGAACCGTTGGGATAGGTGACCTTATTTTTTATGAGTACATTTGTCGAATATCGTCAAATAAATAAATATATAAATTACATATATATATATATATATCCAAATATATTCACAAAGGATACTATAGGATAGTGGTAAAGTCATTGATTTATAACGTGGAGGTTGTGGGTTCAAACCTCCACTAGAACACTTTTTTATATATTTACCTATATTTACCTATCCCAACGGTTTCCTCAAACCGTTGGGAAAGACCTATCTCAATGGTTTTCCAAACCATTGGGAAAGACCTATACCAATGGTTTTAAAACCATTGGGATAGGTATTTCCCAATGGTTTTCTCCAAACCGTTGGGATAGGGCTTCATATGGTTGGTTTTCCCAATGGTTCAAGACAAACCATTGGGAAAAACTATCCCAACGGTTGTGCCAAACCGTTGGGATAGGTTCATTTTTCTAACCTATCCCAATGATTCTGTGTAAACCATTGGGAAAATCTTTCCCAACGGCTTACTTACCAATGGTTTACAGAACCGTTGGTATAATATATACCAACAGTTCTTCAGGCTTTCCCAACGGTTCAGAACCATTTGGAAATTGTCCATTTCCAGTAGTGAAGGATTTCCAAGAAACGTTTTTGTAACATTACTATTGAGAAACCTTGAGGTTGGATAGGGCTATAGATTTTATGATTTTGACTCATGGGGCTGCGTCAGTGATGGATTATGCTATTCGTTTCGCTAACTTGCTATGATTCATCCAGATGATGGATGGAGATGAGGCGATGATGGAAAACACTTCCAAGATGGGATTAGGCATGATATTATTTCCTAGGTGAACATATTAAGTCTGAAGAGGTTTTCATATGTAGTGGACTAATCCTTTATCTCATATGGAACCTGAAGGGAGCTTTAGGAGGTGGAATTATAGTGACAACTAGGAAAACATATGGTACTTCCTTTTAAGGAAAGAAGTGTCATTTTGGAAGTTTCTAATAAGGAAAAAGTGTGCAGAATAGTCAGAATAGAGGGTCAGCTTCTTAGGGTGGTGATTAGGTGTTTTGATACCAATGTGGTGGGCCAGGGCACATGCGGTGTTAGTATCCATAACCACTAGTCGAGTGTCAGTACTATGGTAGGTTGGGACATATATAGAGGTTCTTCAAGAACCCTTGACAATAAGTATGGATTGGAGTTAGAGGAATATTCCGAGTGTTGATAGGAGATCGATCACCCCATATCTAGAAGGTAGTTGGAGCACCACTAACCATACTAGTAAAGGTGGTGGATGTTGAACTCTGTGATGAGACCATACGCACTAGCAGGGAAGTTCAGTGCATGGTACTCATGTTGTATCCCAGGGTAGAGGGATAGGCCAACATCACGCAGTTCAGTCTACACCTGGAGGTGGAAAGGATGGATTGTCTATCATTCGAGGTATGATTCATATAGCTTCCATACTCACTAATTCCTTATTTGAAATAGGTGACACACACTATTTTATCTCTACATATATCATTGTTGTGTTGGACCTAGTTGTGAAACAAGTGTGTGGGGTTATGCCAATTGATACTCTCTTGGGGGTTCGAGTTGAGGATATCAGACAGTGTAGTGGTTGTACCTTAGAGGTTGGTGGTTATTGTTTTCTATGGAACCTGTTTTTCATTAGATGTCATGTTTTGACCTGATCTTGGGTATGGAATGGCTAGTGTTGTATCAATCCCACATAGATTGTTACTATTATAGAGTAAAGTTCATGTTTCTCGATAAAAAAACTTATGCCTTTCATGGTGAGTGGAATGTTCGAGCAGGCCATGCAGGTCCAATTTTTCAGTAGTTGTGGAAACTCAAAACCCAAGCAGTATGCCTTATTCTTGATGATGGAGAGGTGGAGAAAAATGTATTTACTCTTATGGTGTATCAATTTATGGATTTGTTTCCTAAGGATTTCTTGAAACTACCACCCGAAAGGGATGTGGAGTTCACAATCGAGTTTCTTCTAGGGAAAGAACCAGTTTTTATTCTACCATATTGAATGGAACCTGAATAACTCTAGTAAATAAAGGTTTATCTAGAAGAGTTGGAGATAAATGGATTCATTCAACCGAGTACATCACCATGGATATCACCCATGATTTTATCAAAGAAGGCTGATGGGTTGTTGAGGTTGTGTATCGATTATAGAAAGTTGAATCAGATAATGGTTAAGAACTGATACCCACTTACCAGAATTAATGAAATGTTTGACCAAATGAGGGGTGCCTAAATGTTTTCCATGATCTATTTGATATTAGGATACCATCAGCTAAGGTTGGGACTTTATGATGTACCGTAGACAAATTTCTGAAGTAGGTAGGAGTTGTATAAATTTTTGGTGATATCATTCGGGTTGACCAATGCACCAGATATGTCCATGGTGCTAATGAACCAAATATTTTACCCCTATCTAGATCAATTCATGGTTGTATTTGTTTGATGTTCTTTATATTTACCCTTAATAATCATTTGATCTCACCCTTTTTATGCTTTATTTTCCATAGGATATAAAGAAATGTTTTAGATAGGAAAACTAAAGGGGAATATATTTATGGGAGATATTGAAGATCTTTCACCAAGTTAGAATACTATGTTCCATGTTTCCAAAGAGACTAAACTAATATGGTCTTTGGGTGTATTTTTTGTAATTTATTAATTATTCTGTAAAAAGAAATGTAATTTCCATGTATGTCAAGATTGGGTCTTTACAAATCACCGAGTGGGTATTTGGATCATCGGTCCCTATCCCAAACCCCATGGGTATTTGGAGAATCAGTCCATGTCCTCTTAAAATATTCACATCATCAATTTGGTCCTAGAATTCTATAGCAAGAACCCCATGGGTATTTGTAACATTAGTTTCTGTCCCACACTCCATTTCTCAAACAATCACAATTATCACACATATCACATTAAACAAGGTTAATCAGCATTAACGCATCTATCAATATTTCACATCATGGAATACCATTTCAACTATCAATTCAATAATAATTATTTACTTTAATCACATGTAATAATATAAAAAATTCACCATTAAACCATCAATTGACATTTAATCAAAACTTCTTAACCCTTCAAGGATAATTCAAAAATCCCCCAAATCCCCTTATCAACCAATTAAATATTTCATCAATTAACTAATGTCACACCTCATCTTGTGGATGCTCGACTTGCGCACGGGTTATGAAACTGCATGGTAGGGAAACAACTTTTCCCTGCATGTGGTTAGTGTTGGGTGGCATGGTCTGAGCGTGGTTCGCTCAACTGCGCGCTCAGCGGCACACGAGCCGTGAAATTGGCCGACTTTTAAAATGAATGAATTTGGTTTTTATTATTCATACTTATTATTATTATTATTATTTATAACTTAATATTTATATTATTTATATTGTTTTTTATATTACTATTATCATTACTATTAATATTATATTATTATCATTTATATGATCATTATTATTATTAAGAAAAATTAAAGATTAATGACATTATTATTATTAATGAATTATTAGTATTTTTATTATTATTTCTATCTTAATTATTGTGATTTATATTAGTATTATTTTTTGGTTTTATTATTATTACTACTACTATTATTATTAAATGAAAAAAAATGTTAATAAACCCTAGTTATTCCCATACCCGTAGCGCCCTCCCCCCTTTCAGCCTTCTCCAGCATGAGCCGCTCCTTTGGCTCCTCCTTGCGCCACCACCACGCTGCACCCGACCCCGGCTGACTCTCCCCTCCTCTGCGCTCTCACCGTCACAACCCCACTAGAACCCGGCCTTGCCCCTCGCTCCCTCCGCCTTGCGCCAACCTGCAGCACCGCTGGACACCCTCCACAACGCCGCCTTCCCTATGCAGTGGCGCCCCGGCCTCCTCAGCATGCAGCCGGCTCCCGTGCCCCTCGCCTAGCCCTCTGCCTTCCGCCCTGCGCTGCGCCGCACGTCCTACCCTGCTTCCCGACAACGCGTGCCTAGGACTCCTTCAGCATCGGTCTGCACGCCGGCACCCTCGCCACTTTCTCCAGCCCTCCACCTGCACCTGCCTTCGCCCGCAAGTCCCTGCCGTACTCACTCGAGATTCCACCCCCTGCCCTCACCTCACTTCCCCAGCCTCGACCTCTTGTAGTCACCCCGCTTCCTACGCCCTACACCAGAATCCTTGCCTCCCGCTCGCGTCCCAGACTCCGCACATTGCCCCGGCCGACTTTTACCTCTCCTTGCACCTCCAACCGTCCCCACAGGTCCTCGCCGCCTTCCTCGCTCCAACTCCGACCACCCTTGTCCCAGCCACTTCGGCCGACCGACCAGCCTCTAACAACCTCCTCCGGTATGTTTACTTTTCATTCATTTATTTATTCATTTAAGTATTCTTTTATTCATTTATTTACTTATTTATTTATTTGGTTATTAATCTATTTATTTATTTAGTTATTTAATTAATTATTTACTTATTTATTTATTCATTCATTTATCTATTATTTTGTTTATTTATTTATTTATTTATTTATTTGTTTATTTATTTATTCTTTTAATTATTTATTTATTCTTGTATTTATTGGTTATTTATTTATTAATTTTTTTACTTCATTGCATCGTGGTGTTTTTATTTAATTTGGATTAATCCTATTTCTGTCGCGGGTTGGGTGACGTGTGATTTTACCACTATTCAGCATGCGCGGTTAGTCCGCAAGGGATTGTTCTACCTTCCGTCGGAGTTTCGTCGTGGTCACTCGCCATTGAGGTAGGCAAACCCACATTTCCATTTCTGATTAAATCTATTTAATTCTTGGTTGATTTTAGTTAAATCCTTGACCTGTTTCGCATTCTCACACTGCAATTAATTAATATGTTATAGTGTTTCTTTTTCAATTTATTAGTTTTGATAGAAATAGTTTGAAGTATTTTTCTTTCTAGTTAAATTTGTTTGTACTTATGAAGGTTGTGTTCCGTGGATGTCAAAGACTATTTTGATAGTATTTTCGATATGAAAATATTTTCCAAATTACCCTCGAATAGTTTATCATGGTGTTTTATAGATTTGGGTAACTTGTTTGACCTAGTTATAGAATCGTTAACAAATCGTGTGGTTAGCTTATACAGATTATTTATGAATTGTTTGTTCTGCTTATGATTTTTTTATAAATTGTTTTGCTGGTTCATAAAAGTATTGTAAATTGGTTGAGTCTTGGTGGTTTTTTTATAAATTGTGCAGTCGGTTTATCAAATTGTGTGGAAGTTGTGAAACTTATTTGGTTTTGGCTTTGGTGTGCGTTTTCTTCTGAAAGAAGATTTTGAGTGTGTTTACTTTGGTGGTTATGGCATAGTGGTTGTGTTAAGATATTTTTATAAGGTATTTATGTTTCCAATATAAGGGTTGGTGTTATTTAAAATAAGGGGATTGGTTGATTTTGATTTTAAAAATAGTTCTTGGATCCCAAAGGATGGATGTTCTTTTGTGTGTTTTCAAAGAAGTGGTTTAAAATGTGTTCCTCAAGGATTTGGACCATTTGGATTTATAAATTTAAAAGTGGTACTCGTAAGTTGTTTTTGGGTAAATGGATTTAGACATGTCGACTCAAAGGCCCATTTGGAACCTTCAATTAAAAGGTGATGTTTATGTAATGTTTTTCGACACGTTGGACTTAAAGGCCCATTTGGCTCTTCCAATTCATGGGTGGAGTTGTGTTAACTTTTATAATGGTTTATGTTTGGAAGTTGTGTGTGTCTCATTGGAGTTTTAAATGTTTTTAGTGAAATTATTTCGACACAGATGTAACGTGACAGCCCGTTTGGCACGTTTAGCTTTAGTGTGATGTTTGTCTAGATTCTTTGAAATGATGATGTTTTGATTATTGTACGTCCGTTTAACAACTTTAATATTTTTAAAGAGGTATAAAATGGTTTTAAATGATTTTATTGCATAAAGGCATGGTTGTAACCTTTGATGATATGGTATACATATATATTTATGGGGCACCTCTGTAGGGGGGATATCCCTTATGGGTTATCATATAGAGTGTCCGTGTTTGGGGTAGGAAAGTGCGATGATATGAGTCACGCATTTGAGGGCCTCCTACTTACAATGTATGATTGTAACCATCATGGGTTCCTGAGCATCTTTTAGAGATCGAGTGATGGTTGCTAATCAACCCTGATTAGACGGGTTGATACCCCCTGGATTTTTTGTTAGGCCAGGTGGGCTTTGCCACTGGATTAGTCAGTTAGGGCGGCCAGTTGGTTATAGACTTAGTAGCTTCACCATACGCCGACAGGTGGTTCTGAAACAGAGTACCTCTAGGGGTCTTCTAGGGATGTTTAGGATCACCCATGGACACTGGATTATTTTCATTTCTTGTTTACTTTCCGTGTACTAATTTATTTTCAGTTTTCACTCTTACTTGTTTTACTCTAGCATAACATTGGTATTTTCTATTTTGGATTTTGTTTATAAAATGAAAAAAAAAAGATTTTGGAAAATGGCATGTAGCGTGTATTGGGTTTTCAAATGGGAAAAACGTGTTTCTTATTTTCAAATGTGAAAACCCTACTTTTATAATTTTATTTTCAAACTTGCATTAATGGATTGCGCCGGGAAGGGAGACATTGGGTTCTGTGGTTTATTTTGGCATCCCTACTGATCATTTTTAATGATCACGCCTATATTATCATTTCAGTTGTAGGTTTCCTTGCTCAGGTTTTCTTGAATGAGTTTCTCGTTGTTAGAGCAAAGTCGGCCTTTGGTCGGAAGGTGACCTGAAAGGTCACGTGGAGGTATGTTTAGTTTTATTTTTTTTCTTTCCGCTGCTAGTGTTATTTTTATCAGTTGTTTGTGTATATATTTTTTCTTTTTTATTTGGATTTTTTAATGGGCCAAAACATTCCCAACAATTAAACTTTAATGCCCGACACTGGTTTCCAGCCCGTGGGGATCGGGAACGCCCTTCAGGCCATGTCGCAGACCCGCTCGGGTGACCGGTTCAGGGTCGACCTAGGTTGGTTCATGAAAAAATGGTATTATGGGGCCCTTATTATTTGGGGTGTCTGGTAGATTGAGATTAGTACTGTCGGGACTCGAGAGGTAGGTACGGGAAGGAAGTCATGAACCCTCGCCCGTTCTGAACCTCGAGTCACCAGGGGTAGTATGGGAATTGAGTCCTTGTTTCATTCTGGTTTTTTTTTATTGAGGGATGAAAACAGAGTAAAGCTAATGTCACATTGTGATTTCAAATGGAGTAGTGACCCATGTGGAGTATGAGTACACGGTTTAAGTTCCTCCTAGTTTTCGGGGCTTTCTTGGGGCATGGCCTACTACCATTTCGCCAGGTTAAGCATGACTACAAGTCCCTCACTCTTGTAGTTTGATGCAAGTTGTGTGTTGTCTTGGTTCTTGTGGGTGTAAGTGCACTTTTGAAAATGAAAAGGGGTTTTGAAATGAGAATGATATCTTTTAAAGGGATTTAAATTTGTGAAATGGATTTGTTTTAAAACTAAAATCTCTTGGTCTAAAAAAATCCGGTGTTTTCTTGGAACCGTTAGAGATATGGTTTGAGTGCAACCTCAGGTACTATTTATGAACGTTTACACGTTTGAGGGAATTCATGGGAAGTGCGTTTTGGTGTGTATAGTTGGAAGCGGATGAAGACATGTGCAATGATTCATGGGATTATTGGGGTGTGCACTTGGAATTAAAGGATTGACCTTGTTTTTCTAAAGTGATTTTAAAAAGGGAAAATGATTTCTGGAAAAATTGAATTTAGTTTGGAAAGTGGGTTGGTATTTGGAAAGTGGCCTTGAAAGAAGGTAGTTATGAAATTTAAAATAATAATGGGTTTCTGAAAAAGGAATTTTGGGTTGTGTTTTCTTTTTTTGTTTGGTTTTTAAGCTAGTTGTTTTTTGATAAAAGTGCTTTTAATGATGTTGCTTCGGCTTGATATTGGTTTTGGTTCTGTGTTTTATCTGTTGTTCAGAAAATGCCACCCAGAAAAGTCCCCAAGATTTCTGATAAGTCATGCCCAGTTTTTGGTCTTTCTCAGACATTGCCTATCCTTCATGGTGATCGTGGTCCGTTAGAAGCAGAAAAATGGTTATAAGGGGTTGAGTGTGTTTTCAAGGTTCTGGGAACTCTCGAAGCTGTCAGAGTCCGTGCTGTTTTGGGTTTCTTTGAAGGTCTAGATCTGGATGAATGGGAGTTGGTTTCCCCACTGTCAATGAAATTTGGGATGACATGAGATGTCTTTAAATCCGTCTTCATCCGATGGTTTATACCTGAAGAGTTAAAGACGATGAAAAGGGAAGAGCTCATGCGTATTCAATAAGACCAACAGACGGTGAAGGCATATGTTGACCATTTTAAGGAACTTGTGTCCTTTTCTCCAGAGGCAACGCCACAAGATTTGATGAAAACTTCTCTCATCATTGGGGGTCTTCTCCCAGAGATCAAGGAGTGGGTCCTCCTTTCTAAAGACCATCGTTTTGAGAAGTTGATGGATGAGGTGTTCTTAGCTGAACTGGTCCCCATAGCGCAGGTGCTTGGAAATCCAACACATCCAGTTACTCATGAAGCTTACCCATCTGGCGAGCAGGATGTGCTAGAGGAACTTGTTCCAAAAGAGTCCTCTGCAGTGACTTTGGCTTCTAGTTCTTCAGAACTTTCCGTGGTGTTCCACCAGTGTGGCCGATTCGGGCACGTGATGTCGTCATGTCGCACCCCTCCGAAGACGTTCCATCGTTGCGGGTGTCTGGGTAATCTTGATAAGTTTTGCAGGAAGTGTCGCCTGAAGAAGAAGCTGTGACCAGAGGAATTTCAGTGCCTGACTGTGAGGCAGGAGATGCTTCAGCCATCAGAGCCCCAGCCATATGCCTTTGGGTGAAGCTCGTGCGCAGTCAGGAGTTTCCAGGGGTGAATCCTTGGTCCGGGTTTTGTGTTCCGTGTTGGCAGTGGAACATTTAAATTATATTCATCCTTTCTTTTTCTGCTGTTAAAGTTTTGATGTTGTTGTAAGTTCATTGCTTCATCATGGAGTTATAATAGACATGATTTGTTGTAATCCAATAGTTTTGTTTGTCTGATCATGGTTTTATTAATTATGCATTTTCTTAAAAGTGTGTTTAACCCTTGTATATGTTGGTCTTGGTTTGGAGGCATTAGTTTGTAGATATAAGTGACTGCAAAGGAGTCAAAGATTGTGTTTATACTTGGGTTCACTGTTGGGATCATGTTCATCTCAGAGGTTTTTCTCTAGTTTTCAGGGTTATTGGTATGGTTCGAGAGTTCCAAGTTTCAGCGGAGGTGTTGTTTCACTCGGGCTATAGAAGATAGTTTGGAATAGTTGGGAGTTCCCACGTCGCCCCTCTTCCCAGGGTGGTATGTTTGGGTGTTAAATTTTCCGTGCTATTTGAGTTCTTGTGGTGGGTAGAACCCTCTTGTGTTCTTCTGTTCTCTTATGTTGTGTTTTCTTTCAGTTTCAACCGGGTATGAATTTAAGTTTTCTCTATCGTTTGACTGGGTGACTTTCTGGGGGCAGAAAGTGTCTGTGGTGGGGATAATTGTCACACCTCGTCTTGTGGATGTGTGACTTGTGCACGGGTTATGAAACTGCACGGCAGAGACACAACTTTTCCCTGCACGCGGTTAGTGTCGGGTGGCACGATCTGAGTGTGGTTCTCTCAACTGCGCGCTCAGCGGCACACGAGCCGTGCAATTGGCCGACTTTTAAAATGAATGAATTTGGTTTTTATTATTCATACTTAATATTATTATTATTATTCTTTATAACATAATATTTATATTATTTATATTGTTATTTATATTAATATTATCATTATTATTAATATTATATTATTATCATTTATATGATCATTATTATTATTGTATTATTATTATGAAAAATTACAAATTAATGACATTATTATTATTAATGAAATATTATTATTTTTATTATTATTAGTATCTTAATTATTTTGATTTATATTAGTATTATTTTTGGGTATTATTATTATTATTATTATTATTAAATGAAAAAAAGGATAAGAAACCCTAGTTATTCCCATACCTGCGACGCCCCCCCCCCCTTTGGCCTTCTCCAGCGCGAGCCACTCCTGCAGCTCCTCCTTGCGCCGCCACCACGCTGCACCCGACCCCGGCTGCCTCTCCCCGCCTCTGTGCTCTCGCCGTCGCAACCCCCTAGCACTCGGCCTCGCCCCTCGCCCCCTCCGCCTTGCACTGACCTGCTGCACCACTGGACACCCTCCGCACCGCCACCTTCCCTCTACAGTGGCACCCTGACCTCCTCAGCCTGCAGCCGGCTCCCGTGCCCCTCGCCTAGCCCTCTTCCTTCCACCATGCGCTGCGCCGCACGCCCCACCCTGCTTCCCGACATCGTGTGCCTAGGCCTCCCTCAACATCAGTCTGCACGTCGGCACCCTCGCCACTCGCTCCAGCCCTCCGCCTGCACCTTCCTTCGCCCGCAAGTCCCTACCGCGCTCACCCGAGATTCCACCCCCCCGCCCTCTCCTCGCTTCCCCATCCCCGAATTCTTATAGCCGCCCCGCTTCCCATGCCCTGCACCTGAATCCTTGCCTCCCGCTCGCGTCCCAGCCTCCGCACGCTGCCTCGGCCAACCTCGACCTCTCCTTACGCCTCCAACTGTCCCCGCAGGTCCTCACCAGCTTTCCCGCTCCAAATCCGACCACCCTTGTCCCAGCCACTCCGGCCTGCCGACCAGCCTCTAGCAACCTCCTCCGTTATGTTTACTTTTCATTCATTTATTTATTCATTTAAGTATTGTTTTATTCACTTATTCGATTTATTTATTTATTTGGTTATTTATCTATTTATTTATTTAGTTATTTAATTATTTATTTACTTATTTATTTATTCTTTCATTTATCTATTTATTTATTTATTTATTTATTTATTCTTTTAATTATTTATTTATTCTTGTATTTATTGGTTATTTATTTATTTATTTTATTCCTTCATTGCATCATGGTGTTTTTATTTAATTTGGATTAATCCTATTTCTGTCGCAGGTTGGGTGATGTGTGCTTTTACCACTGTTCAGAGTGTACGATTAGTCCACAAGGGATTGTTCTACCTTCCATCGGAGTTTCGTCGCGGTCGCTCGCCATTGAGGTAGGTGAACCCACATTTCTATTCCCGATTAAATCCATTTAATGCTTGGTTGATTTTAGTTAAATCCTTGACCTGTTTCGCATTCTCACACTGCAATTAGTTAATATGTCATAGTGTTTCTTTTTCAATTTATTGGTTTTGATAGAAATAGTTTGAAGTATTTTTCTTTCTAGTTAAATTTATTTTTACTTATGAAGGTTGTGTTATGTGGATGTTAATGACTATTTTTATAGTATTTTCGATATGAATATCTTTTTTCACATTACTCTCAAATAGTTTATCATGGAGTTTTATAGATTTGGGTAACTTGTTTGACCTGGTTATAAAATTGTTAAGAAATCGTGTGGTTTGATTATATAGATTATTTATGAATTGTTTGGTCTGGTTATGAATTTTTTTTATAAATTGTTTTGCTGGATCATAAAAGTATTTGTAAACTAGTTGAGTCTTGGTGGTTTTTTTTATAAATTGTGCAGTCAGTTTATCAAATTGTGTGGAAGTTGTGAAACTTATTTGGTTATGGCTTTGGTGTGTATTTTCTTCCGAAAGAGGATTTTGAGTGTGTTTACTTTGGTGGTTATGGCATAGTGGTTGTGTTAAGATATTTTGAGAAGGGATTGATGTTTCCAATAAAACGGTTGGTGTTATTTCAAATAAGGGGAGTGGTTTATTTTGATTTTAAAAATGGTTCTTGGATCCCAAAGGATGGAGGTTCTTTTGTGTGTTTTCAAAGAAGTGGTTTAAAATGTGTTCCTCAAGGATTTGGCCCGTTTGGATTTATAAATTTAAAAGTGGTACTGGTAAGATGTTTTGGGTAAATGAATTTAGACATGTCGACTCAAAGGCCCATTCAGCACCTTCAATTAAAAGGTGATGTTTGGGTAATGTTTTTGGACACGTTGTACTTAAAGGACCATTTGGCTCTTCCAATTCATGGGTGGAGTTTTGTTAACTTTTAGAATGGTTTGTGTTTGGAAGTTGTGCATGTCTCGTTGGAATTTTAAATGTTTTTAGAGAAATGATTTCGACACAGATGTAACGTGACGACCCATTTGGAACTTTCAGCTTTAGTGAGATGTTTGTCATGATTCTTTGAAATGACGACGTTTTGATTACTGTACGTCCGTTTAACAACTTTAATATTTTAAAAGAGGTATAAAATGGTTTTAAATTATTTTATTCCATGAAGGCCCGGTTTGAACCTTTGATGATATGGTATACATTTATATTTATGGGGAACCTCTGTAGGGGGGATATCCCTTATGGGTTATCGTATAGAGTGTCCGTTTTTGGGGTAGGCAAGTGCAGTGAGATGAGTCACGCATGTGAGGGCCTCTTACTTATACATTATGATTGTAACCACCATGGGTTCTTGGGTGTCTTTTATAGATCGAGTTATGGTTGCTGATCAACCCCAATTTGATGGGTTTATACCCCCTGGAATTGTTGTTAGGCCAGGTGGGCTTTGCCACTAGATTGGTCAGTTAGGGCGGTCATTTGGTTATAGACTTATGAGCTTCACCATACGCCAGAAGGTGGTTCCAAAACCAATTACATCCAGGGGTCTTTTAGGGATGTTTAGTATCACCCATGGACACTGGATTATTTTCATTGCTTGTTTACTTTCTGTGTACTAGTTTATTTTTAGTTTTCACTCTTACTTGTTTTACTCTAACACAGCACTGGTATTTTCTGTTTTGGATTTTGTTTATAAAATGAAAAAAAGATTTTGGAAAATGGAATGTAGCATGTATTAGGTCTTCAAATGGGAAAAACATGTTGCTTATTTTTAAATGTGAAAGCCCTACTTTTATAATTTTATTTTCAAACTTTCATTAATGGGTTGCGTCGGGAAGGGAGACGTTGGGTTCTATGGTTTATTTTGGCATCCCTACTAAACATTTTTAATGATCATGACTATATTATCATTTCATTTTCAGGTTTTCTTGCTCAGGTTTTCTTGGCTGAGTTTCTTGTTGTTGGAGCAAAGTCAGTCTTTGGTCGGAAGGTGACCTGAAAGGTCACGTGGAGGTATGTTTAGTTTTATTTTTTTTCTTTCCGCTTCTAGTGTTATGTTTATCAGTTGTTTGTGTATATATATTTTCTTGTTTATTTGGTTTTGTTAATGGGAAAAAATGTTCCCAACTATTAAACATTGATGCCTGGCACTGGTTTCCAGCCCGTGGGGATCGGGAACGCCCTTCGGGCTATGTCGCGAACCCGCTATAGTGACCGGTTCAGGGTCGACCCAGGTTGGTTTGTGACAACTAATTACACAATACCATTTAATTAACAAATTACATAATTACAATATCCCATTATTTCCATAATAACATCATTCCATTAATTTATTAATCCAATTCAACCAAATTAAAATTTCCCCAAATTCATCCAATTCAATTATCACATGAAAATTCAATTTAAGAAAATAAAATTGTAGATGTAATTTACCAATCAGGGAAAATGAAATTTTACAATCACATAGGCATAATTAAATTAGGACTATACTATTTTCAATTTAGACCACCTACCATAGGATTTTTTAGGGAATATATCCAATGAAAATCTCCAAATTGAAGTGAAAAGTTCAATTACACAACAAAGAATAAGATCTAGATCCAAAACCTAGATTCAAGATCAAATGGATTAAATCGGTGATAACCTAGATCTAAACCATCACCAATAGAGGAAATAAACCCTCCAAAATATGACAAAAATATGGTAGAGTGGGAGAAAACTGATTTGGATGAGAATATCTTACTGGGAGAGGTGAAAATTATTCAATACGGTGTTTGAGTCATCAAGAATAGAGTTTAGAAGGACTTAGAATCCATTTGAGAGTCTCCAAAAATTGTAGAAAACATTTACGGTCATGTTGGGTTAGATTTAGGTGAAGTAAGGGGGTTCAACAATTTTAAAATTAACATTATTAGGATTAAATCCACTGCGAATAGTTTCCTATATAGGAGCTCACTGTTTTCGAAATCGTTTGCCCTCACCGTGATCCTCTTCTATGAGGGTGTATGGTTACTCCTATGGGGGAACAAGTTTTTTCAAACTATAAACCAACCATGAAATCCCTCTCTGTCTAGTGCTGTATGATTTTCTTAGTCATGGTTCATAGTTTGAGAAAAACATATACTCCCAAAAAACCATCCAAAAACTTCCAAATTTCACCCAAATGCAACCTAGAAAATACACAAACATTATATAAGAAGAACCAGGAAAAATATTACTTGTAGATTACTTGGAAAAATCACTAGAAGTGGTCGGGATCTTCCGGAACATGAACATGTTTTCACAATACAAGAACTATCAGCATGGTATTACCCCCACAACACTTTATAACTATTATCCAACACACATATCATATGCTCCTGAAGGTATACATTAGTCAACATCATCCACATCAATCACATGAGAAGGGTTAGGGTGATACCTTTGAAGTCTTGGCACATGGAAAACATCATGGAAAGAACTATACCTCTGTGGGAGATCCAATCAGTATATAACCTACCATATTCTATCCACAACCTCAAGATGTATGAATAACCTTGGTTATAACTTTCCCTAATTTTGAATCCTATGATGACCAAATGTTGAAGAATCTCATAGAAAAACATGATCACCCACTATAAACTCAAGGGGTTATATAGTCCTATCAGCATATGACTCTTGCCTACTCATAGTTATAGCCACATGTTTCTAAATCAGCTGAACATTCTCCATTTTCTCTTGCACAAGACTCAGTCCCAATAGCTTAGACTCACCTACCTCTATCCAATATAGAGGTGATATATATGGAATATCATAAAGGGCCTTATATAGAGAAATCTATATAGTTTCTTAATAATTGTTTTTATGAGATAAATACACTAATGTTATGTGCTTCTCCCAAGACCCACCAATGTCTTGGACATGTGCTCAAATCATATCCTACAAAACCAATATATTAAGTTATGACTTCCGATTTGTATGTGTGTGGAATATCATGCTCAATAAAACCTATGTATCTAGTGTCTTCTTCAAGGCACTTCCCAATGCATGATGTAAATTGTGGTTCATGGTCTGAATCAATACTTAGTGGCATGAAGTGTAGATGGACTATCTTTTGAATGTAAAATTCTTCCAACTGATCCACTAAGAAGGTATCCCGTGTAGGAAATAAATGTGCTACTTTTATCAGTCAATCCACAACCACCCAAATAACATTATTCATATGAGGAATCCTTGAGAGAACAAAAAAAGTCCATAGTAACATTGTCTCAATACTGTTTTGGAATGGGAAACTACTATAGTAAACCACCAGGTCATTGATTCTCGGGTTTTACCTGTTGATACTTATTGCATCATTTCAGGAACCCAACAATCTCTTTTTTCACATCGGGCCACCAATACTGTCAACATGGGTCATGGAACATTTTGGATATACCTAGATGCACCACCCACTTCAAGGCATGAAATTCACACATCAAATACTCTCGCATACATGTAGCAACAACTGCACGACCACAGAAATATATGAACTCATTATCATCTATAGTTTAATTGGGAGGTGACTCTCCACATTCAAGGATTTCTTTCAAGTCCAACCACTTCAAATACCCATAATACATGTCTCTAATTGAACTCAAAAGCATATAATCCACTAATATAGAATCTATATTCATCTACTACTAGTTCTCCTAAACCACAACATGTATATCAGCCAGTAGATTCATCATATTCCACATAGAATTAGACTCCTACACTACCCGAGTCTACATTTTCCTACTCAAATTAGCAGCAACATTGTTTCCCTTATAGGGTGTATATGTTATCTTAAAATCAAAAGAATTCATATACTCAAACCACCTCAACTGTATGAGTTTCAAAAATCATTTAGAAAATATATTATTTAATCTCTTATGATCAGTATACAGAGTAAAAGTTTATATAAATTAATAATTCCACCAACACTTCAGGGCATAAACAACTATATCTAAAACTAGATCATGCATAGGATTTTTTAGTTCATGCATCCTTAACTTCCATAATACATACACCACTAATTGATCTACCTATATCAACACTTCTCCATGTCCTATACCAAATGAATCACAAAACATAGTATACTCCTCCCTTAGTTTGGGTAAGATCATGATAGGAATGGTAGTCGATCACATTTGTAACTCCAGGAAAGAGTTCTCACATGCTCTAGACCATTAAAACATAACTAACTTCTTTTTCAAGCCCAAAAATGGTGCTTCAAAGAAGGAAATACCTGGATGAACCTTTGATAATATCACATTAATCCCAAAAAAATCATATAACTAAATCATTCTTGTGATGATCCCAAGAAATATCTACCTGTAGCTTCTCTAGGTCCATTAAATCACCTTCCTCTCAGATGATGTGACCCAAGAAATGTGTCAGATCAATCCATAATTAGATCTTAGATAGTTTGGGGTATAAAAAATTCTCTCTCAGAGTACTTAGGATTATTTTATGATGTTGGGAATGATCTTTATGAGTTTTGAAGTACAGCAACATGTCATCCACAAATACTACCACAAACTGATCTAGGTATGGGTGGAAGATTCTATTTATCAATCCATAAACACTACCATAGTATTTTTTATCTCAAAGGACATAAAAAAAACTCATAAAGTTAATACCTAATTCTAAAATAATTTTAGGGTATTTCAGAAGATTGAAATCCCAACTGATCATACCATGGAAAAAATTCGATCATAGAGAAATCACAATACTCCCTTGACTAGTAAAATAAACCATAAATATGTGGAAGAGGATATAGGTTCTTTATATTCATCAATTTCAACTTCCAGTAATCAATACATAGGCACAAAGTTCTATTATCATTTTTTATAAAAAATAAGATAAATCTAAGGAGACGTACTCAGATATATAAACCACTTATCCATAAACTATTCCAATTGAGTCTTAAGATCTTGAAGCTCTATTGGTTCTATTATGTATGGTGGAATAGAAACTTTCTCATCCTCAACATGGGATCAATAGTGAATTCCACATCTCTCTTAGATAGAATCCCTAATATTTCCTTAGGAAACATGTCTTGAAAATTTTCCACTATGGGTTGAAAGGCATCATGCTTCACTCCCCTATCATCTAGAAAAAAGACTAGAAACCTAGTTAGTGAGATCCCTTATTTTCTAATGAACTTTCCCAGCATGGCCCACTTAGATATCTCAGTTTTCACAGTGAATATAATTTTCACCCTCCTAAGATGTAAAATTCAATCTCTCACAGTAAAAATCTATGTCAACTCGATACTCCACTAACCAGTCCACACCCATAATCATGTCAAAACCTAAAATATTCAGAATGTAAAGATCCCAATTTAAACGATACTCCCCAACTATAAGAGAACAACCCCTGAAAAAACAAAAGTCTCTCAACTATACTCATGAAGGTGTGTCGATCATCGTAACTCATCTTAGAAACTCCAGCACCAGGATAAAACCATTCACAAGTTGTGTGTATATAAAATAATAAGAGGCATCAATATCAAAAGGAACTAGATAGCATATAAGCTACAAGAATAGTACATCTAACTGTTGATAGTACAACCACTCTATCCACATTTGTAGGATTAACCGCATGCAACTATACTACCCTTGGTCCCTATGACACAGTCTTAGTCTCATGAGCTGCAAAACTCAATTGATATAAGTTATCTTTCCTAAAAGTACCACATCTTCATTCTTTTCCTAAATGAATAATACAACTCTAATTTCTAGAAATGTATTAGGTTTAAGACCTCCTTTAATCACCCTGATTCTGCCTAGATTCTCTACAACTACCCATCTGTCATGGGTTCTGATAAAACTGTTGTAAATGTATAATCTCTTTTCAAGATCGGTACTCTACTGGTGGTTGGGGACAATGCCTATGAAAGTGACCCAGTCAACCACACTGGTGGCAAAACACTTGAGTAAGATCTTGAGTAACTGACCCTTACCCCAGGACACTGTACTTTCCATCCCATTAGTCAATAATCTTGTAGATTAGCTTCCTAATATCACAAGACAAACCACAAGATCATCCAGAAGAAACCACATGTCCTTCACTGGAAGCCTCCACCATTACTACAAAATAGGCCTTTAACAGTGCTGGTATTTATCAGCACTAGAAAAAAAATGCTGATAAATAGAATATTTATCAATGCTAATGAAAGCGCTGATAAATTTAACCTTTTATCCATGCATTCTTTTTAGCACTAATAAAGGGCATATTTTATCAGTTTTTTATTTTTAGCACTGATAAGGGGTATCCTTTATTGGCACTTTATTTCAAGCGCTTATAAATGGTACCCTTTATCAGTGCTTTATTTTTAGCAATGATAAATATTTGTTTAATCAACACATTTTTAGCACTGATAAAAGTTCTAATAAATAAAATTAAAACATTTAAGAACAAAATAAAAAATGTGATTATTAAAAAAAGTATTACAAATTTTATTTATTAAATAATTATTGATAAAGAATGAATAGATTGATTAAACAATATTAAATATTAAACATTTTATTAATTAGATAATTATGATAATTAATGTTTTTAACTTGTATATATTAAATATATGTATATATATTAATGTATATAAATATTATTTATATATTACAAAATACTTATAGGCTTTTCATTAAGTAGTCATATATTTATTGAATAATGGTTTGTAAGTAACAATTAATATGATTTGAAAATATAAACTAATTGCATAGTACTCAGCATATAATTGAATATCGTTGGATTTTTCTATTTAATATAGATCAAATGTGTGTTATATTGATTTCACATATATGTAATTAATGTATTTTTATATATTACAATATGCACACACAAAACTTATCCATTTTTCAATATTGTTAAGGTGTACTTATACTTAATTTATTCAATTTCACTCATTTTTAACATATATGCATGCACTTAAAATTATATATTCAATAATAATGTTAAAAGAATATTTGTAAAAAATATTTATAAATAAATATATTTATAAATGTACATTTACTGTATTTATACACTTATATATTTATAATTATAAATAAATAAATATTTTTTTTAAAATTATTTATATAATTAAAAATAAATAATTCTATATATTTAAATAATTATTAAAATTAGATAAATAATGAATATATTAATATATTTATATTTATATTTATTTATTAAAAATATATATATCTATAATTATATAAATATATATAATGATATAAATTTTATTTTTGAAAAATATTTCTCTAATTATAAATAAAGTATAAATAAGATTATAATAAATATATTTAAAAGGGAATATATATACTATATTTATATTGATATATATTTATTAAGTATTTATAAATATTTACAATTTTTTATTTATAATTATAATTATAAATCCTTTACCACCACGTTAGTAATAAGCGCTGATAATAACATATTTATCAGTGCTAAATGAAGTACCAATAATATTAATATTTATTAGCATTATAACTTTATTGTTGATAAAGATTTATTTTATCAGCACTTTTTTATCGTTGATAAAAACCTATCTTTATCAGTGCTTATTTGTAAGCGCTGATAAACGTGTCTCGATTTATTATAAAAACCTTAACCATTTGTGAACTTGTCATGATATAGAAGCTTTTTGAAAAATATTCCCACTATCATCACTCCTCCTCGGTGAATCGAAGGTCGAATCACACCACTTGACTGCCTTAAGTTTATCTAACATCTCATTTGACATCGGTGTTCAATTATAGTTGGGGTTTCTGAAGAGGGTCTCAGATTCTCTTTAACCTAGCGAGGAAGGTATTCCTATTTTCTTTGTGTATTTTTGGTTTCATTTTTTATTTCTTCTTCTACATTTTTTTATAATCCATTGTTTATGATTTTTGAAATCCGTTGTTTAGAGAATGATTCATGGTCTGTTGTTTTTATTAACTACCGATGTATGATCTGTTGTTTATATCTGACACTAAACCTTGTGTTTATTCATTGTTATTTTTATGTTATGTTTTATATCTTCTTACTAAAAAAGTAATATATGTATATAAATTTTTGAAAAATTTCATCTGTATTCTTTTTTAAAAATTTTGTACAATTGCAAAATAGGCACACAATGCGATAAAGAAAATACAGGTGAATCGCTGGCTCGGGGACTTAACCCCACGACCACACCCCAAACCCCTCCCCACCCTTACTACCCCATCCAAGCATGGGGGTAAATTTTTAATATATATTCTTGTTTATTGACTACTTATTTGAGTCACATTGGTGGTTCCATAATGATTATATATATTTTGACACCTTTCATGAACACATCAATGGAAACACACTTTCAGATGCTATTTTTTAGAAACCAAGTTAGTGGAGTGATGTGTGTTCCTCTATTGGTTATATGTATCATAAGATCTATTTATTTTTAGAATTTACTATAGTCCTTATTTTTCTTATGGAGTAGATTCAAAGGGGTCATCCCCAGTTAATCACATGAGGTTTTATTACATCAATCCTTCATTTTTTGAATAATTATGGTGCCTTTATAGTTCACGTTATGTTTGAATATCAGGTTTTTATCTATTTGATATTTCTTATAGACTAAAAATGAGTATTTATACTGGTGTGACATGCATGTGTGTCTATATAGCTATTGCATCATTTATTTTCATAGTCGTTTGTCTAAAAAATATGCCTATATCAGGTAATTATGATTTTGGGTATCCATATCCATTGACCCTAAGGGTCATGCTAGAATTTTTTTCAACCTATGGTACTAATTGTTTCTATTTGGGGATGGGAAAACCTCCCATTTATGGTTTTTTCACCCAAATTTTAAACCATCCTTTAGTGAATTTAAGTTTTGTTAGATGTTATAAGATGATGTGACCCGGTGTTTTTTGGGTAATTCATGTTAGGTTCATTACATTATCCATCTTTTAGTTTACACCTATAAAGTCAAGTGATAATATCATTTATTATCTGCCTTTATCTCCCTCTATTTTTTCAAATTATAACAACCCTTATGGTTGGACTGGGAATATCTAGGCGCTCAGATATTCTAGTAGAAATTGTCCATACTTATTAGAATTTTCTATAACTTTCACTTTTGATAATGAATATCTTATGCGTATTTATTTATATATTGTGTAAAATAAATTTTTTTATGAACCTAATAGGATGGATATGAACCTAAAATGTATGCATGCTAATATTTTGATAAATGAAAATGAAGTTGGAGTTAAAGAGTTCATCAAGTTTGAAAGAGAGCATGCATATGACCCTTTTTAAATCCTTTGTCCATGTTTATGTTGTTTTTATTCAAGACATATTAGTACATAAGATTTGTAAGAAAATTTTATTTATCATAGAATAGATCAAAGTTATAAATTTTAGACTAAACACAAGGAAAAACCAAATGTCGACAATGATTGGGATGATACTGTGGTTTATGAATCATTTGATACAAATACCTTTGTAAAAGATAATGGATATCGCATGGAAGAAATAGAAATGGAAATTTAAGATGATCTTCATGATTGTCCAAAGTTGTTTGAGGATTTAAATAATTGTTCCAAGAAACCATTTTATACAAGTTTTACTAAATACACAACATTGTCAGCTGTATTGATGTTATATAATTTGAAAGCTGACAGCAGATGGAGTGACACCAGCTTTATAGAACTACTTGGTCTTCTGAAAGATATTCTATTAAATGAAAATAAACTACCATGACAAACATATGACGCTAAAAGAATGTTATTTTAAATGGTAATGATCTCTAAAAATATATATATTTTTTCAAATGATTTCATATTGTTTCAAAAGGACCATGAATCACTCATAAAATTCCCTAAGTGTGGTACATATTGATACAAGAAGAATGAATCAAGTCTTTCGAAATATTTATAGTACTTTCTTTTCATTCCACAGTTTAGAGTAATATATTGATTTTAGGAAACCAAAATAAAATTAACATGGAATGCATGTAAAAAAATTAAATATGGTAACCTATATCATCTAGCAGATTCTCCTCAGTGGAAGAAAATTGATTATGAGTTTCTTGAATTTGGAGATGAGCTGAGAAACATTCATCTTGCATTATCTACATATGGAATAAATATTTTTGGTTTATAGAGTAGTACTCATAGTACATGGACTATCATTTTGGTAAATTATAACTTGCCGCCATGGTTATTCATGAAGTGAAAATACATTATTTTTTCTATGATTATATCTGGACCAAATCAACCCAGTAATGATATTGATTTCTATTTGGATCCATTGATCAAAGATCTAAAATTGATATGGGATATAGGTGTTATAATGTATAATGATCATAGAAGTGAAGAATTCATATTGAGGGACATGTTGTATGGAATGATAAATGACTTACCTATTTATATAAATTTATGAGGCTATAACTTTAAAGGAATTTTGGGGTGTCCCATTTGTGAAAAACACACATACTCAGTTCGGTTGAAACATTCCTCGAAGACTCTATTTTTAGGGCATCAGAAATTTTTAACTCAATGACATAAATACTGATCCTAGAAAATAGTATTCGATGGGAATATAGAACAAGGTAAAACACCATCTTCATCAATGGATGATCAACTATACAAAAAAGTAAAAAATATTGATAGTGTTTTCAGTAAATCATTTTTGAAAAACCATAAAAAAAAAGTTGGATGAAGCGATCAATTTTCTTTGAATTATCATATTGGAATTTTTTTTATGTCAGACATTTTTTTTGATGTCATGTATGTAGAACAAAATGTATTTGATAGTGTTATTGGAACATTAATAAATGGTTCTGAAAAAAATGAAAGATGGCATCAAGGCTAGGTTGGACTTGATTGAAATGGGGATAAGGGAAGAGTTGGCATTGGTAAAGGGTAAAAGGAGGAATTTTCTTCCTCCAGTAGCATAGACTCTATCTAGATATGAAAAACTGAAAATTTTCCTTTTCCTTACTAGTGTAATAGTTTCACAAGGGTTTTCATAAAATATCAATAATGTCGTGTCAATGACTAATTTGAAGTTACAAGGAAAAAAATCACACAAATTTCATTTTTTGATGAAATATTTAATGCATGTTGCTTTTCATTGCATTCTGCCTCAAAATGTACAATATACATTAACCAGACTCTGCTTCTTTTTCAAATCCATGTGTAGTAAATTTTTAGACCCAACGAAGTTTCTCATCATGAATAATAAGAATGTAGTAATATTATGTGAATTATGGATGTTCTTCCCACCATATTTATTTGATTTAATGGTCCACCTGATGGTTCACTTGGTCAGAGAGGTTCAACTATGTGGTATTTTCCAATACATTTGATTGTACCCCATTGAACGGTATATGAATATTTTGAAAGGTTATGACAAGAATCGAAGTTTTCCAGAAGGTTATATTGTTTAATGATATATTATTAAATATTATATTTAATTCTATACCAATTACCTATCAAATGTTGAAAGAATCGGTCCCCCAAAGTCTCACTACAGTGAACACCATATGGGTGAAGGTATTTCCAGAGGGGGTGTTGTTACAATTACCTTTATAGAATGGGATAAAGCACATATTTACATATTAACTAATAGTGAAGATATTGATCCATACATTGAATCTCACAAAGAAATTCTTAGAGATTTGAATCCATCAAGGACTGGAGGATGGATAACAAATACACATAATCAAAAATTTATAGGATGGTTGAGAGATCAAATTTAGAAGAAGTTATATGAAAATCTGAATTCAATTATCAAATGACTTCAATGGATAGCCAGAGGACCAAATGAAAATGGTATATCTTAAACTCTTATTGTAATCAATGGTTATATATTCTATACAAAAGAACATGATGACTTTATTATAATGCAAAATAGTGGTGTTTCGCTTATGGATGAAGCAATGCACGTATCTAGTTCCAAGAATAGAAATCCAATTTATGAAAATATGTCATATTTTGTCATTATCGAATGGATATACGAGTTGGATTATACAACATTTAAAGTGTCTCTTTTCCATTGAAAATGGGGTGACTATATGAATGGAGTGAAAGTTGATGAAATGGGATTTGTGAAGGTGAATTTCGGTGTAGAAGGGGGAAAAGACAAGCCATTCATAATAGAATCACAAGCAGTGCAACTATTTTATTTCTCTGATCTAACAAACAATAATTGGTAGATTGTCTTGATGGAGACTGAAACAAATGTTGAGTCATATAAAAATTCAATAGAGGGTAACCCTTTCATCAGGACATCACAATAAATTCATGTTGTTCCCAATGTATAATCTATCTTGTACATTAGAGGGGACCACAAAGAGGGGATTTGGATTCTTGAAAGAGGAACCAAATCCTTGAAACCTTTAAAAAATAAAGATATTTCAATGAGAATGTAAAATTGTTTTTTAATATATTATTTATTTCCTTATAATATTATATGTTCTCTACTACATTAACAAAAACTAAATTAAATGTTTGACTACTCAGGCATACAATGTATTCTACACATGACGATTTTACCAATCCATTGAAAGAAAAAAAACTATAATGAAGGAAACCCTTTGGATATATGCAAAGGTATTGTTATGATAAACTTTTTGTATTGTACTGAAAAACTTATATAATAGAACATTGATTTAATTTTCATTATTCATAATAGAGTTTTTTTATTTTAGAATATTTTTTCCATGTTTCATTCCTTTGTAAGAAGTGCAATAAAGTTCTCTTTTCTCAATCACATAAGTAATATTTAGGTTTTCATAGTAAAATCATTGTCTATAGAATTAATGTATTGTGTCATATTTATGTCTAATTTATTTCTTTTTAGTATTACTCACATAATAATTGTTTTCTTATATAAGTGGATAATATTTTTGAGTTGGTATGCTCAATCAAAATTTCATGTTTCTTATCCCTTAAAAACCTTTTCACCCCTACAGTGGTGTATTTATCACTTTCTTTCAAGTTACATGCACTGCCTTTGTAGGAATGGAAACAATGTTGTCTCTGCCTAATTACAATGGTAATATTTATTTTTTCACAGTAAAATCATTGTACATAGAATTAATGTATTGTTTTATATGTATGTTTAATTTATTACTTTTTAGTATTACTCACATAACAATTATTTGCTTACATAGGTGGATTATTTTGTTCAAGTTGGGGTGATCTTTCCATCTTTCATTCCTTTATCCACCAAAACTTCCACAGACTTCTTCTCCCACAAAACTTTCACTCATGTAGTGTTGACATTTATCACTTTCCTTCAAGTTCCCTCTACTTCCCAATCACAGAGGTTATATTGATATATACACAGTAAAATTATTTTCCATAGAAATAATGTATTATTTCATATTTATGTTTAATATATTTATTTTTAGTATTACTCACAATAATTATTTTTTTATACAGGTGGAATATATTTTTTGAGTTGAGGTGGTTTGTTTGAACCTACTCATGTAGTGTTGGCAGTTCGACAAAAAAATTCAATGTAAATCATGGTAACATTGATAGTTAGGATTTTTTTGAATGTTTGTAATAATTTATATTTATATAATTATATAAACCATTGTTTGAAATGTCTATAATATAGTGTTTTTTTATATTATTTGTGTTGTAAATTTCATTTCATTTAAATTCCATATTGGGACATGTTTTTATTTATATCTACCATGTTTCTAGTGTTGCGGTGTGTTGTTACAACACACTGCAGTATGGCCCTTTATCAGTGATTTTAAAAGCCATGATAAATGACACATTTATAAATTCTTTTAAAATAGATGATAACATAATCCTTTAACAGCCCTAAATAAAAGCACTACGAAATGGGTCCTTTATCAGCACTTTTCAAAGTGTTGATAAATGTCTTATTTATCATCTATTTTTTTAACACTGATAAATGACCCACTTATCTGCGCTTTTTCATCACTGATAAAAGTCATGGGATTTTAACATCTCTCATATAATCATCACTTTTATAGCATTGATAAAGGCCATTTCTTACACTGTTAAATTCTTATTTTTTAGTAGTACATCAGGTTCCCCTTAGATATAGGAGCCTAATCCATGACCTCTGCAAACTTATTTAAACAAAATATGTTAACCTAGGACATAATATCATATTTATCCCATATTAAAAATTTATTTTCATATACATCTCATTCCCTACCAGCACTGGAGGAAAGTTTTGCAAGTCAGTGAAGAGACCTGTATATTCCATCATGGAAATTCTCCCATGTGTCAGCCTTATAAACTCAGTTTCCCTCTCATGTCTTGGAATCTCTAGATAAAAGTTCCCTAGGAAATTCTCTTGTAATCCCTTAAATTTCATGTTTTCCAAATAACTATACCTCAAATAGATGCCCCACCATCGCTTTTCTAATCTTAACAACATATAAGAATACATCTTGACTCTTTTACCAGTAGGAGCTTCTAAGTTGTCAAGAATCATATGGAAAGACTCAGTAAAGAACTCAGTTATCCCAGTTCTACCCTCTATAGTGAAATTATGAGGGTGTTATATCCAAAACTGAAACATCATGTCATACATAATCCTCACAACAGGCCCTTAGTCTATTTCTATAAACTGCATAAAACAAAAAAAATCTCATAGAACTTCTCTTTGAAATCCCCACCTGACACTGTTAGTGCCTCAATTTCCACTCCTGGTGGATAATATCTAGCCATAACCTTCTTTCATCATCTCAATAGGTATCTTGGTGGATTCATATCTCTATAATTTCCAACAAAGTTCCTAGGAGACATTAAATAACATTTTCACATTTTACATAAGATAAATTTACAATAATCCATAACAAGTCATCCCCCATTCCTGACACACAGTCAAAACTGAGGCACTATCATTACCCTTAACCATCATACAACTAGGTTTTAATTAACAAAAAGAAACTGAATTCTCATATTCTAGTTCTCATTAGATACCCATTTATCTTATTAAATTTTTCCACATTATACATAATTTATAATTTTTCAGTTTCATATTAGGCACAATTTTTCAGTTAAATTACACAAAAAAATAAAGAATTAAAATTCCAATAAATTACCCAAAGGAATTTTTTTCATGTGTGCCTATAATGATTCACGTCACAATAAATCATGAGTGACTATAATGATGCATGATTTCTCAACTCTTGTTCCACACCAAGCCATGATTCAAATCTAAGAAAATAGCATAAAAAATAATCACATCACACAATAGGCATAACTTGAGTTGAAATAACATTAAACTATAATAATATACAATAATAATATAAATTCCCACCTTGGGTGCATGGTATTACCCCATAAAAGGGTTAGATACTCCCTTGGATGACCTATTAACCAAGGCTTGACTTATCCAATTATCTTCTATACCTTTCCCCATTATTAATAAAAAAGGGAAGAAAATAAAACCCCACTAATAAAACTTTGTAACATCCTGACACGTGTGTCACACACCATTTCCCTGAGAAGGTTGGTCACATGACCTCAAGCACCCCTCCCCATACAATAAAGGATATCAACTAGAAGCGAGGTTCTAATATCGATCATGGGGAGACTATACACTCTTTATCAAAGAATCACAATAATGGAAATAAATAAACAATACTAAACTGAATAACCAAACTATATTCATTAAATAAAAGTGACTAATATCACATGATAAACCGAATCAGGAATGAAATGTCCATACCAAAATAATAGATATTTCATTCCATTATAAATTTAAAGTTTCTAATGAAAAAAATACATAATGAAAACTCCCATTAGGTCCCAACATCATGTATGTTTCTCTCATCCTTGCTTTATCATGACTGATCCATCTAACATAGGTATATTTAACTTATCCTATCCTGTAAATAAGATGTCTATTCAGCTACCAATCAGGCAGCCTGAGTATGGTATGAGTACAATTTAGTAGGCCGCCACCAATAATGTAAAAAACAATATCCAATCAATAAAAACGTATGAAATTTTATAAAGAATAATGTATAATTAAATACCATAAAGTATTTTCAATTTAGACCACCAACCTCAAGATCGTTGATGGATTCTCCCCAATGGAAATCCCCAAATTGAAGAAAAATGTTTTGTTCCACAACAAATAATGAGACTAAATACAAAACCTATATATAAGGTAAAATTGATTAGATCAATGAAAAACTATATCTTATCCATCTTAAATAGAGTAAATAATCCCTTAAAAAGATGAGAGATGGATGAGAGAGAGGGATAAAACCAATCGGTATTAGAATATCTTTCCTAGAGAGGTTAACATTCTTAAATCCATTATTTGATTCATCAATAATAGAGTTCTGAAGGACTTGAAATCTATATGTGATTCACAAAAAAAATATAGGTCATTTTATGTTGAGTTAGTAATAATTAGGGTGATAGACTGGGGGTTTGTGAACTTAAAACTAATTTTCAGAGGATTAAATCCCACACACATGGTTTCCTAGGAAAGTTAGCATGGTTTTCCAAACTATTACCCCTAACCATGCCCCTATCCTATGGGGGCTCACAGTTACTCCTAAGAGGTTGCACGGTTTAAAAAATTGTGCACTAACCATGCAGTCCCTCTCTTTTTGGGGTTACATGGTTTTCTAAGGTTGGGTGCAAGGTTTGGGAAAATCATGCACCAACCGTGCATTGACCAAAACCCCTAAAAATCCAAATTTATCACATAATAACCTATGAAATTCCAAAACCAAAGTATAACCAAAATAAGGCCAAATATTACCTATAAATGAGTTTGATACATTACCAACAGAGGTGGGGATATTACACTAATAAATTAGAAAAATGACATGACAATTTAGGTCATGCAAGATCAACTATAATGAAAAATATTGATTCGTGTATACATGAGAAATGATTTGGTTATGAAATAAAGGATATCCGTTATAGGGTGAGTGATGAATTTATTTAATGGATATATGTCAAATAAATTATAAATTATAAGAAAATTATATATTATCATTTTGTTACTATGAAATCCCCCTTTATAATATTTTTTCATGAGTTACTGATTATTAATGTACCTATTAAAAAACTACATGAAAGATACTTCTACTAAATATTCACTTGTGTTATTAGTTATAATTGATTATACCTTAAATTTTTTCATTATAATGAAAATAAATATAATGCACCATAAATGGTATATAAAATATTCTAGCAGAACCATTAATAAGATACATAAACACTTGTAAGAATAATTAAATAAAGTATTGAAAGTCAAATCATATTTCATCATTAGTAAAATGAAGAAAGAATATTTTCCCCTGAAGAGGAAAATGAACATATCAACAATAATATACCACTTTTGATATTTCCTCTCAAGTGAAACAGGTACAATATAAGTTTTTATATCTCATTAAATATTGTTGATGATATATTAGAATTTTTTAATTTTTATAATTATTACTTATGATAATAGATTGTAATACATATGGACATAAAAATAATTTTCCAAAAAGAATTATTAAGGAAACTTTTACTATGGTAAACATATGAATCTTTGGATTAATCATCAAAATTTCTAAGAATATTGAATATAATGATCTTATTATAAGAAATATTCTCCCTTTTAAATTTGGGTATTTATATATATTTGGATTTTATTATCTGTATATGAATCCCTAAAGGGTCCACAATGCCAAAATCATATTCAAAACTATGAATGTTTCACCCCACGTGATAATTTATTATATAGGGTGAATTGAATAAGATATATTTCATGTATACACACTACAAAAAAAACAATAATTAGAGGGGGTTATTTAGAGGGGTTTATAAACAACCCCATCTAAATTCATATTCTTTATAATTAGAGGGGGTTCTGTAAAACCCCCTATAAATTCATTTTCTATAATAATTACAGGTTGGTTGTGTACAACCCTCGCTAATCATAAAATTTAGTGGGGGTTATGGACCCCCTCTAATTTCATAAATTAGAGAGGTTTTTAATCCGTCTTAAATTTTTTTAACATTGTTTTTTGTAACGACCCGACCCCAGTTACCCAGAGTCGGTGCATTATTACATAACATTGGCATGATCACAAGAAAGATCAAATCTCGAAAGACCGATTGGTTTAGTAGCCTTGGAAACACTAGATATATTCATAAGTTTTACATTACATCATAAAATGAAAAACTACTACAACAACATAATGTTTCCACAGTCCACACTATAATCCCCTCATAATATCCCTGCAGGTCATTCATAACCTACATCTTCACTTCATGGGAAAAATAAAACATAGAAAAGGGGTGAGCTCAAATGCCCAGTAAGGATAACAATATAGCGGAAACTTTTATAAATAAGAATAAACTTTTAAGGCAATGTATAACTAAAACAAAATCCTTTCAAACATGAACTTTCAACATGGTATGGCATAAATAAAATGAAATAATGCCATTTAATTATTCACATGGATATTCTACTAATCGAATAATCACATGCAAAAATCAATAACCACTTTCATAATGTTGGAATGCATAATGCCAGACTATCATAACCACATAGCCAAGGCCTCGTGCCAAGACTACAAATAAGATTTTGTCAAGGCCTTGTGCCAAGACACTAGTTTGTCTCATGAGACCTACCGATGCATCGAGGAGCTATAGCGGGCTCCACCCGTCACATATTAAGTCCAATGCATTCCCATATGAAAAGGTTTAAACATAACATAAACATTCGTATTAAAACTGGCATACGAAATGTAAATACTTCCACCATAAACTATGAATGGTATAAAAATAGCACATCCACAGTCAAACATATCACAAAACCTTCAATACAATATAGAAGTTTTGTATCATAATAAATCAACTTCAAATAATCTTAAAATCCATCAAAGGATGTTGACATAGATGAAATCAAAATTCTTTTTAAAGAAATATCTCCTTTTATTTTGAAATAATTTAAGATCCATATAAAATAAAACATTTTCTTTGAAAATATTCTTATAATCTTTTAAGGGAAGCTTTGAATATTTTATAACGGCGGAAAATAGCCGCACCCGCCGTATAAGTTAAAAAAAACATTCTTACCTTAATTCTGTCGAAAAGGTTAAAAAGGACCTTGTTTTGAAAATGACTGAAAGATTCCTTTATAAACCACTTATAAAAGTCAAAAAGGGTATAAATGACTTTAACTCATATTCTAGTAAATAGTAAAAATGTTTTGAAATTCATTTTTAAGAAACATGGATGTGGATGATAAAGAGATCCCAGTAGATTATTACGTATAAACAACCTTGGATAATGAAGAGGTTGTAAAGTAAACCCTTACCTTGTACTTTTCCTTGGTTGGGGTAGGTTAACCTCCTGTATAATGGTGAAATAGTTGTTATTAAATTATACAAGAATCATATATAATAATATGATATCATATATGATCTTTTAACATTGATTTGTTAATAATATCTTAGAATTATCGTCGTTTCGGGAGTTAACTTACTCATTTTCTTTTATATGTTTTGTTACATAAGCCATGGTTTTTGTATCTTATTCATATCCAGAATGATATCCAGTCCTTAAACATCATTTTTAAATCATCAAATGATAATTATACTTGAATGGATACGATGGAGAATGAATCTCATCGCGTTCGTGGAGACGGTAGTCCGTACGTACGCACGAGCGACAATATCATTCTTTTGATATTAAAATAATATATAAATGGATGGTATATCATATATACAGAATCATTAACATGTTATATTTATTATTTACATGAGTTACACATCATTATTATACCCATCCAAATAATATTATATTGAATAACAATTACACCACGACGTGGAGACGGTAAGCCGTACGTACGCACGTATGGTGACATGTTATTCAAAGGGTGGATAGAATACTGAATATGATTGTACCATATTTATAATAACATCACAGTATATGTGAGATACTGGAGTTATTATTTTAGAATGGTAAGAACAAAGGAAGAAGAAGTGGAAGAAGAAATGAACTTGGAGAAGGGTGGTGAAATCATTACCTCTTCTTCGGGTTCTTCCTTTTGATTTGATCAAAAGGGCTCCTTAGGTTGGCTTTCTGATCAAACTAAGGCCTCTAGGTTGTAGTGAGGGATGTTGGGAGAGTATTTGGGCAGAGTTTGGCCGAACCAAAAGGCTTTGAAGGTGTGAATAAATGAGAAGGAGGAGTGCCCTTTTATAAGAGGGGTGAGGGGCACCTTTGGAAAAGCTAGAAATATTAATTTATAATAAATTCTTATTCGGTTTATAATGGCTCCAAAGTTGATTATTCAAAGGTTAAGGTGGGGATAGGTCGAAAAACACTCAACCAATAGAATTTAGACAGGTTTGGGTACTTATATTAACCTTATCTTTAAGTATTAACTCTAAGTTAATTAGTTTCACTTTTACAATGTCTCTTTGTATTTTTATATAATATGGTAAATAAACTTACTATATACATCCAAGAGACCCCCAAGTGGTACATTAATGATGAAACTATCATGATATATGTCTCTTGGCCGAACCTTAGATTTTTAGGAATTTAATATCAATTAATAATATAATATTTGTTTAAGAACTCTTTTATGTCAATTTTGACACTATTCAATAGTTGATTTTTGTGAAACTCATAACAGATTGATTACTTTGAAAAAAGTCAATTAAATCAATCCTAATATATCATATTATCCTATAAAATTAGTTTAATTCATTAAAAGTTTCATATTATATTTATTTGGGTATTTATAATATCAATTATTTTAATTTTTCACTATTATAGTAATTACTGCATCATCATTGTGTCATATATAAAATAAATTATTTAATGTCTAAAAATTATAAATAAAATATCATTATGTAGTAAATTTTTTTAGCTTTCTAATTAATATTTATAATCTAAAATCAAACATATATAACCCTATGTAAAAATTGTTGTTCTAAAAGATATATGCTTGTGTCATTTTTGTATTCATTTTAACTAAATTAAAATAAAGTGTCATTATCACTTACAAGTGGATCCATGGGGTCCCAAAATAGGCCCAAAGATTCCCATGGTCGACCATGTATCAACCAATAGGGTTAATACACGTTTTAGGGTAATTTAGTATTATTATAATATTATTTTTTTAACCCTTATTTACCGGATTTACCCTTAACCATGGTAAATAAAATATTTACCGCAGTAATTATTCAAAATGTCTAAAAATAAAAGTTACCTATTTACACAATTTGAAAATCCTGATTCCAAATATGGAATCCATTTTCCTAAATTCAAAACACAGAAGTGGCAGAAATTAATTTAAAATTAATTCCCGTTGTCAAAACAAAAAGCGTGTTTTTAAGAGGTAATAACTATCAAAAGATTGACACTTGTTTATGTTCGGTTTAATTGTAAAATTATGTCCAATGACCAACATTATATTAAATGGTAAAAATATATTCTAAATATACTTTAAAACCACTCAAATTCACAATTTATCACTATTAATTATTTTGATTAAAAAAGTTGTTTTTAATTAAAATTTAGTAATTTTCACTATTCATCAAAATATTAAAGTTATCCGAAAAGTACCAAAATTTCACCCTAGGCTAATTTCAATATTCCGAATCCAAAAATGAAGTCCATTTTGAAATATAAAATATATATGATTTCAAAAAGTAGGTATTACTATTCACAACGGCTATTTTAATTAGTTGTGGTGTGTGTTAGAACTCGAGGTTGCGTACAACACACGCTATCGCATTATTCGAAGGGAAACGTACCGTGGAAGCTTGGGGTGTTACATTCTCCCCTCCTTCAAATAATTGCGTCCTCGCAATTTCTAGGGTATTACTGCATAAAAAGACTCGGGTGGTTCTTCATCATAAGTTCCTCGGGTTCCCACGTTGCCTCTTCCATCTTATGATTTCTCCACAAAACTTTTACCAGACGCGTCGTCCGGTTTCTCAGTACTTGTTCTCTTGTATCAAGAATCTTGACGGGCTCTTCGCAATAAGACAGATCGGGTTCCAGTTCTAATTCCTCATAGGTGAGTACATGCGTCGGATCAGGCATGTATTTCCTCAATAGAGATACGTGGAACACATCGTGAACTTTGGAGAGACTTGGCGGCATTGCCAATCGGTAAGCTACAACCCCAATTCGTTCTAGAATTTCGAAAGGTCCGATGTACCTGGGACTCAATTTACCTTTCTTACCAAAACGTATGACTCCCTTCCACGGAGATACCTTCAGAAAAACATGATCACCGACTTGAAATTCCAAATCCTTCCTTTGATTATCGGCATAGCTCTTCTGCCTACTTTGAGCTGCTTTGATGTGATTTTGGATTAATTTCACCTTTTCCACCGTTTCCTCCACCAGTTCTGGGCCTACAAGTTTTCTTTCACCCACGTCATCCCAACAGGTTGGTGTACGACATCTCTTTCCGTATAACGCTTCATATGGTGCCATTTGAATACTCGAATGGAAGCTATTGTTATAGGAAAATTCTACCAGAGGTAAATATTGATCCCACATACCTTGAAAGTCAAGTGAGGAAGATCTCAACATGTCTTCTAAGGTTTGAATAGTCCGTTCTGATTGTCCATCTGTCTGAGGGTGGTAAGCAGTGCTCAAATGAAGTTCAGTATCCAGGGATTTCTGAAGACTTTTCCAAAATCTTGAAGTAAAACGGGGATCATGATCAGAAACAATTGATAGGGGTACTCCATGAAGCCTCACAACTTCATTAATATATAGTCTTGCTAGACGTTCCAGGGGTAGATCTTCTCTTATAGCAAGAAAATGTGCTGACTTGGTAAGACGATCAACAATAACCCATATTGCATCGTTCCTTCTAGGAGTCTTTGGTAGCCCCATGACAAATTCCATCGTAATATTGTCCCATTTCCACTCCGGTATGGGAAGAGGTTGCATGACTCCTCCAGGCTGTTGCCTTCCAGCTTTCACTTGTTGACAAACCATACATCTTGACACAAAATCAGCAATCTCCCTCTTCATGTTGTCCCACCAAAAAATGTTCCTTCAAATCTCTATACATTTTGGTGCTCCCAGGGTGTATAGAGAAATTGGAACTATGAGCATCATCAAGCAATTCCCTTTTTAGATCAGGTATATTGGGAACACAAAGTCTCTTCCCGAATTTCAAAATTCCATCTTCATACACAAAGTCTCTCAATCTCCCATCATTCACAGCTTTAATCTTCTTTTGGAATTCTTCATCATCGGTCTGAGAACTCTTAATCCTTTCTAGTAAAGATGGTTTGGCAACCATTTGAAAAAGCATTGATGTTTCACCTTCCCTAGTTATTCCCATGTCCATCTTCACTAGATCCATAAAAATTGGATCCCTTTCAATTCTCATATTGTTCAAAACTCCATGGTCTTTTCTACTCAAAGCATCTGCCACCTTGTTTGCCTTCCCTGGGTGGTAGTGTATCGTACAATCATAATCCTTGAGTAATTCAAGCCATCTCCTTTGCCTCATGTTGAGTTCTTTTTGTGAGAAAATATACTTCAAACTCTTGTGATCAGTATAAATCTCACATTTTTCACCATAGAGGTAGTGCCTCCATATCTTCAAAGCAAAGATTACAGCTGCTAACTCAAGATCATGAGTAGGATAGTTTTGTTCATGAATTTTCAACTGTCGTGATGCATAGGCAATAACTCTATCATTCTGCATAAGGACACAACCAAGTCCTTTCTTCGATGCATCACTATAAATAACGAACCCATCATTCCCCGATGGTAGAGTCAATATAGGAGCATTGACTAATCTTCTCTTCAGTTCTTCGAAACATTCTTCACACTCTTTTGTCCAAACAAATTTAACCCCTTTACGTGTGAGCTTCGTTAATGGGTTAGCCAATCGGGCAAAATTCTGGACGAAACGTCGATAATAACCTGCCAAACCAATAAAACTGCGTACCTCAGTTATAATCGTAGGTGCTGGCCATTATTGGATTGCCTTGGTCTTAGAAGGATCAACAGATATTCCATCTTTTGAGACAATATGGCCAAGAAAAGAAATCTCCTGAAGCCAGAATTCACACTTGCTAAACTTCCCATATAATTCATGCCTCCTCAGAGTCTTCAAGATAATGCGCAAGTGATTTTCATGATCTTCGTAGGTTTTGGAGTATACCAAGATATCATCAATAAATACCACCACAAATTCATCGAGATACTCCTTGAAAACTCTATTCATCAGATCCATGAATACAGAGGGTGCATTAGTCAATCCAAACGGCATTACAGTAAACTCGTAATGCCCGTACCTGGTTCGAAATGCTGTTTTCGGAATGTCTTCCTTCTTTACACACAACTGATGGTATCCAGATCGAAGGTCAATCTTTGAAAAGTATTGAGCTCCATGCAGTTGGTCAAATAAATCATCAATACGAGGTAGGGGATACTTGTTCTTTATCGTTATAGCATTGATCTCCCTGTAGTCGATACATAACCTCATAGATCCATCTTTCTTTTTAACAAAAAGAACAGGGGCTCCCTATGGAGAAACACTAGGGCGAATAAATCCCTTATTACTCAATTCCTCTAGTTGTTTCTTTAGTTCGACTAACTCTACAGTGGACATTCTATAAGGGGTCTTCGATATAGGCCTTGATCCAGGAATCAAATCAATAGAAAACTCAACTTCTCGTTTTGGAGGATGTCCAGGTAAATCTTCTGGAAATACATCTACAAATTCTTTCACAACAGGTACATCCTCTATTTGAACATTCCTTTCCTCACCCACAGTTATTTCATTCTCTTCCTCCCCAATAATTGAATTTAGTTGAGCTATTGAGGGTGGATCTAAATAAGAATTAGGTGGTGACGATTCTGCTCTAAAAATAAGGTGTTCCTTATCATTATCATCAAGAATCGTAACCTCTTTCTTCTTACAATAAATATTCGCATCATAGTCCGAAAGCCAGTCCATACCGAGGATTATATCAAACTCAATCATAGGTATGACGATGAGATCAGCAGATAAAGAAAATTTATGTGCTCTAATGGGGACTGATTCACAAAACTTTGTTGCAACGATACTTCCCTTAGGAGTTTTAACTGACAACTCCCTTATTAAATCAAATTGGAAATATCTAATTTTCTTAGCAAACTGGGAAGATATGAAACAATGCGATGATCCAGAATCAAATAATGCATTTGCTAAACTTGAGGAAACCATTAAATTACCTGTCACCACGTCTTTCGGAGCTTCTACCTCAGCAGTAGTGATAGCATAAGCCTGGCCTTGATCCCTTGGCCTTTTCTGAGGTAAGTTCTCCTGACGCTTAGGACATGAATTTTCATAATGCCCCATCTCCCTGCAATTGTAGCACTGAACGTTGGTAGCTTCCTTCTTCCCCTTGCAATCATGAGCTTGGTGGCCTTTTTCACCACACTTGTAACAGACTCCCATTCCTTTCAGGCAAGCACCGGGGTGTTTCTTCCCGCATTTACCACAAGATGGATATTCAACCTTTCCTTTCTTCCCCTTATTTCCATTCCCAGATTGATCAGCAGGTCTCTTCTTCTCTTGCTTTTCTTTAAAGTCATAAGACTTAGAGAATTCCTTTTCGGTCTTGATAGCACATGAGACAATGTCTTCGTACGACAAAAAGGATTGTGAGACTAATGCTTGACGAAGAAATGGTTTTAACCCATCAAAGAAACGATCAATCTTACTTCTTGGGTTGCGAATATAATCTCCAGCATACCTCGCTAACCTTGTAAAGTTAGCCTCATACTTTGTGACATTCTCATCCTCCTTTTGTCTCAGACTCAGAAATTGTCTTTCCATATCTGCTCGATGGTCGCGAGGAAAGTATTTTTCTAAAAACAGATCTTTGAACTCCCTCCATTCCATATTTGATACTTCATCATCTTCCTTCATGTTCTGAATCAATGACCACCATTGATCAGCATCTCCAGTGAGGCGGTAAACTGCCATGATAACTTTTTCCCTTTCACTGCTCCCCAAAGCCTGAAATATTTTCTCTAGGGAAAATATCCATTGCTCAGCTACTAAGGGATTTGTATTCCCATTGAACGTTGGTGGTTGTTGCCTCATGAATCGATCTAACATTGATCCTCCATGCTGCGGATCAGGGTGCTCCATACGGGTAAGGTTATTATTCATAACCTGAGTAAGTTGTCCCAGTATGGTGATTAGCTGATCAGCACCAGTTGCATCACCAGCCCCACTATAATTATCTTGAGCAGGAGGGAAATTCCTACATGGAGTGCGTGCATTGATACGGTTTCCATTTCTTCCACTAGGCGCCATTTCTAAACAATGGCATAAACTAGATCAGTTTATGAATCAAAATACATAATCCCATACTTATAAAACACTTAACATAAATTGAACTATTTATGGATATAATCCATAATCATAAAAATGTTTTCTTTGAGGAAGTATATACTCATAATCCCTTCAAAATGATTTGTAAAGAAAATGAGAGTTATCCTAAGCATATCCCCCGGGAGTGTCGTAACCAAGAGTGCAGCAAGGCCCGTTGTCGTGCACCAGTTCCCGTTCGAGTCTAGCTCAAAGCGGTGTTTTCGGGTTTTACCCCTAGGTACATCTGTGCCAGAGCCGCCTCTACCTGCTCGTATCCAGACAGGGATGTATTGCTCGGAAAACTCACAAAATCTCTACAATACCAAAATTCTAGGAAGTTCTTCTATACTAATCCTCAAAGTTCATCTTAGGTCTACGTGCTCTAATCAGAGTTTATCTTAATTTAGTTTCCAAGGTTTGTACTAAACTTCCTCTGATACCAACTGTAACGCCCCGACCCCAGTTACCCAGAGTCGGTGCATTATTACATAACATTGGCATGATCACAAGAAAGATCAAATCTCGAAAGACCGATTGGTTTAGTAGCCTTGGAAACACTAGATATATTCATAAGTTTTACATTACATCATAAAATGAAAAACTACTACAACAACATAATGTTTCCACAGTCCACACTATAATCCCCTCATAATATCCCTGCAGGTCATTCATAACTTACATCTTCACTTCCTGGGAAAAATAAAACATAGAAAAGGGGTGAGCTCAAATGCCCAGTAAGGATAACAATATAGCGGAAACTTTTATAAATAAGAATAAACTTTTAAGGCAATGTATAACTAAAACAAAATCCTTTCAAACATGAACTTTCAACATGGTATGGCATAAATAAAATGAAATAATGCCATTTACTTATTCACATGGATATTCTACTAATCGAATAATCACATGCAAAAATCAATAACCACTTTCATAATGTTGGAATGTATAATGCCAGACTATCATAACCACATAGCCAAGGCCTCGTGCCAAGACTACAAATAAGATTTTGTCAAGGCCTTGTGCCAAGACACTAGTTTGTCTCATGAGACCTACCGATGCATCGAGGAGCTATAGCGGGCTCCACCCGTCACATATTAAGTCCAATGCATTCCCATATGAAAAGGTTTAAACATAACATAAACATTCGTATTAAAAATGGCATACGAAATGTAAATACTTCCACCATAAACTATGAATGGTATAAAAATAGCACATCCACAGTCAAACATATCACAAAACCTTCAATACAATATAGAAGTTTTGTATCATAATAAATCAACTTCAAATAATCTTAAAATCCATCAAAGGATGTTGACATAGATGAAATCAAAATTCTTTTTAAAGAAATATCTCCTTTTATTTTGAAATAATTTAAGATCCATATAAAATAAAAAAATTTCTTTGAAAATATTCTTATAAGCTTGTAAGGGAAGCTTTGAAGATTTTATAATGGCGGAAAATAGTCGCACCCGCCGTTTAAGTTAAAAAAACATTCTTACCTTAATTCTGTCGAAAAGGTTAAAAAGGACCTTGTTTTGAAAATGACCGAAAGATTCCTTTATAAACCACTTATAAAAGTCAAAAAGGGTATAAATGACTTTAACTCATATTCGAGTAAATATTAAAAATGTTTTGAAATGCATTTTTAAGAAACATGGATGTGGATGATAAAGAGATCCCAGTAGATTATTACGTATAAACAACCTTGGATAATGAAGAGGTTGTAAAGTAAACCCTTACCTTGTACTTTTCCTTGGTTGGGGTAGGTTAACCTACTGTATAATGGTGAAATAGTTGTTATTAAATTATACAAGAATCATATATAATAATATGATATCATATATGATCTTTTAACATTGATTTGTTAATAATATCTTAGAATTATCGTCATTTCGGGAGTTAACTTACTCATTTTCTTTTATATATTTTGTTACATAAGCCATGGTTGTTGTATCTTATTCATATCCAGAATGATATCCAGTCCTTAAACATCATTTTTAAATCATCAAATGATAATTATACTTGAATGGATACGATGGAGAATGAATCTCATCGCGTTCGTGGAGACGGTAGTCCGTACGTACGCACGAGCGACAATATCATTCTTTTGATATTAAAATAATATATAAATGGATGGTATATCATATATACAGAATCATTAACATGTTATATTTATTATTTACATGAGTTACACATCATTATTATACCCATCCAAATAATATTATATTGAATAACAATTACACCACGACGTGGAGACGGTAAGCCGTACGTACGCACGTATGGTGACATGTTATTCAAAGGGTGGATAGAATACTGAATATGATTGTACCATATTTATAATAACATCACAGTATATGTCAGATACTGGAGTTATTATTTTAGAATGGTAAGAACAAAGGAAGAAGAAGTGGAAGAAGAAATGAACTTGGAGAAGGGTGGTGAAATCATTACCTCTTCTTCGGGTTCTTCCTTTTGATTTGATCAAAAGGTCTCCTTAGGTTGGCTTTCTGATCAAACTAAGGCCTCTAGGTTGTAGTGATGGATGTTGGGAGAGTATTTGGGTAGAGTTTGGCCGAACCAAAAGGCTTTGAAGGTGTGAAGAAATGAGAAGGAGGAGTGCCCTTTTATAAGAGGGGTGAGGGGCACCTTTGGAAAAGCTAGAAATATTAATTTATAATAAATTCATATTAGGTTTCTAATGGCTCCAAAGTTGATTATTCAAAGGTTAAGGTGGAGATAGGTCGAAAACCACTCAACCAATAGAATTTAGATAGGTTTGGGTACTTATATTAACCTTATCTTTAAGTATTAACTCTAAGTTAATTAGTTTCACTTTTACAACGTCTCTTTGTATTTTTATATAATATGGTAAATAAACTTACTATATACATCCAAGCGACCCCCAAGTGGTACATTAATGATGAAACTATCATGATATAAGTCTCTTGGCCGAACCTTAGATTTTTAGGAATTTAATATCAATTAATAATATAATATTTGTTTAAGAACTCTTTTATGTCAATTTTGACACTATTCAATAGTTGATTTTTGTGAAACTCATAACAGATTGATTAATTCGAAAAAAGTCAATTAAATCAATCCTAATATATCATATTATCCTATAAAATTAGTTTAATTCATTAAAAGTTTCATATTATATTTATTTGGGTATTTATAATATCAATTATTTTAATTTTTCACTATTATAGTAATTACTGCATCATCATTGTGTCATATATAAAATAAATTATTTAATGTCTAAAAATTATAAATAAAATCTCATTATGTAGGAAATCGTTTTATCTTTCTAATGAATATTTATAATCTAAAATCAAACATATATAACCCTATGTAACAATTGTTGTTCTAAAAGATATATGCTTGTGTCATTTTTGTATTCATTTTAACTAAATTAAAATAAAGTGTCATTATCACTTACAAGTGGATCCATGGGGTCCCAAAATAGACCCAAAGATTCCCATGGTCGACCATGTATCAACAAATAGGGTTAATACACGTTTTAGGGTAATTTAGTATTATTATAATATTATTTTTTTAACCCTTATTTACCGGATTTACCCTTAACCATGGTAAATAAAATATTTACCGCAGTAATTATTCAAAATGTCTAAAAATAAAAGTTACCTATTTACACAATTTGAAAATCCTGATTCCAAATATGGAATCCATTTTCCTAAATTCAAAACGCAGAAGTGGCAGAAATTAATTTAAAATTAATTCCCGCTGTCAAAACAAAAAGCGTGTTTTTAAGAGGTAATAACTATCAAAAGATTGGCACTTGTTTATGTTCGGTTTAATTGTAAAATTATGTCCAATGACCAACATTATATTAAATGGTAAAAATATATTCTAAATATACTTTAAAACCAATCAAATTCACAATTTATCACTATTAATTATTTTGATTAAAAAAGTTGTTTTTAATTAAAATTTAGTAATTTTCGCTATTCATCAAAATATTAAAGTTATCTGAAAAGTACCAAAATTTCACCCTAGGCTAATTTCAATATTCCGAATCCAAAAATGAAGTCCATTTTGAAATATAAAATATATATGATTTCAAAAAGTAGGTATTACTATTCACAACGGCTATTTTAATTAGTTGTGGTGTGTGTTAGAACTCGAGGTTGCGTACAACACACGCTATCGCATTATTCGAAGGGAAACGTACCGTGGAAGCTTGGGGTGTTACATTTTTTAATATCTATTAAGATTTATGAAGTGGTTAAAAACCCCCTATAATGTCTTAAATTAAAGGGGGTTCAAAACCCCCCCTCTATTTCTTAAATTATAGGCGGTCCAAAACCCCCTTTAATGTCCTTATATTAATGGGGGTTCAAAACCCCCTCTAACGTCTTTAAATAAAGGGGGTTTAAAACCCCTCTTTACTTTATTAAATTACAGGGGATCCAAAACCTCCTCTAACATCTTTAAAATATAGGGGGTTTAAAACTCCCTATAATTTAAAAGATTAAAAGGGGTTGTGAGCCCCTACTTTTTAAAAAAATAAACTTCCATTATATATATATATATATATAATTGAAACAAAATATATAAATACATTTAAATATATTATATGAACATATTATATAAAATATTTATATGATTGTATTTAATTATATTTATATGTATAAAAAATATAATTGTATAATATTAAGTAAATTAGTATATATTTATTTGTATAAATTGTATTTCATATAATATTAACTATTTATAATATTAAAGCATAAAAATATTATATAAATATATACATATATATAATTTATTTAATAAATATATTATATAAAAACCCAAGATTTTAGTTTTTATAAATTATATTATAATAAAAATAAATATATTTTTATATAATAGGTTTATGCATTTATAATATATATAATTAATATAATATAAAATATAATTTATACAAATAAATTTTTATTAATGTACACAATATTATAGAATTATATTTATTAAAATACAAATATATATTAATGTACATAATAATAAATATATTTATTGAAATACATTATATAAATATTTTTATAAATTGTATTTCATATAATATTAATTATATATAATATAAAATTGTATTTCCTATAATATTAAGTATATTTTTGTATAAATCGTATATCATATAATATTGATTATATATAATATTCACATTAATTATATATAATAAAATATTAATTATGTATAATACAATATTAATTATATATAATATTAATATTTGTATAAATTGTATTTCATATAATAATAATTATAATAATATATTAATTTTATATAATATTATATAGTATATATATATATATATTAATATAAATAATAATAAATATATGTATTGAAAGACATTATATGAATATATTTTTAAAGAAATTATATAAATATATTAAGAAAATACTTATATATATTTATATATATTATTTAAATAAATATATATATGTATGTATTTAAGTATATAAATAATTTACATAAATTTATACTACAAATGTATTTAATATAATATATGTTTGATATAAATCATAAAATAAATGTATAGTATTTATAAAACCAACATATGATTTTTATAGATTAAAAAATATATATAATAAGAATAATAATAATTAATAATATTATTGTTATCACACACACACACACACAAACATATATATATATATATGAGTACAATATATACATATATACTTGTGTAATATATTTAGGTAATATATAAATATATAATTTAGAATATATTTAATTGCATATACATTTAAATATAGTAAATAATATATATATGTATATTATTATTCAAATGTATTTAAATATATTATACTAATAATATTTATTATAATAAACAACCAAATATATATAAATACATTCATGTGTAATTTATACATCAAAATTCATTTGGTGTAGTGGTTTGCGGGTTGCAATCTGGCGATGATTGTTCCTTACGGTCCCTGGTTAAAATCTAGGCACCTATTATTTTTCTATATTAGTAGGGGGAGGAGTGAGTGAGCATGAGAGGGAGGATAGGCAGGAAAAGAATGGGAGGGGGAGGCTGAGTAGGGAACTGAATGGGAGGGGGAGGCTGGGGCGGGAACTGAATGGGAGAGGGGGCTGGGGAAGGAATTGAACGGGAGGGAGAGGCTAGAGAATGAACGGAGCGGGAGGGGGTAGCTGGGGTGGGAACTGAATGAGATGGGTCAGCTGGGGAGGGAACAGAGTGGGAGGGGGCATATGGGGAAAGAACAGAATGGGAGGGGAGGCTGGGGAGGGAACGGAGCGGGAGGGGGCGACTAGGGCGGGAACTGAATTGGAGGGGGAGGCTGGGGAGGGAATGGGGAGGAAACAGGGCGGAAGGGGGTGTTTGGGGAGGGAATTGAATGGTAGGGGGTGTTTAGTGAGGTAATTGAACGAGAGGGGGTGGCTAGTACGAGAACTGAATGAGAGGGGGAGGTTGGGGAGGGAACAGAATGGGAGGGGTGACTAGGGGATGGGGTGTTGGGGCGGGAACTGAACGGGAGGGTGAGACTGCAGAGGGAATGGAGAGTGAGGGGGGGTTAGGGTAGGAATTGAATGGGATGGGGAGGATGGGGAGGTAATAGAGCGGGATGGTCAGTTGGGGTGGGAACAGAATAAAAGGGGAGGCTGGGGCGGGAACAAAATTGGAGGGGGAGGCTGAGAATGGGAGGGAGGGGTGGTACTGGGAACCGGAGAGAGGGTATGAGGTGAAGAATGAGGGAGGGTGGGGTAGGGTGACACATAGTAAGGAGAGCATGGTAGGGTCCTAAAAATGAAAAGATTTTGGGGCGGTTTTTAAAACCACCACTAAAGTTAATCCCTTAGTAGGGGTGGTTCGAACCTCCCCTAAAGCCTTTCAATTAGTGGTAGTTTCAGCTATAAGCACCTCAAAAATAGGTATTTTTTATGAGTTTAAGTCAACGTTAGAGGGGTTTTAAACCCCCTAAAATATAAACGCCACTAAAGTCACTGTTCCATTACCAATGATTACTCAAAACCGCCCCTACTGACAGTAGGTGGCCACATTAGTAGTGGTTCCTCACAACCACATCTAATGTCTTTAGAATGGGTTATAACCTCTTCTAAAGTCAAAAAATAAAACCCTCTAATGTGACCATTTTTTTAGTGATATTATAGAGTAATATAAAATTAACTATATTATCATATGGTTTATATAAATCAATGTATCTATTTATCCTATTATCAAGATGTTTTCAAAAAATAATCAAAACTCTAAATAAGTTTATAAATGTAATAATTTATTTGATAATAAAATTACAAGGAATTTTAATTTTTTTTAAAATATTCATCCTGAAGATTAAATTTTAAAATTTGGAATTATTTTACCATTAATGAATAATTAAATCTATTTTTTGAAGGAACGATATATTTCATACATACGGGGATAATGAATAATTCATTTATATTTAAAGGGTTAAAAATAATTGTATATTTTATTTATTCATTAAGGATAAATGTATATATAATCATTTGTACCTTGAAAATAATATATATATACTTATTAAAATAAATATTATGCATGGTAAAGTTATTTTCCCACACTTTTAGATTTAGATGGTAAAAATTATTATTATTCCATAATTTAAAACTGATTTTTTGTTATAAATTGATATATTTCATCATAGACATTCAATAATGTAATTATTTTAATTATATAGTGATTCCCGTTATGATAGGTAGATGTAACTATTATTTTAATTTCCCCGTAGTCACTTTCTTTTCCATTGGGCTCTCTTTATATGGTTTTTAAAGAGGCAATTCTATGGGGATATGATGTTGTTGTACTATGTTTACACAATCAAGTGGTTTCCCCTGAAGGGTTTTCAATGACAATGTTTTTAATAAGGTAATCATTGATCATAAGTGATATCCAGGGAAGGTTATAAATTATTATGTATATCTATAATTAATGGGAGAATTTGTCCTTCTATATGAGTTATAATTTTCAATGATATTATTCATTATTTACAATGGTCTTCCACTCATGTCTTGAAGACATAATCAATGTCTCAAATACATAATTGAATAAATTAATCGGGGAGATTTGGGAACACAATACACTTTTTCCCTTCATCTATTTTTTCCACTATATTTTCATGATAATGTTTTTAATGAGGCAATGTGTAATGGAATTCAATTACATTGGCATTACTTATTTTTCATATAATCTTTTTTAAGTGAATATTATATGAGATTCCAAGATATTACGACATCCAAGGGGAATTATTGTGAAATATTGATGTCTGAATTTCATAATAGTGATGACTCCTTGATTCCCAATGAAAACTTTCAAATTGATAAAAAAATTTACCTAAACTTTTGGAATTCTATCCATTGGATTAAGTAATTATAGGGAGTAATCTCAATCCTTAGATAAACTTCTTTATACTCTATATATAGATATAGAGAGAGATATGTTATTGAAATGGATGATTTTTTATTCCAATACACTACCTTTTCTCTACTTCTTCCCTATTTCTTTGAAATTGGAATATTTACTCTCTATCTCTATAAAAACATTAGATGCATCTTTCGTCAACAATACACATCACCTATGATTGACCACACAATCCTAATTTTTAAACTCCTCAATGTTTAAGTCAGTGTTAGAACAGTTTCAAAATACAATTCAAATATTTATCATGAAAAATCATTCATTTATTCATTTCATATTAATAATTTAAATAATTTAAATTTATAAACAATATCAAGTATTTTATACTTATTTAGACATTATACCAACTACAAAAACTAATTTTATTATATATGAAAATTTAAAAAATAAGGTACTAATATGATCATTTTATATTATAATATTTTTTAAACTTTCATAAATACAAATACATACATTTTATATTTTCCTTAGATTAAATTTTTTAAAATATTTATAAATTATTTGTTAAATTCAAAAAAAAATACAGAAATAGATCTCCATATTGATTTTCAAGATATAAGTTATCAAATATCACAAATCATGGGAATAATGATATAATATTTTTTCCTTTGTGTCATATATATCAATATATTGAAATTTTTTTATTTGATATATAAAATGACCATTTTTTTAATGTATTCATGTCATATACTTGGTTGAGTTATAACTTAATGGATGAAAAAATTTCTATAAGACTTACCTATAATAATAAAAAACATAACATTTTGAACAATTTCATTATAAATGATATACATATATAGTATAAGTGATATGATACTTTGTTTTATGTCATGCAATCCAAACATATCAAAGGTGGTGAATCTCATACTTCGGTTCAAGATACACTAATAAGTAGCCTATATCATGGTTAAGGATATTTGTATATTACTATTTGTGGTTCTTCATTTTTCTTGAATATTATGTAATTGGAAAGAATCTTAATTCCTTAACCAAATATATCACTAAAACAATTGATGGTTTTTATTTACATAAAACATTTTTAGTAAAATTAGAATCTTAAAACCTATTTCCAAGATCATTAATAATATGGATAGAAGAAATTTAAATGAAAAAATATATAAAAATATTCCTTTAGTGAAATATTATTCAATTTGTACATTATATTATGATCACTTAGAGGCATCCAAAATGTTATTTCCTCAAAAGGGGATCCACTGAATATGAAATCTATAAATAACTTTATAGAGGATATAATAGATTTCCAAAGGCATAAAAATGCCCTTATCTATTGAATAAGAAATATGGAAATGGATATTTTTTAGCATTATCCTATACTACTATATAACAAAATGAATAAATTTATACATTTATGCAAACTTATTTAATTATGGAATTATTCTCTTTTATTTCATGCATTTTACAATCTCCTATATAACACTTGGGATTATAAATTATAAATTATAATTTTTATGTTTCATTTTATCCAAATGATAAGTGAATATGTTGATAACAAAATATAAGTTACACCTTAATATATACTTCCTCACATGATGAGTATCATAAAAAAATTAATAACATCGGTGGAGAAAAGAAAAATAACACACATGTAATATCTCTATTTCACTATCATATTAATTAATCATATATATATATATATATCACATATAGTGATATAAACCATATCATAGGATATGATATAGGCCTTTAGTGAATATTAAATTTCAAGTATATAAAATTAATTTTTTAAGATGGTTTAAGAAAACATTCCTTGGAATACACCATGTGAATGGGAAAAAGAAGAATTTTTTATAGTTGGGAAAATAAGATTATATCGGGTGAAATAATCATGCTTAAAATGAAAAAATAAATATTTTTAATTTTCTTCTCCTATAGATAAAGGTAGGGAAGATCTCAAATAATTTATAAGTTCTTCTGGGAGAAACATATAAGTTGGTAGAGAATGTTTTCATACTAGTAAGCTACAAAGGAGATATGATTTTCTAGTGGAATTAATAGATTTTATAAAAGTTAAAAGGGGTATTGAAAATTTCAATATAGCTATAGATACTACATTATATTACAAAGGAATTTTTACAATTTTATGAACATTTCAATATAGTCAATCAAAACAGATAAAATATTAGCATGTCATTAATTTGATGTAAGGTGATCCTATACCCTTTCTATTCCACTTTTTGTAAAATAGTTATCGTGTATATGGGATTTGTAATATAAATTTTATATTTTATTGATTATTATTCATCAAACAATGGTTTTATCAATAAAATGAGAATATATATGTTTTCGTAAAATCTTTTAAAACATGGGAGAAACTTAATTTTTGAAATAAGAACAAGTTTCACATTAATGACAGTGTTATAGAATATAAAATGAAATATTTTTAACAAATTAATTCAAAATGATGGAATAATATCATATATTATGTTGACTTACACTACTAAGAAAATAGAGTTTGAAAAAATATGAATAGATCTGTGCTTGATAAAACATAATTAATGTTCAAATATATGAGATTGGTGTAGGTAATTTTAGTAGAGGCAGCGAAGATTATCTCATACATGGTCAATTGATCACCATTGAAAAGGATTGATATAAAAACTATAATAGAGTTATGGATATGTAATACAATTGATTATTCTTATTTATGAATTTTTTATTTTATAATATGTATTTTATAATGACCATAAAATATCATAGTTTAATTCATTATCTATATATTTAATCCTACTAGGGAACATTGAATATTTTAAGGGGTTTCAATTTTTTAACCCCTCCTCCTATAATATAATCATCAATATAGACATATTCTTTAAAAATATAGTAAGTGGGTGAAGGAAGATAAAATTAAGATAAAATAAAATTCGGATAGTGTTATGGATCAAAAGGAATAAAAATTAATTAAGAGATAAATTTACACTAAATAATTATGAGAGCATAGTAATATAGAGTTATTTGAGTGATTAATTCAATAATAGAATCGAGAAAGGAGATTACAAAAATCAAAATAAAACTATTTTCCTTAAAGAAATATTATATATTTATTTTTTAACAGAGGATGGTAAACCTTTATTATCAAATAACCATGTCATGGAGAATTAAATGCAGCCATAAATGAAGTTAAAATATAAGTGTGGCATAGAAATCTTGACTATATTAGTGAGAGAGGATACTTGACTATTTTTTTTAGAATTATTCACTACGAAGAATCAATGGAAAAATTTGATACTTGTATTGATTGCATCATGAGAAAACAATATAGACTATTGTTATATGGTTATTTTAGATCTAGAAATGAAATTGTCATATATTTGATACACATTGATGTATGTATATTGAACACTAAGTTATGGGGTGGTATTATTTATTTTAAAACTTTAATTGATGATCACTAAAGAATTGTTTCATATTTTAAGTTGAAAACTAAAGATTACATGTAATATTTATTCATTTAGTTTCATATATATGAAGAAAAATAAATAGATAAGAAATTTAAGTGTGCATGCACAAAAAACAGTGTATTACATATAAAGAATATTGTATGAGTTTCAGTATCAAGATAAAAAACAATACCAAAAATCCCATAATATAGTGGTTTTATATACTGGATAAGAAGAACGATCTTAGAGAGAGTAAGGTGTATCATCTCTAATGTAAATATTCAAAACTTTTTTTGGGGGGGGGGTGAAATTAGGAGCACAATTGATCTTATCAAATTTTTTCCATATAATTTACTAATCTAAGACAAGTCACAATGGTTTTGGAAAGGTAAATACATTTTATACATGTGTTTGATAATTTTTTAGTTATGGGTAATTTGTTCACTTCTTGAGAGATGAAATGGTGAAGCTAAATGAAAATAGAAACAAAATTTATTTTATGGATACACTCATAAATATATTTTTTATAAACTATGGTATCCAATCAATAGGAATATCATTAAAATAATAGATGTGGTATTTTAGAAAGAGTAGACGATTGGTGATTTTGACAATCCAAAAATGCTATAGAATCCATCCTTAAGAAATTAATTTCAATCTATAACTATTCTCATCACCATATGTTTTAGATAATGGGGGATATGTTCAAGTGGATAATGATATATCGCTACCATGTAATATGTATTTTTCTACTGATATGTATATGTCATATGATATTCCATAACAAATACCAGTATAAGCATAGTTGATTAGATACACCAAAGAACGATAGAAAAGTTATAGATACTCACTACATGAGTATGTAATTCTCACTTATGGGGGATATCCATGAAGTTATGATGATGCAATAAGATGTTATTAGATGATGGAAAGGAAAAAGGTCTATTTGAGATAACATAATATCGTTACACAAAAACATAACATTTTACTTTTTAGAGATACCACATGGAAAGAAGATACTCAAGAAGAAGTGGGTGAAAAATAAATGGAGATGATAATAGATCACATCCACTCTATATATATGGTATGGTTGTAAAGGTATTTTTATATAAAAATGTTATCAACATCACTGGAGATTTTTATGTTATGGTAAAATTTCCTTTCATAAATTTTGTTTTGGGATTGGTGACTAGTCTTGATTTGGAGGATCAAAAACTTGATATAAAGAAAGAATTACTACATGGTGATATTTAAGAGGATTTATATTTTAGTAAACCCATGGTTTATCATAGAAAAATAAGTAAAACATGGTATATAAACTTAATAAATGGTTCTATTGTCTAAATTATTAACTAATACAATGGTACAAGATGTTTGACATATTGATGGACATAAATGGGTACAAAATAATTGTTGTTTATCCTTATGTTCTCATTGAATAATTTTATGATTTTGATTTAATTGTTCTATTAAAACATATTGATGATATTTTATTTATTTGTAGAGATATCTCCAAGATTAATAGTTTGAAAAGGGAGTTGAACATGTATTTTTAAATAAAGGACATAAGAGAAGCTAAATAGATCATTTATATGATGATTACCTATGAAAGAAAAAATCATGAGATTTTTCTATCCCAATAAGGGTAAACAGAGAAGGTTCTTGAAATATTATACATGAAAAATTATATATCATCTATATATCAACTCATGATTCATTTCAAGCTCCTAATAATCTATTTTACATCAAATAAGAAAGAAAAAAATATAAATGGAGAAAATTCCTTATTAGTAAGTAATTGGTACTCTCATGCATGTTATAATGTGTAACATTCCATATATTTTTATGATTTTGGATTTTGGAATAGGTTCTTATCAAATATATTAATTGAGAACTAGACATCAGTTAAATGGATATTAAGGTACATTAGAGGTATATCCTATCATTGGTTATGTTTTTGAGTTATCAAATACATTTTTAAAGAATATACATATACATATATAGATAAAGATGTAGAAATAGAAAATTTTGTATCTAAAATTACTGATATCATTTATAGGGTTTCTCTTTTATAGAAATAATGAATTCATAAGTTTTTTCCTTATCAACCATAGAAACAAGATATATTACATTCACTACTGATTGTAATGAATTTCCATGCATGAATAAATTTATAAAGGATCTAGGATAAATTCAAGGGAATTATTTTCTTTATTATGATAGTTGGAGTTCTATTAAAATCACCCTCAATCCAAAATTTTACTAATGGTTGAATCATATAGATGTTTTAAATCATTGTATTTGTAATGTGTTAGAAGAAATAAAATTGAATATTAAGAAAATATACAACAATGACAACATGGTTGATATGATGAAAAATGTTTAACTAAAAGAGAATATGGAATCCTTCAAGGAGACTAATTTTCATGTTTATACCCATAAATTAGTGGTGAAGGATAGAGTTATGGGGAAACTTTAAATTTGGAAGATGATACGAGTGTGATTTGAGGAGGATTTCATTTATTTGTAATATCCTATTTTGAAAATGATGAGAAGGAAGAAGGTGCATCATAGAGTCTTTGTTAATGGTAGTTTAAATACAATATATTATTGAAAGGGTAAAATTTATTTGTGTAGATCAACTACCCATTTATAATTTTAATCTCCTATACATTAAATCATAACTATGTCCCTTGTAATCTATAACTCTCTAGCCTATCCTCCAATTTTTTTCCTATAGTAAGCCATAATGAATCTGGTCCCCTTCACATGTAGATGTATAAACCTCATAAAATACCATAAAATGATTATTATATATATATTTTTTCCATGATCATTTTGTTGTGTGTGAGTCTCACTATTCAAATAAAATGGAAATATGATATCTCGTATTGTGAAAAGGGTTCTATGTATAGAATAATCTATTATTTATTTTGACAATGAGGTATCAACTGGGGTGAATTGGTGGAACAATAGATAAATATAAAATATTATCTATGACTATAACTGATAAACCATAGTGATAATTAAGGGGACATTATGACCATTTATGATATACCCATATCAATGATAATGACTTGGTGATGAACTCCAATTGAGATATTTCATCTATATGGTATATCTATATCATGAAAATCAAGAATAAATCATAAATACAACAATCTATCATAAAATCTATCCAATATGTACTTTAGTGAATTACACTATATTTGTCCATAAAGAATCCAAATATTATTAGAAGCTCGTGCACCTATTAAACACGATTCATTGATGAAACTGGGTTTCCACATGTAGAAAATGAGTGAGATAAGCAGAGGAAATGATTACTTTTAAAACCTATTTATAAAAATTAAGAAAATTATCAACATATTTGATATATTATATTTTAGTGAGAAAAGTGAAAAAAATGATATTTTGGGTGTTTAATTCATACTACTTAAGCAAGGGAAGATTAGTTCAAAAGGAACAAGACTTGAAGCTTCACCACCCATGCAAAGGAATCACATAGGATGAATATCACTTATGTTTTAATACCATGTCCCATGGATTACTATATTTAATTTAAGATGAAGAGTGAGTTTGGTGGAATGAAAAATTTTAGACCTCTAGATTCATAGATAGTTTTTTTAATTTTTTTTCTATGTTTTCTTAGTGTTATTAATTATTAATTCTTTAATATCCATAGACAAGAAACACTACTTAGAGGTTTATTTATAAACGGAAGAACCATATTTATCCTTTATTCCTAGTTATTAATGATAGGTTTCTTCATTTCCTTTTATTTTGATGATTATAATCGGCTGAATGGATATAAGTTGGCGATCTTTTACTTTTTTGTTCATTCATTCCTATGATCTTCTTCTTGAATTATTTCATCTTAATTCATTATTCTCAATTAATTATATATATGATGGAATGGTTTGTATTATGTGGATAACTATCACATGATTATAGTCAGGCAGATGGGAAATTATTTTTAGAATTTTTACTATTTATATTTTACATTTCCCCTTTGATAGTAGTATAAGTAGTAAAATCTAGGTAATTATTGAGCTTCGTTGAGGTTTCAAGGTATCCATAAATTTTAAATATGAAATAAGGGTTCAAAAACTATGATCATAGTGTGTTGTAACTTAAAATATTGACCTAATACATAATTATTTATCGATGACCATAAATTTTCTCATTGATTAATAGTAACAATAAGAGTTTACAATTTGTTAAAAGTTATATAATTAAGAGTTAAACCTACCAAGGATCTATAATAGATTCAATACACTAAAATTTCATCAATTTAATTTGAATATTAATAAAATAAAAACTCACAATCAAATATATTTCTTTATATATCCATAAAAATATCAAAAATTATAATAAGTGATAAATGGGAATACCAAGTGGCTGACAAGCTGTTATGAGAGATGGTTGATGAGTTGTGTTTTTTTAAGAAATTATTTGATAAATTTAAATTAAAATACTCTAACTTTCTAAAGTAAAATTCAAGATTGAAATGAATCTTTTTAGTATTTTTAGTTTTTTATTGTATTTTTAATAAATAAATAAAATTATCTTCCATTTTTTAATATAAAATGTTAAAAAAATATATAAACAAATTATAGAATAAATTATAGTACATAAGCTTTTATTACTCAAGAAATAAATTGTATAATGTAAATAAAAATATTAAAGAATGTGATTAAAACCAAAATTCCCAAATTTTGTAAATTTAATTTTATGAAATTAGTATATTTTATAAATTAATCAAGTCAAAATTATCATATATTTAAAGTTTTAAGTTTTTCTGAATTTTTTTTTTGTGAATATTGAAAAATATAGATTTTACACAAATTTTCACTTTTATAAAATTTAATGACCTATGAATAACATAAAAGTTTATGAAAATATTTTTTCTAAAACAAATATGTTTAAAATAATTAATATAATGAATATAAAAATTTAATGTTCAAATTAGAAATATATTCTTAACATTTTGGAAATATAAATAATATTTTTGTTCAAATAAAAATTGTTTTTAGTTATTTTCTCTTAATAAAGTATATACAAGGATCCTTTTGGTTTTAATTTAGTTCATAAGGAAACTTATTCTCATTTTATTTTACATAATCAAATTAACTCCATTATAACCAAAATTATACTTTATTTTTCTATAAAATCATTTTTATGATTAAAATAACTTTTTACCAAAGTGGTATTAGTTTCATTTTGAAAACATATATTAAAATTAATTTTTACCGCTTCTGAAAAGTGAATATTATAAAATTGATTCCATATTTTTAATCATTATAAATAATATTAGTTAATAAGTTCAAAATGATTTTTGGTCATAATGAATTGTAAAAAAGTAATAATTTGTTTCTATGATTAAGGTTAAAATAGGTCTATCAGTTGGTTAAACTAAGAGATAAGCGTAATAATGAAAAATAAACTTGTATAATTATTATTTAATAAATATAATTTTACAATATATTATCTTCCTTTAAATAATTTTCAATTTATAATAATTTTAATAGAGAAATATATTAATTATATTTACATAATTTTAGTAATTCCATGTGTGTCATCTCCCTCACATATAAAAGAGAACATCCTCTCCTACCTTAATCACATCATTTGGACTTATATATTATACAATACACACCCTAATTCTTTATTATACTCCATCTCCTCATCCTAGGTCATTTTTACTTCACCAAATACCAATCTTTCAAGGTTTAAGGTGTAATCCAAACAAGGTCTCTCAAAGAAGAGGTATAAATCTTAACTAAGATTTTTCAATTTTATTTCTTCTTCAACCTTTTAAATATATATTTTATAAATAATTAATATATTAAAATATTATAATAAATATAAAAATATGTTACTATGCTTATGGGAAAATAGTTTTTCACCACTTTTCCATCTTATAGAAAATGAAAACATCACTCGTGCGTACTTACGACATACTATCTACACATAATGGGGTAATTAATTTTTGATCACTAATTTAATTAGATGGTTATAAATATGGAACTAATAAATATATTTTATATTTATGAAATAAATATGATTCCATAAATATAAGATATTTTTTACCTTCATAACATTTAACCGGTTAAAAAATGATAACGTTGATCATGCATACATGTGGACTACATTCTAAATGAAGTGATGTGATTCACTTTTCTTGTCCACCTTCCATGGATGATTTTAAAAATTTTCAAAATAGATATTTATATATATGTATATATATGATATTTATATCATGATTTAAATTCTATATATGATTTAACCATGATCAAGATTTGAGGAATGAAACTTACAAACTGAAACTTATAAGAAAAATGAAATAATTAACTCTCATAAATGATGAATTTAATAATGAATTATTAATAAATTGGTTTTGAAATATTTTCATTCGATAATAAATAATATTAAAACTATATATATGGTTCTTTAATATAAGTTTGATAAATTTAAATTTATTATTCAAAATCACAAAATCACTTATGATGTTAGTCGGTCCTGAGGTAAGAGTTTATTTTACAATCTCATCCTTATTTGAAATTATTTATGGTTAATTTTATATTGGTATAATTATATGATATTTATATCTTAAACACACTATATTTTCATCTAATCTATTTATTTATTAAATTTTAATGTATTAGTTCCATTTTTAACTTGTTTTTCACTCAAAAAGTCTAAAATAATATTTAAAGTAAAACCAATTTTGTTTTTCAATTCAATTAGGAATCACTTTATCCATTTATATATATTTTTAAAAATATTATGCATAATTTTATAAATATTATATAATTATTTACTAAATTAATTTTTTCACTTGTTTGTATTTCTATAAATATTTTGAAAAATAATTTTCTTTTCATTTTCTGGATGAGGCAATTTTTACCAATACTGTGAAAAAAATCATTGTTTTAATATTTACCACATGACAAAATTTTCTTGTCGTCAGGGATATTCCATTACTTGAAGATTAATTTATAAGTTTCCATTTCTCTTTTCAAATAATTTTTCCCAAATTTTATATTAATTTTTTTATTTTTATATATGGGATTTCAAAATAAAAATGGTATTTTTATTATAAAATCATCCAGTGATCTTTTTAAAGTATTTTCATCTATGTTAAAATCCATTGATTTTTATTACACTTTATTGGGTGAAATACTCTATTGATACCATCCTATATATTACTTCTGATGGATTATGATAATGTTGTTTGATTTATTAAGTGGGGAAAATATTAACATTTTGTATGCTAGTTTTTCAATATGAATATTTATTATCATTGTGTATTGAATTGTTATTAATTTCATTCAAATGTTTAATGTATTATACTTAGTATGTGACAGGAGGGGCTTTTTATAGCCCCTTGATTCATCATAAGGTATCACGAGACAAACTATTTTGGGTATTTGTCATATACCTTACCTATTTATGTATTATTTATTTACATAAGGAATTTATGGTAAGATTATAATGTCAAATATGATACATTATATAATTGCGAAATTAGTTTTTATTATCTTTGTGATTATTTTTTGTGTTATTTCATCCATGTATTTATCCCCCTTTTATGATATTAGTTATATAAAATATATTATTATCATTTATCTATAAAATATTATTCATTATTTCTTTATTATTTGATAGATTTTGTTGTATTAATTCCCTTAATGAGCATGTGTGCTCACCCCATTTTAAGTGTTTCTTTTCCCAGGACACGAGGAAGGGTTCAATGAATAATTCTGGGGATTTAATAGAAGAAATAATAATGTTACCACTAGATTTATTAAGTTGTATTTCGAATTTTTATATGTTATTTAAGAATCATATATTCTTCTAGTGTCCCATAACTAGTAAAATATTTGATCATTAGGGTTGTGATCCATTGAATTTTGTGTCAATTTAGTAAAATAACAACCGAATTTGAGTTACTAAAGTTAAGGTGTTACAATTGGTATAAAAAGATGTTTAGTATTAACCTTGGGTACTAGAATTAGGAAAACATATATTAGATATCATAATTATATGAAAAATATTGACGGTAAGTCTATATATAGGATAATATCAAAAAGTTCTAGTAAAGTAGAGATTGTGTGATTCTCTTAGAAAATAAATCCCTATCTATATACTGAAAATTTAATGGGATTTATCATAGATGTTCCTAGGGTTAACAACTATAAAAGGGGTGGATTAGGTATTGACTTGATCATCATTAGTTCACAATGAGTGGAACTAAAAATTCACATCTATTTAAACACTCTGTAGGGATATGTTTTGGTTGATTTATATGCTATTTACAAAACAATTATGAAATATTTGAAAATATTTTTATGATTTCTTTATATTCCCAAATATATTGTGATTAGAATTATGAGATTTGGTATGCATAATTTTTTAATTTATGTTAGTTGTTACACCATATTTAGTATCATAAACTATGATATAACATTCATAATGTTATGAGATAATTAATTATATTACATTTTTTAGAAATGGGGTCTTTTGGAAGGAATGGAAAATATATCAATGCACATAATCTATGTTGGGATATCCATAAGAATGTCAATGAAAATGGACCCGAATCTAGAGCTAGAGTTAGAGGTGGAAAAATTATAACTATATCATGGTAGTTAACTCAGGTTATGACTAATACCTTTCTTGATTCTTTAACTTTATCATAGATCCCATTTTCTTCTCTTAAGACCAATCAATCAAGGATTAAGGTGTAAACTAAATGAGGCCTCTCAAAAAATATATATCAACCATAACCGAGGTTTTTCACTTTTATTTATTCTTTCAACTTCTCTAAATCCATTATATTCATACTAAAATAATGAATCCAGTATCATATATATATATATATGTGTGTGTGTGTGTGTGTGTTTTTGTGTGTGTCTGTGTGTGTTATTTTGATTATTTTAAAACCATTTCCCACCTCTATTCCATTTTATAGAAAACAAAAACATTTCTTGTCTGTATATACAACCTACCATTTAGACATAGTAGTTTAATTCATTTTTCATCACCACATTACATGGATGGTTATAAATACATAAATAATAAATATTTATTATATTATTTACATAATTATAATTTTTTAAATATATTATATAATTTAATTTTTTACACATCCACTCGTTAAAAAATTATATTATCGCTCATCCATAAATGTGTTCTACCATCTTCACAAAGTGATGTGGATCGTTTTCCAAGTGAAACATTCATAAATGATTCTAAATACTTAAATAGTTAATATATATGATATTTTTATCATGATTAAAGTTCTTTAGATGAATTTTCCATGATAATTATTCAGGGACCGAAACTATCAAACTGAAACATACATGAAAAACCAAACATTTAACACTTATAAATGATAGTTTTAATAAGGAATTATTATTAAACGTGTGTTGAAATATTTTAAGTGGATAAAAAATGACATTATAATTATCTACATGGTTTTGGTATATGATTATAATAAATTTAAATCTATTATACATGAGTTTTGAATAACTTATGAAGCTAATTGGACTTGAGGTAAGAGTTTATTTCACAATCTCTTCCTTATCCATAATTATTTATGTTTAAGTTTAAACTAGAAGAATTATAAAATATTTATATCTTAAACAAAATTTATATTATTATCCTTTGGGATTTTTGTGTTTCCAAGTATTATTTCAATTTTTACCTTCTTTGGCACTCAAAAAGACCAAAAAGATGATTTAAAGGAAACATAAATTTATTTTTAAATTTAGTCAGGAATATTTTCCATTCAATTCCATATTTTCTTTATAATGTTTTAAATAATTTTTTGAATATTATAAAATGGTTGATTAAATTTATTTTTACCCTTTTTTAATTTCTAAAAAATTATTTAGAATGATTCTTTTTATCGTTTTACTGACAATGATCTTTTTATAAAAGGTGTGAGTAGATTATCTATTTTAACATTTTTCACATAAACATTTTCCTGCTTTCATGGATATTCCTTACCTTGAATATTTATTTACATGTTTAAATATTTATATTCAAATAAAATGATTATACTAATAATATGAATTTTTTTTGATTTAAATATAAGTGATTTCAAGATAAAAAGTTTATTTTTAAAAAAAATATTTCAGTGATATTTTTAATGTATTTCTATAAATGTAAAAAAAATTAATGGATATTATGATTTTCTAGGTATATACTATATTGATACCATTGATCATATTACTCCTGATGTCTTAATATCATGTTATTCAATTTATTTATTTGGTAAAATATTAATATTTTACATGTTCATTTTTTTAATATGAATTTTTATGTTGATTATGTATTGAATTTTTATTCATTTATTTAATATAGAGAGTGAATGTGACTTAGTTTGAGATGGGGGAGTCTCGTTATAGCCCCTCCATGCATTGGTAGGTCTCATGAGAGAAACTATTTTGGGTATTTGGGATACTCCTTACTTATTTATGTATGATGACTTAGGACAAGGCCTTGACTATAAGATTATGATATCCAACATTATATATTCAATCATTATGAAACCAGTTTTTTTCATGTGATTATTTATATTTTTATATTATAAATGTATTTAGTCACCTTTTATGATATTATTTATATAGAATATTTGATTATTATTTATCTATTTTATAGTATTCATGGTTTATTTATTCTACGGTAGCTTCTTTGGTAAACATTACCTTACTGAGAATCAGATCTCACACTCTTTTTTTGTTTTTTTCAAGATACCCAGATTTAGTCTATGAATTATTTTAGGGATTTACTAGAGTAGATAATAAAATTTTCACTTGAATTTTTAAGTTTTATTTTATATATTCAGATGTAATTTGAGGATCCAATAAGTATCTGACCTCCTAATACTACTAAATTATTCGATCTTTTAGGTTGTGAAGCATTTTATTTTATACTAATATAAATAATCACTGGATCTGGGTTACTTATGTGAGGGTGTTATAATAAAAATTCAATTTTAATGTACACATTTCAAGTATATTTTTTATTTTAAAGTGTAAAAATGCAAGTAAATTTTTATATTATTTTAAATTTCAATTTGAATTAATTATACACAATTTGATATATTTTCCTATAATATTGAATGAAATGAATAAATTTTTTTAGGTTGTTAATGAATTTAATTTTGTTTTATCAAGAAATTTTTTTATAATTTTATAAATTTTTCTTATATATCAAAAAATAACTTTTTTCCCCTAAAATAAACTTTGATTTCTAATAATTTATTGAACAATGTTTGAATTAAATTCCAAATTTCAATTTTAATTTTTTTAATTTTTTTATAATATATCCATTTTTTAAATACAATTTCAAATCATGTTTTAAATTACCATTTTTTATAATATATTTTTACTCTTTTATTGTATAATTTTTTTTTCTAGGATGTTATTTTTGTGTGAGTCTAGTTTTTTGAAGTCCCCTTGAATAGGCCCATATTTTTTTAACTTTTTTACACTCACTATGAATTGATTTTTCACAATCCTGTTATATATATTTTCCATTAAACACACACAAAATAACATGAACGCCTGAAAAATTAGAAGGATATATAATGAACACATGAGTGGTTTTGTGCTATAAAATTGGTCATATTTTTTTATCATGTTTTATTTATTTATATAAAGAATTATAAATAATTAAAATATGGGATCCAAGTGTCTTAGTCAAACCATGTTGAGGGAAATAATTGGGGTATAATGAAAAATTAATGAATGGAAAAAACATAATTAATGTGGTCAAATTATAGAATATTATCACACCCTAACTAATGTCATGTTCACTAGTTCTCAAATTCACCACTCATTGTGTGAATATCCTAAAGCATAGCATACCCATGTGGATTCACAATAATATTTGTGATCTAATCATTAGTGTGAGTTTACTTGAGGATAATATTTCCTCCATCAATGCACTCTTGTATGAAATGGAATATAATGTCTATGTGCTTGATCAAATCATGGAATCTAAGGTTATTTCTTAAGACAATGGTGTGCATGTTGTCCACATTAAGCACCATCATGTTGTGCTTTGTGAAAATAAATTCTTCCAATATCCTAGAAATAAGGATGCCATTTTAGACCATGATCAATGAAATAATGATATCCACTTCACATTATGACAACGAAACCACCCTTTTCTTCTATGATTGATAGGTGATGGGTTTGTTTCTGAGGCAAAAGAACACTCTAGTGGCTCTTTTACGATTTTTAATGACACCATACTTGTCACAATCAATTAATCCCAATTTTATTGACTAAAAGACTACCTTTCTTACATAGAGTATGTTTATGTTTTAGTTCTTAATGATATATTATAATAGGTCAATGACTTTGACTAGGTGATCTTTGTATAGTTTATATATGAACTGGCTTACATAGCTGACAATGTAGGTAATGTATGGTCATGTGTGCACTAGGTTTCAAAGGATATTGATGATACTCCATACCATGTGGCATCAACTAGTGGGTGGATGATTAACATGTTTTACTTTATATGGGACACCATTGGAACATGATATGGGGATTCACTCCCCCATAGTAGTCATTTCCAGTAGCTTAAACATTAGGGGGATTGGAATTAGGAAATTCCACTGGGTCATTTTATCACATTGATTTTGGTATAAAATGAGTTCAAACCCATAAAACTCATTCATAATAGCTTCTTTGTCTTGGAATTGAACATGATAATATCATTTAAGTGAATTCTGATGATGATCTAGTGATCAACATGCACACTAACCATCAAATGATACATTTCATTACCAAGAGTGAAAATATTTTTATCAGATTATCTCTTGTGAAATCTTACTATCAAGAGGATGGAATTGATATTAGAGTTCCATGTTCTGTATACTTGGCATAGGTTGTAGAGTACCTTTAGAATATGTATCACTTTTTTCCTATTATTTCCCAAAATGAAGTTGGGTGTATACTCAGTGTATACCTCCTCATATAGGTCACTATTTAGGAAATACAATTTCAAATTAATGTAATGGAAGTATAATCCTTATTACACTACCACTGCGATGAGGGGCCTCACTAATTCCATTTAAGTAAATGGGGAAAATACCTCCTTGAAGTCATCCCCATATTGGTGGATACATCCCATTACAATAAGACTCTCTAAGTACCTCTCTACTATACTATGATCATATACATTCACATTTAAGTACCACTTGAGCACAATTAGACAATACCAAATGGGGATATTGATGAGATCCCACATTTCATTAGCCATGGTTGAAATTGTATTCTCAAGAATCATCATGGACAACACTTGTTCTATAATTATTCAGCAAAGGATATTGTCTCATCGTCTATAGTGAAATTATTCTTTCTAGGGTGGAACTTGTATAGTGAAAACCTAGGTGGTTCTATTGTCCCAATGGTTTTGTTGATGTTGAATAATTTAAGTGGGTAATCATTTGGATCAACACTGATTTATTATACCATGTTGGATAGATGTGAGATGAATTCCATCTTGGATGATGGTTTGAGAATTATTATGTTCATTACAAGTGTTCTAGTGTCTGTAGAACACATGATAGTTGGCGTGTGTGAAAATCCATAGTCCATGATGGTGTTTTTAGTCCCCTATATTCCTAATATATATACTACCGTGTATTCAATGGTGAATGGATCCCCACTACTCGATGGTATTTATTGGACTTTGAGTAATATCCAATTAAGATCACTGGTACACTATAGTCATCCAAAATTTTCATATGAGTCTCTACATTCTTTGTATATGTGATGTGGATGAAAGTGCATAGAAAGTGCACTATTGACTAATTTCCATGATATGCATCATACGACATCATTACATTTGGGATTTGTGTCAGTGTTTTAGTGAGGATGAATATAGTTGTGGAGATGGCCTAACCCCAAAACATCCCAGGATGACACTTTTGCATTATTATGTTTTGATCCATAGAGACTGTAGTCTTGTTGTATCATTCAATGACCCCATTTTTTTGTAGTGAATATGGATCCATGAGTTTTCATTGTAAACCATACTTGGGGATGTATTCACCAAATTCAACTAAAGTGAAATCATTTTTGCAAATGTTGAAGATAACTATCAGCTTTAACATTGTATACACCTCTACCATGGCTTGAAATCACATACTTTTAATTAGAAAATGTCCCTTTATCATAAGTTAACTAATACATAAGTTGTGTCTCATGTCATCCAGGGTTAGCAGAAAATAAATAAACCTTATTGTCATAATAGGAATAATCATCCTAAAGAGACCATTATGGACAAGATCGATGACATGATCTACGTGATGCTTCACTTTCATGGTGAAAGAAACCCTTCACTGCTTCTAAAGGAAGAAACTATTATAGAATAGGTGAAATAGATCAATATATTATAACCCTCATTCAATATCACAATGAATGGGATTATGTAAAGAATATAAATTTAGTTGGTCATACCACACACACTAATTACATTTCTCCCTCGAGCCCCCTTTCAAAAAGCATATTTTCTGTTCATTATCAATTTTTGTTCTTGTACACATACCAAGGATGTGCTTCAACATGTTTAGTAAATGTGGCAACTAATATTGAATCCTTAGGATTCCACTATTGATTAATACATGGAAACCATTTCCATCATTTTTTCTAATGTGGATTATGTTTTTTGTGTCCTTTTGGATAAATTACACCCCCATGATAATGTGGTTGTCACTAGTCTTGCAAGTGAAGATAACCATCATACACCCATTAATGTTGATAGTGAAATCATCACTAAATATAGTGGTCTAATTTATATCAGAGTCAATCTTCAAGAAGATAATGAAAAACCCATTCATGTGTTTTGTGGATTTAGTTTCTAGGTACCATTATACATCATTTGATTCCTTATCTTGATCCAACTTTACAGAGTATTTCACCTTGACTAGTCGGAGAGGGATACACTAAATTGATGAGGAATTTTGAGTGGTAGATCATGGTAGTGGGTAATTAGGATATACGATGAACTCCCTTTTAATAATGATCATGGTATCATTGTTTTCACGCTACATAAAATGAGCCAAATCCATTTTTCCTACTATAATAATCTTTGGCCCAATGACCTAATTTGTTGTAGTTGAAAAACTTGTCATCATGATATCAAGGCCAATGTTATATCCAAATTTATCCCTTTCATTTCTTCTATTGTCCCTATAAATATTTCATCACAGTGGTATATGAAAATGGTTTTCATACTTGGATTCAATGGATGATCCCTCCCTCTTTTACTGCTCCTTCATCTACACAACCCACTAATACTTAGTAAAAATTAATATCCCACTATATACAACATTGGGTGATGGATAGAAATTATCATATTCTAGTTTAAGTCTCTATATTACCTATTCTGTATAGAGATTCGAGAGGTAGAGAAGAATATTCACTGAAAGGGAAATTTGGGAGGACCTATAGAAGACAACATAGATATATTTTACAATGACCTTATGTTGGTGCTCTACATCACTAAGGTTGGTGAGCTAGTTGACTGACCCAATGAGCAGCATCATGAAGAAATTTGTTAATTACTAATTGTAGAAATAAATGCCTTCATAATCCTTATGTATCTTCTTTTAAATATCCTTTATCACATGATTAAATTTTATGTTCATAGTTTTAGTTATATCCCATACCCCCCCCCCCATTGAACATATCTTGATAGTGACTATAGAGATCATCACTGGTGGGACTATTTGTATGTTTGATTCAAGAGCTATCTTGTCTTCCTATAGTTCATTATATCAGGTCTCAATAGTGTCCCAGAGTCTATTACCCTAGATCATAACCTATAATATTATGTCTCAATATCTTTAGTTTCTCTTTATGAGTGTTTTATATGTTGAGGATACCCTAACATCCTTCACCACTAAATGTATCACCCTAGGGTCATCACGAATATCAATATGGAAACTAGGAAGTGGTTATGATAACTGGGATATTTTGGGAAACATGAGATCAATGAAAAAATATTGGATCAATAAAACCTTACACTAATACCAAATTTTATAAATGTTGTTTTTTCAACCCTTACAAACTTACATGAATTCATGAAAGACATGATTGACCTAGAAAGAACATAAGAGTGGTTTGTGCTATAAAATTGGGGAAAATCTATTATTGTCTTTTATTAATTTATATATATATAACTATATATAATTAAAACATGGTATCACACTATCTAATATTGGTTCATTGTAATCTCACTTTCCGTTGTGGCTACTAGAGCTAATTGTTTTGGTTATGTCTTTAAAAATTAGAAGTTCACATGGTGTCAATACTATTATCCTAGAATGGAGGTATAAGTAATTATATATAATGATAAATCTATATTATCCATGCTATTTTATATGGTTAATTTATGATCTCACTATAATTAGATCTTATCAAGCCCCAAGGGTTCTATTCTAGGCTTACTACATGCCTCTATAGATAGATGTTGTTTTATATACAGGAGATTCACTAAAGGTTCACTCTATGCATAGGGAGGCCAATTAATGTTTGGAGTTTTATGAGTCTTACATTAGGAACGATTATAGGTTTATGTCATAGTAAAATAAAAATTAATTACTAAAGTATGTTTGATTAAATACTTATAACTAATTTTAATATATTCATATTCAATGTACACCCGATCTTCTAAACATAATTTTTTCTTCTTTAACATGGCTCAATTGTGGGAGTCTATTGTCTTGGATACTCAGATCTACAAGTTGGACTGGAACTAATAATGGGTGTTGGTCTGGAACTGAAATATTAATATATCAATGATATGTTGGAAGAGGGTATATGATCAATGGATAGGATCTCAAAGAAAGTTAATATGGGCATGTTAGCTTCCAATAGTTACTTTAGTCATATCTTGAGACTGAATTTAGGAGATATGTGCTTCCATGGGTGTCTCTTGTTGTTTCTATTTGATCTAAAGAAGATTTATCTTGTTATATTTATGATTTTATTCATTCCTAAATCAATGATTCTATTTTAGGTTTCTCATATTACTTCTTTAATGAAGTGGAGGTTTGATTATTATTTTTTCAAGGAAAGGGTAATGTGATTTTAGGGGATCTGTTGCTACAAGCTGATGGATTATGGCACAAATCTAGACCAAACTAGACCAAATCTAGCCCACTCCATTTATGACACACTTCTATATCAACTCTTCAACATCCTTTCCCATTAGTATAAAATATCGCTACAAATGAATCTTATCCCCTTAACTTTAAAATACATGGCCACTTGTTCCCACACAACTCAACATTAAAATTCAACCACAGCACAAAATGTTAACCCACCATCTTCCAACCACCATACCTACCCTAAAATTTGAAAATATTACCTATTTTATACCAGCATACTATTAAAACCAAAAAAAAAGTATGAATTAGTATTTTATTTTTATATAATTAATTAAATTAAATTTTAATATATCAGGTAACTTTCTCCTACTGAAGGATCCATATATACCCTTGGTGACCACATATATGATTTTTTACGTCTCTATTGAGATTTTAGTCAATTTTGATAGTATTATCCTTAAAAATACATGTGTTCTTTGGGATCCACACTCACATTCATCACATAATTATCATGACTCTTTTATTTTTAGTGATGGCACTTAAGGTGTGAAAATTGAGAGGTAGAGATCATTTTTTTGGGATCAGTTTCACCAAGAGGGAGAGAATTGGGTGCCATACCACCATATTGATCTTATTAACTAAGAGGGAGAGTATAATTGATTTCATATTTATACAGAAACATTGGGATCTCTTAATGAAATAAGATTACAAATGAATAATAAAAGGGAGGGAAAATAAAATAATAAGAAGAAGATCAAAAGACATGGGTTTTATATGGTTTCATAATGATCCCTACATTAATGTAGGGGGAGAATAATATCATAATTTTTAGAGATAATTATAGGGTAATTTTATAGGTAGATATATACTATCTTGAATGAGGTTATAAAGAAACATAATGATATGGTAAACTGCATTGTTCTTCGGGATAGGAACAGGAAGGGTCAACGTCTTCTCCTGGGTCATTACGATGTCGCAAAGGGTGACCTCAAGAATGCTCAGTGATTTAGAACTTTCCTTGCCTGTTCTCTCCTATTTTTGACGTTTTTGTTTTTTTTCTAAGGCCTGATAACATCATTTTATGATTCTCCTCTTCCCTTTTGGCTTTTCCCTTAGCACACGCCCCCATTTTGGGCTAGTTCGAAGGTTTCTTTTACAATTGGTATGATGTTGGTGGATCACATGATGAAGCTTTGGATATTGGAGGATCTTTAGTTTTGTTCTCACTTCACCACAATCATGTTTGTCATGGTGGATTTTCTTGGACAGTTTTGTTTGGGTTGGTCTATCTTGTGTCTACAATGGTGTATCCCCTTGGACACGTTGTCTTGGTTTGTTTCGCTTGTTTGGTTCTCACTTAACCAAAAAGTGTTTTAAAAAAATCAAAAAATGAATTTTTAGTCAGTAGTAAACTGCATTGTTATGTACCAAATCTAGAAAATTATTCCATTGTACTAAAATAACATTAAAAGGAGTCTGTGGATCTATATTACCATATCTGTGTTTCTCGTCACATGATTCTATAGTACCATGTCGAATTCTAAACAATTATTTCTTACTATTACTCAATTAGTGGGAATTAAACCTCATCCTAGTATCATATAACACATCATGTATCATCCTCACATGGGATGGATTCTATCTTGAACCTATCACACTTATCCTAAGATAACCTCTCAAGTTCCCAACCTTAACTTGTATTTGTATTCATAAAAGGATACAATAATTCGAGATATCATTCCTTAATCCAATGGGGAACCCATAGTGGTCTCCCAAGTCATATCATATTTTGAACTCCTTGTATGGGTTTCATTGTATCTTTCCCTACTATATCTTTAAAATACATCATTATGAGGCTATAAAATCCCTAAAAAGGTGTGTGATCACATCATGAACTAATCAACCCCAATGTAAATTTAATAGATGCATTACAAAAAAGTGTAGAAATAAATACCATATTATATTTATGGTCAAAATAGTATTTCCTCTCACTATATCAGCACACAATTTATTCCCATTGAATCCCCACTCAAATAATAAAACATATTAATATAGGAGTAACACTCTCCCAAAAAAGGAATTATCAATACATTAGGCCCTAATATATCAATAATTCTCACATAGACTATCAATTGGCCAACCATTTGAAATCCAAAAAATTTCCCCATTTAGAGGGAATTAAGGGTGTCTATCTCAAGGTCCACTATGTTTCATTTATTTTATTAGTTTCTATATAGGATATATATCTCATAACTTCTTTTTATAGCTTATGCATCATTAATCAGTGAACAAGTAATAAATATATTTTCTAGGGTACTATTGAGTCCCAATACATTTATATTTTAACTATAGTAATTTGAGAGTACCAATTGATTTTGAATTTAATTCTAATCACACAGTAGCTAAAAGAATTTAAGACCCATATGTCACTATTTTTTATGATTACTTTTTGGGTTTAATTTTATTTTTGGGTTTTTTTTTATTATTTTCAGGGTGGTTTGGGAGGACCTAAAAAGTTATATATTTGAACCTCAAATAGTTCATGTTGTGAATGAGTGGTCCATGCAGTGAACTAGTGGTTCACGCAGTTAATCAATCTTCTTGAACCTAAGTGTTCTATATAGGGTGTTTTAGTCCCTAAATTTGGGTTTCAAGATGTGAGAATTTTGGCAGGAAACCTTTTATGAAATTAAATATATTTTTAGGAGGCAAAAATCTTGGGGGTGACCTTTAAATCCATGAAATTGGGTTTTGAGCTATAACTTGTATACACCAAATTTTTAATTTTGTGTTTTTATATTTTTTCCACCTTCATATTTTTAGGGGTTTTATTCCCCTTCCTCTTTCCTATCTCATGAAACTGAACCTAGGGAGAATTCATGGATCTTCCCATATCCCTTATTCTTCTCCCTTGGATCATGGGTCATTCTTCATCGATTTTCAGTGGTTTATCGAGTTATTTTCCTCTCTTATTCTTCTCCCCTCCATACATTTTTCTTTCTATAAATTTTCTCTTCCTCCCACAAAAATAATCAATATGAAGGTCATTTTTAGGGTTCGATTGAGTTCAAATTATGGCATTTTTTGTTGTTAAGGTTTTAAGAGGGTGAATTCTTCATGGTTTGGCATATGTCATTGAAGGTGGCATATTGAATCTTTCTTCATCTTGGACAGAGGTATGTCTTTTTATGTCATACTGTAAAATTTAATTCCAAGAAATTATTTAATTTTTTAAAATTATTTTCATTGATAATTATACATACATGTGATACACATAATAGGTTTTAAATGGTGTTTAAATGGTTTTTTTGCATTTCATGATGATTTTCCATGCCACGTGTCTTTGAAGATTCCTGAATGGATCTCTGAAATTAATTAATGTGTTTTAAAAGGGTATTTATCAGTGGTATTATTTTTAAAGGAATTTATTAAGGATAAAGGAATAGTTTATGAAAAAATGGTATTTTTCCCATATTTATGGATTTTAGTACTTTTTAGTCTTATGGTTCTTTACATTTATTATGAAATGGAATGGGTAGTTTTAAATGGGTTATTGGAACCAGTTAATTTCAATGTATTTTTTTAAGGAATTTTTGTAAATGTGGATAAAATGTATTGGAATTTCAAGAATATTTCCAAATACCTGTTTGGAACATCATTAAAAAGTGTTGATTTCAGTTTTAATTTCCCTTGATTAATCCCCTTTGTATTTATTATGATTTATATGGATTGTATAAATTTAGGATGCATGGTATACTAGATTGGTTTGTATAGGTTTTCAAGTTCCCTAAAAAATTTATTCCCTCTAAGGGGTTTTGGGAACCTGACATGAATGAAAGGAAAATATATAAGAGGATATTATAAGTATTTAAATAAGGGCTAATTATCCTAGAACCAGATCTATTATCATTCATGTTATGACCTATAAAGTTTACAATTATCCATATATCTTTTTGAGTATGATCTAGGGGATCTAAATATATATTCCTTGTTTGTATCCCCAATAATAATTTTTATTTTATGGTATCATGGTTCAATTGTTGGTTCTTTGTTTTTCCCTATTGATATCTTGGTTCTAGTATACATACAAACTTTATTTTATTTTGTTTTTTGTTTTACTTTCCAATTGAGTTGATTATGGTTTGGAATTTGTGTATTTTTAAAATAAAAGTGATATTTTTTTAAAGAAGTAATTTGAGAAAATTTATTGGGGTAAAGAGGAACAAATCATTGTTTTTCTCATTAATATAAATTTTCTATTTTTTAAGGTTTTGAAAGAAATTTCAAAGGAAATATTTGATTTATTAGTTGATTTTAAAACTATATTTTGAGTATGAATGATCCATAATGTTTTAAAATTATGTTTTACCCTAGTTTTGGAAATAATATGATAAATAATGATATTATTTCTTCATGATTTATAATGTGGAAACCTATTATGGTAAAGTATACTAAAACTAGATTTATGGAATGAATTATGAAAGGAGTTACATAAATTATTTAGTGGAATCTTATTGATTATGTTTTTATCACAACCTATATGTACGAAAATGTATTTGTTTATATGCAGTCCTTGTATTTTTATAAGGATAGAGTTATTTGATTATGTTCATTAGCTACTAATTGTGTCCATTTTTAGATGTGTTGGGTTATAGTGAGTGATTTTGTGTCATGTGGATATTTTTTTAGCTTTTTTTAGATTTATTTTTTGTTTGGGGATATTATGTTGGACAATTTTTATTGGTGTATTCTAGTTGCTTTAAGTTCTCTTGAATTTTTATTTCATGATTCAGTGGTATTTTATGAATATATTTTTATTTAATTATTCCATTTTTTATTTTTTTTTATTTTTTGGCATGGATGTCCAATATATTTATATCTCATACTATATTTTTGATAATTTTCATTTCTTATTTATGTTTTTATATAAGGGAGAAATCATTCCCACCCATGTATGTTGATACCATTGGAACATGTCACCAACATATGGGGATCTAGAATTACCTTCATGAGTTATGGGGAACCTATTAGTTATCAAGTCATGAAAGCTTTGGTTGGTTCATTAAAAATGTTATCAGATCATGGTTTTATCAAATGGGGGACTAGGTTATTTATGTTACCCCTCATTATTTGGGTTTATCATGGTACAAAAAACAATTGTATAGTTATGTATCAAGTTATATATCATGAGTGGGTTCCTAATTACTACATTTTGGTTTGAAAATTGATTTTTCATGGGTAGCTATGATTTATATTTTTTTAATTATTTAGTTGGATTTTGATTTTTATTTATGGTTTTTTATTCTAATTGGAATTATTTGAGTTTCATTGAGTTTTGGGATTATACTAGAGGAACATTTAGTGGTTCTTAGTTGTTTTTTATGGATTTAAAACCATATATAGGCTTGTAGAATAATTCTTAATTTTTTTGAAGTTTTTATGTGATAGGTTCTTAGTCCATAAAACCAAAAAGAAAAATGATTCATGGTTATTAATGCCATTTGGATTTTATATTTATACTTACATTGAGAAATAACCATTAATGGGGGTGAATTTATGTGAGTTTTGTGATATGTTGATATGGTGGATTTGATTATTTTTATTCATGGTATGTTTTTCTTATGTGGTTATTGTGAAAACTTGTTTTATATGGAAATGTAGATTTCATGAAAAATAAATTTGGATTAAAAGTCAGGATTTGCGTCTTGTTAGTATTTTTTCAATTTCATGAAATTTTATCAGAAATGGTTGACTTCATAATCAAATATAGAAATTATTTTTGGGTCAAACCCAATTGGGTGGGTTTCATGGAAAGTATTTTGATCATCTTTTATCATGTATACAATAGTGGTCAATTTTAGAACAAAAATTAAAATATATTTTGAAATAGAAAATTTATTGAATAATTATTATTTTTTAATATTGAAGTGATTTATGGGGATTATGTTGGATTGTTAATTGAATGATAATTTTTTATTTTTTGAATTCGGGTGAAATTTTTTGAAGTTCCATTAGGGAGTTGTGATTTAAAAAAAATTGAAATGTGTTTTTTTGGTTGGGTGGATTCAAAACCAACTCTATTTTTTAAAATGAGTTTTTATTCTTTATGGAATTTATTGTTTTTAAAATAATTTTATTTTGGCATATGTTATTCCATGGTGATTTATGGTTTTGGATTTTTGTACCATAATATGGTTTGGGACTGGTAGATTTATTTTAAGAAATAATATTGGGTTGGATTAATGTTTACAGTTTCTTAAAGTATTCCTATAAGAAAGATTTAAATGAATGATATAAAATATAGTTCATGTGATTAACCTTAGGGTGATACCAAATCATTCTTGAGTGTGTTCATATTCAGGTTTTTAACTTCCTAAGTTTTAAATGGAGTGGGAAATTTCATTGTCATATCATGATTCAAATTGGAGACTTATTTGGGATGATGTTTATTCATTGGAATTATCCTGAGGTTGTGATGGTGGAGAAGCTACTAAGTTATTGGTTGATATTTTAGAGTTAATTTGTTGTAAATGTTTGTGATTATTGTTTCGCATTTCCTTATATAAGGTATATACTCATACCTATGATCTTTTTTTGTTTTATAGTGTGGAATCCTTAGCATTATAGGATCTGGTGATTTTGATCTCTTATTAATAGGTTGAGGTCATTTTTTGGATCTCAGTTATTAGTTTTTTAAGTAGATAGTGTGGGATAGAATTTTTTGATATGGTCTTCATTTGGGTGGTGATTAGTTTTTTAAATTCTTCCTTGAGGATATAAGTTTGGTTGAGGTTATTAGGAAACCTTCATTTGGTGAATTATTTTAGTGACTTTATGGATTGATATTTTTGGATTGATGGTTGTATTTGGATTTCCATACCACATTGACTTTTAATGTTCATTGTTTATCATGTATGGTGTGGACTATGGGATGTGGTTTGTTCAATGGGTTACATGGGGATGCCTTGGGTTCATGTTGGGGTGACATGGAATAGCAGTTGATTATAGGTTTGACCATGAGTGATACCTTTCTCTCCGGATTACCATGAGTAGGTGTCCCATGAGTTTCTCCCTGAGTTATCCTCAGTTGTAGTTTTGTGACTTGAGGTTGGAACCATGTTATTACATGTTGAGAAATATTTATGATTTATTTTTTCCTTCCATTATTAGTATTTTTATGGGTAAGTGATATAGTTAATTACCTTTTATATGTTCTTAGAGTATGTACTTATTTTATGATGTATTGAGCTAGATGTCATTTTGTCTCGCTATGAATGGTGTAATTTTATCTTTTCTTTTGATGATTAATAGAAAAATTGAGATTTGGGTGACATTCATTTTATTTGGTTTCTCCATTTTTTGAATTTTTTTTGATGAATTATAAATGGTTTCAAGACCTATGGTAGGTCCTTGTTCTCATAGAATTTAATTCATAAGTGGTTATAAATTATTTTATATTCAGTTTTATTGACTTAGTTATTAAAATAATTCATTTAGTGGATCTTGGGTAATTGGTTTGTGTATGAAGTTCCTTTCCATAGGAGTTATCTTTATTTTTCCCCTCCCACTACCCTCTTTTATTTGGTTGTCATGGTTTTGGATTTTTTATACCATTAATAAAAACTTTATGTGGAAAGAATGTGGTATTTTAGGGATAATTATAACGCACCCATATCAATTTTGAATTTTTTTTATTATTTATTTTTTGGTTAATTAGATATTTCCTAGGGTTTATGTTGTTTTCAGGGTGGTTCGAGAGGGCCTGGAAAGTTTCAGGTCTGAACATGTAATAGTTCATTCCATGAACTAAATGTTCAGCATGTGAAACAACATTTTAGGCCATGGTATTTCTTCTTTGGGTAGTTCCTACCATGAACTGGGATTTCTAGCTATGAAACTTTTGGAGGGAGGAATTTCTAGCCAAGAAATGGTGTCTCATGCCATCAAACTTTTAGAGGGGATTTCAACTCGTGAACTCAAATTTTAGGCCAAGAAATTTTTTTAACCACATTTAAATTTTTTGTTTTTAAAATTTATAAAAATTGGATTTTAGGAATTTTGAACCCTTTCCTTCTACCTCTCTTGTTTAATCGTACCAACAAATAAATATTATTGATTCTCCCTCTCCCTCCCTTTTCCCCTTAGCTTGTGGATCATTATTTATCATTTAGAAGTGGTTTTTCAAGGCATTTCCCTTCATTATTCCCATACACTCTTTCCCTTATCCTTCCCATTGATTTTTCCTTCCTATTATGAACTCAAATCACAATGTGAGATGATTTTAATGTTTATGTTAGTTTTGGTCATGTGGGTTTTTTTCTTAGTCTTTGAGGATTGTGAGTACTTACTCAATTTGGATTCAATTATAGATGGTTATGTGTTTAGTCGTGTTTCATCATAGTCTATGATAGGTTTTTTATAAGTCCTTGAACCCAGTTACCCAGAGTTGGTTCTTTATTACATAACATTGGTATGATACAAGTAATCGTGTCCCAAAAGACCGATCAGTTTAGTATTATTGGAAACAAGATACATACATAAGTTCAACATTAAAACTTTAAAAGAAATAAAACACCAATTTGTTCCATTAGAAACATCCAAGTCTCCTAGATTATGCCATAAAGTCACTCATAAATAACTTCTTCATATCCTGGTAAAATGAAACATAAGAAAGGGGTGAGTTAAAATGCTCAGTAAGGGTAAGCAATACAACAGAAGATAACATAAACATTAGGCATGATGAATAATTAAAAACACATGCCTTTACAAATAATAAACATAAACACTTTACGGCAAAAATATGAGCTGAGTAAATAATGCCATAATAAAACATAGTCATGGGTATTCTATTAGTCGAATAACCACATGAACCATCATTATTATTTTCATAACGAGGGAATGTATAATGTAGGAAATTCTAAAACATTTTGTCAAGGCCTCATCCAAAGCATATAAAAATGATTTAGTCCTTGGCCAAAACCATATATGAAATTGGGAAAGGCCTCATCCAATTACACATCTAATTGTCTCATGATACCTACTGATGCATCGAGGAGCTATATCGGGATCCACCCGTCACATACTAAGTCTAATATATTCCTCATATGAAAAGGTTGAAACATAACATAAACATTCATATTAAAAATAGCATAATAAATGTCAATATTTTAACCATAAACCATGAATTGAATAAAAATAACTCATCCACATTCAAACATATCACAAAAACTTAAATACAATATGGAATATTTGTATCATAATAAATCAACTTCAAACAACTGTAAAAGTTATCAAAGGATGTTGACATAGTTGAAATCAAAAATATTTAAGAGAAATATCTCTTTATATTTTGAAATCATTTAACAGTCACATAATTATAAAAGAAAACATTTATTTTGAAAATATTCTTATAAGTTTGTAAGGGATGCTTCGATGATGTTATAATGGCAGAAAATAGCCGCCCCCTCCATATAAGTTAAAAAAACATTCTTACTGTAATTTTGTCGACAAGGTCTTAAAGTACCTTGTTTGGAAAACGACAGAAATATTCCTTTCAAAACATATAAGGTAAAAAAATGGTATAAATTACTTTAACCCAAAGTCTGGTAAATATTAAAAAAATTGAAATACGTTTTTAAGAAAACACGGATGTGGATGATAAAGAGGTCTTAGTAGATACTTACATAAAAACAACCTTCAGATAATAAAGAGATTGTGAAATTAACCCTTAACTTGTACTTTTCCTTAGTATATGGTATGTTAACCTCCTTTATAATAGTTAATTTTTTTATTATATTATACAAGAACTATATACATAAATAAGATATCATATATGATCCTCTAATATTGCTTTGTAAATAGTATTTCAGTAGTATCATCGTTTTGGGTGTTAACTGATTCATTTTCCTTTATATGATTGGTTAAATAAGACATTTTTGTTATGGATAGAAATTATTTTATTCATATATAAAATGATATTATGTTCATAAACATTATTTTTAATCATAAAATGAAAATTATTCTTGAATTATTGCGATGGGGAATGAATCTCATCGCGTTCGTGGAGACGGTAATTCGTACGTACGCATGAGCGACAATATCATTATATTGATGGTGAAATCATATGTAATAGGATGGTATGTAATATTTACAGAATCATTAACATGTTATATTTATTATTTACATAAGTTATACTCATTATTATACCCATCCAAATAATGAAGTGTTTGAATAAGAAACTACACCATGACGTGGAGACGGTAAGCTGTACATACGCACGTATGGGGACTTTTTCATTCATATGATGGATAGAATAATGAATATGGTTGTAGAATTTTTATAATAACATCATATTATATATAATATAATGGAGTTATTATTTTATAATTGAAACCACAAAGAAATAGGAAGTAGAAGAAGAAAAGAACTAGAAAGATGTGATGAAATATTTACCTCTTCTTTGGGTTCTTCCTTTTTATTTGATCAAAAGGGCTCCTCAGGTTGGATTTATGACCAAAGTAAGGACTCAAAGATGAAGGGAGGAAAATTTTTAGGATATTTTGGCAGGTTTTTTCTGAGCCAAATGGATTTGGAGGTGTTAAATTAAGAGAAGGGGAAGTACCCTTTTATAAGAGAGGTGAGGGGCACTTTAGGAAAAGCTTGAAATATTTTTTTATAATAAAATAATTTTCAGTTTCTAATAGATCCAAAATGATTTATTTATAGTATAAGGTAGTTATGGGTCAAAAAAAACTCAACCAATAGGTTTTATACAGGTTTATGTCACCATATTAACCTTATCTTTTAGATTTAACTCTTAGTTAAATAGTTTAACATTTACCATGTCTCTTTGTATTTTTATATTATATGGTTAATAAACTTACTATAACAAGACAATAGAACCCCAAGTGGTTCATTATTAATATATATAACTTTATATAATTCCTTTTTCTGAAAATTATATTTTTAGGAATATTATATCAATTAATAATATAGTATTTATTCTAAAAACTCAATTATGTCAATTTTGACACTATTTAGTATTTGGTTTTTGTGAAAATCATAACAATGTTATTACTTCAAATAAAATTATTTAATTAACTCTAAAATGTCATATTAACCTATAAAATTAGTTTAATTCATCAAAAGTCACAAATTACATTTATTTGTATATTTATAATATCAATTATTTTAATATTTCATTAATAAGGTAATTACTGCATCATCATTGTGTCATAAATTTAATAAATTATTTAATGTTTAAAAATTATAAATAAAATACCATTATGTAGGAAATAGTTTTATCTTTATAATGAATATTTATAGTCTAATTTATCTAATGTTTAACCCTATATTAAAAATGGTTTAGTTATTGAACTTTGAATTTAACTCTTTTAACTCTTCTTTAAATAAAATAATAATCAATGTCCTAATCTATTCCATGTGGACCAAATAGGATCATATTTTATTACTAAGGTTTTTTTTGGTCAAATTATAATTATCCAATAGAATTAGGACATGTTTTAGGGAAATTATGATATCATTTTTACCCATAATTTCCCTATATACTTTTAATCGTGGTAAATAAAAGTCAAAAGTTACTATTCACCAAAAAGTATTTTCATCTTATTGAACCACATTTTACTAACTGATATTAACTTTTTCTCTCTTAATTTTTAAATTCAACTCACATAAGTAGTAAAATTAAGTTTTATGCAAATTTGCAAATGCTCTTAGGAGGTGGGTAAAAGACGGTAAAAATTTCAATAAAATTTTTATATATCTAAACTTATTATAAAATGACTCTAATGAATTAAATTAAACTTATATAGGTATTATGTATCTATTTTTAACTAAAATAAATTTAAATAAAATAAATAATTATTTAAATAAAAAGTCGGTTTTAACCAATAACGCAGTGTTTTTCACTGTTCATCAAAAATTGAAAGTTTTCAAAAAATACCAAAAATTCACCCTAAGATAATTTTGATACTATAGATTCAAAAATAAAGTCCATTTTTTAAAAATAAAATTTATAAAATTTCAAAAATTGGGTATTACTATTCATAATGTCTAGTTTGATTGGTCGCAGTGTGTTAGAATCTCAAAGTTGCGTACAATGCAAGAAATTGCATTATTCAAAGGGAAACGTACCGTGGAAGCTTGGGGTGTTACATTCTTCCCTCCTTCAAATAATTATGTCCTCTAAATCTCTAGAATACTACCACAGAAAACGATTCTGGTGGTTCTTCATCATAAGTTCCTCTGGTTCCCATGTTGCATATTCCATCTTATGGTTTCTCCATAGAACTTTTACCAGATGAGTCATCCAGTTCCTCAACACTTGTTCTCTAGTATCAAGAATCTTGACAGGATCTTCACAATAAGACAAATCAAGTTCTAGTTCAATTTTCTCATAGGTTAATACATGTGTTAGGTTAGGCATGTAATTTCTCAATAGTGATACGTGGAACACATCATGAACTTTGGAAAGATTTGGTGGCATTGAAAAATGGTAAGCTACATCCCCAATTTGTTCTAGAATTTCAAAAGGTCCGATGAACCTGGGACTTAATTTACCCTTCTTACTGAATCGTATAACTTCCTTCCATGGAGATACCTTCAAGAAAACATGATCTCCTACCTAAAATTCCAAATCCTTCCTTCGGTTATCGGCATAGCTCTTCTGCCTACTTTGAGCTGCTTTGATGTGGGTTTGAATAACCTTCACATTTTCCATCGTTTCCTCAACAAGTTCTAGGCCTAGGAGTTTTCTTTCACCAACATCATCCCAATAAGTTGGTGTAAAACATCTCTTTCCATATAAAGCTTCATATGGTGCCATTTTAATACTTTAATGGAAGCTATTTTTATAGGAAAATTCAAACATAGGTAAATATTGATCCCACATACCTTAAAAGTCAAGCGACAAGATCTCAACATGTATTCTAAAGTTTGAATAGTATGTTCTGATTTTCCATCAGTTTGAGGGTGGTAGGCAGTGCTCAAATGAAGTTTAGTATCTAGGGATTTCTGAATAATTTTTCAGAATCTTGATGTAAAATTGGGATCATGATAAAAAAAAATTGATAGGGGTACTCCATGAAGTCTTACAACTTTATTAATATACAGTCTTGCTAAGTGTTCAAGTGGTAAATCTTCTCTTATAGCAAGAAAATGTGATGAATTGGTAAGACGATCAACAATGACCCATATTGTATCATTACTTCTAGGAGTCTTTGGTATCCCCATGACAAAGTCCATCGTAATATCATCCCATTTATACTCAGGTATGGGAAGAGGTTTCATGACTCCTCTAGGATGTTGTCTTCCAGCTTTCACTTGTTGGAAAACCATACATCTTGACACAAAATCAGCAATATCCCTTTTCATGTTATCCCACCAAAAATGTTCCTTCAAATCTCTATACATCTTGGTTCTCCCAGGGTGTATAGATAAATTGGATCTATGAAAATCATCCAACAATTCCCTTTTTAGATCAGGTATATCAGGAACACAAAGTCTCTTCCCAAATTTCAAAATTCTATCTTCATATATGAAGTCACTAAATATCCCATCATTTACATCTTTAATCTTATTTTGAAACTCCTCCTCATCAGTTTCAGAATTTTTTATCCTTTCTAGTAAATATGGATTGACAACCATTTGAAAAATTATTGATGTTTCACCATCCATGTTTATTCCCATATCCATATTTACTATATCCATGAAAATAGGATCCCTTTCAACTCTCATCTTGTTAAAAACTCCATGGTCCTTTCTACTCAAAGCATCTTCCACCTTATTTTCCATCCCCTGTTGATAGTGTGTAGTGTAATCATAATCCTTGAGTAGTTAAATCCACTATATTTTCCTCATATTGAGTTCTTTCTGTGAGAAAATATACTTCAAACTCTTGTGATCAGTATAAATCTCACATTTTTAACCATAGAGACAGTGTCTCCGTATTTTCATAGCAAAGATTACAACTGCTAACTCAAGATCTTGAGTATGATAGTTTTTCTCATGAATTTTTAGATGTCTTGATGCATAGGCAATAAATCTATCATTCTGCATAAGGACACAACCAAGTCCTTTATTTGAAGCATCCCTATAAATAGAAAACCCATCATTCCTCGATGATAGAGTCAAGATAGTTGAATTAAATAATATTATCATCAGTTCTTAAAAACATTCTTCACACTCTTTTTTCCAAAAAAAAATTAACCCCTTTACATGTTATCTCAGTTAATGGGTTAGAAAAATGGGAAAATTTCTAGAAGAAAAGTCGATAATAACCTGATAAACCAATAAAATTGTGTACCTTAGTTATACTCATCGGTGCTGGACATTCTTAGATTTTCTTGGTCTTTGAAGGATTAATAGAGATTCCATCCTTAGAGACAATATGTCCAAGAAAAAAAATCTCCTGAAGCAAGAATTCACACTTGCAAAACTTCCCATATAATTCATTTCTTCTAAGAGTATTTAGAATAATGCGCAAGTTATTTTCATGATCTTCATAGATTTTGGAGTATATCAAGATAGCATCAATAAATACCACTACAAAGTCATCAAGATATTCCTTGAAAACTCTATTAATTAAATCCATGAAGACAGAGGGTGCATTAGTCAATCCAAAAGGCATTACTGTAAACTCGTAATGCACGTACCTGGTTCGAAATGTTGTTTTCAGAATGTATTCTTTTTTCACACACAATTGGTGATTTCTAGATCGAAGGTCAATCTTTGAAAAATATTGAGCTTCATGAAGTTGGTCGAATAAATCATCAATGCGAGGTAGGGGATACTTGTTATTTATTTGTATAGCATTGATCTCCCTGTAGTCAATGCACAACCTCATAGATCTGTCTTTCTTCTTAACTAAAAGGACAAGGGCTCACCATAGAGAAACACTAGGGAGAATAAATACCTTATTAATCAATTACTCTAGTTGTTTATTTAGTTCCACTAATTCTATAGTGGCCATTCTATAAGGGGTCTTCGATATGGGCCTTGAACTAAGAATTAAATCAATCGGAAACTCAATTTATCATTCTGGAGGATGTCCAAGTAAATCCTCTGGAAACATATCAACATATTCTTGCACAAAAGGTATTTCCTCTATTCAAAAATTATTTTCCTCACCCATAATTATTTCATTCTCATCCTCCCCAATGATTGACTTTAGTAAGGCTACTGGGGGTGGATATTGATAAGAATCAAATGGTGACGTTTCTTCTCTAAAGATAAGTCACTCCTTATCATCATCGAGAATTGTAACCTCCTTCTTCTTATAATAAATTTTTACATCATGATATGAAATCCAATACATACTGAGGATTATATCAAATTCAATCATGGGTATGATGATTATATTAGTAGATAAATATCATTTATATGCCTTAATGGGTACGGATTCACAAAACTTTGTTGTAATGATACTTCCCTTAGGAGTTTTGATTGATAACTCCCTTGTTAAATAAATTTGTAAATATCTAATTTTCTTGGAAAACTGGGAAGATATGAAACAATTTGATGATCTAGAATCAAATAAAGCAATGGATAAACTTGAGGAAACCATTAAATTACCTACCACCACGTCTTTCAGAGCTGCAACCTTAGCTGTAGTGATCGCATAAGCTTGCCCTTGATCCCTTGGACTTTTTTGAGGAAAGTTTCCCTGAAACTTAAGACATTAATTTGCATAATGTCCCATCTCTCTAAAATTTTATCATTGAACATTGTTATCTTCTTTATTACCCTTACAATCACTAGAAAAATGGCCTTTATGTCCATATTTGTAGCATACTGCTTTTACTTTTAGATAGGCACTAGGTTTCTTCCTTCCATAATTATCACAGGGTGGAAATTCAACTCTTCCCTTCTTCTATATTTTCTTATTTCATTTCTTAGAGTGTTTGGAAGATCTATTCTTCTCTTGATTTTCTTTAAAGTCGTGAGACTTAGATAATTCCTTTTCTGTCTTGATAGCACATGAGAAAATATCTTCATACGATGAGAAGGATTTTGAGACTACTGCTCGACAGAGAAATGGTTTTAACCCATCAAATAAATGATCAATCTTACTTCTTGGGTTACATATATAATCTGTATAATGCATTTCTAACCTTGTAATGTTATCTTCATACTTTGCAATATTATCATCCTCCTTTTGTCTCAGACTCATAAATTGCCTTTCTATATCCGCTCGATGGTCACAAGGAAATTATTTTTCTAATAAAGGATATTTAAACTCCCTAAATTCCATACTTGATACTTATTCATCCTTATTTGTGTTTTGAATTAATGACCACCATTGATCTGTATCTCCGGTGAGGCAATAAAATGCCAATAAAACTTTTTTCCTTTCGCTACTCCCCAAAGCATGAAATATTTTCTCTAAGGAACTTATCAATTTTTTAGCTATAAATGGATTTGTAGACCCATTTAATGTTGGTTATTGTTTCCTCATGAAGTGATATAAAATTGATCATCTGTGTTTTGGATTAGGGTGCTCTATATGGGTAAGGTTATTATCCATAACCTGTGTGAGTTGTCCCAATATAGTGATAAGATGATCAGCACCAGTTACATCACCAGCTCTGCTATAATTATCTTGAGTTTGAGGTAAATCCCTACATGGATTATGTGCATTAATAGGGTTTACATTCCTTACACTAGGAGTAATTTCTAAACCATGGCATAAAACAGATTATTTTATGAACCGCAATACATAATTTCGAACTTGTAAAACACTTAACATAAATTAAAAAGTTTGTGGATATAATCCATAATAATAAAAATGTTTTCTTTGAGGAGGTATATACTCATAAATACTTCATAATGTTTTGTAAATAAAATGAGAATTATCCTAAGAATATCCCCCATGAGTGTTGTAACCAAGAGTGTAGAAATTCCCATTGTTGTGCACCAGTTCTCATTCGAGTCTAGCTCAAAGTGGTGTTTTTGGTTTTTACCCCTAGGTACATCAGTGCCAGAGCTGCCTCTACCTACTCGTATCTAGATAGGGATTTGTTGGTTGGAAAACTCACAAAATCACTACAGTACCAAAATTCTAAGAAGTTCTTCAATATTAATCCTCAAAGTCTATCTTAGGGTAATGTGCTCTAATTAGAGTTTTTCTAAATCTAGTTTCCTAGGTTTGTACTAAACTTCCTCTGATACCAACTGCAACTCCCTGACCCCAGATATCCAGAGTCAGTTATTTATTACATAACATTGGCATGATACAAGAAATCATGTCCCGAAAGACCGATCTGTTTAGTATTATTGGAAACAAGATATATACATAAGTTCAATATTACAACTTGAAAAGAAACACAACACTAATTTGTTCCATTAGAAACATCCAAGTCTCATAGATTATGCCAATAAGTCAGTCATAACTAACTTCTTCATATCCTGGGAAAATGAAACTTAAGAAAGGGGTAAGCTAAAATTCTTAGTAATGGTAAGAAATACAATGGAAGATAACATAAACATTATGCATGCTGAATAATTAAAAACACATGCCTTTACAAATAATAAACATGAACACTTTATGGAAGGAATATGAGATAAGTAAATAATTCAATAATAAAACATAGTCATGAGTATTATACTATTAAAATAGCCACATGAACCATTACTATTATTTTCATAATGAGAGAATGTATAATGTCGGACATTCTAAAACATCTTGTCAAGGCCTCAGCCAAGATGTCTAAAAATGATTTAGGCCTTGGCCAAAACCATATATCAAATTGGGAAATGCCTCAGCCAATTCCACCTATAATTGTCTCATGAGACCTATCGATGCATCAAGGAGCTATATATGGATCCACCCATCACATACTAAGTCCAATACATTCCTCATATGAAAAGGTTGAAACATAACATAAACATTCGCATTAAAACTAGCATACAAAATGTCAATACTTTAACCATAAACCATGAATGGTATAAAAATAACTCATCCACATTCAAACATATCTCAAAACCCTAAATACAATATGGAATATTTGTATCATAATAAATCAACTTCAAACAAGTGTAAAATTTATCAAAGGATGTTGACATAGATGAAATAAAAAATATTTGAGAGAAATATATATTTCTATTCTGAAATCATTTAAGAGTCACATAATTAAAAAAGAAAAAATTTATTTTGAAAATATTCTTATAAGACTGTAAGGGATGCTTCAATGATTTTATAACGGCAGAAAATATCCACACCATTCGTATAAGTTAAAAAACATTCTTACCTTAATTTTGTCAAAAAGGTCATAAAGTACCATGTATGGAAAACAATGGAAAGATTCATTTAAAAACATATAAAGTCAAATAAGGGTATAAATTAATTTATCCCATAGTCTATTAAATATTAAAAAAAATTGAAATACATTTATAAGAAAACACGGATGTGGATAATAAGGAGGTCCCAGTAGATACTTATGCAAAAACAACCTCGGATAATAAAGAGATTGTGAAATTAACCCTTAACTTGTAATTTTCCTTAGTAGATGGTATTTTAACCTCCTGTATAATAGTTAAAACATTTTTAATAAATTATAAAATAACTATATACATAAATATGATATCATATATGATCCTATAATATTGCTTTGTTAATAATATTTCAGTAGTATCATCGTTTCGGGTGATAACTGATTCATTCTCCTTTATATGATTGGTTACTTAAGACATGTTTGTTATGGATAGGATGTATTTGATTCATATAAATAATGATATTATGTTCATAAACATTATTTTTAGTCATAAAATTAAAATTATTCTTGAATGATTACGACGGGGAATGAATCTCATTGCGTTCGTGGAGACGGTAATCTGTACGTACGCACGAGCGACAATATCATTATATTGATGGTGAAATCATATGTAATCAGTTGTTATATCATATATAAAGAATAATTAACATGTTGTATTTATTATTTACATCAGTTATACTCATTATTATACCCATCCAAATAATGAAGTGTTTAAATAACAAACTACACCATGACGTGGAGACGGTAAGCCGTACGTACGCATGTATGGTGACTTTGTCATTCATATGATGGATACAATAATGAATATGGTTGTACCATTTTTATAATAATATCACAATATATATAATATACTAGAGGTATTATTTTATAATGGAAACCACAAAGAAAGAGGATGTGGAAGAAGAAAATAAATTGAAAGAGGTGATGAAATAGTTTCCTCTTCTTCGGGTTCTTCCTTTTGATTTGATCAAAAGGGCTCCATAGGTTGGCTTTAAGACCAAAGTAAGGCCTTTAGGATGAATTAAGGAAAGTTGGGAGGATATTTGGTCAGGTTTTGGCTGAGAAAAATGGCTTTGGAGGTGTGAAATTAAGAGAAGGGGAAGTACCCTTTTACAAGAGAGGTGAGGGTCACTTTAGGAAAAGCTTGAAATATTATTTTATAATAAAATCATTTTAGGTTTCTAATGGATACAAAATGATTTATTTCTAGGATAAGGTGGGTATGGGTTAAAAACTGCTCAACCAATTGGTTTTAGATAGGTTTAAGTCACCATATTAACCTTATCTTTTAGATTTAACTCTTAGTTAAATAGTTTGACATTTACCATGTCTATTTGTATTTTTTATCTTATATGGTTAATAAACTTACTATAACAATCCAATCAAACCCAAATTGGTTCATTATTAATATATATAACTTTATCTAAGTCCTTTTTTGGAACCTTAGATTTTTAGGAATATTATATCAATTAATAATATAGTATTTGTTATAAAAACTCAATTATGTCAATTTTGACACTATTTAGTATTTGGTTTTTGTGAAAATAATAACTACATGATTACTTCAAAAAAATATTTAATCAACCCTAACATGTCATATTAACCTATAAAATTAGTGTAATTCATCAAAAGTCAGAAATTACATTGATTTACATATTTATAATATCAATTATTTTAATCTTTCATTAATAAGTTAATTACTGCATCATCATTGTGTCATAAATAAATTAAATTATTTAATGTATAAAAATTATAAATAAAATAAAATTATGTAGGAAATATTTTTATCTTTCTAATTAATATTTACAGTCGAGTTTATCTTATGTGTAACCTTGTATTAAAAGGTTTAGTTATTAAATTTTGAATTTAACTCTTTTAACTCTTCTTTAAATAAAATAATAATAAATGTCCTAATCTAATCCAAGTTGACCAAAGAGGATCATATTTTATTACTAAGGTTTTTTTGGTAGAATTATACTTATCCAATATAATTAGGACTTGTTTTAGGGTAATTATGATATCATTTTACCCTTAATTACCATATTTACTTTTAACCATGGTAAATAAAAGTCAAAAGTTACTATTCACCAAAAATTACTTTCATCTTATTGAACCACATTTTAATTATTGATATTAAATGTGTCTCTCAGATTTTTGAAATTCAACTCACAGAAGTGGTAAAATTAAGTTTTATGCAAGTTTCCAAATGCTCCTAGGAGGTGGGTAAAAGACAGTAAAAAGTTTAATAAAATTTTTATATACCTAAACTTATTATAAAATAACCCAATGAATTAAATTGAACTTATATAGGTATTATATATCTATTTTGACCAAAAATAAATTTAAATAAAATAAATAATTATTTAAATAAAAAGTCAGTTTTAACTAATAAAGCAGTGTTTTTCACTATTCATCAAAAATTAAAAGTTTTCAAAAAAATACAAAAAAATCACTCTAAGATAATTTTGATATTCTGAATTCAAAAATGGAGTTTATTTTGAAAAATAAAATTTATAAATTTTCAAAAAGTGGGTATTTCTATTAATAACGGGTAGTTTGATTGGTCGTGGTGTGTTAGAATCTCAAAGTTGCGTATAATGATAGCTATTGCATTATTCAAAGGAAAATGTACTGTGGAAGATTGGGGTGTTACATTTTTTCATGCCATTTTATTATATTACATGACATGTTATTCTTTAATAGTTTTAAATGATTTTAGTTTCAAATTATAAGTATATGGGTTACCTATGAGGGATTTTAAATGGATTTCAAAATATTTATTTGCATTCAGGTAGATTTCATATTCTATGTGTTTATTAAAATTCCCATGTGGATATTTGAAATGGATTAATGTGTTTTTTAAAGGGTTTTTGACATCAATTTTTTTTAAAGGAGTTTTTGTTACATGATTTATTTATGAAAAGGGGACATATTGGACAATATTTAATTATTATAATACATATTAGACTTATGGTGTTTTGAAGTAATTTTCAAATTGAATGGGTATTTTAAAAGGAGTTCTTGGAACTTGTTAATTTCAAATTATGTTTTATATAATTGCTTTAAATGTTGATAAAATGGCTTATAATTCCAATCATATCTTCAAATTCCCTTTTCGTACTTCACTAAAAAGAGTTTATTTGAATATTAATTTCCATTAATTGAGACCCTTTAATTATATTATGATTGATATGGATTGTGTCCATGATGGGGTGTTATAATTGTTTTTATTTTTTATGCATATGAATGGATTTGAAAGGGTCTATTTCATGATTTGGTATTGGAGGTGAGATTTGGTTTCTTACTTTTTGATTTAAATGTGGATTTAGGATATGATTTTTCAATTCACTTGTTTTTCTAAACTCATTTTTATTGTTATCATGGGAAACCTAAGTATCAATATAGAAATATTGGATATATGTTACACTATCTTAGTGTGCATATATTGGCTAGTTTATGTGGAAAGTTGCACCCTCCTAGGGGTTTTGGGTACCCGACTTGAATATAATAGAAAAATGAATGATGATATTGTTAGGATTCAAATTAGTACCAGTGAATTGGGAACCTGGTCCACTATCATTCTTGTTAGATCCTAGAAAGTTTCCAATGATTAAATGATCTTTTTTAAGTTGATTTAGGGGATACCAATAAATATTATTTATTTGTATCCCCTAACATTATGTTGATGTCATTACATTGTGGTTTGTTTTTTGGTTGTTTATTTAGTACCATTGATATCTTTTTATTACACCTTGTATTTGAATGTGGTAATTGGATACATTTTAACTGGTATATAAATAGATTAGAAAGTGGTGAATCTGAAATGTTTTGTGGAATTTTGTTTCCAAATAGAATTTGACAAATGTTTTGGAGAGGAATAAATAGTTGTTTTGTTTATAAATTTAATTTTTTTCCTTATTTTAAAAAATATTTTAAATGAAACAATTTGATTTATATATTTGGTGTAAAACTCTGGTTTGTGTCCATATTTTCCTCATTTTTTTAAAAAACTGTTTTACCTTTTTTGGAAAGAAAAAGATAATGCTTGTTATTTATTTACTTTATGGTTTGTAAAATGAAAACCAATTTTGGTAATGTTTGTTTAAACATGAATTTATAAAATTTATTTTGAATGGAACAATATAGATTATTTGGTTATATACTATTTGGTATGTTTGGATCACTCCCTACATATACATTCGTGTATATGTTTACATATAGTCTTTATTATTTCTCCCAAGTTCTTAGTACATGATTCCAATTTTTGGAGGCTCATTGGGATTTTTGTTTGATATGTTGAGTTATGGTGAATTGTCATGAGACATGTGGAGGTTTTGTTGGAGCTATTTGGTATATATTTTATTTCTGGTTTAGAGAGGTTGTATTGAAAAGTTCTTTCAGGTGTATTAAATTTTCCTCTGAAATTTTTGTATTTTTATTTGATGATCCAATAGAATATTATTGAAGGATTTCTATTTTATCATACAATGTTTGGTTAATATGCTTTTTTAAATATTTTTTTCTTGTATGTACAAGGTTTAGATATATTATGTTGGATTTTCAATCATTTCCATTACATATTTATGTTTTTATCTGTTAGTAAAATCATTCCATTTGGTTCATGTTATTACCTTTATCACTTTTCTCCAACTTATAAGTATTGGGAACACCCTTTGATCATTTTGGTGAGACTTGTTGGGTACTGGTACATTGTATCCTAGGTCAGTTCATTACAGAGACTACATATCACATGCTACATAGAAAACAAAATAACCCTAGGAAGATGTCTAGTGATGACCTATATCATTTATGGAGTTATTACCTTTATATGAAAGGCTCAACCTTCACATTCAATGCTCATCCAATATTATCCAGTCATCATCAAAAAATATGTACGTTTAAATTCATCAAATTCATTTATATCCAATAATAAAACAATTATAATCAATTTATATATTTAAACCAAAATAATAGCATAATTAAATTATAGGGTATCATAGGGAATAGCCAATGAGCCTGTACCTGGGTGGTAAGGGATCCTGCTTGGCATCCAAGAGACCCAGGTTCAAAACTGGGTGGAGGGGAATTTTTGGGTATTGTAGCAGTACTGTAGAAGGCACTGTTCGGTACTGTATCAGCCATACTATTCACCTGATTTGGGCTTTTGGTCCACCGGTTTGGGCCTACGGGTCTCAGGGCCTTTGGGCCATCAAAGGGCTTTAGGCCATAGAGCCTTCGGGCCATTGAAGACCGTGAAGTATCCCACTTCACACAGAGCAGGCCCCCGATGAGGATCAGAGCACCAGTAGCAGTCACTAGAAGCAGAGCTAACCGAATTGGAAGAATGAGATGGTATGGAAACCGCCATCGAGACCAGGCACCGTGCAGATTTGTACAGGGCAATGCTATCCGATCAGCAATGCAGGTGGGGAGATAAAGGTAATCAATGATGTAGAAGCTGGGGAGAGGCAGCTCTAGTGGGTTGGTCCTACGGGTCATGTATTGGGCATGGTATGCCTCTGGGCCTTCGGGTCATGTATTGCAGGTCATTTCAGGCCTTGTGCCTTGGGCCTAAGGGTCATGTATGGGTTCCCCTTCAACCCTTAAAAGGGGGATTATCTATAATAAAATAAAAAAAGAAGGCCTTCGCGCTATTCGGGTGGGGTATATTAGGGAATAACTCTTTGGGTGACCTATCATGACTAAAACATAATGAAAAGTGGTGTGCATCACCCCAATGATCCACTTGATCCTTTATCAAACAAAATTATTAATATCATATCCAGAATATTCATTAATTTTACCCAAAAATTTATAAATCATTAAATAATTTAGACTACGAACATACCTCAGTGAATCCACTAAAAACCTACTACGGTCATCCTCTTGGGATCCCCTCTATCCAAGATAAAAAAGGCCCTATAATATTTAGATGAACCAAAAAAGATATGTTGGAATCATTTCTTATACCCTATATAATTTTTAAATGATTAAATAGAAAGATAAATGTTAATGAAATGAAAAGGAATCAATAAATAGTGATAGATTTACCTCTAGCTATTACATGGAACAAACTATACTTGAATCTGTTTAAATTTGTGAGAGATCTAGCTTGAGTATGAGAAGAATAATGAGAGAACTATTCTAGATGATATCATAAATATTATTTTAGTAAATACCTTATTTCTCCTTTAATACACACTTTTAAAATTTTATTAGTATATTGGAAAAAATTTGAAAAATCAATATTTTCCAAAATTTGACAATCTCTGAAACCCCATAAAATATATATTACACATCCCCCTTGGATCACATATGTATTATAAAAAAAATATTATTCATTAAATATATATATATATATCTTGAATCATAAGAGTATAGTGATTTTTTGAACCCCCCCTCCTTCATATGTAATATATTTTTCCCATTTATGACTTTTACATTAAGTGAAAATCCTTGTGTATTGTGTAATATATATTTTCACATGCATAATATTTATCCATTAACCAAAATTAAGTATGTAATGTAAAAATGTAACATATAATATTTATCCTCCCTATATAAGGTATTTTCCTTATCCAAAAACCCATGTATAATATATTACTTCATAAGTAGTATATTTACTTAGGGAAAATGTGATGTGTAATATATTACTCTCAGCACAATATATTTTCAATAGATTTTTTTGTAAATTATACTCTCTTTAATGCATAATATAAGTTACCCATATATAATATATATTACATGAAATAAATTTTGTATGTAATATATTTTCTCAATGCATAAGGTTTTTAACTTATCCAAAAACCTAATATAAAATATATTTATTCACTAGATAATATATTATATCAATGTATAATATTTTATTTTCATATGTATTATTTTTCCCCTAGACAGATTTTTGATACATAAAATATTTCATATAGAATATGTTTCCCTATGAAAATTTATATATGTAATATATTTACCAACATATTTATGATATATAACTTATCCAAAATTTATATGTAATATATGTTCTCCCATCTATAATTTATGTATCTAATATTCATGGTTTTACCTTTGAAAAAACTATATGTAATATATTTTTTCTTCCCTATGATGCATAGGTTTTTATACTTTGTGATTTTCCTAAAAATGTGATAAAACAATAAAATCACTAAAATCACTCTAAAGAACCATAATTATATTTTAGCACTTAACATTACTCCATAACAAACCAAATATTGAAAATAGAATCTTAATAAATCCAAGAGCCTTTCACATTCTAGAACTTTGATCTCCAACCGATTCCAACACTCCCAACACCTCCACAGGGTCCTAATGCACACGGTTGACCAAATGATAAACCCAAATCACTATTTTTGTATACCTATTCAATGATTAAAAATTTCAACCACTGAAATATAGAATTCATAAAAAAATTCAAACATGTTAGTTTTTTTTAGAAAATATCAAATATGATCATACCAAAGCTAGTTCAGAATATTACACATAGAGTGAAGAGTAATGCATTGGAATTATAGATATTCCTTATTGGAGGTGTTCTATCTTATGATCAAAGTCTTAATAGATTCTTTAGGTCATTAATTTATATACTATTCAATATGAGTTGTAAGTCAACAATCGAAACATAACATTAGTGAAAATTTTCATCATTGGTGGGATAATAGTTGGGTTGATTTCACATGGAAAGGAATGATATGTTATCTAAACATAAATGGATTTTTTTAATTAGGTTTCAATCCAAAATGATTTTTTTTTGAAAAACTTCACTAAAATTTTCATTATGTTTTGGATATGTTCTAGATTTATTAAAAATAATTTTTACTATAACATTATAAAACCCTTCCTATTATTGAAATATGTTGTATATAACATTATTGGGATTTATAAATCTAATCACTAGATGTTAAACATATGAAATATTCAATAATGGAAAAAATATTCAGAACTACCCATACTCAAAGAACCCCATGAAACTGTTTTAATATAACTTTGGAAGACAAGATAAACCATCAATCACTACACTAATTCAACACCCTTACATAATTAAACAAAATATGGCTCATGGAAGAAAACATTCATGAAAAATAAAAAATATAATAATTGATCAAAAAATAATTACATGTGTTGGATGTTAATATTATACCCCCAGTAGAAAACTACCGGTTCCTTTAATTTTATGTAATTTAAAATATTATAGTCATAATTAATCTTATGTAATGTTTTTCAACTTTTAAATATCCAGAGAGATATTCTCAACACACACATGTACAATTGGTCTAACCCCAACTTTGTATTGGGGGAAAAACAATTGATAGGTTCCACCACTATCTGATATTTCTAGGAGTCCCACATTTGTCCACAATAATATCTAATTTCCTATAGGTTTCTTATCTATGTACACTTACATCCTATGAACATGAAATTTACTCTTTCATTTCTCAAGGATTTAACTTACATATTCCTTGTCTATAAAACTGTTGGGATCCTTTGTGTATCATCATGAGGGATATTTTAAGTATTGAATAAATTTCATATACTATTCTATAGGAAACTGACCATTTTTATAACTTGATATTGAAACATGTACTTCTATACCACTACCTCTATTGTACATTCATTATTCCAAGTCTTCATTAGGATGAAACATAAAATTCTCTATTTCTCATATCAAATTTTTGGATCATAATAAAAAATATACATCACATTTCCTAAAAATAACCCATTTTATGACTCCTTATAGGGAAACATGGTTACCGCCAATACACAGTAAAAAATAATCCTTCTCACTTCTATGAAAATAATATTATCACCATCCCACCTTTTGATCACCCTATCTAAACTAAGGAACAATGTTTCCCAAAAATTTCCTAAACTAAAATCATGGTTAATATGTCAACCAAATTATGACTTAATTTGATCTTCTATATCTCTAATAATACATGAATCAACATATTCTAGATGAAATAACATTTTAGATCAATTTTCATCATCTATGAGTAAAACAAAGAATTATTTTCCAAATTAATTTCACTCTAATTATCTCTGAATAACAATCCAACTCACTAAATCCTTCTAATCCCCACTAATAAACTCTTTTAAAATATCAATTATTTCAATGCTTCTATGATATCAATATACACTTATTCATTTGTGGATTCTTCTATTGTTGAACACAACCTTTAAATTTAACTTATGGATGACCCTTAAAGAGTAAATACAAAACCTTTTGACCTCTTCTATGTTTCTATATAAACTCTAAATTCTGCATCCACATAACCCAATAATGGACCGTCCATTAAAAACCCAAAGGCTATATCTTTTTATTATTTGAGACATTATATCATTAAATCCTTTAAGATAAAAGAGATTTAACTTCACAACTTCTCAATGTTCATTACCCAGATTCACCATAAATCGTCTAACAACTCCCATTATAAATGTAATATCCCATATTGCACATACCATGATGTACATCAAACTTCCCTTCATTGATGAAAATGGAACTTTATTTATTTATATGGAATCATATTATATTTTTTGTTATTTATCCTTTGATATTCTAAAGTTTCATCTTGTTGGGTTGACAGCAGATTACACATGGTCATTCTAAATCCCATAATTAACTTCCAGATAAATTGTTTTTGAGAAAAAAGAAAAGTTATGGTATTCTTAACTCTCTTAATCCACATCACCAAGATTTTATTGTTTTCCACAAGATATTTCTTCCTGAACCTTATAGATAAATATTAATTCACCTTATAATTCAATTAAATGTCTATACCTTCCAAAATTATGTTGTCAACATATAAGAAAATCATGATAAATATCCCATTCTTGGACACTTTCCAGTAGAAATAGTTCTCTGAGTTACTTTGGTAACACCATTTCTCAATCATAGAGGCATTGAAATTTTAGTTCTATTGATTTGGTTCTTGTTTAAATCCATGAAGACTTATATTCATATTACACATTGATTACCTATTCTATTTTTCGACAAATCCATCTAATTAATTCATGGAAATGTTCCCCTCTAAGTCACCATGAAGGAATTTCATCTTTACATTTGTAATACCTCGAAATTATAAAATAAGGACTTTTTATTTGATAGTGTGTATAACATATAACACAAAGTGCATAAGGTAATATAATATCCCAAGGAATTAAAGTTTGTTTTTAATTTTAAATATAATCAATCTACTCTATATATTGCAATGCACGCAACATTTATTTTAGCTTGCATTTCACACATTGAGTTTTGTTGATAGATTTTGTTACACACAAAACAGAATCTAACAAAATATTATTAATATTACAATTATATACTAACAGTTAAATTATGAATACAAATAGTATTAAGTAACTTATTAAAATATATAGTTGAATTAATTGGTTTCTAATCGTACCACAATTCATTGTTTCATTTTCACCCTTACACCACTGTGATAAACTGGTTTTGTATTTAAAATTATAAAAATAATAACAAATTTTACTTCATGTTTTATTAAATTATTTTTTTTTATCACATTTAAAAATTTCAATGTTACTTTTCTTGATAATTACATTATAGTTGGAGGTGATTTAGAGGGCCCATAATTAAGTTCAAGAAAAATGAGCCAAGCTACACAGGATCCGAGCACACCAATGGACTCAACCACACACTTATATTAAACCGTGCATATAAATGGTATTATATTTTGTGGGATGGTCTAAATTTAAATGGGATACATTTCATATAAAGATATATAGGCCCCACTTTTCCATTAAGAGGCCCATCCTAACTAATTTTTCCAGGGAATTGAATCTTCACAAAGTCAAAAGTGGTGTTTTGTATTTTGTCAATATCTCAAGCTATATTTGTCCAAATGGGGCCACATTTTTAGTGGAGATATTAAAGATGTGGGGATAAATTTTTTTAATTTTCTTGAGATTTATTTGTAAGTTAGACCAGGGATAAAATCTCTACCAGTTTGGATAACTAAAGGAGTCCTCTCCTCATCCAAGAAGTTCTGGAGTCCCCATATAGCGACCCAGCCTTTCTTAAATTACTATTACATAATTATGAAGATAGAAAACATAATAGTATTACACCATGAGGATACAGAGTTTTAGTGTATTGGTAAAACTAGGACTATACATATCATTTAAAATATCAAACATAAACATTTATTTAATTCATTCTTCTCCAGCTTCTTATTATCCCTTGAAATCTCCTTAGTACACATAATCACCTGAGGATATACATCAAAACTGGGTGAGATAAAAGGCCAGTAAGAGGATATATATGAACAATATAATAATGGGTGAGCACAATAATAACATAGTCAAAGGATCATGAACATGAGAGAAATCATTAATAAAAGACATGAAATGTGGAAATGCATAAAAATGAAACATCATGCCTTAGTGGTTAACTACCACACATAGTTGTGAAAAAATATAGAATCATGTTAACACATCATTTAAATTTAACTCATGAGATTCATCACTTTACCCAATTCATTAGAGCACTGTATAATTCTAGGTTCACCCATCACATTCAAACATTCATATTGCGCTATATAATTCTGGGCGCACCCGACACATCATAACATTTACATTATCATGCATGCCACCTTGGAAAAATGTCAAACATGAACATAAAAAATTAACACATGGAAAAAAATTGGTTTCACATCATAAATCATACATTCAAAAAAATTTGGTTCCCAAAATAAAGATGTAATATCATTCTTGACATAGAATTATTAACCTTAAGTGAAGAGTGAAACAATCTTCAAGGAGTAAAAAGGGTGTTTCTATTTGAAAGAAGAGTTATTTTGGAAAACATTTGGTTTTCCATAAATTAAATTAAAAAACATTTATATCCAAGAATAGTTAATATAGTTATGGTAAAATGACTTTTAAGGAGTTATGATACCAAAAATGGAGTGAAAGAGGGAGAACTCGAAGAAAGAAAATTGGGTTCGAGAATTTCCCCTTACCTTGTATCTAAACGCTTTACTCACTTTAATGTCCTATATAACCACATTAGGTTCATTAATTAACTGTTAAAAAACCTTTTATACATTAATAATATCCATTAAGGTTGTACTAAGTTCATTTATGGGCTTTTTGATGAGTTATAGAGTTTAAATTCATTGTTCGGGAATGTTCATTTTTATAGTTTTCTTGAATGGTTCACTTGTATTCATGAATGGAAGTTAATTTAAAACATGGATAAAAATCAAGAATTGTAATTATATGTTATTAATAATGTTACAGAACTTGAAATTATATAATAAATATTTTTTTATATACCATGAGAATGAATTATTAGATAAGAATTTAATGATGATCGTTTGGGTTAATTCGGGCGGTTTTTCGACCATAATGAACTTGTTTTGTTTAATCATTTAGTAATATGTACATAATTTAGTTACAGAACATTAAATAGGATATAATAAATATAAAATAATCTATTTCAACCATAAAATTTTTTTAATGACCATATCTAACGGTGGTAAAGGAAAAGGGAAACATGTCATTCTTAAAGATGGTAAATTAACACCTCGCAAACAATGTTTTCATTTCTAAAATAAAAAGAAGAGGAGAAGGGGGTTGGATGATATATTATCACATAAGTATCATAAAATTCAAGTATATTTAATATAATGGAGTTAACATACCATGTATATGAGGATAGGTGGGGAGATATTAAGAAAAGAACTTAAAATTGAAAGGAAATTAAAGGAAAAGTAAGAGAGAGGAATTACCTCTTGAATCCTCTTTAAGGCACCTTGGATTGGTCTTTTAATGAGACCAAAAGATCTTTAGATGTGGGGGAGGTGCTAGGGAATATTTTTGTACAAATTTTAGACATGTATTGAAGCTTGATAGGTGTGGTTTGACAAGGGGAGGGAGAGGGATTATTTATACATGAAGAGGGGTGTTTTTAGAATAAAATATTAAGTAAAATAATATATCAAATGTTAGACTTGTAATAGTAGATTTTTTAAAACATAAATCATATATTAATATAATATAATTATTTTTAGACTTTAAATAATATATATAATTATAATTCATTAATTTATTAAAAGGAGAGTGAAAACAAAGAGAAAATGATATTTTAAGGAATCACTTTTTGACTTTAGGTTTTGGAAAGTTATTTTTAGGTTTGGAAATTGAGTTTATTATAATTTATGGAACCATTTATAAAATTAAATATAACATGGATGAATCTAAAGTTATATAAAGTTTATGTCATCATTACACCATGAATGATGTAATTTAAGATATATCAGTTATGTGAAAAATTGTATTTTTACTATTCACCCAAAAATTGAAGCATTTCAAAAAATTAAAAAAAATCACCCTAACCATTTTTCAATGTTAAGAATAAAAAAATTAACTCTTTTTTTCAAAAATAATTTTATAAATATGATTAATTTAATTTTTAATTAAAATCATAATTTACTTGAAAAATACCGATTTTAAAATTAAAACTGATTTCACAATGCTTTCAAAAATTACATAAGTTCTTATAAAATTATCTTAAAATTACAAGACATAGAAATGTTAATTTTTGAACACATTTTAGGAGAATAATTTTTCTATAAAATTAATTAATTAATTATAATTATTTATTTATGACTTACAAAAATACCAATACTTTTACTATGGTCATATTATCCCTTATAAGATACCTAAATTTTATTTAATCATTCATGGGTGAGGTTACTATTATTTTGGATAATTTATTATTCATAAGGGTAAAATTAATATTCATAAGGGTATGTTACTATTCATAAGGGTATGTTACTATTCATAAGGGTAGGTTACTATTCATAAGGGTAGGTTACTATTTTCCAAAAATTATTTTTATTCCATTAGACTCTAAAAATAACCCTAAACATGACCGTGTATTTTAAATTTTTGAAATTCAAAACATAAAAGTGGAGAAATTATGTTTAATGATCACATAGTATTTAGTATCATGATATTTCATTGTGCTTTCTAATTTTATTATACTATAAGGAATAATTCTAAGAAGGGAATTCCATTGATAAAAATTTGGGTCATTACATTATTCCCCCCTTATGTAATTTCACCCTCAAAATTATATTTTACAAAAACAGGTGAGGGTACTTATGCTTCATCGCCTCTTTCGATTCCCAAGTAGCTTCTTCAAACTTGTAGTTCATCCACAACACTTTAACAAGATAGGTTTTCTTGTTGCGTAGGACCTTATCTCTCTTGTCCATAATCTTTAATGGCTTCTCCTCATAAGAGAGATCATCTTCCAGTTATACCACCTCTGAGTTCAGTACATATGAGGGATCTGGTATGTACTTCCTCAGGAGTGATACCTGAAACACGTCATGAACTTGAGCCATATTCGGTGGAAGTGAAAGATGATAGGCCATGGCTCCTATGCCATCAAGGAACTCAAAGGGGCCAATGTACCTTGGGATTAGCTTCCCTTTCTTTCCAAACCACATGACTCTCTTCCATGGTGATATTCGAAGGAAGAGTTTATCTCTAACGTCGAACTCCAAGTCTCTTCAGCGGTTGTCAGCATAGATCTTTTGCCGACATTGAGAATATTTTATGTGTTTCTAGATAACTTGAACCTTCTATGTCATCTCTTTCACAAGATCAGTTCCAAGTAGCTTTATTTCTCCAACTTCATCTCAACAGGTTGGAGTTCTACATCACTTTCCATACAAAGCTTCATATGGAGCCACCTGAATACTTGAGTGGAAGCTATTGTTATATGAGAACTCAACCAATGGGAGATGTTTATCCCATCCACCTTTTGATTCTAAAGAGTAGCCTCTTAGAATGTATTTAATCATCTGAATAGTTATTTTAGATTGGCCATCAGTTTGGGGGTGATAAGTCATGCTGAAATTTAATTCAGTACTCAAAGCATGTTGAAGACTCCTCCAGAATTTAGATGTGAACCTGGGATCACGGTCAAAGACAATCAAGATTATAACACCATGTACTCTCAACACTTTCTTTACATATATATTTTTAAGTTTTTTAAGTGAGATATCTTCTCGAATAGCGATAAAATAGACATTTTTGGTTTTTTTAAGTGAGATATCTTCTCGAATAGTGATAAAATGGGTAGTCTTGGTGAGTCGGTCAACCACAACCCATATTTCATTATTTTCGTTGGTCATTTTTGGGAGACCCATGAAAAAATCCATAACGACATTCTCCCATTTCTATATGAGTATAGTTAATGGATGCATCATCCATTTAGACTTTTTTCTCTCTACTTTAACTTGCTGACATAGAAAGCACCTTGAGATATATTCCGCAATCTCCTTCTCCATGTTATCCCACTAAATATGTTCTCAGATATCTCAGTACATATTGGTGCTACAAGGATGGATATAGAATATAGAGATATATACATTTTACAATATCTTCTTCGTTATCCAAGGTAATTAAGGTACACAAAGTTGCGTTCCAAACCGAATCACACCATCATCATCGATATGGAACTCTTGAAGCTTCCCTTCCTTTACTGCATTCAACTTCTTTTGTGACTCCAGATCATCCCTTTGTTCCTCCTTAACCTTCTCTTGAATATATGTTGGCAAAACAATTTTGGAAAGGTAGGATTTATCCCCCACCCTTATGATTTCCTAATACATCCTTTGAATATCCAAGAAGATAGGTTCTTTCTCAATCTGTAACATGGATACAGTAGCAAGTTCTTTTCTAGTTAGAGCATCAGATACCTTGTTCGCCTTTCCAGGAAGGTAGTGAATAGAGTAATCGTAGTCCTTGATTAGCTCTAACAATCTCCTTTGAAAAATGTCGATATCCTTTTGTGTGAATATATACTTTAGGATCTTGTGGTTGGTGTATATGTCACACTTCTCACCATAAAGGTAGTGTCGCCATATTTTCAAAGAAAAAATCATGACTGCTAACACTAGATCATGCGTCAGGTAGTTATTCTCATGGATCATCATCTGTCATGAGAAATAGGCTATCAAATTATCATTTTTCATGAGTACACAACCCAAGAATTTATTTTAAGCATTACTGTATATCACAAAACATTCTACACTTTTCGGTAATGTGAGTACAGGTGTAGTGATCAACCTTCTCTTTATCTCCTTAAAGCTTCCCTCGTATTCTTTTTTCCAGACAAACTTTACCCATTTATTTGTTAACTTAGTTAGAGGGATTGAAAATCGTGAGAAATTTCTCACAAAAAATTGGTAGTACCCATATAAACCAAGAAAACTACAGATTTCTATGACACTAGAGGGCCTGGGTCATTCCTCAATCACTTTTTTTTTTAAGGGTCCATAGAAATTCCCTCACTTGTGATCATATGTCCCAATAATGTGAATTTCTTTATCCAAAAGTCACACTTGTTAAACTTGGTATATAACTTCTCCTTTCTCAATGTCTCTAACATAAGTCTTAGATGTTCTTCATGTTCCTAATTTCTCTTGGAGTAGATGAGAATATCATCGATAAAAAATACCAAAAATCTGTTGAGGTAATGTCTAAGGACTCTATTCATAAAATCCATAAATATTTTAGGGGCATTAGTAATTATGAAGGGAATCACCAGAAACTCATATTTCCCATAACTTTTATAGAATCCAGTCTTCTTAATATATTCCTTCTTCATTTTTAGTTAATGATATCCAAAATGAATATCCACCTTTGAAAAGTATTGATCTCCTCTTAACTGGTCAAAAAAGTCCTCAATCCTTGGAATATGATACTTGTTCTTTATGATGATCTTGTTGAGTTCTCGATAATCAATACATAGCCACATTGATCCATCCTTCTTCTTCACAAAGAGCACTAGCGCACCCCAAGGTGATGCACTAGGGAATATGAACCCTTTGTCCAAATTCTATAGAAGTTGCTTCTTTAACTCCTCCAGTTCGATAGGAGCCATCCTATAGGGAAACTTTGAGATAGGAGTAGTTTTGGGTATGAGTTCTATTGAGAACTCTACCTCATGATCTAGAGGATGTCTGGGTAGCTCCTCAGGAAATACATCACTGTATTCCCTCACGATGGTCATTTCCGAAAGTTTGGAACTTTCCTTTGACTCAACAATTTGGGAAAGGTATGCTTCTTCTTAGGGTATCAAAACCCACAATGTTGAAGTATTTTTCAAAGGAGATTCATGATCTTCATTGAATTTGTATAGGAGCATGGGATGACTTGGAATATGAAAATATATTTTATTTTACCAACAGTTGATATGTGATCTATATAATGAGAGTCAGTATATTCCCATTATAGAGTTGAATTCTACAAAGGGAATTATTACGAGATTCTCTAGAAGAATATTCCCACATATGCCAACTAAATAAGAGTCAAACACTTAGGTTGCAATGATTGCACCACTTGGTGTTTTTATAGATATATCTACTTCAAGGTTTCAGGGCTTCAATTCTATAGTTCTAGCAAACTTTCAAGATATAAAGGAATGTGTAGAACCATAATCAAATAATACTTTTTCCATTATTGAGTGAATAGAAAGTGTACCTTGTATGACATCATTATATTGATCCACTTCCGCTGTAGTTATGTCATAAACCTTCCCTTGTTCCTTTGGATTTGGTGGTTTTTGATGCCGATTACCCTCAAGGACTCAAAGTTTAGTGCACTAGCTTTTCTAGTGCCCTTGCTTCATATAATTGTAGCATTGAACCATGGATGGGGATCCCCTTTATTCTACTACATTCTCCTTCATTCTCATTTCATTTTGATACTCTTGATAATTGTGGCCTTATTTCCTATGATTTAAGAATTTCTCCATCCCTTTGAGGCAGTTCCCATGATGCAAATTACCACATTTTTTGGATGTGGGTCATTGAGCTTTCTTCCCACCTTTATCATTAGATCCTCTGACTTGAAACTCTATATTTCATTTCTTATCACCATAGACATATGAACATTATCCAAACTCCATCTACACTTTGAGGGAACACCGAAAAACTTCTTCAAAACTCCCAAAGTCTCAAATTGAAAGATCATTTTGAAGGTGTGGTTTTAATCCACTAAAAAATCTATCAATTTTGTTATCATTATTGATAACAAAACCTGAAGCATACCTTGAAATCCTTGTGAAACTCACTTCATAGGTTGTGACATATTATCCTTCCTTTTTCTTGAGCTCGATAAATTATATCTCCATATTCGTGTGAAGAGTTCTTGGGAAATACTTGTTATAAAACATTATCTTTAAGCCTTCCCATTCCATCTCTTCAATTTCTTCACTTGGCTTGGTGTTCCTAATAAAAGCCCACTATTGATCAGCCTCTACATCTAGATGATAAATGGATAGTGTCACCTTCTCTATCTCAGAACAGTGAAGAATAGAAAATATATTCTCCATAGAGTTGACCAACTGTTCTGTAACTAGTGGATCAGAAGACCCACTAAATGTCGGTGGTTGTTTTTGCATAAAACACTCAATAGTCATTTGGACACTCTTAGGTGAAGTAGGAAGTTCCCCATTATTCTGGTTATTTTTCATAAAATGAGATAGTTGCATAAAAATCACCATGAAGTTTTGAACTCCACCCCATAATGCATTGGGGATGTCGTTCAGGAAATCATTGCATTGGCCCTCACACGAGTTGTTGGCCTGGTTTCTCCTTGTTCCCACCATTTTCTAAAATATAAAATGTTAGAACAAAACATAATTCAACAAGTCATGAATAAATAAATTATTAATTTGTACAATTTGTACTAAAATCATAACTAATGGGATCAATATGTAAATATTTTTGTGTGCATATTTTTACTTAGTATCATACTAGAGGTTTTCTCTAGGGTTCACTAATCCTAATTCTCTAATTAACTAAACCTTTCCTCTGATACCAACTATAGTGACCAAGCCTTTCTTAAATTACTATTACATCATTATAAAGATAAAAAACATAATAGTATTACACCATGAGGATCCAAAGGTTTAGTTTCCTGGGTAAACTAGGACGATACATAACATTTACAACATCAGACATAAATATTTATTTAATTCATTCTTCTCAAACTTTTTATTGTCCCTTGAAATCTCCTTAGTACACATAATCACCAGAGGATATACATAAAAAAGGGGTAATATAAAAGCCCATTAATAGGATAGATATGAAAAATATAACAATAGGTGATCAAAATAATAACATAGGCAAATTATCATGAACATGAGAGGAAGCATTAATAAAAAACTTGAAATTTTTGAAGGCATAAAAATGAAACATCATGTCTTAGTGGTTAACTACAACACATAGTTGTGAACAAATAAAGAACCATGTTCACACGTCATTTCACTTTAAATAATGAGATTCCTCACATTACTCAATTCATTGGAGTGATGTATAATTCTGGGTGCACCCGTCACATTCAAGCATTCATATTGCGCTATATAATTCCGGGCGCACCCGTTACATCATAACATTTACATTATCATGCATTCCATATTGGAAATATGTCAAACTTGAATATAAAAAATAAACCATGGAAATAAATGGGTTTAAAATCACAAAGAATACATTCATTAAAATTTGGTTCCCAAAATAAATAGGTAATATCATTCTTGACATAGAACTATTAACCTTGAGTGAAGAGTGAAGCAATCTTCGAGGAGTAAAAAGGGTGTGTTTATTTGAAAGAAGAGTTATTTTGGAAAACATTGGGTTTGTCATAAATTCAATTATAAAACATTTCTATCCCATAATAGGTAAGATAATGATGGTAAAATGAATTTTAAGGAGTTACCATACCAAAATGGAGTTAAATATAGAGAACTCAAAGAAATAAAGTTGGGTTTGAGAATTTCCCCTTACCTTGTATCTAAACACTTTATTCACTTTAATATCTTGTATAACCACATTAGATTCATTAATTAACAATTAAAAACCTTTAATATATTAATAATATTCATTCAGGTTTTATTAAGTTCATTTATGGTCCTTTTTATGATTATAGAGTTTAAATTTATTGTTCAGTAATGTTCGTTTTTATGGTTTTTTTTGAACGGTTCACTTATATTCATGAATAGAAATTTATTTAAAATGCAGATAAAAATAAAGAATTTTAATTATATGTTATTGATAATGTTACATAACTTGAAATTATATTATAAATAATTTTTTATACCATGAGGATGAATTATTAGATAATAATTTAATGATAATCATTTGGGTTAATTCGGGCGGTTTTTCGACCACAATGAACTTGTTTTGTTTAATCATTTAGTAATATGTAAATAAGTTAGTTATAGAACATAAAATAGGATATAATAAATATAATATAATCTTTTTCAACCATAAAAATGGTTTAATGAACAGATCTGAAGGTGGTAAAGGAAAATGAAAACATGTCGTTCTTGAAGGTGATAAATTAACACCCCACGAACAACGTTTTCCTTTCTAAAATAAAGTGAAGAGGATAAAGGGGTTGGATGATATATTATCATATTATTATCATAAAATTCAATTATATGTAAGATAATATAGTTAACATACCATGTGGATGAGGATAGGTGGGGAGAGATTAAGAAAATAACTTTAAATTGAAAGGAAATTAAAAGAGGAGAGAGAGGAATTACCTCTTGAATCCTCCTTAAGGCACCTTGGATTGGTCTTTTGATGAGACTAGAAGCTCTTTGGACGTGGGGGAGGGGCTAGGGAATATTTTTGGATAGATTTTAGACAAGTCTTGAAGCTTGAGAGGTGTGGTATTAAAAGGGGAGAGATAGGGGTTATTTATACATGATGAGGGGGTGTTTTTAGAATAAAATATTAAATAAAATAATATATCAGATATTAGACTTGTAATAGTAGTTTTTTGACAAAATAAATCATATATTAATATAATATAATTATTTTTAGACTTTAAATCATATTTATAATTCAAATTCATTAATTTATTAAAAGGAAAGTGAAAAGGAAGAGAAAATGACATTTTAAGGAATCACTTTTTGACTTTAGGTTTTGGAAAGTTCTTTTTAGGTTTGGAAATTGAGTTTATTGTATTTTAAGGAACTGTTTATGAAATTAAATATAACATGGATGAATATAAAGTTATAGAAATTTTATTTAATCATTACATCATGAATGATGCAATTTGAGATATATCGGTTATGTGAAAAACTATATTTTTACTATTCACCTGAAAATTGAAGTATTTCATAAAATTACAAAAAAAAATATCCCTAACCATTTTTCAATGTGTAGAATAAAAAAATGAACTCCATTTTTCAAAAATAATTTTCTAAATATGATTAATTTAATTTTTATTTAAAATCATAATTTACTTAAAAAATACAGATTTTAAAATTAAAACTGAATTTATAGTGCTTTCAAAAATTACATAAGTTCTTATAAAATTATCCTAAAACTAGAAGAAATAGAATTTTTAATTTATAGACACATTTTAGGAGAATAAATTTTCTTTTAAATTAATTATAATTAATTATTTATGGCTTACAAAAATACCAATACTTTTACTATGGTCATATTATCGCTTATAAGATGCCAAAATTTTATTTAATCATTCATGGGTGACATTACTATTATTTTTAATGTTTAATATTCTTAAGGTTCATATTAATGTTCTTAAGGGTAGGTTATGATTCATAAGGGTGGGTTACTATTAATAAGGGTATGTTAATATTCACCAAAAATTATGTTTGTTCTATTAGAATCCAAAAATCACCCTGAACGCAATCATGTATGTTAGATTTTTGAAATTCAAAATATAGAAGTGGAAAAATTAAGTTTAATGATCACATAGTATTTAGTATCATGATATTTCATTATTCTTCCTAATGTGGTTATACTATAAGTAATAATTATAAGAAGGGAATTCCATTGATAAAACATTGGGTCGTTACACCCCTATCCTCATAGGGGGATCACAGATGAATGCAAAGTTCTGCCCGAGCTTCCTCCCCCTCTCTATGTCGAGCTAAACGGTGGATGGTCATTGTAAGGGAGTTACACATACATGGTAGGGATTTCCAGAACTTCTTATTCAACTGGTTTTCTGTAATTTGTGTTTTAAATATTTCACTTATGTTTTATCCTAATACCCTTCTCCTATAAATTCTTTTTTTGGGTTTAACTAAGTGAAACACTTTTCATTTCAACATAGATTGGGTTGAGATTTAGAGTAGGAATCTAGGTTTGTTATGATTATAAAAGTCAAGAATCCTCTTTTTCTCACACATAAATAATATTTTAGTATGATTTTGTATCCCTTTTTCTATTTTTGATATCCAATCCTTGACAACATGATTGTTGTGTCAAGGGGTGATTCTTTGAGCATCGTTTTAAGAGGCAAGAGGGAAGTTGAGATCTTGGCAACCCTCAACCAAAGGATTCCATTAAACCATATGAAATTTTTAGAATAATAAACTATCCAAGATGTGTAGTGAACTTGAAATGATCTCCTTATCTCAAAATTCATAAAATACCACATTTATTTATCAACTATTAAACTCTTTAATTAAGTCATTTGTTTAAACGGTTTTCAAAACCACCCCCTCTCTTAATAATTTTTATTAAAAATACACACTCTAAACCTATAAAAGATCCTTTAGAGATGAAATATGTTCTTTCCTAGACTATAAAATCATCTTTAAATCATAATCAATTTGATGTGTCATGAAAATGCATTCAAATGTTGGTTCCGTTTCTCAAGAGTGCTTTGGTTTTTAGTGTGTGTTTTTATAAATTTTTTTGTAAATTTTGTGAATATTTATTTGTTTTATTTTCTACCTTAACAAATATTTTTGTGTTATGATTTATTTCTTGTGTAGGTTTTTGATATGAAAAATTATACTCCAGGATATTTACCCCCTTTTGAACCCGAACCATAGAGGATCCTACATCAATGACATCGAGACACACAGGAAAATCCTTTGAAGGAGGACACACCACAACTTCAAACTTTTCTAAACCCCTCTTCTTCTGGAACCAAATTAGAAACTGAAATTAATGTGAATAACATGGATGAAAACAATCAAACAATAAAATAAATAACCTCTCCTGATATTGATATCCAACCCATTTATATTGAAATGAAAGGAGAGGCACCAAATTTTGAACTAAAATCCAGTTTAATTCACTTGTTACTGAGATTCCATAGACTGGCTAGAGAATAACCACATTAGAATTTAAAAGAATTTCATACTGTGTTTTCAAAATTAAAATTCTATAATGTTGATGAAGAACAAGAAAACCTTAGGTAATTATCTTTTTCATTATAAGATACTACAAAATATTGTCTTTACTATGTTAATTCACCAATTAGTGGCTGGGAGGACATGAAATGCCTTTTTCTAGAAAAATATTTCCCTACATATTACACTAAAACAATAAGAAAATAAATTTGTTTGATACAAAAATATCAAGGGGAAATTATTCATGAATACTAGGAAATATTTAGAAGACTTTTCTCAAGTTTCCCACAGGACCAAATAAGTTATCTACTTTTAATTTAGTAATTTTATAAATGTTTAATTCCAATTGATTGAATATGATTGATGATATTGTATGTGGTGAACTAGTGTATAAGACCCCAATTTCTACAAGAAACCTAATTGAGAACATGGAATAGAACACTCAACAATTTGGTTCAAGATCCAATGTACCCATTCAAGGTTTCTATGAGTTACAAATACCTGAATTCGAGAAGAAGGTGGACCCAAAGTTTGAAGAGGTAAGTACACCTATTAGACAACTTTACCTTTCCCAAGGTAAATATCAATCTCCTCATCATATCCATTGTGATATATATTCTTATAACACCCACTAATCCATCCAATTTCATTAATTAAGAGAAACATCTGAGAGTTATGAGACAATTTTTCTAGGCCACCCCTATAACCAACCCTTTAGGCAAGAACCTTACTATCCATCCAAACCTGGGTTGAAAAAAACCAATATTATAGGTAAGTGGGTATTCAAACCACTCTAAAAAACCATGGTACCAACTGGGGTGGAGTATTCATTCACCATCCCCACCCAAAAATCCTCAACCACCCCAGAGAACTTTCCAAAAACCCCCTCCAAAACCTGTTCCTAACCTATAAGACATGATTAAAAAATGGCTACCATAAATCTTAAATTCCAACAAACCACCCAAGCTGCCATACAAGTTCTAAAAATGAAATTAGTTCAAATTTCTAACTTGGTGAGGGAAAATCCAAATTCATGTTTTAGGTAAACTACCTTCTTAACTAGTAGTTAACCCAAGGGATATGGGAAATTTTAGTTCTACCCCCCTTTGAAGTGGAACAAAACTTAAAATCCAAATGACTCCTCCAATAGAGTCATACCCTCCTAAGTAAAATTATATTCCAACCATATCAAATGACCCAAATATGAAAAAAAAATCTTGAGAAAAATCCCACAAAAGGAAAGAATGATTCATTTTATGAACCAACAATCCCAACCATTCTTGTTCCATTTTCCCAAAGGGCCACCCAACCAAGGAAACAAAAAGAAAATGAACGTGATAAATAAATATTAGAAACATTCAAAAAGGATAATGTTAAAATATCCTTGATTGATGTCATGAAGCAAATTACACGATATTACAAGTTTTTAAAGGATATTTGTACACACCAAAGGTAACTTATAGGTGATAAGAAGGTGATCTTGGGGAGGAATGTCTCAGCATTGATAGATCCAACATTCCTACCAAATGAAATGATCCTAGAACATTATCGATTTTCTACACCATAGGGGAGTATTCCTTTTTAAATATTATTCTTGATTTGGGTCCTTATATAAATATGATCCCTCACTCCAATTGATCATCATTTCAGGTCAGAGAACTGAATCCCATAGGAGTTATTGTCCAACTTGCAAACTGGAGTACAACACACCCTTTTGTTGTGTTAGAGGATGTTCTTGTGAGGGTACAAAATTTAATTTTTCCTACTCAATTTTATGTGCTCAAAATGGAATATGATAGGATGAATGGACATTCCCCAATTATATTGGGGAGGCCCTTCCTAAAAACTTTCAAAACTATAATTAATGACCACAATTGTACATTAGATATAGATTTTAGTGGTGAAATTTTCCACTTCAACATCCTTGATTTCATGAAGAATCCCTCAGAAGAACATTCCTCTCTGTGTGTTAATTCAATTGATTTACTCCCTTCTCCTGAAAAAACTTCTTTTCATTACCCTGACACCCTTTCTAAGTTTTCTTTATTGATTGAAATTCTAGGAAATGAATCATGCATGGAATGTTGTACCGGTCTATAAAAATGTCATACATGTTTATTAATTGATAATTTCTTGAACACTGAATATCCCATGACCATCGATGATAATACTAAGCATGTAAAATCTCATTAATAATCTAATTATGTTACCATTGAGTAGTTATATAAGATCATTGACCTCCCACTATCACATTCACTCCCATTAGTTCAAAATACATTAGAATTGGAACTAAAAAATCTGCCTCAAGATTAAAAATATTCCTATCTTGAGAATGAAAACAAGATTCCTATCATCATAGTTAGTTCACTCCCTATATAGTATGAATTGAGACTGATTGAACTTTGGAGGGAGTATAAAAAAGCTTTAGGATGGACACTTGTTCACATTCCTAAAATCATCCCATCAATTTGTACACAAAATATATTGTTAAATGATGAGGCTAAACCAATGAGGCAGGCACAATGTAGACTGAACCCAAACCTCTTAGATGTTTTTAAAAAGTAGGTAACAAGATTATTATATATTGGAATCATTTACCACATCTCTGACAGCCAATGGGTAAGTCTAGTATAAGTGGTTCCTAAAACAACGAGTCTAATGGTAATTAAAATTGAAAATAATTAATTGGTTCCAACTCATGTGTAGAATAGTTAGAGTGTCTGTATAGACTATTTCCAACTAAACCTACACACTAAGAAGGACCCTTTTCCACTACCATTCATTGACCATATGTAATATTGTCTAGTGGGGAAGTCCCATTACTATTTTCTTGATGGATATTTTGGATACTTTCAGATCCATATTTCCTTTGAGGATCGGGAAAAGTTGAGCTTCACTTTTCCCTTTAGAACATTTTCATATAGAAGGATTCCAATTGGTCTATTCAATGCTTCAGATACTTTCTAATGATGCATGGTTAGAATTTTTTTGGATTACCTAGAAAATTTCATGGAAGTATTTATGGATGATTTCACTATGTATAGATCTCCCTTTGATTAATGTTTGAGTAGTTTAGGTTATGTACTACGTTGCTATATTGAAACGAATATCATATTAAATTATGAGAAATGACATTTCATGGTGCGAAAAGGTATAGTATTGGTACATGTAATTTCTAGGTATGGTATCCAAGTTTATAAATAAAAATTGGATGTCATTTCTTCCCTACAATTCCCCAAAATTTTATGATATGTGCCGTCTTTCCTAGGCCATGTTGAATTTTACCATTGTTTCATTCATGAATTTAGTAATATCTCACTCTCCCTCTCCCAATTTCTCTAAAAAGAAAAGGAATTTGTTTTTCATAAAGAATGTGAGGAAGCCTTTAAAAAATTAAAATGGAGCTTGAAATCACCCTCGGTAATCCAACCACCTCAGTGGGATTTACCATTTGAGATCATGTGTGATGCCTCTAACTATGCAGTTGGGTAGTCTTATCAAAAAGGGTCGATTGAGCTCCACATGTCATTTCCTATACTTCACATACTTTGGACCCTACACAAGAAAAATACAATAAAACTGACCAATAATTCCTTTCCATTGTGTTTTCCTTGGATAAATTAAGGTCTTGGTTTTAGGGTCTATGTCATTATGTTCTCAGACCATGCAGCCCTCCAATACCACCTTAAGAAACCAGAAGCCAAACCACATCTCATTTGCTAGATGCTCCTCCTTCAAAAATTCAATCTAGAGATTAGTGATAATAAATGAGTTTAGAATGTGGTGACTGACCATATCAGTAGGATCCTACCATCCTCAGACATTATCTCATCCCCCTTTATTCCCATAAATGACATATTTCTTAATGAGAAAATCTACTGAGTGTAAGATTATATTTCTTGGTATGCTGAAATTGTAAATTATTTGGTAGCATCTTTCATTTCTATTGATTTCAATAAAAACCAGGTCAACCATCTAAAACATGAGTCCTTTTGGTACATTTGGTATAACTCCTACCTTTGGAAAATATATAGTGATCAATTATTATGTGCTATGTTCCTAATAGTGATTTTTAGTCCGTCATTAGGTTCTGCCACACTCTTGCTTGTAGGGGACACTTTGTTCCCTAACAAACTACTCTCAAGGTCCTTGGTTATGGTCTATTTTGGACAACATTATTTCTCAATGCCCATTATTTCTATAAATCATTTCCTCGCTATCAAAGAATGTGTAATTTCTCTGAAACAAATGAGATTACACAACAACCCTTTCTCTTTAATGAAATTTTCTATGTTTGTATCATTGACTTTATGGGGATAATTACCAATTCCTTTTTCAAACTATACATTCTTCTAGAAGTTTATTATGTGTCAAAATGGGTAGAGGCATGATCCAAAAGGAAATATGATTCCATGAAAGTGGTGGAATTTTTGAGAACCCAAATATTCTCTAGGTTTGACTTACCTAGGTTCATCATTAGTGACTAGGATTCTTATTTCCACAACTGAACAATACAATCTCTTTTGCATTAGTATGTGGTTGGGAATCGAGTGTCTACTACTTATCACCCAAAAACCAATGGTCAAGATGAGATGTTAAATAGAGAGGTAAAATAGATTCTTGAAAAAACAGTTCAACCCAATAGAAAATATTGGAGTCTTAGACTTGATGATTCATTATGGGATTATTGTACTACCTTCGAAACTCCCATTGGTGTGTCACCATATCAGCTATTTTTTATAAAGAGTTTTCACCTCCCTGTTGAGATACAGCATCAGACCTACTGGGCCATTAAACAATGAAATTATAATCTTTCTAGTGAAGGTTCTCAAAGAAAGTTAAAGATTCAGAAGCTAGAGGAAATGAGAAGAGAATCGTATGAAAACTCATAAATCTATATGGATAGAACAAAGGATTCCCATGACCGCCTCAACCTTCATCATAAATTCCATATTGGGTATAAGTTCCTCCTTTACAATGTAAGGCTAAAGTTTCATCCAAGTAATCTTAATTCCTGCTAGTTTTGTTCATACACTATTACTAATGTTTATCTAATTGGTGTTGTTCTGGTTCAAAATGAAGAAATCAAACAAACCTTTACTATCAATGGGTAGTGGCTTAATCAATTCCATAAATCCCTTTTAGATTCCCTGATGGAGTAACTCTAAGTTCATGAAGCATCCTACCAATAACACTCATGAGTTTTTATCCTTTCTTCCCACATTCTCTTTTTATAATGTGGACAATGCATGTTCTCAGTGTGTGGGGATGAGTACATTCTTGGTTTAGTTAAAAAAATTCATCATCTTTCTTTTTTATTATTTTTTTCTTGTTGGATTGTATTATCACTCTCTCCCTATTTTCCCCCTCACTTTTGTGTTAGAATTTTAATTTTTGATGCCCAATTTATCATGGAAAATGATTCTCACTCAAGAATGGAATTTATTGAAATTTACTAATGAATTTACCAATTTTATATTATTTTAACATTCAAGTTTTTGTTGATGAAATGTTCATTCTAGTATGATTTCAACATTGTGGTGTGTCTTTCTCTTGAAATTTGGTAGTTTATCGATGATATAAATTATGCTATCATTTTGAATTATTTTGAGAATAATGGTTCCCATTGTGTGAATAGTTTAAGGGAAAATTATGTCACTTAATTTCTCCACACATCTTTGCACCCAACCATGAAGTTTGAAAATTTATTACTTAATTGAAGGTAAATATAAGTTAGGTTAATTGTCCTCTTCTTTTGAAAATGATTTTTCCATATGTTCGTTCCTTATCTCATCTATCTCATTACTATATAAAATTTACATATGTGAGTGTACCTACTATTCGACTATTATACGCCCTAAAAAAATACCAAAAAAACAAATAAACACTAAAGAGAGTGATGAAATGTAAAACATATGGGGATATATAGGTTATGAGCTTATGGTTTGACTTTTAGTAATTCTTAAGTGATTGGTACTTGAAATTTGATTGTAAATGATATAGGGAAGGTTTGGTGTAAAGGATCATTTAAGAGAACAAATTTTAAAATAACATATATTTACTCAATATAAAGTAAAAAGAATAGCATGAAATGGTTGTCACACACACATGTATAGAATTAATAACATGATTAAATTTTGAATTATTTTCTTATATTGGTATGATGCATCTCTTTTAATTTTGTTTTAATACAATTTTTGAGACATCCTTCTCCATGATCACTGAGAATAAATCCTCAGTGTGATTTTTTTCTTTGATCACATTTCTATTGGGAATTAAATTTTCATTGAATTTTAAATATTTTTGAAGTTTGGAATATCTCCATGTTTAATTTTTGGAAATGTGACTTTTCCCAGGAGTGAAAATGTTTAGGTGTGGGGGTGTGATCACATTGTGATTCACTATTTCATTTTCACCCTTACACCATTGTGCAAAACTATTTTTTTATAAAAATAATAAAAAATTGAACTTAATTTTTGATTCAATTTTTTTTTATCATAGTCAAAAAAATTTAATGTTACTTTTTTTATAATTACATTGTAGGTGGAGGTGATTTGGAGGGCCCGTGATGGAGTTTAAGAAAAATGGGACAAACTGCGCAGGATCCAAGCACACCAGTGGACACAACCACACACTGATACTAAAACATGCATCCAAATGGGATGATATTTTGTGGTATGATCTATAATTAAATGGGAAAAATTTAATATTAAAACACCTAATATCCATTAGTCAATTAAGAGTACCATATGAACCAATCTATTCAGGGAATCAAATCTGCACAAAATCAATAATGGTGTTTCGTATTCTATCGATATCTCTAGATTAATTTGCTCAAATAGTGCCACATATTCAGTGGAGATATTAAGGGGGGATAAAAAAATTTAATTTTCTCAAAAGAGATATAAGACTGTATGGTGGTCGAAAACCATGGGCCAAGTGGTTTTTTGAAATCTATGACCTCAAAACCTTCTTCAAATTTTCTTATAAAATGATACCTTGGGAAATACATTTGTAAGTTAGACCAAGGAGAAAATATCTATCAATTTGGAGACCCAAATGAGTCCTATCCTCATCCAATAAGTTATAGAGGACCCTATCCTCAAAGGGGGTCAATTATGAAGGTGAAGTTCCACTTGAGCCTCATCCTCCTCTTGATGGGGAGCTAAACAGTGGAAAATCGTTTCAAGGGAGGTACACATACTTGGGATGGATTTATGGCACTTTTTATTCTAATGTTTTTTCTAATTTGTGTTTTAAATATTTCACTTATGTTTTATCTTAACACTCTTATCCTATGAATTCTTTTTTTGAGTTCAACTAAGTAAAACAATTTTCATTTCAACACCGATTGGGTTGAGATTTCAAGTGAGAATCATGGGTTGTTCCAATTAAACAAGATAGGAATACTATTTTTCTCATATATACATAATATTAGTATGATTTGGTATCCCTTTTTCTATTTTTTATATCCCAACCATGACAACATGATTGTTTTTTCAAGGGGTGATTCTTTGGGTATCGTTTTAATAGGCAAGAGGGAAGTCGAGATATCGACAACCATCAACCAAAGGATTCCATTAAACCATATGAAATTTTTAGAACAATGAAATATAAAATATATGTAGTGAACATGAAATTATTTACTTCTCTGATAATTCTTAAAACCCCAACTTTATTTATAAATTATTAAACTCTTTAATTAAGTAATTTTTTCAAACTATTTTCAAAACCACCCCCTCTTTTAGTACTTTATATTAAAAATATGCACTCTAAACCTATCAAAACTCATTGAGAAAATACCTAGGGTATGGTATATACTATAAAATAATTATCAAATAATAATAAATTTTATGTGTCATGCCAAAACATTTAGATTACAATTAACTAGAAATGAATATTGAAACCAAATGAATATAAATTGAATGATTTCATAAAAAACTATTTTTATGATCCAAAGTCAATTTATCTAAATAAATTAAATTATTAAATAAAATTGAATGATATTAATTAAATTTGAATATTATATATTCAATAATATATGTTTGATATTCATCCAATATATTTTAAATGCATAAGATAAGAATAAATCCAGTTTTACAATTAAAATTTGTATTTTTATGAAGAGAAAATGTTACCATATTTTAGTGGAGCACCTACATTAAATATGAATTTTTACACTTTTATAAATTTAATATGAAAAAATAAACTTCATTTTTTAATGAAATATTTCAAAATTATTTTATGGTTCTTTTTTGGTATTTTTCAGTGACGTTTCATTTCTTTGATGAATAGTGAAAAATTATGGATTTTAATTCAAAACTGTTTTTTCTTCGAATTTATTTATAAGAATAAATTACTATTTTTATAGTTTTTAAAAATTAATTAGATAAATTTTAAAAAAAATTAATCCAATTCATTTCATTGGAATCAATTTCACTTTGAATTTTGATATAAAAACTTATCAATCTTTTCGAAGTTTTTATTTTAAAAAGCTTGTATTATCATCCTATCTATGGGATTTTTTTTAAATTAATTTCTACCACTTATGTTATTGGATTTTAAAAAAAAATCAGTCCATATTTTAAATAAAAGTAATTTAAAAAAAATTAATATTATAAATATATTTTTTGATAAAAAATATTAGTAAAATTGATTAAAATTAATTATAAGAATTAAGAGAAAAAATAACATAACAAAGGTCTAAACATTAAACATAAGGCCCACAATGAACTATAAATTTGTTTAAAATAAATTGGTTGTTAATATTTCAACTGTATCATCATTTTATCAAATATTTTTCATTATGGGAGCCACTTTACATGGGAAAAATGTGGGTGGAATTCCCTTTTAAAAAATTTACAAGTATGCCACTACTCCACCACTGTAAAAAGGAAGTCACCCCCCACACTTATTCAGACCTTTAAAGACATTTGTATCATCAAAAATATGCCCAAATAATCTCCAAAAATCCCTCCCCTAAACCTAAAGTCCTAAATATGTGCATATATCCATCAAAGGAATCCATTTGGTGCAAACCAAAAGTAGTTACCTGAAAAAGAAGTAAAATTATTCAACATGCATTTATGTTTTATTTCATTATCCACCAATTAAATTATTATTATTTCAGGATTTTATAAAAAAATAAGTATCCTAAATATACTAAGATGTTTTTAAGTTAAGTTTTATACTTCCACCTATACACACTTTCATCAAATGGTCAATGAACTTATCATTCATGTGTATCGCGAACTACCGCCTCATGAAATGATGTCATTTGTTTTTTACTTTTCCACCTATCATGGATGAAAATTATGATATAAACTCTACTTTTATATGATATATATAATATTTATGTTTTCTTCATACTTAAATAATTTTAATTTATCAAATTCTTTCATGCGTTCAATTTAGTGTAAAATACGATAACATCATCTGTAGACGTGTGGACTACCGACTCCTCAAAACGATGTGATATGTTTACACATTACATGGAATGTATTAATGATGGTTATAATTTACAAATGTGACATAAATAACATATATATGATATTTTTTACATAATTACCTTTATGTAAATATAATATATTATTTTCTTTATTACCCCTTCACACACTAAAAAAGTGATAACGTCATTCATGGATGTGTGGATTACCACCTCCTCGACAAGATGTGATTCATTTTACATCACATGAATTATATATATATATATATATATGATAAAATAATATTAAATTTATTATATAATTTTAATTCTATGAAGATAAATTTTACTTACCATATTTCTATAATGATCATTGAAAAATGGGAACGTTACTCATTCTTACGTATGGTCTACCATCTCTATGATTTTAACGTTGATTCAGTTTTTAAAAACTTATTTAATTATTGGTTTTAAAATTATATTTTATGTATAAATATGATAATTATTTCATGGTTATTATTATGGATATTTTTATATAATTATCCATTTGATCATTGCTGACCCACCAAATTCATTTTTGAAACATAAACCGGATATTTTCAAAACACCCGATGTAAACTTAATTGTTTAAGTAGTTGTTTACAACATTATAATAAGTAAAATAAAGTTAATGATAAACATATAAATGGTTATTAATAAATAAAATAATTCACATAAGTTTATTATTCCAGAATATGAAGACATGTGACAAATCAGACTCAAGTTAAGGGATTTTCATCTCAATTTTACATCTATGAGATAAATTTCATATTCACCACTTACTTATTTTGTGTGGTGTATCTACTACCTTGTTTGATATATTATATCATAAATAATTTTAGCTTCATGGATTTTAAATTTTTATCTTGAATTTTATCTTTCAAATGGTTTTTACAAGAAAATTTCCATGTGGTAAAAGTTATCTTTTCAATCTCACTTTCTTTTTTGATTATTAATTTATCACTAAATAATCACTTTATTATGACCATCTTACATTGTAAATAACATTTATTTTAGATATCCATAATATTATGTGATGGGTTTAATTATTTCTTAAACTATATACCATTTTTACACATGATGTTTACTTTATATTTATTTGATTAACTGGGAAAATATTAGTAAATTTGTTTCTTTTACTCAATACAAATATTTGATAAGGAACTTTGTTCATGAATTTGTATTGATTTTTAAATATATAAATATTTATTTTGACTGGTACGACATGATTTTTGGACCATTTAAGTTAATAAATTTGATTCATTGTTAGTCTCATTAGATGAAATCACTTGTCAAAAAACTCTTTGAGTTTGTTCCATGTAGAATATAAGGGTTTATACACACATATTTAAATTGTATTCTGAATGGTCTTGATAGTAGTGTGATAAACCATCTTGGGAAAGGTATTGAAGGTAAAGGTACCATATACCTAAGAAACAAGACATCCAATAATTAAGCATTTACTTTATTGATAATTCAGTTATTATTATTTTTACACATGATATTTATGCTTTGAAATTTTTTATAGATGCATTTTATTCTTAGTTATTTGGTTAAATATAATGTGTCTTTAGTTATTTAAGTTTCTATATTGGTTATGACATATCCAATTGTTTAAATAGAAATTGTGTTCAGTTATTTATCCTTATTTATTTTTTATTCTTATTGATTATTTATTACATTATTTGTATTAATACCCTTACTGAGAATATTATCTCACCCATATTTTGTTTCCTTTCCCTAGGATATGAAAATGAATTCTTGGAATGAGTTTCAAGGCAGCATTTTATAAGTTTTTTCTATGTATTATGTTTTATTTTCTATTTCCCACTGAAATATGGGTATCATGTATTTAATATTGTTTTCTAAAACTTATAAACTGATTGGTCCTTTGGTATTTCATTCCTTATAATCATGAAAATGTAATAAAATTATGGACTGACTCTAGGCTACTAGGGTCAGGGTGTCACAGTTAGTATCAATGGATGTTTTTCAGCAACATTGGAAACTATATTTAGTAAACATATATTAGGGAACATAACCCTAAGATAGACTTTGTGGACTAGTATATAAGAATATCCTAATAATTTAGTAGGGTAGAGATTATGTGGTTATTCTAATCAATACATCCTTGTTTAGATACAACAATTGGACATGGTTTTGGAAATTATTTATACAGGGGTAACAAATTTGAAAAGGTGTGTTAAACCTAACCCGAGCATAACCTAGTACACGAAAATGGTCCTTACTGTGCAACTAGTTTAATACTCCAGAGGAATACGCTTAAGATAATTCAAGTTTTATTTACAAATAATTATGAGAGATTTGAAATTGAATATATCCTTAAAGAACCTATGTTTATGATTATGAGATTAGCTATTCATAAATATCTCAATTTGTGTTAAGTTTTCCACCATATTTATAATTATTCTAAATTCATAATTTTATTATCTAATACATTATGGTCTATTGTTTATAAATGTTCCCTAGAATGAATAATGGTATCAATAGTCATCGACAATGTAGATGTTTCCCTGTTGATAAATACAATATATCTAGTATTGGAACTAATAAAGTTATGGATATATTATGGTAGCTTAATTATGTTATGACACATAACATTTCTCGAATGGAGAAACTTATTCCACAAATATATTCTCTAATTTTGGATCACTTTATATGACAGAGTCCCCCATCATATAGTGTGACTACTGATCTAATGGTGGCTGAGCAATGGATTAAGCCTTTAGAGAAGATATTTATTGAATTTGGATTTGGTGAAATGGAAAAGGGTACACTTACAGTGTATTATATCAATGGATAAGCTGATAAATGGTGGTAATTGATCTATAATATTGTGGAGGAAGAATAAATAGAATTCATGGAATGGAAATCATTTAAAAACACATTATTTGAAAAATATTTCCCTCATGAGTAATAAACTAATATGAAGTGAAAGTTATTTAGTTTAAAGAAAATGTAGGAATAAAGTGTTGTTGGGTATGGAGATACCATTACAAGGTTAGAAAGGTATCCTACAGATTTCATTCTCAACACAGAGTACAAGATTGACCATTTCTTTTAGGGTCTTAGGAAAATTCTCTGAAGGTTGCTTGTGTCTCAATATTTTTCTTTATATAATGAAATAATTTTTCATGCTATCACGACAGAGAAATAATTCTACAAGTCTTATATATGAAAAGTGAATCAAGTGAAGAAGATAATGGAAGAGAAAATGAAAGATAAAGGGAAAAAGGGAAATAAGGATTTTCTAACATGTTATAACTGTGTAAAAAATCACCCTAGTAAATGCTTGAAAATATTGGGAGTTTGTTATAAGTTTGGAGAAAAGGGTCACAAGGAAAAATAATAAAAAGGGAAAAAAGTAAAATGCTACTATTAATTGTTACAACTATAAGGATATGGGGCACTATGCAAATTAATTCCCTAAGCATCGAGGTAATATAACTCATAAGAATCTAAGGGATTATGGTTAAGCATATATTATTATCACAATAAAAGTTTAATGATTAATGTAATTATGAATTTGGACCTATAAAATATGTTATAAAAGTATATTATTGTTGATGGTCTCATCATATTAATTATGAAATATATAATTATTGTACTATAGTAAAATTTCATTAAAGATTTGAGATCATATGTTGAAATATACCAAGAAAAGAGATTATTTATAAAGTTAAACATTTTTTAAAAATATATTTTTGAGGGAAAATAAGCCTTAATATATTCATAATTTTCAGAAAATTATGTTTGGATAAATAAATGATTGGTTTTGATATGTTTAGACTAACTTAGAATAGATTAATTAGTTTTTAACAAAGTTTTTTGTGCTATAATTTATGGATTTTATAACACTTTTGGATTTATAGAATATATCCAATAACATGTGTTTTACTTAAATAATAATGAATAATGAATTTTTCCAATAAATTTTAATGGTAAATAAAGTTATTTACATATTTCAAGAGAAAACATGATGAAGGTGTTCACATGTTTAGTATGTGATGATTAAAGATCTAAATTATTTTTATGGCATGATGATGATAATTTCTTTCAGGAAATTCAATGAACTTCTTTTTAAAGTGTTATATAATACTCTTTTAGAAAATTCAACCATTTATGAAATGGTTTAAGTTGATGTTTGGATGAAGTTTTAGATGTTAATGTATTAAATCACCATATTATGGAATCTTTTCTATGAAATTAAGTAGAAATAGTTCAAGTTACACCCAAATGATAATATTTTTCATATTAAATAAAAATGTATCAAGTAATTTTTTAGGTCCACAAGGCTGAATACCCTAAGAGGGGGGGTGAATCAGGGTATGACTAATTTAAAATTCAAGCCCGTTCTGATCTTGTTTCGCTGTTAAGCGAAACACTCTTCTCTCTCTTTCCTATTGTACAATATAAACAGAAAGTAAAGCAAGCACAGGACACAACAATTTTACTTGGTTCACCGCTAAGGGCTACGTTCAAGGAGCATACGCCGACAGGTTACCAGTAGTACCAATTACACTAAACTTCACTAGTTGTGGATTAAAAGGTTCAGGCTAGATCAATTCTAAGCCCAGGCTCACTGCCTTTACAAGTTTAGGGTCATCTCACTGCTTTCCCAATGGTCACTCCCTGTTTCTCTCTCTCTGGCTCACTGCCGGTGGAGAGGATCACCTTCTTTCTCTTCCTTTGCTCACTGCTCTTGGAAGGAATCCACTCACAGTTTATAGACCTGTAGGTCTCTTCATTTTCATGAAAGAATACATCTTCCTCTTTATATAGATGCTCTGTTGAAGTAAAACTTTCACCCATAGATGAATATCTCTTTGCACTGAAGGTATCGAGCAAACTTCCATCTTCCACACAGCCTGAAAATCAATTCTGGAAATAAACCTTACTTGGTGTGAAAGTCAATCTCGGCGTGCAAGTATCGGCGCGCAAGTCACAACTGGCGCGCAAGTCTACCTCAGACACTTGCACGACACAATCTTCCCCAACTCCAAACTTGCATGACTCTCTTCCTTTTATGCCCAAACCAATATTTGCGCGCAACTGCCAACCGGCGCTCAACTTCTCACACTAGCGCACAACTTCAACCACTGGTGCGCAACTTCACATGCGCGTCCCACACACCACTTGCACAACCACCACGCATGCGTGACGGGAGCTCTGATTTCTCAAATTTTTGAACTCCAATGAAAAATGAAGAGGGGTGGTCCAGTATTTATAGGTATTTGGCCACCCCTGCGCGATGGCGCGCAACTCTCCCTTCGGTGCGCAGGTCTCAGCACGCAGGTCTCATCCCCTGCAAGTTACTTGCGCGACCCAATTCCAAACTTGCACGAACCTATTTCCTTTGCAATATTTTGATCTTATAATCTTGAAAAACCATAGGCGTGCAAGTTCTCAATCTTCCAAGGGATCGGCGCGCAAGTCTCTTCACGGCGTGCAAGTCAACTGCGCGACACCACCAATACTTGCGCGAAACTTATCCCTTTGCCATATTTTGATGATCTGATCATGAAAAACATATGGAGCGCAAGTTTCCAAGCCTTCATGTACACGACGCGCAATTCCCTTTGCCAAAAACCACTTTTCTTCATTTGTCGATTTTTAGGTCCAAAAATTTGGTAAACACTAGAAAACGGCACCACCTTGTATCTGTTCTTTTTGTACCGCCTCCAGATCATCCATTCCTTTGTCAAAGTTCTTGAATCAAACATTGATCATTGACCATAGCTCTTGAACTTGACATTCTACCATGAAATCTCCTTTTTCAACAAATTTGTATGTCATGGTTTTCTTTGTCAACAATCACCACTCAGATGTCCACTTTGTCAACAAACACAATCACCTCAAAAATGCTTCAATGATACCTTGAGGTATTTTTTCCCAACAATCTCCCACTTTGGATTTGTTGACAACTCTTCCATAAAAGGATACATCATTGATTCTTCAGCCACCATTTTCCTTTTGCGATTCTGATAGCGATCAAGGATTTACTCAACACATACTCTAAGCCCACATGAGCAATGCTCAGCATGAGAAACAAGAGTAAATGAAAAGTTCATCAATGAATCACTTCATCTCTGACATCCACTGTTGACACCAAAATGATACCAATTTTTACCAAACTGATACCAATTGTTGGAAATATTCTTACCACATTCCAATATCTCTCTTTTGATTTTATCACGATCCTCAGCTTTCGTGATATCTATTCTTTGATCAATCACTTCTAGCATTGTCAGATTTTAAAACGCTCCCCCTTACTGTTCACAGCTGAATCCCTTGTTGACTTTAAAACCTCTTTAGCCCTATTTCCTGTGTTGTCCTAGCTAAGCTATGGCTAATCACATTCAACTAGCTTTAACTCCCCCTATCTGGCTGCTCCACTTGTCAACTTCTCCTCATATCATTCATAATTTATCAAATCTCCACATTATCTCCCCCTTGAACAATCACTATTTTCTCCCCTTTGTCAACAAGCCCAAAGGTCACTCCTTTGTAGTCTGTAACAGAGTAGAGAACAAATCAGCACATTAGGGAAAAACACATCATACCTCGGGGAGAGGGGGGTGTGTCACATCCACATGCTTTTAAGTGCGGGGAATCGACTGAACTCCCAGAGCCAGTCGATGCCTTTCGAATGATTCCTTGGGTAAGGCCATTGTCAGAATATCTGCAACCTGTAACTCTTTAGGCACATACTCCAACTTCACAATCCCTTGCTCCACTTTCTCCTTGATAAAATGATATTTGATCTCAATGTGCTTTGTCCTTGAGTGATGAACTGGATTTTTTCTAAGATTGATAGCACTTGAGTTATCACACTAGATTCCGATCGGAGACTTCACTTCAACTCCCATATTTTCAAGATGTTGTTTCATCCATAATAACTATGTGCATGCTTGAGTGGCCGCAATATACTCAGCTTCTACAGTGCTTAATGAAATGCAATCCTGCTTCTTGCTTAACCAAGCAATACATAGTCCTCCAAGATAGAATGCACCTCCAGATGTTGATTTCCTGTCATCCACTGAACCGGCCCAGTCTGCATCAGTATATCCCAATAACTCTGTCTGATAGTTGTCGTTATATGTCAATCCGAAGTCCACCATGCCCTTGATATACCGAATTATTCCTTTCACTGCTAGCATGTGACTTTCCTTGGGATTACTCTGATATCTCGCTGCTTGTCATGTGGCGAAAACAATATCAGGCCTTGTCGCAGTCAAGTACAGCAAACTTCCAATAATTTGTCTATATTCTGTGATATTAACTACCTTTCCATCCTCATCTTTTGATAATTTCATCCGGGTAGCAACCAAAGATTTCATCTCCTTGGAATTTTCCATACCAAACCTTTTTAACACCTCCTTGGCATATTTGGATTGAGAAATGAATGTTCCATTCCTTCCTTGTGTTACCTGTAGACCAAGGAAAAACATTAGCTCTCCAATCATTGATATTTCAAACTAATTTTTCATGAATTCGGAAAACTGTATGCACTGAGCTTCATTTGATCCACCAGATATTATGTCATCGACATAGACTAGCACCATCATCCTTTGATTACTATTGTTGTTGAAATAGAGATTGTAATCAACTCCACCACGCTGGAAACCAAGCTTCTTCAAGTACTGATCAAGCCTTGAGTACCATGCTCTTGGTGCTTGTTTCAGCCCATACAACGCCTTCTTCGGCCTACAAACTTTGTTCTCATCCTCATGAATGAGAAAGCCATCTGGCTGCTCAATGTACACCTCTTCTTCCAGAACCCCATTCAAGAATGCGGATTTGACATCCATCTGGAACACTTTGAACTTTCTTTGCACTGCTATGGCCAAAAATAATATGATTTTCTCTAGCCTTGCAACCGGTGCAAATGTCTCATCTACATATATTCCCTCTATCTGGGAGTATCTCTTTCACACTAGTCGTGCTTTGTTTCGAATCACATTTCCATCTTCATTCATCTTGTTGCGATAGACCCATTTAGTCCGGATGACATTCTTGTCTGCTGGCCTCGAAACAATCTCCCATGTTTGGTTCTTCTCAATCTGGTCAAGCTCTTCATTCATAGCCTGAACCTAGTTTTTATCTTCAGCTGCATCGGAAAAACATTTCGGCTCCACCTGAGATAAAAATGATGTTTGCTGTAATGATTTCATTCTTCGAGTCTGAACTGGAGTTGTATGATCACCAATGATATTATGCCTATCAATTTGAGCTTGACTCTTCGGATTCCTTGTAGACACAGACTTGACACTTTCTTGTTTATCATTAGTATATTCTTCTAAGTCAACCTCTGCCACTTCTACTCCCCCTGTTTCGCTTACCTCATCATCACTTTCATCCAAAAACTGTTCACTAGGTCGTTGAGCATTCTGTTCATTTTCAACTATAGTGACATCATTACTCTCAACAATTTTTCCCAGCCTTTTGTTGAAACATTTATATGCTTTAATTTTCCCTGAGTATCCAAGGAATATCCTCTCATCTCCTCATGCCTCAAACTTCCTGTGATTTTCTTTTTTGAGAATGAAACACTTACTTCAAAATATTCGAATGTATTTCAACGTTGGATTCTTTCCGTACCACAGTTCATACGGAGTCTTCCCTTACTTCAGACACAATAGAGACATGTTTGAAACATAGACCGATGTCAAAACTGCTTCCTTCCAAAATTTCTCTGGTAGGTCTTTATCAATAAGAATTGTTCTGACCATGTTGTTGATGATCCGATTTCTCCTTTCAACCACTCCATTCTGTTGTGTAGTTCTCACTGATGAAATTTGATGCCTTATCCCGTGTTTCTCGATATATTCTTTCACTTGACTATTTGTGAATTCTGTACCGTTATCTGTACATAAATTCAAAATTTTCTGCCCAAGCATCCTTTCTGATTCCCTCCTTTACTTCTTTATGAAACTGAACACCTTTGTCTTATGGGTAATGACAAATACACAGGCCATTCTGCTATAATCATCAATGAAAATAACATAGTACCTTTTTCCATTTATAGCTCATGGTGAGATAGGTCCACATACATCAGCATGAACCAATTCGAGCACTCTAGTTGATTTCTGTTCCTTTGGCCTATATGTCTTTTTGATGATCTTCCCTTATTGGAAAGCATCACATGTATGAGTGCGATCACATGATAGTTTGAGAAGGTCTCTAGCAGCATCACACTTTACGATATCCTCTATAGATAGTTGGAATAGATGACCAAGTTGCTTATGCCACAGCTGGTTTTCTTCCTCTCTGGATAAAAGGCATGTATCTTATTCCCCACCTACAAGGTAGATATTTCCCTTTGTCCTTTTTCCCTACAAAACAACTACTCCATCTTTTCCTTTCACAACACACATCTTCTTGGTAAATCAGATAGAGTGCCCAGAGTCACATAGTTGACTGACACTGAGAAAGTTATGAATGAGACCCTCTACTACCAAGACATCAGCACGTCTCATTTCTTTGCCCCCAAACTTGGCTTTCCCTGAGCCAAAAATCTTCAGGCATTCATCGTTTCCAAATTTGACAACTCCTTCTTTGTCATATTTTATGCCTGTAACAAGATCCTTATTACCCGTCATGTGAGATGTGCAACCACTATCAAGGATACACACACCAGAGTGGTCTGATGCTTTAAGGGTAATCTCTGCCACCACGGCCTTCTCAATTTTCTTCTTCTTGGTCAATACTTTTTCTTTCATACTCGGCATGGATTGAGGCTTCTGTTCTTTCTCAGAGTTTGATGGACCAGCTTCATCTTGCAAAGCTGCAAATCTATTCTGCATTTTTAACTCACCTGCAGGTTTATTGACCTACTGCTTGTGAATGTTTTGATTCCGCTTTGGATCATTTCTCTATATGGTCGAAGTATAGTACCTAGCCATGTGCCCAAATCCTCTACACCAAAAATAGTGTCCTTCGAAATATGTTCTGTACAATCATTCTCTGTTTGGTTTCCACCTCTGTTCTTGTTCCCTTCGACATCTCTTGTCTATGGAACACACATACTATGAATGTCCCATCTTCCTGCAACAATAACACCTGATATATGGTGCATTTCTTCATGGTACTTCAGCACTACGATTTTCCCTTTGGGATCTTTGAATATTCTTATTCTATTTTGTGCCCAAATCAACCTTTAATTTCAGGACGGGTGCTTGCGGTCTAACATCAACAACCACATATTTTTGTTTCTTATCAAGCCCTGAATCAACCTTAGCATTTGAGATTTCTTGCTGCTTCACTCCTGCTGAACTACGAGCATCCTCTTTCATCTTCTATGTCTTCTGAATGGCCTACTTTTCTGATATCATATTAGGGGTTAAGATTTTTTCTTGATCCTTCATTTTTATTCGTTGACTAACCACTTCTTCTTCAAGCTCTTTGATACGTCTGACCTGCTCCTTTCATATGTTAGTCAAACAATCAATTTCCTTCTTTTGTTCCTCAATTTTAAGCTTATGATTAATACTATTTTCTGATCTCTCCAGTGTTGAGGATTTTATTTTTTCAATTTCTTATAACATCTCAGACTTTTCTTCATCCTATTTTTTCATATAGAGTTTGGAATCATGAACCACTTTATTGGCTTTCTTCGTTTTGGATCTCCAAACATCTATCTTCTCAAGAGCTGCTTCCAATTCAGCTTCCATATCAACTATCCCTTCAATTTCTTATTCTTCTTCATCAGTGTAAGCTTATTCCTTTTTTTGAGAACTACTAACAATCGCCACCAAGGCATTTACCCCACGATCTCTGCAATTTTCTATCTCATCAACCTCTTCATCCTCAGACTCATCTGAACTTTCAAATTCTTGTGAAAGAAGATTCTTCTTCTTGAATAAATTTCTCTTGAATTGTTTCTTCCCTTTCACAAATGCTGAAGACTTCTTCTTGGGAATTTCAACTTCATCTTCATCATTTTCTTCTTGAAACTTTTTGGGGAATCTTGCAGCAAGATGACCAACTTTTCCACATCTAAAGCAAGCGAGTGGAAGTTTCCCTTTGAACTGTCCTTTTCCTCTTTGAAGATTTGAGGAAAGGAAAGACATAACCTCATCTGTCTCTTCTTCTTCCTGATAATCTTCAATGGTGAGCGTTTTCATGGCCTTAAATGCCATCTCTTTGGATTTTCCCTTTTCCACAGCCTCGTTGTCATCATTCCTCATCTCATATGTAACCAAGGTACTGTGTAAGTTATCCAATGTTAGCTCTTTGGGATCTTTATCTTCTAGAACAGAAACTTTTGGATTGAACCGAGGTGGAAGCTTCCTCAAGATGCGCTTTACGATCTTTATGTCTTCAATGACTTCACCAAGACCTCACATATCTTCCACAACAATATTTACCCTGTCAAAGAATGCATCAACAGACTCATTCGGGTTCATCTTCATATCTTCATACTTATTCCAAAACACTTGCAGCTTTGCCTCTCTGACCTTTGTATCTCCTTTATATATATTCAATAGCTTTTCCCACATGGCACGTAACATTTTTCATGACATCACCTTTGTATAGATAGGATTGTAAAGGGCTCCCCCTAAGGCATTAATTGCTTTGGAATCTGCATCCAACTCTCTACGTTCAGCTTCTGATAATGCGCCACTATTAATATCAGTTGTTATGCCATGCATTGCTGCTGTGAATACATCCATTCCCAAAGATCGGAAGTAGTGTTGAATCCAATTCTTCCGTAGATAAAAGTTTTTCCCGTCAAAGATTGGAATCCCTTTATGGTTGGTGACCTCCATTGAGAGAAGAACTAATATCAACCTTTCCCTCTGATACCAATTGTTAGGTCCACAATGATGAATACCCTGAGAGGGGGGGTGAATCAGGGTATGACTAATTTAAAATTCAAGCCCGTTATGATCTTGTTTCACTGTTAAGTGAAACACTCTTCTCTCTCTTTCCTGTTGCACAATATAAACAGAAATTAAATCAAGCACAGGACACGGCAATTTTACTTGGTTCACCGCTAAGGGCTACATCCAAGGAGCATACGTCGACAGGTTGCCAGTCGTACCAATTCCACTAAACTTCCCTAGTTGTGGATTACAAGGTTTGAGATAGATCACTTCTAAGCCCAGGCTCACTACCTTTACAAGTTTAGGGTTAGCTCATTGCTTTCCCAAGGGTCACTCCCTGTTTCTCTCTCTCTGGCTCACTGCCAGTGGAGAGGATCACCTTCTTTCTCTTCCTTTTCTCACTACTCTTGGAAGGAATCCACTCACAGTTTATAGACCTGTAGGTCTCTTCATTTGCATGAAATAATGCATATTCCTCTTTATTTAGATGCTCTGTTGAAATACAACTTTCACCTGTAGATGAATATATCTTTGCACCGAAGGTATCGGGCAAACTTCCATCTTCCACGTAGCCCAAAAATCACTACTGGAAATAAACCTTACTTGGCGCACAAGTCAATCTCAGCGCACACGTATCGGCGCACAAGTCACAACTAGCGTGCAAGTCTACCTCGGACACTTGCGCGACACAATCTTCCCCAACTCCAAACTTGCGCGACTCTCTTCCTTTTATGCCCAAACCAATATTGGCATGCAACTGCCAACCGGCGCACAAATTCTCACACTGGCGCTCAACTTCAACCACCGGTGCGCAACTTTACTTGCGCGTCCCACACACCACTTGCACGACCACCACACCTACGTGACAGGAGCTCTGATTTCTCAAATTGTTTAACTCCAGTGAAGAATGAAGAGGGCTGGTCCAGTATTTATAAGAATTTGGTCACCCCTATGCGACGGCGCGCAACTCTCCCTTCGGCGCGCAAGTCTCGGCGCGTAGGTCCCATCCCCTACAAGTTACTTGTGTGACCCAATTCCAAACTTGTGCGAACCTCTTTCCTTTGCAATATTTTGATCTTCTAATCTTGAAAAACCATAGGAGCGCAAGTTCTCAAGCTTCCAAGGCATCGGCGTGCAAGTCTCTTCACGGCGCGCAAGTCACCTGCATGACACTACCAATACTTACACGAAACTTATCCATTTTCCATATTTTGATAATCTGATAATGAAAAACATATGGCACGCAAGTTTCCAAGCCTTCATGTACACGGCACGCAAGTCCCTTTACCAAAAACCACTTTTCTTCATTTTTCGATTTTCAGGCCCAAAAATTTGGCAAACACTAGAAAACAGCGCCACCTTGTATCTGTTCTTTTTGTACCGCCTCTAGATCATCAATTCCTTTGTCGAAGTTTTTGAATCAAACATTGATCATTGACCACGGCTCTTGAAATTGACATTCCACCATGAAATCTCCTTTGTCAACAAATTTGTATGTCATGGTTTGCTTTGTCAACAATCACCACTCAGATGTCCACTTTGTCAACAAACACAATCACCTCAAAAATGCTTCAATGATACCTTGAGGTATTTTTACCCAACATAATTATATTTCCTTATATTCATAGAGAATGAAATAATTCCTCAAATCTAGTAAAAATGGTCTTGTAACAAAAATATTGTCCTATTATCCTAATTTTTTATAATATAAATGGCCTTTATGCACACCACTATTTTATGGAACTGTGGTAAAAAACATTCTCATGGACATGTTCCCTATCACACTCCATCAGAATATGATAGTTTTATTTTTCTTCCATGTCAATGTTTTCACTAATTTTCTCGTATTTAAAAGACTAGTTTTGTAGTGTCCTTCGCATTTCATATTCCTTATTATTTAGAAGTTGTATTTTTAAACCTATTTACGATGTAGGTTTTTCAAATATAGTATTTTCAAATATCAATCCCTCAATTATTGAGATCATGTTTAAATTGGGATGATATAATTTATTTAAGGTGGGGGGAATGTAACACCCCAAAATTCTAAAACAATGAAATTTTTATTTGATAGCATGTATAACACTAAACACCAACCACGTAAGGGAATATAATATCCTGATACATTAAATTATAATTTATATTTTATATAGATTCAATATATTCTTTAATTTATAATGCACGCAACATTGATTTTAGCTTGGGTTGCATGCAATGAGTTTCTTCGATGGCTTGCCTTACTAGAAAGACCGAATCATACCTAATACTATTAATTTTAAAATTATATCCTTACTTTTAAATTTTATTTATGAATTCTATTTACTAACTTATTAAAACAAATAGTTCAATTCATAGGTTACTAATTGTTATAAATGAATTTATAATCCAAATGAAAATAGAGGGAATGATTTTATTAAAAAAGTTTCTTTATGTTCCAAAGGTATTTTTCCTTAATAAATTAAATTATCTACAATTAAGGAATGATATTAATGAAATGTTTATATTATATATTCAATAATTTTTTTATATTCATCTATTATATTTTATAGGAATAATATAATAATAAAACTAGTTTTATGCTAAAAATTGTATTTTTATAAAGAGGTGATTTTAACACCTTATAATGGTGCACCAATATTAAATCTGAATATTGTCACTTTTATAAATTTATTAAGAGAAAATAAAATTAATTTTTGAAATAGAAACATAAAAATTATTTTAGGGATATTTTTTGGTATTTTTCTGTGAATTTTCATTTTTTATGAATATAGAAAAATAGTGGATTTTAATTCAAAAATGATTTTCTTCTAATTTATTTGTAAGGTTAAATTGAATTTTTGTTTGGTTTTAAATATTAATTATAAAAAATTTAAATATACTAATCCAATTAATTTCATTGAAATCAATTTCACTTATATTTTCCATATAAATATAGAAAACTTTTGAATATTTTTACTTTAAAAAACTACAATGTCATCCCATCTACGACATTAATTATAAATTAATTTCTTCCACTTATATTATTTTAATTATAAAAAATAGATTAAATATTTTGAATCATAATATTTTATAATTTATAATAAGGTAAACTTAGTATTTGACCAAAAATATTAGTAATAGTGATTAAAATAAATTATAGTGATTATAAGAAAAATTAGCATAACAAAGGACTAAACTATAAACTAAACACTTAAAATAGCCAGGAAACTTATCCAAAACCTATAGGATTTTTATATTATGACCCTATACTAACGTTTCTATAGTTTATTTCATTATTTTATCCACTTTAAATAGTAAAATGTGGTTGGAATTATCTTTTCAAAAATTTACATGAATATCACTCTTCCACCACAATAAAAAGGAACTCAACCCTCCCAATTATTAATACCTTTAAATACCTTTGGAAAATATACCCAAATAATATACCAACATTACTACCCTAAACCTAGGGTACTCACATTGGGTACAAACCTGACCAAGGATTCCCTTTGATGCAAACTGAAAGTCATTACCTGAAAAAGAGGTAACATTATTCAACATGCATTTATGTTTTATTTATTTCTCCACCCATTCAATTATTATTATTACATTATCATATAATAACATAAGTATCATCACTATAATTATATGTTGTTATGTTAAAGGTTCTACTAACACTTACACAAACTTCAATCAAATGGGTATCAAATTTATCATCCATGTGTACAACAGACTACCGCCTTACGAAATGATGTCATTAGTTTTTTTCCTTTACCACCTATAATTGTTGTTAATTATGTTAGAAACACTATTTTATATGTTATATATAATATTTATATTTTATTAATACTTATTTAATTTTTATATAACACATAACTTTTTTCATTCCATTTGGTGTAAATATTATAACATCGTTTGTGGATGAGTGGAAAACCACCACCTCAAAGCGATGTGATACATTCACACATTACTTGGAATGTATTAAGGATGGGATTAATTAAATATATGTAAAAAAAATAAAACCTATATGATATTAATGAAATAATGACATTATCATTTTCTTTATTACCCTTTCACACACTGAAAAAGTGATAACGTCGTTCGTGGATGTGTGGACTACCGCCTCCTTGATGTGATTTGATTCCTCTTACATCGCAATAATTATATATTTATTTATATATTATCAAATAAAATTTCATCTATGAAATAATTATCATTATTAAATGATAAATTTTATTTACCATCTTTACATAATGACCATTGAAAAATGGTAACCTTACTCATGCATACTTACAGACTATCGTCTCCATGATTGTAATGTTTTTTCATTTTTCAGAATTGTATTTAATGATTGATTTTAAAAGTATGAATGATGTAAAAATATGATAATTATATCATTATTATTATTCTTTATATTTTTATATAATAAAAACTTTGACCATAGTTGACTTACCAAAGTCATTTTTGATACATAAACTGAATATGATCAAAACACCTGACGTTAACTTAATTGTTTAAGTAGTTGTTTACAACATTTTAATAAGTAAAATAAAAGTAATGATAAAATATAAAAGGGTTAAAAAGAAAGTTAATAATTATCATATGTTTATTATTCATGTATATAAAGATGCGTTACAAGTCAGACTCAAGGTAATGGATTTTCATCTCACTTTTTACATTTGTGAGATAAATTTTTTATTCAACACTTACTTGTTTTATATAGTTTATTTACTTACCATTTTGATATATTATATCATAAATACTTTTATCTCCATGGTATTTAATTTTTCACTTTCAATTTAATCAAAAAAATGTTTTTTACTTGAAAATTACTATGTGGTAAAATTTACCTTTGCAATCTGATTTTCTTTTGTGATTGGTATGTTTCTCTAGAAACAATCACTTCATTATAACCATTTTCCATTTAAAATCACTTTTATTTTAGATATTAACACTCTTATTTGATGGTTATAATTATTTCCTAAACCATAAACCATTTTTACTTATGGTTTTTACTAATAGTTATTTGATTAACCAGGGAAATATTAGTAATTCTATATCATTTACACAATATGAATATTTGATAAGGAAATTTTTTAATGAATTTAAATTGATTTTTAGATATATATATATATATAAATTGATTTGGATTGGTATGATATGGGTTAGGGAACATTTAATGTAATCCCCTTAATGCATCGGTATTCTCATGAGATGAAATTAGTTAGTGATAAACCCTTCGTGTTTATTTACAAGAAGAATAAAAGGGTTTATACCCACATATTTAAACTATCTTGTAAAAGGTATTGAATATAGTATGATAAACCATATTTTGAAAGGTATTAATAGTAAAGGTACCATGTGACTATAAAACATGACATCCAATAATTAATCATTACCTTTAGTGAGAATTTAGTTATTATTATTTTTATCACTATGATTTTTTCTTTGAAATTATCTACGGATTTATTTTATTATATATTATTTGATTAAATTAAATGTATCTTTAGTTATTTACCTTTCCATATATATTATTTCTTCACTAGTTTTTTAACATAAAGTTTCTTCAGTTATTTAGTTTTCTATATTATTTATTATTTTTGATTCCTGATTACTTCCATTGTACACTTACCCTTACTGAGCATTTTATTTCACCCAATGAAGTTTATTGATATTTGATATTTATTATGTTTTATTTTCTATTTCCCATTATAATATGGGTATCATGTATGTAATATTTTTTCCAAAACTACTAAGCTGATCAGGCTTTTAGGAATTGATTCCTTATAATCAAGATAATGTAAAAAAAACAATGTACCGGATCTCAGCTTATAGGGTTGTGGAGTTTCAACATCCATATTTTATAGATTTAATATTTTAGAATTTAAAAAATCAACATCATCCAAATTGTTTTATGTTTAATAATTGGTGAAAATATTTTAGGAAATTCCACTCGTTTCTTATGTTTAAACAATTTCACAACTAGTATATATTAGTATATTTTCCTACTATCGTCTTATTCTCTCAACTAGAAGAAAGAAAAATTATAGTATTTTCTTCCCTCATGGTAATTATATTATATCTCATGTTCCATTTTCATCCAATGAATCCAAATCATCATTCATAGCTAATTTTAACTTTCTATAATCACTGATATTTGTTTCTTCTTTCAGGATCTTAGGCTTTCCTTCACCTAAAAAAATAAAGTAATGAAAATTGGTTATGAACTACTAAATAGTACCTATAAATTTGGTATATCTTTAAACTTCAACCCCTGATTATGCACTTTTTCAAACTACCTATTGTAAAAAAATAGGTTTTTTCATATTTTTTTTGTTTTTTTACATCATGTTTGTAAGGGATACAATTTCATGTGATGTAGTAAATATATATTTAACACTAGTTTTTAACTAACAATTTAAAAAAAATTATAAAAAACTAATGAAATTCTACATTGGTTATTTTTATAACTATGGTCAAAATTGTCTTATAACATCCATTATATAGAATAACTGATGTTATAATCCATTTTAGACATGGTTATAAAATAACTGATGTCAACTCATTATAATTTTTTTATATTTCAAGGTAAATTAATCCCTATGACGATAATACTAAATAGATATGATAGAATGTTTTGAAACCAAATATATAAAATAAGTTTAATCCTAATGTTAAAACTTCAATTCTATGAATTTTATGTTGTCCTCTGTTATTGTATATCTAGGAATAAAATTGTGACGCAATAATAATTGAGGTTATAAATGGATTTTAAATAAAAAATGATAAATTTCATATGAATGTTTCATATTTTATACTCGACCTGAAGAATAATATTTCATCAAAAAATAAAAATCATTAAATGTTACACTGTTTATGAAATCAAATCAAAAATATATAAATAATAAGAGAATAAATATCAATACCATGGAAAAATTAATGAGTGAAGAACTGATGGAAGTAAATTAAATATTAAATGATGAGTAGATATAAATTGGTGAAATATAGAGGATGAAAACTTATATAGAGTTTTTGAAAGTATGTTATGAGGCCCTATAAAATATATGTTGGATTTGAAATCATAAAAGGCATATTCTAAAAAAATTAAAACATCACTTCTAACCAATGTAATTTTTAACTTTTAAGGACATTTATATGATTAACAAATATCAAAATTATTATATTGGATAGTTTTTACATCATTTATTTCAAAACTGACATTAAAAATAATTTTTAACATTTGATATTCAAAAAATGATGTTAAAATTTTATATTTAATGTCTTTTTTAAATAAAAGATGTAAAAAATGATTTAACATCTATTATTAAATTTTAAATTTTAAAAACCCACTTCTAAATGGATTTAATGTCACTTTTATAAATAAATGTTTGTAAATATTTTTTTATCCTTGGTTATTTAAAAATTGACAATAAATCCTCAATGTGTAAATAATTTTCTTACTGGTGTGGAACCTCTTAAACCTCACTTTATAGAGCACTACCCCATACTAGGTCGATTACATCTGCCACTTTCGAATACAATGAAAAGAAGAAAACTGTAGTAAATTGAAGGATTGGGGACTTGACCGCATGAACTTACCCTCACCACACCTAAACCCTTAACACCACACCACCAACAGTGGGGTGTGGAGCACTACCCCATGATTAAATTGATTTTGAGCTCTCAAGTGACACTTCTGTTATCTATTTTGATTACTCTGATATTTCTATGTCGTTCTAAAATTATATCCCTCTAGAACATCCATTCAGATAAACATGTATTTTTTCAGTATATTATTTATAATAAAATCTGTTTTCCACTATGTTTTAGTGTTTCTATGATACCTTCTAATTTAAGAGAAAATATCTTATTCTAACAACATTTTTAGAGTCATTATCCCAAATTTGAAAATAAATTTTTTTACCACCATATCCCATAGAGAAATATTATCAGGACATAGTATCTATATTTTTTGGATACTTTATGTAAACATGGATATGGGATATATATATATATATATGAAAATTTTAATGTGGGTAACATTGACTAAATTCCCAAGATAGAACAATTCTATAATTTTCTACCCTATGGGAGTAGAAGGAATCATGTTATTAAGGTATCCTGTATTATTGAAAAATTCTTCCTAAATATCCTTGGACATTATATAATTTAGTTTCTTAAATTGAAATTTTTTATGTAATGTCTAATTAATCTACTTTTCAACATGATTATTCTATGTTTTTTTAGGTATAGTCTTCTCAAACCTAAATCCTTTTCTCTAAAAAAAGTTTTGGAAATATTTTCTACTGTATTCTCTATTATTATTAGACCTTAATAATTTTATATTATTATATTTACCTATTTCTCCATGGAACACCACCAAAAAATACACTTATAATGAATCATATTTTTAATTAAGAATTAATCCCATGATTTATTTGGTGATTCATCGATGAATGTCACAGAGAAAAAGTACCCACTATGAGAATGGATTGGTGATGGACCCCAAAATTCCATGTGTATATGTTATAACATTAGATACATAGGTGTATTTACATTTATAATGAAAAATACTAACCTTTAATTTCGATTAATAAACCTCTCACAACTTCTAAAAACTACGTGTTCAAGTTTCAATGTACCCTTTTCTACTAGAACTCACATGTTCTTCTCACTAGGGTTCAAAAAATAATATTTCCAAAAATTATGAACTTTAAAAATTTCTCATTGTAGAAACTACATATCCATTTTATCATCCCATTGGATATTACATCCCATCATTTATATATATAGATAAAACTATAGAACCCCATCTAATTTTCCTTACTCTATTTTTGAAGATAGTTTTGAATATTGCTTCATCCATCTAACCATGAAAAATTAAGTTCTATAAATCTAGTATGTTTTGAACTCATTGTAACCCATAGAAACTTTCATTAAATATCCATAAATTAACATAGATCTGACCTATGATCTCAAGAACATCATCATCATCTTGTTTAGCCTTTATAATCCTTCCATATACATAATTTTCTAGGTATTATCTCATATCTATATAGTGTAATGAACCCTTGAAATCAATTATCAATGATTCCAATGGAATGTTGACACTCAATAGTAACATTCTATATCACGAACCGGCCCCCAGGGCCCGTGCTGTGACTACCCCAATCCCGCCTTCCATAGGCCAGGGGCTGGCGACTAGAACCAAAGGCGTAATTCCCTAAAACTGGGAAGGCATTGCCTTTAAAACCTGTAAACACACACAGAAGCTAGCACACAGCTGGATGAAACACCAAGTAAATTGTATAAAAATAGAGTGCTGAAAGTAAAAGGGGTCAGAATGCATGCCCAACTGGAAAGTACAAGTACAACTGTGATACTATTGATGTCAAAAAATGCTCCAGGTCTAAATTAGGTTGGGTTTAAACAAAGTGAACCCATATTTGGCACCAGAGGTCCATTCTGGGGGTCCCAGAGGTGATGCGCGAAAAAAATTCAATGCTGTGTGTAAAAAATGTCTGACGTGAAAACTCTGGTATTCGTGAGACTCTTTGTGTGCGGGCACAGAAACATTTTGCACGCCAACCCTGAATGGTTGAAATTTCACACGGCTAATGCCAGTGTGTAAAATTTCATGTAAGTATGTTTCCTGCATGGAACTATGACCCCCAAGCGCCTATAAATAGAAGGTCACCCCTTCTACTTCTAGGCTGAAGAATTTGAACTGTCTCCCCTGCGTGAAATTCCTCTCCCGTGCATGCAAAAAGTTGGCTCTCAGTCGCACCAGGTCGCTCGGGGGGTCCACCTTTACGCGCGACCACTCATGCTTGATCCTTGTCTGAATCCTATCGAACCCCTTCCCCCGCACACAATTACTTCCAATTACGCGTGATCAGTTCTTCGGTGCATAATTCCTTTGGCGTTCTACCCCAATCATTTCACGCGCACAATTCCTTCTACGTGTCGAAGCAGCCTTTTTCAATCGCGCACCTCAATTGCGCGCCGGCTCTTCCATTTGCGCGCCCGTAAGTCCATTGCGCACCGGTCTGCTACCCTTTTTCACGCACTCCAGTCATTTTAGCACTGGCCTATCCCTTTTTCGTGCAACAATCCCTTTTTTAGACAAGCCTCCCACCTTATGCACTCATGATGACCCTCTTCTGGGCATAATTTTTAGGAACCTCTCATGCCCGGAGCACCTTCACCATATACTCATTTCCTGTGAAACCTCCTAGGTTCACATGAAGTAACTTCAAAGTCCCCTGGACGACACCACCCATTGTGTTGCTTCGCCTCATGCTTCTTCTCATAGGTACGCAAATGGCTATTACTTCTTCGTATATCCATGCTAATGTGGACCCCCCAATGGTCCGCTCCATAACACCCTATCGCCATGGCATTTCTTGTCCCCTCTCTTCACCAAGGTGCAGAGGGTACCAGTTACGTAAGTCCTAGGGGTGCGGAGCAAACCCACCTCGTCTGAGCTTCATGACGTTAAACTACCAAGCACCATCGTCCTCAGCGCATAACGTTAAACTGTGACCTCTCCCTGTGCCTTGAACGCGAGGTTCCCCCACCTTGGACATTCTGCATGCCCACTGGTCTCCATGAGGATTAGATCTTCCCTCACAGGGGATGATATCCTCCTTATCGGGATGGTGTCTATCCATGGGAAAAGGGAAACCACCCTGGTGTAATCCCTTAGCTTTCTTATAGGAGGAAGCATCCATGCTCCTCCTTTATTCTTCAGTCCCAAGGACTAGGGGGGAATGGACACCGGACCCCTCCTTTATTTGGTGTCAAATCCCTCTCTCACTGGGCTTTATCAACACTCAGGCCTCTATCCTAGAGTAAGTCCCAATCTCCATCTTTGGACCACTAACCATACCTAAGCCCATGTTTCCTCTCTGGGACACTAACCATGCATAAGCCCCTTGTTTCCTCTCTAGGATTCGGACCATGCGTAAGCCCCTCTTTCCTCATTGGGTGGCTAACTACGTGTAAGCCCCACTCCACTTCCCACGGACACACCTTTCATGACGTGATCGTCAGGTCTCTACTGCCTCTTGTTTCTCACACCAAGCATGACTCATGTGGGATTAGAGAAAGCACCGACCATGAAAAACACCCTGGGAATCCTAGATTATAATCCTCACAAACCATCCCGAACTACATGGACTTTGATCCGTACCATGGTAGGGTATATAGGAAGCCTCCATGAGTTTCAAGACCACTACCCCAGTCTTTCCGACCATCTTCACGTCGGTTCACCAACACCCTAGGCAGCATAGAGTTTCAGCCCCACAGACCATCCCGAACTAAGTGGACTTTGTTCCCTGCCAAGGTAGGGTACGTAGGAATCCTCCACAAGTTTCAAGCCCACTACCTCTTTCATTCCGACCATCTTCACGTCATTTCACCAACACCTTGGGAATCCTAGAGTGTAATACCCACAAATCATCCCAAACTATGTGGACTTTGATCCCTACCAAGCTAGGGAACGTAGGAAGCCTCTATGAGGTTCAATCCCACTACCCCGGTCGTTCCAAACATCTTCACATCAGCTCACCAACACCCTGGGTAGCCTAGAGTGTAAGCCCCATAGACCATCCCGAACTACGTGGAATTTGATCCTTGCCAAGGTAGGGTATATAGGAAGCCTCCATGAGGTTCATGCCCAAAACCCATCAGTTCTGACCATTCGGTTCCATGCCACATCCTGAACTATGTGGTCTCTGATCCTTTCCAAGACAAGGTATGTAGGAATCCTCCCTGAGGTTCAATCCCACCATCCATTGGTCGTTCCGACCATCTTCACGTCGGTTCACCCCCATCCCGCATGATGTTAAACTGTGGACCCCTTTCAGTGGTAAGTCGTTGTCACTCTATTCAGTGGTAAGCCGTTGTCACTCCTTTCAGCAGTAATCCATTGAAACCCCATCTAGTGGTAATCCATTGTGACCTTAATCAGTGGTAAGATATTGTGACCCTATGCAGTAGTAAGCCATTACAAACCCGCCCAGCGACAATCCGTTGAAAGCCCCAATCGGCGGTAAGCCACCATCAGATGAACTACTTGGACTTTGATTCTCTGCCATGGGGATACATAGGAAGCCTCTTCGAGGCTCAAACCCAAAACTATCATCATCCTCATGATGATTCCATCCCATACAATTCATAGAACCTTCCATTATCCATCCTGATTCTTACCCAGGCCGCCACATCTTGGTGGGATCATGCCACCCCATTCCCCGTTCTATTTAACAGCAATCAGGAATCCAACCATATGTTGACCCCAACATTAGTGCTCCCTCCAGGGGGGTATCCTAACTAATCCACTCTAGTCAGAGTTCTTATCAGCCTGATCCCTCTCCGTTGGGCGTTAAACTCATGGCATACCCTATGTTAAACATGGGAATCTGAGGAAAACCTTAGATACATGCCCACGGCATATGATTCTCTGAGTTCGATATGGGATGCCTTGGGCTTCTGCGCCCTCGAGATGCCCTATAATAAGTTACATAAGAAAAATGTACCAGTGTCCCAGTATCCAGACATGCCAGTGATGCACAACGTGACTACTCCACTGACTGAATGTTGTTGCCCTGACCAGGACCCTTGGAATGTCCTGACAGAAGCAGTGTAATTAAATGGTGTCCATGAAGATATAGTGTTAGGAAGAGTTTCATAAAAAAATGTATTAAATCTATAAGGGAGACCCAGACTAGGTGACAAGATTCGAGGAGGAATCCAAGGAAGAAAGAACCAACATCCCATCATCCTATTTTGATCAAGGAGAAAACATCCCTGAATAAGGAATGGATGTCGTCCGCCTTTGCAAAGCGGGAATGCAGGGAAACAACTACACGTCCTCCGCAGACAGATGTGTGTGACCCAATGAAAGCATCAAAAATAGATACAATACAATTGAAGAAAAGGAAAATACAACTATAGTATCATCCTCCATGATTCCTACCTGAAGGGTAGGTAAAGTTCGCCTCCTCAGCACTCCATGTCCACCTGTCTCCTCTGCGTACCGACACACTGTATGGTCCACCTCTAGGTACCATCTAGTCTTGGTACTCTCAGCCTCAGTCAGCGTTGTTCATCGTCTGTATCCAACACAACAAGGTGTGGGCATAGCCTATGCAGGGGTGAGTATAACTATACTCAGTATGGACCTCGAGACCCTCTAGGTCTCACAAAATACAACAAGGATAAAACAAAAAGTATGAAATCAATAGATAACATTAATTAGGTATATGCCCATACATATACCTAATTTATCAAGCAATCCATCTCAATCGTGATAAAAACACAGAGGTATTGACTCATATCACAACAGGATTTATTCTAGGGTAGTATCAAGTAACATTTTGAACCCTTGGCTGCTAGAGAACTCATCCTCTATCGAGTACAGTGGGCCTGCCGCATCACACAAAGGCACTTCCCACAAACCTTGGACTATTGAGACAACACAAGCATAACTACGCTACTCATGACCTGAAGTTAGCAGCAATGGTCTTCACCTTGAATATGTGGCAACGCTATCTGATGGGAGAGAATTTTACTGTGTACTCTGATCACAAGAGTCTTAGGTATATCTTCTCTAAGAAGGACCTAAACCTGAGATAGCAACGTTGGATTGAGTTCCTCCAGGACTATGACTTCGAGATAGTATATACTCCTAGGAGGGGGAACGTTGTTGCAGATGGACTTAGTAAGAGATCTGGTATACAGCCGCTAGGCGAGGCAACAGAGCAGCTGGTTGCTTTGTAGATATCCTTTGTGGATAGAGATAGAGAAGCCTTTCTACAGTCTCTTACAGTCACTCCCCCACATTTTCAGCATGTCAAGGAGGCGTAATGTGGGGACGCTGACTACGAGACATGACATGCTCAGATATCTATAATATAGGCACCTGATGGATTTTCCGAAGGTGGGGAGAATATCGTCCTATTCATAGGACGTACCATGGTACCAGTGTCACTTCGGGAGGAAGTGTTGAGGGAGTTCCACACATCCCCTCTAGCGGTACATCTAGGAGTGGTGAAGATGTACCAGGATCTCCGACGACGGCACTGGTGGCTGAGAATGAAGTAAGCAGTTGTTGAGTTTGTTTCTCAGTGCCTTACTTGTCAGCAAGTGAAGGCGTAGCATCAGGTACCAGTAGGCTTGGTTCAGCCTTTAGAGGTCCCCGAGTGGAAGTGGGATGGAATATCTATAGACATCGTGATAGGACTTACACGTACATCTAGGGGACATGACTCTATCTAGGTGATCGTTGACCGACTCACCAATTCGGACCACTTCCTACCGATCAGAGAGCAGGGTTCAGTATATATCTTTGGACGCCTCTATGTGTAAGAGATTCTGCGGCTACTTGGAGTAACTTCGACAATTGTCTCTTATCGTGACACACAATTTACTTCCTGGATATGGAAGGGGTTGCAGGAGGCTTTCAGAACACAGTTTCATTTGAGCACCACCTTCAATCCTCAGACAGATGGTCATATTGAGCAGACCATTCAGACCCTCAAGGACATGTTTCATACTTTTTTCCTCTACTTGGGTCGCAGTTATGAGGATCACTTACCTTTGGTGGATCTTTCATACAACAACAGCTATCACTCCACCATTGGGATGACACCTTTTGAGGCATTATACGGGCGACCCTGTAGATCACCCTTGTGTTGGACTGACCCAGGGGAGTTAGCACTAGTGGGACCAGAGATGTTACAGGCTACTATAGAGAAGGTGAAGATCATCTAGGGGCAGATGAAGACTGCACAGAGCAGGCATAAGTCATATGCCGATAAGAGAAGAAGTCTTATGGAGATCGAGGATGGCGACCACATCTTTCTACGGGTCTCACCTCGATGAGGTATATAGAGATTTGGCCTAGGCGACAAGTTATCTCTGAGATTCATCGGACTTTTTCATGTCCTCAGCAGAGTTGGCGAGGTGGCATACCGCTTAGCTCTTCCACCTCAGTTGCACTGGGTACATGACATCTTCCACGTATCCTAACTGAGGAGATACGTTCATGACCCTTCTCACATTATCGACCATGGTGAGCTGGACATCAACAATGGAGCGAATTTTATAGAGGTTTCAGTATAGATTGAGGATCGATAGGTACGGTTCCTTAATGGATGGTCGATACCTCTGGTGCGCGTTAACTGGTAGCACGAGAACCTCCAGGAGAGCACATGGTAGTGGGAGTCTTGGATGCTTTCTCAGTACCCCCACTTATTCCCTTATCGACATCGAGGCCTTACGACGTCATCTTGGGTATGGACTAGTTATCTATAGTCCATGCTCAGATTGACTGTATTTGGCACAAAGTGTAGTGTGTCTACATGGATGAGACCAGGTTTACCTTCATCAGTGATAAGGGAGCCTTTGCAGCATATGATGGACTTTCTTGGAGGAGAGTGCAGTCGATCACTCATCAGTTGGCTAGCCTTACCCTCGGAGCTGTTGATATGGAGAGTCTGAGCTATCCTGTAGTGGTAGACCAGTATGTGGATGTTTTCCATGATGATGTCCTAGGTATACCCCCTCGCCAATAGGTATAATTTTACATTGAATTATACCTCAGGACGACACCGATATCTACACCAGCAAATCAGATGGCTCTCGTGGAGCTTTGTGAGCTGTGGGTACATCTGGAGGACTTGCAGGGGAAGGGATTCATTCGGCCTAGTGTTTCTCCCTAGGAATCCTTAATTCTATTCACCAAGAAGGTGGATGGGAGCTTGAGGCTTTGTGTTGACTATCGGTGCCTGAACCAGGTGACCGTGAAGAACAATTACCCACTCCTGAGGATTGATGACCTCTTTGATTAGCTGAAGGGATCACGGTGGTTCTCGAAGATAGACCATAGATCAGGCTATCACCAGATCATAGTTTGAGAATATTATGTGTATAAGACAACTTTCAGATGTTTTTATGGCCACTATGAGTTCTTGGTTATGCCATTTGGCATAACCAATGCTCCAGAAGTGTTCATGGGACTCATTAACAGGACCTTTCATCCATACCTTGATCGCTTTGTCGTAGTCTTCATCGATGACATTCTGATCTACTCAACTGCTGAGGAGTATCATGCCTATCTTTTGCAAGTAGTATTAGACACACTTTGAGTGCACCAGCATTATGGTAATCTCTCGAAGTGCCAGTTTTGGATCTGAGAGGTTCACTTTCTAGGACATGTCATCTCAAATACTAGAGTTGTAGTGGATCCAGTGAAGATTGAGGTCGTACTTTCTTGGGAGCCACCCAGGAGTGTGATGGAAGTACAGAGTTTTCTGGGTTTGGATGGGTACTATTGAAGATTTGTGTCAGATTTCCCTAGAGTTGCAGCACCACTATCATCCTTGATAAAGAAGGGGAAACCCTTTGTTTGGTCGGAGAGATGCTAGCAGAGATTTCAGGAGCTAAGGCAGAGCCTGACTAGTTCTCCCATCTTGAGGCTTCCATAAAAAGGAGTAGGGTACGTAGTCTACTGTGACACATCAGAGACTGGACTCGTATGTGTCCTGATGTAGGAGTGAGTAGTGATCACATATGGTTCTTAACAACTGAGACAACATGATAAGAACTACGCTACCCATGACCTGGAGTTAGCAGTAGTGGTCTTCGTCTTAAATATGTGGCGGCACTATCTGATGGGAGAGCATTTTACCATGTACTCTAATCACAAGATTCTCATGTATATATTATCTCAGAATGACCTAAACCTGAGATAAAAACTTTGTCTTAAGTTCCTCCAAGACTATGACTTTGAGATAGTCTATACTCCTGAGAAGGGGAACGTTATTGCAGATGCACTCAGCAGGATATCTGGTAGACAGCTGCTAGGTGAGGGGATAGAGCAGCTGGTTTCTTTGCAGATATTCTTTGTAGATTGAGATAGAGCGGCCTTTCTACAGTCTCTTACAATCACTCCCCCACTTTTTAAGCAAGTCAGGGAGACGCAACATGGGGATGCTGACTGAGAGACATGACATGCTTATATATCCACAAGACAGGCACCTGATGTATCTTTTGAAGGTGGGGAGCACGTCGTCCTCTTCAGAAGATGTACCATGGTAACAGTGTCACTTCAAAAGGAATTGTTGAGGGAGTTACACACATCCCCTCTAGTGGTACATCCAGGAGTGGTGAAGATGTACCAGGATCTCCGACGATAGCACTGGTGGCTGAGAATAAAGAAAGTAGTTGCTGAGTTTGTTTCTCGGTGCCTCACTTGTCAGCAAGTGAAGGCGGAGCATCAGGTACCAGCAGGCTTGGTTCAACCTTTAGAGGTCCCCGAGTGTAAGTGGGATGGGATATCCATGGACTTAGTGAGAGGACTTCCACCTACATCTAGGGTACATGACTCTATCTGGGTGATCATCGACCGACTCACCAAGTAGGCCCACTTCCTACTGATCAGAGAGCAGGGTTCAGTAGAGAGCATGGGATGCCTCTATGTACAAGTGATTGTGTGGATACTTTGAGTACCTTTGATGATTGTCTCCGATCGTGATACATGATTTACTTCTCGGCTATGGAAGGGGTTGCAGGAGGCTTTCGGGACACAACTTCATTTTAGCACTGCCTTCCATCCTCAGATGGATGGTCAGAATGAGTGGACCATTCAGACCCTCGAGGAAATGTTGTGTGCTTGTTTCCTAGACTTAGGTCACAGCTGGGAGGATCACTTACCTTTGGTGGAGTTTTCATACAACAACAGTTATCACTCAACCATTGGGATGACACCTTTTGTGGTGTTATACGGGCGACCCTGCAGATCACCCTTGTGATGGACTGACCCAGGGGAGTCAACACTAGTGGGACTAGAGATGGTATGGGATACCACAGAGAAGGTGAAGATCATCCAGGGGAGGATGAAGACTACACAGAGCAGGCAGAAGTCATATGCCGACAGGAGACGGAGACCTCTGGAGTTCGAGGATAGCGACAATGCCTTTCTACAGGTCTCACCTCAACGACGTCTATAGAGATTTGGCCAAGGTGGAAAGTTATCTCCGAGATTCATTGGACCTTTTCAGTTCCTCACCAATTTGGTGATGTTGAATACTACTTATCTCTTCCACCTCAGTTTCACTGGGTACATGACGTCTTCCACATATCCTAGCTGAGGAGATACGTGCACGACCCTTCTCACATCATTGACCATGGAGAGCTGGATGTCAACGATGGGGCGACTTTTACAGAGGTTCTAGTAGATATTGAGGATCTATAGGAGCGAGTCCTTCGTGGATAGTCGATACCTCTAGTACGTATTCTCTGTCAGCACGGGAACCTCTAAGAGAGCACATTGGAGTGGGAGGCTCAGATGCGTGCTCAGTACCCCCACTTGTTCCCTTAGTATGAGTTGTGGATTATGTGGATGTAGAGACCTGAGGTGGGGATAATGTAAAGACCCATAATTTCCATTTAATTTTTTTTAATTAAATGGGAATTTTACGAGTCCATGAAAATTGACGATGTGTGATTCCGAAGCCCGGTGTTCCCAGAATCAATTTTTGAAGTTTTTTTCAGGTATGTTCAGTGAAAGTTTGAGTGGGTTTTTATAACTTTTAAACCAGTGCTCAGAATTGAAATCTGAGGGCATCGTTGACCTCATAGTGTCGGTATTCGTTTAAGAAGACTTTCACCTTGATGGAAGTTCATCGAGGGTGAAAGTTTGTTTTTGGGTTTTTCATGGAAATAATAAAATATAATAAACGCATTTTTTATTTTAGTTTATCTATTATAACCACCCATGTGGAAGTTGGAGGTGGGGACCACCACACCTTAACCTCCCATGAAAGGTTATGGTGGTGGGGCCCACCTGAACCTAACCTCCCACGAGAGGTTACGGTGTGGGGACCACCCAGGACTAAACCCCCCTAATAATGGTTAGAGAGGAAAACCTCTCAACTCCCTCATAAATAAGGGAGAGCCTCTTGACCTCCTCCACCTTTATTGTGCCAATGCCCATACCAATAAATGTGTCACCTCCTCTAACTTTTAATTAAGCCAACTAAACCATTTTGAAATTTGAGTCAATAATTAAATAATAGATAACTTAATCTATTATTTTGGCTTGGAATTTTCATTTTGGGGGAACTTGGGAGAGGAGAGAGCTTGGGAGAAATAAAGTTCTCCAACGAAGAATGATCCACCGATGAAGAACGACCACGAAATCCACTTTCTTCCTCAAAACCACCTTCGATGTAGGACGTGTTAATATACAACAAATCAACGTCCGCCTTCTCGTGCCAACGTCAATAAACAATGAAAAAGGTAGGGGTTTATTATTGAATTCTTGAATATTTTCGATTATTATCCTCATTCTTGGTTCATGATTAAAGTAGAGCCACTTGTTACCACTCTAAATGCGGAGGGTGTGGTCCAAACTAACATGGCCCGACCCCTTCGACGATCTCCTTTGGTGTTCTTCATGATAGAGAAGGACTACAACCTACATGGAGGAGCCCAAGAACGACGGTCGGCACCACCACTGGTCGTGACAAAGGCAACGACGCACGGCACCGCTCTACGACACCACTGCCCCGCCACGCCCTCGCGGCTGCCCCAGCCGAGCCACCTGCACCCTCACGGTAGCCCCCGGCCATGACACCCATGGCCTTTGCATGCCCCGTGTGCCCTGCATCCCCTGAAGCTCTGCTGTCCGCACACCCCGTGTGCCCCGCATCCCCTGCAGCTCCGCCGTCCGCACGCCCCGCGCACCTCGCGGCTCCGTGCGCCCCACGCACCTCGCGCACCTCGCGGCTCCGCCATCTGCACGCCCCGTGCCATCACAGGTCGAACCGGCCCACCGGCCTCCCGAGCTGCCCCAGCCATGCAAGACCGCAGGCCCCTCATGGCGCCCCAATCGAACCGCCCTCGCAGCACCCTCCGAGCTGAGCTACACCGAGTCGCGCCCCCTCACGGCGCCCTCTGGGCCGAACCGCCCTCACGGCACCCTGCGAGCTGAGCCGCCCCGATCCGCACCCCCTCACGGCACCCTACAGGCCCAACCTCCCTCAAAGAAACCTTCAGACTGATCCTCCCCCACTCAGCACCCTCCAGGCCAAACCTCCCTTACGACGACCTGCGGCTGGTCCGCGCCCTCGCGACCGGTCCGCACCCTCACGGCCAGCTGGGCTGGGCCCAGCAGGTCTGGCCGAACCTAACGGGCTGGCTGCCCAACGGGCCAGGCCAGACCCAACGGGTCAGGATGGTTCGACCCAAACCAGGTCGGCACAAGCCTTGTCTGTCTGATCAGGTCGGACCGGACCCGGGCCCACTACGACACATTTATACTCCTTCGGCCATATCTTTGGCACCAGATGTCCGTTTGACGAACCGTCAGTGGTGATGGAAATCTTGGTGCATGAAGGTCCCTTTGAGTATACCCCACTGGATTTTAAGGTATAGTTGAGATACAGTTTGGTTGTATCATGTACGAATCCAATCAGGCCCCCGGGACTAAAAGGCTAATAACTCACAGACCATGTGTCTGATTGATGAATTGTTTATTGCATTGAGACCCCTATGACATGGAAGACCTTTTGGATACTTCTTTTTTGGACTTTGTGATAGTTGGAGTATTGACCAACAGATTGTAGAGCAGAACTTCCCGAAGACGAGAAAGCAGAGTGCGGAGACCTGGAAGCTGGCTAAGACCTGACGACTGCAGACCGTTTGACTTGAAGTGACTCTATTAGCCCAGTGGGGAGCGCCTATTTTTGGTGGAAGACCCACGGTGGAGGAGCGCTTGGTTGTGGTGGCAGACCCACAATACTTGAAAGGCAGAGTACCTCAGCAGGCTACGAGGGGGAGCACCTGGTTGTAGCGGCAGACCCACGGTGGGGAGCGCCTCTGTGTGACGCAGCAGACCCACAATACTCGACAGGAGGAGTACCTCAGCATTCCAAGGTTAGTGGGAAATGCACTTGGTGACATGGCAGGCCCATTGTAATCAATTGAGTAGGATTTCTCTAGTAGTCGAGGTTTCATTAATATGAATAAAATCCTGGTTGAGCTGAGTAAGTTTTTCTGTGTTTTCCGCATGATTGAGATGGATCACTTGATAACTTAGGTATATGTATGGGCATATACCTAAGTAAGGTTATATGTTTATTTCTTTATGGTTTATACTTTTTGGATTTTTTGAGACCTGGAGGGTCTCGGGGTCCCTACTGAATATCGTTATACTCACCCCTGCATGGGTTATGCCCGTACCTCATTGTATTGGATGCAGACGACGGACAACGCTGATCGAGGCTGAGAGTACCAGGACTGGATGGTACCTAGAGGTGGACCATACGGCGAGTCAGTACATAGAGGAGATAGATGGACGTGGAGTGCTGAGGAGGCGATATGTACCTACCCTTCAGGTAGGATCCTCGGAGGACGACCCAACGGCTATTTTTCTTTTCTTCAGTTGTACTTTTAGTTTCTTATACTTTATAGATGGTCTTGTATTTCTGGCCCCTTTTACTTTTAACACTCCTTTGTTATATAGTTTTACTTAGTGTTTCATATCCAATTGTGTGCTTTGTTTTGTGTTTACAAGATATAAAGGGAATGAGTTCTCAGTTTTTAGGGAATTACGCCTTTGGTGCTAGTCACCAGCCCCTGGCCTATGGAAGGCAGGCTTGGGGTAGTCACCGCATGGGCCCCGGGAGATGGGTCGTGACATTATAATACAATTAACTATATAATTTATGGAACCAAAATATTCAAAATATCATCTTTTTGAATTCATCTTATGGTCTTAATAATATTTCTTCATGTTCTCCTTATTCCCACTATTCCAACATTTAGGTTTGGGAGAAACAAATCTACCTTTACTTCTCTCTATTGATCTATCATTTGATTTCATTCAACCATCCCATTGAATAGAAAATTATATAAATTATTCATTGGGTGTGATTCAAATAGTTTCATGGATTTATCTATGTTTGTGATCATCATTTAAAATGATATCTCTCATATCCTCAAAAAACTAGGCTAGTCTTCCCATAATAGTTACTTATGGTAGTTACTATCGCGTACCATGATTCCAGTAGTGACAACACTAACAAAAACAATTCCCTTGTATCTTAAATGAACTATACATTTACTAATTTGAGCATACTCTAAGTCATAATACTTTCCTTCACATGATCAACCACTAGTATTCCTTTTAAAATCCTAAGGTCAAATAACCTATATATCGTAAACCAATTTCTTAAAGTTATTGGATTTGAATACATTTCCACTAAATGATTCATCATCTTCATTATGGTATTCATATCACTAATCTTATAGGCAACATTATATTCTAATGAGTTATGAATAAATCTAAGTACCCTTTCTATCCATAATTTCCAATTTCAATCTTTCCATTACTTCTTGTCTGACATCCTTAAGTAGAACCTTAAGGTCCTTTTAAATTAGATATTTTTTATCTACATCCTCCAAAAGATGAAGTCTATCATATTGAATTTTTCTATCTATACTATTCCTTATTGTGCCGCAAAAACTTCTGAAATAATTAATCCCATTGAATTAAAAAACATTAATAGAAGAATATTACCTAAATATATTGTTTTTGAGTATGATATAGATCCTTTATGAACTTTAGACTCTGATACCACATTTTTTTATTTGAAAAAAAAATAAATATAAGATAAACATATGAAATATTAATGTACAAAAAAATTATCCATAAATTTCTAAATAGGTAAGGCCCCATGAAACCAATGTGTTGTAACATAATAAGATAACATTCTACCTAAATCATTGCACTAAGTCTACACCCTCACACACTTAAACTAAAAACAACTCTTGAAAAAAACATTCAAGAAAAATTAATCATAAAGTAAATGAAATAAAAATACTTACATGGTGTGGATGTTATTATTACATATATGGGATTAAAATATTTCTTTATTTTATTATATGAATGTTACATTATTACAATATGAGTTACTTTTATATAATGTTTTCAAATATTTATATATATATAACTAAAGTTAATGATCACATGTAAAAGTTACCCACTCCACCTCTATAGCGGGAACCATCTAGTTAATAGGTTTCATAAACATTCAAAATTTATGAGGGACCCACAATTGGTCATGATAAAATTTTATTGCTTACATATATCACAATCATAACCACTAACTTCAAGTTAATTTTCATGTTACTCTTACATTTAACACTAATGAACCTTATATATTCATTTGATATAAAACATCCAATAATCTTGTCATATTATCATAAGTGACATTTATGTATGACGTAACTTCTACAAAAAAATAATTTAGAAAACTTACCATCAATACTCCTTGATTTGAGAACATGAACTTCCAAAACACTTCTATCACTAAACTTCTACTATCACAAGCCTTCATCAGGCTGAAACATAAATTCCAAAGTTTTTCTTTTTGGATGTCTACTTTAGAACATTAAATAGACTTATCTTTCTTAACATAGTTTTATAGGAAGTTCAAGGATTAATGAAATTCTTTTAATATCAATGGAATTTAAACATATTCTTTCCTTAAAGTGAATTCCAACAACATAAAACATGTTTTGAAAAGAACGTTGTGGAAATGAAAATGTTTGGTTGTAACTAATACTATACTTTTTCAAACACTTAGTAAGATACTAATGATGTATGAGTTTAATACTTGTTAATATAGGTTATAGTGAACCTAATTTTATCCCATACTTGGGTTTCTATGAGTATATGTTGGATGTGTTCATCACTAAATTTTTCATCTAGTTTTTTCTTACACACACTAGTGGATGCCCATGTAGTTCTAGTTTCCTTGTTTGGATTAAGAGCAATGAAGCATGAATTTAAATCCACATCATAACATATGTATGACATGACATAACTATAGAGTATTTCACTAAGTATATTAAAACCTAATTTATGACATGCATGTCCTCATATTAATTTACTAAATTCTATTATATGATATTTTTTCCATGGATTTAGTTCTAAATTATGACATATTTATTTATATTCTCACATGTTTAGTATATCATTTCATAATTATTCCATGCATGTTGTCTAATATTTCCAAAAATGATATTATTTATCATATATTGATATATTTTTCTTCATATATCTCTTAAGAAATTACTCCTTATTAGGGAAAGGTGAAAGGCATGGAAATTGTTGTAATTCCTTAAACATGTTTAACTTATTTATTATCATCAAACGAGATGAGGATGTAGAAAGGTAACAAATTATTGTTCATATGTTCTCATTAATTATATATTTAGGATAAAAATATTAGTTTCCTCAAATTGGTATACCCATTCCCATATACCTCCCACCCCAAGAGTGTCTTAGGCCAGAACATAGTATACACCTTTCCCTTTCCCCTGGAATGGGTGTGTGACATGTCATCCTTTGAACTTAGTTTAACTAGTATGGTTGATATGGTTTCTCATCAAATTACATCTTAGATATTGATCCAAGGATTCAAGAAATCATTTTATGTATGTATAATCCCAATAAAAGTATTAATTACAAATATTTTATATTATTCTTTTCAAAACTTGAACCAAGCTGGGGCTCAAGCCGCAACTACCCAAAACCCATCTCCATTGGCCAGGGGTGGTGACAAGTGCTGAATGAATAAGAAACAAGGGGATTCCTTTTACTAAGTTCCTATACACACACACATATCCATATTGATGCAAAAGTTCATAGGGAGTAATAATTTAATGTAAAAAATGCTAAGGGAACAACATGAATGCAGTACCCCAATACAGTACAAAGTATGATAGTGTAAACTTAGAAGTAAAAGGGAAAAATAAATTCCCAACTAGAAACTTTTCCCAATCTATAAAAACGAGAAATTAATATATATATATATATATATATATATATATATATATTGTCTATATCTTAATCTTTAAGTTGTAACCAGCATATGTGGTCCATGTACCAGGTATCCCTAAGCTCCTTAGATGTCACCACTATCCTGTTTGTCATATTCATAAGGCATGACATGTGCAGGAAAATCCCATGCAAGGGTGAGTATGTACATAGATAGTAAGATTCCCCAAAATATGAAGGGGGAGAAGTAAGAGAAACAAATGGAATAAAAAGATTGTAGATAGTACACAAGATGCAATATATGATGAAAGATAACATCTCAATCCAAAATAAGAGTAGAAGTAACCTCATCCAATCATAGGGGTATCAACACAGAGCATAGATAAACTACATGTTGAGGCTTTCCCACCCATAGTAGGAGAGTAGGATCATCCAACCACAAGAAGCTAAACATGGAAGGCACGTGGAATTCCCTATGCTTATTTTCATCTCATGGAAAGAGAATTGTCTAATACAAAGGTCTAGATACATATGAAAATATATATACTCAGTCAAAAGAATCCCAAAAAAAGATAGTAATTGGATCTCCATATCACATCTCAACACATGAAGAAGAGTATCCAATAGTTCCAAAAGTATATCAATGAGGATCAGCATCCCACGTGTCTACCCAGATGTAACTGTGAAAATAAAACCATACCTCATCATTGTGCAACACATTCAAGGGGCCACAAACTCTAAGTAGAGTACCTGATCACTACTATGTTAGGGGGTTTTATTCTATAAATATCTATATAGGAACCACACCCTAGTGAGTTTGGGGGGTTCCACTCTTGTTTCACAAGGGCCGGAACCCTATCCGATAGGGGGTTCAACTTAGTAGGCAGAGGACTCACACCCATGTTGATGGGGGGTTCCACTCTATAGGTTGAGAACCCATGAATTGGTGCGATAGGGGGTTTCAATCTAGTCACCGAGGACTTTCACCCATACTAATGGTGGTTCTACTTAGAAGTTAGTTATAGAGGAACCACACCCATTGAATTATACATGAAAAAACACTCTGGATAGGCTACTCATGGGCCAAAATCTGAGCCCAAACAAAGGAGACATTGGACATTGAAGATTCCTAAAAATGAACCATGGGGTACAAAATGTGTGAGGGGACCCAAAAGGCATGTGGTCCTACTTCCATGACTAGTCATGTCCCTATAAAACACATTACCCTTTGTCCATGTAGAAGTACACACCATGCAGGTGGACTATAAGGTGTGATCATGCTACCTGAGATCTTGTTGTGTCCTTCTCATTGTGTTTATGTATTTGATCCAGTGTCTATATACTTCAGTTCACGATGTGTTTCTCTATAAGGGAAGTTGCTTGTGTGCTCTTTCCATGTTCATGTACTTCGATACATGACATGTTTCACCACATTGGCTATAACCTATGTGCTCTGGCCATGTCTGTGTACTTCGGTACACGGCCATGTACATGGTCATATACTCCAACACAGAGTCCTTCCTATGTGATCCATCACACAAATCATCAATATGGGGAAGGTGGTACATAGATTGTATGGGGAAAACACACCATTAAATCATAATGATTTCTTGAAACCCTAGCCACCACAACCATGGGACTAAATTCCATGTGTTCAACTTGATACATGATGTGTAGTCAAGATTTTTTCATTTTATAGATCTATGATCTATGATCTAAATAAAGATATTGTTTTATATATGTCATCTTTTTTCCACCTAAAATCTACAGATATATCCATGGTTCATTGTTTCTTGCCATCTTTCCTCAAAAATCATATTTTTTAACCCATTAAAGTCCCATCATGAGTTCCACACATCACCGCACCTAACTTTAACAAATATTCGTTCACAGATCATCAAAAATATCATCCATGTCTCACAATGATCCCATATCTAAACTTGTTCCCTTGATTTGTTCCTATTTCCTGAATCCATCATGATTTTAGGGGTTTAATCGGGTTTGTTACTGCCCAAAAATTTCAAATCAGGACTAAGGGGTCCTATTGATGATGAAAATGAAGAAAATAGGAATAAATACACCACAAAAAAATTAAATGGTCTTTGTCAAGTTTTATTTTCCAAATATGAAGAATGGGGAATCCAGTGTTAGAAACCAATGAAATAATAAAATCAAATTGGTATGTAGGATCATGTTAAAATTGTAATTTGAAAAAATCAATAGAAAGGAATAATTTTCTCATTCAATTTAATCAACACAGGCATAAACCACAAATAGATGAATCCTACCTAGAAATTGGATCATTCTTATTCAATGATTGAATTCACTAATGATCGGAGGATGTCATTACATTCACTACATCCCGATATGCTCTGATCAAGTGTTTCATCATTGCCTGAGGTGATTCACCAATGGAAGGAGGAAGGAGAAGCTCTCAAAAGATACATGAATTATGAGGCTAACCTAGGGAAATTCACCATAAGGATTTATTTTTAGGAAACATGTTAGGTTAAATTAATTAAGTATGTAATTTAATTAAATAATCAATTCGTTGAACATACCTCTAATGGGAGAGTTGTTTGAATGTCCTGAACCAACCAATTTTAGGTCATGCCTTTGATAAACAACACTTTCTGGACTCATCCAGGGTCTCAAATTTCTATTAAAGCTCCCATTTTAGGTGACCGAATTTTCCTTATGAAAATGTACACACAAAATATAAAATTTATTTAATATATTTATAAAATTAATTATGTAAAAACCAAGACTTTTAATCGCATGACATATCATTGGCTAGATCTGGAAATATATATAGAAATATTTCAAAGTCTTACATGGGAAAATAGGGTCTCAAAACAATTTCCTTCTTCAATATTTTCATCCCTAAAAATAAAAACAAAAAAAAATAACTTGGGATACTAAGCCCGTATTTGTCTCTTATACTCCCATGAACTCTCCTTCACATTTTTGTGTTGCCACAACATGAAAACTAAGGGGATTTTTTGTCAACACAGGGTCCTCTCTTTTCGATCCTCAATCACCACTGGGTTCTCTACAAAGTTGGTTATATCCTTAATGTTCATCTTGCCTTAGACAATGACGTGTGTATGTTCATGCACAAATCTCCTTAGTTGTGACACAAGGATGACATTGTACACCCACTCCAATTGTGGGAGTAGGGTGAGGTGTTAAGAAACCTCACCAACCATTTTAATGATCTAAAATGTCTTGAACCTTGGGGATAGCTTTCCTCCCTAACCGAACCTATGAAATCATTATCATGGAGAGACTCTCAGGAAAACTTGGTCTCCCTAGTTGAACTCCAAGGTACAATGATGTAGATCTATGTAATATTTCTACCTACTAGGGGTCATCCTCATCCATTCATGAATGACCTGGACCTTCTATGTTTTCATCTGCACCATCTTTGGGCCCACAAGAGATGTATCACCAATCTTTATCCCACACAAGGTTGACCTGCAGGGTCTCTCATATAGGGACTCAAAAGGTTTTATTCCAATGGTAGAGTGGTATCTATTTTTTTATGAAAACTCTACCAAGGGAAAGTGATCCTCCCATCTATAGAAAAATTATAACAAGAAGGCCCTCAATATATAATCCAAAACAAAGATAGTTCACTTGGTCGATACATTATTCCATGGGTGAAGGTTGTAATCATCATCATTTGGGTCTCAAATTCCACCTATTGGACACTCTACAATCTTGATGTAAATCGCACGTCACAATTGGAAACAATATTCAAGGGCACCTCAATAGGTAAACGATCTCTTGTACATATAGGTACCCCAAACTATCCATCTAACAATAATACCTAATATCAAGGAAGTGTACCAACTTCATGAGTCAGTCAACTATCACCAGATCGTGACACTTCCCTTTTCTATGTGTGGAATCGCTATCAGGATGTCCATTGATATGTTATCCCACTTCCACTCCATGATCTCAAGGGTCTGCAAAAAACCTTTCAAAACATTGTGCTCAGCCTTCACATGCTGACAGGTGAGGCACCGAGAGATGAACTCATCTACACTCCATCTCATGTCGAGATGTACAGCTAGGGGAGAAGTGTGTAACTCTTGCATCACCTCCTCCCGCATCATGACGGCAATCACCGTTCATCCCTATAAAAAGATAATGTAATTCCCCCCTTCATAATATACGTCTAGTGAATCCTCCATGGATATTTGGTCACAAAATACCTCACAGAAAATGTTTCTTATATGGGGATCTCTTAAATGCTCGATAAGTACATGAGTCAACACCATCGACTGCTGAAAATTTATACCCTCCTACTCCATCAATGTCAGCTCTAGGGAAGCCAAATGCTCTGAAGCCTCCTGCACCAAGAGAGACTGATACTTCCTGCTAAGTTCATCAAATATGAAATTTACCTTCCCCAATGTATAGACTATCTCAAATTCATATATCTATAGTAACTCTAACTGTCACCATTGTCTCAGTTTCAAGTCTCTCTTCATGAATACAGACTTAGGACTTTGATGGTCTGTGTGAACCATAAAGAGCTCTCATAGAAGGTAGTGAAACCACATCCTTAGGGATAAGACTACCACTTACATCTATAGGTCATGACTCACGTAGTTCATCTCATGGTTCTCAATTTCCTTGACCCGTATGTGATGATTTTCTACCGCTGCATCAATATGCAACTGATCCCAGCCCTTGAGGCATCGTAATAAACTATGAAATCTATGCCTTAATCTAGTAGTTGCAACATAGGATAAATCATCAGACTAATCCTAAACTCCTCAAATGAACTATATCACTTCCTTTTCTAGGAAAATATCTTCCCTTTTCATGTCATAGTAGTCAATGTGGTTTATATCCTAGAGAAGTCTCCCATAAAAATCATGTACTACCCTACCATTCCATGAAATATATGCACCTCTAACATGATATTGGGTGGATCCCAAGAAATAAAGTCATTGATATTCATCAAATCCATGGTTAAACCATGCTCAAATATGACATTCCCCAGAATGTGAACCTTATGTATCTTGAACAGGCACTTCGATAGTTTTCTATAAACCTAGTTCTCTCGAAGAAAATATCAAACCATCCCCAAGTGTACTTCATGTTCCACATATGATGAAGATTATATGAGTTTTTTTTCGATGAAGACAACCACAAATTTGTCTATGTATGGCTGAAAGACCTGGTTCATCAAATCCATAAATATGGTGGGGTGATTCATCACACTAAAGGTTGTCACTAGAAACTCATAGTGTCTGTAGAAATATAGGAAGGAAAACTATATAATATCAGCCCATATAACCCTAAAATGGTGGTATTCAGACCTGATATCGATCTTCGATAACTATATCACACCTCAAAAAATTCAAAGAGGTATTCAATCATTGTTAAGGGGTAATTTTTATTTATCATGGCCTGGTTCAAGTGACGATAATCCATGAAAAGCCTCAAACATCTATTCTCATCTTTCACAAACAACACTAGATCTGAATAGGGGGACCCTCTAGGCCTGATAAAACCCTTCTATAGAAGGTAATCCAATTGTAAACACAACTCCCGAAGCTTAGTAGGGTCCATCTTATAAGCTACAAAAAAATATCGGTGGGGTCTTGGGATGAATTCAATGAAAAACTCTAGCCCCCACCTTAGAAGTAGTCTTGGAACATCATCGAGGAATAATTCCATATAATCCTAAAAAACTAAAGGAATCCATATTTTTGAAGATCATACTACATGAATGGATATACTGACTAAATGATGTTTTATGGGGTACAACCTCCTACTTGAATTACCCACTTGTCCTTCCATGAGATCTCTCTTGCCAGAAAAAGTGAATCTCATCCCATCGGTGCAAGGGAATATGAATTGTATTTTTTGATATTAAATCTATTCTCAAACCATGGAAACTAAATACATACACAATATTATCTCATAGAGTTTCATTGTGATGAACAAAGTTCCCACATGAACCTCTCTCAACCAAGTGATAGATCACACCGCCAGAAGATAAAAGATACAGAATAATTGTTCCTTGTAGGAACCTCAAGACAAATCTACTTGGATGATGCCTCAATTGGGATATATAGATCTCACACTAGGAGTATAGAGATGAAGGAATGATTATCACCTATTTATACTAAAATTATGGAAGGATTATAAAACACACTTATCGTACCTCAAACCATTTCATGTGCTACAGGGTCATAATCCTCCAGAACCTATAGTTGTCCACAACCTTGGATGATAGCTCCCTAATCCTAATGTGGGAAACCAAGTGGTGATGATGTAAGGATATCCTAGCTTCTTCCACCTCCCATAGTTTCTCCCACTCTTCCTCCATCTCCACCTCCCTGGGGACCACCTTTCCCTTTCCTGGGATATCCCTAATCATGAAGTTATCTCTGTCGTGACAGTCTGATAGCTATCTGTCAAACCTTTTTAGTACATCTGGTAGGTCAATCTCATGATATGTGACATCTCCTTTCACAATCATAGTACTAACCCTCTCTGGGATTACTTACTGTTCTACTCTACCACTGACCATGTTCATGAGTCTGATTATGGGGACGTCTCTTGTATCGAGATCCAGTCTTATGGCATCTGCTAGCTACTATAGATGACTTAGACCTATGACAACCAATGATAGCTCCATCTTCCTATATTTACTTAGACAGAAACATATCTATCACTAGAACCCACTCCATCACCCTAAAATATGTGGGTATACACAAGGTCACCACACTAGCACATATCTCTCTATGGATTCCCTGGTCAAACTTCGGTGCTCGTAAGTCACCATCCTGGACCATGTTGTGGGAGTACCATGTATGGTATTTGATCTATGTTGTGTACTCATCCACCATCATCCCTAATAGATTTAGCTCTAGAATCCCCTAGATCAAAACTGAGCATAGGTAGGAGGGTTATAACTCCTCAAAGAATAGCTTCTGAAAGTCGGGACCTGAGAGTGTCAAATCATCATGCATCTGAGGAACAAGGCTTTAACAGAATCCAATTGCTCCATGGAAAAGGATATCTTCCAGTCCAAACACCTGATCCTTCGGGGTTCGATTAAGATTAAATATATAAACCACCAACTCTAGACATTCCTCTATTGCCTAAGGATCTAGCTCATTGTGGGACCTCAGTGGTCTCAAGTGATGAAACTCACGGAGTGTGCTAAGCCTGTGTTCATCATCATCCTGCTCTGTTGGAATGATATGCAGCTCAATAGGTGGAGGTGTTACTACCTTCCCACCTTGAATAAGGGGATCATGATATGGAACCTAAATTTTGGCCTCATCTCCCATAAAATTTTCATTATGATCTGTAGCTATTATCCTGGATGGCTACCTTCACAAAGTCATCCTAAAAGTTATCAAGACATTACACGATGATATGAGAATATATATATATATAACAACAATTTGGATATAAATAAAGAAGGGAAGTCAAAGTACCAATCCTATAGGATTCATGTACCATTTTTTTCTATAAGCAATTTCTATGTATACTGATTCGACAAGAAGGTAGTCAAGTTCCTAGGGAATAGATACATTGTATTCCCTTCCCATCACTATATTATCTGGCCTAAGAGCTTCACTCAACAAACATTGACACATTTTCCATATTCCCAACCAAATCCTTGTTAGTGGACTACTCCAGAAAATGTCCCATGGAAAGAACTTCTCTGATACCAATCTTCCATGACCCAACCCAATTTGATCTTGATCCATAACTACCCCAAGCCCACTTCTACAGGCCAGGGGTGGGGACAAGCATTGAAGGAATAACTAACACAAGGTAGCCTTCTCATAAGTATCTATATAAACAAACACACCCATCTAGATTTTAAATATCAAAGGTAGTAAACAGTTAAAGAAGGATAATTATAAGGGAACAACCATTCATAAAACACCTCTAAACAGTAAAAAAGTACGGTAGTGTAAATTGAAAAGTAATGGGGAAAAATACATGCCAAACCATAAATTTTTCTCAACCTTACAAAACTATAAAGTAAAATTACAAGATAGTATATCTCCTGATCTCCAATCTATGGACACCATATGCGGTCTAAGTACCAGGTATCCCTAAGCTCTTATGAAGTCACCACAAACCTATATGTCATATCTATAAGTTACAAAACCTATAGGAAAATCCAATGTAGGGGTGAGTATATACATACCCAATAAAATTATCCTAACATCAAAGGAGGAGTAATAAAATTTAAAACATTAATAGAGAGACTTTAGATAGTAAAAAAGATGCAAGATACAATGAAATAAGACAGCCCAACCAAAACCAAGGTTAGAAGTGACCTCATCCAAGAATAGGGGGATTAGTATGGTGAGTAGAAGAACTTCATGTCGAATATTTTCCACCCATAGTAGGAGAGTATATTTATCTAACTACGAGAATCTAAACATGAAAAGTATGTAGCGTACCTATTGTGTTTTCACATATCAAGGAAAAAGAGTAACCAAATCTAAAGGTATTGATATATATATATGAAAACATATATGCTCAGTCAAAAGAAGACCAAAAATAGTGTAAGGGGATATCTATCTCAAGAATCAACCCAAAAAGAAGAGTAGTCACCAGTTCCAAAAAGTATATCAACAATGCCCAATATCCCATGTATCTACCCCGAAGTAACTATGAAAGTAAAAAACATGCCTCATCCCTATGATTCATAGTCGAGGGGAAAAATTAAATGTTGATGTCCCACTCCTTAGTGCATCAGGGGGGTTCCATTCTGTAAATATAAAAGAGGACATGTACCCTAGTGTGTTAGAGGTTCCCACTATGGTGTCATGAGGACACAAGCCATATCTGATAGGTGTTCCACTCGATATATAGAGGACCCATTCCAAAGCTAATGGGGGTTCTACTCTATGGATATAATACTTGGGCCCTAAGTGACAGGGGGTTCCACTCTAGTCATCGAGGACCCACACCCATGTTGATGGGGGGTTCTACTCAGAAGTTGAGGACATGCACCTTGGTGCAACCAAGGTGTTACACTCTATTCATTGAGGGAATGTTCCCATGATAATGGGGGGCTTTAATCGGAAGGTTTTTGTGGAGGACCTATGATAATTCTGATGGTGGTTCCACTCTAGTATATCTGATGATCATATTCTTGATCACCACCATCATCATAAGTCACCTCAGGTAAGTTCCATTCCTAGAACATTCCACATCATACCCCAAAATCCACAAAGTATGTCACCATCATGTTCTATGTGGAAAAAGGATTAGGATAGGCTAATCATGTTACAAATTAATAGATTAAACGAATAAGATATGGGACATTGAAGTTTTATGAAATAAACCAAGGGGTACATAGTGTGTGAGGGGACCCATAAGGCATGTGGTTATACTGCACTTCCAGGTTGTATCCCTATAAAGAACACAGTTCCCTATCTATGTAGAAGTATAAACTGTGCTGGTGGACTACATGGCATGCCCTAGCTACTTGGGACCTGGTCATGTCCTTCTGGAAATGTCCATATATTTGTTCACATGTCTATGTACTTTGGTAAGTAGAGGGTTTCTCCATACAGGATGTCATTTGGGAGCTCTGGTAGTTTCTATATACTTGGGTACGTGTCATGTTTCTCCACATAGTGTGCCACATGGGTTCTCTAATTGTGTCCTTATACTTTATTATGTGGCCTTGTGCCTAGCCGTGTACTCCCACACAAAGTCATGCCCATGTGATCCATCACACAGCTCATCCACATGGGGAACATGGTACATAATGTGTGGTTGGGATACACATCATGCTATCCTTTTGATTTCATAAAACCCTAGCCACTAAAACCAAGGGGATACACATATTGTGTTCATCTTGATACATGACGTGTAGTCATGATATTTCTAGAATTCTAGATTTGTGATATATGCTCTAAATTAAGCCATTTGACCATATATCTTGCCTTATTTCTATAATAAATTGGCAGATTTAACCATGGGTCATCCTTTCTATCCTTTATTCATCGTAAATCATATTCTTTCAATTGATAGAAGTTTTTTCGTGAGTTTCATATGTCACCGCCCATTTCTTAAACAGTGATTCATTTACCGATCATCAAAAAAACCATCCACACCTTGTAATTATCTCAGATCAATGCTTGTTTTATCGATCCATTCCATATTCATGAATCCATCACAATTCAGGGGGTCCAATCAGGCATGGTACGGCCGGATAATGTCTAACTAGGAATGGGGTGTAATATCGGTGACAAACATAAATAAAAGAGGGAGAAATCCACCACAATAAACGTTTAAATGATTTTTTTCCAATAGTTCTAGGATAAATATCAAGAACTGGGCATCTGGGGTAAGAAACCAATGAAATAATAATATTAAACTGGTACATAGGATCATTTGCAGGCTATAATTAGCAAATATCAATAGAAGATATTGATATGATCCATAAATTTAATCAACAAGGTTATAAAACACAAATTGAAAAGTCCTACCTAGATATTGGATTTTTCTTCACTGAAGAATATGATCTCCAATGATCATATGATGTTTTTTCATTTACTACATCACGATTTTCTTTCATCTAGATTGTTTTCACCATCTGAGGTGATTCTTCAATGTAATAATGAAGGAGAAGCTCTCAGTAGATCTGAGGTTTATGAGGTTAACCCTAGGAACTTCTCTATATTGATGTATTTGTAGGAAAATTATTTGGTCAAATTAATTAATTAATTAATTTAATAAATTAATTAATCCATTGAACATACCACCAATGGGTGAGGTGTCTGAACACCCCATTATGACCTATTATAAGTTGTGGCTAAGATAAATAGTATGTTCTAGACTTAATTGTGGTCACATATTTTTTATCTGAGCTCCCATTTAAATATTATCTCATTTTATTTAGTTAACTATGAATGTACAATATAAAATATTTTTAATATTTTTATAAAATTAATTTTAGGAACACCAAGCCTCAGAATTGCACATTTTCTCAGCGCCTAGATCTGGAAATATATATAGAAATATTTCAAAGTCTTACAGGGAAAAACCAGGTTTCTATAGTTTTATGAATTTTCTTTTTATTTACAACCATTATACATTGATTTTTAAATTTATATAAAACTATTTCTATATACTCATTTAAATGATTAGACTAGTCATTATACCCACCTAATAGTATTTATAATATATTGGAACCATGGTGGTTTCCTACTCAGTATGTTATTCTTAGTACCTATTTTTTTTAATTTGGTGGACATGTGGATTCACGATCTATTTTGTAGGTACCTGCAGGTTATAGTAGATATCTTGATTTTTTTCCTTATTATGAATTTTTATTATGAGTATAGGCTGAGTTTCATTATGTTTTTATACTAGAGACTAGAAAATTTGTTTTAGAAATATCCATGTGTGTCGGAGATCCATTTTATATTTTTTATCATACATTGATGTGTTTCTCTTTTATATGAAATCCATTCCATTCATGTAGTGTTGATTTACTTTATTAATTATTGGAAATTCCATGTGAAAAAAAAAATTACAACCTTCACATCAATACCCATGATTCTAGTATCTATCCCTTGGGAATTAGGGATCACTTATTGGATCATGTGGAAGTTATATTTTAGTACCTTTTGGTTGGTTCATGTCAAAATTATATTACTTAATTCCTATTTAAAGTGGTATAAGTTTTTGAAAGTGGTATACAGGTATTCTAATAATTCTCCCAATTGAAGCCCTCTTAATCAGCTTCTTCCTTTTTCACTGATAGATACATTATATCATGGTCATAAGGAAAATCCCACCCATGTGTTGGGTGATTCTTCAACCTAGGGATACATCATGCAGAAAGGATCCTATCTGTTGAAACTTATTGATCTTAATAAAATGGTGTAATTGAAGACATGAGTTTTAGCTAACATCATTGTATATTAATCATGTTCTTTATTTTATATTATGAAATATTTCAGTTTCATATCATGGTGATCTTAGAATTGTGGTTTTTTATTATCTTCCACTTTTTAAAATAAGTGATGTTTGATATGTAGAAACCCATCATTGGAATTGGTGCCTTTCCATGATTTAAATGATTTATGAAATATTTTTTAAGATAATAATAATAGATATAATCAATATCATAAGAAATGATATAGATTTTAAACTGTGGTTGGTATTATAATATATAATATTGTATGTTATAACACGATCACTATATACAAAAAAAAGATATCGTAAACATGTAATCTACTGTAAAAACATTATTTTTGACATATTGTTATATATGATATGGCTAGTATAAATGTATGATAACACTGTTTTATATTGTTACACAACATTGAAAAAGAGTATCATATCATTGATGCAACCTATGGAATATTATAAGTCTCCATAAAAACTCTACGACATATGATATAGAGATATCATAAAATATGATTAATGGTGACTTAATTATATGTCTTAAGACATAAGAACCTATCATAGCATAAGATATATGTTTTGGACTATATCATAGATTATGATATAAGTATGTTTTAGAATATGATATAGTAAATAAATTATTTTTAATTTTCAACTAAATATCAAATTATATAATTTATAAATTTTCTATATATTATAAAAAATGTATTTTGTGATATTTATTTAATTTATAAAGTGTGTATAAATTAATTAAATATAAATAAATTATAATTAATTATTAAATGTTTATAAAAAACTTAATAAATAAATAACCACAATATTAATTATTAATATTAATGTACCTTTGATTTATGTTTTATGACTTATAACTTTGATATAAAGGTTTATATTGAAATTATAAGGTAATTTATAAAGTGTTTATAAATTATAGAAAAATAAATGATTTAAAATAGTTTATATTGAATTATTAATTATTCATAATTTTTAATATGAAATATTCAATTTAAAATGTATTATTTCAGAAATTATTTAAACCATATCAAAAAGAGATTTAGTAAATAGATATGGTCAAGGAATAAATAATATTTAATTTAAAATATTTTTATTATGTGAAATGTTTATATAATAGATATGAAATATAAGATTATTAAACTTCAAATATATTTTATTTAAGTAAATTACATATAATATGATAATATGAAGGATTTTATATTATTAATAAATTTAAAGTGTGCATATTTATTTGATTATGAAATATTCATATTGCCTGGATAAATTATGAAGTGTTTATAATTGTTTTATGAATTGTTCATAGACATTTATCTCATGTTTAAATATATTAATTTTTCAGTAATTAAGTTTATTCACTAAATTATTCATATATATATATATATATATATTACAATATGAATGGGTGTATGATATTGTTTGTGTGCTAAATTGATCCTTTAAAATGTCATGTATTCATCTAATTTAGTGACCCTAATTTTTCTTAATTGAGACATAGGTTGATTTGGTGTTTCAAAGCCTTGGGTCCTCTAAATGTGTAAAATGGAAGGTATACCATAGATAAGACCTCATAAAAAATTTAATGGTTTTTTCGATCTTAATTTGCAACGTATACCCCCAGGTTGAATTTTTTTGAGACTTTCAGCAAGTTGAATTTTAGGTGATATTTAATATTTGTTAAATAAATATTTAATTATCCAATATATTTGAATTGTGATTTATCCTTAAAAAGTTATCATAAGGAAATTTTGACGTCATGGTTGTGTTATTGAAGGTTATTTGTGCCAATAAGATGTATATAATATGTGATCAGGGTGTCGAGCCATAGACTGAGTATTTTTAAACCTATAATTAAAAAGATCAATTGTGACCTAGAATGCAATATAAAAACCATCCTTATGATTTTACTCCAAGGTGAACCACTAATTCAAATTAATTAAACACTATGTTGATTAAGGAGAGGAAGGAGGATAGGATATTTTCCAACAATGAGTAGGAATTGACTTTGGGTCATAAGAGAGTTCACACAACTACGATGATTGAAACAAGTGGCATCGTCAAAAATTTAAGGAAATGATTTTTTCTCCTTAATTTAGGGATAAGAACTTTTATTTTTAGTCATTCTTAATTTTCATCTTAATTTTAGTATTGTTCTTGATCCCTATGGTAATTTTATGATTTTTTTTTATTCATAGTATTATTACATTTTCTTCAAAACCATGGTTTATATATCTTATTATTGTATTCATTGTGGTAAACCTATGATCATTCATATCCATTGGTGAATGTGACATGAAAATACTCTTGGGTATCTATAATCACATTGACTATCAATTCATTGACCCCCTACCTTCCACCATTTTGTGATAAGGAAGTCATTTTTAGCCTTCGTAATGGCTAGTGATTCAATATTAGAAACCCAAAAGGGGGTATATCATTATGAGAATATAAAAGAAGGATATGTTGGAATATGGTAGTGGTATTGAAAATGAAGGACTAAAATGGGATGGTGGTGGATGGTGGATTTTGGGTCAGTAATGGTTGAAACATTTTGGGGGTATTGCTTCTAGTGAAATTTAGGCATGATATAGAAAACAATGATGTAATGGCACAATAATGATGAAAATCATATCAAGAAGGATATTATGTTGTGTCTTCGTATAGTGGATTTCATGAATATTATTATTAGTGGAATAGATGGAATTGGAGATAGATATGGGATATATCATAGGGGATGAATATTTTGTATATGATATTTATGACTATATGACTTGTATTCATAAAACGAAACGTTAGGTATCATTTCCCCCTATGGAACTAGGGTTTTGGGTGGATATAAATATTTCGTGGAATGTGATAGGTAGTAAATTCCTTATTGATTCATGAATAGTGGTTTGGGTTTGATAAGTATCATACAGTTTGTACCCATGTTACACATGTCCTGTATGTTGAGCCATATGACTCAACATGTATAGGTGCACACACCCGACATTCCACCTACCTACAATGTGTAGGTTTGGGGAACATGTCATGTGTGATTATGATCACATGACATAAGGTGTAGAATAATATATTTCAATCCATCCCATTTATTATATCCTCAATGTTTCATTGATAAACCACTTTTAATTTTATAATTAGAATCTAAACCCTTTAAATATTTAATATTTGAGATAATTTCATTAAATTTTACCAATAAAAGGGGACTTATTCTATTCTTTACAAAACACTTTTAATGTTTGGATTTATATTCCTATTCATCCAAGATAACTCTCTAAACTTACATTTATACATTCATAAGTCTCTAGACATACCAAAAGTCATTTATTCCATGGATTTAAACTCAATTCAATGGAGTTTATTCGAGGATAAAGGTAAAGGTTTCCAAGCCTCTCTTTTCTTTCTTATTTATGATTATTTGTCTTAGGAAAATTTCAAAAAATATTTCTTTTAATTAAATGAATCTATTCCAATGATCTTAAGATTTTATCAATATATAAACGATGATTGATCATTTATTACCTCTCACTGAACTCTTTCATAATCCATTACAATGTCAAAATATAAGGTTTTAAAAGAACATTATTTTCATTCTAATTATTCTCTTACTCATAAAATAATTTAAGAAATCATTAAAATAAACCATAAATAAGTATTTTATTTAAAATATTTTTTTATAAATCTCAAATATTTACTAGGTATTCCCTTCTATTATACTATTTTGAAAAAAATTGCTCACTGTAGTTGTTTAATGATACCTAAGTGAACGATGATGTTTTCATAAACTTATGAATTTCATGAATATTTTTAAAAAATATCTATTTTATGATAGAATATAAAATAAATATAAAATTGATTTCGTGATTATGATTCTAGAATGTTTAAATATCCATCATAACACTAGAATTAAAAGTAAACAATCATGTTCATTTTTTACCGTAAAAAATAATATTTTCAAGGAATATTCTATAAATGTTAAATATTTCATAACCTATTAAATTTATTTGATTCTGTAATGATATGGATACAATTACTAGAAAATTTTAGATCTTATTAAACATCAATAAAGGTTTTTATCCATTTTCATTATATCATAACTATTTTGGAATTATGTATTGAACAACCTTAAAATGACAAATATAAACCAAATATTATTTAATAAGAATACAATAAAAATAATAAATGAATAAAAACTAATAATAATAATTATATGGGAATTAAAAAGGTTCATAAATATGTAAATAGTTAATAAAATTCTATTATTTTTGTGGTCAAGGGATGTACGTGGTGATTTGGGACTCGGGGTTAGGTTTTATCTTTTAAATAGTTACTATAAATGTTTTGATTCTTTCCTCTCAACTCTTACTTATATAAATTGATATTCTTTATTTTTTTATAAATATACTTATCAGTATTATTTTTTATTTTATTAAGGTTATTTTCTATTTTCCTTTACTTTCATTACAAAATAATTAAAGGAATCACTCTTTATGTATTTCTCATGTGTCATTTTTTAAAAAATTTATAGAATTATAAAAGGAATATCTTTATAAATTCTGTCCACATAAATCTTTATTCCCATAGTAATATCTATTATTATTTATCATGTTTTATCTCTATTTATTCCTATATTTCCAAAGTAATTTTCATTATCATTGTTTTTTAAAAATACTTCCACTGAAATAAAAGTTATTAAAATGATAAACAGTACTTCATTATATTTTTATGGTTCAGGTGAAAATGATTTTTCTTATGCATTCCAATGAGTTTTATGGTGAAATGAAAAATATTTTCTATTTTATTCATGTTATTGTTATTAAGTATTGTATATTATCATTAGCAAGAATGATATATCCCTCTAATACATTGGTTGATGATTTATTCTCTAGATAAATGATGTTAAAATTAACTAGCTATATTTATTACATTATGAGTGATACAAGTGATTATAATTGATAAAAATATGATGTCCAAAGTAACATTTTTGATTTATTACAATTTTTTTTTTTTGGAAATTCTCATGAAAATATGTTGATTTCATTTTTTTAATGTCAGATTTATATGAGCTGAAAATTCATTATTTAAAGGAAATATTTTTTCAACACTTGAATGGAACAAAGGCATTCTTTTTATTCATTTCTAATAATCCCAATTTCAAGGGTTGAAGGGGAACCCTTACATGGCCCATATGATTTGTGATATAGCATGTCTCGAAGGTCTCAGAGGAATTCATCCAGACTATAACAACTTGAAACTACCCCTCCCTAGCATCTACATTATGATGTCATCTCCCCATCTTTGCATGGATATTCAGCTAGGCTTCTCATGCATGCATAGGTTGGTCCCATTAATAATATACATACCCTTAATTCTTTCAAATCCATTAGCTATGATCTGGTTAATGTGCCTACTCTAAATCATTGTTTTGAGAAAGTTCCTTGTAGAGTCTGCGTGGTCTATTTAAGTACAATTTCAAGTAACCTGAAAGCATTAAGGTGGCTCAAAGGCCCTGAGGTGGCCTGAAGGCCTTGAGGTGGTCCATAATCCTTACTGGACCGAAGGCCTTTGGTGGCCTAAAGGCTTTGAAGGACTTGAGAACCAAACCAGTGGCCCAAAAGCCAAAATAGATGAATAGTTATATCTATTATAGTATTGAATAGTACCTGTTATAGTACCAACTATAGTGCTGTTATAGTACCCCGAAAATATGTCTCCACCTCAATTTTATCTCAGGTCTCTTGGATTAAATTTTTTACTCCTCGCCAAATAGGATGATGCTCTTATTCTTTTCAATTTTTTTCTAATATTTTGATATAAAAATGGTATTTATCTTTATTTTTTCCCCTTATCATGTTTTATTCTCACCCTATGTTTTTAAACAATTTTCACATGGTTTAAGGATGAGTAGAAATTATTGTGAAATTTGGCTCCAAGTATGAGAATTTTGATTTGAATGAAGTGATTGTAACATTTAAAGAGATTAATTAGTGTACAATTTAATTTAGGTGAAATAAGAATATGTTTTTATAGGTAAGTTTTTTTCAAAAATGTCTAAAACTCTTAAAATAAAAATTTATAATGTATTTAAGTGATGATTTATTTTCTATTAATTATGTAACTATGGGGTTGTTTTTTTATCTATTATAGTTCATATAAAATAAAGGTTTGGATGTATTTTAGGGATATTATGTTGTAAAATAAACAAAGGAAATTAAATTTATGGTTTAAAAGGTGGTTTTTATGGGTTGGATCATTAATTTGTGGTTTTATTAGTATAATATGGGTTTTATTATTCTATGGTTTTCCATGTTGCTTTATATAATCTAATCTGTTATAGAATGATTTTCTTCATAGGTAATAGGGAGAATAAAGTTATAATGAAACAAGAGGACAATAAAGATCCAAATAAACAACCTATATTGGTTGGATTTTGAGATGGTCTATTTTTGGTTGTATTATCTCAATTAATATGGGGAATAAATGGTTCTACCCATGAAAGGGAGTAACTAAATTCTCTATAGAAAAATATATCAATAGTGCAGAATTTATCTAGAAAAATTCTTGAAATTTCGGTGGGACATATGAACTGATGATAGCTAAAAATTGGATAAACACTTTAATGGATATATTTAAAGTCTTGGGTTGTTTAGAGAATAAAAAAGAAACTCTTGTAGTTTATCATGTTGAATGAGAAACCAATTGGTGGTGTTCTTTAATTAGGAATACTATGATGATTAATGGTTATTATATCATAGAAGAGAGGCATTTAAATATAATTTTCATGAAAATATTTTCCTAATGTTCTTTGAAATATAATGGAAATGAAATTTTTAGAACTAGAGAAAAATGCAGAGGAATTGGTTTCTTCTTTTGAAGATAATTTTACCAGATTGGCATGGTATATGCCAATTTTCATTCTAGACAATGAAAGTAAAATTAATAGATTTTACACAGGATTTGAGACATGTTTATGAAAGGAATTTTTTAACTAATAAATTTTTATGTTATGAGTAAGTTGATCATTTGTTAAAGAAGGAAGGGAATATGTTTATTGACTCTTTTGAAACACAATGTAATAAAGAAAAGAAACTACTAATTTAGAAATACATAAAAGGTATATAATGAGAAAACATAATGATAAGAGAACACAAATACCTTTATTACATTAATATGGGAAAATCATTAAATTGGGTTTATTATGGATTATAGTATATGTTCTAAGTGTGGTAAATTCAGACACATGACCTGATATTGTAATGAAATGAGTAATGAACTGAACAAAAATGATAAAAATATATAACTAAAGTCTTATCATGGTAGTTAATTCATAGTGTGATACTTTAATTATAATGAGATGGTTCATTATGAAAATATGTGTCTGATGTTAATTATTTGAGATGGAAACACTATAAAATTAATATTCTACAACATGATGCTGATGAAAGTGAGAATAATATATGAATGTAGGTACTGAGGAATAAGATTATAAATCATAGATATAGTTTTAAAAAGAAATTGGAAGGGTTGAATTGTCTATATATTTGGTTTTAATATTTATTAAGTAGTGATATTTCTATTTGTATTCAAGGGAGTAAAAATAAATGAATTGAGAGGGTGAAATTTTTATAGGGGGAATGTGAAAATCAATGTATTTAAAATAATATATAAATTTTATAGCATATTAATATTCATGATTTTGAATATTATATATATATAACATTTATATATGTTTATATCATGTCTCAAATGATAATATATAATAAATTAGATACCAATCATACATTTAAAGTTATTCTGTTTACTTTATACTGTAAAATATTTTTTATATAAAGGTTAACTATATTCCTTAACATTATTTATACTTTTATCAAAGTAAAGAATAATTTAAATTTTATATATTTTATAAATGAATATTTATGTTAAATATGTGGATTTATATTTATATTTATTGTTATAAATATTTTTTTCAAGGTATGAAATAATAAAATGGTATTTCATTTGGGAAAAGAATATTTTTAATTCTAAATAAATTGTTTTTTATGTACTTCATGGTTTTATTTAAAATTAAAATTATATTAATTTTAATTTTTAATTTTATATAATTGAATTCGTTTTTTTAATCCTTTCAAAATTAAGTTAAGGTTAATTTTTGTGGTTTTCTAAGCATACTTATTTGTTTATGAATAGTATGAAATACAGTTTTTTCATATACCATAACTTTTATAATACCATCACCGTAAAAAAAATGAAATAAAAATATATGTGAATTGAAAAATATATCTTAAATGATAATATAATCAACATTTCATATAGATATTTTTTAATTAATATAAATTATTTTTTATGTAAAAATAAATATGAAAACATTTATTGATCTTGACAAAGTGAATTCCTGTAACTGGAAAAATCAAAATTGGTGTATTAAAGATAGTATATAGGAATGGATAAATATTTTCTCAAGATTTAAATATTTAAATTAATAATAATAGGTTTTTTAGGCATATTTATTAATTTTATAATTATATAATTATATAATTATCCAAATAATTACCCAATTCTTGTGCAAGGTAAGAAAAGTCAAAATAATTTATTCTATATGTTGTCATGATAGGGATGAGAATAAAAATATACTATGGTTCTAGATGATAATATTGATAAAAAATAGAATTTATTTATGTTATTAATTTATATTTAATATAAAATAACAGTAAATATATCGAAACCCATTTAAAATATCGATGTTCCTCTTATGCAAGATGGATAAAATTAAGAATAAATGGTTTAAAAAATATTTACAATAATAAGGTTTAGATGAATTATTATGTAACATTATTTTTAGGGATATAAATAGTCTTCCATAAATTATTTAAATTTTTTAATCTATATTCCATAGTTATATAGTTATTTTTAAATTTAAATTATGATAATAACCATGAAAATTAATTTAAAGGGTATTTAATGTTAAAAAATAATATAAATTTTTTTAATTAATCATGAAACCATATATTGAGTTTTTGGTATGATAAATTGAAATAATATCCAATATTTTTCATTTATAACTCACTTTCCAAATTAAAATTATATTATTGACACTTAAAGATTTAATATTTTAGAAAATTCCATCAAATTGTTCCTATAAAAGGGCACTCATTCTAACCTTTCCAAAAAATAGAACCAAAGTTTATTTTTCTCTCCATATTCTATACAAATCCATCTCTAAAATAACATTTATGTGTTCTTAAGGATCTATATATACTAAGTTTTATTTCTCCAAGGTCTTTAGACTTAATCTGAAGGACGTAGTTAAAGGACTGAGATAAGTGTTTCCAACCGCCTTTCTTCTTTCTTATTTTTGATTATTTATCTTTGGAATATTTTAAAACATGAATTATTTTTCATAAATCAATATATTCCCATGTTATTGAAATCTTTTTATCCAAAAATTATGATATATATTTTGTTACTTCTCACTAAACTCTTTTTCAAAATATAGTTACTACGTTAAAATATAGTTTTTAAACAACTATCCTTTCAATTGAGTTATCATATTAGGCTTTAAATAATTTAATAAATATTTAAATTTATTCATAAATAAGTATTTTATTTATAATATTATTTTTTTTTATGTCTCAAATATTTATTGGGATTCCCATTATATTAAAATATTTTGAAAAACATAGTTCACCATGGTGTTTTTATGCTACCTAACTGAATGATGATACTTTCATAAACTTTTATATCTTCTGTATATTCCATAAAAATTGATTTATTATTTAATAAAACATTAATATTTAATTAATTTAATAATAATTAATCAATAATGGTAAAATTTCAATCATAGCAATGATATTAAAATTAAATAATCATAATCATTTCAACCTTAAAAATAGACTTATTGAAAAATATTTTATGAATATTAAATATTTCATTATCTATTGAACATCCTTGATTTTTAAATGATATGCATGTAATACATAAAAACTTATTAATCTTATGGAACTATTAAAAAATGATCTAAACCCATTTTTTTATACAAGAACAATTTTGGAAGTTTGGACCGTACAATCTCAAACTAACCAATGCAAGAAAAATAAATTCAATAAAAATATAATATATAATAATAATTGAACAAAAATAATAATAATAATTAATTGGATATGAAAAATATTCTTATTAAAGTAAATAATTTATATAATTTTATTATTTTATAGGTTAGAGGATGTAAAAGTTGAGTTGGGACTTGAGAGATGAGTTTTTCTTTTAGACATTTACTCTAAATATTTTGATGTTCTTCTATCAACTATTTATCCTCTATATTTATATTTATTATTTTGTGTTATAACTATGATTATATATAATTATTTTTTTTATTATATAATTTTTATACTTTCATTGAATTTATTTACAAAATAATTAAATGAATCCCTCTTTATGTTTTCCGCACTAGTCATTTCCTTTTTTTAACAATAGTTTGAAAGGAATATTTTATAAATATTTTCTGAATTAATGATTTTTATTTAGTTATATAAATTTTACCTTATGATGTTTCCTCTATATTTTTTCATGGTTCTATAAATTATTTTTCATTATTACTATTGTGTAATAATATTTCCGTTGAAGTAAAAAAAATTAAAAAATAAAGGGAATTTATTATTATTTTGGTGGGTAAGAAAAAAAAACTGCGCTTATGGGTTCAAATGATTTTTATAATAAATGAAAGATCCCATGAGTTTAATTTAGTTTATGGTTATCATAAACTATATATTATAATTATTCAGTCTAATATATCACTCTAATTAATTGGATAATGGTTTGTTCTATAGAGAAATAATGTTGGAATTAAAAGGTTATGATTACTCTATTACGAGTAATATGAGTTATTACAGGTGATATGAATGTGATGTCCCAATTAACCATCATGATTATTTATTTTATGATTTCTTAAAATATTTTTATTTATAAAATTCTATGAAAAAAAATTATGTCATGTTTTAAAGGAAGTTCCATACAAGCTCAAAAATAATTTTATAAATGAATTACTTTTTCAAATGTTTTCAATTATTTCAACGGATTAATGGGTTATCTATTTATTTTTAGACCTCTTTTAAAGTTTTATTCTCATTCAATATTTAAAAATTATTTTAATAGGTCTTAAGGATGAGTAGTAATGATTATTAATTTTGTCTTTTAATATAATATTTTGGATTTGAATAAAGAAAGTGTATCATTTAATGAATTTGGTTTTGTGGAAATTATCAATTAGATAAAGAAAGTATTCATTTTTTATATAATTGTATTTTACTAACTCTCTAAAAATATAAAACTAAAAATTTCTTGGGTATATACATGATGAAATATATTCTATAAATCATGTAATTGTGAGATAGTTTTTTGGGATGATGCATTGTTTCTATGTTATCCAACTCCATAATCACCTCAGTTAAAAGTTCATGATAACTGGTATAACTTATAACCAATGGAATCATTATAATTAAATACGCATATAAATTAAAATTAAATAGATAAATTCAATCATGATCACTAAATTCTTAAGTTATAAAAAGTTTCATGATGGGGTTTATTCCTATTGAACCAATATTATTATATGATGAAGGCGGGTTGAATATCATGGAATATAGGCCATCTTCATAAACCAAGGTAAATCCACTTGTTTGTGATTGTGGTTTAGTTATTAAAATATACCCTTGTATGTAAAATTTTGGTATGATATTATGGAAAGTATGTGATCTCTATAAACCATGGTGGTCTCACTAGGATAAAAATGAGGTTTTTTGACTCAACATCACAGAAATCATAAAGGGGGGCATGTTGAGATAGGGATTCCAATGTTTAGATGTATTGAAATATATTAACATCATATATATGTATATTTTTCAAAAAAAAACCTCAATCATTATGTGTGAGGTACAAGAAGGATGATTTAAATTCTTTATTGGCAATTGGACCAAGCGATATCAGCTCAAATGTTATTAAGTAATATGGTAAACACTATTGGGGATCACATCAACTTTTGAGCACTGGAAGAAACCCACCAGAATTTCAATATAAGAAACATTCTTTTAAAAACTCCACTCTTCATAACATGACCCATTACCTCCGTGTTAGGAATTGGGAAGACCAAGCACCCTAGCCACCATAGTGTCCACCCCATCTTCTTTTGTTATCCCTCTTCGCTCGTATAAATACATCTCATTCATAAAAAAAAGATATGTGCATGAAAAAAAATGGAATATTTATGCTTGAACCATATTATATTATATAGTTCAGACATTTTTCTCTATATCTATGGGAGAATAGTGCATCATTTATTCTAAGGAATAAAAATACAAATAATTTACAATGGAGACTCGTATTCTAAAATCCCTACCAATATTAATAAAATATTACCTCAAACTATTCCCCACAATTACCTCCATCCACTAGAGTCCCCACCATGAATAACTATGATTTAGGGTGTGTCATACCTCTAGTAGAACCCCATTACACTACTACTTCTTCTGGTATCTTCCCTTCTAGGATAGGACCACCCAACCTTCAACATAAGGACTATAGCCTCTAATTCCTTGATGAAACAAGCTTCAATGTATCTATAATGATACTGAAATAGTGGTATGACTTTTCATAATATAGTCAACTCCATCAGGTAATCAAAATTTCACCACTTTATAATCCCTACTGGTAGAACTCTACATTAGTTTGATCTCTATAGGAAATCTTCCATAGAGTTAAAGGGATACACTACCTCAAATAGAGCACATAATTAATAGTATAATACACCTTCTATAACTCTCATAGTTTATATCACCACCTCGAAAACACTATGAGGCTTCCAGAAGATTTCCCATCAATTAGTATCGCTCTATCCTTCAATACATGAATGATCCACAAGTTCATCCTTTAAGTTATGATCCTGTGAATTCTCACTCTTAGACCACTATTATTCTTGAATCTTCCATTGAAATGAAACTATCCAGTTATGTGTGCTAAAAAAATCATTAAATAGTTTTTTTATTTAATTTATCGAGAAACAGCTTCTGTACTAAATTAGTTGAACTTGCTTATACTAATGTGAAACTAGGATACTATGTTCAAGTTTTATTATATTCATATGTTTTTCTGAAGTGTAACCTCAAAAATTTATCTTCTAAAGTTTCTAATGCTTAACCAAAAAATATTTCTAATGCAAAACTGAACAAACCACACAAGACTTATGCATTTTAATTTCCCCCTACATTTTCCTAATCCCTTAACATAGTTATCTTAATAGGAAAGAAATAAAATTTTCCTAAGGTATTCCTTTATATGTTTTCATCCTAAAAAGGTTTATTTCATTTACTAGTTATACATACAAAATTTTTCTTAAACTTTGTAGGGTGCATTCCAAACGAGTGGAGAGACAACTTTTTTTCATGTCTCATTTTGTAGGTTTTTAACCCAGTGAATATTGTGAATATTTCCATTGGAATTTGAAGACCATTAAAGTTAGTCCCATAAGGGATAATTCATAAGAAAATAGTGATTTGATTGACGGTTGTTGTAGTGTAAGTTTTAACAACTTTAACTAGATATTTTTGGGGTTTAAGTTTGAATTGTTTCAACCAAAAGCATGAGATTTACTTTATAGTAATAAGGGAGAAAAATATTGACATAAATGAAGATAAGTGATTATAATACAAACTAACTTATGGTTTAGTGTAATTTAAAAGAAATTAGTTAGATATTTTAATAATTAATTCATTTTATTCCCTCATATTTAGTTATTCATTGAATCTTGTGAATTTTGGAATTAAGGTGTCAAATCAATTTATTTTTTGAATACTTTTTAAAATGGAAAAATTAGGAATTCAATTCACATTCTAGATTTTTTTGAGTAGCATGAATGGATTTCTATTGATTAGTCATTATTTTTATAAGGTTAATGATTATAAAATGGAAGATGGAATTAGATGTCATGCTTCAAACGATAGTTATTGAAGGAATATGTGATTCTTAGAGGATTTTTAATGATTCATCATCTCTATAAGGAAGTTTGAATAAAAAAGAGTAATGATCATAAAAATTGGTATCACTATAATACATTGAGGGAATGTATGAATTTTTATCATATGAATTTGTTCCCATTATTAATACATATCGTGTTTCAGACTTCAAATAGGATCATATTACTTTCTCTCATTGTTTGACTTCCTCTGCCACGTCACGGTAATCAAGATGTTGTGTAAAGGTATTAGTCCATAACATAAGTTTTGTGAGGATACCTCCATGGATTATAAGGAGGTTGTGTAAGGGTAATAAATGATTTGATCATAAGGATTGGGTCCAGATCTTAGTACTTCTCAATCATAAGCCCTCTGACTTGATGATTGTAAGAATTTATAATCATAAGACTTCTCGATCGTAATATTTTTTATCCTGATTTTACAACTTGATAATCCTAACACCTCATGATTATAATACATCCCTATTTTTTGTTATATAAGGGAGAATTACAAGACTCCTCTTCACTTTGAACTAAAACTTTAGGCTACCATGTCAAAACTGGTGATACCTTTCGGAGGATACTATATGGACAATAATATGAAAATATTTTGATCAAAATAAAATAATGGAGGGTGAATAATTTAATAAAATATGAAATTATAGAGAAAAGGAAAATATAAGTATTTAAAATATATAAGGATATTATGTCTTTGAACATGACCAAACAAGATGAAAATCGAGGATCTTGAAAAGGAACTAAAGGATAAAGCTAGAGGGAGTTCTGTGAGGGATGATTGGGATTTCACATATTCTACCATTCAACCATTTTTATTTTATTTTATATTTTATATATTTAATAATGATTTATTCATCCCTGATAAGGTGTGCTACCCTTTGAGTGATTGTTTGATTCTTAGGTGATTGGGGAAAATAGTTCTATGTTTGTAATTCATGTGTCCTCACACATTAATTAGTAAAAATCCCTCTTCTTGGTGAATGGTTTAGATATTTAGTATCATTTCATAATATCGAATGTTGTTGTTTTCTATTTTTGTTATAATAATTTTTTATTTCATTGGTTAACAATCCAACATCTTCATAAACTATGTTTTAGGATATATATAGTTTAATGTAATAAGAAGTTTAGAGAAGTACTTGGAAATCACTAGAATATATGGAAGGGTTAGTAATTGATCTTGGTTTTCTTTGGAAGCATAAGACCTGATGGAGATATTTACTAAGTAAAATGGTGGTGAATTACAATATACCTTCCAAAAATAATGCGGGTAGACTAACCATTATTATATTTTAGTTTGTTATCCACATAACTATTCACACAATGGTGAGAAGTAAAATACTTATTGAACCTTTCATTCATAAATTAATAATATTAAGATTAAATAATTAAGTTAATATGATAACCTTATAATTGGGAAGCTAAACATAACCCAATAACCCTTCTTGTATTAATATTTTTATTCTCTTATTGCATTTCCAACTTTTTTTCAAAATGAATCTATTTCAAAACACCCACCTCATCTCTAATTAAAAGTGAAAATTATTTTTGAGCACTCATCTATGGTTAAAACCAAGGATCCCCACTAATACTAAATTTTAACCGAATAAAAATAATTTCTTTTTTATCTATAAAATATATATATTACAAAAAAAATAGTCACTATTGAGGGGGTGGTGGTTCCAAAAAAAATATAACTCTAAATTGTATGAATGAATCACCATCTGACAAATTTTTATCCTTAGATCCAAAACTATAAATAAATTTTAATAAGTTAAGAAAATCAAATTTTAAATAAAAATTGGAGAAATTTTCTCTTTCAGACCTAACTAAACATCAAGTGTTCACTTTGAGCCTATCATCATTGTTTTAAATCTCAACCAAACCCTCAGAGACCTTTGTTCACCTCAGTTTTTTAATAAATGTTACTAAATTATTATTCCTTCTTTGTAGAATGAAATTGAATTAAAAATTGGTGTGATAGAAATATTGTAAAATTTTCATTTCATGAAATCTGAAGATGAAAATAAACATATCAAATAATTTACCTTCACTTATTCCACCTTGAATCTCCATGGAGAAGCTAAGGAAAATTTGAATTTGAAGGCATTCCATGTTTCACTTGAAGGAGTTGCTAAGAAACAGTTGTACAACCCACAACCAAGATAGTTATATGACTGAGATTACCTAAAAAAGTTCCTTGAAAATATTCTTCTATACCTTTAGGATAACAACCATTTGGACAATGTTGTATGCCATCAGATAAGCTCCTAGAGATTATGTCAATGAGTACTAAGAATGGTTTATTAAACTATGTACTATCAGAAAAATCATGTTATAATGGAGCATCGATAATTTTTATTTTTCTATAAATGAATAATATATAATGATAGGAACTTTCTAGATGCAGCATCTAAAGGATCCTTATAGAAAAATCCATATTATTAGAAAAGGGGCTGATTGAGAATATTACTCATAACTCACAATAATTTGGCACTAGAGGTATTGGAGAAAAAGGAATACATGAGTTAAGAACTTCTAAGTCATCTTCATTACTAGAATCTTGACACTAAGAGATAAAATTAAAATTTATATAGAAGTGATTTAAATATATAATTGAATAATAAGAACATACATGGTTTATGCTAATCATCAAACCATTTGAATGAACAATGTGCTAAAGTACATGGAATGAGGAGTTGTGAAATGACCTTTCAAAAAAGGAAAATATTGAATCAATATCAATTATAGATAGATCCTATATAATTAAAATATGAATTGGGTAATTATAAATACCAAGCCTAACCACCTTTATAAATTCACTACCAATAACATCCATAATTTTATAAGTATTACCAACAAAATCCTCTATTTCAACAACATTACAAGCAGTCTTACAACCAACCTTCTTAATAACATCCACCAATATTTTAGAAAAATGATAAATGTGATCAACTAAAAACCATTGTACATACTCCAACACAACAACAACTAGAGCCTCAATTTTAGGACCTTATAAAAGAATAAAAATATTTAAGAAACCAAATTATTATATTAGTAGAAAATTTATCAAAAAAAATACTCAGTCAATAAATCCCTAGAATAATGTATAATTCATTTATGGTAAGTATAATAATTGTAAAAGAGTTTCAATCACCAACTTTAATTAAATATGAGAAAGGTCTACCAGAACCTGAAGAAAATCAATATGAAAATTTTTCAAACATTCTCAACCACCAGTAACCCCAAAATGAAAAGTAAGAAGAAGAGTGGAAATATGATCAAAGGTGGAAGAAAATACAAGATATACCCCTAAAAAGGTAGAAAAGAGATAATAAATATCATACAATAATTTTTCCAACAAGTTTTTCCCAATTTTAAATGATTTAAGAAGAAGAACATAAAATTGAAATTCTAAATACATTATAGAAAGTTTAGATTAATATTCTTCACTTATAAGAACTCAAAAAAATCCCCATGTATGTAAATTTTATCAAGTAAATTTTTAGAATGAGTAGGATAATCTATAAAAATGATATGATTAGTCCACAAATAAGTGTAATAGTCTTTATTTCCAAATAACTTTTATCCAAATTTCATGATCCAAAGAAAATTTTTATCCCTTACATGATTGATTCCATAAATTTTTTAGAGTCTTTATTTGATTTAGTTACTTATATAAATGTAACGCAACAATAAATTTTCATTTCTTTATATATATAAGAATTAAATTTCACTAGTTTTTTATATAACTAGAAAATCAATCTTCTTCTTTTTCAGTTGGTGTCTTAGAAGTTGTTTTAGTGAGAGTTAAAGATTTATTCTTCCAAATAACATTTATGTGTAGAATATAGAAGAAGATATATAATCATGCCAATCACCCATTAATACTGGGAGACACTTCTTAAATATTAACAATACCATTATCAATTAATATAAAGGAATACATGAAAATAGAGTTTATAGATATAACTATTCACTTCTATATTTATAATTCCACGAGGAATCCTTCATCTAAGAATTCACTCCTTAACCTTTCTCACATTGAAGAGTCATAATTAATCAAATATCTAGGTATGTTACATTAATTTTTATTCTTAGGAAAACATTTGTTGATTAAAAATACCACGGTGGGTGAATATATCAATGATTCTAGAAAAACTTTCTTCAAATTAGAGGGAGAGGTAAATTCAGTATTTTTTGATTAATCTAAATATTTATTTAGTGATGAAGGATTTGATATGTTATCTTATATAGAGAATGTTTAAGATTTATAATAAATGAACCCAAATTTGACTTCATCCTACTAAAATCCACTAGTTCTGGAATTTAATCAATTTCCTACAGAATTAAAATATTTATATGCAATGAAAGAATAAAAATTACATATAATAATTCATTAAAATATATACATTGAACACTAAATAAAAACTATTAAAATTTTTATTAATAATGATAAAACCATAAGTGGGAGTTTTGGTGATATTCCATGAATTAATCCAAAAATATTCTCACGTGGAATGTTTCTTGAGAGAGATTAAAAACCTATTAGATAAACCCAAATAATTATAAATCCCACCATAATAGAGGTATTTAATATGAATATAGAGAATAATTTTGAGGCATACATCATCTAAACCAACTTTTAATCACAATGGGTTAACCCCATCCATGTAGTTACTAAGAAAACTATCCTAACCATCATTGCGAATGAAAAAAGGGGTTAATACATATGATAACTCACAATATATGAAGAGTTTTCATATAATATAACAAACTGAATATGGACTCTAAGAAGGATATTTTCCTCATTATCCAAATACTATAGATATTATCATGAAAAACTCAATATTGTTCCATTTATGGGTTCTTGATAATTATATTTTTGGATCAAATTGAGTACTTTTAGAGTTAGTCTTGGATGAATTTACTATTTTTCAAAACTTATTTTATCATTTCATGGAAAATATTGAAATTAAATTAAAATTTTGATTTGAAAAAAAAATATATTGTTTTAAAAATATATAGGTTTCATTTCATGGGTGAAAGAGGTATAGTCTAAGGTCATGACATTTCAAAACAAGGCATTGAGGTTGAAAATTCCAAAATTAAAGTGATAAATTTCTTAACTTAACCAACTTATTTAAAATATTTAAGATGTTTATTAGGATATAAACTTTTGTACATAATATTAATCAAGTATTTTAGTAATATTTATCTCCCACTTTCTAAATTAATTTTAATATATGCTTATTTTTATATTAATTATGAGTGTAGAAAAAGATTTTTTGATTTAAATATTATATTGATAACACTGCTAGTAATGTTTACACCAAATTAGGAAAATAAATTTGATTTACTTTGTAATGATTCTAAACAATAAGTTATAGAATTCATTTCCTAAATATATGGAGTTAGTACTCAAGTCATTTCATATGCCGCAAGAACCAAAGATTTTTACCAGCTCAACTATACAACCACTGAGAATTTGTTTATATTAGTTTAATTCATTATATAAATATAAATATTATTTTCTTGGTACTATAGTTGTTTTATTTTAAGACCATGCATTAATTAGACTGAAAAATAGCATTTTTATTGACTTTGATAGAAATACTGATACAAGAAAATCACGGCGGTCGAAAAAAGTGCAATCCCAAAGCATCATTAATCACAAACTTCATCCCCTCACTAAGAAAGGAACCTATATTAAGGAAAAAAGACATAATTTGATTGGGTGAAGCTATGGATGCCAAGAAATCTTCCTCCTGGTTCCCTTCCTGCCATGTGTGAGTGATCTCAATAAGATTACCCAAAATATGCTTACACTTTCTGATGACATAAACGCTATTCCACGGAACCTGACCTGTACCTACTAATGCTTTGAAGGGCATTAACGAATATGTTTCCAACACTTTAAGAGTGATATCCCGCTGCCCACACATCTCCAGACCCGTGATCATATCCTGCGCTTCATCCTAGAAAACGTCACCCCTGCCGTAGAAGGTAGAAAATACTGCTACAACAGACCCTTCCCAGTTTCGAATTACCCCTCCACATCTCATCTCCCCCCTAAAATTGATCCATCCATGATTATTTTTAGGCCGAAGTGAATGGGGTTCCAACATACCCAGTGCCTGTGACCCAGCTCCCTGCTTCGGCTGGAAAGAAATCGACTGGGTATAATGGCTTTCACCGATGGGGCATCCTGGCAGCCAGTACACTCCCAGAACAAGTCCTGAAAATAATTCTTCATTTTATAAAGAATATTGGCCTGTGTACCTCTTATTTTTTTGTGTCGTGCTTCTTTACTTGCTCTCCAGAGGTTCCAGCATCCTGATAATATCAAAATAGCTCATTCCTTCCATTCAGGTCCATGACCGCCCGCTCCATGAAACCATGAACTTAAAAAGTTTTCCATCATCCCTCCCTGTCCGTTCCACCCAGTGAAATCACCAAACATCGGACAGATCCATCTAGCCCATTCACTATCAAAAAACAAATGCCCCACTGTTTCTGTTTTGGGCTCATGGCAACACCAACACCTGGATGCAATGCTGACACCCATATGCTGAATGTTATCATCAGTAGGCAAAGCACGGTTTCTTACCCACCACAATAAGAAATTAAATTTTGAGGGAACCTCCTTGCACCACAAAGTATACCCCCATGTATCATCATCATTTGAATACCTCCTCACCTGAGAAAAATCCTTTAAAGATAACACACCTGATGAATAACCTATAAAAATAAGATTATCATGTTCATCATTGATAACAATTCTATTGAAAACTGACCATTGACTATCATCCAGAATGGCCTGAATAAAACCAGAATGACCGCTAGCCTCGTGAAATGATATATTCGGTGTGGGGAATCCTGGAAACCACAACCTACCATCCCCCCAATCTTGCAGCCAGAAATTAATATCACCACTTGCAACCATCCACCTAGAGTGCTGATACCATACCTCCAAGTAAGGGTGAATCAGTTTCCAAATCTTAGAGGTACGTACCCTATTCTAATTTAAATTTAATCCATATTTGTCCTGAATTGTCCTACCCCATATTGTTCTTCCTTCCATATCATCCCATGCAAGTTTATCATGTATACCTTTCATGGTCAATGAAACACTCCTCATATTAATGCCCCCTTCAAGGAGGGGTTTTTCAAGACGTTTTCCAGACGCCCAGTGGTGCCTACCTTCCCTATGCCTATACCATATGAAGGAAACCATTATCCTCTCCAATTTTGTGATAACACTACTGGGAACCTTCAATGTGTACATTACATGCATGGTAATAGAGACAAGAACACTATTCATAAGGGTAATGTGCCCGCCAAACGACAAAAATCTAGTCTTCCAATTGAAGATGTGCCATGTGATCTTAGCAACCAACTTGTAAAAATTCTGAATTCTAAGAGAGTGAGGTCTCACCGGTGCCCCAAGATACTCCATAGAAAATGATCCCCTATTCATGTTCAAGCTGTCATCAAGAGTTCTAACCCTACTCTCTATGATATACATGGATGTATAAAACAAACTTTTCCCCTGGTTCACCACCTGACCACTCCACATGCAATCCTCTCCTAAAAGCCCATTCATCCCTTGAACTGATCTTCTAATACCATTTATAAACAAAATTGTGTCATCCACAAACATCACATGCGAAATACCCCTTGTTACATGCCGACTTTGGTAAGGCAAAACTCTCCCCATGAGAAGACCCCAGTTAATATAGTAATTAAAGACATTTTGAGAGAGGATGAACAGAGTGGGGGAAAGAGGGTCTCCTTTCCTAAGACCTCTGTAAGACTTGAAGAAACCGAACTATTTTCCCAAAAAATATGTTGATATCTAGGACGAACTGAAGCAATGAAAAAGTAGATCAATAGTCCAGTTAGAAAACCCCATGCAAGCCAACACCCTTATGATGAAACCTCATTCCAATATTTCATAAGACTTGCTCATATCTAATTTTATCACCAAGTTATCCCCAAAATAATTATTGTTAATATCACTAACCACTTCTTGCACCACTCCAATTTCCCCCTGAATTGAATGCCCTTTAATAAATCCAGGTTGTTCCGAAGACACCCAAGTATTCAAATGATATGCCATTATTTTATTGATAATGCTGTCCAAAACCTTTTAAATCATATTACACATGCTAATGGGCCTATATTGATCAATGGAGTGTGGATTAAATATCTTTGGAATCATCACCATCTTGGTTTCACATGCAATACATGGAAAATTCCCTCCCTAAAAAAAGTCCTACACTGCCTTCACTAAATCTCCCTTAACTGTGTCCCAAGCCACCCTATAAAAAGACCTTGGAATTCCATAAGGCCCTAGTTCACTCTCTGGATTCAATTATTGTGAGATAGATGTTGCTTTTATAGGATTTAAATCTATAGTTCAAAGGCAAGAAATAAGTTGAGAATCAAGTGGTCGATAAAATTAGTAGGTTTTTTTATATATTTGAATCCTAAATTCTAGATTAAAAATTAGTGAATGGCCACATTATAGGAGAAAATATTTATTTAATTTAATGATAGGTACCATGGTATACAAACATGGTTAAGTTTCTAGTGACTTCTAAAATATCGGCTTATTTAAAACCTCAAAAAATTCAAAGCTTTAAATTTTAATTTAGATTTTATATTTCGGAATATCTATATCTCTAGAAAATTTATAATAACCAAATGATAAGAAGATGTTTTTTTGAATGTGATATTGAATATGTTTTTTGAATTGTTCCACACACTAACTTGTAGAGGACACTTAGACATCAAATGAAAGAAATAAGAGTATTATAATATTTAATTTATCATCCTGCATTTTTTATATATGTACCTAAATTTTAAAAACAATGTAAAAATTTTCAAATCACTAGAAATATTTTGAAGACATAATAAATGCATCAATCACTCATAAGTTTATTTAAATTTTTTAAATTATGTGGAATAAATTATATGAGAACCTTTCCTCATTTATTTGTTAATTATTTCATCTTTCTTATAGTGGATTATTTTTCAAAAATGTTGAAAGTCATGGAAACAAAAAAATGATGATTCAATTTTTTTTCATTTTTTTAGTACTAACATATTTTTTGGGTTTGGATTTATCAAATATATCATCAGTAACCAAGGGTCCCATTTCTAAAATATGATCATGGAAGATTTGTTAAGAAAATATAGAGTACATCACAAGATATTAACACCCTACTATCTCAAATCAAATATCCAAAAAATTCCAATAGATATATCAGGGAAATTTTAGAAAATATTGTAAAACCAAATAGAAAAGACTCAATCCAAAGGTTGGGAGACACCTTAATGACTTATAGAAAATTCTATAGGACACCCAAATTAATGATCCCATACCGATTGATTTATTGAAAGATAATTCATCTACCATTGTAGTTGGAACACAAAGTATATTTTGATGTAAGATATATGAATATGGACCTCAACATAGTTGGTAAATAGAGAATATTAAACCGATAAGTAAAATCAAATAAAATATTTTTTAATTAAAATATTTACAATTAGATTACAAGATTTGATCATGACAATATAAATAAACATAAATAATTACACCCAAGAGACCATGTTCTATTGTAAAATTAAATAAACAATGTTATGTTAGGTAATCTTCATTCCATATGGTAAGGTTCATTTATATACACACATGTCTTTATTTTCATACTGTGTAGATTTTGTAGGAAGTATAGCCTAATCCATTCACTATAAATAGGTATAAAATTAAGAGATTCTATGGAAATTTACCTAATGATCCAATGGATTAGATCACACTCCTCGAAAAAATTATCACTAAATACCATTATGTTGTACTTGTACTTAAAACTTAGGTGTTTTAGTAATTATTCATAAAAATATGATTACAAGAAAATTTATTTGAATGAACTGGGGGAAATGTAACATTTATGTGTGGTGAATAAAATATATTAGTTTAGGAATATCACTTTTTTTCAAAAAAATCATTTTAAAATTTTTTGTTTTTTCATTTTAATTATTTTACTATTTTGAAACCTATTGATATCAATCTGAATGCCCTTACAAATATTTAATTAATAAAATGGTTGAGAAACTAATTTTTCCCATTTAAAAAACTTAGATGAATTCTCAAATAAATTTTTTATCTAAATTAAAAATGAAGTAGATTCATTCAACGACATCTGATTTTTTAATCTCATTCCATAATATAATATCTTACATTTTAACCACTTTCCTTAGGGGATTATGAATCAATTTTTTTATATTATTTATAATTCCCAAATTCGCGATACAACCAATACATTTTTGAATAACTAAAACTTATTGATTAATCTCATCAATTCCTTAGATCATTCAATGACTTTGTGTTATAAATGATTCTGGAATTATATTGAATTAATTCCCCCTTTTTCAATAAACATATATCATATTGGATACGTTGAAATTTAATCCATGTATCCCTTATCATACATATATGAATTTTTTATATAGCTATATTCCAATCCAAATACACCTATCTACATTTCTATATAATAAAATTCATGATATATGTAAGATTTAGGTGTGGGGAAATTGATAAAGTTAGTTGGAAGAAGATATTTTTACTTTACTGAATGAGATGAAGAATGAATGTGTTATATATTTTAGTTGTATGTTTTATAAAAAAATGTCTCTAAGAAGAATGGTAATATTTACATGATATCATCCAAAGTTCAGCATGAATGTATACTACTATTTGGACATAAAAGATAACTATCATTACTCAGAAGATTCATGTCTTTGCAAAATTCTACAAATTAAATCAACCTATAACAATGCTCCAATGGGGAAAATAGGTAAGAAATATATTTATTTGAAGCCGATGTTCCTGGGGGTGGACTATAAAATAAGTTAAGGAATAGTTATGTGGGAGATAATACTTCTTAGAGATACTAAACTCTCTAATGTTTGTCAAGTATGATCTATTTAGAAGGAAGTGTTAATGTTTTTTGGAAGAAAGGACTTGGAAAACATCATAATTAAGGTAGATACTTCATAATCAAGGGATGTGAAGAAATCAAACCCATATGATTACAATTTATAGTCTCTCTCTATCTTCAAAAGTATGACAAAAATACTATAATCAACAGAAGAAAACAAAGAAAGGTAATATCTTCTACTGCTAAAATGATAAGGTGTGTAGGATGTCACGTCAAAACTCTAATGGGTGAAGTTAAATTAGTGGAAGATGATGTTTGGTATGAATACATTCTTGATGGAAACTAAAAATAATACCTTATTTCTCAACTTACATCCAAATCTCCTAATCCTATTTACAATATTCCAAAAAACCACCAACCTTAAATCCAAATAATAACCCTAGAAAATCCCTAATGATATAAAAAAAATACATGAATAATTGGATTTATATAAATATAGTCATCAAACCTACAGTGAAATATGCATTGAATTGGAATGATAAACAAAATTCATGAAATTGATGTTTGATTGATGAGTGAAATATTATAGGGAAGGTAGGTATAAGTGTCCATGAGAGAATATAATAATTAAAAATTAATTGAATGTATCTAATGATGAAAATGGAATCAAGATCATTATGGTGGCATGATTTTTTTAAGGGGAATGTTATTAAATGAGGAAATCATGTTGGTTAGTATTTGATTTTTTCTTCGATGATATTTTATAAAATCATCGGTCTAGGTGTCCAAGGATTATGTTTAGGGTGATTAATATATGCAATAAGTTCATTATATTTTGTTAGAGATAAATTTATATTATTCCATTATATTTATTTATTCATTGATTTTATTAATATTTTAATTAAATCTTCTAATCATTAGATTGTATTAAGTTTATTTTAAATATATAAATTTGGAATTCATTTCACTTACTTGATTTTTTGAGTACTATGAATTAATTATTATTTTTTTATAACGTGAAAGACTAGGATTGTGTATGGGAAAATTTTATGTAATTATTTATAGAACATATGTTGAAGGATATGGGGATTATTGGAGAATTTCTATGGATTCACCCCCACCACCCTTAAAAATATTGAAGAAATAACAAAGGAATAATCACATGAATCTAATGTATGACTTAGTTGTATCGCCATATATTGAGGGGATGTCAAACATTAGATGATATGAAATGATCATATGACTTTATATCTATTTTTAATACTTCTCATGCATCAAATACCATGAATGATCATATGACTTTATCCCATCATATATCTTACTCCATTATATTAAGGTAAACAAGATGTTGTATAAAGGTACCAAACGCATGACATAGGTTATATAAGGAAACCTCTATGGATTAAAAGGATGTTTTGTAAGGATAATTAGTGATATAATCATGTGACAAGGGTCCCAATCAGAATACTTCTTGATCTTAAGCCTCTTGACTTGAAGATTGTAAGACTTACCGATTGCAAACCTTTTAATCCAGATTTCATGACTTTATTATCTTATGATTTTATATTCATTATACATTCCAATTTCATGTGACTTAAAAAAATTTCCAAAATTTAATAAGGGATTAAAAGAAATATATTCACATTAATCAAAAACATCATGCTTCTATGTTATCACTAGTGTAATCATTTAGAGGCTATCACATAGATAAAAATTTATAAAATATTTTAGTCATAAAAGGGAATATATATATTTTCAATAAATTTTAAATTATATATAAAATGGAAAGAACAAGATTTCAAATACATGATGATATCAAGGGTCTGATCTTGGTAGAATGATATGGAAATCATGGCTCCTAGAAATGAACAAGAGTCCAAAGCTAGAGGGAGTTCTATGATGGTGGCCTAAGATTTCACTTCTTCTATCATTCTAGTATTTTAATTTTATTTTATATTTTATTTTTTTGGTAATACATTATTATTCCCCAATCGTAAATTATACCCTTGTAATAGAGGGGTAATTCTAGAGTATTTGATGAAGGGAAGGTTCTCCTTTTCTAATACTTGAATCTTTGCACATTAATGAATAAAACTATCTCTTATTGATAACTGGTTTTGATATATAGTATAATTTCATAATATCTAATGTGTTTGTATTTGATTTTTGTACATTTGATTATTTATTGATTTTTTAAATGATCCATCATCTCCCTCCACTCAGTTTCAGGATATAGTAAGTGGAATAGTCTGAGTTATGTGGTTACATTCTTGTTTATTTCAAGAATATATTTAAGGATTAATAATTAATTTTGTATGACTGAAGAAATAAGAGACTTCATGGGGGTATTTTCTATGTAAATTGGTTGTGATTTTTAATATCACATACAAACATATGAAGGTGGATAGACGGATCATAGGTTTCTATGATTTTTATTCTCACTATAACCATTCAACTAAGGGTGATAGATGAAATAATTGCGGAACCTCCCACTCACGAGCTATTAGGAATAAAATAAAATAATCAAGATACTATGATAACATTAAAATTGGGATTCCATACCTTAACCAATAACCCTTACCATATCTCTATTTTAATTCTCTTATTTAATTTCCTTCTTTATTTTTAAAAATATATTAATTTCAAAAGATCCTATTTTTATAATTAAAATTGAAAAATGATTTTTTTGAACTATTATCTTGAAAAAACCAATGCTTCCCACGAATACCAAATTTTAATCTAGGAGAAATAATTTCTTTTTTATCCACCCATGATAGGTTTTATTTGTGGGTAAACACATTTTAAGACCATAATGATTAGACCAAATCTTTAGGTATCTTGTATATAAATTTTAGTGGATATAAACCTAACATGAATAAGGATAATCCAATATTGTAGTACATAGTGTCAAAGGAGGTGCATGTACATTAATGTATTTATAATTATATCGATCATTATTGGACTTACGGTCACATGAAATTGATTAAATAATGAGATAGACTATATAGTAGTCAGGATAAGTTTTAAACTGATGTGAATAAAATACTAGTACTTGTGTAGGTAGTGTTGAGGGAAGGTGGATGTAGTTTAAGGTCATAACCCTTAAACATAAAATTGATTGGTGTATTATGATAACCCAATAAAGGATCAAGAGGCAGTAATTCTATGATACCATTGAATAAATAATGTGAATGATGTATTTATAACTCAAGATTTATGAGTCAAGAAATGATGTAATGAAACTAGTATGCCAAGGATGAATGATAAAGATAATATGATCACCAAACACATTTTAGAACTCATTACCAAGAGTAACTTCCCTGGAGGAGTTACCCAAGATGTAGAGATGTGTTCCAAGCTACATAATCTTATCAAACTCAAAGGAAACATACAAAAAAACTTGTTCAAAATCATATGGATCAACAATGGGGATAGAAATACTAATTTCTTCAATTCTCTCCAAAGATCTAGAAGAGGGAATAATTCCCTATCTCTTTTGAAATATGGATATAAAATCCTCAATGATAGACAAATGATTTCCAATCACATTGTTTCTTTCTATGATAATATCTTCAATAGATCACTAAGGAATGTTGATCTCAAGGAAGGCATCATCCCAAATCTTGTCTCTGAAGCTGATAATCTACACCTCACTTCTACTCCCCTGGACTTTGAAATTAACGTAGTTTTTTTTTGTCTCAATAAGGGAAGATCTCCTGGGCCTGATGGATTCACAAACCAATTTTTTCAACACTTTTGGGAGGTTCTCCAACATGATGTTTGCAATTGTTTCATTCACATTTTCAAAGGTGTATCTTTCACTCCATGCATTAATGTCTGGTTTATTACTCTCATTCTAGTGGTTGAAAATGTAAGAGATATCAGCCAATTCATACCAATTTATCTTATCAATACTATACACAAAATTATTACAAAAATTATATCCACTATACTTACTCAGATATTGAACAAAATTATCTCTATTAATGAATTTTCTTTTGTTAAAGGAAGAAACATTCAAGATTTCCTGATTACTGCCTCAGAATGTGTGAATATTCTTAGGAAATATACAAGAGGATGCAGAATTTCACTCATGATATACATCAAAAAATCTTTTGATACTATAGACTGGGGATTTATCTTCAATGTTCTCTTGATATTTGGTTTCAATTCAATGATTTTTATTTGGATCAAAGTTATCTTTTGATCTTCCCACATAACTATTTTAATAAATGGTTCAATGAAGGAACACTTAAAATACTCAAAAGGGGTGAGATAAAGACACCCCATCTCTACTATTATTTTTTCCATTGTCTAAGATTACCTTAATAGGATTTTATCCATATAGTAACCAATGGTGATCTTAAAACTATCAGGGTAGCCCAAGGTATCTCATCCCCTTCTCATTTTTTTCTGATAACATAATTATTTTTACTCCGGGATATAAGAGGAACATCAAAAACATCAATAAAGATCTCATGCACTATGAATAAGTCTCAAGTTAAGAAGTTAATTAGAGAGAATCTATAATTTTATTTGGTAAGAACGTCTCAACTTCCAGAAAACTTAAAATGATTAATGAATTGGGAATAAGAGAGGGATATATTCCCTTTATCTATATTAGTGTACCCATGTTCTGGGGAGGACCACATGCCTATTAATTTATCAGTATCCCGGTTCAGTTGAGAAGAACTTTGGACTTCTGGAAAGTAAAATCCCTTTATTTAGCTAGAAGATATTTCCTAGTAAATCATGTGATTGTATCAAAGTCAGTTTATTCATTCATGGTCTACTCCTGGCCCACCTCAGTCATCAAAACCATAAAATCTTTAATGAGAAATTTTGTTTGGAGTGGCAGTATTCTTGAAAGAAATTTCATCATTGTCTCATGGAATAAGTTAGGTATGCCTAATGCACTTGGTGGTCTTAGTATTAAGAATTTAACACTCTAAAATTAGTCCCTTCAAGACCAATTAATATGGAATTTTATCAAAAATAGCATAGACTCTAACTTTTATCTGACTCAGGTATCTTGATAAACTAAAGTCAAGGAATACTTGCTACATAGAATCCTTTGTTTTTCCTGGACATAAAGTTTTTTTCATAAAATCTTTATTCATGCTCACTGACTATTTAGTGTTAATTCCTCTATGAATTTCCGGTCTAAAAATTGGGTTGGAAGCCCTCTCATGGAATGGATCACCTCATCAAATCAAGACATGGATTTTAGTAGCTCTATAAGAGACCAGATATCCAACCTGGATTTACTCTCAGATGATATTATATAGATTATTTCATATTATGATTTTCTAAACCAAGTATACATGCTAGTATGGGAACCATATCTAAATGGGAATATCAACCCCAAAGATTTATATATAAACCTTATTCTAGGACCTCAAAAATAGATTGTAAAACTCAAAAAAAAAGATCCACCATTCTAGGTTTACTTTATTTTGGAGGCTTCAATTTAATAAACTCCCTATTTATGTTAATATATATCAGTTTGAAATATCTTTATGCTCAAGATGTGTGCTTTGTTACTAGCACCATGAGGATATCGACCACTTATTTCTCTGCTACCACTCTGCCCCTTTATTTTGTAATTATATTTTTGATTTATTCAGAGTTCAACTCCCTAGAGATAATATGATTAATGAGTTTCTCCCAGTAATATTTGGCATCCATATATTGAAATAGACTAACAATATTTTTAAGGATTCCTATGTTGAATTATTTCATACCATTTGGAGGGGTCAGAACAAATCCATACATGAGCAGGTATGCTTTAATATCAACATAGCTTTTGTAAAAAATGTGTCTGCATTTCATAATGCCAACTCGCTACATACTTATTGCTACAATAACTTAGTAGAGGAATTCATGGTGCTGATATGGCTGAATTCATAGGGTAACTATCCACTTACACACCATACTTTAGAGGTTTTTTGGTATCCTCCTTTTACTGGTTGGAAAAAGTGTAACTCCAATAGATCCTTGAAGGGAAACCCAGGGCTAGTAGGTTATAGATATGTCTTCGTGGACTCATATGGTGATGTTATTGAATTTAAATATAGAAATTATGGAATGGAAATATCATTGGAACTGGATATGAATGGAATTATTAATGTTGTAAAGGTTTTTAAACAAAATAACTATAACAACATTTGGTTTGAATGTGATTCTACAACCATAGTTCAAGCTGTCAGAACTGGGCAGGTACATCTTTCTTAGAAACTGACAATGATATGGTCCAATTTCCTTAATCAACTCTCTTCTATGAGATAAATTATCACACATGTATATTTTGAATCCAATGCCTTTTTAATTGCACTAGAAAACAAGGGAGTGATTTAAGAGGTTTTTTAATTTCCTATCACTCTTACCAATGATATGTTGTCATTGTTGCAAAGGTATAAATGTAAAGTTCCTACATTCAGACTATTGTAATTTTTTATTTCACTTAATTCAAGATCCTCAAAGCAAATTTTTCTCAAAAAAAGAGAAAATGGGGTTATACTAACTTTTATTAAGTATTATTATATGACTTTGTTTATAATGATACATTAAGGGTTCATATGCATAACAATATTGTGGGCATGAATGAAAATAAAACAAAGGTTTCCTTGTAAAGATAAAAGTTACCAATACCAGTAACCATGGAATATTATTTATTTTTTAAACACTTGAGATAAAAAGTTTGGAATATGGATGAATAATATTTAAAAGGTTACTATAATAATCAATTTATAGAACTAACCAAAAAATGATATGTGGCAGGATGTTGGGATGGAATAGAATTTGAAAATAATTTTTTCATGAGTCTGAAATATCTAGTTTGGATGTCTCTATGTATCTTAAAATGGAAATGAATAATTCCATTTGTATTTATTTATGTGGAAAATTGTGTCAAAAAAGATCATATACAGAATATAATATCCCCACTTTGGTACGAGGTTATTGGAGATGAACCAATGTGAACTGAAGAACCCTATTGAGAATGGACTATTTTCTATCCCAGTATAAAGGAATTGTGCCACCTAGGGAAATCAGTGATATTCACGGTAATACTATTATCCTTGATAGGTCACTCTCACATAAATTGGGATCATCCCAAAGTGAGATATTTCTATTTTATGAAGAATTCCCTAAAAAGTTTAGATTCATTCTAAATAGACTATATGTAATTCCATTTTAACATCATGCAATGATGAATTTGGCCATGAATTTTGACATTATGTTGCAAGGATGAGGATGATATATATTTTATGGTGGTTTATAATGGAAATTGTCTTAGATTATAAGTACTTGGTATGACATGGTATGAAATGTAATATTTCATAACCCTATTTTGGTAATGATTAAGATCCTCAAATGTGTAACATTGAAGGTATTTGAATCCACGTGATTAGTTGGGTGGTGGAAAGTGTAAATCTTGGAATTCATTTTTTTCATTCTTCATTAAATTAATTAAATTTTTATATGGAAAAATTTTATGTTTCTATTATATTATCTATCTTGAAATAGTTATTTTTGAGTTCCTTTTTCATAATTTTAATTAGTTTTAACTTATATTTTTTATGTCAAAACCACTTAGTATTTTGCTTCTAATTTTTAATAATTAACATATTCTAATGTTTGTTCCTTATTTAATTCACCATTTTAATGTAATTAATAATGATTTTATTTTATGTATTGGTTAATTACATATTTTGTGTTTTGTCTTGAATCTAGATAATTGATTTTTAATGATTCTATATTTTATTATTGAAATAGTTTTCATAATTTCTATTTAATAAATTCTTTAATAACAATTATATTGGTAGCTATGATATTGATATTTTTACGGTTATTGTAATATTATAATATAGTGTTTATTAAAAATAATTTTTCCATTTTATATTGTTTGGTATTATTATCAAATTTATATTTATATTTGTTTTGGGAATTTGAAAAAAAATTCAATAAAAAATTCATAAATTTGGTATTTTTTAAAATTTTTCAAACCATTTAAATAATCAATCTTTATTATACATTGCGTTTTGAGATTATTTCATTATCATTGGAGCCCCATGAAAATTATATTTATTTAATACCATATATAAATTTTCATTTATAGTAATTACATATATTATGATGAAGGATTAACTTTAAAAAATATGAAACCTATTAACTACAGTCAATGTGACAATTAAGGTTGATCCATGATAAATTTAATGATTATTTCAATAGATTATATATATATATATATTAATTTTTTTTAGGAGACTAATATTGAGTGGTTTTATATTAAATTACTCATTAAAGTGTATTAATGATATTGGAATGTAATAAAATTTATATAGGTAAAAATTTAAGGATGGATTTTAGAGTTGTAAACTATTGGGAAGAATTTATTACATATTTTATAAAATGAATTTTTCCATAATTAAATATTTATTAAATTTAATAATAATCGATTCCAAAATTTATGGTTTTTCTCTGAAACTTAGCATCTCTACTAATTTAGTCTCATTATCCAGTTTCATTGATATACTAAGAGGGTTTTATAATAACATAATCATTAAGATAAAATAAAAATACCCATTTATCATAAAGATAAGTTACTAATTTTTACTAAAATCAATTTTAAAATATCAAGTATTAGGTTTAATTAAATAAAATTGATAATAAATTGGTAAAATTTAATACATAATAAATAAATTCATCACAAATATAATTAGATACAATGAAAATAAAATTAAATAAAATCAACTTTCTATTAATCATAAAAATTACATAATGAAATAGATATGGATGATAAGTTTCCCCTTATTACACATACCCAAAATAAAAAATATAACAAAAATTGAAAATAACATTGAAAACACATCACTTAAAATATATATTCGCATAACCATAATTTTATGGATGAATAAATCCCAACAAGTCTATTTAGATCCAAGATAAATAAAACTATAGCTATTACAGATCATTTAAAGGTTTCATTTTATTTATATACATATTATCCACTATAAAAAAATCCCAACACACATAGACCAAAAGGGGGTATGATTTTTTTCAAGTACATCATAGATGATGTTGGAAAGAAACCCAATCAACTATGAATCTCTGAATAAAAAGTTATGCGGCTACCACATACCATGAAAAAATAGAATTTATGAAAATTTGAATTATAATTTTTATCTTGATTTATAAAAATACAACTTAAATAAAATGAAATAAAATTTTAGAATGAATTAAAAGATAATGTAAAGGGTACTTGACCATTCCAAAGTTATAGTTGGTTTAACGTTAACTTAAAATATACATCTCATGTTAACTAACTTTTTCAACATTCATTGGATGAACACTATCATGGTCATCCAATTTTTTCCCCTATTCATTACTTTAATACACTAGCACATGTAATAATAAAGTAAAATAGTTTTTGGATTATTAAACATGGTTGACATCATTATTTTAAAAAATTAATTAAATCTTTCTCCACTAAGATAAGTTAATTTATTATCAGAGTTAAATGATGAAATGGAACAACTATAAATCATAAGAGATTAGGGACTATTCATAGATGTTCTTGCATGATTCTTAATTTATATTTTTCAATTATATCATTAAAATTAAACTATAATTTTAAAAGTCTAAAGTAAATCTATGTGTCCATATTATGTTTAAATATGAGAATTTTAATGTGTAGGTTTAGTGATAAATAATCTAAATAACATGAGTGGATGATGGAAAATAATAATACTTTATTACTATACCATTCCCCCTTTGAAAAAATTGATCTAATATTGTATTAATAAGAAAAAACCTCAAACCAAATTGAAAATATGATATAAAATAGGCATAATTTATAAGGAATAAAATAGAAAAGAAATAATATATGAAATATAAGAAAAACTAGAACATTCAACATGAAACACCCCCACAAAGATAGTCCCTCAAAAGGGTTTTTTATTTTAAAAAAAATTAAAATAATATAAGAAGGTAATTCTTCACAATATGTGGGGGATAGATTTAATAGTATGTATTAATTATCGTTTTAAAATAAGAATAGAAGAAAAAATAATTACCACTTTGAGTATGTAGGATCCTCAAATTTCCCATCTTACATTGAATATAACAACATGAGAAATAGATTCCAAGACACTTTCTCTATCTTTATCTCTCACCCTCTATCTTTGTATCTCTCCCTCTCTCCCTATGTCCCACCCTCCCTTCCTCCCTATCTATCTCCCATGTGCTACCACCTGTCCCCCTTATTTTGTTGATGTGGACTGGTATTTTGAAAGTGGGATGGTTGTAAGTATAGTTACTGGTATGGCATGGTTGATTTAGGATGTAATGGTGGGTTAAAATTGGTTAGAGTTTCTGAAGTGGTTGGTCTAAGTTAACAAAGGTGGGAATTTGGTGGTTGTCTTTGAAATTATTAATATGGTGCTGTGGGGAATTTAATATTGTCTTGGTTGGGTTTTGATAGTTGGATTTATAAAAACAATGGGGTGGGGGAGTTCCTTAGCATTCTCCCTAGAATATGGTCGAGGCAACCTATTCACTATACTTACTAGGGAATGGGATTCTATAAATAAGGTGTATGGAGTGACTCCTAAATTATAGGGATAGTGTTTAAATTTTCATATTATGTAGTTATATATTATGAGGTTTATAGATACTGGGGTTGGTATCAAGGGGGGTGATAATAAGTTGTTTGGTTAGTCAGAAGGGAACATGCCTTGGCCTATATAGGAGATCTCTCCCTAGATTCCATCTCAAATCCCCTATATTTTTCTGGAGGGTCAATTGTAACACTGAAAATGTAATTGATTAGTTAGGGAATTATTCTAGAACATCTCACACACTTTCGCATCTAGATCAAATATTTATCAATTTGTGCTTTCATAAAGATATTTCCCCTTAATGAGAGAGATTATTGAGAGTATCTAGAAAGAGGTTCTTGGTCGAGTGTTTAGAATTTCACACTATAATTGTATGATTTCATGCATGGAGAATTAACTCATGAAAGTGGAATCAGCGGTCATGGAAATGAATTCATAATTTCAATGTTAGGAGATCTATGTGCAGGAGTTGACAATGACACTGGATTATATCATAAAGATTTAGGTAAAGAGTTCGGTTTGGGATGCAATTAATGGGAATTCAACCATTTTTAGTGAAGGAGAAAGCATTCATAAGCTAGAAACTAAATAAGGAAGTTAAAGGAATGAACCATTAGTATATGAAAAGGAAATGAGTAATGCAGAATCAGTGGAGTTTCACACATCTTTTAAACAAGTGAAGATGCTATATTTTTCTAGAGATGATTCAATAAGTTAAATTATAAGAGAAGATACTTACCTCTCAATTCACAATACTTGGTAGGAGCTCAATGTGATGATTCCATAATAAGTTATGAATGTAATTAACTAATATTTTATCATTTCATTGAAGAAAATAAAGGTTGGGATTACTTGGATGAAATTGATGGAGGAATTACATAACTGACATGGATATGTGATAGGGGAGGATCTAGTGATATATTTTAAGGTACTATAGCAGACTGGAACAATGGATGTTTATATATATGAATTTTAATAGAAGGCCTTATGAATACCAGATTTTTCTGAGAAATGGTATATGTGTATGTTTATCTTGGGTTTAAAAGAAAAGAAAGAAAGAAGAGTGTCAAGGAGTGAACCACTGAATAGAGAAATCCTGCTAACATTTTCTAAAGGGTATAAAGAGAGTTATTGGTGAAAGGAATTATTCAATAGTTAGAGGCATGAAACCATAGTTACGGCCCAAGTGTTCAGTGAAGAAGTTAGAAAAATAATATTTTGAAGTTCTTTACAACAAGATATGAGAATTATAAGGGTATTAAAGGTAAAAAATTCACCATGGTTGAAGGGAGCTAGGAATTTATTCAGAGGATAACTTGAAGAAATGAAAGCAAAAGGGTTGTGTTATACATATGGAGGGAAGTTTGATCATTGACATCATTTTTCTGAAAAGGCTACAAACTAATGATTTGTGAATATGTGAGGCCATGAAAACACTACATGAAAATGATATTTAGATATGGTTATCAAAAAAGGACCAATAATTAATGATGTGTATGAGTAATTTTATTTTTTATTTAATTTTAACAATGAATTTTCAAAAATAGATACTATTTTTTAGAGGTTTTTCTAAAACCACCATTAAATGTATTAAAAATTCTATTTATAGATATATGTGTATATATAAATATGATATAAGTCATTAATAATTAATATTTTCTAACTATTATTTTTTATTAATAATTATTAATTATTAATTGGTTGTTATTAAATATTAAATATTTATTAATAATTAGTAATTATTCATGATCAAATTTAACTGGTAATTACGAATTAATAATTAGTTAATATTAATTCTAATATATTCATTAATCATTATTAATAATTATTTATATGTGTATTCATGTTTATTTGTATCTTTCAATTAATTATTAATAATTAATACTAAGAGTTTAATATATATATATATATATATCACTGTGTGTGTTTAAATGTATAAATATATATCATGTATTAATTACTATATATTAATTAATATGAATAATATATAATATGTAATTAATATCAAATTATATAAATATATAATCATATTATTATATAAATAAATATAAATGTATAAAGTGATTCTATTATATAGATTGATATATATATATATAATTATAATTAAAAATAGAATTAAATATATATATGTTTTTAAATATATTTAAATAGATATAAATAAAAGAATAAATATAAATCTATATAAATATATAAATATAATATGTGTGTGTTTGTGTATGTTATGTAAATATCTAGAAACAAATACACACACACACACACACAGATATATATATTCATATATATATACATTTAAAACAAGATATAAATAAATATAAATTGATTCTAACATATAAATATATATAAATATATATAAATAATAAAAATAGATTAATACACATAAATTTATAAGTATATATAATGAACCACTACTAAATCTTATTTTTTTATTTTTAGCGGTGATTTTTAAAAAACATTCATGAAATTAATAATTGTTAATTATTATTATTAATTAATTTTTTATTTATCTATTAATAATTAATATCTAATAAAATTTATTTATTAATTATTTAATGATTGGTAATTAGTATTTATAATTATTTATTATATATTATTTGATTGGTCTTTAAAAATATAAACAATTAATTATTAATTAAAAAATTATTAATTATTAATTATTACTTGTTGATTAATGACTATTAAATATTAATTATTATATATATATATATATATTTATATTTATTTATTTATATATAAATACATGAAAATATACCTATATATATATTATTTTTATTTGTATATACTTCTATTTAATTATATATATAAATATTCATATATATGTACGTAAATATATGTATATTTATATATATTTATAGATATTTATAGGTATTTATTTATATTTATATATATTTATATATCTTATGTTGATATATATATGTGTGTGTGTGTGTGTTTATGTATATATAAATATTTATGTATATTTATATGTGTTTTTATATAAATTTATATTTATATATAATTATAATCAATTATTTATATATATATAAATGTATTTATATATATTTATGTAAATTTATTTTTATTTATATATATTTATAGATATTTATATGTATTTATTTTTATTTATGTTTTTTATATATATTATATATATTATGTGGGTATATATTATAGGTCAAAGTAGGATAAATTGCAAGATGGCCTTAATTTCCTTTTAAAATTTAAACAGAAAAAACCCCTTTTTATAAATTAGAGGATCACACAAAAGAATAAGTATGTTGGATTAAAAATAAAAATATAAGTGTGGAACCATATAAGTAAGTGTATCACTAATAAACATAAAAATGCACAAATTATTTATTATAGCGGGAATTAAAAAAATAAGTGAGTAAAGAATAAAATAAATAAAGAGCACTTTTAGATAAGTGAGTTTAACCAAAGCTCATTGACGAGGCCATGAGTTAACTACCATAATTTCTTGAGGTTTTAATGTATTTTGTATATGATTTTAATGGTAATCTAGATACCAAAACTCCCTTTATTTTTAATTTGTTATATTGGGAAACTATAAATATAATCAACCCTAGAATTTAAATAGTTGTTGATAAAAACCGCAGAAAAGAATGAAATCCATTATCTTATTTTGGTTTTGTAAAGAAACCAAAATTCATCACTTTTAATGGTTGTGAGAACTGGAGTAAAAAGAAGGAATAAGAGAGGATTTTTTAGGAACAATCCCTTTGAAGCTCGATCTCATTCTCTATAGGAATAAGAAGGAACACTATGAGATGTAGAGAATAATGTTGAAGAAGTGAGAATGATTTACAAAGAATGAACAATTTTGGTTGAGATAGAGACCACAAACATAATTAGAAGGAAATTGATGATTGTGGATAATTTTTTTGAAAATTGGGTCTAAGTACATTGACATGCTTCTGAGGATTTTATTTATAGGCTCTAATAGGTTTATGAATCTTATATAATTTATCAAGGGGCAATGAAGATATAGGGGAACAAATCACTGAATTTTTTATCATAATAAATGATTCTTTAGACTGCTCGTCTCGATAACACCATGCATCTGCTGCCTAACACTGAGTAGACGGTATGTTACCTGGGTTTGAGTGATTCTATAAAACTTCCATCTTCTAGTCATAGTTTTCCATCAATATGCAATTATGTTTAGGGTAGTGATACTGGTTCTATTCTTTTAACATTTCCTGATTGGTACCTTGTACGGAGTAGCTGGTGGTCTTCATAAAAAAATGAAGATTATTTCCTTCACCACAGTATAGATGGTTTTATTTCACAAGTCAGTTGGTGCTCCCTACTGGCATGGGATGATAAAAATTTCATCCACGCTTCATTTGAGGCATTCCTCTTTCCCAGAAAAATGCAAAAAACAATGTTCAATTTTAATAATATAAATTATCTTAGTTGAAAATATTAAAACACAAAATTGGGTTTGTGACTATTAAATCATCAAGTGATAAGCATAACAAGTTACCCTTTTTTATTATCACAAACACTTGATTAAAAATGAATGAAACAAGTATATCATGGTAAGATTTATTTTAAATAAGAAATTATAAAACATAGAAAACATTCCTTAAAGACATAACCATCGAAAAAATTCATCCCCATTTAAAAAAACAATCCCCAACTTTGTAAAAAATAATTTTCTCAATGAAATTATAAATAAAATTAAAATTGGGATTCACTAAATTTACCCATAATTTCTCTTATGAAGAATTTATTCTCCATTATGATTATCAAAATGATCTTTTAAATGGGTTAGATAAATAGTTCATAGAAATAAAAAAGTATACAAGTAATAAAAAAATAATGATGTAAAAAAAATTACCCATCATTAATGATCCATCAATAGTGACAAAAATAGTTTTTAAGATAATAAAATTGTAATTATAAATATGTTTTTAAAAAATAAAATCTTTCAATTTTCCATAATAAAAAAATCAGTACATTCTTATAGTATCATAACAATTTTTGAAACTATATTTTCAATAATATCAAGATTAAAATAAATTATTTAAGAATAAAATTTATTTTTTATAAAACTAATTTAATAAAACTTCAAGATTTGAATAATAACCATGATGCATATAACTATTTTTAAAAATATAATGCTTGAGATGAAAATAAAAAATATTAAAAAATTCAAAGATGATTATGATTTTGAAAAAATTTTCACCTATAAGAACATTTAAGTACTAATAATATTAGTTCCCCCTCAATTAATTCATTAAAAATATGAGGATGCATTGAAAATTTTTAATAAATAAATAAATAAAGCATTAAAAATTTAAGAACAATATGAAATATTTTAAGGTAATACATTAAAATCAAGAAAGAACACATAAATAATTGAAATCTCATTCCAAAATTAATGTTTAAAAAATATTATTTTAATAAACTAGATAAAATTCCTTAAGGGTTTTAAACTATTTTTAAATTAAAGGACCACTACTCATGCACAGGGTGACAATTGAATTAAAAATCCAAATGGACATTTTCAAGGCAATAACCAATAGGTGAATCAATTCAAGAAGGAGATATACTTTTTTGTATCCAAAAAATAATTTTTTCCCTTAGAGTATCACACTCAATTTACATTAAAAATTTTAAAGTCATTTTGAAAACATTATGAATTTTATTTATTTAAAAAATAATAATTTGTAAAAAATTATAAAATAATTAACAACTTGTAAAAACTATTGATTTCAAAAGACAAGTAAAAAATAATATAAGGATAATAATACCTAACTATACTTTGATAAAGTATAATCTATCATTATAAAAAGTATTACTAATGTTATAGACTAATATAGTGTTTGTGCAAAGAATGATATCAACATTTTTAAAGTGATCTCTTTGAAATCGATACCTCAGATCAATGTGTTAAGTACAAGAATGTTTTATAGGATTTATAAAGATACTAATTGCACTAATATTGTCACACCTTATAGGTATGTGGTTATTTATAATCCAATATTCTAAAATATTATTTTTCATCGATTTGATTTGGGTGCAACAACTCCTAGAGACAGTGTATTCTTCTTTGGATTTAGAAAGAGGAACATGGTTTTTCTTCTTTATAATACATGAGAAAATTGATTTTTTGTAAGATCCCGAACTTCATGGAGGTATGTATTTGTTTAAATTTTGGTTTAGATCTCTTAATTTTGGCTAATGTAATGTTTACCAGAAGTATGAGTAGGATTGGGGGGTTCGGTACACAAAAGAAATGATAACTTGGCCATCCAGTGAATGTTGCTTGGTCGGTGAACTATTAGGGATAAATGTGTGCCCAAATTGTGCTAGCCAGAAGGAAGGGTTCATGGTTAGGTAAACCATGAAAGGGGGTCCAAACTGTGTGGGCCTGGGCATAGGTATTTCTCATGATTGGTGCACAGTTCATCAAATTGTGTGATATCCCCATGTTACCATGCAATTTGGACCCCTCTTGGGCGGAGGCTAGTGCATGGTTGACGTACAGTTTTGAAAACTTTGTGTCTAAACCATGATCCCCATTAAAAGGTGAAAATTTTAAAAATTACCCATAGTTATTTTAATACCCTCACCCTATTTTCTCCCCATTTATTCCTCCTCCATCCATAGTGATGAACCAAACTCCCCCTAGATTTCGAAGGATCAATATCCTTTTATTCTAATCTATTTGGAGCGCCATTGGCTGTGAATCAATGCTCATGGTGAATCTAATCCTTCTATTACTTCTCTTTTATATATTAGGGCTTATGGTTTCATCCTTCTTCTTATGAAGCCCAAAAATCCTCTTTTCTAAAGGATCTTATGTTTGGGCTTCAATGGGTGCATAAATTTGGATCTAAGGATAAGATTAAGGGTACATTCATCTTTGGATTCAAGGTAGGTGGTCTACAAGTTATATCCCATAGTTTAATGTTGATTTTTAAATGTATGATTATGTTAGTGGTTCTCTATTGTTGTGAATTTGATTCCTTTAAATGGATTTGGTAATATTTATGTCTAAATGATGAATTGAACACCTCAAGATCCCTGAAAGATGCGTTGAGGTTGAATAGACCGAATTAGGTCCACACGTGGAGTGAAGAAACAATCCCAAACATGGAAATTATAATGTTAATATTATAATTTATTTTTGATAAAATTGATCCCATGATGAACATGTTGATACATTAGTTGAGTTGAAAGTAGAACATTAATTATTGAGTCTAGAATTTGTTATTGTTATAAGGGAATGTTTTCCCTAATGTGAAATGGGTTTGGTGAAATATTGTATTTGTACGAAAATATTTATGAGTTGTATATGACATACTTAAGTGGGTAAATGATTATGAATTGATGAATTTATTAAACGAGATAAAGTGGGAAATTGATAAATATGTTAAATATACCAAAGTATAGGAATTATTTAATATGTTATGTGGGTTAAGGTAAAAAAGGTAAATGGGTTAAATGGGATATTCTAAGTAAATGGTAAATGTGGTAATGGGTTAAGATTTGATTATGATTTAAATGTTGATTTAAATTTGAATTTTAGATTCAATGTGTATTGATTTTGAATGTCTTGTGCTATGTTATATGGGTTTATTAGAAAAATAAGAATGTGAACCTAGATTTATAGTTGTGGGGTATTGGAATTGAGTATATACACTCATGGTTCGGGTTAGACTAAGGTTCTAATCCCCACCCCACAATGCATGGGTTGGGGAAAGGGACTGAGGCTCTATTCCCCTGATAGTTGCATTTGATAAAACTAGTTGGAATGATAATCCAAGGTTAGTGTATTGTGTTTTTAATGTAATTTATACCCTTGAGAGATAGGTAACATGGATTATTCCATTATACATAGCAATCTGATAGATATAGGCCATTATGTAAATGATGTAAATGCCTAACCCATGGAACAAGTGAAGAATATAGATTAAGTGATTAAAATGGTTTAAGTGAATATAATTAATTAATGACATATGAGTTGTATTTTTTACCATGACATTTATTTATCTTTTATGCACTATCTTTTTAAACTGTATATTTTGTAGATACCATTGGTGGTGGCCTACTAAGTTGTACTCACACCCTGCTCAGGCCGCCATTGGGGTACCTGAGTGGATTTCATCCTTCTAGGTCAGGACAAGGGAAATGGCCATATAATAGAGTGTTGATTTGGGATTAGAAGGTGCATGGATAATGATTTAGACTTGTAGTCAGTACCTATTATGGGTATTTGTCTATTTGTCTTTATATTTTGTTTTCTTCACTTTTGTAACTATAGCAATGACATGGAACCTTTATTGTTTGGTTATGTTTTATAACCTATTTGAGAAATGATTTGGTGATTCATGTTTTTGGTTTATTATTTATTTTATTTCATATGTTTTTTGATGTTTCTTAATTTGATAAATAGGGTATAGTGTCCCCACAATATCTATTAGAACCTCACTGCTAATCGGAAACCTCTAGCATATGGGGAGGTGCGCTTGAGGTCATGTGGTGACTCAGCTTATGGCATCGGTTTAGTGGTTCCTGGGTTGAGGATGTTATAAAGTGGTATCAGAGTAGTTATTTTCTATGTTATTATTATTTGGGGATGGTATATGGGAGATTAGAATGTGTCTGGCATTGGAAATGAGATCATGCTTGGGAGTATAAATCTCATATATAATGGATAACCAAAGTACCCATGGTGGGAATTGTTGTTCTTGGTGTGTGTTGTTACAGTTGAATGATATTTCTCTATTGGGTGATGTATTTATCATGTTATTTGACTATTTTATGATATTTTACTAATGGATGGAATGGAACAATGTTTTCTATTCATGCGTCATTATAGGAACCTAGGGATATATGTGGAATGCATCATGGTATGCACACATGACATGGGTGTGTGGGACATGAAGAGTGGAATGCATTTCACTTCCTTAAAAATTTGAATAAAATTTGTGTCTAATAAAAATGATCTGAATGGTAAAATGGAAATAATTTTAAAGAATAGTTAATGAAATATACTTAATGAAGGGTTGTAAATGAGTTAACATATTGTTTGTAATAAGTTTTGAAATTGGAATTGTTCCTAAGATGAAATATTTAAATTGTGAGTATTGAAGTGGTTTTAAAAAGGTGTCTAATAAAATAATTGTTACTAGGTATGTTGGTTTAACCCATGTTAGACATGAACTATGGTAGGGATGGTTGAGGTTATTTTTCTAGGTGTGAATGTTTCTTTTATGAAAGTATATACGAAATGGGTTGTTTGTGGATAGTGGAGTGTCGTATCTTATGTAAATTGTGAAAGCTTTATGTTATGTGTTCTAAGACTCATTCTTTGAATTATAGAGAGATTCCACTATGAGGACGTGTTCTAGTTGGGAGAAAATAGGACATCGATGATAATAATCCTTCATAAATAGATCATGGGAACCTAAGGATTCAGGGAAAAAATGATAGGAGAAGTTCTGTGAGAACTTCAATCGTTTTATGAAGATGATGGAATGAGACACAGGGCAGGTTGTGTTGAGTATGTTTGTTATGAATAGAGAGTTTCAGTTGAAACATATTCTAACATTTTATATATATGGTGGACCTAAGTATATAGAGTTCTAGTTAGATTCCATCCATATGATTTTGGATCACTTGGAGACTCTTATTGAGAATAGAGTCAAGTTGGCAGCATATATGTTGCGGGGACTGATGAAGCACTGGTGGGATATCTTTGTTCACAATCAGCAGGCTGATGGGATTAAATGGATGGACTTCTATGAAAAAAATTATAACACTTCTACTAGAAGACCTTGAGATAATATAGGGATGTAGAGTTTTGAGGTTAACACAGATAACTATGTAAGTGATGGATTATACGGGCCGCTACACAGACTTTCAACCCTTTGTCCCAACATTGTCAAGAGATGAGGTCTCTACAGAATAACATTTATATGATGGGATTAAACATGATATTAAGTCCCAAGTAAACATCTTCTTTCTAAAGATGTTTGTATAAGTGGTGGATTAGGCCCTTATTTTAGAATGGATCTTGAAGGAGGCTTTGGTGATGGCTAAGTGGTTCCAGTCGGATGGACCAGTAGTTTGAATTCCAAGGAAAGGAAGTTTAATTTTTGGAATATTCACCAGTGTTGTAGTGTGTAGAGTAGTTATAATAGATGATTAGCTTATAAGGGTGGATACTAGGTGTTTTGCTACTAATGTGCCTGGCCAGGACACATGTGAGGTCAGTTACCCTGACCACCAGTTGAGTGCTGAGCATACAGCAGAATGGGGTATATGCAGAGGTTTTGTAAGAACCCTCAACATCTAGGCACAGATGAAGGATAGAGGAAAATTCCAAGTATATGAAGGGGTTAGTTACCATATATCAGTCATGAAATTAGAGCTCTATCGGCCACATCGGTAGAGGTGGAAGATGTAATACTTTAGGATGAGAGCATCCATACCAGTAGGGCAGTGTAGTACTAGGAATTTAGAATGAGGCCTAGGGTAGAAGGTAAGGTTATATTCATGTAGTTCAGTCAACAATCAGATGTGGAGAGGCTGGAATATCGATTATTTGAGGCATGATCCTTATGGATTCCATTCTTTCTCTTTATTTATTTGATACAGGTGACACACAATCTTTTATATTTTCTCATTTTATGGTTGTGTTGGGTCCACCAGTAGAAAATATGTGTGGGGTCATGTCGATTGATACACCATTATGGGTGAGATCAGAGAATATCATGCTATGTAAGGGGTGCGCACTCGATGATGGTGGGTATCATTTCCTATGGGACTTTTTTGTGCTTGAGATGTTAGGTTTTGATCTGATCTTGGGTATGGACTGGATAGTGTTATAAAAATCCCATGTTGAATGTTATCTTAAGAGTGTAATGTTCACATCTCTTGAGGGAGACACATATGTTCATTATGGTGAATGGGATGTTTGGGATGGCCATGCAGTGCCAGTTTGTCAGTAATTCGGTGAACTCACAGCCCAAGTGTTATCTCTCGTGCTTGATGATGGGAGAGTATAATAGCTTTTTCCCCACCTATGGTGGATCACTTCTGGGATGTGTTTCCTAAGGAATTCTCGAGGATACCACCTAAGAGGGATGTTGATTTCATGATATAGTTTCTTATGGGAGAAGAACTATTTTTCATTCTTTCATACAGAATGGAACTAGAATAACATCAGTAACTGAAGACATAGTTGGAAGAACTGGAGAACAAGGGGTTTATTCATCTGAGTACATCACCTTGGGGATCTCTAGTACTATTTTCCAAGAAATATGATGGATCATTATGATGATGTGATTATTATAGGATGCTAAATCATATAATTGTTAAGAACTAATACCCTCAACTCCAAATCAAATACCTTTTTGACCATATGATAGGTCCTTCAATGTTTTTAAAAATTTATCTGAGATATGGGTATCATCAGCTAAGGTCCATACCATCTGTTATTACACAGACTTCCTTTAGGAGCAAGTATGAGTTGTATAAGTTTTTTTTATGTTATTTAGGTTGAGCAATGCACCATAATACATTACAGACCTAATGAACTGAATCTTTCATCCTTACCTGGATCAGTTCATAATTTATCATGACATCTTTGTGTACTCTAAGACCCATGACGATCATACCAAACATATTAACATCATCTTGAGTAGATTGAGAGTGCATATCCTATATTCCAATCAATACATATGTAATTTATGGATTGAAAAGGTTCATTTCTTAGGTCCCATCATATAAGAGGAAGGTGTGTCCGTAGACCCATAGAAAGTTCAAGAAATTGTGTCTTGGGAGTATCCAAATAATGTTTTTGAAGATCAAAGTTTTCTAGGGTTGGTCGACTATTACCAAAGGTTCATTAAAGGATTTTAACATTTGGATGAACCACTATCATGTTTTACCATGAAAGGTATCAAGTTTGAGTGGTGTGGGGTATGTGAGAATTCCTTTTAAGAATTAAAGAGGTGGTTGACAACCACACTGATTCTGATCTTACTGGAGCTAGGTAATAAGTATAACTTATTTTGTGATGTGTCTGGTGTTGATATTAGGGTGGTTTTGATACAGGATGACTAGCTGGTTGTGTATGGGTCAAGATAGTTGAGACCTCATAAAATAAAATACCCTACACATGATCTTGAATTGGCCGCAGTGGTTCATTCATTAATATGTTGGCAGCATTACTTGTTAGGGGAACATGTTATGTTGTATACCAATCATAAAAATCTGAAGTAAATTTTATCTCAATGTGATTTAAATATTCATCAGTGAAGATTGGTTGAAGACATGAAATACTTTTTCATTGATATCTTCTACACACTGGGAAAGGGGGAAAAGGATGTAGGTTCTTTGAGTCAGAAGACTCAATATCAAGTGGTTTGGGAGTCAAGTTCAGAATAGAAGATGATGGCATTGTTTGTTGAGATGCATATTGAGGTGTAGGATGACCAAGGGAAGTTGACCCTTTCATCCTTTGTATTTGAGTCCACATGTGTGATCTGGATTAAGGAAATTATGTATAATGATCCTGAATGTTTTTCATTGAGTGAATGTTTTAAAGGTGGGGAGTCAACTTATGGTTGGACCATTTGATATTATAAAATCATTTATGTTTTTTTAATGTGGTTCTACCAACATGTATGTGAGAAGAGTTTATGCATGAGTTTCATTATTTAATTGGGCTCTACATATGGGTTTTAACAAAATATATTTGTATCTTTGTAGGTTGTATTAGTGGTGAGTAATGAAGAAAGAGGTTGCGGGTTTCTTGATTCTATGCCTTACCTACTAGAAAGTGAAAGATTAGAATTAGAAGTTGGCTGGTTTTTTACATTCATTTCCTATTCTGGAATAGAAATGGGATGATGTGATGATGGATTATGTTTTGGTTCTTCTAAGGACACCACAAAATAATGATTCAATTTGGTTGGTTATGGATAGGTTGACCAAGGCATCACATATCCTTCTGATTCAAAAGACATTATCCATGGATCAGCTGGGTTAGTTTTATGTTTGAGAGATAGTATGGTTACATGGGGTACCATGAGTGATAGTTTCAGATCGATATCTGAGTTTTTATTCATGCTTCTAGAAGTGATTATAGAGGGATCTTGATACCTGGGTGTTTTGAGTATAGCCTTTCAGCCTCAGATGGAAGGGCAGTCATAGCATACTATTTCGGTGTTGGATGACATGCTAAGAGATTATGTCCAAGACTTCAGTGGATGATGGGAAAAACATCTAGAACTGTTTAATTTTTTCTACAACAATAGTTACCAAGCTATGATTTATATGAAACCATTTCAGTCAATCTATGGTATACCATGTAGACCTATATTATGATGGTTGGAAGCTGGGGAATTGGAATTGTTGGGATAAAGTCTCGTGAAGGAGACAACGGAACAAGTTTAGTTGATTTTGAAATGTATGGAAACCGCTCAGAGTAGGAAAAAAATTGTATGAAGATCAGCATCGTATACCACTTGATTTTTTGTTGGGTAATCATGTGTTTCTTTGGGTATCTCCAACGTTGGTTTACTATTGAATTTTGAAATAGGAAAATTTTTCACCTAGGTATATGGGGTTTTCTGAGATTGTGGAAAGGATTAGACTGGTGGAATAACAATTAGATCTACCATAGTGGTATAATGGTATGAATGAAGTTTTTCATGAGTCAAAACTTTAGCAGTATCACCCTAACCCATCTTATGTAATTTATTTTTAGGATGTTGAGCTTGTGGTTGATGCATCCTTTCAGGAGAATCTTATTCCCATTATGGATAATAGTGAGAAATTATTATGGGGCAATATTTTTTCCTTGGTTTGAGTTTTATGGAAGCATGGTAATTTTTAGGAAGAATCTTGGGAAAGGGAGTCGAATGTACTGGCGTAGTGGCCCGACCTATTTTCAACATAATATTTGTGATTCTTGGAATCATGACTCGAGGACCATTCATTATAAGGCGGGGAGGTTATAAGATCCCAAACTTCATAGAGGTATTTCCTTATTTAAATTTTGGTTTAAATATTTTAATTTTGGTTAATGAATTTTTTTTCAAATATATAAGGAGGTTTGGGGGGTTCAGGGGTTCATGAGAGGAAAGAATGGGGAATTTTTCTATCCAGTGCATGCTACGTGGTTGGCTCAGGGTTAGGGATAACCATGCACCCAAATTGTGCTAGCAAGCAGTAGGGGTGCATGGTTAGGTAAACTAGGCAAGGGGTAGTTCCACACCATGCATACCTAGATATAGGAATTTCACACGGTTGGTGTACGGTTTTTCAAACCATGTGAGATCCCTAGGTAATTGTGCAATTTTCACCCCTCTTGAGCAAAGGCTGGTGCACAGTCGGCACATGGTTTGGAAAACCATTCATTCAAACCCTATACCCCATTAAAAAGTAAAAAATTACCAAATTTTACCTTCAAGATTTTAATATCCTCAACCTATTTTCTCCCCATTTCTTCCTCCTCCAGTACTAATGAACCCCCCCCAAGCTTTGTAATAATCAGTATCCTTCGATTCCAACCCGTTTAGAGCACCATTGGTTTCTAATTGAAGTTACTGGTGATTCTAATCCTTCTCTTTCTTTTATTTTTCGGATTTGGGGTTTTTTTCATCATTACTCTTGTAAATCCCTAAAACCATTTTTTTTAGTGGAACTTAGGTTGGGGATTCAAAGGGTGCTTGAATCCGGATCTAAGGATAAGGTTAAGGGTCTGTTCATCTTTACATTTGAGATAGGTGGTCTGCAAGTTATATCCCATATTATTAATGTTAATTTATGCATGTATGGTTGTGTTAATCAATCTATCGTGTTGTTCATTTGATTCCTATAAAAGGATTTGGTAAAATGGTTGGATAAATGATGAATTGAATCCCTCATGATTTATTTGGGATGCATTGAGGTTGACTAGACCGAATTAGGGCCACCCATGGGTTGAACCAACAATCCTAAACATGTAAATTTTAATGTTAATGTTAGAATTTATTTTTTTTAAAATATTAATCATGTTGACCATATTGATACATTAGTTGAGATAAAAAAGGTAACATTAATAGTCGAGTTTAGAAATTTTTATCATTATAAGGGAATGTTTGGCCTAACATGAAATGGATTTGATGAAATATTTTATTTGTGATAAATGGTTTATGAGTTTTACTTGACATACATAATAGGGTTCAATGATTGTGAAATGATTAATGTATTAAATGGGATAAATTGGTAAATTGATGTCTATTTTAAATAGGACAAAGTATGGGAATTTTTTAATATGCTAAGTGGGTTAAGGTATAAAAAGGGGTGGGTTGAATGGGATATTCTATGTAAATTGGAAATGTGATAATGGGTTAAGGAATGATGATGATTTATATATTGATTGTAATGTGAATTATAAATATTATGTCTATTGATTATGAATGGCATATGATGTGATATATGTGGTTAATGGAAAACTAATAATGTGCACATGGCTTGGTAGTTATGGGGGTATTGGACTTGAGGATCAATTCCCACTAGTCAGGTTAGACTGAGACTCTACACCCCACCCCACAATGCATAGGTTAGGTAAGGGGACTAAGGATTTATGCCCCTAACAGTTTTATTTGATGAAATTGCCTAGAATAATATTTCAAGTAAAGTGTATTGTGTTTTTAATGTAATGTTTACCCTAGTGAGATAGGTAACATGACTTATTCCCTTATTTATAGTAATTTGACTATCTTAGGTCATTGTGTAAATGATGTAAATGTATAACCCATAGAACAAGTGAAGAATATGGATTAAGTGATTAAAATGGTTTAAGTGAATATTCTTAAATAATGGAACCTGGGTTTTATTTTTTTTACCTATTCATTTATTTAGTTTTCATGTAATATATATTTAGATAGGATATTTTTTAGATACAGTTGTTGGTTTCCTACTACGTTGTACTCACACCCTACTTGGGTCACCATTGGGTTCCCAATTAGATTTCATGGTTTCAGGTCAAGACAAGGGTAGGGGCCATATATTAGGGAGTTGAGTTGGGCTTGGGATGTGCATGGATAAGGATCTAAACTTGGAGTTAGAACCCATTTTAGGAATTTTTCTAGTTTTCTTTATTTTTAGTTTCTTCACTTTTGGTACTATTATCATGACATATAACCTCTATTGTTTGGTTATGTTTTCAACCCTATTTGGGAAATGATTTAGTAGTGCATGTTTTTATTTTATTTTTCATTGTTTCCTTTATTTCATATGTTGTATTCTATGGATTAATCTGATAAAGAGGGTATAGTCTCCCCATGTCATATATTATGCCCTCACTACTAGTTGAAAACCTCTAGCATATGGAGAGGTGTTCTTAAGGTCATGTGGAGATTCATCTCGGGGCACTAATTTAGTGAAATCTGGGTCAGGAGGTTAAATTTTACTATTAGGTGTCACATCCCAATGGTACTTTTTACATCTTGGTAGAATCCTCCAATATCAGCATTGTGAAAACAAGTATGTTCAAAAGAAATATCATTTGGATAAAATAATACAATGTGTTTAGTTTCTTTAAAATATCTAAAAAATCATTTTGATAGAACTCAAATGAAATTCATATATATTTTATTGAAAATGAGCACAAAAAACACTAAACATGATGTTTAGTTTGGTTGTAGAAATTTAAAGGATACTTTTAATCATACTTCTATAATGTTTTTTTGACCGATTTACCATCTTCATCCAACATTAGTTTACAATTAGTATTGTTGGGTGTTCTTATTTTCATAGCAATGTCCATTATAATACATTTTAAATGATCATTATTGTATTTAATTTTGTTTTAAAAAGTTTCATCACTATTTTGATAAATTTGAATGCCAAGGAGGAATTTGAGTTCTCTCATCAAACTAATCTCATAATCTTTATTCATTAAAATAAAAAATTAATTAAAAAGATATTCTTTATATGTTTTGAAAATATCACCATCAATATAAATTTGAACAATTAATAAATAATTCGAAAAAAAAAATAGAAAATTTTTACAATTTTATCTTTCCATTTTATATTCATTTAACAAAATTACTTTTTTAAGCGTTCATACCATACCCGAGTGGCTTATTTTAAACTATATAGAGATTTGGTTAACTTTATAACATAATTTGGAATTATAGAATCTTCGAAACTAGGTGATTGTTCCACAAAAAAATTTTAATAAAAAAATCCATCTAGAAAAGCACATTTGACGACCACTTGAAAATATTTAAAATTAAAATGTGAAGTGGAGGCTAACAATATTCTAATATATTTTATATGAGAAATGTGTGCAATAGATTCACCATAATCAATACCTTACTCATTATTATATCATTTAGAAAATAGTATATCCTTGTTATTAGTAACATTACCAAGCTCATATGACTTATTTTCAAACATATTTGGTTTCAATAATGGGATAATAATTAGGTATTTCTATGTGAATCCAAAAAAATTTCCTTATAATTATTTTAACTCCTATTTCATGTAATGTATCTACTTTTCTTCATTAATACATTCAAGGTGAGAGCTAAAATATTGATGTTAAACTTCATTTAATACAGACCTTCTATTATTAGTTCTACAATGTAATTCACTGATAACATTTTATGAGGGATAGCCTTTTGATTAAACCCATGATTTGGTGAATCAGTGGATGGGGGTTCAGTTTTATATATATAATTATTTATAATGTTTTGGTTTATGTATGTTTAAACTATCTTGGTTAATTAAATCATCACTATGAGGATCATATTTAGATAAATTCTCATCAAAAATTACAATAATTGACTCTTCTGGGGGGTTTTGACCCTCTTATTGAAGACTTAGTGGGTTTTAATTAACTTATAGAACTGAAGAAAGATAAATTCATTATATTTGGGGTTAATAAATCCTAGGTTATCCTTGCTGTTATGGATAAAACATTTACACCCAAAAAATAAAAATAACTATGTTTAATAAATTTTCATTTACAATGTTCAAAAGGGGTCTTCCTAAAGATAGTTCTTATGAGAACATAACAAATAATATTATAAGCGATATTGATCACCTCAGCCTAAATGAATTAATGGAGATTACATACATCTAACAGAGTTCTAAAATACTCTTTATATTTCCTATTTAATCTTTTTACAGCCCCATTTTGTTGTGTTTTTCTAGGAGTGGATAAGTAATAATGGTAACCTTGGGAAGGGAAAAATTTATCAATGTCTTTATTATATAACTCTCTATTATTGTCACTTCTAAGGGATAGGGTCTTATAGAATTCGCCAGTTTCAAATTTCATGGAAACTTTTATAAATAATTTACAAGACTCATTTTATTACTCAATAAATAAAACCATGTATATCTAGTATAATCATTTAAAATTTTAAAGGTGTAATATTTAACTCTTATATTAGCAACTTAAGATGGTCCAAATCGATGACTGTGTACCAATTATAATATTTTAGAGGAGGAAACATCCTTATTAGAAATAAAGGGTGATTTTTGTTTCTTACTGAGTTTGAAAGGTTCAAAAATACTATTTTATTTAAAAGAAATTTTCAGTAAATATCATACTAGAAGATTACGGTTGAGCTTGATTTTGGTGTATGTTATGAAATGACCAAAGCATATATCATAAAAACCAATAATCGCTAACATTTAAAAAAAATTGGACGAAACCTCTTCATTGTTAAGGGAAAATCCACTTTATATCTGGGTAGAGGGAGACCCATTATATATCTCATAGGCCCAAGGACAAGTGGCCCATTAACATGGCCCTAAGGCCCAGTCCAACATCATGTCTGCATGATCCTACCTGTATCATACCTATGTCACCTCCTACCTCCACCATGCCTACATCACAATCTTGTTCACTTAAACACATAAATTTTTTTAGTGAAAGATATTTTAAATTTAAAAAATAGTTTTTTTTTAAATGAGATATAGTAAATAAAAGTTTTACATTATAATTATAAAAATTATAAAAATAATTTTCAAAAGTAATTCAATAACTCATATCACATAATTGGATAATACATAGTGAATTTGGATTCAATATTTTTACAAATAAATATTTGTTAATTAATATAGTGTTAGGGAAACTGATCATACTAGTAATGATGATTATACTTTTTTATTCCACTCTAAATGTGACAATCCCTTCATCGATATTCCAAGATGATTGAATTTAGAAGGATCCCCAAATATATTCCTCAAAAATCCATTATCCATATACCATATAGTTTATCAGGTTTTATTAACAAGAAACTTTTCCTTAAAAATATAAATATACTGATGATTTTGGTGTCCATATTTTGGGTCCACTTCAGTTACCTAATAAATACATTGGAATCCAAACTTGTTTAAAAATGGTTTTTCTATTAGAAATGTTAGATCATCGATGTATGCCTTTTAGTCTAGCATAACTAGAATTTGTTCAATTTCATTCATAGATGAGATACTGAAATTTCCTAAAATTATTAAAAAATATTTTGGGAATATCACATTAAAAAATTATTTTGTTAGAATTTTTTGAAAGACTATATTTTTTAGAAAAACCAATTAAAAAATTTATTTTAATATAAAATTTGGAGCCAAAAATAATATTTAGAGTTTTATCAACTTGGATGAATTTAGAAAGTGATATTTTAGGATCTTTAATTTGAGATTTCAAATTCTCAACATTTGATTGTTCTTTTAATTATTGAAACCAAAGCATATTTTTCATTTAAAAGTTGATATTTAAAAAAAAATAGATTTTACTTATTTTAAAAATCACTAATTTTGAAGTAATTTAGCCATTAAATTTTTATATTTCAATATCTATCATAAATGAAAAATTCATGGATTAGAAAATAGGCTTAATAAATTGAAGAAAAAGAGGAAGAAGTGGAATTATTTTAATTTACTTCATCATATACCTCAAAATTTTTAATAAGGAAACAATTGGGTTTGCTCCTAGGTGGTAAAAACCATAATACTGTATCCAAATTTAACAAGTTCAAAACCATATAGGGGAGAATTTTTGAGAATTTTAATTATTACTAGAGCAGATACTAGATCATTTACTATAGATTCATAACTATTCAATTGATTTGGGCCTACTATCTATTGATTTTTAGCCTTTATGTCATGTGGATTTCGAGCCACCATTGGAAATCAGAATATAGGACCTCTAGTCCACCTTGTTACTTTGGAACATGGGATTTAGGTCTATATGACCTTTTTTCATGAAGAAGTTAGGTCAGATCAGACAAGATTATGCCCTAGAAGATGAATCAGAGTACGTAGCAGCCTATAAAAGTTGGGCTAGCTGGATTAAGAATTAATAGAGGGTATGGAAACCTCCATAAATACCAGGAAGCATGTAGATAATCATGGGGAAATTCTAGTCAATCATCCATGTGATATTAGGATCTAGATTCTATTAATGAATAAAACATTGGGTTGGGATCGTTCTAGTATAGTCGGGTCATTTGGGATTAGGGTCATGTACTCGATCGTATACCTCTATAAATTAGGTTCATGTAAAGGTTACCTATTAACCCAATTAAAAATGGGATAATTCAAAAATAAATAAATATCAATGTCTATTAAATCCATCCATAATGAACTTTTCACTTTTATCTCTTAATTCGAATGAAGAAAGAGAGTCATGATTATCACTCTATGTGATGAAATTATGAACTTTCATACATTATTTCATGTCCTTGGATTTTTTTTATTATTCAAGGTATAAAATAGATTAATATTAAACTTCATTTTGAAGATGTGTAATGTAACTTCTAATTCTTGATTCACCTTTTTTAGTTCGGTAGTTGGAACTTTTATTTTTCAAGAATATACTCATATTCATGGTAAGATGGTCAATTTTTATGTCACTTCTTGATGAATCTCCATTAATATCCTTGAATGAAATTTAATATTTATCCTCCTAGAAATATTTAGCCTCTTTAATAGTTTTTTATTTCATATTTATCGCATATACCATGAGTTATGGGATAATATCCTCAATTGGAATGTTCATTTTGTATCTATCTTGTTAGATCATCATCACTTTAGGTCCCAACTTCTTGTTAAAACCCAAATTATTTTATTGAAAATGATTTTTTATAAATAATATCACCAAAAAAATTTAACATTTCATATATTATTAAAACATGTATACATATCAATAATAAATTCAATTAGATGCATACTACAACTTTCAATGTATTTTATATATATATTAGGTCTAGTATCTTTAACTTTTTTTATTCCTTAAAGAGTGACTTCTAAGAGTTTCCAAATTTCATGAGCATTTTTTGTTTATAAAAATAACAAATTTATTTTGGTTTAAACTAAAATGTATTGTGTTGATAGGTTTACTAGCTAATTCAAAAGAAGAAATATCATCAAGTGTCCATTTTTATTTTTTTACCAATAGGAGTATGACTATGCATGAATATTTTACATACAAGATATTCAGTACTTATAAGAGAGGTTGACATATGAGTCTTAAAATAACTATTGTTGGAACCATTAAAATAAGTTGCACAAACCATAGATTTCCCTTTGAGATAAACATGGGTTTAATAAGTATATACCATTTTAAAAATGTTTCTTGAAAACCAGATAAAATATCTTCAAAACAAATTTAGCTTTGAATAATTTGAAAAATAAAAAGAAGTAAAAAACATAAAATTTTTCAATTTAATATTCACCCCTTGATACTAAAATGTAGTTCAGAGTATGATAAATAGAAATGGGGGTGGAATTTCCTTTTAAAAACAAAATTGTAAAAAACATAAAGGTAAAAATATTTTTTATAAATTAGTGGATTTAACAAAAGAGAAAAATGTTTGATAAATATAAATATATAAGAGAGGAATCATACAAGTAACTATATTTATAATAAGATTAAAAAAGAATAAATGATTAATTATAACAGTAATTAAACAAATATGTGAATAAAGCATAAAATAAATAAGAAACGTTATTTGAAGGAGTTTAGTTGATGCCCTTTGATGACACCCTACATATCCTTACCCAATTACCAAAGGGTTTAATGTATTAGTTCATGGATTTAATGGTATCCAAGATACCAAAAAATAATTTCTTTTAAGGGGACCCCTATTTCCATTTTTCCTGGTCATAGAGGCCTTGAAATACTCCAAAATCGAGTTTTTATTGGGGATACCTTACTTTTTTAATATTCGATTGTATCTTAACTTCATTTAAGTGAGTCTTCTAGTTGTTTTTTAGTGTAGAATACATTTATTCCTAAGGACTACATTAATATAGTTTTATTGTTTTTAAATTTTATCATTTTTTAAAATTTAGTTTTAGTTCTAATTAAATATATACATATTTTCATATATTTAATTATAAGAAATAAATTATAAAAATATGTATTTAAATAAAATTGTATTTTTAAATATATAAAGAATATGGAAACAAAAAATTTATATCTATTTCATTTAAACTAAAATACTATCAATTGTATTTACCTTATTGAGATGCATTAATATTTACTTGTATACCTATACAAGTAATATTTATATATAATCATATGTGTGTCAATAAATAAATAAATATTTAAATGCACATTCTAATATATTTAATTAAATACACATTTATATAAATATAAATGTGTGTGTGAGAGAAATAAAAATGTGTATGCCTCTATGTAAATATGTGGGTATGTGTACATGTATCAATATTCTGTATAGACATAATATATAAATGTACTTTTATAGATATATCGTTATAATTAAATCTAGTATATAAATATATTTATAGTAAATATTTATAAATAACATATAAAATTTTAAATCTAAATACACAATTACTTGTAAATATGTATAAATATATAAATGTATGTCATGAACTATCCCAAAGGGGGCCATGTTGTGACTCCCCAAGCCCACCTTTAATAGGTCAGGGGATGGAGACTAGCACCGAGAAGGCATATCACTAACATGGGATGACTTAGCCTAAGTAGTTGTACACACACACATCTCCAAGCCCATACAATGCTGAAATGTAAAAAAATGAATAGATATGAATCCATACATCTAAATATTCTAACCAGAGTATAACATAAAGTAAAAGAAGGTAAACAATTCCAAATACAAGCCCTGTAATTAGAATTTGTAATAGAATTCCAACCTAAAAGTATATACTAGGATTGCTCTTGGAATGTCACAACAACATACCTTAGTCTGTCTGGACTCACTAAGCACCGTCTGGTCTTGGTCCGCTTAGGAATCTATCAAAAGGTCTATCATCTTCAAAAGACACGACACATGCGGGAAAATCCCATATAGGGGTGAGTATAAAAATACTCATCAGGACACCCCAAAACCACAAATCATACATCAAAGGAAATACATCTAGCTCTACACAGGTATATGTATATGGTGCATATAATAAGAATATCTTGGTATACTCAACAAATACATATAGTTTATATGTAATACAGAACCATAGTATACATTCCCTAGGATTACAACTTGAAGATTCCACAAGGCGCTCATCCAGGAGAACACACACACAGGTCTGATACCACTGATGACATCTGTCCAAGGATTATTTCTCGTCGGGTCTCATCATTAGAAAGAACATGCTAATAGTCTGAAGAGAAAATGGTACATAGATGAGGATCACTTTTAGGTCTATGGGGTGATACCAACAACTCAATCTGGATTAACCCACTAAGTAGAGTATCTTCTCCCACGTAGAGTTAGTCACGTCAATACCAAGAACTCCACCTAGGGAATGAATATGAATAGAGGATCTCACTCTAAGCCTCTCAGGGGGGATTCCAATGACTCTATCTAGGGAGTTCTAATGAAGGGATCACATTCCTAGGAGTAGGAAATTATTTCATACAAACCATAGGGGAAAGGATAAGGGGAATGAATCCTAATAAAACTTTTCCAATATATGAAGTACATGATATCCAATCCATGTATCAAAGAGTACACAAAATGTACTAGGGGTATACACTATGTAACTTGACCCTGGGTACTACCCTGTAAATGGATCGTGTCATCAAGCCATGTTTTTGTATTAGTACATGTCATGAAGGCATCCCATGTACTCTACCTGTGTGTTAGTACATGGATTATCCAGTGTACTTTTGTGTGTGTTCCTGTACATGGCTTATCCCATGTACTTGGTCCAACTCATGTCTTTGTAAGGGAGTAAACATTATGTAGGAAATCAATGTAATTCACCCATGTATGTGTACTTCCCAAATTACATGTTGAGTAACCAAGGAGGGAGCACAGGCCGTTTAGGTAGAGCCCTATTCCATGTGGTAATTATATTTCTCCAGGAACCCAAGCTGCCACTTATAGGGTCTCACACATCATGTAATCCTATATTACACTATGTGTGATTCACAATTTTCTAGAATCGTAGGAACTTCTCCCTCCCACATCTTTCAATGTCGGCCTTCTACAAGATGATCTTTTCTCCCTAAAATAAAATATCCAAGATTTTATAGGCCTTTAATTTGTTGAAAAACATGTTTTTTCACCAGATCTACTCAGAAAACACATGGAATTGTCGTCCTTCTCTATATGCCAAAGAATGCCAAAGAACTTGAATTCGGGATCCACCATTTTCCGAATCACTCTATTTCTATCATCACACTTATATCATTCCATGTCGATCCCAGATCCACAATATCATATCGTTTCACCAAGAAACGAGTGTTCAAAAATTGATCAATCAAAATAAGTTGAGCTATGGGCCAAATGAATAACACCCATGATGAACGATGAATGGGGGGGGAAGTATAAGAACAAATTAGAGGAACAATCCTTGATCGATGTTTGTGTCAATATCAATCCATAACCATTAGAATAAAAATTATATAATCAAAATAAAATGATAAATATCCCATAAAAACCTAGAAAATAAACCCATCCTACATAAAAATCAAACCGTGAATCTATCTATTCATTTATTGCTACACATTCATCATAGAAAGCAATAACGGGGGGGAATCAAAACACATTCCTTAACATTATTTGGATTGATCAATGATGAATAATGGAGTCATGTCACATTCATTGGTGAGATCCTTCAAAATTAATGCATGTCGATCATCGATCCACGATCTCATCATCATTTGCCTGAGAGGATTCTCTAAATCTCTATTCAACGGTTCTCTGTTCTCTCTAGGTTTATGCGGCTAACCCTATAATTCTGACATAACAATATATTTAAATATTATTATAAATGGTATCAACGGAAATGAAATAAAACAATTTTATTTAATTATTTTATTCATTTTTGAGCATGTGATGAATTTTCCACAAAAAACCTATGCCAACTAATGTTAAGTCGCATCTAGGGTAAAACATGTATTCTGAACTCAATAGTTCCCTTATAATTCTGATCCAGGCACCTGTTTAGAATTTATTCTTTATTTTTAGGAAAACTGTGTGTGCGTACTATTTAATATATTTAATATATTTCAAACATTTATTTCGGGCACACCAGGACTCAGAATCACAAGTCATCTTAGCGCCTTGCCTCAAAAATAATCCATATAATATCAAAAAATAATTTAAAAAATATATGAGAAATTACATTCTCCCCACCTTGGGGCTTTATTTCCTTGAAAATCCAATACAAGGGTTATTCAAAAATATGTGGGTACTGAGCATGAATATGATCCTCCCACTCTCAAGTTCTCTCTTGATGATTCCCATGCTTCCACCAGACACACACTAAAGGAATTGTTCACCTAAAAAGGATCCTCTATTACCGATCCTTGATCTCCACTAGGTACTTATCAATAGATGCTCCAACCTTGATGTCTATCTCTCCTCAATCAATAATGTGTTATGGTTGATTTACGTACCTCCTCAGTTGTGACAAGTGGAAGATTTCATGTACCCATTCTAACTACGGAGGTAGATCTAAGTGGTATTTCACCTCACCAACTCTAGAAAATAATTGGAAAGGGTCGATGAACCTATAAGATAGCTTACTTCCTTGGCCAAATCTCCATAATACATATCAAGTTGAAACCCATAGGAACACATGGTCTACTTCCTCGAACTACAAAGGTATTTGTTACATATCAGCATAAGATGTATGATAACTCTATGTAGTCTTTATCCACTCCTAGATGATCTTCACCTTCTCTATTTTTATCTTGTACCAACTCTGAGCCCATGAGTGCTGACTCTCCTTTGTCAGTCCAGCAAAGTGGTGACCAATATGGTCACCCATACAAGGCCTCAAATGGTGTCATAATGATGGTGGAATGATAGTTTTTTTGCATGAAAAATTCACCATTGGTATGTGATCCTCCCAATTATGACCAAAGTACAACATGAAATCTCCTAGAATGTCCTCCAGAACCTGAATGGTCTGCTTAGTATGGTCATCAATTTTGGGTTGGAACGCTATGCTCAAGTACAACTAGGTACCAAAAGTCTCATGTAATCCCTTCTATAATTGGGATTAAATCTAGCATCATAATCAGAAACATTTGTCGATGTAACTACATGGAGTCAGACTATCTTCTGAACATAGAGGCATCTCATTCTCTCTACCGAACTCTACTCTCGTATTGCTAGGAAGTGGTTTGACTTGGTGAGCCGGTCTACAATCACCCAAATGGTATCATGTTCTCTATAAATACATGGTAATACCATCAAAAAATCTATATATATCTTATCCCACTTCCATTCTAGCACCTAAATGGGTTGATCTAAACCCACTGGAACTTGGTTCTCAACCTTCACTTACAGACAAGTAAGGAATCAAGAGAGAAACGTTGTGACTACTTTCTTTATCCCTGGCCACCAAAACTAACATTTAAGGTCTTGGTACATTTTTTACATACTTGGATGTACCTCCAAATGAGACATATGAAACTATATTAGAATCCCCTCCTGCAACATCACTGGTTTCATTGTGTGTCCTCTAAAAAGAATGACGTGCTCCTTACCTTTATAAAATTCATCATAAGCATGTATATTTGATATATGAGTATATAGGGTATCAAAATATTTATCCCAAATTTGTGCCTCACTAAATCACTATATGAGTGGAGGGGTAACAACCTTTGATGGTAGTTAAGCTCCTCCATCTCCATCCACAAAGGAAAACTTCAACGACTTCAACTACTCTGACATGTCATTTAGCAACTGTGAACAAGATATATTTCTTAGAGCATCAGCTACCACGTTCCCCTTCCTAAAAGTATAGATAATTTCAAATTCATAAGCCTAAAATAACTTTATCCATATCCTTCATCTCAAGTTAAGATCCTTAAGAGATAATATATACTTGAGACTCTTTTGATCATAGTAGATGATAAATTTCTCTCCCATCAGGTTGTGTTGCCACATCTTCAAAGAGAAGACTGTCGTTGCAAGATCAAGATTGTGGTTCACGTAGTTCTTATCATGTGTTCTCAACTAGAATGAAACATAGGCAATCACTGATTTGATTTTTTTCAGATACAACCAAGCATGGTTACTGATTCATCACAGAACACTACTCACTCAACACCCTCTTCTAGAAATATCAATATGGGAGCTCTCATCAAATTCTTCCTCAACTGCTGAAAATCCTACTGGAAACTCTTTGTCCACATGAAATGTTTCCCCTTACAAGTCAAAGATTTCATGGGTGTTGATATAATAGAGAAATAATGTATGAATCTCTGGTAATATCCTACCAATCCAAGGAAGCTACTCACCTCCATCACACTTTTATGTGGCTCCCAAGCTAACAATGCCTCGACCTTGGATGGTTCCACTGCTACAGCATCTACTGAAATAACGTGTCCTAGAATGTGGACAACCTAAATCCAAAAATGGAACTTTGAGAGCTTTCCGTAAATCTAGTTCTCACATATTATGTATAAAACTATCCTTAAGTTTCTCACATTCTCCTCCTTGGATGATGATTACACAAGAATGTCGTCGATGAAGATTACCAAGAATCAGTCTAAGGAAGAAATATCCAGTTCATGAGTCTCATGAACACTTCTGTGGTGTTCTTCATACCAAAGGGAATCACCAAGTACTCATAGTGATTTTAGTGACATCTAAAAGTTGTCTTCGATATATCCTCATATTGTACTCGCAACTAGTGATAGCCTAACCTGAGGTCAACCATTGAGAACCATCATTCCCCTCTCAACTAATCAAAGAGATCATGAATCTGAGGTAGTGGATACTTTTTCTTCATGGTCACTGGTTTCAATCATTTTTAGTCCACACACAACCTCAATCTTCCATTCATATTCTTAGAAAACAAAACTAGGGCTACCCAGGGTGAAAAACTAGGTCTAATAAATCCATTCCTCTATATGTCCTCCAACTACACCCTCGTATTACGAAGCTCTGTGGGAGCCATACGATATGTTGAGACATATATTGGTTTCATCTCATGTTTTAGATCGATGAATAAGTCTATATCTGAGTGGGGAGGTAAACCTAGAACATCCTCAAGGAAGAATTCCTCATACTCTGCCACCACTATAGGAAATTGGGAACTCATAAATTCCACTACACCAAGGGTTAGGATAGTAAAATGATGAGTAATCGGATGAACCCACATATACAAGAGTCCATATTGTGTTTCCTCTATATCCTTATCACCAAAAAATGAGAACATGGTTCCATCATTATGGAAACTCCACACCCTTTTCCTAAAATAGTCAATTTGGGATTGAACTGAAGATAACCAATCCATACCAAGAATGATGTCATAAGCCCTTGATGCTACTTCCATGAGATTCCAACCAAAACTCTCACCTCCAAGGGTCATGTCACATTGTTATAATAAGTGACTAATCCTTGATTCTTCTCTAGTATGAGTCTTTAATCGTAAGGGTTGGGTAAATGGTTCAACCAAAATCTATGTTTCTTGTACAAGGAATGTGGAAAGAAAGGAATGACTAGAAACTATGTCTATCATTACTGCATCTAAAGTAGAAAATAAACCTATAATACCTAGAATCATTCCTTGAGCCTCTGGGTCATAATATTTGACTTCCTACAGCTATCCCTTCCCATGTTCTCTAGCTTCTTGAGGCTGTCATGGACCACCTAGGGGTGGTGGTGGTAACAAGTCAAAAAATTCAACCACCTCATGTTGCTCACCCAAATCCTCTACCACATTCACCACCCTGAAAAACTACATGCTCCTTCCATTTTATATGACTCATTGGCCGATCCACAGTCTCTCTGTTAGTTATATGGTGGGTCAAAAAATATCATGCGAGATGCCCCCTACCGTCACATGAGTATCAACACCTCTCTATAGGCTGATTAAACCCACCATATGAGCCATGAACTGTAGATATTTTGTCTTAGGACCTCATACAAAAACTTCTTAATTGTCTAGATCCCTAATACCGACACTATCTCCCTACTGTTGAGGTCTCTTCTCTTATATTCCCACCTCTGATAACCACTGGTTATATCTACTCATCCAAGAAACTCTCAACCACCAAAGATTTCTCTAGCACCCTAGCATATATAGGAATGCATATAGGAATAACACTGGCTCAGATGTATCTATGCAGACATCACTAAAAGTTACAAGCCTTGAAGAACATATATCAAACCATATCCATTGAGTTCCTAGAGAGGTTGGTAAACCTCGATGAATACTCAGCTACTATCATGTTACCCTTCTGGAGCTGTAAAAGCACCTGGATATATACAACACTTAGCATAGCTCATTATAATTCCTCTTTGAAAAGTCTCTCAAACTATTTCCATGAAAGAGTCACATTATTGTATGACTAGGTAACCAAACCCCATCATCACCCTGTTGATCCATAAAGAATGCTCGCCGCGAGGACCACCATCTGATCTATTGGTGTCCTGACTAGATAAAAAACTCGGGTTACCGCCTCAAGTCATTCATTTACCACTTATGGGTTAGGATCACCTAGAAATATGATTGGTCTCTTTCACTAAAACTTGTGAATTGAACTCATCTTCCACACCTTATCTGCTAGAACTATGGGTACCACATGTTTCTCTACAGGTGGTGGTATAGTTAGTGCCCTACCTAAAGGTAACATCTCAAGAACGGGTCCCTATATTGACGAATCATCACTGAGGGGATCATCCTTATGATCATGATTAATCCTAGATGGAATACATCTCAAAGTAATCCTGAAACAAACAAGATATACCATGGTCAATTAGTATATCTGGAGAGTTGAATCAAGAAGTATATGGAAACCAAAACCCATTCCTATATGATGCATGTACTATTTTTTCCATGAAACCAGTGTTCTCATATATTGAGTCGAAAATCAGGTGATCAATGGAATGGTGTATGTATATATTAGTCGCCTCACTAACCATGGAGTCCCTGACCTGAAAGATGAACTCAAAGAAATTAACACTATTTCCCCAAACAAATTTCACAAACTTCTAGTCCTAAAGAAGAACCGAATACTCTGATACCACTCTATCACGACCCATCCTAGAGGGGCCCATTCTGAGACTCTATAAGCCATCCTCCAATAGGCCAGGGGCTGGAGAATAGTATCTAGAAGGCATATCATTGACATGGGGGTTCCTTATCCTATGTACCTGTACACACACACACACATCTTCAAGCCCATTCAATGTAGAAATATAAAAATAACTGATTAAACATGCATGCATACATCTAAATCCTATAACCAGAGTAAGATATGAATCAAAATAAGGTAAACAAGGAAAATACAATCCCACCAAAAAGAGACTAACAAAATTTCAACTTAAAATTAAGTATCGGGACTTCTATTAGAAATTCATATGAATACAACTCGGTCTGTCTGATCTCACTAAGCACCATCTGGTGTTGGAACACCTAGGACTCTATCAAATGGTCGATCGTATTCATAATATATGACACGTGTGGGAAAATCTCATGCAGGGGTGAGTATAATAATACACATTAGGACACCTTAAAACCAAAAATAATGCAACAATGGAAATACAACCAACTCTGCACATGTATATGTCTACAACTCATATAAAAACAATATCCTGATATACTAAATAAAGACACATAACCTTGATGTAATCCAAAACTATATTATACCATATTTAGGATTCCCAATAAAAGATTACACAAGGAACTAATCTGGGAGGACACATTTCTGAGTCTGATAGTACTAATTATTTTCATCTGAGGAGTACTAATTTTCGGGTCTTGTCGTGAGAAAGAACATGCTAATAGTCCTAAGATAATTACGATACACATATGAGGATCACTGTTAGGGACATGGGGTGATACCAACAACTCAATCTGTATTAACCTACTAAGTAGAGGATCAGTTACCACATAGTTTTGGTGATGTCGATACCAAGAACTCCACCTAGGGCATGAAGATAAATAGAGGATATCACTCCGGGCCTCTTGGAGGGATTCCAATGACTCTATCCATGAGGTACTTCTGAAAGGATTGTAGTCCTAGGAGTAGGAAACAATTATATACTAACCCACCATGAAAGTATAAGGGGAATTAACCCCAATTAATCTTGTCCAAGATATGAAGGACAAGATATCAAATCCACGTAAAAAATATTAGATAGGGTGTACTAGGGGTACGCGCCTTGTTACTTGACCTCAGGAACTGCGCGTGTAAACAGATCGTTTCATCATGTTGTGTATGTATAATAGTACATTCTATTTATGTATCCTGTTTTCTCTAACCATGTTCTAGTACAAGTATTCTCCCATGTACTTTTTCTTGTGTTCTAGTACATGGCTTATCCCATCTACTTGGTCTAACCCATGTCCATGTGGGGGAGTACACGTTGTGTAGGCAACCCCTGTACTCCACCTTGTGTCTTTATGCTTCCCAAAGTACACACTGAGTAACCAAGGAGGGACTACACACCATGTAGGTAGAGACACATTCCTTTTGATATTTAAATTCCTCTAGAAACCCAATCTACTGCTCAGAGGTCCCCACACACTATATAATCTCTAATTACATGCTATGTGGTTAGAAATTTTCTAGAATCATAAGAACTTATCCCGTGCACCTCATCCTCTTCTGGACTTTGATCTGGTGATTGTTTCACTACGAAATCAAAGATCCAATCTTGTAAAAATACTTTATGTTATCAAAAAATGTGATCTATCACTATATCTTCTCATGAAATGGATCAAATCATTTTCCTTCATTATGTACTAAATAATGCTAAAGAACACAAATTTGGGTATCCAAAGTCATCTAAATCACTCATTCTCCATCATCGAACCTCTATCTTTCCATGTCGATCCCAGATCTATGATATCATATTGTTTCACCATGAAATAGGTGCACAATCATAGATCGATCAGGATAAGTTGAGTAATGAGATAAACGAAGAACGCCCATGGAAAACGATGAATGGTGGGATGGGATAAAAGCATAAGAACATATTGGAATAACAAACCTAGATCAATGTTCATTTAGATCTCAATCTATCACCATCAAAAGGAAAATCAAATAATAAAATCACAAAGATAAATCCCCCATCAAAACCTTGCAAATAAACACATCCTGTATAATGATTGAACTGTTGATCAATTAGTTCATTGATTGATTTGCGTTCATCATAGAAATCAAGAATGGGGAAACCCTAAATCAAAACACATGCCCTGCCTTGATTTTAATCGACCAGTGATGAATAATGGAGTTGTTTCATGTTCGATGGTGATATCCTTTAAAATCTATGTGCATCAATCATCGATCCATGATCTTTCCATTGTTCTCCTAAGAGGATTCTCAAAAGCTCTCTCCAACGGTTCTACAACGTCTCCAGGGTTATGCGGATAACCTTGGAATTATAACATAAAAAATTATTTGAAGATTTTTATTCACTTCATCAATTAAAATTATATAAAACAATTGTATTTAATTATTTTATTCATTTTCATGCTCGCGATGAATTTTCCACAAATGACCCGCACTGACTAATGTTAAGTAGCTGCTAGGGTAAAACCTGCATTCTAAACTCAACAGTGCACTCAGATTTTTTATCTGGTTGGATATTTAGATGTTATTCCACTTTTTTAGGATAACTGTGTGGGCGTTCTATTTAATAAATTTAATATATTTCAAAAATTTATTCTGAGAGCATCGGGCCTCGTAATCCCACACTATCTCAACCCATGGTCTCGAAAATAATCCATATAATATCCAAATATAATACACAAAAAATCAGATACATTGCAATTTAAATATATAGAAATATAAATATACATGTCATGTATAAAATTTATATCTTAATATATAGACATATTTTAAAATTTTCATATAAAAATAATTATATAAATCATATGAAATTAATTATTATTAATTTATTTAAAAACATATATATCTATTTTTATACATTATAAAAATATAAATATATATATATATATATACTTATACAAATGTATATCTAATGATTATATATACATCTGTGTTTGTATTCATAAACATATATATATTTGTTTATTTTTATTTTTATTATACTTTATATAAATGAATATTATTATATAATATATTTACATAATGATAATTGTGTGTGTATATATACATAACACATTTATATATATATATATATGAATAAATAGAATAATTTTAAAATATAAAAGAAAATATTATTGACGGAGTGGTAAAGGGCATTAAAACCCTAGAGGGAAGTCAAAGGATCAACTCCCAGCGCGAGCATGTATTTGGGGGATCTATTATATCACTGAGGAAGGGTGGGGGATGTTCACAAGCATAGAGATGGTGTTGGGGGCTACGTGATGGTAGTTTTGGGAGTGGTAAATCCTAAGAAAGGGAGTTTTCACGCTAAGAATGGGGTTATAGTGTTGTGTTAAAAAAATATTTTTTCAAATAATTTATCTATGCCAACAAAAACACTCATAAAGCCACCATTTATCAGAGATTTTTTCTATCACTAATAAAGGTCACCTTTTAATATCACTCACAATATCAGTGCTTCTTTTTCACTGATAAAACCCTTTTTGAGAGTTGTTAAAGGTTAGCTCAGCAGTAGTGTTGGATTTTCTAAAAAAAATCAACCACTTTAAGTAATAAAGAGAGAAAAATGGTATTATTATTTTAAAATATTAAGAATAACTAGAGGAGAATAAAATTAAAGGATTTATTATAAAATGAACAAAAAAATTCTTCAATGGAAATTCAAGCATGAAAAATCCAAATTAAGGTGAGATTATGAAATAAACCCTTACAAAGATTAAAATGTTGTTGTGAGGATTAATCAAGAAGTGATTATGTGATTAAAATTAAAATATACACAATAAAATATAAATAAAAAATAAATAAATTTTGATTTAACATATAATGTTTTAATAATAGATGAAATGAATAAGTTTTATAACTTAATTAATGGAAATTGAGTAATGAAACCCCTTGCAGCTTAAGAAACGTCTTAATAAAAACCTGCTTGAATGATATATATGATGAATTTGAAGTTAAGATGTCATGGATAATAATAATACATGATATAAAAAATTAAAATGGAATTATATTAACCATTTAAAATAAACTAGGTGCATAAAAGAACACACATCTCAAAGAAGGTGGTGTTGAGATGAAAAACTCCACCTCATGATTCCCATTAGTTGAGCATTATTTAACATCCTATATAATGGTTTTAAAAATTTTATTAATTTATAAAAAACTATATTATTATTTATATTATCATATATTATCCTTTTATAACTTTTTATCACTCATTCATTAATAATATTTTATTATTACATTTGTTTTAGGTGCTAAATTACTTTTTTTCTCATGGAAATATTGTCGTGAATGTTTTGGATCATGAACATAGGATATAGTTACATCATATCTAGAATGATATTAATTTTATAATTATAATTTTTTACATTAAATAAATCTTTATAATCATTATTGTATTTTGAACATGAAGAATGAGGCACATCGCCTCGTGGAGACGGTAGGTCATACGTATGCATGAGCTACATTATAATTTTCTTAATGGGTGAAACAGTTAGAAAATGAGTGGTATATTAATTTTAAAAAATAAATATAATTTCATATTTATCATAGATATTCATTAAATCTATTATTTATTAAATCCATGTAAATAATTTTCAAAAATGAATAACATCTCTTCATGAGGAGGTAGCTCTCCGTACACATGAGCAACGTTATCGTATCCCCTACGAAATGGAAAGTAAGGAGGAATTTGTGATATAATGACTCCTTAGGTATAATTATGGTAAAAATAATATATATATATATATATACTTTATATTCATTATTATATCCATTATTAATAGGTGGTTATGGAAAATGAGTAATATCAGTTTGGGAGGCGGTAGTCCGTTGTACACATGATCAACAGTTTCATTTCCCATTTGATATAAGAGGAGATTAATATAGGATATGATATTTAAATAACAACATATATGTATATTTTAAATAAATTTTTTATTATAGAATCATAATTTAATATTATTTCAAGGAGGTGGAAGAATAAAAAAAATAAAAACACTTTTTAGATCATTACCTCTTCTTGAGACAACTTCTTTAGGATTGCATCAAAATCCTTCCTAGGTTTTCTTTATGAAAAAAAAGGGATTAGGGATGTTTATATATGATTAATGGATTTATTTTAGTATTTATTGGATAAAATAATGGGTTTTATAAGTGTTAAGTGGAGTGCATATGGGGAGGCCTTTTATAAGTGGGGAGTGGACACATTTAGGATTTTTGAAAAGAAATAATTCCACACATGTTTCTTTCAATCCTTAAGGCTAAAAAAAGGTCAATTTTACAACCTTAAAATTTATAAGGTATAAATATGACCATATAATATTAATTATACAAGTTTTGGGTCATTTTTAACTATTATCTATGTAGTTTAACCCTTCGAAAAACCCTTTTTTACCTTAACTATGATAATTAATTTTTAGTGTTTTCACGATTCATTATGTAAAAAATTTAAGTATTCCATATTAGATATATTTATTATTAGGATTAAAAATATTTAATCCATTCTTCCAAACTCCATTCACATAAGTGTAAAATTTAAATTTAAATTTAAAACCGCAGAGGTGATGAAAAAATGGGTTTCCAAAGAGAAAAGATTCATAGGTAGAGAATGTTCTAATGTCAAAATTCAATATAAAATAGATTAAAATGACATAAATTAGATTAATATATATATATATAATTAAACTAATTTTACTTTTAAAACCATTTTAAAATAATATTTATCCTTATAAATTATTTAAATGAAAAAGTAGTTTTCAATAAAAATCGGTATTTTTCATTATTCCTTGAAATTTTAATATTTTAAAAAAATCCCAAAAATTCACCCTATGATTATTTTTACATGTTTATTCCAAAATTAATTTCATTTTAACAAATAATTTTTTTTTGTTTTGGTAAATATCATTGATTCTCGCTCAAATTTACCTAAGATATGAAGGTAGAACGGTCCTTGTAGTCTAGCTTGAGTTGTCGAATCCACAGAGACCTAAGAAGTAACCTATAGACACACACATTCTAAGGACTATTTTTAGCTATGAAGTGTCCAACTTGGGTTGATTTTATATGGGTTTAAAGGAACTCTAAGATACTTAAGTTAATTCAATTTAAAAGAATGATTTGATCCTAGGTTATCGCTCGGGGTGGATTGGACGTATTTCTTTTTTAATGATTTTAATTTCTTATATTTGAGATGGGTTCATTTAAGGAGATAAAACAACATCGTCACTTACTGGTTTAATGCCTACAACCTTTAATACTAATCACCTATACACTTGAAGGATCAAAGTTTTGAGCACTTCAAGGTAAAGGTTCGTATTAGCACTTGAAGTGTATGGCCTTAAATTCAACAAGGACGATGGAGTTTAAAAAACATCAAATAAAAATATCAATTAAAGAAGTGATTATACATTAATGAGGTGATAAATAACATCCAATACATCCCCTTGATACTCACTTAGATCAACCCATAAGTGGGTTATCCTTCCATTGATCTCATGGTTTCAATGGAAGCAGAAAGTAGACTCATGAGGGAGGAAATGGAGAAGTAAAGAAAACAACAAAAATAAAATGATCACTCCACCGTTGTGTGAATAATTTCAAAAGTTTTGGTGTGAATAAATTCACACCTTGATTCAACGGTATCAAAGTGATATGAAGAATAAAAGAATAATAGTATAAGAAGAACTTTTATTAAGAAACTAAAGTGAATTGAACAACTTACATGTGAAAGACAAATTTGAGACAACAAAATTGCAGCATAACATTACAATTGAACAAAGCATCCAAGATCCTAAACTCCTCCAACACCACTGCCTTAAATAGGAATTTTTTTGAGTCTTGGTTCGATACTCCAACAGTACAAAGCTTACCACTTGAGTATGGTAGGTCTAGGGTGGTGGAAAGTTTGTGGAAAGAAGACTTTCCACCCTTGACCTGAAAAGGCATCCAGCTTGCATCCACCAAACAGAGGCGCATGAAACACCTTCTAGATGGTAGAATTTTGGTGGTCCATAGAAGACTTAAATTAATCTCCGGATGTCCCCTAACAGGATGTAAAATATCAGCCCAAAAAGAGTTATGTTTTTCGAGATATGGTTTAATTGGTGGGCTGTTTTTCTAGGCCGTAGATTCTGGCCCAGATTTTGATATACTATTTTGTCCACCTAAATTAGCACAATTTAGACCTAATTATCACTTTATCCTGAATAATTATTTGTTCCTATGTTTTTATTCTAGCCTCCTACCAAATTTGGGCTTCATTGGGCCTGTATTGTGGGTCCCACAGTCTCATCAGTGGGCTGGTGTCCAATCTGACTTCTCCAGAATTGTTTCCTTTAATCACAAAATATCCCCTTCTTCTTCCATGAATTATCCATTGATCCCTAAATGAAAAATGTTAATATTGAAGTGTAGATAAATTTACCAAAATATAAAATTAAAATATGTATAATTACATTCCTTAAAAATAGATGAATCATTGGGTACTTTAAATGATGTTAAAAAAAGTACCACATAATAGTGCATTTTAAGAAGGTATTACAATCATAATGTGAAATGATGTTCAAAGTGTAAAATGCACTAAAATGGTGTTTATGAATAAAAAAGAACATGAATATTATGTATATTAACAATAACTATTATCCTCATTTAGTAGATAATCAATCATATTATTATTTATTCACCAAAGCAATACAAAACATTTTTTTGAGAAAATGAACTTTCATAGAATATAAATAATTTACCAAACATTAAGTACTTATTTATCAATATATTTTATTATATAAAACCATAATACATAATTTAAAAAAAATGTTCCTACTCATACCTCCATGTCTAAAATCTAGTTTATAATGGATTTTTTAAAATAATAACATTAATATTTTATTGCAATTTGTTAAAAATTGTTATTGAGTGTTACACAAGATATAAAAGAAATTGTGTTTATTTAAAAATAAAAATGTCATAAAGTATGTAGGTGTTATATTATAATATAATTTAGTAACGCATGTAATATTCTATATCAAACACAATGTTCTTATTTTAAAAACTAGGGGTGTTACATTATACCCCCTTAAATAAATTGCAATCTCACAATTTGAACTCTACCTTGATAAATAGGGGTTTAACATCTAGAAAAATATTATTGAGGAAAAAATGTTGTAAAAAGTATTAATAAAAAAAATTATTAAAAAATGGTTGGGGAAAATTAAAATGCCCTCATAAATAACATAAAACTTGGTTTCCACATAGGGAGAACATTGTAATGAAGTGTAAACGTGGATTTGAAAGAAATATACATTTAAGAGATAACATTTCACTAATTTTGGAGAGGGAGAAGCGGCCATCAGTTTATCAAAAAAGATATAAATTTTTAATTTCGTGTTTGTTTTTCTACTGATGAGAAATTCCTTTACTATATAGGCCAAGAACTTAAAGAAACATACTTATATGAAAAGTAGGATTTCATATCTTAATCAATTGCAAAAACAATCACATAATTGCTCTAAACGATGAGTATTCAAGATTAATTTCTCATAGATGAAGCAATAAAATTAACTTATATCAGATCATATAATTCAAAAAATATATCAATATATCATTGTTGTCTTTATACATTAAAGAAAACCATAAGTGGTTATCATAATGTAAGATATCTCCCAAAATGAATACATATTCATAATAATAGCATAATCCACAGTTCAATATAAATCATTTCATAATTAAATAACCCTACATCCCAAATAAACCTAATATTCAAAAGTATAATTTTGTTCTTTCCAAATAATGTTTCATGTTAAATTGCTCGGTAGACCTATGGGTTTCATATACCTCAACCTAATGAAACATTTCCCAAAATATTAGTAATCACCTCAAAATCCAAGAACGTCAAAATGATTTGATCCTAAAATGTGTACCCAAAAATCAATGTATTATTTATTCATCAAATTGTATAATTAAAAACAATATCATACTAAACAGTACATCAAGTAGGCCAATGGTATGAATTTCAACCTTTTCACCCTTTAGTTGTTGGTTCTAGCCCTATGACCTTACCAGATGTGACAGGTTGTCACCTGGCTATTAGGAAATACTTTTTATAAAACTATAGAGAAACATATGTGGTAATCATGTTCAGTATTTACCATGATCCTATAAAATTCCCAAAAATATAGTGAACATCCCCAAAAATATCATTAGTCATTAAATCACATTATTTTTTACCTTTAAGTTTTTTATCTAACTCATTATTCTCCACCAAATAAAATAATTTTGATTAACTATAATTACCTAAAATTCAATTATATCAAAGATTATATTTTACACAATATTGTGTTTTTATATAAATATTACCCTACCATTAAATTAAATTACTTGTTCATTAATACCATTAAACATATTCTTTCAAATACATAAGGAAAAACTACTCCAAAGCAATCCTTATGATTCTTATAACCTGAATACCATTGATTAAAAATGATCCAACAATTTTCATCTCATGTTCCAATATGTAATCAATTCAATCATTCCACTTCATTTATTTTTATAACATAGTAATTTCGAATTAATCCTTGCATTGTGTAAATTACTTGGATGATAACCAAGTTACCCTTATTTACAATATTGAATTGTAAATTTTACATTAGGATAAACTTCATTTCCCTCCATTTATCTCTTCTTTATTCTATGGAAATTAATTTTTTATTCCCTTTTTTCGATACATAAAGCATATTATAGTCCCTTTGAGGAATTTACCATAGTTCCTCTTCCCAAATTTTTAACATGTAGGAAATTGAATTTTCTTATATTTTTTCACTTTAGCACTTGTACTTATATGGGACACCATTCTTCTCTTCATTGATGCATTTGTAAATTCATCTATATTATAGTTATAGATCATAATTTGAGATAGCTCATTTTTTATGATCACATTATGTATAAATTTTTATCCCATTAGTTTAGGCATCTTATTGGAAAAATCATTACATTTCCCATTACATTGGTTGTTGGCATGAATTCTTTTAATTCCATCCATTATCTAAAATAGGGTAAAAGAAGCAATATGAGAATAAATTAACATAAAAAATAAAAACATACAAACCTAGAAGGAATATCTTATGAACTATTAGTATATATTGACATGTGAGTCACTAGGTTTCAGTATAGGTTACCCATGGTAATGTTTCCTATTAAGTTTTATAGCCTAACAATTTTTCAAGTCCTTCATAATGGTTTCTAGAGTTTGTGAATTTACAAAACATATTCACTAAGAGTTTTAAATTATGTGTGAATTAAGGCTCATTTTCATGCACCAGGTTATGATCGGGTCAATCCAGATGAACCCTTTTCAGATTTATAACCCCTAAGTAAAGATGTTCTTGAGAAACATCCACTTGTAGTATCCAGAAAAGGGATGTAATTTAATATAACCCACTTTCTTTATACTTCACCGAAATTATAGTATATTTATATATACTTGGTATTGTTCTTATAAATATCCATAAGGTTCTCACCTAATGATTCTTTTAATAATCCCCAAAAATAACTAGAAATTTCTTTTATATGAAATATAATGGTTTGGAATTATTAATAGTGGACTATAATTGATACATATCAAAGCACTCCATGTGCGGCTACACATCCTAGGTGGGAATCTTACCACCATCCTTATTTGTATCCCTTTCTTCATGATACCCTTGGGAGGAGAGAAATGATTTGTATAATGCTCAAATGTGAGAGTTCCCAAGGATCATATTCCTTCATTTTCTCTTATAAAAACCATTGTGATCAAAACATTTTATACATATTATTACATGATTTTTTACATAAACATCCATTAATTAAAACCCAATGATCATGTGTCCTTGTGTATTTGGAAGACTAGGTTCATAATACATCAATGTGACACTAAAATAAAACTTCTTTATTGTATTATTAATAATGAAATCCTAAATCATTTTTAGTACCTAAAGAACCATGATATAATTTGGGGATTATATAAATGAAATGGGTTAGCTAAAAATCCACATGTGAATAAACATGATAAGGAAATATAACTTGTGAGTCAATGATATAACATAATATTATAAAAGGGAAGGCATGTGAGTAATCACATGTAATAATAACACAAATAAATTGGTATCATAAGATCATGGAAACATAGGAAATTTGGAAACAAAAATTATCATGATACAAACATGAGTCATGTTTAACTACCTAGACAATATTACATGGAGGTAAAAGTCCCATAACAGATTAGGTTTATTCCCTAATATCATATGTGATGTCTCATGAGAGTAAAACCTTAGCCAATGAATTTTAGAATTGTCTAAGAACACCCATTGTTACATGTTTATGATCTATGTGTATCAAATAATGGAAATCAATTATAAGGAATTACATAAGAATTGTCCATGGAATGAAAATATGTTCTATAATATTCATTAATATCATAATTAAAAGAAATTTCCAAATGATTTCTTTTTAGAAATGATCATATTAAATGTATGACTCAATCAATAGAAATTATTATAGTCTAGGTATATATGCGATAGACATATATATAATTTAGAATCATTACATAATATTAAAAGGATAGATAATGTGATTCAGAGAGAGAATGTTCCTAAAATGATGGGAAGGGTGGTTTAGTGTGATCTCTTGAAACTATAATCAAATCATTTCCAGATGTAAAATTATTCATTCCATTAAAAATATTTTGAAACTATATATAAAAATACAAAAAATAGTTTTTCCTTGAATAAAATATTGAAGCCTATAAGGGAAACCAAGAATCAAAATTTTTTTGTGGTGATCGGGAAATCATTGATTCCATATATGTTTAAATAAAACATTCCATTTTTATTTTTTAAAGAAATTAAAAAGGTATCTTGTTTGGTAAATAGTAGAAATATTTATTTTAAAACATGGGTAAAAATTAATTTAAGAAATCATGGGAGAATATTAAAATTATTCCTTAAAACTCTTTAAGGGAAAAATTTGGATATGGATAAAAAAATAAATTTTGACAGAAAAGATAATTACAGTTTTCTTTTTATAAAAACAATTTCTCAATCTCATTTCACACATAATCTAGGAATGATATATTAAATTAATAAGTCATATAACTCAATTAATACAAATTGAGTTAAGAAACCCATTACTACTTAAGAAATGTCTTAAAAAATTGATTAAAATATAGGTATATTGAATTTGTAGTTAAAATAAAATGAATAATAAAAATTCATGATATAAATTATTCAATTATAAATATATACAACATTTTAAATAAATTAGTTTCATACAAGTTCATGCATCTCAAATAAAAATATTTTGAGATGAAAACCCTTATATCACACTCTCATTTAATTGAGCATGATTTAACCACCTGTATAATTTAATCATGTTATTAATTTATACTAGATCCATATTAATATTTATAATATCATATATTATCCTTTTTTTTAATTTTTATCACTCGTTATTTAATAATACTTTATTATTACTATTGTTTTATGTGTTAACTGACTTGTTTTCTCGTGCATGTTTTTTTATGAATGTTTTGTATATTGAACATAGGGTATAGTTGCATAATCTACATAATGATATTAATTTTATAAATATAATTTTTTTCATTATATTCATCTTTATAATCATTATTTAATTTTTAACATGGATAATTAATCACATCGCTTCGTGGAGACGGTAGGTCATATGTATGCACGAGAAACATTGTCATTTTTTAGCCTATGAAAGGGTAAGGAAGTGTATGGTATATTAATTTTACAGAATCAATATCATGTCATTTATGTCAAATATATTCATTAAATTTATCATTTATTATGTTTTATGTAATGTGTTATTGAAAATGAATTTCATCATTTGGTGAGGGGGTAGACCGCTATACACACGAGAAATGTTATCATACCCACCACAGAATGGAAATTAAGAATGTATATGTGATATATATATTCTAGAGGTATAATTATATTAATATATCATATATGTACTTTATATTCATCATTTTATCTATTCTTGTGAGGTAGTGATGAAAAATGAGTTACATCGGTTCATGAGGAGTAAGTCCATCGTACACATGATTGAAAATTTCATTTCCCATTTGATGGAAGAGAATATTAATATAGGTTTTGATATTAATATAAAAACATCAATTTATATTTTATAAAATGTTTTTATTATTTAAAAATTATTTAAAAGTGTTTTAAGGAGGTGGAAGAAGAAATAAAATAAAAAATAATTTTTTAAGAACATTATATCTTCTTCAGAAAATTTCATTAGGATTGCACCAAAATCCTTTACATGATGGATTTATGACCAAACCAAGTGTGATAGGATTATGTTAGGTTATTATGGACAATCTAATGGGTATTGGATGTGTGAAGAGTAGTGAATATGGTTGGCCTTTTATAAATGGGGGATATAACACATTTTGAATTTTTGAATGGAAATAATTCTCCCCACATTTTTCTCATGCCACATGGCACCAATTGTGCCTTTACATTATCTTATGGAAAGATATAATCATGCCTTTACATTATCTTTGGTTTTACATGGTTTATCCAAAACTATATAAAATATATTATCAAAATATTTATTCTCAATATGCATAACATACAACATGTGACGGACCAATAAATCAGACCAATATGGCAGATCCCAAAAAATGCTATGTTTTATCCAATTGGGTTCTTTCCAAAAGCCATCAATTTTTTGTTGGTTTATAGTTGTTCCAAATGTAATGAGAGATAATGAAGAGAAAAATGATTTTAACTTCGTACCTGAGATCACTGTTGGAGTTCCATCACTTTCAATTGTGCCTTTTCTGAAATGATATTTGTTACTCCAAAAAGGATGATTGGCTGGAAGGAATTTGCAATGACAGTCAAAAAAAGGTTTTCTTCCATTAATGGGAATAAATTATTTTATGTCTCTCATACAGTATGGACATGATTTTGGACCATCTATACTCTATCTAGATAACATGTCATATGTTGAGAAGTCACTAATTGTCCACATCAATGTAGCTTTCAGTAGGAAATTTTATTTCACAGTAACTTCATATGTACTGACACCATTACTCCGTAATGAATTTAACTCCTCAATTAATGGTTTCAAATAAAAATCAATATTCTTTTTTGGATTTCCTGGAATTAATAAGGCCAAAATGATATATGGATCCTTCATCGACATCCATGGTAGTAAATTGTATGAAGTTATAAAGATTGGTCAACATGAACACTGACTATAGTAAGAACCAAATAGACAGAAATCATCAGTGGAAAGACCCAATTGTATGTTTCAGGCTTCTAAATCAAAATATGGATGTACATGGTCAAACTTTTCCCATTAATCACCATCATAGGGACAATTTAAGCTTTTACCAGTTGAAATATTGGTTTTGTTCCATGACATTAATTTCGTTGTGTTCTGAGACATAAATAAACGCTTCAATATAGGTGTAAGCATGAAATAGATAAATAGTTTTATAGGAATCAATCAAGACTTCCCTAGTTGAGTCTATTTATACCTAGATTGTCCATATGTAGGACAATTATCCAACGACTCATTTTCATCATAATATAAGATGCAATCATTTGAACATGAATGAATCTTCTGATAACTAAGAACCAGATTACGAACCAGCCTCTTTCTCTCATAGAAATTTTTAGGCAACATATTTCTTTCAGGTAATAGTGTTTTAACCAAAGAGAATATATGATCAAAACACCTATTTGGAATTATATTATCTGATTTAATAGCCATAAATTTTGTAACCGCTTCAAATTTGCTTATCTTGCAACCAGGATATAAAAAATCCTTAGCAGACCTCAACAACTCATAAAATTGAGATGGTTCTAACTCAAGAGTTAAGTCAATATCATCCTAAGTTCAGTTTGTTGAAAAGATGAAACTTCCACATCATGTACTAAATTTTGAAATCGTGATGGATTCAAAACCAAACTATTAGTATCTTCTCTGAAACTATGTTCACCATGTTGATACCAAAAAACATAACCTGTTTGAAAACCAAAACACAATAGATGACACCCAACATTATTAAATGTGTTAAATGTCCTTAGAATACATTTTTTACATGGAAACTTAATTGTCCCTTTTGAAATAAATTTTATTTTTGATGATGCAAATGATAAGAAAGTTTCAACACCCTCAATATATATAGGATTTATACCAAAACCGTTTGGATTCTTGTGCTGATTTATCCAAGCACAGTCATCTAATAATGATTGTTGTTGACTTCCTTGTTTCATATTTTTATAAAAAATATAAAATAATTAGTTTTTTATGAATAATTTGATATAAGAAAATCAATATTCAAAAAAAAGAAAAACAATTAATTATTCCTAATTACTACTAATTGCCTCTATTTATTACTAATTATCACAAATTACCATTATTTATTACTATTTATTACTATTTATTTCTAATTACTACTAATTACTACTAATTACTACTAATTATTCCTAATTACTGTTAATTAATACTAATTATTGCTAATTAGTTTTTATTACTAATTATTACTAATTATTAATAATTATTACTAATTATTACTAATTACCACTAATTATTACTATTTATTATTATTTATTACTATTTATTACTATTTATTGCTAATTAATACTAATTATTCCAAATTATTATTACTAATTATACCTAATTATTACTAATTATACCTAATTATTACTAATTGTACCTAATTATTATTAATTATTACTAATTGTATGTAATTATACCAAATTATTTTAAATTATTACTAATTATACCGAATTATACCTAATTATTATTAATTATTACTAATTGTACCTATTTATTACTAATTATTACTAATTACACCTATTTATTACTAATTATAACTATTTATTACTAATTATTACAAATTATACCTATTTATTACTAATTATTTCTAATTATACCTATTTACTACTAATTATACCTAATTATTACTAATTATAACTAATTATAACAAATTATACCTAATTATTACAAATTATGCCTAATTATTACAAATTATTACTAATTATTACTATTTGTTACTAATTACTACTAATTGTTACTAATTCTTACTAATTATTACTAATTATTACTAATTATTACTAATTATCACTATTTATAACTATTTGTTTCTAATTATACCTATTTATTACTAATTATTACTAATTATACCTATGTATTACAAATTATTAGTAATCATACCTATTTATTACTATTTATTACTAACTCTTACTAATTATACCTATTCATTACTAATTATTAGTAATCATACCTATTTATTACTATTTATTACTAATTCTTACTAATTATACCTATTTATTACTAATTATTACTAATTATACCTATTTATTACAATTTATTACTAATTATTAACAATTATTTCTAATTATACCTATTTGTTACAAATTATTACTAATTATACATATTTCTTAATAATTATTACTAATTATACCTATTTATTACTAATTATTACTAATTATTACTAATTATTACTAATTATTACTAATTATTATTAATTATTACTAATTATTACTAATTATTACAAACTATTACTAATTATTATTAATTATTAGTAATCATTAGTAACTAAAACTAATTATACCTATTTATTACTAATTTTTACTAATTATACCTATTTATTAATAATTATTACTAATTATACTTATTTATTACTAATTATTACTAATTATACCTATTTATTACTATTTATTACTGATTATTACTAATCATTACTAATTATACCTATTTATTACTATTTATTACTAATTATTACTAATTATACCTATTTATTACTAATTACTACTAATTATATCTATTTGTTACTAATTATTACTAATTATAACTATTTATTACTATTTGTTACTAATTATTAATAATTATCCCTATTTATTAATAATTATTACTAATTATACACTTTTATTAATAATTATTACTAATTATACCTATTTATTAATAATTATTACTAATTATTCCTATTTATTAATAATTATTACTAATTATACCTGTTTATAACTATTTATTACTAATTATTACTAATTATTACTAATTATTTCTAATTGTTACTAATTATTTCTAATTATTACTAATTATGCCTATTTATTACTAATTATACCTAATTATTACTATTTATTACTAATTATTCCTAATTATTACTAATTATTACTAAGTATTACTAATTATTACAAATTAAACATAATTATTACGAATTATTACTATTTATTACTAATTATTAGCAATTATTACTAATTATACCTATTTATTACTAATTATTACTAATTATACCTATTTATTACTAATTATTACTAATTATTACTAATTATTACTAATTATTACTAATTATTACTAATTATTTCTAATTATTACTAATTATACCTATTTATTGCTAATTATACCTATTTATTACTAATTATTACTAATTATACCTATTTATTACTAATTATTAATAATTATGCCTATTTATTACTAATTATTACTAATTATACATATTTATTACTAATTATTACTAATTACTACAATTTATTAGTATTTATTACTAATGAAACAACATAATTTTAAAAATAAATAATGCAAAATAAAACTATCTAATTCCAACTTAATTTAATTGTCGCTAATTAACAATAATTATAACTAACATAAAATTAAATGAATTAATTAAAAAATAAAAGGAATAGATAAATACCTTAAAACATGATCTTTTGTATGCTGCAAGGGTTGAAAATCGCTCCGATATAAAATTTTAAACTTTGGAAAAAATTTAAGTTCAAAGAGAGAGAAGAGCTGCGAGAGATGTGAGTGAAAAAAAGTAAATGGGTTATATATAGATTAGATTATTTGTGACAAGATTCCTTTCGCAAATACTAACCCCCTATTAATTAGGTGACGGCGGTTAAAAAGGTATTTGTGACGAGAACTGTTGCAAATACCTACCTGTCGATATAGTATTTCTGACGGGCGATAGATCTCGTCGCAAATAATATTATTTGCAACGGGACTTGCCACAAATGTTGAACCCATGGATGAAAATCACCCTTCACAAATAACCTTCTCGCGGTTTGGTGCGCAGTGCGCACCAAACCATTTGCAGCGACATACCCTCTCCCTGTCGCAAATAATTAACTATTTGTAATGGGGCCCTTTCCCATCACACATGACATGTTTTCCGTAGAGAATCTCTCGGTAAACTCGTTTTACCTTAATCACAGTAATTAAATTTTATTGTTTTCAATATTCATTATAGTCAGAAATTAAGTTGATCATATTAGATAATATTAGTTATTATGATTAAAAATATGGAATCAATCTTTCCTAAATCCATTCACAAAAGTGACAAAATTTTATTTAAAATTAAACCTGTGATACAATGAAAAAACATGTTTCCAAAGAGAAAAGTTGCATAAGTAGAGAAATTATTGATATCAAAATTTAATTTGAAATTGATTCTAATGAACTAAATTTTATTTATAAATATATAATTGAACTAATTTTACCTTTAAAATCGTTTTGAAATAAAATTAACCTTATAAATTCTTTAAATGAAAAAGAAAATTTTAAATAAAAGCCATCATTTTTCACTACAAATCGAAAAATTAAACTTTTCAGAAAAAAAAATATTAAAAATTCACCATAAGATAATTTTTAAATTTAGTTTCAAAAAATTAATTTAAAATATATTTTATAAAATTAGAAAAAAAATTATTATTTGTTCACAAAATCAATAAAAATCAATTTTTTTAGAAAAATTATTTTCAAAGAATATAAATATTTTACCAAAAAATTGGTTCTTATTCATTAGTATGTTTTCTTTATCTAAAACGGTTATAATTAATTTTAAAAATATGTTTATTCGTATTTATAACACTATGTTTTATGAATCAGTTATAATGGCCTTGTTTAAATATTTATATTAATAGTATATCACGATTCGTTAAAACTCAATGTTGTGTGTTACACAAGTTATTAAAGAAATTGAGTTGTGTAAAATGAACAATATTTTAAAGTCTCAAGGTGTTATGTTATCATATAAGATCAGTATTGATTGTCGTATATGCTATCAAATATAATGAACTCCTTCTGAAAACATGGATTGTTACACTTAACATGTGATTTTCACATTTTACCATTTTGGTTTTATCTTTATAAATAATTATTACATGATCCTCACTTATTCTTATTCACCCTTTGCACATAGAGGTACTAGAACACTGTAGAAGGTGGGGAATCATGTTTATGTGATGAATGATATTGTTTTTCTCGTGGATACCTTCGAATGTGGGACATCCTTTAGTGTCAATATTTTGATCTTTATCAAGTACATTAAACGAAGATAAAAAAGATTGCATAGGCATGTTCACTGAACGATACACAAGTTTACAATATTTCATCATTTCTGGTTTTTACATGGTTACATATATATTCCAGGGTGATTCTAGATTGGTGGTTTCAATTGCATCGACTACTATGATTTAGTGGTAATCAACCCATAAAGAAACCCAACATTTTTAAACACTTGCAACCAGAGTCATGGAACTATTCTAGTCTTATGGATTTGTTTCAAACATGTATGTGTTTTCACATGGGCTTTATACATGAGGGTTTTCCTATGGATCTAGTGCTTAGCTCGCTGCCCTATCATTCTCCCCATGTGTCCAAATTTGTTGTTCCACCATTTTGATGGAATTTCTCTCAACCATCCTCATGTTTTTAGGGATGTATATTTTATGTAACCACATCATCAACCCTATTTACCTTTACGACTCATCAGTTCTAAAAATATGATTTATTCTCCAAGAGTGGAGCAGCAATTTTTCAATGAGAGAGGGAGTTTGGTTCTCGAATGAATCACTTAATATGGGTGTTGGTTTTGTTCTCGATGAAACTGAAGAGGAAATATGTGGGCAGGGGTTTTGGTTTAGTGCATCCCATGGAGGTTAGTGGGATTTTCGAAGAGGTTGGCCAAGGGGAAGGTGTGGTGATTTGAGTTGGAGTGGTGTAAGTAGTGTCACGAACGAGCTTGGGTTGACCCTAAACCGGTCACCCGAGCCGGTCCGCAGTATGGCCCAATGGGCGTTCATGATCCCCATAGGATGACAACAAGTTTCGGGAATCAAAACTAAATTGTGGGAATGATTTGGCCCATAAAAAAAAGAAAAATAAATTAATGAATAAAAACTAAAAGTCACAGGAAACCACTAACAACAGAAAGAAGATAAACTGCACATACCTCCATGTGACCTTCTAGGTCACCACCCAACCAAAGACCAACCTTGATCCAATAATGAGAAACTAAGTTTGGAAAACCTGAGCAAAAGGAACCTGAAAATGAAAAGATATAATGGGCGTGAGCACCAAAATACTCAGTAGGGATGCCAAGAATAAACCACTGAATCCAAGAATTTCCTTTCCCAGCATAATCCATTAACACTAGTCTGAAAAATGCTTATAAAACAAGTTTTCATACTTTAATAATTAACATAGATTTTATTTTTTTAAACCACTAACACCACATTTCCATTTCTTTCAAACAAAATACAATTTTATAACAAAACCCAAACCAAAGAGTTCTGAGGCTATGCTGAAAATAAAGAAATAGGGTAAGCAGAGAAAACCCAAGTGCAGAAGAACTAAGTGTAGAAAAACACCAACAAGTGAATAAAGAAAGTAACCAAGTAGCAAAGATAATAACCATAGATGATCCTAAACATCCCTAGAAGACCCCTGGGCATACTCAATTCGGAACCACTTGTCGGTGTATGGTGAATCCCTTAAGTCAATAACCAACTAGCTGCCCTAACCTGGCCTCACTAGTGGCACAAACTTCCTGGCCTAATAGAAAATCTTGGGGTACCGACCTGTCTAATCAGGTTTGATCAGTAACTGTCGCTTAGATCTCTAGAAGACACCCAAAAACCCATGGTGGTAGTAGTAATGTTGTGTAAGTAGGAGTCCCTCGCACGCATGACTCGCCTTACCTGTCATCACCTCACTTGCCTACCCCAAACACGGACACTCTATATGATAACCCATAAAGGGATATCCCCTATAGAGGTGCCCCATAAATATATAAATACTAATATCACATATTCACATCATATCATCAAAGGTTCCAACTGGGTCGTCATTCCATACTAACATCGAAATAATTTCATTAAACATTTTAAATCGCCGAACAGATACTCACTTTTACCAAAATAAATTCTTTTCTAAAATCAATACAAATGGGCCTTTAGTTCAAAACATTCAACCACTTAATAAAAATGCTTAGAAATCAATTTCAAAACAAAAACAAACCTGATATTTATACTAGCGTGGCCAAACATGCCTTTAAACCAAGCATTCACCAAAGTTCACCCAAGTGAATTTTTAAAAACAAGTCGAAACACTCTAAGTATACAAAAGTTCCAAATGGGATTTCAAACTACTTACAAAGCAACCCTCTTTTACAAATAACAAATGGGCCCTAGTTTCCAACCATTCACACAAGCGGGTTTTAATTCCAACCGGGAAAAACCATAAGGAACACATTTGGAACCACGTTTAAACACAATTAACACCACGTCCCTCATCTTAGGGAAAACAATAAACTTCATAAAACATGTCAAACAAACCGTTTTTTCCATTTTCATACCAAAATAATTTCCATTTTTAGATTGTCCACTAGTTTTCAAATAACCCCAACCCAATTTTGCAAAACTCACAATGATGCAACTTCAGGTTTAGAAATCATTGAACTTACCAAAACAATACACAAACCATACTTTATAAATCGCCACATCCTACATGTAAAACCTTGATCACAAACTTACCATTTTAATGAAATATTTGCAATGGGAAAATGCCATAATGAATTAACTACATACATGATGTAGGTGTAAACAATGTTTAAAAATTATCAAAACAAAATTTGATATCCAATAAACATGTTTTTTTTCATAGGCACATATAATCATAACCAGGAAAACACTTCAAAATTATTTTTAGCAAAATCAACTGACTTGAAAAAACTACAGAAAATTAACTAAGTGTGTTACGAAGGTGTGAATAAAGTCAAAGATTTAATTAAAAACATTCAAGCATTAAATGGAATTAATCATAAAGGAAAACATGGATTCACTTACCTCAATGGTGTGTGACCATGATGCCACTTTAGTGGAAGGAAGAACAACCCCTTATAGTCTAAACGCACACCTAAATCAATGTGAAAAATGCATGAATTACAAATCGGTCCATTATGGTTTGGTTAAATTGAAGGGAAATCCCCCCCCCCCACAAAAGGGAGAAATTACCGAAGGGAGGGTTGTCAGCCAAGGCGGATTCCCAAGAGGTGCACCAGAAAGGGGGGTAGGGCTGCCAGAGTAGGGGGTCAGCTGGTCGAAGCGCGGAACGCAGAGGGGTGAGGGGATTGGTTGGCCAGTGCATGGAGGGGTGAGGGGTGAGGGGTGGGCTAGCTGGAGAATGAAGTAGTAAGGGGCGAGGGGGTTGGTTGGCCAGAGCGCGGAACAACGAGGGGCAAGGGGGTCGGCCGTCCAGAGCGCGGAGCGGCGAAGGGCAAGGGGGTTGGTTGGTCGGAGCACGAAGGGGCAAGGGGGTTGGCTGGCCAGAGTGCACAGGGAAGAGAACCGAGGGGGTATGTGTGTAGTGCGCAGTGCAAAGGGTGGGGGTGCAGTTTAGGGTTTCTCTTTTTTTCGTTTTTCATTTTATAATAATAATAATTATTATTATAATACCATTAATCTAGTAATAATTTTTTTAATAATAATTATAATCATTTTTTCTTAAAAACAATAACAATAATAGTAATAATAATAATTGTAACATCAATAATACAATAATAGTATTTCTAATAATATTAATAATAGTAAAATTCTAATAATAATTAAATAATATAATATAATAATAATAATAATATCAATAATACAATAATAAAAATTCTAATAATAATTATAATAATAGTAATAATTATATTAATAACATTTTTTTCATTTCTTTAATAATAATAATATTAAAAACAAATTTAAAAATAATACTATTAATATCACTTTAGAAATAATAGTATTACAACAATTTAATAATACTAATAATATTATTATCTACATATTATTATTATTATTATGGTATAAACATTTATAAAATTTATTTATTTTTAAGATTTGGTTAATTTCATGGTCACTGGGGCTGACCGCACGGTTACTGTTAACCGTGAGATGCCCGTTCACCAGCCCTAAACCCACCAAAAATAACAGTCCTCAAAAAATGTAACCCTGCATTTAACTCGAGACTCGATGAGTGAACCCGAATCCAAGAAATAATAAAATAAAAATAAATTTAAAAGTTGGGGTGGGACAATTCTCCCCACCATAGACACTTTCTACCCCCAGAAAGTAACTCAGCCAAACGATAGACAAAACTTGAATCCATGCTCGATTGAAACTAAAAGAAACCACAACACAAGAGAACATGAGAACACGAGAGGGTTCTCCCCACCACAAGAACTCAACTATCATGGAAATTTAACACCCAAACATACCACCCCGAGAAGGGGGGGTGATCCGGGGACTCCTAACTGATTCAAACTAACTTCTAAAGCATGAGAAAAACAACACCTCTGCTGAAACTTAGAACTCTCAACCCATACCAAAAACCCCCACCACTAGAGAAAAACCATTAAGCAGAACTTAACCCAAGTAGTGAACTTCAGCATAACTATAAACATCGATTATTCCACAGGCACTTATATCTCCAAACGAATACAACTAAACTGGGATCAACCCATACAAGGGCCAAACACAGTTTAATAAAAATGCATGATTGAAAAAACCATAATTCGACAAACAGAATGATTGGATTATAAAATAACAAGTTTATCACATTCCCCCATTGAAATGATGAACTTAAAATAACAATAATACTTTAATAGAAGATAAATAAGAACAAGAAGTCTTTAAATGTTCCAATCCCATCATGGAACACAAAACCTAAATCGAGGCTTCACACCCCCGACAAATCCTAAATGTGTGCAATCTTCACCCCAAGACCTGTGTCTAGGTCTCTGATGGTTGAAGAATATCCTACCTCATAGTCAGGCACTGGAATACTCTGGTCACAGTGTCTTCTTCAGGCGACTCTTCCTGTAAAACTTCTCTAGATAACCCAAACACCCGCAACGATGGAACGTCTTTGGAGGGATGTGACATAATGTCTTCATGTTCCCTAAACGTCCACACTAATGGAACACCATTGAATGGTCTGATGAAATGGAATCCAGAACCACTGTAGAGGACTCTTTATAAATAGTTCCCTCTGGAACACCATGCTCGTCAGATGGGAATCCTTCATGAGCAACTCAATACGTTGGATTTTCAACCATCTGTGCTCTAGAGACCAACTCATCTAGGAATGTCTCGTCCACCATCTTCTCAAAATTATGGTCCCTATAAGGGAGGGCCTACTACTTGATCTCTATACGAATACCCCTTATGAAAATAGAATTCTTCATCAAATCCTACATTTCTACCTCTCGAGAAAAGGACACAAGTTCCTTGGAATGATCAACATATGTCTTCATCATTCATTGTCCTTGTTGAATGTGCACAAGTTATTCCCTTTTCTTCATCTTCACCTCTTCAGTTATGAACCATCAGACGAATATAGATTTAAATATATCTCATGTCATATCAAATTGCATTGATGGAGGGGAGAAAAAATATCATTCGTCTGGAGATAGACCTTTGAACTGACCCAAAATGGCATGCACTCTGACAACTTCATGAGTTCCCAATACTCTGAAGATGTGATCGACATCTTGAATCCACTCTTTTTCCTCTAATGGACACTGATCACCATGAAAAATAGGAAACATCCAAGAAGGATCCAAAACTGGGCATGACTTATCAGAAACCTTGGGGACCTTTCTAGGTGACATTTTCTTAACAAAATATAAAACATATATCCAAAACCAATATAAATCCAAAGCAACGTCAATGAAAGTGGCTTCATCCAAAAATAACCAGCTCAAAAACCAAAAAAATATAAACACAGACAAAATAATCTCCTTCAAATCCAACTTTAGAAAACAATTTTATGCATTTAATTTCAAATAAACACCCATGACATCCCATGAACTATCACATATGTTTCCATCCAGTCCATTTCTTTACCAATTTCAAACAATTACCAAATTTTCAAGCCCAAACATTTCCCTTTAAAACCAATTTTACCAATCCTAAAACTATTTAAAAGAAAGCATCATCGTTTCCAAAACCTTTTCATTTTAAAAAGAACACTTACACCAATTATTGGAGAGAGGTACTAGTGTCTATGCCCAACTCAGTGACATGGTAGTGATCCATGTCCTAGGTAGGAAATAACACTAAGAGGAACTTGAACCGGGAACTTGGTTATCGCATGGGTCACTACTCTAGGGAAAATCACAACATGATTTCGACTCACCTCCATTTTCATCCTTCAATCTAAAACAAACCATAATATGACAAGGACTCAATTTACAGACTACCCCTGGTGACTCGAGGTTTAGAATGAGTGAGGGTTCATGATGCCCTTCCCGTACCTACCTCCTGATTCCCGATAGTCGTAATATATATCTACTGGACACCCCAAATAAAAAGAACCTCATATGATACTATTTTTTCATGAACCAGCTCGGGTCGACCCTAAACCGGTCACCCGAGCCGGTCTACAACATGGCCTAAGGGGCGTTCCCAATCCCAATGGGCTAGAAACTAGTGTTGGGAATCAAAACTAACATTTGTGAATGATTTGGACCATAAACAAAATAAAAATAAATAAATTAATAAAAATTGAACAACACATAAAACTGTTAACTACATAAAGAAGATAAATTGCAAATACCTCCATGTGACCTTCTGGGTCACCACCCAACCAAAGACCAACCTTGCTCTAATAATGGGAAACTAAGCCAAAAGAACCTAAAAAAAGGAACATGAAACTAAAAATATATAATAGGCATGAGCATCAAAATTCTTATTAGGGATACCAAGAATAAACCACTGAATCCAAACATTTTCTTTCCCAACACAGTCTATTAAAACTAGTTTAAAAAACGCTTATAAAATAAGTTTTCACACTTTAATAATTAACATAGATTTTATTTTTTAAAACCACTCACACCACATTTTCATTTTTTTCAAACAAAATACCATTTTATAAAAAAAACCCAAAACAAATAGTTCTGAGGTTGTGCTGAAAACAAATAAATAGGGTAAGCAGAGAAAAACCAAGTGCAGAATAACTAAGTGTAGAAAAACACTAAAAAGAAAATAAATAATGTAACCAAGAAGAAAAGATAATAACCATGGGTGATCCTAAACATCCCTAGAAAACCCCTAGATGTATTCGGTTTGGAACCACCTGCCAGCTTATGGTGAATCCCCTAAGTCAATAACCAACTAGCTACCCTAACCTATCCTCACTAATGGCACAACCCACTTAGTCTAACAGTAAATCCAGGGGTACCAACCTGTCTAATCAGGGTTGATCAACAACTGTCACTTGACCCTCTAAAAGACACCCAGGAACCCATTGTGGTAGTAGAAATGTTGTGTAAGTATGAGTCCCTCACACGCATGACTCACCTTACCTGTTGTCACTACTCTTTCCTACCCCAAACATAGACACTCTATATGATAACCTATAAAGGGATATACCCCTATAGAGGTTACCCATAAATATATACATACTTATATCACATATTCACATCATATCATCAAAGGTTTCAACCGGGCCGTCATGCCATACTAACATCAAAATCATTTCAGTAAACATTTTAAATCGCCAATCGGATACCCACTTTTACCGGAATATTTTTTTATAAAATAAATACAAATGGTCCTTTAGTTTAAAAACATTAAACCACTTAAAAGTAACACTTAGAAATCAATTTCAACAAAAAAAACAAGATATTTATACTAGCGTGTCCAAAGGGGCCTTTAAACCAAGCTTTCACCAAAGTGCACCTAAGTGCATTTTTAAAAACAAGTCGAAACACACAAAGTATATGAAAGTGCCAAATGGGATTTCAAACTTCTTAAAAAACAACCCTATTTTACAAATGTCTAAAAAGACCTATATTCTAACCACTCACACAAGCATGTTTCAATGCCAATGAGTCCAAACCACGAGGAACACATTTTAAACCATGTTTAAACATAAGTAAAACCACTTCCCCCATTTTAGGAAAACAAGAAACTTTATAAAACATGTCAAATAGACCCTTTTTCAATTTTCATACCAAAACCATTTCCATTTTTAGATCGGCCATTAGTTTTCAAATAACCCCAACCCAATTTCCCAAAACCCACAATGATGAAACTTCATGTTTATAAATAATTGAACTAAACAAAACAACACAAAAATCATACTTTACAAATCGCCACATCCTACACATAAAACCCATAACACAAAATAAAAATTTTAATGAAATATTTTCAATGGGAAAAAACCATAATGAATTAACTACATACATGTTGTAGGTGCAAAAAAAGTTTAAAATTTATCAAAATAAAATTTGGCATCCAATGAACACATTTTTTTCCATAGGCACATATAAGCATAACTAGGAAAAAACTTCAAAATTATTTTAAGAAAAATCCATTAACTTGAAAACACTATAGAAAATTAACTAAGTGTGTTACGAAGGTATGAAACAAGTCAAAGATTTAATTAAAAACACTCAAGCATTAAATGGACTTAAAAGGAAAGGAAAACGTGGATTCACCTACCTCAATGGCATGCGACCGAAATGCTACTTCACTGGAAGGAAGAATAACCCCCTACAGACTAACCGCACACCTAAATCAATGAGAAAAACATGTGAATTACAAATTGTGCCATTAGGGTTTGGTTAAATTGAAGGAAAACCCCCCAAAACTAAGGAAGAAATTACCAAAGGGAGGGTTTTCAGACAAGACAGATTCACTGGAGGCACACCAAAAAGGGGGTAGGGCCACCGAAGCAGGGGGTCGACTGGTCGGAGCCTAGGGTGGTGAGTGGGTCAGTCGTCCGAAGCACAGAGGGGCGAGGGGGTCGGCGGGACAGAGCGTAGAGCGGTGATGGGTGAGGGGGTCGGTTTTCTGGAGCACGAAGTGGTGAGGGGGTTGGCTGGCCAGAGTGTGGAGCACGCGAGGGGCGAGGGGGTCGGTTGGTCAGAGCACAGAGCGTGCCAGGAAGAGAACCGAGGGGTTTGGGTGTAGCGCACAGTGTGAAGGGGGGTACGGTTTAGGGTTTCTCTTTTTTTCATTTTTCATTTTATAATAATAATAATAATAATAATAATAATAACATTAATATAATAATAAATTTTTTAATAATAATTATAATCATTTTTTTATTAAAAACAATAACAATAATAATAATAATATTAATAGTAATATCAATAATACAATAATAGTAATTATAATAATATTGATAATAGTAACATGATAATAATAACAATAATAAAACAAATAAAATAATAATAATAATAATAATAATATCAATAATACAATAATAAAAATTCTAATAATAATTATAATAATAGTAATAATCACATTAATAACAATTTTTCATTTCTTTAATAATATTAATATTAATAAAAAATTTAAAAATAATTCTATTAATGTCACTTTAGAAATAATAGTATTACAACAATTTAATAATACTAATAATATTATTATCTACATAATAATAATAATAATAATAAGGTATAAGAATTTATAAAGTTTATTTATTTTTAAGATTTGGGTAATTGTATGGTCATCAGGGCCGACCACACGGTTACCGCTAACCGTTCGATGTTCGTGCACTGGCCCAAAACCCACTAAAAATAACAATCCTCAAAAAATTTAACCTCACATTCAACCTGAGCCACAATGAGAGAACCCAGATCCAAGAAATAGTAAAATAAAAATAAATTTAAAAGTCGAGGCATGACAAGTAGGATCCAGTTTTGTCTTGCGGCATTTGAACCTGGATAATGGAGGATATTGGCTTTAACTACCCATGATTTTGGAGGCTTCATTCCAAGTACATTGTAAGACTAAATTAGCACTATAATTTTTTTCATTAAATTTATGGGGTCCATAAGAGTATGTACCCATAATCTACCATTAGTATTTTGCACACTGTTTTAACTGTAGAGTAATTGTTCATGAGGGATATTTTTTTATACTTGTTTTCTTTGATCTTGGTGTAGTGTTGTTTAATTTTTATCACTTTATCGAATTTGTTCTTATATAATAAAGAAAAATTGTGTTCATTGATCTCCCATCCAGTGAACACAAACCTTTTTTAACATTATCTTTGAGCTCTTATTATTATAACACCTAAAAAGTTCCAAGAAGAAGCGGTGTTCCTCTAGTATGGGGATCTATGTATGAATTATAGTGGACTCCCATTGTTGAGCCATGTTTTAGCAAAAAAAAATCCAATTAGAGAAAACAAGTGTGTTCCAAACATAAACCTGACAACATTAAATATGGGCCTTTATTCAAACACATTATAGGAACATGTTTGGATTGAACTATAATAGGAACCCTCATTCCGACCTCCTCTAAACCTCATCAAACTACAAACATGGGTCAACTTCTCTATTTTCATTATGAACTGGTATTCATTAACCTCTTTTATGTGAATTGACATCCTTATAAGGTCAAAAATGACATTTAATAGGCCTATAATGGCAGCCTCATTCCCAACTAAGCTCTAATTAGAGTGATATCCTCTACTACACACATATAGTAGTGTGGAAATATTCATTATGGACTCTTGCATAATTACACAGACCACCAATATTAACTCATAGTACTAGATCCACCTAAGCCTTAATTTTGAAATCCACAAATACCTAAATTAGCTTCAGTAGTGGAACCAAATAGTGAAATTATGAAGCACCCACACAAACAAGTGAGATCCATCCTGAAATCCCAATCTTCCTCATTAAATTAACAACACAAACCTTCTAATTGAAAAAAATTGATCAATTAGGTAAAATCTTACTCTGAATAGCTCCTTGAGTTTACCTAAACTAATATATAGGACCTTCACACTTTAACTCTTCATTAGAGAGAACCCAGTCATCCACAAGGTGGACCTATTCAAGTGGACTTTAACAAGCCATCCCAACAAAAAACCTACTTTTTACCAAAAAAAATTAATAACACTTTAAAACAATATTTGAAAATTAATTTTAAAAAAAAAGAAAAAATAAACAAGAGGCTCTACTACTATAGCACCTTTACCCGAATCAATGGTTTTGGACTGATGAGCTACATGGCCTCATGCATGCCTCCCCATATGCAAGATATTTCTGACTAGTAGTGAGGGATCGAGGGGTACAGTGGGGAGACTATACGATTATTACAGAAAGAAAAAAATCATAAACATATCATGAAAATTGTAATACAAAAAGGGTATAGAGGAACTAAATAATAACCAAATTATAAAAGATGACATGAAAGGTATGTCAAGTTATAAAAGTAATCAACCGAGGACCCCTAATGTATAAGGTCAACCAAAATGTAAGAAGGAAATAAAAAAATAAATAATGACTCTACAATATCACTCTAGAGACTTTCCCAGTACTAACTTTGATCAACATGCTCTCTCTCCTCAGCTCCCTGTTGCTAGGCCCTTTTACTTTATTGGATCCCTAATCATTATTTTTTCATACTAATTAAGATTTCCATAAAAGGGTGTGAGTATAAAATCAATAGTACACAACTAATGAATTCTTAAAACAAATGAACATGGATAAGAGGAGAATGCTTTGAAAAAATAAACATGTTCAAGAAAGAAACAATCAAACATGTGTCGAGCGGTTATGCACTAACCAAGATTCTAAGAGCATGGGTCATGTCTATTCATCTAAGTATAGGAAGAACACTCATAATAGTATTCATGGCCCTCGATTACCACAAGGCCTCCACATATATTCCTGAGTAGCCACAAGGAAAACAAGTCTTGGGTCAATCCACAATGTCATCGACACATTTCTCTATCCCGGGTCAGGACATAAGGCCATTTTACCTCATCTTTGTCATGGGTCAATCCACTTATCCATCATAACCTATCTCTGTCTCAGATCAGGCCTCAAAGCCATCGTATCCCTACCATGTGTCATAGTCCTCTGTCTTCGTCATCACATGTCCCACATGTTCCCCCTCTAAGAGTTAACCAATAAATGATAGTCCAGCTCTCATTTTCTATGAGAATAAAAAGAACCATAGGCCATAAAATCATGAAAAAGAGGGAATATAACATATAGAAACAAGCATAGTATAACAAGAAAGAGTATTAGTATGCACACATAGACACATGTGGTCATCATCAAGAATGGGTCTCATGGGATACACATTCATACACATGAAATCAATATTAAACATTGGTCTCACTGGTTACGCACACACACACACCTATGATCAATATTAAGGTAGAAACGTTATACAAGGGCTCTATAGGGTAATGAACTTCCTAACTCATGCATGTTGATGCCAAAATCCATGTTCCTATAAGGGGGTTCATCGCCCTTATCATGCCTGTGAACTAACTATAACAATCTCATAGATCAAGGATTCCTTATAATGAATGCTAATAAAATATAAAAAAATTTCTAGAATTACATTCTAGAAGGGAATCATGCCAAGAGGGTAGAACCACTTCAACATACCCAAATATTTCTTCCATCAATGGTGGATATAGATTCACTCAAGGAAGGAGAAGAGGATTTTGATATCCACATGGGTCAAGATCATTGAGAATAAGACTAAGAAGGAAGGAATTGCCCTAGTCCATTTCTGAAAAACGAAAAACATCCAAAATCATTCATCAGAATCATATGGATCAGAGAGACTAGAAATAGGAGAAGGTTTAATGGATTAATAGAGGTAATAATGAGTTAATAACAAGTTAAACACCCTTTTATTGATGATCACAAGGTTTATGATTCATCAATTTCTATAACAGACTTTGAGAAGATGATATAAATAAAAGTGTTTTATCAAGGATAAATTATTTATCCAAGTATTTGTTAAAATATAAAGTAATTTTTTCCTACCACTCATGAATGGAAAAATTTTAATGAATAATTATTTTTAAATTAAAATTTTTATAAATACATAGAATACCATTTATGATTTATAAATAGTAGTTTATTTCTTAAATATTCATATATAAGAGAAATAAATGTTATTTCCTAACAAAAAAGGGTCTAATAATCTTAGAAATATATTTTCATATGAATATAGTGTCTAATCGGCTTGTGGGGGTATGTTTGGACCTAGATATGAACAAAATTAACAAATAGATTATAACACAAATATTCTGTTAATGTTTTTTCCAATTAATATCCTAAATTATTTAGGATATGTGATGTTAAAGAATAAGGAAAAGTGTTATATTTAATTACCATTTAGAATATGGAGATAACTATTATACCATTTTAAGAAAAAATGTTTTTCATTCAATATAATAATAGATTTTATGATATGTAAAGATAATGAAAATAATAAAGTGTTATATCTAATTATCATAACAATGAAAGAATATGTTTATTGAATCATTATAACATTCAAAATTAAAAGTGAATTACACTTGATATTATAAAAGAGTTTAGTGTATAATGGTAATGAATAATGTAGAGATACATTAGTTATTGTTACAAAGTTTTATCACCTTATCCTAAAATATTTTAGGATGTGGTGGTAAAGAGAAATTCAAGAGTCACATTTAGTTAACTTATTAAAGTGATCATCACTTTATCCTAAAATAGTTTAGGAGGGATGGTAATAAATAAACAAAGTAATTAAATTATTTAAAGGAAAAAAATTTATGGAATAGGGTTCCAAGGATGATGATGAACATAGAATTATTTATTGGTGGACAATATAAGTTTACGTTACAAAAAATGATGTTGTGAAGTATAGATGTTTGAATATATTTAAGAAGTTAAACATTTAAGAATATGATTCATATGTCTCACAATTATTCTAACTAGCTTACTTCATAGATGTTTCTGAATAAATATTTTTGTGTGAGTTTTTTATCGAATGGTCCCATAGATATATGACATGGATTACATATGATTTATTGTGTTATGAAAACATAAAAAGTGTAGAAAACATAAGGTTGTTCTAGTATTTTGTCATATATGATATGATAAATATGTTCTTATGTAGGTTTTTAAATATTATTAAAGGGTATAATAATATTAAAAGGTGTCATATTAAAAGGAAAACTCCATTTTTTCATTCTTTCACATTAGTTATATATATATATATATACATTAAATAAATTGTAATAATAATTGAACTTTCAAAGTGTGAGTTTAGTTTATCCCAAACTAATGTTCATCATGGAGCATTTTAGGTTATGATAAAATGTTATGGTTAGTGTTAGGTCCACTAGGTCAAATTTCCTAAGAGGGGGGGGGGAGAATCAGGGTATGAAATATTAAAACTACTACCATGTTGGATCTTGTTTTTTCGTTAAACAAAACACACTTCTCTCTTTCTCTCATAGAAATGTATGAACAGAAATTAAATCATGCACAGGACACAACAATTTTACTTGGTTCACCCTCACTGGGATATATATAAAGAGAATACAACAATGATGTGTTAATGTAACAAATCCACTAAATACCTCTATAAATTACAAGGTTCGGGCTAGATCACTTCTATACATAGGCTCATTGCCTTTACAAATTTTAGGGTCTGCTCCTTGTATTCTCAAGGGTCACTCCCTATGCCTATTTCTTTGGATCACTACCAGTGGAAATGATCACCGTCTTTCTCTTCCTTCACTCACTTCTCTTGGAATGGATTCTACCATAGTTTATATAATTTTAGGTCCTTTCATTATCTCTAATGAATACAACCTTAGTTGTATATGGATGGTATGTTGAAGTTCCAATTTCATCCAATAGATGAATACCACTTTACCACAGATGTGCTGGGAAATGCCTTTTGAACAAATTCTATAATGCTCATTGCCTTTGCAAAGCTCAAATAGCCTTCATGAAGCTCCTACCCTTTCGTGAATCTCACTTATCCTTTGCGAATAACACCTCTTTTGTGAATCTCAACTAGACTTTTCAATGCTCATTCCTTTCATAAAGCTCACTTACCCTTCAAGAATTTTCTTACATTCACGATGCTTAAAACATTCAGTTGACCTTTATAGACTTCACAAACTTCTTCTCATATCATCTCTGTGAACCACCCTTCATGAACCACCCTTTTCGAACCAAATTTGTGATTTTAGAGCCTTAATATTTTTGTTTAAGTCTCACTAATTCTTCTAAAGGGTGTAGAGGCATATTTATAGGTGTTCCCCCAATTCTAGTATCTTCTGAGCCACATCATCACCATTTCACAATGCTACCACTTTTCCACCATGATGCTTCCTTTTTCGAGAATCTCCATGGAAATTTTCCATTCACGATGATATTCGTAATCACGGAGATCACTGTCAACACTTCACACCATCGCGATACTCCTCACCTTCACTATTTGCGATGCTTGTCGTACTCACAAAGCTCACTGTCAGAATCTTTCCACCTTCATAAAACCACCTTCATGAGTCGCATTCGTCAAAAAATTCATGCCTTTTCCATATTTTCATAAGTCCTTCAAGGAAACCATATTTTCCCGATGCTAGCCAAACTCTAAATTTTGGACCCCAAAAATTTGGCAAATACTGAGAAATGACACCACCTTGTGTATGAAATTTTCTATACAGCTTCCATGGCATCCACTCCTCTATCTTGGATCTTTGTCAACATTAATAGTCAAAAATATCTCTATATCTCCCCAACATACCTTGAAAACCCACTTTGTGAACAAACAGAATCAACCTAAAAATACTACAATGTTACCTTGAGCGATTTTTCCTAAAAATCTCCCCCTTTGGGTTTGTTGAAAACTCTTCACATTTTGATAATTCATTGAAGCTTTTTCCATCTTATATCAATATTATATTCTTAATATTAAGATAAAAATCAAGGATTTACTCAACACACACTCTAAGACCACATGAGCAATGCTCGGAATGAAAAACAAGAGTATAATGTAAAGTCCATCGATGAATCACTTCATTCCACAACCACTCAACTGCTTTCATCATGACCCTCAACTATCGTGACATATATTCTTTGATCCATCACTTCTAGTATCACCAGGTTTAAAACTACCTCTATCTTGTTTCTCCCCCTATCTAGATACTCCACTTGTCATAACTTCTCCTCATGTGTTGACTAAGACATTTTCTCCCTTTTAATAGCACAATTTCTTCCCCTTTGTCAATGAACCTGAAGGCCATTCCTTTTAGGTATTAAATAGGGTAAAGAACACATATTAGAACATTTCAGAAAAACATACCATACTTCAGGAAGAGGGGGCCCACATCTACACTTTTTCAAGTGCAAGGAGTATATTGAACTCACAAAGCCAGTTGTTGCCTCTCAAATGCTTCTTTGGGTGAGGCCTTTGTCAGAATGTCTATAACATGTAGTTATGTAGACACATACTCAAAATTCACAATCCCTTGCTCTACCTTCTCCTTGATAAAATTATTCTTAATTTTAATTTTCTTTATCCTTAATTGATTGACTTGATTTTTTTCTAATATTTAAGGCACTATAATTATCGCATTGTATTTCGATCAGAGACTTCACTTCAACTCTCATATCATAAATTTGTTACTTCATCCACAATAACTACATGCATGATAGAGTATCCATAATATAATCATCTTATGTAGTGCTCAATGAAATGAAATCTTGATTCTTAATCTACTAATAAATACACAACCCACCAAGATAGAAAGTACCTCCTGATGTTGATTTTTTGTCATTTGTTGATCCGGCCCAATATGATTCTGTATATCCCAAAAACTTTTACTGATATTTATCATTATACATCAAACCAAAGTCTATTGTACCCTTGATATACCGAAGTATTATTTTCACTAAAGTCATGTAGCTTTCTTTGGGATTTATTTGATATCTTACTGCTTGACATGTGGAAAAAACATTATCCAGTCATATCGATATTAAGTACAACAGACTTCCAATGATCTACTTGTATTCTATGATATTAGCCACTTTTCCATCATTATCCCATGACAGGTTCATCCAGGTAGCCACTGAAGTCATCATCTACTTTGAATTGTCCATTTCAAATCTTCTCAAAACCTCCTTGGAATATCTATATTAAGAAATGAATATTCCATTATTTCCTTGCATGACTTGTAGACCAAGGAAAAACATCAGTTCACCAATCATTAACATTTAGAACTCACTTTTCATGAATTTGGAAAACTTTCTACACTGTACTTCATCTAATACTCCAAATATTATGTCATCCACATATACCAATACCACCATCCTTTGATTATTTTCATGTTTTACATATAGATTATAATCAACTCCACCATGATGAAACCTGATCTTTTTCAGAAACTAATATAGTCTTGAATACCAGGCTCTTGGTGATTTCTTTAAACCATATAAGGCCTTACTCATTCAAAAAATCCTATTTTAATATTTATGAATTAGAAAACCATCTATCTACTCAATATAAACTTCTTCTTCCAAAACCCCATTCAGAAATGCTAACTTTACATTCATCTGGAAAACCTTGAAATTTATTTGCACTACTATAGACAAGAATAATTTGATTGTCTCTAGTCATGAAACAGGTGAAAAAGTTTCATCAACATAAATACCCTTGATCTAAGAGTACCCTTTACACATTAGTCATGATTTGTTTAGAATAATTGTTCCATATTCATTAATCTTGTTGCGAAATAACCATTTTGTCCTGATGACATTCTTATATATTGGCCTCAAAACAATCTCTCATGTCTGATTCATCTCAATTTGTTCAAGCTCTTCATTCATAGCTTGAACCCAATTCTCATCTCTAGCTACTTCACTAAAACATTTAGGCTCTTCCTATGATAAGTATGATGCCTGCTATAGAGTCTTCATCCTCCTTGTTTGAACTGGAACTATCTGATCACCAATTATATTTTTTCTCTAAATTTCATCTCTTCTTATGGTCTCTATATAGATATTGATTTATCCTCATCATTCTCATCATCTGAGTCTTCTTCTGAATCAACCTCTAGAATTGGAGTGTCCCCTGATATACTTATCTCTTCATCACTATCCTCTTGAGACTGATCATGTATTTTCTAAATATTCTACTCATTATCCACTATATTTATATCATGAATTTAAAATGCCTTTCATAGATGCTTATTGAAGCATTTATATGCTTTGATTTTCTTTAAGTATCCAAGAAACGTCCCTTTATCTCCATGAGATTCAAAATTCTTGTGTTTCTCCTTATTGAGAATGTAACACTTATTTCTGAAGACTCAGAAGTAATTCAATGACAGATTCTTTCCATACCATAGCTCATATGGATTATTCTATTATTTTGGATACAATAAATCTCTATTTGATGTATAGACTAATGTCACCACTGCTTCTTTCTAAAATTTCTCTGGAAGGTCTTTCTCAATGAGCATTCTTCATGCTATGTTGTTAATAATCCATTTTCTTCTCTAAACTACTCCATTATACTGTGAAGTTATTACTACTAAGACTTGATGTCATATCCCATGTTTCTTGAGATAATCTTCCACTTGGATATTTGTGAACACTATTCCATTATCTGTTTAGATCTTTCATATTGTTTGACCCAACATCTTCTCAACTTCCCTTAGATTTGTTTTTATGCAACTGAATACCTCAGATTTTTGGGTGATGATTGAAACTCATGGAATTATGTTGTAATTATCAATGAAGAGAAAATAATATCTCCTCCCATAAACATCCCTTGGTGAAATTGGCCTGCACACATCAATATGCACCAACTTAATCAATTTTGTTGACCATTGTTCTTTTGGATTATATGTCTTTAGAATGATATTACCTTATTGAAAGGCATTGCATGCATGGGTATGATCATATGATAATCTAGGGAGATCTTGAGCATCATCATATTTCACCAGATTATCCAAGGACGTTTGGCTCAAGTGTCCAAGATTTTTGTTCTGCAACTATTTTCTTTTTTACTTAGACAAAAATCACATATCTTTTTCTCCACTTATAAGGTAGAGATTCTATTTTGTACGCTTTCCCTAAAAAACAATGGCACCATCTTTTCCCTTGATGTCACATAATTTATTAGAAAATATTATGGCATGTCATGAGTCATATAATTGACTAACACTTAGTAAGTTGTGATTGAGTCCTTCGACAACCAAGACATCTGCGTATCTCATGTATTTTCCCGCAAACTTTTATTTTCCAGAGCCAAAAAATTTCAAGCATTAATCATTACTAAATATTACAATACCTTATTTATCGTACCTAATCTTAGTCACCATGTCCTTATTTCCTGTCATATTCGAGGTGCATCCACTATCGACGATCCATATTAAAGTGTGATCTGTTGCTTTAAAAGAAATCTCTACAACAACTATATGCTCAACTCTTTTCTTCTTGATACATGTTTTTGAATTCATACCCAGTAATGATTGATAGTATTTTTATTCCTCAATGTATGATGGACTAGCTTTATCTTCCAACACTGCAACCTAATCTTACATTTTCATCTTGCTTGATGGTCCACTGAATTGCTTCTTGCAACCAATTTGGTTCTGCTTTTTCACATTCCTCTGCATGGTTGATGTACATTATCTAGCCATGTTTCCAAATCCTCCACACCAATAACAATGTCCCTCAAAATATTTTCTAGAGTATTGAACTCTGTTTGGTTATAATTGATGTTCTTGTGCCCTTCGATATCTCTTGACTATGGAACACACATTTTGTGAGTGTCATATCTTTCCACAGAAATAACACATGATATAATGTGTATTCATGCATGACACTTATACACTAGTGGTTGTCCCTTGGGTTCTATGAATCTTCTAATTATGCTTCATACCCAAATCAATTTTCAATCTTAGAATGGGTGTTTGCGGTCTGACTTCAACCATGACTACTTTCTGCTTTTGATTAAGCCCTATACCAGCCTTATCATTTTGATTTGATTGTTGCTTATGTTCTGCTAGACCCTTATGCTCCAAATGCATTTTCTCAGTTTCCCAAATGATCTGTTTTCACGATTTTGTACCGATAGTCAAAAAAATTTATTGATCCATAACATTTCATCACATACAAACAACCTTCTCTTCAAGTTCTTCTATACGTTTGATTTGATATTTTCCAGTTTGGGTTAAACTATCTATTTATATTTTCTATTATTTAATTTTGAGCTTGTACTCAACAACCTTATTTGATATATCTGGAAATGAAGACTTCAATTTTTCAATTTATTAATTCATCTCAGACTTCTCTTATTTTCACTACTTCATATAGAGTTTGGCACTATGAACCACTTTGTTGGATTTCTTCTTTTTGGATCTCCAAACATCTATTTCCTCAAGAGAAGCTTATAATTTGACCAGAAGGTCAACTCTTCCTTCAAATTATCCTTCTTCACTATCACTTTATTCTTTTGTTACAGTATTTACAATAACTGCCACCATAGAATCAGCTTCATGATCCTTACAATCCTACAATTTGTTTGCCTTAGATTCTTCTAAACTATCATCTTATCTTGAAAGCATATTCTTCTTTTTAAATAAATTTTTGTTAAAAATTTTCTTCCCTTTCACATAGCATGAAGACTTATTCATGATAATTTCAACTTTATCCTAATCATCTTCTTAAAGCTTCTTAGGGAACCTTGTTGCAAGATGTCTAACTTTTCTACATTGAAAGCATTCTAGTGGAAGTTTCCCTTTGAACTTTCCTTTTCCTCTTTGAATATTTGAGGAAAGGAATGACATCACCTCATCTATTTCTTCATCTTTTTTTCTATATTCAATGGTGATCTTATTCAAATCCTTGAATTCCACCTCTTTGGACTTCCCTTTTTCCACAGTATCATTATCATAATTTCTCATTTCATATACTACAAGAGTGTTGTGCAAGTTATCAAATATTAACTCCTTCATATCTTTATCTTCCAATACAGAAACTTTTTGATAGAACCGAGGTGAAAGTTTTCTCAAGATACATTTTAAAAAATTTATATTTTTGATTATTTCTCCAAGACCACACATGTCTTCCACAAAAACATTTAGCATGTCAAAGAATGTATCAATAGTCTCATCAGGTTATATTCTGAGATCCTCTTACTTATTCCATAGAAACCGCTTCTTTGCTTCTATGACTTTTGAGTCACCCCCATAAATATTCAGAAACTTTTCACACATAGCATGTGATGTTTTACATGAAATTAACTTTGTATAAATTGAATTTGATAGGGATCCTCATAAATCATTGATCCCTTTAGCATCAACATCCAATTCCCTTCTTTCAGCTTCTGATAAATCACCACTGTCAATACTAGATGAATACCATGAATTTTTGTTGTAAAGACATCCATTCCTAAATATTTAAAGTGGTGTTACATCAGATTCTTCTATAGTTTAAAATTGTTTCCATCAAAGATCCAAATCCATTTGTGATTGACCACCTCTATTTTATCTATTGAGAGAGATTCACTGACTTTTAACCTTTCCCTATGATACCAATTTTTAGTTCCACTAGGTCAAATACCCTGAGAGGGCGGTGAATCAGGGTGTGATAGATTAAAACTAATTCCCCGTTGGATCTTATGTCATCCTTAAAAAAACACACTTCTCTCTTTCTCCTGTAGGAATGTATGAGCAGAAATTAAATCATGCAGAAGAAACAACAAATTTACTTGGTTTATCCTCATTGGGCTATATCCAAGGAGCATACAATGGGGATGTGCCGATGTACCAAATCCACTAAAGTTCATTTCTAATTACATGTTTCATGCTAGATTACATTTATACCCAATATCACTACCTTTTTAAGGTTTAGGGTCTACTCAATGAATTCCCAAGGGTCACTCCCTATGTCTCTTTCTCTAGCTCACTGCCAGTGGAAAGGATCACCGTCTTCTTCTTCCTTCACTCACTAATTTTGGAATGTATTCTCCCATAGTTTACAGACTTGTAGGTCTTTTCATTATCTCTAATGAATATATCCTCAGTTGTATATAGATACTCTTTTTAAGTTCTACTTTCATCCAATATATTAATACCAATTTAGCACAGATGTACCAGGGAATGCCTTTTGAACAAATTTCTTGATGCTCACTGCATTCATGAAGCTCCTCTTTCTTGAATCTCAAATAGCCTTAATGAAGCTCCTACCTTTTCATGAATCTCACTTATCCTTTTCAAATCTCCTTCCTTTTGTGAAGCTCACATACCCTTTACAATTTTCCTTACTTTCACGATGCTCAGAACATTCAGTTGGCTTTTACAGCCTTCACGAACTTGTTCACAAACCACCTTCACAAACCACCTTCACAATTCCATATCCTTGAGATTTTTTTAAGTCTAGATACTTATTTTTAAGGGGATAGAGGCCTATTTGTAGACATTCCACCAATTACAGAACCTTCCAAGCCACACCATCACCACTTTGTGATGCTCCCACTTTTCTGCTGCGATGCTCACTTTTTCACGAAGCTCCATGGAAATTTCATGTTCACGATGATTGTCATAATCATAGAGATCATCATCAATACTTCATGTCATTGTGATGCTCTGATCACAATGCTCATCACCTTCTCCATTCACAATGCTCGTCGTACTCACAGAGCTCACCATCAGAATCTTTGCGCCTTTGTAAAACCACCTTCATGAGTCCCATTCTTTGCAAAATTCATGAATTTTACATATTTTCATAAGGCCTTAAATGAAATACCATTTTTTTATAATACCCAAACTCCAAATTTTGGACCCCAAAAATTTGGCAAAATTGGGAAATAGTGTCACCTTGTGTATGTAATTTTCTACACCGCTTTCATGGCATCCACTCCTCTGTCTTGGATCTTTGTCAATATTCCTAGTCAAAAATATCTATGGATCACCACAACATACCTTTTAAACTTGATTGTTTAACAAACACAATCAACCCAAAAATACTGCAATGTTATATTGAGGGATTTTTTCCCAACAGTTAGCATGAGTAAAATTCATATAAAAATATACAAGAATGTAACCATGAGGCAAAAAATAAAGAATATGATTCTTTGTTTACACTAGGTGAACTACTAATTATAACACATAGAATGTCATATAGAGAGGTATTTGGTATACTAGGGGTAAATTGATCATATTTGAGTCCCAACTACCTAAGGTTGGAGAGATTCCTAGCATGAGAACCTTCATATATTGATATCCTACTTATTCAAGTTTGTATATTGACTTAGCTAATATGGAGTCGGTTGGGTGTGTTCTTAATCATGTTATTGGTTATATATTAACAATAGTGGGATCTATCATCTCATATAATGAGAAAAACATATGGGTCCTCGATTGAGATGTACCATAGAAGTGTGTGTCTACACAAAGATATTATATATCTACATGGATAAGCAACATGTGATGCAATTATCTAAAAGGATTAATTACATTTGTTGTATTCATTGATCAGTTCAGTCTATACTCAAATATCCAAGAACATATATGTTTTCTATATGGCATTAAAATTATTTTCTATGTCCCGTGATCACTATATTTCTTAGAAAAATGTAAAATATTAGAATGCACATTTTCATATGATACAGACTGGTTGAAATAGGTATAGAGATACATGTGTTTAATGGAGATCAAACTAGATCCCATTATACATTGAGTAACGTTGATTCATTTCTATAGGCCTCTCTTTACTTGCATATACGAATCCACATATTTGAATTTTTTTAATGTTTTCATGGTTTATAGAGTCACATTTTGTGGTTGACTAAATGAGGATTAATTTGGCCTCATTGAGCTTCTCTAAATGTGTATTATAGTTAATCCAAAAGTGTTTTAGATTGGTATTCAGAATGTATTATATATGATTCAATACAAGGTGAAGTTAATGATAGTCTTCCAAAAGTGTTTTTGTAAGATATCCAAAAGATTATTGGATATGGTTTCACAAGTTATTGTATACTATATAATATAAGTTGAAACAAAAAAAGTGTATTAGGATTTACTACAATTGGAATATTGATAGAGATATGCACTAAAAACATAAATATGTATATGTATATATATGTGTGTATGTGTTTAATATATATATGTGAGGTGTATCATTTTTCATGAAAATATAGATTTTCACGCATTATGAGTACATTATTTATACTATGTATGGTTGTTAAATCATTTTCTTGGATACCATTTACACAAAATATTTAATAAAATTAAATGGATTATAGAATAAATTTATACAATGAAATTATGAAACATAAATTCATTTATTATTTCTTTTCAAGAAATGAATAAATGATAGGATAATCAAGGAGTTTCCCTAAGGGATTTGAAAAACTGACTGACATATGATGGTGAATGTGGGTGTATGCATGATTATCCTTTTCTGAATCTCCATGATACTAGAAGATGTATTTCATATTTAACCTTTGAATTAGGTGCCACTAGTATGACATGTAGGAAGGATGAATCCCACTCTTGTGGAAATAGGCACAACACACACTTTTGATACAATGTGGAGGTGGGATTCTTATGGTAGACACTCCGTGATCTTTATTAGACCCATATGATGGAGTTTGAATATATTGTAACAGTCTCTTAGTCGTACAATACTTGATTTACAATAGGTTCATAAATTATATTATTAAATGTGTTTTATATTTCTTATATAGAGATCCTCATGTTTAGGTTTTATCAATTTTCTTGATTAAAAAATGTTGTTTAATATCTAACGAAACATATCATGGTGATGCTGGTGGATGGCCACCAGTAATTCTTGAGGATGAGAAGATTTTTGTTGGGGAGTGTGTAATGCTTATGCCTATATGAGTGTTCATATTATGAGTAAATGATTGAATTTTGTATTAGTGTTTCTTCAATGTTATGAATTGAGCATCATAATAAAGGCTAGAGAACATGAGCACCTCAAAAACATGTTTTTAGACATTTGTGGGGGGGGTGAGTGGATGTAGGAGTGAGTCAGGGGTCTAAGGAAGGAACCGGGACTACACCATGACATTTTAATCCCATCGGTGATACAGTACAGGTCCACCTACTAGTCGGCATGCTTCATAGAAGAGAACTAGTTCTTCCTGGGCTCACTGTCTGGCTGGTGAGATGAACACCAACCATCGACCATCAGGTGGGTCGAGATTCTCATTTTTTAAATAGGTATAAAAGGGATATTTGAACCCCTCAACACTTTCTTCATAACCTTAAAATGGAAAGTAGGGAGACCATTTTTCATTCACGTGGTGCACTCTTCCCTTTCTATTCTTCATGGTGATTTTCATCCTATTATTAGGTGTTTCTAATTCCATCACTTATGATTGAATGATATGGGTGAGTCTTTCCCTAAAATTTTTTCTTTGATTACCATTATTAACTTCCTTTTTAGCTCCAATAATTTATGTGGTTTGTGCCCTATTTTCAGGGTACATGTCTTGTTCTTAGATTTATTCTATTTTTTCTTAAATCGGGGTCTAATATCAGGTGATCAGGCTCTAATAAGGATAAGGTGGGTGGTCCCTAAATTTTACCCACAATCCCACAATGTTTTTAAGTGCATGTTTTATGTGGTCATTTCAACTTTCCAATTAATCGACCTAATTTAAATGGAATGTCTCTGAATGGTTTGTTCCTTTGTTAAATTCCCCTTAGATGTGACCTGATCATTAGTACAAGGGTTATCATGGAATAATTCCTTAGTATTTCAATTTACCTTGGAATTGGACTGATGTTTCCTATGTTATGGGATGTGGTCTAAATGATTAAAAAGGAAACTACGATTTTAAACAATGATTGTGAAATGGAATTTTAAAATAATTTATTTTCTAAATGTAAGTGTAAGAATACCAATCTGTTGTGAAATTGAAGGGTAATTTAATGGACTATATGGCCTGAAGGCCTTCTTTTTTTATTGATTTTTGATAACCCCCCTTTCAAGGGATGGTGGGGAACCCTTACAAGGACCATATGATTATAGATTATATGGACCATAGGCTTATGAGACATTACATGACCCAAAGGTCGTAGGGAATTCAACTAGACTATAACTACAAGGAACTGCTCCTCCCCAGCATCTGCATCGTGATGGTAGCTCTCCACCTTCACATGGTCATCTAGCTAAGCTTCATGTACAAGCACAGGCCAGTCCCGATGGTGTTTTCATACCCTCTCATTCTTCCAAATCCAATGGTTCTGCTCTAGAGAGTGCACCTACTTTGAATCCTCCTCTGGGGTTGCTTCTTTTTTTAGAGTCAGTCTGGGGAAAATGTATTGATCATGTGGCCCGAAGGCCTTGAGGTGGCCCGAAGGCCTTGTGGTGGCCCGAAATCCTTACTGGCCTAAAGGCCTTGGGTGGCCCAAAGTCTATGAAGGGCCCAAAGACCAAACCAACAGCCCAAAGGCCCAAACAGGTGAATAGTTCTAGTTGATATAGTACCGAACAGTACCCGCTACAGTACTGCTATAGTACCCATAAATTATTTTTCCACTTGGTTTTGATCTTGGGTCTCTTGGATGCACTTGTAAAGTCCTTTCCAACTAGATTTAGGCTCTTATGCTTAATGGGAATTCATTATTTATGATTATGACATTATGATCTCATTAAGAAAATGGGAACTATGATGGTAGTGGTATGATTTGAAATGGTAACCTGAATGAATATTATAATGGGATTCCATAATTGAAAAACAAGTGGACCTTAATGTCTGTATATGGAACTTGTGGTGGGGGATTTTAAATTATTGATCCTTAAATAGTAAAGAATCTAATTAATTAAATAATGATGATATTGGAAGAGCTTAAGCTTATAAATTGGTTTGATGAATTGTGATTCCTTGTCATACTTTTCTATTAAATGATTAATATTGTGAATGATAATTTCTCACTTTTATTATTATAAAGAACACCTATTGGGGTGGTTATGTTATAAATGATATTAAAAAACACTCATATAGGTAATTTTTTATGCCTATAAATAAGACTCCCAGTGAAGGTGGAGGTCTGTGATAACTATGAATAAACCCATATCGGGTGGTATGTGATAGCTACGAAAACACCCATAGTGGTGTTATGTGATGACTATATACTAATAACTAGGTGGCGTTCCATGATAACTAAGAATAATCCCATAGTGGAGGTCTATAATACTAAAAACAAAACCATAGTTGGTGTTGGTGGCCTAGAACCAACTACTCTGTACTTTATTCATTAATAAAAGCTTTATCACATCTTGATTATTCTTATGCATGACAATGCATGTGATAATGTCCTAAGGATAGTTGTTGCATTAAAGGGTCATAGCGGACCCCTGCTATGATGAGAACCCGAAATTTCCATAACATTGTTCTTGAATATATGTTCTATGGATGAATGATGTTATTTGGGGGACACAAATAATACATTCCATTAAGGGTGAGGACTCATAAAACTTTGAGGCACCTTCTCATGGTGTGCACCCTTGGTAATATTCGGGAGGATATTATGAGAACGAGACCTGCCAGTAAGAAATCCACATTTCATAGTGTCACTGGATGTTCCTATATGCAGACGTGTGTATTGGTCCTTGGACTTTAAGATTATTATTAATGGGTATTACAACTTGTGCACTTAGATGTATTGATGAAAACTGTAACAACACACTGTTCACAGTGAGGTAGGATACGTTGGGTGCGTCAAGAGTAATACTGCATTAATAGATAATGTGAGAAAGGATTTTTCACTTCTATTCTATAACGAAAGTAGATATCTCATGCCCTTTGATGGAATTGATATATCCTAAATAAATCCATGTCCATGGTAAGTATGGGCTAGTTCGATTCCGGGAAGTCAAAGAAAGAATAATCGATCACATGGGTTGATGGCACTAGCATGCATCCCACTTGATTCGAGATATCATGACAAAGGGATTATATTACATGGTAAGCGTTCATATGAGGTGACACGTCATTGCAGCCTTAACTTCTTTCTCTATGGGTGCCTTAGCGTATTGCTAGATGCTAACCTTGGACTTTAGGCAGGCTCCGCCTGATGCCACTGAGAAAGATGCATAGAGGGTCACACACTAAGTGCTTCCATGTATCTCAGTTAAATATTAATTTAAAAAGTTAAATAAAGATTATTCCTGACTGTGATTTAATAATTATTTAAATATGCCTAATCGCATTTATTTCGACACTAGTTATTCGAGAGAATATATTGTGGACAAAATAATATATATTTATTAGCGAGTAATGCAGTTACATTTATTTAAGAAATAAATAGTCATTACTCAAGGTCTAATAAATTTGGTGGAGGAAATAAAGAAAAATGAAAACAAGATAAACACACCGTGTACATTGAATGTACATGCCGTGTAGTTTTCATGGAAAATGAGTACACGCCGTGTATTAATGATTACACGCCGTGTAGTTTTTCCAGTCAGGATTTTGAGGAAATAATATCGTTTTATTAAATTATATTTATTATAATCGGTGTGGGCGCATGTTATGTAATTAATCATTCGACATGGGGGTTTTCAATAAGAGTTAATGAAATAAATAAAACACGTAACACGTTTATTTATTGTCATAACTCTATAACCTCAAACTCGATTATAAATATCATCACAACCCCAACACGTTTCCCCAATTTTTGTGCACAATAATTCTGGAGAATTATATCAAGGCCGAAAGAACTCCTTCCTCTAAGATTGCTCTCAATACCAAGAGAGATCCACCACCATCGGATCAAGGCGATCAAAGTCGGACATCGCAAGTGAAGGTTCTTCTACGCTAGCACCCAGAGATCCCTTCAGCGATGTCCAGAGATACGTGGAGCACGTGTGGATCACCGCTAGAGGAATCCTACACTTAGATTCCACAACGCAATGAAAGATCACATAGGATCGTGACCGGAGACATCAACGAAGAAAGAATTCCATCAAGGTAATTATTTTCAATTAATTAAATTAATTATAACCAACATATGATGATCCTATCAATGGTTTCGGGACACTTCTCTTTCTTTTCATTCTTCATTCTATTCTGAAGATCTGGAATTTTATTATTGTGACTAATCTCAGATTGAATGTTGTTTAGCGCTAAAATTAAAGTTAGGTACACCCACCAATGCGCTTCCGCTGTGCCCGGAACCTACAACTATGTATTGGTGATGTTTTGGTACTATGGTTGGAATAATCATTGTAAAATGTACAGAGGAACCCCAACACTGGGAAAATCATATATGGACCAATCTTGGGCGTCACCATGGAGACCAGGATTTGGTGGTAATTTACAAATTTTGTTTAAATTATTTAATTATTAACTAATAAATAATAGTCTTTCATGCACCCGATTATTGAAAAGAATGATATATTTTGGGACACCGTTGGTGGTGGGAAACTGCATTATACCCACACTCTTCTTGGGTTTCTGTGAAACTTGGGTATTGTAGAAGATGCTACTTGATTGTAGGTTAGATGTTATAGGGAAATTTCCACTACATTATGTTTTATTGGAATACTAGGGTGGTATCGTTGATGTGACCAGAAAGGACTCAGGATAAGTTGGGTTTGGGATGTTAGCCTCAGTTATTATTTTATTTTATTTTTGTATCATTTTTTATGTTCCAACCATGGGGGATCTGATTATGTTTGTATGAAACATTAATTTAATATTGCTCATGATCTTGTGTCTGTTAACTTATCAAAAATTTCCCTGTATTATTTTTTATTTTCAATTGGCCTAGATTTTAAATTTATTATTGTTTATTGTATCTATAGCTACTCTGACATGAGATAATAGTCTCCCCATGGTAACCTTATATCCCCTCACTGCTAGTATAAAACCCCTAACATATGGTGAGGTGCACCTATGACCACATAGAAAACTAGTTCTATAATTGTTCCTATAATGAGATGGCTTGGGATGTTACAAAGTGGCGTATGATCTTTCTTTTGTCTTAATGTTTTGGCATGGTAGACCAGAGACTAGGATATCGTCAGGACAGTGATGAGCTCAAACCTGGTTGTCTACAGCCCCACATGTTGGGGAAAATTGAGTATTCAGGCTGCCAATTATTGCTTTTTTTTCTTTGTGTTTTTACTATTGATAGATCTTCACCTTTATTGGTGCACATGGATTTGATTCTATTGTTTTATGGGATTTTATCTCTTAGACTGATATGAAAATAGAGGGTTTATGTTCATGTATCATGTTGGGCACATAGTATTTTGGTGTAATGCATATGTTAACTATGATTGTTAGATTCACGAGAATCACATGTGATAACTTCTATTCACTGTTTATGGCTTATATTTTTTGTAAATTAATATCTACTTATGGTTTGAAATAATAGAGGGGTTGATATTTAATGTGACTGTCACCATTTATTTGGTTTACATATAAGGGTATGGTGGAATTCTACCTGACCAACTCCTTAGGTGGATTATGGTTAATATGAAGGTATAAATGAGTTATAATTGATGATTTGGTTAAATTAAGTTTCAGTAAGAAAATGATATGTTTTTTTCTCTCATAAACTGTGAAAGACATTCTATTTAATCATACCATGGATTACAAAACCTAGTAAATTTTGTAAATATTAAAATGATGGTTAATGAAATGTTTTTAAATGTGAATCCTTGGGTTTAAATGGAATGTTTAATTAATGTAAAATTGAAAATTATGGAATCTTTAAGGATCTAAGGGATTATTATCCCTTATGATTGTGGTTTTACCTCCGTATGTGGAGTTTGGGATGGAGAAAGAGCTCGAGTGGTGAAACCCATAGACGTGGGCTATGGAACTTTGATGGGATTATGTGTGCTAGATAGTAGTATGGTACATATTCTTCCTTTTGTTAGATTGTGGGCTTGCGGTTGTGATGTGTTTCCCTATATCATGTTTTCTTGTGACCCATGTGGGTTGGTGGACCTTTTAGGTTGTGTTAGACCTCAAAATGGGTGTTATGGCTTGGGTTATCATCTATAGTGGTTGTGTCACTACGGTGAGAACTAGACTAAGTGGTTTTCCTTTATGCGATAAATTCCCATGTGTTGTGGAATAGGGGTTGGAGTGTTTCCCAAGAAAAGTAACTTATGCGAGACCCGACCTATGAGGCTATGTGTGGGAGCCCCGTGATGCTTGGTTTGTGACTCATGGTTGCATCATTGAGTTGACAGGTTGCTTATCATGGTTGACTATGAGATGGGTTTTCCAGATGTCATGGTTATTTTAGATGTATGTGACACGTTGGTAGATGCTTCGGCGGGTGGGATCGATGCACAAGAGGTGCTATCAAGGTTCTTTTTAGGGCTTGGTTATGAATGCATGATACATTCATTTATCATTTATCATGATGTTATCTCTATTTACTTTTCTTCACGTTCCTTGTCTTACATGCGATTTTAATGTGGAATGGGTATTATATTTATTATTTTTTCTTGTTCCTACAACTACTCTAACACAAGGTCATAATCACCCCATCAAAACCTTATAGGCCCTCCTCGCTAGTCCTATGTCTTTGGCCTATGGGGAGACATGCCTGAGGTCACATAGAGAACCGATCCAATTTTTGTTCCTAGAGTGAGACGAGCCAGGACATTTCACACGTGGATTGTTGTACATATGCCTTTGGTATACCAGGGGTGTAACGCCCCGACCCCAGCTACCCAGAGTCGGTGTATTACTTCGTAACATTGGCATGATCACAAAAGATCAAGTCTCGAAAGACCGATTAGTTTAGTAGCCTTAGAAACACTAGATACATTCATAAATGTTACATTACATCATAAAGTGAAAAACTAATAACAAAGTCTTCATAGTCCACACTCATATCCCTTTCTGACTACCCCTGCAGGTCATTCATAAAATACTTCTTCACATCCTGGAAAATATTAAAACATTGAAAGGGGTGAGCTCAGATGCTCAGTAAGGATAACAATATAGCGGAAGCTTTCATAAATAAACATAAACATTTAAGGCAGTGTATAACTAAAACAAAAGCCTTTTAAACTTGAACATCAACATAATATGGAAAAAGTAAAATGAGATAATGTCATTCACTTCTTCACATGGATATTCTACGGGTCGAATAATCACATGCAATATCAATAACCACTTTCATAATGAGGGAATGTATAATGCCATACATTCTGAAACATTTTGTCAAGGCCTCGGCCAAGACGTCTAAAATGATTAAGGCCTCGGCCAAAACCATAAATCAAAATGGGAAAGGGCCTCGGCCAATTCCATGTCTAGTTGTCTCATGAGACCTACCGATTCATCGAGGAGCTATAACGGGCTCCACCCGTCACTTATTAAGTCCAATACATTCCTCATATGAATAGGTTTAAAAATATCATAAACCATAACATAATTGTATCACATAAAACATGCATAAAGGGAACATAACATTTCCACATTTCAATCACAAGATATCAATACAACACATTGATATAATAAAAATGCTTTGAAAACCATTTTCAATACCAAAATAAAAGAAAAGTATAACATGGTATTTATTTTTCATTAAAAAAATTATGGCTTGTAGAGGAAGCCGAAAATCAAATAGTGGTCACGGCGGCGGAGAAGTCGTTGTCGCCACATATGTACGACAAAAACATTCCCTTTTGTCCTTTAGTAAACGCTTCTTATAAAAAATATTCCTTTTGAATAAACGTAAAAGTCAAAGGGGTTTATACACCGTATAAAAGAAATTTCTGTATAAAACCAAATATGCCTCAATGAAAGGAGATTGAGACGAAGTCCTTACAAAGATCATTTTTAAAATAAAATAGACATATTATGTGTATTCACTATAGGTACACATAAAGAAAGTAAAAATACAAAATAAGACATAATAATATCATGACATAATTTGAAAGTATGAGATTAACCCAAAGAATAGAAATTGGGTTAAGAAGTTCCCTTACAAAGATCATTTTTTAAATAAAATAGATATATTATGTGTATTCACTATAATTACACATAAATAAAGTAAAAATACAAGATAGGACATAATAATATCATGACGTAATTTGAAAGTAGGAGATTAACCCAAAGAATGAAAATTGGGTTAAGAAATTCCCTTACCTTGCGTCTTGTCCTGACTCGACCGTTCTTTAACCTCCTGAATAATAAACTAGAGTTAATTTATATTTACTTAAGAACCTTTTTCATGTTCATTATTCCTTTTATATCCCTTATTACCATGTTATGAACATTATTTAATTATTTAAGTTAATAACGGTCGTTTTGTCGATCTTTGGTACTTGAGTCAGAAATAAACTTCCTATAATTTCAAGTTGTTCATGTGGTGAAATATCCATTATATCCAGAATTATATTCATGATGTAGATATCATATATATGATATATATCCAGTATATACATTCATTCATAATGTCACGTAACATTTAGAGGTAAGAAATGAAATGCACCGTTCATGGAGACGGTAAGCCGTACGTACGCATGAACGCTACTTTCATTTATATTTCGTATTTAATGGAATGAAATCATAATGATATAGATTTATAATATAATTACAGTATAATATAGTGTATAATACCATTTAATCCATCCTTTATACATCCCACATATGGCATTAACGATTCAAATCACTTTGAGGGGGCGGTAGTCCGCACTTCCTAAAATGAAATTATCGCGTTTTACCCATAATGGAAATCATAAAGTATGCCATAAATGAGAAATACAGAAGCATAAGTAAAACATAAACATATTATATATCATATATAAAAATAGTGACATCTTAATGGCCACCTTTGAAGGTGTTATATGAGTGTTGAACAATCATCGTTTCGTGAGGCAGAAATTCACCATCCACAGAAACCGTATGTTCTTTAACCATTAGATGTAGGTGTGTGTAAGTGTAGCTAGAATCCTTCTTATAACAACATCCTAGTATATTTATGATACTGGTGTTGTTACAAAAGAAATTAATAAAAAGAGTTTAGGGGGTTTGAGAAGAAAAATAAAACAAAACAACATTAGAGAAGACATTACCTCAAAATCGGGTAACTCTTTTTGATTTGAGCCAAAGGCTTCCTTGAGAAGAGTTCTTCCCAAAGTGAGGCTTCTAGGAGTGATAGGGGGAAGTTGGGAGAGTATTTGGGCATAGTTTGGCCGATCCAAATGGCTTGAAAGTGTAAATAAGGTGGGAGAGGTGGGGTCCTTTTATAAGTGGAGAGGAGGGGCTCTTTTGGAAAGATTGAAATGTTACATTATTACATAATGATTTTCGGATTATAAAGGTCCCAAACTTATATAATTCGTGGATAAGGTTATAAGGGTTCGAAATATCCTCATCCAATAGGCTTTGGACAAGTGTAAGCCTTGGATTTTGCATTATCTTCTCATTTTATTTAAATCGTTAAATAATGATGTCATCGCTGCATCATAATGATGTCATAAATAATTTAATTTATATAATGTCTAAAAATTATAAAAAAAATACTATGACGTAGTAAATCGTTTTACCTTTCTAATGAATATTTATAGTCAAAATTTGGACTTGTGTAACCCCACTTAAAAACTGTTTTAGTAAAACAACTCATGTTTGTGTCAATTTAATTTTAACATTAAATAAATATATATTAATGTCATTTTCCAACTACAGTGGCTTCATGGGGTCCCCAAGTTGAACCATGGGTTGTATTGGTCGTCCATGACTCATCCAATAGGAGTAGGACAAGTTTCATGCTCATCTCATATTATTAAAACATTATTTGTACCTTAAACTACACTAATTACCTCTAATCGCGATTAAGAACTTAAAAGTTACTATTCACCAAAAAATTATTTTAATCTCATTGAACCACATTTTACTTCTTAATGACAACCATGTATGTCATATTTTTGAAAATAAAATCACAGAAGTGGTAGTATTTCATTTAAACGAAAAATCAGTTATTTAACTACCACTTAGTGGTTTCACTATTCATCAAAAATTGAAGTTTTTCAGAACAATGCCAAAATTTCACCCTAAGCTATAATTGATATTCCGAATTCAAAAATGATGTCTATTTTACAAAATTCCAAACATATAAGTTGCATTAATTAATTTTATAATTAATTCCCGCTGTTACGACAAATAGCGTGTTTTTAAGAATCAATTTATATCAAAAGATTGGCAATTGTTTATGTCCAATTTCAATGTTAAATTAATTCTAATGACCACCATTGGATAAAATGGTAAAAATATATTCTAATTATACCTTAAAACCACTAAATAGTATAATTTATCACAATAAATTATTTTGATTAAAAAGTTGTTTTAAGTATTTTTCACTATTCATAAAAAATTAGAAGTTCTCAGAAAAATACCAAAAATTCAACATAGGCTAATTTCGATATTCTGAATCCAAAAATGAAGTCCATTTTGAAATATAAAATTTCTATAATTTTAAAAAGTGGTTATTACTATTCATAACGGCTACTTTGATTAGTCGCGGTGTTTTAGAACTCGAAGTTGCGTACAATGCAAGCTATTGCATTATTGAATGAGAAGCGTATCGTGGAAGCTCGGGGTGTTAAATTCTCCCCTCCTTCAATAAATTGCGTCCTCGCAATTTGAAAATTTTCTTTGAAAATAAAAGGTTGAAAAGAGAAAATACCTTTGAGGAAAACCCACATCGGAAATAAGGTTAATAAATATATAACATTAAAATAAAGCAAGATAAGTACAAAGGTCACCCGATATAGCCCATTCTAGGATTCTATGAAAATATGGATATGGAGGAGAAACAAACCATCAAGGTCTGATGGAGAGTTATAGAAAACAGGATTAGGAGAAAGTTTAACCACAAGAAAATCACAAACTTGTGATTGGTTAAACGGTCATTGAATCCCCAGTTGGAAAAGTTAACCGACAACATTTTTGTTTTAAGTTACCTTTTATAATGTTGAGGAATTTATTTAGGATATTTACTAAGAACGTAAGGGAATATACATACTTGTTATGTATACTTTCATTCGTTAATAAATTTTTACCACAAACCCAACTTTTACTCCAAATGGTAACGAAACTCAAAAATATTCTATTTATCCTAATTGTATAAGGTTCCAAATGTTAACACATACCATTTAGATTAGTAAAACTATTTTGTAATAACCAGGGACTTCCTGTAGGCTAGTGGTAGGAAATAAAGGCTTGTCGCACTATGGTTGTGGGTTCGATTCCTGCAGCTTTGTCCGACGCGACATGTTATGCCCCACCATGCAGGTTGTCCTTTTCCTAAAACTATAGTATCATAATATTCCAAAAATAATCTTCATAAATTTTTTAACCTTAAACAATACTATCCAAAGATCAACTTAATCCACTCCAACCATTGTAGTTATCCAAAATACCTCTGTCCAGACTTTCTCTAAAAGGTATTTTAATTCCAAAATCAATTTATCAGATTCCCCAAACAAAGTAATGTTTCTCTTATTGTCACATACTAAAAATATAATTACCTTCATCATATTAAAACCTTAATGAAATCAACAAGTACTGCAGTACAATCCTTATATATATATATCACATTATTCTAATAACCAGAATATAATCTATGAGTCTAAAAGCACCAATACATTAATTATTCTGCTTCAACTGTAGTAACAGCATAAGATTGTCCTTGATCCCTTGGCCTTTTCTGAGGTAAGTTTCACTGACGCTTAGGACATTCATTTGCATAATGACCCATTTCCCTACAATTGTAGCATTCAACATTGATAGCCTCTTTCTTTCCCTTATAATCACGAGCCTGGTGACCTTTTTCTCCACATTTATAACAAACTCTCATTCCTTTTAGGCAAGCACCGGGGTGATTCTTCCCACAGTTATCACATAATGGAAAATCCTTCTTTCCCTTTTTCCCTTTATTTATCTCTTGTTCCACTGTTCTCTTCTTCTCTTGCTTTACTTTGTTGTCATAAGACTTAGAGAATTCCTTTTCCGTCTTGATAGCACACGAGACAATATCTTCGTACGACGAGAAGGTTTGTGAGACTAATGCTCGATGAAGAAATGGTTTTAAACCATCATAGAAACAATCAATCTTACTTCTTGGATTACGTATATAATCTGCAGCATGTCTTGCTAACCTTGTAAAGTTAGCCTCATACTTTGCGACATTCTCATCCTCCTTTTGTCTCAGACTCAGAAATTGTCTTTCCATATCTGCTCGATGGTCACGAGGAAAGTATTTTTCTAAGAAAAGATCTTTGAACTCTCTCCATTCCATACTTGATACTTCTTCATCTTCCTTTGTGTTTTTAATCAGTGACCACCACTGATCGGCATCTCCAGTGAGGCGGTAAACTGCCATGACAACCTTCTCCCTTTCACTACTCCCCAAGGAATGGAATATTTTCTCTAAGTAATTTATCCATTGCTCAGCTACTATAGGACTTGTACTCCCATTGAAGGTTGGTGGTTGTTGCCTCATGAAGCGGTCTAACACTGATCCTCCACGTTGCGGATCAGGGTGCTCCATACGAGTAAGGTTATTATTCATAACCTGAGTAAGTTGTCACAGTATGGTGATTAGCTGATCGGCACCAGTTGCATCACCAGCCCCACTATAATTATCTTGAGCAGGAGGGCAATCCCTACATGGAGTGCGTGCATTGATACGGTTTCCATTTCTTCCACTAGGCTCCATTTCTAAACAATGGCATAAACTAGATTAGTTTATGAATCAAAATACATAATTCCATACTTGTAAAATACTTAACATAAATTGAACTATTTATGGATATAATCCATAAAAATGTTTTCTTTGAGGAAGTATATACTCATAACCCTTCATAGTGGTTTGTAAAGAAAATGAGAATTATCCTAAGCATATCCCTCGGGAGTGTCGTAACCAAGAGTGCAGCAAGGCCCGTTGTCGTGCACCAGTTCCCGTTCGAGTCTAGCTCAAAGCGGTGTTTTCGGGTTTTACCCCTAGGTACATCTGTGCCAGAGCCGCCTCTACCTGCTCGTATCCAGACAGGGATTTATTGCTCGGAAAACTCCTAACATCTCTATAATGCCAAAATTCTAGGAAGTTCTTCTATACTAATCCTCAAAGTTCATCTTAGGTCTACGTGTTCTAATCAGACTTTATCTAAATCTAGCTTCCAAGGTTTGTACTAAACTGCCTCTGATACCAACTGTAACGCCCCGACCCCAGCTACCCAGAGTCGGTGCATTACTTCGTAACATTGGCATGATCACAAAAGATCAAGTCTCGAAAGACCGATTAGTTTAGTAGCCTTGGAAACACTAGATACATTCATAAATGTTACATTACATCATAAAGTGAAAAACTAATAACAAAGTCTTCATAGTTCACACTCATATCCCTTTCTGACTACCCCTGCAGGTCATTCATAAAATACTTCTTCACATCCTGGAAAATATTAAAACATTGAAAGGGGTGAGCTCAGATGCTCAGTAAGGATAACAATATAGCGGAAGCTTTCATAAATAAACATAAACATTTAAGGCAGTGTATAACTAAAACAAAAGCCTTTTAAACTTGAACATAAACATAATATGGTAAAAGTAAAATGAGATAATGCCATTCACTTCTTCACATGGATATTCTACTGGTCGAATAATCACATGCAATATCAATAACCACTTTCATAATGAGGGAATGTATAATACCAGACATTCTGAAACATTTTGTCAAGGCCTTGGCCAAGACGTCTAAAATGATTAAGGCCTCGGCCAAAACCATAAATAAAAATGGGAAAGGGCCTCGGCGAATTCCACGTCTAGTTGTCTCATGAGACCTACCGATGCATCGAGGAGCTATAGCGGGCTCCACCCGTCACTTATTAAGTCCAATGCATTCCTCATATGAATAGGTTTAAACATATCATAAACCATAACATAATCATATCACATAAAACATGCATAAAGGGAACATAACATTTCCACATTTCAATCACAAGATATCAATACAACACATTGATATAATAAAAACGCTTTGAAAACCATTTTCAATACCAAAATAAAAGAAAAGTATAACATGGTATTTATTTTTCATTAAAAAAAGTATGGCTTGTAGAGGAAGCCGAAAATCAAATAGTGGTCACGGCGGAGGAGAAGTCGTTGTTGCCACATATGTACGAAAAAAACATTCCCTTTTGTCCTTTAGTAAACACTTCTTATAAAAAAGATTCCTTTTGAATAAACGTAAAAGTCAAAGGGGTTTATACACCGTATAAAAGAAATTTTTGTATAAAACCAAATATGCCTCAATGAAAGGAGATTGAGACGAAGTCCTTACAAAGATCATTTTTAAAATAAAATAGACATATTATGTGTATTCACTATAGGTACACATAAAGAAAGTAAAAATACAAAATAAGACATAATAATATCATGACATAATTTGAAAGTAGGAGATTAACCCAAAGAATAGAAATTGGGTTAAGAAGTTCCCTTACAAAGATCATTTTTTAAATAAAATAGATCTATTATGTGTATTCACTATAATTACACATAAATAAAGTAAAAATACAAGATAGGACATAATAATATCATGACGTAATTTGAAAGTAGGAGATTAACCCAAAGAATGAAAATTGGGTTAAGAAATTCCCTTACCTTGCGTCTTGTCCTGACTCGACCGTTCTTTAACCTCCTGAATAATAAACTAGAGTTAATTTATATTTACTTAAGAAACTTTTTCATGTTCATTATTCCTTTTATATCCCTTATTACCATGTTATGAACATTATTTAATTATTTAAGTTAATAACGGTCGTTTTGTCGATCTTTGGTACTTGAGTCAAAAATAAACTTCCTATAATTTCAAGTTGTTCGTGTGGTGAAATATCCATTATATCCAGAATTATATTCATGATGTAGATATCATATATATGATATATATCCAGTATATACATTCATTCATAATGTCACGTAACATTTAGAGGTAAGAAATGAAATGCACCGTTCATGGAGACGGTAAGCCGTACGTACGCATGAACGCTACTTTCATTTCTATTTCATATTTAATGGAATGAAATCATAATGATATAAATTTATAATATAATTAAAGTATAATATAGTGTATAATACCCTTTAATCCATCCTTTATACATCCCACATATGGCATTAACGATTCAAATCACTTTGAGGGGGCGGTAGTCTGCACTTCCTAAAATGAAATTATCGCGTTTTACCCATAATGGAAATCATAAAGTATGCCATAAATGAGAAATAAAGAAGCATAAGTAAAACATAAACATATTATATATCATATATAAAAATAGTGACATCTTAATGGCCACCTTTGAAGGTGTTATATGAGTGTTGAACAATCATCGTTTCGTGAGGCAGAAATTCGCCATCCACAGAAACCGTATGTTCTTTAACCATTAGATGTAGGTGTGTGTAAGTGTAGCTCGAATCCTTCTTATAACAACATCCTAGTATATTGAGGATACTGGTGTTGTTACAAAATAAATGAATAAAAAGAGTTTAGGGGGTTTGAGAAGAAAAATAAAACAAAACAACATTAGAGAAGACATTACCTCAAAATCGGGTAACTCTTTTTGATTTGAGCCAAAGGCTTCCTTGAGAAGAGTTCTGCCCAAAGTGATGCTTCTAGGAGTAAGAGGGGGAAGTTGGGAGAGTATCTGGGCAGAGTTTGGCCGAGCCAAATGGCTTTAAAGTGTAAATAAGGTAGGAGAGGTGGGGGCCTTTTATAAGTGGAGAGGAGGGGCTCTTTTGGAAAGATTGAAATGTTACATTATTACACAATGTTTTTCGGATTCTAAAGGTCCCACACTTATATAATTCGTGTATAAGGTGATAAGGGTTCGAAATATCCTCATCCAATAGGCTTTGGACAAGTGTAAGCCTTGGATTTTGCATTATCTTCTCATTTTATTTAAATCGTTAAATAATGAGGTCATCGCTGCATCATAATGATGTCATAAATAATTTAATTTATATAATGTCTAAAAATTATAAAAAAAATACTATGATGTAGGAAATCGTTTTACCTTTCTAATGAATATTTATAGTCAAAATTTGGACTTGTGTAACCCCACTTAAAAACTGTTTTAGTAAAACAACTCATGTTTGTGTCAATTTAATTTTAACATTAAATAAATATATATTAATGTCATTTTCCAACTAAAGTGGCTCCATGGGGTCCCCAAGTTGACCCATGGGTTGTATTGGTCGGCCATGACTCATCCAATAGGAGTATGATAAGTGTCATGCTCATCTCATATTATTAAAACATTATTTGTACCTTAAACTACACTAATTACCTCTAATCGCGATTAAGAACTTAAAAGTTACTATTCACCAAAAAATTATTTTAATCTCATTGAACCACATTTTACTTCTTAATGACAACCATGTATGTCAGATTTTTGAAAATCAAATCACAGAAGTGGTAGTATTTCATTTAAACGAAAAATCAGTTATTTAACTACCACTTAGTGGTTTCACTATTCATCAAAAATTGAAGTTTTTCAGAACAATGCCAAAATTTCACCCTAAGCTATAATTGATATTCCAAATTCAAAAATGATGTCTATTTTACAAAATTCCAAACATATAAGTTGCATTAATTAATTTTATAATTAATTCCCGCTGTTACGACAAATAGCGTGTTTTTAAGAATCAATTTATATCAAAAGATTGACAATTGTTTATGTCCAATTTCAATGTTAAATTAATTCTAATGACCACAATTGGATAAAATGGTAAAAATATATTCTAATTATACCTTAAAACCACTAAATAGTATAATTTATCACAATAAATTATTTTGATTAAAAAGTTGTTTTAAGTATTTTTCACTATTCATAAAAAATTAGAAGTTCTCAGAAAAATACCAAAAATTCAACATAGGCTAATTTCGATATTACGAATCCAAAAATGAAGTCCATTTTGAAATATAAAATTTCTATAATTTTAAAAAGTGGTTATTACTATTCATAACGGCTACTTTGATTAGTCGCGGTGTTTTAGAACTCGAAGTTGCGTACAATGCAAGCTATTGCATTATTGAATGAGAAGCGTATCGTGGAAGCTCGGGGTGTTACAAGGGGATCATGGATCATGTTTGAGTTCCCACTACTTGAGCTTGAAAAGATAAATTTAATGAAAACCTTTATACTTTGATTCGCTACATGCGTAAGTCTATATATTGACAAAGCTAATATGGGGTTGGTCGGGTTTGTTGCTGATCATGTCATTAGATTGAGCTCAAATAAAACAAGATTTTTCCTCTCATATGAGGAGTATTACATATGATCCCTTGATCGACATAGACTATGGGGTGTGTGGCCACTCCTAGATAGTACATATGATGTGCCTATCTATTCAGATAAGGAGCATGTGATATACTTTTCCATAAGGGTGAATGACATGTGATGTATTTACCGAATATTTTAGTCTATACTAAGAGAATTGAGAATATATGTTTTAACTATATGAGATTGATTTACTATGTATCACATGATCACATGATCACTTAATGTCTTGGATAAAGATAAAATATTAGAATGCATTTTTTCATGTGATGCAGACTGATGGACACTGGTATAGAGATACATGTCTTTAATATAGATCACGTCATATACTTTTATAGATGGAGTAACATTGATACTTTGCTGAAAGCTTCTCTTTGATTACATTTATGAGTCCAGATATTCCTATTTTTTCAACACTACAAAGGCATGTACGGGCATACTTTGTGGTTGACAGAATGATGATTAATTTTGACTCTCGGAGTTTCTCTAAATTTGTTTTAGAGTTGATCAAAAAATTATTTGGATGGGTATTCACAAGTTATTTCATATGATGCAATACAAGGTGAAGTTAATGATATCTTTCCAAAAGTGATTTTGAAAATATCTAAAAATTGTTTTGGATACGATTACATCAGTTATTATATAGGATACAATATATGGAAAAAATGACACAAACTATGTTAGCCTTTAAAGAATGTAGGATATTGAAGAAGATATGCCCTAAATCAAATTATGTATATGATACAAACAAATGAGTTGTATGAGTTGTATCCTACACGTGATGCATGGCTATATCATATGTGTTCTTGACACATAGTGGATATATTGTTGGGCGCCTTCCTGGTTGGCGCACTGGGCAACACCTCCTCAAATGGTGCACATGCGGTATCTGTTTTAATGTGGTGTTTTAATGCGGGCCAAGACCGCGTGAATTAATTCACGCGGTGACACTCTTTTGATGCGGCGACATTATTTTGACGCTGATTCTTTTCCTATATAAGGAGGCAGAGGCAAGGCATTTCATCATCACCGGCAGCAACAACACCGAGAGCAAATCCCATTTGGTGATCGCCTTTCTTTGACGATCATCTTTCTTGCTCTCCACCTTTTGATCCATACTTTTATTCTTGAGTATTACTTTTGAGATCCCTTCCATTTTGGGGAGTCTCTACCGTGTACTTCTTGATTTTAGTGGATCCCTCTTTCTGGACTAGGTCCCGTGGTTTTTCCCTTTCGGGTTTTCCACGTAAAAATTTCCGGTGTCAAATTTATTTTTCTGCACATTTAATTTTGTCGCTGCACATCCGCTTCTATTTTGGGGGAAAGATTCAATTTCCGCTGCGCGTTCGCTTTTTCTTTTGTTTGCGCGTTCGTCGCTTTCCCGTCTTTCCCAACATCTAGTATCAGAGGGTTTGGTTCTTTTCTTTTCATATTTATTATGGAATCCAACTACAGTCGGATGATTTTGTTAAATGGTACCAACTACCATATGTGGCGACTTAAAATGAAAGATCTGCTTTTTGTCAAGCGAATGCATCTTCCAGTGTTTAGTACCCAGAAGCCAGAGAGAATGTCAGACGAAGAATGGGCGTTCGAGCATGAGATGGTTTGCGGTTTCATTTGTCAATGGGTCGAAGACAACGTGATGAACCACATTGTCAACATCTCTCACGCCAGAACTTTGTGGGAGAAGCTTGAGACGACCTACGCTTCGAAGACGGGAAACAATAAACTGTTTCTTCTCAAGAAAATGATGAACTTGAGGTACAGAGAAGGTACGTCTATTTATGATTATTTAAGTGAATATCAAGGATGTTTTGATCAGTTGTATGGCATGGGTATCAATTTTGAAGATGAGGTTTTAGCTCTTTTGCTTCTTAATACTTTACCCGATTCATGGGAAATTTTACGTGTTACTCTAACCGGTTCTGCTCCTAATGGTGCTGTGACATTTAGTTTTGTCAAGTCTGCTATTTTAAATGAAGAGGTCAGGAGACGTACTCAGGAGAAATCTTCTTCCGAGCTTTTGGTCACAGAGAACAGGGGGAGAAGCCAGGACCGGGGGCAGAGCAGTCGAGATAAGAGCAGAGGCAGAAGCAAATCCAGACTGAAGCAAAGAGATTTTGAATGTCATCATTGTGGTAAGAAGGGGCATGTTAAGAAGTTTTGTTATCAGCTGAAAAGAGAGAACAGATTGAAGGAAAATCAACAGAAGAAAAATGGCGATGGAGAGGATCATGTTGCCGCTGCTACAGAGGGTGATCTTGTTATTGTTTATGATTCCATTAACATTGCTTCTGATGATTCTTGCTGGTTTGTTGACAGTGGTGCCTGTTTTAACGTGACATCGAAGAAGGAGTTCTTTACATCTTACAGCCCAGGTAATTTTGGGATTTTGAAGATGGGAAATGATGGACATGCTGACGTTGTAGGCATCGGGACTGTTTGTTTAAAGACCAGTACAGGAAGTAAGCTGATTTTGAAGAATGTCTGACATGCACCCGAGGTTCGTTTGAATCTTATCTCTACCAGCGTTCTTGATGATGAAGGGTTTATCAGCACTTTCGGTGATTGCCAATGGAAGCTTTCCAAGGGCTCTTTGATTGTGGCTAGAGGGAAGAAGCAATCAGGTTTGTACTGGACTAGAGCTTCTATTTCTTGTGATACTGCTTGTGTTGTTGAGTGCAGTGTTTCATCCAAGTTGTGGCATAAGAGGCTCAGTCACATCAGTGAGAAAGGTCTCGGTTGTTTGGCCAAGAGAAATATTCTTCCAGATTTGAAGAGTGTCAAGTTGGACACATGTGATCATTGCATGGCTGGAAAACAGAGCAGAGTGAGTTTCAGCAGTCATCCTCCACACAGGAAGTCACAGGTACTTGAATTGGTACATTCTGACGTTTGTGGTCCTTTGAAATCGAAGACCTTTAGTGGCGGTCTTTATTTTGTTACATTTATTGATGACTACTCACGAAAGCTCTGGGTTTATGTCTTGAAAGCCAAAAGTCAGGTGCTCAGTGTTTTTAAGCAATTTCATGTTTCTGCTGAGAGAGAATCAGGAAAGAAATTAAAATGTATTCGCACTGACAATGGAGGAGAGTATTGTGGTCCGTTTGATCAGTATTGCAGGCAGGAAGGTATTCGACATCAGAAGACGCCGCCCAAGACACCTCAGCTGAATGGTGTAGCTGAGCGGATGAACAGAACTTTGCTGGAAAGAGTTTGTTGTTTGCTTTCAGAAGCAAAGTTGCCTGGACATTTTTGGGGTGAGGCTTTACTTACTGCTGCTTATATAATCAATTTATCACCTGCGGTGGCTTTGCAGACAGACACTCCCGACAAATTTTGGTATGAAAAAGAGATCAGGTACGATCACTTGCGTGTTTTTGGTTGCAAGGCTTTTGTTCATGTGCCTAGAGATGAGAGATCCAAGCTGGATGGTAAGACACGCCAGTGTATTTTTATTGGCTATGGACACGATGAGTTTGGGTACAGGTTCTATGATCCTGTTTTGAAGAAACTTGTCAGAAGCTGCGATGCAGTGTTTAAGGAGGATCAGACTATTGCAGACATTGATAAGGGAGAAAAAGATGCTTCTCCAACTTCTGATGGTTTTGTCAGTCTTGAGCCAGGTTCTAATTCACATTTACCTCATGTTGTTGATTCTGATGATCATGTTGATGTACAGAATGATGCTCAAGGTGAACAGGTTGGAGTTGAAGTTTCCGATGCAGCTTTTGTTTCTGATGATCCGGTTCCAGGGGTTATTAATGAACCCGCAGTTCCACTCCGGAGGTCATCTCGGCATCGCACCGTTTCTACTCGATATTCACCTGATGAGTATGTGCTCCTCGCTGAAGGGGGAGAACCAGAATCGTTTGATGAGGCAATGGAGAGTGAACAGAAGGACAGATGGGTTGCGGCAATGGATGACGAGATGAAATCATTGCACGACAACCACACTTTTGAGCTGGTGAAGTTACCGACAGGGAAGAGAGCTTTGCAAAATCGGTGGATTTATCGGATTAAGAATGAAGAATCCAGTTCTGTTCCACGATACAAGGCAAGGTTAGTTGTCAAAGGCTTCCGTCGGAAGAAAGGTATTGATTTTGATGAGATTTTCTCACCTGTTGTCAAAATGTCTTCCATTCGGGTTGTTCTTGGTTTGGCTGCCAGTTTAGATCTGCAGATTCAGCAGATGGATGTGAAGACAGCTTTCCTCCATGGAGATTTAGAGGAGGAGATTTATATGGAGCAACCAGAGGGTTTTGTTGAAACAGGTAAAGAAAATCATGTCTGCAAGTTGAAGAAGAGCTTGTATGGTTTGAAACAAGCTCCGAGACAGTGGTATAAGAAGTTTGAATCTGTCATTTCTCATCAGGGTTTCAGGAAGACATCTTCTGATCATTGTGTTTTTGTTCAGAGATTTACTGATGATGATTTTATTATACTATTGCTTTCAGTTGATGATATGCTCATTGTTGGCCATGATACTTCTAGAATTGACAGATTGATGAAGGATCTTTGTCAGTCTTTTGCGATGAAAGACTTGGGGCCAGCACAGCAGATTCTTGGCATGACGATCTCCCGTGACAGGAAGACCAAGAAGTTGTGGTTATCTCAGGAGAGATACATTGAGAAGGTTCTTCAGAGATTTTCTATGGATAGAGCTAAAGTGGTTAGTACTCCTCTTGCTTTACATTTTAAGCTCAGTTCCAGTCAGTCACCTTCTACTGATGAAGAGAGAGAGGAGATGCAACACATACCTTATTCATCTGCTGTTGGATGTTTGATGTATGCAATGGTATGTACTAGACCTGATATAGCTCATGCAGTTGGTGTGGTCAGTCGTTTTCTATCAAATCCAGGTAGAGAGCATTGGAGAGCATTGAAGTGCATTTTTCGTTATCTTCGTGGTACTTCTGATCTGAGATTGTGTTTTGGAAAAGGGGAACCTATGCTTTGTGGCTTTACAGATTCAGATATGGCAGGAGATATCGATTCGAGGAAGTCTACTTTAGGCTATTTGATCACTTTTGCAGGGGGAGCTGTATCTTGGCAGTCTAGATTGCAGAGATGTGTTGCTTTATCTACCACAGAGTCAGAGTTTATTGCAGCTACTGAGGCGTGCAAAGAATTGTTGTGGATGAAAACGTTTATTCGAGAGCTCAATTTAAATCAGGACAGGTATGTTTTATTTTGTGATAGTCAGAGTGCTATTTGTTTGGGAAAGAATTCTACTTTTCATGGCAGGTCGAAACATATCGATGTTCGATATCATTGGATTCGCAACGTCCTTGATTCGAGACAGTTAGAGCTTGAGAAGATCCACACTGATGACAACGGGTCAGACATGTTGACCAAGAGTTTACCCAGAGGAAAATTTGAGACTTGCCGACAGATTGCAGGGTTGGCGGTGATCCCCACTTGAGTCGGAGGGGGAGATTGTTGGGCGCCTTCCTGGTTGGCGCACTGGGCAACACCTCCTCAAATGGTGCACATGCGGTATCTGTTTTAATGTGGTGTTTTAATGCGGGCCAAGACCGCGTGAATTAATTCACGCGGTGACACTCTTTTGACGCGGCGACATTATTTTGACGCTGATTCTTTTCCTATATAAGGAGGCAGAGGCAAGGCATTTCATCATCACCGGCAGCAACAACACCGAGAGCAAATCCCATTTGGTGATCGCTTTTCTTTGACGATCATCTTTCTTGCTCTCCACCTTTTGATCCATACTTTTATTCTTGAGTATTACTTTTGAGATCCCTTCCATTTTGGGGAGTCTCTACCGTGTACTTCTTGATTTTAGTGGATCCCTCTTTCTGGACTAGGTCCCGTGGTTTTTCCCTTTCGGGTTTTCCACGTAAAAATTTCCGGTGTCAAATTTATTTTTCTGCACATTTAATTTTGTCGCTGCACATCCGCTTCTATTTGGGGGGAAAGATTCAATTTCCGCTGCGCGTTCGCTTTTTCTTTTGTTTGCGCGTTCGTCGCTTTCCCGTCTTTCCCAACATATATGACATGGATGAGATGTATGGAATTTACATGTATTCTTCTTGTATAGTTGGCTAATTAAAACGATTATTTAATTTGATAAAACATGCAAGTGAAGTTTAATTCATACATATTATGCATGAACTAGTAATATATTTAACTCATGTATTTATAACGAAATCATCACTGAGCAGCGTCCTACGATATTTATAAAGCCATAATTATGTGATGACTCTGGTGACTGATTGATGGTACCTAACCGATACTCCTGGGTCCCGAACATCCCTTCTTCTTCATCCTTAGCATGTCGAGGTGTTACCACCCCGTGGGTGGTAGAGAATCTCATGCTTGCGACGAACAATTCATTTTGGCCCATGGATACCTCCAGAGGTGGGGCATCGTTTAGTGTCAATACTATGATCATTAGACAAAGATCAAAAAGATTTCACAGGCTTCTTCAATTTTACATTACTTCATCATTTCCGGTTTTTATGCCATTTCATATTTCTTCCATAACGATCCTGGATTTGTTGATTCATTTTCTTCCACATCTATGATTAAGATTCAATTAACCCATTGCAACCTATGTCGTGGATTTGTCCTGAACCTGTTTCCTTGCCTCTATAAATGTGTTTTCACTAGGGTTTTATGCATGAGGGGATTTATATAGATCTGATGCTTAGCTCGCTACCCTATCTTTCTCCCCACGAGTACTTCTTTGTTGTTCGGCCATTTTGATGGAGTGTCTCTCAGCTTTCCCCTTATGTCTAGGGACGCAAATTTTTTGTAACCGCATCATCATTACTACTTACCTCTTTGATTGCAAAGTTCAAATAATGTGATTCATTCACCAAGAGAGGCATGAAGATTGGTCAATGAGAGGGGTGCTGGTTTTGTGATGATTTAATCAATTAAGGTGTCAGTTTTGTTCTCGTTGAATACAGAGTGGAAATATGTGGGCAGGGCAGCTGGTTCGATGATTCTAATCGAGGTTAGTGGGAGTTTCATAGAGGTTTACCATGGAGGAGGTGCGGCGATTCAGCATGGAGCGGGGGGTTTTTTTTTTGTGGGCTTAATACAAGAGAATTAATGGCGCACAAGTAAGATCTAGTTTCGTCTTGTGGCTTGCGAACATGGATATTGGCTGATTGGGCTAGAGCGGTGCTACTTTGTGTGGGCTGATCCAGGAGCATTGAAGGCATATTAGCGGGACCTAGCTTTGCCTTGCGGCTTGCAAACCTAGACATTGGCGAACATCAGATTCAGCCACCCACAATCATGGAGGATTCATTCTGAGTTCTTGGTAGGAATAAATCGCCACTGTAAGTTTTTCTTTCAATTTTTTTCCTCTAATAAAGATCAATATCGGGGTATTACTAGGTTTCTGGTCTTATAGTGTCTGAAACCATAATCTTTCCTTGTTTTTTTCATAGTGAAACCCAATCGCCTCTATCCTGTTCACGCAGGCCAATTTGCGGAAGCATCAGGTTGTGTCCCTTCTATCACATTCATACTTATTCTGCAAACTGTTGTGGGAAATCGCATCAGGTTATGGTTTCTGGTTCCTTGTGTCTGTTTCCATTTATCTGCACTATTTTTGTTTGTATATTTCATGTTTTACTAACATAGAGCTTTGTTAGTTCTTGAGGTTTATTTTGTGATACTGATTTTCTTTGAACTTGGTGCAGTTATAATTAATCATTACCCCTTTCTTGAATCTGTTCTTACACAATGAAGTAAAATTGTGTCCATTTCTAGCAGTTGTTGATATTTTGATTCTGCAATTTATTTGTAGTCAATTTCTTTTTCATTTTTGTTATGAATTCGAATTGTGCCTCTGTTTTTGTATATTTTTTACACCTCGTTGATTTTTTTTTTTTTTAAATTTTGAGTTTTTCCAAAACATCTATAAAATCATTAAGCCTTTTGGTCATTGAATGCTACCTCTCAACGCAGCCCACAACAGACGATTAGCCAACCTCTATCTCAATCATGTAGAAACCGCCCTTCATACGGTAGAACTCCATGTTTCAACCTTCTTGGAATAAATGTGCAGCAGCAAGAGATACCTAAGGAAGCACATCTCTCCCAAAATCAGTTTTTAGATAAGACTGATATAACTCCGAGCAGCTAACATGCTCAACTTAGCTTCCATTAAGCTCCCAGCCAGTGAACACAAACCCTCTTTAGCCTTAACTTTGAGCTCTTATTGGTGTAGCAGCTGACCAGTGCCAAGAATCAGCACCGGTACTCCATCTTGGAGATCCAAGCATCCATGAAAGCGGACTACCAGTGTTGAGTCATGTTGCAAAAAACAAAATCCTCCTCGAGCCAACCTCTATCTCAATCATGTAGAAACCGCCCTTCATACTGTAGACTCCATGTTTCAACCTTCTTGGAATAAATGTGCAGCAGCAAGAGATACCTAAGGAAGCACATCTCTCCCAAAATCAGTTTTTAGATAAGACTGATATAACTCCGAGCAGCTAACATGCTCAACTTAGCTTCCATTAAGCTCCTAGCCAGTGAACACAAACCCTCTTTAGCCTTAACTTTGAGCTCTTATTGGTGTAGCACCTGACCAGTGCCAAGAATCAGCACCGGTACTCCATCTTGGAGATCCAAGCATTCATGAAAGCGGACTACCATTGTTGAGTCATGTTGCAGAAAACAAAATCCTCTTCGAGCATACTAGTATCCGCCAAACATGAACCCCAACAACAATAAATCCGGTCCTTTCTTAGAACACATTGTAGGAACCTATTTGGATTGCACTGCTTCACGAACCCTTAATCTGGCCTCCTCTAAGCCTCCCCAAACTCTAAAGATGAATCAATCTCAATATTTGTAGCGTGAACCAGCATCCTTTAACCTCTTGTATAAGAACCAAGCTCTTCATCAGATTTATAGCGGCATGTAACATTTCTAGAATATCACCCACCCCACCCATAATTCACTGACTTTTCATTCAATTATTAGAAGGGCATGTGTGTTTTCAGAGAAACAATGATTTTTTGAGATATGTTGCATGAATTTCAAAAATAAAAAACAAATCTCCAGATGAAACAAGTTAAATTCAATAACATCCCCAATGAATTCTGCATTTCATTAAGTATTTCATAATAATATATTTAACTGTGTAATTAATTCCAATTGAATCTGCAAAGAATATAAACGAACACATGGATTTTTACATTATATGATCAAAGATATACATCCAATGAGAACATAAAAATTATATGTTCATTTTCAGCATTTAAATTAAGAGGAAAATTTTATTTTTTTGACATAAAAGACATTGAAAACATTAAAAACACTAAGAAGATGCATTTAACTCTGGACTTTTAACATGAGAAAGGGAGAGTATATTCAATGAAATTTATGAAAAAAATAAGAAATTGACTATGGATAATACATCACTCCACTGCACCTAAATTCTTCCATTTGGACAAACCATACATCAAAACCATGTTTAAATAAGACATTAATGGAATCAATCATTACCCTCTTAATAAATTTTCACCATTCCTCTTTTATTTTCATTCCATCCATCCAAAAATAAATATTTTATTAAATTGGAAGACAAGCCCCTTCAAAGTCAAGTGCATCAAGGCATCCTAATATAGTTCATGTCAGGGGAATTATTACGAACCACATTTTTACAAATCATTAGGATGGATCCTAGTGACAAAAATAATTCCAAACGATCTACCAAAAATCTATTTTCCATGAGGTGATTAGCCTCCATGTTCCCTTCTTAAAAAATGCATTGATCAGAGATGTGTGGTCCCGTCAAGATTTTGTAGGATATAAGCCTATAAATATCTTACCAATGTTCCTGGGAAGGGTTGACTAGGAACATGATCGTAAATTCAGAGTTTGATTCAATGGAAGATAAAGTGAAATTGAATTCCATGTACAGAGAAAGCTTTATGACGAGATCTCAGGATTTTGTGATCAGTGGGTTCCTAATTCAATAGAAATCACTTAGATCTATCCAAACAAAGCCTTGGTGGTCATGAATAATACCACGATCTCACATACACTTTCCAATGAATGCACTATCTAGGTTCAACTGGATCTCCGATAATGATTGATCCCAACAAATCCAATGTCTAATGCTAGTGGGATGTGCATGATAGAAATCTGATTGAGAAATGCCAAGAATCTATGAAGAAACATAAGCAACACATACCCCCGTTGTAATATCTATGATCAAAGACAAATTATTTCCTCACAACATATTTTTATTGATGCATGTCGATTGGTGTCCGACAGTGTAATGAGAATCCTAGATAACATAGTATCCAGCCATGAAGATAACTCCCAAATCCAACATCCAGAGTACGATGGGTCCATACTATCAAACCAGGTTACCATAAAGCTCTCAAATGATCTTAGGTCGAGGGAGACATGAAGTGAGAGATCAGGCATATTTCACACTAAGATGTCCCACTCACTTATCAGGAATAGTCAATTCACACTTTCCCTGTTCGTGACTCTACAACATAAAAACATCGATGCAAATGATATTCAATAATTTTCCATTTTTTCCACTCATATATATTATTTTAAATGATTACATGATTTAATTTGAAAAATTTTAAAATCATTTTCACTTCTCGTGTTTAAATGTGTTTTAAGTAGAATTGTTATAACCAATTGTTATTTTGGTCGGATTTGTTGCCAATGTGAAGATGGTTTGGAATTGTTATTTTTATGAAGTCAGTTAGATGACTCTTAATGAGCCATGAAGTATGTGGAAGATTCCAAGAGAAGAACTCTAAAAATCTAGAACCGACATAGGTCTCACCGTGACACCCAATGTCACATCATGAAATGGAATTGAGGATGCATGTTTTTGACGAAGTCCTACATCGTAAGGATAAAAGTGGGACTTAGTATGTTTAAGTCATGTTGCAACACCTATAGTCACACTATAAAGCTAGAACAAGGAAATTCAGTCATTCTAGAGTTTTGGTTTTATTCGAGGTCTGGATTTGAAGTAGAATATAAAGGTCGTTGATGTAAGAACCTGGATCTTCCTTTCAAGTATGTTTTTCTCTTTTCTGGTGTTTTTGAGGAAAAGAGAAGTTTCTGGAAATTTTTGAAGTACATGCTGTGTACTCTTTTGCCGCACGTAGCCGTGTGCTGGCCATGTAATGGCCAAGCACACAACCGTGTGTGGTGACCTGGAGACCGCCTAATGCGGGGGCCAGTAAGGGCAAGTACATGCCGTGTACTTCTAAAGAACACGCCGTGTACTTTCTTTTTTTCATTAAATGGACCGAGGTCGCGTCTAATTGGCGGAAGTGTCTTCTTCTTTGCCTTCTTTGACCGAGAGCATTCGTACGACGCTGATCCTTCCCCGAGCCCCCGATCGAGCATCCGTTCTCCGAATCGAACTCCGTCGGTTGCGTTGGAATCGCATCGATGCGTTCTCTATTCTTCTTGAACCTCGTTTCTTGTTTTCTCCTCTTTCTCAAGTTATCATCGGTTGAACATTTAGACGTTTTTGTAGATCTACCGCATTCTAGGTCGATCCAAGGGCCGACGCCGGGGTATATCGATCATACGATGCCGAGGTAGGTGGTTTGTACCTTTCTGTAGATAGTCTTTGAGTTATATGTGCAAAAGTGCCAAATACCCTTGATCGGGGTATTGCGTGCTTACGGTTTTAACCCTGTTATTGCCTGCTATGATTTATATGATTGAGTAGATGTCAATTGAATGTGAATAGGGTTAATTGCTATGCCACGGATGAGTTGCCCATGCTTGTATTGTTTATGACTGTTTAGTCTTGCTTAGCCTGTTAGGCTGCTTTCTTTCCATTCCTAGTGCTGATAGGATGGAGTAATATTATTTATCTGACATGCTGTTATGCTGTAGACTATTTAGCCAAGTAGTTCTTGAGGTATACTTTGACCGTTATATATCGTTGTGCTCGATTGACTTACACAGGGCCGTAAGAACCTGGTGTAGTAGACCATAAGGAGAATGGACGTTGGAGGCTTCTCCAGAGTGTCTGTTTACTGTTACGATGCGAGACCATAGGAGGAATGGACGTAAGTGCTTCCTCAGAGTGTCTGTATTTCCTCGATGCGGGCCACATGATGAATTAGACGTTGAGTGCTTCCCCAGAGTGCCTTTTAGTTACCGATACAAGACTATAAGGAGAATTGACGGTGAGTGCTTCCTCAGAGTTTGTGTAAAAGCTAAACCAGAGGGGTTAGACTGTGTGTATTTCCCAGAGGGTTGCTTGTGTTATTTTGGTTGGACCAGAGAGGTTAGGCTGTGAGTACTTTCCAGAGGGTTCCCTGTTTATGATTAGGTGCTTGATATCTGATAATTGAATGCATTTGAAACTGTATGACTGTTTACTTTTGAGTACGTCCTTGTTTACTGCTTCATTTTGATTATAGTCTGCCATATATATTCACTGACTGTTAGGCACAGATCTTTGGGTGGTTGCCTACTGAGATTTAGTCTCACACTCTGTTTGGGTCATGTTTTTGGGCCCAAACAGATTATATTGCTGCAGGTATAGATAAGGGAAAGCACCCTTCAACTTCAGGTACTTGATTGCTGTGGAGCTGGGGAGCATGAGACCAAGCTGAGGCTTGCGATGTTGTGGAGCATTTTATCTGTTTTCTATTGTACTTGGTTTAGTATTGTATTCCAGCATTGTGACTTGTTTGGCTGTTTTCATAGACATATGTATCATGCATCATATATATATATATATGTGTATGTGTGTGTGTGTGCGCACACACTCTAATTGTTTATTACTTTCGCTGTTTACATATTTCATGTTTTACTGCTTCCGCTATTGCTATTTTTTTTACTTCCTCCGTGTTACTCTGCCAATGAGGACATAGTTTCTCCACTATCACACCCATAGCCCTCGCTGCTAGTTGACAACCTCTGTCGTTCGGAGAAATGCGCTTGAGGTCTTCTGAACAATCGAGTACGGGGCACCTCTGGGCGGCTTTCGGAACCGAGACGTTACAAAGTGGTATCAGAGAGTTTCTTTTCTTCTTGACTTACTGTTTGGAGCCTATAACCAGAGATAAGAAGAAAACAGGTACTTGGTAATAAGCTGTGCCCGGGAGTAGCTAACCTGTGTACAGGGAAAAGCCAATCTACATCCTTATTGCAATTTTTTCTGGTTTTGCAATTTTACAGTTGATATGATTTCACTGTTGGGTGATTCACATGTTTTGTGCTGTTATCGTTGATATTATTAAGGTTCTATTTATGTTGCAACCTGATGAGATGAGAGTATGTCATCTCATGCATCATATACACACTTGCTAGAGATTATATGTCATGCATTCGTGTCATGTCATCTAGGTTGCATTAGCGACTGTATGTTGTTGTGATAGATGTTGTGCTAGATATGCATGCTGTTGTGATAGATGCCTTGATAGAATACCTATTTTTGATAGGGTATTGAGTTGTGTAAGGTTTCGTTTAAATGAACGCCAATCTTTGGTTCTTGAGGTGTTATGAGCCCTTATAGATCGGAATTTGGTGCATCATTGCTCTGTTATGTTTATATATAACATGTATAAGATGCCAAACTTTGATTCGCGAGAAGTATGGGCCCTCACGGATCGAAATTTGGCACCTAAATGTTCGTTTCAGTGTTTTCTGGGTTCCAGAGTAGTTTTTGAGGCTTACTGTAATACACGACATGTAATGATGAATACACGCCATGTGTCCGGTTTGGGAAGGAACTATTTTTCTTGAGTACACGCCGTGTACTGTATGTACACGCCGTGTAGTCTTTAACCGTGTCACTGACTGTGTGGGCAGAGACGAGGTTGAGAAATCATTGGTGGGACATGCCGTGTATCAGATGTACACGCCATGTTGCATAGACCATGTGTCCACCTGTGTGACTGACACAGATAGATGAAATCTTAAGTTGCACACGTCGTGTCAAGCTTGAACACGCCGTGTAGTGTAACCTTTGTATCTGGCTGTGTAACTAACAACATGGGTCGGTGAGGTTCGTCTAGTACACGCTGTGTCTGGCACTAACACGCCGTGTAGTCTTGTTCTAGGAGAACCGTGTGGCTTAGCTATGTAGAAGAACTCGGACAGGGGAAGATGATTCAAGTACACGCCGTGTGTTAGGACAACACGCCGTGTGTGTGGGGTGTTACACGACCCGAGTTGGCAGAAGTACACGCCCATATGAAGGCTTAAGGGAACACGTCGTGTAGGCATTATACACGCCGTGTATCCATGTTTTGAAAAACTTGAATGCTTTCTTTCTCTTGTTCCCTTCTTACACTTCTAAGTTTCAGTCCCTGTTAATCTTGATCTAAGGTGTGCACTTGACCTAGCAGAGTCATGCCACCGAGACGTCCTCCGGTTGTCTGCCAGTTACAGGGCAGTGATCAGACACCGGATATGGCTGATCAGGGACTACCTGCAGATCCTCCAGTTGTGCTAGTCTTGGCACCAACTGTTATCCCGGATACAGGTGCCAATGCACTGTTTCGAGAGGGCTTTATGAGGTTTATGCAGACCTTCCAAGGAGTACCGCATCCTGCCCCTTCTACGGCAGAGTTGACGCGAGTTTTCCAACAACAACATCCTCCCACCTTCATAGGGGAAGGAGGACCTCAGGCTGCAGAGTCATGGTTAGAAGCCATGCTTTCTATCTTCGAGCATCTGGAGACGCCTCCAGAGAGGAGGGTGAAGCTTGCTACGTATATGTTTCAGGACTCTGCCAAGAGATGGTGGGATGTGATCTCACAGACGAGACGCCAACAGGTTATGATGTGAGATGAGTTTCAGCGTGCCTTCTATGACTACTTCCACTCGGAGACTTTGAGGGCCGATCGAGCCCGAGAGTTCATGTGTTTGGAGCAGAATACTCTTTCTGTTATGGAGTATTCTTCTCGCTTCACCGAGCTACAGCGTTTCACGCCTATTCCAGGAGGTGATTAGTTTTTTTTGGCAAAAAGGTTTGATGATGGTCTCAGGCACGACATCTGATCACAGGTGAACATCTTCAGGTTGACTTCCATCACTTCTATAGTCAACCAGGCGCTGATCATATAACGCAATCTGAGTGATTATGGAGTTGTGAGCCAGACCGGCTCAATATCTGGGGTTGGTATCCCTCCTACTGACAACAAGAAGCACCGCAGGGAGTCTTCGCATGGAGATCCGAGGAGGTGGGACACTTCTTCTGGTAGCCAAGTGGTGTGCTACTAGTGCGGAAAGAGCGAGAATACGTGGCCACATTGCCCGAGAGACCCAGTGGAGTGCCGATCATGCGACAAGATGAGTCATCTTTAGCGCTTCTGTCAGTTTTTTTCACCGGAAGCTGGTGACATGGGTTCTTCTATGACTCCTCGTTCGGGAGCAGCACCACCAGTTTCTCACCAGTCTGGGAACTGGAGTTCTTCCGGCCGTTCAGGCCAAGGTGGAGCCAGGATTTCAGCGACAACAGGGTGGATCAACTCAGAGTGGTCAGGCAGGGTCACAGGGCCGCAGTGCAGGTCAGACCTTTGCAGTGGAGCAGACCCAGCAAGAGCAGGATCCCAGACCCTCTACAGTTCGAGGTACGATTCTAGTTGCCTCAGTTTTAGCTTATGCTCTTTTCGATACGGGGGCTTCCCATAGCTTTATATCTGTTGCTGTTGTGGAGAGCCTTGGGCTCTGTATCTTTTATTCTGCTGATATCTTGATGCTAGACACACCGTTGAGGACAAGAACGACTAGTATACGACAGTGCAAGGAGTGCCCTCTAGAGGTTGGTGTGTGTCACTTCTTATGAGACCTTTATGTTCTAGAGATGACATACTATGATGTCATTCTCGGAGTAGACTGGTTGGTTCCCTTCTAGGCAGTTGTTGATTGGTATCGCCGTAGGGTGAGTTTCACATCACCGGAGGGCGCAAATTGTTTGTTTATAAGGGCGAATGAGATGTCCAGGAGAGCAGAGCGGGACCCGAACATCATGGGTTGGGAGGAGTTACAACCCAAATTGCTAGTCTATATCTGGATGACCAGGGGACTTCACTGATGGACTTTCCTCTAGTGGTGGATTGTTTTAGGGAAGTCTTTCCAGAGGGCTTTTCAGGTTTGTCTCCGGAGCGAGAGGTGGACTTTTCTATCGAGCTTGTGCCAGGAGCGGCACCGGTGTCCATTTCTCCTTATAGGATGGTTACACTAGAGTTACAGAAGCTCAAGAAGCAGTTGGAGGAGTTGCAAGCAAAGAGTTTCATCCGAACCAATACTTCTCCTTGGGGTTCGCCTGTCCTGTTTGCGAAGAAGGTGGACGGTACCCTTAGACTTTGTGTGGATTATCGGAAGTTGAAATGGTTGATGGTCAAGAACTGATATCCCTTGCCGATGATTGATGATCTCTTTGATCAACTTTGAGGAGCCTGGGTGTTCTCGAAGATTGACTTGAGATCCTGTTATCATCAGTTGCACGTTAGACCATCAAATGTACCTCTTACAACCTTTCAGAGCAGGTATGGTCTATATGAGTATGTGGTTATGCCATTCAGTCTCACGAACGCACCTGCAGTTTTCATGGCACTGATGAACCGAGTGTTCCATCCATATTTGGATTCTTTCGTGGTGGTCTTCGTGGACGATATCTTGATGTACTCTCACACTCGACACGACCATGCCTCACATCTTGAGATCGTTTTGAGTACACTGAGAGAGCATCAGTTATATGCTAAGCTCTCAAAATGCCACTTTTAGATGGACTAAATTCAATTCTTGGGTCATGTTATCTCAGAGGCAAGAGTATCAGTAGACCTAGAGAAAGTGAGAGCAGTAGTTTCTTGGGAGCAGCTGAAAAATGTCTTCGAGGTACAAAGTTTTTTACGGCTGGCTGGTTACAACAGACGTTTTATGCAGGATTTTTCACGCTTAGTAACACCACTGACGAACCTGACTAGGAAGGGTGTGAAATACTTGTGGATAGATTTTTGTGAGTCAGCATTTCAGGAGCTGAAAGAGAGGTTGACTTCAGCACCGATACTTGTATTGCCAGAGCCGGACAATAGCTATACTGTATACTGTGATGCATCAAGTATCAAGCTGGGAGTTGTGCTTATGTAGGAAGAAGGAGTCGTTGCGTACGGTTCTCGACAGTTGAGGCCACATGAGAGGAACTACTCGACGCATGATCTTGAACTGACTGCAGTTGTTCACGCCTTACGTTGTTGGAGACATTATATTCCGGGAGAGCATTTTGTGGTTTTTACCGACCACAAGAGTCTCAAATATATCTTCACTCAGCATGACTTAAATTTGAGACAGCGAAGGTGGGTTGAGTACCTTCAGTCCTTTCACTTTGAGCTTGCTTACACGCCTGGGAAAGACAACGCTGTGACTGATGCGTTGAGCAGGAGGACTCAGATACAGGCAGTTCAAGAGGCCAACAGTGAGTGACAACTTATGACTCTGTTCTCTGAGATGCATCTGGAGGTGCACGACAGGCAGAGGTAGACTTTTCTTTCTTCTATAGCTGTTACCTCGACTTGTCCAGGAGACCACAGAACAGATAGAGTTGATTCGGAAGAGGATGACTACTGCACAGTCACGACAGAAGTCTTATGCTAATCGATGGAGAAAACCTCTGGAGTTCGAGGTCGGGGATCCGATTTTCCTACGTGTCACACCGAGGTTGGGACACGGGAGGATTAAGAGACAGGGTAAACTTTCACTGAGGTACGTCGGGCCGTTTAAGGTTTTGGAGAGAGTTGGACCGGTCGCCTATCGATTGCAGTTACCTCAAAGATACCGGGCTATGCACGACGTCTTCCACATTTCTCAGCTTCGACGTTACTTCTCAGACCCGTCTCATGTTTTTCAACCCGAGGAGGTTGAGCTCGATGTGGACGCCTTGTTTGAGGAGCATCCTATCCGGATTATTGATCGAAGTACGAAAGTTCTCCGTGGCCGGTCTGTTTCTCTGGTACGAGTGCTATGGCAGCATGGACGAGTACATGACGAGACTTGGGAGAGGGAGATCGATGTACGATCACAGTGGCCAAAACTTTTCGAGGATTCTTCTTCTACACCGCCTTGTTAGGGAAATTCAGGGACACATTTCTTTAAGGGGGGAAGTTTGTAAGAACCCGGATCTTCCTTTCATGTATGTTTTTCTCTTTTCTGGTGTTTTTGAGGAAAAGAAGAGTTTTTGGAAATTTTTGAAGTACACGCCGTGTACTTATATGTACACGCCGTGTACTCTTTTGCCGCACGTAGCCGTGTGCTGACCATGTAATGGTCGAGCACACAACCGTGTGTGGTGACCTGGAGACCGCCTAATGCGGGGGCCGGTAAGGGCAAGTACACACTGTGTACTTCTAAAGAACACGTTGTGTACTTTTTTTTTCATTAAACTGACCGGGGTCGCGTCTAATTGGCAGAAGTGTCTTATTCTTCGCCTTCTTTGACCGAGAGCGTCTGTATGACGCCGATCCTTCCCCGAGCCCCCGATCGAGCATCCGTTCTCCGAATTGAACTCTGTTGGTTGCATTGGAATTGCATCAGTGAGTTCTCTCTTCTTCTTGAACCTTGTTTCTTGTTTTCTCCTTTCTCAAGTTATCCTCGGTTGAACGTTTTAGACTATTTTGTAGATCTACCGCGTTCTAGGTGGATCCAAGGACTGACGCCGGGGTATATCGATCATACGACGCCGAGGTAGGTTTTTTGTGCCTTTCTGTAGATAGTCTTTGAGTTATATGTGTAAAAGTGCCCAATACCCTTGATCGGGGTATTGCGTGGTTTTAACTCTGTTATTGTCTGTTATGATTTATATGCTTCAGTAGAGGTCAATTGAATGTGAATAGGGTTAATTGCTATGCCATTGATGAGTTTCCCATGCTTGTATTGTTTATGACCGTTTGGTCTTGCTTAGCCTGTTAGGCTGCTTGCTTTCCATTCCTAGTGCTGATAGGATGAAGTAATATTATTTATGTGACATGCTGTTATGTTGTAGACTGATTAGCCAAGTAGTTCTTGAGGTATAATTTGGCCGTTATATATCGCTGTGCTCGATTGACTTACACATGGCCGTGAGAACATGGTGTAGTAGACAATAGAGAGAATGGACATTGAAGGCTCCTCCCGAGTGTCTGTTTATTGTTACGATGCGAGACCATATGGGGAATGGACGTAAGTGCTTCCTCATAGTGTTTGTAGTTCCTCGATGTGGGCCACATGGGGAATTGGACGTTGAGTGCTTCCTCAGAGCGCATTTTAGTTATCGATACGAGACTATTGGAGGAATTGACGATGAGTGTTTCCTCAAAGAGTCTGTGCAAAAGCTAAACCAGAGGGGTTAGACTGTGTGTACTTCCCTGAGGGTTGCTTGTGTTGTTTTGGTTGGACCAGAAGGGTTAGGCTGTGAGTACTTCCCAGAGGGTTCCCTGCTTATGATTAGCTGCTTACTTGATATCTGATAATTGAATGCATTTGAAACTGTAGGATTGTTTACTTTTGAGTACTTTCTTTTTTACTGCTTCATTTTGATTATAGCCTGCCATATATATTCACTGACTGTTGGGCACAGATCTTTGGGTGGTTGCCTACTGGGATTTAGTCTCACACCCTGTTTGGGTCATGCTTTTGGGCCAAAACAGATTATATTGCTGTAGGTATAGATAAGGGAAAGTGCACTTCTACTTTAGGTACTTGATTTCTGCGGAGCTGGGGAGCTTGAGACCAAGTTGAGCTTGCGATGCTGTGGAGCATTTTATCTGTTTTCTGTTGTACTTTGGTTTAGTATTGTATTCCAGCATTGTGACTTGTTTGGTTGCTTTCCTAGACATATGTATCATGCATCATATATATATGTGTGTGTGTCTGTGTGTGTGTGTGCTCCAGTTGTTTATTACTTCTACTGTTTACCTATTGCATGTTTTGTTGCTTCCGTTATTGCTATCTATTTTACTTCCACAGTGTTACTCTACTAATGAGGGCATAGTTTTCCCACTATCACACCCAATGCCCTCATTGCTACTCGGCAGACTCTGACGTTCAGAGAAATGCGCTTGAGACCATGTGCCCAACCGGGTATGAGGCACCTCTAGGCGGCTTCTGGAACCGGGACGTTACAGTTGATAATCATTTGAATTTGAAATTCAAATCTGGAGGAAATAACAGAACAAATCTGCATAGAATGAAAGAGGAAGAGAGAAAAGATACACAAAGAGAGAATGCATGATCATTTTTCATCGTAATGAATATATTTTCCTCAAATATATTTAATTATGATTTGAAGTGTGTAATGACCTGGATTTCCCCGGGCCATTCCTTTGTGAAAATTCAGTTCTTGTGGTGTTCTTGGGGATCATAGTGGTTTGATTCAAGTGTTTGCAAAAAAAATAATCCAGTTTCACTAAATGATTGCACCAAAACAGTGACACTGTGATGGCGACACCGTAACAGTGACACTGTAATGGAGGCACACCGAAATGGTAGAACCTTGATGGCGGCACCATGACGGTGGCGCACCGAAACAGTGGCACACCCTTTGCCAAATTTCCAGTTTTTTTAGTTTTCCCAAGTTTTCCAGCTTTGCCCAGTTTCACATCAATGCTCGTTAAATGAGGAACCTATCAATTCTTAACCATTTTAACACCCTCTCCACCGTTTTCAAGGGAATTATTAAATCTAAATTAATTCCTAACGTGTGAAGACCCTTGAAACTGCCAAACCGTGTGGTCAAACCACGATTCGATTTTCAAGCACTTTGAAATCATCTCCCTGGTTTTTAGGATCTCGCCTTTTCTTAAACCAATATCTCTTCTTCTCTTCTTCCTTTTCATCCCCCTTGGTGTGCCTAAAGCCTTCATCTCTAGACGAGTCGTGCATTTGTGCTAAAGCCCTCTCCTATCCAGTTTTTCTTGGTGTTTCCTGTTGTTCGTGCGATCCCCTATTTTGGCGCAAAGATGAGTTTTGGTCACGTGTTATTTTAGGTTGAGATTCTTCTGCCTCTCTTTAATTGTGCATCATGTGTGGTGGGTATAATGACGCCTCTTTGTGAGAACGGATGAATCCAAATTTAACAAAGATAATGAGAAGTAATAAATGGGGGACAAGGGAGATGTTGATGCTGTGTTGTTTGTTATAATTGTTTTCTTTGTTGTGGATGTGATCTTTCGTGGTCGTATGACTTCTGAAAATCATGACTGTTGGCGGTCTTTGATTGCGCACTGGTGGCGTTCTGTTTTTTTTTCTTCTGATGCTTTGATAAATGGCTATAACATGAAATTTGATTAATCACGTATACTTGGTTAAATAAATCGATGTCCCAGGATCAAACCTGTTTTGTGATCACCCCTGTCATTTAAAGTGGAATTAAAGAACCCCTTTTGCTAAATATGAATATGCTTGACTTAATGGTGTGGCTGTGTGGTGTGTTTGGTTGGGTTTTGTACTTCGTGGGGGTTGTGTGAAGTTGCTGTTGGTAACCTTGTTATGGGTACGTGGAGTGGACATAGGGAGTGACTTTGTGTTTGGGGTATTCCTTGTTTGTGCAGCGGGGTTGCTGTTTGGTGGTGTTTTACTGTGAGCTTTGTGTATGGGGTGGTACAAGAGGTGTGACGTGTAAAGACCCTCAAATTTCAAGGAAATTTTTTTCTTAATTTTCTTTGGAATTTTACATGAGCACAGCTTCAGACGGCACCTGATTCCGAGGCCCGGTGTGCCCGGAATCAATTTCCGAAGTTTGGCTCGGGTACGTTCAGTGAACGGACGAGCGGGTTTTTCTATCTTTTGAACCGGTGCCCGGAATCGAATTCTGAGGGCACCGATGAAATCGCAGCGCCGGTATTTGCTTAGAAACGCCTCTTCCGGAGTTGCGTTTGCTAAACCGTGGTTTTTAAAATTTTGGGCTTTAAGTCGGAAATAAAATAAAGGTTGTGCGACAACTTTATTTTATTTCACTTAAGCCGCTTGGAAGTCACTTGAAAGCCACTTGAGCTGAGTTAAAGCGGATAGGGTGCTATCCGGAAATATCCTACCCTCTTGGTAGGATATTTGTGCGGTGGGGCCCGCACGAGCCTCGCCGTTTCTTCCGCTAAGTAACGCACCCGCGAAAACCCGTCAAAGTAACTGAAAAGTCAACCGACGCGTTTTCTTAAATTCTTAACAGACCATTTAATTGGGCGGTTTATTTCGTGAATTAAATGGGCTGTTTCATTCGTTGAATTAATTCAACGAATTTAATGGGTCGTTACTTACGCGTTTGCGTTCGTTGGCAAATTAATAAAATAGACAAACTTGTCTATTTTGGAGGATTGCTATCGTTGTGCGAATTCTCTGAGCCTCCACTCTCCTCGCGAAGAACGCGAAGAACGCGAAGAACGCCGGTGACCGGAATTCGACGACGCACACCGTGATCTGCGACGTCGACGAGCTCTACCCGCGACGTTCTTCGGCGACGCCTCTTCTTCCGCGGCCGATCCTCGTTCGGCAACTAAGGTGAGGAACGGATCGTTTAATTCTCCCTTTTAATTTCAATGACAACGAATTTAATTAATTAAATCCATTTGTTCTAGATCCGGAGATCGTCGGCGCGACGTTTTTCCCGCGGTGCGACGAACGTCTCTTCCGCGACGACGCGACGATCCCCTCCTTCCGCGACGAGCGATTCCGCGACGACCTCACGTCCGACGGCGACATCGAGGTAGGGATTTTATTTTTCTTGGTGATTCGTTCCCGTGATCTAATTCTTTTTAATTAAAGAACCAAACTTGAACAATTTTATTTTTGGATAAAATTGTGGCTGCCTTAATCCCTCCCGATGATTTTATGACTAACGCGGAGGGTGCGGATCTAACGAACAAGACCCGGCAACCCTCCGCCGATCTTTTTGTTGTGCGGATTTGGCGGACGACGACGAACCGTGCGGCAGGGGCGATCCGTTGATCCCGCAGTGAAGATCGGCCCCCGGGAGGAGCTATGGCGCAGACGGGAGGCAAAACGGGCCACCGGAGCAATTCCGGCGGCCCGCGGAAGGCGGCGGCGAACCGCCGGACCGCGTCCGCGGTCCGGCCACCCAGCACACGGCCCGCGCGGGCCGCGTTCCTCCAAGCCGCGGGTCAAACCCGCGACGGTTTTCTTCGGCCGCTCGGCCGAAGCCGAGCCGCGCCCAGGCCGGACCGGGTCGACCCGGTTCGGGTCGACCCGGTGCGGCCGACCCAGGGGTGGTTCGGGCCGGGTCGCCCCGGGCCCAGAACCCCCGTTTTCGGGCCCTCTTCGGTCTTTTGCCCGTATCTTGGGCCTGGGACCTCCGATTGACGAACCGTCAGCGGCTACGCGATCCTTGGATCGATACGGTCGTTTCGGTATATTACACTCAAGGTTTCGGAAGACTTTGGGTTCGGCCGGGTTGGTTCGTACACGAAACCAACCGGGCCCTCGGAGCGGAAACGCTCATAACTTGAGCTACGGACGTCCGATCGACGTACCGTCAGCTGTGGTAGTTTCCTCTAAGTGAGACGGAACTTTTGGCATACTCCGCCCGAGGATCGGACACAGGCGGAGTACGGTCGGGTTGGTTTTGCCCTAAAAACTAACCGGGCCCCTGGGACGAAAATGCCAATAACTCTCAGACCGGGCGTCCGATTGACGCGCCGTCTGTTGCGTTGAGATCCTGTTGTCGATACGGAACTTTTGGATACATCAACTTCAGACTACGTGTCAGTTGATGTATCAGCCTCTCGGCTCGTGGAGCGGACCCTCCTAAACGAGCTCGCTGTGTGCGGGAACCCTAGCGCTGGCTGTGACTTCGACGACAGAGCAGAGATCCTCCGTGGACTGCGACGACGACAGAGCAGAGATCCTTCGTGGACTGCGGCGACGACTGTGCAGAGATCCTCAGTGGACTGCGTCGACTACTGCACTTAGCGATCCTACGTGGATCAGTGCTACAGGTCCTGTGTGGGCCCGATCCTGTGTGGGTCCTTACTACCGGTTCTGTGTGAGCCACTGCCTACAGGTTCTGTGTGAGCCCGATCCTGTTTGGGTCTTTTGCGGGGGTTAGTACCTATCGATCCTTCGTGGGTCCGACGACTTAGATGGATCAGTGATCATCTTTGACGTCATCTGAAAAAGTATACCTGGTTGAGCTGAATCTTATGTTACTCTCCTTTGTGGAATGTGTTGAACTATCCTATGTGGATTTACTGTTTACTCTCCTTTGTGGATTTGAGTCTTGCTTTCCTGTGTGGATTGAGTTGTTCTTGAGCTCGTGAGCAGAGCTAGAAGTGGGGACTTAGGTATATGTATGGGCATATACCTAAGTCGAGTCAGATGTTACTTCGTGATTGCACCTTCCTTTTTGTGCTATATCCTTTGTGGATTTCGGGAGACCTTCGGGGGTCTCGGGGTCCTTACTGAGTAGCTTATACTCACCCCTGCACGGGCTATGCCCGCAACTTGTTGTGTTGGATGCAGACGACGGACAGCGCTGATCACGGTTGGGGCGTGGAGCAGGACGGTACCTGGAGGTGGACCACTGGGCGGGACGTGCTCGGAGCGGACGTGGGACCCGAGGAGCCTGGAGGCTATCTGTACCCACCCTTCAGGTGGGATTGCCAGTGGACGACACGAGGCCGCCGTCTTTTCTTCAGTTGCTGTTCTTTACCTTTTCAGTTGTACTTTCAGTTGGGCTTGTATTCCGGCCCCCCTTTACTTTTCTGCACTTGGTAGTTACTTTCCGCTTGCTGACTCTGTGGTGGTTGTTACTTATAAAGGCAATGCCTTCCCTGTTTACCGGGATTTTACGCCTTGGTGCTAGTCGCCAGCCCCTGGCCTATGGAAGGCGGGCTTGGGGTAGTCACGGCACGGGCCCCGAGGTCGGGTCGTGACAAATTGGTATCAGAGGTGGTCGGTTCTACCGCAGACTCTGATCGTCTTTTCTTTCTATATGAAGCAATAGTGTTTAGTGTATTGAGTGTGGTTATCAGTTCAGGGAGCCCAGTGTTGGTGCGGCGGCCGACGTATCCGTACACCAGGACCCTGACTCCTGATTTCCGACTTAATGCATGAAAACATTGATTGCGTGTGTGTTTCAAGTTTTCTTTGTGATTACTTGTGTCAGCTCACCGGGTATACTGATCTGCTTCATGAAAGTCTCAAGTTTTCCTTGTGATTATTTGTGCCAGCTCACCAGGTATACTGTTCTGACTGTGGTGCTCTTGTTCTCCTTTTCAGGATGGCCCCGCGACGACAGCCAGCTAGGGTTCCGAGTGTAGGGCGCGACGGCAGCCCACCGAGCGACGAGGCCTCGGTACAGGGCCCTTTGCCAGCAGTGGCACCGGCGGTAGCTTTACCCGCCGAGCCACCGATGCTACCAGTACCAGACGCTGACGATGCACGTCGCCTCAGGGCACTGCATGAGTTTCAGAGCCAGCGACCGCCCAGGTTTCGCGGTGAGGCGGACCCCCAGGCCGCCGAGGACTGACTAGAGGCGGTGGTACGGATCTTTAGGCTAGTGAGGACACCAGTGGATCTCATGGTGATTCTCGCGGCGAGCCTCCTGCAGGCGGCGGCCGGACGATGGTGGAGCTTGATGCTCCAGGTTCACGATGAGACATCCTTGCTCTGGACGGACTTCGAGAGCCTCTTCCGCTCTGAGTTCGTCCCGGCCACCCTCCGAGCGGTGCGCATCCAGGTGCTTCTCCAGCTGCGCCAGGGCAGCATGACGGTCGCTCAGTACGCGGCGAGGTTCACTGACCTATCTCGCTACTCGACCGACATGGTACGGGACCCCTTCTTCCGGGCCCGGACCTTCGAGCAGGGCTTGCGGCAGGAGATTCGGGCGTCGCTGATCTCCCTCAGCATTCCGACCCAGGCGGGAGTACTGGAGCGAGCCCTCCTGATCGAGAGCTTCCTGGCAGAGCCTTCTTCAGCGGCGAGACCTAGCGCAGGGCGGCAGGTAGCTGAGTCTTCGGCAGCAGGTAGCCGACGGATGACTCTCGGGTCCAGGCAGACCAGACCCCCACGCAGACGGCCTCAGGACACCGGCTCAGCAGTGCGGGGCACACAGCGGAGTGCCAGCCTTCCGAGAGGCAAGCAGTGCTACTCCTGCGGCGGGCAGGGTCACATGGCTCGTGACTGCCCGACTCGCCGATCAGGGAGCTGGTGGGCAGGGACAGGCCCAGCTCCAGGCAGTGGAGGCCTACGACCCCGACATGCCAGAGATGATTCGAGGTACGATCTGTGTCTATTCCACCCTTGCTGCAGTACTTATAGACACAGGAGCGAGTCACTCTTTCATAGCCTCTGCCCTTGTTCGGAGCTCGGAGATTCCGACTGAGCCGTTGGCTCGATCCTTACGGCTAGAGACTCCTACGGGAGCAGACTCGACGATTACGCACTGGTGCCGGCAGTGTGAGCTTACTCTAGGAGGCGAGAGCTTCGGCTGGGATCTCCTTGTAGCGGCGTCGAGGCCTTACGACGTCATCTTGGGCATGGATTGGCTATCCACGGTTCATGCCCAGATCGACTGTTTTAGGCGCAAGGTGCGATGTGTTCGCACCGACGGGAGCAGGTTTACCTTCACCGGCGAGAAGGGAACCTTTGCAGCACAGGATGGACTTCCGCGGAGGAGAGTGCAGCCCATCTCTCATCAGTTGGCTAGCCTCATCCTAGGAGCAGTGGACGTGCGGAGTCCAGTTTTTCCTGCAGTGGTGGACCAGTACGTGGACGTCTTTCCCGACGACGTTCCAGGGCTACCTCCTCGTAGAGAGGTAGACTTTTACATCGACTTGTACCCCGGGACAGCCCCGATATCTACTCCAGCATATCGGATGGCCCCCGCCGAGCTTCGAGAGCTGCGGGTACAGTTGGAGGACTTGCAGAGCAAGGGGTTTATCCGACCCAGTGTTTCACCCTGGGCTTCCCCGATATTGTTCGCCAAGAAGGCGGACGGGAGCTTGCGACTGTGTGTCGACTATCGTCGCCTGAACCAGGTGACAGTGAGGAACAAGTATCCGCTGCCACGGATTGATGACCTCTTCGATCAGCTCAAGGGAGCGCGGTGGTTCTCGAAGATAGACCTCCGGTCAGGCTATCATCAGCTCAGAGTTCGAGACGAGGACGTGCAGAAGACGGCCTTCAGGTGTCGGTATGGCCATTATGAGTTCTTGGTTATGCCATTCGGCGTAACCAATGCTCCAGCAGTGTTCATGAGCCTCATGAACAGGATCTTCCAGCCATACCTCGACCGATTTGTCGTGGTCTTCATTGACGACATTTTGGTATACTCGACGACTGAGGAGGAGCATGCCTACCACCTGCGAGTTGTGCTAGACACACTCCGAGAGCACCAGCTTTATGGCAAGCACTCAAAATGCCAGTTCTGGTTACGTGAGGTCCATTTCTTGGGGCACGTCATCTCTGAGGCGGGAGTTGCAGTGGATCCCGCGAAGATCGAGGCAGTGCTAGCTTGGGAGCCACCCAGGAGCGTGACAGAGGTGCGGAGCTTCTTGGGCCTAGCCGGATACTATCGGAGATTTGTGCCAGACTTCTCCAGAGTTGCGGCACCACTCTCAGCCTTGACGAAGAAGGGGAAACCCTTTGTGTGGTCAGACAGATGTCAGCAGAGCTTCCAGGAGCTGAGACAGAGATTGACCAGCGCACCTATCTTGAGGTTGCCTGAGGAGGGAGTTGGATACGTAGTTTACTGCGATGCATCAGGGACTGGACTCGGGTGCGTCCTGATGCAGGAGCGGGCCGTGATCGCCTACGGATCACGTCAGTTGAGGCCGCATGAGCAGAACTACGCCACTCATGACCTGGAGTTAGCAGCAGTGGTCTTCGCTCTGAAGACTTGGCGGCACTATCTGATGGGCGAGCGCTTCACAGTCTTTTCTGACCACCAGAGTCTCAGGTATATCTTCTCTCAGAAGGACCTGAACCTGAGACAGCGGAGATGGCTTGAGTTCCTCCAGGACTATGACTTTGAGATAGTCTATACTCCTGGGAAGGGGAACGTGGTAGCCGATGCCCTCAGCAGGAGGACGGGCATTCAGCTACTTGAGGAGGCGACAGAGCAGCTAGCCTCCTTACAGATATCCTTCGTGGATAGAGACGGAGCAGCCTTTCTTCAGTCTCTCACAGTCTCTCCTCCACTTCTACAGCGGGTCAGAGAGGCTCAGCGTGGGGATGCTGACTGTGAGACCCGGTGTGCACTGATATCCTCAGGTCAGGCGCCTGATGGTTTCTCCCTTGGAGCAGAGCATGACATCCTTTTCAGAGGACGTACCTTCGTACCAGTCGCTTTACGAGAGGAGGTGCTGAGAGAGTTTCACACTTCTCCCTTGGCGGTGCATCCCGGAGTGGCGAAGATGTACCAGGATCTCAGACGACAGCACTGGTGGCCGGGCATGAAGAAAGCTGTGGCAGAATTCGTTTCACGATGCCTCACCTGCCAGCAGGTGAAGGCAGAGCATCAGGTACCAGCAGGCTTGGTACAACCCTTGGAGGTCCCGGAGTGGAAGTGGGACGGCATATCTATGGACTTCGTGACTGGACTTCCACGCACTTCCAGAGGTCACGACTCCATTTGGGTGATTGTCGACCGACTCACCAAGTCGGCACACTTCTTACCCATCAGAGAGCAGGGCTCAGTGGAGAGCTTGAGACGTCTTTACGTCCAGGAGATCGTACGGCTTCACGGTGTGCCATCGTCTATCGTCTCCGATCGAGATGCTCGTTTCACTTCCCGGCTTTGGAAGGGGTTGCATGAGGCGTTCGGGACGCGGCTCCATCTGAGCACAGCCTTCCACCCTCAGACGGATGGCCAGACTGAGAGGACCATACAGACACTCGAGGACATGCTCCGTGCATGTGTTCTCGACTTTGGTCGCAGCTGGGAGGACCACCTACCCTTGGTGGAGTTCGCGTACAACAACAACTACCACTCCACCATCGGGATGGCACCATACGAGGCGTTGTACGGCAGACCCTGCAGATCACCGTTGTGCTGGACAGACCCTGAGGAGTCAGCACTCGTGGGACCAGAGATGGTCCGAGCCACGACAGAGAAGGTCCAGATCATCCAGGAGAGGATGAGGACAGCTCAGAGCCGGCAGAAGTCATATGCTGACAGGAGGCGGAGGCCACTAGAGTTCGAGGATGGCGACCACGTCTTTTTGCGTGTCTCACCTCGACGTGGTTTACGGAGATTTGGCCGAGGCGGCAAGTTGTCTCCACGCTTCATCGGGCCTTTCCAGGTCCTCAGCAGGATAGGAGAGGTGGCTTATCGCCTGGCTCTACCACCTCAGTTGCACCGGGTGCACGACGTCTTCCACGTGTCTCAGCTGAGGAGATACGTGCACGACCCGACGCACATCATCGACTTTGGGGAGCTGGACGTGGACGATGGGGCGACTTTTGCGGAGGTCCCAGTGGAGATCGAGGATCGACATGAGCGGGTCCTACGTGGGCGGTCGATTCCTCTTGTGCGCGTCAGATGGCAGCACGGGAACCTCCAGGAGAGCACTTGGGAGCGGGAGGCTCAGATGCGTGCTCAGTACCCCCATTTGTTCCCCTAGTTTTTGATGTATCTTTACGGGGACGTAAAGCCCTGAGGTGGGAGTAATGTAAAGACCCTCAAATTTCAAGGAAATTTTTTTCTTAATTTTCTTTGGAATTTTACATGAGCACAGCTTCAGACGGCACCTGATTCCGAGGCCCGGTGTGCCCGGAATCAATTTCCGAAGTTTGGCTCGGGTACGTTCAGTGAACGGACGAGCGGGTTTTTCTATCTTTTGAACCGGTGCCCGGAATCGAATTCTGAGGGCACCGATGAAATCGCAGCGCCGGTATTTGCTTAGAAACGCCTCTTCCGGAGTTGCGTTTGCTAAACCGTGGTTTTTAAAATTTTGGGCTTTAAGTCGGAAATAAAATAAAGGTTGTGCGACAACTTTATTTTATTTCACTTAAGCCGCTTGGAAGTCACTTGAAAGCCACTTGAGCTGAGTTAAAGCGGATAGGGTGCTATCCGGAAATATCCAACCCTCTTGGTAGGATATTTGTGCGGTGGGGCCCGCACGAGCCTCGCCGTTTCTTCCGCTAAGTAACGCACCCGCGAAAACCCGTCAAAGTAACTGAAAAGTCAACCGACGCGTTTTCTTAAATTCTTAACAGACCATTTAATTGGGCGGTTTATTTCGTGAATTAAATGGGCTGTTTCATTCGTTGAATTAATTCAACGAATTTAATGGGTCGTTACTTACGCGTTTGCGTTCGTTGGCAAATTAATAAAATAGATAAACTTGTCTATTTTGGAGGATTGCTATCGTTGTGCGAATTCTCTGAGCCTCCACTCTCCTCGCGAAGAACGCGAAGAACGCCGGCGACCGGAATTCGACGACGCACACCGTGATCTGCGACGTCGACGAGCTCTACCCGCGACGTTCTTCGGCGACGCCTCTTCTTCCGCGGCCGATCCTCGTTCGACAACTAAGGTGAGGAACAGATCGTTTAATTCTCCCTTTTAATTTCAATGACAACGAATTTAATTAATTAAATCCATTTGTTCTAGATCCGGAGATCGTCGGCGCGACGTTTTTCCCGCGGTGCGACGAACGTCTCTTCCGCGACGACGCGACGATCCCCTCCTTCCGCGACGAGCGATTCCGCGACGACCTCACGTCCGACGGCGACATCGAGGTAGGGATTTTATTTTTCTTGGTGATTCGTTCCCGTGATCTAATTCTTTTTAATTAAAGAACCAAACTTGAACAATTTTATTTTTGGATAAAATTGTGGCTGCCTTAATCCCTCCTGATGATTTTATGACTAACGCGGAGGGTGCGGATCTAACGAACAAGACCCGGCAACCCTCCGCCGATCTTTTTGTTGTGCGGATTTGGCGGACGACGACGAACCGTGCGGCAGGGGCGATCCGTTGATCCCGCAGTGAAGATCGGCCCCCGGGAGGAGCTATGGCGCAGACGGGAGGCAAAACGGGCCACCGGAGCAATTCCGGCGGCCCGCGGAAGGCGGCGGCGAACCGCCGGACCGCGTCCGCGGTCCGGCCACCCAGCACACGGCCCGCGCGGGCCGCGTTCCTCCAAGCCGCGGGTCAAACCCGCGGCGGTTTTCTTCGGCCGCTCGGCCGAAGCCGAGCCGGCCGGGCCGCGCCCAGGCCGGACCGGACCCGGCCGGGCCGGGTCGACCCGGTGCGGGTCGACCCGGTGCGGCCGACCCAGGGGTGGTTCGGGCCGGGTCGCCCCGGGCCCAGAACCCCAGTTTTCGGGCCCTCTTCGGTCTTTTGCCCGTATCTTGGGCCTGGGACCTCCGATTGACGAACCGTCAGCGGCTACGCGATCCTTGGATCGATACGGTCGTTTCGGTATATTACACTCAAGGTTTTGGAAGACTTTGGGTTCGGCCGGGTTGGTTCGTACACGAAACCAACCGGGCCCTCGGAGCGGAAACGCTCATAACTTGAGCTACGGACGTCCGATCGACGTACCGTCAGCTGTGGTAGTTTCCTCTAAGTGAGACGGAACTTTTGGCATACTCCGCCCGAGGATCGGACACAGGCGGAGTACGGTCGGGTTGGTTTTGCCCTAAAAACTAACCGGGCCCCTGGGACGAAAATGCCAATAACTCTCAGACCGGGCGTCCGATTGACGCGCCGTCTGTTGCGTTGAGATCCTGTTGTCGATACGGAACTTTTGGATACATCAACTTCGGACTACGTGTCAGTTGATGTATCAGCCTCTCGGCTCGTGGAGCGGACCCTCCTAAACGAGCTCGCTGTGTGCGGGAACCCTAGCGCTGGCTGTGACTTCGACGACAGAGCAGAGATCCTCCGTGGACTGCGACGACGACAGAGCAGAGATCCTTCGTGGACTGCGGCGACGACTGTGCAGAGATCCTCAGTGGACTGCGTCGACTACTGCACTCAGCGATCCTACGTGGATCGGTGCTACAGGTCCTGTGTGGGCCCGATCCTGTGTGGGTCCTTACTACCGGTTCTGTGTGAGCCACTGCCTACAGGTTCTGTGTGAGCCCGATCCTGTGTGGGTCTTTTGCGGGGGTTAGTACCTATCGATCCTTCGTGGGTCCGACGACTTAGATAGATCAGTGATCATCTTTGACGTCATCTGAAAAAGTATACCTGGTTGAGCTGAATCTTATGTTACTCTCCTTTGTGGAATGTGTTGAACTATCCTATGTGGATTTACTGTTTACTCTCCTTTGTGGATTTGAGTCTTGCTTTCCTGTGTGGATTGAGTTGTTCTTGAGCTCGTGAGCAGAGCTAGAAGTGGGGACTTAGGTATATGTATGGGCATATACCTAAGTCGAGTCAGATGTTACTTCGTGATTGCACCTTCCTTTTTGTGCTATATCCTTTGTGGATTTCGGGAGACCTTCGGGGGTCTCGGGGTCCTTACTGAGTAGCTTATACTCACCCCTGCACGGGCTATGCCCGCACCTTGTTGTGTTGGATGCAGACGACGGACATCGCTGATCACGGTTGGGGCGTGGAGCAGGACGGTACCTGGAGGTGGACCACTGGGCGGGACGTGCTCGGAGCGGACGTGGGACCCGAGGAGCCTGGAGGCTATCTGTACCCACCCTTCAGGTGGGATTGCCAGTGGACGACACGAGGCCGCCGTCTTTTCTTCAGTTGCTGTTCTTTACCTTTTCAGTTGTACTTTCAGTTGGGCTTGTATTCCGGCCCCCCTTTACTTTTCTGCACTTGGTAGTTACTTTCCGCTTGCTGACTCTGTGGTGGTTGTTACTTATAAAGGCAATGCCTTCCCTGTTTACCGGGATTTTCTGTCCCCTGGCCTATGGAAGGCGGGCTTGGGGTAGTCACGACACGGGCCCCGAGGTCGGGTCGTGACATGACGAAATCTCAGGTTGAGAGATTGATTGATTGATTGTGGGATGGATGGACTTGTTTTGCAGTGGGACTGCATCTAGGCAGTGTTGGTGTGCAGTGGGACTGGAAGCGAGTTGTTTCCAATTTATTTTTATGAATGAGTGTTAAAATGGAATTCCCTTACCTTGGTCCCTCTTCCCTTGTTTAATGTTGGCAGTGTTTAAAGTTTCACCCATGCTCTTAAGATTGGTGCCTTATTGTGCCTTGAATGGGTGAATTCGTAGAATAAGTATGAACCCGCTTTAGTTAATTAGGCTCTTCGCCTTCTGAGAACGGTTGCCGGTGTTACGGTTGTTAGTTGCCCGGGTTGGGGTGGAATGAATAAATGAATTAATGATAAATGCAGAATGACATTTGGTTAAATGGATTGGCTAGGGGTATATACTTCCACTTACGGAAGTGACTATCATTCGTGGTGATATGTGCATGTAGGGGTAGCAACAAAGGTGGTTTGTTTGAGCTGGTTGCTTATTTGGAAACCCATAGGTTGGGTTGAGTGTTTGTTTACCTATATGTATAAACTTGTAGTTCTTTGTGTTTTTCAATACACACTCCACCCATGTTGAGCACTATGTGATGAACACCCCTATTTCATGGGGGATGATGTCTTTCCCAACATCCTGGTGGGAGGATGGATGACTGGTTACTGACTTTATTCCTCGCACCCTTTTCTGGTTCATACTGCTCGAGCGTATCCGGGAAGGCTGTAATGGTTTATGGTTTACTATAGCCCAAGATCCTTTGGGCTGGTTGTGGTGTGGGTGAGAGGCCTAGGTGTTTGTGGGCCATGTTTGTTTATCAAGTGTATTCGGGATGAGACCCAAGTGTTTTCGGGCGAGAGGTGTGGTTGTTGTCACCCATGTGTCTGCGGGTGGGATATGTGTGGTTTGTGGCCCAGGTGTGTGCGGGCAGTTGTGGTAGTGAGACTGCATTTGGGAAAAGTGGTAGCGTTGAGACGTTAGCCATTAGGGAGGAGCAGATAACCAGTGAGAAAGTGGCACGGGGTACCCAAATCATTGATGTGCTTATATTATTATCTTACCCGACTTGTGTTATTTGGGGAGTGTGCCTTGGTGAGGTTGGGCTGGTTAGCTTTCCTTGTTAGATGTTGTTGGTTTTTGCTGTTTTTACGGGGGCATTAGTATGCTTCTCCCACTCGTGCACGAGTGACTTTAGTTTCCCTACTGAGTATACTTGTATGTTCACCCTACGATATAAAACTGTTTTCAGGTTTCCAGGAGGACTTTGAGGACCGTGATGAACTTTACTAGCTTGGGCGTCGGGATAGATGTTGTGGTGCTGCTTAGTCTCTTTCTTTTGGTACTTGTTTTGGTGCTCTGGTTGTACTTTTATCGCAGTTTGCGTTTAAATCATGCATGAGGTGGATTTTGGTTTCCTTGTATATAAAAGTTTAGCGTTGTTTTGGATTTTTACCGTCTTATCTCCCGATCTTGTTTTCATTAAAAAGGGCAATGCCTTCCATTTTGTGTAAGATTCTATACCCTTGGTGCTATTCGCCACTTCGAGGCTTATTGAAGGCGGGACTTGAGGGTCATTATCTCTCACTCATCTTGAAGAAGGAAGAGCGTGACACTTTGCTATCCCTTCCCCTCATCTTGAAGATGGCAGGTTGTGACAAAGTGTGTTAGGTAGAATTAGATTGTAGATTCAGATGAAAGAAATTTTCATTGTGCACATCATTAAGGATCTAGAGTTTGAAAAGTATAACATTATGGAGAACACATTGTTGTTTGGTGTTGAATCCTTGTTTGACATATTTTTTAAAATCGACCTGTGTGTTGAGAATGTCTTACCTCTCTTGAAAGTATTGCAAGTAAGAGGGAAAGTGGTTATAAACCTTGGTTGACTAGTGATCTCTTCCTAAAATTATAATCACATACTAGTGATGTAGTGATTTATTAGCATATCAACACAATATTGATATGTGCTCCTTGTATGTAGCTCATTTTTGGTGAACCATATAGAATCATGTTTCTATTCTCTTTATGGTTTGTGCATTTTGATTGTGTCAATAAAATGAGGTTAAAGGTGTATTTTACAATGAAAAGACAAGATCCATTTTTTTAAATAAAGAAAATAAATATCACCAAACCATAATTCACCCTCCAACCTTTTTTGATGTTCAATGATACCTTTAGACACACCAATTGGTATCATATCCAATTATTTTTTCCTTCAATATGTTGAGGTAAATAATCTTTTATGGGGAAAATTGTGAATGAAAATGGATTACTTCTATTTGATGGATGTAATTACTAGACTTGGATCAACCAGATGAGATGACTTATTTGATATCTTAGATGAGATTTCTACATTGCGGTTGTACATGGAATTAAAGTTAGCGATTCCACTGGTAAATCAATGAAAAAGCATATAAAAATTTGTTGAATGATATTTCCAAGGAACAAAATGCCCAACTAGGAGCATCTTCCAATAAAATTTATACGAAGGTGATTTAGATAACATATATGAAGGTCATAACAAAATGAAATATTTAAAGATTAAAAATTTACAGAGTTGCTTTTATGATTTGAAAATGAGCATTAGTGAAAATATAGAAGGTTTATTTAGCCATTTTAAAGATTTTGTGTGTGCCATATATGGACTTGGTTAGGAGATCAAGGAATCAAATATTGTGAAGAAGATTATCATAAGATTACCACCAATTTATAATCCAAAAGTATAAGCTCTTTAGGAGATAATCATTGTGAGTTATCTCTTGATGACATGATTAGCAAATTGGCATCTTATGAAATGATGGTGAAGCCAGAGATCAATTTGGAGAATTCTTCAAAAAAAAAAAAAATCATTTAAAGCTAATGAGAAGCAGGAATTTTAGGATAATGATATTGAAGGTGATGTGGGTGATGAGTTATAATCACTAGTTGTAAGAATATTTAAATGAGAAAAATGAATATTTTAGGGTAAATTACTCATAACTTATTTTCATTTTGGGAATAAAAAATATATTTCATTAAGGTGATTGAGGAAATACATTGATGAAGATGGTGAGATTGAATTTTCATCAAAACAAAAGAAGAATTTTCCTTTTAGAAGAAATTTTAATTATGGTTATGGAAATGGATAGAAATTCTAGAGGAAGGCACTGATCAAAAAAGTGGAAGAAAATTTTGGGGAAGAATCACTGGAATGTGTTGTGACTAAATTTGATTTAGATATAGAATATGAAATGTTGGACTCTATGGAGAAGTCTAAAACTAAATAAAACAAGAATGATCAACCAGAAGGAGTTTTGGATTTGATTATTGAATTTGAAGATTCCCTTGATGAGCCTGATCATAAGATAATGAAGAATTGAAAACTTCATCCTATTTAAGTGGGCTTCTAAAACTTCATTCACGCCTTCCCGTATGCTAGAGATTTTTGACTAGCAGTAAGTGTCTGCGAAGTGCAGTGGGGAGACTATACCCTTAGTATCAAATTCTAAACATCAAAATCATATAAATAAAAGGGTAATAAAAAAAAGGCATCGAGGAACATAATAATAATAATTATTAACTGATGACATGATATGTATCTCATTATATAAAATAAAAAAGCACCCCTGTTGTGGTAGGTCAACTACAGTGCAAGCTAGAAATATGAAATTAAATAATTTCTATGCGACACCACTCCAGAGTATTTCCCACAACCACCTCCAAACTCCAATCCCCATCTCCTTAGCTCCCTATCATTGATCACTTTCTCTTTCCTAAATCCTCGATCATGATGTCTTCATATGGATCAAGATTCCCATGCAGGGATGTGAGTATAAACCTAGTACTACACCAATAATGCTTCCTTTACATAAGTGGACATTCATACGAGGTGTATGCTATAATAATAAGTAAATGTGTAGGAAAGAAACAATCAAACATGTGTCGAGCAATCAAGAACTAACCATGCTTCCATGAACACCGGTCATACCTGTTTCAGCTTTATGTTGGAAAAAAAGTCATAATGGAAGTCATAGTCATTAATTGACCAAAGGGCCTCCAAATATATATTCGAGTAGCCACTAGGAGAACAATTCTCGGGTCGAGCCACAAGGTCGTCAAGCCCCATCTCTATCAAGTGTCTGGAAATTAGGCTATCACACCCCGTCTCTATCACGGGTCATGCCATAAGGTTGTTGTACCTCATCACTATCTCATATCAAGAATCGAGGTCTTCGTATCCCTTCCATTTGTTCTGGCACGCCATTGAAATCATTACATGTCACACATTTTCCCTAAGTGTTAACAAAAAAGCTAAATTCCACTGGTCATTTTCTACTTGATGAAAAACCACTATAATTCATACAAACATACACAATAGGGAATAGCACATATAGTCACATGTATTTTATAATAAGCATGGGTCTCGACAGGCACACACAAAAACATTTGATTTTCATCAATCATGGGTGTCATGGGCTACTCATTCACACACATGTAATCAATTTGAAACATGGGATTCCTAGGCCACAAACACAAATGCAATTAATATCAAGGAAAACAATTTATACAAAGGGCTCTACTTGGTAATGAATTTCCAAGATCACATGAATTGATGCTAAAAGACATGTTCCACCAAGGGGGGTCATCACCCTTATCATGCCTGCACACTAACAACAACAAGCTTGTACACCAAGGATTCCCTATAAATGATTCCAATCCAACATAACAAGGGTTAGAGAAATTGATTCTAAGAGGGAATCATCCAAGAGGGTAGAACCTCATAAACATACCAAAGGAGGTCCACTATCAACCATAGATCTAGATTCACTTTAGGGAGGAGAAAAAGAGACAAAGATCCGCATGATACTAGATCAATTATAACAAGCCTATGAAGGAAGGAATCCCTCTATGCCATTTTTTATGAAGGAAGAAATTCCATAACCATATCTGAAATCAACTGAATTGGAGAAACTAGTAAGAGGAGAAGGAAGAATCAATCAATAAAGGGAATAATGGGTTAATAACACATTAATCAACCCATCATGATGGTCACACACATCTTCATTAAGTGGCATAACTAACACTAAATGATCAACAATGTAATCATCCATTTCAAATTCTAAAATTAAAATCAGCACATTGTGGTAATTCCCACCACGACCATGGTTTCCCTAGTCACAAAAAATACTTGGAAACCCTATATGAAAACCCTCCACAATTTGGTGCCCAATCCATTCTCCTTTTGGACTCACCACAACTTCCACCATGGCAGGGTGATGCTTATCTGGTTGTGGCTTATAGGAGTACTTACAACGCTATATACTTGAGATGACACTAATCCATGGGCGTGGTTGCCTTTCCTATGTCACGAAGGTGGAATCTAGGAATAACACCACATACACAATGGCGTGGTCCTGCCCGTGGTGCTCCTAAAAATGCCCAAAACCCTTTTTAATCCACCAAGCTACCTCCAACACTTCCAAAGCCTGAATTAAACAATAAAAAGGCTCAAAATTACATACCATTAAAAGTGAAGATGTTAAAACTACCATACCCATGCCTCACCTCATCCCTATCTCCCATACTCATCGAGCTACCCCAACATGATCTACCACACATCTGTGTTGAGCTATACAACAAATAAAAGGTCTACACATGCACTAGGGTGGATGTGTAGGGCATGAGAAATAAATCTCAGTAAGGTATCACCATGTAACCCTAATATGTTCCATTAGATATGTGTATACATGAGAAAAATAAATAAATATGTACACAAAAGTTCCTCAGAACGTTGGGTGCTAACTAGGCCACCATAACTCCATGCACATTGGGTCATCATGTGCTAACTAGGCTACCAAGACACCCAATCATACCAATATTTTCCTAAAATGGAATTCTCTCACATTGTTCCACAAAAATCATATCCCAACCTATAGTTGAGGGCTCAGGGTAGGGCATTTCCCAAGTCCCCAACCACTACAAAAAGGGGAAGTGTAGGGTCCTTCATCCAAACTCTAAACTCACCATGTCACTTGATGTGGTCCTGTTTCAAAGCCCTAGAAAATCTCTTATCACTCAATGGAGGTCACCCCTTATAACCCCAACCACTACCTTATTACTCATAGTAGGCCTCACGTCCAATCACTAGAGTTGATTTCTCACTCAATGTTGTCCCATATTCATCATTCAACCAACACTGTCTCACTCAGAACATGGTCTACTATGCCCTCTCATTCAAGGTAATGCCCATTCAGCAAACACTACCTTATCAATAAATGTATGGCCCGATCCTCCCATCAACACTGGATCAACCTTCTCACTCAAGGATGTTTCTTATCATGGCCACTACTTTATCACTCATCATAGGGTCCAATGCCACATAATAACTCAACTAGTACATTCTCACTCATGGAATTGTTCAACCAACACCTTCTCACTTAATGTGAGGCCATAAGGTCTTAAGTTGTACCTTACCACTAAAGGAAGACCAACATTTCATGCACACTTGGATCCAGTCTCACTCATGGTGTTCCTACCAGCACTATCTCACTCATAGTGGGGCCAATCCTCAAGATCCATATCAGCCCCAATAGAATCTGTTTCTTATCATATGCACATGTAACTCAAAAGGAAGGAAGATCATCCCATAATCTCACCATCCAATCACTCAGACATTAGTTAGTTAGACCGAACCCCGATTCTCAACATACCTCGTCATCCATCCGGCCACCTAGGTTACTCCTACGATCATCATAGACGCACAACACACCATTTTGTAACCTCCAGAATTATCTCACCCATTTGGGTTTCCATGATGGTCCTCCATACCCATCTCAGTCATTTCCCATTGATACTAATCCATCTATATAACCCCAAGGATACCTCACAATTGTATCATCTTCCTCTGATCTGAGCCTCAAAAATCTAGTCAAACCTCATCAAAATCCATCATCACTCATGGTCTAGATACCTAGGGATCATCCTGACCTAAGATTCTCTAAACCCCTTGGATACCTTATTCCATGTCACCTAGAAAATTATCAATCCACCCTCGAGATGGTTTTCCTCACTCGACATGAGATGTATTACCATGTCATACTTTCACTAATCCTAATCCATTCATGTATGCCTTTCTGGACATAGGAAAACTAACCTAGGATACCCATGTCTCACCTCAAATATAGAGACATACTCGAGGTCTATTGTGAACTCAACTGACACCTCCTCCCCTTGGTGATATGGATTTCGAGTGATCGTAACTTACTCCAAGTGTTAAAGAGAACTTACTCCAAGCATATGAGTCCCAACACCATCCTATCTATTTCTCTAGGGCTCTCTCGATTCCTATAACATTATTTAGTCTCATGAAAGATGCAGTCATGCAATTCAATCATACATAAACAATAATATGACTTTATATTATACGGTCCACCCACCACACAAAAAAAGTTATTAATAGAGCTGATATTTTCATTACAGTGTCATTGAATTTTCATGATCAAACCTCCACTATTTTTCCACATTATGTAAAATTGAATCATTTTTTATTTTCAAGGATATTTTGAGTTTAATTATGATATTCTCCTAATTCTACATTTTTATGTGTTTTTTATCACATTGATATTTCATGCATAATATTTTCTGTACTAATCCAAATTGTGAAATTATTATTTTTAGTGTCCCATGGTTAGTGGGATTAATTTCATTCAAATGGTCAAAGTGATTAATCCAATAATACGTGGACCAAATAAATCACTCAAATGAATTTTTTTGGGAGGATATAATTGACTAAACTTCAAAAAATGAGGCATAACTTGGGCTACTCAAATCTAAATGATAAGATTACTGTTTGATATGAAATAAATCTTAGCGGACCATGCTTCCATAAAATATCATGTCAGTATTCATTCATCAGGGATGTCTTTGGATGCATACAATTGGAGGGAACTAAATAGTAATTTCTGCCATAAAATTGTATCACATTATTTTAAACATAATTTTTTTACACATTTAAGAAGGAAATTAATTTTTATGTGAGTATAAAAATTATTCATCTGAAAAAAATTTGAGAGGAAATTGTTTCCAAATTCAACCACCCAGTGGGATTAAAATTCATTCAAAGTTGAAAAACAAATTTTATATGGGAAAATGGCTCACCTTTTATTTTACAAGACATGTGAGGTATTCTTCTGGTATTATCATCAAACCCAAAATTTTGGTTGATTTTTTAGTGGCTTAAAACCAAGTCTCGAAGGGAATCATCCATAAGGGTCTTCAATGGGTATGAAGAAATAATTTTATGTGATATCATGGCGGGGATGGAGATTGGAGTTACACATAAATCTCAAGGTTCTAGTAATAAGAAAGGGATGATGGAGAATCAAGCAATCTCCAGTGGCATGTCACATAAAAAGAAGAAAATGTTTCAAACTAATACCATTTAAAAATTTGGGGTAGAGAAATTTAGTGAATTCCAGAAAGGAACAAGAATATGATTCAAGTGCAGGATGCTTAACCATCAATTAAAAGAATGTTTCAGTTATGTGAAGAGGTTAGTCAATGAAATGAATGGCTAGAGAGCTCAAAAAATTTACCACCCACACACTATTGTTCTAAATAAAAGGAGTATTGGTGTTATGCTAACCAGTGCACAAATACGAAGGTTAATGAAGATGATCGACATTAACAACCTCTTAAGCCCATAGATAATGAGAAATCTCATTTGATCACAATTTCCAATGCAGGGTGCGATAACAAAGTGATGAAATGTACACATAACATCCACTCTAGAATAACTAATGTTTTATTAGATTCTGGATCTACACACTCTTATATCTAATGAATATGCTCAGGGTGTCAAAATACCACAACAATGATTAAATGTTAAATTAGCATTGAAAACTCATATTGGTACGATCATCAAATCCCAAGTCTATGATTATTCTCCGATTGAAGTTTGTGGTTGCGTTCTTCCTACAATCTCATTATTCTCCCTTTAGTTGAATTTGATACTGTCTTAGGCATGGATTGGATTTATTTACATAAATCCCACATAAATTGCTGAAGGGAAGTCATATTTGATATTCTAAAAAGTAAATATTTGGAATAAAACCAAACAGATCAACATACATTAAACAGTCCAGACCTATGATTTTTATTAATTTTTTTTCAAAATTTTCATTATAATAAAATCATTTTCATAAAAAATATTAAAATTCATTTTATTTTGTAGTATTATATGAAGTTAAATTTCACAAGAATGAATAATTTGTTATGAAATATTAATGTGTGAATATCCTAGTGAAGATGACTCCTCTGTTTTCACCATAACCATTCATATGGAGATACATTTGGTATCTCTGGATAATTTATAGGGATTAATCTTAACCATTAGATGAAATCCTATCTACTATATATATAAGGAGATATGTTAAGGAAATTGATGATTATTTGTCCTTCTAAATTTTGTTATCTTAACTTATTTTATTTCTCTTATATTTGTATTTCCATATTTCATCATCATCACCATATGAATATTCAATGCATTTTTCATTAATGATACATATCACTTATGGTCAATCACACATTTTTAGTTATAAAATTCATAGAGGTTTCAATCGGTGTTCGATCAGTTTCACAACATGTTATCACCATGATCATCTTATCTACATTACACATTGTGATGATGTTGTCTCAATCACCATGATCGAATTAAGATAATTCTTAAATAAAAAAGGTATGCGTATTATTTTTTAGACATTTTTCATTTATCATGATCCTTATTTGTGCATATACTACACTCATTCGATGTAATGTATCATCTGGTCTTATTTTCTATTTCATATATTGTTTTATTTATGTCCCCTAATGATAACAATGATAAAAATGAATTATTTTATTAATTTTTTGATAGAAATATAATGAGCTCTTGAAGAGAAATAAAGACCCATGACTTTTTAATTCCACTATATTATCAAAAGTGAATTTCATTGGTTATTATTGTGACTGTTAATAATCAACATGGATGATGACGTTATAAACATCATTCATCAAATAAAAGATGAAGTGACACCACCATAATTGGTCAACTTTTCCTACACCAGATCACTGAAGAGAACCTCGTTAATCATTACATGAACCATGAAATTTCACATCTTCAATTTCATTGTATACCTTGAAGGCGTTGAGAATGATTATATCGTATAAATTTTCATGATGGCGATGTTATTTAATTTATACATTTATTAATATTATACTATTTTATATCATTTCTCTTTTATTTTATTTCTTATAAATTATTGGAGAGAAATTAAGTATACATGATGAATAACATAATTATATTTTAATTATACATATCCCTTGATGTGGATAAAAATATTGAATTGAATATTCAATCTCTTGTGTTGATTACATCATAAAACTAGAAAAAACAATTTTATTCTATTCTATAATGTGAATGATAATATTTATCAAAACAAACCAATATCATTCCCTAGAGTGAATGGAAATATTAATTATTTTATTTTCAATCATGTTCACGATGAATATGATATTTTGAAAATGATCGTTTTTCTTTATATGTTTATAAAAAATGATAATATTATAACCAATTGAAGTGTTTGGATGACATTATATATTTGAATTGAAAAATGAAATTTATTAATATTTATAAAATAGTGCCTCCCTGATGGATGATATAAAAATAGTGTATTCTGACATTATGTTATATAATATCACCGTTTATCAATTATTCCTATTATAGCCGCAATATCTAATAATTAAAAAATATTATATATAATGTACTTATTGATTAAAAATATCATCTTTTGTCGATTTTATTCCTGAAAGGGATGTAATTATTTTTATAATTCATATTTGAGATGATAGAATTATATAGCTTTGATAATGAAATATATTTTATGATAAGAATTTTAGCACATGAAGTGGTTAAAATAAAATTAGTATTTTTATACTAGATGGTCAATGTTGATAAATAATGATTTATCATTTTTGAATCATTATATCCAATGAACAGATTTATTCCCCAATGTTATTGTAATTTAAATTACATTAATTCATTCTATGACGTGAATGAAATTATTCAAGAAATTTTTTGTATGATTTGTGTTACTCATACTCAAAATTTTCCATGAATATTTGAGAGTTGAGGAAATTTGATCAAATTATTTCTCCTTCATTTGGTAAAGTGAATGTTACTATAAAAATTATTATATGAATTATAAATCTTTATAGTGATTAGGTTTGTGTTGTCAATCCATGTTCTTGTTACCACATTCACCGGGATTAAAATACGTGGGGGCTCCACTCCCAAGTAGATGTATTATAAAAAAAATATTTGACAGAAATGTTCCAAAATGCACAATAATGTGCTTGGTGATGGACCTAACCCATTATGATTATATTATGGATTCATCACCCACCAAAAGTGGACATTATAATGATAGATATGAGCATGAACAATGGAGTGATCCTAAAGATATTATACATGTTGACCTTACAGATTTCTTTTTGTAAATAATATTTTAATTGAATTCTTTCAAATAATTCCAATATGCTTATTATTAATGATAACTTTTGAAGAGTTAGTATATTCTCAAGTAAGTACATTTTTCTATAGTGAAAATTAATCAAAGTCTCCAGAAGGGTAAATATATTCCTACTAGTTGGTATATAATTCTTCATAAAAAATATTTGTTATATCTTATGTGTAGATGAGATATATTAAAAATCAACGATATTCTTGGAAAATGAATATCATATGACGACATTGGATAAATAAGGGTTCAAATAAATCTATATGTAACAAGTTTTTATATTTGAAAATAATTGATTATAAAAAACTATTAATATTTTCTTCATACTATATAAAATTGAATCAATTATTGTAAACTCTATATTTGATTATATTGATACTTTAAATACATGGAATGATAATTTAGGTCATTCTAGATCAACTATAATGAAAAATATTGATTCAAGTATAAGTAAGTATCAATTTGGTGATAAAATAGAAGAAATCCACCAGGGGGAGAATGATGAATTTATTTAATGGATGTATGTCTACTAATTATCATTTATAATAGAATTATTCATTCTGATTATGATATTATGAATGCGCCTTGAAAAATACTTTACTATGAGTTATTGATTATTAAGGTACCAATTAAAAAACTTTATGAATGATCCATCTAATAAATAGTCACACGATTTAATAGTTGGTGAGTATACATCACATTTTATGATTGATAATTGAAATAAATATCGAGCATCACATAACTTTTACAAAATTCTCTAGAAGAATTATTAATAAGATGCTTACAACACTGTATGAATAATTCAATAAAGTATTGAAAGTAAATTCTCTGACTATACACACCAGAAGTGTGGTTGAACTAATTATATAATATCATTGTTCATCATGAGTAGAATGAAGAAAAAAATATTTTCCATTGAAGAGGAAAATGAACATATCAACAATAATATATCACATTGGATATTGTCCCTAAAGTGACACTGGTACCAATTTTTTTTAGGTCTCATTAAATGTTGTTGAAATATTTAAATTTGTGATTGCATTCAAGGATCATTGCTGATAATGGATTTTGAGACATGTCGACTTCAAAATAATTGTCCAAAAAGATTTATTGAAGAAAAATATTCTATGTTCAACTTATGAAGCTTTGGATTAGTCTTATGAATTTCTTAGACTATTGAATACAATGATCTTATTATAAGAAGTATTATCCCATATAAATTTGGATTTATATAAATATTTGGATTTCAATATCTATATATGAATCCACGAAGGGTTCGTAATTCCATAAGCAAATTCAAAATTATGAATGTTTCACCCAATCTAATAAATTATTATATGGGGTGAACTAAATAAGATATATTTCATGTTTCTATTAAGGATGAATATAAAATTAACTTTATTGAACCATGTTTTGTATAAATAAATGTATTTATTCTTTATGTTATCATGATTTTTTAAAAACATCAAAACTCATAAAGAGTTTCAAAATAAAATCAACGATTTGATCATAAAATTACAAGGAATTTACATGTTTATTTTAAATTAATCATCTAAAAGATCAAATATTAAATTATGGAATGATTTAACCCATAATGAATAATTAAATATATTGTTTCAAGGAATGATATATTTCATACATTTGGGGATAATGAAGAATTTACATAACCCTAAAGGATTAACAATAAGTGCATATTTTATTTCTTCTTGAATTATATATGTATAAATATGCATGTGTGCCTTTAAAATAATATAATAACTTATTAAAATATTTTTTTCAAGGTAAAGTTATTTTCCAACTCATTTAGATTTAAAGGGTATATATTACTAATATTGTAAAACTAAAAATTGATTTTTTATGAATTGATATATTTCATCATGGAAATTAAATAAGGTAATGAGGTAAATGATTAAATGATGACCATTGTGAGAGGGAGATGTACCTATTGTACTCCTTTCACCTTAATCAAGTTTTTACCATTGGGATTTTTTGATATGGTTTTTAATGAGGCAATATTATAGGGACATTATGTTGTTTTACCCTTTTCCCCTAATCAATGAGTTTCCCATGAAGGATTTTTCTTGGACAAGGCTTTTAATGTGGAAATCGTATATCTTAACAGATATACAAGGGAATCTTATAAATTATTATGTATTTCAATAATTAATGCAAATAGTTATCATTCCCAATGAGTTTTAATTTTCAACGAGACCATTCATTATTACCTATGGTGTTCTTATCATATCCCAAAGACATAATTGACATCCTAAAGACATAATTAAATTACTTAATTAGGGGGATTTGGGAATGTCATACACCTTTTTCCATCATAAGGTTTTCCCATTGGGTTTCATGATAAGGTTTTAATGAGGAAACATGCCATGGAATTCAATTAAATTATCTTCACTTATTTTTCCTATATGGTTTTAAGAGAATATTATATGATATTCCTTAAAAATTTTCAGCCAAGGAGAAGTGTTGTGAAATATTAATGTGTTGATGTCATAATGATGATGACTCCTTGGTTCCCAATGTAACCTTTCACATGGCTAAACTATTTGTTTTTCTAACCTTTTGTAATTCCAACCATTGGATTAAGATATTGTAGGGATTAATCTCAACCATTACATTAAATCCAATGTATTCAATATATATGGAGATATGTTAATGAAATGGATGATTTTTTAGCCCAATACACCATGTTTCCTCTACTTCTTATCCACTTATTTTACATTAGAATATTCATTATCTATTGTTATAAATATATTCAATGCATGTTTTTTCAACAATACACACCACTTCTGATCAATCACACATTTCTAATAATTCCTCACGGTTTTAATCTATGTTCGATCACTTTAATAATAGAATTAAAATATTTATTGTGAATTATTCTTCATATATAAATTTCATATTAATAATGTCTATGATTTTCATTTTTTTAAAATATTAAATTTTTTATATTTATTTAGACATTTATCCCATCAATAAAAACTAATTTTATGGTTTATGAAAATTTAGAAAATAAGGTATTAATATGATTATTTTATATTTTATATTTATTAATATTTGAGAAATACCAATATTTACATTTTATATTTTGTTAATTTATAATTTACACAGGAATTATAAATTATTCGTTTAATTCATAAAAGTTAAACAATTAAAACAAAAAATGAAATCTCTATATTGATGTTCATGTTATAGGTTATAATGTATCACAACTCATTAGAACAATGATATCATATATTGTTTCCATTTATATCCTATATATTAATATCTTAAAATTACATATTATGATATATGAAATGATCATTATTGTAATGTATTCATATCATTTCCTTGGTTGAGTTATGATTTAACTAATGATAAATTCTCTATATCACTTCCCAACAATAAACAAAAACATAACATTTTGATCAATGTCATTACCAATGATATACATATATAGTAGAATTGATTTGGGGATTTTTTTAAATCATGCAATCCAGACATGTCAAAGGCGGTGATATCTCATACCTCGATTTAGGATACACTGATAAGAAACATGGATCATGGTTAGTGATATGAGTATATCACTTTTTGTGGTTATTTATTTTTCTTGAATTTTCACAATTTTAAATATCCTTAATTCCATAATTTTTTTTATCTATAATGAAATTAATGGGTTTTAAATATATCATAAAAATTTAATAAAATTGGAAACATAAAGCCCATTACAACGACCATTCAGAATAATAAAATAAGAAATCATATAGAGAATAGATATAAAACATACCTTTAGTGCAATGGTATTCAAATCATATGTTTGATTTTGATTTCTTATAAATAACCAAAACGTTCTTTCCACCAAAGAGGATCCACCGACTATGAAATCTCTACATAACTTTGGAAGGGAATTCTCTAATTTCCAAAGGTATTCCAATTCCTTACTCTATTAAATAGTAAATAAGTAAAGCGATATTTGGTACTTATACCATACTATTGTATCTCTAAAAGAAGAAATGAATTCAATTATATAGATTTACCTCATTAGTGAACGAGCCTCTTTGAAATCGTGCATTTCACAATTTATTGGATGATCCTTGGACATATAAATTATACACTATAAAGTTTATGCTTCATATTATGAAAATTATTTTTGAATATATAGATAATAAAATATATATTACACTGTAATATATAAATCCTCACAAGATAAGTATCCAAAAAAAATATTAACTTAGCAGGAAAACAGAAAAACAACACACTTGTGATATCTCTATATAAATAACATATCCATTCATCATATATATATATATATATATATATATATATATATCCTAGATAGTGATATAACCCATATCATGGGACGCGATATGGGATTTTAGTGAATATTTACATTATAGTACCATAAAATTAATGTTTTCTGATGGTTTGTGAAAACATTCCATGGAGTACACCATGTGAATGACCCAAAGAAGAATTTATTATAATTGGGAAAATTAGATTATGTTGGGTGAAATAATCATGTTGAAAAAAGAAACATAAAAGTTTTTAAATGTTTCCTTCTATAGATAAAGACAAGGAATTTCTTAATGAATTTATACATGCTTCTGGGATAAACATATAAGTATGTAGAGTATTTTTTCAAACTAGAAAGCTCCATGGAAGATTTGATGTTCTTATGGAATTGATAGTTTTTATATCCTTTAAAAGGGGAATTGAAGATTCTAATGGTGAATAAGATCCTACATTATATTACCCGTGATTTTTCCCTTTTCTGAGAATTTCATTATAATAAATAAAAATAGGTAGAACATTTGGATGTCATTAATAAGATGCAAGGTGATCCCAAATATTGTCAATTCCAATGATTAGAAAAAACTGATCATATATATAGGACATGTAAAGTAAATTTTTTCTTTTATTTATTATTATTTAAAAAATAATCATCATATCCAATCAAAAGGATAATATATTTTAAGTCTTCAAAATCGTTAAAACATGGGAGAAACATTAATATAGAAAGAAGACCAAGTGCCACAATAATGACAATGATAGAGAATATAAAAAGATTTTTTTAATGTATTGTTACAAAATGAAAGCATCATATAACTGTACATGTTGGGAGACACTCCAAAAATATAAATAGTGTTTCAGAGAATATGCATAGATTCATGTTATATAGAACACAATCAATGTTGAAATCTATGATATTGGCATGATCAGTTTTAAAAGAGGCAGTGAAAATTTTCTCTTATGTGGTCAATTGATCTCCATCAATTGTGATTGATTTGAAGACACTAATAGAGTTTTGGATAGGTAATGCAATTGATTATTCACATTTATACCTTTGTAATTATATATTATTTATTTTATAACGACCATGGAATATCAAAGTCGAATTCATAATCTATAAATTTAATCTTCTTAGGGAATGTTGATTATGTGAAGGGTTATAGTTTTTTAACCCTATGTCATAAAAATAATCATCATTATATAAATATTATTTAAAAATATAGTAACTTGGTAAAGGGATAAAAAATTAAGATAAAACAAAATCCATAGGCTATTATGGATCAAAAGGAATAAAAATAAAATAATGGATGAATTTTCTATAGATCATTTTTAGAGGATGATAATCAAGAGTTATTTGAGTAATTTCTCCAATGATTGACTAGAGAAAGGAGACTACCAATATATAAATCAAACTATGTGACATAAATAAATATAGTATATTGTTTTTTAAAAGAGAATGATAAAAATCTATTATTTAAGAACTATATCGTGGACAAATAAATGTATACATAAAGGATGTTGTTACAAAATTGTGGCATAGATAGGTCAACCATAATAGTGAGAGAGGACTCATTAATATTTTAAAATATAATATATTACCTAGAATCAATAGTAAATTCATAAAATTTTATTGATTACGTCATGATAAAATAATACAAAGTATCTTTTCATGGTTATTTTCCATCCTAAAAAGAAAATGTCCTAGATTTGACTGACACTTATGCTTGTATGATGACCGCCGACAAGTGACGAGTATGAGTTATTTATTTTAATAATTCCATTAATGATCACTCTAGAAAGGTTTTATATTTTACATCAAAAAATAAAGATCTAGTGTCAGATGTCATCATGTAGTTTCATTTTCTGGTAGATATAAAAACATTAAGAAATTGAATTGTGTATACACAGAAAAGATAGGAGGATATCATGGTCTATTTAAATAATATTATAGGTGTTTCAGTATCAAGATAAAAAATCAATACCAAAGACTCCTTAATATAATAGTGTTTCATAAAGGATAATAAAAATGATCTACAAGAGTGTTAAGTGTATTCTCTCAAATGTAAAGCTGTAAAAATATTTTTGGGGGGAGGCAAGGAGGGGTAATATTGATCTTATCAAATTTTATCCACCACTTCCACTAAACTAAGACATGTCACAAAGGGTTTTGAATGTTAGAAAAATTTTATACATGCACCTAATGATTTTTTAGTTATAGGGAATTTTTTCACATCTTGATAAATGAGAGGGTGAAATTAGATTGAAATGGAAAACAATATATCTTTTATTGATACTCTCATAAATAGTTTTGGTTATAAACTATGAGGTCCCCTGAGTAGAATGATCATAAAAATAATAGATTTTGTATTTCATAAATATCAGTTGATTAAAGATTTTGGGAAGAAACAAATCCATAAAATCTATCCTTAGTAAATTCTAATAAATATGGAACTAGTCTCACCATCATCAATTTTAGATAATGGGGGAGATATTCCAGATACTAATGATATATCACCATAAGGTAATATTTATTTTTCTACTGATATGTATCCATCATATGATATTCCATAACAAATCCCACCAGAATCATAGTTGATGAGATCCACCAAATAAATACAGCTATGTTGTTGATACTCACCACATGAGTATGTATTGCTCACTAATGGGGAGAAACATGAATTTATAATGATGCAATATGAAGTTATTATAATATGGAATGGAATTAATTCCTTTCAAGATTAGATGAGACCATTACACTAAAACTATACTTATCACATAGTAGAGTTACCACATGGAAATAAGACACTCAAGAACAAGTGGGTGAAGAATCAATGGAGTTGATAAAAGATCACATCCACACTATAGATCTAGGATGGTTGGGAAGGGATTTGTGTATAAGAAAGTTATTGACATCCCTGAAATTTTTTCTCATATGATAAAAATTCCCTTCATTAAATTTGTTCTGGGATTGGTGGATAGTATCGATTTTTAGGTGAAAAAACCAAATATAAAGAATGCATTCTTTCATGGTGATATTGAAGAGGAGATATTTTTTGAGAAACCCAAGAATTTTAAGATAAAATTTATGGAAAATGGTATGTAAACATAAGAAAAGTTTATGTGGTTAGAAATAAGCACTAAGACAATGGTACAAGGTGAATGAATTATTTATGGAGAAAAATGAGTATAGAATAATTATTTTTGTTCATTGTGTTATCATTGAATGATTTTATGATATTGATTTAATTATTCTCTTACTATATGTTGATGATATGTTGATTATTTCTAGATATATCACCAATATTTAAACTTTAAAAATAGATCTGAACAACAATTTTGAAATAAAAAATATAGTAAAAGCTATATATATCCATGGAATGATGATTATCCATGAAAGGAAGAATCAAATGATTTTTCTATCATAATAAGGGTACATAGTGAAGGTTCTTGAATGATTATATTTGAAAAATTCTATATCTATTACCTCTCCACTTAGGATTCATTTCTTGAAAATGATAATCCAAAGTCCATCAACTGAGAAGGATAAAGAAGAAATGGATAAAATTCCATATTAGTTATTATTTGATAGTTTATGCATGTTATGGTGTATAAAATACCATATATTTCTTTTGTTATTGGAAATGTGAATAGTTTCTTATCAAATATAGTAAAGGAGCATTGGAAATCATTCAAATGGATATTAAGGTAGTTTAGAGGTATATCATGTCATTGTTTATGTTTTTGAGTTGTTAAATATATTTTGGAAGGATATATAGATACATATCTGGCTGGGGATGTAGAAAAATAAAAAATTATATAAAAAATATTTGATATCATTTATAGGGGAGTTTTTTATATAAATCATGACTTAATAAGTGTTTTTTCTTATAAAAAAGTATATCAAAATCACTGATAGTTTTATTCAAATACAATGGATAAATAAATTTTTATTTTTTATCTTATAGATTCAAGATAATTATATTATCCATTATAATAGTTAGAGTGATAGTCATCTCACTAAGAATCCAACTTTTTACTGAAGGTCCAAACATAATGAAAATTGCAATAACAATATCTATAATATGTTGGAAAAAATTTATTGAATATTAATAAAATATTCACCAATGATTAAAAGGTAGAAATAATGAAAATGTTTCTACTAAAAGAGAATCTAGAAGCCTTGAAGGAGTCTAAAAGTCTAGTTTCTACCTGAAATTAGCACTGAGGGGGAGATTTATGGGGGCACTCTGAATTTGAAAGTTTATGGGGAGAGTAATTTGAGGAGGGTTTCAATTGTTGTCAATAGCCTGTTTAGAAAATGATGAGAAAGAAATAGGTTCATTAGAGAGTCTTTGTTAATAGTAGATGAACTACCATAAAAAAGTTGTGGGGGAGGACTTCTTTGGGTGGATGAACTACCCATTTATAATATCTATATCCTATAATTTAAATTCAAGATCACGTCCCATGTAATCTGTAACTCTTTGTGCTTTACTATAATGATTTATCTAGAGTCAGATATCTTATTGATGATATATATTGGTTGGAGTTCTTCACCTGGTGATCTTTGCTGGAATGGGTATATCATAAATAGAAGAAATGGACACTTCCTTATCACTTAAGGCATCTTGATGCATTATTTATTAAACCCATGACATTATCTTTGACTAGAAATGATCAACCATAGTGATAAGGAAGTGTCCATTTCTTCTATTTATGATATACCCATTCCAGTAAAGATCACCAACTGATGAACTCCAACCAATCTATATCATAAATAAGATATCTCTATATTGTAAAAATAATAAATCCATTATAAAAAAAATCAATCTATCATAAAATCCAACAAAGAGGGACTCCAGTGAATTACACCATTTTTATCACTGAAGAATCCAAATATTATTAGAGGCTCATACTCCTATTAAAAATGAGTCATTGAAGAAGTTGTGTTTCCCTGAGGAGGACAATCATGAGTTGAGTAGAGGAAAATATTCAATTTACATTCTATTTAACTAAATATATAAAATCCATAACATATTTGATATATTATATTTTAGTGAGGAATGTGTAATAATTATGAAATCGTGGGTTTTGAAATCATTATACCTGAGCATGGGATGCTTAGTTCATAAGGAAGAAAATTTTGAATCATCACCATCCACATGGAGGAATCATAGAGGATGAATATAACTTGTGGATTAAGACAATTACGTAAAGGATGATACTATATAATTTAAGTTGAAGATAGAGGTTGGTGGAATGAACATTTTTGACCTATAGTTTCATAGATAGTTTTTTATATTCTATTTCCTATTTTTTTGTGGGTTTTTCCCTCTTAATTTTTTAAACACCATAGATAAATAACACCACTTAGTTGTTGATTCAAGAGGGTAAGAACCATATTTATCCTTGATTTTCTATTATTAATGATGGTTTCCTTCTTTTTATTTTATTTTATAATTATAGTCATCTAAATGGATAATAGTGGGTGGTAATTTAATTATTTGTTTATTCTCCCCTATTATCTTCTTGATGCATTGTTTTATCTTAATTCTCTATGAAAAATTAATTCCATATTAAATGAAATGGTTTGTATTAAGTGGTTAATTATTACATGATTTTGGGCATGTCAATAGGAAATGATGTTTAGGATTTTTACTACTGTATTTTACCTCCATCCATTGAGAGTAATCCATGTAGTGAGATCCCATGCATTATTGAACTCCTTAGAGATTTCAAGGTAACCCTACATCTTATATACGAAAAAGGGTCGATACACTATGATCATTGTGTGTTGGAACTAAATTATCAACTCAATGACTGGTGAGTGATCGATGATCATGGATTCTCTCACTATGTAAGAGTTACAATAGGAGCTTTTGATTTGTGTACAATTATGGAATTAAGTGTTAAACCCCCCAAGGATCAACTCTAGCTTCAATCAACTAAAATTTTATTATTTTAATTTCAATATTAATCAAATAAAAACCCAATGTTAGTTTTATTTTATTTTTCTATCCTTAAAAAACATAAAAAAATATAATATGTGACAAATGGAAATATTGAGTGGATAGAAATATTTTGTGAGAGCTGATTTATTACTTGTGATTTTATCAAATTAATTTTAATGAATTTCATTGCAAATACTATACCTTTATCAAGTTAAATTCAAAATTTAAATGCGTCATAATAGTGTTTTTAATGTATTTTCCATAAATAAATAAAGTTATATTTCTTTTTGAACCCAAATGTTAAAAATACATGCAACACCCATGATTCAATTATAGTTAGTAATCTTTTCTTTCTAATGATATAAAAAATATAATGTACCAATGTTTATTAAATAATTTCTTTGAAACAAAAAATCCAAAAATTTATGATTTTATTTCAATAAAATTAATATAATTTTTTAATTCATCATTTCAAAATTAATTTAGACAAAATTTTTTACGTTTTTCATAAAAATGTTTATTTTTTAGTGAATAGTGAAAAATGAATATTTTACGTAAATTACCTCTTTTATAAAATTTTAATGATATAAGAATAAAATCAAAATTTATGAATAAATTTTTTATAGGAAAAATATTCACTAAATAAGTAATATAATTCACATTAAAAAATAATTTTCAATATAGACATATATTCTTAACAATTTGGAAATCTAAATAATGTTTTTGTTCAAATATTTTTTTAGTTCATTTCTCTTAATATAATATATAAAATATCCCTTTAGGTTATGGTTTGGTTCTAAAGAAAAAAAATTATACATTAATTTTAAATAATCTAATTCATTCCATTGTATCAAAAAATTATTCTTTATTTTTTTGTAATATTAATCTTATGCTGAAAAGAATTTTTTTTTCTACCAATAATTTTCATTGAATTTTGTGATGTTATATTAAAATTAATTTCTAAAAATTCTGTAAAATGAATTTCATAAAATGGATTCCATATTTTTAATCAAGATAAATTATATTAGTTAATAATGTAAACTTAATTTTTGGTCATAATGAAGAGTAAAAACATTAAAAATTTGACACCACTGTTAAGGTTAATACATGTTTATCAGGGATTTAAACTAAGATATAAGGGTAATAATGACACTAAACATGTCTAAGTCTTATTTAATGATAATATTTAGACCATATATTATTTTAATTCAAATAATATTCTATTTAGAATCATTACACATGAAAGATACATTAAATGTATTTAAATATTTTAAGTAATTCCATGTGTGTCCCCTCCTCATATAAAAGGGTACATCATATACTCCCTTATTCACATAGATTGAGCCTTATATATCATCCTAGACATGACATAATACCTTATTAGATTCCTAACTTTCACGATAGATCCATTTTACTCCTCCTAAGACCAATCTTTCAAGGCTTAAGGTGTAAACCATAAGGGGTCTCTCAAAGAAGATGTACAAATCTTAACCAACAAATTTCAATTTTATTTCCTCACAAAACTACTCTAAATATATTCTATCTATAATAAAATAATGAATACAGTATCATCAATAAGATGATATGTTATTATGATTATGGGAAAACCATTTCCACCTTTTTCCATCCTGTATAAAATGAAAACATCACTCGTGAGTACATACGACCTACCATCTACACATAACGGTGTAATTCATTTTCATCACCCCTATACTTGGAAGGTAATAAATATGTATCTAATGAATATATATTCCTTTTAAGACATAATTATGATAATTTTAATATAATTTATAATTTACCTTCTTACTATTCCACCCATTAAAAAATTATAACATCACTCGTGAATATGTGTGCACTACCACCTCAATGAAGTGACGTGATTTACTTTTTATGTGCACCTATCATGGATGGTTATAAATATGATATATATATATATATATGATATTTATTTAATTATTAAATTAATGGAGATGATGAAACCATGAGGAAGATACATGGAATGAAACTACTGAACTGAAACTTACAAGAAACACGAAACAGTTAACACTAACAAATGACAAGTTTAATAAAATGTTAGTAAAAAACTTTTATTTAAATATTATAAGTTGATAATATATAATATTATAAGTATTTATATGGTTCTATAATAGAATTATAATAAATTTAAATAAATAATATAGAGGTTAAAATCACTTAAGAAGCTAGTCGAACATGGGGGTAAGGGTTTATTTCACAATCTCATCCTTATTCATAATTTTTTATATTTATGTTTTTAGAATAATATTATATTTTTATTTAAAAAAGAATCTATATTCATCTACTCTGGTTATTTCTGGGTTTTTTCTTATTAGTTCCATTTTTAGCTTCTTTGGCACTCAAAAAGTTCAAAATAATGTTTTAAAGGATGATCGAAATTTATTCAATTCAATTAGGAATCATTTTTTCCATGTTTATATTTTTATAAAATATTTTCAATAATGTTATTAATATTCTCCAATGATTTTTTAAATTCATATTTACACTTCTTTGAATTTCTATAAAAAAAATTAGTAATTACTTTTCTTTTCATTTTTCAAATGAAGTACTTTTTACCAAGGGTGTGAAAGAAATATTTCATTTGATGTTTACAATAAGAATATATTTTACCATCATCATGACTATTTCTTTACTTGAGGAAGCCTTCACAATTTTCAATTATTCTTTTCAATGAAAATTTCCCCCTAATTTTCTAGTTATTTTTTGATTTTAATATAAGTGATTTCATAATAGAAATTGTATTTTCCTTAAGAAATATTTCAGCGATCATTTTAATGTATTTTCATCTATATTAACATCCTTTGATGAATCTTATACTTTACTTGGGATATAATCTATTGATATAATCCTACATAATACTCCAAATGGAATAAGATCATGTTGTTCTGTTTGTTGACTGGGGAAAATATTAATAATTCATATGTTGGTTTTTCAATAGGAATGTTTATTATAATTATGTATTAAATTTCTATTCATTTATTTCATATAATGAATGAATTAGACTTATTATCTGATGGGAAGGTCCCGTTATAGCCCCTTGAGGAATCAGTAGGTCCCGTGATAAAAACTAGTTTGTGTATTTGGCATATGGATTACCTATTTATGTATGATTTCATTGTATAAGAAATTGAAAGTGTGATTTATATTTCTTGTGTTATGTATTCAATAATTACGATACTATTTTTTATCCATGTGCTTTTTTTATGTTGTTATGTCATCCATGGATTTATTCCCCTTTTATTATATTAGTTATATGACATCTTTCATTATTTTTTATCCTTTCCATATTATTATTTCATTATTTTTCTATGATAGCTTCTGTTATACGCTTTCCCATATTGAGAATCTGATATCACCCATTTTAATGTTTTTATTTCACTAGGACACCAATATGGGGGCTATGAATGATTCTAGGGATTTATTATAATAAATAATAAGATTCTCACTATAATTTTTGAGTTTTATTTCATGTATTTATATATAATGTGAGAATCATGTATGTATTGAGACTCCTATGACTACTAAACTATTCGACACTTTGGATTTCTATCCTTTGTATTGTTTTACCAATGTAGTATAATAACCACCAACTCTAGTTTAATAGTGTCAATGTGTTATAGTGGGTATCATGTTTATTATAAATCATGAGAACTATAATAAAGAAAACAAAGATTAGATATCATAACTCTATGAAAAAATCTGAGCATAAGTCTATGTATAGGATAATATCATAATGTTTTGGTAACATTTAAATGTTGTTGTTTTCCTAGAAAATATATCTATATCTGGATACTAGAAAGTATATGGGCTTTGGAATAGATACACTTATGGGAAAAAAATTCTAAATTGGGTGGATTAGGTTTTATCTCAATCATCATCGGTGCACAATGAATGAGATTAATAGACATCTGGCTAGAAAATCCTAGGGGATATACTTTGGTTAATTTACATGCTCTTTTCAAAACATTATGGAATATTTGAAATTTTTTTTATTATTTGAATATATTCCCCAATATATCAATCTTGTGATTCTTATATTAACTATGAATAATTTTTTTAATTTATGTTAAGTGTTAATCCATATTTAAAACCATATACTATGATTTAATATTCATAATATTACTAGCTAATTTAGTATATTCCATGGTTTAGAAAAGGAACCTAGTGGAAAGAATGGAAACCGTATCTATTCACGTATTCTATGATGGTATTTCGCTCATGGAAAAGATAAGGAAGATGGAGATGGAGCTAGAGATAGAGATGGATCTGAATAAATTATAACTATATTGGGATTTTTGACTCAAGTTATAACTAATAACCTTTCCCATAAATAGAAACTTTCTAAACCCCAACATGGTGAAACAATGTTGGACCTATTCATGTGATAAAAACCTCTATCTTTTAATGGGAATATTAATACATTTCTTACCGAGCAATGGATCATGTACCTATATAAGATATTTCTCTCTTGGGAAAGAAATATAAGAGAGAAACTTGTCGTGGAGATTTATAATCTTAAAGAATAGGTTGATCTATGAGGGTCATTGTTCCACAAAACTAAGGAGTTAGAGAAAATAAATTGTATGTCATGGAATACTTTCAAGGAGACATTATTCCAAAAAAAATTCCTCAGGAGAACTGAGATTATATAGAAATGAAATTTCTCAATCTATGGAAAAAATATATTAAAATTTTATTTAATATAAAGATGACTTTACAAGGTCATTAACTCATGTAGTGGATTATGTTTGTAATCCACAGATTATGATTGAGAATTCCTTTGATGATCATATCCATAGCCTTTAAAGGGCATTAATATCTCAAACATTTTCAATATAAGAATATAGTATCAAGTGCCGTCAAGATAATGAAATAATTCACCATGTCCTATATTTTATAGGGAAACCATGAAAAGTAGTGGGTGGATGAGAACTCTAGAAGAGGAAATACAGAAAATAGGAAGAAGGGAAGGGTGAAATTTCCAACATGTACAAATTCTAGAAAGAGACCCTATGGAACATGCTTGATGGGAATATGAGTTTTCTTCAAGTGTGTAGAAAACTTCCACCAGGCTCATGATTTCAAGGTCAATAAAGAAACTACCAATGTTTAATACTTCAACTGTAAGAATATGGGTAACTATGAAAATGAATTCCATATGCATCAAGATATTTTTCATTAGAAAAAGATAGGGGAGCAAGGCTATGCTTATGAAATCACAACAACTGAGGTTAAAGCTCCTAAAGTTATAGAAACATGTACATTGATCATAGTCACAAATTTAGATAATGATTTATTTTATTTTAGGTTTCTTCACTTATTTATATACTCCATGTTTGATAAGATAATTATATTTTTAATGATCACCTAAAGACGATACTTTACTATTAAGGCTGCTAGTGGAAATCCTACCCAACATGGATATGTTAGTCAGTTCCCATTTTGACATATATACATACCCTATTTATAAACAAAACTACTATACCCATGGTTTACATTGATAATATCCATTATATGGAAGGAATTTAAAATTATAATGTTAACATTTATTTCTCTGAGAATGAGATTAAAATTTGTGATAGAGATATAGAGTTCCTTATCATCATAGTAGAGACTACATCATCTAAATCCTATTTGAATTAACCTCCACTAGCTCTCATTATTAGAATTATTAGAGAAGAAGAGTAGACACAAACCATGAATTGAAAAAGTATCCTTTAAATAGAGGATGCACCTATTGTTTAGGAAAACATTGATTTGTTTTTTTTAAAGAACTACCTAGACACCCACATAAGTATAGAGTTGAGTTTTCTATTGATCTCATCACTAATTAAAAACTTATATCTATGACTCTCTAGATGATTTCAATAGTGGAATTAGTTGAACTAAAGAAACACCTATTTGATTTGTCTGATAATGTATTTATATGCCCTAGTGTTTCACTATGGGGAGACCATATTCTTTTCTTAAGAAGAATAAAGGGTCAATGAGTTTGTGCATCAGTAACAGTAAAATAATATCTATTACTATAAAGAAAAGTATCCTTTCCCCTCATGTAAGACTTATTTGAATAACATAAAGGTGCTTAATATTTCTCAATGAGTGATATTCATACTAGGTATCATCAACTATAAGTAAAGAAGGAAGATATTCCATTAAAGATATTTTGTACTAGGTATGAAAATTATAAATTTATAGTAATTCCCTTTGGTTTGACTAATACACCCACTTTTTTATAGATATGATGAACATAATATTCCAGTATTATCATAATAATCATGTTATGGTATTTATTGTAGAGATCATGATATACTCAAAAATATATTATGTATATAAGATTCATTTAAAAATAATTATTAAATCTCATAGAGAAAATGAGTTATAAGGAATATTTGGAAAATGTGAATTCTAGGTTTAGGAAGTCTCTATTCTTTTCCATATTGTCTCTAAGTATGTCATATTAGTTAATCCTATAAAAATAAAAGCAGTGATGGAATGAAAAATGCATGTAACATCATGTTACTATTTTCAAGTACTCCTAAACCCCCCTTTGGGTCATGCTTTGGTTGGGGTTTGTTTAAGGGCGCTTTAGGTAAAAACTTGGATATTTTTGAATGTACTGGGGGTGTGCATAGTTGGTGCATGGTTTTCCCAAACTGTGTGCCCTAGTGGAGAAAACCATGAAAAACAAGGTAGTGGGATTTTACATGGTTATCACATGGTTTCACAAACAGTGTGTCAACTTAGTAGAAACCACACACCTTGGAAAAAGGGGGCACATGGCTAGGGAACATGGTATGGTCTATCCATGTTGCTCTACCCAGCTCACTGTGCGTATGGGGTTTTTTTAATCTGAAATTAAGTTTTAAAATCCTGAAACCACTCTTTCGGTTCCTTGATGGACCTGTGTGACCCCATTACATATTCTTCTTCCTTGGAGGATCCCAATAGTAGTTGTTGTCCCCTCTACACCCCTCTAGAAGTGAATCAAATCTAGGAGAACGATGTTTGATCTTCTCTCGGTAGTTTTCCTCTTCCCATTCTTTATCTCCCTCCCTCTCTCTTTTACACCATAGGGTTTTGTATATATCTATATTTTTTGGAGGATATAATATCTCTATTTAAGATATTTTATAGAAATCCTAGCCTTTTATACAAATCATTACATGATTTTAAGTATAATTAACAATCAAATTACAAGCTAAGGATCGTAAATTCTAGTGTCTTGGAAGACTAGGTACATAAAACTGAAAACATGGGACTAAATAAAAAATTTATTTATTTAATATTCATAAATATATATTAAATTAATTTGATCCCTTACATTGGCACATGATAACCTAGGGATAATATAAACAAATGGATGAGCTAAAAACCCAAGGGAATAAACATAAGAATAAAGATTAGCACATGGGTTAGAAGGCATAACATAATGATATAAAAAGGCACGGAACATGATTAAACATAATGAATCATAACATGTAAAACATGGGATCATATAATCATGAAATCATATAAATATGTAAGCAACACAAAACATGACTTTAGAATTATTCAAGGCTCATTGCACTTAGAGGAGCATAAGTCAAGGCTAACCACCAAGGCCGTTGCATATGGAGCATGAGTCAAGGATAACCACCAAGACCGTTGCACATAACGTCTCATGAGACTAAAATTATCCTAATTCATAGTAGATATATTTGGGTGCACCCATAATAACATGTTCTTGAATATGATTTCCATATAAGGAATCATATATAAGTAATGAAAACATAAACATAAGGGTTACCCATAGAAAGAATTGGGTATCATAATCATGTAAAAATCATAATAAATGAGCATATCATAAATGTGTCCATGAAATAATGAAAATAAATCATACATGGACATTCATAAATAAATATAGGCCAATATTAGGATAAGTGATGTCAAACTGAAGTGAAAAGATTTTTTAAGCAACTTTAGAAATAAAACATTTTAGTATGGTTTAAGGAAAAACTTTCAAGATTCTTTAAAAAGGAAAAGTCATAATTGTTTTTATAAAACCAGAATTGAACCAAGGTAGTTTTTAATGATAAAATGAGTTACTTTAAAAAATAATGGTGGATTAATATAGATTATGGATCACACTTGAATATGGGTAAAAATTTGGGAAGTTCCCTTAAACTGGGCTTGCTTATCGGGAAGAATTGAGTAGGGAACCTTTTAAAAACATGTATATCTACGAAAAATAAGGATGAATGGATCTTGATACATGAGTTTGGAATATATAAACATAATTTATAATATTTATATAAAAATAAAAGATCATTTCATTTTGGAAAAAAGAGTGAAGGAGTAACCCGAAGGAATAAAGGAGATTCCGGTAAAATCCATTACCTTAACTTAAAAATAGTTCCACACTTGATCTTAATGTCCTGAATAATAAAATTAGATTCATTAATTAATAATTAAAGAACCAATTTTATATGTATTTGATTTATTATAACTTTATTAAGTTCATTTATGTTCTTTTTTATGAGGTATAGAGTTAAATTTCATCATTCGTGAGTGCTCATTTTCTTAATTTTTATAATTGTTCCGCTTATATAAGAGTAGGGAAGTTCATTTAAAATGGGAATTGAAGTCCATAATTGAATATATATGTATGTAATGGCCCGAACCTCTCCGGCCCATTCCTTTGTCAAAAAGAAGGCCACGAAGTGTTCTGGAGGGTAAAATGGACTTTTCCCACACTTTCCAGAATTTTGAAACTACACGCCGTGTAATTTGAGTACATTCCCTGTACCCCCTTGCTGGGTATACCCCTTGTTGAAGGCCGTGTCCTTTCCATGTGAAATAAATGGGTACACGCCTTGTATTCAATACTACACGCTATGTAGTCTCTCCCCGCGTACGCATTACCAGTCAACGACCATGTGCCATGTTGGAGATGTGTCTTTCCCGTGTGAAATAAATGGGTACACACCGTGTGTCCAAACTACACGCCGTGTAGTCCCTCCCTGCGTATGCGTTACCTTCATGCCGCGTGTTGACCAATCAATGGCCGCGTTCCGCATTGAAGGCCATGTTGGAAGCCGCGTGGTGACCGTGTGAAACGGCCGAGTACACACCGTGTACCATAAAGTACACACTGTGTAGTTTTTATTTTCTAGCCTATAAAAGGAGGGGTCCCATCCTCCTTTGCAACACACCCCTCTCCTCCCCTCTCCTTTGAGCAGAGCTCTCCCAAGAGACTCGAAGGCTCCCTTTTCTTCCATAACTTCTTCATCCGAGCTCCGATTTACGATCTGTCAGCGGCCACGGGATCGTAACGACGAGGCAGAACTTCTGAGATTGGATCCGTTGTCTTTCCTTCGGCCTTTCCTTTCTGACTTCCACCCGAGGAGGTTTTTCCGGGACTCAACAGAAGTGACGGATGCCGACGGACGTCTTCTAAAGTTGATCCGGGGGAGCGTTGTGATCAGAACCTGTTGAGGTAGGGATCTTACCTTCGTCTCTCTCTAATTTGTGCATCATGCGGGGTGGGTGTCCTCTTGTTTACGTGAAACACATTTGAACCGGTGTAATAAAGATAATAACTGGCTTATACAATGGGGATGGGAAGTTTGTGAATGCGGTTACTTTATTTTTTTATATCCTGTGATATTATGTTGTGAATTGAGTAGGCTTATGCCTACTGAAAATCACGGTCGTTGGGGGCCTTTTCTTGTGCAATTAAATGTTGCCCTATCTTTCTAGACCATTTTTGTGAATGGAACTTTGCGGAATGTGGGAATTGGTTAATCACGTAAAGTTGGCAAATAAAAATCTGGAACCCTTGTGTGATCTCCCCGGTTAAAAAACATGGAATAATGAACATGTGGGTGTTGGCTTGGTTACATGGCATGTGATGGGGGTGTTTTGTGGGTTGTTGTGGATCGGGTGAGCAGCGGGGCTGCGGTTGACTTGGTTGTGGGTTGGTGTGAATGATATGATGGTGATGGGCAGCGGGGCTGCGATAAATGGTATTAAAGGGATAATGATGTACGAGTTTTGGTGTGTTTGTAGTTATGGTTGTTGGCAGTGGGGCTGTAGGGATGGGTTTAAATGTGAACGGGATATGGGTTGTGAATAATAAATAAAAAGTGGAAGAGTTAATAAATGGTGGGGCATGGTAGTGGAATGGGATAAATAATCAATGGGTTGGTTGGTTAATAAGAAGGGATTTTTTGTGCTTGTGTTTTCCTAACTTGATTTGTGGATGGAAGGGATATGTTCTACGAACGATCGATGTGGTTGGTTGTGGATAGTTTCCCAGTAGTTAAAGAACTAATAAAATAATTATGCTGAAACGTGAAAACCTAAATGGGGTTGGGGTTGTTTGTTGTATGCATGCTTCGTGGTAGCAGTGCCGAGGCACGTGCTCAGTTTCTCTGTTTAGAAGCCATAGGTTGGGCTGAGTGGTTGCTATATATATATATATATATATATATATCTGTATCTTTTGTGTTTTATCGCACCCCACCCACGTTGAGCACTTAGTGCCGAACACTCCCATTTCATGGGAGAGGGTGTTTTTCCCTTAGTTACTAGCTCCTTCCTGCTCCTTCTTCCCTAGGCTGTGATGGCTTGAGGCGACCTTACACCTAAGACTCTTCAGGTAGGTTTCGATTGGTGTGGATTGGACCAAGACTCTTCGGGTAGGCTTATTTTTCCCAAGAATCTTCAGGATGAGGCCCAGGTGTGTACGGGCGGGATACGTGGTGGTGAGGCCCAGGTGTGTGTGGGTAGGATACGTGGTTGTAAGGCCCAGGTGTGTGCGGGTAGGATATGCGGTGGTGAGGCCTAGGTGTGTGCGGGCGGGATGTGTGGTCGTGAGTCCCAGGTGTGTGCGGGCGGGAAGAGTGTGGCAGCGTCAGGACGTTCGCCGTTAGGAAGAGAAGCTAACTAGTGGGAAATGGTGCGGGGTACCCAATAATCTTGTTCTTATATACTACTACCTGTCATGATTGTGTTTTGGTGAGAGTGGCTGGTGAGGTTGGGTGGATAGATTTCCTTGCTAGGTTTCTTCTGTTGTTATCACGGGACATTAGGATGTCTCCCCACTTGTTCACGAGAGCTTTAGGTTTCCCTACTGAGTATACTTTTATGCTCACCCTAAGTTTACTTTCAGGTTTCCAGGAGGACTACCAGGGCTGTGCGGGACCCTACTAGTCGGACAGTTGGAGTTTTTGCAGTTGGTGTACTCTTGTTTTCTTTTGGTATTGTACTTTTGAGCTTTCTTGTACTTGTACCTTGTTATAAAATTGTTTAAACATGCATGTGGGCTTGGTTTGGGTTTATTTATATACACTTTTTCTTTTCTTTTTTGGTGGTTGACTTGTCCTATTTTCCGATCTTAAAATAATAAAAGGGTAATGCCTCCCATATTTGTGAAAACTCATACCCTTGGTGCTAGTTGCCAACCCGGAACCTACTAGAGGCGGGACTCGGGGGTCATTATCTCCCTTTCACCATTGCCAGCTCAGGAGGGCCATCTTTGGTGGGAGGGGGTCCTGACAGAATGGTATTAGAGTGATGGTTGAGAGATAGGATGGAGTCTGGAGTTAGGCATAGTGAGGATTTCATGGGATGGTAGGGCAACAGTGTTAGTTAATCTTGGTGCGTGACATAGGCCAGGGAAGACCGGCTAGGACACAGGATTTTAGGGCCCCCCGTGATTCGATGAAAGGACTCTGAGCCTACCGAACGACCAAGTGAGACTACATTGATTGCATGGTAGAGACCCTAGGGAAGGTACATGCATTATCATGATTGTTTTTTTACTTGATTTGGGTGTTCTGGGAAAGAAATTGAAATAAAATGATAAAATGAAACACTGAGAAATTTCATTACTACTTGGGCTTAGGTGATCTTTGTTTACCGTACAACTATGGCACCTGGACATCGTCCCCGGGTGGCTCAGACGGCCGAGGCCCAGCAGATTCAGGCAGTCGATCAGTTGAGGATTGACTGAGAGGAGGAAGATAGCCAGTGGCAGAAGACTCTCCGTTCTTTCCAGCGACAAACCCTCAAGAAGTACGAGGGTAATACTTATGATACGAATATGGAGGGGTGGCTTCAGGAGCTAGGGATCACTTTTAGCTTGATCCGTGCTTTGAGGGAGTACTGGGTTCCCCTAGCAGTCAGTCAACTGAGAGGCGCGACGCGACAGTGGTGGACGCTCTACCTCAGAGAGAGGATAGAGGTAGAGGTTCCATGGGCTGACTTTGAGAAGGAATTCCGAGAGGAATTCCTTTCTTCCATGATCAAGACGGAGAAGCGACAAGATTTACTCTCCCTTAAGTAGGGGAGTATGTCAGTATGAGAGTTGGGGATCAAGTTCAAGGATCTCCTACGCTTTGCTCCAGATCTCTTTCCGAATGAGGAGTCTCGGGAGAGTCATTTAGAGGAGGCACTTCGTCCTTCTCTCCAGTATGCTGTCACCCCCTTCACCCTTCCGATGTAATTGTCAGTACAGAAGAAGGCAGAGGTTGTAGAGATGATGCACTCGTTGGGAGGTGCACCACGAGAGGGGATCCATCCGGGCTCGTCGAAGGGGAAGGCAGTCAGCAGCAAGTCTCCTGCGACGGGACCTTCCAGGTTCAGGCCAGTGGGGAACAGGCCCCAGTAGTTCCAGTTCAGATCTTTAGGTCCTCATCCCTTCTTCACAATCCCAGGACCGAAGTGTTTTTCTTGTGGAGGTTTTGGGCACGTTCAGAGTCAGTGCCCGACCTGAGCTCAGTACGGTGGAGGTGGGCAGGTTCAGCACCCGCCATAGCAGCACCAGTTGCCGGCGAGGCCCTTCCAGAAGCAGAAGGACCATGCTCCTCTGAGGGAAGACTTTGCGGGAGGAGGCCGACCTCAGGGTGCTCCTCAGGGACCTCGACCAGGGTGTGGTTGGGGAGGTGGATGACATCAGAGAGGCATAGGAGCTGGGCATGGACAGTTGCACACAACAGAGTTGACAACTCCAGCAGGACCAGAGGTGGTGCGAGGTACAATTTGTTTGTTCAGCACTCTTGTTTCTGCTTTGTTCGATTCGGGAGATTCGCACTCCTTTGTTGCACCTGGTCTAGCACATGATTTGGGACTAAACGTAGAGAGACTTTCCGTACCACTGGTGCTGAGTACACCAGTTGGAGGCCAGACCAGCGTATCTTGTGTTTTCCAGAGATGTGGGATGATGTTGGGACCACATCAATCTAGTGGGGACCTTCTTCTGTTACAGATGCATCCATGCAATGTCATCCTAGACATCGAATGGTTGTTTTCTGTTAGTGCCGTTATCGACTGATTCTGGAGAAGAGTCGTGTTCTCCGACGTGGATGGGCAGCGCATATCTTTTGTTGGCGAGAGGAGCTATCAGGTAGGAAGCCGGCATGTGAAGCCTCTCCTTTCCTTGTTAGGCGGGTTATCAGTGGTTCAAGATGATACAGAGATGATGGATGTTCCAGAGGTTGTTGGGGAGTTCCTCGATGTTTTTCCTGAGGAGGTTGTGACTCTACCCCCCTGACGTGATGTTGAGTTCGGGATAGACTTACAGCCTGGTTCCCATTCGATTTCGATGGCCCCTTATCGGATGGCACCTTCAGAGTTGTGGGAGTTGCGGATTCAGATTGATGATCTGATGGAGAAGGGTTTTGTTCGACCCAGCGTATCACCATGGGGTGCTCCAGTTTTGTTCGTGAAGAAGGCAGATGGTGGTCTCAGGTTATGCATAGACTACTGAAGGTTGAACCAGGTAACGGTCAAGAACCGTTACCCCCTTCCAAGGATAAATGATCTCTTCAACCAACTGAGGGGAGCAGGTTGGTTTTCTAAGATTGATCTACGATCTGGATATCATCAGTTGAGGGTAAAGGACAGTGACATCTCGAAGACGGATTTCAGGTGCAGGTATGGGTACTTCGAGTTTGTAGTGATGCTGTTTGGAGTTACGAATGCACCGGATGTGTTCATGGGACTTATGAACTTTGTCTTCCGAGAGTTTCTGGACAGGTTCATCATTGTGTTTATCGATGACATCCTGATCTACTCAAGATCATAGGAGGAGCACGTTGAGCATCTTAGGGAAGTCTTGGAAGTCCTTCGACACCACCAGCTTTACGGGAAATTGTCGAAGTGTAAGTTCTTGACGTAAGAAGTACACTTCCTTGGGCATGTGGTGTCTTAGCATGGAGTGTCAGTGGACCCGTCAAAGGTGGAGGCATTTTTTTCTTGGGAGGTACCCAAGAGCGTGGCGGAAGTTCGTAGTTTTCTGGGGTTAGTAGGTTACTATCGGAGGTTCGTTTCGAACTTCTCTCGAGTTGCTGCTCCATTAACAGCTTTGACTAGGAAGAACCAGGTCTTCCTATGGAGCGAGTAGTGCCAGAAGGCTTTCGACTACTAGAAAGAGAAGTTGGTCAGTGCTTCTGTACTCAGGTTGCCAGAGGAAGGGTTGTTGTATGAGGTGTTTTGTGATGCTTATGGCCTTGGTCTGGGGTGCGTGCTGATGCAGAAGAAGGGTGTGATCTGTTATGGGTCTAGGAAGTTGCGCCCTCACGAGCGTAACTATGCCACCCATGACCTGGAGCTTGTAGCAGTAGTGTTTGCACTGAAATTATGGTGACATTACCTCTTTGGGGAGCACTTTGTGGTCTTCTCAGATCACAAGAGCCTGCGTTATATCTTCTCCCAGCGTGACCTGAACTTACGACAGCGGAGATGGGTCGAGTTTCTCCAAGACTATGACTTCGAGATCTCTTACACTGAAGGTAAGGGAAACATTGTGGCCGATGCCCTGAGCAGGAAGTCTCATAAGGAAGTGGTTCGGGAATCCACTGATGCTTGGAAAATGATGGGAGAGTTGGCTGCCTTGCACTTGGATTCAAGGGTAGAAGGTGTTAGAGGCTATTTGTTTCAAATGACGATGCAATCCTCCTTGTTGCAGCAGGTGGAAGAGTCTCAGTGGGGGGACTTTGAGGCGGATGTGATGCGGGATCGTGTCGATCAGGGAAACACTCCAGAAGGATGGTCAGAGGACAGCCGACATCAGATTCTTTTCCATGGAAGGTTGTTTGTTCCGGAGGCGATGCGTGAGGGAGTTCTCCATGAGTTCCATAGCTCATCCTTGGCGGTACATCCAGGAGTTTCAAAATGTACCGAGGCCTGAGGGAAGAGTTTTGGTGGCCCGGGGTGAAATGGGCAGTGGCAGAGTTTGTGGCTATATGCCTAGTGTGTCAGCAAGTGAAGGATGAACACCGTGTTCCCAGTGGGTTGTTGCATCCTTTAGATGTTCCCGAGTGGAAGTGGGATGACATATCAATGGACTTTGTCACAAGACTACCCAGAGCTCAGGGTGGTTATGATGCTATCTGGGTAGTGGTGTATCGACTGACGAAATCATCTCACTTCTTAGCAATTAAGGAGTCAGGCCCAGTGAGTACCTTAACACAGAGGTACGTAGACGAGGTTATGCGGTTGCATGGAGTCCCAAAGACTATCGTCTCAGATCCGGATACTCAGTTTACCTTACGAGTCTGTAGGGGGTTACAAAATGCTTTTGGCACCCAGATACGCCTTAGCACTGCTTTCCACCCCCAGACCGACGGACAGACAGAGCAGACTATCCAGACACTGGAGGACATGCTGCGAGCATGCGTTCTGGATTTCGGAGGATCATGGGTACGAAACTTGCCTTTAGTAGAGTTTTCCTACAACAACAGCTTCCACTATACTATTGGCATGGCGCCGTTTGAGGCTTTGTATGGAAGACCATGTCGTTCACCCATTTGCTGGGCAGAGGTTGGTGAGACAGGTGCTCTTGGGCCAGACGTAGTACAGAGCACTACGGAGAAAGTCCAACTTGTACGTGAGAGGATGAAAGCGGCTCAGGACCGACATAAGTCTTATGCTAATCGTCGGAGGAGGCCCTTGGAGTTCGAGGTGGGAGATCTTGTGTTCTTGAAGGTTTCTCCTCGACGGGGGCAGTGGAGGTTTGGGAAAGGGAGCAATCTCTCACCTAGGTTCATCAGAACTTTTGAGGTGCTGAGGCGAGTCGGCGAGGTGGCATATCAGCTGGCCCTTCCACCTCAGTTGGAGAAGGTTCATGATGTCTTCCACGTCTCCTAGCTTCGTCGGTACTTACACGATGACTCTCACGTTATCGACTGGGGAGAGTTAGATATGGGAGACGATGCGACCTTCGAGGAATGACTAGTCAGAATCGAGGATCGTAAAGAGAAGGTGCTCCGTGGACGAACCATTCCGTTGGTTCGTGTGTTGTGGAGGCATGGAGGCCTCAAGGAGAGAACCTGAGAGCAGGAGACCCAGATGCACGCTCAGTACCCGGAGTTGTTTTGACTTGTTTTTTCCCTTGTTCTTCTGAGCTTTGTGTTAATGTTATACACTGTACCTTTGATATATGGAATGCTTGGCTTGTCGGTTGTGAGAACTTTTGTTTCCTTGTTCCCTGGTAATGTGTAACATGTCCGGATGTGTGGGTAAAGGGAAAAACCTGATCCTTAATCGAGACGCATTAATGCAGATGCGATTGAACCCGTGCGGGCGAGTCAGTGCCACCTAAAGCGGATAATATCTCGACATAAGAGAAGGAATTTTTCACCAAACCACATGTTCGGGAAGTGTGTTGGTTGTGTGGTGTTGGGGGTAGTGAAAGTTGGACAATACTAATATATGGAAGTGGGAAGGCCCAATCCTTAATCGAGACGCATTAATGTGGATGCGATTAAACCCGTGCAGGCGAGTCAGTGCCGCCTAAAGCGGATAATATCTCGACATAGGAGAGGGAATTCCTAACACCTATGATTAAGGTTGTTGGTTGGGTTCCTATTATAACGAGAACCCTAAGAGGTATCTTGTTGGGTTTCTCTAGGTTGGTTTTTGAATTCTCGGGGACGAGAATGTTTTAAGAGGTATCTGATGTAATGGCCCGGACCTCTCCGACCCATTCATTTGTCAAAAAGAAAGCCACGAAGTGTTCTGGAGGGTAAAATAGACTTTCCCCACACTTTTAAGAATTTTGAAACTACACGTCGTGTAATTTGAGTAAACGCCGTGTAACCCCTTGCTGGGTATACCCCGTGTTGAAGGCCGTGTCCTTGCCGTGTGAAATAAATGGGTACACGCCGTGTATCCAATACTACACGCCATGTAGTCTCTCCCCGCGTACGCGTTACCAGTCAATGGCCGTGTGCCGTGTTGGAGCTGTGTCTTTGCCATGTGAAATAAATGGGTACAGGCCGTGTGTCCAAACTACACACCGTGTAGTCCCTCCCCGCGTATGCGTTACCTTCAAGCCGTGTGTTGACCAGTCAACGGCCGCGTTCCGCGTTGAAGGCCGTGTTGGAAGACGCGTGGTGACCATGTGAAATGGCTGAGTACACGCCGTGTACCATAAAGTACACGCTGTGTACTTTTTATTTTCTCGTATATAAAAGGAGGGGTCCACTCCTCCTTTTCAACACACCCCTCTCCTCCCCTCTCCTTTGAGAAAAGCTCTCCCAAGAGACTCGAAGGTACCCTATTCTTCCATAACTTCTTCGTCCGAGCTCCGATTTATGATCTGTCAGTGGCCACAGGATCGTAATGACGAGGCAGAACTTCTGAGCTTGGATCCATTGTCTTTCCTTCGGCCTTTCCTTTCCAAATTCCACCTGAGGAGGTTTTTCCGGGACTCGACAGAAGTAACGGACGCCGACGAACATCTTCTAAAGTTGATTCGGGGGAGCGTTGTGATCAGAACCTTTTGAGGTAAGGATCTTACCTTTGCCTCTCTCTAATTTGTGCATCATGCGGGGTGGGTGTCCTCTTGTTTACGTGAAATGTATTTGAACCGGTGTAATAAAGATAATAACTGGCTTATACAACAGGGATTGGAAGTTTGTGAATGCGGTTACTTTATTTTTTTATATCCTGTGATATTATGTTGTGAATTGAGTAGGCTTATGCCTACTGAAAATCACGGTCGTTGGGGACCTTTACTTGCGCAATTAAATGTTTCCCTATCTTTCTAGACCGTTTTTGTGATTGGAACTTTGTGGAATGTGGGAATTGGTTAATCACGTAAAGTTGGCTAATTAAAATATGGAACCCTTATGTGATCACCCCAGTTGAACAAAATGGAATAATGAACATGTGGGTGTTGTCTTGGTTACGTGGCATGTGATGGGGGTGTTTTGTGGGTTGTTGTGGATCGGGTGAGCAGCGGGGCTGTGGTTGACTTGGTTGTGGGTTGGTGTGAATGATATGATGGTGATGGGCAGCAGGGCTGTGATAAATGGTATTAAAGGGATAATGATATACGGGTTTCAGTGTGTTTGTGGTTATGGTGGTTGGTAGCGGGGCTGCAGGGATGGGTTTAAATGTGAACGAGATATGGGTTGTGAGTAATAAATAAAAAGTGGAAGAGTTAATAAATGGTGGGGCATGGTAGTGGAACGGGATAAATAATCAATGGGTTGGTTGGTTAATAAGAAGGTATTTGTTGTGATTGTGTTTTCCTAACTTGATTTGTGGTTGGAAGAGATATGTTCTATGAACGATCGATGTGGTTGGTTGTGGATAGTTGCCCAGTAGTTAAAGAAGTAATAAACTAATTCTACTGAAACGTGAAAATCTAAATGGGGTTGGGTTTGTTTGTTGTATGCATGCTTTGTGGTAGCAGTGCCGAGGAACACGCTCAGTTTCTCTGTTTAGAAGCCATAGGTTGGGCTGAGTGGTTGCTATATATATATATATATCTATATCTTTTGTGTTTTATCGCACCCCACCCGTGTTGAGTACTTAGTGCCGAACACTCCCATTTCATGGGAGAGGGTGTTTTCCCCTTAGTTACTAGCTCCTTCCTACTACTTCTTCCCTAGGCTGTGATGGCTTGAGGCGACCTTACACCTAAGACTCTTTGGGTAGGTTTCGATTGGGGTGGATTGGCCCAAGACTCTTCGGGCATGTTTAATTTTTCCCAAGAATCTTCGGGATGAGGCCCAGGTGTGTGCGGGTGAGATACGTGGTGGTGAGGCCCAGGTGTGTGCGGGCAGGATACGTGGTGGTGAGGCCCAGGTGTGTGCGTGCAAGATACGTGGTGGTGAGGCCCAGGTGTGTGCGGGCGGGATGTGTGGTTGTGAGGCCCAGGTGTGTGCGGGCGGGAAGAGTGTGGCAGCGTCAGGACGTTCGCTGTTAGGAGGAGTAGCTAACTAGTGGGAAATGGTGCGGGGTACCCAATACTCTTGTTCTTATATACTACTACCTGTCATGATTGTGTTTTGGTGAGAGTGTATGGTGAGGTTGGGTGGATATATTTCCTTGCTAGGTTTCTTCTGTTGTTCTCACGGGACATTAGGATGTATCCCCACTTGTGCACGAGAGCTTTAGGTTTCCCTACTGAGTATACTTGTATGCTCACCCTACGTTTACTTTCAGGTTTCCAGGAGGACTACCAGGGCCGTGAGGGACCCTACTAGTCGGACAGTTGGAGTTTTTGCAGTTGGTGTACTCTTGTTTTCTTTTGGTATTGTACTTTTGAGCTTTCTTGTACTTGTACCTTGTTATAAAATTGTTTAAACATGCATGTGGGCTTGGTTTGGGTTTATTCTATACACTTGTTCTTTTCCTTTTTGGTGGTTGACTTGTCCTATTTCCCGATCTTAAAATAATAAAAGGGCAATGCCTCCCATATTTGTGAAAACTCATACCCTTGGTGCTAGTCTCCAACCCGGGACGTACTGGAGGCGGGATTCGGGGGTCATTATCTCCCTTTCACCATTTCCAGCTCAGGAGGGGCATATTTGGTGGGAGGGGGTCGTGATAATGTAATTAAAGATAATAAATAAGGTTAAATGATAATATAAGTCATTTTATTATTTTGGGTGAGGATAAATCATTTCATAAAACTTTAATGATAATCGCTTGGATTATTTTCCACGGTTTCGCACACAACGAGATTGTTTTGATTTATTATTTTACATAAAGTGTGTATGATGATTATAGAACATCCCATAAGATAAAATACATATATTATGATATTTTTAAATTATAAAAATTGTTTCATGACCATCCATAAAGATGGTAAATGAATTTAAAAACTTCATCGTCCTTGAATGTGATAAATTAACACACCTCGAACGATGTTTTCATTCTTAGTTTAAAAGAGGTGGAAAGAGAGATTGTAGCACCCCAAGGATTTATAAATAAATGAACGAAACACTGAGTCTCCACAAAACACTACATTTTTGTAACCTAGCTAGTAAACATAATTTTTCCACCTCTGTGATTTGAATTTTGAAAAAATGACAACACGGTTGTATTTAGTAAGATATTTAGAGTTTAATAAAAAAACATAATTTTTGGTGAATAGTAACATACCCTTATGAATAGTAATATGAACCTTACTAATATTAAATCATATTATTATTTTATTTTATTAAGGTTATAAGATAATGAGATCTTTATTAATTTTTCAAGGTAATATAAAACGAATCATAGTTTTAAAATTATTATTTTTTGAATAAATTATGATTTTATTTAAAAATTAAATTAATAATATTTATAAAATTATTTAAAAAAAATGGAGTTCATTTTTGAATTATACACATCAAAAAATGGTTAGGGTGAATTTTTGGGATTTTTCTGAACTACTCAAATTTTTTATGAATAGTAAAATACAGTAATTTACCATATATATACATTATCAGTTAAATTTCACTATTACTAGCATCATGGATGATGTAAGTGTAGGACCCTAGGGCACCCTGAGAGGGGAGGGGTGAATCAGGGTGTCAATTTTTTCTTTTAAAACAAGGATCTTATTCCCACGGTGGTAGGAACTCGTTAAACCTATAAGACTGATGGGAGCAGAAAGAAAACAATCACAAGGAAAAAGAGACCACACCGCACTTTTACTTGGTTCACCACTAAGGGATACGTACAAGGATCATACACCGATAGGTTTTCGGTCATATCAAAATCCACTAAACTTCACTAGCTATGGATTATAAAGTTCGGTTACTGTCACTCTGTCCCGGGATCACTGCCTTTACAAAAGTTCAGGGATAACTCACTGCGTCCCTTGGGTAACTCCCGTTGACTCCCCCTAGATCACTGACTTTGGTGAAGTCCCCATCATTTTATAGACATGAAGGTCTCTTCAATATATTCGCATTGAAGTCATTTCCTCTCCATAGCACGAGACTCAGCTTGCATCGAAGTCCAGAATTGATGCTCTTGAATGCACTAAACCACTGAACCGGATAATCAGAACATGAAAACAAGTTTTACTGAACATTACGCGCAAAACCTACCCTTTGCGCATAAGACCTCACTTTTTCGCGCAATATTTTCCTTTCACGTGGAAAAATATTTCGCGCAACAGCACCCTTTTTGCGGAACTGGAACTTTTATGCACAACCTCAACTTTTACGCGCAGTTCTGCCTTTTTTGCGCAGCCCGTAATTTTTCGCGCAAGCCGGAATATTTCGTGCAACTTGGAATTTTTCGTGCAAGATGGAATATTTCACACAACTCGGAATTTTTCGCACAGCTCAGAAATTTTCGCACAAGCTGGAATATTTCGTGCAACTTGGAATTTTTCACGCAACTCCCTTTACATGAACCTTTTACGTGCATCAGCACTTGAATCTTCTCTAAGTCTTCAGACATACGGAATAAGGGGGGGGGGTCACATCTTATTTATAGGCATCGTCAACCCCCATGTGAAAAACCCATCATGGTGGGAAAAACCTCTCATTCGACATGCAATACTTTTTGCGTAGGAATCGTTTTTCGCACATATCTCCATGTTTTTCGTGTATCCCATGCCCTTGACATTTTCAATGTTCTAATTTCGAAACACCTCTTGCGTGAAAGTGTAATAATTCTTTTGAGTCACCTGTAGCCCCAAAAAATATGTGATCTCCCCAATCATTGAAATTTCAAATTTTGATTTCATGTGATTGGAAAATTCATCCACTGATTTTTTCCTACTGCCACCAAATATAATGTCATCAACGTAAACTAGAACCATGAACCAATATTTCGGGGAATTCTTCACATAGAGATTGTGATCTACTCCTCCTCGTGTGAATTCTAGTTTCTTGAGATAAGAGTCCAGTTGGGAATACCATGCTCATGGTGACAGTTTCAAGCCATAGAGAGCTTTCTTTAGTTTGAAAACCTTAATTTCATCATTACCAAGAAGAAAACCCACTGGTTGTTCTATGTAGACTTCTTCTTCAGGTACACCATTCAATAATTCTATCTTAACATCCATTTGATATAATTTATATCCTCTTTGGAGTGCCATGGAAAGGAAAAGCCTGATTGACTCTAGTCTATACACTGGTGAAAAGGTTTCTTCAACATCAACACCTTCAATCTGGGAATATCCTTTACATACTAGTCATACCTTGTTTTTAATAACACTTCCATGCTCATCAAACTTGTTCTTTAAGATCCATTTTGTACCAATCACATTGTGAACTTTAGGTATCTTGACTTGATCTCATGTCAAGTTCTTGTCAATCTGATCTAACTCTTCATTCATTGATTTCACCCAAGATTCATCCTTTGCAGCTTCTTCAAATGAGGATGGCTCCACAACTGACATAAATGTAGATTGTGTGTTATTCCTCATTATTCGTGTTTGTGTTGGGGCACTCGTATCCCCAATTATGTTAGATAGATCACTATCAGCTCTTCGATTTCTCTTGTGAGGTTCAGTCACATTCTCTCCAGCCATGGTTTCAACATCAGATTCTTCTTCTGAGTCAACATCATGATGTGACTCATGGGGGTTTTGTATGCCTTCCTCCATTTTTGTATGTTCATTTACTCCATGTTCACATTCATCCTCGTCTTCTATCTCATCAGCATAGGAATTAATTGAAGCATTTGGGATTTGGCCTTCAATGATCTTAACATCATTTCTTTCCACAATCCTTCCCAAGCGTTTATTGAAACACTTGTATGCTTTTTTGTTCATTGGATACCCAAGAAATATTCCTTCATTAGGATTGTCTCCAAACTTCCCTTGATTTCCTTCTTTATTTCGGATGAAAAATTTGCTTCTGAAAACATGAAAGTATTTCAACAAAGGCTTCCTTCCATGACACAATTCATATGGTGTCTTTGTTTCTCCCATATAAAGCCCTGTTTGATTCTGAATGTGAACTGCAGCTTCAACAACTTCTTTCCAGTAATGGTGAGATATACGGATCTCAATCAGTATAGTCCTGGCCATGTTGTTAACCTATTAATTCTGGTGCCCAACAACTCCAATTTGCTATGGAGTTCTCACAGCAGCTACCTCATGCTGTATTCCATGTTTTTCTAGGTAATTCTCAAACTCAATGGATGTGTATTCCCATCCATTGTCAGATAACATGACTTTTATTGTCCATCCAATATCATTCTCAGAAAATTGGTGATAAGTTTTCATGCAATCAAAAACTTGTCACTTCCTGTGAATAACCATTACACATGCCATTCTACAATAATCATCAATTAAAAGTATGAAGTACCTCTCTCCATGAGTTCCATCAATGTTTATCGGGCCACATACATCTATAAGGATGAGATCAAGAAGATGTGATGCCCTTTTCTTCTTTGGTCGATATGAATTACAGATGAGCTTCCCCCGTATGCAAGCATCACAAGTCTTTTACCGTTCACGTTTCAGAATGGGGATATCCATGACTATATTTAGATTATATATCTTTTCCATGTCTTGTTGGTTAGTGTACCCCAGCCTTCGATGCCATAGGTTGTTTTCTTCTTCAATAGAGAAATAGAAAGAGTTCACTTTGCTGTCAACCTGATATAAGTTTCCATCTATTCTGCAACCATTCATATGAGAATTACCTATTTTTCCTTTTATAGTGCAGGCTTTTTGATTAAAAGTTACTATGAGACCTGAGTCACAATGTTGACTCACACTGAGGAGATTGTGACATAGACCGTCCACATAAATAACTTCAGTGTTCTTCAGCTCTCCATTGGCGAGAGCAGTATTTCCACTGTCTTTAATTTTCAAAGAACCATTATTACCAAACCTTACTATTCCATCAACCTTCTTTTTAATGTTCTTCAAAAGGTCATCATTTCCTGTCATATGGTAAGAGCATCCACTATCAAGAATCCAGGTGCTCCTACTTTTTGTAGCTTTGAGGGATACTTCTGTAAGATTGGATTTCTCGATCTTCTTCTTTTCTTTCCAAGAGATATTGGATTGAGTATAGGATACTGATGGTATTCTAATTCTTTATTCCACACAATCAGATTCCTCATATCCATAATCTTCTTCTAGAGGAGAAAACCTATTCTTGAGAACAACACCATCAAGAGGGTGAGTATTGACACGTATCTGAGAGTTTTATGAATCTCTCCTGTCGTACCTCTGCCTACAATACATATATTTGTGGACAAAGTTAGAATAATGAAAACAATATCCATATAAACTATTTCTTCTGTAAGATGGAGGATATGAAATCAGTCTCCTTTTTTGACTTCCCAGATCGTCCCCATTCAAGTAACTCCTTGACTCTTCGCAATATGACATGGTATGGCATAGATAGCCACAGAACTGACACTTCATGAGGGGAAATGTATTCTCACTTATATTTCTCCTCATGCCTTCTTCGTTGGGAGAATGGTTGGACTGTCTGTCATTTATAAAAGTTTGAGTATAATCTTCAGTTCTTCTTTTAGTTTGGATTGAGGGTTTCTTTTCCAGTACTTCAGGCAACATTTCAACATGTCAAACTTTCATCTTATCTTTCTTTTGGCTCTCTTCACTTCCAGTAGTTGATGTCTCAACTTCACAGCTGATTCCACTCTTTCCCATGCAAGCGGGTCTTTGATCACTCAAGATTTTTCCAACCCTATCTGTACCACGCTTGGATCTTACCAGTAATTATGCATATGAGAATCTTCCAAACTGAATTTTCTTCTTACCCCCATTTTTGGTTGATCGACACTCAAGTTTACTCTTAAGAGTAACAACTTCTTCCTCAAGACCCTCAACAGTCTTGGACTTCTCTTCTAGTCTAGATGTAAGGTCATTTATGACATTTTCTTGTTCTTTAATCCTATGCTTCAGTTCCATAATGTTTTCTGTTCTTTCAAGGATTGAACATTTAACTATCACTAGTTCTTCTAGTCATTCAATTTCAGCTTCTAGCTCATCAACATATTTTGATGAATCTTCCACCATTTCTTTCTACTTATTGCATATCTTACATTTGTTCTCAATATTTAAAAAGGAATCCTTAATTTTCAACTTGGGATCACCATTAGGAGTTATATGATTGTCTCTATATTTATTGATCAAGAGTTCTAGATTTTCAATGGTAGCCATCATGGAAGCTTGGTTTCCAGTTTTAAATTCTGGTTCTTCTTCTTCAGAGAATTCAATATCATCCTCTTACTCTTCACAGAAAAAACTCTTCTTCTGTACCTTCTTTCCATATTTGAAGTCTCCCTTTTTGAAAAACCTTTTTCGAGGATTCTCAATGTTTTCTGCTTCACTCTCTTCATCATTGAACTTTTTTTTTGCACTAAGAGGCAATGTGCCCATTTCTTCCACAACAAAAGTAGGCCAGAGGTAACTTAACTTTAAATTTACCTTTTCCCTTCTTCAGCTTCTTGGAAATGAGAGAAATAATTTCTTTTTTCTCATCATCTTCACCACCACTATCTTCTAAATTTTTTAGTTTTTCCATGGATTTGAATTCCCTTTCCTTGATAACATGATTTATAGCTTCTTCGGGTTTGACTCTCATCTCATATTCCACTAGACTACTTAGCAGATCATCTAGAGATAGTTTTGATAGATACCTTTCTTCAAGGGCTGAGAACTTTACATTGTACATAGGAGGAATTCATATCAAGATTTTCTTTATGATATTAATGTCTTTGATTTCCTCTCCAAGCCCTCAAATTTCTCCCACTACTTCAGTGATTCGATTGAAGAATGAATATGCATTCTCATCAGGATGCATCTTTAGATCGTCAAAACTATTGTTCAGGACTTGAAGTTTTTCCTCCTTCACTTTGTTGTCTCCTTTATAGATATTTTCAAGTTTATCCCACATAGACTTTGCTGAGGTGTAACTCATCACCTTTAGATAGATCTGATCTGAAAGAGACGTAGTGATAGCATTCTGATCTTTAGCATCTTCATCAAGAACTTTGCTGTCTGTATCTATCATAGCAAGACCTATTGGATCAGTAACATGTATTCCTTGCACAGTAGAAAAGAGTACTTCCATTCCAAGGGATCTTAAATGATATCTCATTCTGTTATTCCAAATTTGAAAATTACTTCCATCAAAGAGAGGGATTCCCCTAGTAGTGACTGCATTTTCCATGACGACAAAGTACGGATCTAACACCAATAACCTTTACCAATTGATACCACTTGTAGGATCCCGGGGCACCCTGAGAGGGGAGGGGTGAATCAGGGTGTCAATTTTTTATTTTAAAACAAGGATCTTGTACCCACGGTGGTAGGAACTCGTTAAACCTGTAAGACTGATGGGATTAGAAAGAAAACAATCACAAGGAAAAAGAGACCACACCACAATTTTACTTGGTTTGCCACTATGGGCTACGTCCAAGGAGCATACACCGATATGTTTTTAGTCATACCAAAATCCACTAAACTTCACTAGCCATGGATTAAAAAGTTTGGGAATAGTCACTGTATCCCATGCTCACTGCCTTTACAAAAGTTCATGGATAACTCACTGTTTCCCTCAGGTAACTCCCGTTGACTCCCCCTGGCTCATGCATTTGTTGAAGTCCCAATTAGTTTATATATGTGAAGGTATCTTCAATATATTCGCATTGAAGTCTTTGCCTCTACTTAGCATGAGACTCTGCTTGCATTGAAGTCCAGAATTGATGCTCTTAAATGCACTGAACCACTGAACCAGATAATCAGAACGTGCAAATAGGTTTTATGTACTATTACGCGCAACACCTACCTTTTTCACGTAAGACCTCAATTTTGCGCGCAATATTTTCCTTTCATGCAGAAAAATATTTCGCACAACACCCTTTTCGCGCAACTATAACTTTTACACGTAGTTTTTCCTTTTTCGTGCAGCCTAGAATTTTTCGCGCAAGCCAGAATTTTTCATGCAACCCACAATTTTTCACGCAAGCCAGAATATTTCACACAACTCGGAATTTTTCAGACAACACTTAATTTTTCTCAAAATTCGGAATATTTCATGCAACTCTAAATTTTTCATGCAACTCCCTTTAAAGGAACATTATACGCGCATCAACACATGGATCTTCTCTAAGTCTTCATTTATATGGAATGAGGGGTGTCACCTCTTATTTATAGGTGTCATTGACCCCCACGCATAAAACCCATCATGGCGTGAAAAACCTCTCATTCGACATGCAATACTTTTCGCACAGGAATCGTTTTTCGCACACATCTCCATGTTTTTTGCGCAGCCCATGCCTTTTCCATTTTTCAACGTTCTAATTCCGAAACAGCTCTTGCACAAAAAACCTCACTCCACTATTTCTCACACCATGCTATTTTTCACGCACCACGCTATTTTTTGAACACCATGCTATTTTTTACGCCCAACTCACCTATTTTGCGCACCACTTCCTCTTTGCACGCACCTGCATTTTCCAACAACCCATGTCTTCATTTTCCAATTTTCAGGCCCAAAAATTTGGAAAACACTGGAAAATGGTGCCACCTTCAATACTGTTGTCTGCTTGAACTATATAGTCACTTTACTGACACACATTCAGAACTTCCAATGAGGATTGACAACAAACACAAACCATACTCTAATTCATGCATAGAACGACCATGGTTCCAATAGTAAGCACACTTTTTTAGAACTCACATACACCTATTACTATTATGGGTCACATGAATCAACACTATTGGTTGTCTTGAGGGAAATACTAAAATAATGAATAATTTATTCAAAAATCACCCTCTCCTCCACTATAACCCCCTCACTACCTCTTCTTTTCACTCCTCTCAAGCATTGTTCCTTGTTTAAATTCCACTCAAATCACCTCCCAAGATCCTCCCCCACATCTAGAATCCCTTGGTCTCATAAAAATACCAAAATCTATCCTCTAAATAGGCTCTCAAGGAAGACAACTTCAAGAGGAAAATTCCTCTTTTCATTTCTTTTATTTCAAGTTCATTTCTTTTCTTTTTCTTTCCTCACCTCCTTTTATCCAAATGTTATGATTAATCCAATAGCTTACATGTATTGGAATTTTTTTATGATAAAGGAATAATTATTCATGGTAAAGGAATAATTACTTATCATCTCTCCTTTCCCCTTCTTTTATACTAGAAATGAAAACACCATCCAAGATTTGTTAATTTATCACATTCAAGGACGACGTGTTTTCAATTTCTACTACCATCTTAAATTTTGGTCATGAAACCATTTTGATGGTTAAACTAGACTATAATATATTTATTATAACTTATTTAAGGCTTTGGAATCCTTTTTTATACATTATATTAATTTATAAATCAAAATGAGTTCGTTGTGATCAAGAACCGCCAATTAACCCAAAAAATTATCATTAAAGTTTTATATAATGATTCATTTTCAATCCGAATAACCAAATGAATTTTATCACCATTTTATATTCTATTTTTTTACTAATAACTTATATCTTCTATTATATAAAACCATTATTATTCTATATTTTTATCCGTACATGAATATAAGTAAACCGGTCATGAAACCCAAGGAAGAAAATGCTCCCAAACATTGAAATTGAATCTCTTAACCCATTAAAAGGCCACAAATGAACCTAAATATGGTTATAATAAATTAATTAATTATAGATGAGGTTTTTTATTCATTAATTGATGAACCTAAATTTGATTATTCAGGTCATTAAGATCAAGTGAGGAACACCGTCAGACTTAAGGTAAGGGGTTTCTACCCGAACCTCCATTTTTCATTCAGGTTACTCTTATTCTATACTAAAAATAATTAAATTATTATTTATTTATATTTACTTCTCATATATTCTGTCACAATTTTCTATATATTTGTACCAACCAGAATCCTACTTTCATTTTTGGGGATTTATATGTTTTAAAAAGATCTTTCAAAAACTTCTTCCTGAAATACAAGCCTAATTCATGGGAATTTCTCAAAATCTTACCTATTTTCATGGGAACTCTATATTCTATTTTTATAAACCATTATATTTATAAAATCACTCATTTTATTATGAAAATATTATCTTACCTTACTTCTGGTTTTATACAAGGACTTTTCCAAAAGAACTATTCTTTTCAAATTAAAAGAGCATTTATCTAAAGAATTACTCGATGATTTTATATGAGTATATTTATCTATTTCAAAAATATTGTTGGTTATTGTGTGTGATATCATCTACCATATTTAATTGAATGGTTTATGATTAGTTTTAATGGGGATTTACTATCTTAAAACCATTCACCAATTTACTCCGAATGGTTAGTGTTTATTATTAATGTTCGGGGAAAGTTATTTACATTTCATATGTTAGTTTCAATATGAATGTATATGTTGTTTATGTTTATCCCCATTCATATGAGGAATTAATTGGACTTAATAAGTGATGGGTGGAGCCCGATATAGCCCTTTGATGCATCAGTAGGTCTCATGAGACAAACTACGGTCTTGGCATAAGGCCTTGAAAAAATGATTGTTTATTGTCTTGGCATGAGGCCTTGACGATATAATTATGATGTCTGACATTATGAATTCCATAATTATAAAAATATTAACTGAAAGTTAATGAGGTTATTAGACTAGTAGAATACCCATGATTATTCTTTATTATTACATTATTTATTCAGATCTTATTCCTGCCATAATGTGTTCAAGTTAATTTTTAAAGGAATGTGTTTTTAGTTATTCACCATACCAAATGTTTATGTTTATGATATCTTCTGATGTATTTTTTACCCTTATTGATCATTTTAGGTCACCCCTTTCTTATGTTTCTTTTCCCAAGGACATGAAGAGGTATATTATGAATGACATATAGAAATAACCTAGGAGTTATGGATGTTGTCAAAGGAGTTTCTAAATTATTTTTCCTTTAAAGTCATAATGTTGAAATTATGTATATATATGGTTTTTCAAAACTAATAAACTATTTATTCCTTCAGGATATGAATTTCTTGTAATCATGGAAATGTAATCAAATAAGGCATCGAATCTGGGCAACCAGAGTCGGGTCTTTAAGGTTGGTATCAGAGGAAGTTTAAGAGAAAACTTGGAAACTAGATTTAGAAAATATAGATTAGGGAACAAAACCCTAAGATAGTATTTGAGGATAAAAATACAAGAACATTGTAGAGACCCAAATCTTGATATACATGGACATTACATTACTATAACATAATAATTAATACATAAAAAAACAGACACCAAAGGACCATAATAGTTTAGTATCCTTGGAAACATGGAACATAATCTACAAATCTTGGTGAAAGATCTTCAACATCTCCCATAAATATCTTCCATTTTTTTTCTTACCTAAAACCTTTCTTTATATCCTGGGGAAAAGAAAACATATAAAGGGTGAGCTCAAATGCTCAGTAAGGGTAATCATGGATAAAATAAAACAAACCATATACATTTGAACTTCAAAACATGATCATAATATTTAAACATCAAAATATTGAGCAATGACATAAAACATGGCAGTACATAAGGCATAGATCATAAAGAAACATTAATCATGATAAAATAGAATCGGAATAAAACATGTAATTGTGGAAACCATTAATAACATGTTATGATTTCTATAGTATCCAAGGCATTGATGCTAAGACCATCTTAGTGGACAAAGTCCTTTTCTGAATCGAGTTCACTCCACATTCCAATCCTGTATCACTGAACCAGATTAATTTTCCGTTCCAGCCATGTATATCTCATGAGATATAAATCTTTACCCAATGAATTGGAGAGATATATAGGTCCCACCCATCTCATAATGAAATCATTCTTACTTGTTCCACAAAATAAACATAAATAATTCATCATAACCCAAAGAATAAAATGGGTTTCATAAACATCATCCCATCATAACATAATCCATATAAAACAAATGGATATCATTTCATCTTAAGAAAAGTGAAAACATGTAAATCATAGAGACATTATACTTGAAACATAAACATTCTAAATAATATCATCTTAGATAGAAAATAGTTTTGATAAAACACTTTAAATGAATTCTTGATGAAAATATCCCTTCTTCTTAAAAATCATTTTCTTTTCACAAAATGCCACACAATTTTAAAAGAAAAGGATTTTATTGAAAATAACCATGAAAACATGTAGAGGAAGCTTCATGAAAATTAGGCATTATGAAACTGTAAAAATCCATTCATGCCGTATAAGTTAAAAAAAACATTCTCCTCGTACTTTTGCCAGAAAATTCAAAAAGTTCCTTGCACGGTAAACAAAAGAAAGATTCCTTCCATAACACAATGTAAAAGTCAAAAAGGGGTAAAAATGAATATAAAAATAAATTAAATAATATTAAACACTTTATGAAAAACATTTTTATGGACATTAATGAAAAATATAACCCCATTAAATACTTACATATAAGAAATCTCAGATAAAAAATGAGATTTGCAAAATTATCCCTTACCTTATGTCTGATATGCTTCGTATGTATCTGAATCTCCTGTATAATGATTTAAATAATGTCATTTAATTATTAAAAAATCATATTCATTGTTATGATATCATATATGGTTCAATTATGACTTTATATTGCCCGTTCTTTTGTAAATTCCAAGTTAAAGCAACGTTTTGGGAAAAATCATTTTATTTATCCTACGTGTGTGGACTTGTTGTTCTTGATATTATTTTTACTTATATCATGATTTACTTAATTCCATAATATGAATCATGATTTATATATCATATATATCCAGTATATATATATATATATATAATAGATAGATAAATGAAATGAAATACACTGTTCATGGAGACGGTAGGCCGTACGTACGCATGAATGCTGTTTTCCTTTCCTTATTGACTTGAATGGAAGTAAGTAGATGACATATATATATATATATATACATAAATCCAGTAGTTTTATCATGTCATATATTTCATTATTATTCATTATATATACTTTATAATCATTCTTGAGTGGTTAACATGGAGAATGAGTCTCATCGCGTCGTGGAGACGGTAATCCGTACGTACGCACAAGCGATGATATCGTTCCCATAATTATTGAATTGAATTGGAGTGGATGATATAATATCTCAGAATCATTATTATGTTATAATAACTATACATAGTTATTCTTTACACCAATATACCCATCCAAGTAAGGTGGTGGTGGAAAAATAGATTACACCACGGCGTGGAGACGGTATTCCGTACGTACGCATGCACGATAATTTCATTTTCTATAGGATGGATAGAAGGTGAAATGGGGTTGTTTCATATTTATAATAACATATTAGTATATTAGTGATAATTATGTTATTAATTTATAATGAAACAACTAAATAAGAATAAGTTGAAGAAGGAAGAAACTTGAAAGAATTGGTAAAAGAGATTACCTCTTCTTCGACGCACCTCTTTTAAGATTCCTCTTAAGGCACTGGAGTTGGTCTTTTGAGGAGACCAGAACCTCTATAATATTTCTAGGGAAGTTGAGAAGGGAAATGGGCAGGGTTTGGCCGAGCTTGAAAGCTCAAAATTGTGTAAAGAGAAGAGGGAGGAGGTGCCCTTTTATAAGGGAGGAGAGGGGCACTTTAGGAAAAACATAAAATATTATTTTATAATAAATTCATATTCAGTTTATAATGGTTCCAAAGTGACTTATTTCGAGAAGATAATGTGGGGATGGGTCAAAATACTATCAACCAATAGGTTTTAGACAAGTTTAAGTTACTATTTTAACCTTATCATTTAGATTTAACTTTTACCGTGTCTTCTTGTTTTCTTAAACTATATGGTTAATAAAATTACTATAACAAGCCAAAAGAACCCCAAGTGGTTAATTATTAATATATATAACCTTATCTAAGTCATTTGGCTGATCCTTATATTTTTAGGAATAAAATAAAAATTAATAATATAATATTTGTTTTAAAAACTATTTTATGTCAATTTTGACACTATTTGGTAATTGATTTTTGTGAAAATCATAACAACATTATTAGTTTGAAAAAGGTTAATTAAATCAATAATAACATGTCATATTAACCTATAAAATCAGTGTAATTTATAAAAAGTCTCAAATTACATTTATTTGGGTATTTATAACATCAATTTTGTTAATATTTCATTAATAAGGTAATTACTACATCATCATTGTGTCATAAATAACTTAAATAATTTAATTTCTAAAAATTATAAATAAAATACCATTATATAGGAAATCCTTTTAGATTTATAATGAATATTTATAGTCTAATTTATCTTATGTATAATCCTATAGTAAAAATGTTTTATTTATTAAACTTTGATTTTAACTATTTTAACTCTTCTTTAAATAAAATAATAATAAAAGTCTTAATCTAATCCAAGTGAACCTAAAGGGTAATATTTTATTCCTAAGCTTGTTTTTGGTTTAATTACACTTATCCAATAGAATTAGGACAAGTGTTAGGGTAATAATAATATCTTTTTTACCCTTAATTACCCTATTTACTTTTAACCGTGGTAAATAAAAATAAAAGTCACTATTCACCAAAAATTATTTTTATCTTATTGAACCACATTTTACTCCTTGATGTTAACCATGTCTCTCGGATTTTTGAAATTCTACTCATAGAAGCGGTAAAATTAAGTTTTGTGTAAATTTTCAAATTTTCCTAGGAGGTGGGTAAAAGACGGTGAAAAGTTCAATAAAATTTATATTTATATATAAAATTATTATAAAATGACTCCAATGAATTATATTTAACTTATGTAGGTATTATGTATCAATTTTGACCTAAAATAAATTTAAATAAAATAAATAATTATTTAAATAAAAAGTTGGTTTTTAAATAGTAACCCAGTGTTTTCACTATTCATCAAAAATTGAAAGTTTTCAGAAAAATACAAAAAATTAAACCTAGGCTAATTTCGATATTCCGAATCCAAAAATGATGTCCATTTTTAAAGATAAAATTTATAAAATTTCAAAAAGTGGGTATTACTATTCATAACGACTAGTTCATAATAATATTATAATAATATCTCGTTTAGTGAAACTCGGTATAACGTACTACACACACTGTCGAGGAAGGTCTTGATTTCGTGTAATGCAAGCCAAGTCAAGGATGCATGTAGTGAAAGCTCCATTTGGTGTTGTGTATAACATAATCAAAACTTATTTCATTTAAACATTAAACAGAATCTATACTTAATGTTGTGTAGAATAATTTCCACAAAACAAACTTGAAATTGTGTGTAACACGAGCCAAGAATAGTGTTGCGTATACTACAAGCTAATACGGTGTTGTGTATAGTACAAGCTAATATTTGTGTAGTGTATAATAGAAGACATCAAAGAAATTAAAAATAATATATCTCATAAAATCTCGGGGTGTTAAATTCTACCCCCCTTAAAATGAATTTCGCCCTCGAAATTTGTCAGAGTTATAAATAGTTTTCTACTTGAAAGTTTCTTTCACAGAAACCCACATCGTAAAAAGGAATACCAAAACGGAACTTTAAAAACTAAATTATGAAATGTAACGGTTACCCAAATTAAAAAATCATTGGGTTTCCACATAGGAGAACGTAGGTGAAAATATGGATATGGAAAAAAAATCTAACCATTATGTTCTGATGAAGAGTGGTAGAGGACATGACCATGAAAAAGACAACAATCACAAAGCCATAAATTTGTGATGATCTAAGGTACCATCTGATTCATCGGATATAAGAGCATTAGGACAACATTTTTGGTTTTCCATATCATTTCCCTAAAGTTTAAAATTTTGAATTAGAAGAAATACATACTTGATTTTGGTACAATCTCACTGTTATTTGTGCCTTGAACAATTTCCACTTCATCTCTTAAAGAAATGAAGTTGAATTTGTCTTCCGTGAAGTGTTAGCAGATCATGCGATAAAATTATAGGTCATTCCATCTGTCTCAAACATAAGGTTAGAAAAAGTTATATACATAAGTCCATATATGGTGAGATTAATCATATATGGTTCCTAAAATTGACGTATACTTCGTATATCATACCACATAATAAATTGAAACTAATTTATACTAACCAGGGACTTCCTGTAGGCCAGTGGTAGGCGATAAAGGCCTGTCTCACTTCAGTTGTGGGTTCGATTCCCTTAACTTTGTCCAATGCAACAGGTTGTCTCTCGTTCTGTAGGTTGTCCTTTTTCTAAAACCATACTATTATAACATTCTAAAAATAATATCAAAAAAAAGTTCTATCCTTAATCAATACTATCTAATGTCCAACATAATCTATTTCAAATCTTTAGGCTTATCCAAAATACATATGTCCAATCTCATAGTATAAAGAAAAGGATTACTTAAAAGGTCAGATAACAAGCACGTGAATAACATCATTTATCCCCCATATATCATAAGATATATCTTGTTGGTCACATTCCAAACCTGTGAATACCTTAATCATGTATTCTTTTGAAACATGAATTACCATAGAACCTTAGTGAAAACATGAGTGCTGTCAAAAGTTAACTCTTTCCACTTAACAAAATCCCAAAATTTCAATATACTTAAACAATGATATCACTTTGTCCTTATATCAGCCATGAGGTCATTAATACTATCAAACATCTCATTATCTCCTTATCCTTTCATTATACACATATAATCTACATTCCAAAAATATTTGAATAACCTTTCATGGTCACCAGTACCATTCATCATATACTTTCAAAAACTCAAGGAAATACAATAGTGTAACAATACTTAGATTTTTCTTTATTCCATAGTACCATACATTATTCTTGATAAACATACAATCATTACACTACCTTCTTAAACCACTGACTGGGCTTCATCATTTCTTTCATCTCATATATCATTTGTAGTCTCTTCATCATCATCAACATAAATACTACCCATACGACCATGATGCTTCTCTTCATGAAATTTTCCCTTAGAGCATTGGTTTGCATAATGCCCGTACATTCCACATTTCAAACATTTAACCATGGTTGATGTCTTAGAAATACCATTATCCTTATCCATGGTGTTAACTGAACCTTTTACTTTACAATTACTGGCTTTGTGTCCTTATTTTCCACACCCAAACATCTTTCAGTTCCTTTGAAACATTCTCCCTGATGCCTCTTCCCACATGATTTACATGAGGGAAATTGAACTTTACTTCCTCTATGATCATCATGAAACTCCATCTTTCTCTTATTATATGAGTTGTGAAACTTACCAAAGTTGAGATTATTGATCATATTATGAGATTGCTAATTAGGCATAATAACGATATGTGGACTTCCAGATCCAATTTCATTTGGTTTCTCATGAATAATATTTTTCCATTGTCCATCATATCCTCCATTATCGTGAATCTTCCTATTTCCAACCATTTTATAAAACCCAAAAAGAATAGTGTGAGAGGTGAAAATCATAATCAAGGGGGAGTAACTTCAATATATAACATCTTAGGTTTAATTATAATATCATTACCTTAATTCTTGGACTATAACCTATACTTATAGTAAACCTTAGGGACATCCCTATACTTATACAATAATTTACCATATATATACATTATCAGTTAAATTTCACTATTACTAGCATCATGGATGATGTAAGTGTAGGACCCCGGGGCACCCTGGGAGGGGAGGGGTGAATCAGGGTGTCAATTTTTTCTTTTAAAACAAGGATCTTGTTCCCACGGTGGTAGGAACTCGTTAAACCTGTAAGACTGATGGGAGCAGAAAGAAAACAATCATAAGGAAAAAGAGACTACACCACACTTTTACTTGGTTCACCTCTAAGGGATACATACAAGGATCATACACCGATAGGTTTTCATTCATACCAAAATCCACTAAACTTCACTAGCTATGGATTATAAAGTTTGTTTACAGTCACTCTGTCCCAGGATCACTACCTTTACAAAAGTTCAGGTATAGTTCACTGCGTCCCTCAGGTAACTCCCGTTGACCCCCCTAGATCACTGCCTTTGGTGAAGTCCCAATTAGTTTATAGACATGAAGGTCTCTTCAATATATTCGCATTGAAGTCATTTCCTCTGCATAGCACGAGACTTAGCTTGCATCGAAGTCCAGAATTGATGCTCTTGAATGCACTAAACCACTGAACCGAATAATTAGAACATGAAAAAAAGTTTTACTGACAATTACGCGCAACAACTACCCTTTGCACGTAAGACCTCACTTTTTCACGCAATATTTTCCTTTCACACGGAAAAATATTTTGTGCAACAACACCCTTTTTGCGCAACTAGAACTTTTATGCACAACCTCAACTTTTACGTGCAGTTCTGCCTTTTTGCGCAGCCCATAATTTTTCGCGCAAGCTGGAAAATTTTGCGCAACCTGGAATTTTTCATGCAAGCTGGAATATTTCACACAACTCAGAATTTTTTGCACAGCTCAGAATTTTTCGTACAAGCTGGAATATTTCGCGCAACTCGGAATTTTTCACGCAACTCCCTTCACATGAACCTTTTACGTGCATCAACACTTGGATCTTCTCTAAGTCTTCAGCCAAACGGAATGAGGGGGGTCACATCTTATTTATAGGGGTCATCGACCCCCATGTGAAAAACCCATAATGGTGCGAAAAAACCTTTCATTTGGCACGCAATACTTTTCGCGCAAGAATCGTTTTTTGCGCATATCTCCATGTTTTTCGTGTAGCCTATGCCCTTGCCATTTTCAACGTTCTGATTTTGAAACACCTCTTGCGTGAAAAACCTCGCTCCACTATTTCATGCACCACACTATTTCTCACGACCAACTCAACTATTTCACTCACCATGAGAGATAAATTAAATGTATTTAAATATTTTAAGTAATTCCATGTGTGTCCCCTCCTCATATAAAAGGGTACATCATATTCTCCCTTATTCACATAGATTGAGCCTTATATATCATCCAAGACATGACATAATACCTTATTAGATTCCTAACTTTCATGATAGATCCATTTTACTCCTCCTAAGACCAATCTTTCAAGGCTTAAGGTGTAAACCATAGGAGGTGTCTCAAAGAAGATGTACAAATCTTAACCAAAAAATTTCAATTTTATTTCCTCACAAAACTAATCTAAATATATTTTATCTATAATAAAATAATGAATCCAGTATCATAAATAAGATGATATGTTATTATGATTATGGGAAAACCATTTCTACCTTTTTCCATCCTGTATAAAATGAAAACATCACTCGTGAGTACATACGACCTACCATCTACACATAACGGTGTAATTCATTTTCATCAACCCTATACTTGGAAGGTAATAAATATGAATATAATGAATATATATTACTTTTATGACATAATTATGATAGTTTTAATATAATTTATAATTTACCTTCTTACTATTCCACCCATTAAAAAATTATAACATCACTCGTGAATATGTGTGCACTAACACCTCAATAAAGTGACGTGATTTACTTTTTATGTCCACCTATCATGGATGGTTATAAATATGATATATATATATATATGATATTTATTTAATTATTAAATTAATGGAGATGATGAAACCATGAGGAAGATACATGGAATGAAACTACTGAACTGAAACTTACAAGAAACACGAAACAGTTAACACTAACAAATGACAAGTTTAATAAAAAGTTATTAAAAAACTTTTATTTAAATATTATAAGTTGATAATATATGATATTATAAGTATTTATATGGTTCTATAATAGAATTATAATAAATTTAAATAAATAATATAGAGGTTAAAATCACTTAAGAAGCTAGTCGAACATGGGGTAAGGGTTTATTTCACAATCTCATCCTTATTCATAATTTTTTATATTTATGTTTTTGGAATAATATTATATTTTTATTTAAAAAAGAATCTACATTCCTCTACTCTGGTTATTTCTAGTTTTTTTGCTTATTAGTTCCATTTTTAGCTTCTTTGGCACTCAAAAAGTTCAAAATAATGTTTTAAAGGAAGATTGACATTTATTCAATTCAATTAGGAATCAGTTTCCATGTTTATATTTTTATAAAATATTTTCAATAATGTTATTAATATTATCTAATGATTTTTTAAATTCATATTTACACTTCTTTGAATTTCTATAAAAAATTAATAATTAATTTTATTTTCATTTTTCAAATGAAGTACTTTTTACCAAGGGTGTGAAAGAAATATTTCATTTGATGTTTACCATAAGAATATATTTTACTAGCATCGTGACTATTCCTTTACTTAAGGAAGCCTTCACAATTTTCAATTATTTTTTTCAATGAAAATTTCCGCCTAATTTTCTAGTTATTTTTTTATTTTAATATAAGTGATTTCATAATAAAAATTGTATTTTCCTTAAGAAATATTTCAGCAATCATTTTAATGTATTTTCATCTATATTAACATCCTTTGATGAATCTTATACTTTAATTGGGATATAATCTATTGATGCAATCCTACATAATACTCCAAATGGAATAATATCATGTTGAATAGTTTGTTGACTGGGGAAAATATTAATAATTCATATGTTGGTTTTTCAATAGGAATGTTTATTATAATTATGTATTGAATTTATATTCATTTATTTAATATAATGAATGAATTAGACTTACTATCTGATGGGAAGGTCCCGTTATATCCCCTTGAGGAATCAGTAGGTCCCATGATAAAAACTAGTTTGGGTATTTGGCATATGGATTAACTATTTATGTACGATTTCATTGTATACAAAATTGAAAGTGTGATTATTATTTCTCATGTTATGTATTCAATAATTACGATACTATTTTTTATCCATGTGATTTTTTATGTTGTTATGTCATCCATGGATTTATTCCCCTTTTATTATATTAGTTATATGACATATTTCATTATTTTTTACCCTTTCCATATTATTATTTCATTATTTTTCTATGATATATTCTGTTATACGCTTTCCCATATTGAGAATCTGAGATCACCCATTTTAATGTTTTTATTTCACTATGACACCAATATGGGGGCTATGAATGATTCTAGGGATTTATTATAATAAATAATAAGATTCTCACTATAATTTTTGAGTTTTATTTCATGTATTTAGATATAATGTGAGAATCATGTATATATTGAGACTCCTATGACTACTAAACTATTCGACACTTTGGATTTCTATCCCTTGTATTGTTTTACCAATGTAGTATAATAACCACCAACTCTAGTTTAATAGTGTCAATGTGTTATAGTGGGTATCATGTTTATTATAAATCATGAGAACTATAATAAAGAAAACGAAGATTAGATATCATAACTCTATGAAAAAATCTGAGCATAAGTCTATGTATAGGATAATATCATAATATTTTGGTAACATTTAAATGTTGTTGTTTACCTAGAAAATATATCCATATCTGGATACTAGAAAGTGTATGGGCTTTGTAATAGATAAACTTATGGGAAAAAATTCTAAATTGGGTGGATTAGGTTTTATCTCGATCATCATCGATGCACACTGAATGAGATTAATAGACATCTGGCTAGAAAATCCTAGGGGATATACTTTGGTTAATTTACACACTCTTTTCAAAACATTATGGAATATTTGAAAATATTTTTATTATTGGAATATATTCCCCAATATATCAATCTTGTTATTCTAATATTAACTATGAATAATTTTTTTAATTTATGTTAAGTGTTAATCCATATTTAAAACCATATACTATGATTTAATATTCATAATATTACAGGATAATTTAGTATATTCCATGGTTTAGAAAAGGAACCTAGTGGAAAGAATGGAAACCGTATCTATTCACGTAATCTATGATGGTATTTCCCTTATGGGAAAGATAAGGAAGATAGAGATGGAGCTAGAGATAGAGATGGATCTGAATAAATTATAACGTTATTGGGATTTTTCACTCAAGTTATAACTAATAAACTTTCCCATAAATAGAAACTTTCTAAACCCCAACATGGTGAAACAATGTTGGACCTATTCATGTGATAAAAACCTCCATATTTTAATGGGAATATTAATACATTTCTTGCTGAGCAATGGATCATGTACCTATAGAAGATATTTCTCTCTTGGGAAAGAAATGTTAGAGAGAAACATGTCATGGAGATTTATAATCTTAAAGAATAGGTTGATCTATGAGGGTCATTGTTCCACAAAACTAAGGAGTTGGAGAAAATAAATTGTATGTCATGGAATACTTTCAAGGAGACATTATTCCAAAAAACATTCCTCAGGAGAACAGAGATTATATAGAAATGAAATTTCTCAATCTAAGGAAAAAAGATATTAAAATTTTATTTAATATAAATATGACTTTACAAGGTCATTAACTCATGTAGTGGATTATGTTTGTAATCCACAGATTATGATTGAGAATTTCTTTGATGATCATATCCATAGCCTTTAAAGGGTATTAATATCTCAAACATTTTCAATATAAGAATGTAGTATCAAGTGCCGTTAAGATAATGAAATAATTCACCACGTCCTATATTTTATAGGGAAACCATGAAAAGTAGTGGGTGGATGAGAACTCTAGAAGAGGAAATACAAAAAATAAAAAGAAGGGAAGGGTGAAATTTCCAACATGTAAAAATTATAGAAAGAGACCCTATGGAACATGCTTGATGGGAATATGAGTTTTCTTCAAGTGTGCAGAAAAATTCAACCAGGCTCATGATTTCAAGGTCAATAAAGAAACTACCAATGTTTAATACTTCAACTATAATAATATGGGTAACTATGAAAATGAATTCCATATGCGTCAAGATATTTTTCATTTGAAAAAGATAGGGGAGAAAGACTATGCTTATGAAATCACAACAACTGAGGTTAAAGTTTCTAAAGTTTTAGAAACACGTACATTGATCATAGTCACAAATTTTGATAATGATTTATTTTAATTTATATTTCTGCGCTTATTTATATCCTCCATGTTTGATATAATAATTATATTTTTAATGATCACCTAAAGACGATACTTTACTATTAAGGCTGCAAGTGGAAATCTTACCCAACATGGATATGTTAGTCAGTTCCCATTTTGACATATATACATACCCTATTTATAAACACAACTACCCATGGTTTACATTGATAATATCCATTATATGGAATGAATTTAAAATTATAATGTGAACATTTATTTCTGTGAGAATGAGATTACAATTTCTGATAGAGATATAGAATTCCTTATCATCATAGTGGAGACTACATCATCGAAATCATATTTGAATAAACCTCCACTAGCTCTCATTATTATAATTATTAGAGAAGAAGAGTAGACACAAACCATGAATTGAAAAAGTATCCTTTAAATAGAGGATGCGCCTGTTGTTTAGGAAAACATTGATTTGTTTTTTTAAAGAACTACCTAGACACCCACATAAGTATGAAGTTGAGTTTTCTATTGATCTCATCACTATTAAAAACTTATATCTATGACTCTCTAGATGATTTCAATAGTGTAATTAGTTGAACTAAAGAAACACCTATTTGATTTGTCTGATAATATATTTATATGCCCTAGTGTTTCACTATGGGGAGACCATATTCTTTTTTAAGAAGAATAAAGGGTCAATGAGTTTGTGCATCAGTAACAGTAAAATAATATCTATTACTATAAAGAAAAGCATCCTTTCCCCTCATTTAAGACTTATTTGAATAACATAAAGGAGCTTAATATTTCTCAATGAGTGATATTCATACTAGGTATCATCAACTATAAGTAAATAAGGAAGATATTCCATTAAAGATATTTTGTACTAGGTATGAAAATTATAAATTTATAGTAATTCCCTTTGGTTTGACTAATACACCCACTTTTTTATAGATATGATGAACATAATATTCAAGTATTATCATAATAATTATGTTATGGTATTTATTGTCGAGATCATGATATACTCAAAAATATATTATGTGTATACGATTCATTTAAAAATAATTATTAAATCTCATAGAGAAAAGGAGTTATAAGGAATATTTGGAAAATGTGAATTCTAGGTTTAGGAAGTCTCTATTCTTTTCCATATTGTCTCTAAGTATGTCATATCAGTTAATCCTATAAAAATAAAGGCAGTGATGGAATGAAAAATGGATGTAACATCATGTTACTATTTTCAAGTACTCCTAAACCCCCCTTTGGGTCATGATTTGGTTGGGGGTTTTTTAAGGGCTCTTTAGGTAAAAACTTGTATATTTTTTAATGTACTGGGACTGTGCATAGTTGGCGCATGGTTTTCCCAAACTGTGTGCCCTAGTAGAGAAAACCATGAAAAACAAGGTAGTGGGATTTTATCTGGTTGGCACATGGTTTCAAAAACAATGTGTCAACTTAGTAGAAACCACACACCTTTGAAAAAGGGGGCACATGGCTAGGGAACATGGTATGGTCTATCCATGTTGCTCTACCCAGCTCACTGTGCGTATGGGGTTTTTTAATATGAAATTAAGTTTTAAAATCCCGAAACTACTCTTTTGGTTCCTTGATGGACCTGTGTGACCCCATTACATATTATTATTCCTTGGAGGCTCCCAAGAGTAGTTGTTGGCCCCTCTACACCCCTCTAGACGCAAATCAAATCTAGGAGAACGATGTTTGATCTTCTCTCGGTAGGTTTCCTCTTCCCATTCTTTATCTCCCTCCCTCTCTCTTTTCCACCATAGGGTTTTGTAGATATCTATATTGTTTGGAGGATATAATATCCTCTATTTAAGATATTTTATAGAAATAATATCCTTTCACACATATCATTACATGATTTTAAGTATAATTAACCATCAAATTACAAGCCAAGGATCATAAAGTCTAGTGTCTTAGAAGAATAGGTACATAAAACTGAAAACATGGGACTAAATAAAACATTTATTTATTTAATATTCATAAAGATATATTAAATTAATTTGATCCCTTACATTGGCACATGATAAACTAGGGATAATATGAACAAATGGATGAGCTAAAAACCCAAGGGAATAAACATAACAATAAAGATTAGCACACGAGTTAGAAGGCATAACATAATGATATAAAAAGGCAGGGAACATGATTAAACGTAAGGAATCATAACATATAAAACATGGGATCATATAATCATGAAATCATATAAATATTTAAGCAACCCAAACCATTAATTTAGAATGATTCAAGGCTCATTTCACTTAGAGGAGCACAAGTCAAGGCTAACCACCAAGGCCGTTGCATATGGAGCATGAGTCAAGGATAACCACCAAGACCGTTGCACATAAAATCTCATGAGACTAAAATTAACCTAATTAATAGTAGATCTATCTGTGTGCACCCATAATAACATGTTCGTGAATATGATTTTTATATAAGTAATCGTATATAAGTAATGAAAAAATAAACATAAGGGTTCCCATATAAAGAATTGGGTATCATAATCATGTCAAAAGCATAATAAATGAGCGTATCATAAATGTGTACATGAAATAAAGGAAATAAATCATTCATGTGAATTCATAAATAAAGATAGGCCTATATTAGGATAAGTGATGTCAAACTGAAGTGAAAATATTGTCTAAGCAACTTTAGAAATAAAACATTTTAGTATGGTTTAAGGAAAAACTTTTAAGATTCTTTAAAATGGAAAAGTCATAACTGTTTTTATAAAACCAGAATTGAAACAAGTTAGTTTTTAATGATAAAATGAGTTACTTTAAAAAATAATGATGGATTAATATAGATTATGGATCACACTTGAATATGGGTAAGAATTTGGGAAGTTCCCTTAAACTGGTCTTGCTTATCGGGAAGAATTGAGTAGGGAACCTTTTAAAAACATGTATATCTACGAAAAAGAAGGATGAATGGATCTTGATACATGAGTTTGGAATATATAAATATAATTTATAATATTTATATAAAAATAAAAGATCATTTCATTTGGGAAAAAAGAGTGAAGGAGTAACCCAAAGGAATAAAGGAGATTCTGGTAGAATCCATTACCTTAACTTCAAAATAGTTCTGCACTTGATCTTAATGTCCTGAATAATAAAATTAGATTCATTAATTAATAATTAAAGAACCAATTTTATATGTATTTGATTTATTATAACTTTATTAAGTTCATTTATGTTCTTTTTTATGAGGTAAAGAGTTAAATTTCATCATTTGTGAGTGCTCATTTTCTTAATTTTTATAATCGGTTCGCTTATATAAGAGTAGGGAAGTTCATGTAAAATGGAAATTGAAGTCCAGAATTGAAGATATATGTTATTGAAGATAATAAATAAGGTTAAATGATCATATAATCCATTTTATTATTTTGGGTGAGGATAAATCATTTGATAAAACTGTAATGATAATCGCTTGGATTATTTTTCGCGGTTTCACAGACAACAAAATTGTTTTGATTTATTATTTTACATAAAGTGTGTATGATGATTATAGAACATCTCATAAGATAAAATACATATATTATGATCTTTTTAAATTATAAAAATTGTTTCATGACCAGCTATAAAGATGGTAAATGAATTTAAAAACTTTATCATCCTTGAATGTGATAAATTAACACATCTCAAATGATGTTTTCATTATTAGTTTAAAAGAGGTGGAAAGAGAGATTGTAGCACCCCATGGATTTATAAATAAATGCACGAAACACTGAGTCCCCAAAAAACACTAAATTTTTGTAACCTAGCTAGTAAACATAATTTTTCCTCCTCTGTGATTTGAATTTTGAAAAAATGACAACACGATTGTATTTAGTATGATATTTAGAGTTTAATAAAAAAACATAATTTTTGGTTAATAGTAACATACCCTTATGAATAGTAATATGAACCTTATTAATATTAAATCATATTATTATTTTATTGTGTTAAGGTTATAAGATAATGAGATCTTGATTAATTTTTCAAGGTAATATAAAACGAATCATAGTTTTAAAATTATTATTTTTTGAATAAATTATGATTTTATTTAAAAATTAAATTAATAATATTTATAAAATTATTTTAAAAAAATGGAGTTCATTTTTGAATTATACACATCGAAAAATGGTTAGGGTGAATTTTTGGGATTTTTCTGAAATACTTGAATTTTTTATGAATAGTAAAATACAATAATTTACCATATATATATATTATCAGTTAAATTTCACTATTACTAGCATCATGGATGATGTAAGTGTAGGACCCCGGGGCACCCTGAGAGGGGAGGTGTGAATCAGGGTGTCAATTTTTTCTTTTAAAACAAGGATCTTGTTCCCACGGTGGTAGGAACTCGTTAAACCTGTAAGACTGATGGGAGCAGAAATAAAAGAATCACAAGGAAAAAGAGACCACACCACACTTTTACTTGGTTCACCACTAAGGGATACATACAAGGATAATACACCGATAGGTTGTCGGTCATACCAAAATCCACTAAACTTCACTAGCTATGGATTATAAAGTTCGGTTATAGTCACTCTGTCCTAGGATCACTGCCTTTACAAAAGTTCAGGGATAGCTCACTGCATCCCTCGGGTATCTCCTGTTGACTCCCCATAGATCACTGCCTTTGGTGAAGTCCCAATCAGTTTATAGACATGAAGGTCTCTTCAATATATTCGCATTGAAGTCATTGCCTCTGCTTAGCACGAGACTCAGCTCGCATCGATGTCCTGAATTGATTCCCTTGAATGCACTAAACCACTAAACCGGATAATCAGAACATGAAAACAAGTTTTACTGACAATTACATGCAACACCTACCCTTTGCGTGTAAGACCTCACTTTTGCGAGCAATATTTTCCTTTCACGCGGAAAAATATTTAGTGCAACAACACCCTTTTTGCGCAACTGGAACTTTTATGCACAACCTCAACTTTTACACGCATTTCTTCCTTTTTTGCGCAACCCATAATTTTTCGCGCAAGACGGAATATTTCGCGCAACCTGTAATTTTTCGTGCAAGCTGGAATATTTCACATAACTCGGAATTTTTCGCACAAGCCGAAATATTTTGCGCAACTCAGAATTTTTCACGCAACTCCCTTTACACGAACCTTTTACGTGCATCAGCACTTGGATCTTCTCTAAGTCTTCAGCCATATGGAATGAGGTGGGTCACATCTTATTTATAGGAGTCGTTGACCCCCATGTGCAAAACCCATCCTGGTGAGAAAAACCTCTCATTTGACACGCAATACTTTTCGCGCAGGAATCGTTTTACGTGCATATCTCTATGTTTTTCATGTAGCCCGTGCCCTTGCCATATTTAACGTACTGATTTTGAAACACCTTTTGCGTGAAAGTGTAATCATTATTTTGAGTCACTTGTAGCCCCAAAAAATATGTGAGCTCCCCAATCATTGAAATTTCAAATTTTGATTTCATGTGATTGGAAAATTCATCCGTTGATTTTTTCCTGCTGCCACCAAATATAATGTCATCAACGTAAACTAGAACCATGAATTGATATTTCGGGGAATTATTCACATAGAGATTGTGATCTACTCCTCCTCATGTGAATTCTAGTTTCTTGAGATAAGAGTCCAGTTGGGAATACCATGCTCGTGGTGACTGTTTCAAGCCATAAAGAGCTTTCTTTAGTTTGAAAACCTTAATTTCATCATTACCAAGAAGAAAACCCACTGGTTGTTCTATGTATACTTCTTCTTCAAGTACACCATTCAAGAATGATATCTTAACATCCATTTGATATAATTTATATCCTCTTTGGAGTGCCATGGAAAGGAAAATCCTGATTGACTCCAGTCTAGCCACTGGTGAAAAGGTTTCTTCAACATCAACACCTTCAATCTAGGAATATCCTTTACATACTAGTCATACCTTGTTTTTAATAACACTTCCATGCTCATCAAACTTTTTCTTTAAGATCCATTTTGTACCAATCACATTGTGAACTTTAGGTCTCTTAACTTGATCCCATGTCTGGTTCTTGTCAATCTGATCTAACTCTTCATTCATTGATTTCACCCAAGATTCATCCTTTGGAGCTTCTTCAAATGAGGATGGCTCCACAACTAACAGAAATGTAGATTGTGTGTTATTCCTCATTATTCGTGTTTGTGTTAGTGCACTCCTATCCCCAATTATGTTAGATAGATCACTCTCAGCTCTTCTATTTCTCTTGTGAGGTTCAGTCGCATTCTCTCCATCCATGGTTTCAACTTCAGATTCTTTTTCTGAGTCAACATCACGATGTGACTCATGGGGGTTTTGTATGCCTTCCTCCTTTTTTGTATGTTCATTTACTCCATGTTCACATTCATCCTCATCTTCTATCTCAGCAGCATAGGAATTAATTGAAGCATTTGGGATTTGGCCTTCAATGATCTTAACATCATTGCTTTCCACAATCCTTCCCAAGCGTTTATTGAAACACTTGTATGCTTTGCTGTTCATTGGATACCCAAGAAATATTCCTTCATCAGCATTGTCGCCAAACTTCCCATGATTTCCTTCTTTATTTCAGATGAACAATTTGCTTCTGAAAACATGAAAGTATTTCAACAAAGGCTTACTTCCATGCCACAATTCATATGGTGTCTTTGTTTCTCCCATATAAAGCCCTGTTCGATTCTGAATGTGAACTGCAGCTTCAACAAATTCTTTCCAGTAATGGTGAGAGATACGACTCTCAATCAGTATAGTCCTGACCATGTTGTTAACCTATTGATTCTGGTGCCCAAAAACTCCAATTTTCCTTGGAGTTCTCACATCAGCTACCTCATGCTGTATTCCATGTTTTTCTAGGTAATTCTCAAACTCAATGGACGTGTATTCCCATCCATTGTCAGATCACAGGACTTTTATTGTCCATCCAATATCATTCTTAGCAATTTGGTGATAAGTTTTCATGCAATCAAGAACTTGTCACTTCCTGTGAATAACCATTACACATGCCATTCTACTATAATCATCAATTAAAAGTATGAAGTACCTCTCTCCATGAGTTCTGTCAATGTTTATCGGGACACATACATCTGCAAGGATGAGATCAAGAAGATGTGATGCCCTTTTCTTCTTTGGTCGATATGAATTATAGACGAGCTTCCCCCGTATGAAAGCATCACAAGTCTTTTACCGTTCACATTTCAGAATGGGGATATCCATGACTATATTTAGCTTAGATATCTTTTCCATGTCTTGTTGGTTAATGTACCCCAACCTTCGATGCCATAGGTAGTTTTATTCTTCAATAGAGAAATAGAAAGAGTTCACACTTTGTTGTCAACCTGATATAAGTTTCCATCTATTCTGCATCCTTTCATAAGAGAATTACCTATTTTTCCTTTTATAGTGCAACCTTTTTGATTAAAAGTTACTATGAGCCCTGAGTCACAGAGTTGACTCACACTGAGGAGATTGTGACGTAGACCGTCCACATAAAGAACTTCAGTGTTCGTCAGCTCTCCATTGGCAAGAGTAGTATTTCCACTGCCTTTAATCTTCAAGGAACCATTATTACCAAACCCTACTATTCCATCAACCTTATTTTTAATGTTCTTCAAAAGGTCATCATTTCCTTTCATATGGGAAGAGCATCCACTATGAAGAATCCAGGTGCTATTACATTTTGTAGCTTTGAGGGATACTTCTGTAAGATTGGATTTCTTGATCTTCTTCTTTTCTTTCCAAGAGATATTAGATTGAGTATAGTATACTGATGGCATTCTAATTCTTTATTCCACACAATCTGATTCCTCATATCCATAATCTTCTGCCAGAGGAGAAAACCTATTTTTGAGAACAAAACCATCAAGAGTGTGAGTATTGAAACGTCTCTGAGAGTTTTATGAATATCTCCTGTCGTACCTCTGACTACAATACATATATTTGTGGCCAAAGTTAGAATAATGAAAACAGTATCCATAGAAACTATTTCTTCTATGAGATGGAGGATATGAAATCAGTCTCCTTTTTTGACTTCCCAGATCGTCCCCATTCAAGTAACTCCTTGCCTCTTCGCAATATGACATGGTATGACCTAGATAGCCATAGAACTGACACTTCATGAGGGGAAATGTATTATCACTTATATTTCTCCTCATTCCTTCTTCGTTGGGAGAATGGTTGGACTGTCTGTCATTTATAAAAGTTTGAGTATAATCTTCAGTTCTTCTTTTAGTTTGGATTGAGGGTTTCTTTTCCAGTACTTCAGGCAACGTTTCTACATGTCAAACTTTCATCTTATATTTCTTTTGGATCTCTTCACTTCCAGTAGTTGATGTCTCAGCTTCACAGCTGATTCCACTCTTTCCCATGCAAGCGGGTCTTTGATCACTCAAGATTTTTCCAACCCTATCTGTACCACGCTTGGATCATACCAGTAATTCTTCATATGAGAATCTTCCAAACTGAATTTTCTTCTTACCCCCATTTTTGGTTGATCGACACTCAAGTTTACTCTTAATAGTAACAACTTCTTCCTCAAGACCCTCAACGGTCTTGGACTTATCTTCCAGTCTAGATGTAAGGTCATTTATGACATTTTCTTGTTCTTAAATCCTAAGCTTTAGTTCCATAATGTTTTCTGTGCTTTCAAGGATTTAATATTTAACTATCACTAGTTCTTCTATTCATTCAATTTCAGCTTCTAGCTCATCAACACATTTTGATGATTCTTCCACCATTTCTTTCCACTTATTGCATATCTTACATTTGTTCTCAAGATTTAAAAAGGAATCCTTAATTTTCAACTTGGGATCAACATTAGGATTTATATGATTGTCTCTGTATTTATCGATCGAGAGTTCTAGATTTTCAATGGTAGCCATCATGGAAGCATGGTTTCCAGTTTTAAATTCTAGTTCTTCTTCTTCACAGAATTCAATATCATCCTCTTCCTCTTCATAGACAAAACTCTTCTTTTGTACCTTCTTTCCAGATTTGAAGTCTCCCTTTTTGAAGAACCTTTTTCGAGGATTCTCAATGTCTTCTACTTCACTCTCATCATCATTGAACTTTTTTTGGCACTGAGAGGCAATGTGCCCATCTCTTCCACAACAAAAGTATGCCAGAGGTAACTTAACTTTTAAATTTACCTTTTCCCTTCTTCAGCTTCTTGGAAATGAGAGAAAGAATTTATTTTTTCTCATCATCTTCACCACCACTATCTTCTAAATTTTTCAGTTTTTTCATGGATTTGAATGCCATTTCCTTGCTAACATGAGTTATAGCTTCTTCGGGTTTGACTCTCATCTCATATTCCACTAGACTACTTAGCAGATCATCTAGAGATAGTTTTGATAGATCCCTTTCTTCAAGGGATGATAACTTTACATTTTACATAGGAGGAATTCATATCAATATTTTCTTTATGATATTAATGTCTTTGATTTCCTCTCCAAGCCCTCGAATTTCTCCCACTACTTCAGTGATTCGATTGAAGAATGAATATGCATTCTCATCAGGATGCATCTTTAGATCGTCAAACCTATTGTTCAGGACATGAAGTTTTTCCTCCTTCACTTTGTTGTCTCCATAGATATTTTCATGTTTATCCCACATAGACTTTGCTGAGGTGTAACTCATCACCTTTAGATAGATCTGATCTGAAAGAGCCGCAATGATAGCATTCTGAGCTTTAGCATCTTCATCAAGAACTTTCCTGTATGTATCTATCATAGCAAGACCTATTGGATCAGTAACATGTATTCCTTGCATAGTAGTAAAGAGGACTTCCATTCCAAGGGATCTTAAATGAGATCTCATTCTGTTCTTCCAAATTTGAAAATTACTTCCATCAACGAGCGGGATTCCCCTAGCAGTGACTGCATTTTCCATGATGACAAAGTACAGATCTAACACCAATAACCTTTACCAATTGATACCACTTGTAGGACCCCGGGGCACCTTGAGAGGGGAGGGGTGAATCGGGGTGTCAATTTTTTCTTTTAAAACAAGGATCTTGTTCCCACGGTGGTAGGAACTCGTTAAACCTGTAAGACTGATGGGATTAGAAAGAAAACAATCACAAGGAAAAAGAGACCACACCACACTTTTACTTGGTTCGCCACTAAGGGCTACGTCCAAGGAGCATACACCGATAGGTTTTAGGTCGTACCAAAATCCACTAAACTTCACTAGCTATGGATTACAAAGTTTGGGAATAGTCACTATATCCCATGCTCCCTGCCTTTACAAAAGTTCATGGATAACTCACTATTTCCCTCAGGTAACTCCCGTTGACTCCCCCTGGATCACTGCCTTTGTTGAAGTCCCAATTAGTTTATAGATGTGAAGGTCTCTTCAATATATTCGCATTGAAGTCTTTGCCTCTACTTATCATGAGACTCTGCTTGCATTGAAGTCCATAATTGATGCTCTTAAATGCACTGAACCACTGAACCAGATAATCAGAATGTGCAAATAGGTTTTATGTACTATTACCCTCAACACCTTCCCTTTGCACGTAAGACCTAAATTTTGCATGCAATATTTTCCTTTCATGCAGAAAAATATTTCTCACAACAACCTTTTCACGCAACTATAACTTTTACACGTAGTTTTTCCTTTTTTGCGCAGCCTAGAATTTTTCACGCAAGCCGAAATTTTTCACGGAACCCGTAATTTTTCACGTAAGCCAGAATATTTCACACAACTCGGAATTTTTCAGACAATACTTAATTTTTCTCAAAATTTGGAATATTTCATGCAACTCTGAATTTTTCATGCAACTCCATTTACAGGAACATTATACGTGCATCAACACTTGGATCTTCTCTAAGTCTTCAGTCATATGGAATGAGGGGGGTCACCTCTTATTTATAGGTGTCATTGACCCCCATGCGTAAAACCCATCATGGTGTGAAAAACCTCTCATTCGACATGCAATACTTTCAGCGCAGGAATCGTTTTTCGCGCACATCTCCATGTTTTTCAGCCAGCCCATGCCTTTTCCATTTTTCAATGTTCTGATTTCGAAACACCTCTTGCGCAAAAAACCTCACTCCACTATTTTGCACACCATGCTGTTTTTTATGCACCACGCTATTTTTGGCAGACCATGCTGTTTTTTACGCCCAACTCAACTATTTTGCGCACCACTTCCTCTTTGCGCGCACCTCCATTTTCCAACAACCCATGTCTTCATTTTCTAATTTTCAGGCCCAAAAATTTGGCAAAAACTGGAAAATGGCGCCACCTTCAATACTGTTGTCTGGTTGAACTGTATGGTCACTTTACTGACACACATTCAGAACTTCCAATGAGGATTGACAACAAACACAAACCATACTCTAATTCATCCATAGAACGACCATGGTTCCAACAGTAAGAACACTTTTTTAGAACTCACATGCACCTATTACTATTATGGGTCACATGAATCAACACTATTGGTTGTCTTGAGGGAAATACTAAAATAATGAATAATTTATTCAAAAATCACCATCTCCTCCAATATAACCCCCTCACTCCCTCTTCTTTTCAATCCTCTCAAGCATCGTTCCTTGTTTAAATTCCACTCAAATAACCTCCCAAGATCCTCCCCCACATCTTGAAGCCCTTGGTCTCATAAAAATACCAAAATCTATCCTCTAAAGAGGCTCTCAAGGAAGAAAACTTCAAGAGTAAAATTCCTCTTTTCATTTCTTTTATTTCAAGTTCCTTTCTTTTCTTTTTCTTTCCTCACCTCCTTTTATCCAAATGTTATGATTAATCCAATAACTTACATGTATTGGAATGTTTTTATGATAAAGGAATAATTATTCATGGTAAAGTAATAATTACTTATCATCTCTCCTTTCCCCTTCTTTTATACTAGAAATGAAAACACCATCCAAGATTTGTTAATTTATCACATTCAAGGACGACGTGTTTTCAATTTCTATTACCATATTAAATTTTGGTCATGAAACCATTTTGATGGTTAAACTAGACTATAATATATTTATTATAACTTATTTAAGGTTTTGGAATCCATTTTTATACATTATATTATTTTATAAATCAAAATGAGTTCGTTGTGATCAAGAACCTCCAATTAACCCAAAAAATTGTCATTAAAGTTTTATATAATGATTCATTTTCAATCCGAATAACCAAATGAATTTTATCACCATTTTATATTCTTTTTTTTACTAATAACTTATATCTTCTATTCTTTACAACCATTATTATTCTATATTTTTATCCGTGCATGAATATAAGTAAACCGGTCATGAAACCCAAGGAAGAAAACGCTCCCAAACAATGAAATTGAATCTCTTAACCCATTAAAAGGCCAGAAATGAACCTAAATATGGTTATAATAAATAAATTAATTATAGTTGAGGTTTTTTATTCATTAATTGATGAACCTAAATTTGATTATTCAGGTCATTAAGATCAAGTGAGGAACACCGTCACACTTAAGGTAAGGGGTTTCTACCCGAACCTCGATTTTCATTCAGGTTACTCTTATTCTCTACTAAACATAATTAAATTATTATTTGTTTATATTTACTTCTCATATATTCTGTCATAATTTTCTATATATTTGTACCAACCATAATCCTACTTTCATTTTTGGGGATTTATATGTTTTAAAAAGATCTTTTAAAAACTTCTTCCTAAAATACAAGCCCAATTCATGGGAATTTCTCAAAATCTTACCTATTTTCATGGGAAATCTATATTCTGTTTTTAGAAACCATTATATTTTTAAAATAAATAATTTTATTATGAAAATATTATCTGACCTTACTTCTGGTTTTATACAAGGACTTTTCCAAAAGAACTCTTCTTTTCAAAGTAAAAGAGTATTTATCTCAAGAATTACTCGATGATTTTATATGAGTATATTTATCTATTTAAAAAATATTGTTGTTTATTATGTGTGATATCATCTACCATATTTAATTTAATGGTTTATGATTAGTTTTAATGGGGATTTACTATCTTAAAACCATTCACCAATTTACTCCAAATGGTTAGTGTTTATTCTTAATGTTCGGGGAAAGTTATTTACATTTCATATGTTAGTTTCAATATGAATGTATATGTTGTTTATGTTTATCCACATTCATATGAGGAATGAATTGGACTTAATAAGATATGGGTGGGGCCCAATATAGCCCTTTGACGCATCAGTAGGCCTCATGAGACAAACTACGGTCTTGACATAAGGCCTTGAAAAAATGATTGTTTATTGTCTTGGCACAAGGCCATGACGATATAATTATGATGTCTGACATTATGAATTCCATAATTATAAAACTATTAAGTGAAAGTTAATGAGGTTATTCAACTAGTAGAATAACCATGATTATTCTTTATTATTACATTATTTATTCAGATCTTATTCCTGCCATAATGTGTTCAAGTTAATTTTTAAAGGAATGTGTTTTTAGTTATTCACCATACCAAATGTTTATGTTTATGATATCTTCTGATGTAATTTTTACCCTTATTGATCATTTTAGGTCACCCCTTTCTTATGTTTATTTTCCCTAGGACATGAAGAGGTATATTATGAATGACATATAGAAATAACCTAGGAGTTATGGATGTTGTCAAATGAGTTTCTAAATTATTTTTCCTTTAAAGTCATAATGTTGAAATTATGTATGTATATGGTTTTCCAAAACTAATAAACTATTTATTCCTTCAGGATATGACTTTCTTGTAATCATGGAAATGTAATCAAATTAGGCATCGAATCTGGGAAACCATATTTGGGTCTTTAAAGTTGGTATCAGAGGAAGTTTAGTAGAAAACTTGGAAACTAGATTTAGAAAATATAGATTAGGGAACAAAACCCTAAGATAGTATTTGAGGATAAACATACAAGAACATTGTAGGGACCCAAAGCTTGACATACATGGACATTACATTACTTTAGAAGAATACTTAATACATAACAAAAACAGACACCAAAGGACCATAATAGTTTAGTATCCTTGGAAACATGGAACACAATCTACAAATCTTGGTGAAAGATCTTCAATATCTCCCATAAATATCTTCCCTTTTTTTTTTCTTACCTAAAACCTTTATTTATATCCTGGGGAAAAGAAAACATATAAAGGGTGAGATCAAATACTCAGTAAAGGTAATCATGGATAAAATAAAACAAACCATATACATTTGAACTTCAAAACATGATCATAATATTTAAACATCAAAATATTGAGCAATGATATAAAACATGGCAGTACATAAGGCATAGATCATAAAGAAACATTAATCATGATAAAATAGAATCAGAATAAAACATGTAATTGTGGAAACCATTAATAAAATGTTATTATTTTTATAGTATCCAAGGCATTGCTGCTAAGACCATCTTAGTGGACAAAGTCCCTTTCTGAATCGAGTTCACTCCACGTTCCAATCCTATATCACTGAACCAGATTAATTTGCCGTTCCAGCCATGTCTATCTCATGAGATATAAATATTTACCCAATGAATTGGAGGGATATATAGGTCCCACCCATCTTATAATGAAATCATTCTTACTTGTTCCACAAAATAAACATAAATAATTCATCATAACCCAAAGAATAAAATGGGTTTCATAAACATCATCCCATCATAACATAATCCATATAAAACAAATGGATATCATTTCATCATAAGAAAAGTGAAACCATGTAAATAATAGAGACATTATACTTGAAACATAAACATTCTAAATAATGTCACCTTAGATAGAAAATAGTTTTGATAAAACACTTGAAATGAATTCTTGATGAAAATATCCCTTCTTAAAAATCATTTTCTTTTCACAAAATGCCACACAATTTTAAAAGAAAAGGATTTTATTGAAAATAACCATGAAAAAATGTAGAGTAAACTTCATGAAAATTAGTAATTATGAAACCGTAAAAATCCATTCATGCCATATAAGTTAAAAAAAACATTCTCCTCGTACTTTTTCCAGAAAAGTCAAAAAGTTCCTTGTACGGTAATCAAAAGAAATATTCCTTCCATAACACAATGTAAAAGTCAAAGAGGGGTAAAAATGACTATAAAAATACATTAAATAATATTAAACACTTTATGAAAATCATTTTTATGGACATGAATGAAAAATATAACCCCAGTAAATACTTACATATAAGCAATCTTGGATAAAAAATGAGATTTGAAAAATTATCCCTTACCTTATGTCCGATATGCTTCATATGTATCCGAATCTCCTGTATAATGATTTAAATAATGTCATTGAATTATTAAAAAATAATATTCACTGTTATGATATCATATATGGTTCACTTATGAATTTATATTTCCCGTTCTTTTGTAAATTCCAAGTTAAATCAACGTTTTGGGTAAAATCATTTTATTTATCCTACGTGTTTGGACTTGTTGTTCTTGATATTATTTTTACTTATATCACGATTTACTTACTTCCAGAATATGAATCATGATTTATATATCATATATATCCAGTATATATATATATATATATATATATATAATAGATAGATAAATGAAATGAAATACACCGTTCATGGAGACGGTAGTCCGTACATACGCATGAACGCTGTTTTCCTTTCCTTATTGACTTGAATGGAAGTAAGTAGATGACACACACACACACACACACATATATATATATATATATATACATAAATCCAGTAGCTTTATCATGTCATATATTTCATTATTATTCATTATATATACTTTATAATCATTCTTGAGTGGTTAACATGGAGAATGAATCTCATCGCGTCGTGGAGACGGTAATCTGTACGTATGCACGAGTGATGATATCATTCCCATAATTATTGAATTGAATTGGAGTGGATGATATAATATCTCAGAATCATTATTATTTTATAATAACTATACATAGTTATTATTTACACTAATATACCCATCCAAGTAAGGTGGTGGTGGAAAAAAAGATTACACCACAGCGTGGAGGCGGTATTCCGTACGTACGCATGCACTGTAATTTCATTTTCCATTGGATCGATAGAAGGTGAAATGGGGTTGTTTCATATTTATAATAACATATTAGTATATTAGTGATACTTAATTTATTAATTTATAATGAAACAACTAAATAAGAATAAGTTGAAGAAGGAAGAAACTTGAAAGAATTGGTAGAAGAGATTACCTCTTCTTCGACTCACCTCTTTTGAGATTCCTCTTAAGGCACTGGAGTTGGTCTTTTGAGGAGACCAAAACCTCTATAATGTTTATAGGGAAGTTGATAAGGGAAATGGGCAGGGTTTGGGTGAGCTTTAAAGCTCAAAATTGTGTAAAGAGAAGAGGGAGGAGGTGCCCTTTTTTAAGGGAGGAGAGAGGCACTTTAGAAAAAACTTAAAATATTATTTTATAATAAAGTCATATTCGGTTTATAATGGTTCCAAAGTAACTTATTTCTAAGATAATGTGGGTATGGGTCGAAATACTATCAACCAATAGGTTTTAGACAAGTTTAAGTTACTATTTTAACCTTATCATTTAGATTTAACTCTAAGTTAAATAATTTAACTTTTACCGTGTCTTCTTGTTTTCTTACACTATATGGTTAATAAACTTACTATAACAAGCCAAAAGAACCCCAAGTGGTTCATTATTAATATATATAACCTTATCTAAGTCATTTGGATAATCCTTATATTTTTAGGAATAAAATAACAATTAATAATATAATATTTGTTTTAAAAACTATTTTATGTCAATTTTGACACTATTTGGTAATTAATTTTTGTGAAAATAATAACAGCATTATTAGTTAGAAAAAGGTTACTTAAATCAATACTAACATGTCATATTAACCTATTAAATCAGTGTAATTTATAAAAAGTCTCAAATTACATTTATTTGGGTATTTATAACATCAATTTTTTTAATATTTCATTAATAAGGTAATTACTACATCATTATTGTGTCATAAATAACTTAAATAATTTAATGTCTAAAAATTATAAATATAATAAAATTATGCAGGAAATACTTTTAGATTTATAATGAATATTTATAGTCGAATTTATCTTATGTATAATCCTATAGTAAAAATGTTTTATTTTTTAAACTTTGATTTTAACTATTTTAACTCTTCTTTAAATAAAATAATAATAAATGTCCTAATCTAATACAAGTGAACCTAAAGGGTAATATTTTATTCCTAATGTTGTTTTTGGTTGAATTACACTTATCCAATAGAATTAGGACAAGTGTTAGGGTACTAATAATATCTTTTTACCCTTAATTACCCTATTTACTTTTAACCGTGGTAAATAAAAGTAAAAAGTTACTATTCACCAAAAATTATTTTTATCTTATTGAACCACATTTTACTCCTTGATGTTAACCGTGTATCTCAGATTTTCGAAATTCCACTCACAGAAGCGGTAAAATTAAGTTTTGTGTAAATTTTCAAATTCTCCTAGGAGGTGGGTAAAAGACGGTGAAAAGTTCAATAAAATTTATATATATATATATATATATAAAATTATTATAAAATGACTCCGATGAATTAAATTGAACTTATGTAGGTATTATGTATAAATTTTGACCTAAAATAAATTTAAATAAAATAAATAATTATTTAAATAAAAAGTCGGTTTTTAAATAGTTACCCAGTGTTTTCACTATTCATCAAAAATTGAAAGTTTTCAGAAAAATACCAAAAATTCAACCTAGGCTAATTTCGTTATTCCGAATCCAAAAATGAAGTCCATTTTTAAAGATAAAATTTATAAAATTTCAAAAAGTGGGTGTTATTATTCATAACGACTAGTTCATAATAATATTATAATAATATCTCGTTTAGTGAAACTCGGTATAACGTACTACACACGCTATTGAGGAAGGTCTTGATTATGTGTAATGCAAGACAAGTCAAGGCTACATGTATTGAAAGCTCCATTTGGTGTTGCGTATAACATAATCAAAACTTATTTCATTTAAACACTAAACAGAATCTGTACTTAATGTTGTGTAGAATAATTTCCACAAAATGAACTTGAAATTATGTGTAACACGAGCCAAGAATAGTGTTGAGTATACTAAAAGCTAATACGGTGTTTCATATAGTAAAATCTAATCTTGTTGTAGTGTATAATAGAAGACATAAAAGAAATTAAAAATAATATATCTCATAAAATCTCGGGGTGCTACATTCTACCCCCCATAAAATGATTTTTTCCCTCGAAATTCGTCAGGGTTATAAATGGTTTTCTACTTGAAAGTTTCTTTCATAGAAACCCACATCGTAAAAAGGAATACCAAAACTGAACTTTAAACACTAAATTATGAAATGTAACGGTTACCCAAAATAACTAATCATTGAGTTTCCACATAGGAGAACATAGGTGGAAATATGGATATGGAAGAAAAATATAACCATTATGTTCTGATGAAGAGTGGTAAAGGACATGACCATGAAAAAGACAACAATCACAAAGCCATAAATTTGTGATGATCTAAGGTACCATCTGATTCATCAGATATAAGAGCACTAGGAAAACATTTTTGGTTTTCCATATCATTTCCCTAAAGTTTAAAATTTTTAATTAGAAGAAATACTTACTTGATTTTGGTACAATATCACTTTTGTTTTTTCCTTGAACAATTTCCACTTCATCTCTTAAATAAATGAAGTTGAATTTGTCTTTCGTGAAGTGTTAGCAGATCATGCAATAGAATGATAAGTCATTCCATCTGTCTCAAACATAAGGTTAGAAAAAGTTATATACATAAGTCCATCTATGGTGAGATTAATCATATATGGTTCCTAAAATGGACGTATACTTCGTATATCATACCACATAATAAATTGAAACTAATTTATACTAACCAGGGACTTCCTGTAGGCTAGTGGTAGGCGATAAAGGTCTGTCGCACTTCAGTTGTGGGTTCGATTCCCTCAACTTTGTCCAACGCGATGGGTTGTCGCCCGTCCTACATGTTGTACTTTTTCTAAAACTATACTATTATAACATTCCAAAAATAATATAAAAAAAAGGTCTATCCTTAATCAATACTATCTGATGTCCAACATAATCTATTTCAAATCTTTAGGCTTATCCAAAATACATATGTCCAATCTCATAGTAAAAAAAAACGATTACTTAAAAGGTCATATAACAAGCACGTGAATACCATCATTTATCCCCCATATATCATAAGATATATCTTGTCGGTCACATTCCAAACCTGTGAATACCTTAATCATGTATTCTTTTGAAACATGAATTACCATAGAACCTTAGTGAAAACATGAGTGCTGTCAAAAGTTAACTCTTTCCACTTACCAAAATCCCAAAATTTCTATATACTCAAATAGTGATATCACTTTGTCCTTATATCAGTCATGAGGTCATTAATACTATCAAACATCTCATTATCTCCTTATCCTTTCATTATGCACATATCATCTACCTTCCAAAAATATTTGAATAACCTTTCATGGTTACCAGTCCCATTCATCATATACATTCAAAAACTCAAGGAAAGACAACAGTGTAACAATCCTGATATTTTTCTTTATTCCATAGTACCATACATTATTCTTGATAAACATACAATCATTCCACTACCTTCTTAAACCACTGATTGGGCTTCATCATTTCTTTCATCTCATATATCATTTGTAGTCTCTTCATCATCATCAACATAAATACTACCCATACGACCATGCTGATTCTCTTCATGAAATTTTCCCTTAGAGAATTGGTTTGCATAATTCCCGTACATTGCACATTTAAAACATTTAACCATGGTTGATGTCTTAGAAATACCATTATCCTTGTCCATGGTGTTAACTGATCCTTTTCCTTTACGATTACTAGCTTGGTGTCCTTATTTTCCACACCCAAATCAACTTCTAGTTCCTTTGAAACATTCTCCCTGATGCCTCTTCCCACATGATTTACATGAGGGAAATTGAACTTTCTTTCCTTTATGATCATCATGAAATTCCATCTTTCTCTTATTAGATGAGTCTAGAAACTTACCAAAGTTGAGATTATTGATCATATTATGAAATTTCTGATTAGGCATAATAATAATATGTGGACTTCTAGATCCAATTTCATTTGGTTTCTCATGAATAATATCATTCCATTGTCCATCATATCCTCCATTATCGTGAATCTTCCTGTTTTCAGCCATTTTCTAAAACCCATAAATAATAGTGTGAGGGGAAAAAATCATAATCAAGGGGGAGTAACTTCAATATTTAACATCTTAGGTTTAATTTTAATATCATTACCATAATTCTAGGACTATAACCTATACTTATACTAAACCTTAGGTAAATCTCTAGACATACCTTATAAATATCTCTAGGGATCTCACTAAAGTTTTCACATCCTAATTTCTAAAGGTTAACTAAACCTTTACACTGATACCAACTGTAGAGACCCAAAGCTTGACGTACATGGACATTACATTACTTTAGTGGAATACTTAATACATAACAAAAACAGACACCAAAGTACCATAATAGTTTAGTATCTTTGGAAACATGGAACATAATCTTCAAATCTTGGTGAAAGATCTTCAACATCTCCCATAAAGATCTTCCCTTTTTTTCTTACCTAAAACCATTCTTTATATCCTGGGGAAAAGAAAAGATATAAAGGGTGAGATCAAATGCTCATTAAGTGTAAGCATGGAGAAAATAAAACAAACTATATACATTTGAACTTCAAAACATGATCATAATATTTTAACATCAAAATCTTGAGCAATGACATAAAACATGGCAGTACATAAGGCATAGATCATAAAGAAATGTTAATCATGATAAAATAGCATGGGAATAAAACATTTAATTATGGAAACCATTAATCACATGTTATGATTTCCATAGTATCCAAGACATTGCTGCCAAGACCATCTTAGTGGACAAAGTCCCTTTCTGAATCAAGGTCACTCCTCGTTCCAATCCTGTATCACTGAACCAGATTAAATTTCCATTCCAGCCATGTATATCTCATGAGATATAAATCTTTACCCAATGAATTGGAGGGAGATATAGGTCCCAACCATATCATAATTAAATCATTCTTACTTGTGCCACAAAAGAAACATAAATAATTCATCATAACCCAAAGAATAAAATGGGTTTCATAAACATCATCCCATCATAACATAATCCATATAAAACAAATGGATATCATTTCATCATAAGAAAAGTGAAATAATGTAAATCATAGCGACATTATACTTGAAACATAATCATTCTAAATAATTTCATCTTAGATGGAAAATAGTTTTGATAAAACACTTGAAATGAATTCTGGACGAAAATATCCCTTCTTCTTAAAAATCATTTTCTTTTCACAAAATGCCACGCAATTTTAAAAGAAAAGGATTTTATTGAAAATAACCATAAAAACATGTAGAGTAAGCTTCATGAAAATTATGAATTATGAAACCGTAAAAATCCGTTCATTCCGTATAAGTTAAAAAAACATTCTCCTTGTACTTTTGCCGGAAAAGTCAAAAAGTTCCTTGTACAGTAAACAAATGAAAGATTCCTTCTATAACACAATGTAAAAGTCAAAGAGGGGTAAAAATGACTATAAAGATACATTAAATAATATTAAACACTATGAAAATCATTTTTATGGACATGGATGAAAAATATAACCCTAGTAAATACTTATGTATAAGCAATCTCGGATAAAAAATGCGATTTGCAAAATTATCCCTTACCTTATGTCCGATATGCTTCGTATGTATCCGAACCTCCTGTATAATGATTTAAATAATGTCATTGAATTATTATAGAATCATATTCACTATTATGATATCATATATGGTTCACTTATGACTTTATATTACCCATTCTTTTGTAAATTCCAAGTTAAAGCAATGTTTTGGGTAAAATCATTTTATTTATCGTACATGTTTGGACTTGTTGTTCTTGATATTATTTTTACTTATATCATGATTTACTTACTTCCAGAATATAAATCATGATTTATATATCATATATATCCTGTATATATATATATAATAGATATATAAATGAAATGAAATACACCGTTCATGGAGACGGTAGGTCGTACGTATGCATGAACGCTGTTTTCCTTTCCTTATTGACTTGAATGGAAGTAAGTAGATGAAATATATATATATATATACATAAATCCATTAGATTTATCATGTCATATATTTCATTATTATTCATTATATATACTTTATAATCCTTCTTGAGTGGTTAACATGGAGAATGAATCTCATCACGTCATAAAGACGGTAATCCGTATGTACGCACGAGCGATGATATCGTTCCCATAATTATTGAATTGAATTGGAGTGGATGATATAATATCTCAGAATCATTATTATGTTATAATAACTATACATATTTATTCTTTACACCATTATACCCATCCAAGTAAGGTGGTGGTGGAAAAAGAGATTACACCACGGCGTGGAGACGGTATTCCGTATGTACGCACGCACGATGATTTCATTTTCCGTAGGATGGATAGAAGGTGAAATATGGTTGTTTCATATTTATAATAACATATCAGTATATTAGTTATACTTATGTTATTACTTTATAATTAAATAACTAAATAAGAAGAAGTTGAAGAAGGAAGAAACTCGAAAGAATCGGTAGAAGAGATTACCTCTTCTTCGACGCACCTCTTTTAAGCTTCCTCTTAAGGCACTAGAGTTGGTCTTTTGAGGAGACCAGAAACTCTATAATGTTTCTAGGGAATTTGAGAAGGGAAATGGTCAGGGGTTTTCCGAGCTTGAAAGCTCAAAATTGTGTAAAGAGAAGAGGGAGGAGGTTCCCTTTTATAAAGGAGGAGAGGGGCACTTTAGGAAAAACTTAAAATATTATTTTATAATAAAGTCATATTCAGTTTATAATGGTTCCAAAGTGACTTATTTCTAAGATAAAGTGTGTATGGGTAGAAATAATCTCAGCCAATAGGTTTTAGACAAGTTTAAGGTACTATTTTAACCTTATAATTTAGATTTAACTCTAAATTAAATAATTTAAGTTTTACTATGTCTTCTTGTTTTCTTACACTATATGGTTAATAAACTTACTATAACAAGACAAAAGAACCCCAAGTGGTTCATTATTAATATATATAACCTTATCTAAGTCATTTATCCGAACATTAGATTTTTAGGAATAAAATAACAATTAATAATATAATATTTGTTTTAAAAACTATTTTATGTCAATTTTCACACTATTTGGTAATTGATTTTTTTAAAAATCATAACAGCATTATTAGTTAGAAAAAGTTAATTAAATCAATACTAACATGTCATATTGACCTATAAAATCAGTGTAATTTATAAAAAGTCTCAAATTACATTTATTTGGGTATTTATAACATCAATTTTTTTAATATTTCATTAATAAGGTAATTACTGCATCATCATTGTGTCATAAATAACTTAAACAATTTAATGTTTAAAAATTATAAATAAAATACCATTATGTAGGAAATATTTTTATATTTATAATGAATATTTATAGTTGAATTTATCTTATGTATTACCCGATATTAAAAATGTTTTATTTATTAAAATTTGATTTTAACTATTTTAACTCTTCTTTAAATAAAATAATAATAAATTTCCTAATCTAATACAAGTGGACCTAAAGGGTAATATTTTATTCCTAAGGGTTTTTTTGGTCGAATTACACTTATCCAATAGAATTAGGACATGTGTTAGGGTAATAATAATATCATTTTTACCCTTAATTACCCTATTTACTTTTAACCGTGGTAAATAAAAATAAAAAGTTAGTATTCACAAAAAATTATTTTTATCTTATTGAACCACATTTTACTCATCAATGTTAACCGTGTCTCGAGGATTTTCTAAATTCTACTCATAGAAGCGGTAAAATTAATTTTTTTTGTAAATTTTCAAATTTTCCTAGGAGGTGGGTAAAAGACGGTGAAAAGTTCAATAAAATTTTTATATATATAAAATTATTATAAAATGACTACAATGAATTAAATTGAACTTATATAGGTATTATGTATCAATTTTTACCTAAAATAAATTTAAATAAAATAAATAATTATTTAAATAAAAAGTCGGGTTTTAAATAGTTACCTAGTGTTTTCACTATTCATCAAAAATTGAATGTTTTCAGAAAAATGACAAAAATTCACCCAAGGATAATTTAGATATTTCGAATCCAAAAATGAAGTCCATTTTTAAAGATAAAATTTATAAAATTTCAAAAAGTGGGTATTACTATTCATAATGACTAGTTAATAATAATATTATAATAATATCTCGTTTAGTGAAACTCGGTATTGCGTTCTACACACGCTATCGAAAAAGGTCTTGATTGCGTGTAATGCAAGCCAAGTCATGTCTGCATGTAGTGAAATCTCCGTTTGATGTTTCCTATAACATAATCAATACTTATTTCATTTAAACATTAAACAAAATCTATACTTAATGTTGTTTAGAATAATTTCCACAAAACAAACTTGAAATTGTGTGTAACACGAGCCAAGAATAGTGTTGCGTATACTTCAAGCTAATATGGTGTTGCGTATAGTACAAGCTAATCTTTGTGTAGTGTATAATAGAAGACATCAACGAAATTAAAAATAATATATCTCATAAAATCTCAGGGTGTTACATTGTACCCCCCTTAAAATGAATTTCGCCCTCAAAATTCATCGGGGTTATAAATGGTTTTCTACTTGAAAGTTTCCTTCATAGAAACCCACATTGTAAAAAGGAATAAAAAAACTGAACTTTAAAAACTAAATTATGAAACATAACGGTTTCCCAAATTAACTAATCATTGGGTTTCCACATAGGAGAACATAGGTGAAAATATGGATATGGAAGAAAAATCTAACCATTATGTTATGATGAAGAGTGGTAGAGGACATGGATATGAAAAATACAACAATCACAAAGCCATAAATTTGTGATGATCTAAGGTACCATCTGATTCATCAGATATAAGAGCACTAGGACAACATTTTTGGTTTTCCATATCATTTCCCTAAAGTTGAAAATTTTGAATTAGAAGAAATACTTACTTGATTTTGGTACAATATCACTGTTGTTTGTGCTTGGAACAATTTCTACTTCATCTCTTAAAGAAATGAAGTTGAATTTGTCTTCTGTGAAGTGTTAACAGATCATGCGATAGAGTGATAGGTCATTATATCTGTCTCAAACATAATGTTAGCAAAATTTATATACATAAGTCCATCTATGGTGAGATTAATTGTATATGGTTCCTAATATGGACATATACTTCGTATATCATACCACATAATAAATTGAAACTAATTTTTACTAACCAGGGACTTCCTGTAGGCTAGTGGTAGGCGATAAAGGCATGTCGCACTTCGGTTGTGGGTTCGATTCCCACAACTTTGTCCGACACGACGGGTTGTCGCCCATCCTACAGGTTTTCCTTTTTCTAAAACTATACTATTATAACATTCCAAAAATAATATCAAAAAAAAGTTCTATCCTTAAACAATACTATCTGATGTCCAACATAATCTATTTCAAATCTTTAGGCTTATCCAAAATACATATGTCCAATCTCATAGTATAAAGAAAATGATTACTTGAAAGGTCACATAACAAGCACGTGAATACCATCATTTATCCCCCATATATCATAAGATATATCTTGTCGGTCACATTCTAAACCTGTGAATACCTTAATCATGTATTCTTTTGTAACATGAATTACCATGGAACCTTATTGAAAACATGAGTGCTGTCAAAAGTTAACTCTTTCCACTTACCAAAATCCCAAAATTTCTATATACTCAAACAATGATATCACTTTTTCCTTATATCAGTCATGAGGTCATTAATACTATAAAACATCTCATTATCTCCTTATCCTTTCATTATGCACATATCATCTACCTTCCAAAAATATTTGAATAACCCTTCATGGTTACCAGTACCATTCATCATATACTTTCAAAAAATCAAGGATAGACAACAGTGTAACAATCCTTAGATTTTTCTTTATTCCATAGTACCATACATTATTCTTGATAAACATACAATCATTCCACTACCTTCTTAAACCACTTACTGGGCTTCATCATTTCTTTCATCTCATATATCATTTTTAGTCTCTTCATCATCATCAACATAAATACTACCCATACGACCATGTTGATTCTCTTCATGAAATTTTCCCTAAGATCATTGGTTTGTATAATGTCGGTACATTCCACATTTAAAACATTTAACCATGGTTGATGTCTTAGCAATACCATTATCTTTATCCATGGTGTTAACTAAACCTTTTCCTTTACAATTACTGGATTTGTGTCCTTTTTTTCCACACCCAAAGCATCTTCCAGTTCCTTTGAAACATTCCCCTTGATGCCTCTTCCCACATGATTTACATGAGGGAAATTGAACTTTATTTCCTCTATGATCATCATGAAACTCCATCTTTCTCTTATTAAATGAGTCGGGAAACTTACCAAAGTTGAGATTATTGATCATATTATGAGATTTATGATTAGGAATAATAAAGGTATGTGGACTTACGGATCCAATTTCATTTGGTTTCTCATGAATAATATCATTCCATTGTCCATCATATCCTCTATTATCATGAATCTTCCTATTTCCAGCCATTTTCTAAAACCCAAAAAGAATAGTGTGAGAGGCAAAAATCATAATCAAGGGGGAGTAAATTCAATATCTAACATCTTAGATTTAATTATAATATCATTACCGTAATTCTAGTACTATAACCTATACTTATACTAAACCTTAGTGACATCCCTAGAAATACCTTAGAAATATCTCTAGGGATCTCACTAAAGTTTTCACATCGTAATTTTCAAAGGTTAACTAAACCTTTCCTCTGATACCAACTGTAGAGACACAACGATTGACGTACATGGACATTACATTAATTTAGCGGAATACTTAATACATAACAAAAAACAGACACCAAAGGACTGTAATAGTTTAGTATCTTTGGAAACTTGGAACATAATCTTCAAATCTTGGTGAAAGATCTTCAACATCTCCCATAAAGATCTTCCCTTTTTTTCTTACCTAAAACCTTTATTTATATCCCGAGGAACAGAAAACATATAAAGGGTGAGCTCAAATGCTCAGTAAGGGTAAGCACGGAGAAAATAAAACAAACCATATACATTTGAACTTCAAAACATGATCATAATATTTAAACATCAAAATCCTGAGCAATGACATAAAACATGGCAGTACATAAGGAATGTATCATAAAGAAACATTAATAATGATAAAATAGCATGGGAATAAAACATGTAATTGTGGCAACCATTAATCACATGTTATGATTTCCATAGTAGCCAAGGAATTGCTACCAAGACCATCTTAGTGGACAAAGTCCCTTTCTGAATTGAGGTCACTCCTCGTTCTAATCCTGTATCAATGTACCAGATTAACTTTCCGTTTCAACCATGTCTATCTCACGAGATATAAATCTTTACCCAATTCATTGGAGGGAGATATAGGTCCCACTCATCTCATAATTAAATCATTCTTACTTGTGCCACAAAATAAACATAAATAATTCATCATAACCCAAAGAATAAAATGGGTTTCATAAACATCATCCCATCATAACATAATCCATATAAAACGAATGGATATAATTTCATCATAAGAAAAGTGAAACCATGTAAATCATATAGACATTATACTTGAAACATAAACATTCTATGTAATGTCATCTTATATGGAAAATAGTTTTTGATAAAACACTTAAAATGAATTCTTGACGAAAATATCCCTTCTTCTTAAAAATCATTTTCTTTTCACAAAATGCCACACAATTTTAAAAGAAAATGATTTTATTGAAAATAACCATGAATTCATGTATAGTAATCTTCATGAAAATTAGGCATTATGAAACCTTAAAAATCCATTCATGCCGTATAAGTTAAAAAACATTGTCCTCGTACTTTTGCCGAAAAAGTCAAAAAGTTCCTTGTATGGTAAACAAAAGAAAAATTCCTTCCATAACACAATGTAAAAGTAAAAGAGGGTTAAAAATGACTATAAAAATACATAAAATAATATTAAACACTTTACAAAAAGCATTTTTATGGACATGGATGAAAAATATAACCCCAGTAAGTACTTACGTATAAGCAATCTCAGATAAAAAATTAGATTTTCAAAATTATCCCTTACCTTATGTCCGATATGCTTCGTATGTATCCAAAACTCCTGTATAATGATTTAAATAATGTCATTAAATTATTAAAAAATCATATTCACTGTTATGATATCATATATGGTTCACTTATGACTTAATATTACCTGTTCTTTTGTAAATTCCAAGTTAAAACAGCGTTTTGGGTAAAATCATTTTATTTATCGTACGTATTTGGACTTGTTGTTATTGATAATATTTTTACTTATATCATGATTTAATTAATTCCAAAATATAAATCATTATTTATATATCATATATATCCAGTATATATATATATATAATAGATAGATAAATGAAATAAAATACACCGTTCATGGAGACGGTAGGCCGTACGTATGCATGAACGCTATTTTCCTTTCCTTATTGACTTGAATGGAAGTAAGTAGATGATATATATATATATATATATATACATAAATACAGTAGCTTTATCATGTCATATATTTCATTATTATTCATTATATATACTTTAAAATCATTCTTGAGTGGTTAACATTGAGAATTAATCTCATCGCGTTGTGGAGACGGTAATCCGTACGTACGCACGAGCGATGATAGCATTCCCATAATTATTGAATTGGATTGGAGTGGATGATATAATATCTAAAAATCATTATTATTTTATAATAACTATACATAATTATTCTTTACGCCATTATACCCATCCAAGTAAGGTGGTGGTGGAAAAATAGACTACACCACGGCGTGGAGACGGTATTCCGTACGTACGCAAGCGCAATGATTTCATTTTCTGTAGGATGGATAGAAGGTGAAATTAGGTTGTTTCATATTTATAATAACATATCAGTATATTAGTGATACTCATGTTATTACTTTATAATGAAACAACTAAATAAGAAGAAGTTAAATAAGGAAGAAACTTGAAAGAATCGGTAGAAGACATTACCTCTTCTTCGACGCACCTCTTTTAAGATTCCTCTTAAGGCACTAGAGTTGGTCTTTTGAGGAGACCAGAATCTCTATAATGTTTCTAGGGAAGTTGAGAAGGGAAATGGGTAGGGTTTATCCAAGCTTGAAAGCTCAAAATTGTGTAAAGAGAAGAGGGAGGAGGTGCCCTTTTATAAGGGAGGAGAGGGTCACTTTAGAAAAAACATAAAATATTATTTTTTAATAAAGTCATATTCGGTTTATAATGGTTCCAAAGTGACTTATTTTGAAGATAAAGTGGGAATGGGTCGAAATAATCTCAACAAATAGGTTTTAGACAAGTTTAAGTTACTATTTTAACCTTATCATTTAAATTTAACTCTAAGTTAAATAATTTAACTTTTACCATGTCTTCTTGTTTTCTTACACTATAAGGCTAATAAACTTACTATAACAAGACAAAAGAACCCCAAGTGGTTAATTATTAATATATATAACCTTATCTAAGTCATTTATCGGAACATTAGATTTTTAGGAATAAAATAACAATTAATAATATAATATTTGTTTTAAAAACTATTTTATGTCAATTTTGACACAATTTGGTAATTGATTTTTTTAAAAATCATAACAACATTATTAGTTAGAAAAAGTTTAATTAAATCAATACTAACATGTCATATTGACCTATAAAATCAGTGTAATTTATAAAAAGTCTCAAATTACATTTATTTGGGTATTTATAACATCAATTTTTTTAATATTTCATTAATAAGGTAATTACTGCATCATCATTGTGTCATAAATAACTTAAACAATTTAATGTCTAAAAATTATAAATAAAATACCATTATGTAGGAAATACTTTTATATTTATAATGAATATTTATAGTCGAATTTATCTTATTTATAACCCTATAGTAAAAATGTTTTATTTATTAAACTTTGATTTTAACTATTTTAACTCTTCTTTAAATAAAATAACAATAAAAGTCCTAATCTAATCCAACTGGACCTGAAGGGTAATATTTTATTCCTAAGGTTGTTTTTGGTCGAATTACACTTATCCAATAGAATTAGGACATGTTTTAGGGTAATAATAATATCATTTTTACCCTTAATTACCCTATTTACTTTTAACCGTGGTAAATAAAAGTAAAAAGTTAGTATTCACAAAAAAATATTTTTATCTTATTGAACCACATTTTACTCTTTGATGTTAACCGTGTCTCTCATATTTTCGAAATTCCACTCATAGAAGCGGTAAAATTAAATTTTGTGTGAATTTTCAAATTCTCCAAGGAGGCGGGTAAAAGAGGGTGAAAAATTCAATAAAATTTATATATATATAAAATTATTATAAAATGACTTAAATGAATTACATTGAACTTTTATAGGTATTATGTATCAATTTTGACCTAAAATAAATTTAAATAAAATAAATAATTATTTAAATAAAAAGTCAGTTTTTAAATAGTAACCCAGTGTTTTCACTATTCATCAAAAATTAAAAGTTTTCAGAAAAATACAAAAAATTCACCCTATGATAATTTCTATATTCCAAATCCAAAAATGAAGTCCATTTTGAAAGATAAAATTTATAAAATTTTAAAAAGTGGGTATTACTATTCATAACGACTAGTTCATAATAATATTATAATAATTTCTCGTTTAGTGAAACTCGGTATTGCGTACTACACACGATATCGAGGAAGGTCTTGATTTCATGTAATGCAAGCCAAGTAAAGGCTGCATGTAGTGAAAGATCCATTTGGTGTTGAGTATAACATAATCAAAACTTATTTCATTGAAACATTAAAGAGAATCTATACTTAATGTTGTGTAGAATAATTTCCACAAAATGAACTTGAAATTGTGGGTAACACGAGCCATGAATAGTGTTTCATATACTGCAAGCTAATATGGTATTGTAGCAGCACTGTAGCAACACTGTAGCAGGCACTGTTCGGTACTGTAGCATCCAGACTATTCACCTGATTTGGGCTTTCGGGCCACCGGTTTGGGCCTACAGGTCTCAGGGCCTTCGGGCCATCAATGGCCTTCGGGCCACAGGGCCTTCGGGTCATTGAAGACCATGAAGTAGCCAAGTTCACACAGAGCAGGCCCCAGATGAGGATCAGAGCACCAGTAGCAGTCAACAGAAGTAGAGCTAACCGGATTGGAAGAATGAGAGTGTATGGAAACCACCATCGGGACCAAGCACCGTGCAACTTTGTACGGGGCATTGCTAGCCGATTAGCAATGCAGGTGGGGAGATAAAGGCAATCAATGATGCAGAAGCTGGGGAGGGGTAGTTCTAGTGGGCTGGGCCTTCGGGTCATGTATTGGGCATGGTATGCCTTTGGGCCTTCGGGTCATGTATTACGAGTCATGTATTACGGGTCATGTCGGGCCTTTTTCCTTGGGCCTATGGGTCATGTACGGGTTCCCCTTCAACCCTTAAAAGGGGGATTATCTATAATAAAAATAAAAAAGAAGGATTTCAGTCTATTCAGTTAATATGGTATTGCGTATAGTACAAGCTAATCTTGGTGTAGTATATAATAGAAGACATCAAAGAAATTAAAAATAATATATCTCATAAAATCTCGGGGTGTTACAAACATCCGAGAATTTTTAGTAAGGAATACATTATGTGGATATTTCTATCAAATATATCCCTATCTGTATAATATAAGTGGACGTGGTTTTGACACAAATGTACCTAGGAGTGAAAACTCCAACAAGGAGTTTTGGACTTGACCCGGGGTATCCTGGTACATGAAAATAGTCATTACTGTGCACTTGGTTTGACACTCCTAGAGGATATGCTTAGGATAATTCACATTTTCATTACAAGTCATTATGAAGGATTTAAATGTAAAATTTTCGTAAAATAAACCATGTTTATGATTATGAGATTAGTTACATATAAAATTTCAATTTAGGCTAAGTAGTTTTCTATGTTGAGATTATACATTATGATTCATAACATAATATAGTGTATGCCATTATTTAGAAATGGAGCCTAGTGGAAGGAATGGAAATAGCATGAACACATGTGTCCCATGTAGGGATTTCCCTCTAATGCAAGATAATTATGTTGGCTCTGGTGCTGTGAGTGGTGCTAATAAACTTATAACTATATTGGGACATCTGACTTAGGTTATGAATAATAACCTTACCCGTATGGAGTATCCAGATCCACAATGTGGGGGAGATATGTTAGACCGCTTTATGTGACAACAACCTCCATCATTTAATGGGACTACAAACCCATTCATAGCAGAGCAATGGATAAGTTCATGAGAGAAGATATTTATCACTTTGGGATATAACGAAAGAGAGAAGGTTGTCATGGTATTTTATCAACTATCGGGAGATGTGGATTAGTGGTGGTCTTGAATACAAAACACAAAGGAGGAGGAATAAATATAAGAAATGGAATGGAGGGATTTTTAAGGAAATATTATTAGAAAGATACTCCCCTCATAAATAGAGAGTAGATATGGAAAGGTAGTTTCTGAATCTGAGGTAAAAAGAGGATGATAAAGTTTCAAAGTATGAAACTAACTTCACAAGGTTAGCAAGACATTCAGCAAACTAAATACATAATCCAAGGAGAAAGATTGATCAATACTTTTATAGTTTAAAGCCATTCCTCTAAAGGTCTCTAATCTCCCAAAGTTTCTCATCATATGAAGATATAGTCTCAAGTGCTATCAAGACGAAAAAGGAATTCTATAAGTATTATGATTTTAAGGGAAATCAAGAGAAAAGAGGGTAGATAAAAACTCCAGAAAAGGAAATAAGAAAATGGGTAAGAAGGGAAGATTTGACCTTCCACCCCATGATAATTGTGGGAAGAGACACCCTAGTACTTTCCTAAAGGGTATGTGTGTCTGTTACAAGTATGGAGAAAAATTCCACCTATCCCAGGATTGTAATGGGAAGAAATAAGCTACCAATGTTCAATGATATAATTACAGGGAGTGGGGAAATTATGAAAATGATTTTCCAAGGCGTTAAGGGAAAATTCCCCAAAGAAGGCCAAGGGAGAAAGGCCAATCTTATGCAGTCACAACTGCAGAGGTTGAAGTTCCTAACGATGTGGTGGCTAGTACTTTAATTATTTCCTCAATCTTAGAAAATGATTTATTTGATTTTGGATCATCGTATTCTTTCATATCTTCCCAGTTTTCCAACAAAATTAGATATTTACAATTTTATTTAATAAGAGATTTGTCAGTCAGAAATCTTAAGGGAAGTATCATTACAACAAAGTTGTGCCAAGTATTCCCCATTATGGCATATAAACATGCTTTATATGATTAGTTTATTATCATACCCATGATTAAATTTGATATAATCTTCGATATGGATTTCATTTTGAACCATGATTCAAAAATTTATTACAATAAGAACGAGGTTACAATTTTTTGAGGATGATGTGGAATCCCTTATCTTTAGGGCAGAAACATAACCATATGATCTGCATCTAGATCCAAACCCAATATCTCTACTGAATTTAATTATTGGGGAGGAAGAGAATTCAATAACTATGTGTGAGGAAAGGAATGTCTGAATAGGGAATGTACCTATTGTGAAAGAATATGTTGATGTGTTTCTAGAGGATTTACCTGGACATCCTCTATAGTAGGAAATTGATTTTTCCATTAACTTAATTCCTGATTCAATTACCATATTAAAGTACCCTTATAGAATGAAGACTATGGAATTATTAGAATTGAATAAACAACTAGAGGAATTGAGTGATAAAGGATTTATTCTCCCTAGTGTATCTCCATGGGGAGTCCATGTCCTTTTCGTTAAGAAGAAAGATGGATCTATGAATATTTTCATTAATTAGAGGGAGATCAATGTGATAAGAATAAAGAAAAACCATCCCATACCACTCATTGATGTTTTATTTGATCAAATTCCGGGAGCTCAATATTTTCTAAATATTGAACTTTGATATGGATATCATCAGTTGTGAGTAAGGAAGGAAGACATTCCAAAGATAGCATTTCAAACTAGATATGGGCATTATGAGGTTACAATAATGCCATTTGGGATGACTAATGCACCCTTTTTCTTCATGGATATAATGAATATGGTTTTAAAGGAATATCTTGATGAATTTTTGGTGTTATTTATTGATGATATCTTGGTATACTCCAAAAGCTACGAAGATCATGAAAATCAATTGCACACTATTCTGAAGACTCTTAGAAGAAATGAATTATATGGGAAGTTTATCAAGTATGATTTTTGGCTTAAATTAGTTTCTTTTCTTTTCCACATTGTCTCTAAGGATGGAATATATATTGATCCTATAATGACAAAGGCTATTCAATAATGGAATACTCCAACAAACATAACTGAGGTACATGGTTTTATTGGTTTAGCAGGTTATTATCAGTGTTTCGTTCAGAACTTCACTCGTTTAGCCAACTGAATGACCAAGATTACATGTAAAGGAGTTAAGTTCGTATGAAAAAAAGAATGTGAGGACTATTTTGAAGAATTAAATAAGAGATTAGTGAATGCTCCTATCCTAACTATACCATTAGGGAATGATGGGTTTGTGATCTATAGTGATGCATCAAAGAAAGGAAATGGTTGTGTCCTTATGCAGAATTATATAGTTATTTCTTATGCATAAAGGTAGTTAAAAAATAATCAAAAAATATCCTACTCATGATCTTGAGTTAGCTACTGTGATATTTTATCTAAAAATATAGAGACACTATCTCTATGGTGAAATATGTGAGATATATACATCTCACAAGAGTCTAAATTATATATTCTCATAAGAAAAACTCAACATGAGGCAAAGGAGATGGATTGAAATACTTGAGGATTATTATTATTCTATACAGTACCATCCAATAAAGTAAAATAAGGTAGCTTATGCATTGAGTAGGAAGGATCATGGAGTTTTAAACAAAATGAGGATTGAAAGGGATCCTGTATTCATGGATCTAATAAGGATGGACATGGTAAATATAAAAGAAGGTAAAACATCATTACTTTTTCAATTTTTCCCCAACCATATTTATTGTAAAGGATTAAAATAACTCATCCTGATGATGATAACCTTCAAAATAAAATTAATTCTGTGAAAGATGGGAAGTTAGATGACTTCGTATGTGAAGATGGAATTTTGAAATTTGGGAAGAGGCTATGTGTTCCCACTATACCTGAGTTGAAAAGGGAGTTATTGGATGATTCCCATAGCTCAAATTTATCTATACACTCCGATAGCACTAAAATGTATAGATATTTGAAGGAATATTTCTGGTGGGACACCATGAAGCGAGAAATTTCTGATTATGTATCAAGATGTTTAGTCTGTCAACAAGTGAAGGCCGAATGACAACATTCTAGAGGATTCATGAAACCTTTACGTATTCCTACATGTAAATGGGATGAAATCACCATGGATTTTGTTAGTGGATTACCCAAAAATCCAAGAAAGAATGATATAATATGGGTAATTGTGGATCGACTTACGAAATCTATACATTTTATCACTATAAGAGAGGATTTTATACTGGAGTGCCTTGCACGACTCTATAACAATGAAGTTGCGAGACTTCATGGAGAAAATCTCTCAATTATGTTTGATTGTGATCCATGATTCACATCGAAATTCTAAAAAATTCTTCATAAATCCCTATATACTGTGCTTCGATTGAGCACTTCTTATCACCCTCAAACTGACGAGCAATCAGAAAGGATGATCCAAACTTTATAAGACATGTTGATATCATTCTCACTTGATTTTCAATGTATGCGGGATCAGTATTTACATTTTTTGGAGTTTTCCTACAATAATAGTTTCCATTAAAGCATTCAAATGGCACCATATGAAGAATTGTATGGAAAGAGATGTCTTACACCAACATGTTGGGATGAAGTCGGTGAAAGGAAGCTTGTGGGTCAAGAGCTTGTGGAGAAAATAACAATGAAGGTAAATACTATTAAAGTTCATATAAAATCATCTCAAATCAAACAAAAAATATATGATGACAATTAAAGGAAGGATATGGAATTTCAATTGAAAGATCATGTTTTCTTAAAAGTATCTCCATTGAAGGGTGTTATAAGATTTGTAAGGAAAGGGAAATTGAGTGTAACACACAAACATTGATTAAAGAAAATTCCTATTCATCTAATTAAATGTCTTATTATATAAAATGTGAACTTAATTGGTTTTATGTTTATAGATTTTAAAATACTATTAAGAATTTTTATCATTTCTAATATAGCCATTGAACAATGATCACATTATTAGTATAAATATAAGGTTTTAACAAATCCAATTTACTCGAAAAAAAAGATATGACTTCATCCAGTTGACTTGCCTTATAAAAATCCCATTTTTAGGATCTTGGAAAGTAGGTAGCATCATTGGGCTTCATTTTTGACAAATCCCAAACCGACCTTGAACACATTAAGCTTGAGTGGAAACGACTATGGGAGAAGTGGAAGGTAATAGAGATTACCACCCGAGCGATGTTATCTGAGCCACCCCAAGAGTCTATCACCATTTCACAACATACCCTTTGGTCTTATGTGGGTGTTATAAAGGTGTTATGTAACAATACCCTAACACTATGACTATGTACATTATTTTTGTATAAATAATGTGCATTCATTTTATTATTGTTACTTTGTAAATAGTTTTTAAAACACAAATAGTATTTTTAGTTAATATTCAACTAAGAAATTTATTTTGATGAATTAATGGATTTTTGAATTAAATAATATTTTAATAAAATATTATTATTATTAAATTATTTTTTATTAAATATAAATTACTGTAAAATTTTATGAATGCAATTGTAATTTTTATTAAGGTTTGAAAGCTGTTTTTGTCAAAACCCATGAATTTTCGGTAAATGTTAGTTTTTATTTTAAAAGTAAAAATTAACATATTTATAAAATTATTTCTATAAAATGAATATTATTTTTGGAATCAGGACATTGAAATTATTCAATGGTGAATTTTTCATAACATTCTGAGACAGTTGAATTTTTAGGTAAAAATTAAATACCGTTTAAATATATAATGTGTTTTATGACATCATAATGACCCAATAGTGATGTAATAAAATAATATAAACATTATTTTCAGACAATATATGTTTTACCATTAAAATAATGTGATTTTGGGTTTGTTTGATTTATTTTACAAAGCTTTAGTGGACCCTTCAAGGCTTATAAAACATTTTGTCTTTTTAAATTGTTTTCCTTGAGAGTGTGACTCACCTACTCATAAGCAAACATATTATTTTAATAAGTTTGGCCATTGGAATTATAAAATATTATTTTTAACTCCCCTTTGGAAAAAAACAATGGACAAAAAACATGGGCTTGTTTGTGGTTTTGATTAGTTTAATGTGAGGTGTCCCAAACCTAAATAATAAAGAATTCCCTCTCCTTTCCTATATAAACCCACCCAAGATCCCACTTCCTCTTCACTAAAAGGATTTGTAGTTCGACCAAACCCTTCCCTCCTCTCTCCATAATACTCCAAAGGTTACCCAATATCCAAAGAATCCTCTCTCAAGCCTCTCCCAAGCCTTTGCGATCACACTTCCAAGTAAAGGATTTCTTCCTTTCTCATTTTTGTCCAATTTTCTTTATGCTATTATGCCATTTTTTTTCAATTAAAAATGTTGGGGTATGATTTTAAACCTCCCCATGCTTCCCTCTTTATTTTTGGATGATGGGATACCCCTTTATCTCACATTAATTCCTCCCATGTACACCCGTTACCATGCCGAAATTCCGTGAGGGATTTCTCTCTCCTCTTTTACATCCAAGTAATTCTTTTGTATTATGTATCTAAATTCCATTACATTTGTTGGGAAATGTATCTATATGAACCCCTTACTTTCCATTTCATGTGAATATGATGATACACCCATTTTTCTCTCATCAACCATTTTCATGAATCCTTATGTCACGTCGTTATGCTGCCGAAATAGCACCGTGTTTTTCCAAGCCAAGATCATCGTGTAGTGAATACCATACACATGTCTCTATCAAGGGTATTCATCTTTATTCACATATACATATTGAATTGTGATTTCATGTATTTATTCCACATTACTTAATCATGGAATAACTCATGATGTTGATTGATTCCATGTTATATGATCCATGTGGCACACTTATGCATGAAATGAAATGTTTAAGAAGGGTGTGACCTGATAGCACTCCAATGCATTGGGTAAAGATTAGTATCATGATACATCAAGTTAAATGAGGGTTTACTCATGATAATTAAAGTGCAATGAAGATTTACTCATGATCCATGTGCAATGATCCTTGGCTCATACTAAAATTATGTTAAATGTTGTTTCCATATTTCCGTGTTATGATTATCATGCTTTATCATGCCTTTATGTTCATGTTTCTCTTGTGATCCATTGAAGGTTTTATGTAATAAATCATATATAACTGTGTAATAAAGAGCAGAGTTGTTATAGTTGGTATCAAAGGATAAGTTTAGTTATTTTTGGGATTAGGATTAGAAAACCCCAGTGAAGCCCTAGAGACAAGAATAAGTATAATAAAAATGTCCCTAAGTTTTGGTGAGTATTGAGTAAGTGGTTTATCAAGAAACTACATCCCTATCTGGATACGAGCAGGTAGAGGCAGCTCTGGCACATATGTATTCTAGGGGTAAAACCCGAAAACACCGCTTTGAGCTAGAATCGAACATGAACTGGTTCAAAACAATAGGCCTTGCTGCACTCTTGGTTACGACACTCTTGGGGGATATTCTTTGGTAAATTCACAAGATTACTATGAACCCTTATTAAGGTAATTAAAAAAAATTCCCTTAAGAATATATGTTAGAAAGTAGATCAATAATATCATAGATTGAAGCATATGGATTCATAAGTTAAGGAAATAAAAGTTATTTATAAGTCATATATATTTTTTCCATTGGATTACCCTTTATGTGTTACCCCTAACATTCCTTTTATTCCAATCAATGGCCAATAATAGGAGGACTCGGGCTAACAACCGATGTGGAGATCAATGCGATGATTTTTCTAATGAGATCCCCAATCCGATGGGAGTAGGAATCGCGAAATTTATCACTTTACTCTCTCAATTAACTCAACATTTGAATAGAAACATGGGTAAAGAGGAATGCTCAACCCCCCCTAAGAAAGAACAAGTCACAATCGATAGATTCATGAGACAAAGGCCTCCGACTTTTAATGGATAATCTGATCCCTCAATCGATGAACAATGGATCAACTCCATTGAAAAGATATTCTCCATCATTCAATGTTTCGAAAAAGAGAAGGTTCTCCTAGATGATTATCATATGTAGAGTGAAGCTGATCAATGGTGGAAATTGATAAAAAATCCGAAGCCTGAGGAGGAGATCGAGACATTAGAATGAAAGGATTTCCAGAAGATGTTTTTTGATAAATATTTTTCGCTCACCCTCCGACTTAAGATGGAAAGGGACTTCCTTTCCCTCAAGAAAAAAGATGAAGAATCTATCAGAGAATATGAGGAAAACTTCACAAGGCTTGCACAATATGCCTTTAGCTTTTTCGTTACCCCCAAATGTAAGGTTGACAACTTCTTTGGTAGGATGAAACCCAGCTTTCGGAAAGCCCTGTCGATCCGTGACTTCGACATCTATGAAGAAATTGTCTGATGTTCCCTCAAGGTCGAAATGGAGATCAGAGAATCTCAGGGTTATAATGAGGATAAGAAGTGTAAGGTGTATTTCAATGATAGAGGTCCGATGGATAAATCCAACGGTGCTAATAAGATCCAGCACCCCACTTGCCAAAGGTGTGGAAAGAAGCACCTTAGAAATTGTCTGAAGGGGATGAGGAAATGCTTTAGGTGTGTAAAAGAAGGGCTCCTAGCTATTAAATATTGGAAAGAAAAAACCGTGGTTGTAACAGAAGAGAGGAACGCTATGCTCGACCCTCAATGCGTTGTTCATTTCTTTAACTACAAATAACCAAGGCAATTTTCAAAATAGTGCCCTAATCCAAGGTTTTTTGGAGGCAACCAACAACCTCTAAGGCAGAAAGGGAAAGCTTTTTCCATAACTACTACCAAATTGAACCCCAAAAATAAAGTGGTGACAAATATTCTAGTTATTAATTCAAGAATATCATACTTAATTTTTGATTCAGGTTCTACGCATTCTTTTATATCCCAAAAGTTTAGTAGAACAATCCCAACACCAGCACAAATCATGGAAGTAAAGATGTCGGTGATTATGACAAATGGGGAAATCATTTCATCCCATGAATATAACTCCCTCCTATCATAATCAGTGGATTGAACTTCTCGGAGAACCTTATCATACTCTCTCTGGTGGAATTTGATGCAATTCTTAGCATGGATTGACTTTTCCTTATATAGAGCCAACATAAATTTCCATGAGAGGGAAATCACTCTCTATGTGGAGAATCTACCCCCTGATTTTGTACAAGTGTAAGGAGGAAGATGAATCTTCTTTAGATCCATAATATCAAGAATGGATATTACTACCCTATGATCATGTGTATCTAGCTCAGATGATTGAGTCTATGGAGGAAACCATCCTTGAAAACATAACTATTGTGAGGGAATTCATTGAAGTTTTTCCTGAGGAATTTCCTAGTCTTCCTCATAGAAGATATGTTGAATTATCAATTGATCTTATACCTAGGGAATTTCCAATATCCAAGGCTCTGTATAGAATGGCTATTGTGGAGCTTTAGGAGACGAAGAAACAACTATAGGAGAATCTAGATAAAGGGTTTATATTCCCAAGTGCTTCACCATGGGGTGCACCACTCCTCTTCATCAAGAAGAAAGATGGGTCAATGTGATTTTGCATCAATTATCATGAACTTAAGAAAATCATGATAAAGAACAAGTATCCTATCCCACAAATTGATGACTTGTTCGATCAACTACATGGAGCACAATACTTCTCCAAGGTGGATTTGTGTTAAAGATATTATCATGTAAGGGTGAAGAAGGAAGATATCTCCAAGACTGCTTTTCGTAAAATATACGGGCACAATGAATTCATAGTAATGCCTTTCAGACTCACTAATACTCCAGCAATCTTCATAGACTTGATGAATAGAGTCTTTAGGGATTACCTTGACAAATTTGTGGTAGTATTTATAGATGATATTATGATATACTCCAAAACCAAGGAGGATCATGAGGAGAATCTAATAACTGTACTAGAGACCTTGCAGAAGGAGAATCTCTACGGAAAGTATAGTAAGTGTGAGTTCTGGTTGAAAGAGGTCTCATTCTTGGGCCATATCATCATAATAAATGGTATATCTATAGATCCCTCCAAAACAGATGCAATTGAGGGATGACCAAAGCCAACATTGGTAACAAATATTCATATCTTCTTGGGGTTAGTTGGACATTATTGATGATTTGTGAGAAATTTCTCACGATTTTCCAACCCTCTTACCATGCTAACTTGGAAGCGAGTAAAGTTTTCTTGGAGTGATGAATGTGAAGAAAGCTTAAAGGATTTAAAAAGGGGGCTTATCACTACACCCATACTCACTTTACCCACAAGTGGAGAAATTTTTGTGGTATTCAGTGATTTTTGGAAGAAGGGCCTGGGATGTGTGTTGATGAAAAATGACAAAGTCATTGCCTATGCTTCAAGGCAATTGAAAGTTCATGAGAATAATTATCCAACACATGATTTGGAGTTGGTTGTGGTGATCTTTTATTTAAAAATTTGGTGGAATTATCTCTTTGGGGAGAAGTTTGAAATATATACGAACCACAAAATCCTCAAGTATATATTCACACAGAAAGAGTTGAACATGCGCCAATGAAGATAGTTAGAGCTGATCAAAGACTATGACTGCTCAATCTATTACCACCCTGGGAAAGCGAACAAGGTGGAAGATGATCTAAGTAGAAAGGACCCATTTATTCTATCATTGATGATAATTGAGAAGGATATAATCTTCTTATATTTGATGAAGATGGACATGGGAATCATAAAGAAGGGAACAACATCAATCATTTCACAAATGATTACTCAACCGTCTCTTTTGGAAAGGTTAAAGGATGCTCAAAAGGATGATATGGGAATTCAGAAGAAAGTGTAAGCTATCAGAAAAGGTAAATAATCAGAGTTCAATGTTAATGAAGAAGGAATTGTGAGATTTGAAAAAAGACTATGTGTTCCATTAAGTCCAGAGCTGAAGAAGGAACTTTTGGATGATGCACATAGTTCAAATTTCTCTATTCATCTAGGAAACAAAAATATGTATCGAGATATACGAGAGTATTATTGGTGGGATAATATTAAGAAAGAGATCACTAAGTATACATCAAAGTGCCTACTATGTCAGCAAGTGAAGGCAGATAGGTAGAAGTCTAAGGGGATGATGCAACCATTGCCTATACCAGCATGGAAATAGGAGGACATCACCATGGACTTTGTCACCAGACATCTGAAGACATCCAAAGGAAACAATGAAATCTGGGTTGTTGTGGATCGTCTTACAAAGTCTATATGCTTCATTTAAATTCAGGATGATTTCTCATTGGATCAACTGGCACAGATAAATATCAGATAAGTGGTAAGGCTGTATGGAGTACCAATATATATTGTATCTGATCGAGATCCAAGATTCACCTCTATGTTTTTGAAGAGTCTTTAACATGATTTGGATACTGAATTGAACTTCAGTACATCCTATCATCCTCAAACTGATGGCCAATATGAGAAAACTATTCAGACACTAGAAGATATGTTAAGATCATGTTCAATGGACCTTAAAGGAGGATGGGATCAAAATTTTCCTCTGGTTGAATTCTCCTATAATAACAGTTTCCACTCGAGAATCCGAATGGCACATTATAAAGCCCTAAATGGGAAGAGGTGTAGAACACCGACATGTTGGGATGAAGTCAGTGAGCGTAAGATGCTAGGACTAGAAATGGTCGAAGAAATGGTGGAGAAGGTGAAAACCATTCAGCAGTATATCAAGGCAGCCCAGAGTCAGTAGAAGAGTTATGCTGATAACCGTCAATGAGACATTTAGTTTAAAGTTAGAGACATGGTATTCCTATGCATATCTCTATGGAAGAAGGTCATGAGTTTTGGAAATAAAGGTAAGTTAAGTCCTCGGTACATTAGACCCTTCGAGATTCTTGATCGTGTCAGGGCTGTGGCCTATCGACTAGAACTCCCACATACCATGGAAAAAGTACATGATTTCTTTCATATATGCCTCTTAAAAAAGTACATACTAGACCCTTCACATGTAATCTCTTTAGAGGTAGTAAAATTATAGGATGATCTTTATTACAAGGAGCAACTAGTGAAGATCTTAGATCGTAGGGAAAAAGTCCTACGAAATAAGAAAATGACCCTCATGAAGGTGTTGTGACATAAACACAAGTTTGAAGAAGCGACGTGGGAATCAGAGGAAGTGATGAAGCAGAGTTACCCTCATAATTTTTAGTGTGGGAAAAAGAAATTTTGAGGGCGAAATTTCTTAATGGGGGAAGATTGTAACGACCTAAACTCTCATTAATGAAAATTCCTCTTGATCTAATTAAATATATTATTATATAAAATGTTAACTTCATTGGTTTTATGTTTTTGGATTTTAAAATACCATTAATAATTGTAACCATTGATAATATAGCTGTTAAATTGTGATCACATTATTAGTATAAATATTGGGCTTTAACAAATCCAATTTACTCAGACAAAGGAAGTAATGGCCTCATCCAGTAGACTGGCCCCATACGAAGCCCATTTTTTCGGAGCTCAGAAAGGAGTTAGCATCATTGGGCTTCACTCTTGACCAAGCCCAATCTGAGCTTGAACACATTAAGTTTGAGCAGAACTGACTATGGGAGAAGTGGATGTTAATAGAGATTACCACTCGAGCGATGTTATCCGAGCCACCCCAAGAGTCTATTACCATCACACACCTTACCATTCGGTCTTATGTGGGTGTTATAAGGGGTTATATAACAAGACACTAGCACTATGACTATTTAAATTATTTTTTTAATAAATAATGTGCATTCATTTTATTATTGTTACTTTGTAAATAGTTTTTAAAACACAAATAGTATTTTTAGTTAATATTCAACTGAGAAATATATTTTGATGAATTAATGGATTTTTGAATTAAATAATATTTTAATAAAATATTATTATTATTATTAAATTAATTTTTATTAAATATAAATTGTCGTATAATTTTATAAATGCAATTGTAATTTTTATTAAGATTTGAAAGCTGTTTTTGTCAAAACCCATGAATTTTCGGTAAACGTGAGTTTTTATTATAAAAGTAAAAATTCAAATATTTATAAAATTATTTAGATAAAATGAATATTAATTTTGGAATCATGACATCAAAATTACCCAATGTTAAATTTTTCATAATTTTCTGAGACAATCGAATTTTTGGGTAAAAATTAAATACCATTTAAATATATAATGTGTTTTATGACATCATAATGACCCAATATTGTTGTAATAAAATAATATAAACATTATGTTCAGATAATATATGTTTTACAATTAAAATAATATGATTTTGGGTTTGTTTGATTTATTCTACAAAGCTTTAGTGGACCCTTCAAGGCTTATAAAACATTTTGTCTTTTTAAATTGTTTTCCTTGAGAGTGTGACTCACCTCCACATAAGAAACCCTATTATTTTAAGAATTTAGGCCATTGGACTTATAAAATATTTTTTCCCACTCCCCTTTAGAAAAAACCATGGTTAAAAAACATGTGCTGATTTGTGGTTTTGATTAGTTTAATGTGAGGTGTCCCAAACCTAAATAATAAAGAATTCCCTCTCCTTTTTTATATAAACCCACCCAAGCTCCCACTACCTCTTCAATCAAAGACTTTTGAGTTAGACCAACCCATAAAATCCTCTCTCTATAATCCTACCAAGGTTCCCCAATCTCCCAAGAAGCCTCTCTCAACCCTTTCCCAAGCTTTTGGGATCACACTTCCAAGTAAGGAATTTCTTCCTTTCTTATTTTGGTCCATTTTTCATTAAGATGTTATTCCCATTTTTTTTCAATTAGAAATGTTGGGGTATGATTTTTAACCTCCCCCATACTTACCTCTTTATGTTTGGATGATGGTAGACCCATTTCTCTCTCATTAATGTATCCCATGTACACCCGTTACCATGCCGAAATTCCGCAAGGGATTTCTCTCTCCTCTTTTACATCCAAGTAATTATTTTTTATTATTCATATAAATTCAATTACATTTGTTGGTAAATGTATCTATATGAACCCCTTACTGTAAATTTAATTTAAATATGATGAGACACCCATTTATCTCTCATAAACCATTTTCAGGAATCCTTATGTCACGCCATTATGCTGTTGAAAGAGCACCGTATTTTTCCAAGCCAAGATCATTGTGTAGTGAATACCATACCCATGTCCCTATCAAGGGTATTCACCTTTATGCACATATACATGTTTAATAGTACTTTCATGTATTTATTTCACATTACTTAATCATGGAATAACTTATGATGTTTATTGATTCCATGTTATATGATCCATGTGGCACACTTATGCATGAAATGAAATATTTAAGAAGGGTGCGCCCTGATAGTGCTTGAATGCATTGGGTAAAGATTAGTATCATGATACATCAAGTGAAATTATGGTTAACTCATTCTAATTCAAGTGCAATGGGGATTTACTCATTATCCTTGTGAAAAGAGACTTGGATCATGCTAAAATCATGTTAAATGTTGTTGCCACATTTCCATGTTATGATTATCATGCTTTATCATGCCTTTATGTTCATGTTTCTCTTGTGTTGCATTGATATGCATATTGTCTAACATGTATTGTATTCCTCATGTTATTCCATGTTTATTCCCTTACTGGGATTTATTGCTCACCCTTTTCTTATGCATGTCCTAAAGTTATCCCATGAAATGCTAAGTACGAGGGAATGTAGTGGTCTTGTAAAGGAAGTTTTCAATAAAGATGTTGTATTTAAAGTTTTAAGTTGTTATGTAATGAAACTAGGCCCCAAAGATACCAAACCTCTCGATCTTCCATGTTGTATCAAGTGAAGGTTTTATGTAATAAATAATTTCAAAGTGTCTAATAAAATGAAGGGTTGTTATATTGAGCCCTAGTTATATAGGCCTTTTTAAAATTCTGGTGAGAATTGGAGCTGTTTCATATCATTTGGCTATACTTCCTAGCCTGTCTAAAGTACACAATGTGTTCCATGTCTCATTGCTGAGAAAGTACATACCAAACCCAACACATGTCCTCACTTCTAAAGGTATAGCATTGGAACCTGACCTATCTTACTGTGAAGAGGCTATCCGGATTCTGGACACTAAAGAATAGGTGTTGAGGAATCAGATGAATCGAATGGTAAAGATACTTTGTAAAAATCATAAAATCGAAGAGGCAACATGTCACGACTCGCCCTCGGGGTCCGTGCCGTGACTACCCCAAGCCCGCCTTCCATAGGCCAGGGGCTGGCGACTAGCACCAAGGCGTAAATCCCAGTAAAAAGGGAAGGCATTGCCTTTGAAAAGTAAACACACACCACAGAGTAAACAAGCGGAAAGTAAACACTAAACAAAAGCAGAGTACTACTGAAAGTTCGGAAAAGTAAATGGGCCAGTATACAAACCCAAACTGAAAGTAAAGTACAACTCAAAAAGGAAAAACAGCAACTGAAAAGTAAAAGCCGCTACTCCGAGCTGTCCACTGGAAATCCCACCTGAAGGGTGGGTACAGATAGCTCCTCTGCTCCACGGGTCCCGCCGTCCACTCCGTGCACGTCCCACCCAGTGGTCCACCTCCAGGTACCGTCCCGCTCTACAAGCCTCAGCTAAGGTCAACGCTGTCCGTCGTCTGCAACCAACACAACGTAGTGCGGGCGAAGCCCGTGCAGGGGTGAGTATAAGCTACTCAGTAGGGACCCCGAGACCCCTGAAGGTCTCTCAAATCCACAATGGTTAAACCACGAAGAAAAGTAACAATCACGAAGTAACAACTGACACTGCTTAGGTATATTCCCATACATATACCTAAGTCATCAATTTCCGTTCGGCTCCAACACCGAGCCCAAGAACAACCCAATCCACAAAGAAGAGTAAACAGTAAATCCACACAGATAATAACAAGTTTATGAAATCAACGGATAACCATTACCCAGGTATATGCCCATACATATACCTAAGTTATCAAGCGACCCATCTCAATCATGAGGAAATCACAAAGATCATAGACTCAGCTCAAACCAGGATTTTCATTATCGAAACCGTAAAAGTTGAAGAGCCCCAACTCTGAAGTGTACAGTGGTCCTGTCACGACTCCGAGGTACTGCTTACTAACCTAAGACTGCTGAAGTACTCCTCCTGTCGAGTACCGCGGGTCTGCTGCCATCTACCGGGCGCTCCGTCCGCTGAGGGTCTGCTGCCAAATACCGGGCGCTCACCCAGATAGCCTACTGAGGTACTCCTCCTGTCGAGTACCGCGGGTTTGCCGCCAACTACCAGGCGCTCCGTCCGCCGTGGGTCTGCTGCCAACTACTGGGCGCTCCGTCCACTGGGCTAGTCGACTCACTCCAAGTCGAGTCGGTCAAGCAGTCGTCAGGTCTCAGTCATCTACACGGTCTCCGTACTCCGCACGCACGTCTCCACCGTCGCGGGTCTGTCGCTACAACCAAGCGCACACACTCCGTAGAGTATCGCGGGTCCGCCGCTACAACCAAGCGCTCCACCGCCAAGGGTCTGCTGCTGCATCCAAGCGCACCACCTCTGTCAAGTACCACGGGTCCGCCGCTACACCCAAGCGCTCCACCGCTCAAGGTAAAAAGAAGATTCAGCTCACACAGGTTCGGTAGCACTGTTCCACGTAGGATCGCTGAGTGCTGTAGTCATCGTCGTCGAAACCACACAGGATCTTTGTACTGTCGTCGTCGCAGTCACAGTAGCAGTAGTAGCAGTCGCAGCCAGCACTAGGGTTCCCGCACACAGCTAGCTCGTTCGGAGGGTCCGCTCCACGAGCCGAGAGGCTGATACATCAACTGTCACGAAGACCAGGGTTGATGTATCCAAAAGTTCCGTATCGTCAACAGGAACTCAACGCAACAGACGGCGCGTCGATCGGACGCCCGGTCTGAGAGTTATTGGCATTTTCGTCTCCGGGGCCCGGTTGGTTTTTAAGGCAAAACCAACCCGACCGTACTCCACCTGCGTCCAAACCTCGGGCGGAGTATGCCAAAAGATTCGTCTCACTAAGAGGAACACAACGCGACTGACGGCGCGTCAATCGGACGTTCGTAGCTCAAGATATGAGCGTTTCCGCTCCGAAGGCCCGGTTGGTTTCGTGAACGAACCAACCCGGCCGAACTCAAAGTAAACCGAAACCTTGAGTGCGATATACCGAAACGACCGTATCGATCCAAGGATCGCGTTGCCGCAGACGGTTCGTCATTCGGAGGTCCGAGGCTCAAGTTATGGGCCAAAAACCAAATCTGGTTCGAAACGGGGGGGTCCGGGTCCGGGCCGACCCGGCCCGACCCCCCCCCCCCCCTGGGGCGGCGCGGCGGCGGCGCGGCGGCGCGGCGGGCCGCGGCGGCCTGACGCCGCGAGGAGGCTGCGCACGCGGGGGCAATCAAGCCCCCGTTTCTTGGATGGCGGCGCGGCTTTGCCGCGCCGTTTTTGTAAAACAACGGCCCCCCTCCTGGGGGCCCGCTTTGAAGGAAAATCCGGGGGAGCCGCCTGCCCCCCCCCCCCCCCCCCCCCCCCCCCCCCCCGTGGAAACCGCTCCCCCCCTCATAAAGAGGGGGGTTTTAAGTGAAGGCCGGGGGATTAATTCCCCCGGTTTTTAAGACATCCGGCCGGCCAGCTGGCCGGCCGGTTTTCTCAAGCGGGACCGGAATTTCCGGTCCCCTCCTTCGGCTTCCGACGCCGGCGGCCCGGCCGCCGGTCTTCTCTTCCGCCGCGGCCTGGAACCGGCCGCGGTCTCCTCGTCCCGCCGCGGCCCGGAACCGGCCGCGGCGTTCATCATCCGGCGCGGTGCGACGGCACCGCGCCCCTTTGCCGTGCTTTGATATTCATTCAACGCGGCGCGACGACGTCGCGTTCTTGTTGTTTCTTTCAAGGTGCGCACGACGGCATTGCGTAAGATAAACGTACAAATATCCGCGTGGTGCGACGGCACCACGCCACCTTACTTCCGCCCGCAAGAATAATCAACATGAACGATGGAGGGGGTTCGGCCGTGTTCATGCGGTCCGGCCCCCCTCACGTTAAATAATTACACAACTTTAAAGAATCATCATCCTCACGTTAGTCATACGAACCACGGGCAAGAATGAAATAATTAAATATTAAATCAACAACCCCTACCTCGGGTTTAAGATTCGAAGATTCGTCTACGTTCCGCGGAAGACGGCGTCGCGGAGGTCGGGCGTCGCGGTCGTCGTTCGTCAAATCCGTTGACGAAGAGATATGCCCGAAGAGATACGTCGTTGGCGAATCTTCGTATGCCGACGAAGAAGGTCCGAGGAGGAAGCGGCGTTCCCTCTTGTTGACACCGAGGACGAAGAAGAGAGGCGTCGTTCTTCGTCGGAGTTTGAGCGTTCTTCGTTCTTCAGCAGAGCTTGAAGATGAAGAAGAAGCTCTCCAAAAGCTCTCAAGGAGACAAACAATCAACCTATAATAAAATAAGACAACTTCTTATTTTATTATTACAAAACACATTAGAATTTCAAAAGTTTGAAATTCAAAAAGGTTTAACTCCCATAATTAATTAAGTAACTTAATCCATTAAATGAGGCGTTAAGGGATTTGGGAGAATTTGAAAGGTTTAGGGGCTCGTGTGGGCCCCACCACACTTAATCCTCCCAAGGGAGGTTAAGTGGGTGTGGGTCCCACTCCCAACCTCCTTTGATAGGTTTTAACAAGTTAAAAATAAAATTGTTCTACACAATTTTATTTAACTCAAACTAAAAACCCCTAAAACTAACTTTCAACCCGCAACAAACGCAACTCCCGAAAAGGTCTCTTTAAGCGAATATCGGCGCTGCGAGTTCATCGGTGCCCTCGGATTTCAATTCCGAGAACCGGTTCAAAAGTTAGGAATTCCCGCTCGTTCGTTCACTGAACGTACCCGAGCCAAACTTCGGAAATTAATTCCGGGCACTCCGGGCCTCGGAATCAGGTGCCGTCTGAAACCGCGCTCTTGTAAAATTCTAAAGAAAATTAAGAAAAAATTTCCCTTGAATTTTACGGGTCTTTACACAACATGTGAGCCTGAGGATCTTATGATGAAGAACTACCCAATTCGTTTTGTAAGGTAATATGTTTCTAATTTTGAGGATTAAATTTTTGTAAGGAGGAGAGAATGTAACACCCCAAGGATTTATAAATAAATGCATGAAACACTGAGTCTCCACAAAACACCACATTTTTATAACCTAGCTAGTAAACATAATTTTTCCACCTCTGTGATTTGAATTTTGAAAAACTGACAAACACAGTTGCATTCAGTAAGATATTTAGAGTCTAATAAGACAAACACAATTTTTGGTGAATAGTATCATACCCTTACGAATAGTAATATGCACCTTATGAATAGTAAATCATATTATTATTTTATTTTCTTAAGGTTATAAGATAATGTGATATTGATTAATTTTTCAAGGTAATATAAAATGACTTATAGTTTTAAAATTGTTATTTTTCATATAAATTATGATTTTATTTAAAAATTAAATTAATAATATTTTAAAAATTATTTTAAAAAATGGAGTTTATTTTAAAACTCTACACATTGAAAAATGGTCAGAATTATTTTTTGGGATTTTTTTGAAATACACAATTTTTTGATAAATTGTAAAATACGGTAATTTACCGTATATATACATCATCATTTAAATTCACTATTACTAGAATCATGTATGATGTAAGCACACTTTGTTCAAACTAACATGAAACTAATACTATTATGGGTCACATTAATCAACACTATTTATTTTCTTGAGGGAAATAATAAAATAATTAATAAGATATTCAAAAATCACCCTCTCCTCCACTATAACCCCCACCCCTCAATCCCTCTTCTCTTCACTCCTCTAAGGCCTTAATCATTGTATAAATTCTGCTAAAATATCCTCCCAAGATCCCCCCCCATATCTATAATCCCTTGGTCTCATAAAAAGACCAAAACCTCTATCCTAAAGAGGCTATCAAGGAAGACAACTTCAAGAGGCAAATTCCTCTTTTCATTTCTTTTATTTCAAGTTCCTTTCTTTTCTTTTTCTTTCCTCACCTCATTTTGTCCAATTGTTGTGATGAATCCAATTAATTACATGTACTATAATTTTTTTAGGATAAATGAATAATTCTTCATCATATCTTCTTTCCCCTTATTTTATATTAGAAACGAAAACACCATCCGAGATGTGTTAATTTATCACATTCAAGGACGACGAGTTTTCAATTTATATTACCATATTCAATTCTGGTCATGAAACCATTTTTATGGTTGAACCAGAATATAATATATTTATTATAAATTATTTATGGTTTTGTAATCATTTTTTATAGATGATATTAATTTATAAATCAAAATGAGTTCGTCGTGATCAAGAACTACCAGTTAACCGAGACAATTATCATTAAAGTTTTATATAATGATTAATCTTCACTCCCAGTAACCTGCATTTTTTTATAACCATATAATATTATGGTTTCTCACTAATAACATACAACTTCTATTCTAGGCAACCATTATCATTATATGTGTTTATCTGTATATGAATATAAGTAAACCGGTTAGGAAAACCAAGGAAGAAAACACTACCAAACAATGAAATTGAATCTCTTAACCCATCAAAAGGCCACAAATGAACCTAAATAAAGTTATAATAAATAAATTAAATGTATAGGAGGTTATGTAATCATTAATTTATGAACCTAAATTTTATTATTCAGGTCATTAAGGTCAAGTGAGGAACCCCTTCATACTTAAGGCAAGGGATTTCTACCTGAACCTCAATTTTCATTCAGGTTACTCTTATTCTCTACTTACCTCAATTAAATTCATATTTTTTCATATTTACTACTAAAATATTATGTTATAATGTTATATATATGCGTACCAACTAGAATCATACTTTCATTTTTGGGGAGTTATATGTTTTAAAATGATTTCTCAAAAACTTCTTCCTGAAATACAAGCCCGATTCAAGGGAATTTCTCAAAAGATTTCTTATTTTCAAGGGCAATATATAATATGTTTTTAGAAATAATTATCTTTCTAAAATCAATAATTTTATTATGAAAATAATATATTAATTCACTTATGGTATTATACAAAGTCTTCCAAAATAACTCTTCTTTTGAAAGTAAAAGATTATTTATATTAAGAATTACTCGAGGATTTTATAAGAGTATCTTCATATATTTCAACACTCTTGTTAGTTATTATGTATGATATAATCTACCATATTTAATTGAATGGTTTATGATTAGTTTTACTTTGGATGTACTATCTTAAAAACATTGACCAATTAACTCTAAATGGTTAGTGTTTATGCTTAATGTTCGGGAAAATTTATTTACATTTCATATGTTAGTTTCAATATGAATGTATACGTTGTTTATGTTTATCCCCATTTATATGAGGAATGAATTGGACTTAATAAGTGATGGGTGGGTCCTACTCTAGCCCGTTGATGCATTGGTAGGTCTAATGAGACAAACTACAGTTTTGGCACAAGGCCTTGACAAAATGATTATTTATGGTCATGGAATGAGGCCATGAAGGTATGATTATGATATCTATAATTATACATTACCTCATTATGAAACTAGTAATTGAAATTTCATGAGACTATTTGACTAGTAGAACTGCCATGATTATGATTTATTATGGCATTATTTATTTAGTTCTTATTCCTACCATAATGTGTTCAAGTTTATTTTTAAAGGCATGTGTTTTTAGTAATTCACCATGCATAATGTTTATTTTTATGATATCCTCTACTTTATTTCTTAACCTTACTGAGCATTTCAGCTCACCCCTTTCTTATGTTTCTTTTTCCCAAGACATAAAGAGGTATATTATGAATGACATGTACAAATAACCTAGTATTTGTGGATGTTGTCAAAGGTGTTTCTAATTTTTTTTCCCTTCAAGTAATAATGTTGAAATTATATATGTATATGGTTTTATAAACTTACTAAACTATTCGTTCCTTTGGGATACGACTTTCTTGTAATCATTCCAATGTAATCATATAAGGCACCAAATTTGGGAAACTGGGGTTGGGCCTTTACAGAGACAATGATGTATTATTTCATGAGCATAAAAAAATTCCCATATATGTGAGGTACTGGAGTTATCATACCATTTGGATGAGGGGAGTTGGGGAGAGAAAAATAAAAGAAAGGAACTTTAAAGAAAATAAAAGAATCCGAAAGAGGAATTTACCTCTCAAATTTATCCTCCTTGAGAGCTTCCTTAAGGGATTGGTTTCGGTATTTTGTTAAGACAAAAATCTCATGGACATGGAAGTGGGGCTTGGTATAATATTTGAGAAAAATTTAGACAAGGCATAAGGCTTGAGAGGTGTGAGGAGAAGAAGTGGTGAGGGGTGGTATTTATAGTGGAGGAGAGGGGGGTTTTCTCAATATTTAACTCATTACTTTATTAATTTTCTCAAGATAAGAAATATTAATTATTATTGAGACTAAATAAATTAATTAGATCATGTGATTTATAACCAAGTATAGTTACATAATGCATGATATTTTTAAAAAATGTATTTGGATTTAATTTAAATACTGTAAATTACCATATTTCACTATTCACAAAAATTCAAGTATTTTATAAAAATCCCAAAAATTAACCCTAACTATTTTTCAACATATAGAATTACAAAATGAACTCCATTTTATGAAAATAATTTTCTAAACATGAGTAATTTAATTTTTAATTAAAGTCATTATTTACTTGGAAAATATAGATTTTAAAATTATAACTAATTTTATAACACTTTGAAAAATTACTAAAAGTCTCATAAAATTATATTAAAATCACAAGCCATCAAAATATTAATTTAAGAATTCATTTTATGAAAATAAATTTTATTTTAAACTATTAAATTAATCATAAAATTGTAATTAAAAATTCAAGACTTAAAAAAATACCATCACTTAATTAATTTTTTTTAAAATATTTATTTACTTATACTATGATATAATTATATCATAATTTCACTTATAAGATGGATAGATTTTATTTATACTTTCATTGGTTAGGTTACTATTCAATTTTCCAGTTTTCTATTCATAAGGGTCACATTATTATTTCGAAGGTCAAGTTACTATTCCTTTGGTATAAGTTCCCTAACTTCCAGAAATATCTTTTATTTAATTAATTCTTAATTTATAAAGTTTTTATTGTGCTATTAATGTGATTTTATGTGATTATACTATATGACATAATTATAAGAAAAAAATTTCCATTGATAAAACTTTGGGTTGTTATATTCTTCCCCCCTTAGGAAATTTCTCCCTCGAAATTTTGTTTTTTACATTCTTGGATGAAAACAGGTGTGGGTACTTCCCGTTCAACACTTCCTCCAGCTCTCATGTTGCCTCTTCGTACTTATGTTTCCTCCATATTACATTGACCATATGAGTAGTCTTGTTGCATAAAAAACTTTATCTCTATGATTCAAGATCTTCACTGGATGCTCCTCGTAAGAAAGATCATTCTCCAACTATACCACCTCTAAAGATATTACATGTGAAGGATCCAGTATGTACTTCCTTAAGAGGGATACATGGAATAAATCATGTATATGAGACATGGTTTGTGGAAGTGATAGTCGATAGGCTACAACTATGACATGATCAATGATCTGGAAGGGGCCTATATACATGGGATTTAGCTTTCCTTTCTTCCCAAATATCACGATCCTTTTCCATGGAGATACGTAGAGGAATACCATGTCTCCAACCTTAAACTCAAGGTCTCATCAATGATTGTTTGCATAACTCTTCTATCAATTTTGGGATTCCATGACGTGCTACTGAATGATTTTCACCTTTTACACCATTTCTTTGACCATTTAAGGTACTAATAGCTTATAATCACCAACTTAATCCCAGAATTCCAGTGTTCTGCACCTTTTCCCATAAAGGGCTTCATATAGATCCATTTGGATGCTGGAGTGAAAACTATTTTTGTAAGAGAATTTGACCTGTAGCAGATATTGGTCCCATTCTCCTTTGAAGTCCATAGAACATGATATCAACATGTCTTCTAGTATCTAAATAGTTCTCTCATATTTTCCATCATTTTGAGGATGATAGGCTGCACTGAAGTTTAGCTCAGTGCTTAGAGCATGTTGGAGACTTTTCTAGAACTGCATGGTGAATCTTAGATCTCTATCGAATACAATAAATAGTGGTACTCCATGCAACCTTACCACCTCTTTGATATATATACATGCAAGTTGAACTAATGATAATTCATATTGAATTATGATAAAGCGAGTTGTCTTTATAAGATGATCCACAATAACCCATATAGCATTGTTTCCTTTGGATTTCCTTGGATGTCCAGTGACAAAGTCTATGGTGATGTTCTCCCATTTCCATGTTGGTATGGACAGTGGTTACATCATCCACTTAGAATATTTTCTTTCAACCATCACTTGTTGACATACTAAGAAATTTTATGTATATTTAGAAATATACTTTTTTATATTGTCCCACCAATAGTTCAATCAGAGATCTCGATACATCTTTATAAGGCCCCAGCCTTAAACCTTGCTTAATCTTGAGTTATTACAAGATTACACATTGAGGATCTTTTCGGGTTTAGAGTTTTAGAGAATTAGATCATAAAACTTGCATTACATTCCACATATAAACAAGGTGGTTACATAAAGATAGTATTATTCATTCCCATCAATGGAAACATATTTAAAATAAAACATGGATTATTTCTTGTCACATCCTTGACTCTATCATCTAATCATGTACCTTTCCCTTGACCTGTGAAAAACATTTCAAAAACTTGGGATGAGCATAAAAACTCAGTATGGGTTATAAAAAAAAACATGGAAAGGAAACATGAGTTCATATATACATAAGAATGAAATCATACTTTACCCATAAAACATAGGCACTTTAACATACCTCATAAAATCCTGAATAAATCATAGAAATCATAAGACATAAAGGTAACTTGAGGCATTCATAACATTCTTACGTAGGGAGTAACCCTCTTGGTTACGTTTGGAATACCCATCACAGTATATTCCCTAAAATCTCTTTGGAGAAACCTTAAAGTTTCACTCCTTCGCGTTACCCAATGCATTGGAGAGCTATAACGGGCTCACCCGCCCTTAGTTTATCACGGAACCACCCGTCTTCATAATAATGCCCAAGAACCATAACATAATCATATCACATAAAACATGCATAAAGGAAACATAAAATTTCCACATTTCAATCACGAGATATCAATACAACACATTGATATAAAAACATTATGAAAACCATTTTCAATACCAAAGTAAAACATGGTATTTATTTTTCTTTTAAAAAAAGAAGGTATGGCTTGTAGAGGAAGCCGAAACTCAAATAACGGTTACGACGGCGGAGAAGTCATTGTCGCCGTATACGTACGACAAAAACATTCCCTTTTGTCGTTTAGTAAATGCTTCGTATAAAAAAGATTCCTTTTGAATAAACGTAAAAGTCAAAGGGGTTTATACACCGTATAAAAGAAAGTTGTGTATAAAATAAAATATGCCTCAACGAAAGGAGATTGAGACGAAGTCCCATACCTCGTATCCGACTTGACCCGACCGTTCTTTAATCTCCTGAATAATAAACTTGAGTTAATCTCTACTTTCTTATGAATCTTTTTCAAGTTCATTATTCCTTTTATACCATGTTATGAAAATCATGTAATCAGTTAAGTTAATAATGTTCATTTTGTCGGTATTTGGTTCTTAAGTCAAAAATAGACTTCTTACACTTACATGTTGTTAATTTGGTCAAAGGTTCATTATGTACAGAATGGTATTCATGATGTAGATATAATATATGTCATATATATCCAGTAAATACTTGCATTTATAATATTACATCACATTTAGAGGTAAGAAATGAAATGCACCGTTCATGGAGACGGTAAGCCGTACGTACGCATGAACGCTACTTCCATTTCTATTTCATATTTTCTGGAATGGAATCATAATTATATAAGAGTATATTATACTTCCAGTATAATAACATATATAATATCATTAACTTTATCCTTTACACATCCCACATATGGTATTAACGAATCAAATCACTTTTAGGGGGCGGTAGTCCGCACTTCCTAAAATGAAGATATCGTGTTTACCCATAATGGAAACCATAAAGGTATGCCCAAAATGAAAAAAACAGAAGCTTAAGGAAAACATAAACATATTATATATCATATATAAAAATAGTGACATCATAATGGCCACCTTTGAAGGTGTTAAATGAGTGTTGAACAATCATCATTTCGGGAGGCAGAATTTCGCCATCCACGGAAACCGTATGTTCTTTAACCATTTGATGTAGTTGTGTGAGAGTGTAGCTCAAATAAATCATATAACAACATCCTAGTATATTTAAGATACTGTTTTTGTTACAAAAGAAGTAAATAAAAAGAGTTTAGGGGGTTGGAGAAGCAAAATAAAACAAATGAACATGAGAGAACGAATTACCTTAAAAAGTGTAACTCCTTTTGATTTGAGCCTAAAGGCTTCCTTTGAAAGGATTATTCCCAAAGGGAATCCTCTAGGATGAGGAGAGGGATGTGGAGAGAGCAAATGGGCAGGGGTTGGACGAGCCAAAGGCTTTAAGAGTGTGTGAAATGAGGTATAGGTGGGGGCCTTTTATAAGAGGAGAGGAGGGGCACTTTTGGAAAGTAAAGAAATATTACATTATTTGAAAATGTGTTTCGGTTTTAAAAGGTCCCACATTGATAGAATTCGTGGATAAGGTGATAAGGGTTCGAAATCCACTCATACAATTGGTTTTGGACATGTGTAGTTTATAGATTTTACATTATCTTTCTATTTTATTTAAATCATCAAATAATGATGTCATCGCTGCATCATTATTATGTCATAGATAATTTAATTTATTTAATGTCTAAAAATCATAAAAAAATACTATGATGTAGGAAATATTTTTAGATTTCCAATGACTATTTATAATCAAAATTTGGACTTGTATAACCCCACTTAAAAATTGTTTTTGTAAAACATATTATGTTTGTGTCATTTTCACTTTAACATTAAATAAAAAGTAATTTATGTCATTTCCCAACAAAAGTGGATCCATGGGGTCCCCAAGTTGACCCATGGCATGTCATGGTCGTCCATGACACAACCAATGAGGTTGGGACATGTGTCTAGGTAATTTAAGTTTATTAAAGTATTATTTATACCTTAAACTACCCTAATTACCACTAATCGTGATTAAGAACTTAATAAGTTACTATTCACCAAAAAATTATTATAATCTCATTGAACCACATTTTACTTCTTAATGACAACCATGTATGTCGGATTTTCAAAATTCAATACACATTAGTGGTAAACTTTCATTTAACTGAAAAATTAGTTTGCTTGATTACCACTTAGTGGTTTCACTATTCATCAAAAATTGAAGTTTTTCAGAAAATTACCAAAAATTCACCCTAAGATATATTTGATATTCCGAATTCAAAAATGAAGTCCATTTTACAAAATTCAAATCAAATAAGTCACATTAATTAATTCAATAATTAGTTCCCGCTGCCAGAGCAAATAGCGTGTTTTTACAAAACAATAAGTATCAAAAGATTGACACCAGTTTAAGTCTAATTTCAAAGTGAAATTGATTCCAATGACAACCATTGGATAAAAGGGTAAAAATATATTCTAATTTCACTTCAAAACCAATTCAAAACATAATCTAATCATATAAATAAATTAGATTAAAAAATAGTTTTGATGTAAAATGCAGTATTTTTCACTATTCATTAAAAAATGAACATTGTCAGAAAAATACCAAAAATTCACACAAGGTAAATTTTGATGTCCCAATCATAAATAATAAGTTTATTTTGACAAACATAGTTTATAAAATTGTCAAAATATAGATTCAAAAATGGTTTGCCATCAAAAGGCAGTAAAACAATCTTTTAAGAATATTAGTGTATTCCATGCATAAGATTGTATTTATTTTCATTTTAAGCTGCTATAACACTATATTAATCACTAATAGACATAGATAAAAATATCTATTATTCATTACTTACTTGGGATGTTACATCTTTGTGCTCCTTGGTTTAATAGAGAAGGTTGAGCTATGCACGTCATTCAGAAGCTCCTTCACTATCTCTGGATTGGATGGTACACATAATCATGACCCAAATATCACATCTCCATCCTTATTAATATTGAACTCATAGTATTTACAATTTTTGATAGCTTCCACCCTTTTCTGAATTTCTATATCATTTATTTGAGCATCCTTTATTTTCTCCCTGAGAGTTGGTTGAGAAATAATTTGAGAAAGGATTGGTGATGTTCCTTCCTTAATGATTCCCACGTCTATCCTTTGAAAATATTAGAAGATTGTATCCTTCTCAATACTTATCATTAACATGGATACTTGATCCTTTCTACTTAGAGCATCTATCACCTTATTTTCCTTACTAAGATGGTAGTGGATTGAGAAGTCATAATCTTTGATGATCTCCAACCATCTTCACTGGAATGTATCAATCTATTTCTTTGTGAATATATATTTGAGACTCTTTTGATCAATATATATGTCACACTTCTCCCTATAGAGATAATTTTGCTATATTTTCAATGCAAAGATCACAGATGTAAACTTCAGATCATGTGTAGGATAGTTTTGCTCATGATTTTTCAACTACCTTGAGGCATAGGCTATAATTTAGTCATTTTTCATTAGTACATAGCCTATTAATTTCTTTGAAGCATCATTGTATACCACAAATATTTCTCCACTTGTTGGGAGTGCGAGTACTGGTGTAGTGATAAGCCTATTTTTGAGCTCCTTAAAGATTTCCTCACATTCTTGGTTCTAGAAAAACCCCAATCCCTTCCATGTCATCTGGGTTATTGTTTTTGAAAATTGTTATATGTTCTTCACAAAGCATTGATAATAATCATCTAGGATAAGGAAACTATGGATCTCTGTTACAAATGTTGTCTTAGGCCACTCTTCAATTGCCTTTGTCTTGGAAGGGTCCATAGATATCCCTTTTCTAGTGATAACATTCCAAAATAAGGATACTTCCTCCATCTAGAATTCACATTTACTATAATTTGCATATAGCTTCAACCTATATAAAGTCTTTAGCATAGTATTCAAATTCTCTTCATATTCCTCCTTACTCTTAGAGCATATCATAATATCATTAATAAAGACTACCACAAATTGGTTGAGGTAATCTCTATAAAATCTATTAATTAAATCCAAGAAAATTGCTATAGAATTAGTGAGTCTGAAGGGAATCACTATGAAATCATAGTGTCCATACCTCATTTGAAAGGAAGTCTTAGTAATATCTTCCTTCCTCACCTTTAATTTGTGATATCCTGACCGAAGGTCCACCAGAGAGAAATAACTGGCCCCACATAGTTAGTCAAACAATTCATATATCCATAGTAGTTCTTTGTAATGATTTTATTGAGCTCATGATAATAAATATAGAGGTGCATTGATTCATACTTCTTCTTTACAAATAGAACCAATACACCCCATGGTGAAACACTTGGACATATAAAACTCTTGTATAGATTCTCCTATAACTACTTCTTCAGCTCTTCCATCTCAACCATGACTATTCTATAAGGTGTATTTGATATAGGTAGAGATCTAGGAATAAGTTCAATTGATAACTCAACCATTCAATTAGGAGGAATATTGGGCAATTATTTTGGGAATACATTCATGTAATCCCTCACGATGGGTATGTCTTTAAACATGATTCTCTACTTTTTCTAAATCATTTTATCAAGATATACTTGCTCATAAGGTAATAATACACACACATGAGACAATGATTCTAAAAGATATTCATATTCCTCCTTACACTTATAAATAATCCGAGGATGATTTGGGATGTAAAGAGTGATCTCCATTTCCTGATAGTTGATGTTGGATCTGTATAAATATAGCCAATCCATGCCTAATATAGTATCAAACTCTACCATGGTAAGTATGACAAGATTTGCTGGGAGCTTCATTCCACAAACATTTACTGGGGAGGAGTTATAAACCTTGGATGAAATAATTTCCCCATTTTTTTTCTCACAGATAACTCAACCTCCATAATTTGAGGCGGTGTTTGAATAATTCTACTAAAATTTCAAGATATAAAATAATATGTAGAACCATAATCAAATAGCATGTTCACTATTATTGAATGAATAACCAGCATATCTGTCAGCACATCATCATCCAGATCCACCTCAACAGTAGTGATAGCATAAGACCTTCCTTATTTACTTGGAGGTTGTTGTTGATTACCTATAACAACCCTCATTTTAGGTAAATTGTTCGCATAATTCCCAAGTTCCTTATTGTTGTAACACTACACTACATGTTGAGTGTTTCTTTTAACCTTCCTTTCTTCTTCCACATTAGTGGAATTATTCATATCAAATTAGTAGTTCTTAGACATATGTCCCATTATTCCACATTTTAAGCACTTCCTGGTTCCATTAAGACAGTTCCTAGGATAATTCTTCCCACAATTTTCACATGTGGGATGTTCGGTATTCTTTCCATCATAGGATTTATCTGCTAATCCACCCATATTAGACTCAATTTTCCTCTTTTTTTTCACTGGGTTCACGAGACCATTGAGAGTCTCTGATCTCCATTTCAATATTGAGGTCACAATAGAAAATCTTCTCATAGCATTCAAAGTCTCAAATCACCAACAGTTTTTCTAGAATCATCTTTAGTCTACTAAAGAAGCGATCCACCTTGCTTTCGGTGTTCATGACAAATCTATAAGCGTTTCTTGCAAGACTTGTAAAGTTTTCTTCATACGACCTGATAGAATCATCTTCCTTCTTCTTAAGTCCAAGGAACTCTCTTTCCATTTTTATATGGAGGGTTTGGGAAAAATATTTTTTGAAATACATTTTATTGAATTCCTCCCAATACATGGAATCAATTTCCTCCTTGGGCTTCGTATTTTTGATTAGTTTCCACCACTAATCAGCTTCCCCATCAAAACGGTAGACCAAAAGCACAACCTTCTCTTCTTCTAAGAACTGGGGGATAGATAATATCTTTTCAATGGAGTCAAACCACTATTTCGTGAGGATGGAATCAGAAGATACACTAAACATAGGAGGCCTTTTCCACATGAAATATTTGATGGAAACATTATATTTCGTTGGAGAAGGAGGGATTTCCACATGATTCAAGTTTTTATTCATAACATGAGTAAGATGAGAAAGCACTGTCATAAAGTTTTGTGTACCCATTCCCATCATATTTGGCATATAATTAGGGAAATAATCACATTTCCTATCACATTGATTGTTGGCACATGTTCTTATATTTTCTTCCATTAACTAAGTAAAAGAAAGTGAAATTATAGGGGATTAAATACTTAGATAAAAACATAATAGAAGGAAACATTGAACATAAAAGGATAAAATTGTAAAGGAAAGTATATCCTAACTTGTGACTCCCTAGGTTTATAGGTTATACATGATCTTTTTCCAAAAATATATTTTCTTTTGGGAATTCTTCCCCCTTAATAATTTTTCATAATGAGCTTATGAATTTACCATACAATATCCCTCAGGAGTATCAAACCAGATGCACAGCAAGTCCCATTGTCATGTACTAGGTTATCCTAATTCAGACCCAAAACACCTTGTCAGAGTTTTTATTCCTAGGTACATTTGTGCTATAACCACATCTACTTGTAGTATCTATATAGGGATGTATTTGCATGATAAACCAATTACTCTATAATTTCCAAAATTTAGGGATGTTTTCTTAGACTTAGTCTTATCCAAAAGGTTCTTACTAAATTTCTCTAGTCCTAATCTCCAAAAATAACTAGACCTCCCTCTGATACCAACTATAGCAACCCTAGACTTTTACACATATCATTACATGATTTTAAGCATAATTAAACATCAAATTACAATCCAAGGATCGTAAAGTCTAGTGTCTTTGAAGACTAGGTACCTAAAACTAAAAACATGAGACTAAATAAAAATTTTATTTATTTAATATTCATAAAGATATCCTAACTTCCTTTCAACCCTTACATCATCATATGATAACCTAGGGATAACATGAACAAAGGCATGAGCTAAAAGCCCAATAAGGGAATAAACATAGGAATAAATCTTAGAACATAGGTTAGAAGGAATAACATAACGATATAAAAAGGAATGGAACATGGTTAAACACAAGAAATCATAACTTATATAACATGATATCATATAATCATGAAATAATAGTAATGTGGTAGAAACATAAAACATGACTTTAGTAGGAGTTGAGGATCATTTCACTTAGAGAAGCACAAGTCAAGGCTAGCCACCAAGATCGTTTCACATAACATCTCCTGAGAATAAACTTAACCCAATGAATTGGAGAAATATATAGGATCAACCATCATAACATGTTAATGAATATTATTTCCACATAAGGAATCATACATAAGTAATAAAACATAAACATAAGGGTTACCCATGGAAAGAATTGGGTTTTATAATCATGTCAAAAGCATAATAAATGATCGCATCGTAAATTTGTCCATAAAGGAAAGGAAATAAATCATAAATGGACATTAATAAATAAATATAGGCATATATGATGACAAGTGTTGTCAAACTTAAGTGAAAAGAGTGTTTTAGAAACTTTAGAAATAAAACATTTTAGTATGGTTTAAGGGAAAACTTTCAAGATTATTTAAAATGGAAAAGGCATAACTGCTTGTATAAAAATAGAATTGAAACAAGTTATTTTTTCATGATAAAATTTTTTATTTTAGAAAAAGTAATAGTTTCTTAAAACATATTATGGAGAACACTTGAAGATGGTTAAGAATTCAGGAAGTTTCATTAAATCAGGCTTGCTTATAGGGAATAATTGAGTAGAGAGCCTTTTAAAAAAATGTATATCCCCATAAAATAAGGATTAATGGATATTGATACATGATTTTGGAACATATACAAATCATTTATAAAATTTAAATAAAAATAAAATATCATTTTATTTGGGAAAAAAAGAGAAGGAGTAACCTAAAAGAATAAAAGAGGTTCGGGTAGAATCCCTTACCTTAACTTCAAAATAGCTCTGAACTTGAACTTAATGCACTGAATAATAAAATTAGATTCATTAATTAATAATTAAAGAACCATTTATACATTTATTTGATTTATTATAACTTTATTAAGTCTATTTATTACCCTTTTTATGAGTTATTGAGTTAAATTTCATCATTCGTGAGTGCTTGTTTTCTTAATTTTCATGATCCGTTCGCTTATACAAGAGTATGAAAGTTCATGTAAAAAGGGAATTTAAGTAAAAAATTGAATTTATATGTTATTAATTATTATAAAAATGTTTAAATGATCATATAATTAATTTTTTTATTTTAGGTGAGGATGAATTATTAGATAGAACTTTAATGATAATCGCTTGGATTATTTTGAGCAGTTTCGCTCACAACAAGCTTGTTTTGATTTATTATTTTACATAAAGTGTGTATGATGATTACAAAATATTTCATAATATAAAATACATATATTATTATCGGGTTCAACCATAAAAATAGTTTCATGACCATCCATGAATAGGGTAAATGAAATTGAAAACATCATCATCCTTGAATGTGATAAATTAACACATCTCAGATGATGTTTTCATTCTTAGTATAAAATGAGGGGGAAAGAGAGATGATAACGAATTATTCCATTAGAATAAAAAAATTACAATATATTTAAGGTAACAAAGTTATCATACCATTTGGATAAGGGGATTTGGGGAGAGAAAAAGAAAAGAAAGTAGCTTGAAAGGAAGTAAAATAATCAAAAATAGGAATTTACCCCTAGAACTTATCCTCCTTGAGAGCCTCTTTAGGGGATTGGTTTTGGTATTTTGTTAGTACCAACAGATAATGGACATGGGAGAGGGTCTTGGGAAGATATTTTAGTTGAATTTAGACAAGGATCAAGGCTTGAGAGGTGTGAGGAGAAGAGGTGGTGAGGGGTGGTATTTATAGTGGAGGATAGAGAGATGTTTTATCAATATTTAATTCATTAGTTTATTATTTTGATCAAGAAAATAAATAGTAATGATTCTTGATACTGAATACAGTAATTATATCATGTTAATTTTAACCAAGGGTGGTTATATCATGCATGATGTTTTTAAAACATGTATTTGGATTTAATTTAAATACCATAAATTACTATATTTCACTATTCACCAAAAAATTAAGTATTTTAGAGAAATCCTAAAAATTAACCCTAACCATTTTTAAATGTGTATAATTCAAAAAATGAACTCTATTTTATGAAAATAATTTTCTAAATATGATTAATTTATGTTTTAATTAAAATCATTATTTACATGGAAAATACAGATTTTAAAATTATAACTCATTTTATAACACCTTGAAAAATTAATTAAGGTATCAAAAAAATATATTAAAATTATAAGAAATAAAAATATTAATTTATGAATATATTTTATGAAAATAAATTTTCTTTTAAATTATTAAATTAATCATAAAATTGTAATTAAATATTCACGACTTACAAAAATACCAATACTTAATTAATATTTTTTAAATATTTATTTACTTATACTATGATATAATTATATCACAATGTCACTTATAAGATAGATAAATTTTATTTATACTTTCATTGGTGAGGTTACTATTCAATTGTCTGGGTTACTATTCATAATTGTCACATTACTATTCTAAAGGTCAAGTTACTATTCCTTTGGTATAAGTTCCCTAACTTATAAAAATTCCTTTTATTTCATTAATTTTTCATTTATAAATTTTGTAATGTGTTCTTAATGTGATTTTGTGTGATTATACTATATGAAATAATTTTAATAAGAGAATTTCCATTAACAAAACTTTTGTTCGTTACATCTTGGATCTAGTTGTCATTCTCGGATTTCATTGTCATTGTTCTTCATTGGAAAATCCCAATTATGGTTTGGAGTTTTTAGGTACTATGATCCTAAGGTAGGTGGTTCCTTTTTGATTGGAAAATTTAATTAACCCTAAATTTCTTGATTTGATTAAATTGCTTTCAATTGAATGTGTGGGATTTAATTATTATGAAATTAAATTTATTAAAATATCTAATTCCATTGAATTGGTGGATTTGGTTTTGGAAATTGGATTTTAGCATAAAGTTGTAAAAAACCCCCAATTCCATTTAATTGGGGTGTATTTTTGAAATTGATGGAATTTGGTGGAATTTAAATTGTTGAATTTAAAATTTTGAAATTTATGGAAATTGTTTAAAATTAAAATTATTAATTTAGTTTTTGAATTTGAATTGTGAAATTAATTACAAATTGGTATTTGTGAAAAAATGGATTAAAATGATTTTGATAAAAACCTTTAGGTTTTACCTAGGAAAAAGGAATGTTTTGATTAAAAACCCATTTTAGATTTTAAATGGGAATTGGAATATTTGAAATGAGATAATGGGATGGATTTAATTTTTAATGGGGTTTTTAATGGATTTTTAATAAATAATTGTATTTGAGATCATGAAAGTGTTGGTAGTTAGTGGGTTATTTGGGACATCACTCTATGATTTTACAATATCATTAAAACATAAATACATCACATCACATCCCTAATGAGATGGTGATGAATTCCTCTTGACCAATGTCGAAGGGGGCATGTGTATACACATATTTTTATGTCACATTGTGTGTGTTGAGTCCTATATCCTAGAACTATCATACCTTTTAGAAGACGACCATGTTTCCCACTTTTTTGTATTTTAAATGAATATATTCCATTGTTATAAACTATTTTACATGCCTTGTAAATTTATATAAACTGTTTTATATAAAATTTTTATTTAATCCATTTGTTTAATGTATTTACATAATTTTAAATTTAAATCATGATTAGTTAAAATATGATTTTGAAATGAAAAACTTGTTTATTTAAATTATAATTCCCTTTATTTGGTTAAATAAATTATTGAATATTTTATGGAATCATTGGTGAGTCCATACTAGGATTTTAGATCAGAACAAACATGTGCCTTTAGGTGTTTTTGGATTTTCTTATTCCAAGTTAGAGAAAGGGTAAGGTTCCACTTGGAGGTGGTAAAAGCTGTTGAACCTTAAGCTTTGAGATTTACATTTGTAGGGACTTGGGATTTTATCTTTTTTATGGTACATTGATGTGGTACTCTGGTTTGTTTATAAATTATTAAATTATGGTACACTTCTCCCCATGGAGTTTTTCTTATATTCATACTGTCTTGTTTATCTTGATTTGGAAATGTTTGTGGAAAATTCATTCCCACTTTTATTTTTTATGATGATTGGTGCTATCTTCCAACCCAAGGGGGTTGGAAATGCCCTTCGGGCTATGTCAGGATTGGATTGGTTTTCTGGTTACCAGGGTACTAAAGCTAGTTTGTGAAAAAGTGGTATCAGATCCAGGTTGAACATCTTCTGTTGAAGATAGTATGTATTTGTGTAATATTTTTAGGACTTAATATGTAGTTGCGATTGAGTTTGTGAATAAATATAACCACAACGAACCTTAAGTCACCAGAGGTAGTTTGAGAAAGATGTCTTGAGGATTAATTCTAATTTTTTCCTACTATTGATTTGGATAGATTAAAATCCAAATATTTTTTGTCTATCTCTTGGGATTAATTTCCCCTAGTTTCTCTATTTGAGTGTTAACCTAATTTCTTAATTGTTTTATATAGATTTTGTGTAGCAACATGCCTCTGAGAAGACATGTGAATCAGATCTTTAAGGAAGATTCTAGTGAAACTCAGTGAGAAAATCCGCTCATAGACCTGAACCTGGTTGGGGTGATCGTGTGTATTTTCTAAGCTCTAGGATAGACACCACCACTATTTCTCATTCAGGCTCCCACTATGGAACCTCTAAGGGATGTTATCTGGGATCGTTCTTAGAAATTTCTTCTCTAGAATCTAGTAGCATTCAAAGGATCAAATTATCTTCAAGTTATTGGAGAATGGATGAGTAAGATAAAATGTTTTTTTGGGTTTTTAGAGACACCTAATGAAATCAAGGTGAAGTGAACCATCTTTATGCTTGAAGGGCTGTGTAGGATATCGTGGGACTTGATGGTGATAGATAAGAAGCATGAGGTATTCGAGTGGAAAGACTTCAAAGTTCTTTTCACTAACTAGTTCAATAAAAATTCAATGTTGTTGTCCAAGGATATGAAGTTTCTTAAATATGAGTGGGATTGAATTATAGTGAGATAGTATGAAAAACCACATTGATGAGAATATATAGTTTGAACTTAAGATACTGTCGAATGAGAGTATGAATAACCAAATGTTCGAGTTAGTACTAAGATCTATTATTCGTTTTCAGTTTTTCCTACTGAAGATTCCTTCTTATGTTGATGTGATGGATAGAGTGCTGATGGATAAAATGGACATCGCTGGAAAGTTAAGGCTGTTGGTAGTTTCTTTCTCTTCTAGTGGTAGTCCATGTTCCTTCAAAGAAAAGTGGAAGTGTGATGATTCCCATAGTGGTTCTTGGCAGAAGGATTTTTTAAACCTCCTAAATTGCCTGGTAGGGGTCCTTTTATTTTTTTTTTCAGTGTGGCAATCCAGGGCATTCAAAAAGGGTTTGTACTGATTCACCCAATATATGTGGCTCCAATGGACACTCAGGTCACCTAAAAAAGTTCTTCCATGTTTTTTACACTATGATTTGTGACAAAAAATCATCAAAACCATCTAAAACTATGGAGAAACTAGATGCCTCGAAGATAAAGGGATTCTAGCCACATACATTCAAAATGAATCTTCTTCACATAGTGGAAGAGTCGCCAGATGAAGTAGATAAGAGTCCAATGACTATGAGAGGTACCACCATAATAACATCATAATAATTGAATTATTTATTTGATACTAGTTCATCTTAATCATATATTTCAACCCATGTTTTTAATTTTCTAAATCTTTATATGAAGATTTTTTCTTATATGATGGATATTACTACACCTCTTAGAACAAAGAGAGAACATGGTCTTGGTAGTCTTACTTGTGTTTTCTCTTTATCAGATGTCAAGATTTTTTAGAGTCTTCTGGTTCTTGAAATGAATCCTCTTGATGTCATTTTTGGGATGGATTAGTGCATTGAAAATATAGCCCATATTATTTTTTATCTTCTACGGGTTTCCTCCACTACATCCGATGGTGTGTGTCGTGTCTTCCAAGGAGAATGAGACCCAAGTTTGAGTAGATACAAACCTTCTTATCTATAATCAGGAAAAGTAATATATGTTTTTTCTTTTGATTTGGAGTGGTAATCTTTGTGTGTTGATCTTCCTCCAATTGATATTTTGATTCCCAATGTTTTTCCTTTTAACTTCTTTGGTTTTCCACCTATAAGGGATGCAGAGTTTTCTATCGATTTAGTGCCTAGTACTCAACCAGTATATATTAATTCTTACCACATTACATAGGTTGAAATGAATGAGTTGAATACTCTATTGGATGATATTATAGAGAAAGGATTTATCAGCCTGAGTGTGTCACATTGGGAGGTGCCAGTTCTCTTTACTATGAAGGCTGGTGTTTCCCTTCGCCTTTTTGTTGATTACCGAAAACTCAATAGAGTAATGGTAAAGAAAAAATATCAATTTCCATAGATTGATGATTTATTTGACCATTTAAAAGGTAAAAAGTTGTTCTTTAATATCAACCTTCGATCTAGTTACCATCAGTAGAGGATAAAAGAGTTTAATGTTTAAAAAACTGCCTTTTTGAAAAGGTATGAACATTATGAGTACCTTGGAATGACCTTTGGTCTAACCAATTCTCCTCCAATTTTCATGGGTTTAATGAACATTATTTTACATTAATATATTGATACATTTTTTAGTATTTGTGGATGAAACCCTAGTTTACTATATGTATGAGGAGGATCATGTGTGTCATATGAGAAGAGATCTAGAATTGTTATAAAATAATTGACTTTATGAAATCTTTCAAAATGTGATTTCTAGATTAGGGAAGTAATGTTCTTAGGAAATATGGTGTTAGAACATGGTATATCATTTAACCGTATTAAGGCTAAATATATTATAACATAGTAGCAACTGTGAAATGTTTTTATGATTCATAGCATCTTGGGGTTAATAGGGAATTATTGCCACCTCATTAAGGACTTCTCAATGTTTGCTTCTCTGATGGATTCTATAACTCAGAATAGAGTAATGTTTTCATGGAACGAAAAATTTCAGAATTATTTAGTTGAGTTGAAACTTATTTTAATGACTGCTCCATTTTTGACTCTTCTAGAGGCTGGTTAGGGCTATGTGGTCTTCTGTGATGCATCAAGTTTAGGTTTAGGATGATTTATTATGTAAGTTGATCACATCATTGCTTAAGAATCTTGTCATATTAGGCCACATGGGAAGAACTATATAACCCATGGCCTTGAACATGTAGCTTTTATGCACATGCTTATAAGTTGGTGGAAATACCTTTTCAGATAATGGTCTACCATGTATTCAGTCCACAAGAGCCTGAGTTATAACTTCTCTCCAAAAGATTTGAATCTCTGCCAAAGGCATTGGGTGGAATACTTTCAGTCTTTTAATTTCAACATCACCTATAACATGAGGAAAGGGAATGTCATTGAAGATTCTTTGAGAAGAAAAATTCTGACCCAAGCCTTTAAATAATCAAAGAGTGAAACTTTATGGATCTCTTTGTATAGTTGCATATTGGAGTTCATGAATTAGGGGTTGATGTTTCTTTATCTAGTGTTAGGTTGATATATTCTATTCTAGAGATGATCAGTCAGGAAAAAAACTTGATGATGGGTTCAATAGCATTAGAATCTCTCTTTATGGTGGGGATACCATTCTTGAGTGGTCATTTTACAAAGAGGAAATTCTATGATATCAGAATCGCTTTGTTCTGTCATTAGCGTTAAGGAAAGATATGATGGGGGATTTCCATAACTCCCAATGGGAAGTGCACCCAAAAACCATGAAGATTCTATATGATATGCTAAGATGATAATAATGTCCATGTATGAGATAGGTAATTGATGATTTTTTCTCTCATTGCTATACATGCCAATAGGTTAAGGTCGAGAACCATAAGCCTTCAGGTTTTCTTCCACCACTTCCGCTCCCTACTTGGAAGTGGAATGAGATCTCTATGGACTTTTTGGTAGGGTTTATACATACCCAAAGAAAGAAGAATTAAATATGGGATATGATTGATAAGCATAATAAATCAGATTACTTTATACCCATTCATGATGCAACCAATGTTGAGGAGTTGGTAAGTTTCTATGTGAAAGAGAATATTCATCTAGATGGAGTTACATTTGATATAGTTTCTAATATAAATCTTTATTTAACTTCTCATTTTTGGAGAGGACATTATAAGGAACTAAAATCTCAAGTCCATTTGAGTACGACATACCATCCGTAGTCGAATGGCCAGATAGAAAGGGCTATAAAAATTCTAGAGGATATGATCCATGCTTATGTTCCTAACTTTGGTGGGGCTTGGGATGATAATTTGGGGTAGGTCATGTTTTCTTATGACAATAGTTACTAGTGAACAATCAGAATTTATCCTTTTGTGGTATTATATGTCTGGCTTTACAGATCTCTGTTGTGTTGGTCAGAGATTGATGAACATTCCTTAGTTCAAGAGACCAAAAAAAATATTTGGCTGATTCTTCATATAATGTTGATAGTGTAGAGATGATATAAGTATTATGATGATTTTTATCATAGACCATTGGAATTCTCAGTTGGTGAAAAAGTGTTCTTGAATGTTTCAATACGATTGGGTCATCAACGGTTTGGGTGGAAAGGTAAACTTCCTCCTCATTTTGTGGGACGTTTTGAGGTCATTGATAAGGTGGGAAAATTTTCTTATAGTTTATCACTTCCACTGTATATTATGTCGATACATAAATTGTTTCATCTATTTCATCTTTGAAAGTATATATCTAATCCATCTCATGTTCTGAGATGGAGTGATATGGAGGCTGTACTTGATTTATCTAGGACTAAACGCCCAGTTATGATAGTTGATTATAAAACCATGGTACTTAATGGGAAGACGATAGCTTTTGTTTGAGTGCTATTATAGCATAATTATGATTATCATGAGATGTGGGAGAGGTAGAAACTGATTAGAGAGCAGTGTCCTTATCTTTTTTACATAAAAACCTCTTAGTAGTATTTCGGGGGATATAAAGTTTCTATAGAGTGGATCTTGAAAAATCTTGGTACTATTTTCAGGTTTTCCAAAACTCTTATTTTGGTTATGATTTTGGTGGGGTTTATTTAAGGCTGATTTGGGTGGAAACATGGATATTTTGGAAAGTTATGGGGCTATTCATAGTTAGATAACGGTTTTTCCAAACCATCACTACTGGAAATCTTACTTTTCCCAACACTTCTATACTAACGGTTTGTAAAAACCGTTGGTATAGGTCCCCTTTACCAACGGTTTGGCCAAACCGTTGGGAAAGACCACTTTGAGGCCACCTTTCCCAACGGTTTGGCCAAACTGTTGGGAAAGGGTATACCTATCCCAACGGTTTTCCAAAACCATTGGGAAAGGTCACCCATAAACCAACATTCCATCCAAAATATAATCCTGACTCATAACCTATACCAACGGTTTTGACAACCGTTGGTATAGGTCCTTTGAATTTTTATCAGATCTTCTTACCGAGAACATTATATAAATCAAAATTTAAAATAATTATGACAATACATATATATTTATGTAATTATGTTCACAAAAGTCATGTTAGGTTAGTGGTTAAGTCGTTCAATGATAAATGAGGGGTCCTGGGATCAAATCCAAGTGAATGTTTTTTTAAATACATATACCAACAGTTCCATAACCATTGGTATAGATTTTCATATTACTTATACCAACAGTTTCCAAAACCATTGGTATAGACCTATCCCAACAGCTTACTTGGGAACGGTTCTCTAAATCATTGGTATAGGCTATACCAATGGTTTTGGAGGCCTATACCAATGGTTCCAAACCGTTGGTATAGGTTAGTTTTCTAGTAGTGCATGTTCCCTGCTAGAGCAAACCATGTAAACCAAGGTAGTGGGATTTTTAATGGTTGGGGCATGGTTTAAAAAATCTTGTTCCTAATTAGTATAAAATGCACACCTTGGAAAAAGGGGGTGCTCGACTAGGGCATAGGGTTTGGTCTAACCATGTGGCTCTTCCCAGCTAATCATGTGTATGGGGTTTTTTTAATCTGAAACTATGTTTTAAAATCCTGAAACCCCTCTTTTATTTCCCTGATATACCTTTGTAACCCCATTACATATTATTCTTTCTTGGAGGATCCCAAGAGTAGTTTTGACCCCTCTACACTCCTCTAAAAGTGAATCAAATCTTGTAAAATAGTTTCGATATTCTCCTGGTAGGTTTCCTCTTTCCGTTCTCTATATCCCTCGCTATCTCATTTCCTCCCCAGGTTTTTTTAGATATCTGTGTTGGTTGGAGGATCTAATCCCCTCTATTTCGATTCTTGGATCTAGGGGTGATTCCTAGATACTATTTTCATTGTTATTCATTGGTGAATCATTATCAAGGTTTGGAGTTTTTGAGATCCCATGATCCTATGGAAGGTGCTTCTGTTTTGATTGTCCAATTTAATTAATACTAAATTACTTGATTTGATTAAATTTATTCCAATTGAATGTATGGGATTTAATTCTTATAAAATTGAATTGTTAAAAAAACCCAATTCTATTGAATTTAGGGATATGGTTTAGGAAATTGGAGTTTGTCAAGAAGTTGGGAAAAACCCTCCAATTCCATTGAATTGGGGTGTATTTGGGAAATTCATGGAATTCGTTTGAAATTAAAATTTTAAAATTAATGGAAATTCATTAAAATTAAATTGTTGAATTTAATTAAGGAATTTTAATTGTGAAATTTATTTTGTGAAATTTATTTGAAATTGTTTTTTTTAAAAATGGCTTAAAATGGTTTTGATAGAAACCTTTGGGTTTTATTGTGGAAAACACATGTTTTGATTAAAATCCAATTTTGGTTTTTAAATGGAAATTTTCATATTTTAAATGTTATAATATGATGAATTTATTTTTAAATGGGTTTTTAAATGAATTTTCCCTCATTGATTGTATTAGAGCACATGAAAGCCTAGGTAGTTAGTGATTATTTCAGGACAACATAGATGATTTTACAAAATCACTAAAATATAAATGCAGCACATCACATCCCCAATGAGATGGGGATGAAGTCATCTTAACCATCATTGAAGGGGGTGTGTGTATACACATATTGTCATGTCACCTTGAGTATGTGGATTCTTATAGGTTGGAACTATTGTACCTTTTGAAAGATAACCATGTTTCTCACTTGTTTGTTTTTGCAATGAATATATTCAGTTATTGTAAGCTATTTTACATGAATTCTGGATTTATATAAACTATTTTATATAAAATGTTTATTTAATCTATTTTTTAAAATTATTTCCATCATTTGATATGTAAAACATACATTTATTAATTATTCAATTGATATGAAAACCTATTTATTTAAAATTGAAATTAATTTATTTGGTTAATTAAATATTGGAATATTTTATGAAATCCTTGGTGAGACCCTACTGGGCTTTTATATCACACCCTACCTTTGCCTTCAGGTGTTTTTATATTTTCTTCTTCCAAGTTTGAGTAATGGTAAGGTACCACTTGGAGGTGGTAGTAGTTGTTTATCCTAGGGCTTAGAGAGTTGCATCCATTGGGAATTGGAATTCAATCCTATTTTCTATTACTTATTTTTAGTACATTGGGTTCTTTATACCTATTTGAATTCAGGTACACCTATCCATGTGGATTTTTTATTGTATTAATATAGTATTTTTTATGTTTCCTTCTCAATGTTTGAGGAAAAATTGTTCCCACTTTCATTTTGTATGATTCCAAGTGATATTTTCTAACTAGTGGGGATTGAGAATTCCCTTTGTGCTATGTCAGGACTAGACTAGTTATCATATTTCCATGGTACTTGATATGTTTCAAGACAATTCCAATTAATAAAACTAAGGTACATATTTTCCCTAGATTAGTATGATACTATCGATGATTTAATAAAATTTTTACTTTGGTAGCAAACCAATTAACCACTTTGAAACATAAATGTGTTAAGATAATATGGTCATAAGAATGTAAGGAGAATTTTTAAGAATTAAAGAAGAGTTTGTTCAATGCACTGATATCTAATTTACCATCGGTATGGGATGGATTTGTGATATATAATAATGCATCCAAGAAAGGACTTGGATTTTTACTTATACAAAATGATAGAGTTGTTTTCTATACATCATGGAAGTTAAAGATTCATGAATATAATTACTCAACTAATATTATTTATTTAGAAATTTTATTATTTTCTTTAATGATATGGAGACATTAACTTCATGGTGAATGATGTGAAATATATATGGGTCACAAAAGTTGGAAATAAATATTTTCTGAGAAGAATCTAAATATGAGGCAATTATGAAGGTTACAATGACTCAAAGATTATTATTTCTTGATACACTACCACCATGGTAATGAAAATAATATACTTGATGTGTTTAGTGAGAAAGATGAAGGAGTTTTGACTAAGATGAGGATGGAAAAAGAGTCTTTATTTTGTGACATAGTAATGTTAGATACATGGATTATTCAGGAAGGGGAAATATAATTCATTTTATAAATGATTTTCAAAACATACTTATGGTAAACGATAAATATTTCATATCTTTATGATAAAATTTTATAAAAAATTATATCAATTAATAATAAGAAACTATTGGAAATTATTAATGAATATGGGGTTCTGAATTTTTAATAGAGTCTATGTGTTTTATCTATTTATAATATTAAAATTGAATTATTAGATGAAATTCATAGATCAAATTTATCTATACACAATATTAAAACCAAAATGCATCTCAATTTAATGGAATATTCTAGGATATATAATATGAGAAGGTAAATTATAGACAACGTATCAAGATGGTTAGTTTTTCAATATGTAAAGGCTGATAGGGACCATCCTAAATGAGCCATAAAAGTTTTTTCTATTCCTGTGTAAAAAAATGGGATACTATTGTTTTGGATCTCTTCACTGGATTTTCTAAGACTTCAAGAAAGAATGATTCCATATGGATTACTATTTATCACCTTACAGAGTCTATCTATTTCATCACTATAAGATAAGATCTACTTGTTGATAACCTTTCATGGCTCTATATTTATGAATCTATGATACATAATGGTGCACCACTTTTGATTGTATCTAACCCTAATTTTTGATATACATCCGAATTCTAGAATTGCCTTCTGAATACTCTCAAGACCAAGATGTATTTGAGAAAAACCTATCATCCTTAAAGGTATGGGTAATATTAAAGGACTATTCAAACATTAGAAGACATGTTCTGGTCTTTCTCACTTGACATTCAAGGTTCATGGGATCAGTATTTACCTTTGGCTGAATTATCATATTATAATAGCTTCTATTCAGGCATTCAATGGGTACTATATGAATGATTCTATAGTAAGAGGTGTCATACTCCATATTATTAGGATAAAATTGGTTAAAGGAATCTTATAGACCCATAACTCATTATGGATACCACATCTAAAGTGAAGACTATTAAGAATAATATTATGTGATCTCAAAGTATAAAAAACGTTATACCAATAACCAAAGGGAGGATTTTTAATTTCAAGTAGGAGATCATGTTACCTTGAAGGTTTCCCTATAGAAAGGTGTTATAAGGTTGGGTAAGAGAGGTATACTAATTCCTAGGTACATCAAGACTTTTGAAAATCTAGAAATAACTATAGTTGTGGGTTACAATTTGGAAATTGCACCTAATCTCTCTAAATATCACAATTTGTTCCATATCTCTTTATTAAGGTATTACATGATAGAACTAACACATATTATCACCTATGATGAAATAAAATTGTTACCATATTTATCTTGCTATGAAGAATTGATCCAGATTCATTACATTAGAGAATAAGTGTTATAGAATCAGTTGACTTGGTTGGTAAAGGTAAATTTGATAAATCATAAGTTTAAAGAGGCCGTGTGGGAACCTGAATAAGTTTTGATGAATAAATAATCACATATATTTATGAGTTGATATTCTATAAATTTTTAGGATGAAATTTTTAAAAGAGGGAAGAATTTAACACTGGATATTTAATTATAGTAGGGTTTTATTTATAAATAAATAATCAGTATAATTTAAATAGATTTCATAAATAATGCGATTAAAACCAAAATTCCAAAATTTTATAAATTTAAATTTATGAAATTTTTATCATTTTTTAATTTTCTATTTCATAATTATCTTATCTATATTTTTTTATATTTTTTTTAGAAATTGATTTTTTGGTGAATATTGATAAATAATGGTTTTACACATATCGTCTCTTTTATGAAATTTTTATGATACAAAAACAACTTGAATATTTATTAAAGCCTATTTAATAGACCAAATATATATTAAATAAGATATATAATGAATATAAAAATATAATGATCAACTTAGAAATATATTCATAACATTTTGGAAATCTAAATAATGTTTTGGTTCATATAAAAACTAGGTGTAGTTCTTTTCCCTTAGTTATGTATATAAAAGGTTCCTTTTAGTTTTTGTTCGGTTTTAATAGAAAATAAGAATCATTTTATTTATAATAGTATAATTAATTGCATTATAACAAATATTATAATTTAATTATTTATATAATCATTTTTAGGTTTAAAAAAAACATTTCTCTAAAAAAATATTTCATTGCAATTTTCACACTTATATTAAAATTAATTTCTTCCAATTTTATAAATTGAATATTTTAATTTTTCTTAAACATTATTATTCATAATAATTTATATTAGGTAATATATTTAACTTATTTTTTTATGATGAATATTAAAAATAGTATTTTTTTACCACGTTTACGATTAAAACCGGTTTATTGAGGGATTAAAATAATAGATAATGGTAAGAATGAAACCAAAATATGTCTAATTATATTTATTTGAATATATTTAGAAATAATTTTTTGTTAAATAAAATCCTTTTCCATTATAATAATTATACTTTATAGAAACATTAATTATATTTATATCTTCTATGTAATTCTATTTGCGATCTCTTCCACACTAATAAAACTCACATCCTATCCTCCCTTATTGAAAATGTTTTAGCATTATAGATTATACAATACCTAACCTAATAACTTCATATATTCTTTAACTACATCCCTGATCCAATTTTCTTATCTAAAGACTAATCTTTGAAGGATTAAGGTGTAAGACAAAGGAGGTCTCTCAAAAAAGTGGTATAAATATTAAATGACATTTCTCAATTTTATTTAATCTTACACCTTATATTAATCTATTTTATACATTATATAATAATTAATAAGGTATAATAAATATAATTATATGTTATTATGATTATTATATAACCTTTTCCAACCTATTTTCCATCATATAGAAAACAAAAATGTCGCTCGTGCATATGTACGACCTACAACTTCTACTTAGTAGTGTAATTCATTTTTCAGAACCATTTTACTTGGATGGTTATAAATATGTAACTAATGAATATAAATTAAATTTTTTATATAATTAATATTTTATAAATATAAGATATAATTTACCTTCTTACCCTTCCACTTGTTTAAAAATGATAATTTTGGTCATGCATATATCTGGACTATCAACTCAATAAAGCAATGTGGATCATTTTTCATGTCCACCTATCATAAATGATTCCAAATATGTATATAATTAATTTATATTATATTTATATAATTATTAATATTCTATAAATTATGAAATTATGAGAAATATGTAAGGAACAAAACTACCAAATAGAAACACACATGAAAAATGAAATAGGTAACACTGAGAAACAATTATTTTAATAAAGAATTATTAATAAATGGGTGTTGAAATATCATGGTTGTATAATATATGATAATATAATTATTTATGTATTCTTTTATATAATTATAATAAATTTAAATTTATTATAAAATAGGTTAAAATATCTTTTGACGCCAGTCAGACATAAGGTAAGGATTTACTTCACAATGTCATCCTTATTCAAGATTGTTTATGTTTAAGTTTATACAAGAGTAATTATATGATATTTATATCTAGAAAAAATATATTTTATTCTCCTATATTTATTTTTCGTGTTTGAAATATTATTTCCATTTTTACCTTCTTTTTCACTCAAAAAGACAAAAAAATGTTTTAAAGGAAAGCTGACTTTGTTTTCAATTCAGTCGGGAATCATTTTATTCTATGAATGTATTTTCATTAAAAAAATTTCAATAATGTTTTTAATTTTATCCAATGATTGATTAAATTTATCTTTAACACTTTTTAAATTTCTATACAATGGTTTAAAAGGGTTATTTTTATCATTTTACGAATAAGGTGTTTTTTACCAAATGTGTGACTGGAATATTTGTTTTAACATTTACCACACAAAATCATTTTATGATTTCACAAAATTTCTTTCCATGAAGATTTATTTATAAGACTCCATTTTCCATTTCAAATAATTGTTTTTATAATATTATGGAAATTATTAGATTTAAATATACATGATTTCAATATAAAAGGGTATTTTATGAAGAAATATTATAATGATATTTTCATTGTATTTTCATCTATTTTAACATCCATTGATGAATCTTATGATTATATGGTTATATAATATAATGATACAATTTATCACATTACTATGGATGTCCTAATATCATATTGTTCAATTTATTGATTAGGAAATATATTAATATTTCATAAGTAAGTTTTTCAACATGAATATTTATGTTGATTATGTATTGAATATTTATTGATTTCCTTCATATGAGGAATGAATGTGACTTAGTATATGATGGTTGGAGATTTCTATAATCCCTATATGCATCGGTAGGTCTTATGAGGAAAATTAGTAGGAGTATTTGGTTTATTCCATACTTATTTATGTATGATAACTTCACGCAATGCCTTGATTGTGAGGTTATGACGTATAAAATTACACATTCTACCATTATGAAACCAGTTTTTATTACCCATGTGATTATCTATGTTTTCATTTTATCCATTTATTTAGTCCACTTTTAGGATATTGATTACATGGAATATTTTATTATTATTTATTTCTACTATTTTATTCATACTTTATTTATTCAATGATTGTTTTTTTATATTGTTTCCCTTATTTAGCATCTGGGGTCACCTCCTTTTTTTCCTTCCAAAGGATACCAAGGAAAGTTCTATAAATGATTTTTGGGATTTAATAGAAGAAATAATAATGTTTTCACAAGAATTTTTAGGTTTCATTTCATGTTTTTAGATGTAATGTGAGAATCAGGTATGTATCTACTCTCCAAAAACTATTACACTATTCGATCCATTTGGTTATAATCTCTTGTAATTTTTTCCAATGTAGTAAAGTAATTAATGGATCTAGGTTATAAGTGTCATTTTTTTACAATACACATTGAATTTTAATGTTCACATTGGAATTTTATTTTTTATTAAATAGTATAAAAATGAATGTTTATTATAATATTTATTAAAAATTTAGTTGGAATTAATTAAACACAATTTGATATATTTTATGGAATATTTCCAGAAATGAATAATTTGTTTAAGTTTTTATTTAATTTTCTCATGTTTTATAAAGAAAAATATATTTTTTATTTTAGTAATTCTGGTAACATATATGAAAATAACTTTATTACCATGATCATAAACTTTGACCCCTTAAATTGAATAAAAAATATTTGAATTAAATTATAATATTTCATTTTAATTATTGAATATATTTTTCATTACAATATATCTATTTTAAAATAAAATTTAAAACCATGTTTTAAATGTCTAATTTTCATGAAATATTTTTAATTTTTTGCTGCTTAAAAATATTTTTTATAGAATGATTTTTTTATAGGTTTATTTTTTGAATTCCACATGAATACGACTATGTTTTTTCTAACTTGGATTAATTCCACTATAAATTACTATTTTTTGGTCTTATAACCAATTCCATCTAGTCAAAACACATAAAATCACATGAACACTATACAAACTTAAATTATATATCAAGATAACTAGAGTGGTCTTATAATGTAAAATTGGGTAGATTTTCTGATAGTGTATCATTTCATTATATACACAAAAAATATTAAACATAATTAAAATGATGGAACTATATGGCTTAGTAAAACAATTTTGAGGGAACTAATGGGTGGTGGGGTATAATGAAAAATTAAATGAAGGAAAAAACAAAATGAAAATGGTGAAATTATTCAATATTATCACCTCTTAATTTATTTCATGTTTACCAGATCTCTTTATAACTAATCATTATGGGGATATCTTAGAAAATGGCATGTTCAGGTGAATTTGTGATAATTCTTATGAGATACTGCTTGGTGTTAGTTTTCTAGGGGATGAACATACCTCAATCAATTTACTGTTGGATGAAATTTTAGCTTTTATCAAATGCCTTTCTCCAATCACGGAAGGTGAGTTTTTTCATAAGGTAGTGGTGGACTTGTTGTCAACTTGAATCACTAGATTATGAGCTATGAGCAGATAAATTATCCAAAAATCCTAGCCATCTAAATACCTTACAACATCATGAAAATGAAATAATGAAATCTACATTTCATAAAGACATCCACACCACCATTTTATACTATGATTTATAGGTGATGGGGTTTTTTCCAAGGAAAAAGAACATCCTAGTGGTTTTATTATGGGTTTAAATTACACCATCCATGTCACTATCTATGAAACCCAATAGGATTAAATGTCAGGATACCTTCCTCATATAGTGGATGTTGTATTTGTGTGTCTAGATGTTATAGTGCATGAGAAGAATGACTGCCTCCATGTGATCTTCATATAGTTTCTCTATATACTAGATTACATATACAACCATGTTGGTAATGTCTAGTCATGTGTTCACTATGTACTTGATGATATTGATGATACTTCATTATTGTGTGGTATCAACCAAGGGGTGTGTGATTTAATCAGATAGATTTTAGTGGTCCTCAAATAGGTACATGATAGGGGAATTCACTCTCCTATATCACTTTTCTCTAGTATCTTAGACATACAGGGGGATTGAAATATTGAAATTTCACTGGGCCCTTGTCTCACATCGATGTTGAGGTACTAGGACAGCTATCCAAAATCACTCATTCATAATATATTCTTCATCATGTCCTTGAACATGCTCATATCAATGACATAAATTTTGGTTATGATATTTTTATATACATATGTCCTGATGATTATATGAGACATGTCATTACCAAGAGAGCACATAATGTGATCAAAGTCTCCCTCGTGAAATCCAAATATTAGAAGGCTGGAATCAATATTGGAATTTGATTCTCTGAGTGATTGTTAAAGGTTATATAGAACCTTTTAGAGATGTAACACCTTTTTTTATCATTATCAATGATGATGTTGGGTGTATTCTCTACATATACCTCCTCATAGAGGAAATTATTTAGTAAATATAATTTTACATTCATGTGATGGAACACTCATCCTTCTTATTTTTCCACCACCATGAGGATCCACACTGATTCCATATATGCATTAGGGGAAATTCCTCCTCAATGTAATCCCCCTACTACTAGGCATATCCCTTTAAAACGAGACTCTCTAAGATATTTTCAATTATGTCATGATGAATGCGTTCCGCCTTGAAGTCCAACATGAGCCCAATTTTGCATTGTCCAATGTTGAGATTGATGAGATCCCACATGTTATTGTCCTTGATCAACATCATCTCCCCATGAATTACCTTTTCCAACACTGGTTCTATCCTTATTCACCAAAAGAGATTGCCTAATTGGCCATAGTGTAATATTTCTTTATAAGATTGATCTTATACATTGTAATCCCTGGTGGAATTGTTCACCTAATGATACTATTGATGGTGCATAACTTTAGTGAGGTATCATTTCTATTGATGTCGAGTGCTTCTACCAAGTTGGATAATGATGTAGTGAATTCCACTGTGGTTAATGTTGTGGGAATGATCACATCCAAGCCTATTGTTTCTCTGTCTATAGAATATGTTCTAGATGGTTTACATGATAATCCCTATTATATGTTAGTTTTTTAGTCCACATGATCCCTAGTATATATATCATAGTGTATTCTACAGTAAATAGATCTCCACTACTCATCATACTTTATTAACCATGGGTAATCCAATATCACTGTTCCACCTAATCATAGATAAAATTTCTAATTATGTGCACATTTATACTGAAGGGGTCATACACATGGAATTAATTGTACCTTTAGCCATACCAAATGAAGATTATTATAGTGCTCCATTCATACAACATCTTTTGAAGAGGCTTCATATTCATTATATATGTGATGTGACTGAAGGTAAAAAAAAATTGCACTATAGAGCACTTTTCATTATATACCTCATATGTAATCCTCCCATTGAGGATTTGTATCAGTGTATAGGTGAGGATGAAAATGCTGGTAGAGATAACCTCACCATAGAACCTCATGGGATGAACCTTTTTGACCAGAATTCATAGATCCATGGACACCAATGTCTAGTTATAGTGTTTAATAACACTTTTCCATTATGGTGAATAGGGAGACACAATTTTTCATTGTACTCATCACTTAGTGTGGTATTCACTAAATTTTAACAAAGTGAACTCATTGTTGTAATAGGTGAAAACTATCTTTATATTCCTCCTTTTATACACCTCCAACATTTTCTGAAAGAACTTAATAGTTGTTGGGTAAATTTCCATTGACACATATAGATTAATCCACATGTAGTGATTCATTTAATCTATTATCATCAGAAATTAGTGATTCATTCTCAGAATCATAGGCATAATTGGCCTATAGAGGTCTTCATGGAAAATGTTGAGAATATTATCCTTATAATGATTCAATTTCTTGTTGAAAGAAACCCATCAATACTTCAAACTGAGGAAGATATCATAGAACTAATCCACGTGATTGATTCGCAACAACCAACACCATATCAAATTGAATGAGGTTATATAGAGCCTAGCAATTTATGTGGTCATACCTCATATACTTATTACATTCACCCTTTAAGCCTCATAGTAATATGTATACATTATATACATTATCATGTTTTGTATTGTACAATCTACCGGGGAATAACATCAACCTAGCCAGTAAACGTCACTACAGATCACAAATCCTCAAGATTCAACTATTCATTGATACTTGAAAACTGTTATCATCATGTTTTCCGATGTTTATTATATTAGTGGTGATCCTTTTGATGTATTACACCCCCATGATAATGTTTTGGCTGATGGGATTGCAGGTGAAGAGTATCATCCTGCATGCCTTAATGTTGATGATGAATTCATAACTAAACATAATGGTATCATAGATATTGAATTCGATCTTAGAGAATATAGTGCAGAAACTAGCCATGTGGTTTGTAGAATCATTTTCCAGGTACAATTGGCCATTGTTTTATTCCACCTCTAGATCCTCTTGTACAAAATACTTTGCCTCAACTAGCCTGAGATGGATGAATCATAGTGGTGAGGAATTGGTAGTGGATAGTCATGGCTATGTGGATAAAGATTTGCAGTGCACTCCCTTTCCATAATGAGCATGGTATCATCATTTTCACCATACATTAGATGATCTTCAACCATTTTTCCCCACTACATTAATATTTTTTTCCCAATTACATATTATGATGTAGTTGTGACTTTTTACCCTCAATTCATCATGGTCATCATCAGATCTTGATCTATGCCTTCCATTTCTTCAATTGTCACCATCAAGCTTTCATTGTATTGGTCTATGATGTTGGTTTTCAAAATTTATGTCATTGGAGGATCCCTCCCTAAGTTACTACTCCTTCATCCACACAACCCACTTCTCCTCAGTGAAGCTTCCCTTTAGCTCTGAAAGTGGATGTTGGCTCAAAATGATCCTTGGATTCTATAAGTATCCCTATTACCTCTTACATTGACAACATAAAAATATCAAGAATCACCTAAATTTAAAGATATATTTAGGTGCACCTGGAGGGGAAAATGTATAAGTACTTCTAATTGACCTTGTGTGGAGGCTCTAGATCCCCAAGAATGGTGAGATGGTTGACCAACCGTATGTCTTACATCATGCAGAAATCAATTGATTCGCTAATGAATAAATAAGTTCCTACAAAATAATTTTGTATATTTTATTATTTATCCTTGTGTAATTGATCAATTTCTACATGAATGGTATTCATTGTGTCTTATTCATCATCTTAACTTATCTTTATATGGTGAATAAAGATATTTTCTAGTAGGAAAATGCGTAGGATAGATTATAGATTCATCTTGTTTTCCTAGTGCTCAATATATCTGGTGTCAATAGTGTCCCAATGTATTTATCATAGAGAATAACTTTCATTATTATTAACTAGCCTCTATAGTTTATCATTATGAGGGTTGGATATGCTAATGATCCCCTAACCTTTTTCACCACATGATTTACCTCCAAAGGGCCATCACTACTATCAACATGGGTGATGGGATGTGGTGACAATGAATGTGATTTTTGTGGAAACATGATCTCAAATAAAAAATATTGGATCAATAAAACTATACTTTGATACCAAATATTAGTATAGTTGGATGCTCAATACATATAAACTCATAGAATCTCCTAAAATGATTGAAGGACATAGCAAGAACATAATATCACTTTTTGTGCTAACAAATGGGAAACATTTAGGATGATGTTTCATTAAATTATAAACAAAAAACTATAGATAATTAAAACATGGGACCTCACTGGTTAATGTGTGTTCTTTTTAATCTCACATTCCATTTCTGATGCTGATTCTAATTAAGGGGTTTGTGGATTTACAAATTAGAGGGTAGGGTGGTGTTAATACCATGAGTCTATAATGGAGGACTATATAGTTATGTAAGATGATGAATATAAGATATCCATAATATTGTTTATGGATTATTTATCAGATCACTATAATTGTATATTGTTCTAGCACAAGGTTTACATTCTAATCATGCTTTATGTCATGTATATAGATACAAGTTTATGTACATGAGATCCATTACTGGTTCATGCTAAATATTAGGATGCCAATCAATGTTTGGAGTTTAATGTGTCTTAAATTAGGTGAGATTGAGGGTTTGTGTTACAATTCTATCCCAACGAAAATATTAATCGATGCTTCCTAAACCAATGGTCACTAGATCATCTGACAAAGTCAGTGGATTCAAGGTGCATGAATGATCACCCTATATAGGGGATATATATTTGAGAGAGAACATGAATCAACAAAAAATATATTAATGTATAATTCTTAGTTAGTCAATATGATCTTGGAGTTATGTTTTTAGAGTTGTAGGAAAACCACAGATTCCCCTCCCACAAAATGGGATGGGTCGAGACTGAAATTATACAACCTTATAAATTGTATGTGCTAGAGGATTTGGATAAAGTGGTTAACTGGGACCTTCAAAACCAAAATGATGATTCAAGGGTCCAAGTTGAACAAGCCTTGAGATACTTCAAATTCTATTCTCATTTCTCGTAACCGATGAAGAAAATTTTCAATAAATTTTTCAAGGAAACATAAAAAGAATATGTCAAAATGAGGAAAAATCTTATCATCCTATCACCGAAGAATAAAAATGAAATAGGAATACTAAATCTTCCCTTGGTCCTCAAGGGTGATACTAAAGAATGGTTTAAAATTCAGGTTGATTACACCCTTGGGAAAATGGATGAGTGGTTCTATTATGATGACTAACTGGCTCTCATGGACTTAATTACTATAATAATCTAGTATAACTTGAAATTCAATCCAAAATATGAGATTATGAGATTATAATAGAGATATTGGAAGATTCCTTTTGTGTATCATTGGTTAGCATGGGCTGTTCGGTGATGGTTGGATCCGTTCATGTTTGTTGTAGCCTGTGATATTTTTTGGGTGATTTCTTTTCAAGATAAGTATATGAAGAAAGTTTCCTTAGAATTATAAAGCTTGTAAAAGTATCAATATTGAAACTGTAAGATGTAATAGTCTCTAATTTCTCTAGGATGTTTTGTTTTTGTTGATTAATTTGTATGTTGGATATCTTGTATGGTTCCCACTCCACCAAAAAGTGGATTTATTGAAAATTATAGAATTGAAAGATGGATGGATCGTGTTACAATTCAATCCAAAATAGTGTATACAGTGTGTTTTATGAATGACTTGTATTTAATGTTTTTATATTCATGTTAAATTTAAATCTATTTTTCTCAAAGTGTTTTTTGTTTGATTCAACATGGATCAATAGTGGGAGTCTATTTCATCACTACTTAGATCAACCAGTTTTACTGAAAATTCATTTGGGTGCAAGTATATTGTGACCCTAACATTTCATACATTAAAAAGACATCACTTTTTCAGAATACTTAATACATTATAAAAACAAAAAATACAAAGTCTATGTAAGTTTAGTTACATTAGAAACATGGAAACATAAATGATGGTACATAAGGGAGCTATATTATCTTCAACTAGGTTCTCTAAGACTATCACCCCTCTTAGAAATATCATACATAGAATATATCATCATGACTTGGGGAAGAAAACATAAAAATGGGTGATCTTAGATTCCCAGTAAGGGTAAATAAGGGAGATATGTAAGTATAAAAATGAGGATAAAGGTATGAGAATGTGATCATAACATTATCATATCATACCCTACATATCATAAGATCATAAAAATGAACCATGGAATAAATCTTGGCAGTTCATAAGACATGAATCATAGGGAAATAAAGAACATAATCCATTAAAGAAAAACATAGGAATAATTCATGAAATTCTCACATACACATAATCATATAGAATTATTTCCATAGTACTCAAGGCATCACTTCCAATTCTATATTAGTATAATGGGATCACTCCCCATACCATCTTGGTGGTCATGGTTTTCTCCCAAGGTCATCATAGTAGTATGAGTTCACTCCCCATTCCATCTTGGTTATCTTGGTTCACTCCCATGTCCAACTTAGTAGTCAAGGTTCACTCCCAATACCATCTTACTATACCTCAAGAGATATAAATATTTACCCAATGAATTATAGGGAGATATAGGTCCCACCCATATCATAATAAAATCATACATACATGTGCTAAAATATCATAAACATTCATATCAAAACCCATGAAATGAAATGGGTATCATAAAAATGTAATTATATCATAGCTTATTTAAAATGATAATGATTTCAAAATCATTTCATCAAAATAATAACCCATGAAATGAACCAGGTTTCAATAGTATATAACCCATAAAATAGAAAAAGGTTTCATAATCATCATGACATGAAAACATAAACCATTCATAGAAATAATATTAATGAAAAAATTGAATAAATTTCCCAAAAAGTCATGAGTAACACCAAAAGATTTCATCTTAGATGAGAAATAATTTTGAAATATCTTTTAAAAACATTTCTTGCTGAAATTATCCTTTCATCTTGAAAAATTATTTTTAAAACATAAAAACTTATAAAAACCCTTTTCCTTAAAAAATTATAAAATAATATTGATTTTTTTTTGAAAACCATTTATTTGAAAATACTCTGAAAGATTATAAATAAATCTTGAAATTTTTTTGAAAACCCTTTTCCCTTGAAAATTTATAAAAGAATCTTGAAAACATTTTGAAAACCATTTCTTTGAAAATACTTTGAAAAATTATAAATAAATCTTGAAATAATTTTGAAAACTCTTTTTCCTTGAAAACTTATAAAATAATATTTATTTTTTTTTGAAAACCATTTCATTGAAAACAATTTGATAAATTATAAACAATTATTTATTTTTTTTAAAAGCCTTTTCCATGAAAACTTAAAAAAGAAGTTTGAAAAAATTATGAGAACCTTTTTCCTTGAAAACTTATAAAAGAAGCTTGAAATTTTTTTTAAAAACCTTTTTCATTGAAAAACACTTAAAAAAATAATTCTAAAAATATTAGGAAAAAAATTTTCATTTAAGAAAATAACATTTTAATCTTGTAAAGGAAGATAAAGGAAATGTTGGTCATAAAAGCAGGTAAATCTATACATACAGAACGTTCATTATTTATCGTAATTTTTTTTTGAAAATTTCCTTGACTAGAAAATGAAAAGAAGATAATTAAAAAAGTTTTCTTTTAAAATGAATAACATGGGTAAAAATTACTTTTAATGATCATAGGATAATAGTATAATATTTTTGGAAACCATTTAGAAGACATGGTTTTGAAGGAACACAAATTTCTGACTGAGGAGAGAGGTAAATTCAGACTTTCTTAAAAACACCTTCTTGATCATATTATGTACCAAAGAGTGGAAAAAATGGTACCATTAATTGGATATAACATAAATAACCATGGGGTAATAAACCTAATGATATTTATTGATATATGGATCATAATAATTCATCAATGAAAACATAATCATAATCTCGACAAATGATGAGATTATTTAAATAAAATATTACCATAAGGTAACTCTAAATCATACTCCCCATTTAAGAAAATAAAATTAAATAGTGCTTAAAAATATCATGATATTAATAAAATTAATGATATTACATGTCAAAGTTAGAATATATACCTCATAGAAAAATATAGGAGCATAATATGTCATGTGTCTCAAAGAAGGAAAATTAAGACGAATTTACTTTAACAATTTGGTATATTTTGAAACATAAAACCCATGAGAGAAAGATAATAAAATGGATATGTAAATAAAAATAAATTAAATTATATATGAGTCATATAATCAACTCATGGGAATTATATATACCACACAAAATAAAAGATTGGTGTATAAGGCATGTATCTCATGTAAATAAAAAATGAGATGATACACCCATACCTTACGTCTTGACTCTTATCGTACTCATAAAAATGTAAAGTATAATAAATGTAAGTTTATTAAAAATATTTTAAATAACCAAATTCTTATACCTAATATCATATATGATTTTATTATGACTTTATATTACCCTCTTATTAGCAATTTCATGCTTCGGGTAATATCCACTTTGTTCATGATACATGTTTTGACATATTATTCTTGATCATCTTACGTAGATCATGATTTAATTACTTCAAAAATGTAAAACATTATATAAATATAATATATATTAAGTATTTTTTTGTAATAATATTTAAAATATAGAAAGATGAAACATAATGCACCATTCAGGGAGAAGATAGACTATATGTATGTTGGAATACTATTTCTATTTTATTATTGTATTGAAGGAAAGTAAGTAAATAAAATATATAAATATAAGTATAAAATATAATTATATTAGAATTATTATGTTATATATATCATATATTTTCACTAAAATAATCCTCTATACATTCCATGTAATATTTGAATGAATCACATCGCTTTGAGGAGGCTCAAGTCCACACTTCCACAAATGAAGTTATCATATTTACATAAAATAGAATGCATGGAGGTAGGATTTATATAATAAAAAAATAAGTATAAATAAATAATAAATATAAAATATATCATATAAAAATAGATTTTTCATCACAATTCCTGTAATGCTCCGACCCCAGTTACCCAGAGTCGATGCATTATTACATAACATTGGCATGATCACAAAATATCAAGTCTCGAAATACCGATTAGTTTAGTAGCCTTGGAAACACTAGATACATTCATAAGTCTTACATTACATGATAAAGTGAAAAACTACAACAACATAGTCTCCATATTCCACACTCATATCCCCTCAGAATATCCCTATAGGTCCGTCATAATATACTTCTTCACATCTAGGGAGAAATAAAACATAGAAAGGGGTGAGCTCAGATGCTCAGTAAGGATAACAATATAGAAGAAACTTTCATAAATAAGAATAAACATTTAAGGCAATGTATAATTAAAACAAAAGCCTTTTAAACTTGAACTTCAGTATAATATGACAAAAATAAAATTAAATAATGCCATTTACTTATTCACATGGATATTATACTAGTCGAATAATCACATACATATTAATAACCACTTTCAAAATGATGGAATGCATAATGCCAGACTATCATAACCACATAGTCAAGGCCCTGTTCCAAGACTATAAATAATATTTTTTCAAGGCCTTATGCCAAGACACTAGTTTTCCTCATGAGACCTACCTATGCATCGAGGAGCTATAGCGGGCTCCACCCGTCACTTACTAAGTCCAATTCATTCCTTATATGAAAAGGTTGAAACATAACATAAACATTCATATTAAAACTAGCATACGAAATGTCAATAATTTATCCATAAAACATGAATGGTGTAAAAATAACACATACACAGTCAAACATATCATAAAACCTTCAATACAATATGGAAGTTTTGTATCATAATAAATCAACTTCAAATAAGCTTAAAATCCATCAAAGGATGTTGACATAGATGAAATCAAAATTATTTGATAGAAAAATATCTTCTTTTGAAATCATTTAAAAGTCACATAATTATAAAATAAAACATTTAATTTGAAAATATTCTTATAATATTTTAAGGGAATCTTTGACGATTTTATAATGGTGGAAAATAGCCGCACCCACTGTATAAGTTAAAAATGACATTCTTACCTTAATTTTGTCGAAAAGGTTAAAAATGACCTTGTTTGGAAAACTATGGAAAGATTCCTTTAAAAACATTTTATAAAAAGTAAGACAAGGGTATAAATGACTTTAAACCATAGTCTATTAAATATTAAAAATGTTTTGTAATACATTTTTAAGAAACATGGATGTGGATGATAAAGAGGTCCTTGTAGATAATTATGTATAAACAACCTCAGATAATGAATAGATTGTGAAATTAACCCTTAACTTGTACTTTTAATTGGTAGAGGGAAGTTTAATCTCCTGTATAATGGTGAAATAATTTTTATTAAATTATACAAGAATAATATACATTAATATGATATCATATATGTTCTTTTAACATTTTTTTTGTTAATAATATCTTAGTATTATCGTCGTTTCGGGTGTTAACGGATTTGTTTTCCTTTATATTCTTTGTTATGTGAGTCATATTTGTTTTGGATGGGATGTATATTATTCATATCCATAATGATATCAAGTCTTTAAACATTATTTATAATCATCTAATGAAAATTAGTCTTGAATGGATATGATGGGGAATGAATCTCATCGCGTTCTTGGAGACGAAATCCGTACGTACGTACAAGCGACAATATCATTACTTTGATATTAAAATAATATATAATTGGATTATATATCATATATACAGAATCATTATCATGTTATATTTATTATTTACATGAATTGGACATCATTATTATACCCATCCAAATAATAATGTATTGAATAACAATAACACCACAACGTGGAGACGGTAATCCGTACGTACGCACATATGATGACATGTCATTCAAAGGATGGATAGAATAATGAATATGGATGTAACATATTTATAATAATATCAAAATATATAGAAGATACTAGATTTAATAATTTATAATGGAAATAACAAATAAATAAGAAGTGGAAGAATAAAAGAACTTGAAAGAGGGTGGTGAAATTATTACCTCTTCTACGGGTTCTTCCTTTTGATTTTATCAAAAGGGATTCTTAAGTTGGCTTTCCGACTAAAGGAATGACTCTAGGATAAAGTGAGGGTAGTTTAGATGATATTTGGGCAGGGTTTGGCCTAACCAAAAGGCTTTGAAGGTGTGAATTAGAGATAAGGGGAGTGCCCTTTTATAATAGGGGTGAGGGACACCTTAGGAAAAGCTAGAAATATTATTTTATAATAAATTCCTTTTCGGTTTCTAATGTCTAAAAAATGGATTATTTAAATGATAAGGTGGGTATGGGTCGAAAAACACTCAACCAATAGGTTTTAGACAGGTTTGGGTCACTATATTAGCTTTATCTTTTATATTTAACTCTTAGTTAAATAGTTTGACATTTACCATGTCTCTTTGTATTTTTATATTATATGGTTAATAAACTTACGATATACTTCCAAGAAAACCCCAAGTGGTTAATTAATGATAAAAATATCATTATATAATTCTTTTTGCTGAACCTTATATTTTTAGGAATAGAATATCAATTAATAATATAATATTTGTTTTAAAAACTCTTTTATGTCAATTTTGACACTATTTGGTATTTTGTTTTTTCTAAATTCATAACAGCATTATTACTTCAAAAAAATTCATATAACCAACCCTAATATTTCATATTAACCTATAAAATTAGTATAATTCCTAAAAAGTCTCAAATTACATTTATTTGGATATTTATAATATCAATTATTTTAATATTTCATTAATTAGGTAATTACTACATCACCATTGTGTGATAAATAAATTAAATATTTAATGTATAAAAATTATAAATAAAATACCATTATGTATTAAATATTTTTATATTTCTAATGAATATTTATAATCGAATTTATCTTTTTTATAACCCTATATTAAAAATGTTTTAGTTATTAAACTTTGATTTTAACTCTTTTAACTCTTCTTTGTGTTAAATAATAATAAATGTACTAATCTAATCCAAGTGGACTAAAGAGGTTCATATTTTATTCCTAAGGTTGTTTTTTTTCAAATTATAATTATCCAATAGAATTAGAACATGTGTTAGGGTAATAATAATATCAATTTTACCCTTAATTACCCTATTTACTTTTAACCGTGGTAAATAAAAGTAAAAATTTACTATTCACCAAAAATTATTTTTATCTTATTGAACCAAATTTTAATCCTTGATATTAACCGTGTCTCTAGGATTTTTGAAATTCAACTCATAGAAGCAGTAAAATTACGTTTTATGTGAATTTGAAAATTCTCCTAGGAGGTGGGTAAAAGATGGTGAAAAGTACAATAAAATTTTTATATATATAAAATTATTACAAACTAACTCCAATGAATTACATTGAACTTATATAAGTATTATGTATCTATTTTGACCTAAAATAAATGTAAATAAAATGTATAATTATTTAAATTAAAATTCAGTTTTTAACTATAACTTAGTGTTTTCACTATTCATCAAAAATTGAAAGTTTTCATAAAAATACCAAAAATTCACCCTAAGCTAATTTAGATATTCCGAATACAAAAATGAAGTCCATTTTGAAAGATAAAATTTATAAAATTTTAAAAAGTGGGTATTACTATTCGTAAAGGCGAGTTTAATTGGTTGTGGTGTGTGTTAGAACTCGAAGTTGCATATAACAAACACTACTGTATTATTTAAAGGGAAACGTACCATGGAAGCTTGGGGTGTTACATTCTCCCCTCTTTCAAATAATTTTTTCCTTAAAATTTATAGAATACTACCACATGAAAAGACTCAGGTAGTTCTTCACCAGAAGTTCTTTGGATTCCCACGTTGCCTCTTGCATCTTATGGTTTCTTCATAGAACTTTTACCAGATGAGTCATCCGGTTTCTTAGCACTTGTTCTCTTGTATCAAGAATCCTGGCAGACTTTTCGCAATAAGAAAGACCGGGTTCCAGTTCTAATTCCTCATAGGTGAGTACATGCATTGGGTCAGGCATGTATTTTCTCAACAGTGATACGTGGAACACATCATGAACTTTGGAGAGATTAGGCGACATTGCCACACGATAAGCTAAAGCCCCAATTCGTTCTAGAATTTTGAAAGGTCCGATGTACATAGGACTCAATTTTCCCTTCTAGCCGAAACATATAACACCCTTCCATGGAGATACCTTCAAGAAAACATGATCTCCTACTTGAAATTACAAACCCTTCCTTTGGTTATCAACATAGCTCTTCTGCCTACTTTGAGATGCTTTGATGTGGTTTTGGATTACTTGCACCTTTTCCATTGTTTCCTCCACCAGTTCTGGTCCTACGAGTTTTCTTTCACCAACATCATCCCAACAGGCTGGTGTGCGACATCTTTTTCCGTATAACGCTTCATATGGTTCCATATGAATACTTGATTGGAAGCTATTATTATAGGAAAATTCTACCAGAGGTAAATATTGATCCCACATACCCGGAGAGTCAAGTGAGCATGATCTCAATATGTTTTCTAAGGTTTGAATAGTCTGTTCTGATTGTCCATCAGTTTGAGGGTGGTAGGAAGTATAAGGACCCAACCTTAAAACATTACTTAATCTTAAATTAAATTGAATAATTTACATTGAGGATCTTTTCAGGTTTAGAGTTTTAGAGAATTAGGACATAACTATTACATCTCAAATATTATAAAGTAGACACATATACTAATTTTCCTTTTTTTTCAAAAAATAAAAACTCTTGAACAAAAGAGTCATGTCTAGTTCTTGTTTTAGACAGCATGACATTTCCTTGATCCCATCCTTGACCATATTCCACCTTAAGTCCTATGGAAAACATTTCAAAAACATGGGATGAACATAAAAAGCTCAGTAAAGGTTATAACAATACGGAAAGAAAATATTAGTCCATGTAAACATACAAATCAATGAAATAATACTTTACCCATAAAACATAAGCACTTTAACATACCTCATTAAATCATAAGATTTAAGAATAACTCATAGAAATCATAAGACATAAAGGTAACTTGAGGCATTCATAACATTCTTACGTAGGGAGTAACCCTCATGGTTACGTTTGGAATACCCATCACATTATATTACCTAAATCTCTTCAGATAAACCTTAGAATTTAACTCCTTCGCATTACCCAATTCATTGGAGAGTTATATCGGGCTCACCTGCCCTTAGTTTATCACGGAACCACCCGATTTCATAAACATTGCCCAAGAACCATAACATAATAATAACAATTAAAACATGAATAAAAGAAACATAAAATTTCCACATTTTAATAACAAGATATCACATCATGATATTATCATAAAAAAAATATCTAATAAAATCATTACAACTCTATGAGATAAAAATCCCTTTATACTTTGAAAATATTAAAAGAAGACATTTAAAAGAGATTTTAGAATCAAAGTGTCCCATACCACTTCGAAAATTTTGAAAGGGTTTTAAAACATTCATGTCCATATAAATAAATCCTTAAAACCATTTCTAAAACAAGGAAATGGATGATAAATGTTTAAAAGAATAAATCTTTAAAACCATTTAAAACAATGTTTTAATAAAAGAGTCCTTTTCCATTTTGAACATTTAAATTATAATCCACATAAAAGTAGACCATTTTAAAAACATTTAAATGAATTCAGTATAGACATAATATGGATATGGAATGTGAAAGGGGATGTATATACACTTTATAAAATAATAAAAGTGCATATCATTAAGAAATATCTCAATGGGAAGAAATTGAGATGTAATCCCAATCAAGGATTATGCCATAAGAGCAAGGATAAAGAAATAAAATAATTATGTGCGCCAAATATAAATACACCAAATATAAGTGGATACTCAGTGTAAAACAATCAGATGTCATCCACACATATTCATAACACTACATAATCAAGAAGTAGAGGTTTAACCCAAAGAATTGAAATTGGGTTAAGAAGTTCCCCTACAGAAATTCGACAACCTAACGACGTCACTTTAAAATTCTAAAAATGAGATTATGAGAGATAAAAAGGGTATCTCATCACTTGGACATAACATTTACAACAATAAGGATATATAAGAACATATCCCAATAGAATAAGATGTAAATTAAAAGACCAAACAAAAATAATTCTTTTAAAAAGAGGAGGGTGAAAGGTTCCCTTACCGATTTGGGTAAATTTTGAAATGTACAATCCATGAAATAAGGACTATACAAAATTGATGTAAATAATCATAAATGAAAGTATATTAAACAAACAGTAGAATAATGGTCAGTACATACAACACTCAAAGGAAAAGGTGTCAAATGTAGCATAAATCTCATAGGAATAAAAAGTGAGATGAAAATCCCCTTATGAAAATCCGACAGCCTAACAGCGCCACATAAAACTTCCAAAAATGGATTGATAAGATCAAATAGGTTCTATCATTATATTAAAATAAAATTTAAAGTAATAAGAATATAAAAGAACATCCCCCAACATAATAAATAGGAGATTAAAGTAAGTTACATAAAAAGAGTACTTAAAAATAAAGAGAGAGGTAGGATCCCTTACCTCAAGTTCGACTTGTCTTGTTCGTTTCTTTATATTCATGAATAATAAACATTGGTCAATTTATAATTGCTTAAGGTCCTCCTTTAAAGATTATTATTCAGTTCATATCACATATTATAATGTTACAATAATTGGCTAATAATGTGAGTTCATATCAGACGTTTTTGTTGATGTTTGGTACATGAGTCAAAAATGAACTTGTTTGAAAAAGATTGTCTATGTAGTTATAAGTAAATAATCTCCAGAATAGTATTAATGATTTAAATATAATATATATCCAGTAAATATTCATTTTATAATATTCCATAACATTTTGAGATAAAAATAAATGAAATGCACCGTTCATGGAGACGGTATGCCGTATGTACGCATGAACGCTACTTTCATTTCTTTGTCATATTAATGGAATTAAAAATAATTGAGATATATGTATATTATAATTACAGTATAATATATATTTTTTATAGGTAACATAAGTTCATTAATTTCATTCTTTATACATTCCATGTATTGCATGAACGAGTTACATCACTTAAGGGGGCGGTAGTCCACACTTCCTTGTATGAAATTATCGCAATTGCACAACATGCAAAGCATAAAGGTATGTTTTAAATATAAAATACAGAAGAATATGGGAAACATAAATACCATATATATCATATATTAGATACAGTGACATCATAATGGCCACCATGAAAGGTCTTAAGAGAATATTGAACAATCATCGTTTCGTGAGGCAGTAATTCGCCATCCACAGAAACAGTATGTTCTTTAACCATTAGACGGAGGTGTGTGTTAGTGTAGCTCATATACTTCACATAACAACATCACAATATATCTAAGATACTGATTTTTTTACAAAATAAAGTAATAAGAAGAGTTTATGGGTTTGGAGAAGCAAAATAAAACAAAAGAACACAAGTGAAGACATTACCATTAAATCGGGTAACTCCTCTTGGTTTGAACCAAAATGGTTTCTTGAAGAGCATTATACCAAAGGTGAGGCTTAAATGATGAATAGAGGGATGTGGAGAGATGAAATGGGAAGGGTTTGGCCAATCCAAAGTCTTTAGAGGTGTGGGTAAGGTGGTAGAGGTGGGGGCCTTTTATAAGAGAAGAGGAGGGGCACTCTTGGAAAGTTATAAAATATTACTTTATTATAAAATGATTTTCAGATTTTAAAGGTCCCAAAAGGATATATTCCGAGGCTAAGGTGATAAGGTTTCTAAATAAACCCATCCAATAGGTTTGTGACAAGTGTAAGAGTTATATTACACCCTATCTTCTCATTTTATTTAAATCGTTCATTTATGAGGTAATCACTGCATCATCACGGTGTCATAAATAAAATAATTTATTTAATGTCTAAAAATTATAAAAAATCATGATGTAGGAAATATTTTTAGATTTTTAATGAATATTTATAGTAAAAAATATTACTTTTATAACCCCATGTAAAAATTGTTTTAGTAAAACAATACATGTTTGTGACATTTTAATTTTTACTTTAAATTAAAAGTTATTAATGTCATTTTCCTATTAAAGTGGCTCCATGGGGTCCCCAAGTTGACCCATAGATTGTCTTGGTCGGACATGACTCATAAAATAAGGGTAGGACATGTGTCAAGGTCATTTAGTTTTATTATAACATTATCTTTACCTTAAATTACACTAATTATCTTTAATCACGATTAATAAAACATTAAAGTTACTATTCACCAAAAAATTATTTTAATCCCACTAAACCACATTTTACTTCCTAATGACAACCATGTATGTCGGATTTTTGAAAATCAAATCATAGAAGTGGTAAAGTTTAATTTAAACGAAAAATCAGTTTCTTTAACTACCACTTAGTGGTTTCACTATTCATCAAAAATTGAAATTTTTTAGAAAAATACCAAAAATTCACCCTAAGATATATTTGATATTCCGAATTCAAAAATGATTTCTATTTTAAAAAATTAAAAACATATAAGTTGAATTAATTAATTTAATAATTAATTCCTGTTGTCAGAACAAATAGCGTGTTTTTATGAAACAATATATATCAAAAGATTGACTCTAGTTTAAGTCCAATTTCAAAGTGAAATTAATTCAATGACCACTATTGAATTAAATGGTGAAAATATATTATAATTTTACTTTAATACCAGTTCAAAAGATAATATAATCATATAAATAAATTAGATTAAAAAGTGGTTTTGAATTAAAATACAACATTTTTCACTATTCATTAAAAAAATGAACTTTATCGGAAAAATACCAAAAATTTACACAATGTAAATTTTGATGTCTTGATTCTAAAGAATAATTTTAATTGGTCCAATAGAATGTATAAGAGTGACTAAAATTATATTAAATAGGGTTCACCATCAAAAGGCGATAAATCGACCTTTTAGTGAATTTTTGAGTATTTATGCTTAAAATTGAATTCTTTTCTTATTTTAAGCCTTTATCTTTTATTGGATAAATTTAAAAAAATTTAACAAAAATATAAAATCATATTTTAGTTATTTATATTCATTCCCTCCAATAAAACGGCTAGGCGTTAACTACGATTTAAAATAATATTATTTTATTATTATAGTGCAACGTAAGATTTCAAAGAAACTCGTTGTTGCGTATTGGGTATGCCATCGAGCATAGCATTCCCTTTAAAGTAATATTAATATTTTATGCACAAATATGGATAAATATAAAAATGTTATATTCCTTATTTACCTGGGGTTTTACATCCTTCCCCCCTTTTGGGAATTATGTCCTCTCAATTTTAAAATTAGGCTCGGAAACTTCATTGAAAGTCCCACATCAGAACAAGAGTCGGTAAAAATATCACTTTAAAAGAAAGAAAGAGAAGTACAGAGGTCACCCGAGTTAACCCATACTAGGATTCCATGTTGGAAAACATGGATATGGATGAAAAAAACAAAGGGTCATGTTCTGAGGGAGAGTGATAGAAAACATTTTTAGGAGAAAGTTAACCACCAAAAATTCACAAACTTGTGAGGGGTTAAATGGTATTCGATTCCCCAGTAGGAAAAGTTAACTGACAACATTTTTGTTTTAAGTTACTTTTCATTGAGGAATTTATTTTTGAGATTAACTAAATAATAAGGAAACATACTTACTTGTCATGTTGACTTTCTACTTTTACTAGATTTCTTACACAAACTCATATTTTCTCCAAAAGATGAGTATTTAGAAAGACTTGTTCACATTAATAGTACTATAATCAGCTTCTCGAGAATCACCTAATCCACAAAAGAGAACTATATACTTCCCATGTCTTTAGACATTAACCAAAACCAAAACCAAAAAGGTTAGTACAAGATCAGATAATACCCAAAAAGGATAATACTTTTAAAAAAATATATTCTTAATCTCCAAATTTTTTCAAACAATACCCAAAGTTCAACAAAGACCATTCAATAAAAATCTATCTATAAAATTATTCAAAGTAATCAAAAATAAGATTGAAACCCAAATCTCTGAAGGATTTAATCACATAGTCTTCCAAGATAAATCTCAACAATTATCTCCAAATAACATCAGTTGCTCTTAAAGTCTCATACTAAAAAGTAATTAACTTAATCACATATCCTCCATGATAGGTTAATAATTTCCATAGATAACCCAAAATAAACTTATTCTAGATTCATAAGATCATCTAACTAAAAATAATTAGTCAAACTAACCAGGGACTTCACGTAGTCCAATGGTAGGTGATAAATACCAGTCGCACTTTGGTTGTGGGTTTGATTCCCATAGCTTCGTCCGACGCGATATGTTGTCACACAGTCTACGTTTTGTCCTTTTTCCAAAACTACATAATTCTTATAACATTCCCCAAAAAAGCGATAAAATATTAAAAAATAATCATAACAAAATTTAACCTCAAGTTTATCTCATGTAGTTCATATTCCATCATAACATATAATAACACATAATTACGTCAAAAGTAAGGATCATATAAACCCTAATGGTTACCTTTATAATTATTACCTAAAATTCCACATCGAGTTGGTTCTCTCGTACATGATGCATTAGAGAACTCACCAAGGTTCAAGTGGTTGATCATGACTCATGATAGTTGGTTTAGAATAACCACGATATTTCTCATTGAATCCCCCATTTCATCCAGTCTCTTAATCATAGAACAACCACAGCTTCCTTCAAACCAATTGTCACTTTGGTGCCTGCTAGATCCATCCATTTACTAAAACCATAAATTTCAGTGTGAGTATATCAACAAAATCATTATGTACTAATGAGGAATATAAACACTAAGATATACTTACTCATTCACTTTATCTAAAAACTATGACTCTTTCTGAAATCCTAGCCATTATGGTAATCTCACTTATGCTTAAAGAATAGCCTAACCTCTAAAGTTATCTAAACCGACCTTTGATACCAACTATAAGGACCCAGCCTTAAAACATTACTTAATCTTGAATTAAATTGAATAATTCACATTGAGGATCTTTTCAGGTTTAGAGTTTTAGAGAATTAGGACATAACTATTACATCTCAAAGATTACAAAGTAGACACATCTAATAATTTTCCATTTTTTTCCTCAAAATTAAAACTCTTGAACAAAAGAGTCATGTCTAGTTCTTATTTTAAACAGCAAGACATTTCCTTGATCCCATCCTTGATCGTATTCCACCTTAAGTCCTGTGGAAAACATTTCAAAAACTTGGGATGAGAATAAAAAGCTCAGTAAGGGTTATAAAAATACAGAAAGAAAACATTAGTCCATGTACACATACGAATAAATGAAATCATACTTTACTCATAAAACATAAGCAATTTAACATACCTCATTAAATCATAAGATTTAGGAATAACTCATAGAAATCATAAGATATAAAGGTAACTTGAGGCATTCATAACATTCTTACGTAGGGAGTAACCCTCATGGTTACATTTGGAATACCCATTGCAGTATATTCCCTAAATTCTTCAGAGAAACCTTAGCATTTAACTCCTTCGCGTTACCCAATGCATTGGAGATCTATATCGGTCTCACCCGCCCTTAGTTTATCACAGAACCACCCGATTTCATAAACATTTCCCAAGAACCATAACATAATAATAACACTTAAAACATGAAAAAAAGAAACATAAAATTTCCAAATTTCAATCACAAGAGATCACATCATGATATTATCATAAATAAAAACATCTAATAAAATCATTACAACTATATGAGAGAAAAATCCCTTTATACTTTGAAAATATTAAAAGAATACATTTAAAAGAGATTTTAGAATGAAAGTGTCCCATACCACTTTAAAACATTTGAAAGGGTTTTAAAACATTCATGTACATATAAATAAATCCTTAAAAACATTTTTAAAACATGGACATAGATGATAAATGTTTAAAAGAATAAATCTTTAAAACCATTTAAAACAATGTTTTAATAAAAGAGTCCTTTTCCATTTTGAACATTTAAATTATAATCCACATGAAATTAGACCATTTTAAAAATATTAGAATGACTTTAGTATTGACATAATATGGATATGGAATGTCAAAGGGTATGTATATACACTTTATAAAAGAATAAAAGTGCATATCATTAAGAAATATCTCAATGGGAAGAAATTGAGATGTAATCCCAATCAAGGATCATGCCATTAGAGCAAGGATAAAGAAATGAAATAATTATGTGTGCCAAATATAAATACACCAAATATAAGTAGATAATCAGTGTAAAACAATCAGATGTAATACACACATATTCATAGCACTACATAATCAAGAAGTAGAGGTTTAACCCAAATAATTGAAATTGGGTTAAGAAGTTCCCCTACAGAAATTCGACATCCTAACAACGTCACTTTAAAATTCTGAAAATGAGATGATGAGAGATAAAAAGGGTATATCATCACTTGGAAATAACATTTACAACAATAAGGATATATAATAACATATCCCAACATAATAATATGTAAATTAAAAGACCTAACAAAAAGAAGTCTTTTAAAAAGAGGAGGGTGAAAGGTTCCCTTACCGACTTGGGTAACTTTCGAAACGTACACCCCATGAAAGAAGGACTATAAAAAATTGATTTAAATAATCATAAATTAAAGTATATTACACAAACAATAGAATAATGGGCAGTACATACACCACTCAAAGGAAAAGCTGGCAAATGTAGCATAAATCTCACATGAATAAAAAGTGAGATGAAAATCCCTTATGAAAATTCGGTAGCCTAACGGTGCCACATAAAACATCCAAAAATAGATTGATGAGATCAAATAGGGTATCTCATCATATTAATATAAAATTTACAATAAGAGTAATATAAAATAACATCCCCCAACATAAGAAATAGGAGCTTAAAGTAAGTTACATAAAAAGAGTACTTAAAAATAAAGAGAGAGGTAAGATCCCTTACCTCAAGTCCGACTTGTCTTGTTCATTTCTTTATATTCATGAATAATAAACTTTGGTCAATTTATAATTTATTAAGGTCCTCCTTTAAAGATTATTATTCAGTTCATATCACATATTATAATCTTATAATAATTGGTTAATAATGTGAGTTCATATCAGACGTTTTTGTCGATGTTTGGTACATGAGTCAAAAATGAACTTGTTTGAAAATGATTGTCCATGTAGTTATAAGTAAATCATCTACAGAATAGTATTAATGATTTAAATATCATATATATCCATTAAATATTCATTTTATACTATTACATAACATTTGGAGATAAAAATAAATGAAATTCACCATTCATGGAGACGGTATGCCGTACGTACACATGAACGCTACTTTCATTTCTTTTTCATATTAATGGAATTAAAAATAATTGAGAGATATATATATTATAATTATAGTATAATATATATGTTTTATAGGTCACATAAGTTCATTAATTTCATTCTTTATACATTCCATGTATTGCATGAACGAGTCACATCACTTGAGGGGGCAGTAGTCCACACTTCCTCGTAAGAAATTATCGCAATTGCACAACATGAAAAGCATAAAGGTATGTTTTAAATATAAAATACAGAAGAATATGGGAAACATAAATACCATATATATCATATATAAAATATAGTGACATCATAATGGCCACCATGAAAGGTGTTAAGAGAAGATTGAACAATCATCATTTCGTGAGGCAGTAATTCGCCATCCACAGAAACAATATGTTTTTTAACCATTAGACGGAGGTGTGTGTAAGTGTATATTGAATCCTTCACATAAAAACATACTAGTATATTGAAGATACTGGTGTTGTTACAAAATAATGGAATAAAAAGAGTTTAGGGGTTTGGAGAAACAAAATAAAACAAAAGAACACAAGTGAAGACATTACCTTTAAATCGGGTAACTCCTCTTGGTTTGAACCAAAATGGTTTCTTGAAGAGCATTATGCCAAAGGTGAGGCTTCAATGATGAATATAGGGAAGTTTAGAGATGAAATGGGCAGGTTTTGGCCGAGAAAAATGCTTGAGAGGTGTGGGTAAGGTGGTAGAGGTGGGGGACTTTTATAAGAGAAGAGGAAACACACTCTTGGAAAGTTATAAAATATTACTTTATTATAAAATGATTTTTGGATTTTAAATGTCCCAAAAGGATATATTTCGAGGATAAGGTGATAAGGTTTCTAAATACACCCATACAATAGGTTTGTGACAAGTGTAAGACTTAGATTTCACCCTATCTTCTCATTTTATTTAAATTGTTCATTTATGAGGTAATCACTACATTATCACGATGTCATAAATAAAATAATTTATTTAATGTCTAAAAATTATAAAAAAAATATCATGATGTAGAAAATATCTTTATCTTTATAATTAATATTTATAGTAAAAAATATGACTTGTATAACCCCTTGTAAAAATTATTTTAGTAAAACAATACATGTTTGTGACATTTTAATTTTTACTTTAAATAAAAAGTTATTAATGTCATTTTCCTATCAAAGTGGATCCATGGGGTCCCCAAGTTGACCCATGGATTGTCTTTGTCGGCCATGACTCATCCAATAAGGGTAGGACATGTGTCAAGGTCATTTCATTTTATTATAACATTATCTTTACATTAAATTACACTAATTACCTTTAATCGCGATTAATAAAACTTAAAAGTTACTATTCACTAAAAAATTATTTTAATCCCATTGAACCAAATTTTACTTCTTAATGACAACCATTTATGTCGGATTTTTGAAAATAAAATCACAGAAGTGGTAAAGTTTCATTTAAACGAAAAATCAGTTTCTTTAACTACCACTTCGTGGTTTCACTATTCATCAAAAATTGAAGTTTTTCAGAAAAAGACCAAAAATTCACCCTAAGCTATATTTGATATTCCGAATTCAAAAATTATCTCTATTTTACAAAATTAAAAAAATATATGTTGCATTAATTAATCTAATAATTAATTCCTGTTGTGAGAACAAATAGCGTGTTTTTATGAAACAATATATATCAAAAGATTGACTCTAGTTTAAGTCCAATTTCAAAGTGAAATTAATTCTAATGACCAATATTGGATTAAATGGTAAAAATATATTATAATTTTACTTTAAAAGAAATTCAAAAGATAATATAATCATATAAATAAATTATATATAAAAGAGGTTTTGAATTAAAATACAACGTTTTTCACTATTCATTAAAAAAATGAACTTTATCGGAAAAATACCAAAAATTTACACAATGTAAATTTTGATGTCTTGATTCTAAAGAAGAATTTTAATTGGTACAATAGAATGTATAATAGTGACCAAAATTATATTAAATAGGGTTCACCATCAAAAGGCGATAAATCGACCTTTTAGTGAATTTTAGAGTATTTATACTTAAAATTGAATTATTTTCTTATTTTAAGCCTTTATCTTTTATTGGATAAATGTAAAAACATTTAACAAGCATATAAAATCATATTTTAGTTATTTCTATTCATTCCCACCAATACAACGGCTAGGCATTAACTACCATTTAAAATAATATTATTCTATTATTAGAGTGCAACGTAAGATTTCAAAGAAACTCGTTGTTGCATATTGGGTACTCCATCAAGCATAGAGTTCACTTAAGTAATATTAATATTTTATGCACAAATATGGATAAATATAAAAATGTCATATTCTTTATTTACCTAGGGTGTTACAGGCAGTGCTCAAATGAAGCTCTGTATCCAGGGCTTTCTAAAGACTTTTCCATAATCTTGATGTAAAACGTGGATCACGATCAGAAAAAATCGATATGGGTACTCCATGAAGTCTCACAACTTCATTAATATATGGTCTTACTAGATGTTCATGTGGTAAATCTTCTCTTATAGCAAGAAAATGTGCTGACTTGGTAAGACGATCAACAATGACCCATATTGCATCGTTCCTTCTAGGAGTCTTTGGTAGTCCCATGACAAAGTCCATCATAATATTATATCATTTACACTCAGGTATGGGAAGAGGTTGCAATACTCCTCTAATCTGTTGCCTTCCAACTTTCACTTGTTGACAAACTATATATCTTGACACAAAATCAACAATCACCCTCTTCATGTTTTCCCACCAAAAATGTTCCTTCAAATCTCTATACATCTTAGTGTTACTAGGGTGTATAAAGAAATTGGAACTATGAGCATCATCCAAAAATTCCATTTTAGATCAGGTATATCGGGAACACAAAGTCTCTTCCCAAATTTCAAAATTCCATTTTCATATACGAAGTCACTCAATCTCCCATCATTCACAACTTTAATCTTCTTTGGAAACTCTTCATCACCAGTATGAGAAATCTTTATCCTTTCTAATAAAGATGGTTTGGCAACCATTTGAAAAAGTATTGATGTTTCATTCCAGGGTGATTCCCATATCCATCATTACTAGATCCATATATATAGGATCTCTTTCAACTCTCATCTTGTTCAAAACTCCATGATCCTTTCTGATCAAAGCATCTACCACCTTATTTGCCTTCCCCGGGTGGTAGTGTATCATGTAATCATAATCCTTGAGTAGTTCAAGCCATATCCTTTGCCTCATGTTGAGTTCTTTCTATGAGAAAATATACTTCAAACTCTTGTGATCAGTATAAATCTCACATTTTTCACCATAGAGATAATGTCTCCAAATATTCAAATCAAAGATTACAACTGCTAACTCCAGATCATGAGTAGGATAGATTTTCTCATGAATTTTCAGTTGTCGTGATTCATAAGAAATAACCCTATCATTCTGCATAAGGACACAACCAATTCCTTTCTTCGATGCATCACTATAAATAACGAGCCCATCATTCCCAGATGGTAGAGTAAATATAGAAGCATTGACTAATAATCTCTTTCGTTCTTCAAAACATTATTCACACTCTTTTGTCTAAACAAATTTAACCCCTTTTCGTGTGAGATTTTTTAATGGGTTAGCCAACCGGGAAAAATTCTGGATGAAACATCGATAATAACCAGCTAAACCAATAAAACTGCAAACCTCAGTTATACTTGTCGGTGTTGGACATTCTTGGATTGCCTTGGTATTTGAAGGATAAAAAAAATTCAATTCTTAGAGACAATATGGACAAGAGAAGAAATCTCCCGAAGCCAGAATTCACACTTGAAAAACTTCCCATATAATTCATGTCTTCTCAAAGTCTTCAGTATAATGCGAAAATGATTTTCATGATCTTCGTAGATTTTGGAGTATACCAAGATATCATAAATAAATACCACTACAAAGTCATCAAGATATTCCTTGAAAACTCTATTCATTAGATCCATGAAGATAGATGGTGCATTAGTCAATACAAAAGGAATTACTGTAAACTCGTAATGCCCGTACCTGGTTCGAAATGCTGTCTTTGGAATGTATTACTTCTTCACACAGAACTGATGGTATCCAGATCGAAGGTCAATCTTTGAAAAATATCGAGCTCCATGAAGTTGGTTGAATAAATCATTAATGCGAGGTAGGGGATACCTGTTCTTTATTGTTATAACATTGATCTCCCAGTAGTCAATGCACAAACTCATAGATCCATCTTTCTTTTTAACAAAAAGAATAGGGGCTCCCCATGGAAAAACACTAGGGTGAATAAATCCCTTATTAATCAATTCCTCTAGTTGTTTCTTTAGTTCCACTAATTCCACAGTGGCCATTCTATAAGGGGTCTTCGATATAGGCCTTGGACCAGAAATTAAATCAATAGAAAAATCAATTTCTCGTTCTGGAGGATGTCTAGGTAAATCTTTTGGAAACAAATCAACATATTCTCTCACAATAGGTACATCCTCTATTTGAACATTCCTTTTCTCACCCACAGTCATTTCATTCTCTTCCTCCCCAATAACTGAATTTAGTTGAGCTATTGGGGGTGGATCTAGATAAGAATTAGGTGGTGATGATTCTGCTCTAAAGATAAGGTGTTCTTTATCATCGTCATCAAAAATAGTAACCACCTTCTTCTTATAATAATTTTTTTCATCATGGTCTAAAAATAAATCCATACTGAGGATTATATCAAATTCAATCATAGGTATGATGATGAGATCAGCAGATAAAGAACATTTATATGCCCTAATGGGAACAGATTCACAAAACTTTGTAGCAATGATACTTCCCTTAAAGTTTTTACTGAAATCTCCCTTGTTAAATCAAATTAGAAATATCTAATTTTTTTAGAAAATTGGGAAGATATGAAACAATGCAATGATCCAGAATCAAATAAATCATTGGCTAAACTTGAGGAAACCATTAAATTACCTACCACCACATCTTTCGGATCTTTAACCTCAGTAGTAGTGATCGCATAAGCTTGGACTTGATCCCTTGACCTTTTTTGAGGTAAGTTTCCCTGACGCTTAGGACATTCATTTTCATAATGTCCCATATCCCTGCAATTGCAACATTAAACATCGGTAGCTTCCTTCTTCCCCTTGAAATCACGAGCTTTATGGCATTTTTCACCACACTTGTAACAAACTCCCATTCACTTCAAGAAAGTATCGGGGTGTTTCTTCCCACATTTACTATAGGATGGATATTCAAATTTTCCCTTCTTCCCCTTATTTCCATTTCCATAGTGATCAGAACATCTCTTCTTCTCTTGATTTGCTTTAAAGTTGTAAGACTTAGAGAATTCTTTTTCTGTCTTGATAGCACATGAGACAATATCTTCATACGATGAGAAGGATTTTGAGACTAATTCTCGAAAGAGAAATGTTTTTAACCCATAAAAGAAATAATCAATATTACTTCTTGGGTTATGTATATAGTCTGTAGCCTACCTTGCTAACCTTGTAAAGTTAGACTCATACTTAGCAACATTCTCATCCTCCTTTTGCCTCAGACTCAGAAATTGTCTTTCCATATCCGCTTGATGGTCATGAGGAAAGTATTTTTCTAAGAAAATGTCTTTTAACTCCCTCCATTCCATATTTTATACTTCATCATCTTCCTTCATGTTTTGAATCAATAAACACCATTTATCAGCATCTCCAGTGAGGGGACAAACTGCCATGAAAACTTTTTCTCTTTCACTACTCCCCAAGGCATGGAATATTTTTTCTAAGGAATTTATCCATTTCTTAGATACTAATGGATTTGTAATCCCATTGAATGTTGGTGGTTGTTGCCTCATGAAGTGATCTAACATTGATCCTCCATGCTGTGGATCTGGGTGCTCCATATGGGTAAGGTTATTATTCATAACCGGAGTGAGTTGTCCCAGTATGGTGATAAGCTGATCAGCACCAGTTGTATCACCAGATCCACTATAATTATCTTGATCAGGAGGGAAATACCTATATGGAGTGCCTGCATTGATATGGTTTCTCTTCATTCTACTAGGCTCCATTTCTAAACAATGGAATAAAATAGATTAGTTTAGGAATCGAAATACATAATTCCAAACTTGTAAAACACTTAACATGAATTGAACAGTTTATGGATATAATCCATAATCATAAAAAATGTCTTCTTTAAGGAATTATATACTCAGAAACCCTTCATAATGGTTTTAAAAGAAAATGAGAATTATCCTAAGCATATCCCTTGGGAGTCTCGTAACCAATAGTGCAGCAAGGTCCATTGTCGTGCACCAGTTCCCATTCGAGTCTAGCTCAAAGCGGTGTTTTTGGGTTTTACCCCTAGGTACATATGTTCCAGAGCTGCCTCTACATGCTTGTATCCAGACATGGATGTATTTCTCAGAAAACTCACAAAATCTCTACAATACCAAAATTCTAGGAATTTCTTCTATAATAATCCTAAAAGTCCATCTTAGGTATATGTGCTCTAATCAGAGTTTATCTAAATCTAGCTTCCAAGGTTTGTACTAAACTTCCTATGATACCAACTGTAATGCCCTGACCCCAGTTACCTAGAGTCGGTGCATTATTACATAACATTGGCATGATCATAAAAGATCAAGTCTCGAAAGACCGATTAGTTTAGTAGCCTTGGAAACACTAGATACATTCATAAGTCTTACTTTACATGATAAAGTAAAAAACTACAACAACATAGTCTCCATAGCCCACACTCATATTACCTCAGAATATCTCTGTAGGTCAGTCATAATATACTTCTTCACATCCTGGTAAAAATAAAACATAGAAAGGGGTGAGATCAGATGCTCAGAAAGGATAACAATATAGCAAAAACTTTCATAAATAAGCATAAACATTTAAGTCAATGTATAACTAAAAAAAACTTTTAAACTTGAACTTCAGCATAATATGGAAAAAATAAAATGAAATAATTCCATTTACTTATTCACATGGATATTATACTAGTCGAATAATCACATGCAATATCAATAACCACTTTCAAAATGATGGAATGCATAATGCCAAACTATCATAACCACATAGTCAAGGCCTTGTGCCAAGACTACAAATAGGATTTTGTAAAGGACTTGTGCCAATACACTAGTTTGCCTCATGAGACCTACCGATGCATCGAGGAGCTATAGTGGGCTCCACCCGTCACTTACTAAGTCTAATGCATTCCTCATATGAAAAGGTTTAAACATAACATAAACGTTCGTATTAAAACTAGCATATGAAATGTCAATAATTTATCCATAAACCATGAATGGTGTAAAAAAAACACATCCATAGTCAAACATATCACAAAACCTTCAATACAATATGGATTTTTTGTACTATATTAAATCAAATTCAAAAAATCTTAAAATCCATCAAAGGATGTTGACATAGATGAAATCAAAACTATTTGAGAGAAATATCTCTTTTTTTGAAATCATTTAAAAGTAAAATAATTATAAAAGAAACATTTACTTTGAAAATATTCTTATAATCTTATAAGGTAAGCTTCAATGATTTTATAATGGTGGAAAATAGCCGCACCTTCCATATAAGTTAAAAAATACATTCTTACCTTAATTTTGTCGAAAAGGTTAAAAAGGACCTTGTTTGAATAACGACAGAAAGATTACTTTCAATTTTTTTTTATAAAATGTCAAAAAAGGTTATAAATTACTTTAACCCATAGTCTAGTAAATAGTAAATTTTTTTTGGAATACATTTTTAAGAAACATGGATGTTGATCATAAAGAGGTCCCTGCAGATAATTACGTATAAACAACCTCAGATAATGAAGAGATTGTGAAATTAACCCTTACCTTGTACTTTTCCTTGGTCGAGGGTAGGTTATCCTCCTTTATAATGGTGAAATATTTTTTATTAAATTATAAAAGAATCATATACAATAATATGATATCATATATGATCTTTTAACATTGTTTTGTTAATAATGTATTAGTATTATCGTCGTTTCGGGTGTTAACGGATTCATTTTCCTTTATATTATTTATTATGTGAGTCATATTTGTTATGGATGGGATGTATCATATTCAAATACATAATGATATCAAGTATTTAAACATTATTTATAATCATCTAATGAAAATTAGTCTTTAATGGATACGATGGGGAATGAATCTCATCGCGTTCGTGGAGACGGTAATCCGTACGTACGCACGAGCGAAAATATCATTATTTTGATATTAAAATAATATATAATTAGATGGTATATCATATATAAAAAATCATTATCATGTTATATTTATTATTTACATGAATTACACATCATTATTATACCCATCCAAATAATAATGTATTGAATAACAATTACACCACGACGTGGAGACGGTAATCCGTATGTACGAATGTATGGTGACATGTCATTCAAAGGATGGATAGAATAATGAATATGGATTTACCATATTTATAATAACATCACAGTATATAGAAGATACTAGAGTTAATATTTTATAATGGAAATAACAAAGAAAGAAGAAGTGTAAGAAGAAAAGAACTTGAAAGAGGGTGGTGTAATTATTACCTCTTCTTCGGGTTCTTTCTTTTGATTTGATAAAAAGGGATCCTTAAGTGGACTTCTGACTAAATTAAGGCCTCTAGGATGGATTGAGGGAATTTTAGAGGATATTTGGGCAGGGGTTGGCTGAGCCAAAAGGCTTTGAAGGTGTGAATTAAAGAGAAGGGGGAGTGCCCTTTTATAAGAGGGGTGAGGGGCACCTTAGGAAAAGATAGAAATATTATTTTATAATAAAACCCTTTTCGGTTTCTAATGGATCCAAGATGGATTATTTAAAGTATAAGGTGGGGATGGGTTGAAAACCACTCAACCAATATGTTTTAGATAGGGTTATGTCACTATATTAGCTTTATTATTTAGATTTAACTCTTAGTTAAATAGTTTGACATTTACCATGTCTCTTTGTATTTTTATATTATATGGTTAATAAACTTAATATATAATTCCAAGAGAATCCTAAGTGGTTCATTAATGATACACCTATAATTATATAATTCCTTTGGCCAAACCTTATATTTTTAGGATTAGAATATCAATTAATAATATAATATTTGTTTTAAAAACTCTTTTATATCAATTTTGACACTATTTGGTATTTTGTTTTTGCTAAATTCATAACAACATTATTACTTCAAAAAAAAATAATCTAATCAACCCTAATATGTCATATTAATCTAGAAAATTAGTGTAATTTATAAAAATTCTCAAATTACATTTATTTGGATATTTATAATATCAACTATTTTAATATTTCATTAATTAGGTAATTACTACATCACCATTATGTCATAAATAAATTAAATATTTAATGTCTAAAAATTAAAAAATAAAACACCATTATGTATTAAATCATTTTAGGTTTCTAATGAATATTTAAAATCGAATTTATCTTATGTATAACCCTACATTAAAAATATTTTAGTTATTAAACATTGATTTTAACTCTTTTAACTCTTCTTTGAATTAAATAATAATAAATGTCTTAATCTAGTCCAAGTAGACCAAATAGGTTCATATTTTATTCCTAAGGTTGTTTTTGGTCGAATTATACTTATCCAATATAATTAGGACATGTGTTTGGGTAATAATAATATCATTTTTACCCTTAATTACCCTATTTACTTTTAACAGTGTTAAATAAAAGTAAAAAGTTACTATTCACCAAAAATTATTTTTATCTTATTAAACCACATTTTAATTATTTATATTAACCGTGTCTCTCAGATTTTTGAAATTCAACTCACAGAAGCGGTAAAATTATGTTTTATGTGAATTTGCAAATTCTCCTAGGAGGTGGGTAAAAGACGATGAAAAGTTCAATAAAATTTTTATATATCTAAAATTATTATAAACTGACTCCAATGAATTAAATTGAAATTATATAGGTATTATGTATCTATTTTGACCTAAATTAATTTTAAATAAAATAAATAATTATTTAAATAAAAATTCAGTTTTAAACTATAATTGAGTGTCTTTCACTATTCATCATTAAATGAAAGTTTTCAGAAAAATACCAAAAATTCACCCTAAGATAATTTCAATATTTTGAATCCAAAAATGAAGTGCGTTTTGAAAAATAAAATTTATAAAATTTCAAAAAGTGGGTATTACTATTTATAACGGCTAGTTTGATTGGTTGTGGTGTGTGTTAGAACTCGAAGTTGCGTACAACACACGGTACTGTATTATTTAAAGGGAAATGTACTGTGGAAGCATGGGGTGTAACAATTACCTACCATAAGAGGTGGTAAAGGTAAAACAAACAACATCGATTCGTGAGGTGGTAGTTCACCGTACATAAGAACAATAATTTCATTAAACATTAGATAGATGTGTGTGTAAGTGTATTTTTAAACCTTATTATAAAAAATATTAGCATATTTAGGTTACTTGTGTTATTAAATAATCATAGAATATGGATATTTGAGGTGTTGGATAAAGAAAATAAAATAAAGGAGCTTGAGGAAGTATGTTACCTCTTCTTTAGGCAATAACTTTTTGTTTTCTCTAAAAGGATTCCATGGATGAATTTATGCCCAAAAGTTGGATTAAAGGATTAATGGATTGTTTTTGGTAAGTTAATTGAACATATAATTCCCTAAACTAAGTTGGTTTATAGGTGTAAATAAGTGGGAGGAGAGGATGCCTTTTTATAGTGGTGGAGGAGTGACACTCTTATAAATTTTTGGAAAAATAATTTCACCCCCGTCTTTCCCATGTCAAGTGGATCCAATAGTGGGCCAAATTTGATCCAAGGTAGTATAAGGTAGAAATATTTCTAGATAATAGATTTTTGAGAAGTGTGAAGGTTGTTTTTGGTCTTACGTTTAAGGTTTAGTCATTTGTTGAACTAAATTTTCTATTAATCACTGTAAATAATTTTAATCTCTTTCAAAAATATTTTTGGTCAAAAACTAAGTTGAAAATATTATAAATTTTAAATTATTCTGATTAAAAATATAGAATCCATTTCACTAAATTAAAAACACATAATAGGATGAAATTAATTTAAAATTAATCCTGAAGACGGGACGACACTGTGGGGTTTTAAAGTAAAAATGTTCAAAAGTTTGCTAAGTTTTTATATCCAATTTCAATATAAAATTAGTTCCAATGAGATAAATTGGATTAATTGATGTATATTTGAGATATTTATAAATTAAAACCAAATTATAATATAATTTAACTATATAAATAAATTATATGAAGAAATAATTTTGATTTAAAATTCAGTATTTCGTATAATTCATTCAAAAATGATGTTTCTGAGAAAAATTTCAAAAATTGACCCTAAGCTAATTTAGAAATTCTAAAATAAAAAATTAATTTTATTTTATCAAATTAAATTTTTAGACATCTCTAAAATTAATATTATTTTTGTTCATAAAAGGACATAACAAGTAATTCATTTGAGAAAATAACATTTTTAAAAATATAAAGGCATTACAAAAAATGATAATATTCATTATCAATATTTTTTATTTATATAAAACCATTATAATTAATATTTGAAAATTATTTATTACTATTAATATTAATATGTTTAATGGAAATGTTATAACTATCTTGTAAAATGATGTTTCATAGAAACTCAGTGTTATGTGTAACATATGCCAAGTTGGTGTTGCAAGTAGCGCAAGCCAAGCCGGTGTTGCATATAACACATGATTGACATGGGTTTATTTATAATGCAACCCAAACATATTTATTTAATATAAAATAAACTATTTTTAGTGTTTTGTGATTTGAAAAATACTAGAATGTTTAAATTAATTCAAAATAAATTCACAAAATCTCAGGGTGTTACATTTTACCCCTATAAAAATAAATTTATCACTTGAAATTCATCTAGGTATTAATGGTTTAACAGTTGTAAGTTATTTTCAACCACATCATAATAATGAATAATATAAATTCATTTTAAAAAGTAAAGTTAGAACCATATCGGTCACGCAAAGTTACTCATAACTTGTTTCCCACATAGGAGAACATAGGTGGGAAGTGAAAACATAAACTTTAAGGAACAAAATAAATATTCACAGGGAGTGATTGAGTTCATCAATAAAAAACAAGTGAATTATTAATTAAAAGTTTATGACCTAAAATTCATAAATCTGTGATGATTTAAAAGGCTGTCGATTCAAAAAAAAAATTATTAGGACAATTTTTTTTGTTTATTTTTCTAATGTTGATTAATTATTTAATTAACCAAGAATATAAGGAAATATATTGATTTGGTATATTTCTACAAAAAAAATTAATTATTTTATTATTATTTGATTAATTTCTAATTCATCCATTACTTTAGGAAATTAATATCTAGAAATTAACTTTGATGCCAGAAGCACTAAAATATACTTTTAATAGATCTTAAGGCCCATAAAAGAATGATAATTTGAAATATTATTTTTTTTAACAATTCTTCAAAATCGGCATGGTTAATACATTAATCTATAAACATAAAAAAGTAACACTATTTGTTTAATAATAATAATAATAATAATAATAAAATTACACATTAGCTTAGACATCACATATGCTAGTGGTATGAGTGAAACCCTTATCATCCTTTAGTCGTGGGTTCAAGACCCACATCCATGATGGAGTTGATGGGTTTTCACCCAATATATAGGTTTTACTTTTCTAAAACCACATCAATATAATTTACAAAATAAATGTGATGAATATCCTTAAAATAAGGTTAATTAATAAATTTCCTTTTATCTAAGGTTTTCAGTACAACCCCAATACATAAATACTTCCTATGAAGTTTAACTTAAATTTTTCATAAGTGGTTAACCTTTTACCCCATCTAAAATATGAAAATAAAAAAAATTAGAATAAAATTCATGAAATCAGCTTAACGTTGATCCCCCATATATATCACAAAGCCTCATTTTTTTGTCACATTCCAAGCATGTGAATATGTTCATCAAATGTTCTCTTTAAATAAGATAATGACCTAAATTACCAAAAATATGTATTGAAAACATGCATGTTTATTTATTCCAAAGTCTATTGTAAATATTTCTTAAATCTAAATCTATTATAAACTTCATCAATGATAGTATAAACCACCTGTAAATAAGTCCTTAATTAGTTCCAAGGTAATCAATACTTTCCAATTTACTTACTCATATACAAAATATATTTATCCAAACAAAATTATCTTAACATAAGGAACATATTAAGGGTTATCTTTCAATTGAAAAAATATCACCATGTAATAAAATCACTTCTCCAGTCTATCAAAATCATTAAAAATAATCTTGTAAATCCCACATGGAAAATGTAAAATGGAAAATACTTGTATATTTCACTATTTATATAACATAATTCATGAATCCAAATACATAAAAACTTTGATTATTCCAATTAATCCATAATCCATATGAAGTCTAACTCATTCTATTACTCAATACCTCTTTCCTTTTACATTTGATCTATAGTATCATCTTCATTAACAATATAAATATTACTCATACCACCTTGCTAATTCTATTAGGGAGCATTCCACTTGGGATATCAATTTTTATAATTACCATTCATTCCAAAATTAAATAATTTAACCTTTGATGATGTATTATGGAGGAAAATATCCCTATCCATTTTGTTAACCGAAACCTTCATCTTTCCTTTTTAGTTAATTGATTTGTACCCTTATTTTCCAAAGTCAAAACATCCTCTTGTACCTCTAATACATATACTTGGGTGATTCTTTCCACATTATTTTCACAAATGGAACTGAATCTTCTTTCCTCTATGGTATCCATTACCCAAAATCTTAGTGTAATCCTTTATTCTCTTCTTTAGTGACTTTGAGAGTTATTTAAGGCACATGTTTTTTATCATGTTCTGTGAAAAATGACCATGCATGATAAAAACACACTTCACTCTGTTGATAATCCTATTTGACTGTTCATCATAAAATTATTTATTAGTTCAATGTTATCCCAGTTCCTTATGGTTCTATTCATTGACTAAAACCAGAAAGAATAGTCTGAGAAATACTTATCATAGTGTAAAACCACATAATAATGAAAATTAATTAATTATTGGATATATAAATCACGATTCCATCCTTAATATGTGACATAATAGGTGTATCCTTGGTTATTCATAGCCAAATTAATTTTAAATCCTTTATAATGGTTCTTGAAGAGTTTTTTAATTCCCAAAGCATGTCCCCCAAGAGTGTCAAACCAGGTTTGTATCAAGGCCCACTTTTGTATACCAGGTTACGTTGAGTTAGGCCCGACATACCCTGTAAGAGTTGTTACTCCTAGGAACATCTGTACCAAAGGAACATCCACTTGTAGTATCTAGACAATGATGTATTTTTATGAAACCACTAGATATATCCATTACCAAAATTCCAATATGTTTTCTTATAATATTCCTCATCCTTAAACTTATCCTTAAAGACATCCCTAGACATATCCATAGAAATATTCCTAGGGATCTCAATAATTTTTTCTCATCCTTCTTTCCACATGTCGACAAAACATTCACTATGATACCAACTATAATGACCCTTGAATTTTATATATTAAAATTAAAACTCTTTTGTGAAATAATTAATACATTAAAAAAATAAACATCCAAAAATCATGTTAGTTTAGTGCCTTGAAAAACATGGAAAGGTAAATGATGGTACATGAGTGAGATAATTTTTCCCCCACTAGGTTCTCCAAGATCATAACCCCTCTAAGAGATATCATACCTAGAATATATCTTCATAACCTGGGGAAAGAAACATAAAAAGTGGTGAGCTCAGATGCTCATTAAGGGTAAATAAAGGAGACATGTAAGCATTAACATGTGCATAAGGGTATGAGAATGTGATCATAACATTAGAATAACATAGCCTTCATATAATAAGATCATAAACATGAATCATGGTAGAAAGCATAATAGTTCATAAGAAATTAATCATAAGGAAATAAATAACATAATCCATGAAATCATAACATAGAAATAATACATGAAATTGTGTAAGACACATAGGCATATAAAATTATTTCCATGGTTGTCAAGAAATCACTTTTACGGTTATATTTATAATATGGGATTACTCTACATACCATATTGGTAGTTATGGTTCACTCCCATGTCCATCATAGTAGTATGAGTTCACTCCTTATGCCATATTTATTGTCATTGTTCACTTGCATGGACATCTTAGTAGTTAAGGTTCACTCCCAAGACTATATTAGTTTATCTCATGAGATATAAATATTTAACCAGTGCATTGGAGGGATATATTTGTCCCACCCCTCACATAATAAAAGCATACATACATGGTACACAAGATCATAAATATTAATATCATAACCCATGAAATCAAATGGGTATCTTAAACATGTAATAATATCATAACCTACAAAAAAAGATACAAGTTTCAAAAGCAATTCATCAAAAGAATAACTTGTGAAATGAATCGGATTCCAAAATCATATAACCCATGAAATAGAAACTGGTTTCATAATCATCATGCCATCAAAACATAAACCATTCAGATAAATAATATGAATGAAAGCATTGAATCATTTCCATTGAAATTCAGAAGTAACACCAACAAATTTCATATTATATGGGAATTAATTTGGAAATATCTTTTAAAAAAATTTATGTAGGAATTTATCTTTTCTTCTTGAAAAATTCCTTTTAAAATATAAATCCTTTTGAAAAAAATTCCCTTGAAAACTTATAAAAGAAGATTGATTTTTTTTGAAAACCAATTATTTGAAAACACTCTAAAAACTTATAAATGAATCATGAAAATATTTTAAAACCCCCTTTTCTTTGAAAACTTATAAAAGAATCTTGATTTTTTTTGAAAACCATTTCTTTGAAAATATTTTGAAAACTTATAAATAGATATTGAAAATGTTTAGAAAACCCTTTTTCCTTGAAAATTAATAAAATAAGTTTGATTTTTTTTAAAAACATTTCTTTGAAAATTATTTGAAAAATTATAAATAAATTTTTAAACATTTTGAAAACCATTTTTCCTTGAGAAATTATAAAATCAGTTTGAAAAAATTTTGAAAACTGTTTTCCTTGAAAACTTATAAAATAAGCTTGAGAAAATATTGAAAACCTTTTTCATTGAAAACCATTATAAAAAAATAATTTCAATAATATTGGGAAAAAATTTTCTTTTAAAAAACAACTTTTTAATTCAGAAAATTAAGCTTGAAGGTAATGTCATTCAGGATGGTAGGTAAATCCGTATATGCTGAACATTCCTTTTACACCATAAAAAGTTTAGAAAATTGCCTAGATTAGAAAATGATAAGAGGATTACTTTTTAATAAACAATTCTATTTTAAAAGGAAACAAATGGGTAATTTTTTTTAAATATCATAGAAGAATATTATAATATTTTTGGAAACCTTCTAGAATACATGGTTTTTAAGGAATACAGATTTCCAACCGAAGAGAGAGGTAAAATCAGACTCTCTTAAAAACACTTTATTGATCATATTATGTACCTAATATTATAAAAATTGTACCATTACATTTATATATAAATAATAACCATAGGGTAATAAAAATAATGATATTTCATGAGATAAAGATCATAATATTTCATCAATGAAAAGATAATCATAAACAATCTTGACAAACTATGAGGTTATTTTAATAAACTCTTACAACATGGTAACTCTGAATCATACTCCCCATGTAAGAAAATGAAATTACATAGATCTTAAAAATATCATGAAAATAAGAAGATACATGATATAATATGTTATAATTAGTATATACATCTCATATAAAAATATAGATGGATAACATGCAATGTGTCTCAAAGAAGGAAAATTGAGACGAAATTACATTACCAATTTGGTAACTTTTTAAATATAAACCTTATGAGTGAAAGATCATAAAATTGATATTTAAATAACCATAAATTAAATTATAATAGTAACATAATAAATTCTTGAGTAATATATATACCACACATAAGGCACATATCTCATAGAAATAAAAAATGAGATGAAATTCCATTACATTATGTCTTGAATCTGTTCATACTCATACAAATATCCTGTATAATAAATTTTTGTTTATTATAAATCTTTTATAGAAAAATATTATTGTAATTAATAACATATATTATTTTATTATGAATTTATATTACCCTATTATTAACAATTCTATGCTTCAGGTAATATCTGCTTTGTTCTTCGTACATGTTTTAACTTATTATTTTTGATCGTCTTACTTAAATAATGATTTACTTACATCATGAATGAGAAAAATTATATAAATATAATTTCTATTAAGTATATATATTTTTATAATAATCTATAAAATATATAAAGATGAAATGGAATATACCGTTCATGGAGATTGTAGACCGTACATACACATAAACAATGTTTCCATTTTATTGTCGTATTGAAAGAAATTAAGTAAATGAAATATATGTATATATGTATATAAAATAATTAATGTAGAATTATTATGTTATATTTATCATATATTTTCACTAAAACTATACTTAATAAATTCCTTGTAAAGTGTAAATGAATCACATCGCTTTGAGGAGGCAGTAGTCCACACTTCCACAAACGAAGTTATCGTAATTAGACAAAATGGAAATCATAAAGGTAGGATTTATATAATATATAATAATTTATAAATAAATAATAAATATCAAATAAAAAAATATTTTACATCATAATTATCAACCAGAATAGTTTGTAAAGGTAAAATAGACAACATCATTTCATGGGGCGGTAGTTCACCGTACACAAGAATGGAAAGTTTTTACCCATTAGATGAAAGTCTATGTAAGTGTAGGTTTAACCTTTAATATAAAAACATATCAGCATATTTAGTATAATATTGTTATTATATAATCATGTAATAAGGATAGTTGAGGTGTTTTAGAAAGAAAATAAAAGAAAGGAACTTGAGGAAGGATGTTACCTTTTTTTGGGAAACTTCATTTATTTTTCACCAAAGGGATTCCTTGGATAACTTTCTGCCCAATTTTAGGATTAAACGAGGAATGTTGGGTTGTTTTAAAGTTATTTTTTTAGATATTGTATTAGCCTAAATGTATTGAGAGGGTTGAAGAAGTGGGATGAGAGGCGGCCTTTTTATAGTGGAAGAGGAGTGACACTCTTGTAAATTTTTGGAAAAGGAATTCCACTAACATTTTTTCCATTTCTAGTGAATAAAATAATGGGAAAAAATTATAAAATTTATGATAGGGTATAATTATTTCCATGTAATGGATTTTGAAAAATTTTCTAGTTTCTTTTGGGTCTAATTATTAAGGTTTAGTCCATTGTTATGCTAATTTTTTCTCTTAATCGATATAATTAATTTTAAACACTTTCAATAATCAGTTTGAAAAAAAAACTAAGTTGAAATTATAGGAAATTATAAATTATTATAATTCCAAATATTAAATCTATTTCACTAAATTATAAACACATATGTGTAAAAAAGTAATTTAAAATTAATCCCGCAGACGGGATGACATTGCATCTTTTTAAAGTAAAAATATTCAAAAGATTGCTATGTTTTTATATCAAATTTCAATGTGAAATTGATTCCAATGATATAAATTAGATTAATTGATTTATATTTGATCTAATTATACTTTAAAGGAAAATTGAGATATAATTTAACTATATATATAAATTAGATGAAAAAATGTTTTTGAATTAAAATTCAATATTTTTCACTATTTGTCCAAAAAATGAGTTTCTTAGAAATATATAAAAAATACACCCTAAGATAATTTCAACATTATGAATTAAAAATTTAATTTAATTTTAATAAATTAAATTTTTAAAATTTTAAAAAATTAATTTTATTTTTGTTCAGATAAGGTCATAAAATGAGGTGCAATAGAAAAAACAGTGTTTTTAAACATATAAAGATTTTACAAAAAATTATACTTTTTATTATTAGTATGTTTTATTTATATAAAACAATTATAAGTAATATTTTATAATTATATATCAATATCTATATTACTATGTTTAATGGAGAGGTTATAACTATCTTATAAAATGTTTTTTCATAGAAACTCACTATTGCGTGTAACATATGTCAAGTCAGTGTTGCATGTATTGTAAGCCAAGTCGGAATTTCATGTAGTGCAAAATTAACTTGGAGTTTTATATAAATAATGCCAAAAATAGTGCTTTATAATAATATAAACTATTTTTAGTTTTGTGTGAAATAAAAAATATCAAAAATATGTAATTAATTCTTAAAAAATTCACAGAATCTCAACTTGTTACATAGTATAGATTTATAATAAAAAAAGTTAAAAGATAAGTTTGAATAGGGTATATATTCAAAGTATGGGAGATCAATGTAAGATATGATTAGCATGTTATATGCTAGGATATAATTTATTCTTAATATGAGACTATCTTTTAAGGGATATGTGCTACCATGGGTGTCTCTTGCTGATAAAATTTGATCCAAATAATGTTTATATTGGGATATTTTATATTTTATTCATTACCAAAACAAGGATCCTAATGTAAGTTTCCCATCCTGGTTCTTAAAAAAGATGGAGGTTTTATAGTTGTTTTTCTAAGGGAAGGGTGCTACAATTGAAGGGGATTTACTACTACAAGCTGATAAAATATGGTATGAAGCTATAATGACCAAAACCAAAGAAATACCATCTTATTTATGTACCCAATTCTACATAAAATCCTAATCAAACTTTCCCATTATTCTGAAATCCCACTAAAAATGATGCCTAGCCCCTTAATATTGCAATACTTTCCACCACTTCCTACACCACTCAATATCAAAATTAAACCATAGTAAATAATTCCAACCTACCATCTACCAACTACCATATATACCCCAATATCTTAAAGAATACCTATTTCATACCATCCTAATATTAAAACCCAATCATGTTTATGAATTAATAATTTATTTTCTTATTTTCAATTAAAATTAATTTTAATATTCTATGTTAATTTCCCTTATAATTGGATCCAAGTATACCATTTGAATCAATATATATGAGGTTAAGTGTCTTTATTAAGTTTTTAGTAAATTATTTTAGTAGTATACTTTTTCATATGCGTGTCCTTTATAATCCATGTTTAGCTACTCCATATCATGATGTTGTCTGATTTTAGAGGCAATATCTCTTATAACATCCTATGTATTTATAGAATAATAAATTTTCATATATATTAATATTTTTTAATTTAATATTAATTTTATTTTAAATGGGACAATATGTATGATATCGTACTCAACATGCAACAATGGGTTTCTATGAAATATTACATTGCACACAACACTGAGTTATACTGAAAAATAATACAATAATAATATTATTATTTTAAATGGTAGTTAATGCCTAGACCTTGTATTGGAAGGAATGAATATAATTAACTATATTATGATTTTCATATTTTTTAAATGTTTTTACATTTATCCAATGAATTTTAGAGGCTTAAAATGAGAATAAATCCAATTTTAAGCATAAAATACTCTAAATTTTTTAAAAGGTAGTTTTACTGCCTTTTGATGGAGAAACCATTTTAAATATATATTTTTGTCAAATTTATATATTATATTTAATTAAATAAAATTATTCTATATAAGTGGGATATAAAAATTTACTTTGGATAAATTTTTTGGTAATTTTCTAATAAAGTTCATTTTTTAATAAATTGTAAAAACTACAGCATTTTAATTCAAAACTATATTTTAATCTAATTTATTTATTTAGTTAGATTATCTTTCTAATTTGTTTTAAAGTGTAATTGGATAATGTTTTTATCATATAATCCAATTATGGTCATTGTAAGTAATTTCACATTTAAATTGGACATAAACACATTTCAATCTTTTGATAGTTTTTACTTCTTAAAAACCCGCTTTTTGGTTTTGACAATGGGAATTAATTTTAAATTAATTATCGAAAATTATGGGTTTTGAATTTTTAAAAATGGATTATATATTTAGAATTATAAGTTTTAAATTTTGTACATAGGTACCTCTTATTTTTTGACATTATGAATAGTGACTTCAGTTATTATTTTTATTTACCATGGTTAAAGGGTAAATTAGGTAAATTAGGGTGAAAACTAATATTATAATAATATAAAACCACCCTAAGACGTTTCCTAATACTATTTTATGAGATATTGTTGAACATGGGTATCCTTGTGTCGATTTTAGGACCCCATGGAGCCACATGGGTGTGATAATGACCTTTTATAATATTTATTTTAAAGAAAAGGGAAATATAACATAAACATATATCTCCTAAATAAAATAATTTGAATTTAGTTTATATAAATTATATCTTTGACTATAAATAGTAATTATAAATATAATTTTTTCCTACATCATAGTATTTTATTTATAATTTTTATTCGTTAAATAAATAAATTTATTTATGACACAATGATGATGCAATGATTACCTTAATAATGAATAATTCAAATAAATGATATTATGAATATTAAAATAAATGTAATATGAACATTTTCATGCCATAAAATATTTTTTTTTGTTTGAATATGAAATTTTATTATTTATTTAATGTATTTTTTTGATCTAATCTAGTTGTTATCAATTTTTTAAAAAGTCAAGTATGAATAGTGTAAAAATTGACATAATTCATAACTTAAAATATAAAATAGTTTATTAAATGTTTTAAAATTATTAAAAATATAAGATTCGGAAAAAATGTTATTATAAGTTCAAATATGTCATAAATATCACTTATGTGGGTCATTTTACATTTTATGGTAATTAAATTTAACCACAAAGTGTAAATAATAAAATATCATGGTAAGATTAAAAAGGGTAAAATAAAGGATACATAAAAAATATAAAGGTTACAAAATATGAAAATATTGTATAATTTTAATTTTATTATGGGTATATATCCCAAAAACATCTTATATTTTAAATTAATGAGTTTGGGACCATTATAAACTGAAAATCAATTTATAATAAAATAATATTTCAAGACTTTCCTAAAGGGCCCCTCCTCCCTCTTATAAAAGGCCACCACTGCTACCTACTTAATCACACATCTAAAGACCCTTGGATCAACTGAATTATGATAAAATAATCTCCCAACATCCCTCCCTTTCTCCTATAATCCTTAACTTGGGAATAAGGCAATTTAAGAAAGCCTTTTGACTCAAATCAAAAGAAGTTACCCGATTTAGATGTAACATCTTCTCTCACGTTCATTTCATTTATTTTCCTTCTATAATATATATAATCTTATTATTATATTATTAAATAAAAAAACAATTATCATAAATATATTATGATTTTTTAATGAGAGTTATTCAAACTACACTTACACATACCTCCATCTAATGGATACAGACATACTGTTTCTCTGTACAACGAACTACTGCCCGACGAAACAATGATTATTCAATTTTCTCCTAACACCTCTCATGGTGGAAATTATGATGGAAATATATTTATATATTGTATATATTATATTTATACTGTCTCTATGCTTCTTTAATTTTTATTTAAAACATATCTTTATGCTTTCCATAATTTGTAAATACGATAATTTCATTTGAGGAAGTGCGGACTACCGCCCCCTCAAAGTGATATGACTCATTCATGCCATACATGGAATGTATAAAGGATGGAATTAATTAACTTACCTAACATATATAATATATATATATATATATTATAATTTAATTATAACATACCTATGTATCATTTAGTTTTGATTTCTTTAATATGATAAAGAAATGAAAGTAACGTTCATGCATACGTACGACCTACCGTCTCTTTGAACGGTGCACTCCATTTCTTATCTCCAAATGTTATAGAATATTATAAATACATATATACTGGATATATTGGATATTTAAAACATGAATAATATTCTGTATATGATGTAATTTTGACTACATGAACAATTTACATCAAAACAAGTTCATTTGTGACTCAAGTACCGAACATCAACAAAATGTCTGAAATGAACTCAAATAATTAACTAATTTCTATAACATGGTAATACTTGATTTAAAATTAATAATAAAATTTCAAAAGGTTTTAAGGAAATTATAAATTCACCTAATTTTATTATTCATGAAATTAAAGAATGAACGAGAAAAGTCAGATTCAAAGTAAGGGAACTTCATAACCCAATTTCCATTATTTGGGTTAATCTTCTAATTCTTGATTATATTGTGCAACGATTATGTGAGAAATAAATTTTAATATCCTAAAATTTATTTATAATTTATTTACATTTATCTATAGTGAATACATATAATTGGTCTATTTTATTAACAAAATTCTCTTTGTAAGGGAATTTCTAAATTTAATTTCCACTCATTGGGTTTTACGCATACTTTGTTGAATATATTATGGAAAGATTATGTGTGGAATCACTATTTATTTTTTGTTTTAATTTACACTCCCTTTGTGTGGATATAATATTTATACACATAATCACCCCATTGATAAATTCCTATGTCATTTATACAAACTTTGTAAGGGAAATCTTAACTCAATCTCATTTCATTGAGTTAAATATCCCTGTCATTGATTTTGTTTTTCCAAGAATGTGTGTGAATGAAATATGATTTTTTTACACTAAATATCCACTTATATTGGATTTATTTATATTTAAAACACATAATTATGTCATTGATATATCCTCAATCTAAGGATATTATCTTTTTAAGGGATTTCATCTTAATTTAAATTCCATTGAGACTTACTTGTTGTTATGCACCAATTCACCTTTATATGGTGTATATACTACCCTTTGACATATTATATCATGAATCTTATTATTCTCATGATATTATAAATTTTTAAATATTATTCTTTAATTAATTTTATTTAAGTATTTTCTCAAGTGGTAAGGGACTCTTTAACTAAAAAATCATTTTAAATGTTTTCAAGATTTCTTTTTTTAAATATTTCTCATTAATTTCCACATTTTAAAAAGGGTTTTAAGGATTTATTTATATGTAAATGAGTATTTTAAATTGTAAATTCATTTAAAAAGTTTTAAAGTGGTATGGGAAACTTTGATTTAAAAATATTCTTGTTAAATGATTAAATGGTTTTGAAAATTTATTGAATATTTCAATATCTTGAATTGATCTCTTATGATTGATAAGTGAAATGTTGATAATTTAAATATTTTATGTGTTATGATTATTTAATGTTACTTTAAAATTTTATGGGTGGTTACATGATAAAGAAATTATGGGTGGTTCTGTGATAAACTTAGGGCGGGTGAGCCTGTGATAGTTCCCCAATTCATTGGGTAACATGACAGAGGTAAACGTTAAGGTTTCTCCTAAGAGATTTAGAGAATATAATATGATGGGTATTCCAAACGTAACCATGAAGGTTACTCCCTGCATGGATGTGAAAGCTATAATTTAAGTATGTTATAGATTCCACAAGTTACCTTTATGATTTATGATTTCTATGAGTTATTCATAAATCTTATGATTTTATGAGGTATCTTAATGAGATAATGTTTTATGAGTGAAAAGTATGATTTCATATATTTTTATGTATTCATGGACTAATGTTTTATTTCCGTATTTTATGTCCCTTACTAATATTTTTATCCTCATCCTAAGTTTTTGAAAATTTTTCCCAGGGTATAAGGAAGGGTAATAGAAAGGAATAATTAAAGAAGATATTTATCAAGAAAATAATTATTGATTAATTTTAATAGTTTTATTATTGTGTAAAAAATTGGATAGTGTTGAAGTGTTTACATTGTAATTTTGAGATGTAATGTAATAGTTATTTCCTAATTCTCTAAAACTATAAACATGAAAAGATCCTAAATGTGAATTAAAGTCAAATTATCGACTTGACTCAATATTATGTAACATTTAAGGCTGGGGTCTTATATCTCTAGTTATGGGGATTAGTGTAACCAAGAGGGATAAAATTGGGGAAATACGACCGATAATATAATGTTCACCAATAAGAATATAATCAATTACATACCCTTGATTAAAAAAAATTTGGATCTATAAACGAAATATGATTTCAGAATAAGAGTTAAATAGAGGAATAAATAATAAGAAGAAAACCATAATACACATGATTTATGTGGATTGGGAATAATCCCTATACATAAGAAGAGATGGAATAATATCATTATTTTTTGAATAAAATTATTGGCGTAAAATTAGTATTATAGAAATCATACATTGAATGAACTTGTAAAGAAATGTGGTTCTATTATAAATTGTAATGCTATATTGCCAAATCCACATAGTTTGTCCATTGTGCCACAATAATAGTGATAGAAGTCAATAGAGCCATAATACCGTATCATTGTTTCTAGTCACATATGATTATAGTATCATTTAATACCATTAGTGGGAATGATTCCACACCCTTGAATCATATGACACTTCATGGATCATCCTCACATGGGTAGGCCCCTCTCCTTATAACACATCAAGTTTTCTATGAATTATTTTTCGAATAAATTAAAATTCTTTGATGGCTTGCATTGAATGATAAACCAAGTTAATATTTCTTAATACAAAAAACCATGTTAGTATCACTATACATAAAACATTGATTTTATCTTTTGGTATATGAAAAATTATGTTTGGAATGTGCCATACACAATTCCGAGTCTTATCGAACCACATGGTACTATTAATATTATTATTTAATATGATATTTATTGCCCAACTATTAGAATGGAAGGAATAGATACGAATATATAACATATGAAAAATACATAGTTTTATTATATAAATTAGTTATCTATTAATTATAAATAAAATTAGAATAATTTAAAATAAAGAATATGTTTTCTAAAAAAACATCATTTTTAAAAGTGGGGTTAATTGTGCCCAATACACATTGTTTAAAATATAATTTTAAGACTTTTATAAAATTTATTTTATAAAATCAAAATAATTTATGAAATAATAAAATTAAATTTATCTTAGGGTTAATTTTAAGTATTTTTTTGAGAAAATTCATTTTTTATGAATAGTGAAAAATATTGAGTTTTAACTGAAAACTGAATTTTCATTTCATTTATTTATAATGATAAATTATATTTTAAATAATATTTAATGTATAATTAATTTTTATATATATATATATATTAATCCAATTTAACTAAATTTAATCAATTTTATAATGAAAATTAATATAAATACATTGAAAACTTGTGAACATTTTTTTCGCATTAACAACCCACTTTCTCATCATGACTATAAGATGAAATTTAAATTAATTTTTAAAATTATGTTAATTAAATTTATAAAAATAGATTCCATATTTAGAATCATCATTATTTATAATGTCTAATAAGGAAAACTTAATTTTTGACCAATGTTATTAGTGAAAATAGTTAAAATTAATGACAATGATTATGTTAAAAATGAGTTTACTTAGTGGTTAAACATAGAATATAATGTGTATTAATGAGACATAACTTATCAAAAACCCATTTTATGGAAATATTTGGACCCTTATGACCTTAGGATATATTTTTATGATTTATTGGGTCACGTTTCCATGAATTTGACACATATGGTATGTTATGTAAAGAAAAATTAAAAAATGTACATTTTTTACTTTTAATATCTATAAATCATTAGAATAGAAAAAATACATAATTTAATATATAAATATTATTTTGTAATAAAAATGAGTCTTTACTATCATGATAACTTATTTTAATATTTTTGAGAAAATATAATTACATTAAATGCTTAAGAAATACTGATGCATGAATTATTTAGTTAATAATTAAATAAATCAAATGATACTAAAATAATTAATATTGAAGGAAATTGCATAAATTATTGTGTTAAATTATTTTTTATGAATATATCATGTTACAAAAGTGTGAACATAATTTATTTTATTTTTATCATTGACTTTATACTTTTTCATTTTAATTAAATGAATAATGTCAAAATTGACATTAATTTCATTTTATAATGAATGATATTTTATTAATTGATTAAAAATTTATAGAAAACTAGTATCCATGAAATTTATTTGAAAATATTAATTAATATCAAATATTTTCCATTGATGGTTATTTTTACATTGACTATATAGATAGTTAAAAAGAACAAAACTTAGTTAACATGGTTATTGTTAAAGTAGTGTTTTTTGCACATTACATGCAATTGTGTTAATGTTAATTTAAAAAAAATAGGATTTATACCTTATAAATAAGATATAAAATTTTTAATTAGTGATTCCAAATTATCTAATAATGATCACTCTGATATAGTCTTAATGAATAAATTACTTAGTTTAGAAAAATTGTTAACATAATATAAAACCCAAATGGTAATATAAGGAAACTTAAGAGTTAAGGAAAAAAATGTTTAAAAAATGTTTATAAATGTGTTTTGGAGTTTTTATGGACTATATAATACCTCAAAACCATTAATTATTAGTCTTGGAGAAACATGAGGTAAGCTTGACCTCCAAATAGTCAATATTTTTTAGTATTTACAATAATGCCACTCCTCCTCAACTATAAAAAGGAACTCACTCCCCCCAATTATTCACAACAATAAATACTTTTGGATTGACCAATATCTACCCAAATAACTTAAAAAATTCCCTCCCAAAATCTGAGAATCATTAGTTATGTTTGGATGAACTTTTCAATGATATAGTTCAAACCTAAGGAAGATACCTGAAGAAGAGGTAATGTTCTTCTAAAAGTGTTTATATTTTATTTCCTTCTCCATCTCCTTAAATTCTATTTAAATAATGGATATTTAATAAAATTAGTATATTAAATATATTTATATGTTTTAATGTTATTTTTAAAGCCTACAACCACACACACTTTCATCAATTAGGTTACGAAATCTTTATTCGTGTGTACGACAGACTACCACCTCATGAATTGATGTCATTCATTTTTTACATTACCACATTTCAAGGTTTTTCATAATGATGTTAATACAATTATTATATTATATTTATGATATATATGATACTATTATGAATATGTAATTATTATATAACAAATAACTTTATGCTTTCCATTTTGGGGTAATATGATAACGTTGTTCATGTATACGTAGGACTACCACCTCTCAAAGTGATGTAATCCATTCACCCTTTACATGAAATGTATTAAAGAGAGGTTTAAGAAAAATATTTGATCTATATGATATAATAGTGCTACTTTAATTATAATATATATATATATAAATAATATTCTTTATTTTTTTTCAATATGATAAGAAAACAGGAACATATTTCAGGCATACATACGAGCTGCAATCTCCATGAAGTGTGTATTTTGTTTACTATAAATAAATTTTATGGGTCAATATAAAAAAATATATAATGATTATATACGATATTTATATAATGGTTTAAATTCTAGAAATTATGAAATCAAGATCAATGTAAATGGATAATAAATAAAAAATCAAAATTTATACAAAAAAGTTGTTATTACCTAAAATATAACTTAACCATGATATTGTTAATAAATTGGTAATATAAAGTCATAAGAAAATAATATATTTTATGATATATATTAATATTAATATTTTATATATGTATAATGAAAACATATTTATTATACCATAGGTTTGAACATGTATGGAGGATATGAAGACTAAAACTAAGGGATTTTCATCTCACTTTTTACTTTTGTGAGACACTTAATATATTCACCCCATATTTCTTCTATGTGGTGTATATAATACCATTGAACATAATTTATGATTATTGTACATTAAATTTTTGGTATTTAAATATCAATTTTTGTATCTCACTTTAATGGGGTTACAATTTCAATGTTACCAAAAGTGGTAATAGAAATTTGTCTCAATTTTCTTTATTTGAGACACATGTTATGTTATGCACTTATATTTCTTTATGAAATTTATATACTACCCCATTGACATTATATATCATGAATATCATTTTTATGATATTTTAAGATTCATGTAATTTAATTATTTCATGGGGATAATGATTAAATTTTACCAAATTAGTATGAGTTTATTTGTGAAATATCATCATTTATCAGAATTTTGTATGATTATACTTCCATTAATGAAATAATATGATCTATATCTCAATAATTCTCATGATTTTTCTTCCCTATTATTATTCATGATATATTAATATAATGTTACTATTTTCCACTCATTTTTACTTAATATAATTTATAAAATTATTTAATAACAATCTGACATTATTTCTCACTTCGGTCTGAAATATGTTTTATTCAAAAACAATGTTTTATAAAAATGTTTTCAAAAATATTTTAAATTATATTTTTAAATTGTTTTCAAGAAAAATAATTTTAAAAAATTCTTTATTTTTTTAAAAGATATTTAAATGATTTACAAAGATTCCTTTATAATTTTACTATGTTATTTTCAAAGATAAAGATTCTAAACATGTTTTATGTTTTAAAATGTTTTTTTTCAAATATAAAATGATATTTTAATATAGGAATATTTTAAATTATTTTTAAATAATCCTTTATAATTTTTAAAATTGGTTTTAAAAGAAAATTATTTTGAAATTATTTTATTTTTTTAAAAGCATTTTTAATGAGACATTATTTTCCTTATAAATGTTTTAAGTGATTGATCAAAATAATTATCCATCTAAGATAAAATAGTTTGATATAATTTATATATTATTGGGGATATTATTCAACTATACCATTCATATTCTATCTTATAATGTTTTATATTTTTATGGAATGATGATTATGAAACCGTTTCTCTTCTATAATCTATACCATGTTGAAATGCTTATGAAACCTCCTTCTTTTCACGAGTTATGCTATGATGAAATGATTATGAAACCTATCACTTCACCATAAGTTATTATATAATTAAATGTTTATTATACCCATTAAATTTCATGGGATATGATATTAAGAATGTTTATGGTCTTATAGAACACATATGTATGTTGTCATTATGTGATTTGTGAGACACATATCTTCCTCCAATGAATTGGGTAAAGATTTATATATTTCATGGGATAGACATGGATGGAATAGGGAGTGAACCATGTACAATAAGATAGGTTTGGAATGGGGTGTGAACTTGGTATAATAAAAGAATTTATCTATCATGATGTTTTGGGGAGTGAACTAATTACACTATAAGGAAAGGGATGTATATGGGGATGGTAGTGTGTCCTGCCCAGTAGGTGTAGCCCAATGAACTACCCTAACCAATTTTGGAAATAATACTTGAATTTTAGGGAATGATATTACATGCTTATGTATCTACCACAATCCCATGTATTATTCCTATGTTATGATCTCATGTATTATATTATTGATTCCCATATTATTCATGTCTTATAAAATTAAAATCTTTATTCCATGACTCATGATAATGATCTCTGATATGATTTTAAAATTTTTCAAATGTGATTCCCATGTTCTCATACCCTTTTGTTCATGTTATACTTACACATCTACTTTATTTACCCTTACTGAGCATATGATTCCACCCTTTCTAATGTTTCCTTTACCTAGGTTATGAAGAAAGGTTTTATATAGGACATGTCTATGAGGATTAATAAATGGTAATATCATTGTGGGAAACGTTAATGATCATTCAATATATTATAATAATATGTTCCAAGATTCCAAAGGCACTAAGATATTATGGTCCTCAAGTGTGTATTTGTGTAATATAATGAATATTCAAAAAAATTATGGAATATCCATGTATTTTAAGCCCTGGGGAGATATAGTTGGTATCAAAGGAAAAGTTTAGTTAGCCTTTAGAAATTAGGATATGAAAAATCTTGTTAGATCCCTTAGGATATTTCTAAATATATTTCTAGGGATGTCTCTAAGAACATGTCTAAGGATGATAAAAAGTATAGGAAAATGTCCTAGAATTTTTTAATGGATATAGAAAGTGGTTTCCTATAAACATATCCCTCTTGGGATACTATAAGAAAATTTGGATCCATAATAGATGTACCTATGGGTAACCAACCCAAAAATATTTTATTGAGGAATAATTAATTGGGAAATAGTGCATTAAAATAACCTTGATACACACCTAGTTTGAAACTCCTGGGGGATATGATTCGAAAATTAAAAAGGTAATTATGAATAATCATGAAGGATTTAAATAGTATATGAATATGAATAACATAGGATAAACCAATGTTGTCAAAGATTAATGAATAATGTGTCACAATTTTGACATCCTATAAGTTATTTTCATGATTATTTGGTTTCACACTTTGACTAGTATTTCTCACACTATCATTTTTGGATTTAGTCAATGTAGGGAACCCAAAGGAACTAGGATAACATTTAATGTGATGGATTTTTTTTGATGAGAATCCAAATAGGATGATAACTGGAGTAACAGATATTAAGATTACTCCAAATTAATTCTCAAGGAACATGATTAACAATGTGCACTATAACCAACTCCCGAACTCACCCAAGAATAAAGGGAAATAGTTCTATGAGATTTTAGGTAGTAGAGACCATTAAGTAAATAAGATTTAGTTTACTTAGTGTCAAGATTGTGTTATGAAACATCCAAGAGGATGTCTTGGATAAACATGAATATTTTTTAACTCTGGAATAGAAGGACATAATGAAATTATCTACAATGGGAAAATTAAAATTTTAGTTAATGTGATGGATGAGAGTGATGGTATTCATAAGATATCATTAATTATTGGATTCATGAAATGTGTAATATATAGAAATTACAAAAATTGATATTCAAAGGGGTTATTTCTGGAATAAAATCAACAAATTTGTTCGATTGATGGTAATATTATTGAATATGAATAGAATACAAATGAAATGTGAAAGGAAAGTAGTTTTAAGGAATAAAATGATTAATCATAGTATTTTTTTTGAGAATTAAGTGGGATAAAATAAGTATTTAGGTATTGGGGATCATTTTTTATGTTACAAAAATCATGAAATATATATGTATTTTTCAGTTAATGTTGTTCATTAAGTATTTAAAAAGGTATGATGGAATGTAAAAGTGATTTAATGGAAAGGTGATATTCATGGAAAACACATGGTTAAGGGAAATATAATTATTAATATGTTCCTGATGTTAAGATAAATATGTTGGGATAAATAGGTTATTGATTTAGATAAAGTACAATGGATAATATAGATTACATTGGAACTGATCAATGATTTGTTGATAAAGTGTTTTGTGTTATCATTGATGAAGTTTACATTATTTTTTGGATTTAAGGAATATATCCAATAATATTTACAAATAACGAGTAAATATATATTATTTCAATAAGGTTTTATGGTAATTAAGGTTAATACCATGATCGAAGAGAATACATGATGAAGGTGTTCACTTTTTTTGGTATGCGACAATCAAGAGCCACATTATGGTGTATTGAGGATTAATGATAATTAAATTTTTGGAAATTTAGTGACCTTATATATTATATTTTGGATTTTAGTCATTTTAAAGGGTAATAAAGATTAACCATTTATGTAATGTTTTATTTTTAATTGTGGATGAGGTTTTAATGATTAATATATTACATCACCATATAAAGATTTATGCATATCAGATTACCTGTGATAACAATTTTTTTGTTCTGATAACTAAAGATAGATAGATTGAATTATCATTCTATTTATGGATCATATGATCTATTAGTTGTTCTTGAAAAAAATAACTTTCATTTATTGGAGTAAGAGATGAAGTGTAATTTGATCAAGGGAAAAAAGGGCGAGATTGTGTTTATGAAATGGAATGAAATCAATTAAGTATATGATATCATGAAAATTATTCAATTTTATGAAATGAATCTTGAAATAAAATGTTAATCTATTATCATAATTTTTAATGATATCATTTAACTCTTTCAACCCTATTTGGTTTATGGTTTTTTGTTTGTCAACATTCTATAGATCACACACTTTCTTATGATCAGTGATATTTATCACTCTCTATGATTACATATGATTTTATTTCATTACTAACTATGTTATCTTATGTAGAAAACTAGTTATGAGTTAATTTGAGTAACTATTATGTTTCTAAGATTCTATTTTTAATGTAAGTTTTAGTATTATTTTTTATGATGTGGGGTTTTTTAGGGAAGGAACTTTCATTTATTATAACTTTGATGACTAGAAAAATTTCGAGGATGAAATTCATTTTAAAAGGACTATAATACAAGACGTTGATTTTTTAGGAATTATTATTTTTTGAATAAGCATGATTTATAATTTATAACATGGAAAAGATTATTATTTACCTAAGTGACTTATAAAAACATTTAAAATTAATCACAGTGAATAAGGTAAAAATGAGTTTACTTAGTAGTTAAAACTTAAATAAATGTTTCAAGAATGACCCAACACTAGTCCAAAATCCATCGAATGAAAATAATTTTATCCTTATTACTTGAGGATATAATTTTATTATTTTTTTGTAAACTTTTCCATAATTTTGAGCAATATAATAAGTTATGTAAATAAAAAAAAATGTACCTTACATTATTTTAATTTCTATAAAGCTTCAAAATTAGAAAAAAAAGATTGGTTATAAATATTATTGTTGAATATAAATTATTATTTTTTATCATGATAATGCATTTTAATTTTTTTAAATAATATAATTTCATTAAATTCTTAAGAAACTTCAATGTAGTAATTATTTAGGTAATAATTAAAATCAAATAATACTAAAAAAACTAAAAGTGAAGTAATTGAATGAATTAATGCATAAAATTATTATTTTTAGATTTATATATCATGTTACTCATGTGTGATAATAAAATATTTTATTTTTTTATTGTATTCATATTTTATAATTTAAATTATATAAATAATGTCAAAAAGTGTCATTAATGTCATTTTATAATAAATGGTATTTTATTAATTTATTTAAAAATATTAAAAAACCTATATTCAGTAAATGTATTTAAAAATATTAATTAATATAAAACATGGTCCAATCATGGACCATTATTTTTATTATAATGACTATATTGATTGTTAAATAGAAAATATCTCAGTTAGCATGGTTATAGTTAAGGCGATGTTTTTTTACGCATTACATATGCTTGTGTTAATGTTAACATCAATCTCACATAGGATTTATAATTTATAAATTAAAAATAAAATGATTTCAAATTATACAATAAGTACCACTTTAACTTAGTCTTATTGAATAAATTACGTAGGTTAGAATACTAGTTAACATAATGAAAATCTAAAATTTTAAAATATGTAAACTTAAGGGTTAATGACCCAAATATTTAGAAAATGTGAATAAATGTGTGGTGGTAGTTTTTATTAACAACATATTTCCTCCAAAAACTTAATTATTATTTTTGGAGAAACTTGAGGTAAAATTGAACTCCTAATAATGAATAATTTTGAGTATTTATAAGAACGCCACTCCTCCAAAACATTAAAAAGGAACTCACTCCCCCCACATCTTTACATCTCTGAAGCCATTTTTCATGATCATGATCTACCAAAATAACATCCCACATTATCTCCAATCATCTAATAATTTTTTTTTATCAAAATGAAAACCTTTTGAGGCTTTAGTGAAAACATATGTAGGATACCTAAAGAAGAGATAATGTTCTTATAAAAGTGTTATTATTTTATTTACACCTCCATTTCCTTATTTTTTTTATATAATGATTAAATAATATCCATATTATCTTAAATATAATTAGTTTTTGTTATGTTAAGGTTACAACCTAAAACCACATGCATTTCCATAAATGGGTTATGAAATCTTCATTTGTTTGTACGACGGACTACCACACCACAAACCGATATCATTCACTTTGCATTACCACCTTTCATGGTTGAGAATAATTATGGATGTAATATTTTTATATGATATTTTTGATATTATTTATATAATTTAATTATAATATAAAACATAACTTTATGATTTCTATTTTTTTTAAATATTATAACATTGGTCGTGTGGAAAATAGACTACTGCACCGTGAAGTGATGTGATTCATTCACGCTTTACATAGATTGTATAAATGATGAGTTTAATAAAAATATGTGAAATATATGAAATAATATTTCTAATGGAGTGATAATATATATGTATATATATAATTTACTTTCTTTCATTCAATATGATAAGAAAATAAAAACATCTTTTACGTGTACGTATGACCTGCCGTCTCCATAAATGGTGTATTTCATTTCCTATTAGTAAATTTTAGGGGTAACTATAAATAAATATATAAATAATATATATTATATTTATATCAATTAGAAAATTTTGGAAATTATAAAATCATGATCTATTCAAGAGGATCATAAATAAAAAATCCAAACTTATACAAAGAACAAAGTAGTTATTTCCTAAAACGTAACATTAACATGGGAATGTTAATACATTTGTAAAATAATATTCTAATAAAATATTATATGGTAGTATATATATAAATAGAGTTATTTTAAAGATTTTTAACAAATATATAGTGGTTTTTAATGTGTATGATGGAATTCAAGACAAACAGTAAGGGCTTTTCATCTCACTTTTTACTTTTGAGAGACACATGATATATTCACCACATCTTTCTTCTATGTGGTGTATATAATACACATGAATGTATGTTATTATTATTATAATTACAATTATTGGTAATTAGATATCCATTTGATTGTCACAATTTCATGGGTTTATGTTTTCAAAGTTACCAAAGTGGTAAGTAAATTTTTTCTCAATTTTTCTTATTTGTGACACATGTTATATTATAGAACTATATTCTTTTACAAGGTGTATATACTTCATCATTTAAAATTAATATCATTTTTAAGAATGATAACAATTATAAAAGGTAAAATATTATTTATTGAATAAAAATAACATTTCAAATGTATGAAATTAGTTTTTTCACAAAAATCATGTTGTCAGAAGAAAAAGAGATAATAAAATACTATATTGAGAAATGTCAACTCGGTGGATATAACCCATATGTTTGAAATCCCATATAATAAGTAATTATATTCACATAATACATGCATAATAATATAATTCATTAATTAAGGATATTCTATTCAATTGATCAACCAGACATCCAACATCCATGTTAAGTTGGTAGTATGTTTTCTAATCACGTCCACCATAATGGTTGAATCACATTCAAGATATGAATTGTTTTATCCTCATTTATTTTCCAACAAACCACATTGATAATCCCAATAATTTTAGTGTTAAGATAAGTGGTTATTTCACATGGACTATGAGACATCCAATTTCATTTCCAATATGATTTATGAATATAGCACCATATCCAGAGGTCCTAGGATTTCTTCTTGAGGATACTTTCATGTTACATTTGAAACATCTAGGAAAAAAGAGAAATCAACATGAATTAAATAGTTTTAGATGGAGGTAGATAGTTACCCAAAATACCAAAATGATTAAAAACAAAAACAAAATGTATTGAGTTATCACAAAACCTATTTAAAGATCATTTCAATCATTATAGTAGCAATGATTCGAGAAAGGTTAGTTTTGAGATAGAATAAAGTGCCTTCCAGAATTTTTTTATTTATATGGGACCATATCATATGTAATTTTTATAATAAATCTACAAGTATAAGATTAAAAATCTTTTGTGAACCATACAACAAAATATAATAATTTAAAAGATCATTGATACTTGCAATGTAAAGAAGTGTGACATGTAAAAGAGTACCTAATGATGTCCATAGAGCAGCCGACATTAAAAAACTGTGAAATAAATGATTAATTTTATACCCTTTTTTATTATATAGAACACATATAAACAATATATTGATTCCAAAAAATTGATGAAAATCATCAATAGGATTCTTGTAATGCATTACCCTCCATGAAAGATTCATTCTGGATGGAAGAATCCATGTCCCATTTATATATTTTTCTTAATAGAATGTATGTATCTGTTCCATATCATGATAAAACGTCTTTTAGGACAATCTTATATTAGTATAAAGCTCCCAAATGAGACTATCATCACTATTAATGAAAAGTTTAGTTCAAAAAATTTACTTAATATCCAAAGGTAGGATATTCATATAATTCTCTATCTGATCCTCAATCGAAACATTTTTCTCAACTGATATTTAATTGAGAAATAAGGTTGTTAAGGATAAGAGTACCTATGTAGTTATCTAAAAAAAATGAGATAATATAATATAATGATTATATAATGTGAAATAACTGAGATAATGGAGAATGAATCATTAAAAGTTGTCCATATAGAATATTACATGTAAATTATATATCCCACTTTGAGATTTACTAGAAATATGGAAATTATAAAAGAAAGTTCATATAGTTTCTCATTGACGTGTATCTATATCAAATTATCCCCTAAAGATTGATTAAACATGCTGAGATTATTAATCCTGATCCCACTATAATCAATGGGATGACATCATTGTTTCCATGGAATAGTGGAAAGCCTTCTTTGAAGATTGATTCCACTACATACATAATTCCTTATCAAAGAATTGATATTTTTGAATCGAAAAACCATCCATTTGTATTCCATAAAGAATAAAATTTTCTAACCCAATAACAAGTTTAACTAGGATAATCCTTATAGCCATTGAGAGTGTTTTCCCATTCTATTAGGCAAGATGATTTCTAATTTTTCACCCAATGTGAGAAAAATTCCTAACATAATTTTTTACCTAAAACACAAGGACACCAAGATAGGTGAATGGTAACACACCTTCTATGATTCCTAGTTTGAATATGATATTCACTTTTCTGGTAGTATGAATGTTTTTTCCAATGTATATATAAGATTTTTTTCCAAAAAAATAACGTAGCCTCAATTTTTTCATAATGGTTTAGAGAATTTCTTATGTTTTGATGTTTATTTTTTCACATTAATTTATGATAATGATTTCATCTGTATAAAACAAATAAGAGGGAGAAATAAGACCCCTTCTAGTTGTAATATATGTTATTTCATTGGTAGTCACCATATGACAAATAATACTTCTTAAGTATTTCCCATCAATGGAGAATAATATTAGAGAAATAGGATCACCCTTTCTGACACATATTTAGAAAGTAAAATATCCCTCAAGATATATAATGATAAGCACTAATATGTGGGTATATCTGAGAAGGAAATTAACTATATTTACAAATACATCATCAAATCAAAATTTGGCTAAAACCGTTCAAATAAATCCCTAATGAAGACTATCAAAATATTTTTTAACATCAAGTTTGAGAAAAATATTACTACGAATTTTGGTTTTCCTAAAAAGGTTAACACATTCAGAATAGTGATAAGGAAATCCTAAATAATTCTATATTTTATAAAAGTAAATTTATTTGAGGACAAAATTTTGTTAGAAATACAAGGAAGTGTGTTTGCAATATTTTTACAAATAATTTGTAATTATTGTTTACTATGGAAACATGTCTTAAAAAATGAATCTCATTTTCATTCTCCACTTTAGGGATAATAGAAATAAATTTATAATTAGTACCTTCATAAATTACCACATTTAATATAGTTCTTGAAGTTTCTTCAAACATACTAATGTTTTATATCCCAATAGGTTTGGAATAATTAATTTTTATGACCTTTTAGGCAAGGAGAGCTCTCAGTTGATAAAAAAATACATGTTCAATATCAAAGAAACGTGGAACTACAAAGAGACTTGAATTATTTTTATATCTAACAATCATGTGGATAACACATTAATTTAATCAATGAAAGGGTTGAGAGCATCAAATAGCTTCATGTAGTCAGATAAATCATGAGTATCCAAATCAACTTTCTTATCAAAGAAATTCCCATTATCACTAAGAATAGACAGGGGCCTATTTATTTTCCTAACCCATTGAAGAGAGTTGAATTTTTTTGTATTCCTATACATATCCTTAATAAATTTTATTTCATATGTTTCCCTATACATACCTTTTTGAGATTAAGTAAAATGTTCAGATCATGAGTGACCTCATTTTCATATTAAATACCTCTAGAAAATGCACAAACAAAATCCTTCTCTTGAATAAAATTAAGAAAATAATAAAGGTGGGAAATATTTTTATCAATATAAATAAAAAATTCTCTTCTAAAAACCACAACCTTTTTATTATGAATTTTATGCTATAAAATTAAAACCAAGACACCATCCTTGAAGTTGAAAGAATTCCTTGTATCCTGAATCAACCTTCTAGAATTAGGGTGTAGGTTCAAAGAATTGTAGAATCTAAAGGGAAATGGAGACTTTAAGAATTTTTAGACAAAAATAACCAACATAAGGTGATGATCATAATTAAAATTAAAAAGAGTATATAAATAAATTGAGGTCCAAGAATAAAGTTTTATATCATTGAAAAAGGTTCTATCCAGTTTTTTGGCCACGATATTATTAAGATTATTTCTATACCATGTATATTTTCCACCCACAAAATTGAATTCATAAATGATACTATTATCAATAAAATAATTGAAATATCTTGTTTAGGTGGATGAAATAATCATTCCTAACATCTCCTTTATATTTAGAATGAAATTAAAATTTCTAATTAGGGTCCATAGAGAATTTATTGAATTACACATGTCCTCAATGTTCTTTCATAGCTCCCTTATTTCATGATATCTATTTTAGGAATATATATAAGAGAATAAAATTAGCATTACCATGTGATTTTAGGTGATAGTAACCATTTATTCAATAGATAGAATATAATATATTACATCCAACCACTAGTGAGAAAAAACTCGAAGCCACTTTATTTCATTAGTTGTATGATTTCTGTTGATATGCTAGTAAACAAGGTTATCAAGGGAATCAATTTTCTCATAGGAAATAATCTTTGGTTAAATGATTCCTAGAAGACTAGGTTTTTTATTCTTAACAATTATTTTATAATATATAATTATTTTAGTGTTATAAATCCCCTAACAATTCTTGAAAATAATCATCATTTAAACTTGTGTTTGGAGAAAGAGCACCATTTTTTATTCCCACCAGAGTGTCTGTTTTTAGTAGATTTTCTAGTGTAAAATGATTTTCCCCATAATTTATTGGACTATCTCCTTTAAAATATATTTATGGACTTGTGAATATCACTCCCTCCATCTGAGATGAAGTATCATCATCAATAATGCATTGGTTTAGAAATGAAGTAGCGTTAGTACAATCATTTTAGATCAAGTGACCCTAGTAAGTTGGTATCATTGAATTATCATTCTATTTATCCAAAGATGTGATTCTTACTATGTATTGGATCCCACTACTACTTTTTTAGAATCTTCTATAGATGATATTTCAATAGTATTGGTAACAATGATAGAGTCAGGTAGGTCCCAAAATTTGTAATTAATTTTGAATACTTATATGCTAAAATATGGACCATGGTGTTTAGTTGAGATGATTGTCACTATACACTACAAATAAAGATGAATAAGAGCCATCTATATGTGTAGAAATCATATTGGATATGTTATAATTAACTTAACCCATGATAAAGAGAGATCGGTCAGGCAAGCTATGTTTTTGAATCTCTAAATCATCTATTCCTAAGTCTTCAACTAAAATCATAGGAGTTTTGATGAAGCTATAATCAGAAGCATTGTCAAACCAAAGAGAAATAAATATGATTTGTTATGAGGATGATAGGATATAACATTTCACTACTTTTTAGAGGATACATCATGATGTATATATTTAGGAGGATCAACAAGGAACACAATATCATCTAAAATTTCAAGAGAAATGACTTCATCCCCATTACATTTAACACCATTAAATTCCAAAAATTTACCAGAATAATTAGGATGGTTTAGATTTGTGGATGGACCAGGTAGATAATTTTTCATTTCCTCTTCATCAACAAGTGTGGAACTAAATTATCCATTGATGTTATTTTACATCATAGGTTCTTGATTATTACTTCATCCATTTCCCTGGTTCCTCCTTTCTTGATGGTTAATTTTTTACAAGGAAATAACCTTGCCTTTATTAATTCCATTAATATATTTTAAATAATTAGTTCTAGAAAAGGATTTAATTCTTCTAAATGACTCTATAGTTTGTAATTTTTTGAAATAAAATTCCTCACAAATTAACAAAATAGGGGAATATATTCATACACAATCATTACCTCAACCTTATGATCATTTTAATGAAATCAAGAATATCTAAAATCATTGTATCAAATTCACCATCAACTAAGAATATGAAATTTTATCCTATTTCTCTATTTAGGGAGTGATGATCCATTTTTAGAGGAATTCACATGAAACCATCAAGTTCATTAAAGATTTTTGGATACCAAAAAACCCAATTTTTTCTAGGTAATCTTACCCAAATTTGGGAGCTTGAATTACTCTGGTTGAAAGGATTGGAATTAATATTCCAATATGATATCCTTAGTGATCCATACAGAGGTGAAGATTCCTAATTTTCTATAATGAGTCAATAATTTTTATACTTTTTATAAGACTATGAAAGAATCCCATTCCATTTGAAATCATCTTCTAATCATAGCCTCCCAAAAAATGAAAGATCATAGATTTGATATCTTCAATTAACCATGGTTTGTCACCATTTGAGTACATCATTCAACCATGAATGGAAAATTTACATAAATTGTGTATTTATTATAGATATTAAAGATTAGGAACAACCCAGAATCCACCATAATCAATTATTTTGAATGTAGGAGGCCTGTAAAAATCATCTCTGATGATATTCAAACCACAAAATGATTCCTCAAAGAAAATTCTATTGATTTTTGATGTACAAAATGAACCTATTAGGTATATTTTTTAAATCAATTACTTGATAAAATATGAAGTTTCATGTACAATATACTTAAAGGAATGATCTCATGATGTGTGAAATGATTCCATATTTCAATTGAAGATCAACATGATAAGGATTCATTAATGAATTTCACTAGGAAACTTTAGTGATTTTGTGAGAGGGTCGGGTTCCCATAGAGAGAAAAATCCATCTTCATCTCACATGTTATATCATGAATCACCTTATTTTCGTGATATTGTAAACTTCATGTAATATTATTATATCATGGGGATTCTGATTCAATGTTAGAAAAGCAATATGATTTTTTATACAATATCATCATTTATAGGGATTGTTTATTATGAAAATGACATAGTTAGAATTCAAATCCTCTGATCATTTATGAAAAATGATATAAAATAAAATAGAAAAGAAAGTGAGAAGATGAGGTAATATAATGAGACAATCCCTCATTCAGAAAATAAAACTACAGATCAATAATAACAGGATCATTCACTTAATCATAATCAAAACCATCATCATCATTATCAACGATTTCCAACTCTGACCATGAATTTCCCTAATTAAAAATTCCAAGGATCCTCTCCTTAGAACTTTCCTTCTCTAGAGTTAGATGGTTCTTTGATTCTTGGAAGATGACCTAGTAGTCACATTCCTAGGTAGATTGGAATAATATTTTCACAATATTATTATTTATGATTATTCTTTCATTGATGAAATATTATGTTACGTATCTCAAAAATTATAATGAATTGTATTCTCTCATGGTTATTCATGATATATTCATATAATTTTAAAATTTATCCATTTTTTGGTAATTAATATAATTATGATTTTTTATGAAAACCAACATTGTTTATCACTTCATTCAGAAATATATTATATTCAAACAACGTGTTTTTTAAAAATGTTTTAATTTTTTTAAAATACATTTTAAGATCATTTTCATAGAAAAAAATTTTAAAAATATTTTCAATTTTAAAAAGTTAATTAATTGATTTTAAAAGAATACTTTATAAATTTTAAAGGATATTTTAAAAGAAAATGGGTTTCAAATTGTTTTATGTTTTAAAAAATATTTTACTAAGAGGAAATAATATTTTTCTCAATAAATGTTTAAATATTTTTTAGATCTTGATTTATATGTTTTTAAATTGGGTTTGAAAAAGGATATTGATAATATTTCATGTTTTAATAAGTGACACTGAAGGAAAGTATATTTTCATTAAGAATTATTCTAAGTGATATTTCAAAATCCCTCTCCATATAGAATGACATTATTTTATATAATTTATGTTTTATTTGGGATATTAAACAAGGATACCTTTTATATTTTCTTATCAAAATGGTTTATGTTTTTTGGAATGATGTTTATGAAACTGTTTCTCTTCGATGAGATATAAAATGTTTAAATTCACATGAAACCCGCTAATTTTCATGAGTTTTTTTGATGAAATTATTATGAAAACTATTTATTTTCCATAGGTTTTGATATGATGAAATGGTTATGATACCCATTTCATTTTAGGGGTTATTATATGATTAATTTTTACAATCTTGTGTCAAACATGTGTATGATTTCATTATGTGATGGGTGGGACCTATATACCCCTATAATGCATTGGGTAAATATTTATATATCTCATTAGATAAAAATAGATAGAATGGAGAGTAAACCTGATATAGTAATATAGGTCTAGAATATGGATCAAGATTAGTATAATAATGGACTTTTTCCATTATGATGGTTTGGGGAGTTAACACATTTCACTATAAGGAATGGGTTATGACTAGAGATGGTGGTGTGTCCCTCCCATTCGGTGTATCTTCCAAGAAGCTCCCTGATAAGTTTTTTCATTAAACCACAATATAAAAGGAATGATTTATTATGATTATGTGTCTACCACAATTCCATGTCTTATTAAAATTTTATGATATGATGAATTATAATCTTGATTCCCTTAAGATTCATGTATTATAAACTACCAATACTTATTATACGACCCATGATTATGATATCTGATTTACAGGGTATATTTTTCAAATGTTATTATCATGTTTTCATATCCCCGTGTTCATGTTATGATTACATATATTTTTTACTTACCCTTACTAATCAGCGGAGATAACCCATTCTTATGTTTCCTTTAACTAGGTTATGAAGAATGGTTTTACATTCGGTATGTGTATGATGAGTATTAAATGAAAATATATTGGTGTGAAAAATTAAAGATCATTCACCAAATTATAATATTGTGTTCCATGATTCCAAAGGCACTAAACTATTATGGTCCTTAGGACTGTGTATGTGTATTGTAATGAATATTCATAAAATATGATGTAATATCTATGTATGTTATGACCTATATCTACACACTCTTAAACCTACCAAAATTATCATATTATATTTGATCAAGTGCACAACCAAAACCAACCACTATATTCATACAATGATATAATCACGCTAGCTCCCATAAACTATTCCACTTTAGATTCAAAACAATACTGGGGAACCCACATGGGTTCCTTGGGTCATTTCATAGTCTATACACCCTACGTGAGTCACATTATATCATACCAGACTCTAGTGTCAAAACCCATCACTATAACAGAGTTTTATCCCTAATAATGTACATGATCACATCATGGAATAATCAAACACAATGTAAATATAATAGAGGCATTATACAAAAGTGGTGGAATAAATATCATCTCACCTTCAAGGTCTACTAGGTCGGTCCTCTCACTGAATCTGCAAAAAATTACTTCCTAAGGTTTCACCACTCAAATAAACACACCATTAAATAGAGGATTAATATGCACCCACAATCATATAATCAATTCAAGAAGAAATATGTTATCTCAAAGTATTACATAGACTATCCTTAGGCCAACCATTATAAATCCAATACTCTTCCTTATCTGAAAGGAATTAAAGACACTTATCTCAAGGTCCACTATGTTTTACTTATTCCATTTATCACACTCTAGGGTATATATCATAGAAATAATTTTTTATATATTCACCCTCATCCATTATTTACCAAGGAATCAATATATATTCTAGTGTACTATCGATTCCTAATATAGTTCTATTTTACCGATGGGAATTTGATAAAATCATTTCAATTTTATTATAAGGTTAATCACACACGAGTGGAAGGATTATAACACTTATATGTTAGTATTGTTTTTATTATTTATTTTTGGGTTAATTTGATACTGGGTGGTTTGGGTGGACTATATATGCTACAAAGTGAACTTACAGTAGTACATGTCATGAACAAGTGGTTCAAGCAATGAACCAACATTCATAGACCAGGGAGTTATACCTAGAGTATTTTATTCCATGAAATATGGTTTTATGATATGAAACTTTTTTTGGGAGACCTTTTAGATCATGAGATAGGGTTTTAGGATGAAAAAAATTTTGGGGGGGGGGAGACTATTCAAGTTTTCAACTGGGGTTTCGGGCCATGAACATGCCCACACCCAATTTTTTTATTTTTGTTTTTCTAGTTTCCCCCCTTATGTTTATAGGTAATTTGATACCCTTACTCCCACATCTATCATGAGAATATACATTAGGAGATATATTGGATCTATTCCACCCCTTCTTCTTCTCCCATGGATCATGGGTACTTATTCATTTATTTTCAGCATTCTGTTGAGGTATTTACCTTCATTCTTTTTCTCCCATCTTTCCATTATCCTTACCAAAGATTTTATATTCCTCTAAAAAATTATAACCACTATGCATGATATTTTAGGGTTTTACTAGGATATAATTATATGGGTTTTAGTTGTTAAGGTTTTAATAAGGTGACTTATTTCTTGGTTTGGCTTCTTTAGTTGAAGTAGACATGTTGCATCTTGTTTCTACATGGATCATGGTAGCTATTTTTATGTCATTAATTTATATTACAATACATGAAATTACTAAATGTTCTAAATTTATTTTATTTAGAAATTATAAATATTGGTGTTACTCATGAGGGATTTGAAATTCTATTAAAATGGTTGTTAAACTTTTCATGGAGATTTCACATTCTATGTATTTGTGAAAAATTCTTGAATGGCTTATTGAAAGGAATTAATATATTTTAAAATTATTTTTGAAACTTTTTTTATTTTTAGTGGAGTTTTATATAGGAATAGTTTATAATAATGGGTGTGATTGAAAAAATTTAATTATTTTAATAATTTTTAGGATTATAGTTATTTAAATTTATTTTTGAACGGAATACCTGATTTTAAATGGGTGTTTGGAACTACTTAATTCTAAAGTCTGTTTTATGGATTTGATTTAAATATGGATACAATTTCCTAGAATCAGAATCATATTTTCAAAGGCCTATTTTTAACATAATTAAAACTAGTTTTTTTTAAGTTATAATTATCCTTGATTCAGTCCCTTTGTTTATTTTATGATTTATAAGGGTTGTATAAATTATATATGCATGTTTCAATAGATTAGTTTTCATAGGACATATAGTTCCTTAGGATTTTTTTTACCTCTAATGGGTTTTTTCACACCCAATATGAAAAAAGGAAAATCCATATTAAGATATTTATATGATTCACACAGGGCCTAGTGATCAAGGATACAGGTCCAATATCATTCATGTTAGATCCCAGAAAGTTTTCCATGATGCTTAGATCCTTTTGAGGATGATTTGGGGGATCCTGATACATATTCATAGTTTAGTCCACTTTTTTTATTTAATTAAACCATTGTTCAATTTTTGGATGTTTATTTTTTCACATTGATATCTTGGTTCTAGTGTACTTACATAATCTATTTGATTGTTTTTTTGTTTTACTTTGGAACTAATTAAAAAATGGTTGGGAAATTTTGTCTTGTAAAAAGGAAAGTGATTTTTGTTTTGAAAAAGGAATTTAAGAGAATTTTTTTGGATGATAATATGAATTGGTAATTTTATCATGAATATAAATTTCCTATTTTTTTAGTTCTGAATGAAATTTCAATACAAGTATTTGAATTATTATTTGGGTTTAAATGATAGTTTGAGACTAAACTAGATGCTTTAGTTTTAAAATATTTTTTACCTTGGTTTTCGAAAGAAAAAGATAATTATTTCTATTTTTTCATCATGATTACTCATGTGAAAACCAATTATTGTAACATATGTTCAAACAATAATTTATGGAATTTATTATAAAAGTAGTTGGATTAATTATTTTTTGAAATACTACTCAACATGTTCGGATCACACCTAGTATATATGCCAGTGAATGTGTGTATATGAAATCATTATATATATTTTTTCTTTTGGACTGTTATTTAATTTTTTTAATTGGATACTCATTTTGTCTATTATAATATGTGTTGGTTTATGTAGAGAAGTTGTGGATCACATGAAGGTTTTTGGAGTATTTTGGGTTTCATTTTATTTTTCATTCGGGGATGTTGTGTCGGCTGATATTTCTAAGTTTATTTTAGATTCTTATACTTATATTGTATTTTTATTTAATGATGTAGTTATATTTTATATATGGATCTTTATTTGGTTTTTTCATGTTTGGTTGGAATGTTTATTTATATTTGATTGTTTTTTAGGAATTAATGTCTAATGTCTGGATAGGTCATGCATTATTTTTGATAATTTTCATTTCTAATTTTTATAGTTATATGAGAGTAAAATCACTCCAACCAATACATGTTGTTACCCAATACAAATTTCAATAGGCTATGGGGATTGTGAATTCCTTTAGAGCCTTGTGGTGAGCCGATTCGGGTACCGGGTCATGGAAACCTATGTTGGTTTACTAAAAAAATGATATCAGAGACTAGGTTTCTCAAAAGGTGGCCTAGGTTCATGAAATTACCTCTCAACATTTGGGTGTATCATGGTAGAAAGGATAACTGTATAGCTATGATTCAAGTGGGAGATCAAAAGTGGGTTCTTGATCACCATATTTCAATATGAAACAAGAGTTTTAGGGGTAATTGGTATTTTATTTTTTTGATAATTGAGTTGAATTATGATTTTAAATAATGGTATTTTGATTTTAATTGGAATTATTTGAGTTTACAAGAGATTCTATTGAGTTTTTTGATGATAAGGGAGGAAGATTTATTATTTCTCAGTTATATCACATGGATTGATAAACATGTGTTGGATAGTTGTATGATTCTAAAACATTTTCAAAAGTTGTTGTGTGATAGGAACATGGTATGTCAAACTATAAAACCTTCATGGTTATGAATGTAATTTGGATTTTATATTTAGACTTCCTACAAGTGACAACTAGTAATGGGGGTGAATTACTATGAGTTTTGTGATATTTTGATATGGTGGAATGGTGTTTTTTATATTTTTGGTATTTTATTATTATTTAGTTGTTGTGAAAACTTGTATTTTATAGAAAAGTTGATTTCATGAAAAAAGTTTTTTGGATTGAATTTAAGACCTTCGGAATTGTTTGAACAATTGATTTGGTTTTCCTAAAATGTTTTTAAAAAATGGTTGGCTTCATAATGAAATCTAGAAATTATTTTGGGTTAAATCCAAGATATATGGTTTATTAGAAAGGATTTTGATCCTCTAGGAGAATGTTTATAATAGTAGTTTTTTTAAAAAAGTAAAAATTGTTTTGAAATGTATAATTTATTTCAAAATTTAAATTTTAAAATAAGTAAGATCATTATGGGGATAATATAAGATTCTTATTTTAAAGAGTAATTGGTGGATTTTAAAGCCTGATTAAATGTTTTGAAGCTCTACTATGGAATTGGGATTAAAAAAAGTGAAATGTGATTTTGTTAGATGGGTTTTTCAAAAATCATATGTGGTTTATAAAATGAGTTTTGATTCTTTATGGATATGGTGGTTTTTAAAAGAATGGGATTTTAGCCTGTGTTATTCCATGACGATTTATGATTTTGAATTCTATACATTCATGTGGGTAGGGACTAGTTGATTTATTTTAAGAAATTTGAATGGGTTGGATTCATGTTTTTTTTTTGTTTAATGTATTTCTACTAGAAAGGTTTTTTTATGAAATATTGAAATTATAATTCTTGGGATAAACCATATTGTGAGACCAAATGTTCTTTGAGGGTCATCCTGTTAATGTTTGGAACTACCCAAGCTTTGATTGGATTGAAAAATGATGTGGTTATAACTACTTTCATATTAGATAATTTTTTAAGATGTTTTTTTTCCAATGGAATTTTGCCAAGACCAGGATGTTGGGGAAGACACTCATTTCTTGATCCTCATTTTTTATTTTATGATATGTGAAAGTTTATGATTATTTTTTGTTTATTCCTTAGATGAGGTTTGTAACCATTTCTCAAATCTGTTATGTGATCTATAATTGAATCCTATGAATTCTAGGACCTAGTAGTTGTGATCACCTTTCACTGGTTTTAGGTCACATTTTGGATCTCATTTAGTTATTTTTAAGAACATAATGTGGGATGGATTTTTGATCATGGTTTTTATTTGGGTGGTCATCAATTTTAGTCATTATTTTCTGTGGATCTTAGAGTAGTTAAAGTTTTCAGATGAACATTATTTGGTGAATTATTTTTGTACCTTTACGTATTCCAATTTTAGGAATGGTGGTTGTTTTGGGTTGTCCATTCCTTAATAAATTTTAATCATCATTTTTAATCATGTATGTTGTGGACTATTAGATGAGATTTTTTCAGTGAGTAGTAAAGAGATTCCTTGGCTCCATGATAGGGAAGCACGGATTATCAGTTTTTGTTGGTTAGAACATGAGTACTACCTATTTTGGATTTTCTCTTAGGATCACCATGAGTAGGTTTCCCATGAGTTTGGTCTAAAGATACCCAACATTGTAGTTTCATGAATTTAGGTTTGAACCATGTTATTATATTTTGAGGCATGTTAGTGATTAAAGATTTTATTACGTTTCCTTTAAATGTTATTTAATAATGTTTTCACTTTATATTATCTTGAGATAGTTGAAATATTGTTTGTCTATGATTAGTGAAATTTTATCATTTACTTTGATGATTGGTTGAAGTATTTCTCTTTGGGTGACATTCATTCTATGGGTTTTCTAATTTGTTGTTTCACCATATTAAATGAATTCTAAATGGTGTAGAGACCAATACTGGGTCTCATTTATCTAATAATTTTATGATTTAGTAGTCATATTCATTGTTTATGATTTGGTTATTTGAGGATTCATTAAATGGATTTTGAAGAGTTGGGTAGTTTGTGGTGTGCCTTTCCATATGATATGTCTATTATTTTACCTCCCTACAACGTATTTTATTCACCTATTGAGGTTTTGGTTTTTTTTCTACCTTTGGGAATAGATTTATAGGGATAGAATATGGCATGATGGGGGGAATTATGAAACCACCATGTCACTGTTTCATTTATAATCATTTATTTTTGGGTTAATTGGATGTTTCTAATAGTTTATGCTGTTTTCAATGCCATTTTAGAGGCCATGGAATGATGTAGGTATAAAAAAATAATAGTTCATGCCATGATACAAAGGTTAACTCTATAAACCAATGTTCTAGGAATTTGGGGGTATTGTTGGGGTATTTCTTACCATGAACATGGATTTCAAGTTATGAAACTTTTTGAGGGAAAAATTTTAGGACATGAACCTCAGATTCATTCCATGAAACATTCAGAGCAGATTTAGGATAATGAACTGAGAATTCAAGAAAATAACTTGTTTTCACATAGTTTTTAATTTTTTGTTTTTTCAATTTTAACCAATGAGTTTATTAAGGATTTTGGAATCCTTCCTCCTACCGCTCTTGTATGACCAGTACTAGAGTGAACTCTTGTAGGATCTCCCTATCCCTTCTTATTTATCCTATAGATTATAAATCATTCTTCATCAATTAAAAGTGGCCTATCAAGGTATTTTTCTTCCTTATTATTATCCCTTACTCCCCTTCTTATTCCCATTAATTTTCTATTCCTCCCATGAACCCTAATCACTATGCGAGTTAGTTATAAGTTTTATGTTAGTTCTTATCATGGGGGTTATGTTTTTAGGGTTTGAAGAGCATGAATTATTAATTGGTTTAGATTTTGTTATTGAAGTTGATGTGTTATGTCCTATATCCACTCAGACCATGGAATGTTTTTCCGTGTCATTCCTTAATATTATACTCCATGATATTCTTGAATGTTTTAAAATTATTTTCTTTTTAAATTAAGAATATATGTGCTACACATGATGGTATTGATATGGTATTAAAATTATTTATATATTTTGGTTGTATATTTCATATGTCAAGTGTTTATAAAAATTATTTTGTGACACATTAACAAGGAATTAATGTTTTTTTAAATAGTGTTTGTAGACAATTTTTTTAAGGATTTATTTTGTGGTTACTACAATTATTTATATAAAAGGGTCATGTTTTCCAATATTTATTGGTTTTAAGACTTAATAGACTTATCATGTTTTAAAGTCATTATAAAATGGAATGGGTGATTTAAAGGGGTGTTTGGAACTAGATAATTTCGAAGGATATTTTACTAAATGGTTTTAAATGTGGATAAATGGTTTAAAATTACAATAATATTTTCAAATACACATTTGGGGCTTCATTAAAAAGAGTTTATTTGAATTGTGATTTCCCTTTATTAATATTGTTTATTTATATTATTATTGATAGGGATTTTGGCCATGAGGGGTGTGTGGTAATTTGTTTATTATTAATTCATATGCATGGATATGAAATGGGATATTTCTTTAGATGGTGTTAGAGGTGATATTTTGTTTTAAATCTTTTTTTTAAATACCGATTTATGTTATGGGTAAGAGATTCATATGTTTTTCTCACCTCCATTTTCAATATCATGGGAACCATAGGTAGTTAATTAGAAATTATATATGTATATTACACTAGATCAGTGTGTGTAGATTGTCCAGTTCCCTAGGAAAGTAATTCCCACCTAGGGGTTTTGGGTATTCAACATGGCCAGAATAGAAACCTGAATGAGGATATTTTTAGGATTCACATATGTCCTAGTGGTTCAAGAACCAGTTCTAGTATCATTAATGCTAGATACTAGATATTTACAATGATTTTTAGATCCTTTTGAGGACAATTTAATGGATATTGATACATATTCCCTATCAATATCCCCTAGCTTCATGTTGATATCACAACATAATGGTTTGGTTGATGGTTGTTTATTTTATCCCATCGATATCTTTGTGTCATTGAGTATAAAACTTTTGATTGATTATTTTATTTGAATTATATTCAAACAAAATTTAAAATAGTTTATAAAGTGTGGATTTTTAAAAGAAAAGTGATATTTGTTTTGAAAAAGGCATTTGTGAATTTGTTTTAGGAAAAGAGGAAGAAATGATTTTTTATTATGAATTTAAAAGTTTTATTTTTATGGTTTTGAAAGATATTTAAATGGGTAAATTGGATTTAGTGATTTAGATTAAAACAATGTTTTGAGGCCTTATGGTGTCATTGTTTTTAAAAAAAAATTTTACCTTGGTTTTGGAATGAAAAAATAAAACATTTTATTTTTTTCTTAATGGTTAGTCCAATGGAAAATAGTTTTGGTAATGTTTATTCAAAATTGAATTTAAGGAATGTATTATAAAATAAAAAACGTAGATTCATTAGTGAAATCCTAGTGGGTAAGTTTGTCTCACACCATTCATATACATTGTTGTATGCATATATATATAGTCCTTATGTACTCTCTCATGTTGTTAGTATTTGATTCCATTAATTAGATACACATTGGGTATGTTTTTTGGATGTGTTGAGTTATGGTGAGTGAACATGTGTCATGTAGAGGTTTTTTGGATATGTTTGGGTTCTATTTAATTTTTTTGGAGATGTTGTATTGAAAAGTTCTATTAGTTGTATTTTATTTTCCTCTATTTATATAGTATTTTTATTTGATGATATGATTTTATATTGGGGATGGTTGTTTACTTCAGCATTCTATGTTTGATTGGTATGTTGATTTGGTTTTTTACTTATTTTTTGGCATTAATATCGAGTTTTTATATAGTTTAAGTGAAATTTATTTTAATTTTAATCATATATTTATATCATTATATGAGGGTAAAATCATTCTCATTAGTTCACATTGATACCTTTTTCTCTTTTCTTAATACCATAGGGATTGATACCTCACGTATGGACTTATGGTGATACATGTTGGGTATAAGGTCATGTTTTCTTGGGTTCGTTCATTACAGAGAACACATATCTCATGCTATATATAAAAAGTTCCTTATCCTTTGGATGATATTTAGTAACAAGTTACCTCATTCTTGGATTTATTCCCTTTATAAGAAATACTCAACCATCACTACAGAATCCCGTTCAATACCATCCTTACATAATTATTCAAGACATTGATTTAACTTCATCAAATATATTTATTATAATTTATAAAATAATTATAATAAATTTTTATGTTTAACAAAAAATAATTCCATAATTAAATTATTGGGTATAAATGGGAATCACTTATTAGGTGGCCTTTTAGGGATAAAACCTCATGTAATGTTGTGTGCACCACCCCTAGGATCCACTCAAATAATTATAATAGAAATTTATTAATATCAAATCCCAAAAATTCATTAAATTTACTAAAATTTTTATAAATGACTTAAAAATTTAGGGCATTGACACACGTTAGTGAATCCACTAAAAACCTAATGTGATCATCCTCTTAACATATCCTCTATCCAAGATAAATAAAATCCCAATACAATTGAGATGACTCTAAAAATAATTGATAGAATAAATTACCAAACCATATTCTAGGTTATAAGAAGTGAAATGAGAAAATTTTGTGAATAAACTGAGAAGGAATCCTTATGGAGTGATAAAATTTCCTCTACCTGTTACAGAGAATAAACTGTGATTAAATTAGTTTAAAATTGTGAGAGATCTCACTTGAAGAAGAAAATAAGAATTAATGAACTATTATAGATGATATAATCTTTATTCTATTATAAATACCTTATTTCTCATTTAATAAACATTTTTATCATTTTAATAATAATCTAGGAAATTTTATACAAATTCATCTTTTTTAAAAATTTGAAAAACATAGAAACACCCTAAAATATATAATACACATCCCCTTGGTGACAATAGATACTATATATAAAATATTATACAACACACACACACATATATACTACGTATCTAAAGAGTTTAATAATTATAAAACCCCCCTCCCCCTTCATGTGAAATATATTTGTTCTTCGTAAGGCTATTACCTTAAGAAAGAATAAATGCATACTGTGTAATATATTTTCCCCTATACATAATATTTCTCCCTTAGAAAACATTTAGTATGTAATATAATTTTATAATACATAATATATATCCATCTAACATAAGGTCATTTCCCTAGAAAAAATCCATGTGTAATATATTACTTCATACATAATATATTTACTTATAGATAAAATTATATGTAACATATTACTCTCTTTATCATATATTTTTCTTACAAAGTTTTTGATAAATGAAATTTTCTTCAATGCATTATATATATTCCTCATATGTAATATATATATATATATATTACTTGTACAAAATTTAGTACATAATATATTTTCCAAATGTGTATGGTTTGTATCTTTAAAAAAGTGATATGTAATATATTTATTCAATGTATAATATATAATCTATATATATAATATTTTATTTTTTTATGTATGATTTTTTCCATAGAAAATGTTTTGATACATAACATATTTCATATTTAATATATTTTATTTAGGAATATTTATATATGTATTATATTTATATTCACATATAAGATATATAACATAAACTAATTTCATATGAAATATATTTTATTCCATATATAATTTATTTTTTGAATGCTCCTGGTTTTTAACTTGGCTAAAAAAATATAAGAAATATTTTTTTTTCTCCCCTATGATGTGTAGGTTTTTATATGAAGAGATTTTTTGGAAAATCATAAAAAAACTCTAAAATACCTTAAATCACTCCAAATCACCATCATTCGATTTGAGTACCTATATTTTCTCCTGAACATATCTAATACTTAAAATTGAAGATAAATAAATAATTGAGCTTGAAAATTTACCAAAACTTGATTCTCAACTAACTCTAACACTCCTAATAGCTCCACGGGGTCCCAATGCACAAGGTCAACCCAAGTATCAAGCCAAATCACTATTAAAACATATAGATTCATTAATTAACAATTTAACCCATTGAAATATAGATTTCTAAAATTATTCAAATAGGTTAATCATTTTATAAAAAACCAAAGAAGGTTATACTGGCTGTAGTTATGTATATTACACATATATTGAAAAGGAAAGCTTGAAAATTATGGACATACCTTATGATATGTGTTCCCTCTAATTCCCAATTCCTTAATACATTCATGAGTTCATTACATTCCATTCTAATCATCAGGAGAAAAATATCAAGAATCCATGTATAACAACAATTAAAAATTTCACTGGTGGTGAGATAACAACAATGTTGATTTCAAGTGAAAAATAATGATGCGATACCTGTAACTAATTAGAATTATTAATTATAATTAAACCAAATCTAGTTATTTTAATTTTTAAACATTCACTACATTATTTAATAAGTTTTCTATATGTTCTTTATTTATTTTAAAATTTTTTTTTCCAAAACTTCATAAATCCCTTCTTATTTTTGAAATATGTTTGATATAAATTTATTGAGATTTATAAATTTAATAACTAGAAGTTAAAAATATGAAAGATTTAATAATGGAAGAACGATTTTAAACTTTATAGTCTAAAAAATCCCCATGAAAATAGTGTAATATAACTTAGGAATCATTACACCAAGTCAACACCCTCACATACTAAAACAAAATACTTCTCATGGAAAAAGATTTCAATGAGAACAAAATCATAAAATAAATGAAAAAATATTTACATAGTTTAGACATTAGTCCTATATCCCTAAGAGAACACTACTGGCTCCTTTCATTTCATGGAAGTTACAATATTACAATTAGAGTTGATCCTATGTAATATTTTGCAACCTTATATCTATATAGATAATCTAAAGACACACATTTACATGTGGTATCACCCCACCATTTTAGTGGGGAAAGTCCATTTTACTAGTTTCACCACATTATGATATTTTTAGGGGACCCACCATTGGTTATAGTAACATCTAATCGCCAATAAGTTACCCAACCATGACCGCTAAATTCTGATGAATGTGAAAGTTAGTCTTTTATTTCTCACCGGAGAGCCTTATTTATTTCTTGGGCATATACCCATTAGGATAATTTATGTTTCTTTATGAATTAACTTTACATATGTCATAAATTATACATTCCATCCTCCAAACCACTACCCATTAGTACACCTTCATATTGAAACATGTAATTCGGGACCACTACATCCATTGGACATTTTTTTATCGTGATTCTTGATTAGGATGAATCATTAATTTATATTTTTATCCTTTAAAATGATTTAATTGAAACATATAAAAAACATCACATTTCCTAACAATATTCCACTTGAAGAATACTTATAAGTAAACACGGTAAACACTAAAACTTAGAAAAAAATGAATCCTTCTAACTTTTGTATAAAAAATAACATCAGTATCCCACTTTTTAGTCACTCTAGACCTATTGAGGCACAATGTTTCCATAGAATTTTTTGAACAAAATCCTTTGTTAACATGTCATAAAAATTATAAATTCCTGCAATCTTATATTGCTCTAGTATTATATCCTCAAACATATTCAAGATGAAATAATATTTCAGGTTAATGTGATTTGTCTATGAGTACAACCATGAATTATTCTCTAAATGAATTATAATTTAACGATCAATGGATAATGATTCAACACAATAAATCCTTAAAATATATTTTAATATACACTTCAACCATATCAATTCTTTCCCTAATTCTATTATAATCACAAGTTTCGCTTCTATTGTGGATACTTCTATCTCTAACCACAACCTCAATATCTAGCTTATGGTTACCCCTTAATGATTAAACCCCAAACTTATAAACTCCTATATATATCAATATCTCCTCTAAATTTCACATCCACATAACCCCACAATAGACAATTAGTTCCAAAAAATATGGCGATATTTTTTATCATGTTAGATATTATGTCTTTTAATCCTTTCAAATATAAGATAATCTACATCACAACATCTAAATGTTCTTTTCCCATGTTCACTAAAAATTGACTAAAAAATCTCATTTTAAATGAAAAATCCATCCTTCTATATTCCATGATTGATATCAAATTTCCTTTCACCGATGATAATGGAACATTCTCTATGTACATAGCCTCTTATTCTAATTTTGGTGATTTATCGTTGTTTATTTTTAAGTGTATAGCCAATTTGGTTTACATAAAATTTCATCTGGTCATTCTAAATACTTCAATGACCTTCCAGATATAGTTTTTATAATAAAAAACAAAAATTTTACTCTTCTTGAATCTCTAAATCCACATCACCAATATTTTCTCGGATTCCCCAAGATCTCTTATCTTGAACATTTTGTAAAAAGCATACTTCATGTAACATCCTAGGTTTTTATTGAATAATTCATTTTCATATCTATTAATATATTTGAATTTAATATTAATTTTAGTTTAAATGGGATACTATGTTCTATAGCGTACCTGACACACAATAATGTGTTTCTCTAAAATCTTACATTGCACAAAACATTGAGTTATACTGAAAAATAATACAATAATAATATTATTATTTTAAACGGTAGTGAACACCTAATTGTTGTATTAGTGGGAATTAACTGAATTAACTATATTATTATTTTATATATTTATTAAATGTATATAAATTTATCTAATGAATTTTAGAGGCTTAAAATGAGAATGAATCTAATTTTAAGCATAAAATACTCTAATATTTTTAATAGGTCGTTTTACTGCCTTTTGACGGTGAACCCTTTTTAAAAATAGTTTTTGTCACTTTTTTATGTTATATATGAAAAAATAAACTTCTTTTTAGAATTGGGACATAAAAATTTAATTTTGGTATTTTTTCTGATAAAATTCATTTTTTAATGAATAGTGAAAGACACTAAATTTTAATTCAAAATAGCCTTTTCATCTAATTTATTTATATAGATAGATAGTCTTTTTAATTGGTTTTAATGAATAACCAGATAATATTTTTATAATTTAATACAATTATGGTCATTTAAAGTAATTTCACATTTTAATTGGACATAAAAACATGTCAATCTTTTTATAGTTTTTACTTCTTAAGAAGTCGTTTTCTAGTTTTGACAACATGAATTAATTTTAAGTTAATTTCTTCCAATTCTATGTTTTTAATTTAGAAAAATGGATTCCATATTTAGAATCAAAATTTCCAAATTATGTAAATAGGTACCCTTTATTTTTGGACATTATAAATAGTAACTTCAATAATTATTTTTATTTACCATAGTTAAAGGGTAAATCAGTTAAATAAGGTTAAAAAACAATATTATAATAATTTAAAACTACCCTAAAATGTGTCCTAATATTATTTTATGAGATATTTCAGACCATGATCATCCTTATGATGAACTTTTAGAATTTGGGAACCACTTGGGTGTGAAAATGACATTTTATAATATTTAATTTAAAGAAAATAGAAATATAACATTAACATGTATCTTTTATTAATTTTTTTAATATATGGTCATATAACTGATATATTTGACTATAAATAGTAATTGTAAATTTAAAATATTTCCTACATCATGGTATTTTATTTGTAATTTTTATACATTAAATAAATAAATTTATTTGTGACATAATGATGATACAATGATTAGCTTATTAATGAAATATTCAAATAAATAATATTATAAATATTAAATTAAATGTAATTTGAACCTTTTAATTCCATACAAGATTTTTTTGAATGAAATTTTTATGTTAAGTATTATTTAATTCCTTTTTTTCTAAGTAATAACGTATTTATGACTTTAGAAAAAATAAATTACTAAATAGTGTCAAAATTGACATAAATTAGTTTTTAAAACAAATACTATTTTATTAAATGATATAATAGTCTTAAAAATCTAAGATTTGTCCAAATAAATTTTATAATGTTAAAAATTTCCTTAATGATCCACTTGAGGTTCAATTGGTATTTTATAGTAACTATATTAACCATATAGTGTAAACATACAAGAAGACTTTGTAAGAGTTAATGCTTTTAACTAAGGGTTAATGCTAAAAGATAAGGTTACTTTTGTGACCTAAAATTTTCTAAAACCTATTGGATGAGATAATTTTGAACCATAATTATATTATCCTTTAATGTTATCACTTTTCAACTATTATAATTCTAAAATCATTTTATAATAAAACAATATTTCAAGACTTTCCTAAAGTTCCCCTCCTCCCTCTTATAAAAGGCTACCACATCTACCCACTTAATCACACCACTCAAGCCCATTGGCTCATCCAAATTATTCTAAAATAATCTCCCGAAATCCCTACCTTCCTTCTAGATGCCACACTATGGGCATAAATCTATCCTAAGTAGATCTTTTTTGGAAATCAAAAGGAGATATTTGAAAAAGAGGCATTTGTTTTATCACCTCTTTCAAAATTATTTTCTTATTCTACTTAATATTATTATATAATTTAAATAATAAAGTAATAAATATAGTATATTATATATGATAATATGTTATTTTAATTATGGGAAAACATTATACATCCTTTTATCCATCCTACTAATAATAATATAACCATGCATGTGTACGTACGAGTTACCGTCTCCACGCCGTGGTGCAATTTTTTATTTAATAAGAATTAATTTGGATGTGTATAGTGATGAGTATAATGGATTTAAATAATTAATATAAAATGATAATTATTATTTATAGTAAATATACCATCCAATTCAATACTATTTAACCATTAAGTGAGTGATATCATCGCTCGTGCATGCGTACAACCTACCATCTCCATGATGTGATGCGATTTATTCTACATGATATTCATTAAACCACAATTATATACGTGAATGGAATGAAAAATATGGTATATATTATATTTATATTGGATCAAGGCTTCTATAATTTTTATTTATTACATACCTTTATGTTTTCCATAATGTGTAAATATGATAATTTCATTTGAGGAAATGTGCACTACCGCCCCCTCAATGTAATATGACTCACTCATGCCATACATGGAACATATAAAGGATGATGTTAATGAAATTATGTAACATATATAACATATATATTACACTATAATTATAATATACCAATGTATTATTTAGTTTTCCATCAAATAATATGAAAAAGAAATGAAAGTTGCGTTAATGCGTACGTATGACCTACCGTCTCCATGAACGGTGCATTTAATTTATTATCTCCAAATTTTTTGGACTATTATAAATAAATATATACTAGATATATATGATATTTAAATCATGAATAATATTCTATAGATTATATAATTTTGACCACATAGATAATTTACATCAAACAAGTTCATTTTTGACTCAAGTACAAAAAATCAACAAAACGACCAATATGAACTTAAATAATTTTGTAATTTTTATAACATGGTAATAAGTGATATAAAAGGAATAATATAATTGAAAAATGTTCTCAAGAAATTATAAATGAACCTAATTTTATTATTCAGTAATATAAAGAATGAACGAGACAATTCAGATTTGAGGTAAGCCAAATCTCAACTTAATCTCCATTTATTGAGTTAAATATCCATGTCATTGGTTTTGTTTTTAAAAAAATATTTGTGAATGACCTATGATTGTTTTTGTAACACCCCAGGTAAATAAGGAATATGACATTTTTATATTTATCCATATTTGTGAATAAAATATTAATATGACTTTAAAGGGGATGCTATGCTCGATGGCGTACCCAACACGCAACAACGAGTTTCTTGGGAATCTTACGTTGCACTCTAATAATAAAATAATATTATTTTAAATGGTAGTTAACATGTAGCAGTTGTAATGGCGGGAATGAATAGAAATAACTAAAATATGATTATATATGTTCTTAAATATTTTTTACATTTATAAAATAAAAGATAAAGGCTTAAAATACGGAAAGAATTCAATTTTAGGCGTATATGCCCTAGTTTTCACTAAAGGTTCACTTATCACCTTTTGATGGAGAACCATCATTAAATATAGTTTTGTTCACTCTTATAAATTCATTTGTACCAAATAAAAATCTTCTTTAGAATCGGGACATCAAATTTTACTTTGTGTAAATTTTTGGTATCTTTCCGATAAAGTTCATTTTTTTAATGAATAGTGTAAAATGTTGTATTTTAATTCAAAACCACTTTTTAATCTAATTTATTTATATGATTTGATTATATTTTGAATTGGTTTTAAAGTGAAATTAGAAAATATTTTTACCATTAAATCCAATAGTGGTCGTTGGAATCAATTTCACTTTGAAATCAGACTTAAACTAGTGTTAATCTTTTGATACTTATTGTTTCATAAAACACGCTATTTGTCATGACAGCGGGAATTAATTATTAAATTAATTAATGTGACTTATATGTTTTGAATTTTTTAAAACGGACTTCATTTTTGAATTCAGAATATCAAATATAGGTTAGGGTGAATTTTTGGGATTTTTCTGAAAAACTTCAATTTTTGATGAATAGTGAAACCACTAAGTGGTACTTATAAAAACTGATTTTTCCGTTTAAAAGAAATTTTGCCATCATTGTGTTTTGATTTTCAAAAAATCCGACATACATGGTTGTCATTAAGAAGTAAAATGTGTTTCAATGAGATTAAAATAATTTTTTGGTGAATAGTAACTTATTAAGTTTTTAATCGCGATTAGAGGTAATTAGTGTAGTTTAAGATAAAAATGATATTATAAGAATGTGAAAACACCATGAAACTTGTCCTAAACCTATTGGTTGCATCATGGCCGACCAAGACAAGCCATGGGTCAACTTGGGGACCCCATGGATCCACTTTGGTTGGGAAATGACATAAATAACATTTTATTTAATGTAAAAGTAAAATTGACACAAACATGATATGTTTTACTAAAACAATTTTTAAGTGAGGTTATACAAGTCATATTTTTTATTATAATTATTAATTGGAAAGATAAAAAGATTTCATACATCATAGTATTTTTTTATAATTTTTAGACATTAAATAAATTAAATTATTTATGACATAATAATGATGCAGCGATGACATCATTATTTGACGATTTAAATAAAATGGAAAGATAATGTAAAATCTATGAACTACACATGTCCAAAACTTATTGGATGAGTTTATTTCGAAGCCTTATCACCTTATCCACGAATTATATCAATGTGGGACCTTTTAAAACCGAAACACATTTTCAAATAAATTAATATTTCTTTACTTTCCAAAAGTGCCCCTCCTCTCCTCTTATAAAAGGCCCCCACCTCTACCTCATTTAACACACTCCTCAAGCCTTTGGCTCGGCCAACCCCTGCCCATTTACTCTCTCCACATCCCTCTCCTCACCCTAGAGGATTCTCTTTGGGTAGAATCCTTTTAAAGGAAGCCTTTAGGCTCAAACCAAAAGGAGTTACACTTTTAAAGGTAATTCATTCTCTCATGTTCATTTGTTTTATTTTGCTTCTCCAACCCCCTTAACTCTTTTTATTTACTTATTTTGTAACAAAAACAGTATCTTCAATATACTAGGATGTTGGTATAAGATTTATTCGAGCTACACTCTCACACAACTACATCAAATGGTTAAAGAACATACGGTTTCCGTGGATGGTGAAATTCTGCCTCCCGAAACGATGATTGTTCAATACTCATTTAACACCTTCAAAGGTGGCCATTATGATGTCACTATTTTTATATATGATATATAATATGTTTATGTTTTCCTTAAGCTTATGTTTTTTTCATTTTGGGCATACCTTTATGGTTTCCATTATGGGTAGACGCGATATCTTCATTTAAGGAAGTGCGGACTACCGCCCCCTCAAAGTGATTTGATTCATTAAATACCATATGTGGGACGTATAAAGGATGGAACTAAGATATTATATATGATATTATACTGTAATTATAATATACCTTTATATCATTATTATTCTATTCTATAAAATATGAAATAGAAATGAAAGTAGCGTTCATGCGTACGTACGGCTTACCATCTCCATGAACGGTGCATTTCATTTCTTACCTCTAAATGATTATGTAATGTTATAAATGCATGAATGTACTGGATATATATTACATATATGATATCTACATAATGAATACAATTTTGGATATAATAAACATTTGGCCACACGAACAACATGTAATTGTAAGCAGTCCACTTTCGACTTAAGAACCAAATATCGGCAAAACAAATATTATTAACTTAAATGATTACATAATGTTTATGACATGGTAATAAGTGGTATAAAAGTAATAATGAACTTGAAAAAGGTTCTTAAGGAATTATAAATTAACTCAAGTTTATTATTCAGGAGATTAAGGAACGATCGAGTCAAGTCGGACCCGAGGTAAGGGATCCTACAACTCTCTTTCTTTTTAAGTACACTCTTTTATGTCATCTATATTAAGCTCATATTTCTTATGATTGGGATGTTCTTTTATATTAAATTTACTGTAATTTTTATGTTCATGTGATGAGATACCCTATTCTCTCTCATCAATCCTTTTTTGAAGTTTTGAGTGGCACCGTTAGGCTGCCGAACTTTCGTAAGAGATCTAACCTCTCTCTTTCTTTTTAAGTACTCTCCTTTATGTCACTTATTTTAAGCTCCTATTTGTTATGATGGGGGATGTTATTTCATATTCCTCTTTCTGTAAATTTTGTTGTAATGTGATGAGATACCCTATTTGATCTCATCAATCCATTTTTGGATGTTTTATGTGGCGCCGTTAGGCTGCCGAGTTTTCGTAAGGGATTTTTAATCTCACATTTATTCCCGTGATATTTATGCTACATTTGCCACAATTTCCTTTGAGTGGTGTATGTAATTCCATTATTCTACTCTTTGTATAATATAATTTCTTTTATGAGTATTTACATCAATTATTTATTTTTCTTCTTTCATGGGGTGTATGTTTTGAAAGATACCCAAGTCAGTAAGGGAACCTTTCACCCTCCTCTTTTTTTAAAAGACTTCTTTTGTTGGGTCTTTTAATTTACATATTGTTATGTTGGGATATGTTCTCATATATCCTTATTGATTTAAATTTTATGTCAAAGTGATGAGATACACTTTTTATCTCTCATCAACTCATTTTTATGTGATGCCGTTAGGCTGTCAAGGGAACTTTTTAACCCAATTTAGATTTCTATGGGTTCAACTGGTAGTCATTGAATATGTCATCCATTGAATATGTGTGAATGAAATTTTATTGTTTTACACTTAATATCCACTTATATTGGGTGTATATATATTTTTCACACATATTTTTTGAGATTTATTTGTCTTTAATTTAAGGATACCTTCTTTATAAGGGATTTTCATCACATTTGACATTTCTATTGAGGGTTCATTGATGTTATGCACCAATTCACTCTTATATGGTGTATATACTGTCCTTTGGAGTATTATATCATGAATACTTTTATTCTCATGATATTATAAAGTTCTGACTAAATGTTATTCCTCGATTATTGTATTCAAGTGTCTCTAATTTTGGTAAAATCCCTTTAACCAAAATATCGTTTTAAATGTTTTAATTATTTGTTCTTATTAATATCCATGTTTTCAAAATGGTTTTAAGGATTTATTTATATGGATATTAATGGTTTAAAATGTTAAAAGCTTCAAGGTGGTATGGGACACTTTGATTCAAAAATCTCTTTATTAAATGTTTTAAATGGTTTTGGAAATGGTTTCTTTTTGAATGGATTCATTAATTCAATATCCTAAAATGTTATATTGTGATTGAAATGTGGAAATGTTATGTTTCCTTTATTCATGTTTATGTGATACGATTATGTTATGGTTCTTGGGCATTGTTATGAAGAACGGGTGGTTCCGTGATAAACTAAGGGCGGATGAGCCCGATATAGCTCTCCAATGCATTGGGTAACGCGAAGGAGTGAAACGTTAAGGTTTCTCCGAAGAGATTTAGGGAATATACTGTGATGGGCATTCCAAACGTAACCAAGAGGGTTACTCCCTACGTAAGAATGTTATGAATGCCTCAAGTTACCTTTATGTCTTATATTTTCTATGATTTATTCATGATTTGATATGCCTATGTTTTATGGGTAAAGTATGATTTCATTCTTATGTATATATGAACTCATGTTTCCTTTCCATATTTTTATAACCCTTACTGAGATTTTTATGCTCATCCCAAGTTTTTGAAATGTTTTTCACAGGTCAAGGGAAAGTTACATGATGTGATGATAGTGTCAAGGATGTGTCAAGAAAGAATCCGTGTTTTATTTTAAATAGGTTTTCGTTGATGGGAAGAATGAATATTGTCTTTTATGTAACCACTTTGTTTAAATGTGGAATGTAATGCAAGTTTCATGATCTAATTCTCTAAAACTCTAAACCTGAAAAGATCCTCAATGTGTAATCTTGTAATAACTCAAGATTAAGTAAGGTTTAAGGCTGGGGCCTTATAGTTGGTATCAGAGGTCAGTTTAGATAACTTTAGAGGTTAGGGTATTCTTTAAGCATAATTGACAATTACCATAATGGTTAGGATTTAAGAAAGAGTCTTAGTTTTAGATAAAGTGAATGAGTAAGTATATATTATTGTCTATCTTACTCATTAGTACATGATGGTTTTTTTGATATACTCACACTGACCTTTTTGGTTTTAGTAAATGGCTGGATCTAGCAGGCACCAAAGTAACAGTGGATGTGAAGGAAACTGTGACAGTTTTTTGAGCAAGCAACTGAATGATATGGGAGCTGCAATGAGAACTCTTTTGATTATCCTCAACCAACTATCTGGAGTCATTATTGACCACCTAAACCTTGGATATTTCTCTAAGGCATCATATATGCAAGAAACAAATCCCTACGGAAGTACAGTTAATAATCATAAAGGTAAGTGTGTTCAAAAACCTATGTGTCAAAGATGTGGAAAGAAACACCTAGGAAAATGTTTCAAAGGGACAGAAATATGCTATAGATGTGGAAATGAAGGTCATAAAGCAAGAACCTGCCATGGAAAAAGGAAGCATCCAGTTGAATCGAGGAAAGGGAAAGAAGTTATTTCTGAGGGATCAATTGAATGTTTTAAATGTGGTGTGCATGGTCATTATGCAAACACATGTCCTATGAAGAAGTTTCGTGAATGGGGTCACCAAGAGCGTACCAATATTCGTTTACCAATACCTAATGCCATTCCAATTGAGGATGAAGAAACTGACAATGACCAATCAAAGGTATGTACGATTTCATGACTATTGTTTTCTTATTTTGGAATCTTAGGATATGATTCATGATTTTGTTTGTAGGAAAGATGTATTTCGGAATAAGTTGGAAAGGAATGGATAATGGATCATGAAGAATGTTTAATGAGTAAGATGTCAACATATAAGGGCTTCAATAGTTAGGGTGAAAATCTTAAGAGTATTAAGTCTCTTTTGATGATGGGGTTACATTAGAAGACTTTTTATATTATGTGTAACCCTGATGTTTAATATAGGCAAATTTTATTCAAGTAATAGTTATCTTTTCTTTTGTGGACATAGTTATAAAGAACCATTTGGGTTTATATGATCCTTACTTTTGAGGTAATTATGGGTTACCATATGTTATGATTGAAGTGAAAGGCATGAGATAAAATTGAGGTTAAATTATGTTATGGTTATTTTTGATGATTTTATCCCTTTTTGGGTAATTATTTGAGAATTATATAGTTTTGGAAAAAGGACAACACGAAGACCGTGTGACAACCCGTCGCGTCAGACAATGCTGCGGGAATCGAACCCACAACCAAAGTGCGACTGGAATTTATCGCCTACCACTGGACTACGTGAAGTCCCTGGTTAGTTTGACTGCTTCTTTTTAGTTATATGATTTTATTAATTAAGAGTATGTTTATTTTGGAGGATATGTGATTCGGATAATTACTTTTCAATGTGAGACTTTAGGAGCAACTGATGTTGTTTGGAGATAAATGTTACGATTTAACTTGGAAGACTATGTGACTAAATCCTTCAAATATTTGGGTTTCAATCTTATATTGGTTTACTTTGAATAATTTTATGGACAAATTCTTTATCGGATGGTCCTCGTTGAACTTTGGGTTTTGTTGGACAAATTTTGGAGATTAAGAATAAATTTTCTTTTTTATAAGGGTTTATCCTTTTCTGGATTATCTGATCTTGTACTAACCTTTTTGGTTTTGGTTTTGGTTAAAGCCTAAATACATGGGATGTATATAGTTCTCTTTTGGGGATTAGGTGATTCTCTAGAAGTTGATTATAGTACTCTTAATGCGAAAAAGTCTCCCTAAATACTCGTCATTTGGAAAAAATATGAGTTTGACTAAGGAATCTAGTAAAAGTTGAAAGTCAACATGATAAGTGATTATGATTCCTTATGAATAAATTCCTCAATAAAAAGTAACTTAATACAAAAATGTTGTCTATTAACTTTTCCTACTGGGGAACCCAACACCGTTTAACCCATCACAAGTTTGTGATTTTCTTATTGTTAACTTTCTCCTAAACATGTTTTCTATCACTCTCCATCAGAACATGACCCTATGTTTTCTCCTCCATGTCCATATTTTCATACTTAGAATCCTAGTATGGGTTAACTCGGGTGACCTCTGTGCTTATCTTTCTTTATTATAAAGTGATTGTTTTACCGACTCTTGTTCCGATGTGGGACGTTCAAGGATGTTTCCAAGCGCAATTTTAAAATTGCGAGGACGCAATTCCCAAAAAGGGGGAAGGATGTAACAACCCAGGTAAATAAGGAATATGACATTTTCATATTTATCCATATTTGTGAATAAGATATTAATATGACTTTAAAGGGAATGCTATGCTCGATGGCGTACCCAACACGCAACAACGAGTTTCTTGGGAATCTTACGTTGCACTCTAATAATAAAATAATATTATTTTAAATGGTAGTTAACATGTAGCCGTTGTAATGGCGGGAATGGATAGAAATAACTAAAATATGATTATATATGTTCTTAAATATTTTTTACATTTATACAATAAAAGATAAAGGCTTAAAATACGGAAAGAATTCAATTTTAGGCGTATATGCCCTAGTTTTCACTAAAGGTTCACTTATCACCTTTTGATGGAGAACCATCATTAAATATAGTTTTGTTCACTCTTATACATTCATTTGTACCAAATAAAACTCTTCTTTAGAATCGGGACATCAAATTTTACTTTGTGTAAATTTTTGGTATCTTTCCGATAAAGTTCATTTTTTTAATGAATAGTGTAAAATGTTGTATTTTAATTCAAAACCACTTTTTAATCTAATTTATTTATATGATTTGATTATATTTTGAATTGGTTTTAAAGTGAAATTAGAAAATATTTTTACCATTAAATCCAATAGTGGTCGTTGGAATCAATTTCACTTTGAAATCAGACTTAAACTAGTGTCAATCTTTTGATACTTATTGTTTTATAAAACACGCTATTTGTCATGACAGTGGGAATTAATTATTAAATTAATTAATGTGACTTATATGTTTTGAATTTTTTAAAATGGACTTCATTTTTGAATTCAGAATATCAAATATAGGTTAGGGTGAATTTTTGGGATTTTTCTGAAAAACTTCAATTTTTGATGAATAGTGAAACCACTAAGTGGTACTTATAAAAACTGATTTTTCCGTTTAAATGAAATTTTTCCATCATTGTGTTTTGATTTTCAAAAAATCCAACATACATGGTTGTCATTAAGAAGTAAATTTTGGTTCAATGAGATTAAAATAATTTTTTGGTGAATAGTAACTTATTAAGTTTTTAATCGCGATTAGAGGTAATTAGTGTAGTTTAAGATAAAAATGATATTATAAGAATGTGAAAACACCATGACACTTGTCCTACACCTATTGGTTGCATCATGGACGACCAAGACAAGCCATGGGTAAACTTGGGGACCCCATGGATCCACTTTGGTTGGGAAATGACATAAATAACATTTTATTTAATGTAAAAGTAAAATTGACACAAACATGATATGTTTTACTAAAACAATTTTTAAGTGGGGTTATACAAGTCATATTTTTTATTATAAATATTCATTGGAAAGATACAAAGATTTCATACATCATAGTATTTTGTTTATAATTTTTAGACATTAAATAAATTAAATTATTTATGACATAATAATGATGCATCGATGACATCATTATTTGAAGATTTAAATAAAATGGAAAGATAATGTAAAATCTATGAACTACACATGTCCAAAACTTATTGGATGAGTGGATTTAGAAGCCTTATCACCTTATCCACGAATTATATCAATGTGGGACCTTTAAAAACCGAAAAACATTTTCAAATAAATTAATATTTCTTTACTTTCCAAAAGTGCCCCTCCTCTCCTCTTATAAAAGGCCCCCACCTCTACCTCATTTAACACACTCCTCAAGCCTTTGGATCGGCCAACCCCTGCCCATTTACTCTCTACACATCCCTATCCTCACCCTAGAGGATTCCCTTTGGTCAGAATCCTTTCAAAGGAAGCCTTTAGGCTCAAACCAAAAGGAGTTACACTTTTAAAGGTAATTCATTCTCTCATGTTCATTTGTTTTATTTTGCTTCTCCAACCCCCTTAACTCTTTTTATTTACTTATTTTGTAACAAAAACAGTATCTTCAATATACTAGGATGTTGTTATAAGATTTATTCGAGCTACACTCTCACACAACTACATCAAATGGTTAAAGAACATACGGTTTCCGTGGATGGCGAAATTCTGCCTCCCGAAACGATGATTGTTCGATACTCATTTAACACCTTCAAAGGTGGCCATTATGATGTCACTATTTTTATATATGATATATAATATGTTTATGTTTTCCTTAAGCTTCTGTTTTTTTCATTTTGGGCATACCTTTATGGTTTCCATTATGGGTAAACGCGATATCTTCATTTAAGGAAGTGCGGACTACCGCCCCCTCAAAGTGATTTGATTCGTTAAATACCATATGTGGGACGTATAAAGTATGGAACTAAGATATTATATATGATATTATACTGTAATTATAATATACCTTTATATCATTATTATTCTATTCTATAAAATATGAAATAGAAATGAAAGTAGCGTTCATGCGTACGTACGGCTTACCGTCTCCATGAACGGTGCATTTCATTTCTTACCTCTAAATGATTATGTAATGTTATAAATGCATGCATGTACTGGATATATATGACATATATTAAATCTACATAATGAATACAATTCTGGATATAATAAACATTTGTCCACACGAACAACATGTAATTGTAAGCAGTCCACTTTCGAATTAAGAACCAAATATCAGCAAAACAAATATTATTAACTTAAATGATTACATAATATTTATGACATGGTAATAAGTGGTATAAAAGTAATAATGAACTTGAAAAAGGTTCTTAAGGAATTAGAAATTAACTCAAGTTTATTATTCAGGAGATTAAGGAACGATCGAGTCAAGTCGGACCCGAGGTAAGGGATCCTACAACTCTCTTTCTTTTTAAGTACACTCTTTTATGTCATCTATATTAAGCTCATATTTCTTATGATTGGGATGTTCTTTTATATTAAATTTACTGTAATTTTTATGTTCATGTGATGAGATACCCTATTCTCTCTCATCAATCCTTTTTTGAAGTTTTGAGTGGCACCGTTAGGCTGCCGAACTTTCGTAAGAGATCTAACCTCTCTCTTTCTTTTTAAGTACTCTCCTTTATGTCACTTATTTTAAGCTCCTATTTGTTATGATGGGGGATGTTATTTCATATTCCTCTTTCTGTAAATTTTGTTGTAATGTGATGAGATACCCTATTTGATCTCATCAATCCATTTTTGGATGTTTTATGTGGCGCCGTTAGGCTGCCGAGTTTTCGTAAGGGATTTTTAATCTCACATTTATTCCCGTGATATTTATGCTACATTTGCCACAATTTCCTTTGAGTGGTGTATGTAATTCCATTATTCTACTCTTTGTATAATATAATTTCTTTTATGAGTATTTACATCAATTATTTATTTTTCTTCTTTCATGGGGTGTATGTTTTGAAAGATACCCAAGTCAGTAAGGGAACCTTTCACCCTCCTCTTTTTTTAAAAGACTTCTTTTGTTGGGTCTTTTAATTTACATATTGTTATGTTGGGATATGTTCTCATATATCCTTATTGATGTAAATTTTATGTCAAAGTGATGAGATACACTTTTTATCTCTCATCAACTCATTTTTATGTGATGCCGTTAGGCTGTCAAGGGAACTTTTTAACCCAATTTAGATTTCTTTGGGTTCAACTGGTAGTCATTGAATATGTCATCCATTGAATATGTGTGAATGAAATTTTATTGTTTTACACTTAATATCCACTTATATTGGGTGTATATATATTTTTCACACATATTTTTTGAGATTTATTTGTCCTTAATTTAAGGATACCTTCTTTATAAGGGATTTTCATCACATTTGACATTTCTATTGAGGGTTCATTGATGTTATGCACCAATTCACTCTTATATGGTGTATATACTGTCCTTTGGAGTATTATATCATGAATCCTTTTATTCTCATGATATTATAAAGTTCTGACTAAATGTTATTCCTCGATTATTGTATTCAAGTGTCTTTAATTTTGGTAAAATCCCTTTAACCAAAATATCGTTTTAAATGTTTTAATTATTTGTTCTTATTAATATCCATGTTTTCAAAATGGTTTTAAGGATTTATTTATATGGATATTAATGGTTTAAAATGTTAAAAGCTTCAAGGTGGTATGGGACACTTTGATTCAAAAATCTCTTTATTAAATGTTTTAAATGGTTTTGGAAATGGTTTCTTTTTGAATGGATTCATTAATTCAATATCCTAAAATGTTATATTGTGATTGAAATGTGGAAATGTTATGTTTCCTTTATTCATGTTTATGTGATACGATTATGTTATGGTTCTTGGGCATTGTTATGAAGAACGGGTGGTTCCGTGATAAACTAAGGGCGGATGAGCCCGATATAGCTCTCCAATGCATTGGGTAACGCGAAGGAGTGAAACGTTAAGGTTTCTCCGAAGAGATTTAGGGAATATACTGTGATGGGCATTCCAAACGTAACCAAGAGGGTTACTCCCTACGTAAGAATGTTATGAATGCCTCAAGTTACCTTTATGTCCTATGTTTTCTATGATTTATTCATGATTTGATATGCCTACGTTTTATGGGTAAAGTATGATTTCATTCTTATGTATATATGAACTCATGTTTCCTTTCCATATTTTTATAACCCTTACTGAGATTTTTATGCTCATCCCAAGTTTTTGAAATGTTTTTCACAGGTCAAGGGAAAGTTACATGATGTGATGATAGTGTCAAGGATGTGTCAAGAAAGAATCCGTGTTTTATTTTAAATAGGTTTTCGTTGATGGGAAGAATGAATATTGTCTTTTATGTAACCACTTTGTTTAAATGTGGAATGTAATGCAAGTTTCATGATCTAATTCTCTAAAACTCTAAACCTGAAAAGATCCTCAATGTGTAATCTTGTAATAACTCAAGATTAAGTAAGGTTTAAGGCTGGGGCCTTATAGTTGGTATCAGAGGTCAGTTTAGATAACTTTAGAGGTTAGGGTATTCTTTAAGCATAATTGACAATTACCATAATGGTTAGGATTTAAGAAAGAGTCTTAGTTTTAGATAAAGTGAATGAGTAAGTATATCTTATTGTCTATCTTACTCATTAGTACATGATGGTTTTTTTGATATACTCACACTGACCTTTTTGGTTTTAGTAAATGGCTGGATCTAGCAGGCACCAAAGTAACAGTGGATGTGAAGGAAACTGTGACAGTTTTTTGAGCAAGCAACTGAATGATATGGGAACTGCAATGAGAACTCTTTTGATTATCCTCAACCAACTATCTGGAGTCATTATTGACCACCTAAACCTTGGATATTTCTCTAAGGCATCATATATGCAAGAAACAAATCCCTACGGAAGTACAGTTAATAATCATAAAGGTAAGTGTGTTCAAAAACCTATGTGTCAAAGATGTGGAAAGAAACACCTAGGAAAATGTTTCAAAGGGACAGAAATATGCTATAGATGTGGAAATGAAGGTCATAAAGCAAGAACCTGCCATGGAAAAAGGAAGCATCCAGTTGACTCGAGGAAAGGGAAAGAAGTTATTTCTGAGGGATCAATTGAATGTTTTAAATGTGGTGTGCATGGTCATTATGCAAACACATGTCCTATGAAGAAGTTTCGTGAATGGGGTCACCAAGAGCGTACCAATATTCGTTTACCAATACCTAATGCCATTCCAATTGAGGATGAAGAAACTGACAATGACCAATCAAAGGTATGTACGATTTCATGACTATTGTTTTCTTATTTTGGAATCTTAGGATATGATTCATGATTTTGTTTGTAGGAAAGATGTATTTCGGAATAAGTTGGAAAAGAATGGATAATGGATCATGAAGAATGTTTAATGAGTAAGATGTCAACATATAAGGGCTTCAATAGTTAGGGTGAAAATCTTAAGAGTATTAAGTCTCTTTTGATGATGGGGTTACATTAGAAGACTTTTTATATTATGTGTAACCCTGATGTTTAATATAGGCAAATTTTATTCAAGTAATAGTTATCTTTTCTTTTGTGGACATAGTTATAAAGAACCATTTGGGTTTATATGATCCTTACTTTTGAGGTAATTATGGGTTACCATATGTTATGATTGAAGTGAAAGGCATGAGATAAAATTGAGGTTAAATTATGTTATGGTTATTTTTGATGATTTTATCCCTTTTTGGGTAATGATTTGAGAATTATATAGTTTTGGAAAAAGGACAACACGAAGACCGTGTGACAACCCGTCGCGTCAGACAATGCTGCGGGAATCGAACCCACAACCAAAGTGCGACTGGAATTTATCGCCTACCACTGGACTACGTGAAGTCCCTGGTTAGTTTGACTGCTTCTTTTTAGTTATATGATTTTATTAATTAAGAGTATGTTTATTTTGGAGGATATGTGATTAGGATAATTACTTTTCAATGTGAGACTTTAGGAGCAACTGATGTTGTTTGGAGATAAATGTTACGATTTAACTTGGAAGACTATGTGACTAAATCCTTCAAATATTTGGGTTTCAATCTTATATTGGTTTACTTTGAAGAATTTTATGGACAAATTCTTTATCGGATGGTCCTCGTTGAACTTTGGGTTTTGTTGGACAAATTTTGGAGATTAAGAATAAATTTTCTTTTTTATAAGGGTTTATCCTTTTCTGGATTATCTGATCTTGTACTAACCTTTTTGGTTTTGGTTTTGGTTAAAGCCTAAATACATGGGATGTATATAGTTCTCTTTTGGGGATTAGGTGATTCTCTAGAAGTTGATTATAGTACTCTTAATGCGAAAAAGTCTCCCTAAATACTCGTCATTTGGAAAAAATATGAGTTTGACTAAGGAATCTAGTAAAAGTTGAAAGTCAACATGATAAGTGATTATGATTCCTTATGAATAAATTCCTCAATAAAAAGTAACTTAATACAAAAATGTTGTCTATTAACTTTTCCTACTGGGGAACCCAACACCGTTTAACCCATCACAAGTTTGTGATTTTCTTATTGTTAACTTTCTCCTAAACATGTTTTCTATCACTCTCCATCAGAACATGACCCTATGTTTTCTCCTCCATGTCCATATTTTCATACTTAGAATCCTAGTATGGGTTAACTCGGGTGACCTCTGTGCTTATCTTTCTTTATTATAAAGTGATTGTTTTACCGACTCTTGTTCCGATGTGGGACGTTCAAGGATGTTTCCAAGCGCAATTTTAAAATTGCGAGGACGCAATTCCCAAAAAGGGGGAAGGATGTAACACCCCAGGTAAATAAGGAATATGAAATTTTCATATTTATCCATATTTGTGAATAAGATATTAATATGACTTTAAAGGGGATGCTATGCTCGATGGCGTACCCAACACGCAACAACGAGTTTTTTTGGGAATCTTACGTTGCACTCTAATAATAAAATAATATTATTTTAAATGGTAGTTAACATGTAGCCGTTGTAATGGCGGGAATGGATAGAAATAACTAAAATATGATTATATATGTTCTTAAATATTTTTTACATTTATACAATAAAAGATAAAGGCTTAAAATACGGAAAGAATTCAATTTTAGGCGTATATGCCCTAGTTTTCACTAAAGGTTCACTTATCACCTTTTGATGGAGAACCATCATTAAATATAGTTTTGTTCACTCTTATACATTCATTTGTACCAAATAAAACTCTTCTTTAGAATCAGGACATCAAATTTTACTTTGTGTAAATTTTTGGTATCTTTCCGATAAAGTTCATTTTTTTAATGAATAGTGTAAAATGTTGTATTTTAATTCAAAACCACTTTTTAATCTAATTTATTTATATGATTTGATTATATTTTGAATTGGTTTTAAAGTGAAATTAGAAAATATTTTTACCATTAAATCCAATAGTGGTCGTTGGAATCAATTTCACTTTGAAATCAGACTTAAACTAGTGTCAATCTTTTGATACTTATTGTTTTATAAAACACGCTATTTGTCATGACAGTGGGAATTAATTATTAAATTAATTAATGTGACTTATATGTTTTTAATTTTTTAAAATGGACTTCATTTTTGAATTCATAATATCAAATATAGGTTAGGGTGAATTTTTGGGATTTTTCTGAAAAACTTCAATTTTTGATGAATAGTGAAACCACTAAGTGGTACTTATAAAAACTGATTTTTCCGTTTAAATGAAATTTTTCCATCATTGTGTTTTGATTTTCAAAAAATCCGACATACATGGTTGTCATTAAGAAGTAAATTTTGGTTCAATGAGATTAAAATAATTTTTTGGTGAATAGTAACTTATTAAGTTTTTAATCGCGATTAGAGGTAATTAGTGTAGTTTAAGATAAAAATGATATTATAAGAATGTGAAAACACCATGACACTTGTCCTACACCTATTGGTTGCATCATGGAAGACCAAGACAAGCCATGGGTAAACTTGGGGACCCCATGGATCCACTTTGGTTGGGAAATGACATAAATAACATTTTATTTAATGTAAAAGTAAAATTGACACAAACATGATATGTTTTACTAAAACAATTTTTAAGTGGGGTTATACAAGTCATATTTTTTATTATAAATATTCATTGGAAAGATACAAAGATTTCATACATCAAAGTATTTTGTTTATAATTTTTAGACATTAAATAAATTAAATTATTTATGACATAATAATGATGCATCGATGACATCATTATTTGAAGATTTAAATAAAATGGAAAGATAATGTAAAATCTATGAACTACACATGTCCAAAACTTATTGGATGAGTGGATTTAGAAGCCTTATCACCTTATCCACGAATTATATCAATGTGGGACCTTTTAAAACCGAAACACATTTTCAAATAAATTAATATTTCTTTACTTTCCAAAAGTGCCCCTCCTCTCCTCTTATAAAAGGCCCCCACCTCTACCTCATTTAACACACTCCTCAAGCCTTTGGATCGGCCAACCCCTGCCCATTTACTCTCTAAACATCCCTATCCTCACCCTAGAGGATTCCCTTTGGTCAGAATCCTTTTAAAGGAAGCCTTTAGGCTGAAACCAAAAGGAGTTACACTTTTAAAGGTAATTCATTCTCTCATGTTCATTTGTTTTATTTTGCTTCTCCAACCCCTTAACTCTTTTTATTTACTTATTTTGTAACAAAAACAGTATCTTCAATATACTAGGATGTTGTTATAAGATTTATTCTAGCTACACTCTCACACAACTACATCAAATGGTTAAAGAACATACGGTTTCCGTGGATGGCGAAATTCTGCCTCCTGAAACGATGATTGTTCGATACTCATTTAACACCTTCAAAGGTGGCCATTATGATGTCACTATTTTTATATATGATATATAATATGTTTATGTTTTCCTTAAGCTTCTGTTTTTTTCATTTTGGGCATACCTTTATGGTTTCCATTATGGGTAAACGCGATATCTTCATTTAAGGAAGTGCGGACTACCGCCCCCTCAAAGTGATTTGATTCGTTAAATACCATATGTGGGACGTATAAAGTATGGAAATAAGATAATATATATGATATTATACTGTAATTATAATATACCTTTATATCATTATTATTCTATTCTATAAAATATGAAATAGAAATGAAAGTAGCGTTCATGCGTACGTACGGCTTACCGTCTCCATGAACGGTGCATTTCATTTCTTACCTCTAAATGATTATGTAATGTTATAAATGCATGCATGTACTGGATATATATGACATATATTAAATCTACATAATGAATACAATTCTGGATATAATAAACATTTGTCCACACGAACAACATGTAATTGTAAGCAGTCCACTTTCGACTTAAGAACCAAATATCGGCAAAACAAATATTATTAACTTAAATGATTACATAATATTTATGACATGGTAATAAGTGGTATAAAAGTAATAATGAACTTGAAAAAGGTTCTTAAGGAATTAGAAATTAACTCAAGTTTATTATTCAGGAGATTAAGGAACGATCGAGTCAAGTCGGACCCGAGGTAAGGGATCCTACAACTCTCTTTCTTTTTAAGTAAACTCTTTTATGTCATCTATATTAAGCTCATATTTCTTATGATTGGGATGTTCTTTTATATTAAATTTACTGTAATTTTTATGTTCATGTGATGAGATACCCTATTCTCTCTCATCAATCCTTTTTTGAAGTTTTGAGTGGCACCGTTAGGCTGCCGAACTTTCGTAAGAGATCTAACCTCTCTCTTTCTTTTTAAGTACTCTCCTTTATGTCACTTATTTTAAGCTCCTATTTGTTATGATGGGGGATGTTCTTTAATATTCCTCTTTCTGTAAATTTTGTTGTAATGTGATGAGATACCCTATTTGATCTCATCAATCCATTTTTGGATGTTTTATGTGGCGCCGTTAGGCTGCCGAGTTTTCGTAAGGGATTTTTCATCTCACATTTATTCCCGTGATATTTATGCTACATTTGCCACAATTTCCTTTGAGTGGTGTATGTATTTACATTATTATACTCTTTGTGTAATATAATTTCTTTTATGAGTATTTACATCAATTATTTATTGTTCTTCTTTCATGGGGTGTATGTTTTGAAAGATACCCAAGTCAGTAAGGGAACCTTTCACCCTCCTCTTTTTTTAAAAGACTTATTTTGTTGGGTCTTTTAATTTACATATTGTTATGTTGGGATATGTTCTCATATATCCTTATTGATGTAAATTTTATGTCCAAGTGATGAGATACACTTTTTATCTCTCATCAACTCATTTTGATGTGATGCCGTTAGGCTGTCAAGGGAACTTTTTAACCCAATTTCGATTTCTTTGGGTTCAACTTGTAGTCATTGAATATGTCATCCATTTAATATGTGTGAATGACATTTTATTGTTTTACACTTAATATCCACTTATATTGGGTGCATATATATATTTTTCACACATATTTTTTGAGATTTATTTGTCCTTAATTTAAGGATACCTTCTTTATAAGGGATTTTCATCACATTTGACATTTCTATTGAGGGTTCATTGATGTTATGCACCAATTCACTCTTATATGGTGTATATACTGTCTTTTGGAGTATTATATCATGAATCCTTTTATTCTCATGATATTATAAAGTTCTGACTAAATGTTATTCCTCGATTATTGTATTCAAGTGTCTCTAATTTTGGTAAAACCCCTTTAACCAAAATATCGTTTTAAATGTTTTAATTATTTGTTCTTATTAATATCCATGTTTTCAAAATGGTTTTAAGGATTTATTTATATGGATATTAATGGTTTAAAATGTTAAAAGCTTCAAGGTGGTATGGGACACTTTGATTCAAAAATCTCTTTATTAAATGTTTTAAATGGTTTTGGAAATGGTTTCTTTTTGAATGGATTCATTATTTCCATATCCTAAAATGTTATATTGTGATTGAAATGTGGAAATGTTATGTTTCCTTTATTTATGTTTATGTGATACGATTATGTTATGGTTCTTGGGCATTGTTATGAAGAACGGGTGGTTCCGTGATAAACTAAGGGCGGGTGAGCCCGATATAGCTCTCCAATGCATTGGGTAACGCGAAGGAGTGAAACGTTAAGGTTTCTCCGAAGAGATTTAGGGAATATACTGTGATGGGTATTCCAAACGTAACCAAGAGGGTTACTCCCTACGTAAGAATGTTATGAATGCCTCAAGTTACCTTTATGTCTTATGTTTTCTATGATTTATTCATGATTTGATATGCCTATGTTTTATGGGTAAAGTATGATTTCATTCTTATGTATATATGAACTCATGTTTCCTTTCCATATTTTTATAACCCTTACTGAGATTTTTATGCTCATCCCAAGTTTTTGAAATGTTTTTCACAGGTCAAGGGAAAGTTACATGATGTGATGATAGTGTCAAGGATGTGTCAAGAAAGAATCCGTGTTTTATTTTAAATAGGTTTCCGTTGATGGGAAGAATGAATATTGCCTTTTATGTAACCACTTTGTTTAAATGTGGAATGTAATGCAAGTTTTATGATCTAATTCTCTAAAACTCTAAACCTGAAAAGATCCTCAATGTGTAATCATGTAATAACTCAAGATTAAGTAAGGTTTAAGTCTGGGGCCTTATAGTTTTACACTAAATATCCACTTATATTGGGAGTATTAATATTTTTCACACATAATTATCTCATTTATTTATCCTTAATCTAATGATACGATCTTTTTAAGAGATTTCGTCTCAATTTACATTCCATTGAGAATTATTTTTTGTTATGCACCGATTCAGTTTTATATGGTGTATATAATTCCCTTTGACATATTATATCATGAATCTTGTTATTATCATGATATTATATATTTTGTTTAGTTTTATTCTTTAATTATTTTTATTGAAGTATTTTCTCAAGAGGTAAGGGACTCTTGAACTAAAACATAAATTTAAATGTTTTAAAGATTTATTCTTATAAATATTTCTAATTAATGCCCATGTTTTCAAAATGGTTTTAAGAATTTATTTATATGGACAAGAGTGTTTTAAAGTGTGAATTAATTTCAAAATATTCAAATTGGTATGAGACACTTTGATCAAAATATCTTATTTTTTAATGTTTTAAGTTAATTGATTAATTCAATATCTTGAAATGATATCTTGGGATTTCATTATGGAAATGTTATTTTTAATTTATTATTGTTTCTTGCATTATGATTATGTTATGTATCTTGGAAATTGTTTATGTATACATCTGGTTATGTGATAAAGCAAGGGTGAGTGGGCTCATGATAGCTCTCCAATTCATTGGATAACATTACAGAGGTAAACTTTAAGGTTTCTCCAAAGAGATTTAGGGAATATACTATGATGGGTATTCCAAACGTAACAATGAAGGTTACTACCTTTGTATACGTGAAAGATAAAATGTAAGTATGTTATGAATGTCACAAGTCAACATTATGATTTATGATTTCTATGAGTTATTCATATATCTTATGATTTAATGAGGTGTGTTAAAGGGATTATATTTGACGAGTAAAAATTATGATTTTATTGATTAGTTTGTATTTATAGAGTAATTATTTCTTTCCTTATTTTATATACCTTACTAATCTTTTTATTTGCATCCCATGTTTTTGAAATGTTTTTCATAGGGTATAAGGATGGGTAAGATAAAGTAATAGTTGAAGAAGATTTTTATCAAGAGAATAATTCTTGTTTTTTAGGAATTTTATTGTTGTGAAAAAAAGGATAGAGTAGAAGTTTATACTTTCTATTATTTGAGATATAATGTAAAATATATTGATTAATTATCTAAAACTACACTCCTGAAAAGATTCTCAATGTGAAAGAAAGTAAATTCTTGATAAAAAATTAATATTTTGTTATGTTTAAGGGTTCAGAATTAAAATTGGTATTAGAGGCTGGTCTATATAACTTTAGAGGTTAGGGTGTTATTTAAGTGTAAGTGACATTTTTTATATAACCATAATGGTTATAATATTAGAAAGACTCATAGTTATTTTAGATAAATTTAATGAGTTTAAGATAAAATGAATAAGTATATCTTAGTGTTTACCCTCCTCATAAGAGAGTATATGATGATTTTACTAATATAATCACACTGACCTTTTTGGTTTTAGTAAATGGCTGGATCTAGCAGGTGATAAAGTAAAAAATGGATGTGAAGGAAACTGTGGTGGTTTTATGAATAATCAACCAAATGAAATGGGAGATTCAATGATAAATATTGTGGTTATTCTTAACCAACTATCTGGAGTTAGGATTCACCAATTGAACCTTGGTGATTTTTCTGAGGCATCATATAGATGAGAAATGAATCCCTATATATGTTCAGGTAATAATCATAAAGGTAAGTACATTCAACAACCTATGTGTTAAGGATGTGGAAATAATCACCTAGGAAAATGTTTCAATGGTACAATAAGATGTTATAGATGTGGTAATCATGGTTATAAAGAAATAACCTACCATATAAAAAAGGAAGCGTTTAGTTGACTCTAAGAAATAAAAATATGTTATTTCTAAAAGTTCAATTGAATATTTTAAATGTTGTGTTTATGGTAATTATGAAAATTGATGTCCTATGAAGAAGTTTTGGGAATGGGATCATCATGAACATACAAATATATGTTTATAAATACCTAATTACATTTCAATTGAGGATGAGGAAACTAAAAATGACATATGAAAGTTATGGATTATTTGTAAGCTCATTTTTTAACATTATTGAATCTTAAGACATGATTCATCATTTTTTTGTAAGAAATAAGTATCACATAATAAGTTGAAAAATTATGGTTTATGGATAATGAAGAATTCTGGATGATTAAGATGTATTCATTTTATAAATTCAAGAGTTATGTTAGATCTATGGGTGATGAAATGTTTAAAATTATTAATTCTCTTTTGTTGATGGGATTAATTTGGAAAATTTTTCTCTAGTATGTGTAACCCTAAAGTTTTTTATGTGAAAATTCCATTTTAGTAAGAATTACCTTTTATTTTTTAGATATAATTATATAGAATATTTGGAGTTTATATGATCCTTGATTTTGAGGTAACTATGCTTTATTATATTTTGAGATGAAAAATTAAAGGCATGAGATAAACTTGTGGTTAAATTATGTTATAGTTATATTTGAATATTTTATCTCATTTTGAGAATGTTTTAAGAGTTATATAGTTTTAGAAAAAAGAAAAACCATAGGAAGGGTGGAAAATCATCACATCAGACATGGCCATAGGAATAGAACCCCCAACCAAAGTGGGAGTGGGATTTATTTCTTACCACTGGACTACGTATAGTCCTTGGTTAGTATGACTTATTCTTTTTTAGTTAAATTATTTTGTGGATCAAGAATAAGTTGATTTTGGGAACTTATGTTTTATCAAATATATATCCTTAGTATAGAAAAATGATTTGGTGATTAAGTGATAAATGTTATTTTGGAAGACATTCTCTCTATTGGGAACACTATATGCTTATGGAAAATAGAATACTATGGGATTTCATTTGAGTAATGGTTGAATTTTATTTTAGAAGAATCTATTTTTTTTATTTTGGACATATGTAAATTTGGTTTATTTATAAAAATGATTAAACTATCATAGAGAATATGTGATTAGGTTAATTACTTTTAAGTATGATACTTTAAGTGTAGTTGATGTTATTTGGAGATAAATGCTAAGATTTATCATGGAAGACTAGGTGATAAAATCCTTCTGAATTTTGGGTTTCAATATTAGTTTATATTAAATTGAATAATTTTAAGGGAAATTGTTTATTGAATGGTCTATGATGAACTTTGGTTATTTTTTGTTGAGTTTTGGAGATTAAGAGTAATATTTATTTTTTTAAAGGATTATCCATTTTGGGGATCATATGATCATGTACTAACCATTTTTGTTTTGGTTAATGTCTAAAGATAGTGGAAATATATAGTTCATATTTTGTGGATTATGTGATTCTATTGAAGTTGATTCTAGTTCTTCAAGTGTTACCAAGTCATTTTGAATACTCATCGTTTGGAGAAAAGATGAGTTTGTGGTAGATATTTATTAAAAGATGAAACTCTACATGATAAGTATGTTTCCTTATATTCTTAGTCAATCTCATAAATAAATTCCTCAACATTATGAAAAGGGCATTAAAACAAAAATGTTTTCTATTTACTTTTCCTATTGGGAAATCAAAGTCCATTTAACCCAGCACAAGTTTATGGTTTTCGGGTTGAAAACTTTCTCCTAATCATATTTTCTATAACACTCCATTAGAACCACATGGTTAATTTATCTTGAATATAAATGTTTTACTACATGGAATCCTATTATTTGTAATCTCAGGTGACCTTTTTACTTCTATTTAATTCTTTTAAAGTCATAGTTTTATTAACCCTTTTTCTGGTGTGGGGTTTTCAATGAAGTTTCTGATCCCAATTTTAAAATTACGTGGATGAAATTTTCAAAATGGGGGAATGATGTAACATCCCAAGTATTAATATAATAATACATGTTCATATATATTAATATTATTTAATTTAATATTAATTTTAGTTTAAATGGTATACTATGTACGATAGCGTACATGAAAAGAAACGAAAAGTTTCTTCAAAATCTTACGTTGCACATAACACTGAGTTATACCGAAAAAATAATAAAAAAACAATATTATTATTTTATATATTATTTAACGCCTAGAAGTTTTATTAGAGTTAATGGAAATAATTAACTATATTATTATTTTATATATTTTTTAAATGTTTATACATTTATCTAATTAATTTTAGAGGTTTAAAATGAGAATGAATCCAATTTTAAGCATAAAATACTCTAGTATTTTTAAAAGATCATTTTACCACCTTTTTATGAAGAACCCTTTTTAAAAATAGTGTTGACACTTTTATATATTATATATGATAAAATAAACTTCTTCTTTAGAAGTGGGAAATCAGAATTTTATTTTGGTATTTTCTGATAAAATTGATTTTTTAATGAATAGTGAAAGATACTGGATTTTAATTCAAATCTCTCTTTTCGTCTAATTAATTTATATAGTTATATTATCCTTTTAATTAGTTTTAAAGTGTAATTGGATTAATTTTTTATAATTTAATTCAATTATGGTCATTGTAAGTAATTTCACATTTTAATTGGACATAAACACATGTCGATCTTTTTATAGTTTTTACTTCTTAAAAACCCATTTCCTGGTTTTGACAATGAAAATTAATTTTAAATTAATTTATGAAAGTTATGTGTTTTGAATATGGAAAATTGGATTCCATATTTTTAATAAAAACATCCAAATTATGTAAATAGGTACCCTTTTTTTTGGACATGATGAATTGTAACTTCAGTAATTATTTTTATTTACCATGGTTAAAGGATAAATCAGGTAAATAAGGGTAAAAAATAATATTATAATAATATAAAACTTCCCTAAATTGTGTACTAATACTATTTTATGAGATATTTACGACCATGGTCATAATTAGGATGAACTGTTGGCATTTGGGAGCCACTTGGGTGTGAAAATGACATTTATTAATATTCTATTCAAAAAAAGGGAAATATAACACAAACATGTACATTTTAATAATATAATTTTAATATAGGTTTATATAACTGATATATTTGAATATAAATATTAATTTTAAGGATTAAAATATTTAATACATCATGGTATTTTATTTATAATTTTTATACATTAAATAAATTAATTTATTTGTGACACAATGATGATGCAATGATTACCTTACTAATGAAATATTCAAATAAATGATATTATAAATATTAAATTAAATGTAGTTTGAAAATTTTGATACCATACAAGAATTATTTAGATGTAATTTGACATATTGGGGATGATTTAATTCCTTTGGTTCAAAGGAATTAAGTTTTTATGACTTTAAAAAAATTAATTACTAAATAGTGTCAAAATTGACATAAATGAGTTTTTAAAACAAATGCTTTTTTATTAAATGATATAATAGTTATAAATATATAATAGTTGTAAAAATAACATAGAAAAAATTAAATATTTAATTAATTATCCACTTGAGGTTATATTGTCATTTTATAGTAACTATATTAACCATATAGTGTAAAAATACAAGAAGACGTGTTAAAAGTTTATGTTTTTATCTAAGGGTTAAAGCTAAAATATAAGGTTAATTTTTGACCGAAAATTGTCTAAAACCTATTTTATGAGAGTATTTTTATCCATCCACATATTATCCTCTAAAGTTATCACTTTTTAACTATTATAATTCATAAATAATTTTATAATAAAATAATATTTCAAGACATTCCTAAAGTAACCCTCCTCCCTCTTATAAAAGGTAACCACCTTTACCCACTTACTCACAACTCTCAAGCCCATTGGATCATCTAAATTTTACTAAAATAATCTCTCAAAATCCTTTAATTCCTCCTAGATTCCACACTTTGGGTATAAATCTATCCTAAAGAGACCTTTTGTGAAAATCAAAAGGATATACTCAAAAAAGAGGTATTTGTTTTATCACCTCTTTAAAAATTCTTTTATTATTTTCCATTCTCTTCTTATGTTGTTTCCATAATAAAGTAATAAATCCATTATATTATACATTATGATATGTTATTATAATTATGGTAAAAACTTATACCTCTATTTATCAATCCTATGAATAACATTATCACCATGTGTGCGTACATACGACTTACCGTTTCCACACTATGGTGTAATTTGTTACTCAAAAAGACTTAATTTGGATGGGTATAATGGTGAGTATAATGGATTTAAATAATTAATATAAAATTATAATTATTCTTTATAATTAATATACAATCCAATTCTAAACCGTTTAACCATTAAGTGAATGATATCGTCGCTCATGCGTACGTACGACCTACCATCTTCACGATGCAATGTGATTCATTCCACATGATCTTCATTAAACCAAGATTATATACATGAATGAAATATATAAATATGATATATATATTATATTTATATTGAATATATTATTCTGTAATTTTTATTTATGAAATACCTTTATTCTTTCCATAATGTGTAAATACGATAATTTCATTTGAGGAAGTGTAGACTACCGCCCCCTCAAAATGATATGAATCATTCATGACATACATGGAATGTATAAAGAATAGAGTCGATGAACTTATGTAAAATATATAACATAGATATTATACTATAATTATAATATAAATATGTATTATTTATTTTTCATTCCTTTAATATGACAAAGAATGGAAAGCAGCGTTCATGCGTATGTACGACCTACCATCTCCATGAACGATGCATTTCATACATTATCTACAAATGTTATATAATATTATAAATGCATATATACTAGATATATATGATATCTAAATCATGAATAATATTATGTATATGATGTACTTTTGACCACATGGACAATTTACATCAAACCAGTTCATTTTCAACTCAAGTACTAAATATCGAAAAAATGACCAATATGAACTTAAATAATTATGAAATTTTTATAAAATGGAAATAAGTGATATAAAAGGAATAATAAAATTAAAAATTTTCACAATAAATTAGAAATTAACCTATGTTTGTAATAAAAAAATATAAATAATAAATGAGATAAGTCAGATTCGAGGTAAGGAAAATCTCAACTCAATATCCATTCATTGAGTTAAATATCCATATAATTGGTTTAGTTTTTCAAAGAATATGTGATAATGACCTCAGATTAATTTACCCTAAATATCCACTTATATTTTGTGTATTTATATTTTTCACACATAATTATCTCATTGATTTATCCTTAATCTAAGGATAGGATCATTTTAAGGGATTTCGTCTCAATTTACATTCCATTGAGACTTATTTGTTGTTATGCACCAATTCACTTTTATATGGTTGTATACTTACCTTTAAAATATTATATAATAAATCTAATTATTCTCATGATATTATATGTTTTTTAATGTTATTATTTAATTATTTTTATTCAATTATTTTATCAAGTGATAAGGGACTCTTTAACTAAAACATCGTTTCAAATGTTTTAAAGAAGTATTCTTATAAATATTTATAATTAATGTCCATGTTTTCAAAATGGTTTTGAGGATTTATTTCAATTGACATGAGTATTTTAAATATTAAATTATTTTCAAAAGTTTAAATGTGGTAAGGGAAACTTTGATCCAAATCTGTTCTTTTTGAATGTTTTAAGTGAATTGATTATATCAGTATCTTGAAACGATATCTTGGGATTGAATTGTGGAAATGTTATTTTTTTACTTTATGCTTGTTTTGTGTGTTATGATTATGTTATGGATCTTGGGGATTGATTATGTATACAGGTGGTTCCATGATAAAGAGAGGGTGGGTGAGCCCGTGATAGCTCTCCAATGCATTAGGTAACATGACAAAGGGAAATGTTAAGGTTTATCTTAAGATATTTAGGGAATATACTATTATGGGTATTCCAAACATAACCATGAAGGCTACTCCCTATGTGGCTATGAAAGCTACAATGTAAGTATATTATGGATGCCATAAGTTACCATTATGATTTATGATTTATATGAGTTATTCACAAATCTTTTGATTTCATGAGGTATGTTATAGACCTTATGTTTTATGTGTAAAAAGTATGATTTCATTGAATTGTATGTATTCATGGAATAATGTTTTATTTACTTATTTTATATCCCTTATTTAAATTTTTATGCTAATATCAAGTTTTTGAATTTTTTTTCACAGGGTATAAGTAAGGGTAAGAGAAAGAAAAAATTCAATAAGATTTTTATAAAGATAAGAATTCTTGTTTTTAGGAGTTTTTTTATTGTGAAAAAAATGGATTGAGTAGAAGTGTCTACTTTTTAATATTTGAGATTTAATGTAATAGTTATGGACTAATTATCCAAAACTATAATCCTAAAAAGACCCTCATTGTGAAAGAAATTAAATTCATTATAAAAAATATAGATTATGTAATATTTAAGGCCAAGGCCTTACACTTCACCTCCTATATCCATTTAATGTACAAAACCACCGGGATCTTGGAATCAATATAAAATTAAAGGATGATAAATATACAATTTCTGAAAACTTTATATTATAAATTGGAAATTTAGTTACTTCATTAAATCCTTTTATTACCATAAAGTTATTTATCTTTTTCTTATGTAACCTTGGTTCTTATTTCATTCCATAAAGATTAATTTTAAACTGACACAACTTCTTCGTATTCTATTTTTCAACAAATTTATCTGATTAATTTATTCTATAGTGTTTTCTAACCTCATGGTAATTCTATTATCTACCTTGTTATATTTTCATCCAATGTATCCATCTTATATTTCATATATAATTACTATTTTCGAAAATCACTGAGACTATCCACTTATTTCAGGAACTTAGGATTCCCATCATCTATAAGAATCATTTAATGAATATTAGTTCTAAACCACTAGACTATACTTCCCAATTTTGTAGATAATTAATATTAAACCCCTAATTATACTCTTTTTGGAACTATCAATAGTATAAAATTATGGTTTTTACAATGGATTTTTGTTTTGTTTTGAACATTTAGTTTGTATAGGATGAAATTGTAAGCAATATAGTAAATATAAATTTAATGTCAGTTCTTAATTAATGACATCAAAATTATTTAAAATAAAATACATTCAATGCCGATTATCTATATAACTAACATCAAAAGTGATATATAACATCTGTTATTAAAGAAAAACAACATTAAAATCCATTTTCAATGTTAGTTATAAAAATAATTAATGTAATAAGATTTCAGTTTTTTACACTTCACCATGTACTAATCCCATGGAAGATAATACTAAATAGATATGATATAAAATTGTAAAACAAAATCAAAACAATAAATTGAAACCTGAATCTTTATCATCAATTCCATGATTGTGGTGTTGTCTTTCATCATTTTTTGTTGAGAGAATAAATCATGAGGGAACCAACATTATCGATAGGGAGGAATTTTAAAATAAAAAAGATAATTACCATGTAAATGTTTCAAATTTTTAACTCGAATAGAATAATAATTCTATATTATAAAAAACATCAAATGTTATGTTGTTTATGAAATAAAATAAAAAATATAAATAATAAGAGAATAATTATCAATACCTTAGATAAATCATTGACTGAGAAACCAATGGAAGGACGTATAGATAAATGGATTAGTAGATAATAATTGGGAAAAAATAGAGGATAAAGAATTATATATAGTTCTTAAAATATTATTTTTAGAGATTATAAATTTTAGGTCAGATTTTAAATGTTAAAATGTGTGTTCTGAAAAAATTAAAGCAACACTAGTGCCTAATCTGATTTTTTACTCTTATGGTCGGTTATATTATTAACCAATATTAAAACTCATATCTATGATAGTTATGATTTTTTTTAATGAAATAGACATTGAAAATCACGTTTTAATGTTGGATATTTATAAAATGATGTTTAAAATTAAGTTTTAATGTTAGTATTTAAGTAATTGATGTAAAAAATGTATTTAAAATGTATTTTGAATTATCTTATTTAAAACCACAATTCTAAATGTATTTAATATCAATTTTATTAATAATTGATTTGAAAGAAAATTTAATATAATTTATTAAATAATTGAACTTAAAATAGAAATGTGTGATATATTTTTTTTGTCTTAATGTATCACCTACAAAACCTCACTTTCTAGATAACCACTCTAATATTCCATGGTTTTTGAGATAACATGTACATATTTTGAAATATGTTTTGATTCATTGTTGAATTATATGCATTCCAAAATGTCTATATTTCTTAAACATCTATCCAGATCGACATGGATTTTTCTAGTTGATTCATTGTTCTGTACTAAATTTTCCACTATGTTTATGTGTTTCAAAAAGATAATATAATCAAAGAAAAACATCAAATTCTAATTACCTTATGTGAGGCACCATACCAAAGATGAAATAAAATGTTTTCATCACTATATCCCATAAATAATCATGATTGGTACATAATATTGAGTTTGATATGATCCTTTTTGTCAATATAGATATGGGATAAGGATCTGAAACTATTTATTTCGATAACATCCATTAGTTTTATAATCGAAAATACTCTATAATATCCCACTACATGGGTGTGGAAGTAATACTATTAATATTTTATGCAGCATAATTGAATGTTTCTTCCCAAATCCCCTATAAAAATATGGAATGTAGTCTTATGCTTTAATACTTTTCATGTAGTGTCTGATTCATTTTATTTTTAACACCACTGTGATATTGTGTTTTGGGTACATTGTTCTCAAACATGATTCCCCTTCTCCAGAAATTCTTTTGGAAATATTTTCTACCACATTCTCTACCATTATCAGAATATAACAATTAAAATTACTTCCAATATCCTTTTTCACCATGGATCTCCATCAAAAAAATAATTATAATACCTCATATTTTAAATTATTGAAATAAACCCATAATATTGTTTTAATCCTCGATGAATGTCACAAAGTATAAGGACCAATTGTGAGAATAGATTGGTGATAAACCCCAAATATCCAGGTACATAATTATAAATTATGATACATAGGTCTCAGAAAATTTATATTAAACAAAATAATTCTTTTCTATATATGTATAAAAGTATCAAAAAATAAAAAAATATATGTTTTATATTTAGTATACCTTTTGATACTACACCTCACACGTTCTTCACTCTAGGGTCCCCATAGAAACCGTTCCACAACTCTAAATATTTAGAAGTATACATTATGAATATTGTTTCTCAATTTAATCTACCCATTATATATAAAAGCTCATTTTTTATACCTCTAGACATAACCATGGAACCCCAAGTAATTTTCCATACGGTATTTGTGAAGCTAGTTTCAAATACTTCTACATCCATATGACCAAGGGAAATTTAGTTCTTCCTTAAAAAGAGTAAATTATGAACTCTTTATAACCCCAAGAAGAATTTATTTAACATTCAATCTTTAACACATCCATTAGTGATGATCTCATTAACTTCCTCATCATCTAGGTGAACCTTGTGAGACCTTACAAATATATAATTGTTCAGGATTTCACGCTCAATCATATAATGGAAGGATACCTCGAAATCATTAATCTATGATTCTAATGGAATGTTGACACAAAAAAGTAAATTTCTACTATCTTTAAATATAGAATTTGTGTAACCTAAACATTGAGAATCTCTCCTTTTAGAATTGAGCTTGTGGTCTCTATAATCATTCTTCAGGTGTTTCTTCTTCCCATTTTTTTACAACATATAGGTTTGGTCCAAAAAATCTTTCTTGAATTATATCTTTTAATCTATCTTTCAATTTCCATTAACCTTTCTATTGAATAGAATATACTATACCTTCTATAAAGTATTTGATTCTAATAGGATCATGTAATTTTATCTATATTACCTCTTCATTCATAAAGAGTTCTATTACATCCTCATACACTAGGATAGTCTCCCCATAATAGTTACTTATTGTAGTTACTATCATGTCCCATTATAAAATAAGTTATAACAATAAAAAACATCCCACATATATTCTGATAAATTTAATTTTACTATTTTAATCTCACTATAAGTCATATTAAAATACTTCACATGATTATCCACTAGTATTCATTCTAAAATCCTTTGGTTGAATAATCGCCACATTATAAACAACTTGTTTATAGTTATTAGATCTTTATACCTGTATAATAGAGGATTCATCATATTCACTGTGGTATTTACCTCCCTTATGTTATAGGAAATGTTATATTCTAATAACGACTGAATTAGTCCAAGTACCTCTCAATCAAGACATTACTATTTCTCTTTTTTCCATTAATTCATTTTTGACACTCTTTAATAGATCCTCAAAGTTATTCTGAAGTAGATAGTCATTCTTAAAAATACTATAATAGATAAAGTCAATCCCATTAGATTTTTATATCAATATCACTCCCTATTACAACACCATACCTTTTAAAACAATTAATCACAGTCAATCAAAAAATGTGATGACAAGAAAGTTACCCGATGATAATGATTTTGAGGATACTACCAAGCCTTGCTAAAACACAAAGTACGATACCACTTATTTTGATTAAAAACATTAATAAACACAAGTTATATATATTAATGATTCATGTTTAGTGAAAGAAATCAGAAATTTAGAAACTGGAAGAGCCCAGTGTCATCATTGTGTTGTAACATAAAAAGAAAATACACACACTAAATCATTACACCGAGTTAAAACCCTCAAATGTTAAAAGAAATAACCTAACAGGGAAACCAAAATTCAACAAAATTTAATAATAAAATCAATGAAAGTAAATTATTTACATGGTTTAGATTTTAGTCCTAAATCTATGGGTAAAATTATTGATTCCTGTCTTTTTATGAATGTTATATGATTACAATCAGAGATACTCTTATGTAATTTGTTTAAATCATTATATATATATAGAGAGATAAAGTCAATACACAAATTTATAAATATCCAAACCCACATTTATCATGGGACCATCCTATTAATAGGTTCCAATTCCTTCCAATATTTATGGGATTCCCACCATTGGTAATTATAACCATATATTTATTACATACCTCTTAACCAATACCATTGAATTCCAGTTAATGTGCAAGTTACTCTTAAAATTTTCACTCATGTCCCTTATATATTCCTTTTATGAAAAATTTCTATGAAAACATAAATATAATAATCATTGATCTTTATGTATGACATAACTTCTAAACACCATCATTTGGACCGCTTAACAATAATACACCCTAATTTTAGAAAATGAACTTCCATACCACTTCCATTGCTGGACATCCACTGTTCCAAATATTAATCTGGATAAAACAAAAATTCTAACATTTCTCCTTTTGGATGTATAAATTAAAAATTGAAATAGGTATCACATTTCTTAAATTACTTTTCTAGGATGTTTAAAGTTTAAAGTAAAGATTTTAATACCAATGTAAATTAAACACATGCTTTCATTAAAGTGATTTACAAGTAACACAAACTTATTTTTAGAAGAATATTATAGAAACATAAATGATTAGTTATGAAAAAAATATATGTGTTCTAACACTTACTGAGCTACTACAAATATATGATTTAGAGTCTTGTTTATCTAGGTTATAGTGAACCTTATTTTACCACTTACATGGGTTTTTATGAGTGCATTTTTGATATGTTAAACCCTACATTTATCATATAGTTTTTAGTTATAGATATCAGGGGATACCAATGTTATGATTCATGAATTGTTTGGCTTAAGATTAATGAACCATGAAATGACACACACATCATAATCGATGTATGATATGACTTAACTCTAGAGTATTTAACTAAGTATATTATGCACTAATTTTTGATATGATTTCCCTTGTGTTAATTTACCCAATTCCTTTATATGATATTACTTCCATGGATTCACTTCTACTTTATGACATATTTATTTGTATCCTCACATGGTTAGTATATTATTTTACTTTTTTCTATTCATGTTGACTAATATTTTAAAAAATTCAATTGTTTATCATATATAATTATATATATATATATATCATAAAATGGTACTCATTATTAAGGAAAAGGTTAAATCCAATGAAACTATTGTAATTACTTTACCACATTTAACCTACTCATTATAAAAAAACCATATGAGGGTGGGGTAAGGTCACTAATTTTTATCCAAATGTTCTCATTAAATTTTTATATTCATTAGGAAACCAGGTTTCCATAACTTATTATACTATTCCCATATACCTCTCACCTCTATATGGGATTAGGATCTTACTTATAATACAAATTCCCCTTCCCCCATATGGGATAGGTCTATAAAATGTTAGCCATTAAGACTTTTTTAACTAGGATGGACATCTCTATCACAAATCCCAAGATAAGGATTAATGCAAGTTTGTTATGTATGGATCCTCCATGTATACAGAGTAATTTTTAATTGTTGATATTTTTATTTGAAGGGTGACATTATAAAAATCTACTATGATTTTATTGTTAAATGAATGTCAAATTTAGGATATATACTTTTGTAAATTAGTAGACTGGTTAATTTATCCACATAACATTATTTATAATTTGTTTAAACCATTGTAGTTTCCTACTAAGTATGTTATTATCCCACCCAACATGTGTAATTTGGGGACATAAAAGTTCTTGATCTGTTTTGTAGGTACCTAAATGTGTTAGTTTATGTCTAGATTTTTTTTTCTTATTACACATGATTGTTGGGAGTATTGGTTAAGTTCCCTTCAATTTTAGAACGGATAACTAAATAATTTGTTTTTGATATAGTATTTTGTTTCATAGATCCTTTTTATATTGATTATAATACCTAGGATATATTTTTCTATGGTATGAAATTAATTCTATTCAGGTAGTATTGATTTCCATTATTCATTATTATCAATCCCATGTAAAAAAGCTACATCCCAACTATACATCAAGACCCACGAAGCTAGTCTCTATCCCATGGGGATCATGTATCACTCCTTGGATCATTTGGTAGTGGAATTTTAGTAAATTTTTTGTGCTTCTAGTCACAATCATTACACCCAATCCCTATTTAATGTGGTATAAGGTCTTGAAAGTGGTATCTAGATATTTTAATAATTATCCATGTTTAATCTCTCTTCTTCTAATTCTTCATTTCCCACCAAGTGATACAACATATCATGGTCATAAGGAAAATTCACACGAAGTATTGGTTGATTATTTAACCCATGTATACATGATGAAGAAATGATCTTGTTTGTTTTAAGTCCACAATCTTCATCAAAAGGTTTAATTGAAGACATGGGTTTCAACTAACATCAATGTAATGTAAACTTGTTCTTTATTTTATGTTATGAAAGGTTCATATTTCATAGAATGGTGATCTTATAATTTTTGTTTAATATATTTCATTTATATTTGAATAACTAATGTTTTATATAAGGAAACCCATCAGTGGTATCAGAGATTTTTCATGTTTTAAATTATTTAGAAAATCTTGATTAAAATAATGATAATAGATATCATCAATATCATAATAAATAAAATATATTTTGAAACATGATAGGTCTTATAATATATGATATCGTATTGTGAAACATGATAATTGTATATAATATATGATATTGTAAACATGTAATCTAGTATAAAAACATTGTTTTTGATATATCGTAATGTATGATATGGATAGTCATAATGTACGATAACATGATTTTATACTATTATGCTTCATTAAAATAGTGTATCATATCTCAAGGAAACCATGAGAATATTATAAGTCATAATAATAATGTTGTAAAAAATGATATTTAGATATCATAAAATTTGATTGATAATGATTAAATTGTTTGTCTCAACACATAAGAACCCATCGTAGCTCGTGGTATAAGTTTTTCACTAGATCAAAACATAGGATATAAGTATGTCGTAGAATACAATACAGTAAAAAATTATTTTCATAGTTTTAAATTGTAAATTGAATTATATAGTTTATAAATTTTCTATAAACTATGAAAAAGGTATTTTGGGTTATTAATTTAATTTATAAATTGTGACTAAATAACTTAATTATAAACTGCATATAATTAATTATTAAATGTTTACAAAATATTTAATAAATAAACATCCATAATATTATTTGTTAGTATTAAACCACTATTAATTTATGTGGTATGACTTATAATTTCTATATAATGTGTTTATATAGAAATTATAAGGTAATTTTATGGTGTTTATAAATTATAAAATATCCGAGGACAAAAAATTGTATATCTTGAATTGTGAATTTTTCAAAATAATTCATTTGAAATATTAAAATTTAATGTATTATTTTAGAAATTATTTAAACCATATCATAAGGTTCTTTAATAAATTTATATGGTTACAGTTTAAATAATATTTAATTTATGATATTTTTATTAAGTAAAATGTTAAAATAATATATATGAAATATAAAATTATTCAATTGAGAATATCACGTATTTAAGTACATTTCATATTAAATGATCATGTGATGGGGTTCAAATTAGAATTAATTTTTATGCATATATATTTATTTGATTATCAAATATCCATACTACATGGGTAAATTATTAAGTTTTTATAATTGTTTTATAAATTGTTCATAAAATTTTATATCATGATTAACTATATAAATAATTAATATATTTAATTTATTCTATGATTTATTCATATTTACACATTTTTTATAATATGAATTGATTTATGCTATATTTTAAGTAAAAAATTGTTTTTTTAAAATATCTTGCATGCATCTAATGTAGAGACTGAGTTTTTTCTTAATCGAGGCGTATCTCAACTAGGATTTCTAAAGTCTTGGGTCCTCTAAAGGGGTAAAATAAAAAATTTAACCAATATAATACCTTAAAAATTTCCAATGGTTATGTTGATCTCAAGGTGTACTATTTACCCCCCATATTGAATTTTAGGTGATATTTAATATATATTTGATAATAAATTAATTATCTGACATGTGAGAATGGTGATATATCCAAAAAAAATTATATTATAAGAATATTTTTACATATAGTTTTTCTTATTAATGGTTCATTTTACCAATAATTGGTATGAATTATGTGCTTGGGGTATCGGTCCATAAACTGAATATATTCCGGACATTAACTATAAACCATGGTTTTGAACCATTATATGATATAAAAGGAATATATATTATTTTAATATATGGTGAGCCTCTCATTCCAATGACATAAACCCAAGATTGATAAAAGAGAGGATGTAGGAGAGTAGATTCTTAAATAGGGAGGAGGAATCAACATTGGGTCATAAGCATGTTCACAAAGCTACGATGAATGGAACATTTAGCATTGTAAATTTTTTTATTTAATGTTATTTTATCCTAGATTTAAGGATAATAACTTTTATTTTTGATTTATTGTTCATTATAATTCTAATTTTAACATTTTATTGAACATAATTTTTATTTTATGAATATTTTTCTTCACTAAATTATTATTTTTTTGTTTAAATATGTTGTTTCTAGATCTTATTCTTGTGTTAATTATAGTAGAACATTGATCATTAATATCCCATAGTTAATATGTAGTGATCATACTATTAGGTATCTATAATCATATTTTTCATTAAATCATTGAATCACTATCCCCCTTTCACATTCTTGTGACAATTTACTCATTACTATACTTCGTAATGGCCAAAGAATCGATACTGGAAGCCAAGAAGGTGTATAGATTTATGAGAATGGAGATAAGTTTCTATTCGAATGTGGTAGTGGTGGTGCAGATTAAGGCTTAAATTAGGATGGAAGTGGATGGCCTATTTTGGGTTAGTAACGGTGGAAGATGTTTGGAGGGATCAGTTCCATAGAAATTTAGGCATGAGGTTGTGAAACAATGATGTGGAGGAACAAAAATGATAAAAATAATATCAGGAAGGATCTTATACTGTGTATATGTATAGTGTATAGTGTGACTAGTATCATAGGTGGAATAGATGGTGGTGGTGGTAGATTAAATGATAGGGGATGAAGGTTTGGATCTGATATTTTTGACTACATGACGTGTAGTTCTAAAACCATATGCTTTGTATAATTTCCCCTATAGAACTAGGGTTTTGGAGAGCTATGCATATCACATGGAATTTTATAGGTAGTAAATCGCTTATAGTTTCTTGACTATTGATTAGGGTTAGATAAATATTACACCATGTGTACCTAAGATACACATGTTGTGTATGCTGATCCATATGAATCAACATGCATAGGTTCACACACCTGGATTTCCACCAGAGCATAAACATTATATTTGTTAGGGTCACTTGTAAAATATGATTATGAGGACATGAACTAACATATGAAAGACTGTATTACTTTCCACCATATTTATCATATGAAATATTTTTTATTAGTAAACCAATTTTAATTTTATAATTACATTATTTATGATTGAATATTTGATAGAATGGCATTGAATTTTACTTATAAAAGGGGACATATTCTAATGTTTCCATTTTTTTTAATTTTTGAAGTTATCTTCATATTATTCCAACATTCCTCTCTAAAAATCCATTTAAATGTTCATAAGGCAATAGAATTTTGAAAATTTGTTTGTCTAATGGCATCGAACTCAATTCAATATTGGTGGTTCAAGGAGCAAGGAAAGAGTTTCCATTCCTCTATTTTCATTCTTATTTATGATTATTTTCCTTAACAATATTTTAAAATTATTTTTTTAATACCATGAGTCCATTACCATTCTATTATAATATCTATATCCATAAATTATGAGAGATCATATATTTACTCTCACCGAAATCTTTTTCATAAGTGATAACTACATCAAAATACGAGGTCTTCAAAGAACCTTCTTTTCATTTAAATTACTATCTAAATCATTCCATAATGTAAGTAATTTTTAAAATTAACCCTAAAATAGTAATTTATTTATAATATAATATTTTATAAATATAAAATATTTACTAAGTATTCCCTTATAATATAATCTTTTGAAAAACATCTCTCACTGTGTTGGTTTTATGAAACGTAAGTGTATGATGATGTTTTTATAAAAGTATTTTTCTTAAAAATTGATTTTATGACTTAATATAACATTAGTATTATATTAATTTCATATTTGTAATTATATAATGGTATAATATCCATCATAATATTTAAATTAAAATTAAACAATCATAGACATTTTTAACTATAAAAAATAATCATTTCGATGACGATTCCATGAATGTTGACTTGTTCATAGCCTATTAAACTTGATTCTATAATGGTATAGAAAAAATACCATAAAAATTATATATCTTATAAATACATTGAAAATTTTCATTTTACCATTTCTATTATGCCTGAAGTGTTTTTGTAATTATGAATCAAACAACCTCAAAATAACCAATAAAAACAAAAATTAATTTAATAAGCATAAAATAAAATATAAAAAATGAATAAAAAGAAATAATGTTATGAAAATTTAGATGTAAATGTTTCTTAATTAATTAAATAATTAATATAAATTTACTATTTATGGGGTTATTGGATATACAAGGCGATTTGGGACTCGAGGTAAGTGTTTTTCTTTTAAAGATTTACTCTAAATGTTTTGATGTTTTCCTCTCAACTGTTCCTTCTCTATATATATATTCATTATTTGGTGTTATAAATGTACTTATCAATATTATTTTATATTTTATCAATTTAATTTTATATATTTAATTGATTTAATTTTATAAAATAATGAAAGTAATCTCCGTTTATGTATTTTATATTAATATTTTTTTTATATTTTTATAGAAACGTGAAAGGAATATATTTTTAAATTACTTCCACATCAATGAATTTTCAAAAATTCTTATATATTATTTTTTCATCAATATGTTTTCATGGATTTCAAATATAATTTTCATTATAAATGTTTAATAAAATTATTTCAATTGAAGTAAAATTTATTAAAATCCTACAGGGTATTTTATTTTAAATTTATAGGTTAACTAAAAATGATTATGCATATGGGTTCAAATGATTTTTATGGTGTAATAACAACTCCTTTGTGCTTTATTAATGTTATAATTATTTAAGATTTTATATTTTGATGAGTGGGTTTGATGTATCCCTCTAATACACTACGTAATGGTATATTAACTAGATAAATAATGTTGGAATTATGTTTTTACAATTATTACATTATGGGTGATACGAGTGATTATAATTTATATGTACATGATTTCCCACATAACTTTTTTATTTATTTTTTACAAGATTATTTATTTAAATTTCCAAGGAAATATAATGATTTTAATTTTGGAATTATATTTTATCTAAGATCAATTTTAATTGTTTAAAAGAGAGAATTTTAAAATGTTTTCAAGTATTTAAATGTAAAAATGGGATTTAAGTTATTTTTACACCCCTTAGCAAGTTAAATTCATATCCCTTGATTTAAATTTATTTTCATAAGGTTTAAATATGAGTATGAATTATTTTTAAATTTATCTTTGAATATGAGAATTTGTATTTGAATGAATAGAGTATATCATTTAAAGAGTTCAAATTAGTGAAAAATGACCATTGGTTTAAATAAGTATGGGTTTTGTTATGTAACTATTTTTACAAAATTTATAATACTCCAAACATAATAATGTCTTAGGTTTGTATATGAAATAATATTTTATATATATCATGTAACTATGGGATGGTTATGTTCGATCTATTACATCTTGTCTCTGAGAATGGTAAGAGAAATATTAAGGGTTAGGATGTTGGAAGATAAATAAAGGAAATACAATTTAGGGCTACAAAAGTGGTTTTTATGGGATAAAACATTAATTTATTATTATATTAGTATAATAATGTTTTTTGAATATTGTAAGGGTTTCCATGTTTTTTCACATAGTCCAGTATGTTAGTTTTCCATAGAGGTAACTGAGTAAATGAAGTAAGAATGAAACAAGAGGATAATAAACTTCCAAATGAACAACATGAAATGGTTGGTGTTGGAGGTGAGTTTTTTTGATGTATTAACTCAATTAAAATAATAAATAAATGATTATACCCTTTTAAGGGATCAAAAAAATTCTCCATATAAGAATATTTCAATAGTAGAAAATTTTATGATGAAAAACTATCAAAATTTTGGTTGACCTATGAATCGAAGATAGTTAATTTTTTGTTAAATTCATTGGAGAGGTTATTTTAATTGTTTGGTTTTTTGAAGAATCAAAAGGAAAAACATCCAATTTATCATCTTAAATGTGAAGCTAATTGTTGGTGCTTCTTAATTAGAAATACCTAGTAGAATACTAAGATTAATATCATGGAGGGTGAGGTATTGAATTATTATTATCATGAAAAATACTTCCCTGAAGTGTTTATACATAGAATGAAAAGGAAATTTCTAGAATTAGAGAAAAATGAAGAGGAATTTGTTTTTTCTTTTGAAGAAAAGTTTATCATATTTTTATGGTATACACCAAACTTCATTATAGAACATAAAAGTAAAAAATAATAGATTTTATTTAGGTTTATAGAACACTTTGTGAAGGTAATTTTTCAGTCATGAATTTTTATTATATGGTAAAATTGTTCCACATACAAAGAAGGTAGAGGCATTTTTTGTTGAATATTATAATAATAAATGTATTTAAGTTAAGAAACATCTAATTTCAAAATACGTATATGGTTTGGAATGAAAAAACATTATGATAAGAGAACATAAATCCCATTATGCCATAAATATGGAAAAAATAATTAAATTGGGTGTCTTATGGGATATAGTTTGTGTTATAAGTGTGGTAAATTCATATACATGATTCGATATTTTAATGAAATGAGTAATGATATAAAAAATAATGATAAATATATATAAATAAAGTATTATCAAGGAATTCAGTTGGTAGTGTGTTTTTTTAATTATAATGAGATGGGTCATTATGAAAGTATGTGTCTCATGTTAATTACTCAAGGTGTAAACTCTATAAAATTCATATGATATAACTGAATATGAGTAAATGTTGATTGAAATTTGAAAGGAAGTAATGAGGAATAAGAAAAAAACTAATTATTAATGATTTATAAAGGATGTAATATGATTAAATTTTCTACATATGGGGTTTAAATAGTTATAATGTACTAATATATCTATTTTTTTCAAGGGATTAAAAAATTAGAGGGCACACTTTGAATAGTGTGAATGTGAAAACCTATGTATTTCAAATAATATATAAGTTTTATGGATTATTAATAATCATGATTATGAATTTATATAAATATTTTAAACATGTATATATGTGTATATAATTTTAGAAAAGGAAATAAATAATCAATTTTATATCAATCATAAATTGAAAATTATTATGTTAAATTGGTAATGAAAAACATGTTTTTTTTAAATGTTATACATATTTTTTAACATGATTTATAGTTTTTAAAATATACAGAATTATTTAATTATTATATATTTTATAAATGGGTATTTTTCAAAAATATATGGCTTTATATTGATGTTTATTATTATTTATAATTTTATCAAGGTATGAAAAAATATGGTTTTCATTTGAGAAAATAATAGTTTTTCTTATGAATAAATTTCTTTTCATTGTACAATATGATTTTATATAAAAGTTAAAATTAAAAATTATATAATTTTATGTTTATAAAATATAAACAATTTTTTTGGACATTTAAAAATTAGGTTAGGGTGAATTTTTGGATTTTTATGAGCAAGTTGATTTTTTATGAATAGTATGTAATATAATTTTTTCAAATACCATGACATTTATGATACCATCATGGTATAAATATGGATTAAAAATTTATGTAAATTATAATATATATGTAAAATGATAATATACTCTAAAAAAATAAGTTTCAGGAAAAAGATTTAGATAAGATTAGATATGTCATTAATGAACCACTTTGAAAGTAAGTACTGAGTAATAAGAAAAAAACTAATTATTAATGATTTATAAAGGATGTAATATGATTAAATTTTCTACATATGGGGTTTAAATAGTTATAATGTACTAATATATCTATTTTTTTCAATGGATTAAAAAAATCAGAGGGCACACTTTCAATATTGTGAATGTGAAAACCTATGTATTTCAAATAATATATAAGTTTTATGGTTTATTAATAATCATGATTATGAATTTATATAAATATTTTAAACATGTATATATGTGTATATAATTTCAGAAAAGGAAATAAATAATCAATTTTATATCAATCATTAATTTAGAATTATTATGTTAAATTGGTAATGTAAAACATGTTTTATTTAAATGTTATACATATTTTTTAACATGATTTATAGTTTTTAAAATATACAGAATTATTTAATTATTATATATTTTATAAATGGGTATTTTTCACAAATATATGGATTTATATTGCTGTTTATTATTATTTATAATTTTATCAAGGTATGAAAAAAATATGGTTTTCATTTGAGAAAATAATAGTTTTTTTTATGAATAAATTGCTTTTCTTTGTACAATATTGTTTTATATAAAAGTTAAAATTAAAAATTATATAATTTTAAGTTTATAAAATATAAACAATTTTTTTGAACATTTAAAAATTAGGTTAGGGTGAATTTTTAGATTTTTATGAGCAAGTTTATTTTTTATGAATAGTATGTAATACAATTTTTTCAAATACCATGACTTTTATGATACCATCATGGTATAAATATAGAATAAAAATTTATGTAAATTATAATATATATATATATATATAATGATAATATACTCTAAAAATATAAGTTTTAGGAAAATGATTTAGATAATATTAGATATGTCATTAAGGAACCACTTTAATTTCTCTTAGAATTTTATAGTAAGTTTATTAACTATGTAATATAAAAATACAAGAAGACATAGTAAATTATTAAACTATTTAACTAAGTGTTAAATATAAAAGATAAGGTTAATATGGTGACCTAAACTTGTCTAAAACCTATTTTTTGAGAGGATTTGGACCCATACCCATAGTAGTCTCTAAATTAATCCATTTGGATATATTATAAACTGAAAATGATTTCACAATAAATTAATATTTCAAGATCTTCCTAAAGTGACCTTCACCTCTCTTATAAAAGGGTACTTCCACTTCTCTAAAATTCACATCTCCAAATATATTTGTCTTGTCCAACCCCTGGTCAAATATCCTCCTAACTACCCTCAATTAAACCTAGAGGCCTTACATTGACCAGAAAGACATCCTAAGGAGCCGTTTTGTTCAAATCAAAAGGATGAACCCGAAGAAGAGGTAATCATTTCATCACCTCTTTCAAAGTTCTCTTCTTCTTCCACTTCCTATTTATTTGTTGTTACCATACTAAAATAATAACTCCAATTCCTTATATATACTGAGATGTTATTAAAAATATGGTACAACCATATTAATTATTCTATCCATCCTATGAATGACAATGTCACCATACCTACGTACGTACGGCTTACCGTCTCCACATCATTGTGTAGTTTATTATTCAACACTTCATTACTTGGGTGGGTATAATAATGAGTATACTTGATGTAAATAATAAATATAACATGTTAATTATTCTTTATATATAATATACCATCCAATTACATATGATTTCTCCATCAATATAATGATATTGTCACTCGTGCATACGTATGACTTACCGTCTCAATGAATTGATGAGATTTCATTCCCCATTGTAACCATTCAAGAATAATTTTAATTTTATGATTAAAAGTAATGTTTAAGAAATTTATATCATTATGTATATGAATCAAATACATCCTATCCATAACAAACTTGACTTACGTAACAAAACATATAAAATAAAACGAATCAGTTAACACCCAAAATAATGATAATACAAAAATATTATTAACAAAGAAATATTATAGGATCATATATGATAACATATTTGTGTATGTGGTTCTTGTATAATTTAATAACAATTATTTAACTATTATAAAGGAGGTTAATGTACCCTGAACTAAAGTAAAGTACATGGTAAGGGGCTTTCATATCATGTTTTATTTCCGTGAGATTAATGCTATATTTTCCGCAATTTAATCATGTGTGGTGTATGTACTACTCATGATTGCATTCTTTGTGAAATATACATTAATTTATGGGTATTTAAATCTTTATTGTATGATCCTTCTTTCACTTGGTGTATATTTTGTAAGTTACCAAATCAGTAAGGGAATTTCTAATTTCAATTTCCACTCATTGGGTTTTACGCATACTTCATTGATTATTTTACTCCAAGATTATGTGTAGAATCACTATTTATTCATTTATGTATTAATTTACACTCCCCATTGTGTAGATATTATTTTGATACACAAAATCACTTCATTTAAAAATTCTCATGTCATGGATATGAAATTGTTAAGGGTAATCTTAACTCAATTTCCATTCATTGAGTTAACACTAGTGGAAATATAGAATTTAACATTGATGTAATAACATTGGTTATTTATAAACCGACACCAATAGTATGTGAGGGAAATTTATGGCGTCAGATTTTAGTAAATCTGACGCAAAAAACAATTATTCGATGATATTTCACATCGATCATTTGAAAAATGACACAAAAAATCAAAAAAAATGTTTTAGCGTCGGTTTTTGAAGAAACCTGATGCCAATAATAAAAAAAACTTTTTGTCTTCAGTTTTAAAGAAAAACGATGCCATAAGATAAAGTTTCAGTATCAGTTTTCTCCAAAACCGATGTTGAAAATAAAAAAAGGGATTATTGGCGTCGATTATTCTCAAAACTGACGTCAAATGTTTTTTTTAAATTTTTGGCATCCGTTTTTAACAAAACCGATGTCGAAATTCTTCTAAAATTAATTGGGGTTGCAAAACCATCATTTTGTTGTATCATCGAAATCGAAACCCGCTGTGGCACCTTGGACTCCCGATGAACTTTGAAGCTCTATTTGTGATCTTGGAAGGCCATTGTTGATGGTTTTGTTCCATTTTCACAATTTTCGGTTTGCGTTGTTCTTTTTTATCTCTTATTTTATCTTCCATTGTTTATTTCTTCTTCCATAACCCTATTTCACGTGACTTTTAATGTTGGTTCGATTTTAGTAGTTGTTTATCATTATTTTTGGTTTTTCATTATCATTGTTGGTATAGATTTTGTAGTGTTTGTTTTTCAAATTCATTATACCGAACACAGTTTGGATTGAGGATCTCCATTCAGGTTGAACTTTAAATTTTGTAAGTTTTTTTTAATTTTCTAGATAAATCATTTATCATTCAATTTTGTTATTGATTTTCTTTAATTATTAGTTTATATTTTATTTTAAATGTGTTAAGACATGGTTAAATATTCTTTCAACAAACATTCTTTAATATCCTGTCAATAAATTGTATATTTTTACATTGAATCCAATAAAATTTCACCCAATACAATTACTGCATCCTTTAAATTAATGCACTATTCAATACTTTTGACACATGAAACATCGAAATAATTAAACAAATATATAAAATGAACTAATAAATTTTAGAAGAATGATATTATAATTAAATTATAATATCCATATAACACACATGTATATAATATGAAAATAAATTTTTTATTATTTCTAAATTTATTTCATATCTGATATTTTCTATCTGATTATCAATAGTTTTTATTAAATGTGTTTTTGTTTACAATTTATCTGATAGATATTTAAATGTTTATATGTTTTAATATATTCACCAAATATATTTTGATATCAGGTATTTGATGGATCATAATTGGATTCATCTATGAAGAACCACTAGTTAATATAAAAAAGGAGTTGATAATTTTTTGGAATATTCTAAATGAAATCTTCAAAATATTGATTTGATTTTCTGTCCATGTGTGAAGTGTGTAAATATGAGAAAGTTAAACTCCATAGAAATCAAGGATCATATCATTTGTTATGGTTTTATCCTTAATTATACATTTTGGATCTGGCATGGTGAAAGAACTAAAAATTCAACATCCAATGTTGTTGACAATATTCATAATGAGGCATAGGATCGTATTGAAGAATTAATTCACGATTTAGGTGTTGAAACCATCGAAAAAACACCAACTATTGAATGATTGTATGGATATTCTGAGAAACCATTTTTTCCAGGTTGCAGTAAATATACAGTGTTATTAGTAGTTTTGAGATTAGTTAACTTAAAAGAAAAAAATGGGTGGAGTGGTAATAGTTTCTCCAGTTTACTTGAGCTTTTAAAAGAGCTACTTCCAGAAGGAAATAGGCTTCCAGATTCTAATTATGAGGTGAAGAAAACATTATGCCCAATGGGATTTGGGTATAAAAAGATACATGCTTTCCCCAATGATTGTGTACTATATATGAAAGAAAATGAATATTTATCAAGTAGTCCTACATGTGGGACATCAAAATATAAGATAGATGGGAAAGTCAGCTCAGATTTATTCTCAGGTGATGTCATCTAACATCATGAAAAATCAATTTTGTACTTTCTAATGATATCATCCGATATTTTTTGCATACAATTCTGATAATTCAATTCTGATTCATTTTTAGGTACTAGAATAAAAAATCCTGCTAATGAAATTTGGAAACTTCCAATAAAACCTCATTTGAAGCATCTATTTTCAAATTCAATTGATGCAAAAAGGTTAAGATGGCATTCAGATGAGCGCATCTCTAATGGTAACTTACGTCACCCTGCCGATTCACCACAGTGGAAGAGTTTTGATAAAAAATTTCATGATTTTTGAAGTGAAGTTAGAAATCTCAAAATGGGATTGTGTACTGATGGAATGAATCCATATCAGAGCCTCAATAGAAAACATGGTTCATGGCCTATTTTTCTAGTAGTTTACAACTTTTCCCCACATCTATGTATGAAGAAAAAATATGTTTGATGATCTTGATAATTTTTGGACCAAGTTAACCAGGAAATGATATTGATGTGTATCATTCACCATTGATTGATGATTTGAAACTGCTATGGGAGGAAGGTGTTAAAGTTTTCTATGCATACAAGAAAGAGTATTTTCTATTGCGTGTTATGATAATATTCACTATAAACAAATTTCCTGCATATGGAAACTTATCTGGATATAGTGTTAAGGGACATAAAGCATGTCCAATTTTTAAAGAACAAACTTCATATTATCAACTGAATAATGGAAGAAAGATAGTGTAAATGGGATAATGAAGATTTTTGCGAATTGATCATCCTTACGATATATTTAAAAAATAATTTAACGGTTTACAAGAATATAACCTTCCCCCTCGACTATTTTCAGTTGAAGAATACTATGATAGGGTGAGATATATTTATTCGACATTTGGAAGGAGAAGAAGTTCTGGTTTTCAAAAACATATCTAGAAGAAGCAATCTATTTTTTTTCAATCTACCTTATTGGATATTTTTAGAGATAAAACATAACATTGATGTTATGAATGTTGAGAAAAGCATATGTGAAAGTTTGATTGGAACTTTGTTAGACATAAAAGGAAAGACAAAAGATGGATTGCATGCTATATTGGACTTGATATTAATCAGAATTCGTTGGGAGTTATCTCCCACTATGAAAGGAAACAGAACATATTTACCTTCGACTTGTCACACATTAAGAAAGATTGAAAAAATTAATTTTTTTCAGTGTCTTCATGGTATTAAAGTACCCAGTGGTTTTTCTTCAAATGTTAATAATTTGGTGTCATTGAAGGATTTTAAATTAATAGGTATGAACTCCCATGATTAACATGTGTTTATGCAAAAACTTCTACCAGTAGCAGTGTGTGGTATATTGCCAACAGCTGTCAGAAAGACTATCATCAGGTTATGTAATATTCTTCAAATCCATTTGTAGCAAATTCGTTGATCTAAATTTGTTAAATGTGTTGGATAATGAAGAAACTCTTATTCTTTGACAACTAGAAATCTATTTCCCACCCACATTTTTTGATATAATGGTTCATCTTATGATTTAATTTTGTGCGTGAGATAAGAATATGTGGGCCTGTTTATTTAAGATGGATGTATCCTTTTTAAAGATAATTGAAAATTATGAAAGGATATGTTAAAAATCCTTATCGACCAGAGGCCTCTATTGTTGAAAAATATGTATCAAAAGAGGTGATTGAGTTCTGTACAAATTATTTAAATGAGGTGGAGCATATTGGTCTCCCTGTATCTCGACATATGACACTTGATAGTGAAGGTAGAGGGGTTCAAGGATTAAAGGTAAAGTTCATCCCACGTGATAAAGTGATGAAGGCACATTTATACATTTTGAAGAACACAGATGAGGTTCAACCATATATATCCTCACATATTGCTGAATAAAAGTTACAATATTGGAAAAGAAACAAAAAGTGGTTGATGATTGAGCATAAGAAGACATTTGTTTCATGGTTTAAAGAGAAATTCACCCCAGATATATCTACATTAGAAACATTGAAGTGGTTATCAGGGGGACCATCTCTTAATGTGATCACGTGGTCTGGTTTTGATATCAATGGCTACACATTTTACACAAAAAACCTAGATGACAAGAGTACCATTCAGAATAGTGGTGTGATGGTTTTCACTGAAGCAGTGAATTTTTCGAGATCCAAAGATAAAAACCCAATTTCTGCATCAACACCATATTTTGGAGTTATTGAAGACATATGGGAAATTGATTATATTAAATATCGAGTCACTGTTTTTAAGTGTAATTGGTTTGATATTAATATTGGTGTGAAACATGATGAATATGGGTTTAAACTAGAAGATTTGAAAAGATTTAATTATAATGACGAATCATTTATCATGGAGACACATGAAAAACAAGTATTTTAAGTCATTGATCCGTCTAATGATTATTGGTCAGTTGTTTTTCAAGGAAAAAGATACGATTTGGGTGATGAGGATGATTTTGATGATGTTAGTGATTTACATGAGCCTTATTCATCTATTACATAATTTCCAGATGATTACAATGTGTATAAGACATACATAGTGCATGTAGTACGTACTGATCATGATGAAGGAATATGGGAAAACAATAAATTGGTCTCCTAATTTTTCTGGTATATATTTATATTTTGTTTCCATTTTTGAAACTTACAAATGCATGCCTCTTTTTTTACTTACTTATTTTTTTCTTCCTTATTTCAAATTATTCATTTTTATAATGATATGCAGGTATAAAAAATTTCATTACACTTTCTAGTAGCAATGTCAGATACAGATAGAGAGGAGCAGTTACCGAGGTATATATATTTTGACATATTATTAAATATTAATTAATTTAATTTTTTAATGAAATAAAATGATAATTTACAAAAAACTTTGCAGGACTACTGATGTGTCCTTGGCGGAGGAGACTTCTCCTGTTACTACTCAAAAATCAAGTTCTCAAATAAGTAAATGTGGTATTACTTGTTTACTAAAACTATCAATTTCTCGTGATGATTAAAAATTACACATCCATATTGATGATAATAATAATGTAGTTGGCCCAAATATATTTTAGTTTTTCAGTTATATAGCGATGCAGATCCATTGCAGGATTAGTATTTTATATCCTGATTGGATGTTACTGGACAGGATGATAAAGTAGCAACTTTGGGAGGCCGTGATGGTAAAATATCATAATTTATTTCTTTTATCTCATTTTTTGAATATTATATATTTTAAATGACATATTTAATTTATTAAATTATAGATGACATTCAATTTTGAGGAAACCAAAGAAATTATAAAAATAAATCTCTCTTTAGCGGCGGTTCGATGGAGAGATTTTAAAACCAAACTGACAAGAAATTATGTTTTTGGAAAGAGAAAATTTGAAAAAACATGTCTTAAGTATCCATATATAGATGAAGAAACATGGAAGAGATTTGTTGATAGTCATCAAGAAGAGAAATTTCAGGTATGGTAATTGTTTTACATTTTAAAATTTATGCTATATTTTTCTTATTACTTAGTAGTTTATTTTTATATAACAAGCCACTATGAGATCTCATTAGGAGATACCATTGAGAAACGTATACCCTCTTACTTTATCACGTATAGGGTATTTGTATTTGGAGAAAAACATGATTGAAGAAAAATTTGAAGCATTAAGAGGTCGATTATGTAGTCGTTTAGAAGAGGTCAAGTTTGGTCATCCATCTTCTTCCACTCGCCATGAGCAATGGAAACGAGCAAGAAGAAGAAAAAATAAACAGTATCTTACAGAGGAATCTCATCAAGTGGCTAATAGAATTGTAAGTAAATATTATTTATTTTTTTAACAATTTTTCTATTTTATAATTTATAAACACTAATATAACTTTTTTATTTTTCATTTCAGGATGAACTTCAGGAGAAAGAGACACAAGTCTCTTTTATCATTGAGGGTAGGATGGAAATCCTAGTCACTTCTTTGGGAAAGGAAAAAACCCCGACTGTGTTAGAGGATATCAGGAGGGTGTTAGTATTCGGAAGGTTTTTGGTAAGAGTAAGAAATCAAGAGACCCAGAAAAAGAATCCTTAAAAGAAGAGTTGAAAGATATAAAACCGTCTATGGGTGATCAAATTCAAGCTGCAGTGCAGAAGGATTTATTAGAACACTTGGAAAGATAGTCACAGTCTGCATAGCCTTCCCAGGTATATTATTTAATTTTCTCCAATTTTTCCATTTTATAAATTATAATTACTAATATAATTTTCTTTCATTTTTCAGCCTTCCCCGTTTTCTCACTCAGGCTACCCTACCCTATCTGCTTACCCTGCCCCGTCTGTGTAGCCTTTCGAGGTATATTATTTATTTGTCATCAATGTTTCTATTTTATAAATTATAAACACTAATATAACTTTTTTATTTTTCTGCATTCTCAGCCTACTCACCCGGACTACCCTGCCCTATCTACTTACCCTGCCCTGTTTATGCAAACTTTCGAGGTATATTATTTTATTTTAATCAATTTTTCTATTTTATAAATTTTAAACACTAATATAAAGTTTTTATTTTTCTTCCTTCTCAGCCCGGTCACCCAGACTACCCTGCCCCACCTGCTTACTTTGAGCCTCCACCTCCTCCCTCAGATCAAGCCTTATATTGTGAGTTGGTTATGGGATATCCTCATGTAAATATTGTTGTATTAGGATAGGTGCATTTTTTGGGGGACTCATCACATCATCAACCTAGGAAGATGGTTCAGGTCAGAGTATCAATACTTGTTATTATAGATCCTACTACTGTACTACCATTTCCTACTGTGGAGATCACCAGTGTTGGGGAATGTATGGGCCATTTTTTACTTTGGCCAACTGCCCTTATTCGTTATATTTCACATAAGTTATGCATTTTTTTAAATATTAATTACAAATGATTCAAAATTAATTATAATGTTTTCTTAAATTAACTTATATAGGAATATATGAAAGCAAAATAAACTGCACAAATGCAACAAAATGTTCAGGAATAGTCGGCTATAGATACTACTAATATTTCTTATGGGTTGAAAATATTATCTGAGTTCTCTTCTTCTTTGAATTTTATCTATAGGTTTTAGATGACGGTCGATATATGTGGAAGAAATTATTGATTGAAATTAATGAAATAATATATCATGCATTTTGTTAATTTTGAAGAGATTGGGCTAAGAGTGGTGAAGTTATTTTCCATGTAAGTAAATCGAATTTTGAATTTATATTTCTTTAATAAAAGATTGTTATGTAATTGACTAACTATATTTTCTTTTTAAATTAGGTATCTACACAAGATTCTTTTAAAAAAATGAAACTATAGGAATTTACAGCTTTGTAGATCCAAAGTACATTTCCTTGGAAGTCAAACATGTGAAGAAAGATAAAAGAGTTCAATATATATCTGAGAGATTATCACAGATAGAGATTCATTGCTGGTTTTTTCCATTTCTTGATAAGTAATAACATAAACATAATTATGAACTAATGATCATTATAATGTCATTAATTGTGAACTTTTTGTATTGTAGGGGGAATTGGATGTTAGGCATATTTTTCCCAAGTGAATGCACTGTATATTGGTTTTTCTCTTTATTAGGAACAATGCATAAACCATTTTCCACCTTATTAAACAGGTAAGTTTTGTTATTTTTTATAAGCTCATTATGTTTAATTTTCATTTTTTAGACAAGTTTTATTAGTTCCTATATAAAAAAATGCAGTTCATGGAAACATTTTAAAAAGGAATACATGTTAGTAAATAAACCAATGAAAATAAAATATGTGGAAGTACATATAATTAGTTTTTATATTTTTATTATATATTGGTTTATATTATTATTTAAATGTTATATAACAGTAGTGTCATCATCAAAATAGACATGTTGAATGTGGTTATTATATTCTATGACTCATGTATGAGATAATCACAATTGGGGAAACTACTGATTTTCGTAAGGATAGTTGTATTAATTTATTTATATATTTTCTTCCATATTATTCTATTTTTCAATTTCATATCATTCAATATTATTGTAGACATTCAATGATTCACAGTCTTATTCCCAATCTAATATGACCCATATTCAATCTATTTTTTTGAAATATTTGTTAAGTCTGATTAAGATTTGAGGTATGTATATTCTAATATTTATAAATAATAATACACATGGGTTCAAAAAACTAACTATTTTTATATATTAGGTGTTTAAACCTAGTAATAATTAAATGAATGATTCAACAATAACCAATAATGAGTATGCCATAAAATTCAGGTACGTGTATTTTAATTCTACTTTATTTTGAATGTGTAATATTCTGAATTTTCTAAAAAAAATTTAACTTTTAGCGTCAGTTTTTTTATTTATACATGGTATATGAAAGAATAAATAATCAATAAACCATGTGATCTGAGGCTATGTACTATTCAAGATGACATGAACCCATGTCGTACCTACATAAACTCCATGCCAAAAGGATAAAAAAGACATTATAAGTGACCAAGAACAATCCAAAAGTGCATTAATCATATTACATGGTATCCTTAAGGCATTTAGTATTGAGTCAGACCAGAATGATGACGTGTGAAAATGTACTTGATATCTACTGACTGAAAATTAAATTTTTTATTATCAAAACACTTTAATAAAAAAAGTGAGAAACCCCAAGTTTATCGAGGACATGCACTAAATGAAGAAACATAGCTATTGAAATGAAACTTGACCCTATCATCATTATTGTCCCTAAATATTTTACAGGATAAGGATGTTACCGGTGTTTTTGGAGCAACATAAAGCAGGCCTTCAATGTGAGACACCATCTGATCCCACACTTTCATATACTCCTCCTGCGCGATCTTCTTGTCATTGAAACCTCTTACTAAAATCAGACTTTGCTTGTCAATCCACTCTCCCTATTCATTGTTAGTATGCACCCTAATTGGCCTCTCCATCGTCTTCTTAGCATCCTATACAGGGGCATCTATCACAATATATTCTTCTTCCATATCCTCTATAGAATGAAGAATCATCTCCAAAGGACCCACTGCCTGATTGTCCCTAAGAATGCCTGCCCCACAGCCCCCTCCTCCAAACTAACTGAGATTCCATCAAGATTTGAAAGATTACCCTTCTCCTTTACTTTTGATTTTTTAGAATCTCGAGTCTCCATAGGTGAAGGTAAATAGGAATAATCCCTTTGGCCTTTCTTACTACCTTGTCGCCCGTTCCTCCTCCACTTATCATAGGTATCTTTAAAATGAAACTCTATCTCATTGTCTTCATCAAACTGATCCGATGAATCATCATCAAACCCCTCCCTGGGAAAATCAACATCCTTATCAGATCCTTTGGCCTCCAACCCTGCAAAGCGGTTAACCAGCTTAATGCCTGGAGACCCGCTCCTCGGACGAGACCTGTTCCTTGCCTCAGACTCTTGATGATGGTATTTTCATGATGATCCTAGACCATTCAGGACAACCTCATCATACGAAGCAGGCTTCATGGCTTCAGCAATTCCAGCCTCCCTAATGCAATTATCCACTGATTCACCCAAGATAACATAGGAACCACCTTTCCTAGGAGCCTTCAAGTTTGGAACATCCAAGTCTTGGTGAAGCCTATCAAATACATTGGCTGCCATTGGATTAGACTGGGTTGGAAGAAGCTTTTCTAGAGTGGCATGTGCACCAAAAACTAGCTTAGGACCTTCCCCTATCAAATCCTTCTCAGCAAGAACTATCCCCACCTGCTGACTACCTGAACCAGATGCCACAGAGGGAAGCAGTTCCTTAACCAAATTACGATCACCTTCCCTGCCTCTACACAGTTCCACATGGTGTCCAATTCACATACAATGATTACAGTAATCAACCCACAATTCAAATATAATTGATTGTTTGTATCAGAATTTCTCACCAATAACAATGAAGAAGGACTCCACTGGGGGATGAGAAACATCAACATCTACAAAGATTCTCAGTGAAATAGAGTGGCAAAAATCTCTAGTTCTACTGTCAGAGCACAAGTTCCGGCCAACAAGATTTCCAAGCATACACAATATAGCTAGATTTTGAAATAGAAGAGGTAATTTAGGAAATCGTACCCAAATCGCTGTGAATGCCGAGTCGCGACACATATGAAAATTTTAGGACCAGTGTAAGAGGAAAAAACGGGCACCATCGCAAGATCGAGGGGTGGCCGACCATGCTAAAATCAAATCTTCTTCGAATGCAAACCGAATCATAACATGCCTGGATCCAAGAAGCCCCACTATGTCACGCTCCTGCAGACCCCAAGAATTAAAAATGCAACGGTCAAAGCGATCAACCGACAGACGTCGCTGTTTGAAACACGCAATCAGAGTTAGGTTAAGCAGGGAGGACACATCAGTGAATTCACTAGCTGAAATCAAGAGCCATGAGATCCCATTGTAGATCTGAGGAACCTTGGGGATATGGAAATCTGAGGAAAAGAAGGTAGGAAATCAGGATCCGAGAAGGGTGAGAAGGATTCAAAACCACCACTGTAAGGCAGCGAAGGTCCCTCCCCCAACAAGGGGAGAGGTACCTTCTTAGAGGCCATCGCCGCCTAGGTCGGCGGAGGTCGTCACTCGAAACCCTCCACAATGCGAGCCCTCAAGGAACTACTTGATATCTACATGGCATCAATTTTTTGCATGGTACTTGGTATTCATAATGAATTGAATTTTAGGTCTAGCCACATGACTATAATAAGTAAATCGTAATCATTGATTTCTCACTAGTGATTTTGCAATGTCTTTATCTAATTTTTTATTAGATTTATTGATGCATTGATCTTTAACTTGAATCCATGTAAAATTTTCAGTAACTCAAATTTATTGTCTTTGGTATCAAAGAATAGTTGGGCGGTGCGAGAACTGCAAATGCTAGAGTCGTGGGACTTGAAAATGTCATAAAATTTCTTAAAGTCATTTATTGCAAGTACATGTATTTTAATTTTACTTCATAATGACAATTTATAGATAATTGTTTTGATTAACTAGATATAAGAATTTAAGTTATAGGAGGAATTGGGTGATAAATACTATTTGACTGTTTATGTATATTGTATTATTTTTATAGGGGTTTTGATTTTTTGGTAGTGTAATTTTAATTATTTTATAATTTTTTAAATTATGGTGTCAGTTATTTGAAAAACCGACACCAAAAGTTTTTTTAAAAAAAATTGAATTTGGGCGTCGGTTTTATCTAAAACCGACGCCGAAAAGCCTGTCTAAATTCAATTTCGGCGTCGATTTTAGATAAAATCGACGCCGAAAATCTTAAATAAATTATTTTCAATGTCAGTTTTTGAAAAACTGATGCCAAAAAACATATTTTTAACGTCACATTTATAGACGTCGGTTTAGAACTGACATCATAAATAAAAAAACCGACGTTAATTTGTGTTTTTGTACTAGTGTAAACATCCAAGTCATTGGTTTTGTTTTTACAAAAATATGTGTGAATGTACTCTCATTGATTTAAATGGAATATCAAATCATATTGAGTATATTCATAATTGTGACACATAATTATGTCATTGATTTATCTTTAATATAAGGATACAGGGGATTTCATCTCAATTTACATTCCACTGAGACTTCTTTGTTGTCATGTGCCAATTCACTTTTATATGGTGTATATACTGTATTTTGACATATTATATCCTAAATCAATTTATTCTCATGATATTATTAGGTTTTTATTAATTTTATTCTTCAATTATTTGTATTCAAGTGCCTCTCATTTGTTTAGGAACTCTTTGACAAAAATATAATTTTAAAGATTTATTCTTCAAAATATTTCTCAATAATGACCATGTTTTACAAATGATTTTAAGGATTTATTTATATGGAAATGATAATTTTGAAATTAAAACTCCTTTAAAATGTTTCAAAGTGGTATGGGACACTTTGATTCAAAAATCTCTTTTAAATGACTTCTTTGATAAATAGTACGACTTTTAAATTTTTTCAAGAAAAAGGGGATATTTCTCTCGAATAGTTTTACTAATTATTTTCATATATGTCAATATAATTCATTGTATTTTATTCTTGATTGATGTTGATTTATTATAATAAAATCTTCTATATTGTATTGAATGAATTTTGTTTAACCGTGGATGTGCTATTTTTATACCATTCATGGGTTATGGTTAAAGTATTGAAATTTATTTTTCTAGTTTTAATATGAATGATTATGTTATGTTTCACCATTTTCAAATGATGAATGCATTGGACTTAGTAAGTGATGGGGGGGGGGGGCTGCTATAGCCCCTCGGTGCATCTGTAGATCTCATGAGACATACTAGAATCTTGGTACAAGGCCTTGATAAAATTTATATTTAGGGTCTTGGAACGAGGCCTTGACTTTGTGTTTATGATGTCAAGCATTATTCATTCCATCATTATGAAATTATCTATTGATATTACATGTGATTATTTGACTAGTATAATATCCCTGTGAATTAGTAAATGAAATTATTTGATTTTTCTTTTCGATATTATGATGAAGTTTAATTTTAAAAGTCTTGTGTTTTAGTCTTATACATTTCCTTAAATGTTTGTGCTTATTTATGATAGTTTTCTCTATATTATTATCCTTACTGAGAATCCGAACTCACCCCTTTATTATGTTTTATTTTTCCTTGGATGCGAATAATTATATTATGATTGCCTATAGGGATAAAATAAGGGATATGAGTGTGTTCAAAGGAGACATAGTGTTGTTTATTTTTAATTTCATAATGTAATGTAAAACTTATGAATGTATCTAGTACTTCCATCCAACGGCCCGAAGGACTTTAATTTTTTTATTTGATAAATCCCCCCTTTATAGGAAGAAGGGGGGAACCCTAATAAACTCCACATACTTAAGAAAAATCACATATGAATGGAAAAAAGTGTAAAACCAAACTGACAACAAGGACATACCCCTCCCAAGAGTTTGAGTATCTAGTACTTCCAAGGCTACCAAACTGTCTGGTCTTTCAGGAATTGATCTCTTGTGATCATGAAAATGTAATGAAATAATGCACCAACTTTGGGTATCTAGGGTCGAGGTGTTACAATTGGTATCATAGCAATTTTAGTACAGAAATTGGAAACTAGATTTAGAAAAACTATGATTAGAGAACATTACCCTAATATAGACTTTGAGGATTAGTATAGAAGAACTTCCTAGAATTTTGGTAATGTAGATATTTTTCCAGTTTTCCAATAAATACATCCCTATCTGGATACTACAAGTGGACATGGTTTTGACACATATGTACCTTGGATTGAAAACTCCAACCAGGAGTTTCGGGCTTGACCTGGAGTATCCAGGCACATGACAACAGGCCTTACTGCGTACTTGGTTTGACAATCCTGGGGGATATGCTTAGGATAACACACATTTTCTTTTCAAACCGATTTGAATTATTTTAATATAATATGTGAATAAATATCCTTGGTTAAATACTAAGGTGTTTTATATTGAAAATAAGGTGTCATGATATTCTCTAAATAATTTTATGACTATTGTTACTCATACCATGCGTTCTAGTTTTAGTCAATGGATGAATTTCAAAGAAGTCATAGTAACATTGAACATGATGTAAAAGGTGGTCATGGTGGTAGAAATGAGCAACAAAATGGAATATTGATAGGTGTAAAAGATATCTTGTTCATGCCAAATCAGTTTTCCAAAAATATGATCAACAAAATATACATTAACCAACTCCCGAACTCAAAAAATAAGAGAAAAGTAGAGAATGATAAGAGCTCCAGTAGTAGAGACCATGGATAAAAGAATGATAAATTTAAATCATGCAGGAAATGTGGAAGGAGCCCCCTAGGAATGTGTCTCAATGGAACAAATAAATGCTTTATGTGTGGGAAATAAGGACATAAAGTAAAGAATTTATAAGAAAAAATGAAGAGTAGTATGGAATAAAATAAAAAATATCCTAAGAATCAATTTAAAGTCATTTTCTATAAATTTAGGGGGCATGAGAATTACCCAAGTTAATTCCCCATTCTATTAGATAACCTCTAGGTCAAGGAAGAACCTATGTGGTAATAAATGGATGATGAAATGTTTAAAAGTATTAATTCTCTTTGTTGATGGGATTACTTTGGATGAATTTTCTCATGTATATGTAACCCTAATGTGTGTTATGTGAAAATGCTATGTAAGGAAGAATTATCATTTCTTTTACAGATATAATTATAAAGAACAATTTTGGTTTATATGATCCTTGAATTCAAGGAAAATATCAGTTATTACGTTTTGGGATGGAAATGAGAGGTATGTGATAAAATTTATGGTTAAAATATGTTATGGTTATTTTTATAGAATTTATCTAATTTTAAGGAATTTTATAAAATTATATAGTTTTTTTAAAAAGGACATCACATAGACCAGGTGACAACTAGTCGCATTGGACAAAGTTGTGGGAATCGAACCCACAAACAAAGTACGACTGTGATTTATCACCTACCACTAAACTAATTGAAGTCCCTAGTTAGTATGACTAATTATTTTTTAGTTAAATGATTTTATGGATCAAGAATATTTTGATTTTGGGAACTTATTATTTATCAAATGGATATCCTTAGTATAAGAAAATTATTTGATGATTAAGTGATAAATATTATTTTGAATATGTTTTCTCTTTTGGGAACACTAAAAGCTAAGGAAAATGGAATACTACGGGGTTTCATTAGAGGAGTAATAGTGGGTTTTTATTTTGGAAGAATATATGTTTTTATTGTGGACTTATAGATATTTGGGTTATTTATGGAAATGATTAACCTATTATAGAGAATATATGATTAGTTAAATTAATTTTAAGTATGTGAATTTAAGAGTAGTCAATGTTATTTGGAGTTAAAATTTTGGACTTATTGTGGAAGACTATGTAATCAAATCCTTATAAATTTTGGGTTTTATACTTTGTTTGAATTATTTTGAATAATCTTAAGGAAATTGTTTCTTGAATGGTCTCGGTTGGACTTTGGGTATTGTTTGTTTAATTTTGGATATTACGAGTAGTATTTCTTTCTCTAAAGGATTACCCTTTTTGGGGATCATTTGATCTTGTACTAACCATATTGGTTTTGGTTAATGTCTAAAGATAAGGGATATATATAGTTCATCCTTTTTGTATTTTTTGATTCTCTATAAATTGGTTCTAGCGCTTTAGGTGTGACAAAGTCATCTTGAATACTCATCGTTTGGAGAAAAGATGAGTTTGTGGTAGAAATTTATTAAAGGATGAAACTCTACCTCAAAAGTAACTATATATCCTTATGTTTTTATTCAATCCCATAAATAAATTCCTCAAAATTATGAAATAGAACTTAAAACAAAAACTGTTTCCATTTACTCTTCCTACTAGGTAATGAAAGACCATTTAACCCATCACAAGTTTATGGATTTCAGATTGTTAACCTTCTCTTAATAATATTCTCTATCAATCCCCATCATAAATTTATGGTTAATTTTATATTCCATATCAATGTTTTCCTACATGGAACCATAGTATGTTTGATTTCTGATAACCATCATACTTACTTTTTTTATTTGAAAATAGAGGCCTCATTAATCCATTTTTTGATGTGGGTTTTTGACTAAGATATTTTGAAATGTAGAACCCATAGTTTTCAATCCTAAGTTTAAATTTTCAGGAAAAAATTTAATGAAGGAGAGGAGAATGTAACACCCCAATCTTCCATGGTACGCTTCTCTTTGAATAATTCAATAGTTTTCTATGTACACATCTCTGAGTTATATCACACCACGACCAATCAAACTAGCGGTTTAAAAAGCAGTTATGAATAGTAATACCCACTTCTTAAAAGTTTTTAAATTTTATTTTTTCAAAATGGACTTCATTTTTTGATTTTAAATATCAAAATTATCTTATGGTGAATTTTTGGTATTTTTCTGAAAAATTTCAATATTTGATGAATAGTGAAAACACGGCATTCTTGTTTAAAACCAACTTTTTATTTAAATAATTATTTTAAATTTAAATTTATTTTAAAGTAAAAATATATACATAATACCTATATTAATCCAATGTAATTCATTAGAGTCATTTTATAATAATATTATATATATAAAATTTTATTGAACTTTTTAACGTCTTTTACCCACCTTCTAGGCGCATTAAAAAATTTGAAAAAAATGTAATTTTACCACTTCTATGAATTGAATTTCAAAAATCAGAGAGACATGGTTGAAATTAGTAAGTAAAATGTGGTTCAATATGATGAAAATATTTTTTTTCTGAATAGTAACTTTTGAATTTTATTTACCATGGTTAAAAGTAAATAGGTTAATTAAAGGTAAAATTAATGTTATAATTACCCCAAAACATGTCCTAATTCTATTGGATAAGTTTTTTTCGACCCAAATAAACCTTAAGACAAAAATTATATCATTTGTGATCCATTTGGGTTAGATTGCAACATTTATTATATTTTATTTAAAGAAGAATTAAAAGTGTTAAATTCAAAGTTTAATAACTAAACCATTTTTAATATAGGGTTATACATAAGATAAATTCTACTATAAATATTCATTATAAAGATAAAAATATTTTCTACATCATGGTATTTTATTTATAATTTTTATAAATTAAATAATTAAACTTATTTATGACACACTGATGATGCATTAATTACCTTATTAATGAAAGATTAAAATAATTGATATTATAAATATTAAAATAAATTTAAATTGAAACTTTTGATGCCATAAACGAATTTTATAGGTGAATATGAAATTTTAGGGATGATTAAATTTATTTTTTTCGAAGTAATAAAGTTTTTAAGACTTTCAAAAAACCAAATACTAAATAGTGTTAAAAATGACATAAATGAGTTTTTAAAACAAATACTATTTTATTAAATGACATAATATTCCTAAAAATCTAAGTTTCAGAAAAAGGACATATATAAGATTAGATATACCATTAATAAACCAATTTAGGTTCTCTTGGAATTTTATAGTATGTTTATTAACCATGTAATATAAAAAAACAAGAAGACATGGTAAATGTTAAACAATTTTACTAAGTGTTAAATCTAAAATTCAAGGTTAATATGGTGGCCTAAACTTATATAAAACCTATTGGTTGAGAGTATTTTGACCCATCCCCACCTTAGACTCTAAATACATCCATTTTTGTCTATTAGAAACCTAAAATGATTTTATAATAAATTAATATTTCAAGATCTTCCTAAAGTGCTCCTCCCCTCTCTTATAAAAGGGTACTTCCCCTTATCTCAAATTCACATATCCAAAGCCATTTATCTCAAATTAACCTTTCTAAAATATCCTCCCAACTACCCGAAATTAAACCTAGAGGCCTTACTTTGATCATAAATCCATCTTATGGAGCAATTTTGTTCAAATGAAAAGGAATAACCCGAAGAATAGGTAATTATTTCATGACCTCTTTCAAAGTTCTATTCTTCTTCCACTTCCTATTTCTTTGTTGTTCCCATACTAAAATAATAAATTCAGTACCTTATACATACTGATATGTTATTATAAATATGGTACAACCATATTCTTTATTCTATCCATCCTATGAATGAAAAAAGTCACCATACATTCTTACATACGGCTTACCATATCTACGTCATGTTGTAGTTTGTTATTCCACACTTCATTACTTGGATGGGTATAATAATGAGTATAATTTATGTAAATAATAAATATAACATGTTAATGATTCTTTATATATAATATACTATCCAATTAAAAACTATTTAATCATCAATCAAATGATATTGTCACTCATGAGTATATACGGCTTACCGTCTCGACGAAGCGATGAGATTTCATTCCCCATCATAACCATTCAAGAATAATTTTAATTTTATGATTAAAAATAATGTTTAAAAACTTAATATCATTCTGTATATGAATACAATACATCCTATCCAAATCAAACATGACATACATAACAAAACATATAAAGGACAAAGAATAATTTAACACCCAGAACAATGATAATACTAAAATATTATTAACAATGCAATATTAGAGGATCATATATGATATCATATTTATGTATTTGGTTATATTATAATTTAATAACTGTGATTTAACTATTATATATGAGGTTAAAATACCCGTAACTAAGGAAAAGTACAAGGTAAGGGGTTTTCATCTCACTTTTTATTCCTGTGAGATTCATGCTATATTTGCCACTATTTCCTTTTGTGTGGTTTATGCAATTCTCCTTATTGTATTCCTTGTGTAATATAATATAATTTATTTTTATTTAAATATTAATTGTATGATTTTTCTTTAATGGGGTGTATGTTTTGTAAGTTACCAAATCGGGAATGAAATCTCTAATTTCAATTCCCCCTCATTGGGTTTTACGCATACTTCATTGATTATTTTACTCCAAGATTATGTGTGGAAGCACTATTTATTTATTTATATAGTAATTTACAATCCCATTTATGAGGATATAACTTTTTTTCATATAATCACTCAATTGATAAATTCTCAAGTCATGCATATGAACTTGATAAGAGTAATCTTAACTCAATTTCCATTCATTGAGTTAAACATCAAAGTCATTGGTTTTGTTCTTACAAGAATATGTGTGAATATCATATCATTGATTTAAACTTAATATACAATCATATTTAGTGTATTTATAATTGTCACACATAATTATTTCATCGATTTATCTTTAATCTAATGATACAAAGGATTTCGTATCAATTTACATTCCATTGAGACTTGTTTGTTGTTATGCACCAATTCAATTTTATATGGTGTATATAATATCCTTTGACATATTATATCATGAATCCATTTATTATAATGATATTATAATGTTTTTATTAATTTTATTCTTCAATTATTTTTATTCAAGTGCCTTTTATTTGGTTAGAAACACTTTGACTAAAATATAATTTTAAAGATTTATTCTTCTAAATATTTCACATTAATATCCATTTTTTAAAAATGGGTTTAAGGATTTATTTATATAAACATGAAAATTTTGAAATTAAAATTCCTTTCAAATGTTTCAAAGTGGTATGGGACACTTTGATTTAAAAATCTCTTTTAAATAACTTCATTGATAAATAGTGAAACTTTTAAATGTTTTCAAGAAAAAAGGGATATTTCTCTCAAATAGTTGTACCCATTATTTTTATCTGTGTCAATATCCTTCATTGTATTTTATTCTCGATTGAGATTGATTTATTATAATACAATATTCCATATTGTATTTAATAAATCATGTTTTACTGTAGATGTTCTATTTTTATACCATTCATCCTTTATGGTTAAAGTATTGGCATTTCGTATGCTAGTTTTAATATGAAGGATTATGTTATGTTTCAACCTTTTCAAATGAGGAATGCATTAGACTTATTACATAATGGGAAGGGCCCGCTATAGCCCCTCGATGCATCAGTAGGTATAATGAGGCAAACTAGTGTCTTGGAACAAGGCCTTGACAAAATTTATATTTAGGGTTTTGGAACGAGGCCTTGATTTTGTGGTTTTGATATCCGACATTATGAATTCCATCATTATGAAATTATATATTGATATTACATGTGATTATTCAACTAGTAAAATATCTATGTTAATAATTAAATGACATTATTTGATTTATCTTTTCCATATTATGCTGAATTTTAAGTTTAAAAGGCTTTTGTTTTAGTCTTATACATTTCCTTAAATGTTTTTTTGCTTATTTATGATAGTTTTTACTATATTGTTATTCTTATTGAGCATCTAAGCTCACCCCTTTATTATGATTTATTTTTCCCAGTATGCAAATAAGTATATTATGATTGACCTTCATATATAGGCTAAGGGATATGAGTGTGTTCAAAGGATACACAATGTTTTTTATTTTTCATTTCATAATGTGATGTAAAACTTATGAATATATCTAGTACTTACAAGGCTACTAAATTGATCAGTATTTTGGGACTTTATATCTTGTGATCAAGCCAATGTTATGTAATAATGCACTGACTCTGGGTAAATGGTGTCAGAGCATTACATTACTAGTTCAAAATTCAGTTAAAAAAAAATATAATTTCATTTCAATTATTATATTATCATGTAAATAATGAAATAAATATTCAATATTGAAAATAATTATGTTTATTTTTTTAACCTAATATTTTTATAAATCACAAATATTTAGTGGGTTTTCTATTCTATTAAACTATTTTGAAAAAAATCGCTCATTGTGGCAGTTTTACACTACCAAAGTAAACAATGATGAATTAATAAGCTTATATATCTCATGGATATTTCTTAAATATTTATTTAATGATTTCATATAAAATTAATATTAAATTTAGTTAATAATTATAATTATATAATGGTAATATTTATATCATAAATATGAAATTAAAAGTAAACAATCATATTCATTTTTAACCGTAAAAAAATACACTTATTGAAAAATATTTTATGAATGATAACTATTTAATTTTCTTTTGATCTTAGTTTATTGTATAATGATAGATATATAATACCCAGAAAATTATTAATGTTATAGAACCACTGAATAAGGATTATTTTTAACATTTATACTATACTATAACTATTTTGGAAGATTGGGTCATATGATCTCAAATTGAACGATGTAAAAACAACTCAATAAAAATATAATACATATTAATAATTTAATTAAAATAAAAAATAATAAGGAAATTTATTTGAAAAATATTCCTAGGAAGTTAAATAACTAATATAATTTTATGATTAGAGTGGTTGGATGATGTATGATGTAATAACCCCAACACCAGCACCCTGGGGTTAGTGTCATACTACATTACATTGAAATACTATAAAAGAAATCAAATCATGAAAGACATAATAGTTTAGTAGTCTTGGTAAACTAGATACATATGTGAGTCTTACATCATATTTGAATACAAAAATTATAACATAATTTCTTTTTTCTTTATTTTTTTCAAGAATAACTTTATTCCATATATCATATCACTCATGTCATTTACAATAAACATCGTGGGATCACTGGGAAAGAAAAAAAATAAGGGTGATCTCAAATGATCAGTAATGGAAAAGTAAAATATAATATATCATGAACCAAAAGGAATAATCAATATGGAATGTTAAATTACTTAAAACAAATTCCATTTAACAAAAAAATGATAATGAAATACATCTGGAGATAATATCATAGGGAAAATCTCAAGGATAATAATAAATATGTAAAGGTAAATCATTGAGCACAAATTAAATTAACATAAATGGATAATTCATAATCAAAAAATCTTTTTAATTCACTAAAACACATTTAATTTAATTAATGAATTGAAAATGAAATACATCAAGAGATAATATCATAGTGAAAATATCTTGGATAATAATAATGAAATACTGAATGATAGAAATGCATAATTATTGGACATCATATTTCTCAAGAAAATTATACCTTTATATCAATAAATTTTACAAGAAATATTAGAATTTTACTATCAATAACATTCATGATACTGTTTAAAACTAATTGGATACAGACATGAAGGGTTTGTGTCTAACTGATTTCGTTCCATGTGACTATCGATGCATCGAGGGGAATTCATTAAATGGTCCCCAAACCATGAATTCAACATCCATAAAATACCAAATATATCAAATAATCGAATTAATTCATGAATCAATATTCCTAATCAAATATACATATTTAGAAAATGGTACATATTTCACAATATTTCCCTACTTAATCAAATACCATTAAAATTAAGCACTATATGTAAAAATGGAATATTGTTTATGAAAAATACCATGGATATTTTTTGATAACTGTAATGTCCAATGAAAAATTATTGAAATAAATTTATTTTTTCAAGATAATGTTAACAACAAAAAAGAATGTGAGATTTCACAATAACTTTTACCACCTGGTAATTTTCAAGTCAAACCTTCTTGGATGATATAATTAAAAGTGATGCATTAAAATTATATGAATTATGAATAAATCCTGAAATTCAATGTATAAGGGAAATTATATAAATCATATAAATGTGAATTGGTTCAAAATAACCAATAAGTCTCAATGTAATTTAAATAGAGATAAAATCCCTTACATTATGCTTACTTTAGTTTAACATGATTTAACCTAATATATAATGGTTTTAATAATGTTTATTAACATATCCCATAACCATGATCATATTTATAATATCTTATATTTTCTTTTTATAACATATTATCACCCATTCGTTAATAGTGTATCATTATTGTCATTTTCTCGTGTGTTGATTTCCTTATTCTCTCATGCATTCTTTATCACAAATGTTATAGTTTATGTGAATATTATATTTTTATATAGTATCCTAAATAATAATTATGATTTAAATGCCATATATATTAATTATATATTTTTTTAGAGTAATCCAAAATGATTAGTGATAAGAAATTAAATACACTGTCCATGGAGACGGTAAACCGTACGTACACATGAACGTTGTTTCAATTTTTTTTGTCATATTGAAAGAAATAAAAGTAAATAATATATATTAATAATACCATTAAATTATAATTTAAATTTCATATATATCACATATTTTTATTAAACCCATCATTAATATATTCCATGTAAAGTGTGAATTAATCACATCACTTCACGAGGTGATAGTCCGCTGTACACACGAGCGATGTTATTATATCCCAAAAAAATAGAAATCAAGAAGGTATATGTGATATAATAATTAAATAAGCATATTAATATCATAAATATAATATATATTATATATAAACTGTATTTAGATCATTATTCTTATCCATGAGAGGTGGTAATGTAAAAAATGAATGACATCAGTTCATGATGCGACAGTCCTCCGTACACACAAATGATGATTTTGTAACCCATTTGATAGATGATAGTGTGGTTTTAGGCCATAAAATAAACATATCAACATATAATTATATGTTAGATAATTATTTTATTATATAATCATGTGATAATAATAATTGATGTATGTAGAGAAGGAAATAAAATAAGAAATATTTTAGAAGAACATTACCTCTTTTCGGGTATCCTCTTTCGAATTGCACTAAAACCTTGAAAGGTATTATTTATGAAATAAATAATCCTTATAGTATTATGGTAGGGGTTTTGGGGAGTAATTTGGTGAGGTATTTTCCAAATCAAATATGAGTGATTGTGTGAAGAAGTGAGGGGAGTGAGTGCCCTTTAATATTTGAGGAGGAGAAATATTCTTTAAAATACTCAAAATTAATTACATTTGGGAGGTCAATAACATATAAAGTGGTTCTAAGAATAATAATTAAATGTGTGGAGGTATGACATGGTCGATCAAAACCTCTAACAAATAATATAAAACATGTTTTAAACATTTTTCCCTAAATCCTATATTTCTTCATTTTACCATTTTAATTTTTAATTATGGTAACTAGTTTTCTAACCAAAAAAATTTATCATTAGGGAATAAAATAAAGTGATCCTTTAAAGATAATTTCAACTCACCAATTAAAAATATGAAATCTAATTTTTAAAATATAAATCTGATTTTTTTCGGAAATTAATTTTATCACAGGTGTAAGTAACGTGAAAAAATGCTTAAGTCGTAACCATGATGACTGAGTATTTACTATTTAATGGTCAATATAGTAATTATTATAGAAATATTTGTCCATTAATGGAACATAGTTGATATTTATTAACATTTAAAATTCACTTAGTAGAATATATTATTTTTAGTAATTTTAAATCATTTTAAAAAATATCATTTAGTATAATATTAAATTAAAGTCAATTTTGAAATTATTCATTTAATTTCTAATATAAAAATATGTAGAAAAATATTGGATTTAAATATATTATTTTCAAACCAGAGTAACATTATATACTCACATAGAAAATTATTTTAATACAATAATTCATTCAATTTACATTACATTTACTATTTTTAGTATCATTTAATTTATTTAATTATTAACTAAATAATTCCTATTTTGGTTCCCATGGGGAATGGGTGAGTTGGTTACTAGTGATGGAATCCTGACCACAAGGTTTCAGGTTTGAGTCCCTCTTTAGAAAACACACACTATATACCATTATAACCTCTCATGGGCCACTCTACCTCATTGGGAACTGGCCTAAGCCCAAGGTTTTCCACCTTGGGACTCACTGAGGACATGTGGCATGCAGGTGGTGAGGCCACACCTATATCTCATTACCAAAATACATGTTTGAGAGATAGATATTTTCTTAGGAGTAAAAAGAGGTGATTTTCTTCATTGTAATGAATTTTATCAGATCCAATATCATTGATTGAGAATGAATTTGTTCAATATTGAATGGCAGTTCACCTATAAGGGTTCCCTGAGTTCTTCTAATGGTCTTTCTGATGGCCATTCTCTTAGAAAATTTGGAGTTTTATTTGAAGAAGATTTATCAAGATTTCAAGATCCGATTTAATTAGACACCCCCAATTATTCTTCTATAAATAAAATAAGAAGATAGATATTTCTTAGTGGTGGTGGATCCGGACGACCAGTAAGAGAATTTTAAACTACCTCACTTCTTGGAAAAATGATACTCTCTAGAGGGGATAAACCTTAGTCGTTCACTGACACCAATCATTGAGTCTCCATCTTTTGTGGCATAAGAACATGGAAAATTATCCCAATTGGAAAGGGTTTATTCCATATGGTTTTTCAGAATAAAGATGACATACGATTGGCTCAAGCTACAGGAAATCTATATCTCAAACCAAGTTTGTTTAGAATCTCACAATGGGACTGAAATTTTGTTCCTTTTAATAAAAAATAAATCCAATGCCCACATTTGGATAAGGATTCATGGTTTAAATTTGATGTATTGACATCCAAAAATTCTCAACGACCTTGCCTCTTATATTGGTACCCTTATAAAGATGGATCAAAGAACACTGTAAGGGGAGCTCAGTCTTTATACTAGAATTATTGTGGATTTCAATTATTCCTCTAAATGGAAAAATCTTTCTTCATACTTTCCAATGACAGAAAATTTGAAGTCAAGTTTGAGCTTAAGCATATTCCACCTTTCTGTGATTTCTTCATGATTTTTGGACATTACATTGAATCTTGAAGAGTGATACAAAAGAAAGTTAGGGTAACTCCTAAATCTAATGAATCATGGGAGGACAATAATTATTGTAAGAATAAAGGGACTTTACTTGAGAAGAAAATTTCAAGAAAGACTATGGAGAATGACCCACATTCCTTTACTCCCTCTACGAGGGTCACATTGGATAAGTCTTGGGATAATTTTGTAGAGGATGAATATAATCCCTGTTTTGAACCCTACCCACCCACTCTTCCACTAATGTAATTATCCTCTACTGGAGACATTTATGATAATTCTATAGATCTGGAAATTTCTCAGTACATTAATGATATGGTCTATAGTTTGAAGTAGAGTTTAGAGGAGTAATATATCTCTATATATACATCTAAGGATATTATTGATTTAGTTACAAGGTTGCGGCAGGATATATCCCTTTCAATTTCAAAAGAGGATTATTTATCCCAGATCATTGGTTCTATGATCATTCCAGGGTATGTCCCAAGATTTACCCCTTGGACCTCTGCAGTTTTCCAAACGGAATAGAACACCCCTTCTATTCATCTAAATTTTTCAAGATATAATGTTGTTGTCTCTGAATTAATCAAGGATCAAAGCTTGATTTATTAATCCAATAAAGAGAAGATCACTCTCTTTAGTGATTCTTCATATTTAAACAAAGACCCCCCCACCAAAAAAAATCATCCAGTTCAAAGGAAGGTTTTAAAGAATTTGGATATGAAGGGACTTATTTTTATGCTATACAACCACTAGAAAATACTGGGATTAGGGAATATGGAATTGAAGTGAAGGATTCTCATATTAATGTTTCTCAAACCTCGGGCAAGGATGATTTGAGTGATATTCAAGAGCATGATAACAAGTCAAAGGTAATGGTGGACATCAATATTCTATTAGAAACTCTTGATATCCCTAAGAAGAAAGCAAGGAGATCCCCTAAAATCATAAAAAATAATGAGGGAGATGGGAATAAAATGGGGGTTTACACCAAATCAGTTCCCAAATGAGGATTTTTTTTAGAATTGTCAAGGTCTGGCTAATGAAGCCACAATAAGGTCTTTCAAGATTCACATTCAGCTTCATAGACCTGTTTTAATTAAGTTAGATAATCCCAAAATAGTTTTCTTTAATAGTATTATTTGTTTTGGAAATATTGGTTTCACTTTACTGGGTTTGAAAAACAACCTTCCAGATGTCAAACACCTTTGAGTATTGGCTCAATATTCACTATATGATCCCCTTTTGGTTGGATCAAGCACACAACATGTTACTTACTCATTTTTATGAGAGTAGAATCAAGAATATTTTTTCTTTCATTTATTCTCGTAATAACTATTAGGATCGGTGAAACCTTTGGAATGACATTTTCTTCCTCAAAAATAGTATTAATGACCCTTGGATCATTCTTCGGGATTTCAACTCGATTCTTAGTCTGGATGAAAAAATGGGTCCTATGACCAACTCGATTTGTTATTCATATTTAAATGGTTACATTGAACAAAACGAGCTGATTAAAGTCAATCTTGTTGGGTCAAATTTTACTTGGTATAAATGGAATCTCAATGGTATGGTGTCTAGTAAACTTGACAAGGCATTTGTTAGTAACTCTTCCTTAAGCTCTTGGGAGTCTATTTCTTGTATGAAATTATCTTGGATCAACTATGATCATCAACCTATAAAATTTGATCTCACTGGAAAGGGTTATAAATATCCTTTTCCCTTCAGATTCAATAAATTTTGGGTTCTTCATTCTTAATGTGAAAAACTACTTCATGATGTTTGAGGATCGGTTGGTTGGAAGAGTAATGTCTTTTCTTGAATCCTTAAACTAAATATCCTCAAGGTTAATCTCAAACTTTGGATCAAACCAATATTGGCATGGATATCTCTAATATTGAATCCTACCTTTGGTCTATTCAGGAGTAGTATACCCATGGAGATTTCTCTAGTGGTGTTTTTTGAGAATTTGAGTTGACTCTTAAGCTCAAATTTTTTCTCAATATCAATGATTCTATGCAAAAAAGTTACTTTCAAAGATAATTGGATCAATGATAGGGAAAGGAAATTAAAATTATTTAACAACCTTCAATGAGTTAGGAAAATTTCCAGGGCTCTTACTTTGTTAAATAAATTAGATAAAATTTTGGATAATAGATAGGATCTTTCTGAGCACATTAATTCTTATTACAAAGACAACTTTAATGGATCAACCACTATTGCCTCTCTTACGGTGGGTATAGTACCCAATCTTGTTAATCAAGAGGATAATTCAAGAATTATTTCAAATTCTTTGGAATAAGAGATTAAGGATGCATTTTTTAGTCTTAGTCCTTACATCTCCCCAAGTCTTGATGGTTTTAGCAACCTATTTTTTCATAATTATTGGGAGATAATTGGAGATGATGTTTACAACATTGTTCTTCATTTTTTAAAAGGGGGTAAACTTCCTCAAGTTTTAAATTCTCAATTCCTTTCTTTAATTCCTGAGATGGATAATGCTAATGAGATACACTTATTCAGGCCGATTTCTTTAATCAACAATTTATAGAAAGTGATTAAAAAAATTATTTCTAGTATATTGGCTCCCATATATAGTAAATTTTTTTCTTCCAATTAATTGGGATTCATCAAAGGGAGGTCCATCCAATAATTCATTATTAATGCATCAGAGTGTGTCAATCTTATTAAAAGGCCCATAAAAGGGGGGAACATTGCACTTAAGCTTGACATTAAAATGTATTTTGATAATATGGATTAGGGTTTTATATTTAAAATTCTTTCCATGTTTGGTTTTGAGGACACCATAATTAATTGGATTAAGATTATATTTGGTTCAGCTTATATCTCAGTTATTATGAATGGATCTATAGAGGGATACTTCTCTTGGTCTAGAGGAGTAATACATAGTGATTCTCTCTCTGATATTATTTTTTCTATCTTTGAGGATTATCTTATCTTATTACTTTCCCTCATAGATTCTAATGTAAATATAAAGGCCATTAGTGTTGGTTTTGGTTCTTTTTCTCCTACCCATCTTCTCTATGCTGATGTTATTATTCTCTTCACTCAAGTGGATAAAAGAAATATAAAGAATATCATGAAATCCCTCATGCATTATGATAAATTTTCTGGTCAATAGTTTAGTTAGAAAAAATATTTTGTTTATTTAGGTTGAAATATCTCACCTATTAGGAAAAAATAAATCATAAATGATTTGGGGATTATAGAATGACTTCTCCGTTTCACTTACCTCGGTGTTCCAATGTTTTTCAGTCGACTTAAGGCTTGTCATTGTTTTGGATTATTGGTAAGATCAAAAATCATTTATCTTCTTAGAAAGGAAAATTCCTCTTTATGGCTGGTTGTGTTTTCTTGGTTAAAGCTTCTGTTGTTTCTAAATTTGTTTATTCCTTTATGGTTTAAAAATGGACTGCATCCCTTATCAAATCAATTAATGTGGCCTTCAAGAACTTCATTTATACTAGTAGTACTCTGTAAAGAAGACTGGTAACTATGCCTTGGAACACTTTTTGCAAACCTTTTAAGAGGTGAGGTATTAATATCCAAAATCTTAGTTTATTTAATCAACACTTACAATACTCTTTTGTTTGGAAGTTTGTAAATTATAACTCTGAAGCTACTGACTTTTTGAGGTTTATATTATTTAACAAGATCAAATATGGCATCATCAATCACATGGATTCCCCTATTTGGTCTTCTCTTAAATCCACCTTTTCTCTTATCAATGTTAATGCAAGATGGTCTATTTCTAAGGATTAATTTCTCAAGATTTGGAAAGATAATTGGACTAGTTCCCCTATTATTAATTCTCTTAGATAGGATGTTTCAAATATGGATCTTGATATTTCAATTAATTATTAGATTTATGACACTTCTGCTATTCCTAATCATATTAAACAGATTATTAACAAGTATTACTTTTCCTCCATTAGTGATTTCTAGATATATGAACCGAATTCTTCTAGTATTATCACCTCAAGATCCTTTTATACTCATGTGACTACTCTTGTGTTGGGATTGGATTGGATTGGGAAGTTCAATAGGTGGGTCATTCCCCCCTCTTAGTCCACTCTTGTGTGGAGGCCAGATCATGGTAAAGTTCCTACTAATTTTCACTTGCAGGTCTGTGAAATCTCTCTTTTCTCGGTTTGTATCCTCTACCATCAACATAAAGAGGACCTAAATCATCTATTTTTGAGTTTTTCTATAATATCCTCTATGTGGAAGGATATTTTTTTAATGTTTTTGAGGTTTAACTTCACAATTTTTCTATTGTCTGATATTTTTTAGCAAACTTGCTCTGCCTACCTTTATCACCTATGCTCCTGATTCTTTTCCAGGTTGCTACAGTGAAGTTGGCTCACTCACTCTAGCTGGTAAGGAACATGGGAATTCAATATGAAGTTGGTTTTAATTATCAGGCATGTATTGCGGGTAATTTTCCTGTTCTAAAAAATTTGAATATCCCTCAGAAGGTTTATTGACACAACTCGGTTCATGATTTTTCAGTTCTCAAGCATATTAAGGTTTTTGGTACAATGGAAGTGTTTTGGAATCCTCCCTTCTTTGGTTAGAATAAAATAAATACTGATGGATCTTGAAGGGGGAATCCAGGTCCTTCAGGATATGGATTTATTTTCAGGAATAACTTTAGAGATGTGATGGGATACTCCTTTGGATCTTGTGGTATTCTCTCCTCTTTAGAGGCTGAGATGTTAGTAGTCATCACTGCTGTAGATCTTACTAAGTATTGGGGTCTAAATAAGATATGGTTGGAGTGTGATTCCACCATGATTGTTCATGAAATCAAAAACTAATTCTTCTCACATTCTTTGGAGACATTATAATAGATTTATTAATTGTTTACAATTTCTCTCTTTTATTGATTATATAATTACTCACTATTATAGGTAAAGAAATGCTCTGGCTAAAATTATGACCAACAAGGGTACTAATTGTTATGACCCCTCCCCACAAGGTGTACCCCTCTTAGGACAGTAATGTGAGAAGGGAGATAATGACCCCCGAGTCCCACCTCCAGTAGGCCTCGGGTTGGAAACTAGCACCGAGGGTATAGTAAACACACAAATGAGAGGCATTACCCTCTAAGAGAACACATGTGAAAGTGAGAGATAAGATAGACACCAACCAACTAAAACTTAGACATAAATAAAAAATAAATCCCAAGTACACATATGTAATGTCATGCAAAAATACTACAATTGAAAGATGAAAAACGAAAAATACCCAAAAGAAAGTAAAAAAAACAGCAACCATGAAGCCCAAATAGCTCATGCAACCACAATCTAGTAGAAACCAGCCTGATCTCCAACTTTCTATAAGTGACATAAAAATAGTTTATATAGACATAGGGTGATTATAACAGTATAATCAGTAGGATCCTCCCTAGATCCTCTCGTACAAAAGTAAAGGAAGCATGCTAAAGAAACGTGAATGACACATGGAACTAAATCATCACTGAAACATGTATACTAAGTTCCCAACCTCACCATGGATACTCTCACCAAGTACCTCAGAAAAGAGTATATAATATAATAAATAATATCAAGGGTACCCCACTACTACTTCCCTACTGTTTTTTTGCTTTGCCCCAACGTCGCACGTCCTAAGTATCTCTCTCCAAAAAGGCTTGCCTACAGACACCTGTGCGAAGCACCCCAACATACTTCTCATGCAACAAAACCACCACTTACATGCAATAAAAGTAACCAGGTAGTTTCTGGGAGCCACCAAAGCTCACATAACATTTATCACACGTCAAGAATTATACCTCAAGCCATTACAACCCATACAATGAGTAAGGATCGTCAAGACATCACATACTATACAAGTTACACATATAGTAGTCAATATGAAAATATATCCAGAATATATGTTTGTGAATAACCACAAGCCATTACAACACTCTACACACATATATGGGTCAAACTAACTAATGTGCCTACCAGCACAGGTAACTACCAAGATAAGAGAGTGGGGCCAAAGGGGTAGTCATCCATCCATCCTACCACTGGAATGTTGGGCCATTGCTCAAAATACCCGAGTGTCAGTTTCCCTAACTAATGGGGTGGAGTATCTTATAGAAACACAAAAAGTACAAAAATATTCTGTAGCTCACAACCACACTATGAGCATAACTTAGTCTTAGACTTAACTGCAACTAACATCTCTCGGACTACTGACTGCCAGTTCTAAGACTAGGTATCCTATAAGCACACAACCATTTAAAGATATTTAATACATTACTTCATTACATTTTTATCAGTTGCACTTTACATTAATTAATTATTTAAACATTAATTAACCATCAATAATTTCCACATTATATTTCATTAGAATCACACCAAAAGATCATTATACCTTTAAATTTCATCCTTAGAATTGCACCCCAGCAAGCCACAACCCCATGGGTTAACATCATTTATTCAATTATTTATTTATAAAATTAGTTTCCCATATTCCCAGGAATTCTAGAAAAACATTCTATGCTACTAAACACAAGGGGAATCAACACAGTGAGTAGATGAACTACCCGTCAAGTCTTTGCCGCCTATAGAAAGAGCGTAGACCCATCCTCCCTTGAGAAACTAAACATGGAAAGCACGTGGCATACCCCGTGCGTCTTCTACCCTTTCAGAAGAAGGGTAAGAAAGACCAGATGCCTTGAGATGTGGGGAATGTAAAGCAAATAAAAAACCAACAAGAATCAGAAAGCATCCAAATATTCACATCCAATCCTATTCCATCATCTTCAGTGTCCTCCCCAACACTCATATGCATAAACTGATGCATCTTTCCACTATAGGAATCAACTACTACCATAACCAATAGGCCTCTCTGCCCCCACATATCACAATATCCTTCCAATCTCACATCACAAAACAAGCAGTAGGTAAACCAAAATTATATCAATTGGGATCTTATCCCTTAAAGAAGCAAGAGGGTAACTCAGAACCCTACAAGAAATTATATTTTATCAAACAAAAAGTTCTTTAATCCATATTTGATTAACCGATTTATTATTCATAGGTTCCAACTTCAGGAAACCTAAATAGTAAGCTATCATAATTTATTAAACATGATTTCAACATCAATTTGATTAACATCAAATTACGAGAACAACATCTAGATTAATTTACATGCCTCTTTATCTTTATCCAAACAATTATCAATTAATTACAACTTTATGTTCATTACCAATTTCCATGAAGAATGAAAATATAAACAAAGAAAGCATAGATATCACACTATCTAGCAAAACAAGAGGCAATAATATACGACCGATGTCAATTTATTTATCCAGTTCAAATATTTAATATGTCAATTCCATTTTGATCTAGAGGACTAGAAAATTCGAACTATATAGTTTCATGTAAAAGAATAGAGAAGCAGCGAATCCTATACCTCAAACGGTTCTTGATGTTCTTTATATGAGAATGAGCCACACAACGGGTTACGATCTCCTCCCCCCGTGATAAATATATCCACATGAGGATACAGAGACACCACCACACTGGTCGATACCCAAGAAAAACTTATTAGGAACATAGAGATAACATTACATAAAAGGGTAATGAGGAACATAAGGAGATGAACCCAAAATAATGATGATATATCATACCTTATATCTAAGATTGATCGATACTGCTTGGTTTCATCAAAAACAGAGGGAACCAATCCAAGAAGGAAAGTTTTATTATGCAAATCCTATGGGATGGAATGAATGGTTCCAGAATCTCACATCCAAGAAGAGGGAGGAAGAACTAGGGAGGAAGATATATCATCCCTTTAGAAGATTTAATGGAGCAATGGTTTAATATACGCTAGATTTTCCATTAAAAGGGGATCACATTAAAGCATGTAGTTTGACCAAGTAAAAGCATCCTAAGCCTTAGGAAAAAAAATAATATAGGATTTATGGCCTTCGAATTTTCCTTAGAATCCTTAAAATGAGGCTTTAAATTCATTTTATGTTAAAGGAAATGTGAAAGTGGTGAAACTATAGGAAGCTGGAAACACTGTTCATGAACATGAAATTTGGAAAAGGAAATAGAGGCTACCATTGGACCTCACCATTCTTGAAACACTGTTCATGAACTCAAAATTTGGAAAATGAAATAGAGGCAACCGTTGGACCTTACCATTCTAAAATACTATTCATGAACTCAAAATTTGGCAATGAAAATAGAGGCTACTGTTGAACCTTTCCATTTTGGAAACACTGTTCATGAACTCAAAATTAGGAAAAGGAAATAGAGGCTACTATTGAACCTCACCATTCTGGAAACACTGTTCATGAACTCAAAATTTGGATAAGGAAAGAGAGGCTACCATTGAACCTCACCATTCTGGAAACACTGTTCATGAACTCAAAATTTGGAAAAGAAAAATAGAGGCTACCGTTGAACCTCACCATTTTGGAAACACTATTCATGAACTCAAAATTTGTAAAAGGACATAGAGAATACCATTGAACCTCATTGTTTTGGAAACACTATTCATAAACTCAAAATTTGGAAAAGGAATTAGAGGCTACTGTTGAACCTCACTGTTCTAGAAACACTATTCATGAACTCAAAATTTGGAAAAGGAAATAGAGGCTACTGTTGGACCTCACCGTTCTAGAAACACTGTTCACAAACTCAAAATTTGGAAAAGAAAATAGAGGATACTATTGAACCTCACCCTTCTGGAAATTCTATTCATGAAATCAAAATTTGGAAAAGGAAATAGACCATTGAACCTCACCATTTTGGAAACACTATTCATGAAATCAAAATTTGGCAAAGGAATTAAAGGCTACCATTAAAACTCACCATTTAGGAAACATTATTCATGAACTCAAAATTTTGAAAAGGAAATAAAGGCTACCGATAACACTGTTCACATAAGGTTACCATTTCACTATTCACATAAGGCTACCGATGACATTGTTCATATAAGGCTACCTTTTCACTGTTCACAGAACTAAAAATTTGGCAAAGTGTAGGGGATAAGTCACCATGACCTCCCAAAACACATTAGACACTTGATTTTCAAAAAAAGGAATGGACTAGAGAGGTCCTGGCCATTACACTGATGAAGGGAACCTTTTTTGGTCTGATCACATTCCGTCTAAGGTAATACCTATTTTTCAAAGGGATAAATGTAACCTTACTTCTTTTAGACTAGTTTGACTTGTTAGTTTTATTTTAATAAAAGGGCCCTATTTTCTAGCAGGCTCTTATCTTATTCAAATTCTTATATTGGCATTTATTAAGAATTTAATTTAATTATATCATCTCTAAAAACTTAAAATAAATTATCATGATAAAAAAACACATTTATATTTGAAAATAAAATTTATAACCAAAACTATTTAGTTTTTTCCATATCCCAAATCTTTATAGAAATTAAAATTATAAAAAATAACTTTTTTTATATTTTTCATTAATTAACTTATTATATTGGTCACATTCATGGAGAAGTGTCCAAAAAAGTCATGAAAATAAATAATAGGGTCATATTGTATGACATATGACTAGAAAATAGGTAATGGACAAATCTTTTGGTCATTTTAACACTTATATTATTAGTTTAACCCCATAGTAAAACCATTTTTACCTTAACTGTGATAAATATTTTTTACTGTTTTGAAAATTAATTTTGGTCAAAAATTACATTTACCATATTAGTAATTATAAATTATTTTGATTATGAATTTTATATACATTTTTCCATATTCAATTCATATATTTTGAAAATTTTTATTTAAAATTAATCCAGCAAACATATTGGGAAAGCATGTTTTTAAAAATAAAATGTCCAAAAGTTTACAAAATTTTTATATCTAAATTCTACATGAAAATGATTAAAATAACCTAAACATTATTAATTGATATAAAATTGAACTAATTATTATTTAAAACTGACTATAAATTTTATGTATCCTAATAAATTATTTTTAAAAAAGGTAGCTTTCAAATAAAATTCAGTATTTTCACTATTCATAAAAAAATATAATTTTTAGAAAAATACTAGATATTCACCCTAACTTAGTGGTAAAAACCCCTTAATTCTACCTGAAAATAGGGGTTCAAAACCCATTGGGAGCAAGTTACTGTAGCAGTATTATTGCATACTGTTGCAGCAACGGGCACTGTAGCGGTGATATGGTACTGTAATAGGGCGGGTATTGTGCAACACTATAGCAGTATGGGTACTATAGTAGTACAACTCACAGAATGGTATTTGGGCCTGAAAAATGGGCCTACGGGCCATGTAATGGGATAAATGCCAACTCGGCCTTCGTGCTATGTAATGGGTGTCCCTCTACCCAGTTAAAGAGGTCTTTGCTTTTCTTTAATATAAAATAAGGCTTTGGCTAAAAAATTTAAAAAAACCCTAACTTAATTTTTATGTTATGATTTAAAAAATGAAGTTTATTTTTTATTATAATTTTTTTAAACTTTTTGAAAATTACTTTTAAATTAACTGCTCTAAGAACGACTAATTCACTTTATAGAAAAATACCATTTTTCAAAAAGCATTTATTTTTATTTTAAATGATATTTATTTTGTTTCTAATCCACATATAAGTGTTAAATGTTTGTAAAATATATATTTTCATACATTATTAAATACAATTCATACCCTCCATCTTAATAGAAATGTCAACACAGTTATATTAAATAATATTATTAATGGTATATTGTTGTTCGTTAATACCCAGTCTTGCGGGTAAGAGAAGATATTGAAGACTATAGTTTTTGTGTGAAAAAATATAAAATTATTGTTTCAATTTTATCTAGTCAGTAAATTTAGTTTATTTAAAAATAAATATATATTAATTTATCTCAGTATTATATTAAATTACATGCTTTTTTTGTGTGTAATTCATATTATCAAATTTAATGACCATATTTTTGAATTTAGCCCCCATTAAATAAATATAATTATCATAATTTAAACATGCTATTCGTAATCAAGGTATTTATATTTTGTAATTACATTATTGAAATCTATAATCACTAGAAGGTTTGATAAAACATTCTCTTGAATAGAGAGAAATTGATGTACGAAGGTCACATGACTAGGTTTCTATGTAGATGAAAAATCATGGAATGTGATAATATGGTAAGTGAATAAAGGTATAAATTTTCATTGAGAGTTATTGAGGTCATTGTTAATAAGAATTTCAGCAATTAATTGAAATTTAAGGGCAAAAAAACCATAAATATGTTATGATATAAAAAACTACCAGATTCATTAGATATGATTGTAGTAGGACAAATTTTTTTATTTCAAATCCATGTACTAAATAATAGGAATTATTTTACTTTATAGGAATGTAAGGAAATATGATTACTTTATAAGATTCTATTTTATAAGAACAAATTCATCCTTAGGTTGTGGTTTGATCAATTTCCAATTCATTTCTTTGAGAAATTAATATCCAAAATTGGATTTTTTATTCCCAAAGAACTAAAATTTACTTTTAATAGATCATAAGGTATATAAAATAGTAAACTAAATTTTCTTCTATCTCTAACAATTTTACAAAACCAATATGGTTATATTTTATTTAAATATAATAAATTAATCTCCAAAACCCAATAATTAATAATTTTTTGATGAATTGTGTAACTAAAAAATGGCATGTTAATGAGGAAATCGTATAGGCTATTAGTAGGAGATAAACTCTTATTATCCTTCAGTTATGGTTTCAAGCCCCGTGGCATTTTCGAATTTGTTGGGTTGTCACCCTACATGTGGATTGTAATTTTTATGAAACTATGTTAATATAGTTCCTATAAGTTTCCAAAGAATATGAAATAAATTATTAAAATAAAATTAATCATTAAATAACCTTTTTATAATGGTTTTAAATACAATCTTTTATTTAAAAGTCTAATAATTTTATTTTACTATTATTACAATGTCATTAATTATATTAATAATCCTAATGGTTATCAATACCTTTAAACATATGTTTATATAATGTAAATTCATTATTCCTCAAATTAATTTTTTTAAACATATACTTTCCATAAATTTATACAAAATATCTCCAATCTTAGTAGAGTCTAATCACATAAAACCTTAAAATGTCAAGTTTATATATTTGAACTTATCTTCTTCCATAATATTATAAACTAGTGATGGTATTTATTACTCATAAGTTAGTGGTGACACATGTACTTCTAAAATTCAACATAATACTTAGAAGATTTATGATTCTCATAAACATAATCTAATTATTAAAATAATTATACAAAAATACATAATCTATTTTATCAAAATATGGGTTCTTTCATGATCTTGAAGCTAACATTGGTTGTTAATTTTCATTATTTATTGAAATACCTCAAAATGATTTGTAATAAAAATGTGAATTATCCTAAGCATATCTCCTAGGAGTTTTCAAATAGGTGCATAGTAAGGCCCATTGTTGTGAACTAGGTGATGATCAGGTCAAGGAAAATGAACCCTTTTAGATTTATTACCCATAGGTACATCTTTTCCATAACCATGTATACTTGTATTATTTAGATAGGTTTGTATTTTCTAGGAAAACCAGATCATCTATACCTTACCAATACATTATGATGTTCTTAAATAGTTATCCTCCAATTCAATCATAGGATTACATTCCCTAACATATGTTTTTATAAATCTAGTTTCCAATGTTTCTATTAAACTTCCTTTGATAAAAACTATAACACACCTTACCCCAGCAGCCCAAAGCGGGTGCCCTACCTCATTACATTTGAAATTGATACAAGGAATAATGTCCCAAAGGAACAAATAGTTTAGTTTTATTTTTAAACTAAATACATACTTGAGTCTTACATTATATTTTAATATACAAATTACAAAAAAAATTCCTTTATTTTTCAAGAATAACCTTATTCCATATAGCGTATGACTGAATATTAGTCATACTAAAATTAATGCATTCCTAGGGAAAGGGAAAATAGTAATTATGAGATAAAATTCTCATTAAAGGTTAAGTATAGTGGAATCTATCATGAATCAATAAGCATAATAAATATGGAAAGGTAATAACTAAACACATATTCCATTTAATAAATAAAATTATAATGAAATACATCTAGATATAATATCATAGTGAAAATATCATTGGTATTATTCAATATAAAAAGGAAAATATCTGATCCCAAATTCCATTTACATTATTATATAATCTATAATTAATATAGAAAGGTAAATAACAAAAAACACATGGCATTTAATTCATGAACTGAAAATGAAATGAACCTAGAGACAATATCATTAAGAAAATACCCTTGATAAAAATAATTTAATACTTAATGAAGGTGATGATTAATTATGAGATATCATGTTTCCTAGGAATAGGATACCTTTACCATCAAGACCTTTCCAAATAAGGTTTACCATAATACTATGAGGACATTTCACAAGATAGTCTGAAACTACTTGGTTACAAACATCAAGGATTTGTGTTCAAATGATCCCATGAGACTACCAATGCATCAAGGGTATTTCATTAAATGGTACCAAGACAAAGCATTTCATGTACAAAGCATTCCTCATATATTGAATAATTAATTAAATTCATGAATCAATATGCCTTTTCAAATAGCTATATCGAGAAAATGATACATATTTAATAATATTTCCCAAGTTAATCAAATAACATTCCATGTAAACACCATATGTAAAAATGATATATGGTTTAGGAAATAATTATATCCATCATAAAATAAAACGTATATTTAAGATAAATTTAATTTATGATGAAAAATGTTTATAACAAAGTTATTGATTCAAGATAATGTAAAAAATAAAAAAAGAAAGTGATATGTACAATTTTTTTTTCCAAATGGTAATTTTTATGTCAAATCCAATTAGATGAGATAATTTAAAGTGTAAATTTAAAATACCATTATTTATGAAAGAATTGTAATATTAAATTTAAAGACCCCAACCCTAGTAGCCTGGAGCCAATTACTTACTTTATTATAGTGGTACATATGAAAAAGTGTTAGAATCCCAAAAGACCAAATAGTTTAGTATCATTGGAAGAATAAATACACACATAAATTTTACATTACAACTTAAAATGAAATAAAACATAGTAAATACATTAAAAATATCCATAAACTCATATATTATTCTTGCAAGTAATTTATAATATACATATTCTCATCATAGAGAAAAATAAAACATAATAAAGGGGTGAGATCATATGATCGGTAAGTGTAAGTAATATAGGGGAATATAATATAAATAATAAGTCACGATGAAGTAATTAAAACATAATCCATTAGAACATAAACTCGAGTATGATATGGAAAGAATAAAAGCTGAATAAATACTTCCATATAAATAATATCATTAAACTTAACCATGGATATTATAATATTTGAATAATAACATGATTTTTCAATTAATACTTTCATAATGAGGGAATTCATAATTTCATACATTTGAAACATATCATCAAGTCCTCGACTAAGACATATGAAAATAAATGGTTAAGCCCTCAGCCAAAATCCATTTCTATTTTGTCTCTAGAGACCTACAGTAGCATCAAGGGGCTATAAAGGGCCCCAACCACAACTTTATAAATCCAATTAATACCTCATATGAATAGGTTTAAACATAAACAACATATTATTATGAAATATAAATAACTTTCCACAATTTGTAAATAAAATCAATAACCATTTTGAGTAGTATGGTGAATGGTATCAAGATAGCACATCAATAGTAAAAATGGTCATAAAACATTTAATAAAATAAGTTAGATTATAATAATGTATCATTATAAATAAATAATAATATTAAATATATTTTTTAAAATATATGAAAATATTCTAATAAAATCATCAAGTAAATCTTGATAGAAATAATCGTTTTACTTTGTAAAGAAGAGTTATTTTTGAAAAATAATTTTTATTTTTCATGATTGCTTGAATAAAAATATAAATGAAAAAAATATAATTTTTCATGAAAAATTATTGATTTTATAACAATAATGGTGTCTTAAAATATATTATGGATGATACTTGAAAATGGGTTATAAATCGAGACGTTCCCTTTAATCAGGCTTGTGTACCCAGAATAATTGAGAAGGGAACCTTGAAAAAAGCATCTATTTATTATAAATGAAAGATGAAATGAAATGGAAACATGATTTTGAAATGTATACACTGAATTTATAATAGGTATATAGAAATATTGAAGAATACACTTGTGTATAGAGTGATAAATCATAACCCAAATGAAAATGGAGGTTTAGGAAGAAACCCTTAACTTATGTTTGAAAGTTCTCTGAACCTAACTATAAATTTACTGGACAATAAAATTAAATACATTAATTAATTAATTAATTAAGAACCATTTATACACGTACCTAATTCAGTATAATTTTATTATGTTCATTTATGCTCTTTTTTATTAGTTATACGATACAATTTTATCATTTAAGAGTGTTCATTTCCTGGGTTTTCATGATCAGTTTTCTTGTATACGAGTTTGGAAGTATATGTAAAATGGGTATAATTATAGAAAATTGGAAATATATATTATTAATTAATATAAATAATATTAAATGGTTATAAAATTCCTTTTATTATTTGTTATGATAATTAATCATTCGATAAGTCATTAGTGATAATCGTTTAGATTATTTTTGCAATTTTTGACCTTCAGAAACTAGTTTTATTTTATTAATTAACATCATGTGTGTATAATATTTACAGAACACTACATAGGATATAATAAATATATTATAATTTTTAACCATAAAAATGGTTTTATGTCCACCCTTGAAGGTGTTAATTGAAAATGAAGATACATCATCTATGATGTCGGTAAATTGACACATCACGTGTGATGTTTTCATTTACAGAATAAGAGAGAGAGAGAGAGAGAGAGAAAGGAGTTTTATGATCGATCGTCATTTAAAATAAAATAATTAAAGTCTGTAAATGGTACTGTATTTATATATCTATTTTTATTAATGGAGGTGAGGATAGAATAATAAAATAAAATAACTTGAAAATAAAATAAAAGGAAAAAGAAGATGATTTTCTTACCTATTGAATTCCCCTCCTTGAGAACCTCCTTAAAGGGGATTGGTTTCGAACTTTTGATGAGAAACATATATCATGGAGGTGGGTTAGGGACTTGGGAATAGGATTGGGTATAAAGTTTACAAGTATCAAAGAATGGAAGTTGTGAGGAGAAGAGTTGGTGAGGGGTGATATTTATAATGGAGAAGAGGGGCGTTTTTTGAATATTTTATTTTGTTGTTTATTATTTTCACTCAAGACTATTAATAGTTTTGATTCATATGACTAAATAAAGTAATATGTGAATTTTAATTTGAACTAATGATTCCTACATCATCTATAATTCAGTCACGACTAATAATTAATGTATTTAACATTTATTATAAATTATCGTATTTTACTATTCTCCAAAAATTCAAGTATTTTAGAAAAATACCAAAAAAAATCTCTCTGACCATTTTTCAATGTGTATAATTCAAAAATAAACTCCATTTTATGAAATTAATTTTATTAATTTGATAAATTTAATTTTTAATTAAATTCATCATTTATTAAAAAAACATATTTTAAATTTATAATTGATTTTATAACACTCTGAAAATTAACCAAGGTCTCATAAAAATATCCTCAAATACTAAGACAAAAAAATATTAATTCATGATTAAATTTTATGAATATAAATTTTCTTTTAAATCATTTTATTAATTATAAAATTGTAATTAAATATTTTTGAGTTACAAAAATACCAACAGTTAATTAAGAATTTTTGTAATACACATTACCTTATAATATGATATAATTATATAATAATTTCATTTATAAGATTCCAAAATTTTATTTATAATTTCATGGGATATGTTACTATTCTATTGGAAATATTATTATTCCTAATGGTCATAGTATAAATTCAACGATCACCTTATTATTCATCAAAAGTTAAAGTTATTAGAAAAATACAAAAAATTTAACCAAAGTGTATTTTGATATTACACTTTCCAAAATAATATTCATTTTGTCAAAAAGTATAAAATTTTGTTTTCAAACAAGTGTTCCATTAAAAGGTAGTAAAATTTAGATTTTTAAGAAATATATCTTTTATGATTAAAATTGGTTTTGCTCTTATCTTAATCCTATCAAAATTATTGAATTAATTTAAAACCATTTTATTGAATATGTAACATATAAATTTCATTAATATATTTATGTAATTAGTGATTAATTTATTTTTTTAATATAAAATGTCATTGTGGTCATAAAATAGTTTTTTTATAAAAAAACATCTTTTATGTTCAATTCCATCCATCCATCAAACATTAAATTTTTTTATTGATAATGGGGAAAAGCTTGAAAAAGTAATAGGGGTCTAAAAAAATGTAGCCAAAGAGTATCGACTTTCACAAGATTGACACATTTTTGGGGAAGGGACCTGGTGGTGTTAAATGTTGTACATGAATTGACTAGAGTATCATGGAAGGAAAAGAAGTCCGCAACCATATTAACCTCTCGCCATGTGTGGGAAATATCTATGTGACTAGAAAGAATATTTTTAATTTTCTAAACAATATAGGTGATAGACCAAGGGATTGAAATAGCCTTTGCGATAGACCCCTAGAGAATAGAGGAATCCATTTCCACCCCTCATAGTGAGATATTTTAACAGAGGAACATATCTGGTTCCTTGTTCATAGATAAAGCTTCATCAAGGAGAGAATCACCAGTGCTAAAAGAAACATTGAATACAAAGATGACATAGCCATCCTGGTTGCAGATAACCACTCCCCCTCTCATGATACCATTGATATAGTACCCATTAATATTCAATTGATTTTTATTTTCATTAATAATTAATTGGTAACCAAATAATTCATTTTATAAACACGTGTAAGCTATATTTTTATATTTTAAATATGAAATTTCATTCCTTCCATCCCAATGGAGAGGTGATAACTATCACAATTAAATAATAATATTTAATCATTTGTTTAAGCTCGGTGATCTGTATAATGTAAAATATCAAATAAGGTAAATTTAAAAAGAGGCATACTGTAAAATCTTGGTGTGTTACATTCTCCCTCTCCTTAAATAAATTACATCCTCAAAATTTAAAATTTCTCTTAAAAATAAAAAAATAGAGGCTGAGACTTGAAAAATTATTTGTATAAATCCCATATCCTAAAAAGGGTTTATAAAAATTCATCTTAAAAATAGGTAAAGAGAAATACAAAGTCACAAAAAACCATGATTCAGAAATATGAGATTTTTTTTAAAGCTATGAACATAGAAGATAAATATAAATATCAAGTATTAATAGAGAGTGATAGAAAACATGGTTGTTAGAAATTATACATTTACAAAATCATAAATATGTGATCAGTTAAAAGACCATTGATTTCTCAGAAAAAAGTAAATGGACATCATTTTTTTTCTAAAATTCTTTTCCTATAGTTTAGGGTTTCTTTTACTATCCATAAAATCACTTTGGAAAATAAAATTACTTGATTACATTCCATGTCATTAGAATAATCCTATCCTTTGGTTGTGCTTTTATATTTTTCATATCATCTCTTACACCTAGAAGTAAATGTTTTAGATGATTTTTTTTCATACCTGAAGTAGTTTTTATGAACCATATGGTTCTTAATTCATTATTTTTACCTTTAAAACTTTTATAAACCATTAAGGATAACTAATTTTATCAATGTTAAAAAGTTTACAATGTTTAAGTTTATCCATTCAACATGTAGTTAATCTTAAGGATCCTCTAAAACAAGTCTGTTTACATTCAACGACCAAAATTTAGAAAAAATTTCACTAAATTTAAAAAATAAAATTAACATAATATTCCAAAAATAATGTAGCTCTTAATACGACATATGAAATATATGATTACCTTACTCACCTTTAAACCATTATAAAACATATATTCTTCGAAGAGTAAAATTTTCAGGATATTGAATATACTCCTCAAATCCAAACATATAATAATTATAGTAAAGATAATATAAACCATAAAATAACTAACCACCATTATGGTCACCAATACTATCCCATAACCATATATTTATTATTATATAAACATCCAACACATTTCTAGGGTTATCTTTCCCCATTCACGGGTTTCCAAAAGATCATCTTTCCACTAAATCTGTTTTCTTCGTACCATTCAACACACACTTTCAAATCCTTAACTAAAAAGTATTGTAGTAAAATCCTAATATATATCATGATTATAATAACAATTTAATTAATGATAAAATTATCAAATAAAATAATTATTGAATCCAAAAAAATATTAATAATCATTCCTCTTCATGCGAGGAAGTAGTATAGGCTTCACCATGATCCATTTTATTCTTCTGAGTATATTCCCTTTATGTTTGGGAGATTCAGTTGCATAGTTACCCATATCCTTTTATCTGAATCATTTCACATTGCATGGTGGCCTTTCTCTCCCCACTTGTAGAAAAATAACATTCCTCTTAAGCAAGTACCAGGGTGCTTCTTCCCATAATTATCACATGTGGGAAAATAATTATTTCTCCTCTTTCCTTTATTCAACTTTTTCTTCATTTTAACCTTGTTATTGTGATTCCATTTGAAGCCATAATACATAGAAAAATCTTTCTCCTTATTTTTAGAAAATGAAATTATCTCCTCATTTGATGAGAATGTTTGAGAGACTAGTTCCCTTCAAAGGGCTGGGTTAAACCCATCGAAGAAAAAATCATTATTACTCTTTAGATTATGTGAATTGATGTGATTCCCATACCTTCCACTAGGAACCATTTATAAACAATGTAATACACTATATTAGATCATAACATTATGAAACAAAATGTATAACCCCAAAATTGGTGAAATACTTAACATAAATTGAAAAATTTATCTGTATCTAATCTCATAATCATAAAAATTGTTTCCTTAGGGATATGTTTACATTTAAATCCTTCATAATTATTTTTAAAGAAAATTTGAATTATCTTAATCTTATACCCTGTGAGTTTCAAACCAGGTGCATAGTAAGCCCCGTTGTCATGTACCAGGTTACCCCAAGTCAGTCTTGGAACACCCTATAGTATTTGTTACCCCTAAGTATATATGTTCTTGAACCACATACACCTTTAGTATCCATACATGGATGTATTTCTTGAAATATACACATAATCTATACCTTACCAAAATTAGAGGACATTCTTATATTCTTATCCTCAATGTATAACGTAGGTTTATGTTCCTTTAATATATGTTTTCTAAATATAGATTCTAAGGATTCTACTAAAAATTCTCTCATACCAACTATAAAGACCCCAAATCCAGTAGCATAGTGCCGATGGCTTACTTTATTACATTTTTACATATGAAAAAGTGTTTTTATCCCATTAGAATGAATATTTTAGAAGCATTGTAATAATAGATAGATATATAAAGGCTAAATTACAACATGAAATGAAATACAATATAATAACTCCATTGGAAATACTCATAAACTAATAAATTATTCCTAAAGGCAATTCACAATATAAATAGTCTCATAGTGAGGAAAAATAGAACATAATAAAGGGTAGAAATAAGATGCTCAGTAAGGGTAAGTAATACAATGGAATCTAATATAAATGATAAGGCATGGTAAATGAATTAAAAAAAGCCATTAAAACATAAAATTGAGTATTATATGGAAATAATAAAAGCTAAAAAAAATAATTCCATATAAATAATCAAATGAAACATATCCATGGATATTATACTAGTAGAATAATCACACGATTTATCAATTACTAATAACATAATGAGGGAATGAATAATTTTAGTCATATGAAACATATTATCAAGGCCTCATCCAAGACAATTGAAAATAAATGGTTAAGGATTTGACCAAAATTCGTTTATGTTTTATCTCATGAGACCCAATGATGCATCAAGGAGATATAGCAGGACCCACCATTAAATTTCTAATCCTAATGCATTACTTATATGAATGGGGTTTGTAAAGACCCAACCCCAGTTGCCCAGAGCCGGTGCCTTATTTGATTACATTGGCATACATACAAGGAATAAAAATCCCAAAGGACTAAGTAGTTTAGTATTATTGGAAAAAAGATTCATACATAAGTTTAACTTTACACAAGGAAAGGAAAAAACAACACTAATTTATTCCACTATAGTCATCACATCTTCTAGATTATGCTTGCAAGTCATTCATAAAATACTTCTTCATGTCCTAAGAAAATGAAACATATGAACGGGGTGAGATCAAATTCTCAGTAAGAGTAAGCAATACAGAGGAAGATAATATAAACATTAGTCATGGTGAATAATTGAAAACACATGACTTTAATAATAAACTTGAACACATTATGGCAGAAATATGAGCTGAGTAAATAATGACATAATAAAACATATTCACGGGTATTCTACTAGTCGAATAATCACATGAAATATCAATAGCTGAACTCATAATGATGGAATTCATAATGCTGGACATTCTGAAACATTTTTTCAAGGGCTCGTCCAAGACGTCTAATGATTAAGGCCTCGGCAAAAATCCATATCACATTGGGAAAGGCCTCAGCCAATTCCTTATCTAGTTGTATCATGAGACCTACCGATGCATCGAGGGGATATAGTGTGCCCCACCCATCACATAATAAGTCTAATTCATTACTTATATGAGTAGGGATAAACATAAACAACATATACATTCATATTGAAACTATCATATGAAATGTTACTAACTCTCCCCAGTCATTAAACATAAAACACTAACCATTACGAGTAATATGGTGAATGGTTTTAGGATAAATCATCCAAAATAGAGTTAGTAATAAACCATTAAATAAAATATGGTTGATGAATTCATAAATTATTAAACCAAATAATACCATGGAATCAACAAGAGTGTTGAATTATATGAAAACACTCTTATAAAATCATTAAGAAATTCTGGAGATAAATACTCTTTTATTTTCATCTACGGTTCAATTGTTTTTAAGTATGTGGAATGAATGTAAAACTCTAGAATTGAAATTATATATTATTTATGAAAATAAATAGGTGTTATTGGTCATTTATATAACTTGGTTACATGGAACGAGGATGAATTATCAAATACAACTGTAATGATAAATGTTTTGGTTAATTTGTGGGTTTTGATTACAACAGACTCATTTTTCTTTATAACCTAATACCATTTGAACAAAGGGATTAAATAATCTTAAATAGCTTATATTATATATAATAATCTGGTTCAACCATAACACGAATGGTTTCATGACCAGAATTAATAATGATAAGAGAAATCAAAATTCCATCTTCCTTGAATGTGTAAAATTGACACATCTCGGATGGTGTTCTTGATACTAGTATAAAAGAATGTAAAAATGGGGAGATGATGATAAGTTATTCCAATATAATGAAAAATTTATAGTACATATAAGGTACTGGAGTCATCACAAAATTTGGATAAATAGAGGTAATAGAAAAAGAAAACAAATGAACTTGAAAGGAAAGACAAAGAATCGAAAAAAGGAATTTACCTCTTGAACCAAACTTCCTCGAGAACCTCCTTAAGGGAGAGTTTTTGGTCTTTTAATAAAACCAAAGCTTGATGGAAATGGGATAGGAGGTTGGGAGGGTATTTTTCCAGAATTTGGAGAAGGCACAAGGCTTGAGAGGAGTGATTGGAAGAGGGGGTGAGAGGGGGTTTTTATAGTGGAGGAGAGAGGGGATTTCTTAATATAACACTCATTAGTTTATTATTTCTTCAAAAGACAAGTAATAATAATTATTCCATGAAAAATAATAGTAATTTTATCATTTGAATTCGGATTAAGGGTGGTGACATTAGCCATGATGCTAGGAATAGTCTATTTAGGTTATAATGTATATATGCAGTAAATTACCATATTTTACTATTCATCAAAAAAATAAAGTATTTCAGAAAAATCCCAAAAATTCACCCTGACCATTTTTCGACGTGTAGAATCCAAAAATGAATTCCATTTTTTCAAAAATAATTTTCTAAATATTTTTAATTTAATATTTAATTAAAAACATAATTTAATATCAAATACCAGTTTTAAAACATTCATTAACATATTCCAAAATATAGGTATATCATACTTTCAACTTGAATATTATTTATATATTATCATAGGAAAGGTTACTATTCATTAGGGTATATCACTATTAATAAGGGTATGTTACTATTCATAAGGGTAGGTTACTATTCACAAAAATTAAGTTTTTCTTGTTGGACTCTAAATAACTTATTGATTGCTATTGTGTGTGTCAGATTTTTGAAATTCACATAAAAAAGTGAAAAAATTATGTTTTAAGGGTCTCATAGAACTTAGTAGTTAATTTGATTATGATATTTCTATAAGAAAGTAATTTCCTTTAAAAAAATATTGGGTCATTAAATTCTCCCCTCCTTACAAAAATTTCACCCTCGAAATTTCATTTACAATATAGGCCAAGAACAGGTGGGGGTACTTCTCCTTCATTGATTCCTTCAGTTCCCAAGTTGCCTCTTCGTACTTATGGTTTCCCCATAGTACCTTGACCAGATTAGTAGTCTTTTTGTGTATAACTTTGTCTCTACGATCCAAAATTTTCACCGGATTCTCCTTATAGGAAAGATCATCCTCCAACTATACCATCTCTGAAGAGATTATATCTGAAGGGTCTAGTATGTACTTCCTTAAGAGGGATACATGAAAGAAATCATGTACCTTCAACAAGGTTGGTGGAAGTTCCAGTTGATATGCCACAGCTTCTACTCAATCAAGGATCTCGAAGGGGCTGATATACCTGAGAATTAGCTTTCCTTTCTTCCAAAACATCATGACCTTATTCCATGGAGATATGCGTAGAAATACCAGGTCTCCTAATTTGAACTCCAGGTCTCATCAAAGGTTATCCGCATAACTCTTCTGTCGACTTTGGAATGCCTTGATATGCTGCTGAATGGTTTTCACCTTCTCCGCCATTTCCTCAACCAATTCAGGTCCTAGCAGCTTTCGCTCACCAACTTCATCCCAACACACCAGTGTTCTACACCTTTTTCCATAAAGGGATTCATATGGTTCCATATGGATGCTCGAGTGGAAACTATTGTTGTAGGAGAATTCAACTAGTGGAAGATGTTGGTCCCATCCTCCTTTGAATTCCATAAAACATTACATCAACATGTCTTCCAGTGTCTGAATAGTTCACTTGGATTGGCCATCAGTTTGACGATGATAGGCCGTACTGAAGTTTAGTTTAGTTATTAATGCATGTTGGATATTTTTCCAGAACTTCGAGGTGAATCTAGGATCACAGTCTGAAACAATAGAGAGTGGTACTCCATGCATCCTTACCACTTCATTGATTTAAATCCATGCAAGTTGATCCATTGAGAATTCCTCTCAAATTGCTATGAAGTGAGCTGTCCTTGTAAGACGATCCAAAATGACCCATATTGCATTGATTCCTCTAGATGTCCTTGGGAGTCCAGTGACAAAGTCCATGGTAATGTTCTACCACTTCCATGATGGTATGGGTTGTGGTTGCATAATCCCCTTATACTTTTTCCTCTCAACCTTCACTTATTGAAATACCACACACTTTGACGTATATTCAGAAATATCCCTTTTCATATTGTCCCACCAAACATTTTCTCAGAGATCTTGATACATCTTTGTGCTACCAGGATGTATAGAGAAATTAGAGCTATGAGCATTATCCAATAGTTCCCTCTTTAGCTCTGGAATAGCGGGAACACAAAGCCTCTTCCCAAATTTCAAAATTCCATCTTTATATGATAATTCAGTAACCTTCCCATCATTTATTGCTTTAATTTTTTTTTGAAACTCCTCATCATCAGCCTGTGAAATTTTTATCCTCTCTAGTAAAAAAGTTTGGGCAACCATTTGAAAAAGTAGTGATGTGCTACCTTCCTTAATAATTCCCATATCCATCTTTACTAGATCCATGAACATTGGATCCCTTTCAACTCTCATCTTGTTTATAATTCTGTGGTATTTTCTACTCAATGCATTTGCTACCATATTTTCTTTCCCTGGGTGGTAGTGTATTGTGTAATTGTAATCTTTGAGTAGCTCAATCCACCTCCTTTGACTCATGCTGAGTTATTTATGTGAGAATATATACTTGAAACTCTTATGATCTGTATATATCTCACATTTTTCTCCATAGAGGCAATGTCTCCAAATATTCAAATAAAATATTACTACTGCTAACTCAAGATCATGGGTTGTATAGTTTTGTTCATGAATTTTTAGTTGCCTAAATGCATAGGCAATAACTCAATCATTCTGTATAAGGACACAACCAAGTCCTTTCTTTGATGCATCAATATAGATAACAAACCCATCATTCCCTGATGGTAGGGTTAGGATCGGAGTATTCACTAACCTCCTCTTTAATTCTTCAAAACACTATTCACATTCCTTGGTCCATATGAACTTAACCCCTTTTCTTGTGATCTTGGTCATTGGGTTAGCTAAACGGGTGATGTTCTGAACGAAACACTGATAATAACCTGCTAAACCAATAAAACTACGTACCTCAGTTACGTTCATTAGAGTAGGAAATTCTTGCACAACCTTTTTCTTTGCTGGATCTATAGATATTCTATCCTTTGAGACAATGTGGCCCAGAAAGGAAACTGATTGGAGCCAGAAATCACACTTGTCGAACTTCCCATATAATTCATTTCTTCTCAGAGTCTTCAAAATATTGTGCAAGTGATTTTCATGTTATTTATAGTTTCTAGAGTACACCAGGATATCATAAATAAACACCACCAAAAAGTCATCAAAATATTCCTTAAAGACTCAATTCATCAAATCCATAATAACAGATGGTGCATTAGTTAGTCCAAAAGGAATTACTGTAAACTCATAATTCCCATATCTGGTTCAGAATTCTGTTTTTAGAATGTCTTCCTTCCTCACAAGTAACTGATGATATCCAGATCGAAGATCAATCTTTGAAAAATATTAGGCTCCATGAAGTTGATTGAATAAATCATAAATTATAGGTATAAGATACTTATTCTTTATTGTAATATCATTGATTTCCCTATAATCAATGCACAACCTCATGGATCCATCTTTCTTCTTAACAAAGAGGATAAGGGCTCCCCATGGAGAAGCACTAGGTCAAATAAATCCTTTATCACTCAATTATTCTAGTTGCTTCTTTAGTTCCACTAACTCCACAGTGGCCATTCTATAAGGGGTCTTTTATATGGTTCCTGAACCATGAATTAAGTCAATGGAAAACTCAATTTCTCGCTCTAGAGGATGTCCAGGAAAATATTCTGGAAAGACATCAATATTCTCTTGCACAACAGGTACATCTTCTATTTGAACATTCTTTTCCTCACCCATAGTTATTTCATTATGTTCCTCCCCTATAATTTAATTTAGTTGAGCTACTGTTTGTGGATCTAGATAAGAATCAGGTGGTGATTATTCTGCTCTAAAGATAAGGTGTTCTTTATCATCGCCATCAAAAATCGTAACCTCCTCCTTCTTACAATAAAATTTTGCATCATGATCCGAAAGCCAATCCATACCAAGGATTATATAAAACTCAATCATGGGTATAACGATGAGATCAGCAGATAAAGAACATTTATATGCCTTAATGGGAACTGATTGACAGAACTTTGTAGCAATGATACTTCCCTTAAGAGTTTTGACTGACAAATCCCTTGTTAAATAAAATTGGAAATATCTAATTTTCTTAGAAAACTGGAAAGATATGAAAAAATGTGATGATCCAGAATCAAATAAAGCATTGTCTAAGATTGATGAAACGATCAAAGTACCTTCCACCATGTCACACGGAACTTCAACCTCTGCAGTTGTGATCGCATATGCTTGTCCTTTCTCCCTTGGCCTTTTCTGTTGCATATTTCCTTGATTTTTAGACAATTATTAGCATAGTGCCCAATCTCTTGACAATTATAACATCTAAAATCATTGTATTACTTCTTTCTTTTCAATCACCAACAAGATGGCCTTTCTGACCACATTTTTAGCATACTCCTTTTTCTTTTAAGCACACACTGGGGTGTTTCCTTCCACAATTGTCACATGGTGGAAATTCAACTCTTCCCTTATTCCCTTTTTCCTTATTTACTTTCTCATGGTTTTAAGTAGCCCTCTTCTTTTCTTGCTTTCCCTTAAAGTCATAAGACTTAGAGAATTATTTTTCGGTCTTGATAGAACATGAAACAATGTCCTCATATGATGAAAAATTTTGGGAGACCAGTGCCCGCCGGAGGAACGGCTTTAGGCCATCAAATAATCGATCGATTTTGCTCCTTGGATTTCGTATGTAATCCACAACATGTCTTTCCAGCCTTGTAAAGTTGGCTTCATACATGAAAAAATTTTCATCCTCCTTTGGCCTCAGATCCATGAATTGCCTCTCCATATCTTCTCTTTGTTCACGAGGGAAATATTTTTCTAAGAATATTTCCTTAAAATCCCTCCATTCCATCTCTTCTATTTCTTCCTCCTCCTTTGTGTTTTGGATTAATGACCACCATTGATCCGCATCTCTCGATAGACGACATACTGCCATGACAACCTTCTCTCTTTCATTACATCCCAAAGCTAGAAATATGTTCTCGAGGGAACATATCCACCGCTCAGCTACAAAAGGGTTTGTAGTCCCATTGAACGATAGAGGTTGTTGTCGCATAAAGTGATCTAGTATAGCTCCTCCACGTGATGGATCTGGATGCTCCATACGGGTAAGGTTATTATTCATAACCTGAGTAAGTTGTCCTAGTATATTTATGAGTTTCTCAGCACCAGTCATAGCACCAGATCCAGCATCATTATCTTTCATCGGAGGAAAATCCCTAAAAGGGACACGTGTGTTCATGCGATTTCCATTCCTTCCACTTGGCGCCATCTCTAGATAATGACATACACTAGATTAGGTTATTAATCACAATGTATAATATTAAATTAAAAATACTTAGAGAAATTGAGATCCTACGCATGGGTAATCCCATATTCACAAAAATGGATTCTTTGTTGAATATTTACATTAAAATCCTTCATAATGTCTTGTAAAAAAATGTGAATTATCCTAAGAATATCCCCCAGGAGTTTTATAACCAAGAGTGCAGCAAGACCCATTTTCATGCACCAGTTCCCGTTCGAGTCTAGCTTAAAGCGGTGTTTTTGAGCTTTACCCCTAGATACATCTGTGCCAGAGCTGCCTCTAACTGCTCGTATCCAGATAGGGATGTATTGCTTGAATGATCCACATAATCTATTCCTTACCAAAATACCAGGATGTTATTGTATGTATATCCTCAAATACTAACTTAGGGAATCTTTCCTAATTCTATGTTTTCTAAATCTAGTTTCCAAGTATTCTACTAAACTTCCTCTAATACCAACTGTAAGGACTCGACCCCAGTTGGCCAGAGTCGGTGCCTTACTTGATTACGTTGGCATACATACAAGGAATATGAATACTGAAGGACCAAGTAGTTTAGTATTATTGGAAACAATATACATACATAAGTTTAACTTTATATAAGGAAAGGAAAAACAACACTAATTTATTTCACTAGAGTCATCACATATCCTAGATTGTGCTTGCAAGTCATTCATAAAATACTTCTTTCATGTCCTGAGAAAATGAAAAATAAGAACGGAGTGAGCTCAAATGCTCAGTAAGAGTAATCAATACAGCGAAAGATAATATAAACATTAGACATGGTGAATAATTGAAAACACATTCCTTTAATAATAAACTTGAACACATTATTGAAGGAATATAAGCTGAGTAAATAATGCCATAATAAAACTTAATCATGGGTATTCTAATAGTTGAATAATCAAATGAAATATCAATAGCTAAACTCATAATGATGGAATGCATAATTCCAGACATTCTGAAACATTTTTTCAAGGCCTCGACCAAGACATCTAATGATTAAGGCCTCGGCCAAAATCCATATCACATTGGGAAATGCCTCATCCAATTCCTCATCAAGTTTTCTCATGAGACCTACCGATGCATCAAGGGGCTATAGCGGGCCCCACCCATCATATAACAAGTCTAATTCATTCTTCATAATAGTGGGGATAAACATAAACAACATATACATTTATATTGAAACTATTATATGAAACGTTACTAACATTCCACAATCATTAAACATAAAACACTAACCATTCTGAGTAATATGGTGAATGGTTTTAGGATAAATCATCCGCAATAGAGTTAGTCATAAACCATTAAATCAAATATGGTAGATGAATTCATAAATTATTAAACCCAATAATACCATGGAATCAACAAGAGTGTTGAATTAGATGAAAACACTCTTATAAAATCATTAAGCAATTCTGGAGATAAATACTCTTTTATTTTGAAAAGAAGAGTTATTTTGGAAAAATCATTGTATAAAACTAGAAGTGAAGTAAGATAGTATTTTCATAATAAAATGAGTGATTTTATAAAGATAATGGTTTCCAAAAATATATTATATAGTGCCCTTGAAAATAGGTAAGAATTTGAGAAATTCCCTTGAATCAGGGATTTTATTTTGGAAACTACTTTGAAAGTTTATTTTAAAACATGTAAATATCCATAAAATAAGGAAGAGTTCTAGTTTATAAACATATATATGATACTCAAATAGAATATATGATGAGTAAATAACAATACATAAGAATTTCATTGAGGTAATTAGACAATGAAAGTATCCCAAATGAAAATGGAAGTTCGGGTGAAAAAACCCTTACCTTAACTCCAAACGTGTTCCACTATTGTACTTAAGCTCACGGAATATGAAATGATACATGTTAATAACTTATTTCAGAACCTATTAAACATGTATTTAGTTACCATAATTCTGGTTAGTTCATTTATGACTTTATTTGATAAGTTATTGTATTGAATTCCGTTGCTTCAGAGTGTTAATTTTCTTCATTTTCATCTACGGTTCAATTGTTTTTAAGTTTGTGGAATGAATATAAAACTCAAGAATTGAAATTATATATTATTTATGAAAATAAATTGGTGTTATTGGTCATTTATATAACTTTCTTACATGGAACTAGGATGAATTACCATATAGAACTTTAATGATAATTGTTTTGGTTAATTTGTGGGTTTTGATTACAACGAATTCATTTTTCTTTATAACCTAATACCATTAGAACAAAGGGATTAAAAAATCTTAAATAGGTTATATTATATATAATAATCTGGTTCAATCATAACAAGAATGGTTTAATGACCAGAATTTATAATGATAAAATAAATCGAATGTCCATTTTCCTTGAATGTGTAAAATTGACACATCTCGGATGGTGTTCTTGCTACTAGTATAAAAGAAGGTAAAAAGGGGGAGATGATGATAACTTATTACAATATCATGAAAACATTCCAGTACATATAAAGTACTGGATTAACCATAAAATTTGGATAAATAGAGGTAATAGAAAAAGAAAACAAATGAACTTGAAAGGAATGACAAAGAATCGAAGAGGAATTTACCTCTTGAACCAAACTTCCTTTAGAACCTCCTTAAGGGAGAGGTTTTGGTCTTTTAATAAGACCAAAGATTTCTGTAAGTGAGATAGGAGGTTGGGAGGGTATTTTTCCAGAATTTGGAGAAGGCACATGGCTAGAGATGAGTTTTTGGAAGAGGGGGTGATGGGGGGTTTTTATAGTTGAGGAGAGAGGGGATTTCTTAATATAAAACTCATTAGTTTATTATTTATTCAGAAAACAAGTACTAGTAAGTATTAAATGATCAATAATAGAAATTTTATCATTTAAATTCGGATTAAGGGTGGTAAAATCAGCCATGATGCTAGGAATAGTCTATTTAGCTTATAATGTATATATATGGTAAATTGCCGTATTTTAGTATTCATCAAAAAAATAAAGTATTTCAGAAAAATCCCAAAAATTCACCCTAACCATTTTTCGATGTGTAGAATAAAAAATTGAATTCCATTTTTCAAAAATAATTTTCTAAATATTATTAATTTAATATTTAAATAAAATAATAATTTATTATCAAAAACCAGTTTTATAACATTCATTAACTTATTCCAAAATATAGGTATATCGTACTTTCAACTTGAATATTATTTATATATTATCATAGGTAATATTACTATTCATTAGGGCATATCACTATTAATAAGGGTATGTTACTATTTATAAGGGTAGGTTACTATTCCTGAAAAATTAAGTTTTTCTTATTGGACTCTAAATAACTTACTGATCGCGATTGTGTATGTCAGATTTTTGAAATTCATATCACAAAAGTGGCAAACTTATGTTTTAAGGGTCTCATAGAACTTAGTAGTAAATTTTATTATGATATATCTATAAGAAATTAATTTCCTTTAAAAAAACTATTGGGTTGTTATAGGGTTAAACATAAACATAATAGACATATGAAATTTAAATAACTCTCTAAATTCTGTAAACAAAATCAATAACCAATCTGAGTAATATGGGGAATGGTATCAAGATAGCACATCCATAGTCAATCGGGTCATAAAACATTTAATAAAATATGGTATATGATAATCATAATATATCATTATCAATAAAAAATAAGATTCAATAGAGGTGTTGAGATAGATGAAAATACTCCAATAAAATCATCTAGGAATTATTGATAGAAATACTCCTTTTACTTTGCAAATAAGAGTTCTTTTTGAAAAGTCATTTTATTTATCATGATTGTTTGTATAAAACCATAAATTAAACAATATTTTTTTTTCATGAAAAAATTATTTATTTTATAAAAATAATGGTTTTTTAAAACTGATTTTGCATGAGACATGAAAATGGGTAATAAATTGAGACGTTCCCTTTAAATGGGATTTCTTATCAGGAAGAATTGTGTTTAGAACCTTGAAAAAATGCATTTCATATAAAAGTAAGATTAAATGAATTTTAAAAATGATTTTGGAATGTATACACATAATTTAGAAGAACGATATAGAAATAATGAAGAATTATATTGGTGTATAGAGGGAGAAATAAAAAATTAAATGAAAATGGAGGTTCGGGAAGAAACCCTTACCTTACATCCAAACTTTTTCTATACTTGACCGTAATGTCCTAGATAATAAAATTACATCCTTTAATTAATTAAATAAGAAAATTTCATACATGTATTTGATTTATTATAATTTTATTAAGATCATTTATTTTCTTTTTCCTGAGTTATATGATACAATTTTATCGTTCAGGATAGTTTGTTTCATTGGTTTTCATGATCTGTTTACTTGTATATGAGTATGGAATTTCATATAAAATGGGTATAATTCCCCAGAATTGGAATTATATGTTATTAATGACAATTAAAAAATTTAATGGTTATAAAATTAATTTGGTATTTGGGACTATAATGAATCATTTGATATATTTTTAGTGATAATTGTTTAGATTATTTTGGTGGTTTTTCGACCATCACAAAACTAGTTTTGTTTTATTAATTAACAACATGTGAATACAATGGTTATAGAACATTAAATTGGATTTAATACATATATTATAATTTTTTTAAAAACAATTTATTTTATGTTCATCCATGATGACATTAATATAAAATTAAGATGCATCATCCATGATGTCGGTAAATTGACACATCACGAGCGATGTTTTCATTTCTAAAATAAAGATAGAGAGAAATAAGTTTGATGTTTGATATTAAATTAATATGATATAATTAAAGTATATAAATGGTATTATAGATATCAAGACATTTTTATGATGGGAGGTGAAGATATAATAATAAAATAAAATAACTTGAAAAGAAAATTAAAGTAAAAGGAAGAGGATTTTTTTACCTCTTGAATTATCCTCCTTAAGTACCTCCTTAAAGGGATTGTTTTAGACATTTTGATGATAACAAGAGATCATGGACACAGGGGAGGGACTTTTGAAGAGTATTGGGTATAATTTTTAAAAGGATCAAATCTTTAAAAGTGTGAGGAGAAGAGGTGGTGAGGGGTGGTATTTATAGTAGATAAGATGGGCGTTTATTGAATATTTTATTGAATATTTTATAATTTTTGCTCAAGAATATGAATAGTTTTGATTACTATGACTAAATAAAATAAGGGGTGAATTTTAGTTTGAAATAATTATTCCTACATCATACATAGAAAATCTATGACTCAATAATTAATGTATTTAATATTTATCGTAAATTATCATATTTTAAAATTCAAAAAATTCAAGTATTTTAGAAAAATCCCCAAAATTCACCCTACCCATTTTCAACATGTAAACTCCAAAATAAACTCCATTTTATAAAATTAATTTTCAAAATATGATAAACCTAATTTTTAATTAAAATTATCATTTATTTGAAAAATACATATTTTAAATTTACAACTGCTTTTATAACACTATGGAAAATTAACTAAGGTATCATAAAATTATAATAAAATAATAAGAAAACAAAACATTAATTTATAATATTTTTTTTGAATTAAAATTTTCTTTTAAATCATTTTATTAATTATAAAATTATAATTAAATATTTATGACTCAGAAAAATACCAACAGTTAATTAATAATTTTTAAAATATTCATTAACTCATAATATGATATAATTATATCATAATTTTATTTTTAAAATGAAAAAATATTATTTACACTTTCATGAGGGAGGTTACTATTATATTAGTTATATTACTATTTATAATAGTGATATTATTATTTCAATCGTCACATTACTATTAATCAAAAAATGAAAGTTATCAGAAAAATACCAAAAATTTAACGAAAGAAAATTTTGATATCACAATTTCAAAAAGAATGTTTATTTTTTAAAATATAATTTATAAAAGTATCAAAAATTAGTTTTAAAACAACTACACCATTAATAGGTGGTAAAATTTGGATTTTTGATAAATATAGATTTTAAGCTTAAAATTGGTTTTATTATTTTGTTAAGCTTATCAGAATTATTTAATGAATTTAAAAACAATTTGACTTAATATAAAACATATAAATTTTGTTTATATATTTATCTAATTATTGATTAATTTAATTTATTAATATAAAATTTCATTACGGTCATAGAATAGTTTTTTTTATAAAAACAAATCTTTTATGTTCAATTGGTTTTTATTTTAATTTAAAATTAATTAGTAACCTAATAATTCTTTTTATAAACATGCACAAACTATATATTCATAATTTTCATAGTCACTTTCATTCCTTCTAGTCTAATGGCTAGGTGAAAACTATCACAATTAAATAATAACATTTAATAATTCGTTTATGCTTAGTGTTTTGTGTAATGTAAAATATATAATAAGATAAATTTAAATAGTGAAATACTGTAAAATCTTGGGGTGTGACACTAAATGTAAATGAGGAAGTATATACCCCACATAAAAGTAAATTGGTCCATAATAACAATTATGTATCAATGTAATGTAAATTGAGAAGAAATCCCTTAACTTATTATTTTTTTAGTCAAACATTATTTAACATACTATATAATTATTTTAGTCATTTTATTAACTTATAATAGAACCATAATAATATAAATAATATCATATATGAACCATTTTTAACATATTATCACCCATTCATTAATAAAATTTCATTATATTCATTGTTTCATGTGTCAATTTCCTTTTTCACTCATGTGTTGTTTTTCATAAATATATTATTTAATGAACAAATTAGTTAGTTATATAATATCATTAATAATAATAATGATATAAATATCATATATATTCAGTATATCTATGTCACACCCCGACCTCAGATACTTCTTTATTCTATTCTTTTCTTGGTCTTAGATATTTTGACCGAGGTTTGGGATTGAGTCCCGGTTATTTTTTTTGAGGTTTTGGAAGTTTGGGTGGTTTTTGGCCTATAGACGGGCACCAAACAGTTAGTGGAAACCATGTGGATCAGCCCAGGTTCCCGTTTGGTAGCTCCTATAATGGGATAGGATCTACCACACGGTTTGCACACGGTTTCCCAAACCATGTAGCTTGGTTATGCGGGAGGTCTTAGGAGTTGGTAGTAGCTACTACATAGTTTATGCACGATCTCACAAACCATGCAGTTTAGTTCTACGGTCAGTCCTCCCATGGGTAGTGGCTACCACATGGTTATCACATGGTTTTTTAAACCATGCCGCCAAACTGTGTGGTAATTCCAGATCATTAAAATGTTGAAAACCCTATTATACCCTTTCTCCACTTTATCCCTAATTCAGACCCCAATCCCTTGGGTTGTTTTTGACGCATAAAGGGAGCCCCTTAGGCCCTTCTCCTTGAATCCTCCTCTTCCATGAGTGCTTCCTCTTCGATTACAAGGTAATTTTTAGGGGTTTTTGTTCATTTTTTTCACTTTCCTTCCTTACCCTCCCTATTTCATGGTTTTATTTCAGGGGTTTCTCATTTGGACATACCCTAATGGCTAGGATTTGTATGTGGGTTGTCTTTTCTTTGGATCTAGGGTGTAATAAGGGTCTGTGGGGCTTAAATATCTCCTCTCTAAAGGGTTCGTTGCATTCAAACACCACCAATATAGGTGTTTCATTGTTATTACTTTATGATGAAAACCATTGGTTCTTAGATGTATTTAATTAATTTTTAAATATGATTCAAATCCTTATAATACTTATGGATAGATCAATATAGTGTTTTATTGTTATTAGAACTTTTTAAAAATACATTTTGAAGTGATTCGTTGTTTTTTCCTATATGTATGCACACCAAATGTTCATGATGAAATTTTATTTGAGACTTTAAGGGTATAATTGGATGGTTTGGGTGGTGTTTTCCCATAGAAACATTTTATTAAATTGACTATTTTGTGTTTGTGTTTTTTATGTGAAACATAGTGGTTTTTATAAAATGGTTTATGATTTTAGTTGCAAGGCATGTGTTGTTTCTTTAAAAATTGTTTTGGGAGAAACTACTTGTGGTATTCAATTGGATAGGGGAACACCCATGGGTGCATAGAGTGAACACATGGATGGGACTTCAAATTATGATGGTGTTGAAAGTGATTCTCTTTTGAACCTTGGTGTTATAAAAAGTGTCTTAATATTCTATTCCTCCCTCTTTTATAAAATGGTACCATGACTCCACAAATGACTTAAAGTGATTTTCAAGATTTTAATGAATGTTTTGGACCTTTTGGAGTTTTATAAATAATTATTGGTTTCTAAGTGATAATAAATATTGTTTTTCACCTTTGAGTGTGTTGTGTGTTTCCATCTTTGGGTTGAAATGAAGATGGATTTGGAGTAAAGGCTGGTTTGGCATTGAGTTCTTGAAATTGGTTATTTTTACTGAATTGGACAGTGGTGGGGAAATATTTTGATAGTTTATTTGGGATAAACTTGAAATAAGTCTAGTTTGGAACCTTTTAATATTTAGAAATGAATATGGTTTTGCAAAAGCGAATGCTCGGTTGGCATCGTGAAATATTTAAGAAATGTTTCATAAGGTTATGTAATGTGATGGACCAATTGGAACCTTAAATGATGTGATATATATATAGTGGAAAACTCTATAGGAGGAATTTCCCTAATGGGTTATCATATAGGTGGTGTCTGTGTTTGGGGTAGGCAGGTGTGGGGATGGTAGGTAAAGTGATTCACACGTGCAAGGGACACCTATATACACAACATACTTTTAACTTGGGTTCCTGAGTATCTTGTAGAGGATTGAGTGACAATTGTTTTATAGACCCTATTATATGGGTTAGTACCCCCTGGAGTGTTGATAGGCTAGGTGGGTTGTGCCACTAGATTGGTTAGTTTAGGGCGGAAAATGGTTATTGACTATGGAGTTTCACCATATTTTGGAAGGTGGTTCCAAACCAGGTACATATGGGAGTCACTCAAGGGATGTTTAGGAAAATACCTTCGTTATTTTTTGTATTTGTTTGTTTACTTTATGTTGCATTTAGATTTCATCTTGCACTATTTATTTATTTTCAGCACAACCCAGTATCCCATGTATTGGGTTTTGGTTTTAGAATGGTATTTTTTTTGGAAATAGAAACATGGTGTGAAATGTTTTGAAAAAGGGAAAACAATGTTTATTCATTTAAAATGAGGAAAACCTATTTTATAAACTAGTGTTAATGTATTGTTTTTAGGAAAATAAACACATGGATTCATTAGTTATTGCCTACTGATCTTTCTAGATCACACCCTACTCATACCATTCAGTGTTGATTGTCCTAAGTTGTTTTATAGGTTTATGTTCTTGGTTCAAGTTCTCATAGTGGATATTTTTTGTTTTGTGGTTGGATGTGACCAAGAGGTTAGATGTAGATTTCGTTGGTGTAGTAAAATTTTACATTGAATTCAGTTTTTGGTTCATTATTTAGTTATATTTGTATCTGGATTAGTTTATGTATTTATTTTGATCAGTTGTGGTTATTTCTATATGCTAAATTTTTTAGTTTATTTATCTGATCATGGTTATTCTTTGGGATGAAATCATTCCCAAGTGGATTTATTTTAATTCCTGACACTAGTTGCCAGCCCATGGGGATTGAGAATTCCCTTTGGGCCATGAGGTGAACCGGGTTTGGTGTCAGGTTAGATGTAATCCTAGCATGATTCATGGAAAATGATATCAGAGAATGTTATTTGTTATTTGGGGTGTTTTGTAGTTGGAGATTAGGATTTTTGGGACTCCATAGGTAGGTACAGGAAGGAGGTCATGAACACTTGATCATACTGATGCTCGAGTTACCAGGGGTAGTCTAGGATTTGAGTCTTTTGTCCTTTTCTGGATTGAGGGATGACAATGGAGGTGAGATGGTGTTATGTTTTAACCACACATGTAGTAGTGATCAATGTGATTTTCAAGTTCACATTTCAAGGTTCTCTTAGTGTTATGCCTTACTTGGGGCATGGCCCACTACCATATCCCGGAGCTAGGCATAAGAACTAGTTCCTCATTTTGGTAGTTTGGTGTAAGTTGAGTATAGTCTTGTTTTTGATCGGTGTAATTTTTTTTTGAAAATGAATATTGTTTTGAAATGAAAATTCCTTCTTTAAAATGGATTTAAATTGGTAAAAATAGGTTTTAAAAATTAATAGTGATTTGGTTTGAGAATTTGGTGCTTGTTTGGAATTCTAAAATAAGTGTCTTGGTGTGACCCTTAGTATTTATCATAGATATTTTCATGTGTGTGGGTATGTTTGTGAAATGCATTTTGGAATGAATGGATGTAAATGAATATACACACATGTGATGGTTCACGGGATCCCATCAGCAGGTGATTGAAATTAATGTCTTGAACTTATTCTTTTCTAAAGTTTTTTCGTAAAAGGTAAATGATTTTGTAAGTTGAATTTGGTTTAAAAAGTGGATTTTTGTATTTGGGAAAGTGGAAAGGGAAGAAGTAAATTTTGGAAATTTAAATAGAAATGGGGTTTTTGAAAGGAGTGATTTTGGTTGTGTTTGGTTTGTGAACATGTTGCTTTGGCTCGAGGTATCCTTTTTTATTGAGCTTCAGTTTGATATTAGCTTTGATTTTTTACATGTTGTTCAGAAAATTCTGCCTATAAAGGCCACCATGGTTTCTAGGGATTCATTCATAGTTTTTAGTTCCTCTCAGTCTTTTTGTATTATTAATGGTGATCGAGGTCCGTTAGAGGCAATGGAGTGGCTTGAGGAAGTTGAGAATATCTTCAGATCATTGGGAACTCCTAAGGCTATTAGAGTCCATGTTGTTCTAAGGTAGTTTGAGGGTCTATCTTTGGACCGGTGGGAGTTGGTTTTCCCATCATCGATGAAAATTGGGATGAAGTGGGAAGTGTTTAAGGCCACTTTCACCCAAGGTTTCATACCTGAGGAGGTGAAGTTGAGGATGGTAGTGGAGTTTTGAGATGTTTAGTAGGGCTAGAGGTTAGTAAAATATTATGTTGACCACTTTAAAGAGATGGTTCCCTTTTATTATGGAGGTTTCCTCAGAAGATCAAATGAAAAATACTATTTTTTGGGGTTCTTCATCCTGAGAGTGCATAAAAAGTGCTCTCATCTGGTGAAACCTATTTCAAGAAGTTTGTGAATGTGGATTTTTTGGATGAGATAGTTTTTGAGGTGCCATCAGTGGTGGTTGGATCTCATGAAGGATCCCTATTTAGGGAGAAGCACATGCCAAAGGAGCCTGTTTATGAAAATTATATTGGTTACAACTTCTCAAACATCAGACCATTTTATTGTATGTTTCTAGTGTGGTTGGTTTGGACACTCGAATCTTTATTGTCACAATACTCTGAAGACATTCCATCATTTTGATCATTTGAGTCATCTAGAAAAGTTTTTAAGGAAGTGATTCCTGAAGAAGAGGTCTTGATCAAATGTGAGGCATTCAATACTTTAGTCATCTGGGTTCCAACCATAGGCCTTAGAGTAAAGCTTACGTGCAGTCACGAGTCACTGAGGGTGCGTGAATCCTTGCCCTGGGTTTTTTCCCATGTTGGGATAGAGATATTTAACGATCTCCTAGTATTTTACCTTTTTTTAATTTTTGTTGATATTCGAAGTTCATCATTTCATTATGAAGGTATTATGGATTTATTCTATCATAATCCATGTAGTGGTGCTTGTCTGAATGTGGCTTCTGGATCATTTGTTTTCTTTAAGTGTTTAAACATTGTGTGGGTTTTCTCCAGCCTTAGTAGGGATCATTTGGATATTATTATGTCTTATATAATTAATGGATGATGTTTCCAGTTCACCATTGGGTATGAGTTTCTTTTCACGAGTTTCTCCTAGTGATGGGGAATTCATCTAGTGTGGGGAATTTTTAATTTCTAGTGGTGATGTTTTTTTATCATGATAAGGAAGTTGGGGTAGTTCATTTTTGGAGTTTCCCTTATCCCTAGTTCTCGGATGTGGTGAGGTTTTGTTTGGTCAGTGTAGAGAGGTTGATTTAGTTCCTGGGACCCCATCTTTCCAGGTCTCTCTATGGTGGTTTTTTTATGTTTTGGCAGTGTTTCTTAGTTCATGAGAAGAAGTTGGTTAGTTCATATAGGGAATTCCCACGTGAGCCCCTCCCCATGGTGATGTTGTTTGGGGTTTTAAGTTCTTGAGCCAGTTGAGTTCTTGTGGTGAGGATAACCCTCTAATGTTATCCCCTAATTTTTGGGTTGTGGTTCCTTCCTGATTGGATGAGTGTGACTTATGGAGAGAAAGGTCACCCCACGGTTTATGGTTTCCCTCGTTCTAGTTTGGGCATGGATTTAAGTTTTACCTATTGTTTGGCTTGGTTAATTTAGGGGGAAAGAAATTATTTTTTTTGGGGATAACTTTCACACCTTGACCTTAGATACTTATTTATTCTATCCTTTTATTGGCCTCAAATACTTTGGTCGAGGTTTGGGATTGAGTCTCGGTAAATTTTTTTGAGTTTGTGGAAGTTTTGGTGGTTTTTATCCTGTGAATGGGCACCACATGGTTAGTGGAAACCATATGGATCAGCCCATGAACCCATGTGTCTACTCATGGAATTGGAGAAAAGATACCACATGGTTTTCTCATGGTCACACAAACCAAGATGCTTGGTCATGTAGTAGGTCCTTGGAGTTAGAAGAATCTATCGAACAGTTTGCGTACATTCGCACAAACCGTGCGGTTTAGTCATGTCGTCGATCCTCCTGTGGGTAGTGGCTACCACACAGTTGGAATATAGTTTGTTAAACCATGCATCCAAACCATGTGGTCATGTCATATAATTAAAATGTTGAAAACCCTATTCTACACTTTCTCCCCTTTCACCCAAACTCGGGTCCCTCTCCCTTGGGTCGTTTTTGGTGCACAAAGGGAGAACCCTAGGCCCCTCTCCTTAGATCCTCTTCCTCCATGGGTTCTTCCTCATATATTCTAAGATAAATTTTAGGGGTTTTTGTCTATTTTATTCTCTTTCCTTCCTTCCCCTCCCTATTTCATGGTTTTCCTTTGGGGGTTTCTCATTTGGAGAAACCCTAATGAATAGGTTTTGTGTGTGGGTTGTGTTTTGTTTGGATCCAGGGTGTGAGAAGGTTCCATGGGGCTTATATCTATCCTCTCCGAAGGTTTCATTGCGTTTTCACACCACCGAGGTAGGTATTTCCATTTTATTCCTTTTTGATGAAAAACATTGGTGCTTAAATGTATTTAATTATTTTTTTAAACATGATTCATATAATTATAATACTCATGGATAGTTTATTGTGGTGTTTTATTGTTGGTATAACTTGTTAAAAATTGATTTTTAAGTGATTCCTTATTTATTCCTATATGTATGCACAGAAAATGGTTATGAAATTTTTTTAGTTGAGCCTTTAATGGTAGATTTGGATGATTTGGGTGGTGTTTTCCCATATAAACATCTTATTAAATTTATTGGTTTGTGTTTGGGTTTGTTATGTGAAACATGGTGGTTTTCATAAAATGTTTTAGGGTTCTAGTTGGAAGGAATGTGTTGTTTCTTTGAAGATTTTTTTGGGGAGAAACTAGTTGTGGTATGTCATTGGATTGGGGTACACCCATGGGTGCACGAAATGCACACATGGATGGTACTTCAAATTATGATGGTGTTGAAAGTGATTCTCTACTTGAACCTTGGTGTTATAAAATGAGTCCTTATCTTATCTTCCTCCCTATTTTATAAACTAGTCTCATGAATCCCCAGCTGAATTAAAGTGATTTTGAAGATTTTGATGAAATTTATAGACAGTTTGGTGTTGTATAAATAATGATTGGTTTCTAAGTGATAAGAAAGCTCGTTTGGTACCTTTGAGTGTGTTGTGTGTTTTTATCTTGGGATTGAAATGAAGTTGGATTTGGAGTAAAGCCGTGTTTGGAATTGTGTTATTATAAGTGGTTATTTGTGTGGAATTTAAGAATGGTTAGGAAATGTTTTGAGAGTTTATTTGGGATAAAATTGATATAAATCCCAGTTGGCACCTTGTAATATTGGGAAATGAATGTGGTTTTAAAAAACTGAATTCCCAGTTGGCATCTTAAAATGTTTAAAAAATGTTTCATAAAGTTATGTAATGTGAAAAATGGATTGGAAACTTCAGGGATGTGATGTGTATATATATATAGTGGTCAACTCTATAAGAGGGATTTACCTTATGGGTAATCGTATAGGTGGTGTCTGTGTTTGGGGTAGGAATGTGTGGTGACAATAGGTATGACGAGTCTTGCATGAGAGAGCCTACTACATACACAATATACTCTTACCATGGGTTCCTGAGTATATTTTATTGGATTGAGTGAAGGTTTCTTTTTAGTCCCGACTTGATGGGTTAGTACACCCTAGATTTATGTTAGGCTAGGTGGGTTGTACAGCTAGATTGGTCAGTTTTGGGTGGCCAATGGTTATTGACTGTAGAGATTCATTATGCACTAATGTGTGGTTCTGAATGGAGTACATCTAGGGGTCACTCTAGGGATGTTTATGAAAATCCAATGGTTATTATCTATAATTTATTGTTTACTTTATATTAGATTTGGTTTTCACCTTGCACTATTTATTTGTTTTTAGCACAACCGAATATCCAATGTTTTGGGTTTTGTTTTTAAAATGGTAATTTGTTTTGGAAATGGAAACATGGTTTGAAATGTTTTGAAAAATGGAAAACAATGTTTATTCATTTAAAATGAGGAAAACCTATTTTATAAATGCACTTCAAATTAGTGTTAATGGATTTTTTTCAGGAAAAGAAACACATGGATTCTTTGGTGGTTTTTTACTGAGCTGTCTAGATCACACCCTACTTATACCATTCAATTTTGGTAGAACTGATTTGTTTTGTAGGTTCAGGTTATTGTTTCTAGTGCTCTTAGTGGAGAATTTAATTTTTTTGGTTGGAGGCGACTAAGAGGTTTCTTGAATATTCTTTAGGTGTAGTCTAGTTTTATGTTGTATTCAGTTTTTGGTTCATTATTTAGTTATATTTGTATTTGAATCAATTTATTTATTTATTATAATCAGTTGTGGTTATTTCAAAATTCTCATTTCTTTAGTTTATTTATTTAATCCTTGTCATGAACCAATCCCAGATCAACCATGAAATGGTCACCCGATCCGGCCTGCAACATGTCCTGAAGGGCGTTCCAAATCCCCTTGGGATGGAAACTAGTGATGGGTATCAAGATAAACCAGTTGGAAACAATTTGGCCCATAACAAAGACATATAAATAATCATAAAATGAACATATAGATAAATAAAAGAAAATAATCCAAATAAACTAGCAGTGGAAGAAGGAATAAAAGAAGCAACAAGACATACCTTAAGTAACCCCGTGGGTCACTATGGAACATAAACTACAGTCACTCCAAAAGTGATCCAAAACTGGAGGAAACTTAAATTTAAAAGTAAACTAGGAATGAGCGCCGAGATGTTCATTAGGAATTCCAAGATAAAACAACACCCTATTCCCTTTACTTTAATAAGAAATCCGAAACAAGCTAGTTTGAAAATATGACATAATAAAATAATATTTTTCAATATTTTCAAATTTCAGTAACAAGTTAGCATTTTCAAGTAAATAATTTCTCTCCCACTACATTTCTAAAATAGGTTCCAAGAATATATTATCATTTCAGAATGAAAGGAATCCAATTTAGATTAAAATATAGTTATCAAAAATAATACATCAAGTATGAAACAACTAAAATGAAAATTACATCAAAAGAATCTTGTCGCAAACAAGCACCATGGGAAATCCCTATAAGTAGCTAACACAAGTGGGACCCTAGAGACCTCGTACCTCGGTGAAATGTGTCTTAGAAACCATGAACCTTATATAATGTGTCTTAGAAACCATGACCCTCAGTAACCGTGTCTTAGAAACCATGAACCTAAGTCATTCATATGTTTTGTTAGTGTTGTTGCATCAATCTTTCTAGAAGAAACTGGGACGAACCCCTACCATGTCATCTAGTATACTAGTCTTGGTCCACCCACCTAGATACCTAGGTTTCCCATTTTTCTCTATTTCAAGTGTTGGTGAGTTTTCATTTTCAAGCAGACAAATATGTATATAACACATTCTTTATCCAAAACCCATGTAACCACTCACCAATTTTCTCCCTCCTTAAGCACATTCCTCCTTTTTCATGTCACACAATGCATAGGCCTCAACATTAGGAAAATAATAATACATTCAACATATAAATCGTTTTCTAAAATCAAGGGGGAGTTCCTCCAGAGAGGTTTTTCTTTTTTATAAAACATTTTTAAGGCGTAAAACGATATTAATTACATAAAGGGAACACTTTTTATAACTAACTGGCTGTAAGTCCAAAAACCTTTTGAAATAATCATTACCAATTCAAAACCACTTAGGAAATAAATTTTCAAGAAAATTCACTTAAGAACAATGACATTAGAAATACATTTCAATTTCCAAAACAAAGGCATAATAATTTCTAGCAACCATAACCAGATTTCATAGCATGTGTATAAAGAATAAATGTGAAACATATTTTTAAAACAAGTAAGAAATTATGAAATTCAAATTAAAGGCATAAGGGACCTACTTCAAACATGCCACTATTTATTGACAACCACTTGAACCGACCCTTGGTGTATACATGCACATGCATTTATACATATATATACACCCCTAGATTCCTTGCACATACTCCCCACTCCATGATGGAATATGCACAAAGATGTCATATATATATATATATATATGCCTTACCCTATGCATGTACATATAGGAATCCTCGACACCCACAACCCAAAACTGTCACAGTGAGGTCCAATGCACAACACATATAATTTAATAAAACAATTAAACACTTAAACAATCTATAAAACATTTAAAAATAACATACCATGGGTCCACACAAATAACACACCGATTTATTATAACACAAGATTCAATCACATAAACCATAATTGTCATTTGAAACAGGAGGGATCAATAAGGGAAATCAATATCACATCACAAGTGTCAACCGTGCATTCACACATTTCATTAACATTTGAAAATCCATTTACAAAACAATATGAAATTTCATGCACAACTCCAAAGAAAGGATTAAACATTTCCATGCATAACCACATAAATCAAGGTAAACCCCATTACCACTTTATAAAACTAAAACACCCCTTTTGACAAGAAAACCCATTTTAAATACAAAATAATCCCACTTCTAACCCATTTTTCCTAAAGCCTAATATTCAAATTCATTTTACAAATGGAAACATATATTGGATATTTTATAAAATATAAAGAATACATCAATCCCATTTCCATCAAACCACTTTCAAAGAGGCCAAAAAGGCATTACCACAAGAGATAAACCACTCCCACATTTCAAACCACCATTTGGAAGAAAAGTGAAAACCCCAAATGATACAGCATGAAACACCCATAGAACTCAATTTCTTGTCAAAATACAACTTTAAAATTAAACCCTTAATAAATGCTACCAAAAATGGTTTTCACACTATAGAAATACTTTAATAAATTATTCAAAAAACTTACAAACTATTTTCAATATACAAAATAAGCTATGCAAAAACAATATACCAAATTTTCACATAGTAAACTCATCTTCAGGTAATTGATAATAAATTAAATTATTCTAATAATTGAAATCCGCAAATTAATTAGCATGGAAATTAAAAAATACATGAAATAGTTGAATATTAAATTAAACAGGTATGTGAAAGTGGGAACCTTCCTCAAGTGACAAAAAATTTCTAAAATCCGATGTGAAATATAAATCGTACCACCACCACACCTAAAAGAGACTAGAAAAAACCTAAAATAGCAAGATTAATACCATCATTTAAGGATCTATACCAAAAAAATTCTAACAACTAGAATTTGGCCAAAATGAAGACCTCATCATAAGAACCCTAAATCGGGAGAAGGAAGAAGAAAAATACAGAAGGGGGAAACTGTTACTGCTGCTGCCGGAGGAGGGTGGTGCACCGAAGGAGATGGTGTGTCGATGAGGGGCCAGAACGCCAGGTCGAGCGCAGGTAGACGTCACACGGCTGGACGATGCACACTGGAGAGGGGAGCGTGGTCATAGAGAGACACTTCAAAGAGGGGAGGTCGACCAGAGAGAGAGCTGAAAGGGGAGGGGTTCGCTGCGCACATGCCACCAGAGGACCAGGGCAGGTTGGTGTGACCAGGCTGGGTGGTAGGGCGCTGTGTGCGAGGAAGGGGGGCCTGACCCGGTGGCACCAGCTAGTGTCCGGTGTGCTGTGCCCGAGAAAATAGGGGGAAAGGGGGTGGAAGACCCCTAGGGTTGGATACTTTTTTTAAACATAATAATAATAATAGTAACAATTTAAGTTTTATCCTAAAATAAAAACAATTAAATTCTTAACAACAAAAAGAATAGTTAACATTCATTTTAATTAAAATAAATTACTCTTTTTAATTATTATTTTAATTTTTTTAGGGCAGACAGGTTGCACTGTTTTTTGGGTGGATCCGCGTGTGGTTTCCAAAACATGATCTGCCCCTACGCCCAATGACATCAACCCAAAAAAACACACTTTTTGACATAAATCAATGATTTTATTTGGGATTCAACCCAAACCTCATCAAAAATTATTTACGGTCAATAAAATAAATAAATTAGACCAGTCAGGGTGTGACAATTCTCCCCACCACACACACTTTCTACCCCCAGAAAGTCACCAACACATTAGTTAATTCCACTTGTTTCCTTACCTAGACAAAACCAAAGGAAAACAAGAGCCCTGGGGTGACCATTTCCAATACACATCACACCCGACCAATTCAAGAATGACTACTACCTGAGATTGAGGGGAGAAAATGAGATGGTTCTCCCCACCCTGAGAATTCACTAATACAGAAAACCTTGAAACTCGAATACACCCTCCTTGGGGTGGCCAACATGGGAACTTCTAAACCGAACTCATCCCACCTTCTCAACACTAACGGAATAACTCCACCACTAGGATTAAAACAATTACGGGGAAAACGAATAGTCTAGGACACTAATATGGAAGAATCCCCCACAAAACTGAAACACACAAAAGAAAAACACATGGAGAGCTGCCTGAACTAAGAAGGGGCCTAGAAACACCAACCATTAATTCATGAAACCATACATTCCCCTGATGAATGCAACTGAGGCCAAACTCAGAATTAGAATGGTTATATTTATTCATGGGTCCAACACCCCTGAATGAATACAAATAATTTAAAATCCACATTTAGAGAAGATGAGGCCGCTTGGATTGCGGTACAATAGGCTCATCACACCACCACAACAAGGATGATATTATGATGATGACAAGAATAGAATAAAGAAACTTTGGATATTTCTCTCCTCAAAGATGAAAACATGACCCAGACTAAAGTTCCACACACCCTCGGCAACTATTGACTGTGCGAGAGCTTCACCCCAAGACATGTGATTGGGGCCCTAATGGCTGAAGCATCTCCTACCTCACAGTTAGGCATTCACATCATCCAGTCCCCAAACCCTTCCTCCTGACGATTCAAACAACTAAAATGGTGGATCATTTTCAATGGAATGGAAGATTATTACTTAGAATGCCTAAATGGCCACACTGGCGAAGAATATGGTTTCTTGGAGATAGGTTCGACTGACATGCACTCCTTTCTAGATGGGGAAGCTTCATGGAATTCGACCACCATTTACCACACCCAAAACCCTAATGACGATGAGACATACCATCTTTACCAGTCCATAATTGAACCCTAAAATAACTCTGGGATGATATGAACTTTAGCACCCCTAGGAGTTCCCAACAACCCGAAGACCCATTCCAACTCTAAAAACCACAAAAATTCCTCAATGGACATTGATTTCATTGACAGATAGGCAACACACAAAAAGAACCGAAAACTGAGCATGACTCATTGGCAACCTTAGCAACCTTTCTAGGCAGCATACTCAGAAAAACACGACAAACACAACTACGATTGACATTAATCCGATGCTCAATGAAAGAAACAACCCAAACCAAGGGCATCAGTCACATAAGCCAAATATAAACAAACACAAGTAAAATTTTCTTTTTCCAAAAACCTCCATTTCTTTTAAAGGAATTTCAAACTCACTTATGGTACCTTATGAACCATCACATGTTCATTCATTCAATCCCACTTACATCCCCTGCAAAAAAGTGTCCCCCATGACCTCTCCATATATACTTAGACACATGTGACCCTCCATAAAGGATACCAAGGTTCGAACACTTATTTCCCTTATCAAATCCAAACACACACTAAAAATTTCCAATTCGAAACACATACTCTATAGAAACGCACTTCACTAATTTCAAAACAATTTAAAAGAAACAATTTTTCATTTCAAAATCAATTTCACTTTTAATTCTCACTCACATATACCGAGATTAAAATGAATCACATTCAATAACAACCCACTGGAATGAGGAACTAGTGCATATGCCCAACTCAGCAACATTGTGGTGAGCCATTCCCAAGTAAGGTATAACACTAAGAGGACCTTGAGTCGCGCACTTAGACTTCACATGGGTCACCACCCCTTGTGAGGCCATAATGTGAACCGATTAGCCTACATTGTAATCCCTCAATCCAAAATAACCCAAGAAAAAGATTCAAAGCCTGGACTACCCCTAGTAACTCAAGCCTTTTCATGAGTGGTGGTGATCAGGCACCGACCCATAACCAACCTCCTAAGCCCTGAAAAGATTAATCTCCATCTACAAAACATCCCAAATAACAAGAACCCCCCTCTGATACCATTTTTCATGATCCAATCCCCGGTCGACCATGAACCGGTCACCCGAGCCGGCCCATGACATGTCCCGAAGGGCGTTCCCAATCCCCCTTGGATGGAAACTAGTGAAGGGGATCAAGATAAACTAGTTGGGAATGATTTGGCCCATAAAAAAGACTAAAAAATAATCATAAACTGAACAACTAGATAAATACAATAAAATAAACCAAACAAACTAGCAATGGAAAAAGAATAAATGAAGCAACAAGATATACCTCAAGTGACCCTATGGATCACTAAGGAACATAAACTACACTCACTCCAAAAGTGATCCAAAACTAGAGGAACCTAAAATAGAAAAGTAAAGTAGGCATGATCACTGAGATTCTTAGTAGGAATTACAATATATAACAACTCCCTCTTCTCTTTCCTTTAATAAGAAATCGAAAACATGCTAGTTAGAAAATATGACATAACAAAATAATGTTTTTCATTCTTTTAAAATTTAAGTAAAAAGTTTTTATTTTCAAGTAAAACATTTCTCTCCCACTGCATTTCCAAAATAGTTGCAAGCCTACATTAACATTTCAAAATGAAATGAACCAATTTAGATTAAAACACGGTTTTCAAAAATAAGACATCAAGTATGAAACAACTGAAATGAAAATTACATCACAAGAATCATGTCGCAAACAAGCACCATGGGAAATTCCTATGGTATCTAGGACAAGTGGGAACCTAGAGACCTCATACCTCGGTGAAATGTGGCTTAGAAACCAAAACCATTAGATAACGTGGCTTAGAAACCATGACCCTCAATAATCGTGGATTAGAAACCACGACCCTCATTCATTCATATGTTTAGTTAGTGTTGTTGTTTCAATCCAATGAGACAAAACCAGGAAGAACCCCTACCATGTCATCTAGCATACTAGTCCTGGACCACCCAACTAGATACCCAGGTTTCTCTTTGTTTTCTATTTCATGTGATGCTAAGTTTTCTTTATCGAGAAAATATATATGTTCATAACAAATTATTTATCCAAAACCCATTCAAGTTCTCACCATCTTTCTCCCTACTTAGGAGCATCCCCCCTCTTTCATGTCACACAATTCATAAGCCTCAAAATTAGGCACATAATAACACATTCAACATAAAAATCATTTTCTAAAACCAAGGGGGAATGCCTCAAGAGAGGTTTTTCTTTTTTATAAAACATTATTAGGGTGTAAAACGAGCTTAATTCCACAAATGGAACACTTTTTATAACTAACTAGATGAAAGGAATTTTTTTTGGAAATACTCATTACCAATTCAAAACCACTTAGGAAATCAATTTTCCAGAAAAATCACTTAAGACCAATGGAGTTATAAGTACATTTCAATTTTCAAAACATAGGCATAATCATTTATAGAAACCGTAACTAGATTTCACAACATTTTTATATAACATAAATATACAAAATATTTTTAAAATAAGTAAGAAATTATGATATTAAAATTAAAGACATAGGCATAGGGGACCTAGCTCAAACATGCCACTATTTATCGACAACCACTCAAACCAACCTTGGAGTATTCACACACAAGAATTTATACACATATATATATATATACACCCCTAGCTGCATTGCACATAATCCCCACACCATGAGGAAATATGGACAAAACGAGAATATATATATATATATATATATTCCTTACCCTATGCATGTACACGTAGGAATCCGCAACACCCATCACCGAAAACCATCACAGCGAGGTCCAGCGCACAACACATATAATTTAATAAAATAATTAAACACTTAAAAAAACTGTAAAAAATTTCAAAATAACACACCAAGGGTTTGCACAAAAAACAAACCCATTTATTATAACACAAGATTCAATCACATAAACCATAATTTTCATCTGCAACATGAGGTCTCAAAAATGGAAATAAATATCATATCACAAGTTCCAATCGGGCCTTCACCCATTTCATAAACATTTCAAAATACTTTTCCAAAACAATCTGAAATTTCCAACACAACTCCAAAGGCAGGCTTAAACATTTACAAGCATAACCACATAAATAGTGGGTATCCCCATTCCCAGTTTATAAAACTAAAACACACCTTATTGATAAGAAAACCCCTTTTAAACACAAAAGAAGCCCACTTCTAACCCATTTTTCCAAAATCCCAATGTTCAAATGCATTTAACAAATGGAAACATATATTTGAGATTTTATCAAACATAAATGATTCATTTATCCAGTTTCTAGAAAACCACTTTCAGAGAGGCCAACCATGCATTCCTATAAGAGATAAACTACTCACACATTCCAAACAACCATTTAGAAGAAAAGTGAAAACCCCAAATGATACAACATGTAACAGCCATGGGAAACACTCAATTTCCTATCAAAATACTAATTTAAAATTAAAACCTTCATCAATGATACCAAAAATCGTTTTTGAACCACATACATTATTTAATAAATTATTCTAACAACTTATAAACCATTTTAAATAAACACAATAAGCTCTGCACACATAATATAACAAATTTTCACATGGAAAACTCATCTTTAGGTAATTGCTCAAAAATTAAATTATTCTAAACATTGTAAGTCGCAAATTAATTATCACGAACCATGAAAAATACATGAAACAATTGAATTTTAAATTAAATAGGTATGCGCAAGTGGTAACCTTCCTCAAGTGATGACGAATTTCCGAAATCTGATGTGAAACATCAATTGCACTACCAACGCACCAGAAGGAGACCAGAAACAACCTAAAATACTAAGATTAATCCCATTATATAAGGATCTATCCCAAAAAAACAAATTATAACAACTATAATTTTTCAAAAAATGAAGACCTCATCATAAGGACCCTAAATCTTGAGTAGGAAGAAAAAACGCACCAAAGGGGAAAACCGCCATCGCCGTCGCCAGAGGAGGGTGTTGTTCCGGAGGAGATGGTGCGCTGGTGAGGGGTTATACTGCCTGGTCCAGCACGTGAAAATGCCATATGTATGGATAGTGCACCTAGTAGAGGGGAGTTTGGCTATAGAGAGATGCGTCATAGAGGGGAGGTCGACTAGAGAGAGAGAGATGCAAGGGGAGGGTTTCACTGTGCATAGGCCACCAGAGGACCAGGGTGGGTGTCTGTGATTAGGTGGGATAGTGAAGTGCTATGCGAGAGGAAGGGGGTCAGAATAGTGGTGTCGACTAGTGTCTGGTGTGCCGCACCATGGAAAACATGGGGGAAAGGGGGGGGGGGGGTCCGGGTGCGCTGTGCGCAACCAGCGGAAAAGAGGGGGGGACTCCCCCTAGGGTTGGATATTTTTTTAAAACATAATAATAATAATAATAATAATTTAATTTTTCTCCTAAAATAAAAAAATTAAATTATTAACAACAAAAAGAATAGTTAACATTCGTTTTAACTATAATAAATTACTAATTATAATTCTTATTTTAATCTTTTTTCAAGGGAAGACTGGTCGAGCTGTTTCATGGGTGGATCCTCTCAGTGTTTCAAAAATGTGCTCCGCTTGTGTGCCTAATGACGCCAACCCAAAAAACACACACTTTTTGACATAACTCAAAGATTTGGTTTGGGATTCGACCCAAATCTCAACAAAAACTATTTACGGTCAATAAAATAAATTAATTAGAGTGGTTGGGGTGTGAAAATTCTCCCCACCATAGACACTTTCTGCCCTTTGAAAGTCACCAATCAAACTGTTAATGCCACTCGATTCCATACCTAGAAAAAACCTAAAGAAACCCAGAGCCTTGGGGTGAACATTTCTAACACACATCACACCTGACCAATTCAAGAAAGATTACTGCTCGATATTGAGGTGAGAATACATGAGGATTCTCCCCACCATGAGAATTCACTAATACAAAAACCCTTGAAACCTGAATACACCACCCCCTGGGGGGGGCAACGCGGGAACTTCCAAACTGAACTCATGCCACCTTCTCAATGCTAATGGAACAACTCCACCACTATGATTAAAACAATTACAAGGAAAACGAACACACTAGGACACCAGGGGAGAGGAATCCTATACAAAACTAAAACACACTAAAGGAAAACACACGGAGAGGTTCTTGAACTAAGAAGGGGCCTAAAAACACTACCCATTAATTCATGAAACCAACCATTCACTTGATGAATGCAATAAAGACCAAAATTAGAATCATAACAGTTCTACTTATTCACGGTCCCAACTCCTATGAAGGAATACAAATAATTTAAAATCCAAATTTAGAGCAGTTGAGGCCACTTGGATTGTGGTACAATGGGCTCATCACACCAACACAACAAGGATGAGATTGCAATGGCGACAAAAATAGAACAAGGAAACTTTGGATATTTATCTCCTCAAAGATGAAAACATGAGTCAAACATAAGTTACACACACCCTCCACGACTCCTGACTGTGCACGAGCTTCACCCCGAGACATGTGGTTGGGGACCTAATGGCTAAAGCATCTCCTGCCTTATAGTCAGACATTCACATACTCTAGTCCCCAACTCCTTCCTTTTGATGATTCAGATGACTACAATGGTGGAATGTTTTCAAAGGGACGCAAGATGATGGATTAGAATGCCCGAACTGGACACACTGGTGGTACACAATAGAACGGTCCAAAAAACAGGGTGTCAACACTGATAAAGATGGTTTATTGGAGACAAGTTCCATCAACATGCACTCCTTGCCAGATGGGGAAACATCATGAAATTTTATCACCATTAAGCATAGGCAAAACCCTAATGACAATGAAACATCCCATCTTTACCAGTCCAGAATTGAACCCTCATATAACTCTGGGATGGTATGAACTTTAGCACCCTCAGGAGTTCCCAACAACTCGAAGACCCGCTCCAAATCTACAAACCAAAAAAATGACTCAAAGAGACTTTGATTTCCTTGATAGATAGGAAACACACAAAAATAACTGAAAACCGGGCATAACTTATTGGACACCTTAGAAACATTTTTGGGTGGTTTACTCAGAACAATATGAAAAACAAAACTATGATCGGCATCAGTCCAAAGCTCAATCAAAGCAACAACCCAAAACAAGGGCAACAAGAACATAAGCCAAACATAAACAAACATAAGTAAAATTTTCTTTTTCCAAAAATAGCTATTTCTTTTAAGAAAATTTAAAACTCACTTATGGTACCTTATGAAATTTCACATGTGCGTTCATTCAATCCCACTTACATCCTATGTGAAAAAGTGACCCCACACACTCTTTGTACATATGTACGTACATTTGACCCTTTATAAAGGATAAAAAGGTTCAAACACTTCTTTCCCTTGTCAAATCCAAACACACACCAAAATTTACCCAATAAAAACAATTACTCTATAGAAACTCACTTCACCAATTTCAAAAAAATTTCAAAGAAACAATTTTCCATTTCAAAATCAATTTATCTTTTAATGCTCACTCACATAAACTGAGATTAAAACACAACACAACCAATAACAACCCACTAGAATGAGGAACTAGTGCATATGCCCAACTCAGTGACATTGTGGTGAGCCATGACCAAGTAAGGTATAACACTAAGAGGACCTTGAGCTGGACACTTGGACTTCACATGGGTCACCACCCCATGTGAGGCCAAAATATGAACCGATTCGCCTCCATTTCCACCCCTCAATCCAAAACAACCCATGAAAAAGACTCAAAACTCAAACTACCCACAGTATTTCAGGTATTGTCATGAGCGGTGGTGATCATGCACCAAACCTTAACCTACCTCATGAGCCCCAGCAATTCTAATCTCAGTATACATAACATGAAAAATATCAAGAACCTCCCTCTGATACCATTTTTTCATGAACCAATTCCAGGTCATCCATGAACTGGTCACCCGACCCGGCCCGTGACATGTCCTGAAGGGCGTTCCCAATCCCCCCGGGATGTAAACTAGTACCGGGAATTGAGATAAACCAGTTGGGAATGATTTGGGACATAACAAAGACAGATAAATAATCATAAAATGAACAAACAGATAAATAAAAGAAAATAAACCAAAAAACCTAGCAGTAGAAAAAAGAATAAATGAGGCAACAAGACATACCTCAAGTGACCTTGTGGGTCACTATGGAACATAAACTACACTCACTCCAAATGTGATCCAAAACTAGAGGAACCTGAAACTGAAAAGTAAAGTAGGCATGAGCACCGAGATTCTTAGTAGGAATTCCAAGATACAACATAGCCTAATGTCCTTGACTTTAATAAGAAATCACAAACATGCTAGTTTAAAAACACGATATAATAAAATAAATTTTTTAATTCTTTTCAATTTTCTGTCACAAATTGTCATTTTCAATTAAATCATTCCTCTACCACTACATTTCCAAATTAGGTTCTAAGAAATTTTTAACATTTCAAAATGAATGGAAACTAATTTAGATTAAAATACGGTTTTCCCAAATAAGGCATCAAGTATGAAACAACTAAAATGAAAATCACATCACAAGAATCATGTAGAAAATGAGAACCATGGGAAATCCCTATAGGTAGCTAACATAAGTGGGACCCTAGAGACCTCATACCTAGGTGAAACGTGGCTTAGAAACCACAAACTTTAGATAACATGTCTTAGAAACCACAAACCTTAGTAACCGTGGATTAGAAACTATGAACCTTAGTCATTAATATGTTTAGTTAGTGTTGTTGTGTCAGTCATGTTAGACAAAATCGGGATGAACCCCTGCTGTGTCATATAACATACTAGTCCTAGTCCACCCACCTAGATACCCAGGTTTCCAATTATTCTCTATTTCAAGTGGTGGTGAGCTTTCTTTATCAAGAAAACATATATGTACATAACACTTTCTTTATCCAAAACCCATTCAACCTATCACCACTGTTCCCCATCCATAAGTGTATTATTCATATTTAACATCACACAATGCATAAGCCTCAACACTAGGCACATAATAACACATTTAAAATACAAATCATTTTTTAAAAACACGGGGGCATGCCTCAAGAGAGGTTTTACTTTTTTATAAAACATTCTTAATGTGTCAAATAAGCTTAATTACATAAAGGGAATACTTTTTATAACTAACCAGATGAAAGGCCACACACCTTGGTAAATACTCATTACCAATTCAAAACCACTTTGTAAATCAATTTTCAAGAAAAGTCACTTAAGACCAATAGCGTTAGAAATACATTTCAATTTCCAAAACAAAGGAATAATCATTTCTAGCAACTGTAACCAGATTTCATAGCATGTGTATATAGCATAAATGTAAAACATATTTTTAAAACAAGGAATCAATTATGAAATTCAAATTTAAGGAATAGGCATAAGGGTCCTACCTTAAACATGCCACTATTTATCAACGATCACTCAAACCAACCCTCGGCATTTACACGCACATGCATTTATACACACACACACACACACACACACACAGACACATATATATATATATATATATATATACACCCCTTGCTACATTGCACATACTCCCTGTGCCCTGAGGGAATATACAAAAAGAGGGCATATATATTTATGCCTTACCCTATGCATGTACATGTAGGAATCCCCAACACCCATAGCCCAAAACCATCACAATAAGGTCCAACACACTACACATATAATTTAATAAAATAATTAAACACTTAAAACAATATATAAAACATTTCAAAATAACACACCAAGGGTCTGCACCAATAACACACCCATTTATTATAACACAAGATTCAATCACATAAACCATAATTTCCATCTATAACAGGTGGGATTGAAAAGGGAAATCATTATCACATCACAAGTGCCAACCAGAACTTCACCCATTTCATTAACATTTGAAAATATATTTCTAAAACAATCTGAATTTTCAAACACAACTCCAAAGGAAGGATTAAAAATTTCCAAGGGTAACCACATAAATAAATAGAAACTCCATTCCCACTTTATAAAACTAAAACACCACTTTTTGACACAAAAACCCCTTTTAAACACAAAATAATCCCACTTATAACCCATTTGGCCTAAAGCCAAATGTTCAAATGCATTTTATACATGGAAACATATATTGGAAATTTTATCAAACATTAAGGATGCATCAATCCCATTTCCATCAAAACACTTTCAAAGAGTCCAACTAGAAATTCCCACAAGATATAAACCACTCACACATTTCTAACCACTATTTGGAAGAAATAGTAAAAATCCTAAATTATATAGAATAAAAAACCCATGTAAAATGCTGAATTTCATTTCAAAATACATATTTAAAATCATAACATTCATCAATAGTACCAAAAAGGATTTTCACACCACATAAATAATTTAATAAATTATTCAAACAACTTATAAACTATTTCAAATATTCACAATAAGCTCTGTACACACAATATACCAAATTTTCACATGGAAAACTCATCTTTAGGTAATTGATCATAAATAAAATTATTCTAAACATTGAAAGTCGCAAATTAATTATCACACATAGTGCTAAATACATGAAACAATAGAATGTTAAATGAAATAGGTATGTACAAGTGGGAACCTTCCTCAAGGGACGATGAATTTCCAGAATCCAATGTGAAACATCAATCGCACCACCACCGCACCCAAAGGAGACCAGAAACAACCTAAAATAGTAATATTAATCCCATAATTTAAGGATATATAAAAAAACAAATTCTAACAACTAGAATTTTGCAAAAATGAAGACATCAGCATAAGAACCCTAAGTTGGGAGGTGGAAGAAGAAAACCCACTAAAAGGGAAAACTGCCACCACCGTTTCCAGAGGAGGGTGGTGCGCAAGAGGAGATGGCATGTCGGTGAGAGGTCAGACCACCGGATCGAGCACATGCAAACATCATGTGACTAGATGGTGCACGCCAGAGAGGGGAGCTTGGCCGAAGAGAGATGCATCAGAGAGGGGAGGTCGACCGGAGAGAGAGCGGCAAGGGGAGGGTTTCGCTGTGCACAGGCCGCCGGAGGACTAGGGTCGGTTGGCGTGGCCAGGTGGGGTGGCAGAGCACTATGCGAGAGTAAGGGGGGCTAGTGTATGGTGCGCCACACCGTGAAGGGGGGGGGGGGGGTCTGGGTGCACTATGCGCAACCAAAGGGAAGAGGGGGGGGGGGGGGGGGGCGACGCCCCCTAGGGTTGGATAATTTTTTTTAAACATAATTAAACTAATAATAATAATAATAATAATAATAAAAAGAATAATAATTGTAACAATTTAAATTTTCTTCTAAAATTAAAACAGTTAAATTTTTAACAACAAAAAGAATAGTTAACATTCATTTTAGTTACAATAAATTACTCATTTTTAATTCTTATGTTAATTTTATTTTATTTTTTTTTCGAGGGAAGACAGGTTGAAAATTTTCCTAGGTGGAGCCGCGTGGGGTTTCCAAAATGCGCTCTGCCCGTGCACCCAACAACATCAACCCAAAAAAACCCATTTTTTGACATAACTCAATGATTTGGTTTGGTATTCGACCCAAACCCCAACAAAATTTACTTAATTACACTAAAATAAATAAATTAGATCATTTAGGGTGTGAAAGTCTTGGTTACTCTTTGGGATAAAATCATTCCCACATGGATTTATTTTAATACCCGACACTAGTTTCCCGCGTGTGGGGATTGGGAATGCCTTTCAAGCCATACCGTGAACTAGGTAATGTGTTGGGTTGGATGACATACCAAATTGGTTAATGAAAATCTGTATTTATAGTAATCCAAAATATTTAGTCGTAGGATATGAAATATTCTATTCATGGAGACAGTAGGCTGCACGTTTGCATGAATGTTGTTTCAATTTTCTTGTTGTATTGAAAGGTCGAAATTTGAATTATATATATATATATATATTATAATTCTAGTATATTTTTAAGGAAACATATATAAATTTTTTTTAAACCCATCCTTGATACATTCCATGTAAAGAATTAATGAATCATAATGATTTATGAGGTAGTAGTCCGCTGTAAAATCAACTGATGTTATCATATTCACAAAAATTGGAATGCTTGATTTCATCCATGATATAAAAATTAAAAAATCATAATAATGTCATAAATATAATATATATCAGATAAAAATATCATATAAATCATTATTCCAAACCACGATAGGTGGTAATGGAAAAACGAATGACATCAGTTCGCGAGGGGGCAGTCTGCCGTACACATGAAAGATGATTTCATAAACCAATGGATGGAATTGTGTGTGGTTATAAGTCATAAAATTAACAATAAAAATTTAATTATATAGAATATAATTAGGTTACTATATATTCATTGTTTAATCAGTATTGAAGGATGTGGATAATGGAATAAAATAAAAATTCTTTTAGAAGAACATTACATATTTTCTGGTGTCCTCCTTTAGTTTTCACTAAAACCATGATTAGATTATGTTATTCAAAAAATAAGACATCTAGGATGAAGTTAGAGATTTTGGGGAGTTATTTGGGATGGTATTTATTGAAACAAATAGAAGTTATGTTGTGAATATGTGAGGGGAGTGAATTTCTATTTATAGTTGAGGAGGAGTGGTATTCTTGTAACTACTCAAAATTAGTCACTATTGGTAGGTCAATAATACCTCCAAGTGAATAAAAGACATATAATTAAAGGTTTTTAGGGATTATGTTTTGATCAAAATCACCACCAGAAAATATAACACATGTTTTAAACATTTTTTTCCTAAACTCCTAAGATTTCTTATTTTACCATTTTTGGTTTTAATTTTTGTAACTAGATTTCTAACCTGAATAATTTAATCATTAGGACTAAAATAAAATGATCATTATTAGATAATTTAGAACCACTAATTCTAAATATGAAATACATTTCTTAAAATATAAATCTGATATGTGTTTGAAATTAATATTTATATAAGCGCAAGTAATGTGTGAAATAACCGCTTAAACCATAACCGCCCTAAACAAGTTTTTACTATTTAAATATCAATATAGTCATTATAAAAGAAATATCGGTCCATTAATAGAACAGTATTAAATTTATTATCATATAAAATTCACTTGAAGAATATATTATTTTTATTAATTTGAAATCATTTTAATAAAATATCATTTAATGAAAAATAACATTAATGTCAATTCTGACATATTTATTTAATTTAAATTTTTAAAATTTAAGACAATTATAGAATTTATGTCTATTATAGTCACAACTATATAACATGATATAACCATATAAAAAATTATTTTAATATAGTAATTCATTCAATTTATATTACCTTTAATGTTTTTAGTATCATTTAATTAATTTAATTATTAACTAAATAATTCATATGTCACCCTTTCTTAAGAATATAATGTAATTATATCATCACTAAAAAATTAAAATAAATTATAAAGATAAAAAAGAATTTTTATTTTGAAAAAACATTTTTAACCAAAACTATGTAGTTTTTTCCCTCTCACAAAAATTTATAGAAATTAAATGTAGAAAAGTATCTTTTTGTCTTATTATTTTAATAACATATTATATGGGTCACATTCCTGGAAACATATCCCAAAACTTATAACATTAAATAATAAGGTCATATAAATCCAAATATAGCAATGATATTGGTCTTTGAAAAATTGGTAGGTCATTTTAATACATATATTATTATTTTAACCCCCAGTAAAACCAATTTTACTTTAACTATAATGAATAATTTTTAATGTTTCTACTATTACATTTGGTAAAAAATTAATTTAACCCTATTAGGAATTATAAATTCTGAAGATTATAAATAAAGAGTAATTTTTTAATATTCAATCATCAGAAGTTGAAAAATTGATTTAAAATTAATAATGTAGATGTAAGAGGAATACTGATTTTTAAAGTGAAGATGTCCAAAATTTTACAATGTTTTTATACCAAAATTCAATATTAAGATGATCTTAATGACCTAAATTGGGTTAATTTATATAAAATATATATAATTAAACTTTATAACAAACTAAAAATATTATTTATCCTTATATATTATCTATAAGAAAAGGAAGTTTCCAATTAAAGTCAGTATTTTTCCCTATTCAACAAAATATTATTCTTAAAAGTATCCAAAAAATTCACACTAATTTTATTTTTTGTTCTGATTTCAAAATTGCCATGTTTTTTTCATATAAATTTTATAAAAGTGCTAAAAATACCTTTTAATTTATTTTTCCAAGGCACAAGTAATCCACTTTTTAGAAAAATTCTATTTTTAGAAAAATGTTTCTTTTTCATTTAAACGAATCTCATTTTATTTATAATCCATAGATATGTAATAAATATGTGTAAAAATATATTTTTATATTTTATTTAATAAAATTCAAACCCTCCATTCCAATGGATAGGTAAACACTATTATATTAATTGAAAATATTAATAGTATATTGTTTTTTAGTAATATTCTCTCTTGAAAGTCATGAAATCTATTGATGAATCTCATTATTTCAAATAACATAATAAATAATTTATGTTTTGTGTAATATATGATATTTAGGAGATTAAATTTATTTAATAATTATTATTTCATAATGTATCAAGGAGTTATATTCCCTAATAGTCGTGGTGTTTTGTGTTATAAACATTGTCAACCACAATGTTGATATTTTATAATTTCATGGTGTTACATTCAAGGAGAGTCGAGACTTGAGATATGAGTTTTTATTTTAGTCCATTACTCTTAATGTTTTGAGGTATTTCTCTAAACTCTTTCTCCTATATGTTTTTATTATTTATTTTGTGTTATAAATGTCATTATATATAATTTTATGTTTTATTAAAGAATTTATATACTGGCCTTGACTATCTATAAAAAAATAATGAAAGGAACCTCTCTTATTTTTTTTCTAAATGATTCATTATATTTTTATAAATAGTATGAAAGGAATATTTTCTAAACACTATCTACACGAATGATTTTTTATTAATATCCAATTATCCTTATGATGTTTCCTCTCTATGTTTTAATGGTTTTTAATAGTAATTTTTATTCTCATTTACAATTCCTTTGAATTAAAAGTTATTTAAAATGGAAAGGGTATCTAATATAATTATTATGGGTAAAGAAAAAAACTTTTCCTTATGAATTATACTAAGTTTTATGGTGAATTTAATTATACTATGTGTTTTACACATATTATAGATCTTGAGTATTATATAGGATTATTGTTTGGTCTGATTTATACCTCCAATTCAATGGATAATGATTTATTCTCTTGATAAATAATGTTGGAATTAATCGGTTAATATTATTCCATTATGAGAGATATCCGTGATTATAAGTGATATGAATGTAAAGTCCCATGTAATATTCTTAATTATTTATTTTATGCTTTCTTAGAATATTTTTTGATATAACATTGCAAGTAAAAAAATTATGTCATTTTGGAATTTATGTTTCATACAATCTCAATGTTATTATTTAAAGGAAATACGTTTTCAAAGGTTTTCAAGTATTTAAATTGATTAATGGGGTTTCTATTTATTTTCACACCAATTTACAGGTTTTTTACTAATACCATATTTATAAGTAATATTCATAAGGCCTAAATATGAGTAGAAATTATTATGATGTCTATCTTTGAATATAATCTTTTTTATTTGAATAAAGAAATTATATTCTTTAAATAGATTGGTTTACTGGAAAATTTCCATTGGTTGAAACATGTATTATTTTTATATATATATATTTTACTGATTATCTAAAAATATAAACCTAAAATTGTATTGGGTATATAAAAGTAGAAATATTTTCTATAAACTATGTTATTATGGGATAGTTTTTTTGGGATTTTACATTGTTTTTGAGTTATCCCACCCCCTTATCACTTAAAAAAACATCAAGATAACTGGTTAAATTTAGAAAGAATAACATAATCATCATTATATTAAATTAATATTTTAATTTAAATAGATAATGTCTATCATGATCACTAAATTCATGAGTTATAATAAGGTTAATGTAGTGGTAAATTACTTTAGAAACTATTCTGTTAGATGAAGAAGGTTTTTCGAATATCATAGAATATAGGCCATTGGTGTAGACCGTGGTAAGTCCAAATTGATGTGATTGTGGTTTCCTCTTTATCCGGTACCATTGAATTGAAAATGTGGTTTGGATATTTTTGGATATATGTGATCTCTATAAACCATGGTGGAATCATTGGGATAATAATATGGTTGTTTGAATCAGATTAATGAAAATCAATAAGAGGAACATTTTGATATGGGGATTAAAATGTTTATAAGGATTAAAATATATTGAAATAATATATCTATGTATTTTTTACAATTCATATGAACCAATTTGTTCGAGGTACAATGAGGATTATTTAAAATTTTAGCAGAAAATTGGAGCAAGAGAGTTCATCTCTTCTTATACTATTTCTAGATGATATATGCTATTGGGGATCACATAAACATCTGACCACAAGATGAAACCCACAAGAATCTCAACATGTGGAAAATTATTATGAATCATCCACTCTACAGAACACCCCCACAACCATTTTTTTTGGATTTGGTTAGACAAAGTGCCACAACCAACACACTCAGTCTCCAATATGCTTTTGATCCCCCTCCTAGTTTGTATCATGGCCTCCCTTCCAGAAAACAAAAAAAAGGAAAGTGTGTGAAAAAATGGAATATGAAACAATTATGCACACATGATAATATTTTCAGGACATTTTATCCTAAATCTATGGGAGAATGATTTATCTTTCATTCAAAGGAACTGATGCACATCGATTTTTAAAGGAAGAACAATCATTCAAGAATCCTACCCAGATGTATAGAAGATTTCCACAAACTCTTCCCTTTAATTAAATCCCTAAACTAGAGCTCAGAATATGAAGACCCATGAGTTAGGATTTTTTATCCCTCTAGAGCACCTCATTCTATTGCTTCTTCATCCTATATCCACCATTATGGGATATTAATACCCAACCTTCACCCTAAGTTCTACAAACTTAGATTCCTTGATTCTAAATGATCCAATGAATTTATCATGATACCAAAATAGTTGTATAACTACACATAATATATTAAAATTCATCAAGTCATCATATTTTCACCACCTTATAATATTTATGGGTAGAATCGAACTTCACTCTAATCTTCACAAGAAACCTCCAACATAGAAAATGAAAAACACTACATAAAATATTGGAAAAAATGCACAATATAATCCAACTTATATAGGTCCAAAACTTCGTATCACTACTTATGAAACACTATGATACTTACCGAATATTTCTATTCAATCAACATCACTTCATCATTCGAAATTGGACTGATTCAGAAGTGAATGCTTCAGATGAACCTCCTATGAATTTTCACACTCAAACCACTATTTAAAGTATATCATCAATTGAGATGAAACCATATAGCTACTATTTATACATCAGAATCATTAAATAGTTTCTATTTTATTTCATCTATCAAGAAATTGTGTTTTGTACTAAATATAGTGAACTTACTTTATCTCCCTTGATCCCAGGATTCCATGATGATGGTATACTATATCCATCTGATTTTACCAGTTGTAACATTAAAAATGTTTCATCTTAACCATTAAGAACATAACCATAAAATAATTATACCACTACACATAACATACCAAACATGGTTTATGCCTTTTATTTCGCCTACTTTTCCAAATAATTGAATGAAGATAGGCTATGTAGGAATGAACATATATTTTAATCAGGAATCCCTTTATACGTTTTCATCTCAAGAAGTCTCATATCATTTAATTTTTAAACACTCAATGATATGATTAATCTATAAAGAGTTCATCCTTGTGAGCAGAGACTCAAATTTTTATCACGAATCACCGTGAAGGTTTCCAACATAGTGATTATTGTACCTATTTCCATTAGTATTTTATGATCAATAAAGCAAAAAATACGAGGATAGATGTTTGAGGATATATATATTTGATCTCTTTTTGATGTATTTTAAGGTTAAACAACTTTTTCTGAAAGTTTTGGGGGTTTAAGGATGAATAGTTTTGACAAAAAATGTGAGATAAACTATATACTAACATGGGGGGGATAAAATCAACATGAATGAATAACCCTAAAGCTAATAAAAAGTATCTCACGTGTTGATAGAATATGAAATAAATTCATTATATTTTATTGGTTAATAAATAATTTTATTACCTAATATTTTGTTATTAATTGAGTATTATGATTTTTTGAATTAAAGGGTCAAATTTTTAGGTTTTGTGAATATTGTTTAAAATGAAAAATTAGGCATTCAATTCACTTTAGTTTTTTGAGTAACATGATTATATTTCAATTTTTTGTTCTTCATTTTTATAATATAAATGATTAGGAGAATGTAATGTGACATTTTATGTCATTGTTGAAAGGATAACTATGGAAGGTAGTTGTGATGCTAAGAAGACTGTTATGGATTCATCCCCTCTCAAAGGAAGCTTGAATAAGTGGAAAATGTATGATCATATGACTTCTATATCATCATAATAAATTTAGGGAATGTAATACTTTGGATCATGAAAATATTCTCTCAACAGTAAGACTTATCAAGAAATGGAATTCATGTAGGATCATAAGACATGATCCAGTCATATGACCTACTCTTCCATGTTAAGGTAAATAATACTTTCCATAAAGGTATAAAGATCATGAAATAAGATGTGTGAGGGTACGTTCTTGGATTATAAGGAGGTTATATAAGGGTAATAAATGATCCAATTTTATGACTTGGTACCTGATCATAATACTTATTAATCATACACATTTTGATATTCCAATTGTAAGACTTTATAATCAATAACCTTCCCGATCATAATAATTTTTATCCCAATAATACAAAATGATAATTGAAAGACTTCTTGATTCTAATACATCATCATTTCTTGTGATGTGAACACATTTATCAAATCAATGGAGGGATTAAAAAACTCATATAAACTTAAAACTAGAACATTGGGATGCCATGTCATAATTAGTGAAATAATTCAGAGGCTATCATATGGAAAATATAATGTAAATTATTTTGATAAAAAGAAAATAATGGAGGGTAAATTTTTATAGAAATTTAAAATCATAAAAAAAATAGAAATATAAATATTTATAATACAAGAGGATATAATGGGTTTATTCATGACCAAATAAGTTATAAATTAATGCACTTGAAAAGTAACTATAGGATAAATATAGAGGGATTTCTATGAGGGAGGAATGGGATTCCACATCTATTTTCCTTATACAATTTTAATTTTATTTTCTATTGTCTATTTTTTATAATTATTTCTTCATCCCTAGTAATGTATTCTACCCTTTGAGTTGTGGGTGATTCAAAAGTGATTGGGGATGAAAATATTTTCCTTTTATATTGCATGATTATTCATACATTAATGAATAAAAATCACTCTTCATGTTGTATAGTTTCAATAATCAGTATCATTTATTAATATAAAATGATTTTTTATATTGGTTATATAGTTTTTTTATTTCCTTATATGTTTATCAACCATCTCCATCCCTAATTTTTTAGGCTATATATAATTGAATTAGGTGAGATTTGTGGTGAAGTTCTTGGAAATCACTTACATGTGTGGATGGGTAAGTAATTACTCTAGGTTTTATTAGGAATCATAAGACCATATGGGGTTATTTTCAATGTAAACTAGGGATGAATTTTTATATCACATTCTAACATAATATAGTAGGTAGAATGAGTATAATATTTTTATATTTATTCTCAACATAACTGTTCAACAAAGGGTGAGAGGTGAAATAGTTGTAGAACCTCTCATTCATATATTAATAAGAAGAAGAGAAAATAATTAAGTTTCTAGGACAACATTAAAAATGGGAAGCAGACTGTAACATCCCAAGTAAGTAATGAATAATAGATATTTTTATCTATGTCTATTAATGAATTATATAGTGTTTTAGAGGATTAAAATGAAAATAAATCCAATCTTAAGCATGAAATACACTAATATTCTTAAAAGATTGTTTTACTGCCTTTTGATGGCAAACCCTTTTTAAATCAATCTTTTGAAAATTTTATAATCTATATTTGTCAAAATAAACATATTCATTATTATTGGGACATTGAATTTTACATTGGATAAATTTTTGGTATTTTTCTGACAATGTTCATTTTTTAATGAATAGTGAAAAATACTGCATTTTACATCAAAACTGCTTTTTAATCTAATTTATTTATATGATTAGATTATCTTTTGAATTTGTTTTGAAGTGGAATTAGAATATATTTTTACCATTTAATCCAATGGTGGTCATTGGAATCAATTTCACTTTGAAATTGGACTTAAACTGGTGTCAATCTTTTGATACTTATTGTTTCATAAAAACACGCTATATGTCATGACAGCGGGAATTAATTTTTAAATTAATTAATGAGACATAAATGTTTTGAATTTTTTAAAATAGACTTCATTTTAGATTTTGGAATATCAAATATATATTAGGGTGAATATTTGGTAATTTTCTGAAAAACATCAATTTTTGATGAATAGTGAAACCACTAAGTGGTACTTATAAAAACTGATTTTTCGTTTAAATGAAATTTTTACATCTTTGTGTTTTGAATTTCAAAAATATGACATACATTGTTTTCATTAAGAAGTAAAATGTGGTTCAATGAGATTATAATAATTTTTTGGTGAATAGTAACTTTTATGTTTTTAATCGCGATTAGTGGTAATTAGTGTAGTTTAAGGTAAAAATAATGCTTTAATAAAATGAGATGAGCTTGACACATGTCCTACCCTCATTGGTTGTGTCATGGTCGACCATGAAAAGCCATGGGTCAACTTGGGGACCCCATGGAGCCACTTTGGTTGGGAAATGACATAAATAACTTTTTATTTAATGTAAAATAAAAAATGACACAAACATAATATGTTTTACGAAAAAAATTATTACATGGGGTTATAAAGATCAGATTTTTGATTATAAATAGTCATTGGAAAGATAAAACGTTTTCCTACATCATAGTATTTCTTTTATAATTTTTAGCCTTTAAATAAATTAAATTATTTATGACATCATGATGATGCAGCGATGACCTCATTATTTAACGAATTAAATAAAATGGAAAGTTAATGTAAACTCTAAAACCTACACATGGAAAAAACCAATTGGATGAGTAGATTTAGAACCCTTATCACCTTATCCTTGAATTATATCAATGTGGGACCTTTTGAATCCGAAACTCGTTTTAAAATAAAGTAACTTATCTTTACTTTCCAAGAGTGCCCCTCCTCTCCTCTTATAAAAGGCCCCCACCTCTACCTCATTACCCACACTCCCAAAGCCTTTGGCTTGGCCAACCCCTGCACATTTTGTCTCTCTACTTCCCTATCTTACTCCTTGAAGCCTCAATTTGGGAAGAATTCTTCCCAAGGAAGCCTTTGAGCTCAAACCAAAGGGAGTTACCCGATTTTAAGGTAATGTCTTCTTTTGAGTCCTTTTGTATTATTTTGCTTCTCTAACCCCCTAAACACTTTTTATTCTTTACTTTTGTAAAAAATACAGTATCCTAAATATGGTAGGATGTTTTTATAATATGTATTAGAGATACACTTACACACACCTACATCTAATGGTTAACAAACATACTGTTTCCGTGGATGGTGAATTTATGCCTCCCGAAATGATGATTGTTCAACATTCTTTTAACACCTTAAAAGGTGGTCATTAAGATGTAAATATATTTATATATGATATATAATATGTTTATGTTTTCCTTAATATTATGTTTTTTTCTTTTTGGGTATACCTTTATAGTTTCCATTATGGGTAAACGCGATATCTTCATTTAAGGAAGTGCGGACTACCGCCCCCTCAAAGTGATTTGATTCGTTAAATACCATATTTGGGACGTATAAAGGATGGAACTATGATATTATATATGATATTATACTGGAATTATAATATACATTTATATCATTATGATTCCATTCTATAAAATACGAAATATAAATGAAAGTAGCGTTCATGCGTACGTACGGCTTACCGTCTCCATGAACGGTGCATTTCATTTCTTACCTCTAAATGATTATGTAATATTATAAATGCATGTATGTACTGGATATATATTACATATATGATATATACATAATTAATACCATTCTAGATATAATATATACATGAAAAACATGTAATTATAAAGGGATTATTTTTGACTCAAGTACCAATGATCATTAAAACAACCGTTATTAACTTAAATAATTACATAGTGTTCATGACATGAAAATAAGTGATTTAAAAGGAATAATGAACTTGAAAAAGGTTCTTAAACAAGTAGAAATTTACTCAAGTTTATTATTCAGGAGATTAAATAACGACCGAGTCAATTCGGACCCGAGGTATGGGACTTCATCTCAATCTCCTTTCATTGAGGAATATTTTGTTTTATACACAACCTTTTTTTATATGGTTTATAAACCCCTTTGACTTTTAAGTTTATTCAAAAGGAATATTTTTTATACGAAGCGTTTACTAAACGACAAAAGGGAATGTTTTTGTCGTACGTATGCGGCGACAACGACTTCTCCGCCGTTCTGACCGTTATTTGCGTTTCAGCTTCCTCTACAAGCCATACCTTCTTTTTAAAAGAAAAATAAATACCATGTTTTACTTTTCTTTTATTTTGGTATCGAAAATGGTTTTCATAATGTTTTTATATCAATGTGATGTATTGATATCTTGTGATTGAAAGGTGGGAATGTTATGTTTCCTTTATGCATGTTTTATGTGATATGATTATTTTATGGTTCTTGGGCATTATTATGAAGACGGGTAGTTTCGTGATAAACTAAGGGCGGGTGAGCCCGTTATAGCTCTCCAATGCATTGGGTAACGCGAAGGAGTGAAACGTTAAGGTTTCTACGAAGAGATTTAGGGAATATACTGTGATGGGTATTCCAAACGTAACCAAGAGGGTTACTCCCTACATAAGAATGTTATGAATGCCTCAAGTTACCTTTATGTCTTATGATTTCTATGATTTATTCATGATTTGATGAGGTATGTTAAAGTGATTATGTTTTATGGGTAAAGTATGATCTCATCCTTATGTATATATGTACCCATGTTTCCTTTCCATATTTTTATTTCCCTTACTGAGCTTTTTATGCTCATCCCAAGTTTTTTTGAAATGTTTTTCATAGGTCAAGGGAAAGGTACATGATATGATGATATTGTCAAGGAAGTGTCAAGAAAGAATCCATGTTTATTTTAAATATGTTTCCATTGATGGGAATGAAGAATACTATCTTTATGTAACCACTTTGTTTATATGTGGAATGTAATGCATGTTTTATGATCTAATTCTCTAAAACTATAAACCCGAAAAGATCCTCAATGTGTAATCTTGTAATAACTCAAGATTAAGTAAGGTTTAAGGCTGGGGCCTTATAGTTGGTATCAGAGGTCGGTTTAGATAACTTTAGGAGTTATTATTATATTAAATGATTATCCAAAAATATTTTTTTTATGGTCAAATTGAAATGATATAGCATTTGAAGATTACCATGTTGCTTCATCTAAGACATGTTTGTTCAGAATGGTTTTCCATAGAGGAAACAGAGCAGCTTTTCGAGGAAGGAATACAGAGTATAATGACCTTTCAAATCAGCAACCAGAGATGGTTGGAATCAGAATTGAGCAGTTTACTGCACTGATGGCTCAGTTGAATCAGGTGATAAATGGTGGTTGTGTTTATTGATTATATTTTGGTGTTTTCTAAAACTATAGAGGACCATGAAAGACATTTAAGGGTTATCTTTCAAACCTTAAAAGAAAAGAAACTATTTGTAAAATTCAGCAAGTGTGAGTTTTGGTTACAACAAATTTCTTTACTGGGTCAAATTGTTTTTAAAGATGGGATAACCGTTGATCCTGTAAAAACAAAGGTTGTTGAAGAATTGCCAAGACCAACAAATGTAACCGAGATTCGTAGCTTCCTTGGTTTGGAAGGCTATTACCGAAGGTTTGTTAGAAATTTTTCACGGTTATCTAGTCCAATAACTAAGATAACTCAGAAGGGTGTTAAGTTTATCTGGACAAAAGAATGTGATGATTGTTTTCAGAAATTGAAAAGAAGATTGGTGAATGCTCCAGTTTTGGCACTACCTTCCAAGAATGGTGAGTTTGTTATATACAGTGACGCTTCATTGAAAGGACTTGGTTGCATCCTAATGCATAATGATCAGGTAATTGCTTATGCTTCACGACAGTTGAAAACTCATGAGGTAAATTACCATACACATGATTTGGAATTAGCTGCTGTTGTTTTTGCTTTAAAAATTTGGAGGCATCATTTGTATAGAGTAAAGTGTGAAATATATACCAATCATAAAAGTTTAAAGTATATATTCACTCAGAAAGAATTGAACATGATACAAAGGAGAAGGCTAGAATTAATCAAGGATTATGATTGTACAATTCATTACCATCCAGGAAAAGAAAATAAAGTGGCTGATGCTTTGAGTCGAAAAAGTAATGCTTCATTAGCAATGTTGCATTTGGAACGTGATCCTTTGGTTAAGGATTTGATGAGATTTGGCATGGAAGTTGTTGGTGCAGGAAGTTCTTCTGTTTTGTTTCAGGTATCAGTGAGATCATCTCTATCAGATGGAATCAAGCAAGCACAGAAGCAAGACAGTGAGTTGCAGAAAAAGGTAGAGCTGGTTCAGAAAGGTAACTTGCCTGAATTCAACATTGATAGTGATTGTGTTTTGAGATTTGGGAAGAGATTGTGTGTGACTTGTGATTCACAGTTGAAGAGTGAGTTGTTATGTGAAGCTCATAGTTCTCCGTTTTCAGTTCATCCTGGCAGTACTAAGATGTATAGAGATCTACGGGAGTATTACTGGTGGGATGGAATGAAAAGAGATATTGCTGATTTTACTGTAAAGTGTTTGACATGTCAACAGGTTAAAGCAGAGCGATAGTTACCGAAAGGGATGCTTCAGCCTTTACCAGTGCCAGAGTGTAAATGGGAGAATATATATCCATGGACTTTGTTGTGGGATTACCGAAGACATCTCGAGGTAATAATGCAATCTGGATTATTGTTGATCGCTAGATTAAATCTGCTCATTTCCTTGACATACAAAATACTTTTTCCCTGGATCAACTTTTCCGTTTGTATCTTAAAGAGGTAGTCAGGTTACATGGAGTTCCTCTCTCCATTATATCTGACCGTGATCCCAGGCTCACTTCTAACTTTTGGAAAGGACTTCATAAGTCGTTGGGTACTGAATTAAATTTTAGTACAGCTTTTCATCCTCAATCAGATGGGCAGTCAGAATGAAAAATTTAGACCTTGGAGGATATGCTACGTTCTTTCTCTATGGATTATCATGGAAGTTGGGACCAACATCTTTCTTTGGTTGAATTTTCATATAATAACAGTTTTCATTCCAGTATACAGATGGCACCATTTCAGGCATTATATGGGAAGCAGTGTCAAACTCTAGCTTTCTGGGATGAAGTGGGTGAAAGGAAGTTGATGGGACCAGAATTGGTAGAAGAGATGGCAGAAAAAGTTAATCTGATTCAGAAGCACATGAGAACAGCTCAGAGTAGGCAGAAGAGTTATACAGACAACAGGAGGAAGGATCTATCTTTTGAGGTAGGTGATCATGTTTTTCTCAAAGTATCACCATGGAAAAGTGTGATGCGATTTGGTAAGAAAGGAAAGCTGAGTCCAAGGTTTATTGGACATATAAAGTTCTGGAGAGAGTTGGATCAGTTGCATACCGGGTGGCTTTACCTCCGAGTTTATCTCAGGTACACAATGTTTTTCACGTTTCGATGTTGAGAAAGTATATGCCAGATTCATCTCATGTTTTGAGTCCAGAGGTAGTTCAGCTGGAAGATAACCTATCTTATGAGGAACAACCAGTCCAGATTCTTGACCACAGGGAGCAAGTCTTACGGAATAAGGTGATTAATCAGGTAAAGGTTTTTTGGAAAAACCACATGATGTAAGAGGCATCATGGAAATCTGAAAATGCAATGAGGGATAAGTACCCCCATTTATTTGATAAGTAAATAAATTGCGGGGACACAATTTTCTAAAGGGGGGAAGGATGTAACATCCCATGTAAGTAATGAATAATAGATATTTTTATCTATGTCTATTAATGAATTATATAGTGTTTTAGAGGCTTAAAATGAAAATAAATCCAATCTTAAGCATGGAATACACTAATATTCTTAAAAGATTGTTTTACTGCCTTTTGATGGAAAACCATTTTTAAATCAATATTTTGACAATTTTATAATCTATATTTGTCAAAATAAACATATTCATTATGATTGGGACATTGAATTTTACATTGGATAAATTTTTGGTATTTTTCTGACAATGTTCATTTTTTAATGAATAGTGAAAAATACTGCATTTTACATCAAAACTGCTTTTTAATCTAATTTATTTATATGATTAGATTATCTTTTGAATTTGTTTTGAAGTGGAATTAGAATATATTTTTAACATTTAATCCAATGGTGGTCATTGGAATCAATTTCACTTTGAAATTGGAATTAAACTGGTGTCAATCTTTTGATACTTATTATTTCATAAAAACACGCTATTTGTCATGACAGCGGGAATTAATTATTAAATTAATTAATGAGACATAAATGTTTTTAATTTTGTAAAATAGACTTAATTTTTGATTTCGGAATATCAAATATATCTTAGGGTGAATTTTTGGTAATTTTCTGAAAAACATCAATTTTTGATGAATCTTGAAACCACTAAGTGGTACTTATAAAAACTGATTTTTCGTTTAAATGAAATTTTGCCATCTTTGTGTTTTGAATTTAAAAAATCTTACATACATGGTTGTAATTAAGAAGTAAAATGTGGTTCAATGAGATTATAATAATTTTTTGGTGAATAGTAACTTTTATGTTTTTAATCGCGATTAGTGGTAATTAGTGTAGTTTAAGGTAAAAATAATGCTTTAATAAAATGAGATGAGATTGAAACATGTCCTAACCTCATTGGTTGTGTCAAGGCCGACCAAGAAAAGCCATGGGTCAACTTGGGGACCCCATGGAGCCACTTTGGTTGGGAAATGACATAAATAACTTTTTATTTAATGTAAAAGTAAAAATGACACAAACATAATATGTTTTACGAAAACAATTATTACATGGGGTTATAAAGATCAGATTTTTGATTATAAATAGTCATTGTAAATCTAATAAGATTTACTACATCATAGTATTTCTTTTATAATTTTTATACTTTAAATAAATTAAATTATTTATGACATCATGATGATGCAGCGATGACATCATTATTTAACGATTTAAATAAAATGGAAAGTTAATGTAAAATCTAAAACCTACACATGGCCAAAACCAATTGGATGAGTAGATTTTGAACCCTTATCACCTTATCCTCTAATTATATCAATGTGGGACCTTTTGAATCTGAAACTCTTTTTAAAATAAAGTAACTTATCTTTCCTTTCCAAGAGTGCCCCTCCTCTCCTCTTATAAAAGGCCCCCACCTCTACCTCATTACCCACACTCCCAAAGCCTTTGGCTCGGCCAACCCCTGCCCATTTTGTCTCTTCACTTCCCTCTATTACTCCTTGAAGCCTCAATTTGGGAATAAGTCTTCCCAAGGAAGCCTTTGAGCTCAAACCAAAAGGAGTTACCCGATTTTAAGGTAATGTCTTCTTTTGAGTCCTTTTGTTTTATTTTGCTTCTCCAACCCCCTAAACTCTTTTTATTCTTTTCTTTTGTAAAAACTCCAGTATCCTCAATATACTAGGATGTTTTTATAATATGTATTCGAGCTACACTTACACAAAACTACATCTAATGGTTAACGAACATACTGTTTCTGTGGATGGTGAATTTATACCTCCCGAAACGATGATTGTTCAACATTGTTTTAACACCTTAAAAGGTGGACATTAAGATGTCACTATATTTATATATGATATATAATATGTTTATGTTTTCCTTAAGATTCTGTTTTTTTCTTTTTGGGTATACCTTTATGGTTTCCATTATGGGTAAACGCGATATCTTCATTTAAGGAAGTGCGGACTACCGCCCCCTCAAAGTGATTTGATTCATTAAATACCATATTTGGGACGTATAAAGGATGGAACTATGATATTATATATGATATTATACTGGAATTATAATATACCTTTATATCATTATGATTCCATTCTATAAAATACGAAATAGAAATGAAAGTAGCGTTCATGCGTACGTACGGCTTACCGTCTCCATGAACGGTGCATTTCATTTCTTACCTCTAAATGATTATGTAATATTATAAATGCATGTATGTAATGGATATATATGAAATATATGATATATACATCATGAATACCATTCTTGATATAATATATACATGAACAACTTGTAATTATAAAGGGTTTATTTTTTACTCAAGTACCAATGATCGTTAAAACGACCGTTATTAACTTAAATAATTACATAGTGTTCATGACATGGAAATAAGTGATAAAAAAGGAATAATGATCTTGAAAAAGGTTCTTAAAAAAGTATAAATTTACTCAAGTTTATTATTCAGGAGATTAAAGAACGACCGAGTCAAGTCGGACCTGAGGTATGGGACTTCGTCTCAATCTCCTTTAATTGAGGCATATTTTGTTTTATACACAACCTTTTTTTATATGGTGTATAAACCCCTTTGACTTTTACATTTATTCAAAAGGAATATTTTTTATACGAAGCGTTTACTAAAAAACAAAAGGGAATGTTTTTGTCGTACGTATGCGGCGACAATGACTTCTCCGCCGTCGTGACCGTTATTTGAGTTTCATCTTCCTCTACAAGCCATACCTTCTTTTTAAAAGAAAAATAAATACCATGTTTTACTTTTCTTTTATTTTGGTATCGAAAATGGTTTTCATAATGTTTTTATATCAATGTAATGTATTTATATCTTGTGATTGAAAGGTGGGAATATTATGTTTCCTTTATGCATGTTTTATGTGATATGATTATGTTATGGTTCTTGGGCATTATTATGAAGACGGGTGGTTCCGTGATAAACTAAGGGCGGGTGAGCCCGTTATAGCTCTCCAATGCATTGGGTAACACGAAGGAGTGAAACGTTAAGGTTTCTCCGAAGATATTTAGGGAATATACTGTGTTGGGTATTCCAAACATAACTAAGAGGGTCACTCCCTACGTAAGAATATTATGAATGCCTCAAGTTACCTTTATGTCTTATGATTTCTATGATTTATTCATGATTTGATGAGGTATGTTAAAGTGCTTATTTTTTATGGGTAAAGTATGATCTCATCCTTATGTATATATGTACCCATGTTTCCTTTCCATATTTTTATATCCCTTACTGAGCTTTTTATGCTCATCCCAAGTTTTTTTGAAATGTTTTTCACAGGTAAAGGGAAAGGTACATGATATGATGATATTGTCAAAGAAGTGTCAAGAAAGAATCCATGTTTATTTTAAATATGTTTCCATTGATGGGAATGAAGAATACTATCTTTATGTAACCACTTTGTTTATATGTGGAATGTAATGCAAGTTTTATGATCTATTTCTCTAAAACTCTAAACCCGAAAAGATCCTAAATGTGTAATATTATAATAACTCAAGATTAAGTAAGGTTTAAGGATGGGACCTTATACAGACCCCTTCCAAATCACCATTATCATATCACCATTTTTCTCTTATTTCATTATCTACTCTGTTTTCAAAACCAATTGTTTTTAAAACCCCATCTTTTTCTCTAATAAAATGTGAAAAATGAGTTTTTATCACCATTATTTAAAGAAAACATTGGATTACTTATAATACTAAATTTTAAAATAAGCCATATAATTTATTTTTGAGAAACCCTTGATAGGTATAAAAAAAAACAAGGCACTATTTTTAGGGAGGTGGTTCCAGAAAATATAACTCTAAATTGTATTAGTTGATTGTCAAATGATAAATTTTCTCTTTAGATCATGAAATGAAAGGAACATTGAATATGTTAAAAAACATATTTTTCAATAAAAAAATGAATAAATTTATCTTTCAAACCCAAGTTAACCTCGAGTGTTTACTCTGAGCCTATAATCATGGTTGGATATCCCAACAAGATCCTAAGAGACCCGCATACAACACAATTCATTAAACAATATAACCATATTTTTATGCCTTATTTATAGAATAACATTGAATTAAAAAATGGCTTCACAATACTGTTGTAAAATTTTCATTTCATCATAGATAAAGATGAAAATAAATATATCATGTAATTCACCTCGTCCTACACTACCATGAATGTCCAAGGAGTAGATAAGAAAAAACGTATATGGAAGATATTCCACTTTTTACATGATGGAGATAATAAAGTGAGGTTATACAACCCACAAACAAGATAGGACCATGAATAATATGACCAATAAATAATTTTTTTTCACATATTCGTCCCTAAATCTAAGGAAAAAACCATTTGGACAATGTTGTGTTCCAATCATGAAAGATTCTAGAGAGTCTTTCTATGAGTAATAGGAAAGGTTTATGAAACTATGAATTAGCTACCTAAAGAAAGCATTAGAGGTGAATCCATACTTTTTATTATTCTATTAATAGCTAGTATATAATGATAAGTAATTTTTGGATTCATCAAATGAAGTATTATTATTAGATATACCACTATTAAAATAAATGGGTATGATTGAGAATATTTCTTAAAACATATAATAATTTGGCATAGGAGGTACTGGGAAAATAGATATTCATGAATTAAGTACTTATAACTCTTCTAAATTTTAGAATTTATAATTTAAGATAAAAAACCATATTAGATAGGTGGATTTGAAATATATAAGTGAATAACAAGAACCATTTAAAGTGTGCTATTTATTCTCATCACCCAACCATTTCAATAACTAGTGTTCTAAAGACAATGGAATGGAGAGTTGTCAAATAATATTTTAAAAAAGAGAATTTTAGCAAAAAATCCTTGTATGAAGATATTCTAATCACATAAAATATGGATTGGTTAATTAGAAATACAATTATAAACTGCCTTTCTAAAATCTATACCAATAATAGCCCAAATTATAGATTTTATACCAATAGAACCAAAAATTACAACAACTTTATAAGTAGTCATGCTCCCAACCTTCTTAACAATATCCATTTTTTTTATAATAAGAAAAAAATTAATGAGGCCACAACCAGTGTATATCCTCCTAGAAAATAGTAAAAAGAGCGTAAAGATTATAATCATAGGAATAGATTATGAGAGTAAGGAAACTAAATAAATATATTTTTATAATTTATATCCCAAAAAAACAAAATTAATAGATTAATTAGTCCTCAAAACTAAGAATAATTTGATTATAGTAAATATAAGAAGTGGAAAATAGTTTCAATCACTAGCTCTACCAGAACCAGATTAATATCTACAAGAACATGAAGAAAACCAAGATGATTTTCTTTGAAAAATTATCAATTTTTGGTAACCCTAAGGGGATATAGAATGAGAATGGGGTAAATATAAACAAAGGAGTATTAAAAGTCCTGATCCACCCTTGAAAAGGTTTTAAGGGGATATGAATTATATTCCATTAAATATTAAACCAATGGTGTCCCAATTAAAAAATATTCAAGAAGAATAACATCAAATAGAAATTCTAGAGGCATTATAGAATGCTGATATCAACATTACTCTCTAAAAAGAACGAAAAAAAACTTTATAAGAATAACAATTTTCTAAAGAAAAATTTTCACAATAAAGGGGATACTCCATTTCAATGAGAGTATCAGTGTAGGAAGAAAAGTATCATCCCTAATCATACCATAGTTTCCAACATAATGTTGAGATCTAGGGACATATTATGTCCCCTAAATTATTGGATCCATTAATTTTCTAGAATATTTATTAGACATAATTTATTATATAAATATAATTCCCCACTCAATTTCTTCTTCTTTGAATATGGGAGAATTAAATTCAATTATAGTTTTTTTATAAAATAAAAAGCAATCTACTACTTTTCCATTTAATGTATTGTACGATATCCTAGTGAGAGTTTATGATCTATTCTTCCCAGTAATATATTACATGCATAACATGTAATAAGATATATCATCACACCACTCACACATCATTCTGGTGAGATCCCTTTACATTTTAGACAAAACCATTATCATTATATATGAAGGAATCTTCATAACAGAGTTTAGAGACCAAACAATCAACTTTAATATTTATAATTCCTTAGTCATCCTTCAGATGAACTTTTAATTATTATACATTATCACATTGAATAGGCTAAATGAATTCAATACTAATGTATGTTATACTAATTTTTATTCTTAGGAACACATTTGTTGATTGAAAATCCCATGGCGAGTGATAATACAAAGGATTCTGGAAAACCGTATTTCTAGATTAGTAGGAGAGATAAATTCCGAGTTTTATGAAAAATATGATTATTTATTTTCCAATAAATTAGATAATATGTTATCTTTTGTGTAGAATTATCATGATTTATAATTAAGGAACCCAAATTTAACACTATCCTATTAAAATTACCTTAATCTAGAATTAAATCCACTACCCACTAATTTGAAATATGTATATTTAATGGAAGAATAAGAATGTACTATTTTAACTTCTAAAAATCTATCCAATAACAAAACACAATCACTGATTAAAATTTTGATGAAATTTTTTCAATCCCTATGTTGGATTTTTGGTGATATTCTAATCATTAATCCAAAAAATATTCTGACATAAAATTTTTATAGAGAGAGATTCCAACTCTATTATCCATCCCCCAAAAGGATAAATCCTACCATAATAAAGGCAGTGAAGATGGATATAGTGAATATTTTAGAGGCATACATCATCTACCCTATCTCTAACACATAATGGGTCAACCCCACTCATGTTGTTCCTTTAAAAACTAGCCTAACTGTCACGACCCGTTCTCGGGGCCCGTGTCGTGACTACCCCAAGCCCGCCTTCCATAGGCCAGGGGCTGGCGACTAGCACCAAGGCGTAAATCCCAACAAAAAGGGAAGGCATTGCCTTTGAAAAGTAAACAAGCACCACAGAGTAAGCAAGGAAAAGTAAACACTAAGTAAAACTGTAACAGGCTGTGCTGAAAGTGAAAGGGGCCGGAAATACAAGCCCAACTGTAAAGTAAAACTGAAAGGGAAAAACAGCAACTGAAAAGAAAAGCCGCAGCGTCGAGCCGTCCTCTGGAAGTCCCACCTGAAGGGTGGGTACAGATAGCCTCCACAGCTCCTCGGTCCAGCCGTCCACTCCGAGTACGTCCCGCCCAGTGGTCCACCTCCAGGTACCGTCCTGCTCCGCACGCCTCCACCTCGATCAGCACTGCCCGTCGTCTGCAACCAACACCACGAAGTGCGGGCATAGCCCGTGCAGGGGTGAGTATAAGCTACTCAGTAGAGACCCCGAGACACCCGAAGGTCTCCCAGAATCCACAAAAGAAAGATACAAACACGAAGTAACATCTGACACGGCTTAGGTATATTCCCATACATATACCTAAGTCATCAATTCCCGATTGGCTCCAACGTCTGAGCCTAAGCACAACCCAGTCCACACAGGAAAGCAAATGTATACCCACATAGGATAGAACAACACAATACACAAAGGAGAGTAAACAATAAATCCACACAGGAAAACTCAACAGATAACTCTCATAGGTATATGCCCATACATATATCCAAATTATCAGGTAACCCATCTCAATCAAGAAGAAACACAAGGATCATTGACTCAGCTCAAACCAGGATTATCAAAAATGTAACTGCTGAAGAGCCCCATCTCTGAAGTGCACAGTGGTCCTGTCACGACTCCGAGGTACTGCTCACTAACCTAAGACTGCTGAGGTACTCCTCCTGTCGAGTACCGCGGGTCTGCTGCCAACTACCGGGCGCTCCGTCCGCTGAGGGTCTGCTGCCAAATACCGGGCGCTCACCCAAATAGCCTACAGAGGCACACCTCCAGTCGAGTACCGCGGGTCTGCTGCCAACTACCAGGCGCTCCGTCTGCCGTGGGTCTGCCGCCGAATACCGGGCGCTCCGTCCACTGGGCTAGTCGACTCACTCCAAGTCGAGTCGGTCGAGCAGTCTTCAGGCCTCAGCCGGCTACATGGTCTCCGTACTCTGTACGCTCGTCTCCAGTATCGCAGGTCTACCGCTACAACCAAGCGCACCACCTCTATCGAGTAAAACAGAAGATTCAGCTCACACAGGTATACTTCTTCGGATGACGATAAAGATGATCACTGAACCATCTAAGTCGTCGGACCCACGAAGGATCGATAGGTACTAACCCCCGCAGTGACCCACACAGGATCAGACCCATACAGGATCGGGCCCACGCAGGACCGGTAGCACTGGTCCACGTAGGATTGCTGAGTGCAGTAGTCGTCGCAGTCCACTGAGGATCTCTGCACAGTCGTCGCCGCAGTCCACTGAGGATCTCTGCACGGTCGTCGTCGGAGTCCACGGAGGATCTCTGCACGGTCGTCATCGGAGTCCACGGAGGATCTCTGCACAGTCGTCGCTGTCGGAGAAGCAGTCGCAGCCAGCACTAGGGTTCCCGCACACAGCAAGCTCGTTCGGGAGGGTCCGCTCCACGAGCCGAGAGGCTGATACATCAACTGACACAAAGTCCGAAGTTGAGGTATCCAAAAGTTCCGTATCGTCAACAGGAACTCAACGTCGCAGATGGCGCGTCAATCGGACGCCCGGTCTGAGAGTTATTGGCTTTTTCGTCCCAGGGGCCCGGTTGGTTTTTAAGGCAGAACCAACCCGACCGTACTCCACCTACGTCCAAACCTCAGGCGGAGTGTGCCAAAATATCCGTCTCACTTAGAGGAATTCAACGAAACAGACGGCGCATCAATCGGACGCCCGATCTGTGAGTTATTGGCCTTTCCGTCTCACACCCACCCTGGGAAACTTCCCAGGAGGTCACCCATCCTGATCGCTGCTCTAGGTCAAGCACGCTTAACTACGGAGTTTTAACTACGTAGGCTCCCGAAAAGGAAGGTGCACCTTGAGTATAGTATACCGAAACGACCGTCTCGATCCAAGGATCGCGTTGCCGCTGACGGCGCGTCGTTCGGAGGCCCGTAGCTCATGTTACGGGCGTTTGAACGAAAACCGTCCGAAGACGGGGGTCCCGGCCCGGGCTGACCCCCCCCCCCCCCCGGGAGTCGGCCGCACCGGGTCGACCCGACCCGGTTCGGCCGAGGCACGCGGGGCGCCGCCCCCCGCGGCCAGGTGGTGCCGCCGGCCCCCCCCCCCCCCCCCCCCCCCCCCGCGTTGGGCCGCGTTGAGTCGGGACGCGGCTTCAGCCGCGTCCGAGGGCACCGGACCTGCGCGGTCGCGGGTCCGCGGGTGCCGTCGCCGCCGCGCTGAGTCGCGACGACCTGTCCAGCGGCGCGCCGGGGCACCGCTGCTCCCGGCTGCCGGCGCCGCCGCGCCGGCGACCCGCGCCGCCGGCGAGTTCCGCGGGCCACCGGGATCGCTCCGGTGGTCCGATTTTGTTCCCGCCTGCGCCGCTGCTCCTCCCGGGACTCGTCCTTCACTGCGGAATCATCAAACATCCGTTGCAGCACGTTCCTTCTTCGCCCATCAAATCCGCACAAAAGAAGAACGGCGGAGGGTCGTCGGGCCGTGTTCGTTTGGCCCGCACCTTCCGCGTTAGAGTTAAACAACCGGGAGAAATTTGTTCAACACATGAATGCATATCCGAAACAATTTTTAATGAAATAAAATTGTTTCATTAACGGGTTCCTCATTTGAACGAAAAAAAAACAATTTTAATAAAATAAAATTGTTCAATTTAAACTGGTTCTTTAATTTTTAAAGAACGTTCACGGGAATAAAGAGGGGTATTCCAAATTATAAAATCCCTACCTCGTCGATCGTCGCGCGCGGTCGTTCTTCGCGGAAAAGCTCGTCGCGGAAGAGAGGGATCGTCGCGTCGTCGCGGGGAGACGTCGCGTCGTCGCGGAATCCGGTGTTGAGTCGGCGAACTCAAGCAGCCGATCGAAGATCCGTCGCGGAGGAAGAGACGTCTCAGAAGGACGTTGTTGGTGATGCGGATCACGGTGTCGCGTCATCGATTTCTGGGTTCGGCGTTCTTCGCGTTCTTCGCGAAGGAGGAAGAAGAAACAAGAATTCTGTCTCAACGAGTAATCCCCAAAAGGTTTTGGTTGGTCTTATTTATTAATATGCCAACAAACGAAAACAGGTTAAGAAACGATTGAATTAATTCGTTGAATTAATTCAACGAAAGAAACAGCCCATTTAATTCATGAAATAAACCGCCCAATTAAATGGTCTGTTAAGATTTTAAGAAATGCGTCAGTTGACTTTCATTAAGACGGGTTTTCGCGGGTGCGTTTCTTAGCGGAAAGAAACGGCGGGGCTCGTGCGGGCCCCACCTCACAAATATCCTACCAAAGGGGTAGGATATTTCTGGATAGCATCCTATCCGGTTCAACTCAGTTCAAGCCGCCTTTAAGTGGCTTCAAGTGGCTTCCAAGTGGCTTAAGTGAAATAAAATAAAGTTGTCGCAAAATTATTTTATTTCTTAACTTTAAGCCTGAAATTTAAAAACCACACCCGAGAAAACGCAACTTCGGAAGAGGTGTTTCTAAGCGAATACCGGCATTGCGATTTCATCGGTGCCCTCAGAATTTGATTCCGGGCACCGGTTCAAAAGTTAGAAAAACCCGCTCGTCCGTTCACTGAACGTACCCGAGCCAAACTTTGGAAAATGATTCCGGGCACACTGGGCCTCGGAATCAGGTGCCGTCAGAAACTGCGCTCTTGTAAAATTCCAAAGAAAATTAAGAAAAAAAAAATTCCTTGAAAATTACGGGTCTTTACATTACTCCCACCACAGGGCTTTATGTCCCCGTAAAGCTTCAACACAAACTAGGGATACAAAGGCGGTACTGAGCACACATCTGAGCCTCCCGCTCCCAAGTTCTCTCTTGGAGGTTCCCGTGCTACCATCTGCTGTGCACGAGAGGAATCGATCGCCCACGTAGGACCGCTCCTGTCGATCCTCTATCTCCACCGGGACCTCCGTAAAAGTCGCCTCATCATCCATGTCTAGCTCCCCATGGTCAATGATGTGCGTCGGGTCGTGCACGTATCTCCTCATCTGAGATATGTGGAAGACGTCGTGCACCCGGTGCAACTGAGGTGGCAGAGCCAGACGATAAGCCACCTCGCCAAAAGTCCGCAAACCACGCTGAGGTGAGACCCGCAAGAAGACGTGGTCTCCATCCTCGAACTCTAGTGGTCTCCGCCTTCTATCAGCATAAGGCTTCTGCCAGCTCTGAGCTGTAATTATCCGCCCCTGGATGACCTGGACCATCTCAGGTCCCACAAGAGCTGCAAGATTTCTTCTTTGCCGATAAGAGAAATCTGGTCTCATCCCCTGGATGAACCACCTTCTTTGCCTACTACAGTCAATCCTGACATGGATGATACTAATCCATACCAAGGATGACGTCGTAAGGCCTCGACGCTACTACCAAGAGATCCAACCGTTACTCTCACCTCTAAGGGTTGAGTCACACTATCGGCATCAGTGTGTGGTAACTGGGTATCCTCCAGTAGATGTCTCACAAGTGAGGGTCAAGTCAACAGCCAAAACTGGGACCTCTTAGTAACATCACGAAAGAGGACAGGGATGAAAATATCACAAAGGTATGCGTCTTTTATTATTGAAGCTCATAATACAAGGCGCTACACAATAGCAACAAGGAACTAGAAGTACAAAGGACGTATCCACTAGTTCTGCTCCTGTCCATCTGCTCCCAGAGCTCCATGATCGAAGGCCTCGGCTGCCTGAAGCTGAGCTCTCGCATGTTCACATACTCCCTGTGGTCGGGGCGGACCTCCTGGTGGTGGTGGTGGCAGAGCCTCAAAGCGTCGCCCACCTCCTGCTGCTCGGCCAGCTCCTCTGCCTCGTCCGCCTCCTCCCTGCGGACCGCCACGGTCAAACCTCTGCCTCTTCCTGGGAGGTTCTTCACTTAACTGCTGATCATCAACATGGCGGGTCGGACAGTCACGAGCCATGTGACCAATCCCGCCACAGGAGTAACATTTCCCCCTCTCGGCACGCCTGGCTCTGACTCCACCCCGGCTCCCTCGCACAACTGAGCCTGAGTCGTGCAGTCGGCCACCGGTAGGTCTGGTCTGCCTGGAACCCTGAGTCATCCGTCGGCTACCTGCTGCCGAAGACTCCGCTATCTGCCGCCCTGCGGTAGGTCTCGCTATGGACTCAGACAGGAAGCTCTCGATCAGGAGGGCTCGCTCTAGCACTCCTTCCTAGGTCGGGATGCTGAGGGAGATCAGCGATGCCCTGATCTCGTGTCTCAATCCCTGCTCGAAGGTCCGGGCCCGGATGAAGGGGTCTCGTACCATGTCTGTCGAGTACCGAGAAAGGTCGGTGAACCTCGCCGCGTACTGAGCGACCGTCAAGCTGCCCTGCCGCAGCTGAAGAAGCTCCTGAATGCGCACCGCACGGAGGGTGGCTGGGATGAACTCTGAGCGGAAGAGGCTCTCGAAGTCCGTCCAGATGAGGGAGGCCTCATCGTGTACCTGGAGCATCAGGCTCCACCATCGCCCTGCTGCTGCGTGCAGTAGGCTCGCCGCGAGGATCACCATGAGGTCTGCTGGTGTCCTCACTAGCCTGAAAACTCGGACGCCGCCTCCAGCCAGTCCTCGGCTGCCTGGGGGTCCGACTCCCCACGGAACCTGGGTGGTCGCTGGCGCTGGAACTCGTGCAGAGCTCCGAGGCGTCGTGTATCGTCAGCTTCCAGTGCTGGAAGCATCGGGGGCTCGGCGGGTAAAGGTACCGTCGGTGTCTCTGCAGTCAACGGGCCCTGTACCGAGGCCTCGTCGCTCGGTGGGCTGTCGTCGCACTCTACTCTAGGAACCCTAGCTGGCTGCTGTCGTCGTGCCATCCTGAAAAGGAAACAAGTGTGCCACGGTCAGAACAGTATACCTGGTGAGCTGACACAAGTAATCACGAAGAAAACTTGAAACACACATGCAATCAATGTTTTCGTGCATTAAGTCGGAAATCAGAAGTCAGGGTCCTGGTGTATGGATACGTTGGCCGCCACACCAACACTGGACTCCCTGGACTGATAACCACACTCAATACGCTAAACACTATTTCTTCACACAGAAGAAAGATCAGAGTCTGCGGTAGAACCGACCACCTCTGATACCAATTTGTCACGACCCGTCCTCGGGGCCTGTGCCGTGACTACCCCAAGCCCGCCTTCCATAGGCCAGGGGATGGCGACTAGCACCAAGGCGTAAATCCCAAAAAAAGGGAAGGCATTGCCTTTCAAAAGTAAACAAGCACCACAAAGTAAGCAAGGAAAAGTAAACACTAAGTAAAACTGTAACAGGATGTGCTGAAAGTGAAAGGGGCCGGAAATACAAGCCCAACTGTAAAGTACAACTGAAAGGGAAAAACAGCAACTGAAAAGAAAAGCCGCAGCGTCGAGCCGTCCTCTGGAAGTCCCACCTGAAGGGTGGGTACAGATAGCCTCCACAGCTCCTCGGTCCAGCCGTCCACTCCGAGTACGTCCCGCCCAGTGGTCCACCTCCAGGTACCGTCCTACTCCGCACGCCTCCACCTCGATCAGCGCTGCCCGTCGTCTGCAACCAACACCACGAAGTGCGGGCATAGCCCGTGCAGGGGTGAGTATAAGCTACTCAGTAGGGACCCCGAGACCCCCGAAGGTCTCCCAGAATCCACAAAGGAAAGATACAAACACGAAGTAACATCTGACACGGCTTAGGTATATGCCCATACATATACCTAAGTCATCAATTCCCGATTGGCTCCAACGTCTGAGCCTAAGCACAACCCAGTCCACACAGGAAAGCAAACGTATACCCACACAGGATAGAACAACACAATCCACAAAGGAGAGTAAACAGTAAATCAACACAGGAAAACTGAACAGATAACTCTCATAGGTATATGCCCATACATATATCGAAATTATCAGGTAACCCATCTCAATCAAGAGGAAACACAAGGATCATTGACTCAGCTAAAACCAGGATTATCAAAAATGTAACTGCTGAAGAGCCCCATCTCTGAAGTGCACAGTGGTCCTGTCACGACTTCGAGGTACTGCCCACTAACCTAAGACTGCTGAGGTACTCCTCCTGTCGAGTACCGCGGGTCTACTGCCAACTACCGGGCGCTCCGTCCGATGAGGGTCTGCTGCCAAATACCGGGCGCTCACCCAAATAGCCTACAGAGGCACACCTCCAGTCGAGTACCGCGGGTCTGCTGCCAACTACCAGGCGCTCCGTCCGCCGTGGGTCTGCCGCCGAATACCGGGCGCTCTGTCCACTGGGCTAGTCGACTCACTCCAAGTCGAGTCGGTCAAGCAGTCTTCAGGCCTCAGCCGGCTACATGGTCTCCGTACTCTGTATGCTCATCTCCAGTATCGTAGGTCTACCGCTACAACCAAGCGCACCACCTCTATCGAGTAAAACAGAAGATTCAGCTCACACAGGTATACTTCTTCGGATGACGATAAAGATGATCACTGAACCATCTAAGTCGTCGGACCCACGAAGGATCGATAGGTACTAACCCCCGCAGTGACCCACACAGGATCGGACCCACACAGGATCGGGCCCACGCAGGACCTGTAGCACTGGTCCACGTAGGATTGCTGAGTGCAGTAGTCGTCGCAGTCCACTGAGGATCTCTGCACAGTCGTCGCCGCAGTCCACTGAGGATCTCTGCACGGTCGTCGTCGGAGTCCACGGAGGATCTCTGCACGGTCATCCTCGGAGTCCACAGAGGATCTCTGCACAGTCGTCGCTGTCGGAGAAGCAGTCGCAGCCAGCACTAGGGTTCCCGCACACAGTAAGCTCGTTCGGGAGGGTCCGCTCCACGAGCCGAGAGGCTGATACATCAACTGACACAAAGTCCGAAGTTGAGGTATCCAAAAGTTCCGTATCGTCAACAGGAACTCAACGTCGCAGATGGCGCGTCAATCGGACGCCCGGTCTGAGAGTTATTGGCTTTTTCGTCCCAGGGGCCCGGTTGGTTTTTAAGGCAGAACCAACCCGACCGTACTCCACCTGCGTCCAAACCTCGGGCGGAGTGTGCCAAAATATCCGTCTCACTTAGAGGAATTCAACGAAACAGACGGCGCATCAATCGGACGCCCGGTCTGTGAGTTATTGGCCTTTCCGTCTCACACCCACCCTGGGAAACTTCCCAGGAGGTCACCCATCCTGATCACTGTTTTAGGTCAAGCACGCTTAACTACGGAGTTTTAACTACGTAGGCTCCCGAAAAGGAAGGTGCACCTTGAGTATAGTATACCGAAACGACCGTCTCGATCCAAGGATCGCGTTGCCGCTGACGGCGCGTCGTTCGGAGGCCCGTAGCTCAAGTTGCGGGCGTTTGAACGAAAACCGTCCGAAGACGGGGGTCCCGGCCCGGGCCGACCCCCCCCGGGAGTTGGCCACACCGGGTCGACCCGACCCGGTCCGGTCCGGCCGGGGCGCGGCCCGGCCGGTGGGACCGGCCTGGCCCGGTTCGGCCGAACGGCCGAGGCACGCGGGGCGCCGCCCCCTGCGGCCAGGTGGTGCCCCCCCCCCCCCCCCCGCGTTGGGCCGCGTTGAGTCGGGACGCGGCTTCAGCCGCGTCCGAGGGCACCGGACCCGCGCGGTCGCGGGTCCGTGGGTGCCGTCGCCGCCGCGCTGAGTCGCGGCGACCTGTCCAGCGGCGCGCCGGGGCGCCGCTGCTCCCGGCTGCCGGTGCCGCCGCGCCGCCGGCGAGTTCCGCGGGCCACCGGGATCGCTCTGGTGGTCCGATTTTGTTCCCGCCTGCGCCGCTGCTCCTTCCGGGACTCGTCCTTCACTGCGGAATCATCAAACATCCGTTGCGGCACGTTCCGTCGTCGCCCATCAAATCCGCACAAAAGAAGAACGGCGGAGGGTCGTCGGGCCGTGTTCGTTTGGCCCGCACCCTCCGCGTTAGAGTTAAACAACCGGGAGAAATTTGTTCAACACATGAACGCATATCCGAAACAATTTTTAATGAAATAAAATTGTTTAATTAACGGGTTCCTCATTTGAACGAAAAAAAAACAATTTTAATAAAATAAAATTGTTCAATTTAAACTGGTTCTTTAATTTTTAAAGAACGTTCACGGGAATAAAGAGGGGTATTCCAATTTATAAAATCCCTACCTCGTCGATCGTCGCGCGCGGGCGTTCTTCGCGGAAAAGCTCATCGCGGAAGAGAGGGATCGTCGCGTCGTCGCGGGGAGACGTCGCGTCGTCGCGGAATCCGGTGTTGAGTCGGCGAACTCAAGCAGCCGATCGAAGATCCGTCGCGGAGGAAGAGACGTCGTAGAAGGACGTTGTCGGCGATGCGGATCACGGCGTCGCGTCGTCGATTTCCGGGTTCGGCGTTCTTCGCGTTCTTCGCGTTCTTCGCGAAGGAGGAAGAAGAAACAAGAATTCTGTCTCAACGAGTAATCCCCAAAAGGTTTTGGTTGGTCTTATTTATTAATATGCCAACACACGAAAACAGGTTAAGAAACGATTGAATTAATTCGTTGAATTAATTCAACGAAAGAAACAGCCCATTTAATTCACGAAATAAACCGCCCAATTAAATGGTCTGTTAAGATTTTAAGAAACGCGTCAGTTGACTTTCATTAAGACGGGTTTTCACGGGTGTGTTTGTTAGCGGAAAGAAACGGCGGGGCTCGTGCGGGCCCCACCTCACAAATATCCTACCAAGGGGGTAGGATATTTCTGGATAGCATCCTATCCGGTTCAACTCAGTTCAAGCCGCCTTTAAGTGGCTTCAAGTGGCTTCCAAGTGGCTTAAGTGAAATAAAATAAAGTTGTCGCAAAATTATTTTATTTCTTATCTTTAAGCCTGAAATTTAAAAACCACACCCGAGAAAACGCAACTCCGGAAGAGGCGTTTCTAAGAGAATACCGGCACTGCGATTTCATCGGTGCCCTCAGAATTTGATTCCGGGCACCGGTTCAAAAGTTAGAAAAACCCGCTCGTCCGTTCACTGAACGTACCCGAGCCAAACTTCAGAAAATGATTACGGGCACACCGGGCCTCGGAATCAGGTGCCGTCAGAAACTGAGCTCTTGTAAAATTCCAAAGAAAATTAAGAAAAAAAAATTTCCTTGAAAATTACGGGTCTTTACACTAACCATCAAAAGGAATAAACAAAATGAGTTAATCCCTATGAGAAATCAGAATAGATGAAGCATTTTCGTTTTTTATAAAAAATGAATTAGGTCACTAGGAAGTATCATATCCCTATTGACTTAATTGGGAAAATATTGTAGATATTTACATATTGAACTCACTATTTCTTCCATGATGGGGATTTATGATAATTTTAGGTAACCATTATTGTATAGGATCAATTAAAAAACACCTTTACCAACCCATTTATCACATTTTCTTATAAAATGATTCCATTTTGATTATGTAATGCCTTACATACAATTTATATTTTCATGATAATTATATTTTCTGATCATATTGAGTAATTCTTGGAGTTATTCTTCATTGAATTTACTATTTATGGAAAATGATTTGATCATTGCTAAAAAAATACTAAAATATTATTAAAAACATTCATTGAAAAAAAATCTTGTTTGAAATTTTTATAAGTGGAATTTCATACTGGGAGTGGTATAGTGTAAGGTCATTTAATTAAAAAAAAGGAATTGTGGTTCACTTGTACCAAATTCAAGTGATAAATTCCTTACCCTACCCAACATATTTGAAATAGGTAAGATCATTATTTGGATATTAATGTTCCCATATAAGGTTTATTATTGATTTTAGTATTATTTATCTCCCAAATTTCAAAATAAACATATTGAATTTTTATTCTAATGAATAGTCTTAAAAAAATTTAGACCAGTTAAAGAATTTGTTGATAACGCACCTAGTATTGTTACCACTGAATTGGGAATATACAATCAAGTTACACTATGATGCTTCTAACAAAGAAGTTGGAGTATTTATTTCCAAAGGAGTTATTGGCTAGACTCAAGTAATTGACTATGATTCAATAACCTTAAATGTTTTCTATATCAACTATACAACTACTTAGAATAAGTTTTTATTAGTTTTTTTGTCATTAGATAAATTGAATTTTTATTTCCTTGGTACAAAATTTTTGTATTTTCTAATCATATATTACATAGATATTTTATGAAGAATGCATAAAAAATATCCAAATTGTGAGATCAGTGTTACATCTATAAAAGTTTAATATTTATTTAAAATACAAGAATGGAGCAGAAAATTATGTTTTATATCAATGTAGTAGGTTACCCAAAAAATTGAATATTAAATTCAAGATCAATAATAAGTGAATGGCCACATTCTAGGAGAAATGATTAACTTCGTAGAGGGATAAGTACCATAGTATGTATATTTTTTCAACTATCTATAATATTCTCAAATCTTAGAACACATTAAACCTTCAAAAAATTATATGTCATATAATTTAATATATATGTTAAATTTGGGAAGCTCTATATCCTAGGAAAATTTTAAATAACTAAATGATAAGTATATTTTTTCATGAAAGTGTGAGTGAATTCATTTTATATGTTTTCCATACAATTGAATGTGTAAGTACCTTTAAACCTCAATGGATAAAAATAAGAGTCTTGCAATGTAGAATTTATTAGACAACATTATTTAGATATGAAAATGGATTTTGTAAATGATATGAAAAATCTTAATTTACTAGAAACATTTTGATGTTAAAATAAATTCCTCAATGTCCAATAATTCTAATGAATTTTTAAAATAATCATGAATAAATTATATGCGACCCTTTCCTCTTTTATTTTTTTAATTATTTCATATTTCATTTTGTGGGTTTTTTTCAAAATGGGTTACATTCATGGAAACCAAAAACAAATGAGGATAAATTTGTTTTTCATTTTATCAATACTAACATTTTTTTATGTTTGGAATTCCCAAAGCCTTCATCAGTGACCAAGGGACCCATTTATCCAACTTGATTATAAAGGATTTCCCATAAAAATATGGAACACCTATCGATATATTCACAACCATCTCTAAAAAAATGTCCATGATGAAGTTTCAAATAGAGATATCAAGTGGATTTCAGGATACACTATAAAAAATAGAAAATACTAGAGAAAAAGTCTAGGATAAACTGTATGGGCTTACATGATAGCCTACAAGACAACCCAAGGAATGAGCCCATAATTATTGAATTATTGAAATAGTTTTCATCGACCTGGGGAGTTGGAGCAGGAAGAATATTTTTCTATGAGAGAGGTTCATATGCGCCTAGACCTAGTTGGAATTCAGGGGATATTTTATCTCAAAAAATTAGGGAAATTCAAAGTATATATATTTTTATTATTGAATAGTTTATAAAGAGAGTACAAGAGTGGATCATGATAAGGTCATTGAACACCAGTGTTTCCATCCTAGAGACCAAGTACAATTATTCAAAACAAGAAACAATATGATTCCTTGGAACTTTCATTCTGGATGGAAATGACCATTTATAGTCACTAATTTCATTCTTTTCATGTTGTGTTGGAAGGAAATAATAATCTACTCATTTTAATTTGGTAAAAAATTAAGAGATTATATTGAGACTTTCCAAAAGAACCCCTAGAGGAGATCACACTCCTAAAACCTATTTAAAACTGTATACCATCAGGCTACACCTTTCTTTAATAGTTAGATGTATCTAAAATTATACTTAAAATCATAATTTATGAAAAATTATATTTTAATGAACTGAGGAAAATATTTTATTTATGTGTTGGGGGAGGGAATATAGTTATTTTGGCTTACACTTTTTATTTTCAATTTTTTTGTAATCATTATTTTTTTTGTCATTTTTTAAATTTTTAGTGTGTTTTTAAACTTGTTGATCTCAATTTGAATTCCCTTGAAAACATTGAATCTATGAAATGGTTGAGATATTGATTTAACCATGTTACAAAACACATATTAATTATAAAATTAATATGTTTTTACAATTCAAAGGAAATTAAATTAATGAGATGAATAATAATTTTATAATATCATGTTATAATATATTATATTATATTTTAACCACTTTTATAAGAGGAATCTAGATCAATTTTATTATATTCTTTACAATTACTTATTATTTTAGAGAACCATGACATTTTTTAACACCAATTTGTTTTATGTAATCTAATGAAATATTTGAAGAATTCAAAGACTTTTTACTATAAATGATTTAGTAATTCTTCTTAATTAAATCCCTTTTTACAATAAATATATATCCTCATACCTAGCATGAATATAAATCCTTATAGACCTTTAAATCCATAAATTAAATTATTATGAAGCCAAATTAATATCCAAATGTCTATATCTAACTTCCTTTTGAAACTACTACATGGTCTATGTTGGATTCCGGTGTGGGGGAAGGGATAAAGTGATATGGAAGAAGATGTTTCCATAGAACATCATGAGTTGAAGAAAGGAAGTGTTGTAATTTTTTTGTTTATGTTTTATAGAAAAATGTTTATGAGAAGAATGGGAGGTTTAACTAGATATCATCCAATGTTTTGCATGGAATTCTACCACCATTTTTAAGTAAAAGAGACCTCTATTTTCTCAAAAAATTATTTTCTTCAAAATATTTGAGATCGGAATTCATGTCGAATCAATTATATAATGAGGGAAATAGGGAATAAATATATCTTCAAACATGATGTTCTCATGGGTGGACTATCCAATAATTGTAGGAAGAGTTTTTCGGGAATAAATCTTTTATCAGAGATACAAAAATCTATAATTTTTGTCTAGTATGGGATATTTTGGAGGAATTTATGAATTTTTTTTGAAAAAAGGAATCAGATAACTTCATAAGGAAGAGATATACATCATAATCAATATCTATAAAGAACACACACCCATAAAAAGAATTTTCATAGTCCCTATCTTCATTTACGAATAGGAAAATATATGAGTGGCTAAAGAAAATAATAAAAGGGGATATTTTATACTAATAAAATTATAAGGTGTGTGGATTGACTCATAAAAAATGAAATGGATGAATTTAAATCAATTTAATAGTAAATGAGGGATGAATTCATTATTTAATGAAGAATCGTGCATTATGTTTTAATTTATAGCTGAAAATTATGATACTTCTTACAATTTTATAAAAAAAAAAACCCCATCATCAAAGTTAAAAAATAATTCTGGAAAATCATACATGATATACAAAAATACACAATTCATTGGGTGGAGATAAAAAAATTTATAAATCCTACCGTAAAACATGAATGATGTAGTAATGAGTAAAAACTTACATCAAATTCATGTTTCGGTGATGAGGGAAATATTATAGGTAAGGTAAGTATAAATGTACATTACATAATAAAGGATTTTTAAATTAATTGAACATACATAATGAATAAAATAAAATCAATATCAATGTAGATGCATGATATGTTTTCAGAGTACGGTAGAGAAAAAAACACATATTTCTCACTATTGGGATTTTTGTTGGGTATTATTTTTAAATTTCACTTATCTGGGTGTCTAAGGATTAAGTGAAGTGGGGATTCACAAATAAAATAAATTAATTATGTTTGTTAACAATAGATTAATTTTATTTCATAATATTTTTTTAATAACTGAGTTTTATGAATTTTGGAATTAAATTTTTAAAACATTATATTTGTTTAAAAACTGATTAAAATGGATGAATTAGAAATTCAATAAAATTACATGGTTTTTTTGAGTAATATGAATGTATTGCTAGTGATTATTCATTGTTTTTATAATGTGAAGTAAAAGGAGCATGGAATATTACAACATATATCATTCTTGATAGTAAATATGATGATGGAAGTGGTGATGCTTGTAGGATTTTTATGAAATCCCCCACCCCAAATGGAATCTTGATGAAACAAATAAGGAATTATCAAATGAATCTAGTGTATGTTATAACCATCATCATCATAATTTTCGGTAATATAAAACTATGGATTGTATGATATAATATAATAAATTTACTTACAAGTGTATTAATTCATGATCATTAGACTTCATACAAGATAATATGACTTTATCCCATCTTTAGAATTCAAACACTACAACTTGGTAAACATGTCGTTGTATAAAGGAATAAATCACATGAAACATGTTGCATAAGGGAACCTCCATGGACTAAATAGAAGTTAGGTGAAGGTATTTAGTGGGATGACCATGTGACTTGGGTCCCAATGGTATTACTTCTTGATCATAATCTATTTATATTTCCAACTGTAAGGCTTATTGATCATAATCATTTTGATCATGATTGCATGAATTACTGATCAAATTAAATCCTGATCATTATAAATTACCATTTCATGCGACTTCAACAATATTTTAAAATATAATAAGGGATTAAAATACTAATTTTTATATAAAACAAAAACTTCAGGCTTCCATGTTATTAATAGTGTAACTATTCAGAGGCTATCACATTGATAATAATATGAATAATATTTTGATACAAAATAAAATAGGGAATCAAATGATTTGGTATAAATTTTATGATCACATAGAAAATGGAAATATAAATATTTCAAAACATGATGATCTATAGGGTATTAACTTGACCAAATAAAATGGAAATCGATGATCTTAAAAAATAACTTGAGGCCAAACTATGAGGAAATTCTGTGATGGGGGTTTGGGATTGAAAATTTACTATCATTCTATTATTTTAATTTTATTTTATATTTTATATGTATTGTAATAAATTATTATTCCCAAATAATTTCTTCTACCCTTCTAATAGAGGGGGAATTCATTACTGTTTTGGGAAGGTATGGTTCTCCTTTATTAATTCTTGAATATTTGGATGTAAAATAATAAAACGGTATCTTATTTTTAACAGGTTTAGATATTTAGTATCAGTTATTAATATAGAATATGGTTGTGTTTATTTTTTTCAGTTGATAATTTATTTATTTATTCGATGATCCATCATCTCCATTTACTCTATTTTAGGCTATATAAGGTGGAATATTCTATGTTGTGTGGTGAAGTTTTTCATGGTCGCTAGAATATATATAAGGGTCAATAATCACTCATGGATATATTATGAAGAACATGACCTGATGGTGGTATTTCCTAAGTAAATATGGCATGACTTTTGAATCACTTACTAACATATTATGGGGGATAGAATGAACATAGGTTTCTGTGAAATCTATTCTCACTATAAACATTAAACCAAGAGTTGTTAATGAATTTTTTTGGAAGCTCTCATTCATCATTTAATAAAAATAATAAAAATAATTTAGATACTAGGATAAAGTTCTAATTAGGAATCCAAACTTAAAACTATCAACCTCCCCATCTCACTATTTTTAGTCTCTTATTTTTTTTCCTACATTTTTCATAAAAAAAATAATTTCAAAATACACTATTATTTTAAAATTGAGAGTATAAAATGATTTTAAAGAAATAATCTATAGAGTAAAACCAGTGTTACAAAAAATGATGACTTTTAATATTTGAGTGATAATTGAATTTTGAGGAACCTCTAATGGGATGTATCAGTGAGTGAGCACAGTTTAAAATCATAATGACTTGCCCAAATGTTTAAGATGATTTTATAGAAATTTGAGGTAGATAAACTTTATGCGAAGGGGGATAATATAGTACTATATTATATAGTCTGAGAGGAGGTGTGTATAGTTTAAGGTCTTGATGGTTATACTGATCATTGTTGGGTTTAAGGGAATACATAGTTGATTGAAATATGATATATTATACATGGTATCTAGGATAAGGTTTAATGTGAAGTAAGTAGAAACTCATTATCTGTGAATGTAGTATTGAGGGAAAGAGTATATATTTCATAGTTTTAACACTTAAACATGAAATTGACGGGTGTATTATAATAACTGAATCAGACTTGAGTTCTTGAATTATCTAATACCTTTAAAAAAGGAATTATAATGATGTAATAATAACTCAATATTTTAAATATATAAAGGAATGAATAGAACATGAATGTTTATGGTGACTACTAATCCCTGAAAACGTTAGAATGATGGGTTCTAATATAATATTTTAAGGGAAATTGGAGTTTGAAGAACTTTTATTAAGGATGAATATATGAATCTGGTTAGAAGTATATATTAAGGGAACCTATGAATAAAAATATTGGGTTAACAAATGCATAGAAAACAAAGGTGTCTATTCAAATCTAGAAGTTCTAATTATGATTAACCATGGAACTTTTTATGATTTATACACTCAAGATACGAAGTGAGGAATATTTAATAATAATCCTAAAAAGGGTATAAGAACACTCCATTAATTAAAACGTCAAACATTGAGTTATGTATGGATGCTGGGATAGAATTTATGTGGATAATAATATTTGGTTGAATCAAAAATATCTAGTTCAAATTTCTCTATGTCTCATAAAATAACCTGTAATCAAGTCATGTGTAGTTCTTTTATAAGTACTTTGAATATTTTTATATCATATGAAGAGTATATTTTCCTCACTTTGTGGGAGGTTATTATAGAATAACAAGTGTAGATGAAGTTTCCTATGTAAATAAAGGATTAATTCCTTCATAGGATAAATGAACAATTTTACCAGGGAAAATTATTCATATTGACTCACATATAATAATTCTTGAGATTCCACTCACATATAGATTGGGATCTTACATGAGGGGGGAGTTTTCTATTTGAAAATTGATTAACCAATAAATATAAATTCATAAATAATAGATTATTCATCAATAAGGTTAATATCAAATGACTAGGAATCTGAACTTTTAGATTAATGACATTTGCAAGGATGATCAATATATGTAATTTAAGGTTGTTTCGAAAGGACCTTGTCACATATTATGTGTACCTGGTATGATATGGTATGAAAAGTCTGATGTTATAACCTTTTATCAATAATTAGTAAGATACACATGTGTGTAAAATATATGTTATCTAAATTATAGTGACCTCAATTTTGTGTTACATAATTATTAAATCATTTTTAACATAAAAAATTTAATAGTAATAAATTTAAGGATTAAAAGGTTTGTTATCTGGAGAATGTTAAACTCGTACATTACATGTATATAATAAAACATAATCATTATTTAAATCATTATAAATTATATTCCTAATAGATCCCATGTTATCCTTAGTACATGTAATCACCTAAGGATATACATTAAATAAAGGGATTAACTAAAATCTTATTAAGGGGAGGGATAAAATGTGTTGAATACATAACATGAATCCAAAGTAAATGGGTGAGCATAATCAACATCTTTATATCATTGCATTGTATTATCATTATAATAATGAGGGAGAAATTTTATAAATGAATATAATTTGGTATATAAATAAAATGAAACATCATGGCATAGTGTTCAAATACCACACAAATTATTGAAAAAATCTAACATCTTGTTCACGTATAACATATGGGAATAAATCATAACATCATCATTATGAATAAATATAGAATCATTTTCAGGTATAATTCATATAATATCATGAGATATATCATGTTACCTAATTCATTGGATGGGTTATATAATTCCTGTCCCACTCATCACATTATAAAAATTTCTAAATCCTACATTCTACGTAGAGTATATTGCAATAAAAGTCAGGAAATAATACATTAAAAAGGAAGGAACTTTATAATGATTTATTAATTAATACATCAATTAGAATAACTTTAGGCTACCAAAGGAATATGAGAAATCATATTTACTATAAACATCATAATCTTTGATTGAAGAAGAAACAACTCAATAGGATTCAATGGTGTGTTTTAGAAAGAAATGTACATTAAAAACCTTTGTATTTGGCTTAAAAATAATTTTTTAATGGTGGAAACATTTATATACCAGAAATAAAAGGCAATAATAGTGAAAATATATTTAAGGAACATTATAGGAATATAAATACTAAAAATTTCATGGAATAGTGATAACCTAAAAAAATGAGTTAAGATCAAGAATAATTTTACATTAAATCCCAGATTTTTTCATCACATTTTTTCTGCTTGAATAATAAACATGTGTTTATTAAAACATATAAAAAAGTTAATTATGTTGATTTTTAATCCTATTTATCAATTACAATCATTAGATTCTTTTAATTAATTTCCTTTGTTAAAGGTGTTGTGTTTTGATTTATAATTTTCCATAAAATTTCCTATTTTTTTTTATTTCACTATGTCTATTCAAGGTTGTTTATACATAAGTATAATAAATTACATATGTTTATAATAAATGTAATTAAATATTTATATATTATATTAAATTTATATAATCCATCCATGAATTTAGTTATAATTATTGACTTGGAAAATTCATTGTAGGTGGTTAATCGACCGTTGACAAGACTTTGTCAAATGAAAAGGAAACGAAAGTATGAAATTTATTGATGCCATAAATATGATACTTACAATTGGTTAAAATGAATAATATAATGTTAACATACTATGTAATTAATCATATAATATATTTTAATAGAATTTTTTAAACGTAAGATAAGAGGATAATGAGAGGGAAAATTGATGTGAACATACCATGTTATCAATAATTATTCTTCTCTACAACACTAAACACCATTGATGCAGGGAGTTGGATGGATATTAATCCCCCATTGGTTTTGTAAGGGTATTGAGATGAATGATTTTTGAAGAAATTTTGCTTTAGTAAGAGACTGAGGAGTGTCTTTCCAAGGGAAAGAAGATGGGATATTTTTACTTTATGAGAGGGGTATTTTTAGGATACAATATTGAATAAATCATAATATCCAAGGTAAACCTTATAATAGTGATATTATTTACATTATAAAAAATACACCAACATAATAAATAGGTTTTATGAGTTTAAACCACTTTATAATTATAATTTTTCAGTTTATTAAAATAGAAAGTGGTAGAAATTAAAATTTTGTATTTTAAAGGAATACATTTGGAATTAAACGTTGGAATATAATTTTTAGTTTTGTAAATTACGTTTAATACTTTTAATTAACCCATTTATATTATTTAATTTATTTTTGTCTGAACTAACCGAGTTATTATTTATTAAGTAAATATTACGTCATTATTATGTCATAAAACATATGGTATTTGAAACCAATAATATTACTATTCATGTAAAAAATTTATAATTATCATAAAATTATCAAACATTAACTCTTGTTATACTTTGATGTGATGATTATAAAAATAATGGTCATTTTATAAAAATAATTTTCTCTATAGTTAATATTAAATTTTAATATTGAAAATATACTTTTTATGAAATAGATTAAAATGCAATTTATTAAAAATGTTCTTATATTTGTTTGAGTATTTAATTTTGATAATTATTCTATAGAATTATAATATATATATATATTCAAAAATTAATCAAAATAAATATTGTTTTTATTTAATTTTCTTTCAAATTAATATTCCACCGGTTCAATTACTATTTTGAATGACCATATTACCATCTATAAATACCAATTCATTTATTCATTCAATATTTTCCTCAGTTCCTCTCAAGGTTCTAAATTTTTCTTTTCCTAATTTTTTTTTGGGTTTTATAAAATTATGATTTTGTGTATAGTTTTTTGGGGAGATGATTTTATAAGATTATAAAAATAAAAAATTTCCCATTATACCTTTCCTATTTCTTATTTTTCTTCCATTTCTTTTTTATAAGTATAGTTTTGGACTAATGTAATGATTTAATAAAGGGTTGTTCCATTTTATTTGTATTATATGTGTAAAATAACATACAATATAATAAATCACACACTTACCTATGAATGAAATTTAATTAATAAACTATGGCTCATTACATGAATCTAGTAGACTAGTTAGGCAATGGAATGTATAAATCAAGAAATTCGTTTATTTATTTATTCATTATAATAAGTGATGTTTTATTTCAAAAATGATTATGTTTCTATTAAATTATATATCATAAACTAGTTATGATTAGGTTCATTTTTTCTAATTGTAATTAACTTCGACTCTATATGTTGAAACCTCTTGTGATTGACTCTTCTATTTTTTAATGATACATATATTCTCATATTTTTTTGGATATTTCATTCACCATTTTAAATTTAATATTCATAATTTTAGTTTTTGGATTGTATCATTAATTTTTTTGCAAACTTAAGATTAATGATTTTTAGTAATTCTATAATTTAAAATTGGAATAATTTTTTTACTTTCTATTTAATCATTTTTTCATTAAGAATTATGTTGACAGTAATGATGTTGATATTGTCATAGTTTTTCCAATATTATGATATAGTGTTTACTAATAATATATTAACTTATTTATTTATTTATTTATATTATTATCAAATATTTTTTTTTAGAATTTTAAAATATTTTAATAAAAAAATCATAAATTATCTAATTTTTAAATTATCAACCCAACATAATAATAGACCTCTCTTGGCCATTAAATTTGGAGTTTCTTCCATTATCATTGGATCTCCACATAAATTATATTTATTTAAAACCTTATATAAATATTTATGTATATGAATTACTTATATTATGAGAAATGATCAAATTTAATAAAATTTAAACCTATTAACTATAATAAAAGTGACAAGGAAGGTATATCAATGATAAAAGGAATATTTATTTCACTAGATTAGACCTAACTAAATTAAACCAATGTTTATAAGTATTTTAATAAAATAATTATTAATGTGGGTTAATAATGTTAAAATATAATTAAATCTATAGGTATAAATAATTTTAGTAGGATGTTAGATTTGTAAACTGAAGGGGGGAAATTATTAAAAATTTTATAATATGAAATTTTCCATTATAAGAATAGTCAATAAATTAAATTATAACTGATTCCAAAATTTATGTTTTTACTATAAAATATAGCATCTTTATTAATTTATTCTCATTATTTGGTGTCAAATATAAATTATGAGGTTTTTCTAAAAACGTAATATTTAAGATAAAATAACAAGACCCATTTTTCATAAATTCATGTTTTCCATTTATGCTAAAATAGATTTTAAAATATTACTTATTAGGTTTGAATAAATAGCCCTAATAACGAATTTTTCAAATTTAAAAATCAATATATAAATACATCCCAAATATAATTATATATAATGCAAATAAAATTGAGTAATTTCAAATTTATATTAATTCAAGAAATAAAATAATGAAATCAAGATAAGTAATAATTTTTTATTTTATTCACACCCCAATAGAAAAATATAACCAATAAGGAATATCACATTGAAAACACATCAAATAAAATATGAATTCATATAACCATGATCATATGGTTTAAGAAATCCCTTTCAGTCCATATCGATACCTGAAAAAGGAAAAATATAGTGACTACTAATCATTAAAACATTGCATCCCATTTCCACGAATGTTATACACTATTAAATGTAACCCAACACACATAGATCAAAATAATGAATGATTCATTTATAATAAAATGATTGATTGTTCTATCAAAAATCCCAGCTAACTTTTCCTTCCTGAAAAATTAATTTTTTCCCATGCCTCTAAAAATAGAATTTATAAAAATATAAATAATATTTATATCTTTTTTTTTTCAAAATAAAAGATAAATAAAATGATATAAAATAGAAATAAGGAATGATTTGAAAATTTAAAGGGTACTAGAATATTACAATGTTGATGTTTTCGAAAATATTCTTAAAATATACATCTCATAATAACTAACTATATCATCAATCATAGGATCAACACAATCATGTTCATGTAATGTGTTGTCTCCTTGTTATTTCCTTTAATAAAATCCATATTGTGGTAATGATGTAAAATAATTCTAGGAATATTGGCTCAGTTTTTCAACATTATTTACCAAAATAGATTCATCTTTCTCTATTGAGATATGTTGATTTATCATCATAGTAAAAAGAGGATGAATAAAAACTAGAAATCATAAGATATTTTAGAATATTTAGAATTTTTTTAATTATGTTAGGTTTAATTTTTCATTAGAAGCTTTCAAATCAAAGAATAATTTCTGAAGGCTAAAATAAATCCATGTATCCATTCTATATTTTAGTATGAGATTTTTAATGTTTCGGGATAGTATTAAATTATCTAAAAAATTGTAGAGAGTTATAGAAAATAATAATATACTATTACAAGACCATTCCCCCATTAATAAATTTCTTCAAATATTAAATTAATAAGAAAAAACTCAAAATATATTTAAAATTTCTTAAAAAATAAGAAAACTTTATAAGGGAGAAAAGATAAAAAAATAATCAAATAAATATAAGAGAAACTAGAAAAAAACATAAAAAACTCGAAAAAGTAACCCCTCAAAAGGGATTTTTATTTTAGAAAATTAAATTATTAGAATAAAATGAATCTTCTCTGGAGGTACATGGAGTAATATAATATTGAGAATTATTTATAATTTTAAAAGAAGAAGAAGAGAAAAACTAGGTACCGAATTGAGTATGTGGAAGCATACAATTTCCGATCATTAAAAATACAGAGAAACTATAGAAATAGATTCTAATAATATTTCTCTATAACTATCACTCACTCTCACACACACACACAAACTCTCTCTATCCCACTCTTCTTCTCTCCATTTCTCCCTCCCTATCCATATCTCTTTAGTGTGCTACCACCTATCATTTCTCATTTTTTAATGTTGGTTGGTATTTTGGGAGTGGTATGATTTGAAGTATAGTTACTATATTGGAATGGATTATGTATGATATAATATTGGGTTTAAATTGGTTGAGATTGTTTAAGTGGTGGATTTATGTTAATATATATGGAAATTTAGTGGGTGGATTTGAAATTATTAATATGGTGTTAAGGGGAATTTAATTTGTTCTTGGTTGGGTTTTAATAGTTGTTTTGATAAAAACATGGGTGTAGGGAGTGGGGGGTTCATTAACAGCCACCAGTGAAGTTATTCCAAACCTCTTGTACACTATACTTACTAGAGAAGGGGATAATATAAGGGAGGGATACAAGAAGACTTCTGACTTCCAGAGATAGTGTTGTAATTTTCATAATATGTTGTTGAATGTTAGGGGGGTTATAGATTCTTAGGTCAATCTCAATGTGGATGCATTTTTTTATTTGGTTATTTGTAAGGGACAATACCTATTATTATATAATAGATATATCATAAGAGAGTTACTCGAGTTCCCTAGACCATTATAGAGAGTCGATTGTAACTCTAAATCTATAATTGATCATGTAAAGAATTCATCAATAATATCTACCAATATTTCTCATTGAGATATAATATTTATGATTTAGTTATTCTATTGAGATACATCACCTTTATCAGAGAGAATCTTGAGTGATTCTTGAAAGAGTTTCCTAATCAGGTGTTTAGAAGTTTATGCTACAATTGAATACCCACAAGCATAGAGAATCATCTTTAAAATGTGGAATCAACTGTCATGGAAATTAAGTGAGGATTCAAATTTAAACACATTCACATGCAGAAGTTGACAATGATAGTGAATCATCTAGTAAAGAGTTTTGTAGTAGGTTCAATTTGACATGTTATTAAAAGGAATTCATCCATTTTAGAGGAAGGAGAATGCAGTCTTAAGTTGGAGACTGAATAAGGAATTAAAATTAATGAAATATTAACAAATGAAAAGGAAATATAGAATAAATAATAAGATTATTTTAACATGTTTTCCAAAATAGTAGATATGATATATTTATTTAGAGAATATCCTATGAATTGGATCACTAGATAAGAAACATACTTCTCAATTCTATGGACTTGGGAGTATGAAAGTGTGTTATGGAATAATTTGGCATAGAAGGAATGATATAATATTTGATCACTTTATTGAAGACAGTCTTGGTTGAAATTACCTGGAAACAACTTAAGGAGGAATTAATTAACTTATTTAGATGTGTGGTGGAGGGGGATCCAATGATATAGATTAATGGACTATATCAGACTGGAATAATAAATTTTTATATCAATGAATTTTAATAGATATCCTTTTGAATAAATTTTTTTTTCTATAAAATGAAATATGATAATGTTCATCTGGGTTTTTAAGATTGATATTGGGACCATAGTGTTAATACATGTACTATAGAATTAAGAATAACTACTAAATCTATCTGAAGGGTAAAAAAATAGTTGTTGGTGAAAGGAATTATATAATATATTTTGGAGTGAAACCAAAATCCCTTATTTTAAATGGTTGTGAGCACTAGAATATAAATAATAAAGAAGAGATAGGATTGATTAATAAATATTCCTTTGAATATAAATCCCAATATCGCTACAAATAAGAAATTACACTATGAGATATAGATAATACTATAGAAGAAGTGAGGAAAATTTACAAAGAATACACATATTTGGCTAGGATAGATATTGAAAGAATAAATGGGAGGAAATTTATGATTGTATAACATTATTGCTAGTAATAATGTAGAGGTACATTGAAATTATTTGAAGGAACCTATTTATATGTTCTAATAGCTCTATATATCTTCTATAATTTTTTGGGGTTAATTAATTTATAGGAGATTGAATAATTCTAATATTTACTATAATAAATTGTTCCTCGATATTCTAGTCTCGATGCCACTATTTTTCTACTAGCTACAATAGAGTAGTCAGTATGTAACCTTTGTAGAGTGATTCTAGAAAACCTCCACCTATTATCCGATTTTATACACTAGCATGTAAGCAAGCTTCAAGCAGTGATTCTGGTTCTTTTGAGCTAGTACCAGTTCATAGATGCCTTGTATTAGGTAGAAGTTAGGATTCTTGAAATAATATAGTTTCTTTCCTTCGCCACATGGTAGTTGTTTTCATAATTATAGGTAACTGGTGCTCCCTACAAGCATGAAATGATGAAAATTTAATCCATGCTTAATTTGAATACTTCCACTTACCCAATAAAATCCATAACATAATGTTACACTATAATGTCTAAAACTCATTTAATATAAATGATTTTAACACTAATGTTTTTTGTGGTAATTAAAACAACAACTGAGAAGCATAAAAATATTTCAATTTTTTATGATCATAATCACAAGAATAAAAAATTATGAAAGAATTATATCATGAAATGTTTTATTTAAAATGAGGAAGCAAAAATCATACAAAACATTATTTAATGATATTACCATTAAAAAATAAACCCCATTTATTAACAAAAAATTTCTCCCCCTTTGTGATTTTGTTATTCTAAAATAAATTATAAAAAAATGTAGAGAGTTCCTCACTCATTTTTACCGAGAATTTCTCGTACCATAAATATCTCATACTAAGAATTTCTCCCCCATTTTGATTATCAAAAATAACTTCTAAATGGGCTATAAAAACAATTCAAAGAAAAAAATGATCTAATTAATAGAAAAAAAATAATTATGGTAATTTGTTTAACCATCATTAATAATGCTTCAATAGAGACCACAAAAAATATTAAGATAAAAATTTATAAGTGTATAGAGATTTTTTGATATTAAATTCTTTTAGTTTTCCAAAAAAAATCAGTAAATTCTCAATCCATCAATTTTATTTTTGAAACAGTATTTTCAATAATCTATATAAATAAAAAAAAATATTTTAAAAGTAATATAGATTTTGAATGAAAATAATTTCAAGAAATTTGAACATTCAAAGAAGAACATTGAATTATATTAAAAAAAAGATTTCCTAAGATAAAAATAACACTTAAAAAAATTAAAATAAGATTAATATTAGAAAAAATGTTATCCTCTAGAAACATTTTATTTCTAATATTATTACTTCCCCCTCAATTAATTCATTATAAATATGGGGAATGACTGAACAATTTTAATTAAGAAATCAATGAAGACATAAAATATTTATGAAAAATATAAACAATTAGTAAGATAATTTTTTGAAATAAATAAATAACAGATAAATAATTGAAATTACATTCCATAAATTGTAATTAATAATGATTATGTTAATAAAATATAGAAAATTCTTTGGGAGTTTCAAACCAGGTGTGAATTAAATGCCCATTAGTCATACCTTGGGTGAAGATCAAATTTAAAAATCAACAGGCCCTTATTATGGAAATAACCTCTATGTCCATCTATATTAGTACCACATCCAATTTCTTGTACCCAAAAATGAATATATTTCTAATAATATCACACAAACATTACATTACCAAAATTGTGACTGTTGTGAAAAAATTATTAAAAATTGTTTTTTAAAAAATATTTAATTTTAAATACATCTATAAAATATTTAGCTGCTCCTAAACACTCATGTCTATCAAAGTTGAGGAAAATGTATCACAAACTAATCAAACTAAAATATCATTTTATAAAGTCAAATAAATCACAAACAAGAGGTTTATAAAAAAGATTGGCTAATTGAATATTAGTGAAAAAACATTCGAGAATTATATCAACTTTATGAAAGTGATCTTTATGAAAGTAGTATCTCCGATCAATGTTATTACTATGAGAATATTGGATGTGAATTACAGGGATACTAACTCAATTAGTTTTCACAATTTATGGGGATGTTATCTTATAGAATCCCATAGTCTAAGAGGGTATTCTTCATCCATATAATTTGGGCGTGATAGCTCCCAGTTATTATGTATTATTATTTGGATATAGAAATAGAAACATAATTTTTATTCTAACTACTCCATAAGAAAAGGGATTTTCAAAGTTTGTGTCCATATCTACTAGTGAATTTCTTTTCTTGTTTTTATCATAAAAATTCTTCATTGGGAAAATAAGTAAGTTCAATAGAAGTATCCTTTGGATAAAATTAGTTAATGTTTTTAGTTCATTTAAAATATTAAAAAATTATTTTGAGATATTTAAAATTAGATTCCTATAGATTTTATTAAAAATGGGAACAAAGAGAAACACTAAACATGATATTTGGTGGGCTCACAATAAGGTAAAGAAGAATTTCAATCATACTTCTATAATGTCTATTGTCAACCGATGTACCACCTTCATCCAATATTAGTTTATATAATGTATTCGTGGGTGATATTATCTTCATATCATGATACCTTCCAAAATCATTTTAAATGGTAATTAATATGATTACATTGGTTTTAAAAAACTCCATCAATATTTTGATAAATTTAAAAACCAATGAATAATTTGAATTATCCTATAAAAATAATTTAAAACCATTTATTCAGTAAATATGAAACTTAATTAAAAGGAATTATTTAGATATGTGAAAATAACATCATCAATATAAATTTGACAAATTAATAAATCATTTTTAAATGTTTTTATAAAAATAGTTTAATTGTATTTTCCAATTTTAAAATCATTTGATAAAATAAATTTTGATAAACTATCATACCAACTCAAGGGCAGTATTTTTAACTTGATATATATCTGGTTAACTTGAGAAGATTATTTATAAATATGGGATCATCAAAACTGGGTGATTGTTCCACATAAACAGTTTTATAAATAAAAACATTTATCAAATAATTTTTGAAATCGATTTTTAATTTTAATATTAATGTGACCGTTGAATTCTAACAAGATTCAAATGTATTCTTCTCGAGAAACATGTATAACAGTTTCACCATAGTAAATACCTTATTATTGATTGCATCCTTTAGTAACAAGTCTATCCTTATTCGTAGTGATAATATCATGATCATCTAATAAATTTCAAAAGACCCATTTGGTGTCAATAATGGGATGATCATTAGGTCATTCCACATGAGTACATATTTTATGCCTTTGAAATAGGTTCAACTCATATAACATGAAATGTTACTAATTTTTATTATTAATTACATCATAAAGGGTTTGAGGATAAAATTTATAGATAAAGTCTTTATGTTTAACCTCATTTAAGACTGAACTTATAATATGAGTTCTAGATTGAAATTCTACATTAACATTATTTGAGGGATGTTATTTTGATTAATATCATGATATGGGAAATTTAGTGGATATAGGTAATTTTCTCCATCAATATCTTTAGAAGGTTATGGTTTAGGTAAGGTGAAACTATCTTAGTCCATGAAATAATCACTATGAAGATAATATATAAATACATTATCATCAAACATGATGAAAAATGAATCATATAAGATTTTTTCATCTTATTGGAGACTCAATATGCTTTATTAGAGTTAGTGTACCAAATAAATATACCTTTATTATATTTGAGGTCAAAATTTACTAGGTTTCACATGGTTTTAATGATAAAACATTTACACCCAAACTTAGTAAAATAGATAAATTTAGAAATTTTTTCTTTCTAAGATCTAAAGGGGATTTCTTAAGGATGGGTCTTATGATAACAAGGTTTATAATATAGTAAGACGTATTTACCACATCTGTCCAAAAGTATTGAGATATATTAAATAATTTTAAATGAGTTAAAAATAAAATTTATGTTTACTTTTTCATATTTAACAAATCAATTTTTTTGAGGTGGTATAGGAGCAGAGAAGGAATGGTGATAACCTTAAGAAGAAAAAATTTCATACAAGATTTTATTATCAAAATTTCCCCCACGGTCCATCTATAGAGTAAGACCTTCTAGATTTTTTCATTTAAAAAAATTATGATAATATTATAATGACTTTATAGGTAAAATTTTAATGATCTAAGAAATAATCCCATGTATATCTTGTATAATCATTTATTATTATAAAGGTGTAAGATTTACCTTATATACTGGTCCAAAAAGATCAATGAGTACAAGTTATAAGGAATTAGAGGTGGAACCAACCTTTTTAGAAATAGGGGAATTTTTTTCTTGTTAAGATGAAAAGGATCACAAAAAATGTTACATTTGAATGAAAAATGTAACATCCCATGATTTTAGGAAACAAACACTATGAACGAAAACATACTTGATACTCCACATCGATCTTTAACGAACCACTAAATATTATTATTTAATTGTTACCACTATAACTAAGTTGTTCAAATGGATGGTAGGAAAATTATTAATAGAATTATTAATATATTATTTATACATGTATATATAATTAATTTTATTAATTATTAATTAAAAATTAATGTAAAACCCGTTTTAAAATAAAATAATTTTTTTATAAAAAACCATTTAAACATGAAATAGTGTGTTTTTTACAAATAAATAAACAAATCACACTTTTGGTAATATATTAATGCTATATATATTTAATATATTCAATTTAGTTTTTAAATTTCATTTTATGTGTTTTGTAAACATGATGTCAGAACAAATCCAATTTTGGGCATACAATAAGTATATTTCGAAAAAGGAATTTTTTAAACTTTTGATGGAGCACTTGCGTTAAATCTATATTTTTCACTTTAATAAATTATTTTTAAAAAATTAGAATATTATTTGTAAGTGATGTATCAGAAATTAATTTTGTTAATGTTTTGTTTTTTTTCTAATAAATTTCATCTTTTGATGACTAGTAAAGAAATACTATATTTTAATTGAAAATATATTATACATAAAATTTATTAATAGAGTTAAATTACATATTTGAATTGTTTCAAATTATAATTAGATTATTTTTAAACTATTAATCCAATGTAGTTCATGGGAATAAATTTCACATTGAATTTAAATATAAAAACATTTAAATATTTTGAAATATTTTACTTTAAAAGCTCATTTTATCATTCTGTCAATGAGATTAGTTTTTAATTAATTTCTAAAATTTATATGTTTCGAATTTTTTGAAATGGATTGCATATTTTAAATAAAATGGTCCTAAAATATTTTACAGTTCCCTTTTATTTTTTGGACAAAATATAAAAAGTAACTTTTGGAATTTTTATTACCACGATTAAGTAAAAATCTTGGAATTAAGGGTAAAATCAATATGATAAATATTATAAATTTACCTTAACACTTGTATAAATTTTATTATATAAGTATTTTTCATCCCCAAGCATTAATGGATCATTTATGAGACCAGTTATGGCCTTTTTTATGGAAATATAACCTTTTTAATATTATATTTGTAACACCTTGAGATTTTATGAGAAATATTATTTTTAATTTATTTTATGTACTGTGTTGTTTGATACACCAAGATTAGCTTGCTCTATACACAACACCGTATTATCTTTTAGTATATGCAAACACTAATCTTGGCTTGTGTTGCACGCAAGAGCGACCTTCCTCGATAGCATGTATTGTACGAAATATCGAGTTTCACTAAACAACGATATATTGTGATGAACTAGACATTATGAATAATATTTAATAAATTTGAAATTTTATTACATAATAGTTTATCTTACACATATTCTAGAACTTGGTATGAGAACAAAATAAATATTTCGGGTAAAATAATTATTTTTCAAAAAATGCAGTTTTGCCGCCTTTTGATGGCGCACCCATTTTAAATCTACTTTTTAACAAGTTAATAAGTTAAATATTAAAAAATAAACTTATATTTGTGAGTCAGGATATAAAAATTTATGTTGGATAAAGTTTTGATATTTTTCTGAAAACGTTCATATTTTGATGAATAGTAAAAATACGCTAAATTTTAATTAAAAACAACTTTTTTCATCAAGATAATTTATATGGTTAAATTATTATATGGAATGGTTTTAAAGTATAAATAAAATATATTTTTACCATTTAATATAATGTTTGTCATTATCATTAATTTTACATTGAATTCATAGGTAAAAACATTTCAATCTTTTGCAATATTTTAAATAAAAACTCATTTTTTTAGACAACGAGATTAATTCTGAATTAATTACTGCATCTTCTGTGTCCTAAATTTGAAAAAATAGATTCCATATTTGGAATCAATAGGTATAAATTTTGTTAATACGATACTTTTTATTTTTGGGCATTATGAATAATAACTACGTTAAATTTTATTTACCATACTTAAAGTTAAATCAGACAATTAAGGGTAAAAAAAATATTATAAAATTACCCTAACACTTGAAAAAATTCTATTGGATGAATCAAATTCGACCCATATCACCTAATTGTCTAAATAGATTCATTTAATGGACTTTTGACCATGAAAATGATATAATTATTATTAAAACCAAAGAAAGAGACAACATGTCACTCCCTTATATCTTATAAGTGTAATAATTTTAATTTAGTGATAAAATTCATAAAACATCGAACATAAATAGTCACCGGAAATATAATAAAATTATCTAAATCATGTGAATTTATTTATAATTTTTAGGTTTTCAATAATTATCATTAATGGTTACACAATAGTGATGTAGAAATTATCTATTTAGTGAAAAATAAATAATAAAGTTTTTATTAAACTAATAGTGAACATAAAATGCACACACACATGACCGAACCTTATTGGTCTTGTAAATGTAAACCATAGGCATACAATGGTATAATATTTGACCATTTTGAGCCTTATAAAAGTGATTATGACACTTATATTATATTTTTTTAAATGATGTCAAAGTTTTCACCTTCATAATTTAATAAATATAACAATTTGAATGTTGTGATTTTAAGATAATAAATTTGAGTAAAAGTATTCTTATGGAAGATATTATATTTATATTCTTCATAGTATATTATTTTTAATTTTTATGAAAAAACAAGTAATTTAAATAATTATACAAAAATGTTTTAGTAATTATTTTATTTAAGGATATATCAAATAAATGGTTTTAAAAATATCAAAATAAATTTTATTGAATAAAACAACGTGCTCCATGAATTGTTTAGATGAATATAACAAGATAGGAATCTATTAAATATTTTTTTCGAATATATCTTCTATCTGGATTTTATTTAATTTAAAATAAATGAATAGTGTCAAAATTGAAACTATTGTTATTTTATAATAATAACATATTATTAAATTGTTTAAAAATCACAAAAATATTTAAAAATTCTAAATTAAAATTTATATGGTCTAAAATGTCATAAAGTACCCAATTATGGAAAATTCACTACAAATAAGTAATTATTTATAACAATTTAGAATTTAGAATATTATTACCTCAAATAAAATTAAATAGATTAAATAAGGATAAATCTAGTTGATAAGGTTTAAAATAAATTCCCAACATGTCTAAATTTTATTGGTTGATGAGATTAAAACCCTATCTCATATCATATTTTAATTGAGTCATTTTTTTGAGGTTTTTAAGTGGGGTTTGATTATATTATAAATTAATTTTTTTGAGGTTTCCAAAAGTTCCCCTCTCCTCCCTTATAAAATGGCACCTCCTCCCTCTCATATTCACAACATTTTGAGACTTAAAGCTTGGCCAAACCCCGAAAATTTATATTTTAAACTTTCCAAGAAACCTACTAGAGGTACTGGTATTCTTCAAAGTCCAACTTTAGTGCCCTAAGAGGAGGTTAAAAAGAGGCACGTCGAGGAAGAGGTAATATCCTTTACCGATTAATTCAAATTTATTTCTTCTTCTACTTCCTCTAATTTATTTGTTTCATTATAAAGTAATAACATAAGTATCAATAATATAATGATATGTTATTATTAATATTAAAAAACCATATTTCACCTTCAATCCATCCTATGAAAAATGAAATCACCGCGCGTGCGTACGAACGGCTTACCGTCTCCACGCCGTGGTGTAATATGTTTTCCAACACCACCTTACTTGGAAGGGTATAATGGTGGAAATAATAACTATATATGATTATTATTAAATGATATTAATTATGAGATATTATATCATCCCCTCTAATTTTATTCTATAATTATGGGAACAATATCATCGCTCGTGTATATGTACGAATTACCGTCTCCACGATGCGATGAGATTCATTCTTCATGTTAACCATTCAAGAATGATTATAAAGTATATATAATGAAAAATAATGAAATATATGACCTAATAATGATAATGTATTTATTTATATATATATTTACGTCATCTACTTACTTCCATTCAAACCAATAAGGAAATGAAAACAACATTCATACGTACGTACGGCCTACCGTCCCCATGAGCGGTGTATTTCATTTCATTTATCTATCTATTATACATATATATAATGAATATATATGATATATATATCATGTTTTACATTCTAGAAGTAAGTAAATAATGATATAATTAATAATACTATCAATAACAAGAAGTCCAAACACGTACGATAAATGATACGATTATTACCCAAAACATTGATTTAACATGAAATTAACAAATGAACGGGTAATATAAAATCCTATGTGAATCATATATGATACCATAAATATTATTATGGTTCTATTACAAGTTTATAATATGTTTAAACACACTATACAGAAGTTTCGGACACGTACAAAAGAAATTGGACCTAAGGTAAGCGATTATTTTGCAAATCACATTTTTTATCCGAGATTGCTTATATATAAGTATTTACTGAGGTTATATTTATCATCCATGTCCGTATTTTATAAAAATGTTTTCATAAAATGTTTAATATTCTTCCATGTATGTTTAAAGTCATTTTTACTCTTTTTTTACTTTTACCACATGGTATGGAAGGAATCTTTCTTATGTTTACCAAATGAGGTACTATTTGACTTTTCCGGTAAAAGTTTGAGAAGAATGTTTTTTTAAATTATATGACATGAATTGATTTTTTTGATGCTTCCTCTACAAGATTTCATGATTATTATCATTAAAAATCCTTTTCTTTTAAAATTTCATTGCATTTTGAGAAAATAAAATGATTTTGAAGAAGAAAGGATATTTTCCACAAGAATTCATTTCAAGTGTTTTATCCTAAGATGACATTCGTTAATATGGTTATGTTTCAAGTATAATTTCCATATTATTTATATGTTTATATTTTTTTAGGATGAAATGATATCCTTTTATTTTATATTGATTATTCCATGATGGGATGATGTTTATGAATCCCAATTTATTTGTTGGGTTATGATGAATGATTTATGTTTATTTTGTGGCACACTTACGAATGATTTAATTATGAGATGGGTGGGACCTATATATCCCTCCAATACATTGGGTAAAGATTTTTATCTGAGGAGATAGACCGGGCTGGAACGGAAAGAAAAATCCGGTTCAGTAATACAGGGATAAAACGGTAAGTAAACCCATTTTAGTAATGGACTTTGTCCACTATGATGGTCTCGGCTAAAATGCCTTGGATAATATGAAAATCATAACATGTGGTTAATGGTTTTTGGTAATTAAATGTTTTATTCCCATGCTATTTCATCATGGTTAATGTTCCTTTATGATCTATGTTGTATGCACTACAAAGATTTATGTCATTACCCATGATTTTTATGTTTTATGTTCATGTTCTTACGCACAAATGTTTAGGGATTGTTTTATGTTCTCCATTTTTACCCTTACTGAGCATTTGAGATCACCCTTTTTATGTTTTCTTTTTACCAGGATATAAAGAAAGGTTTTAGGTAAGAAAACAAATGGGGAAGATCTTTATGGGAGATGTTAAAGTTCTTTCACCATGATTAGAAGATTATATTCCGAGTTTCCAAAGACACTAAACTAATACGGTCCTCAGTCGTCTGTTTTTGTCATGTATTATGTATTCCCAAAAAGTAATGTAATGTCTATATATGTCAAATTTAGGTCTCTATAGTTGGTATCAGAGAAAATAATTATTTAACCTTTGGAAACTAGGATGTGAAAACTTTAGTGAGATCCCTAGAGATATTTATAAGGTGTGTCTAGGGATGTCCCTAAGGTTAAGTATAAGTATAGGTTATAGTCTTAGAATTATTATAACGATCATGAATAACCTAGGATTAAACCTAAGATGTTAGAGATTGAAATTACTCCCCCTGATTATGTTTTTATCCTAGTGTGATTTTTTCCGCTCACACTATTCTTTTTTGGTTTTAGAAAATAGCTGGAATCAAGAAGATTCAAGTTAATTGAAACTATGATGGACAATGGAATGATATTCTTCATGATCAAGAAAATGAAACAAGATTTGGAAGGCGAAACATCATTATTATTACTAATCAACAATCTCATAATATGATCAATAATCTCAACTTTGGTAAGTTTCCTGACTCAGCTAATAAGAGAATGATGGAGTTTAATGATGATCATAGAGGAAAGAAAGTTCAATTTTCATCATGTAAATCATGTGGGAAGTGACATCAAGGAGAATGTTTCAAAGGAACTGGATGATGCTTTCAGTGTGGAAAAGAAGGACACAAATCCAGTAATTTCAAAGGAAAGGGTTCAGTTAACACTATAGACAAAGATAATGGTATTTCTAAGACATCAACAGGAGTTAAATGTTTTAAATGTGGAATGTGCAGGCATTATGAAAACCAATTTCCTAAAGGAAAATCTTAATAAGAGAATCATCATGGTTGTATGGGTAGTATTTATGTTAGAGATAATGAAGAAACTAAAAATGATATAGAAGATGAAAGAATTGTGGAGGAATAAAATGATTAAGCTATGTCAATGGTTTAAGAAGATAGTGGAATGATTGTATGTTTATCTAGAGTTATGTTAATGGTACTATAGAATGAAGAAACATATAAGGACTGTTACACTATTTTTTTTCTTAATGTATTTGAATGTATATGTTGAATGGTACTGGTAACCATGAATGGTTATTCAGATATTTTTGGAAAGAAGATGATTTGCGCATAATGAATGGATATGGAGAAAATAATATGTTTTATAGTATTAATAAGCTCATGACTGATATAAGGAAAAAGTGACATCATGGTATGAGTATATAGGAATTTTGGGATTTTGGTATGTGGAAATAATTAACTTTTGACACATTCATGTCTTCACTAACGTTCTATGGTAATTCAGGTTTCATGAGAATACATGATTAAGGTATTAATTTGTTTGGAATATGACCATCAAGATATATCTTATGATATATGGGGGATAAATGATGGTATTCACATGCTTGGTAGATAACCTCTCAAGTAATATTTTTCTTTATAATATGAGATTGGATAGAAGTATGTTGGATAAGCCTAAAGATTAGAATGAATTATGCTGGACATCAGATAGTATTGTTTATGGATAGTTATTTTTGATATTATTTCTGAAATGTAATAATAGTATTGCTTAAGAAAAAGGACAACGCATAGGATGGGTGACAACCCATCACGTCGGACAAGGATGTGGGAATCGAACCCACAACCAAAGTGCGAAAGGCCTTTATCACCTACCACTGGCCTACAAGAAGTCCTAGGTTAGTATAAATTAATTTTATTTTATTAAGAGTTATTATATATGAAGTATAAGTCAATTTTAGAAACCATTTATGATTAATCTCAACATAGATGGACTTATGTATATTTAATAACTTGTGCTAACCTTTTTGTGATAGAGACAGATGGAATGACTTATCATTCTATCGCATGATCTACGAACACTTCAAGAATGAAAAATTCAACTTCATTTCTTTAAATAAGAGATGAAGTGGAAATTGTTCATGGAATAACCAATAATGATATTACACTGAAATCAAGTAAGTATTTCTCCTTATGAAAAAATTCATCAACTTTAGTCAAATGATATTGAAAACCAAAAATGTTGTCCTAGTGCTCTCATATCCGATGAATCAAATGGTACCTTATATCATCACAAATTTATAGCTTTGTGATTGTTGGATTTTATCATATCCATGTTCTCTACCACTCTCCATCAGAACATGATGGTTAGATTTCTCCTCCATATCCATGTTTTCACCTATGTTCTCCTATGTGGAAACCCAATGATGAGTTAATTTGGGTAACCATTACATTTCTTAATTTAATTTTTAAAATTAAATTTTAGCATTCCTTTTTACAATGTGGGTTTCGATGAAAGAAAATTTCACACAGTAGACCATTTATAACCCCGACGAATTTCGAGGGAGAAATTCATTTTAAGGGGGGTAGAATGTAACACCCCGAGATTTTATGAGAAATATTATTTTTAATTTCATTTTTGTCTTATGTTGTATGCTACACCAATATTCGCTTCCTCTATACGCAACACCGTATTAGATTGTAGTATATGCAAACACTATTCTTGGCTTGTGCTGCACGCAAGAGTGACCTTCCTCGATAGCGTGTGTTGTACAAAATACCGAGTGTCACTAAAAAATGATATATTGTTATTAACTAGCCGTTATGAATAGTATTAAATACATTTTGAATTTTATTACATAATAATTCATCTTACACATATTCTAGAACTTGGTATGAGAAAAAAATAATTTTTTCGGGTAAAATGAGTATTTTTCAAAAACTGCAGTTTTGCCTCCTTCTGATAGCGCAAAGATTTTAAATATAATTTTTAACAAGTTAACAAGTTAAATTTTACAAAATAATCTTCTTCTTGTGAATCAAGATATAAAAATTTATGTTGGATAATGTTTTGATATTTTTCTGATAACGTTCATATTTTGATGAATAATAAAAATACGCTAAATGATAATTAAAAACAACTTTTTTCATCAATATAATTTATATAGTTAAATTATAATATTGAATGGTTTTAAATAATAAATAAAATATATTTTTACCATTTAATATAATGTATGTCATTATAATTAATTTTACATTGAATTCATAGGTAAAATCATTTCAATCTTTTTCTATGTTTTAAATAAAGAACCGTTTTTTCGACAACGAGATTAATTTTGAATTAATTACAGATTCTTATGTATCTTGAATTTGAAAAAATGTATTCCATATTTGGAATCAGTAGGTCCAAATTATTTTAATAGGCTATTTTTTATTTTTTGGCATTATGAATAGTAACTACGATAAATTTTATTTACCACATTAAAGGTTTATCACACAATTAAGGGTAAAAATAATATTATAAAATTACCCTAACACCTTCCAAAATTATATTGGATGAATTAAAGTCGAAAAATATCACCTTAGGGTATAAATAGATTCATTTCATGGACTTTTGACCATGAAAAGGATGTAATTATTATTAAAACCAAAGAAAGTGACAACATGTCACTCTCTTATATCTTATAAGTGTAATAATTTTAATTTAGTGATAAACATCATAAAAGTTCGAACAGAAATAGTCACCAGAAATATAATAAAATTATATACATCATGTTAATTTATTTATAATTTTTAGGGATTAAATAATTATCATTAATGGTGACACAATAGTGATGCAGAAATTGTTTATTTAGTGAAAAATCAATAATACAGTTTTTATTAAACTAATAGTGACCATAAAAGGAACGAAAACCTGAAAAAAACATATTGGTAGTATACATGTAAACCATAATAATTCAATGGTCTAATATTTTACCATTTTGAGCGTTATAAAAGTGATTATGACACTTATATTATTTTATTTTAAATGATGTCAAAGTTGTCACCTTCATAATTTAATAAATATAATAATTTAAATGTTGTGGTTTTATGATGATAAATTGGAGTAAAAGTATTCTTATGGAAGATATTATATTTATCTGAATCATAGTATTTTATTATTAATTTTTATGCAACATATATGTATATTAAATAATTATACAAAAATGTTGTAGTAATTATTTTATTAAGGGAGATATCAAAGAAATGGTTTTAAAAATATTAAAATAAATATTATATGAACAAATTAATGTGCTTCATGAATTTTTTAGAAGAATATGAAAAGTTATGAATCTATTAAATATTTTTTTGAATATATCCTCTGTGTATATTTTATTTAAATTAAAATAAATTAATAGTGTCAAAATTGACACTATTGTTATTTTATAATAATAACATATTATTAAATTTTTTAAAAATCACAAAAATATTCAAAAATTATAAATTTAAATTTATATGGTCTAAAATTTCATAATGTATCCAATTATGGACAATACACAAAACATAATTCATTATTTATAACACTTTAGAATTTAGAATATTATTACCACAAATAAAATTATATAGATTAAATAAGGATAAATCAAGTTGATAAGATTTAAAATAAATACCCAACAGGTCTAAATTTTATTGGATAATGATATTAAAACCCTATAACATCTAATATTCTAATTTAGTCATTTTGGAGGTTTTTTATATGGGTTTTGAATTTATTATAAATTAATATTTTGGAGGTTTCCAAAAGTGCCCCTCTCCTCCCTTATAAAAGGGAACCTCCTCCCTCTCCTCTTCACAACATTTTGAGCCTTAAAGCCTAGAAAAAACCTATCCATTTATCTTCTAAAATTCCCAAGAAACATACTAGAGTTCCTTTTCGTCTTCAAATACCAACTTTAGTGCCCTAAGAGGAGGTTAAGAAGAGGCGCGTCAAGGAGGAGGTAATATCCTTTATCGATTCTTTCAAATTTATTTCTTATTCTACGTCCTCTTATTTATTTGTTTCATTATAAAGTAATGAAAATAGTATCACTCATATAATTATATTTTATTATAAATATGAAACAACCCTATTTCACCTTTTATCCATCCTATGAAAAATAAAATCACCGCGCGTTCGTACGTACGGCTTACCGTCTCTACGCCGTGGTGTAATCTGTTTTCCAACACCACCTTACTTGGATGGGTATAATGGTGGAAATACAAACTATATATTATTATTATAACATGATACTAATTATGAGATATTATATCATCCACTCCAATTCCATTCAATTATTATGGGAACGATATCATCGCTCGTGCGTACGTACGGATTACCGTCTCCACAACACGATGAGATTCATTCTCCATGTTAACCATTAAAGAATGATTATAAAGTATATATAATGAATAATAATTAAATATATGACATAATAATGCTACTTGATTTATTTATATATATATTTACATCATCAACTTACTTCCATTCAATTCAATAAGTTAATGAAAACAACGTTCATGTGTACTTACGACCTACCATCCCCATGAACAATGTATTTCATTTCATTTATCTATCTATTATACATATATATACTGAATATATATGATATATAAATAATTTTTTACATTTTTTAAGTAATTAAATACTGATATAAGTAATAATAATATCAAGAACAACAAGTCCAAACATGTACGATAAATGATACGATTATTACAGAAAACATTTCTTTTACCTGAAATTGACAAATAAACGGGTTATATAAAGACCTAAGTGAATCATATATGATATAATAAATATTATTATGGTTCTATTACAAGTTTATAATATTTTTAAACATAATATACAGAAGTTTCAGATACGTACAAATGAAATTGGTCCTAATGTAACAGATAATTTTGCAAATCTCATTTATTATCCGAGATTGCTTATACATAAGTATTTACTGGGGTTATATTTATCATCGACATAATTGTATTATAAAAATGTTTTCATAAAATGTTTACTATTCTTCCATGTATGTTTAAAGTCATTTTTACTCTTTTTTTACTTTTACGACAAGGTATGGAAGGAATCTTTCTTTTGTTTACCATATGAGGTACTTTTTGACTTTTCCAGCAAAAGTATGAGAAGAATGTTTTTTTAAATTATAAATATTTAATGGATTTTTTTGATGATTCCTCTAAAATATTTCATGATTATTTTTATAAAAAATACTTTTCTTTTAAAATTGCATGGCATTTTCAGAAAATAAAATGATTTTGAAGAAGAAAGGATATTTTCCACAAGAATTCATTTCAAGTGTTTTATCCTAAGATGATATTCTTTAATATGGTTATGTTTCAAGTATAATGTCCCTATTATTTAGATGTTTTGATTTTTTATGATGAAATGATATCCATTTATTTTATATGGATGATTCTATTATGGTACGATGTTTATGAAACCCATTTTATTCCTTGGGTTATGATAAATTATTTATGTTGATTTTGTGGTACACTTAAGAATGATTTAATTATGATATGGGTGGGACCTATATCTCCCTTCAATTAATTGGGTAAAGATTTTTATCTCATGAGATTTACATGACTGGAATGACAAGTAAAATCTGGTTCTGTATTACAGGGATGAAACGACAAGTAAACCCGGTTCAGTAATGGACTTTTTCCACTATGATGGTCTTGGAAGTAATGCCTTGGCTACTATGGAAATAATTACATGTGCTTAATGGTTTTCCACAATTACATGTATTATTCACATTCTATTTTATCATGGTTAATGTTCCTTTATGATCTATGCCTTATGCACTGCCAATATTTATGTCATTACCCATGATTTCGATGTTTTATGTTCATGTTCTTACGTTCAAATGTTTAGGGATTGTTTTATATTCTCCATGTTTACCCTTACTGAGCATTTGAGCTCACCCTTTTTTATGTTTTCTTTTCCCCAGGATATAAAGAAAAAATTTAGGTAAGAAAACAAATGGGAAAGATATTTATGGGAGATGTTTAAGGTCTTTCCCCATGATTTGAAGATTATGTTCTGAGTTTCCAAAGACACTAAACTAATACAGTCTTTGGGCATCTGTTTTTGTCATGTATTATGTAATCTGCCAATGTAATGTAATGTATAAGTATGTCAAGATTTAGTTATCTACAATATTAAAAGAATTTTTAATTTTGTTATATTTTTTTAATTACGTGTTTTTATTTTTTTATTGTCCAAATCCTTAATGTCCTCCTCAGAAATGATGAAATAATATCACTAGTATCTTCAGTACACTGATATTTTATTATGCTTTTATTGACATGTTCATTGCAAGGCAGAAAAATTTGAAAATTTGTTAACCTACCAACTATTGTAGAAGTGGCGTGCAGGGTCGAACCACATAGAGAATGTGAGTAGACACTAAGAATATCCTCTTAGAAGAATGTTAAGATAAATGAGTTCTTAACATTATTAAAAACTAAAGAATTTTAAAAACTAAATGAAAATGTAAAAATGACTATTTTAATTTACTAAAATTATCTAAGTGAACTAAATTAAGCTGTGGAAGAAACTGGTGGATATGGATAGTGTCAGAGTCATGACATCAGTTTAGGTTCATGCAATGCCAATTTTTTAATTCCCACATCTGAATATTTATTTATTAAATTATCACTGATTCTAAATTTATATAAAAATACTACCACATCTCATTCTATGATTTTAGATAGAATTCTAATTTTCACATAAATTATCCGTTATTTCATTCCCTTTAGTGACAAATAATTTGTGTGTCATTGTATTATTGAATCACATGGTGAAATAAAATTACATATTTATCACAAAGTCAACGTATCTACCTGGGTTAGGTTCACTCACATGATATCACTTATTAGGATTCACTCATGCATGTTTGAAGGAAAGTGCACACAAAATATTAATATTTTCAATTAATATACATATTTATTTAGAATTCGATCATGCTCACGATTGAATTCTGGATAAATAAATTCATTGATGAACTCCCAACCATGATTACATATTAGGTATAACCTTAAATATCACTAAATAATTCTTGTATAACCAAAATGATAATTAATTAAAATGTAGATGTAATTAATTAAATAAAAATCCAATTAAAATTAATTCAAAAATCAATCAATCATTGTTTAAAAATAACAACATGCAACAATTTTAACTTTCTTCACAACTTCGACACCAAGAATATTATCCAAACATCATGAAAACACAACATAAAAAATAAATAAATGATGTCACTAGGTTCCTGTCAATGCGAGGAACACCACAAGCTATCGCAGATGATCACAAAATAACAACCTTCAATCCGTCAATCGCTTCAATGTCGAACCACATAATCATGAAACCACAAAAATTAATGGATCTATATTAACTCTTGGTACACACTGATAATATTCATAAGTGAAGGGAACCGTTGCGCACATCGATGAGGCACCCGAACTGCCACTGTGCTCTCGAAATGGAGGAGGTTGGTCACCAACTATTGTTCTAGTTAGAGGAGGATGTCCGTATTGATGGTGCAACACCTGTATTTCACCTGCAGAATTGTTGGGGGGGGGGGAGGGGAATGAAAAGTGATGGTGGGATGGGGAGTTGGGGTTGGGGCATGGAGGGGAGGGGGAGAATGGGAGATATAGAGAGGGGTGGGGCGTGTGGGGGTACAGATAGGGGATACACGTATTAGGGGATTGGTGGGGTGATGGGGGAGGGGGGCAGAGGGAAGGGGAGTGCGCTAGGGGGTGAGGGGTAGGGAGGTGGAATAGATCAAGGGGGGTTGGGGTATGGGGTCCTGGAGGGAGGGGTGTGGAGGGGGGATGGGGGATGTAGCCTGGTCAAAGGGGTGGGGAGTTGGGTGAGTTGAGTGTGGAAATTAGAGGGGAGGGATGGGGGGATGTGGATAGTTAAAGGGTTGGGGGCATGATAGGGGGAAATGGGGCGTGGAAGGTGGAGTGGTTCTAGGGTTAGGGGTGGAGAATAAGGCAAAAAAAAATTCAAAATAAAAAGTTAAAACTAAATTTAAATTTAAATTTTAAAGTAATCTAATAATTGAAAATTAAAATAATAATAATAATAATAATTAAAAAAAGTACTAATAAAAAAATAATAAAGTATAATTATATAAATACAAATTATATTTATAACTTAAATTAATATAATTAATCAATAAAATAAACTAATAATAAAAAAACTAATATTAATTAAACTACTAAAAAACTAAATTATAAATTTTAATAAGGAAAAAAACTAATAAAAGCTAAAAATAATAATAAATAAATAAAATTGATATAAAATTAACTAAGAACTTTAAAAATAACTAAAATATTAAACTATAAAAATAACGTAAAATTACAAGAAGTAGTTAGAAAAGTAATTCAAAATAAATTGAAAATTATAAAAAATGTTAGCTAAATCCATGTACATAAATCATAATCACCTAAATCCATTTCCACTTACATAATATGGGTAAATAATTATCTTTCTTGTGTGAGGGGAACTACCACATCACGAACCAATATAATTAATTTCCCATCACTATCTCTCAAGGCTAGTTATAATGATAGAATTAATGTATATTTATTATATTAATTACCTATTTATCATTAATAATAATTAATATATCATTTACATTCTTACATTTCTATGCCAAAAAAATGAAAATGTCGTTCGTGAGTACGTGTGGACTATCACCTACACAAAGTGATATGATTCATTTTTCATTACCACATCACATGAAAGATTTAAATAAGTATATTCAAATTATTAATAATATATTAATGATATTATTATCATTTGAGGAAGATAAAATAAATTTTTACCTTCTTTCCATGATGATCATTGAAAAATGGAAATGTTACTAAGACGTATACAACTTACCATCTGCATGACTAAATCATAGTTTATTTTTTATATCCATAGTTAATTGATGGATTTAAAAGTATAATTGATGTATAAAATTGATTATTATTCCATTAATATTATTCTTTAGATAATGGAGTTATGACCACTTTTATTATTGACATCATAACAAATACATGTTACACTCAAGCACCAAATATTATAAAAAATTCCAACATTAAATTAAATAATTAAGTAATTGTTATAACATGATAACATGGTAATATGTTATATAAGAGTAATAATAAACATGAAAATGTTCTCAGTAATGTAAATTATTAACATAAGTTTATTATTTAGGAAGAAAATGGACATATGTGATGAATCATACTCAGGGTAAGACACTCTTTAACTAAAACAACATTTTAAATGTTTTAAAGATTTATTCTTATAAATATTTCACTTTCATGTCCATATAGTAAAAACTGTTTTTATGAATGTATTTATTTAGAGAAAAATGTTTTAAAATATTAATTATTATGTTTCTTTCAATTATTTCGAATTATTATGAGACACCTTGATTTGATAATGAATTTTAAATATTTAAAATGGGTTTTTCAAATGGATTAATTATTTCTATAACATAAACTTTTTTCTTATGAATACAAATATAATTTTAAGAGTAAAATGTTGAAAATAACATGCTTTTATGAGTAATTATTATGTAATAGTACATGGACATTTAATGGATGGTTCTGTGATAAACAACATATGGGTGGTTCTGTACTAAACCAAGGATGGGTGGTTATGTTATAACCCCTAATGATTTAGGTATAAAATTTTGACATATGAATTACATTTTAAGAGTGAAATATATGTAATTCAATTGCATAGTTATTATATTTATAAGAGATAATAATATAATTATGTCCCATGGTACCTCAATATTTTTTCTACGATTGATATGGGTTTTATGGTAATCCTGTGAGTACAAATAAATTATTAAATGAGCATATTTTTAGAGGAAATTATTTACAACTTATTATGGGTGAAAAGTATTACATTATGATATAGTTTTCATGGGTTTTGATGTCTATTAATTAAATAAAAGTTTAATTTTTTTTTATTTCCTCACTTAACTTTTGTGCTCATCCAATATTTTAAAATGTTTCTTATAGGTCTTAAGAAAGATTTGGGGTATGGATGTGATGAAAGAAAAATTGTGAATATATACCCGCATAATAAATCATGTTTTATTTTAGAGATTTTTGTTTGCTGGAAAAAATAGATACTGAGTATAAGTGTCTACCTATAATGTATGGGTTTACTATTTGTATGTTTTTACTAGTTTTCTGAAACTATAAACTAAAAATAACATTGAATGTGAATTCTATTTAAAAAAAAGAATATATAATGTTTAAGGATGGGGACTTATAGTTGGTATCAAAGGATGGTTTAGAAAACCTTAGAGATTATAATGTTTTCTTTCGATTTAGGGATATAATCATGGATTTATAATTTTAAGGTTGACCATAAGTTTAGTTTCCTAGAAATCCCTTTGGAGGCTTTAAGTTATTAAATTTTACGGTGACTAATGATATTTTTAGTGACATTTATTTTTTGATGTAATTATGGGTTATTATATTTTTTTGTGAAAACATAAAGGGATGAGATAACCATAGAGGTTAAAAAATGTAATAGTAATTTTTTATAAAATTATCATTTTTTTAGGAATGTTATAATTATTATATAGTTTTATAAAAATTAAAAACCACAGGATGGGAGATAACACATCACATTCAAAAAGTCCACACATTTTGAACCCACAATCAAAGGGCGACAAGGGTGTATAACCTACCACAAGCCTATGTGATGTCCCTATTAATATGAAATTTTTATTTTCACTTTAAAAATTATTTGGATGAAGATTTGTTTCTTGGTAACATATTTTTTGTCTATTATATCTCCATGGCATTGGAAAATAATTTGTTAATTAAGTGATTAATGTTATTTTGGAAGATGTTTGACATTTGGGGAATCCAATAAATTTAAGGAAAATATAATACTATGGGATTTTATATAAGGAGTAAAGGTTTAATTATATTTTGGAAGAATAGATTATTTTACTATTTACTTACTTCAATTCATGTTATTTATGAAATTTTTAGCGTATATTAAAGATTATTAGGGAAATTACTTTTTTCTATAAGAATTAATGATTAATTGAAATTATTTTGAGAAAAATGTTACGATTTATCTTGAAATAACATTTGATGAATTATTTATAAATTTTTAGTTTCAATCTTAGTCAAGAATATTTTTGAGTAATTTTAATGATAGTTATTTGTTGAATGGTTTATGTTGAACTTTGGGTATTACTATTGAATTTTGAAGAATAATATAGTTGTTTAACATATAAGGATTATTATTTTTGGAGGATTATATTATATTGTAAAAAAAATTTGTTTCTTATTATTTTATAAATATAGTAGAAATATATAGTTAATATTTTTTGGATTATTTAATTCTCTGTAAGTTTATTCTAGTGGTTTAGGCATAAAAAATTCAACTTGAATACTCAATATTTCGAGAAAAAGATGAGTTTATTATGGAAATTGATTAAAATATGATAATCTACTTGTAAATTATGTATATTAACTTATGTTCATAGTATAGGTGGTAACATAATTTCACAACTATATAAAAGGAATATTTAAACAAAAACAATATTGATTTACATTTCTTATTAAGAAATCATTGAACTTTTAAGCCAACATGGATTTATGGTTTTCTAATTGTTAACCTTATCCTATCCAGGTTCTCCAACACTCTCTATTAGAACTTTACAATTAGTTTTTTCATCCATATATATGTTTTTTACATGGAATCATAGTTTTTGTTAACTTAGGTAACCTTTTTTACTTCCCTATTTTTCTTTTAAAGTGGAAGATTTGTTATTTCTTTTTCCGAGGTGGGATTTCAACAAAGGTATTTTGAAAAGTAGGACCCCATAGTTTTCAATTATGAGTTCAAATTTAAAGGGAAATATTTATTAAAGGTGTGTATAATGAAAAATCCTATGATTTTAAGAAATAAACACTATTATTGATAGCATACATGATACACCACATCAAGCTTAAAAGAACAACTAAATATTATTATTTATATGATACCATTATAACCTAAAAATTAGAATGGTGAGTATGAACTAGATTAACAAAATTATAAAAATGTGTTTCATATGTGTATATATAATTAAATATTTCGGAAAATAATTATAAATTAATTTAAAAAAGTTTTTAAAATAATAGGATATATTTTTTCTAAAAAACTATTTAAATGTGAAAAATTGTGTTTTATAGAAATAAATAAAAAAATAACTCTTTTTGGATTATATTAATGATATATATATATACATATATAATATCCATTTTAATGTTTAAAATTCATTTTATGTGTTTTTTAGGCATGATGTTATAACAAATCAAACATTATGCATAAAAGAAATATTTTTCAAAAAATGTAGTTTTCCACCATTTGATGGTGCACTTATTTTAAATCAGGTTTTGTCACCATTATAAATTAGTTTTTATAAAAATAAAATTCTTATTTATAATTTGAATATCAATACTTAAATTTGATTAATTTTTGGTATTTTGTTGAGAAGTTTCATTTTTTGATGAATAGTGAAAAAATACAGCATTTTAAAGAAAATAACATTTTTATAAATTTTATTTATAGTGTAATATTATATATATGAATGGTTTTAATGTATAATTAGATCCTGTTTTTATATTTTAATCCAATTTATGTCATTGAAATTAATTTAACATTGAATTTGGATATAAAAACATTTCAATCTTTTGAACGTGTTTTAGTTTAAAAATTAATTTTCTCCTCCTGTAAGTGGGATTAATTTCTAATTAATTTATAATTTTTTTGTGTTTTGAAAATTAAAAATTGGATTCCATATGTATAATAAAAAGGTCAAAATTTATTAAATAGGTCGCTATTATTTTTGGACAATATTTTAATAGTGACTTTGGTAATTCTCATTACATGGGGTAGGGGTATCTCAGGTAATTAAGGGTAAAAATAATATTATAAATATTAAAAAAGTACCTTAAAACTTCTTATAATTTTATTTTATTTATATTTTTTGTCCAAAAACAATAAATTATCAGTTATGAGACATTTTATTCCATTTTTAATGAGAATATAACCTTTATAATATTATATTAAAAGGAAAGTCAATTTGGTCATACTTTTTTAATTAAGTGTTTTTGTTTTAAATATTATTCCAAGTACATAAAATATTCCTAAAATATGATGAAATAATAAATATAGTGTCTTAAATATATTTATATGTTATTATATTATTATCATCGCTTAAATCCATCTCCACTTCCTTTAATGGGAAAAGAATTATCATTCTTATGTACGATGAACTACCGCCTCACAAACCGATATAATATGTTTTTCATCATCATCCCTCAATACTAGTTATAATGTGGTAATTAATATTTATATATTATATTAAAGAAATATTTATTAGTATTAAAGAATAATATATCATTTACATTCTTTCCTTTCCATGAACTTAAAAATGATAACATCTTTCGTGAGTATGGGTGAACTATCACCTCTAGAAAGTGATGTGATTCATTTTTCCACACCACATCACATGGATGATATAAATAATTATATTTAAATTATTAATATGATGTTAATTATATTATTATAAGTCTGTTATGTTAAATTAAAAATTAACTTCTTTCCATAATGATCATTGAAAAATGGAAACATTACTCACGAGTACGTAAAACTTATCATCTCCATGATTGTAATGTAGTTAATTTGTCATATATATATTTAATGGATGGATTTATAAGTATAATTTATGTATAAAATTTATTATTATTTCAATAATATTATTCTGAAGATGATATAATTATTACCTCTTTGACTATTGGCATCATACCAAAGTCATTTTGGACTCAATCACCAAATATTGTCAAGACATCCATCATGAACCTAATTAATTATATAATCATGATAACATGATAATATGATAATATGTGATATAAAGGGAATAAAAAAATTTCAAATTTTACCAATAATTTAAATTATTAACATAATTTTATTATTTAGTAAGATAAATGATATGTTTGATGAATAATACTCAAGGTAATGGTCTCTTTACCTAAAAAACTGTTTTAAATGTTTTAAAGGTTTATTCTTCAATATATTTCTCTTTCGTGTCCATGTTTTAAAAATTATTTTTTAAAAATTTAATTATATGGACATTAATATTTTTAAATTGTAATTTTTTAATTTATTTCAAATGTCTCAATGTGGTATGGGGCACATTCATTTAAAAATTTATTTTTAAAATTTTAATATGGTTTTTAAAAATTGATTGATAATTTCTATAAAATGAAATGACTTATTATGAGTGGAAATGAAAATTTAAGAGGTAAATGTTGATAATTACAAGATTTTATGTATTATGGTTAAGTAATGGTACTTGTACATTGGATTAGTGTTTCATTGATAAACCAATGACCAATTATTTTTGTGATAAACTAAGTATGGGTGGTTTTGTTATAACATATAATGCATTGGGTATATAAGTTGATAGTATGGATATTCCATTTGTAAGAGTTACATATATGGAATTTGAAAACATGGTTATTCTATTTATAAAAGATACTAGTACAATTATTTCCCAAGGTAACATTATTTATTTTCTATGCTTTCTATGGGTTTTATGGTAATATTTTGATTATAAAAAAAGGCATGAAATGATATTATTTTTCAAATTAAATTAGTTACTACTTATTATGTGTGAAAAAATTACTTTATGATATATTTTTTATGGGTTTGATGTTTATCAATGAACAAACAGTATCCATTGTTTTTATGTCCTTTAGTGAGATTTTGTGCTTATTCTATTTTTTGAAATGTATTTTAATGGGTTTAAAGAAGAGTTGGGACATGGATGAGATCACATAAAAATTGTGAAGACATATCCACATAAAAAATCAAGTTCTATTTTAAATAGTTTTTATAGAAAAGATGGATACTGAGTATAAGTGTCCAATTGTAATTTATGGTTTAATTATATAATAATTTTTCCTAATTCTATGAAACTCTATACTGAAATGATCCTCTGATTCCAATTCCAGTTAAAAAAAATCGAATATATAATGTTTAAGGTCCAGAATGTCCAAAAAATACAATTAATCTCATACTAAATGATTACAATTGTGCTTTATATTGGTGTCTGGAATAAAATGACAAAGGTGTATATTAAAAATCCAAGATGAGATATCTTTATAACTTAAAAACATAATATTTTGGATTACAAAAGGTGTTATATACATTAAATAAAAAATTTTAAAATGAAAGGCTATAATGAATTTTATTTATAATTTAAAACTTGAAAAAAAAAAATTTCAAATGTAATTCCAACAATATGATCACATAATTGACTAATACTTTGTAAATTATTGTTCTATATAAAACATATTTAATGAATGTACTATTAGAGAAATTGATCATACTTGTACCAATGATTTTACATTTTTAATTATCTTTGAAAGTTAAATTTTCTCCATAAAATATTCCAAGATGACTGAATTTAGAAGGATATGCATACATGTTCCTTGAATACCAACAATACATATACCATCTACATTATTAGGTTTTGTAATTGAGTCACTTTTCAGCAAAATATCGATACACTAAATCTTTTGGGGCTAATGTTATGGATCCAATTATGTCAGCTAATAAATATATTGGAATCCAATCATTTTTATGAAAAGTATTTATATTAGATATGTTAGACTAGTAATGAATTGTTTTTGGTCTACCATATCTCAAAATATTTAAATTTTATTAATAGATAAGTCTCCAAAATTTCCTAACATATTTAAAAAATTTATTTTGTAACCAATTACAAAAGTAGTCTTCTAATAATTTTATGAATGAATGAATTTTTATAAAAAAACAAATTATGAAATTACATATATCAAAATATTGAGAGACCAGAATAAAATATATATTTTTCCCACATTGGGATAATTTGGAAGTATATTTCTTAAGGTCATGAATTTTAGATAGAAACAATTTTTTTATTCTTTTAATTTTCTAATACAAATCTTATTTTTCTTTTAAAAGTTTATATTGTTAAAAAAATTAGCTACAAATTCTTTTTCAGATAATTAAATTATGAATTATGATCCCAATAATATTTTGATGTTGATCTTTATTATAAAATATATATTCATCGATTAGAGAAGATGTTGAATTATTATAAAAAAAAGACAAATTATACAATTAATTGAATTTACATTATCACATTACTTAGTGTTCTCCATAAGAAAGTAGTTGGGTTGGAACCTTAATGCTAAAATCTATAATATTTAATACAAAAGTCATAGGTTCAAAATCGTTATTGGGATAATTTATGAGTACTATATCAGTTACTATAGTGTGTACTATAGTAGATATTTTATATGTTACTATAAAATTAGAAATATTCACCCAATTTTGGCATACAAGCCATAGATTTAGTCCTTCCTTCCACATTTTCATTTTGATCATAGTTTATATAAACCACCTCAGGACTTTAAGATAAATGATTTTAGTCTATAGGGACTTTGGTCCATGATATAGTTAGGTCAGACCACACAAGAGTTGGCCCTAGAGAAGGAATCATAGGAAGTAATTTCCACTAAAATATAGTTAACATGATTATTAATAAATATAGGGTACGTAATCCTCCATCATAATAGGTACCATGCATCTCTATATAGGGTATTTATATCTAATAATCCATAAGAGGTGGAGGTATTGGCATAAAAAAGTAAGCATATGTTAGGGAGGGGTGTTCTAGTAGAGTCGACATTTGGGCCGCTGGGTCATGTAATGGGTTTAATTCCAATAGGACTATGGGTAATGTAAGAGTTCCTGCTCAAAAAAATTATAATTTTAATAAACTATATATAAATAAAAAACTATGGCCTTGGATCCATTCTAACTAGTCATAAGGGAAATTTTACTTTTATCTCTTAATTCATATGAAGAGATAGATCCATCCCTATCACTCCAATTTCTGAAATTATAGAATATATTACCTTATTTATTATCCTTATATTATTATTATTATTTATACTATAATTAGTATTGATATGATCCTTGTTTTATAAAGAGAATTATGTAACTTACAATTGTTGATTCTCCTTTATAGTTTGGTATGTGAAACTTTTTTTATCAAGAACTTGTTCATATTGTTGGAATGATGAGTGATTTTGATATGTCTTCTGGATGAATCACCATTCCTTGAGGTCAATTTTTATTTTAACCTCCTTAAAATTATTAGCCTCTTTATCAGATTTTCTCTTCTTATCTATCTTATAGGTCATGAGAGATTTGATAAGAACATCGAATGAAGTTTTCTTTATGTCTTTAGATTATTGTATCACTGCCACTTTAGGTTACAAATTTTGTAGTAAAACCCAAAGCATTTTCCTGAATAATGTTTCTATATAAAAGTATCACCCTGATAATTTTTCCAATTTCATATTATAATAATAGAATAAAATATTTTGACTTTAAATTTAGTTGGATGTATACGAAAAAATTCATTGTTCTTTATATATATATATATGGTCTCTTTTCTTTACCTTTTTTGTTCTATCACGAGTGAATTATATGAGTTTATTGATTTTTTGAGAGTTTTACCTATATAAATAAAAATAAATTCATTTTATTCTTAACCACAATGCCACGTGTTCATAAAATTACCATCTATTTTAAAAGCATTAATATCATTGGGCATCCATTTTTCATCTTTTTCATTAACAGGAGTATAACCATGTATGAAATTTTTTCATACAAGGTAACTAGTACTTCTATTAATGGATGACATATGAGTCTTATAATAACTATTGTTCTAAATTTCATAATAAGTTTAATGAACCATATATTTACCTTTGGTAAAACCATGGGTATATGAAGTAGACACCATTTAAAAAATGTTTCCTAAAACATCCATAAAATATTTTTCAAATTAATTTAGATTTAATTTATTTTATAATAAGAGAAAATTAATAAAGAAAAAAAATTCAATTTAACATTCACCATATGATACCAAATGTATGTCAGGGTATGATAAATATAAATAGTTGGGTTCATTTTATTTTAAAAATAAAAAGGAAAAACATAATTAGAAAAACACTATTTTGTAAATATGTAGACATACTAAATGAGTATGTGTCTTACATTAAAAAAAGAGTAGTAGTATATAAGTAAGTGTATTACTAATAATAATAATGCATAAAAAATTATTAAGAATAAAAAATTATATAAATAAGAGATTAAAAAAAATAAGGAATATTATTTGTTAAAGCACTTTAGCTAAATACCTTTGAATATCCCCAACATCTCCAACCTAAATTATTTGAGGGTTTAATGTATTATTCATTTTTATTGATGGTATCTATGATACAAAAAATCCATTTAATTTTAATTGTTTAATCAAGGAAATAATAATTATAATTGATTATAGCTTTGTTTATGGTTATTGCTAGGAATATCAAAATTAATTAAATCCATTACCTTTTAGAAGGTTTGGAAATATATTATAATTCATCACTTTTAATGGATATAAGAATAATAATAGTAATAAGGGATAAGATAGAGTATTTTTTAGGCATAATTACTTTTAATCTCAATCTTAATCTCATTAGGAATAAGAATGAACACCATGAGTGATAGAGAATAAATTAGATGAAGTGTGAATTAATTATAAAGAACAAACTTTTTTTTGGGATAGAGTATGCCATCATAATTTGGAGGAAATTTCTGTTTGAATTTAATTTCCATTGATAATTATTTTGAGGTAAATTTTTATGATTCAAAGGGGTCAATTTATAGGATCTAATAACGCTAGGAATATTATATAATTGACATGGGGTAAAGGAAGTTGGAGGAGCCCGTGTAAATTCATTTTTACCAAAAAAATGATTCTTCAAACAACATATATAGACGCCACTAGGTATCCAGTGTGCTACCTAGGCTAGGGTGATTATGTAAAACCTCCATTGTATAACTAGTATTTCCCCCCAACAATTCAGTAATCTTTTGATAGTGTTGTTGGTTCTTTTATACTAAAACTGGTTGGATGATGCCTTATATTAGGTTATTGGTGGTCCTCCTCATAGAATTGAGGGGGTTTCCTTCTCAATTATTGTAATGTAATGGAAATATCTAATCCATTTATTTATGAAAATCTGGTGTTTGAGGTGTTCTGGAAGGTCACACTGACTGTTTTTAACACTTTTCCAAAATTTCCAGTTTGTGAATAGTGTTTGTAAAATGGTAGCTCATTCTAAAAGTATCTCATTCCAATGGTAGATAATTCCAATGGTAGATAATTACAATGGTATCTTGTTCCAATGGTATCTCATTCTAATGGTAGCCTGTTCCAATGACAACTCTTTCCAATGAATTCCTGTTCCAATGACAGTTCATTCGAACAGTAGCTCGTTCCAATGATAACTCATCGAATGGTAGCTCACCGAATAGTGAATAATGCACTAGTGGATCATCCAATGATTAATCCTCCAATGGTGACTCATCCAATGGCGAATCATCCAATGGTGACTCGTCTAATGGTGATTCGTCCAATGGCGACTCATGAACAATGTTTCTAGCTTCCTATAATTTATCATCTTTGATGTTATATTCGATTTAAGATGCATTCAAAGCATTTTTTAAGGGATTTAAGGACGATTCAAATCCCATAAATCCTACCTGAAATTTCTTAAGGGTATAGGTGCCTTTACTTGGTCAAAATGTGTAATCTTGACCATATCAGTTTTTAATGGCAAATCTAAAACATATCTGAATCTCTACTCTATGGAGCTGGAATCCTTGGATCATGTTACCCTTAGAGTTTTTCCTGCTGGTGCACCCCTTATTTTGGTGAAACCAGGAAGTATCGATCCATATTTGATATAAGGTATGTTCTACTTCATTTCCTCTGGGTTCATTTATTTTTTTCCTCCCATTTCTACTTTCCATGCTACGACATGTGATATCTGTGTATCTAATGGAGATTTATTAGTTGTTGGTTGGCATGGTGGTGTCGCATTGTCCATGGGTGGATGCAGTCATTATGGGAGAGGTGATCGTGGTCTGTTTTGTTGGCTATTCTTGTTCAAAGGAAATCAGAAATATTTTGGGGTAGTTGATTCATTACTTATAAATTTTTATTTACATGAAATTCAAGATTTATCACGATATAACCCATTGGGTCACAATTGAATTGGCATAATAAATATTTGAACCATAATAAAGAATTGGTATCAATTTCTCAGCGATGTTATTCCCTCTTGATTTTCTAGATAGTGTGATATCTTAGCTTTGGTTATTTAGCACGTTGTTCTTGATGAAAATTGCTAAATAAGATAAAGTCAGGATTAATTGATAATTAATTGGATAAAGGTTTAAAGGGGTGTGTCTAATGAAACTGATTGCTATTTTAATTTTATGATAATCAAATTGATACAGATATTAATGTTTAGCTGAATTATTTGATGAACCAAAATCATTTTGATTCTTGTCGATAAAAGTATAAAAAGGCATGTTGAATTAATTAAATAATTAATTTGTGATAGATTGAGAAGTATGTTTCATAGGATTCTTATAATTATAACCTATGATAATGAATCAGATAATTCAATATGCAATAAGAATTAGTTGAATGAATAAAATATAATGCCTTTATAGGGCCTCAGTTTCCCACATGTTGTAAAGGCCATGTGCCTTATGATTTGGATCTATGAGAGCTCATTGTGTGTGAAGGATGAATGACTTGATTTGGGGCTGAGAGCCTGTTTCTCCTTTTATTCCTACTTCTTGTGATGTGCACTGGATATGAGAATTTTGATATTTGGGCTATGGAGGCCTAGATTTGATGTGAGCAAGGGATGGATGAACCTGGAGGGCTGTTTTGGTATGTGGGGTAGGGAGGCCCGATTGTTGTGGTATTAGTTGATTCCTAGAGTGAAAAAATGTATCAGTTTATTCATGTCGCTTTCGGGGAGGACATCAGGGATGATGGAATAGGTTGAAGATGGATTTACTTATTGATATGGAAGTTGGATGCTTGTTGAATCTATAGGTTGTTTATCTGATTTACTTTCCCCACTGCTTGAGGCAACTGGTTTTTCTTACTCTCCTTCCAAAAGAGGAAAATATGCATAGGGTATGCCATGTGATTTATGTGTTTATATTCTCAAGGATGGATTAGTATATGCCTTTGATATAGGTGGTAAAGACTCGATGGGTAGCTCATCTAGTCACCGTGTTGATCCCCTTGGGTTTGGTAGCTTAGAATGTTTTCCTAGAATACACGGGAATAAGGGAATATAGAAATTGGTAATGTTTTTAATAAATGAATAATTGTTTAACCCATGGTATTGGAGCTTACTCGGATGCAATGTTGAGGCTGTAGTTCTGAGAAGCTGTGGACTCTGTTTGGTTATGCCTAGAGGGCATGGATCTTTGTTGAAATGCTAATGTAATGGAATGTGGAAATTTAAAATGGTTAATTAATGGTTAAATAATTAATTGACATAATGAAAAACTGATAAAAAGGGATAAGCTACTTAATGTATCTATTTAAATTGTTGTGTGTTTATAGGATATCTAGTCTTAGCAGTGGCACTAGGAGTCTACGAGATGTTAGCTTCATTTGATTCACACACTAGGTTTTTATAATAGTGTGGTTGTGAGCTATCTTATATCCTCTACTTTTTCTGTGTCTATACACTAATCCACCCAATTAGTTAGGGATACTAACACCCTAGGGATTCTATGCCCTAGGGGGTGTTTTCCCCAACATCTTGTTGGGAGGATAGAGGGATGAATACCCCCTTTGACCCCACACTCTTCTCTTGGTAGTTACTTTTGCTGGTATGCCTGATAGTTAGTTTTCTCAATATATGTGTGTAGAGGGACATAATCGATTGTGTTTATTTCACACACACATATTTTGGATATAGTTTCATATGGACTACAATAGGTGTAACATATATAATCTAATATGGCTTAAGGATCCTTACTCGGAGTATGGGCTATAATGGATTGAGATATAATACCCAATGTATAATACATTCTCTACGATCTATAGTGGGTTCATAAATTACCTTTTTACTTCTGTTTATATGGATATGGTGGTGATTTACATGAGCTCTATATTGTGCTGAATTTCCCAGGTGTCTTCAAGCTAGCCTTTTTGGAGAGAAATTCTCCAGATGTGTGACGTTGGGATAATGTGGAAAAAAAAGTGGAAAATTTTTAGTTGGGTAACCTTGATATTATTTATTATATAATATGATCTTGTATTAGATACTTGGTGAGAGTATCCATGGTAATACTGAGAACTTAGTATACATGTTTAAGTGATGAGTTAGTTTCAATTATTATTCACTACGCCTTTGCATGATTTTCTTTACTTTTACATGAGAGGATCTAGGGAAGATCCAACTGAGTATAGTGTTATACTCACCCTATGTCATATAAATTGTTTTTAGGATAGTTGGAGAAGGATTGAGATTCAGATGGTTGCAACTAGCTTGGGGTTTTGTAGGAGAAGTTTTGGGTTTGGGGTCATTGTAGTTTTACTTTCTTTTTGTACTTGAAGTTTTCCTTGTCAGTTGTAGTAGTTGATGCATGCCATTCCATATATGTACATGGGTATATTTTATATTGTTTTCTGAGACAGAGTTTGTTACTTTCTGTCTTATCTCTCTCCTTTTAATGTGTTCTTTTAGAGGGTAATGGCTCCCATCAGTGTGTTTACTATACCCTCGTTGCTAGTCACCAAACCCGGGGCCTACTGAAGGCAGGACTCGGGTGTCATTGTTTCTATTCTCACACTTCTAGCATGGGAGTTTTACATTTATTATAGAGGGGTATTTATAGAGTGATAATAGAGATCTTTTTGAAGTATAAGATGGAGTTTGGAGTTAGGAACAAGTTATGTTTCATGGGTTAGTATGAAAACAATGTTAGTCAAGTTCAGAAAGCACTCTGAACATAAAGATTGGCTATGACATTAGTATTTTGGGCCCCTTCTGATCTGATGCGTAGAGCTTTAAGTTTATAGTGGATACTAAATAATGTGATAATGGTTATAGGGTAGATAACTAGGAAAGGATCATGCATCATTCTCTTTTGAGGAGGTGTTTGAATTGGTAGACCTTGGGATAGGTTAACCTAGAATGAATAAAATAAAACAATTAATTAACCATATTCTAAGTTTATGATATCTAACAATTTTTTCTTTTAAAGGTATTGATATAGGTCGATTTACTCCTTAGGTTTTCATAGAATATGTTTAGTAGGTTGTACTTGAAGATCATCGTAGAGTAGAGGTTAACGATGATGGTACTTGGAGGAAGACACTAAGATAGTTTCAGTGCCAGAGTTTGCAGAAGTATGAGGGATCCATTTTCGATGCAGTAATAGAAGAATGGTTGGAGGAGGATGAGATAGCCTTTAGTTCAATACATTCTCATAATGAGCACTAGGTTTCATTGGTTGTGATGATGCCGTGTAGGGCAACGAGGTAGTGGTGGTTCTTATTCCTCAAGGATCCCAAGGAGTCAATAGTCTCATGGAAGAAGTTGGAAGAGTCATTCAGAGTTTGGTTTCTTTCTTCAATCATGAAGGTGGCCAGTCATTAGGATCTACTTATCCTTTAGTCGGGAATCTCATATGTGTGAGAGTTTGGGATCTGTTTCAAGATCCTTTTGTGATTTTCTTCAGACCTGTTTCCAGATGAGGAGGCTAGGGTAAGACATTTTGAGGAGGATTTGTTTCTAGAGATCCCATGCCAGGTCACCCTATTTATGCTAACGAAATATCTCAAGGTGCTGGTGAGGGTGGAGGTCACTGAGAGGATTTTATCTAGAATTGGATCGTCACTAGAGGAGAGTCATCAAGATTCCTCTCAAAGTGGAGTTATTGTCTGGGGTTCCCAGTTTTTAGGGAAGAAAAGTTTTTTTTTTCAGGTGGGGGTAAGTCCCAGCCCTCCATGTATCATTTTTTTGGGGGCAAAAACTTTTAGAACTATGCTAAGGTATCAAGAATTTTTTTTCTTGTGGATTCCGATGTCATCAGTAGTGAGGGTGCTCAAACATTATGAGAAGTCAGTATGTGCCATGTATTATGCTCCAGGTTCCTACATTGAGGTATTTCTAACTAAGGCAATAGTAACAATTTTCACCATATTTGGATCAGTAGAGAGAAGATGGGGTAGAAAGAGGACAACCCTGGGATGATCCCCATCATTATAGAGCAGAGCCTAGCTGTGAGGGTGGTCATCATTAGGGTTAGAGAATCCATGGATTAGGTCATGGACAACTTCATGCATTAGTGTTTCCAATGCCTGGTGAGCTAGATGTCATTCAAGGCACCATTTTCTTGTTTTACACTTGGGTGCCTACCTTGTTTGACTAAGTAGAGAAACAATATTTTATATCACCTACACTTTTCCATGCCTTGGGAGTTGAGGTAGATAGGATTCCAGTGACCTTTGTGTTGACTAGGTCAATTAGAGATCGAGCTGACTTGTTTGAAGTATGCAGAGACTATGATCTAGTGCTGGGGCAACCCCACTCTTGTTAAGATTTCCTATGTTTATTAATACAACCATATGATGTCATTATATGTATGGATTGGTTATTTTCAGTTCATGATATTGTGTATTGATTCAGGTGGTAGGTTGTGTTTTTTTATGTGGATAGAGAGCTAGAAATGTTTTCTAGTGAGAAAGACCCTCAGATGGGTAAGAGGCATGTTCCATCCTCATCATCCTTGATGAATGAGATGATGATGACTTCTTTGGAGGTTCAATAGTTGGCATTTCCCATGGTCATAGAATATTACCCTAACATCTTTTCGGAATATGTTGTAGCATTACCCCCTAAATGAGAAATCGATTTTAGGATCAAACTATAGCTAGACATGCCTCTTATCTCAATGTATCTATATAGGATGGAGAGTTATGAGTTTTGATAGATGAATATATAGATCAATGGTCTATTTCCATGTGGTTTTTTTTATCCAAGCGTGTCACTGTAGGGTGCACTATATTTTTTTGGGATGAAGGCTGATGATAGTTTTCTATTATGTGTCTATTATTTTCTCTTGAACCAAGTGATAGTGAAGAACCACTATCCTCTTCCATTGATTGATGATTTATTTGATCAACTAAATGGTAAAGGTTGGTTCTCAAAGATTGATTTGTGGTCAGGATATCATCAGATGTGTGTGAAGGATGAGGATATACCAAAGACTTCTTTCTATTATTTTCATGGGAATTATGAGTTCCTTGTGATTCCATTTCATGTGATGAATTCTCTTTCTATGTTCTTGGGGTTCATGAACAATGTGTTTTGTGAGTTATTGGATAATGTTTTGGTGGTTTTCATCAACTACATTCTTGTGTACTCTACGTATGAGGAGGAGCATGTAGGGTATCTACATGTTGTTTTGGGAGTTCTTCCCTAAGTGAATCTGTTTGGTATGTTTTCAAAGTGTGAGTTTTGGGATCAATAATTCCATTTCGTGGGGAATGTTGTATCCTAGTAGGGAGTATCTATGGATCCATTAAAAAATTGAAACAATTGTGTCTTGGGTATCCCCCAAGACAGCGAAAGAGGTGTAAAGTTTCCTAGGTCTCGTAGGCTATTATCGATGTTCGAAACCAATTTATGTTGGAATATAAGTCCTATAATAGTGTTAACCAGAAAGGAGTAGGTTTTCATGTGGAAAGATCATTTTCATGCAACTTTTGAGTATCTGAAGAAGATGTTAGTCAGTTCTCCAATTCATTGTCTTCCAGCAGAAGGAGTTCAGTTTGAGGTTTTCTGTGATGATTTGTATCTGGGGTTTGGATGTATTTTTATGTAGCATAGATCTATCATTTCTTATGGGCCTTATAATTTTTGTTCCCATTAGTATAAATATTCCAACCATGATCCTGAGTTGGAGACAGTGGTGTTTTACCTAAAGTTGTGGAGACATTACCTTATCAGTGAGCATTATTTGGTCTTCATCGATCATAAGGGCATGGGGTACGTTTTATCCCAATGTGACTTGAACTAAAGAAGATGTCTATTGATGGATTTATAATTGGATTATGACTTCAAAATTTCTTGTACACCTAGAAAGGGGAATATTGTAGCCAATGTGCTATGTAGGAAGTCTCATAGTAATGCAGTGCATGAATTTGGTGATTCTTAGAGAGTTATGGAAGAATATTCACCATTACATAGAGATACAGGAGAAGTTTTGGGGCATATGATGTCTTTTTCAGATGATGGTGTAGTCTTCTTTGGTGTACTAGGTTGAAGATTCCCAATTGGGGGATCTTGAGGTGGAGGTCTGAAGAGACCGAGTTGTTAGTAGTGAGCCCCTAGATGGTTGGTCTGAGAATGAACAACATAGAGTGTTGTTTCAGGGAAGGATTTTTATTACTTTATCATTGCAGGAGATGGATATCAGAGAGTTCCATAGTTATCCCTTAGTAGTACATCCTCATGTAAAAAATATGTAATGATATTTGAGAGTTTAGATTTGGTGGCTTGGGTTGAATCATGCAATTGTAGAGTTTGTGTCTCGATGTTTGGTCTTCCAGAATATGAAGGTTGAGCACCGTGTTCCCAGTGGTTTGCTATAGCCAATAGATGTTCCTCAGTGGAATTTGGAGGACATATCGATGGAATTGATTACTAGTTTATCTCGATCTAAGGGAGTATATGATTTTATATGGGTGGTAGTGGATCATTTGATGAAATCATCCCACATCATAAAAATCAAGGATTCATGCTCATTGAAGGTTTTTTCAAGGAAATATCTAGAGGAGGTGGTGAGACTCCACAAAGTACTAAAGATGATCATATCCAATCAAGATCCTCATTTAAAATCTAGGGTGTGGAGAGGTATCCAAAATGATTTTGGTTCTTAGTTAATCCTTATTAATTCTTTTCATCATTAGATGTATAGTCAGATAGAACAGATCATCCAGACTCTTGAAGACATGTTATGCTCTTGTGTCCTAGATTTTGGAGGTTCGTGGATGATTCACTTTCCCTTGGTAGAGTTCACTTACAATAATAGTTTCCACTACACCATCCGTATAGTTCCATTTTAATCCTTGTATGGACAACCTTTCCATTCTTCATTTTGTTGGACTGGGGTTAGAGAGGTAGTAATTCTCAAGACAAAAATGGTATATAATACAATAGATATAGTTTAGATGATTGATGAGTGGATGAAGGCAACAGAAGATCTTCAGAAGTCCTATGTCGATCATAGGAGGATACCTTTATAGATTTACATTATGGATCCCATGTTTCTAAAGACAACTCCCCTTCGTGGTTAGAAAAGTTTTGGTCATGGGATTAATCTTTCTCTTTAGTTTTGGGAATTTTGAGGTCTTGGATCGTATTGGAGCTATGGAATATCAAATAGCACTTCCCCCAACGATGAGTCACATACAAAATGTTTTCCATGAGTCGTAGCTCCTTCATTATCTTCATGATGACACTCACATCATGAATTAGGGTGATATCAAAGTTTACGATGATAAGAACATTAAGGAGTATCCTATAGAGTTTTAGGACTACAATGATAAGGTGGTTCATGAGCACACTATCCCCTTGTATTGTGTTTTTTGGTGGTATAGTGGCATGGAGAAGAATACTTTGGAATGTGAGTCACATATATGTACTCATTACTATGAGCTCTTTGATGTTTAGATCTTCTATTTTGACATTATTCGATTAGTGAGTGTAGATGATTTTTTGATTACGAGATGGATTTATCTTGTTTTATATTGTGTCTTTCTCCCTTTTGAGTGGTATTTCCCACATGAGAATTTTTAGGATCTAGTTTTGGGTGTCATGTGATTTTGTGTTGTTCCTTTTATGAAGTGGTTGATCTCCCATGGTGGAAAGATCTTTAAGAGGTATCTCTTAGGGTGGTTGTTCAGATCCCTTTTTTGGTTTCCTCTTTGGGTTGGGTTTGGGTTTTTGAAGGAGATAATAGTTTGAGAGGTATATGATGTAATAGATCATACCTCTTTAGTCCATTCCTTTGTGAAAATCTAGTTTTTGAGGTGTTCTGGGAGGTCAATACGGCTTATTCCAACACTGCCAAAATTTCTAGTTTTGTGAACTGTATTTCCAGAATGGTTGCTTCTTCCAAAGGTATCTCATTCCAATAGTAGATCATTCCAATAGTAGCTCATTCCAATTGTATATCATTCCAATGGTACTTCCTTTCAATGGTAGCTCATTCAAATGGTATCTTATTCCAATGTGAGCTCATTCCAATGGTAGATTTTTCCAATGGTAACTCGTTCTAATATTATCTTGTTCCAATGATATCTTGTTCCAACGGTAGCTTATTACAATGGTAGATTATTCCAATGGTATCTTGCCGAATGGTAGATCACCAAAAAGTGACTCATTGAATAGTAACTTGTCCAATGGTGACCTATCCAAGGTGACTCTTCAAATGGTGACTCCTCTAACAATGACTCGTCCAATGGAAACTCATCCAATGGTGACTCATGAACAGTGTTTCCAACTTTCTATAGCTTCCCCCCTTTGACATTATCTTTAATGAAAAACACATTAAAATCCTTTTTAAAGGATTTAAGGCCAATTCAAATCACATAACTCCTATCTAAGTTTTCCTAAGCATCTAGCTTCCTTTAATCATTCAAAAAGCATAATATTTTCTAGATCTGTCATTAACAGAAAATCTAAACTATATCTAAACTGCTACTCTGTTTAGATTTTCCAAAGGCTAACCATAATTCTTCCTTATTTGTATTCCCCTGGGAGGGGATGAAAAAAGTTATCCCTCCCATGGGAGTCATGCTATCGAACTTAATTCCTTGGATCATGTTTCCCTACTAGCACACCCACTTTTTTGGTGCAACCAGGAAGTGTCGATCCAACTTTGATATAAGGTATGTTCTACCTCTGTTGTTCTAGGTTCCTCGATCTATTTAATCCAGTTTCTCCTTTCCATGTAATGGCATGTGATCTCTATATTTCTAATGGAGCTTTCTCAGTTGTTTATTGGCGTGATTGTGTCATGGCATCCTCAGGTGGATGAAGTCATTATGGGAGAGGTGATCATGGTACATTGTGTTGGCCATTCTCATGCAAAGAATGTCAGAAACCTTTTGAGGTAGGGGATTCATTGCTTCTCTATTTTTATTTATGTGAAATTGTATAGTTATCATGATAAATCCCATTAAATCACGATGGAATTGAAGAATTAAATATTTGAAATGGAATAAAGAATTGGTATTAATTTATTAGTGATGTTATTACATCTTGATTTGATAGATAGTGTGATATCAATGCTTCGCTTGTTTAGTATGTCATTCTTGATGGAAATTGGTAATGAATGTAAAGCCTGAATTAGTTGATAATTAATTTGATATAGGATTAAAGGGGAATGTTTAATGAATATAATTACTATTGTAATTTGATGATAATCAAATTGATGTAGATATGCATGTTTAACTGAATTGGTTGACGAACCTAAAGCACATTGATTCTTTATGATAAAAGTATTAAAGTCATGTTAAACTAAATATTTAATTAATTTGTGATAGGTTGAGAAGCTTGTTTCTTAGGTTTCATGTAGTTGGAACCTGTGATGAAGAATCAATTAATTTAATATGGAATAAGAATAGATTGTATGAATAAAATATAATGCCTTTGTAGGGCTTGGGTTGCCTGCTTGTTGTAAAGGTCAAGTGCCTTGTGCTTTGGAGCCATTAGAGCTCATTGTATGTGAAGGATGAATGCCTTGTTTTGGGACCAAGAGCCTATTACTATGTTTGTTCCTACTTCTTGTGATGTGATATAAATATGAGATTTTTGATATATGGGGTAGAGATGCCTGAATCTAACATGAGCGAGGGACGACTTAGCCTAGAGGGCTTTTGTGGTATGTGGGGCAGGGACACTACAAGAAAATAGTGTTTTTGTGGAATTTTTCAAAACCACCACTAAATTTAAAATTTGATCCAACATTTAGTGGTGGTTTTGAAGAACGCCACCAAAAAACTACAACTAAATGTTTTAAAAATATTTTCTATAAATGTTTCAAAATTTTATAAAAAAATTTAATTTTTTTAGTGGAGGGTTTTTCAAAACCGTTGCAAAATTAAGGAGAAAAAATTTAAAAAATTATTTATTAATTAATTATTATTAATTATTTATTATTAACAATAAAATATAGTTTATTATTTATAATTTTAAATATTTACAATGTGTCAATTAGTATATATTTATAATTATTAGTTAATAAATTTTTTTAACTGAAATCAAACCTACAATAAGTTGAAAAATATACTTCAATATCAAATGACCGTAACGTATGATCCAGGAGTCCATTTCAGCTCCACAACCAGTAAAATCAAAGATTATCAAATGAGCTAAAATCAAGTGATATTTTAATCTTGTGATAATGAAAGGAAAAAGATATATTCAAATTTCCCAAGTCAAAAATCAAACTCGAACTTTAAATGGTCATAACTTTTAATCAAAGTGTCCGTTTGAGCTCTACAACATATCCAATCGAAGCCTGCAATGAAGTCTATGCCGCTTAGGCTAAATACCAACTCTTTGAGTATTATACCCCTTTTTTATTCTACCAAAGGCCTAGAAGACCTTTAAAATAGATGTTTATGTTTCAGACCCCAATTTCATAAAATTTAAATGGTTATAACCTTCGATCCATGTGTTCGTTCAACCTTTACCATAAATCATATCAAATCTCATTTCATGATTTTCGATTTGAATGGTAGTGGCATAGAAAAAGGAGCCCAAGAATAGAATTTACGATCATTTCAATGTTTTTAGGGTTTTAAGAGGTTCTTAACATTTTATGATTTATATAATTAATTAATTAATTAATTATTATTTGTTATTTATTTATTTATATAATATTAATTAATTAATTAATTAATATTAATTTATCTATAATTTATTTATTATTTATTTATGAATTTATTTATTAATAAATTTATTTATTTAATATTTAATATATATGTATTTATTTATTTATTATTTAGTTATTATATTCACATTAATTATTAATTAATTATTAATTAGATAATTATTATTAGTTTATTTTTCATTAATTATTTATTTATGTATTATATATTATATATTATATATGATATATGATATATGATATATTATGTATTATATATGATATATGATGTATTATGTATTATGTATTATGTGTTATGTGTTATGTTTTATATATTATATATTATATATTATATATTATATATCATATGTCATATACTATGTATCATATATTATGTATGATATATTATATATAACATATTATATATATTTATTATTTAGTAGTTAGTATTTATTATTTATTATTTACAAGTTACTATTTACTATTTACTCTTTATTATTTATTATTTACTATTTTTTATTTACCATTTATTTTCATATTATATATTTCTTTATTTACTATTCATTATTATTCTATTTATTAATTAGTAATTAGTAATTAGTAATTAGTAATTATTAATTATTAATTAGTGATTATTGATTGATCATTATTGATTAATAATTAATGACTAATAATTACTTAGTGTGTATCTATTTGTTATGTATTATTTGTTTTTCCAATTAATATATATATAAGTATATAAAATTCGATTTATTAACCACATGAAGAGCCCGCTGGAGTGGTAAAGTCTTTAGAGAATAAGCAAGAGGTAAGAGGTTCAAATTTCAACCAACCTAGAATTTTTATATATGACATGGGCATGTGCATAGACATGGACTTATGCATGGCGATGAACATGAGCATGATAAAAATAATTAAATAATTAAATAATTAAATAATTAAATAATTAAAATAAATAAATTATAAAATTAAATAAATAAAAAATATAAATTACAAAAATAAGTAAATTACCAAAATAATAAAATAATAAAATAAATAAATAAATAAATTATGAAAATAAATAAATAAATAAATAAATTATGAAAATAAATAAATAAATTACGTAAATAATTAAACTAATAAATAAATAAATAAATAAATAAATACATGAAATAAATGAAATAAATAAAATAAATGAAATAATTGAAATAAATGAAATAAATGAAATAAATGAAATAAATGAAATAAATGAAATAAATGAAATAAATGAAATAAATGAAATAAATGAAATAAATAAAATAAATGAAATAAATGAAATAAATGAAATAAATGCAATATATGGAATAAATGGAATAAATGGAATAAATGGAAAAAATAAATGAAAAAAATGAAAAAATGAAAAAAATGAAAAAAATGAAAAAATGAATGTGGGTGTCGGGGGGGGGGGGGGACATCGGGGATTACCTAATAGGTTGATGTTGGGCTTACTCGTTAATGTGGAATTTTGATGCTTGTTGAATCTATTGTCTATTTATCTACTTTACTTTCACCATTTCTTAAGGCATCTATTTTTGCTTACACTCCTTCCTAAAGAGAAAAAGACGCGCGAGGTATGCCACATGATTTTTGTGTTTAACTTCTCAAGAATGGATGGGTCTATGCTCTTATTATAAGTGGAAAAGACTTGAATGGTAGGTCATTTACTCACAGTGTTGAACACCTAGTTCTTTGTAGCTTAGAATGTTTTCTTAGAATACCTGAGAATATAAAAATATGGATAGTGGTTATGTTGTTAATAAATAAACAATTGTTTAACACATGGTGTTGGAGATTGTTGGGATGCAATGATGTGGTTGTGATTCTGACAATCCTTGAACTTGGCTTGGTTATGTCTGGAGGGTATAAATCTTTGTTGAAATGATAATGTAATGGAATGTGGAAATTGATAATGGTTAATTAATTGGTAAATAATTAATTAACATAAAGTGAAACTGATGAAAAGGGATAAGTAACTTAATGTAAATCTTTAAATGGTAGGGTTCATATAGGATATATAGTCTTAGTAGTGGTATCCAGAAGTATGAGAGAAGTTAGATGTAGTTGATTCTATGAGTACGTTTTTCCCATAATGTTGTTGTGAGCTATATTATATCCTGTAGTTTTTGTGTTTCTATATGCTACTCCACCTTGTAGGTTAGGGAGACTGATAACCTAGGGATTCTGATCCCCGAGGGGGTATTTTCCCCAATATCTCGTCGGAAGGATGGATGATTGACTACCACCTTTCAAACCACACTCTTTCCTTGGTAGTTACTAGTGCTGGTATGCACGACAGTTATTCTCTACATATATGTGTGTAAAGGGATGTAATGGATTATTTTTATTTCATACACATATATTCTGGATATAGTTTCCTATTAAATAATATAGGTGTAATGTGTATAGGCTGTGATGGTATGAGGATCCTTACTCAGTGTATGGAATGTAATGACTTTATGTATAATAACTGATGTATAATACATGCTATGTGATCTATGGTGGCTCCCCAAAACTACATTGTTTGTTTTGGTTATGTGGATGTAGTGGTGAGTTGAATAAGGTGCATGTTGGGTTGCTTTTCCCAGCTGTCATTGGGGGTAGCCTTTTTGGAGAGAGATGCTCATGGCCCGTGACATTGGAAAAAAGCGGCAAACCAATGGGGAAGTTATATAGGGGTACCCATGATATTATTTATTATATAATATTATATTGTATGTGATACTTGGTGAGAGTATCCATGGTGAGGCTGGGAACTTAGTAAACCTGTTTAGGTGACGAGTTAGTTTCACTTGTTGTTTATTGTGATTTAACATTCTTTATTTACTTTTGCATGACAGGATCAGGGGAGGATCCTACTGAGTATACTGTTATACATACCCTATGTTTTTAAAACATTTTTAAATTTAATTTGAGTAGGTTGAAGATCAGGCCAGTTACAACTAATTTGAGGTTATACAGGAGCTATTTGGGCTTCATAGTCACTGTCGTTTTACTTTTTTTTGGTAATTACAGTTTCCCTCTCAGTTGTAGTAGTTCTTGCATGACATTACATATGTGCACTTGGGTTTATTTTACTTTTTTCTCTAAGATGGCATTGGTTGGTGTCTATCTTATCTCTCTCTTTCTCATGTGTTCTTTTAGAATGAAAGGCCTCCCATCCGTGTGTTTAATATACGTTTGGTGCTATTCGCCAACTCAGGGCCTACTAGAGGTGGGACTTGGGTTTCATTATCTCTATTCTCTTATTTTTTGCCCTGGAGGGGTACATTTCATGGGGAAGGTGTCATTACAATCAAGAATCTTGAGTTATACCACCTGGTATCCATGCTCTCTACTAGTTTGGGATGGTAAATTTGTCATCAACACTTCATTTGATGACTTCATATTTCCTAGAAAACTCCATTAAATAGAGATCAACTTTAATAACTAAAATTATCTTAGTTGAAAATATTGAAACAATAAAAATAATCTTAGATCATTAAAAAAATTAACTGATGAGTAAATCATTTGTCTGTATGTTTTTTATTTTTTAAAAAGATGGTGATCCTATGACTTTTTATTATTAAATAGTGAAACCTATATAATTATATGTATACAAGAACCCATTATATAGCCCGTAGGCCTATAAAAATCCTAGTTTCTATTCATATTTAGAAGGTCCCATGACCATATCTACCCCCACAATGCCTTCTAATGCCCGATCCTACAACTGGTGGTCACCAGTCCGACCAACCTTGGTGGAGTGGTAAAAGCCTTCCATAATAATTAAGATGAAAGAGGTTCAAATCTCACCCTATTCATATTTATTCATAATTATGAAATAAGAAGTAATAAGTAATTTATATGATTAGCTACATGATGTAATTAGACATAATGGGATTCAAACTCTCAAATGAGTTGCACATAGATCTCATTTTTGTATACCACCTCAATGATTATCTACTTTCATTATCAATTTTAATATGAGAAATAGTGAGAAGTCAATCCAGAGACACCTAAACATAATTTACCAATTAGATAAGGATATGAGGTATCCTAAACCATTAGTTCTTATGAATAATTAGTGGAATAATAGGGCAATAAGCTCCAAGACTCACTCTAAGTCAAAGGATCCAAATCAATTTCCTTTTAAGAAGATCATTATTCAAAAATTGGTGAAGGAACAATATGGAGTGTGTTTTTCATGTGGTAATAAATGAAACAAGATGAATAATTCCACCCATTTTAATATTTTCTTAGATTATATTTAATTGTAGGATTGATAATAACATGTAAGGAGTCCCTCAGTAGTCTTCCATAAAGTCGTCCTAGACTTCCTATGAAACCAAGTTACTAGAGAAGGGGAGTAAATAATTGAGGTATGAGGAATTAATCCTACATTAAAAGGGTAGTGTTTTACTTTTATTATTAAATAGTCATATTCAAGGATGGTTATAGATAGATTGGTATAGCGGTGGGGGGGGGGATTCAGTTATTTGGAATGTTGGAAGGCAACACGCCTTAGCTTGAGGGGAAGTCTAATGACTAAAACTATTTTAAAATAAAATTTCCTTCTAAATGAATTCATGACTTATTTATTAATGTTTTTATATAAAATCCATGAAATATATTTCATTATTATTTTGGAAAATTATAAAATATATCCATAATATGAATATTGGATTTGAAGACCATTAATAGTCATGTGAATTGGTGATATAATTATTATATTGGGATCATTATGATTAGTATAAACTAATGGTTATAGTAAAATCTAATTGATGTCGAATGAATAAGAGACAGGCTCAACCAGTGGGATCATACCCTATGTGGATCATTTTTTAGAGCTTCTGGTGGAGATTGACTCGGTTGTATTCTCCCTTGTTTAATCCCTATATGAGATTCAACCATAAAAACTCGAATGAAACCATTTACAAGAAATGTTGATGATCATAGAGATCAATGCCTAAATTATTATCTTTTAACCACCCCACAAAAGTCATGCCATCACACACCTTACTATTAGGGAATATGTTATTTTGATAAGAGGTTAGTTATATTTTCCTTAATAGTATGTATAATTCCATTATAAATGAAATATTTTTTTTCATTAATCTCATTTTCTTATTACTAACCTTATACATAATATAAAGTTCACCAAAATAGAGGAAGGAAATGAAAGAATTTATTTTTGATACACAAAAACAAGAATTTCATTTTTTTTTAAAATATATAAGTTTAATTTTTATTAAAACGCATTTTAATGATAAACTTATAAAATTTAAATAATTTTATAATTTTATATAAGTTTTATAAAAATATTTATTTAATCCTTTATAAATAATAAAATTATCTTATGCTAACATAAGTTATTTTTATGGAGGTTAAAAATCCAATCATGTAATAAAAGTAGAACTTTTTAAAAAATATTAATTTTAGTTTAAATATTAAAATTTTCAAAATTATAAAATTATTTTGATAATTTTTTTATTTTTTATACATCTTGTCAAAATTATCGAACAATTAATTTTTCATGATTCTCTATGATAATAGATTTTTTTGTTAAAAATTAATGACATTATAATTATTTTGTATGTATTATGACATCATAATAGCCCAAAAATTTTGTAATAAGGTCTATAAAGGTTTTTCTAAACCTAAAATAGTTTTTTTCATTAAATAATTTAGTTTAATTTTATAATATTATTTTTTATACCTATATATAACCTGCTAAAACCTAATGGATATTTTGTGATTTTAGAAAAGATTATTTATGAACATGAATCAATTCTACATAATAAATGGCATTATTTAAATAAGTTTACCCAATGAACCATTAAAATAATTAAAAATACTTCCCATTAGAAAAAATAATGTTTTAAAACCACATAATTTCTAATTGATATAAATATTTTATATCTTATATTCAAAAATCAATGTTTAGAAATAAATAAATAATCTCCCTCAATTTTTCTATAAACAACCAATAATTCTCTAATTCATCTCTACTAAAAGACCATTAATCATGATATTCCTCTCCCTCTCCCTCTATAAATTCACCCAATTATTTTTTAGGCTCCTAGTGATCTCTTCCCAAGAATTATGGAGCATCCTCTCAAGGTAAGGGACTCTCATCTTCTCCTATATCATTCATGTACTTCCATTTAATAACATTTGAATATCAGTTGACTGAATTTTTATGTGATTATAAATATTCCTTTAAATTAAAATTTATTTTAAATTAGTGAGATATTATTTATCCCATATTATCATAAAATTTACCTAATATTTTTTTTCCATAGTATGGGATTATATCTCTTTTCTTTTCAATACAAGTGCTTCATTTGTCACAAGTATTTTGATTTCAAATAATTTATGTTCTCATGTGTTCAAAATCATACCTTATGATAAAAATGATGCATTATTAATTATATTTTACCCTTATATGACATTAATCCCTTCCACACACTTTTATGTACTCCCATTATACTGGTGAAATTATCCATTGATTTTTCTTGTAATACAATTGTGTTGTGAATTCCCAATCCTATTTTCATTCAAGGGTATTCAAATAGATATAACTATCCTTAATTTGTTAGGGACTTATATTTGATACAACTACATTCCATACTCATTTGATTTAAATTATGAAATACGCTCTTATGTTATATAATCATTATGGCACATGTTATGATAGAAATATGAATAGTGTACCCTGAAAGTGCTCTAACACACTGGGTAATGTTTTCATCTCATGAGATACAATGTATGGTTCAAGGGTGGTGATCTTAATAACACTATGCTATGATTTCTGGGAGGTTATCATCAACATATGATGCCATGTTTTATATTGATTCCACATTCCTATGAAACCAGGATTTTATGATTTAGTATTCTCATTCCAAGACTCCATATGAGTATGTATCATTTTTAATTCATTACAATATTATTATATGACTCCTAAAACAGGGTTATTATTATCATCTTCCAAGAATTTGATTACTACCTTACTGAGCTTTAGGTATCACCCAATTTTGTTTCTGGCCATCACCTCACACCCACACTCCTAGATTTGGTGCCATAAACACATACTTTACATACTATCTTCTATAACTAATATGAATTCTCAAATATAAATTCTAAATAATAACATGAAATAATTAAAATATTTAATTACATATTTGAATCGTTTTAAATTATAATTAGACAAATTTGAATATATTAATCCAATGTAGTTCAATGGAATGAATTTCACATTGAATTTTGATATAAAAGCATTTAAATATTTTAAAATATTTTACTTTAAAAACTCATTTTATCATTCTGTCAATGAGATTAATTTTTAATTAATTTCTAAAATTTATATGTTTTTAATTTTTTGAAATAGATTCCATATTTTAAATAAAATGGTCCTAAATTATTTAATAGTTCCCTTTTATTTTTTTGGACAAAATATAAAATGTAACTTTTGGAATTTTTATTACCACGGTTAAGGGAAAATCTTGTAATTAAGGGTAAAATATATATGAGAAATATTATAAATTTAACTTAATTTTTTTATTAATTTTATTATATTATTATTTTTCATCCCTAAGCATTAATGGATCGTTTATGAGACCATTTATGGCCTTTTTTATGGGAATATAACCTTTATAATATTATATTTGTAACACCCTGTGATTTTATGAGAAATATTATTTTTAATTTCTTTGATGGATTGTGTTGTACTCTACACCAAGATTATCTTACACTATATGCAACACCGTATTAGCTTGTAGTATACACAAACACTATTCTTGGCTTCTGTTGCATGCAAGAGCGACCTTCCTCGATAGCGTGTATTGTACGCAATACCAAGTTTCACTAAACAACGATATATTATTATGAACTAGCCGTTATGAATACTATTAACTACTTTTTTAATTTTATTACTTAATAATTCATCTTACACATATTATAAAACTCGGTATGAGAACAAAATAAATTTTTCGAGTAAAATAATTATTTTTCAAAAAATGCAGTTTTACCGCCTTTTGATGGCGCACCCATTTTAAATTTAATATTTAGAAAGTTAATAAGTTAAATTTTAAAAAATAAACTTCTTATTGTGAATCAGGATATAAAAATTTATGTTCAATAAAGTTTTGATATTTTTCTGAAAATGTTCATATTTTGATGAATAGTAAAAATACGCTAAATTTTAATTAAAAACAACTTTTTTCATCAAGATAATTTATATTGTTAAATTATAATATGGAATGGTTTTTAAGTATAAATAAAATATATTTTTACCATTTAATATAATGTATATCATTATCATTAACTTTACATTGAATTCATAGGTAAAAACATTTCAATCTTTTGCAATGTCTTAAATAAAAACCCATTTTTTCGACAACGGGATTAATTTTGAATTAATTACTGAATCTTCTATGTCTTGAATTTCGAAAAATTGATTCCATATTTGGAATCAGTAGGTCCAAATTATGTTAATATGCTACTTTTTATTTTTGTGCATTATGAATAGTAACTACGTTAAATTTTATTTACCACAGTTAAATTAAATCAGACAATTAAGGGAAAAATTATTATTATAAAATTAACCTAACACCTGAAAAAATTCTATTGGATGAATAAAAGTAGACCCATATCACCTAAGGGTCTAAATAGATTCATTTCATGGACTTTTGACCTTGAAAATGATGTTATTATTATTAAAACCAAAGAAAGTGACAATATGTCACTCTTATATCATATAAGTGTAATAATTTTAATTTAGTGATAAAATTAATAAAACCTAGAACATAAATAGTCACCAATAATAAAATAAAATTATCTACATCATCTGAAATTATTTTGAATTTTTAGGGATTTAATAATTATCATTAATGGTGACATAATAGTGATACAGAAATTGTTTATTTAGTGAAAAATAAATAATATAGTTTTTATTAAACTAATAGTGACCATAAAAGGCACACACACATGACCAAAACTTATTGGTCATGTACATGTAAACCATAAGCATACAATGGTAGAATATTTGACCATTTATATCCTTATAAAAGCTATTATGTCACTTATATTATTTTATTTTAAATGATGTCAAATTTGTCACCTTAATAATTTAATAAATATAACAATTTAAATGTTGTTATTTCAAGATGATAAATTTGAGTAAAAGTATTCTTATGGAAGATATTAGATTTATACGCATCATAGTATTTTATTTTTAATTTTTATGCAACAAATAAGTAATTTAAATAATTATAGAAAAATATTGTAGTAATTATTTTATTAAGGGAGATATCAAATAAATGGTGTTAAAAATATTAAAATAAATGTTCTATGAACAAATTAATGTGCTCCATGAATTTTTTATATGAATATGACAAGTTAGGAATCTATTAAATATTTTTTTGAATATATCCTCTGTGTGGATTTTCATTAATTTAAAATAAATGAATAGGGTTAAAATTCAAACTATTGTTATTTTATAATAATAACATATTATTAAATTGAATAAAAATAACAAAAATATTTAAAAGTTTTAAATTTAAATTTATATGGTCTAAAATGTGATAAATTATCCAATTATGGAAAATTCACAACACAAAAGTAAATATTTATAAAAATTTAGATTTTAGAATATTATTACCACAAATAAAAGTAAATATATTAAATAAGAATAAATCAAGTTGATAAGGTTTGAAATAAATTCCCAACATGTCTAAATTTTATTGGTTGATGAAATTACAACCTTATCTCATATCATCTTCGAATAGAGTCATTTTTGGGGGTTTTTAAGTGGGGTTTGAATTTATTATAAATTAATATTTTTGAGGTTTCCAAAAGTGCCCCTTTCCTCCCTTATAAAATGGCACCTCCTCCATCTCTTCTTCACAACATTTTGAGCCTTAAATATTAGAAAAACCCTATAAATTTATCTTCTAAATTTCCAAAGAAACCTACTAGAGGTCCTGGTCTTATTCAAAGACCAAATTTAGTTCCCTAATAGGAGGTTAATAAGAGGCGTGTAGAAGAAGAGGTAACATCCTTTACCGATTCTTTCAAATTTATTTGTTCTTATACTTCATCTTCTTTATTTTTTTCATTATAAATTAATAACATCAATATAAATCATATACTGATTTGTTATTATAAATATTAAATGACCCTATTTCACCTTCTATCCATCCTATAAAAAAATGAAATCACCGCGTGTGCGTACATACGTCTTACAGTCTCCACGCCGTGGTGTAATCTGTTTTCCAACACCACCATACTTGGATGTGTATAATGGTGGAAATAATAACTATATATGATTATTATAACATAGAAATTCTGAGATATTATATCATCCATTCCACTTCTATTCAATAATTATGCGAACGATATCATCGCTCGTGCCTACATACAGATTACCGTCTCTACGGCGCGATGAGATTCATTCTCCATGTTAACTATTCAAGAATGAATATAAAGTATATATAATGAATAATAATTAAATATATGACATAATAATGATACTGTATTTATGCATATATATATGTACGTCATCTACTTACTTCCATTCAATTCAATAAGAAAATGAAAACAAAGTTCATGCGTACGTACGGCCTACCGTCCCCATGAACGTTGTATTTCATTTAATTTTTCAATCTATTATACATATATATGCTGAATTTATATAATATATCTATAATTTTTTACATTCTAGAAGTAATTAAATCATGATATAAGTAATAATAATATCAAAAACAACAAGTCCAAACACGTGTGATAAGTGATATGATTATTACCCAAAACATTGCTTTAACATGAAATGGGCAAATGAACAGGTAATATAAAGACCCAAGTGAATCTTATATGATACAATAAATATTATTATGGTTATATTACAAGTTTATAATATGTTTAAACACACTATAAAAGAGTTTCAGACACATACGGAAGAAATTGGACCTAAAGTAAGGGATAATTTTTCAAATCTCATTTTTTATTTGAGATTGCTTATACATAAGTATTTAGTGGGGTTATATTTATCATCCATGTCCATGTTTTATAGAAATGTTTTTATAAAATGTTTACTATTATTCTATGTATGTTTCAAGCCATTTTTACAATTTTATTACTTATACCACATGGTATGAAAGGAATCTTTCTTTTGTTTACCATACGAGGTACTTTTTGACTTTTCCGGCAAAAGTACGAGAAGAATGTTTTTTTAACTTATACACCATGAATGGATTGTTTTGATGATTGTATACAATATTTCATGATTATTTTCATAATAAATACTTTTCTTTTAAAATATCATGTCATTCTGTGAAAAGAAAATGATTTTTAAGAAGAAAGGATATTTTCCACAAGAATTCATTTCAAGTGTTTTATCCTAAGATGACATTCTTTTATATGGTCATATTTCAAGTATAATTTTACCTATTATTTAGATGTTTTGATTTTTTTATGATGAAATGATATCCATTTATTTTATACGTATTATTCTATGATAGGACGATGTTTATGAAACCCATTTTATTAGTTGGGTTATGATGAACGATTTATGTTTATTTTGTGGCACACTTAAGAATGATTTTAGTTTGAGATGGGTGGGACCTATATCTCACTCCAATGCATTGGGTAAATATTTTTATCTCATGAGATAGACATGGATGGAACAATAAAATATATTTTTTTCCATTTAATATAATGTATGTCATTATCATTAATTTCACATTGAATTCATAGTTAAAACATTTAAATCTTTTGCAATGTTTTAAATAAAACCCCTTTTTTTCTACAACAAGATTAATTTTTAATTAATTACTACATCTTCTGTATATTGAATTTCAAAAAGTGGATTCCATATTTGGAATCAGTAGGTCCAAATTATGTTAATAGGATACTTTTTATTTTTGGGCATTATCAATAGTAACTACGGTAAATTTTATTTACTACAGTTAAAGGTAAATCACACAATTAAGGGTAACAATAATATTATAAAATTATCCTAACACCTGAAAAAATACTATTTGATAAATAAAAGTAGACCCATATCACATAAGTGTATAAATAGATTCATTTCATGGACTTTTTACCATGAAAATGATGTAATTATTATTAAAACCAAATAAAGTGACAACATGTCACTCTCTTATATCTTATAATTGTAATAATTTTAATTTAGTTATAAACATCATAAAACTTAGAAAATAAATAGTCACCAGAAATATAATAAAATTATCTACATCATTTGAATTTATTTATAATTTTTGGGGATTAAATAATTATCATTAATGGTGAAAAAATAGTGATGCAAAAAGTTTTTATTTTGTGAAAAATCAATAATACAGTTTTTATTAAACTAATATTGACCATAAAATGAACAAAAACCTGACCAAAACTTATTGGTCGTGTAAATTTAAACCATAATCATCCAATGGTCTAATATTTGACCATTTGTATCTTTAAAAAAGTGATTATGACACTTATATTATTTTATTTCAAACGATGTCAAAGTTGTCACCTTCATAATTTAAAAAATATAACAATTTAAATGTTGTGATTTTAAGATGATAGATTTGAGTAAAAGTATTATTATGGAAGATAATATATTTATCTGCATCATAGTATTTTATTTTTAATTTTTATGAAACATATAAGTATATTAAATAATTATACAAAAATGTTGTAGTAATTTTTTTATTAAGGGAGATATCAAATAAATGGTTTTAAAAATATTAAAATAAATGTTATATGAACAAATTATTGTGATACATTAATTTTTTAGATGAATATGAAAAGTTATTAATATATTAAATATATTTTTTTGAATATATCCTTTGTGTGGATTTTATTTAAATTAAAATAAATGAATAGTGTCAAAATTGACACTATTGTTATTTTATAAAAATAACATATTATTAAATTGTTTAAAAATCACAAAAATATTTAAAAAATATAAATTAAAATTTTTGTGGTCGAATATTTCATAAAGTATCCAACTATATACAATTCAAAAAACTTAAGTAATTATTTATAACAATTTAGTATTTATAATATTATTACCACAAATAAAATTAAATAGATTAAATAAGGATAAATCAAGTTGATAAGGTTTAAAATAAATTCCCAACATGTATAAATTTTATTGTTTAATGATATTACAACCATATATCATCTCATATTCAAATTTAGAAATTTTTTGAGGTTTTTAAGTGGGGTTTTAATTTATTATAAATTAATATTTTTGAGGTTTTCAAAAGTTCCCATCTCCTCCCTTATAAAAGGGCACCTTCTCCATCTCCTTTTCACAACATTTTGAGCCTTCAAGCTCACCCAAAACCTGTCAATTTATTTTCTAAACTTCCCAAGAAACCTACTATAGGTACTTTTCTTCTTCAAAGACCAAATTTAGTGCCCTAAGATGAGGTTAAGAAGAGGTAGTCGAGGAAGAGGTAATATCCTTTACCGATTCTTTCGAATTTATTTCTTCTTCTACTTCCTATTCTTTATTTGTTTCATTATAAAGTTATAAAAATAACATCACTCATATACTTATATTTTATTATAAATATTAAACAACCCTATTTCACCTTCTATTAAACCTATCAAAAATGAAATCACCGCGCGTGCGTAAGTAAGTTTTACCGTCTCCACGCCGTGGTGTAATCTATTTTCCAACACCACCTTACTTGGATGGGTATAATGGTGGAAATAATAACTATATATTATTATTATAACATGATACTAATTATGAGATATTATATCATCAAATCCAATTCAATTCAATAATTATGGGAATGATATCATCCCTCGTGCCACTACTGGAAATAAAGGATTTACCAACGGTTTAAAAGTGTTGGGAAAGGCTGGACAACCGTTGGTATAACATATACCAACGGTTCTGCCAACCGCAGGGAAGTAAGCCGTTGGGAAAAACATTTCCCAATGGTTTACAGTGAACCATTGGCATAGGTGGAGAAAAATTACCATATTCCAACGGTTCTTCAAAACCGTTGGAAAAAAGATTTCCCAACGGTTTACAAACCATTGGCATAGTTGCTTAAAATTAGCATGTTTTTCCCAACGGTTTTGTAAACTATTGGGAAAAATCCCAAATCTACTCTTTCACAACGGTTCTAAACCATTTGGAAAAGTGTTTTACCAATGGTTTTATGAACCGTTGGTAAAACTAATACTAGACTTTCTATGCCAACGGTTTTGAACCGTTGGCATAGCCTCTGCTGGGAAAATTACCCAGCAGCTCCCCAATTTGCCCAACAGCTCCCCAACTTGCAACCAGCTCTCCAATTTGACGACCACCAGGTCTGGTTTTGTGGGTTCCCTCTCATTTTTCAATCCAATTATTGTACCTGCAATAAACTAACATATACATATATAATTATTGTACCTGCAATAACAAACTAACACTTACATATAGAGAACAAATTCATACACGTTTAACATATAATGGTAGAACTATACACATCAATAATTAAATTAGAATTGATAACGTAATTATAAACATACATAATTCATTTAGAATTCAATTTAAAATTTAAATGACAATTATATGTGGAATCTGGAAGTCAATTCATAATTTGATCTATTTTTTGTATACCATATATTTTTACCTAAAGTAATGTCCATTTTAAACATAATACATACACCTGGAGTTCTACCGGCAACAACGTGCCTCAGATTGAGGCGGGGATGACTCTTACACGTCACATATGACCCATGGATTGTTGTGCTAATGTATCGACACAATCCGAATGCGTTTGGTCGGTTTTCCGTATGCGAGTTGATGTTTTTCAATTAAAATAACGTACTTTTGAAACAAAAGGCAGACACTTTGAGTGGTTCCGGCCACACCGCGCCTCAAATTGAGGCGGTGTTGACTCGTACACGTCACATATGACCTATGGATCGTTCTCCTAAAGTTTCAATGGAAACCGAATGCATTTGGTCAGTTTTCCGTATGTACTTAAATTATTGTCCATTTTAAGAAAAAGAGAGACACATAGAGTGATTCCGGCCACACCGTGCCTCATATTAAGGCGGGGTTGACTCGTACACATCACATATGACCCATGGATCATTGTGTTAATGTATCGACACAATCCGAATGCGTTTGGTCAGTTTTCCGTATGTCAGTTGATGCTTTTCACTTAAAATGACGTCCTTTTGAAACAAAAGACCGGCACTTTGAGTGGTGCCGGCCACACCGCATCTCGGATTGAGGCGGGGTTGATTCTTACACGTCACATATGACCCATGGATCTTTCTCCTAAAGTTTCAACAGAAACCGAATCCGTTTGGTCGATTTTCCGTATGTACTTAACATGGTGTCCGTTTTAAACAAAAGAGAGACACTTAGACTGATCCCGGCCACACCGCGATTGGGATTCATCCCGGGTTGGCTCGTACACATCACATATGACCCATGGATCATTGGGATAAATTATCAACAGATTCGGAATGCGTTTGGTCGGTTTTCCGTATGCCAGTTGTTCTTTTCACTTATAATCCTGTCCATTTTAAACAAAAGAGACACAGTTAGAGCGGTGTCGGCCACAACGCTCCTCGAATTGAGGTGGGATTTACTTGTACATATCACATACGACCCATGGATCCTTGTGATAAAGTATTGAAACAGTCTGAATGCCTTTGGTCAGTTTTTCGTATGTCACTTGATGCTTTTCACTTAAAATGACATCTTTTTGAAACAAAAGACAGACACTTTGAGTGGTGTCGGCCACAACGTGTCTCCGATTGAGGCGGGGTTGATTCTTACACGTCACATATGACCCATGGATCGTTCTCCTAATGTTTTAACAGAAACGGAATCCGTTTGGTCGTTTTTCCGTACGTACTTAAAATGGTGTCCGTTTTAAACAAAAGAGAGCCACTTAGACTGATCCCGGCCACACCGCGACTCAGATTCATCCCGGGTTGGCTCGTACATGTCACATATGACCCATGGATTTTAGGGATAAATTATCAACAGATTCGGAATGCGTTTGGTCGGTTTTTCATATGTCAGTTGATGCTTTTCACTTAAAATGACGTCCTTTTGAAACAAAAGATGGACACTTTGAGTGGTGCCGGCCACACCGCGTCTCCGATTGAGGTGGGGTTGATTCGTACACGTCACATATGACCCATGGATAGTTCTAGTAACGTTTAAACGGAAACCGAATCCGTTTGGTCGGTTTTACGTATGTACTTAAAATGGTGTCCGTTTTAAACAAAAGAGAGCCACTTAGACTGATCGCAGCCACACCACGACTTGGAATCATCCCGGGTTGGCTCATACACGTCACATATGACCCATGGATCGTTGGGATAAATTATCAACAGATTCGGAATGCGTTTGGTCGGTTTTCCGTAAGTCAGTTGTTCATTTCACTTATAATCCTTCCATTTAAAAAAAAAAGAGACACAGTTAGAGCGGTGTCGGCCACACCGCTCCTCGGATTGAAGCGGGATTGACTTGTACACGTCACATACGACCCATGGATCCTTGTCCTAAAGTATCGACACAGTCCGTATGCGTTTGCTCCGTTTTCCGAATGTCACTTGATGCTTTTCACTTAAAATGATGTCCTTTTGAAACAAAAGACAGACACTTTGAGTGGTGTCGGCGACACCGCATCTCCGATTGAGGCGGGGTTGATTCGTACACGTCACATATGACCCATGGATCGTTCTCCTAAAGTTTCAACGGAAACCGAATCTGTTTGGTCGGTTTTCCGTATGTACTTAAAATGGTGTCCGTTTTAAACAAAAGAGAGCCACTTAGACTGATCTCGGACACACCACGACTTGGAATCATCCCGGGTTGGCTCATACACGTCACATATGACCCATGGATCATTGGGATAAATTATCAACAGATTCGGAATGCGTTTGGTCAGTTTTCCGTATGCCAGTTGTTCTTTTCACTTATAATCCTGTCCATTTTAAACAAAAGAGACATAGTTAGAGCGGTGTCGCCCACACCGCTCCTCGGATTGATGCGGGATTGACTCATACACGTCACATACGACCCATGGATCCTTGTTCTAAAGTATCGACACAGTCCGAATGCCTTTGGTCGGTTTTTCGTATGTCACTTGATGCTTTTCACTTAAAATGATGTCTTTTTGAAACAAAAGACAGACACTTTGAGTGGTGTCAGCCACACCGCATCTCCGATTGAGGCGGAGTTGATTCGTACACGTCACATATGACCCATGGATCGTTCTCCTAAAGTTTTAACGGAAACCGAATCCGTTTGGTCATTTTTCCGTATGTACTTAAAATGGTGTCCGTTTTAAACAAAAGAGAGCCACTTAGACTGATCCCGGCCACACCGCGACTCGGATTCATCCCGGGTTGGCTCGTACAGGTCACATATGAACCATGGATTGTAGGGATAAATTATCAACAGATTCGGAATGCGTTTGGTTAGTTTTTCATATGTCAGTTGATGCTTTTCACTTAAAATGACGTTCTTTTGAAACAAAAGATGGACACTTTGAGTGGTTCCGGCCACACCGCGTCTCCAATTGAGACGGGGTTGATTCGTACACGTCACATACGATCCATGTATCGTTCTCCTAACGTTTCAACGGAAACCGAATCCGTTTGGTCGGTTTTCCGTATGTACTTAAAATGGTGTCCGTTTTAAACAAAAGAGAGCCACTTAGACTGATCCTGGCCACACCGCGACTCAGATTCATCCCAGGTTGCTCTTACACATCACATATGACCCATGGATCGTTGGGATAAATTATCAACAGATTAGGAATGTGTTTGGTCAGTTTTCCATATGTCAGTTGTTCATTTCACATATAATCCTTCCATTTTAAACAAAAGAGACATACTTAGAGTGGTGTCGGCCACACCGCTCCTCGGATTGAAGCGGTATTGACTTGTACACGTCACATACGACCCATGGATCCTTGTCCTAAAGTATAGACACAGTCCGAATGCGTTTGCTCCGTTTTCCGAATGTCACTTGGTGCTTTTCACTCAAAATGATGTCCTTTTGAAACAAAAGACAGACACTTTGAGTGGTGTTGGCGACACCACGTCTCCGATTGAGTCGAGGTTGATTCGTACACGTCACATATGACCCATGGATCTTTCTCCTAATGTTTCAACGGAAACCAAATCCGTTTGGTCGGTTTTCCGTATGTACTTAAAATGGTGTCCATTTTAAACAAAAGAGAGCCACTTAGACTGATCTCGGCCACACCGTGACTTGGACTCATCCCGGGTTGGCTCGTACACGTCACATATGACCCATGGATCGTTGGGATAAATATCAACAGATTCGGAATGCGTTTGGTCGGTTTTCCGTATGCCAGTTGTTCTTTTCACTTATAATCCTGTCCATTTTAAACAAAATAGACACAGTTAGAGCGGTGTCGCCCACACCGCTCCTCGGATTGATGCGGTATTGACTCGTACACGTCACATACGACCCATGGATCCTTGTTCTAAAGTATCGACACAGTCCGAATGCCTTTGGTCGGTTTTCCGTATGTCAGTTGATGCTTTTCACTTATAATGACGTCCTTTTGAAACAAAAGACGGACACTTTGAGTGGTGCCATCCACACCGCGTCTTCGATTGAGGCGGGGTTGATTCGTACACGTCACATATGACCCATGGATCGTTTTTCTATGGTTTCAACGGAAACCGAATCCGTTTGGTGGGTTTTCCGTATGTACTTAAAATGGTGTCTGTTTTCAAAAAAAGAGAGCCACTTAGAATGATCTTGGCCACAACGCGACTCAGATTCATCCCGGGTTGGCTCGTATATGTCACATATGACCCATGGATTGTTGGGAAAAATTATCAACAAATTCGGAATGCGTTTGGTCGGTTTTGTCGTGTGCCCGCGGTGACCGAGAACGCAGTTCTGGTGTCATAAACGGCCAAAACGGGCGTCAAACGCTCAAATTCTTAGCGGACGACCTCGGATTGACCTAAAACCACCGTCCAACATTCTAATTATTATTCTTGACGCGTACGCATAGACGACACGTCAATCGGACGTGCGGTTTGCGCGGTACGACTCAATATGCGTGTTTTAAGTGATGGGCGCGTTTCATAAATGCGCGTGGGGGGGGGGGGGGGGGTGGGGGGTCCAAACGGGCTGAACAAAGTCGGAATGACCTGAAATCAAACGAAAAATACGGGTGAGTGATTTATGAAGTGGTGGAGCAGACGACACGTCAATCGGACGTGCCGTGTTCCCGCGGTGACCGAGAACGCCGTTCTGGTGTCATAAACGGCCAAAACGGGCGTCAAATGGTGAAATTCATAGCGGACGACCTCAGATTGACCTGAAACCACCGTGGAACATTCTAATTATTATTCTTCATGTGTACGCGCAGACGACACGTCAATCGGACGTGCGGTTTGCACGGTACGGCTCAATATTCGTGTTTTAAGTGATGCGCGCGCTTCGTAAACGCGCGTGAGGGGGGTCCAAACGGGCCGAACGAAGTCGGAATGGCCTAAAATCAGAATAAAAATACGAGTGAGTGATTTATGAAGTGGTCGAGAAGACGACACGTCAATCGGACGTCCTGTGTGCCCGCGCTGACCGAGAACACAGTTCTGGTGTCATAAACGGCCAAAACGGGCGTTAAACGGTCAAATTCATAGAGGACGACCTCGGATTAACCAGAAACCACTGTGAAACATTCTAATTATTATTTGGGACGTGTACGCGCAGACGGCACATCAATCGGACATGTGGTGTGCGCGGTACGGCTCAATATGCGTGTTTTAAGTGATGCGCGCGCTTCATAAACGCGCGTGGGGGTCTTAACGCACCGAACGAAGTCGGAATGGCCTGAAATCAGACGAAAAATACGGGTGAGTGATTTCTGAAGTGGTCGAGTAGACGTCACATCAATCGGACGTTCCGTGTGCCCGCGGTGACTGAGAACGCAGTTCTGGTGTCATAGATGGCCAAAACGGGCGTCAAACGGTCAAATTCAAAGCGGACGACCACGGATTGACCTCAAACCACCGTGCAACATTCTAATTATTATTCTTGATGTGTACGCATAGAAGGCACGTCAATCGTATGTGCGGGTTGCGCGGTACGGCTCAATATGTGTGTTTTAAGTGATGCACCCGCTTTGTAAACGCGCGTGAGGGGGGTCCAAACGGGTTAAACGAAGTCGGAATGGCCTGAAATCAGACGAAAAATACAGGTGAGTGATTTTTGAAGTGGTTGAGCAGACGACACATCAATCGGACGTGTCGTGTGCCTGCGGTGACCGAGAACGCAGTTCTGGTGTCACAAACGGCTAAAACGGGCGTCAAACGGTCAAATTCATAGCGGACGACCTCCTATTGACCTGAAACCACCGTGAAACATTCTAATTATTATTCCTGACGTGTACGCGCAAACGGAACATCAATCGGACATGCGGTGTGCGCGCAACGACTCAATATGCACTTTTTAAGTGTTGGGCGCGCTTCCTAAAGGCGTGTGGGGTGGTCCAAACCGGCCAAACGACGTTGGATTGGCCTGAAATCGGACAAAAATAACGGGTGAGTGAATTGTGAATTGGTCGGGTAGAGGACATGCCAATCGGACGTGCCGTGTGCCCGCGGTGACTGAGAACGCACTTCTTGTGCCATAAACGGCCAAAACGGGCGTCAAACGGTGAAATTCATAGCGTATGACATCGGATTGACCTGAAACCACCGTGCAACATTATAATTATTATTCGTGACGTGTACGCGCAGACGGCACGTCAATCGGACGTGTGGTTTGTGCGGTACGACTCAATATGCGTGTTTTAAGTGATGCACCCGCTTCGTAAACACGCGTGAGGGGGGTCCAAATGGGCCGAACGAAGTCGGAATGACCTGAAATCAGACGACAAATACGGGTGAGTGATTTCTGAATTGGTTGAGCAGATGCCACATCAATCGGACGTGTCGTGTGCCCGTGGTGACCAAGAACGCAGTTCTGGTGTCATAAACGGCCAAAACGGGCGTCAAACGGTCAAATTCATAGTGGACGACCTCGGATTGACCCGAAACCACCGTGAAACATTATAATTATTATTCCTGACGTGTACGTGTAGATGACACATCAATCGGACGTGCGGTGTGCGCGCAACGACTCAATATGCGCTTTTTAAGTGTTGAGCGCGCTTCCGAAAGGCATGTGGGGTGGTCCAAACCGGCCAAACGACGTCAGATTGGCATGAAATCGGACGAAAATAACGGGTGAGTGAATTTTGAATTGTTCGGGTAGACGACACGCCAATCGAACGTGCCGTGTGCCCGCGGTGACCGAGAACGCACTTCTGGTGCCATAAACAGCCAAAATGGGCGTCAAACGGTGAAATTCATAGCGTATGACATCAGATTGACCTGAAACCACCGTGCAACATTATAATTATTATTCGTGACGTGTACGCGTAGACGGAACGTCAATCGGACGTGCGGTTTGCGCGGTACAACTCAATATGCGTGTTTTAAGTGATGCACCCGCTTCGTAAACGCGCGTGAGGGGGGTCCAAACGGACCGAACGAAGTCAGAATGGCCTGAAATCAGAAGAAAAATACGGGTGAGTGATTTCTGAAGTGGTTGACCAGACGACACATCAATTAGACGTGTCGTGTTCCGCGTTGACCGAGAACGCAGTTCTGGTGTCATAAACGGCCAAAACGGGCGTCAAACGGTCAAATTCAAAGCGGACGACCTCTTATTGACCCGAAACCACCGTGAAACATTCCAATTATTATTCCTGACGTGTACGCATAGACGACACATCAATCGGAAGTGCGGTGTGCGCGCAACGACTCAATATGCGCTTTCTAAGTGTTGGGCGCGCTTCCGAAAGGCGTGTGGGGTGGTCCAAACCGGCCAAACGATGTCGGATTGGCCTGAAATAGGACGAAAATAATGGGTGAGTGAATTGTGAATTGGTCGGGCAGACGACACGCCAATCGGACGTGTCGTGTGCCCGCGGTGACCGAGAACGCACTTCTGGTGCGATAAACGGCCAAAACGGGCGTCAAACGGTGAAATTCATAGCGTATAACATTTTATTGATCTGAAACCACTGTGAAACATTCTAATTATTATTCGTGATGTGTACGCACAGACGGCACATCAATCGGACGTGCGTTTTGCGCGGTACAGCTCAATATGCGTGTTTTAAGTGATGCACCCGCTTCGTAAACGCGCGTGAGGGGGGTCCAAACAGGCCGAACGAAGTCGGAATGGCATGAAATCAGACGAAAAATACGGGTGAGTGATTTATGAAGTGGTTGAGCAGAAGACACATCAATCGGACATGTCGTGTGCCCGCGGTGACCGAGAACGCAGTTCTGGTGTCATAAACGGCCAAAACGGGCGTCAAACGGTCAAATTCAAGCGGACGAGCTCGGATTGACCCAAAACCACCGTGAAACATTATAATTTTTATTCTTGACGTGTACGCGCAGATGACACATCAATCGGACGTGCGGTGTGTGTGCAACGACTCAATATGCACTTTTTAAGTGTTGGGCGCGCTTCCGAATGGCGTGTGGGGTGGTCCAAACCGGCCAAACGATGTCGGATTGGCCTGAAATCAGACGAAAATAATGGGTCAGTGAATTGTGAATTGTTCGGGCAGACGACACGCCAATCGGAGGTGTCGTGTGCCCGCAGTGACCGAGAACGCACTTCTGGTGCCATAAACGGCCAAAACGGGCGTCAAACGGTGAAATTCAGAGCGTATGACATCAGATTGACCTGAAACCACCGTGAAACATTCTAATTATTATTCGTGACGTGTACGCGTAGACGGAACGTCAATCGGACGTGCGGTTTGCGCGGTACGGCTCAATATGCGTGTTTTAAGTGATGCACCCGCTTCGTAAACGCGCGTGAGGGGGGTCCAAACGGGCCGAACGAAGTCGGAATGGCCTGAAATCAGACAACAAATACGGACGAGTGATTTATGAAGTGGTTGAGTAGACTAAACATCAATCGGACGTGTCGTGTGCCCGCGGTGACCGAGAACCCAGTTCTAGTGTCATAAACGGCCAAAACGGGCGTCAAACGGTCAAATTCCTAGCGGACGACCTCGGATTGACCCGAAACCACCGTGAAACATTCTAATTATTATTCCTGACGTGTACGCACAGACGGAACATAAATCGGACGTGCGATGTGCGCGCAACGACTCAATATGCGCTTTTTAAGTGTTGGGCGCGCTTCCGAATGGCGTGTGGGGTGGTCCAAACCGGCCAAACGACGTCATATTGGCCTGAAATCGGACAAAAATAACGGTGAGTGAATTGTGAATTGGTCGGGCAGACGACACACCAATTGGAGGTGCCGTGTGCCCACGGTGACCGAGAATGCACTTCTGGTGCCATAAACGGCCAAAACGGGCCTCAAACTGTCAAATTCAGAGCGTATGACATCAGATTGACCTGAAACCACCGGGGGGGCTGTCCAGGGGCTGTCCGAGGGCTGTCCGGGGGGATGTCCGGGGGGCTGTCCGGGGGGCTGTCTGGGGGGCTGTCCGGGGGGCTGTTCGGGGGGCTGTCCGGGGGCTGTCCGGGGGGGTGTTCGGAGGGTTGTCGGGGCTGTTTGGGGGCTGTTCGGGGGGCTGTCCGAGGGGTGTTCGGGGGGTTGTCCGGGGTACAAGGAGGTGGGTGGGGGGGCTGTTCGGAGGGCTGTCCGGGGGGCTATCCGGGGGGCTGTCCGGGGTCCAGAGAGGGGGGGGGGGGGCTGTTTTAGGGGCTGTCCGGGGGGTGTTCGGAGGGTTGTCCAGGGGGCTGTCCGAGGTCCAAGGAGGGGGGGGGGGCTGTTCGGGGGGCTGTCCAGGGGCTATTCCGGGGGGGGGGGGGGTGTTCGGAGGGTTGTCCGGGGGGCTGTTCGGTGGATGTTCGGGGGGCTGTCCGGGGGGTGTTTGGGGGGTTGTCCGGGGTACAAGGAGGTGGGTGGGGGGCTGTCCGGGGGGCTGTCCGGGGGTCCAGGGAGGAGGGGGGGGCTGTTCGAGGGGCTGTCCGGGAGCTGTTCGGGGGGCTGTCCGGGGGGCTGTCCGAGGGGCTGTTCGGGGGGCTGTCCAGGGGCTGTCCGGGGGGGGGGGGGGTCGGAGGGTTGTCCAGGGGCTGTTCGGGGGGCTGTCCGGGGGGGTGTTCGAGGGGTTGTCCGGGGTACAAGGAAAACCCACCCCCCCCACACAATACCTGGACACCCCTACCCCCCACAACCCACTTGGAAAACCCAGCCACCCCACCCCACCTGGACAGCCCTACCGTCACCCCACTTGGACAACCATCCCCCCACCCTACCTAGACAGTCCCTCCCCCACCCCACCTGCACACCCTCCCCACCCCACTTGGACAACCCTGCCTGGACACCCACCCCCACCCAACCTGCATACCCTCCCCCACCCCAAACAGCCCCTACCCCCACCCAATTTGGACAACCCAGACCCCTCCCCCACCCTACCTAGACAACCCCCTGCTCAACCCTACCTAGACATCCCCTCCCCCACCCCAAACAGCCCTACCCCCACCCAATTTGGACAACCCAGCCCCCTCCCCCACCCTACCTAGACAGCCCCCTCCCCCACCCTACCTAGACAGCCCCCCTACCCCACCCCAAACAGCCCTACCCCCACCCCATTTGGACAACCCAGCCCCCTCCCCCACCCTACCTAGACAGCCCCCTCCCCCACCCTACCTAGAGAGCCCCTACCCCACCCCAAACAGCCCTACCCCCACCCCATTTAGACAACCCAAACCCCTCCCCCACCCTACCTAGATTAGCCCCTCGACAGCCCCTCCCCCACCCCAAACAACCCTACCCCCACCCCATTTGGACAACCCAGCCCCCTCCCCCACCCTATCTAGATAGCCCCCTCCCCCACCCTACCTAGACAGCCCCTCCCCCACCCCAAACAACCCTACCCCCATCCCATTTGGACAACCCAGCCCCTCCCCACTCTACCTAGACATCCCTCCCCCACCCCACTTGGATAGCCCTCTACATCCTCCCCCACCCCATCTGCACACCCTCTCCCACCTCAAATTGAAACATAAATTCATCCAAATGAAAATCCAATTTTCAACAAAAATAAATTCAACCAAAAGTACCATATCACCCACTAAACAAACCCTTTACCATGTTTGAAGAGTAGAACAAAAAACATAAAACAAATCCAAGGGTTCCGTAGACAGCAACCCTAATTTAGCCTAAATCAAATCATCAACACCAACTAAATAGAGGAATAACACTAAAACTAAGGTAAAACTTACTAATTTAAAGTGTGAAATAATATTTTTTTGATTGAAGGTGGATCTTGGGTGTAAATAGTGTCGGGGCCGAGAAGAATTCACGATGTCTCTGTGTGTAATCGATCTGCAATCGGGCTGGGTGGGGGTTCGGCTGGTCTGTATTTGGGGGAAATCTTTCCCAACGGTTTTTAAAAACCGTTGGGAAAGATAGTGTTTTCCCAACGGTTTCATTAAACCGTTGGGAAAACTGAAGTGTTTTTCCAATTGTTCCCAACGGTTCTCAAGAACCGTTGGGAAAAGCTCCTGAATACCACACCTATACCAACGGTTCTAATGAACCGTTGGTAAAAACAACCCCAGGCACATATATCCCAACGGTTCTAATGAACCGTTGGGAAAAACCTCCCCTATACACCTCAATACCAACGGTTATAGTAAAACGTTGGTAAAGCCTTCCTAAACAATCCTTCACCAAAGGTTTCATAGAACCGTTGGTATGTAAGTGTGGGGAAAAACCCAGATTCCAGTAGTGTGCGTACGTATGGATTACCCTCTCCACAACGTGATGAAATTCATTCTCCATATTAACCATTCAAAAATGATTATAAAGTATATATAATGAATAAAAATGAAATATTTTACACAATAATGATACTTAATTTATTTATATATATATTTACGTTATCTACTTACTTCCATTCAATTCAATAAGTAAATGAAAACAACGTTCATGCGTACTTACTGCCTACCGTCCCCATGAACAATGTATTTCATTTCATTTATCTATTTATTATACATATATTTACAGAATATATATGATATATAAATCATGTTTTACATTCTGGAAGTAAGTAAATCATGATATAAGAAATAATAATATCATGAACAACAAGTCAAAACACGTACGATAAATGATATGATTATTACAGAAAACGTTGCTTTAACATGAAATTGACAAATGGACAGGTTATATAAAGACCTAAGTGAATCATATATGATATAATAAATATTATTATGGTTCTATTACAAGTTTATAATATGTTTAAACTCAATATACAGGAGTTTTGGATACGTACCAAAGAAATTGGACCTAAGGTAACATATAATTATGAAAATCTCATTTTTTATCCGAGATTGCTTATATGTAAGTATTTAATGGGGTTATATTTATCATCCATGTCCATGTTTTATAAAAATGTTTTCATAAATTTTTTATTATTCCTCCATGTTTTTTTAAAGTCATTTTACTCTTTTTTGACTTTTACCACATGGTATGGAAGGAATCTTTCTTTTTTTACCATACAAGGTACTTTTTGACTTTTCCGACAAAAGTAGGAGAATAGTGTTTTTTAACTTATACGGCTTGAATGGATTTTTTATGCTTCTTCTACAATATTTCATGATTATTTTCATCAAAAATCCTTTTCTTTTAAAATTTCATTGTATTTTTAGAAAAGAAAATGATTTTGAAGAAGAAAGGATATTTTCCACAAGAATTCATTTCAAGTGTTTTATCCTAAGATGACATTATTTATCAGCACTTTATTTTTAGTGATGATAAAATAATCCTATTATCAGAACTTTTTTTACCACAGATAAAATTAAAAAAAATAAAAAAAAAATAAAAAAAAGTAATTTATTAAAAAAAATCCTGCCAATCGGGGGTGATTTTATAGCGCTTGAGCCCCCCCTTTTTAACATCGCTTTCCATCCCCTCAAGAGCCCGCACACACCCCCCCTCTACCCTATATCAATTCTACACCCACCCCCTTTATCAGTGATAGCCACAAAATCCACCCCCATTCGTGCGCCCTTGCCTCCACTAAGATTTGATCTCGAGACCTCCCCCTTGCGCGCCTAAAGCCTTTACCACTCTGCCATATTGATTTTTTCTCTAGTTAATGACATGTAATTTTAATTATATGTATATTTAGTTATATTTATTACTATATTAATATATAGTTATATTAATATATATATAGTTATATTAACATATATATTTATAGTGATATTAATATATATATTTATAGTTATATTAATATATATATGTAGTTATATTAATATATATATAGTTAGATTAATATATATGTATATAAATATTTATATATTGGTATTTTAAATAAAATGGATATTATTTATTATTTAGATAAATCTAATATATTTTATATGTAAATGGTATATAAATATATATATATTTGATACTCAATGTGACCGTTTGAATGAGTCTTCAGGACCCCTGTAGGTCAAGTGATATTTTCATTGTTCTAAAAGGATTCTCATGGATGATAAGTTCTAATGGGGGAGGTTGTAATGACCCGTGTTTTCAATACAAGGTATAATTCCATGGGAAATTGAAATTTTTTCATTTAGTGGATTGGCCATTCTTTTAACTGAGCTTCAAAACATAATATGCAGTTATATTTACATATATAGAGTTAGATTAATATAGTTAGATTATATATATATAGTTATATTAATATATATATAGTTATATTAATATATATAGTTATATTAATATATATATATTTATAGTGATATTAATATATATATTTATAGTTATATTAATATATATATTTATAGTGATATTAATATATATATTTATAGTTATATCAATATGTATATGTAGTTATATTAATATATATATATAGTTAGATTAATATATTTGTATATAAATATTTATATATTGGTATTTTAAATAAAATGGATATTAGTTATTATTTAGATAAAGATAATATATTTTATATTTAAATATATTTTATGATTTATATTTATAATTAAATTTTTATGTGTGAATATATAAAAAATATGTATATATTGTTATATATTTGATTATAAATAGCAGTGAAATATAAAAAATGATAAAATTTCAAAGTCATAATATCAATATGAATGTAATACCTTGTAATAAATTCAGTCCCCACCAAAAAAATCCAATAATACCCCCTTAAACGCGGCTGAAAATCCACAAAATGTTAAAAAATCGGGGTATGCTGACTAACAACTCTATTTTGGAGGCCTTCTGTGCCTTTTTTGGCCTTGAAAAAACATTTACCAGGGTTTCCCCATTCACAAGGGTGTAGATCTCGTCACAGGCTTCTATTTGATATATGATAGAGCTCAAATGGATACCCGGATCAAAAGTTATGGCCGTTTGAAGTTCAAGTTGCATTTTCAACATATTTTGGATCGTTTTTTAATTTTTTTTTTTTTAGTCTTAAAATTGTTATTAAATGACTATTAATCCATAACATTTAGAAAATTATTAATTAAAAATATTTTTTTTTAATTTTTTTATAAGCCATTTTTACTAAATATCTTCTATATTAAGTGTAATTGTATATTTATACTTATATAAAATATATTGAAAATAATATTTAAAATAATATTTAAAAAATATATATTATATTTATATAAATATAAATATATCTATATATTTAAATATTTATATATATATTTTTAATTAATTTTTTTTGCAAGTAGACCCCTTATCAGCGCTTTTTAAAAAGTACTGATAAAGAACCCCCTTTATCAGCGCTACTAAAAAAAGCGCTGATAAATGGGTACTTTGATCAGCGCTTTTTTTAGTGCTGATAATGGTACCCTTTATCAGTGCTCTCTTTAGCACTGATAAAGGTAACCCCCTTTATCAGTACTTTTTTTTAGCGCTGATAAAGGGTGGCGCTGGCCTTGCCCTATTTTGTGGTAGTGATTTATATCCTTGAGTTCAATTTTTATTTTACCCTCTTTAAAATTATTAGCCACTTTATAAAATTTTCTCTTCATATCTATCTCATAGGTCATGAGAGATTTGATAAGAACGTCGAATGAAGTGTTCTTTATGTCTTTAGATTTTTGTATCACTGTCACTTTAGGTTACAAATCTCTTAGTAAAACCCAATGGATTTTCCTGAATAAGGTTTCTATATAAAAAGTATCACCCTGATAATTTTTACCATTTCATATGATAATAAAACAAGAAAATATTTTGATTATAAATTCATTTGTATGTATACAAAAAATTCATTGTTCTTTATATATATATATGGTCTCTTGTCTTTACCTTTTTTGTTCCATCATGAGGGAATTATATGAGTTTCTAGATTTTTTGAGAGTTTTACCTATATAAATAAAAATAAATTCATTTTGTTCTAAACCACAATGCCATGTGTTCATAAAATTACAATCTATTTTAAAAGCAGTAATATCATTGGGAATCCATTTTTCATCTTTTTTATTAACAATAGTATTACCATGCATGAAAAATTTTCATACAAGGTAATCAGTACTTCTATTAATGGATGACATATGAGTCTTATAATAACTATTGTTCGATCTTTCATAATAAAGTTCATGAACCATATATTTCCCTTTGGGAAAACAATGGGTATAATAAGTAGACACCATTTAAATAATGTTTCTTGAAAAATACGTAAATGATTTTGAAAATTAATTTAGATTTTATTTATTTTAGAATAAGATAAAGTTAATAAAGAAAAAAACTTAAACTTAACATTCACCATTTGATACCAAACGTAGGTCAGAGTATGATAAATAGATATAGTCGGGTTCATTTTATTTTAAATATAAAATAGAAAAACATAATTGGAAAAAAACTATTTTGTAAATATGTGGACATAATAAATGAGTATGTGTCTTACATTAAAAAAACATAAGAGTAGTAGTATATAACTAAGTGTATTACTAATAATAATAATGCATAAAAAATTATTAAGAATAAAAATTTATATAAATATGAGATTAAAACAAAAAATAAATAAGGAAGATGATTTGTTAAAGGACTTTAGCTAAATACCTTTGATTATCCCCAAAATCTCAAACCTAAATTACTTTAGGGTTTAATGTATTATTCATTTTCATTGATGGTATCCACGATACAAAAACTGCATTTAATTTTAATTGTTTAATCAAGGAAATAGAAATTACAATTGGACATAGCTTTGTTTATGGTTATTGTTAGAAACATCAAAAATAATGAAATACATTACCTTTTAGAAGGTTTGTAAAGATATTATAATTCTTCACTTTTAATGGATATGAGAATAATAATAGTAAGAAGGGATAAGATAGAGTATTTTTTAGGCACAATTACTTTTAATCTCAATCTTAATCTCATTAGGAATAAGAATATACACCATGAGTTATAGAGAATAAATTATATGAAGTGATAATTAATTATAAAGAACAAAAATTATTTTGGGATAGAGCATGCCATCATAATTGGGAGGAAATTGATGTTTGAAGAGAATTTCTATTGATAATTATTTTGAGGTAAATTTATAAGATTCAAAGGGGTCAATTTATAGAATCTAATAACACTAGGAATATTCTATAATTGATCTGGGGTAATGGAAGATGGAGGAGACCGGGTAAATTTATTTTTACCAAAAAAATGATTTTTCAAACAACATATATGGATTCCACTGGGTATCCAGTGTGCTACCTAGGAAAGGGTGATTCTGGAAAACCTCCATTGGATAACTAGTATTTCCCACCAACTATTCAGTAATATTTTGACAATGTTGTTGGTTCTTTTATACTAAAACTGGTTGGACGATGCCTTATATTAGGTTATTGGTAGTACTCCTCATATAATTGAGGTGGTTTCCTTCCCCATTAGTGTAATGACATGGACATCTCCAATCCATTTATTTGTGAAAATATGGTGTTTGAGGTGTTCTGGGAGGTCACAATGACTTTTTTTAACACTTTTCCAAAATTTCCAGTTTTGTGAACAGTGTTTGTGGAATAGTAGCTCATTCCAATGGTAGATCATTACAATGGTAGATAATTCCAATGTTTTATCATTCCAATGGTATCTCATTCTAATGGTAGCCTGTTCCAATGACAACTCATTCTAACGATGTCTTGTTCCAATGACGGTTCATTCTAACATAATATTAATCCAATGATACCTCGTCGAACGATAGCTCACCGAATAGTGAATCATGCAATATTGACTCATCCAATGATTAATCCTCTAATAGAGACTCATCGAATGGTGAATCTTCCAATAGTGACTCGTCTAATGGTGATTCGTCCAATGGTGACTCATGAACATTGTTTCTAGCTTCCTATAGTTTAACACATTTAATGTTATATTTGATTTTAGTTGCATTAAAAGCATTGTTTTATGAAATTTAATGATTATTAAAAGAACATAAATCCTACCTAAACTTTATTAAGGGTCTAGGTGCCTTTACTTGGTCAATATGTGTAATTTTGACCATATCAGTTTTTAATGTGAAATCTAAAACGTATCTGAACCGCTACTCTATTTAGATTTTTGAAATACCGAACCTTGTTTTTCATTATTTATCTTCTCCTAGCATAGGGAACCCAAAATTCTTCCTCCCATAGGAGTTTTGAAATCGAGCTGGAATCCTTGGATCATGTTTCCCTTAGAGTTTTTCTTGCTGGTGCACCCCCTATTTTGGTGCAACCAAGAAGTATCGATCCATCTTTGATATAAGGTATGTTCTACTTCATTTCCTCTGGGTTCATTTATTTGTTTCCTCCCATTTCTACTTTCCATGTGATGACATGTGATCTCTTTGTTTCTAATGGAGCTTTATCGATTGTTGGTTAGCATGGTGGTGTCATGTTGTCCACGGGTGGATGCAATCATTGTGGGAGAGTTGATCATGGTATGTTGTGTTGGATGTTCTTGTACAAAGAACATCAGAAATATTTTGGGGTAGTGGATTCATTACTTATCAATTTTTATTTACATGAAATTCTAGATTTAGCACGATATATCCCATTGGGTCACAATCAAATTGGCATAATAAATATTTGAACTATAATAAAGAATTGGTATCAATTTCTCAGCAATGTTATTCCCTCTTGATTTTCTAGATAGTGTGATATCTTAGCTTTGGTTATTTACCATGTTGTTCTTGATGAAAATTGGTAAATAATGTAAAGTCATGACTAATTGATAATTAATTAGATAAAGGTTTAAGGGGCATGTGTAATGAATCTGGTTGCTATTGTAATTTGATGATAATCAAATTGATATAGATATTAATTTTTAACTGAATTGGGTGATGAACCTAAAGCATGTTGATTATTGTTGATAAATGTATAAAAAGGCATGTTAAATTAATTAAATAATTAATTTGTGATAGATTGAGAAGCTTGTTTCTTAGGTTTCCTATAGTTTCAACTTGTGATAATGAATCAATTAATTCAATATGAAATAAAAATCAGTTGAATGAATAAAATATAATGCCTTTATAGGGAATGAGTTTCCCACATGTTGTAAAGGCCATGTGCCTTATGATTTGGAGCTATGAGAACTAATTGTGTGTGAAGGATGAATGACTTGATTTGGGGCTGAGATCCTGTTACTATGTTTGTTCCTACTACTTGTGATTTTCTCTGGATATGAGACTTTTTATATTTGGGCTATGGAGGCCTAGATTTGATGTGAGCCAGGGATGGCTGAGCCTGGAGGGCTGTTGTGGTTTGTGGGGTAGGGAGGCCCGATTTTTGTGGTAGTAGTTGATGCCTAGAGTGAAAAAATGTATCATTTTATGAATGTGGATGTCGGGGAGGACATCAGGGGTGATGGAATAGGTTGAAGATTTATTTAGTTGTGGATATGGAAGGTGGATTCTTGTTGAATCTATTGGTCATTTATCTGATTTACTTTCCCCACTGCTTGAGGCAACCAGTTTTGCTTACTCTCCTTCCAAAAGAGGAAAAGATGCATAGAGTATGCTGAGTTATTTCCATGCTTAAATTCTCAAGTATGGATTAGTATATACCTCTGCTATAGGTGGAAAAGACTCGATGGGTAGCTCATCTACTCACCGTGTTGAGCCCCTTGGGTTTGGTAGCTTAGAATGTTTTCCTAGAATACCCAGGAATATGGAAATATAGAAATTGGTAATTTTTTTAATAAATTAGTAATTGTTTAGCCCATGGTATTGTAGGTTACTAGGATACAATGTTGAGGTTGTGATTTTGAGAAGCTGTGGACTCTGTTCGGTTATGCCTAGATGGCATGGATCTTTGTTGAAATGCTAATGTAATGGAATTTGGAAATTGATAATGGTTAATTAATGGTTAAAAAATCAATTGACACAATGAAAAACTAATAAAAATTGGTAAGTTACTTAATGTATCTATTTAAATAGTTGTGTGCTTATAGGATATCGAGTCTTAGCAGTGGCACTAGGAGTCTTAGAGATGTTAGCTTCATTTGATTCATAGAGTAGGTTTTCTAATAGTGTGGTTGTGAGATATCTTATATCCTATACTTTTTGTGTATCTATACACTAATCCGCACAATTATTTAGGGATACTAACACCGTAGGGATTCTTAGCCCTAGGGGGTGTTTTCTACAACATCTTTGTTGGAGGATAGAGGGACAAATACCCCCTTTGACCCCACACTCCTCTCTTGGTAGTTACTTTTGCTGGTATGCACGATAGTTAGTTTTATCAATATATGTGTGTAGAGGGACATAATTTCTTGTGGTTATTTCACACACAAATATTCTGGATATAGTTTCCTATGGACTACAATATGTGTAACATATATAAGCTATGATGGCTTGAGGATCCTTACTCAGAGTATGGGCTATAATGGATTGAGATATAATACTCAATGTATAACACATGATCTGTGAGCTATAGTGGGTCCTGGGAATTTCCTTGTTACTTCTGTTTATGTGGATATGGTGGTGAGTTACATGAGGTGTATGTTGTGGTGATTTTCCCAGGTGTCTTCAGGCTAGCCTTTTTAGAGAGAAATGCTCCAGATGAGTGATGTTGGGATAAAGTGGAAAACAAGTGGGGATGTTTTAGGTGGGTAACCTTGATATTATTTATTATATAATATGATCTTGTATTCGATACTTGGTGAGAGTATCCATGGTGATACTGGGAACTTAGTATACCTATTTAGGTGACAATTTAGTTTCACTTCTTATTCACTACGCTTTTGCATGATTTCTTTACTTTTTCATGAGAGGATCTAGGGAAGATCCTACTGAGTATAGTGTTATAATCACCCTATGTCATATAACTTTTTTTAGGATAGTTGGAGAAGGTTTGATATTAGGCTGGTTGCAACTAGCTTGGGGTTTTGTAGGAGTGGTTTTGGCTTTGGGGTCGTTGTCATTTTACTTTCTTTTTGTACTTGAATGTTTCCTTGTCAGTTGTAGTTGTTGTTACATGACATTACATATGTGTACATGGGTCTATTTTATATTGTATTCTAAGACAAAGTTGGTTAATTTATGTCTTATATCTCTCTTTTTCATGTTTTCTTTCAGTGGGTAATGGCTCCCATCTGCGTGTTTACTATATCCGCAATGCTAGTCACGAAACCCGACGCCTACTGAAGGCAGGACTCGGGTGTCATTGTTTATATTCTCCCACTTCTAGCATGGGAGGGGTACATTTCTTTTAGAGGGGTCTTGATAGAGTGATAACAGAGATATTTTTGAAGGATAGAATGGAGTTTGGAGTTAGGAACAAGTTATGTTTCAGGGGTTTGTATGAAAACAATGTTAGTCAAGTTCAGCAAGCGTTGTGAACATAGAGATTGGCTATGACATTATTATTTAGGGCCCCTTATGATATGATGTGTAGAACATTAAGTTTATAGTGGATACTAAATAAGGTGATTATGGTTATAGGGTAGATTCCTAGGAAAGGATCATGTATCATTCTCCTTTGAGCATGTGTTTGAATTGGTAGACCTTGGGATAGGTTAACCTAGAATGAATAAAATAAAACAATTAATTAATGTTAAATTCTTCCATATTCTAGGTTTAGGAGCTCTAACTATTTTTTCTTTTAAAGATATAGATATAGGTCGATTTACTCCTTAGTTTTTCATAGAAGATGATTAGTAGGTTGTACTAGCATATCATCGTAGAGTAGAGGTTAACGATGACGATACTTGGAGGAGGACACTAAGATAGTTTCATTGCCAAAGTTTGTAGAAGTATGAGGGATCCATTTCAGATGTAGTCATATAAGAATTTTTGGAGTAGGTTGAGATAGCCTTTAGATCAATACATTCTCATAAGGAGCAGTAGATGTCATTGGTTGTGATGATGTCATGTAGGACAGCGAGGTAGTGGTGGTTCTTATTCCTCAAGGATCCCGAGGAGTCGACAGTCTCATGGGAGAAGTTTATAGAGCAGTTTAGAGTTGGGTTTCTTTCTTCGATCATGAAGGTGTCCAGTCATTAGGAGTTACTTATCCTTTAGCAGGGAAGGTCCTATGTGTGAGAGTTTGGGATCTGTTTCAGGAACCTTTTGTGATTTTCTTTAGACCTATTTCCAGATGAGGGGGTCAGGGTAAGACATTTGGAAGAGGATTTGTGTCTAGAGATCCCATGCCAGATAACCCTGTTTATGCTAACAAAATATGTCGAGGTGTTGGTGAGGGTGGAGGTCATTGAGAGGATGTTATCTAGAACTGGATCATCACAAGAGGGGAGTCATCAAGATTCCTCTAAAAGTAGATTTTCTGTCTGGGGTTCCCAATGAAGTTCCCAGCCAGGATCCAAGTATCACTGAGAGGAGGAGGGGGTGAATCAATGATATCTTTTTCTTTTTAAGTTTCCCCTTTTTGAAACAACTTTCTCTTCTTGTTAAAGAGTTTCTTCCCTGATAAACACACACAACCACAAGAACCCAATATTTACAAGTTTCACTACTCAGCAAGAGTAGCTACGTCCTTGGTATGGTACCGAAACAATCCAGTAACACACAATACACTAGAAAACAATATTTCTAGGTGGAATAAAACGAGTAGGATATACCCTTAAACTTGTGTTGCACATTGAAAAAAATCCAATAGTGTGTGTGATCCATTTTAGCACAAATAGGGTGATACAATGGATCAATGATTCTTAATGAGCTTACAAAAATCAGATATTACAAAGCAATTCATCAATTTCCTACCCAGAAGCTGGAAGGAACCCCTGGAGAAAAACATCTTGCATGCCCACTTCCACTTGTGTGACCTATACTTGCATGCCTACAACTTGCGCGCCTCTTCTTGCACGCTGCCTACATGCACGCTGCCCTTCAGACGTGCTTCCTTCTTGCAGCCTACGTGCCAAATAACACTTGCGCACCTCCAACATGCGCAACCCCAACTAGCGCGCCTTTTAACAACCCTTAACTTGCGCGCCTCCAACTTGCACGTCCCCAACTTGCGCGCCTTTTAACAACCCTTAACTTGACCTCCCAACTCTCGAATTACGTGCCCAGAGCTTAAAGATAATCCTCAAGTATTCAGCCTTAAAAAATGAGGAGGATAGTTGTCTATTTATAAGCATTTTGGTGATTTTCATGCCCCATACACTTGTGCACCAATACTTGCGCGCCGCCCCATCACTTGCGCACTGCTTCATCACTTGAGCACCGCTTCATCACTAGCATGACACTGTCATTACTTTGTCATATTTTATATGATGATGTTGGAATATGACTTGCGCGCAACATGCACTTACGCGCCAATACTTTCATGCCAATACTTGCATGACACTCATGACTTGCGCGACACTTTTAAGTTGCATGCCAATTTATTTCCTTTGTCATATTTTGATTAGATGATCTTTGAAATATGACTTGCACGCCACTAATACTTGCGCACCAATACTTACGTGCCAAAACTTGCAGACCACTCTTGACTTGCACGCCACTTTTTTTCCTTTTCCAAAATTACTTCTTTACATTTTCTGATTTTCAGGACCTAAAATTTGTCAAACACTAGAAAACAGCGCCACCTTAAAATGTTCTTTTATGCCGCCTCCAGATGGTCTGTTACTTTTTCATTTCTCTCTTCACTGCTTCCCATAACCATTGTTCATCTTTCATTATGAACTCTAGTATCATGATATATATCCTTTGATAGATCAACAATTTTAATCATCAGAGTTACAATAAGAAGTACTAAAACTTCCTTATCTTCTAGCAACATCATTCCTTACAATCAAAACTGTATATGAATGGAATCATCATTTCTCTCCCTTTAATTCATAAGGCTTACATCACAAGTTCTCCTAACTTATGATATTTGTGAAATACATATCCGCAAATCATCATCTGGTTTACGGTCCTTTTGTAAAGTCAATTGATTTATCCTTTTTGACCACAAAATACAACACTCTTCAAAAGCTAACTCTTCAAACTTTTTTATCCATCCAAATTGGTCCCAACAGTATACCCTTTGGATTTTGTTGTCAACCAAGATTCATAAATCACTAAAATTTATAACCTTTTTAAATGGATTACTTATAAAAAATTATAAACCTACGCGAACTAACTCATTGTAGACAACTAGAATTATTAACAGCAAAAACCATGTTGTCCAAAGGTAGTGACTATGAAGTATCATGATCTTATCTCCCCAGCCTTTTTCAGAACATCATTAAAAATAGATTTCAAGATTCTACTTCACCATTATTTACTTCTTCAACATTCATGGAATATAAAGAAAATTGTTTCCTACAACCACTCCAACAAACAGTTAGAATAGTTCACACACATACATGTTGGATTCATAGCTTACCCACAACTCCCCCTTTATGCATGCATCTATAAGGATAGATTTATGAAAAAATTCTCCCCCTTGACAAAACTATCCAAATGAAAGATGAGAGTGGGGACAGAAACACGTACTTTAACCATGATGTGAAGGAGGTTAGACACCCATGTTCAACCTCAATTTTGCAAATGGTTCCTTCGGTAACGGTTTTGTGAATATATCAGCAAATTGTTCAGATATAGGAACATACTCCAGCCTCAATTAATTCTTCTCCACCTGCTCTTTGATGAAGTGGTACTTTATATCAGTTTTTTTTGAATGAGAATGCTGTAATGGATTTCTTGTAAGATTTATTGCACTCTGATTATCACAACCCAAGAGAAATAATAGCTTTACTTCAACAAGTAGATCTTCCAACCGAGTATTCATCCACATTAGTTGAGTTGCATCTTGAGTAGCAGCAACATACTCAGCTTCAACTGTGCTAAGAGTTAATGAATTCTATTTCTTGGTATGCCAAATAACACAATTTTTCCCATAAAGAAAACTCCACCAGATTTATATCTTTGATCATCAATATTTCCTGCCCAATCAGCATTAGAATACCCGAATAGATCAATATTTCCAGAACCATCATACCTAATTCCAAAATTTTTAGTGCCTTTGATATATCTGAGGATTCTTTTTCCAGCAATAAAATGTGATTCTTTATGAGCACTCTAAAATCTTACACATAAAGTGATAGCATAGACGATGTCAGGTCTTGAGGCAGTCAAATACAACAGACTTCTAATCAGATTTTGAAACTCCTTCTGATCAACTTCCTTGCCATATCTATCTTTAGAAAACTTGGTTCCCATTGAAATCGGTGTGGAAACTGGTTTCTAATTTTCCCTGCCATACTTCTTCAGAAGTTCCTTAGCATACTTTTATTGAGACAGAAAAATGTGATTCTTCTTCTGTGAAATTTGTTGCCCAAGAAAGTACTTCATTTCTCTAAGCATGGACATCTCAAATAACTTTCTCATCTCCTCAGAAATGTTTTCACATGATCTTTCATCATTTCCAGAAAATATAATATCATAGACATAAACAATAACTATCAGTGAAAACTCCGGACATTCATTGATGTAGACATTGCTGTCAACTCTCCCTTTCGTAGAGTTCATATTCTTTAAGAAAGTATCTAATTTAGAATACCATGCTCTCAGAGCCTGTTTTATCCCATATAAAGCCTTCCTCAACCTGCACACATAACTTTCATCCTTTCCAATAACAAATCCACAAGGATGATCAATGTAAACTTCTTCGTCAAGGCCACCATTCATGAATGCATATTTTATATCCATTTCAAAGATTTTATAACCTCGTTGTGCAGCAATAACAAGAAAGATTATGATTGTTTCTAATCTTACCACCAGAGAAAAGTTTTCATCAAAATCAATGCCTTCAATTTTTGAATACCCTTTGCAAACCAATCTTTCTTTTTTTTTTCTTATTAATTTACCTTCTTCATTCAGATTGTTCCGAAAAAACCACTTTGAACCAATAATGTTCTTGTAGGCCGGATTGGGTACAAGTCCCCAAGTATCATTCTTATTTATCTGATCAAGCTCTTTATTCATTACATGAACCCATTCTAGATGCTCAAATTATTTATTTACATCATTCAATTCAACTTTCGAATAAAAATAAGTATGTGATATAACATCCGTTGTTCTTCATGTTTGAACCCTCTGATGATTATTTCCAATAATATTCTGAGCGTCCACTTGTTTCCTCAACCTAGGATGAGTTATTCGAACTTCATCCTCATCACTTGATATTTCTGAGTCATATTCCTCTTCAACGATAGGATTAACAAAGTCTGTAGCATTATCAGAATCATCCACAAAAGCCTCTCTATCCTGATCAAATTCAACATAAACACATGACTACTTTTCTTTCTCAACATTTTCAACAACTTTTTCATCCGAAGAATCAATAATTCTTCATGTTTCTTTGTTGAGACATCTATATCATCTTCTTTCTAGAGCATAACCATGAAAAATTCCATTATCTCCTCTTTGCTCAAACTTTCCAATGTTTCCACCTTTCTTCTTTATAATGCATGGACTCCCAAATACACCTAAATGTTTCTAAATTGGAGTTTTTCCATAGAACATTTCATATGGGGTCATATCTGAGTTTGACCTATAGAAGCATCGGTTCTGAATATAAAAAGAAGTGCTCATGGATTGCCTCCAATAATAATGAGAAAGACTATGTTCAAGTAACATAGTTCTCCCCATTTCCCCCAGACATAGATTCTTTATTTCGAAAACCCCATTTTGTTAAGGTATGTATGATGAACTAAACTCATGTAGAATTCCATGTTTCTCAGGGTAACTTTTAAACTCTTCATTCTTATACTCGCCACCACTATCAGTTCTCAACATCTTCACTAAATACTCACATTCCTTTTCTGATTTCCTCCTGAAACTCTTAAACATTTTCAGAGAATCTGACTTATGTCTCATGTACATAACACAAGTAATGTGAGTAAAGTCATCAATGAAAGTAATGAAGTACTTATCTCCATTTGTTGATTGATTTTTCATTGGTCCACATATATCAGAATGTATATGTTCCAAGGGTTGTTTTGAACTATTTTCAACTATATTATGAAAAGAGTTTGTAATCTTTTCCTTTTCACAAATAGTGCAGCACCAATCTCTTCTTGACAAATCAAGCATATCTCAGACACTGTCCCTCATTGATAACTTGCACATATTTCTTTGACACTTATGTCCCATACTTTTATTCCATAACTAATTTTCATCCACTACACCCACGTAACAAGAGTTCTACACTTCACCAACTTGGAACAAATTCCCTCTTGTACGTCGGCCCCTTGTAACAATATTTCCATCATTTTCACTTTTTACAACAAATATATATTTTCTGAATATAAATTTGTTTCCCTCATCATAGAGTTGTGAAACACCTAGAAGATTATGTTTCAACCCATCAACATATAATGTTTTCTTAGATTTAATTTTTTCTTTTCCAAGGATGGCTGATCCAACACATTTGATTCTCAGAGATTCATCATTTCCAAATGTAATAGTTCATTCTTTGAAGTCATTCACATTATTCAACAACTTTAAGTCTCCTATCATATTAGAAGAAAACCCACTATCAAGAATCCATGGACGTTCTCCTTTTGTAGCTTTCAAATCAGTTTTGACAACAAGAGCTTTCTGTTTTTCCCTTTCCTTCACTTTCTATTGTGCTTCCTCCAATTTCCTAGCCAGGTCAATGTGTTCTGGCCATAAAACCATGCACTCTTTCTTTTCGGACTTATCATACCTGTACCTTTTTAATTTTAATAACTTTGGCTTTTGATAATTATTAAGAATCTTTTGCTGCTCTGGTAATACACTAAGGAAGATCTTGGAAAGATGCCCATGTTGATCACATATTTCACATATAGTTTCCAGTGGTTGGAACCTATTATCAACTTTCACATCAGTCTTCTCAAATATATTCCAAATTTTTTTTGTAGACTTTATATTTTGAAAGGATTGACTCCCCCTCAATCATTGTCTTTCAAAACTTGTAGAATATATGTAATGTTTTTGGTTAAACCAACACATATTTTCCATGTGTCTGAATCAACCATAATACCAGCAATAACCATAGAAATAATATTTTCCTATGAAACTTCTATACTGACTAGATTTTTGAACACACTTCTCAACAACCTTTTTAATAGAACTATGCTGACCATCAAACTTCATGTTTTAGTTTTTAACTCCCTTTCTCATTTCAGATTTAATAGCACCAGAAGTATTAGAAGTCTTTCTTGACTCCTGATTTTTATGCACTTCTGATTTTTCAACATCGTTGACTTTGACCACATACATGGTCTTTCAATCCTTGTTCTTATCAAAACCAGTTCTTTCTTTCATTTTGACCTTTGAAGGTAACTTTTTTGGATCCTTGTTTGGTTCATTCTTACTGGAACATTCACCAACTTCTGAGATATAATTTTTGAAACTGATATTCATTTCTTGAGATTTATAAATTTTCTGTTGGACAAGTTCCAACTCATCTTCTTTTTCCTTCAGCTTTACTACAAGATGATCATTACAATTCTTTGTATTCTCAAGAAAATTTTTTAGATCATCAATCTCCTTTTCCATCTTTATTTTCTCATCAATAAAACCTTCTAGATTGTTTAATGTGGAATTTTAATTTATGAGCTTGTTTTTTTCCTTCTCAAGCCTTCTGATCTTCCTCAAGCATTCTTTCAACTCTTCTTTCAGATGATATTCATGTTGAGTTTCTTATTCTTATGAACTTTTGATCTCATACTATTCATTATTCACTGCAGCAATAAAGGTACTCTCTCTACTTTTTTCAACAAATAATCTCTCGGATTCATCTTCGCTATGTTCTCCATCTTCAACTTTAGATAAAAAGCTTTGTATTTTTCATTTAAAGAACTTTTTATTCTTCCCCTTCGAAAAATATTTATCTTTGTCAGCTTGTTTCTTCCACAACCTTCTTGGCCTTATGTTATCATCATCACTGTCTTCTTCTTTATTCTTTTGAGGACAGTTAGCCACAAAGTGACCAATGGCTCCACACTCATTACATTTCAAGGAAAGTTTACCTGTGTATTTCCCTGTACCTCTTTTCACATTCTTAGAAAACTAGGATAAAATTTCATGAAAATTTTTACATACCTCATCTTCAGAATTAGATTCACCAGTATTATCTTCAATAAGATTCTTCTTTGACTTATCTATCTTTGTATCCTTGAATAACATTTCTCTATCAGCTTTTGTTTTGCCCTTCATAGTCTTCTCTCTTCTCATATCATATGTAATGAGAGTGCTATGGAAATCGTCCAAAGATACTGTTTCAGGGTCTCTATCTTGTAATGAAGAATCTTTATCATCAAAATTGTCAGGCAGAATTCTGAAGATCTTTTCAACAACTGTAGAATCCTCCAACGTTTTACCAAGACATCTGATTGTACTGAAAATATCATTTATCCTGGTAAAGAAATCCACATCAGATTTAGATTCCACCATTTTCAAATCTTCATACTTTAGTCTCCATATTTGTAGTTTATCCTTATTCACTTTTGTATTTCCTTCATAGATGTTCTTCGGTTTGTCCCAGATTCCTTTGGCTGTAGAAACACCTTTCAATCTTAAAAATTCACTCTTAGAAAGAGATGAGAGTAATGCATTTTTATCTCTTCCATCATTCTCAAGGTTCTTCTTATCGATTGGATTAAGAGGAACCTTATTATCAATAGCAAGAAATCCATCCGTTGTAGTTTCAAGAACTTCATATCCAAGAGACATAAGATAAGACATCATTCTGTCCTTCCATATGTGATAGTTCTTTCTATAAAAAATCGGAATCCCCTTACGGTTCACACAATTTAGATTCTCCATCACAACTTCTATTCAATGACTTCAGAAAAGAATAAATGAAGGGAACCTCCCTCTGGTACAAATTGAATCTCCCAGTCAGGATCCAAGTATCACTGATAGGGGGAGGGGGTGAATCAGTTATATCCTTTTCTTTTTAAGTTTCCCCTTTTTGAAAAAACCTTCGACCCATGTTAAAGAGTTTCTTCCCTACTAAACAAAAACAACCACAGGAACACAAAATTTAAAATGTTCACTACTCAAAAAGAGTAGCTACATTCTTGGTATGGTACATAAATAATCTAGTACCAGACAATCCACTAGAAAACAATCCTTTAATGTGGAATAAAACAAGTAGGATATACCCTTACACTCGTGTAGCACTTTGAAAACAACCCAATAGGGTGTGTTCTCTCTTTTAGAAAAAATAGGGTAATACAATGGATAAATGCTTCTTAATGAGAGTAAAAAAATCAAATATTTCAAACAAATTCTTCACTTTCCTACCCAGAAGCTGTCAGGAACCCATGGAGAAAAATAGCTTGGGTGCCCACTTCCACATGCGTGAACTATACTTGTGTGCCTACAACTTGTGTGCCTCTTCTTGCGCGCTTCCTACGTGTGTGCTACCATTCAGACGCACTACCTTCTTACAACCTGCATTCCAAATAACACTTGCGCACCTCCAACTTGCGCGTCCCCAACTTGTGCGCCTTCTAACAACCCTTAACTTCTGTGCCTACAACTTGAGCATCCCCAAATTGCGCGCCTTCTAACAACACTTAACTTATGCGCCCAACTATCTACTTGTTCACCTAGAGCTCAAAGATAACTCTCAAGTATTGAGCCTTAAAAAATTGAGGAGTCTAGTCGTCTATTTATAGGAATTTTGGTGACTTGCGCGCCCCATACACTTGCACATCAATACTTGCGCACCGCTCCATCACTTAGGCACACCACTTCATCACTTGCATGCTGCTTCATCACTAGCATGACACTTTCATTCCATTGTCATATTTGATATGATGATGTTGTAATATGACTTGCACGCAACATGAACTTGCGCGCCAAGACTTGCACGCCAATACTTTCACGACACTCTTGACTTGCACGACACTTTCTAACTTGCACACCACTTTATTTCCTTTGTCATATTTTGATTCGATGATCTTTGAAATATGACTTGCGTGCCATCTATATTTTCATGCCAATACTTGCATGCCAAAAACTTTCATTCCACTCTTGACTTTCATGCCATTTCTTTTCTTTTCAAAAATTACTTCTTTACATTTTCCAATTTTCAGGCCCTAGAATTTGGAAAACACTAGAAAATGGTTCCACCTTAAACTGTTCTTTTGTGCCACCTCCAGATGGTCTGTTCCTTTGTCATTTCTCTCTTCACTGATTCCAATAAAAATTCTCCATCTTTCATCATGAACTCTGCTATCTTGATATATATCATTTGATAGATCAACATTTAGCATCGTCAGAGTTACAATATGAAGTACTAAAACTTTCTTATCTTCTAGCAACATCATTCCTTCCAATCAAAACTGTATATGACTGACATCATCATTTATCCCCCTTTCCTTCATAAATCTTGCATCACAAGTTCTCTCAACTTATGATATTTTTGAAATACATATCAGAAAAGCATCGTCTGGTTTATGGTCCTTTTACAAAATGAATTGATTTATCCATTTTGACAACAAAATACAACACTCTGCAAAAGATAACTCTTCAAACTTCCTTCTCCATCCAACTTGGTCCCAAAAATCTCCCCCTTTGGATTTTGTTGTCAACCATGATTCATAAATCACTGAACTTTGTAACCTTCTGAAATGGATTACTTATAAACAATTCTAAGCCTATATGAGCTTACTCACTGTAGGAAATAATAATTATTGACTGCCAAAACTATGCTGTCCAAAGGTAGTGACTATGAAATCTCATGATCATATCTCCCCATAATTTTTTAGAACATCATTCAAAATAGCTTTCAAGATTCTACTTCATAATTCTTCACTTATTCAACATTCCTGGAATACAAAAAAAATTGTTTCCTAAAACCACTCCAACAAATAGTTAGAATAGTTCACACACATACATGTTGGATTCACAGATTTCCCACAACTCCCCCTATATGCATGTATCTATAAGGATAGTTTTATGAAATAATTATCCCCCTTGACAAAACTATCCAAAGGCAAGATGAGAGTGGGGACAGAAACACGTACCTTAACCTTGATGAGAAGGAGGTTGGACACCCATGTTCAACCTCAATTTTGAAAATGGTTCCTTCGGTAATGGTTTTGTGAATATATCATCAACTTGTTCAGATATAGGAACATACTCCAGACTCAATTCATTATTCTTCGCCTAATCTTTGATGAAGTGGTAATTTATATCAATGTGTTCTGAATGAGAATGTTGTAATGGATTTCTTGTAAGATTTATTGCACTCTGATTATCACAACCCAAGAGCAATGATAGATTTACGTCAACAAGTAGATCTTCCAACTGAGTCTTCATCAACATTAGTTGAGTTGCAGCTTGAGTAGCAGTAACAAACTCAGATTTAGCTGTGCTAAGAGTTAATGAATTCTGTTTCTTGGTATTCCAACTAACACAACTTTTTCTGAGAAATAAAACTCCACCAGATGTGGATCTTCGATCATCAACATTTCCTGCCCAATCAGCATCAGAATTCCCAAATAGATCAATATTTCTAGAGCCATCATACCTGATTACAAAATTTGTTGTGCCTTTGATATATCTGAGACTTATTTTTCCAACAATAAAATGTGATTCTTTAGAAGCACTCTGAAATCTTACACATAAAGTGATAGCATAGATGATGTCGGGTATTGAGGTAGTCAAATATAACCGACTTCCAATCAGCTTTCGAAACTCTTTCTGATCAACTTCCTTAACTTCTCTATCTTTAGAAAACTTGGTTCCCACTGAAATTGGTGGGGAAACTGGTTTCGAATTTCCATGACAAACTTCAGTAGAAGTTTCTTAGAATAATTTTCTTGATGCAGAAAAACGTGACTATTATTTTGTGAAATTTGTTGCCCAAGAAAGTACTTTATTTCTCCCAGCATGGACATCTCAAATAACTTCTTCATCACCTCAGAAAATTTTTCACATGATCTTTCATCATTTATAGTAAATATAATATCATCGACATAAACAATAACGATCAGTGAAAAATCCTGACATTCATTAATGTAGAGTTTTCTGTCAACTCTCCCTTTCTTAAAGTTCATCCTCTTTAATCAAGTATCTAATTTATAATACCATGCTCTTAGAGCCTATTTTATCCCATATAAATCCTTCTTCAACCTACACACATAACTTTCATCATTTCCAATAACAAATCCACAAGGTTGATCAATGTAAAATTCTTCATCAAGTTTACTATTCAAGAATTCAGATTTTGCATCCATTTGACTGATTTTGTAACCTTGTTGTGAAGAACTAGAAAGAAAGATTCTGATTGTTTCTAATCTTGCCACCAGAGAAAAGGTTTCATCAAAATCAATGCCTTCAATTTTCTTATATCCTTTGAAAACTAATATTTCTTTGTTTCTTATTACTTTACCTTCTTCATTCAGCTTGTTCTGGAAAACCCACTTTGTACCAACAATGTTCTTGTTGTCTGGATTGGGTTCAAGTTCTCATGTATCATTATTCTCTATATGATCAAGTTATTCATTCATTGCATGAACCCATTATGGATGCTCAAATGCTTCATTTACATCACTTGGTTCAACTTTCGAATAAAGAGAAGTATGTGATATAGCATCCATTTTTCTTCTTGTTTGAACCCTCTGATGCGTATTTCCAATAATATTCTGAGCGTCCACTTGTTTCCTCAACCTAGGATGAGTTGTTTGAACTTCATCCTAATCAATCGAGATTTATGAGTTGTATTCCTCTTCAATGATAGGATTAAAATAGTCTGTAGCATTATCAGAATAATTAACAAAAGCTTCTCTATCCTGTACAACTTATACATAAACACATGACTGCTTTTCTTTCTCAACATTTTCAACAAATTTTACATCTGAAGAATCAATAAATCTTACTATTTATTTGTTGATACATATATATCCTGTTACCTCTAGAGCATAGACAAGAAAAATTCCATCATCTCCTCTTTGCTCAAACTTTCCAAGGTTTCCACCTTTCTTCTTTATAATGCATGGACTCCCAAATACTTTTAAATGTTTCATACTTGTAGTTTTTTCATAGAACTTTTCATATGGAGTCATATCTGAGTTTGGCCTATAAAAGCATCAGTTCTGAATATAAACAGCAGTGCTCATGGCTTTCCTCCAATAATAATGAGAAATACTATGTTTAAGTAACATAGTTATCCCATTTCCCCCAGACTTAGATTCTTTCTTTCAGCAACCCCATTTTGTTGAGGTGTGTATGATAAACTGAAATCATGCCTAATTCCATGTTTCTAATGTTAACTTTCAAACTCTTTATTAGTATACTCACCACCATTATCAGTTCTCAACTTCTTCATTGAATACTCACAATTCTTTTCTCCTTTCCTCCTGAAAATCTTAATCATTTTTAAAGCATCTGACTTATATCTCATGTACATAACACAAGTAATGCTCGTAAATTAATCAATGAAAGTAATGAAGTACTTATCTCCATTTGTTGATTGCTTTCTCATTGGACCACATATATAAGAATTTATAAGTTCCAAGGGTTGTTTTGAACGAATTTCAACTCTCTTATAGAAAGAGTTTGTAATCTTCCCTTTTTCATAAATAGTGCAGCAGCAATCTCTTCTTCTTGATTAATCAGGCATATCTCAGACACTGTCTCACGTTGATAACTTGAACATATTTATATGAAACATATGTCCCATCCTTTTATTCCATAACTGATTTTCAACCACTACACCCATGTAACACGAGTTCTGCACTTCACCAACTTGGAATAAATTCTCTCTTGTATGTTGGCCCCTTGTAACTATATTTCCATCATTTTAACTTTTCACAAAAAATCCATATTTTCTGAATATAACTTTTTTCCCTCATCACAGAGTTTTGAAACACTCATAAGATTATGTTTCATCCCATCAACATATAATTTTTTCTTAGATTTCATTTTTTCTTTTCCGATGATGGCTGATCCAACACCTTTGATTCTCAGAGATTCATAATTTTCTAATGTAATAGTTCCTTCTTTGATGTCATTCACATTCTTCAAAAACTTTAAGTCTCCTGTCATATGAGAAGAACACCCACTATCAAAAAACCATGGACGTTTTCCTTTTGTAGCTTTCAAAGAAGTTTCGACAACAATATATTTTTGTTTTTCCTTTTTCTTCACTTTCTATTGTGATTCCTTCAATTTCCTATCCAGGTCAATGTGTTCTGGCTAGACAACCATGAACTCATTATTTTAGGACTTATTAGACCTCAGCCTTTTTGATTTTAAAAAATTTGGCTTTTGAGAATTATTAAGAATATTTTGTTGCTCTGGTAACACACCAAGGAAACTCATGGAAAGATGTCTAGGTCGATCAAATCTTTCACAAATAGTGTCCAGTAGTTGGGATCTATTCTCAACTTTCACATCAGTCTTCTCAGATATCTTCTGAAATTTATTTGGAGACTTTCTATTTTGAAAGAATTGAATCCCCCTTAATCCTTGTCTTTCAAAACTTGTGGAATAGTTGTAATGTTGTTGGTTAAAACAATACATATTTTCCATGTGTCCGAATCCACCACAATACCATCAATAACCATAGAAAGAATATTTTCCTATGAAACCTCTATACTGACTAGATTTGTGAACACGCTTCTCAAAAACCTTCTTAATAGAACTATGCTGACCATCAACCTTCATTTTTTCATTTGTAACTCCCTTTATCATTTCAGATATAACAACACCAAAAGTATTAAAAGTCTTTCCTGACTCGTGATTTTTATGCACTTCTGATTTTTCATCATCATTGACATTGACCACATACATGGTCTTTCCAGAAATTTTCTTATCAGAACCAGTTCTGTCTTTCATTTCGACCTTTGAAGTTAACTTTTGTGGATCCTTGTTTGGTTCATTCTTACTAGAACATTCACCAACTTCTGAGATATAATTTTTGAAACTGATATTCATTTCTTGAGCTTTATAAAGTTTCTATTAGATGTGTTCCAACTCTTTTTCTTTTGCCTCCAGCTTTACTTCAAGATGATCGTTACGATTCATTGTATTCTCAAGAGAAATTTTCAGATCATCAATCTTCTTTTCCATCTTGATATTCTCATCAGTAAAACCTTCTTGATTTTTTAATGTTGAATTTTCATTTATCAGCTTGTTGTTTTCCTTCTCAAGCCTTCTAATCTTACTCAAGCATTCTCTCAAATCTTTTTTCAGATGATATTCAAGTTGAGTTTCTTCTTCTTCCGAAATTTTTCTCTCATACTCTTCATTATTCAATAAAGAAATAAAGGTATTCTCTCTAATTTTTTTAGAAAATAACATCTCGGATTCATCTTTGCTATCTTTTTCATCTTCATCTTTAGATAAAAATCTTTACATTTTTGATTTGAAGAACTTTTTATCCTTCCCCTTTGAAAAATAATTATCTTTGTTAGCTCGTTTTTTCCACAACCTTCTTGACCTTCTGTTATCATCATCACTGTCTTCTTCTTTATTCTTTTGAGGACAGTTAGCCGCAAAGTGACCAACAACTCCACACTCAAAACATTCCAAGGGATGTTTACCCTTGTATTTCCTTGTACCTCTTTTCACATTCTTAGAAAACAAGGGTAAAATATCATCAAACTTTTTACATACCTCATCTTCAGAATCAGATTCACCAGCATCATCTTCAATAAGATTCTTCTTTGACTTCTATCTCTTTGTAACCTTGAATGACATTTATTTATCAGATTTTGTTTTACCCTTCATAGTCTTCTCTCTTCTCATCTCATAAGTAATGAGAGTACTATGAAAATCATCCAAATATAGTGTTTTAGGGTCTCTATCTTCTAATGAAGAAACTTTATCATCAAACTTGTCAGGAATAATTCTCAAGATCTTTTCAACAACTATAGAATCCTTCAATGTTTCACCAAGAGATCTGATTGTACTGATAATATCATATATCCTGGTAAATAAATCCCCAATAGATTCAGATTCTCCCATTTTCAAATATTCATACTTTAGTCTCCAGATTTGTAGTTTAGCCTTACTCACTTTTGTATTTCCTTCATAGATGTTCATCAGTTTTTCCCAGATTCCTTTGGCTGTAGCAACACCTTTCACTATTAAAAATTCACTCTCATAAAGAGATTAGAGTAATACATTTCTAGCTCTTACATCATTCTCAAGGATCTTCTTATCGATCGGATTAAGAAGAACCTTGTCATCAATAGTAGGAAATCCATCCGTTGTAGTTTCAAGAACTTCATATCCAAGAGACATAAGATAAGGCATCATTCTGTCCTTCAAGATGTGATAGTTCTTTCCATCAAAAATCAGAATCCCCTTACTGTTCAAGAAATTTAGATTCTCCATCACAACTTCTCTTCAACCACTTCAGAAAAGAATAAACGAAGAGAACCTCCCTCTGAAACCAATTGAAGTTCCCAGTCATGATCCAAGTATCAATGAGAGGGGGAGGGGTGAATCAGTGATATCTTTTTCTTTTTAAGTTTACCCTTTTTGAAAAAAACTGTTCTTCCTATTAAAGAGTTTCTTCCCTACTGAACACACACAACCACAGGAACACAAGATTTACAAGGTTCACTACTCAACAAGAATAGCTACGTCCTTGGTATGGTATGGAAACAATACAGTACCACACAATCCACTAGAAAACAATCCTTTGATGCAGAATACAATGAGTAGGATATACCCTTACACTCGTGTAGCACTTTGAAAACAATCCAATAGTGTGTGTTATCAATTTTATCACAAATTAGGTAATAAAATGGATCAATGATTCTTAATGAGCTTACAAAAATTAAATCATCTAAATAAATTATTCACTTTCCTACTCAGAAGCTGGCAGGAACCCCTAGAGAAAAATAGCTTGTGTGCCCAATTCCACTTGTGCGACCTATACTTGCACGCCTAAAACTTACGCGGGTCTTTTTGCACGCTGCCTATGTGCGCGCTTCCCTTCAAATGCACTACTTTCTTGTAGCCTGCACGGAAAAGAACACTTATGCGCCTCCAACTTGCATGCCCCCAACTTGCGCGCCTTCTAACAAACCTTAACTTGCACGAAAAACTCCTTACTTGCGCACCCAGAGCTCAAAGATAATTCTCAAGTATTGATCCTTAAAAAAATAAGTAGGATATTAGTTTATTTATAGGAATTTTGGTGACTTTCATGCCCCATACACTTGCACGCCAATACTTGCATTCTGCTCCATCACTTGCATGCCGCTTCATCACTTGAACGCCGCTTCATGACTTGTGCCGCTTCCAGATGGTCTGTTCCTATGTCATTTCTCTCTTCACTAATTCCCATAACCATTCTTCATCTTTCATCATGAAATCTGCTATTGTGATATATATCCTTTGATAGATCAAAATTTAGAATCGTCAAAGTTACAATATGAAGTACTAAAACTTCCTTATCTTCAAGAAACATCATTCCTTCCAATCAAAACTATATATGACTAGCATCATCCTTTCTCCCCACTTTCTTCATAAGGCTTGCATCACAAGTTCTCCTAACTTATGATAATTGTTAAATACATATCAGTAAATCATCTTCTGGTTTATGGTCCTTTTACAAAGTGAATTGATTTATCCTTTTTGACCACAAAATACAACAATCTGCAAAATCTAACTCTTCAAACTTCCTTCTCCATCCAACTTGGTCCCAACACCTAGTTTTTTGGGAATAAAAGTTTTTTTAAGCTGGGGGTAAGTCCCAGCCCTCCATGTATCATTTCATCATGGGAAGAAACTCTCATAACTCTGCTACGGTATCAAGATATTGTTTTTCTTGTGGAGTCTGATGTCATCAACAACGAGAGTTCTCGAACATTATGAGATGTTAGTATGTTCCATGTATTATGCTCCAAGTTCCTTCATTGAGGTAGTTCCAGTTGAGGCAACAATAACAGTTTTCACCATATTTGGATCAGTATAGAGAAGATGGGGTAAAAAGAGGAAAACCTTGGGATGCTCCCCATAATTATAGAGCAGAGCACAACTGTGTGGGTGGTCATCTGTAGGGTTAGAGAATCCATGGATTAGGTCATGGTCCGCTTCATATGTTAGTGTTTCCAGTTCTTGGTGAGCTAGATGTCATTCAAGCCACCATTTTATTGTTTTCTACTTGGGTTCCTACCTTGTTTGACTAAGTAGCGAAACACTCCTTCATATCACCTACCCTATTCCATGCCTTGGGACTTGAGGTAGATAGGCTTCCAGTGCCCTTTGTGTTGACTAGGTCAATTAGAGGTCGAGCTGACTTGTTTGAAGTATGCCGAGACTATGATCTAGTGCTAGGGAAACACCACTCTTGTGGAGATTTCCTATGTTTATGAATACAACCATATGATGTCATTATATATATGGATTGGTTATATTCAATGCATGATATTGTGTATTTATTCAGGAGGAAGGTTGTGTTTTTTTTATGCAGATGGATAGCTAGCAATGTTTTTTAGCGAGTGAGACCATCAGATGGGTTATAGTCATGTTCCATCCACATCATACTTGATGACTGTGATGATGATGATTTCGTCGAAGGTTCAATAGTTGGAATTTCCCAGGGTCGTAAAAGAGTACCCTAACATCTTTTCAGAATATGTTGTAGCATTACCCTCTCAACGAGAGATCGATTTTAGGATCAAACTATAGATAGAAGTGCCTCCTATCTCAATGTATCAATATAGGATGGTGCCTTATGATTTATGAGAGATGCATATATAGATCGATGGTCTATTTCCATGTGGTTTTGTTTAGCCAAGCGTGTCACTGTGGGGTGCACTATTTTTTTTTGTGATGAAGGCTCATGATAGTTTGCTATTATGTGTCTATTATTTTCTCTTGAACCAAGTGATAGTGAAGAACCTCTATCCTCTTCCATTGATTGATGATTTATTTGATCAAATAAAGGGTAAAGGTTGGTTCTCAAAGATTGATTTGTGGTCAGGATATCATCAGATGTGTGTGAAGGATGAGTATATACCAAATAATTCTTTCTATTATTGCCATGGGAATTATGAGTTCATCTTGATTCAATTTTGTGTGATGAATTCACTTTCTATATTCATGGGGTTCATGAAAAATGTGTTTTCTGAGTTCTTGGATAAGTTTTTGGTGGTTTTCATCAATTACATACTTGTGTACTCTGTGTATGAGGATGAGCAAGTAGGGTATCTACATGTTGTTTTGTGAGTTCTTCCTTAAGTGAATCTGTTTAGTATGTTTTAAAAGTGTGAGTTTTGGGATCAATAATTCCGTTTCATGGGGAATGTTGTATCCTAGTATAGAGTATCTATGGATCCATTAAAAAATTGAAGTGATTGTGTCTTGGGTATCCCCCAAGACAGCGAAAGAGGTGTGAAGTTTCCTTGGTCTCATAGGATATTATAGGAGGTTCGAAGCTAATTTATGTTGGAATATAATTCCTATAATAGTGTTAACCAGAAAAGAGTAGGTTTTCATGTAGAAAGATCAGTGTCATGCAACTTTTTAGTATCTGAAGGAGAAGTTAGTCAGTTCTACAATTCTTTATCTTCCAGTAGAAGGAGTTCAGTTTGAGGTTTTCTGTGTTGATTTGTATCTGGGGTTAGGATGTATTTTTATGTAGAAGAGATCTATCATTTCTTATGGGCCTCAGAAGTTTTTTCCCCTTGAGTGTAACTATTCCAACCATGATCCTGAGTAGGAAACAATGGTGTTTTCCCTAAAGTTGTGGATACATTACCTTATCAGTGATCATTTTTTGGTCTTCATCGATCATAAGGGAATGGGGTACGTTTTATCCCAACATGACTTGAACTAAAGAAGATGTCGATGGATGGATTTATAATTGGATTATGACCTCAAAATTTCATGTACACCTAGAAAGGGGAATATTGTAGCCAATGCGCTATGTAGGAAGTCTCATAGTAATGTAGTGATTGAATTTGGTGATTCTTAGAGAGTGATGGAAGAATATTCAAAATTATATATAGATACGGGAGAAGTTTGTGGGCATATGTTGTTTTTTTTCAGATGATGGTGTAGTCATATTTGGTGTACCAGGTTGAAGATTCCAAGTTGGGGGATCTTGAGGTGGAGGTCTAAAGAGACAGAGTTGCTAGTAGTGAGTCCCTATATGGTTGGTCTGAGAATGAACAACATAGATTATTGTTTCAGGGAAGGATTTTTATTCCTTTGGAATTGCATGTGATTGTTATCAGAGTGTTCCATAATTATCCCTTAATAGTACATCCTCATTTGAAAAATATGTAATGATCTTTGAGTGTTTAGATTTGGTGGCTGGGGTTGAAGTGTGAATTTTTAGAGTTTGTGTCTCGATGTTTGGTCTTCTAGAATGTAAAGGTTGAGCACCATGTTCCCAGTGGTTTGCTACAACCATTATATTTTTCTCAATGGAAGTGGGAGGACATATCGATGGAATTTATTACTAGTTTATCTGGAGGAAAGGGAGGATATGATGCTATATGGGTGGTAGTGGATCATTTGATGAAATCACTCGAAATAATAAAAATCAAGGATTCATGCTCAGTGAAGGTTTTGTCGAGGCAATATCTAGAGGAGGTGGTGAGACTCCACAGAGTTATGAGGATGATCATATCCAATCAAGATCCTCATTTTAACTCTAAGGTGTGGAGAGGTATCCAAAATGATTTTGGTTCTTAGTTATTCCTTAGTAATTTTTTTCATCCTTATATGGATAGTCAGATAGAACGGATCATCCAGATTCTTAAAGATATGTTATGCTCCTGTGTCCTAGATTTTGGAGGTTTGTGGATGATTCAGTTTCCCTTGGTAGAGTTCACTTACAATAATAGTTTCCACTCCACCATCCGTATGGTTCCATTTTAATCCTCATATGGACAACCTTTCCATTCTTCATTGTGTTTGACTGAGGTTAGATAGCTAGTAATTCTCAGGCCAGAAATGGTATAGAATACGATAGAGAGAGTTTAGGTGATTGATGAGTGGATGAAGGCATCACAAGATCTTCAAAAGTCCTATGTCTATCATAGGAGGAAACCTTTAGAGATTGACATTATTGATCACATGTTTCTAAAGACAACTCCCCTTCGTGGTTAGAAAATGTTTGGTCATGGGATTAAACGTTCTCTCTAGTTTTTGTGATTTTTGAGGTGTTTGATCATGTTGGAGATGTGGCGTATCAAATAACACTACCCCGATGATGAGTCACATACACAATGTTTTCCATGAGTCGTAGCTCCTTCGTTATCTTCATGTTGACTCTCACATCATGAATTAGGGTGAAATCGTAGTTTACGATGATAAGAACATCGAGGAGTATCCTATAAAGGTTTATGAATAAAATGATAAGGTGGTGCACGAGCACGATATCCCCTTGGTTTGTGTTTTTTGGTTGTATAGTGGCATGGAGGAGAGTACTTGGGAATGTGAGTCACAGATATGTACTCATTACTTTGATTTGTTTTTTGTTTATATATATTCTATTTTGACATTATTCATTTATTAAGTGTAGATGATTTATTTGTTTACAAGATGGATTTATCTTGTTTTTTATTGTGTCTTGCTCTCTTTTGAGTGGTATCTCCCTCATGAGAGTATTTAGGATCCATTTTTTGGTGTCATGTGATTTTGTGTTGTTACTTTTATTAAGTGGTTGATCTCCCGTGGTGGAAAGAGCTTTAAGAGGTATCTCGTAGGGTGTTTGTTCAGATTCGTTTTTCTATTTCCACTTTGGGTTGGGTTTGGGTTCTTGAGGGAGAGATTAGTTTGAGTGGTATATGATGTAATAGATCATACCTCTATAGATCATTCCATTGAGAAAATATGGGTTTTGAGGAGTTCTGGGAGGTCAATACGGCTTATTTCAACACTCTGCCAAAATTTCTAGTTTTGTGAACTGTATTTCCAAAATGGTATCTTCTTCCAAATGTAGATAATTCCAATGGTAGATTATTCCAATGGTATCTCATTCCAATGGCAGCTCATTCTAATGGTATTTCCTTTCAATTGTAGCTCATTCAAATGGTATCTCATTCCAATGTGAGATCATTCCAATGGTAGATTTTTCCAATGGTATCTCGTTCTAAAATTATCTCATTCCAAAGAAAGCTCATTCTAATGGTAGCTCATTGCAATGGTAGATTGTTCCAATGGCATCTTCTTGAATTGTAGATAACCTACAAGTGACTCATCTAACAGTGACTTGTCCAATGGTGACATATCCAATGGTGACTCTTCAAATGGTGAATCCTCCAATAATGACTCGTCCAATGGAGACTCGTCTAATGGTGACTCATGAACAGTGTTTCTAACTTTCTACAGCTTTCCCCCTTTGACATTATCTTTGATGCAAAACACATTCAAAGAATTATTAAAGGATTTAAGGCCAATTCAAATCCCATAACTATTATCTAACATTTCCTAAGCATCTAGGTGCCTTAACTCTTTCAAAACGCATAATCTTAACAAGATATTTCTTTAATTGAAAATCTAAACTAAATCTAAACTGATACTCTATTTAGATTTTCCAAAGGCTAACCATTATTCTTACTTATTTGTATTCCCCTAGGAGGGGATGAAAAAATTTATTCCTCCCATAGGAGTCATGTGATCAAACTTCATTCCTTGGATCATTTTTTCCTACTGGAACACCCAATGTTTTGGTGAAACTAGGAAGTGTCAATCCAACTTCGATATAAGGTATGTTCTACCTCTGTTGTTCTAGGTTCCTCGATCTTTTTTCTATAGTTTCTCCATTACATGTGATGGCATGTGATCTCCATGTTTCTAATGGAGCTTTCTCAATTGCTGATTGGCATTATTGTGTCGTGGCATCCTCTGGTGGATGCAGTCATTGCAGGAGAGGTGTTCATGGTACATTGTATTGGCCATTCTCATGAAAAGAATGTCAGAAACCCTTTGAGCTAGGGGATTAATTGCTTCTCTATTTTTTTATGTAAAATTGTAGAGTTATCATGATAAATCCCATTGGATCACAATGGAATTGAATTATTAAATATTTGAAATGGAATAAAGAATTGGTATTAATTGCTTAGCGATGTTATTGCCTCTTGATTTGATAGATAGTGTGATATCAATGCTTCACTAGTTTATTATATCGTTCTTGATGGAAATTGGTAATGAATTTAAAGCCTGAATTAGGTGATAATTAATTTTCTAAAGGTTTAAAGGGGCATGTTTAATGAATATAGTTACTGTTGTAATATGATGATAATAAAATTGATGTAGATATGAATGTTTAACTGAATTGGTTGATGAACCTGAATCACATTGATTATTTATGATAAAAGTATTAAAGGCATTTAAAACTAATTATTTAATTTATTTGAGATAGGTTGAGGATATTGATTCTTAGGTTTCATGTAGTTAAACATGTGATAAAGAATAAATTAATTTAATATGGAATAAGAACTGATTGTATGAATAAAATATATTCCCTTAGTAGGGCTTGGGTTTCCTGCTTGTTGTAAATACCAAGTACCTTGTGCTTTGGAGCCATTAGAGATTGATGTGTGTGAAGGATTAATGCCTTGTTTTGGGACCGAGAGCCTATTACTATGATTGTTCCTACTTCTTGTGATGTGCTATAGATATGAGATTTGTGATATATGGGGCAGAGAGGCCTGGATGTGACATGAGCGAGGGATGACTGATCCTAGAGGGCTATTGTGGTATGTGGGGCAGGAACACTACAATAAAATAGTGTTTTGTGGCAGTTTTCAAAACCACCTCTAAATATAAATTTTGATCCAACATTTAGTGTTGGTTTTGAAGACCGCCACCAAAAAACAACCACTAAATGTTTTTAAATTATTTTCTATAAATGTTTCAAAATTTAGAATTTTTTTTAAATTTTTTAGCAGCGGGTTTTTCAAAACCTCCGCAAAATTAAGGAGAATTTTTTTAAAAAAATATTTATTAATTAATTATTATTAATTATTAATTATTTACAATAAAATATAGTTTATTATTTATAATTTTAAATATTTATAATGTTTCAAATAGTAAATATTTATAATTATTAGTTAATAATAATTTTTAACTGAAATTAAATCTTCAATAAGTTGAAAAATAGACTTCAATATCAAATGACCGTAACTTCTGATCCGGAAGTCCATTTCAACTCCACAACCAGTCAAATCAAAGATTAAAAAATGAGCTAAAATCAAGTGAGATTTTAATCATGTGATAATGAAAGGAAAAAGATATATTCAAATTTAAAAAGTAAAAAATCAAACTCGAACTTTAAATGGTCATAACTTTTAATCTCGGTGTCCATTTAAGATCTACCACATATCCAATCGAAGCCTGCAATGAACTCTATGCCGCTTAGGCTGAGTACCAACTCTTTGAGTATTATACCCCTTTTTATTCCACCAAAAGGCCTAGAAGACTTTCAAAATAGATGTTTAAGTTGCAGACCCTAATTTCATAAAATTTAAACGGGTATAACCTTTAATCCATGTGTCCGTTCGGCCTTTACCATAAATCATATCAAATCTCATTTCATGATTTTCGATTTGACTGGTTGTGGCATAGAAAACGGAGCCCCAGAAAAGAATTTTTGACCATTTCAATGTTTTTAGGGTTTTCAGAGGTTCTTAACATTTTATGATTTATATTATTAATTATATAATTAATTATTTATTATTATTTATTTTTTTATATAATATTAATTAATTAATTAATATTTATTTATCTATTATTTATTTTTCAATTTATTTATTGATAAATTTATTTATTTAATATTTAATACGTATTTATGTATTTATGTATTATTTAGTTATTATATTCACAGTAATTGTTAATTAATTATTAACTAATTATTAACTAATTAATTATTAATAGTTTATTATTCATTTATTATTTATTTATGTATTATATATTATATATTTTATATTGTATATTATATATTATATATTATATAATATGTATTATGTATTATATATTATATATTACGTATTATATATTATGTTTTATGTATTATGTGTTATGTTTTATATATTATATATTATATATTATATATTATATGTTATATATTATGTATCATATATTATGTATGATATATGATATATGATATATGATATATGATATATGATATATTATATATATTTAGTATTTAGTATTTAGTATTTATTATTTACAAGTTACTATTTACTATTTACTATTTATGATTTATGATTTATTATTTACTAATTATTACTCACTAGTTTTTATTTACCATTTATTTTTATATTATATATTTCATTATTTACTATTCATTATTATTCTATTTATTAATTAGTAATTAGTAATTAGTAATTAGTAATTAGTAATTATTAATTAGTGATTATTGATTGATCATTATTGATTAATAATTAAGGATTAATAATTACTTTGTGTGTATCTATTTGTTATGTATTATTTGTTTTTCCAATATATATATATATAAGTATATTAAATTCAATTTATTGACCACATGAAGAGCCCGTTGGAGGGACAAAGTCTTTGGAGAATAAGTAAGAGGTAAGGGGTTCAAATCTCACCCAACCAAGAATTTTTATATATGACATGGCCATGTGCATGGACATGGATTTATGCATGGCGATGAACATGAGCATGAAAAAATAAATAAATAAATAATGAATATAAATAAATTATAAAAATAAATAAATATAAAATATAAATTATGAAAAAAATAAATTACCAAAATAAAAAATACAAATAAATAAATAAATAAATAAATAAATTACGAAAACAAATAAATGAATAAATAAATTATGAAAATAAATAAATAAATTACGTAAATAAATAAACTAATAAATAAATTACGAAAATAAATACATAAATAAATAAATCAAATAAATGAAATAAAGGAAATAAATGAAATATGCAAAATAAATGAAATAAACGAAATAAATGAAATAAATGTAATAAATGAAATAAAGGAAATAAAGGAAATAAAGGAAATAAATAAAATCATTAAAATTAATAAAATGAATAAAATGTATAAAATGAATAAAATAAATAAAATAAATAAAATAAATAAAATAAATAAAATAAATAAAACAAATAAAATAATTAAAAATTAAAAATAATTTAAAAAAAATTGAAAAAAATTTACCAATGTTTTAAACCACCGCTAAAAAACAGTCGCTAAATCATTCTATGAAAATTTTAAAGAACTTATGCTAATTATTTCCCGACATATGATTTACCAGTGATTTTCCAAAACCGATACAGAAATATTTAGTGGCGGTTTAAACCACTGTTAAACGAAAAAAACTACCGTTAAATACAAATTTTGGCATAGTGGGAGGCCCAATTTTTGTAGCAGCAGTTGATGCCTAGGGTGGTGAGATCTGTTAGTTTATGCATGTGGGTGTCAGGGGGGATGGGGGGGGGGGGGGACACGGGGATGACATAATAGGTTGATGTTGGGATTACTCGTTAATGTGGAAGTTTAATGCTTATTGAATCTATTGTATATTTTTCTGCCTTACTTTCACCATTTCTTAAGGCATCTAGTTTTTCTTACATTCCTTCCTAAAGAGACAAAGACATGCATGGTATGCCACTTGCTTTTTGTGTTTAGCTTCTCAAGAATGGATGGGTCTATGCTCCTATTATAAGTGGAAAAGACTCTAATGGTAGCTCATCTACTCAACTTGTTGAACCCCTAGTTCTTTTTAGCTTAGAATGTTTTCATAGAATACCTGAGAATATGAAAATACAGATAGTTGTTATGTTGTTAATAAATGAGCAGTTTTTTAACCCATGGTGTTGGAGATTGTGGGGATGCAATGCCTATGTTGTGATTCTGACAATCCATGAACTCAGTTTGGTTATGTCTGGAGGGCATAAATATTTATTGAAATGATACTGTAATGGAATGTGGAAATTGATAATGGTTAATTAATGGTTAAATAATTAATTAACATAAAGTGAAACTGATGAAAAGGGATAAGTAACTTAATGTAAATCTTTAAATGGTAGGGTGCTTATAGGATATATAGTCTTAGCAGTGGTATCCAAAAGTATGTGAGATGTTAGATGTAGTTGAGTCTATGACTAGGTTTTTCCCATAATGTGGTTGTGAGATATATTATATCCTATAGTTTTTGTGTTTCTATATGCTAATCCACCTTGTCAGTTAGGGAGACTGACACCCCAGGGATTCTGATCCCAGAGGGGGTATTTTACCCAACATCTCAGCGGAAGGATGGATGGAAGACTACCACCTTTCACCCCACACACTTTCCTTGGTAGTTACTTATGCTGGTATGCATGATGGTTAGTTTTCTACATATATGCGTGTAAAGTTATGTAATGGATTGTTTTTATTTCATAAACATATATTATGGATATAGTTTCCTATGAACTACTATAGGTGTAATGTGTGTAGGATGTGATGGCATGAGGATCCTTACTCGGTGTACGGAATGTAAGGACTTTAGGTATAATAAATAATTTATCATACATTCTATGTGAGCTATGGTGGCTCCCCGAAACTACATTGTTAGTTTTGGTTATGTGGATGTAGTGGTGAGTTGAATAAGGTGCATGTTGTGGTGTTTCACCCAGCTGTCGTTGGGGTAGCCTTTTTGGAGAGATGCTCATGGCCTGAGATGTTGGAAAAAAGCGGCAAACCAATTGGAATGTTATATTTGGGTACCCTTGATATTTATTATTATATAATATTTTGTTGTATGAGATACTTGGTGAGAGTATCCATGGTGAGGTTGAGAACTTAGTATACCTTTTTATGTGACGAGTTAGTTTCACTTGTTGTTTATTTTGATTTAACCTTCTTTATTTACTTTTGCATGACATGATCGGGGGAGGATCCTACAGAGTATACTGTTATAATTACCCTATGTTATATAAATTTTTTTCAATTTATGTTTATTAGGTTGAAGATGAGGCCCGTTACAACTAATTTGGGGGTTTACAGGAGCTATTTGGGCTTCATAGCCACTGTCGTTTTACTTTTTTATCGTAATTGTAGTTTTTCCTTTTAGTTGTAGTAGTAATTGCATGAAATTACATATGTGAACTTAGGTTTCTTTTAATTTTTTTTCTAAGATAGATTTAGTTGGTTTCTGTCTTATCTCTCTCTTTCTCATGTGTTCTTTTAGTGGGAAATGCCTCCCATCGGTGTGTTTAATATACCTTCAGTGCTAGTCATCAACTCAAAGCCTACTAGAGTTGGGAAATGGGTGTCAATATCTCTATTCTGTTATTGTTGGGCCCAGAGGGGTACATTTTATGGTGACGGGGTTGTTACAATCAATAATCTTGTGTTATACCACCTGGTATCCATGCTCTTTACTAGTTTGGGATGACGAGGTTGTCATCAATACTTCATCTGATGACTTCAAATTTCCTAGAAAACTCCATTAAATAGAGATCAACATTAATAACTGAAATTATATTAGTTTAAAAGATTAAAACACTAAAAAAAGTATATATCATTAAAAAATTAACTGATGATTAAATCATTTGTGTGCATGTTTTTTTAAAAAAAGTTAAGGATCATGCATCTTTTTATTATTAAATTGTGAAACCTATATAATTATAGGTATACAAGAACCCATTATATATTCTATAGGCCTATAAAAATTTTAGTTTCTATTTGTAGTTAGAAGGAACCATGACCATATCTACCAACACAATTCCTTTAAATGCCCGGTCCTACTGCTGGAGGTCACCAGTCCAACCGACCTTGGTGGAGTGGTAAAAGCCTTCCGTATTAATTAAGATGAAAGAGGTTCAAATCTTACCCTATTCATATTTACGCATAATTCTGTAGTAATAAGTAATAAGTAATTTATATGATTAGATACATGATGTAATTCAACATAATGGGATTCAAACCTGAAAATGAGTTTCACATAGATCTCATTTTTGTATACCACCTCAATTATTATCAACTTTCATTAGGAATTTTAATATGAGAAATAGTTAGAAGTCAATCCCAAAACATAGAAACATAATTTACCAATTAGATAAGGATATGAGGCATCCTAAACCATTAGTTATTATGATGAATTAGTGTAAGAATAGGGCAATAAGCTCCAAGAATCACTCTAAGTCAAAGGATCCAGATCAATTTCCTTCTAAGAAGAGCATTATTCATAGATCAGTGAAGGAAAAATATGAAGTGTGTTTTTTATGTGGTAATAAAGGAACCAAGGTGAATAGTTCCACCCATTTTAATATGGTCCTAGATTATATTTAATTGTAGGACTGATAATAACATGGAAGGAGTCCCTCATTAGTCTTCCATAAAGTCAGCCTAGACATCCTATGAAATCATGTTACTAGAGAAGGGGAGTCAACAAGTGACGGATGAGAAATTAATCCTAAATGACAAGGGTAGTGTTTTACATTTCATATTAAATAGTCATATTCTAGGAGGGTTATAGATAGATTGGTATAGTGGGGGGTGTGATTCATTTATTTGTCATGTTGGAAGGTAACACACCTTAGGTTGTGAGGAAGTCCAATGACTCAAACAATTTTAAAATGAAATTTCCTTCTAAGTGAATACATGCCTTATTTATTAATTTTATTATATAAAATCTGTTATCTATATTTCATTATTATTTTTAGAAAATTATAAAATATATCCATAATATGAATATTGGATTTGAAGACCATTAATAGTCATACGAATTGGTAATATAGTTTTTATATTGGGATCATTATGATTAGTATAGACTAATGGTTATAGTAAAATCTAATTGATATCGAATGAATAAGAGACAGGCTCAACCAGTGGGATCGTACCCTATGTGGCTCATTTTTTAGAGCTTATGGTGGATATTAACTCGGTTGTATTCTCCCTTGTCTAATCCCTATATGATATTCAACAATAAAAACTCGAGTGTAACCATTTACAAGAAATATTGATTATTATAGAGATCAATGCCTAAATTATTATCATTTAACCACCCCACAAAAGTATTGCCATCACACACCTTACTGTTAGGGCATATGTTATTTTGATAAGAGGTTAGTTATATTGACCTTAATAGTATGTATATTTCCATTATAAATGAAATAATTTTTTCATTAATCGAATTTCCTTATTACTAAACTTATACATAATAAAACGTTCACCTAAATAGAGGAAGGAAATGAAAGAATTTATTTTTGATACACAGAAACAAGAATTTCATTTTTTTTAAATATTATATGTTTAATTTTTATTAAAATTCATTTTAATGATAAATTTAAATTTTAATTAATTTTATATTTTTATATAAGTTTTATAAAAATATTTATTTAATATTTTATAAATAATAAAATGATCTTATGCTAACATAAGTTACTTTAATAATGATTAAAAATTCAATCATGTAATAAAAGTAGTTCTTTTTAAAATATATTAATTTTAGATTAAAGATTAAAAATTTCAAAATTATAAAATTATTTTGATTTTTTTTTATTTTTTATACATCTTGTCAAATTTATCCGACAATGAATTTTTCATGATTTTCTAAGATAGTGGATTTTTTTAAATATTTATGAAATTATAATTATATTGTATGTAATATGACATCATAATAGAACAAAAATTATGTAATAAAATCTATAAAGGTTTTTCTCAACCTAAAATAGTTTTTTTCATTAAATAATTTTTTTTTAATTTGAGAAAATTATTTTTATACAAATATAAAACCTTCTAAAACCTAATGGGTATTTTTGGATTTTACAAAAAAAAATTTATGAACATGAATCAATTCTACATAATAAATGGTATTATTTTAATAAGTTTACCCAATGAACCATTAAAACAATTAAAAACACTTCCCATTATAAAAAAGAATGTTTTAAAACCACAAGAGTTATAATTGATATAAATATTTTATATCTTATATTCAAAAATCAATGTTTAGAAATAAATAAAGGATCTCCCTCAATTTTTCTATAAACAATAAATAATTCTCCAATTCCTCTCTACTAAAAAACCATTAATCATGATATTCCTCTCCCTCTCTCTCTATAAATTCACTCAATTAGTTTTTTATGCTTATAGGTATCTCTTCCCAAGAATTATGGAGCATCCTATCAAGGTAATGGACTCTCATCCTCTCCAGCATCATTCATGTACATCCATTTAATAACATTTGAATACTAGTTGACTGAATTTTTATGTGATTATAAATATTCCTTTAAATTAAAATTAATTTTAAATTAGTTAGATATTATTTATCCCATATTATCATAAAATTTACCTAAGAAGTTTCTATTCCATAGTATGGGGTTATATCCCTTGTCTTTTCAATACAAGTGCTTCATTTGTCACAAGTAATTTGATTTCAAATAATTTATGTTCTAATGTGTTCAAAATCATACCTTATGATAAAAATGATGCATTATTATTTATATTTCACCCTTATATGTCATTAATACCTTCCACACACTTTTATGTACTCCCATTATGCTGGTGATATTATCCATTGATTTTTCTTGTAATACCATTGTGTTGTGAATTCCCAATCCTATTTTCATTCAAGGGTATTCACATAGATATAAGTATCCTTCATTTGTTTGGGACTTCTATTTGATACAACTGCATTCCATACTCATTGGATTCAAAATATGAAATATGCTCTTATGTTATATAATCATTGTGGCACATGTAAAGATAGAAATATGAATAGTGTACCCCGAAAGTGCTCTAACACATTGCGTAATGTTTTCATCTCATGAGATACAATGTATGATTCAAGGTTGGTGATCTTAAGAACACTATGTTATGATTTCTGGGAGGTTATCATCAACATATGATGCCTGGTTTTATGTTGATTCCACATTCCTATGACCCCAGGATTTTATGTTTTGGTTTTCTCATGCCAAGACTCCATATGAGTATGTATCATTTTTAATTCATCACAATATTATTATATGACTTTTAAATCAAATGCTTTATTATCATCTTGCTAGAATTTTATTATTATCATACTGAGATTTATATATCATCCAATATTTTTTGTGGGCATCACCTCGGACCCACACTCCTAGATTTGGTGCCATAAACAGATACTTTACATACTAGATTCTATAACTACTATGGATTCTCTAATATAACTACTAAATAATAACATGAAATAAGTAAAATATTTAATTACATGCATTCTTAGTTCCATTTAGATTCAGATATTTATAGATTTTTTTAACATTGACGTAAAATAAAAACATACATTCCACTTTCAAAAGTAACTTTTTAAAAACTGAAGTGATTGATTTTGGAAAATTATATTTTTAAAAATAATCTCCAATAATTGATCCATCTATAACGAGATAAATAATTCTATAGTAAATTTTGATTCAATGATAAAAATTATGTAATGAAATGATATAATCTTTTTTAATAAATTTAAAACAACATTTTTGAAAAATAATATTATAAAAAGAGTAGTAAAACATTCATTGTATTAACATATAATTTTCCAAAGGAGGATAATAAATCACATATAATAAAATATTAGGGTGGGATAACACAATCAGGGAATAAAAATGTTCAAGATAAAACATTATGACTCAGAGAAAGTACATTTGAGCTAGAAAAATACCTTATAGGAAACATACTATATATGGTAATAATTATTCAATAAGTATTTTCTTTATTTAAATTTAAATCCATATTAAAAATTGACAGAACATCATATAACATAATCTATGGTAAAATGTACCCAAATTATATGAAATTAGTCAACGAGAATGACTATAACATAATGAAAAATTATTAAGTTACTAAATAACCATTACTATAAGAAAAAATCTAATCAATTGAAATTTTACGATAGGAATATTATTTTGATTGATATATTATATAAAATATAAAAATATTACAATAAAAATACATCATTGTGATGTAAATACACCATACGAGGAAAACATGTTGCCTGAAATCTATTATGTCTCAACGAATCAGAATTGGGACCATGAAAATCCATACAATATTATAAAATTTCAAATGATACCCCATTTAATGATATAATTTCAAATGAAACACTAAATATCATTAATGATGAGAATCATGATAGAAAATAATAAAGGGAAAATTTGTAACATCCCTTTATTGTTTTAGATATTCCTAAACCATCTTGTGTTAAATTATTATTACCTTAAATGGGGAAAAATAGTTTATCAGTGAAAAGTTTTGTTTTTTTAAAACACGTCGCGGAATGGTAAAACTCTCAATTAACACTCTAAAATATTCAATTAAATATTTCATGAATTAAATATTGAGATGTATGAGTTTATGAGGCCCACAAAATCTCGATGAAGATGGAATAAAATTATTAAAAAAAAATATATTAAATGCACACGTTTTATTCAAAATATTTGAATAACTCCAAATCTATGCGTTTTTTGAGAAATATGAGACAACTATTATATCCCAAAATATGATGTTTACCCTAGGAGGGGTATAACATTCGATTACGCTGGACATTTGGATGTCTCTCTTGTGAGATAAATTTATTAAATAATATTTAATATATTATTTATTAAAATTAAATATCTCGCAGATGGTGCATCGTATAGGAAATCCGAGACCACCGATGGGTACATAATGAGTGGTTTTCCCTAGGCGAGGTATAAGTTTTTTCAGAATCGTCCATTTGGATGCCTCTCTTGCAAAAATAACACTTTTTATTTTAATTAAATATTTATTATGATTTTTAAATAATAAATCATTAATATCTTTTAAACGGTGCGTCATATTGAAAATATGAAACCACCAATGGGTTCGGAACGTGGATTTTACACTAGAAAAGGTATAAAATTTTTTCGAATTGGGTTTTTGGGTACCTTGATTACAAGAATAACTATTTTTATTTTAATTAATTCATTCTTTCAATTTTTAATCAATAAATCATTAATATCTCTTAAACGATGCGTCCTATTAGAAATATGAGACTACAGTCGTGTCCAAAATAGAGGGTTTACCCTAGTCAAGTCATAACATTCATTAGAAACAGACGTTTGGACTGTCTTCTTTTTAAATTAAGTTATTTAATAATTTAATGATTAAATTAATTAACAAAAAATATATGTCAATTACATTTGATGCTGCTTCATCTTCCCTGAACGTAAAAACTCCATTGTTGATGATTTTAACTTTCTAAACCTTCATTTTTCAACCGTTTTCATCCATTTCAGTCATAAACACATTGATTAGGTTTAATTAATAACTCTATAACTGATTTTTTGTTAAATAATGGGATAAATCAGATGTTTTAAAACGAGGTTTTAAATGATCTGTCCTTAGGAATCTTAAGACATAGAACACCTCGATCCTCCTATTGGTTGTCATGTCAAGTACGATAGGTTGCGAAAGTCCTCTAGGAATGATTTATTTACACACATTTTCTTGTCATCAGATTTAGGCACACCATTCCATGAAAAACATTACTGCACGTGGTGCCTAAAAAGAAGAAGAAATGTTAGTTTCTTTTATCTTTTATATTCTTCCTTTTATTATCATATATAATAAATCCAAAGAAAATAATGTTGGATTTTAAATAAAATTATAATGACCTAAATTATCAAATGAGAATCCAAAAATTACCAATTTATATTTCAAATAGGTTTTGGATTATCAAAACATAGTTAATAAGTAAATTAACTAAGAATAATTTTGTAAAATTATCGTTGATAATTATATTGGATTATATAATGATAATTTCTGTGAAATTATAATAGTTCAGTCATTGAAAAATTTATCACTAGTTAAATGCATAGTTTAATTAAATGATAAATTGATTTTAAATATCAATAGACAATGATGAAAATTATTAGAAATAATTATAAAAGATAATAACATGGTTTTATCTAACGATAATTGGTAAAATTGTCATGAGATAATTTTTTTAAATTATTAAAGGACAATTTCACCAAATTTAGTAAAAGACAATTGTGAGGTATTATTAAAGATTATTGTAAGCTTAATAAAGAAATATTTTATAGAAATTTTTATGGATAAATGTAAAGATTAATAAAATGATAATTTCATTAAATTATGACTGGAAAATTATAAAAATTATCAATGGATAATTATAAATAATTATAAAATGACAATTTCAATGAATAATCATGAAATAACTGAAGGAAAATTATTAAAATAATTTATCGAAGGATAATTATTTAAATTATATGTGAATAATTATAAAGGTCTACCACATGTGTTATCATTTTATTTTAAAGATTTTATAATATTGAATGTGGTATATAATTATTCTAAGGAGAATATTGTGAACATATTCATTGACAAAAATCGATAATCCAGAGATTATCCAGGAGAGATAAAATGTAAACTCATGTAATATTTTAATTTCTTTTCAAAAAAATATAAGGATATCATTATCAAATTATGTTTATAATTATTCTTATAGATATTTCTTGCGATTTCATGCGTTAACATAAAATGATAATCCAGAGATTATCCAGGAGAGATAAAATACAACCGCATGTAATATTTTACTTCCTTGTGAAATCAAATATATGTTTTGGTTCTAGGAACCCTTGATGAATGTTGAGCATTGATGTATCGATGATTTTAATAATAATTTCATCAGAATGTGTATTGAACCACACTGGGTGGATTATCATTTCCACTAAAATTGATGACCTTGAGGTAGGTGGTTCCATCCTGACTTACCAAATTTATTATTCTTGTATTGCTTGATTTATTTTAATTGTTGATTTAAATTCGATTTCTCAAATCTTCTTTCAATTAAATAGATAAAAACATGATTCCAGTGAATTGAGATACGTGAAATGGTTTTGGAATGGAAATTTGGAAAAACCTCAATTCTATTGAATTGGGTGTGTTTATGGAGATTGGGTGATTTAAATTGTGGATTTGATGGAAATGATTTCAATTACATTATTGAATTTAATTGTGGATAAAAATTGTGAAATTATGTAATTGTTTTTGAATAGATTTCAAGCTCATGAAATTGTCTTAAAAGGATTTGATAGAAACCCAAAGGTTTTATCTAGTGGAAAGGAATGTTTTTTTAATAAAACCTTTTTTAGTTTTTAATGGAAAGGAATTAACATTTTTTGAAATGGTAGAATGATATTGATCATATTTTATGCAGTCTTAAAATAGTTCACCCATCATGTATTAGAACATAAAAGCCTTAGGTAGTTAGTGAGTTATTTCGATACACTCTATGATAGGACAACATTCTAAAACATTCCTATGGCAGGTCACACCCATGAATAGGTTGGTGATGAGTCTCCTTTGGCCAGTGTTATAGGGACGTGTGTATACACATTTATTTGAGTTCACATAGAGAGTGTGAAATCCAATAACTGGTAAATACTATCGTACCTTTTGGCAGATGACCATGTTGCTCACTTGTTTATTTATATTTGAGATATTAATTTATTCCATTGCTTTTGAACTGCTTCACATGATTGCTGAAGTTATATAAACTGTTTGGTATAAATGTTTTATTTAAGCCATTGTTTAAGAAATATTCCATCAACGTGAAGCCTTGCTTAATGTATTTTCCAATATTTTGAAAATGTATAGAATGTTTTGTTTAAATATGATTTTGAATTTCCAAACCTATTTACATTAAAATTGAAACCTTTTCTTTGGATAATTTATATTTGGCATCTGTTAAGGAATCTTGGGTGGTATCCTACTGGTCTTAGGCTCACACCCAACTTTTTCCTTTGGGTGTTTTCAGAATTTCTTCTTTTAGGTTCGAGAAAATGGAAAGGATATCTTGGATGTGGATCTAGTTTTTAAGCTTTGGTCTCAGTGAGGTGTGTGTTTAGGGACCTTGGAGTTCTTTTTTCCCTTTTTAGAACTTGAGTTGTTGTACTTTAGGCTTTTTATGCCATGTTGTATTCTAGTACATCACTCCTAGTAGAGTTTCTTTTGTTATGCATACTGCTTTGTTTTCTTTTTCTTACACATTATTATGAAAAAATAATTCCCAGTTGTATGTTATACGATGCCAGGTGCTAGTTATCGACCCGTGGGGATCGGGAACGCCCTTCGGGCTATGTTAGGGCTAGTTCGGTTATCTGGTTACCAGGTTACCTGGGCTGGTTTGTGAAAAAATTGATACACTAATCAAAAAATAACATGGTGATAATAAAATGTATGCATCAGGGAGAGAAAAAATGAGGGAAAATATATTACTATAATAAATTAGAATTTTTTTTAATTGAATTCCCAATCTTATATTTTTTTCATTTCATGTAATGTAGTATAAATCATATGAACTATATAATGAATCTAATAACATTTTATTATAGTTATTTTGACATTAAATTTAGAAAATAAATATGACCATAATAATTGAATGTATTTTAATGGGATAAAAATATAAAATAAGACCAAAATAATATGAAATTTTTTATTTTCATGATCCCCTAGAATAATCATACCCACAAAAAGAAATATATAAATGAAGAGAAATAACAGTAATTAAATATGAATTATAAAAAGGTATATATTTAACATTGATAAAAAATATAAGTTAATTAAGAATGAATGAAATATGATATATTTATAAGAAGTGGGAAAATGATATGATCATTGTGAATTTGACATTTAGAATAGTAATTTGACCATTTAAATAGAATCCAGACCACTGGAATAGTAATCTAACCATTGAGAATAGTATACAAACTTTTATAATTTCATCCTCATCCATGTAAATTTAATGTAATATTTAGGTATACTATAAAATGAAAATATTATATATTTATACAATGAAATATATAAAAATATGTTTTATGAATGGTAAATTAAGTAGTTGTATTTTAGTAAAACAAAAATATTTTAATTTTACTTTTTTAATAAATATGGTAATTTAAAATAAAGTTTATCTTCCATAGATATGTTTAAAAATTAATATTATGATTTATTATAATGATATGATAATTTTATGAGACCATAATTAATTTTTCAACGGGTTGGAAAATTGTTCGAAATATTTAAATTGTGATTTTTTAAATAGATAAGGGTTTTAATTAAAAACTAAATTTATCATATTTATAATTTTTTTCAATAAATGGATTTTCTTAGGAATATAATTATTGAAAAATGGTTATGATTAATTTTTTGTATTTTTTTAAAATATTTGAATTTTTTGTGAATAGAGGAATATAGTAAAATAAATAGTTTAACATTATAAGATAAACACATAAATTTTTGAGTCATGGGTAATGTAATAAAAAACTATTTGTAACTCAAATGAACAATTTATTGTATATTTTCACTATAATCAATACTATTTTTTGTCTTGTTCCAAAATAAAAAACTACAAAATATAATATTAAAAAACACCCCTCTCTACCCCTTATAAATACTACCCCTCACCACCTCATATCATAAAATCTTATAATCCTTGGATATTTCTAAATTTATTTCCAATTAACTTCCCAATCCTATACCCCAAGTCAAAGTTCTTATGTTTTCAGTTTATGAAAAATTCCAAGTTCCTTAGAGAGTTTTCAAGGAGATCACAATCAAGAGGTAATATTCTCAAACAACTTCTTTTATATTCTTTTTTTTCTACTAATTTATCATATCCTCCTTCATCCAATGAAAAATAATAACTCTAGTATCATATATATATACAATACAATATTATAGTTCTATTTTAATATATACCCTCCATCTTCATCTTTTCTTCTATTGTTCTTAAATTGAAATCATTGCCCACATTATATCGGTTGACCGCCTTCATGAATGATAAGTTCTATTTTTACATGAACACATTTATGGTATGCTAAATTCTCTTATAATGGTTCAAAATTACCTAATAATGTATATTTTATGTTTTCCACATTATATAATGGAAAAATGGACATAATATTAAATAAAACAAAAATAGTTCATTCTTGTCGGTAAAACTGCCAAAATAAACAAACCATATTTTATTAATGTTTTTAATAAAAGAATCACCCATATGTCAGAACACATATATGTATTTGGGACCATTTAAATTTATACATAGGAATTAATATAAATTCATTTCACTTCTGGTGTTTTAATCCCATTTAATAAGAATTTTCATAATTATCCTCACGTGATTTGACCTTGGAACAATGAAATAAACACCATCAAAATAGTGAAATTAAACCTTATATATCCTAAAAATGGTTGTTAATGAAAATATATAATTATAGTAAATAAAACGTATAAGGATTTTTTTAATTAAAGTAACTAATGATGTTAATTTTATTATTCAGGATGTTATGTCATAGTGAAGAACAATTATAGAATATAAGGTATGTAATATCTCTATGCCACCCTATTTTATTTAGGTTAATATTTCTCTCTCAATACCTCTCTTTGTATTTCTATATTTCAATTTTAATTCTATTATATTTAATATATTTCCACCATATATATATATAGATTAATTTCCCTTTATTTTATGGGGATATACATGTTTTAAAGGTTCCTATCCCAATTTTATTCATTATGAAAACCCAAATAAGGGAAACCTCTATGAATCTCACCACATTTCTAGTACCACTCCATAAAATGTTTTGAACCATCATTATTTTATAAAATTTTCCATTTTATTATGGGAAAATATTGTTCAATTCATTTATGGTTTTATAGAAATTAATATACTATTTCTCTTTTTAATGACTCTTTCCCCTTTTCTCTAAAACCCGACTTAATAGGTACATCTCAAAACATAACTATCCACTATTTATCACCTATTCACTTAACTTTGACATATTTCTTCACAAAATTTATATATTTCTCATATATGAATTTATAATAAATTATTATTCTATGAATTCAAGGAAACCATAATGTTTGGACATCTCGTAATTCTATAAGATATGACTACGCAACACATTTTTCCCTGGGGTAATCTATTTGTTTGTAAATTATGTTTAACTCATTATTTAGAAATAATATTCACATACATGTTATTATGGCTGAACCCATATTTTGATCCCATTCATTTTTTATTGTTAACGTCTCATGAGATGATGTGTATATGACTATGGATTAAACCTAATCCATGATGGGATTATGTCCACCATGGGATGTTTTCTTAGTAGTTGTAATTTTCTTATAATTATGTCATGTTTTACATTTTCACCACATTGAAATATTAAAATTATATATTAATTAAAGGTTATTTATATAATTCTCACATATTGTTATTCATGAGACTTACTTTCATGATATTAATTTATTCTTTTTGAATCATTTGACATATTTCTTTATCATGTTTATTCCATTACCAGAATTTATATCTCACCCATTTTGTTCATGTATTACCCAGGATAACCAATGAATTTTTAGAAGATCAGTGAGATTTAGAGGATTATTATGGAGTTTTAAATAAAGAGTTTTTATTTTGTGTCATTTTTTCTGTACTTAGTTTCCCAAAGCCACTAGGCCTCTCAATCCATGGATATTAATTAGCAGATATTTATGTTAAAATAATTTAATAATATTTTTAAAATGAATTGGTATCTATAGTTGTAAATCCAAACCAGATCCTTGGAGACTAGTGTACACCAAAATTCATTAATAAATATAACTATATTTTATGCCTTCTTTATACAATAACATTGAATTAAAAAATGGATTCACAATACTTTATAAAATTTTAATTTCTTGGTAGATTAAGATGAAAAAAAATATATCAAGTTATTCACCATGTCTTATACCACCTTGAATCTCCAAGGAGTAGATGAGAAAAAACTTATATGGAAGGTATTCCACTTTTTACTTGACGGAGATAATATATAGCGGTTGTACAACCCACAAACTAGAGAGGCCCATGAATAATATGACCAATAAACATGTTCCTTCATATTTTCTTCCCTAGATATAAGGGGGAAACAATTAGGACAAAATCGTGTTCTATCCTAAAAGATTATAGAGGGTCTATCTATGAGTACTAGTAAAGGTTTGAGTAACTGTGTACTAGATACCCAAATCAACCATTAGATGAGAATTAATACTTTTTATTATACTAAAAATAGCTAGTATATAATTATAAGTACCTTTTGGATTCAACAAATGAAGTATTCTTGTTAGATAGATCACCATAAAAAGAAATGGGGTTGATTGAGAAGATTTCTCAAAATATATAACAATTTGACTCAAGAGGTAATGGGACAAGAGATATTCATGAATTAAGTAATTCTAACTCATCGAAACTAGTAGAATTTTTAATTTATGAAAAAAATCTTTTTTAGATTAATGGATTTGAAATATATAATTGAATATCTAGAATCTGTTAAAGTCCATGCTTTATGATTATCACATAACCATTTCAATGACCGGTGTTCTAAAGTAAATGGAATAGAGAGTTATACAATAAAATTTAAAAAAATTACCCAAAAATCCCTCTATGGAGAGATCCCAATCACATAAAATATAGATTAGGAAATTAGATGTACTAGTCTTAACCACCTTTCTAAAATCTATACTAACAATAACCCTAATTCTAGATTTAGTACCAATAGATCCTGAAATTCAAACAACCTTATAAGTAGTCATAATCTCAACCTTCTTAACATCACCCAAATTGTTTTAGAAGAAAATTAAATTTTATCATATCACAACCGGTGTATATACTACTATAAAATAGTAAAAAGATCCTAAATATTAGAATCATAGGAATGGATTAAGAGATTAAAGAAACTAAATAATTATATTTGTGTAATTTTCATCCCAAAAAATAAAATAAAATAAATAGATAAACAAGTCCATAAACCTAATAATAAATATATTATAGTAACTATAATAAGTGGAAAATAGTTTCCTCACTTACTCTATTGGAACCAAAGAAATATCCATGAGAACATGAATAAAACCAAGATAATTTTTTTGGGGAAAATTATCAGTTTTTGGTAACCCAAATTGGATATGGAATAAGAATGGGGTAAATATAAACTAAAGAGTATGAAAATTCAAGACACACCCTTGAAAAGGTAGTAGTGGGATAAGAATTATATTCCAGTAAATATTCCACCAAGGGTGGCCGAATTCAAAAATATTATATAAGGATAACATCAAATGAAAATTCTAGAGACTTTATAGAATGTTGAGATTAACATTAATATCTAATAAGAACTCAAAAAATTCCATAAGCATGATAATTTTCAAAGGAAAAATTTTCACAATGAAGTGGATTCTCTAGGTTAATGAGAGTATTAATATAGGAATAAGTGTATCATCCCTAATCACACCATAGTTTCCAACATAATGTTGAGATCCAGGGATATATTATGTTCCCTAAATGATTGGCTCCCTAAATTTTCAAGAATCTTTCTTAGGCTTAGGTTATTCTATAAACATAATTCCCAACTCATTTTTTATTCTTTGAATATAGGATAAATGAATTCAACTACAGTGTTTGTATAACATCAAAAGTGATCTACTACTTTTCCAGTCGAAGAATTATAAGGTATATTAGTGAGAGTATAGGATATATTCTTCTAAGTAATATATTATGTGTATAACATGTAACAAGATATATAATCACACCACTCACACATCATTCTGGTGAGACCCATTTTTAAATATATAAAAAACCATTATCAATGTGTATAAAAGAATCTTCACAATAGAGTTTAGAGACAAAATATCAACTTTAATATTTCAAATTCCTTTGTCATCCCTAAGAAAAAAAATCACTAATTAAACATTATCACATTGAATAGGCTACAATAATTTAATTTCAATGTATGTGACCATAATTTTTATTCTTAGGAACACCTTTGTTGATTTAAAATATCATGGTGAGTGATACTACCAAGGATTTTGGGAAACCATTTTTTTAGATTAACAGGAGAGTTAAATTCTAAGTTTTATAATAAATATGATTATCTATTTCCAAATGAGGAAGATAATATGTTATATTTTGTGTAGAATGATTTTGATTTATGATTAAGGAACCTAAATATGACATTATCATAATAAAATCCTCTTATTATGGAATTAAATCCACTACCCACTAATTTTAAATATGTATATTTAATGGAAGAATAAAAATTACCTATTATAATTTAGAAAAATGTATTTAAAAACCAATAAATATCACAGATTAAAATTTTGATGAAATTTTTTCAACCACTAGGTTGGATTTTTGATTATATTCTATGCATTATTCTGAAAAATATTCTGACATAGATTTTTTCTAGAGAGAGATTCCAACCTTATTATCCATCCCCAAAAAGGATAAATCTAACCATAATAGAGGTAGTGGAGATGGATATAGAGAATATTTTATAGGTATACATCATCTACCCTATATATGATACATAATGGGTCAACCCCATCAATTTATTTCCTATGAAAACTAGCCTAACCATCAAGAGGAAAGAAAAAAATGAGTTAATCAATATCAGAAATTCGAATAGATGAAGCATTTTCATTTTCAATAAAAAATGAATCAGGTCACTAGGAAGTATCATTTTCCCATTAACATCTTTGAAAAAATATTGTAGATATTTTCATATTGAACTCACTATTGTTTCCATTATCGGGCTTCATGATAATTTTAGGTACCAATTATTCTACAAGATAAATAGAAAAACACCTTTACCATTCCCTTTATCGTATTTACTTATAAAATGATCCCATTTTGATAGTGTAGTGGATTACATACATTTTAGAGGTTGATTATAATTATATTTTTTAATAATATTGAGGACTTCATACAATTATTCTTTATTAAATTAACTATTTATATAAACACATTTCTTCATTTCTAAAAAAATACTAAAATTTTATTAAAAACAATCATTTTAAAAAATATAATTTCAAATTTTTATAAGTGAAATTTCATGGTGGAAGTGGTAGTAAAAGTTCAATTCATTAAAAAAAAGGAATTGTGGTTTACTTGTCCCAGATTCAAGGGATAAATTACTTACCCTACACAACATATTTGAAATAGGTAAGATCATTATTTGGATATAAATATTTCTACATAAGGTTTATCAATGATTTTAGTCTAATTTGTCTCCCACATTCCAAAATAATTTAAAACATACTTTTTATTTATTTTAATGAATAGTGTAGAAAATATTTAGACTGATTAAATATTATATTGATAAAACCTCTCGTATTGTTACCACTATATTGGGAACATCCATTTGATTTACACAGTAATTCTTCCAACCAAGAAGTTGGAGTCTTTATTTCCAAAATTGTTTTAGGAAGGACTCATGTCATTTTCTATGCTTCAATAACCTTAAATGTTTCCTATCCCAACTATACAACCACATAGAATGAGTTTGTAGTAGTTTTTTCATTATATAAATTTAATTCTTATTTCCTTGGGACAAAATTTGTTGTATTTTTTAATCATATATCACATAGATATTTGATGAAGAATGCATAAAAAATTTCCAAATTTTGAGATCGATGTTACATCTATCTGAGTTCAATATTGAGTTTAATTACAATAAGGTAGTGTATTATTAAGTAGTAGACCAATTTAGTATGATTCCCAACACCATTGAAACCTAAATTCAAAATCAATAATAACTAAATGACCACATTCCAGGAGAAATGATTAACTTAGTAGAGGGATAAGTACCTTGGTATGAATATATTGTCCACTATCTATAATCTTTTCAAATTTTGGAACACATTAAATCTTCAAAAAATATAAATTATAAACATGGATTTATATTTTATATTTGGTAAGATCTATATCTTGTGGAAATTTCTAATAATAAAATGATAAGAATATTTTGTAATGGAAGTGTGAGTGAATACATGTTAGACTTTTTCCACACACTAGAATCTGCATGTAACTTTAAACCTAAATGGATAGTAATAAGAATCTTATAATATATAATTTATTAAACTACATTTTTTAGATTTGAAAATAGATTTTGTAAACACTATGAAAAATTTTAATTCACTGGAAACATTTTTAATGAAAAAATAAATTCCTTAATATCAAATAGTTCTTATGAACTTTTCATACAATTGTGAATAAATTATATGGGACCCTTTTATCTTTTATCTTTTATTTATTTTATCTTTCTTGTAGTTGGTTTTGTTTCATAGTGGGTGGAATTAGTGGAAACCAAAAACATATGATGATAATTGTTTTTTCATTTTATCAATAATAACATATTTTGTGGGTTTAGAATTCCCAAATATAAAATTGCTAACCAAGGGATCCATTTATCCAACTTGATGATTTAGGGTTTCTAATAAAAATATCTAATATATAACGAGATATTCACAACCAACTATCTCAAAAAATGGCATGGTGATGTTTCAAATAGAGATATCAAGTGGATTTCTGGAAACACTATAAAATAGAATAGAAAAGACTAGAGACAATGGTTTGGATACACCCGGTGGGATTATAAGATATCCTATAATACAACCCAAGGAATTATCCTATAATTAATAAATTACAGAAAGAGTTTTCATCTACCAATGCAGTTGGAGCAGGAAACATATTTTTCTATGAGAGTGGTTTATATGCACCTAGACATAGCTGGAATGCTGGAGAGATTTTAGATAAAAATTGGAGGAAGTTCAATTAAAATATTTTTATTATTTAATAGTTTATAAATAGAGCACATGAGTGGATCACAATAAGATCATCTAACACAAGGGATTCCATATTGGAGACCAAGTGCTTTTATTCAAATCAATATATAATCTGATGCCATGTAACCTTCATTCTTGATAGGAAATGCCATTTATAGTCACAAATGTAATTATTTTCATGTTTTTTTAGAAAGAGATAAAAATATATTCATTTTAAATTGGAACAAAATAAATATACTATATAAATAGTTTTTTAATGAACCACCAGATGAGATCACACTCCTACAAGCTATTTATCACTATAGACCATTAGGTTTCACCATTCCTTAATAGTTATATGTTTCCATAATTATACTTAAAATCATTATTAATTATAAATATATTTTAATTAACTAAGGAAGATATTTAATTTATTTGTTGGGGAGTGAATATTTTTCTGGGAATTACACTTTTTTTTAATTTTTTTTGTATTTATGATTTTTGTCATTTTTTTTAATTTTTAGTGTGTTTTGAATCTTGTTGATCTCAATTTGAATTCCCTTGAAAACATTGAATCTATGAAATGGTTGAGAAATTGATTTAACCTATTTACAGAACATATATTTATTATAAAACGAAAATGATTTTAAAATTAAAAGGGAATTAAATTCATGTGTGGAATAATAATTTTATAATCTCATTGTATAATATATTGTCTTACATTTTAACCACTTTCCTAAGTGGAATCTGGATCAAATTTTGTTACATTCTTTATAATTACTTGTTATTTTATAGGAACACGAAATTTTTGAAAACCAATAACTTTTTATGTAATACAATCAAATATTTAATGAATTCAAGGAATTTGTACTACAAATTATTAAGGAATTTATCTTAATTAAATCCCCTTTTTTACAAGAAACATCAATAATCATACCTAGAATGAATATAAATCTATATAGACCTTTAAATCCATAAATTAAAATATTATGTAGCCACATTAATATCCAAATATACATATCTACCTTTATTTAGAAACTATTGCATGATCTATGTTGGATTCAAGTGTGGGGGAGTGGATAAAGTGAGATAGAAGAAGATGTTTCCGTATAATGTCATGATATTAAGAAAGTAAGTTATACAATTTTTTTGTTGACTTCTTATGGAAAAATATTTTATGAGAATCATGTGAGGATGCAATATATATAATCCAATGTTTGGCTTGGAAGTATACTACTATTTTTATGAAAAACAAAACTCTCTTTCCTCAAAATATTACTGTCTTAAACAAATTTGAGATCTGAATTCATGTTGAATTAATTATCCAATGAGGGAAATAGGGAATACATATATCTTTAAAGATCATGTTCTCAGGGGTGGACTATCAAAGAAGTTTAGGAAGAGTTTTGTGGGAATAGATATTTTATTAGAGATTCTAAAACAAATAATGTTTATCTAGTATGAGATATTTAGAAGGAAGTTATGAATTTGTTTCAAAAAAAAGAATTAGTTCACTTCATAAAGAATGCATATACATCATAATCTGTAGCTATGAAGAACTAAAACCCATAATAAGATAGTTCATATTCCCTCTCTTCCTTTATGAATAGAAAAAGTATAACAAGATAAAGAAAATAATGAAAGGGTATATTATATACTAATAAAATGATAAGGTGTGTGGATTGAATAATCAAAGATCAAATTGATGAATTTGAATCAATTTAATTGTACATGAGGGTGGAATCCATTATTTAATGAAAAATCATGCATTATGTTTTAACTTATACCTAGAACTTATGATCCTCCTTACAATTTTATAAAAAAACCCCATCACTAAAGCTATAAAATAATCCTAGAAAATCCCTCATGATATAAAAAACTACATGAATCATTGTGTGGAGATAAATAAATTTATCAAGCCTATGGTGAAACATTAATGATGTTGTAATGAGGAAAAAATTTCTTAAAATTCATGTTTCAATGATGATTGAAATATTCTAGGTAAAATATATATAAATTTTTATTAAAGAATAAAGGATGTTGAAATTAATTGAATATAAATAATGAATAAAATAAAATTAATATCATTGTGGATTCATGATATGTTTTCATAGAAGGGTTTAAAAAAGGATCGCATATTTCTCACTATTTGATTTGTTTGGATATTATTTTTACTTTTCACTTATCTGGGTGATTAAGGATTTAGTTGGGGGAATTGACATATGAAATAAATTAATTATATATTTTTAACAATAAATTTATTTTATTAAATAATATTTTTTTAATCAAAGATTTTTATGAATTTTGGAACTAAATTTTTAAAACATTAGATTTGTTTGAAAATTGATTAAAATGGGTGAATTAGGAATTCAATAAAATTACATGATTTTTGGAGTAATATGAATATATTTCTAACAATTATTTATTTTTATAATGTAAAGTAAAGGATAATGAAATTTCACATCATATGTCACTCTTGATAATAAATATGATGAGTTAAGTGATGATTCTTGGAGGATTTTTATGGAATCCCCCTCCCAAAAAAAATCTTGATGAAACAGATAGGAAATGATACCATGAATTTGGTGTATGTCATATCCATAATCATTATAATTTTAAGTAATATAAAACTATGGATTTTATGATATCATATAAAATATTTACATACAAGTGTAAGATTTCACGAGCATAGAAATTCATATAGGATCATATGACTTTCTCCCATCTTTTGAATTCATCCACTACATCTTGGTAAACAACACATTATATAAAGAAATCCATCACATGAAACATGTTACATAATGGAACCTCCATGGATTACATGGAAGCTATGTGAGGGTAATTAGTGGAATGAACATGTGACTTGGGTCCCAATAATATTTCTTCTTGATTATAATACTTTTGTATTTCAAATTGTAATCCTTAATGATCATAATCATTTTGATCAATATTGCATGACTTACTGATCAAATGACACCCTGATCATAATACCTTACCATTTCATGTGACTTCAATAATATTAAAAAATAGAATAAGGGATTAGAAGACTCATATTTACATTAAAAAACTTCAGGTTACCATGTTATTAATAGTGTAACTATTCAGAGGTTGTCACATTGATTATAATATAAATATTGTTTTGAACAAAATAGAAAAGTGAAGTTAATTATTTTTTAGAAATTTGACGTTCACACAAAAGAAGGAAATATAAAAATTTAAAATACATAAGGAACTCTAGGTTTTTAACATGATAAAAGAAAAGGGAAATCGATGCTCTTAAAAAGGAATATAATGCCAAAGCTAAATAGAGTTCTGTGATGGGGGTATGGGATTGAAAATTTACGGTGATTATACTATTTTCATTTTATTTTCTATTGTATATGTATTATAATAATTTATTATTCCAAAATCATTTCTTCTATCCTTCTAATAGAGGTGAAATTATTCATTGTTTTGGGAAGGTAATGTTATCCTTTATTAATTTTCGAATCTTTCATTATTAATGAATAAAACTCTATCTTCATTTTAATAGGATTAGACATTTAGTATCAGTTCTTAAAATAGAATATTGTTGTGTTTTTTTCAATTGATAATTTATTTATTTCTTCGATTATCCATCATCTCTATACACTCTATTTTAGTATATATATGGTATAATATTCTATGTTGTGTGGTGAAGTTTATTATGGTCACTAGAATATATATAAGGGTTAGTAATTACTCATGGATATCTTATGAAGCACATGACCTAATGGGGGTATTTCCTATGTAATTTTGGAGTGATTTTTGAATCACATACAAACATATTATGAAGGATATAATAAATAGAGGTTTATGTGATGTTTATTCTCACTATTACCATTCAACCAAGGGTGGTTGGTAAAATTTTTTTGGATGCTCTAATTCAGTAGTTAATAAGAATAATATGAATTATTTAGAGACTAGGATAATATTTTAATTGGGATGGAAAACCTAAACCTAACAAATGCACCATCTTAGTATTTTTTATCTATTATTTAATTTCGTACATTTTTTCATAAAACAAATATTTTTAAAACACTGTAATTTTTTAATTGAAAGTATCAAATTATTTTTAAGAAATCATCTATTTAGAAAAAACTAGTGTTTCAAAAAATAATGATTTTTAATATTGGAGTAATAATTTTATATTGAGGATCCTATGATTCAATGCATTAGTCAGTGAGCATAGTTTAAAATCATATTGACTGGACATAAATTTTTACCAGCCTATCTAGAAATTTGAGGTAGATAAACTTGATGCGAAGGGGGATAATGCAATACTATATTATATATTCTAAGAGAAGTTATATGACATTTAAGGCCCTGGTGCTTATAAAGTTCATTGTTGGGTTTAAGGGAGTAAATATTTGATTGAAATATGATATATTCTACTTGGTATCCTGGATAAGGTTTAACCTGAAGTGAATAGAAACACATTAGTTGTGTATGAATTCTTGTGGGAAGGTGCATATATTTTATAGTTATGACACTTAGACACAAAATTGATGGGTGTATTATGATAGCTGAATCAGGGATTGAGTTCTATAATTCTATAATACATTTCAATAAGTAATGATAATGGTGTATTAATAAATCAATATTTTAAATATAGAAAGGATATAATGGATATAAATTTTGAGGATGACTACTGACCACTGACCACATTAGAAATGTGGGTTCCAATACAACGTTTTTAATGCAAATTTGTGTTAGAGGAACTTTTAATAAGGATGAATATTTAAAAATTGATAGAATTCTATATTAAGGGATCCTATAAATTCACATATATTTTTTAATGAATTAATTGAAAATAGAGGTTTCCATTCAAATCAAGAAGTTCTCATTATGAGTAACCATGTATTTTTTATTATTATTTAAACATTTAAGATACAAAGTGTGAAATATTGAACAATGATCCTTAAAAGTTTATAATAACACACCATTAAATAAAAACCCAATCATTGAGTTGTGGAATGATGATGGGATAGAATTTATATAGATAATAATATTTGGTTGATTAAAAAATATCTACTTCAAATATCTCTATGTGTCGTAAAATAACCAGTATTCAAGTCATGTTAATTTCTTTCATGAGGACTTTGAATCATTTTATATCATATGAAGAGGATATTTACCTCTCTTTTGTGAGAGGTTATTGGAGCATAACTAGTGTGGATGAAGTTTCCCTTGTCAATAAAGGATTATTTCATTAATAGGATAAATGAACCATTTTACCTAGAGAAATTATTCATATCAACAGAAATCTAATAATCCTTGAGATTTTACTCACATGTAGATTGGTCTATTTCCTGAGGGGGATTTTTCCATTTGAAAAAAAGATTAACCAAGAAATTTAAATTCATAAAGAAAAGACTATGTGTTATAAATGTTAATATCACATGACTAGGAATTTGACCTCATTGTTTAATGTCATCTGAAAAGATTACCATGCTAGGTAGTTTAGGGTTGTTTGGAAAGGACCTTGTCATGGATTATGAGTTCTTGGTATGAGATGGTATGAAAAGTAAAATGTAATAACCATTTCTTGATAATGAGTAAGATCTAAATGTGTTTAAAATATATGTTATCTGAATTACAGTAACCTTAATTTTTTATTAAATAATAATTTAAACATTTTTATGATAACAAATATGGTAGTGATACATTCAAGGATGGAAAGGTTTATAATCTGGAGAAAATTAGACTCATACCTTATTTATTAAAAATAAAAAATAATCATTTTTTAAATTATTATAAACTGTCTTCCTAATAACTTCCATGTTATCCTTAATACATGTAATAACCTAAGGATATACATCAATGAAAGGGATTAACTAAAATCTTAGTAAGGGTAGGGATAAATTGTGATGAATAAAGGACATGAATCAAAAGTAAATGGGTGAGCATAATAAACATCATCATATCCTTACATTATATTATCATAATAATAATGAGGGAAATATTTGATAAAGTAATATAACATGGTATATAAATAAAATGAAAAATCATGTCATAATGTTCAAATACCACACATATTTTTAAATAAATCTACCATATCTTTTACATATAGAATATGTGAATAAAGAAAAACATCATTATTTTGAACAAATAATGAATCATGTTCATGCCTAATTTTTATAATATTATGAGATATATCACATTACCTAATTCATTGGGTTGGGGGGATAGTTATACAATTATTTTCCCACTTGTCCCATTATAAAATGTTCATAATCCTACATTCTACCCAGAACATATTATAATCATAGTCAATAAATAATCCAAAGAAAAGGAATGAAATTTATAATGATTTATTAATGAATACATTAATGAATATACCTTGAGGTTGAAAAATGAATATGGAAAATCATATTTATCATAGAACATCATAATTTTTTATTGAATAAGAAACAACTCAATAAGATTTAATGATGTGTTTGGAAAGAAATGTCCATTAAAAAATCTATCTACTTAGACTAAAAATATTTTTTTAAAGGTGGTGACATTTATATACCAAAAATAAAAGGGAATAATATTGAAAGGATATTAAAGGAACTTTATACGAATATAAATACAAAAAATTCCTTGGAATAGGGATAACCTAAACAAAGTGAGTTAAGATCAAGAATCATTTTCCATTAAATCCCCTTTATTTCATCACATTTTTTGCTTCCTGAATAATGAACATGGGTTTATTAAAACATGTGAAAAAGTGAATTATGTTCATATTTATTCTTATTTATCAATTTAAATCATTATATTCTTTTCCATAATTCCCTTTTCTAAAGATAAAATGTTTTGGTGTAGAATTTCCCATTAAATTTCATTTTTTGTTTTGATTTCACTATGTCTATTCAAGGTAATTTATCCATAAGTGTAATAAATTAGATATGTTTAGAATACATGTAATTAAATATTTATATATTATATATAATTCATATAATCTTGCCATGGATGTGGTTATAATGAATGACTTGGAAATTTATTCGTAAGTGATTAATCAACTGTTGTATTGACATTGTCAAATGAGAAGGAAAGTATGGTATGAAATTTAAATATTTCATAAATATGACACTTAAAATTGGTTGAAATCAATAATATAATGTTAACATACTATATAATTAATAATAGAATATTTTTTAATATAATTTTTAAAAACTAAGATAAGAGGATAATGAAAGGACAAATTTATGATAAGTTACCATCTTCTCAAAATTATTCTTCTCTACAATAGTAAAAACCCTTGATGCAGGGAGTTTTATGGATCTTAAACTACCCTAGGTTTTTTTTTACGGTTATTGAGATGAATGTTTTTTGAAGATATTTGGCTTCAGTAAGAGAGGGAGGTGTGGTTTTCCTATGGCAAGGTGAGGTATTATTTGTACTTTATGAGTGGGGTATTTCTCGGATAAAATATTGAATAAATTATAATATCCAAAAAACATTATAGTATTGATATTATATACATTATAAAAAATATACCAATATAATAAATATGTTTTAGGAGTTTAAACCACTTTATAATTATAACTCATTAGTTAATTAAAATGGAAAGTGGATGAAATTAAATTTTTTGATTTAAAAGGGAAAATTTTATCATTAAACATTGGAATATAATTTTTAGTTTTGTAAATTTTGTTTAATACCTTTAATTAACATATTTATATTATTTATTTTTATTTTTCTGAACTAATAGAGTTATTATTTATTAATTCAATATTAAATCATCATTTTGTCATAAAACACATGGTATTTGAAAACAATATTATTACTATTTATGTTAAAATTTATGTTTCTCATAAAATTATCAAACATTCACTCTTGTTAAAATTAGATATGCTGATTCTAAAAATAATTGTCATTTAAATTTTTTTTTTCACAATATGTAATTTTTAATATTAATTTGAAAAATATTTTTTAGGAAATACATTAAAATAAAATTTATTAAAAATGTTTTTATATTTCTTTGAGTATTTAATTCTGATAATTATTCTATGGAATAGTAATATTTATATTTTTAAAAATTAATCATGATAAATATTTTTTTATTTAATTTTTTTGTCAAAATAAAATTAAAATGGTTTAATTAATATTCTGAATAATCATATTACCTTATATAAATACCACTTCATTCATTCATTCAACATTTAAATTAGTTCTTCTGAAGGTTCTACATTTTAGATTTTCTATTTTTTTGGTTATCTAATATTATGATCTTTTTTAATGTTTTTATTGGAGCGATGATTATAGAATATTGGCAAAATCCAAAATTTTCCATTATACCTTTCCTATTTTACATTTTTATTCCCTTTGTAATATTTTTCCTTTTCATAGGTATAGTTGAGGACTAATGTAATGATGAAATAAACGGTTGGTCATTTTTCTATTTATTGTATGTTTACAATAATATATAATATTATATAGAAAACACTTACCTAGGAATGAAATATCATTTATAAAATATATCTCATTACATGAATCTATATGAATAGTTAGATGGTGGAATTTTTAAATCAAGAAATTCATTTATTTATTTATTAGTTATAATAAGTGATTTTTTATTTGAAAAAATTACTATGTTTTTATTAAATAATATATCTTTAACTAGTTATGTTGAGGATTATTTTTCCTAATTTTAATTTTTCTAACATTTATTTTTTATGGTGAAACCTGTAGTGATTGAGTCTTTTATTTTTAATGATACACATATTATTGTATTTTTTGGATATTTCATTCAGAATTTTAAATTTAATAATCATTATTTTATTTTATGGATTGGATCATTACCATTTTTTATGTCGACTCAAGATTAATGATTTTTAGTTATACTATAATTTATAATTGAAATAGTTTTTTCATTTCTCTTTAATCAATTTCTTTTAAGAATTCTGTTAACAATAATGATGTTGATATTGTCATAGATTTTCCAATATTATAATATAGCATTTAATGAAAATATATTATATTTTTTTTATTTGTTTTGTATTATTATAAAATATTTTGTTTAGTAATTTTGAAAATGATTTCAATAATAAAATAATATTTTTTTAATTTTTAAATTATCAAACCCACTTAACCATTAACCTCTCTTGTCCTTTACATTTGGAGTTTCTTCCATGATCAGTGGGCCACCACCTAAATTATATTTATTTTAATCCTTATATAAATATTTAACTACATTAATTACTTATATTTTGAGGAAGGATCAAATATTTAAAATTGTAAACATATTAATTGTAATAAAATTGACAAGAAAGTTCAATTTATGACAAAACAAAAGATTATTTTACTAGATTAGACCTCATTAAATAAAACCAATGTTGCTATGTTTTATACTAAAATAAAAATTAATGTGGATTAATAATATTGAAATCTATTTAAATATATAGGTATAAATAATTATATAAGGATGTTATATTTGTAAACTGAAGGGGGGAAATAATTACAAATTTTATAATATGAAAATTTCCATTATTAAATAGAAAATAAATTCAATTATAATTGATTCCAAAATTTATGTTTTTATTATAAAATATAAAATATTTATTAATTTATTCTCATTATTTGGCATCAAATATAAGTTAAGATGTTTTTTCTAAAAACATAATCTTTACGATAAAATAACAAGTCCCATTTTTTATAATGTCATGTTTCCCATTTATGCTATAATAGATTTAAAAATTTTACTTATTAGGTTTTACTAACTAAACCTAATAATGAATTGTTCATATTTTAAAATCAATAAATAAATTCTTCCCAAATATAATTAGATATAATGAAAATAAAATTAAATAAATTCAAATTTTTATTAATCCATGAAATAAAATTATAAAATTGGGATAACTAAATATTTTCTTTTTATTTCACATCCCCAACAATAAAAATGTAACCAAGAATGAATATCACGTTGAAAAAATATCAAATAAAATATGAATTCACATAACCATGATCATATGGCTAAACAAATCCCTTTGAGTCCATATCGATCCCTGAAAAAAGAAAACTGTAGTGGCTACTAATCATTGAACGGTTTCATCCCATTTCCATGAATGTTATCTACTAGTAAACATAACCCAACACACAAATATCAAGGGATTGATTCATTTTAAATAAAATGATTGATGGTTTTATTAAGAATACCAAATAAATATCCCTTCCTGAAAAATGAATTTTTTTATCACATGCCTATAAAAAATAGAATTTATTAAAATCTAAATAATTTTTTTATCTTCTTTTATAAACATTATAGATCAATAAAATGAAATAAAATAGAAATAAGGAATGATGTGAATAATTAAAGGGTACTAGACTAGTACAATGATCTAGTTTGTGGAAAATATTCTTAAAATATATATATTTTGATAACTAAATGTATTAATAATAATTGGATCAACACAATCATGTTCATCCAATGTGTTGTATCATGTTATTTACTTCAATACAATACATACTTTAGTAATAAAGTAAAATAATTCTTGGAATATTAGCTCAGTTTTTATCATTATTTATAAAAATAGAGTTATCTTTCTTTATTGATCTATGTTTATTTATCATCGGAGTAAAAATGAGATATAGAACATCTTGAAATAATGAGAGATTTTGGACTATTTATAATTTTTTTAATGATGATAGTTTTAAATTTTCAATGGAAGCTATAAAATTAAAGAATAATTTCTGATGGCTAAACTAAATCCACACATCCATTATTTATTTCAGCATGAGAATTTTAATGTTCAAAGATAGTGTTAAATAATATAAAAAATAGGGGAGAGTGCTAGAAAATAATAATATACTATTACTAAACCATTCCCCCATTAATAAATTCGGTCAAATATTTCATTAAACAAAAAATCAAAATATATTGAAAGATTATTAAAAAATAAACATAATTTAGAAGGGAGAAAACTAAAAAAAATAATCAAATAATTATAACAAATACTTAAACACAAAACATAAAAAAACCAAAAAAATAACCCCTCAATAGGGTTTTTTATTTTAAAAAATTAAAAGCATAGTAGAAAATGAATCTTCTCTGGAGGTGCGGGGCATAATATAATATTGAGAATAATTTATAATTTTAAAAGAAGAAGAAGAGAAAAATTGGTTACCAAATTGAGTATGTAGAAGCCCCCAATTTCCCAACTTTTAGAAAACATATTAAATAGAGAAATTTATTCTAATAATCTCTCTCTATATCTCTCACTCACAATCTCGCACACTCTCTCTCTATCCCACTCTTCTTTTCTCTCTTTATCCCTCTCTCTTCGTCTATCTTTGGTGTGTTACCACCTATCCTTTCTCATTTGTTGATGTGGCTTGGTATTTTGGGAGTGGTATGTTTTGAGGTATAGTTACTAGATTAGAATGGATGATTTATGTAATAATAGTGGGTTTAAATTGGTTGGGGTTATTTAAGTGGTGTATCTATGTTAATAGATGTGAAAATTTAAGGGTTTAATTTGTAATTATTAAGATGGTGTTGAGGGGAATTTAATTTTTTTCAAGGTTGGGTTTTAAAAGATGTTTTGATTAAAATATGGATGTGGGGGGGGGGGATGAGGGTGGGGGGTTCCTTAGAAGCCTCCCTAGAGTTTATGACAAACCTCTTGTACACTATACTTTCTTGAGAAAGAGATATAGTAAGGGAGGGATATGAGGAGACTCCTGACTGATGGGGATAGTGTTGTAATTTTCATAATATATTGTTGAATGTTGGGAGGGTTATAGATTCTTGGGTCATTATTAATGTTGATGAATTTTTTTCATTTGGTTAGTTGTAAGGGATAAAACCTTGTCATATATAGGAGATCTCTCCCATGAGTGTAGCTCGAGTTCCCTAGACCATTCTAGAGAGTCTATTGCAACTCCAAATCAATAATCAATCATGAAAGGAATTCATCGAGAATATCTCCCAACATTTATCATCAAGATATATTATTTATGATTTTATTCTTCCATTAAGAGACATCTCCTTGATCAGAGTGAATCTTGATTGATTCTTGATAGTGTGTCTTGATCGAGTGTTTAGATGTTTATGTTGCAATTATATACTGACAATCATAGAGAATAATCTTGAAAATATAGAATCATTTTTCACGTAAAAAAGGATTTAAATTTAAATACATCCAAATATAGAAGTTCTCAATTGTAGTAAATCATCTAGTAAAGAATTAGGTGGTATTTTTGGTTTGGTATGTTATTAAAAATAATTTATCAATTTTTAAGGAAAGAGAATGTTGTATTAGGTTGAAAAAATAAGGAAGTAAAATTAATGAAGCAGTAAAAAATAAATAGAAAATATATACTACATAAAAATGGATTTTAACATGTTTTACAACATAGTAGAGATTATATCTTTTTTAGAGAATATCCTATTAATTATATCACTAGAGAAGAAAAAAACTTCCCAATTCACTGGACTTGGGAGGTGGAAAGTTTGTTTATTGAATAATATGGTATGGAAGGAATAATATAATATTTGATCATTTTATTGAAGATAATATTGTTTGAGATTAAATAGATTTAAATTAATAATAATTAATTAACTAATATATATGTTTGGTGGAGGAAGATCAAATAATATATATGAATAGATTATATTAGACTGGAATAATGGATTTTTATATTGATGAATTTAAATAGACATCCTTTTGAATAAAATGTTTTTCTATAAAATGGAATTTGAGTAAGTTTATCTGGGTTTTTAAGATAGAGATAGGGACCAATGTGTTGATACATGTGATATAAAATAAATAATTACTAAAAACTCTATCTTATGGGTAGAAAAACAATAGTTTGTGAAATGAATTATAGAATATATAGAGGTGTAGAACCAAAATTCTTCATTTTCAACGGTTGTGAGTACCAGAATCAAAAGAATGAATAAGAGAGATGATTGATTAATAAATATTACTTTGAATATAAATATCAATATATATGAATAAGAAATTACACTATGAGATATATAGAATACTATAGAAGAAGTGGGTAAAATTTACAAAGAATACACATATTTGGTTGGGATAGAGAGTGCAAGCATAGATGGGTGGAAATTGATGATCATGATTTTTTTGAGAATAAATTTTAGGTACATTGAAATGATTTCAAGGTTCTTATTTATATTTTACAATAGCAATTTATATCTTCTAGAATTATTTTGGGGTCAATTAAGTTATAGGAGACCAAATAAGTTCATTTTTTACCATAATAAATTCTTCCTCAAACAGCTAGTCTTAATGTCACTATGTTATCGCTAGATACTATAGAGTAGTACATGTGTAACATTTGTAGAGTTATTCTAAAATACCTCAACCTTCTAGCCGAGGATATCCACCAAGATATCAGTGAGTTTCAAGTAGTGATGCTTTTTTTTTCAGCTAGTACCAATTTTTATGTTCCATGTATTGGGTAGTAGTTGGGATTCTTGACATAATAAAGTTTTTTCCTTCACCACAGGGTAGTTGTTTTTGTACTGATAGGTATATAGTACTCTCTACTAGCATGGGATGATGAAAATTTCATCCATTATTAATTTAAATACTTCCACTTACCTAATAAACACCATAATATAATGTTACACTATTATTTCATAAACTCATTTAATAGAAATGATTCGAACACTAATGTTTTCTTTGTCATCATTAAAACATCAAGTGAGACGTAGAAAATTTATACACTTTTTGATGTTTAGAAACAATAGAATAAAAAATAATGAAATAAGTATATCATGATAGGTATTATTTAAAATTGGAAAGACAAAATCAAAGAAAACATTCTTCAAAGACAAAACCATTAAAAAATTCCATCCATTTTTAGAACAAAAATTACCCCCTTTGTGAATTTTTTTCTCAAATAAATTTTAACAAAATGTAGAGATTTTCTCACTCACTTTTATTGAGAATTTATCTTACCATGAATATGTAATACTAATAATTTATCCCCCTTTGTTATTATCATAAAGAACTTCTAAATGGGTTCGAGAAACATTTCACAGAAAAAAATGATCCAATTAATAGAAACAAAATAAGTATGGAATTGGTTTACCCATTATTAATAATTCCCCAATAGAGATAACAAAAAATATTAAGATAAAAATATAAAAGTGTATAAATATTTTTTAATATTAAAATCATTCAATTTTCCAAAAAAAAAACGATATATTCTTAACCCATCAATTATATTTTTGAAACTATATTTTCAATAATCTATATATTTTTAAAAAATAATTGAAGACAAAAATATATTTTGAATGAAACTAATTTCAAAAAATTTGAGCATTTAAAGAAGAACTTTGAAATATATAATTGTTTTAAAAAATATTTCCCGAGATGAAAATAACACTTAAAAATTTAAAATAAGATTAATATTGATAACAAATTATCCATTAGAAATATTTTATTACTAATATGATTACTTCCCCATCATGTAATTAATTATAAATATGTGTAATTATTAAACAGTTCTAATTAAGAAATAAATTAATACATAAAATATTTACGAATAATATAAACAATTAGTAATACAATATTTTAAAATCAAGAAAGAACACATAAAGAATTGAAATTTAATTCCATAAATAATCATTATGAATGATTATGTTAATAAGCTATAGAAAATTCCCTATGAGTTTCAAACCAGGTGTGATTTAAATTCCCACTAGTCATGGCCTAGGTGAAGATCAAATTAAAAAATCACCCAGCCTTTGTAAATATAATGACATCTAAATCCATCTATATTGGTGCCACATAAAATTTATTGTATCCAAAAATGAATATTTTTCATATAATATCAAACATAAATTACATTAAAAAAATTATGTATATTTTGAAAAAATTATTAAATAATGTTTTTTTAAAAAATATTTAATTTTAAATACATCTATAAAATATTTAACTGCTTCTAAAAAATCATGTCTATCAATGTTTAGGAAAATTTATCAAAAACTAATCATACATAAATATCATTTTATAAATTAAAATCAATCTTGGAAAAGTGGTTTAGGAAAGAGACTGACTAATTGAAGGATGTAGAAAAATAATCGAGAATGATATCAACTTTATGAATGTGATCTATATAAAAGTCATATCTCCGATCAATGTTATTAGTGTGAGAATATTGGATGGTAATTATAGGGAAACTAATTCCACTAGTTGTCATGATTTATTGGGATGTGATCTTATAGAATCCCATAGTCTAATATGGTGCATTTCCTCCGTATAATTTGGATGTAATAACTCCCAATTATTATGTATTCTTATTTGGATATAGAAAGAGAAACATAATTTGTCTTCTTACTACTCTATGAGAAAAGGTATTTTCCAAGTATGTGTTCTTATATATTAGTAAATTTCCTACCTAGTTTTCATCCGAAAAAATTAGCATCGGGAAAATAAGCAAGTTTGATAGAAGTATCCTTTGGATAAAGTTTGTAAATTTTCATATTTAATTTAAAATATTTAAATTTTTTTTTGATAGATTTCAAATTATAATCCCATAGATTTTATTGAAAATGGGAACAAAGAGAAACACTAAACATGATGTTTGGTTGGATCATAATAAGGTATAAAAGAATTTTAATCATACTTCTATATAGTTTATTTTCAACGAGTTTACCACCTTCATTCAATATTAGTTTACATGATGTATTCATGTGTGATATTATATTTTTTTTGAAAATAATATATCATTAATGACAAAGATCAACAAAAGTGGAAGCACGAAGCCATGAAGGGAAATTTTCCAGCCAGAGCTGGTTAGTGCCAAAAGGGCCTGAGGACGCTAGCTGATGGGCTACGTTGTTCCCGTCCCTTCTGGTAAAGGAGAAGGTGCACAATGAGAAGCGTTGGCTGAGTGAGATAATTCTCCTGACAATGGCGCCAAACGACTGGATTCCGCCGTCGTTGTGATTGATAGCGTCGACAACGGAAAGACAGTCAGACTCAATGATGATGTTGCCCCATCCACATTCAATCACAAGCATCATACCAGGAAGGATGGCCTTGGATTCAGCGACCACCGGTTCCCAGAATGTCTGATGTGGTTCATACTTAGCAGCGGGGATTTTCCCCAGATGATTTCAGGCAAGGAGGCCGAGGGAAACAAGCCCAGCTTTGGGAAGCAACGCGTCCACATTGATCTTGAGAGTCCCTTCCATTGGGGGATTCCAGGGCATAGGGGGAGGGGGGGGGGGGACACCCGGTAAAGAACATCCGTTGTGGACTACCCAACCTTCAATCCAAGAGGTAGCATGATCAATCCAGAATTTGGGGGGTCTAAGGGCATGATGAAAAACAACATCATTGCGTCGGACCTAAATAATCCAGGCCATAGTGCAGAGTGAACCAACATCAGCTGGGGAGACAGAGGAGTGCCAATGTGTCAGAAGATCAGGAAGGTCAGAAGCCAATGCCAACGAAGCAGAGGAAGCCGAGCCCCGTAGATTCCAGATTTCCTTATCTCCCAGGAAGATAATGATAGCATGCATAGGGGTTTCAGGAGTGTTCGGATAGAAGGGAAAGAGGCGGTGTTGTCCATATGTCGATAAAAGAGAAGGCTCATTGTTGGGAGAGTACCCGTACAAACCATCCACCAAAAAAGGTGATATTTTGGGGGGACGTTGAGAGACCAGATCAATTTCCACTGACCCTCATCCCTACTGACTGGGTGGGTTCCAAGAGCAAGTCTGTAGCCGAATCTCACCGTGTAAACGCCTGAGGTGTCATTGATCCAGAAGCGACGGTCAGGGCCTGCGTTAGGTACCTAAGGTATGCTGAGGATAATTCATTGATCTATTTCGTTGAACCATTCAAGGATCTTATCCAAACACCACCCTTTTCCTCGGTCAGAAAGGAGGCAGCTGACAGTGGCGTCTTCTAGACCTGGTTGGGAAGGGGATGTAGCCCGTAAACCCTCCTTATCAACAAGCCAGGGGTCAGACCAGATTTTGACCGATGAGCCAGTCCCAATTCTCCAACCCAATCCTTTATCCAGAAGCTTTTTTGCCCCCAGATGCTTCTCCAGAGGAAGCTGGGGCGATGACCAAGAGAGGAAGCATGAAAGTCCGTGTCGGGGAAATACTTAGCTTGTAAGACTCGCTCAAAAAGAGATGAAGGGCGGTCAATAGGGCACCATCCTTGTTTGTCCAGAAGCGCGTTGTTGAAGAGAGTAAGATTCTGAAACCCCATCCCACCCTTTGGTTTGGGTTTGCAGAGTTTCACCCAGGCCATCCTATGGGGTCGATTCCTTCCATCATGCTGCCCCCACCAGAAATTGGCAATACGTGTGTCGATCTGGTCGGTGATGGCCACTGGGATCTTAAAGAGGGACATAAAGTAGCTGGGAACAGATTGGATTACAGCTTTGATGAGAGTCTCTTTGCCTACTTTCGAAATTCTTTTAGGGGTCCAGCATTGGATTTTATCCTAAATCCTGTCCACAATGGATGCGAAGATTTATTTTTTAGACCGGCCAATCACCGTGGGGAGCCCGAGATACTTTTGATGTTTAACAACCATATGGATGCTAGAAAAAGCACAAAGTTCATTCCTCTTAGACAGAGGCACCCTCCCACTGAAGGAAATTTCAGATTTACCATGATTGATTGTTTGGCCAGACGCCCTCTCATACTGGCGGATCACCTAGAAGATCACCTGGAATTCGTTAATTGTTACTCTAGAAAAAAGGAGGCAGTCGTCAGCGAAGAGGAGATGCGACACTGGACGACTAACTCGACAAACTTTTGCCCCATGAATAGACTTAGAAGAAGCAGCCCTGGAAATAAGATTAGAAAACACGTCAGCCACCAGGATGAAGAGGAAGTGGGAAAGAGGGTCACCCTGGAGAGGGCCTCAAGAAGGGGAGAAAGCTTTGGTAAGCTCCCCATTGACCTTTATTTTAAACGAGACAGTCGAGACGTAGTCCATGACCATGTCTATCCATTTAGTGCAAAAACCCATCTTCCGCATAACGGCTCTGAGGAAGTGCCATTAAACTCGATCTTAGGACTTGGACATATCCGATTTCTAGGCCATGGTTCCTCTCTTCTCCGTGGAGCGTGATTTCATAGAGTGGAACACTTCATGGGCCACAATCTCATTATCAGTGATCAGTCTCTTGGCCACGAAAGCGCTCTGATTTTCAAAGATAATTTCTGGTAGCCAAGGTCGTAGCCGATTGACAAGGATATTTGAGAAGATCTTTTAAGTGACATTAAAGAGACTGATAGGTCGAAAGTTAGGGATCGCCACAGGTTTCTTGATTTTAGGTATTAAGATGAGGACAGTTTCATTGATGGCCGCAATGCTAGTGTTTCCAGCCCAGATATTTTTAATCAAATTGCATATGTCAGGACCGATGATGTGCTATTATTTCTTAAAAAAAGTGTGTGGAACCCATCGGGTCCTGGAGCCTTGGTGGGATGAAGATGTTTCAAGGCCAGGCATATCTCATCATCTGTCACCTCTTTGGAGAGCTTCCTATTGATCTCATCTGTGATTACAGGTCTGATACATTATTCCACCTCAACAGACATGAAAGGGGTTCCTACAGAGAAGATGTTCTGGTAGAAGCTAGTCAAGGCCTCGTGGATACTATTGGTGTCAGAAATTTTGCTTCCATCAGGCTGTAATAAGCAGGTAATGGAGTTTTTCCGCCGCCTGGTGGAAGCTTTCTGATGAAAATACTGGGTATTAGCGTCCCCTTATTTGATATGATTGTCCAGCGTGCGCGTAGCCCAGAAACTTTCCTTGGTACGTAAGGTCGTGTCCATCTCTCTTTGTATGGCGCCAATATTAGAGAGATTGCAATTGGATGTGGGTTGTTTGAGGAGAAAGTTCAGTCTCTTTTTAAGGGCACTGTAGTGCCGGTCAGGGTGTCGGAATTTCTTACAGCTCCACGACCTCAGATCGGAAGCGACCTGTTGGAAGTTGAGGTAAACATCCTCATGAGTGCATTTCAAGCTTGATCTGATCACCTCTTCACATTTCTGATCTTTAGACCAGAAGCTTTCAAATCTGAAGGGTCTAGAAAAGGATCCAGTACGTTCGCCACGGGTACAGTCAATGAGAATTGGACAGTGGTCTGAGCAGTTGAGGGCCATGTGTTCGATATGAAACATGCTGAACATATTAATCCAATCAGAAGAGTTCATAAATCTATCAAGACGCTCAGTGATACAGGTGCCTTCTGAGTTGTCATGGAACCAAGTAAACGGATTTCCTGACTACCCCAGATCGACCAGGTCCGCCTAGGAGACTGCATCCTTGAAGCATAACATCAGAACTAAAGGTCGGATGGGTCCACCCCTCTTTTCCTTATGGAACATGATCTCATTGAAGTCTCCGATGAACAAAATAGGGCTCGATAAATCAACTCGAAGCTTGCATAAAAGATCCCATGACTTGACCTTGTCATTATGGGATGGCCAGCCATAGAAACCCACAAAAGTCCAGGGTGGGTGAAGGTCCGTCTGAATAGTCTCTGCCACATGGTGCGGGGAGAAGGACAAAATTTTAACATCGACGTTGTCCTTCCAAAGGAGGAAGAGTCCCCCGGAGTGGCCTTGTCTATGCATAGGGAAACAGCCCTGGAAGCCACATTTCAGAGCAATACCATTGGTGTCCTTGCATTGCAATATGGTTTCAGACAGGAAAACCATATCGGGGCGACTTTGACCGTAATTGCGCTGAAGCATGCGAACGGTTCGGGGGTTGCCAAGCGCCCGACAGTTCCAACATAAGACAATCATTGCTCGAGGTGGGGCTGAGGAACTCCCACCGACGCCTCTGGTATCTCCGATCTTACTTTTCCATCTGTCGTTTTACATCTTTTGATGAGGTTCCTTCCTACCTGACATATTTCATTTTGTCTCTCCCTCACCTGGAGTTTTGGGTCTTCCGTGTGCCCATCACTCTCACCTCGTTGCCTCCTTTTCCATGTTCGACGGGTGATTGGACCCATTAGTGAAGGTCCCGACATACCAAGATCCTTAATCGAGAGAGTGCTAGCTACGGTCAAAGGTGAGTCAGGGTCCGGATCTGGAGGTTCGACATGCATCAGCATCGGCTTTCAGCAGTATGTCGAGGGAGTTGTTTTAATCATCATCACCATTGCCGGTGTTGGATAGTTGTCCGTTAGGGGTTTTGGTTGAACTCCAGCTTCTCTCTGAGTGCTAGCCTCTCCCTGGGTGGGAGGGCCATACTTTGGAGAGTTCATTGGCCGAGGCATTAAGGCTGTTTCAGGAATGGGGTTTGTCGGACCAGAATGTTCCAAAATGAGATGGTCATGGTCTTTTTGTTTTTCCGTTTCTGGGATGAAAGCATGTTTATTCGGTTTTGCCCGAATCCAGGGGCCATAATGGGGGATAGTGTTACCCACATCACTCTTATGTTTAGTGGTGCACGTTCTTTCCAGATGGCCAAGGCGACCACAGTGAAAGTAGAAGATGGGGAGTTTCTCAAACTTGAATGATATCCAAGTGTTGGTATCTTCAATCTTTAAGAACATTCCCCTCATCAGTGGCTCTGACACATCGAACTCCACCTTAATTTGAACCTCTGGACCCCAATGTATTGGGTCTGAGCTGTCCCATTCAAGAAAGTTCCCAAAACTATCTCCAATTCCCCTCATTGTTTGTTTCGTTCTTGCATGGAAGGGGATACCTTTAATTTGTATCCATAAGGGGGAACAGTTTAAAATCACTTGCTTGATATCCCCCCTTAAAATCTTCCATGAGAAGGAGTTGATTATCGAAAGACCATGGTCTGCCACACAAGATTTTATCTCTATCTTCCTCATTAAAGAACTCAAAGGCGAAGCGGTTTATCCCCGCTTCCCGAATAGTCACTCCTACCTCAAGTTTCCAGATATTCTGTAGAGTGTTCTTAAGCACTCCCTGGTTAACCGATATGTTTTCCACAAACTTTCCCACCAAGAGCAGAGACAAGCGCTTTTTGAGGACTGTGTCTTCGTTACGCTATGCCTCAATTGATGCCTTTTCGTTGTCTGTCAGGGCCAATCTCTTCCATTGATTGACCAACTCCTCATCCATGATGCACAAAAGATTACGGAAACTCCAAATGTCCGGTGTCTTTGTGGCTCCACGACCCTCACTTTGGTCAAAGACTAGTGCCCCGAAGGTCTCCCTAAGTCGTATTCCCCAAGGCCGCCTCCAGCCACGAATCTCACCCCTGGCCAGGCGCAACACACCCCACTCTTTGCGGGGCAGCACCCCTGATGGGCCTTCGAGCTTCACAACAAAACAAAAGCTTCATGACGATACAATGCACACCAGGCCCACCTCACGCCATTGTGCAGCTGAGCTTCACAGCAACAAAAAACCCCCGCCGAATGGATCAAACCACCACAACTTGATCAGCACAACAACCACTTCGTGAGCATACACATAGAGAACCAACAACGCGGACGAATCTTGTGAGAGGCACTTCGCGAGGCAGACCACACCGCGACAGCTGCTTTGCGGTCTCTCGGCGCAGTGAGTCTTCAAGGAAGGATCTTCGCGATTCCAGGCCAGTTCGCGGTATAAATTTCGCGAATGAAGAAGAACGATCGGCGTAGTGGATTGTCGCGGTAGGATCTTTGCGGTTCCAGACCAGTTCGCGACGGAGCTTCGCGATTTCAGACCACTTTGCTGCGGAAACTTCACAAATCAAGGAGGACAAAACCGGCGCAGTGGATCATCGCGGAAGGAGCTTCGCGATTCCAGACCAGTTTGCGGCGAAGCTTTGCGATTCCGGAGCAGAACTCACGTCACGACCCCGAACCCCTTCACGGCGGACACTTCGCGAGTCAGGGAGAAAGGAGGCCTGCAACAGTGCATCGTCCACTCCATGGCAGCGGGAAGAAGAGAAGGGGAGGAGAAAAGAGGAATCCTCAAATTTGAGATTGCCTCAGGTCACAGAATACAGGGATCTGACTCTGAAAGGGGATTTGTAGAAGGGACAGAATTCCGCGAGAATATGGTGAAGTCAGGAGCCGTTGGCATACAGATCAGAGTGTCAGTGATGAGGGAGGAAGGGGAAAAGGCGACGCGTTCCCTCACGCAAATCTGTTTCTGGCGAGGGGGGCGGCGACGGACGGAACTTCAGGGCCCCGAGGGAGGCCAGATCCAGCGCCTGAGTCAAAGGCGGGCAGATGAGGGGGGCCGGTTCCTTCCAGTATACACACGATGGGAACTAGGAGCCGGAAAGGGAGGGAGACAGAGCAAGATTTCCACAATGACGAGGTGGGAAATGTCAAAGGAAGGAGGAATCCGAAGACACTGGAGCTGGGGATGAGCGAACAACACAGATCTCAGGCGGGGTACGCGGAGGGAGACGGCGCCGCCAGAACCCGGGCGGACCAAAAAACTAAAACCCTAGGAAATCCTAGGAGGGAGCTCTCACGCAGAGATAATGTGAGTAGACACTAAGAATATCCTCTTAGAAGAATGTTTAGGCAAATAAGTTCTTAATGTGATTAACCAAGGAATAATTTGAGTTGGTGTGAAGGGTCAAAACATAGAGATAATGTGAGTAGACACTAAGAATATCCTCTTGGAAGAATGTTTAGGAAAATAAGTTCTTAATGTGATTAACCACTAAAGAGTTCTAAAATCTAAATTTATATTTAAAAATGACTATTTAAATTAACTAAAACTATATAAGGCAAGTAAATTAAGGTATGGAATAAACTGGAGGAGATGGAAAGTGTCAGAGTCGTGATGTTCGTTTCGGTGCATGCAATGCCAATTATTTAATTCCCACATCTAAATATTTATTTATTCAATTATCAATGATTCCAAATTTAATAAAAATACTATCATGTCTCATTCTCTAATGTTATAAAGTAGTCTAATTTTCAAAAACAATATCTGTTATTTCATTCTCTATCTTAACAAATAATTTTCACGTCATTGTAGCACTAAATCACATGGTGAAATACAATGACCCGTTTCTTACAAAGTCAATGTATCTACCTGTGTCATGTTTTCTCACAAAAGATCAATGATTAAGTATCACTCATGAATGTTTGAAGGAGAGCGCAAAGAAATATTAATTTTTTCAATTAATTTATTTATATAATTTTATTTTTTTTGCATGCATGATTGAATTCTGGATAAATATGTTATCTCATGAACTCTCAGCTGTGATTACTTACTTGGTATCACATGAATGAGCACCAAAACATGCGTGTAGATCCCAAATTATAATTAATTCAAATTTAGATATAATTAATTAAATAAAAATCAAATTAAAGTAAATTTATAAGGAAATCAAACATGGTTCAAAAATAATGACATGAAATCAAAATCATTTTCATCCCAACCCCAACACCAAGAATGTCATCCAACCAACATGCAACCATGAAAACAAACAAACAAATGAAGTCACCAGGTTTGTGTCAACGTGAGGACCGCCCCAAGCCTCTATAGATGATTAGAAAATAATAACCTTCAATATGTCGATCCCTGCAACATCGAACCACTTGATCGTGCCACCACAAAAATTGATTGGATTTGTATTAACTCTTGGCGTGCACTATTAATCTCTGGAAGTGAAGGGAACCTCTTCACACATCGAAGATGCACCTAAACTACCACTATGCCCTCAAAATGGAGGAGTTTGGTCTCTGAATGTTGTTTTGGTTAAATGAGGAAGTCCATGTTGATGGTGAAGCACCTGTATTGCACCAAAGGAAGTGCTAAGGGTGGGGTGAGGGGAATGGGATGTCTTAGGGGGATGGGGTTGGGGAGGTGGGTTGGGGTGTGGAGGGGAGAGGGAGTAGGGGAGATCGATAGAGGGGTGGGGTGTGCGGGGGCAGGGCTAGGGGGATAAGGGGATGTGGGTAGAAGGGGATCAATGAGGTGATGGGGGGGAGGCGGAGGGAAGGGGAGTGAACTAGGGGAGTGAGGGGTAGGAAGGTGGAACAGGTCAAGGGGGAGGGGGTTGGGGAATGGCGTCTATGTGGGAGGGGTGAGGAGGGGGGATGGGGGATGTAGCCTTGTCAAAGGGGTGGGTCACTGGGTGAGTTGACTGGGGAATACCTAGAGGAGGGATGGGGGAATGTGTGTAGTTTAGGGGAATGGGACATGGTATGGGGAAGTGGGGCATGGAATGGCAGAGTGGGTCAATGGGTAGGGGTGGATAAAAAGTCAAAACAAAATAAAAAAATTCAAAATCAAAAGTTAAAACTAAATTTATAATTCAAAATTAATGTAATATAATAAACTAAAATTAAAAGTCAAATTATAATAATAATAATATTGATGATGATAAATGTACTAATAAAAAATAATAAAGTATAATTATGTAAATATATATTATATTTACAAGTTAAATAAATAATCTTAATTAATAAAATAATCTAATAATAAAATAACTAATATTAATTAAACATGTAAAAAAATAAAATAATAAATGATAATAATCAAAAAATTAATCAATGCTAAAAATAAAAATTAATAAATAAAATTGATATAAAATTAACTAAAAACTAGAAAAATAAATAAAATATTAATTAACTTCAAAAAGAACCCTAACATATGCGAAGTAGTTAGAAAATTAATTAAAAATATATTAAAAATTATAAAAAATGTAAGATAAATCCATGCACATCAACTATTATCACCTAAATCTATTTTCACTTCTATCAAATGGTAAAATAATTATCATTCTTATGTATGGGGAACTACAACCTCACAAATCGATATAATTCATTTTAAATCACCATATCTAAATATTAGTTATAATGATGTAATTCGTGTATATATATGGAATTAATGACATATTTATCATTATTAATAAATAATATATCATTTAAATTCTTACATTTACATGAAAAAAAGACAATGTCGTTCGTGAGTATGTTTGAACTATCACCTCCACGAAGAGATGTGATTCATTTTTCATTACTACATCACATGAATTATTTAAGTATATTGAAATTATTAATATGATATTAATGATATTGTTATAAATATATTAAGATAAAATAAATTTTTACCTTCTTTCCATGATGATCATTGAAAAATTGAAATGTTACTCATGCGTACATACGACTTACCGTCTGCATGATTGTATCATAGTTCGTTTTTCATATCCAAATTTAATGGATGAATATAAAAGTATAGTTGAGGTATAAAAGTGATTTTTATTTAATGATTATTATTCTCTAGATAATGAAATTATGATCACTTTGACAATTGACATCACACCAAAGTCATTTTGGATTCAACATCGAATATCATCAAAACATCCAATATTTAATTTAATAATTAAGTAAATGTTATAAAAATATAACATGTTAATATGTTTTATAATATTAATAATACAGATGAAAAAGTTTTCAAGAATGTAAATGATTAATATAAGTTTATTATTTAGGAATAAAAAGGACATATGTGAAAAATCAGACTCTGGGTAAGACACTCATTAACTAATTTTTTTAAATGTTTTAAATATTTATTCTTATAAATATTTTTCTTTAATGTCAAAATTTTTAAAATTGTTTTTATAAATGTATTTATATGGAGAAAAACGTTTTAAAATTTTAATTTTTGGCTTTCTTTCATTTATTTCATATTGTTATGGGACACCTTGATTTAAAAATCAAAATTTAAATGTTTAAAATGGTTTTTTAGAATGGATTGATTATTTATATAACATGAAATGTTTTATTATGACTGAAAATGAAATTTTAAGTGTAAAATGTTGAATATCACATTCTTTTATGAGTTATGATTATGTAATGGTACTTGGTCAATGAATGAGTGGTTTTGTGATAAACTTTGTATGGTAGGTTCCATACCAAACCAAGGATGGGTGGTTATTTTATAACCTCCAATTTATTAGGTATAGATGGATTCCATATGACTATTATATTTTTAATAGAAACATTTATGAAATTAAACTACATAGTTAGTCCATTTATAATAGTGATAGTATAATTATTTTCCAAGGTATGTCCATGTCTTTTTTATGATTAATATGGGGTTTATTGTAGTCCTGTGATTATAAAAAAATTATAAAATGATATTATATTTAGAGAAAGTATTTACAACTTATTATGGGTGAAAAGTATTAGTTTATGATATAGTTTTCATGTGTTTTTATGTTTATCAATTAAATAAAAGTTTTAAATGTTTGTATTTCGTTTACTAAGCTTTTGTTCTCATTCAATGTTTTAATTTTTTTTACAGGGCTTAAGGAAGTGTTCGAAAGTAGATTCAATCAAGGGAAAATTATCAACATATATTAGTAGAATAAATCATGTTTTATTTTAGAGAACTATGTTTAATTAAAAACTGGATAGTGAGTATAAGTGTCTTATTATAATGTATTAGTTTACTTTGTATTTGTTTCTCATAATTTTTTAAAACTAAAATCTAAAAATATAATTGAATGTGAATTATAGTTCAAAAAACATAATATGTAATGTTTAAGGATATGGAATTATAGTTGGTATAAAAGGATATTTTAGACAACCTTGGAGATTGGGATGATTTCTTAAGAGTTTGGGATATCATCATGGGTATATAAATTTAAGGTTGATTAAAAGTTTAGTGTCCTAGAAACCCCTTTGGAGACTTTAATTTATGAAATTTTAAGATGACTAATGATATTTTTGGAGACATTAATTTTTTGATTTCATTATGGGTTATTTTATTTTTAGTGAAAAATTAAAGGTAACAGATAACCATTAATATTAAAACATGTTAAAGTAAATTTTTATAACTTTATAATATTTTTGGGAATGTTATAAAAATTATATAGTTTTAGAAAAATTACAACCCACTGGATGGGTGAAAACCCATCACATTCAACAAGGCTACGAGTTTTGAACCCACAATAAAAGGGTGATAAAGGTGAATCACTTACCATAACACTACACAATGTCCCGATTAATATGGATTATTTTCTCACTCAAAGAATTATTTGGATGAAGAAAAATTTTATTTTGGTAACATATTTTTTTATTGAATATATTTCCATGGCATTGGAAAATGATTCAGTGATTAAGTGATTAATGTTGTTTTGGAAGATGTTTGAAATTTGGGGAATCTGATAAATTTAAGATAAATATAATACTATAATATTTTATCGAAGGGGTAAAGGTTTAATTATATTTTAGAAGAATATATGATTTTACTTTTCACTTATGGTGATTATGGTTATATATTAATTGGTTAGTGTATCTTAATGATTATTAGGAAAATTACATTTTGGTTTAAGAATTCCTAATTAATTGAAATTATTTTGATATAATTGCAAAAAATTATCTTGAAAGAAAATGTGGTCAATTATTTATAAACTTTTTGTTTCAATATCAGTCAAGAAATTTTTTGAGTAATTTAAATGATAGTTATTTGTTAAATGGTCTACATTTAACTTTGGGTATTACTATTGAATTTTGGAGAATAATATAGTTTTTCATCATATAAGGCTTATTATTTTTGGGAAATTATATTATCTTGTATAAAAAAATTTGGTTTTTTTAATTGTCTAAATAGAGGGGAAATAGATAGTTAATTTTTTTAGATAATGTTATTCTATAGAAGTTGATTCTAGTGCTTTAGGAATGAACAATTCATCTTGAATACTCAACATTTTGAGGAAAAGATGTTTTTTTGTGGAAATGTTTTACGATAATATACTATAAATTTAAATTAAGTATATTTCTTTATGTTCATAGTCTAAGTAGTAAAATAATATCTCAACTATATTAACGTAATATTAGAACAAGAACATTATTAGTTTACATTTATTACTAAGAAATCAATGACCATTTATCCCATCATGTATTTATGATTCTGTAATTGTTAATATTATCATGGATAGGTTCTCTAACAATCTCTATTAGAACATTATAGTTATATTTTTCTTACATAACCATGTTTTATTACACGGTACCCTAGTATGTTTTATCTTTGGTGACCTTTGAACTTCCCTATATTTATTTTAAGTGGATGTTTTATTATTTCTTTTTCTTATATCTGATTTTAGCAAAGGTATTGTGAAATGTAAATCCCCCTAGTTTTCAATTCTGAGTTCAAATTTGAAAGAAAAAATTTATTAAATGGATTTATAATGTAACATCCAATTATTTTAAGAATGAAACACTATGATCGATAGCGTACATCATACACCACATGAAGCATAAATGAACAACTAAATGTTATTTTTTAATTGTCACCATTATAATCTAGACATTAGAACAGTGGGTATGAACTGAATTAACTAAATTATAAAAATATGTTTCATACATGTATATATAATTAAATATTTGGGAAAATAATTATAAAGGAATTTAATTTTTTAAAAAATAAATGTAAATATTTTTTATAAAAAACTATTTAAATATGTAGAAGGATGTTTTATAGAAATAAATAAGAAAATATATCTTGTTGGGTTATATTAATGGAATATGTAAATATATATATCTATATAAAATATCCATTTTAATGATTAAAATTTATTTTATGTTTTTTTAATCATGATGTTATAACAAATCCAAATTTACACATAAAATAAGTATTTTTTTAAAAAAATGTAGTTTTACACTATTTGATGGTGCACATGTTTTATATCTTGTTTTCATCATGTTTATAAATTAATTTTTTGAAAAATAAACTTCTTATTTGGAATGAGAATATCAATATTTACATTGGATACATTTTTGGTAATATTTTGATAATTTTCTTTTTTTGAGGAATGATGAAAAAACATAGAATTTTAATATAAAACAATTTTTTCATCATATTTATTTATACTGTTAAATTATATATCTAAATTGTTTTAAAGTATAATCAGATCATGTTGTTAATATTTAATGAAATTTATGTCATTGTAATCAATTTAGCATCTAATTTGGATGTAAAAACATTTAAATATTTTAAACGTTTTTAAATTTAAATATTTGTTTTCCCATTCTACCAATAGGATTAATTTCTAATTAATTTCTACAATTTTGGTGTTTTAAATTTTTAAAATTTGATTCCATATTTAGAATCATATGTTCAAATTTTAGTAAATTGGTCCCTATAATTTTTGAACAAAAATTGAATAGTAATTTTGGTAATTTTTATTACACAGGTTAAAGGTAAATTAGGTAACTAAGTGTAACATCCAAAGTATGTAATGAATAAAATATATTATTATCTATGTATATTTATGAATTAGATGGTGTTTTAGAGGCTTAAAATGAGAATAAATCCAATCTTAAGCATGTAATACACTAATATTTTTTAAAAGATTGTTTTACTGCCTTTTGATGGAAAACCATTTTTAAATCAAACTTTTGACAATTTTATAAGCTCTATTTGTCAAAATAAACTTATTCTTTATTATTGGGACATTGAAATTTACTTTGGATAATTTGTTTTTAATTTTCTGACAATGTTCATTTTTTAATGAATAGTGAAAAATACTGCATTTTACATGAAAACTGCATTTTCATCTAATTTAATTATATGGTTAGATTACCTTTTTAATTGGTTTTAAAGTTTAAATATAATATATTTTTACCATGTAATCCAATGGTGGTCATTGGGATTAATTTCACTTTGTAATTGGGCATAAACATGTTCCAATGGTTTCATAGATATTGTTTCTAAAAAACCCGCTTTTTTTCGACAACGAGAATTATTTTTAAATTAATTATTTCAATTTATGTGTTTGTAATATGGTATAATGGATTAAATATTTGGAATCATAAGGTCCAAATTATGTAATCAAGAATCTTTTGTTTTTGGACATTATGAATAGTAACGAAGATAAATATCTTTCATTATCTTGATTAATTAGTAATCAGGTAGTTAAGGATAATAAAATAATATCATAATAATAACATAGGATCCCAAAATCTGTCCTAATGCTACCGGTTGTGTCATGGCTGACCATGGGATGCCTTGTGCCAAACTTGGGGACCCCATGGAATCACTTTTGTGTGATAATGACTTTTTATCTTTTTATTTTTAAAGAAAGTTAAATATAACAAAGAATGTATCACCTGAGTAAAAAATTTTAAATTTTGTCTACATAAATGATATATTTGACTATAAATGGTCATTGGAAAGCTAATAATATTTCCTACATAATAGTATTTTTTTTATAATTTTTAGACATTAAATAAATTAAATTATTTATGACATCAGCATGATGCAACGATTACCTCATTAATGAACGATTTTAATAAAATGAAAAGATAATGTAAAATCTAAAACATAAACATTTCAAAGACCTATTTGATGATTATATTTTAAACTCTTATCACCTTATCTTCGAAATATATCACTGTGGGACCTTTTAAATCTGAAACACATTTCAATATAAAGTAACATTTTATAACATTCCAAGAGTGCCACTCCTCTCCTCTTATAAAAGGCCCCCACCCCTACCTATTTACACACAATTCTCAAGCCATTTTCTCAGCCAAGCTCTGCTAATTTTATCTCTCCACATCCCTCTCTTCATCCTAGAAGCCTTACCTTAGGAAGAAAGCTCTTCAGGAAACCCTTTTGGTACAAACCAAGAGGAGTTACCCGATTTAAAGGCAAAGTATTCTCTAATGATCTTTTATTTTATTTTGCTTCTCCAACCCCCTAAACTCTTTTTATTCATTTATTTTGTAACAAGAAAAGTATGTTAAATATAATAGGATGTTTTTATAAGAATTATTCGAGCGACACTAACACACACCTACATCTAATGGTTAAATAACCTACTGTTTCCGTGGATGGTGAATTTCTGCCGCACGAAACGATGATTGTTCAATATTCTTATAACACCTTAAAAGGTTTCCATTAAGATGTAACTATATTTATATATGATATATAATATGTCTATGTTTTCCTTAAGCTTCTGTATTTTCATTTATGGTATACCTTTATGGCTTCCATTATGGGTAAACAAGATATCTTCATTTTAGGAAGTGCGGACTACCGCCCCTCAAAGTGATTTGATTCGTTAATGCCATATGTGAGACATATAAAGGATGGAGTTAATGATATTATACATGATATTATACTGGGATTATAATATACCTTTATATCATTATGATTCAATTCCATTAAATAGTAAATAGAAATAAAAGTAGCGTTCATGCGTACGTACAACTTACTGTCTCTATGAACAGTGCATTTCATTTCTTACCTCTAAATGTTATGTAATATTATAAATGCATGTCTATACTGGATATATATTATATATATTATATCTACATCATTAATATAATTCTGGATATAATAGATATTTTACCACATGAACAACTTGTAATTATAAGGATTTTATTTTTGACTCATGTACCAATGATCGAAAAAATGACCATTATTAACATAAATAATTACATAGTGTTAATAAAATGGGAATAAGTGATATAAAAGGAATAATGAACTTGAAAAAGGTTCTTAAGAAAGTATAAATTAACTCAAGTTTATTATTCAGGACGTTAAATAACAATCGAGTCATGTCGGACCCAAGGTATGGGACTTCGTCTTAATCTCCTTTAATTGAGGCATATTTTGTTTTATACACAAGTTTATTTTATATGGTTTATAAACCCCTTTGAATTTTATGTTTATTCAAAAGGAATATTTTTTATACGAAGCGTTTACTAAATGACAAAACAGAATGCTTTTTTGTCGTATGTATGCAACGACAATGACTTCTCCACCACCGTGACCATTATTTGAGCTTCGACTTCCTCTACAAGACATAACTTTTTTTAACGAAAAATAAATACCATGTTTTAATTTTCTTTTATTTTGGTATGGAAAATGGCTTTTATAATGTTTTTATATCAATGTGTTGTATTGATATCTTGTGACTGAAAAGTGGAAATGTTATGTTTCCTTTATGCAGGTTTTATGGGATATGATTATGTTATGGTTCTTGGGAATTGTTATGAAGATGGGTGGTTCCATGATAAACTAAGGGTGGGTGAGCCCGATATATCTCTCCAATGGATTGGGTAACATGAAGGGGTTAAACATTAAGGTTTCTCTGAAGAGATTTAGGGAATATACTGTGATGGGTATTCCAAACGTAACCATGAGGGTTACTCCCTACGTAAGAATGTTATGAATGCCTCAAGTTACCTTTATGTCTTAGGATTTATATTATTTATTCATGATTTGATGAGGTACGTTAAAATTATTATGTTTTATGGGTAAAGTATGATTTTATACATGGACTAATGTTTTCATTTCGTACTTTTATATCCCTTACTGAGATTTTTATGCTCATCCAAAGTTTTTGAAATGTTTTTCACAGGTCAAGGGAAAGGTACATGATGTGATGATAGGGTCAAGCGAGTGTCAAGAAAAAATCCATATTTTATCTTAAATATGTTTCTGTTGATGGAAAAAATGAGTACTATCTTTTATGTAACAAGTTTGTTTAAATGTGGAATGTAATGCATGATTTATGATCTTATTCTCTAAAACTCTAAACCTAAAAAGATCCTCAATGTGTATTTTTGAAGTAACTCAAGATTAAGTAATGTTTAAAGCTGGGGCCTTATTCTTGGTATCAGAGGTCGGTTTAGATAACTTTAAGAGTTAGAATTCTATTAAATGATTATCCAAAAATATTTTTTTTATGGTCAAATTGAAATGATATAGAATTTGAATATTACCATGTTGATTCATCTAAGACATGTTTGTTCAGAATGGTTTTCCACAGAGGAAACATGGAAGCAGTGTTAGGAAGGCATACAAAAGGAAATGACCTTTCGAATCCGCATCCTGAGATGGTCAGAATTGGAACTGAACAGTTTGTTGCAGTAATGGAGCAGTTGACTCAAGCGATAAATGGTGGTGGTATCCATGCACAAGATCAGCCAGATCAACCACAGAGGATCATGTCAGTGGTGGAACATTTCATGAGGCAACATCCCCCATCATTTAGAGGATCATCTGACCCTGTGCTAGCTGATGGGGGGATTAAAGCACTGGAGAAGATTTTCAATGTCATGGGGTGTTTAGAAATACAAAAGGTTAGTCTTGCAATTTACTATTTTGAGGGTGAAGCAGATCAGTGGTGGTCGATGGTTAAAAATATCAGGGACACTAATGAGATTGATGCTCTCAACTGGGATGAATTCAAAGGTATGTTTCTTGAGAAGTATTTTCCTAAGGCTGTTCGACTTAGGATGGAAAAACAATTCGTGGAATTGAGGCAGGAGAACAACTTAGTGGCTGCTTATAAAGAGAGGTTCACTTGATTGGAAATGTATTCTCCAAATTTTATCCAAGACCTTGATAATAAAATCAATCATTTTTTACTCAGGATTAAAGACAAAATTTCGAAGGGAATTGGATTCTTGTGAGTTCAAATGTTATGAAAAGCTTGTTCGATGTGCTGAGAAGGTAGAAATGGAGTTTTCCGATGATCAAGTGTTCTATAACAACCAACAGATGAAGAGACTGAGGTGGCGGGAGAAAGGGAAGAATTCTTCAAAAAGGTCTGATGGTAAGAAAACTAAGTTTCCAGTTTGTGATAAATGTGGTAAAAGGCATGGTGGAGAATGTCTTCTGAATTCTGGAAAGTGCTATCGATGTGGTAATATGGGACATAAGGCTCGTGATTGCACTGAAAAATATTAGGGTGATGGTAAGACTAAATTTGATTTACAGTTAGTGAAATGTTTTAAGATCAATGAGATGGGTCACTATGCAAACAAGTGTCCGACAAAGAGCTCGAGTGATGGGAAACAGTTAGAATACAAGCAGAAAGGGGTGGTGAAATCCTTTGTAACTACTTCAGTAGATGTTGGGCCATCAAATGAAGTGGTATCAAATACTTTGTTTGTTTTTTCAGATTATGCCAGTGTGTTGTTTGATTCGGGGTCTACACATTCCTCCATCTCTGAAAACTTTTCTAGTAAAATGGGAATACCATCTCAAGAAATGGCTCTTGAACTTGTGGTAAAAACACCTGGGGGAAATGTTGAGGCAAAAAGAATTTATAAGAATCTTTCTATCCTTATCCGTGGAAAGAACCTACTTGAAAACTTTATTGTTTTACCTCTATTAGAGTTTGATGTTATCCTGGGTATGGATTGGCTCTATATTTATCATGCTAAGATTGACTATAGAGCTAAATAAGTTTCTTTTCCAAAATACTTTCAGTTTGTGTACAAAAATGAACTCTTACTGTTGATAACATATCAAGAGGCCGGGAAACTTGTAAAAGATGGAAATGAATGTTACCTTGCACATATTGTTGAAAACAAGGGAACTATTCAGATTAATGATGTGCTAGTGGTAAATGAGTATCCTGATGTTTTTCCTGATTAGTTTCCTGAAATAAAACTGGATTGGGAAGTTGAGTTTACTGTTGACTTAGTTCCTAATGCTAATCCAATTTCAAAACCCCCTTATCGAATGGATCAAATTGACCTTTTAGAGTTGAAGGATCAATTGCAAGATTTATTAGAGAAATGTTTTATTCGACCTAGCACATCACCATGGGGTGGTCATGTTTTATTTGTTAAAAAGAAAGATGGTTCAATGAGACTTTTCATTGATTATAGAGCGTTGAGTAACATCACTGTTAAGAACAAATATCCTTTGCCTCATATCGATGATTTGTTTGATCAGCTCCAGGGAGCTCAGTATTTTTCAAAGATTAACCTGAGATCGGGGTACCATCAGTTGAAGGTAAAGGAAGCAGATATTCCGAAGACCGCATTCCGTATAAGATATGACCATTATGAATTTGTAGTTATGGATTTTGGGCTAACGAATGCACCTATTGTATTCATGGACCTTATGAATAGAATTTTCCATGAGTTCTTGGATTATTTTATGGTTGTTTCCATTAATGCTATTTTTGAGTTTTCTAAAAGTAAAGAGGAGCATGAAATACATTTAAGGGTTATTTTGAAAACCTTAAAAGAAATGAAATTGTATGGGAAATTCAGAAAGTGTTAGTTTTGGTTGTAACAAATTTATTTCCTTGGTAACATTATTTATAAATATGGGATAACTATTGATCCTGTAAAAACAAAGGTTGTGGAAGAATGGCCAAGACCCACAAATGTAACCGAGATTCATAGTTTTCTTGGTTTGGAAGGCTATTACCAAAGGTTTGTTAGAAAATTTTCACAGTTATTTGTCCAATGGATAAGCTAACTCAGAAGGGTGTTAAGTTTATCTGGACAAAATAATGTGATGATTGTTTTCATGAATTGAAAAGAAGATTGGTGAATGCTCTAATTTTGGAACTACCTTCCAGGAATGGGGAGTTTTTTATCTACAGTGATGCTTTAATGAAAGGACTTGGTTGCGTCCTAATGCAGAATGATCAGGTAATTGCTTATGCTTCACGTCAGTTGAAAACTCATGAGGTAAATTTCCCTACACATGATTTTGAAATAGCTGTTGTTGTTTTCAATATAAAAATTTGGAGGCAGCATTTGTATGGAGTAAAGTGTGAAATATATACTGATCACAAAAGTTAAAAGTATATATTCCCTCAGAAATAATTTGACATGAGATAGAGGAGATTACTATAATTAATCAAGGATTATGATTATACAATTCATTACCATCCCAGAAAATAAAATAAAGTGGCTGATGCTTTGAGTCGAAAAAGTAATGCTTCATTAACAATGTTGCGTTTGGAATGTGATCCTTTGGTTAAGGATTTGATGAAATTTGGCATAGAAGTTATTGGTGCCGGATGTCCTTATGTTTTGTTTCAGGTATCAGTGAAATATTCTCTACCAGATAGAATTAAGCAATCACAGAAGCAAGGCAACGAGTTGTAGAAAAAGGTAGAGCTGGTTTAGAAGGGTAAGTTGCCTGAATTCAACATTGATAATGATTGTGTTTTGAGATTTGGGAAGATATTGTGTGTGCCTTGTGATTCAGAGTTGAAGAGAGAGTTGTTATGTGAAGCTGATAGTTCTCCATTTTCAGTTCATCCAGGCAGTACTAAGATGTATAGAGATCTTCATGAGTTTTACTGGTGGAATGGAATGAAAAAGGATATTTCTGATTTTACTGTGAAGTGTTTAACTTGTCAATAGGTAAAAGCAGAGAGGCAGTTACCGAAAGGGATGATTCAACCTTTACCAGTGCCAGAGTGGAAATGGGAGGATATATCCATGGACTTCATTGTGGGATTGCTGAAGACACCTTGAGTTAATAATGAAATCTGGGTTATAGTTGATCACTTGACTAATTCTGCTCATTTACTTGCTATACGAGATACTTTTTCCCTAGATCAACTTTACCGTTTGTATTTTAAAGAGATAGTTAGGTTACATGGAGTTCCTCTCTCTATTTTATCTAACCGTGATCCCAGGTTCACTTCTAACTTTTGGAAAGGACTTCAGAAGTCGTTGGGTATTGAATTAAATTTTAGTAAAACTTTTCATCCTCAATCAGATGGGCAGTCAGAACGAAAAAATCATACATTGAGGATATGCTATGTGCTTGTTCGATGGATTATTAGGGAAGTTGGGACCAACATCTTTCTTTGGTTGAGTTTTCTTATAATAACAGTTTTCATTCCCGTATACAGATGGCACTATTTGAGGAATTATATGGGAAGCGGTGTCGAACTCCAGCTTTCTGGGATGAAGTGGGTAAAAGGATGTTTATGGGACCAGAATTGGTAGAAGAGTTGGTAGAAAAAGTTCAGCTGATATAGAGACATGAGAACAGCTTAGAGCAGGCAGAAGAGTTATGAAGACAACAGGAGGAAGGATCTCTTTTTTGAGGTAGGTGATCATGTTTTTCTCAATGTTTCACCGTGGAAAAGTGTGATGCGATTTGGTAATAAATGAAAGATGAGTCCAAGGTTCATTTGAACATATGAAATTCTAGAGAGAGTTGGATCAGTTTCATACCGAGTGGCTTTACCTCCAAGTTTATCTCAGGTACACAATGTTTTTCATGTTTCAATGTTAAGGAAGTACATGCCAGATCCATCTCATGTTCTGAGTCCAGAGGTAGTTTAGTTTGAAGAGAATCTATCATATGAGGAATAACCGGTCCAGATTCTTGACTGTAGGGAGGAAGTGTTGCATAATAAGGTGATTCATCAAGTAAAGGTTTTGTGGGAAAACCACATGAGTGAAGAGGCAACATGGGAATCTGAAAATGCAATGAGGGATAAATACCCCCACTTATTCGATAAGTAAATAAATTGAGGGGATGCAATTTTTCTAAAGGGGGGAATTATTTAAAATCCCAAGTATGTAATGAATAGATGATATTCTTATCTATGTATATTTATTAATTAGATAGTGTTTTAGAGGCTTAAAACGAGAATAAATCCAATCTGAAGCATGGAATACACAAATATTTTTTAAAAGATCGTTTTACTGCCTTTTGATGGAAAACCATTATTAAATCAATATTTTGAAAATTTTATAGGATATATTTGTCAAAATAAACTATATATTTATGATTGGGACATTGAAATTTACTTTGGATAAATTTTTGGTATTTTTCTGACAATGTTCATTTTTTAATGAATAGTGAAAGATACTGCATTTTACATCAAAACTGCATTTTCATATAATTTAATTATATGGATAGATTATCTTTTTAATTGGTTTTAAATTGTAAATATAATATATTTTTACCATGTAATCCAATGGTGGTCATTGGTATTAATTTCATTTTGGAATTGGGAATAAACAAGTGCCAAACTTTTCATAGATATTGTTTCTAAAAAACCAGTTATTTGTTTTGGCAACAGGAATTATTTTTAAATTAATTATTGCAATTTATTTGTTTGAAATTTGGTAAAATTTATTACATATTTTGAATCAGAAGGTCCAAATTATGCAATCAAGACTCTTTTGTTTTTGAACATTATGAATAGTAACGACGGTAATTATCAATAATTATCTTGATTAATTGGTAATCTGGTAGTTAAGGATAATAAAATAATATTATAATAACAAAAAATGACCCCAACATGTGTTCTAATGCTACTGGTTGTTTCATGGTCGACCATGGGATGCCTTGTGCCAAACTTTGGGACCCCATGGAATCACTTTTGTGTGATAATGACTTTTTATCTTTTTCTTTTTAAAGAAAGTTAAATATAACAAAGAATGTATCACCTGAGGAAATTTTTTTTAATTTTGTCTACATAAATGATCTATTGGAATATAAATATTCTTTTGAAATATAAAAATATTTCCTACATCATATTACTTTTTTTATAATTTTTAGACATTAAATAAATCAAAGTATTTATGACATCATGATGATGCAGCGATTACCTCATTAATGAACGATTTAAATAAAATGAAAAGATAATGTAAAATCTAAAACATAAACCTGTGAAAGACTTATTGGATGAGTATATTTCTAACCCTTATCACCTTATCTTCGAAATATATCAATGTGGGACCTTTTAAATCCGATAAACATTTCAATATAAAGTAACATTTTATAACATTCCAAGAGTGCCCCTCCTCTCCTCTTATAAAAGGCCCCCACCTCTACCTCTTCACACACACATCTAAAGCCATTTTATCAGCCATTATCTGATCATTTTATCTCTCCACATCCCTCTCTTCATCCTAGAAGCCTTAACATAGGCATAAATCTCTTCAAGAAACCCTTTTTGGACAAACCAAGTGGAGTTACCCAATTTAAAGGTAAAGTCTCCTCTAATGTTCTTTTGTTTTATTTTGCTTCTCCAACCCCCCTAAACTCTTTTTATTAATTTATTTTGTAACAAAACCAGTATGTTAAATATAATAGGATGTTGTTATAAAAATTATTCTAGCTACACTTATACACACTTAAATCTAATGGTTAAAGAACATACTGTTTTTGTGGATGGCGAATTTCTGCGCGAAACGATGATTGTTCAATATTCTTATAACACATTCAAAGGTGGCCAATAAGATGTAAATATATTTATATATGATATATAATATATTTATGTTTTCCTTAAGCTTCTGTATTTTCATTTATGGAATTCCTTTTTGGCTTCCATTATGGGTAAACGCGATATCTTCATTTTAGGAAGTGCGGACTACCGCCCCCTCAAAGTGATTTGATTCGTTAATGCCATATGTGGGACATATAAAGGATTTAGTTAATGATGTTTTATATTATATTATACCTGAATTATAATATACCTTTATATCATTATTATTTAATTCCATTAAATAAGAAATAGAAATTAAAGTGGCATTCATGCGTACATATGACTTACCATCTCCATGAACGATGCATTTCATTTCTTACCTCTAAATGTTATGTAATATTATAAATGCATGTATATACTGGATATATATGATATATATGATATCTACATAATGAATATAATTATGGATATAATAGATATTTTACCACATGAACAACTTGTAATTATAAAGAGTTTATTTTTGACTCAAGTACCAATGATCGACAAAACGACCATTATTAACATAAATAATTACATAGTGTTCATAACATGGTAATAAGTTATATAAAATGGATAATTAACTTTAAAAAGGTTCTTAATTAAGTATAAATTAACTCAAGTTTATTATTCAGGAAGTTAAAGAATGATCGAGTCATGTAAGACCCGAGGTATGGGACTTCATCTCAATCTCCTTTCATTGAGGCATATTTTGTTTTATACACAACTTTCATTTATATGATGTATAAACCCATTTGAACTTTATTTTTATTCAAAAGGAATCTTTTTTATATGAAGAGTTTACTAAATTACAAAATAGAATGTTTTTTTGTCGTACGTATGCGGCGACAACGACTTCTCCACCGCCGTGACCATTATTTGAGCTTCAGATTCCTCTACAAGCCATAACTTTTTTTAATGAAAAATAAATACCATGTTTTACTATTATTTTATTTTGGTATGGAAAATGGTTTTCATAATGATTTTATATCAATGTGTTGTATTGATATCTTGTGATTTAAAAGTGGAAATGTTATGTTTCTTTTATGCATGTTTTATGTGATACGATTATGTTATGGTTCATGGGAACTGCTATGAAGATGGGTGGTTTCGTGATAAACTAAGGGCGGGTGGGCCTGATATAGCTCTCCAATGCATTGGGTAATGTGAACGGGTTAAACTTTAAGGTTTCTCTGAAGAGATTTAAGGAATATACTGTGATGGGTATTCCAAACATAACCATGAGGGTTACTCCCTACGTAAGAATGTTATGAATGCCTCAAGTAGCCTTTATGTCTTATGATTTATAAGATTTATTAATGATTTGATGAGGTATATTAAAATGATTATGTTTTATGGGTAAAGTATGATTTCATACATGGACTAATGTTTTCATTTCGTACTTTTATATCCCTTATTGAGCTTTTTATGCTCGTCCCATGTTTTTGAAATGTTTTTCACAGGTCAAGGGAAAGGTACATGATGTGATGATAGGGTCAAGGGAGTGTCAAGAAAGAATCCATGTTTTATTTTAAATATGTTTCCGTTGATGGGAAAAATGAGTACTATCTTTTATGTAACCACTTTGTTTAAATGTGTAATGTAATGTATGATTTATGATCTAATTCTCTAAAACTCTAAACCTAAAATGATCCTCAACGTGTATTCTTGAATAAACTCATGATTAAGTAATGTTTAAGGCTGGGGACTTATATAAGTGTAAAAATAATATTATAAATTTTAAAAAAAATTCATTAAAACTTGTTATAAATTTATTTTATGGATATTTTTTATCCCAAAACAATAAATTTTTAGTTTTGGGACCTTTTATTCCATTTTTAATGAGAATATATCCTTTGTAATATTATATTCAAAGGAATGTCAATTTTGATATTTTTTTTAATAAAGTGTTTCTATTTTGAATCTTATTAAAAATACATAAAATATTCCTCAACCATGATGAAATAATAAATATACTATCCTATATATTCTGAGATGTTATTATATTATTATCATCACTTAAATCTGTCTCCACTTCCATCAAATATGAAAAGAATTAACAATATTGTGTATGATGAACTACCTCCTCAGGAACCCATAAAATTCGTTTTCCATTACCATATAACAAGACTAGTTGTAATGATGGAATTATTGTTTATATATTATATTCATGAAATTTTTATTATTATTAAATAATAATATAGTATTTACATTCTTACCATTCTATGAACATAAAAATGATAACGTCGTTCATGAGTATGAGTGAACAATCACCTCTACAAAGCAATGTGATTCATTTTCAGCACCACATCACATGGATGACATATATAAGTATATTTAGATTATTAATATGATATTAATTATGTTATTATTATTCTATAATGTTAAATTAAAACTTAACTTCTTTCTATAATGATCATTGAAATATGGGAATGTTACTCATGATTAAATACAACTAATCATCTCCAGGATTGTAATGTAGTTAAATTTCCAAATAAATATTTAATGGATGGATTTAGAAGTATAATTTATGTATAAAATTTATTATTATTTCATGAATATTATTCTATATAAGATGGAATTATTACCACTTAGACCTCTGGCATCATACCAAAGTCATTTTGGACTCAATCACCCAATACTATCAAAAAATACATCACGTTCATAAATAATTAGGTAATTATTATAACATTATAACATAGTAATAAGTGATATAAAAGGAATAATAAAAATGGAAATTTTATCAGTAAAGAAAATTATTAACATAATTTTATTATTTATGAAGAAAAATGACATATGTGACGAATCGTACTCAAGGTAAGGGAATCTTTAACTAAAACATTGTTTTAAATGTTTTAAAGGTTTATTCATTAATCTCGTTCTCTATTATGTACATGTTTTAAAAATATTTTTTTATTACTGTATTTATATGGACATTAATATTTTAAAATTGATTTTTTTATTTTATTTCAAATGTTCCAATGTGGTATGGGATACTTTTATTTAAACATATCTTTTTAATATTTTAAAATGGTTTTCAAAAATGTATTGATTATTCAAATAACATGAATCATTTTCTTATGAGTGGAAATGAAATTTTTAGAGGTAAATGTTGAAAATTACAAGATTTTTTGGAATATGGTTATGTAATTTCACTTTTAAATTGGATTAGTGTTTCCTTGATAAACCAAGGACTGGGGGTTCTATGATAAAATATGGATGGTTGGTTACATTATAACATCTGATTCACTGGGTATAAAAGTAAGTTGTATGGATATTCCATTTTTAAGAGTTACATGAATAGAATTTGACAACATGTTATTCCATTTATAAAAGTTTCTAGTATAATTATTTCCTAAGGTAACATTATGTATTTTCTATGATTCCTATGGGTTTTATGACAATATTTTTATTACAAAAAAGGTATGAAATGATATTATTTTCAAATTAAATAATTTACTACTTATTACTGTTGAAATAATTACTTTATGATAAAATTTTCAAGGGTTTTATTTTTATCAATGAACTAACAGTCTTCTTTGTTTTTATGTCCTTCAGTGAGATTTTGTGCTCATTCCATGTTTTAAAATGCATTTCAATGTGTTTATGGAAGAGTTGGGACTTGAATGGGATCACATGAATGTTGTGAAGATATATCAACATAAGAAATCAAGTTCCATTTTAATTGTTTTTATAGAAAAAATGGATCACTAGTATAAGTTTCCACGTCTAATGTATGTGATTATTATATATAAGTTTTTCCTAATTATATGAAACTTTATACTAAAATGATCCTTGAATGTCAATTCTAATTCCAAAAATTTGAATATATAATACTTAATGTCAGGGCTTTACAAAAAAAATACTATTAATATCATACTAAATGATTACAGTTGTGCTTTATATGGTTGTTTGTGAAACAATGACAGAGGATTCCATAAAAAAGCCAAGTAGAGATATCTTGTTAACATAAAAACATAAAATTTTGAATTATAAGAGATTTTATATCTATTAAATAAACATTTTGAAAATGAGAGGCAGCAAAGATTTTTTTTATCATTTAAAACATGAAAAAATAATTTTCAAATGTAATTAAAAAAACGATTACATAATTGACTAATAATTTGTAAACTATGCTTCAATATAAAACAAGTTTCATGAATGTACTGTGTGGGAAATTGACCATACTAGTACTAAGGATTTTAATTTTTTAATTATCTCTAAAAGTGAAATATTTTTAATCAAATATTCTAAGATAATTGTATTCAGGAGGATCACCATACATGTTCCTTGAATACCCACTATATATATACCATATAGCATATCAGGTTTTTTTATTGAGTCACTTTTCCTATAAAATATCGATACACTAAAGATTTAGGGGCCAATTTTTTGGGTCCAATTATGTTAGATAAAAAATACATTGGAATCTAAACATGTTTATGAAAAGTATTTAAATTACAAATGTTAGATCAATAATAAATTATTTTTCTTCTAACATAACTAGAAAATTTTCAATTTTATTAGTAGATAAGACTGCAAAATTTTCTAAAATATTTACCAAATTTATTTTGGGACCTTTTGAAAAAGTAGACTTCTAAAAATATTATAAATGACTAGACTGTTTTAAAAACATACAATTATGAAATTACATATATAAAAATACTGAGACACCTTAATAAAATTTATATTTTTATTACATTGGGATAATATAGAGGTATATTTTATAATTTCATCAATTTGAGATTCAAAATTCACAACTTTTTGTTATTATAATAATTTTATAATATAAATTTTCTTATTTTCTTTTAAATGTTTATATTTTAAAAAAATATCTTTAAATTATTTTTCAGATAATTAAATTTTAAAGTATGTTCACAAAAAATATTTTGATGTTGATCTGTAGAATAAAAGATATCTTCAAGGATTAGAAAAGATATTGAATAAGTATATGAAAAAGTCAAATTAGTAGAATTAATTGAATTGAATTTATCACATTCATAAGTGTTTTCCATAAGAATGTAGTTGGGCTGGGACCTGAATTATAAAACCTACTATCTGGAATCCAAAAGTACTAGGATCAAAATAGATCTTTGAAAAATTTATGAGTACTGTATCAGTTATTGTAGTATTTATTGGTGTAGTTATTTTAGGAGTTACTATATCATTAGAACTATTCACCCAATTTTTGCCTACAAGCCATAAATTTGGGCCTTTAGAACACCATTGGACTTTTGAAAATAGTTTATATAAACCACCTAAGGCCGTTAAGCCAAATTATTTTAGGATATTGGGCATTTGATCGATGATGTAGTCAGGTCAAACCACACAAGAGTTGGCCTTGGAGGAACAATGAAAGGAAGTAACTACCACCAAAAGCAGAGATAACATGATTGGTAATGAAGAGAGGGTATGGAAACCTCCATCAGAATAGGTACCATGAATCTCTACATGGGGTAATTCTAGCTAATCATCCATAATAGTTGGAGATATTGGCACAAAAAATGAAGCATATTTTTGGGAGGGGTAGTTCCGGTAGGGTTGGACATTTGTGCCATTAGGTCATGTAATGGGTTTTATTTCACTAGGACTATGTGTAATGTATGATTTCCACCTCAACAAAATTAAAATTTTAATAAACTAAATATAAATAAAAATCTATTTCCATTGAACCATCACAACCAACCATAAGGAATATCTCACATTCATCTCTTAATTAAGATGAAGAGATAGAGTCACCCCTATCACTCCAGATTATGAAATTATGGATTTTTTTACCTTGTTAATTTTCATTTTATTTTTTCTTATTCAGGGGATAATATGGATTGATATGATCATTATTTTGTAAAAATAATCATGTAACATACAATTGTTGATTCTAATTTTTAGTTCGGTAGGTGGAATTTTTTTCCTTCAAAAACGTTTTTATATTATTAGAACAATGAGTGATTTTGATATCTCTTATAAATGAATCATCATTCACATCCTTGAGGATAATTTCAATTTTAAAATCCTTAATATTATTATCCTCTTTATCATCTTTTCTATTCATCGATATCTCATAGGTCATGAGAGATTTGATAAGAACCTCATCTGAAATGTTCTTTACGTCTTCATCTTTTTGTACCATAGTCACTTTAGGATCTCAATTTCTTAGTAAAACCCAAATGATTTTCATGACTAAAGTTTCTATATAAAGAATATCACTAATATAATTTTTACCATTTTATATTATATTAAAACATTTAAACATTTCGATAATAAATTCATTTGGATGTATATGAAATAATTCATTGTTCTTTATATATATAGTGTCTTGTCTTTAACTTTTTTTATTATATCATGACTGAATTCTATGACTTTATATATTTCATAAGAATTTTACAAATAAAAATAATATTAAATTCATTTTTTTCTAAACCAAAATTCTGGGTGTTCATAAAATTACCATCTATTTTAAAATCAGTAATATCATTAGCCATCTTTTTTACATCTTTTTTATTAGCAGAGTTTAACGATGCATGAAACTTTTACATAAAGGGTAACCAATACTTCTATGAATGGTTAAAATATGATTCTTATAATAAATATTGTTGGATATTACATAATAAGTTGAATGAACCATATATTTTCTTTTGGGAAAACCGTTGGTATAAGAAGTAAACACCATTTAAAAAATGTTTCCTAGAACATCAAAAAATGGTTTTTGAAATTAAATTATCTTTGATTTATTTGGTAATAAGAGAAAATTAATAAAGAATAAAAAATTTCAATTTAATTTCCACCATTTTATACTAAATGTAGATCGGAGTATGATAAATGGAAATAGTTGGGTTTATTTCCTTTTAAAAATAAAATGTAAAAACATAAATGATTTTTTTTGTAAATATGTAGACATAATAAATGAGTATGTGTCTCAATGAATAAATAAAAATATAAGATTATAATTATATAAGTAACTGTATTACTAATAATCATAATGGATAACAAATTATTGAGAATAAAAAATTATATAAATAAGAGATTAACATATAAAATAAATAAGGAAGATGATTTGATAATGGAATTTAGATAAATACCTATGATAATACCCAACATCTCCTACCCATATTATATGGGTATTTTATATACTAGTCATTTTCATTGATGTTATCCCAGATACACAAACTCCATTTAATTATAATTATTTAATCAAATAAATAATAGTTAAAATTTACCATATATTTGTTTATGGTTATAACTAGAATAATAAAAAATAATGAAATCCAGTACCTTGTATAAGGTTCATAAGGATATAATATTTCATCACTTTTAATGGATGTGAGCATCAGAATAGTAAAAAATAATAAGATATATGATTTTTAGGAACAATTACCTTAAATATCAATTATAATCTCATTAGGAATAATAATGAACACCATGAGTGATAGAGAATAAAGTAAGTGAATTGAGAAATAATTATATAGAATAAACACTTTTAGTTAGGATAGAACTTCCCATCATAACTGGGAGGAAATTTAGGATTATAGAGAATTATCATTGAGAATTATGTTGTGGTAAATTGTCATGATTTTAAGGTGTCTATTTATAGGATTCAATAAATATAAGAATCTTCCATAATTTATCTGGGGAAAATGAAGTTGGAGAAGACCAGGTAAATAAATTTTTTACCATAAAAAATTATTCCTCGGATAGAATATCTGAATTCCACTCGGTATCCTACGTGCTACCTATGATAGGGTGATTCTAGAAAACATCAAATGGAGAACTAGTCTTTCTCACCAACTATTCGAGGATATTTTGACAGTGTTTTCAGTTATTTTATACTTACAATTGTTGGATAATACCTTGTATCAGTTTATTTGTGGCCCCCAATAGAATTGAGGGTTTTCATTCACCATCAGTGTAATGGAATGGACCTCTCTGGTCCATTCATTTGTGAACATTTGGTGTTTGAGGTGCTCTGGGAGGTCAAGGTGACTTATTTCAACACGTTCCCAAAATTTCTAGTTTTGTGAATAATGTTTTCATAATGGTAGCTCATTCCAATGGTATCTCATTCCAATGATAGATCAATATAATGGTAGCTCATTCCAGTGCTAGCTCATTCCATTGGTGGCTCGTTCTAACAGTAGCTCGTTCCAATAGTATCTCGTTCCAACGACAACTCGTTCCAATGGTAGCTCACTCCAATAGTAGATCATTCCAATGATAACTCGTTGAACGGTATCTTTACAAATGGAGACTCATCCAACGATGACTTTCCCATTAAGGAATCCTCCAACAACGACTCATCCAATGGTGAATCGTCTAACGGTGACTCATCCAAGGGTGATTCGTCCAATGATGACTCATTAACAGTGCTTCAAACTTCCTATAGTTTCACCCCTTTGACATTATCTTCAATTTAAAACACTTTCAAAGCCTTGTTTTAAGGGATTTAAGGTTGATTCAAATACCATAACTCCTATATAAATTTTCCTAAGGGTCTAGGTGCCTTTACTCAGTCAAAATGCATAATATTGACTAGATCTTTTTTTAATGAAAAATCTAAATGGTATCTAAACAAATGAACAATATAGATTTTATGATAGATGGAACTTGTTATTTCTTATTTGTATTCCCTTATAATGGGATTCCCAAAGTTCTTCCTCCCATAGGAGTTGTGTGATCAAACTTCAATCCTTGGATCACCTTAGAGTTTTTCCTACTTGTATACCCCCTGTTTTGGTGCAAGTGTGAAGTGTTGATCCGTCTTCGATATAAGGTATGTCATAACTTCTTTATTCTAGTTTCCTCAATCTATTCCCCCACGTTTCTCCTTTACAGGTGTTGTCATGTGATCTTCATGTTTCAAATGGATCCTTCATGGTTGTTGGTTAGTGCAGTGGTGTTGCGGCATCCTCGAGTTGATGTAGTCATTGTGGGAGAGGTGATCATGGTCCATTGTGTTGGCCTTTCTTGTGAAAATAACATCATAATCCTTTTGGGGAAGTGGATTCATCACTTCTCTATTTTTATTTACGTGAAATCATAAAGTTAGCATGATATATCCCAATGGATCACAATGGAATCGACACAATAAATATTTGAACCAGAATAAAGAATTGGTACCAATTTATTAGTGATGTTACTGCCTCTTGATTTTCTAGATAGTGTGACATATATGCTTTGTTTGTTTAGCATGTCATTCTAGACAAAAATCGGTAAAGAACATAAATCCAGAATTAATAGGTAATTAATTTGCTAAATGTTTAAATCAAAATGTTTAATGAATCAGGTTGAAATTACAATTTGATGACAATCAAATTGATGTAGATATTCATGTTTAACTAAATTGGTTGAAAAACATGAAGCATGATGATTATTATTGATAAAAGTATTAAAGGAATGTTAATTAATTGTTTAATTAATTTATTATACCTTGAGAATCTTTTTTATTAGGTTTACTATAGTTGGAACATGTGATAATGAATTAGTTAATTCAATATGGAATAAGAATTAATTGTATGAATATAATATAATTCCTTTATAGGGAATAAGTTTCCCACTTTTTGTAACGGCCATGTGTCTTGTTCTTTGGAGCTATGATAGCTCACTGTGTGTGAAGGATGAATGCCTTGCTTTGGGGCAGAGAGCCTGTTACTATGTTTGTTCCTACTGCTTGTGATGTGCTATGGATACGAGACTTGTGATATATGGGCTAGGGAGGCACATATTTGAAGACAAAAATCTCCTTGAAATAAATCTTATGGGTGTGAAATACAATTGTTATAGGAAACATTACAATAGGATGGTTGCCTTAAAACTGGATTGAGCCTTCACGAATGTTCCTGTTTTATATTTTTGGAACTCTATTACTAGCACCACACATCACAAGCTCCACTCTAATAACCATCCTATTTTTTTCATTATCTCCACAAACACTGTAAAATTTCCTATTCATTTTAGATTTAATAATTCTTGGTTTTATAATATTGAGTGAACTGACATCATTAAAATGGTTTTGATTTCCACGACACATTACAATGATGCCTTTTTTTCGCTTTCAAACTAAAGTCTCGTAAACTAATGCGAAAGGATGGTGTAGCATTCATGAAAATAAAATCCACAAGGATATCCTCCTCCTTGAGAATGAGCTCAATTAACTCCAAAACCATAACACTAAATTTGATTTTAGAATTGATCCAAATCACAAAATCAACACTTTGATAAATCTCAACTCTTTTCTCACTTTTCAGGAAAAGATGAGGAAACAAGACTTCAAAGTTAAATGGATTTATGATGGTGATTGAAATAATAAGTTCTATAATTCCCTACAAAGTGCTTGAAAATCATGTAGGCCTCTTTCCTCATTAAAATATGGAAACAAAACCTTAGACACTAAAGATTACATTTCTAATCATATTGTCTCTTACTTTGAATCTATCTTTAATATCCCTGATAACAACGAGGACCTATTACCTGAGATTATTCCAATGGTGGTCAATGATGATGATACCATCTTTCTTCTTAACACTCCTTTAGATCATGAAATTAAAGATACTATATTTAGTTTAAATCCTGATAGTGCTCTTGGACCAGATGGCTTTAATAATAGTTTCTTTCAATAATATTGTGATATTATTCAATTTGATGTTTGCAAGCTTTTCAAATATTTCTTCTACAACAATGTTCTTTTTGTTATGTTTTAAATTCCCAATTTCTCTCTCTAATCCCAAAATATGACAATGATTCTAAGATCCACATTTTTAGGCCCATTGCTCTCATCAACACCTTTTATAAAATCATCACAAAAATAAGTGCAAATAGACTTTCATCCACTACAGAAAAAATAGTCTCTTGGAATCAATTTGGGTTTATCAAGGGTAGATCCATCCAAAACTAAATTTTTCTTGATTCAGAGTGTTGTAACACATTAAGAAAATTCAATATAGGAGGTAATATTTCCATTAAACTTAACATTAGAAATGATTTTCATACCATGGACTGAAGATTTATTTTCAAATTGATCAAATCTTTTGGTTTTAGAAATGCTTTTATCAATACTATCAAAACCTTATTCAATTTGTTTTCCATTTACATTCTGATCAACGGTTCCCTCCAAGGATACTTCAAATGCCCCAAAGGTATAAGATAGAGGGACCCTCTCTCTGACATCCTGTTCTCCATTGCAGAGGATTATCATAGCTATTTTCTCACTTGTCTTGTTGATAAAAACAAACTCAATCCCATTCGTGTTTCACGAAATTTGAATTCTCCCACTCACCTATTGTAAGATGATGATATCATTATTTTTATTTAAGGTGATAAAAGAATCATTCAAAATCTCAAAAAAGCACTTGCTCATTATAAAGAGATATCTAGGAATGTGATTAGCTTCAAAAAAATATTCTATCTTCTTTGGGAAAAATTTTCCCCATAATAGAAAATGTAACATTATAAGTGACTTTGGTATAATGTAGGGATATCCACCTTTTAAATACCTAGGTGTCCCCATCTTCTGGTGAAGAACCAAATCTTCTCACTTCTCTGAAATTGATAATCAATTTATAAATCAAATTTTTCTGAGAAGGGGAAATCTCTTTTTATGGAAGGAAAAATCTTTCTTGTTAAATATACTCCTATCTCTAAAATGTTTTACTTTATGATGATCTACAAGTGGCCTCTTGATCTTATTAAAAAAGTACATCCCTTTATACATTTTTTTGTTTAGATAGGTTTCATGGTGGAAAGGAAACTTATTACCATACCTTTTTAACTTGTTGCAGGACCATTGATAAAGGAGGCATTCTAATTAAAAATCTTAAACAATTTAATGAGGATCTTCAAGATGGGCTCTCTTGGGATCTTTTGCATAATAAATCTAATTCAACAATATTCTTTAGAAATAGTTTTCTTGAAAAACACAAGAAAGGAAACCCAACATTTTTTTCCTAATCTATCTATCCTTGAATAAAACAATCATTTTCTTCCATTATGAGTAACACAAGGTAGATGGTCTCTAGATACTCCTCAATGAATTTTTGGTTGGATAACTAGACTCACGCTCCTTTAATCTCTAGAATTTCTCTTGACCAAAGTCCTAATAAAACCAATCCCTCTATCATCGATCTACTCTTCTCCAAAAATGATCATCTTCCAGACACTATCATGAATGTCCTTGATACATATTCTTTCTCTATCACCGATGACTTCGTAGTCTGGGAACCTGCTCCCAATTGCATTCTTAATTCAAAAAACTTTTACAAACACTATTTTTGTAACTCTGGAAGTGATTTTGGGTGAAAAAATCTCTTTTAAAAAACATTGGTAAATCCCTAAAGATTTAATCATATCAGGTTACTTCCTCATAACAGGATCCCAGATATGATCACCTTCAATCATATGGTATTCATCTCTGTTCTGAATTTAGTCTATGCAACAAACATAGAGAAGATACCAATCATCTATTTCTTTCCTGTCCCACTCATTCTTCTATTTGGAATTATATTTTTGAAATTTTTGGCTATAGGTGGTTGACACATGACTTTTTCAAATTTCAATTAAATATATGTGTGGATATGTGCAATTCCAAGAAGATTAAAATCATTTTCCTAGATATTGTTGTTGAGCTTCTCTATATGATCTTGTACGATAGAAATGATATTATTCATAATAAATGCTCATTCAGTCATAATGCAGGGTGAATGCAGATTGCCATTTCCATGCATGAAGTTGCTTCAATCCAAAAGGGACACTGCAAAAACACCTTGCATGACTTTGGCATTCCATGATGACATCATATTGATGAAAATTACTACTAGCCTCGATGCAATTTTGAAGTATTTTGGAGTTTCACTATCCCTAGATGGGTTAAAGTTAATGTGGATGGTGCTTCTGAAGGTAATATAGACCCTACAGGTTGTGGTGCAATCTTTAGGAATCATACTGGTTAGATCCTTGAATTATTTTATGGTAACTATGGAATTGCCTCTTCATTAGAAGCTGAAATGATGAGTATGATTCATGCTGTTTATTTTTCCAAAAAACATAGTTAGAGAAAAATTTGGATTGAGACTGAATCTACCACCATTGTGCAAGCAATTTGGAATGGTGTGATATATCTTGCATGGCCGATCACCACCTATTGGATGGGCTGAATTCAAACTCATCTAGACATCAACTACATCATCACTTGTATATATCAGGAAGCTAAAATGGTTGCTGATGGCCTTGTGAATAAGGGGGTTAATAAATATATTACCTAGCTTGATGATCTTCCTGCTGATCTACTTCCCTTTCATAACAAATATTGTAACATGTTTCCATCTTTTAGACTCTTGTAACCTCCTTTTTTATAATAATTGTGACTTGGTATTCAGGCCAAGCACCACCTTCTTAAAAAAAATATGAATAATTGTTTAACCCATGGGGTTGGAGCTTTCTGGGATGCAATGCTAAGGATTTGATTTTGAGAATCCATGGACTCTGTTGGGTTATACGTGGAGGGCATAGATCATTATTGAAATGATAATGTAATGGAATGTGGGAATTGATAATAGATAATTAATGGTTAAATAATTATCTAATTCAAATAGAAACTGATAAAAATGGATAAGTAACACAATTTATCTCTTTAAATGGTTTTATTCTTATAGGATATGTAGTCTTAGTAGTGGCACCAATAGTCTTAGAGATATCAATTTCAGTTGATTCTAAGACTAGGTTTTTCTGATAGTGTGGTTTTGAGCTTTATTATACATTGTACTTTTTGTGGTTCTATGTGCTACTCCACCCTATCAGTTAGGGTTACTAACATCCCTGGGATTATAAGCCCTGAGTGGTGTTTTCCCCCATCACCCCGGTGGGAGGATAGATGGATAACTACCCCTTTGGACCCCACTCTCTTCCCTTGGTAGTTACTTGTGATGGAATTCATGGCAGTTATTTTTCCCCATATATCTGTGTATAGGGATGTAATGTCTTGTGGTTATTTCACACATATATATTTTGGATATTGTTTCATATGGAATATTGTAGGTTTAACTTATATAGGCTATGATAGCATGAGTATCCTTACTCGGTGTATGAGATGTAATGGATAGAGGTATAATACCCAATTTATAATACATGCACTGTGAGTTGTGGTGGATCCCAAAAAAATACATGGTTAATTTTAGTTATGTGGATACAGTGGTGAGTTGCATAAGGTTCATTTTGGTGCTATTTTGAGGTTTCTTTGAGCTATCCTTTTTGGTGTTAGATGCTCAGGACGTGCGTTGTTAGGGAAAAGTGGAAAACCAGTGGGGAGGTTGTAGTGGGGTACCCTTGATATTATTTATTATATAATATTATCGTCTATGAGATACTTAGTGAAAGTACACATAGTGATGCTATGAACTTTGTATACCTGTATAGGTGATGAGTTAGTCTCACTTATTATTCATTGTTCTTTATCATGGTTTCTTTACTTTTGCACGAGAGGCTCCAAGGAGGATCCTACTGAGTATACTCTTATACTCAACCAACGTTATATAAACTATTTTTAGGTTAGTTGGAGAAGGTTGAAGATTAGTTTGGTTGTGAGGACATCGATGGATGAAGTGATTATAAGAATATGACTTCCTAATTTCATGTACACCTTGAAAGGGGAATGTTGTAGCCGATGTGCTGAGTAGGAAGTCCCATAGTGATGCAGTGTGTGATTCACGTTATTCCTAGAGAGTGATAGAATAACATTCATCATTAAATCTAGAAATGGGAGAAGTTGGGGGTAGAGGTTGTATTTTTCAGAGGATGGTGAAGTCATCTTTGGTGCAGTAGGTAGAAGAGAACTATTATGGGATCTTGAGGTCAAGGTCTGGACCGACTGAGTTGTTAGATGCGAGTCCCCTGATGGTTCTTCTAAGGATGAACAAACCTAAGTATTTTATTATAGAAGGATTTTCATTCCATTAGTATTACGTGATATTGTTCTTATAGAGTTACATAGTTCACAATTAGCAGTACATCTTAGCATGAAAATATGTAATGATCTTTGAGAGGTCAATTTTTGTGGCCTGGGTTGAAGCATGCAGTTATAGAGTTCGTGTCCCGATGTTTGGTTTTCCAGAATGTGAAGGCTAAGAACCATGTTGCCAATGGTTAGCTACATCCATTAGAAATTCCTTAATGGAAGTGGGAGGACATCTTGATGGACCTTATTACCAGTTTACATCAATCTTAGGGAGGCTATGGTACTATATGAGTGGTAGTGGATTGTTTGAAGAAATCAACCTAATTCATAGAAATAAAGGTGTCGATCTCAGTGGAGGTTTTGTTGAGGTAATATTTGGAGGGGATGGTGAGACTCCACGATGTCCTGAGGATGATCATATCTAATCAAGATCCTCATTTTACCTCTAGTATGTGGAGATGTATCTAGAATTCCTTTGGTTCACAGCTATTCCTTAGCACTTATTTTCTTCTAAATATGGATAGTTAGATAGAATAGAGCATCCAGAATCTTGAATAAATGTTTCACTTTTATGTCCAAGATTTTAGAGGTTCATTGATGATGCACTCTCCCATGGTACAATTCGATTACAATAATAGTTTCCACTCCACCATCAGTATGGAAAAATTTTAAGCCTTTTATGACCGACCTTCCCATTCTCTATTATGTTGGATTGGGGTCAGAGATTCTGTAATTATCGGGTAGGAAGTTGTACAGAATATGACAAAGATGTCTTAGGTGATTCGCAAGTGGATGAAGGTAGTGAAAGATCAACATAATTCTTATTCCAATCACATGTGGAGACCAATAGAGTTTGATTTTGGGGATCATATGTATCTAAATACGACTCCCCGTTGTGGGTAGTGAAGGTTTGGTCATGGGATTAAGCTTTCTCTCTGGGTTTTTGGGCCTTTCATCGGGTTGGGTTGTGTTGGATCCATGGCTTATTAGATAGAACTTCCCCCATAGTTGAGTCCCATACACAATGTTTTCTATGTTTCACATCTCCTTCTTTATCTTCATGAATACTCTCACATCATAAATTAGGGTGAGATCAATGTTTAAGATGATGTGACCATCGAGGAGTGTCCTGTAGAGATTCAAGACCACATGGAAAAGGTGTTTCATGGGTGTGCTATCCCCTTGGTTCGTGTTTTTTTGTAGTATATTTTTGTAGAGGAGAGTAATCGAGAACATGATTCACAAATACGTGCTCAGTACCCCGATGTGTTTGATGTTTAACTCTTCCCTTTTAACATTGTTCGTTTGGTGGTTATAGACCCTTTCTATTTACAGGATATATTTATCTTGTTTCTTGTTTTGTATTTCTCTCCTTTGAGAGGTATATCCCTTGGGAGAGTGTTTAGGAGTTATTTGTGGGTTTCACATGATAACATGTTATTCCTTTTATAAAGCGGTAGAGCTCCTATGGTCACAAGAGCTTTGAGAGGTATCTCACTAGGTGGTTGTTCATCCCCCTTTTTCTGTTTCCTCTTTGGATTGGTTTTGGGTTATCGAGGTAGAGAATAGTTTTAGAGGTATCTAATTTATTGAACCAAACCTATCCATTCCATTCCTTTGTGAAAATCTATTGTTGATGTGTTCTGGGGAGTCAAGGCAACTTATTTCAACACTATTCCAAAATTTATAGTTTTTTGAATTTTGATTCCATAACAGTAGATTGTTCCAATGGTAGTTTGTTCCATTGGTAACTTATTAAAATGGTATCTCATTCAAATGGTATCTACTTTCAATTGTAGCTTATTCTAATGGTATCTCGTTCTAATAAGAGATCATTCCAATAGTATCTTGTTCCACGGTAGCTTATTCCAATAGTATCTTATTCCAATGGTAGCTCATTCTATAAGTAAATCATTCTAATGTTAGCTCACTGAATGGTAGATTGCTGAATGGTGACTCATCTAATGGTGATTCATCCAATGGTGACTCTTTCAATGGAGAGTCCTCCAATAGTGACTCGTCAATGGTGACTCGTTCAATAGTGACTCATAAATAGTGATTCTAGCTTCTTAAAGTTTTTCCCGTTTTACATTATCTATGATGCGAAACATATTCAAAGCCTTGTTTTATGGAATTTAAGGCCGATTCAAATCCCGTAACTCCTATATAAATTTTCTTAAGTTCCTTTACTTGGTCAAAAAGAATAATCTTGATCAAATCTGTCTGTAATGGAAAATCTAAATCGTATCTGAACTGCTACTTTATTTATATTTTCTAAAGGATGACCCTTGCTATTCATTCTTTGTCTTCAAATAGTAGGGGATTCCCAAGGTTATTCCTCCCACATGAGTCGTGTGATTGAACTGAAATCCTTGGACCGTGTTTACCTTGGAGTTTTTCATAATGGTGCACCCCCTATTTTGGTGCAACCAAGAAGTGTCGACCCCTCTTTGATATAAAGTATGTTCTTCTTTCATTCCTCCAGGTTCCTAGATTTTTTTCCTCCAATTTCTAAATTCCATGGGATTTCATGTGATCTCAATGTTTATAATGGAGATTTCTTGGTTTTTAGTTGGAATGGTTGTGTCGCGACGTCCTTGGGTGTATGTAGTCATTACAGGGAGAGGTAATTTTGGACTGTTCTATTGGCTATTCTCATGAAAAGAATGTCAAAAACATTTTGAGGTATGGGATTCATTACTTCCCTATTTTATTTACATGTAATCGTAGAGTTAGTATGATATAGCCTCTTGGATCACAATTGAATTTACTTACCAAATATTTTAACCGAAATAAAGAATTGGTATCAAATATTTAATGATGTTAGTGCCTCTTTATTTTCTAGATAGTTTGATATCTATGATTTTATTGTTTAGCATGTCATTCTTGATGGAAATTGGTAATGAATGTTAAGACTGAATTTATTGATAATTAATTTTGTAAATGCTTAAAGGGGCATGTTTAATGAATCTTCTTGCTATTGTAATTTTATTTTAATCAAATTGACACAAATATGAATGTTTAACTGAATTGGTTGATGAACCTGAAGCATGTTGATACTTTTTGATAAAATTGTTAAAGGAATGTTAAAATAATTTTTTAATTAATTTGTGATAGCTTGATAAGTTTTTTTAATTGGTTGATAGATGTTTGAATATCTGATAAATAATCAATTAATTTAAGATGGAATAATAACTGGTTGTATGAATAAAATATAATTCATTTATAGGGCTTGATTTTCCCACATGTTATAAAGTCCAAGTGCCTTATGATTCATATCCATGACATCTCCTTGTGTGTAAAGGATAAATACCTTTCTTTGCAATTGAGAGCCTATTTCTACGTTTTCACCTGCTGCTTATGATGTTCTCTAGATATGAGGATTTTGATATGTGGGTTACGGAGGCCCGAATGTGATGTGAGTTGGGGATGACTAAGCCTAGAGGGATATTGTGGAACATAGGGTAGGGATGCTCGATTTTTGTGGTAGCAGTAGAGGCCTAGAGTGGTGAGATACATCGGTTTATGCATGTGGGTGCCAGGGGGGCACTAGGATGACATAATATGTTGAAGTTGGTCTTACTAGTTGATGTGTATGTTGGATTCTAAATGAATCTATTGTTTTTTTATCTATTTTACTTTCACCATTTCTTGAGGCAGCAATTTTTTCTTACTCTCCTTCCAAAATAGGCCAAGATACACGGGGTATGACACATGCTTTCCATGTTTAACTTCTAAAGGATGGATGTATCTATGCTCCTATTATTGGTGAAAAAGACTCAATGGGTAGCTCATCTACTCATCGTGTTAATCCCCTTGTTCTTAGTATCTTAGAATGTTTTCCTAGAATACCAGAGAATATAGAAATATTGATAATGGTAATGTTGTTAATAAATGAACAATTGTTTAACCCATGGGGTTGGAGCTTGCAAGGATGCAATGCTGAGGTTGTGATTCTGAGAAGCTATGGACTCGGTTTGGTTATACCCATAGGGAATGGATCTTTGTTGAAATGATAATGTAATAGAATATAGAAATTGGAAATGGTTAATTAAAGGTTAAATAATTAATTAACAAAAAGGGAAACCAATAAAAATGGATAAGTAAATTAATGAAAATCTTTAAATGGTTGCATGATTATAAGATATCCAGTATTGTTAGTGACAGTTGGGAGTATGAGAGAAGTTAGTTACTGTTGATTCTAAGACTAGGTTTTTCACATAATGTGTTTGTGAGCTCTATTATATCATGTACTTTTTTTGTTTCTATACACTACTCCACTATGTCGATTTGGGCGAGTGAAACCCCTAGGATTCTGAGGCTTGGGGTGTATTCCACAACATCCCTGTGAGAAGATGGATGGATGAGTACCCCCTTTGACCCCACATACATCTCTTGGTAGTAACATGTGCTGGTATGCACGACAGTTAGTTTTCTACATATATGTGTGTAAAGGGGTGCAATGGATTGTGGTTATTTCACACACATTTATTCTAGATATTGTTTTATATGGACTACTTTAGGTGTAATGTGTATAGGCTATGATGGAATGAGGATCCTTACTTAGTGTTTGGACTATAATGGATTTAGGTAAAATAACTGATGTATAATACATTCTATGAAAGCTGTGGTGGATCCCAGAAACTACTGGGTTATTTTTGGTTATGTGTATGTGGTGGCGAGTTGAACAAGGTGAATGTTCTGTACTTCACCCAGGTGTCTTCGGGCTATAATTTTTGGAAAGAGATGCTCATGACATGCGATGTTAGGGAAATCTAGAAAACTAGTGGATAAGTTGTAGTGGTGTACCCTTTATATTCTTTATTATATAATATTCACTCGTACGAGATACTTGGTGAGAGTAGCTATGGTGAGGCTGGGAACATAGTATACCAGTTTATGTCATGAGTTAGTTTCACTTGTTGTTTATTGTTCCTTAACACAATTTATTTAATTTTTCATGAGAGACTTTGTAACAACCCGAGATTTTATAAGATATATTCTTTTTAATCTCTTTCATATATTCTACTGTACTCTACACCAAGATTATCTTGTACTATACGCATACCACATTAGCTTGTAGTATATGTAACACTATTCTTGGATCGTGTTACACACAATTTCAAGTTCGCAACATTGAGTGTTTATATATATATATATGTATATATATATATATATTCAATTTATAAATGAAATATGGTTGTATTCTATTATAAAAAACAACAAATAATTCTTGCACTACACGCAACCCTGACTTGGCTTGCATTACATGCAATCGCGACCTTCCTCTATAGCGTGTGTTGTACGCAATACCGAGTTTCACTAAACAACGATATATGGTTAAAATATTTTCACGAACTAGCCATTATAAATATTATTAACTACATTTTGAATTTTATAACATTATTATTCATCTTAAACATTTTATAGAGCATGGTATGAGAAAAAAAAATAATTTTTTCGGGTAAAATATGTATTTCTCCAAAAAAGCAGTTTTGCCGCCTTTTGATGGCGCACCCAATTTAAATATAATTTTTGAAATGTTTATAAGTTAAATTTGACAAGATAAAATTCTTCTTTGTAGTCAAGAAATAAAAATTTACTTTGGATAAATTTTTCATATTATTCTGGTAACTTTCATATTTTGATAAATAGTAAAAACACGCTATATTTCAATTAAAAACAACTTTTTTCATCGCAATAATTTATTTGGTTAAATTATAATATTTAATGGTTTTAAAGTATAAATATAATATATTTTTACCATTTAATATAATGTATGTCATTAACATTAATTTTACATTGAATTCATAGGTAAAAACATTTCAATCTTTTGCAATGTTATAACTTTTAAAACATGTTTTCTTAACAATGGGATTAATCATAAATTAATTTCTTAAACTTTTGTGTATTGAATTTATAAAAATGGATTCCATATTTGGAATCAGTGGGTCCAAATTATGTTAACAAGCTACTTTTTAATTTTTGGCATTATGAATAGTAACTACGGTAAATTTTATTTACCATAGTAAAAGGTAAATCGGGTAATTAAGGGTAAATATAATATTATAAAATTACCCTAACACTTTTCTTAATATAATTGGATGCTTATATTTTGTCCTAAGGAATATATTGGTCGTAATAGAATCCATTGTAACCCACTTGGAGGTGATTAAGACCTTTAGTTTATTTTATTTAAAGGAAAGTAAAATATGTCTAACTCAACTTTAATACTTAAAGTATTTTTAATATAAATTTATACAGAATATAAATTTGGTTATAAATACTCATTTGAAATATAATTTTTTTTTCTTTATCATGGTAATTTACTTTTAATTTTTAAGAGTTATTTAATTACCTTTTTATCTTATACATTAATGATGGAGAAATTATATATTTAGTGAAAAATCAGTAATATTGTTTTTATTGAAATAGTAATACATATCAAAAGGCCCCAAAATCTGAATAAAAACCGATTATTAGTGTATATATAAACCGTAATCATCCACTGGCCGAATTTTTGACCATTTGAATTCTTATTAAGGCAATTATGACACTTATAATATTTTATTTTAAATGATTCCAAAGTTGTCACTTTCATAATTTAGTAAAGATAACAATTTACATGTTGTTATTTTAAAATGATAAATTCATGTAAAAAGATTATTATAAAATCTTTTATATTTATATTCATCAAAGGATTTTTTTTAAATTTTTATGCAACAGATAAGAATATTAAATAATTATACAAAAATGTTGTACTAATTATTTTATTAAGAGATATACCAAATAAATGGTTTTAAAAATATTAAAATAAATATTATATAAACTGTTTAATGTGCTCCAAGAATTTTATAGAGAAATTTGACTTGTTAGGAATATATTTAATATTTTAGTTCAAATATATCCTCTGTTTATATTTTATTAAAATTCAAATAAATGAATAGTGTCAAAATTGACACTATTGTTATTTTATACAAATAACATATTATTAAATTGTTTAAAAATCACAAAAATATTTAAAAATTATAAATTGAAATATATATTGTCTAAAATGGCATAAAGTATCCAATTATGGAAAATTAACAACAAATAGTGATTATTTATAACCATTTAAAATTTAGAATTTTGTTACCACAAATAAACTTAAATGGATTAAATAAAGATAAATGAAAATGATAAGGATTAAAATAATATCAAAACATGTCTAAATTTGATTTTTTTATGATATTACAAACCTATCTCATCTAATATTCGAATTTAGTCATTTTTGGTGGTTTTTATGTGGGGTTTAAATTTATATTAAACAAATATTTTTGAAGATTCCAAAGGTGTCCCTCTCCTCCCTTATAAAAGGGAACCTCCTCCCTCTCCTCCTCACACCAATTTTAGCCTTCACTCTCAGCCAAAACCTGACCATTTCACTTCCCCAATTCCCTAGAAACATCCTATAGGTCCTGGTGTTCTTCAAAGACCAATTATAGTGCCCTAAGAGGAGGTCTCAAAGAGGCGATTCAAAGAAGAGGTGATGTCCGTTACCGATTCTTTCAACTTTATTTATTCTTCTACTTATTCTTATTTAGTTGTTTCATTATGAAGTAATAACATAAGTATCCATCATATACTGATATGTTATTATAAATATGAAACAACCTCATTTCACCTTCTATCCATCCTACAGAAAATGAAATCACCGCGCATGCGTACGTATAGAATACCGTCTCCACGCCGTGGTGTAATATGTTTTTCCTCCAACACCATACATGGATGGGTATAATGGTGTAAAGAATAAATATATATGGTTATTATAACTTCATAATTATTATGATATATTATACCATCCACTCCAATTCTATTCAATAATTATGGGAATGATATCATCGCTCGTGCGTATGTACAGACTACCGTCTTCACGACGCGATGAGATTCATTCTCCATGTGACCATACATGAATGATCATAAAGTTCATATAATGAATAATAATAAAATATATGAAATAATAATGCTACTGGATTTATGTATATATATATTTATGTCATCTATTTAGTTTTATTCAATTCAATAAGGAAACGAAAACATCATTCATGCGTACGTACGACCTACCGTCTCCATGAACGGTGTATTTCATTCCTTTTATCGATCTATAATATATATGTATATGATGAATATATACTATATATAAATCATGTTTTACATTCTGGAATTAAGTAAATCAGGATATAAGTAATAATATCAAGAACAACAAGTCCAAACATGTACGATAAATAAAACGATTTTAGCCAAAATACTACTTTAACATGGAACTTACAAAATAATGGGAAATATAAAGTCATAAGTGAACCATATATGATATCATAAAAATGAATATGATTCTGTAATAATTCAATGACATTATTTAAATCATTATACAGGAGGTTCGGATACGTACGAAGCATATCGGACCTAAGGTAAGGGATATCTTTTCCAATCACGTTTTTATCTGAAATTGTTTATTCATAAGTATTTACTTAGGGTATTGTTATAATCCATGTACATGTTTTCTAGAAATTTTTTCATGTTTTTTTAATGTCATTTTTACCCATTTTTAACTTTTACTACATGGTATGTAAGTAATGTTTCTTTTACGAGGTACTTTTTGACTTTTCTGACAAAAGTACGAGAATAATGTTTTTTTTAACTTATACGGCATGACCGGATTTTTATGGTTTTATAAAGCCTTATTTTCATGAAGATTTTTCCAAAAGATTTCATGACTATTTTGAAGAAAATACTTTTCTTTTAAAATTGCATCACATTTTGTGAAAAGAAAATGATTTTGAATAAGAAAGGATATTTCCCTCAATAATTCATTTCAAGTGTTTTATCAAACCATTTTTCATCTATGTTGACATTATTTCATATGTGTATGTTTCATGTATAATGTCTTTATGATTTACATGGTTTCACTTTTCTTATTATTAAATGATATCCATTTCATTTATATGGATTATGTAATGATGGGATGATGTTTATGAAACCCATTTTATTTATTGGGTTATTATGAATTATGTATGTTTATTTTGTGGCACAAGTAAGAATGATTTCATTATGAGATGAGTGGGACCTATATCTCCATCCTATACATTGGGTAAAGATTTATATTTCATGAGATAGACATGGCTAGAATGGTAAGTTAATCCGGTTCAGTAATACAGGACTGGAACGAGGAGTGAACTCGATTCAGAAAGGGACATTGTCCACAAAGATGGTCTTGGAAGCAATGCCTTGGCTACTATGGAAATCATATCATGTGCTTAATGGTTGTCACAATCACATGTTTTATTACCATGTTATTTTATCATGATTAATGTTTCTTTATGATCTATTCCCTATGTACTACCATGTTTTATGTCATTTCTCAAGATTTTGATGTTTAAACATTATGTTCAAGTTTTTAAGTTTAAATGTATATGATTTGTTTTATTTTATCCTTGTTTACCCTTACTGAGAATTTGAGCTCACCCTTTATATGTTTTCTTTTCCCCAGGATATAAATAAAGGTTTTAGGTAAGAAAACAAAAGGGGAAGAACTTTATGGGAGATGTTGAAGATCTTTCACCACGATTAGAAGATTACGTTCCGAGTTTCGAAAGACACTAAACTATTACAGTCCTTGTGTGTCTGTTTTAATTATGTATTAAGTATTCCGAAAATGTAATGTAATTTCCATGTACGTCAAACTTTGGGTCTCTACAGTTGGTATAAGAGGAAAGGTTTAGTCAACCTTTGGAAACTTGGATGCGAAAAAATTAGTGAGATACCTAGAGATATTTCTAAGGTATGTCTAGGGATGTCCCTAAGGATAAGTATAAATATAGGATATAGTCCTATAACTACGGTAACAATCTTAGAATTTAACCTAAGGTGTTATATATTGACAGTACTCCCCCTTTATTATGTTGTTTTCCCTAGCATGGTATTTTCCTCTCACTGTATTATTTTTGGGTTTTAGACGATGGATGGAACCAGAAGGAACCATGTTGATCAATGTAATTTACAATGCAATGATTTTACTCCTGAACAAACCAATTTTATGGGAGATGGAGTTCAAAATCTGATTGCTATAATTACACAAGATATATATCATTCTGGACTTCCAAATGAGCAGAGAAGGGAACAATATTCTATTGAGTCCTTCATGAGGCAATGTCCACCTTCTTTCAGTGGGTCTTCTGATCCACTTGTTGCTGAAAAATGGATCAGTACCACTGAAAAGATATTTTCAGTTCTTCAATGTTCTGAACATGATAAAGTCATCTTAGCAGTATATTGTTTGGAAGGTCAAGCTGATCAATGGTGGAATCTTATCAAGAATACGAGGCCAAGATATGAAATTGAGTCCATGGAATGGGACGAGTTCAAGAACTTGTTTTTCAGTAAGTAATTCACTCGTATTCTTCGAACAAAGATGGAAAATGAGTTTCTTGAGCTTAATCATAAGGATGATGAATCTGTTGGTATATACGAAGCAAATTTTACAAGACTTTCAAGGTATGTATCTGGCTTTATCATCCAACCTGAATGTAAAGTTGATCGATTTTTCAGTGTCTTAAAACCAAGTCTTCGAAGGGCATTAGCTATAAGAGACTTTAGTAGCTGTGAAGAATTTGTGCGTTGTGTTATCAAGTTAGAATTGGAAGTTGGTGTAACATATCCATCTCATGGTTTTGACAAGAAACGAAAGATGGCATCCAAGGAGAAATCTCAGAACAATGGTGAAAAGAAGATGAATGTTTCTTTATGCTCAAATTGTGTAAGGAAGCATGGTGGAGATTGTCTTAAAGGGACTAGAAAATGTTTTAAGTGTGTAAAAGAAGGCCATCGAGTAGCTGAGTGTCGAAGTAATGGAAAAAGGGTTACTAATGATAAATAAAAGACTGCAGAGAATGGACCACCAACACTTCAATGCTTCATGTGCAATGAAATGGGGCATTATGCTAATAAATTCCCTATTACAAGGGTTAATGATGATCGACATGAGCAACCACTTAAGGAAATGGACAAAGGGAAGTCACATGAAATCACTATTGGTGATGTTGAATAAGACAATGATGTGGTGGAATGATTAAGTGTTTATGTAATGGTATTCCAAAATAATGTTGTATATAGTATCATTGAATATTGGAATATTTATGTATTGGTCTACTGTGGTTTTGAATAATTTTATGGTACCAGTAACCATGGAAAGTGATTGAGATTTTTTTGGAAAGAAGATGATATGAGTATAATGAAGAAATAAGGAGAAAATAAAATGTTTAACAATATTCATGAGCTCATGACTGAGATAAGGGAATAGTTATATCATGGTTAGAATATATAGAAATTTTGGGATTTTGGTATGTGGAAAGTGTGTCCTTTTGACAGTATTCATTTTTTCACTAAGGTTCTATGGTAATTTTTGTTTCAAGAGAACACATGATTAAGTAATTCACATGTTTGGAATGTGACCAACAAGATATATCATCTGAAAAAATGATTTTATTCACGTTCTTGTTATGTGACCTTTCCAGTAATCATTTTCTATACATTATGAGATTGGACAAATGTATTTTGGATAAGTCTAAAGATTGGAAAGGGTTATGTCAGACATCAGATAGTATTGTTTAAGGCTAGGACTTTTTTTCGATATTATTGTAGGAATGTTATTATAATATAGTTTTAGAAAAAGGTACAACCTGCAAGGCGGGCGACAACCCATCACGTCAGACAAGGCTATGGGAATAGAACCCACAACCGAAGTGAAACTGGCCTTTATCGCCTACCACTATCCTACATGAAGTCCCTAGTTAGTAGAAACTAGTTTTAATTTATTAAGCGGTATGATATATGAAGTATAAGTTCATTTTTGGAATCGTATATGATTAACCTCACCATAGATGGACTTATGTATATTTGATAACTTTTGCTAACCTTTTGTTCCAAACAGATGGAATGGCCCATCATTCTATCACATGACCTATTAAAACTTCACGAATAACAAATTCAACTTCAATTATTTAAGAGATGAAGTGGAAATTGTTCAAAGCACGGAAAAAAATGAGATTGTACTAAAATCAAGTAAGTATTTATTCAAATTCAAAATTTTAAACTTTAGGGAAATGATATTGAAAACAAAAAATGTTGTCCTAGTGCTCTTATATCTGATGAATCAGATGATACCTTAGATCATCACAAATTTATGGCTTTGTGATTGATGTCTTTTTCATAGCCATGTTCTCTACCACTCTCCATTAGAACATGATGGTTAGATTTTTCTTCCATATCCATATTTTAGCCTATGTTCTCCTATATAGAAACCCATTGATGAGTTACTTTGGGTAGTCGTTACGTTTCATAATTTAGTTTTTAAAATTAATTTTTAGTATTCCTTTTTACGATGTGGGTTTCTATGAATAGTAAACGATTTATAACCCCAACAAATTTCGAGAACGAAATTCATTTTAAGGGGGGTAGAATGTAACTACCTGAGATTTTATAAGATATATTATTTTTAATCACTTTCATATATTCTACTGTACGCTACACCATTATTATCTTGTACTATACGCAACACCGCATTATCTTGTAGTATACGTAACACTATTCTTAGATCGTGTTACACACAATTTCATGTTCGAAACATTGAGTGAATATATATATATATATTCAATGTATAAATGAAATATGGTTGGATTTTTTTATACAAAACAACAAAGAAGTCTTTCACTACACGTAACCCTGACTTGGCTTGTATTACACACAATCACGACCTTCCTCGATAGCGTGTGTTGTACACAATATCGGGTTTCACTAAACAACGATATATGGTTATAATATTATCACGAACTAGCCGTTATGAATATTATTAACTACATTTTTAATTTTATAACATTATTATTCATCTTACACATGTTCTAGATCATGGTATGAGAAAAAAATAAATTTTTTCGGGTAAAATATGTATTTTAAAAAAATGCAATTTTGCCGCCTATTGATGGAGCACCCACTTTAAATCTAGTTTTTGACATGTTTATAAGTTCAATTTGACAAAATAAAATTATTCTTTGTAATCAAGAAATAAAAATTTACTTTGGATAAATTTTTCATATTATTTTGGTAATTTTCACATTTTGATGAATAGTAAAAACACACTATATTTTAATTAAAAACAAATTTTTTCATCACAATAATTTATATGGTTAAATTTTAATATTTAATGGTTTTAAAGTATAAATAGAATATATTTTTACCATTTAATATAATGTATGTCATTAACATTAATTTTACATTGAATTTATAGGTAAAAACATTTTAATCTTTTGCAATGTTATAACTTTTAAAACACGTTTTCTTAACAACGAGATTGATTTTAAATTAATTTCTGCAACTTTTGTGTATTTAATTTAGAAAAATAGATTCCATATTTGGAATCAGTGGGTCCAAATTATGTTAATAAACTACTTTTTATTTTTGGGCATTATGAATAGTAACTACGGTAAATTTTATTTACCATAGTAAAAGGTAAATCGAGTAATTAAGGGTAAATATAATATTATAAAATTACCCTAACGCTTGTCTTAATATAATTGGATGATTATATTTTGTCCTAAGACATATTTGGGTCGAAATAAAATCCATTGGAACCCACTTGGAGGTTATTAAGACCTTTAGTTTATTTTATTTAATGGAAAGTGAAATATGTCTCACTCAACTTTAATAATTAAAGTATTTTTAATATAAATTTATACAGAATATAAACTTAGTTATAAATACTCATTTTAAAGATAATTTCTGTTTATTTATCTTGGTAATTTATTTTTAATTTTTAAGATTTATATAATTACCTTTTTATCTTATACATTAACGATGCAGAAATTATTTATTTAGTGAAAAATCAATAATATAGTTTTTATTGAAATAGTAATACATCTCAAAAGGCCCAAAAATCTAATAAAAACTTATTATTAGTGTATATATAAACCCTAATTATCCACTGGCCGAATGTTTGACCATTTGGATCCTTATTAATGATATTATAACACTTATAATATTTTATTTTAAATGTTTCCAAAGTTGTCACTTACATAATTTAGTAAATATAACAATTTACATATTTTTATTTTAAGATGATAAATTCAAGTAAAATTATTATTATAAAATCTTTTATATTTATCTTCATCAAAGGTTTTTATTTTTAATTTTTATGCAACAAATAAGTATATTAAATAATTATACAAAACTATTGTACTAATTATTTTATTAAGAGATATACCAAATAAGTGGTTTTAAAAATATTAAAATAAATATTATATGAACTGTTTAATGTGCTCCACGAATTTTATAGACAAATTATATATGCTAGGAATCTATTAAATATTTTAGTTCGAATATATCCTCTGTGTAGATTTTATTTAAATTCAAATAAATGAATAGTGTCAAAATTGAAACTATTGTTATTTTATAAAAATAACATATTATTAAAATTTTTAAAAATCACAAAAATATTTAAAAATTATAAATTGAAATTTATATTTTCGAAAATGGGATAAAGTATCCAATTATGGAAAATTAAAAACACATAAGTGATTATTTATAACCATTTAAAATTTAGAATTTTATTACCACAAATAAACTTAAATAGATTAAATAAAGATAAATCAAAATGATAAGGATCAAAATAAGATAAAAAGATGTCTAAATTTGATTGGATTATGAGATTACAACCCTATATCATCTAATATTTGAATTGAGTCATTTTTGGTGGTTTTTATGTGGGGTTTGAATTTATATTAAACTAATATTTTTGAGGATTCTAAAGGTGCCCCTCTCCTCCCTTATAAAAGGGCACCTCCTCCCTCTCCTCCTCACACCAATTTGAGCCTCAAGATCGGCCAAAACCTGCCAATTTCACTTCCCCACTTCCCTAGAAACATCATAGAGGTCCTGGGCTACTTCAAAGACCAATTTTAGTGCCCTAAGAGGAGGTCTCAAAGAGGATATTCAAAGAAGAGGTGATGACTGTTACCGATTCTTTCAACTTTATTTCTTCTTCTACTTATTCTTATTTAGTTGATTCATTATTAAGTAATAACATCAGTATCCATAATATAATTATATGTTATTATAAATATGAAACAACCCCATTTCACCTTCTGTCCATCTTACGGAAAATGAAATCACCGCGTGTGCGTACGTACGAAATACCGTCTCCACTCCGTGGTGTAATCTGTTTTTCCACCAACACCATACATGGATGGGTATAATGGTGTAAAGAATAACTATATATAGTTATTATAACATCATACTTATTCTGATATATTATACCATCCACTCCAATTCTATTCAATAATTATGGGAATGATATCATCGCTCGTGCGTACGTACGGACTACCGTCTCCACGACACGATGAGATTAATTCTCAATGTTAACCATACATGAATGATCATAAAGTTCATATAATGAATAATAATGAAATATATGAAATAATAATGCTATTGGATTTATGTATATATATATATATATCTATGTAATATATTTAGTTTCATTCAATTCAATAAGGAAACGAAAACAACGTTGATGCGTACGTACGACCTACCGTCTCCATGAGCGGTGTATTTCATTAATTTTATCGATCTATTATATATATGTATATGATGAATATATATTATATATAAATAATGTTTTACATTTTTGAATTAAGTAAATCAGTATATATGTAATAATATCAAGAACAACAAGTCCAAACATGTACGATAAATAAAACGATTTTACCCAAAACGCTTCTTTAACATGGAACTTACAAACGAACGGTTAATATAAAGTCATAAGTGAACCATATAAAATATCATGAAAATGAATATGATTCTATAATAATTCAATCACATTATTTAAATCATTATACTGGAGGTTCGGATACGTACGAAGCATATCGGACCTAAGGTAAGGGATATCTTTTCCAATCTCGTTTTTATCCGAGATTGTTTATTCGTAAGTATTTACTGGGGTTACTGTTATCATCCATGTATATGTTTTCTAGAAATTTTTTCATGTAATTTTAATTTCCATTTACCCATTTTGGAATTTTACTACATGGTATGTAAGGAATCTTTCTTTTACGAGGTACTTTTTGACTTTTCCGGAAAAAGTACGAGAAGAATGTTTTTTTAACTTATACGACACGAAAGGATTTTTACGGTTTTATAAAGACTTATTTTCATGAAGATTCCTCCAAATGATTTCATGACTATTTTCAACAAAATCCTTTTCTTTTAAAATTTCGTCACATTTTGTGAAAAGAAAGTTATTTTGAATAAGAAAGGATATTTTCCTCAAGAATTCATTTCAAGTGTTTTATCAAACCATTTTTCATCTAAGTTGTCATTATTTCATATGTGTATGTTTCCAGTATAATGTGTTTATGATTTACATGGTTTAACTTTTCTTATTATGAAATGATATCCATTTCTTTTATATGGATTATGTAATGATGGGATGATGTTTATAAAACCCATTTTATTTATTGGGTTATTATGAATGATGTATGTTTATTTTGTGGCACAAGTAAGAATGATTTCATTATGAGATGGGTGGGACCTATATCTCCCTCCAATGCATTGGGTAAAGAGTTATATCTCATGATATAGACATGGATGGAACTGTAAGTTAATCCAGTTTAGTAATATAGGACTTGAATGAGGAGTGAAATCGATTCAAAAAGGGACTTTGTCCACTAAGATGGTCTTGGCAGCAATTCCTTGGCTACTATGGAAATCATATCATGTGCTTAATGGTTTCCACAATCACATGCTTTATTCCCATTCTATTTTATCATGATCAATGTTTCTTTATGATCTATGCCTTTTGTACTGCCATGTTTTATGTCATTGCTCAAGATTGGGATGTTTAAACATTATGTTCATGTTTTTATGTTTAAATGTATATGATTTGTTTTATTTTATCCATGGTTAACCTTACTGAGCATTTGAGCTCACCCTTTATATGTTTTCTTTTCCCCAGGATATAAAGAAAGGTTTTAGGTAAGAAAAAAATAGGGAAGATCTTTATGGGAGATGTTGAAGATCTTTCACCACGATTAGAAGATTACGTTTTGAGTTTACAAAGACACTAAAATATTACGGTCCTTGTGTGTATGTTTTCATTATGTATTAAGTATTCTGAAAAAGTAATGTAATTTCTATGTATGTCAAGCTTCAGGTCTCTACAGGCTTTGAGGAGGATCCTACTGAGTATACTATTATACTCACCCCATGTTATATAAACTGTTTTAAGGTCAGTTGCAGTAGGTTGGTTACTACTATCTTGGGGTTTTACAGGAGATGCTTGTGCTTTATGGTCGATGCCATTTTACTTTCTTTTGGTAATTTCTGTTTTCCCTTTCAGTTCTATTTGTTCTTTCATGAAAATAAATATGTTCACTTTGGTTTATTTTAGTTTGTAGTATGAGATGTAGTTGGTTGATGTCTGTCTTATATCTCTCTTTTGAATGAGTTCTTTTAGAAGGAAATGGATCCCATCTGCGTGTTTACTATACCATTAGTGCTAGTCTCTAACCAAGGACCTACTGAAGGCAAGACTTGGGTGTCATTATCTCTATTCTTCTGTTTTCTACCCAGGAGGGGTACACTTTGTGGGGGGGGGGGTTCATGAAAATTTAGAATCTATAGTTTTAACACTGGGTATCCATGCTCCTTACTAGTTTGGGATGATGAAAATGTCATCATGATTTCATTTGATGGCTTCATATTTCATAGAAAACTCCATTAAATAATGATCAAATTTAATAACTAAAATTATATTAGTATAAAAGATTAAAACACAAAAAATAATTATAGATCATTAAAAAATAAAATGATGAGTAAAAAACATTTGTGTGTGTGTTTTTTTATTTTTAAAAAATATTAGAATGATGCATCTTATTACTATTAAACAAAGAAACCTCTATAATTATAGGTATATAGGAACCCATTACATGGAATGTAGGACTATAAAAATAAGTTTCTATACATATTATAAATGACCCATGACCAAATCTTCCACCACAATGAATTCTAAGGCCCGATGATGCTGCTGGTGGTCGCCTGCCCAACCCACCTTGGTGGAGTGGTAAAAGCCTTCCTTATTAATTTAGATAAAAGAGGTTCAAATTTCACTCTATTCAAATTTAAGCATAATTTTTTAGTAATAAGTAATTATTAATTTATATGATTAGCTATATGAAGTATTTGGATGTCATGGGATTCCGACTCCCAAACGAGTGGCGCATAGATCTCATTTTTTATCGCCACCTCAATTATTATTGAATTTCATTATGAATGTTAATATGGTAAATATTGAGAAATAAATCCAGAAAAACATAAACTTAATTGGCCATGTAGATAAGGATATGAGGCATCAGAAACTGGTAGTGCTTATGAATAATTAGTGAAAAAATGGGGCAATTAGCTCCAAAACTCACTCCAAGTCTAAGGATCTTGAGTAATTTCATTATAAGAAGAGCATTATTCGAATATTAGTGAAGAAACAGTACATAGTATGTTTTTCATGTGGTAATAAAGGAAAAAAGATGAATAATTCCACCCATTTTAATATGGTCCAAGATTAGATTTAATTGTAGGATTGTTAATAACATGGAGGGAGTCCCTCAGTAGTCTTCCATAAAGTCGGCCTAGGCTTCCTATGAAATAAACTTACTAGAGTAGGGGAGTCAAGAAGTGAGGGATGAAGAATTACTCCTAAATAAAAAGGGAAGTGTTTTAATTTTCATATTAATTAGTTATATTCTAAGAGGGGTATAAATATAAGGGTATGATCGATGGGGGATTCATTTATTTGGCATGTTGGAAGGAAACCTGCCTTAGCTTGTGGGTAAGTCTAATTAATCATACTTTTTTCAAATTAAATTTCATTCTAAATTAATACATTCCTAATATATTAATGTTTTTATATAATATCCAAGATCTATATTTCATTATTATTTTGGACCATTATAAAATATACCCATAATTTGAATATTGGATTTGAAGACGATTAAAAGTAATGATCATTGGTAATATAGTCGTTATATTGGGTTCATTATGATAAGTATAAACTAAGGGATATAGTAAAATTTAATGGATGTAGAAGGAATAAAGTCATGGACTCAACCAGTGGGATCAAACCTTATGTGGCTCATTTTTAGAGCTTCTCGGGGAGATTGAATCGCTATAATTCGCCCTTGTCCAATCCCTATATAAGATTAAACAATAAAAACTCGAGTGAAACCATTTAAAATAAATGTTCATGATTATAGATTCACCACCCAAATTAGGTTCGTTGAACCACCCCATGAATGTACTACCATCACAGACCTTACCATCAGTGCGTATACTATTTAAAAATATTTTAGTTATATAGACCTTAATAGTATTCATAATTCCTTTATAAATGAAATAAATTTTTCTTTAATCTCATTTCATTATTAATAACCTTATACAAAAAATAAAATTCACCTAAATAAAGTAAAGAAATTTAAGAAAAATCTTTTGATACAAAAAAACTAGAATTTAATTTTTTTGAAAAATATATATGTTTAATTTTTAGTAAAATGTAATTTTATCAAAATTTATAAAATTGAAATAAATTTAGATTTGTATATAAATTTTATAAAAAAAGTATTTAATGATTTATAAATAATAAAACGATCTTATACTGACATAATTTGTTTTAATGACGATTAAAAATTCAATCATGTTTTAAAATTAGTACTTTTTAATAAATAAGAATTTTAGTTTAATGATTAAAATATTCAAAATTATAAACTTATTTTGAGATTTTTTTTCATTTATAAATTTTGTAAAAATTATCCAATAGTGAGTTTTTCATAATTCACTATGAAAATGGATTATTAGGTAACAATTAATAAAGATATAAATATACAGTATGTATTATGACATCATAATGGCCCAAATACTATGTAATAAACTCGATTAAATGTTAATTTTTTTTTTCATTAATTAATTTATTTTAATGTGATAATAAATCTTTTGTTCCTATAAAAAATATTCCAAAACCTAATGGATATTTTATGTTGGGAAAAAAATATTTATAAACATTAATAAATTCCATATAATTAATGGTATTATTTAAATATGTTTATCCAATGAACCATTCAGATACTTTATAACACTTCCCACTATAAGAAAAGGTGTTAAAACTATGGGTGAGATAATTGATTTAAATATTTTATATCTTATATTCAAAAATCAGTGTTAATAAATTGATAAATAATCTCCCTTACTTTTTCTATAAAAAACCTATCATCCTCCAATTCCTCTCCACCAAAAACCCATTTATCATGATGTTCTTCTTCCTCTCCCTATATAAATCAATATAATTAGTTTTTATGGTCCTAGGGATCTCTTCCCAATCTTTATGGAGAATCCTCACAAGGTAAGGGACTATCATCTTCTCCTCCGCCATTCATGTAATTCCATTTAATAACCTTTTGAATATCAGTTAATTTCCTTTTAATGTGATTATAAATATCCCATTACATTCAAATTTATTATAAATTAGTGAGATATTATTTATCCCATATAATCATAAAATTTACCTATGTTGTTTCTATACCAAAGTATGGGATTATATCCCCTGTATTTTCAGTACAAGTTCTTCATTTGTATCAAGTGTTTTGATTTAAAAGAATTTATGTTCTCATGTGTTCATAATTATACCTTACTATAAAAATTATGTACTACTAATTAGATTTTAACCTTATATGCAATTAATACCTTTATGAACTTATATGTACTCCCATTATGTGCGGAAATTATTTCTTGACTTTCCTTGTAATACCATTGTGTTGTGAATTCCCATCCTTTTATTATTCAAGGGTATTCACCTAGATATAATTATCCTTCATTTTTTGGAGAATCTATTTAATAAAACCACATTCCATACACATTGGATTTAAATTATGAAATATGGTCTTATGTTACATAATTATTGTGGCACATGTAAAGATAGAAATATGGATGGTGTACCCCGATAGTGCTATAACACATTGGTTAATGTTTTCATCTCATGATATAAAATGTATGGTGCATGGGTGGTGATCTTAAGAACACTATGTTATGATTTATTATATGTTATCCTCAATGTATGATGCCATGTTTAATGTTGATTCAAATATTCATATGACACCATGATTTTATGGTTTGGTTTTCTCATTCCATGCATCCATATGAGTATGTATCATTTTTAATTCTTTATGTTATTATGATATGAATACTGATTCACATGTATTATTTATAATCTTGATATGATTTGATTATTTTCTTAACAAGATTTATATATCACCCAATTATTTTTTATGTGCATCAACTCAGACCAACAATCCTAGATTTGGTGCTAGAAACAAATACTTTACATACAAGCTTCTATACCCACTATATATTCTTGTATATAACTGAAAAATAATTACATGAAATAAGGAATTTTTTTTACTACATACATTCTTAGTTCTATTTACATTTAGATATTTATAGAATTTGTTTTTTGAAATTGATGTAAAATAAAAATATATATGTCACATTCAAAAGTAACTTTTTAAAAGGTGACGCGAGCGATTTTGGAAAAATTAATTTTTAAAAATAATCTCCAATAATTGATCCATCCAAAGTGACAAAAAGATTTCTCTAGAAAATTTTTATCCAATGATAAAAATTAAATAATGAAATGAATATTCCTTTTTAATACTTTTAAAATACCATTTCTAAAAACTCATATTATAGAAACAGTAATAAAAAATTCATTGTATTAAAATATCATTTTCAAAAAAAGGATAATAAATCACATATAATAAAATATCAGGGTGGGATAACAAAATCATGGAATAACAATGTTCATGATAAAACATTTTGACTTAGTAATAGGAGATTTGAGATACCAAAATCCCTTATAATAAACATACTATATATGGTAATAATTATTCAACAGGTATTTTCATAATTTAAATTTAAATCCATTTTAAAAAATTATATAACACCAAATAATATAGTCAATGGTAAAATGTACCCAAATTATATGAAATAAATCAACAAGAATGATTAGAGGACAATGAAAAAGTTGAGTTGCCAAAAACTCCTCACAACAAGAATAAAAATATAATCAATTTTAATTTGAAGATAGAAATATGATTTGGATTAATATATTCCATAAAATATAAAATAAAAATAAAAATATGTCCTGGGAATGTAAATACACCCAACAAGAAAAAAATGTTGCAGAAAATCTATTATGTTTGAAAGAATCAGAATTGTGACCAATAAAAGCCATACGACATTAGAAACTTTCAAATGATACACCATTTAGTGATATAATTTCAAAAAATAATTAAATATCATAAATGATGGGATAATAATGATACAAAATATTTTAGTGGAAATTGATAAACTAATCAAAAAATAACATAGTGATAGTAAAATTTATGTCATAGTGAGATAAACATTGAGATAAAAAATTACTATAATGAATTAAACTTTTATTGATTGAATTCCCCATATTATATATTTGTTTCATTTATTATCATGTAGTATACATCATATGAACCACATAATGAATCTAATAACATTTTATTATAGTTATTTTGACATTATATTTAGAGAATAAATATGACCATAATAATTGAATGTATTCTAATGGGATACAAATAGAATATAATACAAAAATATTAGGAAATTTTTTATTCTCTTGATCCCCTAGAATAATCATACTCATGAAAAGAACTATAGAAATAATGAAAAATAATATCAATTAAATATGTATTTTGAAAATGAATATAATTATCTTTGATAAATAAATATATGTTAATTAACAATGAATGAAATATGATGTATTTATAAAAAGTTGGGAAAAAATAGGATCATTGTAAATATGGAATTTGGAATACTAATTTGACCATTAAAATAGCAACCAATCTACTAGAATAGTAATCTAACCATTTAGAATAATATACTAAATTTTATAATTTTATCTTCATCCATGTAAGTTTAATGTAATATTTATGTATCCTATAAAATGAAAATATGATATATTTCCCCATTGAATATGTAAATAGATGTTTTAAGAATGGTAAATTATATTGTTGTATTTTAGTAAAACATTAATGTTTTAATTTAAATTTTATAATAAATTTAATAATTTAAAATATTTTTTATTTTCCTTAGACAAGTTTATAAATTAATATTATAATATATTTTAATGATATGCTAATTTTATGATATCATAAGTAAATTTTCAATGGGTTGGAAAATTTTTCAAAATATTAAAATTCATATTTTTTAAATAGAAAAGTGTTTTAATTAAAAAATAATTTCTCATATTTATAAAATTATTTTCAGTTAATGTATTTTATTTATGGAATATAATTATTAAAAAACATTTATAATTAATTTTTTGTATTTTTCTAAAATAGTTGAATTTTTTTCTGAGTAGTGGAATATAGTAAAATTAATACTTTAACATTATAATATAAATAAATCAATTTTTGACTCATGTATGATGTAATAAAAAACTAGTTATAACTAAAATGAATTACGTATTTTATATTTTCAGAATAATAAATTCTATTGGTTGTCTTATTCCAAAATAAAAAACTATTAAATATAATATTCAAAAACCCCACTCTCCACCCCTTATAAATACCACCCTCACAACCCCATATAATCACAACTTATAATACTTGAATATTTCCAAATTTATTTTCAATTACCTTCCCAATCCTATAACCCTAGTCATAGTTCTTCTGGCTTCACCTTAAGACAAATTTCAAGTTCCTCAAAGAGTTTTTAAAGAGATCACATTCAAGAAGTAATATTCTCAAACTACTTCATCTAAATTCTTTTATTCTTATAATTTATCCTACCATCCTTCATAAAACATGAAATAATAACTACAATATCATATATATACTACAATATTATAGTTATATTTTAATATGTACCCTCCATGTTCATCTCTTTTTCTTTAGTTCTTAAATTGAAATCATTACCCATATTATGTCGGTTCACCAGTATAATGAATAGTAAGTTTTAGTTTTCCATTAATACATTTATGGTATGTTTAAATCAATTATAATAGTTTAAAACTAAATAAAAATATATATATATTGCATTCTTTCACATTATATAATTAATAAATGGACATAATATTAAATAAAATGAAACTAGTTCATTCTTGTCGGTAATACTGCCAAAAGAAACTATCCTTATTTTATTAATGTTTTTAATAAATGAATCATCAATTTTTCAGAATAAATAATGGTATTTGGAACCATTTAAATTTAAATATGGTTATGAATATAATTTCATTTCACTTATGGTGTTTTAATCCCATTTTATAGGAATTTCCATAATTATCATCATGTTACCTGACCGTAGAACCATAAAATGAAGACTATCAGAACTGTGAAATTAAACCTTATTTCTCATTAAAATGGTTGTAAATGAAAAAATATAATTATAATAAATAAAATGAATATTGAATTTTTTTTAATTAAATTAACTAATGATGTTTATTTTATTATTTAAGACATTTTGTCGAAGTTCAGAATGATCATAGAATATAAGGAAAAGAATCTCTCTAAGACACCCTATTTTCTTTGGGTTAATATTTCTCTCTAATTACCTATATTTTTATTTCTATATTTCAAGTTTAATTCCTTTATATATTATATATTTTCACCACATATATATGTAGTATAATTCCCCTTTATTTTATGAGGATATACATGTTTTAATGGATCCCATCTTAATTTTATTCAGTGTGAAAACCTGAATTGGGGAAACTTCTATGCCTCTCACCCCATTTCTAGAACCACTCAATAACATGTTTTGAACCATCATTATTTTATACGATTTTCCATTTTATTGTGGGAAAATATTTTTCAAATCATATATGGTTTTATGGAAATTAATACACTATTTCCATTTTTAATGATTCATTTCCCTTTTCTCTAAAACCCCACCTAAGAGGTAAATTTTTAGGCATACCTATCATATTTTTCACCTCTACACTTAACTTTTACATATTTGTTCATGAAATTTAATTATTTTTATTCTTTTAATTTCTAATAAATTTTTAGTCCTTGAATTCATGGAAACCATTATGTTATGACATCTGGTAATTCTATTAGATATGATTATACAACCCATTTTTTCCATGTGTAATCTCTATATTGGTTCCATATGTTTGACTTGTTATTTGGAAGAAATATTCATGTACATGTTATGATGGGTGAACCCAGATTGTGATCCAATTCATTTTTTATTGTTAGTGTCTCATGAGATGATGTTTCTGTGATTAAGGAGTAAACCTAATCCATGACGGTACTATGTCTACCATGTGATGTAGTCTTGGTAGTTGGCATTTTCTTATTCTTGTGTTTACATTGTCACCACATTCTTAGGCTTAAATTGTCTATTTAATAAAGTTTCTTTACGTAATTCTCCCATATTATAATTTAAGATTCTTATCTTTCATGATATCAAAATGTTCATTTTGACTAATTTGATATGTTTCATTATCATGTTTATTCCCTTATTGGGATTTATATATCACCAATTTTTTATGTATTAATAAGTCTAACCTATGTAGTTTTAGAATCTCAATGGGATTTAGAGGCTTATTATGGAGGTTAAAATAAAGAGTTTATATTTGGTGTCATTTTTTAATTACCTAGTTTCCCAATCCCCTAGGCCACTCAAACCTTGGTTTTTTATTTATTAGATATTTATGCTAAAATAGTTTAATAATATGTGTAAAATATTTAGTAATAAATAGTTGAAAAAAATAAAGGACTAGTTATTTTTGTGTACTAGGACTATAATTCTCTATTAATAACCCTAGGGATAATTATAAGTATAGAAAAATATCCAAAAATTTAGGTGAAGTATAGAGTGAGTGGTTCGCACGAATTGCATCCCTATTAGGATACTAAAAGTTTATTTGGGATTGGCATAGTTGTTCATAGGGGTAAGAACCTCGAAAAGGGAATATTTGGTATTAACTTAATTCCCACATGGTGAATGATAATGGGAATTTATTTCAACCATGTTTTAACAAAATATGGAGATATTATTTGGAAACTCACAAACTCTTTAAAAATAATTATGAAGGATTTTAATAGATTATTATGTTATAAACCATAATAGAGAAGTTACCATGAATAAACTAGATTGATATCTTGAGACTTGTATGTAAGGATTTAAATTTCATATAAAAATTATTCCTTCTATGTTCATTATTTCCCTTTTTATATTATTTTTACTTTATGTAATATCATAAAAATATTTCCATTTATTTTAGTTAACTATGGGGAATAAGAAGAACCATGACATTAAACAATGTTATTGGAAATGTGATGATTTATTTAATGATATTCCTAACATAATTATATCAAGATATGAGAACATAATGGATATATTGGCTCAATTGACTCAAGTTATGAATAATAACCCAAATTTTATAGAATATCCATATTCAACTAAGGAAGATAAAGTTTTGGTCGATTCATTTATGTGAAAAAGGAATTATAACTTTAGTGGATCTTTTAATCCCCTAATAACTGAAAAATTTATCAAATCTATATATATTATATTCTCTATCCTCTAATGCTTAGAAATAGACAATATAAAACTTGTTATTTATCTCTTGGAGGGGGAAGCTAATCAGTGGTGGAGAAATATTAAGAAAATGAAATTGAAAGTAGAAATTTATTTGATGGAATGGAATTAAATGATGAAATTGTTTTACTATAAATAATTTTCTCAAAGTCACCATATTAAAATTGACAGATAGTTCACTATAATTAAGAAAAATTAATTTCAGATTATCATGTCATATGAGGAAAACTTTACAAGGGTATCACAGTATGCCTACAGCTCCATCATCAACACTGAATATGTGGTGGACCACCTATATAGCTAATTAATTTCCATAATACAAAAATATTTAGTGATTTAATGATTTTACAGTTATGAAGATATTTTTAATTGTACCCTCAATGTATATAAGGATATTGGATACCCCCAATCATCTCATGAGCCTAGAGATAAAAAGTTAAAAACAGAGCATTCCATAGGAGGGTAAAGAGGTAAATATCATGTAGGAAAGAAAACTCAACTTCCTACATGTCAAAAGTTTTGGAAGTATCATCCTAGAAATTATCTCAAAGGAATAAAGAGATTTTTAAAATGCGGAAAATAGTGGCATCATGATAATCAATGAATATGAAAGATAAAGATACCCATTAATGTGATGGAATAAAATAAGGAATAAATCACAACCTATCCCATTGTACAATGTTTCAACTTCATGGAATATAGGTATTTAGTGGACTAATTCCATAGTCCAAGGGATATTTTAAATAATTAACGATAACAACATCCATGTCTTAGAGTGAAAGGAAGAGCATATGAAACCACTATTTCTGAGGTGGATCTTAATAATGACGTGGTGATAGGTAGGCTAGTTATTTATTCATGAATAGAGAAAATACTTTATAGATTTTGATTAGACACATTATTTCATATCTTTAATATTTATTAAAATTATTCAAACACCACCTCAAAAAAGGTGGTTGAGTTATTTGTGGGAATAACTAATGAGTAAATTATTATATCACATATTTATAAATACTCCCTAGTAAATGTTTATGAACTGAAACTCCCATAAAACCATGTCATACATAATTTAGTATAATTTGATTATAACTTATGAATGGATTGGTTGTCTTCATATATGTATTTATCTATGTCTACCATATCTCTGACCAACTAACATTCATATCTTATATTCCTTTGAGATCTTAGCTAGTGAACATGAACCCTCATTAACATTTTATGTGAGATATTATTGTTGTAGTGCTTGACCAGTTCCAAGAAGAAGCATTAGTCCTCCTACATAGAGATATAAGAATCATTAATAAAGGAATCCCATTATTGAGTCATTTTTTCATAAATCAAAATCCACTTCGACCAGACAAAAATTCACCGAACATGATCCCAACAATACTAAATCTGAAAAATTCATCAAAAAAATTATAATAACATATTTGGGTTACATTTAAATAAGAACCATCAACCTGATCTCCAATAAGACTCCTTAAACAATAAACATGGGTCAACCTCCCTATTTTATGCATTAACTAGAAACTGTTAACCTCTTGTATATAAACCAAATACCTTATTAGGTCTAAAATCGAATGTATCATGCTTGTAAGAGCTGCATCATGCCCAACCGGGCATTAATTGTTGCAAATTACTCAATGAACCATATATATTATTGTGGAAATATTTTATCTGGACACTTCTAGAATTACACAGACCACCAAAGTGAACTCATACTACCAGAACCACCGGAGAATTTAATTTTCAAAGACAAGAGTCCCAAAATTAGCTCCAGGTTTGGAATAAAACAAAAAAAAATTATGAAGCACCCACATAAACCTAATGATATATCTTGAAAACACCGAATATTCCTCATCAAATTAGAAATAGGAACATCCTAGTAGGAAATATATCAGTATAATAATATATTCTTTTGAACAACTCCTTATGTTTACCTGAACTGGAAGATAAAACCATTATATGAGGACTCATCATGGGATATATACTTGTTAGAAAAAATATGGTCTTATTCATGTGTCCTTCAATAATATATCCCAATAGAAAAAATTAATATTATAAAAAATATGTTTCAGAAGCTAAAAATTAAAAATGCATTATAAAAATTTCAATTTAAAAAATTATTTGAAAATATATTTAAAAAAACCTAAGTTTTTTTAAAAAATATTTTTAATAATTTAAAATGATATTTATTGATTTTTCATTCAATTATAAGTTTTTTATGAGTTTTTAGTGAAACAATGATATTTCATGGTATTTCACATGAATTTTGAAAACAAAAAAATGTCTCTAGATAAAAAATACATATTATAAATAACAACCCTAATAAATTCAATACTTCATTAAATATTTTTAATAATATATTTAATTATGAATAATTATTTCTAAAGGAATTATAAATGAATATAAAAGGACATATGATGTTTTTACATTGATTGGTCAACGATATATTTCTAATGCGAACATTAAAATTACTAGTGAATTTTTAGAATTGAAATTAAAAAAGAATCCAATTTTATTTATTTGTATAAAACACACTTAAAACATTATAAAAACTTGGAAGATTTTTTAATATGGTAATTTTACATATTAATTGTAGAATATTTTCTATGAAATTCATAAAAAATTGACAAATCATAAGGAATTACTCCCATGTAGCTATGTTTTTTCTCTCCAGGAAAAACATACATAAAATATAATATATTTGTGGAATATATAATTAACTCATTAAATTTATATTCATAATGCATATTTTATGCTCATTACATCCATCCAAATATAAATATTTTGTTAAATAGGAAGGAGAGACACGCAAAGTCACGTGTATGAAGGCAGCCTAAAATAGAGTAGGTTAACAGAATTATTAAAAACCACACTTTTATATTTAAGAGAGAGGGACCCAAATGGAAAAAATAACTCCAAATGGTCTTCTAGGTTTCCATTATATGTGAGGAAATTATCATCCATGTTCCCTTTGTGATAAATGCATTTAACAAGGATGAGTGCTCTGATCATGATTTTGTAGGATATAAGAATATAAAAAACTGACTAATGTGTTTGGGAATAATTGATCATAATATCATGATTTTTATTTTTGAGTATGATTCATTTGAAGACAAATAGATATTTACTTCTTTGAAGAGATATTTCCGTATGATGGGTGCTCATGATTCTATATTCAGTGAGTTACGATCACTATATAAACCAATAAATTCCATCTGAATCGAGCCCCATTGGTTCCCAGAGAATATTTTTAGGCCACATGATCCTTCTAGTGCATGAAAGATCCATATTTAATATGAATATCAATAAACATGGATCCCAAAAAAATCCAATTTTTTCTACTATTGGGATGTGTATGAATAAAATCGGATTGATCAGTTCTGAGAACCTATAAAGAATCAGAAGTCACCTAGACCCTTACTGTAATATATAATACCATAAAGTATTTCCTAAAATCCTCTTTGTATTTATGAATACTTATTGGTGTCTAGAAGGGTAATAAGTATCCGTGATAATAAATAATCCAAAAATGAATATTACCCAAAATCTATATGTCTAAGTACGATGGATCCATACCATCAGTCCAGGTCATCCAAAAGTCCATAAATTATTTTATGATGAGCGAGATAAAATTAGAGAGTCTAAGAAGGTCCCATAAAAACATAGCCCACTCACTTATCAGGATAAGTAAAGTCAAACATTCCATATTTATGGACCTACTAAATAAGAACATATATGCAAATGGTAATTAAATAATTTTCAATTTATTCTAAACTCATATCTATTGTTATAAATGATTATGAGATTTAATTCACTAATTTTAGAATCTTTTAAACTTATCATGTTTAAATGTGTTTACTATTAAATTGTTACAACCAAAGGCTATTATGAAAGTATTTTTTTTCCAATTTGATGTTGGATTGGGATTTTAATTTTTGTTAAGTTAGATGGAAGACTCTTAACAATACATAAAGTATAATGAAGATTCTTATGGAAAAATTCTAAAAATATTGAAATGACATATGCAACACTACAATATCCAATATGACACTGTGAAATTCATGTGAGGATTAATAATTTTTAGAAATTTAGACTTCATAAGGATAAAAGTTGGACTTCATAAGGTTAATACATTTTGTTACACCTATAAGAATACCGTTAAGGTGGATTGATGAACACAAGCCATTCTAGTGATTTATATTTTCCCACACCATGGTAGATAGACTAAACCATTAATGTTTTCCAAAAAAGTTTCAATAAATATAGAATGAGGGTGCTAATTCCATGATGATTTATTACATGTTATAAAGGGTATATAGATAGATTTGAGTGTTTTAGATATTTAGTTCACCACATCATGAAAAATAATTCCCTCCAAGAAAGTTACCAGGAATATTCTTGGTAGTTTTGGAGACTTTTCAACATGCCATGTAACATCCATCATGTCACAAAAAAGAATCATCCGAATCAAGGAAGGAGTACCACACCATAAATGTGAACCAGGTGAATTTTTAGTGGTTATCGATATCTGTGGACCTCAATTACATGTAATTATATTCTTGTTAAAATAGGATGAGATTATAAGAGTTCTATTTATTAAGGCTTTTTCTATACCATGACAAATCTGGTAGTTGACATAAGTTAATAGAGAAATAGACCCATCACACTATGAATATATCAGTCACATTGTGATTTCTAAATTGTTGAGAGATCCTAATAGAATTGATTACATTGATATTTTTGGATGGTTTGTTTTTTTCAACACCAATTAACTTCCCAATAAAAAATAAATGGAAGAGATGAACTGGGATTTGATTTGAGGGATGAATTTCAAGTATATGTTAATGTAAGATGATGATCATTTGAATTTTAAATTGAAATATTAAGGATATATCAGATCTAGGAGGAACATCACGTAAGTATAAGAGATAAGATATACATAGATATGGAATAAAGGATCAGTATATATAATAAAAAAAAGAGTTTCATCATATATATTTAATTATGATTAGAAATTTTTTAGGTTTAAGTACATTGAATATTAGGCTGAAAGAACACGTCTGTGAACATCGTTAAAGATCTGTTGTTTGAAATGTATTGCATCATTTAGAGAACCCTTGTCTTTTCATGTTGAATCCTTACTAGATATCATTTGAATAATCTACTTTTGTATCATGTATGTAATATCACTTTTGATATTAGTGCGTAGAAGAGAGAAAGAGATTATAAAACATGGTTGAGCAGTGATATCTTCCTAATGTTGCAATCACATTCTAGTGATGTAGTGATTTTGTAGCTTATCAAATCAACATTGATATATGATCCTTGTATATAGCCCATTTTTCTGAACCAAGTAAAATAAAATGTTCATTACCTCTATGGTATCTGCATTCTGATTATGCCAAAAAGAGGATAATGTTGTGTTTTCTAGTATGAAGAAAATATCTCATTAGTTAAAATAATGAAAAAATATCACCACACAATAATTAATTATCCATCCTATTATGGTGTTTAGTGATTCCTTTGGTCACACCAAGTGTTATCCGAACCACTAATTATTTACTTTAATTTATTGACTTGATGAATCTGTTTTGAAGAACATCATCAGTTCCATGGGAGTACCTCAATTTTATTTATTTAATTATAGGACTTGGACAAATATAATGATATCAAATATATTATCTCATGGTCTATATTTCTATGCTATTGTTTTACATGGAATTCAAGTTACTGATTCCACTTATAAATCACTAAAAAATCATATAGTAAGATGTTCAATGATATTTCTGAGGCACAATATTTCATTTCATTAACATTGTCCAATCAAAGATATATGAAGGTGATGTATTTTTTGAAGACAAATGGAGTATGGAAAAAAGAAGACAACATCTTTTAAGGTGATAACAAAATTAATGAATTGAGGATTCACACCTCACAAAAACAGTTTTATGACTAGAAAATGGGTACTCATGAAAACATATATGGTTGTTTTATTATATTAATGATTTATTTGGTTCCATACATGGACTTGGTCATTAGATCACAAAATATAATGTTGTGAAGAATATTATTAGAAGTTTCCACCACTGTATAATCCATAATTATCAAATCTTTGAGAGATAAATCATTCTGATTTTTATATTAACGAAATGCATAAAAAATTAGTTTCTTATAAAATGTGGGTGAAGACAAAGAGAACATTAGAGTATTATTTTAAATAAATTTCATTTAATTCTATTGAGAATAAAGAAATTTTTGGAAAGTGATATTAAATATAATATCAGTGATGAGATGTAAACCATCATTTTAAGAAAATTTAAAATTGGAAAATGAATATTTGAGGTTATATAACCATTATATTATTTTAGTTGTTAGATAGTTAAACAAATTTATCTATGTTATTTGATAAAATATGATGAATAATATTGTGGGATTTAATTTTCAACAAAAAAGATTAATAAGTTTCCTCTTTTAGGGAATTATAATTTGGCTTATGAAAATGGAATTACAATATTGAGGAATGTATTGATCAGTAACGTGGAAGAAATTATTGAGGAATATTCAATAGAAGGTGTTGAGATTGATTTTTTTAGTTATTGAATATGAATTTATGGCTATGTAGAGAAGTATAAAACATAAACAAAAGACAATGATCAACCTTCTGGTGTTTTTTATAAGAATGGGAAATTTGAAGGTTTAATTGAGGTGTATGATCATTTGATAAAGAAGAACTGAAAAATTATAGGTTTGTTAAATTAATATTCATGTTAGATTAATGAATATGGAGATGATTTTGATCAACTTGAGTATATTATCAAATAATGTATGGAAAATCATATAAATTCCAAGGAAGATATGAATTATACATTGAAGGATGAGGAGTTGAATAAGAACATTGATGAACATAAAATATCTATAAAATAGAAATTAAAATGTATTGAAGTAATTGATTTGGATGTTTTATCATTAAAGATGATGTTTGAATCTGATATAAAAACTGAAGATTCAAAGAATAAGAATTTTTTTGGAAAATTATCAAATAAATTCCTGAATGAATGGAAATATTAATGGAAAAAAACATTTTATGAAATTATAATTGATCAAAGACTAATTAGATTATGTAGAATTTCCATGGATATGATGGTGAAGCTTTATGAAAAATAAATCAAGGCAGAAGAGTATAGGAAGGTAAATGAAGGGAGACTATTTTCAATCATTAAGAACATTTCAACAATAAATTATTTATAGAAAAAAAAAGATATATGTGCAAAGATAGTGGTAATAATATCCTTAAACACATGAAATTCCAATTTTGTGCTTCTTAGGAAACATTATGCCATATTGTGGGGAATCTTAATGTTATCTCTATATTGAACCTATTGTGAGTCGACAAATGAGGGTTGGGATATTCACATTATATAGATTAATGAAATCATTTTATTGATACAAATTTTAATACTCAACGTTTTGGTATAAATTAGTGGATTACATGAAGATAATAAGTATTTTTTTTTCATAAAATTGAAATGATATTTTATATAAATAAATATAATTCATTTTCATTTAATAATTTGTTTTGTCCACTCAATGAAGAAGAATTAAAATTAGAAACTTGTTCTAAAATTAATAAGACCATATAAAAAAGTATGAAATCATATTGGGATTCATTTAAGATAAATAAGGAAGATCGAGAAGGTTAGCATGACTAGAATTTCTTAGAAAGCATCAAATAATAGATGCACATAGATTTTGGAGAGTGGATTTTTATTACATTTTAAATTTAATTTAAAATTATTGAATAATGTAAAATGTATAGTTTATGGATAAAAGAATTTTGAAAATTATGGGAATTTTATGATTAATGGGAGGGGTATAACAAGGTTGGTAGAAGATGAATTGTGAAACACCAATGCTCTTTATGTTAATGGAATTTCCCATAAATAATTATGTTTTATTCTACATTGTGACACAATTTTAGTGGTCACATTCAACTAGAATGGATACAAAATTAAATGGAAATATGGAAATTATATTATGTAATGTTATAGAATAAATGGAAACATATATTAGGTTAATGTAAAAGAGAAAACATATTTCATTTTAGAACAGATGTTTTTGAATTATAGTCTTACGAATATAAATTAGTTAAGTTTGGAAAATCTTTTGAAGTTGATGAATGAAATTTATATTCCCAATCTGAAATGAAATTTGGAAAAGAGCAGTGATACTTATATAATATAAAATATATTAATAAATCTATATCACCAAATGTTGAAAATGGGTAGAAATCTACTTAAAATGATATGCGTAGAACCTTAAAGGTTTCATAAATGTATTGTGAAAAATACTATATTATATTTGATTATAATTATAATACAATGTTTAATATCATGTTTCTATATGAGTAAACTGATGTGATAGAGTGAATCAAGTGGTTATGAAAAAGCATGGATATTTAAACGAGGATAATGGTAAAATTTCCTCAACAAAAAAATGTTACATGATATACATAATATGAAGTAGATAAATATTTATAGATCATGGAATTGAGCATGATGTTTCAACCATGAGAGAACTCTAATAGAATAGAGTGGATAAAATGTTGAATATAATGGAGAATATGGAGTTTAATACAATACTTATCAAGAGTCCCATTTCAAATCACAATTATAATGATTTTGTGTATACGAAAATTTAAAATCAGAATCAGGATTTGTAAACTTCTATGGAAATAAATACTCTATATTAAATTTTCCATGGAATAATTCTTATGTTGAAACACTTTATAGTGTTTGGTTTCAAGTGTTTTTTCGAATGAAATAAGGTTATCCGAGAAAATATATAGATATAGTGGATAAATGGATAAATTTAGGATACAAATGTAAGATTAATTATTATAAATTGCATCACAAGTAGTTGAATTATTATGTTAAATGAAATTATGTTAATATTGTTAAACAAAAACCCAAGATTACTTCTAGAATTCCATATTTTAATAAAGACTATGAAAAATATAAAGAAAATGGTCCAAATAATTTTGATAAATACAAGTATGAATCTAATGAAGAGGATTCTGAACACAAATCAGTGGCTGAGGATATTTATGATGAGATATGATTATTTTCGACAAAATTTATACGATTACTAGAATGAAATGGTCTGATGTGTGCTGGGTAGTATATTATTCTTATCATACAAAGGAGGTTCCATAGTTAATCTATTTATTTTATGTTTACCATTATTTTTTGCATCAACTATGGGTTTATACTTGAGTGGATCGATTATAGGGGTTAACTAGTTTGAAATCACTGGTATCAAGCACAACATTTTCAAATGGTCACCCATGGGTTTTTTCGTGGTGCCAGAAACACCCAACGACTCTCACATCCATGATTCATGGACCTTATTTCCAAAAGATAGATTTAGTTTTATGATTTGACCAATGAAACTTAATAAATACTATTGGTAGAGAGGATGTGAACTTGGGATAATCTCACCCTTTTTGGAGAAACTATTTCCTATTCTAGGACTCTCTTTTAGATTTAAGCTATGTTTATATTTTCATGAATCCTTGGTTCATTCCCAAGCTTGTGTCCATGGATTATCCCTAGAGAAACAATGAATCATTGTAGAAACCCAAAGCTTGACGTACATGAACATTACATTACTTTTACGGAATACTTAATATATAATAAAAACAGACACACAAGGAACATAATAGTTTAGTGTCTTTGGAAACCTGGAACGTAATCTTCTAATCGTGGTGAAAGATCTTCAACATCTCCCATAAAGATCTTCCCCTTTTTTTCCTTACCTAAAACCTGTTTTTATATCCTGGGGAAAAGAAAACATAAAAAGGGTGAGATCAAATGCTCAGTAAGGGTAAGCATGGATAAAATAAAACATACCATATACATTTGAACTTAAAAACATGAACATAACGTTTAAACATCAAAAGCTTGAGCAATGAAATAAAACATGGATATATGTATGTCATAGATCATAAAGAAACATTAATAATGATAAAATAGAATGGGAATAAAACATTTAATTGTGGAAACCATTAAGAACATGATATAATTTCCATAGTAGCCAACGCATTGTTGTCAAGACCATCTTAGTGGACAAAGTCCCTTTCTGAGTTGAGTTCCCTCCTCATTCTAGTACTGTATTACTGAACCGGATTAACTTAACATTCCAGCCATGTCTAACTCATGAGATATAAATCTTTACACAATGAATTGGAGGGATATATAGGTCCCACCCATCTCATAATGAAATCATTCTTACTTGTGCCACAAAATAAACATACATCATTCATAAAAACCCAAGAAATAAAATGGGTTTCATAAACATCACCCATCATCACATAATCTATATAAAAGAAATGGATATCATTTCATAATAAGAAATGTGAAACCATGTATATAATAGAGACATTATACTTTAAACATACACATATGAAATAATGTCATCTTAGATGAAAAATGGTTTTCATAAAACACTTGAAATGTATTCTTGAGGAAAATATCCTTTTTTCTTAAAAATCATTTTCTTTTCACAAAATGTCATGCAATTTTAAAAGAAAATGATTTTTTTGAAAATAGTCATGAAATATTTTTGAGGAAGCTTTATGAAAATAAGGCTTTATAAAACCGTAAAAATCCTCTCATTCCGTATAAGTTAAAAAAACATTCTTCTCGTACTTTTGCCGGAAAAGTCAAAAAGTACCTCGTAAAAGAAAGATTCCAAAAATACCATGTAGTAAAATTCAAAAATGGGTAAAAAGTACATTAAACATACATGAAAACATTTTTATAAAACATAGACATGGATGATAAATATAACCCTAGTAAATACTTACGAATAAGCAATCTCGGATAAAAATGAGATTTGCAAAATTATCGCTTACGTTAGGTCCGATATGCTTCGTACGTATCCGAACCTAATATATAATGATTTAAATAATGTCATTGACTTATTACAGAATCATATTAATTGTTATGATATCATATATGTTTCACTTATGACTTTATATTACCCGTTCTTTTGTAAATTCCATGTTAAAGCAGTGTTTTGGGTAAAATCATTTCATTTATCGTATGTGTTTTGACATGTCGTTCTTGATATTATTACTTATATCCTGATTTAAATAATTCCATAATGTAAAACATTATTTATATATAATATATATTCATCATATACATATATATATTATAGATCGATAAAAGGAATAAAATACACCGTTCATGGAGACGGTAGGCCGTACGTACGCATGAATGCTGTTTTCGTTTCCTTATTGAATTGAATGGAATTAAGTAGATGAAATACATATACATAAATCCAGTAGCTTTATAATGTCATATATTTCATTATTATTTCTTATATATACTTTATAATCATTCTTAAATGGTTAACATGGAGAATTAATCTCATCGCGTCATGGAGACGGTAGTCCGTACGTACGCACGAGCGATGATATCGTTCCAATAATTATTGAATAGAATTGGAGTGGATGGTATAATATATCAGAATCTGTATGATGTTATAATAACTATTTATAGTTAATATTTACACCATTATACCCATCCAGGTAAGGTGGTGTTGGAAAAACAAATTACACCACGGCGTAGAGACGGTATTCCGAACGTACGCACGCACGGTGATTTCGTTTTCCGTAGGATGGATAAATGGTGAAATAGGGTTGTTTCAAACTTATAATAACATATAATTATATCAGTGATACTTATGTTATTACTTCATGATAAAAAAACTAAAGAATAAGAAGTGGATGAAGAAATAAAGTTGAAAGAATCGGTAACGAACATTACCTCTTCTTTAAAGGGCCTCTTTGAGACCTCCTCTTAGGGAACTAAAATTGGTCTTTGAAGAAGACCAAGACCTATAGGATATTTCTAGGGAAGTGGAGAAGATAATTGGGCAGTGGTTGGCCGAGATTGAAGGCTCAAAGTGGTGTGAGGAAGAGAGGGAGGAGGTGCCCTTTTATAAGGGAGGGGAGGGGAACCTTTGGAAATCTAAAGAATATTAATTTATAATAAATCTAAACCCACTTAAAAACCTCCAAAAATGACTCATATTCGAATATTATATGAGATAGGGTTTTAATCGCATCAACCAATAAAATTTATACATGTTAGGAATTTATTTAAAACATTATCAACTTGATTTATCCTTACTTAATCAATTTAATTTTATTTGTGGTAATAACATTCTAAATTTTAAATTATAACACAAAATTACTTATTAGTTGTGAATTATCCATAATTGGATACTTTATAACATTTTAGACCATATAAATTCAAATTTATAATTTTTAAATATTTTTGGGATTTTTAAGCAATTTTATAATATGTTATTTTTATAAAATAACAATAGTGTCAATTTTGACACTATTCATTTATTTGAATTTAAATAAACTATTTACAGAATATATGTTCGAAATAAAAGCTTTTATAGATTAAAAAAAGGTCATATTTATCTATAAAAGTAGTGGAGAACATTAAATAGTTCATATAATATTTATTTTATTATTTTTAAAACCATTTATTTGGTTTATCTCTTAATAAAATAATTACTACAACATTTTTGTATAAATATTTTATATACTTATTTGTTGCATAAAAATTAAAAATAAAATCCTATAATGAATATAAATCTATTACCTTTCACAATAATACTTTTACTCAAATTTATCATCTTAAAATAACAATATGTAAATTGTTATATTTATTAAATTATGAAGGTGAAAACATTTCCATCATTTAAAATAAAATAATATAAGTGTCATGATCACTTTTATAGAACTCCATACGGTTATATATTTTTTAATTGGACGATTAAGGTGTATAGATACCCTACCAATAAGTTTTGGTCAGGTTTTTGGTCCTTTTAATGGGTATTATTATTTCAATAAAAACTATATTACTGATTTTTCACTTAATAAATAATTTCTGCATCCTTAATGTATCACCATTAAGGACAATTATTTAATCCCTAAAAATTTTAAATAAATTATAATGATGTAGATAATATTATTATATTTCTGGATACTATTTATGTTTGAAGTTTTATGATGTTTATCACTAAATTAAAATTATTATACTTATAAGATTTAAGAGAGTGACATGTTGTCACTTTCTTTGGTTTTAATAAAAATTAAATTATTTTCATGGTCAAAAGTCCATAAAATGAATGTAATCCAACCCTTAGGAGATATGGGTTGACTTATAGTCATTAAATAGAATTTTGGCATGTGTTATGGTAATTTAATAATATTATATTCAACCTTAATTACCCGATTTACCTTTAACTTGGGTAAATAAAATTTACCATAGTTACTATTCATAATTACTAAAACTAAAAAGTAGCCTATTAACATAATTTGGACCCAATGATTCCAAATATGAAATCCATTTTTTTTAAATTCAATAAACAGAAGTTTCAGAAATTAAATTAAAATTAATCCCGTTGTCGAATGAAAATGGGTTTTTGTTTAAAACAATGCAAAAGATTGAATTGATTTAACCTAAGAATTCAATGTAAAATCACTGATAATGACATACATTATATTAAATGGTAAAAATATATTCTATTTATACTTTAAAACCATTCAATATTATAATTTAACCACATAAATTATTACGATAAAAAAAAGTTGTTTTTAATTAAAATATAGCGTGTTTTTACTATTCATTAAAATATGAAAGTTATCAGAATAATATGAAAAAATTATCCAAGGTAAAATTTTATATCCTAATTCCAAAGAATAATTTTATTTTGTAAAATTGAACTTATAAACATGTAAAAAACTAGAATTAATGTGGGTGCGCCATCAAAAGGCGGCAAAACTGCATTTTTTTTGAAAAATACTTATTTTACCTGAAAAATTTATTTTGTTCTTATACCATGTTCTAGAAAATGTGTAAGATGAATAATAATGTTATAAAATTAAAAATTCAGTTAATACTATTCATAATGGCTAGTTCATAATAATATTATAATAATATATCTTTGTTTAGTAAAACTCGGTATTGCGTACAACACACGCTATCGAGGAAGGTCGTGATTGCGTGTAATGAAAGCCAAGTTAGGGTTGCGTGTTGTGAAAGACTCCTTTGTTGTTTCATATAATATAATCCAACCATATTTCATTTATTCATTGAATATTTATATATATATATATACACTCAATGTTGCGTAGAATGACTATTATCAAACAAACTTGAAATTGTGTGTAACACAATCTATGAATAGCGTTGCGTATACTACAAGCTAATACGGTGTTGCGTATAGCACAATATAATCTTTTTGTAGCATAAAAAACATGACATCAAATAAATTAAAAAGAATACTTATCATAAAATATAGGGTTGTTACATTCTACCCCCCTTAAAATGAATTTCTCCCTCGAAATTCGTCGGGGTTATGCATGGTTTTCTACTTGAAAGTTTCTTTAATTGAAACCCACATCGTAAAAAGGAATACCAAAACTTAGCTTTAAAAACTAAAGTATGAAATGTAACGGTTACCCAAATTAACTCATCACTGGGTTTCCACGTAGGAGAACATAGGAGAAAATATGGATATGGAAGAGAAATCTAACCATCATGTTCTGATAGAGAGTGGTAGAGAACATGGCTATGAAAAATCCAATAATTAAAAAGCCATAGATTTGTGATGATCTAAGGTACCATCTGATTCATTGGATATAAGGTCACTAGGACAACATTTTTGGTTTTCAAGATCATTTCCCTAATGTTGATGAAATTGTAAATAGAAGAAATACTTTCGTGATTTTGGTACAGTCTCACTGTTGTTCATTATTTGGACAATTTCCACTTTATCTCTTAAATAAATGAAGTTGAATTTGTCATTCGTGAAGTGTTAGCAGCTCATTTGATAGAATGATGGGTTATTCCATCTGTCTCAAACAAAAGGTTATAAAAGTTATCAAAAATACATAAGTCCATCTATAGTGAGATTAATCATATATGGTTCCTAAACTGGACTTATACTTCATATATCATACTTCTTAATATAATAAAACTAGTTTCTACTAAACAGGGACTTCCTGTAGGCCAGTGGTAGGCAATAAAGGCCAGTCGCACTTCGGTTGTGGGTTTGATTCCCACAGCCTTGTCCGACATGATGGGCTGTCGCCCGTCCTGAAGGTTTTCCTTTTTCTAAACCGACATTACTATAAAATCCCATCAATAATATTAAAAAAATTTCTATCCTTAAAAAATACTAAATTATGTCCAACATAATCCATTACAATATTTAGGGTTATCTAAAATACTTCGGTCCATGCTCATAGTATAAAGAAAACGATTACATGTAATGTCATCAACCAAGCATGTGAATACCATCATTTATCACCCATATATCTTGTTGGTCACATTCCAATCACGTGAATACCTTAATCATGTATTTTCTTGCAAAATGAATTCCCATTAAACCTTAGAGAAAACATGAATGCTGTAAAAATTTAACTCTTTCCACATACCAAAATCCAAAAATTCTATATACTCAAACCATGATATAACCTTCTCCTTATATCAGTCATGAGCTCATGAATACTATCAAACATTTAATTTTCTCCTTATCCCTTCATTATGTGCATATCATCTACATTTCAAAAATATATGAATAACCTTTCATGGATACTGGTACCATTAATCATACACTTTCAAAACTCAAGGACAGACAATAGTGTAACAATCCTTAGATATCTCTTTATTCTATAGTACCACGAGATTACTTATACAACATTACACTTGATAAACATGTAATCATTCCACTACCTTCTTAAACCATTGACTGAGCCACAACAATTATTTCATCTCACATATCATTTATAGTCTCTTCATGATCATCAACATAAATATTACCCATACGACAATACTGATTCTCTTCATGAGAATTTCCCTTAGGGAATTATTTTTCATAATGCTCGTACATTCCACATTTAAGACATTTAACCATTGTTGATGTCGTAGAAATACCATTATCCTCATCCATGGTGTTAGCTGAACCTTTTCCTTTGTACTTACTGGCTTTATGTACTTCTTTTCTACACCCAAAGCATCTTCTAGTTCCTTTGAAACATTCTCCTTGATGCCTCTTCCCACATGATTTACATAGGGGAAATTAAACTTTCTTTCCTCTATGATAATCATGAAACTCCATCTTTCTCTTATTAGACGAGTCAGGAAACTTACCAAATTTGAGTTTATTGATCATATTATGACATTGCTGATTTGGCATAATAATGATTTTTTGACTTTCAAATCCCATTTCATTTGGTTTCTCATGAATAATATCATTCCATTTTTCATCATATCCTCCATTATCGTGAATCTTCCTGTTTCCAGCCATTTTCTAAAACCCAAAAAGAATAGTGTGAGAGGAAAAAATCATGATAGCGAAAACAACAAAGTAAAGGGGGAGTACCCTCAATATCAAACATCTTAGGATAAATTATAAGATCGTTAGCGCAATTCTAGGACTATAACCTATACGTATACTTAACCTTAGGGACATCCCTAGACATACCTTAGAAATATCTCTAGGGATCTCACTAACATTTTCGCATCCTAGTTTCCAAAGGTTGACTAAACCTTTCCTCTGATACCAACTATAGAGACCAGAAGCTTGAGGTACATGAACATTATATTACTTTTGCAGAATACTTAATATATAACAAAAACAGACACACAAGGACTGTAATAGTTTAGTGTCTTTGGAAACTTGGAACGTAATCTTCTAGTCGTGGTGAAAGATCTTCAACATCTCCCATAAAGATCATCCCCTTTTTTTCTTACCTAAAACCTTTCTTTATATCCTGGGGAAAAGAAAGCATAAAAAGGGTGAGCTCAAATGCTCAGTAAGGGTAAGCATGGATAAAATAAAACATACCATATACATTTGAACTTAAAAACACGAACATAATGTTTAAACATCAAAAGCTTGAGCAATGACATAAAACATGGAAGTACATAAGGAATAGATCATAAAGAAACATTAAGAATGATAAAATAGCATGGGAATAAAACATGTAATTGTGGAAACCATTAAGCACATGATATGATTTCCATAGTAGCCTAGGCATTGCTTCCAAGACCATCTTAGTGGACAAAGTTGCTTTCTGAATCGAGTTCACTCCTCGTTCCAGTCCTGTATTACTGAACCGCATTAACTTACCGTTCCATCCGTGTCTATCTCATGAGATAAAAATCTTTACCCAATGCATTGGAGGGAGATATAGGTCCCACCCATCTCATAATGAAATCATTCTTACTTGTGCCACAAAATAAACATACATCATTCATAAAAACCCAATAAATAAAATGGGTTTCATAAACATCATCCCATCATCACATAATACATATAAAAGAAATGGATATCATTTCATAGTAATAAAGGTGAAACCATGTAAATAATAGAGACATTATACTTGAAACATACACATATGAACTAATGTCATCTTAGATGAAAAATGGTTTTGATAAAACACTTGAAATGAATTCTTGAGGAAAATATCCTTTTTTCTTCAAAATCATTTTCTTTTCACAAAATGTCATGCAATTTTAAAAGAGAAGGATTTTTTTGAAAATAGTCATGAAATCTTTTGGAGGAAGCTTTATAAAAATAAGGCTTTATAAAACCGTAAAAATCCTTTCATGCCGTATAAGTTAAAAAAACATTTTTCTCGTACTTTTGCCGGAAAAGTCAAAAAGTAACTCGTAAAAGAAAGATTCCATACATACCATGTAGTAAAAGTCAAAAATGGGTAAAAATGACTTTAAACATACATGAAAACATTTTTATAAAACTTAGACATGGATGATAAATATAACCCCAGTAAATACTTAGGAATAAGCAATCTCAGATAAAAATGATATTTGCAAAATTATCCCTTACCATAGGTCCGATATGCTTCGTACGTATCCGAACCTCCAATATAATGATTTAAATAGTGTCATTTACTCATTACAGAATCATATTAATTGTTATGATATCATATATGTTTCACTTATGACTTTATATTACCCATTCTTTTGTAAATTCCTTGTTAAAGCAGCGTTTTGGGTAAAATCATTTCATTTATCGTATGTGTTTCGACTTGTCGTTCTTGATATTATTACTTATATCCTGATTTACATAATTACAGAATGTAAAAAATGATTTATATATAATATATATTCATCATATACATATATATATTATAGATCGATAAAAGGAATGAAATACACCGTTCATGGAGACGGTAGGCCGTACGTACGCATCGACGCTATTTTCGTTTCCTTATTGAATTGAATGGAATTAAGTAGATGACATACATATAAATAAATACAGTAGATTTATAATTTCATATATTTCATTATTATTGCTTATATATACTTTATAATCATGATTAAATGGTTAATATGGAGAATTAATCTCATCGCGTCGTGGAGACGGTAGTCTGTACGTATGCACGAGCGATGATATCGTTTCCATAATTATTCAATAGAAATGGAGTGGATGGTATAATATATCAGAATCATTATGATGTTATTATAACTATGTATAGTTATTATTTACACCAGTATACCCATCCACGTAAGGTGGTGTTGGAAAAACAGATTACACCGCGGTGTGGAGACGGTATTCCGTACGTACGCACGCGTGGTGATTTCGTTTTCCGTAGGATGGATAAATGGTGAAATAGAGTTGTTTTCAAACTTATAATAACATATAATTATATTAGGGATACTGATTTTATTACTTCATAATGAAACAACTAAGTAAGAATAAGTGGAAGAAGAAATAAAGTTGAAAGAATCGGTAACGAACATTACCTCTTCTTTGAAGCGCCTCTTTGAGACCTCTTCTTAGGGAACTATAATTGGTCTTTGAAGAAGACCAGGACCTATAGGATGTTTCTAGGGAAGTGTAGAAGAGAATTTGGAGGGGTTGGCCGAGCTTGAAGGCTCAAATTGGTGTGAGGAAGAGAGGGAGGAGGTGCCCTTTTATAAGGGAGGGGAGGGGCACCTTTGGAAATCTTAAATATATTAATTTATAATAAATATAACCCCACTTAAAAACCTCCAAAAATGACTCATATTAGAAGTTTAGATGATATAGGGTTTTAATCTCATCAACCAATAAAATTCAGACATGTTAGGAATTTATTTTAAACATTATCAACTTGATTTATCCTTACTTAATCAATTTAATTTAATTTGTGGTAATAACATTCTAAATTTTAAATTATAACAAACAATTAGTTATTTGTTGTTAATTGTCCATAATTGGATACTTTATAACATTTTAGACCATATAAATTTAAATTTATAATTTTTAAATATTTTTGTGATTTTTAAACAATTTTATAATATGTTATTTTTATAAAATAACAATTGTGTCAATTTTGACACTATTCATTTATTTGAAATTAAATAAACTATATACAGAAGATATGTTCAAAATAAAAGCTTTAATAGATTCATAAAAGGTCATATGTATCTATAAAATTAGTGGTGAACATTAAATAGTTCATATAATATTTATTTTATTATTTTTAATACCATTTATTTGGTTTATCTCTTAATAAAATAATTACTACAACATTTTCATATAATTATTTAATATACATATTTGTTGCATAAAAATTAAATATAAAATCCTATAATAAATATAAATATATTAACTTTCAAAATAATACTTTTACTCGAATTTATCATCTTAAAATCACAATATTTAAATTGTTATATTTATTAAATTATGAAGGTGACAACTTTGGCATCATTAAAAATAAAATAATATAAGTGTCATAATCACTTTTATAAAACTTCCAACGGTTTTATATTATGTAATTTGATGCTTAATGTGTATATATACACTACCAATAAGTTTTGGTCAGGTTTTTTTGCCTTTTAATGGGTATTATTATTTCAATAAAAACTATATTACTGATTTTTCACTTAATAAATAATTTCTCCATCATTAATGTATCACCATTAATGAAAATTATCTAATCCTTAAAAATTCTAAATAAATTATCATGATATAGATAATTTTATTATATTTCTGGGGACTATTTATGTTCGATGTTTTATGGTCTTTATCACTATATTAAAATTATTATACTTATAAGATTTAAGAGAGTGACATGTTGTCACTTTCTTTGGTTTTAATAATAATTAAATTATTTTCAAGGTGAAAAGTCCATAAAATGAATCTAATCCGACCCTTAGGTGATATGGGTCAACCTTTAGTCATAAAATAGAATTTTGTCATGTTTTAGGGTAATTTTATAATATTATATTCACCCTTAATTACCGGATTTACCTTTAACTATGGTAAATAAAATTTACCCTAGTTACTATTCATAATTCCCAAAAATAAAAAGTAGGCTATTAACATAATTTGGACCCACTGATTCCAAATATGAAATCCATTTTTTTAAATTCAATACACAGAAGTTGCATAAATTAAATTAAAATTAATCCCGTTGTCGAATGAAAACAGGTTTTTGTTTAAAACATTGCAAAAGATTGAATTGATTTAACCTACGAATTCAATGTAAAATCAATTCTAATGACATACATTATATTAAATGGTAAATATATATTCTATTTATACTTTAAAACCATTAAATATTATAATTTGACCACATAAGGTTTTACGATGAAAAAAGTTGTTTTTAATTAAAATCTAGCATGTTTTTACTATTCATTAAAATATGAAAGTTATCAGAATAATATAAACAATTTATCCAAGGTAAACTTTTATATCCTTATTCCAAAGAATAATTATATTTTGTAAAATTGAACTTATAAACATGTCAAAAACTAGATTTAAAGTGGGTGCTCCATCAAAAGGCGGCAAAACTGCATTTTTTTGAAAAATAATTATTTTACCTGAAAAATTTATTTTGTTCTTATACCATGTTCTAGAAAATGTGTAAGATGAATAATAATGTTATAAAATTAAAAATTCGGTTAATACTATTCATAACGGCTAGTTCATAATAATATTATAATAATATATCTTTGTTTAGTAAAACTCGGTATTGCGTACAACACACGCTATCGAGGAAGGTCGCGATTGCGTGTAATGAAAGACAAGTTAGGGTTGCGTGTCGTGAAAGACTCCTTTGATGTTTCATATAACAGAATCCAACCATATTTCATTTATACATTGAATATATATATATATATACAGTCAATGTTGCGTAGAATGACTATTATCAAACGTACTTTAAATTGTGTGTAACATAATCTAAGAATAGTGTTGCGTATACTGCAAGCTAATACGGTGTTGCGTGTAGCACAAGATAATCTTGTTGTAGCATAAAACACATGACATAAAATAAATTAAAAAGAATACTTATCATAAAATATCAGGTTGTTACAATCATGACTATGCGTGGGTGTGGAATCTTCTATATGTTTCTGAGGTTTTCCATCAATGGAAGGATTAGTATTTATCCAGGGTTCCCCATCTATGTTACCCCTTTATGGATAAATTAGGAATTATTTGGTCATTCACTCAGACAATGATTATTTTGAGACACATGGGATGGTGACCTATATTTTATCATCATCCAGGGGGATAGTAGTTGTTTTGACATCAGGATCTAACACATAATATGGGATTCCAATGTATCCTCATGAGAGGATTCATAATCCACGTTGTTTTGTGTCACTTTATAGGACACATCACCTTTTAAGGTTGTGTGAAAAGGACCCGACCATGGAAGTTATAATAATATGGGAAGGTTATATAGATGAAATGTTACATGGAAAAGATGGTGTGTTACTTATGCTAAGGTATCCTGATATACCTTGAAGAGATTTGGTCTCTCAGAACTATGTGACCTTATCGAGAATGTGTCCAAAAGAACATTAGGGTGATTCAAGTTTTGGGTTTGGACCTCAAAGAGGCTTCGTATATATCCAAGTGAGTTTGGAATCAAATCCCTGATACTTTGGTTTGAGTTGAGACTTATAATTTTTAAGAGGCCCATTAAGGGAGCATAATTAGGTCTTATACATGGAATATTCCTATTTGAGGTGATTTTATCGAGGCTTACACCTTCTAAGAGGCCCATTTGGATTGAAATTGCAGATTACATATATGGATAAGGCCTAGTTCTTCATATTGATATTGGGGCTTAAATTTAAGGGTAAGGACCATTTGGATTGATTTAAGATCATGTAGATGTCATGATCTCTACAAAACTCCAATCTCATGTGAGTCATGCTTGGTATGAGAAACAAGATGTGAAATTGTTCTATAGATCGCACGCCCCACTTCATTTGCTGATATATGGTATTGGATCTCAAAGGGTGGGAGAGAGGGTGTTGAATATTACCATTTAATATCTTGTTTTTAAATCAGGGATAATCATATTTAAAGACCTATTTGAATATATACTAGGGGAAGGAAAATAGGAGCACAATTTCCACATATCATAAGAAATTGTAGAGGATTACCTTAATGGGAGTGCCATGAATTGGTTCCATAGGGAATGATCTCATTCCTTGTCCAATAGAAATGAAAGTGTAATCCCGTTTATTCTTTCATGAAATGAGGATGTTCACATTAAAACTCCAAGGTTAGAACATTTGTTACCATGGGAATGTAAACTCAAGGTCATTACAGGGGCCAATATCAGTTTTGGGGTAACCAAAATGGTTCTGCTTAACATGGGTATATAAAATCAATGGATACTTTGGTGTTCCATAAGGTTTTACCATAAATGTCTAGTGGGTTTAGAAGAGGCCATGGAAAGATTTCATTAGAATGGTTCGTAGAGGGTCCAACATGGGGGATGATGATGCGACAAAAGTGAATGACCGAAGATAGAGAGTGGAACACCCCAGTGTAGCTTGTCCTGCATAGCATGTTCTTATGTTGTATGGGGCTTCTCCATCATAGGGGGTTCTTATGTAGAAATGTGGACTTTAGAATACCATGGTGGTATGTGGACCTAGGTTCAGTCCATGTAGCGCTTCACTATGTGGGTCCATGTTCCGTCCTCATAACATAAAGCTATGTGAACTCGAGTGCCTCCCACATAGTGATTTGCTATGCGGGACATAGTTCCACCCACATAGAGAGTTTCTACATGGGATGTGTAGCTATAATGTATCCATTGGTTCTGTACCACATGGGGGATTTGTACATGATTTTTTAAAATCATGGAATTTCAATTGGTTTTAGTTTGTTTTCCTCTTCAATTATGTGTGTCAGAGTTTTACCTTTAGGTAATTGTCAAAGGAGTCTATCTTTTACCGAGATATAAATCGCTAATTTAATCATTTAAGCCAATCTCCTATATCTATTGATCCTTATATCCTATGATTTTTTATTCTTTATTCATATCTCATTGACCTCTATTTATATTAAATCAAGGAAGTAGATACCGTTGTAGTCGCTTATCTATGATGAGGTCACGATCCCTCTTCTGCAGAAGCCCATATAAGATAGGCGACCCATGGATGAATTTTCTTTTAGGGTGATGAATCTAACTTTTCCATATAATTTATTCTATAATTCAATGTTTAAAATTCCATAATAGAGTTATTTTAAGGGTAATTTTCATGTTTTTAGGTTTTAGTGGTATTTTGAGTTTAAATGTAAAAAATGGTCAACTCAGTAAATTTAACTGTTTTTAATCTCTTCTATATTTCAAGAAAATATTGTTAATATTGATCCAAATATAGTGATTAATTTTCTTAGGGTACCCATGTTCCTAGGATACATATTTTTTCAACTGGGAAAAGTCTTGATTCAGATATCTAGATGCCCAAATAAATAATTATTTGTGGAAATGTGTTCTATATTGTAGAGTGGACCCCACCTCCATAATTGAGGTATAACTCTGGATAAACATGTTCAAATTCTTTTATTATATCTATAGTTGAAATATTATTCTATTACATTCATTATTGATGAGTTTAATATTAAAATATTATAATTAAGGCCTTTGTTGAATGGTTCAAACATCTAGAATTTGAAAGGTATCATTAGGCAGAAACAATTCAATTTAGCAATTAATTCATTCCATCTTAACCATGATTCCAAAATGTCTGACAATTTATGGAGGAACACACAAGACAATATGGAACAACTATTATTGATGATGGATATTTGAATCGACCAGTTGATAGGTCATAATTTCATGGGAATTTGGAGGTGTGGTATAAGACAGGCACATGGAAAAAATTAATTTCTCAGAGTAAATCAGCTAAAAACCCTACATCTAGTGGAAAATAGTGATCAAATTTTTAGGTTTAACTAAGGATAAATTAGGGAAAAAAATTTCTAAAGACATATATTAAAAATTTATCCATTATTGTGACATCAACGTGGAAAAATTTGGATGATAATTTTGGATCAAATTCATTCACCCCCTCTCCCTATAAATATGTATCACTTCTCCCATTTCATGATATAGACATTTATTGGGGGAAAGTTTGAGTTTTGTTTCATTAATTGTTCTTTATAATTTTAATATACATTATGTTAGATTTATTCTTATTCTATGAATTCTTTCCTTTTTCCACTTCTTTTTAATTTTGTGTGTCTCCCATAATGCTTCTTTTAACATAGTGTTTGTGGAGAACTAACCTTCAATATTATTCTAGGGGGAATGTGGTGGTATTAGTGTACCTTGAGATTTTATAATTTCTCATATTTTATTATAAGGATTAATTGGTGGTTAAAATTATTCTGGTGGGTGATCTCCCTACTTTCTCTATAAATATTTTCTTCCTTCTCATTTAAAAAATTTCCTTCTCATTGATATCAATGTCATTCAAATGGTGGAGTTCGGATTAGTTATTGATGTCAAAGAGATTACTTATACATACAAATGTCTCGGTGTAGGTTATTACCATCCAAATGATAGGCTGTTTAGTGAATGGTTTTGATCTCTATATTGGGTAAAATAATGAGAACATATTATGAATAACAATGATAGCACCACCATGAAACCCCAAAAACAAAATTTTTCTTCCAATAACCTCTTGGTGGATTATCTCCATTTTTTTGTGTTTTGTATTTTAATTTACTTAATTTTTTTATATTTATATTTCATTCATTTAAAATCCCACAATCTATATTAGTCAAATAGTATTATATTGGGCATAAAATAACAGTGACATTAAGAACACAGTGGGTGTAAGAAGCCTCCTCAAGAGAACAACCATGGTGTGAACACTACATTTAATACACGGGTAAATAAATTATTAACTAGGATTAAATGAATAAAAATAACATACATCAGTCGGTGCCTTTTCCAAGGAGTCCAAGATCTTATACACCTTATTTTTCTAAAAAATAAAATATTAAAAAAAAGAGCATCATTACATATCTTTAATTTCATTGGATAAGGTAGATTATTATGGGGATTAATATATTTATTGTTATATAAAAAACTTTTATGTTGAACCTAGTAGGTAAGAGACATCTAATATCTAAATGGAAAAAAATTACTTGACGCTTCAGTAGAATTTCAATGTTCATGAAAAAGAAATCAAGATGGTTGCATCACTGTCCACAGAAGCTGAAGAAGTTAAAGTTATATGGATGAAATAAAAAAAGGAAATTTGAGGAGAATGAAATTAATATTCTAACTACCTATCAATAAAAAAATTGTGAGTTTTAATAAAGACTTAAAGATCAAATTCCATCCCTACCAAATGAATTTCTGGCTGTCCTACATAAGGAAAAAGAGTTTGATGTTGAATGTTTTGAGGGAGATTTATTTTTGGAGCCTTATTTTTATTCTAATTTAATTATTTATTAATTTAAAACTAATCTACATTATTCTAATTTTGTTTATTTGGCCCCATTAATATAGTCCCTAGATGAATCAAATGAATAAGATATTTGTGTTGAGGAAAAAAGGAGGAGGTAGTCGAGTTGTACACTAATGAAATTGAGGACGATGGAAAAAATGAAGAAATCCTTGAGTAATTTATTTATGAACATGAAATATATGAGAAGATTAATTATATTCTACGAATTTTACCACTAGTGGACAACACTTCTCAATATGAACAAAATAGGGAGCACCCCTATATTCTTTTCCCTCCCCCCTATGGATCAAATATTTTCCTTTTAATCTCTTTTGGGGGATATGGATATTTTATTTTCTTTGGGGGTTCTCACTTCTAAAATTTATTGATGTATTTTTTTGAGAAATATATTATGGTGGATTATAAGAAAGAAACTTCACGCACCTTATTATTGGGGATAAACTACTGCAACTGCCGGACAAGGGGAGTAAAATCCTGGCACCCACATGGGGGGTCTAAACCATGTTCTATCATCTTTTCCTTTATTCTTTATTTTTCATTATTTTTATTATGTTTTTATATTTTTTAAGCTTTATAGGTCAATTTATAGTTTCTATGAGATTAATTCATGTATTCAATTGAAAATTAATGTCAGGGTGTATATTCATTCTCTTTATTGTTCCCCTTATATTTATTTTTTATTGACCTGAAATGAGGGGTGGTTGAATCTAAGTGTGGGGGAGGATCAACCTTATAGTTGTATTTATATTCTATTTTATATTATTTTTCATATTTTTAGGAACTTTAAGCTAAAATAAATATTCTTATCATTTTCCAAACATAATTTTTTTTTTTGAGAAAATTGACATGGTTTTTGAATGAAATGGATTTTAAGTAATTGTTGATGTGAAAACCATTTCCCATGAATTTGATATTCACGATTTTTATGAGTTTGAATTATTTATAAAATCCATTCCAATGAGACACTGACTCAAAATAAATTTCCCATCCTATGAGGTATTCTAAACTATTCTGAAATATTATTTATAATACCTACAATATCTTGAGATAAACTTGAATTTTGTTTGAGAACTAGAATTTTTGATTTTTCACTTTCAATGATTTGGATTTAATGAATGATTTAAATATAACTTAGTCACTAATTAAAATATACATATATTAACTTGATAAATATCCTTACATCTACCCTTCGTTATCCCTTAGATTCCATGAATTACATTATTGGTTTAAGCCACATTAAAAAATGATTTTTCCTTACCTACCCGCACTCTTAGTATTTTTCATGGATATTTCAAGTTTGAGTGAGGGGGAAGGGACTTTCATGTGTGTCCCCAAGTATGTGTTTCATTTTTGGGTGATGTTATGTGTGTTAATATTTTGGGTGGCGTATAATGATATAAGTGGGCTTGAGTAATCATTTCATTATGCTAATTTTGTTTCATCTGATTCTCCTTCATTTTTTTGAAAAATGGATATGAGATTGAATTCCTCATTGTACATTATTTAATGACTCATTTCTTTCTCAATAATCAAGGTAATGGATTTTTATTCCTTCATTTTATACAATTTTTAGCTCATTCTCCATGAACAAATATCAAAAAAGAATAGAAAATAAATATTTTTATTTCAATAGATTTATAAAAAATCAAAAAAGAGAGAACATGGAAGATATAATTATTTTTAATCACTAATTATATTATGTAAAATGTTATAAAAAATTGGGTGGTGTTGTGTTACAAATTTTAAAGTATATTTAAGTGAGGTTCATCCTGTATTTTCACATTTTATTCATGTAATGTACTCAAGAGTCAGTCCTCCTTTTTTCGGCCTAAAAAATTTTCAATCACATTCCCAAAAACCCTAAAGACATAGAATTCACCATGAAAAGTTCTCATGATTGTATTCATTTTCATGGTTCACATTGTGGAGAGATGAGAACTATCACAAGCATATAGTGATACATTCATTTTCTATGTAAGAGAATAACTCTAGATCTAAATTCTCTTAAGTGAAGAGTGAATTAAAAGTCAATATGAGGTAGGTTGTGATTGAGGAATGGATAGATTTATGAGGTTGAAAAAATTTAAATATTATTAATGAAAAGGAAAGGGAATTGGGTTTTCATAGAATATAGATGATGTAATTTTTTTTAAAAATATGGGTGATGTTTTCTCATTTTTGATTGTTGTGTGGATTTTGATTTGAATATATGATGATTGTCTGGGAGTTAAATGCTTAAGTGTGGGAGAGTGATGATGCTGAAATTTTCATATAATTTATTCTTCAACATAATGTTTATAATCTCACAACAATGTTATTTTATGGGAAATTGTTACATTTTTAGGTTTTAGTGGTGTTTTGAGATTAAATGAAAAAATGTTCAACTATGAAATTGTAACTATTTTAAAAAACTTATGTATTTTATGTATATATTTTTCAATATTGATTCAAATCAAGTGATTATTTTTTATGATAACCATGTTCATGAGATATATTTTTTTGAACTTGGTAAAGTCTTGATTATGATATCTGGAGGCCCAAATAAATAATTTGTTGTGGAAATCTGTTTTGTCAAGTGGAGTAGACTCTAACTCCATATTTGAGGCATAAATCTAGATAAAAATGTCCAAATTCCTTTATTATATATAGATATTAATTAGGATTCAATGTGGCTTGTACTTTATGAGTTTAAATCCCAAATCCTTTTATCAAGGCTTTCTTTGAACGGTTCAAACATGTGGAATATGAATGGTATCATTAAGAAGAAATAGTTTCATTGATTAATTAATTAATACCATATTAAATACTCCTCAAAATGTCTAAACGTTTGAATAGGGACACACATGAAATTATGGAAAAAGTCTGTTAATATGGAATGCATGAATTGATAGGTTCTAGGTTCATAATTGTATGGGAATGTGAAGATGTAGAATATGACGTGGCACTTGAATAGAATTAATTTCTCAGAGTAAATTGGACAAGAAGCCAACATAAGATGGAAAATAAAGATCAATTTTTTTGGGGAATTAAGAAGACAATATAGAACAAATGTCATGTATACACCTATTACAAGTTATTCCATTTAATATTAAATCCTCATAGAATCATTTGGAGAATACTTTTGGAGAGAAATATTTCAACCTCTCTTCCTATAAATATCTATATGTTATTCCATTTCAAGATATAGACATTTCAAGGGGTAAAATTTGCTTTTTTGTTATAATTGATCCTTATATTTTGAGTATATATTTGTGTAGATTTATTATTATTTTTTGAATTCTTTCCTTCTTCCATTTCTTTTTAATTTTGAATTTCTCCCACCAAGCATATTTTAACTCAATTTTTGTGGAGAACTAACCCTCACTATTGTTTGAGAGGGGAAGTGGTGGTATTTTAGTTTCTTGAGATTTAATAATGTCTCGTATTTTATTCTAAGGATTCAGTGGTGGTTAAAAAGATTATGTCGAGCGGTCTCCCAACATTCTCAAATATTGTCTTTTTTCTCATAATTAAATCATTTTTTCTCATTGATATCAAATTAATTCAAATGGTGGAGTTTGAATTAGTTGTTTATATATAAGATATTACACTTACATGAAGAGGTCTCATTTTATGGTAATACCATCCAAATGAGAGTGAATTGAGTGAAAATTTTGGATCTCTAATTGTGTAAAATAATGACGACAATTTTGAATAATAATGATAACACCACCATAAAACCCTAAGAATAACAGTTTTCTTTCAATAACATCCTTGTGTCTTTTCTCCCTTTTTCTTTTTGTTTGGTTTTTTTAATTATTTATATATTTATATTATATTTACATTTCATTCATTTAAAATCCCCCCAATCCATGTTAGTTTAGTTTTATTATATTATTTATAAAATAATAGAGACAATAGGAAGATAGTGCATGTAAGAGGCCTCCTCAAGAGATCGAACCTGGTGTGGACACTATATTTCATACAAATAAATTATTGACTAGGGTAAAATGACTAAAAATTCATTTCAACATAGGGGCATTTGATAATCATCTTTAGAAATGAAAATCACCACTATGGTCTCGTAAACGACTTCGTTGAGTTCATGTGGATCTGTCAACTTTTCCTTACCTATGAACCATTTCAGTTTGTGTGGGATGTCATTTGTGGGGAGGATATATCTACCTTATTTACAAAAACAATTTGATTTTGTTTTCATGGAACTAGTTCTACCATCATTCTCCCGTGAACTGTTTAGTTTTTGGGTGCCTTTTCAAATCAGGTTGTCATGCGGAGTAGCGGCCCATGGAGAATTTTTCACTTTGCGACATACATTCTTCCTTTTCCATTTTTAACCCTTTTAAAAAACATTCCTTAAAATATTCCATTAAATATTTTCCTCAATTTTCCAAATAAAAAATATTATTTAAATATCCCTTTTTTTGTTTTCAGGACCCAACAAATACCCCCATTAGAGGTCTCTAATTTGGATGAAGATGAGGCTATTCAGATGTAGAAAGTGGTCTTGATTTGAACTGGTTTGCAGTATGATGGTTTAATTTTCATAGTGTTTACAATATAGTGAAGTGGAAAGTTTCTATTAGGGAAAGCAATTGAATAATCCATTCTCTCCATTACACTATGGTTTTTATCTCTCATCTTTTTGTGGCCATATGGATTATTTTTAATGAATCCATTGAACTTGGAAGGACACTCGAAAAGTGACAAGGTGAATTATCAAATAAGAATATCTCATTGGAACAGATTCATTGAAAAAAGAATGGATGAATTAGGATATGGTAAATCATAAGAATGAAATGACACACATTGAGGTGGTGGTCAATGAGGGTATGTGATTGGGGGAGTATGAGGAAAATTCCATATTTGATGTGGCTAAGAAGGCGGTAGAGTTGCAGGCTAGTGAAACTATTGAGACTGTAACCTTTTCTAAAATTCATCGAGCCATAGAATACTTGAACTTGGTGCTATTACAGTTTTGTGACTCCACTGAGTGAATTTTTTAGTTCCTATGTCTGGTATATATGGAGAGGCTCTAGGTTGTGGATGTTCACTACTTCTTACTCAATTGAACTGAATTTTTTTCTCTCTCTAGTGATTTTCCTTTATCTTTTACTATAACATTATTAAATTGTTGTTGATTGTACTTGTAATGGTAACCTCTACTAGATATTTATTCAAATCATGATATTGGGTAATTAAATTTAATGATCAATTCATGCTCTAATTATTTTCTGAGTCAATGGACTCATCGAGAATAATACGACTATTGATAGGGTCACATAAAAAACCTACAAGATTTGTTCCTTATTATATTATAACCCTAATTTTTCTTATTCCTATTATGGAAATAGTAGGTATATCTTGAATTTTCCCTAGGTTCCCCTTTTTTGATTTTTGACCTACCAAACTTCGTGTCAATTTAATTCTTAATTTCTCGATATTTTACCTAAACCAAGAAATGTGTAGGTTTAGAGAGATAATACTCGACTTTTACCCAGGGTTCCATTTGCAGGGTTTCAACCTTGTGAGTTTAATTTATTTTTTTTATGGTTAGTTTAAATTATTACAAACAGAAACGATATAACTGATGTTTTATGTCCAAGAGCTTTGACCATGAATTATGAGGAAATTGCCCCAAAAGGGTGTATTGGAACATTAACACATAATTATCTAATGCCTTTCAGACATTACTGAGCAATTTCTATTTACTTTAGTTTTATGAAATCTAAATCCAAAACATGATATGGGAAAAGTACATGAGGAGTAACTGTAAGAATGTTTCCCAATATAATGTTGCCATTGGGGCATACAAAGGTAGGAACAACCTATATTGAAGATTAATTTTTCTCTGGTTGACATGCCCTTTTTGGTGGTAAACATATAGAGAGACAACTGGGGAATATTATTCATATTAAAACAGAGGTGTTTTTAGGACATTGGATTTCCATCTATTATGGCCATGTAATTTTGTGGGAATTTGGATTTCTCATGACCATGATGAGTGTCTTATCAAGTATGGGGGAAACCATGTCAACATTTTTTTAATCACAAATGAGATACCACTCCTATAAGAACATAGTCTTTTTAAATGTGGGTTGATGTATGGTATAGCTTAATGTCTTATAACCATTAAATTTTGGATTTATATGAATACGAAGTGGTAAAAGGTTCTCCCATTTCATAGTAGTCTAAGTAGAAATTCACTTCCATCTTCAAGTATGAAGCGGGTAAGGGATATAAGATTTAATCTGGTGGGTTCCTAAATCCAAGGATTATTATGGGGAATGGATGGAATTGGATTGTATGGATGTCGGAAAATCCTCTCCTTAGAATGAATTTTTCTTTATTTGATAAGATTTTTGGATGAAATGTCTGCAAATCCAACCGAGGAATATTATGAATAGTTAAGCATAGGGTTTCTCAAGAAACTAACCATCTATTTTTAATAGACAGGTAATTTTATGGGACTTTAGATTTATCAAGACCTCAAGGAGTTTATTTTTAGAGGAGTGGTATCTAAAATGTATGGGGGTATCCATGTCAACTTTTTTTAAAACCATGAATGAGAGACCACTCCAACAAAAATTTGGAATGTCTAAAGGATGGTTGAAGTATGGTGTAGTTTAATTTCGTATATCCAAGACATTTTTGGATTAATATAAATACCAAGGGGTAAATAGTTCTCTCTTTTCATGGTAGTCTGAGCTGAAATGCTCTGCCATCTTCAGGCATGAAGGTGGGAAGTTATTTTAACTATAATCAGGGGTTCTTAAAGCCAAGGATTAGTGTGAGTCATGAAATCCATTCGGTAGTATGAAGGAAGGAAAACCCTCTAAACAAAAATAATTTTTCTATACTTTATAGGATTTTTATGGGAAATGTATGCAGATCCAACTAGGACATATTATGTATAGTTAAAAAGAGGTGTCCTTAAGAAACTGGCCTTCCATTTTTGATGGTCGAGGAAGGTTATGAAGATTCAGACCTTTCTAGTCACAAATGTTGGTTTGTGAAAGGATGGTGCCTAAATATTAAATGGAAAATTTCGAGACAAAACTTCTTAGGAATAGGTAGAGAAATTTCACCTAGGTAAGAATATGAGTATTCCTTGTGCCTGTGGGACCCATGCATAGAGAGAGGGACATTTGATTCCCTTTGGTGAACCCATGACTGAATGTCAGGTGTCACTAAGTATCATGTGTGGGAAAGAATCAAGTCATACGTAGTTCTTGATGCATGAATCCCTTCATGGGTCTGATCTACACACCAAGAGGGGTATTTTTAAATTGGGGTGGTTAAACCAGGATATAATAATCCAAGCATCGCTACGTATCCTGTATGAGTAGGAACCAAGCCACACATAGTTCCTGATATCGTGTATTTTAATTTCATACAATTAGGACTTCATCTGTGCAGTATAATGTCATTACATTTTGAATTTGGTAGAAAAATTTAGTGTCATGTTGCGGGGATGAATTTACACAGAAACCATGAGTGACCAGAGGAAAATTTGGTCAGGATATATAACATGCTCCAAACATGAGTGGGGAAGACAAGTGTAAACCAGGATTTTGAAGATTTTTTGTATCAAGAAAAATGATACATGGCATGGGGACCCTTACAGAATATGTATGTTGGAAATTCCTTTTCTAAGAATTATTTTTTATCTACTTTACATGCCTTTTTGTTGATAACTTATTCAGTCCCAACTAGATAATATTGTGTATAGTAAAATAAAGGTTTCTTTTGGACACTAATCATCTATCTCCAATATCTAGGGAAGGTTGTGAAGATCTGAAAATTCCCGAGGAATGATGTTTGATGTATGGAAATGTGGATGTTTGAGAATATAAAAAATATCCCAAACATTATTGGTCATGAAATTTAAATTTCCCTACATATATCTTACTCATATGTAGGAGGTTTCTATTTTATTAATGTATCTTTGAATAAGGGAACTAAACTCTCAATCTTCTTTATATGTTTTTATACATGACTATTTTTATTTTCATGGCTTTGTGGTTGAGACTTGGATACAAGGCCTAGGCATCACTACAAACCTCGTAAGAATGAGAATAAAAAAATATGTATTTATTGAGACCCCATGTCGTTTAATGTCATGTGGTATGGATAAAGATGATACATCATGAATAAGGGGAAATGATGCCTCTGAGATCGGGGCATAAAACCCAAACATTGCTAAGTGTCTTTCCGAGGAAGGAATTGAGTATCCTGGTTCTTAAAGGGGTTACCTAGGTATATTTGATAGGATCATGGGGAATGATAATTTTTTATTGATAGATCGACCCATGTTTAGAGATATGGGTGTAACTACATATCATATAGCAGAAAAAATCAAGACACATGTAATTTTGGAGGGCTCCCTATAAGGATCTGGTTCATACCAAAGGAGGAGGGAATTTTTTAGCATGACATAGTGGATGAACAATGTCGAGGGTGATTTCCTTTCAGGTGAGGGCATCGTAATAGTGATGTATAGTTTATCATCGTGCAACTAGGATGTTTGAAACACAGTTTAACATGGTGTTTTGAGAATGAATGGAGAATAAATGTTTGAATTGGATATTTCAAAGAAGGATTGATATAATCTAACATGAATGATGACCCAAGGGACCCTATTCCACACCACACACTCCAAAAGGTAACTGAGGACAAGGGGCAAGAAGGTTGAACAGATCTGTGGATAGGCTTGAGATATGACATTCAGACATCACTACATATCCCATGTTAATGGGAATCAACCCAGACAATTTTCCTTCATAGAAACATCCTTGGATTGTTTTGGTCCATTCACATTTAGGTGGAATTTTTATTGTTGATGGTGGATGGGCCCATGATATGACATTCGAGCATCGTTACATATCTTGTGAGGGTATAAATGAAGACATACAAAGTTATTTATAGGGATTATACACATAGGTCTGATTTATATGATAAGGATGGGTTTTTTATCATTTTTCATGCCTGGGCACAATAAATAGTTCATAGGTGTGACTATGTATCCTGTGTGAATAGGAATCATTCCACATGTAGTTCTGGAGAAAGGGGATTTCATACATGGATCTAATTCTTATATAAGAACGGGTACATTTCATATTTGTCCCAAAAATATATGGCTCATCTGTGGTGAAACATTGATTGGAATAATGTATTTTCTATAGTTTAATGTTATGTGATTAAGATGACATATTCCATCTTATTTAACATCATTTATAAGGACCCAGACCACCCAATATGATATAAAAGGCACATTGTATTCTGCAGTTCAAGGTCTTGAGATTAAGAGGGTCGTGGAACAATTTAACGTCATTTTATAGGGATGAATTACATTTAGTTTAATGTCATGTATTTAGTACATTCATGATATGGAGTTTAATGTCATATATAAAGGACATTTCATCTTTTAGTTTAATGTCTTGTGATCGGGACATTTTTTCCTATGTCAATATGAAGTATTTCTTCAGGAAGCTTTCATTTCGTAGGGGCTGTAATGAGATGGTAATTCATTGAAATTAAGGAATAAGATCCATTAGTGTATAATTTAGGTATTATGTACATTCCTTCACATTTTGGTTCCAATTTTAGAGGAATATTTCAAAGTATTATTGGAGTTATGAAGACTAAGACAATTTCTCCTTTGAGGAAATTTTGGAGGAAAACCTTTTTATTGAAGGATCATGCAATCCAATTTTGGTAAAATTTCACATTGTGCAAGGAATGCATCCTATTATTATCGATTCATTCAAATTCATCCTGTCACTTTTGGGATTGATCATCTATGGATAATTGATCACAGATGGAAACAAAGAGTGATGGAAATTAAAATTAAATCGGTAGGACCACCTCTCTATCATATACTAATGAATATAGGGTTTCTATGGTAGTAGTAGGGGTCATGGTATTTTAGAAACCCAAAGTATGGATGATCTTGTTAGTCCATGACTTCTTACCATTATCCACCACCTTTTGGAGTATATTCGATAGGGTCTTGGTAATGGACTCTATCTATCTGTTAGCCTCTATATGATAGAGGGATGAATGATTGGTCTAGATATCATTCTTATGATTTTATTTCTTTAATTTAGTAGAATAGACGTTTGTTCTGTTGTCTATTATTATAGTGTGAGTGACCCCAAATCTGGTGATTATGTTGGCTTTCACAAAAATGAAATTATTTCCTTCCCCGAATTCTTTGAGAGGTAGAGCTTCTTCCTATTTGGAAAAAGTTGGTTTTCATGAGGATATACTTGAATTTATTATCTTTAGTGGGAGTATATAGTCTTATAATTCCCTTACCCATATAGAAAATGGATAGGAGTTTATGGATGTGCGAAGTAAATATGTGGGATGGTTGATGAAATTTTCATGAACATGGTAGGAATGACACTTCTTGGTGAATTCAGAACAATCTTGCGTCAGAGTGGGCCGGTAGTATCCAAGATATCAAATTTGATGGGAATTCTTGGACCATGATTGATGTGAACCATAGGATCCAGTGTGTACTTCTTTCATGATGGCATTAGTTACTTCTCATTTATTGAACTTGAGAAGGACCCCATCAAGGCCTCATTTATTGATAACCTGTTGTTGATCTAGGCCTGCATACACAAAAAAATTAATTAATCATATCCATATTTTCTCCCTCCAAACTCTCTCTGGGGGAGTCCCCATTTTTGTATATAGTTTATAATGGATGTCATCCAGCTAGTGGTAGGACCATATGGCTTATAGACGGAGATGATCTCATTGGTTTCTTCCAGGCAGATCTAAACGAATGGTGAATCCATCCACCAGTGCTCATTGTTGATTACTATTTCATCCCAGTTCAGATCAACCAATACAATGTCTATATTTTCCAATGCAACATATTTTGAATTTTTAGACTAAGGGACATAACTTAATGTCAGATCTTAAGGGAATTCCTCCATTAGTCCTTAGACATGATCAAACAAATTGATCAACTCTTCCTTTTTGATGGAATAATCACCGTTAACTTACTTGATGACCAGATTCAAATATCCTTTTATCATCAAGTTTCTAACTTATTCATAAAGTTCTATCTCTATCCCCAAAATGAGAACATGATATTACACTTCATTCACCCATCTAATAATAGGAAGGAGTAAGCTAGGACCTCCTTTTCTGGGGATATGAGCAGGACCCCCAGCCCCACTTTGTTAAGGTTGGGTAATTCTATTGTTTTCCCCATCAATATTCTGGATGTACCTTCAAAATAAATCTCCCATGTTTGGGGATCTTTATTTATATATAAAAACCCAATATCTAGTATTTAATATTATGATTAAGGGATTTATATAGACTGGTGATCTTCTTGGAATTCTGTTAATGCTTGGCCTTTGATGGCTTTCTAAGGAACGAACTGTATGCCAAATTTTTTCAAGATGACCACCAACCATGAAAAACATCCAGTCAGTATTGGAAGGTTGAAAATATACTTGAGTGGGTTTCTATGATAGGCTAAGTGGACCTTGTGATGCTACAGGTTATGCCTAAACTTTTTTACAAAAGTGATTAAGGCCAAATAGATCTTCTTGATATCGGAGTAATGATTCTTAACTTTAATCATGGTTTGGGTGAGATGATAAAGGTTGTTTTCACTACCAGTATCATTTTTTTTGTGCGAGTGAGGCACCTAGGGATCACTCCAAGCTGTCCACATAAAAGATAAAAAATCTTACTTCAACATGCGACATTATCACTATCATACTTAATAGATATTACTTAATATCATCGAATGATTCAAGAAAATCATAATTTTATTGTTAAGAAACCCCTTTATTCATTAAACTGTTAAAGGGGAATAAATTCCAACAAGGTTGTCTATGAAGTGGCATATGTTGTCCATGTTCCATTATAGTCCTCTTAACTCAGTAAGGTTACAAATTAGTTACATTTCAATGAAAACCTTGGTCTTCATAGGGTCGACTTCGATTCCACGACGACATATGATGAATTTGAGGAACTTTCCAAAGGTAACACTGAAGGCACATTTCAAGGGGTTCATTTTCAGACTATACTGTCAATGTTTTTCGAAGATGATTTCATGATACAAAATATGGTTTGAACATTTTCTCAATTTAACTACGAGGTCATAAAAATAGAATTTTACAAACTTTACTAGGAAGGGATTTATGATGAAATGCATGGAACATTGATATGTGGCACCGATATTCTTCAAACTGATGGGAATGACCCTATAAAAAGATACACCCTAATAGACATAAAGAAAGTATCCCCTTTATCTTTTGGATCCTTTAAGATTTTGTTGTATCATGAATAATCATCCATGAAATATCAATCCTGATATCCGGTTATTGCATTGATAAAAAATTATGTGATCAGGACTCGGAAATCCCATTTCCGATAGTGCTGATTAAGATTTCTAAAATTGATATAGACTCTGATTTGTCTACTCATTTTTTTAAATGGGGATAATATTATCCTACCAAATTCGATATTAAACCTCTTGAATGAAGTTATCTTTGATTATATTTTCATCATCGGCCTATATTTCTACAGCATGTGTCAGGTGTGTTCTTTTGGTCACCTTTTTATAACCCCAATGATCTTCTGGAAGACCCAAGTGGTGAGTGGCCACTTCAAGATTGGGGCCTATCATTTCTGTGTAGTTCCAGAAAAAACATATTTATTCTTCCTCAGGAAGTAGGTATACAACCTTTTCTCTTCATAATACATGGCTGCGCTAATTAGGGTGGTTTGTGGATCTTCTTCTGCACCCAGAATTATTTCCTTTTGTTTATCAAATGGGGTAGAGACACCTTCCTCAAATTATGGAGAAGAATCCCTTAGATACACTTCCTCTTAATCATCATATTTGTCTTATTATACTACTTATTTCAATGGGTAGATGACTCTTGAGATGAGCTCTCTAGAGTTGGGAGAAGGGTTGAGATCTTAACATTCAGAGGATGAAGTGACTTCTTTTGATTTGGATGGCAGTGGTGATTGTTCTAGAGAGAATTGAGCGAGATATGGAAGAGTGTTCTCCTACCTTTCATCCTTGGTGAGTGAGGCAAAGATTTTATAGATTTATGAGGATGATTTGATATAATTTTCATCTAAGAATTCATTATCATGTTTGGATTTAACAAATTTCTCCATGTTATTACAATCAGGCCCTTGACTACAACAATGATGACTATTCACCATGCCTATGAACTCATAATCATACACCCAACTTGATTGATGGGAAGTATGTAATCTTTACTGAGTTACTTTAAGGGATATAATTGGATAATTTCTAGAATGTTCAGAGTGGTGACCCAATCAATTCCATCAATCAAGGGTTCCTACCCTTTCCCTTGAGAGAATCCTACATAAATATAATGTGATTGCTAGGATTGGAACAAGATTTTATCTAAGAAAAACATAATAATGTGTCCATTAATAAAATATTTGATGCACTAATGGTATGAAAAGAGAACAGCTACATGGTGGTGTAACTGGGTCCTTCCTAGTACGATTTTAAAGGATACTTTTTTTCATAAGACCAGAAAGTATGAGTCGGACAAAAGGTTTCTAAATATGGCCTTGAGCTTAATTTGACCCAATGGATTTTTCTTAGTTTTTTCATAGAATTGTATAATTATGGAGGAAGGTGTATTATCCTCATTTCAGACCAATTGACAAAGTGTTCATTCTATAATGAGATTAACTCAGAGACCATTTTAAGCAATGTATTTTTGAACATCAACACTATTTATCTTTCTAGACCCATACAAGGGCCTGATATTTCCATGGATAACATCATATTCATTTTTAATTGTGAAGTAGATAACTATGTTAACTTCTATAGGATTGTTCTATTTCTGATATACATTGGTGGTGGCCACTTCATCTTGAAACTCCCATGGGCTTAATAGAGCCTCTATGAGTGACTCTATGAGGTTACTTGATAAACTCAGGGATTCTTGGTTTGATAGTTTGGTTGGAAACAAGGAAATATTATTTAGAATATCATACACTTGGTTTAAATATCATCTCTTCCATGTGTGGGGATGGTATTTCATTTTCTCTTTAGGTGATTAAGTATTAGATTAAGATAGATCTACTCTCGAGGTAGGAACTAGAGGAGATTACATTCATTGTAAGTGAGGTCGGGTCTATTTTCTTGGGCGATGAGGGAAATTAGACACCTATTTTTCTTCTAATTAGAATTACAGAATGATCCGGATAGAGTGGATCTGGGCTGATGTAGAGGAATTATACTTCTTTTGTTGGTTCTATTGACGATGTCTTCCATTAGTTTCTAAAAAATTTATGGGTTGAGTCGGGGTGAAACCATAAGGTTGGTTTCAATCATGGTTGTTTCTTCCTTGGTGTCCCCAACTTTTGTGGCCTATTCCTTTGGTTCCCCAATCAATGTGGGTTACTCTGGTTCATAGCCATAATCATCATCAGATAAGGGATCTATTAATTGAATGACATTAATAGAGCCAAGAACCCACTCATCTTCTGATGATAAATCCACCTGATTGATTTCTTCTAGTGGTTTCATTTGGTGGGGAGATTCTTATTCTTTCAAATTTGATGGCATAAAATCTAAGAGGTCCAGGGATAATTTTTTCAATGACACAAGTTCATCTCCCTACACTTTCAACTTGCCTCTCTTGTTAGACTATTTTATAGATATTTGACTTATGGCGGATCATGGGGATGAGGATGTCAGCCATGTTGTAGTAGGATCCACTAGGGTTATAGTTGGTTTCTTCAACTATTCTTATTGAATTTCGTGAGTTTGATCGATTTTAATTCAAGTCATCCACCTATCGAACTTTTGTTCTCTCTTTTTGAAAACTTCTTGCCTCTCATCTCCATGATTGTGGGAAGTAGTAGAAATGTATTCCACTTATGCTGGTGGTGCAACAATTTTACATTCCCAAAATATATTATCTTATAAAGGAGGTATTTAAAGATGAAACACACCATGATAGTGTTTCCCAGTATCCTATAGAAGGGACAATAGTCTATCCATTCATCAATACCTACACCATCATCCCTTTTTGGTTCTATTAGATGAATCAAATTTCACTTCATGGTGGCTATAAAATAGCCATGGACATGAACATATTATAACGTGCAAACATTATCCCTTCATTCCTCTAAATGATTTCTTCTGTGTCCCCTCCGCTTGTGTAGAAGAGGATGGGGTTTTTGTAGACATCTAGGGGGTCTTTCATGATTCTATGTAGGCCTCAGAGTTGGAACAGGTGCAAGGGGTGTCTTAAGTGTAACAGAAGATGCTTCAACTCTTCCCACCCTTTTCAGAGGCTAGTGGGGCTACCTGAGACATGAGATTAATTAGTTTTAAGGATTCTTCTACTATTTCGTAAATGGATGAGAATTCCCAAAACCTGCATATATATTTCTCTAAGATGAGTGGTGTTCATAGCTCATCATGGAGCTTATCGATACATATATCATACTTCTCGTCCTAGGGAAGAAATCAGTTCAAGGAGTAGGTTATCCTTTTCCAAATGGAAATAAAGTATGATACTCTCTCATTCTCCCACTATTTTCAATTCATGAGTTCGTTGAAAATTTTACTTAGCAGTGTTGAACTGAATTGGAAAATGAACTACTGTTGGAGATCCTTCCATCCTTTTAATGACTAATATGGAAAAAAATTGTACTATATAAAGGTATAACCATGTTGAGTTCACATGAATAATATGAGTTTCACTACTTCTTACTACTATAGGGTTTCCATTAGGAGATTACAGTAGGATGAATAATGCATCATATGTTTCTCTGAGTAACCTAACCCATTGAATATTGGGAATAGGGGGTTCCAAAAATTTGGTGGCAGTGGAATGTTACTTAACAAGTCAGTTTAAAGTTTCAGTTATGGTTTTATTGGAGGGTTCTATCCTTCCATGGATTCAATTGAGCTTCCAATGACTCGATGGTATTAATGAGCACTTGATGCATGTCCTATTAAACTTGATCATGGGTTTTCATAATATGTGGAATGATTGGTAATTACGATGATTTTGGTACTTGATTTGGATACCCAAATAAGAGGTATCTTCTATAGATTTTTTAGAACCTTTTTTAGTCATTTCCTCAATTGGGGGAAATCTTGATATCCATTCGTGATCAAATTCCTGTAAACTGATGGTCCTAGATCTGTATTGGATTAACATCCTTGGATTTCTTTATTTTACGAGATAAGCCCTTATGAATGAGGTAATCCTGTTAGAAGTGTATGTTGAGGCTCTTCCTAAGGAACCTAAGTTTCATATTCAATAGGATGAATTTCATGGAGAAAATCATCATTGATTCACCTTAACTCTTTTATTTCTTCTTCCTACTGAGATAATTTTTCTTTGAGAATGAGGGGTGAATTCTTATCATGGGGAGGTGGTGGGTTGTATGTGACAATATTTTTGTTCTTCTATTTATTAGTGATTCAAAATGAATGTAATGAGTGATTGGAAAGGGAGTTCCCAAATTTAGGGCAGCCCTTTGGTTCCGTGTATGCACACCTATGGGTTCAGTGTTGATTAGATTATGGGAGGAACCATCCTCTCCTTTATCTTTTTCATTTTAATTATTTTTGGTGTGGTTTTTATGATTGAGATACTTAATGTCCACCGATGCATGATGCATTGTGATTGTCCTACCAGCTGCAGAATGGTAGGAGAAATTTTTGCATCCTTTGTTAGATCTTCTCCTTCCATTACGATGCCCTATTTGGGTATCCTGCTGAAGCGTAACTCAGAGGGAACCTTTATATGACCATGTTGTACACATCCCTTATAAGGTAAATGAATCATGAGATGGGACTAGATATGTGACCTCTTTAGTTGTCATCTTATCCAGGCAGGAAAGGACTGAGATCCACTAGGTGGGTGGTTGAGGTAATAATTTCCCCAACCTTATGGGTTTTGGTTACTCATTATCCCCTATTATGATTCCTAAAACATAATTTGTTGTACTTAAGAGGAAATTTTGTTTTTTAAAATTCCCCTAACCCTGTGGGCTAGGGTTCGTCCTGTATTATGGAATGTGCTGATGCTGTTTCAACTTTCTTGATCTCATACTTTACTATTCGAGTGTGAGTCGGATGTGGTGTAAGTTCATTATGTGACATATTTTATATATGAGGACATTAGTAGTAATTGATGATTGACTTAAATTAGATAGAAATAATTCTGAATGATGTCGGTTTCCTGATTCAGGAGTCTTTCGATGGCCTTCATTTGATGGGCCTGAAACTTTTGAGACTGACTCAATGTCAGTTCTTACTGAGCATACCACCTTTATTAAATAAGGATTTCATTTGATAAATGTCATGGGTAATGGAATTTCTGAATTTAATTTCAGTTGGGTTCTACTGGATGGAACGTGGCATGATGTGAAATGCTCCATGTTCTCCCCATCCCTGAATATGAATGTCATATGATGCATTGTTGACTATAAGACACAATATATGAATCACATTGAGGTAGGTCAGTTAAATATCTTTCTTCCACCTCTTTGATTGTGATATCCATGCAAAAAAATGGATTCGACATCGATTTGATGACGAGGGTCTTCTAATACTTTGGCATGGTCTGCATACCCATCATAGAGTAATTTTTTTTTTCAGGTGACGGAGGGTTGTCCAGAGAATAAGACAAATGTTATGTATGCATTAATCTAACAACTCCCATGGTATGTCAAATTGGTAACTAGATGTGAGACAAAAAATAATTGTTATTTAATCATTGGATAATTTTATTCTCATACAAAATATAACCCTTTGTTCTTCCAGTACAAATTCTTCTACTTGATTTACCCAATTTTGACACTTCTTGATGATTTCATCACAATTAGAGGAAATCATATGGGCCTCATTGATATGTGAATGGTGTGGGGTGGATCAGAGCATGAGTGTGTCAATGGGACACTTTTTGGTTTAGAAAGGATGTTAATTGTTATTAAAAGTGTATCAAATAGTTCTGACCCCATTTTTTCAAGTACCTCAGAATATGAGATATTCCACGTGCCTGAACTAGAAAGAGGAGGAACTTTTTTCTAGTGTGAGATTTGATAGTAGGGAGGTCCTTTGCATCTGATGTTCTGATGACGAGGGCTGCCATTAAAGCTTGGTGTCCATCTATAGAGAGAATATTTGAAGTGTTCATCCTCGGGAGGACCTTCAGGATGGACTATAATAAAGGGATGATCTTATTTCTAGTTGATTTAATTGTGGGGAGAACCTTCACAATGATTTCCATCATGGATAGGACTACCATCATATATTTATGTCTGACTAAAGGGAGAATTTTGACAGTGTATACCCTAGGGATACCTTTAGGGTAGATGACATCAAGGGGATGAGCTTCTTACTGTTCTATCTTCTTTCCACAAGGAGGGATACCATGATGCTCATTAGGATATAGGCTCTCATGATCGATAATTTATTTCCCCCAAAGTAATAATCCATGGTAGATTCTATGAGTAGGACCTCTAGAGAATTCAGTAACAATGTTATGGGGAGGACCTTCAAAACATCTATTTCCACTTTCATAATTTGGTAATAGATTTACATGATCCTGATAATCTATTAATTAGTGATTAATAGCATCGAGAACAATAGATTCTAGTTGAGCAGGGTCATGAATGTGCCTTTCATCTTCTAATTGACTATGTTTCATTTCATTTTTGGTCACTCTTTTTTAGGCGCTTAGGGACGTTTGCTGTTAGCAATAACCTTTATAAATGGGTTCTTATTCAAATGGTTCTTATGATTCCAATAGAATATGACAATGAGAATCTTGAGATTTGGAAGGGATATATTCCTGACCTAGAGAAACCACCATGTTGGACCGATGTCCCCCAGTTTGAATGAGTATTTTTTCCCAATCTGGATTTCCATTTATTGCGGAATATGGCTGAAGACCCCCATGGACTAGAGTAGGGATGAATTTCTTTTCCTATGTGACCATATAATTTTGTGGATGAGTCAACCCACTTGGGAAGTTAATATTATCATCCAAACTCCTTGTTATTACCATTGATATGATTACATCTTTAAATGTTTAGAGTATATGGAAAATAATTAACATTTTATCCTCCATCATTGCTGGGATGTGTTGAGAGCCAACTTTGGATGGAATGGGGATGTATGCCCATTTAGATTTCAGAGAAGGAATATGTGCCTTCTTTAGTCATCTTTGTTCTACCAATGGGTACTGAAAGTTCTCCTATTTTGGGGAAGAGATATGATTCTTCCCTTGATTTATATATGGGATACACTAGCCGTTTTGTCCAATTTAAATTGTATTTGACATACATGAATCATATTTTCAATTAGGGATTTTCATCTTCTCATTTGACATTGTATTTTTATAAAGGGAATGGTATGAATACATAATAATAATATTTTTCTTGTATTCTATTTCCACCACATTTGACTGATGGGGTTTGTAATGAAATGAAAGGACTTGTGTCATCCAATCGATTTCTATCATATTTGACTGATAGGATTATTATGAATCAGTAGGGATATATTCTTACCCATAGTTTAACATCCTATTTGGATGAAAGGATTGGTATACATCAGCAGGGATTTTCCACAACTCATAGCTGGTTTCCACCATATATTCATGATGGGATTGAGCACATTGGTATGAATTTTCATCTTTCTATAATTTTTCTGCTCTACTTGTGTAGAGTTCTTGGAAATAAGTGGTAGGAATTTCTTCTTGCTTGTTATTTTCCATCATATTTACATGGTGGACTTCAGAAGTGGGTGTAGTAATATACATCTACCTATAGTGTACCACCATATTTACACGGAAGATCTCTACCTCATGAACCAGGGTGACAAAAACTTCTTGTTTTTTGTTCGTCTCCCTTGGCGGGAATCTCGAGGACCCTATGTTCATATGCCTTCAATAGGGACCCTTGGATAAGTATTCTCCATAGTTTGAAGATACTAGGCCGTATGGAATTTGTGGCGATGTCTTCCAGAATGGTCCATTAAGAAAGTCCCCTTTTTCGTAGGGAAAAATTCATCAGTGAGAATTTATATGCCTCCCTAAGATAATGGAGGTACTCATTATCATGTTTTGGGGATAAGATCCTGAAATGATTAGAGGTGGCTAGTGTAAATGCTCGATTCTGGATTGCACATCACTGTGGAGCAGGTGACTGGAGGGATTTCATTGACTAGAGGTCCTATCATACGACCTCTAGTGTTGGGAGAGTACAATTCTGGTGGTAGTCCAAGATCAATGCATTTGAGAACCAGTATTGGAGATGCTGGGTGGGTGACAAAGTCTTCTTCTTCATCAAGGACTCGAATGGTGTGATTTTTGACATGCTCATCTATAAGAACTTATGGGATGTAGTTAGACAGATGGAAGATCTAAATAATATCTACAATATATGTGTAATGCACATAGAGATAAACCTCATAAAAGTAGAATCCCAAGACCACATGCACAACTGATCATCTTGTACTGCACTCTTTCATTGTGGATGTGAATGGGGCCTGCAATGGGACATAACCAACTCCTTGGTTAAGGATTCACATCGGGTTCTCCATTTTTTATTCTGATTAAAATGATAATATGAATCTAGAAAAAGGTCCCAAAACTTTCTGGGTAGTTAATCCATTTAATCTTAAAAAGGAGGTGCCATAGTTAATCTATTTATGTCTGGTTTACCATTATATTTCTGTCAACTATTGATTTATGTCCGTGTGGGTCAATCAGAGGGGGTTAAGTGGTGTGTAATCACAGATGTCCTGAATAAAAGCTTCTAATAGTCTCCAAAGGGTTTGTTTGCAGAGATAGAAACTCCCAATGATACTCACTCCCATGATTCGGGGACCTTCTTTAAAAAGATAGGCATTTGTTGGGTTATTGTACTAATGAAACTTAAGAACTCACAATGCTCAAGAGGATATAAAATTGGGATCATCTCACTATTTTAGGGGGAACAATATCATATCTTTCGACTCTCTTATATATTTTAGATACGATCATAAGTTCATGAATCCTTTGTTCACTCCCAAGATGGTATTAGCAGATTATCCCTAGAGAAGCAATAAATCATTACTATGCATGGGTGTGGAATTATCTATATATATCAAAGGGTCTCTATCAATTAAAGGATTGGTATGTATCCATGTTTCTCCACCAATGTTACCTCTTTAAGGATAAATTAGGGTTTATATGGTCGTTCATTCAGACAATGCTGGTTTTAAGCCAAATGGGATGACACTCTAGAGTTTATCATCACCCAGGGGGGACGAGAGATGTTTTGATGTTGGGATTGAGCCCATAAGATGGATTTCATACATATCCTTGTGAGAGAAATTAGAAACCATGTAGTTTGATGTCTTCTTACAGGACACATAACCTTTTATGGTCTCTTGAAAAGGACTCGACCATATAGTTTGTCATTAATTGAAAAGTAAATATATATGAAAGGTTAGTTATAAAATATGGTGTAGGACTTATCCTGAGGAAAACCTATAATAGCTGAAATAGATATGGATTCCCATATGGATGTAGCTCTTTTGGGAATGTGGACCAGAGATCATTAGGGTGATTTAGGTTTCTGGTTTGGACCTGAAAGAGGCTTCCTATATATCTCAATATGTTGGGAATCAAATACATCATAGATTGGTTTGATTTGTAAGTTTCACTTTAGAGGAGTCCCATTAAGGGATCATAATTAGGGATTACACATGAAAGATTACCATTTGAGGGGATTTGATCGGGGCATGCACCTTCTAGGAGGCCCATTTTGATTGAAGTTGCGGATGGGATATATGCCAAAGGACCAGTTATTCAGATTGAAATTGGAACATATATCGATAGATAATGCCAATTTGGATTGATTTAGGATCATGCGGATGTCATGATCACCACTATCTAATTTGTCCAACTGGGTCTTGCTCAGTGTGAGAAATAAGAGGAGGTAATGGATATGAAGATTCTACACCCTACTTTATTTTTTATTGATGGTATTGGAGACCAAAGGGAGGGAGAGAGGGAGTTGAATGTTCCCATTTACTCTATTTTTTTCATATCCGAGATAGTCAAATTTGATGATCTATACAAATATGTCTTGGGTGATGAAAAAGTGGAGAGTAGGCACCACCTATGACATGAAAGGCTAGGGGATTACCTGAGTGAGTGTTGGTCGGAGTGGACACTCAAGAGGTGGGTGAATTGAGTTCCAATTAAAATTTCTTTTAAAACATTGTCTAGTTAAAATCCCACGATTTATAAAATAAGTTAAACTATAGTGAATTTATAATGATTGTAAATGTTCACTAAGCTTCTCAAAGATTGATTAGGTCTTAGTTAGTTTAATGAAAAGATCAAACTAACTTTTAAAACTAATATACTGATTTACAATAAGTGTAAACACTTTCTAATCTAACTATCAAAGTAGCTTCAAAATAATTTTGTATTTTAAAGTAATAGCAGCAGAATAAATATAATATATTTCGTATAAATTAAACTTAAATAAAATATGCACAGCAGATAAAACAAGAGGTTCAGTCTCAAGACGAGACTTAGTCCTCTCAAATATATATAAGAATTTGATCCACACCCTGGATCAGGGTTAACAACAGTTTTACAAAAACTATCCAGGACACATAGGGACCTCTACCACTGTTCTTCGTGGGAAACAAAACAACATCAAACCAGCTGTTCAGGTCACACACGACCTCTACCACTATCCCAGTGGGAAATAAAATATGTAAGAGTTTGAGTGAGGATTTACAGATCCTCCAGTTAAAGTTCAGGAGACAGTGTGTGTGTAAAAATACAGAAGATGACACACATTGCTCGAAAGTTAATAAATAAATCACGTAGAGAAGATAGATAAGAGTTTAGAAAGCTCTAGTGATTATCAATGCAGCTCGGGACTCATTGGATTGAGCAGGAATGCTTATGAGTCCTTCTCTAGTTTTTCTTTTGAAAAACAGAGTGTCGTAGTTCAGCTTGTCTTCTACAGTCTCTTGATTCATTGTGTGTTCTTCATAAATGTAGGATTACATGTATGGAACTTATTTGAGGATCGTGCAATGTGTCTTTCACAGTTGTGCTCTAGATTCTTCTTTTGTTCAGCACAAAGCTTTCATGTATGTAGTATATGTGTCGAGACGTGTCAAGTGCGCACGTATGTGTGTATCCTCTAATGCAGCTCAATCTTCTTTATATTCCACGAGTTCTGGCAGTAGGAATGATTCCCTTCTCATAGGTACGAGATACGGTTTCTTGTCAAGCCAACAACTAACATTGAATAACATTAATTGCATTAAAAACAACAAATATGACCGTTAGCATTATTTAAAATAATATTGACAAAAGCTTAACAAACGGTGTCACAGTGATCATGGAAAAAGTGTCTTCTTCACGGTGTCTGATCATGGTGTCTGGTCACGGTGAGTCCTTCACGATGTCTGGGTTATGGTGAGTGGTCACGGTGTCTGGTCACAGTGTCTGGTCATGGTGTCTGGTCACGGTGAGTGGTCACGGTGAGTCCTTCATGGTGTCTGGTCAGGGTGAGTCCTTCACGGTGTCTGGTCATGGTGTCTGCATACTTAGACAACAAATCTGTATTTGGACTAAGACAATGATATGCAGAATATGAGTTAAGGTAACTCATTAGAGATAATATATGAGAGAATTGTAATTATCCATAAATCATGTAAAGAGTAATTAACATCCATAGTATTTGTTATTATAAAAACATGATATGAACCTATTGTTGAGTTTGAAGAGCATTAGCAAGATGTGCACTGAAGATCAAGATTAATTAACAGTAATGAGATTTGTGATCATTAAAACACGATTAACACATGAGGAGTCCAACAATCTCCCCCTTTTTGATGATCAAAAATCATATATAGGAAGAATATAAAAGACATATAATATTAAAGATACTAGCATAGCAAAAACATTATAGAATAGATACATGCAGTTTTTCTCCATTTATACTATTATAGAACCGATACTTGCAGTTTCTCCCCATTTTGGGATTATCAAAAAGTAGAGAAAAGAAAATAAAACATGGCAATTGTCATTAAAAAAATCATTCATAATACAAATTACAGGAGAAGTAAAAACAGTGAACAAGAAATGACATCCCATCAAAAAGAAAAAAAGTCAGTAAACTCTCTAGGGATCCATTTTTGTCTTTCCTTTATCAGCAGCAGGAGCTAGTGCTAATGTAGAAGAAGGCAGAGAAGAGGTAGACAACGAGGGTAAGGGTAGACCTTCAAAAATAGATGGAGCCAAAGTAGGATCAGTAGAAGATCTAGGCTTAGGTTGGTCAAGAATGACTGGCCGGATCTGAGAAAGGGCTTGGCTAACTGTCATGGTAGTAGATGCTAAGGCAGGAAGTCCAGGTCTAAGGGGTGCAGCAGCTGGAGCAACTATAGCAGTACTCTGCACATGAAGATACAGATTCAAAAGATTGATGAAATCAGTAATGATTTCACCACCATACTGCAAAACCTTTTCAAAATCATCCTTATTATCTAGAAATTTGTCCAACAATCTGGTGAACTCTGAAAGTTTCTGAACTTGAGCTTTAAAAGCTTGAGTCACCAGAGGGATTCTCAGATTTTCCACAAGATATATAAAGTGATCTGTCATGTCACCTTTAGAGAAAATCCGGGAAAGATAAAAATCTATTTTCTTGGATATCTCTTGTTGATAATCATTGGCTATCTTTGATTGGATCCTAACCAAGTCCAATGCTCTATCACTGTTCTTAATTACTTCTGACAAAGAGGATAGATCCAAGCCACTGAAGGCATTCTGTAATTCTTCATTAATTAAGGATCTCAGCAGAGAATCATCCAAAGTAGGTGTGGAGGTCTGACCAGAAGCAGGTGAAGCCTTGACAGCTTCGGTTAGACCTTTGAGCTGTTTCAGAACTTTTTGCAGTCATCCAGTGTATTCATCTGTAAGCTTATTTAGAGTTTCCACAAGCTCTCTCATGCGTTCCAGCATCTTCGTGTGCCTTTTTCCAATATTTTCATCAAAATATAGAAGGTAAGGATGAACTTGAGACACAATCTCCCTAGAAAGGAGGGAATCAGAAGACTCAGGTGAAACAGCTGCAGGTGCATGGGTAGAAACAGGAGCAGGCTCTGATCTCACAGATAGCTCATTCTGCAGACTTTCTACCATACTCTTCAGATTTTCAACATCAGCACTCAGCAGCTTATTCTCTACTCGGACTTCTTGAATTTCTCGGATCATCCTTGGTTGAATACGTAGGATAATATTTTCCAAGAGAATTGATGCATCTTCTTGACTTAATTGAGTCACTGGGCGAGGTTGAGTGGAGACAATTTTCTCAAAACCAGCTAACAAAGTCTCGCCAAAAACTTTCAGATCATCTTTGGTTAAAAAGGAGTGAAGCTCAGGTAATGATGCAGGTAAATGTAGAGGTTCAGATTCTGGTTGAGGGTCAGAGTCATCTTCAAATTCAGATTCTGATCCAGATTGAGGTTGGGGCTCTGATTCTGGTTCTGAATGAGCTATGGACTTCCGTTGAGATAGAGAAGAATGATCTATTCTAGTTGCAGTTACTTTCTATGACTCATTCACATCATAAAAGCTTGTGAACTCATACCGAGAGTGTACAGAGAAAGTGACATAAGGTTGAGAAGCTTCACCAGATCTAGCTTCCACTACATCAAGATTTTGAGTTTCCTCCCCCTCAACTTGTGCTTCCTTTCCAGATTCCTGATGTTCAGGAACATGGAAAAGATCCACAGGATCATCCCTAATCTCTTTAGAAAACTCTTTCCTTTCCAGCTGAAAGGAAATTTCCATTCATTCTTCAGCAGATGGAATAATCTCAGGAACCGAATGTTCCACTCGATAAGCTTCCAGACTTGCTTCTTTCTCAACCGAAAGAGTCTCTGCAACAAAAACTTCCTCAAAGTTTTCTTACTGTTCTGAACTAGGAAAAACTAATTTCCTTACAGCATTGGGATGAGCTTCTTCCTCATGAAGAACAACTGAAGGATACTCAATCCTTTCCTTTTCAGCAACAACTTCCTCTCCTTGAGGTATTTCAGCATGGATAACAGCAGGGATAACAGCAGGGATAACACCCCTTTCCTCTTCTACAGGAACTATTTCCATTGGAGATATTACAGATTCTTCTCTAGGTGGAACTTCAACTATTACTTCATCTTGTTTTTCCTTCTTCTGAGTACTCACCAACTTTATCTGGTTCCAAAACAGGATCAGTTAGGTTCTTAGGCCTTCTTGGATAGTCAACAGGATTAAACTTTTTATACAGTTGATCACTATCCTCAACCCATTGCTTTTTCCATGGATTCCAGCTAATCTTCATCCTTCTAATGATAGGCATGGATAGGCTGAAATCAATGTCCTCTAATTTTTCTTCATTCGGTCCAACCATTCCTTTTGAGACTAACATGGCTGAAATCATACTTGAATAAAACAGGGAGGTGGATTTGGAAGTTACTTTGATGAGCTCACAGATATGGTTGATAAAATACTTACACAGATTGATCTTTTGGCCATTCTTCAACAAGTGAATCAGGAATACATCCTGATACTTCATCACAGAAAAATATCCTTTTCTTGGACTAACCAAATTCTAATCAAACTTGAACAAAAGTCTTGTCTCCCCATCCAGTTCAGCAGCTATGGCCCTTCACTTGGTTCTATTTCCAGTTAGATTTTCCAAAGCGGTTTCTAGGTCAAAGATGTCAGTTGTTGGTGGAGGGTCTCTTTGGTAATCTTCACACACTCCTTCATGTGGAATTCTAAGGCATGCAGCCCACAACATTGAAGAGAAAGAGCACTTATGACCATCGATCCAGCTGGTCACCAAAAATCTTTCTCCAAACTCAAAAGAGAACTTCACATACTGATAGAATTGAGATACAAGCCTCGGGTAAATTGGTCTATTCTGTCCAGTGAACCATTCAAGCCATCCTTGCTATTTTAACACTTTCAGAACTAACGATCTGCTTGATAGCAACCATTCAGGGAAAACCTCTTTTTCAGGTACAACGGTATGACTTACCAGGTTGTGGGTTTAGAGGTCCTTTGAGCACTATCCTCGGTATCCTCCTTTGTTTCTTAGAACGAAGCTTCTCAAACGAGGGTGAAGATGGACACTTCATCCTTGTAATTCACTAAAGGTTCGGGAAAGAGGGAAAAGAAGGTTCAGAAGAGAATTCGGGTTAGGAGTCGAATGAAACCCTTATGTTTTATCATTTGGGAATGTCAAACGTCATAAAAACACAAACACAGGAAATCAAATACCGGTGAAATAAAAATTACCGCAATATGGGTAAAAACAAAATAAAAATAATAAAAATATCATACTTCTCATGGTGAGACAGAAAACTAGCCATCACGGTGAGACAGTTTATAGTCATCACGGTGAAACAGTGAGCAGTTTATATAGTCACGGTGAGACAGTGGGTTGTCAGACCGGCAGCATAAAAACAGTAACTTAGGAACAGTAAGATATTCATTTATGATTAATCATACCAAGATAATGTATGATGTAGTCTAATCATTCAGAATTTAATGGTTTAGTGAATATATCAGCAAGTTGATATTTAGTACCAATGAATTCCAGAGTGATATCACCTTTTTGATAATCATCCCTCAAAAAGTGACGTCATACATCAATATGTTTTGTCCTAGAATGAGAAACAGGATTCTTAGAAATATTAATAGCACTTGTGTTGTCACAATTTATTGAGACATGTCTGAATTGATATCCATAGTCTAGTAATTTGTGTTTCATCCAAAAAATTTGTGCACAACAACTTCCAGCAGCTATGTATTCAGCTTCTGCAGTTGACAATGCAACAAAATTTTGTTTCTTACTACACCATGATACTAGTGACTTGCCTAAAAGATGACATGTTCCAGAGGTGCTCTTTCTATCTAGCTTACATCCAGAAAAGTCAGCATCAGAATAACTAACTAGTTCAAATGATTGTCCTTTGGGATAGAACAGTCCTAAATTGGGAGTATGCTTGAGGTATTTGAAAATTCTCTTTACAACATTTAAATGCGACTCTTTAGGGTTTGCTTGAAAATGAGCACACATACACACACTAAACATAATATCAGGACGACTAGCAGTCAGGTAGAGTAGACTTCCAATCATTCCTCTATAAGTGGTTTGATCAACATATTTACCATTTTCATCAAGATCCATCTTACATGTGGTACTTATGGGAGTGTCATTACTTTTTGTGTTATCCAATACAAAACGTTTTAAAAATCTCTAGTATATTTACTTTGAGTTAAAATAATTCCATCATCATTTTGAAAAATTTGAAAACCAAGAAAGAATTTACGTTCACCCATTAAACTCATTTCAAATTCATTTTGCATCATTTTTGAAAAATCAGTACATAAAGAATTTTTAGAAGATCCAAAGATAATATCATCAACATAAATTTTTACTACTAAAACATCTTTATAAATTCATTTGATAAAAAGAGTAGGATCAGCTATTCCTTTTGTAAAACCTTCAAAAATTAGAAAAGTACTTAATCTATCATACCAAGCTCTTAGAGCTTGCTTTAAACCATATAATGATTTTGATAATTTGAAAATATAATTTGGAAAATGAGGGTTTGAAAAACTAGGTGGTTGTTCAACAAAAACATCCTCAGTAATATATCCATTTAAAGAAGGCACTCTTGACATCCATTTGATATAGTTTGAAATTTAGATGTGCAGCATAAGCAAGTAAAATCCTAATATCTTCTAATATGGCTACTGGAGAAAAAGTCTCCTCATAGTCAATACCTTCTTCTTGACTATAGCCTTGTGCAACTAGTCTAGATTTATTTCTAACTATGTTTCCGGATTCATCTACTTTATTTCTAAACACTCATTTTGTGCCTATTGTGAAAGTGTCCTTAGGTCTTTCAACAAGATTCCAAACTTTATTTCTTTCAAACTGATTGAGTTCTTCTTGTATAGCAATTACCCAAAATTCGTCATTAATAGAATCATCAATGTTTTTAGGTTCAAGCTGTGACAAGAAGGCTTGATGTTCAACCTAATTTCTAAGAGAAGCTCTAGTATATATCCCTCTATCAAGATTTCCTACAACAGCATCTAAAGGATGATTCTTTAGAATTCTAGTTGATCTAGTAAAGGTAGGGCTATAAATTTCAGGTTTATCAACAGGTTGGGAATCAACAGAAGCAGGTTCTGGAAAATTTCCAGAACTGGACGTTTTAACTATAGGTCCACTGTCTTTATCATTAAGGTTCAAAACAGAGAGATCATATTAAAGATTTTCAAGAGAGGTTTTAGGCTAATGTGGATCAGTTTCATCAAACTTGATGTGAACAGATTCTTCCACACACTTGGTTCTCTTATTGAAAACTCTATAGGATTTACTGGAGATAGAATAACCTAGAAAAATTCCTTCATCACTCTTGGATGAAAACTTGTCAAGATTATATTTGGTATTAATAATAAAGACTTTGCAGCCAAAGACTTTGAAGTAGTTAACTTTAGGTTTCCTATGGTTCCACAACTCATAAGGGGTCCTCTTAAGAACAGGTCTGATTAAGACTCTATTGATAACATAGAAAGCTGTATTTACAGCTTCAGCCCAAAAATAAATAGGTAGGTTATACTCATTAAGCATAGTTCTAGAAATTTCTTGCAGGGTTCTATTCCTTCTTTCTACTACACCATTTTGCTGGGGTGTCCTAGGGGCAAGGAAATTGTGACTATAGCCATTGTGAGGGCAGTAAGATTCAAATTCATGATTGTCAAATTCACGGCCATGATCACTTCTCAGAGTTTTAATCTTAAGTCCACTAAGGTTTTCTACAGATTTAGAGTATTGAACAAAGTAAGAACAAGCTTCACTTTTGTTAGCTAGAAAATATACCCAAGTATATCTAGAAAAGTCTTATACTAAGACATAGACATAGTGCTTACCATTTAGGCTAAAAACTCTAGAAGGTCTAAATAAATCCATGTGAACCAACTCGAGAGGTTGAGAAGTTGACACTTATTTCTTTGATTTGAAAGAAACTTTATGTTGCTTTCCCTTTTGACATGGATTACAAACTTTTTCATTTGGAAACTCAAGTTTGGGTAGGTCTCTAACTAAGTTCTTCCTAGTATGTTTTCTATGCGAGTGCATATTACAGTGTCCTAATCTTCTGTGCCAAAGCCAAGACTCTTTATGAAAATCATTTAAACAAGTAATATTCTTCTTATCTAAAGAATTTAAATCAACAGCATAAACATTTTCATTTCGAAGGGAAGAAAATACTAAATAATTTTTAGAATTAAAAACATTGCAAGAATAATTTTTAAATTTAACATTAAAAACATCATCACATAACTGAGAAATAATCAACAGATTATATTTAAGTCCATCAAAAAATAAAACTTTAGAAATTAATACTGAGTCAGTGTTACCAATCTGGCCTAAGATGATGATTTTCCCTGTAGAATTGTCACCAAAGGTGACAAAACCTCCATCAATCCTGACTAAGCTTTTAAATCATCAGAAGTCTCCAGACATATGTCTTGAACATCAACTGTCCAAGTACCGGGTCTTCCTACAAGAGCTCTTTAAGAAGGTTTCCTACAAAACAGATTTAGATAGGAAATTATTTTGGTACCCAAATCTTCTTAGGTCCAGACAGGTTATAAATCAAAGCTTTTGGTACCGAAATTTGTCTTATGGGTCTCATGAAAGTTGTAGAATAAACAGACTTTGAAAGATAAACCTTATTAGATCCATAACAATGAATATAACTAGTTGAAGCATATAAATGTCCAAAATTAGAATTAGAAGCATTCTGTCAAGATTTAGGAATAAATCTATTCTTAGTAAACTGTCTCTGTCCAGGTTTGTAGCCTATTTCAGTAGTGTATTTTGGTGAAACTTGCTTTACTAGCATTTGAGTTAGTGTATCCTTTCCATTTGTGAATTTCTATAAATCCTTTCTGAGTTTCTCATTAGATAATTTCAGTTCAGTGTTTTCTTTAAGTAACTGAGCATTCGTTTCTATTTCAATATCAAGATCAGATTTATGTTTAACAGTTAAAGCATACTATTTCTTTAAACCTTTGTATTTGTCTTTCAGCTCATTACAGGTTTCTTCTAACATATCACAATATTCAAATAGTTCAGATTTTGACATGTTATCAGAGTCAGTATCATCTCTAGAATAATTAGAATTTAAATCAAGAGTTTCAGCTGTTACCTCATAAGTGTTTGTCATAAAATACATGTTTTCCTGATTTCTGTGTTCAGTTTCAGAAACTTCAGATTCAGTGGAGCTATCCTCAGAAGCGCTCCAAGTAGCCTTCATAGCCTTTTTGTACTTACTATCCATGTATTCATACTACTTCTTTTATTTGTGCTTTGGGAAGTCTTCTTTAATATATCCTTTCATTTTTCACTCATAACACACAACTTCATTACTTTTATCTGACTTTTTCCAATCCTTCTTCCAATGTTCCTTATTGTCATACTTTCCTTTGTAATTTGATTTTCTGAAAAACTTCTTCTTCCTATAGAACTTCTTAAACATTCTGGCAATGTGAGCCATTTCAGCATCACTATCAGAAGCACTTTCACTGTCTTCACAGCTTGAACTTTCATTTATAGCTTGGAGTTTCTCCTTATCCTTGTCCTTTGAAGTTGAAGATTTGAAAGCAACCGACTTTCTTCTAGGTTCATCTTCTTCTTCTTTGTTCACTTTGAGTTCTTCTTCATACACCATCAGCTGACCAATGTATAAGGCCCCAGCCTTAATCCTTACGTAATCTTGAGTTATTACAAGATTACACATTGAGGATCTTTTCGGGTTTAGAGTTTTAGAGAATTAGATCATAAAACATGCATTACATTCCACATATAAACAAAGTGGTTACATAAAGATAGTATTCTTCATTCCCATCAATGGAAACATATTTAAAATAAAACATGGATTATTTCTTGTCACATCCTTGACTCTATCATCTAATCATGTACCTTTCCCTTGACCTGTGAAAAACATTTCAAAAACTTGGGATGAGCATAAAAAATCAGTATGGGTTATAAAAAAACATGGAAAGGAAACACGAGTTCATATATACATAAGAATGAAATCATACTTTACCCATAAAACATAGGCACTTTAACATACCTCATAAAATCATGAATAAATCATAGAAATCATAAGACATAAAGGTAACTTGAGGCATTCATAACATTCTTACGTAGGGAGTAACCCTCTTGGTTACGTTTGGAATACCCATCACAGTATATTCCCTAAAATCTCTTCGGAGAAACCTTAACGTTTCACTCCTTCGCGTTACCCAATGCATTGGAGAGCTATAACGGGCTCACCCGCCCTTAGTTTATCACGGAACCACCCATCTTCATAATAATGCCCGAGAACCATAACATAATCATATCACATAAAACATGCATAAAGGAAACATAACATTTCCACATTTCAATCACGAGATATCAATACAACACATTGATATAATAAAAACATTATGAAAACCATTTTCAATACCAAAGTAAAACATGGTATTTATTTTTCTTTTAAAAAAAAGAAGGTATGGCTTGTAGAGGAAGCCGAAACTCAAATAACGGTTACGACGACGGAGAAGTCGTTGTCGCCGCATACGTACGACAAAAACATTCCCTTTTGTCGTTTAGTAAACGCTTCGTATAAAAAAGATTCCTTTTGAATAAACGTAAAAGTCAAAGGGGTTTATACACCGTATAAAAGATAGTTGTGTATAAAATAAAATATGCCTCAATGAAAGGAGATTGAGACGAAGTCCCATACCTCGTATCCGACTTGACCCGACCGTTCTTTAATCTCCTGAATAATAAACTTGAGTTAATATCTACTTGATTATGAATCTTTTTCAAGTTCATTATTCCTTTTATACCATGTTATGAACATCATGTAATCAGTTAAGTTAATAATGTTCATTTTGTCGGTATTTTGTTCTTAAGTCAAAATAGACTTCTTACACTTACATGTTGTTAATTTAGACATAGGTTCGTTATATCCAGAATGGTATTCATGATGTAGATATCATATATGTCATATATATCCAGTATATACATGCATTTATAATATTACATAATCATTTAGAGGTAAGAAATGAAATGCACCGTTCATGGAGACGGTAAGCCGTACGTACGCATGAACGCTACTTTCATTTCTATTTCGTATTTTATAGAATGGAATCATAATGATATAATGGTATATTATAATTCCAGTATAATATCATATATAATATCATAGTTCCATCCTTTATATGTCCCACATATGGTATTTAACGATTGAAATCACTTTGAGGGGGCGGTAGTCCGCACTTCCTAAAATGAAGATATCGTGTTTACCCATAATGGAAACCATAAAGGTATGACAAAAATGAAAAAACAGAAGATTAAGGAAAATATAAACATATTATATATCATATATAAAAATAGTGACATCATAATGGCCACCTTTGAAGGTGTTAAATGAGTATTGAACAATCATCGTTTCGGGAGGCAGAATTTCGCCATCCACAGAAACCGTATGTTCTTTAACCATTTGATGTAGTTGTGTGAGAGTGTAGCTCAAATAAATCATTTAACAACATACTAGTATATTGAAGATACTGGTCTTGTTACAAAATAAGTAAATAAAAAGAGTTTAGGGGGTTGGAGAAGCAAAATAAAACAAATGAACATGAGAGAATGAATTACCTTAAAAAGTGTAACTCCTATTGATTTGAGCCTAAAGGCTTACTTTGAAAGGATTCTGCCCAAAGGGAATCCTATAGGATGAGGAGAGGGATGTGGAGAGAGTAAATGGGCAGTGGTTGGCCGAGCCAAAGGCTTGAAGAGTGTGTGAAATGAGGTAGAGGTGGGGGCCTTTTATAAGAGGAGAGGAGGGGCACTTTTGGAAAGTAAAGAAATATTACATTATTTGAAAATGTGTTTCGGTTTCAAAAGGTCCCACATTGATATAATTCGTGGATAAGGTGATAAGGGTTCGAAATCCACTCATCCAATTGGTTTTGGACATGTGTAGTTCATAGATTTTATATTATCTTTCCATTTTATTTAAATCGTCAAATAATGATGTCATCGCTGCATCATTATTATGTCATAAATAATTTAATTTATTTAATGTCTAAAAATCATAAAAAAAAATACTATGATGTATTAAATCTCTTTAGCTTTCCAATGACTATTTATAATCAAAATTTGGACTTGTATAACCCCACTTAAAAATTGTTTTTGTAAAATGTATTATGTTTGTGTCATTTTCACTTTAACATTAAATAAAAAGCAATTTATGTCATTTCCCAACGAAAGTGGATCCATGGGGTCCCCAAGTTGACCCATGGCTTGTCATGGTCGGCCATGACACAACCAATGAGTTTGGGACATGTGTCTAGGTCATTTCATATTATTAAAGCCTTATTTAGACCTTAAACTACCCTAATTACCACTAATCGCGATTAAGAACTTAATAAGTTACTATTCACCAAAAAATTATTTTAATCTCATTGAACCACATTTTACTTCTTAATGACAACCATTTATGTCGGATTTTAAAAATTCAATACACATTAGTGGTAAACTTTCATTTAACTGAAAAATCAGTTTGCTTGATTACCACTTAGTGGTTTCACTATTCATCAAAAATTGACGTTTTTCAGAAAATTACCAAAAATTCACCCTAAGCTATATTTGATATTCCGAATTCAAAAATGAAGTCTATTTTACAGAATTCAAATCCTATAAGTCACATTAATTAATTTAATAATTAATTCCCGCTGCCAGGGCAAATAGCGTGTTTTTACAAAACAATAAGTATCAAAAGATTGACACCAGTTTAAGTCTAATTTCAAAGTGAAATTGATTCCAATGACCACCATTGGATAAAATGGTAAAAATATATTCTAATTTAACTTCAAAACCAATTAAAAACATAATCTAATCATATAAATAAATTATATTAAAAAGTAGTTTTGATGTAAAATGCAGTATTTTTCACTATTCATTAAAAAATGAACATTGTCAGAAAAATACCAAAAATTCACACAAGGTAAATTTTGATGTCCCAATCATAAAGAATAAGTTTATTTTGACAAACATAGTTTATAAAATTGTCAAAATATAGATTCAAAAATGGTTTGCCATCAAAAGGCAGTAAAACAATCTTTTAAGAATTTTAGTGTATTCCATGTATAAGATTGTATTTATTTTCATTTTAAGATGCTATAACACTATCTTAATCATTAATAGACATAGATAAAAATATCTATTATTCATTACTTACTTGGGATGTTACATCCTTCCCCCCTTTAGAAAATTGCGTCCCTGCAATTTATTTACTTATCAAATAAATGGGGGTATTTATCCCTCATTGCATTTTCAGATTCCCATGTTGCCTCTTCAATCATGTGGTTTTTCCACAAAACCTTTACCTACTTAATCACCTTATTCCGTAACACTTGCTCCCTGTGGTCAAGAATCTGGACCGGTTGTTCCTCATAAGATAGGTTCTCTTCCAGCTGAACTACCTCTGGACTCAAAACATGAGATGGATCTGGCATATACTTTTTCAACATCGAAACGTGAAAAACATTGTGTACCTGAGATAAACTCGGAGGTAAAGCTACTCGGTATGCAACTGATCCAACTCTCTCCAGAATTTCGTATGGTCCAACAAACCTTGGACTCAACTTTCCTTTCTTACCAAATCTCATCACGCTTTTCCAAGGAGAAAGCTTGAGAAAAACATGATCACCTACCTCGAAAGATAGATCCTTCCCCCGGTTATCCGCATAACTCTTCTGCCTGCTCTGAGCTATTCTCATGTGTTTCTGAATCAGCTGAACTTTTTCTGCCATCTCTTCTACCAATTCTGGTCCCATCAACTTCCTTTCACCCACTTCATTCCAAAATGCTAGAGTTCGACACCGCTTCCCATATAATGCCTCAAATGGTGTCATCTGTATACTGGAATGAAAACTGTTATTATAAGAAAACTCAACCAAAGAAAGATGTTGGTCCCAACTTCCCTGATAATCCATCGAACATGCTCGTAGCATATCCTCCAATGTCAGGATTGTTCGTTCTGACTGCCCATCTGATTGAGGATGAAAAGCTGTACTGAAATTTAATTCAGTACCCAACGACTTCTGAAGGCCTTTGCAAAAGTTAGAAGTAAACCTGGGATCACGATCCGATACAATGGAGAGAGGAACTCCATGTAACCTGACTATCTCTTCAAGATACAAACGGGAAATTTGATCAAGAGAGAAAGTATCTCGTATTGCAAGGAAATGAGCAGATTTGGTCAAGCGATCAACAATAACCCAGATTGCATTATTACCTCGAGATGTCTTCGGTAATCCAACAACAAAGTCCATGGATATATTCTACCATTTCCACTCTGGCACCGGTAAAGGCTGAAGCATCCCTTTCGGTAACTGCCACTCTGCTTTAACCTGCTGACAAGTCAAACACTTCACAGTAAAATCAGCAATGTCCCTTTTCATTCCATCCCACCAGTAATACTCCCACAGATCTCTATACATCTTAGTACTGCCCGGATGAACTGAAAACGGAGAACTATGAGCTTCACATAACAGCTCTCTCATCAACTGTGAATCACAAGGCACACACAATCTCTTCCCAAATCTCAAAACACAATCACAAACTTATCCAAGAACTCATGGAAAATTTTATTCATAAGGTCCATGAATACAACAGGTGAATTGGTTAACCCAAAAGGCATAACTACAAATTCATAATGGCCATATCTCGTACGGAACGCGGTCTTCGGAATATCTGCCTCCTTTACCTTCAGCTGATGGTACCCCGATCTCAAGTCAATCTTTGAAAAATACTAAGCTCCCTGGAGCTGATACCACTTCATTCGATGGCCCAACATCTGCTGAAGTTGTTGCAAAGGATTTTACCACCCCTTTCTGCTTGTAGTCTAACTGCTTCCCATCACTCAAGCTCCTTGTCAGACACTCATCTGCATAATGATCCATTTCATTACACTTAAAACATCTTACCGTTGTCTTTTCATTTCCTGCTTGATCATCTTCCTTACAGTTACGAGCAATATGACCAGACTTACCACACCGAAAGCACTTACCAGACTTGGATAAACATTCTCCAGGATGCATTTTACCACACTTCTCATAGGATGGATATTTGGTTTTCTTACCTCCTTGCTTCTTTGATGAATTCTTCCCCTTTTCCTGCCAACTAGATCTCTTATTCTGTTGTTTGTCATAGAACACCTGATCATCGGCAAACTCCATTTCCACCTTCTCCGTACATCGAACAAGTTTTTCATAACTTTTGAACTCACGAGAAGCTAAATCCCTTCGATACTTTGGCTTTAACCCTGAGTAGAAACGGTTTATTTTACTATCAAGATCTCGTATGAATTTTGGAGCATACCTTGCCAATCGAGTGAACCTTTCTTCATAAGCAGCCACTGAGTCTTCCTCTTGCCTCAATTCCAAGAATTGCTTTTCCATCCTAAGTCGAACAACCTTAGGAAAATACTTCTCAAGAAACATACCTTTGAATTCATCCCAGTCAAGAGCATCAATCTCATCGGCATCCCTGATATTTTTAACCATAGACCACCACTGATCTGCTTCACCCTCCAAACGGTAAATAGCAAGACTAACCTTTTGATTGTCTGAACACCCCATGACATCAAAAATCTTCTCCAGTGCTTTAATCCACCCTTCAGCTAGCACAGGGTCAGATGATCCTCTGAATGATGGTGGATGTTGCCTCATGAAATGTTCCACCACTGACATGTTCCTCTGCGGTTGATCTGGCTGATCTCGTGCATAAATACCACCACCATTTATCGCTTGAGTCAACTGCGCCATTACTGCAACAAACTGTTCAGTTCCAATTCTGACCATTTCTGGATGCTGATTCGGAAGGTTATTTCCTTCTGTATGCCTTCCTAGCACTGCTTCCCTATTTCCTCTCCGGAAAACCATTCTGAACAAACATGTCTTACATGTAGCAACATGGTAATCTTTAAATGCTATATCATTTCGAAAAAAAAAATATTTTTGGATAATCATTTAATAGAATTCTAACTCCTAAAGTTATCTAAACCGACCTCTGATACCAACTATAAGGCCCCAACCTTAAACCTTAATTAATCTTGAGTTATTACAAGATTACACATTGAGGATCTTTTCGGGTTTAGAGTTTTAGATAATTAGATCATAAAACATGCATTACATTCCACATATAAACAAAGTGGTTACATAAAGATAGTATTCTTCATTCCCATCAATGGAAACATATTTAAAATAAAACATGGATTATTTCTTGTCACATCCTTGACTCTATCATCTAATCATGTACCTTTCCCTTGACCTGTGAAAAACATTTCAAAAACATGGGATGAGCATAAAAACTCAGTATGGGTTATAAAAAAAACATGGAAAGGAAACATGAGTTCATATATAGATAAGAATGAAATCATACTTTACCCATAAAACATAGGCACTTTAACATACCTCATGAAATCATGAATAAATCATAGAAATCATAAGACATAAAGGTAACTTGAGGCATTCATAACATTCTTACGTAGGGAGTAACCCTCTTGTTTACGTTTGGAATACCCATCACAGTATATTCCCTAAAATCTCTTCGGATAAACCTTAACGTTTCACTCCTTCACGTTACCCAATGCATTGGAGAGCTATAACGGGCTCACCCGCCCTTAGTTTATCACGGAACCACCCGTCTTCATAATAATGCCCAAGAACCATAACATAATCATATCACATAAAACATGCATAAAGGAAACATAACATTTCCACATTTCAATCACGAGATATCAATACAACACATTGATAAAATAAAAACATTATGAAAACCATTTTCAATACCAAAGTAAAACATGGTATTTATTTTTCTTTTAAAAAAAAGAAGGTATGGCTTGTAGAGGAAGCCGAAACTCAAATAACGGTTACGACAGCGGAGAAGTCGTTGTCGCCGCATACGTACGACAAAAACATTCCCTTTTGTCGTTTAGTAAACGCTTCGTATAAAGAAGATTCCTTTTGAATAAACGTAAAAGTAAAAGGGGTTTATACACCGTATAAAAGATAGTTGTGTATAAAATAAAATATGCCTCAATGAAAGGAGATTGAGATGAAGTCCCATACCTCGTATCCGACTTGACCCGACCGTTCTTTAATCTCCTGAATAATAAACTTGAGTTAATCTCTACTTGATTATGAATCTTTTTCAAGTTCATTATTCCTTTTATACCATGTTATGAACATCATGTAATTAGTTAAGTTAATAATGTTCATTTTGTCGGTATTTTGTTCTTAAGTTAAAATAGACTTCTTACACTTACATGTTGTTAATTTGGTCATAGGTTCGTTATATCCAGAATGGTATTCATGATGTAGATATCATATATGTCATATATATCCAGTACATACATGCATTTATAATATTACATAATCATTTAGAGGTAAGAAATGAAAAGCACCGTTCACGGAGACGGTAAGCCGTACGTACGCATGAACTCTACTTTCATTTCTATTTCGTATTTTATAGAATGGAATCATAATGATATAATGGTATATTATAATTCCAGTATAATATCATATATAATATCATATTTCCATCCTTTATATGTCCCACATATGGTATTTAACGAATCAAATCACTTTGAGGGGGCGGTAGTCCGCACTTCCTAAAATGAAGATATCGTGTTTACCCATAATGGAAACCATAAAGGTATGCCCAAAATGAAAAAACAGAAGATTAAGGAAAACATAAACATATTATATATCATATATAAAAATAGTGACATCATAATGGCCACCTTTGAAGGTGTTAAATGAGTATTGAACAATCATCGTTTCGGGAGGCAGAATTTCGCCATCCACGGAAACCGTATGTTCTTTAACCATTTGATGTAGTTGTGTGAGAGTGTAGCTCAAATAAATCATATAACAACATCATAGTATATTGAATATACTGGTGGTTTTACACAAGAAGTAAATAAAAAGAGTTTAGGGGGTTGGAGAAGCAAAATAAAACAAATGAACATGAGAGAATGAATTACCTTAAAAAGTGTAACTCCTTTTGATTTGAGCCTAAAGGCTTCCTTTGAAAGGATTCTGCCCAAAGGGAATCCTATAGGATGAGGAGAGGGATGTGTAGAGAGTAAATGGGCATGGTTTTGCCGATCCAAAGGCTTGAAGAGTGTGTGAAATGAGGTAGAGGTGGGGGCCTTTTATAAGAGGAGAGGAGGGGCACTTTTGGAAAGTAAAGAAATATTACATTATTTGAAAATGTGTTTAGGTTTCAAAAGGTCCCACATTGATATAATTCGTGGATAAGGTGATAAGGATTCTAAATCCACTCATCCAATTGGTTTTGGACATGTGTAGTTCATAGATTTTATATTATCTTTCCATTTTATTTAAATCGTCAAATAATGATGTCATCGCTGCATCATTATTATGTCATAAATAATTTAATTTATTTAATGTCTAAAAATCATAAAACAAATACTATGATGTAGGAAATCTTTTTATCTTTCCAATTACTATTTATAATCAAAATTTGGACTTGTATAACCCCACTTAAAAATTGTTTTTGTAAAACATATTATGTTTGTGTCATTTTCACTTTAACATTAAATAAAAAGTAATTTATGTCATTTCCCAACAAAAGTGGATCCATGGGGTCCCCAAGTTGACCCATGGCATGTCATGGTCGGCCATGACACAACCAATGAGGTTGGGACATGTGTCTAGGTCATTTCATATTATTAAAGCCTTATTTAGACCTTAAACTACCCTAATTACCACTAATCGCGATTAAGAACTTAATAAGTTACTATTCACCAAAAAATTATTTTAATCTCATTGAACCACATTTTACTTCTTAATGACAACCATGTATGTCGGATTTTCAAAATTCAATACACATTAGTGGTAAACTTTCATTTAACTGAAAAATCAGTTTGCTTGATTACCACTTAGTGGTTTCACTATTCATCAAAAATTGAAGTTTTTCAGAAAATTACCAAAAATTCACCCTAAGATATATTTGATATTCCGAATTCAAAAATGAAGTCTATTTTACAAAATTCAAATCATATAAGTCACATTAATTAATTTAATAATTAATTCCCGTTGCCAGAGCAAATTGCGTGTTTTTACAAAACAATAAGTATCAAAAGATTGACACCAGTTTAAGTCTAATTTCAAAGTGAAATTGATTCCAATTACCACCATTGGATAAAATGGTAAAAATATATTCTAATTTCACTTCAAAACCAATTCAAAACATAATATAATCATATAAATAAATTAGATTAAAAAGTAGTTTTGATGTAAAATGCAGTATTTTTCACTATTCATTAAAAAATGAACATTGTCAGAAAAATACCAAAAATTCACACAAGGTAAATTTTTATGTCCCAATCATAAAGAATAAGTTTATTTTGACAAACATAGTTTATAAAATTGTCAAAATATAGATTCAAAAATGGTTTGCCATCAAAAGGCAGTAAAACAATCTTTTAAGAATATTAGTGTATTCCATGCATAAGATTGTATTTATTTTCATTTTAAGCCGCTATAACACTATCTTAATAATTAATAGAAATAGATAAAAATATCTATTATTCATTACTTACTTGGGATGTTACACAATGAGTTCTTTAACAGGTAGAGCAGCAATGTCACATGACTCTCTGATTGAAAAAGATGTGCCTCTCCATCGGTCTGGTAAACATCTCAAGATTCTCATAATTTGTTCCTTTGCTGGAAAAGCTTTTCCAAGTGAATTCATTGTGTTGAATATCTCATTAAACCTGAGATACATTTCAGAAATAGGTTCATCAGTTTTCATTTTAAAATTATCATATTTAATAGTATAAGTATTTAATCTCATTTCCTTAACATTGGTTGTTCCTTCATGAGAAACAGCTAAGGTATCCCAAATTTCAAAAGTAGTTTGCAAGCAGAAATTATGTTAAACTCTTCATCTCTTAAAGCACAGTACAGAGCATTCACGGCTTTAAAATTGTTATTGTAAGAAGTCTTTGTAGGTTCATCCTAAGTGGATATAGCAGTAGTGGGAAGTTTATATTCTGAGTCTATGGTAGTCCATATATCAAAACCTATGCTTTCTAAATGAATTTTCATTTTAAGCATCCATTGGGCATAACTGGTACCATTGAAGAAAGGTGGCCTGTTAGTAGAAACACCCTCTAGTCTATTATCCATAAATAGATTTTAGAAAGACAATTTAAAGAGAAAAAATTTAGAACTAACAGAAATTTAAGATCTTTAGAGATGCAACTAAAATCACAGTTGAAAAACAGAGTACTTTAGAAAATATTTAAACAATCTTCTGATACCAAATGTTGGTCAGAGTAGACACTCAAGAGGGGGGTGAATTGAGTTCCAATTAAAATTTCTGTTAAAACATTGTCTAGATAAAATCCCCCCATTTATAAAATAAGTTAAACTGTAGTGAATTTTTATAGATTGTAAATGTTCACTTAGCTTCTCAAAGATTGATTAGGTCTCAGTTAGTTTAACCACAAGATCAAACTAACTTTTGAAACTACTCTACTAATTTACAATAAGTGTAAACACTTGCTAATCTAACTATCAAAGTAGCTTCAAAATAATTTTGTATTTTAAAGTAATAGCAGCATAATAAATATAATATATGTCGTATACATTAAACTTAAATAATAGATGAACAACAGTTATAACAAGAGGTTCAGTCTCAAGCCGAGACATAGTCCTCTCAAATATATATAAGAATTTGATCCATACCCTGGATCGAGGTTAACAACAGTTTTACAAAAACTGTCCAGGCCACACAGGGACCTCTACCACTGTTCTTCGTGGGAAAAAAAACAACAGAAAACCAGCTGTTTAGGTCACACACGACCTCTACCACTATCCCACTGGGAAATAAAAGATGTAAGAGTTTGAGTGAGGATTTACAGATCCTCCAGTTAATGTTCAGGAGACAGTGTGTGTGTAAAAATACAGAATATGACACACACTTCTTGAAAGTTAATAAATAAATCACGTAGAGAATATAGATGAGAGTTTAGAAAGCTCTAGTGATTATCAATGCAGCTCGGGACTCGTTGGATTGAGCAAGAATGCTTCTGAGTCCTTCTCTAGTTTTTCTGTTGAAAAACAGAGTGTCGTAGTTCATCTTGTCTTCTACAGTCTCTTGATTCTTCATGTGTTCTTCAGAAATGTAGGATTTCATGTATGGAACTTATTTGAGGATCGTGCAATGTGTCTTTCACAGTTGTGCTCCAGATTCTTCTTTTGTTTAGCACAGAGCTCGCATGTATGTAGTATATGTGTCAAGACGTGTCAAGAACCTGCGTATTTGTGTATCCTCTAATGCAGCTCAATCTTCTTTATATTCCACGAGTTTTGGCAGTAGGAATGGTTCCCTTCTCATAGGTACGAGATACGGTTTCCTATCAAGCCAACATCTAACATTAAATAAAATTAATTGCATTAAAAACAACAAATATGACCGTTAGCATTATTTAAAATAATATTGACAAAAGATTAAGAAACTGTGTCACAGTGATCATGGAAACAATGTCTTCTTCACGATGTCTGATCACGGTGTCTGGTCACGGTGAGTCCATCACGGTGTCTGGGTTACGGTGAGTGGTCACGGTGTCTGGTCACGGTGTCTGGTCACAGTGGCTGGTCACGGTGAGTCCTTCACGGTGTCTGGACATGGTGAGTGGTCACAGTGAGTCCTTCACGGTGTCTGGTCACGGTGAGTCCTTCACGGTGTCTGGTCATGGTGTCTGCATACTTAGACAAAAAATATGAATTTAGACTAAGACAGTGATATGCAGAATATGATTTAAGGTTACTCATTAGAGATAATATATGAGAGAATTGTAATTATGCATAAAACATGTAAAGAGTAATTAACATCCATATTATTTGTTATTATAAAAACATGATATGCACCTATTGTTGAGTATGAAGAGCATTAGCAAGATGTGCACTGAAGATCAAGATTAATTAACAGTAATTAAATTTTTGATCATTAAAACATGATTAAAACATGAGGAGTCCAACAGTGAGTGTGCCCTAAATTGGTTTCAGGGGGGATCTTGTTTCATTTCAAACAGAAACATAATTTTAACCCCCACTATGCCTTCCTGAAACAAGGAGGTTTAAATTAGCTCCCAAATGTTGGAACCCCCACTACAATGGGAATGTAAATTCAAGGTCATTACGAGGGTCTCCCTCACTAATTTTGTAACCAACATGAATTTTCTTACAATGGATAAGTAAACTCAAAAGGAAATGCTGGTGTGACCAATGGTTTTACCATAAATTTCTAGTGGATTTGGAAGAGGCCTTGGCCTGATGCTATTAGACTATTTCTGGGAGGGTGAAGAATTGGGGATAATGATGTGATAAGAGGGAATGATCAGAGTTCGAGAGTGGAACATCCTAGGGTATCCCATAAGACATACCCTTCTAATATATAGTACCGGGATTCAGCAGCATATAGGATTTCTACATGGGTAAGGGGGACATACGCATACCATGGTGGTATGTGGTCCTGGATTTAGTTTGTGCAACAATTCACTATATGAGGCCAAGTTCTATCTTGTAGCATGGTGCTACACAAACTCGATTTCCCCATGCATAACGATTTGTTACGCGGGGTAGGGTTCTATCCATGTAGAATTTTTGTATGTGAGATTCCAGCTTACAAATATACTATTGGTTCTTCTCCTCATGGGGGATATTCCCAAAAAATATTTTCAGTTCATGGACAGCAAATTAGTTTTAGTTTTCTTTCATCTTCAAAGCTATGAATTCATGTTTTACCTGTAGGGAATCATCAAAGGAGTGTATCTTTTTCTGAGTTATCAATATATTAATCGATCCTTTCTAATGATCTCTAATGTCTCTCGATCCTTGAATCATTCTATTGTCGATCCTTTTTTATAATCCCCTCAAGCTCTATTTATAGAGAAGTGAAGAACATGATACTAGAATATCTGGTCATCTATGATGAGTCTATGATCCATATCTTTTTGAATCCCATAGAAGAGACCTATCCCACAGATGACATAGTATTTGGGGTTATTAGGTCATCATTTTCAGCATCGAGGATGACCACCTTAGTCCCACTAATGTCTTCATTTCATTCATAGGGAGCCACATGATTCACCTTGCACTCAAACCATTTTAGTTCGTGGGGGAAATCATCTATGTGTAGGATATTTCCACCTTCTTCCCGCACACGATTTGATTTTGTTTGAGGGGACTGGTGCTACCATGTTTCTCTCATGAACTTTTCTATTCATCGATCTATCGCAAATTGGACTGTCATGTAGAGCGGCGGTCTGTGAAGGATTTTTTACTTCGGAACATCCTTTATTAATTTTCCATTTTTCTCCTTCAAACATTTTACCTTGAAATCATCCTTTTATTTGTTTTCCTTACTTAGAAAAATCAATGGGATTATTTCAAATTCCCTGGATATTTTTTCAGGACCCAACAATGACATATGAATCCAAAAATTATAAGATAGATTGTGGTTGAAAAGACCAATATTAATGGTGATAAAACTACTCCTAATAAAACCCAAATAATGTGATATTTGGAGTATAAAAATCTATTATCTCAAGTGGATACTAATTTATTTTTATAATTAAGGATATATGAGCTTTGAATGATGGCCATGATTGATATGTTAGAAAAAATTGATATGAATCATAGATGGGATCTTATGGAATGACAGATACATCATAATTGGATTAATAAATCCAAGGTTTTCAAGAAATAAAAATGATAAAAATTGTAAAGTGGTTAAAAATAATGAATTTTTAGTTTAAATGGGATATTAATTAGTGGATGGATTTAGTGTTTAAGGGATATTAAAATTAGTTTCAAGTCCAATGTCTGTAATAATTTTCCTTATAGTGGATATTCAATGATATATGGAAATATATTAAATATATGTGAAGAAACAATTTCTAAAGGGGGTATTGAATGAAGTTGTTTTCATAGAAAAAAAATTAGGATTTTTTCTTGAAAATTTAAAATATAAAATATATAGGTTGAAAAAGGCTTTGTATGGCATAAATAAATCGCATTGTGCTTGTATGTCCAATTGTAATCTTTTCTCAAGATGTTGGATTTCAATAGGGGAGTTATCAGAAACTCTATGTTCTAAAATTTAGTAAATAAGTGTTTATAGTGAGGGTGTATGTGAAAAATATAATTTTTTTGGGAACTAAATAGAAATATATTGAATTTATTTTCATTGTTGATGACTTAGAAATTTGACATGTCAATGAATAAGGAGTTTATATATATTTTTTGTTGTAATTTCATCAATATGAAGGAAAGAAATTTATCTCATAGGTGATGTACACAAAATTGTTTCTAATGAAATTTGAAATAGAGTAATGAAAGCCAATTTCATCTCACATAATAGTTAGAAATAAAATCATAATGTATGAAGACATAGAAGTATTATAAGTTAGTTTATATTGAAGATTCATTGGGAGTTTTATTTATCTTACTGTGACTAGAGTAGATATTTTTTATGCTTCATGATTAGTTGTATGTTCATATAGTTTTATAAATAATTAGAATATTTAAAATATAAGGATAATTATTAGGTGTGTTTAGGGAAGTCTATATTATGCATTATTACTATAATCTAGAATGGACATAGATTTATTAGTATTTCGTGTTACTAATTTGGATAGAGTTATTAAGGATAAAAAGACTACAAGTGATGGAGTATTTTACATCATATATGACTATATTAGAAGGATAAGGAAGAAATAAGATTATGTAACTTTTAGAATAATACAATTTTAGTATATTTATATTAACAAATCATGTATATATCTTATATAGAAAAATAAATAATTATAAGAAATTAGTGAAATTGTTGAAAAAACATTGATGATTTAGTGTGACAATAAAAGTGTGATGAAAATAGAAATGCATTTGGTTCATCACTCTCACATGAAGAAAATTGTGATTAAATATCATTTTATTAAATTGAAGGTAGAGAAATTTTTTTTGATGTTGTGTTTATTTTGACCTCACATTCAGGTGGAAAATATCCTCAACAAACACTTGGTGGATCATTTGTTCAAAAAGTATAGGTTGAACTAGGATGTTCATCCACTCTACTTTAATAATGTAGGTTTGAAAGACCCATATCCCCATTAAACATAATTCTATATTTGGATATTGTATGTGTCTATTGGTTTATATCATCTATTATAAGATAGAATATATGGAGAAATGATATCAATGGGACTGTAGTAGTAGAATGGATTTGATAAAAAAAATTTGGGAAACATTATTAAATTTTATTAATACTATTATATCCTACACTAATAATTGAAATGCATAAGATTATATATTTAGGGAATGTTCATTTCATAGAATTAGTGTACATGTAATTTCAAGGTATTATAAACTCTATTTAGAATTTTTTAGTCAAATACATTTACTTTTATCACATAAGGGGGACATATATTCAAAGGCATGTTTATCAAATGTGGAGAAAAATATAACTATTGAAGAGGATATTATAGATAAGGATAAAGATAACCCTAATCTATATGGGGATAAAGTAATAAAAAATTAATAATTATTGTAGCGGGATAATATATATCATTGTTATGGGTGATTATATGATAGATGGAAGTATTTTTTGAGCTTGTAGTGATATTTGAAAACATGATTAACACCAAAATATAAGAAGGGAAATTGTTACACACATGTTTTGTTTTGGTTGAATTTATTATCATGGTAAATTTGGTTTGGGATGGTTATTATGTTCAATTAAGTTGAAATATTATTAGGGATATGTGAATTGTGAAAAATATGCATGGTGAAGGATTCTAAAATTTTGGATATAACATAGGTCCCATAATGAAAACTACTGTATTGTCACTAAATTAATTAGAAATAAATGGTTTTTTTAAATTCATACTATGAAAGGATAAAATTGGTACTTTTGAGTTTAAAACATGTCATGACACCTATATTCATATGAAAAAATAGATAAGTGAACTTCAATAATTCTCGAGATTTAGTTATGCTCACATCATGGAAAATAAAACAAACCATGAAGTTATCCCAATTGATATTTAGTAATTATAGAATGAATTTACTTACATTATGGAGGTTATGGAAATTCCCAAAATGATACCAAGGTAGATTTGTGTGTTTTGGTTATCAAGTTCACTATGCCGGGAAAACTAAGTCCCATCGTGAAAGTTACCCAGAACATTTTTCACAGATTTAGAGATTTTCCTAAATGAAATAAGACATGGGTCATGAAAAAAATAGTCATATTGTGAAAGTAATAACCTTTTTTCATGTGCAATTTTATAGTTACATGACATTTTTCATACATGTTTGTTACATCATTTTTTAGACAGAAAAGATAATAGTGATACAATCAAGGATCCAATGGTACTTGATATAACTAAGGAATGACAAATTATCATAAAACCATGATTCAGTTCTCCCCTAGTTCCCTCAAGGATCTCCTCATTTTGGGTTTTCTTCCATTTTGATCATGATCGATCTATTTCTTAATGGAGCCTCCAATTACACTTAATGATGTTTTTCAGGATTTTTTCTTTCCATATCGACTGTGATTCTCTTGATACACTTCTTCAAAGGGTTTTTCCTTTATGATTTTCTGGTTCATATTTTTTTATCACTTTCATCATAAAATATTATTCCTCCCCCCGCATGGTTGAATTTACCTTCATGTATAAACTAAATTTATCTTTCCCATTTGGTTGTTGGTTTGGAGAAAATTATCAATGGCGGTGTCAGATCACGATCATTTCTGGTGGTGTCCTCAGTGGTCCCATAAAGTTTTTGTTGTGGTGATTCCAACAGAAATAGGCATTAATATGTATATTAGGGAATGAAATTAACATATTTTTTTGATGGGATCATTTCCCTGGTAGTGGAGGGGGAAACAAGAGATAGCTAGGATCTTTTATTCAATTACTAGTTTTCTCAGACAATTTGTTCATTTTTTGGGTGACAGTTTCTAAAGAATTATTTAGCTAGTTTTTAAATCTTTGTAGGTTATCCTATATTTTGGTTATGTTCACACCCAACCATGAAAATTAATTTACCTTATTATTTTCCTGGTCTTGGATATGTTGGTTAAGGTTCGGGTTGAGTTACTAGTTTAAATTTGTAAGTTTTTGAGTTTTAGGATGGAATATTGGATTGTGAATAGTTTGGGAAACTATTAGTATTTGAATAGGTTAATGTTTATATTGTTTTTTGTGTCCAGTGATGAGATTCACAGGTTGCGAACAATTTGTGAAATCATACAGAAACAGTGTGGGTTGGTTTTTGTTTTGGGAAGTGGTGTTTGGCACAGTTAGCACATGGTTTGGAAACTATGCATCCAATACATTTAGGGTGTCCCTTATATACAATGAGGGGTGACTGGTTGGAAAATGGTTTGGAAATCAGTGTGTTCAAACTATGTGAGCAGCCTAAAATGTTAAAATCTTAAAAACCCTAACCCACCCTCCTATCTTTTTTCCCTAACCTAATCCCCCTCATTATTGGTCATTTTTGGCACATAAAGGGGTCCCAAATTCCCCTTTCCTTTGACTCTCCTCATGCATGGATGATCCTCCATCAATTATAAGGTGATTTTTAAGGGTTTTGGCCATTTTATCATTCTTTCAATTTTCTTATATTGATTTTTTGGTTGTACCTTGGTGGGATCCTCTCTTGGATAAACCCTTGGGGTAGGGTTGGATAATTTTGTTCGATTTCATGGATTATAGGGTGGGCGGATTGTCTATCAGGATTGGATCACCCTTCTCTTGATGTTTTATTTCATCTTCACTCCTTTGAGGTAGGTAATTCCATTAGTTTTCATTACTATGAATTGCATCTGATGCTTGGGAATTTTTAAAATAAGTTATAAATGTGTTTCACATGCTTGGGGTATGATTGCATGGCTTGTTTGAGTGTTTTTGTGTTAGAAAAAAATTTAGTGGAAGTGGTTTTAAAGGGGTGTCTATCAATATGGTATATAGTTTTTCACTAATTTTTTTTAAAATTCCAATTTATATTTCAAAATGAAATTGATAATTTTTGGTGTTATTTTTCCTTGGTCATATTTTTATAGCAAGGGTGGAATAATAAATTGGGATTGATTTGTTGTTTCAATGCCTCTTTATGGTAAAATGGTTTTTTTGTGAAATGTTTTGGAAAGATTGTATCAGTTTTAAAATGCTTATTTTTGATGTTGAAATGGTTAGACTTGTTATGTTGGTTCAAAGGAATGTGGTGCTTCTTAAAAATTAATTTTTGGATGATTACATGGACACTCTTATGTGTCATTCGGTGTTTCACATCCATGGGTGCATGGGTCACACACATGGATGGATATACAAATGATGATGACACTTAAGAGTGATCCCCCTTTCCCTAAAAATGTATTATTTATTTCTAAATGGTGTGTTGGTTTCTCTTGTGAATTTTAAGGTGGATTTAAATATGTTTTTATATTTTTATCCCATTTGGAAATTGAGACATGTTTGGTGAAAGGTTGGAATAAATGCTTGTTTTTCACATTTCATAATGATTTATGTTTTTCTCAAGTTTGGAATTGGTTTTGTAAATGTATTTAAAGTTTAAATATTAAATTATCATTTGGAATTTCATGATGTAGTTTGATTTCTAAATGATTTAAAGGTTTATTTGGAATTGTTCATGTTATAGAGAAAATGATATGAAAATCAATGTAATATAAGGCTCATTTGGAACTTTAGATATACTGAGAGTTTTTATAAAAACATGTATGATGTGAATTCCGATTGGTATTCTAGAATGTTTTGACAAATGTTTTTGAAAGATTGTGAGATTCGAAGATCCGTTTGGAACATGTGTATGTCTTATTACGGAATGGGAACACCTATGAAGGATTTACTAATATGAGTTATTTCATGGGCGTTGTTAGTGTTTTGGGTAGGCATGTGTGCTGGTGGCAGGTAAGGTGAGTCATGCATGCGAGAGCCTCCTACTTACAACGTGTACTACTACCATGGGGTTCGTAGTTGTCTTTATAGGGTACATTGACAGTTACTTATGAACTCCAATTAGGTGGATTAGTTGCCCTTGGATATTTTAGAGGCTTGGTAGGTTGTACCACTAGTTGAATGTTAGAACAACCAGTTGGTAATTGACTAGGAAGCTACACCATATGCTGACAGGTGAGTCCATCCTGAGTATGTCCTAGGATTACTATAGGGAGTTTTTATAAATTCCCATGGTTAGTTATCTATATATTCTTGTTTTTATAATACTTCACTTAGTTTCATATTTATATGGATTACTTATTTTCATCATTACTTGGGGTTGTTTTGTGTGGATTTGGGGTTTGGGTGTTTGGTTTTAAAATGATGGCCCATTTTGGAAATAAGAATGTGGTGTGTATTATTCTGAGAATGGGAAATACATGATTTTTTATCAAAATGATAAAATAATATTTTTACATATATTTATTTTAAACTATCTTTGGTGTAATATTTTAGGAAAGGAATTGTACAGATTTTATGGTGGCTTCCTACTGAGCTGTTTTATGCTGCACCATAATGGTACAATTCGATTTCCGTAGAACCGAGCTTTTTTGCTTGTCCAAATTTTTGGTTCTTGTACATGCAATTGGATCATATGGTTTTTATGGTTGGTGGTGACCAAGAGCTCATGTTTAGATTGTGTATCATTGTTCGGTCTCAGTTTTGTATTCAGATTCTATTTGTTCAGTAGTATGTTGTATCTGGATCAATTTTTATATATTTGAGATTATGTTATTATTGGTTCTTCCTCTCATTCAGCTTATTAATTTCATCCTGGTATATTACAAAAATCATTCACATAATTATCCATCACTTGTTTCCAACATGTGGGGATATGGAACACCGTTCGGGATATACCTTAGACTGAGTCAAATGTTTGGTTGAGTGGTATCCGGGCCTGGTTCGTGATAGATATTATATCTATAGTTTGTGATTCCTCAATGGTGGATCCTGGGATTTTCTTCTAGGGATTTAGAGAATTCATCAATGAATTTTTCACTTGTTTTCCCAGTGTCATAGTAGATGAATATAGAGATCTATGAGGCCGATTTTTCTTGATGACAATGCCATTTTTGGTTTTTTTTTGGTTCTATGTGTGATCATTAGAATTATGTTTTTCCCTATTTTCAGTATTAATGGTGGTTCTTAGACGTTCTTGACATTAGTGAATCTCTAAATTTGTGATTTATTCTCACCAAATGGTAGATTTTGTGAATATATTTTTTATTTAAGTATTTTTTATTTCTTCATATGAATTAGTGAAGTTTGAGTGGTCATTATGGGGGTGGTCGAGTCCCATATTTTAAAAGGCCTTGACATTTGGTTTCTAATTACATTTAGTAAAGAAAGTATGTAGCCTCAGTGGGGTGTAATGAGCTTCTTTTATTGGTGTTGGGATTGAGGGTCTATCAATTTTTTTTATGATAGTTGAAATTTTCTGATCTTTTTGAAATTTGAAATCAGAGGTATTTAAATGGTTGACCTTCAACTAGATTAATATCATCATGATAACATAATTTTCCCCAACCAATAAATGAACTAAAATTTTAATATCTTGGGAAACATAGGATTATAAATACCTTATATATAATAGAACATAAATATCATTTAATATATTTCTTCTTTATCCTCTTAAAATAGATAATGGTCTCTTTAGTACATGGAATCACATGAGGATATACATTAATGAAATGGATGATCTAAAACCCCCATAAGGGGAGGGATAACATAGAAGGAATAAGCACCATGAAACATAGTATATAGGTGATAATGATAATGATAATCATGTCATGAGAATATGATCATCATCATAATCATAATGGAAACATTTGAATAAGTCTAGGATTATGGTATATACATAACAATAAAACATTATATAATTGTGGTCAAATACACACATAGTTTTGAAAAAATCTAACATCATGATCACGTATAACATTTATCATGAATGTTAACATCCTATATTTTAAAAAATCTAGAATAATGTTCAAGAATATTACATGTAATCTCCTTAGATATATCACATTACCCAATGAATTGGAGGGATATGTAGTTTCATTCCCACCAATCAAATCCAAAAATTCTTATAGTCTTTCATGCCACATGGAAATATAACATATAACAATAATAGTAATAAAATAAACCCATGTGAAAGAATTAATTTTAGAAAGGCTTTATAAATAATACATCCATGAATAATCTTCCATCTTCTAAAATGAATTATTAAAATCAAACTTTTTCATAAAATATCATCATCCTTTTTTGGAGAATATATAACTCAAGGGGAGTTAATGCGATGTTTTAGAAATTATAGACCATTGAAAAACATTTATAAATTATATAGAAAAAATTTCAAAAGGATATAAATAATATTATTCCCAAAAATAAATGTGATTAATAGTGGAAGTAAGTTTAAGGAAATTACAAGAAAATCCATAGAAAAAATAATTTTTAGGAGGAGATAACACTAAAATATTGAATTGGATTTAAGATTCCCCTTACCATAAATCCCGATTTATTTCTTTTACATTTTTCCTAAAATATAATAAATACAGGATAAATAAAATATTTTAATATAATTGAATTATGTTCAATTATTTTACTATTGATACATTATAATTATTAGATTCTATTTTATAATATTCTTTGTAAAATTTAAACTGTTTTCATGTCTTATTTTCGTTTAATTTACCCGTATTCATCCTATTTTTTAATATTTTCATGGCCATTTATACAAAAATGAAATTAATTTCAATACCTTAAAATTACATATATTTATTCATTTATATATCATAAATAAATTATTATGATTACCCATAATTGTTGCGATTGGAATGGATCTGGAACTGTACTTATGTGTGATTAACTAACCATTGTTGACATATTGTCTAAAGATGGGGTGAAAGATGTATATCACATGATTATATTAAAAATAATTTTTTTTGGACATTAAAATTATCAAGATCATGTCAAAATACTATTTAATTGTTTTAAGTAAATTTTTCTTAGAAAAGAAAAGTAATATATGGAATTAGAAAGTAAAACTAAATAAAAATACTAAAGGACAATACAACATTCTTGTATATACTTATAAATGATGATTATATTCTTGGTTGAATCTAAGAAGTTGAATATTGTGTGTTCGGGGAAGAAGGACTAGAGAAAATCTACAATCTTCTTATTGAGTTGAAAAAATGAATGCTCTTTAATATGAATCCATGTTTCATGGATTCTTTATTTCCCATAGTGAGAGAAATATTTCAATCATGAAAATCACAATCATGATGGATCTACAAAGACTATAGATTAAAATATAAATATTAATGGTGTTATTTTAATTATTAAATTTAGAGTAATCCATTATGTTAAAGATATTTGTGCATCATATTCATATTCTTGCAATCTTCCAAAACCCCTTGCTTTCAAGAAGACCAATGATGGTTGTTTTTTAGTGGTAGCTGATCCGAATGCAAATAAAAAGATGAATTTCGGAAAATTCTCCATTATTGGGAATATAATGTATTCTAAATGGGAAAAATCAAAGATCTATGATGGTATTAAACTATTTAATTCACATTACTGTGGGGAGTAGAGACTAGTAGATGATTCTGATCAGAAGGGGTATCATCCATATCTTATTGAAAATTAATGATAATATCAGAGCTATCTGTAAGTGCCATAAAATTTTTCTTAAACCTGATACACTTCATATTTCTAAATTTAATATAAAGAAAAAAACTTCTCAATAAAAATCAACATCACATTTTTGCGTAATATTTAAGGGCTTGAATTGGATATTTTGGAATCACAAAATTCTAAATGATCTGTCTATTTGTGTTAGTATTTTTTAAAACATTTAGCATCACCTGATAAATGGTGAAACAGTAATGTATGAAAGGATACTTATTGAATCTTATATTGATGATGTAAAAATTTTAGATTATACATTCATAATGATTTTAAAATGGAGGACACAATTTAATATGTGTTTGTTCTTACTTTCTGTGATTTCGATTGTATTATAGGACATAACATTTCAAATTTTAGACTCATTAGAAAACTATTTAGTGATCCTATTAACCCAAAGGAATGGAAAGATTTCAGTAATAGGAACATAAAAAAGATTTTTTTATAGATAGAAATTTCCCCCAAATAAAAATGAAACATGAAAATGGATTAAAAATAAAATATATATTTTTTATGTGAAAAATATTAAATGGAATAGTTAGGAAACTATTGTAGATGTTGGTGAAAATGATAATAGTTGTGATCCCTCTAATAACATCGTGAACCGAGACGTGTCCCCATATGAGGATGGGAAAAATATTTTAGATATCTCAATTGATGTCATGAACATTTTCAAGTTAATGTATTTTTATTAGTGATATTTTGTTTTAGTTCATAGTTATGTCTCTTCCCCTTATCCATAAGAAACATTTTCTACACAGTTTAATGTTTCTTCATCTCAACCTTATGAAAATCCCTCATATATTTTTTAGTGGACCAATTATATAGGAAAATGTTTCTAGTGATGTTCCTTCTGAATATTTAGGTAATAATCCATTAAGACGTCACTCTATTTGTCTTTCTAATTAGCTTGACAAATAATGAACTCTGAACCTAAAAATTATAAAATTCATTTCATGTAAGAGGATCGGTTTACGAATGATCCTACCATAGTTGACTATGAAAAATATCCCTATAAAATTTTTTTTGAGACAAAGAGATCAAATATTCAATATCGTCCAGATATTTCATTTAACCATGATCTTATTAATGAAACTGCAAAATATAAAATGAATTCTATAAAGCATGTCAATAAATATATTACCTTGGAACGTTTGGAAACTAGATAATAATTCCCCAATTAAACAAAAAAAATACAAAAAATAGATGATAGAAGTCAATTTTTTACTAAAAAATCAATAAGAAAAAAATTATGATGGAATGAAAAATGTGTTCCTTTCTACAAACAATTTGTAACACCCCGAGCTTCCACAATATGCTTCTCATTCAATAATGCAATAGCTTGCATTGTACACAACTTCGAGTTCTAAAACACCGCGACTAATCATAGTAGCCGTTATGAATAGTAATAAACACTTTTTAAAATTATATAAATTTTATATTTCAAAATGAACTTCATTTTTGGATTCGTAATATCGAAATTGGCCTATGTTGAATTTTTGGTATTTTTCTGAGAACTTCTAATTTTTTATGAATAGTGAAAAATACTTAAAAACAAATTTTTTAATCAAAATAATTTATAGTGATAAATTATACTATTTAGTGGTTTTAAAGTATAATTAGAATATATTTTTACCATTTTATCCAATGGTGGTCATTAGAATTAATTTAACATTGAAATTGGACATAAACAATTGCCAATCTTTTGATATAAATTGTTTATTAAAAACACGCTATTTGTTGTGATAGCGGGAATTAATTATAAAATTAATTAATGCAACTTATATGTTTGGAATTTTGTAAAATAGACATCATTTTTGAATTCGGAATATCAATTATATCATAGGGTGAAATTTTGGCATCGTTCTGAAAAACTTCAATTTTTGATGAATAGTGAAACCACTAAGTGGTAGTTAAATAACTGATTTTTCGTTTAAATGAAATATTACCACTTCTGTGATTTGATTTTAAAAAGTCCGACATACATGGTTTTCATTAAGAAGTAAAATGTGGTTAAATGAGATTAAAATAATTTTTGGTGAATAGTAACTTTTAAGTTCTTAATCGCGATTAGAGGTAATTAGTGTAGTTTAAGGTAAAAATAATGTTTTAATAATATGAGATGAGATTGACACTTGTCCTAATACTATTGGATGAGTCATGGCCGACCAAGACAACCCATGGGTAAACTTGGGGACCCCATGGAGCCACTTTGGTTGGAAAATTACATTAATATATATTTATTTAATGTTAAAATTAGATTGACACAAACATGAGTTGTTTTACTAAAACAAACTTTAAGTGGGTTTAGACAAGTCCTAATTTTGACTATAAATATTCATTAGAAAGATAAAACTATTTCCTACATCATAGTAGTTTTTTTAAAATTTTTAGACATTAAATAAATTAAATTATTTATGACATCATTATGATGCAGCGATGACCTCATTATTTAACGATTTTAATAAAATAAAAAGATAATGTAAAATACAAGGCTTACACTTTTCCAAAGATTATTTTATGGGTATATTTCAAACCCTTAGCACCTTAGCCACGAATTATATAAGTGTGGGACCTTTAGAATCCGAAAATCATTGTGTAATAATGTAACATTTCAATCTTTCCAAAAGAGCCCCTCCTCTCCACTTATAAAAGGCCCCCACCTCGCCCACCTTATTCACACCTTCAAGCCATTTGGATCGTCCAACCTCTGCCCAAATACTCTCCCAACATCCCTCCCTTACTCCTAGAAGCCTCACTTTGGGCATAATTCTTCCCAAGGAAGCCTTTGGCTCAAATCAAAAAGAGCTACCCTATTTTTAAGGTAATGTATTCTCTAATGTTGTTTTGTTTCATTTTGCTTCTCCATCCCCTTAAACTCTTTTCATTCCATTCTTTTATAACAACAAAAGTATCTAAAATATACTAGGATGTTTTTATGATAATGATTTGGTTTAAACTTACACACAAATTCGTCTAATGGTTAAAGAACATACTATTTCTGTGGGTGGCGAAATACTGCCTCACGAAACGATGATTGTTCAAATTCTTTTAACACCTATAATGGTGGCCATTTTGATGACACTATTTTCATATATGATATATATATTATGTTTATGTTATCCTTATGCTTCTTTATTTCTCATTTATGGCATACTTTATGATTTCCATTATGGGTAAACGCGATAATTTCATTTTAGGAAGTGCGGACTACCGCCCCCTCAAAGTGATTTGAATCGTTAATGCCATATGTGGGATGTTTAAAGATGGAGTAAATGGTATTATACACTATATTATACTGGAATTATATTATACATTTATATCATTATGATTTCTTTCCATTAAATATGAAATTGAAATGAAAGTAGCGTTCATGCGTCCGTACGGCTTACCGTCTCCATGAACGGTGCATTTCATTTGTTACCTCTAAATGTTATGTAATATTATAAATGAATGTATATAATGGATATATAAGATATATATGACATCTAAATCATGAATATAATTCTGGTGATAATGGATATTTTACCACATAAACAACTTGTAATTATAAGAAGTTTATTATTGACTCAAGTACCAAAGATCGACAAAACGACCGTTATTAAGTTAAATAATTACATAATGTTCATATCATTGTAATAAGTGATATAATAAGGATAATGAAATTGAAAATGGTTCTTAATAAGGTATATATTAACTGTAGTTTATTATTCATGAGGTTAAAGAATGGTTGAGTCAAGTCAGACACGAGGTAAGGGAATTTCTTAACCCAACTTCCATTCTTTGGGTTAATCTCCTACTTTCAAATTATGTCATGATATTATTATGTCCTATTTTGTATTTTTACTTTCTTTATGTGTACCTATAGTGAATACACATAATATATCTATTTTATTTTAAAAATGATCTTTTTAAGGACTTCGTCTCAATCCCCTTTCATTGAGGCATATTTGGTTTTATACACAACTTTCTTTTATACGGTGTATAAACACCTTTGACTTTTACATTAATTCAAAAGGAATCTTTTTTATATGAAGTGTTTTACTAAAGGACAAAAATGGAATGTTTTTATTTCCGTACATAGGCGGCGATAATGACTTCTCCGCCGCCGTGACCATTATTTGAGTTTCGGCTTCCTCTACAAGCCATCACTTTTTTTAATGAAAAATAAATAAAAAGTTTTAACTTTCTTTTATTTTGGTATTGAAAATGGTTTTGAAAGCGTTTTTATTATATCAATGTGTTGTATTGATATCTTGTGATTGAAATGTGGAAATGTTATGTTTCCTTTATGCATGTTTTATGTGATACGATTATGTTATGGTTTATGATATGTTTAAACCTATTCATATGAGGAATGCATTGGACTTAATAAGTGACGGGTGGAGCCCGCTATAGCTCCTCGATGAATCGGTAGGTCTCATGAGACAACTAGACGTGGAATTTGTCGAGGCCCTTTCCCAATTTGATTTATGGTTTTGGCTGAGGCCTTAATCATTTTAGACGTCTTGGTCGAGGCCTTGACAAAATGTTTCAAAATGTCCGGCATTATACATTCCCTCATTATGAAAGTGGTTATTGATATTGCATGTGATTATTCGACCAGTAGAATATCCATGTGAAGAAGTGAATGGAATTATCTCATTTTACTTTTTCCATATTATGTTGATGTTCAAGTTTAAAAGGCTTTTGTTTTAGTTAAACATTGCCTTAAATGTTTATGTTTATTTATGAAAGCTTCCGCACTATTGTTATCCTTACTGAGCATTTGAGCTCACCCCTTTCAATGTTTTAATATTTTCCAGGATGTGAAGAAGTATTTTATGAATGACCTGCATGGATAGTCAGAAGAGGAAATGAGTGTGGACTATGAAGACTTTGTTATTAGTTTTTCACTTTATGATGTAATGTAAGACTTATGAATGTATCTAGTGTTTCCAAGGCTACTAAACTAATCGGTCTTTCAAGACATGATCTTTTGTGATCATGCCAATGTTACGAAGTAATGCACCGACTCTGGGTAGCTGGGGTCGGGGCGTTACAGTTGGTATCAGAGGCAGTTTAGTACTAACCTTGGAAGCTAGATTTAGATAAACTCTGATTAGAGCACATAGCCCGAAGATAGACTTTAAGGATTAGTATAGAAGAACTTCCTAGAATTTTGGTATTATAGAAATTTTGTGAGTTTTCCGAGCAATACATCCCTGTCTGGATACGAGCAGGTAGAGGCGGCTCTGGCACAGATGTACCTAGGGGTAAAACCCGAAAAAACCGCTTTGAGCTAGACTCGAACGGGAACTGGTGCACGACAACGGGCCTTGCTGCACTCTTGGTTACGACACTCCCGGGGGATATGCTTAGGATAATTCTCATTTTCTTTACAAACCACTATGAAGGGTTATGAGTATATACTTCCTCAAAGAAAAAATTTATTTTTATGATTATGGATTATATCCATAAATAGTTCAATTTATCTAAAGTGTTTTACAAATATGGAATTATGTATTTTATTTCATAAACTAATCTAGTTTATGCCTTTGTCTAGAAATGGAGCCTAGTGGAAGGAATGGAAACCGTATCAATGCACGCACTCCGTGTAGGGATTGCCCTCCTGCTAAAGATAATTATTGTGGAGCTGGAGATACAACTGGTGCTGATCAAATTATTACCATACTGGGACAAATCACTCAGGTTATGAATAATAACCTTACTCGTATGGAGCACCCTGATCCGCAAAGTGGAGGATAAATGTTAGACCGCTTCATGAGGCAACAACCACCAACATTTAATGGGGGTACAAATCCATTAGTAGCTGAGCAATGGATAAACTCCTTAGAGAAAATATTCCACGCCTTGGGGAGTAGTGAAAGGGAAAAGGTTATCATGGCAGTTTACCGCCTCACTGGAGATGCCGATCAGTGGTTGTCGCTGATTCAAAACACAAAGGAAGATGATGACGTATCGAATATGGAATGGAGGGAGTTCAAAGAGCTTTTCTTAGAAAAATACTTTCCTCGTGACCATCGAGCAGATATGGAAATGCAATTTCTGAGTCTGAGGCAGAAGGAGGATGAGAATGTCACAAAGTATGAGGATAACATTACAAGGTTAGCGAGGCATGCTGCCGATTATATACGTAACCCAAGGAGTAAGATTGATCGTTTCTTTGATGGGTTAAAACCATTTCTCCGTCGATCTTTAGTATCACAATCCTTCTCATCATACGAAGATATTGTCTCATGTGCTATCAAGATAGAAAAGGAATTCTCTAAGTCTTATGACAACAAAGTAAAGCAAGAGAAGAAGAGAACTGTGGAACAAGAGATAGATAAAGGGAAAAAGGGAAAGAAGGATTTTCCATTATGTGATAATTGTGGGAAGAATCACCCTGGTACTTGCCTAAAAGGAATGAGAGTTTGTTATAAATGTGGAGAAAAAGGTCACCAGGCACGTGATTGTAAGGGAAAGAAAGAGGCTATCAATGTTGAATGCTACAATTGTAGGGAAATGAGGCATTATGCAAATGAATGTCCTAAGCATCAGGGAAACTTACCTCAGAAAAGGCCAAGGGATCAAGGACAATCTTATGCTGTTACTACAGTTGAAGCAGAATAACAAATGTATTGGTGCTTTTGGACTCATGGATTATATTATGGTTATTAGAATAATGTGATACATATATATAAGGATTGTACTGCAGTACTTATTGATTTTAGTAAGGTTTTAATATGATTAAGGTAATCATATTTTTAGTATGTGACAATAAGGGAAAATTTACTTTGTTTGGGTAATCTGATAAATTGATTTTGGAATTAAGGGACCTTTTAGAGAAAGTTTGGACAGAAGTATTTTGGATAACTATAAATGTTGGAGTGGATTAAGTAGAACTTTGAATAGTATTGTTTAAGGTTAAAACATTTTTGAAGATTATTTTTGGAATATTATAATACTATAGTTTTAGGAAAAGGACAAGCTGCAGGGTGGGGCATAACCCGTCGCGTCGGACAATGCTGCAGGAATCGAACCCACAACCATAGTGCGACATGCCTTTATTACCTACCACTAGCCTAAAGGAAGTACCTGGTTATTACCAAATAGTTTTACTAATCAAAATGGTATGTGTTAATATTTGGAACCTTATTCAATTAGGATAAATAAAATATTTTTGAGTTCTATTACCTTTTGGAGTAAAAGATGGGTTTGTGGTAAAAAATTATTAAAGAATGAAATTATACATAACAAGTATGCATATTCACTTACGTTCTTAATAAATATCCTAAATAAATTCCTCAACATTATAAAAGGTAACTTAAAAGAAAAACGTTGTCGGTTAACTTTTCCTACTGGGGAATTAATGATCGTTTAACCAATCACAAGTTTGTGATTTTCTTGTAGTTAAACTTTCTCCTAATCCTGTTTTCTACAACTCTCCATCAGACCTTGATGGTTTGTTTTTCTTCCATATCCATATTTTCATAGAATCCTAGAATGGGCTATCTCGGGTGACCTTTGTACTTATCTTTCATTCTTTTAATGTTATATTTTTATTAACCTTATTTCCGATGTGGATTTTCCACAAAGGTATTTACCATTTTCAACCTTTTATTTTCAAAGAAAAATTTCAAATTACGAGGATGCAATTTATTGAAGGAGGGGAGAATTTAACACCCCGAGCTTCCATAATATGCTTCTCATTCAATAATGCAATAGCTTTCATTGTATGCAACTTCGAGTTCTAAAACACCGCGACTAATCATAGTAGCCGTTATGAATAGTAATAACCACTTTTTAAAATTATAGAAATTTTATATTTCAAAATGAACTTCATTTTTGGATTCGGAATATCGAAATTAGCCTATGTTGAATTTTTGGTATTTTTCTGAGAACTTCTAATTTTTTATGAATAGTGAAAAATACTTAAAAACAACTTTTTTAATCAAAATAATTTATAGTGATAAATTATACTATTTAGTGGTTTTAAAGTATAATTAGAATATATTTTTACCATTTTATCCAATGGTGGTCATTAGAATTAATTTAACATTGAAATTGGACATAAACAATTGCCAATCTTTTGATATAAATTGTTTATTAAAAACACGCTATTTGTTTTGATAGCGGGAATTAATTACAAAATTAATTAATGAAACTTATATGTTTGGAATTTCTTAAAATAGACATCATTTTTTAATTCGGAATAACAATTATAGCTTAGGGTGAAATTTTGGCATTGTTCTGAAAAACTTCAATTTTTGATGAATAGTGAAACCACTAAGTGGTAGTTAAATAACTGATTTTTCATTTAAATGAAATATTACCACTTCTGTGATTTGATTTTCAAAAATACGACATACATGGTTGTCATTAAGAAGTAAAATGTTGTTCAATGAGATTAAAATAATTTTTGGTGAATAGTAACTTTTAAGTTCTTAATCGCGATTAGAGGTAATTAGTGTAGTTTAAGGTAAAAATAATGTTTTAATAATATGAGATGAGCTTGAAACTTGTTCTACTCCTATTGTATGAGTCATGGTCGACCAAGACAACACATGGGTCAACTTTGGGACCCCATGGAGCCACTTCGGTTGGAAAATGACATTAATATATATTTATTTAATGTTAAAATTAAATTGACACAAACATGAGTTGTCTTACTAAAACAGACTTTAAGTGGGTTTACACAAGTAGAAATTTTGACTATAAATATTCATTAGAAAGATAAAAATCTTTACTACATCATAGTATTTTTTTTATAATTTTTAGACATTAAATAAATTAAATTATATATGACATCATTATGATGCAGCGATGACCTCATTATTTAACGATTTTAATAAAATGAAAAGATAATGTAAACTCCAAGGCTTACACTTGTCCAAAGACTATTGGATTGGTAGATTTCAAACCCTTATCACCTTATCCACGAATTATATAAGTGTGGGACCTTTAGAATCCGAAAATCATTGTGTAATAATGTAACATTTCAATCTTTCCAAAAGAGCCCCTCCTCTCCACTTATAAAAGGCCCCCACCTCTCCCACCTTATTCACACCTTCAAGCCATTTGGCTCGGCCAAAATCTGCCCAAATACTCTCACAACATCCCCACCTTACTCCTAGAAGCCTCACTTTGGGCAGAATTCTTCCCAAGGAAGCCTTTGGCTCAAATCAAAAAGAGCTACCCTATTTTTAAGGTAATGTCTTCTCTAATGTTGTTTTGATTCATTTTGCTTCTCCAACACCTTAAAATCTTTTCATTCCTTTATTTTGTAACAAAAACAGTATCTAAAATATACTAGGATGTTTTTATGATAAGGATTTGGTTTACACTTACACACACATTCGTCTAATGGTTAAAGAACATACTGTTTCTGTGGGTGGTGAAATACTGCCTCACGAAACGATGATTGTTCAAATTCTTTTAACACCTATAATGGTGGCCATTTTTATGACACTATTTTCATATATTATATATATATTATGTTTATTTTGTCCTTATGCCTATGTATTTCTCATTTATGGCATACTTTATGATTTCCATTATGGGTAAACGTGATAATTTCATTTTAGGAAGTGCGGACTACCACCCCCTCAAAGTGATTTGAATCGTTAATGCCATATGTGGGATGTATAAAGATGGAGTAAATGGTATTATACACTATATTATACTGGAATTATATTATACATTTATATCATTATGATTTCGTTCCATTAAATATTAAATTGAAATGAAAGTAGCATTCATGCGTACGTACGGCTTACCGTCTCCATGAACGGTGCATTTCATTTCTTAACTCTAAATGTTATGTAATATTATAAATGAATGTATATACTGGATATATAAGATATATATGACATCTAAATAATGAATATAATTATGGAGATAATGGATATTTTACCATATAAACAACTTGTAATTATAAGAAGTTTATTGTTGACTCAAGTACCAAAGATCGACAAAACGACCGTTATTAACTTAAATAATTACATAATGTTCATATCATTGTAATAAGTGATATAATAAGGATAACGAAATTTAAAATGGTTCTTAATAAGGTATATATTAACTCTAGTTTATTATTCAGGAGGTTGAAGAACGGTTGAGTCAAGTCAGACACGAGGTAAGGGAATTTCTTAACCCAACTTCCATTCTTTGGGTTAATCTCCTACTTTCAAATTATGTCATGATATTATTATGTCCTATTTTGTATTTTTACTTTCTTTATGTGTACCTATAGTGAATAAACATAATATATCTATTTTATTTTAAAAATGATCTTTTTAAGGACTTCGTCTCAATCCCCTTTCATTGAGGCATATTTGGTTTTATACACAACTTTCTTTTATACGGTGTATAAACCCCTTTGACTTTTACGTTTATTCAAAAGGAATATTTTTTATACGAAGCGTTTTACTAAACGACAAAAAGGGAATGTTTTTATTTCCGTACATATGCGGCGACAATGACTTCTCCGCCGCCATGACCATTATTTGAGTTTCGGCTTCCTCTACAAGCCATCACTTTTTTTAATGAAAAATAAATACAAAGTTTTAAGATTATTTTATTTTGGTATTGAAAATGGTTTTGAAAGCATTTTTATTATATCAATGTGTTTTATTGATATCTTGTGATTGAAATATTGAAATGTTATGTTTCCTTTATCCATGTTTTATGTGATACGATTATGTTATGGTTTATGATATGTTTAAACCTATTCATATGAGAAATGCATTGGACTTAATAAGTGACGGGTGGAGCCCGCTATAGCTCCTAGATGCATCAGTAGGTCTCATGAGACAACTAGACGTGGAATTGGCCGAGGCCCTTTCCCAATTTGATTTATGGTTTTGGCCGAGGCCTTAATCATTTTAGACGTCTTGGCCGAGGCCTTGACAAAATGTTTCAGAATGTCCGACATTACACATTCCCTCATTATGAAAGTGGTTATTGATATTGCATGTGATTATTCAACCAGTAGAATATCTATGTGAAGAAGTGAATGGAATTATCTCATTTTACTTTTTCCATATTATGTTGATGTTCAAGTTTAAAAGGCTTTTGTTTTAGTTATACATTGCCTTAAATGTTTATGTTTATTTATGAAAGCTTCCGCAATATTTTTATCCTTACTGAGCATTTGAGCTCACCCCTTTCAATGTTTTAATATTTTCCAGGATGTGAAGAAGTATTTTATGAATGACCTTCATGGATAGTCAGAAGAGGAAATGAGTGTGGACTATGAAGACTTTGTTATTAGTTTTTCACTTTATGATGTAATGTAAGACTTATGAATGTATCTAGTGTTTTTAAGGCAACTAAACTAATCGGTCTTTCGAGACATGATCTTTTGTGATCATGCCAATGTTACGAAGTAATTCACCGACTCTGGGTAGCTGGGGTCGGGGCGTTACACAATTTTCAAATGAAAATCCTTTTTCAGAATTGTATGGGGATATGAAACTCTAAAAATCTTACATCTCATCAATTTTTTATGAGAAATCGTAATCTAGATATTTTATTTCTCTATTAACAAAAAAATATTTTCTATTAAAATGTTTCTACTCTGATAGTTTAGGTTATCAGCTAATCAGACATAATTTTTCCAACACTAACATCAAAAGACATTAGGTTCTTTCTCATAATAGTTTGGAAATAATATCTTCCATTATTTCCTATGAGAATAAGATTTCATTCAATTTAAAATTTGAATAGATTCTACAATCATGTAATATCATTTATTCATTCAATGTATATAAATATAGAGGAGAAAATTTTCAAACAATTTTGGAAAAAATTAGGATTATTAGTTGTCCTTGGATTCTAATGGGGAACTTTATTTCTATTCTAAATTATAATGAGGGACATAGAATGGGAATCTAATCTACCTCAACCAGAGAATTTATAACCTGTATTGAGGATATTAATATCTATGAAATAAACCTTGTTGGATAAGAATATAATTAGTATAGAAGTCATCTCTAACTAGTTTTTTCCTGCAAACTTGATAGAGCCTATATAAATGGTGAACCCTAAATACCTGGTCCTCTATTTCATGATCCACCCTTGCTAAATTCAATTAAAATTTCGATTATGTTTTATATATATTTACCAATATAATGGAATAAACTCCTTTACTATTCAGATTTTACAATTCATGGATTACTCACCCTAAATTTAAAATTCTAATTCAGGTGAGTTGGAGTTCCATCAACTTTAAATATGATTCTCATTCATGTGTTTTAAAAAGTAAAATCCTTAAAAAATTGAAATCATTGAGTAAGAATTACATATTTACCATTAATGAAAAAATATCATATGTTGAGTCCTTACTTCCTTCAATCTATGAGTAAAACATGGTAAATATTTTTTTTTCTGATGTTGGAGGGGAATTTTTTTTACTTATGATCTGAATATGTTACACAATCAAAAAGGGAACATGAAAAGTGAATATTTTAAAGTGAAATGGCTCATGGGTGGAGACAAAAAAAAAACAAATTTATCTACTCTATTAAAAGGGTATGGGGAATTGATAGGCCCCTATAAAATTATTTCTAATAATATAATCCTTTTTGAAAATTGAAAAAACCTTTCATCACATGTTGTCTCCTATTACATCAATATTTTTGGTACTTCTAATACTTGAAATGAATCACTTGGGAAAATCATTCAAAATCTTGTCACTCAAGAGTATAACTCTAATATCTATGATATTAATCTTTCATTTGAAATTATGGTTGTCATTTTTATTCAGGACTATGGAAGATATCATGGATTTGATGGTTTTATCAATTTTTTTCCAAACATTTTGGAACATTTTCCACATTGATATATGGAAATTGGTTAATAACTATTTGAAAACTGGACAGCTTACACATCAAATTAATTCTCAATTCCAAGACCTGATCCCTAAAATTTAAAAAATGAATGAAATAATTATTTTTAGAACATTTTGTCTTGATAAAAAAATTTACAAAATTATTGGAAAGATTTTAACTAACAAGCTTGCTGGCATTGCAAACAAGATAGTTTCTTCAAATCAATTGTCTTTCATCAAATGTAGAAACATATAATATTTTCTTATCACATCTTCTAAATCTGTTAACCTCCTTAGGAAAACTACTAGAGGAGGTAACATTCGTATAAAATTATATGTCAAAAAATCCATTGTCACTATTTATTGGGGTTTATCTGTGATGTCTAAACTATGTTTGGTTTTAATGACGTTTTAGTTAATTGGGTGAAAATACTACTAAATTATTCCCAAATTTCAGTTTTGATAAATGAATCCCCTAACAGATACTTCACTTGTACAAGAGGTGTATGTTATGTAGATCCCATTTAAACTATTCTATTCTACATTGTAGAAGATTACTTGAGAAAAAATATTCTCAGATTGGTCACTGAGAATAATATCATATCCATTAGAACTGGTATAGATCTGATTTACCCTACTCATCTTTTTTTCCATATGAAATCATTATTTCATCAAATGGTATAAACACAACATGATGAATTTAAAAAATTCTAGGCTCCATTATGAGAATGTCTATAGTTATTAAATTAATTGGGAGAAGTATTTTATTTATTTTGTTAAATGAATTACTATAACTAGGAAGAAACATATCATCAATGCGAAAGATATTATAGAAGGAAATTTACCTTTTTCATACCTTGGTGTTCCTATGTCTCAGGGTAAAAATTAGGGTGGTTATTTTTTTTATATTCTAAGAAAAACATGGAACCAATTATTCTCATAGAAAGGTAAATTTTTTTCAATGGCTAGTCATATCGGTCCTTTTAGAGCTACGAATTTTTCAAATTATATTTACTATTTCATAGTTTATAAACATCTCACTGCCCTCATAAAAAGTATTATCATTTATGTTAAAAATTTTATTTAGAGGGGAAGCATTTTTTAAAGTAAAATTACTCTTCCCCCTTGGAAAAAAACGTTGTAAAACAGTTCAGTATAGATGGTTTGGAATTAAACATTTCTCCAATTTCAACCATTCATTACAAGGTAGTATTATATGGAGACTTACTAGTAAAAAATTTTATGTTTTTTATTTTTAAGAAAATGATTTCCTAGTAAACATATAGCTATAAATTTCAAATATATGGAATCGTCCATTTGGTATGTCTTTATGAAATCATATTCATCTATTATGAATAACTGTAATTGGATTGTCAACACTCATTATTATCTTGAATTGTGGAAGGATAATTGGTATGGAACCCCTATCATTAGGAAAAGTTCATCCAAAGACACATATTTTGATACCAACATTTCAATTAAAATTTTTCTTGAATTTTCTTCTAAAAAACATCCTACAATGATCAAATATATAGTATTAAACTATAATTTTATTGGTGGGGTTGAAATTCTTATACAAGAACATACTATTATTGGGATGTTATCTTTAAAAAATTTCAATCAAAAAACCATTTTGAAACATAACAATAATTGGATAAAAAATTTCAACAAACCATGGATTCTTCTATCATGTTTTACTCTTGAACGATGAAATTTTAATTAAATTCTACCCACTGATAATTTTTTACAATCTTTTTGAAGTATCATTTTTTAAGATCGTGTTACATGTAATCAACATTGAGATAACAATGATTATATATTTTAAAGCCATGTCATAACCTCTTCCTTATAGATTGTTATGGATGATCTATTCCAGGCATAGTTACCTCAATTTTCTTTAATTCATGATCACTTGAAAGCCTATTTTCATTTACATGTTTCACAACAAATGAATAACCTATTACATGTGTCTTTCATGGAGATAATTCAAAAATATTGAATTGACGCTATTGGTTTATCCATGAAGGATTTTGGTTTAATCTTAAATATGATCTATTGGATATTCTTACCATTGTAAAAAGGGAAAATTATTTTCTATATGGATTTTTTGAAAACTATCTATATGATTTCATTTTTCTAAAAATCATTATAATTTCAGGTAATTATCACCCTCCTCATGGTAATTTATTTGTTTTATGGTATTTCCTTTTACTAGATTGATTAAATGAAAAATATATGGGGTTTCAAGAAGCAATCCAAGTACTTCTAGGTATGGGGCCATATTCAAAGACCATATAGAAAATGATTTGGGATGTCTCTATGGGCCATGTAGAATCACTACTTCTCTGGATTTAGAAATTCTTAGAATCATTAACACATTTGAAGTGGATTAATATCACTGATGGATCAATCTTTTTCTTGAGTGTGAATCAATCACTTCCATGCATGCAATCTGAAATGACATATTTCATTTATCCAGAAATCATACTGGAAGGTTGAAATTATTTTTGAAATTTCTATCATCCATGAATTATATTACTATACATTCATTTAATGATGAAAATCTTGTAGCTGGTGGATTAGAAATTAATGATGTGGAGGCTAGTAAAATATTTTGGAATAATGATGTTCCTAGTGACATCTTTTCATTTTTGAACAATGATTATTGTAAAAATCATCATTTTAGAAAAAGTTAGATCTTTTTATATTTTAATATAATGAATTTTTCTTTTTGGACATGTCCATTTTCACAAAAAATACATCTTTCTCATTTTTTTTGTTATGCGGTCTTTAACTTCATAAAACCATGGAGTTTGATTACTCCAGAATTTCACCAATGAATATAAGGGGATTTAGTGAGAGGATTTGGGTAGTGTTCTATATTTAGAAATTGAATGTGATGTGTTTTCCCCAGGGAGTGAAGAGGATTTATTTATACATAGGGAGTGGGATATTTTTAAGTTATAATATTGAATAAATTATTTTTTCCAAGGTAAAAAGTTAAATATAAATTTTATTGATATTATGAAATATATATGATTAAAATAACATGATTTAATATCTTTAGAAACACTTACTATCCAAATTTATTAGTTTAATAAAAAATAATGGTAGAAAAATGAGAAAATATTATATAAATGGAATATATTAGACTTTAAACATTTAAGAATTATTTAATGATGGAAATACATTTTTATAATATGAAAATTACTCATTTTTTAAATTAAATATGGTTTTGACCAATAAACCATTTCTAGAAGTGATTTGGTCATTATTACAACATGAATTGTGTAATTTAAAATAAATAGTTATAAAAAATATGTATTTTTATAAATCACTTAAAAAATTAAAGTATGTGGAAAATTTACCATAAAATCACACACATACAATTTCAAAATAACGATTATAGAAATTTCATTATTTTTATAAAAATAAATTTTTTAAAAATTTAAATATAATTTTTATTATAAAAATTTATTATTTTTATGAAATGGAATAAAATAAAGTTAGTAAAAAATATGTATATATTTTCACTGATTTTTTAATCTTGATATTTATGTTATGGAGTTATAATATTTATATTTTTCAAATTACTCAGGAGTAATAAATTTTTTTTTATTATTTCAAGATCAAATTACTATTCCAATGGCATGGTTACTGTTCTGAACAGTCATGTGACGATTCCTAATGGTCATGTTACTATTCCAAAGGTCACCCAACTATTTCAACAGTCATATTAACTCATATAAATACCACTTCTTTCATTAAATATTCACTAATATTTCTCCCAAGGTTGTTTATTTTCATTTTCTATTATATCGATTGGTTTATTTATATATATATTTTTCAATAGTATTGTTCATCGGGTAAATGATTCAACAAAATCAAGGTGATCCAAATTTTCTGATTATAGTTTTTTGTTTATTTACTTTTTAAAATTGTCATATTTTTGAATTTAATGTTATTATTCATTGAATAATTTATCGATTTTCAGTAAGTAAATAATATGTTATTGGTTTCTATATGTTTTTTTGTATAATACCATATAATATAATATATCACCCCTTAATTCATGAAATAATTATAACAAATAATGTTTTACCATTACATCCCCCCCATTTATTAATTTCATTCATCAAATTTAAACTCATGTTATCTAATAGATGTGTTGAATCTTTTTTATTTCTTCTAGATCACAAGCCACCTCATCATATTTATTGTTCTTCCATATCACTTTGAAATAGTGAGTTGTCATGTTGGATAGAACATTGTCTCTATGGGCCATGATATTCCCTAGATTATTCTCAAAATATAGATCATATTCTAATTTCACCACTTCTAGATTCAATACATGTGAAGGATTAGGTATGCACTTCCTAAACGAGATATATAAAACATATACTAAAATTGAGCCATGTTTGGTTGAAGCGCTAGCTGGTAGGACACTACTAATATAAAATCTATGATCATAGAAGGGCTAATGTATATATGGACAATCTTCCCTTCCTTTCTAAATTGCATGAGTCAGTTCAATGGTGATATCTAGAGGAATTTTTCTTATCCAACTTCAATCATCAAATACCTTTGACCTTTACTTATATAGATATTCTAGAAACATTGAGTAGTTTTTATATGATAGTTATGGATTGAAACTACTTTTTCACATATTTTACAATATTAGTTACATGTAGCTTTTATTCACCTTCTTCATCCAAACAAGTAGGTGTTCTACATTGCTTCACATATAGATCTTCATATGAATCCATTTGAATAACTGAGTGAAAACTATTTTTATAAGATAACTAACCTAATGGGATATATTTATCCCACATAACTTTAAATTATTTTGAGTAGGATCTCATAATATCCTCTAGTTTCTAAGTGTAACATCCAATTTGACCATCAGTTTTGGGGTGATAGACTATATTGAAATTCAATTTAGTATTCAGATCATCTTGTAGAGTTCTGCATAAATTTTAACTTATCATGGGTCATTATTAGATATTATCAAACGGTTTTACCCAAGAATAATAACAAAATCCATTATGTATATCCTAATTAGTTGTTAATGAAATAAATATTCCCAGATAGTGATAATCTGTTCACTCTTGGTGAGTTGATCAACCACAACCTTTATCAAATTGGTTCAATTATATGTCGTCTAGAGGGTAGTGACAATGTCCATGTTAATGTAATAAAATTTCTATATGTGTATGGGAAATGGTTTCATAATCCCCATAAACATTATCCTTTATACATTAACTACTCACACACCAAGTTGTTTTTGGTGTACTAAAAAATATTATAATTCATATTTTCCCATAAGAAGTGTTTAGAATTCCATTTGTATGACTTGGTAATTCCCATATGGATGGGGAAAGATTAATTTTGAGCATTATAAAACATATATTTATTTTTATAAGGTGATGTAGACACATAAAGTACAGTTCAAAACCGAATTACACCATTTTATTCAGTGATGAATTCACGAAGATTATCATTCTTTACTTCTTACACTTTATTTGATTCTCTAGATCACCATTTTGTGCCATATTAATGTTCACTTGGCACGATGGTTAGGGAATTATTTTTTAATTGTATTTTGTATTACCTTTCATTATTATTTCAATATACATCCTTTTAATATCCATGAATATAGGGTCTTACTCAATCTAAATAATATATATTGTACATAGTTACTTTATTATAACAGCATAAACTACCTTATTACCCATTCCATGATGGAAGTGAATAGAGTAACCTATGTAGTTAATCATCTCTAACTATCATCACTTATGAATGGTGAGATACTTATTTAGGAATATATACTTTAGACTCGTGATTCATAAACATGTCATATTTCTATGCATCTAGGTTGTTCTTTTAAATCATAAACGATAATATCCGAGCTTATAACTACTAATAATTCATCGAGTAGTTCTACTTATGGATATTATCCTTTCCTGATACATAGGATACCACTTTATCATTATGCATGAGTTAAAACCCCATGACTTTTTTTAAGCATCACCGTATATCAAAAAACCATCTCCACATGATGGTTGTGTGAGTAGAGGCACATTGATTTACCTCTTCTTGATATACATAAATAATTCCTATCATGATTATATATATTCATAATTTACCCAATTCCATGTTAACATAATTATTAGGCTAGACAATCAAGATAAATTTCACACAAAACTTTGATAATACCCATATAAGCTATGAAAACTATGAATTTACATGATACATGAGGGTCTGTGCCATTCATTAATTTTCATTGTCATTAAATGAACTAGTAAAATTCTATCACAATTGATAATGTACCCCATGAATGTGAGTTTAAGCATCCAAAATTCACACTTTTTTATCTTATCATACATTTCTCTCCTTCCTTAACATCACCAACAAAATCCTCAGTTTCTCTTAATGTTCCTCTATACTATTAGAGTAAATGTGACTATAATCAATAATGAATACCATATATTATTCAAGGTATTTTATAAATACTATATTTAAAAAATCAATGAAGATAATAGTGGAATTATTATGTCTGAAGGGAGTCACTTTGAACTTGTAGTGTCTATGCATTATATGAAATCCTTTCTTCTAAATATATTCATTCACCATTATATGATGATATATTTAATATATATTAACATTTTAGAAGTACTATAATCCTCACAGTTGATCAAAGAAGTCATAAATAATTGGAACGGGATAGTTTTTATTTAATATTATCTTGTTAAGGACCTACTAATCGATAAAAAAGATCATTTATACATCCTTTTTCTTGACAAAGAGAACCAACATGACCTAAGATGATGCACTAGAGAATACTAACACTTTTTCTAAAAACTCTTAAAGCTAATTATTTAACTCATATAGTTTGATTGGGGATATACTATAGAGTAATTTTTATATAGGTTTGGTACCAGGTATAAGTCTTATTTAGAACACTAACTCATAATTTGGGGGAAAGTCTTGCAACTCGTTTGGAAATAAATTAGTGTAATTTATCAAAATTGGAATTTATTTAATGTTGGTACATTTATTTGACTAAACCATTTGGGTGAGACATGATTCTCCACTGGGTATCAACACCCACACTATTGTGGGATTTTCCAAAAGAGAATCATGATATTCCTTACATTTTAAAGGATCATGGGATGGTTCAGAATAAATAAATATATTTCCTTTTCCAAATAGTTTATGTGAGCACTATATAAATAGATACAATCTATATGCAATATATAATAAACTCACACCATGGGAAGTATTAAAAGAATCACTTGAATAATATAACCATATATACTAATAGGAGAATATTTCAACACATGGTTTTCATTGACTGCACCACTATAAGTTTTTATAGATATATTTTCATCAAGCTATTAGGGTAATTATTCATCAACTCTGGAAAACATTGAAGGATATAATTGAATTTTTAGAACTAGAATCTGATAAAACATATTCCATTATTTATTTAATAGGAATTATACCTTACAAAAATTCATTTTCATGTTCCACCATGGTAGTGGTGGTGGAAGAAGATTTCCCTTACTACTTCAGCTTTGAAAGTTGTTGTCATTAATTACCCTTAAAGGCTCATGGTTTAGTAAACATACTTCTATAATTCATTCCCCCATATAGTTAAATTAATATACCATGGGTATTTCCTTCCATTCTTCCATAAAATTTGATCACTTATACATGTATATTAAACATTCTTGAGCTTGGTGGGATTATCTCCAATATTTAATGCATTTATTTATCCCTTTGAGGAAATTCCCATGTTGATTATTCCCTCAAATTTAGCATGTGGGCTCTTTTATCTTCTTCCCAAATTTTTTATTTGTTCTATTACCTTGAAATTACATTACTATATTCTTATCATGATATCCATGAGATCATTCTCCAAGCTATATGTCATCATCGATAGTGCATAATACCAATTTTTCAAAAATCACAACATCTTAGATAGCTAGAGTGTATCAAAGGAGTGGTTTTGAAAGACTAAAAAAAATATTTTTATATCATTGTTGATAAAAAAATGAGGCATATAATTCAATCCTTAAGAATTTTTCCTTACAAGTCATGAAATATTCCAATCCCTTTTATTTATCTATATTAATTCTCTATCCATATTTGTTCTAGGAGTTTGGGGGAAATACATTTCAAGAAATAACATCTTAAATCCTTCCCAATCTATTTCATAATTCAGAATGTTATTGTTTATCAACGCCTAGCCTTGACCAACTTATCCATCTAAATGATATATAGATAGTGTAACCTTCTCCCTCTCAAAACATGGGAGCATAAAAAATATCTTCTACATTGAGTTAACCCACTATTCCATGACAAATGTATTAAAATATCTTTTAAACATTATTGTTCATTGTTGTATAAAAAACTCAATGTCTAGGTTCTCCATCATGGATAAAGGATCATGTGACATATTATTTATGTTTTGATTCATTGACTACGAAATCGCGGTAAGAATCACCATGAATTTTTGTACTCCACCTCCTATTTCATTTGGAATGTCATTTATACAGTCATTGAATTGTCCCTCACACATGTTTTTGGTTTGGTTTATATTGGGTCCCAATATTTTAAAAAATATTAAATGTTTAAATAAAACACAAGTCAATAAAGCATCAATAAATAAATTATACCTATATTAAAATAATTATAAAGTAATGTATTATGGGTGGTCTATGTTTATCCATGTTCTTAAATGACTCCTCTAGTAACATGTTGTTTAATATTAAACGAAATAATTTCATCATCTATATATATCCTTAATAATATTTTTTGTTAGATTTTGTGATTAACTAAAGTATTTCCACCTAGATTTTTAAACGAACTGTGTAGAAAGACCTATTTTTCAGGCACCAGGTGATGATAAAGTTAATTCACAATGCATCACATTCTAGGTTATTACCCCAAGGTAAAAATGTGTCAGATAGATATATGATTGTGGTATCTAGATTGTGATTTTATTTCTTGTAAACAATGTGTTCTTACACATTACAAAAACATAATATGCTTATATATACATATACTTATCCATAATCTTCTCACTATTTATTTCTATTACTAATTCCAAAATTAACTAAACCATGCTCTCATACCAACTATAGTGACATGACATTTTCATAATAGTCTATTACATTATTTTTATGATAAATAACATAATAATGATACAATCCAGGATGAACAGGGTTATTATCATGGTAAAATTATGCCCATACATCACATTTACATAATAAAACATAAAATATATCTAAATTAATTCTTATTTATCCTCATAAAAGTTATTATGTTTTACTTACTACATGTAGAAACCTGAGTGTATACATAAAAAAAATGGGTGAGGTAAAAGCCTGGTTAGTGGAGGGATAACATGGAAGGAATAAAGGGTTTGAATCAATAGTAATGAAATGATAAAAATATTCATAATTATGTCATGAAAATTTGACTATAAATATAATAATAAGGGAAATATTTTGAAATTTAATGGAATGTGGAATATGAATAATTATGAAATATTATATCATAGTTGTCAAATACCACACATAACAGTGAAAAAATATATCATCATATTCATGAAAAAAATATGTTCATAAATCATGAATTCATAATTATAAACAAATATAGAATAATATTAACAAATTATAATTGTAATATTTTGAGATATATCAAATTACTCATTTAATTTGAGGTATATATTATTTTGGTCCCACCCTTCACATCATGAAATGCTCATAATAATGCATGCCACATGAAAAGACAATGTATTAAAATCATAGTGAAGAAATTAACTAATAGAATGGAATTAGATTCACGAGGTAATTTTTAAAAATACATTAATATATAAACATTGGGTTTATAAAATGAATAAGTGAGATAATACATTTTCATAAAACATCCTTACTCTATAGTCAAGAAAAAACAAATTAAGAAGTGTCTAACACCCTGAAATTTCAAAAGAAAAAAATTATTCTTGGTTGTTTATAAGACACGAAAAACTAAGTTTTTATAATAATACAACACACCATTTAATTAATAAAAATTTCCTTTTAAATTAATTTTATTCCATTGATATCTTTCTGTACAACAAAACACTGTGATTTTTTTTTCGATATCCTATATGACACGCAACACCAAGCTTGAACGACCCAGGAAATATATATCTGTTATAACTTAGTCATTAAATTTATAGGTACAGATAATATTAAATAATTTATGATATATATATATATTTACTAAAAAATATAGTTATATTTACAAGTTATTATTAAATAATTAAACAATTATTAGGAAATTAATTTTATTTTCATGATTATGTTTACTTAAAAAATGTTTTTTTATTTATTTTTGTGAGAAATGTTTATAATTTATTTTAACAATATTTGGGAAATTTATTTTATTAAATGAAAATAATTTTTCAAATCAGTACATCAATGTTGTGATTAGTTTTAAATTTTGGATTTTTCAGAAAATATAGATTTTCAAGAAAGTAGTGAAAAACTGATTTTTGTTAAAATTAAATTTATATAAAAGTCCCATTATATTTTGAATATGATTTAATGTTAAATTTTTATTAATTATTTATATTTTATATAATGAATTAAATTTTAATCATATTTATATTTTATTTTATTATATATTTAATTTTTTTGTTTAAAGACCATGTTTTATTATTTCTTTTAAAACACATAAAGGTTCTATATTTTTATTAATTAAAATTGTCCATAATAAAGATTATTTTAATGTATTATATATATTATATATATAAATATTAATTTATATTCACAAAATTACTATTATGATTCATAGAGTTAATATAAAATCAGTTTTTCTTGAAAAATACCCTTATTGAAAACCCTCTTTTTGTCACATCTGTGGGAATAATTTTAAATTAAAAATGTCCACTAATTAAAATTGAATTTTTTAAAATTTATAAAATATTTTGAGGATGAATAATTTATAATATATAATATGTTATATTTAATTTTTTACCATAAATATTTGTGTAAAGAGTAAAAATTATTTAGCACAGTTATGGTGAAAATAGGTTTACTGAGGTGGGGTGTGGGTGGGGGGGGGGTTGAAGTAAACAAATAATTGTTAAAATGACATAAAAATAAGTACAAAATGAATTTTTGGGACATATTTCAATCATATAATGTCTAATTGTTGATAAAGTCCCGTTTATGATCCTTTTTTACATGTAAAAACTATGGGTACACCTTTTTCATTAAAAAACATTACCAGTGTGGCAGTCACCATTCTTATAATAGTTCACCAATCTCCTCTATTATTCACTCTATAAAACCAAATAATCTCTGATAAATAACTAACCAATTACTTTCCTTACATTCCAACCCATGATAAATATCCTTTGGCCTTAAGAAAAATACATCATATGCTACCTTTTGGTTCTTAACTAAGGAGGTTGTCTGAAGAAGAGGTATTTTTCTTAACCGAACATCATTATTTTATTTATTATTAAAAATCCTTGATTTTTTTTGGATTATTAATATGTATAAAACAAGTATCTAACATGTGATAAAATTTTATTATGTTACATTAATTACTAAATTCTATCTTCACTTCCACCATATGGGAGACAAATTTATTATTTATGTGTATGGAGGACTACTGCCTCATGAACCTACGTCATTAATTTTTAATCTTAATGTATCAAGGATTTTTTGGGAATTAGTTTTAACTATTTTACTTGATAAAAAATGATTTCAATAGTTTTTAACTCAATATGAATAGGGTGATTACCCTATCAGACAAATTGTAGTAGGTGGGGTTATAACACTATTAGAGTATAGTACTAACCCAGTAGGTGTAGTTGAATAGGTTATTTTAGGATCACTAATCGAAGAGTACTAAAAGAAAATGGAAAAAATTATTAACATATTTAAAATTAATTTATTTGAGTTAAAATTCAGTCACACCAGTAATCCTATCATAGAATCATACAATTATTATATCCCGAGGTGACCATCTGATATAGTTGCACTTGATTTATCATTTGAGTGGTTCTGTCCACTAACCTCAATTAAAAAATATAAAATAAGTATATATATATATATATATTATTTACTAGATAGTTATAATTATGTAGTTATTATATTGCATATACCTTCTTACTCTTCATTTTGTGGTGGATACATTAACATCACTTATTTTTATGGCAGACTACCGCCTTGTGAAGTGATGTGATTTGTTTTTCACTAACTCTTTACATGGAATAAAATAAGGATAAAGATAATAAATATATGTGATATAAGTAAAATAATTATAATATTAATGAAATATTTATCATTCTTAAAGGATATTAAAACATTTACATTCTTAACTTTTCCACTCATTGATAAATGATAACATCGTTATTCCGTATGTGTGGACTCCCACCTCCAAGAAGAGATGTGATTATTATTTCATAAACACATAACATGGATGATATATATAAGAAATAATATGGTATATATTAGATGATGATGATTTTTGGAAGATAAAATAATACTTACTTACTTTCCATTATGACCATAGAAAAAATTGAAACATTACTCATATGTACGTAAGGCCAACAACCTCTATGATAAAAACATAGTTAATTTTTCTTGAAATTATTTAATGATTGGTATTAAAAGTACAATTGATATATAAATATGAAAAATAGTTAATATTTTTTATTATAGATATGTTTAAACGATGAACATTCATACCATACTGAATATAACAATGCCATTTTGACAATATGGACTGAACACCCTAAAATCACTTGACATAGACACAACCAATTAAATATTTTAATATTTAATTAAAATAAAAAATTTTATGATTTACATTCAATTTATTTAAAATTTAATATATTCTTATGAAATAAAATAATTTATCTGAATATATTATACAAGATTTAAAGGACATACAGGGATAGTCTTGACTCAAAACAAGGGAATACATCTCAATTACCCATCATTGAGGGATATTTTAGTGTTTTCCACCTAATTTATTTTATTTAGTGTATATAATAACCCTTTACATGTATTATCATGAATAATTCACACTTCATGATATTTTAATTCAAATTTAAATTATTTCACCCATGAGTATTTTATTTGTAAGTAACCAAGTGTTAATGAGATTTTTAACTGATTTCCCATTCATTGAGTTATAAATATTCTAAATTCACTCTATTATAATATTATTATGTTTGAATTGATAACTAATTATTATTATTTTATATTTAATATTTTTTTAGGATTTAAATTTTTCATAGAATATATCTCCATTGATTAACTCTCAATTTAGGTATATGAGATTTTTAAGATCTAATCACTCAAATTACATTCTATGGGACATATGTTTATGAAATGCAACTATATTATTTTATAATTGTATATAATTACATTTTATATTTTATAACATTAATCATCTTATTTTCATGATATTTTATGTCTTATTTAAAGTTATAATTTCATGGGTCTTACAATTGAAATGTTACCAAAATGGAAAAGGCTTTATTTTACAATATCATTTCCTTTCAGAATTATTGAAATTAAAGGTTAATTTGGAGGAAATAATATTATATTATATTAATTATCTAGGGATATTTTTTATTATTTTTTATTCATGATATTTTCAATTAACAACATAATTTTCCACTCTTTGCAACTTAGAATTATTTAAAAATCAAGAAAATATGTCTTTATTTATTTCTTCAGTCGGAAATCCTTCTACATCCAAATACATGTTTTTTAATTTTTTTTCACAATTTTCTATAATAAATTTTTAATGTCAGGCCTATAAAAAATGTCTTATTTCAAAATAATTTAAAATATATCTTCTAATTTTTTTTTAATGAGTAAAAATTTGTCTTTTTCCAAAAATATGAAATGAATATTTATTTTAGCACCTACAACATGAACATATTTTCACTATTGTCATTGATATTATTTTGTTTAATGATTCCATTTCACGTATCCAATTTAATTTTTATGAAATGTTATTTTCAAAATATTTTAAGCCTTTTTTTAATTTTTAAAAGTTATTTTCTAAGTGAAAATGTTATTTTCCTCAAGAATGTCTGTAATGATATTTTAACGGACTTCTATTCATAAACATAAATAAAACTTCTTGGTAATTATCCTACACCAGGTATATCTTTTATTGATTCCATCCTCATTATTTATCTAGATAGATTGAAATTATTTCAAAGATATATTCAAGGAAGAACATACTTTTTCTAGGGGTTAATCATGTTATGAAAGGAATAATGTTTATTTTATGAGTTTTATGATGAAATTTAAGCTATATGTATATTATGCATGATGTTTTTCTTGGAGATTATATATGATGGATGCACCATGATAAAACAAAATGATTCCAATATAGATTATTTATTGGGTTATCCTAGAAATTGCACTAATCCATTGGGTATTGATTATTTTTTTTGGAAAATTAAAATTTTATTTAGTCATATGATTTTGGTAATATTTTTTCATGGTTTCCTTGATGATTATGTTCAAATATTGTAACACATTTTTGTTATGCTGGTATGGTCTATAAATGTTTTCTCTGATCATGTTTGATATCACATGGATTGTGATTATTGAATCTTACGACTCTTTCCATTTTTAAGGCCTTGTGAAATGTTTTCATATTTGATGTTTGAGGTATTTATGGGTATGAGTATTGTTATGTTATACTCAATCACATTTATTATATCATTATACTATTATTCCCTTCTTATTCCCATTGATTAATTTTAATTGTTAATTACTATGGTTACCCTTAGTACGAACTTGAGATCAACCTTCTAATTTTTCATCTTCACCATGTTATGAAGAATTATGTTTAATGATTTTTGTATAGAATGGATTTAAATCTGATGAATTCAATGGGAGTCATTAAAATATAAATATTTAATATAAAAAATAGGGTATAATAGATAGAATACACCATTGAACTTATGGGTATTGTTTAAGTAAGAGTTTTTTGAAATTATATTAAAATACTAATCTAAAAGGTCTATGGGTTTATAAGTAATTCATTTTATCCTTTTAAATTTGAATGATTATAAGGAAGAAAATTGGGTCACATTAATCTGTATCAAGTCAAAAATATAAATATAATGTTTTTAGCATGTTATCTAGGAGCATGGGTCTAGGTTCTTTATAATTGGTGTTAGAGTAGTGTTTAGACAATTTTGGAAATTTTGATTTTTTAATGTGAGTTTATCTTTATAGTTACTAATTGCATCCTGTAATTATGGTTTTAAGTTTTATTTTATGTTATATGTCATATATAACTCTTTTTAGGTTTTAAGAGATGATATCTTACAGTAATTAATGACATTATAAGAGTCATTTTATTAGGTTGAGGTACATGTAAATGTTAGGTTTGATGTGAAGTATTATTTAAGTTAGAATACAATTAATTCAGGGGACATATATTTAATAGTGTTGGTAACCTTTAGAATCTATCATATATTTTTTAAGGTAATTATGGGAACATATGTTTTATTATGTAGATGACCATGGGATTGAAACATGATTTGGTAACTGAGTTATTTATGTTATTTATTTATAAGATCCCAATATTTTAGTTCATGAAACATTAAAGGTATGACATAACCTATGAGCTTAAAAAAATATTTAATGTAGATTTTATTAAAGTTACTTGGGATATATGGTTATTTATTTATGGAATTATTTATTTATAAATTTTGGTACTATTGTAGAATTTTTTTTACTCTATCACATGATAGATTATTCATATTTGGAAGGAGTATTATCTTATCATCACTTTTATGGTTATGTGGTCTTAAATGTTTATTTTAGTTCTTTAGGAATGCGAAATCCTTCTAGAATACTCAATGACATTGTGGTGGAAATTTTATAAAGGAATAAATTACACTTTTTAATTTTGTATATTTCACTATGTCTTCAGTCTAGATGGTAATGTAATTCCTCAACTCAAGGAAAAGGGTACTGAAACAAAAAATTTATCATAGATCCTTCATTTCAGAAGAACTAATAGTCTTCAGACTCATCAATGATTTTGGTTTTTGAGGTCCTTATCTTTATATTAATCATTATCTTTCATATGATCAGTGATCTCTATCACAATATATGACTATTTATGCTTTTTTTCATGTCCATATCATCTCTTACCACTAATGTTCTCCTTTATAGAATCCTAGTTAGGTGTTAACCATTATCATTACCTTTCCCTATTTTTAAGATAATGTTTTATAAACCCCTTTTTCACTGTTTTTTTACAATAGAGTTTCATTAAAATATAAAACAGTTTAATACCGGTACAATGATCAAATTGTGAGTTCATAATTCATTAAGGTGATTGAGGATGTAACAACTTGATATTTTAAAAGAAAAAAATAGATTCGATAGCATATACAGCTTGAAACACCTTGATTATATGAGAATTTAACTCCCCATGATATTAATATATATTGATTTTTAAATAATTTTAATATCATTGATAGATTGTGATAAATGTGACCCAAATATATTTTCTCAATAGCGTATATGACACACAACACCATACAAAAATGACCCGTGAAATATATAACCTAGTCATTAAATTGATATATATGAATACTATTAACAATATTATAATATATTTATATAAATATCATACTCAATATAATTTTATAGGTAAATATTTAGTAAATAATCTATCAATTTTTAGTAAATAAAATTTTTTCTTAAAAAATATATAGTATTCAAAAATGGGGTTTCTATTTACGTGAGTAAATATTATAACTAATTTTTTAAAAATTTATAAAATATATTTGATAAAATTGAAATAAATTTTGAAATCATCATATCAAATTTATCCTTGGGTTAAATTTTGGTATTTTTTTGGAAAATATTGATCATTCATTGAATAATGGAAAATATAAGTTTTTATAAATGTGATTTATTTTCATTAAATTAAAGAATTTTAATGTTTCATAATTTTTTGAATATGAATTCAAGTAATATATTTATTAATTATTTATATTTAATCAATTTAATTAAATTTAAATCATCTTCATATTATATTTTAATAAAAGTTTATTTCTGGGCTTAAAAGCACATGAGCCTCAACCCGACTGGTGAGGACTCTTAAGTGAATCCATGCAACCCGGTATCAAATCCAAGCGGAAGCACAATTTCTGGGTTACTGTTGTAGGCACTGTAGCGGGAACTATGCAGTATAGTAGTAGGTGCTGTAGTGGGAATTGTAGCAGACACTGTTTGGCACTGTATCAGCCAGGAATTTTCCCCCGTTTGGGCCTTCGGGCTACCTATTTGGTCCCCTAGTCCTTTAAAGACTTTGAGACACACAAAACTTTAGGCCAGAAAGGCCTTAGGGCCACCTCAAGGCCTTCAGGCAACCTTTAGTGTAGATGCAAACTATACAACCTATAAGGAACAGGCTCTATAGGAGGATAAGAAATGAGTTTTCACCACACAAAAAAACTACATAGATTGCAAGACTGAGAGGGTTTGACACCTACCATTGGGAAAACCCTGTGCATGCATGGGATATCCTATCTGAACAACCATGCTAAGCTAGATAGCTGATTTCATGATGAATATTCTTGGAGGATCAGTTCTAAGTAGTTAGTCTGGGTTGTATGTAATATTTGAAGCCTACATGCAATGAATTCTTCTAAGGCCTAAAGGGCCATGTAATACTTACACCTAAAAGTATTGTGAGTGTTCCACCTCACCCCTAGAAAGGTTTATTATCTAAAATCAATAAAAAATGATGGCATTCAGGCCATTAGATGGATGGTTTAAAAATTGGTTTTGGAAGAAATTATAATGTGAATAATGTATCACAATATAAATTAATAAAAATAATCACTAATTTAGAATTTTATAAAATAAATACAAATATTATATATCAATAAATATTAATTTTTATTTATACAGTGATTTTTATTAGTCTTAGAGTTAATATAGAATCATTTTTCTCTTGAAAAATACAATTCTTTAAAATCAATTTTTTTGTCAAGTCTACAAGTTTAATTTTTAAATTAAATATTCCACTTTAGAATTTTTTTTAGTAAAACTAATTCCATATTTAGAATCATATTAAATTATACAATTAAATAATTTCAACTTAATTTTTTGAAATTATTAATAGAGGTTAAGGTTAAAACAGGTTTTCCCGGGGTTAAAATAAAAAAGTAATGGTTAAATTGACCTAAATATATTCATAAAATATATTTTATGGAACTATTTAAACTATATAATGTCTAATTATATAAAATTATACATTTTTTTTAATTTAAAAAATTATGGTAAACATTTTTCTTATCAAAAAGTTCAAGTGTTCCACTCACCTTACATAAATAAGGGCACCCACTCTCATCTCCTCTTAATAGTGTAAAATAACATTAGATCATCCAATAACTTCCCAAATTATATACCAAATTCCCTCCATATTTTCTAGAAACCTTTTAATTATTATAAAACTATCATATGAATCCTTTTTTTGATTTCCTAAGGAGGTTGATTGAAGAAGAGGTATCTTAATAAATTGAACGTATTTATTTTATTTCTTCTTCCACATCCTTAAAATATTATTAAATAATTATTATACAATAAAAAATTTCCAAGAATATATTCATATGTTATTATGTTAATTTAATAATCTAAATTCCCATCATCTTCCAAGAGTTAGTAAACACAATCATCATTTTTTATGTCAGAATACCGCCTCATGAAAATCTGCAATTCAACATCCATCATTAACTCTAATATCTTGATGTAATGATGAATTAATAGTATATATATATATATGATATTTATAAAATTTGTATACTTATTAATTTATTATATCATATATACAATCATACATTTATTTTCATGGAGGGTGTGATAACGTCGCTCATTCGTATGCATGACTACACCTATGTGAAGTGATTTGATTTATTTTTCAGTAAATCTTTACTTAGAAAGAAGTAAGGAAATATTAAGTAATATATTTGATATAAATGATATAATTATTATATTAATTACATATTTATAATTACTAAAATATAATAAATCATTTTCCTCTATAATGTTTCTACTCACTAAAAAATTATAACATCATTCATGCGTACATGTGGATTATAGCCTCTACAAAGAAATGTGATTTTTTTCATCACCGCTTAATATAAATGAAATATATAAGAAATCATATTTTATTTATGATATTATGATAATTTTGAAAATGTAAAATACTACTTACATTTATTCCATAATGATAATTGAAAGAATAGAATTGTTAAACATGTGTAAGTATGACATATTATCTCCATGATCATAAAAAAGTTCATTTTTCATTAAAAAAATTAATTATAGGTAGTAAAAATATTATTTTTTTTAAATATTAGAAATATTTATTGATTATAATTATATTGATGTTGAAATAATGAACATTTTGATCCTAATCATCACATCAAAGATGTTTTCAGAATATGGATCGAACAACCTCAAAAGTCTCGATGTGGACCAAACCGATTTAATATTTATATATGTCATGAAAATAAATAAAATAAAATATTTATGTTTATGTAATTAAACATTTAAAATCTTATTAAGAAGTAAAAAATTTTATATAGGCTTATTATATTGGTGTTTAAAGACATACTTGTTAAGTCTCGACTCGATGTAATGGAATGCATACAAATTTCCCTTCATTGAGTCAAATTTTAGTGTTGTGAAACCAATCTCTTTTATATTTTTTATATATATCAAAATTGTGGTAATATAATTAATAATTCATTACTTAGGTTATTTTTTGTTTATATTTGAATTATTTTATCCACATGAATTTTATTTGAATGTTACCAAGTGTTAAAGTGTTTGTCAACACAATTTCCTTTCATTGGGTTATAATTATTCTTCATTGACTACATGCTGATATTATTTTGTTTTATTTTTTGATAAAAATTCCTTATTTTTTATACTTGTTTTATATTGATTTAAATTTGATACCAAAAATAAAACAACTGATAATATCTCAATTCCGTGATATAATATTAGTATGGTTTAATAATCCCAAATTATTTTAATTGGTACATATGTTTATGATAAGATCTAATATTATTTTATGAGGTTTATATAAGGAAATTTTATATATTATGTAATGAATATAATTAATTTATGGATATTTAATTTTTTATTTTATGTTATTCTTTCATAGCGATATTTGATGATTTCTTAAGAAATTGGTAAAGAATTTATTTTTCATTCTCCATTCACTTCAATATTTTTAATGTTTAAGGTTACCTTGGAGGAAATAATGATCCATTATAATATTAAAAAAATATATTTTATTATACTCCAGTTATTCATGAAATTTATAATTAATTCTATCATTTTCCACTATTTGGTATTTAAAGATATTTAAAATGTTTTTAAGAATATCTAATTTCATTTCCCTCTTCAATTAGTAATCCTTTTATTCCAAATCCATTTTTAACGAAATATTTTTTTTGAAAATGTTTCATTATGATTCTTCAAAATTATTTTTAAGCATAATTAGATTTAAAAAAATTAATGGAATCATCATGTCATTTCCGAATGAGGTACATTTTTACAATTACTAAAATATGAAATGAATCATTTTTTAACATTTATAGCATGAGAATATTTATCCTATCTTCAAGACCAATATTTTATTTAATGTTTCCATTACAATTATATAATTTTATTTTCAAAAAAAAGTATTTTCAAAGTATTTTCTGATTTTTTAATTTTTTAAAAGTTAATTACACAATTAAAATGATATTTTCTGTATGAATGTTTTTATGGATCTGTTAATTGTATATCTATTCATCAACATAACCAATAATTGTTTTTATATAGCCTCAATTGATTTTATTTTGTTTTGATACCATCCTATTTCTTTGTTGTGGTGGATAATGATTTTTACAAATAGATTATCATGTAAACTATTACAATTTCCATGGGTTAATCATGTTATGAAAGGAACAATAAATTTTTATGAGTTTCATAATGAAATTTAATATCTATATTCCGTATTAATTATGTGGTTCTTGGAAATTATATATTATGGGTGTTTCCAGTTCTTTTTGGGTGATCCAGATATAGGTTATAGCATGGGTGCACCCAAATAGCACTATAATTTATTGGGTAATGGTTACGATCTCTAGAGAATTATATTAGAAGTCGATGGTGTGGTTATTCCAATTTTAAGGGATATATAAAAGTTATGTGATGATGTAGCACAAAGAAACCAAATCCTTTTTGTAACACTGCTCTGGGTTATAAATTTCTCATTTTATCATTATTAATATAACATGGATCATGATTTTTGATTCATATACTCTTTCTTTTGTTAAAGCCCTATTCCCTGTTTCCTTATATTATTATCCACATATTGATTTGATTGAGGATAATTATGTTGTAATCACGAACTGTGATTATGTTACTATAAAATTATTCTCTTCATATGGTCACTGAAAAAAGTCAATAAATGTTAATGTTTACACTTACTTAGAATCTATTCTCACCCTTGTCACATTTCATTTTTTGAGGTTATGAACAGAAATGTAAAATTAGTTTAATATAAACGTTTTTAATGTGATGAAGGTAGGTGTATATATGGAAGGTTCAATATAGAATATGAAAATATGGGTATAATTTTTAAAAAAATCCCTTGAATTCATTGGTATTTTTTATGTAATAGTTTTTATAAATTCTTTAAAACATTATATATAAAAGTTCCAAGGGTTTGTAAGTAATGAAATTTATCCTCTTATTTTTTATGGATTGGATAGAAACAAATTGTGTCAAATATCTCTATATAAATCTAGAAATATAAAGATAATTTTTGTTGTACTAGAACAGAGAGTGCAGGTCTGGAGTCCTTATAAGGAGTCACTGTAATGTTTTTGAAATTAAACTCCTTCTGAAATAGTTTATTCAATCTAATAGGAAAAATTAATAATGGGTAAAAAAATAATATTAGTGAAAATATAGGAAAATAAATGTGTATAATCATCTATGTGTATTATCAAAACCTCTATATAGAAATTAATGTGAACGAAAATATTACCAAAACAAAAGGAGATGGGTTTAATAATCTCCGTACCAAATGTCCCACTTTATTTCATTACATTTTATCCTCCAATATAATAAAAATATTTTTATTAAAAAAAATTTAAGAATTGAATTATGTTCATTTATTTCACTATTTATCCATTATAATTATTTTATTATATCTTTAAATATTCGTTATTAATCATAAATTGTTTTAATGTCACATCTTCATTAAATTTTTTCTATTTTATTTTGATTTCATTATTTTTGTTCAAGGTCGTTTATATATAAATTAAATTAATTAAATAATCTTAATATATATATATATATATATTTATAATTATATATCATTAATAATTTATCATATCCAGTTAAAAGGGTGGTGATTGGATTGGAGTTGGAAACAACCACGTTGCTGGTTAACATTCCATTAATGTGACGTTGTCCAAATAGGATGTGAGAGATATATATTACATGATTATATTAAAAATCAAATTTTATAGGAAATTAACATTATTAATATCATTATGAATTACTATTTTATTATTTTAATAAGGTTTGGATTAATATAGAAGACTAGAATATGTAATTATAAGTGGAAAATTATTTAAAAAGATTAAGGGAAATTACCTCTTTCTCTATGTTATTCCATTTCTATGACCATATACATGTTGATTAAATGAATTTTGACTATTACAAAATATTTCTAAGGATTATAAAGGGATTTATAGGGTGGATTTGGGAATAGATTTTCCTTTTTTAAGTCGAAGTTAGGTGAATTTCCAAGGAAGTGGTGAGGGGTAATTTATACAAGAAGCTAGGGGAATTATTGATTTACAATATTGAATATAATATTATATCAAAGGTAAACATTTAAATAGTATTTTTTCACTAGGAAATATATTTTATTTAAATAACATTATTTTTAGACTTTTAATCAATTCATAATTCATAATTATTTTCTCTAACAAAAAATGGTGGAAAACTGACAAAATAATATTTTAATGGAATTTGGAAAATAATTTTTAATTTTGGAAAATAAGTTCATTATTTTAAAATTACTCATTTATCAAATTAAATAAACTTTCCGGAGAACCAAAATTTATAAAATTGATCATTTCATTATTAAATCAGGAATGATGTTATTTAGAATACACTGGTTATGAAAAAAAAATGTATTTTTACAATTTGTCTAAAATTAGAGGTATTTTTGAAAATTACGAAAAAATAAACCAAATTTTTTTTATGTTACAACTCTAAAATAGGGTTTTAATATTTTTCAAATAATTAACTAACGTAGGTAATTTTAATTTTAAATATAAAACTTTTGATTATGAGAAATATAATAAAATATAGCTTAATAAAAACATATTTATAATTTCTTTCAGTTTTAATATAGGTATATATTTTTTGGAATTATAAAATTTATATAATATTAAATTACTCATGATAAATATTATTTAAATTAAATTTTATTAATTATAGATCAAATTACAATTCCAACTACCAGTTTACTATTCCCAATGGTTGGGTTACTATTCGTAAAAGTTTTGTTACTATTCTAGTTTTCACATTGCTATTATTATAGTCATATTATATTCTATAAATACTAATTAATTATTTAATTAAATATACACTAAATTTACTCCCATATTTACATGATTTCATTTTAGAATATTTTGATTGGATTATTAATATTTTTTTTCTATAGTGGTGTTCAACTTTCTATTTTTCTCCCTTATAATATTTTTAATTATAATGGATTTATTTAATGACTAATTTAATTATTTTCATTAATTAAATAAATTTTTGTAGGTATATCAATGTGTTTTATGTTTATAATACTAAATAATATAATAATGAAAACATTTATGCTGGAAACAATACCACTAATAATGTATGGGTCATTACAAATTTGGCGAGTTTTTAGTGGATTTGGATACTTTTAGTCCTATAAAATACAGATGGAGGTTCTCACATAAAATATTCATGATATGAATAGTTACCATTATGATGTATTAGGACACACCAACAAATATCTTTTAGGTGAGAGAAGTTAAGGGAGAACTGATATCTCATTCAATGAAAGGATCTGTCATGTTGTGATTTTTTAATTATGGGGAGATCCAAAAAAATTGAAACATTGATATTTATAAAATGTTTGGTAGATATTTCAATATATAGTAACTACCAAATAAAGATTAAAAAATAGGATATATACTAGGATTTGATATCAGAGTGTATTTTAAGTACAAGTTAAAGGTTGTTGATTTTAATTTTAATTAGAAATTTATATATGGAGGAGATAGAAGATCAAAGAAATATAGAAAGAAATCAAAATGGAGAAGATATTCATATATAGATATGTTACAATAATTTGATAGGAAAATTATTATAATTTCATTGAATAAATATATTTATGATTTGAAGTGTTTAGGTAATAGTAAATTGATGATTATTTTAAGTAAAAATGTTGTTGTACAAACTATCAATGATCTCGAGCTTGAAAAAAAGAGCATTATAGAGAAGACCATTATTCTTAGTGTTCAATATTAATTAAATATATATGTTTAAACCCATCCTATATTTCAATTATATATTTTATTAATTGATATTAGTTCATAGAAGAGAGGAAGTTATTTTGGGCCTTACTTAGGAAATGAGAACTTCTTAATGTTGTAATCATATATGTTTGAAGTATTTATTTATTGTCACACCAATACAATGTTGAGATGTTCTCCATGGATGTATCCCATTTTTCAATAAACCAATTAAAATATATTTTCCATTATATTTATAGTTTTTTCATTTTTATTTTGTAGACAAAATAGGTTCTAGGTATATTTTCTAATGTTAATATACGATGCAATTTATTTTAAGTATGAAATGATATTTCATCATGACCTAATAAACCCTCCCCCTATTTGTGTGTTTAGTGAGACATCAAGACACAATAAGAGGTATAAGGACCATTGGTTGTTTCCTTAAATTTATTGAGGTAATAAAGTAGTAATGGATAACATCATGATGACTAAGGTAGTAACTCAGTACAATGGATATAGATACAAGATTTGGATTACCGAGATAAGATAAAAGCTATGATATCTTGGATTATAAGTATATTATATGAATATATATAGAATTTACCTTATTGGTTACATGGTAATATCAATGACATAAGTAGATAAAACCTTATAAAACAATGATTCCAAGGCATTAAATTCTTTATCAAAATCATTTTCCATAAAACATTATTTAAATAAGATTAATTTTTAATGAAGAAATGAGTTTGGGATAAAAATTAAATCATCTATGAATGTGGTATAGAAGTGAAAGATTAAAATTTTTAGGTATTATAAAACTAATTGGATTATATGAAAATGAGCACCAATGAAAATATAAATGGTTTCTTCAACAATATTATTGAAGTTGTCAGTGATATATGTTTTCATGGTCATGAATTCAAGGATTATGATATTATGAATTGTATTAGTTGAACATTACCACCAATGTATAATACAAAATTATCATCTCTAGAGTAGAATACTCTTGGTGAGTTTTAAATTGGTTAATTTCATAAAAAAGTAGTTACTTATGAAATGATAGTGAATCTAGAGATACATTTGTAACATTACTGCAAATAAATTTCATTCAAATCTATTGAGAAGAGGAATTTTGGGGAAATTATATTGAATATTATGTAAGGAATTAATTAATATCACACATTTAATGAAAATTTAATCAAAGAAAATAAATATCTGAGGGATAATTACCATTAATTCATTTTAAATAAGGGATTTCAAGAATATAGTTTCGAGGAGTGTAAAATAATTTAAATAATAAAATGGTGAGATTTTTTTTCAAAAATAGAATTAATAATAAGTTTTCACCTAGAAATTGTTCTAATTTTTTTTATGTAAATGGAATTATATTATAGAGTAAGGTACTATTATTTAAAGTAGAATAAAATGTTTTGGATGATATACTAGAACATATTTAGATATAATTTGTTTCAGATATAGAATATTCAATTATGACCTCTTTGGAGAAGTGTAAAACTGAATTAGAATATAATGACCAAATAGAAGGATTTGTAGATATAAAAGTATAATTGGAAGGGACTATTGAGAGTTATGTTATTTGGATAATTATGAGATAAAAATTGAATATTATTTATGGAATCTTCATGTTGTTTTGATGGAATTAATGATGATTTTGTTCTTCTTGATAAGATTGTGGAAGAATGTAGGAATAATATTATAAAATTTAATGAAGATTTAATTTACCAATTTAATATTAATGGAGAGAATAATATCATTAATGATGTTAACTTATCTAGTATATTTAAAGTTAAAATTATGTAATTAATTGAGGGGGAATTCCGACCATTAAGTAAAAATATTGAATTTGAGAAGAGACGTATAAATCCAAAGAAGAAGCATCAATTTGTAAAATTCATAGATAATGATCTGAATGAAATGGAAGATCAAGGAATAATTTTATTGATGAAATAACAAGGCCTCAAACATAAAGTGGAATTAGTAAGACTGATCACATATATGATGGTGAAACATCAAATACAAATACAACATCATGGAGAGTATAAAAAGGTAGGTGAATGGAGAATGTTTTAAACCTTTATGAACTTTTCACCAATAAAAGGGTTATAAAAAATTTATATATGTGTGGAGAGAGATTTGTAATGATTATTTTCAATAGATAAAATGATAATTAAGTGTACTATTAGGCCATACTCTATTCTATTCTGGGAAGCTTAATGTTATCTGATAGGTGATCATATTAAGAGTAAGAAATGGAGGCTTGGAATATACACATCGTATTGATGTAGGAATTCATTCAATGGATACTATTTTTAATGACCACACACAGGGTATACATCGGTGTATTTTTAGAAATAAATGTTATTGTTTTTATCAAGTAATTCAAAGGATATTTTACTTGATGCAATATAATAAAATTTCATTTAACTATTGTTTATATACTCCTGAAGAGGAATAATATTTCTTGATCATTTTTTATTAAAATATTGAGAATAAACAAAGAAATTTCTCAATGTATGTTTGGATTCAATGGATCGAAAGAATGACGATCTAGAAGTAAAAACTAGATTAAATGTATTTAAATTAATCAATGTATAATAGTTGTTGATCATATGTTCTTCCCAAATGATAATTAATTTTAATTGTTAAAATAAATTAAAATATAGATTTTAAGAATATGTAATTTTCTTAAATGATATTGTTTTGAAAAATAATCGGATTTAAAAGACTAGGGTTTCTGGAGAAGAATATGAAAACAATGTATTTATTTATTTTGATAGAATTTGTTAGGTCCACTAGGTTAGATAACCAGAGAGGGGGGGGTGTGAATCAGGTTATTACAGAGTAAAACAATTTTTAATATTGAACTTGTTTTTCTTTTAGGAAAAACTCTATTCTCTTTTTTTCTAGTAACAAAGTATAAAAATAAACTAAATCATGCATAGGAGCAAGTTATTTTTACTTGGTTCACCCTCACTGGGCTACATAGAAAGATCATACACTAACAATGTGCTGATTTACCAAATCCAATAAAAGCACACTTTTGTTTACAAAGTTCAGAGCAGACACATTTTCCCTCTTTTTTTGCAGCCACTCACAATATGAAAGCTCACTGATCTATCAACTGAAGTGTGACCACTGCTTTTTCAGATAATCCACTAACTCTTTAAAGACTTTTAAGTCCCTTAATTATAAAAATTGAATGCATCTTCCTCTATATGTAGGTAATTTTTTGAAGTTACACTTTCATCTACTGATGAATTAAACTTTACCAGATATTTACAGAGTAATATTCCAACTTTTCACGCAACCCTAGAATGTCCTCTACACTTATCTATTCCTGGCACACTTCTTTAATACCTGACATGCTTTTTCAAGACTGGAACACAAGTTTCATCTAAACACTTTCACGACAATCGCTTCTTTAACCCAAAACTTGGGCAACTCAAACTCTTTTATTCCCAAACAAGTATAGGCACACAACTATCAATTGGCGTGAAACTTCTGAAAAACATTATACTTGCGCAACCAAAGAACCACTTGCGCGACCGAACCACCTGAATGAATAGAGCTCTAATTTTTGATAAGTGTTGAAATCTATAAAAAATGAGGTAGGGTGTACCCCTATTTATAGGAATTTTGGACACCCTGAGCACTGGCGCACAAGTCTCCTCTCGGCACGCAAGTCCAGATGCCTGAGTCTTTGTCGCCCTAGTCACTTGTGTTCCCAAACCAAAACATGGGTTCCCCCATTTCCTTGTCCAAATTTTTATGATATGTTCTGGAAATACATATGGATCAAATGTTTTCAAGCCTCTAGGTCACCAGCACACAAGTCCCTTTTCAAAAAAACACTTTTATCCATTCGTTAATTTTGAGGCCCAAAAATTTGGTAAACCCTGGAAAATGGTGCCATCATGTTTATGCTCTTTTTGTACTGCCTCTAGATCATCCATTCATTTGTTGATGTTCTTTAATCAACCATGTATTGTTAACAACTTCCCTTAAACTTGACATCCAACCATGAAAACCCCCTTTTTCAAAAAATCTGTACATCATGGTCTTCATTGTCATTACACACAATACAGAGGCCCACATTGTGAACAAACACAATCACTTAAAAAATGGTTCAATGATAGGTTGAGGGATTTTTTCCCAACATAATTATAGGTAATTAATTATGAGTCATTCAATTTTTTGTCAAATGTTTTGTGGTAACATTAAAACTGAAATTCTATATAGTAAATGGGAAATATAAAAATTATCAAATGGAAGGTTAGAGAAAAAAAGAGAAACCTATATTCAGAAAATAATATAGATAATACTTGTATAATATTAGAAAAATTAGAAAATATCATTGTCATTATAAGAATAGAAATATAAATTTTAAAATTATAGAAAATAATTCAATCTGTAAGGCTATAATTGTTATTCAAAATCTGTAAAAATGAGGAGAAGACCTATGATAAATTTATAAAAGTAATGATGGTAAGAAATCCATATTATACAAAGTAGTAGGTGTAAAATCTACATGAAAAATTTCACAAATATGTGGGTGGGCCCAGGAAGGATCTTAGAACACTTGATGAGAAAACATATATCCTTTTTTTGGATAATCCCAATATAATGGGTTGTATCATGTTTATACAGGGAAACACTAGCGTGATTAAGTACTATAAGCTTTTATGGAGAAGAGAATTTAATGTAACAAGAATTTTGATCAAGGGTATTCAGTCAAAAAATTATATGAAGTATAATTATTATATAGTATATAATTACATAATTAATCATATAATTATGCATAAAATATTTATTTCTAAGACCACCACAACCAAATGGTTTATTTTAAAAAATTAATCGAATGGTTAATAATATGGCTAGAACAATTCTTATAAAGTGTTAAAGATTTCATCACTGTTAGAAGGAATCCATGAAATAAAAAAATTATATATGGAATTTGAATTTATTAATTCCCATGAAAGGGAATAGTCCATATGAAATGTGGAATGGTATAAATTTAGTGTTGATGAACTTTACAGTGTCTGATAGCTAGTGTTTCATTCTAAATGAAGATAGTAATAATTGAAAATATGGAGAAGAAATGAAAAGGTATATTTTTAGGCTATATTATTAAGAGTAAAGATTATATTTGACTCAAAAAATGTTGCAAAAATATTATTTAATGAAATGATTTCAATATTTTGGAATAGAAATCCTAGAATAGTTCTCGAATTCTAGATTTGAATAAAGGCCATGAAGAAAATGGAGAAAAAAGTTGGAATCATATTCATGTACATAATAATAAATGTGGAGAAGAGAATTTAGAAGATGAATAGGTGTTTTAGGATCCTACTGAAGATATAAAACTTATGACTTGATAAAGAAGGAGATGAGTTATGGTGAATAAGCCCAATATTATTAGTAACAAAACTACTCCAAGAAAAAATGGAGAAATGAAAATTTTTGAGCATAATGACCTATTTCCACAAGTAACCCAATCATAATTTGAATACGTAATGAGATATGAGTCATGGAGCAAGTCCATGAATGAGGAGTTAGGCTCAATTGTGAAAAATAAGAATAGGGGATTGTGGATAGTCAAGTATATCATAATTTTATTAGTAAAAAATGGATTTTCAAAATCAATTTTGATAAAAATAGTAATGTTTCTATAAATAAAGATAGTTTTACATGTAAGGGATATGAATTGGTGGAAATATTTAATATTGAATATATGTTTTTCCATGTTCCATAAAAAATTTCCATCAATATTTTCTTATTAGTAACATTTTGATGAAAGTCTAAATTATATCGACTAGATCTTAAGACAAAATTTTAAATGGAATATTGAATAAGGATGTTTATATAGAACAACCAGTTGGATTTATTTTTTTAGAAATGTAGAATATAAAATATTTATCTTAAAAAATATTTTTGTAGCCTAAATAATTCATGTCATTCTTGGTATAGTTTTTTTAACTCTTCTCTATTGAAGTTAGAATATAAAAGAGGATTGGACAATTAAAATCATTATTTGATGTATTTATGCAAAGAATTGTTTATGGTGATGGATTATTTTATTGGAATATTTTATATTGGTAAAAAATAAAAATATATTTTTTTTTCGAAATTTATTATTTATGAATTTGAGATGTTAGTGGATTGAGTATTGAAATATTTTCTAGTCTTTTGTTTCATCATGTTAATTGAAAATTTATCTCATAAAATATATATTTAAAATAAGTGCTACAAATGTTCTTATTAGAGAAATTTATTACAGTTTCATCTCTAATAGTTGATGTATATAAACTAAACAATCATGAATACATTAAGGATATTGTCCCTAAAATATATTGAAGAATAATTGTTAAAGTTAACTATATTGGAATTCTAAGAAAGAAATAAGATTTTATATAATTGAGAAAAGTAGAGGTTTGATAGGTTTGTTATCAAAGAAATTATATAATTTTATACCTGAATAAACAGTTGGAATTGGTAAGTGAAATTGTTAAGTAGCTAGGGATGATTCAATTTGAAAAAAAAATCTCTTGAGTTAACAAAGAATGTGGTTCAACACTCTCTCACAATGCACATTGAAGTTTTATTATCATTTCATAAATGAGAATGTGAATAAAAGTATTGTATAATGTGAGCTTTTTAAAACATAAAGTTATTTGGTATATATTCTCAATGATCCCCTGGTTGATCATGTGTTTGAAAGTTAAAGGTTTAACCTTAGAGTTCATCCAATATCCTCAGTTTAACGAGGTTCAAAAACCCCTCTATCTATTAAACATAATGTTATATTTTATTTTTGTATAACCTTATATTATCATATATTTTATAATAAGGAAGAATATTGGGCGAGATACTATCTATGGGGTTATTACAGATGAATGAATATAATCAGAGGAAATATGAACACCATTGTTCCATTTGGTAAATTGTGTGGTTTCCTAATCCAAGGTTTGACACAAATTGGGTTAGAGATTAATTTAATTTTATTTCATTAGATTTTCTGTAGTGTAGATGTGAAGTAATTATGAACACTATGCAGACTTATATAGTCAAATCATATGACGCTTATTATCAATAGGGGATAATTATTTCAAAGGAAATTTTTTAAAAATAAGAGAAAATGAGAAATATTGAAGAGGTTATTTTGGATAGGAATAAGGAGAACCCTATTTTAAAGGGGATAATAAAGAAAATACAAAATTAAATAATTATTATAAGGGAACATAAATATATTTTTTTGGGGGAGTGTCTGATAAAAGGAAATCTTCTTGAGCTTTTAGAGATAGTTAACAATAAAATCTAAAGAGGTAGATGGTTAAAAATATGATTTTTTTGGTTGAATTTATGGTCATGTTGATGTGGGGATTTTTCTATTTTATGTCATTATGAATACTCTTAAATAGCCTTAAATTGTGTGTAAGATTCCTAGAGAAGGGTATGAAAATTTGGAACATAAAAATGTATCTCCATGAGAACTTGTGTCACAATGTGATAACCAGTGTCATGGGGTAGAACACAGTTAAGGTAGACAATTTTTATCCATTTAGTACTTTTTAAGGATAAGTTTGGGGCTACATCAGGTTAATTCATTATATGAAACTTATAGTAATTCTATGAAGCTGTGCATGTGAACTAAAATCAATCTTTAAATTCAGTGTTTCTTTCACTGTGGATGATATACCTCACCATGATAGTTTTGTATAATAAATTTATTAAACATTGAAGTAAAGTCCTCAAATTATGGGGATTATGGGAATTCACAAAAAGTGACCAGGTTATATTTGATTGTTTTAGTTTTTTAGTTCACCATATGAATAAAAATAAATCATCACATGAAGGTTACCATAAATAATGTTTTCATATTTTATGATTTTTATATACACCATGACACATGTGTTACACCCCAATGAAAAATTATCCACACATAGTAAAGAATATCACTCCATGATGTGGAAGATAGATAATTTTTTGGTGGATGTAGATATGTGTGGGACACAAATTCCATGAAGGGATATGTCATATCCCAATTTTAGGTGTTTTGAGTAATCCAAGTCTAATTGATGACATGGATATTTATGGATGGAAAAAAATATATTTAAACATTCACTAACTACATGTTTGAAATTAAATAGGAAAAATCAACTAGGATTTTATCAAAGTTATAAAAGTTACATGTATTTGTTTTTCATTTGAATTTTCAGATTCAAATATATAGGATATCACAAATAAAGGCCACACAAAAACAAATTGAATAGAGAAGAAATATATATATATATATATATATATTTTATGGAGGATCAATGAAGATCATAAATGATAAGGTTTCATTAAATATATAGAATTATTATTTTAAGTGTGTGAGGAAGAATTACATTAGAGATCACGATGAAAGAAATTGTCTATGTTCACTATAGAGACCCGAATCTTGACGTACATGTACATTACATTACTTTTGTGGAATACTTAATACATAACGAAAATAGACACACAAGGACCGTAATATTTTAGTGTCTTTGGAAACTCAGAACGTAATCTTCTAATCGTGGTGAAAGATCTTCAAGATATCCCATAAAGATCTTACCCTTTTGTTTTATTACCTAAAAAATTTCTTTATATCCTGGGGAAAAGAAAACATATAAAGGGTGAGATAAAATGATCACTAAGGGTAAGCATGGATAAAATAAAAAAATCATATACATTTAAACTTAAAAACATGAACATAATGTTTAAACATCAAAATCTTGAGAAATGACATAAAACATGGTAGTACATAAGGCATATATCATAACGAAACATTAATCATGAAAAAATATCATGGGAATAAAACATTTTATTGTGGAAACCATTATGAACATGATATGATTTCTATAGTAGCCAAGGCATTGTTGCCGAGACCATCTAAGTGGACAAACTCCCTTTCTGAATCGAGTTCACTCCTCGTTCCAGTCCTATATTACTGAACCAGATTAACTTACTATTCCATCCATGTCTATCTAATGAGATATAAATATTTACCCAATGCATTGGAGGGAGATATAGGTCCCACCCATCTCATAATGAAATAATTATTCCATGTGCCACAAAATAAACATACATCATTCATAATAAACCAATAAATAATATGGGTTTCATAAACATCATCCCATCATTACATAATCCATATAAAAGAAATGGATATAATTTCATAATAAGAAAAGTGAAACCATGTAAATCATAAATACATTATACTTGAAACATACACATATGAAATAATGTCAACATAGATGAAAAATGGTTTGATAAAACACTTGAAATGAATTCCTGAGGAAAATATCCTTTCTTATTCAAAATCATTTTCTTTACAAAAAATGCGATGCAATTTTAAAAGAAAAGGATTTTTTTGAAAATAATTATGAAATATTTTGGAGGAAGTATCATAAAAATAAAGCTTTATAAAACCGTAAACATCCTTTTATGCCATATAAGTTAAAAAAACATTCTTCTCGTACTTTTGCCGGAAAAGTCAAAAAGTACTTCGTAAAAGAATGATTCTTTACATACCATGTAGTAAAAGTCAAAAATGGGTAAAAAGGACATTAAACATATATAAAAATATTTCTGGAAAACATGGACATGGATTATAACAATAACCCCAGTAAATACATACGAATAAACAATCTCAGATAAAAACGAGATTGGAAAAGATATCCCTTACATTAGGTCTAATATGCTTCGTACATATCCGAACCTCCTCTTCTTTGAAGAGCCTATTTGAGACCTCCTCTTAGGGCCCTAAAATTGGTCATTAAAGAATACCAGAACCCCTAAGATGTTTCTAGGGAAGTGGGGACGTGAAATGGGCAGGGGTTGGCCGATATTGAAGGCTCAAATTGGTGTGAGGAAGAGAGGGAGGAGATGCCCTTTTATAAGGGAGGAGATGTGCACCTTTGGAATCCTCAAAAATATTAGTTTAATATAAATTCAAAACCCACATAAAAACCTCAAAAAATGACTAAATTCGAATATTAAATGAGATATGGTTGTAATATCATCAACCAATAAAATTTAGACATGTTTAGATCTTATTTTAATCCTTATCATTTTGATTTGTCCTTATTTAATCTATTTAAGTTTATTTGTGGTAATAAAATTATAAATTATAAATGGTTATAAATAATCACCTGTGTTGTTAATTTTCCATTATTGGATACTTTATTCCATTTTCGACAATATAAATTTTAATTTATAATTTTTAAATATTTCTGTGATTTTAAACAATTTAATAATATGTTATTTTTATAAAATAACAATAGTGTCAATTTTGACACTATTTATTTATTTGAATTTAAATAAAATATACATAGAGGATATATTCAAACTAAAATACTTAATAGGTTCCTATCATGTAAAATTTGTCTAGAAAATTCGTGGAGCACATTAAACAGTTCATATAATATTTATTTTTATATTTTTAAAAACATTTATTTGGTATATCTCTTAATAAAATAATTAGTACATCATTTTTGTATAATTTTTTCGTATACATATTTGTTGCATAAAAATTAAAAATAAAATCCTTTGATAAAGATAAATATCAAAGATTTTATAATAATAATTTTACTTGAATTTATCATCTTAAAATAACAACATGTAAATTTCTATCTTTACTAAATTATGAAAGTGACAACTTTGGAATCATTTAAAATAAAATATTATAAGTGTTATAATCGCCTTAATAAGGATCTGAATGGTCAGAAATTTGGCCATTGGAAGATTAGGGTTTATATATACACTAATAATAAGTTTTGTGCAGATTTTAGGGCCTTTTGATATGTATTACTATTTCAATAAAAACTATATTATTGATTTTTCACTAAATAAATAATTTCTGCATCATTAATGAATAAGATAAAAAGGTAATTAAATATCTCTTAAAAATTACAAATAAATTATAATGATAAAGAACAACATTTTATCTTTCAAATGAGTATTTATAACCGAATTTATATTGTGTATAAATTTATATTCAAAATACTTTAATTATTAAAGTTGAGTGAGACATATTTCACTTTCCTTTAAATAAAATAAACTAAAGGTCTTAATCACCTCCAAGTTGGTTCCAATGGATTCCATTTCGACCCAAATATTCCTTAGGAAAAACTATAAGAATCCAATTATATTAAGACAAATGCTAAGTAATTTTATAATATTATATTTACCCTTAATTACCTGATTTACCTTTTACTATGGTAAATAAAATTTACCGTAGTTACTATTCATAATGCCCAAAAATAAAAAGTAGCTTACTAACATAATTTCGACCCACTGATTCCAAATATGGAATCCATTTTTCTAATTTCAAAACACAAAAGTTTCAGAAATTAATTTAAAATTAATCCCATTGTTAAGAAAACGTGTTTTAAAAGTTATAACGTTGCAAAAGATTGAAATGTTTTTACCAATGAATTAAATGTAAAATTAATGTTAATGAAATAAATTATATTAAATGGTGATAATATATTCTATTTACACTTTAAAACCGTTAAATATTATAATTTAACCATATAAATTATTGCGATGAAAAAAGGTGTTTTCAATTAAAATATAGCGTGTTTTTACTATTCATCAAAATATGAAAGTTACTAGAATAATATAAAAAATTTATCCAAAGTAAATTTTTATTTCTTGATTCCAAAGAAGAATTTTATTTTATCAAGTTGAACTTATAACCATGTCAAAAACTAGATTTAATGTGGGTGAGCCATCAAAAGGCGGCAAAACTGCATTTTTTAAAAAATAAATATTTTACCCGAAAAATTTATTTTGTTCTCATACCATGCCCTAGAAAATGTGTAAGATGAATAATAATGTTATAAAATTAAAAATGTAGTTAATACTATACATAACGTCTAGTTCGTGATAATATTATAACCATATATCATTGTTTACTGAAACCCGGTATTGCGTACAACACACGCTATCGAGGAAGGTTGTGATTACGTGTAATGCGAGCCAAGTCAGGGTTTCATGTACTGCAAAACTTCTTTGTTGTTTTGTATAACAGAATCCAACCATATTACATTTATACATTGAATATATATATATATACATATATATATATATTCACTCAATGTTGCGAACTTAAAATTGTGTGTAACACGATCCAAGAATAGTGTTACGTATACTACAAGATAATGCGGTGTTCCATATAGTACAAGCTAATATTGCTATAGCATACAATAGAATATATTAAAGAGATTAAAAAGAATATATCTTATAAAATCTCAGGTTGTTACATTCCACCCCCCCCCCCCCCCTTAAAATGAATTTCGCCCTCGAAATTCATCGGGGTTATAAATCGTTTACTATTCATAGAAACCCACATCGTAAAAAGGAATACTAAAACTTAATTTTAAAAACTAAAGTATGAAACGTAATGATTACCCAAAGTAACTCATCACTGGGTTTCTATAAAGGAGAACATAGGTTAAAATATGGATATGGAAGAAAAATCAACCATCAAGTTCTAATGGAGAGTGGTAGAGGACATGACTATGAAAAAGACATCAATCACAAAGCCATAAATTTGTGATGATCTAAGGTACCATCTGATTCATCAAATATAAGAGCACTAGGACAACATTTTTGGGTTTCAATATCATTTCCCTAAAGTTGAAAATTTTGAATTAGAAGAAATACTTACTTGATTTTGGTACAATCTCACTGTTGTTCGTGCTTTGAACAATTTCCACTACATCTCTTAAAGAATTGAAGTTGAATTTGTTATTCGTGAAGTGTTAATAGGTCATGTGATAGAATGATGGGTCATTCCATATATTTCAAACAAAAGGTTATCAAAAGTTATCAAATATACATAAGTCCATCTATGGTGAGGTTAATCATATACGATTCCAAAAATGAACTTATACTTAATATATCATACCACTTAATAAAATATAACTAGTTTCTACTAACCAGGGACTTCCTGTAGGCCAGTGTTAGGCGATAAAGGCCAGTCGCACTTCAGTTGTGGGTTTGATTCCCACAGCCTTGTCCGAAGCGACGGTTTGTTGCTCGTCTTGTAGGTTATCCCTTTTTCTAAAACTACACTATAATAACATTCCTATAATAATATTGAAAAAAAGTCCCATCCTTAAACAATACTATCTACTGTCTGACATAACCCTTTCCAATCTTTAGACTTATCCAAAATAAATATGTCCAATCTTATAATGTACAGAAAATGATTACTGGAAAGGTCACAAAACAAGAACATGAATAACTTCATATTATCATACGATATATCTTTTTGGTCACATTCCAAACATGTGAATTCCTTAATCATGTGTTTTCTTGAAACAGAAATTACCATAGAACCCTAGTGAAAACTTGAATGTTGTCAAAAGGAAACTCTTTCCACAGAACAAAATCCCAAAATTTCTATATACTCAAACCATGATATAACTATTCCCTTATATCAGTCATGAGCTCATGAATACTATCAAACATTTCAATTTCTCCTTATCTCTCCATTATGCACATATCATCTTCTTTTAAAAAATATCTCAATCACTTTCCATGGTTACCGATACCATAAAATTATTGAAAACCACAATAGACCAATACATAAATATTCCAATATTCCACGATACTATATACAACATTATTTTGGAATCCCATTACATAAACACTTAATCATTCCACCACATCGTTGTCATATTCATCATCGCCAATAGTGATCACATGTGACTTCCCTTTGTCTTTTACCTCAAGTGGTTTCTCATGTCGATCATTATTAAACCTTGCATTAGGGAATTGATTAGCATAATTACCCATTTCATTGCGTTTGATGCATTGAAGTGTTGGTGGTGCATTCTCTGCAGTCTTTTCTTTATCATTAGTAACCCTTTTTCCATTACTTCGACACTCAGCTGCTTGATGACCTTCTTTTCCACAATTAAAACATTTTCTAGTCCCTTTAAGACAATATCCACCATGCTTCTTTCCACACATTGAGCATAAAGAAACATTCATATTCTTTTCACCATTGTTATAAGATTTCTCGTTGAACTCCATCTTTCGTTTCTTGTCAAAACCATGAGATGGATATGTTACACCAACTTCCAGTTCTACCTTGATAGCACAACGCACAATTTCTTCATAGCTACTGAAGCCTCTTATAGATAATTCCCTTCGAAGACTTGGTTTTAAGCCACTGAAAAATCGGTCAACTTTACTTTTAGGTTGGATGATAAAGCCAGATGCATACCTTACAAGTCTTGTAACTCGTCCCATTATATGGACTCAATTTAATCTCTTGGCCACGTATTCTTGATAATATTCCACCATTGATCAGCTTCACCTTCCAAACGATATACTACTAAGATGACTTTATCATGTTCAGAACATTGAAGAACTGAAAATATCTTTTCAGTGGTACTGATCCATTGTTCAGAAACAAGTGGATCAGAAGACCCACTGAAAGAAGGTGGATGTTGCCTCATGAAGGACTCAATAGAATATTGTTCCCTTATCTACTCATTTGGAATTCCATAATGATTCATAGCTTGTGTAAGTATTGCAATCTGATTTTGAACTCCATCTCCCATAAAATTGGTTTGTTTAGGAGGACAATCATTGCATTGTCCATTACATTGATCAACACAGTTCCTTCTATAAGGCCCTAGCCTTAAACATTACTTAATCTTCAGTTACTTCAAGAATACACGTTGAGGATCTTTTCAGGATTAGAGTTTTAGATAATTATATCAAAAGACATGCATTACATTCCACATTTAAACAAAGTGGTTACATAAAAGATAGTACTCATTTTTCCCATCAATGGAAACATATTTAAAAAAACATGGATTCTTTCCTGACACTACCTTGACACTATCATCACATCATGTACCTTTCCCTTAACTTGTGAAAAACATTTCAAAAACATGGAATGAGCATAAAAAGCTCAGTAAGGGAATGAAAATATGGAAAGGAAACATGAGTACATGTATAAATAAGAATAAATGAAATCATACATTTATCATAAAACATAATAACTTTAACATACCTCATCAAATCAGGAATAAATCATAGAAATCATAAGACATAAAGGTAACTTGGGGCATTCATAACATTCTTACATAGGGAATAACCCTCTTGGTTAGGTTTGGAATACCTATCACAGTATATTCCATAAATCTCTTTGGAGAAATCATAACGTTTAACTCCTTCGTGTTACCCAATGCATTGGAGAGCTATATCGGGCTCACCTGCCCTTAGTTTACCCCGGTACCACCCGTCTTCATAACAATTCCCAAGAACCATAACATAATCGTATCACATAAAACATGCATAAAAGAAACATAACATTTCCACTTTTTAATCACAAGATATCAATACAAAACAATGATATAAAAACATTATGAAAACCATTTTCAATAACAAAATAAAAGAAAAGTATAGCATGGTATTTATTTTTCTTTTAAAAAAATGTATGGCTTGTAGAGGAAGCCGAAGCTCAAATAATGGTCACAACGGCGGAGAAGTCGTTGTCGCCGCATACGTATGACAAAAAAGCATTCCCTTTTGTCGTTTAGTAAACGCTTCGTATAAAAAAGATTCCTTTTGAATAAACGTAAAAGTAAAAGGGGTTTATACACCATATAAAATAAATTTTTGTATAAAACAAAATATGCCTCAGTGAAAGGAGATTGAGAGGAAGTCCAATACCTTTGGTCCGACTTGACTCGACTGTTCTTTAATGTCCTGAATAATAAACTTGAGTTAATTTCTACCTGCTTAAGATCCTTTTTCATGTTCATCATTCCTTTTATATCACTTATTACCATGTTATGAACATTATGTAATCATTTAAGTTAATAACGGTCGTTTTGTCGATATTTGGTACTTGAGTCAAAAGTGAACTTCTTATATTTAAAAGTTGTTCACGTAGTCAAATATCCATTATCTCAAGAATTATATTCATTATTTAGATTCCATATATATCATATATATCCAGTATATATATAAATTTATAATATTACATAATCATTTAGAGGTGAGAAATGAAATGCACCGTTCATGGAGACGGTAAGTCGTACGTACACATGAACGCTACTTTCATTTCTACGTCATATTAATAGAATTAAAACTAAATGGGAGATATGTATATTTTAATTCCAGAATTATATTCGTCATTTATATGTAACATACATCATATATATCCATTATATATGTGTACTTATAATAGTACATTATATTTGGGGATAAGAAATGAAATGCATCTTTCATTGAGACGGTAAGCCGTACGTATGCATGAACGCTACTTTCATTTATATCTCATACATTAATGGAAAGAAATAATAATTATATAACGTTATATTATAATTCTAGTATAATATCATTTATAATATCATTAAATATATACTTTATACGTACCACATATGGTATTAACGAATCAAATCACTTTGAGGGGCGGTAGTCCGCACTTCCTAAAATGAAGATATCGATTTTACCCATAATAGAAACCATAAAGGTATGCCATAAATGAAAAATACAGAAGCTTAAGTAAAATATAAACATATTATATATCATATATAAATATAGTGACATCTGAATGGCCACCGTTGAAGGTGTTATATGAGTGTTGAACAATCATCGTTTCGTGAGCCAGAAATTCGCAATCCACAGAAACAGTATGTTCTTTAACCATTAGATGTAGGTGTGTTTAAGTGTAGCTTGAATACTTCTTATAACAACATCATAGTATATTTATGATACTGGTGTTTTTACAAAATGAATGAAAAAAAGAGTTTAGGTGGGTGGAGAAGCAAAATAAAACATAAGAACACAAGAGGAAACACTACCTTAAAAATGGGTAACTCTTTTTTATTTGAGCTCAAAGGCTTCCTTGGGAAAACTTCTACCCAAAGTGAGGCTTCTAGGAGTAAGAGAGGGATATGGAGAGACAAAATGGTCTGGGTTTGTCCGAGCCAAAGGCTTGAATGTTGTGGGTAAGTTGGTAGAGGTGGAGGCCTTTTATAAGAGGAGAGGAGGGGTCCTCTTGGAAAGCTACAAAATGTTACTTTATTTTCAAATGAGTTTCGGATTTTAAAGGTCCCACATTGATGTATTTCAAGGATAATGTGATAAGGGTTTTAAATATACTCATCGAATAGGTATTTGACAAGTGTAGGTCTTAGATTTTACATTATATTTTTATTTTATTTAAATCGTTAAATTATGAGGTAATCGCTGCATCATCATGATGTCAAAAATAATTTAATTTATTTAATGTCTAAAAATTATAAAAAAATACTATGATTTAGGAAATATTTTTATATTTCCAATGATTATTTATAGTCCAAGAGATCATTTATGTATACAAAATTAAAAATGTTTTACTCAGTTGATACATTCTTTGTTATATTTAACTTTAAAAATAAAAAGATAAAAATCCATTATCACACAAACGTGATTCCATGGGGTCCCCAAGTTTGGAAAAAGGGATCCCATGGTCGTCCATTACACAACCAGTAGTATTAGGACACATTTTGGTGTCATTTTGTATTATTATGATATTATTTTATTATCCTTAACTACCTGATTACTAATTATTCAAGATAATTAAAGATAATTACCGTCGTTACTATTCATAATGTCCAAAAACAAAAAAGTCTTAATTAGATAATTTATAAATTCTGATTCCAAATATGGAATACGTTTTACCAAATTAAAAACATAGAAATTTCAATAATTAATTTAAAAATAATTCCCGTTGTCAAAACAAATAGCGGGTTTTTAGAAACAATATCTATGAAAAGTTTGGCACTTGTTTATACCCAATTCCAAAGTGAAATTAATTATAATGACCACCAATGGATTAGATGGTAAAAATATATTATAATTAAACTTTAAGAACAATTAAAAAGATTATCTAGCCATATAATTAAATTAGATGAAAAAATAGTTTTGATGTAAAATGCAGTATTTTTCACTATTCATTAAAAATTGAACATGGTCAGAAAAATACCAAAAATTACCCAATGTAAATTTCAATGTCCCAATCATAAAGAATAAGTTTATTTTGACAAATATAGATTATAAAATTGCCAAAAGTTAGATTTAAAAATGGTTCTCCATCAAAAGCCGGTAAAACAATCTTTTAAAAATATTAGAGTATTCAATGCTTAAGATTGGATTTATTCTCATTTTAAGACTCTAAAATACTATCTAATTCATAAGTAGACATAGATAAGAATATATATTATTTATTAATTACATTGGATGTTACATCCTTCCCCCCTTTAGAAAATTTTGTCCCCGCAATTTATTTACTTATCGAATAACTGGGGGTATTTATCCCTCATTGCATTTTCAGATTCCCATGTTGCCTCTTCACTCATGTGGTTCTTCCATAGAACCTTTACTTGATGAATAACCTTATTCCGCAACACTTTCTCCTTGTGATCAAGAATCTGAATAGGTTTTTCCTCATAAGATATATTCTCTTCGAACTGAACTACCTCTGGACTCAAAACATGAGATGGATCTGGCATGTACTTCCTTAACATTAAAACATGAAAAACATTGTATACCGGAGATAAAATCGGAGGTAAATCCACATGGTAAGAAACTGATCCAACTCTCTCCATAATTTCATATGGTCCAATGAACCTTGGACTCAGCTTTCCTTTATTACCAAATCGCATCACACTTTTCCATGGTGATACTTTGGGAAAAACATGATCACCTACCTCAAAAGAGAGATCCTTCCTCCTGTTGTCCACATAACTCTTCTGCATGATCTGAGCCGTTCTCATGTGTCTCTGTATCATTTGATCTTTTTATGCCAACTTTTCCACCAATTCCGGTTCCATCAACTTCCTTTCACCCACTTCATCCCAGAAAGCTGGAGTTCGACACCGCTTCCCATATAATGCCTCAAATGGTGCCATCTGTATACTATAATGAAAACTGTTATTATAAGAAAACTGAACCAAAGAAATATGTTGGTCCCAAATTCCATGATAATCCATCGAACAAGCACGTAGCATATCCTCCAATGTCTGGATTCTTCTTTCTGACTGCACATCTGATTAAGGATGAAAAGCCGTACTAAAATTTAATTCAGTACCCAATGACTTCTGAAGGCCTTTCAAAAAGTTAAAAGTAAACCTGGGATCACGATCAGATATAATGGATAGAGGAACTCCATGAAACCTGACTATCTCTTTAAGATACAATCGAGAAAGTTTATCTAGGGAAGAAGTATCCCGCATAGCAAGGAAATGAGAAGATTTAGTCAAGTGATCAAGAATAACCCATATTGCATTATTACCTCGAGATGTCTTCGGTAATCCCACAAAAAAGTCCATGGATATATTTTCCCATTTCCACTCTGGCACTGGTAAAGGATGAAGCATCCCTTTCAGTAACTACCGCTCTGCTTTAACCTGCTGACAAGTCAAACACTTCAATGTAAAATCCGCAATATCTCTTTTCATTCCATCCCACTTGTAATACTCCCAAAGATCTCTATACATCTTAGTACTGCCAGGATAAAATAAAAACGGAGAACGATGAGCTCACATAACATATCTCTCTTCAATTTTGAATCCCATGGCACACACAATCTCTTCCCAAATCTCAAAACACAATCATTATCAATGTTGAATTCAGGCAACTTACCCTTCTAAACCAGCTCTACCTTTTTCTGCGACTTAGTGTCTTGCTTCTATGCTTGCTTGATTCTATCTGATAGAGAATATTTCACTGATACCTGAAACAAAATAGATGGACATCCGACACCAACAAATTCTATGCCAAAGTTCATCAAATCCTTATCCAAAGGATCACGTTCCAAATGCAACATTGTTAATGAAGCATTACTTTTTCGACTCAAAGCATCAGCCACATTATTTATTTTCCCCGGATGGTAATGAATTGTACAATCATAATTCTGGATTAATTCTAGCCATCTCCTCTGTCTTATGTTCAATTCTTTCTGAGTGAATATATAATTTAAACTTTCGTGATCGGTATATATTTCACACTTTACTCCATACAAATTATGCCTCAAAATTTTTAAATCGAAAACAACAGTAGCTAATTCCAAATCATGTTTAGGGTAATTTACCTCATCAGTTTTCAACTGTTGTGAAGAATAAGCAATTACATGATCATTCTACATTAGGATGCAACCAAGTCCTTTCAATGAAGCATCACTGTAGATAACAAACTGACCATTCCTGGAAGGCAGTGCCAAAACTGGAGCATTCACCAATCTTCTTTTCAACTCCTGAAAACAATCATTACATTATTTTGTCCAGATAAACTTAACACCCTTCCGAGTTAGATTATTCATTGGACTAGATAACCCTGAAAAATTTCTAAAAAACCTTCGGTAATAGCCTGCCAAACCAAGGAAGCTACGAATCTCAGTTATATTTGTGGGTCTTGTCCATTCTTCAACAACCTTTGTTTTTGCAGGATCAACAGTTATCCCATCTTTAGAAAAAATGTGACCAAGGAAAGAAATTTGTTGCAACAAAAACTCACACTTGCTGAATTTCCCATACAATTTCTTTTCTTTTAAGGTTTTTAAAATAACCCTTAAATGTCTTCCATGCTCCTCTTTACTTTTAGAAAACACCAAAATATCATCAATGAAAAAAACCACAAACTTATCCAAGAACTCATGGAAAATTCTATTCATTAAGTCAATGAATACAATAGGTGCATTGGTTAGCCCAAAAGGAATTACTAAAAATTCATAATGGCCATATCTTGTACGAAACGTGGTATTTGGAACATCTGCTTCCTTTACCTTCAACTGATGGTACCCCTATCTCAGGTCAATCTTTGAAAAAAACTGAGCTCCCTGGAGCTAATAAAAAAATCATCGATATGAGGCAAAGGATATTTGTTCTTAACAATGATGTTATTCAAGGCTCTATAATCAATGAAAAGTCTCATAGAACCATATTTCTTTTTAACAAATAAAACAGAAGAACCCCATGGTGATGTGCTAGGTCGAATGAGTCCTTTCTCTAATAAATCTTGCAATTTCTCCTTCAACTCTAAAAGTTCAATTTGAGCCATTCGATAAGGGGGTTTTGAAATTGGATTAGCATAAAAAACTATGTCAATAGTAAACTCAACTTCCCGATATGGTATTATTCCAAGAAACTCATCAGGGAAAACATAAGGATACTCATTTACCACCGGCACATCATTAACCTGAACAGTTCCTTTGTTTTCAAAAATATGTGCAAGGTAACATTCATTTCCATCTTTTACAAGTTTCTCGGCCTCTTGATATGTTATCAACAGTAAGGGTTAATTCTTGTACACAAAATGAAAGTCTTTCTGAGAAGAAACTTCTTTAGCTCTATAGTCAATCTTAGCATGGTAAATAGAGAGCCAATCCATACCCAGGATAACATCAAACTCTACTAGAGGTAGAAAAATTAGGTTTTCAAGTAGGTTCTTTCCATGGATAAGGATAGGAATATTCTTATAAATTCTTTTTGCCTCAACATTTCCCATATGTGTTTTTACCACAAGTTCAGGAGTCATTTCTTGAGATGGTATTCCCATTTTACTATAAAAGTTTTCAGAGATGAAAGAATGTGTAGACTCCGAATCAAACAACACACTGGAATAATCTGAAAAAATAAACAAAGTACCTGATACAACTTCATTTGATGGCCCAACATCTGCTGAAGTAGTTGTAAAGGATTTCACCAGCCCTTTCTGCTTGTAGTCTATCTACTTCCCATCACTCAAGCTCTTTGTCAGACACTATTTTGCATAGTGACCCATCTCATTGCACTTAAAAAATTTCACTATCTTTAAATCAAATTTGGACTTACCATCACCTTGAACTTTTTCAGTGCAATCACGAGCCTTATGTCCCATCTTACCACATCGGTAGCACCTCCCAGAATTCAGAACACATTTCCCAGCATGCCTTTTACCACATTTATCACAAACTAGAAACTTAGTTTTCTTACCATCAGACCTTTTTGAATAATTCTTTCCTTTCTCCTTCCACCTCGGTCTCTTCTTCTGCTGGTTGTTATAGATCACTCGATCATCGACAAACTCCATTTCCACCTTCTCAGCACATCAAACAAGATTTTCATAACTTTTGAACTCACGAGAAGCTAAAGAGCTTTGATATTTTGGCTTTAATACTGAGTAAAAACGATTGATTTTACTATCAAGGTCTCGGAAAAAATTTGGAGCATACCTTGCCAATCAAGTGAACCATTCTTTATAGGCAGCCACTGAGTCTTCCTATTTCCTCAATTCCAGGAATTGCTTTTCCATCCTATGTCGAACAGCCATAGGAAAATACTTCTCAAGAAACATACCTTTGAATTCATCCCAGTCGAGAGCATGAATCTCACCAGCATTCCTGATATTTTTAACCATCGACCACCACGAATCTGCTTCACCCTCCAAACGGTAAAAAGCAAGACTAACCTTTTGATTGTCTGAACACCCCATGAAATCGAAAATCTTCTCTAGTGATTTAATCCACCCTTCAGCTAAAATAGGTTTAGATGATCCTCTAAATGATGGGGGATGTTGGCTCATGAAATGTTCCACCACAGACATGTTCCTCTAAGGTTGATATGGTTGATCTCGTGCATGGATACCGCCACCATTTATCGCTTGAGTCAACTGTGCCATTACTGCAACAAACTGTTCAGTTCCAATTCCGACCATCTCAGGATGCTGATTCGGAAGGTCATTTCCTTCTGTATGCCTTCCTAGCACTACTTCCCTATTTCCTCTGCGGAAAACCATTATGAAAAAACATGTCTTAGATGAAGCAACATGGTAATCTTCAAATTCTATATCATTTAAATTTGACCAAAAAAAAATATTTTTTGATAATCATTTAATAGAATTATAACTCCTAAAGTTATCTAAAACGACCTCTGATGCCAACTATAAGGCCCCAACCTTAAACATTACTTAATCTTGAGTTACTTCAAGAATACACGTTGAGGTTATTTTGAGGTTTAGAGTTTTAGAGAATTAGATCATAAAACATGCATTACATTCCACATTTAAACAAAGTGGTTACATAAAAGATAGTACTCATTTTTCCCATCAACGGAAACATATTTAAAATAAAACATGGATTTTTTCTTGATACTTCCTTGACACTATCATAACATCATGTACCTTTCCCTTGACTTGTGAAAAACATTTCAAAAACTTGGGATGAGCATAAAAATCTCAGTAAGGGATATGAAAATATGGAAAGGAAACATGAGTACATGTATACATAAGAATCAATGAAATCATAATTTACTCATAAAACACAAGAACTTTAACATACCTCATCAAATCATGAATAAATCATAAAAATCATAAGACATAAAGGTAACTTGAGGCATTCATAACATTCTTACATAGGGAGTAACCCTCTTGGTTACGTTTGGAATACCTATCACAGTATATTCCCTAAATCTCTTCGGAGAAACCTTAACATTTAACTCCTTCACGTTACCCAATGCATTAGAGAGCTATATCGGGTTCACCCGCCCTTATTTTATCACGGAGCCACCCATCTTCATAACATTTCCTAAGAACCATAACATAATTGTATTACATAAAACATGCATAAAGGAAACATAACATTTCCACTTTTCAATCACAAGATATCAATACAACACATTGATATAAAAACATTATGAAACCCATTTTCAGTACCAAAATAAAAGAAAATTAAAGCATGGTATTTATTTTTTTCATTAAAAAAAAGGTTATGGCTTGTAGAGGAAGCCGAAGCTCAAATAATGGTCACGAAAGCGGAGAAGTCGTTGTCGCCGCATACGTACGACTAAAAAAACATTCCCTTTTGTCATTTAGTAAACACGTCATATAAAAAAGATTCCTTTTGAATAAATGTAAAATTAAATGGGGTTTATACACTATATAACAGAATTTTGTGTATAAAACAAAATATAACTCAATGAAAGGAGATTGAGACAAAGTCCCATACCTCGGGTCCGACTTGACTCAATCATTCTTTAATGTCCGGAAAAATAAACTTGAGTTAATTTATACTTTCTTAAGAACCTTTTTCAAGTTCATTATTCCTTTTATATCACTTATTACCATGTTATGAACATTATTTAATCATATAAGTTAATAACAGTTGTTTTGTCGATATTTGGTACTTGAGTAAAAGTGAACTTCTTATATTTACAAGTTGTTCACGTAGTCAAATATCCATTATCTCAAGAATGATATTCATGATGTAGATGACATATATATCATATATATCCAGTATATACATGCATTTATAATATTAAATAATCATTTAGAGGTATGAAATGAAACATACCATTCATGGAGATGGTAAGCCGTACGTACGCATGAACGCTACTTTCATTTCTATGTCATATTAATGGAATTAAAACTAAATGAGAGATATGTATATTTTATTTCAAGAATTATATTCATCATTTAGATGTAACATACATCATATATATCCATTATATATATGTACTTATAATAGTACATTACATTTGGGGATAAGAAATGAAATGCATCATTCATGGAGACGGTAAGCTGTACGTACGCATGAACGCTACTTTCATTTCTATCTCATACTTTAATGGAATGAAATAATAATTATATAGAGGTATATTATAATTTCAGTATAATATCATATATAATATCATTAAATCCATCCTTTATACTTACCACAAATGTTATTAACAAATCAAATCACTTTGAGGGGGCGGTAGTCCACACTTCCTAAAATGAAGATATCGTGTTTACCCATAATGGCAACCATAAAGGTGTGCCATAAATGAAAAATATAAAAGATTAAGTAAAAAATAAACATATAATAAATCTTATATAAATATAGTGACATATTAATGGCCACCTTTTAAAGTGTTATATGAGTGTTGAACAATCATCGTTTCGTGAGGCAGAAATTAGCCATCCAGAGAAACAGTATGTTCTTTAACCATTAGATGTAGGTGTGTGTATGTGTAGCTCAAATAATTCTTATAAAAACATCCTAGTATATTTATTATACTTCTGTTGTTACAAAAGAAATGAGAAAAGGAGTTTATGGGGGTTGGAGAAGCAAAATAAAACTTTAGAACATAAGAGAAAACACTACCTCAAAAATGGGTAACTCTTATTGATTTGAGCTCAAAGGATTCCTTGGGAAGACTTCTGCCCAATGTGAGGCTTCTATGAGTAATATAGGGATGTGGAGAGACCAAATGGGCAGGGGTTGGCCGATCCAATGGCTTGAGAGGTGTGGGTAAGGTGGTAGAGGTGGGTGCCTTTTATAAGAGGAGAGGAAGGACACTCTTGGAATGTTACAAAATGTTACTTTATTTTCAAATGAGTTTCGGATTTTAAAGGACCCACATTGATATATTATGAGGATAAGGTGACAAGGGTTCAAAATATACTCATCAAATAGGTATTTGAAAAGCGTAGGTCTTAGATTTTACATTATCTTTTTATTTTATTTAAATTGTTAAATGATGAGGTAATCGCTGCATCATCATGATGTCATAAATAATTTAGATTATTTAATGTCTAAAAATTATAAAAAAAATACTAAGATGTATGAAATCTTTTTAGATTTCCAATGACTATTTATATTCCAAGAGATACTTTATGTAGAAAAAATTAAAAATGTTTTATTCAGGTAATGCATTCTTTTTTATATTTAACTTTAAAAATAAAAAGATAAAAAGCCATTATCACACAAAAGTGATTCCATGGTGTCCCAAAGTTTGGCACAAGGAATTCCATGGTCTTCTATGACAGAAAAGGCAGTATTATGACACATGTTGGGGTCATTTTTAGTTATTATTATTTTATTTTATTATCCTTAATTACCCGATTGCTAATTATTCAAGATAATTAAAGATAATTACCGTCGTTACTATTCATAATGTCCAAAAACAAAAGTGTCTTAATTAGATAATTTATAACTTTTGATTACAAATATGGAATAAATTTTACCAAATTCCAAACATAGAAATTGAAATAATTAATTTAGAAATAATTCCCGTTGTCAAAACAAATAACGGGTTTTTAGAAACAATATCTATGAAAAGTTTGGCACTTGTTTATGCCCAATTCCAAAGTGAAATTAATTATAATGACCACCATTGGATTAGATGGTAAAAATATATTCTAATTACACTTTAATACCAATTATAAATATAATCTAACCATATAATTAAATTATATGAAAAAGCAGTTTCGATATAAAATGCAGTATTTTTCACTATTCATTAAAAATTGAACACGGTCAGAAAAATACCCAAAATTTACCCTAGGTAAATTTCAATGTCCCAATCATAAATAATAATTTTATTTTGACAAATATTTCTTATAAATTGTCAAAAGTCAGATTTAAAAATTTTTCTCCATCAAAAGGCGGTAAAACAATCTTTTAAAAATGTTAGAGTATTACATGCTTAAGATTGGATTTATTCTCATTTTAAGCCTCTAAAACACTATCTAATTCATAAATAGACATAGATAAGAATATATATTATTAATTACTTACTTGGGATGTTACACCTTCTGGTTCCAGCCATCGTCTAAAACCCGAAAATAATTGTGTGAGAGGCAAATACCATGCTAGGGAAAACAACATAATAAAGGGGGAGTACCGTTAATATTTAACAGCTTAGGTTAAATTATAAGATTGTCACCATAGTTATAGGACTATATCCTATACGTATAATTATCCTTAGGGACATCCCTAGACATACCTTATAAATATCTCTAGGGATCTCACTAACGTTTTCGCATCCGAGTTTCCAAAGGTTGACTAAACCTTTTCTCTGATACCAACTGTAGAGACCCAAAGCTTGACGTACATGAAAATTACATTACTTTTGAAAAATACTTAATACATAATGAAATCAGACACACATGGACCGTAATAGTTTAGTGTCTTTGGAAACTCGGAACGTAATCTTCTAATAGTGGTGAAAGATCTTCAACATCTCCCATAAAGATCGTCCCCTTTTGTTTTCTTACCTAAAACATTTCTTTATATCTTGGGGAAAAGAAAACATATAAAGGGTGTGCGCAAATGCTAAATAAGGGTAAGCATGGATAAAATAAAACAAATCATATAAATTTAAACTTAAAAAGATGAACATAATGTTTAAACATCAAAATCTTGAGTAATGACAAAAAACATGTTAGTACATAAGGCATAGATCATAAAGAAACATTAATCATGAGAAAATTGAATGGGAATAAAACATGTGATTGCGGAAACCATTAATCACATGATATGATTTTCATATTATCCAAGGAATTGCTGCCAAGACCATCTTAGTGAACTAAGTCCCTTTCTGAATCGAGTTCACTCCTCGTTCCAGTCCTGTATTACTGAACCGGATTAACTTACCGTTCCAGCCATCTCTATCTCATGGGATATAAATATTTACCCAATGCATTGGAGGGAGATATATTTCCCACCCATATCATAATGAAATCATTCTTACTTGTTCCACTAAATAAACATACGTCATTCATAATAACCCAATAAATAAAATGGGTTTCATAAACATCATCCCATCATTAAATAATCCATATAAAATAAATGGATATTATTTCATAATAAGAAAAGTGAAACCATGAAAATCATAAAGACATTATACTTGAAACATAAACATATGAAATAATGTCAACTTAGATGAAAAATTGTTTGATAAAACACTTGAAATGAATTCTTGAGGAAAATATCATTTCTTATTCAAAATCATTTTCTTTTCACAAAATGGGATGCAATTTTAAAAGAAAAGGATTTTGTTGAAAATAGTCATGAAATATTTTGGAGGAAGCTTCATGAAAATAAGGCTTTATAAAACCATAAAAATCCTTTCATGCCATATATGTTAAAAAAACATTCTTCTCGTACTTTTGCCAGAAAATTCAAAAAGTACCTCGTAAAAGAAATATTCCTTACATACCATGTAGTAAAATTAAAAAATGGGTAAAAAGGACATTAAACATACATGAAAAAATTTCTAGGAAACATGGACATGGATGAAAACATAACCCCCATAAATACTTACGAATAAAAAATATCAGATTAAAATGAGACTGGAAAAGATATCCCTTACCTTAGGTTCGATATGCTTCGTATGTATCCGAACCTTATCTTCTTTGAAGCGCCTCTTTGAGACCTCCTATTTTGGCACTAAAATTGGTCTCTGAAGAATACCAGGACCTATAAGATGTTTCTAGGGAAGTGGGGAAGTGAAATGAGTAGGGGTTGGCTGAGCTTGAAGGCTCAAATTGGTGTGAGGAGGAGAGGGAGGAGGTGCCCTTTTATTAGGGAGGAGAGGGGCACCTTTGGAATCCTCAAAAATATTAGTTTAATATAAATTCAAACCCCACATAAAAACCTCCAAAAATGACTCAATTCAAATATTAGATGAGATAGGGTTGTAATCTCATCCACCAATCAAATTTAGACATGTTGTGATCTTATTTTAATCTTATCATTTTGATTTATCCTTATTTAATCTATTTAAGTTTATTTGTGGTAATAAAATTCTAAATTTTCAATGGTTATAAATAATCACTTATGTGTTGTTAATTTTCCATAATTGGATTCTTTATGCCATTTTAGACAATATAAATTTCAATTTAAAATTTTTAAATATTTTTGTGATTTTTAATCAATTTAATAATATGTTATTTTTATAAAATAACAATAGTGTCAATTTTGACACTATTCATTTATTTGAATTTAAATAAAATCTACACAGAGGATATATTCGAAATAAAATATTTAATAGCTTCCTAACATGTCAAATGTGTCTAAAAAATTCGTGGAGTACATTAAAAAGTTAATATAATATTTATTTTAATATTTTTAAAACCATTTATTTGGAAAATCTCTTAATAAAATAATTACTACAACATTTTTGTATAATTATGTAATATACTTATTTGTTGCATAAAAATTAAAAATGAAATCATTTGATGAATATAAATATCAAATATTTTATAATAATAATTGTACTTGAATTTATCATCTTAAAATAACAAAATATAAATTGTTATATTTACTAAATTATGAAAGTGGAAACTTTGGAATCATTTAAAATAAAATATTATAAGTTTCATAATCCCCTTACTAAGGATCCAAATGGTCAACAATTCATCCTGTGGATGACTAGGGTTTATATATACACTAATAATAAGTTTGTTTCAGATTTTTGGGACTTTTGATATGTATTACTATTTCAATAAAAACTATATTATTGATTTTTCATTAAATAAATAATTTCTGCATCATTAATGTATAAAATAAAAAGGTAATTAAATAACTCTTAAAAATTACAAATAAATTACCATGATAAAGAAAAACATTTTATCTTTTAAATTATTATTTATAACCGAATTTATATTATGTATAAAGTTATATTAAAAATACTTTAATTATTAAAGTTGAGTGAGACATGTTTCACTTTCCTTTAAATAAAATAAACTAAAGGTCTTAATCACCTACAAGTTGGTTCCAATGGATTCTATTTCAACCCAAATATTCTTTTGGAAATAATATAAGAATCCAATTATATTAATACAAGTGTTATGGTAATTTTATAATATTATATTTACCCTTAATTACCCGATTTACCTTTTACTGTGGTAAATAAAATTTACCGTAGTTACTATTCATAATTCCCAAAAATAAAAAGTAGCTTATTAACATAATTTTGACCCACTGATTCAAAATATGAAATCCATATTTCTAAATTCAATACACAAAAGTTTCAGAAATTAATTTAAAATTAATCCCGTTGTTAAGAAAACGTGTTTTAAAAGTTATAACATTGAAAAAGATTGAAATGTTTTTAACTATGAATTCAATGTAAAATTAATGTTAATGACATAAATTATATTAAATGGTAAAAATATATTCTATTTATACTTTTAAACCATAAAATATTATAATTTAACCATATAAATTATTGCGATGAAAAAAGTTGTTTTTAATTAAAATATAGCGTGTTTTTACTATTCATCAAAATATGAAAGTTACCAGAATAATATGAAAAATTCATCCAAAGTAAATTTTTATTTCTTAATTCCAAAGAAGAATTTTATTTTGTCAAATTGAACTTATAAACATGTCAAAAACTAGATTTAATGTTGGTGCGCCATCAAAAGGCAGCAAAACCGCATTTTTTGAAAAATACATATTTTACAAGAAAAATTTATTTTGTTCTCATACCATGCTCTAGAAAATGTGTAAGATGAATAATAATGTTATAAAATTCAAATTTTAGTTAATACTATTCATAACAGCTAGTTGATAATATTATAACCATATATCGTTGTTTAGTGAATCCCGATATTGTTTACAACACACGCTATCGAGGAAGGTCGTGATTGCGTGTAATGCAAGCCAAGTCAGGGTTGCGTGTAGTGCAAGACTTCTTTGTTGTTTTTTATAATAGAATCCAACCATATTTAATTTATACATTATATATATATATATATATATATTCACTCAATGTTGCGAACTTGAAATTGTGTGTAACACGATCCAAGAATAGTGTTACGTTTACTACAAGCCAATGTGGTGTTGCATATAGTACAAGCTAATCTTGGTGTAGCGTACAATAGAATATATAAAAGAGATTAAAAGGAATATGTCTTATAAAATCTTGTATTGTTACATTCACATCATTAAATATTATTGGATTGAAAAAGTAAACATTAAGGTTAACAACCTTGCTATTTTATGTTGAATCTTTATATGATATATTTTATAAAATTCACCTATGTTTCTAGTACGTATATCCCACATGAGAGTTTTTTTGGGAGTGTGGAAGAGGATATGAACCTTGGATGAGTAGTGGTATCTTCCGGAAGTTGTGATCCCATACTAGTGAATTAGTGACTTAATTTCATATTAAAACCACAATGATATTTTCTCTTTGAATGAAACCTATTTTTGGTGAACTACATAAAATAAAATTTCAAATATCTTTATGTATTGTTATTAAATAATAGGTTCAAGGTGTCTTTTACAATGCAATGATATGTTCCGATTAATTAATGAAATAATATTTTTTCTCCATCTCAATTCACCCCCACTCTTTGGGTGTTTAGAGGGACCTTCGGGAAGAACAAAAAAATATATATATAAAGTTTATTTTTTATTTTTATTTTTATGGATTATAGTAATGATTAAGGGATCTAAGATGTCGTTTAGGAAAAATTGAAACGTGTGTTTTGGGTAAAAGAACACACTGTGATGTCTAACATTTCACACCATGTAAAAAAAGTTCATGGACTGTAGTTTTGAAAAATAAATTGATCTAAACTAAGTTATAAAACTATGTCATAATCAGAAAGTAAAATCCATTTCATCATAAGCACTCGACATGTTTAACGTGATCCTAACTGTTTGGTGAATAAAAGGGAAACAAAATTCCATGTTTCTAATAAATAAGACATAGTGTAATCCTACACATTTATTATTGGTCAAGAAAAATTAATTATGTGTCATGGATGTAATAATTTTATTCTAAAATTCATGAGAAATGATAAAAATGGAAGTGTATACCATGTAATAATAAATGAACCAAGTATTTTCTATATTCTATAAATAATTGGTTCACACATTGGTTCAAGAGGTTTAGATATGTGGGTAATGTTCTACCTATCTCTCATTCTTTCTAGCTATGTTTCCCCTTTTCTTAACATTTTATTCATTTTATTCGATTTTATGATCTTGTAGTTATAATTTTATTTTATTTTTAATAAATTTTTTTATAATCATAATTTAATTTCATTATGTTTCAGACATAATTATAAATTTATTTTTCCATATTTTCATTTCATCTATATCTTTCATCACTGCATTTCTTTACTTGTTCACCACGATGAAAGATTAAATCCACATCTCTAGGTGGTGTTGAGATATTATATAATTAAATGATGTGGAGATCCATATTTTAATGATTTCATAATTAATGTTATGAGTCTCCCCTAATTCATGTCATTTAATTCTAGCATACATGATGTAATTTCAGCGATCCGTTGATTATTAGAGAACCTATACACATAGATATTCATAGGTTTTTTAAATATTCAATTACTGTATATGGTGTTGGATGAAAAATGGGCCACGAATTGTATTATAGTAAAAGAACAATGTTACTCAAAACTAATATATATTTTATATTATAATTTGGTTTACAATGACAAATTATTTTTATTGATGATATCAAAGGCATAATATGTTTCTTCATAAATACCACCATTATCAAAAAAACAACATTTTCATTTACCTCTAACTTGTTACATTCACATCATTAAATATTATTGGATTGAAAAAGTGAACATTAAGGTTAAAAACCTTGCTATTTTATGTTGAATCCTTATATGTAATATTTTAAAAAATTCACCTATGTTTCTAGTACGTATATCCCACATGAGAGTTTCTTTTGGGAGTGTGGAAGAGGATATGAACCTTGGTTGAGTAGTGGTATCTTCCTAAAGTTGTGATCCCATACTAGTGAATTAGTGACCTAATTTCATATCAAAACCACAATGATATGTTCTCTTTGAATGAATCTTGTTTTTGGTGAACTACGTAAAATAAAATTTCAATTATCTTTAAGTATTGTTATTAAAAAATAGGTTCAAGGTGTCTTTTACAATGCAATGATATGTTCTGATTAATTAATGAAATAATATTTCTGCTCCATCTCAATTCACCCCCACTCTTTGGGTGTTTATAAGGACCTTTTGGAAGAACAAAAATATATATAAAACGTTTATTTTTTTATATTTATGGATTATAGTAATGATTAAGGGATCTAATATGTCGTTTAGGAAAAATTGAAACGTGTGTTTTGTGTAAAAGTACACACTGTGAGGTCTAACATTTCACACCATGTAAAAAAATTTCATGGGCTGTAGTTTTGAAAAATAAATTGATCTAAACTAATTTATAAAACTATGTCATAATCAGAAAGTAAAATCCATTTAATCATAAGAACTCGACATGTTGAACGTGATCCTAAATTTTTGGTGAATAAAAGGGAAACAAAATTCCATGTTTCTGATAAATAACACATAGTGTAATCCAACACATTGATTATTGGTCAATAAAAATTCATTATGTGTCATGGATGGAATAATTTTATTCAAAAATTCATGAGAAATGATAAAAATGGAAGTGTACACCATGTAATAATGAATGAACCATGTATTTTATATATTCTATAAATAATTGGATCACATATCGGTTCAAGAGGTTTAGATATGGCGGTAATGTTCTACCTATTTCTTATTATTTCTAGCTATGTTTCCTGTTTTCTTAACATTTTATTCATTTATTCGATTTTATGATCTTGTAGCTATAATTTTATTTTATTTTTAATAATGGTTTTTTTTATAATCATAATTTCATTTCATTATGTTTCAGACATAAATATAAATTTATTTTTCCCAATTTTCATTTCATTTGTATCTTTCATCACTGCATTTATTTACTTGTTCACCATGATGACAGATTAAATCCACATCCCTAGGCGGTGTTGAGATATTATATAATGAAATTATGTGGAGCTCCATATTTTAATGATTTCATAATTAATGTTATGAGTCTCCCCTAATTCATGTCATTTATTACTATCATACATGATATAATTTCAGCGATCCGTTGATTATTAGAGAACCTATACACATAGATATTCATGGGTTTTTTAAATATTCAATTATTGTATATGGTGTTGGATGAAAAAAGGGGCCACGATTTGGATTATAGTAAAAGAACAATGTTACTCAAAACTAATCTATATTATATATTAGAATTTGGTTCATAATGACAAATAATTTTTATTTATGATATCAAAGGCATTATATGTTTCTTCATAAATACCACCATTATAAAAAAAACAACATTTTCATTTACCTCTAACTTGTTACATTCACATCATTAAATATTATTGGATTGAAAAAGTGAACATTAAGGTTAACAACCTTGCTATTTTATGTTGAATCCTTATATGGTACATTTTATAAAATTCACCTATGTTTCTAGTACATATATCCCACATGAGAGTTTTTTTGGGAGTGTGGAAGAGGATATGAACCTTGGTTGAGTAGTGGTATCTTCATAAATTTGTGATACCATACTAGTGAAGTAGTGACTTAATTTCATATAAAAACCACAATGATATGTTCTCTTTGAATGAAACCTATTTTTGGTGAACTATGTAAAATAAAATTTAAATTATCTTTATGTATTGTTCTTAAAAAATAGGTTGAAGGTGTCTTTTACAATGCAATGATATGTTCTGATTAATTAATGATATAATATTTCTTCTCCATCTCAATTCACCCCCACTCATTGGGTGTTTAGAAGAACCTTTGGGAAGAACAAAAATACATATAAAAAGTTTTTTATATATATTATAGTAATGATTAAGGGATCAAAAATGTCGTTTAGGAAAAATTGAAACGTATGTTTTGTGTAAAAGTAAACACTGTGAGGTCTAACATTTCACACCACGTAAAAAAATTTCATGGAATGTAGTTTTGAAAAAAAATTGATCTAAACTAATTTCTAAAACTATGTCCTAATCAGAAAGTAAAACCCATTTCATCATAAGAACTAGACATGTTTAACGTGATCCTAACTGTTTGGTGAATAAAAGGGAAACCAAATTCCATGATTCTGATAAATAACACATAGTGTAATCCTAAACATTGATTATTGGTCAAGAAAAATTAATTATGTGTCATGGATGGAATAATTTTATTCCAAAATTCATGAGAAATGATAAAAATGAAAGTGTATACCATGTAATAATGAATGAACCATGTATTTTCTATATTCTATAAATAATTGGTTCACACATTTGTTCAAGAGGTTTAGATATGGGGGTAATGTTCTACCTATTTCTTATTATTTCTAGCTATGTTTCCTCTTTTCTTAACATTTTATTCATTTTATTTGATTTTATGATATTGTAGTTATAATTTTATTTTATTTTTAATAATTGTTTTTTATAATCATAATTTCATTTCATTATGTTTCAGACATAATTATAAATTTACTTTTCCCTGTTTTCATTTCATCTATATCTTTCATCACAGCATTTCATTATTTTTTCACCACGAAGATAGATTAAATCCACATCTCTAGGTGGTGTTGAGATATTATATAATGAAATGATGTGGAGCTCTATATTTTAATGATTTCATAATTAATGTTATGAGTCTCCCCTAATTCATGTCATTTATTACTGGCATACATGATGTAATTTCAGTGATCCATCGATTATTAGAGAACCAATACACATAGATATTCATGGATTCATTAAATATTCAATTACTGTATATGGTGTTGGATGAAAAAATGGGCCACGAATTAGATTATAGTAAAATAAAAATGTTACTCAAAACTAATCTAAATTGTATATTAGAATTTGGTTTACAATGAAAAATAATTTTTATTGGTGATATCAAAGGCATTATATGTTTCTTCATAAACACCACCATTATAAAAAAACAACATTTTCATTTACCTATAACTTATTTTAAACTCAATTAAATGTAAAACCATTTTCACCCAAATAATTTTTATATTTCTTGTTACAAAACTATTTTAAACACTAACTTTTATTCCCACATTCAGCGATTTTGTAGAGATGACCTACGGTTTTTGTTCTACTACAGTAAATTCTAGTTTTATATAAATAATATTTTTACATGTGATGATAGTGTTCCCTAACTAGTGAGATCCCTCTACATTGGATAAATTAATCGGTTAGAAGAGCTATGTATCACACACATTAGTTGAGAAAACTCAACTTTAGTGGGATTTGATCTCCCCACAATTACTATATCCATGGATTAATACAATTGATTGAATAAAGAAGACTAAAAAAAATACATGGTTATGAATATTGTAACATCCTAAACATAGAATATATTCCACACATCCCTAAACTCGGTTAGGCACAAGGCCTCAAGCGCATCTACCGAAATTCCATAGGCAACCAACTAGCAGTGAGGGCTAGCATGTTTCATTAGGGGGATTATTCCCCAATTACAAGAGTGTGTCAAAGTAAAATACCAATATATACATGTAGAAAAAATAGATATAATAAGTATACAAATGATAACAAATAATAAATAAAAGTATACATATATTACAATTTTATAAGTGTATCATATAAAAAATGAAGATATAATCCATGTGTCTAAGAAAACATCCAAAACAAGTAAAATACATTTCAATATAATAAATGTATCCAAAATAACAAAAATACTGAAAGTGCTATATCTGAATAGAATCATGAGCCTCAACCTTGTCTTGTGCTCCCCTAATCCTAAGCATGTCACAAAATCAACCCTTGAACTATGGTTTCATTCCCCTACGTCCTCCTACACCAATATAGTCTATTTGGGTACCTAAAGGAAGCCCAAATTGGGTGTCAGATATAATACAAGTAGTCAACAACTTAAAATTAAATAAAATCATTGGTGTGAAATATAACAAGATAAGAAGAAAGAAAGTAATCAATTATGTAGAAAAAGTAACTGAAGATGCCCATTGCATGTAACCACAGAAACAATACCACTAAAATAGTTTGTAAAGGATCCCCGAAAATGATTGGCAAGCTCCTATACAATGTAGGTACAATTAAATTATTAGTATCCAACATAACATCACTGTGATCCAACATGTCATGTAATCCAAGAACTTTCCATAAAACCATAAGAATCAGATCATCCAAGACCAAGATGTATAACCAACTATAATATACACCTCATCGGGATGTCATATTTCAAGTGTCAGACAATGTGGGATATATCAAAGATATCATAGACTAAGTAATACATGTCGAGTCCCAAGAGCATCTTTATAGAAACTCGGTTAGTCACTAGTTGTAGTCTTAGGTTCATGTCGTACCAGTTATTTCCATCACAAGTCTAGGAAAACCAAATCTTAGTGTTAGAAAAGCCCATGGAATCCCATGGGATCAAGACCCAATGAGCATACTCTATCCAAGGAATCCACTACCGCATTCCATATCCAAGGAACATGTCCAAGGAATCTATTTAAACATTTACCATTCATACCATTTATCATTTCCCACCGTATGGGTATACCCAATAACATAAACATTCCACATTCAAATAATCTCATTAGTATACCCACTCATATATCACATTTGACAGTTTAAGAATTCTTTCAATTATGAACAACCGAATGAGTATGCCCATTCATTTACCCTAAACCATTTAATACATTAAACCAATTTAAACATTGAATATCTATTTGGAATAAATAAAATATGCAAGAGATTTTCTAAAAAATCCATTAATGTATACTTAATTATAATTGGGATTCCTATATCTAGGAAAGTATAATTACTCACCCATAATGGGGTTAAACCATGACATAAAATGGTAATTTCATAAGGAATGCCCCATTGGTGGTAATGGTTCAAGAAACGTTCACAACTTCATCACAATTTAAGCTCAGGGAATCCAGTACAGAAACAACCACATACTAATCAATTAAAAAATTCAAAACCATGGCTCTACCAGAATGTTCTTCTGATGGAATAATGGAATGTAGCCTTATAAAGCACCAAAATACAAGGAAATTATATAAACCACCTACCGTGGCTTGTTATTGGAGTGATCATCTAGTATAGGCTTCTGATTCTACATTCAAATCATCTCATGAGTATAGACACTCATATATGTCACTTGAAAATTTTAATATTCAATCAATTAAGAACAACCAAATGAGTATACACACTCATTCACCCAAAAACAATTAAAACATTAAACAATTTATAATATGGAATATCTATATAGCATAAATAAAGGAGGCATTAAATCTCTTAAAAAAGACATTAAATTCCATTTAATTATAATTTGGATTCCTACATCAAGACAATTATAATAACTCACCCCATGGGTGGTTCGAGCATGACATAAAAAAGTTAATTTCATAATGAAAACGCCACAAGTGGACATGGTTCAGGAAAAAATAACCACCACATCACAATGGAACCTATAGTAATTCTTTGTAGGTCTGACTACATGCTAATAAATTAATCAGTTCAAAAATAGGGCTGGACCAGAATGTCCGGTAGAAGACATAATGTAAGGTATCCTAATAAATCACCAAAACCCATGGAAATTTTATAGAATACCTACCTTTTCTCAGTAATAGAGTTATCATATAGTATCATATTCATATTCGACTCATTTTTGGTGAAATATTAACAATGGATGAGGGACTTGAAAATAAGGAAAATCATCTTGCACCAAAATAGCACAACCAATATCCAAAAGAATAACGAATAGCTAAAAAGGAATGGATAACATACCTAGATGGATCGAATGCCTCTGATGGATCCTAATTCCATACTGAAATGAAAAAGTTATCTTGATTCTTGGAATGGTCTCCATGAATATCTCTTCAAGGGGATTCTTATTGTGTGGGAGAAAAAGAAACCTAATTTCGGTGTTAAAAGTATTTTAATTTAATTTAACATTATAAAATTTTATAAAATTTAATTGTTCACGAAATTTAGGCCCAATATTTAAAAACATGTGTGTTAAAATTCATGGTTAGTTATAGGTTAAGAAACCCACATGGTATCCTCACATAGTTAGACTTACTATACAAAAAACAAGAAACAATACTCTGTACAAGTTACAGACCTGGCCACACAGACTTGTGGCCCATTTTGCACGGTTTAGCCTAACCGTGTGACCATCCTTTTCCCATTGTCCACAACTCTCATGGATTGTTAAATTGTGCAGCCTACCCCATATAGTTTACAATAACTATGCACCTGGCATAAATCACCCCCAAAATATGGGTTCCAGGCTCTAAATAAGCCCTAGAAAACACAAAAACCTCTATAAACTAAAATGGAATTCACATTAGGACATATTTAGATATTGAAATTGCAAATAATAACATTTATACCTCATAAGAAAACCTAGGTTCCTACATTCTTGCATAAATATATAAATTTTTTCCAAAATTTCCCCTTAAGGGTGGTCAAGATTCATTTGAGAACAAATCTGACCACTGTGCACAAATGCCAGCCTCCCTCTCCCTAGACTCATCCAATAAACAATCGTGCTTCCATATCACCCACACTAGAAGAACTGACCAACCTTAGAGAACCTTCATTCTTCTATCTACAATTGAAATCAGATTCTCCTCAAAGATGCATCAAACAGTAGCTCAACCTCCTCTGGGTGAAAAGCATGATACAAGTCCTAAGGATAACAGGAAAACTGTGTTATGTATAAGATGTCATTCATGGGATGGTACCTCTTTGTAAACAACAACCATTAGGCTTCTAAACCTACTCTCTCCAAAATTTCAATTGGGATAACATATCATGATTAAATCTTACACTGTCTCTGGATTCTCCTATGTCCCAGCCTTAGTGAAACATGTAAGAAAACCCCATTTTCGACATCCAACTCAAAAGGTATGCTGATGTGATCGGAATATGATTTTTTGAGACTGTGCATTACCCATAAACTTCTAAATTTACAAGACTAGGTGAGAACTCTCTTGCATGATATTTTTTCCCAGTAAAGATTCCTCATCTAAATATAACCTACATATGGGTGATTAGAATGGCCTACCATATAAATCTTATTAAGGGGACATCAATATTGTTTCTTGATAGGTATTTTTGTTAGAAAAATCTACTAGGTGTATATGGATATCCCAAGATCTCCCAATATCCAGGATGTATGCTCACAACATTTCTTCTAGAATATATATCATATGCTTTGAATAGACATTATTATGAGGGTGGTATGCTGTTCTTAGAAGCACCAATATACCAAGAGACCTATGAAATCTCTATCAGAAACATTTTGTAAATAGGACCTCACAATCTTAAATGATTGTGCATGGGACCCTGTGTAGTCATACTATCTCACATATATAAAACCTCCCAATATCGTCAACGTTTAAGGTCTCCTATATTTTTAGGAATTGAGTCACCTATATGAGTCTATAAAAAATTCTCAGACATCATAATTAACTTGAGGAGACCTCATTAAACTGGTTATGAAATCCATTGCACTATCATCCCATTTCCACTCTGAAATATGTAACTACTATAAAATTCTGTCCTATCAGTGATGTTCTACCTTGAACTGCTGACATGTTGAACATCTCATAACAAATTGAGCTACCTAATTCTTCATACCCAACCACCCTTACTAATTGAATAAGTCATGATACAAATTTGTGAATCCGGGGTGTACTTACTAAGCTGAGGCATGAAACTATGGCATAAAATCCACAAGTATATCCAATAAAACCCAAAAGATACCATAGATACATAGGATATCATCCTTATATATGGTCCAACTAGGTGGAGGATCCTCAACTATCACACACTCCAATCAAAATTAGCCCTCAAAATATGATAGATGCCTTATACTCACTCTATCCATTAGGGTAGAGGTCACATATATGAATGAAAGATCTTTCTAACCCTATATGTCCTTCACCACCAATTTTATCTCAGATAAAAACACCATAATCATCCACTCAATACTAGCATGCTGAACTTCTTGTATTTGAGTTCTCCTACTTATCGCATGAGCCACTACATTACCTTTACCAACCATATAGGCAATCTTGAAGTCAAATAATTGTGGGTACTCCATCCACCTTAACTCCCACATATTTAGATCACACTGTGAAAATATGTACTTGAGTCTTTTTTGGTCTTTGTATACCACAAAATTATCTCCTAGTAAGAAATGTATCCAATAGTATAAAGCTTGACTGATTGCAACTAACTCTACATCTTGTATCAGGTACTTTATCTTTTGTGGCCCTATTTTCTAAGACACGTATCACATGACTCAATCTACATGAATTAGTACTTCTCCAAGATTCATAACTAATGCCTCATAATACACATTGTTTCTATAACCCTACTCTAGTCGTATCCGGACCAGTGCTGAAGGAAATATACCTTTCTGCTTCTGAAAGGATGTCTCCCTGGAATATAACCATAAAAATATCACACCCTTCTTAGTTAATCCTATAAGCTGTGCTAATAAGAATTAGAATTACTGAATTAAATTCCTTTAGTAACCATATAGCCCCAAGAAAATCTATATGTCAAAAATTCTGTTGTTATTTTCTAAGAAAGCATTGTTCTCACCATCACTGGATCAAACGGTACTCCTATCTCTGCTATAATGTGACCAAGTAAGTGAATCTTGTCCATCTAGAAGAGGAACTTTGTGAGATTATAATAAGTTTGATGATCAATCAGTGTATCCAAAATGATATCAAGGAGTTTAAGATAGTTATTTTCATTATGCGAATACACCAATAAATCATCCATAAAAACCACGAGAAATGAATCCAGGTAAGGATGGAATAATTAGTTCATCAGCACCATGAAATCTACTGGGGAATTTGTGAGACAAAAAACATAACAATATATTTGTATTGACCATTCATGGTTCAATCGGTTTTATGAGGTATGTATTAATGTCGAATACATACACGGTGATATGAAAACCTCAAATCAATTTTTGAGAACACCCGGGCACCACGAAGCTGATAAAAAGTTCATCTATACATGGGAATTGATACCAGTTCTTAACCATTATAAATTTTAGTTACTAATAACTCATACATAACTTAAGAGTTTTGTACCCCTTTTTCAAGATAAGGATTGGAAAACCCATGTATAAGTACTTGTTTGAATAAACCCATTCAACTCCAAATCATCTAGATGCCTCTTGAGCTCTTACAACTGCATCATAGTTATCTTGTAAGGAGGAATGGATACTGATACAAATATTAGAACTAGATTGATTGAGATGTTAATATCTCTCTTAATAGGTAAACTAGAAAAGTTATTTGAACCACATTATTTAAATTAGCAACCACTAGAGGAAAGGCTGTCTGATGAATTCGTGATCATCGAAATACAAACTAGTGATCTGGGTTATCATCCCGCTCATCCCATAACGATATGGTCTAACTCGGATCGCGTGGACATCCCATTCATCCTTGTGAATATAGAATACACCCTCTACTTATGTGAAAGTCACCATTTAGTGATTGTATTTGGATTAATCCTAATAATCTAATAGCCTATCTGTCTTTATTTTAATATCAAAACCAATCATCTTGAGGAAATAAATATCCTAGATTATGTGACACAAACCAACCTCAAGGTGTCACTCCCTTAACTATCACACATCCTCTATTATAATTCCCAATGGTGTGTATAGTATCATTATACCATCATAAGATAGTATAATGAGACCAAGGATTTTCACAACCGGTGCGTATATGAAACTATATGATGCACCTATATGAAAAAGATAAGATGATATTTTATAGGCTATTAGGATCATACGTCTCACCATAGAAGGTATTACACCATGATCCTTGGGGGTTGGATGTAAAAAGTAGACCATTCCTATGAAACAACCCTTTGATAAAACCTAACCACCTATAGTATACCCACTCTAATGTTTTAGTGAAACTAGTTCTTGGATGACATATCCATGACCACTACTACCTTGGTCTGATCGACTAGCACTGCTCCACCTCCCTGCCTGATGCAGACCTAAGAAACCTACTCATATACATTGAATCAAAGCTGACCCCTACCACTCACAGCTAGAGGAAACGTTTGGTAGAAATGTTATACATGACCCATCCACCAACAAGATTGACATTTTACTGGGTCACGATCGCATGGATTCTTCATATGGCATCATCCGCCACACCGATGATAGAATAATGAGTTACCAGTACTCATAGCCTGACTGGAACTCATCTTACATGAATACTCAAAAAGGTTCATAAAACTTGAATATGATAAACTACTAGGTCAAGAGACTCCACCACACTACTATACACCAACCATCTTCCATCAATTTTCAATCTGTAATATGTGCATGGTTCACTATTTCAACAGTAGAGGTAAATTTGGGCACATTGACATGTGATCTGATAGCACATCCAAGACCATCCTCGAAGTGTATCATTCTCAATAGCTGATCAGTATGGTACGTTAGAGAAAAATTATGCTACTCTATAAAGCATGATTTATACTCCATAATTGTCATCAATCCCAGCTCCAGATGCATGAAATCACTTTCCCAATCATCCTGTAGATTCATAGGGTTGAAATAGTTATAGAATCGGGTTTGGAAGTTAGCCCAACCCTTATATAATAGCCTATCATCATGGTAAAACACATTCCTATAGATATTTTCTTCCCCATGAATAATATATTTGGTGGGATTTTTATTCCTCTTTGTAGGCGACTCATGTTTCTTAATGATTTCTTATGTAGTATCGAGCCACAAATCAATATCTTATAGACTAACATCCCCAGAAAACATGGAAGGATGTTGCTATTGGGAAACATACATCATATCATACATATTCAAGGAAGGATTATGTGCTCTCAGATAAGTTTCCATGAAGATAAATAAACCCTCATAGAATTATTCCATAAAACTGTTGTCTAGAACAAAAACTTGTGCTGCAACTTGCACTAAAAGAGGATATGTTTATAGCCCATTGAACACCGCCACTAGAGTGTGGTCATCACCTCCCTCTTAGTGTATGACTATAGTTCATCATTGTGACATGACTATAAAATTCTAGAAAAACACCTATGAAAATAACAATTTCATGATTCACAGTTCCAAATCATACGATATTTCAAAACCAACCCAAAACCAAGTCATAACTATAAGAACCCAGTTATTAATTGAGGTAAATATCTTCTATTATCTATAAATTCTCAGTTTAAATTTTTTGATATGGCCTAATGTTGGTTCATGTTGAGGTCATGGAGGTCTTAGGGGTGTCTAAGGCAGTTCTGGAGCCCCGAAACCCAGTTCTGGGTGAAAACTGGAGGCTGCATGGTTTGGTAAACCATGTGGGTTGAGTTGCACAACAGTGAGGCTAGGTTTTCATTTTTATCATACATTGATTGAGGTCTTTCTCTATGTTACCTAATTGTTAGTAAACTGTGTAGGTTAACCGTGTGTTTTCCCCTTGTCCTATAGAAAACCGTGCATGGTTTCCACATGGTTTGAAAAACATTGCGGGTAAACCAAGAAAACCTTTAATTTTAAGAATTTATAAAATTTTAATTTAATTTAAATTATTTTGAAACCCGAAATTGGGGTTTTAATCAAAAATAAAAAAACAAGAGTCCACCTCTTCCCATTGGCCCTTCCTCCAATTATCCTTGTATTTAAGATCTACTCTTCATCTGAACTCTGATTTGAATACGGTTCATCACCGTAGATCAAAAATGGTAAGTACTTAATTCTTTTTTAGATGTTCTATAATCCTATGGAGATCAATTGAACTATTTTGTTTTAGTCTCATGTGACCTAATTTCCCATTCTTCATCCGTTCTTTATATTTCTTCCAAACCAAGACAAGTTAGAGCTTGATACTGGATGATCCATATTGCACGATCCAAAGGTTGCTAGTCTTATGCCTTTTTCTAAATGTCATGTTGTTTATATATGTTAGGGTTCGATGTGTCCTTTTTTTAGGTGTCAACCTAAATATAAATTAAAGCCTATTATTTCCTATCCTGATTTAGGTAATTTAATATGCGTATTTATTCATGTGATAGGTTTTAGACCTCGAATAAGGACCACCCCTTGGGTGAGTTTCCTTGAGTGACCCTTTTTCAGATTTATGTTTTGGAAACTCCTTGAGGTGTGCATTTTACCCCTTTCATGGGATGTTAAAAATAAAATTTTATTGGGATTGTAATAATGATATATTTTTATCTAATTGGTTAAAGGGAATGCGATGGAAGACTTATCCTTGACCCATGTATGCCTTTGTTGTTAAAGCATGTTTTCCTTTCCCATGTGAGTAAAATAGAGTCCATGGATTAAACCAATGTAGTTAAATAAAATTTATTAAATTGTTTCTTTTCCCATGTATGAAATAAGGTTACTAGGCCCATGGGTATCTAGTTAGGCCTTCTAGATGTATTATGATAAAAGTTCCCATGAATGTATTTAAAATAAATCCCTTGAGCATGGCCTTATTTTGTTATTACCTTAATGGGAATGAATTGTACCTTTAGTAGATTTTACCATGTGAGTTATAGGATAACCAATCCATGAAGTAGCTTGTTATACCTTTGGATCATATTAAAAAAATACGCTGACATAAGTAAATGAAAGGCCAAGCCTTATGAGGTTGGACTATGCTTGAGTTACCCCTTGAGGTGGGTTAGATATTATATACTCTTTGTTTTGACTTTAGCATGTTAAATGAAATGTTAAACGAAATTGAAATAGTTAGATGATAAATATACTTGAGCGACACATGGATTGATCTTATAATTCCATGGAAGGACTCATGTGACTGTTGATATTTATACCTAAGGTGATGCATGGATCCACTGTAGGATTCCATGGAACAACTTTATGGTAAGGTGATTACACCATGAGAGATACATGGATTCATTGAGGGATGTCATAAATGAAATCATTAAGGCTAGACTTATATATCAAGTGATACATTGATCCATGTAACGGATTCCATTGATGGACTCTAGGTGAATTTGATTATATATCATGGGTGACACATGGGGTGTCTATATAGGACCACAAAAGAAAGCTTAGATGAATTGGACTTATAACTCACCTAGAGTGATACCAGGTTCCTGAGAGGTTCTCCCAGAAAGGGCATGTAGGGTGTTGGTTTCGATAACACTTGGAGTGATAATTGAATTTAGATTTAGGGATGTCTATTATGGGATCGTGTTATAATGGAAAATGAAATTAATTTAATTATGAAGAATCTACTAAGAAAAGAACAAGATTGGATTCAGTCTTGACTTGTATTGTTTAGATGACCATCTAAGGCATCTGTTGTGCTTCCAGTTACACGGGAGATGTCAAGATTCATCCGGATCATGAAAATTATAAATTAATTTTAGGAGAATTTGTTAAATGAATAGGGAAGTAATTTAAATGAAAACCAGTGTATATAGGATGATAAATTTTGAGTACTTCCTTTCTTAATGAATTTGTTATTGCACAATTTCTGGTATATATAATCACCGACTGATAGGAAAAATCCTTTGGTGGTTTCGTACTGAGATTTAGTATCACACCTTGTTTGGGTAACCTTTTAGGACATAAATAGATTATATGATTACAAATAATGATAAAGGAAATAGTCCTACTACAAGTAATTTACTTGATGCTTAGAAGAATAAGATCAGGGGACCAAGCTGAGGTTTGCGATTCTACTGGGTTACTTTTTTTGTAATTTGGATAATTTTATTGTATATGACATTAGTGTACATATTTTTTCTATTTTATTAGATACATGTGGCATGTATCATCATCCTGTTTATGATATGAATTCTGGATTTGTTTTTACTACCATTCTTCTGTTGTTTATTCATGTTGTATGATTTACTACATCCTATATTGAACTATTATTGTATTTTATTGGGTCACACTCGACTGATGAAGGAATATTCTCCCCACTAACACACCTAGGACCTTGATTCTAGTTATAAGCCTTTGGCATCAGGGGGAATTCACTTGAGATAATGTGGACTACAGGGTATGGGGAACAATTGTGTGTTATCTGAAATTTAGATGTTATAAATTGGTTTCAAAGGAATGGTCTTTTTTGGTTGGCCTTACTATTTGGAAAAAAATATACAGGGATAAAAAAGAAATGGATTTTTTTAATGATCTTTTCCCAGGTTTAGATAACCTATTTGTAGGGGAATGGTAAATTTCCTCACATGGAATTGTTGATTTCTAGATTTTGTGCAATTACAGTTGGTTTGATTCCACCATTGGGTGATTCACTTAATTTCCTCTATTATTATTGATTTAATTCTAGGGTTATACTGTTTTGTAAACTGATGATATGAGGTTATTCCCTATCATACATCATATAGGAACCTGTTAGAAATCACATGGGATGCATTTTATCTATTCCATTTAGAGAGCATTACTTTGCATGTCGTTGTGATAGATTTCATGAAATATATGCCTTCTTTTGTGATAGGTATATTTGGAATATGTTATGATATGGATTGGATGAATTCCAAGATTTTGTCCCTATGGTATACGACCCCCTTGGGTCAGAATTTGGCAGATCAATGTTGATCCTTAAATTGAAATGAGTTATGATGTGCCATAGGTGGATGATAAGCTTTGATTCTTTGAAAGTATAGACCCCCATGGATCAAAAGTAAACATGCAATTGGTTTAACCTTATAAAAGGAATGCAAAGAACATGAGGTGATTATCAATTCTGAATGTGAATTTAAAATCAGTTTAAAATGAAATGAATATGAAAAAAATGGAAATGGAATGGATTATGATAGAGAATGTGACAAGACCCGACCATAGAAGTGGGATTTTGGTAGTGTCTCTTTCTTGTTTGATTCCCTACCCTAAACTATAAGGAAAGAAGAGGGGTAATTTCTTATAGAGGAGGTTTTTAACTATATTGTTTTGATATCTATTCTTTTGGGTAGTGAACCTTGATAATGATCTTCCATTGAGGTGTGTGTTTGGCATTGTTGAGTCATTCCACCATGATGACCTCATCCAATATTCCAAGAGTATGGTGCTAATCATACCTTAGAGGTGGAAGGTTGTGGGATACCAATGGACACTCTAGTCATGGTAGTTGTAGAACCATATTTTATATAGATGAACGTGTTAAGGAATAGTTCTATGAATGCATTATGCGGTATATTCAGACCATTCAGGGAGCACCACGTCCTACCCTGACTATGGAAGAGTTGACACGTGAGTTTCAACAGGAGAATCAACCCATGTTTTTAGGGGATAGAGGACCTTAGGCTACGAATTCATGGTTATAGTCCACGATTTATATCATCAATCACATAGAGATGCCTCTTGAGAGGAGGGTAAAGCTCACTACATACATAGTGCGTGATTCCACCAAGAGATGGTGGGATGTTATCACTTAGACTGATCAAAACTAGGAGATGGATTGGATGAAGTATCATACATAATTCTATGATTAATTATATCCCAAGACTTTGAGGGCCAATCGATATTGAGAGTGTTTACATCTTGAGTAGGGCACACTTTTAGTTAGAGAGTACTTGTCCAGTTTTATTGAGTGTTGGTGTTTCACACATATTATGATGGGTGAAGAGTTATCAAAATCTAGGAAATTTGAGGATGGCCTCAGGAATGACATCTGATCACAGGAAAATTTCTTACTACTGACTATTGTATATGGGATAGTGAACCAGGAGCTGATCATAGCGCTTAACCTGTGGGAATCTGGGGGTGCGAGCAAGGGTGGTTCGACATCTAGGTATGGTACAACATCAACCAATAGAATGAAGTGACACTTAAAGATTCCAAACAGTGATATTATCAGGGAAAACATATCTTCATCTATCCAGGTGAGGGGATAACAATGTGGTAGTCTGGGACATAGGAGGCCATAGTGTACAAAGGACCTAGTTGAGTTCTGATCTTGTTATAAGATGGGACATCCACTGAACTTTTGTCAAACGTTTCAACTAGTATTAATTGATTGGGTATTTTCATTGAATCCGTGTCTAGGGGTAGGCTTAGTAGCTTCTCAAAAGCCTGGAAGATGGTGTACAAAAAGAAATTTAGGAAAAGGTGGTGGTTATGGCTATTGTAGCCAGGCCCTGGGTTTACAATGACAATAGGGTGGATCAGCTCTGGGTAGCTAGGCATTGTCACAGGGCCACCATACAGGATAGACATATACAATGTAATAGATCCATTAAGAGGAGGATCCAAGACCATCTACTGTCAGAGAAACTATTCTTGTAGCCTCTATTTTATCCTTTTCATGTTTTGATATAGGGGCATCACATAGTTTCATATCAGCATCTATCGTAAAAATCCTTGGTCTTGTTATATAGTCTAGTGATGGTTTTTGACACTGGACACTCTTTTAGGGATTATAATAAAAAGTGTGCATCAGTACTTGGAGTGCCCCCTTTAGATTGGTGGGTGACACTTCTTATGGGACAACTACATCTTTGATATGATAAGATTTTATATTATTGTTGGTATGGAATGGTTGGTTTCTTTTACATCCTTCGTTGATTGTTATCTATATAGTGTTGGTTTCAAATCACCAGAGAGTGGAGATTTTCTTCACAAATGTGAATGGGATGTCCAGGCGAGCTGAGATGGACCTGAGCATTGTGGGTTGGGTTGGATGAGCATCCATATTGCAATATTATATCTTGATGATCATAGAATGCATCATTTTGATTCCTCTCAAGTAATTGATCATATCAAGTATTTCTTATCAGACTAATTTTCAAGATTAGATTTGGGGATGGAGGTAGAGTTCTCTATCAATATAGTTATAAGAGCTACACTAGTATCCATTCCTCATTATAAGGTGGCTACTACTATGTTGCAAGATATCAAGTGACCGATATAGGATTTATAAGAAAATGGTTTCATCTAACTCGGTACTTCTCCATGGGGTTTGATGGTCCTTTTTGTGAAAAAGTAGGATGGTACCCTCAGGCTATGCCTGGATTACCAAAAATTGAACCAGTTGATGGTTAAGAACCGATACCCTCTACTGTTGATAGATAATCTCTTCGATCATCTCCAAGGAGATCAGGTCTTCTCAATTATAGATTTGTGATATGGTTACCATTGGGTGCACGTTAGACCATCAGAAATACAATGTATAAACTTTCAGAGCAGGTATGGTCTGTATGAGTAATTTCTTATGCCGTTTGGTATCATGAACACACCAATCATCTTAATGGAACAGATGAACCAAGTGTTCCATCCTTACCGTGACTAGATCATTATTTTTTATAGGATAATATCTTGTTATATTCATACAATCTATGTGACCATACCAAAATACCATGTTCTTTTTGAATAGATCGAGAGAACCCCAGTTACATGATAAACTCAAAAAGCGACACTTTTGGATGGATTATATTAACTTCTTGGGTAACATTATATTAGAGATAGGTGTATCAATGTAACTTTAGAAGGAGAGATCAGTAGTTTATAAGAAGCATCCCAAGAATGTATTTGAGGTGAAGAGTTTCTTACGGCTAGCTGGATTCTATATGAATTTATACAGGACTTATAATGCTTAGCAGTGCTGATTATATACTTTTCAAAGTGGTGATGTGAATTATGTTTAGATTGATTCCTATTAGATGTCTATTTATGAGATTAAAGGTATTTTGAATTCACTACTAATACTTATTTTTACATAGCCAAGAATGATTTACCCAATATATTATAACAACACATGTATTGGGATAGGAGCAGTTCTTATGAAGGGGGACCAAGGGGTTGAATATGTGTCTCAGTAGTGGAGACCACATGAGAGGAATTACCCAACAAAAAATATGAAGTTAGATATTGTTGTTAACACATTTCGATGTCAGATACATTACTTATTGGTAGAGAATCTTGGGGTTTTCATATACCACAAGAGTCTCAAGTACATATTTACAAACCGTGATTTGAATATGAGGTAGTGATGGTGGGATGAATACCTTCAGTCTTACAACTTTGATCTAGCCTACACTCTTGGTAAAATAAATGTAGTGGTCGATGCAGTAAGAACCAGGACTAAGATATAGGTTGTGCAATAGGATAGTAGCAAGTGGTATCTTAGGGCATTGTTCTCTGAGATGCAAATGGAGGTGCATGATAGTCACCAAAAGACATTCCTTTCTTTTTTACCTACTAACTCTACACTTCTAGATTAATTAAGGATGAAGCTGCTATTGGATTTCGAAGGCATTGTTCTATGGGAGAGTGTGTATGGTGATGACCCTCCATTGGGTTGCATTGTAGGTGAGGATGAAATTATGTGGTTACATGTTTGTGTATGGGTTTCAACAGACATGCATGAGGAGATAATGTAGGACTTTCATGCCTTTGTATGGGTAGTGCATCTAGGTGTCACCAAGATGTATTCATATTTACATCATCAGTATTGGTGGCTGGGTATGAAAAGAGATGTAGTTGATATTTTTATGAGATTTTACATATTTCAGCGGGTGAATGTTGAACATGAGTGACTAGACATTCTCTTACAGTAGCTCCCATTCCTGATTGGAAAGGGAATTTAATCGTGATGGATTTTGTTACAGGGTTTTTGAGGTCTCTTATAGGTGATTATGTTTTATGGGTTGTTGTTGATAGGCTCATGAAGGTTTCACATTTCATACCAATCATGGAAGCCTTTAGTGTTGATAATCTTGTGAGGTTGTTCATCCATGAGATTGTACGACTACATGGGGTCTTGAATTCTATAGTTTGGGATAGGGATGCCCAATTTTCATCTCAATTACAGAAATGGAAATATAGGGATTTGTGTTCATAGGTGCTTCTGAGAATGACATACCACCCTTGGCCAGATGGACATTTAGAGCACATAATTCAAGTGCTTCAGGATATGCTATAGGATTGTGTCCTGGATTTTAGGGCCTCATGGGAGATGAATATACCCATAGTTGAGATCTTATATAATAAAATATTTTAGGATATTTTATAGATGGAAACATGTGAGGGTTTTTATATTATACCATGTCGATATTTCCTTTTCATGATAGATGGAGAAAATTATGCTATCCTGGGACATTTTCTTATCTAGGAGACCGTAGAGTAGGTGCAATTGATTCAGAAGTAGACAATTACTACTCAGTATCATCATATATCAGATGCTGATCATCGTAGATGACCACTTTAGTTCAAAGTAATGTATATGGTATTCCAATTTGTTTCACGGAGGTGGGGACACAAGAGGATCAAGAAATAGTGTAAGATATCAGAACAATATGTTGGGCCATTTGAGTTTCTAGAGAGGGTCGAGCCAGTATCCTATTGGATGTGGTTACCTAATAGGTAATACAATATGCATGATGTCTTCCAAATTTTACAACTTCAACAATTCTATCCATACCCATCTCCTTATTTTTAGTCTGAGGATGTTGAGTTTTAGGAAGGAGCATCCTTTGAGGAGCTTCCTATACATATTATGGATCATAGCATGAAGGATCTCTAAGGATAGTCTATTAATTTAGTATGGGTTCTATGGAAGCACAACCATTTTCTATTTATAAATGGGAGAGGGAGGCCGATGTATGACTGTAGTGGCTAGAGTTGTTCTCAAATATTGGTTCACCACCATTTGAAGGGAAACTCAGGGATAAATTTCTTTATGGGGGAAGTATGTAAGAACCATGTTCTTCTTTGAGGTAAAAATATTGTGTTTTCCATTAATTATAAATTTTACTTTATAAATATGCTATAATGTGTATTACTATTGAGATCATGGAGGTGTCAGGGGTGTACGGGGCAATTTCGGAGCCTGAAACCATAGTTTTGGGTGAAAAGGGGAGGCCACATGGTTTGGTAAACTATGTGTGTTGAGCCGCATGGCCATACAACAATGTCTGAAGTTTTTGAAGAATTTTACATAGGCCTCTCAAATAGTTATCACATAGTTAGTAAACTATGTGGGGTATCCTGTGGGCCCCCCTTAGACTACAAAAAACCCTACACAGTTTCAGCACTGTTCGAAAACCCGTATAGGTAAACTTCAAAGCACTTTAATTTTAAATTTTTTATAAATTTAAATTGAAATTAAATTATTTTATAACCCTGAGTTGGGTTTAACTCAAACAGAAAATAGTATACCACCTCTTCCCTTTGTCTCCTTCTCCAAGTATCCTTGTATTTTAGATTTACTCTCTGTCTGGACTCTAATTTGAACACTGTTCATCTCTTTGGGTCAGTAATGATAACACCTCGATTATATTTTAGTCATTCATGATCCTTCTGGATATTAATTTCATTATTTATATTTATGCCCATATGTCCTAATTTATCATTCTTAATCCGTTCTTAATATTTCTTCCAAATCGGCATGAATCATAGCTTAATACTAGATGAGCTATCTAGCATGAGGCTAAGGTAGGCATTCTTGTTCCTTTCATTAAATGTTAAGAAATGTTTATGCGCTGGGGTGTTGCACACCCATTCTTGGAAAATCACCTTAAATTGAAATTGAACCCTGTTATTTAATATCATGATTTAGGTAATTAAATATGTATGTTTATGAATGTGATAGGTTTTATTCCTTAAATAAGGACCACCCTATGGGTGAGTTTCTTTGAATGGACCTTTTTTAGCTTTAGGATTTGGACACCCCTTGATGTATTCCTTTTACCCCATTAAAGGTATGTTAAAAATGGACTTGAATAATATTTGGATTATAATGGTGAAATATTATAACTAAATTGATTAAAGGGTATGGGATGGAAGATTTTTCCTTGACCAATGTATGCCATTTTGTTAAAGTATGTTTTCCTTGCCCATGTATGTAAAATAGAGGACACAGATTTAATTGATAAAATTGAAACTAATTGCATAATTTTTTTTTCTTTTACCATGTGAAATATAGGGTAACAAGGTCCTTTGGTAGATATGTAGAGTTTTTAGTATTATTATCCTAAAAGAACCCATGTGAGTATTTGAAGGTTATCCCTTGATATTGGCCTTATTTCTGAATTTCCTTAATGGGAATGAATTGAACATTTTATTTCATTGAATGTGTGAGTTATATGATAACAAAGACATGTGGTAGATTTTTATTCCTTTGAATCCTATTATAAAAAATACACCCACATGAGTAAATGAAAGGCCAAGCCTTATCAGGTTGGCTTATACTTGAGTCCCCCACCTTGTGATGAGTTTGATATTAGATGATCTTGGTTTTGAACTTGGCATATTAAATTAAATTTTAAATAAAATAGAAAGGGATTGATGATAAATATCTTTGAATGAAACATGGATTCAACTTATAATTCCTTGGACAGACTCATGTGACTATTGATCTTTATATCTAAGATGATACGTGGATCCACCTTAGGATACCATGGACACACTCTATGGTAAATGTGATTACACCATGGGTGATACATGGATCAATTGAGGGATTCCATGAAAAAACTCATTTAGGATGGAATTATATGCCAAGTGATACATGGATCCATGTGTGGGATTCCATGGATGGAATCAAAGGGAATTTTATTATATGTTAGGGGTGATACATGGAGATTCTTTATAGGACTGATAAAGACAAACTCTGATGAATTTGACTTATTTCGCACCTAGAGTGATACCGGGTTCTAGAGAGGTTCTCCCTTTATGGGTTTTTAGGGTGTTGGATGAGATAGAACCAAGAGTGATACTGGAATAAAAAATTTTCGATGTCAAGGAACAGATCACATTATAAATAAAAAACGAAATGAATTGACTTATGATGTGTCTGCCATGCCAAGGCACAATATTGGATTCAGTCTCAACTTGTATTATTTAGATGGACTTCTGAGTCATATGTTGTGCTTGTAGTTAAATATGGGATTTCAGATATTAGCTGATCTCAAGACTTGTCAATTCAATGTAATTGAATTTGTAAATGAATAGGGAATAAATGTAAATGAAAAGTAGTGTATATTAGAAATTGACTTTTTATTACTTGCTTTTTTATTTATTTTCTTATTGCACACTAGCTATTATATATATTCAATAAATAATTGGAATAGAACATGGGTGGTTGCCTAATTATATTTCATATCACACCCTATTCGTCTCACATTTTTGTACCCAAATAGATTATATGATTACATGTAATGATAATGGAATGTGCCCTTCTACAGGTACTTGACTTTATTTTTAGGAGCATAAGAGCTGGAGAACAAGTGAGGCTTGTGATGATACTGGGTCTCTTTTTATTTTTTATATTATTTTATGAATTTTATTGTATATGACTGCAGTGTACCTATTTTGGCTATTTTATTAGAAGAATGTGGCATGTATCATCATCCTGTGTATGTCATGACTTATGTCTTTTTTACTATCAGTCTTCCACTGTTTATTCTTATTGTAGGATTAATTACTTACACAATTTAACTATTATTATTTTCCATTTTGTTACACTCTTCTAATTTGGGAATAATATCCCCACTGACACACCTAAGCCCTCATTGCTAGTCAGAAACATCTAGCGTCTGGGAAGATGCACTTGAGGCAATGTGTCCAACCAGGTACATGGCACATTTGAGTGGCATATGGAATTAGAAAATTAAAATTACCCACCACCTAATCCAAATGCTAGGACTGTAAAAAGAATAGCCCCCAAAAACCACTAGATACACTACCTCATGCCCACTGAAAGGCCTATTCTAGGTCAAGTATATATTAATCATTTCATGTTTCCAATTCAATTCATTTTCATTTTTCATTTGATTTCAATCATTCATTTATTCAATAGATTTCCCCATTTTCTAATCCATGGGGAAAAATAACACCTCAGGAACCAAAATATGGTTCCCCTATAATCCCTACCATATATAATTCAACTTAAACAACTGAAACAAAAGGTGTGATGCACATGAGCCTTATCCCAGTTGATGAGGTATCCTTCAGTACATCCACAAGACCCAGGTTCAAATCTAGGTAGACGCATATTTTCGGGGTACTGTAGTAGTACCGTTGAAGGCACTATAGCCAAAACTATAGTTGTACTGTAGCAGAACTATACATAGTGAGGGCACTATAGCAGAATTGTACACTGTGCAGGTACTCTAGTAGAACTCTGGATTTTTCAGGTATTGTAGCAGGCATTGTAGAAGTTACTATTCAGTATTGTAGTAGCTAGAACTATTCATATTGGGCCATCAGTTTTGGCTTGGAGTCTTTAAGACATTCGGTCCACCATGGACTTCAGGTAAATAGGGCTATCGGGCCACCTTTAAGGCCTTCAGGCCTCCTCAAGGCCTTCAGCCCACATACAGTTTCCCCATATAGACTCTACAAATAAAAGAAGCAGCCCTAGATGAGTATTTAGAGTAGGTGAACTCACCATAGTAGAACCAAATGGATTTTCAGAATGAGTGGGTATGTATTTTCTATCTGGAAGAGCCTATTCTTGGATGAGTAGGCTATCTAGAAAGCCATGCGAAGGTGTAGAGCTAAAATCACGATACAGATGCTGGGGAAGGGGCAGTTCCTTGTAGATAGTCTGCTAGAATTCCCTAAGACCTTCAGTCATGTAATCTCCTGACCCCACGAGCCCTGTAATCTCTAAGCCTACAGGCCTTGTAAGGGTTCCCCCTCATCCCTTGAAAGGGTGTTATAAAAAATCAGTAAAAAAGAAGGACTTCAGCCCATTCGGAAAAAAGGTGTTCCCCCCTCCATTAAATAAGGGCCTATACTCTATATCAACTGAAATATGGAATCACTTTCTCTATCCAATACACAAAAATCTTTCAAAATAATATGAATAGATATCATAAAATCTATTACAATAACATGAAACATGTAATGAAACCAAAATGGCATGTCATAATGCGTGATATGTGATTTCTAACAACCTCATATTGTGATACATGAGATGGTATGTAACACCCCAAGATTTTACGGTACGCTTCTCTTTGAATAATTCGATAGATGTGTTGTATGCAACATCGAGTTCTAACACACCACAACCAATAAAACTAGCCGGTATGAATAGTAATACCTACTTTTTGAAATTATATATATTTTATATTTCAAAATGGACTTCATTTTTGGATTCGGAATATCGAAATTATCCTAAGAATAATTTTTGGTATTTTTCTGAGAACTTCCAATTTTTATGAATAGTGAAAAATACTTAATTTTTTTTTAAATCAAAACAATTTATAGTGATAAATTATATTATTGAGTGGTTTTAATGTATAATTAGAATATGTTTTTATCATTTTATCGAATGGTGTTCATTAGAATTAATTTTACTTTGAAATTGGACCTAAACAATTGTCAATCTTTTGATATATATTGTTTCTTAAAAACATGCTATTTGTTGTGACATCGGGAATTAATTATAAAATTGATTAATGAAACTTATATGTTTGGAATTTTGTAAAATAGAAATCATTTTTGAATTCGGAATAACAATTATAGCTTTGGGTGAAATTTTGGCATTGTTCTGAAAAACATCAATTTTTGATGAATAGTGAAACTAATAAGTGGTAGTTAAAAAACTGAATTTTTTCATAAAACATAATTTTATCGATTCTGTGAATGTAATTTGGAAAATCTGAGAGACACGGTTAATATAAAGAAGTAAAATTTGGTTCAATGAGATGAAAATAATTTTTGGTGAATACTAACGTTTTATTTTTATTTACCACAGTTAAAAGTAAATAGGGTAATTAAGGGTAAAAATGATATTAATATGATCCTAAAACATGTCCTAATTCTATTTTACAAGTGTATATAGACCAAAAAAAAACCTTAGGAATAAAATAATATCATTTAGGTCCACTTGGATTAGATTAGGACATTTATTATTATTTAATTCAAAGAAGAGTTAAAAGAGTTAAAATCAATGATTATTTACTAAAAAAATTTTAATATAGGGTTATTCATAAGATAAATTATATTTTAAATATTCATTAGAAAGAAAATAAAATTTACTACATAATAATATTTTATTTATAATTTTTAGACATTAAATAATTTAATTTATTTATGACACAATGATGATGCAGTGATTACCATAATAGTGGAAACTTAAAATAATTGATATTATAAATACCCAAATAAATAAAATATGAGACTTTTAATGAATTACACTAATTTTATAGTATAATAGGACATATTAGTATTGATTTAATTTACTTTTTTAGAAGTAATAATTCATTTATGAGTTTAACAAAAATCAAATATTTAATAGTGTCAAAATTGACATAAAAGAGTTTTTAAAACAAATATTATACTATTAATTGATATTAAATTCCTAAAAATATACGGTTCGGCCAATAGACTTATATCATGATAGGTGTATCATTAAGGGACCACTTGGTGGTCTCTTAGATGTATATGGTAAGTTAATTAACCATATAATATAAAAATACAAAGAGACGTTGTAAATGTGAAACTAATTAACTTAGAGTTAATACTTAAAGATAAGGTTAATATAGTAACCCAAACCTGTCTAAATTCTATTGTTTAAGTGGGTTTTGACCCATACCTACCTTAAACTTTAAATAATAAACTTTGGAGCCATTAGAAACCGAATATTAATTTATTATAAATTAATATTTCTAGCTTTTCCAAAGGTGCCCCTCACCCCTCTTATAAAAGGGTACTCCTACTTCTCATTTCTTCACACCTTCAAAGCCTTTTGGTTCAGCCAAACTCTGCCCAAATACTCTCCCAACTTCCCTCACTACAACCTGGAGGCCTTATTTTGATCCGAAATCCAACCTAAGGAGCCCTTTTTATCAAATCAAAAGGAAGAACCCGAAGAAGAGGTAATGATTTCACCACCCTTTTCCAAGTTCCTTTCTTCTTCCACTTTTTCATTCTTTGTTGTTACCATTATAAAATAATAACTCCAGTATCTTATATATACTGTGATGTTATTATAAATATGGTTTAACCATATTCATTATTCTATCCATCATCTAAATAACATGTCACCATACGTGCGTACGTACGACTTACCGTCTCCACGTCGTGGTGTAATTGTTATTCAATAAATAATTATTTGGATGGGTATAATAATGATGTGTAACTCATGTAAATAATAAATATAACATGATAATGATTCTTTATATATGATATACCATCCAATTATATATTATTTTAATATCAAAATAATGATATTGTCGCTCGTGCGTACGTACGGACCACCGTCTCCACGAACGCGATGAGATTCATTCTCCATCCTATCCATTCAAGTATAATTCTCATTTGATGATCAATAATAGCATCTAAGGACTTGATATAATTCTGGATATAATTAATATACAACCTATCCATTACAAACATGTATTATGTAACAAAACATATAAAAGAAAACGAGTAAGTTAACACCCGAAACAACGATAATACTAAGATATTACTAACAAATCAATGTTAAAAGATCATATATGATATCATATTAATGTATATGATTCTTTTATAATTTAATAACAATTATTTCACCATTATACAGGAGTTTAACCTACCCCAACCAAGGAAAAGTACAAGGTAAGGGTTATTTCACAATCTCTTCATTATCCGAGGTTATTTATACGTAATAATCTACTGGGATCTCTTTATCATCCACATCCATGTTTCTTAAAAATGTATTTCAAAACATTATTACTATTTAAAAGAATATGGTTTATAGTCATTTATAGCCTTTTTTGACTTTCTATAAGAGTTTTATAAAGGAATCTTTCTGTCGTTTTCCAAACAAGGTGCTTTTTAACCTTTTCGACAGAATTAAGGTAAGAATGTTTTTTTAAACATATACGGAGGGTGCGGTTATTTTCCGCCATTATAAAATCGTCGAAGCTTCCCTTACTATCTTATAAGAATATTTTCAAAGAAAATGTTTTATTTTATAAATATATGACTCTTAAATGATTTCAAAATAGAAAGAGATATTTCTCTAAAAAGAGTTTTGATTTCATCTATGTCAACATCCTTTGATAGATTTTATGCTTATTTGAAGTTTATTTATTATGATACAAAACTTCTATATTGTATTGAAGGTTTTGTGATATGTTTGACTATGGATGTGCTATTTTTATACCATTCATAGTTTATGGTGAAAGTATTGACATTTCGTATGCTAGTTTCAATACGAATGTTTATGTTATGTTTAAACCTTTTCATATACGAATGCATTGGACTTAATATGTGACGGGTGGAGCCTGCTATAGCTCCTCGATGCATCTGTAGGTCTCATGAGACAAACTAGTGTCTTGGAACAAGGCCTTGGAAAAATATTATTTGTAGTCTTGGCACGAGGCCTTGGCTATGTGATTTTGATAGTCTGGCATTATGTATTCCATCATTATGAAAGTGGTTATTGATATTTCATGTTATTATTCGATTAGTAAAATATCCATGTGAATAAGTAAATGGAATTATTTAATTTTATTTTGGCCATACTATGTTGACGTTCAAGTTTAAAAGGCTTTTTTAAGTTATACACTACCTTAAATGTTTATTCTTATTTATGAAAGTTTATGCTATATTGTTATCCTTACTAGGAATTTGAGCTCACCCCTTCTCTATGTTTTATTTTTCCCAGTATGTGAAGAAGTAAATTATGAATGACCTGTAGGGATATTATAAGAGGATAATAGTGTGGACTATGGAGAAAATATGTTGTTGTAGTAGTTTTTCACTTTATGATGTAATGAAAAACTTTATGAATATATCTAGTGTTTCCAAGGCTACTAAACCAATCGGTCTTTCGAGATTTGATCTTTCTTGTAATCAGGCCAATGTTATGTAATAATGCACAGACTCTAGGTAACTGGGGGTGGGGCGTTACAGTTGGTATCAGAGGAAGTTTAGTACAAACCTTGGAAGCTATATTTAGATAAACTCTTATTAGAGCACGTATACCTAAGATGAACTTTGAGGATTAGTATAGAAGAACTTCCTAGAATTTTTTTATTGTAGAGATTTTGTGAGTTTTGTGAGCAATAAATCCATGTCTGGATACGAGCAGGTAGAGGCGGCTCTGGCACAAATGTACCTAGGGGTAAAACACGAAAACACCTCTTTGAGCTAGACTCGAACGTGAACTGGTGCACGACAACGGGCCTTGCTGCACTCTTGGTTACGACACTCCCAGGGGATATTCTTAGGAAATCTATCATTTTATTTACAAATCATTATGAAGGGTTTATGAGTATATATTTCCTCAAAGAAAACATTTTTATGATTATGGATTATATATATAAATAGTTCAATTTATGTTAAGTGATTTATAAGTATGGGATTATGTATTTTGATTCATAAACTGATCTATTTTATTCCATTGTTTAGAAATGGCACCTAGTTGAAGAAATGGAAACTGTATCAATGCACGCACTCCATGTAGGGATTTCCCTCCTACTCAAGATAATTATAGTGGAGCTGGTGATACAACTGGTGCCGATCAGCTAATCACCATACATGGACAAATCACTCAGGATATGAATAATAACCTTACCCGTATGGATCACCCTGATCCACATCGTGGAGGATCAATGTTAGATCAATTCATGAGGCAACAACCACTAAAGTTCAATGGGAGTACAAATCCCTTAGTAGTTGAGTAATGGATAAATTTCATAGAGAAAATATTTCAGGCTTTGGGGAGTAGTGAAAGGGAAAACGTTATCATGGCAGTTTACCGCCTCACTGGAGATGCGGATAAATGGTGGTAATTGATTAAAAATTTGAAGGAAGATGATGAAGTATCAAATATGGAATGGACGGAGTTCAAAGATATGTTTTTAGAAAAATACTTTCCTCACGACCATCGAGTAGATATGGAAAGGCAATTTCTGCGTCTGAGACAAAAGGAGGATGAGAATGTCACAAAGTATGAGGCTAACATTACAAGGTTAGAAAGGTATGCTGGAGATTATATACGTAACCCAAGAAGTAATATTGATCGTTTCTTTGATTGGTTAAACCCATTTCTCCATCGAGCATTAGTCTCACAATCCTTCTTGTCGTACAAAGAAATTGTTTCATGTGATATCAAGACCGAAAAGGAATTCTCTAAGTCTTATGACTTTAAAGAAAAGAAAGAGAAGAAGAGATCTTCTTATCAATCTGGGAATGGAAATAAGGAGAAGAAGGGAAAGATTGAATATCCATCCTGTGGTAAATATGGGGAGAAACACCCCGGTACTTTCATGAAGGGAACAAGAGTCTGTTATAAGTGTGGTGAAAAAGGCCACCAAGCTCGTGACTTCAAGGGGAAGAAGGAAGCTACCAATGTTCAGTGCTACAATTGCAGGTAGATGGGGCATTATGCAAATGAATATCCTAAGTGTCAGGAGAACTTACCTCAGAAAAGGACAAGAGATCAAGGCCAAGATTATGCTATCACTACTGTTGAGGTAGAAGCTCCAAAAGACATGGTGGCAGGTAATTTAATGTTTTCCTCAAGTTTAGAAAATGAATTATTTGATTATGGATCTTCGCATTGTTTCATATCTTCCCAGTTTGCTAGGAAAATTAGATATTTCCAATTTGATTTAACAAGGGAGTTGTCAGTTAAAACTCCTAAGGGAAGTATCATTGCAACAAAGTTTTGTGAATCAGTCCCCAATAGAGTACATAAATGTTCTTTATCTGCTAATCTCATCGTCATACCTATGATTGAGTTTGATATAATCCTCGGTATGGACTGTCTTTCGGACTATGATGTGAAGATTTATTGTAAGAATAAAGAGGTTAGGATTCTCGATGATGATGATAAGGAACACCTTATCTTTAGAGCAGAATCGTCACCACCTAATTATTATCTAGATCCACCCCCCGTAGCTCTACTAAATTCAATTATTGGGGAGGTAGAGAATGAAATGACTATGGGTGAGGAAAGGAATGTTCAAATAGAGGATGTACCTGTTGTGAAAGAATATGTAGATGTATTTCCGGAAGATTTACCTGGACATCCTCCGGAACGAGAAGTTGAGTTTTCCATTGATTTAATTCCTGGATAAAGGCCTATATCGAAGACCCCTTATAGAATGGCCACTGTAGAATTATTTGAACTAATGAAATAACTAGAGGAATTTAGTAATAAGAGATTTATTCACCCTAGTGTTTCTCCATGGGGAGCCGCTGTTCTTTTTATTAAAAAGAAAGATGGATCTATGAGGTTATGTATCGACTATAGAGAGATCAATGCTATAACAATAAAGAACAAGTATCCCCTACCACACATTGATGATTTATTTGACCAACTGCATGGAGCTCAATACTTTTCAAAAATTGAACTTTGATCTGAATACCATCAGTTGTGTGTGATGAAGGAAGACATTCCGAAGACAGTCTTTCGAACCAGGTACGTGCATTACAAGTTTACAGTAATTCCTTTTGGATTAACTAATGCACCCTCTGTATTCATGGATTTGATGAATAGAGTTTTCAAGGAGTATCTCGATGAATTTTTGGTGGTATTTATTGATGATATATTTGTATACTCCAAAAGCTACGAAGATCATGAAAATCACTCGAGCATTATCCTGAAGACTCTGAGAAGACATGAATTATATGGGAAGTTTAGCAAGTGTGAATTATGGCTTCAGGAGATTATTTTTTCTTGGCCATATTGTCTCTAAAGATGGAATCTCTATTGATCCTTCTAAGGCCAAGGCAATCCAAGAATGGCCAGCACCGATGAGTATAACTGAGGTACATAGTTTTATTGGTTTAGCAGGTTATTATCGACGTTTCGTCCAGAATTTTACCCGATTGGCTGACCCATTAACGAAGCTCACACGTAAAGGGGTTAAATTTGTTTGGACAAAAGACTGTGAAGAATGTTTCTAATAACTGAAGAAAAGATTAGTCAATGCTCCATTATTGACTCTACCATCGGGGAATGATGGGTTCGTTATTCATAGTGATGCATCGAAGCAAGGACTTGGTTGTGTCCTTATGCAGAATGATAGGGTTATTGCCTATGCATCACGATAGTTGAAAATTCATGAACAAAACTATCCTACTCATGATCTCGAGTTAGCAGCTGTGATCTTTGCATTGATGATATGGAGGCACTACCTCTATGGTGAAAAATGTGAGATTTATACTGATCACAAGAGTTTGAAGTATATTTTCTCACAAAAAGAACTCAACATGAGGCAAAGGAGATGGCTTGAATTACTCAAGGATTATGATTTCACGATACACTACCACCTGGGGAAGGCAAACAAGGTGGCAGATGCTTTGAGCAGAAAAGACCATGGAGTTTTGAATAATATGAGAATTGGAAGGGATCCAATTTTCATGGATCTAGTGACGATGGACATGGGAATAACTAGGGAAGGTGAAACATCAATGCTTTTTTAAATGGTTGCCAAACCATCTTTAATAGAAAGGATTAAGAGTTCTCAGACCGATGATGAATAATTTCAAAAGAAGATTAAAGCTTTGAATGATGGGAGATTGAGAGACTTTGTGTATGAAGATGGAATTTTGAAATTCGGGAAGAGACTTTGTGTTCTCGATATACCAGATCTAAAAAGGGAATTGCTGGATGATGCTCATAGTTCTAATTTCTCTATACACGCTAGGAGCACCAAAATGTATAGAGATTTGAAGTAACATTTTTGGTGGGACAATATGAAGAGGGAGATTGCTGATTTTGTGTCAAGATGTATGGTTTTTCAAAAAGTGAAAGCTGGAAGGCAACACCCTGGAGGAGTTAGAACTGGAACCCGATCTGTCTTATTGTGAAGAGCTCGTCAGGATTCTTGATACGAGAGAACAAGTACTGAGAAACCGGACGACTCGTCTGGTAAACGTTTTGTGGAGAAACCATAAGATGGAAGATGCAACGTGGGAACCCGAGGAACTTATGATGAAGAACCACCCAAGTCTTTTCATGTGGTAGTATTATAGAAATTTCGAGGATGAAATTATTTAAAGGAGGGGAGAATTTAACACCCCAAGCTTTTACGGTACACTTCTCTTTGAATAATGCGATTGCGTGTGTTGTATGCAACATCGAGTTCTAACACACCACAACCAATCAAACTAGCCATTATGAATAGTAATACATACTTTTTTAAATTATATATATTTTATATTTCAAAATGGACTTCATTTTTGGATTCATAATATCAAAATTATCCTAAGATGAATTTTTGGTATTTTTCTGAGAACGTCCAATTTTTATGAATAGTGACAAATACTTAAAAACAAATTTTTTAATCAAAATAATTTATAGTGATAAATTATATTATTGAGTGGTTTTAAAGTATAATTACAATATATTTTTACCATTTTATCCAATGGTCTTCATTATAATTAATTTCACATTGAAATTGGACCTAAACAATTGTAAATCTTTTGATATATATTGTTTCTTAAAAACACGCTATTTGTTGTGACAACGAGAATTAATTATAAAATTAATTAATGCAACTTATATGTTTGGAATTTTTTAAAATAGACATCTTTTTTGAATTCAGAATAACAATTATAGTTTAGGGTGAAATTTTGGCATTCTTCTGAAAAACATCAATTTTTGATGAATAGTGAAACTACTAAGTGGTAGTTAAAAAACTGAATTTTTTCATAAAACTTAATTTTACAGCTTCTGTGAATTGAATTTCTAAAATCCAAGAGACATGGTTAATATCATGAAGTAAAATGTGGTTCAATGAGATGAAAATAATTTTTGGTGAATAGTAACTTTTTACTTTTATTTATCATGGTTAAAAGTAAATAGGGTAATTAAGGGTAAAAATGATATTAATATTACCCTAAAACATGTCCTAATTCTATTGGACAAGTGTATCTCAACCAAAAACAACCTTAGGAATATAATCTTATAATTTATGTCCACATGGATTAGATTAGGACATTTATTATTATTTAATTCAAAGAAGAGTTAAAAGAGTTAAAATCAAAGTTTATTTACTAAAAACATTTTTAATATAGGGATATACATAAGATAAATTCGATTGTAAATATTAATTAGAAAGATAATAATATTTCCTACATAATGATATTTTATTTATAATTTTTAGACATTATATAATTTAAGTTATTTATGACACAATGATGACGCAGTAATTACCATAATAGTGGAAATTAAAATAATTGATATTATAAATACCCAAATAAATATAACTTGAGACTTTTAATGAATTAAACAAATTTTCTAGGATAATAAGACATATTAGTATTGATTTAATCGACTTTTTTCTAAGTAATAATTCTGTTATGAGTTTCACAAAAATCAACTATTGAATAGTATCAAAATTGACATAAAAGAGTTTTTAAAACAAATATTATATTATTAATTGATATTAAATTTCTAAAAATCTAAGGTTTGGCCAAGAGACTTATATAATGATAGGTGTATCATTAATGGACCACTTGGGGGTCTCTTAGATGTATATGGTATGTTTATTAACCATATAATAGAAAATTACAAAGAGACGTTGTAAAAGTGAAACTAATTACCTTAGATTTAATACTTAAAGATAAGGTTAATATAGTAACCCAAACCTTTCTAAATTCTATTGGTTAAGTTTATTTCGACCCATACCCACCTTAAAATTTAAATAATAAACTTTGGAGCCATTATAAACCGAATATGAATTTATTATAAATTAATATTTCTAGCTTTTCCAAAGGTGCCCCTCACCCCTCTTATAAAAGGGAACTCCTCATTCTCATTTCTTCACACCTTCAAAGCCTTTTGGTTCGGCCAAACTCTGCCCAAATACTCTCGAAACTTCTCTCACTACAACCTAGAGGCCTTAGTTTGATCAGAAAGACAACCTATGGAGCCCTTTTGATCAAATTGAAAGGAAGAACCCGAAGAAGGGGTAATGATTTCACCACCCATTTCCAAGTTCCTTTTTTCTTCCACTTTTTCCTTCTTTGTTATTACCATTATAAAATAATAACTCCAGTATATTATATATACTTTTATGTTATAATAAATATGGTACAATCATATTCAGTATTTTATCCATCCTCTGAATAACATGTCACCATACATGCGTACGTACGACTTACCGTCTCCACGTCGTGGTGTAATTGTTATTCAATAAATTATTATTTGGATGGGTATAATAATGATGTGTAACTCATGTAAATAATAAATATAATATTATAATTATTCTTTATATATGATATACCATCCAATTATATATTATTTTAATATCAAAAGAATGATATTGTCGCTCGTGCATACGTACGGACTACCGTCTCCACGAACGCAATGAGATTCATTCTCCATCATATCCATTCAAGTATAATTATCATTTGATGATTAATAATAGTATCTAAGGACTTGATATCATTCTGGATATGATTAAGATACAACCTATCCATTACAATCATGGCTTACATAACAAAACATATAAAAGAAAATGAGTAAGTTAAGACCCAAAACAACGATAATAATATGATATTATTAACAAATCAATGTTAAAAGATCATATAGGATATCATATTAATGTATATGATTCTTGTATAATTTAATAACAATTATTTCACCATTATACAGCAGTTTAACCTACCCCAACCAAGGAAAATTACAAGGTAAGGGTTATTTCACAATCTCTTCATTATCTGAGGTTGTTTATACGTAATAATCTACTGGGATCTCTTTATCATCCATATCCATGTTTCTTAAAAATGTATTTAAAAACATTTTTACTATTTAAAAGAATATGGGTTAAAGTCATTTATACCCTTGTTTGACTTTTTATAAGAGTTTTATAAAGGAATCTTTCCGTCGTTTTCCAAACAAGGTGCTTTTTAACCTTTTTGACAGAATTAAGGTAAGAATGTTTTTTTAACTTATATGGCGAATGCGGTTATTTTCCGCCATTATAAAATCGTCGAAGCTTCCCTTACAATATTATAAGAATATTTTCAAAGAAAATGTTTTATTTTATAAATATATGACTCTTAAATGATTTCAAAATAGAAAGAGATATTTCTGTAAAAAGAGTTTTGATTTCATCTATGTCAACATCCTTTGATGGATTTTACGCTTATTTGAAGTTGATTTATTATGATACAAAGCTTCTATATTGTATTGAAGGTTTTGTGATATGTTTGCCTATGGATTGATATTTTTATACCATTAATATTTTATGGTGAAAGTATTGACATTTCGTATGCTAGTTTTAATACGAATGTTTATGTTATGTTTAAACCTTTTCATATGGGAATGCATTGGACTTAATATGTGATGGGTGGAGCCCGCTATAGATCCTCGATGCATCGGTAGGTCTCATGAGACAAACAAGTGTCTTGGAACAAGGCCTTGGAAAAATCTTATTTGTAGTCTTGGCACGAGGCCTTGGCTATGTGGTTATGATAGTCTGGCATTATGCATTCCATCATTATGAAAGTGGTTATTGATATTGAATGTGATTATTCGATTAGTAGAATATCCATGTGAATAAGTAAATGGCATTATTTAATTTTATTTTTGCCATACTATGTTGAAGTTCAAGTTTAAAAGGCTTTTGTTTTAGTTATACACTGCCTTAAATGTTTATTATTATTTATGAAATTTTATGTTATATTGTTATCCTTTCTGGGAATTTGAGCTCACCCCTTTTCTATGTTCTATTTTTCCTAGGATGTGAAGAAGTAAATTATGAATGACCTGCAGGGATATTATAAGAGGATAATTGTGTGGACTATGGAGACAATATGATGTTGTAGTATTTTTTCACTTTATGATGTAATGAAAAACTTTATGAATATATCTAGTGTTTCCAAGGCTACTAAACCAATCGGTCATTCGAGATTTGATCTTTTTTGTGATCATTCCAATGTTATGTAATAATGCACCGACTCTAGGTAACTGGGGTCGGGGCATTACATGGTATACCCTCATATCATTGGGTTTCAAAAAAATTGATCTCGTAATAATATAAATAATAGAATCCCAATCCAAGGGTTTCACCAAAAAATATAATCAAGCCAACATTAATAACCGAAAATCTTGAAATAGTAATTTCATTCGAGGTAATTTTTATTTTTCCTGCATGGGTGGTAGCTACTCCCGATAAAACTCATTACCAAACTTTATTCCCTTTTTATCTCTATGTATTGTAACTATGTAGTAAGAATATACTATAAAATACATCTATAATAAAACTTTATAATGTAATGAACCCAGAACCCATTCAACAGTTCCCCAAGCCCAGTGGGTCATAACGCCACAAACACATCCCACTAAATGCTAGAGGCTTCCGAATAATAGCGAGGGACTAGGTGTGTCATCAGGGAGAATATTCTCTGATTACCAGTGTGTATCATAGTGAAATTAAAATACATACAAGTAGTAGAAATAGATAGAATAATCATACAATTGATAATAAACAAGTTATAAAATTATACATATTTTACAATGCCAGAAGTGTCTCAAATACAAAATTAAGATTTGGTTCATGTTTCAAAAAGAATTTACAAATTTGGTACACTATAGTTCAATAAAATACATATATCAAAACTACCAAAAAGACCCAAATTGAAATATTTGATTAGAATTTTGAGCCTTAGCCTAGTCCCATTCTCCCATGCTCCTAAGCATGTCACAGAATCCACACTCAAAATATGGGAGAATTATCCTACCTACTCGTCCATATAAATAGTCTCTTTCAGTACCAAAGGGAAGCCCAAACAAGGTGTGTGACATAATCCTATTAGTAAACCCCCGAAAGGTCTATAAAATCCAGGATGTGAAATATAACAAGCTAATAAGAAATAAAATAATCAGGTAAGTAGTAAAAGTAATTGAAGATGTCCATGGCATGTAACTACTGAAACTATAATACTAAAATAACATCTCAAGGATCACTACAAAATATGGTGAATCTAATATAAAGGGAAGCTATAAGTAAAACACTACTATCCAAGATTACTACACCATGCATCCAATATATCAATTCATCCATGAATTTTCTATAAAACCATTCAAATGAGACCATTCATGGTCGATCCATATAACCAAACATAAAATTCTCATCATGGCCATGCCGTATGTCTAGTGAAAAACCACTAAGGTATGGATTCAAGGTGTTTAAGAACCAATAATCAACATCAAGTCCTATGATCATCTCGATGAAATTTTAGTTAGGCACTAGTTTGAACCGTAAGAGCATTTCATATCCTACATATCCTTTGTGGGTAATAGCAGTCCAAATCTGAGGGTTTGAAAATCCCAAGGCATCCCATGGAATCAAGGCCCATAGAGAATACTTTGTCCAAGGAATCCATTACTACATTCTATATCCATGGAACCAATCGAATGCATCAATTCATACCATTTATCATTTAATACCATATGAGTATACCCACTCGCATAACTATTTCACATTTAAATCATTTCATGAGTATATTTACTCATATATCTCATTTTTTTAATTTAAATATCAAACCATTTAAGAAAATCTAGACGAATATACCCACCAATTTAACCTATACCATTTATTCCATTAAACCATTTCAAACATGTAATATCAATAAAACATAAATCAAGGACGCATGACATCTCCTAAACATGAAATTTAATTCCATTTAATTATAATGTGGCTTCCTACAACTAGGAAATCATGATAACTCACCCCTTAGGCGGTTCAACCAAGGAGTAAGAAGGTAATTTCATAAGGCACACCTCTGGGTGGATATGGGTTAGGAAACAGTCACCGTCACACAACAACAAAACCTAAGGGCATCCCTAACTAGTTCGATTACATACCAATCAATTAATTAGTTCAAAATTGAGGTTGCACCAAAACGTATAGGGATATAAATACTATCATGTAACCAAATAAAGCACCAAAACACATTGGTATTTTATAAAACACCTACCTTAGATAAGAAGTGGAGTTCTCTTCCAATATTCTCTAAATATTTGACTTATATTGTGATAAATATGAAAAATAGACAAAGTTCCTAAAAATATTAAAAATCATCTTGAACATAAAAATAACAACCAATAACTAGATGAATATAGAATAGACAAAAATAATGGGAGAACTCATTGAGATGTATCTGATGCCTCTGACATATCCAAATTTTATATTTGGGAAACGAGGTTCCCTTGATTCATGGAATATTCAACTAGAAGAGCTCTATATGTGGGTGCTTGCTCTGTAACTAGAAAATAATCACAATTTAGGTTATAAAATTATTTTAATTTAATTTTAATTCTTATAATTTACTATAATTTAAGTAGTCACATGGTCTAGGTTCATGGTTTGTTGTTGGCTATGGGAATCCCCACAGTTTCCTTACACAGTTCGACTAACAATGTGGAAACCATGAAAATATCCTCTAAAAAAGTCTCATACCTGTCTTCAAGGATGTGCATACCATTTTGAATGATTTGGCCTAACAGTTCAACCTTACTCTACTCCCATAACTCACATAGTTTGTTAAACCATGTGGCCTGCCCCGCACAATTTACACTAACCATGCTATATTCTTAAATAATCCCAAAACATGGGTTCAGAGCTCTGAAGAAGCCCTTGACAGCCCTATAATCTCTATTAACTCAAGGATAATTCACATTATACAATATTTAAACATTAAAAATGAAAATAAATTGATCCATACTTCATAAAAAACAAATTTTATTAAAAATATTATTCTCACTGCAAGTGTAATGATACCATAATCATCATCTGAGAATAATTAAATGAAGTTTCATTAGAACCTTTTATTTTAAGTTATGATAGATATTATGAAAATTGGATACATATTATTTTAATTAAATAAATTTTATAGAGTAGTGAAACCAAATAAAAAGAGAGTCCTCCTAGCCTAGTTGACCTTAAAAAATAAGACCTTTTAATTTATATTAATCCATCAAGAATGTTTAATAAAGGTATTGAGTTGTTTCCATCGGTTATGTGAAATGAAATATTCCTAAACATCCAATTTCAATGTTTCAATTTAATATGTTTCATATTTATCTTTGGATGCACGCACCCATAGAGAAAATAATATTATGACTTCCAAAGTCAATATTACTTGAATAGAATTTATGAAAAGTTATAGTATCCTGATTTTGATCCCCCAATCAATAATGGGACTTGATAATATTTTATATCAAAACTAATTTCATAATACATTCCTATTTGAGTCCTATAATATGTTACATAATTTCATCTATAAGCTATAAAATAACTCTTTTGGGGCCTTTACCCTCCCAACGAGAATATGTTCTACCTTTTGTTTTACTATTTTTCATTCATCAACCAATGTTTTTACTTCCAATGCTCCTTTAAATGTCAATTTCACAAAATAATCACCATAGATAAGAAAAGTTTATTAGTTCACTTCTATAGATTAATTTTCTAGGTAAATAATAACATCATGAAATGGTTATTTTGTGGGTAATGGTGGGTGGTGCAATTATGTAAAAGATAGAAAATCATTTTTTTTACTCTTAAATAATTACGTGTGAATAACTAGTATCACTCAATAATTTCTCCCCACATCATCCACACATAATTATTTTAAATTAACTTATTTATATTTTGAAATGTTATCTCAAAAAAATGAAAACAAAAACAGCGGTATTCTGCTTCATGGTTTTTAAAATTTTCATTAATTTTTTGTTTTTTTTGATAAATAATTATTTTTTATGTGGATAAGGGATGGTATTTTTAATGATCAATGAGATTAGTTCACCTTTTGACCATAATAGAATGATGAAAACTTACAGTGTCAAAAATAATTGATATAGTCCAAATTCACCCACACTCATATAATAGATTTATTATTTATCAAAAATAATTTACATCGTAAGCTCTAGTATTTGGGGTTCTAGTTAATATTTTAAAAAATAAGAAATCAATGTTGTGGCTTCGTATATAGGGAAAATGAAATTATAAATATATTGATGTTCAATACAGGTAAACCTCTAAAAAACATAAAATGGTACCTTCTTATCAATAAATATCAATATTTATGTAATATCCCACACACATTAAATTAGTGGTAGAAAAGATTCATAATTAATTCCTTATTTTATCATTTATTATCAATTTTTTACAGTAGTTTTAACAAATTTTCTTTTAAAACATTAAGGACCATGGAATTCATAATGTTGTGTTGACTATGCCAGCCAATCATAATTGCACCAATTCAGTCTTCACTAAACAAAAAAATATAATTTAAATAAACTAATATAAATAATGTCTCCCAATACTCCAAGTTCTCATTATAGACGTTAAAAATTTCTCAAGGGAAGGGTCAAAGTGTTTTTAGTTTATAACATTGATCCTAACTAGGACATGGAAGGTGGTTAATGTTTTAATTGGGAAAATGAAAAAGGTGTATGAAATGTTAAATAAATTTGGATAAATCCTAAATAATGCCTCTATCATATCAATACACATTCACTCTAAGATATTTGTTAAAGGCCAACAATATTTACAAGATTTTAAAATAAATTCTATACTACCTCAAAAAACACAAAAAAGTCCTTCCCCATAATTATTTTTTCATAAAATCATGAATAATTCTTAAGAGTTTTCTGGGTAAGGATATGAGCTTGTAATTCAACTGCCTGTATGGTTTTCCATGGTTTCTAGGGGGATTATAATGTTGTTCAGATGTAAGGTAATGATCAAATAAGGTGAATTTGAAAAAGGGGATTCCAAAATTGGCACATAAATCACATTAACATGGATTTAAAAATTTCCATCATGATTTGATATAGAATTTAAAATAAAGTTATATGCATTGAACAAACTATTTATATAAAAAATTACTAGAATTATTTAATGTTTAATATAAAATTTATAAATTTTTCTAGTATGAATATTATGAAGTATGGAATAAATATTTGATAATTTTTAGTACTAAATATTCAATTAATTATCAAGTAAGTAACATTCATTTAATGCAATGAATGAAAAAATAATAATAAATAAACATATAAATTATTCCCTAAAAAACTCTAGTAGCCTCCCCACACCTAATTCTTGTAAACCTGACATTTATTTCTTAAATATGATATAAAATTCACCATAAATTGAATTATAATGATAATAAAATTAATATCGATAAATATGATTAGGTTTTATATATGAAGTGGAAGAGATAACCCATACAGGTCTTTATTTTTAGTATTCTCCCACTTCCTGTTCATCAACGAATAAGAAAGGCTACAAAATGAAATATTACTATTTAAATCAGACTAAAAAATATAAATGAATTCTTTTATTCTAGTAATGTAAAACCCTAATTAGTCTAATTTCTGTGAAGGTATTAACCGACTTAATAACCCTACAATCCTAGAACACATCATTATTTATTTAAAAATTATAATAAATAAAATTAAAACCATTCAAAAAATGTTTATTCCTTGATTATAAATATTTCTATTTAATCTATTATTTATGTGTAAGCTATTTTATAGCATCAAACATGTATATAAGAACACATAGAATATTTATTAAATTTTACTAAACAAATAGAAATGAATCATTAAGGATAAGTGAGATATTTTTGGGTTTAACTCTCCAAAATTTGTTATTGTTTTGTCTGTTCACTCTCTATTGAGTTTTAATTAAGTAAAATAATTCTATAATGATTAAACAAGTTTGAAATTTTCATGTTGAAAATTAGGGACAACTTGCTTCACCATGCTACGCCATGCCAATTTATAATCTGTGTAAAACTAAACATAGGGGAAAAAATAAACAATATCAAAATAGGTACTATTCATTGTTATTTTTTAATTATTCAATGATATATATATTTTTTAATTTTAACCTAATTATAAAACAATTTCCTTATAATGAAAACACAATTTCGTTTGTCTTTGATAGTTTTTAATATGAGAAGTTTAATTTTTAGAGGAAATACTAGATAATCCTAATTTTTTTGAAAAAATATATAAAATAATAATACTTAATTATAGTTCTATTCCCCCATCGAAAAAATATAAGAACATTTTATTAATTTGAAATTTGGGGAAAAAATATTGATATTTTTTTAGAATAAAACTAGAATATAGAATTAAGAAACTAAAATATTAAAAAAATAAAAGTAAAAATAGAGTACCCAACTTGAAACACCCCACTAAAATAATCCATGAAAATGGATTTTATTTAAGAAAATAAATATTATAAAATATTTTTATTCTTCACATGATGTGGTAGATTTTATAATAATAAGTATCTATTATTTTAATGGAAGAAGATAAAAAAAATTGGATTACACTATGAGTTTTTGGTTTCTTCTTATTTCCCCTATTACACAGATCATAACAACCTGAGTAATATAATCCAACATATTCAAATTCATTATTTTTTATTGTCCATAACTACATGACCATGGATGCCTCCTTCGCTCCCACTCTCTAGCATGTCAACACATTTCCACCATTTTTAATCTGGGATGGTATTCTTTGAGTTGTCTAGTTGAATATATAGTGACTAGTTTGGTATGTATAAAGTAGGTTGTGATGGTTCGTTAAAATTAGTTTGGGGTATTGAATTGGTAATTCCTAATTAAATGATATTGTAATTTAGTGGTTATTTTTTAAATTTTAAAAATGGGGTGAAATTTTATTTCACCGTTGTTTTGTTAATAAATTTTATTATTTAATATACTTATTTTTTTCCAAATATTATGTGAGCCATGGATCATTTTTGATAACATTAAAATACAAATCCTATATTTTATGGTCCTTAAAAGTCTGGATCTGCATAGTTCTTCATAAAAATTATGATGAGTATATATCACAATGAATTTGGATAGAGGCATCCCACCAGGATAGTGAGGTCGATACTGAACAGAAATAAAAAAATAAAATTTTTTATTGTCCATAAAATTTTCAAGGATCTTGTATGTATTAACGTCTCTGAGGATGTTACACGTCCTTGGTAAAGTGTCTTTAGTTGCAATGAGTTCATTGTTTTAGTTGTGATTCATTGTACATATTTTCTATTTAGTTGTATTTCATTGTTTGTGTTGTCTTAAACTATTTATATTGGAGTAATACATATAATCCTTAGAATCATATTGGTAATAAGTACCTAATGGGGTTATATCCTCATAATTATATATTTTCCATAGTATTTTCGTTCTAATATTTTCTTTTCTGTTTATTGTACTCATTTATTTTTCATTTTAAATCATATGATGATACATCCCTATATATATAGGCCAATTGGGATAGGAATGTGAATCCCAATGTCCTGTTATTAATTTTTTTATGTTTCATCAACATTGAATGTTGAATTATAATTCTTGAATTTATTCAAAAAGGTTTTGAATTTATTTATTGATATTAAATTATTTGGAGTACTATAATACATTCATTTTTATAGGTTCTGAGCAATGTGAATGTTGGTTTCTCCCATGCCGAACAATGATTTTTTTTCATATATAATGAATAATCCATAAAAAATGAATAATCTTTTCTATTGAATATACCAAATGAGACATGGAAAAAGAATCCAGGAACGTAAAGAAGGTCCTTTAGAATTAACATTATAAAATTTTTTAATAAAAATTACATCAGTCATGATATTCTTTCTTCAAAAATTTAATTTATCATTCAAACCTCTTTTTATTTATAAAATCATCTTAATGAGAGGATCCAATGTAGAATCCTTCTGAGGTGTTCTATATGTTCTCCAAACCATTGAAACACCGACCTTGAATATCCTTGTTTTAGTATGTAGGAACCACTATCCTTTCTTCATTAGTATTAACTATAAGATGTTATGATTCATTTTTAAAAACAAAGCTATTGTTATCCTGCTGTTGAGAGGAATGAGTTGAATTTTTTTTCTTGAGGTTGATAGAAACACTAGATATTTTATTGATATAATCTATTGAATAGATTTGTTGTGAAAAACTAATTACATATATCTCTAAAAGGATATAAGGCATAAGATATATATCTAGGGTTTAGTATTTTTATTTTAAAAAAATCCCTTAAAAAATATATATAATATATTATCCACTCCAAATAATTAAAATATTATAATATCTCTTAGAAAATAATAAACCACATGTATTTTTATTATATCACTGCACCCAAAACTCGACCCACTAATCCTCTTGTGATTTTATTGCTCTTCAAATAAATATTTTCAATGGATAAATAAATATTATATTCACTAAATTTTTAACAATATTTATTTAATATACACATTAACAAATAACTAATTATTTTTTATTATGAGAGAAAATAATAGATAAATAAATATTATAAATTCATGTAATAAAATATTTACCTTTTTATGAAATATATATTTAATATTATAATCACATGATTATTATTTTTAATAGCTAGTGATTTAAATAATAATATCAAAGAATCATAAATATGTATTATTAATTTAAATGATAATATTATTTATTCTAACAGTTAAATTCAAATGGAATTTAACTAAGATCATGGATACACATAGTATTTCCCACTCTATGACACTTCCATAATAAAATTAGTTGAGATTGTATAAATTGAATGATTTGAATATAGAAATGTGTTACTAATGTGACTCAAGATAAACATAACTTAAAAAATATCTTAATTTCACGATTTAGATATTACATCTCAAAAACAATCACATCATATAAGGACTAAAAGGTTTAGTGTCATAGATATTAACAATATAAACATATTATTTCAAACATATTATAGACATTATTTATAATAACACTCTTATAGTCACCTTTTATAAAAAACTCACATCATATAATCGTCTTCATAAAATGAGGACAAGAAACATAATAATGTAGTGAGAATAAAATCTATGTAATGGAAAACATATCATAATATATTTAATCATAAACCTAGAGGAGAACATGAGGATGAGGATAAGTACCTTATTAGAATATTATAATATCATATATAAAAATCATAAAACATTATTGAGCTACATAGGATTATAACCTTATCATGTATGAAGAATAAAATATATTATAGGGCACAAAATACATCTCTTTAAGTATAAAACATGTGTGCATGATAAGAGTGTAGAGTAATTTACAACGAAGGTGTAACAAGAAAAAATGGAATATAATGAAAATTATATTCATCTTATATATTGGTACAACATGATAAAAAATGTGGAAATATGGAACAACCATAACCATATGAAATCTATTGTGAGAAAACTCATTATGCATTTTCCTAGGTGAAAAAATTCACTATATCCATGCCTAAAAGTGTGAGAAATCTCATTATTCCCATTCTTTTGTAAAGAAATCAATTCTGTTCATGTGTGACCATATTGTGGGATATAGAAATAGTAAAATTAAGTGGAAGGAGATATGTGACCCCTTCCTATCATCATCCATGCATATGTGTGCCTATTAAAATCAATCATCATCATAACTTATTGAAAACATGGAAAAATGTGTTTCTTAATCATTTTAAAAAACACATAACATAACGTTAATAAATCATAGGACATAAAAATCCCATTTAATAAAATTCATCATATAATAATAAAATATAGATGGTGATTAAAAAACACTTCTTGAGAGATAAACCTTAGAGGATACATAAACGTTAAAAGAAAAATGTTTTTAGAAATATTTTTGTAGAATCTCATAGGCATGGAAGACTCATCTAGATAACATAAATAAAATATTTCAATAAAATTCATTCTAATGACCATTAAGGAAAAATGTTTTAGAGAATTAGTATGAAACATTTACCCAGAAAACCTATGTTCTATTTATTATTTTGACATTTTTTTATTATATAAGAAAATACTCAGTCAGTAATTAAATGTCAAAATAACCAAAACATTCTCTATATAAGAAATACTTATAAAAATTTAATTCTTTTATAATAATAATAAAATAGGGAAATATAGTCATAATAAATGGGTAAGATCATGTGATCGGTAAGGGTATTCATAATCGTTATCAATCAAATATCATAAGTGAGTATAAGATATGTAGAAGAGTATAAGTAAGATACATTTACCTAATAAAGTGTGAAAAAATTTGTAATAAGGGGTTTATTAACATAATACATTAATAAAAAATTTTTAGAGACATATGAAGAAAAACATGATCCTTGAAGGCATAACATAGGTATTATAACAACAAAAAAATTATAAAAATCTATCAAATATTGAACAAACATTATTATAGGGAAACATTACTTTCATGAGAAACACCATTAGTACACTCCCTTGGGGACAGATAAAATTTAACAACTAATACTTATCTCATGTGATATAAAATGATAACCAATGAATTAGAGGGATTTATTGGACCCCAATCATCATTAATACATACTTTTTACTTCCACTAGAAAATCATTCACCTATCATGTCATGAATATCCCATGAAAATAAAATTGGTTTCATAAAACAATAAAATGAAAATCACTTAATTTTTATAGAATAAAGAACCCATAGAAATAAAATGGTTTTAATTCAACACATTATATGGTAACCATGGAAATATAATGGGTTTTATTTAATTTTAAAATTTATTCATATACAGAAATCATTTATAATTCAAATAATAATAAAAAAATTACAAACCCATTAAAAATAAATGGGTTTCCCATGAAATCTATTACATTTGAGGGTAAATACAATTTTACAAAAATAATAAATTATATGGTATTTACAACATATAGATTAAGGATATATGGTTATGATAATAACTTTCTAAATATTTCAATGAATATAATATAGGTCTATATCATTCAATTATGGGATAAAAAATATTGTATTCACAAAGGAATTTCATTAGGTGAAATGTTAGGATTACAAAAAAGTGGATCATCATGTTGGTGATAGATTATTCCAAAAAAAGATAATGACATTAAAAATTACATTAAAATAAAGAAGGTGGATTTTATCAGTTGAGTAATGTACATGATCAAGTATATGATGTGATAAATAATAATGAATTTGATGATTTTTTTCAAAAGAATTATAAAAAAAATATAGAAATAGGAAATATTCTAGACCTATTGGAAGAAATTTAAAAGAAATATTTTATATATCTAGGATAGAAATATTTTATTTTTGAAAATAAGATAACATAGTGAGAATACATTCTATGAATTGAAAAAGTTAGAGGAATACTATGTTCACACATAAACAATAAAAAAAAATTTCAAATTTTTATGAAAATGACTCATACAAATAATGTTAAAACATATTTAAATCATTTAAAAGAATTTTATGAAGTAGAAAATTAACTTATTAAATTATTTAAAAATATATTTGGAGTCTTGAAAAGGAATTTAATGAATGCTAATATGAAAAAGGGAGGTTATTTAACAATAAGAATACGTGAGGAATGTTTCACATAGAAGAAACACATTAAATGATGTATGAGTCAAGGGGAAATGTTATATTAAGTGTATGTGTAAAAAACATTTATATGAAATAAAAATTACAAGGTGTATTATAAATAAAAACAATTCTCTATATTTATTATCATTCTAAATCAGTCATGTTTTTTTAAAATAAGAGTGACAATCAAAACCCATACTGTTTGAGTAACATTTGATAAAAAATACTTTCAAATTATGTATTATTTTAATCAATGTATATGTATTGACATTAAATTATATGGATATTCAAAACCCATGAATACATTAATATTTCAACAATTTGGATTTAATCACACCGTATTAATGGTATCATGATGCACATTAAAAAATAAATCATAGTAAATTAAATTAGAGAGAAATAACTCCTTACCTCAATTCTCACTTACTCTGAATACACTCTAACTACCTTCATAAAACAAGATATCATCACAATACACCATTTTATAGAATTTTACATATATATAACACTTTATAACCATTATTTAATATTATTATATAAATTTATATTAGTTAGTTATTATCTATTTTTTGACATCGAGGGGGAGTAAATAATGGATGATTATAAAGAGATTTATTTTTAATGTCATTATATAAGAAGAAAACTGTCCATATTTACTATTTATTATAGTATTATATTATGATTTTAATGAATTATATGTAGAAGATAATTGATATTAAGTCATTTTATAGTATGAATAAATCAGTTTTTTTCCTTCTAATTATCTTTTACATTGTATAATTTACCATGGTTTTTTATAGCACAAAGTGTTAATAGGTTATAAAATTATTCTTTCCCAAAAACATAATGATTTCATAAAAATAATACTTAACTATTAAAACCATTATTATAACCAATAATTTATGGCTATGATGAAAATAAAAATACACATCTATTGTGTGATAGAGGTGTTTGTCAACATGTTTGTATGTTTGTCTATTTTCATTTTAACATGGATATGGAAAATTTTTAATATGGTATATCAGTTAATAAAATAAAAAAAAATATTTTTTATACATATATATTAAATTACCTATTAATAAAATAGTTTTAAAGTAGTGAATGAAAATGAAACATGTTGGGTCGTAGAGCAGTGGTCTGCACAACAAATGAATGATGAATCTTGTATTTCATAATTGAAATGGTAAAGGTTATTAAATCTTATTCCATCATAATAACAACATTAAAATATAATAATGATATTTGTGTGGTCATTATAGGGTTATTTAAAGGTATATTATGATGAAGAAATTCAAATAATGATATTGAAATGAGAATGGATCAGTTATAAATTTAAACATTATTACTTGGATTATCTCCTTTACAAAGGGGCTTATGAATTTGAGGATGGTATTTTGAGATGAAAATAACCTATTGAATGTGGATAATAATTTTGAGGATGTATTTTTGATTGATTTTGGACAAAACTATGTGATTTGTGGTGTGAGGGTATGTAGGGAGAAAAGTTTCCCCTATTATAAGAGAAAATGGATGACATTTGTTTATAAATACCAAAAGCATTTTAAAAATATGAAGTCATTATCAAGGAAAGTAGATCCATAATTGGGAAATTATTATGTGGATAAAGAATATTGTTTAAAATTTTTTCAATCACCATTTCGCACACATTATTAATCACATTAATTTTTTCCTCTAACTTAAAACCTATTTACCCCATCTGATTTTAACCAAGGTAGAAACATTTAACTAAGTAATAAATATGATTTTATAAAAATATAAAAAAACCAATATTAAAAAAATATTGTTTTAAAAAATGAAATTTTCTCTATATTTGAGGTAATTAAATTTACCTAAAATAGAAAAATATTTTTTAAATTAAAACATATAATATAAAAAAATTATATGTAAAAAAATGTAGTACTTAGAATTATGTATTCTTAATCATATTTAGTAGTGATTACATATTAAATAATTGATACAATATTTATATATATATATTAAAAAATTAAATTAATTTTTTTCAATGATATTAATTTATTTTATTGGATATAAATCACACAATATTAATAAAAAAATAATTTGAAAATAGTGGCCTTAATATTATCACTATAATTAAATCAAACCATAATAATATTTCTTTTATGAATAAAGAAATTATATTAATAACAATAATTAATTTAGAAATAAAAATTCATAATATTAGATCCATTTAAAAAATAAAATTTTTTAATGTGAGAAAAACTAATTTTAACTTAAGAGCCTAAATCACAATTTTAAAAAGTGTATTTTTATGCTCAAAAGTTATATATAGAAAAAAATTATCAATATTATTGATTTTAATGATATATTTAGAATTATAAGAGGAAAAATATATTTTATATGTGTTTTAAATAAGTCCATTTTTTTTACCAAAATACAATTTAATTAAAATAAATGTCCAAAAATAGTCATTTATTTGAAAATATTTCTGATGTCGTAAAAATTAGGGTTTCTAAATTCCTTGTAATATTTTAAATGATTTTTTACTATTTAAAAATATATTTGAACATGAAAAACCTTTCATTTATTTTTGAGTTATAATTATTTCTTGATATAGTCATATATTCTATCATTTTACAAAAAATGCATTTTTAAAGTATTAACTCAAAAATAAAATGTTTTGGAAAAATCTGAAAATTGAAACCTAAAATAATATTTTAATAGTAATTAAAAAATTATATTCATTTTTTCTAAATCAAATTCTAATATATCTAACTTTATATTATCAAAAAATATATAAAATATAATGAAAAACAATTTTTTTAAAAAAATTATATTTTTAACCCTTATGTATTCGTAATATTATAATAAATAAAATTGTAATTTTAAGTATGGGAATATAATAGTTCATAATTTTTTGGAATTTAATAAACTAAATTTTTCAGGATAAAATATATAATAATAAAATAACCATTCATTAACAAAAATATTATTTTAATATTAAATAATAAAATTCTAGTTATAGTCTAAAAATTTTATTTTACTTGTCCACTGATATTAATATATTTCAACACACTAGAAGTGTTGTTATTATTATAATTATATTTAAAAAAAATTTTATGGATGAATTTAGTTTTGGTGTTGCATGTAAAATTGGTTATCAGTCATAATATTAGAAACAATATTTAGTTAACTGTTGGATTGTTTCACTTTTAAAAATTGTTGTAAGATATGACGTGTAAATTACTGTCTAAAAACTGAAAGGAAAAGATAATAATTTTTTTATTATTAATATAATGATTTATAAATAAATAATCCCTTAAATGAAACATGATCGGGATAATAAATCTATAGTGGTATATAGTCAAATGAAATGCCCTTATTAAGCTTTTTTACTCTGTTTAAAAGACTACATCCAAGAATCATTGAAAGAAATTCATTTATAAAGGTTGTAAATCAAAATATGAAAAATATATAATAGTAGAAATATCGTTTTTCATTAAATAAAATACGTTTGATAGGAAAAATTTAGAGATTAAAGAAAAAGATCTATTATTTAGAGTGTTTGTTATTATTATACATACAATAATTTTATTTCAAAAAATATTTTATCAAATAAGTGGTTATTGGTGATGAGAATTAATATCCCTATAGAATAAGAGGAAATAACATATAAAATAGAGGGATTTAATTATCAATTATTTCTTGAGAATTATTTTTAATTAAGAAAGACTATGAAACATTTAATTTTTAACATAGTCTATGAAACCCTTACGGTATTGGTAATATAAGAATCAATGGATCTTGAGAATAAGATCGTAAAATTGACATCAAAGTAAAATATAATTTTAGATATTTTCATATGTAAATTCAATAAGGTTCTAAATAAACCATGTAAAATAAATTATGGTGGACAATGTGAAAAATTTCTCCCAGAGTTGAAAATGAGACAAAAAACCCCATACAACCATAGAAACATTCGAGTCAACACCCCTTGAAAATTATTTTTTAAAATTTAAAAATAAATACCATTAATAATCATACAATAATAATAAAAATAAAAAATAGGAAATTTATTCTCCATTACTTATCAAACATGGAGAATAATAGGAAATATGTATCATTGAGTGAAAATTTGAAATAAAAAACTCTTACAATGGTCTTCATTAATTCCATGAATGCACTTGAATTCCTTGGTACCTTTAACTATCTCTTGAAAGTATATTTAGATATGAAGGGATTAGGATAACATATTGTGATAAGAGGCTAATTAATTTGATAGTGGATTCTAAGAGGATTAAAATTATAGAGATTCAAGATGATATTTCAAGTAATATGTGTGGAATGAAGGGGCAGATTTGTCCCCTATAATAAGTGAAGAAAAGGGAAATTTTATGAATAGACTTTACTTTTGAATGAAATAATTAATTTATTAAAGGATAAAAGACACCAAAAGGTCAATATAATGGTGTATTGTGTGATATTTGGTCAAAAATCCTAAAAAAATATTTTTTACAAATGTTTTAGACATGATGAATGTCACTTACCATTTTTTTACTTTTATATTATTTTTGTTTTTTCTCAGGTAGCTTATGTTTTTATAAATAAATAAAATAACCTATATTTATAGTTTTTTATGTGAGTAACCGTAATTAAATCTCCATTTAATTTAATTCAAAATATAAACAAGATATAATTAAATTTTATATTATAACATTTTATATACACAAGACAAGTTTTACTAAAAAATGACATTTTGAACTATTATGTGTTCTTAATCTTATTCATTATTAATTAAAATTTAAATCGGTGATTTTTTATAAAAATATAAAAATAAAATAAATTTAATTATATAGTTTATATCAATTTGATTTATTTTGATTATAATTTCACAACATTAAGAAAATAAGTATTGGATAATAACCCTTTCATCATTATCCTGGTGATTAACATTTATCATAGTAATATAATTAATATAATAAAAAATTAAACAGAGTTTATAATGAAATAAAGAAATATTTTTCTCAATTAGAAATCCATGTTTTTATTTGTAATTTCTATTATCAGAAAAATCTAATTTTTAATGTGAGAACGTAAAGACAACTTTTATTAAGAAATATTACTTGAGTTTCAAAAATATAAAAGAATAGTTTGATAAAATATAAATATTATTTGAAAATTATAAATATTAATTATAAAAAATATATATTTAATTTTAGAAAACTGATTGTCTTTTATGACATTTTTTGTTAAGTTAATGTGATAAAAATGATGGTTTTTAGAAAAATTGGTAATTTTCATTATTCACCTAAAAATATATTATTTTAGAAAAATATAAAAATTTTATCATATGATAAATTTACATAATCTAAATTAAAAAAATTAAATTCTTTATAAATATTAAAATTCATAAAATTTTAAATTTAACTTTTAAATTTGAATTATAACAAAATTATTTTTATAGTAAAATTAAGCTTTCTTTAAAAGTAAAAATGTTAAATGTGAAAAATAAATGTGATAAATAATAAATAACACTAAAAAATATCTTTTTATATCATCATAATTTATAGTTATACAACCCATCATAATCTCTAGGTATGATATAATAATATTGTATGCTCTCATGATAGTCGAGTGTAGTGATTCTGCTGGCATAAATATTTGGGTAATTTCTATGAGCATGAATTTATCTCACATACAATTTCAATCATAACATATTTTTCATGTTAAAATTAAAATTTTTCAAGAGAAAACTATAATGAAGCTTCCTCATTCCATATATTTGGAAAATGATCTTCATAATGGTGAATTCCACTAGAAGATTTAATTTATTTTCTTTTTGTTTATAGATTTTGTAATGTGGTTGCATCCTTTTAAACCTATTATCTTAATAGCCATATTATAACATAAATATTTTATTTTAACATATCATGGTTTTTTTTTATTTTAGTGTTTCATTATTAATAATAATTTAACATAATATTTACTTAACCAAGATATATAGTTATATTTTGGGTGATTACATTGTCTCACCTTAAATAAATTACATCCTTATAATTTTAATTATTTGTTAATAATGAAATAGTAAGTGGAGTTCATAAGATAAAAATGAAACTAAATTTAATTTATAATGTAGTTTAATAAAAATTGTCCTTGTTATGACTACTAAACTCATATTTTCACTCATATTTAGAGTATAATTAATGATGACTTAATATATAACTATTTTAGGTAAATACATCATTATTATGGGAGTAATTTCTCAAATGGAGATTATAGCCAACCATGTATTAATAAGTGATCATGAGTTTAGTTTTAGAAGTTATTTACCTATACTAGAAATTATCATCACCTAGATGTCAAGAGAACTAATCCATGCCAAATATCACCTCAAATTTGATTAAAAATGATATTAGGATTTTATAGGAAGAATACTTAAATAATAATCTATTAGAGAAGTGTTATATACTATAGGAAAAATAGTCATACAATAATTTGTTTATTAATAACTCAACAGCAATTCATAAGGGTGGAAATTTTATATTGTTTGAAATCATTCTGGTCTCCGATAATTAGGTTAAGTAATATACAAATATAACACTCGTAGTTCTTTAGAGGATGTAATGTGTTCCTTACACCAAAATATCTTCTAAAGTCACTTCCATAGTTTTGGGTTCATAAAAATTCCCTTATATTGGAAATATCTTGTGAATATAATACTTATTATCTATGTATTAGGAAATTCACTTTGATAATGCCCACGTTCTACAAATTTAAGAAATTGAATTTTCAGTGGTACTTTAAGATGAACTATTTTTTTAGATTCTAATATCTAATGACATATTCATATTTCTATATAAATTGGTTATTATATTCCCGCCTTTTCAACACATTAATCATCTCCCACATCCATCAAGACTTCCCCCTTGGTCATTCTTACCAATTTTTTAACATGATTAAAATAAAACATTCTTTCCTTAATCATCATCATCCAAAGAACTTTTCTAATACTCTATCATTCACTTATTTGGTGTGTTTAGAAACATGTCTATGTCTATGCTATTAATCAGGATTCTGGACAGTTAGATTGGAATAATCACATGGTTTTTCACATTAGATCTTATCTTGTTAGCATTATTATTGGTAAAATATATTCTTTCTCCATGTAATACACAATTAACTTTTATTCATAAATATTTATCCATTATTAAAACCAAAGGGGGTTAATTTTAATGAAGATAAATTAATATTTGAATTTATATAATGAAAAACTAATCCTTGAAATATTTTACTCTTTGAAACCATCACATTATCTTGCAGTTTAATCTAAATCACTCTCATATCAACCAAGGATTCTCTATATTATTTTTTCTCATACACATTAACCAAATTCCTAAGGTAATTAACCCTTTGTAATGTATTTTAATGAGAATGTGATTGACCAATATAAATACCCCATAAGTTTCAATCAAGGTATGTTGTTAAGCCTCTTCATTATTCCCTAGTGTACATCTGAGTTAATACCCAATACAAACCATTCAAGGTCACTACCCCAAAGTACATTAATTCCAGATCTTATATCTTGATATAATATCTCTATATAGATAATATTACTAAGAAAATCACACAATATATACTTATCAAATATTTTAGGCATATTTCCTATACATAAAGTTATCCATTATAATTATCCCTTAGGTTTCACTATTGTTTTCTAAACTAATAGTATAATTACAAAACAAATTTTAAAAAAATTAATCCCTCTTCTAATACCGTTTAAATCAATACAATCTGAATATAGCATAAACATTACACTAATTTAATGATTTATATAATACGTCTCATGAATAGTTATATAATCTGAGGACTAAAAGGTTTATTCTCTTGAAGACTAGATATAGAAACATTTTATTTTTTAAAACATGAAATAATTTCCTTATAATCATGATCCTATATACACCTTTTTTAGAGATATCACATGATATAATCATCTTCATAACTCAAGGAATAGAAACATAAGAAAAGGATGATCTAAGACGTCCAGTAATGGAAACAAATCATAATGTATCAAATCATAAAAAGGAAAAGATAAGGAAGATGATAAATATATTATTAATATATAATCAAAAAATCTTTTAAAATAATAAAAATTTAAAAAGAAACATATGATTATAAAAATACCACTAATGAAGCCCTAATTCTATTAAATGGATCAAAATATATCACAATAAACACAAAAAATGACCATGACATAAGGCATAACATGAAATCAAGGAATATCATGAAAATTATATACATCTTATAAATTTTTAATAACATGGTAAAAAAATTGAAATATGGTACAACCATAATCATAAAAAAATTGGGATAAATAACATTATACCCTAGACAATGTGCACAAACAGATTATATCCACACTTGAACATGTAATGAAACTCATTATGTCCATGACTGACTATTAAATGAGATATAAACCTATTTTAATGAGTCAGAGGGTGATATATGATAACCAAAACGCCATCCAAACATATTTTTTCCACATAAAATCAATAATCATTATATCTGACATACCAATTGAAATAAAAAATGGTTTCTTAATATTTTAAGAAACAAAAAAAATTGTGAACATTGAAGGTAATATAAAGTAATAAATATCATTTATAAGTAGGAATCATATAGTAAAAAAATTTATTGGGTGATAAAATTATCACTTCATGAGAGATAATATTTAGAGAAAAATAGAATATAAAATTCAAAGATTTTTCACAGAAATTTTTAATCATCATTATAAACAATTAAGTGAAACATTATTTAAAAAATTGTGATGGAAAATATAATTTTTCTAAAAAAATATTGTAAGGATTTGTAAATAAATTATCCCTTAAAAAATAAATCTTTCTAAAAACTCTTGAGTTGTAAATAAAGAAATTAAATGGCCATATTATGTCTTTAAAAAACTAAAAAGACCACATTGCAGAAATAATGAAATAATTTCATTTTCGAAAAATGTAAATTAATATATAAATAATAAAGAAGAAAAATATTGAATTCTTTAAATAAAATAACCTTGATGGAAAAAATGTAGAAATAGATAAAAAAATATATATTGGTATGAATGGGAGTTATTCTTACCAACATTATACCTTAATTTTGGAAAACAATTTAACAAAGAATTAGTTACGGATGATGATAAGTACTTTCCCCAGAGAATAAGAAGAAATACCATATAATATAGTTTAATATAATGATAAAAGAATTATATTCAATTATATTCAATTAATAATGACTATAGACTAGTGAGATGGAAATTTAGTGAATGAAAACCTTATGGTATTGGTAACACAAGAATAAGGGATATTGATAGGATGATCCAAGAATAGGTATTAAAATCTCATGAAATATAAGATAATTTAATATGTCAAATCAATCGGGTTTTAAATAGACTATATAAATGAAATTATGTTTAACAATGTCGAAGATATCTTACGAAGTTGAGAAAGAGACAAAGAAACCCTAACAACCATATAAATAGTTGAGTTAAAAAACCCTAGAATGATATGATTTCAAATGAAACATTATATACCGAGACTAATTAGAGGATCATGATATGAAATATTTATGTCCAGGTAGTTACACTATTACAATGAAAACATAGTGTATCATAGGAAATATTTCTCAATGAAAAAAATTGGGATACATGAATATCTTAATGTTGACTGAATTCATTCTATTCATGAACCTAACTCATTGGTAACATGAAATTTCTTCTGAAAGTCTCTAGGTAAATGAAGGGAGTAAGATAAAATATATCCAAGAGGGGACAATTAACATGGCTCAATAATCTAGGTGTCGAAAAAATATAGATATTTTGAATAAAGTTTTAATTAATGTTTGTGAAATGAATGGGTGAAAGTGTACAACATTTTAATTAATGAAATTGATTTTTTTGAGTACCATTTAATTTTCAATTATTTCATCACATTACTAAAGGATAAAAGACTAAAAAATTTTAAATAATGGGATTTGGGGTGGTATTTGGATGAGAAATACTCCACCAAAAATTTCCAAACACGTTTTAAACATTTTGTGTATCCTTTACCCTTATAATGTATCATTTACATTTTTTCTCTTTTTAGCATGGTGAAAAGTTTTTACCCACGTCACAATATTTTGAAAAAAAAATATCCTATATGAAAAAATTGGAAGTGTTGAAACAAAATTTAAGCTCCATTAAATCTAATTCAAATCCAATATAATATAAAATTATCGTTTAAATAATGTTATATTTTAAAGCGGAAAACTGTTTTTATAGAGAAATGTTGTTTTAAATATTATGTGATATTAATATTATTTATCAATGATTAAAAATTTTATGAGTGATAATTTCTATAAATATATATGTGAGAATAATATTAGTTTCATTATATAATCTGGATTAATTTAATTTTTAATTTAAAAATAATGCAAGATTAATAAACCAACTATTTGATAATAACCCTTTATAACTTATATAACACCCCAAGATTTTATTGTATGTATATTATTAAATAACTTCAGTTTATCTGATATCATGAATTACATAAAATTATGATCATGAACAAATAGTTATGTAATATTAAACATTAACTTGACCATTGGAATATTAATATGACCATTAATAATAGTAATCTGGCCATTAAAATAACAACCTCACTTATGAATGTATAAATATTTTTTTTTCTCATAAATGAATATATGATATATTTATATCATTTATGATTTAAATACATTTTTAAAAAATTATAAATTAAGTTTTGGTATTTTTTTGGAAACATAAATTTTTATCTAAAATTTCATAAATAATAAAATGATTTAAAAGAAAATTTATCTTCACAAAATATATTAATAAATTAATATTTAGTTTTTTATAATGATATTATATTTTTGTGCGATCATAATTAATTTTTCACAGTGTCATAAAATGGGTTATAATATTAATATCAATATTTTTTGAAATAAAAGATGAAGTTAATTAAAAATTAAACTTCTCACATATAGAAAATTATTTTCAAAAAATAGAGAAATGTTTCTAAATCTATAAGTTGAAAAATAGTTTGGGTGAATTATTGGTATTTAAAAAAAGGAATGTTCGGTGAATAGGGAAATATGACAATTTATAATATTTAACATTATAAGTAAATAAATGAATTTTTGAGTCAATAATGATGTGAGAAGCCATTAGTTTGAAATCACATGCATCAGTTACTCTACAGAGTAAATAGAATTAATAATATTTATATTCTTGATCTAAAAAAATAAATAAAATAATTAAATAAAAAAACACCCCTCTCCTCCCCAATAATTACCACCCTCACCATCCCTTCACCACATACTATTTATACCTTGATACTTGTCTAAATTAATCCTAATCCCCTTCCAAAGCCTCTTCATCATGAATAATTCCAAATATTCTTTATAAAAGTGTAACACCTCACTACTTGACAATAATTTTCCTTTCAATTAAAATCATTTTTTTGTTATATTTCTTTATACAACATAATAAGTTTTGTTTTTTTACACACAATACTGAGTTCCTTTGATAGAATATAAGATATACAAGACCAATCATAGAAGTATTTAAAACATCTCAATAATTTAAGATACATTTATTTTAATATTATATATTTAATATAATGTTTTTACATTCATCTAATATGTTAGATAGACATATGATATAAAAAAATCCAGTTTATGAATAAAAAGTTGTATTTTTCTAATGCCAGTTTTCTCCTTTTAATGTCACATCTATTTTTAAAATATAACATTACCATTATATAATTATTTTCAATATAAACCACATTTTTTAATGTAGAGTGTCGAAATTAGCTTAGGGAGATTTTTTTGGATTTTTCTGAGTAGTTTCATTATTTTGATAAACAATTAAAAATACTGCCTTTTAATTGAACAATTCCTTTGCTATTAAATAATTTTTAATGATAAATAATATTTTAAATATGTTTTAAAGTAACAATTAATCAATTTTACATTTATTAATCCAATTGATGTTACTGTAATCATTATTATTTAAAATTTAGATATAAAAACATAATGAATTTTTGAACATGTTACCTTTAAAAGCACCTTTCTTGACACGTCTATAGGAATAACATTATATATTAATTTTCCAATTTTATGGACTAAATTTCAAAAATTATATATATATACATGTTTGGAATAATTATAATATTTATAGTCTAGTGATATAATCATAACTTTTGACCGAAATTATAAGCATATGTAACTAAAATTAATCACAATGATTAAGTTAAAATTAGTATACTTTATTAAATCCTAGACCACTGTGGTCCATTCCTTTTTGAAAATAGTGTTTGAATTTCTCTTGGGGTTAATTTGGCTTGTCTCTGGTGTTTTTCAAAAACCCAGTTCCACCAACATGATGGCACTCGTAACAGTCACACCACCATTGTCACACCATCACTGTTGCACCTCCACGGTCGCACCATTATGGTAGCACTGTTACTGTATGTCACCCTTGCGGAATTTTTTCAAGTTTCCTATGTTTTTCCAGTTTGTACCGTCTAACATCTTATTTAAAATAAACTAAGTTTCAAGCCTTCCTTTGGATGTTTTACTGAAATTTTAAAGGGTATTAATTATATCTGTAAATATTGTAATGCCCAAAGATATTTGAGATACCCAAACTATATGATCTTGACTGTGATTCCACATTATTGAACATAAGAATATGTTCTTCCATTAAAATGTTATTTAGAACATCAAATCAATAATCTTCCCTTCCTAGTATGTTTTCCATTTCCACATGGTGCACCTAGATACATCCTCACCAGAAAAGTTGTGCACCTTTTCTAGAGCTCTCCTACTCAGCTTTTTGGTAGATATTTCATGCTGCTCCTGTGATCCCATGTTCATGGCATAAGGAGGAACTTCGATCCCTTCATCATCCAAGTAAGGTTTTCTTCTATCTCTTTTTATTTTTTCATCATGTCAAGTGGGTGTACTATTTATTCCTTAAGAGTAACACCTGAATACTTTTCTTAAAAAAAGAAATAAACAAGAAGTATACATGATTAAAAGATAACAGGGGTAAATAAGATAACAGAAACGGAGTGGTTTGATGTTGATCTCATATTTTATTTTTCATCCTTGATTATTTTATGGATTTTTTGGATGCATGCATCTTGAAAATCATGATTGTTGGTGATATATTCTTATGAAATAGTGGAGTTATATTTTGTTGTGATGCTTTGATATACAAACCTAATATAAAAAATAATAAAACCACAGATAATCAATTAAATAAATAGATTAACCAGGATTAAACCTATTGTGTGATCAACCCAGTTATATTAAAATTGAATTAAAGAACCTATGTTTGTTAAATCTGAATACACTTTAATTGATGTAAGTGGTTGTGTACTCTTTGTTCTGGTTTTGTGGGATTAGTGTTTGCGGTGGCATAGGGGGTGTGTTGGTATCCTAGTTTGAGAGACTAATTGATTGTGGAATGTATGGAATTGTAGGCGGTTGGGATGCCTTTCTTTGTGTTGTGGCTGTGGACCGATGTTGTTATGTGGGGATGCAGGGTGGTTATGAACTTGTTATGTAGTGGGAATACATCTGGGAATTGTTTGGGCATCAGAGATATAGGTTTGTGTTGTGAGAGAATAATTTTGTGGTATAATTTTGAATAATGAATTATGGTAGTGACTGAACAATTGTCTAGGAAGATTGGGAGTTTGTGTGGTGGACTACAAACCTAGTTTTGTTGTAGTTTTGGTAGGTGTATGGTTGGAGGTTTCCTGGTAGTGATGGAATAAATTAAATTGAACCCCTTAATTAATAAATTAAAGTGGTTAATTGAAATGGGGGTTGGGTTCATGCTTTGGTAGTGGGTATTGTGAGGTTGTGCATATAGGGGTAGAAAAAAAAGTGCTACTAGTGGGTTCATTTGTTTGGTTGTTTGAAACCCATAGGTTGGGATGAGTGCTGATTAAATATATGTATATTTTATTGTTCATTTTGATTTCTATATGCACCCCACCCTTTTTGAAAACCATGTTCCAAAATCTCCCATTTAATGGGGGAGGGTGTCTTTCCCAACATCCCAATGAGAGGATAGATGGTCGGTTACTGACTTTATTCTTTGAAACCTCTTCTAGTTTTAGAACAATCAAGCATATCTTGATTTATAGAAATGGATTGAGGCATACCAAATCCCAGGAAACTTCTAGCATGGGTTTGTTGTGGATGAAAGGAATAGGTGTTTGTGGTCCAGGTTTGTTTTCCCAAGTCTCTTAAAGATGTGGTCCAGGTGTCTTCAGGTGAGAAACATGGTTGTTGTGGCCCAAGTGTCTACGGGTGGGATTATGTGTGGTTTGAGGCCCAGGTGTGTGCGGGAAGGAAGAAGTTGTGGGACTATGTATGGTAAGAGTGGTAGCGTCAAGGCGTTATCAATTTGGAATGACCATTTAACTACTGGTAATGTAGTACGTGGTACCTAAATATTGATGTGTTTATATTATTACATTACTTAGCTTGTGTTATTTGGTGAGTGTGATTTGGTGGAGCTGGGTTGGATAGTATTCCACAGTTGTTTCATTAATGTTCTACTATTTTCTCTCAGTGACACTAGTATGTTCCCCCACATGTGGAATGGTAGCTTTAGTTTCCCTACTGAATGTACTTGTATGCTGACCCTATGTATATAAAACTTTTTCAGGTTTTAAGGAGGAATTTATGGTCCATGATATACTTTACTAGATCGGGCATCATGATTAGTTTCTTTTACAGCTTAGACTCCCTTTCTTTTGGTACCTTACTCTGGAGTTGTGTTGTACTTTGTATCATCTTATCATTTGAACATCCATGTTGGAATGGATCTTCACATTACTTTAACTTTCAGTATTTGGAGTTTCTTAGGATTTAACATCTTATGTGATGATATTTTTCAATAAAAAGGGTAATTAATTCCATATTATGTGAGATTCTACACCCTTGGTGTTAGTTGCCTCCATGGAGCCAATTGAAGGCAGGACATGGGGGTCATTATCTATCCTTCATCTTTATGAAGGACGGGCATGCCACTTTGCTTTCCCTTACCACATCTTAAAGAAGTATGCTCATGAAAATATGATATCATAGGGGAAAATGTTGTTGAGGGGTAAGATGGAGTTTAGATATAGTTATAGTGAGAATTTAATGAGATGGTAGGGAAATAGTGTGAGGTGACCTTGGTCCGTGAAATAGGCAAGGGAAGACTGGCTAGGACACCGGATTTTAGGGCCCCATGTGATCTAATGTAAGGTCTCTAGACTTACTGAATGACCAAGTGAGGATACATAGATTGTAGTGTAGAGACCCTAGGAAACGAAAATTCACCGTAATGACTTGTATTATTAATTGAGTTGGGAGTTTCAGGAAATGAAATAAAAATTAAGAGTTAAAATGAATGAAAAATAAAATTTCCATACAACAAGGGATTAAGAGTTCCTTGTTTAATTTTTCAGAAATGGTACCCCAAACATTCTCCCTGTGTGGTATGAGTAGTTCAGGCCCAACAGATAGAACTAGTTGATCTGCGGAGGGCTAGTCGAGAGGAAGAAGATGACCAGTTGGAGAGGATGTTTTGTGCCTTTCAGTGGTGGACTCTGAGAAATTATGAGGGAATCACCTAAAAAGGAGACATAGAGTTGGATCGATGAGCTGGTGATCACTTTCATCTAGATCCATAATCAGATAAAGTATTAAATTCCACTAGAAGTTATCTAGGTGTGAAGAGTGACACATCATTGGTGGATGCTTTACCTCAGGGAGAGGAAGGAGACCAATGTCTCATGGGATGACTTTGAGAAGGTTTTTTGGGTGGAATTCCCTTATTCCATGATGTAGGCCGAGAAGAGGCATGGGTTTCTCTACCTCCAACAGGGCAGTATGATGGTGATAGAATTAGTGATCATGTTCAAGGATATCCAACAATTTTCTCTAAATCTCTTTCTGGATGAGGATTCGTGGGCGAGATGCTTAGAGAAGGCACTCCAACCTTCTCTTCAGTATATCATCACTCCATTTACTCTACTGACATACATGGATGCTTGGAATAAGGCTGATGTAGTAGAGAGGATGTGATCCTAGGGAGGTGTACCATGAGTGGGAATCTAGATGAGGTTTTTTAAGGGGAAGGTAGTCAGCAGCAGGTCTCCGGTGTTAGGGCCTTCCAGGTTTTGGCCAGCAGGAAGTAGACCGCCGATGATTCAGTTATGATCTCCTTGTATTCATCCTTTCACCATGGGTCCAGGACCAAGATTATTTGTCTTTCAAGTCCATGTACATCTTCTAAACATGTTCCAAATTTGAGCACCATATATTGGGGTGGGCTGGTTCAATGCCCACCTCAGTAATAGCGGTTTCCAGTCAGGCCTTTACAGCAATAAGGGTAACAAGCTCTCACCCCATCGAGGGTAGAAAATGATGGAGGAGGACTATCTCAGGGTTATTCTTAGGGAACTCAAATAGTGCGTGGTTAGGGAGGTGGAAAACTGATGAAGGGAAGTGGAGCTAAGCATGGGCAGTTTCATTCTATAGGGGTAGTAGGTCTGGCAGGTCCGGAGGTTGTTTAAAGTATGATTAGTCTTTTTAGTACACTTTCATGTGTTTTGTTTGATTCAGGAGCTTTTCACTCCTTTGTTTTACCTAATCCACCCCATGCTCTGGGAATATATGTAGAGGGATATCCCATTCCCTTAGTGTTGAATACACCAGTTAGAGGTTAGACCTGTCTATTTGATGTTTTTTGGGGATGTAGAATGATGTTTAGGCCACATATGTTTTGTGGGGAAATGATTATACTAATGATACAGTCATATGATGTCATCATGGGAATTTAATGGTTGTTTTATGTACACACATTTATCAAATATTTATTTAGGAGAGTCATGTTTTCAGGTATGGATGGCCAGGGCGTAGCTTTCATTGGCGAGCAGAATTGTTAGGTGGGCATCAAGCGTGTAAAGCATGTTCTTTCATTGTTGGCCAAGTTTTCAATGGAATCAGAAGACACAGAGAGAATTTATGTTCTAGTGGTTTTTAGAGAGTTCTTGGATTTCTTCCCCAAAGAGGTTGAGACTCTACCCCCCTCGACATGACATTGAGTTCGGGATAGACTTGCAACCTGGTACCCATCTTATTTCGATAGCTCCCTATCAGATGATGCCTTATGAGTTGTGGGAGTTTCATATTCAGGTTGATGAAATGATGAAGAAGGGTTTTTATCTAGATGAGTGTGTCATTGTGGGATTCTTCATTCTTGTTCACAATGAAGGTAGAAAGTGGTCTAATATTGTGTATAGAATAATGGAGACTGATCTAGGTGACCGCCAAGAACTGTTACCCTCTCTCGAGGATCAATGATCATTTTGACCAGTTGAAGAGATTAGGTTGGTTCATTAAGACTGATCTATAATATGGATATCACTATTTATGGGTGAAGGAGGGTGACATCCTGAAGACTTCTTTCAGGTACAGTTATGGGCATTTTGAGTTTTAGGTCATGCCATTCAGCATTACAAATCTGTTAGTTGTGTTAATGGGGATCATGAACTCTATTATCCACGATTACCTGGACGGATTCATCATCATGTTCATTGATGATATCCTAATACAATAAAAGCTATAGGAGGAGCGTACTATGAATATGAGGACTATCTTGGAGGTCATCTGACACCACCATCTCTACGGAATGTTTTCCAAGTGCATGTTTTGTACATGTGAGGTGCACTTACATGGAAATGTGGTGTCATAGAAAGGGACAGTAGTGGACCCCTCAAATGTTGAAGTAGTTGTTTCCTGGAAAGCACCCAAGAATGTGGTAAAGGATATTAGTTTCTTGGGTCTGACATGCTATTACTATAGGTTCATACCTAAATTATTGATAATTGCGGCTTCATCGAAAACATTAACCTGAAATGTCCAGTCCTTCATATAGGGTGAGTTGTGTCAGGAAGGATTCAACTATCTAAATGGAAAGCCGGTCAGTGCTCTAGTGATCATGTTTCCTGAGGAAGGGGTGTTGTTTGAGGCGTTTTATAATGATTTTTATCTAGGTTTGAGATGAGTGCTGATGAAGAACAATGGATTAATTTCTTATGGGTCTAGGATGTTACATCCTCATGAATGTAAGTATGCTACCCGTGACCCAAAACATGTAGCGGTCATGTTCGTACTGATGTTGTGGAAGAATTAACTCATTGGACAACACTTTGTGGCCTTATCATATCATAAGAACTTGAGGTATATCTTCTCCCAGTGAGACCTAAACTTCCGACTGTGGATGTGGGTGGAGTTTCTCTAGGAATATGAATTTGAGATATCTTATACCTTAGCAAAGGGGAATGTTGTGGATGATGATTTGAGAAGGAATTCTATGAAATAATGTCATTATAGAATCTGTAGATTCTTTGATGGTAATGGAGGAGTTGACTGCCTTATGCCTGGATGCTAGGGAGGACAGTGTCAGAGGATGTCTATTTCATATGACAGTGCAGTCTTCCTTGTTGCGGTTGGTAGAGGAGTCTCATAGGGGAGTCTGAGAGGCATAAGTGATGCGTGATTACGTTGACTAGGGCGATGCATTGGAAGGATGGTTATAGGATAGTCAGAATAAGATTATGTTCCATAGAAATATAATTTCCCCAATGTAAATTCACGAGGAAGTTCTCTATGAGTTCCATTGATCACCCCTGGTAGTACACCCAAGGGTTTCCGTGATGTAACAAGGCCTAAGGAAACAGTTTTGGTTGCCTGTGGAAAAGAAGAAATTTCTAGATTTTGTAGGGAGGTTCCTAGTGTTTCAATAGGTGAAGACTAAGCAACATGTTCCCAATGGTCTGTTGCAGCCCATAGACATTCTCGAGTGGAAGTTCGATGAAATATTGATGGATTTTGTCACAAGACTACCAGGGCTCAGTGAGGCGGTGATGCAACCTGGTTAGTAGTGGATTAATTGACGTGATCAAATCACATATTGGTGACCAAGGAGTTGAGCATAGTGGATACCTTATCACAAAGGTTTGTTGGTGAAGTGGTGTGCCAGCATGGAGATCCAAGATCCATCATATCAGACTAAGATTCACGGTTTACTTCATAATTCATGAGGGGATTAGAACATTATTTTTTCACCTAGCTACACCTCAGCACTACTTTCCACCCTCAGATGGATGGGCAGACTAAGAGGACCATCGAGATGTTGGAGGACATATTTCAAGCATGTGTCTTGGACTTCATAGGATCATTGGTATGTCACTTTCCTATGGTATATTTTTCTTATAAAAATATTTATCACTCTACCATTGGTAGGGAACAATTCAAATCCTTATACGGAAGACCATGTCATTCACTTATATGCTGGACAGAGATTGGGGAAGCTTCCCTTCTTTGAATAGATGTAGTTAAAAGAAAGAAAGAGAGGGTTCAACATGTGCGTTAGAGGATTAAGGCGACACCTGATCGATAGAAGTCATATGACAATTATAGGAGGAGGCCTTTGGAGTTATTGGTTAGGGACCATATGTTCTTGATGATTTCCACTCATCATGGTCAACTGAGGTTTGGAAGAGGAAGGAAGATCTCTCCCAGGTTCATCGGATGTTTTGAAGTGTTGGGATGAGTTGGAAAGGTGGAATATCAATTGAAATTGCCACCATGGTAGGAGAGGATCCATATCATTTTCCATGTGTCTCAGCTCCATTGGTATTAACATGATGACTCCCATGTCTTTTACTAGGGAGAGTTGGATATTAAGAACGACACTGAATTCATGGAGCGACAAGTAAGAATCAAGGATCATGTGGAGAAGTAGATTCATGGGTGATCTATTCCTTTGGTTCATGTGCTCTAGGGGAATGGTGTCTTCAAGGAGAGTACTTGGGGGCATGAGTCACATATGCATGACAAGTACCTAGATATGTTTTGGAGTTCTTCTCCTGTGTTTTTTGCTATTGTTCTTTGAATGTGACAAAATTCTTGACCTTATTTGTAATGAGGTGAGATATTTCTTTGAATATGTGTGTGTTAAAACACATGATGTGTGGGGAATGGGGGACCTAATACCTAATCAAGACACATTAATACAGATGTGATTAAACCCATGTGGGGGAGTTAGTGCTACCAGAAGCAGATAATATCTTAACATAGAGGAAGGAGATCCCTAATCCATGTGTCTAGAAAGTGCAACCTTTGGTGTTTGTGTGGTTTCTTGGGGATGTGGAGCATTAGTGTTTCTACAGTTTTTGATGTCAATGTGGTTTTCTTGGATGTCACGGTTTTCACTCTAGCTTTTGAACAACACATGGTGGGTTGTACTTGAGAGGTATCTTATGAAGTTATTGTCAGGACCCCTCCATATCATTTTGTTTTGAATTCTGGAGAATGAGAATGTTTTTATAGGTATTTTATGTAATTTAAAAGACCTCTCCTCTCCATTATTTTGTGAGAACCTAGTGTTTATAGTGTTCTTGGGGGTCACTGTGGCTTTTCCCTTGAGTTTGTCAAAAACCTAGTTCCACCAATCAATTTCACTGAAATGGTGGCAACGTCATAGTCACACCATCATAGTCACACTGCCAAAGTCGTACCATTATGGTGGAAATATTATAATGGCACCATTATCATGGAACTATTACGATGTCTCGCCAAACAATGTGTCACCCTTTTCCAATTTTTTTCTAGTTTCCTGAATTTTCCCAGTTTCACCCCTCTGACATATTATTTGACATAAGCAAAGTTTCAAGGCTCTCATTTGAATTTTAATGGTGTTTCATAGGGTATTAATTATTAATTTAAATATCCTAACATCTTAAGCGATTTGAGATACCCAAACCACATGATATGGACAACGATTCCACATTAATGACTTTTGAAAACCGTTCTTCCATTAAAATAGGATATGGCTCTTCAATGTAGGGATCTTCCTTTCCTATAGGGTTTTTCATTTCCCCTTGGTTCACCTAGATCATTCCTACCTAGAAACGATGTGTTCCTGTGCTAGAGCTCTCTTGCTCAACATTCATAGAGTTCTTTCCTATTCCTCATGTGATCCCTTATTCTTGGAGAAAGGAGGAATTTTGATCCTTCGAACATCCATGTAGGGATTTATTCTATCTATATTTATATTTTTATCATGTGGGGTGGATATAATGATGATTCCTTATGAGGAATGGATGAATATGTTTCTTAAAAGGAGAAATAATCAAATATTAAACAAGATCAAAAGAAAACTAGGGTAAATAAAATAGCAGGAATGGAGTGGTTTGAAGTTAATTGCCTTTTGTTTTGTTATCCTTGATTATTTTATGGTTTTTTGTGGTTGTATGACCCTTGAAAATCATGACTATTGGTGGTATTTTTATGTTAACAAGTGATGTTCTTTTTTTGTTGTGATGGTTTGATAAACTGTCGTAACATGAAAAATTGTTAAACCACATATACATGGTTAAATAAATGGATGCCCCACAATCAAAACTATTTTGTGATCACCACAGATATATTAAAGTTTTATTAAAGAACCTCTATTGGTTAAATATAAATACACTTTAATTGATCGATGTTGTTGTGTACAGTGTGTTCTGGTTTTGTGGGCTTAGTGAGTGGTGTGACATAGAGGGTGTGTTGGTATCCCAGTTTGAGAGACTGGTGGATTGTGGAATGGATGGGATTGTAGGTAGATAAAATACATTTTTCTGTTTTGTGTTTATGGAGAGATGTTCAGAAGTCTGAATGTGGGGTGGTTATGAACTTGTTATGTAGTGGTATGTGAATTTTTTGGGCAACAGGGCTATAGGGATGGGTTGTGGGAGAAGGAATGTGTGGCCAAATTTTGAAGAATAATTGTTAGAAATGAATAAACAGGTGTCTAGGAAGATTGGGGGTTTGTGCAGTGGAATGTAAAATTTGTTTTATTGTTTTTTTGGTTTGTTAATGGTTGGTAGTTTCCTGGTAGTGCCGGAATAAAAAAAAGCTGACCCCATAATTAATAAACACCAAGTGGTTAAATAAAAAGGTGTTGGGTTTATGCTTTTTTAGTGGGATAAAATTTCATGAAAGTGACCTATACAGTATGTAATGTAAGTAAAAAAATCTTCTATACCATTAACATTTATAAATCATTGAGATATTGAAATAAATCATATTTTTGGATATACAAATCATTTTTTGACATAAATGAGTTATTGTTATAATAATAATTTATCATTAATATTTATAGATGAATTAGATACTTAAATGGATTTAAAAATGATAAAAAATGATTATATAGTGAATAATAAAATAAAATAAATGATTATAAAACTTGTAAATGTGATGAAAAGTGAATTAATTATTGTTTTCTCTTATTTTTTAGATGTATCAGTCACATTACATATCTTTGAATTTAATATATTTCAATTACATCATTATCTTGATATTCTAAAATTTAATTTAATTATATAATGTCAAAATGAGAATTAATGTTATTTTATATTAAATTATAAAATAATTAAAATTACTAAAAATACTACATTCTTTCAATTTATTTATAAATGTTAACAAATATCAAATATGATCTATTTACATAGAAAATGATCTTTTATAATGATAATTTTTATAACACCCTTTCTCCTAATCTCACAATAATACATGATTTATTTCATATTATTATACTTATTTCAACCCATAAGATAAAAAATTCTATTATATTTTGGAATTTTTTAAATTACCTAACAACTTAAAATAGAAAAAAATAACACCTTTATTGAAATCTTCCTTAACATTCTTTCACTTAAAACTGTAGGGGATCACTTAGGGACATGCTCAATAAAGGGGTGAGATATAAAACATAGTAAGGGAATAAACATGGAATAACATGAAAAAGTAATACATGTTAGACAATATACAAATCAGTGGGTCATAAAAGGAACATTAATAAAAAGGCATGATATAACAAGACAGTCATAAAATAGGTAATGTAGAAACAAATTAAAACACCAGATAATAAACATTGGTCATGGATAATTGAAAATAAATCATGATGGAAAATACCCATAAAGGAATCCTATTCACTAAAAATCCTATAATGAAGTATCATGTTACTAAACACTACTCAATGTCGTTGAGTGATATAAAATTATGGGTTCATCTATCACATTCATTTTAATCTCATGCTTAAATGTGCCACATAGACCACAGGACATGGATTCATTCATCATCATATTTTATTCCATGATAAAAGAAAATTTAATACAAATATGTAATTCCCTAGGAAAATAAGTATAATTTTATGAAGTTGAACACCCTTGATAAGAAATGGGTATGATATTTAATAAAAACATCTTCTGGCAAGGAAAATTGGGGGGATGTTTTATCTCCATAACGACATCACTTTAAATTCATAAAATCTATTGATGAGAGAAAAATAGGTCTTTGATAAATTTTAAATAAAATAGATAGTAATAGGGAAATTTAATTACATATCCCAACATAATGTATTATAAATATAAAGAATAAGATAATAAAAAACATGAATAAAGAAAAGAAGGGAATGATCCCCTACTTGAGTGTGAGAGTAAAAATGATTGGGAAGAACCTATTGAGAGTTTAGGGGAACCTTGGGAGGATTCTATATTATAAGGGAAGATTATTTATATAATCAAAATAGTTTTAGTGATGATAAATTTGAGATTGGTTGGGTTTATATAGCAAATGATTGGGGATTTCATTAATATTTCTTAAACGTAGGTTTTGGACTTCATGTAATAGAATAAGAAACAACATAAGATTTACCCTAGTTTTTGCCCATGGTTTCTACCAAATGGGATTGGTTTTCTTCATTCTAGATGTTCAAGGTCTTAAATTAACAAAATAACACCCTTTTGAGGTGGAAGATTGTCAAAATCTTAGAGAAACAATTTTAAATTCATAAAATATATTAATTGTTTTGGTGGATTCATAATTTCTTTATAAAATAAATTAAACAAAAATAAAATCAAATTATCTTAAATCAAAAACCTATATTTGGTCGTGGATATGATTTATAGTATCTATTACATAATGTTTGGGTCATTATGATGTCGTAATACATAATGTATATTTATACGTTACTTAATGTTTAATAGAAAACTCAATTGTCTCATAAAATTATGAAGAATTGAGTATTGGATAATTTCAAAATTATGATTCCAAATTAATATTAATTTTAACTATATAATTTTATAAATATTTTAATTTTCATTTTAATATAAAAAATCATTATTGATTGATAAATGCTGTATTTTTGAAAAAAATAGTTTTTAACCCTTATAAGAATTACATTTGAATTAATTAAAATTATATGACTATTTTTATTTAATAAATATTATTTTTAATAATATATTTTTAAAATACTATTTTTTTTAAAAAAAATTCATTAATTCATCAAAATAAATTTCTTAGTTGAATTTGAATATTAACCAAAAATAATCTATGTGTTTTATTTTATAAAAATGATATATAAAATAAAAATAATATGATGAAAATATATATATTATTCTATAGAAAATAATTCATATAATCATATCAATAGGGTCTTAATACATATCCATTTAATAAACTAAAAAACCTCTAAGAATAAGGTGTGTGATGGTGATACTTTCATAGGGGTGGTTCTCTGTACATGGTTTGGGTTGTGATCTTGATGAGAATAAGAATTTTATGTAAATAGAACACCTCATGCTTATTTTTTTGGATATCTAATTAGGCTTGGTTGAGGGAAAATAAAAGATATTCAATCTCCTTCTAAAGCTTAGATAAATGGGTTTCATAAGGTACTATCCTACTGGTTGAGGACATCACTTTTTTTTTATGTTAATTGAATTTTCTAAAACCCTATATTTATACCAATCATGTGATAACTATTCAATGAAAATATTACGAGTAGTAATGAAGATCAATATTCATTTGAATCTGAAAGGATATAATAAAACCAAAGGAGTGAATGATTTTTCGTTAACCATATTACATAATAATATAATAAAAATCAACTCAAGGGAAATTATATTTACAAAATATTAGGATATTTAAATATTCCCCCTTAAGAAAATTTTCCATTGATATTTAAATTTCCCACACTAAAATAGATGAGGGTTACTCTATTTCATCAATTCCTCCAGTTCCCATGGCACTTCTTCAAACTTGTAGTTTCTCTACATCACTTGAACCAGGTGCATTGCCTTATTTCATTGAACTTTGTCTCTCTAATTTTGGATCCTTAATAGATGCTCCTCATAGGAAAGATCATTCTTCAATGGTACCACCTCCAGACTGAGTAAATGTGAGTGGTATGGTATTTACATTCTCAAGAGGGATTCATGGAATACACTATGAACTTGTGATAAGTTTGGTGGGAGTACAACTTGGTAGGCCACCGCTATGATGTTGTCAACGATTGTAAAAGGTCTGATGAATATGAGAATAAGATTTCCATTCATCCCAAATCTCTTCAATTTATTCCATAGAGACATGTGGAGGAATACTTTATCTCCAACTATGAACTCTAAGTCATGATGATGATTTTTATCATAGCTCTTCTTTTGACTCTAAGTAGTCTTGATTTACTATTGAATGGTCTTAACCATTTCCAATATTTCCCCAACCATTTAAGGACCTAGCAGTTTGTGTTCCCAATATCATATCAACATGCATGTGTTCTACACCTCTTACCATTAATGGATTCATAAGGCACAATTTGGATTCTTGAGTGGAAACTTTAGTTGTAAGAGAACTCAACTAGAGGCAGATGTTGGTCCCACTCCCATTTCTTTTCAATAGAACATGATAAAAACATGTCTTCTAGTGTCTGAATAGTCCACTCATATTTTACATCAGTTTGAAGATGATTGGCATTACTAAAGTTTAGTTCAGTTCATAGATCATGTTGGATACATCTCCAGAACATAAACGATAATCTAAAATCTCAATTGGATACAATTTTTAGTGTTACTCCCTATGTCCTTACCACTTATCTAATTTATATTTGTGCCTCTTAATCCAGTGATTAGTCCTCTTGAATTGTGATAAAGTGAGTTGTATTTATAAGACAGTCCAAAAAATACCATATAGTATTATTTCCCCTGATGTATTTGGATGTTTGGTGAAAATGTCCATAGTGATCTATTTCCATATCCATGTGTGTATGGGTAATGGTTTTATCATCCCATTACACATATTCCATTAAAACATCACGTTCTTACATACTAAGAACTTTGATGTATATTAATCAATCTCTTTCTTCATATTGTCCCTCCAATAGTATTCTTGTAGATTTTGATATATATATTTTCTTCCTAGTTGAATAAATAAATCCACACTATGTGCATCATAAAATAGTTCCTTCTTTTAATAATGATTTTTTGGCACACAAAATTGTGACCCAAATCACTCAATACCTTCTTCATTAACATTGAAACATATAGATATTCTTTTCCTTATATTTTATACACACCTCTGAATTCCCACATTCTATTTTTATGAACCCCTTAACCTATCCAGTAGGGATAGATGGGAAATCATTTTTGAAATGATTGATGATGTGCCTTCCTTTATGATTCCCAAGTCCATTATTTTAAAATATATGAAGACTAGTTCCTTATAAATTCCCATCAATGATAAAATTTGTTGATCCTTTCTACATAGAGTGTCTACCAATTTATATGTTTCCCTAGATGGTAGTTAATTTACCATTTATTTTCCTTGTTTATATCTAACCATATTAATAAGCATATATTCAACTTATTCTATATGGATTTATACTTGACTCTTTTGTGATCTATATAAATTTTAAAACATCTCCTAAAAGAGATAATGTTTCCATATTTTCAAAGTAAAGATAACTATAGTAAACACCAAATCATGTTTTGGGTACCCAATTTCATGAACAATCAACATACATAAATAATAGGAAATGACTATTTCATTTTTCATTAACATACAACCCAACCCCTTATTTAAAGCACAACTGAATAACATAAAAATATATCCACTTGTGGTTTGGGTGATCATTGGGGCAGTGATAAACCACTTTTTCAATTATTTTAATCTCTATTCACATTCATTCCTCAAATAAAACAAAAATCCCTTTTATGTTATCCTAGATAGAGGATTTAAAAATTAAGATAAATTTCTCACAAATAAAGAATAGTAATCAAATAATCGAAGGAAACTACAATTATCAATCACAAATATTTTCCAGGAACATCCTTAAATTTATTTTGTATTTTAACATTCCATATATATCCCATTTATTATTATTACATTCCCCAATAATGATACTTCCATCAATCAGAACTCACATTTTCTACACATTGCATAAAGCTTATCTTTTCTCAATGTCTTTAGAACAGTAGTCAGACTCACGTTATAATTCTCATTGGTTTTGAAGATTATTATGATATCATATATGAATTCGACCAAATTTGGTTTATGGAGATATCTAAATAAACTATTCATCATGTACTCGATTATTTTTTAGTGAATTAGTAAGTCTGAATGGAATTAATGTGAACTCACAGTTCCATTAACTTGTAAGAAAAGAAGTCTTGGGGATATCCCACTTCTTCACCCTAACATGGTAATACACCAACCACATATCCACCTTTGGAAAGTATTATATCCATGTAGTTGATTTTATAAGACATCAATACATATAAGAGGATACTTTTTATTTACTGTGGTCTTAATGAGTTCATGATAATCAATATATTGGCACATTGAACTATCATTATTATTATTGAAGAGGACTGGTGCACCCCATGGTTAAGCACATGGGTGTATGGAAAATTTATCAATATTATCAATTAGCTATTTCTTTAGATATTTATTTTCAAAATAAAATATCCTTTCAGAGTCTTAGATAATGGTTATTCTCCTGGTATAAGATTTTTTGAAAATTCAACTTATCAGCTAGGAGGAAGACCAACCAATTCCTCAAAAAATAGATCATCATATTCCTTCATAATATGTATGTTATAGAGTGGGATTAATTCCTTATAGTAAATCATTTAATCAAGACTCACTTTCTCCTAGGGAAATAATTTCAATTCATGACATCTTGGTGCTAAAGAAGATTCATCCCCCCTTGAACATGTACAGAAATGGGGGTCAATTCGAAATAAAGAGGTGGATCTCTTTATTAAGGAAATTTATATTGGTAATCTATATGGAAAATCTATCTGTACCTCTGACTTGAACAAATTATACTAGATGATGTATGAAAAGGATTTTTGGGAATTTCAACTAATTTTTTTTGACTGGGGAAGAGTTATATAATTGGGATAAAATAAATTCCACATTTTCCATTTTCACTTAAAAATTTACATTCATGCATTGTGGATTTATTTGAATAGTTATAATAATAATTTGTGATGTAATGGAATGCATAGAACTAGATTGAAAAGTAAATTAGCTACACCGAAATGAAATACTAGCATACCAATCACCACTTCCTTATTGAGATCCACATCAACAGATGTGATGAAAAAAGCTCTCCCTTGTTACCTTGGAGGTTTTTTTTGTCTCCAAAAAACACTTTTCTTAGGGAATTGGTTTTTGAAGATCCGTGGTTCATTATAGTTGAAGAAATGAACAATACTATAAGGATTGACTAGTGAATTAATTTCCTTTATAACTTTAGTGGGTTTCTCTTATGGGAAATCACTACCTAAGTGTCCTTCTTTCTTGAACATAAATTAACTCATCGTCCACCTTAGGCAATTTTTGGGGTGCTTATTTTTGTGTCGTTGACAAGTGTATTGTTTAAATTTCATTTAACCATCATATCTATCCATCTAACTTCTATAATTAAACTTCACCTTCCACATATTATTCTCGTGATACCCTTGAGATTCTCCAATCCCCATCTTTACTTGAGGGAACACCAAATATTTCATCATATCTATTTAATACCCAGATGACATGTGATTTTTATACAGTAGGTTTTTTTACAAAATAATTGGGGAACCTTGTATTAAAGGTTAATGAAAGTGATAGAGATCTATCATGAAAGTATTTATATGTTTTTCCACATACTCCCTGATAGATTTGATGTCTTTTTTCATGAGGTAATGGAAATAACTTTCCATTTTAAGAAGAAGAGTGTGAGGAAAATATTTATCAAAATCCGATTTCTAGAATTCATGCCACCCATCGCATTGATCTTTTACTCAGGCTTCATATTCTTGATCAATGACCCCCCAATGATCAGGTTATCCCTCCATATTTTAAATATCTAGTATAAAATTCTCTTATTTTGAATATTGAATGATGGAGAGGGAATCTCAGTAGATTTGATCCATTTTTTCTACTACTAAGGGATCATACGATCAATTGAATATTGGAGGCCTTTATCAAATAAAAGGAATCAATCATATATTGTTACCACAAAGGGAGATTCAGACACCCCTTATGATCTAGTTTTATTTTAAAAACATAAGTTAGCAGAGATAGTATCATCATGATGTTTGCAATTCCTTCTCCCTCCGGGTTGGGAATATAGTTTGAGAAATCATCAAATTTTCTTTCACATTTATTGTTTACCCATTTCCTCCTATTTCATGACATTTTCTATAATAAACGGAAAATTAGTGTGTAGTAATTTTATAAATTATTAATCATATAAAGGGGTATCAAATAAAATTCAATGGATAACATATAAATTAAATTATTTCGTAACTTCTGAATTTATAATCTTCATTATATGTTATCCATTATTTTTTCCTATAATATACACTTATTCAATTTATTTCTAATTAATAATGGTTAGTAATGATCATTTTAATATTCTAAATCCTATCCTTGAGGAGTGTCAAATTATGTAAATCGTACGACCCATTTTAGTGTACCAGGTTACAAAGATTCAGGCCTGGTACACCTTTTCAGAGTTATTACCCCTAGGTAAATCTGTCCCAGAACCACATTGATATGTAGTATCTCAACATGGATGTATTTCATTGATAAACGAATTATTATATACTTACCGAAATTAAGGTATTATTATTATACTTTTTCTTATCCCTAAATATTTTTTTGGAGTTTTTTATCCTAATCACAAAAATAACTAAACCTTTCCTTTGATACCTACTTAGAAAACCCTGCTCTTTATATCACATTAAAACATGAATTATTACTTAATATCACACTTAATAAAACCCATAATGTTTATATGTTTAGTGTCTTACGTAATTATTCACATTACATAACAACTTAAAAAGGAAAAATAACATCTTTTTTTAAAACATCAAGAACATGATTGAACATAAAACTGAATGGGATAACTTGGGTACATACATAAGAAAATAGCAAGATATAAATCCCAATAAGGGAATAAGAATGGAATAACATGAAGAAATTAATAAATGTTATAAACTAGTCATATTAATGGGGCATAAAAGGTACATGAATAATAGGGAATTATATAAGATGATAATCATAACATGGGGAATGTGGAAACAACTTAAAATAATGCATCATAAACATAGGTCATGGATAAATACTGAAATATCATAATGGAAAAAATTCCCATAAAGGAATTAGGTTTACCTTTTATCCCAACATGACATCTCATTAGACTAATCATTACCCAATGCATTGGATGGCTATTGAATTTTTGGCTCACCCATCACATTCGTTTCATTCTATTTCTTAAGTGTTCCACAAAGATCATAAAACATGGATTCATTCATCACAATATTTTATTCAGTGATCAAGGAGTTTGTAATACATTCCTATAATTCACATTTCAAATATGTATAAGTGTATAATGTTGAACACCCCTGAGATGAAATATGTATCGTATTCACTACACAAATGTTTTTTGTGGAAAATCGTGGTAATGTTTCAGCAACATAATGAAATCAGCTAAAAATTCATAAAATGTGTTTTGAGAGAGGTAATTGACTCTCATAATTTTTGAATAAAATATAATGTAATAGGGAAATGTAATATATTATCCCAACATATGTAATTGGAAATAAAAGGCATGTGATAATAAGGAAACATGAATAAAGAAGAGAATGTGAGGATCCACTGCGTGAGTGTGTTACTCGAAATGAAAGGAAGGAGATTATTGTGGTATTAGGGGAACCTTGAGGGGACTATATAAAGGGAAAGGAAGAGTAAGTTTGTTCTACAGGAAGTTTGAGTGAAGAGAAATTGGATATTGTCTGTGTTTATATAGGAAATGTGTGGGGATTTATTTATTATTTCCCAAACATAGGTTTAGGACTCTATATAATAAAATAATAAAAACCAAAAACCATCCTATGGTTTCTTCCAAATGGGATTTATATTCATTATTTTATTAGGCAAACTTCATAACGTAATAAAATAATTCCATTTCTGATATTGAAGTGAGTTATAATCTGAGTTAAAGTATTTTAAAACCATAGAATATATTAATGGTTTTGGAGAATTCACAATGGATTTTTTAAATTAAAAAATAGATATTAAATAAATTATTTTAAATATAAAACATATATTTGGACTTGGATACCCTTTATCATATTTATTATGTCACTTTTGGGTCATTATGATGTCATAATAAAGAAAGTATATTTATATGGTATTGAATATTTTCCTAAAAATACGACTATCTATGAAAATTAAGAAAAATTTAAAATTGTTGTAGAGACCCAAAGCCTGACGTACATAGACATTTCATTACTTTTGTGGAATATCTAATACATAACAAAAACAGACACCAAAAGACCGTAATAGTTTAGTGTCTTTGGAAACATGGAACACAATCTTCTAGTCATGGTGAAAGATCTTCAACATCTCTCATAAAGATCTCCCCCTTTTCTTTTATTACCTAAAACCTTTCTTTATATCCAGGGGAAAATAAAACATAAAATGGGTGAGCTCAAATTCTTAGTAAGGGTAAACATAGAGAACATAAAACAATCCATAAACATTTGAATGAAAAATTTGAACATAAAATATGAATATCAAAATCTTGAGCAAAGACATAAATCTTAAAAGTATGTAAGGCATATATCATAATGGAACATCTATCCTGATAAAATAGCCTAGGAAGAAAACATGTAATTGTGGCAAACAATTAAGCACTTGATATGATTTCCATAGTAGCCAAGGCATTGCTTCCAATACCATCTTAGTGGACAAGGTGCATTACTGAACCAAGTTCACTCCTCGTTCCAGTCCTATATTACTGAACCAGATTAACTTTCTGTTCCATCCATGTCTATCTCATGAGATATAAATCTTTACCTAATGCATTTGACGAAGATATAGGTCCCACCCATCTCATATTGAAATAATTCTTTCGTATGCCATAAAACAATCACAAATCATTCATCATAAACCAAAGAATATAATGGGTTTCATAAAAATCATCCCATATTAACAAAATCCAAATAAAACAAATGGATATCATTTCATCATAAGAAAAGTGAAACCATGTAAATCATAGAGACGTTATATTTTAAACATACACATATGAAATAATGTCATCTTAGATGAAAAAATGGATTTGATAAAACACTTGAAATGAATTCTTGAAGAAAATATCCTTTATTCTTCAAAATCATTTTCTTTTCACAAAATGCCATGAAATTTTAAAGGAAAAGTATTTTTTTGAAAATAGTCATTAAATCTTGTAGAGTAAGCTTCATGAAAATAAGGCATTATGAAACCATAAAAATATTCCGTATAAGTTAAAAAAACATTCTTCTCATACTTTTACCGGAAAAGTCAATAAGTACCTCGTATGGTAAACAAAAGAAATATTCCTTACATTACATGTAGAAAAATTCAGAAATGGGTAAAAAGGACTTTAAACATACATTAAACCTTTTTTATAAAACAGGTACATGGATGATAAATATAACCCTAGTAAATACTTACGAATAAACAATCTCAGATAAAAACGAGATTGGAAAAGTTATCCCTTACCTTATGTCCAATTTAATCTATATGTGTCCGAGACTCCTGTATAGTGGGTTTAAACATAGTATTAACTTGTAATAGAACCATAATAATATTTATGATATCATATATGATTCACTTATGACTTTATATAATCCGTTCATTTGTCAATTCCATGTTAAAGCAGCGTTTTGGGTAATATCGTTTCATTTATCATCTGTGTTTTGACTTGTAATTATTAATATGATTACTTAGATCATTATTACATAATTATATAATATAAAATATTATTTATATATAATATATATTGAGAATATACATATATATAACAGATCGAAAAATGGAAATAAATACACAGTTCATGGAGACGATAGGTCGTACGTACGCATAAACGCTGTTTTTCATTTCCTTATTGAATTGAATGGAATTAAGTAGATGAAATACATACATATATATATATATATATAATTCTAGTAGCATTATTATGTCATATATTTCATGATTAATTATTATATATACATTATAACCATTCTTGAATTGTTAACATGGAAAATGAATCTAATCGCATCGTGGAGACGGTAATCTGTACGTACGCACGAGCGATGATATCGTTCCCATATTTATTGAATGGAATTGTACTGGATGATATAATATCTCAGAATCAGTATTATGTTATAATAATCATATATAGTTATTAGTTACACCGTTATACCTATCCAAGTAAGGTGGTGGTGGAAAAACTGATTACACCACGGCGTGGAGACGGTATTCCGTATGTACGCACGTGCAGTGATTTCATTTTTTGTAGGATGGATAAAAGGTGAAATGGGATTGTTTAATATTTATAATAAAATATAATTATATTAGTGATACTTATGTTATTACTTTATAATGAAACAACTATAGAAGAAGAAGTTGAAGAAGAAAGAAAACTTGAAAGAATCGGTAGAAGAGATTACCTCTTCTTCGACGCACCTCTTTTAAAATTATTCCTAGGGCACTAGATTTGGTCTTTCTAGAAGACCAAAACCTCTATGATATAACTAGAGAGGTTGAGAAGGAGAATTGGTAGGGTTTGGTCGAGCTTCAACGCTCAAAATGGTGTGAATAGAAGAGGGAAGGGGTGCCCTTTTTATAAGGGAGGAGAGGGTACCATAGGAAAAACTTAAAATATTATTTTATAATAAAGTCATATTCTGTTTTTAATATCTCCAAATTCATTTATTTCGGAGCTTTGGTATGGATGGGTCGCAATTATATCAACCAATAGGTTTTAGACAAGTTTATGTTACTATTGTAACCTTATCATTTAGATTTAGCTCTAAGTTAAATAATTTAACATTTACGTTGTCTTCTTGTTTTATTACACTATAGGTTTAATAAACATAATATAACAAGACAAATGAATCCCAAGTGGTCCATTATTAATATATATAACCTTATATAATTCATTTATAAGAACCTTATATTTTAGGAATAAAATAAAAATTAATAATATAATATTTTTTTTAAAACAATTTCAGGTCAATTTTGACACTTTTTGTAATTGATTTTTGTGAAAATTATAACAACATGATTAATTCAAAAAAAGTCAATTTAATCAATAATAACATGTCATATTAACGTATAAAATTATTTTAATTCATATAATGTCTCAAATTACATTTATTTGTGTATTTATAACATCAATTATGTTAATATTTCATTAATAAGGTAATTACTGAATCATCATTGTGTCATAAATAAATTATATTATTTAATGTCTAAAAATTATAAATAAAGTACCAATATGAAGGTAATATTTTTTATCTTTCTAATGAATATTAATAGTTGTATTTATCTTATGTATAACCCTATATTAAAAATGTTTTAGTTATTAAACTTTGATTTTTACTATTTTAACTCTTCATTAAATAAAATATTAATAGGTGTCCTAGTCTAATCCATGTAGACCTAATGGGTAATATTTTTTTCCTAAGGTTGTTTTTGGTCGAATTACAGTTATCCAATAGAATTAGAACATGTGTTATGGTAATAATAATATCATTTTTACCCTTAATTACCCTATTTACTTTTAATCGTGGTAAATATAAGTAAAAAGTTACTATTAAAAAAAATATTTTTATCTTATTGAACCCAATTTTACTCCTTGATATTAACTGTGTCTCTTGAATTTTCTAAATTCCACTGACAAAAGTGGTAAAATTATGTTTTATGTAAATTTTCAAAGTCTCATAGGAGGTGGGTAAAGGACGGTGAAAAGTTCAATAAAATTTTTTTATATATAAAATTATTATAAAATGAATCAAATGAATTACATTGAACTTATATAGGTATTATGTATCAATTTTGACCTAAAATAAATTTAAATAAATAAAATAAATATTTAAATAAAAAGTCAGTTTTTAAATAGTAACCCAGTGTTTTCACTATTCATAAAAAATAGAATGTTTTCAAAAAAATATCAAGAATTCACCGTAGGCTAATTTTGATATTATGAATCCAAAATTGAAGTCCATTTTGAATGATAAAATTTATAAACAATCAAAAAGTGGGTATTACTATTCATAACGGCTAGTTCATTATAATATTATAATAATTTCTCGTTTAGTGAAACTTGGTATTTCTTACTACACACGCTGTCGAAGAAGGTCTTGATTACGTGTAATGCAATCCAAATCAGTGCTGTGTGTAGTGAAAGCTTCGTTTGGTGTTGCATATAACATAATCAAAACTTATTTCATTTATACATTAAACAAAATCTATACTTAATTTTGCGTAGAATAATTTCCACAAAACAGACTTGAAATTGTGTGTAACACGAGCCAAGAATAGTGTTGCATATACTACAAGCTAATAAGGTGTTTTGTATAGTACAAGCTAATCTTGGTGTAGTGTATAATAGAAGAAATCAAAGAAATTAAAAATAATATATCTCATAAAATCTCGTGTTGTTACATTCTACCCCCCTTAAAATGAATTTCTCCCTCGAAATTTATCAGGGTTATAAATGGTTTACTACTTGAATGTTTCTTTCATAGAAACCCGCATTGTAAAAAGGAATACTAAAATATCATTTTCAAAAGGAATGTTAGAATCATAACAGTCACCCAAAGTAACTCAACACTAGGTTTCCACATAGGACAACATAGGTGAAAATATGGATTTGGAAGAGAAGTCTAACCATCATGTTCTGATGGAGAGTGGTATAGAACATGGCTATGAAAAATCCATTAATCACAAAGCCATAAATTTGGGATGTTTTAAGGTACCATATAATTCATCTGATATAAGGGCACTAGGAAAACATTTTTATTTTTCAAGATCATTTCCCTAAAGTTGATGAATTTGAATCAGATGAAATACTTACTTTGTTTCGGTACAATCTCATTGTTCTTTGTGCCTTGAACAATTTCCACTTCATCTCTTAAAGAAATTATGTTGAATTTGTCATTCATGACGTGTTAAACGATCATGTGATAGAATGATTGGTCACTCCATTTGTATCAAACAAATGGTTAGCAAAAGTTATCAAATATACATAAGTCCATCTATGGCGAGGTTAATCGTATATGATTCCAAAAATGGACCTATACTTCCTTAATCATACCGCTTAATAAAATAAAACATGTTTCTACTACCCAGGGACTTCTTGTAGGCCAGTGGTAGGCGATAAAGGCCTGTCGTACTTTGGTTGTGGGTTGGATTCCTGAAACCTTGTTCGACGTGATGGGTTGTATCTCATCCTGTAGGTTGTTCTTTTTCTAAAACTATACTATCGTAACATTTCAGAAATAAAAACAAAAAGTTATAGCCTTACGTAATAATATATAAAGTCTATTTCAACCTTTAGGATTATCGAAAATTCTTCTGTCTTATTACTAGAAATTTCATCTACCGAGCATGTGAATTCCTTCATTTTTCCACCATATATCATAAGATATATATTGTTGTTGGTCACATTCCAATCATGTGAATACCTTAAGCATGTATTCTCTAGAAACACAAATTACCATTGAACCTTAGTGAAAACATGAATGCTATCAAACGTTAACTCTTTCCACATACCAAAAGCCCAAAAATTCTATATACTCAAACCATGATATCATATTGTCCTTACATCAGTCATGAGATCAATAATAATATCAAACATATCATTATCTCCTTATCCCTTAATTTTGTGCATATCATCTAATTTCCAAAAATATCTGAATAACCTTTCATGGTTACCGGTACTGTTCTACATATACATTCAAATAATTTAGGAAAAACAATAGTGTAACAATCCTTATATGTGCCTTAATTCCATAGTACCACTACCTATACAACATAAATCTTGATAAACATAAATCATTCCACTACCTTCTTAAAACATTGACCGATCTTGAAAAATTATTTCATCTCACAAATCATTTGTAGTCTCTTCATCATCATCAACATAGATACTACCCATACAACCATGCTGATACTCTTCATGAGACTTTCCCTTAGGGAATTGGTTTGCATAATGCCCATACATTCCACATTTAAAACATTTAATCTTTGTTGATGTCGTAGCAATACCATTATCCTTTTCTATGGTGTTAAATAAACCTTTTCATTTACACATACTGGTTTTGTGTCCTTATTTTCCACACCCAAATCATCTTCCAGTTCCTTTGAAACATTCTCTTTTATGCCTCTTCCCACATGATTTACATGAGGGAAATTGAACTTTCTTTCCTCTATGATCATCATGATATTCCATCTATCTCTTATTATTCAAGTTAGGAAACTTACCAAAGTTGATATTATTGATCATATTATGAGATTTATGATTATCCATAATAACGATGCTTGGACTTCCAAATCCCGTTTCATTTGGTTTCTCATTAAGAATATCATTCCATTGTCCATCATATCCTCCATTATCATGAATCTTCCTGTATCCATCCATTTTCTAAAAACCAAAAAGAAAAGTGTGAGAGGAAAAAATCATTCTAGGAAAACAACAAAATAAAGGGGGAGTACCTTCAATATACAACATCTTAAGTTTAATTCTATGATCATTACCATAATTCAGGGACTATAACTTATACGTATAGTTAACCTTAGATACATCCCTAGACATACCTTATAAATATCTCTAAGTATTTAACTAAAGTTTTCAGATCCTAGTTTCCAAATGATTTCTAAAACTTTCCTATGATACCAACTTTTGATACCCAAAGCCTGACGTACATGGACATTTCATTACTTTTGGGGAATATAAAATACATAACAAAAACAGACACTAAAGGACCGTAACAGTTTAGTGTCTTTGGAAACTTGGAACATAATCTTCTAATCATGGTGAAAGATCTTCAATATCTCCCATAAAGATCTTCCACTTTTGTTTTCTTACAAAAAACCTTTCTTTATATCATGAGGAAAAGAAAACATAAAAATAGTGAGATTAAATTCTCATTAAGGGTAAACATAGAGAACATAAAACAATCCATAAACATTTGAATGTAAAATCATGAACATAAAATCTAAACATCAAAATTTTGAGCAAAGACATAAATTGTGGAAGTATGTAAGGCATATATCATAATGGAACATCAATCCTGATTAAATATCCTGGGAAGAAAACATGTAATTGTGGAAAACCATTAAGCACGTGATATGATTTCCATAGTATCCAGGGCATTGCTGCCAAGACAATCTTAGTGGAAAAAGTCCATTACTGAACCGAGTTCACTCCTCGTTCCAGTCATGTATTAGTGAACCAGATTAACTTTATGTTCTATCCATGTCTATCTCATGATATATAAATATTGACCCAATTCATTGGAGGGAGATATAGGTCCCACCCATCTCATATTTAAATCATTCTTTCGTGTTCCACAAAATAATCATAAATCATTCATCAAAACCCAAAGAATAAAATGGGTTTCAAAAAAAATCATCTCATATTAACATAATCCAAATAAAACAAATGGATATCAATTAATCATAAGAAAAGTGAAACCATGTAAATCATAGATACATTATATTTGAAACATACACATATGAAATAATGTCATTTTAGATGAAAAAATGGTTTTGATAAAACACTTGAAATGAATTATTGATAAAAATGTCCTTTCTTCTTCAAAATAATTTTCTTTTCACAAAATGTCGTGCCATTTTAAAAGAAAAATATTTTTTTTGAAAATAGTCATTAAATCTTGTAGAGTAAGCTTCATAAAAATAAAGCGTTATGAAACCGTAAAAATATGCCGTATAAGTTAAAAAAACATTCTTCTCGTACTTTTTCCGGAAAAGTCAATAAGTACCTCATATGTTAAAGAAAAGAAATATTCCTTACATACCATGTAGTAAAAGTCAAAAATGGGTAAAAGGACTTTAAAAACACATGAAACCATTTTTAGAAAATAGGGACATGGATGATAAATATAACACCATTAAAATCTTATGAATAAACAATCTCGGATAAAAACACGATTGGAAAAGTTATCCCTTACCTTATGTCCAATTTCGTCTGTATGTGTCCGAGAATCATGTATAGTGGGTTTAAACATATTATTAACTTGTAACAGAACCATAATAATATTTATGATATCATATATGATTCACTTATGACTTTATATTATCCGTTCATTTGTCAATTCCATGTTAATGGAGCATTTTGGGTAAAATCGTTTCATTTATCATCCGTGTTTTGAATTATAATTATTAATATGATTACATAGATCATTATTACTTAATTATAGAACATAAAACATGATTTATATATAATATATATTCATAATATACATATATATAAGAGATAAGTAAATGGAATGAAATACACTGTTAATGGAGACGGTAGGTCGTACATACGCATGAACGCTGTTTTTCGTTTCCTTATTGAATTGAATGGAATTAAGTAGATGAAATAATTTTATATATACACAAATATGGTAGAATTATTATGTCATATATTTCATTATTACTTATTATTTATACTTTATAATCATTCTTGAATTGTTAACATTGAAAATGAATCTCATCGCGTCGTGGAGACGGTAATCCGTACGTACGCACGAGCGATGATATCATTCCCATATTTATTGACTGGAATTGGAGTGGATGATATAATATATTAGAATCAGTATGATTTTATAATAATCATATAAAGGTATTCTTTACACCATTATACCCATCCATGTAATGTGGTGGTGGAAAACTCGATTACACCACGTCGTGGAGACGGTATTTTGTACGTACACACGCGCAGTGATTTCATTTTATATAGGATGGATAGAATGTGAAATTGGGGTTTTTATTATTTATAATAACATATCAGTATATTAGAGATACTTATGTTATTACTTTATAATTAAATAACTAAATTTTAAGAAGATGAAGAAGAAAGAAAACTTGAAAGAATCGGTAGAAGAGATTACCTCTTTTTCGACGCACCACTTTTAAACTTCTTCTTAGGGAACTAGATTTGGTCTTTTGAGAATAAAAGAACCACTATGATATAACTAGAGAGGTTGGGAAGATGAATTGGCAGGTGTTGGCCGAGATTCAAGGCACAAAAGGGTGTGAATAGAAGAGGGAAGGGGTGCCCTTTTATAAGTGAGGAGAGGGGCACCTTAGAAACAACATAAAATATTATTTTATAATAAAATCATATTCGGTTTTTAATAGCACAAAATTTATTAATCTAGAATATATGGTGGCGATGGGTATAAATAATATCAACCAATAAGTTTTAGACAAGTTTAGGTTACTATTTTAACCTTATCATTTAGATTTAACTCTAAGTTAAATAATTTAACTTTTACCTTGTCTTCTTATTTTCTTACACTATATGGTTAATAAACATACTATAAATAACCAAACAAATCCCAAGTGCTCCATTATTAATATATATAACCTTATCTAAGTCATTTGGCCTATCCTTATATTTTTAGGAATAAAATAACAATTAATAATATAATATTTGTTTTAAAAACTATTTTATGTCAATTTTGTCACTATTTGTAATTCATTTTTGTAAAAATAATAAAAACATGATTAGTTAGACAAAAGTTAATTGAATCAATAATAACATGTCATATTAACCTATAAAATTAGTGTAATTCATAAAAAGTCTCAAATTAAATTTATTTGGGTATTTATAACATCAATTGTGTTAATATTTCATTAATAAGGTAATTACTGTATCATCATTGTGTCATAAATTAATTAAATTATTTAATGTCTAAAAATTATAAATAAAGTGCCATTATGTAGGAAATATTTTTATCTTTCTAATAAATATTCATAGTCTAATTTATCTTATGTAAAACCCAATATTAAAATTTTTTTAGTTATTAAACTTTTATTTTAACTATTTTAACTCTTCTTTAAATAAAATAATAATAAGTGTCCTAATCTAATCCAAGTGGACCTAAAGGGTAATATTTTATTCCTATGGTTCTTTTTGGTCGAATTACACTTATCCAATAAAATTAGGACATGTGTTAAGGTAATAATAATATCATTTTTACCCTTAATTACCCTATTTACTTTTAACTATGGTAAATAAAAGTAAAAGTTACTATTCACCAAAAATTATTTTTATCTTATTGAACTTCATTTTACTCCTTTATATTAACCATGTCTCTCAGATTTTCAAAATTCCACTCACAGAAGTAGTAAAATTAATTTTTATGACAATTTTCAAATTCTCCTAGGAGTTGGTTAAAAGACGGTGAAAAGTTCAATAAAATTTTTATATATCTAAAATTATTATAAAATGACTCAAATGAATTAAATTGAACATATATAGGTTTTTTGTATCAATTATGACCTAAAATAAATTTAAATAAAATAAATAATTATTTAAAAAAAAGTCGGTTTTTAAATAGTTACCCAGTGTTTTCACTATTCATCAAAAATTGAATGTTTTCAAAAAAATATCAAAAATTCACTCTAGGCTAATTTTTATATTCCAAATCTAAAAATGAAGCCCATTTTGAAAGATTAAATTTCAAAAATTTCAAAAAGTGGGTATTACTATTCATAATGGTTGGTTCATAATAAGATTATAATAATATCTCTTTTAATGAAACTTGGTTTTGTGTACCTAAAATGCTATCCAAGAAGGTCTTGATTGCGTGTAATGCAATCCAAGTCAGGGATGCGTGTAGTGAAAGCTCCGTTTGGTGTTTCGTATAACATAATCAAAACTTATTTCATTTATACATTAAACAAAATCTATACTTAATGTTGCGTAGAATAATTTCCACAAAATGAACATGAAATTGTGTGTAACACGAGTAAAGAATAGTGTTGCGTATACTGCAAACTAATATGGTGTTGCATATAGTACAAGGTAATCTTGGTGTACTGTATAATAGAAGACATCAAAAAAATTAAAAATAATATATCTCATAAAATATTGGGTTGTTACAATTGGTTACTTTTGATGTTTTGATTCCAAAATTAATATTAATTGTTTTCCAAATAATTTTTTAGTAATGTTCATATTTAATGTTAAATTTAAAAAATGTCCATTATAGAGAAATGTTGTGTTTTTGAAAAAAAAACAGATTATGAACCCTTATAAATATTTCAATTGAAATAATAAAAATTATATGATCATTTATATTTAAAAAACATTATTTGATAATAATAATTTACATAAAAAGTATTTATTTAAAATATTCATTAATACAGAAAAATATATTTCTTAAATGAATTTGAATTTAATCCAAAATCACTCTATTTTTTTATTGTATAATATCATTTAAATCGTAACATGAATAAGATGATAATATTTCCATTCTTCCCAAAAAAATAATTTAGATACTAATATCACTAGGGTCTTGTTACATATGTATTTCATATACACAAAAAAATTATAAGAGTAAGGTTTATGATAGTGAGACTTTCATGGGGTTGTTTAGAAAACAAGGCTTGGTCTATAATCTCGATGAGCTTAAACTTCACCTGTAAATAGTTTTACTCATTTTTATTTTATCAGATCACAACATAGGATTGGTCAATAGAAAAGACCAGATATGATTTCTCCCTAAAATATCTTATAAATAGGATTCATAGGGTAAGATACTATAGGTTGAGTCCATCACTTATTTGTCTATGTCAATTGGATTATTAAGAAAAAGTATATTTATAATAACTATGTGATCACAGTTTAATAACTATTTTGTTATTAGTAACATTGGTTAAGGGGAATTTAAATCGGATAGTCTATAAAAAACTAAAATAGTTCTTGTGTTTTATATAAACTTATTACCTAATAATACTTTAAATTAAATCATAGATAAAATTTTATTTACAATAGTTCAAGTAATTAAAATATTGACCCATAAATAGTGAAAACATCGATACCACAATTTTGGTAAATTTAGTGTTTTTGTGTGTTATGTGACCATTTATTAAAAATAATTTCCAATACACATGGGTTTTTTATTTTCGAATTTGGATATCATATTTTGATTTCAGTGGGTCTAAATTTTTCAATAAATATCATGTTAATTTTTTCTTGATGAAAAAATTAAACCAGTTAGAAAATATAGTTACCATATTGAAAATAAAAATGGAAATGTGGGGAAACATAGTAGTTAAGATAATATTTTTAAAAAAATGAACCTATTTCTTAGTGATGTTTTTACCAAAAATACATTCTCTTTACTCTAATATTTTTCAATTTTTGCGGCACATGAGGTAAGGGAGACCTCCCAATAATGGTTTCCTTTTTATATTAATATGAATACCACTCCCCTCCAAAATAAAAATGAATTGAGTCCCCCACATGATCAAACCTCCCAAGAATTTTAGATCATAAAAACTCTTCAAAAATAAGATCCAAACATCTCTCCAAAAATTCTTGAAGCCTCAATTTTAGAAGAAATCAATCCATGGATGTTATTTCTTTAAAATGAAATGGAGTTACCTAAAAAAGAGGTGACACTCATCAATGATCACCTTTGTATTATTTATATCTCAGATCATTAAAATTTTTATTTTTCCATGCTTATATAATAAATTAATATCCACTAATATACTGAGATATTTTTTTGTTATGGGTTTGAGATATACCTACATAAACATCCATCAAATGGGTAACAAAATTACCGTTCGTGTGTATGGAGGACAACCACGTCGTGTAATGTAGTCATCTGGTTTTCCTATACCACCTCTCAGGGATGGGAATTATGATGGAACAAATATTTTTATATGATATATATTATTCTTATGATATCTGAAAGATATAAAATTTTTATATTTCAAATACCTTTATACATTTTATTTTTTTATAAATATGATAACATCATTTGGGGATGTGTGGTTTTCCACCTCCTCAAAGTGATATGATACATTAAAGTATTAATTGAATGTATTAAGAATTTTTTTAATTAAAAATATGTGACAGAAATGAAATATACTTGATATTAATTTCAAAATTAACTTTCTATAAATATATTAAATCATTTTATTTATTACCCTTCTCACACACTAAAAAAGTGATAATGACATTTTTGGATGTGTGGACTACCACCTCCTCGATGTATTATGATATGTTTTACATAATAATATCTCTATATATAAGTTTATATTATAAAATAAATTGGTATTTATAATATAATTATTTTTTAGGAAACATAAATTTTTACATAAATTTTTTCCATAATTATTTTTGAAAAAATTGGAAAGTTACTCTTACGTTCGTACGACCTTCTATCTCTATGATTGTAACATTGGTGGATTTTTCATAAAAATATTTACTGATGGATTTTAAAAGAAATTTTTTTCTATAAATAAGATAATTATTTAGGGATTATTATTATGGAGATGTTTATATAATGACTCCATTGGTGATAGTAGAACTACCAATGTCATTTTGACACATGCAATTTTTTTTGTTCGAAAGACCTTACATAAGATTAATTGTTTAAGTAGTTTTTAAAAATGTGATAAAAGTGAAATAAAAGTCATAATAAACATGAAAATATTTCTAAATAAATAAATTAATTAATATAATTTTATTATGTAGTTAGATAAAGAAACAAAAGACAATTCATACCCAAGATAAGTGATTTTCATCTCACTTTTTACATCTGTGAGATAACTATCATATTCACTAGCTACATATTTTTTGTAGTGCATATACTATCCATTTTGATATTTTATATCTTGAATCATTTTATATTTATGGTATCAATTATTTTAATTTGAATTATCTCATCTAAATGGTTTTGACATGAAAATTACCAAGGTGTAAAAGTTTTCCTTGAAATGTCACATCCTTTTCTAATTGGTAACTTTATCTTGAAAAATAAAATTCCAAATACCATATTAAATTAGAAAACACATTTATTTTATATATCCATATTGTTATGTTATGGTAATAACTATTTACTAAACCATAATGCATTTTTATATAAAGTGTGTACATGACATTTATTTGATTTACTATTGAAATATTGATAAATCCGTCTATTTTACTCAATATGGATATTTGATAAGGAACATCGCTTAGGAATTTAAATCGATTATTAAATTGATGAGGATTAATATAGACAAGCAAAAAATGGGTTGGGGACTGGAAAAATTAATCCACTCAATGCATAAATAGTCTCATGGGCCATATTAAGTTTTTAAAACACTTCATGTTTCTAACCAATAAGTTTTAAACTATCTTCTGAAAGTTCTTAACAATGTTGTTTTTTATGGCCAAACAAAATCAGTTTTTAACTAGTATATTTTAAACAATATTGTGAATGGTATTTATGGTAATGTTTTTGTGTACCTTTGAAACATGGAATCTAATAATTTATCATTACATTTATTCAACATTTTTTGTTATTTTCAAGATAATTTTATCTATGAAAAAAATCTATGGATACACCTCATTCATAGTTTATTGATTAAATGGAATGTTCTTTAATAATTTAACTTTCTATATTTTTTACATAGTTCATTCTTAGGTTTTGATTACATGTTACATGTTCATAGTTACATAGCTTTCCATATTGATTTTTCCCATTGATTAATTATTGTTTCCACTGTATTGTACCCTTACTAAGAATTTGAGCTCTCCCTTGTTTTGTTTACATTACCCAAGGTATAAATATATATTCATGTAATGAGTTCCATGGAAGAATATATTTTATACATTAATTTCTTTTATTTTTTTATTCCCAACATAAAATGGGTATCATTTATATATATGGTTTCAAAAACAATATAACTTTTCATTCCTTCAAGATTTTATTCATTGTAATCATTCCAATGTAATTAAGTAATGTACTAGCTTTTGGATTACTAGGGTCAGTGAACTATATTTGTAATCAATTTATGTTTCATAGAAAATATGGAAACTAGATTTAGGAAAACATAGATTAGGGACCAAAACCCAAAGTTATAATTTGAGGATATGTATAGAAGAATGACCTAAAAAACCCATGTTTATGATTATTATATATGCATTAATTTTTCAATTTTCGATAAGTATTTAACTAGTTTTGGGATTAAAAATTATTTTATATAATTTCATGATCTAATCTAGAGTATGACATTGTTTAGAAATTGATCAATGAAGGAAAAACAGTTTCAATATCCATGGATAATGTAGATATTTCCATGATATGAAAGAAAATATGATTGGTATTATAACTGATCATGTGATGTATATATTGGGGATGCTTAACCAGATTATGAAAAATAACCTTTCCCAAATAGAGAAACGTATTACACAATTAGGCTCTCCTATTATAGATCACATTATGTGATAGATTCTCCAATCATTTAGTGGGACTACTAATATGAGTATATTTGAGAATGGGATTATGTATCTAGAGAATATATTTATGGTCTTGGGATGTGGTGAAAAATAAAAGATACCCTTGAGGTGTATTTTCTCAAACATGACTCTAATAAATGGATTTTTTTGTCTAGAAAACCATGAAACCCTAAACAATATGGACTTTTATGGTTGGTGTATGGTTTGTCAAACCATGTGACCTCTTAATTGAAACAATACACCCCTAGAAGATGTGCACAATTAGGCACATAGATAGGGGAAATCATGAACCCTAATTAGGAAACCATTTGAATGAGAATTTAATACACTATAATTTATTTAATAAATTCATAAACCCCTATATAATAACCCTAAATTAATTAGATTGAATCATAATTGATATATCTCAATTATAGAGCCTCTTCGATGGATTCCCATGCCTTTTGACCTATGTTTAGGGCTATTTAAAGTCGGTTAGAAAATCTGCACCTCTTCAGGTATGTGTTTTATTACTGAATGATCTCTCATTGTTATCCCCTTATTTTGGGGGGTTGTTTCTTCATTTTTTTTGGTTAGATCTAAACCTGGTTTTTTTGATCTAAATCTAGAATTTTATATCTATATATTGATTTAATAGTCCTTGATTTATTTGATATTGGATTTCGGATATAAATCTTAATTTCAAGCTACGTCATTATTTCATCGATATTGATGATTTATATTTGGATATCATTCATCAATGAAAAGAGGTATGTGTTATATAATTCAAAAAAGTCATTATTTAAAATTTGGGTATGTAAATATAGAATTTGTATCATATGTTTATAAATTGTGTTCTTCACTGAATGAATTAATTTAATGAATTAATTGACTACGGAGATGTGAGATTAGGGATATTGGGATTTATTGATTGAGATAATTAATTGTAGAATTAGTTATGAGATATTGAGTTTTTTTGACTGGGATAATTAATTATAGAATATATTGTGAGATACTGAGTTTGTTGATTAAGATAATTAAATGAAGAATTAATTATAAGATATTTAGTTTGTTGATTGAAATAATTTATTGTAGAATTTAGTAATAGATATTGAGGTTATTAATTTAGATAAATAATATATGAATTACTTGTGGGATATTGATATTTTATAATTGAGACAATTAATTTTGGAATAATTATAAAGTGTAGAGATTGCGATTGAGATAATTAATTGTGTAATTAAATATGGGAATTTTAGTTTATGGATATTGATTAATTAAGTTATGAATTAATTATTTGCATGAATATGATTAAATAAATATGTAATTAAATAATGGGATTGAGGTGATAAACTAATTATTGAATTATTAATGAAATTGTTGTGCTTAGTTAATTATAAAATTGGATAATGGAAATTTGGTGCTTAAATATTTGTTGAATATGTAATGGAATTTATGTGGACGGTTAATTGATGAATTAATTATGTGTTGATGAATGGAGACATGGTTATTCTATTGTGATGCTGTGAATGATAAAATGGACATTCTGTTGGAAAATTAAGAATGCAGACATGATAATTATATTTTCTGAAGTATGAATGCTAAAATGGGAATTCAAGAATGAATTAAGGAATGGTAGCATGGTCATTCATATATGAATTGAATTAATGAATGGTAACAATAGAATTTTGAGACATGATATTCCTTGGGAATAGTTCATCTTCAGACACGGGTTGAAACATATATTGAGATATAATTTTCATGGGAATCCATGGGTTTATGTGTTTAAATAATGAATAGTTTACAAGGTGATAACTATTTACATATGTAGGGTAATTATTTATTTATACAGCCAAATAAAATATAATTTTCATAGATATTATTTTGTACTCCATTGGTGGTGGACTATTGAGTTATACTTACATGGATGCTAGAAAAGTTCTTGAATAGATTTAATAGTTTGAGGATATGATAAGGGAAAAGGCCATGTGTTAGGTGGATGAGTCGAGATGGAGGAAGGATATGGGAGATAGACCAGGTTTAGGGCCCTTTAGGGAGTCGTTAGAGTCTTTATATTTTAGTGCTCATTTTGACACTTGGAAAAATCATTAGAATGAAACAATTATTCTTATGTTTAATATTATATCATCAATTTTTCTCATCAAATATATTAAGATCTTTATGGTTATGGTTATATATTTGGTTATTGATTATTTATTTTTGGTTATTTTTTTACTCTGAAAATGAGGGTATAGTCTCCCCATGAATATTAAATGTTCCTCATAGATAGTTGGAATTATCTCAAATATGGGGAGGCATGCTTGAGATCATGTGACTAACTAGTTTGGGGAATTAGTGTGTGGCACTCAGGACAGGGTATTACAAAGCGGTATCAGATACAATTTTTCTTTTCTTTTTCAGTTTTCTTATTATTCGGGAAAGGTATAAATGAGACTAGGAATAGTTGGTCCTTGGTTATGATCTCATTCATGGTATTAGTTGACCCATGTACGGGGAAGAACCTAATTACCTAGCATGAGATTGCTGTTATTGATGTTTTCCTATTACATTTGAATATTATTTCACATTGGGTGATGCGATTATTTTTTGTTGTACTTATTAATTTTAAAATTTTTAGATATTTGAATCATGGAATAGTATGGAATTATAGATTATTTATAATAATTATTATAGTACCTCAATGTTATTGTGACATACACTATTATAAAAATGCACAAGAAGATGGGTTATGGCTAAATTGTTGAAATTGAACTGTTTTTGCTCGATTGTGAAATTGAAATTAAAGTGGTTCCTAATTTGAAATTGATAATGATTTTAAAATGATTAAATATGATAATTAATGGGTGTCTATATGAGAAACATAAATAATGAGAATGTTCTTACCATTTTCAGCATGTACCTATGTGTATGATGGTTAAGTGTAGTGATAGCGCCATAGTTTTTACCGTGTAGCGAGGGCTGTGGAAAATAATTATTGTAGTTTGTTTTATTTCTCTCTTATGTAAATGTGTTTATTTATTTAACTGTTTCCTAAGGTGAATTATTGGAATTGGAGAGAGTGTGCCTCCATGATGACACTTGTTTGTAGGGAAACTAGAATACATAGCTAGGGATGATCCTCTAGTGGTGGAACTTGAGGAACTGATCATTCCAGTTGAGGAATTCAGGGAGACATTCTGAGATATCATTGATGGATTTATACATATTATGGAAAGAGACATAGGGTGAGATATATTGAGTATGTCTATTTTGACAAATGGAGTTTCAATTACAACACCTGCTGACTTGTATAGGAGAGGGTGAACCTACGGGAGATTAGTTCTATGTTGAGTTCATCGAGAAGATACATGAAAATTTAAATAAAAATGTTGAGAGGATGATAAAGTTATGTATGTAAATTCTATGAGGACCAATGAAGAATTTGTTGGACATTTAAGCATAGACTGGATATGCTAATGGTTTGTTAGGGAAGAACATATTGGAGAGGTTCTTTTAGAACATCTATCTAGAGATACTGAGGTGGGAGAGAGAAACTGGGATCATGTTATTGAATCTAGGGAGTATATTCGTGATGAACTATGAATGATGCTTTATTGACATCTAGAAAATTTCTATAGTGTAGGAAGAGGATGAGAAAAATATATAGTGGAATTTCATGGACCTATTTAAATGTTAAATTAATTCTCAGGAGAAACTTTTTTAGTAAAATAAATTTTCTAAGGGGGTAGATTAGGATCTCACAGATGAGGGGTACATGAGAGAGGATTATATATTATGATATATGGTTCTATATGGTTGGTTGGGAGGTGTTATTTCTGTGAGAAGGAAGATTTTTTATGATAGTGTTAGCTAGGTTAGTGGGAAGAAGAGTGAATATTTAGGGGAATCAATTTCATGTGATCTTATTCGAGTGATCTATCACTATTTTGGTAGGATGGGGAACTTATGGTGATAGTTCCCCAAAACACCAGTAGAGTGATGATCTTATGACAAGATGATGCATATAATGATTTTTTTACAGGACCCAACAATAGATGGTCTATGAGGGTGTAGTTATGTAGAATCAGAGTGCAGAAAGGGGATCTTCAACACCATAGTAGGATAAAAGATAGAAATCTATATGACATGGAATTAGAGGAAGTGGGAATGGATATTTTGGGAAAGAGATCCCTTAATATGAGACTGTTGAAACTCAGAAAAGTCATATTGCATCACATGGAAGGGGGTAAGATAGTTTCATTAGGTGAACCATACACTTGTGCATAGAATGGGTTTAACATAATAAGTGACATGTAGAATTATTATAGATTCTAAATTACCTAGTGACTTATTTGATACTGGTTCATCTTATTCAATCATATCTGAAAAACATCTCATTGGTTTGAGTCTAGAAATGTAGTTTATGAGTAGGTTTTATAAAATAGATACACAATTAAGGGTACTGTCTAGAGACATCTTATTATGAAAGGGATATTCTTTTGAGGTCGGCAGTGTCACATTATATTATATATTTAAATAATTTATATTTAATGATTTGATAACATTGTGGTTATGGAATATTTAATATCATACCGAGCCCACGTTTATTTTTACGGTAGGAGTGTGAATTTTACATCTCTTAAGGGTGACAAGTATATTTACCCTGGAGAATAGGATATATAGGAAGGATAAGAAGGTCCCATTACTCAGAAACTGGGGGAGCACATAGACCAGGATTCTAGTCTATTTCTTGATTATGGATGTGTAAAGAAAGATATATTTACACATGTAGTGGACAAGTTTCATGTTGTTTTTCTTAAAGGCATCTTAGGGCTTCCACCTGAGATATATGTATAATTCTCTATTGAGATCATCCTAAGAGATGATCCAGTTTTAATTCCATCATATAAATGGTCCCTATAGAGAATAGTGATCTCACAAATTAGCCAATGGAGTTAGATGATAATAGATTTATCCATCTGAGTACATCACCTTGGGGTTCACTGATGTTTTTTTCTATGAAGGTTGACACAAGTTTGTGCCTGTGTGTCGAATTTCAGAAATTGAATCAAATGAATATTAAGAACTAGTATCCAATTTTATGTATAGATTATATCATTGACCATTTTATGGGAGCTCGTCTCTTTCCAAGGATCGACTTGAGAAAAGGGTATCATCATTTGAGACTTTGGACTTTTAATATACCAATGTCTTGTTTCAGAAGTTGGTATGGACAACATGAGTTCATCACAATGATTTTTGGGTTCACGAATGCCCCAATGATGTTTATGGACATGATTTAGAGAGTTAGCCATCCATACCATGACCAGTTTGTTGATGTGTTTGTTTCTGAAATATTAGTGTAATAAAAGACACTAGATGATCATGCCCCAAATCTTGACCTTATTTTGAGTACACTAGGAGAGAATCAACTATACACCATGAAATTTGATTTTCAGTTTTGGGTTGATTAATTAATCTTCTTGGTCCACATCATATCCTTGGATGTTGGGTCAGTGGACCTAGATAATGATCATGCAGTTGTATCTTGGGAGTTTCTTAAGAACGTTTTTGATGTCCATAGATTTAATGGGTTAGTTAGATATAATCATAGATTTATTCTAGACTTTTCCAATTTGGAAACACCATTTTCAAGCTTGACCAAGAATGGGGTAATGTTTTAAGGGATGGAACCTTGGGATAATTACTTCATTGATTTTAAGAAGCCATAGATATTGACTCCTATCTTGATCCTACCAGAGCCAATTAAGGATTATACAATTTTTATGATGCTTCTAGTATCAAACATGGAGTTGTGTTGAAGTAAGAAGACCAAGTTATAGAATATGGGTCTCTAAAGATGTAGCCACTAAAATGGAAATATCTTAAAAATCAATTCATGTTGGAATCAGTAGTTTATGATTTAATGTTTTAGAGACTTTATCTATTGTGAGAAAAATTTACTGTGTATAAGAACCAAAAGAGATTGAAGTATATTTTTTCATACTGAGATTTAAATCTTCAAAAGCAATGATGGGTTGAGTATTTTAATTATTTATATTTTGAGTTATCATATATGATAAGTAAAGGAACTATGCAGATTAGTTGAGAAGGAAAACATAGACTTTTTTAGTTCAAGAGTCTAGTGGTAAGTGGAAGATAATGGCTATACTAGCTGAGATGTACATTGTGGTTCATAGGAGTCTAATGATGATAATTATCATGTCAGTTTATGTGGATTCAACATTTTTGATATTGATCCGAGATAGACAGTATAAGGATCTGGAATTCTTTACCTAGAGAGAAATCGTTGAAGGTAGGAAGCCTTCTTCTTATTGGAGCATAAATGTGGATGAGGTCATCTATGTTAGGTATTGAGTTTTGGTACCTATGAGTATGCAAGAGTATTTGATGCATGAGTTTCATGTCTTGATGTTGGCAATACATCCACATGTGGCCAAAATGTATAGTAACCTATAAAGACCATTTTGGTAGTCATTCATGAAAAAGGATATAGAAGGGTTTATGATATGATGCTACACCTATTAGTGGGTGAAGGCCAAGCATCATTGTCATAAGGTTTTCAATAGCTGTTACCCATTCTAGAGTGGAAGTTGGGTGATTTTACCATATTATTTTTGGTGGGTATATCAAATAAATCTAAAATTAATGATGTTTTATGGGTTATTATGGAATTAATGATGAAGGTAGCACATTTAGTGCCTATATGGGAGACTTACTCAATGGAGGAGTTTGAAGATTTTTATTTTCAATAGATAATCTATCTGCATGGGGTTTCCTGGATTATTATTTTGGATTGTGACTCACATTTTACTTTATAATTATAGTAGTGATACAGTAGGTGTGGGGTATGCATGTTCTAGAGAGTATGACTATCTAACCATAGACATATTAGAAGTTAGAGTGTAGTATACAGGTTCTTGAGAATATAGTACAAGCATGTTCCCTTAACATTGGTGGGCCATGGGAGAAGCAGTTGGAATGAGTGGAATTATCATATAACAATAGTTATCAGTAAAATATTTTATGTTGCCATAAGAGGATCTTTATTGTAGGCCTCATATATATCCTCTATGTTGGATGGAGGTAGGTGGGTCCGAGTTGTTGGGACTATGTCTCATACTAGGGACATCAGAGCAGTTTCAGTTGAGTCGTAAGTGGATGGATAAAAATTAGAGTAGATAGAATTCTCATTCCGATAAAAAAATATACCCTAATGTTTATACAATATGACCAGGTATTTGTTCATGTGTCTCCTATATTTGGTCACCATATGATACGAAAGTAGGGAAATTTGTTTCCCATGTTCGTTGGGCCGTTTGATCCTATGAAGAGAATTAGACCGGTGGTGTACCAATTGTATATTCAATATAAATTAAGCTATATTCATAATGTTATTTATGTTCCATAATGATAACATTATTTATTTGAAACTTCTCATGTGATCGAGGTGGATGATTTTGATATTAAGATAGATGCATCCCATGAGGGGGATCAGATACGTGTGTTGGATCATAGTTAGAATATTTTTTGGGGAAGGACCGTCATGATAGTTTGGGTATTGTGGAAACATGGGCTTTTATAGGATGAAAAATAGGAATGTGAAGCATATATGAGGGCATAGTGGCCCAATCTTTTGGACTCAGAAACTTAGAGTGGGATGGGAGTTAAGCAAGGGGATAAATTGTTATATTATAGGGAGATTATAATATCCCAAACATTCTATAGACATCTTGGGATCATTTATAGGTACTATTTAGAAATGTTTTGTGTACTTATCATTTGAATTTATCTTGGGGAGTGTTTGGGTTAAATGATTAATTTTTGTAATTAAATGGGCAAGTGAATGGTTGGCACAAGGTTTTCCCAAACTGTGCAACCCATCCCAAGAAACTGCGCAACCCTACGTATTAGGGAATTTCACGGTTATTGAAAAACTTGTCAAAATATGCACCATAATAGAAGAAATCTTGAACCCCCTAGAAGATGTACATGGTTAAGAACAATGTTAGGGGAAACTGTGTGCCCTGAGTGGAAAACCAAGCATACCATATTTTAATCCAATTTTTGTAATAAAAAAAATTCTTGAACCCCCTTCTAATACCAACGAATTCTCTAGAAAAGCCTATAATTGTTATTTATCAATTTGAGAGCCTCTAAAAGGGATTATAATGCTTGTTGACCCTTTTTTTGCTATTTTATGCTCGATTGGAAGATATGCACCTCTTCGGGTATGTGGTTTCTTCCTGAATAATCTCTAATTCACCACCCATTATTTTTGTGGGAAGATAGTTGTATTTATTTCATACATTTATGATATTTTAATATATTTATTTCTATATTTAAATTAATAATTTTTCCAATTATGGAATCTCTTGACTTGTTTTGTGTTTTATGGGAGGGAATATTGAAATTTAAAAAAGGTAAAATGTGAAGAATTTAAGAGCAAAAAATAGTTCATTCTTTGAGCGATACTTGGAGCACGCTAACTTATATTTGAAGGACAAAAAAATATATTAAAATGGAGAGGAATAAATACAATTATTTTATTGGAATTACACTATGTGTGATTAAAATTGATTTTATGCCATTTAGGACAAGTTGGTATGCCATTTTGTGCTGTGAAAAGTAATTAATTTTTGTGTACACAAAATAAATGTCATGAAATTTAAAGGCTGAGAAATCTTGAAAACCTAATATTGACATGGATTACACATTGTATCAATTTGTATACATCAAAAATAATTTGATAGTATGAAAATTATTAACATATAGTGGCCAAGGGATTGGCTAAAATCCTTTATATTCATGCTTCACCCGCTGTAAAGTAGATCGTCTATGAGGCTAGGACCAGAGGAGCCCAATCGACCCCGACAGAAAACTACTAGATGACAAAGTGATTATTTAGTGCCCTATATCACCAATTTTATTCATCACCATTATACCTTGGGTACCCATTATACTTATTCTCAAATGCCTATCATGAGTGCATAGTTTTCATTAGGCTGTGTGACGTGATTATAGGGGATGTGCTATTAGGTATTGTTTCTATTTGTTATTATTGTTTTGGATTGTTTCAAAACTATTTATTATTTCCAATATTCTTCTTTTAAAATTTCTTGAGATTTGATGCTTTTATAGGATCATAATTTCATTTCATCAATAAATTGGAATATTTTGTCTATGGCCGTTATGAAATTTATGTTAGTTATGTGTAAAGAGGTTTTAGGTTTCTCAGTTTCATGATTACAGCTAGTAGATGACAAATCAAATGGTTCAATCATAAGATTAAGGAAAGATACCAAGGACAAGGATACTCACAGACCAAATTCTGACACCAAACCCGAAGAAATCCATTATCAATCAATCCCTATATTATGAACCTAAAATCATAGAAACTTGACATGTCTCCATCTAGAGATGAAACCCTATACTTACATCATGTTCTATGTTTTATACAAATCAATCAAAAAAATTCTAGTTAGGTTTCATTAATTAATTTAGAACATATGGAAATTTTCTACAGGATTGAAAGACAAACATTCTATATTCCAAAATTATATTTAGGTTGTGTGAGTTAAAGAGACTATTAAAATTTTGAATCCCCAGAGGAATTAATAATACCTTGTGGAGTATCATGGGTTGTTCCTTTATAATTCGGATAAATCTAAACATGGCTATGTGGATCAAAATATAGGATATTAGATCTAGATATATATTTATGATATCATGATTTATTCTATCTAGGATTTTGGTTTTAGATCCATATTCTGTGCTACATCATTATTCTGTAGAAATTGAGGGTTTCTATTTAGTGATCATTCATCACTGTATCATGAAAGGTGAACTATAATTCAAACCTCAAGGTCATTATTTAAATATCTTGTATGTAATTGTATAATTTATATTATATGTATTTAAATTTTTTTCTTGATTTAATGAATTAATTTTTTGAATTTATTAATTTAGGAGATGTGAAATTAGGAATTTTGAGAATTATAGATTGAGATAATTAATTATATATTTAATTATGTAATATTAATATTGTTGATTGAGATAATTAATTACATAATTAATGATCTAATATTGAGTTTTTTGATTGAAAAAATTAATTATAAAATTTATTATGAGATATTGAGTTTTTTTAATGAGATAATTAATTTTAGAATAAATTATGATATATTGATTTTGTTGATTTAGATAATTAATTGATGAATTAATTTTGATATATTGAGATTTCAGAATTGAGATAATTAATGGCATAATTAATTATGAAGTATTAATATTGTGATTGATATAATTAATTATGGAGTTATTTATAGCATTTTGAGTTTTTGGATATAGATTAATTAGTTGATGAGAGAATGACACAATTAATTAATTATGGAATAAATTAATTTTATTGATTTGATTAACTAGTTTATGAATTTGTAATGAAATTGGAGTGGTTAGTTATTTGTTGAATTAACTAATTGAATTGTGGCATTTAACTAATTTTTTATTTAGTATTGGAAATGATGTGGTTAATTAACAACTAAATTAATCAGTTTTTGATGAATGGTAAAATGTTTATTCGATTTTGATGTTATGAATTGAAACATGGTTATTTAGTTGAGAAATGATTATTGGGAACATGGTCATTATAATTTGTGATGTATGAATGGTAACATGGATATAAAAGTGTGGATTTATGAATGGTAACATGGTCATTCATATATGAATTTAATTAATGAATGGTAAAAATGGAATCCTGAGACATTATATTCATTGTTAACAGTTTAGAATTTGGCACACACTGAATTAGTTATTGAGATATGTGTCTCTATAAGAACACATGGATTTATGTGGTTAAATAATGAATAGTTGATAATGTGATAAATGTTTATGAATTCATTTTAATAATATAATGAAACAATTGAACAAACTATTTTTTATTGGATATAATACTGGACACCACTGGTGGTGTTATACTGAGTTTTACTCACACCCAAATTGAGCGGCCTGATCTTTACCCGAATAGATTTCATTGTTGTAGGACATGATAAGGGAAAAATCCATGTGTTAGGTGGATGAGTCAAGATGGATTATGGATGAGGGAAATTGACATGCTCTAGGTCCCATTTGGTATTTTTCAGTTTCATTACTGGTGAGTTTTCCTTTTAAGAGTTTTCATGTACATTAGCATGACACATTTACTATTTAGTTTCATATTGTTTCTGCAGTTTTGGTCATCATGGGATATTGGAATCTCTATGGCTATGGTAATATATTTGGTTATCTTTTATTTATTTTCTTCAAGTGTTTTACTCTAAAAACGAGGGTATAGTCTCCCCATGACTTATAATAGACTCTCACTTCTAGTCGGTAGCCTCTAGTGCATGATGAGGCACACATGAGGTCACATAACTGACTAGTTCGGGGCATTAGTGTGTGGAACTAAGGTCAGGACATTACATTAAAAACAAGGAAAATATAAAGAATTATTATGTTTTCCAAGTTGTCCAAGTGAATAGGTCCTTATAAATATCTGTGAACATACTATATTTTAATTAAGTCATTATTATTATATTTTAAAATTTTAAAAAATTAAATAATTTCAAAATTAATATTAATTTTATTTTATAATAAATGATATTTTATGTTGAGAATTAAAATTACTAAAAGAACCTAACATATGAAAATTTATTTATAAATGCTAGAAAATAAAAAATATGTTCCAATTAGGGACCAATTATTATTTTATAATGAACATATTTACCCTTAAATAGTGATAAATTTGTTAGTTTAGTTTAGGTTAATGTAGTGTTTTTGAGTGTTACATTCGCTTCAATTAAAATTATTTCCAACACACATGGGATTTTTATTTTTTAAATTATAATTATTATTTATAATTTAGTGTCTCTAAATATTCTAGTAAATTTAAAACTATTTTATTCTTTATGGTAAAATTTATTAGGCTAGAAAACAATTTTTCTTGATAACAACCAAAATAGTAAATGTAGAGATACATAGATGTTTTTGAATAAAAATATCAAAAATGAACTTACTTTTGTGTTGTGGTGGTTTGGATAGATCTTATTTTTACTTTTATCCATTAGTTGTCAATTTTCACGGTACACCAGGTAAGGGATACCTCTAAATAGTGTTTACCATTTTACATTTAAATGAATTCCACTTCCCCTCAACCTTAAAAAGGTATTCGCTCCCCACACTTATTCACACCTCTTATTGGACTCACCTATTTTTAGAATCCCAAATCATGTTTAAATATTGACCATGATAAATTAAGCTATTTTCTAACTCTTTTAATCTGTATTTATATTGTTTATCCTGAAAAATTTATATTCATAGTCACATAATTTATTTGCATCGGCTTACAGTTTACATTTATCTAAATATAAGTTCACTGTTAAAGGCTACTGGTAAGAGCCTTATGTTCAAGGTAACCTTTATAGCTCACTGTTACTATAAGTCACTGATCCTAGAAGGTTAGTGTTAAAGATCTACTGTCACTGATATACCGGTACAAGGTTACTGTAATAAGTATACCATTGATCTGCATATCAAAGCTCACAGACAAAGAGTCACCATCACAAGGTCACTAATGTGGCAAGGCTTTTGTTAGAAGTTCACTGTCAGACAATATCTCAATTCTTCTATTGAGAGCATCACTATTCAAGTCTACATCTAGACATGTCTACCGTTAGTAGAAGGCTACCGCTAGACAACTCCTACTGTCGAGATAGTTGACAGTTGTTCAAAGTCTACTGATGGACATATTCCACTGTTAATGAAATTAACTTTTGTGATAAGTCTACCATTGGACAGGTCAATGTTGAAGTAGTCTGATGTTATAAAGCTTCTATTAGAAGCTTACTATTGAAGTCTACCGCTGATCAAACCTACTTATGAAGCCCACAGTTGAATAGCCTACTGACGAAGTCCACTTATGAGGAGCTACTGTTAAATAGAGTAACAACTACCATTACAAGACATCCACTACCACAAAGTTCACCATTACAAGCCTACAGACAGAGAGCCTATAGATGAAGTCCACAGTTGTAGAGACTACCGTTGAAGTCTACCATGTGACATGGATATGCTACCAGTCTAATGATATTCTATTATTTTCTTTAACAATTATATTATTATTATTATAATGGTCATGTCTGGACAAATTAATGCACCTGACATTATTTAATGTTATCTGCAGGCATATCAAGAGACAGTACGAGGTATGAGGGAGACCACACATGGTTGAAACATTTTTCTTGTTGGACCCTGCTGAACCAAATGAGAAGATGCTCGAAAAGTATATATATTTATAAGTAGAGACAGACATCGGCAGAGATATATAGAGAAGACATAGAATATATCGAATACACATAAGAGAGACACATACAACACCAAAAATACAAGAAAGAATAAGAACACTCAAGCACGTATTCTGAAGAACAGAGAGCTTCATGAAGATCTATAGAAAGAAATTTTTTTCAAGCTGTAGTGGTGTGCTACAATGAGCTTTGAACCCAGGAAGCTGATCATCTCTACATCTGGAAGTAAGAACCTGGAACATTCGACACTCTTTTTTGGAGTCAATTTGGAAAGAAGGAAAAAAACTTCATTTCCTTCATTCCAACGAGTCCAGAGCTGACCAGCCAACACAACAGAGCATTCTAAACTTATCCCTACTATCTTTAGCTCTACTGTGTATAAGTATTTTGCAGTTGTGAGCAGTGTGTCTGTGTTACACACACTAACTCTTTTTCTTGAACTGAGGGACACTGAAAATCCCCATACCAAACTCTCTTTACATTTTATTCCCACAGATAACTATGGAAGAACCCTAGTGTAACTTGGTTGTTTATTTTTCCCACATATAACAGTGGTAGAGGTTGAAAAACATGGACAGTTTGTGAAAACTGTTGTAAATCCCAATACAGGCTGTGTATAACATTTTAATATAATTTCTCGGTGGTAGGTGATCAACAAGTGGAGAGAACTAGGTCTTGACTTAAGACTAAACCTCTTGTTTAAATTATTGTGTTCATCTTTCCATTACTCTGTGAAACATTTATCAGCTGTGCTTATATTATCAAAGATAGAAATCTATTTTTACATTCACTCTGATAGTTAGTTCTGGTTGGTGAGTATATGTGATTCAGTTAGTAAACTTGTTTCAAAAGTGGAGTTAGTTATCATACTGATTCTATTGAGGAGTAATCAACCTTTTAGATACCTGTTGAACAATAAGTCACTTATATCTCTACTGCCTTAATTGGCTGGGCCATTTTAATTTGGGGTATTTTAATCCTAAAAGTTTTTAAGAAAAATTTTATTTGGAACTCAATTCACACCCCTCTTGATTATCCACTCTGACCAATATTTGGTATCATAGGAAATATTCTTATTTATAAAATGTCATCAAACCTTATGTTTTTCAAACTATAATTCTAGTTTTATCTTAAAGATCTTAAATTTCTATTAGTTCTAAATTTTATCTCTTTAATATGTTTTCTAAAATCTAGTTATCGACAATAGACTAGAAGGTGCTTCTACTAACATGACACCTTTATTTAATGGTGTGAATTATACTCAATAGAAAATTAAAATGAAAATTCATTTGGAAAGTATTGGTTTTGATATTTGGTCTGCTATAGAGTCAGAATATGAGATCCCCAAAACATTTAGATCTACCTGGGATGATGCTACAAAGTATGAATATAATAATAACTACAAAGCTATGAATTCCCTTTACTTCTCTTTAGGAGATGAGGAATTTAACTGAATTTCTGCATGTAAAACAACTCATGAAATCTGGGACACCTTGGTTGTTTCTCATGAAGGAACAACCAATGTCAAAGAAATGAGATTAAATACTTATACTATTAAATATGATAATTTTAAGATAAGACCTTTTGAATCCATTTCTGACATGTACCTCAGGTTTAATGAGATTTTCAACACCATGAGTTCACTGGGAAAATCTGTTCCATAGAAGGAGCAGATCATGATAATATTGAGATGCTTACTAGAAAGATGGAGAGGCACTTCTGTGTCTATCCAAGAGTCGTGTGACATTAACAAGCGACCTGTTAAGGAGTTGATTGGTAAACTAATTATGTATTAAGAAGAACTGAATGTTAACAAAGAAGAATATGATGAACTTAAGAGAAAATTTGTAGCATTCACGTCTACTGCTTCAAAGAGCAAAGACAAGGAGAAAATACATGTACCTACTGAAAGTTCAACTAGTGAAGATTCAGATTCAGAAAGTGATGAAGAAATGGCTCAAATAGCCAGGAGATTTAAGAAGTTATATAGGAAGAATAAGTTTTTCAGAAAACCCAACTACAAGGGTAAGTATGATCAACAGGGTAAGTGGAAGAAGGATTGGAAGAAATCTAATAAGGAAGATGATATAGTCTGCTATGAATGCAAGAGGAAAAGACACATCAAGGCAGACTATTCGAAGTTAAAATTCAAAAATAAATATGATTATAAAGGCAAAAGTTATAAAACGGCAATGAAAACAACCTGGAGTGCTTCAAAAGATAGTTCGAGTGAATATGATGCTTCAGACATCGAACAGAACAAACATGCCAATCTATGTTTTATGACAGAGACATCCGAGGTAATAGTTAATTCCCCTTTGCATAATACTTATTATTCTGGGAATGAAAGTTACTCTCATAATAATGAAGATATGAATAAGGAATAATTATTTGAATATTTCTAAATGCATGAGGACACTTTTAATGAACTCAAGGACAAATATAAGTCATTAAAAAGATAGCATGCTTTAAATGAATATTACAAGTCAAATCTGGATATAGAAAAAGTGAAATTTGTTGCACTGCTAAAGGAAAATAAACAAATAAAATTATCTAATAAACAATTAAGAAAGGATATTGAGAAGTTCACTACTGGTAGGGATACCTTGACACAATTTCTAGGAAAACATATTGCTCCAAAATATACAACTGGTCTAGGATATCAGCCTAGACAGAGACAAATTAGCAAAACCAAATTTGTCCCAAAATCTAGACAGTTCACTACTAGTTCTGGACCATCGTTTGAGAAACAATTTTCTAAAGGACCTAACAAATTATTTATGTCTCAAAATGTGTTTGTTGATTTTAGAAAACCAATAAAGAAAATATTGGTTCCAAATGTTTTACTAGAAAACCATTCTGGACCAATGAAGATATGGGTACCAAAATTACCCCATGTTTAATCTGTTTTATAGGGATGTTGTTTAAAGAGTTCTTGTAAGACACTATGGTACTTGGACAGTGGATGTTCAGGACATATGACATGAGACTATTCTTGCTTCAAGATTCTAATTAAAGTTGATGGTGGGCATGTCACCTTTGGTGACAATGCAAAAGGAAAACTCATCGGCTTTGGCCAGATTGGTATCCCTGACACAATATTAATCTCTAAAGTATTTTTTGTTGATGGATTAAAGTTAATTTATGTAACATATCTCAATTATGTGATGATGGATTTAATGTTATGTTTGAAAATGATGCATTCCATGTTTTTAATTCAAAAAATGATTTATTTTTCACTACATGTAGAAATGAGAATGTATATGCTATTGATTTAAATTCCTTAGCCAAACAAAATGTTTCTTGATTAAATGCTTTTCATAAAGTGTCTTGGAAATTGCACAGAAGGTTAGGAAACTGTAATGTGCACTCACTTAGGAAGCTATCTAATAAATTTTTAGTTAGAGACTTACCTAAATTAGAATTCCCTCTTGATAAAGTGTGTAATCCCTGTCAAAAGAGAAAACAACACAAAGTTTCTTTCAAACCAAATAAAAAAGTATCAACATCTCAACCACTTGAGTTGGTTAACATTGATTTGTTTGGACAATCAAGAGTTTTAATTTTAAATGGGAAGCACTATGTTTATGTTCTTGTAGATGACTTTTCTAGGTATACTTGGGTATACATTCTAGCTCAGAAAAGTGAATCTTGTTCCTATTTTTTCAAATATTTCAAGTCTGTTGAAAACCATAGTGGACATAGAATTAAGAACCTGAGAAGTGATCATGGCTGTGAGTTTGAGAATCATGAGTTTGAATCTTACTGCTCAAACAATAGCTATAGTCACAATTTCTCTGCCCCTAGGACACCTCAACAAAATGGACTTTTAGAAAGAAGAAATAAGACCCTTCAAGAAATTTCCCGGACTATTCTTAATGAGTATGACTTACCTATTTATTTTTTGGCTGAAGATGTAAATACAACTTGTTATATTATCAATAAAGTTTTGATTAGACCTGTTCAAAAAAGGACCCCTTATGAACTTTGGAATAATAGGAATCCTAAGGTTAATTACTTTACAGATTTTGGTTGCAAAGTCTTTATTCTTAATACTAAAGATAATATTGACAAATTTTCTTCCAAAAGTGATCAAGGAATTTTCCTAGGTTACTCTATCTCAAGTAAAGCCTATAGAGTATTCAATAGGAAAACCAAATGTGTGGAAAAATCAGTTCATGTCAAATTTAATGAGACTGATCCACATGAGCTTAAAACCCCTCTTGAACATCCTGAGGAAGATTTTTCAATTCTAAACCTTAATGATAAGGATAGTGAATCCCCTGTAAAAGTATCCAATTCTGGAAATTTTCTAGAATCTGCACCTGCTAATTATGAACCAACAAACAACAATGAAGAATCTAGTTTAAACCATCCTAGAGTTATTAGGACTCTCAAGAATCATCCTCTAGATGTTGTTGTAGGTGATTTAAATAGAGGAACACAATCTAGAGCATCTCTAAGAAACTAGGCTGAACATCAAGCTTTTCATTCACAGCATGAACCCAAAAATATTAATGATGATATCAATGATGAATTTTGGGTAATGGATATGCCATAAGAACTAAATCAGTATGAAAGAAAAAAAGTTTGGGAATTAGTGGAAAGACCTAAGGACACATTGACAATAGGCACTAAATTGGTGTTTAGGAACAAAGTTGATGATTCTGGGAATATAGTTAGAAATAAATCTAGGCTAGTTGCACAAGGATATAGTCAAGAGGAAGGAATAGACTATGAGGAGACCATTGAACCTGTAGCTAGACTAGAAGCTATTAGGATACTACTTTCATATGCAGCTCATCTGAATTTCAAGCTTTATAAAATGGATGTTAAAAGTGATTTTCTAAGTGGTTATATAGTTGAGGATGTGTTTTTTGAACAAACTCCTGGTTTTACAAATCCCCATTTTTCCAATCATGTTTTTAAATTATTTAATAATTTATATGGTATAAAACAAGCTCCAAGATCATGGTATTATAAGATCAGCTCTTTTATTATTTAAAAAGGTTTTACCAAAGGGATGGCTGATCCTAATCATTTCATTAAATGGATTTCTAAAGATGTTTTGATAGTACACATTTATGTGGATGATAATATTTTTGGATCTTCTAAAAATTCATTATGTATTGATTTTTCAAAAATAATGCAAAATGAGTTTGAAATGAGTTTAATGGGAGAACTCAAATTTTTCCTAGGATTTTAGATCTTTCAAAATAAAAATAGAATTGTTTTTAATCAAATAAATATATTAAGGATATTTTAAAACATTTATCTTTGGATGGTAGTAAAGGTAGTGACACACCTATGAGTACCACATATATGTTGGATACTGATGAAGTTGGAGAACCAGTGGATCAAACCAACTACAGAGGTATGATAGGGAGTCTACACTATCTTATAGCTAGAAGATCTGGCATTATGTTTTATGTATACATGTGTTTTCTTTAAATCCAATCCAAAAGAGTCTCCTTTAACTCCTGTAAAAAGGATTTTTAAATATCTCAAACACACTCCCAACATAGGATTATTTTATCCAAAAGGAAAATCATTTGATTTGTTGAGTTATTCTGATGATGATTTTTCCGGTTGCAAGTTAGATAGGAATAGAACCTCTGGGACATGTCACATTTTAGGCAAGTCACTAGTATCTTGGTCTAGTAAGAAGCAGAATTCTATTGCATTATCCACTGCCGAAGTTGAGTACATAGCTCCTGGTAGTTGTTGTGATCAAATTCTGTGGATGAAACACAATTTACTGGACTATGGATATCAATTCAAACATGTCTCTATAACAAGTGACAATACACGGGCTATTAACATTTCCAAAAATCCAGCATCTCATGCTAGGAAAAGTCACATTGATGTGAGACATCACTTTCTGAGGGATCATTATCAAAAGGGTGATATCACTCTTGAATTCATTGGCATTGAACATCAATAGGATGATATATTCACAAAGCCTTTGAATTCTGAGATGTTAAATTACATCAAACATGATTTAGGTATGATTAACTTTAGCATTGGAGACCTCACAGTCAGACCTCACTGTTAGAACTCACCGATTGGACATCACAGTCGGACCTCACCATTGGACCTCACAGTTAGACCTCACCATTGGACCTCACAACCGGACCTCACCGACTGGACCTCATAGTCAGACCTCACTGTTGGACCTCACAGTCAGACCTCACCGATTGGACCTCATAGTCAGACCTCACTGTTGGAACTCACATTCAGACCTCATGGTTAGACCTCATAGCCGGACCTCACTGTTAGACCTCACAGTTGGACCTCACTGATAAACCTAACTATTACATCTCACTGTTGCACCTCACTGGTGTACCTCACTGGTATATCTCACTATTGTATATGTCGCTGTTTGTCTTTATTTTTGTGGTAATTCCAACCATTTTTATTCCCATTTATTATTTTTATTTTTTTGTTTTAATCCCTAAATGATAAAACCAAAGATGATGAGAATATCCCAATCCACCTTCCTCTCTCAATCTCTAACCTTGATCTCAAAACTCCTAAACCCTAACTCTTTGTTTGAGCCCTCAAACCTCTCTCTATCTCTATGGCTAGAACCAAGCGACCCCTGACTGTCAATGGAAATTCTCCAAGGACAAAGAGAACCCGATCCGAATCCAGTGGAACTAGTAATACCTCGATGGGACCTGTCAACCCACATCTGACCAGGAGAGAAATCTTTGTTGAGATGGAATTAAGTGAAGAATGGATGCTGTCGAGCAATTCATTAGTGCTGAAAGCAATAGATTCCAAAGGATGGACCAAATGTTTTTCCAACAACAATGAACCATACTACCCGAAGCTTGTGAATGGATTCTATGAATATCTAAAGTTCAAATAGGAAGATGATGTGCATAAGATAATATCTAGAGTAAATGGCTATGAAGTTAGCTTCTCATCTGTTGAGTGGGATGATTGTTTGAGAGTTCCTCATGAAGGAGTATATGATTACTACTCCAGAGTGGCTGCTATAGAAATTAATGTTTTTGAGTATGAAAAATATCTGGAAGAACTGATAGGAAATGGAAAATCAAGGAAGATAATTTCAGCTGAGATGAATAGAGAATACACACTTTTATTCAAATTCATTCAGCATGTAATTAGTCCCATGAGAGGTGATTTTGCAGTGATGAAGTACCAGGACATATTCCTAATGTAATTACTGAAGCATGGAATAAAGATTAACCTATGTTGGTTACTGATGGCACAATTGGAGGATATGAATAAGGCAAGCTCAAAGTCCAATACCCTATTCTATGCCAAGATAATTTCAGTAATGCTAAAGGTAATGGGTGTGGTTGGAAATCAAGAAGAGATGATAGTGGCCAAGAATAGAGTTTGTATCTCCAAGGAGAATTGAAATTTCATGAAAATTAGATGGAATACCTGGAAGAGGGCATGGGTGAATGATGAAGGAAAGGTATATGAAACGTTTGACCCTACTACACACCCATCTAAGCCAAAATACAAGATAGATCTAGGTCTGAAGAGGAATCAGCCATAACCAGATTATTCAGATGAGGAGGAGGAAGTTGAAGGTGCTATGGAACCTGAAAGAGAAAACACCCCCATTGATGATGGGAGTGATCCTGATTTTCCTAACAGTCCTGTAAGGATAGTAGAATTTTTGAGCAACTAGCCATCTAAAAGAACTCCCAAGAAGAGAGACTATTCTGAAGGACAGTGATACTGAAACCACTAAATAAGAATAGGCATCTTAGAATATTTTCCCGGACACATCTGAAGAGGATGGGGCCACCGAGTCATATCATTCTGATCATGAGACATAAGAGACTTGTGATAAGGATGAAGGAAAATTGACTGTTGCTGAAGCTGATGATGAGGACAATGAAGAAGAAGAGCTCAGTTTAAGCCCTCTGATAGATAATACAGACAATACAATGTCTTATTAGGAAGCATGAGTGGCATCTACTACCATTGATATAGAAATCATTGATGACTCACTGAAGGCTGTGACTCACCCCACAGGTGAACGAACAGTGAAAACTGTTGTTGAATCTTCTGGAGTTTTAGATGAGGCTGTGATGTTACCTAGAGCAGAACAAGTACATGAGAATACTCATGAGAGAGATCTAAGTGAGGGGGATCATCTTGCTTCAGTTTTTGTGCTATATGACATAGAGGGTTGGTTATCAGATCCAGGATACATGGTACTTGGACTCAATTATGGAAATTCTGATGAGGAAGACCTACCTCAAAGGGATTCTGTTATGCTACTTGAAAGTATTCCAATAGTTGTGGCTGACAATTTGGAAACAAAGGAGGACCTAGAGTCCTTAAAAGTTGAAATGAAAAAGGCAGTGGGAGAATCAGTGGCAGATTTAATGAATAGCCTTGTTGAAGAGCTGAGGAATGTGGAGCAATCCCTGGAGCTATCTCTGGGATGTGCTATGTCTAGTCCAGTGAAAGAAATTCTGAATGAGATAAAAGTGTGCCATATTCAAATTAAAAGATGGATAGGAGCTATGGTTTCTCTGAGACAATAAATTTCTTCATTGACTTCCATGAGCAGTTATCAAAACCAAGTGAATTATGAGATTAGATATACCAAAGTGGTCATAAAGCAGTTTTTGGATGTTTTTGAGGCTTTTAACACATGAGTCAAAGAACACATGAACAGTCAGGATGCACTTGTTCAGAAGGTGATTGGTAATTTGACTCATTCATTCAAAGTGACAATAGATTTCTATGTCAAACCCCTTCCCTCATCTATCTCCTCTTTGGACATTGACTAGATTAGAAATGTTTTCCTGGAAGAGCTTGTTAAGGCCAGTACCAATGGCACCTCTGATTCTCAGGTACTTTCTACCACTAGGGAAGTCAACAGTTATGTTCGTGAACACTTGTGAGCAGCTACTGCTACTCAGGAAGCCATTAAGAATAAGGTAGATTCTTACTTTGAGAAGATATATACCAAGATCCAAATAACCAACCACTTCAAGCTTTTGATAGAGAATATGAAGCTGCCTCCAGTGAATCAGGCATTCAGGGAGCTGGTCAGCAAACTGAGATAATTGAACCCTGCTTTGGATAAATTTTTGGAGAATAAAGATGATTTTTTATCTGCTATGGAAAGAGGAGGAAGCTTTATTATGGATTTCAGAAACCTTATTCAACCCTTTCTCCATGTGGATTTTACCCATGTCATTATACCTCCTGTATTACCTAAATCACAACCTAGTGGTTCTTCCATGATTTCTTCTGTTAAATCTATCAGAATCCTTACTCTACTGACCCTTTAGAGAGCTACCCACTACAGACCCACATGAGCTTCTGTTGTTGCCCCTCACGCCATTCCTACAGCAATTCCTAAACCTGATGATCCACCGGCTGATCCTACATCTTCTTCATCCAAAGAGGAATATCCCTTACCTACGGATGATGTGGATTGAGTATATTTATGTCTTTTGATAGGGACTCTGTATTCTTTTTGGTTCATGTAGTGCACATTCATTAATACAAGTTTTCTCTGTTTTCTCTATTTTTTGTTTCTTTTTGCTAATCACAAAGGGGGAGAAATACTATGAAAATACTATGCAATACTATGCTAATTCTAGAAAAATCATGTTATTAGGGAAAAATGTGCTAATATTTTAATTTGATCCTATGTTGAATCTTTCCTGCCTTTCTCTCTGATACCATGTACCAATATTTTCCTGTTTTACGCTCTTATTAATCTCTGATTACCTGAGACATTTTTTATCTATGTTTAGCAACTATATTATATATGATAACTATCTTTAATACATACAGGCATAATTTGTGATTATCGAAAAGGGGGAGATTGTTGGACTCACCTGTTTTGATAATCCCAAATCATGTTTAAATATTGACCATGATACATTAAGCCATTTGCTAACCCTTTTAATAAGTATTTATATTGTTTATCCTGAAAATTTTATATTCATAGTCTCATAATTTAGTCTCATCAGCTTACAGTTTACATTTATCTAAATATAAGTTCACTGTTAAAGGCTACTAGTAAGAGCCTTCTATTCAAGGTCACCTTTATAGCTCACTGTTACTCTATGTCACTAATCTTAGAAGGTTACTGTTGAAGATCTACTGTCACTGATATACCGGTACAAGGTTACTGTAATAAGTCTACCATTTATCTAATTATCAAAGACTACATACAAAGAGTCACTGTCACAAGGTCACTGCTATGGAAAGACTTCTGTTAGAAGTTCAAAATCAGACTCTTTCTCAAGACTTCTGTTGGGAGCATCACTATTCAAGCCTCGAGCTGGACATGTCTACCATTAGTAGAAGGATACCACTAGACAACTCCTACTATCGAGATAGTCAAATGTTGTTCAAATTCTACTGATGGACATATTCCACTGTTAATTAAATTGGCTTTTGAGATAATTCTACCATTGGACATGTCACTATTAAAGTAGTCTGATGTTACAAAGCTTCCATTTCAAGCTTATTGTTGAAGTCTACCATTGATCAAGCCTACTGATGAAGCCCACAATTGAATAGCCTACTGATGAAGTCCACTGATGAGGAGCTACTATTACATAGAGTAACAACTACCGTTACAAGACATCCACATTCCCAAAGTTCACCGTTACAAGCCTACAGACAGATATCCTACAGATGAAGTCCACAGTGGTAGAGACTACCGTTGAAGTCTACCGTGTGACATGCATCTACTACTAGTGTAATGATATTATATTATATTCTTTACCAATTTTATTATTATTATTATAACGGTCATGTCTGGACAAATTAATGCACCTGACATTATTTAAAGTTATTTTCATGCATATCAAGAGACAATACGAGGTACGAGGGAGACCACACATGGTTGAAACATTTCTCTTGCATGCCCCTGCTGAACCAAATGTGAAGAAGCTAGAAAAGAATATATATATATATATATATATAAGTATAGACAGAGATCGACAGAGATATACAGAGAGGACACAAAATATATCGAATACACATAAGAGAGACACATACAACACCAAAATTACAAGAAATAAGAAGAACACTCAAGCACGTATTCCGATGAACAGTGAGATTCATGAAGATCTATTGAAAGAACCTTTTTTCAAGCTGTAGTGGTTTGATACAAAGAGCTTTAAAACCAGAAAGCTAATCATCTCTACATCTGGAAGTCAGAACCAGGAAGTTGTGACACTTTGTTTTAGAGTTAACTTGTAGAGAAGGACCAAAACTTCATTTCCTTCATTCCAACGAGTCCAGAGCTAATCTTCCAATACAACAGAGCATTCTAAACTTATCACTACTATGTTTATCTCTTTTTTGTATAAGTATTTTTCATTTTTGAGCAGTGTGTCTGGGTTACAAACACTGACTATTATGCTTGAACTAAGGGATACTGAAAATCCCTATAAAAAACTCTCTTTAAATTTGTTTCCAAAGGATAACTGTGGAATAAGCCTAGTGTGGCTTAGTAGTTTATTTTTCCCACGTATAAGTATGGTAGAGGTTTCAAAACCTGGACAGTTTGTGAAAACTGTTGTAAAGCCCGATACAGGCTGTGTATCACTTTTTAATATAATTTCTTGGTGGCAGGTGATCACCAAGTGGAGAGGACTAGGACTTGACTTAAGACTGAACCTATTGTTTAAATTTTTGTGTTCATCTTTCCATTACTCTGTGTTACATTTATCTGCTATGATTAAATTATAAAAGACAGAAATCTGTTTTTACATTCACTCTAATAGTTAGTTCTGGTTAGTGAGTATATGTGATTCGTTTAGTAAACTTGTTTCAAAAGTTGAATTAGTTCTCATAATGACTCTACTGAGGATTAATCAACCTTTGAGAAACCTGTTGAACAATAAGTCACTTATATCTCTACTTCCTTAATTGACTAGGCCGTTTTAATTTGGAGGATTTTAATCCTAATAGTTTTTAACATAAATTTTAATTGGAGCTCAATTCACCCCCTCTTGAGTATCCAGTCCGACCAACACCTCTCATCCCATTTGGATCTCCCAAAATTTATCAAATAATCTTCCAAAATAATTCACCTAAATCTAAAATCTTAACATTGTGTATAATACAATCCAAGTAATACCTTTAGTGAAAACCAAAACGAGTTACTCAAAAAAGGAAACATTATTCAATGACCACTTTTGTTTCAGTTCATTCTAAAACCATTAAATTTAATTTATTCCATGATAACATAATAATATATTTATCCTAAATATAATAAAATGTTTTTATGTTATGGGGTTGACCTATACATACACAAAATTCTATAAAATGTGTAAGAAAATTACTGTTTGTGTGTATGGAAGACTAACGCCTTGTGAAACGATGTCGTTCTCTACCACCTATCAGGGATATAAATTATAATTGATAAATAATTTTTAAATGATATATATGATATTTTTGTTGTCTCCATACTTTTTAAATTGATATACAATACATATCTTCCTTCTTTTCATTTTGTGTATATACGATAACATCGTTTTTGGATGTGTGGAATACCACATCCTCAAAGCAATGTGATTCATTACAACATATAATGGAATGTATTAAGGATTGTTTTAATTAAAAATATTTGAAATAAATTATTTATATATTATATTAATGAAATAATTTAAATTCTATAAATATAATATTATTTATTATTTATTACCCTTTTCACACACTAAAAAGTGATACTGTTGTTCATGGATGTTTGGACTACCACCTCCTTGATGCGATTCCATTCCACATATATCCCAATAAATCATCATATAATTATATATAATTAAATAACATGGTATTTATTATATAATAATAACTATGAAAATATAAAATGTTACATACCCTATTTCAATAATTATAATTGAAAAATGGGAATGTTACTAATGAGTACATAAGACCTACTGTCCCCAAGGTTGTAACATCGGTGCATTTTACAGAACAATATTAACCAATTGGTTTTAAAATAATAAGTTATGTATAAATATGATAATTATTTTAGGCTTATAATTCTGGATAGGATTATATAATGAACCCTTTGACCATAGTTGACCTTCCAAAGTCATTATTGACACATGAACTAAATTTTTTCAAAACACCCAATGTAAACATAATTGTTTTCAAAAATTTATAAAACATTATAATAAGTGAAATAAGTGTAATAATAAAATTGAAAAATCATTCCATGGAAGTAAATAATTTAAATAAGTTTATTATTCCAGAAGATAGTCACACACGTGAGAAGTCAGACTTAAGGTAAGGGATTTTCATCTCACATTTTACATATATGAAGTAAATATCATATTCAAAACTTTATTATTTTATTAAAATCTACCCATATTGATATATTTTACCATAAATCGTTTTATATTTATGATATTTTAAAGATTTGGAAATTCTGTAAATTTTATTTTTTATATACATGGTAATTTAATGAGTTCGCAGTTTCTGACAGCACCTGATTCTGAGGCCTGGTGTGCCCAGAATCAATATCTTATTTTTTTTCGGGTATGTCCAATAAACGTATGAGTGGGTTTTTAAATATCTTTAATCGGTGCTCAAAATAGAATTATGAGTGCATAGCTGAACTCGCAACAGCGGTGATTTCTTAGTAAGACCTTCACCGTAGTTGCGTTTTAGCATGTTTGGAAGTTAGTTTATGGGGTTTTTAATTAATTTAAATAAAAATAAAAGTGTTAATTTAATTTTATTTATGGGGGGTTTGATCCTCCCAGGGGAGGTTGGATGTGGGGACCACCCGCGAATAACCTCCCTTGGGAGGATATTATTTAGTGGGGCCCACCCGAGATTCTTACACCAATTAACTCCCCATTATTTAATTTGACACCTCTCTTCATTTAATGGAACTCCTCACCTCCCCTACTCTTTTTGAATTTGAACCATTCCACCCATTAATTTGATGAGTTATTTCATTTAATTAAAACAGAAGAATTCGAATGGTTGTGAGAAGAAATAATAGACAATTCATCTTTTATTTTTGGGTTGGGAACTTTATTTTGGGAGAGCTTTGGAGTTCTCAGAGGACGAATTTTTCCAATGAAGAATGCACAATTTTCACCGAATAACAACGAACACCAACTTCGATCTTCGACCAAGCCAAAAGAGAAGGAGCTGCCTGCAAAGAATTCTAACAATGCTTCTTCCTCAGACACTTCTCGATGTAAATGAATCAATGCCGCCTTTTACCATGACTTCATCAACATTCATCAAAACAAGTTAGGGGTTTGAGTGGAATTTTTATTCTTATTCTTGTTCTTCGTCGTTCAAACCTCAGATTATTTATGCCGATTTTTAACAATGTAACGAGGAGGGCTCGGACCTCAAAAACACGGTCCGACCCTTCCCCCCGTTTTGTTGTTCTCACTGTGTTGATGATGGAGGTGGAGTAATGGTGGCAGGCATTGGGCTGACCACGAAGAAGACCAGTGGTGTAAGGCCACCGGGTTTCCAAGAGGGCGTGACACCATCGTGTCGTGCGGAAGGGGAGTCACGTCCACGATGGGCCGCAGCGGATGCACGTGATGCCGTCGTGCCGCGCGGAGGCAGTAGGGGACCGCAGCCATGTCGTGTCACGGTAGAGGTGGTGCGGCGTCGTCACGCTGTGCAGAGGAGCTGGAGGTCGCGGCCAGGTCGGGCCACAATGAAGGAGGCGCAGAGCCATCGCGCCACATGGAGTGCAGCAGGACCGTAGAACCGCCGCGTCGTGGCGGAGAAGCCGGGCGGCCGGTCGGGCTGACCACCAGAGGAACCGGAGGAGTGGGACCCTTAGGGTCTAGCGTGACATGGACCATCACCACCTGGTTCCATTTGGGGTTACCACACGAACAACTAAGTCGTTCGGGTTCCAGGGGGCGCTTGCCTCCCCCCTCGGCGCGGCTAGGTCGGGTCACCCTCAGCCGGACCACCATGGGTTGTGCCGCCCTTGGCCGAGACACCCTTGGTCGGGCCGCCGCATGTCAGGCCGCCATAAGTCGGGCTGCCCTTGGCCGGACCACCATGGGATGGGCCGCCTTCGGCCTTGCCGCCCTCGGCGGGGCTGCCACGGGCCGGGCTTGCCTCTGTCGTGCCGCCCTCGGCAGGGCTGCTACCAGCCATGCCCCCCTCGGCCGAGCTGCCCTTGGCCGGGCCTCCCTGGAGTCGAGCCACTTTCGGCCGGGCCGCCTTCAGTTCGGGCCGCCCCGTCGGGCCAGGCTGTTTCGTTGGACCAGGTTGGACCCATGGACCGGGTCAGACCCTGGTACGGATCGGACCCAGACCCAGTTTGACCCATTTTACATTTTCGCCCATATTTTGGGATACGAGTGTCCAATCGATGATCTGTCTATGGAGACAAAAGGCTTAGAGAAAGACGATTCTTTTGGAATACCCCACTTGATGTTTGGACACAGTTGGGGTACGACCGGGTTGGTTTGAACCAAAAAACCTACCAGGCCCCTAGAATAGAAATGCCAGTAACTCTCAGACCGTCCGTCTGATTGACGTGTCGTCTATCTCATTGAGTTCATTATGATGAGATAGAACTACAAGATACATCAACATGAGACTTCGTGGTAGTTGATGTATCGACACTTGGCTCGAGGAGAGGACCCTCCCGGAATCGAGCGTGCTGTGTGCAGAAACCCTATGGTTGGCTACGACTAAGATGACAGGATCCTCCGTGGATTAGACACTAATGTATTATATACTAGGATCCTCCATCGGTTCGATAGCGCTGATACTGATCCAGGATCCTATGTGGGGTTGACAGAGGAGATGATTCCGTGACTACACGAAATCATCTCTACCCCTCTATATGAGTTGTATAACTGTGTGAACTGAGTCTGGTCTTTCAGTCGTTATCATTGAGGTGATTTACTTTACTTCCATTGTGGATTTGGTTGTGCTTGAGATCAAAAGATGGAGTCAGACTGTGATTGGTAACTTAGGTATATGTATGAGCATATACCTAAGTATGGTTGGTTTATACTTCATGATTGTATCTTTATACTGTGGTTTATGCGTAGTGGATTCTAGGAGACCATCGGGGGTCTCGGGGTCCCCTACTAAGTATTGTTATACTCACCCCTACTCGGGCTTCGCCTGCACCTTTTTGTGTTCTGTGCAGATGATATTCAGTAGTGATCGTGGCTGATAGTGATGGACGAGACGTTGTTCGGAGCTAGACTAGGTGGGACGTACCACATGGATGAGTTGTTCGAGATATGTACCTACCATTCAGATAGGATATCCCGTTGGATGATCCAGGAGCTATTTTTCCCTTTTTACTTGTACTTGTACCTGTTGTTTAGTTGGGTTTTTATACAGGCCCACTTACTTCCAACACACTTTCCATTTCTATATTAGTACTTTTTACATCTACTTCTTCTGTTCAGAATATGTTCGTTACAGGTTTAAAGGCTATGCATTCCCTTTTTATCAGGTATTTGCCTTTGGTGCTAGTCTCCAGCCCCTGGCCTATGGGAGGTGGGCTTGGGTTAGTCACAACCCAGGCCCCGAGGATGGGTCGTAAAAAATTGGTATCAAAGGAGTTAGTTATACCGCAGAACTTATGACTCATATTTTTATTTTAATGGTAATAATGTTAAGTGTTTTGGGTGTGGTTATCAGTTTAGGGAAACCAGTGTTGGTACCGCGGCCGACATATCCATACACCAGGACTCCGACTTCTGATTTCCGACTCAGTTTATGAAAACACTGATTGTGTGTGTGTTTCCTTTGAATGTTTTGTTTGTGATTACTTTGTTTCAGCTCACCAGGTATATTGTTTTGACCATGGCACGCCCATTTCATTTCATGATTTCCCCACATAGGCTACCAGCTAGGGTTCTGAGTTTCGTACGATATGGTAGCCCACTGAGCGACGAGGCCTCGGTGCAGGGCCCCATCACAGCGGAGGTACCAATGGTACCATTACCCACTGGGCCCCCGATACCACCAGCCCCAATAGCAGAGAGTGCACGCTGTCTGAGTGAGTTTCACGAGTTCCAGTGCCAGAGGCCACCCAGGTTCAAGGGAGAGACGGACCCACAAGCAGTTAAGGATTGGGTGGAGGCTATTGTGAGAGTTTTCTGATTGGTAGGGACACCAGAAGACCTCATGGTAATCCTTTCCGTGAGTCTTCAGCATGCAGTGGCAGACAGATGGTGGAGCCTGATGCTCCAGGTGCATGACAAAGCTTCATTACTCTGGGAAGACTTCGAGAGTCTCTTCTGGTCATATTTTGTTCCATCCACCCTTTGAGCGGTGCAGATTCTAGAGTTACTTCATCTGCAGCAGGGCAGCATGACAGTAGCTCATTACTCAGCGAGGTTCACCGACCTCTCGCGCTACACAATGGATATGGTGCATGCCCCATTCTTTAAGGCCCAGACCTTCGAGCAGGGACTCAGGTATGAGATCAGGGCTTCGATGATCTCCCTCATCATACCGACATAGGTGGGGGTGCTGGAGCAAGCCCTTATAGTGGAGAGCTTTCTTGCTGAGCAGTCACCAGAAGTGAGACTCACAACATGGCGATACATAGCAGAGTCTTCTGTAGCCGGCAATAGACATAGGTCGTAGAGGTCCAAGCGGACCATGCCCTCAGGTGGGCGACCCCAGGATACAACTTCGATTGTGCGGGGTACACGAGACAGAGCCAGACATACGAGGAGCAGGAAGTGCTATGCATGTGGCGGGCAGGGTCACATGGCTCGAGACTACCTGAACCGTCATTCATATGAGCATTGGACAGTAGAGGGACCTCCCTGTTTGAGGTATAGTTTTGATCGCGGTGGACCGTTGGGAGAAGGCAGACATGGTAGAGGAGCTGGCTGAGCAACAGGTGGTGGAAGACGTTTCGAGGCCCTACTACTACCACCACCACCAGGAGGTCCACCCCGACCACAGGGAGCAGGAAAACAGGGGCGGCCTTAGCTCCAGGAAGTCGAGGCCTACGACCACGACACACTTGAGATGATTTTAGGTAATATCTATGTCTACTCCACCCATGTTGAGTTACTTATAGACACATGTGTGAGTCATTATTTTATTGCCGCTACCCTCGTTCTTAGCTCAGAGATTTCGACGGAGCCGTTGGATCGATCCTTACAAGTAGAGACTCTTACGAGAGAAAACTTGATGATAAATCACTTGTGCTAGCAGTGTGAGCTTACTCTAGGAGGTGAGATCTTCGGCTAGGATCTCCTCGTAGCAGCGTCGAGGCCTTACGACATCTTCTTGGGTATGTACTGGTAATCCACAGTTCATGCTCAGATTGACTGTATTAGGCGGAAATTGCGGTGTGTCGATGAGGATGGGATGAGGTTTACCTTCACCGGTGAGAAGGGAGCCTTTGCAGCACATGATGGAATTACCCAGAGGAAGGGGAAACTGATCACACATCAGTTGGATAGTCTTATTCTCGGAGCGGTTGCTGTGTGGAGTCCGAATTTTCTTGTTTTGGTGGATCGTTATAAGGATATTTTCCATGATGATGTTCCAGGACCACCTCCTCGTAGAGAGGTGGACTTCTACATTGACATGTACCCCTGGATGGCACCGATATCAACTCCAGAATATTGGATGGATCCCGCTAAGAATTGTGAGTTGCGGGTACAGTTGGAGGACTTTCAGGGGAATGGATTTATCCAACCCAGTGTTTCACCCTGGGCATCCTCAATATTGTTCGCCAAGAAGGTGGATGGGAGCTTGCGACTGTGTGTTGATTACCGGTGCTTGAACAAGGTGACCGTGAAAAACAAGTATCCACTCTTGGGGATTGACGACCTCTTTGATCAGCTCAAGGGAGAACGATGGTTCTCGAAGATAGATTTTAGTTCAGGCTATCACCAGCTCATACTCGAGACGAGGATGTGTAGAAGATGGCCTTCAGGTGTCGATATGGCCACTACAAGTTCTTGTTTATTCCCTTCGGCATAACCAACACTCCAGTAGTGTTTGTTAGTCTCATGAACATGATCTTCCATCCATACCTTGATCACTTTGTTGTAGTCTTCAATGAAGACATACTGATCTACTCGACTACTGAGGAGGAGCATGCCTACCATTTGCTGGACGTACTGGACACACTTTGAGAGCACCAGCTTTATGGTAAGCTCTCAAAGTGCTAGTTTTGGATTTTAGAAGTTCACTTATTGGGACACGTCATCTCAGAGGCTGGAGTTGCAGTGGATCTAGTGATGAATGAGGCAGTTCTTTCTTGGGAGCCACCCATGAGTGTGACAGAGGTATGAAGTTTTCTGGGACTGGCTGTGTACTATCAGAGATTTTTCCCAGGCCACTCCAGAGTTGCAGCACTGCTATCCGAATTGACGAAGAAGGGGAAACCCTTATTTTGGTCAGATAGATGCCAACTGAGCTTTTAAAAGATGAGGAAGAGGTTGACTAGTGCCCCCATCTCGAGGCTTCCAGAGGAGTCCATAGGGTACGTAGATTACTGAGATGCATCAGGGACCCGACTTGGGTGTTTCCTGATGCATGAGCGAGTAGTGATCACATATGGTTCTTGGTAGCTGTGACATCATGAGCAGAACTACCCTAACCATGATTTGGAGTTATCATTAGTGGTATTTTACTTGAAGATGTGGTGGAACTATCTGATGGGCAAGCGTTTTACAGCCTACTCTATCCAATAGAGTCTCAGGTACATCTCTTAATAGAAGGACCTGAACCAGAGATAGCGACGATGGATTGAGTTCCTCCAGGACTATGACTTCGAGATATTCTATACTCCAATGAAGGGAAACATTGTATAAGATTTTCTTAGTAGGTGATCAGGAATTCAGCTGCTATGAGTGGTGATAGAGCAGCTGGATGCATTGTATATATATTTTATGGATTGGGACAGATCAACCTTTCTACAGTCTCTCACAGTCACTCCTCCACTTCTTCAGCGAGTCATGGAGGCACAATGTGAGGATGTTGACTGTGAGACGTGACATGCTCTGATATCCATAGGGTAGTCACCTGATAGATTTTTTGAAGGTGGGGAGCATGTCATTCTCCTCAGAAGACGTACCATGGTACCAGTTTCACTTTAGGAGGAAGTGTTGAGGGAGTTCCAAACATCTCCTTTAGCGGTACATACAGGAGTGGCGAAGATGTATCAGGTCCTCCTAAGACAACACTCGTGGCCAGGTATAAAGAAGGCAGTGGAAGAGTTTGTCTCTCAATGCCTCACATGTCAGCAAGTGAAGGCGGAGAACCAAGGTCCAGTAGGATTAGTTCTGCCCTTAGAGGTCCCAGAGTGGAAGTGGGATAGGATATCCATGGATTTCAGGACATGACTTCCACATACATCTAAAGGACACAACTCTATCTGGGTGACTATCGACTGACTCACCAAGTTGGCCCACTTCCTACTGATCAGAGAGAAGGGTTCAATAGAGCTTGGGACGTCTCTACGTATAGGAGATCGTATGTATTCTTTGTGTGCCATTGGTGATCGTCTCTGATTGAGATTCTCATTTCACTTCCCTACTATGGAAGGGGTAGCAGGAGGATTACGGGACACAAATTTGTTTGAGCACCACCTTCCATCCTCAAACGGATGGTCAGACTGAGAGGACCATTTAGAGTGTCGAGGACAAGCTCTGTGGATGCGTCCTCAACTTCGGTTACAACTGCGAGGATCACTTACCCTTGGTAGAGTTTGCGTATAACAACAACTACCAGACCACCATCGGGATGAAACAATTCAAGGAACATTACGGCCCACCTTACATATCGCCTATGTGCTGGAATAACATAGGGGAGTCGACACTCATGGGACCAGAGATGGTGCAAGATATGATGGAGAAGGTGTAGATCATCTAAGAGTGGATGAAGAATGCACAAAGAAGGAATTTTTTTTATCCTGCTAGGAGATAGAGACCACTGGAGTTCGATGATGGAGACCACGTCTTTTTATGGGTCTCACATCGATGAGGTCTACAGAGATTTGTCCGAGGAAGAAATTTATCTATGCAATTCATCAGACCTTTTCATGTCCACAATAGAGTAGGCGAGGTGTCTTACCACTTGGCTCTTCCAACTCAGTTTCACCGGGTGCATGACGTCTTCCACATATCTCAGCTGAGGAGATACATTCATGACACCTCTCACATAATTGACCATGGGGAGTTGGACATAGATGGTTTGATGACTTTCATGGAGGTTCCCGTGGAGATTGAGGATCAATAAGAGCGGGTCCTGTGTGGATGGCTGATACATCTGGTGCACGTTCACTGGCAGCATGAGAATCTCCAGGAGAGCACATGGGAACAAGAGGCTCAGATGCAATCTCAATACCCTCAAATGTTTCCTTAGTGTGAGTTGTATCTTACGGGGAAGTAAATCCCTGATGTGGGGAGAATTTAATGACCAGGAAATTCCATGATTTGTTTTTAAATACATGGGAATTTTACGAGTCTTCAGTTTTTGATGGCGCCTGATTCTGAGTCTCGGTGTTCTCGGAATCAATCTCTGAAGTTTTGTTCGGGTACATTTAGTAAACATGTGAGTGGGATTTTAAATCTTTTGAACCGGTGCTCATAATCGAATTCCAAGGGCACTGTTGGACTCATAGCATTGGTGATTTCTTAGTAAGACCTTCACCATAGTTTCGTTATAGCGTGTTTGGAATTTAGTTTATGGGGTTTTTAATTAATTTAAATAAAAATAAAAGTGTTACACTATTTTTATTTGTAGGGGTTTAATCCTCCAAGGGGAGGTTAGAGGTGAGGCCCACTCATGAATAACCTCCATTGGGAGGATAATATTTAGTGGGCCGCACCAGAGATTCTTACCCTCATTAACTCCCCATTATTCAATTTGACACCTCTCTTCATTTACCAGAACTTCTCACCTCCCCTACTCTTTTTGAATTTGAATAATTCCACCCATTAATTTTATGAGTTGTTTCATTTATTTAAAATAGAAGAATTCAAATGGGTGTGCCAAAAAATAATATACAACTCATCTATTATTTTTGGGTTGGGAAATTTTTTTTGGGATAGCATTGGAGTTCTTGGAGAATGAATTTTTCCAACGAAGAACACCCAATTTTCACCGAAGAAAGACAAAAATTGTCTTCGATCTTTGACCAAGCCAAAAGAGAAGGAGACACCCACAAAGAATGCCAATGAAACTTCTTCCTTGGATGCTTCTTGAAGACAATGAATCAACGCGACCTTTTCCCGTGACTTCGTAAACACTAATCATAATGAGGTAGGGGTTTGAGTGGAATTCTTATTCTTATTCTTGTTCTCAATAGTTAATACCTCATATTATTTATGTCGATTGTTAACAACGTAACCAAGAGGGCTTAGACCGCATGAACACGGTCCACACCTTTTCTCTCTTGTTTTTGTTCTCATTGTATTGATGATATAGGCGGAGAAATGGTGGCCGACATCGGTCCAATCCTGAAGTGGACAGGCAGCACAAGGCTGCTGGGTTGCTAAGAGGGTGTGGAACTGTCGTTCCGCATGGAAGGGGAGTCGCAGCCATGATGGGGCATGGTGGAGGCGCGCAGCGCCGTCGCGGTGCACAGAGGCAGTAGGGGGCTACAGCCATGCTGATTTGCGGTGGAGGTGGCACGATGTCGTGAAGTAGACTAGCATGGCTATGGGTGTCCAATTGATGAATCGTCTATGGTGACTGAAGGCTTAGAGAAAGTTGGTTCTTTTAGAATACCCCATTTGGGGTTTGGACATAGTTGAGGTATAACCGGGTTGGTTTGAACCTAAAACCCAACTGGGCCCTTGGAACAAAAATGCCAATAACTCTTAGACCGGGCGTCCGATTGACGCGTCGTCTGACACATTGAATTCCTTATGATGAGATAGAACTATGAGATACATAAAATCGAGACTTTGTGGTAGTTAATGTATCTATACTTGGCTCAAAGAGCGGACCCTCCCGGAATTGAGCATGATGTGGGTGGAAACCCTATGGCTGGCTGCGATTGAGATGATAGGATCCTCCATGGGTTTGATAGTGATGACTTCTGTACCAGGATCCTCTGTGGGTTCGACAGCGCTGATACTGTTCCAGGATCCTATACGGTTTGACAGAGTATATGATTCAGTCACTACCCCTAATCATCTCCACCCCTCTACATGAGTTGTATACCTCTGTGAGTTGAGTCTGGTCTTTCAGTCGTTATCATCAAGGTGATTGATTTACTTTTTTTGGGGATTGGGTTGTGCTTGAGCTCAAGAGTTGGACCTGGTCTGTGATTGGTAACTTAGGTATTTGTATGAGAATATACCTAAGTATGGTTGTTTGATACATAGTGATTGTGCCTTTCTATTGTTGTTTATCCTTAGTGGATTCTGGGAGACCATCAGGGGTCTTGGGGTCCCCTACTGAGTATTTTTATACTCACCCCTGCACGGGCTTCGCCTGCACGTTGTTTTGTTTTGTGAAGACGACTATTAGCAGTGATCGAGGCTGAGGGTGACGGACGGGAGGCTACTCATAGCTGGACTAGGCGGGAGATACCTTAGGTATGAGTTGTTCGAGATCTATACCTACCGTTCAGGTAGGATTCCCCAATAGACGATCCAGGAGAAGTTTTTCCATTTTTTCTTGTACTTGTAGCTATTGTTCTGTTGGGTTTCTATATTGGTCCACTTACCTCCAGCACACATTCCCTTTCTATATTAGTACTTGTTTCTTATACTGTTTGTTTTCAGACTGTGTGTTATAGGTTTAAAGGCAATGCCTTCCCTTTTTATCGGGGATTCCACTTTGGTGTTAGTCACCAGCCCCTGGCCCATGGGAGTCGAGCTTGGGGTAGTCACCGCACGGGCCCCGAGGACAAGTCGTTACATGTATTTAATGTATTAATTTAAATTATTTCTTCCAAATGGTTTTTACATGTAAATTACCAAGTGGAAAAATCTATCTTTGCAATCTCACTTTCTCTTGTGATTGTTAAAATTATCCTGAAACACTCACTTCTTTATTACAATTTAAATTAAGAAATAAAATTAATTAAGATATACATACTCTTATGTGATTGTTATAAATATTTCAAAAACCATATAACATTTATAAATATTGAGTATACTTGATAGTTATTTGATTTAATAGGAAATATTGATAAATCTGTATCTTTTATACAATATAGATATATTATAAGGTTAATTTTTTATGAATTTAAATCTATTATTCAATATATGAGGAGTGATTTATAAATTCATGAAATGGGTTTAAGACCAGTTAATATAAACCCCTCGATGAATTAGTAGTCTCATAAGTTATATTGATTTTGATAAACCCTTCATGTTTATAGCCAGTATGTTTTAAACTTCCTTGTGAAAGGTCTTGATAGTATAGTTAAGGTTGGAAAATCCATATTGGTATATAACTTGTATTTTTTAATACATAGTTTAGAATTTAAATCTAGTAATGGTTCCATATATCTAGTAAACAAGCTGTATAATAATTAAACATTTCTTTCTTTCAATATTGAATTATTATTATAAAGATTATTTTCACTATGAAAGTTTTTTGTGTTCTCTTCATTATTAGCTTACTGATAATTTTGATTGTGTTTTATGTGATTTATGTTTCCATATTTTTACTCACATGATTTAATAGTAATTTATTACATATAATTTGATCTCACTTACTTACCTTTCCCTATTGATTATTCTCATTGATTCATTATATCATCCGCTGTATTTTACCCTTACTAAGAATTTGAGATCACACTTATTTTTGTTCCTTTCCATTGGTTATAAAGATACATTCTTGGAATTAGTTTAAAGTATGGATATAATTTTATTTTTATGTCATTTTAATATTTATTCTAAAATTAAAATGGTTATCATGTATGTATATGGTTTCCAAAATTTCAACAATTTTCGAGCATTTAGAATTTTGTTCCTTGTAATCATGCTAATATAATAAAATAAGGCATATAATATGGGATTACCAGGTTTATAAAATTTTAGTTGGTATTAAAGGATGTTTAGTACATACTATGGAAACATGATTTAGGAAAACATTTATTATGGAACATAACCTTAACTTATACTATGATGATTATATAGAAGGATTTCCCAAAGAATCCATTTTTTTGATTATTAGATATGAATACAATTTCCAATTTATGATAATTACTTCATTATTTTAGGGAGTAATCGTTATGTTATATATTGTTATGTTCAAATCTAGAGTCTTATATTGTTTAGAAATAGAACCTAGATGGAATAAGGCGTTTAATTCTCTAGGAAAATATAGAGATTTCCATGTTAAGAAAGAAAATGATCCAGGTACTATAATTGAGAAAGTTATTTATATTCTAGAGAATCTTAATCAGGATATGAAAAATAACCTTCCTTAGTTGGGTCAATCTATTCTACAACATGATTAATCTATATTGAATTTCATTATTCCATATAATCTCACAATATTTAGTGGGACTAATAATCTGATTATATCCAAGAAATAGGTTAAGACTCTAGAAAAGATATTTATGGACATGGGATGTGGGGAAAAAGAAAAGGTTACAATTGTGGGGTATTATCTCAATAGTCATACTGATAAATCTTGTTCGTTGATCTAGAATAATAGAGAGAAAGATAAAATAAACCTCATTGAATGAAAATATTTTAAAGAGATATTATTCAATAAATATGTCCCTCATGAGAAACAAACTCAGATGATGTGTATATTCATTAGCTTAGTGAATATAGAATGAAGAATGTGTTGAGGAGTATGAATCTACGTTTACAAGGATTTTGGGTAATCTATAGATTTCATACCCAATACACAGTTCAAGATTAAAAAATTTCATTGAAAGTATTAAACAAAGAATTCTAAGGGAACCGATTTCTGGAATTTTCTCCTTTTGATGGAATATTTATATGTGCTATCAAGACATTGAAATAATTATCTTTCTATTATGGCCTCTAATGGAATCCATAGAAGAATATAATGGTAGCTAAAAATGGATAAGGGAAATAAGATAATGAAAAATTATCTTTAATGTGTTGTTTGTGGAATAAAACATCCCGATATTTTCTTGAAGGAATTGGAGTTTGATATAAGTGTGGAGGAAGAGTCCCCCAAGTTAGTGATTTCAAGGGAATGAAAGAAAATTCAAACGTGCAGTGCCTCTAATATTAGGATATTGGACACTAATCAAAAGAATACCCCTAACATCAATGGAATAAACCTCAGAATAATCGAATGGATCAAGGTCATGATTATTTTATTGATTAGACTACAGTGGGATGAATAATATGACTACATATATGGATCATTGCGTAATTTTTTAAAAGTGTTTTATCAATGAAGTCTTTGTTACATGAATTTAGAAATATATAAATTTTATACTACAATAATATTTCATTAAGGATTTGACATCATATGTTTAATGTTACCAAGAAATGTGATTCAGTAAGAAGTTAATTATTTTGAAAAACACATGGTATATTAAAATATACTCCATAATATTTTCCTTATTTTGGGATAATGATACTTGGGGTACATTGATGATTAATATGGATGAAATAAATATGATTCTATGAACAACTATATAACTATTTCATATGTTTTGGATTATAATACATGGAAGTGTCACATGTTTTACCATTTATGAAATGGATTACGTTGAAATTTGGATAAGGATTTAGAGATTTACATATTACCTCACCATATTATGAAACAAGTCCAATGAGATGTTGTAGAAATAGTTCATGGTACAACCAAAGGATATGACTATTATTATGAAAGAGAAATTAATAAAGGAATTGTATTTCTATAAATTAATATAGAGTGAAAGTACAATTAAATTTTCTGAAAAACTATGTTGAAATGAAAATTTTGATCTATTATCATCATTTATGATGATATCAATGCCATTTTTTATAATTGTTCTTTAAGGCATTTTGGTCATCATTTTTTAGATTACCATGTTCTCTATCACTCTCCATCATATCATTATAGTTATATTTATATTCAATGTATATGTTTTCACTAATGTTCTACTATTTTAATGCATAGTTTTGTGGTGACCTTTTCATTTTCCTTTTCCACTTATTATAAAGATGTGTTATTAACCCTATTTATGATGTGGTTTATTCAATATAAGTCCCTCAATAATCAAGATTAGGTTTGAATTATGAGGATTAAATTTATATAAAGAGGGGGAGAATGTAACACTACAAGACATTACAATTTTATCTTTAAGAACAATATTTTTTCTAGCTTACTTTATATGTAACAATAAGTTGGCTTTGTTACACACAATACTAAGTTCCTTCGAAAGCGTATAATACATGAAACACCCACTGTAGAAGTATATATAAAATCATGATACTTTATGATAACTTTATTTTTATATCATATATTGTAATGGACCGGGTTCTTGGAAGTCCATTACTTGGTGTCAATCTGATGTTGGGTGTTCTGGGTAGTCTGGGAAAGTTATCGAGGCTTCTCGGTGAAGCTTGACCCCTAACGGTAGGCCTACTGGTAGCCTCAACCTACCGATAGCATTAATACCAATAGCAGGCCTACTGGTAGCTCGGTCTACAGGTATCCACCACATACTGGTAGCTCGGCCTACCGATAGCTCGGTCTATCGGTAGCTGCAACCTACCGGTAGCTCGGCCTACCGGTACCTTGATCTACTGGTAGCATGGCTTACCAGTAGCTTGGTCTACTGGTAGCTCAGCCTACAGGAAGCTCGGTCTACCCGTAGCCGCAGCCTACTGGTAGCTTGACCTACCGGTAGCTCGGCTAACTGCTGGACCAAGACTAACCCCCACGAGTTTTCCAGTAGCGCCTCCTTTGGCGCAAATTGGGTTTTAAACCCTATTTTGACCCCTTTGGATTGTTTTAAAGCCTAGTAACTCCCATAAATGGCTTTTAATTAAATTTTTAATGAGGCACCCTAGTGTGTGCGTCGGTTTAAACTTCCCCCAAAGGTGAGTACCCCTTTAATGACGTGTGGGGCCGCCTGGTCAACCCACCACCCCACTCCTTACGCGGTTTCACGGTCTTATCTCAACCGTCCATGGCCCTTATAAACTAAAGGGTTCTCCCTGGGTTTCTTTTTCTTGATCACCCTCCCATCAATTCATCAGCTCATCCTTGAGTTCCCGGGGTCCCTCCCCTGCAATTTCCGCATCCGATGTTCCTCGTGCGTGAAGAGAAGCTTCGATCGTCGATCAATCAAGTAGGAGTTTCACCTTCATCTCTCCTTTATGTGTATCCTGCGAGGTGGTAATTCTTTTGATTCTATATAATTGGATTAACCAAACATTAATGAAGATAATAAAGAGATCCTAAAGAATGAAGGGGGAGGGGTGTGATCGATGATGCTGATTTGTTTTATGATCTTCCATGATTAATGATTTCTGAATTGTGCAGCTTATGCCTACTGAAAATCATGGCCCTTTGAGGTCTTTCTCATTGAACTAACGAACCCTTACCTCTGGTGATGTTTAAATGTATTGTATTGTGGTTGTGAACTGTTGCTGTGTAAAGGAATTTGGTTAATTATGTACATCCAGTTAAATAAATTGAAAGCACGAGGATAAACCCTTTCTGTGATAACCCCGGTTAAAGCATAGCGATGTATAAATCATGTAGTTTGTTAAATATTTTAAATATGAAAATATCGGCATGAGCCTGTTTTGTGTTGGTGGTAGTGTTTTGGTTTCTTTATTCACAGACCGATTGCTGGGTGATGTGGGTGGGGATGGGATCCCCTGTTGTTATGGTTTCTCTAGTTGTGAATTTGAGGAATCATGGTTTCCTTGCTTATATCACGAATTGGGGTGGAATCGTCTATTGTCGACAAGCCGTTGGCCCCCGGGTTTTGGGAACATGGGGTAGTATCTTGGCTTGTGATTATGCTTTCTAGTTGCCCATGTAGGTGTAGAAACTCATCTAAACGTTATTACTGAACATGAAAACAATTATGAGACAAATTGGTTTTGGTTTGGTGTGAGTTGTGACTTGGACATGGGTGTTGATTGTGTTCTTTAGGTAGTCTGAAAAAAAAACCTAGATTTGGGTGAGTGCTTGTTAACTATGCATATACTTGTAGTTTTTTTTCCTCATTCGTGCCCCACCCAAGTTGATCACTTAGTTCCGAAAACCTCCATTTCATGGGGGAGGGTGTTTTTCCCAACACTTCCATTAGTGGCTGGTTATTAGCTCCTTTTTGCTCCCTTTCCCAGATATCCCTTGTATCTTCGGGGAGGCTGTGATGGGCTGAAGTCCATTAATAGCCCAAGAATCATCAGGCAGGGTGATGTGGTGGTTGGACCAGCTGTGTGCGGGTAGGTGGTTTCCCAAGTGTCTTTGGGATGAGGCCCAGGTGTCTTTAGGTGTGGAAGTGGATCTTCTAGACCAGGTGTCTTCGGGCATGGAGGTGGTTGTTCTGGCCTATGTGTTCGTAGGCGTGGTTACATGAGACTTGTGTGGCCCAGGTGTTTGTGAGCGGGGTTTGGCAGTGGGATTGTGTGATGATATGGCCCAGGTGTGTGCGGGTGGGGTGTGGTAATGGGACTGCGGTGAGAATGGTGGGATTGGTTTGATGCGTAGGATGTCTTCAATAACTAGTGGAAAAGTGGCGCGGGGTACCCAAACATCAATGTGCTTTATTTATACATTACTTTCTTGCGTTATTTGGTGAGTGTATCTTGTGAGTGGGATGGATGAACTCCTTGATAGTGTTGGTTTTCTTCTTCTCATGGGACTTTAGTACATCTCCCCACTTGTGCACGAGAGTATTTGGTTTTTCCCTACTGAGTATACCTGTATGCTCAACCTACATATACAAAACTTCTTTCAGGTTTCTAGGAGGACTTAGGGGATCGCATGGGACCATAATAGCGCAAGACCATTGGGATAGTTGTTGTTGTTGCCTTTCTTTTCTTGGTATTCTTTTAACCCTTGGGGTTTTGCGACTTGTATCTTTTACCTTTGAACATGCATATGGGAATTGTTTATCTTTAGTCATTTTTTCACTTTTAGTTTGGTGTTGTGGGATTTACTATCTTATCTCCCGATCCTATTAAATGAAAAAGGGTAATGCCTTCCATTTAGTGTCTGATCTTATACCCTTGGCACTGGTCACCACTTCGGGACCTATTGAAGGCGGGTTTCGGGGGTCATTATCTCTCCTTCAAATTAAAGAAGGAAGGGTCTGGCAATCTACTGACCATTCCCTCCTTTTGGTGAACGTGGGTCGTGAAAGAATGGTATCAGAGGTTATGTTTGGGAGATAGGATGGAGTCTGAAGTTAGGCACCGTACGGATTGCATGGGATGGCAGGGAACAGTGTTGGGTCACCGTGGTGTGTGAATTAGGCTAGGGAAGACCGGCTAGGACATGAGATTTTAGGGCCCCCCGTGATCCGACGCAAGGACTCTGGACCTACCGAATGACCAAGTGAGGCTATGCTGATTGCAGGGTAGAAATCCTAGGAAATGTACATGCATCATAATGACATGTGTTCTCGTGTTTCATGGGAGTTTTTTAAATTGAAATAAATAAAGAAGTTTAATAAATTTTTGGAAAAATATCCCGCACTACTTGGGCTTAGGCATTCCTTATTTACCTTGCAGCTATGGCACATGGGAGGTGACCACGGGCGGTACGGACGATCAAGGCCCAGGAGGCTACCTTGGACGATCGGCAGAGAGCAGTTTGAGATGAGGAGGACGACCAGTGGTAGAAGATGCTTCGGGCCATCTAGAGACAGAACCTCGAGAAATATGAGGGAATCACCTCTGACATGAATGCGGAGAGTTGGTTAGAGGAGCTAGTGATATCCTTCGGCTTGATTCGGGCCCCGACCAAGTAATGGGTCCCTCTGGCTGTCAGCCAGATGTGGGGAGTGGCGCGTCCGTGGTGGACGCTTTACCTGGGGGAGAGGAGAGATGCTGAGGTGGCATGGGCTGATTTCGAGAAGGAGTTCCGTGCAGAATTACACTCTTCTTTGATGAAGGCAGAAAAGAGGCAGGAGTTACTCTCCCTCTAGCAGGGGAGTATGTTAGTAAGGGAGCTGGGAATCAAGTTCAAGGACCTCCTACGTTTCACTCTGGAACTCTTTCCGGATGAGGAGTCTCGGGCAAGACGTTTAGAGGAGGCGCTCCGACCCTCCCTCTGATACGCTGTTACCCCCTTCACCCTGCCGACATACTTGGAGGTCCAGAAGAAGGCCGAAGTGGTGGAGAGGATGCTAAAACTTGGAGGTGTATCACGAGATGGGATCCAGTTAGGATCATTGAAGGGGAAGGCTGTCATCACCAGACCACCAGCATCAGGACCCTCTCGGTTCCAACCAGTAGGGACTAGGGCACAAAAGTTCCAGTTCTGGTCCCCCGGTCCTCACGCATTCATTTTAGGCCCAGGACCGAGGTGCTTCGTTTGTGGGAGCCATGGAAATATCTGGAATTAGTGCCTGGACGAAGTACAGTATGGAGGTGGCGGAAAGGCCCAGCACCCACCCCAGCAGCAGCTTCCAACTAGGACCTTCCAGCAGGAGTAGGGGCAGCGAGCTCCCACTCCTTCGAGAGCAGACGCTGCAGGAGGAGGCTGACCTCAGGGCGCTCCACAAGGACCTCGACCAGGGCGTGGTCGGGGAGGTGTCTGATGGAGGAGAGGCAGAGGAGCCTGGCGTGGGCAGTTGCACGCCACAGGGGAAGCAGTCCCAACAGGGCTGGAGGTCGTTCGAGGTATGATCAGTTTGTTTAGCACCTTTGCTTATGCCTTGTTCGATACCAGAACTTCATACTCCCTCATTTCACCCACTCTAGCCCATGCTTTCGGTATAGATGAAGAGAGACTTCTAGTGCCCCTGGTGCTGAGCACACCAGTCGGAGGTTAGACCGACTTGTTATATGTTTGTAGAGGATGCAGACTGATGATAGGGCCACATCAGTCGGTCAGGGATCTACTACTACTACAGATACAACCATATGATATCATCCTAGGCATTGATTGGATGTTCTCTGTGTGTGCCGTGATCGACTGCTTCTGAGGAAGGTTTGTGTTCTCAGACTTGGGTGGCCGACGGGCTACATTCACTAGTGAGCGGAGCATTCAGAAGGGCAGCTGGTGAGAGGAACCCTTCCTCACCTTGTTTGCTGAGCCGTCAGTAGAGTCAGTTGATGCTGAGATAGTGGAAGTTCCAGGAATCGTCAGTGAGTTTATGGATGTCTTCCCTGAGGAGGTGACGACTCTACCCCCTCGACGTAATATCAATTTTGGGATAGATTTACAACCCGGTTGTCGTCCGGTTTCGATGTCTCCTTACCGGATGGAACCTTAGGATTTACGGGAGTTGCGAATTTAGATTGAAGATCTGATGAAGAGGGGTTATGTTTGACCAAGTCTATCACCGTGGGGTTCTATGGTCGTGTTTGCAAGGAAGGCAGATCATGGTCTCAGGTTGTGCATAGACTACAGGAGGCTGAATCAGGTAACGATCATGAATTCCTACCCTCTTCGGAGGATAGATGATCTTTTCGACCAGTTGAAAGGGGCAAGGTGGTTCTCGAAGATCGACCTGCGGTCTGGGAATCACCTGTTGAGAGTTAAAGAGGGCGACATCCTGAAGACGACATTTAGGTGCAGATATGGACACATTGAGTTCCTAGTCATCCCTTTCGGTGTTATAAACACCACAGCTCTGTTCATGGGGCTTATGAACTCCATCTTCTGGGAGTACTTGAATCTGTTCATAGTTGTGTTCATTGACGGCATCCTAATCTATTCATGATCAGAGGAGGACCACGCGGAGCACCTAAAGACGGTTTTTGAAGTCCTTCGACATCACCGGATCTATGGGAAGCTGTCAAAATGCAAGTTCTGGATGTGAGAAGTGAACTTCCTTGGGAACATAATGTCCGAGTGGGGGGAAGGGTGGACCCATCAATGGTTGAGGTGGTTGTTTATTGGGAAGCACCCAAGAATGTGTCATAGGTTCGTAGTTTCCTCAGGCTGGCAGGATACTATCGGAGGTTCGTATCCAACTTCTCCCAAGATGCAGCCCCTTTGACAGCCTTGACCAAGATGGACCAAGTATTCATGTGGAATGAGCAGTGCGAGGCAGCCTTCACCTATCTGAAGGAGAAGCTGGCTAGTGCCCCAGTGCTGAGACTACCATAAGAAGGGGAGACATATGAGGTGTTCTCTGATGCTTCAGGGCAAGGCCTCATATGTGTGTTGATGTAGCCACAAGGGGAGATCACTTATGGGTCTAGGCAGCTACACCCTCATGAGCGTAATTATGCCACCCACGACCTGGAGCTTGTAGCGGTCATTTTTGCACTAATGTTATGGCGGTATTACATCATCGGAGAACGCTTTGTGGTCTTCAAGGATCACAAAATCATGAGGTATATCTTCTCCCAGCGGGACCTAAACTTACGGAAGCGATGGTGGGTGGAGTTCCTCCAGGATTAAAAATTCTAGATTTCCTACACTTCAGGGAATGTTAATGTAGTGGCTAATGCCTTGAGCAGAAGATCGCAGAAGGATGCATCAGAGAGTCGGCAGATGCCTGGAAGGCGATGGAGGAGTTGGCTACCATGCACCTGGATGCGAGGACGGATGACAGTAGTGGTTGCATGTATCAGATGACAGTGTAGTCTTCTCTATTGCAGCATGTGGAGGAGTATCAGTGGGGGGACCCAGAGTGCAAACTGATCCGTGACCGAGTTGACCAGAGCAATGCTCCAAAAGGGTGGACAGAGGATGGTCAGAACCAGATTCTTTTCCAAGGAAAGTTGTTTGTTCTAGAGCTGATGTGTGGCAAGGTTCTTAGTGAGTTCAAAAAATCACCCCTATCGATACACCCAAGAGTTTCCAAGATGTTCTAGGGTCTGAAGAGACAGTTTTGGTGTCCTGGAGTAAAGCAAGTAGTGGAAGAGTTCGTGGCCAAGTTCATAGTGTGTAAGCAGGTAAATGCTGAACATCGTGTTACAGGTGGTTTGTTGAAACCCTTAGATATCCCCGAGTGGAAGTGGGATGACATCTCAATTGATTTTTTCACGGGACTACCCATGGTTCAAGGGTGGCTAAGATTCCATATGTGTAGTATTGGACCGGTTGACGAAATCGGCTCACTTTTTGGCGATTAAGGAGTCGAGTGTAGTGGATACTTTGACATGAAGGTATGTGGATGAGGTGGTGCAGTTGCATGGAGTTCCAAGGTCCATAGTCTCGGATAGGTATGCACGGTTTACCTCACGAGTCTAGAGAGGATTGCAGCATGCCTTTGGCACACAACTACGTCTTAGAACTGCTTTCCATCCCCAGAATGATGGACAGATAGAGCGCACCATCCAGACCATGGAGGATATGCTGCGGGCATGTGTTCTAGACTCAGGAGGATCGTGGGTGTGACACTTACCTTTGATAGAGTTCACCTACAATAATAGCTACCACTCTACCATTGGTATGGCCCCATTTGAATCCTTATAGGGGAGGCCGTGTCGCTCACCTATGAGCTGGACAGAAGTCGGAGAGGCGGGCATCCTTGGCCTGGAGGTGGTCCAGAGCATGACATAGAAGGTTCAGCTTATACGGGAAAGGATGAAGGCGGCCCAGGACCGATAGAAGTCATATGTTGATACCATGAGAAGGCCCTTAGAGTTTGAGGTTGGAGACCACATGTTCTTGAAGGTCTCCCCTCAGCGTGGAAAATGGAGGTTCGGCAAGGGGACTAAGCTTTCTACCAGGTTCATCGGACCCTTCGAGGTGTTGCGGTGGGTCGGTGAAGTGGCATACCATCTAGCGTTACCACCGCTGCTACTGAGGATACATGACCTCTTCCATGTGTCCCAGCTCTGTCGTTATGTGCACGACGATTCACATGTCCTCGGATGGGGAGAGCTAGACATCGAGGATGACATGACCTTTGTGGAATGACCATTGATGATCGAGGATCATAAGGAGAAGGTTCTTCATGGGAGAACCATTCCCTTGGTTTTTGTGTTATGGAGACATGGTGGGCCTGAGGAGAGTATGTGGGAGAGGAAAGCACATATGCCTGACTAGTACCCAGAGTTTTTTTTGAGTTTTTTACTTTTCTATTTACACTTGTTGTGGTGGAGCGTTTTACCTTGTTGGCTATGAAATATGTGGTTTTCCATTCCTATGAATGTGTGTGAAAAGTCCTGGCTATGGGGAGGGGAGGACCCGACCCCTAATCAAGACGCATTCAGATAAATGCAATTAAACCCGTGCGGCCGAGTCAGTGCCGCCCAAAGTGGATAATATCTTGACATGGGGGAAGAGACTCCCCAACCCACATGATTGGGTAGTTTGACATGGTATGTTGCTTGGTTCATGAGAGAGAGGCATTTTTAGTTAACAAGGAGGTTCAATCCTGAGAGGTATATTTCGAGGTGGTTGTTCGGACCCTCTCTTTCTTTATGGGTTGTTTTGATTCTCGAGGATGAGAATAGTTTGAGAGGTGTATGATGTAATGGCCCTAGTTCTTGAATGTCCATTACTTGGTGGCAATCTAATGTTGGGTGTTCCGGGTAGTTTGGGAAAGTTATCGAGGCTTCTCTGTGAAGCTTGACCCCGAACGGTAGGCCTACCGGTAGGCTTAGCCTACCTGTAGTAGGCTTACCAGTAGCAGGCCTACCTGTAGCTCGGTCTTCCGATAGCCACAACCTATCGGTATCTTGGCCTACTTGTAGCTCGGTCTACAGGTAGCCCGGTCTACCGGTAGCTCGGTCTATTGGTAGCTTGGCCTACTGGTAGCTCGATCTACTGGTAGTCGCAGCCTACCGGTAGCTCGGTCTACCGGTAGCTCGGTCTACGGGTAGCTGCATCCTACTATTAGCTCGGCCTACCGGTAGCTCGGCTAACCGGTGGACCTAGCCCAACCCCCACAGGTTTTCCAATAGCGCCTTCTTTGGCGCAAATTGGGTTTTAAACCCTATTTTGACCCCTTTAGCTTGTTTTAAAGACCAGTAACGCCCATAAATGGCGTTTAATTAAATATTTAACGAGGAACCTTGGTGTGTGCATTGGTTTAAACCACACCCAAAGGCGAGTAGCCCTTTAATGACATGTGGGGCTGCCTGGTCAACCCACGACCCCGCTCCTTACGTGATTTCGCGTTCTTATCTCAACTGTACCCATCCCTTATAAACTACAGGGTTATCCCTATGTTTATTTTTCTTGATCACCCTCCCATCAGTTTGTTTTCTCGTCCTTGAGTTCCCGAGGTCCCTCCCCTGTAATTTCTGCATCCGCTATTCCTCGTGCGTGAATAGAAGCTTTGATCGTCGATCAATCAAGTAGGGGGTTCACCTTCGTCTCTCCTTTATGTGTATCTTGCAGGGTGGGAATGTTTTTGATTCTAAAGAATTGGATGAACCAAACCTTAATGAAGATAATAAACAGATCCTAAAGAATGAAGGGGGAGGGGTGTGATCGATGATGCTGCTTTGTTTTATGATCTTCCATGATTAATGATTTCTGAATTGTGCGGCTTAAGCCTACTGAAAATCCCAGCAGTTGGTGGTTTTTTTCTGTGCACTAATGAACCCTTACCTCTGGTTATGTTTAAATGGATTGTATTTTGGTTGTGAACCCTTGCTATGTAATGGAATTTGGTTAATTATGTACATCCGGTAAAATAAATTGAAAGCACCAGGGTCAATCCTTTCTGTGATAACCACGGTTAAATCACAGCGAAGTTGAAATCACGGAGTGAGTTAAATCTTTTAAATCTGAAAATACCGGCATGTGCTTATTTTGTGATAGTGGCAGTGGTTTGGTTGTTTTTATTCACTGTACGATTGCTGAGTGATGTGGGTGGGGATGGGATCCCCTGTTGTTATGGTTTCTCTAGTTGTGAATTTGAGGTCGCGTGGTTACCTTACTTATATCACGAATTGTGGTAGAATCCTCTGTTGTCGACAAGCCGTTGGCCCCTGGGTTTTGGGAAGATGGGGTAGTATCTTGGCTTGTTCTTATGCATTATAGTTTCCAAAGTAGGTGTAGAAACTCATCTAAATGTTATTACTTAACATGAAAATAAGGATGAGACAAATGGTTTTTGGTTTGGTGTGAGTTGTGACTTGGACATGGGTGCGGATTGTTTTCTTTAGGCTGGATGAAGAAAAACCTAGATTTGGGTGAGTACTTGTTACGTATGCATATACTTTTAGTTTTTGTGCTTCTCATTCGCATCCCACCCAAGTTGAGCACTTAGTTCCAAACACCCCCATTTCATGGGGGAGGGTTTTTTTCCTAACACTTCTGTTAGTGGATGGTTATTAGCTCCTTTCTTCTCTCTTTCCCGGATAGCCCAAGTGTCACCGGGCAGGCTGTGATGTCCTAAAGTCCATTAATATCCCAATAATATTTGTGAAGGGTGGTGTGGTGGTTGTCCTAGGTGTGTGCGGGCAGGTGGTTTCCCATGTGTCTTCAGGATGAGGCCCAGGTGTCTTCGGGCGTGGCAGTGGATCTTCAAGCCCATGTGTCTTCGAGCGTGGTGGGGGTTGTTCTGGACTAGGTGTTTATAGGCATGGTTACATGAAACAGTTGTGGACCAGGTGTCAGTGGCTAGGGTTTGGAAGTGGGACTGCATGAGGATATGACCCATGTGTGTGCGGGCGGGGTGTGGCAGTGGGAATGCAGTGAGAATGGCGGGATTGTTTCGATGCATAGGATGTCTTCAATAACCAGTGGGAATGTGGCGCGGGGTACCCAAACATCGATGTTCTTTATTTATACATTACTTGATTGTGTTATTTGGTGAGTGTAGCTAGTGAGTGGGATGGATGAACTCCTTGATAGTCTTGGTTGTTTGCTTCTCATGGGGCATTAGTACATCTCCCCACTTGTGCACGAGAGTCTTTGGTTTTTCTCTACTGAGTATACTTGTATGCTCACCCTACATATACAAAACTGCTTTCAGGTTTCCAGGAGGACATTGGGGATCGCGAGGGACAATACTAGTGCGGGACCTTTGGGACAGTTGTTGTTGTTGCTTTTCTTTTCTTGGTATTCTTTTTACCCTTGGGGTTTTGTGACTTGTTTCTTTTACCTTTGAACATGCATATGGGAATGGTTTATCTTTAGTCATTTTTGCACTTTCAGTGTTGTGTTGTGGTATTTTATATCTTATCTCCTGATCCTTATAAAAGAAAAAGGGTAATGCCTTCCATTTAGCGTGTGATCTTATACCGTTGAGCTAGTCCCCACTCTGGGACCTATTGAAGTCGGGTTTCGGGGGTCATTATCTCTCCTTCAACTTAAAGAAAAAAGGGCCTGGAAATCTGCTGACCTTTTTCTCCTTTTGGTGAAGGCGGGTCGTGACATATATTTATCCTACTGTTTTGGAATTCATACAACAATTTTTATTGACATATCAAAAAAAAAACAAATCTATATTATGAATAAAGTGTTATACTTTTCTAAAGGAAATTTTTTCTCCTTTAAATGACACACCATATTTGATTCAATACTATAGTTCCATTATAAATATTAATTTTCAAAAATAAACTTAATTTTTGAATTTGAAATTTCAATTGTGCATTAAGGGGATTTTTTTGTATTTTTTATGAGAAGTTTAATATTTTGAGGAATACTAGAAAATAATGCATTTTCATTAAAAATTTACTTTTTATTTAACTAATTATTAATGTTAAATTATATTTTAGTTTTCTTAAAAGTAAAATTAGATGAATTATAAATACATTAATGAAAATAAATTCATTTTAATCATTTTATATAGAATTTAGATATAAAAATTTACTGAACTTTTGAAAATTTTCATTTTTAAAACCCAATTCCAAGCCACGATTATGAGTTTTGATTTAAACACAAATTTTCCACTTCATTTAATTATATTTGGAAAATGTTAAAAATATTTTGAATAAAAATAAATTTTATAGTATAATTTGATCAAATTAATTTTTGATCATAATGATCATAAAATGTAAAAAATAATAATCACAACTATTAAGGTAAAAATTAGATTACATAATAGTTAAACGTTAACCTTAAGAGAAAAAATGACTTATTGACTTTTCCAAAATAAATTAGATGCTCATATTTAGACCATATAAATTATTGGTTCTACTATTATGAGTTATCGGTATAATATTAAATGAATGCAACCTATATTATAAGTCAACTATGAAAAAAGACAAAAACAGCCTTTTTTACCTTTAACAGTTAGAAAGGATTTAGATATTGAAAAAACATCATATTTTTAGTTATAAATATCCTTTTGAAATATTAATAAGTTATATTTATCATTATAATTTTTCATTAAATTTTATAGATGAAATAGTTACATAAATTGCATATAAAATTCTAATGCAATGATTATTTAGTTAATAATTTAATAAAATATATGATTATAAAAATATTAAAATTGAAGGGAATAAAATTAATTATTTTTTTCACTTTTTTATTTATATTAATAGATCATGTTACATATATTTTAATGTAATGTATTTTAATGTAATATATTTTAATCCCATAATTTACTTTATATTTTAAAATTTAAATTAAGAATATAATGGCGAAATTGATATTAATGTTGTTTTGTTATAATTTATAATTTTTTAAAAGATTTAAAATTAAAGAAAACCTATAATATTCCAATTAATTTAAAAATATTTAAAAATATAAAATATTATCAGTTTATTGAAAATTTGATATTTTATGATGATTATATTTACTTTTAAATAGGGTAAACATAATTAGTACAGTTCGGGTTAAAGAAGCGTTTTTGTGTGTTACATGAACTTCAATAAAAATTAATTTCCAAAACACATGATATTTTTATTTTGTAAATTTGATATAATATTAATAATTTAGTGGTTATATGTTTTCTAATAAGTCTCACAATAATTTATTCTTGATGACTATATTATCAGGTTAGAATATTAGTTATGTTAATAAATACCAAAATGAAAAATATAGGAAAACCTAGTAGTTACAGAAAAAATTAGAAAAATGAACATAATTTTTATGGTGGAGTTTATCACTATCGTATTCTAACTTTATATAATTATTTTTTCAATTTTTTGGAACATCAGATAATGATACCTCCCATTAATGTTTTCCTTTTTTTATTTCTAAAATAATTCCATGCCCCCTCCACTATACAAATGGAATTCACTCCACCAACTTATTCACACCTCCCACACCATTTGGATCATGAAAAATATTTCTAAAATAGTCTCCCAACTTCCCTATCCTAATCCTTATAGCATTAATTTTGTAATAAATTAATCTAAGATTGTTATTTAGTGAAAAAAGAGCTTCTTGAAAAATATGTAACATTCTGCAACGGTCACTTTTGTTTTATATTTTTATTAAACCGTTTAATCCTTATTATTACATTATTCTATAATAAAAACTATATCCCAAATATACTGAGATGTTTTTATGTTATGAGTCTTACCTACACCTACACACACTTCCATCAAATTGGTAATGAAATCATTATTCATACATACGAGGGATTACCGTCTCATGAAACGATGTTAATTGTTTTTCCAATAAAACCTCTCATGGTTGTGAATAATTATGGAAACATAAATTTTAAATTATATATTATATATTTATGTTTTATTAATAATTGTTGAATTTTTATTTAACAAATACCTTCATAATTTCCATTTTGTGTAAATATGATAACATCGTTTGTGGATGTGTTGACTACCACCTCCTCAAAGAATTGTGATGTGTTCAAACATTAAATGAAATGTATTAAGTATGGGTTCAACTATAAATATGTGATTTACATGAAATAAATATTATATTAATTAAATAATTATATTTCTGGGAATATAATATATCATTTCCTTTATTACCCTTTTCACACACCCAAAAAAGTGATAACATCGTTGGTGGCTGTGTGGACTACCACTTACTCAATGCAATGTGATTCATTTTACACCAAATTAATATATATATATATAGAAGTATATATGATTAAATAAAAGGTTATTTATGATATAAATATAAATATTGAATAATAAAATGTTACTTAACATCTTTCTATAATGATAATTGAAAAATTGTAACTTTACTCAAGGGTACGTATGACCTTTCATCAACAAGATTGTAACATCAATGCCTTTTTCATAACCATGTTTCATGATTGGTTTTAAAATAATAATTTATGTTTAAAAATTATAATTATTTCCTGAATATTATTCTTCATATGTTTATATAATGACCCATTTTATCATAGTTGACCTATAAATGTATTTTTTTTACACATGAACAAAATTTAGTCAAAACACCCAACATAAACTTAATTATTTTTTAGATGAATGAGAAATTTTAATAAGTAAATTAAAAGTAATAATAATGTTTAAAATTTTTATAAATCAAGTAAATAATAAAAATATATTTATTATTTTAGAATATAATGTAACACTTGACAAGTTGAACTCAAGGGAAGGTATTTTTATCTCAGTTTTTACATCTATGAGCTAAATATCATTATCACCACTAAATTATTTTTATTTTGTTGTGTATTTAATTATGTTTTTTATATATTAAATCATGAATCCTTTTATATTCATGATATTTAATGTTTTATGTCAAATTATCTCATCCAAATGGTTTTGACATGAAAAGTACGAAGTGGTAAAAGTATTCATCGCAATCTCAGTTTCTTTTGTGGACGAGAATGTTCTCTTGAAATGGTAACTTTATCATGAACATTTTACATTGTATGTAACCATTATTTAATATATCCATATATTTATTTGATGGGTATAACTATTTCTTAAATTTTATACCATTTTTATATATGGAATTTAATTGAATCTTATATGATTTACTAGGGAAATATCGATAAATCATTATCTTTTATGCAATATAGATATTTGATATGGAACAATGTTTATAAATTTAAAACAATTATTAGATATACAAGGAATTATTTGTACATGAAATTTAAGAGTTGTAGACTGGTTAATTTAATCCCCTCGATGCATCAATAGTCTCATGGGATGATTTAATTTCGAAAAATCCTTCAAGTTTGAGACACGTGTGTTTTAAGTGGTATTTTGAAAGGTCTTAATAGTAGTGTTATGTTTGGAAAAAAATTAGTATGTAAATAGTATTTTTTAAACCATATTTTTTGAGGTCTTGATGGTTAATGTTCTGTATACCTAGGAAACAAGGTGTCAAATTATTAATAATTTATTTCATTCAATATTAAATTATAATTTAACATAGGATTTTTACTATGATAAAATTTATGGATTCAATTCATTATCAGTTTATTAATTAAAAGAATGAGTATTATGTTATTTATATTTAAATATTTTTTACTCACTTCCGTATCAATTATTGATTTCATGAAATGTCTTCTCAGTCACCATCCTTTCTATATTGGTTATTCTCATTGATTCATAATTTTATTTGGTGTATATTACCATTACTGTGAATTTTTACTCACCCTAATTTCGTTTCCATTTCCCATAGTATAAATAAAAATTCTAGGAATATTTATGAAGGATTCAAATTAATTTATTTTGTTATGTATTTTTTTCATATGTAAAATGGTAATCATGTATCTATTTGGTTTCCAAACCTACTAATCCTTTCAATGCATCTAGATTTAATTCCTTATAATCATACCAATATAAAAATTTAAGCCCCTGGATCTTGGATTACTAGGGTCTGGTAATTACAAAAATGGCCAAATCCAAAGGTCTTAATTAGGTTACCAATGAGAAGATATTCAAGAGGTAAAATCCTTATTCATTCTCTTTTATATTTCTTTTCCTTTCTTATAATCTCATCACCTCCCCTATGAAATTTGTAATAATAAGTATTGTATCACATATATAGTCGAATATTATTATGTTAATGGATTTTACACCATCAAATTCCTTATCCTATCAATTTATTTGAAAAATGAAAACATCATTTATTATCTGTCGATTCGCTACCTTCATGGACAAAAAGTTTTTATTTAACATTACTTCCTTCTTGTATAGTCCTAAAACCATTATTATGATTAAATAATATTTTAATATAGATTTTATAATTTATATCATGATCTGAAACTAATATATAAACATATTACTAAATTAAATGACTGATGTTCCTGATGGTCATAAAAAGAAAATAAATAAATTATGTCACTTTCATCAACATTTCATCTAATGAATCATTATCATATCATATAACCAAATGATATATGAGACCATTTAAAATTATAGGATTTTATTTATAATAATTAATTTCTCTTATAGAAAAGTTATTCCCATGTTAGAAGAACTCTAATATTTATACTTAAGGGAACTGACCATATAATCGTTTAATGTAAATTCCCCGAACAAACAAATTAAACATTATAAATAAAAAATGGAAATAAATAAATTTAATAAAAATAAAATAAACAAAATATATGTTTAATTAGTTTTATATTATTCAATTAATCACACTAATTTGATTATCTATGACAATAAGTTCATTTTTAGAATGCTTTCATAAATAAGGAATTGGCTTCTCGTATCACTCTTACTTCTGTGAGGTATATTCCTTATTTTACTATAATTTCATGTGTTTAGTGTATTCACATACCATTAATATACATGTCATGAATAAATTTATGTTAAAATAATTAAAAATTATATTTTATAATTTTTTTTATATGGTGCATATAGTTCAACAGATTACACATTAGAACGGGAAATCTTCACCCAATTTCCATTCTTTGGGTTGAACTTCTACTCCATTGATCATGTCATGCTATTATTATGTTTGAATTTTGTTTATTATATTATATTGTATTTCGACTTTCTAATATAGATTTAATGAAGATACATGCAATATATTTATTTATATAATTGTAACATCCCAAGTAAGTAATGAATAATAGATATTTTTATCTATGTCTATTAATGATTAAGATAGTGTTATAGAGGCTTAAAATGAAAATAAATACAATCTTATGCATGGAATACACTAATATTCTTAAAAGATTGTTTTAGAGCCTTTTGATGGAAAACCATTTTTGAATCTATATTTTGAAAATTTTATAGACTATGTTTTTCAAAATAAACTTATTCTTTATGATTGGGACATAAAAATTTACCTTGTGTTAATTTTTGGTATTTTTCTGACAATATTCATTTTTTAATGAATAGTGAAAATACTGCATTTTACATCAAAACTGCTTTTTAACCTAATTTATTTATATGATTGGATTATGTTTTGAATTGGTTTTGAAGTTAAATTAGAATATTTTTTTACCATTTTATCCAATGGTGGTCATTGGAATCAATTTCACAATGAAATTAGACTTAAACTGGCGTCAATCTTTTGATACTTATTGTTTTGTAAAAACACGCTATTTGCTCTGGAAGCGGGAATTAATTATTAAATTAATTAATGTGACTTATATGATTTGAATTTTGTAAAATAGACTTAATTTTCTAATTAGGAATATTAAATATAGCTTAGGTTGAATTTTTGGTAATTTTCTGAAAAACTTCAATTTTTGATGAATAGTGAAACCACTAAGTGGTAATCAAGCAAACTGATTTTTCAGTTAAATGAAAGTTTACCACTAATGTGTACTGAATTTTGAAAATCCGACATACATGGTTGTCATTAAGAAGTAAAATATGGTTCAATGAGATTAAAATAATTTTTTTGTTGAATAGTAACTTATTAAGTTTTTAATCGCGATTTGTGATAATTAGTGTAGTTTAAGGTATAAATAATGCTTTAATAATATGAAATGACCTAGAAACATGTCCCAACCTTATTGTTTGTGTAATGGCCGACCAAGACAATCCATGGGTCAACTTGGGGACCCCATGGAGACATTTTGGTTGGGAAATGACATAAATAACTGTTTAATTAATGTAAAAGTAAAAATGACACAAACATAATATGTTTTACGAAAACAATTTTTACATGGGGTTATAAAGATCAGATTAATGATTATAAATAGTCATTGTAAATCTAAAAATATTTCCTACATCATAGGCTTTTTAATGATTTTTAGACATTAAATAAATTAAATTATTTATGACATAATAATGATGCAGCGATGACATCATTATTTGACGATTTAAATAAAATGGAAAGATAATGTAAAATCTATGAACTACACATGTCCAAAACTTATTGGATGAGTGGATTTCGAAGCCTTATCACCTTATCCACGAATTATATCAATGTGGGACCTTTTGAAACCGAAACACATTTTCAAATAAAGTAATATTTCTTTATTTTCCAAAAGTGCCCCTCCTCTCCACTTATAAAAGGCCCCCACATCTACCTCATTTCACACACTCCTCAAGCCTTTGGCTCGGCCAACCCCTGCCCATTTACTCTCTCCACATCCCTTTCCTCATCCTAGAGGATTCCCTTTGGGAAGAATCCTTTCAAAGGAATCCTTTAGGCTCAACTCAAAAGGAGTTACACTTTTAAAGGTAATTAATTCTCTCATGTTCATTTGTTTTATTTTGCTTCTCCAACCCCCTAAACTCTTTTTATTTACTTATTTTGTAACAACACCAGTATCTTAAATATACTAGGATGTTGTTATAAGATATATTTGAGCTACACACTCACACAACTACATTAAATGGTTAAAGAACATACGGTTTCCGTGGATGGCGAAATTCTGCCTCCCGAAACGATGATTGTTCAATACTCATTTAACACCTTCAAAGGTGGCCATTATGATGTCACTATTTTTATATATGATATATAATATGTTTATGTTTTCCTTAAGCTTATGTTTTTTTCATTTTGGGCATAACTTTATGGTTTCCATTATGGGTAAACACGATATCTTCATTTTAGGAAGTGCGGACTACCGCCCCCTCAAAGTGATTTGATTCGTTAAATACCATATGTGGGACATATAAAGGATGGAACTATGATATTATATATGATATTATACTGGAATTATAATATACCTTTATATAATTATGATTCCATTCTATAAAATATGAAATAGAAATGAAAGTAGCGTTCATGCGTACGTACGGCTTACCGTCTCCATGAACGGTGCATTTCATACCTCTAAATGATTATGTAATATTATAAATTCAAGTATGTATTGGATATATATGACATATATGATATCTACATCATGAATACCATTCTGGATATAATGAACCTTTGACCAAATTGACAACATGTAAGTGTAAGAAGTCTATTTTTGACTTAAGAACCAACTACCGACAAAATGAACATTACTAACTTAACTGATTACATGATGTTCATAACATGGTATAAAAGGAATAATGAACTTGAAAAAGATTCATAAGCAAGTAGAGATTAACTCAAGTTTATTATTCAGGATATTAAAGAATGGTCGGGTCAAGTCGGATACGAGGTATGGGACTTCGTCTCAATATCCTTTCATTGAGGCATATATTATTTTATACACAACTTTCTTTTATACGGTGTATAAACCCCTTTTAATTTTACGTTTATTCAAAAGGAATCTTTTTATACGAAGCGTTTACTAAATGACAAAAGGGAATGTTTTTGTCGTACGTATGCGGCGACAACGACTTCTCCGCCGTCATGACCGTTATTTGAGTTTCGGCTTCCTCTACAAGCCATACCTTCTTTTTAATAGAAAAATAAATACCATGTTTTACTTTTCTTTTATTTTGGTATTGAAAATGGTTTTCATAATGTTATTATATCAATGTGTTGTATTGATATCTCGTGATTGAAATGTGGAAATTTTATGTTTCCTTTATGCATGTTTTATGTGATATGATTATGTTATGGTTCTTGGGTATTATTATGAAGACGGGTGGTTCCGTGATAAACTAAGGGCGGGTGAGCCCGATATAGCTATCCAATGCATTGGGTAATGTGAAGGAGTGAAACTTTAAGGTTTCTCCAAAGAGATTTAGTGAATATACTGTGATGGGTATTCCAAACGTAACCAAGAGGGTTACACCCTACGTAAGAATGTTATGAATGCCTCAAGTTACCTTTATGACTTATGATTTCTATGATTTATTCATGATTTTATGAGGTATGTTAAAGTGCCTATGTTTTATGGGTAAAGTATGATTTCATTCTTATGTATATATGAACTCATGTTTCCTTTCCATGTTTTTTTATAACCCATACTGAGTTTTTATTCTCATCCCAAGTTTTTGAAATGTTTTTCACAGGTCAAGGGAAGGGTACATGATAAGATGATAGAGTCAAGGATGTGTCAAGAAATAATCCATGTTTTATTTTAAATGTGTTTCCATTGATGGTAATGAAGAATACTATCTTTATGTAACCACTTTGTTATATGTGGAATGTAATGCAAGTTTTATGATCTAATTCTCTAAAACTCTAAACCCGAAAAGATCCTCAATGTGTAATCTTGTAATAACTCAAGATTAAGTAAGGTTTAAGGCTGGGGCCTTATAGTTGGTATCAAAGGTCGGTTTAGATAACTTTAGGAGTTAGAATTCTATTAAATTATTATCCAAAAATATTTTTTTTCGAAATGATATAGCATTTAAAGATTACCATTTTGCTTCATCTAAGACATGTTTGTTCAGAATGGTTTTCCGCAGAGGAAACAGGGAAGCAGTGCTAGGAAGGCATACAGAAGGAAATAACCTTCCGAATCAGCATCCAGAAATGGTCGGAATTCGAACTGAACAGTTTGTTGCAGTAATGGAGCAGTTGACTCAAGCGATAAATGGCAGTGGTATCCATACACGAGATTAGCCAGACCAACCGTAGAGGAACATGTCAGTGGTGGAACATTTCATGAGGCAACATCCACCATCATTCAAAGGATCATCTAACCCTGTGCTAGCTGAAGGGTGGATTAAAGCACTGGAGAAGATTTTTGATTTCATGGGGTGTTCAGATAATCAAAAGGTTAGTCTTTCTATTTACCGTTTGGAGGGTGAAGCAGATCACTGGTGGTCTATGGTTAAAAATATCAGGGATGCCGATGAGATTGATGCTCTTGACTGGGATGAATTCAAAGGTATGTTTCTTGAGAAGTATTTTCCTAAGGCTGTTCGACTTAGGATGGAAAAGCAATTCTTAGAATTGAGGCAAGAGGAAGACTCAATGGCTGCCTATGAAGAAAGGTTCACTCGATTGGAAAGGTATACTCCAAATTTTATCCGGGACCTTGATAGTAAAATCAATCATTTTTACTCAGGATTAAAGCCAAAGTATCGAAGGGCATTAGCTTCTCGTGAGTTTAAAAGTTTTGAAAATCTTGTTCGATGTGCTGAGAAGGTGGAAATGGAGTTTGCCGATGACCAAGTTTTCTATAACAACCAGCAGAAGAAGAGACCGAGGTAGCAGGAGAAAGGTAAGAATTCTTCAAAAAAGTCTGATGGTAAGAGAACTAAGTTTCCAGTTTGTGATAAATGTGGCAAAAGGCATGCTGGGGAATGTCTTCTGAATTCTGGAAAGTGCTACCGATGTGGTAAGATGGGACATAAGGCTCATGATTGCACTGAAAAGGATCAAGGTGAATGTAAGAACAAATTTGATTTACAGTTAGTGAAATGTTATAAGTGCAATGAGATGGGTCACTATGCAAACGAGTGTCCGACAAAGAGCTTGAGTGATGGGAAGCAGTTAGACCAAAAGAAGAAAGGGGTGGTGAAATCCTTTGCAACTACTTCAGCAGATGTCGGGCCATCAAATGAAGTTGTATCAGGTACTTTGTTTGTTTTTTCAGATTATGCCAGTGTGTTGTTTGATTCGGGGTCTACACATTCTTTAATCTCTGAAACCTTTTCTAGTAAAATGGGAATACCATATCAAGAAATGACTTTTGAACTTTTGGTAAAAACACCTGGGGGAAATGTTGAGGCAAAAAGAATTTATAAGAATCTTCCTATCCTTATCTTTGGAAAGAACCTTCTTTCAAACCTTTTTGTTCTACCTCTAGTAGAGTTTGATGTTATCCTGGGTATGGATTGGCTCTCTATTTACCATGCTAAGATTGACTGTAGAGCTAAAGAAGTTTCTTTTCAGAAAAACTTTCAGTTTGTTTACAAGAATGAACCCTTACTGTTGATAAAATATCAAGAGGCCGAGAAACTTGTAAAAGATGGAAATGAATGTTACCTTGCACACGTCGTTGAAAATGAAGGAACTGTTCAGATTAATGATGTGCCAGTGGTAAATGAGTATCCGGATGTTTTTCCTGATGAGTTGCCTGGAATAATACCAGATCAAGAAGTTGAGTTTACTGTTGACTTAGTTCCTGATGCTAAGCCAATTTCAAAACCCCCTTATCGAATGGCACAAATTGAACTTTTAGAGTTGAAGGAGCAATTGCAAGATTTATTAGAGAAAGGTTTCATTAGACCTAGCACATCACCATGGGGTGCTCCTGTTTTATTTGTTAAAAAGAAAGATGGTTCTATGAGACTTTGCATTGATTATAGAGCCTTGAATAATATCACTGTTAAGAACAAATATCCTTTGCCTCATATCGATGATTTGTTTGATCAGCTCCAGGGAGCTCAGTTTTTTTCAAAGATTGACTTGAGATCGGGGTACCATCAGCTGAAGGTAAAGGAGGAAGATATTCCGAAGACCGTGTTCCGTACGAGATATGGCCATTATGAATTTGTAGTAATGCCTTTGGGGCTAACCAATGCACCTGTTGTATTCATGGACTTAATGAATAGAATTTTCCATGAGTTCTTGGATAAGTTTGTGGTGGTTTTCATTGATGATATTTTGGTGTTTTCTAAAAGTAAATAGGAGCATGAAAGACATTTAAGGGTTATCTTGCAAACCTTAAAAGAAAAGAAACTATATGGGAAATTCAGCAAGTGTGAGTTTTGGTTGCAACAAATTTCTTTCCTTGGTCACATTGTTTCTAAAGATGGAATAACTATTGATCCTGCAAAAACAAAAGTTGTGGAAGAATGGCCAAGACCCACAAATGTAACTGAGATTCGTAGCTTCCTTGGTTTGACGGGCTATTACCGAAGGTTTGTTAGAAATTTTTCACGGTTATCTAGTCCAATGACTAAGCTAACTCGGAAGGGTGTTAAGTTTATCTGGACAAAAGAATGTAATGATTGTTTTCAGGAATTGAAAAGAAGATTGGTGAATGCTCCAGTTTTGGCACTACCTTCCAGGAATGGTGAGTTTGTTATATACAGTGATGCTTCATTGAAAGGACTTGGTTGCGTCCTAATGCAGAATGATCAGGTAATTGCTTATGCTTCACGACAGTTGAAAACTGATGAGGTAAATTACCCTACACATGATTTGGAATTAGCTGCTGTTGTTTTTACTTTAAAAATTTGGAGGCATCATTTGTATGGAGTAAAGTGTGAAATATATACCGATCACAAAAGTTTAAAGTATATATTCACTCAGAAAGAGTTAAACATGAGACAAAGGAGATTGCTGGAATTAATCAAGGATTATGATTGTACAATTCATTACCATCCGGGAAAAGCAAATAAAGTGGCTGATTCTTTGAGTCGAAACAGTAATGCTTCATTAACAATGTTGCGTTTGGAACGTGATCCTTTGGTTAAGGATTTGATGAACTTTGGCATAGAAGTTGTTGGTGCATGAATTCCTTCTGTTTTGTTTCAGGTATCAGTGAGATCTTCTCTATCAGATAGAATCATGCAAGCACAGAAACAAGACAGTGAGTTGCAGAAAAAGGTAGAGCTGGTTCAGAAAGGTAAGTTTCCTGAATTCAACATTGATAATGATTGTGTTTTGAGATTTGGGAAGAGATTGTGTGTGCCTTGTGATTCACAGTTGAAGAGAGAGCTGTTATGTGAAGCTCATAGTTCTCCTTTTTCAGTTCATCCGGGCAGTACTAGGATGTATAGAGTTCTGTGGGAGTATTACTGGTGGGATGGAATGAAAAGAGACATTGCTGATTTTACTGTGAAGTGTTTGACATGTCAACAGGTTAAAGAAGAGCGGCAGTTACCGAAAGGGATGCTTCAGCCTTTACCAGTGCCAGAGTGGAAATGGGAGAATATATCCATGGACTTTGTTGTTGGATTACCGAAGACATCTCGAGGTAATAATGCAATCTGGGTTATTGTTGATCGCTTGACCAAATATGCTCATTTCCTTGCTATACGAGATACTTTCTCTCTTGATCATCTTTTCCATTTGTATCTTAAAGAGATAGTCAGGTTACATGGAGTTCCTCTCTCCATTGTATCGGATCGTGATCCCAGGTTTACTTCTAACTTTTGGAAAGGCCTTCAGAAGTCATTAGGTACTGAATTAAATTTTAGTACAACTTTTCATCTTCAATCAGATGGGCAGTCAGAACGAACAATTCAGACATTGGAGGATATGCTACGAGCTTGTTCTATGGATTATCAGGGAAGTTGGGACCAACATCTTTCTTTGGTTGAGTTTACATATAATAACAGTTTTCATTCCAGTATACATATGGCGCCATTTCAGGCATTATATGGGAAGCGGTGTCGAACTCCAGCTTTCTGGGATGAAGTGGGTGAAAGAAAGTTGATGCGACCAGAATTGGTAGAAGAGATGGCAAAAAAAGTTCAGCTGATTCAGAAACACATGAGAACAGCTCAGAGCAGGCAGAAGAGTTATGCGGATAACCGGAGGAAGGATCTATCTTTCGAGGTAGGTTATCATGTTTTTCTCAAGGTTTCTCCTTGGAAAAGCGTGATGAGATTTGGTAAGAAAGGAAAGTTGAGTCCAAGGTTTGTTGGACCATACGAAATTCTGGAGAGAGTTGGATCAGTTGCATACCGAGTGGCTTTACCTCCAAGTTTATCTCAGGTACACAATGTTTTTCACTTTTCGATGTTGAGAAAGTATATTCCAGATCCATCTCATGTTTTGAGTCCAGAGGTAGTTCAGCTGGAAGAGAAACTATCTTATGAGGAACAACTGGTCCAGATTCTTGACCACAGGGAGAAAGTGTTACGGAATAAGGTGATTCACCAGGTAAAGGTTTTGTGGAAAAACCACATGATTGAAGAGGCAACATGGGAATCTGAAAATGCAATGAGGGATAAGTACCCCCATTTATTCGATAAGTAAATAAATTGCGGGGGCAAAATTTTCTAAAGGGGGGAAGGATGTAACATCCCAAGTAAGTAATGAATAATAGATATTTTTATATACGTCTATTAATGATTAAGATAGTGTTATAGAGGCTTAAAATGAAAATAAATACAATCTTATGCATGGAATACACTAATATTCTTAAAAGATTGTTTTAGAGCCTTTTGATGGCAAACCATTTTTGAATCTATATTTTTACAATTTTATAGACTATGTTTGTCAAAATATTCTTGTTCTTTATGATTGGGACATCAAAATTTACCTTGTGTGAATTTTTGGTATTTTTCTGACAATATTCATTTTTTTAATGAATAGTGAAAAATACTGCATTTTACATCAAAACTGATTTTTAACCAAATTTATTTATATGATTGGATTATGTTTTGAATTGGTTTTGAAGTGAAATTAGAATATGTTTTTACCATTTTATCCAATGCTGGTCATTGGAATCAATTTCACTTTGAAATTAGACTTAAACTGGTGTCAATCTTTTGATACTTATTGTTTTGTAAAAACACGCTATTTGCTCTGGCAGCGGGAATTAATTATTAAATTAATTAATTTGACTTATATGATTTGAATTTTGTAAAATAGACTTCATTTTTGAATTCGGAATATTAAATATAGCTTAGGGTGAATTTTTGGTAATTTTCTGAAAAACTTCAATTTTTGATGAATAGTGAAACCACTAAGTGGTAATCAAGCAAACTGATTTTTCAGTTAAATGAAAGTTTACCACAAATGTGTATTGAATTTTGAAAATCCGACATACATGGTTGTCATTAAGAAGTAAAATGTGGTTCAATGAGGTTAAAATAATTTTTTTGGTGAATAGTAACTTATTAAGTTTGTAATCACGATTAGTGGTAATTAGTGTAGTTTAAGGTATAAATATTGCTTTAATAATATGAAATGACCTAGACACATGTCCCAACCTCATTGGTTGTGTAATGGCCGACCAAGACAAGCCATGGGTAAACTTGGGGACCCCATGGAGACATTTTGGTTGGGAAATGACATAAATAACTTTTTATTTAATGTAAAAGTAAAAGTGACACAAACATAATATGTTTTCCGAAAACAATTTTTACATGGGGTTATAAAGATCATATTTTTTATTATAAATAGTCATTGGAAAGATAAAAAGATTTCCTACATCATAGTATTTTTTTATGATTTTTAGACATGAAATAATTTAAATTATTTATGACATAATAATGATGCAGTGATGACATCATTATTTGACGATTTAAATAAAATGGAAAGATAATGTAAAATCTATGAACTACACGTGTCCAAAACTTATTGGATGAGTGGATTTCGAAGCCTTATAACCGTATCCACGAATTATATCAATGTGGGACCTTTTGAAACATAAACACATTTTCAAATAAAGTAATATTTCTTTACTTTCCAAAAGTGCCCCTCCTCTCCTCTTATAAAAGGCCCCCACCTCTACCTCATTTCACACACACCTCAAGCCTTTGTCTCGGCCAACCCCTGCCCATTTACTCTCTCCACATCCCTCTCCTCATCCTAGAGGATTCCCTTTGGGCAAAATCCTTTCAAATGAAGCCTTTAGGCTCAACTCAAAAGGAGTTACACTTTTAAAGGTAATTCATTCTCTCATGTTCATTTGTTTTATTTTGCTTCTCCAACCCCCTAAACTCTTTTTATTTACTTCTTTTGTAACAACACCAGCATCTTAAATATACTAGTATGTTGTTATAAGATATATTTGAGCTACACACTCACACAACTACATCAAATGGTTAAAGAACATACGGTTTCTGTGGATGGCGAAATTCTGCCTCCCGAAACGATGATTGTTCAATACTCATTTAACACCTTCATAGGTGGCCATTATGATGTCACTATTTTTATATATGATATATAATATGTTTATGTTTTCCTTAAGCTTCTGTTTTTTTCATTTTGGGCATACCTTTATGGTTTCCATTATGGGTAAACACGATATCTTCATTTTAGGAAGTGCGGACTACCGCCCCCTCAAAGTGATTTGATTCGTTAAATACCATATGTGGGACATATAAAGGATGGAACTATGATATTATATATGATATTATTCTGGAATTATAATATACCTTTATATCATTATGATTCCATTCTATAAAATACGAAATAGAAATGAAAGTAGCGTTCATGCGTACGTACGACTTACCGTCTCCATGAACGGTGCATTTCATACCTCTAAATGATTATGTAATATTATAAATGCAAGTATGTACTGGATATATATGACATATATGATATCTACATCATGACTACCATTCTGGATATAATGAACCTTTGAGCAAATTGACAACATGTAAGTGTAAGAAGACTATTTTTGACTTAAGAACCAAATACCGACAAAATGAACATTATTAACTTAACTGATTAAATGATGTTCATAACATGGTATAAAAAAAATAATGATCTTGAAAAAGATTCATAAGAAAGTAGATATTAACTCAAGTTTATTATTCAGGATATTAAAGAATGGTCGGGTCAAGTCGGATACGAGGTATGGGACTTCGTCTCAATCTCCTTTCGTTGAGGCATATTTTATTTTATACACAACTTTCTTTTATACGGTGTATAAACCCCTTTGACTTTTACGTTTATTCAAAAGGAATCTTTTTATACGAAGCGTTTACTAAACGACAAAAGGGAATGTTTTTGTCGTACGTATGCGGCGACAACGACTTCTCCGCCGTCGTGACCGTTATTTGAGTTTCGGCTTCCTCTACAAGCCATACCTTCTTTTTAAAAGAAAAATAAATCCCATGTTTTACTTTTCTTTTATTTTGGTATTGAAAATGGTTTTCATAATGTTTTTATATCAATGTGTTGTATTGATATCTCGTGATTGAAATGTGGAAATTTTATGTTTCCTTTATGCATGTTTTATGTGATATGATTATGTTATGGTTCTTGGGAATTATTATGAAGACGGGTGGTTCCGTGATAAACTAAGGGCGGGTGAGCCTGATATAGCTCTCCAATGCATTGGGTAACGCGAAGGAGTGAAACGTTAAGGTTTCTCCGAAGAGATTTAGGGAATATACTGTGATGGGTATTCCAAACGTAACCAAGAGGGTTACTCCCTACGTAAGAATGTTATGAATGCCTCAAGTTACCTTTATGTCTTATGATTTCTATGATTTATTCATGATTTTATGAGGTATGTTAAAGTGCCTATGTTTTATGGGTAAAGTATGATTTCATTCTTATGTATATATGAACTCATGTTTCCTTTCCATGTTTTTTTATAACCCATACTGAGTTTTTATGCTCATCCCAAGTTTTTGAAATGTTTTTCACAGGTCAAGGGAAAGGTACATGATAAGATGATAGAGTCAAGGATGTGTCAAGAAATAATCCATGTTTTATTTTAAATGTGTTTCCATTGATGGGAATGAAGAATACTATCTTTATGTGACCACTTTGTTTATATGTGGAATATAATGCAAGTTTTATGATCTAATTCTCTAAAACTCTAAACCCGAATAGATCCTCAATGTGTAATCTTGTAATAACACAAGATTAAGTAAGGTTTAAGGCTGGGGCCTTATAATAATGCTACCACTTTCATTAAAAAATATTCTTTTTAATGTCTATTTTCTCATAATTTAAAAGGAATGATTTTTAAACTTATATGAGAAGAGTGAATTTTATTGTTTTTCCGATGCCATAATTTATTATGGAATCCAGTAAATATTTAGAGGGTTATTTTCAAAGAATTGTTTTTTTATAATTTAACATATATTTAAATAAATAATTTTAATATAATGTTATATTTCTCTAAGGATTTTTTCATTGATTTTATTCGAGTATTTTGGTCTATGTCAACACCATTGGTTGGTATTTATGATTTATTGAGGTTTGTCTTTTATGATACCATATACCAAATTTTAATTAATTTCTTTTATTATCAGTTTGACCATGGATGTGCCATTTTGATATAATTGATCATATTATAGTGTAATTTTTATGATTATATTTATTGTTTGGGGAAAGTTGTTAATATTTTATATGATAGTTTCAGTAGGAATGTGTATATTCTTTATAATTATCCTATTTGATATGATGAATTAATATAATTAGTATGTTATGGAAAAGGCCTTATATACCCCTTGATGCGTTGGTAGGCCCCATGAGACAAACTAGTTTGAGTATTTGTTGTTTTCTTAACTGATTATGTATTGTGTCCTGGCAGAATCCTTGTTGATATTTTTATGATTTCCCGCATTATGAATTAACTCATTATGAGTTTATTTATTGATAATAAATGTGATTATTAGAATATATAATATCAATGGTTTAGTTTAATTTTCATGGGATTATTTATATGGAATTATTTGATCAGCATTTATTCCTCGCATATTATGCTTAAGATTAGGTTTTAATGGAATGTGTTTTTAGTTATTCCCCTTACATTATTGTTTCTATTTATTTATGATATCTTCCACTATATTATTACACATAATGAACATCTAATCTCATCCATTTATTATTTTTTATTTCCCCTAAGGATTACATGATATATATTATATTCGACATATAGGGATAAACTAGGAGAATAAGAGTTTTTAAATGGAGTTACTATGTTGTATTTTATTTCCAGATATAATGTAATATTTATTTTTACATATAAGTTCCCAAATATACTAAACTAATCATTTATTTGGGATGTGATCGATTGTACTTGGTACCAATGTAATAATGTAACAACTAACTGTGGGATAATGGAGAAAAGTTTTTTGCAGGTGGTATCATATCATGTTTAGTAGAACCATTAGAAACTATATTTAGGAAAATATTGAATATTGAAATAATACCCTATAACTGACTTTTATAATATTCCCAAGTTAACCAATATTATGATTTATTTATTATTTATATATAATCTTTTATATTTTCACTAGTTTTATAATTTCATTATCTAATATAGTGTATGACATTATTTATAAATAGCGTATTGTGGAAGCAATGGAAACAATATCAACACAAGTATTACATCTAGGGATTTTCCTCATATGTAAGATAATGGTGTTGGAGCTGTATCTATAGATAGAGCTGAACCACTTCTAACTATACATGGATTAATGACTCATGAAATGAGTAATAACCTTACTCAGACAGAGAATCCCGACCCAAATTTAGTGTAATAATATTTGACTGATTCCAATGATAACCACCAAAATCTTTGAATTTGACTACAAACGCTTTTTTGCTGAGAAATGGATAATATCATTACAGAATATATTTCAGTCTTTTGTATGTAATGAAAGGAATAATGTAATCAATGAAATTTATTATCTATGATGAGAAGAAAATAAATGGTGGTAATTAATTCAAAACACACTTTAGGAGATAGAAATTAAAAATATTGAATACAATTATTTTAATGAAATTTCCTTTGAAAAATATTTCCCTCTTGAATAGTAAACAGATATGGAGATAAAATTCTTCGTTTGGTGACATAAAGGGGTTGAAAACATTGATAAGTATGAATCCAACTTTACAAGGTTTTCAAGGAATTCTACAAACATCATATTTAATCCAAAGTGAAATGAAGACCATTTCAATGATGTTCTTAATCCAATTCTACGAAGGACACTAGTATCCCAGATATTCTTATCCTACAAGTATATTGGATAGTGTTCCATAAATATATATAATCAATTGTTTATGAAATATAGATTTAAAGGGAAGTAAGATTAGGAGAGGGATGCTCAGTACAATGTAAAATAAAAGATGGAAAAGGGGAAGAGGGGAATAATTAAATTTGAATCATAAAATAAATGTGGAATGAGACATCACGGAATATATATATTTGTTATTATAGTTAGTTTTAAATTTGGATAATAAGGCTATTGAGACTATGACTTCAAGGGAATAAAAGAAGTCAAAAATGCGTAATATTTTAGATCTAAGGAGATGGGACACTATACACCTGATTTTCTTAAATGTCAATGAATCTTATGATAGATAATTCCATGGTAACAAGACCATGATTATGTTGTCACAACATTTTAGGAATAAGTTTCTAATGATTTAATGGTAGGAGATTTATAAATCTTCTCAAATTTTTATAAAGATTTATTTTATTAAAGATTATCACATTCTTTTATATCATCCTAGTTTTGTACAAAAATTATGTACAGTTTTTAGTCAATACACCAAGTGGAATAATTTTTTTCAATTATTATGTGTCAAGTAATTCATATTATGAAAAATAAATATACTCTAATTGATTATCCTATTATCATACCTATGGTTGAATTTGATATAATTCTTAGTATGGAATGGATTTCATAATATAATGTAAAAAATTATTGAAATGATAATGAAATTATGATTCATGATGAAGATAGGGAATTTAATATATTTAGTGTGGAGACTTCATCTTCTGATTCTTATCAGGATCCACCCCCAGTAGATCTTCTAAATGATATTATTGGAGAATAAAAGAAGATAAATCCTACTGATGAAAATGGTGTTCTTTAAATTGAGTATGTACCTATTGTATAATAATATATTGATGTATTTCTAGAGGAATTTCCAAGTAATCCTCTAGAATGGGATGATTTGTTTTATATTTATTTAATCAATGATATAATAACTATAGAAAGACTCCCTATAGAATGCACACTCTGTATTTAGTATAATATAAGAAACAACTTAAAAAATTTAAGGGTAATGAATTTATATTCCCTAGTATTTGACCATGGAGAGAACTTATTATTTTTGTTAAGAATAAATATGGATATATGATGCTATCCATTTACTATAGGGATATCACTTTTATTTTGATAAATAACTAGTATCCACTACCTCTCATTGATGACATATTTGACCAAATTCATAAATCTCAATATTGTTGAATGATTGATATTTTTTTAAGATGACAAGAATTATATTTAAATATGAAATATATTCCAAAGAATTAATTTTGAACAAGGTATTGTCATTACATGTTTAAAATAATTCCATTTGGACTACTAATGCACTCTCTGTTTTTATAGATTTAATGAATAGGGAATTATAAGAATATAGTGATAAATTTTGGAGGTATTTATTGATCATATATTGTTTTAAAAAAATTAAATGAAGACCATTAAAATGATTTGAGGATTGTTTTTGTGCATCCATGTTGAAATGAATCATATGGGATGTTTATAAAGTTTTAATCTTATCATTAAAACGTTCCTTTTGTTTGGATATATTATCTCTAATGATTAAATCTCAGTTTATCTAGTTAAGAAAAAGGAAGTCGAGTAATGTCTTACAACAACAAACAGAATTGAGGTACATTGTTTCATTATTTCAACAGGTTACTATAAGGGTTTCTTTTGGAATTTTTCTTAATTATCTAACCCATTAAACAAGCTTACTCGTAAAGGAATTATGTTTCTTTGGAAAAAGGAATGTGAAGATTTATTTTAAGAATTGAATATAATATTAATGGATGCTCTGATATTGACTCTAACATTAGGATATTAGAGATTTGTGATTTATAGTGATGAATCTAGTAAATGACATGGTTGTGTCCTTAAAAAGAATGAAATAGTTATTACCTATACATCATGAAAGTCAAATTGTCAAGAACTAAACTATCCAAATCTTGATCTTGAGTTTAAAGCTAAAATGATTTCTCTGATTATATAAATGCACTATCTCTGTGGTGAAAGATATGAGATATATACATATTACAAGAGTTTTAATTATGTATGGTGTCATGGACGAAGTCTTGAAGAAATTTTTATGATCTCCATCATGATTCATTCCCTCATTATGAGATTAGATATTTATAATATGTTAGAATAGTTTACTATTAGAATATCCATGGTTAAGCTTCATTATTTTTTGATTATTTTTATGTTATTATTAGATAATATTATATTCCAATTCTATTATGCCCAAGATTATGTTTTAATGGAATTTGTTTTTTGTTATTCACCATACCTTATATTTTATGTTTATTTGTGATAACATCTATTTTATTCTTAATCAGACTAAGAATACGATCTCACCCCTTTTCATATATTTTATTTTTTCCTAGGATGTCTTGATGTATAATATTATAGACTTGAATATATAAGTTTCATGAATAATAATTTTTTTAATGGAGTTAATATGCTCTATTTTATTTAAGATTATAATGTAACATCTATGTTTTCATTTAGTTTTTTAAATGTTAAAAAAAATATTCCTCCCTCTAGGATGATATGTATAGTACTTAGTTCCAATGTAATAAGGTGACCACCAATTATTAGCTACAGAGGATGCGGTCTTTACACGTTATCATGGATATTAAATTTAAATTTAGTAATCTCATTTTTCTACTCCAAAATGAAATTCAATTTTTAAAATAATGTACGCATATTGATTTAAAAAAATGAATAAATTATTTATTATTTAATTTCTGAAATTGATAAAATATAGTTTTTAATGGTAGAACATAAACATAGTTTTTAGTGTGAAATATTACTTGAGTTTCCAAAATGTCAAAAATGTGTTCTCTAAATTCAAAATACTATTTTTAAAAGATTTATATTTCTTATTAAATATATATCTTTTACAAAAAATGGTTTATATAGTTCTAATTCATTCTAATTTAAGATAATTTGATAAAAGTGATAGGTTTTAGAAAAATCAATATTTTCGCTATTCACTTAAAATAAATTATTTTAGAAAAATATAAAAAAATTATCATAGGATAATCTAGATATAAAAAATTTATAAAACAAAATCATATTATATAATTCAGAGTATAAAATTTATAAATTAACTTTTAAATATTAAATATAGATAAAAAATCTATATTTAAAAAATAAACATTCATTACAAGTGTTAATATTAAATGTCTATAATTTATGGGACTAATATCTTTTTAAGCTAATAAATAAAAAATTATATATTCCTAATTTATAGTTACATAAACCCTAAATATATTTATATAATATATAATAATAAGGTACACATTGGTGGTGGTCTATTATGGAAATTCCTCTTGCACTGATCTCGTTGAAATTTACACGAGCATGAATTTTCCTCATAAATGATTTCACTCATACCATTTTTATTTGAGTTTTGATTTTACATGGAATAGAGAAAACCTTACTAAACTACCTACATTCTATTCTATGATAATTGATCATAATAAGGGATAATTCCACTACATGATTTCATTTTTCTTCTTTTTTTTTTGATGATTTTGTAATACAATTTCTAAATTTTGTACCTGATAAGTTAAAAAATATTATAATAGTAAAATTTTATTTTAACGTATCATGTTTTTTTATTTTGTTGTTTCATGTAAAATAAAATATTATCATATTATTTACCTAAGAAAAATACATACTGATGTTTTGGGTGATTTTAGTGAAGGCTTCCTTAGAGAATGAAGATAAATTGCAATAACAACAACAATATATGAATTCTCACTATGTAATATATACAATTTTTAGTATCTCCAATCAATAAGGTTGAAAAAAATTCCCTCAACCAATGTACTCAATTTATAATTCATTATATATCTGAATTGATTACATCAATGTCACACCATGGCCATGGATTTTATAAGATAGATTCATTTCAGTCAAAGGGCTTAGGATATCAAAATTCATATAGATTTAAAGGAAAAATAAACTCTATACATACTCACTAATCAATATCAAAATTAAGACACCAATTTTATCCTACCTCACAACAATAATTTTTCATCATGATTTTCATCAAAACATCAAAGCACATGGCTCATGATAGACATTATTAATATTATTAAGTTGTAAGGATAATTACACATGTTTCTAGATAAGAATTTCCAATAACATGTAATCATTTGGAATTTCTAAATTCATTTATTTATTTATAATCACTCACCTGGGATATTACCAAGTTCTAACTTCAAGAGAAGAAGTCTCATACAAATATGAGTAGAAATCACTAGACAAAAAACATACAATGTGTCTCATTATATAATTATATCATGTATAGAGGACTATAACTAGGAAAATATCATCGAACATCAAGGATATCATCATATAAAATAAAAATATTTCCCTTTTTATTTTAAATATACTTTATAGACATTATCACATTACTGTAACTCATAAGATTCGATCATTATGTAATATTATATTTAATAATATTATAATAAAATTTAAAATTTAGTTATTTCTCGGAAATAAAATCCAAATGATTCCAACTTTAACTAGTGACGATTTTGAAATCCATATTTCTTCTAGCTCTCACATCGTAGTCATGAAACTATCAAGAAAAGTCTTTAGTTAATGTGTCTCACATGTTCACATCCATGTATACTATTCTAACTATGATGTTACCTATTTGTGAAAAGTTCCTTAATAGTTGATTATTATAAAGTACATGTTTCATTCACTGATATGACATTGGTTATTTTGAGAAACCACTAATTTAATATTATCATAATACAATATGATATGATATTAAATGATATGAATTATATGAATCTTCATGACGATTTCTTTAATCAGATGACTTATTTAGCTGGACGGGAAGATGAAATATACTTGGTCTCTACTGTAGAATTAGTAACCACTCACTATTCTAAATAATTCTTCCTCATAAATATTATATTGATGTAGAAGAAATATCCTAATAAAAATTTAAGATAAAGTAGATTTATCTTGAACTTATAATCTTTATACCCTATGATGAATATTTTTCTATCTCATATAAAAATTTGGAACATATCCTTATTATTCCAAAGATAAATTAGGATAGTATTGAATATCATACAATGGTGATCTAAGGGGCCTAATTTATATCATCATACCATTCCCAAAGTAAAGGAGAAATATATCATACAACAATAAATTATATACATTATAGATCATATAACTGATGCATAATGAGTACATCTCATTATCAACATCAATTTTTGTCTATGAGGGAATATTTTCATGGAGAGATGGATTCTATGTGGAATTGGAAACAATAACATATTGTCTTTTTTAGATAATCATCATCTCCATTAACTTTTATATATGTTTACCCAATCATAATATATGAAAGCTCTTAGATCCATCATGATAAATCATTGTTCCTAGGATATATGATGATACACTTAAGACAATTAGGGATAAGTAATTATTAAAAAAAATCTCCTTAGGCTGTTAAATTTCAATTTTGTTTATTATAATTAATCTAACATTAACATATAGTATGTGGACCACATGGGTTGTACTCAATATTGAGGTGGGGATCTATGGGAGTGTAGTTTCTAATCAAATTAATATTTTTATCCACTTAAAAATTGATCAATACTGATATTTATTATCTCATTATTATACATATCATTCATTCATTAGTGCACAAAAAAGTGGAAAATACATTTATAAGGTTCAACATCCAATAATAGTGGCCAGTCCTTGGTGAAAACAGGGAAAAAATCCTCTATCACAAAGTCTACTATAAGGAGAATAATGATATGGTGGTTCATTCAAAAAATACTCTAGAACATGATGTTTTTGTACTCTACACTCACGTTGGGGGATATAAAATAATATTTATTCCCTAGACTGGTTATAACCTAGTATAAACGGAACACTTAGTTAGATATTTATACTACTTATATTGGTAGTCTCGAACTTCTTCATGTTTATTTCAACATCAAGTAACATTCCACCACCAAATTTGATTCCTATATATGTTCATAGTAACAAATTTTTCACTTCCTTATTGTATTATTTTTACATACATAGTACCATTTAATACACTCATATTCTTCTTATATTATGATCATAATAATGCATACAATCATATGTTTCTTCATAATAGAAAAAAAAATCTTTAATTTAACATATAAAATTATTAAGCTTAATTTTTTTTTCTTCCCTTACATTATCTAGAAAATATCACTTTTTTATGTGAATCATATAATTAATATCACCTCATTCACTTATTCATTCTTTAATTCACTCAACTAGTCTACACCAGGTCACTCTTCCATCTTCATTTACTCTTATTTTCATTAGTGCATCCAAATTTTACTACTTTATTTCTTCTACACATTGAATAATATAATTTATGTTGATATAATTTTATTTGGATCTCCTTCTTGAAAAGAAGGATTGTGGATTAAATAATACTGTCATGAAACAACAAAATATTTTACAACTACCTATAATAAGTTAGGTAATAATAAATAGTTACAACCTTGATTACACCATTCCTCTCTATTATCCATTTCTAAATTAACTATCCCACATGAATAAATCATTTGAATTACAAAGAATTTCATTAATTAAAATTCCTATATCTTTAACATCATGGTATATGACTTTATAAACAATATTTAGCATTAAATTCATCCCATAATTCGATAATACTCATCATTAAATTCATAAAAGATAATAAAAATAATCACACAACATTATATGTAATGATTAAATATATAAATTGTATGTTAATATTTAGTAAATGATGAGTTTTCACCATTGTGCATAATTTCTTCTACAAACCATGATAACTTGTATGCATTTAAAAAAAATTAGTAGAAAGTATCTATAAAAAATACTGTATTGTATCCTTAATCATTTTGTGTTATATGATAAACCCAAAAATCATTCATTCATCATTTCACAAAATCAACATCATTTTTATTGGCCTTCATTAATGAATGCGTGGACTTATGACAATCAGGAGTCCTTGATCATAAGAAAACCTTTGTTGTAATTCTTTTAATTCATTCTTGTGAAATGGCTCATAAATTCCTTCAAACATTATCCATTTCTGAATAATGGATTAAATTTATTCTTGATGATTAAAATTTCAATGAATGGTGTCTTATATAGAATCTCATAAGCTTCCCCCAATCAAACAACCATCATGAATTCACTTACATAGGTTTAACATATGATATTGAATCAAATATAAGAGTAATTCAACTACATGGCCGATCATGTATCCAAAAAACTTATCATTGAATATTAATCCATGTTTACATTCTTATATGAGAAACATGTATTTATACTCATATAAATAAGGTTACACTTCATCAACTATTAATTCAACATTTTCTTTTATTTATTTGGAACTTTTTACTTGTTTCATACCATATCCACGAAACACAATGAAAAATTCACGACAACCAATACCACGATATTTAAGAAGTAGAGGAACAATTCACATTGAATCAACTGAATTACATTTCATAGAACATTTATCTATCATGAAACATATATATATTCAACTTTTTTTATGCAACAACTTAACACAATTAGTAGTTGATCTATTCTAATGTGTGGTCACTATCCAGTTTATAGGGTCACAAAAATCCAATATCAGGTCTTTTGAAACTTCATTAGGTTTCACTATTCTAATTATCAATCATATAAAAATCCTTTTTCTTTTAATTTCAAATATCACTTTTGATGAAAAAGTTGTAAAACCGAACATGTCCAAAGCATAGGTGTTAAACACAAAAAGATACCATAAAGTTGTTAAATAAAAGACTAAGAATGTTAGAACCAGCCACCCTATAAAGCTTCCAATAAAGAGTTGTTACTTGAGTATTTGGGTCATTCCTTATAAGATCTTCGACGTGATCCACCATCTTGTCCCATGCCTGGATATATTCATCTGCATAGATCTTTCCATTGTTAAAACCCTGCATTAAGATGTTGTCCTATTTGTTTATCCACTCCAATTTCTTAACATTAGTGCTAGCTATACTCAACCTCTCATATATTCTGTTGGAAACTATACTCAATCATATAACATAATTCATGGTATAACTATTCCATCACATGGTCTCACCAACTAATTGATGATAACACTATTATAGCACACAGTCACACCACATAGCACTTGGTCACATCATTCCATAAAATGTCCATACAATATAACATATAGTCACACACCTTCATATCACATTATCTATTCAAAAAATATTGTTGAATGCCTTCATCTAATGTTATTAACTCAACCAACCATTCAAGAATTCATTCAATAGAAGGATGGAACATTAAAAATCCTTTATCATTTAGATATATAAATATATTCCTTATCAATATAATTCTATATTGAACACCTAAAATCATCAAATGTTCTTTTAAATTAAATAATTAAAATAATTCAAAATAATCCAATGTAATGAAAATAAACCAATGATTCCCTGATGTGTATCTTCCAATTTTAATTCAGACAATATTATTCGACATAATTCTTGGAATCTCTTTATAAAAAATATTAGATTCTATATCATTCATTAATCACCCAAACCAATTATTCTTTATAAATATATTGAATTTTTTTTCAATCATCCATTATAAAAAAATAAAACTAACACTAACTGGGAACTCCAATCTCCCAATTTTTGTTTTTTGGGAATACGTTCAAAATTGTGTGTTAATATATAATGTCTTAATTCCAACTCTACAAATTTATCATCAATATTTCAGTTAACATTATATACCCAATTTTGATATGAAATACAAAATAATTGGGAAAAGGCTTTAAATTCATTATTAGTAAATGCATCACCACTCATCACATTCTAAGTCTAAATGTCTTAGGGAAAATGTAGAAAAACATTTGATTTGGTTCATACAACAAAGTTATCTTTTATAAACTATTTTTCATACCAAATGTATTTATAAATTAAAACATCATCATCAAGGGTTATCCTGCTATATTCTAGGATGATGATACAAATTTTTGGACAAAAAATTTATTGAATAAATCAAACTAAAACCAATGTACTCACTTCAATATACAAGATAAAATAATTCATGTACAGTAAACTTGATTAAAAAATATAGTACTTCTTCATCCTTTTAATTTTCTAATGTAACTGATTCATTGATGTTTTCCCCTTTTAGTTATATTCTATTTATTTAATTTAGTTTTCAATAATGTGATAATAGGGAATAATTCCTCTTTAATGAGTGATATTCAAGAACATTCCAGAATAATAAATTTTTTATTAGATAATAATTCTTGAATCTTATTTGAAATTATTACCCTATCTTCTCCTCATGGATACATTCCTCATAATAATTATAATTATTAATATCTTCCATAGATAATCTTTACAATTTGAATACTAATAATACACCAAAAATTCATTTACTTATGTGGATTACAAGATTTGATATGCACCACATCATCATCATGGAAGATCTTCTTCAATTCATGTTTTATACAATACTAAATGAATGATCAAACCAATTTGGAATCATCATTAATTTTACATCATGATATGAAAAAACTACCTCCTTGAAAATGATCAAGGATAATATGATAATTAAATTTTATAGAAAAAAATTTACAGATTAACGTTATATTGTTACATCCTCATCTAGACTATTATGAATTGACTACCATAAAACTTTCTAAGGTTTACCTATTGATATCATGTGTTGAAATTAATTACTTTCATTATATGAACAAATATGAATAATGAGGATTAATTTAATAAGGTGGACCATCCAAATTCACAATGTGAAGAATCAAGGATGATTTTTTTGGAACCATATTTATCATTTTCCTCCTCTCATATTTCTTACACCTATGAAATTCAATTATGATTTATCCTTAGGTTTTAAGTATATTACCTCTTCTTTAATTTATATTTATGTGAAATTTTTCATCTTATATTTTTTTAGGATAAATTTATCAGTTGTTGAAACTTTGATATTCTTTTGAAACTCTTCATATTATAGAATTATACAAAATAAATCATTATTAATATGTCTATCCACATCATAAAACCCATATAAAACATAATTAACATATGTTTTTTCTTTTTTTGATGGTAACTTATGAAATTTAGGTTCTTCAATTGAATCATATTCTTCTCCATTGGGCAAACATTTTATTTTACCCCATCCAAAATTATTTCTTTCTCCGAATATATTTTCTAAATGGATATGACGTATTTAGGTTTATTGGAAGATTTTGTGTCTTCACATGGAGTTTTTTCAATGCCTTTCAACTAATAAATCATTTTATATGAATTACACTTTATGAAATTCTTGGGTTTATTACCAATTAATGAACCATCATACTTCTGTGTAGTTTTCTTTAAGGAATCATGTATTTTAGTCCCCTTCAACTGCTTTTCCCTAGTTTGAACTTATCACTTCCATTGTGGTCATCTAAACAAATTTACATTTTAAAATTATATGATGTTCATTCACAACTCTTATGGCCCCCAATTTATCAAATATTACAAAATTCATTGAGATGATTAATTTTTTTTGAACTAAATATATTCTTCTTAATATGCGTATTCGACTTCTTCATTTATGGATTAGTCCCCATAGACATGGTATTTATTTCTAATTTTAGAAGTTTAAGGACTCTACTAAAAATCTAATTCACAATGATCAAATGTGTTCTATCTCCCAATGTGACCCATAAACCATGTTATGTTTTCATATACTTTTTTCTGTACATATTTTCAGGAAAGCTATTATTGTGCCTTATATTCAACTAGTTGGGTGTTTCTTAGGGATCCCACATCCACACTCATTATTTATCACTGATGGAAAGGGTGGTAGTATTATCATTATTTTTATTTATCCATAAGTGTATTGATTTTTTTGAAACCTATATTATTCATGAAAAAATAGGTAAATTATTTCCAAATGTATGGAAAATATCTATTTATTTAAAATTGTATGAGAAATATCATCAAATGATATCAAGACCATCTTATCACATAAAAGATATCTTTTAACAAATTAATCATCCTTAGAGTTATGTGAAAAATAATCCCTCTTCATCAATTCCTTGTGAATATATAACATTAGTACAATCCCTATTTACTAAATTGATCTCATGCTCAATAATTTTCATATTGAGAGTTTATATTTTATATATATATAACATTACTTTATTTATTAAACTCATTAATTATTTCCTGTTCAGATACATGCATTTTAACATTGTCTTATAATATTGTATCATTATCCTTGATTTAAATATATTTAATATACATATATGAAATTTTAATATCAATTCTATATTGCAATTTTTCTTTAAATTCATAAATAATTTTTTAAAACTATTTAGTGGCGTCATACATTTCCAAGATCAATTTGATCCACTTTTCTTTAAATTTAGATAAATTTTATTGAGGGATATGAATTTGGGAATCCTTGTCTCTAAATATCTTGGAGATATTTTCATATGATAAAATATTATCATTCAGTGAATTCTCTAACAGATTTTATTTATTGACAAAATGAGTGGTCAAATATTTAATGCTTTCAAATATACCTTAGATAATATATTTATGAAAAAATATGCATTATTTCCTTTATAGAACAAATTCCTAAATCAACTGAAACGTAGTCACTCCCACTAATGCATAAATCTTATTTTGAGATAGTTTTGACAGGAATTGACATATATGTCATGATCTATTGAATGTATTGATCTTATTGAGGTAGAATGTATTCCCAATATCTCTTAAGTTATATTTACCAACTTATAATATCATTAAAAACCAGATTTAATTTTTTTTTCTATCATGGCTTGGATATCTCAAATCTTACTCTTATATAGGCAAGAGGGAAAACTTCTTCACCATAATTGTCTCCTTTATTACTTATGTTGTATATAGTCTTGTAATAAATTTAATTCTTATACGATATCATCAATTCTTAAAAAAACTAAACTTCAATATAAAATTTAATAGTTATATTAATCATCCAAAAAATGTTAAATTCCAATATAGAGAATCTAATAGAGGTAAACCTACATCTAATAACAGTTGTGAAGACCACTTGAGATATAAGGAAGATTGTGCTGTTAATTAGTATTGGTGTAGTTTTCTCAAATTTAATATTTTACCCTTTTATCTCTTTAATTGGTTAAGATATGATACTACGATTCCCTTACCTCTCATTGATTCATTATCACACAAAAAATTATTAGAGGAGATTTAAATGTGTCAACTTCAAAAAAAAGGCCACACTTTGTTGCAACTAGATGATAATTCCCAATCAAAAAAGATACTATAATGAGATATCTATTTTTGTGGGTAAAATAGAAATGAATATTATACCAAAATGGAGGTAACCTACACTGAGGGGGAAAATAATCTTAACTCTCTATACTTGTCATAACAAATCCAGACTTCAACACCTTAACATATTCTTATACTTCTAATGTAAATATTAAAAAATATATTCCTGTTCTTCGTAATGATAATACATAACTAAAAAAATGTCTCTTATAATAATAATTTTCATGATAATTTTTTTTCTTATTCATTCTTCATTTATTTCCATATACAAAAAATCATGCATGCCATACCTCTAATTATTTTATTATGAGTGCAAAATATCGCACAACCGTCATCCACTTCACAATATTATAAAATAATGCACCTTTTCATAGATTGATGGTAAAAATTATTTTCTTATATTCCTATTCTCTTTTACTCTTTACAGTTCATATATTCTATCTATGTAACCAATAATACACACAACCTTATTTTCAAATTATGTCTTCAGTTCAATGAAACAACCTGTATTAGATCACTCTTCCAAAATATTTTCTTCCATAACATATTCGGTGAATAAAATTACACTATTTTTTTATTAACTATGTCTCATTGAATATATGATTATAAAAATTGATTCATTTCATTTTATTCTGGATATAAAAAATACTATTTCTTGAATAATAGTTTTTGAAACAAAAAAAAACCTTTCTATAATAATGTTAGAGAATATATTTAATAAAAATAAATGATAACATCATTTCCTTACTTCCTCATTTTTATTCATTTTTATATTCACTATCAAATGTGAATACATGATTTGAATTACAATTATTATTGGTAATTAACATCCCTTGGCTCTTGATCACCATGATCTCTATTTAGATATATAATAATCAACTTGAACATCTTATCATAATGCATGAAGACTATAAATTAACTACTCTCATTATAAAAGAAATTATTGAAAAACATATTATATTATAACTAAAAATTATGATTTTATGTTAATATATAATAAATAATGTGACTTCATAATTCATCATAATATGTACTTTAATACGTGATAATGTTATTGCATTTAAAACACATTTGAGTACCATGCTTCTATAGTAAATGAAACCATGTATCCTCCTTCATTTGAGGTATAGGATAATCTCAAAAATCCTTTACTAATAACTAAAAAAATTCAACATCCTATTTATTATCCTGTAACCAAAATTTCATAAAAATTATATGGTCATAGAACCTCCATCATATAAAAAATCCCAAAAAACTTTTCATGATTCATTCAATGGAAAGAACACAAATATTCCTTTGAACATTATCTCTAACTGAGTTATAGAATAAATGCAAACCTTATGGTTTTTATTTCAATAAATTCAATATTAATTTTATTTGCCTATACTTGTTATAAAACATAACTCATGAATTCCATTATATAAAATTAAAATACATAGTTTATTCAGACAAGTAGATAATTCAACTACATGACTGGCCACATTTCCAAAATCACCTTCATAGAAGATTAAGCTAAATTGGAATTTCCATACTTATAGAAAATATTCAATTGCACATTCATGGTTCATAATTCTTCAAAAATCTCCATATATTCAACTTTTTTCCATGATACATACTTATTACTTATTTTTCACTATATCTAAGAAAATATATTCATGAATCATGATGAACAACACCATTCCATTTAAAATATATAGTAACACATCTCTTATCATTGATTTATTTTTTGTTCACAATAGATCCTTATACTATGTATTTCACAGTAATTAATGTTTCTTCATGCGATAGATTAGTAAAACAATGTTTTCTATCTATTCAAATGAGTGGTCACTCATCCCCTTCATGTAGTTTCACAACACCAATATAAGGTCACATGAACATTAATATCATTTCACTATTTTTATTAATGGTCACACCCCAAAAATTTATGGGAATAATTTTATAATTAATGGTCACACCACATATCGTAATGTCACAATATTTCAATGAAAGGTTTCACAACATAATAAAAATTCAATCCATTACATCCCATACTCATATCACATAATATATAGTCACAAAACGTCATATATTGAAATCTATTCAACACATATTTTCAAATTAATTTTATTAATGGTATCTATTTAAAATATTATACCAAACCACATCCAACAAATGAATTAAACATCAAAACATCTATCATCATAGATATTTATAAATAAATTCATTTCAAATTTTATTTTTTACAGAACACCTCAAATGTTCAAATTCTATTTATTACTTTAATAATTAATGTTTCCTCAAGGACTCTAATGTCGAGAACCCCACACATAGGTTCTAAGTTGGGTTCCTTCCAATACTAATTCACATAATATGAATGAGAAAAGTGTTAAAATATATTATTCCAAAATCATGGACTCCTCATCATTTATTTATCATCCAAGATACTCTATTATTATAAACATATTGAAATGTGTTGATAATAACCCCATGACAGAAACTATGGTTCACAAAATTTGGGATCAATATATACTATTTTGAAAATAAGTACACTCCCATTTACCTAATTATATACAAAGTGATCACAATCATTTTTTATCAACCCAAATCCACTTATGGAATTATCAATGAGAATGCTCCATGATCATGATTGTTACATCAGTCAATAAATTGATCTTAGTACTTTCATAACTTATTATCATCCTTTGGAGTCACCAAACCTTTTTATTTTGTCATTAAAAATTATTCTTGAAATTTATGATTAATTATGGTTGTATTTACTTTCATATTCCAAATTTCATAATCATAGTATGGTTATTTATCAAGTATAATTATTATTGATTTTAACATAGAAAAGAGTGAAAATGATTATTCATTTTCAATTCCTTGATTTTTTAAACCATTTCCAAACTATAATTACATACAGGTACTGAATTACACACCCATATCTAAAATACCTATTTTCACCCAATTGGACTTACATTCACCTGTGGATATAAAAAATCCATACCATTTTTTGTACATGGAATCCATTTCTGAATTCATAGCCACTTTACGTTTTTCATTTTCAAAACTACATACCACATCCACATTTGAAGGAGAATCATTATTATCAACTAGTAATGTTTTATAATTATTAGTGACTATAAAACCACAACTTCCAAGATCTATAAACTATCAGGTCCTCCTACATAATACATGTTTCTTTAGAACATCTTCTTCCTTGAGGTCTTATGCAATATGTTCCTATTACAACTCATGTGTATCTTGACTCTCAACATCATCAAAGTCTATAAAGATCCCATTATCTCTTGTTAATATGTTCTCATACTCAAGAAGGTTAGAAATATATTAATCAAAATTCATTTAACTATGGGTTCACGTAGATAAAACCCTTTAGTTTCGTTAGGATATCCAATTTAGGTACACTTAGTTACCCAAGGTGAATGTTTGTTGTTTTCAAAAGCCTTATGAGATCCTTCAAAAACCCACACTCATATATGTGAAAAAATGGATTTACATCTATATAATAGTTAATATATAATAAAATTTTATTATTTAATTTGAACTCAGTTTAGTAGGGCTTCTATTATATATAATGTATATCCCCAAAAGGATTAAGGAAGGCTTTCATGATTCATCTTGATCTCACAATTTTCAATACAGTATGGTTACTCATTCAAATAAACAATTCTATTATGGTGTATAATTTGTTGTGGATTTTGATAATATCTCAAACCCCCACAGATAATTGGAGAAATCATGGTTACGATATTCTCTACCAGGTTTTAATATGAGTTTCTTTATCATTTGACATAGTTCATTCTCAAAATTATTATTTTATTCTTTAATTGTTTCTATAAAATCAGAATTATACAACATATGTATACATATCTATATCTACCAATGTTGTAAATAAATAATATAAGGTATGAGTATCCACCCAATTCATTAATAATAAATGGTATATATAGATAGGTATATACCAATTCAAAAAGCTTCATATCCCTTTCACGCTTTCCACTAAATTGATCTTTGTTCATTATCATATTCCACATTGTTTAATTTAAAAATATTCTAAATAACCATATTTCTATTGTTTTTTCAATATTTTTTTAATTTATATGATTTAAATCTTCTTTCAAATGTTTTATGTGATATGAGTAATGTGAATTATATTCATTTCTAATTACACAATACTAATGTTAATACGCTATAATATAAACCTATCATTATATTTGATCTTATAACATATACTAACATTATAAAATGTGACACTATTATATAATTGTTTTTAAAAACTGTCAATATCATGTTAGGAATCAGATATAATGTTTTTTGTTACATTTCGAACATAATAATAATATTTAACAATATCAATCAGTCTCATATGAAATGTAAGTTGGATGTTTCTAATAGATATTATAGAAAATAATACACCATCTGATGCTCATAAATCCAGCTCAAATTAATAAATCATCTCAAATATATGTGGTGATTGTATTAGAATAAAATATATAGAACCAAAATCCATATTTAATACCCAATTTTTCAGAATGGAATTTTTTTACTCGATAATGAACACATTTGAAACTTCTCATTCCTTATGGAATAAGGATTGATTATTCTTCTATTATCCATTGTTTCCACATGAAAACCATACATTATCCTTATCCCTCTAATTACCCTTTATTTTACTCTTCTTGTAAGGTTAGTGTGAAGATACTTTAGGCTTGGTTTTAGTCATGGATATTTTCTCCATGCATTTCATCTTAGTCACCACTAGGCTAAATGGTTTTTCATGATTTACATCCTTATCAACCTAGTGAATCATTATGGGGATATATTGGAAGGAATTAACTATACTATTCAGATAAAAGTCCAAAGAAAACATTATAATCTCTTATATAATTAAGTTATTTGTATATCAATGCATAACTCCATAGGTAGAAAGAAACCCAAGATGACAAGACACTCAATATTGAGATTCATCTTTACTACTTGAGGTCCCGCTAGTGAACCTATCTAATCATTCTTCTGAATAATTCCTTAGTGACCTGATAGATCTTTTGTGTTACTCTATCATGATAATTAACAAGCATATTGGATTAAATGTTTTATTTTTTCAAGTATTTAGGATACTTTTGGATATCACTAATGAATGATAAAATAATGTAATTGACGTCTAAATCATTATCCACATGATTCTAAATGATATTATTCTCACCATTAGAAGCCTCCTTAGTTGTATTGGTGGAAATGGGGGACTCTAGAACATAAAAAACATATTTTTGGAATATTAAATTTTTTGAGAGATTATAACAGTACTTCTAAACAAATCTTGTAAGGAAATTTAATTTCAATAAAATAGAACATAGGGAAATCATTGTCGACGAAATTCCCATTTTCTATAAAAAATAAAATCAGAATTTATGTACTATATTTGATTACGAAAATATGTAATATATAACTTTATTTATTATCTTAAAAGTCTCCCACAATTTGATCATGTTTTTAGAAAACCCACCATTAGACTTAGAATATCACGTCATATGGATAATCTTGAAGAAATTATCCATATATACCTTCCAATAACCTAAAATATTGAATCAAAAATTTCATAAAGGTATTTAGGTAGGAAATCTATCAAAGTTTTAACTTAGAGTTCCTTATTCTGTTTAGTGGACACCCCTATCTGGAAATCATGACTCATATTTCATCAACACTGGCAACAAAATTTATATTAAACATACCATGGAAATTACATTCAAATTTTTTTTATTGGACCCATTATATTTTTTAGATTTTATAAAAATTTAATCTTCCCATAACAATGTCCTGATGGACACTATAAATTAGGTTACAGTTAAAAATAGATAATGGATGGATTTTATGAATTAATATTATCTTGATAGATTTTTATTAGTTATATAAAAATTTATTTACTTTATCCTTTACATGTATTCTTAATTTTATTTGGATTTTTCATATTTTATTAACTATGTCCTTATAAAATAAATTATGCATAATATTTTAACTCTATTGTATTCAAGAATGCTTCTTTTACGTAATCTTTGTGAACAAATTTAACATTTAAAAAACATACACCCACTTTTAAATTACTATAAAAAATGTTTTACGAAAATATATAACATTATCATGATATTTAATAATTGTTTTGTGGATAAGTGGAAAATAAATATACCCTTAACATTAAAGGAATAACTCCTTGACATATCCATGAATCAATTTGGAGTATTCCACCTATGTCCAGTGTATCACATTTGTCAGTTTCAATTCATCTCGTTTTTGAACCATCACTTATTGCTCAGGATATTCTTTATATATATATATATATTTACACAAGCATATATGAGGGGAAGAATTTAAATGGTTATGGGGTTACATAATATAATTCATGGAGATAACGTCTCATATATAATAAATAAAAGGGGATGATACAAAAATTATAATAATAATTTTATAATTTTATCATAAAGACATGTAATAATAATTAATTTAAACAAAATCCAACTTATATATACGTTTGTCTAATTCATGTGATCATTCAGGAATCCAACAACATGAATTAATAATTAATTTACTCACTAACTAATTAATTTTTCATCTATATTATTCATGTAAGAAGGCTTTGAGATATAAAAAATTACAGTGAAACTTTTCAAGGTAAAGAAAAATAATAAATTGTTTTTATCAATAATTATTAATGTACATATCATATAAAAATTGAGTACACAATGCACACTCTCAATGGTAAAAATTAAAATCAATACCAATTTTTCATGACATGCACAGGAGGTGGAATAATGTTCTGTATTATATTTTGATCCATATACCATGTACATAAATGAACTATCAGCTGACATGACATGTGATGATATTTCATGACCTATAATATTTTTTTCTTGTGAAACTAGTTCTAATAAAAAATCACATGAAGTGTTAAACCATTATACACTACATGGTTATATAAAATAATGTGTAAATTAATTAATCATTTATTTTTCACACAACAGGGTGATAAATACTTATATTATACCTTGAGTGAATAAAGACCTATCACACACCATAATAAATATATACATTCCATATAGTTTATATTTATTGATTAATTTCATGTGTTGACTCACAAAACATGCTAGACTTGGCATATATGTGTGTGATATAGAAGGATTTACTTGTCATGTGTCCTAGCATCAAAAAATTCACTCATTTTTGGACATTATCATTACAAACATACATACTTAGTGTACAATCTATATTTAATTTTAAGTGATAGATGATGTTTACAAATGAATACACACTTTTCAATATCTTCTAGCATTTATTTTCAAACAAGAGTCAACAAATGGTGAATAATAAATACATTCCACATACTATCACCACACTATTTTAGAAAAAAATTGATAATTATTACATGGAATGTACTCCAGCTACACAATATAGAATTATGATTATCGATGTAACAACTAGTAGTTTATATATGGTGTTTAATAATACACAACCCATAATGAAAACCACTTGATGTTACAAAATTTATACGAACATGTCTATGTGGGTTGAGTAAGAGTGAACAATTTTTAATATTGGTTATAAATCATGTAATTCTGTCATATTTCTAGAAACATCGGCACCTCCAGCTGGTTTCTTCATGCACTCTTTATCCATTCTAGGCTTATTTTTCTGGATATATGATAGAGAATGAACATGTTATCTCAACATTATGGATTATTAATAAAGAACAAAAATAAAAAAACAAACAAGAATTATGATAATCATAAATAGAATATAAAATATTTATAAATTTACATTCTATGATTTTAATACCACAAACAGATTTCGATCATAGTAGAAGCCAGTCTGGTCCAGGCCCAAAGTTGATTTTTCATGAAATCCAAAAAATAATCTATATGAAAGAAAGGACGAATGATTATGTATAGTGGATATAGATAGATAAAATTGATGAATCAATCCAAAAATATTTAAATTGTCATTCAACATTAAGTATATATTTAATTTTAAACTAGAATTTCCTTAAACCCAAGATTCTTTATTTAATAAAGGTGTTTATTATTCAAACACCATTAGATGTTTACCATCATTATTTTGATATGATATGAAGTCAAATTAATCTAGAAAAAATCCACATGTTCTCAGCAATATAAAAACGTTTATATCATTTATTTGGGTGATACTGTGAAATAATGAATCATCCTAAGTCTTTCATGTTTATTAAAATATGTGAACCTTTTGTGTGAATATCATGTATAATATTCTTATAGTCTTGAGAGGGATGAGAAGATGGATTATTTCTCTTAATCATTAGAGAAACCATATAGATTTTCTGAAGAAAACATCTCTAATGAAGATGTCATTAATGAAAAATCTATATGCCTCTAAAATGATATAACATAGAATATTGAGATCTGTGGATTAATATTCATAATTTTATAATGGAACTTAATTAAATATTAAATATAATATATTCCCTAGGTCAAATAATAAAAAAATTTATATCTCATAGTGTGTGCTAACCCACCCATTATATCATTTTATCACTAGATCCAAAACACATCCCATCAATCAAACTTGACATTTATTGAAGCTTGAATAAATATTTATCCAAATAAATACTATTAATTAATTTAATAAATATTATATTCCTTTAATTTGTAATTAAATGTTAATTTAATATCATTGTAACAAAATAAATATTTACATGTTACCTTATAAATAAACATGAGGAAAATAAATATTACATAACTTTATAGTTAAATAATTACCATATGAGGAATAAATTATTTAATATTCAAATCATATATATATTATTTCTATGAAATAGTAATTGAATCAATGTGATAAATAAATCCTTAATTAATATTATTCCTCAATATGAGAGTATTATTTAACCCAATTATTAATTACAAATAAAATTTAACTAACATCATGGATAAACATAGTGTGTTACACTATAGGATTATTTCTCAGTAGAATTAGGTTGGCATGCCTAAAGTACAATATTTTCATCTTTTAATGAATTAATGATTTATTAGAAACAGATGTTAAATAAAAATGATAAAAACCACACATGAAAACTCACTTTGCAATATAATTCTTTTGCATAAATATCTCTAATAATGTTGGTTTAAAACATAATTTCATCAAACTATGTGATCCATTTATATTTCATTTACTATCTAAAAAACTATTTGATGTCACAAAAATACTTTGAATTTTATAAGACATTTAAATTTAAATAAAATTTCCTGATATCTCCATATACATAAAGATAGGAGGGAAAAATACTTTCTCTAATTATTCATTAATTCATATCACCTATGACTCAGTGAATGTATCATACATGCTCATTATTTTTTGTCATCAAGATTTTTATAAATACGTAAATATATGTAACTCATGATTAGAATTGATAATAATATTAAATCTTAAAGGTAATTATAAACATTCATAGACATGAATATATAATTCCATACAGTATTTCAAAAATTTTATAAGTTGGTCTATCATCAAAACATACCATATTTGATATTACCATGTGATAAAATTATGAGATGATGTCTTATCCACTAACTACATACAATCATCTTACAATCCAAAAAAATATAATCCCTTTATTATTTTTTTCATGAATATTGAACAAAATACAGGAATATGACATAGAACATCAAGGATCACATGATAATAAAGAAATTATTTTTCCTTTTCCTACGAAAAGTACCCAAGTACATTATCACATTAACGTGTCATAGAAAATTAAATCATTATGTGAAGATAGCTTTTTAAATATAGTGATAATAATATTAAAGTTGGTGGTTCTAGAAGACCAACTCCAAAAAATTCATCATTTCATTCTATTGTGGTAAATTATAAATTACTAAATTGATTATTTATTTTAATAGAATATGATTCATTATTATATGAATGTATATACCAAATCAAGAACTTAATTCTATTGTCATTTTTTTGGATTTTATAATCTTAATTTGGTGATTTTTTCAATGATTATGATAATTATTCTTGTATTGAAATTATGTAATAGCCATTATCTAAAAATTATTTTTTCTAAATTGTGAATCATTTGTATTTAATTATATTTATATTATATTTATATTATTATTATTTCATGTTTTTTGTCTTATGTGGTAATAATACTTGAATAATAAACAATTTTTATTTTTTTGATTTTGTATTTTTTTTACAAAAATTAGACACAATGGCCTCGTTTATTTGTTTTGTTTTGTTTACCACATCAATATAGCCCCTAAGGGTATGAATTCAGTATAAAATGACTATAATTTTGGGTTTTTTAAATTGAAAATCATGTTATGCCTTTTTTGAATGATTTTTATGTGTATTTAAATTTAAATAATTCTTTAACTTTTTTAGTAAGATCATTCTCTTTTGGAAATAATTTTCAATCTATGATTGATTAGTATTTTCTTAATTGGTATCCCTAGTTTTATACATATTTAATATTTTAGAGAAATTTATTTATTATTTCATGTTTTAAAATTTGGAACTATTATTGGAAGGTGTTATTGTAAGGTGGTCCAAGATTTGAGGTTTAGTTAGTAATGAGATGTGTGGAAGGGTTAAGCTAGTTGTGTTTTGGCACAAGTATTATTATGTTTTCCCAATTAGTTGAGGTCATGTTTTGATCTATTTTTGTTTCACATATTTTTGTCTCAGATTGGGATTTTTCTTTACGTTTTTACTTATTATAATTTTGTGGTAAGTTTTGGGTAGGGTTTAGAGTAGTAGTGTCTTTTGAATAGGTCTGGGGATTACTATGTGTCATAGATCTTTCTGATTGAATCTCTCTTGAGTAGTTGAATGGTATATAAATTTTAGTAGTAAGATAAAATATGATGGGTTTCCTCACTATCTATATCTTCATTTTATTGTATATTATATTTTTAATTATAAGTTATTAAATTTACTAAAGACCTTAGGGTGACATGTGATTTACTATGGTACCCTATTGATGAGGAACTACTCTTATTAGATTAAATTAGGTAGTATAATCTCCTTAGTTGTATATTATAGATCCTATTTTAGGATATATTTCTTCTTTAATTTATATAATTCATGATTATAGTTATCTGGCTATGTATCTTAGCTTTATTTGATGGTTCGAGGTGTATCAATACTTTTTTTAGGTTCAACTGGAGATTGGTTTGGGTTTCCTATAATTGGTGTGTTTATTATATATATAATAGTGTTCATGGTTACACAATAATTTTTATGTCTCTTAGAAAATTTAATGAGTATTTGATGACATAATTTTAAAGAATATGTACCTCTATTTTTTCCTCTTTTGCATAGGTAATAGTCAGTAGATCCCAGATTTAATCATTAGAATCATCTTATAGAGTGATAGGGGTATGTGACGGTATGAGTTTATTTATGTATTTTGAATAGAAATTTTTAATCTTGAGAATTTTAGATACTTTAGAATATCATTAATTAAGGGAAGGTTGTTTCTCATTAACATATATTAGGGAACAACATAATTTTCATACCCTTTAGTAATGTCCTATTTAAGATGTGAAAAATTTTTGATGATAGGTGGTGAAAAATCATTATAGTATAGGGGCATAATGTATAGTTTATAAATTTTATGTATTAAATTTTTTTAATAAATTGACACGATGAATTTTAATTACCAAGGTGGAGAATTGTGAAAATTTATTTCACTATTTTTTACATAAATTTCATTATTTAATACGTTTTTATGTACATATTTCATTTTTTGTTATGTGTTTTAGATAATTTTTTTCCAAAGGTTCTGTTGATCCGGTTTTGAAAATTCTATATGGACCTTTTCAGTTTTGATCTAAGTCATCTCCTAACTATATAATTTTGGGTAGCTGTATGTCCCACCATGTTGTTCAATGGTTTGATAGGGATGCATCTTAATTATATCCATGAATTCTGAGTGACACATGACTTCCTATATTCAATATAATTATGTGTTTGGGTCTTTAGTGTTGCCTCTTGGTGCTTCAAATATTGGGATGAGGCTTTCAAGATCAATTAAAAGATGCATAGTCTTACTATCTCTTCAAAAAGAGAGTACTTCTTGATCAATAGAGCCTTACCATTCACCAGTTCATGAGGTGGAGGATACAACTATGATGTTCCCCAGTAGTTGGGTGATGGAAAATCTGTTTCTCATTTTCGTGATGCAATTCCCAGAGGTAGATAATAAAGCGATCAATAGTTAATTATCAATTATTTTATGAATATAGATCACGAAAGTCCCAAATACATTTTATAGACTCAGGACATGGTGTTAAACTTGGATAGAATCATCATCCAAGACATAAAAATAGATCTAGATGATTTTTTCCATTCCAATTCACATTATTGCTTCGTTGTCTAAAATTTCAGAGGACATGATTAATCCTTTGTTATATGGATTCAGTCACAATGAGTTCTTTATTTAATTTACTGATTTTTTATAATTGTATTTGTTTTATATTCATATTATTGTGTGTGTTATTCCATGTTTATTAAAATTTAAGGAATATTGTTCCCCCTTAGTCTCATGTTGGTGATATTTTTAGGGTGGAGTGATTTTCTCATTATTTTATAGTTTCCTTGTTCGTATTATTCTTAGATTTTAAATCATCTTTCTTATACTCCTTTATAATTAATAGTAGAAACTATCATGATCATACCCTATGCAATTATTATAATTGCACAGATAATGTAAATATTTATTTTCTTTTATTTTTATTTATTTTCTTGTTTTATTGACCTTCAATGATATATTAAACTTCTTGAGTTTTTAATTTTTTTTTATTTTTTTGATGTTAAATCTATCTGAGTTATAAAATTGTCTTTACCATATATGTTCTATGTATTGGTGAAGCTGATTAGGACCATGTTCAATGATGGTTTTTCATGATATCCTATTGATAATTAAAAATATAATATTGGTGACTTGTTATGTATTACAATTATACCTAATGAAACATGATGAGACAATCCCATAACTCAATTTAGATCATTTAAAATTAAATTTATAATTAATTTAATAATCGAATTTCCTTAATTTTGAGATTATTTATTTCATTATTGTATTTTTAATCTAAACCCTATTCGAAATGAATCATTATTATACCAAAAGGATACAATGTATAATCTCTTTACATGTGATCTATATGTTATCCACAATCTTAGAACATCCATATTGAATATCTATTTGCTGGCTTGGTGGGATTGATATCATTCTAAATCAACCCTCCTTTGTATAGTTATGTTTTTAATCTATGCAATAAAATTATACTGATGAGTCTTTGGCTCTAGTTTTATGGGATTATATTGATACACATATAATATTCTTAAAATGAACCATGATAATCTTCTCTATTATCTATATATTAACACTCAATTCACCTCTCTGTTTCACTTTCAATATTTAAATGAATCTCTTTAAAGACATATTAAACTTGATATTTAGTTTTCAAAGTAATATAAAAAACTTTCCTTTTCAAATCATCAACGAATGTGAAAAAAAATAAAAACGCAAAGTGACTTGGTGTTGATTATGTAAACTTCTATATGTGTCAAATCTATGACATTTTTTTGATATAAAATTACCATGAAGTTAAATTATGTGTTGTCTTCTCATGATGAATTCTATATAGGTATTCAAATGTATTCTATTGACTTATGGTAATAAATCATTATTTGAAATATTTTATAGTCCTCTCTCAATCTTATGTTCAGGTTTTCTATGACACACTTCTATATAACCCTTATATATTTCTATGTTTGATTATCTAGCACATGGTTTGGAATTTGTAATGTAGAGAGGTAACTTTTTATTTTAGTTCTCTATTACCTTGTTACCTTTGGAAGGATTCCATTTTACATCACTTAAGAAAATAATGTTTTATCAACATGGACAATTTCTGTCAATATAAAATTAATATGAATATAAAGAATATTCCTCACATAGTTTTAATAACCTTTTTCCAATATTATTCTCCATAAAAATGAAAATAATACCATTGATTTTTGATGACTAGTAATTTCCAATCATCATGTATCCAACCATCCTCAAAATATATGATAAGAAGCAATGTTTTCATGAAGTTACTTTTTAGGAGGCACCTAAATCAATTGCATATGGGAAATATTATTTTATAATGTTGATATAATCTCTTTTTAGAAAAACCGTGATATAATAATTAGTAACTAAAATATTATTATTTAATGTTTTAAATTATCAATTTTTTTTCTCAAACATTAACTTTTAATACTCCCAGATGAAGTTTCATATATTAATATAATGGTGAATCTTCTTATCAGAACTTGTTATAGATTTTGATTACTTTTTATCAATTGTTTATTTTTTTCAAAACATTTTTCTCTTATCTTCTTACCTTCTTTTTCCACATCCATTTTCTTTTAGTGACGAAATATTCTAATTCAGATATATGTCCCTTATATTTTATTTAATATTATTCATTAAATAATTAGAATTTATATTATTATATGATGATATTTCCATTAGCAGTTGAATTAATATCTTAAATAACCAATGTTCCCCAAGTCATTTATAAGGAAAAAAATATTAAAATTTCTTATAATTGAAAATCAACCTTCATTTTCATTGAATTCAACTTATTAAAAATAAAGTGGAACTTTATCATCATCTCTGATAAAATGTTCCCATCAATAAAAACTAGTTTCAGAAGTTAAGCACTATGTTTTCATTAATTTTCATGGTTTCCCATGTATATATATTTTAAAATTATAACAAAAGAAAAGGAACATTATATCCATAGGGAAAATTTTGGAAGATACTCTTCGTGATCTTCTACCTCATTTGAGTAGTGCACTTTATATTAAAAATAAACAACTGTCAATAAATAGTTATGTTATCAGTTAATGTATTCTCCCAATATTGACCCCTAATAGTAGTCTCTCTAACAAGTGAATTCATATGAATAATTAAATATAATATAGGATTCCATAAATCTTTAATATATAGAATATCTTTCATTTTTTGTATCCTACGATACAATTGAAATTTGTATTCTTAATCATATTATTGATAGTTTAAACTATTGATATAGTGAGAATATAGAAAATTAAACTTTATAGATAGTTTTATAACTATAAAATTAGTGGGAATCAACTCTTAGATCCTTGAAAAAGACTTTTATTGGCCATATTATGATAAAACAATTATCAAAAACCATTATTGAAAGATGATGTGGCACTCCCGAATTAATAGAATGTAATATAGAGGAATCAGTTAGACATGTCACTATAGTAAGAACAATATCCTCTATTTTATAAAATGGTACTATAGCACCTCGAGTTAACCCAAATTTGACAAACACTGATGAACTCCTTGTAGCTATATTTTCAATAACATCTACACTATTGAAGTCATATCAACATAATATTGAGGAATCATCCCTCAAAAACATAATTTTTACAACATCATTTTTTGTCCAATGAAAATATCTTTTTCTCATCATCATTTTTACATTAATTGATATGGTACAATTTTTTAGGATAATAAAACTTATACACACTAAAAAAATGAAATGATGATGAAAAAAATAGATTTTTCATAATAATGTGTATTTTATACATCCAAGGGAGAAGGGGACTAAATTCATTATTTTAATCTCGGGGTACATTTTTTGAGGATTAAATACATGGTAATAGTTTATGTGTGATACGGTCAAAATTAAAATAAGAAGTAATCATCACCGTCAAATGATGTTTTATATGGTAGATCATAATCCATTGATGGAACTCTATGATACACTTGATACCATCACATAATTCTATAAACATGTTATTATAGACAAATGTATTCTTATATCATTTAGACCCATGGAATTTATTTCTAAATTAGGATTGTACCATACAATTTCATTCACATCTACAGAAATAATCATGTCATATTATTATTAATACTATTTTCATTGGTGGTTAAAATCATGATATAAAAATTCATATAAATTTTTTTAATCTTCTTCATGGGAAATGTATAAAATGGTTGGGTGTCTTATCTGCTTTCCAGTGTACTCATATAGAAAGAAATGATATAAAAAATCATTCAAACTAGGAAACTGATTTATTATTATTTTTTACATTATATATTTAGTGATTTTATTATAACAAACTATTTCCATTTGTCATTCATGAATATTGTGTCTTGGGTAGGGAAACCTCCCCCTCACTATTTATGATATATAACTTCTTCCAAAACACCTATATTGTATCCCTATTTTTGATATTCTATTGGGTTTAGAATCATGAAACTTATTAAAATTATATATTTTTTCAATAATTCCCATGTTTTGAGATGTCCAGACTAGGGTTCCACATAATGGTTCCCAAATATAGTTGGTCACATGACCAAACCCTTGCCTCCACATATTATAGAGGATGCGGACTAGCAGTGAGGGTAAAATTCACAAACACTTCCCCATTCATTGGTGTTTATCATGGGAAGGTGGTACATGACGTTACAAGTAACCCCATTCAAGTTTGATTATATGTGGTGGTCTCTGACAGTTATAGTGTGCAGTTGCAATGCAGACATTGTGGTGGTGCTAGGGGAACGAAGGATTGTGAGTCCCGAGGTAGGCATGTCTGTAGTGAATAAGGATGGAATAAATATTTTTCTAGGAAAAAATGGAGTGCTAAATTGGTATTAGTGATGTGAGAGTTCCATCACAAGGAATTAATTACTGGAGGGACGCATTGGAAATCTTGGGGACAAAAGAGTAATGAGACGATAGGTTCATTGATAAATGGTAAAGTCAGGCGTAAAACATGGATGATCAGTGATGATTTCACTATAGAGGGAGTGGCGGCCACCACATGTGATATTGGAAGTCTAAGAAATCTATAATTATTATTGAAGGATGTGTTATTAATAGAAAAATATGAACTGGGGAAAAATTTGGAGGTTTGGAAATGATAGGACCCCACATGTTGAGATGGGAAGATGTAGTAGGACAATTCAATGAAGGCTTTCAGGACTTATGCATGGGTCAGTTCAACTAGGCCACATTATATGTTGTAGTGGGATTGAATTCCTACCAGTCTTACTATGTCCATATAATGGGTTCCCTCTACCTAGTTAAAAAAGTGTTGTTTCATGGTTTAATAACAAAAATGAGGGGCTTCCCTCCTACATTTTAAAAAAAAGGTTAATCCATTTATCCCTTTAAATAACATGATTAATTATGAAATAAGTATTTATTTTAATTACAATAACTCATTATTCCCCATTTTACATTTCTTAATTCATCATATCAAATATATTCCCACACCCATGGGTTTCAATCATGTTTGGTCTCATAATCTCTAATCGGTCCAATAGTATGTATGAAGGGTCTCCCAATTTCATAGGGATTCAATTAATTTTTATTATTTTGTTGTAGTTTCACATTATGGAAGCAAGATGGAACAATTAAATGAAAATTTTCATAATAAATACTATATAATTTAAAAATTATGACTCCTATTGTAGGATCCTTGATGAACACTCACCAATCCTGAGCACTTAATTCAATGTAGAATGATAAAACTCTCAATGAGGATAAAGATATTGGATTATAAAATAGGATCAAGATCCAATTAAATGAGATCCATTAAAACCTTTATCTAAACCATCATGGATGGGCACTTTTATCCCTCTTAAAGGGGATAGAAAGATGGGAGAGAGAGGAAGCCCGTCAAGAAGTAATCACATGCCTAAGAGGAATCAATTATTCTAATGAATATTTTATCTATAAATAAAGAGGCTTGAGGATGATAGTTTTCTTCTCAAAGGACTCAAAAATAGTACAAAACATTGATAGGCTGAGTCGTGGTGATTAGGGATATAAACCAATGGTTTGGAAAATTTTAATTAAAATTGTGGGGGTGTAAAATCCCAGGACAATGGTTTCCTGTGCGTGCAACTTGGTTTAAAAAATTGACCCCCCTAACCATGAGCCCCTACAATCTCGGTTCTATGGTTAATCCAACGTTGGATTATGGTTTGACTAACTATGAACAGAATATGAAATTACTCTCTATCCTCGATGGATGGTTTCTAGGGGGTGTGTGCAAAGTTTTGGAAAATCATGCAACAACGATGAACTGTACAAAAAACCACAAAAAACATCAAATAAAAACATGAACCCATAAAATAAAATACTTAAAAATGTTAAACTAAAATGTTTAATAAATTTAGATATAATGAGTATGAGACACCCCAATAAATGTTGGGATATTAAAATCTACCTGTCGTATAATAACTCTTCATCAAACTGCATTTCAATGCATCACTAATCTTCTCAGGTAAAATAGTTGGGACACTGGGCCCACATATCTACTTTCCTCTCCAATGCATCCTCATAAACAGAACATGAATCCATAGAAATCATACCAGTGAGATAATCCTTCCACAAAACACTTTCTCACTATGATCCGTAACAGAAATCAGTAGTCCTTCAAAAGGGTGCATCAGCCTCAGGATCATTATCACCAACATATATCATATGTGAAGTGTAGGGGTGAAAATTATGAAGCTATGAAACAAAAAAATATCATGCATATTACAATATCTCAATGTAATATCCAACTAATATGACACTGATCTAATCCTTCCCAAAATATAAACTGGTTAGATATACCTATGGGACAACTTTACCAACAACTGAATCCTATAGAGACCCAATCTCAGTAACTCCTTATGGAATACATGATCTCTCAATGTAAAATCAAGAGTTTGAATATATAAATCAACATAAAGATTCCATATACTATGAACAGTATCTAGACATTTCTAAATCGATCGAACTAATTATAATGTCTCATATAAGAGACTTATTCCAAAAAAACTCTATCTCACCTTCCACCATCCAACATATATGTGATTAATATGTCTTATAATAAATAAACACATATGGATTCATCTAAATAGTCTCATGATAAATGTTATTATAGTTGAACATAACCAGCTTATTTTCTTCTCCCCAAAACCCCCAAAATATAAGATGAATTCTCACACATGTCCTCTATCACCAAAATAGGACACTGAGATATCCCATTTGTTTATGGAAGAAAATCCATACTCAAGAATGCATGACCACCAAGAACCTTTTACATGCATTTCCAAAAGCATTAAGTAAAGAACAAATCATATTCAGAAACAATACTCTACAGAACACCATTCAAATGAAATATCTCTCAAAAAAAATATATTCCCAACATATCCACCATGAATGTTTCCTTAATTGATAAGAAATGGGATACATTCATCAACTATCTTATAATCACTATTTTCACATCATTTTTCTATGGGGACCCCAGATGACCTACCAAAAAGGCCACGGTAAATTTATCCCACATTCATGCTAGAATTTTAAATATCTGTAACAAACCACTAGGTCATTGAATCTTAACATTAACTTGATGAAAAGTGTATCATCCTGTGACAAAAACAATAATGTTCTATCTTCATTATCAGCCACTAATACTAAATCAGAATATCACAGTACATCTTGGTTAAAACTGGGTGAACTACTAAATACAATGCATGAAACTCACAAATCAAATCCTCTAGTATATACCCAATCAAATCAAGACTACCACAGACATAGATGATTTCATTCTTATATATATCATAATTAGAAGAAGACACTCTACCTTCATGGAATTCTCTCATGGACAAAAACTATGGATCCTCACACAACCTCTCCTTGATTCTATTCGAATGTTTGAACTTCAGAAATAATAACATGATGGTAATATTTATGTGGCCCTCCTAATCATATATGTGAATCTTTTAATGTAAATCCATAATATTCCACTCAGCACTAGACTCCTAAATCTCCTGAGTTTATTAAATTTAGATTAATGTTCCTGAAAAATATTTCCATTCCCTAGTGTATATGCTACTTAAAATCCAAATGACAATATATACTCAAAGAGTCTCTGATGAATGAGATTTAAATGCAATTGTGAAATGATTTTCTTTAAGCTCGTGTAGTTAGTAGAAACCATAAAATTTTATCACAATAGGTAATGCAACAAACACATTAAATAATAAACTTGGGTGACCAAATTGAGATCATGCATTGGATAAATCCATTCATGTGGCCTCAAAAGTTGTGATCCATAAGCCATGAATTGATCACTAATAAAGAACACTTACACATGGTCATTCTCATATGAATAAAAAAAGCTATAATCCTCACTTGACATGATAAGGATTAAAATTAACGCAGTGGTCAAAAGATTATTCAACTCCAGGAATGAATTATCTCATGAATAATTCCATTTAAACTTGATACCCTTCCCTTTTAGGACCAATAAAAGTTCATACAAAAGAGAAATGTTTTGGATGCATATCAAATAGTATCCCACCAAATATGAAATAAAATCATATTTCAAAAACATTATTGGGATACTCCCAAGAATCCAAAACATAAATTTTATCTCGGTCCATGGGAACTACATCCTCAAAGACGATGTGAAAAATGAATTGTAACTATCTATCAAATATATACTTATAGATAACCTGGAATATAAGATATTGTATCTCAATGTATTCATGATTATTTTACTATATTTTCATGATCATTATATGTTTTTAGGTGCACTAGGATTACATCACAGAAAACAACCACAAACTGATCAAAGAATGGGTGGAAAACTTTTCTTATCATTTCCAAAAACACATCAAAATAGTTTTTCAATACAAACATCATCAAAACAAACTCATTAATTCCATAAAATTTCATGAATGTAGTCAATTGTATGTCAAAAATTATCACTCTCATCTGATGATACCATAGACTGAAATTGATCACATAGAGCATTGAAGAACATATCATCCGATCAAAGAGACAATTTATACCTTTTAAAGGATACTTATTCTTAACTCTGAATCAATTCAATATCTGGTAACCAAATAATTAACTCAATATACCATAATATTCTTAGAAAAAATATAGTTAACTTCAATGTGAAATAATAGGATGGATAATTGAGTTATCCACCAATTCCATTAGCTTGGTCTTAATCCATTGGTGATCAATTTGTTCCATTTGGTAAGGTGTAATTGAATATGGTTCATCACTATGGATTAGCTCAATTTTGAAAAAAATAGCATTTAGGTGGATTACCTAAGAAGTACTCAGGAAACAAGTCTTGAAACTGATCCATAATGGATGTAAAAAATCATGAATTACACCCCATATATATAATAAAATACTCACAACCATGGTGGTGATCTACCCCAGTTTCTATTGAACTGGACATGAACATCTTGCCCAGATATCCCATTACCCACATTGAAGATAAATGTTACCTTCAATATATTTAGAGGTAACTATTATAATGTATCAAAAAATTTGATCTTGGAATGATAATAACCAATCCCCACCCAACGTAATGTAAAACAATATCATATCAAGTATAGAGAGATATAAAAATAAATTATACTCCCCAACATCAAGGGAACAACCTTTTCATAGATAGATTTACTTTGACCATACACCCAAAATTAATTATTATCATAACCCCACTCACAAACTCCATTATTAGAATAAAAATATTAAAAATTTCAATAGATATAAAATTACATGAAGATCATATATAAAATAAAGTGTTGGAAAGTATATAATCTACACAAATTACACCTCTGACTATCGATGGACCAACCTTGATATCGACAACTGTAGGCTGATCTGCATGTAAATATATTTTACCCTACCTTGCACTCTAATATGACTCACCTAAGAAACAATTCTATAATGATATGGGAACTCTTTCCTTGAATTACCACATCCAAATCCCCAACGACCATAGCTAGTTGAACTCAATCTTCCTGTCTAGTATGGGGTAGAAGACCCCATACCATTAATCTATTTTTTCCTTGCTGCAGCATCACTTACCTTTGATTGTGTGTTCCTACAATACATTGATAAGTTTCTAATAATAATTTTTCCTCATAAATCCACTGATGGTTTGATAAAATGATAAAGAATGTGGACTACCCTACTAAACTAATTAATGAACACTTGACTACTTCCCTAGGAAACGAATCATTCACATTGGTAACACTGTCTACTGCTTGTCTAGTTGAAATTGTCATCGATATTCTTCCTACACCCAAAATCCATACCTCATATTCATCTTGAATGAACCATGTTTACTCCACTTAAATCTTCATTTTGGATTCCCTTATAAAGTAGACCATGATTTACCACCTTAGAAATGTTTTTCAATCATGTTATGTTAACATGGGACTTAATCTCACATATATGTCTATCTAGAAATAGTGTTTACATTGTTTTCTAATATCCTAAAAGTGTTGGGAAAAGCACTATAATTTGGGGAACCATCATGAATAGTCTATAAATGACTTGATTTCTTGGGTAAACCTCATAAACTATTCTTCTCTCTCCTATCACAGTATTTATGGGTAAAATTGTGACATGAACATCTCTTTGAATTCCTTCGATACTATTCCCTCAAAATACACATCTGAAGCCTAGATATCCCACCATTGATTCAATTGATCATATAAAATATAAATAACAATATTGAATATTTTCACTATGAGAGTCTCTAAATGGATAAGAATTCTTTATATGGAATTAATCAAGAACTCTTCTACATTAGGTCCACCCCTTCGGGGAATGTATGAGTGTGCTGCGGTTGGAACTCTCGGCTCAAATCAGACATATTATGCATAGAAATCTCTGAGAATCCTTCCATGAACTACATAAAATTAATAAAATTCTCATAGAACTTCTATCCCATGACATCATCTAAAATTATCAGGGCCAATTCTCCCGCTGCTAGAGGATCATTTTTATTAATTTCCTCTTTTCATCCTAACAAAAAACATAATCATGGAGGCATATATCTACATTTAAAAGAACATGAATTTGGATGCATAAAAAATCATTCAAATAGTTACATCATATTGATTCACATAAGGTTATAACAATCCATCCCTTATACACAACCACAAGGTCAAAACTAGATAAATTTCACAACTATTAACCGTCCCATTCCTAGGACATGTCTAACAAAGGGTAATAACTTTCATTATTATAGGTAATCTATTAGAAAATTTTTTTTACCAATTTTAATTTACCACATTTCACGTATTTAACCTTAGTTATTTCATTATTAGGTAATTTTTTTGAAATGCAAAATGAAAAAAATACCATTCCCCATAATCTATTTATAGCTATCATTTTGGGGCATGAGTAATATGATTTAGGTTACATAAATTTCTGAGTGACTAGAATGATTCATGCACACTCAACTCTTGAAGAATACAAAACCATAAGGAATATACTAGAAATTAATAACATAACACAACAAGTACATCACCCATGATGAATTATTATTCAATTGTAAGAGAAAATATAATTTATAACAAACCCTATAGGGTACATGGGGTTTCCACCCCACATGGGTTAACTACAACCATGAACATGTTGATGAAAAAGTCCTATCTCTTTGAAGACTTCTATATATAATTAAAAATAGTAATTAAACTAAAAAGAAATTAAAAAACATCGATACCACTTATTGGTGTCCCAACTCGGGTTCCACATTCCAGTTCCTCAAGCTGGTTGGCCACTTTTCCTCATGCACGCCTCCCCAAATGCTAGAGGCTTTTGACTAGTAGTGAGGGTCTAATATGTAAGAACCCAGTTTTTATTCTTATGGTATGAGTTTCTTCTTTTCTCTTTTCCTTAAGATTTTTTGAGAAAATAAAGAAAATGGGGAAAAATACGAAAACATTGTGGGTACATGTCGTGTACTTTGGCCATGTGGGATGAGTACACAAGGCATGTAGCCATGCGGGTGATGAATGGTGTAAAAACTGACTACACGCAGTGTAGTGGGTGTTTATATGTCGTGTAGTCAGTTGGCAGGTGAATAGTAAGGTGGTGAAGGCAGCAGCCAGCTGAGCGTCAGTACATGCCATGTACTCATGGATTACAGGTCGTGTACTCGTGTAGATTGATGAACAGTGCCACTCTGGTGAAAAGCTGCCGAAGGAATAGATAAAAAATAGAAAGTACATGCCATATAATCAATAGTACATGCAGTGTAGTCTGTTTTTCTTCACTTAAAATGGATGTAGCCTCCTCTGTTCACAGATAAGACTTAGAACCGAAGGAGATCTTGTCTAGAGGTTCGAGGACCTCCCGACCACACACCAAGAACCCATTTTCTGCACCGTTGATCTCCTTGGAACCGCACAGGTGAGTTCTTCCTTCTCCTAGCATAGTTCATTCCAATTCTTCCTATAAAGGAAGTTATTTTAGTTTGAAAGAGGTTAATTTCACCTCAGATATACATCGTTCTCAGGTGTTTTGAGGAGTATCGTTCACGTATATCGATCAGGGGCAATCGAGGTAGGTTTCATGGTGTTTAAATTTCAACTGTTGTGTGTTTGTGTGTACCAGTGTGCTACAAACCCATGTTGAGGTGTTGTGTGGCTGAGGCCTTGGGTGTTTAAAATACCAATAATTGTATAGGTAATTAAATGTGATAATAAACTATTGTTTGGGATCGCTTCTTGTATCCAGGACCACCCTGGGGGTGCGTTCCACTGTTTAGACATTTGGCCAGTGTACCCGAGGGTATGCTATGTTTATTTTGTGCATTGATTTTCCCTTGAGAGGAATTGTATATAAATTGCATGTTTGTTCTTTGGGATCAACCAGGTTACTTAAGCATGAGGGTGTGGTTATTATATATCTTGAGGGAAAGCCTGCGGGTGTGTTTATTATATATCCTAAGCACGTGGTTATTATATAGCCTGAGGGAAAGCCTGAGGGCGTAGTTATTATATAGCCTGAGGGGAAAGCCTGATGGTGTGGTTATTATATAACCTGAGGGTGTGGTTTTACTATATTAGCCTGAGGTAAAGATTCTGATTGGCCTTAGGGCTTGGTACTTATGAGCATAGAATGTTATTAAATTAAATGATTAAAATGAAAATGTCAAAGAAACTGGTAGTGATTGTTACTTTTGAGTACTTACTGGTTTACTGCATTTACTTTTCACATTTTAGTTTCATATTTTCACATAGTTGGGCACGAGACTTTGGTGGGTGCCTATAGGGATTTATTTCTCACACCCTATTTGGGTCATGTCTTCAGCCCAAATAGTCTATGTTGTTGCATGTGTGGATAAGGGAAAGGGTCCCTATATAGGTATATGATTGTTGCAGAGGAGTAAAAGATCATGGGACCGAGCTTAGGCTTGCAATGCTGCTGAGTTCATGTTGCACTATTCTGTATTGATCTGTTGTACCTGTACTTTCCATTGTATTGTACTTCTATGTAACATGTTCTAGCTATTTTCTTAGAACTAGATACATGATGAATCTTTATCTATATAACTGTTGGTTATCATTTACTACAATTGTTCATTTTAAATGTATATGGTTTATTGCTTCTGCTGTTGTTGTATGTTTGTATATTTTATTCCGTTGTACTATAATTTGATAAATGAGGGTATAGTTTCCCCACTATCAGAACTGGGCCCTCGCTGGTAGTCAGAAGCCTCTGGCATTTGGGGAAATGCACTTGAGGTCAAGTGACCAAATGGGTCTGGGGCACCCGTAGAGTAGCTTTCAGAACCAGGACATTACAAAGTGGTATCAAAGGAAGTTCTTTTCTTTGACTTAATGTTTATAGCTTTAGTCAGGGATAGGACGGAAAAGATAGTTTGTAATAAGCTGTGCCCGGGAGTAGCTAACCTGTGTACAAGGAAAAGCCAATTTACCTCGTGTTGCATTTTTATAGATTTTGCAATTTACGGTTGATTTGGTTTTCACTGTTGGGTGATGCACTTGTGGTGTGCTATTTATATGTTATACTTGGGTTCTATTTAGTTGAAACCCATTGATATGAGTGTATTCCATCTCATGCATCATTTAGGAACATGCTATAATTCAAATTTCATGCATTCTTCCATGCATTGTAGGTGCCTTAGAAATTGCATGTTGTTGTGATAGTTGTTGTGCTAAAAAATCGTGCGGTTGTGCTAGCTGCTTTGATAAATACTTGTTATTTGATAGGGTATTTTTGTGTGAGATATCTGATAGAATGGATGCTAAACTTTGGTTTTTGGGGAGTATGGACCCTCATTGACTGAGAATTTGTGGATCATTGACTTATTACTTGTGTATAAAATGTATAAGAATAAAAACATTGATTTGTGGGGAGTATGGGAGATCATGGATCAGAATTTGGATCTTAGGTGTTGTTTTAGTGTTTTCTAGGTTCCAGAGTAGTTTCAGAGGCTTACTGTCCAGAAAACCCAGGATACACGCCGTGTTGTTCCTCGAACACATGCAGTGTGTTCTTCTGTTTGGGAAGAAATGAAAAAAATTTGAGTACACTTTGTACCCTTAGTAAATGCCGTGTAATATATTCCCATGTCATGGACCGTGTGGATGGGGAAATGGGGTATGTAAAGTCTTGGGATACACATGCCATGTACCAGATATACACGCCATGTAGTGTTTACCCAGAGTCCGCCTGTGTAACTAAAAACACTGACGAAGGAGACCTTGAGACATACACGCTGTGTCCACCTTGGAACACGTTGTGTAGTCTGACCTAGGTACCCATCCGTGTCCCTAACAACACGGGTCGGTGTGACCTCCTCTTGAACACGCCTTGTTCCTTTGGGACACACAGTGTAGTCTTGATCAGGGGAAACGGGGTGGTCTACATGCCATGTGTGGGGGTAACACGCCGTGTAGTGTGGCCTGGGTATATTGGCTATGTCACGAACGACAAAGGTAGTTAGAAATTACACCAAAAACGCCTTGTAGATGTTATACACGCCGTGTAGTTTTGTACAAAAGAGAGCCGTGTGGCATAGCTATGTTGAAGGACTCAGGCAGGGAAGCCAGTTTCAAGAACACGCCGTGTAGTCTTTATACATGTCGTGTAGTCAAGTTTTGTAAATCTTGGAAACTTTCTTTCTCTATATCCTTGTTTTCGGTCTTTGATAATCTTGATATAAGGTGTGTATTTGACCTTGTAGAGTCATGCCGCCGATACGACCACCGATTGTTCACCAAGAAAGAGGCAACAATTATACTCCACAGATGGTATGCCACGTGCTACTAGTTGATCCTCCAGCAGGGCTAGATGCGGCGCCAACCGTTATACCGGACGTAGGCGTGGAGGCATAGTTCCATGAAGGCTTCATGCGGTTTATGCAGACCTTCCAGGGAGCACCGCAGGCTACCACATCTATGGATGAACTGACTCGTATATTCCAGCAGTAGCCTCCGCCTTTGTTCTTAGGGGATGGCGGACCACAGGCTGTAGAGTCAGGGTTATATACAGTGCAGAATATTTTCTAGCATCTTGAGATTCCTCCTGGGCGGATGGTCAAGCTCGAGACCTAGATGCTATGTGATTCTACCAAGAGGTGGTGGGATGTTACCACCCAGTCTGAGCATCACCGCGACATGGTATAAGAAGATTTTCATAAATCTTTCTGTGACATCTTCTTCCCAGAGATGCTGAGGGTAGATTGAGCTCGAGAGTTCATGAATCTGCAGTAGGACGCTATGTCGGTGATGGATTATTTTTCCCATTTTACCGAGCTTCATCATTTTGCACCCATTCTGGTGGGTGATGAGACATTGTGGGTTAGATGATTTGAGGATGGTCTTCGATATTACATCCGAGCACTGGTTAATGTTTTCAGGTTGCCTATTATACATTCTATTGTAAACCAGGCACTGATTACGGAGCAGAATCTAGGGGAATCTAGTGGTGTGGGCCAGGGTGGTTCGACACCAGTTTCTGATACTATTTCTACCGAGAAGAGGAAGAGACAGATGGTGTTCTATCACCGTATCAGTACCGGCTAGAGGAATGCATCGGGGGGACCGATCATGTGCTACCAGTGTGGTAGAGAGAGGAAAAAATACCATAGTGTACTCGAGACCTGGTGGAGTGCCGAGATTGCAGCAAGATTGGTCATTTACAGTGCTTTTACAGGGCGTTTCTTCCAGTGTCTAGTGAGAGGGGTTCTGTACAGACTCCTCGAGTGAGAGCAGGACCAACAGCTTCTTAACAGTCGGGAAACTAGAATACGTCAGGACATGAAGGCAGAGATGGTGGTCATGGACATGGTAGCCAGACACCAGGATATCAGAGGCAGCAGGGCGAGACAGCTCAGGGCAGCTAGGCTATGTCACAGGGCCGCAACACTGGGTAGGCGTATGCACTGCAACAGACCCAATAGGAGCAGGATCCCAAACCTTCTGCTGTCAGAGGTACTATTATATTATCTTCAATCTTATCTTCAGTACTTTTCGATACGGGTGTTACCCATAGTTTTATATATGTTACCATTTTGGAGAGCCTTGGGCTCTGTGCTTTTTCTTCTTCTGATGTAATGACACTACACACTCAGTTGGAAACTACAACAGCTGGTGTGAATTAGTGTAGGGAGTGCCCCCTTGAGGTTGGTGGGTGTCACTTTCTATGGGACCTCTATGTCTTAGAGATGACGAGTTGTGATGTCATTCTCGGGATGGACTGGTTGCTTCCCTTTTGAGCCTTCGTGGATTGCTATAATCATAGGGTGAGTTTCACGTCACCATAGGGTGGAGAGTTTCTATACAAGGGCAAATGGGATGTCCAGGCGAGCTGAGCTGGACCCGAGCATCTTGAGCGATGTGGTGTGACAACCCAGATTGTGAGTTTATACTTGGATGATTAGGGGACTTTTCAGAAGGATTTCCCTCGAGTGGTTGATCATTTTAGGGATGTCTTCCCAGACAACTTTTTAGGTCTACCTCCAGAGCGTGAGGTGGATTTCTCTATTGTGCTTGTGCCAGGAGTGGCACCGGTGTCCATTCCACCTTATAGGATGGATACACCTGACTTATAGGAGCACAAGAGATAGTTAGAGGAGTTACAGTCATGGGGTTTTATCCAACCTAGTACTTCTCCTTGGGGTTCTTCGATCCTTTTTTCGAAGAAGGTAGACGGTACCCTCAGACTCTATGTGGATTATCGGAAGATGAACCCGTTGATGGTTAAGAACCGATATCCCTTGCCGAGGATTGATGATATTTTTGATCAATTTCGAGGAGGAGAAGTGTTCTCAAATATTGAATTGTGATCCAGATATCATCAGTTACATGTTATACCATCTGATATACCAATTATAGCATTTTAGAGATGATATGGCCTATACGAGTACCTGGTTATTCCATTTGGACGCACGAACGTGCCAGTAGTTTTCATGGCTCTGAGGAATCGTGTGTTCCACCGTTTTTTGGATTCCTTTGTTGTAGTCTTTGTGGATGATATATTGGTGTACTCTCACACTTGACACGACCATTCCACTCATCTTGAGATCGTGCTGAGTACACTGAGAGAGAATTGGCTATATGCTATGCTCTCAATGTTCCACTTTTTGATGGACCATATACACATCCTTGGTTATATCATTTTAGTGGAAGGAGTTGTAGTATACCCAGAGAAGGTGAGATAAGTAGTTTTTTGGGAGCAGCCTAAGAACATTTTTGGGATACCGAGTTTCTTAGGCCCGGCTGGTTACGACATGTGCTTAATCCCGGACTTCTCCTGCTTAGCAGCGCCATAAACGGGTTTGACTATGAAGGGTGTGAAGTTCATTTGGATAGAAGCTTGTGAGACAGCCTTTTAGGGTCTGAAGGGAAAGTTTACATGAGCAGCAATACTGATACATCTAGAGTAGGGAAAGATCTATATAGTTTACTCTGATGCATTAGGTATTGGGATGGGAGTTGTGTTGATGTAGGGTGATCAAGTAGTTGTGTACAGGTCCCGACATTTGAGGCCACATGAGAGGAATTACCCGACACATGACCTTGAGTTCTCTACAGTTGTTCATGCTTTACACTTTTGGGGACATTATCTCTTGGGAGAGAATTTTTTGGTATTCACCGACCACAAAAGTCTCAAGTATATCTTTACACAGTGTGACATGAATCTAAAGAAGCGAAGGTGGGTCGAATACGTTCAGTCCTTTGATTTTGAGCTTTCCTATACACCCGGTAAGGGCAATGCAGTTGCTGATGGATTGAGCAAGAAGACTCAGACACAAGCAGTTCAAGAGGCTAGTGGTGAGTGGCAGCTTATGGCATTGTTCTCTGAGATGCATTTGGAGGTGCACGACAGTCAGGGGAAACCCTATCTTTTATCATTAACTGCGACATCTACCCTTATAGATAGAGTGAGGGTGAGACAACTATCTGATTCCGAAGGCCTAGTCCTACGGGAGTCGGTGTCCAGTGAGGACCCTCCTCTTGGATGTAAGATATGAAATGATGAGGTACTGTGTTTCCATGGACGAGTGTGGGTTCAAGGGGATATACGCGAGGAGATGATGCGGGAGATTCATGTTTCAGCTTGGGAATTTCATCCCGGAGTTACCAAAATGTACCGTGACTTGAGACGCCAGTATTGGTGGCTAGGTATGAAGTGAGATATAGCTGGTTTTGTTACAAGATGTTTCACCTGTCAGCAGGTGAAGGCAGAGCATCAGAGACCAGCTAGACTATTACAGCAGTTACCCATTCCTGAGTGGAAATGGGATTATTTCACGATGGATATCGTGACAAGGTTTCCGAGGTCACCTCGAGGCAATGATGTAGTTGGGGTTATTGTGGATAGACTCACGAAGGTTGATCACTTTATTCTGAACAATGAAACCTTTGGTGTTGAAGAAATTGGGAAGTTTTATATCTTAGAGATCATACATATTCATGGGGTCCCTCATTCTATCATTTTAGATAGGGATGCCCATTTTATGTCTCGTTTTTGGCAGAGTTTTCAGAGTGCACTGGGTACATAGGTGCTTATGAGCACAGCTTACCACCCTATGACCGATGGTTAGTCAGATTGTATGATATAGGTGCTAGAGTAAATGCTACGTGCATGAGTCCTAGACATTAGGGGCTCTTGGGAGAAGCATATACCCTTAGTAAAGTTTTCCTATAATAATAGTTTTCATGAAACTATTGAGATAGAACCTTACAAGGATTTATATGGTAGGCCATGCCTGTCACCCTTGTGCTGGGTAGAGGTAGGTGAGGCAGCTTTACTGGGACCACGTCTCATGCATGAAACTTTTGAGCAGGTCCAGTTGATAAAAAATTAGATGGCTACTACGAAGTCTCATCAGAAATCTAATGTTGATCACTGCAGACGACCCTTGGAGTTCGTGGTCGGGGATCAGATGTTTTTACATGTTTCACCGAGGTTATGAAACATACAGATCCGGAGACAGGGTAAAAATTCACCAAGGTATGTGGGGCCATTCGAGATTTTGGAGATAGTTGGGCCGGTTGCCTATCGGTTGCAGTTACCATAGAGGTACCAGGCAATGCATGACGTCTTCCATGTATCTCAGTTTCACCGTTATCATTCAGACCCATATCATATCTTTCAACCTGATGAGGTTGAGCTTCATGTCGATGTATCATTTGAGGATCATCTGATTCGTATCGTTGATAAGATAACGAATGTTCTTCGAGGCCGGTCAGTTCCTCTCATACGGGTGCTATAGAAGCATGAACGAGTGCAGGACGAAACATGGGAGTGGGAGACAGACGTAAAAGCTCAGTGGGAAAAGTTTTTCTGATCTTTATCTTTACTACCCTTGGAAGGTCAATTCGGGGAAAAATTTCTTTAAGGGGGGAAGTTTGTAAGAACCCGGTTCTTATTAATGAGGTTTGGGTTTCTTCTTTTCTCTTTTCCTTAAGCGTTTTTTGAGAAAATAAGGAAAATGGGGAAAATCCCAATAGATTGTGGGTACATGCCATGTACTTGTACACACGTTATGTACTTTGGCCATGTGGGATTAGTACACAAGGCATGTAGCTGTGCTGGTGATGAAAGGTGTAAAAACATACTACACGCCGTGTAGTGGGTATTTACACGCCGTGTAGTTAGTCGGTAAGCAAATAGTAAGGCGGTGAAGGTATCTGCCAGCTGAGCATCAGTACACATCGTGTACACATGGATTACATGCTGTATACTCACGTCGACTGATGAACAGTTCCATGTTGGCGAGAAACCTCCATAGGAATAGTTAAAAAACAGAAAGTACACTCCGTGTACTCAATAGTACACGCCGTGTAGTCTGTTTTTCTCTCTTAAAATGGCAGTAGACTCCTCTGTTCACAGAGAAGGCTTAGAACTAGAGGATAGCTTGGCCATAGCTTCGAGGACCTCCTAACCGCACACCGAGAACTCATTTTCTGTACAGCCGATGTCCTTGGAACCGCACAGGCGAGTTCTTCATTCTCCTTGTGTATCTCTGGCCAATGCTTCCACTAAAGGATGTTATTTGAGTTTTAATGAGGTTATGACCACCTTATATCTATGTCTTTATTGGGCGTTTTGAGGAGCATCATTCCTGTATATCGATCAGGGGCGATCGAGGTTGGTGTCTTGGTCTTTAAATTCCAACTTTTGTGTGTTTGTGTGCACCGTTGTTCTACGAACCCATGTTGGGGTGTCATGTGGATGAGGCCTTGGCTGTTTAAAATAACTAAAATTTTATAGGTAATTAAATGTGATAATAAACTATTGTTTAGGACCGCTTCTTGAATCCACGACCACCTCGGGGGTGCGTTCCTCTATTTTTCCTTTTGGCTTGGATACCCAAGGGTATGCTTTGTTTAATTTGTGAATTACTTTTCTTTAAGAGGAATTGTATATAAATTTCATGTTTGTGCTTCGGGATCAACCCAGTTTCTTAATCCTGAGGGCGTGGTTATTATATAGCTTGATGGAAAGCCTGAGGGGGTGGTTATTATATAGCCTGAGGGAAATCTGAATGGTGTGGTTATTATATAGTCTGAGGGAAAGCCTGAGGGCATGGTTATTATATATCCTGAGGGCAAGCCTGAGGGTGTGTTTTGTCTATATTAGCATGATGGAAAGATTCTGATTAGCCCAAGGGATTGGTACTGATGAGCACAGAATGTTATTAAATTAAATGGTTAAAATGAAAATGGCAAAGAAACTGGTAGTGATAGTTAATTTTAAGTACTTACTAGTTTACTGCATCTAATTTGTCACACTTTAGTTGTATATTTTCACACAATTGGGCACAGGCCTTTCGTGGGTGCCTACTGGGATTTATTTATCACACCCTGTTTGGGTCATTTCTTCTCCCAAACAGACTATGTTGCTGTAGGTGTGGATAAGGGAAAGGGTCCCTATATAGGTAATTGATTGTTGTAGAGGAGTTGGAGAGAATGTGACCGAGCTTAGGCTTGCGATGCTGTTGAGTTCCTATTGCACTGTTCTATTTTGATCTTCTGTACCTGTATATTCCAATGTATTGTACTACTATGTAACACGTTCTGGATATTTTCTTAGAACTAGAGACATGGTGCATCCTTACCTATATAACTGCTGTTTATCTTTTACTTAAGTTGTTAATTTTAAATATGTAAGGTTTATTGCTTCTGTTGTTTTTTTTATGTTTGTATATTTTATTCCACTGCACTACACATTGACAAATGAGGGAATAGTTTCCCTACTATCAGACTAGGGCCCTCGCAGCTAGTTGGTAGGCTCTGGCATTTAGGGAAATGCGCTTGAGGTTATGTGACCAACCAGGTCCAGGGCACCCGTTGAGTAGCTTTCGGAATAGGGACGTTACAAAATATGTGTCATGTTGATACTATAACCTCTTATAAAATCATCACAACATTGAAAATACCTAATCAATATATATTCTAGATACTATAATAAGAACAATCAACCCAACAACACAAGAATAAATCCAAAACAGGGAAAATAACCATTATTGAAGTTGTAAATATGGCATGTCATGTATATGTCATGTGACAAATAGAATCCCTAAACAATGACACACTAAAAACTCCTATATGATCCAAAATGTCATATATTCTTCCCCCATCCATGCATTTGCCTGAATCCATACTCATACATCTGTTATAGGGATCATTTCCTTAACCTATCCAGAAAACATAAAGTCTATTCAGGTACAAATCAGGTGGCCCAATTAGGGTGTCAGTAAAACATATTAGTCCACCACCAACATTGTCTAAAGAAATATAAATTCTATAATAGTGAATTTAGTAGTATAGTGAATAAAGAAAAAATGAAAAATTATACATTCTTCACATTTATTATTCTTTAATCAACCACATAGGCCTCGGGTTTGTAGTGACACTGAAACAAATCATACATGCTTTGTCTCATGTATTGGACTATACCATACCCCATAAAGATATCAAAATTAATTCTTTCATGATAACTCTTTAATCATTTAATTACAGTTCACATTCATACATTGGGGGCCTAGAGTAGTAGTCTAGAACCCCATGAGTATTTGGATAATATATCCCTAACCCATGGAACAATTTTCACATTCACATATAAATATATATCAATTGTGGTCCAAGAGAAGAATTTTGTAACCCCAAGGGTATTTACAGCATTAGTCACTAACTCACAAGTCGTTTTTTCATGTTATTACTCACATATAATGGTTCCATATTCACATCTAATTTTCAACCATGTTAAACATAGTGTATAACTTCATTTATCAAACACAAACATGTTTATTTAATTTTTATCATAAATAAAAACATTAACAATATAACCATTAATCAATTTATCATCATTTATTTCACCGCTCATTAAAAACTATAATTTAATCCATTTAACCCATGAAATCCCACTATCAACCATGGAATAAGGATTTATTTCAATTTTAATAACTCATTATTCTCCTTTTCAGATTTCATAAATCATTATTTCTATGATATTGTAAAACCCATTTATTTCTATCAGGTATCAACCCATAATCTCTAATGAGTCTAAGGGGATCTATGAATTGACTCCAAATTTCCTAGGGGATCAATTATCATTTACATGTTCGAACTAATGTTACAACATGGTAACATAATTCCACATATACATACACACATTCATAATCTATACCATGTGATATAGAAATTAAAAACCCAACATAGGATCATTGTTAAAGGATTTCCAAACCAAATCCTTTTATTTATTTTATAATGACTGAAATCAATATGAAGAGAATGTTCATGGATGGAAACATCATCTCATGTTGTAATGAAATTATATCCATTAATACCTAGATAAACATTATCAATTTTACAGGAATTCATCCCTCGCCAATGTTTGAGAAATTTGGCTGGGGAGGAACCCAAACAAGAAGAAATTACAAATAAAATATGAGTCTATTCTTCAACTAGATCATAAATTCTCATGGAACTGGGTTTTAAGAGACTAGGAATTATATCAATAGTCTCAAAAGGGATGGAATTCAGATTAAGACATTCCAGTGTGATTAGTGTTATAAACCAGCTACTTGGAAAAGTTTATATAATTTTCCAAGGGGGTCTAAAATCTAGAAGGCATAGTTTCATGGGTGGGATACATGGTTTTAAAGAACATACACCCAAATTGTACACCCCTACTATCTAGGGTGAATTGTTACTTCTAGGATGGAACATTTTTTTTCAAACTATGTTTGAACAGTGTAATTCCCCTCTCTCTATGATGAACTGTTTCTTGGGGTTAAAATAATGTTTTATTATACTGTGGGTCAACTATGAACAACCCAAAAACCATACAAAAACCTTCATAACTCACCCAAACATACCATGTCAAGCCTCAAAAAAGTATGAATAAAACCAGGGTCAAACCTAAGAAGGAGTAAAAAACAACCAAATAATGTATGAGATATTACTAATGTTTTACCAATTTTCATTATATTCTAATTTTGTCAAAGAAATCTAAAATTAATTATAATCATGATGAAACATACAAAAAACATAATCAAAAAATTGGAGGTCACTCCAAATTTAGAGAGTAAATCACACGAAGAAATTAATTGATCAGAAATATATATGATAAAATGTTTCTTCAGGTGGAAAAAAATAAGGTATTAATAGACCCTTGATCAAGAATTAATGGAAGAATCCCTTCACAACCATTGTTGCTTTGTATCCTAGTTGTGAGCTTCCATTTTTGCCTATTATTTTTATGCCCACTTATTCTTGATTGACTTAATTATATGTTGTAACTCTAAAATTTCAAATATTAATTTTTTTGTGGGGACATTATCTTCTATTACATATATAATTTCTATTCCATTCTTGGAAAATATTTTACTAAATATTATAGGGATCTATTTCTCCCCCATCTAGGAGAATCATATACTCTTACTGTGATTATTTATGATTCAGTTTCTATTCTCCCATAGAAATCCTCATCTTGGATTGATGTGGGATCTATTTTTAAATATTAGTTAATGGATACATATCAATAGATAATGTCACATTACCTAGTTGTTATATATCATCAAATTTTTGCATCTCTCATATAATACAAGGTACTAAGAGTGGATATTATATATCCCTATAGTATATAATTTCTATAGATTATTGAATCTCCATCATTTACAAATTCTAAAAAATGTAAATTATATAATATTTAATAAATACAACATCACAATTTCGAACTACCCAAATACCTTTAGGATCCCAATGTTTATAAAAAAATTCTTCATGAGTATGTCCTAAAATGTTACATTTCTTTACATACTAATTTGGATTCTCCCACTCATGTTTTATAATATGATAAAATTCCATAAATCAATATACCTTGCAACCAAATAGTCAAAAGTTCATATATAATAATATAATTACCTATCTAAAAACCGTGCAATTAAATTATAGTCGAGTCAATGTGATGGAGAATGGTTGTTAAGGTTGACAGTATTTCTTATTTCATACTCCTAAAATAAATTTGGTACTTTTTTTTATCAAAAGTATATATGTTAATTTCTTGTAGATGGTTTTTTATTAGATATCAAACAAAATTATTCTATAATTTATTATTTAATTAATTTATATCATTAATCGATATTTTTAATATTCTTAAAATAGACCATGGTATTAAACTCAATTGTTTTTTTGAGAAAACACTTTAATTATTTTCGAATTTCATGTTACAAATTAAAATTATGTGGATGAAAAAATCCATACATATAACATTTTATTTACATATAAAAATACTGAAAATAATAATGTTATTATCGATGAAAGTTATAAAATAATTAGCATCTTAAAGAGACTTAGTTCTCATTATGAAGAAAATTTTCAATATGAAATCTTAAACATTTACTTGTCTACATGAAATTAAAAATGAAATGATGCTATTTGTTTTTCCCATGAAAAAATTTACAAAAGTATCCAAATGTGTACCTTTTATTATTGAAAATATATCTTTTTGGGAAGTTATTCTGGGTCATCTCTGAAAGATTTTGTTATGATGTCTATACCAAACATCTATATGAACTTCCTTTGTAGAAGTATTGATTTACCCACCATAAAATTAGACATATATGATGTAGAATATATATGATAGATTCTCTAAATAAATACAATGTTACCTTTAGTATGCTTGTAACACCCTGAGATTTTATGATAATTATTCTTTTTTATTTCATTGATGACTTTTGTTGTACGCTACACAAAGATTATCTTGCTTTATAGAAAACACCATATTAGATTGTAGTATATGCAACACTATTATTGTCTTGCGTTACATTCGAGAGAAACCTTCCTCGATAGCTTACATTGTACGTAATATCGAATTTCACTAAACAACGATAGGTTATTAAAATATTATATAATCTAGCTGTTATGAATAGTAATACCAACATTTTAAAATTATATAAATTTTATCTTTCAAAATGGATTTCATTTTTTTATTCGGAATATGGAAATTATCCTTGGGTAAATTTTTGGTATTTTTCTGAAAACATTCAATTTTTGATGAATAGTGAAAGCAGTGAGTTATTAGTTAAAACCGACTTTTTATTTAAATAATAATTTATTTTATTTAAATTTATTTTACATCAAAATAGATATATAATACATATTTAACGTAAATTTAATTCATTGGTGTCATTTTATAATATTTTTAGATATATAAAAATTTTATTGAACTTTTTACCGTCTTTTACCCACCTTCTAGGAGCATTTTAAAATTTACATAAAACTTAATTTTACCGTTTCTGTGAGTTGAATTTTAAAAATCCTAGAGACATGGTTAATATCAATGAGTAAAATTTGGTTCGATACGATAAAAATAATTTTTGATGAGTAGTATCTTTTTACATTTATTTACCACGGTTAAAAGTAAATAGGCTAATTAAGGGTAAAAATAATATTATTATTACCATAACACATGTCCTAATTCTATAGGATATGTATAATTAGACAAAAAAAAACTTAGGAATAAAATATGAACCACTTTGGTCCACTTGTATTAGATCAGGACACTTATTATTATTTTATTTAAAGAAGAGTTAAAATAGTTAAAATAAAAGGTTTATAACTAATACATTTTTAATATAGGGTTATACATACGATAAGTTCGACTATAAATAATCATTATAAAGATAATAAAATTCCTACATAATGGTATTTAATTTATATTTTTTTAGAAATTTTATAATTTAATTTATTTATGACATAATGATGATACAGTAATTACCTTATTAATGAAATATTAACACAATTGATATTATAAATACCCAAATACATGAAATTTGAAACTTTTTATGAACTAAACTAATTTTATTGGTTAATATAACATACTAGGGTTGGTTAGATGAAATTTTTTCTAAGTAATAATGCTTTTATGAATTTATAGAAAAAAAAAATACCAATTAGTGTTAAATTTGACATAAACGAGTTTTTAAAACAAATATTGTATTATTAATTGATACAATAGTTCTAAAAATCAATGGATTTGCCAAAAGACTTATATAATAATATATATGACATTAAAGAAACAATTGAGGTTCTATTGGTAGTTTATAGTATGTTTATTAACCATATAGTTTAAGAATACAAGAAGACACGGTAAAAGATAAATTATTTAACTTAGAGTTAAATCGATATAAAAAGGTTAAAATGGTAACCTAAACTTGTCTAAAACCTATTGGTTGAGAGGATATATACATATCCCTATCCTATCTTCGAAATAAGTCACATTGGAGCCATTATAAACCAAATATGAATTTATTATAAAATAATATTTTAAGTTTTTCCTAAGGTGACCCTCACCCCTCTTATAAAATGGCACTCCCCCATCTCTCTAATTAACACTTCCAATGCCATTTTTCTTGTCCAAACCCTACCCAAATACCCTTTCAACTTTCCTCCATTCATCATAAAGGAATTCCTTTAGTCATAAATCCAACCTAAGGATACCTTTTGATCAAATCAAAATGAAGTACCAAAAGAAGAGGTAAATATCTCCCCAATTATTTCAAGTTCCTTTCTTTTTTCCCCTTCCTCCTTATTTGTTTTTTCCATTCTAAAATATTAACTACAGTATATTCTATATATTGTGATGTTATTATAAGAATTTTACAACCATATTAGTGATTTTATCCGTCCTAAGAATGAAAAAGTCACCACACGTGCGTACGTACGACATACCGTCTCCACATCGTGGTGTAGTTTTTTATTCAAACATTTAATCATTTAGATGGGTAAAATAATGAGTATAAATTATATAAATAATAAATATAACAATATGGGATTAATATAATTTTTACCATACATGGTACTTTTTTATTTTTCCGTTAAAAGTATGAGGAGAATGTTTTTTTTCTTATACGGAATGAACATATTTTTACTATTACATAACGTCTTATTTTCATGAAGCTTACTCTACATGATTTCATGATTATTTTCAAAAAAATCATTTTATTTTAAAATTTCATTGGATTTTGTGAAAATAAAATAATTTTGTAGAAGAAAGGATATATTCCTCAAGAATATATTTCAATTGTTTTATTAAAACTATTTTCCATCTAAGATGACATTATTTAGCATGTTTATGTTTCAAGTATAATGTCTCTATTATTTACATGGTTTGATTTTTATTATGATGAAATGATATCCATTGGTTTTATATGGATTATTTCATGATGGGATGATGTTTATGAAACCCATTTTATTATTTGGATTATGATGAATGATTTATGATTGTTTTGTGGCACAAAGATGAATGGTTTCATTATGAGATTAGTGGGACCTATATCTCCCTCCAATTAATTAGGTAAAGATTTATATCTCATGAGATAGACATGGCTGGAATGGAAGGTAAAATCCAGTACAGTAATACAGTGCTGGAACGGCAAGTAAACCCGGTTCAGTAATGGACTTTGTCCACTATGATGGTCTTAGAAGCAATTCATTGAATAATATGGAAATCATATCAAGTGCTTGATGGTTTTCCACAATTACATGTTTTATTCCTATGATATTTTATCATTATTTATGTTCCATTATAATCTATACCTTATGTACCACCAATATTCATGTCATTGCACAAGATTATGATGTTTTATGTACGTGGTTTTACATTCAAATGTTTATGGACTTTTTATATGTTCTCAATGTTTAACCTTACTGAGAATTTGAGCTCACCATTTTTATATTTTCTTTTCCCTAGGATATAAAGAAAGGTTTTAGGTAAGAAATCAAAAGGGGAAGATCTTTTTGGGAGATGTTGAAGATCTTTCAACATGATTAGAATTTTATGTTCCATGTTTCCAAAGACGCTAAACTAATATGATAATTGGGAATCTGTTTGTGTCATGTATTATGTTTTCCAAAAAAAATAATGTAATTTCCATGTACGTCAAGCTTGGGTCTCTAAAGTTTGTATCAGAGTGGAGGTTTATTTAACCTTTGGAAACTAGGACGTGAATACTTTTGAAAGATCCCTAGAGATAATTCTAAGGTATGTCTAGGGATTTCTCTAAGGTTAAGTATAATTATAGGTTATAGTCCTAGAATTATGGTAATGATCATAAAATTAAAGCTAAGATATTAGAGATTGAAAGTACTCCCCCTTGATTATGTTGTATTTCTCGTACGAGTTTTTCTACTCATACTATTCCTTTTGGGTTTTATGAAATGGCAGGAAACATGAGGATTCATGTTAATGGAGTATATGATGGACAATGAAATGATATTCTTCACAAGCAACCAAATGAAAATTGATCTGGATCTCCAAACATCGTTATTATGCCTAATAAAAAATCTCATTATATGATCAATAATATCAACTTTGGTAGGTTTCATGACTCGGCTAATAAGAGAGAGATGAAGTTTTATGAAGATCAAAGAAGAAAGAAAGTTCAATTTCCCTCACATAAATCATGTGGGAAGAGGCATCAATGAGAATGTTTCAAAGGGACTGGTAGATGATTTTGGTGTGGAAAAAAAGGACACAAATCTAGTAAATGCAAAGAAAAAGGTTCAGTTAACTCTATGGACAAGGATAATGGTGTTTCTAAGACATCAACAATGGTTAAATGTTTAAAATGTGGAATTTATGGGCATTTTGCAAACCAATTCCATAAGGGAAACTCTCATGAAGAGAATCGGCATGGTCCTATGGGTAGTATTTATGTTGATGATGATGAAGAGACTACAAATGATATATGAGATGAAAGAAGTTTTAAAGCTCAGTCGATGGTTTATGAAGGTTGTGTAATGATTTCATGTTTATCAAGAATAATGTATGGTACTATAGAATAATGAAACATCTAAGGATTGTTACACTATTTTTTTCCTAAAGTATCTGAAAGTATATGTTGAATTGTACCGGTATCCATGAAAAGTTATTGATACATTTTTGGAAAGAAGATGATATGATCATAATGAATGGATAAAGAGATAATGAAATGTTTGATCGTATTAATGAGCTCATATAAGGACAAAGTGATATCATGGTTTGAGTATATAGAAATTTTGGGATTTTGGTATGTTGAAAGAGTTGAATTTTTATAGCATTCATGTTTTCACAATGATTCTATGGTAATTCAGGTTTCAAGAGAGTACATGATTAAGGTATTCACATGTTTGTAATGTGACCAACAAGATATAACTTAAGATATATGGGGGATAAATGATGGTATTCACATGCTTGGTGGATGAAATTTCTAGTTACCGTTGTCTTTATACTACGAGCTTGGATAGAAGTATTTTGGATACGAATAAAGATATGAAATGGATTATGAGGGACATAAGATAATATTGTTTAAGGATAAAACTTTTTTTTGATATTATATCTGGAATGTTATAATAGTGTAGTTTTCTGAAAAAGGACAACCTGTAGGACAGGCGACAACCCGTCGCGTCAGACAAGGTTGTAGGAATCGAACCCACCACCAAAGTGAGACATACCTTTATCACCTACCTCTGGCCTACAGGATGTCCTTGGTTAGTAGAAACTCATTTTATTTTATTAAGTGGTATGATAGATGAAGTATAATTCCATTTTTGGAATCACATACAATTAACCTGACCATAGATGGACTTATGTATATTTGATAACTTTTTCTAACCTTTTGTTTGAGACAGATGGAATGACCTGTTATTCTATCACATGATCTGCTAAAACTTAATGAATGAAAAATTCAACTTCATTTAATTATTATATGAAGTGGAAATTTTCATGGAATGACCAATGGTGAGATTGTACCAAAATCAAGTATGTATTTCTTCTAATTCAAAATTTTCATCTTTAGGGAAATGATATTGAAAACCATAAATGTTGTCCTAGTACCCTCAAATCCAATGAATCAGATGGTACCTTAGATCATCACAAATTTATGGATTTGTGATTGTTGGATTTTTAATAGCCATGGTTTCCACCACTCTCTATAAGAACTTGATGGTTATATTTCTCTTCCATATACATATTTTCACCTATATTATCCTATGTGGAATCCTAGTGATGTGTTAATTTGGGTATCTGTTATGTTTCTAACGTTCCTTTTTAAAATTATGATTTAGTATTCCTTTTTACGATGTTGGTTTTTTAAAGAAACATTCATGTAGAAAACCATTTATAACCCCGATGAATTTTGACAGTGAAATTCATTTTAAGGGGGGTAGAATGTAACACCCTGAGATTTTATGAGAATTATTTTTTTAATTTATTTGAAATATTTTTTGTTTGCTACACCAAGATTATCTTGCACTATACGCAACACCGTATTATCTTGTAGTATATGAAACACTATTCTTGGTTTGCGTTACACGCAATAGAAACCTTCCTCGATAGCTTGTGTTGAACGCAATACCGAGTTTCACCAAACAACTATATGTTATTAAAATATTATATTAACTAGCCGTTATGAATAGTAATACCCACTTTTTGAAATTTTATAAATTTTATCCTTTAAAATGGACTTCATTTTTGGATTTGGAATATCGAAATTAGCTTAGGGTGAATTTTTGGTATTTTTCTGAAAACATTCAATTTTTTATAAATAGTGAAAACAATGAGTTATTGGTTAAATCTGAATTTTTATTTAAATAATCATTTATTTTATTTAAATTTATTTTATGTCAAAATAGATACATAATACCTATATAATTTCAATGTAATTCATTAGAGTCATTTTATAATAATTTTAGATATATAAAAATTTTATTGAACTTTTTAACGTCTTTTACCCACCTCCTAGAAGCATTTGAAAATTTACATAAAACTTAATTTTAATACTTCTGTGAGTTTAATTTCAACAATATGAGAGCCATGGTTAATATAAGGGAGTAAAATGTGGTTCAATAAGATAAAAATTAATTTTTGTGAACATTAACTTTTATTAACCACCGTTAAAACTAAATAGTGTAATTAAGGGTAAAAATGATATTATTATTAATATAAAAATTGTCTTAATTCTATTAGATAAGTATAATTCGACCAAAACAAACCTTAGGAATAAAATATGAACCACTTTGGTCCACTTGGATAAGATTAGGACACTTATTATTTTTTTATTTAAAGAAGAGTTATAATAGTAAAAATCAAAGTTTAATAACTAAATTCTTTTAATATAGGGTTATACCTAAGATAAATTCAACAATAAATATTAATTAAAAATATAAAAATATTTCTTACATGATGATATTTTATTTATATTTTTTTAGACATTAAATAGTTTAATTTATTTATGACACAATGATGATGCAGTAATTACCTTATTAATGAAATATTAACATAATTGATATTATAAATACCCAAATAAATTTAATATGAGGCTTTTTATGAATTAAACTAATTTTATAGGTTAATATAACAAATTAGGGTTGGTTAGATTAATTTTTTTTGATGTAATACCGCTGTTATGAATTTAGAGAAAACAAAATACCAAATAGTGTCAAAATTGACATAAAAGAGTTTTGAAAACTAATGTTATAATATTAATTGATAAAATGGTCCTAAAAATATAAGGTTTGGAAAAAATACTTATATAATAATATATATTAAATTAAAGAACCAATTGGGGTTTTATTGGCAGTTTATAGTAATTGTATTAACCATATAGTGTAAGAATACAAGAAGACACAATAAAAGTTAAATTATTTATCTTAGAGTTAAATCTAAATGATAAGGTTAAAATAGTAACATAAACTTGTCTAAAAACTCTTATTTGAGAGTATTTAGACCCATACCCACCCTATCCTCGAAATAATCACTTTTGAGCCATTATAAACCGAATATGAATTTATTATAAAATAATTTTTTAAGTTTTTCCTTATGTTCCCCTCACCCCTCTTATAAAAGGGAACTCCCCATTCTATATAATTAACACTTCCAAATCCATTTGTCTCTACCAACCCCTGAAAAAATACCCTCTCAACTATCCTACCTTCATCTTAGAGGCCTTCCTTTAGTCAGAAAGCCATCCTAAGGATCCCTTTTGATCAAATCAAAAGGAAGAACCCGAAGAAGAGGTAAATATCTCACCAACTATTTCAAGTTCCTTTCTTATTCCACTTCCTCCATCTTTGTTGTTTCCATTGTAAAATAGGTAATACAGTATATTTTATATACTTTTATGTTATTATAAAAATTTTACAACCATGTTAGTTTTTTATCCATCATGTGAATGAAAAAGTCACCACACGTGCGTACGTATGGATTACCATCTCCACATCGTAGTGTAGTTTGTTATTCAAACATTTCATCATTTAGATGGGTATAATAATGAGTATAAATAATATAAATAATAAATATAACATTATTATTATTCTTTATATATGATATACCATACAATTATATACAATTCATAATATCAAAATAATTATATCATCGCTCGTGTGTACATACGGACTACCGTCTCCACGAACGCGATGAGATTCATTTTCAATGATTAACCATTCAAGTATGATTATAAAATATATATAATAAATAATCATGAATTATATTACATAATATTGATACTGTATTTATGTTCATATATGTTTCATTTACTTAATTACATTCAATTCAATAAGGAAACAAAAACAGCGTTCATGCATAAGTACGACCTACCATCTCCATGAATGGTGTATTTCATTCCATTTATAGATCTATCATATATATTTATGAGGAATATATATTATATATAAATCACGTTTTACATTTTTTAATTATGTAAATCAGGATATAAGTAATAATATCAAGAACAACAAGTCGAAACACGTACGATAAATGAAACGATTTTACCCAAAACGCTGCTTTAAATGGAATTTACAAAAGAATGGGAAATATATAGTCATAAAAGGATAATACATGATATCATAAATATTATTGTTGTTATGTTAAAAGTTAATAATATGTTTAAACCCACTAAATTGGAGTCTCAGACACATATAGATGAAATTGGACATAAGGTAAGGGATAATTTTTCAATCTCATTTTTATCTGAGATTGCTTATACGTAAGTATTTACTGGGGTTATATTTTTCATCCATGTATATAAAAAAATGTTTTTAATAAAGTGTTTAATATTATTACATGTATTTTTAAAGTCATGTTTATCCCTCTTTGACTTTTAATTTGTGTTATGTAAGGAATATTTCTTTTTTTACCATATGTTGTACTTTTTGATATTTTCGTTCAAAGTATGTGGAGAATGTTTTTTTAACTTATACGGCATGAACATATTTTTATAGTTTCATAACTCCTTATTTTCATGAAGCGTACTCTACACTATTTCATGATTATTTTCAACATAATCCTTTTGTTTTACAATTTCATGGCATTTTGTGAAAAGAAAATGATTTTGAAGAAGAAAGGATATTTTCCTCAAGAATTTATTTCATGTGTTTTACCAAAACTATTTTCCATCTAAGATGAAATTAATTCGCATGTTTATATTTCAAGTATAATGTCTATATTATTTACTAGGATCGATTTTTATTATGATGACATGATATCCATTGGTTTTATATGGATTATTTCATGATGGGATGATGTTTATGAAACCCATTTTATTCTTTGGGTTATAATGAATGATTTATGATTTTTTTGGGGATTTCATAAGAATGGTTTCATTATGTAATGGGTGGGACCTATATCTCCCTCTAATTCATTGTGTAAAGATTTATATCTCATGAGAAAGACATGGCTGGTACAGAAAGTAAAATATGGTTCAGTAATACAGGGCTAGAACGACATGTAATCCTTGTTCAGTAATGAACCTTTTTTCCACTATGATGGTCTTCGCAGCAATGCTTTGACTACTATGGAAATAATATCAAGTGCTGGATGGTTTTCCACAATTACATGTTTTATTACCGTTCTATTTTATCTTTATTGATGTTCCATTATGATATATTCTTTATGTCCTACCAAGATTCATGTCATTGCTCAAGATTTTGATGTTTTATGTTCATGTTTTTACATTTAAATGTTTATGGATTATTTAAATGTTCTCAATGTTTACCCTTAATGAGAATTTGAGCTCTCCTTTTTTATGTTTTATTTTCTCTATGATATAAAGAAGGGTTATAGGTATGAGAAAAAAGGGTAAGATCTTTATGGGAGATGTTGAAGATTTTTCAACATGATTATATGTTTATGTTCCATGTTTCCAAAGACACTAAACTAATATGTTCATTAGGTGTCTATTTGTTTCATGTATTATGTTTTCCTAAAAAGTAATGTAACTTCCATGTACAACAAGCTTGGGTCTCTAAAATGATTCCATTTTCCATAACAAAAGTAACTAACATAACCATCATTATTAATAATTGAAATTGATATCAAATTTCGATGAATTCTAGGTATATGTCTTAGACTTTCCCATAATAATCTAAATACAGTATTAGTATTTAAAACAAAATACCAAAACTATTGACTTTAAAAGAACTATCATTTCTCATATTCAATTTTCCAATATTCTATATGGTGTAATATTATAATAAAACACTTCCATTAGTGATATGATAAAAGGTAATTTAATTAATCACCCATTTTAAATTGTGGATTACATGATTTCAATGAAATTATCCTAAATAATAATGATATACTTATAGAAAACTATATTATATTTATTTTTGGGTTTAACTTACTAATTCATCTATTATGAAGTCAAATTCTGAACAAGATAGATAATGTCTCGAGGATTTTCATAATGGTGTCACCTCATATTATATCTCAATTAATATTTTTATCGCTTCCTTCATTTTTTATTTTGGTCACATCAATATATTCCTCTATATATTTCCATATTTTTATTATTCCATTTTATTTTAGTCATAAGGTCTTCCAATTCAAGTGTACACACCATATCATTCCATTGAGATTATTCATTCAATATTCCATATTTTCCCATTTCCATGTTGTGAATATCATCTGGATATGAAATGTTGAATGACCTGACTATTGTGTCTTAAAACATTAGTATATAACTCAACATCAAGAGTATTTTTAACTAAACATCAATCATCATTTTCATTGGATTCAGCTATAAAAGAATACATTAGAACTAACTCATAAGCTTTAATATATTTCACCCATCTTTATACCAAATTTTTAAAAGATGATGTATCTGTTTTTCATTCATTTGAGTTGTTTTTTCCACAAATATATTTTAAAATTTTCACCACAAGATAAAGGCATCATGGTCATTGGAATTTTTTAGAAAATGATCTTATGGAGTCACTGTATGATTTTGGAATTACACTTCCTTTTGCGTATAGTCTAGCCAACATAAACTATTATTGTATTGTTATATTCTTACTAGACTAGACAAATGTAATAGTTTACTACACTAGTACTAAAATGAGTATTGGTTACTCTAGTATTTTTTTGGAAATTTATTATAGAAAAAAATTATTCGTATATCAGTTGATGGAGATCATAATTATAATCAATAATATTAAAAATTTTACAGACATTCCACTCTATTTATTCTTTGAGAATCTAAAAAAACTATCCACATAGATGAATCTGTACTACTTTTTTGATGAATTGAATATTGGATAATTGGAAGTGGTCTTAAAATGACTTTGTTATATTCAAAAAAATATCAAAAGGTGAGAATTTTCTATGTATCTATGTTTGGTTGGGTTTTCTAAGCTGTTGTAAAAAATACTTTAGAAAAGTAACCAGTTTTACAATAGGGTTCATGGGTTTTTCATTAAACTTTTTTCTATAGGTTCTTTCATTATTATATATATTTTTGTTAACAATATTTGGATTATTGGAAGCGATATCACTATGATTGATTTAAAACCCTACATATTTTATTTTTGGGAATTTATTAAATTAATTTTAAACCATTTGTATCTTAGTGGTTTTTTAGTATTGGATGAGTTGGTGGAGGAGGTTATATTTCCTAGAGATGGACATAATGCTATATTTTATCCCCTAAGTAACAACAACAACATATACCTAATGAATAGTATAGAGTACCCAATGGACTCAGGAAGAATAAGGGATGGCTCTGGCGGGATATCAACTTCCCAAGGGACATAGGGTGGACGTTCGATAGGGATCCATCTACATAGTGACAATGGAACAGGTACTCTATGGGGTTCCTGCTATTTATATTAATTAATTTAATTTATTAATTTTTTTAAAAAAATGATAAATATTATTCCACTCTTTTTGTTCACCTACATGCACAAGACCCTCCTCTTTCTATGATCTCTCATCTATAAACTGAGACATATCTCAAGTTTGTGATAAAATTTGAATTCCATATATATTGGAGGATCACCACAAGTAATTATAACCTTACTCTTCTATAAAATCATGTTTTTTATTACTATTTATCATCAACATAATATTCATAATTTAAAATACCGAATTTAAGGGTTTGTATTAGATTTTGGGATCTAATTCAACTGCACCTAAAACATCTAGTGATTTTCATTATGATGTATTCTAATATGATACAATAGGTGGTAACCATAATTTCAAATTAGTTAATAATAGTTTAAATTTGTCAAATGAAATATATGTTATCTAAGAGCCTATATATGACCAGAAATAGTAACTAAATCATTTTCCTCTTTCAGATAAGAAATGAGTGGGGATTCTTTTAAATCACGATATTGTTTTTATGCCTAATGATTCAAATGTGTGGTCTATGATGAACAAATTAAACCTAAAATGTGGCATATTATGTATTAAAGGGAGTCGAGAGGGTTTTCCAAACATATGATTTAAACCATGGTTTTTTGGGATTTATCTGAGAGTGTTCATCATAGAGGTAAATATGAATATTTGTTAGGATAAGATGCATTAGCCTTATCATGGAACATTGGGGTTAGATAGTGTTCATTTTCTTATATCCAACAGAGTATAAGAAGGATTATATGATCTTCTAGAAGGAAAATTATATGATGGAATGTTCACATTCATTGTAAGTATGGAGTGATATATTGTTCACATAAATTATTTGAATAATTATAAATTGATTATTTTATTACAAAATTGTGATAAATCAACTACTTCAAGAAGATAACCTGGTGGTGCCTCATCTAGCATTATTGATTATTATTGTAATGTATCATTCAAATTGTTTTTGGAGGTTTATAATCCACTTTGAGAAATAGTTTGACGATATGTCTTCCACCCATAGAAATGGTTCAGTGATAGATAATCCTCCCTTAGTAATGGATACATATTATATCTTCAACCTTTGGAAATTGATCAATGGTATATTATCAACCCTTTGTTTATGAGTCAGAAATACCTCATTCATGTGAAAAGTTTACTTGTGTTAGATACAATTCACCTCAGAGTTTAGCCACTGATACATAATTCAAATAACTATTGAATCCAGGTTGCCTCATTCACCCTATGATCAGGATGATACCTCATTCAATTTTTATTATTTTTTGGTTGTTCATCATTCACTTAATGTAATTATATAATAATTATTCATTCACTTTTATTAATATAATGAGTGGTGATAGATCGTTCACCCTCATGTTTTGAATAAATTATGGGATTATTTCCCCAAGCTGACACTGTACAAATAAGGTAAGGTCTTTGATTATGTTGTCTGTTGAGAAATACATGAATGAATATGAATATTTATATTCTTGTTTATAAATAATGACATACTAAAAATTCACATATATATTAGGGATTTCTATTGGGAAATAATTTGTAATGTATTACAGTGATACACTCAATCCACGAATAGAAATCTTGGTGTATATGTAGATTTTATTATTATGGATGTAGGTAAGTGAAAGGTCTTTATATTGGATGGTTGATCAAGAGTCTCATGGTCAGAGTTAGAAGATAAGACTAGGAATATATCTTGGTCTATTTTTACAATTCCCACTAATTATTTGTTCTATTTGACCTTAATAATATTTTATCAGCCTAATGAGGTGGTCTAGTTTATGAATGTTTGAGAAAATAGAATCATAGAATATTATATTAATTTATTATGTGATATATTTCCTTTATAGTTTATATTAGATTTAATTTATAAAATAATTTTATAAAATGTATTGGTATTATCTATGTTACATCTAATTTATTGCTGATTATCTAATATAGAGTGTAAAGTAAACCAAAATTATCGATAGACCCCCACCGCTAATAAGAACCCTCTATTGTACATTGATATGTTATTATGGTCAATTAGTTATACTGATTTAGTTATCGTTTAGGTAGAATGGGTCTTGGGTAATGATCTACACATTTATAAATGGAATTCAATTTTTGAATGAAATAGCTTCTAATTAAGTAATGTTATTATTGAAAACAAATACAATATTCCTGATTCTATAAAATTATAGAATACTACCATTAAAAAATCATTGTGCTTCATTGAATTAGATATTATGTTAATTGTACAATGAATATTAGGATTATTTTATATTAAATATTATGGAAAGATCGATTTGACATAATCTAAAGAAGTGATAACCTAAAAAAGTAGAATCATACCCCACGAAGCCCATTTATCGAATCATATAATGGAGATGACATCAAACGGAATTGTTCTCAACCATGTCCAATATAGGAACTAATATTATAAGAATGGGAGAAAATAATTATAGGGTAAGTTCAAGTATATTGAGATGAGAATCCTAAACTTTTTCAACAAACATTCCCAAGAAAGCCCCTCCATCACACACCTAATCCTTAGTGAATATATTGGTGTAATAAGGGATTATGTATCTAAAACCTAATTGTATAAATTCTTATATCTTCTTTTAAATGATAAAATGATTATATTTATTCTTATTTATTGATACTTTATAAATTATTATATATAGAATATTATAAAAAATGTATTTCGATATGAAGAAACCAAAATTGTATTTTTGGAATATTTAGGTATTTAAATAAAATAATTTTTTGATAAATTCATGAATTTCTAAATAAAATTTATTTTTATAAAAGTATATTATTAGATAATATTTATCTCTCCTTAAATGATATTATAATTTAATGAATTTCAATGTAATAATTATATGGGTAAGAAAACACTTATAGTCATAAAAACTATCATTTTTCAATAAATAAATATTTTAATTTAAAATAGAAATTTAAAATATTATTAAAATTGTTCTGATAAAATATACAATATTTTTATATTAAGAAATTTAAAATTATCCAACTGTGATTTTTTATAATTTTCTAATACAGTAAAATTTATTTTGGTAAAAATTTAATAAAGTGTAAATATACAGTATGTATTACAATATCATCAAATCAAAAAAGTGATTAGTAATTACTAGAAAGCGATTATATGTACACAATCTTGTTTCCCCTTAATTATTTTGATAATATTTAATTAAAATTATATTCAATTAATGAATCCTTGAAAACCAATATAATATATTAATTTTTTAAAATCTATTCATTATGAACAATACTAACTTCCACACCACTAGTAATATTATTTCAATAATGTTCATTCATATCATTATAAAATATTTGAAACCAAATATATCTAGCTGAAATCCTGGGGAAAATAATTTGATGGTTTTTGTTTATTACTTTATTATTATACAGATTCAAAAACCTATATTTTTAAATTAATAATGAATTCCCATCAATGTTGATATTAATACACATGCATCCTTCCACTCCTCTGCTAAGTTGTATGTTTTATTTTTTGCACATTTTATCCATTTATTAAAATCACAATAGGATTTATTAAAAAAAATTATACTAACATTATATCATAGATTTATTTTACTACTTTTTGTAGAAAAGTTTTTATTATATTGGGTGCATAAATATTTTTTAAATAACAAATTGAAAATTTATAAACTAAGTATATTATATAAGATTGACTATCATTAGCCCATCATAGTAAAAAATATTATTCTATTATAATGATTGATTTTTGTACATACTATTAATGATGTATATTCCTTTATATTGAATATTTTTTAGTCCATATTCCTGACGAAGTATGTTCCATTAGACTGATTGTGGTTAGTCCACTAGACTTACCATGTTTTTTCCATTCGACTAATTTAGTTTTGATCAGTTGAAGAAACCATTATTTATTTCCTTGGAATAATAATAATTATAATTAGATGTTCAAGAATTATTTCTATTATATTGAATATGTTAGGAGTATTGTAATGATATTATCAAAATTAAATTAGATAAATATATAAATAAAAATATGATTTGTTAAGAAGAATCACATTTGAGGCTATTGAATACAACTTCAATAATCATGGAATATGACCCTTGGAGGTGTGACTATAAATATAAGTTCATAAAAGGAGATGAGAGATAATAGTTTTAGGACTCAACATGTATAATAATTTCCCTTCTATAACATCTTATTAACTTTTCATTAAAAATATTCATATAGTTTTTGTTATATGGAATATGTGTGATGATTGTAAATTCCATATAACTTATTCATTTATTTTCTTTGTATCTGATCAAATTTAACATTGAGGTGTTCTAAGGATTTAAAGACTATTGATTCCAATCTGGTTGATTGAGGGATTTAGGGGATATTAATATAAATATATTTCAGATCATTATGATAAATGAAATTATTACTACAAAAGGAAAACCTTACAGGTAGGTTTAAAACTAAGGATATCCAAATTAAGGGTTTTTTACTTCCATTGATATTATGGTAAAATAGTAGAATGATTTTAAATGAATTTTTGTATGTGATTAAAACTTTTTGTTACAACTATCTTTTTACTTGTTTGTTTTAACATGTTATTATTTTCAACTATGCATTTGTATAGAATGTCTATTTTTTAATAAATTTCGAAACTCTTATTTTCTAGATATAATATGTGTCTCATATTGATGCTTCTAAAATTGAACAACATCTATTTTTGATTAATTAATATTAAGTGGTTTGGGTTTTTTATTTAGCTATTGTATTGAACTATAATTTACCCCATATTATAGCCATTATATAATCTTCTATCCAAGATTTTTTTTATAAATGGATTGACTGCATTACTTTCTAGTTATTTCATTGGTTATTTTTACATGTTTCTAATTTTTGGAAACATTTTAATAAACTTTATCTTATATATTTTTGATAAACTATTTTACACTAATTTTTGTTCAGTAGAAATAGTATATTTATTATTTATAAGGATGAAATGCTTAATTATTGGATCAATGCATAATCATAATCTTATAATTCCTCTTATTGTTTATGGGAATGATTTTGAAAATTTGAGATACATAGTTAAAAAATTGGTCATTAATACTGGTGTTGAAATTTTTTATCCATACTAGGAACTATAAACTACATGATAATGGAGTTTCTACATATACAAATCATGAGAAGGAAGTTTCTATCAATGTGGCTGAGACTAGTAGAGCTATGATATTGGGTGATTATCAATCTTTTTATTTTCTTCCTGGTTAATCTATTAGTAATACAAATAATAGGTATATGAAATTTTTTTATAGTTTACAAAGATTTTTTAATACAGTTCTTACTAATGGAATTAAAATATAAAAGTTAATCAAAATTATGACTTGGGAATGGGATTGAAAATGAATCTTTTTAGAAAATATATGAGGTATATCAAATTAACCTTGGATGATTTAATTATAAATCTCTTGTTTATGAGGGTTTAATAAATAATTATGAGGATTAGATGAAGAAAAATAATGGAGTAGTTTCTTTTTATATTATATCAAATTATACTAATAATTTTCAATCATATGAGAATGTTTCTATGTAATCAAAAAAAAATAATGTTATAGTATGAAAAGAGTTCAATTCATCTAATCAGTTTGAGAATGACTTATCCAATCATATTATGAGAACAAAAATGTTTATTTTAAATAATTATTTTAGATATATGTATAAGTAGAGCCATAAGTAAATAAATAATGAGAAATATTTTTGTAAAATGATTTATTATGAGTACAATAAACACAGTCATATAAGATGAGAATGTTCAAAATATAAGAGAAAAAATAAGAGGGATAAAAATTCTATAATGAAATCAAATATGTTCTACACACATGAGAGTAATAAAAGTATTAAATAATAATAAAAATGGAGTCCTAGTGGAAGTTATTTTATTTACAAAACTCGATAGATGTTGAAAATAATGATTTGAAGAATATCAGTTTTTTTCTAAAATTCCCAAGAATAATAATTTTGTATGGTTAAGATATCTTTTAAAACCTTATCTAATATTACATTGAATGAAAATTATCCTAATAGTGAAATTGAGAATAATTATATACCTTTATATGAGGAATATACTTTATTTGACGAAAATAATACCCTTCCACGCTTTGAGGAAGTCACAAGATTTTATAAACTTTTCGACAAGAAAACATTCATTTTTCCTAAAAATCATGTTGTTGGTGGGTAATGAATGCTATAGAAAATGTTATAATATCTAAACATACTAATTAAATTTTTAATATTTCAGAAAAATTAAGAAAATCATATCATGAAAAAACTATTTTTTTAAAAGACCATGAAAATCACATTTCTTATAAAATTGAATATTGAGGATAAAAATTTACATGTGAAAATAAATTCTGAAATTTTAGGTCTAGATAAATTTTTATCAAATTTTATAAATGGTAAAAAAAATTGATAAATAAATATAGACATATTATACCTCATATGAATTTTTATTTAATCTTTTATACCAATAAAAACCCAAAATTTCCAAATAACTATTTTTATCCAAAATGTGACCCTTTTTGTAAAAAATTTCATAGTGGAGGAAATATGATTAATAAATGTTACTTCAATAATTTATTGTTTTTAGGATTTAAAACACTTTATTTTTCTATATATTTAAAAACTACTCAATAGAGTAGAGTTGGATAGTTTTGGATTCCAAAAAATGTATTTTCTAATAATGATGGACCCATATCAGTTTGGGTTCCAAAATACTTATCCTTTTAATTTCTGTAAAATAAGAGGTATACCAAAATAAAAAACATTTGGTACATGTAGATTGGTTATTTTATGTATATGAATATTTATAATAATAATTTCTAGAATATTATTTCAATTAATGGTGGAAATGATACATTCAGTCACAATTCTCCCGAAGATATTATTGGAATATGTTACACTGTTCTTCTTGACAATGCTTCGATTTTAAATATTTTATTTATTTTAGGTCATAAGAACATCATTTTAATCACATGTAAATTATATTAAAAGGTTTATTTTTTGAAATTCAAGAATTATAAATATATCACATGTTTTTTAATAGATAAATATATTCTTTTTACCAACATATATGATAATGTATGAACATATAATTTAGAAGACCCAAGAAGCCAATATCTAACATTCATCAGTGCAATGGGAGACTAATCACAGTTGTGGAGAATAAGATTAAGACACTTTATAATTATAAAATTATCCCAACACTCTATGAATTGATTAGTTAATGATTTGAGAAGCATAATATTGACTCTTCTAAGGTTTTTTATCCTTTTCAATTTGGAAATAAACATAAGTAGGGTTTTAAATATTTTAGTGATGTCTTACCTTTTAACGATTTATAGTTAGTGCAAATGGATTAATTTCTTCCTACAAAAATAGGATGCACTAGTGAAAAATACTATATATATGATATAGTTGGTGATTACATGAGATATACATGGGTGTATTTTCTACACATACAAATTTTAAAAAATTTTATAGGTAAAAACGTATAATCCATAATTTTCATCACTTATAAATCCACTGAAAAATATTATAGATGAAAGAAAAAAATAGAATTCTATAGGATATTAAAAGAACCTTGAAGAGTGAATACATAGATCCCAAAATATTTTAGTGGAAGAAACTATTACTTCTTTATTTGTGATAAATAGAGTTTTCATAAGACTATTTAGTAATAATACACCATATGACTCATTGACTAGATGAAAGAAAAAAAATATTACTCTTTTTTGGATGGGATTTTTTGTTATAAAGAATAATTGTTATTAAATAAAACTTTATCCCAAATCTAATATATGAAAATTTCTAGGATATTCTAAAACTAGTAAGTACTATAGTGTAATTTATAAAATACAATGCACTATTGAGGAAATAGTTCATGTTAAATCTGATGAAGTTGATTCTTTTATTTTTTTAAAACCTTAATTCACATCTCTATGTGTTATTCCATAAAATGATTTTGAAATATTTTTAGAATTTTCATCTGTTTAGAGAGAAACTAAATAAAATTTGTATGGTTTTTTACCACATGAATAGAATCAACTTGTTATTGAAGAATAAAAGTTTATAATCCTAATAAAAAATTTCATTCTAGGGAATTATTATAGAAATAATATCAGTGGTGATGTAGATCAAAACATTATAACTAAAATTTCCCTAATAAATGAAGATTATCATTATGTTTTTATCAATATTTGAACCTATGACTCCTAATGAGGTTTTTGGTGATGAATATTGGAGAAATAATAATTAAGATGAACATAATGAATTTTAAATGAATTAACTTTGGAAAATGGATTAGTGAAGTAAATTTACTTCTATAATTAGAGTAAAATGGTTTTTTTAAAATACGTATGATGAAAGTGGAAATATAGTTAGAAATAAAGATAGGCTTTTTAAGAATTTCTATAATCTACAAGATGTGAGAGACTATTAAAAAAATTTAATTAATTATCTAGACATAATTATATCAATATAAAACTATCATATGTGGGAATTTGAAACATCAAAAATCTTCAAATGGATGTGAAGTGTTATTTTCTATGTTGATATTTAAAAGAGCATGTTTATGTAGAAAAAACTAATTGTCCAGAAAATAAAAAACATCCAGACTAAGTATTTAGATATAAAATTGTACATTATAGACCAAACAAATCCCCTAAAACATTGTATGATATATAAAGTTGATTTTTTTTAAAAAATAATTTTCTTAAGGAAGCTTCAAATATAAATTTTTTATTAAAAATGTTTCTTAGAACACCATAATTATTCAAATTTATGTTTATGGATTTATATTTGGATCAACGAAAATATATCTTATAGATTGTTTTGCGAATCTTATGAAATATATGTTTGAGAAGATCATGATGTGTGAACATTCATTCATAGTTTTCAAATTTCACAAAAACTAGATGGAAATTTTATATCCCAATATTATCATATAAATTATATTCTTAAAAAATTTGGATATAAATATTCCAAAAGTATTAGTACTCCAATAAAAACTCAAAATGCATTAGATATTGATGAATATGGGAATCCTAATGGTCAAATGAAATTTAGAATAATTATTAGTATTAAACTATACATGAATACAATTCATGAAGATAAAATGTTTTTGGCATGATTGTGTGAAATATGTCAACATACTCTTAATGAATTCCATCATAATGTTGAAAAATGAATTTTTCACTATCTAAAGGTAATTATGAATCTAGGATTATTTTAAACTTCTATAAATGATTTTGAATTTATTTTTTATCACATGTTTCCTTTATAGATGTAAAATTGGTAGAAAAGTACCTCTATAACATGTCATTTCTAAATAGATGTTTTTGTTTCATGGATATATAAGAAACAATATTATGTAAATCATTCCATTGGTGAAGGAGAATACATGACATCAAGATGTTTTTGTGATCAGGTGTTGTGGATGCAACACACACTCACTAATATTTGATCAAGTATTAATAAAACATCAATTTTGTGTGATAACACAAGTTCCATAGCCTAAAGTAGAAATCTATGAAATAAATCATGAGATATTCACATAGATATAACTCATTTGTTTCCATTGAAATAAAAAATGAGATTTCATTTTACAATTAAACAGAACTCATGAAAATCATGTTGAACTATTTATAAAACACACTAATTATGATAGATTTGAATATATTAAATAGATGTTTAGAATGGTAAATACTAAATGACCATTCATATTTACTTCTTCATTTTCCATATCAATAAATAATGAACTGATTTTCAAAGAGGCAGTACATATATCATGGGGCTTTTAAAAATATTATTTTTTCTAAAATATTTAAATTTTATATAAAAATATTTTTTTATATAATCATTAATTTTTTTTAAAACTATAGTTTTTCTCTAAAATAATTTATTTTCATATAAAGATTTTTTCTTCTAAAACACTTAATTCTCTAAAAAACTTTATTCTTTCTAAATTTTTTCATTTTTATAAATATTTTTTTGAAAATCTTTTAGTTTTTCAAAATTTAGTTTTATCAGAGAAAATTTCTTTTATAAAAATGGGAATAAAAAATAGTAGAATAAAATCACACCAAAATATTCTATTTTTACACTAAAATGTAATTTAAAATATGTTTTTATTTTTATTCTATACTATTTTCCTTATGTACTGGTTAACTTTTATTTAGTTTTATTAACATCAAATTTTTTTTAAATCATGATGTTTTTTATTTCTAGACAATATGTTCATGTGTTGATAGTTTTAATGAATAATAATTAAGAGTTCTGATTTTATATTTATATATTTTCTATATAAATAAAAACCATTAGATCAGATAAGTGATTAATTTTTAACCATTATTTGAAACGTCCGATTTTTACTGTATTATTTTTGGATATCATATGGATTATTTTTTAGACAATACATTGAGGGTACATGAGATTCCAAGGTGCAGTGTGCCTGGAATAATTGTATAAAATATATTAAATATATTTAATTGAATTCTCATGTAGTTTTCTTGATAAAGAACCATAACTTCAAAAGGAGTTCTTAAATCCGAAAATCTAAGGGAACTGTTGAGTTATGAGTGTGGGTTTTACCCAATATGCAACATAGCATATGTCAGTTTCTGACATTTTTAGAAAATTCATCTCTAGTATGGAAAGAAATATAATAATTGAATAAACAATTTTAATTCATTTTTATTGATGTAGTATTTGGTAGTCTTTAAGTAAAATGTTATTTATAAATTACACGGTTAGCCGCATAACCCTGGAGACATTGCATAAACATTAGAGTGAGCTTAATAAAATTATCTCAGGAGAATGATGACGATATCTTTGATCAAATATCTCCACACATCGGATTCAAATGATATCATTGATGAATGCAAAAAAGATTCATTCTTCATCAGCAATCAATCCAAAATTGTGGAAGGGAATGTGTATTAGTTTAATTCGTCCACTTTATTGTTTTATATGGGGAATGTGAATCAATCAATCAATAAAATGATCTGTAATTTTATCATTATATAAGATATGCTATTTTAAAGGGATTTATTTGGGAGAATTTCATTGTGTTTTTTATTATTCTGATTTTTGTTTTCAATTGTGACAGATCAAGATCAATATGAACATCAGTCAAGGATTGTTTTTCCAATATGTTATTCTTCATTACTCCCCCATTCTGATTCATCGCGAGTATTCTTTGTTTTACTCGCAATTCAAAAAATCATGATCAATTGATCATTTCACACCCATTTCATAGACCAATGATCGGGTATGATAGACCGGGGATCGGCAAAACAAAACAAAGGTGCAATGATGGAGACACAGTATTTCAGACGATGGAGGATACCTCATATTTCACACTTCGATTTTCTTCAAAGCACAATGAATATTGAAGATTTCAACCATTTTCCCAACATATCTGATGATGGAATGTATTTTTTGAATATGGAATGTTTTGGAAAAGTTAGGATATTTTATTTAATGGGAAAACTATCACTGGATTGAAGGTCGATGGTGCCATATCAAATGCGGAGCATCTATAGGATTCTGTAAAATCTTGAGATACATGGTGTGTAATGAAGATACACAAGCCATGTGGGGCCTATTAAGTAGCGGCTAGGGTTAAAGGAATGATATAAGTATCACAAGGAATGTTTCTTGGCCTACATAGCATGTGGTCCCTCCCAGGATACTCAGAGGGTTCATTGGAAAGTACACAGACTGAGGGTGCAGTACACAAGATTCCTACATGGCGTGTATTCACCCACATGGACACGGTTTGGACCATGTAGACGAGCTAAGTCGTGTACTAGTACGTGATCATGGTTACATGTGATGAAGCTGTGTACTAACACATGGGTAGACTACATGGACATAACTTGATGACATATTTTGTTTACATGGGAATGACCTAGGGTAAAGGGACATGATGTGTGACCCCTCCCACATGTTGTTTTCTCTTTTATACATGGCTTATACCTATTATCTTCTGTATCATGGACAATTTTCATTTTGATTCATTCCACTAATTGTTTCTCTATGGGTTAGTATAGAATCATTTCCTACTCCAAGGAATGTAATCCCTTCATCATGAATTCTTGGATAGAGTCATTGGAATCCCTCTGAGAGTCCAAGAGTGGGATCCTATATTGATCTTCATGCCCGAGGTTAAGTTCTTTGTATCAACATGACCAACACTACATGGTCACTGATCCTCTACTTAGTTCGGTCATTCCATATTTTGTTGCTGGTATCACCCCATGAACATGGCAATAATCCTCATTTGTGTATCATATTCTCTTTATACTATCGACATGTTCATTATCATGATGATACCCAACTAGAAGTACCTTTTAGATGCACGTTATCAGTGATTTCAAACCTAAGAGTTTGTTCCCCTGAATGAGTTCTTTGTGGAATTATAGAGATAGGTTCCTAGGGATAGTATACTATAATTTTGTGTTACCTATAGACTGGGTGTATTTACTGAGTATATTTTTATATATTTTGTTATATGTTCTATAGGAATATACATATGTATTCTTGTTGGCGCCAAAGTATTGGATGTAAAGTGAAGAAAAAGAAGCCAACGCGCTGCCTCGCGAAGCGCAGCCGCGGAGGACACATGAGCAATGCAGCTGCCGTGAAGCCCTAGAGGCTGTAACGATTCACGAATTCCCTGATGTTCACGAGACCGTCGCGATGTATAGGAGGCGGTAACCCTCTGTGAACTCGGTTGATGTTCGCGACCCGCCATGAAGCAACCGTAGCCCCTTCGCACCGTGTGATCTCTGCTTCGCGACGGCCCATGCCTATAAATACCGGGTTCCCCCTAATCCCTCCAGATGGACGATCCGACCTTTCGACTTCTCAACTCACGAATTGCGATGCACCCTTCTCCCCAAGAATCATGAGATCTCTGAGGTATTTTTTCTTCACGAGTGGCCTTCGCCTTGTCTGTTTTGGAGCCCCTCTTCCGAGAGGGATGCCCTTCACGAAGCCTAAGGGCCTTCGCGATGGAAGGGGATCCCCAAGGGGACCCGGGAAGCCACGGAGCATTCATCCTTCTCAAAACACCCATCATGTAAATGTGATCAATATGCCAAGGTAGGATCATTGTACTTCGTGAAGAACATTGTTGAGAAGCACCATGCTTCGCGAGGCACCTCTGCTTCACGAGGCAGTGCTCCACGAATGCTATTCCACTTCACGAAGAACCTCCCATCTACAACCCTACCCCATGCTAAGGCCAAGGCACTCCACTTCGCGAAGAACACCCCTTCGCAAGTGTTTTCTACTACGCATAGCACCCTAGTCCTACAAGTCCCCAACTTGTGGACCCCTTTACATGGAAATTCCTCCTCCCGTGTGACCCTCCAGGCATGCACGATGTGATTTCAATGTCCCATGGATGACACCACCCGTAGCGTTGCTTTGCCTAATTCTTCTTCGCATAGGCACGCTAATGGCTATTGCTTCTTCACATAGCCACGCTAATGTGGACCCCTTGATGGTTCGCTCTGCAACCCCCTTCTATATGGCCTTACCGAGGCCTTACCTCCCACAAGGAGCAGAGGGTAACGGTTATGTAAGTCTTAGGGGTGCGGAGTAAGCCCACCTCGTCTGAGCTGTAGGAAATTAAACTGACAAGCACCTTGTCCTCAAAACATGACGTTAAACTGTGACCTGACCCCGTGCCACACACGCAGGGTCCCCCCAGCTTGGAAATTCTTTACACCACTCATCTCCACGGGAATGGAATCTTCGTCACATGGAATGAGATCCTCCCTTTTTGAGTGGCGTTTGTCTGCGGGGGAAGTCCTACCACAGATCATAATCCCCTAGCCTCTTTTGTGGAAGGTATCAGCCACGCACCTCCATACTTCCCCACTTCCTCGGTTCCAAGGCCAGCAAAGGACATGATAGAGAAGAGAGGCACATCCTTTCTTAGGTCTCAAATCCCTCTCCCGTTGCACTTTGTTGGACCCCAGGCCTCCATCCTGGAGTAAGTCCCAGCACCATAGGTCACCTAACGCATAATCCCCTCCTTGTTTCCCATGGACGCACCCTTCACGACGTGATCTTCAGGTCCCTACAACCTCTTGTTTCTCACACCAAGAATGAATCACATGTGCTTAGAGTAAGAACTGACCTCGAACCCCACCTCAAGTGAACTACGAGGTCTTTGATCCATGTTTAGGCATGGTACGTAGGAAGCCTCCACGAGGTTCAATCCTACCACTCGGTCGTTTTTTCACGTCGAGTTCCACTCTCATCCAGCATGACGTTAAACTGTATGCCCCCGTCCATCATGACATTAAACTGTACATCCATCTTGAACTACGTGGTCTTTGATCTGTGCTAAGGCATGGTACATAAGAAGCCTACATGAGGTTCAATCCCACAACCACCTGGACCCCTGGTCCTCCTTCATGTCAGCCATCTGACGTCCAACCTGAACTACATGGTCTTTCATCTGTGCTAAGTCATGGTATATAGAAAGCCTCCACGAGGTTCAAGCCCACCACCACTTGGACCCCTGGTCATCCTTCACGTCGGCCTTATGGCATCCATCCTGATATATGTGGTCTTTGATCTGTGCTAAGGCATGGTATGTAGGAGGCCTCCATGAGGTTCAAGCCCACCACTAGTGGACCCCCCACCCCCCTGGGTTCACCTTCACATCGGCCTTCCGACATCCAATTTGAACTACATGGTCTTTGATCCGTGCTAAGGCATGGTATGTAAGAAGCCTCCACGAGGTTCAAGCCCACCTGGACCCCTGGTCCCCTCACGTCTATTCACTGACCCCATATCCTCGGGCCGCCTCAGAGCGTAAGCCCCATTCCATGCCTAACTATGCAGAATTTGATTCCCTGCCAAGGGGATACGTAGGAGGTCTCTTTGAGGCTCAATCCCATCACCGCCGTCATCTCCACGATGGCCCCCATTTCACTCCCCTTGCACTCCATGAAATTATCCCTCATCCACCCTAATTCTCACCCGGTCTGCCACATCCTAGTGAAATCATGCCACCCCATTCCCTTCCATAGCGTTCAGGAATCCTCCCACGGGCTGGCTCCAACTCCGGTGTTCCCCTCAAGGGGGGGGGGGATTCCTTGAACTGATCCACTCCAGTTAGTGTTCTGATCAGCCCAACCTGTCTTTGCTGGACTTTAACCTTGTGGCATACCCCGTGTTAAACATGGGAAGCTGAAGATATCCTCAGATACATGCCTATGGAATAAAATACTTCGTGTTCAACGTGGGATGCCTTGGGCTTCCTTGCCCTCGAGAAGCCCTATAACAAGGGACCGATAACAGACACACCAATTCCCCAACGTTCAGTCACGTTAATGATGCCTCGATGTGACTACTCCCCCAACTGAAGGTTTCTTACCTTACTGGACCCTTTGGAATGTCCTGATAGAAGTAGTGTAATTAACCGGCATCCATTAAAAGATGGCACTGGGAAGAGTTTCACGAACAACATATTAAATCTATGAGGGAGACCCGGACTAGGTGACGAGCTCCGAGGAGGAATCCATGGAGGGAGGAACTGACATCCCATCATCCCGTTTCGATCATGGTGTAGACATCCCTAAAAAAGGAGCGTATGCCGCCCACAATTAGAAAGTGGGAATGCATGGAAAAAAGAAATCCACGCCTATCGCGCCCAAGCAGACGGACACGCGCACCCTGGAAAAAGCGTCAGAAGCAGAAATGGTGAACCTGACATGAATTTATTCTCCTCAATATGGAGTTAGTAGCACTCGAAACATCAGTAGATTGACGTGTTACCAAATTCAGATATCCGGCACTGGGCCCCTGTAAGAAAATAGCAGGCCTTGCGTGAAACTAACCGGAAGTTGGGGAAGTAGAACGTGGGGCATTCCCTTCTACAACGTGTTGGAATTGATTCCTCTCACCGACCACGGAATACGAAATGATGCTGGGGAACTGTTTGTCGATCTCTTTTCCTTGAAGTGTTGATGAGTTGACCTTCCTACTTCTCAGGAATCAGGTTGCTGCTATCGGAACACGATCGCCGCCCACCCGCCTATGCAGGGGCAGGGGCGATACCAACACAACTGCTCTTCGTGGCTCCACTATCGCCACAATGAAATCTAAAACTATGAATGCGGGATGCCCATGTCCCATTTCTCCATCGGAGATTATCCAATGCAGGGTGATCAACGACCTTATGAATAGGTACGAGGAGGAAGGGGTCATCCCATCTCAGGATATGGCCCGCCTGGACCTGGAGGCATCTAGACCCCTCCGTCAACGCCGCCCTCGAGGGCTGCTCAGGGAGCCCCTGCTCCCCACCCCAACATTCAATCGTTTTGGGAGCCTATCCATGGAACGCATCGATGAATCTATGCATTATATTGATGAGGTGGGAGATGTCTTGCTTAGCACAGCCAGGGCCCCGATCCAAGGACTTCTGGAAAGGGCCCCCACCCAGCCGCATCAGCGCCACCGTCCAGCTTTGCCAGAGGAGCAGGGAGGCTATGCCCCTGCACCACCTACACCAGCTCGTCTAACCCGACGCCAACGTCGGGCCCGAGCTGAGGACGCCCATCAAGGGGCGTTAACATCAATAGCTACTATGGCTCGAGCCACCACTGATGTGCATCATGATGCCCCTGCATGCACTGAGTAGGGGAACTCCTATGCCCGACCAGGATCGAGGCCCCAACCGCCCCATGGGAAGGCTGGGTTGACTCTCAGGGTCGCAGGCCTGAGTGGTGATTGTTGCAAACCAATCCACGGTGATGTCACCCCATACGGAGGGCCTCCACGTACCACCACTCCATAGAGCATGGGCCTTCCCCACCCTGAATCTCTTCATGGAGGTATGCCTCGTGTTACCCCCATCCGGAATGAAGACTTTCCCCATGACAGTGATACTCGGCGTGACAGCCTCTCCCGCGCCCACCACATAGGGAATGGAGTTCCTCCTCCTGCCCCTGACCGTCGATGTGAAAGTATTGACCATCTGGTCCCTCTACAACGTGGGTATCCTCCCTACATCCTCTCTGCAACGGGCGAAGGTCCTCCTCGCCCCCGCAACCTGAGGGGTGAAGGTTAGCCTCGCTCCACCCGCGTTAAGCATGGAGGTCCTCCCCATGATATTGTTGGTTCCAACTGAGGTTCCTCCCACACGAGTGTTGTTCATGGAGGTCATCCCTATGTACCCTTTGACATCTGCCCCGATTCCCCTCACACCCCGGCCGTCTCAAGCAGATGTCCTCTCCGTCACGACATCAGCACGGCCCCGCGACTACATGTCGAGAATCAGACTTGTCCAAAAGAGTCATCCAGGGGAAGGAGAGAAGGTCGTCTCCACCATATGAAGAATACTGGGATGTCTTGTGGGGAGATCAAACCATCTCGCTTCTCAGATTCTGAAGCGGAATGCGACTCAGCGATGGAGGCTTCTCCCCACTCCTCCGTGTCAAGGACTGGGGCAGGAACAAGGCGTGTCAGCCTCATTCTCCCAGAATGCGAAGTCCATAGGATTCCCACCACTCTTAATAGGTATATCCAAGAGGAGATAATTGTGGAAATATCATAGGTTCTGACCGTGCAATCACCACCGTCATCACCGGAAGCGCCCTCTACATCTACCAGAGATCACAAAGAGTAATTTTGGGGACCAACGGCGGTAAGAAATGGTGTGATCCATCACCGGTGACCACAATCCCTGCACCAGAAGCGGTGATGGTCAGCCCTTCGTATCGCGACATTGTGGTTGGGTCACCTCACTCCTCGGAGGATGGCCCCGAATTCGGTAGTTAGTTAGCTCGTTTTTCGTATTCTCTGCCACCCAGCTTAATGTACCATGGGTCCACCTCGATACCGCTACCGGTTCATCAGCTGCCTCCAATTGACGATTGGGGAAATATGGGGCCAGACCCTGAATCCGAGCCTAGGAGCTTCTGGAACATTCTCACAGCGGATCACTTCCCGGAGATGTTCTGGCCGATGGCAACGCTGAACTTTTTCACGCCGGAGTCCCTTACCCCAGAGGAAGTAGGGTACTTTCGCCAAACTCTATGGGCGACACACTTCTACATTCGTTATGGGACGGTAGTGTACCCCAGTAGTTGAGATCACTTTGAGTAAATCGACAAGCAATGTCACCTGGTCGATTTGGCTACACTCCTTGTGGCCCAGCGCCCTGAGTCACCAGGCCACTAGAGAACCCTTCAACAGAAATGCATTCAGAGTCTCAAAGTACTCCGCAGAATCATCAGTGAAGCTACCCCCCATTTGCATGTTCGTGGCTGGGGACAGTATGCTACCCTCCCCTTCAGTCCTATCAGACGGCAGCCCGATTCATTATGCAACATTGAGGACATTCTCCGAAGAGGGGTCTCGGTCCACATGGCTAACATAGTGGAAAATGAGGACGAGCTTGAATTTCTCGACGGAGACTTACCCCCTGAGGGTGTACCACCACTTCTGGACCCATAATGTAGGATTACTCATCAGTAGAGGAAGCTTCTAAGCCTCACTATACCCACTGAGTCGCTGGTACTCAGTCGGATGGCCAGCAAGGGTAAGGAGAACGTCAAAACTGTCAAGCACTCTTACCCATCTGCCTTAGTGTAGAAGACAGACGGACATTTTGAAAAGGCCGCATTGCGCCAACAACATGATGAGTAGAAAAGGCTGGTCGACGAATTCCTGTCCGAGCAAGCTGTAGAACGGCGACCCGACTATGGTAATCCCATGTCGGGGCAGTATGGGCAGGAACAATTTCCCCTGGTGAGATGCCTCTGAGCAACCCTGATCATGCAACTTCTACAGACAGGGCAGAAGCCAGAACTCACGGGAAGAGGTCACAATACGTCTCACCAAACCCTCTTGAGCGGCGAGGAAATCTGAGGAATCCAGCCCAGGTTCCCCCAGCCGCCCCACATGCCGTTCCGCCAGTCGCTGCATGAGATTATGAATCCATCTACCGTGTCGAAGAACCCGACAACACACTTGTGATTAGGGATCCCCGTCAAGATTGGGACCCCCACCCGGATTAACTTATCGCGGTACTCATCACCCATCTTGAGGCATTGGAAACACGGAAGGTGGCAGTCCCACCATATGGAAAGCCATATCCCGCGTGGGGGGATGATATGCCTGCACCTCTGGGTTTTGGGAACCCCACATTCTCGCCCTTCAACGGGACAGGTGACCCACCGCAGCACATGGCTCACTTTTCTTCCAGGTGTGGCCCAATGTTGGGAACCCCATCATATAAAGAAGCCGCCAAGCTCCGATGTTTCGTGCAGACATTGGAGGGCCCCACATTTGTCTAGTACAGCCATCTCCCTATCGGATCAGCGACCTACTGGGAGGATCTCAACTAGCAGTTGCTATACCAGTTCAGCTCCACCACGCGAAAGACCGGCATCACAGACCTCTTCAAGTGCAGACAAAGGCATGATGAGTGAGTCACAGACTTTATCGCTCGGTGGAAGGGGCTTAAATACTTCCTCAACATTCCACATACTCAAGGGAAATTACTGATGATGTGTGTAGGGAATGTTAAAATAGAGCTAGTTCCTTCCCTGATTACCCAAAACCATCCTGGAGGGTTATGAGACTTCTCAAATAATGCCCAGCGCCTCGAGGAAGCTCTACAACAGGTTAGTTAGGCACGTCTTCCGCCCCCTATGATCCCAGCAAGGAGGGCCAGAGCTGAGCCCACTGTAGTGGCCCAAGTAGATTCCCCTAGGCAGCTAGAGTAGCTACCAGTAGCGCCGGCTCCGCAACCTCACAGAGGCCCTCCGCCTCAGGCACAGCCTCTTGCCCTACAACGAATGCCTCAGAACCAACAATTTCCCCCGTGCAATGCCCCACCACTACCTAGGTAGGATAATCAGGCTCGACCTCCTCGAAAGGCCCCTTAGGCCCCTCATTAGGTCCAGGATCCTAGATCTCCCTTTTAGGAAAGAAGGCACCATACTTACTCGTTCAACGAGAATCAAGTCCCCGGTTACTTCCAAAGTGCCCTAGAGCAGGGGATCGTCCGCTTACCCGAGTGCGGAAGGCCGGCAGAGGTGAATCTCACCGATCGCCCCAACTACTGACCCTATCAAAAAATCATGGGGAACACCCTCAAGCAGTGCTTTGTGTTTAAAAACTAGCTACAAGACCAGGTCAAAAACAAAATAGTCAGGCTAGGCCCGGCCCCGACACAGGTAGCAGGTGCCTTTGTCAGATCAGAAATCGGTAGCGACAACGAAGGCAAGTGGCAGCTGGTTCCCAGCTGTGGTTCCCAGAAGTACGATAGATAGATGGCCCGTAAAACTGTCACGCATTCCCATGGAATCATTCGAGAATGCCTGAATCATATGGAGCCTTCAGAATATGCGACTAGTACCACTACATCATCATCACAATCGACCTTTTCCCAAAAGGGAAAGCAGCGACGACGCAAGAAGATGCAACGTGCTCCACCACTATCATCGCCATCCCACACTCTTGGTGACTTTATGCCCCCTAAAATGGGGATTCCACCCAGAACCTTCCCGGTGTTGGATGATTCCTTAAGCGATAGCTAGGGGTACGCTTCGGTTAATACTGTGGAGCTGGTAAATCCCTACATGACTCCCGACGAGGGGGAACACCGGGCGAGCCTACCCAATGTCCCCAGTCGACGTCAACGTCGGCGGAACTACGACCACATGGGTCATCAAGGTACATCAACAGGTACTTTAAGCCAGGCCGTGCATCCTACTAAAACCAGAAAGTAGGCCCAGTGCAGAGCTCAGCACGCACAACCTAATCTGGTGCCCTCAGATCTACCTCCGCCGCCGTTTGTGCAACTAGATCAGGAAGAGCTTCCTTGTCTGTACCGTGGCCAGACTCGCCCTACTAAAGTCCAATCTCAGTTGTCTAGTCTTCATCCAACAGCCGCCCTTCAGGCCTTGACTATCATGCAGCAAGATTTACCCAGTACCAGCCAGCAGCCGGTCCCTCCAGTTGGGCCCGTCGTGCCTCCAATTATAGGGAGACCTTTTGTAGGCATAAGATCACGTCTGGAACATATGTATGATGTTATGAAGCACTTTTCCAGCATTCTATCAAGGCATTATATCCTCAAGGCTCTTCTCCTTTCATCTGAAATGTGTGAGGCACTCGCTGATGCCCTAAAGAGCCCCCTCCAGTTTGAGACGGAGGTAGTAGCTACAGAAGCCTTCCACACAGAGGTAATTTAGAATACTGAATGCCAGAAAATCATCTCGTTCTCTGGTGAAGACTAAGACCCACCCATATAGGGGCACATTCCCCCACTGTACATCACTAGTCAGTTCAACGGCATGGAAGTCTGCCGCTGCCTCGTTGGCACGAGTTCTGTGATCAACCTAATCCCGACCTGGACATTGCGGAAGCTAGGTTAGTAAAAGGATGATATAAATCCCTCCGGCCTTAGAATTAATGGATATGAAAGGACCGAGAAGGCTCTAGTCAGCAAGATCCGCTTGAATACCCAGTTTGGTGGCCTAATTGCCAGCACCGAATTCATGGTTGTCTCCTAGGATACCGCGTACAACGCATTGATGGGCAGGCCATGGCTCCATCTGCATGCGGCAGTCCCTTAGTCATATCACCAATGCCTCAAATACTCTCTCAACGGTCGAGTAGTTGTGATCCAAGGAGATTCATCTCCTTTTTCCTCTTGTGAAGCCCATTATCTGGATGCTTACTATTACAAGAGCAAGGACAAGAAAATCTTGGAAAGCGAGGTTGAACTCGCCCCAACCACAAGTGATCCCTGGGCAGGTATGGATGACTCATACATATTCCCAATCCATCGGTTGGAGTCCACAACCCCCAACATGGGGTAGTGTTTTTTTCATTTCAAGTGCAAGAGGAAGGCATATTCCCAGGTCCAAGTGACGTAGGGAAATCACCTCGTACTCCTAAACCCACCAGGCTCAGGTAATCCCGGAACCTCCTACCCATGTGTTGTACCTAAATGTCAGGCTCATGGAAATGACAGTACATTATATGTGTCTCTTCCATTGGTCTGGAATCAATTGGCTCAATCCGACACGCCACCACTACTTTGATGTCATCAAGCATGGCCCCTTGGGCTAAAGCCCGGATGTAATTGGATCAACGGCTTTCGTCACCATGGTCCCAGTGGCGCATGAGTCTCCTGACATGATGACCACTACCGCTCAGGCCGGCACCAGTCTCCCATCAGAGCCTGGTGGTTCATAAGTAACTCCCTCTATGGAAGATCCCTACAAAAATAGAGAAGAGGATCTGGAGGATGCTTCCCCCACCTTTGAAGAAGGTTTATCTACCACGATTGATGAACTTGTACAAGTAAACCGTGGTAGCGAGGAAGATCCGAGACCCACCTTGATCAGTGCCACCATGTCCCTCGAAGAGTAGCAGCGGTATGTGGAATTTCTCAAGCAGCATCATGATGTGTTTTTCTGGAGTTACGGCGTGATTCCAGGACTAGATCCTCAGGTATCCATTCATCGCATTTGTCTCCCGAAAAATCATCATGGGTTTATGTAGCCTCCCAGAAAGATGCACCATTCTCACGGTGCCATGGTTGAGGCTGAAGTTGAAAATATTATCAAATCTAGCTTTATCAAGGAAGTCCACTACCCTAGGTGTCTTGCTAACATTGTACCAGTCAGGAAGAAGAACGAGCAGATCAGAGTCTGCATCGACTTCCGCGATCTCAATTGCCACTGCCCGAAGGATGATTTTCCCCTCCAAGTTACAGAGTTGTTGATTGATGCCACTGCCGGGTTCTAAGCCCTATCCTTCATGGATGGGTATTCTGGGTACAACCAAATTTGGATGGCCCCTAAGGAAGAGGTTTCCACTGCCTTCAGGGCCCCCAAGGTACTTTTTGTTACCAGGTTATGCCGTTTGGCCTGAAAAATGTAGGTGCCACCTATCAGTAGGCCATGCATCGCATATTCAAGCTGATCCTCGGGACGCTAGTGTAATGCTACGTGGATGATCTAGTGGTCAAATATCGCCAGTACTAGGACCATCTCAAGGACCTTGATAAAGTGTTCATCTTCCTCCGTTTCTACCTCCTAAAGATGAACCCGTTAAAGTGCACCTTCGGGGTCACCTCCGGGAAGATTCTTTGCTTTGCTGTTAGATACCGGGGCATTAAGATCCACCCAGAGAAGATCAAGACAATCGGCCAGATGCCTCCCCTGAGAAATATTCAAGAGCTTTAAGGTCTCCAAGGCCACTATCCCTACGTACGCCGATTCATTGCAGACCTGGCTGGAAGGTGTAATCCCTTTTCCCGACTCATGAAGAAAGGCACCGCCTATGAGTGGGATGAAGAGTGTCGGACCTCCTTTGAGGAAATCAAGCAGTATCTGCTCCAACCTCCGGTCTTGATGCCACCCATCTCCAGAAAGCTTCTAGTCCTTTACATGATCGTCCTAGAACGGTCCCTCAGTGTGCTTCTCTCCTAGAAGAACAATGAGGGGACAGAGAATAGTCTCCACTATCTCAGCCGCATGCTCCTTGACATAGAGATCAGATACTACCCTATCGAAAAAAGGTTCCTTGCACTCGTGTTTGCTGTACAGAAGTTGCGACATTACCTGCAGCACCATGAAGTACAGTTGGTCTCTTAGGTAGACCCACTGATGTACATCCTGAACCGCCCTATGTTAACTGGTCGGCTAGCACGGTGGGCGGTGATCCTCTGGCAGTTCATCATCAGGTTCGTGCCTCAGAAGTCTATCAAGGGACAGAAATTGGCAGACTTATTAGATACTCATCCAAACTCCACGGATCAATCCCTGGATCTAGATTTTCCTGATGAGGTGATCCTCTCAGTCGATCATGCCATCTTTGTTTGGAAAATACACTTCGACTGTGCCTCCCGGAGCCCCACCGGTAGGAGGCTCAACGATCCAATGCTTAATAGAGTGGGTCTGGGTGTCGTCTTCATCACCCCGGCGCAAGACATCCTGCTGCACTCATTTTTATTGTTATAAGGCTGCACCAACAATGAGGCAGAGTATCAGGCCCCCATCACAGGCCTTGAGCTAGCCCTTAAGATCGATGTGCCCCATTTGCACGTAAAAGGGGATTCCGAGTTGGTTATCAACCAGGTAAATGGTGATTATGTCGTCAAGAAGCCAGAGATCGTTCCATTATTGGAGTGCACCCTCCGTCTAATGGACCGGTTTCCTTCTCTATTGGAGGTTACCCATGTCCCTTGGTCACAAAACGGTGGAGCAGATGTTTTGGCTGCCTTAGCTGTGTCACTCGTAGAACTCGAGCAGGATGATTTGATCATAAATGTGGCACACCGGAGGGTCATTGCCCTGTCACCCTGATGGATGATGATGGACCACATGTATGCCATTTTACCGCCGGATCCTCCACGCCAGGGGCCTCAGGTCATTCAGATGCAGTGGTCGAGGACACTCCCGACTGGAGGGCACCCTTTGTCGAGTATCTCTGAAATGGTTGCCTCCCAGTGGATCGGGCTGAGCGCGAGCAAATCCGACGCCACACATTTCATTTTACCCTTCAGAGAGGTCCCAGTCTTGTGCTGATCCTCTATAAGAGGAGATTCAATGGTGTTCTCTTCCGTTGCATTCAAGGAGTTGAGATTTCTCAGGTCATGCAAGAGGTTCACACCTGTTCCTACGGTGCCCACCAAGTTGGGCCAAAGCTCTCCCACTAGATCCGGAGATTGGGGTACTTCTGGCCCTCTATGATCCATGATTGTATTGAGTTTTCCAAGATATGCCACACATTCCATGTTTATGCCAACTTCCTACATCATCCACCAGAGACTCTCCACTCCACCATGTACACTTGGCCATTTTCTGTGTGGGGACTCGATGTCGTGGGGCCATACCCACCGACGACTACTCGCCAATGCAGGTCCATCCTGACTACTTCAGATTTCTTCTCCATGTGGGTGGAGGCAGTTCTACTCAAGGAGGTCAAGTCCCATTCCATCTTTGACTTTGTGAGCCCCAATATAATCCACCGGTTTGGAGTCCCTCATGCTGTCTTCACTGATAACAACACCAACTTCCGAGTAGCTAAGCTGAAACAATTGTACGCCAAGTACAACATCAGTTTGAACCATACCTCTCGCTATCATGAGTAAGAAAATGGACAGATCGAGGCATTCAACAAAACCCTCTCTAACATTCTGCAGAAGATGGTCGGTCAGAACAAGAAAAGTTGGCCGAACAAGCTCCCCAACGCCCTCTAGGCCTATCGGATGATGACTCGCAATTCCACTAAGGTGACTCCATATTACCGAGTGTATGCGGCAAAGGCTATACTTCCCATCGAGATCCAGCTTCCTTCATTACGCACTACGGTCTATGACTAGTAGGCACCAGATAAGGTGGCTGAAATCCATCTAGCTGAATTGGAAGCACTAGACTAGAACAGTCTGCGTGCCCTCCACAATTTGGAAAGTCATAAGAATAAGATAGCCAGAGCCTTCAACAAGAGGGTTCAGGTCCGCTCTTTTCTACAGGGCAACCTGTTGTTGGCCCTTCGAGCACCGATGATCCTTGGTAGGAAACCACCCAAGATGGAGCCCAAATGGGAAGGACCCTACATCATTCATAAGGTTTACCCCAATAGAGCATACTCTTTGGTGACTGTGTATGGTGAGCGTATAACACCTCCCACTAATTCCATGTTTATGAAGAAATACTTTTCCTGAGCCCCCTTGGTCCTGCATGACCTTAAAATTTATATCTTCATGCACGACATTCAACTACAAGCTGGTTAAGCCTTCGTGACCGAGGCCCCATTGCCTTTTCGGGCCCCTGGTCTTCATCCTCACTACAAGACGTTAAACTGCGAGTTAGTCAGGCCATCCTGACCGAGGCCCAACCTCAGGACCCTTGGCCTTTTCAGTACCCATGCCCCTCATCTTTACTGTAATATGTTAAACTGCAATTTGTTCAAGCAATCCTAACCGAGGCCCCTTGGCCTCCCACTTCTCAGGCTCTCTTGCGGGATGGTACGGTGTGTTGTGGGGCTATGTCTTCATTCAAGTCGGGTTACCCACTGCACCGTATGTATTCCCTGATGAGATGTGACCCCCATCCCACATGATGTTAAACTACATTTCGTCATGCACGATGTTAAACTGTGCTTCCAGAACTACGTATGGCTTGATTCCCATCCTAATGGGATATATAGGAATTCTCAGACGTCTCGTCTTGAGTCAAACCACAGGCTCTTCTCTTTAACTCCCCCTTGGTATAGTTTCCTTGGAGGATCCTTTCATGACGAGGAGTAGGATTCCTTAGCCCCACTCAGACGAGGATTATAATGGTTGCACCATGTGCCCACTCCCGTTCTTCTATCCTCCCACGTCTTTACGTCACGAATTTAAACTGCATGGCCTTCAAGAACTACGTATGGAATGATTCCAATCCTCATGGGATACGTAGTAACACCCAGACATTTCGTCTGTTGGCCCACCCCAAAAGACAAAATCTTATCCTCGGGTTAAGACTTATGGGAGGGTGCACACTTTTTCCCCAGTTTACATCAAGTAAGCCTCGACCCGGCTGTACGTTCCTCTCCCTGGAGCTGTTCACCTCTTTCGTAGATGGGTACAACTATGCTTCACCCACACCTTGACTGGGATTACATCACTTTACCCACATAGAGGGACCCCCAAGAATGGACCAGATACTATGCCTAAGGGCTCTCCTACTGATACGGGCCAAGGCCCCTGAGGGTTTCCTAGCAACAAGCTGATACAAGTACCGCGTTTCGAATTTGGTCATCATTCAACGCTCATTTGTTCCTCCCACATTAGGTCACCATAGGGACGCTATGTTTCAAACATGGTCAAAAAATTCCTGGATCTTTAGAACCACCCCGATATGTCCCAAACATCGAGTGCATTGATTCATTATGCCCCATCCTGAAGCGACACACTTCCCTCCGGGTGGTGCCAACGGTCAGGCCCACAACCCCGATGCTCCTATAAGGGATGTGCAATGTGGTACAAGACTATGTCCTCATTCATGATGGGTTTCTTTCCATGCCATACGCACTCCTTGACCAAACCACTAGCCTCAGGCCCCTTGGTCTTTTTGGGGCCACATCCCCCGTCCTTGCTGCAAGACATTAAAATCCAAGTTTGTCCGACCGACCAGACCGAGGCCCAACCTGAGGCCCCATGGCCTTTTTGGGCCCCTGGCCCCATCCTCCCTACAAGATGTTAAAAAGAAAACCGGTTATCCCTTCCTCACACGAGCACCAATTATCAGGCCCCTCGGCCTTTTGGACCCCTGGCCCATGTTATTATAAGGGATATATGGTGCGGCGTGGGATTGAGTCTTCATTCACATCAAGTTACTTGCCACACCGTACACCTCCTCTGTCTAGGGAGTCCTACTACCCACCTCATCCTTAATGAAAGACGTTAAATGAAAAGTTGGTCCGACCTTCCTGACGAAACCACCAGCCTCAGGCCCCTTGGCCTTCTCGGGCCCCTTAGCCCCACCTTATACCCGAAGTGTATGGTGTGGTGCAGGATTATCTCATCATTCGCGTCAGCTTTTTCACTGTACCATACACTTCCCATGCTTGGGGGTATATTCCCCCCCCTTCATCATGCATGACGTTAAACTACATCTCTAGAACTATGTGTGGCTTGATTCCCGTCCTTACGGGATACGTAGGACCACCCGAATGTCTGAGCTTCGGGTCTAGTCCCATCTCTTGCGAATCTCTATCCCACCTCAGCCCCTTTCCCTACCCTTCCTCCACATGGGTATTATATGGCGTGGTGTGGGATTATTTACTCATTCACGTCGGTCGTGTAATGACCATTCCATGTACCTCTCCCTCCCGAGCTGTTTCGTCGACCCTTTCCAGCGGTTCACCAATGTGCCTAAGGGTACTTCGGTTTATTACATGGAATGTCGGACTTTACTCGGACATGTCCACACCTACTTTTCAAGTTTTGTGTATCCCTTAATCAGGGCTTCCATCATCTTTCACACCCTGAGGGACCCCCAAGAACGACCTGGATACTACGTCTAAGGGCTTTCCTACCGATACGGGCCAACGCCCCTAAGGGTTTTGGACAACGAATTGATAAAATCTTGCATTGCGAATATGGTCAGCGGTCGATGCTCGCTTCTTGTTCCCACCTCAGGCTAACGTGATATGGAGACTATTTTTTCATAGTTAATAGTTATCCTCCATCGCCATGACAACCCCATTAAGCCCAAAATGTCGATTACACGATTCAAATCCTTCTCCATTCTCATCATGTCCAAGTAAAGTTTCAGAACTCTTGATATTATTCCTCAGTGCACATCTGCACGTTAGGGGAAAAAATCCACGTTAGAGGTTTCCTTCGGGGCTCTTCACCGACTTCCCCTCGATCGATGTTTTGGGTATTGCGATAGGGATCTTACCCCCTTGTTCCCCACACCGAGTTTAAGTCATGTGGGATTAGGGATCGGGTCGTGGTCTGCGCTTACCTGGAAAGTTGTCATCCACCCATGGTCTGAGCTCTAAGCCCATAAACTATGATCTTCTAGAACTACATCTGGATAGATTCCCATCCTCATGGGATACATGGGAATGCCCAGACCTCCTATCTTTGGGTCCATCTTGAGTTCAGCATCTTGCCTTCAGGACCCTAACTACAGGACTGCGTGGTGTGATGTGGGATCAGGTCATCATTCTCGTTGGGTTTGCAATTGTAACACCACGTGCACCCAGTTCTCAGAATTAGCCCTCCTATCTCCTGCCCCACACGACATTAAAATTCACCCTCAAGAACTATGTGTGGATTGATTCTCATCTATACGGGATACGTAGGACCACCCGAATGTCTAGAATTCTGGTCCAGCCCCACCTCCTAGAGATCTACCGATCTCCTTGGTCACCTAGGTCCTTTGACCTATCCCTCTCCACGAGAGGGATATATAGGTCTGGTAAAGGGTTTTTGGCACTATTACCCCTTTCCCGGGAATCCTCCATCTCTCGATCGCCCTCATGTTGAGTCCCTCAACTCCTTGCAGTGATTCACCACTGTGATTAGAGTACTCTGGTCTAGGAACAAGAGTGTCATATTCAACATGGTCATGTTCCATAAACAATTCAGGCTTTGTGTATCCCTTCATCAGAGCTTCAATCATCTTTCACACTTGGATGGACCCCCAAGAACGGTCTGGATACTACGCCTAAGGGATTTCCTACGGTTATGGTCCAACGCCCCCGAGGGTTTTAGACAACAAATCGATACAAATCCCGTGTTGCGAACATGGTCAGCTATCGATGCTCATTTTTTTGTCTCCATTTCAGGCTAACGCAATAGGATCCTGTGTTCTGAACATGATCAGCAGTAATCATCTGTCGTCATGCCAGCCCATTCAGGTCTTGAATGTTGGCTTCATGATTCACATTATGTTCTACCCCATCGTGTCCAGGTGGAATCTCGACACTCTCGGTGCTACCCCTCAGTACACCTTTTTATATCAGGGGAACAAAGCTACAATAAGGTTCCCTTCAGGGCTTCCATGATTTGAGCTCTAAGACCATAAACTAAGATCTCCGCAGAACTACATTCAACTTGATTCCCATCCTCATGGGATACATAGGACCGCCAGAACATCTCATTTTCGGGTCCAGCTCATTTGGGAATCTAATATCCCCCCCTTCACCTCTCACCTCTATTTGGGCCCCTTGGCCCGTGGTTCCTATCTCAGGATTGCATATGGTATAATGTGGGATTATGTCCCCATTCACATCGGTTATGTCACACGACACCATACACATCCCCCATATAGCATCATCTCTTCTACGTCTGCGCTGCATGACATTAAAATGCAAGATTGTTCCTATCACACGACCCTAAACTGTGACATTATTGTACTGGCCGCACAACGAAAAATGTCACTGCATTGTGATGACCTCATTGTATAGGACATAATGTTGGGTATTGGTCATGTGCCATGCCATTTTTCAATGCCTGTAACAACATGATTCTTGTGGCTACACCAGGGCTTGTTACCCTAGGCCTGTTGCTTCACAAAAAAACCACTCACCTTAAAGTACAAACATGATTTATCAAAATCCGCTTCTTTTGGTGTGAGGGATAGTTCCTCACACCCCTTTATTCCTTGGCACTGGTATCGTACCGTGCCACTCTTCAGAACTACGTGCATCTTGATCCCCATCCCTATGGGTTATGTAGGAACATGTTTTCACTTTTATTCAGGCCCAGCTCAACTCTCATTTTTGGTCCCTTTACCTAAAACCTATCCCAAGGGGGTTATGCGGTGTGGTATGGGATTATGTTCTCATACACATCAGGTTTTGTAATTACCCACCACGTGCCTCCTGTGTTTCCTCCCACCCATGGAGTGAATTCTACGACCCTAAACTAAGATCGCCCTATGGGAAAGGACTCTGCTCCCTCTATCCAATACATCTCGTTGTCGTATTTTGATGCATCTTGACAAAGAGCCTGAAGTGTGATATTTTCATAGGGACATTACCCTCATCCCATGACCAAGCTTCGTGAGCTCACTATTTGGATCCTCATCCTCTTCCACATCCAAAAGGACCATCAGACAACATGGATGATAATCTTAAGGGATCTCCATGGATGTTGGGCCTAAGGGCTCTCCTATCATTTTGGGCCAACATCCCTAAGGATCTATGACGACATTTGCGAAATGGTCAATGGTAGACCCTCATGTGTCTGTATCCATTACAGGATAATGCGATATGGATGCTGTGTTTCCGCCATGGTCAACAGTTATCCTCCATCATCACGCTGCCATCATCGTGGTCCAAATCTCGAGCGTCATGATTCACACATTCCCACTTCCTCATTTTCAAGTGGAATTCCAACATGCTCAGCTCTTTCCCATCGTGCATCTAGATTCTACACATGGTCATGTTAGTGTCATTGGACTGATATTCACCGAATGTCCCTTTTCCCTAACCTGTACCGTTCTGTGTCGGGAAAGTCTTACCACTACTACTTGTTTCCCACACCGAGCACGACTCACGTGGGCTAAGTACTTTTGGATGAATGTTTACCAACACGGCTGGGCTTCTCATCGTCCCCTCAAAACTACATATGGCTTGATTCCCATCATCATGGGGTATGTAGGAATGCCCGACCAATCTTCTTTGGGCCCATCCTAATTCTCACTCTTAGTCCCTCGACCTGAAGAGTTTCTTTTGGGGATACGTGGTGTGATTTGGACTTCAAGTCCTCATTCACGTCGGTTTTATAACTACCACACCGTATGCTACATGGTCTCTTCCCTTTCACTCCACATCCTATCATATGATGCTCAACTACGGGAGTCCATATGTCCTCAACGCATGAAACTAAACCACGATTCTACCCTGAACAAGTTTAGGATGCCCCATGTTAATCACGAGATGCACCAGAGCCTCTACTAGAGAGAATTTCCCCTGTTAGTTTTGGTATATGACTTCACTATGCCTCTATAACTATGTGTGTCTTGATTCCCATCCTCATGGCATACATAGGAACACCCTGGTATTTTTCTTAGGGTCCAGTCCCCATGAATCATTAATCATGTTCTTCCCCTTTTCGGCCCCCTGGCTGGACCCCCCGTAGAGGACCGTGTAACTATGACTCTGACCTGAATAAGTTAAGTATGCCCTAAGATTACATTGGGATGTGATAACCCCCCTCGCCAGAGAGTCCCCGTCTCAAAGAAGGAATGGTCGATGATCAAACTGATACGCCCATCTGGCGTACTCCCACCGTAGTGGTGTAATTACATGAGTGTGGGATTCTTTCCGGAAAAACCATCACTCCATATTCCACGCTTTGTGCACCTGTCAATCATATCCCCATCCTCTTTCATGTCTGAAGGGACCCCCTAACAGCCTGGTCCTATGCTGCATCGGCTCACCTACCATCCTGGGTCAGCATTCTGGAAGACTTGTCATGTTTGGAAGGACCCCCTAACAGTACAGATGCTCGACCTAGGGTCCACCTACTGTCCTGGTCCAACGTACTAAAGGATTGATTGACAGCATTCGTGGAATGGTCCCTTGTTTTGAATGTGGTCAATGGTCGACCTTAATTTGTTTTTCCCCATTTCAGGATAAACCAATAAGGATACCGTTTCTCCGCCACGTTTAATAGTTGTCCTTTATTGTCACGCCATCCCCACAATGTTCTGAATCTTGGGTATCGTGATTCAAACTTTTCATTTCCATTTTTTGGACCGATTTCAGCGCCCCTAGTGTTTCACCGTTCATGCATAAGAGCATGCTGAAGAAACGGTAATTCGGCTATTTTGAGAACTTCCTTCTCCGGCCAGGTTTCTCATATTTTCCAAAAATCCGGACTAGTTATCCAAACCCCAGATGCCCGAGGTCTGGTTTACACTCCTATGTTGGGTGGGACGATGAGGTGACTATCTCTTGTTTCTCACGTCGGGCCTGACCCATGTGAGCTTAAAGAATTGTCGTCGGACATCCCGCAAACATTGTATGGATGAAATGAAACGGTGAAAATAGTGGAAATCGTGCATTCCACGACATTCAAAGAAAGAAGAAAATCGAAGCACGAGATTACCAATAAATGGTTTATAATTGTTACAGTACCCGGGGGTCAACTCCCCCCATGGATGGATTGACCCCGTCAAAAGAGCGTTGCAGCTATAAAACCATTTGACTTGTGGCGTCCAGGAATTGTTGCCGCCGACTCAGCTCCCACTCCTCCTCAGCAGCGACGGGGTGCAGTTCGTCAGCCTCGGCTCGGGCCCTCTCTATGTCAGCCTGAATGGAAGCCATCTCTCCAGAATCTTGAATCATATGCTCTTCTGACTCTGTCAACTGGGCCTTCAACTACAAGATCAGCTCAGATTGTTCATTAAGAGAGGTTTAGTGTTCATCCGCCCGGGCTTGCACCTGTGGGACCTTGTTTTCAGCCTCTTGGAGCTTCTTGATATTCGTCATCTTCCTCCGCTGCCATCCCATGTTGAGCCCGCGATTGTATTCCCGGATTTTCTCTGCCATGAGATCTCGAATGAGCATATGAGGACGTTGGGCATCCAATCCCCCAGCGCACAGTTCGCATAGCCGTGAGCGAAGTCTGTCCATTTCATTCAGCCATAGCGCTTGGGGGTTTCATTGATGAAGAGCGTGATTAGCTTCCATGATCGGTGATGGACTATATTTCTGTCCTCTTCATCAGTGGTCGTCTCGTCCTAGTCTGTGAGATTGGTAGTCTCGTATGCACGATACACCCACAAGAAATCTTCGACAGGATCTGCATCTGGCGTGGAATCTGGAACGACATCTGGAGCTGGGGCAGGCGTGGCGGGACATGGGTCGACCGGTTGATCCTCATCATCAGACTCCAACTCAATAACCTCAGGCACGACCCTTCTGGTGGTCTTACCAATAATAGGGAGTGTTGCAGCATGGGTGGATGGGGGAACTATCTCCACCATCACTGGCATGCCCCTAGGAGGGATGCCACCAGACATCCCGACCAGCCTTGCTGTAGCAGCCCATGCCAGTCGAAGAACTGTATGACAGAGAAGGGCATGGACGTCAGTTAGCATGATCTACATATGATATAAATCAATCTAGTGGATTAAGATTACGAAGATCGAACTCTTGGCGCTGCTCCTAAGTCGATGCTGACGTGACCCCAAGGCATGGACCTCCGTATACTATTGGAAGGTCTGCAGATTCTAGAGGGGCCACCTCAGGTACTCTATCCCTGCTAGAAACAGAACATGACATAGCTGTAGGCGCGGGTTCTGAAGGTCCTTTGTCATTACCCACCAAAGGGTGAGAGCAAGGTCTACGTACATGTTCCTCCAGCATGGTTCAGATGTTCATGAGAGGTCTACAATGTCCTCAGCGTAGACCCTGAGGAAAGAGATTTGGAATGATACCTCGAGAATTTCCGCGAAATCATTGGAATCTGAGTCTTGGTTCCATCCTACAATAGGCTCCCTCTGCTAGCCTCATACCCCCGGGAGGATTCCTCCTATTCTTCCGACAGGGGGAAGAGCTCCCTCGGATCGGTGGCTAACAGCTATGGGGGAACCGTCAGATCTAGCAATACCCTCACCTAGTCTTTCATTAGGGGTGGGACACCACTAGAGTGAACGTAGTCCTCCAGATCATCCAAGTATTGTTCCGCCTCTACCGGAGACGCCGTAAAACCAGCCCGGACTGGGCCTATGCCTGGTAACTCCATCCCGAGACGATTCAAGTGAACCCACATCTCAGGTGGACTGAGGAATTTCCAGTTGACGTACCAAATGTCCCACTCCTCTTGGAAGACAACATCCTCTGGCATGTCAATGTGGTGTAGTCGCTTCCCTGGAGCCTGAGTGGATATCCAACGAAATCCCCTCAGTGGCCACCCCTCTGGATGGCTCTGCTCTTCCAGGACCACTGGGTCCACTACCATTGCAGGATCCACTGCTGCTGCCACACCCTCGTCCGGTGCAGGTCTCACCCCCATGGCAGCCCCACCACCGTGAGAGGGCCTTGATGCCCTCTGACCCCGACCTCGGTATAGGGGAGGCCCGCCATCGCCAGCCCGAACAGTTGGTTGCCTCAGCATCTCCCCCAGATAAGCGGCCTCACAACTAATGGAATAATCCTTCACAAATCCGAAAGCGGCGATGGACGGAGGCAATGATGTTTGCATCTTCTCATCTTCCCGTGTGAACATGAGCCACAACTACCTCATCACACATGAGTGATCCTTGTGAAGCACCTCCCAATAGACCTACGGGGTCAACCGCTGCAGGTACCGGAACTACCTCACAAACTGATGCGGGGTGTATGGTTCGTAGAGCGACTCACGGTCCACCTGTTCCATCATGAATTTGCCTCAAAAGTCCAGGAGATAGGCCTGGTTCTCTTCAGTTCCCTGACCATCGTTAGGGAGCACTCCCGTCGGCAATGGAAACGGGTGGAAGTTGAACTCGTTCTCCTTCCATACCCGGTTCAGAACCATCGGTACGGTTAGTTTGAATGGGAATCTCATGGCCACATTTAGAATGGAGGGGTGGATGTTCGACCCTGGTGGTGATATGGGGTTTGGATACTCCTAAACCACCCTGATGTACGCTGTGATCCACCCATACAGAAGGTGGAAGGGCCTGCATATCCTCAGCATCTTCTTTCCCTCGCTAACCTACCGCAACATCCTCTACAGCTTGGAGAGCATCAGAATCCCCAGATTGACCCACCTTCCCATGGCTAGCATGGATGCCATGATGAACGAGCTGGGCCGCACCGCCCATGTTGGTATCCCTCATCGGTAGGATCCAACCATAGATAAGGGCCATGATGAACGCCGCTAGCCTGACTATCAGCTGCTATTCAGTGCTGACACTGAAGCCCCTGGTCTTCCATTGGCCATCCTCCAAGAGCAGCCAATACGAGTTCTCCTTGCTCCGTTGAACCCCTTTTGGACAAGTTCGAGGCCTCGGAGGGAACTCTCGATCCTCCGAGAAGTTCAGGAAGTGCTTGAACAACTTCTTAATGTGGACATCTCTCACCGCCTCCTTGTCCTCTCTAAGGACTAGTGCCATCAGTGTCGACGCTAGTTGCGAAATTTTCTCTGGATCCTCCCACACGCTCATGACGGGGAGGAACTCATCACTCATGGCCCCCAAGATTAGGACCCCCGAAATCTGATGGACATCCCACAGACTGATGCTCACCTCCCCATGGTGCAGGTGAAAAGTGTTGGTCCTAGACAACCATTTGCTCAGCAACTCTGGAATCAACTGTTTCGGTTGATAAATGTGGAATTGGGAGGCCCATGCCGCGTCGTACATGCCCACTCTCCTCACCTCAGCCCCAAACTCCTCATTTGAGGCACCTACCCAGTATGCCCATTCCCATTCGTTGGTGAAGTTACCGCCCTGAAGCAGGTCCCACTCATCGGACTACCCCTTCTTTGGATCATACAGAGCCGCCTTCAGTATGGTGTGGTACATGGGAGGGGAGGTCTCCAGTTGCAGCGGATCCCCATCAACGTTGTTCAGATGGTTTTACAGATAGTAGGCGGTGAGGGGTGTGAAGTCCTCCCACGCATGACCATCGGCTGCCCTGAACCAATGGCATTGGCATGGCGTGCTCTGAACCAGTAAGCCGGTTCGCCTCTACTCACCTCAGGAATGAAGACATCATCCCTTAGCACGAAGCCATACAAGGTAAGCTTCTTGCTCAACAGATAGTTATTTTGTCTTTATGATAGGAGGTATGTCAAAGAATTATGCTTCGAGTGACTTCAGACCATCTCTCCAAGGGCCATACGGTTGGCCATCTCATCACTTTGGGAGGCGCCTGCAGGCACCCCCAACACATCTTCTTGATGGGCCATTACGGTTTCAAAACACAGAAAACATTTCGAGTCGGGTCGTGGAGGTTGTACACAAAGGTCGCTCGCAATGCTCGGGTGCAAAGCCATGACGTGGAGCCTGGCCTCAGCTTGCCAGCAGAATTTCTCTTGGCGCAGTCGCAGAGTCGGAGACTCGTGGTTCGCCGCGAAGCTCGAGTCACGGTGAATAGACGCAGAGTACGCAGAGCTTCGTGATGTCGAGAGCGCAAAATGACAAAAGTCGCGAGAGGACAAAAGAGAATTCAGCCCCCTATTTATAGGTGGTGACCCCGGAGCTTCACGATGCGTCCCGCCAACGCCATGCATTGCGACACGTCCTAACCACGTGACCATTGTTCCCCTCGCATGCCCTCTTCATGATCTACCACCGAAAAATGCCAATAATTTTGGCGATTTTCCCTCAGACATCGACCCTTGATCCCTCCGCAGCTCCAAGTCTGAGGGGGGCCATTTGTTGGCGCCAAAATATTAGACGCAAAGAGAAGAAAAAGAAGCCTGTGCGCTGCCTCGTGAAGCGCAGCCACAGAGGACACCCAAGCAATGCGGCTGGCGCGAAGCCCTAGAGGCGGTAACGCTCCATGAACGCCCTGACGTTCGCAAGCCCGCTGCGAAGCAGAGGAGGTGGTAACCCTCTGCGAACCCTGTTGACGTTTGCGACCCACCACAAAGAAACCGCATCCCCTTCTCACCGCGTGAGCTCTGCTTCGCGGCACCCCTTTCCTATAAATATCGGGCTCCCCCTGAGCCCTCCGGATGGACCATCTGACCTTTTCACTTCTCCGCTCCCGAATCGCGAATCGCAAATCACCATTCGCCCCGGAAATCATGAGCTCTTCGAGGTATTTTTGCTTCGCGAGAGGACTTTGCATTGTCTCATTTTGAGCCCCTCTTCCGAGAGGTATGCCCTTCGCGAAGCCCAAGGGCCTTCGCGAAGGAAGGGGACCCCAAAGGGGACCTGAGCAGCTACAGAGCATTCAAGCTTCGCGAAACACCCATCCTATACATGTTACTCATATGCCAAGGCAGGATCACAATACTTCACAAAGTGCATTGCTGAGCAGCACCATGCTTCGTGAGGCACCTCTGTTTCGTGAGGTAGTGCTCCATGAATGTTATTCCACATCGTGAAGCACCTCCCATCCGCACCCCTGACCCATGCTAAGGCCAAGGAACTCCACTTCATGAACCACACCCCTTCGCAAGTGTTTTCCACTACGCAGAGCACCCGAGTCCTACAAGGCCCCAACCTGTGGACCCCTCTACTTGGCAATTACTCTTCCCGTGCAACCCTCCAGGATTGCACGATGTGAATTCAAAGTCCAATGGATGACACCACCCATAGTTTTTCTTTGCCTAATGCTTCTTTGCATAGGACCGCTAATGTCTATTTCTTCTTCGCATAGCCACGCTAATGTGGACCCCTCGATGGTTCTCTCTACGACCCCCTTCTATATTGCCTTCCTGATGCCTTCCCTCCTACATGGAGCAGAGGGTAACGGTTATGTAAGTCCTAGGGGTGCGGAGTAAGACCACCTCATCTGAGCTATAGGAAGTTAAACTTCCTAGCACTTCATCCTCAACTCGTGACGTTAAACTGTGACCTGACCCCATGCCTCTCCGTAGGGTCCCCCCAGCTCGGACATTCTTTTCGCTGCTCATCTCCATGGGAATAGAATCTTCCTCACATGGAATGAGATCCTCCCGCTGCGGTGTGTCGCACCCCGGGCCTCCATCCTGGAGTAAGTACCAACACCATGGGCCGCCTAACGCGTAAGACCCTCCTCATTTCCAAAGGATACACCTTTCATGATGTGATCGTCAAGTCCCTGAAACCTCTTGTTTCTCACACCGAGCATGACTCATGTGAGCTTCGAGTAAGCACTGACCCCGACCACCACATCAAGTGAACTACGAGGACTTTGATCCATGTTAAGGCATGGTACTTAGGAAGTATCCATGAGGTTCAAGCCCACCACTCAGTCGTCTCTTCATGTCGAGTTCTGCCCACGTCCAGCATGATGTTAAACTGTATGCCCCTTTCCAGCATGACATTAAACTGTACATCCAACCTGAACTACGTGGTCTTTGATCCGTGCTAAGGCATGGTACATAGGAAGCCTCCACGAGGTTCAATCCCACCACCACCTGGACCCCTGGTCCTCCTTCACATCAGCCATCCGGTGTCCAACATGAACTACAAGATCTTTAATCCATGCTAAGGAATGGTACATAGGAAGCCTCCATGAGTTTCAATCCCACCACCACCGGGACCCCTGATCCTCCTTCACATCAGCCTTTCAGTGTCCAACCTAAACTACATGGTATTTGATCCATGCTAAGGCATGGTATGTAGGAAGCCTCCACGAGGTTCAATCCCACCACTAGTGGACCCCCCAGGTTCACCTTCATGTCGGCCTTCCGACGTCCAATTTGAACTACGTGGTCTTTGATCCTTGCTAAGGCATGGTAGGTATGAAGCCACCACAAGGTTAAAGTCCACCCGGACCCCTAGTCCCCTCACGTCGGTTCACTGACCCCCTATCCTCAGGCCGCCTCCGAGCGTAAGCCCCATTCCATGCTCAACTACACAGACTTTGATTCTCTACCAAGGGGATACGTAGGTGGTCTCTTCGAGGCTCATGCCCATCACCTCCATCATCTCCACAATGGACCCCATTTCACTCCCCTTCAAATCCATGAAATTCCTCCTCATCCATCCTGATTCTCACTCGATCTACCACATCTCGGTGAAATCATGTCACCCCATTCCATTCCACAGCATTTGGGAATCCACCCACGGGCTGGTCCGACTCCGGTGTTCACCTCAAGGGGGGGATTCCTTGAACTGATCCACTCTAGTTAGTGTTCCAATCAGCACAACCCGTCTTTTCTGGACGTTAAACTTGCTGCATACCCCGTGTTAAACATGGGAAGCTGAGGAAAACCTCAGATACATGCCTATGGCTTACAATACCCCGTGTTCGACATGGGAGGCCTCAGGATTCCGTGCCCTCGAGAAGCCCTATAATAAGAGACCAACAAAAGACATGCCAATTTCCTAGCATTCAAACATGTTAATGATGCCTCGACATGACTACTCCCCCAACTGAAGGTTTCATCCCTAACCAACCCTTTGGAATGTCTTGACAGAAGCAGTGTAATTAACTGGCTTCCATGAAATGATGGCACTAGGAAGAGTTTCACGAACAATGTATTAAATCTATGAGGGAGACCCAGACTAGGTGATGAGCTCTGAGGAAGAATCCATAGAAGGAAGAACCGACATCCCATCATCCCATTTCAATCAAGGAGTAGACGTTCCTGAACAAGGATTTTATGCCTCCCGCCTTTGGAAAGTGGGAATGCGGATAAAAAGAAAGCCGCGCCTGTCGCGCCCAAGTGGACGGATGCGCACGCCCTGACGAAAGCGTCGGAAACAATGATAACTATATTTTCTTGTTGTATTATTTGTTGTTTCAGAGTGTCCTACCAAGTATTGTTATGTTAACCTCTGGATGGTCTTTGACCACACGTATTGTGTTTTGTGTTGATGATTGACCGTTTGACTGAGTCTCAGGCAAACCATGACCAAACAGTTCTTAGTGAGATCAACTAGACTAGGTTGTGTTCCCGTGGATTCTAATTGCTATCCCAATTCCTATATTCAGGTTGGACATGTGTTTTATACTCTATGTGGTCAGCTTTTATATGTACATTTTTACTTTATTTTACCTCATATTGTACTCTGGTTATGAGTTTTAGATGTACTCAAGCATGTTTGATAATTTTTTTTTACATTTCAACATTGTATAAGCTTGAAGATTTGCCGGTGTGTGTGTGTATGTACATTGGCTAAGGCATCCCTTGTTAGGGATATAACATATCAATGATAGTCTCTAACCCCTATCCTATTAGAGGCAGGCTTGGGGAGTCTCAGAGTGGGTCCCATTAGGATGGGTCTTGAAAGTGTGGTGTCAGAGTAGTCAATTTTACTTTAGGATCGAGTGTATGTGATATTGGATTCAGGTAAAAATGATAAGTGTTTTGGGTTTGACATTTACTCCATGGAATCCGGTGTTGGTGAGGTGGCCGACGCATCCATAAGCCATGAAACTGATCAAATTTTTTTCAACTCGGTAAATGAGTACATTTGTTGTAGGGAAAATAGTGGTACATGCATCATATATGAATTGGTTGTTTCCATGTCCTTATTAGGTTATCTCTCTAGATATACTCATTGACCAAGGTATATATATAATTTTTAGATTCCTCCATGTTGTATGATAGATAGGATTCAGCATGATCACTTTGATGATCCCCTTAGCGTTGAGGCCTTGATACAAGGAATATTTCTCTAGATGTTACCTCCAGGAGGTTTACCATCCATACCACCACCTATAGAGTAGCACGCGGTACATGCAATATCAGTGGATGAGGTGGAAAAGCTAAGTGCACCTCATGAGTATCAATGATAGAGATCCCTAAGGATCCAAGGAAAACCCAACCCACAAGTGGATGAGGACTAGATTTGATGCAGCCACCTGAGGTTTCTATCTATTTGGGACACCAACATATCCTATTGTGGTCCAGTCATCAAACCATCTATGTGGCTCAGTAGGGAGATGGGTGGGTCAGTGAACCAATTATACAATAATGTGACTCTTTCACGAAAATAGTTCTACCTCATTTTTTAGAGTGTATTTCTCACAAGATTCATCAAGATATATATTTGTATCCTGGAGATTCTGTAGCTCAAGTAGGGTATCACCACAATAGATGAGTATTCATTGAGGTTTAACAACCTATCCAGGTACTCTATGGATATGGTTTGAGATCGGTTCTTCTAGAATCAGTCCTTCGAGAGAGGTATTTGTAGATACATACAATCTAGTGTTATCCCAATGTGCCTTCCTAACTATGATGGGGTTCTATATGGAGATTTTGTGGTCAATGGTTTGTTGGATGAGTAGATATAGTCGGTGATTGTCTATAGTGGGAATGTAAGAGTAGAGACTTCCGCAGTAGGGAGTCAAAGATAGTCTTAGGGATATGAAAGGATGAGACAATTCTGGAGGAGGACCTAGGAAATAGGATCTACAGTTCAGGGCTCATAGGGTGGTTCATGTCTTCCTAGATAGAGGTTGTTCTACTCATGTAATGATTAAGTACATATTTCATTAGATGGTCTGAGGTGTTGTACATATGCTAGAGAGACCTTTTATGGGACACAGTGGTAGGGAAAACAGCTAGAGAATGTAATTATTCATGGTGGATATTGTTTTCTCATAGATGGAAAAATAACAGGAGGTGGTCAACATTTTCTCTTGTTACCCCCACCTCCCCTAGGTGGTCTATGCTTGGCTCTGGGAGCTGAGCACATGGGTTGGGATTGCTTCTGGAGGACGATGCCTATGACCCAGAGGCTCCAGGATTGATTTGAGGTATGATCTATGTATCTTCTACATTATCTGAATTACAAATAGGCACATGTGATAAAAGTTTATTTATTTACATAGGAATTATATAATAAATATCGATTCAGGTTGAACTTTTTACTGAAACCTTACTCTGGGAGTCTTCAATTATAGAAGACTCAATGATCACACACTTGTTCTGATATTTTGACCCTACCCTGGGAGGTGAGAGTGTCATTTGGAATATCTTGGTAGTATAATTGAGGCCTTATTTCATCATTATTAGTATGGATTTTTTATCCAAATTTCGAGCCCAAATTGATTAGTTTAGGTGAATGGTGCAATATGTTTACCGTTATGGAACCATGTTCTTATTTTTTGGGGAAAAGGAAACCCGTGATGCGTAGGCTGAACTCATGCATGTGAGGGTGCATCCAATTACTCATTTGATTGACAACCTATCCCTTGGTGTAGTGGATTTTGTGAGTTCCCAATTTCCTATAGTTGTGGCAGAGTACAATGATTTCTTCCTTGAGGATGTTATAGGTTTCAATCAATAATGAGAGATAGAATTCATCATTGATATACACCCTGTGATGACAAAAATATTTGTGCCATCATATCAGTTGGATCCCATAGAGAATCACAAGGCGAGGTTGCAGTTGATGGAATTACAAAAGACGAGATTCTTTGGACCAAGGGTTTTACAATAGGAAACCTTAGTTTTGTTTTCCAAGATGTAAGATGAGAGCATGGGGTTGTGTGTGGACTACCATTGCTGAACTAGGTGACCATAAAAAAAGAATTCAATAACCAGAATCAATGACCACTTTGATCAATTGATATTGGCACGATAGTTCTCTATGGTTGAGCTCAGGATATGCTTTCACAGACAGTGAGTATAGGATTCCGATATACAAATAAAGATATCGATATGTCACTACAGTCACTATGAGTACTTGGTGATTCTATTTGGTATGAAAAACTCACTAGTAGTGTCAATGTGAATCATGAAATGGATCATTCTACAATACTTATACTGGTTCATAGTATTCTTCATTGATAATATCGTTATATAATTAGTATTTGAGGAGGATAATGGAAAAACATGAGGATAGTTGTAGACATTATCTAATGGAACTAGCTTTATAGAAATCTCTTGAAGTGTCAGTTATAGATTCAAATGGTTTACTTTATGGGACAAATTATACTAGTAGATATAGTAGTATAGGACCCATCTAAGGTTGAGTCATTTTTAGCTGGGGAACCAACTAAATGAGTGATGGAGGTGCAATGATTTCTTAGGTAGGTAGGCCATTAAAAAAGAATCATTACTGATTTCTCTATGATTTTAGAACCTATTCAATATTTGATTTGGAAGGGGAATCATTTTGTGTGGATAGAGAGTTTCCATTAGGCTTTCCATCAGTTGAGGTAGTGTTTTATGAGAGCTCCCATATTGTGATTTCCTTAGTTGGGTTCCATGAATGTAGTGTTCTATTATGCATTATGGATTTTTATTGATTTTGTTCTAATATAGGGGAAAGAAATTAATCCCTTTGGTTTATTCTAATTGGGACCATATGATAAGAACTATTTTACCCATGACCTTGATGTAGTAGTGGTGGTCTGCACATTGAAGATGTGGAGGTACTACCTGATGGGAGAGTAGTTTATCATCTACCCCACTCTGAAGTGTCACAAATAAGAATTATTTCAAAAAAATCTTAACTTGATATAGATGTGAAGGATTGAGTTCTTATAGGATTATGAATTTGAAATTTTATATACTCAATGGAAGGAAAATGTGGTAAAAGGTGATCTCATTAGAAGATATTGTTGTTTGTTGCTCAATGAGGCATTTGAGTAGTTATCCTCGGTGCAGTTATCATTTTTTGATTGAGATAGAGAATCATACCTCTAGTCTATGGTTGTTTCCCCTCTGATCTAGCACCAATTCACGGAGAAATTGCTAGGGGAAACCGAATATGATACCCAATATACATATATATATATATCCATTGGATATCCTCCTGATTGATTTACTAAAGGTGGGGTGCATGTCATTATTTTACAATGATACCCTATGGCACCGATGATGTTACAGGAGGAGGTTCTAATATGGTTTAATACATATCCTTTAGGGGTACATCTATGTGTGGAAAAGATATACCATGACCTTCGAAATTAGATTTAGAGGCCATGGATGAAGAAAGTATTTGTAGAGTTTTTCTCTTGATACTTTACTTGTAAACTAGTGAAGGTTCAACACCATGTTCCTGCTACTTTATCTCAACACCTTGAGGCTCTAGAATGTACGTGAGGTGTGATATCTATAGATTTATTTATGGGATAGCCATATATGTATATGGGACATGATACCATCTTGGTGATCATAGAATGACTCACCAAATCAGCCCACTTTTTTGTTATACAAGGAAGAGTTCATTTGAGAGTTTCAGATGCCTCTACATACATGAGATAGTCTAACTCCCGGGAGTCCCATTAATTATTATCTCTAATAATGATTCTTTATTTACATCCTGATTGTGGAAGGGATTACATGAGGCATTTGGGACTCATCTATGCTTGAGCGTAGGGTTTCACCACCAAAATGACAACTTGAATGAGCAGACCATTCATGTTCTAGATGATATGTTGGGAGTTTGCGTGATGGACTTTTTCCATATTAGGGAAGATCACCAAACACTTTTAGTGTTTCCATAAAAATCATCTACCATTCCACCATCGGTATGGTACCATTCGAGGCTTTTTATGGGAGACCCTATAGGTCACCATATTGCTAGACTGGCATAAGAGAGTAAACACTAATGGGACTAGAGTTGGTGAAAGCTACATCAGAGAAGGTGTAGATTATTGAGGAGAAGATGAAAACTTCATAGAGCCACCTATAGTCTTACCCTGATAGGAGACAAATTTTTTTGGAGTTCAAGGAAGGAGACCATGTGTTTTTATGGGTTTCACCTTGATGTGGATTATGAATATTTGTCTGGGGTGTCAATCTATATCTGAGGATCATCATCCCTTTGTAGATACTACATAGAGATGGAGAGTTGGAATACTTCTAAGCTCTACCTCTATAGTTAGACCTGGTACATGGCATCTTCCTTGTGTTGCAGGTGAGGAGGTACACGCATGGCACATCACACATTACTGATTATGGTGATATATACCTTGAGGTTGTAGAAACCTTTAATAAGTACCAAGGAGTGATAGATAATTTGTAGAAGAGGATTCATCATTGGAGATTGATTCACTTTGTTTGTGTTCAAGGGAAACATGATAATCTCTTGGATAGAACATGAGAGCAGGAGGCACATATTTTTTCTCAGTACCCACATATTTTTGTGTAGACATTGTTTTGGATTTTTTGAGATGTAATTCCCCAAGGATGGGAGAATTTAATGTCACATATTTTCTATATGTTTGATTTGGACATTATATAGATTATTTTTGAGACCATGTGCTAAAGAGGCATGTGATTCTGAGTCCGGATGTACCCAAAATAAATTTTTGAAATATATGAAATATATTAAATAGAAAATAGTTGTAGTTTTCCAATCCAAAAGTGAATTAATTTATAATATAGTTTTTCAATCCAAAATATGTGGGCACCATTTAGTTTAAAATGAGGGTTTTTCCTTGGGAACAACTTTACATTAGTTGGTGTAGGCTATTTGTAGAAAAGTTATCACTGGCGCTGAAATGAATTAGATAATTGAATCAATTATTTTACTTCATTTGTGATGAAATAGTAATTAAAAATATTTAAATAGAATATTATGTATAAATATAGGGGTTACACACATAACCCAAGAAGAGATAAAAAACCTTTAGGAAGAGTTTTATAGAATTCTCTTAGGTGAACCATGATAGGATCATGGATTGATGATCAGTGCACATCTTATTTGAAGGATCTATATAATGAATGAAACAAAGCTCCATTTTTCACTAGAGATCGATCCAAATCTTGTAAGGGCATGTTTCTTATTCCATTATTCCCCATTCTTGAATTCTGTGATGAATGTTAATTAATAAATATACATATTGATCCACGGTTCTATCATTATGTTGGATTTATTATTTTTCATGGATTTATTTGGGAGAATATCTTTTTGGTTTTGATTATTCCTATTATTTTTATAATGGATACATATTGAGATTGATATGAATATTGATCATGGTTCATTCCTCTAATATAGTTTTTTTCTTTTTTTCCTTTTCATCATTCATCAGGGGCATTCAACATTTGTCCCATAGCTCAATAAATACTGCTCAATGAATATTTTTGAACTTGTTTCTTGTAGAAACGATATAATTTTATAGATCTAGGATCCAAACAACATGAAGAAGGTGTCACAAAGAGAACTTGTCAATAACAAAGAGAGAGGATACCATATTTTTCATTATTTTTTCTATTCTTTAGCCCACAATGAAGAATGAAGAGTTAATCCCTTTTCTTGTAATATTCATTGAAGGAACACATAGTTTGACAATGTAAAGGCCAATAAAAGTTGGGATCTTATATTTAATGAAATGACACTCACCGGATCGAAGGTTGGATTTTCTAGATCCAAAAGGTAGATGATCTAGACTTTGGGAAAATTCTACAATACATGGTGTGTAATCTGGATTTTCACATCATATACCCCCCTAGATTGGTGGATACGATTTCAGAAAAGAGAGTAATATCATACTTCATGTGGATCAACCTACATGACATGTAGAACCTCCATAGATACTCATCTTTTACATCAGAAAGTACATGGACATTGGGTGGAGTACAAGATATTCCTATATAGTGTTTACTCTGGAACACAGATCTAGGTTCGACCAAGTATGATGGAAAAGTAGTGTACCCGCACACAGACATGGGTCCAAGGGATAAAGCCTTGTACTATCCCATGGGAAGAGTACATAGGCAGTCTACATACCCTGTAGTACTACGTGGTCATTTCATGATGTCATGGGCTGTTTACATGGGCATGACCCAACATCAATGGACATGGCATGTGACACCAAGTACACACTGTGTACTTTTCTATGAAAGGTTTGGTTCTATTTTCCTATGTATCATAGACATGTTGCATCAGGATTTTATCCCCTTATCCTTTCCATGAGGGTTATTATTGAATCATTTCATACTCATAGGACAATAATCCATTCATCGTGGATTCTTGGATAGAGTCACTAGAATCCCTCTAAGAGGCCTATAGTGAGATACTATATTCATATTCATTCCCTAGGTCTTGGTATCAAACTGAAAAAAACTACCTAGGTACAAGTCGTATACTTAGTAAGGTTAATCCAGATTGAGTTGTTGGTATCATCCAATGGTATTCATAGTGATCCTCATGTATGTATCATTTTCTATTGAGACTATTAGCATGTTCCTTCTCATGAAGAGACCTGATGAGCTATACCTCTCAAATGAATGTCATTAATGATATCAAACATAGGATTTATCTATCCCGGATGAATTATTTGTGAAATATCAAAAATTGAATCATGGGGATAGTATTTTATGGTTGTGGATTACCTATATATTTTGTGCCTTTATTGTGTACATCTGGAGATTCTTGTCACATGTATTATAGACATATACCATTATATAGATGATTTTATTTCCTTGTTTTGTGATTTTTGGTTTTCAGGTGTCCTAGTGAGTATTGTTATACTCACCACTGCATAGTCCTTTCTGGTACATGTCATGTCTATACAGACGATTGAATTTTTTCAAAGAGTCCAATATAGACCCAGACAAGACAGTTCTTAGTGAGGCCAGAATAAACGATGTGCATTATTGCATCTTTCTGACACCATTATTAGTACATAATTTCATTTGGACATGTGTTTCAAATTGTTTTGGAAGCCATGTATTTGACCTTGTTTATTTTTTTACTTCATATCATAATCATGTTTCAGGATTTATATATATGAATTCATGGTTGTTCAATTTTTTTAAATTTTTTCATTGAATAGGCAAGGATATGTGTGCGTGTATACATGTACTTAGGCTAAGGCCTCCCATTTTAGTGATATACTTCTCAATGCTCGTATCTAGACACTAGCCTCTTGAAGGCGAGCTTGGGGATCTACAACACAAGCCCTACAAGGATGTGTCATGAATCATTAGATTTCTTGTGGATGAAAGGTCACACATGAGCGTTTAAATATTAGTATAGTTCACCACATCCCACATATAATTATTATAATTTTCTCAAACCACAACCATAAAATCCACTGTGAGTAGGATTTCATGGCATCTATTCTACTAGTATCTTGTTTTTTTGACTAGTTATCATCCATATAATTTTACGAATGAATTCTACTGAAGAAATCCCAAAAAGGTAAGTGGTAATGGAAAGATTTATTTAGAATAAATTATCTGAAAAGACTCATAATTTTATTAATGATGTTATCGAGTATAAATTAGGGGAGTAGTAATGTCTCAAGTAATAATATTTTTATCTTAATTACTATAAAAAATAGAATAAGTTTTATTCTTCATCAGTAAGATGATTTAGTGGTAATTACATTCAATATTTTTGATGTGTGGTATACGAATAATATTCAACATGTATCATATTTTTTATATGTTCGTTTGGAAGGTCAATCTTATCTAGTTACTCATAAGATTCCAGAATAGCTTGTAAACTTTTAGATTTATAAGGATAACCAATTTTTGATTCTTACTTATAATAATGTAAGGAAATTGGTTCCTCTAAAACCAAATGCATTGGTTGTAACTTTTTTAAAGCATGTATGTCTTATCCCATATAATTTGGATATTGATACTATTAATGTCTTGGTTATCTGCATTTTGTATTTTCTGGTCTATATGAGGAATTACAATATTGTGATGTTTTTTATCATTAATTGATGTTGTTAGTAATAGTTCAATGATGATTATAATTTCATTATTTTTTTTTCATTTTTTTTAAATTTCATGATTCTGATGGTGATAAAGAATCCTAAAATTAGAATTTAATAGAAGGTTTATTTGATATGTGAAGAAAACATTTATAGAATGATGTATGTTTTTTTTGAAAATTAAATTATTTGATGAAAATTGGATAAAGATGTGTATGATGGTGATTCCTATTAGTTAAAGAAAATTATTCATGAGAAAATGTAAAGACAGTTCTTATCCACCAATACTAAAAATAAAGTTAACTCAGTGAATGATAGTTCATATAGAGTGGTGATGAAATATACAAATGAGAAAATGACATGGTATCCAATGTTTGGTATGGATAAGGATGATTCCAAATAATTTATGGAAAAAATATGATGATTTAAAAGTTTAAAAGAACAATAATATGAAAAAGAAAAGGATTGATAATGTTTTTTTCAAATTCATTTGAATTGAGTGGAATGAGGAAATTTATATTTCTTTGTTGGTAATGAATAATGATATCTTTTAATATCTAATATTTTTAGTAATTCAACTAATACATACTCTGACTGATGTTTCTCAACAAAATATACAAGAGAAAGAAAAAAGAAAGAACTTTCAAATTTCTTGTATATGTTAAAAAATGTAAAAATAATATCATTTAAGGTAATGTTCAAGAGTGTTTTATATTTTATTGAAAGTAATATTTTAAGATTAATAAAACATTGGAAAGATATTTATAAAATTAATTATAAGAAGAATCAAAAGAATATTTCAGAATAAGAAGAATAAGTCAAAGAAAAAGAATAGATTTCTTCAAAGACATGTTATTTTACTTCTATAAATGAGAAATATTCAGAGAAAGAAGTTTATGAGAAGAGAAAAATTCTAATAAAAAAATAAAAAATATTAAATCTCATGCAATGATATTGTATCGGGGTCACTCTAATAATAACAATGATGTTGTCATATTATTAGAATCTATGAAAGGGATATACAAAGAGAAAGAAAAAGATTAAGTGAAAGAAGACATTGGTAATTATAGTCTAAAAGCTTCTGATGTGTCATTAGATTCGTCTAATTTTTTTGAAATCCAATCTAATCAATGTGTTTAATAAATATTTACTTAGTATAAAGAATCAATTAAGAAAAAAGTTGATGCAATTATGTTTTATCCTAATATAGAATCACATTATAAGAATATTTAGAGGATATTAAATATTTTATAAAAATTATATTCTTTGAATCATTTAGCTGAAACCCTTCTTCAAAAAGACGTTGATTTCATATCCATTAAATTTGAATCTATAGAAACAATAATCTGGTTATAGAAGATCATTACATGATTTACATAAATGGAAGGAGACATACAATTTCATAATGATCAATTTAATGATGTTTAGAATTAATATTTAGGTACATATAATTCTTTTGGAATGTCATGATATTATGATTCTTAGATGTTTAATAATATATATTTGTTGAAGTATTTTACAGAATCATATTTTCAGGAGATTTGGAATTTGATGTAAAGAATGTGAAACATAAAGAAGAAGATGTGAAGATGAAATCATAGAATATAAATATCCAATTGTTTAAATAAGTGTTTGTCTATTTAAATTAATATATTTGAATATTTCATATTCTATAAGATATGGTTTCCAAGTTAAATTCATCAATAGCAGAGATGTATAAGATTCATGAGGAATTCTGAATGATTAATGTTATTTTCATAAATTTTTAGAAGAAGTGTTGATTTTTTCTCTAAACTCTTAATGTTGTAAAATAAAACTTTTCAATGAATATTTGTTTAAATGAGTCTTTCTACATTTATTTTCCATTTATATTCTTTTATAATAATATTTTCATGAATTTTATTTACATTTTATTGGATGAATGTTATTTTAATCCAAATTGTATCATTGTTTTATTATATAAAATTTAATATACTTTCTATATCTCATATTATTTTTGAAAATCCAAAAAAGGAGAGAATTTATGAAAAGAGAATATTAGAGAGAATTTTTTTAAGATTTTAATTTCATATTAATGCTTGATATTATTGTTGGATAATGTCTATTGAACAAAAATGGAGAAAAAATGATAGGGGAATAAAATATAGAAAGGGTAAGAAGAGTTTTAAAGTAGATGAATTGTATGGTGTTCATAAAAATATAATGGGATTGTATTTTGTTCAGTGTTATTAGTTTTTATCATTATTTGTTGTGTTTTTTTCTTTAAAAAAGGGATAAATTTTTAATTAAAATGATTTATATTCTATGCAATCTATCAATAGTCTTTAAAACTACCACACACATTCTTATAAAGAATATAGAAAAAACATTATATTTTTTTATTGCTTTTAGAATGTTTTTCAAAAATAATATTTTTTAGGATGAAGAAATCATTCCGAATGAACAATTATAAAATTTTTACAATACCTATAGGACATCAAATTGACTATGTTTAGCCTAAAACTTTTACAATGTTTGTTTCTTGGTACATAAAGTATTCATTCCACCAGACTCATTGTGTTTAGTCAATCTTATTAACGATGTTTGTTCCATCGAACTAAATGAGTTTTAGTCTATGAAACTAAGTATATTTATTCCATTAGGATGATAATGTTTGGAAAATTATGCTATCATAGCTTTGATCTAATAAACTTACCATTATTTATTCCATTAGAATAATAAATTATATAATAAAATGATGATGAATTATTTTTACCAGATTGAATACTTTTAAAAGCATTGTAGTGATTATATCCAAATGATATCAAATGAATATATATAAAACATGTTAATCATTCCAGATTATTCTTATCTGAGGCCTTTGAAACCATCATTGATAATAACATAATTTTTCCATTTGAGGTGTGCATATAAGTAGAGATGTATTCAAAGATATGGGAGATGATACTTTTGTGTCTCATCCCATCAGATGTTTTCTCTACTATAACATCTTGTAACTTAATCTTTGTATTTTTTTGAGTTTCATTTTTAAAAAATTATAAGTGGTTATTTTAATTTTCTTATATACTTTTTATTTTTTATAATATGTGTCTAATTTGAGTTTAGATTGAGGGATAATAAAAATAAAAAGACTGTAAATTTCAATTTTCGTGATCGAGGGCTTCTCGGGATTGGATGAAAGAGTAAATTCTAATCTTTGTGATTGAGGACATTGAGGATATGGAATGATAGACCCCGTTGTTTGGTTTAAAACCCATTAAATCCCATGGAATGGTTAGTGACTTCATTAACTCTTATGGTTAAAAAGTATAAATATTTTATTATTATTTTTCAAAGTCATTCTTAATTATGTTTTAAGGGAATTTTTTGTTTGTTTTTTAATATGTTTTTATTTTATACTGCACAGTTGTGTAGAAATATTATTTTACTATAATTTACTTAGATATTATTGTATGGATATAGTATGTGATAGATATAGAATAATTAAACATTAGATGATATATGTTTCTGATAAATCAATCTGAATTTTTTTGTGTATTTTGTTTAGTTTAGGTTTTAGACATTAATTCACCCCTCTTATAGGAGTTTTGTACTCATAAATAGAAAATTATATTTTTTCAAAACAAATTGAGTATGAAGTTACACCCACTCCATACACCTCTCCACATCCCTCCCAATGTGTTCCAATGATCTTAAGAAGCACCTCTTCATCTTTTAGAAGAACCCTTTCAAGGTAAGGGATCCTCTCATCCTCCTCCACCTTATTCAATAAATTTATTGTTATAATGAAATTTCAAATCCAATCTATCATGCCAAAATATGTTTTTAAACATAAATATTTTTTTCATTATGATATTCATATAATAAAAGACCCGTCTTTCACTCTTAATAAAAACAACTATGAATCATTCTGTACACCCATTATTTTAACAAAGTTATCCTTTGATTTTTACACTAAAAATATTTTTTGTTGAATACCCCCCCCCCCCATTTTCAGTTATGGGTATTCAACTAAATTTATGTATCCTTCATTGAATAGGGAATTCCATATATAAAACCCACACATCTTTATCATGTGGTAAATATTGATGAAATATCTTCATGAGTTGTATGATCTGTGTGGAAGATAAGTGCATGTACATAAAATGAATGTGGAAAGTTGGCCCAGAATTATATATAGCTACAATGAAATGGGTATTGATTTATCACATGGGAAACCATTTATGGTGCAACATAGGTTACCCTTAGTACACTATGTTTTATTGTCTCTATGACTAGCCATGATTTATTCTTATGAGGTCATGTTTTATGTTTTTTCCACATTACCCTGTTGTCTATATGTTTCCATATTACAATATTAAATGATGTTTCTGATTATGATTTTAAACATTATATTTATTCATGTTATGCCTATTGACTCAAATATGTTGTTTTCTGTTATGATATTCTTTTATTATTAAACTACTTGGATTTATAGCTCACCCCTTTCTTATGTATATCTCCGAGTTACCACCATTCAATTTTAGAATAGAAATAGAATGATATGAAATATTATAGTGTTTTTAAATAATTTCATTATATATTTATTCAGGTTGTTATGGTATATATCAAATTTCCCAAGGACGATAGATATAAAAACCGTCCAAATATTTATTAACTATTCATTTATGTAATATATCAAGAGTAAAGTGTATTAATGTTATGAATTTTTATAGTTGGGTTTTGTGGAATGTATAATTATTTTTTGGGAATTAAGATAATAAGGCCTTAGAGAAAGACTTAGAGACATTAAAAAACATAGTAAAACATAAATAATTATTTTCTATGGTACAGAGTAAGTTCTTTCTAAGAGAAAAAATACCTTTCTGGATAACAATAATTGGTGTGGTTCATACATAGTTGTACATAGGGGTAATAAACACAAAAAGAACCACTGGTATTTTACTCAATAGTCAATTAGTTCTTGACAATTATGTCTCGAAACACACTTGGTTTCACACAAAAAAGTGATATTATTTGGTAAAGTCGCAATATTTGCATGAAAAATTCTTAAGGGAACAAAAATACCTTTAAAATTTCAGTTTTATGAAAGAGATCGTGGATAAATTTGATTGAAAATGAGAAATTATTCAGTTAACATATATGTGATATTTATATTTTTTTACAACAATGTTCATTTCTCCCTTTTATGTATTTAATAATTTTAAAATTATCATCCCTAGTTCTATTTTGGATGAAGTAAGTGAACATAATTGTAATAAAATAATTAATTCAAATTTTATCATCCATTAAATAATTATGAATATACTATGTGGAAATGGTTTAATTCCTTCATTCATATCATTCATGTTTAATAAAACAATTCATAAAAACACATCCAATCAGAGAAGATGGTTTGTTGATAAAGATGAAAATAGGTAAATTATACCATCCTAATTATATAACTCCCCCCTATAAATTTTTTTGGCTAAAATTCCAAACAAAACTTATGATACCACATTGATAAAAATTAAATACAATTCTGGGTACATAGGGAATTTCAATGTATAGATCCAACATATGTATTTGAGATTAGGAAATCAACCTTCATAGACTGAATTCCCCTCTGATCTTATACATGTGCAAGGAAGAGGATGAATCTCCTTTGGAATCATCACCGCAATAATTGATATTATATCTATATAAGAAATAATATCTACCAACAATGATTTAGATTAAGGAAAAGATCATCCTTGATGACATGAACAATGATATGGAATATAATGATGAGTTTCCCAAATAATTTCTTGGTCTTCCTCCAAGCCACGAGGTTGATTTCTCTACTGATCTTATACTAGGACACTTCTAGAATCTAAGACTCCATATAATGTTTTTAGTTTTGAACATAAAGAGTTGAAAATTAAAATGATTTAGAGTCTTGATAAATGGTTGATACGCCTATGTTCTTCACCATGGGGTGCAATGGTCCCCATTTTAAAGAATAAGTATTGGTAAATACAACACTGTATTGATTATTATGATTTTGACAAGTTCATGATAAATAACATGTGTCCACTACCATAGATTGATTACTTGTTTAATGAACTATTTGGATCCCAGTACTTCTCTAAAGTTACTTTTTGGTTGGGATGTTATCATGTATAGGTGAAGAAGGGGGAGATATACCCAATACTAGTTTTCATGCATGGTATGAGTAAAATGAAATTATATTGAGTCTATTTATTCTTATTAATGCTCCAGTAATATTCATAGACTAGATGAATATAGTCTTTTGGGATTACCAAGAAAAAATTTTGGTCGGTTTTATACATGGTATTCTTATCAATAGCAAAATAAAAGAGTAACATTAGGATAATTTAAATAATATGCTGAAATACATTCAGAAGGGAGGGTTTAATGATAACTATAGTATATGAAATATTTTGTTTGATAAAGTAGAATTCATGGGGATGATTATCACAAATAAAGAAATATATGTTGATCCATAAAAAATAGATGTAATTGAAGTATGTCATCCACTAACATCTATGATGGAAATCCCTAGTTTCTTTGGACTATCTAGGTACTATATTTGATTTGTGAGAAACTTATCCTGGCTATCAATCCCTCTAACGAATATTACAAAGAATGGAGGTAATTTTATTCCAGATGATGAGTATGAGGTGAGTTATAAAGTGTCAAATATTAGGCTAATCACTAAACTAATGCACACATTAACCACTAGTGGGGAAGTAATCTTTTACAATGATTCATCTAAAAGGGTCTTTTATTGTGTAATCATACACGGTGAACAATTGATAGCCTATTCCTAACCCTAATTTAAGAACCACGTGAATAAATTCCCAACCAATATAGTTGAATTAGATAATGTGATACTTACATTGATGATTTGGACACAAGATCTATATGTGCATAAGTGATATGCATACTAATAAAAAAAGACTCAAGTATATATTCACAAAAAAGGATCTCAAAATTCACCAAAAATATTAATTTGATATTATCAAGGATTATGATTTCTCAATCCATTATCATCCTAATAAGGAAGGAAAAGTGAAAAATTCTCTTATTTGAAATGATCCTACAATCCACTCAATAAAATGAATTGAATGAGATAAAAATTACAAGGACATGAATATTAAGGAAATGAGAATCATAAAAGTAATATCATCCTACCTTGATCAAATAAAGGCCCAACCATCAATTATTAAAAGGATCGTGGAGGCTCAAAAAGAGGATGAGGGGCTATAGAAAATGGTATAAAATGATCAAGAGTTATACTTTTCTAAATTTTGAATTATAATTTTTGTAACCTAAGTATGTTTCCTATGAACAATAGGGCTAAATATGGAACTTCTTGATGATGTGGATAGCTCCACCCTCTCTATTCTTCCTGGAAGCACTAATATGTATAAAATATTTAATCAAAAAATTATGGTGTCATAACATAAAGAAGTAAATTGTAAAAATTTTAGGTTAATTATTAGTATGAAAATAATTCAAGGTTAAATGATATAAGTTTTTGGTTATGATGAATCCACTATGAATACCTATATAAATAAAATGAAAAAATAACCATAGATTTCATTGTACAGATTCTCAAGATATCTAAAATAAACAATACTACTAGGTGATACTCGATCATCTTAAAAATTCATCACATTTCATTTCTATCATTGAAGATTTATCACTTGACCGACATGTCATGATATATATAAAGGAATTATTAAGACTACATGTATATCCACTCTCTATTATATTGGTTTATGATTTGATGTTTACATCGAGATTATTGAGAATCCTTCATTAATCGTTAGATATAGAGTTATATTTTTTGTAATTCTTATCACCCACATCTGGATGTCCATTCTGGATGAAACATTAATAATTTATTGTATTTTTTAAGATCATTATAAAAGGATTACCATTGTAGTTGGGATCATAATGTTCCCCTAGTAGAGTTCCCATATGATAATAATTTCCATTTAATAATTCAAATCGATCCTTATGAGGTTATGTATGGGAAGAGTTATCAGACTATGACATTCTTGGATGAGGTTATAGTGTAGATTGATATAGATCTTGATCATATCAAAGAGATGAATGATAAGGGCTAAATTACTCAACATCATATTAAATCTGCCCAAAGTCAATAGAAAAGTGATGCAATCAATTATCGACATGAACATGAGTTTGAGGTCAGAGAGAAACTGCTCTATATATCACTGTGAAAGAAATTCACGATGTTTTAGAATGTGGGAATGAAAAGTACTAGATACATCGTCACTTTTGATTCCATTGATTGCTTCAATGTCATATCTTATCGACAAGCACTATTAACAATCATATATATGGTATATAATTTTTTCCAGGTAGCCCTCTTGAAAAAGTATATACTAGACCCCTCACATTTACTCAATCTAGAGGTGGTACCCTTGGAGATTGTCCTTTTATATGTGGTTAAGTAGGTGAAGAAATTATATTAGAGGGAAAAAATTATACCAAACAAGACCCGTCACCTAGTTACTGTTATGAAAAAACCACATGTTTGAAGAAGAAAAATAGGAACTAGATTAGGTGACAAAACAGAAGTAACCTCATCAGTTTCAATGTCTGAAATGAAAATATTTAGGGCAATATTGTCATTGTGGGAATAATATAGAAACAAAAAATTCAGAATTGAAATTTCATTTATGATTGAATGATTTTATTATAATTTTATGTATTTATTGAAAACACATATTCCACATTGGTTTTTGGACTATTATAACATTCCATATTTAAAATAATATCAATGATCATAACCATCTATAATATATTTTTTTAACAAATACCATTATGATAATTTTATACTTATTGTTATGATAATAAACATTTTACATGAATGGATGAAGCTATAGCCCCAACGAGAATGTTCATACCCTATAAATACCATTTATAAGAGCTTCTATGGTAGGTGGAATCATTGGATTTGTTCCCTTGAATAAATTTCATGATTAAAAATTTTAACAAGATAAAAACAATATTATCAATATCACAGTTCAATCAATGTTCAAAGAAACATCCAAGAAATGGCCCACCATTGCACACCTTACCATTAGGGAGTACACTATTGAAATATGTTTTTATTCATTTAGACCCTATTTTAATGAATTTGTATATATTATTTTTTATTAAATAATGATTATATTTGTTCCCAATTATTATTAATTTATTAATGATTATATAATGAGTTTGATAAAAATTATATTTTAATGCAAACAATCAAAAATTGTATTTTTTTAATATATAGCTTTAGTTAACAATAGATTTTTATTAAGTCATGTTTTTTGAAATAAATATTTTTTCATTTAATATTTTTTTATATAATATTTATATATAAGAATATAATTATATAATTTAATGAATCAAAATGTATTGTTTATAATGGTCAGAAAAATGTTATTGTTGTAAAAACCAATATTTTTCAATAAATGATTTTTTTATTTATTCATGAAAATTATTATATTTAGAATTTATTCGATAAAATGAATATTACTATTTAGTTTATAACATCTAAATTATCCAATGGTGAAATTTTTGTTACTCATTGTGATAGTTGTATTTTTAGGTTAAAATTAAATACTGTAAAAATATATGGTATATATTATGAAATTAGAAAATCCCAAAATTGATGTAATAGACACTATAAGATGAATCTAGAACCAAAATTTTGTTTTATCTTCAAAATAATTTGTTTTTAATTAATTAATTATTTTCATAATTCTTTAATGAATCCTCCAATACATATATTATATTTTAAGGTTCTTAAATAATTTCATTTTGAACATAACTATCTTCCACATCACCAATTGTATTATTTTAACAAGTTCATTTCCTATCCAAAAAAATATTTAAAAACACTGTTATTTGGTTGGAAAAAAGGTTAAAAACCATGGGATTTTATGTGGGTTTTATAATTTTATTTTATAGAGTCCAAAACAAACATTTGGAAATTAATAAAGAATTCTCCTAGTTTTTTCTCTAAATACCCAAAAATCCTCCCACTAGTCTCAATAGAAACACACTTGTCTATATTTTACTTTCCCTATACATCCTTATATCCCTCACAAGGTGTTCCTAATATGTTTACATGCTTATAACATGGTTTTATATGTTCCATATCATGGTCATGGATCCTCTCTGTCTCTTTATTTATGAACATTATTAAAATAATGCAATTTGTATTTCAGTCTATAACGTTGCAATACATTTTTAAACTAACCTATTAATAACCTTATGATTAAAATGAAATAATAAATCCCCTTTCACTCTAATTATTTACTTCCATGAATTTTCATGAACACCAGTTATGTTGGAATTATCCTTATCTTTTTCTACGCCAAACAATTTTACTATGAATACCCATCCCCATTTCCAATCAAGGGTATTAAACAAAATATATAATTCTTTTATAGATTGGGAACATCCATTCATGTAAGCCACACTATTTGATATTGGGTTAATACTCATGAACTATTTTATTATGGTTTAGGATTTTCGTGGAACACAAATTCTAATACATGATATGAATGTGAATGGTGATACTTGAATTACATAGCCCTCCAAAACATTGTGTTTGGTTTTAATCCCATGAGATTCCTTTTATGGGTCATAAGAGAATATCCTATGAATACTATTTTATGTTGTTTTGTTGGTTATCACTGATTTTTTGTTATAATGTAATGTTTTATGATTTTTCCATATTCACAAGTTATCTTAATGTTATTATCTTTTACCATGTTATGATGACCATGATTATAATTATAACCTTTATATGTTATCATTTTCTGTCACCTAACTCACCTATAATTTTTTACTGATTGCTTGTTTATTATTTCCATTTTGGGAATTAATTTCTCACGCCTTTTTTATGAATGCCTCCATGTTACCCCATTCATTTTTAGATGATAAATAAAATATATAGTTTTTAACTAATTTTGTTTTTTTTTCAAGTTATTATTTTACGAATTTAATTTCCCAATGACACTTGACCACACAATATTTTGGGATTTTTTATTTGTTCCTTTAAGGTAATAAATCATTAATTAATTATTATAAATGATATTTTATTTTATATCAGGGATGTTACAAAGTTGTATAAAATCATTGATTTATTTTTCTTAGTATTCTGGTATATTAGTGGGTGATAGAAGTTTATTGGAACATGGGATGGACCATATTTTAGGGTTTAGGTATCACATGTATAGATAATATCCATTTTAATATGGTTGGGTTATTTTTTATTTTTATGTGATATGATTTTGTTATTTCAACGGAATATAATGTGTCTTTTATAGTTCAAGATATTTATCTTGTCCTAAGGTGTTAAGGGAAGGGTTTCAGATGGAAAACACTCATCCTAAACATTGTGGAAGAAAACCGCAAAGCTTTAATAAATAACTAGTGTATATCTCTATTTTTTATTGAATAATAATATAATGAATAAACTATCTACCTTTCCCCTCGATGATTTAGCATGGCCATGAATCACATAAGCTTGATCAAGATCAAAAAATGAATCATCCAAATGACTCATCCCAGCTAGGGTATCAAAAAATTGTGGAATATATTAACAATAGTGAAGGAACCCCCCCTATACATAGTCTAATGAATGTTTTTGTATAATGGATGGGTAGAATGGGTACTAGATAAAATAAAAAATGATGAGTTATAACCATCATCTTATGTTATAAACTTGTATAATTTCACATTAAGATCCAAATAACTAATATAAGAATCCTAGAATGAAATGATTGAATAATTTTAATTATGTGTTTGAGAAGATGATCTACAAATTTTATCTCCATGGAATATTCAGTCTATACATCCTAATGACTATTTGATGTATAAATGATTATATAAAATGTTCAAATATCTCAAAATCAACATCATATGACAATAAATGTGTTTGATTGAGTTTTTAATAGAAGATAAAAGTGACCACCATATTATCACATAATAATTTAATTACCATTAAACACACAATAGAATAGTGAATATCACTTTATCTGGATGCACAGTCACATAGAACATGAGACCCACCATGTCCTAATATATGCCATTTTAGTTTATATATCATATATTCTCTTAATTTCCATACAATAATTAGATCCTAGATGACATTCACTTTAAGTCATATTATATGCAATAAACCATGATGCAATATCGATTTTTTTTGATATATTACAAAACTCCATTTATAAACCTTTATATACATTTTAACCATATGTTAGATCATAAACATTAACATGTTAAGACTTATCTAGAACCTATTATAGATATCTTAAAAACACTATTGGGGTAGCCCTTGAAGTTTTATAAACACGATCCGTATTCAAACAACCACAATATTGGACCCCATGGGACTTTAAAATGTTGAAAATTAATTCAATTTCTTAATCAATAATTTTAATTAGAGAATAACCTCTATTAATGAATCTATACTACTCAATCTATACAGATATCTAAGGTAAACTGTATTAAACAAATGTATCTACATATACATGTCTACAATCTATGTCATATATAAGTACTCATAATCATATAATCTATTTTCCATGACATTGGGTAACCATCAATAATATAGTATATAGTCCTATATAACCTAGTCATATCTTCCTGTTTCTCTATGTATAGACTAACCAGGTCAATGAATACATCACAAGTCATTCATTTATGTGGATGAGTGCATCACATACCATCATCAATATATATAATCACATCATAGGAAACTTATCTTGGTATTAATATGAACTTATTTGGTCCATCTCGATTGATGGATTGAGTTTCATACTCATCATACATGAGAAAAAATACCATATTTTTCAAACCTCAATTGATGACATGATCAACCACATACCCAATGAACCACGAATTAGCTAAGCCTAAAATCTTGTATAATAATGATATCAAAGTATGACGGTTAAAATTCTTGGTATCTCTCAACAAATGTGTATAAAGACTCAATATGAATCAAGAACCACTGAAATTCCAAAGATATTGTGCATGACTCTCTATGTGGTATAATTAGTGGTCCATCAACCATAGAAAACTCTTTTTCATCTCAAAATAATATTAAATATCCCTAAATAAAATATTACACAAAATAACCTTTAAATTTCACCATAACATATAATAATCCATGATCACCAACATCTATGGGGAACATAATGTCATAACTGGAGAGGTGAACTATAATTTTACTTCTAAAAATATATATACAGTAGCCATTAAATAATGATAAATTGGTGAATAAATTTTTGAGAAATATGATAATTTTCATATTATTCAAATAACCAAATAATTGTAAAATAAGAATTCAAATTTTTTTATATTATCTACCTTGAAAAGAAAGTTTCTATATTATATTATTTTATATGATAGACCACTAAATAAGAGTTTTATTTGATTTATTTTTTGGGGTTTTTTACATAATTACATCTCTATATAATTCCGATCACATCTCTATGTGGAAATCTAATAAAACCATCCCACTAAACTATTTTATATATTAAAATACATAGATAATAGTAGTTTCAATAATTTTTACTAATATGAATCATATTCCTCATATTTAACTCTTTGAACATAGTATTGCATCTCCTTTATGTCACAACATCAAATGTTAAGATGTTAGATAACTTTGTTATCTATTTAGATCCCATCATACATTCACCATTTTAAATATTCTTGGAGACATTCCAAAAAAAATTCTTTTAATATCATTTGGTAACAAATGTAACTCTTTACATCATTCTATATATATAAATCCTAAAATCCTCTATGTTATAAAGATTCATTATATCGATAATTCAAATTAAATGAAACTTTTTATGTTTTTTTTACCACCATACCCTAAACTATTTTAGGATATTAAGAGACACTCACATTAAATTTTGGAAGGATTTATAGTTTATTTATTGTAATTGAACTTTTATGGTCTAAATATAATCCCATTAGCCTCTTAGAAACCGTATTATCTCCATAATATATTTGTATGATACAAAAACTTCTTTGGTTTTAAAAATGAGACATATTTTTTTAACTGTAATATTTTACAGAAAAATTATTACATATAATATACGAAATGGTATTCAAGGTGTTTTTGATCATTATTATGATAATTATATTTTATACATTAAAATATTGCAATAAAGGTTGTGGTATCTCAATCCTTTTTATTTTAAAAAATATCATGGTTAGATTACATTAACTTGGATTAAAACATGTAACACCCTAAAAATACAAAGTAAAAACGTAGTATTCGATAACATTTTTGACACGAAACACAAAAAAATAAGGGAATATAACATCCCAAGTCATTAAAGTATATTAAATATTTTAAATAAATTCAATATTTGATATATCGTACAATGTATGTGATATTGAGTGACTTTGTGTCTCATGAAACAACGATTTTCTTTGATAAAGTTTGTTACATGAAAGATCGTGTTTTATCAAACAAAAATATTATAATAAAACCATATTAGTTAGTATAATAAGATATAACCAAGATTTTAAATTTGTGATTATGAATAGTATAAACTAAATTATGAAAATTTATGGTTTATAAAAAAATTAAATTAATTATTTGTTTATAATGTTATTATAAATGAATATATGAACCAACTATATATAAAGGATATGTTTTTATAAAAATTAATTTTTATGCCCATAATGATATTTTCTCATAATAAATTATATTAATTACTACCAGTGATTGATATTAAGAAAATATATATTATATATTCAATAACATATTTTTTACATTTGTCTAATAGATTCGATACTCATAAGATAAGAACCAACTCAATATTATGTATACAAACCTATCATTTTCTAAAACAAATTTACCACTATTTAATAGGGATCCTATTTTATATCTAAATTTGGTCACTTTTATATATTTTATATTTTAAAATAAACCTCATATTTTAAATTAGAATATAAAAATTTTATTAGGGGGAATATGTGGTATTTTTTGATGAGGCTTCATGTTTTCATGAATAGTGAAAAATACTAAATTCTAATTCAAAACATATTTTTATTCTAATTTATTTAAGAATATGAATTATATTTTTATTTTTTTGTAAAAATTTCATCAATTATTTTTTTAATTAATAAAATTTATATCATTATAATAAATTTCACTTTGAAATTTGATTAAAAAACACAACAAAATTCCGAATGATTTTACTTTAAAAACCTGCATTATCATTCTGTCTGAAGGATTAAATTTAAATTAATTTATTCCACTTCTCTGATTGAAATTTTAAAAAATGGATTACATGTTTAGAATTTGAATAATTTATAATTTTTAATATGGTAAAATTATTTTGTGACAATTTTTTTAATGAATGTAATTAATATTAATTATAATTAATAAGTAAAAAAATTTAACATGGAACTAAACCATACAATTAAGGGACATAATAACATAAAAAATTGTAAAATATAAATTGGAAGGACAAATGTAGACCCAATTCCCCCTTTTATCTAATTTAGACCATTATTAGATCCACATGAAATGGAAAAAACGTGTTTTTAGATCACTTTCTTTACATTTATAATAGTTCCACTCCCTTCCACTATAAAAGGCACTCACCCTCCCAATTTATCACACCCTCCAACACTCTTTGGATCAACCATGATGTGCCCAAAAATCTCTTAAAAATACCTCTCCTAAATATAAAATCATCACCTTTTACATAATTCCACCCATGGAAACCGTTTCATGAAATCCAAAAGGAGTTACCCGAATAAGAGTTAACAACCTTTCTCCAGTTCTTTCATATTATTTCTATTCTTTACCCCTTAATTCTCATCATTCCATGATTATATAATTAAAACTGTATCCTAAACATATTTATATATTTTTAAGTTATGTTTTTGACCTGATATTACAAAAACATACATCTAACGTGTAATGAACCTACCGTTTATGTCTACATCGAACTACCGCATCACAAAATGATGATTGTTCATTTTTTCATTTACCATATATCTTGGTTGGGATTATGATATTCACAGTATTTAAATAAAATATATAAAATAATTAAGATTTATTTATTCTTATGTAATTTTTCTATAACCAATTCATTTATTATTTCCATTTTAATTAAATACGATAACATCGTTTGTGGACTTGCAGAATACTGCCCCGCAAAGTGATATGATTCATTCAAATTATGCATGGAGTGTATACAAGATAGTTTTTATAAACCTATGTAACATGTGTGACATGAAAATGATACTAGAAAAATAATAATATATATAAATATATATATAATGTTCATTTAATTTTATTAAATTTAAAAGGAAATCAATGTAGAGTTCAATCATATGTACGGCCTTCCATCTCTATGAATAGTGCATTTCATTTCTTATCTCCAAACATTTCTGATTGTTATAAAACAAATATATTGATTATGTATGATAATTAAATAATGGTTTAAATCCTGTATATAATGAAATAATTATATAATTAAGAGGAACATCAAGTAATATGTCAAAACATACACTAAAAAATAGGCAATTAACACCTGAAATAGTGAAAATAATGAATGATTATTTTAAAATGAGTAGTTATATATTATAATAAGTTAATATATGATATAATAAGTATGAGTATGGTTATTTTATGTTTTATTAAAAAATTTATAACCATTATTCAAGAATTTAAAGGATGTTCACTCAAAAGGAAACTCCATGTAAGGGATTTCATCTTAATTTACATTATATTGAGACTTATTTGTTGTTATGCACCATGATTCTTTTATGTGATGTATATACATCTGTTTTACATGTTATGTTAGGAATATATTTATTATCATGATATTATTTAGTTCAATTTAATCTTATTCCATCATGAGGATTATGATTCAAAATTTTCAAAGTTGTATGAGACACTTTGAATGTTTAAATATTAATTTCCTCAAGAATGTTTTTGAAGATTGTCCAATGGTATTTCCAATCATTGAGAAATTTTGTTTTCACCTAATTAATTTTATAGGTTGTAAATGGAGACAATTTGACATGAAATATAATGATTAATTTATTATTAATTGTATTTTTACTTTCAATTTGAATCATTTATTCTAAAGGGATATGTGTTAAATGTTACACAATTTGATATGTTATTTTATAACCAGAATCCTTTTGGTTAGGTTATAATACATCCTTGTTCGAGTTAATACTCTATGACTATGTGTATGATTATTTTAGTTATCTATTTATTTTTTCCCACTTCTTTATGTGGATTTACATTTGATACATATAATCTACCCATTGGTTGATTCGCACTTCAGTGTTATAATCCTTTCAATGATTTATTACACAATCTCATTTTATTCATGATTTTCTACATTATAATTTACATCAAAGTATATTATTTTATCATTTTCTAATAATACCTTTTATTTCATTCTTCACTGGTTATTCACGACCTATATCAAGTAATAATACTATATTTATACTCATTGTTAATTATTTTTTTAGAAAATTTATTATGAAAAAACGACTTCATTTATATATTTGGTCAGATAATCCATATTTTTTAAAATATTCCAATTTTCTAAAACAGTTTTCAAAATTTTTTTTACCCTTTGCAGAATGATTTATTAATGAAATTTTTATGATTTTTTTCATTTTATAAATTTTCAAAGGAATATTATTTTAATTTTCTGAACACAGAACATTTATAACTTTTTTACATTTAAAATATAATATTCTTTTATAATATATAAGATGTGCAGATCTACGCACATTAATTTCCTTGATGCTTCATTTATAGTTATCTGATGCTTATTTTTTAATGAAAATGTTTTCAAAAGAAATTTTAAATGAAAATGCATTTCAATTTTTTTTCAAACTAAAAAAAATATTTTCATCAAAAATGTTTTTAGAAGAACTATATATATTATTTTCATTTATTAAATACAACAAAAATTTATTTTTAGTCCACCTGGGATATATTGTATTGATGCCACAATTAATCTTCCTCTTGATGGTTTTGGATTTACTTGTCAATGGATTGTGTTGATATTCAGTTCCTTGATTACTTTTAGTCCCCTTGAAATATTAAATTTTATACGATCATTGAAAATTGAATTTCCCATAATTATCAACACCATTTACCATAGATATGTTAATTTCCCAATTCATATATATTTTTTAATATTATGTTCACTTTCAACACTATTTGATTATTTGGATAAATATTGTTAAATCAGTATCTTTGATTCGATAAGGATATTTGATAAAGAACATTATTAAATATATTATTCGATATATGGGTAATGATTTGGATATGTAACATATTAGTGGTGCCAACTTATAGATGTCCCCTCAATGCATTGGTAGTCTCATTGGAGGAGTTAGTTGGATAGCATTAAATGGATTTTTTATCAGATTTGTTAAACCATCTTATGAGTGTTAATTATGGTAAAGGTACCATGTACCTTAGAAACATGATATCTAGTAATTATTCACATCCCTCATCAAGATTTATTTATTATTAATATATGAAATTTTCTGTTGATGTATCTATGGATTCAATTTATTGTTTGTTCATTAATGGAATGGCATGTTTTTCAGTTATTTTTCTTTTTATGTAGATTATTCATTGTCTAGTTCATTAAATGGAATGTGTTTTTAGTTATTAACTTGCCATATTATTTATAAATTTTGTTTATTGATTATATGTAATGCATGTTTAGTTATTTACCTTAACATATATATTACACTCATTGATTCATTATTTATTATGATGTATTATACCCTTACTGAGCATTTGAGTCACCCTTATTACGTTTCCTCTCTATTGGAATCTAAAAAGTGTGCTAAGATAGATATTAAAGGATATACATGATGTAATAATGTTATTATCATCAAAAGATAAAAAACTTATATTGTAATTAGTGTATTCATTTGTAAAATTAGGATCATGTATATATCTGGTTTACCAAAACCACTAAACAATTCAGTCAATTGGGATGCTATTTACATGTATCATATGAATATGTAATATTACTAGAAATTAGATTTGGACTTTCTATGGGTGGTTCACTATATTTTGTATTGAATAAAATTTAGCAGCAACCTAGGGAACAATATTTACAAACAAGTATATTATATTAAATAAATCTAAGATAGAATTTGAGGATAAGTATATAATAATATTCATGAATTTTGGCATGATATAGATTATCAACATATTTCATGTAATAAATCCATTTCTAGATAATAGTAGTGGGTATTGTTTTATCACCTATGTATATAGGGGTAACAAATATAACAAGGTACATCAGGCCTTACTCAGCATAACCTTGTATAAGATAACAAGTTTTACTATAAACATGGGTTGACACTCCTAGGGGATATCCTTTGGAATATTTATATTATTTTTATAAACCACTGTGATGGATTTTAATAAATAATAAAAATGAATGACATAGGTTAAACCTATGGTGTTTTAGAATGTAAATAATGTGTTAAGTCATAAAACCCCTAAAAATGATTATATGGTTTACCCAATTTGATAATTAATTTTCTCAATATGGTTTTTCGTTTTATGAACTTTCATATTCGAAAGGAAAAACTTAGAATAATGAAGGACCTATGTGGAAATGAATTTTTAATGTATTTTTTTAATTGGATTGTATTGAAAACCTTAGTTAAAATCATATTTATTTATTAACCTAATTTCAAGGATGTCCATCAATTTTTTGGGAATGTCATAGGAATTATATTAATACATATTAGAAATATAAAACCTATATATTGGGTGGAAACATATCAAAATCAATAAGGATGAAGGACATGAACCCATAACTGATGGATGATAATGGTTTCTCACCCACCACATGCTTATGAAATATCCCAGTTAATATGTTAGCATTTTTACATAAATAATTGGATGAATTATTAATAATGATTCACCAGTAGAGTTACTTTTTATTTTTAGAAATTAATTTTTACCCATATTAGATTTGGTAAATAGTTACCAAAAATGTAAATAATTGTTTTAGGAGACATATGATCATTTAAAAGATTATTTCAGTACTTCAGGAATCAAAAGTTAATTTTTGGATATCCATTTGTTGATGTAAGGGATGTGTTAGAAAATTGATCAAAGCACAAAAAAATTATTAAATTATTTTTATTGAAATATATGAACTTTTTTTGTTTCATTATTTTCTTTTTAAATAAAATAATTCATCAAAATTATAAAAATAATAAAAAATTGACATGATACCTTACTTTTTGATGAAATGATAGTCTTTTAAATCATAATTGATTTTTAAATTTAAGACCCTCAAAATTCAATAAATCAATAAATTGTTTCTGATTGATGAAATCAATCCCCCCTAAAAAATTTATTATTATCATCTATGTATGTATCTCTACTTTACACCAATTTTCACTTTCTTAGAAGCTTAGTTATATGTTAGTTTATGTGACCATCATTCTTTCCATTCTTTCTTTTCTAGTGGATGTTGTACGAACCCTTATCATGATGTGGGATTTCCACATTGGAAATGTCAAAACATCTAGTACTAATATGGTGTTTAAATTGGTTGTCTGAAATTTATTTAATGTGGGGAGAATGTAACACCCTAGAATTCTAAAGTATGAAAACTGTATATGATAACATGTATGAAAAAAAACACCATGTAGGTAAGGGAATATAATATCCCAGGAATTTAAAATATATTTACTCTCTTAAATAAATTCAATATTTGAAATAGATTCCAACTTACATAATACTAAGTTAGTGTGTGTTGCATGAAACAATGAGTTTCTTCAATGACTCGTGTTACATGCAAGACCATGTTTTATAGAACAACAATATATTAATAAAAAAAATATTATTTAGAATTATAATATATAAATTTTCCAATAAATTATCATTTATGAAATGTATTAACTCAAATTCTAAAATTTCTGGATTACATAAATATAAAATTAAATTATTGGTAATAAATTATTTATAAAATAATATAAGAACCAATTGAATATAAAGGGAATGTTTAAAAAAATATTTTATGATAACAATGTTGTTTTATCTAGATAAATTATACTAATTAAAATTATTGAGTGAAATTAATGATATATATATATATATAATATTCAATAAAATAATTTTTAAATCCATCCGATAAATTTTATAGGCATAAGATAAGAACAAACCCCATTTTATTCATATAAACCAGTATTTTTCTAAGAGAAATTTTACTGCCTTTCAATAGAGAAAAACTTTTATATCTAAATTTTAGTACATTTATATATTTTATGTGTTAAAATAAAAATCATATTTTAAATAGAAACTTAAAAAATATCTTATGAATAATTTTTCATATTTTTATATGATCGTATTTCCATGAATAGTGTGAAATACTGAATTTCAATTCAAAACATCATTTTTATAATTTATTTATAATAATAAATTACATTTTAATTTGTTTTAAAGTTTAATTAGATCAATGTTTTATTATTTAATCCAATTTAGATCATAATAATAAATTTCACTTTTTAATTCATTATAAAAACATTGATATCATTTGAACTTTTGTATTTTAAAAACTGGCACTGTCTTTCCTTTTATGGGATTAAATTGGAAATAATTTTGGCCACCAATGTGAATGTAATTCGGAAATATGGATTATATATTTTTAATAAGAATAATTTTTAATTTTTAATAAGTTTAACATTTTTTTTACAAAAATTATTTGTGAATGTAATTAAAATTAATTAGAACGACCAAGAAAAAAATAGCTTTACAAGGGACTAAACAATAATCTGAAAGGACACAATGACCTAGAAACATGTCCAATACCCATTTTAAAGAAATATTTATACCATATCATCAGGTTTATATAAATCAATCTACTATTTTATCCACTTTTTGTTGGAAAACTATGTGTGGAATTCCCTTTCAAAAACATTACAGGAGTGCCACTCCCATCCACTATAAAAAGGAACTCACCACTCCCACTTACTCAGACTTGTCAACACACTTTAGATAAAAACATATCTTCTCAAATAGATCCTAAAAATACCTTAACTCAACCAGTAAGACTCACCATGTACATAAATCCACCCATGGATGACCATTGGGGAAAAATAAATGGAGTAACCCAAATAAGAGGTAAGTTCTTTTCTCATGCTCTTTTGTTTTATTTTCATTATCCACCCCTATGTTATCATTATTACATGATTAGATAATAAAATAATTATCCTAAATATACTTATTTTTTTCTTTTAAAGGTTATTACCTGCATATACAGTCACATCCATCGGGTGGGTAATGAACCTAAAATTCATGTGTAAGGTGAACTACCGCCTCACGAAATGATTATTGTTCATTTTTTCCTTACCACCACTCAATGTTGGGATTTATGACAGAATGAAAAAATTATATATGATAAATATAATAATTATATCAAATTTATTATTCTTCAATTAATTTATAATACACACCATTATGTATTACATTTTGTGTAAATATGATAACATGGTTTGTGGAAATGTGGACTACTGCTCCCTTAAATCATTGCGATTCATTCACACTTTACCTGGACTGTATAAAGGCTATTTTTAATAAATATATGTAACATATGTGAAATAAATATGATATTTAAATAATAATATAAATATATATAATTTATTATTCATTCTTTTAAATAGGAAAAAGAAATGAATGTAGCGTTCAGGCATACATACAACCTAACGTCTCTATGATCGATGCATTTCATTTCCTATCTATAAATATTATATATTAGAAAAAAAATATAGTGAAGATATATGATAATTAAATCATGTTTTCAATATTTTTTATGATTAAATCATTAACTACCTAAGAACAACAACTATTAAAAAGTCAAAACAAACTAAAAAACATTTAAATGAACACCTAAAATAGTGAAAATAATGAAATATTTTTAATAAATGAGTAATAAGATATTAAAATAATTCATTATATGAAATTATAAATATTATTATGGTACAATTATAGGTTATTAAAATTTTAAAAATCATTATACATGAATCTAAAGGATGATCAACTGAAAGGAAACCCAAGGAAAATGATTTCGTCTCAATTTACATTCTACTGTGACTTATTTTGTTGTTATGAAAATAGATTCTTTAATATGGTGTATATAATAGCCTTTGACACATAATATCATGAATATATTTATTATAATGATATTTTATGTTCCATTTAATTTTATTCCTTCATGGGGATTATGATTAAAATGTTTCAAAGTTGTATGGTACTGTTTGGAATGTTTAAAGATTATTTTCTTCAAGAATGTTGTTGAGGACAATATAATTGTATTTCCATTCATTGAAGAATAAATTGTTTTTGGGAACTTAATTTATTATATATTATTTACATACTTCCGCTTTTATATGATATATCACTATCCATTCATTCTTCTTAGTATTTTGAGTTTCATTTTGATTTATCTTTTCTAAGGGGATTTGAGTTAAATAATACCCAAGTAGAAATGAAATTTTACACCCCATCTTATTTTCATTGTGTTATACTACATCTTCTTTGTTCTTAATATTTAATGATAATGTGTACATTGAAATTAACTATCAATTGATTTATTAAAACTTATTGATTTCCATTTAAATCTAATAAAAATAATCTACTCATTGATTCATTCTCACTTAAACATAATAATATTATTAAGGGTTTACCTCAAAAAATCATTTTCTTGGGATTGTATACACTTGAATTTACTTGAGAGGAAATTATATTATACATCCATAATAAACGCAATAATTTTATTATCATCTGGTTATTTATTACCAAATCAAGTAGAAGTATAATTTTTTCACTCTTTACAACTTAATTTTGTTTTGAAATTGTTTTTATGAAAACCTGACATCATACATTTCTTTGGACAGAGAACCTATTTTCATCTGAAAACCCATTTTTGTAGCACTATTTTTAACATTTATAAAATAATTTATTAAGGAAATTTTTACCCTTTAGGATTTACAAATTTTTTTAAAAGGATTCATATTGTTGTTTTCCGAAGAAGGAACTTCTCTATCCTTTTTACCTTAAAAAATGAAGTTATTTTTTACTTGTACGAAAATCCTATGTTAACATTAATTATTTCAAAGAATATTTCTTTGGAATTTATAAAAAATTATTTTTAATGAAAACATTTTCAAAAAAAATTTTCACATAAAATAATTTTCAATTTTTTTTAAAATAAAACATATATTTTCCTCAAGATTATTTTAAAATATATTTTTATATTATTTAAATTATTCAATGACAAAAACACAATATTTTTAATGTACTTAATAAATGGTGTATTGATTCTACCATTATTCTTCTTTTGGATGGCTTTTTATGGATTTGGCTAAGCATAATATTTACATTCACTTCCTTGATTCCATTTGGACTCCATGAATTATTCAATTTACTATGATCATTGAACATTTAATTTCCCCTAGTTTAACACATTATTTATTAAGAATATGTTCCTTGGATAAATTATATAAATTTTTTCATATAGTGTTTATATTGAATAATGTATTATTATTTGAGAAAATATTAATAAATGTGTATATTCTACTCTATATGAATATTTGATATGGCACATTTTAAAATCAATTATTAGAAATATATGAGGAATGAATTAGATATATATGACATAGGTGGTGCCTAATTATAGATAGCCCCTCAATGCATTGGTAGTATCATGGGATACGTCTATTGTCTAACCTTAAATGGGGGTTTTCTCAAAATTCTAAACCACCATGAAAATGGTCTTGATGGTAAAGGTTACTTGTACCTAGGAAACAATGCATCCAATAAATAAGAACACCAATAATTTATTTTAAATTATTAATTATCAAGGATATTTTTCATCATCATATCTATGGATGAATTTAATTCTAAGTTAATTTATTAAATGAAATGTGTTTTAGTTATTTTTCTTTCAATATTGTTTATTCCTTATCTAGTTTTCTCAATGTTATGTGCTTTAAATTATTACCCAGACATATTTTTTATCCATTGTGTTTATTGATTATATTACACTTGGGTTCCATTACATACCATTATATAATGATTTAAACCATTTATTATCTATTTAATTGTCTATTGTTTTCCCTTACTGTGCATTTTAGCTCACACTTACTATGTTTTATCTTCCCAGGATACCCTAAAGTGTGAAAAGAAAGTTACCCAAGGATATTCTCTATGGAATAAATTATTATTCTTAACATAAAATAGAATTATGTTGTAATTAGTGTATTCATTTGTAAAATATGAATCATATATGTATCTAGTTAACCATTTATGAAAAATTGTTCAGACCTTTAGGGCGTGATTTAATTGTATCTTATGCTAAGGTATTGGTAGTAGTCATCATCTCTGGGATCTATGGGGTCGGGTCACTACATAAAAATGTATCCTTATATAATTTTATAACATGTCATAGAATCTAATGAATCATTGTAACACCCGAGAATGATAAAGGGTTAAATGAATAAATGATATGACTCATCTCAACAAGGTCCACCATCCTTTGCGAGAGCCTACCTGATTAGAACTCCACAGTTACACATGTTTGGCCGGATGTAGTGATTAGTATGGGTGACCTTTGGGAAAGTTTCCCAGGGTGTGTGAGAGTGAGGAAAAAGTACACTATAAAGGTAATGTGTTGGCCTTTGGGGACAATCATTAGTTAGTTGACCCATTTAGGCATGTATGTGGGACCCATGGTGGGTACCATGTGTCCTCGGGGCAACTGGTCGTATCTGGCGGGCCATGACCCGAAGGCCATGTGAAGGAAGTGTGTTGGTGCTTTTCCCAGGACCTAGTTTTCACATTTGGTATTAAAGGATGAACCCATCTGAAAAGACCCATAAATTTAAAGGGAAGTTTTTTCTTAATTTCTTTTGGATTTTACAAGTACGCAGTTTCTGACGGTGTCTGATTCTGAGGCCCAGTGTGCCCGGAATCAATTTCTGAAGTTTAGCTCGGGTACGTTTAGCGAACGAATGAGCGAGTTTTTCTAACTTTTGAACCGGTGCTCGGAATCGAAATCCAAGGGCACCGATGAAACCGCATCCCCTGTAATTTCTTAAGAAGACTTTTTCTAGAGTTGCGTTTGTTCGGGAAGAGTTATTAAAAAAATGGATTACGTGTAAAGTGAAATAAAATTGTGTTACAATTTTATTTCTCTTCTAAGTGGTTTAATCCCATGTGTGGGAGTTGGTGTGGGACCCACATAATTCTAAACTACTCTTGATAGGATATTTGTGAGGTGGGGACCCCACGAGCCCCACCCCTTCAAATTCCCTAACTCCTTTAAACCCCCACATGAGTTATGTATCTCTTCCACATTAATTCATGCCAACTAAAAACCTAATTAATTTGACAACTTAAGTTTAATCAATTATGTGTGGCTGTATTTGAATTTTTTTTGAAATGAAAGTCATGATTTAATAAAATATAGAGAGTCTTATTTTATTTGGCTGGGCTCGTTTTGTGGAGACTTTGGGGAAGAATGTTCTAACTCTTGAGTAACATCATCATCTCTGGCGAAGAACATCCCTACTTTGACGAAGAACTCCCTCACGCCATTTCATCTTCTCACCCTGTCTAAGAAAGGGAGACACCGCTTCCTCCTCTGACGTTCTCCATCGATGTATACGGAGCCTCACCCCGCGACGTCGTTTCCCGCGACGTTAGCATCCGCAAACTTCTTTGAGGTAGGGGTTGATTTTACATTCAAGATTTATTTTATGTTCTTCGTTAATTATTGGCCGCTTATTATCAATAGAATAGCAGGAGGTCGGACCGCACAAACATGACCGATCATCCTCCCCTTTTTGTTATTGATCATCTTTGTGGCTTGAAACGGAGGCGACACGGTGCCGTTGCACCACGAGGGAATGAGAGAACTGCGGCCAGAGCGGGCCGCGGTGGAGGAGCACGACGCCGTCCCGCCGTGCCGGCGAGGCCAAAGGAGGCCGCCGAATGGAGTGGGCCACGGCAAAGGGGCATGGCCCCGTCCCGTGGCGCCAGAGAATCAAGGGGCCGTGGTCGGGGTGGGCCGCGGCGGAGAGGCGAGGCGCCGTCGCGCCGCGCCGGACGGGCAGGATCCACGGCCCATGGACGCGGCAGTTCAGGGTAACGGCCGGCACCAGCTGGAGACGGGACCCCCTTGGGTCCCGCAGTCGCATTAAAGGTCGGCCTTAATGGCCGACTATTTCTTCAATCAAGGGGGGCAGCGCCCCCCCGCATCCCGCTCGGCCAAAAGCCGAGCCGCCGGCCACGTGGGCCAGGCCGCCCGCGACGGGTCGGGTGGTCCATGCCGGGCGTGACCCCTGCGCCATGCCGGGTCGCACAGGAGGGGCCGGGCTAGGCCACGGCCAACTAGGCCGGGTCGGAAAGGTCCCAAACCCCCTGTTTACGGGAAAATCCGTTCAAACGCACATAACTTGGGCTATAGACCACCGATCGACAAACCGTCACTTGCGCTGGGATCCATGGTTTGAGACGGCCGTTTTGGTATATTACACTCTTGTTTTGGTAGAACTTTGGATATGGCTGGGTTGGTTCGAACACGAATCCAACCGGGGCCTCGGAGCGGAAACACTTATAACATGAGCTCCGGACGCCCGATTAGCCTTCCGTGGACTTTGTTGGATTCCTCTTATTGAGACGGTTCTTTTGGATTACTCCACTAGAGGTTTGGACATAGCTGGAGGATGATCTGGTTGGTTTTAGCTAAATAACCAACCGGGCCCCTGGGACAAAAAATCCAATAACTTTCAAACCGGGCGTCTGGTTGACACGCTGTCTGTCGCATTGAGTTCCTTTTGACGAGACAGAACTTTGTGATACATCAACTCAGGACTTTGTGACAGTTGATGTATCAAACCCCTTGGTTCATGGTGTGTACCTTCCCAGAATCGAGTGTACTGTGTGCGAGAACCCTAGAGCTGGCTGCGACTACGACGACGATGACAGTTGTACTTGGATCCTGCGTGGGTTCGGCAGCGAGGACGACTATACTTGGATCCTCCATGGGTTTGAGAGCGTGGACAACTCTACTTGGATCCTCCATGGGTTTGGCGATTATGACGACTGAACTTTGATCCTACGTGGGTTTGGCAGTGATGGATACTGTACTTGGATCCTACGTGGGTTCGGCAGCGACGACATCTGTACTTGGATCCTACGTGGGTTCGGCAGAGGAGATGATTTAGAGGATACATTAATAATCTCCACCTCTCTTCATGAATAGTATACATGTTTGAGCTGAGTCTTGACTTCCAATCTTTATCTTCGATAATATTTAATTTCTTTCATGTGTTGATTGAGTTATGCTTTCCTATGAGGACTGGATTGTTCTTGAGCTTGTGAGTTGGAGTAGAACTGGAATTGACGACTTAGGTATTTGTATGGGCATATACCTAAGTAGTGTTAGTTGATACTTGTATTCGTATCTTCCCTTTGTGGTTTACCCTTTGTGTATTCTGGGAGACCATTGGGAGTTTCGGGGTCCTTACTGAGTAATGTATACTCACCCCTACACGGGCTACGCCCACACTACATTGTGTTGGTTGCAGATAACAGAAAACGCAGATCATGGTTGAGGCTTGAGGAGCGGGACAGTAACCGGAGGTGTTCCATCCGGTGGGACGTACAAGGAGAGGACGGATGGACCCAAGGAGTCGATGAGACTATCTACACTCATGCATCAGGTGGAAGTTCCGGAGGACGACTCCGTGGTTGCTGCTTTACTTTTCAGTTGTTTTACTTTCCTTTCAGTTGTACTGCACTTTTAGTTGGATTTGTATAGTGGTCCATTTACATTCCAGCACTTACTTGTGTTTTCAGTTTACATAGTGTTTACTTCATTTTGTGTAATCTATGGTGTTTGTTTTCTTTATAAAGGCAATGCCTTCCCTATTATCAGGACTCATGCCTTTGGTGCTAGTCTCCAACCCCTGGCCTATGGGAGGCAGTCTTGTGGTAGTCACAGCACGGGCCCCGAGGACAGGTCGTGACACCATCATTATGTGCGGTGCACTGCCTGGGTTGAGATTTAGGGCTCACAATGAGGATGTTGTGCTCTAAGGGGGGGGGGGGGGGGGATTGTAACACCCTAGAATGATAAATGGTTAAATGAATAAATGATATGACTATGTCCATAAGTTACACCTTCTTTTTCGGGAGCCTACCTGATTAGAACTCCACAGTTAAACATGATTGGTCTAGAGTAGTGATAAGGATGGGTGGCCTTCTGGACTATTTCCCAGGGTTTGTGTGAGTGAAGAAAATTTACACTGGAAAGTACATGTGTTGGCCTATGGGGACAATCATTAGCTAGATGACCTATTCAGGTATGTGGGTGGGCCCCTAGATGGGGACCACGTGTCCGTGTGGCAGTTGGTGGTACCTGGCGGGCCAGGACCCCATGACCATGTTATAGTTGGGTGTCTTTGCTGTCACTGGGACCTAGTTGTCACAACCATAAACCAGTTAAATTAAAACATTATATCTTTTTATTTATAATAACTATTTTCCAAAAAATAATCACTTATCGCATAAGAGAAATAAGATGAAAATTTAAATAGATTATTTGTATCCATTTTAACTTAAAGTATTAAAATGGATTCCAATGAATGATTTAAATACCTTTTGATTCATTAATTGAATAAAATCTAAAATATTCATTAATTATACCTTATTTTTAAATTTGGTTGTTTTATTGTAGTTTCAAAAATTTAAATTTTGAATTAAATTTTCATTAAAATCAGTGAATTGATTTCAATAATATTGATACCTAAAATGGATTTCCCTCAAATATTATAAAGCCTCTATAAGAATAATTTATAATTACTTCTGGTCGATGTGTTTTATTTTATTCTTTACACAACCTGTAGGATTTCATGACATTGACTAGCTACATGATAGAATTTTATTGGACCTTCCAAATAATGTTTCTTCTACAAGTTAGAACTTTTAACCCCTTCTACTGTCAAAACAGCACCTTAACCAAGAAATATCATTCCCACATCAAAAATACTCAAGAAATTTAGAATATAAGTTTAATTGTATTGGGGACTCAATCATATTGTTATAATATTTCCAGTGGCGATTATAGAATTAATTCCCAAGATATATCAAGATTTAATCAAAACCGTTTATCACTTTAAGTTATCATTGTATTCAATCTAATTAAATACATGAGTGGAGACAAAAGTTATTTTGGCTCAATTTAATTTAAATATTCTTATGGAACCATATGTGAATCCATATAGGATTTTTAATGAATCATGATCCAATTTTTTATTCATATTTTTTACTAAAAAAGGGGTTTCCCTATTACTAAAATTTTCACTTTCATACATAAGAATATTTCTTAAGGGTCTATACTATTAATACTAGTTTCTTCCATTAAGATTAATCATTTCAAGGATTGGTCTCCTTGTTAAATTAGATTATGATGATTCAATTTACCTAATACATGTGCTTTTATCAGATGATTATCACATATTATATTAATTTAATATGGAATTTTATTACGGGTTCTCAAACTAAAACGAAGAACCCTTTCGGAAATATTGTTCCAACCAATGGGGAGATATTTATATTTCACTATGTATTGAGTTAAAATTGTTTTAATATCACCAAACAGATATTTAGTATGTTTTTTATGCCCACCACATCATATGTGACTCTTGGATAGTTGAGTATACTACCCCTCATCCTACTCTATCAAATGAAATCACTCCACACTATACCATTAGTATCCTTCATAAGGTGTTCCCAACTATGTGTAAACTAAAAAAATACAAAAAATATAACTAACTCTTTAGATCAAAACATTACTTGCTTCCTATAAATAATATAATCTAGAGGCACTTATGTTTAACATAAAACTACCATGTTAGATGATTGAAGTACTGATAAGTGATTCTTTAGGAAGGGATATAACATTTATCATATTTAAGTGGAATTTATATAATACTATTATCTCATGTATTATATAAATGTGTATTTATTATTCTATGTATTTAGTTTGGAATCTTAATTACATCCACCCAATCCACATGTTAAAACTGTATAGTTGTATACCTCTTTACAAAACTAATAACATTTTTTAATAACCCAAAACAAAATCAAAAAAATATTTACACATACAAAAATTCTTATCCTGTATATAATATATGGAACCCATTCATTTTATGGATTAATATAATCATAAATCAATAATATTTATAGGATTAATGATGGATCAATATGTATCCAACCCCACGTTTTGTGATCAAGAAATAGTTTCCAGGGCAGTGAGTTGTCTGGAATAAAGGCCCTCTAACCACAATTCCTCACTAAAGAGTGACCTTATTCCCATCATAATTTTAAAAAATAATATGCATGACATATAATTATCTTCATAATTCAAAATCACAACCTAAAACAATAAAAATTAATGCAAGATAAAATCAAAATAAATTATCATAGAAATAATATAACTGTTTAAATACATGTATAATAATATAAATAGGTAATTTAAACAATTTTAAACTAAATAATACATCATAATTAATAATATTAAATTTACATTCATGATACTAATGTAGGTAATGATAATAAATAAATGAAAAATTCATTAATTTAAAAAATAGATAATCATTTATAAATAATAAATAAATAAATTATATTATAAAAACCATTATCATTTGGCATGAATAAGCATGAATATTTCAATTTAATCCAACATGGAATTTTAAAACTATGAATTAAATGGTTTTAATATATATATACCTTAATTTATCAAAATATATGATATTTTATGAATACATTTATTATTTAATAAAAATCATTTCAATATTAATGCAATACTTTAACAAAAATTGAATATCACACATTTGATTTTTCATTAAATCATTGATCAGATCAACTAGAACAAATTTTTAGTGTGGGTACAATAATTTTTAAAATGCGGACATGAAATTAAAATTTTTTATCCCCAGTTATGAACAATTTATAAATATAAATACATTTAAATTTTATATAATTTTATTTATTAAAAACATTATAAATTGTGTGACCACGTAAATCCACATTAAACCTAATTAAAATTTACTAAAACATTTTTTTATTAATTAAGTCTCTCATATTTTGAACATTCTTGGAGTGATCGTGTAGTGATGGTTTTTGATAATTTGAACAATAATATATTTTTTCACATTATGGACAACATCATGGAACAATGTCCCTTATGTAAAACTATTATAATGAGTAACAATATAAATATTTTTTATCCATTTATGTCAATATGGTCATACAATAAAATGATTTTTAAGATGAATCTTTGGTGACCATTTTATTTTATCCATGCCATTTGGGGGGTACTTTGTTTTGGCATGGGTTTTACCATTGAATTACATGATGGAAGCCATATATGATAGGATTTATTAGCTATTAATTTTACATTTCACATGAAACCATTTCACATGGCCTATGTGTTTTGAGAAAATCATTTTTCCCATGATGAGGCATAGTTGACAAAGAATTTCGTGAATTTTATCCATTTTGTTAAAAAAATTAATTTTAGTTATTATCTTGGTATTTCCTCAATATTAATTCCACCATGCCATATTTATTAGAAAAAATGGTGAAGAGATTCATATGAGAATGAATTTTTTTATAAAATATTTTACCTTCAACATAATTCATATTTCACATGGACTATGTTTTGGTATATTGATAGTGATAACAAAAATTATGATTTTTCAGAACTCTTATTTAATGAAACATTTAAATCCATAACTAAAATGGTAATTTTTCCTAAGATATTACATAGTTCCTTTTGAATTATATAATCAAATTATTTTGATTATTAAAAAAACTAAAAAAATTGGTAGATCATATCTAATAAATGATGGTTAATATATAGCATCATGTGTCTTTATATCAAACTTCAGAGTGGGATGTTTTGGCAAAAATTAATCCAGGATATGTGGAACCCTTTTGTCATAAGTTATGTGTATTGGGTATCCGGGTGTGTGAATATTACTATTTCCCTTAAATTGTGATATCAAAAATTTTGATTTAAATATACTATGTGTTGTGTGTTTGGAATTATTGTAACATACTACCATGACATCCTAAAATTGAGTAACATGAGGTCATGGAAGAGAATTATTCATAAAAAATAATAGTGTAGTGACCTGTTATGACTTTTTCTCCTAGTTATTTGATATTCTAAAATATCCTACCTAGTATCTTGAATTCCTTGGTTCATGGGACCCCAAGATCTCGGGTAACCCTGTGATATTAAACTAGATAGTTCCTTCTTCAAAATATACAACTCTTCATGGGTTGTGGGTGTGGGACCATATACTATTGAGTATTGGATTGAGTAATTATATACTATCATGGACAATACTGAGACACTCCTAAATTTTAAGGTGAAACATGATACTTATATTACCTATAGACCATCCAATAACTGGAGTAATATATTAGTGTAGAAAACCTAGAATTTATGGTTACCATGGATGATTTCTAGACCAATTTCATTAAGAAATTATTTTGAAACAATTATCAAGTGTATATGGATAGAGAGTTCAAGAATTTTCCTAGTGATTCATGCTAGTGATATATTGTGCCTCCTTTTTTAATAACTTTCTATGGTTTTATCCCATGATAGTACATGATGATATTTTCATGGTCAATGATTTTTTCGATGATCTAACATATTCTATTAAATCAGTACTGATTTATTTTCTATATTTTTTTCAAGGTTATGAACTAATAAATCATTATTGACATGAAACTTGTATAACGTGGAACATATGGGAAACAATCATATTCTTCTTCGAAAATAAGTGGGTTATTTGGTTGTTGGATGAAAATGGAAAATCATTCATACTAGTGCGCATATATACAGACTATTTAGGGAACTGGTTTTTCTCATAAACTTAGAGGATGATCTTTTGTTGAGTCTTGTTAGTGTACAAATATACAGAATATTTTTCCAAATTGTGAAAAACCCTTATCTTATACCATTATTGTAGTTAAAATTGGGGACATTTAGATGTTTTTTAGTATTACACCATGAACAGTTTGTGGATATCAATTTAAAAAGGTGCGAGGTTTTAAATCAAGTTCAGAAGAATCAAACTGGTCAAATAGATATAGATCCTCTGGTTGTTCTAGATATAGGGGAGGATAAGGTGAATTTGGGTATATGAAAAAATATTAGTAGGGAAATAAATTACAAGGGAGTAAGGATAGAGGAGCTCTATAATGATTCTTAGTTCAACTTATTGTATTGTGTAAACTCGTTAAGATCATGACATGGGGTAATTGAATATTTGAGGTTTTATCTTATTGGCATCAACTATATTGTTAACGCTATTTTTTTTGGGTTCGTCACATTAATTTATATTTTTATAGTTAGTTTATCATTTGGATATTGTTACAGTGAATCATTTTTTGATGAATATAATTAAGGCACACTTAAAGGTATGATTTGAGGGTAATGTGACGTGTATAGTGTGATATCATTATACGTTTTTATATTATTCTATTGTATTTGTCTGAATTTTATTTTTATTGTTTCAATGTTATTGTTGGGATTGTTTATCTAACTCAGTATCAAGAAAACATTGAATTCTATGTTTGATGTGGAATTTTCATGTGTTTTAGGGTGATTTATTTACCACTGTTGGATATTAGGTATTATATGCTGACCATTTGGGAATGAACTATAGGTAGTTGAGTACAATTATGTTTCAATTTTCTAGTTTTCTTCTCCAAAGTGATCGATATTTGATATTAAGTCATTCCTCCAATTATTAATATTTCGAGGATTTTTTCCTTACGATTTATTTATGTTTCCAACTGTGATAGTGGTCATGTTTATTAATGAAATAATTCAATGTAAGAAGACCATATCCATTCTTCTATAAAATATGGATCCAATTTAGTGAGATGAAGGTCTAGATAGTTGTCCTTGTGGTTAAAGGATTCATCTATCCAAGATTTTACCCTTGAGGTGCTACTATTACTTTCTCATTAGGGTTATGGTAGTTATGGTTTATGTATGGATTACCAGGTGTTAAACCAACTCAATGTCAATAATATATACCCCTTCCTTTAAAAGGATATATTTTAGTCATTTTAGGGGATCCAATTTGTTTTATAGGAGTGATATGATATTTATATTCCATAAGTATCTTAGGCGGCCATTAGATATCCTTATATTAGTTTTAGAGTAGATATATCCTAAACGAGTTTCTTATGATCTCGTTTATATTAATTAATATGTTTGTTTTTTCTATTACCATAATTAATGGGTTATTCCATCCATATTTTGAATTGTTCTTTGTCATGTTCAATAATTAGATTTTGGGATACTCCCAAAAAAGGGATTCCATGAATTCTATCTAGATATAGTTATGTGATAGGGAGGGGGTCAAATATAATACAAGATTTAAAATATTTATTTGTGGATTAGGTATGTGTTCATATTAAGTAATGCGGTATCCTGGAATTTCATATTATTGTACCATGATAAATTCACTACCATGATAATTTTCATGTTTTGTAGCCTCTTTGGATTTATAGGACACTATAAGAGATTAAATTTGGTCTTCCCCATATTAATATTAAAATGATGAACCTGAAAAATAAGGGGAGAAAGTTTGAGTGGCCTAATACTTGTGAGATGGATTTCTGGATGCTAAAGGGAAGGTTGGTGTTTACACGATTTTTGACCTTACTAGAGATGCGTAAGGAGTATAATCAATGTTTTTATGAACATGGAATTAGTATTATAGAATATTTGAAATTGGATGTTCCAGTAGACATTTGTAGTCCAGTACAATTAAAACCATATTAGAATAACTATGGAACACATGGTCTAGGGGTACAAGTGTTAGTGAACATACTGAATTATTGATGTCATTATATTTTGGGTGAGAGTTTTGTGTTATATAATGACCATAATATGCTCTGATATATCCTTACACAGTGTCACCTAAACCTTTAGTAGAGAAGGTGTATCACATAACTATAGTAAATAATCTTTCATATGAAATATATTCATAAAAAGGAAATGTTGAGGTTATTGGGTTGAGATGGAAGACTCAGACTCTATTTGGTTTTTCGAATTGCAATGAGTGGAAACTTATATACCTATTTAAGAAGATGAATTCCAAAATTTGAGAGTATCATGCATGGTCTATTATCATATCCTTTTTAATCACATATTCACTAATTAATAATGTTGTGGAGATTACAATTTCTAACTCGATCTTCTGGGTTATAAGAAACAATATATACTATGGGTAGCCACTCAAATATTAAAACTAATATAATAATGGGATATATTATATATGAGGTTGAATTGCAGTCCCTAATAGCATGCATGAGGGTTTTATAAACAATTCAATTGCGTCAAGATAGATTTTTTATGCGGGGATAATCAGGAAATATCATGACATCCCCAAATAGTATTGGTGGTTTGGGTCGAAGAAGTACATTATGATGTTTGTTTCATGATGCTTCACCTATCGTTAGCTGAATGTTGAGAATTAAGGAAAAAATAATACTCATCTTATATTACATATTTCAATGTATAATTGAGATGATGTGATGATAGTATTTATGATAGGGTTACTGAGGTCATCCTATTTTTGAGATGTAGTATAGTATATTGTCGATAAGTCCACTAAGATTACACTTTACTACAAATCCAGGATACATAATGTAATTTTGAACTAGACTAAAAATATGTTCAAGAGATATTAAAACTTCACATTATTCCTAGAAGTACCATATCATGAAATAATTATTGTCTTATATAACACATATGGTTGGTATTACAGAAGATAGTGGATACTCACATTTATTAGAGGCCAACATAGCATCATTTGACCAGTGTATATTCTAATAATATTATCTATGAAGTAAAATAATCACTACATGAAAGAATTCTTGATTATGTTGGATTATGGGAGATTAAATTATCTTTATAACAAATCACCTTTAACAGTAATTATAAGGTTTCGATTTAGATTTCAACTATTGAGGCCTTTAATACCTAGATGTTTTGATCTTCTCATTGTTATCTAGATGTATGGTAGTATTCTATTTTCATCCTATGTCTCATCCCTAATATATTTTTGAATATTTTGTTGAGTTATAAGTTTTTATTAAATATTTAGTCTAGATAAATTTCATATTTACATAGGATATGTCTTCCTTTAAATTTCGAAGCTCATAACTTACTATTTTTTGAGTTTTAACATATTTGGGATATAGGAGAAATCAATGGCTAGGGAAGTTGGAAAACTAGTTGGTGGTGGTTTATTGAGGTACTAAATAGAATTAGTATGGGTCTAATAAAATTTGGTTCTATTATAAATCTATAGAGTGATACATAATGTGTTCCATATATGTCAACATTTTAAGTATCATCTCAAATCTTCTCCTCGGATCGAAATTGATGATATTTGGATATATATTGATGATTTTATTCGGGAATGAATAGTATTTATAGTAGTATGAAATAAAAAAATGTTAAATCATGGGATGAAATTTCTTTTAGTATGTGAGAAGTGGAAACATGGGTGTATCCAATTGAGTACTAGTGAATGGTTGGCCACTATATGAGTGATGTGGCTAGTGATTTTCATCAGTGAGGATTAATGATGCCAATTGGGGTTAATATGACTACCCTACTCTTTATTACCAATTAATTCTTGATTTAATACATAAAATTTCACTTAATATAACCCAAAATATCAATAATTAGAGTGTATTTTGGAATTAGTTACATAACATGACATTTTTAAATAAGGGATGCAACAAAAATATTAAAAAATTCTTTAACATGCCTCTAAAATTTCCATAGCTTTTAAAACTACATTGGATAACCTGGGAAAAACAGAAGAAAAGGAGTGAGATATAATTTTTAGTATGTTAATAAATAAGGAATAACATGAATAATATATTACATGTTGAAAAATAAGCATATCAATGGAGCATAAAAGGAAAATAAATGATTACTCATGATATAGAATTACAATTACAATATAGGAAATGTTGAAAAACATAAAACACTACATCATAAACATAGGTCACGGGAAAACCCAAAAATATATCACAGTGGAAAAAGTCCCATAAAGGAATCAGTTTCACTCCCTATCCTAATGTAATGTATCATGATACTGAACATTACCCAATTCATTAGATAGATAACTGAGCACAATGATCATGTACATTTCATTCTCATACTTAAGTGTTCCACATAGATAGTAAAACATGGATTAATTCATCATCAAATATTATTCCACAATTATGGAGTTTTAAATACATAAATGTATGTCCCTAATAAAAATTATATGTTCATAAATGTGAAAATCCTTGATATGAAATGGGTATGGTATTCACTACAAAATTGTTCTGGCATGGAAGACAACTATAAAATTTTGGCAGCATAACGACATCACATATTGATTTATAAAAATGGGTTGATAATTTGGAAATGGGTATCTAATAACATAAAAATAAATTTCACTACTAGGTACATAGAAAATAAAATCCCAATATTAGATGTTTTAGAAATAGAATGCGTATAGTAATGAAGAAAATTAAATAGAGAAAAGAATCCTAAATATATTTCGGCATGGTAATTGGATTACTTAAAGGATCATGTGACACTTAATGGGAGGTAAAGTGTATTTCATAATTTATAAATTAGATTTAAATAAAAAGGGAAAATGGATGAAAATATTTTAACATAATAAAATAGAATTTTAGAGATATAAAATTAAAAAAGCTCTTCAATGGAAATGGGAAGAGAGAAATACCTTATGAAATTATACATAGTATCAACTTAGGTAAGGGTCTAAATGGGAGAGTAAAAAAGATATAAAAATAAAATAAATTTAATTAGATTTAAATTGAATTATAATAAATTAATGAAAATATAACTGGTTGAAATTATAAATGCTAATTTCCAAGAAGGTTCTTGAATTGAAAGAAAGAGATGAAGGTAAGGATCCATTACATGAATGTGTGACTCCAAATGATTGATATGGGATCCTCAATAGCTTGGGTGAACCATTAAAGGACTCTAGGGAGTCTGTGGAAGAAAATGGAAATGATTTGAGAAGTTTTGGAGGAGTGAAACGGGATCTTGAGTGGATATATCTAGGAAAAGAGGGGTATTTCTTTATGATTTTTTGGACTCTTCAAAATAAAATATCCAAAACTAGAAACCATACCATGTTTTTCCCATGTGTTTTTTCAATTATAAGTGGTTTTTATTATTTTATAATTTCTTGGTCTAAACATATTAATGTATTACCTATGGTGATGTGTAGGTGAGTCACACTATTAATGAAATGATTTCAAAATATTAAAATATATTATAGGTCATGGAGTATTCATAATGCCTTTATAAAATAATTAAAATACTCTTAAAATAAAATTATTTTAAAGTGAAAAAATATATTTTTTCCTGGATGCCTTTTATTTTACATATTACATCACTTTTGGGTCATATTTATGTCATAAAACACAACAAATATATATATGACAATTAATTTGTTTACTTGAAAATTCGATTATCTTAAAAATAAATATGAAAAATTCACCATTGGATAATTTTTATGTCATATTTCTAAAATTTATATTCATTTCTTTAAATTATTTTATAAATATCTAAATATTCCCTTTTAAAATAAATGACAACATTTTTTTGAAAATTAATGGTTTTTAATAATTCCATTTCTTTCAAACCCCTATAAAAATTATGTTTGAGTTCCGAAAAGTTATTTGATCAAAAAAATATATTTAAATTATTTAATAAAAATAATTTGATAAAATATTATATATTTTCAAAGTCCATTAACACATAATAATAAATTCTTTAATTTAATTTTAATATTACCCAAAAATACCATGAATAAAAATCATTTATATAATAACAAAAATAGGATTCAAATATATTCAATATTCTATAAAAAATAATGTACATACAAATATTTTAGGGTATAGATACATATCGCTGTAATACATAAAAAAATTCCTAAGTGACTAATGCACAATGGTGGGACTTTCATAGGTTGATATGATGAACATTGTCTGGGAAGTGATCTTGATGAGCTTGAACATCTCTTGTAAATCATTTCTCTCATGTTTATGTTATTAGATCTTATAATGGGCTTCATAAAACAATTTTCAAAACCAATATTTGTTTCATTCAGGAAAAATGAGGGAAACTCTACTTCATCACTTCCTTTGGTTCCAACATTGCTTATTTGAACCTGTGGTTTCTTGACCACAATTCATAAGGGGAATTTTCTTATTTCATAGAAATTGTTCTCTACAATATAAGGTCTTCACCGTATTCTCCTTATAATAAAGAACTTTATCCAATGGTTCTACCTATGGATTGAGTACATGTGATTATTTTTCTATGTACATATTCAAGAGGTATACATGAAATTTATATTGTACTTTTGATAGAATCGGTCGGAGTGGTACTTTGTTGGCCACCACTCTAATATGGTCATGGATCTCAAATGGCTAATTTAACATGGAATAAGATTTACCGTATTCCCAAATATCATTACCTTATTCCAAGGAGTTATATGGGGGAATACCATGTCTCCAACATAAAACTCTATGTATCATCGATGATTGTTAGCCTATCCCTTCTATCGACTCTGGGAAGCCTTCTTGTGCTGATGAATGGTCTTAACCTTTATAAGATTTCCTTGACCATTTCAAGACCTATCAATTTTCCCCATATCATCATGACATGTATGTGTTATGGACATCCTAAAATAATGAGCTTCATAGTGATCCATTAGGATGGTTCAATGATAACTATTGTCACAAGTGAACTCGATAAAAGGTATATGTTGGTCCCATCCACCACTGTAGTTCATAGAACATTATCACAGCATGTCCTCCAGTTTCTAACTTGTCTACTTATATTATCCATCATTCTGAGGATGATAAGACATATTGATGTTTAACTCATAGTTTAGATAAAGTTGGATACCTTTCCAGAACATAGAGGTGAATCTCAGATCTCAATCAGATATAATCAATAGCGGTATCAAATTCATACTTACCACTTCTCTGATGCATATCTGTGCAATTTGATCTAGTGAGAAGTCCTCTTGAATTTCTATAAAGTGATTTGTCTCTATAAGACCATCCAAAAAAACTCATATAGAAATGTTTCCTCAGAATGTATTCAGATGTTCAATGAAAAATACCATCGTGATGTTTTAACAATTCCGTTATGATATGGTTAATGGTTACATCACCCCTTTATACTTCTGCCTTTCCAACAATACATACTGGCATACCAGACACCTTGATGTATATTCTAAGATCTCATTCTTTATATTGTCCCACCAATAGATATCACATATATCTTAAAACATCATTGTTATTTCTAGATGAATAGAGAAAGTCTAACTATGGTAATCATGAAACAATTCATTCTTCAACTACGGAGTCGGTGGAACACGTAGTCTTGACCCTAATCTCATAATTCATCCTCCATTAAAATTAAAGTCATATGATTTACCATTCTTTATAGTTCCCAATTTTTATTAATTCCTAAAAAATTATATATTTATCCTTTAGACATTCCAATTGAGATGGTTGAAAATTCATTTGTTAATGGATTGATGATATTACTCCCTTTATGATTCACAATCCCATCCTTTTCATATTTAATAAAGTCAGATCTTTCTCAATTGTAATTGATGATGGAATTACATGAACCTTTCGGCTTAGATCATATTACACTTTATTCACTTCCCATAATGGTAGTAACTTTTTTAGTTATAGTCCTTGATCAAATCTAACCATATTCATTGGGACATATTCAGATCATTCTATGTGAATATATAATTTAGGCGTTTTTGATCAGTATATATCTCACACTTCTCCCTATAGAGATAATCCTGAAATATTTTCAAAGCAACGATCATAGCCAAAAATTTTAGATCATTCATGAGATAGTTTTTCTATTGGTTTTTCAACTACCTTGAGGTGCAGGCTATCACTTTATCATTTTTTTAATGTACACCCCTTAATCCATTCTTTGAAGTATTCCCATATACTACAAAGAGTTCTCCACTTGTTGATTGTATAATAAATAATGCAGTGATAAGAATATTTTTTAGAACCTTCAATAATTACTCACTTTCATTCATCCTAAATAACATCACAAAATTCCATACAATATTTTTAAGAGGATTTTTTAATCATGAGAAATTTACCACAATTCGGTGATAATACCCATGTATCCCAAGTAAACTAAGGATGTATGTCATGGATGATAGACTCAACCATCCTTTAATTTCCTTTTTATTTGAAGGATTCATAGATATCCCATTTTTTATATTATTCCCTAATAATGATACATCCCTCAACCATAAAAAATAATTTATTATATTTCATAACGCTTATCCCTTTGCTAGGCCTTTTACACAGTTCACACATTATCCTCACACTCCTCCTTGCCTTTAGAGTAAATTATAATATCATCTATAAAGACTACCACAAATTTTTTGAGGTAATCTCTAAAGACTCTACTCATTATATCTATTAGTATATCTAGAGCATTAATGAGCACAAAATTCATCGTTATGAACACATGGTGCCCATAAATTCTACGAAATGTAGTTTTGGGGATATACTCATTCATCAACCAAACTTTGTAATATCCTGATCATAGATCCACCTGGAAGAAGTATTGTTCTCTATGTAGGTAATAGAATAACTCCTCAATACTGGTCATATTATACTTTATCTTAATCAATATCTTTTTGAGCTCATGATAATCATTTCAAAGGCACATTGTACCATTCATCTTCTTGACAAAGAGGACTGCTTCACCCCATGGTGAAGCACTTGGGTGTATGATCCATTTCTCTAGATTATCCTATAGTTTTTTATTCATCTCCTCATTTTCCAAAAAACAATTATATATAGATTCTAGGATATTGGGAATTCTCCATATATATGGTTTACTAAAAATATGTCCTCTCGGCTAGGAAGAATACCAGAAAAATTCCCCAAGAAACTCATTATCTTATTCCCTCACAATAGTCATATCTTTGAGGATGGTTCTTTCCTCATACTCAATAATTTGAGCTATATCCACTTTCTTTTGGGGTAATAATATCCATTTTTGAGGTGTTTATTCTAAATAATATCCATCGTTCTCCTTGAACTTGAATATAATTAAGGTTGGATTCTCAATACAGAGATTGATTTCCTTCACATGGCAATTTTTGTTTTCACTATATAGGGAAATCCAATGCATGCCCATAATTTCGACAAATTCCACTGAAGGGAGTATAAAAAGATTCATTAGTAATATCATCACACAAATTTTACATTGATAAACACTTAACATACAGGGAAAAAACATTATTTTAGATGAATATTCAGTACATTAAAAAAACATTTTCCCGAGGACTGTAATAGTTTTCTAACTTTTAAAACATAAAAACAAAATATTCTATCCTGGTGAAAAATAATAAAAATCTCAAATAAAGATCCCCAACATATGTACTTCTATAAAAAAGAATCTTCAAAATCTGTGTAAATGAAACATAAGAAAGGGGTGAGATCAAATTCTCAATAAGGGTAAATAAGGGAGATATGTAAGCATAGTCATTAACACAATGGTATGAGAAAATGATCGTGAAAATATAATTTCACAAAAAATATATCAAAGATCATATACATGAATCGTGTCATAAATCTAGGCTTTCCATAAGACATGAATCAAAAAGAAATAAAGAACATAATCCGTAAAATCATAACATAGGAACAAACCATTTAATTTTGGAAAACAACAAAGTATATAATAATTATTTCCATAGTAGTCAAGGAATTTCTTCCCAGGCCATCTAGGTTGATAAATTCAATTAATGAACTAGGTTCACACCCCATTCCAGCCCCGTATTACTATATCGAGTTCACTCCTCGCTCTAACTCTATATTACTGAACCATGTTCCCTCCTAATTCCAACACTGTATTATTGAACCGAGTTTATTTCTTGTTCCATTCATGTGTATATCATGAGATATAACTCTTTACCCAATGAATTATGGGGGAGATATTTTAACACCCAAAGCTTCAACGATACCCTTCTCTTTCAATAATGCAATAGCCTGTATTGTACGCTAGTTTGAGATTCTAACACACCGCGACCAATCAAAGTTGTCGTTATGAATAGTAATACCAAATTTTTGAAATATATAAATTTTATATTTAAAAATGGTCTTCATTTTTGGATTCGGAATATCGAAATTAGCCTATGTTGATTTTTTGGTATTTTTTTGAGAACTTCCAATTTTTGATGAATAGTGAAAAATATTTAAACACAACTTTTTTAATAAAAATAATTTAGAGTGATAAATTATACTATTGAGTGGTTTTAAAGTGTAATTAGAATATAATTTTACCATTTTATCCAATGGTGGTCATTAGAATTAATTTCACTTTGAAATTGGACATAAACAATTCTCAATCTTTTGATATATATTGTTTCTTAAAAACACGCTATTTGTTGTAACAGAAGGAATTAATTATTGAATTAATTAATTCAACTTATATGTTTTGAATTTTGTAAAATATACATCATTTTTGAATTAGGAATATCAAATATACCCTAGGGTGATTTTTTGGTATTTTTCTGAAAAACCTCAATTTTTGATGAATATTGAAACCACTATGTGGTAGTTAAAAAACTAATTTTTTTGTTTAAATGAAACTATACCACTTATTTGAATTGAATTTCAAAAATCCTACACACATGTTTTTCATTAGTAAGTAAATGTGGTTCAATAGGATGAAAATAATTTTTGATGAATAGTAACTTTTATGTTTTATTAATCGCGATTAAAGGTAATTAGCATAATTTAAGATAAATATAATGTTATAATAATATAATATTACCTTTACTCTTATACTACCCTTATTGGATGATTCATGGCCGACCAATACAATCCATGGGTCAACTTGGGGACCCCATGGAGCCACTTGGGTAAGAAAATGACATTAATAACTTTTTATTTAAAGTAAAAATAAAATTGTCACAAACATGTGTTGTTTTACTAAAAAACTTATTACATGGGGTTATATAAAGTAAATATTAGACTATAAATATTATTTGGATATATAAATATATTTTCTACATCTTGGTATTTTTTTTATAATTTTTAGACATTAAATAATTTAAATTGTTTAAGACACCATGATTATGTAGCGATTACCTCATTAATTAACGATTTAAATAAAATAAAAAGATAATGTAATCTCTAAGACATACACTTGTAAAAAACCTATTGGATGAGTATATTTATAACCCTTATAACCTTATCCTAGAAATATATTAATTTGAGACTTTTAAAATCTGATACTCATTATATAATAAAGTAACATTTCTTGACTTTCCAAAAGTGCCCCTCCTCTCCTATAATAAAAGGCCCCCACCTCTACCACCTTATTCACACCGTCATAGCCATTTAGAATGACCAAAATCTTCCCAAATAATCTCTAAACTTCCCTATCTTACTCTTAAAAGCCTAAATTTGGGCAGAAGTCTTCCCAAGGAAGCCTTTTCCTCAAATCAAAAAGAGTTACCCGATTTTATGGTAATGTCATATCTTATATTCTTTTTTTTATTTTGCTTCTCTAACCCCTTAAACTCTTATTATTACATTATTTTGTAACAAAACCAGTATATTAAATATACTATGATATTTTTATGAGAAGTATTTGATTTACACTTATACACACCTTCGTCTAATGGTTAAAGAACATACTGTTTCTGTGGGTGGTGAATTACTGCCTCAAAAAATGATGATTGTTCAATCTTATTTTAACACCTCTCATAGTAGAAATTAAGATGTCACTATATTTATATATGATATATATTATGTTTATGTTTTCCTTGTGCTTCTATATTTTTAATTTATGGCATACCATTATGATTTCCATTATGGGTAAATGCGATAATTTCATTTTAGGAATTGCGGACTACTGCCCCCTCAAAGTGATTTGAATCATTAATGCCATATGTGGGACGTATAAAGGATGTGGTAAATGATATTATATATGATATTATACTGAAATTATAATATACCTTTATATCATTATGATTTTATTCCATTAAATACGAAATATAAATGAAAGTAGCGTTTATGCGTACGTACGACTTACCGTCTCCAAGAACGGTTCAATTAATTTCTTACCTCTAAATGATATGTAATATTATAAATGAATGTATATACTAGATATGTAGGATATATATGATATCTACATCATGAATATTATTCTGGATATAATGGATATTTTACCACATGAACAACATGTAATTATATGATGTTTATTAGTGACTCAAGTACCAAAGATCGACAAAATGACCATTATTAACATAAATAATGACATAATGTTCATAACATGGTAATAAGTGATATAAAAGGAATAATGAACTTAAAAAAGGTTCTTAAGAAAGTATAAATTAACTCTAGTTTATTATTCATTAGGTTAAAGAATGATCGAGTCAAGTCGGACACGAGGTAAGGGAATTCGTCTCAATCTCCTTTCATTGATGAATGTTTTGTTTTATACACAACATTATTTTATATGGTGAATAAAACCCTTTGAATTTTACTTTTATTCAAAAGAAATATTTTTATACGAAGCGTTTTACTAAACAACAAAAAAGAATGTTTTTTTGTCATACGTATGCGGCGACAACGACTTCTCCGCCGCCATGACCATTATTTGAGTTTCGGCTTCCACTAAAAGCCATAACTTTTTTAAAATTAAAAAAATACCAAGTTTTAATTTTCTTTTATTTTGGTATTGAAAATGGTTTTGAAAGTGTTTTTATTATATCAATGTGTTGTATTGATATCTTGTGATTGAAATGTGGAAATGTTATGTTTCATTTATGCATGTTTTATGTGATACGATTATGTTATGGTTTATGATATGTTTAAAACTGTTCATATGAGGAATGCATTGGACTTAATAAGTCACGGGTGGAGCCCGCTATAGCTTCTTGATGCATCGTTAGGTCTCATGAAACAAACTAGTGTCTTGGCACAAGGCCTTGACAAAATCTTATTTGTAGTATTGGAACAGGGCCTTGACTATGTGGTTATGATAGTCTGGCATTATGCATTCCATCATTATGAAAGTGGTTATTGATACTGCATGTGATTATTCGACTAGTAAAATATCCATGTGAATAAGTAAATGTAATTATTTCATTTTATTTTTTTCATATTATGCTGACGTTCAAGTTTAAAAGGATTTTATTTTAGTTATACATTTCCTTAAATGTTTATGTTTATTTAGGAAAGTTTCTGCTATATTGTTATCATTACTGAGCATTTGAGCTCACCCCTTTCTGTGATTTAATTTTCCCAGGATGTGAAGAAATATTCTATGACTGACCTACAGGGATAGTTTGAAGGGGATATGAATATGAACTATGGAGACCATGTTATTGTAGTTTTCACTTTATGGTGTAATGTAACATTTAGGAAAGTATCTAGTGTTTCCAAGGCTACTAAACTAATCGGTCTTTTGAGACATGATCTTTTGTGATCATGCCAATTTTACGTAATAATGAACTGACTCTGGGTAAGTGGGGTTGGAGTGTTACAGTTGTTATCAGAGGTAGTTTAGTACTAACCTTGGAAGCTAGATTTAGAAAAAAATCTAATTAGAGCACATAGCCCTAAGATAGACATTGAGGATTAGTATAGAAGAACTTCCTAGAATTCTCGTATTATAGAGATTTTCTGAGTTTTCTGAGCAATACATCCATTTCTAGATACAAGAAGGTAGAGGCAGGTCTGGCACAAATGTACCTAGGGGTAAAATCCGAAAACACCGCTTTGAGCTAGACTCGAACGGGAACTAGTGTACAACAACGGGCCTTGCTGCACTCTTGGTTACGACACTCCAAGGGGATATGCTTAGGAAAATTCTCATTTTATTTACTAACCATTATAAAGGGTTTATGAGTATATAATTTCTCAAAGAAAACATTTCTTTTTATGATTATGGATTATACCCATAAATTGTTCAATTTATGTTAAGTGTTTTAAAAGTACGGAATTATGTATTTTGATTTATGAACTGATCTAGTTTATGACATTGTTTAAAAATGGCGCCTAGTGGATGGAATGGAAACCGTATCAATGCACACACTCCATGTAGGGATTTCCCTCCTACTCAAGATAATTATTTTGGAGCTGGTGATACAACTGGTGCTGATCAACATAACACCACAGTGGGACAACTCACTCAGGTTATGAATAATATCCTTACTCATATAGAGATCCCTAATCCACAACGTGGAGGATCAATGTTAGACTGCTTCATGAGAAAACAACCAATAACATTCAATGGGAGTACAAATCCCTTAGTAGCTGAGTAATGGATAAATTGCTTAGAAAAAATATTCTATGCCTTGGGGAGTAGTGAAAGGGAAAAGGTTACCATGGTAGTTTACCACCTCACTGGAGATGTTGATCAATGGTGGTCATTGATTCAAAACACAAAGGATGATAAAGAAGTATCATGTATGGAATGGATATAGTTCAAAGAACTTTTCATAGAAAAATACTTTCCTCGTGACCATCGAGCAGATATGGAAAGGCAATTTCTGAGTCTGAGACAAATGGGGGATGAGAATGTCACAATGTATGAGTATAACATTACAAGGTTAGAGAGGAATGATACAGATTATATATGTAACCCATGAAGTAATATTGATCGTTTCTTTGATGGGTAAAAACCATTTCTCTGTTGAGCATTAATATCACAATCTTTCTCAACGTATGAAGATATAGTCTCATGTTATATCAAGACAGAAAAGGAATTCTCCAAATATTATGACAATAAGGTAAAGTAAGAGAAGATAAGAATGGTGGAACAAGAGACAGATAAAGGGAAAAGGGAAATAAGGATTTTCCAATATGCGATAATTGTGGGAAGAATCACCCAGGTACCTGCCTAAAAGGAATCTGAGTTTGTTATACATGTGGAGAAATAGGTCACCAGGATCGTGATTGAAAGGGAATGAAAGAGGCTGTCAATGTTGAATTATACAATTGTAGAGAAATGGGGAATTATGAAAATGAATGTTCTAAGCATCAGGGAAACTTACCTCAGAAAATGATATGGGATCAAGGCCAATATTATGTTGTTACTATAGTTGAAGTGAAATAATTAATGTACTGGTTCTTTTGGAATCAAGGATAATATTCTGATTATATGAATAATGTTATATATATAAGTATTGTACTTCAGTACATGTTGTTTTCATTAAGATTTTAATATGATGAAGGTAATCATATTTTTAGTATGTGACAATAAGAGAATCTTTACTTTGTTTGGGGAATTTGATGTTACAATTGATTTTGGAATTTAGAGAAAGTCTGGAGAGAGGTATTTTGGATAACTATAAAGGTTGGAATGGATTAAGTTGAACCTGTGATAGTATTGTCTAATGTTAAAACATTTTTGAATATTATTTTTGGAATATTATATTACTATAGTTTTAGTAAAAGGACAACCTGCAGGTCGGGGGATAACCTTTCGCATCGGACAAAGCTGCAAGAATCGAACCCACAACCATTGTTCGATAGGCCTTTATTACCTACCACTAGCCTACAGGATGTCCCTAGTTATTAAAAAATATTTTTCCTAATCTAAATGGTATGTGTTAATATTTTGAACCTTGTACGATTAGGATAAATATAATATTTTTGAGTTCTATTATCTTTTTGAGTAAAAGATGAGTTTTTGGTAGAAATTAGTTGAAGTTTGAAACTCTACTTGTCAAGAATATATATATACACCTATATATTATTCTATAAATAAATTAATTCTTAAACATTAGGAAATGGATATTAAAACAAAAAATGTGTTATCCTAATACCTTATGTTTTGTTGAACTAATGATATTTTGAATCATCATAGAATGAAGGCTTTGAGGCCCTCAATTTTACACTTGATTGTGATTGATGACCTCAATCACTCCCTATAAATATTTATTTTTTTCCTCCAATTATATGTCTCTAATTTCCACCAATGTTCTCCTAATCGAGATCATAATTTGGTTGGGACATTTCATTTCCCTTTCCCTCTTATTAAGGATAAATTTCATTAACCTTATTTCCGATGTGGGTTTCCACAAAGGTATTTTCTATTTTCAAACATTTATTTTCAAAGAACATTTTCAAATTGCAAGGACGCAATTTATTGAAGGAGGGGAGAATGTAACACCCAAAGCTTCAACGATACGCTTCACTTTCAATAATGCAATAGCTTTCATTTTATGCTAGTTTGAGATTCTAACACACCGCGACCAATCAAAGTAGTCGTTATGAATAGTAATACCCACTTCCTGAATTATATAAATTTTATATTTCAAAAGTTTCTTCATTTTTGGATTCGTAATATCGAAATTAGCCTATGTTAAAATTTTGGTATTTTTTTGAGAACATCCAACTTTCGATGAATAGTGAAAAATACATAAAAACAACTTTTTTAATAAAAATAATTTATAGTGATAAATTATACTATTAAGTGGTTTTAATGTATAATTAGAATATAGTTTTACCATTTTATCTAATGGTGGTCATTAGAATTAATTTCACAAGGAAATTGGATATAAACAATTGTGAATCTTTTGATATATATTGTTTCTTAAAAACACGCTATTTGATGTGAAATCGGGAATTAATTATTAAAATAATTTATTCAACTTATATGTTTTGAATTTTGTAAAATAGACATCATTTTTGAATTAGTAATATCAAATATAGCTTAGGGTGAATTTTTGGTATTTTTTTGAAAAACTTCAATTTTTGATGAATAGTGATACCACTAAGTGGTAGTTAAAAAACTAATTTTTTCATTTAAATGAAACTTTACCACTTCTGTGAATTTAATTTCAAAAATTGGACATACATGGTTGTAATTAGTCAGTAAAATGTGGTTCAATGGGATGAAAATAATTTTTGGTGAATATTAACTTTTAAGTTTTATTAATCACGATTAAAGGTAATTAGCGCAATTTAAGGTAAATATAATGTTATAATAATATGAAATTACATTTAAACTTTTCCTACCCTTATTGGATGAGTCATGTCCGACCAATAAAATCCATGGGTCAACTTGGGGACCCCATGGAGCCACTTGGGTAAGAAAATGACATTAATAAGTTTTTATTTAAAGTAAAAATAAAACTGTCACAAACATGTGTTGTTTTACTAAAACAATTATTACATGGGGATATGTACGTTAACATTTCAACTATACATATTCATTGGAAATATAAAAATATTTCCTACATCTTGGTAATTTTTTTTTATAATTTTTAGACATTAAATAATTTAAATTTTTTAAGACACCATCATGATGTAACGATTACCTCATTAATTAATGATTTAAATAAAATTAAAAGGTAATGTAAAATATAAGACATACACTTTTCAAAAACATATTGGATGAGTATATTTAGATCCCTTATCACCTTATCCTTGAAATATATAATTTTGGGACCTTTAAAATCTGAAACTCATTATATAATAAAGTAACATTTCATGACTTTCCAAAAGTGCCCCTCCTCTCCTCTTATAAAAGGCCCCCAACTCTACCACCTTATTCACACATTCAAAGCCCTTTGGCTCGGCCAACCTCTACCCAAATAATCTCTCAACATCCCTCTCTTACTCCTATAAGCCTCACTTTGGGCAGAAGTCTTCCCATGGATGCCTTTGGCTCAAATCAAAAAGAGTTACCCGATTTTAAGGTAATTCGTTCTCTTATGTTCTTTTGTTTTATTTTTCTTCTCCAACCCCTTAAATTATTTTAATTACATTATTTTGTAAAGACAACAGTATATTAAATATAATATGATGTTTTTATGAGATTATTTGATTTACACTTACACACACCTTCGTCTAATGGTTAAAGAACATACTCTTTCTGTGTGTGGCGAATTACTGCCTCACGAAACGATGATTGTTCAATCATATTTTAACACCTTTCATGGTGGACAGTAAGATGAAAATATATTTATATATGATATATATTATGTTTATGTTTTCCTTGTACTTATTTAATTTTAATTTATGGCATACCTTTATGATTTCCATTATGGGTAAACGCGATAATTTCATTTTAGGAAGTGCGGACTACCAACACCTCAAAGTGATTTGAATCGTTAATGCCATATGTGGGACTTATAAAGGATGGAGTAAATTATATTATATATTATATTATACTGTAATTATAATATACCTTTATATCATTATGATTTCATTCCATTAAATACGAAATAGAATTTAAAGTAGCGTTCATGCGTACGTACGACTTACCGTCTCCATGAATGGTGCATTTAATTTCTTACCTCTAAATGTTATGTAATATTATAAATGAATGTATATACTGGATATGTATTATATATATGACATCTAAATCATGAATATATCTCTTGATATAATGTATATTTATCACATGAACAACTTGTAAATATAAGAATTTTATTTTTGACTCAAGTACCAAAGATCGACAAAGCGACCATTATTAACTTAAATAATTACATAATGTTCATAACATGGTAATAAGTGATATAAGAAGAATAATGAACTTGAAAAAGGTTCTTAAGAAATTATAAATTAACTCTATTTTATTATTCATGAGGTTAAAGAATGATCGATTCAAGTCGAACACGAGGTAAGCGAGTTCGTCTCAATATCCTTTCAGTGAGGAATATTTTGTTTTATACACAACTTTCTTTCATATAGTGTATAAACCCCTTTGACTTTTACTTTTATTCAAAATAAATCCTTTTATATGAAGCGTTTTGCTAAACTAAAAAAAGGAATGTTTTTTGTCATACGTATGTGGCGACAACAACTTCTCCGCCACCGTGACCATTATTTGAGTTTCAGATTCCTCTACAAGCCATAACTTTTTTTAAATTAAAAATAAATCCTAAGTTTTAATTTTCTTTTATTTTGGTATTGAAAATGGTTTTGACAGTGTTTTTATTATATCAATGTGTTGTATTGATATCTTATGATTGAAATGTAGAAATGTTATGTTTCCTTTATGCGTGGTTTATGTGATAGATTATGTTATGGTTTATGATATGTTTAAACCTGTTCATATGTGGAATGCATTGGACTTAATAAGTAACGGGTGGAGCCCTCTATAGCTCCTCGATGCATCGATAGGTTTCATGAGAAAAACTAGTGTCTTGGCACAAGGCCTTGACAAAATCTTATTTGTATTCTTGTCACAAGGCCTTGACTATGTGGTTATGATAGTCTGGAATTATGCATTCCATCATTATGAAAGTGGTTATTGATATTGAATGTGATTATTCAACTAGTATAATATCCATGTGAATAAGTAAATGGAATTATTTCATTTTATTTTTTCCATATTATGGTGATGGTCAAGTTTAAAAGGCTTTTGTTTTAGTTATGCATTGCCTTAAATGTTTATGTTTATTTATGAATGTTTTTGCTATATTGTTATACTTACTGAGCATCTGAGCTCATCCCTTTCTTTGTATTATTTTTCCCAGGATGGGAAGAAATATTTTATGACTGACCTATAGGGATAGTCTGAAGGAGATATGAGTGTGGACTATGGAGACCAAGTTATGGTATTTTTCACTTTATGATGTAATGTATCATTTATGAATGTATCTAGTGTTTCCAAGTCTACTAAACTAATCGGTCTTTCAAGACATGATCTTTTCTGATCATGTCAATGTTACGTAATAATGCACCAACTCTAGGTAACTGGAGTCGGGGCATTACAAATATAGGTCCCACACATCTCCTAAATAAATCATAAATAAATGTCCCAAAAATCATATAGAATCACATCATAACCCATGAAATGGTTAGGTATCATAAACATGGAAACAAATCATAACTTGGGAAAAAAGATATAGGTTTAATAATAATTTTATCAAAAGTATAACCAGTTAACGGGAAATGGGATTCATAATGACCATGAAATTAAGCAAAACCCATTCAAATAAATAATATTAGTGGAACCTTAAGATCATTTCCGAGATGAAAACGAGTAACATCAACTAATTTCTTCTCATATGGAAAATAATTACAAATATATATGAAACAATTTTCATGGGGAAAATATCCTTTCTTATTTAAAAAAGTATTTTTAATACATAAAACCATATGAAAATAATTTCATTAGAAAATAAATTGAAAATTTTTAAAGAAGTCGTGAAATCAATTTGAAAATAGTTTTCATTGAAAACTTATAAAATAAGCTTCAAAACATTTTAAAACCCATTTTTTTTTAAATCAGATTAAAAACTTATAGACAAAGCTTAAAAATGTTTTGAAAATAATTTCTTGAAAATAATTTCTAAACTTATAATGATAACTTGATAATTTCTAAAAAACCATTTTTGTGAAATTTTATGAAATATTTTATGGAAATGTTGAATTATTTTTGAAAACCATTTCTTTGAAAATACTGTTAAAAAATATAAATAAATATTTACAATGATTAAAGAAACCATTTAATTTAAATTTTTTTGATAACCTATAAATATAGCTTGAAAAAATTTTGAAAACAATTTTCCTTGAAAATTACTTAAAAAAATTGTAAAAAATTATCCATTTAAAATTGAAAAGAATATTCAAGAAAATGATAGAGGGTAAATCCATACTTCTGTATGAGGTAAAAAGACCATTCCTTTGGAATGATAAAATTGATTGAAAAATTACTTGTTTAGAAAGAGACAAGAATATTATTTTGAAGAGATTGGTAAAATAAAAAAGGGAAAAAAATATTTTAATTATTATATTATAATATTAAAATATTATTGGAAACACTTTTTAGAAAACATGGTTTTGAAGGAACATTGATTTTTGATCGAAGAGTGGATAATTATAGGATATCATAGAAACACATTCTATACTATATAAGTTACCAAAGAGTGTAAACATGGTAAAAATACATGAATATATCCTAAATAACTAGTATGGAATTAAAACCATGAATGTTATTATGTGGTGGGTTATAATATTTCATCAATGGAATCATAAACACTAATAATTTTGAAATGTGGTGAGATTAATTCATTAAATCTTTATCACTTGATAATATTTGATCATAGAGTCCATATAAGAAAAATAAATAAACTTTAGCTTAAAATATGATGAAAAAAAGAGTATTAAATTCTTAACATGTAAAATGGAAGTATATACACCTCCAAAATGAATTTAGGTGCAAAACAAAACATGAGTCTCAAAGAATGCCAATTGAGATAAAACTATTTTACCGATTTGGTAATTTTTTTAAAATTAAATAGCATGAAATAAAGAAAATAAAATGGATATATATACTCATAAATTTAATTATAATAATTTTTAATACATCCATGGTATGTATACACATGACACAAAAGTAATTGGTGTTTAATAAATCATGTATCTCATGGAAATAAAAAGTGAGATGAAGTACCCTTACACTATGTCTTTAATATCATCATACTCATTAAAAAACAAAATTATAATAAATAAAAAGTTATTAGACATATTTAAATAACCAAATTCATATATTTAATACCATATATGGTTTTATTATGAGCTTATATTTCCATCTTTTTAACCATTCTATGTTATGGTTTCACTTCTGATAATATTTTATTTGTTCTCCATATGTGTCTTAATTTGATAGATCATCCATCCTTATACTTATATCATGATTCGTGAATGTAACCCATGATATAAATATATTTTATATCCAGTGTTTTTTTATTCTAATAATTTATATAATATATAGGTATGAAATGGAATACAACGTTCATTGAGATGTTAAACTGTACGTATGCACGAACATTGTTTCCATTTTTATTATCATATTGAATGAAAAATAGAAAATAATATATATGTATATATGTGTATAATATCCTTAATATAAAATTATAATGTTATATATATATCATATAGTTTCACTAGACCCGTCCTTAATACATTCCATGTAGTGTGTAAATAAATGACATCGTTTTTAGGGGGCGGTAGTCGACACTTCCTTAATCAAAATTATCGCATTTACACAAAATGAAAAGTTAAAAAGATATGGGTTGTAAAAGGAATAAATAAGAATAAATACCTAATAAATACAATATATAATATATATAAATAGAGTTTCCATTATCATTCTTACCATTATAGGTGGTAAGAAAAATTGAACAATCATCATTTTGTGAGGTGGAGGTTCTCCGTACACATAAATAGTATGTTCATTACCCATAAGATGGATGTGTGTGTAAGTGTAGGTTTAAAACATAGAATAAAATAATAGTTGCATATTTAGGAAAAAAATTTTGTTACACAATATTCTAATAAAGATAGTGTATGGGGTTGGGGAAGGAAAATTTAAGAAATGATCTTAAGAGAATGTGTTACCTCTTAATCTGGTAACACATTTTGGTTTGTTCCCAAAGGATTCCATGTATTTCCATATAATAAAGGTAAAACTTATATAAGTAAGTTAGATATGTTTAAAAGTGTATTGGGAAGATATTTTCAATACATAATAGGTTATAGGGGTGTGAAGAAGAGGGAGATTTTGTGGCCTTTTATAGGGAAGGAAAGAGACACATTTGGAATTTTTGAAAACATGTTTAGTGTGACCATGTTTTTACCGATGATAAGTCATAAAAACAAGTATAACTCAATAATGGGATGTTAATGGATGATTAATGAACATAAAATGGGTTTGGTAAATTATCTAGGACTTTTTGGGTCTTAAATTTATGGTTTAGTTCTTTCTTAACCAAACTTTTTATGTAACCATTGAAATTAATTTTAATCAGATTTACTAATATTTTTCATCAAATACAAAGTTGAAATTATTATACATTATAAATTATTATTATCCAAAATATAGAATCTATTTTTACAAATTCCAATCACATAGGTGGAAGAAATTAATTTAAAAATAATCTCACTTACAAGATGACACTGTGGTGTTTTAAAGTTAAAACTTTCAAATGTTTACTATATTTTTATATCCAATTTCAATGTAAAATTGGTTACAATTACCTAAATTAGATTAATTTGATAAAATTATTTTCTAATTAAACTTTTAAACCAATTTAAAAAATAATTTCCCCTTAAAAATAAATTAGATGAATAAGCGGTTTTGAATTAAAATCCAATATTTTTTTACCATTCATTAAAATATAAATCCTTATAGAAAAGTACAAAAAAATTTCCTAAACTTATTTTTGTTTTTCTATTAAAATGTTAAATTTGTTTTTGCAATATTAAATATATAAAATTTCCAATTTTTTTTTAAAAAATGGGATCTTTATTAAAAGTTGGTAAAACTACATTTTTTTAAAATATCATTGTTATGCATAAAATTGGGTTTGTTCTTAACTTATTTCTATCAACTATATTGGATTAAAATAAAAAATATTATATTGAATACATAAACTACATATTAAATTAAAATCACTTATTAATTATAATTAATTTAACTTATTAGGGTAAAACAACTTATAATAATAATAATATTTTCCTTTATATTCAGTCAGTTTTCATATTAATTACCCATTAATTGGAAACCTTTGAATTAATTTTGTATTTTTATCGACAATATATTTTCATAAATTAGTTAATACTATTCATAACCACTAATTTAATGGCTAGGTTATACATTATTATTTTAAATAATAACATTTTATTTATATACTATTATTCGGTAAAACTCAGTCTTGCATGTTACAAAATCCATCAAGGAAAGTCATTATTGTGTGTGTCCCAATATATCCTTGGTGTTCTGTATAGATCAATGAAAAATTTATGTTGAGTTTAGTGTATGATCAACATGGATTTTCTTATATCGCAATCCAATCATTGCAATTTAGTATAAAATAAACTATTTTTAGTGTTACGTGAAATAAAAATTATCCAAACGATTAAATTAATTCAAAAAATTCACAAACGTAGGGTTTTACATTATACCTTCCCTTAAAAATGAATTTTACCTTTGAAATTATTCTCAGTTATCAAAGGATTAATACTTGAATGTTTCTTTCCATTGAAACCCACATCGTAAAAATGAATACAAATAATTTCTTCAAAAATGGAAATTTGGAACCATAATGGTTTTCCAAAGTAACATATACCTATGTTTTCAAGTATAAGAACATAGGTTGTGAGTGGATATTGGTCATGGAATAAATGATTAATTATTTATACAGAGAGATGGAGGTTATCAATCCAAAAAACATGTATCATCATAGAGAAGTTAAGGAACTCAAAGTCATAAATATGTGATGATTTATAAGTCTATCGATTTGACAAAAATAAAGTTATTAGGAAAACATTTTTTTGATAATTATCTTATATTTGATTAATAATTTTATTGACCATTAATATATGGAATCATACATACTTGATAAATTTCAATAAATAAAATTTCATTTTTTGGTTCTACTTTAAACTATTTCTAATTCATACATTACTTAAATAAATTGTAATGACCCAACCCCAGAAGCCCAGAGTCAGTGCATTAATTTAATACATTGGAATGATTAAAAGGAATCATGTTCAGAAGGACCGATAAGTTTTGTAGTCTTGGAAAATAGATTACATACATGAAATTTACATTACAATTTCATACAAAAAATACAACATAGACAATACTTTGAGAATTCCATTAATCATCTAGCTTAAACCTGCATATAAATTATAATACACTTCTTGGAATCCATGGAAAATAAAACATTAGAAATGGGTGTGCTCAGATGCTCGGTAAGGGTAAATAATTTAGTGGAAGTTCCAATCTTTTAAGGCGATATGTTCAATAAAAACAACATCCTTTTAAACCTAAATTGGAACATAATATGGAGTAAATAAATCAATCATTACCATATAAACATTCACATGGATATTCTATTAGTCGAATAATCACATGTAATAATTAATTTCATAATGAGGGAATGCCTAATGCTAGACATCATTCCCACATAGTCAAGGCCTTGTGCCAAGACTAAAAATAATTGTTTTTCAATGCCTTGTTCCAAGAAAATAGTTTGTCTCATGAGACCTACTGATGCATCAATGAGCTATAACGGTCTCCACCCATCACATATTAAGTCCACTTCATTCCTCAAATGAAAAGGTTTAAAAATTACACAAACATTAATATTAAAACTAGCTTATGAAATGTCAATAAATGAACCATAAACCATAAAGGGTATAAAAATAGAACATCCATAGTCCAAGATATGATAACTCATTCAATAAAATATGTAATATTGTATTATAGTAAATCAACCATAATCAATAATAATATCTAGTAAAGGATGCAGGTGTAGTTAAAAACGATTAGTAAAACGTTTTGAGAGAAATACCATTTTAGATAAATCCTTTAAAAGTCACACATTTATAAAGGAATTCATTTAAAAGTGATTTTTCAATCAAAGTGTCCCATACCAATTTGAAACATTTTTATGTAATTAACTTTTTAAAATAATCATGTCTATATAAATAAATCCTCAAAAACATTTTGAAAACCAGGAAATTGATGAGAAATATTTAGAGGAATAAATCATTAAAACATTTAAAATGATGTTTTAGTTAAAGATTAACTTAATAGAATAATTTTTAAATGTTTTTTATGAACATGGACATGGATAACCAATATGTCCCAGAAAACAATCACTTGTAAACAATCTCGGATAATAATAAGATTGATGAATTAACCCTTACTTTGAACTTTCCTTTGGCCGAGGGTACGTTAACCTCTTGTATAATGAATATAGTTTGTTATTAAATTATACCAGAACCATATATCTATTTATTATATCATACAAAATTCATTTATGACTTTATACTACACATTTAATAATGATTTCCATGTTTAATTAACATTTCAGATAATAATCTCTATCTTTATCGTATGTGTTTTAACCTTTTATTATTGATTGTTTCATTTTGATCATGATTTAAATACTTCCAAAATATAAAAAAAATGATTTATATATCATATATATTTAGAACATAAATATGTATAATAGATATATATATGAAACGGAAAACACTGTTTATGGAGACGGTATGCTGTATATACGCATAAATGTTGTTTCCGTTTTCATATCATATTTAACGGAAGTAAGTGAATAAGATTAATGTAAGTGAACACACACACACACAAAAACACAAAAATGTATAGCTCCAGTAGAATTATTATATCATATATTACATACTTATTAATAATATATATTTCTATAATCATCGTTTAATGCTGAATGTGGAAATGAATCCAATCACGTCGTGGAGACAGTAAGCCGTACATACACACGAGTGACGATATCATTTACATAATTATTAAAAGGTGTTGAATTGGAAGTTATATTAATTTTACAAAATAAATTATCATGTTATTTTAATTTTTTATATTCATATTACTCATCATTATATCCATCCAAATATCATAGTGTTGAATAACAAATTACATCATGACGTGGAGAGGGTAAGCCGTACATACGCACACATAGTGACATTATCATTCATAGAATGAAAAGAATAATGAATATGATTGTACCATATTTATAATAATATCATATTATATATAAGGAATATGAGTTATTATTTTGGTATGGAAATAAAAAAAAAAGAAAGTGGAAGTAGAAAAGAACATTGAAAGAGGTGATAATATAATTACCTCTTCTTTGGGTGTCTCCTTCTGATTTGAAAACAGGGCTCCATAGGTTGCCTTTAGGCCCACGAGAAGGCATATAGGTTAAATTGAGGGAAGTTGGGAGGAGATTTGGGCAGGTTTTGTCCGAGACAAATGTCTTTGGAGGTGTGATTTTGAGATAAGGGAAAGTACCCCTTTATAAGAGAGGTGATGGTCACTTTAGGAAAGGTTTCAAATATTATTTTATTATAAAATCATTTTCAGTTTATAATAGATACAAATTGATTTATTTGGAAGCTAAGGTGGGAATGGTGCGAATGATTCTCAATTAATAGTTTTTAGACATGTTTATGGAACCATATTAACCTTATCTTTTAGATTTAACTACTGGTTAAATAGTTTAACATTTACCATGTCTCATTGTAGTATTATATTAAATGGTTAATAAACATACTAAAAAATGAAAAGAGAACACCAAGTGGTTAATTAATGACATATATATCATTATATTAGAACTTTTTCCAAACCTATTATTTTTATGAAAATTATATCATTAAATAATATAGTATTTGTTTTAAAAACTCATTTATGTCAATTTTGACACTATTTAGTATTCGGTTTTTGTGAAAGTTAAAAACCTGATTACTTTGAACCAAATAAATTAAATCAATACTAACATGTCATTTTAACCTATAAAATTAGTTTAATTCCTCAGAAGTCTCAATTTACATATATTTGGATATTGTTAATATCAATTACTTAAATTTTTTCTTGATAAGTAAATTATTGCATCATCATTGTGTCATAAATAAATTTAATTATATAATGTCTAAAATTATAAATAAAATACCATTATGTGGAAATATTTTTATCATTATAACAATATTTATAGTCAAATTTATATTATATATAACCCTATATTAAAAATGGTTTAGTTATTAAACTTTGAATTTAACACTTTTAACTATTCTTTAAATAAAATAATAATAAATATTATAATCTCATCCAAGTGGAAAAAAATGATAATATTTTATTTCTAAGATTGATTTTGGTCTAAATACACTTATCAAATAGAATTAGGACATGTTTTAGGGTAATTATAATATCATTTTTACCTTTAATTACACTATTTTACTTTTAACCATGGTAAATAAAATTCAAAAGTAACTACTCACCAAAAATTATTTTCATCCTATTGAACCACATTTTACTTACTGATATCAACAATGTCTCTCATATATTTTAAATTCAATTCATAGAAGTGGTAAAATTATGTTTTATGAAAATTCACTAACGTGCCTAGAAGGCTAGAAAAATACGTTAAAAAATTCAATAAGATTTTATACTTATAATTTTATTATAAAATGAATCCAATGAATTAAATTGAAATAATATAGGAATTATTTATATATTTTGATTCAAACTAAATTTAAATAATGTAAATAATTTTTTAAATAAAATTTTGTTTTTAAACAATAATGTTGTGTTTTTCACTATTCATCAAAAAATGAATGTTTTCAGAAAAATACCATAAATTCACCGTAAGATAATTTTTAAATTCCAAATATAAAAATGAAGTCTATTTTACTAAATTAAAACATATAATTTTCATTAATTAATTTAAAATTAATTCCCATTGTCAAAACCAAAAAGATGGTTTTTAAAAAGAAAAACCCATCAAAAGATTGACATGTGATTATGTCCAATTTAAATGTAAAATTAATTATAATGAAAAAAATTATATGAAATAATAAAAATATAATCTAATTTTAATTTAAAACCACAGAAATGAATAATTTAATAGTAAAAATTATTTCCATTTTAAAAGTTGTTTTCCATTAAAATTTAGTATTTTTCAGTATTTATCAAAATATGAATGTTATTAGAAAAATAGCAAGAATTTATCCAAAATAAATTTTTATGTTGTGATTCTAAAGAAGAATTTTGTTTCATAATGTTGAATATATAATAAAAGTGTCAATATTGTATCTAAAAAGGGTTTGATATTAAAAGTCAAAAAAACATCATTTTTTAAAAATTATACTTTTTTTAAAAAAAATTGACTTTTCCCTTATATTATGTCTAAGAAACATAAAATTGGAATGTTAAAATTATATGGGATATATTTAAAATTCAAAATGTGGTTAATACTATTCATAAACATGTTTTTGAATGGGTAGTTTGGGAAGTGGTGGTGTGCTCGAACTCGATGTGGCATATAGCACAAGCTATTGAATTACCTTAAAAAGATAACGTACTATGAAATAATAGGGTGTTACATTCTCCACTACTTAAATAAATTGCATCCTCGCAATTTGAAATTGATCTTCAAAAATAAAATGGTGAAAATAGAAAATACCTTGGTGGAAAACCCACATCAAAAATAGGGATAATAATATTTAGTCTTAATAAGAGGGAAAGTGAAATGAAAAAGTCACCACAAAATTATAATCTATATTTGGAGAACATTGGTGGAAATTAGAGAAATATAACTAGATAAAAACGTAAACATTTATAAGGATTGATTGAGTTCATCAATCATAAACAAATGGAAAATTAAGGGCCTCAAAGCCATCATTCTATGATGATTTATAAATATCATTGGTTCAACGAGACATAAGGTATTAAGATAGCACGTTTTTTGTTTTAAGGCCCCTTTCCTAATGTTTATTAATTAATTTCTTCATTTAATAATAGAAAAAAATATACTTTACAAGTACTGTTTTAATCCTTTACCTAATTCCTACCACAAACTCATCATTCACTCTAAAAGATAATAGAATTAAAAATATTCTATTTATCCTAATCCTATATGGTTCAAAAAATAATAAATTTATAACTCATTTTTAAGAATATTAAATAAAACTGCCATATAAAAACCAGGAATCACATAGGCCAATGGTTGGTCATACACACTTATCACCATTTGGTTATAGGTTCAAGTCTTACGACCTTGCCAGATGCGACGGGTTTCCACACGACCTAAAAGTTTTTTTTACAATCCCAAAATAATATTTATAAATTTTTTTAACCTCAAACAATAGTATCCAGTGTCAAAGATAATTCATTCCAACATTTATACAAATCCAAAATACTTGTGTCCGAACTCACAGTCCAAAATTTATAAGGAAGGTAAACATAATGAAGATCTATTTTTCCATCTAATAACAAGTGAATACCTTCATCATTATTATTTTAAAACATGTTAATAACTTGAATTACCATAAAAAATTATTGATTAAATTCATTCTCCCTTATTCCTTATATAATTTAGAATATACTCTTTATATCCAAAAATTTTGTAAACTCCAAAAACGATGGAATAAACAGACAATTAATTAGTATCAAGGTAGTCAAGAATATTGAATATAATTTATCAAAATAAATCATATATTATTCAAAATCACTACCTAGGTATCAGAATGATATTAAGACTTATTTTTTCATCAACCATGTATTTTCCAAAAAGTTTAACTTCCTATTGAGTCACATTTATTTGAACCATATATTCTCAAATCCTCAATAAAATACTACTTTAGTACAATCCTTTTTTATTTCATTAGTTCATATAACTAGGAAATCATTCATACAACACTCAAATGACATTATTCATTAATACCAACATACAAACACTAGTCATTCCTCCTCATCTTTGGTTGTATCCTAACATGAATATTATCAAATATCATCATTTGGGGCATACTCTGATGATTTGGACATTGATTCACGTAGTGTCCCAAATAATTTCAGATAAATAATTATACATTTGAAAGCTTTTTCTTACCTTTGAAATAACATACATGGTGTCCTTTTTCTCCACACTTATAACAGACTCCCATTCCCATGAAGTATTTACGAAGGTAATTCTTTCTATAGTTATCACATATGGAAAAATCCTTCTTTCCCTTCTCATGTTTATCCATATTTTTCTATACCATCCTCTTCTTCTCTGGATTCCCTTAAAAACTATATGACTCGGAGAATTTTTTACTTTACTTATTAACACATGATACTATTTCTTCATATGATGATAATATGTGGGAGACTATTTACCTTCTAAATATTGGCTTATGTCCATGAAGCATATGATCCTTCTAACTATTTGGATCATGTGTATTGTAGAATTTCTCATTCCTTCTACTAGGAACCATTTCTAAACAATGGAAAACACAAGTTTAGTTTATGAATTTCAATGAATAATTACATACATGTAAAATACCTAATGTAAATAGTTTATGCATATAATCCATAATCATAAGAAAATGTTTTCTTTGAGGATGTATTCACTCATAAATCCATCATAATGGTTTGTAATGAAAATGTGAATTATCTTAAGCATATCCCTCAGGAGTGTTGTAATCAAGAGTGCATGAAGGCCCGTTGTTATGTACCAGGATACCCCATGAAAATCCTGAAACTCCTTGTCGGAGTTCTCACACATAGGTACATCTGTTCCAGAGCTGCCTTTACCTACTCATATCCAGATAGGGATTTATTTTTTGGAAAATATAAAATATATCAAGATTACCAAAATTCTAGGAAGTTCTTCTATTCTAATATTCAAAGTCTACATTAGGGTAATGTCCTCTAATCCATGATTTCCTAAATCTAGTTTTCAAAGTGTTTACTTAACTTCATTTAATACGAACAATAATGCCCGAACCCCAGAATCCCAGAGTCGGTGCATTATTTAAATGCATTGTCATGATTACAAGGAATCGAGTCCCAATGTATCGATTAGGTTTAGAGTCTTCAAAAATAGATTACATAGACGAATGTTACATTAAAATTTCTAACATATAATACAACATAGATAATACATTGATAATTTAATTATTCTTCTAGCTTAATCTTTCATATAAATTATAATACACTCCTTGGCATCCTTGGAAAATAAAAAAAAAAGAAAGAGGTGATCTCAGATGCTTAGTAAGGGTAATTAATTTAATTTAAGTTATAAAATTATAAGGCAAGATGTTTAACAAAAAAATCCTTCTTAACATAAACATGAACATAATATAGAGAAAATAAATCAAACCATTCCATATTAACATGCACATGAATATTCTACTTATAACGACCCATACATTAGATACATTTTTATTAATTCACAATTGATGCATACTTATTACAACATATAACGAAACCATGATAGGACCGTATAGGTATAGTTCCTTTAGAAACTGGGAAACATAATCAAGTTGTCCATAAAGAATCTACATCATGTCCCATTTTATTTCATCATATCTAGAGTCTCTTTTGGAATATCATACTAAATACCCTTATTCCTGACATGGAGAAAATAAATCATCCAAAAGTGTGAGCTTAAATGCTCAGTAATGGTAAACAATAGAAATATCAATCATATCATATTCATAAGAACATAAAATTTTGAAAATATTAACCTGAAAAAGATATCATAATATCGTAACATGGGATAAATCATAGTAGTGAAATGTAACCCCAATAATCATAACATAAAACATGAATCCTAGTGCCACACACACATAATCATAGAAAATCATTTCATATTAGTCAAGACTCATTTCCAAGACTATCATAGCGGACAAAGACCATTTCTGAACCGAGTTCGCTCCCTGTTCCAGTCCTGTATCACTGAACCTGATTAACTTTCCATTCCAGCCATGTCTATCTCATGAGATATAGTCATTAGCCAATGAATTTGAGGGAGATATAGGTCACACCCATATCATAATGAAACCATTCTTATGTGTTCAACAAAATCATAAATCATATATCATAGGATAACCCATGTAATAAAAATGGGATTCATAAACATCATACCATCATAACATAATCCGTATAAGATAAAAAGACATCATTAAAAAAAATAATTCCATCATAACATAATAAAATCAACGTGAAAATAAGGATAGAAATAGAACCCTATATTATCTTAGATGGAAAATAATATTGAAAAAACACTTGAACTCTCTTCTTGAGGAAATTATCCTTTCTACTTCAATTTTTTTCCTTTCTTAACATGTCATACAAGAAACTTGAAAACATGTAAAGGAAGATTCATGGAAATAATTTTCTATGAAATCATAAAAATCCATTCATGCCGTATAAGTTAAAATAAATTCTTCCCGTACTGTGGCCGAAAAAAGTCACAAAGAATCTCGTACTGAAAACGACAAAATATTCCTTTAATATATTGTAATGAAAAATCACCAAAAGGTAAAATTGGATTTAAAAAATTATAGGAGGATATAAATAATATTACGTATTTTGGAAACATGTATCTGAATGATAAATATGCCTGAGTAAATTCAGAATTATAAACAATCTCGGATAAAAATAAGATTGTGAGATTTTCCTTTACCTTAAGTCTAATATACTTCGTACGTATACGAACCTCCTGTATAATGATTTAAATAATGTTATTGACATATTATATAATCATATTCATTGTTATCATATCATATAAGGTCATATTCTTATCTTCTTATGAGTAATATTTCATTGCTACTTGTTATTTAGGTGTTATTGCTTTATGTTCTTAAGCATGTTTTGTTGAATAAATTATTAATCCTATTTTTAGGTTATAGATACCTTATTTTCCGATTGTTATTAGTGTAATATATATCATATTTATTCATTGAATTTATTTATATAAGCATTCTTCAATGATGATCATGTAGAACGAGTCGCATCACATTGTGGAGATGGTAGGTCGTACGTACGCACAAGCGATGATATAGTTCCCATAATTATTCAATGGTCATGGAGTGGATGATGGAATGTCTCAGAATTAGTATCATGTTATAATAATCGTATATAGTTATTCTTTACACCATTATACCCATCCATGTAATGTGGTGGTGGAAAACAGATTACACCACGGTGTGGAGATGATATTCCGTACGTACACATGCGTGGTGATTTCATTTTCCGTAGGATGGATAGAGGGTGAACTAGGGATGTTTCATATTTATAATAAAATATCATTATATTATTTATACTGATGTTATTAATTTATGATGAAATAAATAAATAATAAGAAGTAGAAGAAGAAATAAATTGGAAAGGATCGACAAAGGATATTACGTATTCTTTGATGCGCCTCTTCTTAACCTCCACTTAGGGAACTAAAGTTGTTCTTTGAAGAACACTAGGACCACTAGTATATTACTAGGGAAGTGGCGAAGATGAATTTTTAGGGGTTGGATGAGAATGAAGGCTCAATGTGGTGTGAGGAGGAGAGGGAGGAGGTTCCCTTTTAAAAGGGATGAGAGGGGTACCTTAGGAAAATCTAAAAATATTATTTTATAATAAATTCATATTCAGTTTATAATAGCTCTAAAGTGATTTATTTCAAAGATAGTGTGGGAAAAGTTGAAATCCTTATAAACAATAGGTTTTAGACAAGTTTAGGTTACCATTTTAACCTTATCATTTAGATTTAACTCTATGTTAAATAATTTAACTTTTACCGTCTCTTCTTGTATTCTTACACTATATGCTTAATAAACTCACTATAAACTACTAATCATACCCCAATTGGTTCATTAATGTCATATATATTGTTATATAAGAATTTTGGAGGATCCATAGATTTTTAGGACCATTATATCAATTAATAAAATAATATTTATTTTAAAAACTCTATTATGTCGATTTTAACACTATTTGGTATTTTCTATTTTTTCTGAATTCAGAAAAACATTAATACGTTGAACAAAAATCATTTTACCAACCCTAATATGTTATATTAACCTAGAAAATTAGTTTAATTTATAAAAAGTCTCAAAAATCATTTATTTTTTGTATTTATAACATCAATTATTTTAATATTTCATTAATAAGGTAATTACTACATCATTATTATCTCAAAAATAAATTAAATTATTTAATGTATAAAAATTATAAATAAAATAAAATTATTTATAAAATCTATTTATCTTTCTAATTAATATTTATAGTCGAATTTATCTTAATTATAACTCTATATTAAAAAAGTTTTAGTTATTAAACATTGATTTTAACTCTTTTAACTCTTCTTTGAATTAAATAATAATAAATGTCCTATTCTAATATATGTGGACTTAAAGGGTCATATTTTATTCCTAAGGTTTTTTTAGGTCTAATTAAACTTATCCAATAGAATTAGTACATGTGTTAGGGTAATAATAATAACATTTCTACCCTTAATTACCCTATTTACTTTTAACCATGGAAAATAAAAGTAAAATGTTACTATTCTCCAAAAATTATTTTTATCTTATTGAACAACATTTAACTACTTGATATTAACAGTGTCTCTTGGATTTTCGTAATTCATCTCACATAAGAGGTAAAATTATGTTTTATGAAAATTTTTAAATTCTCCTAGGAGTTGGGTAAAAGATGGTAAAAAGTTCAACAAAATTTTTATATATCTAAAATTATTACAAAATGGCTCCAATGAATTACATTGAAAATATATAGGAATTATGTATCTATTTTGACCAAAAATATTAAATAAAATAAATAATTATTTAAAAAAAATCTGTTTTAAACTACAACTCATTGTTTTTCACTATTCATCAAAAATTGAATGTTTTTAGAAAAATATTAAAAATTCACCCTAAAGTAATTCAAATATATTATTGAATCAAAGTTTCCCATACTAATTTGAAATTTTTGAAAGGAATTAAGATTTTAAATTAGGTTTTAGTTAAATTTTACCTTAACAGAATCATTTTGAAATGACATTTATGAAACATGGACATGGATAATAAATATGTCCCAAAAAATACTCACACATAAACAATCTCAGATAATATTGAGATTGAGGAATTAACCCTTACCCTGTACATTCCTTTGGTCGAGGGTACATTTAACCTTGCGTATAATGACCATAGTATGTTATTAAATTATACCAAAACCATATTTATTATTTATTATATCATACATTATTCTATTATGACTTTATAATACCCATTTAAAAATGATTTCTGTGTTAAATTAACATTTTGGGTAATAATCGCTTTCTTTATCTCATATGTTTTACATTGTTATTCTTGATCATATCATTTAGATCATGATTTAAATAATTACAAAATTTAAAAAATTATTTTTATATCATATATATTTAGAATATAAATATGTATAATAGATAGATATATGAAATAGAAAACACTGTTTATGGAGACGGTAGGCCATAATTACCCATTAACGAAGTTTCTGTTTTCATATTGTATTGAACAGAAGTAAGTGAATACGATATATGTAAGTACATACTTATACATATATATATATATCTAGTAGAATTATTATGTCATATATTACATACTTATTATTAATATATATTTTTATAGTCATCATTGAATAGTGAACGTTGAAATGGATATCATTGCTTCGTGGAGACAGTAAGTCATTTGTACACACGAGCGACAATATCATTTATTTAATTATTAAAATGTGTGGAATTGCATGGTATATTAATTTTACAGAGTAATTATCATTTTATTTTCATTATTTATATACATATTACTCATCATTATATCCATCCAAATTACAGAATGTTGAATAACAAATTTTATCACAGCGTGGAGACGGTAAACTGTACACATGCACAAATGGTTACATTATCATTCATAGGATAGAAAAAATAATGATTATAGTTATACCATATTAATAATAACATCACAGTATATAGAAGGTACTGGAGTTAGTATCATGTTATGTCAATAAAAAAATAGAAAATGGATGAAGAAAAGAACTTTGAAAGATGTGATAAAAAAATTACATCTTCTTTGGGTGTTTCCTTTTAATTTGAAAAAAGGGCTCCCTAGGGTGGATTTTTTCTCAAGGGAATACCTATATGATGAATTGAGGGAAGTTGGGAGGATATTGAGGCCAGGGTTGGAAGAGCCAAATGGCTTTGGATGTGTGATTTTGAGAGAAGGGGAAGTACTCATTTATAAGAGAGGTGGGGGTCACTTAAGGAAAAGTTTGAAATATTATTTTATTATAAAATATTTTTCGGTTTCTAATGGCTAAAAATTGATTTATTTTGAAGCTAATGTGGGTATGGGTATAAATATTTGAAACACATACATTTCAAAAAAATTTATGGAACCATATGAACCTTATCTTTTAGATTTAACTCTTTGATAAATAGTTTACCATTTACCATTTCTCCTTGAATTATTTTAAGAAATGGTTAATAAAATTACTATAAATAGATTAGTGAACCCCAAGTGGTTCATTAATGACGCACACATATATATAATTATATGAGTCCTTTGGCCGAAACATATATTTTTAGAAATATTATATCATTTAAGAATATAGTATTTGTTTTAAAACATCATTTAGGTCAACTTTGACACTATTTAGTATTTTGTTTTTGTAAAAGTCAAAAAACCTTGATTACTTAGAACCAAATAAATTAAATGAATCCAAACTTGTCATTGTAACCTATAAAATTATTTTAATGTATCAAAAGTATCAATTCACATTTATTTGGATATTTATAATATCAATTTCATTAATTTTTTATTAATAAGGAAATTACTGCATCATCATTGTGTCACAACTAAATTTAATTATTTAATGTCTAAAAATTATAAATAAAAAACCATTATGTAAGAAGTATTTTTAGGTTTCTAATGAATATTTATAATATTATTTATATCTTTCATGTTACAATAATCTTATTTATATTATGTGTAATCCTTTATTAAAAATGGTTTATTTATTAATCATTGAATTTAATGCTTTTAACTCTTCTTTAAATAAAATAATAATAAAAGTAATAATCTAATCCAAGTGGACGAAAAGGATCATATTTTATTCCTAAGGATTATTTTGGTAAAAATAAACTTATCCAATAGAATTAGGACATGTGTTAGGGTAATTATTATATATGTTTTACCTTTAACTAATCTATTTACTTTTAACCGTGGTAAATAAAATTCAAAAGATACTATTCACCAAAAAATATTTTCATCCTAATGAACCAAATTTTACTTACCAATGTCAACTGTGTCTCTCGAATTTTTAAAATTCAATTCACAGAAGTTGTAAAATTATGTTTTATGCAAATTTGCTAACGTGCCTAGAAGGTGGGTAAAAGACGTTAAAAAATTAAATAAAATTTTATACATCTAATTTTATTATTAAATGGATCCAATGAATAAAATTGAAAAAATATCAGTATTATGTATCTATTTTTATAGAAAATAAATTTAAAATAAATAATGAATTATTTAAATAAATATTGTTTTTAAATAATAACGCAGTGTTTTTCACTATTTATCAAAAATTGAATGTTTTCAAAAAATAAAAAAAAATCACCCTTAAATAAATTTGATATTAGAAATCTAAAAATGAAGTCTATTTTACTAAATACGAAACATATAAGATGCATTAATTAATTTAAAATGAATTCTCATTGTTAAAATATAAATGCGGGTTTTTAAAAAGTAAAAACCCTCAAAAGATTGACATGTCTTTCAATCCAATTTAAAAGTGAAATTACTTATATGAAAAAAACCATATTAAATGATAATAATATAATATAATTATACTTTTAAACCACTAAAATAAATAATTTAACACTAATGTTTTTTATTAAAAAAGTTGATTTCAATTAAAAATGTGTATCTTTCAATATTAATCAAAATATGAAAGTTATCAGAAAAATACAAAAAAAATCATCCAAAATAAATTTTTATGTCCTGATTCTAAAGAAGAATTTAATCTCATAAAACTGAATATATAAAAGTGTCAAATATTGGATTTATAAAGTGTTCTCTATTAAAAGGTGGAAAAACTACATTTTTGAAAAATACTCTTTTATATGAAAATTTGAATTTTTCCTTATATTATGTTTATGAAACACAAAATCTGAATGTTTAAATTATATAGGATATATATAAAATTCATAATTTTGTTAATAATATTCATAAACACTTTTTTAATGACTAGTTTGGTAAGTCATGGTGCTCTCAAACTCGGTGTTGCATGTAACACAAGCAATGGAATTACTTTAAAGAGATAATGTTCCATGAAGTCATTGGGTGTTATAAAAATGGCTGTCAAGAAATTAACATTGGTGCCCAAATCACTAAAATACACTTTTAACAGATATTAAGGCCAATTAAAGAATGAAAAGTATAACTATTTATCTGTAATTATTCTTAAAAATAATCATGTATAATTAATTAATATCTAAACATAAAAAATAACACTAATGTTTCATCATGAATAATTATTCATTAAATATAATTATAAATTAACTATGACATTGCATAAGCTAGTGGTAGGTGTGAAACCCTAATCATCCATTGGACATGGTTTCAAGATCCATGACATTTCTAGTCTTGATTGGTTGTCACCTGATATACATGATTTGAATTTCAAAAACCATACTAATATAATTACAAAAATAAATAATATGGACATCCATGAAATAAGGTTAATCAATAAGTACCCATTTTTTTAACCAAGGTTTTCAATAAAAACACAATGCATATATACTTCCTCAGACAGTTAACTTAAAATTGTTCATGAATGGTTAACCTTATAAACATGTTATAAATAAAAATACAATACATTAAAAATAGAGTCACAAAATTTCCATAAAATTTATTCACATGTATGTCACAAAGTAGATATTGGTTTTCACATTCTAATCATGTGAATACCCTAATAATATATTCCCTCAAAACATGGTATTAACATGAATTACCATAAATAATTATAGAAATCATGAATTTTTCATTTTTTTATAGATTACCAGATACATTCCATAAATCCTTGAAGTTTTAAACTTCATTCATGATAGAAGAAACTACTTGTGACCAACTTCTTACCTTGTTCCAATGTAATCAGTGCCTCCCAAATTACTTATTCATGACCCAAATATCATTATCCAAAACAATTATCATAACATATGGAACATATTAATGTTTATCATTCCCTTAATCATGTGTTTTCCATGGACATTAACTTTCAATTATTTAATTTTTATATTCTATCAGAAAAATTAAACATGTCCTTGTAAATCCATGGAGAAAAATATAAACTGAAAAATAATTATATATATCACCTTTAATATAACATATTCTTGAATCAAAATACATAAAATCTTCTTTTATCCCACTTCATCCTTATCCAAATAGAAAGTATACCTCATCCTATTACACTATACCTCTTTCCATTCACATTTTTTCTATAGTATCTTCACCAATATCATTGTAACCATTACTCATACCACCTTTATGATCATATTTAGAAGCATTTATCTTCAGAAATTGAGTATTATAATGATGGTTTATTCCACACTTAAAACACATAACCTTCTATGATTCCTTAGTGAGGCCAATATTCTCATCCATTTTGTTTTCTGAACTCTTCATTTTCCCACTGCAGTCACATACATTATGTCCCTCTTTTACACAGCCAAAAAATCTTCTTATTCCCCCATGAAATTCACTTTGGTTATTATTTCCAAATTCTTAACACAAATTTAACCAAATATTCCTTCCACCAAGGTCCACATTACCCAAAATCTTAGTGAAATCCTTCTTTCTCTTCATTGGTGAGTCTGAGAGTTGGTTAAAGAACATATTATTAATCATGTTCTAAGAAAAATAATTAGTCATGATCAATACATGTCTCACTCCAGTGATTATACCACATGACTGATCATCATAAAATGTTACATCACATTCTACTTTATTCAAGTTCCTATCAGTTTCTACCATCGAATAAAACAAGAAGTATGGTGTGAGCATTAGTAATCATAGTATAAAAATACATATTCATGAAAATAATTTCTTATAAAACATATAAATCATGATACATTACTTAATGTATGATACACTATGTTCATCATAGGTTATTTAAAGAAAAATTATATTTATATCCTTTATGATCATTGGTGAAGATTTTGGGAATTTTACAAAGCATATCCCACAAGATTTCCAAACCAGGTGTTTATCAAGTCTCGTTGTCATGTACCAAATTACCCTAAGTCGGGCCCTAAACATCTTGTAGGAGTTTTCACCCCTATGTACATATGTTTTAGATCCACCTCCACTTATAGAATCTAGACATGTAAGTATTTTTATGAGGCCACTCACTCATTCCTACACCCAAATTCAATGACACATTCCTAAACATTAAATCATCGGTATACTTATCCTTAGAGACAACTGTAGACATATCCTTATAAATACACCTTGGGATCTCACTAACGTTTTCTCATACTAGTTTTCTAAGGTTGAATAATCTCTTCATTTGATAAAAAATATAACAACCTAGTCTTAACATACATGTATATTACATCATTTTAGATAAATATTTAGTACATTACAAAAATACATGCTTGATGAGCGTAATAGTTTAATTTCTACAAAAACATAGAAAAAAAATATTTTATCCTCATGAAGGATCTTCATTAGCTCCCATAAATATCTCCACCTTCACTAATTCAACCTAAAGCATTTCTTTATAACATAGGGAAATTAAACATAAGAATGGGGAGAGATCAGATTCTTAATAGGGGTAGACAAGGGAGATATATAAGCATAATCAAGTGAATAAGGGTATTATAACATGATCATTAAAATTGAAGATCATACCTTACATATCAAAGATTATATACATGAATAGTTTCATAAATAATGGATGTTCATAATACAAGAATCATATGCAAAATAATGAATATAATACATGAATGAATAACATATGAACAGAACAAGTAATTGTGGAAAACATATAATCATATAATAATGATCACCATATTAGCCATGGAATTGATTCCATGGCCATATTAGTGAAAAAAATACTTTTATAGAATAGGGTTAACACCCCATTCCATCCCTGTATTATTGAACTGAGTTCACTCCTCATTCCAACCCTGTATTACTAAACCAATTTCAATCCTCATTTGATGCATGTATTACTAAACCATGTTTATTTCTCACTCCAACCATGTCTATCTCCTGATTTATAAAACATTACCCAATGCATAAGTGAAGGATATAGGTCATAACCTTCTCATAATGAAATAATTCATAGATGTGTCACAACATCATAACCAATAACATCATAAACCACACAATAAAATTGGTATCATAATCATTTAAACATATTATAACCAATGTAAAATTATATAGGTTTCATAATCATTTTATCAGAAGCATAACCATGAAGTATAAAAAGGTTTCACAAAGACCTTGAAGTTAAGGATAACCCATTCATAGAAATAATATTAATGTAACATCTAGATCATTTTATATAAGTTCATAAGTAAAATCATTGAATTCCCTCATAGATGGAAAATAATTTTAAAATATATTTGAAAAATATTTATTAATAAAAATTTACTTTTTTTCTTTAAGAATTTTTTTAAGACATAAAACCATTTGAAAACCATTTTAATTTAAAATTCATTTAAATATAATAAAGAATACATAAAATCATTTTGAAAACATTTTTCCTTGAATTTTTTTAAAATAATATTCAAATCAATTTGAAAACAATTTTCTTTGAAAACATTTTGAATAAATATAAATAAATCATGAAAATGTTTTTAAACCCATTTCATTGAAAATAATTTGAAAACTTATAAATAAATCTTGAAATTTTTTTAAAACTCATTTATTTTTAAATAAATTAAAATATTATAAATAAATCAAGATTTTCTTTGAAAACTATTTTTTTGAATTTTTTTTGATAACATTAAAAAATTCATGGAAATGATTTTAAAATTTTTCATTAAAAATACATTCAAAACATAAAAATAAGTGTTGAATTTTTTTTTGAAGAAAACATTTTCTTGAATTTTACATTTAAAAAAATTCTAAACAATTATGAATTTAAAAATTAAAAGGAATCTTCAAAGAAATTATGGCGGGTAAACCATTACATGGCTTATTAGGTATAAAATTCCATTCCTTTGGCAAGGTAAAAAGTTTAGAAAATTGATTTTATTTGGAAATAGATAATAATATTCCTTTTAAGATGTTGGTAAAAACTAAATGTTAAAAACATATTTTAAATATTACTGGATGATGGTACAATATTCTTGGAAACCATTTCTAGAAAACATTGTTTTGAAGGATCATAGATTTTTGACCGGTGAGATGGTCAAGTAGGGATCTCTTAAAAACACATTCTTAACAATATAATGTAAGAAATAGTAGAAAAAAGATACAAATATATTAATATATCATGAATTACTAGTGGATAAAAAAAGTCATGAATTTTCTCGAGTGATGGGTTATAATGTTTCCTCAATGGGAACATAAACATAAACAATCTTGAAAATTCATGACATTTCTTCAATAATCTATTATTATTGGATAAATTGGGATCATAGTCTCCATGTAAGAAAAATAATACCATGAAGCTTAAAATAAGATGAAAATATGTATATTCATGATATAACATGTAAAATGGATGTATATAATCCTCTAAAAAAAATATAAAAGTATAACAAAATAGAAGTCTCAAAGAAGGAAAATTGAGACAAACTATTATACCAATTTGGTAACTTTTGAAAATTAAATCCCCAGAAATAAGGATCATAAAATATATATGTATATACCCATAAATTTAATTACATGAATAATTTAATACATTTTTGGTTAGTATACACACCACACAAAATAAATGTGTGATTAATAATGTATGCATCTCACAAAAATAAAAATAGAGATGAAGTTCCTTAACTTATGTCTTGAATATCATCGTACTCGTTAAAAATACATGTATAATAAATATAATTTTTTTATAAATTATTTAAAAACAATATTCTTATATATAGTAACATATATGGTTTTCTTCCGACCTTATATTACACATTTTTTAACCATCCTATGTTAAGGATTCACTTTAGATAACATTTCCTTAGTTCTTTGCATGTGTATTAATTTGGTATATTAATTTTCATTATAATTATATCATGATTAAAAAATTTAAAACAAGATATAAATATTAGATATATAGTATGTTTTTTTATAATAATATATATAATATAGATGTAATAAATGGAATACATCATTCATGGAGATGGTAATTCATAGGTATGCATGAACATTAATTCTGTTTTATTTTAATGTTGAGAGAAAGAAAGAAAATAGACTATATATATATATAATTATATAATATCATTATAATAGAATTAAAATGTTATATATATATCATATAAGTCCACTAAACCAATCCTTAATACATTCCATTAGTGTGTGAACGAATCACATGGCTTTGAGGTAGTGACAACCCACACATACTCAAACGAAATTATCATATTTACACCACATGGAAAGTAAAAATATATGTGTTGAAAATAGAATATTGAAAATTAATGAAATAATAAATATAATCTATAATATTTATAAACAATGTGTCTATCATAATTTCCTACATGAGATGTTGTAAGGAAAACGGTCTATTATTGGTTAGTGAGGAAGAAGTTCATTGAACACATAGACAATATTTTTATTATCCTTTAGATGGAGGTATGTGTAAGTGTAGGTTGAAACCATAGAATAATAAATACTAGAATATTTATGATACAGTTGGTTTTATACTATGAAAACCCTTCTTTTTATTACACAATTAAACATAATTAATTACATAAACTTCACTTGATATAACATAGAAGATCAAGAGGTCTAGTGTAACACCCCGAGATTTTATGAAAAATATTTTTTTAATTTCATTAATGTCTTGTGTTGTATGCTACACCAAGATTACCTTGCACTATACGCAACACCGTATTAGCTTGCAATATACGCAACACTATTCTTGGAATGTGTTACACACAATTCTGATAATAGTTATTCTACGCAACATTGAGTATATATATATATATATTCAATGTATAAATTAAATATGGTTGGATTATGTTATATGTAACAACAAAGGATTGTTACATAACACATAACCCTGACTTGGCTTGCATTACACGCAAGCGCGACCTTCCGTGATAGCGTGTGTTGTACGCAATACCGAGTTTCGCTAAACAATGATATGCTATTAAAATATTATTAAAATTAGCCGTTATGAATAGTAATAACCACTTTTTGAAATTTTATAAATTTTATTTTTCAAAATGGACTTCATTATTGGATTCTTAATATCGAAATTAGCTTAGGGTGAAATTTTGGTACTTTTCGGATAACTTTCATATTCTTATGAATAGTGAAAATTACTAAATTTTAATTAAAAACAAATTTTTTAATCGAAATAATTAATAGTGATAAATTATTAATATGAGTGGTTTTAAAGTATATTTATAATATATTTTCACAATTTAATACAATGTTGTTCATTGGATGTAATTTCACATTTAAACCAGACATAAACAAGTGTCAATCTTTTGATAGTTATAATATCTTAAGAATACGATATTTGTTTTGACGACGGGAATTAATTTTTAAATTAATTAGTGCAACTGATATGTTTTGAATTTGGTAAAATAGACATCATTTTTGAGTTCATAATATCAAATATAGCTTAGGCCTATTTTTTGGAATTTTTCTGGAAACTTTCATTTTTTTTGATGAATAGTGAAACCACTAAGTGGTAGTTAAAAAAATGAATTTTTCATAAAACATAATTTTACCGCTTCTGTGAGTGGAATTTCAAAAATTCGAGAGACACGATTGATGTCAGTAAGTAAAATGTGGTTCAATGAGATGAAAATAATTTTTCGTGAATAGTAACTTTTTACTTTTTTTTACCACGGTTAAAAGTAAATAGGGTAATTAAGGGTAAAAATGATATTATTATTACCCTAACACATGTCCTAATTCTATTGGATAAGTGTAATTCGACCAAAAACAACCTTAGGAATAAAATATGACCATTTAGGCCCACTTGGATTAGATTAGGACATTTATTATTAATTTATTTAAAGAAGGGTTAAAATAGTTAAAATCAATGTTAAATAAGTAAATCATTTTTAATATAAGGTTATACATAAGATACATTCGACTATAAATATTCATTAGAAAGATAAAAAGCTTTCCTACATAATGGTATTTTATTTTTAATTTTTAGACATTAAATAATGTAATTTATTTATGACACAAAGATGATGCAGTAATTATCTTATTAATGAAATATTGCCATAATTGGTGTTATAAATACCAAAATAAATGTAATTTGAGACTTTTTATGAATTACACTAATTTTATAGGTTAATATGACATGTTATTATTGATTTAATTAACATTTTTCGAACTAATAATTCTCTTATGATTTTCACAAATGTAAATTACAAAATAGTGTCAAAATTGACATAAAATAGTTTTTGAAACAAATATTATATTATTAATTTTTATTTTAGTCCTAAAAATATAAAGTTCGACCAAATGACTTAAGTAAGGTTATATATATTAATAATAAACAACGCGGGGTTCTTTTGGCTTCTTATAGTAGGTTTATTAACCTTATAGTGTAAGAACACAAAAAGACACGGTAAAAGTAAAATTATCTAACTTAAAGTTAAATATAAATGATAAGGTTAAAATAGGAACCTAAAATTGTCTAAATTCTATTGGATAAGGGAATTTCGACCCATCCCCACCTTAGCTTCGAAATAACGAAATTTGGAGCTATTTAAAACTGAACTTGACTTTATAATAAAATAATATTTTTAGTTTTTCCAAAGGAGCCCCTCTCCTCCCTTATAAAATGGAACCTCCTCCCTCTCTTCCTCACACCACATTGAGCCTTCAAGCTCGAACAAACCCTGCCAAATTCTCTTCTCCACTTCCCTAGAAACATCCTAGAGGTTCTGGTCTTCATCAAAGACCAATTTTAGTGCCGTAAAAGGAGATCTCAAAGGGGCGCTTCAAAGAAGAGGTAATGTCTGTTACCAATTCTTTCAACATTATTTCTTCTTCCACTTATTCTTCTTAGGTTGTTTCATTATGAAGTCATAAAATACGTATCAATCATATACTGATATGTTATTATAAGTACGAAACAACCTTATTTCACCATCTATCCATCCTACGGAAAACGAAATCACCGCGCGTGCGTACGTACGGATTACCGTCTCCACGCCGTGGTGTAATCTATTTTCCACCACCACCTTACTTGGATGGGTATAATGGTGTACATAAGAACTATATATTATTATTGTAAATTTATATTGATTCTGAAATAGTATACATACACTCCAATACAATTCCACGATCATGAGAATGATATCATCGCTCGTGCGTACGCACGGACTACCGTCTCCACGACGCGATGAGATTCATTCTCCACGTTAACCATTCATGAATGATTATAAATTATATATAATAATTAATAATGAAATATATGACATAATAATGATACTGGATTTATGTGTGTATATATGTATTTCATCTACTTAATTCCATTCAACTCAATAAGTAAAAGAAAATAGCGTTCATGCGTACGTACGGTCTACCGTCTCCATGAATGGTGTATTTATTTCCATTTAATGATCTATTATATATATATATTATTAATATATATTATATATAAATCATGTTTTATATTCTGGAATTAAGTAATCATGATCTAAGTAATCATATGAATAATTACAAGTCAAAACAAGGACAACAAATGAAACGATTTTACCCAAAACGCTCTTTAACATGGAATTTACAAAAGAACGGGTAATATAAAGCCATAACTGAACCATATATGATATCATAACAATGAGTATGATTCTGGAATAAGTCAATGGCATTATTTAAATCATTATACAGGAGGTTCAGACACTTACGAAGCAAATCGGACCTAAGGTAAGGGAAAATATCACAATCTCATATTTATCTGAGATTGTTTATACTTTTGTATTTACTGGGGTTTATTTTATCATCCACATCCATGATTTCTCAATATGTAATTTTATTTCCATACACCTACACTTGTTTAAATCCAATTTTACCCTTCGGTGAGTTTTTAGTAAAATATATGAAAGGAATATTTTGTCGTTTTTTTACGAGGTACTTTTTGACATTTCCGACAAAAGTACGAGAAGAATGTTTTTTTAACTTATACGGCATGAATGGATTTTTAAAAAATTATTTCCAAGAAGGTTCCTTTACAAGTTTTCAAGTCTATTTTTAATCAAATTCCTTTAGTTTAGAATTGTATGACATGTTAAGAAAGGAAAAGTATTTTTGAAGTAGAAAGGATATTCTCCTCAAGAATGGAGTTCAAGTGTTTTATCAAAATTATTTTCCATCTAAGATAATAAAGGGTTATGTTTCTATCCATCTTATTACATTGATTTGATTATGTTTTGATGGAATTATTTTTATGAATTCCTTTATCTTATATAAATTGTTTTATGATTTCTTGATGCATAAGATTCCCATTTTTATTACATGGGTTATGCTATGATGTATGGTTTATGATTTTGTGGAACACATAAGAATGGTATCATTATGAGATGGGTGGGACCTATATCTCAATACAATGCATTGGGTAAAGATTTTATATCTCATGAGATAGACATGGCTGGAATGGCAGGTTAGACCGATTCAGTGAAATAGGACTGAAACAAGGAGTGAACTTGGTTCAGAAATGGACGTTGTCCACTAAGATAGTCTTGGAAATGAGCCTTGACTAATAAGAAATGATTCTCTATGATTATGTGTGTATTCCACAAAGTTTCATGTTTTAAGTTATGATTTTTGGGATTACATTTCACTACTAGGATTTATCCCATGTTATGATATTAAGATATCTTTTGCAGGTTAAGATTTCCAAAATGTTATGTTCTTATGAATATGATGTGATTGATATTTCTTTTGTTTACCCTTACTGAGCATTTGAGCTCACCCTTTTATGTTTTCTTTTCCCCAGGATATAAAGAAATATTTTAGGTAAAAAAGAAGATATTTATGGGAGATGTTGAAGATCTTTCACCACGATTAGAAGCTTATATTCCGAGTTTCCAAAGACATTAAACTATTATGGTCCTTGTGTGTGTGTTTTTCTTATGTACTTAGTATTCCGAAAAAGTAATGTAATGTCCATGTACGTAATGATTTGGGTCTCTACAGTTGGTATCAGAGGAAAGGTTTAGTCAACCTTTGGAAACAAGGATGCGAGAACTTTAGTAAGATCCCTAGAGATATTTCTAAGGTATGTATAGGGATGTCCCTAAGGTTAAGTATAGGTTATTGTACTATAATTATGGTAACCCAAGATGTTAGATATTGATGGTACTCCCCCTTTATTATGTTGTTTTCCCTAGGGTGATTTTTTCCTCTCACACTATTCTTTTTGGGTTTTAGACGATGGCAAGAACCCGAAGGAACCGTGTTGATCAATATAATGGACAATGCAATGAATGTCCTCCTGAACAAACAAATGTTATGGGAGATGGAGTGAAAAATCGTATTGCTATACTTACACAAGCTATGAATCATTCTGGACTTCCAAATGAGCAGAGAAGGGAACAATATTCTATCGAGTCCTTCATGAGGCAACGTCCACCTTCTTTCCGTGGGTCTTTTGATCCACTTGTTGCTGAACAATGGATCAGTACTACTGAAAAAATATTTTCAGTTCTTCAATGTTCTGAACATGATAAAGTCATCTTAGCAGTATATCGTTTGGAAGATGAAGCTGATCAATGGTGGAATCTTATCAAGAATACAAGTCCAAGAGATGAAATTGAGTCCATGGAATGGGACGAGTTCACGAACTTATTTTTCAATAACTACTTCCCTCGTATTCTTCGAACAAAGATAGAGAAGGAATTTCTTGAACTAAAGAAAAAGGATGATGAATCTGTTGGTATATACAAAGCGAATTTTACAAGTCTTGCCAGGTATGCATCTGGATTTATCATCCAACCTGAAATTAAAGTTGATCTATTCTTCAGTGGCTTAAAACCACATCTTCGAAGGGCATTAACTATAAGAGACTTCAGTAGATATGAAGAATTTGTGCGTTGTGCTATCAAGGTAGAAATGGAAGTTGGTGTTACTTATCCATCTCATAGTTTTGACAAGAAACAGAAGATAGAGTTCAAGGAGAAATCTCAGAATAATGGTGAAAAGAAGATGAATGTTCTCTTTTTATCAAAGTGTGGAAAGAAGCATGGTTGAGATTGTCTTAAAGGGACTAGAAAATGTTTTAAGTGTGGAAAAGAAGGTCATCGAGCAGCTGAGTGTCGAAGTAATGGAAAAAGGGTTTCAAATAATGTGAATAAAGAAAAGACTACAGAGAACGCACCACCAACACTTTAATGCTTCATGTGTAAGGAAATGGGGCATTATTCTAATAAATGCCCTAATCCAAGGGTTAGTTATGATCGACATGAGAAACCACTTATGGAAAATGACAAAGGGAAGTCACATGCGATCACTATAGGCAATGTTGAATATGACAATGATGTGGTGGAATTATTAAGTGTTTATGTAATGGGATTCCGAAATAATGTTGTATATAGTATCGTGGAATATTGGAATATTTATGTATTGGTCTATTGTGGTTTTCAATGGTACCGGTAACAATAGAATGTGATTGAGATATTTTTGGAAAAAAAGATTATATGCGCATAATGAAAGGAAAACGAGAAAATGAAATGTTTGACCGTATTCTTGAGCTCATGACTGATATAAGGAGAAGGTTATATCATGGTTTGAGTATATAGAATTTTTGGATTTTGGTATGTGGAAAGAGTTAAATTTTGACTACATTCATGTTTTTACTATGGTTCAATTAATGGGTATTCATTCTTCAAGAGAATACATGATTAACGTTTTCTCATGTTTATAATTTGACCAACAAGATATATCTTATGATGTATGGGGGATAAATGATGGCATTCACGTGATTGTTATGTGACATTTCAAGTAATCATTTTCTTTATACTATGAGGTTGGACCGAAGTAGTTTAGATAAGCCTAATGATTGGAATGGATTATGTTGGACATAAGTTCGGATAGAACGGTTTTTGATATTATTGATGGGATGTTATAGTAATATAGCTTTAGAAAAAGGACAACCTGCAGGACGGGTGTCAACCCATCGCGTCAGACAAGGCTGTGGGAATCGAACCCACAACTGAAGTGCGACTGGCCTTTATCGCCTACCACTGGCCTATATGAAGTCCCTAGTTAGTAGAAACTAGTTTTATTTTATTACGCGGTATGATATATGAAGTATAAGTTCATTTTTGGAATCGTATACGATTAACCCCACCATAGATGGACTAATGTATATTTGATAACTTTTTCTAACCTTTTGTTTGAAATATATGGAATGACCCATCATTCAATCACATGATCTATTAACACTTCATGAATAACAAATTCAACTTCATTTCATTAAGAGATGAAGTGGAAATTGTTCAAAGCATGAACAACAGTGAAATTGTACCAAAATCATGTAAGTATTTCTTTTAATTCACCAAATTTAGGGAAATGATCTTGAAAACCAAAAATGTTGTCCTAGTTCCCTTATATCTGATGAATCAGATGGTACCTTAGATCTTCGCAAATCTATGGCTATGTGATTGTTGGCTATTTCATAGCCATGTTCTCTACCATTCTCCATCAGAACATGATGGTAAGATTTTTCTTCCATATCCATATTTTCACCTATATTCTCCTACGTGGAAACCCAGTGTTGAGTTAATTTGGGTAACCATTACATTTCATACATTAGTTTTTAAACCCATGTTTGGGTATTCCTTTTTACGATGTGCGTTTCTATTAAAAAAAATTTCGAGTAGTAATCCATTTATAACCCCGACGAATTTCGTGGGCGAAATTCATTTTAAGGGGGGTAGAATGTAACAGCCCAAGATTTTATGAAAAATATTCTTTTAATTTCATTAATGTCTTGTGTTGTATTCTACACCAAGATTACCTTGCGCTATACACAACACCGTATTAGCTTGCAGTATACGCAACACTATTCTTGGATCGTGTTACACACAATTTTGATAATAGTTATTCTACGCAACATTGAGTATATATATATATATATATTCAATGTATAAATGAAATATGGTTGGATTATGTTATACGAAACAATGAAGGATTATTGCACAACACGTAACCCTGAGTTGTCTTGCATTACACGCAAGCGCGACCTTCCGCGATAGCATGTGTTGTACGCAATACCGAGTTTCTCTAAACAATGATATGCTATTAAAATATTATTAAAACTAGCTGTTATGAATAGTAATAACCACTTTTTGAAATTTGATAAATTTTATTTTTCAAAATGGACTTTATTATTGGATTCGGAATATCGAAATTAGCTTAGGGTGAAATTTTGGTACATTTCGGATAACTTTCATATGCTGATGAATAGTGAAAATTACTAAATTTTAATTAAAAATAACTTTTTTAATAGAAATAATTAATAGTGATAAATTATTAATTTGAGTGGGTTTAAAGTATATTTAGAATATATTTTTACAATTTAATACAATGTTGGTCATTGGATGTAATTTCACATTTAAACCAGACATAAACAAGTGTCAATCTTTTGATAGTTATTATCTCTTAAGAACACGTTATTTGTTTTGACGATGGGAATTAATTTTTAAATTAATTAATGAAACTGATATGTTTTGAATTTGGTAAAATAGACATAATTTTTGAGTTCATAATATCAAATATAGCTTAGGCCTAATTTTTGGTATTTTTCTGGAAACTTTCATTTTTTTTGATGAATAGTGAAACCACTAAGTGGTAGTTAAAAAAAAGGAATTTTTCATAAAACATAATTTTACCGCTTCTGGGAGTGGAATTTCAAAACTCCGAGAGACACGGCTGATGTCAGTAAGCAAAATGTGGTTCAATAAAATGAAAATAATTTTTGGTGAATAGTAACTTTTTACTTTTTTTACCACGGTTAAAAGTAAATAGGGTAATTAAGGGTAACAATGATATTATTATTACCCTAACAGATGTCCTAATTCTATTGGATAAGTGTAATTTGACGATAAACAACCTTGGAAATAAAATATGACCATTTAGGCCTAATTGGATTAGATTAGGACATTTATTATTAATTTATTTAAAGAAGGGTTAAAATAGTTAAAATCATAGTTTAATAAGTAAATCATTTTTAATATAGGGGTTTACATAAGATAAATTCGACTATAAATATTAATTAGAAAGCTAAAAAGATTTCCTACATAATGGTATGTTATTTTCAATTTTTATACATTAAATAATATAATTTATTTAGGAAACACAAATGATGCAGTAATTATCTTATTAATGAAACATTGACATAATTGATGTTATAAATACCTAAATATATTTAATTTGAGAATTTTTATGAATTCCACTAATTTTATAGGTTAATATGACATGTTATTATTTATTTAATTAACTTTTTTAGAACTAATGATTCTGTTATGCTTTTAAAAAAAATCAATTACAAAATAGTGTCAAAATTGACATAAAATAGTTTTTAAAACAAATATTATATTATTAATTGTTATTTTTTTCCTAAAAATCTATGGTTCGGAAAAATGACTTAGATAAGGTTATATATATTAATAATAAACAACTTCTGGTTCGTTTGGCATCTTATAGTAAGTTTATTAACCTTATAGTGTAAGAACACAAAAAGACACGGTAAAAGGAAAATTATCTATCTTAAAGTTAAATATAAATTATAAGGTTAAAATAGGAACCTAAACTTGTATAAATTCTATTTTATGAGATTATTTCGACCCATCCCCACCTTATCTTCGAAATAAATCAATTTGGAGCTATTTAAAACCGAACATGACTTTATAATAAAATAATATTTTTAGTTTTTCTAAAGGAGACCCTCTCCTCTCTTATAAAAGGGCACCTCCTCCCTCTCTTCCTCACACCACTTTGAGCATTAAAGCTCGGCCAACCACTGCCAAATTCTCTTATCCACTTCCCTAGAAACATCCTATAGGTTCTAGTCTTCCTCAAAGGCCAATTTTAGTGCCCTAAAAGGATATCTCAAAGAGGCGCTTCAAAGAAGAGGTAATGTTCGTTACCAATTCTTTCAACTTTATTTCTTCTTCCACTTATTCTTCATAGGTTGTTTCATTATTAAGTAATAACATCAGTATCAATCTTATACGTATATGTTATTATAAGTATGAAACAACCTTATTTCACCCTCTATCCATCCTGCGGAAAACGAAATCACCGCGCGTGCGTACGTACTGAATACCGTCTCTAAGCCGTGGTGTAATCTATTTTCCACCACCACCTTACTTGGATGGGTATAATGGTGTAAATAATAACTATATCTGATTATTGTAAAGTGATATTGATTATGAAATAGTATACATACACTCCAATAAAATTTCACGATCATGAGAACGATATCATCGCTCGTGCGTACGTACGGACTACCGTCTCCACGACGCGATGAGATTCATTCTCCACGTTAACCATTCATGAATGATTATAAAGTATATATAATAAGTAATCATGAAATATATTACAGAATAATGATACTAGATTTATGTGTATATATATTTATTTCATCTACTGAATTTCATTCAACTCTATAAGGAAAAGAAAACAATGTTCATGCGTACGTACAGTCTACCGTCTCCATGAACGGTGTATTTCTTTCCATTTACTGATCTATTTTATATATATATATATTATGAATATATATTATATATAAATCATGTTTTATATTCTGGAATTAATTAATCATGATCTAAGTAATCATATGAATAATTACAAGTCAAAACACGGACGACAAATGATACGATTTTACCCAAAACACACTTTAACATAGAATTTACAAAAGAGAGGGTAATATAAAGCCATAAGTGAACCATATATGATATCAAAACAATGAGTATTATTCTGGAATAAGTAAATGACATTATTTAAATCATTATACAGGAGGTTCAGACACTTACGAAGCAAATCAGACCTAAGGTAAGGGAAAATATCACAATCTCATTTTTATCCGAGATTGTTTATACTTTGGTATTTACTGGGGTGTATTTTATCATCCACACCCATGTTTTCTCAATATGTAATTTTATTTCCACACACCTACAATTTTTTAAATCCAATTTTACCCTTCGGTGAGTTTTTAGTAAAATATATGAAAGGAATCTTTTGTTGTTTTTCGTACGAGGTACTTTTTGACTTTTCCGAAAAAAGTACAAGAAGAATGTTTTTTTAACTTATACGGCCTGAATGGATTTTTAAAACATTATTTCCGAGAATCTTACTTTACAAGTTTTAAAGTATATTTTTAATCAACTTCCTTTAGTTTATAATTTTATGACATGTTAAGAAAGGAAAAGTGTTTTTGAAGTAGAAAGGATATTTTCCTCAAGAATGGAGTTCAAGTGTTTTCTCATAAATATTTTCCATATAAGATAATAAAGGGTTCTGTTTCTATCCATATTATTACCTTGATTTGATAATGTTGTGATGGAATTATTTTTATGAATTCCTTTATCTTATATGAATTGTTTTATGATGTCCCGATGTTTAAGATTCCCATTTTTATTACATGGGTTATTCTATGATGTATGGTTTATGATTTTGTGGAACACATAAGAATGGTATAATTATGAGATGGGTGGGACCTATATCTCCCTCCAATGCATTGGGTAAAGATTTTATATCTCATGAGATAGACATGGCTGGAACGGCAGGTTAAACCAGTTCAGTGAAACAGGACTGAAACGAGGAGTGAACTCGGTTCAGAAATGGACTTTGTCCACTAAGATATTCTTGGCAATGAGTCTTGACTAATAAGAAATGATTCTCTATGATTATGTGTGTATGACACAAAGTTTCATGTTTTAATTTATGATTATTGGGATTAAATTTCACTACTATGATTTATCCCATGTTATGATATTATGATCTCTTTTGAAGGTTAAGATTTCCAAAATGTTATGTTCTTATGAATATGATGTGATTGATATTTCTTTTGTTTACCCTTACTGAGCATTTGAGCTCACCATTTTATGTTTTCTTTTCCCCAGGATATAATGAAAGGTTTTAGGTAAAAAAAGAAGATCATTATGGGAGATTTTGAGGATCTTTCACCACGATTAGAAGATTATATTCCAAGTTTCCAAAGACACTAAAATATTACGGTCCTTGTGTGTGTGTTTTTGTTATGTACTATGTATTCCGCAAAAGTAATGTAATGTCCATGTACGTCAAGCTTTGGGTCTTTACATCTAGTTTCCTTGGGGATTATGATCATTACATAACAACTTAAAACATAAAATACAACATCTTTATTGAAAAATTCTTTTATATGTCCTCTAAATTCCCACGTACTTAGCATTGCATGGGATAACCCGAGGATATGCATAAGGAAAGGGTGAGCTATAAAGCCTAGTAAGGGAATAATCAGGGAATAACATGAGGAAAACAATACATGTTAGACAATAGGAATGTCAATAGAGTGAAAGAGAATAATAAACATAATGTAATGATAAATCATGATAATCATAACATAGAAATGTGGCAACAACACTTAACATGGAATTAGAATGAGCTAAGGATCATTACACATGGAGCATGAGTAAATACTCATTGCACATTAAGCATGAGTAAACCCTAGTTTCACTTGAATTAGAATGATTAAACACCCATTTCTCCTGACATATCATGATACTATACTTTACCCAATGCGTTGGAGTGATATAAGGGTACACCCTTCTTAAACATTTCGTTTCATGCATAAGTGTGCCACATGGATCATAAAACATTGAATCTTTCAACATAATAATTTATTACATGATAAAATAATGTGGAATAAATACATGATAATCTTTAAAAAATAAGTAAATTTGTATAAAGGTGAATAACCTAGATAGAGAAATGGGCAAGGTATTCACTACACGATGACTTTCGCTTGGAAAAGCGCGGTGCAATTTCGACACTATAACGATGTGAAATAAGAACTCATAAAAATGGATGATGAGAGAGAAATGGGTGTCTCATCATATTTACATGACATGGACAGTAAGGGGTCTTATAGATACATGTCCCAATAAATGTTATGGAAGTTATATTTATGATACAATATAATTGCTTGAATGTAAATGAGGAAAGAGAAATTACATTCAATATTTATGCATAGTTACGGGTTTACATGGGAGGAATTTAATTAGATAGAAAGGGGTATCACATCATTAAAACAAAAATAGGGAAATATGGGGGAGGTGAAAAACCATACCCTGACATTTATAATTGAAATAAAAAGGGAATAATAACTTAAAGAATATTGGAAAAAAATGATAAAGGAAGAAAATCATTACTTGGATGTGTGCTTCCAAAGGCTTGAGAGAGGCTTGAGAGAGGCTTCTTGGGAGATTGGGTCACCTGTGGAGGATTCTAGAGAGAGGAGGGCATAGGTCAGAAGAACTCCAAAGGATTTGAGTGAGGAGGATGTGGGATCTTGGGTGGGTTTATATGGGATCTTGGGTGGGTTTACAATATTTTCCCCTTAAGAAATTTCACCCTCGGTATTTCTTTTTCCCACACTAAAATAGATTTTGGTAACTCTACATCATCATTTCCTCCGATTCCCATGTCACTTCTTCAAACTTGTGGTTTCACCACAACACCTCGACGAAGGGGCATTGTATTATTTCATAAAACACTTTCTCTATGATCTATGATATTCACTGGTTACTCATAAGAATGATCATCCCTTAAATATACCACCTCTAAAGAGATTACATGTGAAGGGTTCCGTATGTATTTCCATAAGAGGGATACATGAAAGACATCATGTACTTTCGCCATCGTAGGAGGAAGTGCTAGTCGATAAGCCACATGCCTGACATGATCAAGAATCATGAAGGGGCTGATGTACCTTGGACTTAACATCCCTTTATTTCCAAATCTCATGACCTTCTTCCATGAAGATATGCATATAAATACCATGTCTCTATCTTTAATCTCAAGATCTTGTCGACGGTTATATGCATAACACTTCGGTCGACTCTAGGATACCTTGATATGCTGCTGAATGGTTTTCACCTTCTCCACCATTTCGTTGAACATTTCTTATCCAAGCTGGTTACGCTCACCAACCACATCCCAACACGCCGGTGTTCTGTACCATTTCCCAAAAAGGGCTTTATAGGATTCCATTTGGATGCTCGAGTGGAATCTATTATTATAAGAGAACCCAAACAGAGGAAGATGTTGATCCCATACTCTTTTAAAGTCCATTGTGCATGCTCTCGACATGTCCTCAAGTGTTTGGATAGTATGATCAGATTGGCCATCAATTTGAGGATGATAGGACATAATGATATTCAGTTCTATATTTAAAGCATGTTGAAGACTCTTCCAAAACATAGAGGTGAATCATGGATCTTGATCGGACACAATAGATAGTGGTAATCCATGTAGCCTTACCACATCCATGATATATATATGTTCCAGTTCATCCAATGATAAATCCTCCAGAATAGCAATAAAGTGTGCACCCTTTGTAAGACGATCCACAACAACATAGATTGCATTTTTTTCCTTGGATGTCTTTGGATGTCTAGTGACAAAGTCCATGGTGATGTTCTCCTATTTCCATTCTGGTATGGGAAATGGTTTCATCATCCCCTTAGACTTCTGCCTCTCTACCTTCACTTACTGACACACTAGGGAATTTGATTTATATTCAGCGATCTCCTTATTCATATTATCCCACCAATAATGCTCTCGGAGATCTCGATACATCTTTGTGTTTCCTGGGAGAATATAGAAATTTGAACTATCTGCATCATCCAAAAATTCCTTCTTCAGCTCCAGACTTGATATAACACATAGACTTTTCCCAAATATCACAATTCCTTCATCATTAACATTAAACTTCGAGGCTTTAACTCTTCTAATAGCTTCCATTTTTTCCTAAATTCCTACATCATCCTTTGATCATCCTTTATCCTTTCTAAAATTGACGATTGAGCAATAATTTGTGAAAGGATTGATGATGTTCCCTTCTTTATGATTCCCATTTCCATCTTCATCAAGTCTTAGAAGAAGGTATCCTTTTCAATTCTCATCCATGATTGAATCAAAAGGTCCTTTCTACTTAGGGCATCTGCCACCTTGTTCACTTTCCCAGGGTGGTAATGGAAGAGCAGTCATAGTATTTTATCATCTTTAACCATCTTAGTTGGCGCATGCTCTACTCTTTCTGTTTAATTATATACTTGAGGATTTTGTGGTCATTATATATTTCACACTTCTGCACAAAGAGATAAGGCCACCAAATTTTCAAAGTTAAGAACATTTCATCCAACTCAAGGTCATGTGTTGGATAGTTATGTTCATTAACATTCAATTTCCTTGATACAAAGGCAATGACTTTGTCATTTTTCGTCAAAACACATTGCATGCCCTTCTTCGAAGATTCACTGAATACAACAAAATGTTCCCAACCTGTGGGTAAAGTGAGTACATGTGCAGTGATAAGCCTCCTTTTCAACTCCTTGAAGAATTTTTCACATTCATCAATCAAAGAACACGTTACTCCCTACTGAGTTAGCTCGGTAGGAGGGTTGGACAATCGTGATAAATTCTTGAAAAATCATCAATAATATCTAACTAACCCCAAGAAGCTACGGATATACCTTATCAATGTTGGCCTTATCCATCCCTTAATTACATCTATTTTGGAGGGATCCATAGATATCCCATTGCTTATGATGATATGGACCAAGAATGAGAACTCATTCAGCCAGAATTCAGAAATTTTGTACTTTTCATAGAGATTCTCCTTACACAAGGTCTCTAGTATAGTTTTTAGATGCTCCTCATGACCCTCCTTGGTTGTGGAGTATATCAGAATATAATCTATAAAGACTACCAAAAAGTTTTCAAGGTAATCTCTAAAGACTCTATTCATCAAGTCTATGATGATTTATGGAGAAATAGTGAGTCTGAAAGGAATTAATATGAATTCATAGTGCCCGTATCTTTTACGAGAAGCAGTCATGGGGATATCTTCTTTCTTGACCCTTACATGATAATATCCCGACTACAAATCCTCCTTGGAGGTGTATTGTGCTCCACATAGCTGATTGAGAAAGTCATAAATTAATAGGAGATGATAATTTTTCTTTATCATGATTTTGTTATGCTCACAATAATTGATGCAGAGGCGCATTGACCCATCCTTCTTCTTGACGAAGAGGATTGGTGCACCCCATGGTGAAGAACTTGGGCATATACACCCTTTATCTAGATTATCCTATAGTTATTTCATCAGCTCCTCAAGCTCCACAATAGCCATTCTATATAGAATCTTGGATATTGGAAATTCCGTAGGTATAAGATCAATTGAGAATTCAACATATATTCAAGGAGGAAGACCAAGTAATTTCTTTGGAAACTCTTCATCGAATTCCCTCACAATAGGCAGGTCTTGAATGATGGTATTTTCCTTGGACTAAATCATCTGATCCAGATACGCATTCTCATAGGGTAGTAATATCCATGCTTGAGATGATGGAGATAAAGAAGATTCATCTTCCAACTTTCACTTGTATAGAATCGGGGGTCGATTGTCCACATTGAGAATCATTTCCCTCTCATGGAAATTTATGTTGGCTCTATTTAAGTAAATCCAATCCATGCAAAGAATTGAATCAAATTCCACTAGAGGGAGTATGATGAGGTATTCTGGGAAGTTCAATCCACATATTCTGATAGGGGAGGACTAATATTCATGGGATGCAATGATTTCCCCATTTACCGTACTCACTAACATCTTCACTTCCATGATTTGGGGTGGTGCTGGGATTGTTATAATAAACTTTTGAGATATAAAATAATTCATAGAACCTGAATCAAGAAGTATGTTCGCAATTCTTGAATGAATAACTAGTGTACCTATCAACAATTCATTTTCGGGGTTCACTTCAGCAGTAGTGATGGAAAAATCACACCCTTTCTACCTTGGAGGTTGTTGGTTTCCTCCGAAAATCCTTGTATTAGGGAAATGATTTGGAAGATGCCCAAGTTCTTTCCCGTTATAGTAGTGAACAACGCATTGAGGTTCTAACAGAGTATTCCCCACATTTATTTCATCCACGGGTTTTCCTTGCTGATAGTTAATAGCCAGGTGCCCTTATCTTCCACACCTAAATAATTTCCTCAACCCCTTCAAGAAATTTCTATGGTTCTTCTTTCCACACCATTGGCAAGTGGGGTGCTGGATCTTTTAGAACCATTGGATTTATCCATCAGACCACCAGAATTGAAGTCCACCTTATGCTTCATATCCCCATGAAACCCTTGAGATTCTCCAATCTCCATTTTGAACTTGATAGAACATTGTAAAATTTATTCATAGTTATCAAAGTCATGGATCACTAGTGCTTTCTACAGGCTAGGTTTAAAACCACCCAAATAAGCATTCGACCTTGCATTCGGGGGTAACGGCAAAGAAGGATGCATATCCTTCCAGCCTGGTGAGGTTTTCCTAGTATGCTCCAACAGATTTGTCTTCTTTTTTCTTGAGTTCTATGAATTCCTTTTTCTATATTAATCTATATAGTGCGTAGAAAATATTTATCGAAAAAAATGTTTTGGAAATCCTTTCATTACAATGCCTTGATCTCATCCTTAGGCTTTATATTTTTGATCAACGACCACCATTTATCAGCTTCACCCTCCATACGATAAGAAAATAAGAGGACCTTCTATTGTTTAGAAAAGTGAAGTATGGAGAAGATCTTTTTAATGGAGGTGATCCATTTTTCAGTGATTTAGGGAGGATCAGATGATCCATTAATATTAGGAGGACTTTGCCTCATGAAGTTGTCGATAGCGACTTATTCTTTCTTGGGGGGGGGGGGGGTTGAACGTTCCTCTTGACCCATGTTTCAATTCAAATATTGTGTTAGATGATAGAGAAGTATGACAAAGTTTGTGATTCCTGCTTCCCTTGGATTGGGAATCTCATTAGTACAGTCATTACATTGATATTCACATCAATTTTTTCCTGAGTCCTCATATTACTGGCCATTTGCTAGAATTAAAGGAATGTTAGGGGTATCACATAAAGGGTAATACAAGGAAAAAATTGATGACTTATAAATTACATTTATTTCATTAATATATTAATATATTGGCTTCAACCTATGTTATCTGTGATCTACTTTATAACATATATTCATAGGGAATTTTTTTTGTCCCTTAATAATGGTTCATACTAATATTGTGAATATAGAAGAGAAAATCCCCCAGAAGTGTCGTAATCAAGAGTGCAGCAAGGCCCATTGTGGTTCCCATGTTCCCATTCGAGTCTAGCTCAAAGCAGTGTTTTTGGGTTTTACCCCTAGGATACATCTGTGCCAGAGCCGCCTCTACCTGCTCGTATCTAGACATGGATGTATTTTCTTGATAAACCACTTACTCAATACTCACCAAAACATAGGGTTGTTTTTATTATATTTTGTATTGTCTTTAAGGATTTATTAGGGTTTTCTAATCCTAATCCCAAAAATAACTAAACCTATCCTCTAATACCAACTATGACCACCATTCTTTTTATTACATAATGAAACTTAATTTATTACATAAACTTCACTTGATAAAACACAGAATATCAAGTGGTATAGTGTCATGGGATCTTAAGATCATTACATAACCACTTAAAACATGAAATACAACATCTTTAATGAATACATCTTTAACATGACCACTATATTCAATCATACATAGCATTGCATGGGATAACCGGAGGAGATGCATAAGAAAAGGGTGATCTATAAAGACCAGTAAGGGAATTACCATGGAATAACATGAGGAATACAATAAATGTTATAAAATAGGTATATTAATAGATCACGAGAGAATAATAGATATAAAGGCATGATAAATCATGATAAACTTAACCTGAAAATGTGGCTACAACACTTAACATAGAATTAACATTAGCTAAGGCTCGTTCCACATGGAGCATGAGAAAACCCCCATTGAACATGAAGCACATGTAAACCCTCATTGCACTTGAATTATCATGATTAAAAACACATTTCAAATGATTTATCATGATACTATATTTTACCAAATGCATTGGATCACTATCAGGGCGCAACATTCTTAAACATTTCATTTCATGCATAAATATGCCACATTAATCATATAACATTGAATCATTAAACATAATAATTTATTCCCGGATAAACGAATGTGGAATACATACATGAAACTATTTAAAAAATAAGTAAATGTGCATAAAGGTGAATAACCTTGATAGAGAAATGGGTATGGTATTCACTACATAATGACTTTGGATTTGAAAAGCTCGGTTCAATTTCGGCAGCATAACAACATGACATAAGAACTCATAAAAATGGTTGATGGTAGATAAAGGGGTGTATCATCATATATACATGACATGTAATGTAAGGGTGTAATATGGATACATGTCCCAACAAATGTAATGGAATTTAGATTCATGATACAAAAGAATGTCTTGAATATAAATGAGGAGAGTGAAATTCCTTTCGGAATTTCGGCATAGTAACGGGAGTACCTGGGAGGCCTTTCATGAGAGAGAAAGGGAAATACCATCATTCAAATATAAAGAGGGATGTATTGGGAAGGTTAATAACCATACTCCAACATTTATAATTGAAATTAAAATTGTATAACAACTTAAATAATATTTGACAAAAATGAGAACAGAAGAAAACCCTTACTTGGAAGTGTTCTTTCAAAGACTATAGAGAGGCTTGAGAGAGGATTCATTAGAGATTGGGGCACCATGGGAGGATTCTAGAGAGAGGAGGTAAGAGGTTGGAAGAACTAAAAAGTCTTTGAGTGAGGAGGATGTGTGATATTTGGTGGGTTTATATAGGAAAGGAGAGGGAATGTTTTATTATTTAGGTTTGGGAAACCTCACATTAAACTAATCAAAACCACAAACCATACCATGGTTTTTGCACATGGATTTTTCCAAAGAGGAGTGGAAAACAATATTTTATAATTCCAAAGTAATAAAATCTTAAAATAATGGGGTTAATTATATGGAGGTGAGTCACACTCCCAAGGAAAACAATTTAAAACGACTAAATGTTTAATAAGTCATGAAGGGTTCACTAATGCTTTCTAAAATAAATCATAAAAACCCAAAAAAAACATTATTTTATTGGTAAAACATACATTTTCTGAAAATAAAGAATATAGTATATTATTAAATGACTATTCAGTCATTATGATGTCATAAAACACATTATATATTTAAACGATATTTAATTTTTACCCAAAAATTTGACTGTGTAAGAAAATTATGAAAAATTAAATGTTGGATAATTCTGACATCCTGATTTCAAAACTAATATTAATTTTACCCAAATAATTTTATAAATATTTTAATTTTCACTTTTAAAATAAAAACTGACATTTATCAAAAATTCATGGGTTTTGAAAAAATGGCTTTCATGCATTAATAAAAATTACAGTTGCATTCCTAAAATTATACGATAATTTATATTTAATAAAAATGAATTTAATTATAATAATATTTTATTAAAATATTATTTAATTCAAAAATCCATGAATTCATTAAAATAGATTTCTTAGTTGAACATTAAATAAAAATACTATTTTTTCTTTAAAACCCATTTACAAGTTACTAATAATAATATTAAAGTATATTCATGACTATATACAAAAATAATGTACATAACCATAGTACTAATTTATTGTTAAATAAACCATTAAAACACCCTCACAAGACTGAAGGGCGAGGTGTGTGATGGTGACCGACTCTTGGGGGGGGGGCTTAGATAACATCGCTCGGGTGGTAATCTCTATCAACTTCCACTTCACCCATCGGTGGTTCTACTCAAGCATAACATGTCCAATCTCGGCTTGAGATTGGTCAAGAGTGAAGCCCAAAGACACCACCTCCTTTCCGAGCTCTGACAAATGGGCTTTGTATGGGGAACATCTACTAGATGAGGCCATCACTACCTTTTTCTGAGTAAATTGTATTTGTTAAATCCCTATATTTATACTAATTAGGTGATCACTATTCAAAAACTATATTAGCAATGGTCACAATACATAACAGTATTTTAAAATCCTAAAACATAAAACCCTATAAGTTGACATTTTATATAAACATTTACATAAAGTGATATTTAATTAGATCAAGAGGGATTTCCATTAATGAAGGTTTATGTTGTCACATATACTATCATGTAATAAAGATAGTGGAGGGGGTGGATAAGGATAATAAAAGAAATGATCTTGAGAGAATGTGTTACATCTAAATATAGTAACTACTTTTGGTTTGTTCCAAAAGACATGGATTTCCATCTTATTTTGTGAATTATTCTAGGAGTATTTTATGGATGTCGTTATGTGTATTGGTTATAGATTTTCTAAACTAGATAGGTTTTAGAGGTGTGAATAATAGGGATAGTTTGGCGCCTTTTATAAGGATTGAAAGGGACACACATTACATTTTTTTTAAATAACTTAGGTGTACTTTTTTTTCCTAAAAAATTCCTCAAAAACAAAAAAGCACACAAATTTAAGTTTTATGTACAATTCATATCCATAAAATGCGTTTTGGAAAAGTTTATAGGTCGTGTTTGTGTCTAATATTTAAGGATCAGTACTTTATTAACCAAATTTTTCTCTTAATATATGTAATTAATTTTAACCACAAACAGTAATACTTTTGGTAAAAAACATTGTTTAACTTATTAGAAATTATATATAATGATGATAAAAAATATTTAATCCATTTATCATAATTCACATCATAGAATTTGTAGAAATGTATTTAAAATTAATCTCACTGACAGTACAACACTATGTGTTTTTAATGTAAAAACATTCAAATGTTTTCTATGATTTTATATCAAATTTCAATGTAAAATTGGTTCTAATGACATAAATTTGAATAATTTATAAAATTATTCTCTAATTAGACTTTTAAAAAAACTATAAATATAGTTTTACCTTATAAATAAATTAGATGAAAATGTAAATTTGAATTAAAATCCATTATTTTTAACTACTAATTAAATGAAGAAACCATGACAAAAAGTACCAAAAATATATCCTAACCAAATTTTTATGTTTCAATTCAAAATATAAAGTTTATTTTTACTTATTAAATCTATAAATGTCCCAAAAAATTGAATTTAATATGTGTTATCTATTAAAAGGTGATAAAACTACCTTTTAAAAAATAGGTTTTTATGCATAAAATTGGGTAAGTTAGTAACTTATTTTTATCAAATTTATTGGATGCATCAATAAAAAAATTATTTTATTTAACATATAACATATATATTACATTAATATCAGTTTCTATGTATAATTAATTTAATTTATTATACTGAAAAACTTTATAATAATAATAATAAATCCCTTTTTATACATCCATTTTTTATATTTATTTCTAATTAATTGGTAACCTATGAATTAATTTTTTTTAAACCAAATATTTTCAAAAATAAGTTAATAATATTCATAAAAATAAATTTAAAACCTAGGTTATATCTTATTATATTAAATACTAACATTTTAATGACATATTTTTATTCGGTAAAAATCAATCTTGTGTGCTATGCAAGGCATTGAGGAATGTCATTGTTACATGTAACACAAGATAAACTCAATGTTATATGTAGATAAAGATAAAATTTATGTTCTGTGTTATGAAATATTAACATGGTTTTTCATAAATCTCAAATAATTTGTATAATTTAATGTAAAATAAACTATTTTACGTGTTTTGTGAAATGGAAAATACCAAATAGGATAAATTAATTCATAAAAATATTCACAAAATATCAGGGTTTTACAAATTGCGATAGGGGAGGAGTTATATAATTTTAATTAAATAATTTCCCCATTTTACATTTACACTGATATCTATACTTTCATGCTTTGGGGTGGTTTTTGAATAATTTTACTAAACTTTCGAGATATGTATAAATTCCTAGAACCAAAATAAAAATGTATGATTTCTATTCTCTAATCAATAACTAGCATACCTATCCCAAATTCATTGATCAGATCCACATTAGTGGATGTGACGGAACAATTAGTATCATTAATACCTTCTAGGTTGTTAGTTTCCCCCAAATACCCTTGTCTTAGGGCATTGGATTACAATGTTCCTTAGCTACTTGTAGTTGAAGTAATGTAAAACATGGTGAGGGATGACTGGAGCATTACTTTCCTCTGTCGTACTACAATATTTGTTTTATTGGAAATTGTTATCTTGGTTCCCTTTTATCTAAGACCTAAATCATTTTTAATTCCCTTTTAGACTATTTCTAGGGTTCTTCTTCCTACACCATTGACAAGTTGGATGATGAAATTTCTTTATACCATAAGATTTAGCCATTATATCACTATAATTAAAATCCACTATACAACTATTATCCCCATGAAATCCTTGGGATTTACCAATATCAATTTCATCATTGAGGAAATGTTATAAAATTTCCTCATTGCTATTAAAGTCACAGATCACTGGGGATTTTTATAGATTAGGTTTTATCCCACTAAACAAGAGATCAACTTGAGTTCGAGGGTAAAGAAAAATATGGAAGTGTATCATGAAATTATTGTGATATTTTTCTTATATTCCTTGATATATTCTTCATATTTGTTCTTGAGGGAAAGTAAATTCATTTAAATTATATGATTGAGATTGCGAAGAAATTATATATCAAAAAACATTCTCCAGAATTCCATCCACTCCATTGCGTCAAACTCTTGATCAGGCTTTAAATTCTTGACAAATTTCCACCAATAACCAGATTCTCTATCCATTCAATAAATTATCATAAGAACATTCTATTTTTTGTAACATTTATGGATGGAGAAAATATACTCAAGGGATTTTATCCATTTTTTAGGATTAAGGGATCAGATGATTCATTGAAAATTGGAGGCCTTTTTTCATACGAAGATCCCAATTACGGCTTATTCTCTCTTAAGAATGTTTGGATAATACTTTTGATTGAGGTTTCTATATATAATCTGATTCATCTGAGAGTGTATCATCATGGATTTCATGATTCCCACTCCTATCAGGGTTGGCATCTCATTAGGGATATCATCATATTTCCCATCACATTGATTGTTTAACTCATTCAACCTATGTCCTTCAATTTGATAGAATAATAGGGGAAAATGGGAAGATTATTTTTAATGTATTAAATTCATACAAGGTAATATAATGTCATTAAAGGGATTACTTATTAATTACATTTTTTCCTTAAATTTTTAACATATAGGCTTCAATCTATGTTATATGTGATCTATTTCCTAACATGCATTATTATGGTAATTTATGGTTCCCTAAATAATTTTTCAAAATGACTATATCAATTTATCAATGAATATCACAAAGGAGTTTCAAACCAAATGCCTAGTATGGTCCGTTTTCGTGTACCATGTTACCCTGGGTCAGGGCTATATACCTCTTCGGTGTTGTTACCCCAAAGTAAATTTGTACCAGGATGACATATAATTTTATTATCTAGTAAAGGATTTATTTTCTTGATAAAGAATGTAGTTTATAATTACAAATATTTCTAGGATGTTCTTTTTATAAAGTCTTATCCTAAAGGATTTCATTATAGTTTTCTAATCCAAATATCAAATGTAACTAAGCTTTTTATGCTATACTATCTTTAAAAACCCTTCTCTTTATTAAACAATAATACTTGATATATTTCTTAAAATTACAATTCGCACATCCCAAGAAATTGATAAATATTGTTTATTTTGAAATTAGCACTACAAAAAATATAGTATTTCCCGTCTGTTCTAAATAGTTGGGAAAGGATATAGAACCGTTGGTATATGTCATACCAACGGTTCTGCAAACCGCAGGGAAGTAAGCCGTTAGGAATGCTTTTCCCAATGGTTTACAGTGAACCATTTGGATAGGGTGGAGAAAAATTACCCTCTCCCAACGGTTCTGCTAAACCGTTGGGAATGTTTTTCCCAAATGTTTGGCCAAACATTTGGAAAAAACTGAAGGTCTCCTATTTACCCATGGTTTCTAAACCTTTGGGAAATTTGTTTTACCAACGGTTCATGGAACCGTTAGTAAAACAAAACCTAGAGATGCTATGCCAACGGTTTCAAAACATTGGCATAGCCTATACTGGGAAAATTGCACAGCAGCTCTAAAATTTTCCCACCAGGTCTCATTTTGTGGGTTCCCTCTCATTTTCAATCCAATTATTATCCCTGTAATGAACTAACACATACATATACAATTATTGTACCTACAATAACCAACTAACACATACATATAGAGAACAAATTCATACACATTTAACATATAACGCATCATGGAACTATACACATCCATAAATAATTTATGATTCATAACATAATTATAAACATACATAATTCATTTAAAATTCAATTTAAAATTTATATGACAATTATATGTGGAATCTAGAATTCAATTCATAATTTGATCGGTTTTTCATATACCATATATTTTTCTTGAAATGATGTCCATTTTAAACAAAATACATACACCTGGAGTGATACCGGCCACACTGTGCCTCAGATTGAGATGAGGTTAACTCATACACGTCACAAATGACCCATCGATCATTGTCCTAACGTATCAACATATTCCGAAAGCGTTTGCTCAGTTTTCAGTATGCCAGATGATGTTTTTCATTTAAAATGACGTCCTTTTGAAATGAAAGACAGATACTTGGAGTGGTGCCGGCCACACTGCATCTCATATTGAGGCGGGGTTGAGTCGTACATGTCACATATGACCCATGTATTTTTCTCCTAAAGTTTCAACGGAAACCGAATGCGTTTGGTCGGTTTGTCATATGTACTTAAAATGTTGTCCATTTTAAACAAAAGAGAGCCACATAGAGTGATCATGGCCGCACCGTGCCTCGTATTAAGGCGGGGTTGACTCGTACACATCACATATGACCCATGGATCGTTTTCCTAAAGCATAAACACATTTAGAATGCGTTTGGTTAGTTTTCCGTATGTCAGTTGTTCTTTTCACTTATAATCATGTCCATTTTAAACAAAAAAGAGACACTCTGAATGGTGTTGGCCACACCACGCCACAGATTGAGGAGGGGTTGACTCTTACACATCACATATGACCCATGGATCATTGTGCTAAAGTATTGACAAAATTTGAATGCGTTTGGTCGGTTTTCAGTATGTCAGTTGATGTTTTTCACTTAAAATGGCTTCCTTTTGAAACAAAAGAAAGACACTTTGAGTGGTGTCAGCCACACCAAATATCAGATTGAGGTGGGGTTGATTTTTACCCATAAAATATGACCCATGGATCATTCTCCTATTGTTTCAACGGAAACCGAATGCATTTGGTTGGTTTTCTATATGTACTTAAAATGTTGTCCAGTTTAAACAAAAGGGAGCCACTTAGAGTGATCCCGGCCACACCGTGCCTTATATTGTGCCCGGGTTGACTCTTACATGTCACATATGACCCATGGACCGTTTTCCTAAAGAATCAACACATTTCTTATGCGTTTGGTCGATTATTTGTATGTTAGTTGTTTTTTTCACTTATAATCGTGTCCATTTTAAACAAAAGAGAGACACTCTGAATATTGTCAGCCACACTGCACCTCGGATTGAGGCGGGGTTGATCGTACTTGTCACATTTGACCCGTGGATTGTTTTTCTAATGTATCGACACAATCCAAATGCGTTTGGTCAGTTTTCCATATGCTAGTTGATGTTTTTCAATTAAAATGGCGTCCTTTTGAAACAAAAGACAAACACTTTGAGTGGTGCCGGCCACACCGCATCTCAGATTGAGACGGGTTTGATTATTACACGTCACATATGACCCATGGATCATTATCCAAATGTTTCAACGGAAACCAAATTCGTTTGGTTGGTTTTCCATATGTACTTAAAATATTGTCCATTTTAAACAAAAGGGAGCCACATAGAGTGAACCCAGCCACACCGTGCCTCGGAATGAGCCCGGGTTGACTCTTACACATCATATATGACCCATGGATTTTTTCCTAAAGCATAAATACATTTTGAATGCATTTGGTCAGTTTTTCGTATGTCAGTTGTTTTTTGCACTTATAATCCTATCCATTTTAAACAAAATAGAGATACTGTGAATGGTGTCGGCCACACCGCGCCTCAGATTGAGGTGGGGTTGACTCGTGCATGACACATATGACCTATGGATCGTCGTTATAAAGTATAGACACAATCTGAATGCATTTGGTTAGTTTTCCATATGGCAGTTGATGTTTTTCACTTAAAATGACATCCTTTTGAAACAAAAGACAGACACTTTGAGTGGTGTCAGTCACACAACATCTCGGATTGAAACGGGATTGATTCTTACACGTCACATATGACCCATGGATCGTTCTCCTAAAGTTTCAATGGAAACTAAATGTTTTTGGTCAATTTTTCGTATGTACTTAAAATGTTGTCCATTTTAAACAAAAGAGAGCCACTTAGAGTGATCCCGGCCCCACTGTGCCTCAGATTGAGCCCAGGTTGACTCGTACATGTCACATATGACCCATGGATTTTTTTGCAAAAGCATCAACACATTTAAAATGCGTTTGGTTGGTTTTTTGTATCTCAGTTGTTCTTTTCACTTATAATCATGTCCATTTTAAACAAAAGAGAGACACTGTTAATGGTGTCAGCCACACCGTGCCTCTGATTGAGGCGAGGTTGACTCTTACATGACACATATGATCCGTGGATCATTGTTCTAAAGTATCGACACAATCCAAATGTGTTTGGTCAGTTTTCTGTATGGAAGTTGATGTTTTTCACTTAAAATGACGTCCTTTTGAAACAAAAGACAGACACTTTGAGTGGTTCCAGCCACACAACGTCTCAGATTGAGACGGGGTTTATTCGTACACATCACATATGACCCATGGATCGTTCTCCTAAAGTTTCAATGGAAACCGAATGCATTTGGTTGGTTTTCCATATGTACTTAAAATGGTGTCCATTGTAAACAAAAGGGAGTCACTTTGAGTGATCCCGACCACACCGTGCCTCAGATTGAGCTTGGGATGACTCTTACACGTCACATATGACCCATGGATCGTTTTCCTAAAGCATCAACACATTTCGAATGCGTTTGGTTAGTTTTTCGTATGTCAGTTTTTCTTTTCACTTATAATCCTATCCATTTTAATCAAAAGAGAGACACTGTGAATCGTGTCGGCCACACCACACCTCGGATTGAGGTGTGGTAGACTCATACACTACACATATGACCCGTGGATCATTGTGATAATGTATCGACACTATCCGAATGCGTTTGGTCAGTTTTCCATATGGCAGTTGATGTTTTCACTTAAAATGACGTCCTTTTGAAACAAAAGACCGAAACTTTGTGTGGTGGCGGCCACACCGCATCTCGGATTGGGGAAGGCTTGATTTGTACACGTCACATATGACCCATGGATTGTTCTCCTAATGTTTCAATGGAAACCGAATGCGTTTGTTGAGTTTTCCATATGTATTTAAAATGTTGTCCATTTTATGATAATCCTCTTGTGTCTATTAGTGGAATGGTATTTACATAAAATCTTGTATACATTCATATAGAATATTTTTATATCACTCTTATTATGGATTAGAATTTAGTTTATCATGCTATGAAACATTTCGGAGCTAACAATGTCATGCCCAATGAATACATCTCTTTTATAACATACCAAAAATCTATGATATTGATCGGATGTGTAAATGTGATTTACATTGATTATCATGATGAAAATAAATAAAATATATGTTATATATTTTCTAGTAGTAAATGAAATCAGGGAGGGTGGGGGGCTATCTGGTGGGGCTATCCGGGGTGCTATCCGGTGGGTGTCCAGGAGGATGTCCGGGGACCAAGAAGGAGGGTGGGGGGGGCTGTCCAGGGGGATGTTCAGGGGGCTGTCCGGGGACTGTCTGGGGGGGGGTGGTGTCCGGGGTCCAAGGAGGATGGTGGGGGGTTGTCCGGGGTCCAGGAAAGAGGGGGTTCCCAAACACACAACCACTAAAAGACAACAACATCCATAAAAACAAATAATATAAAAAAAAATCAACTCAAATACTATACTACGAGTCTAGATAAAACCAACAACTAGAATATATTTAATATCAAATCTCAGTAATATCAGTCCAAAATGTAATGGATCAATTTGTCCCACATCACCATCATCACCATCATCATCACCCTCGTCCTCATCCCCATCATCTTCCTCGCCCTCCTCAGCGCCCTCCTCCTCGCCTTCACCCTCCTCCTCGGCCTCGCCACTCACCTCGCCCTCCTCTTATCCTTCCTATTCCATATCAGACTCCTCGCCATTATCATCGTCAAGCTAGAAATTGTCCTGAACACCACTAGAACTTCCACCTGGTGCACTATATATAGAACGTATCGACGACATATACTCATCAAAAGCTGGGATGGCCTCTGCTGAAAGTGTTGGACGTAGAACATCAATAAATTTCATAAATGCATTCTTTGCCCTAGCAGACTGTTATGCCATCTCTGTGGCCCTTTTCTCAGCATGTTATGCATGTGCCCTAACTTTCTGCAGCTCAGTGGCACTACAGATCATACATGTAGAAGGCTAATACCTTGTCGGGGCTATCATAGGTCTGCAGCGCACTCTGCCAGGATGCTCCTCTCCCAGCACTTGATGTAAGTGATCTGTTGGCCTAAAATTGTCTAGTTCTTGGGCATCGAGGGACTCTGAAGCAACCTGTTACAAATATAAATATATTATTAAGTTACAAAATAGATATTAAAATTTAAAATCAACAGATTAAAACTTACAATCTGCTACATAGTCGCTTCGTTGACGGCACTTCCATCATTTTTTCGTCTACCCGAGAAAAACTATTTTGCTCGAGGCACACATCCATCAATATTATGTATTTTCCTCTAAAATGACATTGAAAATTAATGCTATATGAAAACTTTACCAAATTATTAAATAATTGAGAAAACAAAATAAAATGTAAGTCATAAAGAAAACTTATAAAAAATTGTCATACCTGCTTCCTCTCATGATACGACATCGTCGTACGTCCTAGTGTGTGGAGGTATTTTTATGCATCAATGTTTTTTTATTTTTTCTAGAAGACTCCTAAATAAAATTCGATAATTCAAAGGATAATATTAATGGAAAACATGAATGTTATTATTTATATACCTCAAATGTAAATCAAACCTTAAATTGGGTACTCATCCAATGAGTAATCATATGACGATAATGCTCTATAGGACAATCATCCATGACTGGTACCACATCTAACTCAGTGAAAACTCTAGCATGCTATCCAATATACAACTCATGGTCATAGGCTCTCCAAATATCACCTAAATTCTTTAGACGTTCCACTCGAGCACCCTCACCATCACGAAAATTAAATCGAAGCTGACATAAAAATATTAATTCATATAAATACAAAAATAATTCATGGCATTAAATACAACAGATTTTTTTACCCATATCTTTGCCCAAGATCTATCCTTTACCACATGTGGAAAATGTCTCCATGACAGTGGGCTGACCGGAATGATGTCGGAGTATTTGGAAAGCGTCGCAAAAAAAACTCCGACATTGCTGCCCGGATTTCTCAACCATTTGGTTGTCTTCATTGTAATCCACCATAACCTATTTGTGGTGGTTCCACACCGAATGCTTGAGTGTATTCCACCGCCCCCACCTCCTGTCAGTAGATGAATCTGTCATGAAAGAAAAACAAATATTTTATCAAAACATTTTATAATGAAAATAAATATTGCTATAAAAATTTGTTAGGGTTTTATAAATATACATGTGCCAGCCTGATCGCTGAGCTCCACCGGATCCACAGAAACTGATGGAACACCCTGTGGTGGAACTAGAGTCGAAGACGGCGGAATATAGAAGCTCCGAGAGATATAAGTAGAAAGAAAAGAATATGGGACAATAGTATGACCAGATTCAGCCTGGGGAGTGGGAATCATCATGGGATGTGGAAATGATGGGGCAGAAGATGTAGAAGGTAGCAAAAAAATAGGACGCCTAAATATCTCGTGTGTCCTAACGACACACCATGATCAGAATGTGGGAAGGATGACATGTCAGTGGGAGGGGCAGGGTCTGGTCGGGCATGCGCAGCTGATCATCCACCTCTGGTACGAACCCTCCTTGTACCACCGTCCTGAGTACTAGGACCAGTACTAGGCTCCTCGTCAAATTACTGTTGACGTATAGGTGTATCCTACATAAATGTTTACAAAAAAATTAATCACATGATATTATATATTCTTTATATATATATATTTTAAATAAAGTACTCACTGTAGGCACTAATGGTGGAATGCTCATCTCCGCCATCCGACGATTGTTCTCCATCATTTTTTCCTTTGTCTCTCTTCAATTGGATGCATTTCCTAATTTTGAAAACAAATATGTAATTAATTAGAAAAATGAAACTAATGTGTAAACCAAAAAACTAAATATATGAGGGAATAGGGGGATCCATTGGTAATTTAGCTATCAATTGTTTTAGAAAAGCTTTAATGAATTTAATAAATCATAAAATTTGTAATGTTCACCAAATTAGAAATATTGTTTGACTTGGATTGAATACAGTTCAATTCCAAATTAGAAAATGCAATTCAAATAAAACAGCAACCAATAAACATTTAAAATTCACATAACTTTCATGTCAGCTAAAAAATATTTGTGATCAGTACTAAATAAATTTCAGTATTACTAACCTTAACAACCCAACTCGAGGTAAACAAAAATAATTGAGAACATGGATGAATGATTCTATATATTTTCAACCACGACATCAGGTTCACAATCATCTCTGACAATTGCGCTATTAGAGTTATCAATAGAAATAAATGGATTTGTTCCAATGGCAATAGGGACAGTGTAAATTCCATCATCACCATCATCAAAAATATGTCTTGTAATTACTTCAACTATGACACCAAATTCAGGTCGAAGTTGGTCTTTGACATAAAAAAACTTGTTTAGCCATTAATTCCAACATATATGGTTCTTCGGTAGAAAGAGTGTGAGTCATATTAATTTCTCAAAATCCACAATCATCAATAAATGTGCCATGTCTCATCATCGAATCAAACCAATGACATTTCATCATTGTGAGTCATCCATGAGAGTAATAATCCAATATTATTATTTTCTCAATGACACCATAATAACCCACATTTTCATATCATGGTCTACTATCTGATGCACTGGCATAAAAATATGTTGTGGCAGTAAACATAACACCATCATGTTTTGTTCTCATGTTCTTTGCTCGTTCAGTGACAATAAATTTGTACCCCTTGATAACAATTGATATATAGTCACAAACCATGGTATTATGACCACAAGCCAAAGTTCTTATTTCCTACGAGACAGAGTCAGCAGACAAAATCAATACCTGCAATATAAATGACTGTTAAAATTAATTAAATATTGAAATAATTAATTTAAATAGTAATATTTTTACCTTCAATTTTAACCAAGCAGAAATTCTTTTCTATGCGATGTATCCCTCCTTCTCAATGATAAAGAACGATGCTTCATATTTATCATTGTTTTATGTTACCTATAGATAAAAAATATGAATAGTTTAACAGATATATATGCAGGATATACATAATCAATTTAGTTACCTGATATAGTCATCGAACAAATCATAGTTGAACAAAACTGTGCAATGTGCCATCTCCCTCTCTTCATGGATTAATGTCTTCAATGTATATGATCCAAGAATTCCTCCTGTTTAAGGAAGTGATGGAAAACTGGGATCAATTTTCTCATACTGTTCTTCTTCATTTATCATTGGTCTGTTCAATCTTGTAGTAAGATCAGACAAATACATCGAGTAGAAATCCATACATTCTTGAGCCAGGTAACCGTTTTCGATAGAACCTTCGGGATAATTTCTGTTTCGGACATAAGACTTTAATGTGAACATATTTCTTTCTGTTGGATATATCCAACGAAAAGAAACAGGTCCTATGAGTAGTATTTCAGTGGGAATATGGACAGTCCTATGCAGCATTCATGTGAAAAATGATGGACGAAATGTTTTCTTCAACTCACACAAAATTAATGGGGCATCTGTCAACATTTTTTGCAAGAATGACTTGGACAACATCTTATCGCAAAGATCTCTAAAAAAATGACATAACCAAATAACAGCCACCCTTACATTATTGGACAGAAGATGACTAATTTCTATTTGAAGCAAATCATGTATTAGAACATGATAATCATGAGTCTTCAAAGATTTTAGCTTCAACTCTATCCTATTGGCCCTTTTAGATATGTTGCTTGAATAACCATCAGGAACTCTAATAGTTTCTAATACTTCCAGAATATTTTTTTCGTAGGTATCATCACATAGGAATCACATGGATGTTTCCATTTGTTTTCACTGATACGCATAGGATGCAATTCTGGTCTGATGCCCCAAACCACCAAGTCACACCGAGATCGTAAATCATCTTTTGTCTTCTCGTTGACATTTAGAAGAATCGAAAGCAACATTTCACACATATTCTTTTCAATCTTGATTACATCTAAGAAATGACGTAATAAATTGGTTGAAAAATAAGGAAAATCAAAAAAGATACTCCTCTTCCTCCAATTGTAATAGTTTTCAGTGGAAACATTATTTCTCTTTCTAGATTTCATTTGACCCTTCCCGAACGAAAAACGTAAATCTTTCAATTCATTAAGCACATCCGTTCCAGACATAAGCTGAGGTGGATCATCGGTCTCTATGGTATTATCAAATCTTTGACGATTCATTGTATACGGATGACCCTTTGTAAAGAATCGTCGATGTCCCATAAAACTGAAACTACAGCGCAGTTTTAGTCTTCTAGATCGTGTATTCTTCATAAAAACTGAACCTGATAGTTTTCCCTTCGTGCTCCATCCAGACATCATTTCATAAGGTGAAAAATAACTGATCGTCCACATAATCATAGCACATGTCTGAAATATGTCTTTTGAACATGCATCGTATGTACGCACATCCACATCCCAAAGAAGTTTCAACTCTTTTATTAAAATATGTATGTATATATCAATATCAATGTCGGGATCAGAAGGACCATATATGAGTATACTCATGAAAGTGAAAGGTTTTTTCATACACAACCATGGGGGAAGATTATAAATGTGCATAAAAACTATCCATGTGCTGTGTGAAGTAAGCATCTGCCCAAACGGATTAAAACCATCACATGAAAGACCCACCCTCACATTATGCATGTCAACTGAAAAATCGGGATGTCGAGCATCAAATCTCTACCTTGCAAATCCATCTACAGGATAAACCAACTCATCATTAGTCTTGTTTCTCTCAGTATCACGCCATCTCATTTTTATTGATATGTCATCAGACATAAAAAGATTCTGGAGTCTGGGGATCAATGGAAAGTGCCACATTACTTTTTGTGGAACGCGGGATGGTGTTCCATCGGATTTTTACTTCCAGTGGGATGTGCCCCATTTTATACAATCATTTTGTTCAGCGGTTTCCTCCAAAAATAAACTGCAATCTTTCGAGCAAGCATGAATTTTGTTTCTTGAGAATCCAAGTTCCTCAACTAACTTCAATTCCATATAGTGGTTTGAGGGAATATTTGCATCATCTGGAAGTAAATCCTTAAATAGGGTAAGAATGTAATCTATTGTTGTATTAGAAATATCATACATAGTTTTCCCATGAAACAATCGGATTAAAAATTCCAGCTTTTTCATTTTATCGCATTTTCGATATACTGGAGTCATGGTAGCATCATTCAATTTTTTCACCATACCAATATCATCATTTTCACTAGACACATCAGTTGTCCTCATATCGAAGTCTTCTTGAGTCGAAATCCTTTATTTTTCATGATGATGAATAAACGGAAACCGATCACCTAACAGATTCTCCATTCCAGTCTTTCATTTCGATCATCACCAATTTGAGATTTCATTATCTCCCCATTGTGATACTATACAAAGTGGTTTGCTTGAAAACCATTTTTGGTTATGTGGTAGCTAACTTCTTCACGGCTCAACCAAGGTCTACCAACACAATTGGAACATGGGCAGTGTATGCGACCACTATATGAAGCATTGTGAAATGAAAAATCTATAAAGATCTCCAAATTGTTTTGAAAATCGCTTGATATCCGATCAGTTTCATACATCCAACTTCTGTCCATTCTGTAAAAAGAATTTATATAAGTCATTTTGTCATAAAAAAATCAATAGGATTAAACGTTAATAGAAAATACATTTATGTAAATGATTAAGGAAGAAAATAATCAAGGTATCAACTACACATGTGAAAAAAACATACTAATGTGTTATTGAAAAAATGTAAAACCAACAAGAACTTAATGTGTTATCACATCACAACATGCCTCATCCCATAACCATATTAGTAGGGTATCATGAACATGAATAACATCAACCTTGTACCATCCTCCTACCCTACATGACCCCAACCACATGCCACATCTTATTATAGCCTTATCACATCACACCTCACCTGAAAACACTAGGTAAATCATTGTACATCTCACCTAAAGACACATGGACAATAACATTTCATATTGCCTAAAAACACATGGTTAATAACTTATAAAGGAAGAGTAGGGAAGACATGGTAGCTATCCAACCATATAACCACCATCCTAAATATTAGAAAAAATACCCACAACTCAAAACCTCTGATCATTGGTAAGTTTATCCAACTCTGGATGGGAATGTGTAGAAATAACATAAAATAGATGATATATAGATAGCACAAAATACCCAACCTATTGGTTCACATTAACTACATAATCACACACTTCACTACTACCATATGACACATAAACCATCACAACAACTTTCACCAATATATGCCACACTACACCACACCACCACCACACAAGACACATAGCATTTCCCACTTTCATTTATAAGCAACTTCATTAACACATACATTGTCCATTCATTTAATATTAAAATAATTAAATAAATTTACCACACAACCATTTCTATTCCATCTCATTTATTTACTATCTTGTTTTCTTGTTTTAACAAAATAATTTATTCCATAGATAACCAATAAACTAATAAAACCACCACACAAGAACTCACCATCTCACAATAACCATCATCACCATGTTACATTGGCCAACCATCTCACCAAAACAACCACATATCACAACAAAACTAATGCACATCACAAACCACCACACAACCAAAACCACCTCACCACATCATACACCACAACCTCATCACACAACACCTCCACATGACACAACAACACCACACATCATCACTATCACACAACTTCACATGTCACATCCATTCCCACTAACCATCACATTACAACCCCACATATCACAAATCCCAATTGGTCACCTCAATCACCATACATCATCCTACAACATACAATGAAACAAAAGAAAAAACCTCTCATAGAAGCAACATACCCCAACTTCTACAATTTATTCATGGTATTTTATTACATTACCCATTTATTTAGAATGGACATTATAACACAAATGATATTCCATGGGGAACTAATTAATTAAAAAAATATTCGTTCATTTCTCTATTTTTCACAGTGAAATCACATAAAAATCCAAACTTAAAACAAAAATATAAGATCAATAACAATAAAAAAAAGGTAGCATATGTGTATAAAGAATAAAATACCTGATTTTAGATGATTTAGATGGTTTTTCAACGGTTCGGATAGGGGAGTTTTCTAGAGCAGCAGAGCGCCAGATTGATTTTAGGGTTCTGTCAGGAATGGGGGAGAGCAGCTGCCCGATTGTATTTGGGGGAAATGTTTGCCAACGGTTTTTTAAAACTGTTGGCAAAGGGGTGTTCAAGGTACCATTTCCCAATAATTTCATAAAACCATTGGGAAAGGGTAACTTCAACACCCCTTTTCCAACAGTTTTATTAAACCATTGGCAAAGGGGTGACCTTTCTCAACGGTTCTAATGATCCGTTGGGAAAGGATTTACTAAACCTTCTTTACCAACGATTTAAGAAAACCGCTGGAAAAGAACCGTTGGTAAAAACCACATTTCTAGTAGTGTAGGTACCTAATAAATCATTTTGAAACATGATATATAATGACATTATTAAAAACATACTTATCATGCTTCTAATCATTTCCTAGCTATTAAAACTATACGGGAAAACCTGGGGAAATCATAAGAATGGGGTGAGCTATAAAGGTTTATAAGGGGATAAACAAGCCATAACATTAAGAATATCGTACATGTTATACAATAGGCATAACAATAGAGAATAAAAGAAACATGAATAATAAGGCTTGATATAGCATGATAATCCTAACATTGGAAAGGTGAAAACTACTTCAAACATTGAATCAAAAATATAGGTCAAGGATAAACCCACCAAGAAATCATGGTGGAAAGAGTCTCATAAGGGAATATAGTTCACTCATGTCCAAATAAGAAATATCATGATACTAAAAAATACCCAATATATTGGAGGCATATCTTGGAGAACCCATCATGTACCTTTCATTCTCATGATTAAGTGTGCCACATAGATTATAAAACATGGATTCATTAATTGTCATAATTTATTCCATGATTACGAAATGGGGAATACATATATATAAGTTTCCAAAAAAATGAATATCTAAATAAATATGAACACCCTTTATAGGAAATCGGAATTATATTCACTATATAATAGTTTTGGAGAGGATTACATTGTGGATGTTTTGGAATCATAATGACATCACATAATGATTCGTAAAAATTGGTTGATGAGTGGGAAAGGGGTTTCACATCACATAGTCATAAAATGTACAGTAATAAGGATATGGAAAATTATATCTCAACATTATAAATTTTATAAATAGAAGGACTAAGTTAAAGAATAAACTTGAATAGAGAAAAGAATCCTAACTATATTTCGACATGGTAATGAGTGTACCTAAAAATCATGGGAGGATCAATGAAAGGTAAATGGGATATAATCATTTATAAATTATATATTCATTAAAGGTAATATGGAAGAACATATTCCGTCATTATCCAATAGAATTTAATATACATAAAATAATAGAATTTCTTGAATGGAAACGAGAAGAGAAAAATACCTTACAAAATATAAGTATAGTAACGTCATAGTTTAGGGTTAAACTAAGAGAGTATAAACGGTATATAATCTACACAACATTAATTGTATTGTAATATAATGATAATAAATTAATTTAAATATATCCAACTGAAATTAAATGGACTAATTTCAAAGAATGTTCTTGAATTTAAATAATGAGAGTAAGTTGGGGATCCCTTATAGGAGTGTGTGAAAGGAAATGCTTTGGGAGTGGATACTTGAGAGCTTGGGGGAACCACGAAAGACCTATAGACAGTAGAGGGATAATTATGGACATTATCCATTAAGTTTTAGTGAAGATTTATGGGATTATGGGTGGGTTCATATAAGAAAAAGGGTGATTTCTTTATTATTTTTGTTTTTGAATCTACATAATAAAATATCCAAAACCATAACCATCCAATGGTTTTTTACAATAGTTTCTACCAAAGTGGGGCATGTTTTTTTTAATTTAGAAGGAAAAGTGTCAAACATATTCAAATGTTACCCTTGGTGAAATAATTGTGTGCCACACTCCTAAAGAAATGATTTTCCAATCTTAAAATATATTATAAGTCTTGGAGGATTCCTAATGGATTTTAAAAATAATTCAAATAAACATAAAATCATATTATTTTAATGGGGAAACATATATTTTTTCATGTATCCCATTTATATGACTTATTTCATCCCATTTGGGTCAATTTTAATTTATAAAACACAATATATATTTATACAGTATTTAATTCATTTACTTGAAAATTTTACTATCTTAGAAAATTATGAAAATTATATCATTAGATAATTTTTATATCTTGATTCCAAAAATAATATTAGTTTATCTAAATAATTTTCTAAATCTATGAATTATCACTTTTAAAATATAAATTGAAATTTATTGAAAATGACATGGTTTTAAAAATAACATTGTTTTTGAACCCATATAAAAATTACATTTGAATTCATAAAAATTGCATGATCATTTATATTTTATAAACATTATTTAATAATAGTAATTTAATTTATTTTTCATAAAATTCCATTAACTCATCGAAATAAATTCTTTAATTGAATTTGAATATTACAAAAAAAATACTATAAATAGAAAACATTTATAGAGTAAAATAACAAGATGAAAATATATTAATAATTCTATAAAAAATAGTGTACATACAAATATTTCTAGGGTCTTGATACATATCCCTTTAATACACCAGCAAACACCCGATGTGTAAGGTGAATAATGAAGGGAATTTAATTTGGTAGATCAGTGAACATTGTTTGGTATCTGATATCAATGAGCATGAACTTATCCCATAAATGGTTTCACTCTTGATTAAGTTGATGGATCTCATCTAGGGATTGGTAAAGGGAAAAGGCATGAAATACTATCTCCCTTATATTTATGTTTAATCGATTAAAAAGGATCATTGTGTGAATTCCTATCCATAATATTCCAAATAATATAGTATTTTATAAATTATTCAAATATTTGAATAATTCGTCTCTAAAAATAAATAATTTTTGGGTTTATTCAATATTATTGTATGTCTTTCAATTAATGATAAGTTGTTAGGTGATATTTAAAAATTTATATTTTACTAACATGTTTTAGGAGTCTGTAAAATGTTTTGTCACTTTATATTATTTTTTATGTTCCATTTGATGTGAAATTTATCATGATTATTGAATATGACCCACAAATTAACCCAATCATGTTCTTTATCTAGAAAAGTAATGAGTGGGTCTTCTTAACTCCATATATGTCCTCTAAATCAAATGGTACTAAAGAATGACAACTAATGACCACATTTTCTTTGAAACATGGGACATTAAGTATAAAATGGATCCAAGAGGGTTTTATTCCCCTTTAACATTACCTAGGGAGATATATAAGGTTTATTTTATATATACTTTGTAGTTGGAAATATACGTAAGAGATTGGCTTGTAATGTATTAGTTATGTTATTGATTTTTAGGTTTAGATTTTATCCAAATTTGAATGATTAATATGGAGTAGGCATGTTTTTGGGATCTGAAACATTGTTTATTATGTTATGTAATATTCTATTTCTTTATGAGGTTTCTAGGTCAGTGAGATCTCATAACAGGGGAGAGTGTGAATCCGTGTTCCGTTTTAATTTTCTGAATTTTCCCTTTTTAACATGCCGTTTTGATTGGTTCTGATATAAATCCTTTATTTTTGTGTCTAAATATTACCCAAATAACAATGAAATAAAATAACATAATAAATATAAATTTTCAAGGTTTATACTTAAAATATAAAACCTTAAAATGATTGGTAAGGTTCCTTAATAACAAATTCCACAAAAAATAATCAAGTGATAATAATGCATAACCTCAAACCATGCTTACACAATATCCCACCATGTGCTCAAGTATTTCATTATAGGTTTTTCATATGAAATTTCATTTTCCAATTTTTTATAAGTTCTTTTTTTGTATCACACATTACAGTTCACACTGATTGTAATGATTGCCATTTATAGTTCCTAAATTGGGTCCTTCCTTGAACATATTAGTAATGATTAACAACTCATTCTTCTTGATGTCGAATATCATTAAAAAATAATATTAAACTCAATATTATTTAATAGGTAACTCTATCATGGACCAAAAATAGTATATTTTAAATTATTATCCTTTTTAAAAATCATAGTGGTGAGATTCTTGATGCGTCAGACTCTTTCATCAATACATAGATATTTTTCAATAGAAGTGGTATCAGGTTAACCTTTTTCGATTTATAGAATAGCCCCATCATAGTATCATATGGTATGTATCATTTTTCTTTATTCTTCACCTAAATTGTATATATTCATTGAACATCATGCAAATATTATTTCCAAAATAAAAAATATAAAATCTCCATTGAATATTGATATTATATATTTATTTTAAAACTCTTTAAATCCCATTCAAAGGTCTAGTTATTATACATATTTATATTTAAATTAATAACCATTTTTTCCTTATTAATGTGATACTAAATATAACTATATCATCTCCCATAAGATCCATGAATTCTAATTTATTTTTAATTCTTCCACGTCTGCTTGAGAAAAAAATGATTTGGCACTCACCACTGCGGTGTGGGAAATATAACAACCTTTATGTATCACCTTTTGTGAGATCCTTTAAATAACAGGTCTTTTAAAAACTTAATTCCATGAATAACATATCAGGAGTCATCAAATTTAAATTTTCATTATTCAAAATTCATGATTTTGGAAAACTATTTTTTCATAGTTTGTAAAAATATCACATCACATTAATGTATATCTATTATTAAATCTGAAAATTTTCTTGTATCCTTCATGAATTTTTCAATTTTTATTAGCATCATCATCGTAAAATATAATGAATCTTACAAACTATTTAATTATCACATACACCCTTCTGAAATGTTTTAAACAAACAATCATTTATCAAAAAATAATTCTAATATATCTATTTTTTAGTCTCATATACCTCTTATGAAAACCCATGAATCACTTAATAAATATTGAATCACTAATATGTAGACTATATTGTCTCTTTTGAAGATAAAAGACTCTCGGAAGAAGCATAGGAAATTAATTACTAATCTATATTGTCTCGTATTCACACAGAAATATCTTTTTTCAAAATTATAATCTCTTTTATTGAACCAAATTGCCTATTATGGTCAAAGGGTTAACAAAATCAATTTCCAAATTCAAGTTATAAATGAATTTTATATATTTCCCATGAATTTCCAAACCTTATCAAATACTCACATGATATCATCAACTGATCATATAACCAATATAACTCATCCCAGGGAATTTAGAATCACATCAACTGATCTCAAATCATCATCCAATTTATATAAATTTTATCTCATTACCTCTTCAATATAGATTTCATTAAATAATATATTTTATTGTTATATTACACAATATTGATTCCTTAAAAAATCATTCAAAATTGTTTCAGACAGTACCCCTTCATCCATTAAAAACATTCTTTAGTATAATATTTGATTATCTCTCCAAAAATCAAATAATAGACAACTACAATGAATTTTTAACATTAGGATATTCTTGAAGAAATAAGACTTCATCTTCCTTTTGTATTTTTGATATACCAGACTCAACTATTAATTCATAAAATATATCAATACTTTCTCATATTTATATAACCCTTTATTATTGAAAATAAATAAAGTCATCACACATGCACATAAATTTCCCCCGTTGTATTTGTTTTCAATACCATCAGGCCTACTAATGATAAAATGTGTTCCTACTCTATTAATATCCACATCAATGACTATAAATATAAGGATTCATTTAGGGGATAGATCTTTTAACATCTTTTTCATGATTCATATTTAATATTAAAATACACTTATTATCCCCTGTTTTTTAATTCCATCATAACACAGATTATTTATAGAAGGATAGAACCAAATATTTTCCTTTGGAATTACACATTAGTTACTATAATATAATATCTTAAGGGAAGACATTATTTATAAAGAAAAATATGAATTTTTGAAGACAATAAACACATCAATTAATATATTCATCAAGTAAAACCATTTAATCTTTCTCTATTATAGACTATAAAGATATAGTTATTAATTAAATTTAATAACCTGAAATTTACATAAAAACACATAAAAAGATTTCTACTGTAAGTTAGTTAAATTATATTTCATTTCATCATTTTTATTATCCATCACTCCCGGTTAAATAATATGTTTGATATAATCGCAATAATTATGGAATGTGTGATTGGCGTACCATTTTTTCATATCTACCTAGAAAGTGATCATTTACATAAATAAATAATACATGATTTTTTTCTCTCATCATATATCCTTAAATTATTTTACACCTACAAACACATTCTCATGGATATGTTTAATTCATAATTGACTATTCTTTTTTCAGTACATCATTTTTTAAAACCCCTCATTTTCACTTCCTTAAATTCAATTTTTGTTTGTAAAAATATTCAATGATATGGGAATGATGGGAATTTCAGTTAAGTATATAGTATAAGTAGTAGGGTTAATACATGGATGTATACCCTTGTAAATTTTTCAATTCACCTATAGATTTTAGATAACTATTTATTCTTTTCAAATTATGTAACTTTTCAGAATCATGGATAATTTTGCTTCTTCAACCATCTTGTTGTGCTAAACTCCTTTTTCTATACATTCATTAATTATCATTATGTCACTAATGATATCTCTTAATTCATAGACAACAAACACTATATAAGTCGAATTTTTTTTCAATTGTTTAGAGTATTTCTAGATTATTTTAACCTTTCACACATAATTTTAGCAGACTTCACATTTCTATTAACTGGAGGATTATATAATTTTTCTTTAGTGATACAATTTACTAATTATGACCTATTTTTATTCCCATGGATTGATTTTACTTTTACTTTTATCTCTATTAATTTATTCTTGAAACGTATTGATGGGTAGTAATGGTATATGGTTTTGTCTCTCCATCTATATTATATAATCTTATATTTATTGAGACATACTCTTTATCTTGTTTCATAAACATGATAGATGTAGTTTTATTGGATTATTTTTTACTTTCCACCTCTCAATGTACATTCCTCATTCTCCCAATAATTATTATTAAAATTTTCTGATCTTATTCATTTATAATCACAAGTGTTGTTTTGTATTTCTATATAAAAACAAACTCCATAAAAATGACACTTCGAATTATAATAATATAGAAGATTTCAAATAAGTTCTCAACAAATAGATAATTAGATTCTTATGAATTCAGAATTTTCATTGTTCGGTCACTTATATATTTCGTAAAGTACATATATTATATCCGGAAGATAATAAATTATAATAAAAACCTATGAACCTACGATCGAGCATCCAATAGTGCAGAAGTCTAATTTTATCATGATAAGGAAATTTTCCCATATTTAATTACTTGTTATTTTTTGTAGAAAATAACTCTTATGAGAACTATTTATTGACAAACTCTTCTTAAATGTGTTGACATATACCCTTGATGTGATTGTAAGGTTATTAGAATTTTCCAACCTTATTTTCTAGTATTTTGAAATTAAATATAATCTAGTATATGGAAAAAAAATTACATATAAAAATTAATTTTTAATATCATAGAATCTTCTTAGATTTCATTTCAGCTTAATTTTAGGGTGATTTAAAGTTCTCATTTACATTGATATGACTCTTACATAGGAAAAGATAATCATAAGATGTTATTCTATAAAGAATATTATTTTAAAGTAGTTTGGATATCCCAATGTCTTTTTTTCTATAATTTTCAATTTGTACTCATGTTTATGAAATTTCATATTGAGGGAGCTTCTTTATTCCTCAACTGACCACATGAAGTCATCCCAATAAAGTTTTTGCTTATTGATCAATTAATCATGTATTTTTTGTAATTATTGAAAAAAATTATGACGTTATTTTATTTATTTTTATTTAACATTCAATTTAGAATCATTATAATTGACTGTCATTGTATATAGGTATTAAAGTGTAAAAATATCTTACTCAAATGTAATTTCAGACCACAAATTTCTAAATTAATACATTTTAATTTTTTCATCATCAATGTAATATAATTTATTGTAATGTGATAAAAATTTCTCTATTATTATATATAGTCTAAGAGTGAAATGAAATATCAAATTTTATTTCTCAATGCATTATTGATTTCATCAAATTACTCATAAATCTATTAAAATTTATTAAAAAAATTCCATGAACATACGAAGAATTAATTTAACTAGTGATTTATGAAATTTCATTAAATAATATTTGAATTTAAAAAATATTCCATAAATTATTTCAGTAGAATCATCCTCATTGTAATCTCTACATTATAAAATTTCTATTTCATTCATCATGAGATCACTATCCTATTATTTATTCCTATATTTATTATGTTAAACGATACATTCTAGTTCACTTAACCAAGGATGGATAATGAGTCATCAAATAGAGTCACTGAAGACTTTACCCCTAATATAAACTTCTTATATAACATTAAAAAATTGTTATGACTCAAATCTAGTAAATGGAAGCCACTATTATCTCTGATAATAGTTGAAGTGTCAAGGTTAGTGATACAAGTGGAAGGGTAAGGGGATGATTCAGTGATCCCTTTTATTTTAACAAAGTTATCTCCATTAATTCTACCCCTTTAGTTAATCAAGATCATTATCCACTATTCTAATGTCAATATGTATTACCTAAATAGTCTATAGAATAAATTAATTGGAGAAAAACATATATAAGCTTTATTCATAAAATTATACTCTTTACTGTGATAGGTTTTACAACATAATCATATATTATTTACTATACACATAAGTAGTTATAGTACATATCACTACACTGTGCTTAGAAGGTTTCCCACCTTGTTCTATAACATTCCATTAGAGGATATTTATAATGCACTGTATACTATAACATAACACTTGTTCTTAACATTGTTGTTCACAACTCATCCCTCAAGATTGACGACGATTGTCTCTCAGAATCCCTAAATTTGGACCTTTCTATAACCTCTGATCAGAACTTCAACTACTCCACTTACTTGGTGTACAAGTTCAACAATCCTACTATTCCACTTAATATTCATTTGATGATAACTCAACTATGACCCAAAAATAGAAGAGTCAATATTCCTCTACTTCCCTAGTTTATATTTATAAGAATTTGATTCTTTATATAATAAAAAACAAAATTTTAATGAATGATTTATTAGGTTTAATTTATGTTATTTGTAGAACATCTCTTTCAGAATATCTAATTTCATGTGTAGTTTTTTCTCCTACTCTGATAATATATATATATATTCAAAGAATATCATGTGACTATTAGTTCCAAATTAGAAAAAAATGGAAACTCCATTGTATATCAAAAACGTGTCATCATTTTAAAACTCATTAATTCTCATTAAAAGATCAAGTCAAGGTATTTATTTATAGAGTTATTAAGTGATATGTTGTTTCATTATTCATGAGATATTGAATATTGTAATATAATCTTATATAAATTTAATGAATTATAATTATTTAAAATAATTCCACTTGTGAATGATGACATAATATACTAGAATTCCACTCCACTTCACTCTATTGGAAATATATTAACATTGATGCTTCATATTGGAATTGATCCTTTTCTATTAACATGAATCCAAATTGATTATGATTTTTAGTTCCATAATGTACAAATTTTGTATTTTAGTATTTATATTTTAATTCTGTAGAATTAATGGTCATAGAGAACACTATTTTCACTGTTTTGTTTGAAAATATTAACTTCATATGAAATAATGTCTCTTATGTGTTCATATATGTTTGATGCATCATTCAGGCATTTATAATTTCTTAATTGTATCATCTCCATAAGACAAAACATCTTTTACAATCTCTTGAATTCTATCTTACATGATTTTGAATTATCTATAATGTAGATCATTATGTCTATATTAATTCCCATGATATCTCACATGATGTATTCAGTCTATATAAAAATTTCCATTTATATCTTATAAAAACTAAAATCACTCCTACATGGACATGATTGTCACATAAACACATATAATTATATCTCATGATGTGTATAATATTTTTTTGAATCCTAATTATATCTTACATTTACAAACTTGTCTCTTTTGAACAATAGACTCCCTCATAGGAAACAAAATTGGCCCTTATGCACACATGGTGAATATAAGACCTCAAAAAATTTATGATATGCATGAATTTATATATTTCATGATGATTACTAGACTTTATAAAAATTCTTATATGATTTTTATCTGATCTAAAAACCTATTAAACTAATCTCATGGAATTCTAAATCACATCAAATCATCACAAATAATCAATTAATGTCTATTTTTTTATCTTAGTAATATGAGGAATTTTCTACATATCCCTCAACAATATATTTTTATTACCTAATATAACTATATATAGTTCATACCCATGGTCAATCTCTTTAGGATGCCACTCACACATAATGTTTTTTCTGTTGTCACTATTATATGTCTAAGTAATATTAAAATAATAAACTAATATAAATAAGTATTTGAAAAGATTCATGAAATAAAATTATAATATAAGTTAAACATAAAATAAAATGAAATATAGAAATATATTAGATAGAAACACTGAATGAAAATGTTCTTGGGGTTTCATGGGTATTGAAATAATTATTGAGAAGGATATCAATATTCAATTCAATGAGGTGATTAATACCCGTCACACCACTCTTTATCATTTGAATTTCCATCACCACATAATGATACCTTTGCATATGGGGTAATTTTATTCCATTATTAATCAAGTAAACCTCTTATTTGACCATAAAAATTTATTCTATTCTCCACCGTAGAAATGAAAAAAATGTGAAGGGGATGATTATTGATATATGAGAATTTTAATTTAGAGGATAGAGAATATGAGATGACCACTCACCATAATGAATATAACAATCACAAAAAAATCACAGAATTCAATAAATAGATTGAATTAAAAACATGATACACAATCAAAACACCATCCCTCCCTCGAACAAGTGACTTTGTTAGCCCTCCATTTTTATTAGAGTTATGAAGGGAAAATGGTGAGAGGAACACATAATAGAAAAAGATTGTAAGATGAAAAGAAGTACACCAGAGAAGAAGATATATAATCTAATATAAACAGAAAATATAAATAACCATTTTATTAAAAAATCCACATTTTCCAATGGAAATTGGATATCCTTTATAATGGGAGATAAGGTGAAAATTTTCAGAGAAAATGGGTGAGAAATTTAAAGTAAAATTCTATCCCCCAGATGTTCACACCTATTATACCCATTAAATGGAAAATTTCAAAAACTTTCCTTCTATAACAATGTTCAATTTCATCTTTCACATGTACCCTAAAAAATTTAATTTAATTGGCCAGCAGATTAAGGATTTACAACAATATGAATTAAGACATTTAATTATACTAGGCAGACTCTATGAATTCCAAAACATCAAGTTTTAATGCCATTATGACTTTGAATCTGGTAGATTCACAGAGTGAAAACTTCACCAATGTTTTTTTATAATTAATTTTACCCCTCCATTTTATGTTTTTAAATCAAGAGTCCATCCCAATTCAATATATAACATCATATTTATGTGTGAACAGATTTTCACATAGTTTTGAGACCCAAATTGTGAGTTGATTTTGGGCCACCAATATTTGGATTGAACTTTGAGTCTAGAAGTATAAAATGAGGACCATGATGTATTTAATCCTATAAAAAATTAATTTCAATTTTTTTATTTTTGAATTTTTTTGCGTGGAAATACTGAAAAAATAAAAACCGATAAATCACAAAATTTGGCTATTTTTTATTTATGATCAAAATTAAATAAAAAAATAAAAATGTGACAAATTTTCAAAAAAAATAAAATTATGGGGGGAATTAAAAAATTGAGTTAAAAAAATATATGGAAATTTTATCTTTATCATTCCCACACACTTAGGAATTTCACACTCAGGAAATCATCATATATTCAAAAAAATGTACACAACAATAAAAAAAGGAGAAATCATCGACAATCATATCCAAATTATAATTATATAATGACCCCTCTATGGAAAACAATTCCTTCTATTTTTTATTCATAAAATTTGGTTTCTTCCTACTCCATAAATCCATCCAAGTACCAATAATGTAACACCCCGAGCTTCCACGATACGCTTCTCATTCAATAATACAATAGCTTGCATTGTACGCAACTTCGAGTTCTAAAACATCGCGACAAATCAAACTAGCCGTTATGAATAGTAATAACCACTTTTTAAAATTATAGAAATTTTATATTTCAAAATGGACTTCATTTTTGTATTCGTAATATCGAAATTAGCCTATGTTGAATTTTTGGTATTTTTCTGAGAACTTCTAATTTTTTTTATGAATAGTGAAAAATACTTAAAACAACTTTTTTAATCAAAATAATTTATAGTGATAAGTTATACTATTGAGTGTATTTAATGTATAATTAGAATATATTTTTACCATTTTATCCAATGGTGGTCATTAGAATTAATTTAACATTGAATTTGGACATAAACAATTGCCAATCTTTTGATATAAATTGTTTCTTGAAAACACGCTATTTGTCGTAACAGCGGGAATTAATTATAAAATTAATTAATGCAACTTATATGTTTGGAATTTTGTAAAATAGACATCATTTTTGAATTCGGAATATCAATTATAGCTTAGGATGAAATTTTGGCATTGTTCTGAGAAACTTCAATTTTTGATGAATAGTGAAACCACTAAGTGGTAGTTAAATAACTGATTTTTCGTTTAAATGAAATATTACCACTTCTGTGATTTGATTTTCAAAAATCCGACATACATGGTTGTCATTAAGAAGTAAAATGTGGTTCAATGAGATAAAAATAATTTTTTGGTGAATAGTAACTTATTAAGTTTTAATCGCGATTAGTGGTAATTAGTGTAGTTTAAGGTATAAATAATACTTTAATAATATGAAATGACCTAGACACATGTCCCAACCTTATTGGTTGTGTCATGGCCGACCAAGACAAGCCATGGGTCAACTTGGGGACCCCATGGATCCACTTTTGTTGGGAAATGACATAAATTACTTTTTATTTAATGTTAATGTAAAAATGACACAAACATAATATGTTTTACGAAAACAATTTTTAAGTAGGGTTATACAAGTCCAAATTTTGATTATAAATAGTAATTGGAAAGATAAAAAGATTTCCTATATCATAGTATTTGTTTTATAATTTTTAGACATTAAATAAATTTAATTATTTATGACATAATAATGATGCAGCAATGACATCATTATTTGACGATTTAAATAAAATGGAAAGATAATATAAAATCTATGAACTACACATGGAAAAAACCAATTGGATGAGTGGATTTCGATGCCTTATCACCTTATCCACGAATTCTATCAATGTGGGACCTTTTAAAACCGAAACACATTTTCAAATAATGTAATGTTCCTTTACTTTCCAAAAGTGCCCCTCCTCTCCTCTTATAAAAGGCCCCCACCTCTACCTCATTTCACACACTCTTCAAGCCATTGGCTCGGCCAACCCCTGCCCATTTGCTCTCTCCACATCCCTCTCCTCATCCTAGAGGATTCCCTTTGGGCAGAATCCTTTCAAAGGAAGCCTTTAGGCTCAACTCAAAAGGAGTTACACTTTTTAAGGTAATTCATTCTCTCATGTTCTTTTGTTTTATTTTGCTTCTCCAACCCCCTAAACTCTTTTTATTTACTTCTTTTGTAACAACACCAGTATCTTCAATATACTAGGATGTTGTTATAAGATTTATTTGAGCTACAATTCCACACAACTACATCAAATGGTTAAAGAACATAAGGTTTCCGTGGATGGCGAAATTCTGCCTCCCGAAACGATGATTGTTCAACACTCATTTAACACCTTCAAAGGTGGCCATTATGATGTAACTATTTTTATATATGATATATAATATGTTTATGTTTTCCTTAAGCTTCTGTTTTTTTCATTTTGGGCATACCTTTATGGTTTCCATTATGGGTAAAACACGATATCTTCATTTTAGGAAGCGCGGACTACCGCCCCCTGAAAGTGATTTGATTCGTTAATACCATATGTGGGATGTGTGAAGGATAAAGTTAATGATATTATATATTTTATTATACTGGAATTATAATATACTCTTATATCATTATGATTCCATTCCAGAAAATATGAAATAGAAATGGAAGTAGCGTTCATGCGTACGTACGGCTTACCGTCTCCATGAACGGTGCATTTCATTTCTTACCTCTAAATGTGATGTAATATTATAAATGAATGTATGTACTGGATATATATGACATATATGATATCTACATCATGAATACCATTCTGGATATAATGAACCTTTGACCAAATTAACAACATGTAAGTGTAAGAAGCCTATTTTTGACTTAAGAACCAAATACCGACAAAATGAACATTATTAACTTAAATGATTACATGATGTTCATAACATGGTATAAAAGGAATAATGAACTTGTAAAAGATTCATAATCATGTGGAGATTAACTAAAGTTTATTATTCAGGAGTTTAAAGAACGGTCGGGTCAAGTCAGATACGAGGTAAGGGAACTTCTTAACCCAATTTCCATTCTTTGGGTTAATCTCCTACTTTCAAATTATGTCATGATGTTATTATGTACTTTTACTTTCTTTATGTGTACCTATAGTGAATACACATAATATATCTATTTTATTTTAAAAATGATATTTTTAAGGACTTCGTCTCAATCTCCTTTCATTGAGGCATATTTTGTTTTATACACAAATTTCTTTTATACGGTGTATAAACCCCTTTGACTTTTACGTTTATTCAAAAGGAATCTTTTTTATACGAAGTGTTTTACTAAACGACAAAAAGGGAATGTTGTTCTTTCCGTACATATGCGGCGACAATGACTTCTCCGCCGCCGTGACCATTATTTGAGTTTCGGCTTCCTTTACAAGCCATACCTTTTTTTAAAAGAAAAATAAATACAATGTTTTAACTTTATTTTATTTTGGTATTGAAAATGGTATTAAAAGCATTTTTTTATATATCAATGTGTTGTATTGAAATCTTGTGATTGAAATGTGGAAATGTTATGTTTCCTTTATGCATGTTTTATGTGATACGATTATGTTATGGTTTATGATATGTTTAAACCTATTCATATGAGGAATGCATTGGACTTAATAAGTGACGGGTGGAGCCCGCTATAGCTCCTCGATGCATCGGCAGGTCTCATGGGACAAACTAGTGTCTTGGCACAAGGCCTTGACAAAATCTTATTTGTGGTCTTGGCACGAGGCCTTGACTACGTGGTTATGATAGTCTGGCATTATGCATTCCATCATTATGAAAGTGGTTATTGTTATTGCATGTGATTATTCGACCAGTAGAATATCCATGTGAAGAAGTGAATGGCATTATCTCATTTTACTTTTGCCATATTATGTTGATGTTCAAGTTTAAAAGGCTTTTGTTTTAGTTATACATTGCCTTAAATGTTTATGTTTATTTATGAAAGCTTCCGCAATATTGTTATCCTTACTGAGCATTTGAGCTCACCCCTTTCAATGTTTTAATATTTTCCAGGATGTGAAGAAGTATTTTATGAATGACCTGCAGGGATAGTCAGAAGAGGATATGAGTGTGGACTATGGAGACTTTGTTATTGTAGTTTTTCACTTTTTGATGTAATGAAAGACTTATGAATGTATCTAGTGTTTCCAAGGCTACTAAACTAATCGGTCTTTCGAGACTTGATCCTTTGTGATCATGCCAATGTTACGAAGTAATGCACCGGCTCTGGGTAGCTGGGGTCGGGGCGTTACAGTTGGTATCAGAGGCAGTTTAGTACTAACCTTGGAAGCTAGATGTAGATAAACTCTGATTAGAACGCATAGCCCAAAGATAGGCTTCGAGGATTAGTATAGAAGAACTTCCTAGAATTTTGGTATTATAGAGATGATATGAGTTTTCCAAGCAATACATCCCTGTCTGGATACGAGCAGGTAGAGGCAGCTCTGGCACAGATGTACCTAGGGGTAAAACCCGAAAACACCGCTTTGAGCTAGACTCGAACGGGAACTGGTGCACGACAACGGGCCTTGCTGCACTCTTGGTTACGACACTCCCGGGGGATATGCTTAGGATAATTTTCATTTTATTTACAAACCACTATGAAGGGTTATGAGTATATACTTCCTCAAAGAAAACATTTCTTTTTATGATTATGGATTATATCCATAAATAGTTCAATTTATGTAAAGTGTTTTACAAGTATGGAATTATGTATTTTGATTCATAAACTAATCTAGTTTATGCCATTGTTTAGAAATGGCGCCTAGTAGAAGGAATGGAAACCGTATCAATGCACGAACTCCGTGTAGGGATTGCCCTCCTGATCAAGATAATTATTGTGGATCTGGAGATACAACTGGTGCTGATCAACTTATTACCATACTTGGACAACTCACTCAGGTTATGAATAATAACCTTACTCGTATGGAGCACCCTGATCCGCAACGTGGAGGATCAATGTTAGACCGCTTCATGAGGCAACAACCACCAACATTCAATGGGAGTACAAATCCTATAGTAGCTGAGCAATGGATAAATTCCTTAGAGAAAATATTCCATGCCTTGGGGAGTAGTGAAAGGGAGAAGGTTGTCATGGCAGTTTACCGCCTCACTGGAGATGCCGATCAGTGGTGGTCGCTGATTCAAAACACAAAGGAAGATGACGACGTATCAAGTATGGAATGGAGGGAGTTCAAAGAGCTTTTCTTAGAAAAATACTTTCCTCGTGACCATCGAGCAGATATGGAAAGGCAATTTCTGAGTCTGAGGCAGAAGGAGGATGAGAATGTCGCAAAGTATGAGGCTAACTTTACAAGGTTAGCGAGGCATGCTGCCGATTATATACGTAACCCAAGGAGTAAGATTGATCGTTTCTTTGATGGGTTAAAACCATTTCTCCGTCGAGCTTTAGTATCACAATCCTTCTCATCATACGAAGATATAGTCTCATGTGCTATCAAGACAGAAAAGGAATTCTCTAAGTCTTATGACAACAAAGTAAAGCAAGAGAAGAAGAGAACGGTGGAACAAGAGACAGATAAAGGGAAAAAGGGAAAGAAGGATTTTCCATTATGTGATAATTGTGGGAAGAATCACCCTGGTACTTGCCTAAAAGGAATGGGAGTCTGTTATAAATGTGGAGAAAAAGGTCACCAGGCACGAGATTGCAAGGGAAAGAAAGAGGCTGTCAAAGTTGAATGCTACAATTGTAGAGAAATGGGTCATTACGCAAATGAATGTCCTAAGCGTCAAGGAATCTTACCTCAGAAAAGGCCAAGGGATCAAGGACAATCTTATGCTATTACTACAGTTGAAGCAGAATAACTAATGTATTGATGCTTTCGGACTCATGGATTATATTCTGGTTATTAGAATAATGTGATCTATATAAGGATTGTACTGCAGTACTTGTTGGTTTCAGTAAGGTTTTAATATGATTAAGGTAATCATATTTTTAGTATGTGACAATAAGAGAAACTTTTCTTTGTTTGGGGAATCTGATGTTACAATTGATTTTGGAATTAAGAGACCTTTTAGAGAAAGTTTGGACAGAGGTATTTTGGATAACTATAAATGTTGGGATGGATTAAGTTGAACTTTGAATAGTATTGTTTAAGGTTAAAACTTTTCTGAAGATTATTTCTGGAATACTATAATACTATATTTTTAGAAAAAGGACAACCTGCAGGGTGGGGAATAACCCGTCGCGTCGGACACAGCTGCAGGAATTGAACCCACAACCATAGTGCGACAAGCCTTTATTTCCTACCACTAGCCTACAGGAAGTCCCTGGTTATTACAAAATCGTTTTACTAATCTAAATGGTATGTGTTAACATTTGGAACCTTATACAATTAGGATAAATAGAATATTTTTGAGTTCCGTTACCATTTGGAGTAAAAGATGGGTTTGTGGCAAAAATTTATTAACGAATGATAGTATACATAACAAGTATGTATATTCCCTTACGTTCTTAGTAAATCTCCTAAATAAATTCCTCAACATTATAAAAGGTAACTTAAAACAAAAATGTTGTCGGTTAACTTTTCCAACTGGGGATTCAATGACCGTTTAACCAATCACAAGTTTGTGATTTTCTTGTGGTTAAACTTTCTCCTAATCCTGTTTTCTGTAACTCTCCATCAGACCTTGATGGTTTGTTTCTCCTCCATATCCATATTTTCATATAATCCTAGAGTGGGCTATATCGGGTGACCTTTGTACTTATCCTGCTTTCTTTTAATGTTATGTATTTATTAACCTTATTTCCGATGTGGGTTTTCCTCAAAGGTATTTTCTCTTTTCAACCTTTTATTTTCCAAGAAAAATTTCAAATTGCGAGGACGCAATTTATTGAAGGAGGGGAGAATGTAACACCCCGAGCTTCCACGATACGCTTCTCATTCAATAATACAATAGCTTGCATTGTACGCAACTTCGAGTTCTAAAACATCGCGACAAATCAAACTAGCCGTTATGAATAGTAATAACCACTTTTTAAAATTATAGAAATTTTATATTTCAAAATGGACTTCATTTTTGTATTCGTAATATCGAAATTAGCCTATGTTGAATTTTTGGTATTTTTCTGAGAACTTCTATTTTTTTTTATGAATAGTGAAAAATACTTAAAACAACTTTTTTAATCAAAATAATTTATAGTGATAAGTTATACTATTGAGTGTATTTAATGTATAATTAGAATATATTTTTACCATTTTATCCAATGGTGGTCATTAGAATTAATTTAACATTGAATTTGGACATAAACAATTGCCAATCTTTTGATATAAATTGTTTCTTGAAAACACGCTATTTGTCGTAACAGCGGGAATTAATTATAAAATTAATTAATGCAACTTATATGTTTGGAATTTTGTAAAATAGACATCATTTTTGAATTCGGAATATCAATTATAGCTTAGGATGAAATTTTGGCATTGTTCTGAGAAACTTCAATTTTTGATGAATAGTGAAACCACTAAGTGGTAGTTAAATAACTGATTTTTCGTTTAAATGAAATATTACCACTTCTGTGATTTGATTTTCAAAAATCCGACATACATGGTTGTCATTAAGAAGTAAAATGTGGTTCAATGAGATAAAAATAATTTTTTGGTGAATAGTAACTTATTAAGTTTTAATCGCGATTAGTGGTAATTAGTGTAGTTTAAGGTATAAATAATACTTTAATAATATGAAATGACCTAGACACATGTCCCAACCTTATTGGTTGTGTCATGGCCGACCAAGACAAGCCATGGGTCAACTTGGGGACCCCATGGATCCACTTTTGTTGGGAAATGACATAAATTACTTTTTATTTAATGTTAATGTAAAAATGACACAAACATAATATGTTTTACGAAAACAATTTTTAAGTAGGGTTATACAAGTCCAAATTTTGATTATAAATAGTAATTGGAAAGATAAAAAGATTTCCGATATCATAGTATTTTTTTTATAATTTTTAGACATTAAATAAATTTAATTATTTATGACATAATAATGATGCAGCAATGACATCATTATTTGACGATTTAAATAAAATGGAAAGATAATATAAACTCTATGAACTACACATGGCAAAAACCAATTGGATGAGTGGATTTCGATGCCTTATCACCTTATCCACGAATTCTATCAATGTGGGACCTTTTAAAACCGAAACACATTTTCAAATAATGTAATGTTCCTTTACTTTCCAAAAGTGCCCCTCCTCTCCTCTTATAAAAGGCCCCCACCTCTACCTCATTTCACACACTCTTCAAGCCATTGGCTCGGCCAACCCCTGCCCATTTGCTCTCTCCACATCCCTCTCCTCATCCTAGAGGATTCCCTTTGGGCAAAATCCTTTCAAAGGAAGCCTTTAGGCTCAACTCAAAAGGAGTTACACTTTTTAAGGTAATTCATTCTCTCATGTTCTTTTGTTTTATTTTGCTTCTCCAACCCCCTAAACTCTTTTTATTTACTTCTTTTGTAACAACACCAGTATCTTCAATATACTAGGATGTTGTTATAAGATTTATTTGAGCTACAATTCCACACAACTACATCAAATGGTTAAAGAACATAAGGTTTCCGTGGATGGCGAAATTCTGCCTCCCGAAACGATGATTGTTCAACACTCATTTAACACCTTCAAAGGTGGCCATTATGATGTAACTATTTTTATATATGATATATAATATGTTTATGTTTTCCTTAAGCTTCTGTTTTTTTCATTTTGGGCATACCTTTATGGTTTCCATTATGGGTAAAACACGATATCTTCATTTTAGGAAGCGCGGACTACCGCCCCCTGAAAGTGATTTGATTCGTTAATACCATATGTGGGATGTGTGAAGGATAAAGTTAATGATATTATATATTTTATTATACTGGAATTATAATATACTCTTATATCATTATGATTCCATTCCAGAAAATATGAAATAGAAATGGAAGTAGCGTTCATGCGTACGTACGGCTTACCGTCTCCATGAACGGTGCATTTCATTTCTTACCTCTAAATGTGATGTAATATTATAAATGAATGTATGTACTGGATATATATGACATATATGATATCTAAATCATGAATACCATTCTGGATATAATGAACCTTTGACAAAATTAACAACATGTAAGTGTAAGAAGCCTATTTTTGACTTAAGAACCAAATACCGACAAAATGAACATTATTAACTTAAATGATTACATGATGTTCATAACATGGTATAAAAGGAATAATGAACTTGGAAAAGATTCATAATCATGTGGAGATTAACTAAAGTTTATTATTCAGGAGTTTAAAGAACGGTCGGGTCAAGTCAGATACGAGGTAAGGGAACTTCTTAACCCAATTTCCATTCTTTGGGTTAATCTCCTACTTTCAAATTATGTCATGATGTTATTATGTACTTTTACTTTCTTTATGTGTACCTATAGTGAATACACATAATATATCTATTTTATTTTAAAAATGATATTTTTAAGGACTTCGTCTCAATCTCCTTTCATTGAGGCATATTTTGTTTTATACACAAATTTCTTTTATACGGTGTATAAACCCCTTTGACTTTTACGTTTATTCAAAAGGAATCTTTTTTATACGAAGTGTTTTACTAAACGACAAAAAGGGAATGTTGTTCTTTCCGTACATATGCGGCGACAATGACTTCTCCGCCGCCGTGACCATTATTTGAGTTTCGGCTTCCTTTACAAGCCATACCTTTTTTTAAAAGAAAAATAAATACAATGTTTTAACTTTATTTTATTTTGGTATTGAAAATGGTATTAAAAGCATTTTTTTTTATATATCAATGTGTTGTATTGAAATCTTGTGATTGAAATGTGGAAATGTTATGTTTCCTTTATGCATGTTTTATGTGATACGATTATGTTATGGTTTATGATATGTTTAAACCTATTCATATGAGGAATGCATTGGACTTAATAAGTGACGGGTGGAGCCCGCTATAGCTCCTCGATGCATCGGCAGGTCTCATGGGACAAACTAGTGTCTTGGCACAAGGCCTTGACAAAATCTTATTTGTGGTCTTGGCACGAGGCCTTGACTACGTGGTTATGATAGTCTGGCATTATGCATTCCATCATTATGAAAGTGGTTATTGTTATTGCATGTGATTATTCGACCAGTAGAATATCCATGTGAAGAAGTGAATGGCATTATCTCATTTTACTTTTGCCATATTATGTTGATGTTCAAGTTTAAAAGGCTTTTGTTTTAGTTATACATTGCCTTAAATGTTTATGTTTATTTATGAAAGCTTCCGCAATATTGTTATCCTTACTGAGCATTTGAGCTCACCCCTTTCAATGTTTTAATATTTTCCAGGATGTGAAGAAGTATATTATGAATGACCTGCAGGGATAGTCAGAAGAGGATATGAGTGTGGACTATGGAGACTTTGTTATTGTAGTTTTTCACTTTTTGATGTAATGAAAGACTTATGAATGTATCTAGTGTTTCCAAGGCTACTAAACTAATCGGTCTTTCGAGACTTGATCCTTTGTGATCATGCCAATGTTACGAAGTAATGCACCGGCTCTGGGTAGCTGGGGTTGGGGCGTTACAAATAATAACCAACCTCATAATTAATTTTATGTCACTCTTCACTATAATGAAATATAAGCTGGAGATATTCCCTTACCCGGAAATTTCATTTGACACCATATACTTTCCAAAATTATCATTTATCCAAAGTGTGAAACATGAATAAATTTTCTGTCATGGAGAATTTTTGGAGGTAAATTATTTCGATTAGGGTTGGTGGGAAAAATAATTTAAAATTTAAGGGAAAAAATAGGTGGTTGGAATTTTAGGTAAAATACATGAATAATCAATTGAAAACCCAGAAATTTCCTCAATCAATCCTCTTGAAAATGTGAAACAAAACACCAAACCAATTTTTATATATCAATTGGACAATATTAATGCAATTATTACTAATAATTAAATCATTATAGTTCACTATTGTTTTATTTTTAGTAATGCTTCAAATAGGATTAACTGTTTTTTATTTTATGTTATTTTTTGAGTTTTTTTCATGGATGATGAGCTAAAAGTTGGATAAAATAATGGAATGATAATTCATGCCCTTTATTTTTGAGATATAAACGACATATAATGTAAATTATAATGAGAAATGTATTATCATATGTAATTTTTCCCTTTCTCAATTTTATTGAAGGAGAACTAGATGAAAAGAATAAAGTAAAATGAAATGACGACTGAATCCCAATTCCCTCATTATACAAAACCCAAAATGTTGACACACACCTAAAATCACTATAAAAATATAACTCATAACAAATAATTTACCTGAAATGATATTCCCACCAACTCAAACATGAAATATCCTTGAAAAAATACATTGAGTAAAGATTCGTTAGGAAAATCAGCTTTTAATGGGTCTTAAACCTATAAACAAATTCATTGAATCTGAGGGATAAAAAACGATATAAGTAATCATAGATATTAATTTAAAAATATTCCAAGACAATGAAATTTCTCAATTATATCAAAACATTTCATGAATTCCAAAGCTTTGAATGGGAAAAGTCCAAAATTATAGTTCTCACACAACATCCAAGATTCTCTCAATTAAGATTGGGTATTAGAACAAATTTATCAAAATGGTTCGGAATAACTTATAGAACTAGAAATATGATTTGATTCATTTTTCCATGGTTATGGATTCCAAAAGATGGTCAACACTATAAAAATGATAGAAAATCCATTTTAGTGAAAAAGATTATCAGATAAAACATCATTTAAAATTATTTTTTCAAAAATCATTTTAATTATCTCAAAAGAAATTTATTTGTGAAAACCGATTCAAATGTTTATTGAATATCAAGGTTCTAAAAAAAAGAAAAAGAAAAAATCATATGTGAACTATGATGGTTGACACAACCCCACACTTATAATTTACCACCCCTTATTTCAACTTAATAAAATAAATATATATAGGGAAAAAATGATGATAAGGAAACATAAAAACTAATATTATTTTCTAGTGGAATAATTGAGTTATCATCATAGATGCAACCAAAAAATCTAGAAAACAGAAAATAACACAAAAAATAAGAAAAAAAAGCAGAAGGGAAAAGAGGATTGAACATGGGTTGGGCCCCCATGTGAGTCTTTGGGTATTACTACCCATTTTCATGAATTTATAGTGGTTTAACCACAATCCATGGGTGGATGGGGTTTCATTATTAAAAAACAAATATAACTAATTTCTTATAGTGATCTTCAACTTATAAAAGTCTTGGTTGAAACCATTGACAATGTATATCAGTTCCTCCCCCTTTCCCATATGGTACAACTTAGAATGTGGTGGATAGAGGAAGAATGGATCCTATTTGTTCACATTCAAAAAATTTCTGGCCTCTTTGTCATCAACATATAGGGCCTTCTCATGTGATGTTGTTTCAAAAAATATAGGAACTTTAAGGTTAGAAAATAATTCAGCTTGAATAACATTTAAACATGAATAATCAATATAAAAATCATACCTTTCATTCAGGATAACTTGAAACACAATCTATGACATGCTCTACCGTACGCACAACTAAAAAAGTGAAGGGAATGATTGTTTATAAACGAGAAGCATAATGTAGATGATAGAGAACATGGGATGACCGATCCACATAATAAATTTATCCACCAGAGAAAATATAATATTTTAATAACAATATTTAATTAATGAGCTATAAACTGAATAAAAATAGCATTCCCTCTATCGAACAAGAGATGATGTTAGCTCTCCCTTATTATTGGAGTTGAGAAGGGAAAATGGTTGGAGAATCACAAAAAATAACATGAATGGAAGAAGAATATAAATTCATAGATGAATAATAGATATATGATAATATAAATTAATAATATAATTAAATATTACATAAACCAAACTCCAACTTTACCTTATAAATTGGTTATCCTTTGTAATGGGATATGAGGTCACAATATATGTGAAAATGGGTGAGAAATTTTCCCTCTAATTATGTATATTGTAATATCACACCTATTAGGCCCATCAAATAGTTAAATTGTTGAATTATCCCTTCAAGAATATTATTCCATTTCTTCTACCTCTTGTACCCTAAAAATTTCAACGTTATTTTCCACAAAATGTTGGATTTATGGTTGATTTACTCTCTATATTTAATTCTTTTAGATATACTCTTTATATTCCAAAATATCAACTTCCCATACCATTAAAACATTAATACCCATATATTCATGTGGGTAAACATTCTTGAAATATGTTTTATATTGAATTAAAAATGTACATGTCGAAATTATGAATCCCTTAGCTGGCCAAATTCTAGATATAAGCTCATTGTTACTTGTTTCTAGATTTGTAAATAGTTTTTGAGGCCCACTCTATTTGTTGATTTTGGGCCTCCACAAGATGGATTAAACTTTGGATCCAGAAGGATTAAATGTGGCCCAAAATGAAAGTAATAAAAAAAATATAATTTGATAATGTAGTTTAGATTAGAATATTTTATGGCTGATATACAAAATAAAAATGAAACAGGTAAGTCCCAAAATTAGGCCTTTTTTTATTTATGCTCAAAATTCCACAAAAACCTAAAAATCTGACAATTTCACATAAAATAACACTATAGTTGGATTTAAAAAATTGAACTATAGAATAAAAAAAATGAAATGATAGATTTATTACTCCTCTATTTAGGATATAATTCCATCATTAATATTGTCTCTTTCAATTTTTCCACTAGCTGGCATACATCAAAACTCATTCATCACAATTACAGATACTATCCCTCCATCCATCAACACATATAACTACTTTTTTTTAAAATTAGATACCATAATTACATGTTAGGAAAATATATTGAATTTTTAATTTCAATATCCTCAAGAATTTGTAAGTCTTTATCTTCCTTCTACATTTATGAAGGTAAAAACCAACTCATTAACTCATTACACATATTTAAACATTCTTGTAGTCAGGGAAAACTTATTTATTGGGAAAAAATAAATATTTACATAGAAAATTAACCTTTTATGTTTCTAGTGATATATAATTCACATAAATTTTATAGATAATTATATTATATAACATTATTATTTAATTTTGGTAAATTAATAACATTATTTTCATATATTGGATATCAATTATCAACATTTTTTATGATTATGAAGATTCATTGTTAAAGTTATTGTTGGTTTGATGATATATCATCTACCATTAAATTTTTTTTGGTGGTATATCATCCACCCATAAAAATGTTTTGGTGATTTATCATCAACCATAACAAATAGTTCATTGGAAGATCATCAGCTCTAAAAAAAGTTTCAATGTTTTTTCATCCACCCATTAAAATGGTTTAGTAGTATATTCTCCACCCATCACTGATGAGTTAATGATGCCTCTTTCACTCAAACAATGCATTAGTGATAAAAATATCACCCAATATAAAAAGGGAAGTCATAATTTGTTCACCTTAGTGGCCAGTTAGTGATAAATCATTCAATTTTCTATTTATAGGTGAATTGTTTCTCACTATTCTGTAAATTCATGGATATAATTACATAAATTATACATATTTGTGTGTCAATGTCTCATTCAACTGAATTTATTAGATGTTAATAAATCATTCAAATTAATTATTAAAATTTGAAGAGATCATTCACCATTGTGATGTGATCAAACTATGGGAACAATTTCTCATGCCAATATAGGATAATGTAGGTATAGGTATTAATTGGGTTGGTAGTTGTGTAGTTCATGTCATTTTGAGGTTATTTTAATTGTTTTTTCTTTACTATGTTATAATTTGCATACAATTATATATTTTAAATACATATAGAGAAACCATTGGTGGTGGTTCTATCAATTTTACTAATACCCAACACTAAAAAAATTTATGAACATGATAATTTCATAATTACATATTCTTGATATGGTAAGGGTCTTATAATGAATAGAAAGAATCAGCTTAATGGTTGATGTTTGGATATTGGACTAGGTGGGGGCTCTAGGACAGTTTTTTATTTTTAACATTAATTTTTTATTTTATAACATTACCATTTATGATTGGCCCCTGTGAATTTAAGGTTTATAAATTTTTTATTATATTATATTAATGTATTTTTTATTGAATGTATATTTCGTTAATAATTGGATCATTACTATAATTTCCATACTTATGATATTATATAATGTGGATGGGATCATTGTAACATATAATATTATTTAGGGTACTCTAATCTAGATGTTATAGTCTCCCCATATTACTAGTAAACCGTTTTATTTGTTGAAAATCTCTAGGATATATGCCATAATTGTTGAGTTCTTGTGTTGAAATGAGTTTAGTAATAATTTGTGTAGACTAGACTCGAGATGTTTGGATTGAATTGTTGAGGAAATAACTAACTAATGTTTTGAAATGAAAGGTTCAAGAGAAGATACACAAATACATGTAATGAAGATTAAAAATGAAAAGACTAATACCATGACACAACGAATCATAAAATTTATCTATCTTTGGGATGATATGTTGAGAATATTCATGATAGAATTAATATGAGAGTGGAAAAACCCATCAATACACTACTTATGAATCACTTAATACTCATGAATAGTTATTTCTCATAAATTTAATATGAAAATATATAAATTGATAAAATTTATTATCAACTAGTAGTCATTAGTATCATTTATACTATTGTGTGTGTTAGACAAGATATTCCTCATGTAAGTGGTATTGTGATCTAACTCTTATCGAATCAGGTAATGGATCATTGGATAATTTTGAAGTAAATGATAGGGAATATCTTAGGTACACTCAGTCATTTTTATATTTTTAAAACTATAAAACATTTATATATATATATAATATTCATATATAGCTATTCATGTGGCAAAAATATATGGTTTTGAATACATGGAATGAAAAAAAGATTGAGTCAATAAAACACACAACATTAAAACCATATGTTTTTGAAAAAAATTCGCCCATACCATAGGGATATAATATAGAATATCATATTCTTTATTATGATAATCAATGATCTATACATATAAGTAAAAATTCAAAATTTAATTCTGGCTCATAACACATCATCGTACTATATCACTTGATCTGTAATACCTTAGATAATAAAATGTTAAAATTTGATAATGTACAAATTAATAATACTTATATAAATCAATAGGAATTATAATTATTTTTATTATTGCATGTGTGTAATTAATCAAATAAAGATCCTAAAATTCTATATCATATCCGAACACATTGAAGGGTGATTATCCATATTAGTTATTAATATCGCATTAAAAAAACATTTAATACACTTCTGTTTTCCCTATTATATATACATAAATCCATAATACCTTTATAAATACTTGAGTACTCTTTTAACATCATCCGGTTTTATATAACATTGTTTACTCATATACATGGTCAACATTCCAACAACGTATGGGTTATCAGTTCTTATACATGTATTTTCATTCAAGAGTCACCCAATCACTCTTGCATATTATAATTGGACAATTTCCCTTGAATAATTATGATGTGGCCTACTCCCAGGATAATATGGTGTAAAAACTAGTGGGAATAACATTATTCAATATTCTTTATGACTTCTTCATTATATTGATATTAAAAAATTATAATGAAATTCTTATTTCTAAAAATTTTGATTCCCAAAATAACATTAGTTTCAACTATGTATTCTATATAAAAGATTCTTGATAAAATCAGTATATCCTCATTTATTTGGCTCATATATGTTCCAAATATTTGTATGCCATAAACATATAGACAAATAGAAAACATGGTTATTATGAAACCTACTATAAAAAATTTTATCAGCTTGGTTAATTAAAAAGTAATTTTATAATATTATTTAATTAAATTTTTCATTCCATTATTTTGAATCACATTTTATACTATACAAGTACTATTCTAACATACAATCCTTTTTTCTTTAATAGGTACTATTAATCTCTTTGGTTGCTGAATATATATATGTATTTCTTCATCTAATTATCTATTTAAGAATGTTATCTTATAATATATTTGGGGGATTTCAAAATTATATATTTAATATAATTGAATATGAATTATAATTGATCCAGTCCTATCCATGATAGCATATGTATCAAAATAATTGATTCATTCCTACTGATAAAACCCCTTGGTTACCAATACTCCTTTATATTTTTCAATTATAACTTAGGCAATTAATTTTCATTAAAAAAATATTTAGAACCAATATTTTTAAAATATTGAGGAAAATAAATTAATAAGAAAGTATTTTCTTGGATATATAGTCCATTTCATCATTAAATGCTTTCTTCTAAAGGGATGCATCAAAATATGACATAACCGTTTTGAAATTTTTGGGTTAGACTATACATTTAAAAAACAATATTTTTTTGTAAAAATATAGTAATTGGATCATTATAAAAAGTATATATAGAAATCATTTCAGTATAACTTGGGTAGCTTTGGTTTATTACTTTAAAAAACCGCCTTAAGTAAATATTCTTGTGGTAATCCTTTATTTATGATTTTTTTTTTTTGATTTCTTATGTAAAGAGGAAAACCAATATTCATCATAAATAACATATCATGATTCAAGGATCATTTTAATAGCTATAAAATAATATAACTCTTTAAAAATTATTTTATTTGAAGTTAAAAATTCTCCATATATCAGTGATATATGTTCTCAATAACCCTTTTACCCGATTTTTACCTTTTAGAATCATGTACTCTTATAATTGGGTGGCATCATCAAACTATTAAATGATTTAATTTTGGCTTATGATGCTTCCATAATTCATATAGATTTATAGCCTTTACTTTTTGCAGAACCCTTTTAGGGGAGTTCCATGAAATTAATATTTCTAGTCCCCAAAAACCTCTTGAGAGGCTTGAAATAATAATCATGAATTAAAACACCTCCATTAATTTTGTATTATTTCTCATAGAAACTCTATTTTGTTGAGGTGCCTAGGGTGTTTTTAGTTCATACATAATCGATATGGATTCAAACAATGAACGACATTATTATTCAAATATCCTATCATTTTTGATTTATTTAATTAGAATCCCACATTGGGTTTGAAACACATTTTTTTTATAAAATAGATTTATTTATAACTTCATCTTTTGAATATAAATGATTTAAAGTGAAAAATGTATTATAATAATCAATAATACTTAAATTACATTGGTATTGGTGATGTTTTTTTCATTATTTTTAAAACCTGGATTAAGTGTGATGATTGATAATATGATATTCAAAATAATAGAATGAATGTTTTGGTCCATGAAAGAGAACCGTCTATAATGTTGTACAGTATTATTGATATTTTTATGTCTAGAATTTTTTCAGAAGTGGTTTTGTTTCATTGTTTTATTGAAATGTGAAATATTGGAGATCCACATTACTGATTTAAGTGATATAGACAAATTCAAGAAGCCAGTTTATACTTCCCATGAAAATATAGTATATCACATATCAAGTTGTTTCACGTAGTTGAGTCAAATAGCCAAATGTTTTAGGTATCTGAATTTAGCTATATATATATATATAAATTAGTTATAACATATCCAATTTTCTTGTGGATTCAAATTCACTTAGGCATTTTGTACGGAAATATGAAGGTGTTTTGATGTATCCAGTGTAAACCACATAGCCATTGTATGAAATGTAGTCGATTGATATAATATTTATGTAATGAACCACATACGAAATTTACAACCATTAAAGTGATTGAATCATGTACTATATTTTTGGATAGAAAAGAAATTAATTTATATAGGTTTCTATAATTTGAATATCCTGAGGATAACGTTAAATAAGAAAATTCTTGTTACGTGTTTCAAAGATTTCAATATGATAGGCCAAAAAATGTGAGTCATTTTGGAATTTAAATAGTATTAGTAAATAATATTTATATATCACATGAAATATGGAATGAGTACTTAGTATCTAGATTCATAAAGGTCTTTTAAAAAATATTTTAATAATAATTAAAAATATTTTAAAAGATTTTATTATTGAATAAATTTTATTGTTGAAGATCACAGAGTTTCTAAATATCACTATGAGTAGTTTATTTTAGTGGTGGATGAAAAATAATGTGATTTTTGTTGATACATTACAATATCAAATAATGATATGCAGATTATACTATTTTTCATTTAAATTTATATTACTAGGGAGGTATTAGACCAGTTCATACATAAATGCTCAAATTATTAAAGTGTTATTTCTAAATTGTTCCACGGAAGATGAATCCTGTATTGTTACAATTGTTTTATTCTAGTAGAAAAGGACCGTCTTGAAGAATATCTACATCAAATGAAGAATCATTTTAATGATCAATTTATATATGATTCTATAGTTATTGAATTGAAGATATTTAAAGAACATGAAGTTCTTATCTAAACAATTCAATGAATTCCTCTAAGGAAATATGGGTAACTCTATCTTGAACCATGTATACCAAATTCAGGAATTTTGAATCACATTAATTTTATAGAGATATGAAAATCAGTATTCATGATAACATTCAATTAGGAGGATTAGGTTCTCACATAGAGTTCAAATATTGTAAAGTTTCACCATTTTTTGGTTTCATATTTAATGTATATAGATTATTTAGTGTTTTATAATAGTAAAATATTGAAATTAATTAGTCACCGATGTCTGATTATAATGAAAGAATATTTAAAAGAAACCAAGTTATAGTAATTCACCACTCACCCCTCAGTAGTTTCCTAGTTGATTTAGGATCGATAATTCATAATATAGAAGTTTTACCATGGAATTGTATAGGATTTTCTTATTATTATGGAAACATTTTACTATGTTAAAGAAAACTATATTCCTTTATCTTATGAAAATAATTTTCATTGTAGAAAGCCTCGAGTACTACCATATTTACAATCAAAGGTACATGTAGTGATGTATGTTTACCATATAAAATATCAAAAAAAATTAAATGATTTTGTAATGATATTTATTAATAAGAAAAATATTGAAATAGAAGGGATGCAACGAAATAAAATGACTTCATTATATTCTAACAATGTGTATAACAAGGTGATGAGACTACAACCATTGAATGGAATTTTTTGTAAGATTAAAAATATACCACATTGGAACATCATGATAAAAGAACAAAATGTTCCAACATGGAGATAAAACATTGAAGATGTTTGAATATTTGAAAAGGGTAATTTTGATGACTATTTCAATATGTTGAATGAGATATTTGTTCATATCAAATATTCCATGGAAATTTTTTATAATTCAACTATAGTAAAAAAATATATAAGGGGAATTTCCAGAACAATTTGACCCGATGATCTTATATTTGGAAGAGATTAATGTCATATCCCTTTATAAGGTACATAATACACTCTTAAACTATGATATGAGAAAGAAACATATTTTCAAGAAGAAATCTATTGAATAAATTTCATTTAAATATATGAATTAATTAATGATCAAGGAAAAGGAAGGTGAATCCTTATGTGATTTAGATAGATATGATGAGAGTGATGAGAATAATAAGAAAATTATAGCATCTATATATGAAATACAAAAATTAGAAAAGAAAAATATAAATAAAATATTACACTCAAGTGTTTTAAATGTGCGAGATTTGTTAATTTTTTTCAATCTTCATTTATATAAAGAAATTTATTGAATGAGATGACATATAAGAAAAAATACAACATATTAATTAATGAACTATAAATAATGCATCAATAAGTAAAAATAAAATCATATTGATTAATTAATAAGAATAATAAATATCTTCATTATGTAGTGAGAAAATAGTTGATGTTTCAAGAAAAGACACCAACATTATGGAACATATTAAAGGGGATCCAGAAAAGTTCATTAATAGAGAAAAAGGGGAATGTAATTCTTACATGATTCACATCTAAAGAAAAAAACAAACTTCTTTATTGAAATGAACACTAAGATCAAGAATGGTGATAAAGTAATCAAAAAAATATTTCACATCCTGAAGAAAATTTAGAACATGGTTATATTCAAGTAAAATTAGCACATTGAATGAATTAAACTCCTCAATGTGAATGTGGATAAAAAATATAGAATATTACAAGAATATTAAAAGAATATTAATACTCAAAAATGCGGAAATAAATAAGGATGAATGAAAATTTCACAAATCCAAAAAGGATCTTCAAATATTGAACATTGACTTTTAAAAGGATACTTTTGATGATTATAAATTATCCACTAAGAAAAAATTTATGTATTAATATGTAATTCATTAGCTATTTAAAATTGAAAATTTTAAAATTGTTTAATCTAATATTGAATGTTCTATAAAACTCTCTAGAGAATCATAGATTGAATAAATCCCATAGAAAATGTAGAATACAATTTAAATAAAGGAGATTAACCCAGAAAATCATGTTACTCGAAAATAAATGAAAATTAGACCTCTTTTTATTCCAAAGTAGCAAGAGTGTTTTTAGGGATAGAATGAACAAATCCCTACAAGAAATATCATTATAAGCTGTTATTGGTATTTTGGTGACTATAGAAAAAAGCATATGGTTTTGGTATAAAATTTATCTCTCATATAATTATAATATGATGATTTTATTTGAATTTTCTCATAAAATAATATAAACTTCTTCGTGGAAGGATAATTAAAGAATGCAAATTAAATTTTTTAGATATTAAACACAGGTTTAAAGGAATTAAAGAAATATTTCGAAGATGTGAAAAGAAAGTAAATAATTATAACGTATTTTCACCATTGTTATTATTCAAAAAAATTGATTTTTATAAGAAAGAAGTTTCAATAGATAAATAAGAATGAAAAGTCACTAATGATGGATGCCTCCATGAATGCTAGAAAAATGAAAAAATCAGGGATTCCCAATAGTGGTTGCTCCTCAAATAAGAAACTAGAATCCATAATACCGAAATATATTCAATATAATAATGGCTTTTCTATGAAAATTTTAAATAAAATATCATTAAAAATCAATATAATTTGCTCATTTATTATGGAACCTGAAATTCCAAATTCACCGGAGATGTTATTTTTTGATGTAATGAAGGAAAAAATTATATTTTTATGTAAATTTTGTGATTAGGTACATGATGTAAGTTTTAAAAAGAAAGAATTTTTAATTAACTGATTTAAAAATGGAATGATTTTCATAACTGAATTAAAGGACCAGTGAAAATTTAGTTTAGGTTAGAGATTCTAAAAAGTCATGTTATATCAAAACTATATAAGATATAATCTATGGAATGGAAGGCCTGCAAAAATTGGTTAAAATAATATAATTAATATATAATAAAAAATGTTAATGGTTTTACCTTAAATATGTAGATATAGGGTTCATGTTGTTATCATTTTCCAAAAGAGAAAAAAGATCAAAGCGAAGAACACAAATATAGAAACATAATAAAAAATTACTCTTAAACTCATTCTCTCTTGATTTTGTGGTTCCTTGTGACAAAAATATATAAGGGTTGAGTTTCCATTGACCACATTAATTGATGAATATATGATAATTTTAAGAACATTATTCATGAATAAAAACACAGAACAAATGTAACATCCCAGGTAAATATTGAATAAAACATTTTCATATTTATTAATATTTACGAATTAAATATTCATTTTACTTTAAAAGGGTTGCTATGTTCGATAGCGTACCCGATACGCAACAAAGAGTTTCATTGAAATCTTTGGTTGCACACTAGTAATAAAATAATATTATTTTAAATGGTAGTTTACACATAACTATTGTATTGGTGGGAATGGATATAAATAACTAAAATATGATTATATATGTTTTTTTAATGTTTTTACTTTTATCTAATAAAATATAAAGGCTTAAAATACGGAAATAATTTAATTTTAGGCGTATATGCCCTAGTTTTAACTAAAGGTTCACTTATCGCCTTTTGATGGAGAACTGTAATTAAATATAGTTTTATTCACTATTATACATTCTATTGGACCAAATAAAAATATTCTTTAGAATCGGGACATCAAAATTTACTTTGTGTAATTTTTTGGTATTTTTCCGATAAAGTTCATTATTTTAATGAATAATGTAAAATGTTGTATTTTAATTCAAAACCACTTTTTAATATAATTTATTTATATGATTCGATTATCTTTTGAATTTTTTTTATAGTGAAATTAGAATATATTTTTACCATTAAATCCAATATTGGTCATTTGAATTAATTTCACCTTGAAATCGGACATAAACTAGTGTCAATCTTTTGATACTTGTTGTTTGATAAAAACACACTATTTTCTCTGACAGCCGGAATTAATTATTAAATTAATTAATTCAATTTATATGTTTTGAATTTTGTAAAATGGACTTCATTTTTGAATTTGGAATATCAAATATAGATTAGGGTGAATTTTTGGTATTTTTCTGAAAAACTTCAATTTTTGATGAATAGTGAAACCACTAAGTGGTACTTAAAAAACTGATTTTTTGTTTAAATGAAATTTTACCACCTCTGTGTTTTGAATTTCAAAAATACAACACACATGGTTGTCATTAATAATTAAAATTTGGTTCAATGGGATTAAAATAATTTTTTGGTGAATAGTAACTTATTAAGTTTTTAATCGCGATTAGAGGTAATTAGTGTAATTTAAAGTAAAAATAATGTTGTAATAATATGAAATGAACTTGAAACATGTACTAACATCATTGGATGTTTCATGTCCGACCAGGAAAATCCATGGGTCAACTTGGGGACCCCATGAATATACTTTGGTTGGAAAATGACATAAATAACTTTTTATTTAATGTTAAAGTAAAAATGACACAAACATGAGTTATTTTACTAAAACAATTTTTACCTGGGGTTATACAAATCAGATTTTTGACTATAAATATTCATTGGAAATCTAAAACTCTTTCCTACATCATGATATTTTTTTATAATTTTTAGAAATTAAATAAATTAAATTATTTATGACACCATGATGATGCAGTGATTACCTCATTATTTAACGATATAAATAAAATAGAAAAATAATGTAAAATCTAAGACCTACACATGTCCAAAACCTATTGGATGGGTGTATTTCAAACCCTAATCACCTTTTCATCGAAACAAATCAATTTGGGACCATTAAAATCCGAAACTCATTCTAAAATAAAGTAACATTTCCTTACATTCCAAAAGTGCCCCTCCTCTCCTCTTATAAAAGGCCCCCTCCTCTACCACCTTACCCACACTTCCAAAGCCTTTGGCTCGGCCAAACCCTGCCCATTTGGTCTCTCCATATCCCTCTCTTACTCCTTGAAGCCTCACTTTGGGCAGAAGTCTTCCCAAGGAAGCCTTTGATCTCAAATATAAGAGAGTTACCCGATTTTATGGTAATGTCTTCACTTGTGTTCTTTTGTTTTATTTTTCTTCTCCAACCCCCTAAACTCTTTTTATTAATTTCTTTTGTAACAACTCCATTATATTCAATATACTAGGATGTTTTTATAAGAATATCTCTAGCTACAATTACACACATCTACATCTAATGGTTAAAGAACATTCGGTTTCTGTGGTTGGCGAATTTCTGCCTCACGAGACGATGATTGTTCAATATTCTTTTAAACACCTTTAATGGTGGCCATTAAGATGTCACTACATTTATATATGATATATATTATGTTTATTTTATCATTATACTTATTTATTTTTCATTTTTGGTATACCTTTATGGTTTCCATTGTGGGTAAACACGATAATTTCATTTTAGGAAGTGCGGACTACCGCCCCCTCAAAGTGATGTGATTCGTTAATGCCATATGTGGGACATATAAAGGATGGATTTAAAGTTATTATATATGATTTTATATTGGAATTATAATATACCTCTATATAATTATTATTTCTTTCCATTAAAGTATGAGATAGAAATGAAAGTAGCATTCATGCGTACGTACGGCTTACCGTCTCCATGAACGGTGCATTTCATTTCTTATCCCCAAATGTAATGTACTATTATAAGTACATGTATATAATGGATTAATTTGATGAACTATACATCTAAATAATGAATATAATTCGGGAATTGAAATATAAATACCTCTCATTTAGTTTTAATTCCATTAATATGACAATGAAATGAAAGTAGCATTCATGTGTACGTACGACTTACCGTCTCCATGAATGGTGCATTTCATTTCTTACCTATGAATGGTTATGTAATCTTATAAATACATGTATATTCTGTATATATATGATATATATGATATCCAAATCATGAATGTCATTCTGGATAAAAAGAACCTTTGAACACACGAACAATATGTAATTGTAAGAAGTCCACATTCGAATTAAGAACCAAATATCGACAAAACAAACATTATTAACTTAAATGATTACATAATGTTTATAACATGGAAATAAGTGATATAAAAGGAATAATTAACTTGAAAAATGTTCTTAAGAAAATATAAATTAACTCATGTTTATTATTCAGGACGTTAAAGAATGATCGAGTCAAGTCGGACCTGAGGTAAGGGACTTCATCTCAATCTCCGTTCGTTGAGGAATATTTCGTTTTATACACAACATTCTTTTATATGGTGTATAAACCCCTTTGAATTTTAATTTTATACAAAAGGAATCTTTTTCTACGAAGCATTTTACAAAATGAAAAAAGAATGTTTCTTTTAACGTACGCGGTATCAACGACCTTTTCCGCCGCCGCGAGTATTATTTGGTCTTTGGCTTCCTGAACAAGCTGTAATGTTTTTTTAAATGAAATAAATACCATATACTATTTTATGTATTTTGGTATGGAGAATTATTTTTTTATAATATATTTGTTATGTCAATATATTTAAGTGATATATTGTGATCAAATTGTGGAAATGTTTTCTTTCCATTATATTTGTTTTATGTCTTATGATTTTTATAATGGTACTTGAACATTTGACAGGTGGTTACGTGATAAACCATATGACGGGTGGTGCCGTGAATACCAAGATGGGTGGTTACGTTATAACCTCCAATGCATTGGGTATGGAAGTTGGCCGTATGTCTATTCCATTAAGTTTCTATGGAAGTTGGCCATATGGATATTCCATTAAGTGATATGTGTGGAAGTAGACCGTATGGTTATTACACTTAAGTATCTTTATGTCCCAAGTTACCTTTATATGTTATGTGTTCTTTATATGGGTTTTATGGTAATATTTTGGTTACAAAAGGGTAAGTAATGATCTTTTATTCATTGAAGAGTTTTTACTACTTCATAAAGGTGAAAAGTATTACTTTGATATAGTATACATGGTTTACTTGTTGTTTTGAAGAACGAACAGATTTCATTCATTGTGTATCCCTTACTGAGCTTTTTATGATCACCCCAAGTTTTTTGAAATGTTTTTCACAGGACATAATGTGTAATAGGGTAATGTATGGGATCAAGGGAAAGTCATGCTATCTAAAACATGGAAAAGGACATGTTTTCTTTTAAGAGATTTTATTTTATGGAAACTTAGTAGAAATTTCTACTTTTTAATCTTTTGAGATGTAATAGTTATGTCCTAATTCTCTAAAACTCTAAACCGTGAAAATATCCTCAATGTGAATTATTCATTTAATTCAATATTAAGTAAGGTTTAAGGCCGGGGCCTTATAGTTGGTATCATAGGTCGGTTTAGACAACTTTAGGAGTTAGAAAATTGTTAAATTATAAGTTAATTTATGGTATGACTGAAATGATATAGCATTTAAAGATTACCATGTTTCTTCTCCTAAGATATTTCTGTGTTAAGAATGGTTTTTCATATAGGAAACAAAACATATTTTCTGGGAAGGAATACAGAGGGAAATGACCTTTCAAATTAGTATCATGAGATGGTCAGAATCAGAAATAAACAATTTTTTGCAGTGATGGCTCAGTTGACTCAGGTGAAAAATGTTGGTTGTTTTTATTGATGGTATTTTGGTGTTTTATAAAAGTAAAGAGGAGAATGAAATACATTTAAGGGTTATTTTGAATACCTTGAAAGAAAAGAAATTGTATGGGAAATTCAGCAAGTGTGAGTTTTGGTTGCAACAAATTTCGTTCCATGGTCACATTGTTTCAAAAGATGGAATAACTATTGATCCTGCTAAAACAAAAGTTGTTGAAAAATGGCCAAGACCCACAAATGTAACCGAGATCTGTAGTTTTCTTGGTTTGGAAGGTTACTACCGAAGTTTTTTGGAAAAGTTTTCATGGTTATCTAGTCCAATGACTAAGCTAACTTGGAAGGGTGTTAAGTTTATCTGGACAAAAGTATGTGATGATTTTTTTCAGGAGTTGAAAAGAAGATTGGTGAATGCTCCAGTTTTGGCACTTCCTTCTAGGAATGGTGAGTTTGTTATCTATAGTGATGCTTCATTGAAAGGAAATGGTTTTGTCCTTATGAATAATGATCAGGTAATTGTTTATGCTTCACGTCAGTTGAAAACACATGAGGTAAATTACCCTACACATGATTTGGAATTAGCTACTGTTGTTTTTGATTTAAAAATTTGGAGGCATCATTTGTATGGAGTAAAGTGTGAAATATATAATAATCATAAAAGTTTAAATTATATATTCACTGAGAAAGAATTGAACATAAGATAGAGGAGATGGCAGGAATTAATCAAGGATTATGATTGTACAATTCATTACCATCCAGGAAAAGCAAATAAAGTGGTCGATGCTTTGAGTCGAAAAAGTAATGCTTCATTAACCATGCTACATTTGGAACGAGATCCTTTGGTTTTTGATTTGATGAACTTTGGCATAGAAGTTGTTGGTGCATGAAGTTCTTTTTTTTGTTTCAAGTATCAGTGAGATCATCCCTATCAGACAGAATTAAGCAACCACAGAGGGAAGACAGTGAGTTGCAGAAAAAGGTAGAGCTGGTTCAGAAGGGTAAGTTGCCTGAATTCAACATTGATAATGATTGTGTTTTGAGGTTTGGGAAGAGATTATGTGTCCTTGGTGATTCACAGTTGAAGAATGAGTTGTTATGTGAGGCTCATAGTTCCCCATTTTCAGTTCATCCTAGCAGTACTAAGATGTACAAGGATCTGCCAGAGTATTACTGGTGGGATGGAATGAAAAGCGATATTTCTGATTTTACTGTGAAGTGTTAGACTTGTCAGCAGGTTAATGCAGATTGGATGTTACCAAAAGGGATGATTCAGCCTTTACCAGTGCCAGAGTGGAAATGGGAGAATATATCCATGGACTTCGTTGTGGGATTGCCGAAGACACCTCGAGGTAATAATACAATCTGGGTTATTATTGATCGCTTGACTAAATCTGCTCATTTACTTTCCATACGAGATAATTTTTCTCTAGATCAACTTTCCCGTTTGTATCTTAAAGAGATAGTCACGTTACATGGATTTCCTCTCTCCATTGTATCTGACCGTGATCTCAAGTTTACTTCTAACTTTTGGAAAGGCCTTCAGAAGTTTTTGGGTATTGAATTAAATTTTAGTACAACTTTTAATCCGCAATCAGATGGGAAGTCAGAACGAACAATTCAGACCTTGGAGGATATGCTACGATCTTTTTCGATGGATTATCAGGGAAGTTGGGACCAACATCTTTCTTTTGTTGAGTTTTATTATAATAACAGTTTTCATTCTAGTATAAAGATGGTACCATTTGAGGCATTATATGGGAAGCCAGTCGAACTACATTATTTTGGGATGAAGTGGGTGAAAGGAAGCTGATGGGACCAGAATTAGTAGAAGAGATGGCAGAAAAAGTTCAGTTGATTCAGAAACACATGATAACAGCTTAGAGAAGGAAAAAGAGTTATGTGGATAACCAGAGGATGGATCTATCTTTTGAGGTTGGTGATCATGTTTTTCTCAAGGTTTCTCCATGGAAAAGTGTGATGCGATTTGGTAAGAAAGGAAAGCTGAGTCCAAGGTTCATTGGACCATATGAAATTCTGGAGAAAGTTAGATCAGTTGCTTACTGAGTGGCTTTACCTCTGAGTTTATCTCAGGTACACAATGTTTTTCATGTTTGGATGTTGAGGAAGTATATTCCAAATCCATCTCATGTTTTGAGTCCAGGGGTAGTTCAGTTGGAAGAGAATCTCTCTTATGAAGAACAACCAGTCCAGATTCTTGACCGAAGAGAGAAAGTGTTGCGAAATAAGGTAATTCACCAGGTAAAGGTTTTGTGGAAAAACTATATTGTTGAAGAGGCAACGTGGGAATCTGAAAATTCTATGAGGGATAAATACCCCAACTTATTTTGATAAGTGAATAAAATTTTGAGGACGCAATTCCCAAAAGGGGGGAAGGATGTAACATCCCAGGAAAATAATGAATAAAACATTTTCATATTTGTTAATATTTACGAATTAAATATTAATTTTACTTTAAAAGGGTTTCTATGTTCGATAGCGTACCCGATACGCAACAAAGAGTTTCATTGAAATCTTTCGTTTCACACTAGTAATAAAATAATATTATTTTAAATGGTAGTTTACACATAGTCGTTGTATTGGCGAGAAGGGATAGAAATAACTAAAATATTATTATATATGTTTTTAAATGTCTTTAATTTTATCTAATAAAAGATAAAGGCTTAAAATACGGAAAAAATTCAATTTTACGCGTATATGCCCTAGTTTTCACTAAAGGTTCACTTATTGCCTTTTGATGGTGAACCGTTATTAAATATAGTTTTGTTCACTCTTATACATTCTAGTGGACCAAATAAAACCCTTCTTTAGAATCGGGACATCAAAATTTACTTTGTGTAAATTTTTGGTATTTTTCCGATAAAGTTCATTTTTTAATGAATAGTGTAAAATGTTGTATTTTAATTTAAAACATCTTTTTAATCTAATTTATTTATATGAATAGATTATCTTTTGAATTTGTTTTATAGTAAAATTATAATATATTTTTACCATTAAATCCAATAGTGGTCGTTGGAAGTAATTTCACTTTGAAATCGGACATAAACTAGTGTCAATATTTTGATACTTATTGTATCATAAAAATACGCTATTTGCTCTGACAGCGGGAATTAATTATTAAATTAATTAATGCAATTTATATGTTTTGAATTTTGAAAAATGGAATTCATTTTTGAATTCGGAATATCAAATATACCTTAGTGTGAATTTTTGGTATTTTTCTGAAAAATTTAATTTTTTGATGAATAGTGAAACCATTAAGTTTTTTTTAAAAAGGTTGGGGCCGAAGCCTCATTTTTATTATCAAATCAATGAAAATTCCTTTTTTAACTGGGTATAGAGAAACCCATTACATATCCCGAAGGCCTAGTGGGCTTGTAGTCCATTACATAGCCCGTATGCCCAAATTCTAAGGCCAATTCACATTCTGTGAATAGTAACCTGCTGCTACAGTACCACACAATATCGCCGCCGCTACAGTGCCCTGCCGCTGCTACAGTGCCCTGCCGCCGCTACAGTACCCGCTGATGCACAGTGTCGCCGCTACTATAGTACCGCTACAGTACTGCTACAGTACCTGCGCCCCATGGGTTTTGAACCCCCAATTTCTATGTAGCCTTACAGGGTGCTTACCACTAAGCCAAACCCCCACTACATAGTGAAACCACTAAGTGGTACTTAAAAAACTAATTTTTTGTTTAAATGAAATTTTACCACCTCTATGTTTTGAATTTCAAAAATCCGACATACATGGTTGTCATTAAGAAGTAAAATGTGGTTCAATGAGATTAAAATAATTTTTTGGTGAATAGTAACTTATTATGTTTTTAATCGCGATTAGAGGTAATTAGTGTAATTTAAGGTAAAACTAATGTTGTAATAATATGAAATGAACTTGACACATGTCCTAACCTCATTGGATGGGTCATGGCCGACCAAGAAAATCCATGGGTAAACTTGGGGACCCCATGAAGCCACTTTGGTTGGAAAATGACATAAATAACTTTTTATTTAATGTTAAAGTAAAAATGACACAAACATGAGTTATTTTACTAAAACAATTTTTACATGGGGTTATACAAATCCGCTTCTTGACGATAAATATTCAATGGAAAGCTAAAACGATTTCCTACATCATGATAGTTTTTTTATAATTTTTAGACATTAAATAAAGTAATTTATTTATGACACCATGATGATGCAGTGATTACCACATTATTTAACGATTTAAATAAAATGTAAAGATAATGTAAAATCTAAGACCTACACATGTCCAAAATCTATTGGATAAGTGGATTTCGAACCCTTATCACCTTATACTCGAAAAAAATTATTGTGGGACCATTAAAATATGAAACTCATTCTAAAATAAATTAACATTTCCTTACATTCCAAGAGTGCCCCTCGTCTCCTCTTATAAAAGACCCCCACCTCTACCACCTTACCCACACTTCCAAAGCCTTTGGCTCGGCCAAAACCTACCCATTTTGTCTCTAAAAATCCCTCTCTTACTCCTTGAAACCTCACTTTGGGCAGAAGTTCTCCCAAATAAGCCTTTGAGCTCAAATCTAAGGGAGTTACCCGATTTTAAGGTAATGTCTTCACTTGTGTTCTTTTGTTTTATTTTGCTTCTCCAACCCCCTAAACTCTTTTTATTCATTTCTTTTGTAACAACTACAGTATCTTAAATATACTTGGATGTTTTATAAGAATCTTTCGAGCTACACTTACACACATATACATCTAATGGTTAAAGAACATATTGTTTCTGTGGTTGGTGAATTTATGCCTCACGAGACGATGATTGTTCAATCTTCTTTTAAACCCCTTTAATGGTGGCCATTAAGATGTCACTCTATTTATATATGAAATATATTATGTGTAGGTTTCCCTTATGCTTCTTGATTTTTCATTTGTGGTATACCTTTATGGTTTCCATTGTGGGTAAACACGATAATTTCATTTTAGGAAGTGCGGACTACCGCCCCTTCAAAGTGATGTGATTCTTTACTTCCATATGTGGGATGTATAAAGGATGGATTTAAAGTTATTATATATGATGTTATAATGGAATTATAATATACCTCTATATCATTATTATTTATTTCCATTAAAGTATGAGATAGAAATAAAAGTAGCGTTCATGCGTACGTACGGCTTACCGTCTCCATGAACGGTGCATTTCATTTCTTATCCCCAAATGTAATGTACTATTATAAGTACATGTATATAATGGATATATATGATGAATGATACATCTAAATGATGAATATAATTCTTGAATTAAAATATACATACCTCTCATTTAGTTTTAATTCCATTAATATGACAACGAAATGAAAGTAGCGTTCATGCGTACGTACAGCTTACCGTCTCCATGAACGATGCATTTCATTTCATACCTCTAAATTATTATGTAATATTATAAATACATGTATATGCTGGATATATATGATATATATGATATCCAAATCAGTAATGTCATTCTGGATATAAAGAACCTTTGACCACATGAACAACATGTAATTGTAAGAAGTCCACTTTCAACTTAAGAACCAAATATCGACAAAACAAACATTATTAACTTAAATGATTACATAATGTTTATAACATGGAAATAAGTGATATAAAAGGAATAATGAACTTGAAAAAGGTTCTTAAGAAAATAGAAATTCACTCATGTTTATTATTCAGGACGTTAAAGAATGATCGAGTCAAGTCGGACCCGAGGTAAGGGACTTCGTCTCAATCTCCTTTCATTGAGGCATATTTCGTTTTATACACAACTTTCTTTTATATGGTGTATAAACCCCTTTGAATTTTACTTTTATACAAAAGGAATCTTTTTCTACGAAGCATTATTCAAAATGATAAAAAGGAATGTTTCTTTTAACGTACACGGTGACAATGACCTTTTCCGCCGCCACGAGTATTATTTGGTCTTTGGCTTCCTGAACAAGCCGTAATGTTTTTTTAAAATAAAATAAATACCATATACACTTTTATGTATTTTGGTATTGAAAATGGTTTTTTATAATGGATTTGTTATGTCAATATATTTAAGTGATATATTGTGATCAAAGTGTGGAAATGTTTTCTTTCCATTATATTTGTTTTATGTCTTATGATTTTTATAATGGTACTTGGACATTTGATGGGTGGTTACGTGTTAAACCATATGACGGGTGGTGCCGTGAATACCAGAATGGGTGGTTACATTATAACCTCCAATGCATTGAGTATAGAAGTCGACTGTATGGCTATTCCATTAAGTATGTATGGATGTTGGTTGTATGGCTATTCCATTAAGTGATATGTGTAGAAGTCGACCGTATGGTTATTCCACTTAAATTTGTTTATGTCCAAAGTTACCTTTATATGTTATGTGTTCTTTATATGGGTTTTATGGTAATATTTGGGTTACAAAATGGTAAGTAATTATCTTTTATTGATTGAAGTGTTTTTACTACTTCATAAAGGTGAATAGTATTACTTTAATAAAGTATACATGGTTTACTTGTTATTTTGAAGAACTAACAGTTTTCATTCATTGTGTATCCCTTACTGAGCTTTTTATGCTCACCACAAGTTTTTTGAAATGTTTCTTGAAGGACATAATGTGTAATAGGGTCAAGGATGGGATCAAGGGAAAGTCATGATATCTAAAACATGGAACAAGACATGTTTCCTTTTAAGAGTTTTTATTTTTTGGAAACTTAGTAGAAATTTCTACTTTGTAATCTTTTGAGATATAATATTTATGTCCTAATTCTCTAAAAGTCTAAACCGTGAAAAGATCCTCAATGTGAATTATTCATTTAATTCAATATTAAGTAAGGTTTAAGGTCGAGGCCTTATAACAAATGTGCAAGGTAAAAAATTAGAAGGTAAATTGAAAGATATCTTTGGGTTGCATTAATAAGTATAGAACTGATAATAAGAAATAACAAAATATAAATTCATTTGAATCCTATAATAAAAAAATAATGCTTTAAAAATAAATACCACACCTCATACACACAAAAACAGAAAGGGGTTACTAAAATAATGAATAAGACCATTGTGGAAATGGGGACAAAAATTCTTGGAAATTTTGATAGATCAATGTTTTTCTTGGATGGATGAATTTTACACTACATTACATATTAAAAAAATATTGAGATAAAAAATAAATTTCAATATCATGTGATATGTGGTATGTTTTATGATAATAATCCAACATTGGACTATATTTAGTGTATTTGGTAGTCCTTTACACATCAAAATCAATGTCTTGACCCAAAGAATTTTTGATAAAATAGATGACAGTGGTTTCATTCTTAGATACCAATATGACAAAACATATATTTATTACACATTAAACCATTATTTTCTACATAAAATTAAACTAAATAAAAACCAAAAGATCAATAAGTCTATTATATTAGAGAGTTATGTATAGAAACATTCATATTGAAACTTTGGATACGAAAACATTATTAACAACATCCTTAACATTCTTCTAAAATTTACTTATCTTTTAAAACTGATTTGAAGACATGGGGAAAACATAAGAAGAGTGTGATATATAAAGACAAGTAATGGAATAAAAATGGAAGAACATTAAAATAATGTGACATATAAGACAATAATCATATCAATGGGAGCATTATAAGAATAGGAATCACAAATTGGAACAATGATACATGATATAGCTTGATAGTCATAACATGGGATATATACATGTAATTTCCCAATGAAAAGTATATATGCATGATTTTGAACAACATTAATAAGAAATGGGTTTCGTATTTAAAAAAAAATTGGGTTGGTATGGAAAATCACAATGATATTTTAGTAGCATAATCACATTACATAGAGATTAAAAAAATGGATTGATGAGACAGAATGAGGTCTCTCCTCACATGTACATTAAATTTTTATTAAAAGAGACATTGAGATAAACATCCCAACATTATAAATTTTAAAATTGAAGGCATAATATAATGAATCATCTTTAATTAAGAAAGTAATTATAATTATATTTCGGTATGGTGACGGGTGTACAAAAATGAATATAGAAGGATTAGTGAGCGAAAAAGGGGATATCATAATTTATAAATTACAAGGAAAATAAGGGGAATATAAAAGAACATATTTCTAAATTTGATAATGGAACATATAAAACATAATAGATGTTATTGAATGGAAATGAAAAGAGATAAATCCCTTAAAACATTTCTGCATAGTAACAACTTAGGTAAGGGTAAAAATGATAGAGTGTAAATGTAATATCCCAGAAATAAATTTAACATTAAATTATAGTAATGTTAGTAAATGAATGTCAGAATAAAAAATTTAAATTATAAATAATAATTTCAAATAAGGTTCTATAATTCAAAGAAAGAGAGGAAGGTTAGGATATCTTACTTGAGGGTGTGACTCCAAAGTATTGATAAGGTCTTATTGACAGCCTGAAGGTGCCTTGGTAGGAATATAAAGAGTGCATGTTAGATTCTATATGTTCTCAAAGATTTTTTATTGAATAGAAATGGGAAATTGTGTGGGTTTATATATGGGAAATGGGGGATATCTTTGTTAATTTAGTTTTGGAAACAACATCATAAAATATTCAATACAACAAACCATACCATGATGTATAACATGATTTATGTGAAATAGAAGTGGACATTATTTTATATGTATATTGGAAGAAATTTTTAAAATAATACCCCAGGTGATGTTGAAGTGAGTCACACTCTTAAAGAAATGATTTTAAAATAACAAAATATATTCTATGTTTTGGAGGATTCAAAAATGGTTTATAAAGTAAATTAAATATACAAAAAATAAAATTATTTTAAATATAAAAAATATATTTGCTATTTTATGTCATTTATTTTAATTATTTTATCACTTTTGGGTCATTATGATGTCCTAAAACACAAAAAATATTTATACAATATTCAAATTTTTACCCGAAAATTCTACTATCTTAGAAAATTATGAAAAAATTACTGTTGGAAAATATTTACATCGAGATTCAAAAAATAATATTCATTTTTTTTAAATAATCTTATAATTAAATTTATTTTCAGTTTTAAAAAAACCGACGTTAATTATGAAATTCTAGGTTTTTAGCATTAAAAGTATCTCGAACCCTTATAAAAATTTCATTTGACTTTATAAAAATTATATGATCATTCATATTTAATGTAAATTATTAAATAAATATCATTTAATAAAATACTACTAATTTTAAAATTCCATTAATTCATCAAAACTAATTCTTTATATCAATTATAATATTACTCAAAAAGAGATCAATAAGAATCATTTATAGAGTAAAAAATAAGTTTAAAATACATTCATTAGTCTATTAAAAAATTTACATATTATTATTGCCAGGGTATTGATACTTATATCTTTAATAAACTATAAATCAAACTAATAGTAATGTGTTCAATGGTGCAACTTTCATGGGGTGGTTCAGGGAACATGGGTTGGGCTATGATCTCAATGAGCATGAACTTCTCATATAAATGGTTTCAGTACTGCTTAGGTTGTTGGGTCAAATATATTGATTAGTAAAGGGAAAATCCTATAAGTTATATATCCCTATGAAGCTCTCATAAATATTCTTCATTGGGTATGATCCTACTAGTTATGTTTATCACTTCCTTTTTTATGCCAATTAGATTTGTTAAAACCCTATATTTATACTAATCATGTGATAATTTTTCAACAACTACATTATCAATGGAAATGATTATTAATGGTCATTTAAATATGATAGAATTATAAAAATGGAGTTCATTTTTTTTATAAAAATATTACATAATAATACATTCAAATAACTTGAAAGAGTAATATTATTTATAAGAGTTCATGTCACTATAATATTTTCCTATTAAGAAATTTCACTCGTGAAATATTAAATTAACACATTAATCAGATGAGGGTAGCTCTGCTTCATCACTTCCTTTGGTCCTCACGTGTCTCCTTCAAACTTGTGGTTTCTCCAAAATAATTTTACAAGGAGGATTATATTATTTCATAGAAATATTTCTATACAATAAAATATATTTACTAGATACTTATAATAAGAAATATAATTCAACAATTGTACTACTTATTGTTTTAGAACATGTAATGAATATGGTTTTTACATCCTCAATAAGGATACATGGAATACATATTGTACATATGATAAATTCGATGGGTGTTCATGTTAATTTTACACCACCCCGATGCGATCTAGGATCTTGAAGGGGCTGATGTATCTTTGACTAAGATTTCCCTTCTACCCAAATCTCATTACCTTATTCTGTGGATATATGAGTAGAAATACCATGTATCCAATATCAAATTAATACTATTACCATTGATTGTCACCATATATATTCTTTCAACTTGGGGAATCCTTGATATGTACTAAATTGTATAAACCTTTTCCACCATTTCCTCAACCATTTCAGGACCTAGTAGTTTTCAATATTCAATTACATCCAAACATGTAGCTGTTCTTCACCTCTTCCAGAAAAGATCTTCCTAGGGATCCATTTGTATACTCGAGTGGAAACTATAGTTGTAAGCTAACTTGACCAAATGTAGAAGTTGGTCACATTCTCCATTTAATTCCACACAACATACTTAATAAAGTAGTTCATTGTATAGATATTCTTCTTAGATTGTCAATAATTTTGAGGATGATAAGATATACTATTGTCTGAGCTAAATGCATAGAACATGACGAAGACTTTTCCAAAACATGGAGGGGAATCACTATAGTCGATCATTTAAAATATGCAGTGGTAACCCATGCATCCTTAACACTTATCTTATGTATATTTTTTAAATTTTATACAGTTATATGTCCTATCATATTTTGAGAATGTGATCTATCTTTGTAAGGTGATCTAAGACAACCCATATAGAATTGTTTCTCTTGGATGTATTTTGATGCTCGATGATAATGTCTATGGTTATGTTTTACCATTTCTATTCCGGTATGGGTAATGGTTGCATAATCCCCTTTGGAATATTCCTTTTATATTTCAATTTTTTTCGTACTATTCACTTTGATATATATTCACTAATCTCATTCTTCATATTGTCCCCACCAATCACTGTCACGGAGGCCCTGATACACCTTTGGGAATCCTAAGTAAAATGATAATGTTTAACTATGTGCATTATCCCACAGTTCATTATTTATATTATTATTTTATGGAGCAGATTTTCCTAACCCAAATATCACAATTCCTTCTTCATTGACATTGATCTCAGAGAATTTTAATTTCATTATATTCTCCACATTCTTCTAAATTTCTAAATCCTTTTTTATCCTTTCAACATTCCAATTCAGAAATTTAAGCAATAATTTATAAAGGGATTGATGATGTTCCTTCCTTTTTGATTCTCATTTCTATCCATTTCAAATCTAAGAAGATCATATCCTTCTCAATTATCATCTAAGATAGAATTACTGGATCCTTTCTACATGGATCATCTACCACTTTGTTTGCTTTCCCATGATGGTATTGAATTGAGTCTTCATAGATATTTGGTCATATCTAACCATATTTATTGGTGAATATTAAGATATTTATGTGTGAATATATATTTAAGGATCCTTTTATTTTTATATACATTAAACTTCTCCCTATAGAGAAAACGCCGCCTCTTTTTCAATGAAAAGACCATGGCTTCCAACTCCAAATCATCTGTGGGATTGTTTTTGTCTTGAATTTTCTACTTCAACGTGGCACAGGATATCACTTTATCATTTTTTATTATCACAAAACATAATCCAATTTTTGAAGCATCACTTTATAACACAATTATTTCCCAACTTTTCAATATTTTGAGCACTGTGGTAAGCCTCTTTTTGATCTCTTTAAAGCTCTCATCACATTATTATATCATAAAAAACATCACTCCCTTTCTAGTTATCTAGGTAAGGGGGTTTGAAAATAGTGATAAATTTATATCAAATCAATGATAATACGTTGTTATCCTGAGGGAACTATGTATTTATATCATGAATGTTTTCCTTATCCATCATTTATTTTTTGTTTCATTGGAGGTTCTACATATATCCCATTCGTTGTGTTGATATTCACCAAGAATGAGACATAACTCCACCGTAACTCACATTTGATATACTTTTCATAAATATTATACCTTTTCATCAACATTATGAGAGTTCTTAAATGCTCCTCGTGATCCTACTTACTTTTCAAGTAGTTTATAATATTATCAATAAATACTACCAAAAAATTGTAAAAGTAATGTCTAAAGTCTCTATTCATCAAGACAATGAAAATTTCAAGAGGATCACTAATCCTAAAATTTTCCCACTATGAACTCATGGTGCTTGTGTCTTATAATAAATGTAAACTTAGGGATATCCTCTTTATTCACCCTAACTTGGTAATATACCAAAAATAAATCCACATTGTAGAATTATTGTTCTCTACATTACTAGTCGAACAAATAATCAATCCAAGGAGGAGGATGAATGCTCTTTATTGTGTTGTTTCTGAGCTCACAATAATCAATTCAAAGTCACATTAACCGATCAATCCTCTTGATAAAAAGGTCTAGTGCACCCCATGTTAAAGCACTTTTTCCTATGAACACATTACCCAAATTAGCCTATAGTTTTTTCTTTAGTTCATTAAGATGCATGACATCCATCCAATACGAATTCGTTGATATTGGTAATTCCCCATGTATAATGTCAATTCAAAATTCATCCTCTCATCTATGAGGGAGATCTAAAAATTTGTTGGGATGCCCATCAATGTATTCCATAATAGTCGAAATTTCTTAGAGGATGGTTATTTCTTTAGAATCAATCATTTGAGATATATAAGATTTCTTGTATGTAATTAAAATATATTCTTGAGATGATGGTGCTAATAAATATTCCTCAACCTTATTACACTTGAACAGAATCAAGGTTCGATCTGCAATATAGAGTTTTATTTTCTTATCATGGAAATTTATGTTGGATCTTTTTAGGGAATGTGAAACCATGATAATTATTGCATGAAATTCCACCAAAGGGAGTATTAAAATTGATTTATGGAAAGTTAAGCCCAAAAATTATGACTGGGGAGGATTTATATACTTTGGATGGAATAAAATCCCCATTTTTATTTTTCACTGGAATCTCTACATGTATGGTTTTTGGTGGTGTTTGAGTAGTGATAATACAAAATTTTGATGTGAAGGAATGCCTATAAGTAGAATCAAAAGGTACATTTTATTTTCTTGATTGAATAAATAGCGTAACTATCCCAAAAATTTTATCAAGATCCAATTCAGTGGTAGTGATGGAAAAAGTTCACTTATTCTACCATGGAGATCATTGGTTGCCTCAAAAAACCCTTTTTCTAGGCTATTGGTTTTCAATGTTCCATGGTTCCTTACTGTTGAAGAAATGAACAATGTACTGAAGGTTGACTAGGTAATTCTATTCCTTTGTCAAAATAGTGGGTTTATCCCCCAGAATAATTTTATCTAGGTGTCCTTAATTCACATACTAGATGCATTTATTCATCCCCCTAAGGAAATTTCCAAGGTGTTTCATTTCACACCATTGACAAGTAGAATTTTGGAATTTCCTAACACCATTAGATTTATCCATTAGATTTTCAAAATTGATCTCCACATTCTACTTCTTACCCCCATGATACTATTGATATTGGTTGATATCCATTTCAACTTTGAGGGAATGTCAAAAAATTTCTCCATAGTTATCAAATTCAAGAATCACCAGTTACTTTTGTAGGCTGGGTTTTATCCCACAAAAGAAATGGTCAACATTGTATTTAGGGTTAATGAAAAAGAATGAGGTGTATCATGAAAGTCTTGTGATGTTTTCCTCATATAACATAATATATTTTCAATTTTTTCTGGAGGGCATGGAAATCCATTTCAATTTTCAGACACCGATTAAGAGGAAAATATTTTATCAAAAAAAATTCCATAATTCCTTCCACTCCACAACATATATATCTTCCTCAGGCTTCATATTCTTGATCAATATTCGCCACTGATCATATTATTCCTCCATTCAATAACGAACGAGAGGATCCCCTCCCTTTTTAGAACATTGAATGATAGAGAAGATCTTATCAATGGTGTAGGTCCATTATTCCCTGATTAAGGGATAGAATGATCCATTGAATGTATGAGTCGTTTGTCACATGATTCTTTTAATTGAGTCTTATACACTTTTAGGGGTGTTTGGTGGTCCTCCTGATCCATTTTTCAATTCATATCATGTGAGAGAGAACTATAATAATGTATGTGATTCTTATTCCCATCGGACTGGGTATCTCATTAGGGTTGTCATAATATTTCTCATCACATTGACTATTTACCTAATTTCTCATATTTAAGGAAATTGAATAAATTAAAAGTGAAATTTGGGATGATTATATTAAACAATTATACACATAATGGGGAATCCAAGGACATTTAATGGGTTACTAATCAATTACATTTATATTCTAAAATTATGAGATTCTATGATTCAATCTGTGTTATCCATGATTAATTTCCTATCATATACTCTTATGTAATTTTTTTGTTCCCTTAATAATGGTTTGTAATGAGTTTTTGATTTTATCAAATCATATACCCGAGGAGTGTCAAACTAGGTGCATAGTACTTACCATTTTCCTTTACAAGGTTACCCCATGTCTTGCCCACAACACCTTGTCGGAGTTATTACTCCTACGTATATGTAGTCCAAAACCACTTTCACATGAAGTATATTGGTAAAGATGTATTTTCATGATAAACAACATTATATATAATTCCAAAAAAATATTTATATTTTCTAATACATATTATTATCCTTAAGGATTTTTCTAGATTTTTCAAATCCTAATCCCCAAAATAGCTAAACTTTTTATCTAATACCAACTATGAAACTCCTTCACTTTTTTACACAATAAAACAATATTTATTACATAAAATTACACTTAATATAACCCAAAATATTGAGAGGTATATTTTCATTCTGAATTAGGTACATTACATTACATTTTTAATCATGTGTTACGACAACATTATTAATAATTTCCTCAACAAGAATAAAAAATGTCAATAGATTTTAAAACATTATTGGATAACATGGGGAAATTTATAAGAATGTTGTGAGATATAAATCCTATTATGTGAATTGAAATGGTATAAAATTAATATAATAAGACATGTGAGACAATAGTAAAATCAATGGGGCATAATAAGTATATGAATCATAAACATTGGTCACGGATAAACTTAAAAAGACATAATGGGGTTGAATTTTTCATAAAGGAAATAGGTTCACTCTATATCCCAACATGACATATAATGGTACTAAAAATTATCCAATTTATCGGAGAACTATCTGGGTGCACCCTTCATAATCATTTCATTATAATGTTTAAGTGTTTCACATAGATAAAAAAACATAGATTCATTTATCATAATAATATATTTCATAATCAAGGAGTGTGGAATAAATTCATGTAAGTCACCAATATAATTTATATGTATATAATGATGAAAACCATGAATATGAAATGGGTATGGTATTCAAAACCAAATTGGTTTAGAATAGGATATCATGGTGATATTTTGGTAATCTAATGACGTCACTTAGATATTCACAAAAAAGGGTTGATAATAGATAAAGGGGACTCTCATCACGTAAAAATAAAATGGGAAGTAATTGAAACATCTAAAAACATATTCCAACTTTAGAAATTTGTATGTGTAAGGCATATTGTAATGAAGACACTCTGATCGATAAAAGAATCATGACTATATTTCGACATGGTAAGGGGTGTACTTCATAGATCATAGGAAGATTAATTGGAAGAAAATGGGCTTTTATATTTTGTACATTAAAACGAAAATAAGGAGAATATGGAAGAATATATTACAACTTAAGAAAATGTAATTTAAGGTAAATGAAATAATATACGTTTATTAATGGAATTGATAAGAGGGATATTACATACAAAATTTCAACACAATAACGAATTATGTGAGGTTAAAAATGTGATATTTTAAATGATATATCATTAAAATAAAATTAATTGGAATGTACTATAATGATAATAAATTAATGAAAATATATCCAATTGAAATTATAATAACTAATTTCAAAGAAGATTCTTGAATTGAGAGAGAAGAAGTTAAGGATCCCTTAGTTGTGTGTATGACTCCAAAGGCTTGGGAAGGGATTCTTGAGATCTAGGGGGTTACTTGGGAGGACTCTAGGGAGTATAGGGAAGATTATAGACGTTTTAAAATATATTTTAGTGAATATAAATGGTGGATTGGGTTGGTTTATATATGAAAGGGGGGATTTATTTATTATTTTTGTTTTAGAATCTACATAATAAAATATCAAAAAACACAACCCGTACATTGGTTTTTTCCCATGGTTTCATAGAAATGTGAGTAGTTTACATTATTTTATTGTTTTTAGGTTTTAAAGTGTTAAAATATTTCTCTTGGTGATGTGGAGGAGAGTCACATGTTCAAAGAAATGATTTTAAAACCATAAAATATATCATAAGTATTAGAGGATTCACCAACTCATTACAAAACAAATAAAATCACATGAAATCACATTATTTTAAAAGTAAAATATTTATTTGGTAATTTACCCCATTTATGATAACTATTAAATCACTTATGTTTCATTATTATGTCATAAAACACAATGTATATTTGTATAATTTTTAATTTTTACCTAAAAATTAGACCGTCTCAAAAAATTATTAGACAATCATTATTGGATAATTTTGAAGTCCTAATTCCAAAAAATAATATTAATTTTATATATATAATATTGAAAATACAATAATTCTCACTTTTAAAATAAAAATAGTTGTTTATTGAAAAATATAGGGTTTTTGGTTATAACAGTTTCTCAAACCCTTATGAAAATTACATTTGACATCATAAAAATTATTTAATAATTTTAATTTAATAAAAATATATAATATAAATAATTTAATAAAATATTATTTACTTTTAAATTACAATATTTCATCAAAAAGAAACTCCTTAATTGAATTTTAATATTACCCAGAAATACATTCAATAAAAACCATTGATAGAGTAACAAGAATTGGAGGAAAATATATTCATTATTATATCCAAAATATTATACATAATGATATTTCAAGGATATTGATAAATATACCTTCAATACAGCAAAAAACCCTTAAGGGTAAGCTGCGTAATGGTGGTACTTTCATGTTGGGGTTTAGTGAACATGGTTTGGTCCTTGATCTCGATGACGTTGAAAATCTCCCATAATCTATTTTTCTCATGAATAAGTTGTTGTATCTATATTTAAGATTTGTAATGGTAAAATCCAAAAATGAAATCTCCCATGGAGTCTTAGAGAAATGGGATTCATTGGATATGATCCTAATAATTGAGGTTATCGCTTCCTTTGTCTGTGTTAATTGGATTTGCTAAAACCCTATATTTATACGAATTATGTGATCACTATTCCATGACTATATTTAAAAAGGTAATGATTATTAAGGGTCATTTAAATTTGATATGATAAAACTAAAGGATTTTATGTGTTTCCTATAACCATATTACATAATAATACATTTAACAAAAATAAAAGAGGAATTTTATTTATAACATTTTAGTTCGTTACAACCTATCAAATAGGAGTTTCTATAGATACTAAAATAAAAAAGATTAAAAAATACTTGAGAGATACAATTTAAAAATTATTGAAAATAAATTGATGAATATTGTTTTTGTGTAGTACCTAAGGAAAATAAAATGTAGAAACATGCTGATTTATGGATAAATTAGTGATGTACAGCCCAAAGTAGAATCTTTTCACAGAGGTGTTGACTATGATTAGATTTATGATGAAGATGAGGTTATTGATAATGATTAAAAGAAATTTAAAATGATGATGAAACAAGTGTAAAAAGATAATATTATAGGGAGTTTATAATAACTAATCCATAATAGATTATAATTATAGATAAAAAAATTCTTTAATATGTTAGTTTGATCTAAATTCAGTAGAAGAATTGTTTCAGAATAAATATGGGACAGAAGCAATGGATTAAGAGATATGTTAAATTGAGAAGAATCCATTGAGGACCATGTTATACAACTTTTTGAATATAATATAATTTAGACCATGTGGCTAAATAGAATTATGTTAGATGATCAAGGAAATGTTATGAGAACAAAACCTGACTTGTGAGAAAAGATTAATATTATGTTGAATGGGTTGATGTTGAAGTGAGATTTTCTTTAATTAAAATATTGGAGTCCATAAAAATGTATTTGGATGAAACAAACTATAAAAAAATATAATTTACCTAATTGATTTGAAATCAGCATTTTTTATTAGAGAGATCGATGATGAATTTTATATGAAGAAACACATTTTTCTATAATTGAAAATGAAGTAAAAAGCATGTGAAACTGAATAAAGACCTATATTACATGAATCCAAACCCAAGGTCTCAGAATTAATTATTTAATAATAGCTTTAAATAATTAAAAATCATCATTTTATTGTTTTCTACTAACCTATATTTAAAATAAATTAATACAAGTACACATATTTTTATTATGTATGTTGATGATGTTGTTTTTATAGTTGATTATGAGAATGGATGTCAAGATTTTTCCTTCCAAATGAAAAAAAGGTTGATATTTCCATACTAAGATAGTTATGGTATTTCATGGGATTATAGGAAACAATATACGGAAACTATCCTTTCTTATATCAAGAAATAAATTCACGATAACTATTGAAAATGTTTGAAATATAGGATTTGGATCTTATATCTACACCCATTCAAGTGGGACTGAAACTATCAAATATCTTGATGGTGTGAGTTTAAATCAAATATATTTTATAAGATTTATGGGAATTTTTATATCTTATAACCTTTTGGGAATATATTTATTATTTAGAGAGTTTTTATGCAATAAATCATAGAGACCATAAATAATCTTGTCCTAAAGAAGGTAAATGGTTTATGAGACATGTCCAAGGGGATTTTAGATAAGTGTATCATTATAATAAGAAATAATATGAATTTCATTGGCTTAAAAATGATGAATAAGTTGGTGATCATGATGATAGAAGGTTCAATTCAGGTGGTATTTCATCCAGGGAGATTTATTTAGTGATATGGTGATGTAAGAAATAGAATTCTATCACACTATGCATGAATAATGCCAAATACATTAATATATATAGTTCCAATATTCAAATGCATTGGATGAACGAGATTATAGATTATTTAAGGGTGAAAATTGATAAAAATATAGGAATTAATTGTGAAAATAAGGGTTCTATAGGCATCCCAAAAATTAGTGTGCAAAACTCGATGTCCAATAACATTGACGTTAGATATCAAATAAATAAAGAGAATGTGGAGAATATAGATATCAAGAAATAATTTGTTCCAACCCATGATAATATACCCGATATATTCACCAAGGATATCATAATAATATATTTGAGTACATTATACTAAACATGTGAGTTCATTCCCTCCCACATCATTAATAATAATTAGGCGTCACCCCCACATAACCAGGGATTATGTTGTCAAAGGGGTCAAGGGGAACCATAAATAATATGAAGGAAGGTTCATATTATCATCATTATTTATTTATATAGGTTGTTTTCTTATCATAATATGAGAGATAATTGGATGAGTGAGTTCCATAGTTAATGGGGAGATAATATTTTGACTTGGCTAAATTTCTAATTATCTCCAAGGGATATAGTTATCTCAAAATTACTACACTAACCTATAGTATAGTCTCAGGAGGACATATTTTTTTTAAAAATTCTAGGATTTCATGACACATAAATGAATGGTTAAGGATGATTTTCTTAGGTTGACAATAAAACCAAATGTGGAGATCTACTGAACATGGAATTTTTGAAGGCATTTTCTTTCTTATCTACTATGGATTATGTTTGATGATTGAAAAGCTTATCATGAATTGAATCAATTGAATATATTAGTGGATAATGTATAACTATTTAAAACTTCTGAGAGAAGTGGTCAGATGTTTGAGAAGGACTGGAATTCACCTATATTGGTTTTGAGTAATTATGAGTTAGGTAAAGAATTTTCTAGATCCACATAACTGATTTTAGTGATGTTTAAAAATTATCAAAGACACAAGAGCCTCAACCAGGTTGGTGGGGACTCAGAAAGTACAACCAAGTGACCTGAGTTCAAATAATGGAGGAGACATATTTCCAGGTACTGTAGCAGGGCTATTACAGGTTCTATAGTAGGTACTGTTTGGTATTGTAGCAGTTTGAACTATTCATCTGTTTGGGCTTTCGGACCACCGGTTTGGTTCTCGGGTCCTTCAAAAACATAGGTACACCTAATACCTTCTATACAATATGAATTTCGGGCCACCTCAAGGCCTTCAAAGCCACCTTAAGGCCTTTAGGCCACCTTAAAGAACTCATGCCATCTAAAATTGTGCTCAATCGACAAGGGAGACTATATTAAGAGGATACTCTAGATGAGGATTCTGAGAAGGCGTATTCACCATAGCAGAAGAAATTAAATTTTTATGAAATATATAGTATCGTGTTTCCATCAAGACAATATTGTTCATTCATGTGAAGACTGGCCTAATTTCCATGCAAAGGTGGAGAGTTGATATCACGATGCATAGGACGGGGAGGAGCAGTTCCATGTAGTAATAGTTTAGATATTTCCTTCATGACCAACAAGTCATGTAATCTTTAAACCTACGGGCCTTGTAAGGGCCCCCCCTCATCCCATGAATGGGGGGTAATCCAAAATTAATAAATAATAAATCTATTTGGGCCAATCGAGTAGATATATTCACATAACTAATATATGCTGAATAAGGAAATTTGGGATTTCACATATCCAAATGTTACCTATATCCAAATCATATTGAAAAATGTTTCAAATTCCTAATTTCAACCATTTATAAGAATTATTAATGATGTATCTAATTTTATCATGGATCCAAATTTAGGTAAGCATTTTGAGCTGATGTACCTGGATGTTGTGACATAACTAATGTAAAACACACAATAGATGTGAAATATGTATCTAATTTCTAAAATTAATATGATTTGAACCAAATGATTAATTTAAAGACAGATATGGGATTCTATAATGTATGATATTTTTTTCTATGTAAATACTGAAATTATACATGTTTTGAAATTTTGATTATTATGAGGATAAAATTAAATCAGACGATGCTTGTTATGACTTTCAATGATTTTAATATCATAGCAGGTAGAAGGCTGAAGTCTTCCCAAAATTTAATTACAGTGAATATGAATATATATATATATATATATTCCATGTGAAATATGGATGGAATTTTGAGTATCCCGAGTGTTATGATGATTTAAACAATAATTCAAATGATTTTGAATGAAATTGAGAAGGAAGAAATGTCAATGTAAATGTTTAGGGAGATTATGAATATAATTTTGAATATATTGTTTTGGTGGTGGTTGAAAATCATGTGATTCATGATGATACACTATATTATCTATAAAATAGAATCTAAATAGACTGTTTTTCATCACAACACTTATTACTGATGAGGAATAATACTATTTAGTTGTAACCCCAGGTGTTTTGTACATGGTTAAAATTTAAATGGTTTTTTAGCCATTCTTGGTTTTTTGGATGGAAGAAATTTTAAATTAAGGATCCAAATATGAATATGAGATATTAATATATGACTGAACAATATCATTTTTACTATCAAACAATTTTATGGTTAAAGTGAGAAACCATGAGGTTCAAACACTATTAGAAATAATTGAGCAATTGATGTACCACTTAATTCTACCATACATAATCTACCTACCCAATTTCAATGATATGTAATTTAACTGAGTATTTGGATCATCTTTTAAAAGGTACACTAAATGATAATCCATCTTTTCCCAAGTCTATATGTACTCCTTTTCATTGATCTTCCAATAATTTAATCTCTTTATTAATGTAAATTATTTTTGTTGATCTAGGGACTCTGCTCATCTTTGGTATTCACCCTTAAAGGCTATCCCATCATCCTATTAGCTTCTTATGTAGTAGAATTAATCACTACAAAAGGTTCATCCATTTCTTTTTTTGAGTGGAAAATCATCTCTAATGAATGATCTAGAATTGCAATAGACTACTTCTAGAGACATGACAAAGAAACCATGGGGGGAAAAGGCCCAAAAATCCACAACCTTGTAAGGAATAGGAAATCCAAGAGTAAAAAAAAGATCTTTTTCCATCTAAATTACATGGTACTTATTAAGGGATCTTGTTTCCATAGGTAGTGGAAAGAATGATTAATCTGTTCCCCCTTTCTGATTTCCCCTTCATATCTTATTTATCTTCGAACATGGTATCCTACTACCCTGTATATTATCGTTAGTATCACCTAAAAAAATGCTTATATTACTCATCATTAAACTCATTAATGGGGAGGCCATGATCATCTATGGATGGACTAACCCAATTGGTTTAAATTTTCAAAGTCGGATCTATATTAGCCAATCCATCAAAATTGTTTTCAAGATTAATAACTACAACATACCTTCCTTATGATTGTTTTAATAAGGGCCTCACCCCCTTTATCAAGATCCATAATTTTACAAGCGTAAGGGTACCCCCCTCATGGGGAATTAGAAGACTCTTCTTGACCTATATCACTAATACCATTCCCTGAATGCACTGCCTTATCATATTATGTTCCTGTGGGAGTCTTGGAGACTCCCTCACCAAGAATTTTTTTTATTAGCAACAGAAATCAGTAATGAAGAAGATCAGCAGAAGTACATTTTCAAAGCCATGAAGGGAAATTGTCCATCCAAAGCTGGTTGGTCATTAATGGGCCTTAGGCCGTAAGCTGATGGGACGCATTGTTTCATTCCCATTTGGTAAAGGAGAATGTGTAAAATGAGAAGCATTGGTAAAGTGATAGAATTATCTTTATGATGATGCCAAATGACTTGAGCCCGCCATCCTTGTGGTTAAAATCATCGATTACGATAAGGTAGTCAGACTCAATAATGATATCACCCCATCCAAATTACAATGAGAGCATTATACCAGTAAGGATGGTCGTGGCCTCAGCAACTCCAGGTTCCCATAATGCTTGATGGTGTTCATATTATGCAGTAAAGATTTTTCCCAGATGATTTCGGTCTAGGAGGCCGAGGGCAACAAGCCCATCCTTAGTAAGAGATGCATCCATGTTAATCTTAATAATCCCTTCAATTGGGGGATTCCAATGAGAGGGATAAGAGGGGGTAACACCTGGAATATAATGTCCATTGGGGTATTTCCAGCCCTCAATCCATGAAGTGGCCCATTCAATAAAAAATTCGGGGGTTTTTTAGCTGGATGAATAACTTCATCATTATAACGGACCCAAATAATCCAAGAAAATGTGTAAAGTAAACCTGAAAAAGATGAGGATAGAGAGGAGCACCAATGTGTCAGAATATCAGGAAGGTCAGAGGCCAAAGCCAGTGAAGCGGCAGAAGCCGGGCCCCATTTATTCCAAATTTCCTTAGCTCCCGGGCAGTGAATGATGGAGTGCAAATGTGTTTCTGGAATTTTTGGGCAGGAAGGGAAAAAAGGAGTAATGGACATATTTTGGTAAGTGAGAAGGCTCATGGATGGGAGAGTAACCTTGAAAACTTAACACCAAAATTAGCATATTTTAGGGGGAGCGTTGAGAGTCCAAATTGATTTCCATGGTCCCTCATCATGACCGACTGAGTGGTTTCCAAGAGAAAGTCTATAGCCAGATCTCACAGTGTATTATACTAAGATGTAATTGATCTAGAAAATATGGCCAGGGCCTATGTCAGGGACCTAAGGAATGCTTAAGATAATTCATTGATCTCTTTCGTTAAACCATTCAAGGATCTTTTCCAAACACCACCCTTGTACCAGGTCGGAAAGGAGGAAGCTGACAGTTGTTTCTTCAAGACCTACTTGGATGGGGAATGTAGCCTGAAAACATTCCTTATCGATCAGCCAAGGATCCGTCCAAAAATTGATAGATGAGCCATACCCAATCCTCCAGCCCAGTCCTTTTTCTAGGATCTTTTGAGCCCCCCAAATTCTCCTCTAGAGGAAGCTAGGATGGGGACCAAGAGAGGAATCCTGGAAGTCTGTGAGGGAAAAGCACTTTGCTCGGAGAACCCATGCACATAGAGATGAGGGATGATTAGTAAGGTTCCATCCTTTCTTGGCCAACAATGAATCATTGAAGATAAGAAGATTCCATAATCCCATACCTTCCTCTGATTTGGGATTTCAGATTTTTCCCTAGGCCATCCAGTGGGGTCTATTCCTTCCCTCATTCTTCCCCCACCAGAAATTGGAAATGCATGTGTGGATCTGGTTGATGATAATTGTCGGGAGCTTAAAAAGGGACATAAAGTTACTAGGGATTGACTGGATGAAATATTTGATTAGGGTCTCTTTTCCATCTATATAAATACTTTTTGGGGACAAGCCTAGAATTTGTTTCTCGATCCTTTCCACTAGATATGGGAAGATCTCTTTTTTTGATCAGCTAATCATCTTGGGTAGCCCGAGATACTTCTGATGTTTTAAAACCATATGGATGCCAGCTAATGCACAGAGTTCATTCCACTTAGAAAGATGCACCCATGCACTGAATGATATTTCATATTTTCCATGATTGATTGACTGGCCAGACGCCCTCTGATACTGATGTATCCCTTGGCTGATCACCCAACATTCATTAATTGTTGCTCTGAAAAAAGGAGGTAGTTATAGGTGAAGAAAAGTTGCAACACTGGTAGGCTATCACGAAATACCTTTTCCCCATGAGTATATTTAGAGGATTCAGCCCTAGAAATGAGATTAGAAAACACGTCAGCCGCCAGTATGATGAGAAAGGGGGAGAGCGTATCTCTCTGGAGAAGGCATCAGGATAGGGTGAATCCTCTAGTGAGCTCCCCATTAACATTGATTTTGATGGATATGGTCGAGATGTAGTCCATGACCATATTTGTCGAATTAGCGCAAAAACCCATTTTCAGCATAACAACTCTAAGGAAGTGCCATTCCACTCTATCATAGGCCTTGGTCAAATCCAATTTCCAGGACATGGTTCCCCTTTTTGCGGTGGAGCGTGATTTCATAGAATGGAACACTTCCTGGGCCACAATCACATTATGAGTGATTAGTCTCTTGGCCATTATAGCACTCTAATTTTCAGAGAGAATATCAGGTATCCAAGGCCACAAACGATTGACAAGGGTCTTTGAGAAGATCTTATAAGATGCATTGAAAAGGAAGATGGGTCTAAAATCAGGGATCACCAAAGGTTTCTTGATTTTGTGGATGAGGATGAGGATAGTTTCATTGATGGAAGAAATGCTTGTATTCCCATTCAATGTTATGAACACTACTATATTACACATCCCCAACTTGAGGACCCTCAAGAGAGTTTAGAGGATCCAAAACAATAAATACCTTCCCAACATTAAAACTCCCTTACCCTGAAGGATCTCCATAAAACATTGGGGGTCACCCAGATCCTTTCTCAGGTTGATGAAAATTCCAGTCACCATTGAGTTACCATCCCCTATTCCACCCTACACAAATTTCAAAAAATTTAGCTTAGTATAAACACCCATCGGAAAATGTTAAGGTGAAACATCATCATCACAAGATCAAACATCCTTACCACTACCTCTTATATCTATACCCTATTGAAGATCAATTTTTGTACCCACACCTATATGAAACCATCAAATGTCCCATTCTCTTACATGTGGAACAAAAATAAAACCATGATTCATATAAAATTGGTTGTCTATAAAAAAATCTTTTCCCACTATAATAAAAACATACTCGGGAGGAATTTTTATAACATCAACTTACACATAGACTCAGGGATTTATAGGATAAAAAACTAATGATGTTCAGCTTTCTAAACCCAAATATATACCAATGAGGTTCCCAAGCATTGTAATGATCAAAGGATTTTGAAATGGTAAATGAATATTGGGGACTCTAACCAAAATATCTAGTGATGGAGAGTCTCACATCATATGTAAGTAATAAGTCCATCCCAATAGGTTGAACTTGTATTTTTTGTTTCATCGGGGTGCACTAGACCTAGCTATGATCAAATCATCCTTTGATGTAATGTGAATAATAATATTTTTTTATCATGAAAACTCACAATTTACATATCATGTATATCCCAAGACCCAAAAATGAACCTATTAAACAATTCAACTAAAGTCTATCTCTACTTGAACCGAGCAATCAATTTTAGATTCAAAAGGGTATAGGTTTCATGTAATTCCACATTTGAAATAGAATGGTAAGGGAAACCATAAAAATGATTTAAGACTTTATGGAACATAGATATTTGAGGAAATTGGATAAGATGGTTAGGGTTTTAAAATGGGGACAAACAGGGAGGATCCACACCCTGGAAGAAATCATAGTTCCCTCCCCCACTGGTGGGGGAGGGACATACATGAGTATCATCGTTGTCACGATGCGGGAGAAGACATCACAATCCCCCTTGTGGAACACCCCTTTTAAATAGAGATTTTTATATCATAATAGTGTTTTTTAGTTTTTATTAGGGGACCAAGAGGTTCCTCAGATGTTTATATGAGCCTCAAATGTTTTGGACTCCAAAGGCACTGCCTTTTGTATATATAGAATGATGCGCACAATTGATGCATTGTCAGTTAAACCATGTGGCTCAAACATGCAAACCTTTTTCGTAAGAGGAATGGATTTTTAAACCGTTAAACATTGTAGGATTAGTTGTTCAACATGGTGCACATGTGCAGGGTTGACCCCCCATGGGTTGTGCATAGTTTTCCAAAACCATGTATCTTACCCACACCTTAATTGTCATGTTACCCACATCTACACCTAGTCAACCACACCGATTGTTAAATACGTATTGCCAAACTATAGAAGGAGTCTGTTACATGGAATTTAGGTTCACACAGTGGGAAAAAATATTTCTTAACAGCTCTTCCAAATCCTGGGGATCATTAAAAGAGCTAAAAAATACCATTTCCCTCCTTCTTTTTATGTCTACTTCCCTCTTTTTCTTCCATTTTCACACACAGTAGGGGGTTTCATGGGCTCCTTTCCAACATCTTAGACTTTGATTATTCATTACATGAAATTAAAAATCTAATATCACTGGGTGAGTTGGAACTGTATTGGTAAGCTCTCGACTAATAATGCTTCCCTTCTTCATTTATATTGTCATATAAAATTCTAAATCAGTGCGAGTTATTTTAGCATATTTTCTTGGTGTTTTATGATTCCTCTAATTTCATATATTCTAGAACAAATAAAAGCCCGATATTGGATTATTGGATCATCCTATTCATGTGGAAGGTGTTCTATACACATTCCCCCAAATATTTCTCTTTTTATATCATACTTTCATTGTGTCTCATGCAATAATTCTCTACTGTTTCTCAAAAAAATATAAAAAGATAAATTATAATCATAAACATTTAATACATGATGGGAGGTGGTGAACTCATCCCAAACAACCACTTCAGGTGGTTTAATAGTATTGAATTATGATGATAACATCGCCAAATGATTCTACCACCCATAAAGTGTGTTTTTAAATGCTTCAACACATTTATAAATTAATAAAAATGGTTTGGTTTAGAGGCATGTTCATGGTTGATGTTCTTATTTAATGATATTGTATCTAGACCAATATGATTAGTTAATTTGTTCTAATTTTTTTATCAAAACGTGTATTTATGGGTTATATTATTGAATTCTTATGAACATGAACATTGTAGTCATTTTAATTTAAATAGTTAATTTAATTCTGTTGATCCTTGAGAGATAGATGGGTTCTATCATGGTCAATGAATAGATATGATCATAAGAAATTTGAGATTTTAAAACCAATGAACGATATTGGTTTTCTATTGTTGTACCTTGGATGGGATTGGTGTGAAAATTTGTTACACCATGAAATGAGTGATACTTGGTCCCATATGTGGTATAACATAGATGAGATTAGAGGGTTATATCTATATTACCTCACCGTGAGTGATTCTAGGATTCCTGATATAAAATTCCCATGATGGGATAATATATTCCTCTTTTTTTTGTATTCCATGAGGGGTATTCAAATTCCCTTGTAGGAAATCCATGGATTGGCTCATAGTTTGCTCGAAATTATAATATTTATGAGAAATACCTAGTTCCCTACTAGATTTACTTGTAAGTGATCTATGGGAAATATTTTTATATGATTCCATGAGTGATACTAAGTTTTATATATGTTATACAAGGTAGAAGATCATATATTTCGTTATATACATTACTTATAAAGAGATACTTGGGTTGCTTCTTACAAAACACCATGAAAAGTCTCATAGAATATCATATTAATTTTTTTTATTATTATTACATTTTACTATGGTACATTTTATTTATTTTTAGAATAATCATTTTGGAAACTTTAGATTATATACATGGGTCCTAGGAATACTATATTTTTATCTCATACACTAATATGTGGGATTTTTTAGTGATATTCCCTCATAGGATAAAGTTGGTATGGTCGGCCAAGTGTCCATGAAAAACCTGAGCCTGACAATTTTATATTTATTTATTTAACTTATTATGAATATAATTAAACACTACATATATTATATACATGGAAATGATAGTATTAGACATAGTTGGTGCTGGCGTACTCAGATTATCACACACCCTGTTTAGGCATCCATGGAACCATGGTGCCTGAAACAACCTCATGGTTGTAGGTTTAGGGTCATGGATTGTGTTTACCTGATATTATCCATATGCCCAAGGATGGAGTATGTGATTGAAGGAATCAACTAGTGTTCACGATTCTATAATATATTTCTGCAAATTATTTTATTTTTTAATTATCTTTTCACTGTTTGTATCACCAATTTTATGTCTACCTATACAATTTAGCATACTCATGAATGATAATTTATTTATTTATTATTGATTTGGAGTCATTGGTATATTAATAATCATTTATTATTCTAGTTATTATATGTTTATAAATATTTAGAGAGTATATTCTTTGTTCTATACCTCAATTATACCCTCCTTTCTAGTCGGAAACCTATAGCTTAAGAGAAGGTGTGCTTGAGGCCTAGTGCCCAATCATCTCAAGAAACCATTTTACCGGACCATAGGTTGGGATGGTATGAGTGGCATCATAGATTTATTTCCATGTTATTTTTAGTAGTCTGGGATATCAGGTAAGAGAATATAAATTTTTCAAAACTTGGTAGATCGCTTGTGTCTCAATTTATCAAAACCCAATCACGTGGGGACATGGAGTTATCAGGGATGAGACTATTTTTATATATTATAGTTTATTATTGTTTATCCTTAGGTAATTATTTCAATTCTGGTGGTTATTGATTTATTTATTTTTGGATTACATTTTCCCACTTGTTCGGTATGGAGTGGATGTATTACTATATAGATAATTATAGGGAAATAGAGACTCACATTCCATGTATATAAAATTCCATGTAGAATCTATTGTTAAGATATCTGGGATTTTTTATGATACTTTTGTGTATATTAACATGTCTGTTTTTATACCATGTTAGGTATTTCAGTAACATGTTTATTTTTAAGTCCATTATATACATTTCAAAAATGATTACCTTTGTACCTACCAAGGGGAGTGTCTATAATTCTTAGTTATAATTCATGATTCTATTTTTTAGCTCAGAATAATTGATTTTATACATTTCTTAGGAGATTCCAGATTTCATGGTAGCATTCGATGATTATTTCCATGTTTTCTAGAATTATTTCTCTATAATAGTATGCATTTTAAGTATTAAGATAATTAATTGGTTATTATTGTTTTTGTATCAACCTAAATTTATTTATACACATAGCTTAATGCTAACACCTTAACTAATAAATTATGAAAAGTTTGAGTAATGAACCATTAGTGGAATATACTGAAGCATGAATGGTTTCAATTAAAAAAATGTTCATTTTCAATTTAAAAGGTGTATGGGGACTTTATAATCATAGAATGGAAAACTGTAAAATTGAACCATCATGAATAATCTATTATAATTACATAAATCAAAACTTTTAATTTATGTCAGACAGTATCTTTATTACAAGGGAATGGAAATTCATCTTACTATAACATGATGACTATCTAAATATAATTAACTATTTTCTAACATAAAATTAGTTCCCTTATGAGGATTGTACCTCTATCTTCTGGGTATGCCGACCCATATGACAAAATACCTAAATTCGCAACCTGACCTTAGTAGGACAGTTGGGGAATGTTGCCTAATAGTTGAATAAACTTGATACATGTGGTTCTATCTTGAGATTATATGATTATATGATAAACCCATTAAGGGTGTTTTAAAAATTAAATAATATAAAATATTATGCATATCATTTATTAAAAACCATACTAGAATAATGACACCCCAGTAGGTTTCCATATTCATTTTATTTTATTGTACTTATACCCCATAGGGGTATGTTTATTACAAAGGAATGGGAATTCAAATCATATTAATCCACTTATATGTTATTAGATATATACTTATGGTGGGATCATACTTTACCAATTACCTTAATTAATAAAAACCATGATTCTTGATTTTGATATTTATTTTTAGAGGAATCTCTTAATTAAAACTCCATTTAAAAACTAATGTGTGTAATCCTCTATAGATTGGAAATTGATATTTTCTTTTTCTAAGACAGTTTTGAAAAATCATGAATCATATTAATAGTTAAATGAGGAACTATTAGATAATTATCCTAAAAAGGTGAGTGATATATACTAAATAAAGTTGTTAGTAAAATTATTTTTGTAATTGTTATTTGACATCCCTTGTTTGTCAGCTACTTTAATATTCAAATAAATTAATTCAAATTACATAAAAATGAATCCTTATAGTGTATTTTATATCAATAAATCTTCAATGAGGGTTAGATTTTATGGTTTTTTGAATGGGAACATGAGAATTGTCCATAGGCCCTCATAAAATGTAATCATTTCTAAATAATGTTGATATGTTTTCCAATGAAATTTGTTATTTGGGTTGAAGTTTTCATGAGTAATAATTCTAATAATAATATTGAAAACTAATTAGATAAGTGATTTTTCAGAAATATGAGCTTTTTTAAAGGCTTTAGCATCATATAATTCTCATATTCAATATGAACGAAATTCCCCATACATGATTTTCCAATTTGATGGCCATATAGACTTATATAACTTCTATAGTATTGAGATTTCCTGAAATTCATTATTCCATTTATGCTATGTTTTCACCACGGAATGTGATTCTACCCATTGTGAAAATTGAGAAAAAGTGATGCATTAAATCATATGCTATTCAAACAATAAGGGTGTGTAATACCTTAAATTATGTGGTTACCTGACTACATGGATGAAGGGTTATAGTCCCATGAAGGATACATCTTATGGTCATATATGGATTATAGTGACTTGGAAACTAAGTCCTCTTTAAGAGGATTTTACTATTGAGATAAAAATCAAATTTTGAGTTTCATCATTGATTCAGGTAATAGTTGTAGACATTATCAGGTGTTGTTTCACTATCAATCTACTTTAGTATTTTATTTTACATATGATGCAGATGAAACATGTGTATTTGCCTCAATATGAGAATCACAGGTATTTAAAATGTTGAATATGACATAGTGAACTTATGAATGGATTTTTATCTCTCTCCTATTGTTTTATGCTCAATAAAATAATTGTGGACATGTCCAAGAACTATGTTTGGAATTTATGGAATATGTGTTGGTGGATCTTTTCTATTATCAATAACATGATGACATAGAAATTCATAATTTTTAGGTTCCATGCTAGTTTTTAAATTCTTTTCATTCCAAATTTATGAAACATGATCATATGGGACCGGTTTAGCAATGTTATAATGGGCATAGATACATAACGAAACTTGTGGAGGCATGTTTGAAATTTGGGTTCCATGGGAACTACTACCTTAACGAGACTGATGTTCCAAAACTAAATCTCAGTATGGCCTTGGCGATGAAAGAGCCTTGAAATTGTTAGTCAATTAAGGTACATGGTTGTATGAGAGTTTACAACTACTGTGTATGGTAGGTTTGGTACAGACCATTTATTTTGTGTACCATTTAGATAACTAGACAATGGGTGGTTGTATAAAATATTAGGATCCATGGTTTCAAATTTTTATCCATTCAAGATTGATGACCCATTGCATGATTAAATTAGAGTCATTGACATTGATAATGGGTATCTCGAAATCAATATGGGAACCATGAGACAGTTTAGTAGTGTTTGAACCGAGAAACTCATGGTCAGGAGGCATGATGTCTTGTGTTGGGTAAGAATGTTTTATAATTTTTTTGATATAATTTTTTTTAATAAAAAACACATCATGTTCAAAGATAAAATCTTGGTGTAATCCTTGTTTATAGATGATCTTGACCCATATAATGTACCCATCTTGTGTATTTTACAAGAGCATCAGTTATGCGAAGAGAGAAAAAAATAAAATTTCATTTTTTGTTTTAATGGATAGATTCCTTCAATGTTTTCATAAGAAGTAGTTAAAAAGAATCCTTATGTCAAGGATTCCTCTAATTAGGGTTGTAAGATGACCCACTTTAGATATAGGTCATGAAAATGAAAAACCAGTTCTTGGATATCCATTTTGGAACTCGCATACCATTTGATAAGTAGAACCATGCATGGATCTATTTGGAGACATAATGAGAAGATGGTTATAGGATTCAGTGAACATGATGGATATGATCTTAAGAGGACTCCACTTGAAGACATTGTGATATCATATTGAAAATTGTTAGGAATTTAAGGAGATAATTTTTTATAATAGTCGGCCATAGATAGTGTGATAAGAAATATCTCAAAAGAAGATATACATTCATTGTGGAATAATTTTCCGCACCCAATGGGTTTATGTCAGTTTTGTAGAAAGGAAATTATGGTACTTTAAATGTAATCCCAAGTGACCAGTATTATATTGGGTTAATCATTTTGACCTCTGAGATTGAAATGAGGGCCACAATCATTTTCCTAGACAATGACAAGCCATATTATTTCAAAAATCATTTAATGAGTGTCATTAGAATAATATATACTTGATTTTTTTAAGAAATTATGATTGTTTCAGTGTCATTAAACTAAATTGTCTGTTCAAAGATTAGGACCTAAGGTGGGGAGTACATTCTGATGTTTGATAAAAGAGATGATGATGGCATTGTGTCTCAGGATGGATGGCCTAAGTTGTACTCTATATGAAAATTTTATAATTTTTTTGGTCATTGTCCTAAGTTTGAATGTTTTATGTACCATTTTCTTAAAGTTTATCTTAGTGGGTGTTAGTAATTCTGATAGGCAATATTACTATTTGAATGGAACTTCTTGACCCAAGTAGATTATGGGTTCTTTACATTATTCCGTCAGGCTTCTAGAGGATGTGATGTTATAAGGTTGTGATATTTTATCATCCATTATTTTGAACTAGGTTAAATATAACCAATATTTTTTAGCCTTTATTATTTTGTAAATTTGATGAATATTTAATTGAACATTAAAATATTAATATACACTTAGGAAATATTTGAAATATTTTTTTGTATGTGTTTAAAGAACCAAGAGGTTCCTCATATGTTCAAATTATCCTCAAAGGGATTAGACCCTAAATGCACCCATTTTTTGAGAAACTGAATAAGTTGTATGGTTTTTCAAAATATAAGTTAAACAGTGCGGCACAACCTTATATACCAATTTATTTTGGGGCATGATTTTCTTAAACTGTGAAATCTATTAATATTAGCTATGTGACATGGTTTTGGTGTGTAGGGGTGACCCGAATGGGATGTGCATGGTATTCCCAATCAAGGAGCATAGAACTCACATTTAGTTCCACATAACAAGTACCTCGGCATGGTTAGGTTCCCAACTTGGGTATACCTTTCAAACAAATTGAGAAAATTTCATATTCCATGGTTAATAGGTGCACATGGTAGGTTCACGATTTTCCTAACCACATTTCAAAATTGTGATTCTATTGAAAATATATGGAAAAATAGTTTTAAAATAAATATTTTCATGTCTCCACCTATATTTTACTTCCATCTTCATAACTAGTAGGGTTCTGCTTGCGATCCTCTCTAACCTCCTAGGATTTCCACCTCTTTTTTCTAACCTATGAATCAAACATTTCATAGTTTGTTGGAACCTTTTTGGTAAGATATCGAATCATTAATATTCTCTTGTTCATTTATCTTTCCATATAAAATGAAAACTACATGTGACATGTTTCACACTATTTTCTGAGTGATTAATGATTATTATAATTTATTAAAATATATCTTGAATGAAAACATATTTTTTTATTAGTAGACCATCCCAAGAATGAGTTATTTTGTCTATATGATATTCCATATTTTCGAAATTGTTATATTATATTGACATTGTTCCATACATAACACTTTCTGGGTGTTGCAATTAAAATATAAATGCATTAAATTAAATTCTAATACCCATAATAAAAGGTGGGAGGAAGTGACCTCAACCCGAACTACCTCTTTAGGTGGTTAAAAATAATGATTAAAATTTATTTTCCCATCTAAGGATTCAACCACATTCTCAGAGTGTTATTATATTCCATCGAACATTTATAATTCCTAATTAATTAAAATTTTATTTATAAACCATATGATCCTAGGTGATATGATTATTTCCTAACATTAATTCATAAAAATTATTATTAATTAATTTTTTCAAAAGTTGTCATCAAAACTTGTATTGGTTAACTATATTATGTCATTCTTATAGGACTGACCACCATAGTCATTTAAATTTTAAGTTTTGATATAATTTTGTTTATTATTTTCCGATACATGTATTACATCATAGGAATTCCTTGGAAAAGCTCATAGGATGTTTGAGATTATAATTCCCATTAGTGATTCCTGGTTCTATACTAGAGAAGCATGGATTTTCATATGTTACTCCCTGAGTGACACTTGAGTACCTTTTTATTAAATGCTTTGGATGACCTCATAAGATGAGGAATTATATACATGTCCATTATTATAACATTTACCTGTGGTAACATTATGTGATGTTTAGAAAACTCATCTTGGAATCCTAGGATGATATCTATGGGTCCTAGGACTACATTATATTTATCTCCTTCACCAGTAGATGGAATTTTTCATAGATATTCTGGCTTATGATGAAGTATGTATGATCCACCAGCTGTCCATGAGGAACCTAATCCATTCTAGTTTATATTTATTTATTTCCCTCCATATTGATATTCTAGAAAACTACTTATTTTATATAAATATACTAGATATAATTAGACACTATATGGGATAGCCTATTGAGCATATCTCGCCCAATGTTTGGGCATCCAATGCAATGTGGTACTCGAACAAACCTCATTGTTTCCTAATCAGGTTCATAGATTGTTTTTTCTAGTTATTATCCTTATAGGTTATGGTAGAGTACAAAAGAAGAGGTCTGGGATACTACTCATGAATCTATTAGAGTTAACTACTGATTTTTTTTTGTTTTTTCTTTACATATTTTTTTATATATCACATAATTTATGTCTGTCTATACATTTTATATATTCATGACTGATCATGTATTCATTTATTATTGATTTACAATGATTAGTATATTTGGATGGATTTATTTATTTTTTCCACTATATTTATTCTTGATACAGAGGTTATAGTTTTTTTAATGTACCTATATTAGACACTAGATTCTAGTCGACTTCCTCTTGCATACAGGAAGGCAACCTTTAGGCATAGTGCCCAACTATTTTGGGGAACCATTTTAGTGGCTCAGGGGTTGAGGTGCTACATTTGTGCTTTCATGATATCATTCTTAGATTATTATTTTTAAATTTTCATGAGGAAGTTTGATATTATATTATTCCAATACTATTGTATTGAAAATATAGTACTGTGACAACCATAGATTTTTTTAAGATAATACTATATTCAAAAGCATAAGAAATACCCTACTCCAACCCAAAACACCCTGGTGATTTAAATATGATTGATATAAACTACTTTTTTAATCTATGTGAATGAATACGATTAATGAATTTATGATATATATATAGTACATACTCAAAAATAAACGTATTGATAAATTAGCATAGAATAAGTTGTCAACTTTTTCTTCAAAACATGTTTTCTTAAAAAAAGAATTTTCTTTGCTTTTGATAAGAATATATTATCATTAATTTTTCAAAATTTTATACATTTTTTTTTAAAATTAAAATATTTTTTAAAACAAATATTTCAACCTTTACGGTGAAAATGTTTTATTTTTATAAAATGGATGAAGTTTTCAGTGAATATTAAAAAATATTGATTTTTTATATATTGTCATTTATTTTCATCAAAGAGAGTTATTTATATTCCTCAATATAGTATGTTTTTGGTATCAAAGATAAGTATTGAAAATTATATTTTAAATAATGTAATTAATTTCATTTAAATGAATAATTTTCCTTATTTTGGTATATGTTTATTTTTATGCTCAAAAGAGTAGTTTTTTAAGATTATTTAAGTGTAGAATGTTTATCGTTATAATTAATTAAAATAACCACTTATAAGGATATATTTATATAAAACGTAGGTTTTTTATTTATATTTATCTATTTACATTAAATTAAAATCCATATATTTTAATTTATAGTCATATAGTTAATATAAAATCATTTCTTTCATGAAAATAATCATATTTCTAAAAAAAGTTTATCATCGCATATTTAGTGAATAATTTTAAGTTAAATTATCCCATTATATAAATTTAATTAGATAAAATGTATCCCATATTCTGAATCAAAATAATTTATTTTTTTTAATATGGAAAACACAATTTTTTGTCATAATTAACAGTTAAAATAATAACAATTAATTATAATTGTAAGGTTTATACAGTTTTATCTGGGGGTTAAAATAAATGATATGTGTTAAAATAAACTGGAAAATTTTCCAAATTCAATTTTATGGACATATTAAGATCTCATATAAATTTTTGTTTGAATAATATCCATTATGGATCCATATTCGCAAGAAACTGACATGACATTATTGAAAAACATTAAAAAATTATAAGTGAGCTACTAACCTATATTATAAAATACACCTCCTCTCCCATTCTTTTCACACTTAAAACCAATTTTTTATTTTTACCTTCCATTAAAAATTACATACTCAGTTTTATACCCACATCATAATGTTACTACTTTGATTATAAATCCAATCTAGGAAGGCTTTAGTTGAAATCCAAATGTGGTTATCTGAAGAAGAGGCATCTTTCTTAAAAGGGTTTTTTTATTCATCTTCCAACTCATTCAATTATTACTAAATAACAACGATGAAATATTAAAAGTATCATCCATATATAAATATTTTGTTATGTTTATTTAATAACCAAAATTAATATCCTCCTCTATTAAATGGGAAATGAAATAATCATTTCTGTGTTTAATAGAATGTCACCTCATGAACCGTTTTAATTTATTCTCCATCATCTACTATCAAGACTAATTTTGATTCTGGATTTAATATATATGGGATACTAGTAAAATCATTATTTAAAATTAATTTTTACCTTATTTTCTTACATTTTCATTAATTAAGATATGATAACGCCAATCATGTGTGCGTGTGGATTACCATATACACTAAGCAATGTGATTCATTTTTTACCACATCAAATGGATGACATATATATATATGTTTATTTAATGAAATAATATTATATTTATTATTTAATTATAATTATATAAAGATAAAATAACAGTTATATTCTTTCCTTCCTGATTGATGGAAATGTTGCTCATGTCCATATACGACCTACCGTCTCTATAATTTTAATATAGTTCATATTTAATTTCCATATTTCAGAGTTATTATAGAAGGTATAATTGATGTATAAAAATTATAATTGTTTCAGGAATATTATTTTTATATGATGAATAATTATCTTATTCACTGTAGTTAACCTGCCTAATTCATTTTGGACATGTAATCTCATTATCCTCAAAATGAACGACCTGAAATTATTTGATTTAATTATTAATTATGACATAGTAACAAATAAACATTAAAGGAATAATAAAAATTAAAAAGGTTCATATAGAAGTAAATAATTACGATATGTTTTTTATTCATGAATATAGGTAACACACATGACGATTTCAGCTTGAGGTAAGGGATCTCTCAGAACCCCTCTATTATTTTGGTTATGGACTTTCTCTCTCTAACTCACTTTCTATATATATTTAATGTTATGGAATTATTCAAAATTCTATATATATTTCCCTCCTTTTATTAGGTAATACATTTCTTATGTTCTTTTCTAAGATTCCATCTTTAGAAAATTTTCTTTGATTATGATATGAGAAAAGATTATGCATCCCATTTCATTCCTTAGATAAGTGACATGTTTATGACTTATGATTGAATTCCCATTTGGGAACACATAATCAGTGATATTTTATAAGTGGTATTCTTTGATATTTTTCTAATTCATTTGGTAAATCTGTAGTCTGATGAGACGTTATGTATGGGATTAAGGAGTAAACCTAATCTAGTGTGGGACTATGTCCCCTTTGTTTTCTAGGAAATTATCCTTTACAAATGTTAATGTAATTTTTTTATTAAATCCAAATTTTTTGTTTCCATGATCATTATTTTATTCTCCCATGCGATTAATCATGATAAATCTCTTTTATGACATCATTTTACAACATTGAATCGCATGTTTTGATACAATATCATGTTTATTCCCTTACTAGGATTTAAAGCCCACGCATTATTCATATTTTCTCCCTAGGTTATTGAATCATGTTTTTAGATTTAGAGGAGATATAAGATCTCATTATAGAGATTAAAATATTTTCTATTAGCTTTAGTCTCATTTTTATGCATTACGAAACTCATCTTCCAAATAAATTTTCATTTTTAATTCTTTTTTTATTAGTGGAAATTTATGTTGAAAATCATATAATAATATGTGAAAAAAGGATTGTGCCTATATAGTTATTATCAGATCATAGAATTGTTATTTTTTGTTATTTATACTAGACTAATTTATTGTGGACCATATGGATATGTAAAAGGATATGACTATGTATATAAAAATATCCTGAAATTTTTGTGAAGTATAGAGCGAGTCGGTTCCATGAAATTTCATTTCCTATCTAGATAATACAGGTATATATTTCTCTGAGATAGTTTTTTGAAGGATTCATAGCACCAAAAATGGAACACTAGGCTTGACTCATTCATCACAAGGTAAAAAACAATATTCCTTGTTGTGCACCTAACTTTAAACTCATTGGGGATAGATTTTGGATATTCACAAACTCATTACAATCCATGATAAATCACTTGAATAAATTTTTAGTTTAGAATAAATAATAGAAAAAATTAATAGAGGTAACCTAGGGTGAATTTTAATGACTCCTAAATGAGGATATATTTTTCCTTTATAATGTGTTCCTCCAATGTTTATATGATTTTCTTTTTCATATTAATATATTCTAATATGGTTTTTATTTTTTTTAGTTAATGGAATGAAATAGTAGAATACATTTTACAGACTAATTTTATTGTATATGTAATGATTGAGCCGATGGTGTTCCGAACCATATTGAAGAGGAATATATGTATCTTATGACTGTATCAGATCAATAGGCTCATGTAATGAATAATAACTTAAATCAAGCAGAACACAATCATCCTCTTAATAAGGATAAGTATATAGGTGAGGGTCTAATATAATAAAGTCCCTTAACCATTAGTGGATCATATAATTCCATAATCATTGAAAAATGTATTAAATTATCTGAGAATAAATTATTTATCCTCCAATGCATTAAAAAAGGGACTGTTTTTCTATATGTTTATCACATTGAGGGTGAAATATATCAGTGTGGAAACAGATCATGAAAACAAAGTCCATATTGTATATTACTTTTATGGAATGAGAAGACATTATGAAAATATTTTTCAAAAAATATTTTCAATAAACTCTTAAACATATATTGGATATGGATTTTTGTGATCAAAATAAAAAAGTAAGATGATTCTATAATGGAGATTGAAGAAAACATCACAAGGATTTCATGGCATTCCTTGAGATTTTTAATAACCACAAAATGTATGTTGCACCTTTCCTCTAGAGGGTTAAATATGAGTATATGAAAATAGTTAATGAATTGGGACATTGAATGTAATGAATAGGCTATGTTTTGTTCTGTGAAAGTTGAGATGGAGATTGGTGACTCCAAGTGGTCTCGTTGGAGTAATAATAAAAATAATAAAATATTGTCTTATTTAGGGGTATCAGTAGATAAATACCAATGGGGGAAGAAAATAAAACATCCCATATAGAAATTTTATGGAAAAAAGCATCAATGTTACTATCTTATGGGAACCAAAATATGCTCCATGAGTGAAAAATAGGGGCTTACAGCTAATCAGTGTCAATGGTAAATGAACAGTCACACTAATGGGGAAGAAGAAAAGAAGTAAGAGATAAAAACCTTTACTATGGTAAATGTTTTTTAACTATATGTACCAGACTAATTACATAACATAATTCCATAAAAAAAGGGTTTTTAGAGAGAATTTATTATAACAACCTCTAAGCCAGCAAGAAAGGGAATATTCTATCATTACTAATAAGGTTGATGCTAAAAGTGATGTGGTGATAGGTTTTCTAGTTATTAATTCAAGAAAAGTGAACTTACATTTTTATTTGGGATATACTCATTCATTATGATCTTATAATTTTAGTATAACTATAGAAAAACCACCTCAAAACATTAGTGTTCATCTATTAGTGTGAAAATAAAGCTGATAAATTATTACATGTCAAATATATAAAACCTCCCTATCCAATGTTTGTGGACTAAATCTACCATGAAACGCCATCATTCCTTTTTTACGATAGTTCGAAACTATATTCATCATCGATTAGTTTTTATTATATAATTAAAAATTCTATAATCATGTGGGGAATTTCACTCTTCACATCCAATGCCATCCTCTGAATCTATAAAATTTTAAGGAGGATGAATATCCTTTGGAACATTCTTCTCATGTGTGGATATTAATAACTTATATGAAATAAAATCTAGTTCAAATTATTAATACCACTGACAGAATCATGCTCGAAAACATTACCAATTTTATTTATTATAGTTATGTATTCGTTGAATAGTTTAATGGTATTCATCCTGACTGAATGGTTGAGTTTGGAATAAATATTATACAAGGATATTTTCCAATATCAAAGTCTCCTAACTGAATGGACACTATTGAGTGCAAGAGATGAAGAAGTGGTTACATTATAATCTTGAAAGGGGGTTTTTTCACCAGAGAGCTTAATCACGGGGTGCAATGGTCCTCTTCATCCTGAATAAGGATGGGTTAAGGTGCCTCTTTATTGATTATCATGAACACAACAAAATATTAATAATGAGAATGTATCACATACGATAAAAAGAAAATTTTTTGATAAACATTTTCTGGATCAATATTTCTTTAAGGTAGAACATTGGTTTGGATATCACCAAGTAAAAGTGAAGAAGGCTGATATTTGAATAACTACCTTCCAAATCATGTATCGACATTATATATTCATAGTGATTCCCTTAAAACTCACCAATGCTCCATCAATATTTATTCTTTTATTGAATATATTCTTTAGAGATTACCATGATATGTTTTTGGTGGTATTCATAGATGATATTCTTATATAATCCAAATCCATTGAGTAGAATGAGAAGCATTTGAGTATTGTGATAAAATGATTGCAATAGGATATGCTGTATTCAAATTAGTGTAACTATGAGTTTTGTATAAAAAAGTTTCAATCGTGGAGAATAATATCACCATATAAAGGATATCATTGTTCTCTTTTAAGATAATGTAAATTGAGGACTAAGACAAAAAAATATGTAATGAAGATAATTAGATTTCTATGACTAGATTGGTTTTATCGATTTTTTTCAGAAACTTATAACAACTAAAAAACATTAAAACCAAGATGTCTTGGAAGGGGTGATATTTTTCAAGACCAGGGAATGTGAAGAGAGTTTCAAATAATATAAATAGAGTTTTATCACTGAAATAGAACTTACACTACAAAAAGGTGGGGAATATTTGGAAGTATACACCAATGATTTAATGAAGGTATTGGTAGGTACATCAATAAAGAATTATAAATTTATAGCATATGCATCAAAGAAGTTCACTGTTCATTTGAATACCTATATCACACATGATCTAGAGTTTTCTGTAGTGATATTTTCATTTAAAATATTGCACTATTTTCTATATGTGGAGAATTGTGAAATATATATCTACCATAACTTCCTGAAATGTATATTCACATAGAAAGATCAACATAAGTTGTAGTAATTTTGGTTAGTGCTAATAATGGACTATGAATGATCAATACATTATCATATTAAGAAATGAAAAAAAGTGGTAGATGCTCTACGTAGAAAAGGTATGAACACTGTATCAAAAATATGAATTGAGATGGATCCAATTTTCATATAAATTCAATGGATAGACATGTGAATTGTAAAGAAAGTATAATTATATTCATTTGTTTAATTATTTCTCAAACAACACTTCAAGAAAATTTTAAAGGATTCTAAAATAGACGACAAAGATGTTTAAAATATGGTGGAAGATTTATGAATATGGAAACCCGTAGAGTTAATTTTTTTTGAAAGAGGTATATGATTTAGGTTGGGAATATATGAACCATATGATCTTGAGATAATGAGAGAGATGTGGAATGATGCTCATAGATCTACCTTATCTGTCCACCTAGGGAGAATGAAGATATATAAAAATAACTGAGAGTACTATTGGTGGGATAATATGAAGAAGTAGGTCACATAATATACATCAATGTTTCTGCTATGTTATAAATGGAAGGATAAATTCAAAAATTAAATGGTGATGATGTAACCATTACCCACCCCTACATGTAAATGTCAAAACATCACCATGTACTTTTTCATTAGTCTTCTGATGTTATCTAGAGTAAATAAAACTATATGGTTTTTGGTGGATGGCCTTATGAATTCTAATCACATCATTCAAATGTTATTGTATTTATCACTCGATAATGTTTCAATGATATACATCAGATATTCTAGAAGGAAAAAACGGAACACGACTATCAATTATATCTAACCAATATTCACGATTTACAACCAAGCTCTAGAAGATTCTCCAAAATTCTATAAATAATGAATTGATCATCAATATAGATTTTCACTTCCAAATTTATGGACAATCTAAGAGAACTATTAAGACACATGAATACATGTTCATATGTATCTCAATAGAATTTAATGGGAGATGGGATAAAAATATTTCAATAGTCGAGTTCTCTTATAATAATAATTTATAATAAAGAACCCAAATAGCCCCATATGAATCCAATTATGTGAATATATGTAGAACAGATTCATTTTTGGATGAATATTGTAAATGAATGCTTTTGGGACCATAAACAGATGAGAATATGGTAGATAAGGTCAAGACTATTCAGTAACAGACGTGGACTTTGAAAAGTTGAATGAAGAGTCATACTGATGATCATCGTTGAGACCCAATGTTTGAGGATAGGGATATAGTTTTTCTCTAGGTATATCCATAGAAGATAGTAATTAAATTTGGAAATAAGGTACAGATAAACAAAAGTTACATTGACCTATTTTATATTTTTGATCGCATTGTATTTGTAGCTTATCGACTATAACTCATGCCAACCATTTTAGAGGTGAACAATATATTCCATGCATCCCTACTATGAAGTTCTATACTACATCCATAATATGTAATAATTTTATCGTAAATTCAACTAAAAATGAATTTTCTTATGTTTATTAGTTGATGAAGATCTTGGACCATATTGAAAATGTCATACAAAACATGAGAACTCTCATAGTCAAAGTACTATAGGAAAACTAAAAAAACATTGAGGGAACCTTGTATCTAGAGGAAGAAACAAATCAGAAGTACCATAACCTATTTTCACCTTATTATGTAATAATAAATTTTTGGTTTAATAGTATTTATAGGGGGAATGTACCAACCAGATATTTTAAAAAAAGATAACATTGTTTAATAATATATATAACACAAAACACAGATCTAAAATGATCCATGATTATTTAAATATGATTGTAACCTAGCTAAAAAAATCATTCTCAAATAGGAATAATTTATTTAGGAAATATATATATATATCATACTCAATATATATGTATTAGAAAATTCTCAGGTAATAAGAACTATATTTTTAATTTAGAATATATATTTCATTTAATTTTTCCAGAAAATAATATAATTATTTTATTTAAATTTCAGAAACATTATTCCAAAAAATGAAATACAATTTTAAAATCATCATATCATAAAAAATTTGGGTATCATTTTTGGATTTTTTAAATGAATGTTTTTATGTGAATAATGATGATTGATGTTTTTAAAAAAAACACCCATTTAATTTTATTAAATAACTTAATTTAATCATACCACTATAATTTGGATTTATTATTAATGTTACATGTAAACCATTTTATTTATAATAATCTATTTAGTTTTATTTAAATAAGTAATTTCCCTTATTTTTGTATAAAGATATATTATACTACAATATATAGTTTTATAAAATCTATTTTTGGTAAATATTGTTTATCCTTTTTAATTAATTAAATTAAACATTTTTATGGAAATATTTAGATAAATTTATTAAAATATATATAAATTTCTATTAATTTATATTCATATAGTAATTATTTCAAGTCATAGAGTAGATATAAGAGAATCTATTGATCGAAATAACATATATTTAACTAAAACCCCTTTTCTTATAGTGTAATGTGTGTTAAATATTGATTTTTTATTTTTGAAATTATATGAGTTGGATTTTGATAAAATTTACCCCTTACTTCTATTTATCATAATTAATATTATTAAATAAGTGTAACTTTTTTTGTCATAATGAATATTAAAAATTATAAAAAGTATTCACTACAATTAATGATAAAATGGGTTTACCAGTTGTTAAAATAAATAGAATAGGGTTAAAATAAACTAAAAACATTCCAATATATAATTTCTAGAAATATTTCATCCTTATAACATATTATTTTCTAATATGATCCATTTTGGAGCACTTTTCCCAAGAATGTTACATGAGATAGTTCAAAAACGTAGAAAACATAGAAGCCTGGAACTCACCTAAATTATAAAAAGGATCATCCTCTTATATTATTTTCAGACATAAAATTTTTATGGTTCAGTCTATCCATAAAAATATTCCTTCCTTACATCCATTACCACATCCTATAATAATTTTACTATCATTAATCATATTTAAGAAGACATTATTTACAATCCTAAATAGATTGTCCAAAGAAAATGTATCCTTCTTAACCAAGCATTTTTATTTTATTTTTTCTAATAAATTTTTAAAATAATAATACATAATGAATATATAATACAACAATTATATATAATATAGTTATATTTAATTATTTTAATGTAACAATATACAACCATGACATCATTTATAAAATGGGAAACCAAACCATCATTCATGTGTTTGGTGGCCTCCAAACTCCTGAACTGATGTAATTAGATTTCATTAATAGCCTATCATGAATCATTTTGACTAATGGTTTAATTTATATGTGGTATATTCATGAAATATTTATCATTATGTGAATATAACATATCATATATTTTCTTACATTTCAATTCATTGAAATATGATCTTGACGTTCATGGGTGCTTGTGGATTACCACAACCATGAAGAGATGTGATTGGTTTTTCCTACCACATCACATGGATTGTATATATAAAACTATTTAAAGTAAGTATAATATAATTATTATAAAATTATAATTCTGTTAATATAAAATAGAACCTACCTTCTTTCAATCATCATTGTTCTAAAATTGAAATGTTACTAATGCATATGTATGACCTACCATCTCTATTATTGTAACATAGTAGTTTTTTCATAACCACATTTCATGTTAGGTTTTAAATATTTTGTATATATATAAATAATAATTTTTACATTATTATTATTCTATATATGGTTTAATAATTAAATATTTGATGATAGTAAACCTGCAAAATTAATTTTGGATATTTGAGCTGATTATCATCAAACAATCCAGTGTGAAATTAATTGATTATGAAGTTAATTATGAAACACTAAAAAATTTAAGGGAATAGTAAAGATGAAAATATTCTCAAGAATGTAAATAATTTACATAAATTTATTATTCAGAATTATATGAAATACATGTGACATGTCTGTCTTGAGGTAAGGGGTCTCTTTAAACCTCACTTTTCATTGGGTTATGACCATTCTCTCTCTAACTGTATTTCAGTCTCTATTTATTTTATGAAATTATTTTAAATTGTGTTTAAATTTATCTCACATAAAAAAATATATTATTCTCCCCTCAATATATGGGTTAATTCATTCATTATGTTTTTTCCTCAAATGCATTCTTTATGAATGTTCCCTTGATTATGATATGAGAAAAGATTATTTCCAAATAAAATTCCATGGGTAATTCTTATGTTTATAACATATTCTTTATTTAGTTTTTGGTATAAAAAAAATAATTCACATGTTATGATGTGTGTTTTCATACATTGATCCAAGGTAATCCTTTAGTCTCACGAGGCATTATGCATGGAATTATTGAGTAAACCGAATAAAATATGGGGCTCTCTCCATTATGTAGTTTTGGAATGTATCATTGACATTTGATTATTTCATGATTAATGTTTCTTCAAAATTTATTATATTTACAAGATATTTTTATTCCATTATTATTATGTTATTCTCCCATTATATTATTCATTATATTTCTCTTTTATGATATTTTATTTTATCTTTAACTCACATGTTATATTACCTTATCATATTTATTCTTTATAGGGATTTATTTCCCACCCCATTTTTTTGTGTTACCCAAATTTTCCAATGTAGTTTTTAGAGGCCTATGTATATTTTGTGCTCATTATGGAGATTAAAATAATTTCATTATACTTTAGTCTCATCTTGATGTATTCTGAAACTACTCTCCTAAAGAAACCATGACTTTAAAATCCCTCTTTTAAATTAATAGATATATATGTTGAAAATCATGTGATAATATTTAAAAAGTATTATATAATAATAATGAAATTTTAGAAGAATATCTACATCTAATGATGAATAATCCTAATGATTAGTGTATATTAGATTTAGTAGAGTGTGAAGTGAAAGTATTTGACGAATCTGTTGTTCTGGTATAAATAATAATGTGATCCCTTATAAAGCGATGTGTATAATTACTACTCAATCATTATGATCCAATTTTGGTAATTTTTAATCACTATAATTTTATAGTGATATGAAAATTTCTGTACAAAAAAATAGTTGGACACAGAAAGGTGTTGGAACCCACATCATGGATAAACCGTGAACACTTTAATGTGTTATATTTATTTTTCATATTGAATAAATAAAGGAGAGGAAAGTATCTGAAAAGTAAAATCATAAAATTAGTAGGCCACAGAGGTCTGATTACAAAGGAATATTTTCTAATAGAAAAAAGGTAATATTGTTTCATCCCCATATCAATTGTATCCAATGTGAGATGAACTCTTTAAAATGATAAAAAGTATTTTTTTTATTACTGATGGTTTGTGCTGTAATAAAATCACATCCATATGAACGTATTAATTATAGGAAGTTACATTTAATTTTAATAGTTGGAAATTATTTCATAATAAGTTTATTTTTTAAGAAAGTTATACATTTATTTTATTTTTCATCCATGGACTGTAATAATCCCATTTCTGACATGTTATACTTTTTTTTGAAAAATAATGTGACACAAATGATTATGAAATGAATCAAAAGATTTTATAAATTTGGTATAATTTTTTTTTCATATTGAATAATCTATTGTAAAAGTGACCATTTCCAATAAATATCCCTCCCTTGGACACAATAAAGTTACCTACCTAAAATATAATATTAAACCCATGATGTTCAATAATCTTCATGAGTCTATGTTGATATAAATTCATTAAAATACAATAAATCTTTTATGGTGAGGATATTTACCGAGTTAAACTGAAGATCAACCACTCCCTTACCATATTTGTTTATACTTTAAATGTTACCCATGTAGAGATGTTTCCAATATATGATTGATTACATAATTTTGAAGTGATATTTGTTATTGTACATGTTTCATGTTGCACTAAAATCAATCCACAATTAATAGTCTTCCTCAAGCATATTCACTTTGAAGATCATAGATGAAAGGTTATATTTTTAGGAACTGCTACCCTATTTCTTCATATAGTGACGGTAGTCCAATTAAAAGTTTCCCATCTTTCCACACAATTAGAATGAAACTTTCAATTTTTTCAATTCAACCTTTCATTTTGAACGATTGTTTTGATGTTTTCTCCCTCCAGGGACCAAGATTGATCCACTCCCTCAGACACGAGGTCATTGTAATTATCATCCTTATGCTCATTTACCTCCTCATGCTTTATATATTCCTCTTATATTTGTAGGTCAATTTGTAACTCCTTAAGTGAAATATATTCAATATAATGATTTATATAATGTATAAAATTCTTCGATGAAGGATGGATCATAAAAATTATGGACATGATAGTGATCTCATCATCTATAGTGATTTTATCTTAAGGAATTGTAATAAACATTTTATTTCATAGATATTCTATATGATAGATCTGATACCTATCATTTTATTGAAATATATATTCTTACTAGGACTTAATTCTTTATATATACTCACTGATATAATTTCTCTCCATGGAAAATCATATCTCATTTTTAGATAGAAGATTTTTATATGTGACAAAAAAGACATTATCTAAAGAATTGAGTATATAATATCAACACAAGAGATCATTCCTATTGTATTTTTTACTATTCTAGAAACACGAAGTTTCTCATCATTATATGTGGGGAGATCTGGATTTTAGAACACATTCACTAATTTTAGAGCTACAATTATCAAATACATCTAATTTTTACCTCATTCGATGTTGTTTCCAAAACATTTCTCCACATTCACAGCATCACATTGTCAATGTTTATGGAATGTACTCATAATATTATTGGTGATATTATCAGTGGGTGATGGATATAGAATTTAATATGGATTCTTGTATATGGAGCTCAATGAGGAATGTTACATTGTCTCTTTACTTAAGAGTATATTCTCCCCCACTAAATCTATAATTTTCCATGTTTTCGGTGAACCCCGTTATGTTAAAATGGAGGATCGATATTAGTCACTAGTAAAATCTAGGTATCATTACTTATAGATGATTTTGAATTATTATAGTAATGAAAATATTTTCTGGTTCCACACAAATAAAATTAATTTTATTCTTGTGGAATAATTTTTAGATGAATCTCTATTGAATAAAGGATTAGATTGACTAATAATGGTTGTATTTAATTTTCCAATCCAATGGGGACTCTTTTTTATAATCATAGAAGAAATCATTCAGAATATGAATCATACCCCCTTATAATTGGGTTGATACCTTTCATGTAAATTCATGAATTTATTGTTTTAATCATATCGGCCACATCACACCCAATCCAATATGTGGACCACATTTCACCCTCTTGTGAATAGACATGACTTCTAGTGAACATCCATGTCAATTCAAACATATTTTTCAATACAAGATTTGAAAAATAGTCTTCACTATTCAAAAATAAAACAAAATAATTTAAATATTAAAAAAACATTTAAAATCTAACAGATTCATCACCCATAGTGAAAGAATTCTCCAATGAAGTGACCACACCATTAGTTACTGGATCATCCCCTATGACACATCCCTAGAATATGAATTATATGTTTTTACTAACATTAATGAAAAATTAATTTTCATAGAGTCTATTTTACTAAAAAGAATTAGGACCTATGTTTTGCATCAAAATCCATGACACTTGGTTGTGGTGAGATTGCATATTTATAATTGTAGAATCTCAAATGTAAATTGGAAAGATAAATTTAATGATATATAAAGATAATATAATAGTATACAATTAACTAGTTTAATATATTTTTGAATTAATTAAAATAATCATCACTTCCTATAAATCATTAAAATATATACTTGACATTCCAAATTTAAAATATATTACATGAATATGAGCACTAGGAGTCACCTTTGTGAATATATCTATAAATTGTTCTGTAGTTAAAAGATTTCTGATAGTAATTATCATATTCTCATATATTTCCCAAGGGAAATAGTGAATGACATGAATTGGACTATTTTGATATTTATAAAGGGGTGTATGGTGATTTTTGTTTAGAAACCACTAAACTTAACTAATTTTTTTAAAAATAATTATGTCTTGTACAATCAAAACAAGGAATTTTAAGAAATAGAGAACCCAAAACAAAAACAATTCCTAAATTCTACATTTGTCTCCCTAATATATTATTTAATACACTAACCAAAAATATCACAATGAATAATCAAGAAATATTCAATTATAATATAAGGGATTACTTTAACATTAATAGATAAAATAACTGATAATGTTTAGATTTATCACCACCAAAAAAGCCACTAATAAAGGAATTTTTTTTTATTTTATAAAAGAGATGCAAATTTTAGCATTATCATCACCATTTTATCCTTGATAAAAGTTATAGTTAAAAAATAAATATATCATTAAGAAATAATATATTAATATATTAATATATTTAAATTGATATAAATATAATATAATTTGTTATAAATGATTTATATAAAACTAAATATGAATTCAAAATTATTATATAATATATTTAGTTAAAAAAACTCATAAATATTGAAAAATTATTAATAAAAAATAACTTTGTAATTATTATTGTTTAATAGTTATTTCATTATAAAAAGATTTCAAAAAAATTCAATAAATTAATGAATGATCTAACATTCATTGAAAACATGAATTCAACTTCATATATCCATAAATTTTCACTTAGAAGACTATTTGGGCTATAATATATGTCAAATCAAATCTTCTAAAAAGATATATGATGTGGTTACATGGAGGAGCCATGTTTGTCTATTTTAAGTCTAAAATTCCTAGAGGACATCCAATGATCAGTTTTTTATGCTACCCTAATTTTTTTAAATTTTGAAGAAATTTTAACCACATATAGAGGGTGTTCTTGAATTTTTTGGTGAAGACTGAGTTCATTATTTGGGTTTAGTTACATGTGGATGTTATGGTGTTTTAATTTTATCATTTTTCATATTATAGTTTTGTTTATAATTAATTATATACATATATTATTACCATTACATGTAATAAGTCAATTTTACAAATAAATATATTATGATATTTACATAAATATTTATTTCAAAATATACAATTCTTATAGAAGTATGTATTTATTATTTATTTCACTTAAAATAAAATTTTATTCATTTTACTTACCGAAAAAAATGGATTAATATATATATATATACACCTTTCAAGTAATTTATATAAATATATATATGTGTATGTAAATAAATAAATAAATATGTAAGTGAATATTCTAATATATGTTCATAAATACATAAATGTAAATATTTATGAATGTGTGTGTTTGTGTAAATATGTTTATGTTTGGGTGTGTCAAAATTTTGTAAATTCATCATATGTAAATGCATTTTCATAAATATACCATTATCATTAAATATATTATATTACATATTTACAATAAATATTTATAAATACATTATAAAAAATTATATCTAAGTATATAATTAAATCTAAATATGTATAAATATATTTCAAAATATATAAACAAATAAATATATCTATAGATATGTGTAATATTTTTATCTTGATATATGACATGTAGAAATATTTTAAAATGTATTTAAATATAATTATATAAATCGTATAGATATAATTATTTTCAATTTTATTTAAAACTAGATTGAAGCATTTTTTACATTGTAGATATGATTGAATATATATATATATATATACTTATACAAATGTTTATATAGTGTTTATATATTCATGTGTGTGTGTGTATTACCAAGTTGATATATAGTTATATTTTTTTTTCTAATATATGTAAATGAATATTATTATGAAATATATTCAAAAAAATGAATTTATATATATCTATTTATATCATATAGATATTCACAGATACATAAGTACAAATACGCAGAGACAAACATAAATTTTATAAATTTATTTAAAAATTATTATATAATTTTATATAAATATTTTGATAAAAAATATTTATGAGTATAAAAAAAATATAAATACAATAAAATCAAGAAGAAAACAGGATATTTTAATAATAAACGGTTTTATATTAAACATTGATATCAGAGGTATATGTCCTGGCATGATTGAGTGAATGGGTAAAGGTGAAACGATCATGAACTGATAGGGGTCATGACCACTGAAAAAGGAGATGTTGTTAAACATCAAACATGATTGGGAGTGAGATATTTATGACAGAACAAACAAAGGGGGGGGATCAAGTGCTGACGAGGGGGGGGGGATTAGTGGGAGAACAAAATAATGCTTTTAAAATATTATCAGTGCTAAAAATAGCACTAATATATGTGATTTATATAAAATATTTTTTTAACTTTGATAAAAGTTTCATTTATTATTATTTTTTAGCATTAATAAAGTTTGTGATATTTGTAGGGAAGATCGAAAGTTAGATCTTTTTTGGAATGAAAAATCAGATTTTCAACATTGACTATATGGGTTTCTAAAATTTTATATATTGAAATCTTCTTTCCATTTCCTCTCCTATCGTATCATAAAAATAAAAGTCAAATAAATTAAAAATAAAAGGTATTGTAATTTTAAAATTGAAAAAAAATATTAATTATAAACCTAATAAATTTTGATAAATTAATATTTACTCGAATCAACAATATATAGTCGTTTTTTTAACTTATTACTTTTTTCTCATCATTATTTATTCGAAGACTACTTATTATTTCAGTCTAAGTATATCACACATCATATCGACACGTATTATATTCATAAATATCTCAATTAATTTTAAAATAGAATTTTTTATGATTTCATGTCAGTCAATGATAATTTTTATTCTTTGAACCATTACACACACGTTTTATGGTTTTAAAATAATAAAAATGTGTTTCTAATAATCCTAGTAAATTAAAAAACAGATATTCACATGGAGTCAGTTAATAAATTTTAAAAATATAGCTACATGTTTTCCTTATGTTTTCATGGTAACTAAACATGATTTTCTTTGTTTTAACCCCCAAACACACGTTTTTATAGACTACAAATCATTTAAAACTACTTTTTCTATTCATCTATGAACCACTCAAATTGGATTAACATTAATTTTTTCAAATATTAATAAAAAGTAATTAAAATATATTTTTTGTATGATATAATTCTAATTTGATGCCATTTTTATGGTTTTGACAATTACAAATTTAACACCCCAATATTTCATATTATGTTATTTCTTCAAAGATCTTCAATAACTTGCACTACTCGCAACACTGAGTTCAAGTGCACCACGACACACCAAACTAGCCGTTCAAAAGAGGGTATGAATAATATTAAATGAATTTTTAACTTTATATAATCTTTATCATTTTAGAATCCATATTATTAGTTTCTTAGGCATAATGTTAGAACAAATATATTTTTTCCGATAAAAGAAGCATTTTTAAAAAAATGCAATTTTACCGCCTTTTAATGGAAACCCATATTTATATCCAATATTTGAAACTTTTATATATTCAATTTGAAAAAATAAATTTCTTCTTTATAATCAGGACATAATAATTTCGTTTCAATAACTATTTGGTGTTTTTCTGATAACTTTCATATTTGAATGAATAGTGAAAAATACTATATTTTAACTGAAACCAACTTTTTTAATCAAAATAATTTTTAGTGTTAAATTATACATTTCAATGGTCTAGAAGTATAAAGAGATTTTATTTTTACCATTTAATCCAATACTGGTCATTGTAACCAATTTTACATTGAAATTGGATATAAACAAGTGTCAATCTTTTCATAGTTATTATTTCTTAAAAATACACCTTTTGGTTTTGACAACGATAATTAATTTAAAATTAATAAATGAAACATAAATGTTTTGAATTTGGTAAAATAGACATCATTTTTTTATTCGGAATAATGAAATTAGCCTAGGGTGAATTTTTTGTATTTTTTAAAAAACATTCAATTTTTGATGAATATTGAAAAACCCTGAGTTATTTTTTAAAACACGTTTTTAATTTAAATAAATATATATTTTATTTAAATTTATTTTAGGTAAAAATTGATACATAATACCTATATAAATTCATATTAATTCATTGGAGTTAGTTTATAATAATTTTGGATATATAAAAATTTTATCGAACATTTTACTGTCTTTTACCCACCTCCTAAGAGCATTTGAAAATTTAAATAAAACTAAATTTCACCACTTCTGTGAGTCAAATTTCAAAAATCCAAGAGTCACGTTTAATATCCAAAAGTAAAATATGGTTAAATAATATAAAAATAATTTTTGGTGAATAATATGTTTTTACTTTTATTTACCATGGTTTAAAGTAAATAGGGTAATTAAGGGTAAACATGATATTATTATTACCCTAACACATGTCTTAGTTCTATTAGATAAGTGTAATTCATCCAAAAACAACCTCAATAATAAAATATAACCGTTTAGGTCCACATGTATTAGATTAGTACATTTATTATTATTTAATTTAAAGAAGAGTTAAAAGTGTTAAATTCAAAGTTTATTAACTAAACCATTTTTAATATAGGGTTATTCATAAGATAAATTAGACTATAAATATTAATTAGAAATATAAAATGATTTCCTACATCATGGTATTTTATTTATAATTTTTAGACATTATATAATTAAATTTATTATGACATAATGATGATGTAGTAATTACCTTATTAATGAAACAATCAAATAAATGGTATTATAAATATTAAAAGAAATATAATTTCAACGTTTTTATGAAATACACGAATTTTCTAGGTTACTATGACATGTTAGGGATGTTTAAACTTATATTTTTTGAAGTAATAATGTTTTAATGACATTCACAAAAATAGAATACCAAATTGTGTCAAAATTGACATAAATTAATATTTAAAACAAATACTGTTTTATTGGTTGATATAATATTCCAAAAAAATGTAAGGTTCAGACAAAGGGATTTAATAATATTATATATTTCATTAATGATCCATTTGAGGTTCTCTTTGAATTTTATAGTATATTTATTAACCATATAGAGTAAGAATACCAGAAGACATGGTAAAAGTTAAACTATTTAACTAAGAGTTAAATATAAAACATAAGGTTAAAATAGTAACCTAAACTTGTATAAAACCTATTGTTTGATAGTATTTATACCCATAAACACCTAATGTTTGAAATAAATTCATTTTTAACCATTATAAACTGAATATTATTGTATAATAAAATAATTCATTAATCTTTTCCTAAAGTGACCCTCACCCCTCTTATTAAAGGGCACTTCCCCTTCTCTCAAAATCACACCTCTAATGCCATTTGGATCGGCCATACCCTGCCTAAATATCCTCCTAAATATCCTAGCTTCATCCTAGATTCCATCCTTTGGTCATAAATCCATCTTAATTAGACCTTTTGATCAAATCAAAAGGAAGAACCAGAAGAAGAGGTAATGATTTCACCATCCTCTTTCAAGTTCTCATATTCTTCCACTTACTTATTCATTGTTGTTTCCATTATAAAATAATAACTCCAATATATTCCATATATTTTTATGTTATTATAAATATGGCACAAATATATTCATTATTCTATCCATCTTTTTAATGATTATGTCACCATGCATTCGTACGTACGGCTTACCGTCTCCACGTCGTGGTGTAATTTATTATTCAACACATTGTTATTTGGATGGATATAATGATGAGTAATATGTATATAAATAATGAAAATAACATTCTAATGTCTCTTTAAAATTAATATACCATCCAATTCCACACCTTTAAGGAAATGATATTATCGCTCTTGCGGACGTATGGATTACCGTCTCCACGACACGATGAGATTCATTTCCACGATCACCATACATCGACGATTATAAAAATATATATTACTAATAAGTATGTAATATATGAAATAATAATTCTAATGGATATATCTATTTATATATACTTACATATATCTTATTAACTTAGTTATGTTCAATATGATATGAAAACAGAAACAGCGTTTATGCGTATGTACGGACTACCATCTCCATAAACGGTGTTTTACATTTCATTTATATGTCTACAATACATATTTATATTTTAAATATATATGATATATAAATCATGATTTATATTCTAGAAGTATTTAAATCTTTGTCTATGTGATACAATCAAGTGTAACAAGCTAAAATATGTATGATAATGAAAGTGATTATTACCCGAAATATTAATTTAACATGGAAATTATTATTAAATGTGTAGTATAAAGTCATAAATGAATCATGTATGATATCATAAATATTAATATGGTTCTATTATAATTTAATAACATACTAAAATCTTTATACAGGAGTTTTAAGGTACCATCGGCTAAAGGAAAGTGCAAGGTAAGGGTTAATTTCACAATCTCTTTATTATCTGAGGTTGTTTTTACGTAAGTATCTAATGGGATATATTTATTATCGATGACCATGTTTCATAAAATAGTTTTCAATGGGATTCTATTAAGTTACTTTTTAATAAATAATAATAGTAAATGTTTTAAAGATTTATTCTTCAAAACCATTCTCATTAATGTCCATGTTTTCAAAATGGTTGTAAGGATTTATTTAAATGGACATGAATGTTTTAAAATGATAATTAATTTCAAAAGTTTCAAAGTGGTATGATACAATTTGATTAAAAAATTTATTTCAATTCCTTCCATTATAAATTTTGTGACTTTTAAATGTTTTCATGAAAAATGGATATTTCTCTCAAAGAGTTTTACAAATGATTTTCATCTATTTACAAATACTTTAATGGATTTTAAACTTGTTTATAGTTGATTTATTATGATACAAATCTTACGTATTGTATTGAAGGTTTTTTGATATGTTTGACTATGGATGTTATATTTGTATACAATTCATCGTTTATGGGTAAAGTATTGAATTTTTTTATAAAAGTTTTAATACGAATGTTTTTAGTATATTTAAATCTTTTCATATGAGGAATACATTGGACTTAGTAAGTGACGGGTGGAGCCTGATATAGCTCCCCGATGCATCGATAGGTCTCATGAGACAAACTAGTGTCTTGGCTAAAGGCCTTGATGAAATCTTATTTGTAGTCTTGGCACATGGCCTTGACTATGTGGTTATGATAGTCTGGCATTATGCATTTCATTATAATGAAAGTGGATATTGATATTGCATGTGATTATTCGAATAGTAGAATATCCATATGAATAAGTAAATAGAATTATTTTATTGTATCTTTTCCATATTATGCTGAAGATTATGTTTAATAATGCATTTGTTTTTGTCTTATACCTTGCCTTAAATGGTTATTCTTATTTATGAAAGTTTCCACTATATTGTTATCCTTACTGATCATCTGAGTTCACCCCTTTCTATTTTTTAATTTTCTCATGATTCCAAGAAGTGTATTATGATTGATAAATAGGGTTAAGCTAGGGGATAAATGGAATTCTCAAAGGATCATTTATTTTGTGTTTTATTTTCTAAATTGTAATGTAATGTCCATGTATATAATCTATTTACCAAGACTGCTAAACTGGTCGGTCTATTGGGACATGATTCCATGTAATCATGCCAATGTATTTAAATAATGAACCAACTCTAGGTAACTGTGGTTGGGGAGTTACAGTTGATATTAGAGGACTTTTAGAAATAACCTCAGAAATTAGATTAGTAGTAACTTTAATTTGAGAACATTAACCTAAGATAGAATTCGAGGATTAGTATAGAAGAACTTCCAAAAATGTTGGTAATGTAGAGATTCTGTGATTTTTCTATGAAAATACATCCATGTCTAGATACGAGCAGGTAGAGGTAGCTCTGGCACTGATGTACCTAGGGTTAAATCCCAAAAACACCACTTTGAACTAGACTCGAATGGGAACTGGTGCACGACAATGGGACTTATAAAATTCTTGGTTACGACACTCCCGGGGGATATGCTTTGGATAATTCTCATTTCCTTTACAAAATCATTATGAAGGATTTACGAGTATATATCTCCTCAAAGAAAATATTTTTATGGATTATATCCATAAAATTTTCAATTTATGTTAGGTATTTTACAAGTTTGGAATTGTTCGTTGAAATTCATAAACTGACCTAGTTTATGCCATTGTATAGAAATGGCGCGCAGTAGAAGGAATGTGAACTCCAGCAATACATATGATCCAAAGAGTAAGAAGGATCATATATTTCATAGTATTAAGCCACCATTTAGAAGGTAAATATTCTACCATGTATTCTTAACATATGAAGAAATAGTGTCATGTGTTAATAAGATATGTAAAGAATTATCTGTGTCCTATGGCGTTGAAGGGAAGTAAGAGAAGAAAAGTATAGAAGAGAGAAAGATAGATAAAGGAAAGATGGAAAAGAAGGATTTTCTAATATGTGATAAATGTGGAATGAATAACCTTGGTAAATGCTTTAAGGGAATGAGAGTTTGTTATAAGTGTGGAGAAAAAGGACGCCAAGTACATGTTTGCAAGGGTAAGAAAACATTTTCAAATGTAAAATGCTTCATCTCCAAGGATTTGATACACTACGTGAATCAATGTCCCATTCATAAGAGTATAGCACAAATGATGTTATTGGATAATAATGAAGTTATTATACTACCTTAGATGAAGAGTAATTAATAGTGTTCTTATGTTGTCATTATAGTATTATTTAATTTGAATGATGTATCAACAGTATACTGGTTACATGAATTATCGACATAAATAAGGATTGTACTGCGGTACTATTTTATTGAGAATTTAAGATTATATGGTTCTACGAAAAGTGACTTAATAGTAAGCTATACATTTTGGAAAATACATGGTTAAAGGAAAGGTAATTATTAATATGGTCCTGATAACGAGGTTTTGAGTTTGTAATAAAAGATGGTTGATTTGGATAAATTATATTGGATATTCATGACTTCCTTAAAAGTAATTAATGATCTGTATAATCCATCATTGTTGGAATTTACAATATGTTTTGGATAGAAAGATTATATCCAGTATTATTTGAGGAATAAGGGAGCATGAATATAATCAATATGGTGTTATGGTAATTGAGGATGTTACCATGTTTTAAAATAATACATGATGACGGTGTTCACATGTAATTACATGGAAAAAAGGATCCTCGTTGTGTTTAACATCCTTATAAATTTTGGGCTGAGAGTTTGGATATAAGTATTTTAGATACGTCTAAAGGTTGGAATGAATTATGTTTGAAATTGGATACTATTGTTAAGGTTGTGTTTGGATTGTTATAAAAAGGATAACCTAAAGGTTGGGAGACAACTAGTCGCATCCGGCAATGCTGTGAGACTTGAACCTGAAACCGAAGAGCGACAAAGGTGAATCACCTACGACCGGACTACGTGATGTACTGGTTCGTATAATTTAATTTTTTTAAAATATTATGACAAAAGAATTATAAATTCATTATTTTTGGAACCTTATAAGATTTAGGTAAATAGATTTTTTTTAAATCATTTGGAGTGAAAGATTAGTTTGTGTTAGGAATTATTTGAAGGATGTAACTATACTTTTCAATTATATATATATATATATATTTCATATCTTATTCTATGAAGAAATAAATTCTTAAACTTTAGGTAAGTCAATTTTAAAACTAATGATGTGTTATCCTAATACCTTATGTTCTGTTGAACTGATGATATTTTAAATCATCATCGATTGATTTCTTTGAGGCCCTCATTTCGACAATTGTTTGTGACTGATGAACTCAATCACTATCTAGAAGTATTTAAATTTTTCTCTATTTATGTGTCATTAATTTCCAATAATGTTCTTCTAATCGAGATCATAATTTGGTGGTGACTTTTTCATTCCCCTTTTCCTATTATTATGACTAAATTTTATTAACCCAATTTCGGATGTGGGTTTTCCCACAAACGTATTTTCTATTTTCAACCGTTTATTTTTGAAGAACAATTTCAAAATGAAAGGAAGCAATTTATTGAGGGAGGAAAAAATGTAACACCCCATGATTTAATAGTATGTTATTACTTCAAAGTAATTCAATAACATGCACTAAATGAAACACTGAGTTCAATCGCACCACGACTTACCAAACAAGCCGTTCAAAAGGGGTTATGAATAGTATTAACTGAATTTTGAACATTATATAATCCTTACGATTTTAGAATCCATATTATGAGTTTCTTAGACATAATGTAAGAACAAATATATTTTTTCAGATAAAAGAATTATTTTTCAAAAAATGAAATTTTATCACCTTTTAATGGAGAACCATTTTTAAATCCAATATTTGAAACATTTATATACTCAATTTGACAAAATAAAATTCTCCTTTATAATTGGGACATAATAATTTAGTTTCAATAAATATTTGGGGTTTTTCTGATAACTTTAATATTTGGATGAATACTGAAAAATACTATAATTTAACTGAAAAAGAACTTTTTTAATCAAACCAATTTATATTGTTAAGTTATATATTTTAATGTTTTTGAAGTATAAATAGATTATATTTTTACCATTTAATCCAATACTGGTCATTGTATGTAATTTTACAATGAAATTGGTCAGAAACAAGTGTCAATCTTTTGATAGTTATTATTTCTTAAAAATATGACTTTTAGTTTTAACAATGATAATTAATTTTAAAATAGTAAATTAAACTTCTATATTTTGAATTTGGTAAAATAGACATCATTTTTGGATTCGGAATATCTAAATTAGCCTAGGGTGAAGTTTTGATATTTTTCTGAAAACATTAAATTTTTTATAAATATTAAAAAACACTAAGTTATTTTTTAAAACCAACATTTTATTTAAATAATTAATTATTTTATTTATATTTATATATGGTCAAAATAGATACATAATAACTATTTAAATTCAATGTTATTCATTAAAGTTAGTTTTTAATAATTTTAGATATATAATAATTTTATAGAACTTTGTACAGTCTTTTACCCACCTCCTAAGAGCATTAGAAAATTTACATAAAAATTAATTTAACCGCTTCTTTGAGTTGAATTTCGAAAATCCGAGAGAAACAGTTAATATCAAGATGTAAAATTTTGTTCAACAAGATAAAAATAATTTTTGGTGAATAATAAGTTTTTACTTTTATTTACCACGGTTAAAAGTAAATAGGGTAATTAAGGGTAAAAATGATATTATTATTACCATAACACATGTCCTAATTTTATTGGATATGTGTAATTCGACCAAAAACAACCTTAGGAATAAAATATGACCCTTTAGATCCACTTGGATTAGATTAGGACATTTGTTTTTATTTAATTTAAAGAACAGTTAAAAGTCTTAAATTCAAAGTTTATTAACTAAACCATTTTTAATACAAGGTCATACATAAGATTAATTCGACTATAAATATTCATTAGAAATATAAAATGATTTTATACATCGTGGTATTTTATTTATAAATTTTATACATTAAATAGTTAAATTTATTTTTGACACAATGACGATGAAGTACTTATCTTATTAATGAAAGAATCAAATAAATTGTATTATAAATATTAAAATAAATATAATTTCAACGTTTTTATGACATAGACGAATTTTATAGGTGAATATGACACTTTAGAGATGATCCAATGTATCGTTTTCGAATTAATCATGTTGTGATGACATTCACAAAAACAAAATACCAAATAGTGTCAAAATTGACATAAATTAATATTTAAAACAAATACTATATTATTGGTTGATATAACATTCTTAAAAATGTAAGGTCTGGAAAAAAAGATTAAATAATATAATATATGTCATTAATGAGCCATTTTAGGTTCTCTTGGAAGCTTAGATTATGTTTATTAACCATATAGAGTAAGGATACAAGAAGACACGGTAGAAGTTAAACAATTTAACTACGAGTTAAATCTAAACGATAGGGTTAAAGTTGTAACCTAAACTTGTCTAAAACCTATTGGTTGAGAGGATTTAGACCCCTAACCACCTAAGACTCGAAATAAATTCATTTAGAACCATTATAAACCGAATATGATTGTATAATAAATTAATTCTTTAATCTTTTCTAAAGTGACCCTCACCCCTCTTATAAAAGAGAACTTCCCCTTCTCTCAAAATCACACCTCCAATGCAATTTGGCACGACCAAACCCTACCCAAATAACCTAAAAAATATCGTACCTTCATCCTAGAGGCCTTCCTTTGGTCATAAATCCAACTTAATGAGGCCTATTTATCAAATCAAAAGGAAGAACCAGAAGAAGAGGTAATGATTTCACCACCCTATTTCAAGTTCTCTTATTCTTCCACTTACTCTTTCTTTGTTGTTTCCATTATAAAATAAAAACTATAGTATATTCTATATAATATTATGTTATTATAAATATGGCACAACTATATTCATTATTCAATCCATCTTCTGAATGAAAATGTCACCATGCATGCGTACGTACGACTTACCGTCTCCTCACGGTGGTGTAATTTATTATTAAACACTATGTTATTTATATAGATATAATGATGAGTAATATGTATATAAATAATGAAAATAACATGATAATGTCTTTGTAAAATTAATATACCATCCAATTGCACATTTTTAAGGAAATTATATTGTCACTCATGCGTACGTATAGATTATCATTTCCATGATGTGATGAGATTCATTTCCACGATCACCATTCATCGACGATTATAAAAATATATATTACTAATAAGTATGTAATATATGACATTATAATTCTAATATATATATATATATATATGTATAAATATATTTAATTACAAATATCTTATTCACTTAGTTCCGTTCAATACGATATGAAAATGGAAACATCATTTATGCGCACGTACGGACTACCGTCTCCATAAACAGTGTTTTTCATTTTATATATATGTATATTACACATTTTTATATTATAAATATATATGATATATAAATAATGTTTTATATTCTATAATTATTTAAATCTTTTTATAAGTGATACAATCAAGAGTAATAAGTTAAAACACGTGTGATAAAGAACCCAGTTATTACCCAAAATATTAATTTAACATGGAAATTATTATTAAATGGGTAGTATAAAGTCATAAATGAATCATGTATGATATCAAAAATATTAATATGTTTCTGTTAAAATTTAATAACATAATACGATCTTCATATAGGAGATTAATGGTACCCTTAACTAAAGGAAAGTGCAAGGTAAGGGTTAATTTCACAATATCTTTATTATCCGAGGTTGTTTTTACTTAAGTATCTACTGGGACATATTTATTATCCATGTCCATGTTTCATAAAGTAGTTTTCAAAGGGATTATTTTAATGTACTTTTCACTAAAAAATCATTTTAAATTTTTTAATGATTTATTCTTCTAAACCATTCTCATTAATGTCATTGTTTTCAAAATGGGTTTAAGGATTTATTTAAATGGACATGAATGTTTTAAAATGTTAATTACATTAAAAAGTTTCAAAGTGGTATAGGAAAATTTGATTCAAAAATATATTTAAATGTCTTCCTTTCTAAATTGTGTGACCATTAAATGCTATCATGAAAAAAGTATATTTTTGTCGAAGAGTTTTCAAATCATTTTCATTTATGTCGAAATCCGTTAATGTATTTTAAACTTGTTTGAAGTTGATTTATTATGATACAAATATTCCGTATTGTATTAAAGGATTTTTATTATGTTTGACTGTGGATGTGTTATTTTTATACCATTCATGGTTTATGGGTAAAGTATTGACATTTCGTATGCTAGTTTTAATATGAATGTTTATGTTATGTTTAAAAATTTTCAAATGAGGAATGAATTGGACTTAGTAAGTGACGGGTGGACCCTGATATAGCTACTCGATGCATCATTAGGTCTCCTGAGACAAACTAGTGTCTTGGAACAAGGCCTTGAAAAAAATCTTATTTTTAGTCTTGGAACAAGGCCTTGACTATGTGGTTATGATAGTCTGGAATTATGCATTCCATCATTATGAAAGTGGATATTGATATTTCATGTGATTATTCGACTAGTATAATATCCCTGTGAATAAGTAAATAGCATTATTTATTGTATCTTTTCCATATTATGCTAAATTTTAAGTTTAAAAAGGCTTTTGTTTTAATCTTATACATTGCCTTAAATGGTTATGCTTATTTATGACATTTTCTGCAATATTTATATCCTTATTGAGCATCTGAGCTTACCCCTTTAGATGTTTTAATTTTCTTAGGATTCCATGAAGTGTATTATGATTGAAAAGTAGGGTTAAGCTAGGGTATTAATGGCGTTCTCAAAGGATCATTTATGTAGTGTTTTATTTTCTAAAGTGTAATGAAATGTCCATGTATATAATCAATTTTACAAGACTGTTAAACTGATCGGTCATTCGGGACTTGATTTCTTATAATCATTCCAGTGTATTAAAATAATGCATCGACTCTGGGTAACTGGGGTTAGGGCATTTCAACAAACATATTTTAGTGTTTTAAAGCACTAAAAATAAAGGTGTGGCTAACCTATGAAAACAAAAACTCAAATTAGAATGATACGAGTTTCTAAAATATAGAAATAATTTTGTGGTTGGATTACTATGAATTTGTAGAAAATAAGGGTCATTTTTTGGTTTTAACCCCATAATATATGTTTTCATATAATCCTTAAAATTTGTTTATTTGGCCACTCAATGAACACTACATGTCATATTAGTGTTTCATCTGCTCATACACATCATAAATAATTCATTGAATTATTTCTTACAATATTTATGTGAATAAAAAGTTTTTTTTCTATGGTATTTATCCATAACACACAAATTTAATTATTTTAATATAAAAAAAATGAGTTCATATTTGTATTGAGTAAAAAATCATATTGGTGTGGTTTTTATGCATGTATTTATAAAATCATTCTATGATAACTCTCATATGATTTCCCAAAAATTAGTGACCATTTTATTGATTTTAACCCCCAATGAACATTCTTAATTACTGTCAAATCATTAAACACTTATGATTTGAAGTTTCCAATAAAAATATCGGTCAGATTGAGAATTCATATTTTCATAATCATCATAAATAATTTAAAGAAAATATTTCATGGATTTCAAGTCAATATAAGATTGTTCGCTATGTTTTTGATTGTTATATGCATATTCTAGTGTTTTAAAATAATAAAAATGTTTTCTGGGTCACATGGAGATATTGAAAATTTGAATTGATATAGTGTTAGTTAAATAATTTAAAAAAATATTTCTTTTCAATAATTTCAAGACATTTAGTGTTATTCTACTTAGTTTGACACTATCATTCATGTTTTTGAAGACTTCCTTATCATTAAAAAATCATATTCAGTCATATATGAGAACATTGCAAATAGAATTAACTTTTTTTCTAATTTTACACATCAAAAATAATATAAAGATATTTTTCTTTTGGTTTTACCTAAATTCAAGAATTTTTTATGTGGTTTCAACCATTTAAAACATGTTACAGTATTCAAAAGGAACTATAAATATGTTTTTGCTCAACTCAGGCAAGTGACAACTCAGATTGAATGAACCATAATTTCTATATTTAGAAATTCAATTTTTAACTATATTATCATATTTTTACCACTATAAGAGGTTTATTTCTTAGGTTTGACTCCCAATAGAATTTTTTTGATGAATGTTAATTATTTAAAAACATTTTATTTAGTTAGTCGAGACACACCACCTATCTAGTTGATCTGATTTATACTCTTACTTATCATAAATAAATCAATAAAATATTTCTTACAATTTCACATCAATCTGATTCCATTTTAGGGTTTTCACTATTTCTCAAATGTTTTAGTGTTTTAAAATAGAGAAATTCATTTTTCTATCACCCCACAAAAACAAAAATTATTATTATTGCACCGTCCATTCCTAAATTTTAATAAATCAATAAATAGTTCTGTTCCTTTCATTTTATAGAAATCAAAGTTCATATTCATGTTTTTGTCCCACAAATGCATGTTTGAAAAATTGTTGATTTTATTGAAAATTTATATTCAAATAATCCAGTACACCGTATGTTAGATTGATGATTTACCTACTTGTATACATCAAAAATTATTTACAGATATTTTTCTTGTGATTTTAAATCAATTTAAGGGTTTTCCAGTGGTGTTATTATTAAATGAATGTTTTAGTGCATTAACATGAAAAAATGTGTTTTCAGTCACTAGTAGAAAATGAAATCTCATATTTTTGTCATGTCAGTTTTTACATTTCTAAAATCATTCTATTGATTTTTTTATTTTCATTAATGGAGATAAGAGGCTGTATGATTTATTTTTATCCCCTTCTGTATGTTTTTAATGAAGGTAAAATAATTAAATATTTCTTATCAGTTCAATAACATCGCACGTCGTATTGATTTTTTTTATTTTATATGTAAAAAAGTTATGAAAATATTTTTTTCCAGGGTCTCACATAATCGATAGGTCATTTTCTATAGGGTTGATCATAAAATGCAGATTTTATTATTTTAAAATACATAAAATGTTTTAACAATCATCACAGAAAAACATAAAATCCAATTAACATGATTCCAATTCCTACATTTTGAAAATAAGTATAAAGTATTTTTCCATTGATTTCATGGAAATATGAGGTGGTTTTCTTGGTTTTTAACCTTTGATGCACAATATTAATGAATGTAAAATCCTTAAAAACTTATTATTCATCTGGTCCAAGAACACTGCACATCAGATTGACACATAATTTTCACATACATATCACAAATAATTCAGAGTCTATTCTTTATAATTACACTTCAATATGTGGCCTATTTCTATTTTTTGATCCATTATATAAAAGTTTTTATGTTTTAAAATACTAAAAAGTAATTTTTATTAATCCTATACCTATGATGACTCAGATTAATGAATCGCTATTTTATATATTTATAAAATCATAAAAAGATATTATCTTATAATTTCATGGTAATAGATGATCATTTGATTGGTTTTGAACCCCAAGACACACATTTTTAAAGACTATAAATTCTTTAAAAAAATTCTATTTTTCCTATTTGAGAACACTACACAAAAAATTGACATGTTTTCTACTTATACATGAAACACTTATTCCAATGATCATTTGTATATTATTTCACAACAATATAAGGTTATTTTCTATAGTTTTAACCATTACAAGCACATTTTTAGTGTATTAAAACACTATAGTGAAATTTTCGGTCATCCAATGAAAATAAGAACTCAGATTCTTGAATCTCTATTATCTAAATTTGAAAAATAAATCAATGGGTGTTACTTTGATTGAAAAATATTTAAATGTTTTTTTCTTGGGTTTTACCCTCTAGATAATGTTTTTTTACAAACTAGCATTTATATAATAATAAATACTCTATCAGGCTAACAACAACATATATTGAATGAAATTTCACCTACTCATAGATGTAAAAATAATTTAAATAATTATTTTAATTATTTTTTTATTAATATTAGGATAAGTTATATGGTTTGAACCATTACGCTCACATTTACGTGTATTAAAATGTTAAAAACGTGTTTTTAGTCATCCCATGAAATCAATATCTCATATTGACATGATATGTTTTAATATATTTAAAAAATCAATAGATAGTTTTTTTCTTATGCTTTAATGGAAATTAGATATTGTTATCTTGGTTTTGACCCCGAGTCACATGTTTTTAAATACTTTCAATTCATTAAAAACAACATATTCCATCAACCCAAGCACCCAACACATTTGTTTGATGTGTCATATACCCATATGCTTAAAAACATTACCCAAATATAGTTTTCCTATTATTTCATTTCAATCAAAATCATTTCCAATAGTTTTAGTATTACACACCTGTTTTACTATTTTAAAACACTAATATTGAATTTTTAATCACTCCACACAAATGAATTCATGAATTGACACACCTTGAAATGTTTCAATTTATAATTATTCGATGATTATTGAATAATTGAAGGTAATTTTCTAGGTTTTAACACCCAAAGTGTACATTTTTTAAACACTCTTAAATCAATAAAAACTTCTTAGTTTTTCATTTCGAGATCAAGAATCCTTAGATTAATGCGTTGTCTACTCATTCAGAAAAAAATCAATCTAATCCTGTTTTAAATTGATTTCTTATCAATCCAAAACTTTTTTGTAAGGTTTTCACAATTATATTCAATCTTTTAGAATTTTAATACACTAAAATACTTTTACAGTCACACTGAGAAAATAAAAACTCATATTAGCCCTGATTTAGTTCCCATAATAAAAAAAATCTATGTTTTTTTTCATATGATTTTATATAAATTTAGTGGTCTAATGAATGATATTAACCCCATGATACATGTTTTTAAATACTATTAAATATTAAAAAATGGATTATAAAATTTTTTCAAGAACATCACCCAAAATACTAATGTTTCATCAACTCATATAAATCAAAAATAATTCAAATATAGTCTTCCTATGATTTTATATCTATCGAAAGTCATTTTATATTAGTCTGACTATTATACATACGTTTTAGTATTTTATGACACTAAATATTTTTTGAGGCATCCTAGGAAGAGATAACTTAGATTGGCATGGTGTCTACTAAAAAACATTAAAAACAATTTTATAGTTTTTTTCCTATGATTCCATGACATTCATAGGTAGTTTTATTAGTTTTTCACCTATGACATATGTTTTTAGTAATGGTCAATTATAAATTTCTTATTTGTTCTGTTAATGAAAACTACATATTATATTGACATGTCATCTACTCATATGCATAAAAAATATTTCAAATATAGTTTTCATATTATTGTGTAGAAATATGAGGTTTTTTATTATGGTTTTGACCATTATACGCATCTTTAAAATTTTAAATCATTAAAAGGGGATTTTAGTCATCTCATGAAAACAAAAAATCATTTAAACTCCAAATTTTTTCTTATATTTCAAAAATAAACCAATTTTTTTCTATTATTTCACAGTAACAAAAGGTCGTTTACTAGGTTTTGACCCCAAAGTTCAGGTTTTTAAAGGCCATAAACTCCTTACAATCTTTTGATTACATCAGTTGGAGCACATTGTATGTTATATTGACATGTCATCTAGTTATACATGTTAAAAATAATTCGAATACAATTTTCCTATGATATAACACATATATAAGGTCATCATATATGGTTCTGACCATTACATGCATTTGTTAGTGTCTTAAAAAACTAAAATGGTGTTTTCGATCACCCCATACAAAGTAAAACTCAGATTGGAATACTTTCAGTTCATATATTTCATAAATCAATCAAATTGAGTCATAATATAGTTTCATTATCATTTAATATCATCGATTTTGTTTTTACAATGACAAAAAAATGTTAGAAACATTTTTTTTACTATAACAACATTATAAATCGATAATGAGTTTTAATTATACATCTTTAATGAAACATTAATGATGAAAATTTATCATAAAATTCCTCATCCATTTGGTAAATGCACATATAGATCACCAATGGACTTATAAAAATTTACAATAGTTTTATTTGGATCTTATAACTTATATAAATACAATATTTTAAAATACTTTAAGAAAAAAATAACTATGAGTATATTGTTTTTCATTTTTACATGTTTCATTGACATCTGTGAAACAACAACATGAAATTATATGACACATTATCTAAATGTGCCAACAATAGTGATAACCTATCCTTATAATCTATATATATCTAATGAAACTAATAATATAAAATTCACTTTATATTATTAAAAAAACTACCATAACCATTGTTTTTATACTTACATCTAGGCATAAATCCATTTCCTTCGCTCGTACAATTTCATGTCATGGGAAACCTATGTCATAGGTCAACAAATAACCATGACTGTAACACCACAATAAATGTTTAAATGTCTTGTCTTTATACACTGTATTTTGTCCCATCCGCTATGAAACACCTATAGCTCAATATAATATAGATCCTATTAAATAAACAGAATTAATTGTTGAAAAATTAAGAGTTTTTCATATAAAATTAAAATACAATTATTTCAAAAAATTGTACTATAATTTCAGTAACATTAGGATTAGTCACCAATTATGTCCTAATCCATACTGAGATCAGATTAGTGATATAACTCACTAGTGACCGTACCCACCAATAACATATTTAAATAAAAGTTATAATAAAATATTTTGAATATATAAATTAGATATAAATTATAAACCTAAATGATGCTAAATTTGGGATGCGTGCTATGTGTCAAGCCTGTAAGGCAAGCCATGTAGTGCCTAATTATGTGAATGATGGTTACACTAAGTCTATATTCAATGTATTTAGATATTAATAAAATAAAAATGTAAAATTATCTATATATTAAAATAAATAAAATTTTCTATTCCCATATAAATTGACCAAAATTCCAAAAACATCACACCATTGGACGAGAATAATGCATAGAGGGACACATTGTAAAATGTGTGACACACCCAAAAATGATTCCTAATGATCTCCCTTTACCCTTCCCCTATAATATTTACATTATTTTAGAATTTATAAATTCAAACAACCGAAATCTAATTTCATTATGATGTAAAATTATCCAATTTAACAAAATTAGTGTGTATCATAATAAGAAAAATTATATCCTTAAAAATAAAAACTTAATCACAGTTGAACATCCATCCATAACATGTCATTCGTATTAGGGGGTGAATTCAAAATGGGACTCATTTGATTGAATATTTGGATGTACCATATTATATTCCCCATATGAAAAAATAGTGTTCACTCACCATCTCTAACTAAAAGAAATATTTCATAAAATATCATATCTAGTTGGGTACCATAGTTGTTCTAGAAAAGATACCTTTAGAGTGTGTTTTGAGTTGAGTTTGTTGATGATGGAGTTAAAGGAATATTAGATGCAGTCTCTCTATATGTTGGGAGTATATAAATTTATGGATGTAAGAGATCTGGAAGAATTACAGATGAATTAAGATAAATATTTTATTCTATAGATTTTAAAAAATAAAATGAAAAATTCCACATGTATATAATCCAGCTATGTGAGGAAGCTCACATAAGTGAATCAAATTCTTAAGGTAATTTTACTATTTAAATAAATTTTCTATGTGAGGGATTATTGTTTGAGAAACCTCTCTATAATTAATTATAATATTCGCCGAAGTTAGCTACATATATGGATTTATTCACTAGAAGAAGTCATATAAGAAAAACTTCCACAAAAGGGAATTTATCTATGTAAAGTAACTTGACTATGAAAATGTCTTCATATGTGATTTTATAGGGATCCATACAAGTAATTATAATAAGACATCAAATTATGTGATTATAAATACATCCATCTATTGGATGTTGTTAAGGGATCTATGAAGGGTTATTTCCTATCAGGCAGCTTCAACATTAGGGTTTTGGTTGCATAGATTTTTAAGAACCAAGTAACCAAGAGCATATCATGTATTTCATCATCATTAAAATATGGTTTCCACATATTTAAAAAATATTATATTCAAGGGTAGTCCAAGAACACATATTTCTATTATTTTATTGGTATTTGAGGATGATTTTTAGAAACAAAACTGCAACATTTATCTTCATAGGGTGTGATAGAGATTTTTTGGAGAGTGATACAATGCATGAATATAGTATTTTTAATAATCGATATAATAGTTGATTTAGAAGGAAAAAAGGATAATTTTTTATGCATTTGAAAAGAAGATTTTAAAGGGTGTTAAACTAGGATGAAAACAAAAATCCCCATTTTACATAAAATGTTAGGTATAAATGATTCATTAAAATGGAATATTTTAAGATAACATTAAAAAGTGGGAGGGAAGAACAACTTTTTCTCAATATGATATTATAAGGAAAATAAGGGTGGTGATACACACTAGTAAATACTAGGAGATAAAAATTAATTTTTTAGGACATGGTTTCTAAAGATAAAGACAAGGGATAATAAATGAGATTTTTTACAGTAGTCACACTCACATGAAGTTTATGTAGTGTCCATAAAAGTAGGAAAGGTGGATCAAAGTGAAACATAAAGGTTTAACATCAAACTAAAATTCATGGGGGAATAATACTAGTCAAGTGGAAGAAATGAATTCAGCTATCCAAGAATAGCACTATGATTTACAATGTTCATGGTTGTAAACTAGGAGTGTTAGTATGGATGCTCCAAACCATATAAAAAAAAAGTTGCGAGATTTAGTGTTTTTTTCACCTGTATGAAATCTTGCATGCTACACTCAGTATCACATTTTACTCAAACATGTAGAGTCCCCATTACACTCATTATTAATTTTATCATTTTAAAATAGTTTTCAATAGAGAGAGATGTGTTCCTGATAACTACAGAATATGTTCTTGGTAAGGGGAGATCATCAAAATATCATATACACTTATAAAACCCCTCCTATCAAGGTAATAACCTTGTTTATGGATCATTGGGTCTATGATCTAACCCCTCTACCGGGACCCCAGCATCAGATAGAAGAGGCACCTGATCCTACTAAAAATGAATTCCTAATGATATAAATAATAACTATTTTTTGAAATTAAACCATAATATAATATTTATATACACAAAATTATAGTAAATTAACAAAAACAAAATTGAAATAATACATACCAAAATAATTGATGATGAACCCTAAAATTCATGTTATATATATAAATTAATAAAAAATAAAGGTAAATCAATAAATTTTAATTAATATAAATCTTAAATATGTAAGAAAATAATATTCTTTTTAAATTAAAAATGGAAGAAATCATTAATAAATATTCACTGATGATGAAAATCTATTGTATCACTTTTATCTGCCTCCCTATCCCATTTAATATCATCTTATTGGACAACTATAGTGGGTCGTGCAAGTGTGTTTTTAGAAATTTTATAATATAAAGTTTCTCTCATTCAACATAAAAAAATAACCCTTCTTGAAATTTTCACCATAACATTCAAATTTAAATCAATACTAAAAATGTAAATACATTCTACCTATGATGCCACTATAATGATTTTATTTCTTACATGGTCATCATTATAAAACATTTCGTTAAGTATTAACAATGTAAATTTGAAATTTTCCACTTACATTCCACAAACTCGATCAACCAAATGAACCCTCAATAATATATATTTTATGAAAAGGTCTTAAATATATTCAGTAATGCCCCCCAATAGTCCATAGTTACAACTAGTATAAAATAATAGACTACAAACACCCCTGTTTTCTATAGCTCAATTCACATCATCATTTCTAGTTGGAAATAAAAGTCCATTATCATCAAAATACTTATAATGATGACCGGAAAATGGACCATCATCTATTGTCTTATGTTCTTCAGTCACTATGTTAGAACCTGATTTGGGTGTTTTGTGTGTTAATAGATGGTTGATTGAAAAAAATTTCCTTATATACATTATAAAAATGTAAAATCATATATATATTAGTATTAGAGTCTTGGACGATTCATGGAATGTGTGGAATTTTTGGTTTTGATGATGATTAGAACATGTCCTTTCTCATTTCAACTCAACAATATGGATCCTAAATTACAAAAATATATATATATAAGAAAAAAAATATAAACATATGAGGGAAAATAGAAAAAAAAATATAACTTATTATACCACATTCAAACCAAATTTATTGTAGAACAAAATTTTTCTATGGTCTTGAAATAAATTCTAATTATCCATATCAAATGATGGCACTTCTATAATTGGATCTCCATAAATCTAGGAGGGTTTATCTAATTTTATTTAAAAATTATCAATATATTAAAAATATAAATTTGTGAATTCATCTATAAAATAACACTTATAAATTGGTACTTTCATTTCACGTATACCATTTCAAAGTATTCTTGTATTTTTCTATTTGATACATTAACCAAAATTGCATGGGACATCAAACAATGACATCACAAGTTTAATATATAGTCAAGTGGACAATGAAATTAGAAAAATAATGTGGAAATAGTTTCTCTAAGTGATATAGTGTATGAAAAATCTTATCCTTAATATTTTTTAAATCACTTCTGTCATGATTTATTTAAATAAGCTGTCTACAAAAATTAGAAACGTCAATCAACATCTCAACATTAGGGGTTGGAAAATAGTCACAAATTTTAATTTCCATTTACTATTGAAGTAGATTCTGATTAGCATGTCTTTTCAACCCATATAATTTTAGGAACCCCATATTGACACATGTGGAAATATTATATTATTAACTGTGAGACACTTTTAAAAATGTCAATATTGATTGAAATTTCTCTCTCTCTCTCTTTTACATTTACTTATTATCTAACATAAAGAATGAATGTATGAAATATTACCTTCAAATAATTGTCATTGTTAATGTTTTCTCAATCCAATTTCTTGAAAGTCATATTTAGATTTTTCACTATCCTTTGATTTACCATTAATTCTCAAAAGAATGCATTTTACATTATCACACACATTTTTTTTCAATGTGTATCTTATCGAAATTCTATTATAAATATTTATCCATCTAATAAGTCAATCCAATGAAAATACTTCACTACTCACAATAATGAATTCATTTTCTATTGGTATAATTATTTGATGGAAATGTTGTATATAATAGTTCCTAAAAATCAGATACTATATGAATGTTTTTAGGTCAATTTTTGAAAACAGTTTAACCCTATACACTATATAAAGTGTTGGGACATACTCTATTCTCCCATAAAACAAAAAAAGTTAATTTTCGAAACATGTAATGTGGAGGAAGAAAATATTTATGTCCATGGTATGCTAAATTTTAACATTTCTTAAGTAATATTGTTTTCTTACAATTATCGCATCAAGGGTAGAAAAAGTCTCCTTCAGTAATCCAACCTAATAAGTTTATTTGCATTGCTATTTAATTGATTATCAATAACAAGGTGACCTGAAGTCTATAAATTTCGTTTGTTATGAATAAAATATTATTACATAATCTTCTTAAAATTCATATTGATCATTAATCAGTATTTTCATATAAATATCAATTTTATCACTCGATTTTATTGGTCTATCAATAATAGTAAAATTTACTAAAAATAGTTTCTTCATACATTAAAATATGGGATGTTTTTTGGTACTAACCCCACTAGACACATACTATGTGTCACACCAACCATATAGATGAATGGGTTAAATATATTGGCTACCAAACCTAGTCAAATGTTCCGACTATCATGTGAAAATTTTGAGTGTGTCTAATCAAAATACTTTTATTCCAAAAAAGCTATCGAGATAGTTATATAATTTCACCAATTATTTCTCTCAGAATTTCTCACCATCAGTTTATATTTTTTTATTAACATGAAAAGTACCTTGAACCTTTTTTTTATTGGGATGTAACACATCTACTTAGTGGTGATATTTTTCCATTGGTTCATCACATGAGATGGAAGAATCATACAACCTAGATTAATCCAGTTTCTCTTCTATATGGATATGTCACAGACAATACAATTATTGAGTTGTAAATTATATTTTTTAAACTAGAAAAACATATTCCAACATGAATCGATGCACTCATATCTCAAAACCAAGGTTATGTATTCAACTTATGAGCATGATAATATGACTCTGGATTCTTGATACTATAGGTCACACCTTATGAATATTTACTAATTTCATATTGAAGTAACTGTATCGTCACTGATCCAAGGATTTCATGTGCATATTTTAAATGATAAATGATAATTTATTGAATTTTTTACATGAATGATATAATTCAACATGTGATTTATAAAAAAATTCAATAATTTGTGTGTTTCACCATCATCACAAGAATAATGATTACTCCCTCAAATTCCATAATCCATTATATTAATTTCTTCATGATAAAATTGATGTCTCTTGTCATCAAGTATGACATTCATCTGATCAATTTTTATTAGATCAACATCCATTAGAGTACTTTCTAATTAGTTGAAAGGAATCAACTCCCCCCACGACTTGTCTATATCTTATAGGCTTTGAAAAACCCATTCAGAAAAAAAATTCGTGAATGGAATCTCATTTTATGTGAAATATTTTTACATATTTTAATTCTATAAAAAAATAAAAAATCATTAAATTACACGTTTGAATTCAAAAAATTTATTAATTCCCTCAAAATATTCAGTATAAAATCTCTTCGGTGGGTCAATTTAACTATTTTTTTACATCTCTATCAATAAAAAACAAATAATTGAAATATATGTAAAATATTTACTAAATTTACCCTCCTATAAAAAAAATTAATATCATATATGATAATAAAATTGTTAGAAAAATAAATTAACAACAATGTACAATAAGTAATTTAATTTTTGAAAAAATTAACCACTATGAATTATTATAAATAAAAGTTTACAATATTAATCTATTATGTTTTATAATGAAAAGAATAACACATGACATTTTATCACCATAAAAAATATAACATAATAATTTATTAAGAATACATAAAATTAAAAAAATTAAAAATTATCTAAAATATCAATTCTTTAGTGAGTAAATTTAATTTATTTTTAAATATACATATGTTACTAATATATGTTTAAATATAATATGTTACTAATAATTTTTTATAGTATAATATATATAAACATAAGTATAAATAAGAATATATATATATATATAACCACAATTTATAAACATAGGAGTCAATAAAAAATATTGAATAATTTAAAAAACTATTTATTAAAAAAACATTGAAAGAAAATATATATATTTAATGATTACATGTTAAAAATATTTTTAATTATATATATTTTAATAATAAATATTAAACTAATACATTTATTAAAACGATAATTTTACTATTAAAACATATACTAGATTCAAATATTTCACTAATATATAAAATCGATTCAAATTTTAAAAGACTCTATGTAATGCCAAATTCAAATCTTATTTTATAGGTTAATAATTAGACCATTGGAAACCATTCAATTTATAGAAAATAAAATAAAGAAATATTAATTTTAACTCATTAAAACTGCCCATATTCCAATCTATATACTAAGATATATATAAATTTTGGAATTTCATGTCTAACTTATTAAAAAGAATCATAGAAATAAAAAACTAAATGTGTGTCTACCCAAGGAGTTTCAATAGTTTATGTAGCCTAAATTCCTGGCACATTCCAAGGGGATGAGTTTAAAAATGAAATTTCAATATTTTAAACATTCTCATATTACCCAAAAATCCTGAAATCCAAAAAACTAATCAATTAATCAACAAAAAATTCATAATGTGGTGATTTATGTTTATACAATAAATTCCTAAATAATTTTTCCAACAAACGCCCTCAGTGATACCCAGAATGATGTTCCTCCAATGTGTATGTGAATATAAGTAGGGGATGGGACTGAGGGAGGATTGGTGGTGGGGATGAGAGTTTAACTTTATGATATTTTAATTTAATTATAATCTGGATGGTATAAACGGTGAAAAAATGGGGATGGTGTATTTAGAGGTTCTCATTTGGGGGTGGGAGGGTAGATGGTGACGTGAGAGGAGTAATCCGAAAGGAGGTTCGTGGGGTAGGGAATTTAGGGGTGGGGTTACATTTGGGGTTCATATTAATGATTTTAGGGGATGAATATGGATTCTCCATGAAAGTGAGGGGGAGGTAGTATTTAATGTAATGGAATCATGGGTGGATTGGTATTGCACAAGGAAAAAGTCATTTGGGGGGGGGATTCTACAATAGTTTTCTGAATTGTTAGAGTTAAATTTCATCAACTTTTTATTGTTAATTTATTATTTTCACTAATGGAAGACTAAATTTATAGTAATTTTAACTATCACATTACTCTCACAGAATATGTGTCTAATATTCCTAATTATATGGTAAATTTTATGTAATATTTATTTTTCCTAAAAAATATATATAGTATTATGTTCCATAACCTGATATTTTGACTCTTCAATGCATCAAATTATAATTTTCAAATTTTTACATCAATAGGAGATGAAATTAAAATTATTTACTACTAAAAAATAAATGTGTAACTCCATAATTAATGAAATATTGTATGATCACCATCACAAAAATCCTTGATATATATTTGACCATTAACTGAGATTAATAATCCTTGATTGGGAATTTTCTTCAGATAGTTATCAATTAAAATAACTACCACCCACTATAATTTCATTGGTTATTTCCAAAAATAACTCATTGTATATTAAATACCATATTGATTTATTATTTAGAAATTTATTTTCAACAATTCATTTATTTCTATTGGGATACCTAAAGGCTCACATTTATTAGGGGAGAGTTATCACCTAGTGCTAGTTATGAATAAATAGAGCCTTACTATGACATTCTAGTCACCAGTAACCCATAAAGAAAAAATTTAATTTTATAAAGTAATAACCCTCAACACATCTATAAGAATTTTCCTCTAAGAATTATTATATAATGCCAAAATACATTAGATGATAATTTTGAAAAAACAAATTGATATGAGTTGATTGATCGATATAAAATCACTATTAGTGATGATTATATTACTATATAAATGAACATAAGAGTAATATATTTATAGGACTGGTTGTAATATTCATTGGGATCCTTCGATATTTATTAAATCTCAAAACTGGTTTCAATAAAAATGAATCACCCAAACCATTCTTGTGGTACCTGTTAGAGTCCATAAACGGAATGAAATTGGAATCATAATAAGGAGGATTCTCTTTGAGAAATAAAACCTTATATTTTCTAATCATTAAATTCCTTATCTAGGAAACCATGAATAAATTCATTTTCATATCATTGTTATGTAGAATCCCCTTACTAGGGGTTTTGAAATAAATAATGATGGGGATAAAGGATTTTTTCACTTGAAAGAATGTTTCAGAATAGAAGATTTTAAAGGTTTATTCCTAACCATTGTCTATAATATTATATTTAAATAAATCATGAAATACATCTAAATTAACACATATTTTATAGGTCTATTTTTACCAAAAACATTATTTACCGATGGGAAGAGGTAAGAGATCCCAAGTATGGTTAGCCTACAATGTCTATAACTCTTACTATATTGCAAGTATTCAACCTAGATAATTTTTTTCATTGGTCACCATATGAGGTTTTATAAATAAATAAATCATACAATTAAAATTATTAGTAATATAAGATAAACCATGATAATTCTATATCAATTATTATTTTTTACTAGAAGTATTTTTAACCTCTCTTAGTGTAATATGGAAACCAACATGTTTCTGATAATGAAAAAATGGGTTGTCAGATGGATGGTGTATTTCAAGATCAAATGATATTCCTTCAAGTGGTCAACCGAAATCTGAACCATTGGAATTAGAAAGAGATATTACTGGTCGATTAAGTAAATGCTGAAGGAAGACTTCAAGATAAGATATGAAAGGTTATGGTGGTAGGGTTATGAAATTCAAACAAGAACATTCCAACAAATAGATATATTGGTTATTATATAATTTTGAATTTATTTAGAGAAACAATGAATTTTTTGAGTCTTTATATTACCATAAAAATTCAATTTAGATATCATGCATTCAATATGGGGAAAAAGGATTGTTGTTTGGAACACAACACCTAAAACTAAAAATTAAAATTAAAATATAATGGCATGGTGAAGTAAGGAATAACTCATGAAAGAATTTCTACCATAGAATAACATATAGAGGAATGAGATTAATGATGTATGTGGTAGTAATAATAAAATATCTCCAGAATAATTATGTAAACCTTTAATTGGAAAATAATAGAGTGAGAAACTTCTTGCAAATTTCAATCATTATATTATGCTATATTATTTTTATGATGTGTTAGGAAAATAACTATGGTTTAATATATTATGATCACTAATAAAGGATTGAAAATTGAATAAAAATACTGACAATAATTGTCATTATGTAATATGTTAACATAGGTATATAATTAGTATGTAATTTAATTGAAAAAGTAATTGAATATAGTGAAAATTTGAAAGAAATTATTCAATTAATAATCCCACATTATGTGAGTAAAATCACTAATGAATGTGAAAAATTATAATAGATGAAGTAGGTTAGAATAAGGTTAAGTACCCAAAAAAAAGTTGTACCAATGAAAATAGACTTGACACAAGAGTGATAAAATTAGGGACATAAGATAAAAAATGATGTTTTAAAAATTACTTGACCCAAAAGCAAAATAAGTAGAATTCTATATAGTTACCCAAACCATTTACACATATTATTTCCTAATTTTATCATTAAACTCTAAGAATTACAACCCAAGGTTCATGTGTCCAAGTGTCATTTTAATAATAGGATCATGATACATCAAAGTGAAAATATATTACAAAACATTATTTTAATCTCTATAATGAGTTCCTAAATATATTTTTTCTATTAAAAATATATTGGATTACCTAGGGAACGCATAAAAAAATATGGATGATCTATAAAGACCAACAAGGGAATAAACATGGGAGTAATGAATAATATTTTAGTTATAAGGAATAACATGATAAAATAAATGGAATTGATTGTGAAAAATCATATGGGGTGATAATATAAATAAAATAGAACAAAAGATAACGAAATAATAGTAAATATTCAAAATTATAAAACATGAAATAAACATTAGTAATGAAAAACTATCAATAAAATGTCACACAATGGGAAATGTCTTATAAAGGATTTGGTTTACTACCTAATCCCATACATGATGACTCATCAAACTAAAATAATACCCATTTAATTTTAGTACTATATAGATTCTCCCATTATAACATGGGATTCTTATGTGGGCTAAAAAATGGAATTAATCATAAGTAATAAACATAATATTTACACACTGAAAGAGATGAGATGAGATTGTAAATAAAACATTTGGAACGTGTTACCCTGAAATAGATGGAATAATAATATGGGTTTATATGTAATGGAAATATATAAAAAATTAATAGGAATTTCATAACATCCAATATATAGGGAGTAAGTGAGTTGGAGAGATAAAGGTCAAAACCCAAAGAAGAATGATTATTTGGAGAGATCCATATCCTTTTTTCTGAATCAACTTTACACATGAAATTAATATTCGAGATAATAAAAATGTATTAATTAATTACATAATGTATTATATTTTAATCTATATTTAATTTATTATATTTTAATTATTTTCATTTATAATTGTGTGAATGATATAAAATATTTAATTTTTTTGTTCTCAGAATGCTCATTTTATAGTTCCTTGGTAAAATAATTTGTTGACAAGTATATATGTTTTTTTAAAATAGGAATAAAAATCCATAGGTGAAGTGAAAATCTATTGAGGACCTATTAGTAATTTTAATGTTCCTAAATATCATTTTCTGATTGGATCTAGGGTTGATTTTTGAAATATTAGATTAATATTATTTAGTTCGGTCATTTATGTGGTTTTATCGACTATCATGATGTCATTTATTTTTATTTATTATTATGACTATATTGTCATAAAAAAATAAAAAACATATATAATTTACATATTTAGTTCAATTTAAACATTTATAATTAAATTAAAACCTATTAAGAAGGGTATATTTTAAAGAAACAACTAATCGTCTATGAAAGCGGTGAACCGACATGTTATGCACAATGGTATAAATTTTCATTCAATGAGATGAGGTGAGAAAGGGTGAATGGTAGATATTCCGTTAAAATTATTAAATTATAGTATATATATCATAATGTATTTATAATTCATTTTTTATGAGGGTGTTAAGTATTTGATAGAAGAAGAATATAATTTTAGAAGAGAATGTTGGAGGATTTGTTTCACTTGAAGGTTGTCTCCTTGAGAACCTCCTTAAGAAACATGGAATGTTACTTTTTATGAGAAAACAATTGGGACATAGAGAAGTGGATTGGTTAGGTAATTTGGTGGAATATTGTATAACTTCAACTCTTAAATTTTTTTTGGTGTCAGGGTTGTAAGAGGTGGGATTTAAAAGGGGAGGACTGGGGTGCTTTTTAATTCAATATTCATTAGTTTATTAATTTTACACAATAATATCAATAGTATAGATTATTTATTGGTTTCTAACATTCTTCTAAAATGTAACACCCCATGTAAATAAAGAATATGAAATTTTCATATTAATCCATATTTGTGAATAAAATATTAATATGACTTTAAAGAGGACGCTATGCTCGATGGCGTACCCAACACGCAACAACGAGTTTCTTGGGAATCTTACATTGCACTCAAATAATAAAATAATATTTTTTTAAATGGTAGTTAACATGTAGCCGTTGTATTAGAGGTAGTGGATAGAAATAACTAAAATATGATTATATATGTTTTTAAATTTTTTTACATTTATCCAATAAAAGATAAAGGCTTAAAATACGGAAAGAATTCAATTTTAGGCGTATATGCCCTAGTTTTCACTAAAGGATCACTTATCGCCTTTTGATGGAGAACCATCATTAAATATAGTTTTTTTCACTATTATACATTATATTGGACCAAATAAAAATCTTCTTAATAATTGGGACATCAAAATTTACTTTGTGTAAATTTTTGGTATCTTTCCGATAAAGTTCATTTTTTTTATGAATAGTGTAAAATGTTGTATTTTAATTCAAAACCTCTTTTTAATCTAATTTATTTATATGATTAGATTATCTTTTGAATTGGTTTTAAAGTGAAATTAGAATATATTTTTACCATTAAATCCAATAGTGGTCGTTGGAATTAATTTCACATTGAAATCAGACTTAAACTAGTGTCAATCTTTTGATACTTATTATTTCATAAAAACATGCTATTTGCTCTGACAGTGGGAATTAATGATTAAATTAATTAATGGGACATATATTTTTTTAATTTTGTAAAATATACTTCATTTTTGAATTCGGAATATCAAATATATCTTAGGGTGAATTTTTGGGATTTTTCTGAAAACGTCAATTTTTGATGAATAGTGAAACCACTAAGTGGTACTTATAAAAACTAATTTTTCTGTTTAAATGAAAATTTTCCATATTTGTGTTTTGAATTTCAAAAAATCCGACATACATGGTTGTCATTAAGAAGTTAAATGTGGTTCAATGGGATAAAAATAATTTTTTGGTGAATGGTAACTTATTAAGTTTTTAATCGCGATTAGAGGTAATTAGTGTAGTTTATGGTAAGAATAATGTTTTAATAAAATGAAATGACCTAGAAACATGTCCTAACCTCATTTGATGTGTCATGGCCGACCAATACAATACATGGGTCAACATGGGGACCCCATGGAGCCACTTTGGTTGGAAAATGACATAAATATCTTTTTATTTAATGTTAAAGTAACAATGACTCAAACATGAGATGTTTTACTAAAACAATTTTTACATGGGGTTATTCAAGTAATATTTTTGACATAAAATAGTAATTGGAAAGATAAAACAATTTCCTACATCATAGTAGTTTTTTTATAATTTTTAGACATTAAATAAATTAAATTATTTATGACATCATGATGATGCAACGATGACCTCATTATTTAACGATTTAAATAAAATAGAAATATAATGTAATATCTAAGACCTAAACATGTCCAAAACATATTGGATGAGTTGATTTTGAACTCTTATCACCTTATCCTCGAAATAAAGCAATGTGGGACCTTTAAAATCCGAAACTCTTTTGAAAATAAAGTAACATTTTGTAACTTTACAAGAGTGCCCCTCCTCACCTCTTATAAAAGGCCCCCACCTCTACCTCCTTACCCACACTCCCAAAGACTTTGGCTAGGCCAACCCCTACCCATTTTGTCTCTCCACTTCCCTATATTACTCCTTGAAGCCTCACTTTGGGCAGAAGTCTTCCCAAGGAAGCCTTTGAGCTCATACCAAAGGGAGTTACCCGATTTTAAGGTAATGTCTTCACTTGTGTCCTTTTGTTTTATTTTGCTTCTCCAACCCCCTAAAATCTTTTTATTCATTTATTTTGTGACAAATCCGGTATCTTCAATATACTAGAATGTTGTTATAAGAAGGATTCGAGCTACACTTACACTCACCTACACCTAATGGTTAAAGAACATACTGTTTCCGTGGATGGAGAATTTCTGCCTCCCGAAACGATGATGGTTCAACATTCTTCTAACACCTTAAAAGGTAGCCATTAATATGACACTATATTTATATATTATATATAATATGTTTATGTTTTAGTTAATCTTATGTATTTTTCATTTATGGCGTACCTTTATGGTTTCCATTATGGGTAAACGCGATATCTTCATTTAAGGAAGTGCACACTACCACCCCCTCAAAGTGATTTGATTCGTTAATACCATATGTGGTACATATAAAGGATATATTTAATGATATTATATATGATAACATACTGTAATTAAAATAATATTATATATTATTATGTTTTAATTTCATTAAATATGAAATAGAAATGGAAGTAGCGTTCATGCGTACGTACGGCTTACCGTCTCCATGAACGGTACATTTCATTTCTTATCTCAAAATGTTATGTAATATTATAAGTACATATATCTAATGGATATATATGTAATATATTACATCTAAATTATGGATATAATTCTATAATTATAACATATAGATATCTCTCTCATTTTGTTTTAATTCCATTAATATGACTAAAAATGAAAGTAGCGTTCATGCGTACGTACGGCCTACCGTCTCCATGAACGGTGCTTTTCATTTTTTTTCTCCAAATGATATGGAATAGTATGAAATTAATATTTAATGGATATATATGATATTTTAATCATTAATACTATTCTGGAAATTATTTACATATAACTACATGGGCAATCGTTTTTCAAACAAGTTCATTTTTGACTCATGTGCCAAACATCGTCAAAAACGTATGATATGAACTAACATTATAGAACAATTATTATAAAATTATAATATGTGATATGAACTGAGTAATAATCTATAAAGGAGGTACTTAGGAAATTATTAATTGACCAAAGTTTATTATTCAGGAATATAAATAAACGAATAAGAGAAGTTGGACTTGAGGTAAGGGATCATACTCCTCTCTTTCTTTTTAAGTACACTCTTTTATGTCATTCCTTCTAAGATCATCTTTCTTGTTATTGGGTTGTTCTTTTATATTACTCATACTTTAATTTTTATGTTCATATGATGAGATAACCTATTTTCTCTCATCAATCCATTTCGGATGTTTTGAGTGGCGCCGTTAGGCTACCGAATTTTCGTAAGAGTTCTAACATCTCTCTTTCTCTTTAAGTACTCTCCATTATGTCACTTATTTTAAGCTCCTCTTTGTTATGATGGGGGATGTTCTTTTATATTCCTCTTTCTGTACATTTTATTGTAATGTGATTAGATACCCTATTTGATCTCATCAATCCATTTTTTGAAGTTTTAAGTTGCACCGTTTGGCTACCGAGTTTTTGTAAGGGATTTTCATCTCACTTTTATTCCCATGAGATTTATGCTACATTTGCCACGTTTTACTTTGAGTGGTGTATTTACTGACCATTATTTTACTCATTGTGTAATATTCTTTCATTTATGAGTATTTACATCAATGTTGTATTGTCCTTCTTTCACGGGGCGTATGTTTCGAAAGATACCCATGTCAGTAAGGGAACCTTTCACCCTCCTCTTTTTAAAAGACTTATTTTGTTATGTATTTTAATTTACATAATACTATTTTGGGATATATTCTTATATATCCATATTGATGTAAATTTTATGTCCAAGTGATGAGATCCCCTTTTTATCTCTCATCAACTATTTTTCTGAATTTTGAAGTGACGCCGTTAGGCTGTCTAATTCTTTCAAGGGAACTTATTAACCCAATTTCGATTATTTGGGATAAACTTGTACACCTTGAATATGTCGTTCTATGATTATGTGTGAATGTCCTCTGATTGTTTTACACTTAATACCCACTTATATTTCGTGTATTCATTTGTCACACATAGTTATGTAACTGATTTATCCTTAATCCAATGATACCATCTTTTTATGGGACTTCATCTCAATCTCCTTTCATTGAGTCATATTTTGTTTTATACACAAATTTCTTTTATACGGTGTATAAACCCCTTTGAATTTTACGTTTATCCAAAAGAAATCTTTTTATACGAAGCGTTTTACTAAATGACAAAAGGGAATGTTTTTGTCATACGTATGCAGCGACAACGACTTCTCCGCCGTCATGAGCATTATTTGAGTTTAGGCTTCCTCTACAAGCCATACCTTCTTTTTAAAAGAAAAATAAATACCATGTTTTACTTTTCTTTTATTTTGGTATTGAAAATGGTTTTCATAAGGTTTTTATTATATCAATGTTTTGTATTGAGATCTTGTGATTGAAATGTGGAAATGTTATGTTTCCTTTATGCATGTTTTATGTGATACGATTATGTTATGGTTCTTGGGCATTATTATGAATAAGGGTGGTTCCGTGATAAACTATGGGCGGGTGATCCCGATATATCTCTCCAATGCATTGGGTAATGAGAAGGAGTGAAACGATACGGTTTCTCCGAAGAGATCTAGGGAATATACTGTGGTGGGTATTCCAAATGTAACCAAGAGGGTTACTCCCTACGTAAGAATGTTATGAATGCCTCAAGTTACCTTTTATGTCTTATGATTTCTATCATTTATTCATGATTTGATGAGGTATGTTAAAGTTCCTATGTTTTATGGGTGAAGTATGATTTCATTCTTATTAATATATGAACTCATGTTTCATTTCCATATTTTTATAACCCTTACTGATCTTTTTATGCTCATCCCAAGTTTTTGAAATGTTTTTCACAGGTCAAGGGAAAGGTACATGATGTGATGATAGTGTCAAGGATGTGTCAAGACAGAATCCATGTTTTATTCTAAATATGTTTCCATTGATGGGAAGAATGAATACTGTATTTTATGTAACCACTTTGTTTAAATGTGGAATGTAATGCAGGTTTCATGATCTAATTATCTAAAACTCTAAACCTGAAAAGATCATCAATGTGTAATCTTGTAATAACTCAAGATTAAGTAAGGTTTAAGGCTGGGGCCAAATAGTTGGTATCAGAGGTCGGTTTAGATAACTTTAGAGGTTAGGGTATTCTTTAAGCATAAGTGGCATTACAATAATGGTTAGGATTTCAAAAAGAGTCCTAGTTTTAGATAAAGTGAATGAGTAAGTATAAATTAGTGTTTATATTCCTCATTATTACATGATGGTTTTTTTGATATACTCACACTGACCTTTTTGGTTTTAGTAAATGGCTGGATCTAGAAGGAACCAAAGTAACAGTGGATGTGAAGGAAACTGTGACCGTTTTTTGAGAAAGAAACTGAATGATATGGGAGCTGCAATGAGAACTCTTGTGATTATCCTCAACCAACTATATGGATTCATGATTGACCACCTAAACCTTGGTGATTTCTCTAAGGCATCATATATGCGAGAAACAAATCCCTACGTAAGTACAGGTAATAATCATAAAGGTAAGTGTGTTCAAAAACCTATGTGTCAAAGATGTGGAACGAAACACCTAGAAAAATGTTTCAAAGGGACAAGAAATATGCTATAGATGTGGAAATGAAGGTCATAAAGTAAGAACCTGCCATGAAAAAAGGAATAATCCAGTTGACTTGAGGAAAGAGAAAGAAGTTCTTTCTGAGGGATCAATTGAATGTTTTAAATGTGGTGTTCATGGTCATTATGCAAACACATTTCCTATGAAGAAGTTTCATGAATGGGATCACCAAGAGCGTACAAATGTTCGTTTACCAATACCTAATGCCATTCCGATTGAGGGTGAAGAAACTGACAATGACCAATCAAAGGTATGTATTATTTCATGACTATTGTTTTCCTATTTTGGAATCTTAGGATATGATTCATGATTTTGTTTGTAGGAAAAAGGTATTTTGGAATAAGTTTGAAAGGAATGGTTAATGGATAATGAAGAATGTTGAATGAGTAAGATGTCAACATATAAGGGCTTCAAGAGTTATGGTGAAATTCTTAATATTATTAAGTCTCTTTTGATGATGGGGTTACATTAGGAGACTTATTATATTATGTGTAACCCTGATGTTTAATATAGGAAAATTTTATTCAAGGAATAGTTATCTTTTCTTTTGTGCACATAGTTATAAAGAACCATTTGGGTTTATAGGATCCTTACTTTTGAGGTAATTATGGGTTACTATATGTTATGATTGAAGTGAAAGGCATGAGATAAAATTGAGGTTAAATTATATTATGGTTATTTTTGATGATTTTATCCCTTTTTGGGGAATTATTTGAGAATTATATAGTTTTGGAAAAAGGACAACACGCAGACCGTGTGACTACCCGTCGCGTCAGACAGAGCTGCGGGAATCGAACCCACAACCAAAGTGCGACTGGAATTTATCGCCTACCACTGGACTACGTGAAGTCCCTGGTTAGTTTGACTGATTCTTTTTAGTTATATGATTTTTTGAATTAAGATTAAGTTGATTTTATGTTATTTATGAAAATTATTAACCTATCATGGAGGATATGTGATTAAGTTAATTACTTTTCAATACGAGACTTTAGGAGCGACTGATGTTGTTTGGAGATAAATGGTATGATTTAACTTGAAAGACTATGTGACCAAATCCATCAAATATTTGGGTTTCAATATTATATTGGTTTAATTTGAAGAATTTTATGGAAAAATTGTTTATCGGATGGTCCTTGTTGAACTTTGGGTTTTGTTGGACAAATTTTGGAGATTATGCATAGATTTTCTTTTTAAAGGGTTATCCTTTTCTGGATTATCTGACCTTGTACTAACCTTTTTGGTTTTGGTTTTGGTTAAAGCCTAAAGACATGGGAAGTATATAGTTCTCTTTGGTGGATTAGGTGATTCTCTAGAAGTTGATTATAGTACTCTTAATGCGAACAAGTCTCCCTAAATACTCGTCTTTTGGAAAAAATATGAGTTTGATTAAGGAATCCAGTAAAAGTTGAAAGTCAACATGATAAGTGATTATGTTTCCTTATGAATAAATTACTCAATAAAAAGTAACTTTAAACAAAAATGTTGTCTATTATCTTTTCCTACTAGGGAATCGAATACCGTTTAACCCATCACAAGTTTGTGATTTTCTTATGGTTAACTTTCTCCTAGACATGTTTACTATCACTCTCCCTCAAGAACATGAACCTTTGATTTTTCTTCCATGTACATGTTTTTCTACATGGAATCCTAGTATGGGTTAACTCGGGTGACCTCGGTACTTATCTTCCTTTATTTTAAAGTGATTTTTTTACTGACTCTTGTTCCGATGTGGGACTTTCAAGGATGTTTCCAAGCTCAATTTTAAAAATTGCGAGGACGCAATTTCCAAAAGGGGGGAAGGATGTAACACCCTAGGTAAATAAAGAATATTACATTTTCATATTTATCCATATTTGTGTATAAAATATTAATATGACTTTAAATGGGACGCTATGCTCGATGGCGTACCCAACAGGCAACAACGAGTTTCTTGGGAATCATACGTTGCACTCTAATAATAAAATAATATTATTATAAATGGTAGTTAAAATATATCTGTTGTATTGGTGGGAGTAGATAGAAATAACTAAAATATGATTATATATGTTTTTAAATGTTTTTACATTTATCCAATAAAAGATAAAGGCTTAAAATACGGAAAGAATTCAATTTTAGGCGTATATGCCCTAGTTTTCACTAAAGGTTCACTAATCACCTTTTGATGGTGAACCATCATTAAATATAGTTTTGTTCACTCTTATACATTCTATTGGACCGAATAAAACTCTTCTTAAGAATTGGGACATCAAAATTTACTTTGTGTAAATTTTTGGTATCTTTCCGATAAAGTTCATTTTTTAATGAATAGTGTAAAATGTTGTATTTTAATTCAAAACCTCTTTTTAATCTAATTTATTTATATGATTATATTATCTTTTTAATTTTTTTGAAAGTGAAATTAGAATATATTTTTACCATTAAATCCAATAGTGGTCATTGGAATTAATTTCACTTTGAAATCAGACTTAAACTAGTGTCAGTGTTTTGATACTTATTATTTCATAAAAACACGCTATTTGCTCTGACAGTGGGAAATAATTATTAAATTAATTAATGTGACTTATATTTTTAGAATTTTTTAAAATAGACTTCATTTTTGAATTTGGAATATCAAATATTTCTTAGGGGGAATTTTTGGGATTTTTCTGAAAAACTTCAATTTTTGATGAATAGTGAAACCACTAAGTGGTACTTATAAAAACTGATTTTTATGTTTAAATGTAATTTTTCCATCTTTGTGTTCTGAATTTAAAGAAAGCCGACATACATGGTTGTTATTAAGAATTAAAATCTGGTTCAATGGGATAAAAATAATTTTTTGTTGAATAGTAACTTATTAAGTTTTTAATCGCGATTAGAGGTAATTAGTGTAGTTTATGGTAAGAATAATGTTTTGAATAAAATGAAATGACCTAGACACATTTCCTACCCTCATTGTATTTGTCATGGAAGACTATGAAAATCCATGGGTCAACTTGGGGATCCCATGGAGCCACTTTGGTTGGAAAATGACATAAATATCTTATTATTTAATGTTAAAGTAAAAATGACACAAACATGAGATGTTTTACTAAAAAAATTTTTACATGGGGTTATACAAGTCATATTTTTGACTATAAATATTCATTGGAAAGATAAAAATCTTTCCTACATCATAGTAGTTTTTTTATAATTTTTAGACATTAAATAAATTAAATTATTTATGACATCATGATGATGTAGCGATAACCTCATTATTTAATGATTTAAATAAAATGGAAAGATAATGTAATACTTAAGACCAAAACATGTCCAAAACCTATTGGATGAGTGTATTTATAACCCTTATAACCTTATCTTTGAAATACATCAATGTGGGACCTTTAAAATCATAAACTCTTTTGAAAATAATGTAACATTTTGTAACTTTACTAGAGTGACCCTCCTCTCCTCTTATAAAAGGCCCCCACCTCTACCTCCTTACGCACTCTCCCAAAGACTTTTTCTCGACCAAACCCTGCCCATTTTGTCTCCCCACTTACCTCTCTTACTCCTTGATGCCTCATAGTGGGAAGAAGTCTTCCCAAGGAAGCCTTTGAGCTCAAACCAAAGGGAGTTACCTGATTTTATGGTAATGTCTTCACTTGTGTCCTTTTGTTTTATTTTGCTTCTCCAACCCCCTAAACTCTTTTTATTCATTTATTTTGTAACAAATCCAGTATCTTCAATATACTAGGGTGTTTTTATAAGAATTATTCGAGCTACACTTACACACACCTACATCTAATGGTTAAAGATCATACTGTTTCCGTGGATGGCGAATTTCTACCTCCCGAAACGATGATTGTTCAACATTCTTCTAACACCTTAAAAGGTGGCCATTAATACGACACTATATTTATATATAATATCTAATATGTTAATGTTTTACTTAAGCTTCTGTATTTTTCATTTATGGTGTACCTTTATGGTTTCCATTATGGGTAAACGTGATATCTTCATTTAAGGAAGTGCGGACTACCGCCCCCTCAAAGTGATTTGATTTTTTAATACCATATGTGGTACGTATAAAGGATATATTTAATGATATTATATATGATACCATACTGGAATTAAAATACTATTATGTATAATTATGTTTTAATTCCATTAAATATGAAACAGAAATGGAAGTAGCGTTCATGCGTACGTACGGCTTACGGTCTCCATGAACGATACATTTCTTTTCTTATCTCAAAATGTTATGTAATATTATATGTACATATATATAATGGATATATATGTAATATATTACATATAAATTATGGATATCATTCTGTAATTATAACATATATATATATATCTCTCATTTTTTTTAATTCTATTAATATGAAAAAAAATGAAAGTAGCGTTCGTGCGTATGTACGTCCTGCCGTCTCCATGAACGGTGCTTTTCGTTTTTTATCTCCAAATGATATGGAATAGTATGAAATGAATATTTACTGGATATATATGATATTTTAATCATTAATACTATTCTGGAAATTGTTTATTTATAACTACACGGGCAATCTTTTTTCAACCAAGTTCATTTTTGACTCATGTACCAACCATCGGCAAAAACGTCTGATATGAACTAACATTATTAAACAATTATTATAACATTATAATATGTGATATGAACTGAATAATAATCTATAAAGGAGGTACTTAGGAAATTATTAATTGACCAAAGTTTATTATTCAGGAATATAATGAAACGAACAAGACAAGTTGGACTTGAGGTAAGGGATCCTACTACTCTCGTTCTTTTTAAGTACACTCTTTTATTTCATTCCTTCTAAGCTCAACTTTCTTGTTATTGGGATGTTCTTTTATATTAATCTCACTATAATTTTTATGTTCATATGATGAGATACCCTATTATCTCTCATCAATCCATTTTGGAAGTTTTGAGTGGCGCCGTTAGGCTACCGAATTTTCGTAAGAGTTCTAACCTATCTCTTTTTCTTTAAGTACTATCCTTTATGTCACTTATTTTAAGATCCTATTTGTTAGGATGGGGGATGTTCTTTTATATTTCTCTTGATTTAAATTTTATTTTAATGTGATGAGATACCCTATTTGATCTCCTCAATCCATTTTTGGAAGTTTTAAGTGGCGCCGTAAGGCTGCCAAGTTTTCATAAGGGATTTTTCATCTCACTTTTATTCCCGTTAGATTTATGCTACATTTGCCACAATTTCCTTTCAGTGGTGTATGTACTGAAAATTATTTTACTCATTGTGTAATATTCTTTAATTTATGAGTATTTACATAAATGTTTTGTTTTCCTTCTTTCACGGGGCGTATGTTTCGAAAGATACCCATGTCAGTAACGGAACCTTTCACCCTACTCTTTTTAAAAGACTTATTTTGTTATGTCTTTTAATTAACATAATATTATTTTGGGATATGTTCTTATATATACTTATTGATGTAAATTTTATGTCCAAGTGATGAGATCCCCTTTTTATCTCTCATCAACTCTTTTTCTGAATTTTGAAGTGACGCCGTTAGGCTGTCTAATTTTTGCAAAGGAACTTATAAACCCAATTTCAATTCTTTGGGATAAGCTTGTACACCTTGAATATGTCGTTCTATGATTATGTGTGAATGTCCTCCGATTGTTTTAAACGTAATACCCACTTATATTTCGTGTATTCGTTTGTCACACATAGTTATGTAACTGATTTATCCTTAATACAAGGATATCGTCTTTGTATGGGACTTCGTCTCAATCTCCTTTCATTAAGGCATATTTTATTTTATACACAACATTCTTTTATACGGTGTATAAACCCCTTTTACTTTTATGTTTATCCAAAAGTAATCTTTTTATACGAAACGTTTTACTAAATGACAAAAGGGAATGTTTTTGTCGTACGTATGCGGCGAAAACGACTTCTCCGCCGCCGTGACCATTATTTGAGATTCAGCTTCCTATACAAGCCATACCTTCTTTTTAAACGAAAAATAAATACCATGTTTTAATTTTCTTTTATTTTGGTATTGAAAATGGTTTTCATAGTGTTTTTATTATATCACTGTGTTGTATTGATATCTTGTGATTGAAATCTGGAAATGTTATGTTTCCTTTATGCATGTTTTATGTGATACGATTATGTTATGGTTCTTGGGCATTGTTATGAAGATGGGTGGTTTCGTGATAAACTAAGGGCAGGTGAGCCCGATATAGCTCTCCAATGCATTGGGTAACGTGAAGGAGTGAAACATTAAGGTTTCTCCGAAGAGATCTAGGGAATATACTATGATGGGTATTCCAAACATAACCCAGAGGTTTACTCCCTACGTAATAATGTTATGAATGCTTCAAGTTACCTTTTATGTCTTATGATTTCTATGATTTATTCATGATTTGATGAGGTATGTTAAAGTGCCTATGTTTTATGGGTAAAGTATGATTTCATTCTTATGTATATATGAACTCATGTTTCCTTTAAATATTTTTATAACCCTTACTGAGCTTTTTATGCTCATCCCAAGTTTTTGAAATGTTTTTCACAGGTCAAGGGAAAGGTATATGATGTGATGATAGTGTCAAGGATGTGTCAAGAAAGAATCCATGTTTTATTTTAAATATTTTTCCGTTGATGGGAAGAATGAATATTGTCTTTTATGTAACCACTTTGTTTAAATGTGTAATGTAATGCATGTTTAATGATCTAATTCTCTAAAACTCTAAACCTGAAATGCTCCTCAATGTGTAATCTTGTAATAACTCAAGATTAAGTAAGGTTTAAGGCTGGGGCCTTATATAAAAAGTGTCTTGAAAATAATAAAAATTTAATTGCAAGAATATTATTGAATCTTTTTATCATAAAAAGTAAATGGTTCATGTGATATTGAACTAATGGGTTCTTATATAATCCATTACTCAAAAACTCATGTATTTAGCTTAGACTATAAAATACAGTAATTTTTCATATTTCACTATTGACAAAAAATTCAACTACATTAAAAAAATATCAAAAATTCACGCAATAAATTTTTTGACTTGTATATTATGAATGAGAGATCCTTTTTATGAAAATAATTTTTTCAATATGATAATTTTATTTTTTAAATAAAATCCTCATTTAATAAAAATTAACAATTTATTATTATGATAGATTTTCTCAAAAATTGAAAATTTAATTATGGTGTGATAAAATTTTATTATCCTCATAATGAAAGATAAAATAAATCTATAAATAAATTTTATAAAATATTCATTATTTTAAATAATTATATTTAATATAATATTTTAATTAAAACATATTTATTTATAAAAAAAATTATTATTTTTAACAAATTTGTTTTTCTTGTAGTATGATATAAATATGAAATAATGTTTTTTATACGATACCTAATTATTATTTTACACATTCTATGGTGGGGATACTATTATATCAACCCGGTTAACATTAAAAATAGTAATATTACTATTTCCAATGGTCAGGTTACTATTCCCATGATTAGCATACTATTCATAGGGTCAAATTTATAATTATCATATGGGTTCCTTAATTCCTATAAATGCATATTATTTAAATAATTATTCATTGAAATATATTTTCTCTCAATTAAATATATATTATCATTTTAAAATATAATATTCCATTACAAATATTCTACTTCATTTGTATAATGTTGTACATTAGTGCAATTATTATTGTGGATCAATAAGATCCAAATTTTCTTATTTAATTTTTATTATTTTATATTTCTTTTCATTACAATTTTTTTATTTATTATGGCCAATATTAATCCCTAAATATAATGTTCAAATTAAAAGAAAAATTTAGTAGGTATCTTCATATAGTGTATTTTAAATATACTATATTCCTAAATATGTCATAATTATAAGAAGAGAAATTATATTGATAAAATTCTTGGTCCTTAAAATATTTTCCATTAAGAAATACCAGCATTAAAATATCATTTATATATATAAGTAAAAATAGGTATGATCGCTTCTGCATCATGGAATCATTCAGTTCCAATATAATATCACTGTACTTATTTTTTCACCCTAGTAATTTGACTTGGACAGTTGTATTGTTGTATACAACTTTTTTCTCTATGTTCCAAGATCATTACAAGATGCTCTTCATAAGAGAGATAATTTTATATTTGAAACACCTATGAATTCATTATATTTGAGGGATAAGGTATATAACTGCTAAAGAGGTACATATAGAATATTTTTTTTAATTACGATGTGGTTTTTAGTGGTGTTAAATGATATGAAGCAACAACAATTTAATTAGAAATCTTAATGGGGCCAATGTATCAAGGATATAACGTACAATTTTTTAAAATATAATGACTTTATTCCATGGATATATACATAGTAAATTTTTTTCTCTAATCTCAAACTCTAGGACTCAATAAAAATTCTTATAATAACACTTGTTTCAGCTCTGAAAAATCCTAATATGCAACGAAATATTTTTGAAAATTTATACTATTTAATAGATCATTTCATGTCCTAGAATCTTGTGTTCACCAATGTCATCACATCATAAAGGGGTTTTACATATCATCCCATAAAATAATTCATATGGGGAAATTTGTATTATTGAGTAGAAACTATTATTGAATGAGAACTAGAAAATTGGAAGATGTTATTCGGATTATAATTTATAGTCATTTTAGAATGATCTTTACATGTATTCCAGTTTCTAGAGATTCATCTTATATTAGAAATCATGTTGGGTGAGATAAACCATACTGATGTTTAACTTAGTGTTTATAGATTATATGAGACTCTTTCTGAACATGGAGGTAAATCTCATATCTCTATCAGAAACAATGGTCATTGGTTTTCCCTAAAGATTCACCACTTTTATGATATATATCATTGCTAATGAATCAAGTTATAAGTCCCCAAAAAATTCCAATGAAGTGAGTTGTATTAGTAAGATTGAATGAAAAAACAACCCATATGACATTTTATCCTTGGGATGTCTTTTAAATAAGAGTGAAAAGACCATGGATATTTTTTCTCACTACCATACAATTATTAGTAATGATTGCATCATCACCATAGAATATTTCCTTTTCATATTCACTTTTTAATATACCAGGAAAATTAATGTATATTTTGTGATCTCATAATTTATATTATCCCTCTAATAGTTATATTGGAGATCTCAATACATATTTTTAATCCTTAGGTGAATGGAAAAGGTCATTTTATATACATTGGCCAACATCTTTTTCATTATATCATTATTTTATGGCACACATAGTCATTCACAAAATCCAAAGACTCCTTCATCAAATTTAAAATCCAAATATTTTCCTTTTCATATAAATTCCACCATTTGAATTCCCACATAATCTCTTCAAGCATCCATTATATTCTTTTCAGGGGTAATATTGATCAATCATGTTTGAAATGAATTATTCTATTCCTTTTTCTACTCTTATGTACATCATTTTCAATTCATTGATGATTGGAACCTTATTAATTCTCATCATTGATAATTATATGGGATCATTTCTATTTATTGAATCTTCTAATTTATTTTCCTTCCCATGATGGAAGTGGATTGAGTATTCATATTCATTGACTAAATTTAACCATAATTAATAGTGCATATTATGCTTCTTTTGGTTGAATATATTCTTGAGTCCCTTTTGATCCATATATATTTAAAGAAACATCCCATAGAGAAAATTCCAACATATTTTCAATGTGAAGATCACCATAGCTAACTCCAAATCATGTGTTGGACAGTTTTTCTCATGAGACTCAACTATCATGAGGTGTATGCTATAACATTATCATTTTATATTAGTAAATAAATCAAGCTAATAATTGAAGAATCACTATATACATTGAAAATTTATCCACTAGTTGGTGTTTAATGTGCTAGTATAGTGATAAAACTCTTCTTTACACATTCAGACTTTCATTTCACTAACTGAACTAGACACTCTTCGCCTCCTTATGAGTCAAATTTGTTAGTTAATATTAAAATAATGATAAATTTCACACAAATTTTTTGTAACAGTCAGCTAGTCTAAGGGGAAAATAGATCTCTCTTACAATACTATTCTAGGCCACCCATATATTAACATTCACATAAAATGGTCCACATATATACCATTATTATTTGTAAAAAAGGTTCAATAATTATATGTACTCTATCTAGAAATCACATTTACTTTACTTCTCATATAGCTTCACTTTGGAAAAGTCTTTACCAAAATATTTGAATGATCATCACACTCCTCCTTGAATTTAGAGTATATTATAATATCATCTATAATTACTATAAAAATATATCTATGTAGTCTCTAAAGAATCAATAGAATAATTAAAAAAATTGGTAAAATATTAGCGATTATGAAGGTAATCACTATTAACATATAGTGTTCATACGATGATTGATAGGAAATAATGGGAATATCATCCATCTTCCCAATTAAATAGTGATATCTTTATTGAATGTCCAACATAGTGAAGTAACATGCTTAAAATAGTTTTCCAAAAAAAAATTCATCTATTCATGTTATGGGGTACTTTCTCATTATCCATATTTTATTGAGATCCTGATAATCAATCTAGAAATTCATTCTTTTATCCCTATTCTTGTTTGGGAGAACTAGTGAACGCCACAATGATGTAGTCAATAATTTAAAAACCTTTTCTATATTGTATTTTATCCACTTATTCAGTTCTTATAACTCAATGGTGGCCATTTTGTAGGGATTTTTGGATATCAGTTGAGAGATGAGTATATGTTTGACTAATAAATATACCTCTCATTTTAAAGGATGGATAGAAAACTCTTCAAGGAATACATCTGTATCATACCACACAAGGGGCATGTATTCAACCTTAATTACATCCTAAGACTAAATCATTTAGGTCGGATATGCATGATCAAAATGAAATAATATCCACCCATGTGATGTAGATTCTGTAACAACTGGAAATGTTTATAAAATATTTTCTTCAAATAATTTTTATCCTTCACTTGATTTCTTTTCATGAAATCGTGAGTTTAAATGAACCACGAGATTCCCTTAATATAAAATTACCATTATATCCTAGAAGTTAGTATAACAGGAATAATTATAACTAACTTATGAAAATTCATTAAAATTATTTGGCTACTTATTATTTATGTAAAATATAAATCAATTAGATGTTTTTATTTTTTTAGTTAATTACATTTGGTAATGAAATTAATTATATATATGTGTTATATTTTGTATAAAATATTTTTTATATTCATCCAATGGATATTTTTTTCATAGGGTATGAATAAAACCCTAAAGAACCTATTTGTTAAAGTTAATTTTACAACATTGAATGGAAAACCCATTTTAAATTAAGACTTTGGAACCCTAATAATTTTTATAATACAACATAAACATGTTATTTTTAAGCAGAATATAAAAATTTCTGATATTTTTCTGATAACTTTCATCTTTTGATGAATAGTGAAAATATGCTAAATTTTAAATAAATTTTTTTTTCTTCGTGATAATTTATATCGTAAAATATTAATATTGAATGGATTTAAAGTATAAATAGAATATATTTTTATCATTTAATATTATTTTTGTCCTTTTTATTAATTGTTTAGTGAATTTATAGATAAAAAAATTTCAATCTTTTGCAATGTTTTATCTTTTAAAACTTTATGTCTCTTTTCAATAATTGGAATAATTTTAAATTAATTACTTCAACATCAATGTTTTGAATTTGGAAAAATGGATTCCATATTTAGAATCATAAGATACAATTTGTGTGAATAGGTACATTTTATTTTTGGATTATTATGAATAGTAACATTTGTAAATATTTTATTTACCATGGTTAAAGGGTAAATCTGGTTGATAAGGGTAAAAAATAATACATTAATAGTATAAAACTACCCAAAAACATGTCCTAATCCAATTTCTTAAGCTATTTCAGACCATATTCATCCTTGGGTCGATAGTTGGACCCCATGTATTCACTTGGATGTGAAAATGACATTTTATAAGATTTAATTTAAAGTAAATATAATTATAACCTAAACATATATCTTTTACTAAATCGATTTTAGTATAGTGTAATATAACTGATAATTATTCTTTTAAATATTCATTATAAATATAAAAATATTTCCTACATCATTGTAGTTTATTTATAATATTTAGAGATTATATATATTGATTTTTTTATGACACAAAAATGATGTAGTGATTACCTCTTTAATGAAAGAATCAAATAAATTAATTTATAAATGTTTTAAAAAATATAATTTAGTTATTTTGATGAAATCCATGATTTTTATGGATGATATTGATATATTATCATTGAGTTGACGACTTATTTTAGAAGAAATAATTTTTTTTTGAAGTTTTAAAAAATTCATGTATGAATAGTGTCCAAAATTGATAGAATTCATATAATAAAACATAAGATAGTTTATAATGTGATATTAAATTACAAAAAATAGAATAATCATCAAAATGGTTAATAGAAGTACAAATATGTCTTAAATAACTTTTTTTGTTATTTCAGCATGATATGATCATTACAATATCCCAAAAGGTGTAAATAACATGATATCAAGGTAATATTAAAAAGGGTAAAATAAGTGTTAAAACCAAATGATAAGGATTAAAAAAAATTCTAAAATCATCTAAATATTATTTGATGATGTGAATTTGAAGTGAAAACATTTTATATTTGAATTAAATAACTTTTCGACCATTTGTAATCGAAATTGAATTTATAATATTGTAATATTTTGAAGACTTTCCTAAAGTGCCCATCTCCTCTCTTATAAAAGGGATCCTCATCCCTCTCATTTTCACTCCATTTTGAGCCTTCAAGCTTGGATAAACCCAAATATTTTCTCTTATATACATTCCTAGGTACATCCTTGAGGTTCTGGTCTTCTCAAAAGACCAACTCTTGTTCCCAAAGTGGAGATTTAAAAGAGTTACATCGAGGAAGAGGTAATTTCTTCTACCGATTCATTAAAATTTATTTCTTATTCTACATCCTATTCTCTAGTTGTTTCAATAAAATGTAATAAAAACAGTATCACTAATATACTGATATGATATTATTAATATTAAATAAACATATTTCACCTTCTATCCATCCTACGAAAAATGAAAACAGCACACGTGTGTGCGTACTACTTATCATCTCTACACAGTGGTGTAATCGGTTTTTCATCATCAACTTACATGGATGCATATAATGGTGTAAATAATAACTATATATGATTAATATATCATGAATCTAATTTTGAGATTCTATAGACCATCCAATTCAATACCACTCAACAATTATGGGAATGATATAGTCACTCGTGCATAAGTACGGCTTACCATCTCCACAGTGCGAAGTGATTCGTTCAACAAAATATTCATTAAATAATGATTATATAAATTAATTGAATGAATTAATATGATATATTTTATTCTAATACCATGATACAAATTATATAATGATAAAAAAAATTAGGAATAATAACTTATTCGACCAAACATACATAAGAACATAAAGCGGTTAATGCCCGAATAATGAGTGATAATAAAATGTTACTAACAAAAGAATGAAAATATAATGATAAATTTTATCATAAAAATGATTAAGATTCTGGAATTAATCAATATAATTATTTAAATGACTATACATGATGTTCATATACATACAAAGCATATCAGACCTATGGTAAGTGATAACTTTTCCAATCTCGTTTTATACGAGACTATTTATTTGTAAGTAACTACTGGTTATATATTTATCATTCATGTCAATGATTTAAAAACATATTCTCAGGAAATGTGTACTATGTTTCTATGTTTGTTTAATATTATTTTTATAAATTTTTAATTTTACTACAAGTTTTGGAAGGAATCTTTCGTTTGTTTACAATTTGAGGTACTTTTTGAATTTTCTGAAAAAAGTAGGAGGAGAAAGTTTTTTTTAACATATACAGCCTGAATGTATTTTTAAAATTTTAGAAAGAATTTTTTTTCATGAATTTTACTTTGCATGTTTTCACGTTTATTTTCATTTAACTTCTTTTCTTTTAAATTTTCATGACATATTGAGAAAATAAAATATTTTAGAAGAAGAAAGGATATTTTCCTCAAGAACTAACTCCATCTGTTTGATCAAAAAAAAATTCTATCTAAGAAGATATAGATTTATTTTTATATACTAATTATTACTTTTATTTGATTGTTTTATGATATAATTACTTTTATAAAGTATTTTTATCCTATATGGATTATGTTATGATGGACTGATGTATATGTATCTCATTTTATTACATAACATATGCTATGAAGTGAGATTTATGATTTTGTGTCACACATAAGAATGGTTTCATTATGAGATGGGTGGTGCCTATATCTCCCTCAAATTCATTGGGTAATTATTTATATCTCATGACATAGACATGGATGGAATAGAAAGTTAATCTGGTTCAGTGATACTAGACTGGAACGAGGTGTGAACTCGGTTCAGTAATGGGCTTTGTCCGCTATGATGGTCTTGGAAATGAGACTTGACTAATATGAAATGATTTTCTATGTATATGTGTGTATACTATAAATTTTCATGTCATATTTGTTTATTATTGGGATTATTTTGTAGTTCTATGATTTATCCCTTTACATGATATTATGATCTCTTATGCAGGATAAGATTTTCAAATGTTATGTATATATAAATTTTATATGATCAATAATTCATTTCTTTACCCTTACTGAGCACTTGATATTCCCCTTTGTTATGTTTATTTTTCCCCAGTCAGGAAGAAGGGTATTAGATATGATAAACCAAAAAGGAATCAAGTTATGATAAAATATATGGGAGACAATGTAGATGTTTTATGAACAAGTTGTTTATGTTTCCCAGTTTCTAATGACACTATAACTATATTGTCCTGCCATGGTTTTGTTATAGGTTTTAATAAATATGATTCAATTATTAAGTAATAATAAAGTATGTAATATATGGGTCATTACAGTTGGTGTCAGAGGGAGTTTATAGTTAACCTTTGGAAACTAGGATATGAAAGCCTTAGTAAAAACCCTATGGATTTGTCAAAGTATTGGATATAATCCTAGTGTTTTAAAAATCACCATGGATATTATTGGATATAACATAAAGTTTCCTAATTTGAAATTTCATTCTTGATTATTTCATTTTAATTTTTCAATTAGTGTTTCTCACACTATGCTTCTTGGTTTTAGACAATGGATCAAACCTGAAGGAACCGCATTAATGTTGAATTTGATGGGTAATGAAATGATTTTCACCATAAGAAACCAAATGTAATGGGAGTTGGAATGAAATATCTTGTAGCCCTGGTCACGCAACATTCTCAAGCTATGAATCATGTCAGACATCCAAATGAGAAAAGGAGGGAGTAAAACTTAGTTGAATCCTTCATGAGGCAGCATCCACCTTCATTCAGTTGGTCTTCTAATCCATTAGTGGTCGATCAATGGATCAATACCACTGAAGAGATATTTTCAGTTTTGTACTGTATTGACCATGATAAATTCATCTTAGTAGTATATCGTTTGGAAGGTAAAGCTTATAAATGGTGGAATCTTATCAAGAATATGGGGTATGGAGATGTAATTGAGTCCATGAAATGGGATAAGTTCAAGAACATATTTTTCAACAAGTACATTCGTAATATTTTTTGAACAATGATAGAGAAGTAGTTCTTTGAACATAAGAAAAAGGATGATGAATCTGTTGGTACCTATGAAGAAAATTTTAGGATTCTTGCAAGGTATGCTTCTAGAATAATTATCCAACCTGAGAGTAAAATTGAACGATTCTTTAGTGGCTTAAAACCATGTCTCCTAAGGGCATTGGCCATAATGGACTTAAATAGCTATAAATTTTTTTTTGATGTGCTCTCAAGGTTGATATGTACATTGGAGTAACTCATCAGTCATATGGGATGGATAGGAAGATGAAAATGGAATTCAAAGGAAAATCTAAAGATCACACTGAAAAGAAGGTGAGTTTTCCCTTTTGCTCAATGTGTTGAAAGAAACATGGAGGGAATTATCTTAAAGGGACAATTAAGTGTTTTAAATGTGGAAGATAAGGTCATCCAGAAATTGAATTCCTATGTGATGGGAAATTTTTTTATAATGATGTTAACAAAGAAAAGGATATACAAAATGCACCTCTTACACTTTAATGTTAGAAGTGGAAATAAATGGGGCACTATACGAATCAATTCCAAAATCCAGGGATTATTGATGATGATCGACATCAAAAATAACTTAAGGCCAAAGACAAGGGAAATTCAAATGAAATTTCTATTGATGAGTTGGAGTATGATAATGAAGTGGTGAAAGGTACACTTACCATGCACTCTAAAGTAGAAAATTATTTACTTAGTTTTGGATCCACCCAATTTTTTATTTCTGAAGAATTTTATAAGACTATCACCATATTACCTGAACAATTAAATGATGAGTTAGATGTGATAACTCCAAATGGGCCAATGGTCGCATCAAAAGTTTACAATTATTCTCCAATTATTGTTTTTGGGAATGTTATTCTTGAAAATCTAGTTATCCATACTATAGTGGAATTTGATGTGATTCTACGCATGGATTGCCTTTATTTATATAGAGATCATATCAATTTCCAAATAAGGGAAGTCACATTTCATATTCTAGATCAATATACGATCATAAATCGATGCAAGGATGAATATATCCTTCTCGTATAAATATCTTACATATTATATTTCTTGATTCCAATAAATTAAGGTTATTTTTCTCAAATCGTTGGTGAGAAACGCATGATTAAGACTACACCCATTGTGAATGAGTTTGATGATGTCTTTCCAAAAGAATTTCCCACACTTCCACAAAAATGTGAAGTTGAGTTTTCAATAGAACTCATACAGGGTTAAATTCCTATTTCAATTACACCTTATATAATGTCCCCAATTGAGGTATAGGAATTGAAGAAACTACTCCAAGAGAATATTAATAAGGGATTCATACACTCTAGTGAGTCACCATGGAGAGCACATGTTCTGTTTGTTAAGAAGAAATATGGATCAATGAGACTTTGCATTGATTATCGAGAGCGTAACAAGATCCCTATCAATAAAAAATATCATCTCCCTACATTGATGAATTATTTGATTAACTGTGTGGAGCTCAATACTTTTCCCATATTTATCATTGTTCAGGGTATCATCAATTAAGGTTCAAATGGATGATATACCAATAATTGAATTTTGTACAAGGTATGGAAACTATGAATATATAGTGATGCCTTTTGGTCTTATTAATTCCCAAATTATCTACATGGAACTAATGAATGGAGTCTTCAGAGACTATCTTGAACAGTTTGTTGTAGTCTTTATAGATGATATTTTTGTCTATTCAAAGTGCAAGGAAGAACATTAAGATCACTTGAGAATTGTACTGAAGACCTAATAAAGGAGAAACTTTATACCAAATATACCAAGTGTGAATTTTGGCTTCAAAAGTTTCATTTTTGGGTCACATAATCTCAATAGAAGGGATATTTATGGATCTAGAAAAATAAAGGTTATTGAAATATGGTTGAGACCCACACTAGTAACTGATATCCGAATTTTTCTTGGTTTTTGTGGATATTATTGATGTTTTGTGAATTATTTTCATGATTATCAAATCCACTCACCAATTTGACTCGTAAAGGAGTTATGTTCATTTGGATAGTGTAATGTGAAGAGAATTTCGAAGAGCTAATAAGAATGTTAGATAGTGCACATGTGTTAACACTACATTGTAGGAGAGAAAGGTTTGTGATCTATAGTGGTGAATCCAAGAAGGGTATGGGGTGTGTTATTATGAAAAATGATATGGTGATATCTTATTCCTCACAATAGTTGAAAAGCAATGAGAAAAATTACCCAAATCATGGTTTTGAGTTAGCTATGGTAGTATTTTCATTAAATATATAGAGGCATTATCTTTATAGTGAAATGTGTGATATTTATACTGATAGTAAATGTTTACAGTATATTTTCACACATAAGGAAATGAATATGATCCAAATGAAGATGGTTTGAGTTGATTAATGATTACAACTACTCAACACATTACCACCCTGGGAAAGACAAAAGGTGGAAGATCCATTAAGTCGACAAGACCAAGACAACTTATCTATGCTGAGGATAACGAGAGATCCATTATTTATGGATTTGAAAAGAATAGTTCATGAAATTATAAAGGAAGGAGGGGAAATTTTATCTTTCTCAAATTAATGTTCAACCATATATACAAGTGATTATTAATGTGGTGCAGAATGAAAATGTTGAGTGACAATAGAAGGTGAGAAATGTTCCTGAATTTGATCTTGATTGTGATGAAATAATAATGTTTAGGAATCGGTTTTGTGTTCCACCCATAATAGAATGAAAGAATGAGATAATGGATGAGTCTCATAGTTCATCATTCTCTATTAACACTAGAATCACAATAATGTAAAAGGATATGATGGAGTAATTCTGGTGGGATGGATTGAAAATATATATCGCTGAATATGTCTCTTGATGCTTTGTTTGTCAGCAAGTTATGGCTGAGAGACATATGTATAAGGGGATGTTACAATCATTACCCATACCAGAATAGAAATAGGAAGACCTCACTGTGGACGTTTTCATTGACCATCCCAAAACATCCAAATACAATAATGCAATTTGGGTTATAGTTGTCACCTTACAATGTTGGTACACTTCATTTCTATTAGAGATGATTTATCTCTTGATCAGCTTTCCCGGATATATGTAAAGGATGTGGTAAGATTTCATGGTGTACCATTTTCATTATATCTGATCGGGATCTGAGGTTTACCTCGATGATAATGAGAATTATTCAGTATGATCTAGTTATAGAGTTATGTTTCAACACTGCTTATCATCCTTAGACAGACGATCAGTCTGAGGGGACAATTCAAAATTTGGAAGACATGTTGAGGGATTGCTCTATGGATTTCTAAGGTTGTTGGGATGAACACATACCATTGGTAGAATTTTAATAAAAATAATATCTTTCACACTAGTATTCTTATGGCTCCATATGAATCCATATATGGAAAAAGTGAAGAACTCCTACTTGTTGGGATGAAGTTGGGTAATGAAATCTATTAGGACCTAATGTTGTTGATGAAATGGAAGAAGAGGTCATATCTATTCAACAATACATAATAAAAACATTGATTAGAAAAAAAAATTATTCTAACAACTGAATAAGAGACCTAGAGTTTGAAGTGGTTGATAAGGTGTTCTTATGAATATCTCCCTAGAAGAGATTAATGAGATTTGGGAAGAAGGGTAAGATGATCCCTAGGTATATCGGTGCTTTTGATATACATAATCGTGAGGGGAAGTTATCTTACTGATTAGAACTACCAAAGAATATTTCTCAGGTTATTTATGTGTTCCATGTATCTATCCTAAGAAAGTACGTACCTAGTCCTTCACATGTACTAATATCAGATGTCGTACCACTAGTGCAAGATATTTCTTATAAAGAACTACCCATAGAGATTTTGGATCGTAGTTAAAAAGTTCTGTGAAAACAGAACACTCGCTTGGTTAATGTTTTATAGAGGAACCAAAAATTAGAAGAAGCTACATGGGAACTTGTGGAAATGATGAGGGAGAGGTATCCTCATCTGTTTATTTCTAAGTGACAAATTTCAAGAGAGAAATTCATTTTAAGGTGGGTCGAATGTAACACGCGGATGTTATTATGAAATATTTTCTTTAAATTATTTTTATCCTTCAAGAGATTTCATTTCATGCAATCGTGATTTGAAATAAATTTCATGATTCCATTAATATAAAATTACAATTATAGCCTAGCCAGTAGGTTAGTGGGAATAATTATTACCAACTTATGAAAATTCATTTTATATTATTTGGCTATTTATTATTTATCAAAAATATAAAGTAATAAGATGTTTTTATTTTTTTTAGTGAATTAAATTTGGTAATTCAATTAATTATATATATGTGTTATATACTTAATAATTTTTTTTGATATTCATGCAATAGATATTTTAGTCATAGGGTATGAATAAAACCCAATAAGAACCTATTTTTAAGGTTAATTTTACACCTTTTAATGGCGACCCAATTTTAAATTAGGTCTTTAGATCAATAATAATTTCAATAATACAACATTAAATTGTTATTTTGAAGTGGGATATAAAAATTTAATTTGAAAAAATGTCTGATATTTCTCTGATAAGTTTCCTCTTTTGATGAATAGTAAAAATATGGTAAATTTAAATTAAAGAGAACTTTTTTCATCGAGATAATTTATATGGTAAAATTATAATATTTATCTGTTTAAAAGTATAAATAGAATATATTTTTACCATTCAATATAATTTATGTCATTTTGAATAATTTTACCTTGAATTCATAGGTAAAAACATTTCAATATTTTACGATGTTTTAACTTTTAAAACATGTCTTCTCCTTTCAACAACAAGATTAATTTAAAATTAATTAATAGGAATTTTTTGTTTTGAATTTTGAAAAATGGATTCCATATTAGGAAATAGAAGGTCCAAATTCTCTGAATATGTACCTTTAAGTTTTAGACATTATGAATAGTAAATTCCGTAATTATTTTATTTATCATGGTTAAAGCGTAAATCTAGTAACTAAGGGTAAAAAATAATAAGTTAATAACCTAAAAAAACCCTAAAAAGAGTCCAAATCCAATTGGTTAAGCTTTTTCAGACCATTTTTATCCTCGGGTCTATTTTTTGACCCCATTAATTCACTTGGATGTGAAAATGACATTCTATATGAATTAATTTAAAGTAATGATAATTACAACCTGAACATATGTAATTTACTAAATCTATTTTAATATAGGGTTATATAATTTATATCTATTAGTATAAATATTCCTTTTAAATATAAAAATATTTCCTATATCATGGTATTTTATTTGTAATTTTTAGAGATTATATAAATAGTTTTATTTAAGACACAAATATGATGTAGTGATTACCTCTTTAATGAAAGATTAAAATAAATGAATTTATAAATATTAAAACAAATATAATTTTAATATTTTTAATTTCATAAAAAACTTTTATGGATGAAATTGATATATTATAATTAATTTAATAACTTATTTTTTAAGGAATAATGTTTTTATGAAGTTTATAAAAAGTCATGTATGAATAGTGTATAAAATTGGCATAATTCATAACTGAAAACATAAAATAGTTTATTAAATGATATTAAATTCGTAAAAATAAAATATTCAGAAAATAGGTTAATACGATTTCAAATATGTCAGAAATAACTTTTTTGGGTCGATTGACATGATATGTTAATTATAATAACCCATAAGGTGTAAATAACTTGATATCATAGTAAGATTAAAAAGGATAAAATAAGGGTTAAACCAAAAGGATATGGATAAAAAATATTCTAATCAAGTCTAAATATTATTTTATGATGTTTATTAGAACCAAAATCATATTATATTTGAATTAAATATGTTTTGGACCATTTTTTGTTAAAAAGTAATTTATAATATTTTAATAATTTGAAGAGTTTCCTAAAGGGCCCCTCTACCCTCTTATAAAAGGGAACCTACAACCTCTCTTATTAACTCAATTTTGTTCCTTCATGCTCCACCAAACCTACCCATTTCTATTATTAAATTCCCTATTTATATCCTCTAGGTGTTTTCCTTCTCAAAAGACCAACTTGTGTTCCCTAAGTGGAGATTTAAAAGAGGCACGTCGAGGAAGTGGTAATCTCTTCTATCGATTCTTTCAAATTTATTTTTTCTTCTACTAGCTCTTCTCTAGTTGTTTCATTTTAATGTAATAAAATCAGTATCAATAATTTAATTATATGTTATTTTAAATACTAAACAACCCTATTTCACCTTCTATCCATCCTATGAAAAATGAAATCATAGCATGTGTGTACGTACGACTTACCATCTCCACGCAGTGGTGTAATATGTTGTTCACCATCACATTACATGGATCAGTATAATAATGGAAATAATAACTATATATGATTACTATAAAATTTTACTAATTCTGAGATACAATAAACCATACAATTCAACACCACTCAACAATTATGGGAACGATATTGTTGCTCGTGTGTACGTACGACTTATCGTCTCTGTGGTGAGAAGTGATTATTTGTACATAATCTTCATTAAATCATGATTATATAAATTAATTGAATGAATAAATATGAAATATATTATACTAATACAATGATTTAAATGATATAAATATAATAATAAAAACCGGAATAAGAACTTATCCGACAAAACATAAATAAGAACATAAAGCAGTTAATGCCCGAATAACGAGTAAAAATAAAATGTTACTAAAAAACAAATGAAAATATAATCATAAATGTTATAATAAAATATATTATGATTCTAGAATAAATCCATAACATTATTCAAATAATTATACAGGAGGTTTGGATAAATATGAAGCATATCAAACCTAAGGCATGAGATAACTTTTCGAATCTCATTTTATCCAAGATTATTTATTTTTGTGTATTTACTCGGTAAATATTTATTAATCATGTACATGTATTCAAAAACTATTCCCATGAAATATGTAATATTTTTATATGTAGTTTTAATGTAATTTTTACCCATTTTCACTTTTAATACATGGTAAGGAAGGAATATTTCGTTTTGTTTACCATACATGGTACTTTTTGACATTTCCAGAAAATGTACAAGGAGAATGTTTTTTTAACTTATATGGCTAGAATTTATTTTTACACATTCATAAATCATTATTTCAATTAATATTACTTTATAATTATTCATGTTTGTTTTCAATTAAATTATTTTCTTTTAAAATTTCCTCACATATTAAGAAAAGAAAATGTTTTAGAAAAAGAAAGGATATTTTCCTCAAGAAATAATTTAAGTATTTAATCAAAACTATTTTCTATAATAGATAATAGTGGGGTACTTTTCTATCACTATTATTACATTGATTTTATTACTATATGATGGAATTAATTTAATGAAGTCCTTTTATGTTATATGGATTATGTTATGATGACATGTGTTTAGGAATATCATTTTATTAGATAGGTTATGCAATGATGTACAATTTATGATTTTGTGGCACATATAAGAATGGTTTCATTATGAGATTGATGGGGCCTATATCTCATTCCAATTAATTTGGTAATGATCTATATCTCATGAGATAGAAATGACTGAAATATAATGTTAATCTGGTTTAGTGATACCAAACTGGAATGAAGAGTTAACTCGGTTTAGTAATGGACTTTGTCTGCTATGATGGTCTTGGGATAGATCCTTCAATAATATGAAATGATTTTATATGTTTATGTTTGTATTACACAAAGCATCGAGTACTATGTAATGATTATTGGTATTACGTTTAACTTCTAGGATTTATCCAATGACATGATATTTTGATCTCTTATACAAGATAATATTTTTAACTATTATGTTCTTATGAATATGATATGACTAGATATATCTTTTTTTTACCATTATTGTGCATTTGAGATCACCGTTTTGTATGATTATTTTCCCCTGGCTAGAAATAAGGATATTAAATATGATATTCCAAAAAAGGAGTCAAGTTGTGATAAAATAAACAGGAGATAATGTAGATGTATTATGAACCAATTTTTTATGTTTCCCAGTTTCTAAAGACAGTATACCTATAAGGATCATTCATGGATTTTTATATGTTGTGATAAATAAACATCAATTTATAATTAAAAACAATGTATGTAATTTATGGGTAGTTATAGATTCATATGGATAGTTATCCTCCTACAGACAGTTGTACAATATAAGAGGATGAATCAATACATGATGATTGATATACCTCTCCCGAAAGTTGATATTAGATTTTTATAAACAAAACCAATCTACTCCCAGTATTACATCAAACTATAATAATGTATTTGAGGAAATATATTATGGGAGTTTTATTCCACAAACATTGAACGAGGATGATTTATATTATTTGAATAAAATAATTTCTTTGTTTTCAATTATCACATATAGATGAACCCATATGATTTGAGGTTGTTTTTTATTAGTTATACTAAATATTCAAGATATAAAAGAATGTGTAGAACTAGAATCAACAAAAAAATCACCATTCTTGAATGAATTATGAACATACCTATCACTAAAACATTTTTAAAATTCACCTTAGTAGTAGTAACAATATAATCCCTCCTTTACTTCATTAGAGGTTTTTTTCATTATGATCACTAATTACCCTTTGCATTGTGGATTAGATCGCATAATTGTAAATACACCAACATATCATACATAAATATCACATATTAATTTACTAATACACATTAAATAACTTAATTATCCACTATAAAATCATAAGGTTCTATTCCCTTTGTAAACATGGATACAAAATCAACTGGTTATCATTTGAAATACATTATCTCTTACTATGTTATTAATTATGAGGACGCTTATTAGACATATAATACATAGTTAATTTCCTAATAACCTAGGAAAGGAAACATAATAATGGATGATCTATGATTCTTAGTCTAGATACCCATAGCTTGACTTACATGGACATTACATTACTTTCTCGGAATACTTATTACATAACAAAAATATACACCCAAGGACCGTAATAGTTTAGTGTCTTTGGAAACTTAAAACATAATCTTCTAATCATGGTGAAAGATCTTCCACATCTCCCATAAAGATCTTCCCCTTTTGTTTTCTTACCTAAAACCTTTGTTTAAATCCTGGGGAAAAGAAAACATATTAAGGATGAGCTCAAATTATTAGTAAGGGTAAATGTTGAGAACATAAAAACAATCCATAAACATTTGAACGTAAAAAACATGAACACAAAACATCAAAATCTTGAGCAATGACATAATTATTAGCAGTAAATAAGGAATAGATCATAAAAGAACAGTAATCATGATAAACTAGCATGGGAATAAAACATGTAATTGTGGAATCCATTAAGCACATGATATAATTTCCATAGTAGCCAAGGCATTTCTGAATAGACCATCATTGTGTACAAAGTCCATTACTAAACCGGGTTTACATGTCGTTCCAGCCCTGTATTACCGAACCAGATTCACATCTAATTCCAGCCATATCTATCTCATGAGACATAAATCTTTACCCAATGCATTGGAGGGAGATATATGTCCCACACATCTCATAAAAAAATCATTCTTTTGTGTTCCACAAAATAAACATAAATCATTCATCATAACCAAATGAATAAAATGGGTTTCATAAACATCATCCCATCATAACAGAATCCAAATAAAAAAATGGATATAATTTTATCATAAGAAAAATCAAGCCATGTAAATAATATAGACTTTATACTTGAAACATAAACATATTAAATAATATCACCTTAGATGGAAAATAGTTTTGATAAAATGTTTGAAATGAATTCTTGAGGAAAATATTATTTCTTTTTCAAAGTTAATTTCTTTTCTCTAAATGCCATGAAATTTTAAAAGAAACGGAATTTGTTGAAAATAATCATGAAATCTTGTAGAGGAAGCTTCATGGAAATAATTCGTTAAGAAACCGTAAAAATCCATTCATGCCGTATATGTTAAAAAAACATTCTTCATTTACTTTTTTCGGAAAAGTCAAAAAGTACCTCATAAGGTAAACCAAAGAAAGATTCCTTCTATACTACATAGTAAAAGTCAAAAAGGGGTAAACATGACTTTAAACAAAAATGGAGGAATAATAAACACATTATGAAAACATTTTTATAAAACAAGGACATGGAAGATTAATATTACCCCAGTAAATATTTACGAATAAAAAATCTCGGATAAGAACGAGATTGGAATAATTATCCCGTACCATAGGCCCAATTTCTTCTGTACATGTCTGAAACACCTTTATAGTGGTTTAAAACATATTATTAACTTTTAACCAACCCATAATAATATTTATCATATCATATATGATTCACTTATGACTTTATATTATCCGTTCTTTGGTCAATTCCATGTTAAAGCAGCGTTTTGGGTAAAGTCGTTTCATTTATCATACGTGTTTCGACTTTTTTTTATTGATATTATCATTACTTATATCGTGATTTAATTATATGAAGAATTTAAAACATGGTTTATATATCATATATATTCAGTATATATATATATATAATACATAGATAACTGAAATGAAACACACCATTCATGGAGACGGTCGGTCGTACGTACGCATGAACGCTATTTTCCATTCTTTATTGACTTGAATGGAAGTAAGTAAATGACATATATATATATACATATATATATCCAATAGTATTATTCTGTCATATATATCATTATTATTTATTATATATACTTTATAATCAATCTTGAATGGTTAACATGGAGAATGAATCTCATTGCATCGTGGAGACTGTAATCCGTACATACGCACCATCGATGATATCGTTCCCATAATAATTGAATGGAATTGGAGTGGGTTATATAATATATCAGAATTATTATGATGTTATAATAAACATATATAGTACTTCTTTACACCCTTATACCCATCCAAGTAAGGTGGTGGTGGAAAAACAGATTACACCACGGCATGGAGACGATATTCTGTATACACACACACACACACACACATTGATTTCGTTTTCCATAGGATGGATAGAAGGTGAAATGGGGTTATTTCATATTTATAATAACATATAATTATATTAGTTATAATGATGTTATTACATTATAATGAAACAACTAAAGAAGAGGAAGTAGAATAATAAAGAAACAAGAAAGAATCGGTAAAAGAGATTATCTTTTCTTAGACACGCCTCCTCTTAACCTCCTATTAGGGCACAAAGTTTGTCTTTGAAGAAGGCCAGGACCTCTAGTACGTTTATATGGAAGTTTAGAAGTTAATGTTTCATGGTTTGGATATGATTTAAGGCCCAAAGTTGTGTGAATAGAAGTGGGAGGAGGTTCCCTTTTATAAGGGAGGAGAGGGGCACGTTTGGAAACCTGAAAAATGTTAATTTAATATAAATTCAAACCCCACATAAAAACATCCAAAATGAATCAAATCCGAAGCTTGGATGAGACAGGGTTTTAATATGATCAACAAATAAAATTTAGACATGTGGAAATTTATTTTATACCTTATCAACAAGATTTATCCTTATTTAATCTATTTAATTTGTTTTTGTGGTAATAATATTATAAATTTTATATTGTTATAAATAATTAATTATGTGTTGTAAATTATCCATAATTTTATACTTTATGAAATTTTTGAACATATAAATCTCAATTTATAATTTTTAAATATTTTTTGATTTTAAACCAATTTAATAATATGTTATTTTTATAAAATAAAAATAGTGTTAATTTTGACACTATTCATTTATTTGAATTTAAATAAAATCCACAAAAAGGATATATTCAAAAAATGTTTAATAGATTACTAACATGTCATATTCATCTAGAAAATTTGTGCAAAACATAATTAGTTCATATAATATTTATTTTAATTTTTATAAATCGATTTATTTGATATTTCTGTTAATAAAACAATTACTACATAATTTATTTATAATAATTTAATATAATTATAAGTTGCATAATAATTAAAAATAAAATACTATGATATTGATAAATATAATATATTTCATAATAATTCTTTTAGTCGAATTTATCTTCTAAAACACCCAACGTTTAAAATGATATGTTTATTAAATTATGAAGGTGGCAACATTGACATCATATAAAATAAAATAAAATAAATGTCATAATATATTCTTAAAGGCTCTAAATGGTCCATAAGTCTACACATGGATAATTATAATGTAGATACACTCGACCAGTATGTTTTGGTCATGTTTTTGGGTTTTTTATGGGTATTATTATTTTAATAAAAACTATATTGTTGATTTTTAACTAAATAAATAATTTCTACATCATTAATGTATAAGCTATTAAGGTAATTAAATATTTCTTAAAAATTACAAATAAATTACCATAACAAAATAAAAACATTTTTCTTTAAAATTAGTATTTATATTTGAATTTATATTCTGTATAACTTTATTTTAAAAATACTTTATTTATTAAAGTTTGAGTGAGACATATTTCACATTCTTTAAATAAAATAAATTAAGGGTCTCAATCACATCCAAGTGGGTTCCAATAGATTCCATTAAGACCCAAGTATGATTTAGGGAAAACTATAATCATCCTATTATATTAAGACAAGTGTTAGGTTTATTTTATAATATTTTATTTACCCTTAATTACCCAATTTACCTTTAACTATGGTAAATAAAATTTACCGTAGTTTTTATTTATAATGCCTAAAAATAAAAACTAGCATATTACCATAAATTGGACCTAATGATTCCAAATATGGAATCCATTTTTTCAAATTAAAATCACAGAAGTTGAACAAATTAATTTAAAATTAAAATTGTTATTAAGAAAACGAGTTTTAAAAGGTAAAACATTACAAAAGATTGAAATGATTTTACCTATGAATTCAATTTACAATCAATGATAATGACATAAATTAAATTAAATGGTAAAAATATATTCTATTTATACTTTAAAACAATTTAATATTATAATTTATCCATAAAAATTATTAAGATGAAAAATGTCCTTTTTAATTAAAATATACCGTGTTTTTATTATTCATTAAAATATCAAAGTTATCAGAATAATCTGAAAAATTTATCCAAAGTAAAATTTTATTTCCTGATTCCAGATAAGAATTTTATTTTGTCAAATTTAACTAATAAACATGTCAAAACACTATATTTAAAGTTGGTGCGTCATCAAAAGGTGGCAAAAATGCATTTTTTTTGAAAAATAATTATTTTACCCGAAAAATTTATTTTGTTCTCATACCATTCTCTAGAAAATGTGTAAGATCAATAATAATTTTATAAAATTAAAAATTTAGTTAATAATATTCATAATGGATAGTTCATGATAATATTATAATAATATATCATTGTTTAGTGAAACCCGATATTGCGTACTACACACTCTATCGAGGAAGGTCATGATTGCATGTAATGCAAGCCATTTCGAGGTTGCGTGTAGTGAAAGCTCCATTTGGTGTTTCTTATAAAATAATCAAATCATATTTCATTTATACATTATGCAAAATCTATACTTAATGTTGCGTAGAATAATTTCTATAAAATAAACTTGAAATTGTGTGTAACACAAGACAAAATAGTGTTCTATATACTACAAGCTAATATGGTGTTGTGTATTGTACAATCTAATATTGGGGTAGTGTACAATAGAAGAAATCAAAGAAATTAAAAAGAATATATCTCATAAAATATCTGGGTGTTATTTTCTACCCCCTTAAAATTAATTTCTCATTCGAAATTCATCGGGTTATAAATCGTTTACTACTTGAATATTTCATTCATAGAAACCCAAATTGTAAAAAGGAATACTAAAACTTAATTTTGAAAAGTGAAGTAAGAAACGTAACAGTTACAAAAATTAACTCGTCACTGGGTTTCCATATAGGAGAACATAGGTGAAAATATGGATATGGAAGAGAAATATAACCATCAACTTCTAATGAAGAGTGGTAGAGGACATTGCTATGACAAATCAAACAATCACAAAGTCATGGATTTGTGATGATCTAAGGTACCATCTGACTCATCAGATATGAGGGTACTAGGACATCATTTTTGGTTTTCAAGATCATTCCCCAAAAGTTGGTTAATTGTTTGCATAAGGATAAATACCTACATAATTTCAGTGTAAAATCATCATTTGTCATAACCTGATCAATTTCCACTTTATCTCTATTTAAAGAAATGAAGTTGAATGTCTCATTCATGAAGTGTTAGCAGATCATGCGATAGAATGAAAAGTCATCCCATCAGTTTCTATCACAAAAAGGTTAGCATAAGTTATTAAATATACATAAATCCATCTATGGTGAGATTAATCATATATATTTCCTAAAATGGACTTATACTTCATCTATAATATCTCTTAATAAAATAAAACTAATTTCTACAAACCATGGACTTATTTTAGGCCATTGGTAGGCGATAAAGGCCTGTCTTACTTCAGTTTTGGGTTCGATTCCCGCAACCTTGTCTAACGTGATGGGTTTTCATCCATCCTGTTGGTTGTCCTTTTTCTAAAACTACACTATTTTAACATTCTAGAAATAATATTGAAAAAACGGTTCTAGCCATAAACAATACTATCTGATGTCTAACATAATCTATTTCAATTTTTAGGCTTATCCAAAATCCATATGTCCAATCTCATCGTATAATGAAAAATATTACTTGAAAGGTCACAAAACAAGCACGTGAATACCATCATTTATCCCCCATATATCATAAGATATATCATGTTGATTTCATTCCAAACATATGAATACCTTAATCATATTTTCTATTGAAACATGTATTACCATAGAACCTTAGTGATAACATGAATGCTGTCAACAATATAACACTTTCCATATACCAAAATCCCAATATTTTGATATACTCAAACCATGATATCACTTTGTCCTTATATTAGTCATGATCTCATGAATAATTTCATATATATTATTTTCTCCTTATCCCTTCATTATGAACATTTCATTTGCCTTCCAAAAACATTTTAATCACTTTTCATGGTTACCAGTACCGTATTCTTATGGATAACCATAGTGGACCAATACATATATATTTCAATATACCATAAAAGTAACTTAACAACATTATTCTATAATTCCAATACATATTCTTTTAAATCCATCCTCTTTATGGATTGTCCTATAATTGGTCCTTCCTCAATTTAGAAGTAACCTCTTAGGTTATGGCATTGAGTTGGGTAATTCCCATGTTCTCCAGATATAAGAAATTATACTCCACAATAGTCTACCACTCTCTGACCCTTCTCCCCACACATATAACATCTTCTTTTCTATTTGAAGTGTTCATCAATTTTCTTATTGTATTCTATAGAAAAATAAATCTTCCTTTCTCTATGATCCTCACCATGTGAACAAGCATAAAAGATCATCTTCCTCTTATTTGATGAATTAGGATTACTTATAATGTTCACCTTGTTAATCATAGATCACGATTTCTGATTCATCATTATCACAATATCTCTCTTTCTAGGCATTATGCAATTTCATTTCCCATAATCACCAATTTTTCCAATGGATTCAATGTTGACCCCATTCCTTCTGGTTCCCTCAATTGACATAAACCAAAAACCAAGGTTTAAGAAATAGTTAAAATAATGAGGAACCACATAATCATAAAAAGTCAATTATGGGATGTCTAAAATATCACACATTATTTAATCCTTGACTACTTAGGTTCACCCTATGTTATTCATTATTGTCAACATAATTCTAGGACTGTAAACTATAATTATACTAAACCATAGGGACATCCCAAGACATACCTTAGAAATATCTCTAGGGATCTCAATAATGTTTTCGCATCCTAGTTCCCAAAGTTTAACTAAACCTTTCCTCTGATACCAACTGTAGAGACCCATATCATGACGTACATGGAAATTACATTACTTTCACAGAATACTTAATACATAACAAAAAGCGACACCCAAGGACTGTAATAGTTTAGTGTCTTTGGAAACTCGGAACATAATCTTCTAATCATGGTGAAATATCTTTAAAATCTCCTAAAAATATATTACCCTTTTGTTTTCTTACCTAAATCCTTTCTTTAAATCATGGGGAAAATAAAAAATATAAAGGGTGATCTCAAATGCTCATAGGGGTAAACATGGAGAACATAAAAACAATCCACAAACATTTGAACATAAAAAACATGAACTAAAACATCAAAATCTTGAGCAATCACATAAATCTTGGCAGTACATAATGAATAGATCATAAAGGAACATTAATCATGATAAAATAGCCTGGGAATAAAACATTTAATTGTGGCATCCATTAAGCACATGATATGATTTCCATAGTAGCCAAGGAATTTCTACCAATACCATCATAGTGGAAAATGTCCATTACTGAACCGGGATTACTTGTCATTCCAACCCTGTATTACTGAACCAGATTTACTTACCATTCCAGCCATGTCTATCTTGTGAGATAAATATTTACCCAATGAATTGGAAGGAGATATAGGTCCCACCCATCTTATAATGAAATCATTCTTTCGCGTGCCACAAAATAAACATAAATCATTCATCATAACCCAATGAATAAAATGGGTTTCATAAACATCATCCCATCATAACATAATCCATATAAAACAAATGGATATCATTTTATCAAAAGAAAAATCGAACCATGTAAATAATAGAGCCATTATAATGGAAACATAAACATATTAAATAATGGCACCTTAGATGGAAAATAGTTTTGATAAAACATTTGAAAATAATTCTTGAGTAAAATATCCTTTATTCTTAAAAATAATTTTATTTTCTCAAAATTCCATGAAATTTTAAAATAAATGTATTTTGTAGAAAATAATTATGAAATCGTGTAGATGAATCTTCATGGAAATAATTTTTTAAGAAACTATAAAAATCCATTAACGTTGTTTAATTTAAAAAAAACATTCTTCTTTTACTTTAGCCGGAAAAGTCAAAAGTACTTCGTATGGTAAAGAAAAGAAATATTCCTTCCATACTATATAATAAAATTAAAAAAGGGGTAAACATGAATTTAAACATACATAGATGAATATTAAACACTTTATGAAAAAAAATTATAAAACAATGATATGGATGATAAATATAACCCTTGTAAATATTTACGAATAATTAATCAATCTCATATAAGAATGAGATTGGAATAATTATCCCTTACCTTAGGTTCAATTTAATCCGTATGTTTCTGAAACACCTATATAGTGGTTTTAAACATATTATTAACTTGTAACAGAACCATAATAATATTTATGATATCATATATGATTCACTTATGACTTTATATTACCCATTCATTTGTCAATTCACTGTTAAAGCCGCATTTTGGGTAAAATCATTTCATTTATCGTACGTGTTTGGACTTGTTGTTATTGATTTTATTATTACATATATCATGATTTAATCATTTCCAGAATGTAAAACATGGTTTATATATCATATGTATTCAGTATATATATATATATGATATATAGATAACTGAAATGAAACACACTGTTCATGGAGATGGTAGGACGTACATACGCATGAATGATCTTTTCACTTCCATATTGACTAGAATGGACGTAAGTATATGACATATATATATATATATATACACATAAATCCAGTAGCATTATTATGTCATATATATCATTATTATTCATTATATATAATTTATTATATTCCTGAATGGTTAACATCGAGAATGAATCTCATTGCTTCGTGGAGACGGTAATCCGTACATACGCACCAGCAATGATATCGTTCCCATAATTATTGAATAGAATTGGAGTGGATGATATAATATCTCAGAATCATTATGATATTATAATAACCATATATAGTTATTATATACACCATTATACCCATCCGAGTAAGGTGGTGGTGGAAAAACATATTACACCATGGTGTGGAGACGATATTTCATACGTATGCACGCGCGGTGATTTTGCTTTCCGTAGGATGGATAGAAGCTGAAATGGGGTTCTTTCATATTTATAGTAACATGTCACCCTATTAGTTATAGTGATATTATTACTTTATAATAAAAAAACTAAAGAAGAGGACGTATAAGAATAAAGAAACTTGAATGAATCGGTAGAAGAGATTACCTCTTCTTCGACGCGCCTTTACCTAACCACCTCTTAGGGCACTAAAGTTGGTCTTTGAATATGACTAAGACCTCTAGTACATTTATATGAAAGTGGATAAGTGAAATGGGTTGGGGTTGGCCGAGCTTGAAGGCTCAAATTTGTGTGAAGAGGAGAGTGAGGAGGTGCCCTTTTATAAGGGAGGAGAGGGGCACCTTTGGAAACCTCAAAAATATTAATTCAATATAAATTCAAACCCCACTTAAAAACTTCAAAAATGACTCAAATATGAATATTAGATGATATAGGGTTGTAATATCATCAACCAATAAAATTTAGAAATGTGATAACTTTATTTTAAACCTTATCAACATGATTTATCCTTATTTAATCTATTTAATTTTATTTGAGGTAATAATATTCTAAATTTTAAATTATTATAAATAATTACTTTTGTGTTTTGAATTAAACATAATTGGGTATTTAATGTCATTTTAGGCCATATGAATTAAAATTTATAATTTTTAAATATTTTTTTGATTTTTAAACAATTTAATAATATGTTATTTTTATAAAATAACAATAGTGTTAATTTTAACACTATTCAATTATTTGAATTTAAATAAAATCAACATAGAGGATATATTCAGAAAAGAACATTAAATAGATTTTTAACATTTCATATGCATGTATAAAATTTTTGTATAACATTAATTATGTCATATAATATTTATTTTAATATTTATAAAATCGTTTATTTGATATTTCTCATAATAATACAATTACTACATCATTTATGTATAATCATTTAATATACTAATTAGTTGCATAAAAATTGAAAATAGACTACTATGATGATGATAAATATAATATAGTTCATAACAATTCTTTTAGTATAATTTTTATTCTAAAACACCCAACTTTTAAAATGATATGTTTATTAAATTATGAAGATCACAACTTTGACATCATTTGAAATAAAATAATATAAATGTCATAATCTACTTTATAAGGCTCCAAACGGTCCACAAGTCGACACTTGGATGAATATGATGTATATACACTCGAAAAATAAGTTTTGGTCAAGTGTTTGGGTATTTTTAAGGGTATTATTATTTTAATAAAAACTATATAATTGATTTTTCACTAAATTAATAATTTCTACATTATTAATGTATAAGCTATTAAGGTAATTAAATATTTCATAAAAATTAAAAATAAATTACCATAACAAAGGAAATATTTTTATCTTTCAAATTAGTATTTATAATTGAATTTATATTCTATATAACCTTTTTTCAAAATACATTAATTATTAAAGTTTTAGTGAGACATATTTTACATCCTTTAAAAAAATTAAATTAAGGGTCTTAATCACATCCAAGTGGGTTCCAATAGATTCCATTTCTACCCAAGTATGATTTAGGGAAAAATATAATCATCAAGTTATATTAAGACAAGTGTAGGTTAATTTTATAATATTATATTTAACCTTAATTACCCAATTTACCTTTAACTAGAGTAAATACAATTTATCGTAGTTACTATTCATAATGCCAAAAAATAAAAAGTATCTTATTAACATAATTTTGAAATACTGATTCCAAATATGTAATCCATGTTTACAAATTAAAATCACAAAAGTTTCAGAAATTAATATAAAATTAATCCCATTGTTAAGAAAATGAGTTTTAAATGTTAAAACATTGCGAAAGATTGAAATGATTTTGCCAATGAATTCAATGAAAAATAAATGATAATTAAATACATTATATTAATGCTAAAAAATATTCTATTTATACTTTAAAACCATTAAATATTATAATTTAACCATATAACTTATTATGATGAAAAAAGTTCTTTTTAATTAAAATATAGCGTGTTTTTACTATTCTTTAAAATATGAAAGTTATCAGAATAATATGAAAAAATAATACAATGTAAATTTTTATATCCTAATTCCAAAGAATAATTTTATTTTGTCAAATTGAACTTATATACATTTCCAAAACTATATTCAAAGTGGGTGCGCCATCAAAAGGCATAAAAACTGCATTTTTTTAAAAATACTTATTTTACCCGAAAAATTTATTTTGTTCTCATAACATATAATAGAAAATCTGTAAGATGAATAATAATGTGATAAAATTAAAATTTTAGTTAATACTATTCATAACATCTAGTTAATAATAATATTATAACAATATATTGTTGTTTAGTGAATCCTAGTATTCCGTACTACATAGGGTATCGACGAAGGTCGTGATTGTGTGTAATGCAAGACAAGTCGGGGCTGCATGTAGTGCAAGCTCCGTTTGGTGTGGTGTATGACATAATCAAAACGTATTTCATTTATACATTAAAAAAATCTATACTTAATGTTGAGTAGAATAATTTATAGAAAATGAACTTGAAATTTTGTGTAACACAAGCCAAGAATAGTGTTGTGTATATTACAAGCTAATACGGTGTTGCGTATAGTACAAGATAATATTGTTGTAGTGTACAATAGATGAAATAAAATAAATTAAAAAGAATATATCTCATAAAATCTTGGGGTGTTACAATTAGTATGTTTGAACAAGGTTGATATTTGCAAAAATGAGCTTATGAGTTTGTGAACAAGAGAATAACATTTTAGAAATATACACAACATACAATATATCATAAACCTGAGTTATAAAATAAATCACGGTAGATCATATGACATTAATAATAAAGGGATCAAGTAACATGATAAGGAAGAAAATAATTCTTTTAGATATATATTTTTTGTAAACAAACAAGAATAGAAAACATTGTGTTAAGGATACCTACCAAGACATTCATAACATGGTAGGTCTGGGCTAACCACCTGTGTAACTGCTTTGAGATTTGGATAATCTCCATCTTCCTCTCCCTTTTTGGCCTAGGATAACCTATTGTGTACCCTTTGAGGTCAAACAAATATAATCATTATGAAATTTATTTGACGGAGATATATTTCACACCACTCAAATAATGAAAATCATATATATATGAGGCCCAAGATAATAAAAAATCATCAACTCATAACCCATGAAAATAAATCAGTTTAATAAATATTTCACCCTAAAATAACTGAGGGAAAAGAAATTGGTTTCATTAAAATTTCATCATTTCATCATTTCATATCATGTGGTAATAAAAGTGGGGTTCATGGAAATTTCATCATGGTATAACTCGTGGTAGAGAAATGGGTTTCATTATCCTATTATCATCATAAACATAAACACAATCCTTCAAGAGAATGTTAAAAATGGTATCATTGTATGGTATCCCTGTTAAATCTTCCATAAAAAAATCATATTTCATATTATATAGAAAATAATTTTTAAATATCACTAGAAACATTTTATGAGGAAAACATCCTTTCCACTTTGAAAATCACATTATCAAAAACTTAAAACTATTTTCAAATTCCTTTTATTGAAAAATAAATTTTAAATAAAAATCATTCAAAAATATTAAAGATAACCTTTTAATTTGAAAAATCTTGAAAAATTACATTATAATCTTTAAAATATTTTATGATCATGATGATGAAAAATTCCATACATGCTTTATAAGTTAAAAGAATGACTTATTTCAGATTTTGGGTTAAAAGGAAAAAGAACTCTATTTGTAAAATGATACGAAGATTCTTTTGAAAATAATTTTTCAAATAGTCTATCATGGGAAATAATTGCATTAAAAAATATTAATATAATGGTAGAAATGTACCAGAAAATGTTTTTATAAAACATTCTATAGAAGAAAAATTTCATTCAATTGTAGAGAAAAATAATGTCAATTTTCATTAAAAAAAAGTATTTTTGTCCCTTGAGTAAATAAATAGATTAAAATGAAATGAAAAAATTGTATTCTCAATAAAAAAACATAATTGATTAAAATTAATTATTATTATTGAGATATATTTCATGAACTTCTATCATTGAAAACATGATCATAAATAATCCACAAAATAAATGAGATTATAATGAAAATCCCTTATTATTTTAGAAAATTTAGATTCAGAATCCCATGGAAGAGAGATCCTAAAAGGAATATTAAAATAAAAATATATTTAATGAGAACAATCATAAACAATATTTTGGGGAATTATATACACTACAAAAATGTAATAAGTGGTGAATATGGAATGATCTCACATATATGAAAACTGAGATGAAAATACCGTACCACTTTGGAAACATTTTAATAATAATATGATGAATGAAATATAATAAAATGGATATTTAAATATATATAATATTATATATAATTATCATAAATTTTTTTCAGGGTAAATATACAAACCATACAGGAATATGTGGTGCATATTGCACATATCTCACATATATAAAAAGTGAAATGACAATCCATTACCTCAATTTTATATTTCATTATATTATATAATGTCTCATATATAATAATATATATTTATTATAAATCAATTTTATATACATAAACATTCTTATTATATCTTTTATTATCCCTATATATCTTTTCAACACCCTTTTATTATCAAATCCTTATTAAAATCATCATTTTTGGTTGTTTGACGATTTTATTTTGACATTGGGTTTTACTTTTGTAGTTCTGGTCCATGTAAATTAATCATAATTCTATAATATCCATAATTTTAACCATTTCATTAATATATTTTATTTTAATTTTGTAATTTTATAATTTCATTTATAAAAATTAGAAAATGAAAGATGAATTCACCATTCATGAAGGTGATAGGTCGTACATAAGTATGAATGTTGTTTACATATTTTGAAGTATAGAATGGAATAAAATATCATAATTAGTGAAACTTAAATAATAATAATTATTTTATATATATTAAATATTTTCTTTAAATTAATCCTTATTACCTTCCTGTCATACCATAAGTAAAAATGAATCACATCACTTCACGAGATTATAGTATTCTATACACACGAGTGACATTATATTCTCCCTTGAGGAATTGAAATTAAGAATTTATGTGTGATAATATAATTAATTAACTATACTAATTTCATAAATATCATATATATACATTATTTCCATCATTTTATAATTTCATGAGACGCAGTGATGGAAAATGAATTACGTCGGTTCATGAGGAGGTAGTACACCGTACAGAAGATCGATGGGGTGGTTTATTATTTAAGGGAAGAGGAGAGGGATATAGTAAATGAACATAAAATAACAATATCTAAGTATACGTATGATATTTATGTTATTACATCATAATGGCTTAATTATAATTAAAGGATCTGTGATAATAAATAAAATAAAAACACTCATTTTGTAATGTTATACATTTTTTTAACCACTTTTGGTTTGCACCAAAATTCAACCAATTATAGAATAATAAAAAATGTTAGACCTATTGAATATAGGGATAGAAAATATAATGGTTTTTAGGTATTGTATGATTTTTTATATTTTTATGTGTAAAGAGGAGAGTAGAGGGTTTGGCATTTTATATGTGTGGGAGAGGACCCGATTAGGTTTAATTGAAATAAATACCTATAACCAAATGTTTATCTTTAAAAAAGGATCAACATAAAAACAATATATAACCATATAAGATAAAATTTTCATATATGAAAATATAATAGTAATTACATTTTTTGGGTAATTTTTAAACCTTATCTTCTTAGTTTAAACTTGTGGTTAACCTGTTTTTACCGTAGCCACAATAACTAATTTTAAAATTTTTAAAAATTAATTATGATAAAAATTTCAGGTGAAAATATTTGATAATTTTAATTATTCTAATTCCAAATATGAAATCCATTTTTACAAATTCATTTGATATAATTGGAAGAATATAATTTAAATTATATCCCAGAAACATGGGGAAAATAGTTTTCCAATGAAAATTACAATTAAAGTTAAAAAGTTTTATTTTGGAATGAAATGTGTATTTGATTATAATGAAAATAATTTTATTTAACAAGAAATAATTTAATTAATATTACATTTAAAACAATTTTTTTAATTTTACTTTTTCATGTTTAAAAAATGTCACTTTTTAATAAAAACAGTATTTTTCAATATTCATCAAAATATTTAACTTTTCATAAAATTAGAAAATTTTAATTATAATAAAATTTTAATAATATGATTTATAAATGTGTTAAATGTTTTGAAATAAAATTTCTGAATGTAGAAAAAAATAATTTAAAAATAATTGCACAAAATGTGAGAAAATCGTTTTTTAAATACAGTTTTTTGAAAACATTTCCATTATTTTCAATTAATTTTTTTTATCATTTATAATTATTTGAGGGAAAAAATATTTATTTTAAAAATTTATAAATAGAAAATTTTCACAATTTATTTAATCTAATTCACACCTTCACTGAAAATATATAGATGATATCTTTTATATTAGAAAATAATATAGTGTAGTGCGATTTGTTAAAACTCGGTGCTGCATAGAAAACAATATATTGATGTAACTAAATTTATTTTAAAAATATATTTCTTAAAATATTAAGTTTTTATAACAGCTAAAATCCATATTTTTTAACCACTATACCCTAGGCTGAGGGCTGATTTGATCCTCTTTCTCTATTGTCTAATTAGTGGGATTATTCATCTCTCCTTAGTATCGATTGGCATGATAAACCTATTTTCCACATTGGAGGAATATCTTGGTCTGTATGATATAGTTTATTCCATTCCTCATCAATCTTTTTCTAAATGTTGAATTTTGAGTTTTCATTTCACCCTAAGATTTATCTATAGGTCTTCATATTGAAAACTCCATCATACATATTTTATCTTCGACCCCAAGAGACCACTAGGATTCCCCGACCTCTATCTCAACCTTAAAGGCACAATAAAAAATATATTAATATCTATGAAAGCCTCAAATATCCATGTATTTTCTTATACACAACTTAAAACCACTAAATGAGTGGTCCACCATTCATTCAATGTTCATAATAAGGTCATAGGTGTATTGTGCAATCCTTGTGATGTTTTCTTTATATGCCCTGATAAAGTCATCTTCCTTTTCTCATCCTTCCAATAAAATACCTCAACATTTTATGGTGTATTTTTTTGGTAAAATATTTATTAGATTATATTTTCTTAAATCCTTCAGACTCTTTGGAATCAATATCCTCTTTTAACTTTTTATTTTTGACTTGTGTCCACCAATGGCCAGCTTCCCCATCTAAATAATAGAGGACCAACACAAATTTATATTTTTCTAAATATTAAAGGATAGATAATATATTTTTAGTGGAGTTAACCCACTACTCCATGATGAGTGAATTATAATATCCACTAAATGTAGAAGGATGTTTTCATATAATGGAATCGACTCCCACTTGTTCTTTATTAAATTAAGAAGGGTGTTCCACATGATTCCAGATATTGTTTATGTGTTGATCATATTGATCCAATACTACATTAATGTTTTAATCCTTTGCACCCATCAGGTGAGTCATATATTTAGTACAATCATAAAATTTCCAATCACAATGAATGTTTTCATGATTTATTTTATTTTCCAATGTTTACTAAAAAATGGAAAATAAAATATTAGATATTTGAATAACAAAACTAAAAGAGGGAAATTATTAACATAAAAGGAATGACTTATAAATTACCTATAATACAAACTTATTAGTCTATATGGTTTCATCTATGTAATCTATGGTATTTTTTATTTTAGTTTTATAATATAATATTTCAATTATGTTATAATGGTTCTGAAAGACATTTTATATTTTCCAAATCATATCACTCAGGAGTGTCAGATAAAGTGACCAGTAAGGACCATTTTTATAAACTGGTTAATGATGGATTGAAAGCTCAATACTCCCTTATTAGTGATGTAACCCCTAATTATAGATGTTCTATAGTGAAATCCACTTATAGTTTCCATATAGGGATATGATTTCATGGGTACCACTCACCATATTATTTACTAAGATTCCCGTTAATTTTCATATATATAGAAATATCATTAGATATATGCCAAGGGCTCTCACTGAGTATTCTGATATAAATCCTCAAAATAACTAGTCCTTGATTCAAAACCAATTATAGTGACAGAAACAATTTATACATAATATTACACAATTATTATAAAAAATTAAAATTTGTATAACCCAAAGATCATGCGGCCGGGTGTCTTATGAAGACTAGGATTGTGATACATCAATGTGAAATTAAAAAATATTTATTTTAATATCTATAATAACCTATGAACTCTATTTTAACTTCGATGACTACATAGGGTACCCTGGGAAATACATAAACTAAACTGGGTTACATATAAACCCCAGTAGGGAAATAATCATAGAAATGAAACATAAAATTTGATTGATAACGCATAACATGATAACATAAATAGAATGGATCATGAAGAATCACATGATAGAATGATTTGAAAATCACAGTATCATAAATCATGGAATCATAGTAATGTATAAGTAACTTAAAAAAGGCTTTAACTTGATTCAAGGCTAACTACCCAGACAATATCACATGATGGACAAAGTCCCAAAAGGGATTAGGTTTACTCCTTAATCCCATATATAATGTATCATGACGATAAAATAATACCAAATTAATTGGATTTATATCATGATGTTCCCATAAATACATATTCATGCTAATGTGGACCATAATAAAGGAATTTACCACAATTCATTAACATAAAAATTAATATAGAAATAAATGGGGTTCAATTGATAGAAGAAATTATGGAATGTATTACCCCATAAACGGAATGAATAAAAATATTGGAATAAATTTAATTGACATAAATAAAGAATTTATATGAATTTAATAGTTTAAAATATGGAGGATGTAGGTGAGTTATATAGAAAAAGTTCTTAACACAAAAAAAGGTGATTCAGAGAGATCCCTTAGTTTACATATGAATCAGTTTTTCACATTCCCTGAACATCCATGATAATAAAATTAAAATAATTAATTACATAATAAATAAGATTTTACATCAATATTTTTATTATTATAAATTTATTATGTTCATTTAGAATCAATTCAATGAGATATAATATTTAATTTTTTGTTTTGAGGATCATTCATTTCATGGATCAATGTTTGAAACATTTACAAATAATTATATAAGTTCATGTAAAATATAAATAAAACTAAAGAGTTTTAATGAAATTTTATTTATTATCCACATTAAATTTTAATGGTCCCATATTTTTTTTATCTACGGGTGATTCTTTCAGTAAAAATGGTAATGTTGTTAGGTTCACTCATTTAGGAATGTTTACCAATTATCACGACCTAAATCCAGTTTCTTTAATAATATGACTACATAATTATCCGAAAATGTGACAGCATATATAATAAACATTTTATGTTAAATTTAATCATTTAAAATTAAAGTAATCCAATATTTAAGTTATTTGTGAAAATTTAAAACTCATCATCCACAAAGGTAGAAAACAAAAATGATATGGATAGTGGTTCTTTTCTAAGAATGATAGGATATGGGAAGGGGTGGGTGATATATATTTCATTAGAATAATAATATTACAATATATAGTTGATACAAGAGTTGGGAATCCATTTTACAAGTGAGGGGTGAGGATATTTTTGAAGAAGCAACGAATTTCAAATGTGAATGTTTGAGGATTTTACCTCTTAAATGTCATCACCTTTTATTGATGGTTTGGAGACCCCAAAGTCGATGGACCAGCCTATTTATAATACTTCACATTCTTGTATGGTTTTTCATGACTCCAAGGATGCATATGAGGCTCCTCAAGACCTGCACGAGGAGTATCGTCATGGTCATTCTCACCAGGTTGATATCTCCAATATTAAAGTTGTGCATTAAAAAGATCATAGGGATGCTTCTGATAATGAAACTGAATTTCACACTATAATGGTTCTGGTGGTGGATGACGAACTAGTGATGCAAAGGGGAGGCGGGCGCCATCCAGCTAATCAAGGAAGATGTCGAGGTCGCAGGCGGCCTAGAAAAAGGTAATAGTTTTGTACCTAATGTGTTTTTTTTAGTTTGATATTTGGGTTTGGTGTTTCACATGTTAGCATTTAATTAATTCAGTTGTACCTTTACACTTTTTAAATAAATTTTTGGGGTCATGGGTTTGGGTTTCTGTACCCATTAATAGCACCTTTTATTATACTAGGAATTGTACATTTGGTGCAACATGTCTCACTAGGACGAGATATATATGCTTGGGAATGATATTTTTTAGAATATTGGAATGATCCAAGTCAAATAAGTTATGAGAAGAATGGGTGGGGATGGGTGGTATTTACAAGGGGACTAGAGGAGTGTTTTGAATTTAATATTCATTAGTTTATTATTTTGAATCAAGAATCTAAATATCCTTGACACTTATTAACTTATATATTTAATTTTACATTTGAGTTTGAAATAATTCATACTTCCATAATCAATGACCAACTAATTCATATATTTTTCATATAATGTTAAATATCATCATTTACCATACTTCACTATTCACCAACATTCAAATATTTTATGAAATTACCAAAAACACACCCATAACATTTTTTGGAATTTAGATTAAAAAAATTAAATACATTTTTTGAAAAAAAATCATAATATGAAAAGGAAAATTCTAAATAAATTCTCCAATTATTCGAAAAAATAAAGATTTTAATATTATGATCTCTTTTCCATCCCATTTAAAAATTTTTTATGGTGTAATAAAAATATATTATCATTATAATTAAGAATATCATTAATTTGTACGTCTATTTGAAAACATAAAATTTATTTTAAATCGTTATATTTTATCTGAATGTCAAATTTAAACAGTTATGCTTTTGAAAAATTCAAACACTAATGATATAATTTTTAACAAATGTATTTATTTCTAAAATGATATAATTATGCTTTATTTTTATTTTATAGGATACATAAATATTAATTTACACTTCCATAGGTGAGATACAATTATATCGATCTTATTACTATTTTCAATAATCAAATTACTATTCCCAATGGGCAAGTTACCATATCAACAACCAAATTACTATTCAAACAGTTAGATTGGTAATGGTCATATGGGTTCCCTACATCCCACAGATACCTCTCATTTTATTATACATTCAATCAATTCCATTTTGTCTCAATGTTATATTATTTTATTTATCTAAATGTATAATATGTTACTAACATTCTATTTCATTTGAATACTGTTGTTAATGTGTGTAATTATTCATGGGGATCGAGAAAATTTATATTTTCTTATATGAGTTATTTTTTTCCCATTATAACATTTTTAGTTTTTATAAACATTTTTATTCTCTGAATATAATTTTTAAATTAATATAATATAATTTATTTGGCTTCATCATGCAGTGTTTTAAAATAATAATATAATAATAAATATAACATAATTATAAGAATACTAATTTTAATAATTACACTTTGGTTCATTAATATACATAACACTAAAAAATATTGCTCAGGAATATATGTATGAGGATGGATCATTTTTTAGTAAAGCCACAAACCTCGATCAAGGACTAAGAATTTGGTGATTGAAAAAGTCAAGTGATGAATTATGACACTAGATAAAAATCATCCTCTATAAAGCACTAAAGTCATTGATATCTCTTTAAAAATGAACATTATAGGTGATAAATTTACAATTAATTACATATAAGTAGAAATCCTTCTAATATGTTATAATTTAAATGGGATATGTGGAATAATGAAAACTGAATAGAGTGTCAGAGTGGGTGTAATTGAACTAATCCTATAACATTTGATTTTCATAGATGAACTATACAAAAAATAAATTTCCAACTAATTAAGGTTTACTTACGGTGATATATAATACCTCTATTCCCAATCAAACCCTCAAGTAACCTAAATTAAGGACACATTTGGTGGATTTCATGGAATAGTGTGAAGCATGGCCATCACCATGGTAAATTTCATAATAGAATAATAAAGGTCACATTGATTCTATAGAAGATGATACTCCAAATTAGAATGATAAATTTTATGTCAAATATTTTGGATATATAATGAGTTAGTAATAGATTCACTCATAGAATGGTTAATTTTTAGAGATGAATATCCAATAAAACATCCATAAAGACACCAGCACGTATCAAGAATAGAGTAATATTTACCATTATGATTCCATTCCCTAATTATATAGTTTTAACCATGACCATCTATAAAACCACCTCCATGGTTATTGTTATGTGGGACCATTGCACTCCAATCTATGAAATCAACACTAATTGACAAATAACATGATAAATTAACATATAAAGAACCTAGATTTTCTAGTTTGTGGGATAATCTATTAAATTATTTTTGTGGTCGAAAATTAATCATTGAGAATTTGATGTGGGAAAAAATTGATTCTCCCATTGAACACATGTTTATTATAATTTTTTTGTAATCAAACAAAAATCTTTAATTTTAATGAAAAGTATGTTCTTCTCTATATAACATGGTGGAATCAATAAAGGATTCTATTAGAGGGAAACTAACTACTAAATTAATTAAAAAATATGGGTTGTATTTTTATTTATAGAAAACATTATTGACATGGAGTCCCAACGTTATTTTCATGTGATTGTGATTTTAGAAAAATATTTAACATATTGATCCATAAAGGTTAGTTTAATGAAAAATATCATGTAGTATTGTTGTTCACGTTCCCTAAATATTCCATCAAATGATGATTATAGAGGATTAAAAATATAAGAATAATATCCCATTGCATTGAAAGAAATAAAAATAGATTTGATTTATATAATAAAATTATTGGAATCTATGCATTCATCCACAAGACTGTGGACATTCTTATTTTTTTTAGATGCACAGATGAATAATCCATAACATCCAAGATCAAGATGTTTTAAGTGTAAAAATAAAGAATCCATGAGTTAGATTTACACATTTAGAAAACATCCCTAGGAACCTAATAATGATGATGATACATTATATATAGAGATATGGGAGTAGACTTGGACCCCTGTATAGCTATTAAATTTGGTGGTTTGGGATAGTGGTGAATTGAGAAAAGGTGGTGCAATGATATGATCAAATATTGTGTCTTAGATACCATGTATAATATCTAAATTAAGATCCATGATCCTGAAAAGATTTCCAGAAATTTATTTTTATTTTAAAATAGAAAATATAAATGGGATATAAAAACTTAAAGACACCTAATGTTAATTGAGTGGCCAAACATTGACCATTCAATAATTAAAAGGTCAAATATATTTATTAATGACTTAAATATAAACAAAAAATATATAGTTCTCCATTACTAGTGATCGTAACATAATCTAAAGATCCAAAGTGAATGGACCTTTTCCATTAGACATTATTCATCATGTAGGAAACATCACTATAACTAATTTTTAATTTTTATCACTTCACGGTGATATTTTCCTTTAATGTTTTCTTATTTATTTATAGTATATAACAAAAAGAATTATATTTTAGTTCAAAAAAACATATTTCAACATTCTTTGACTTTAGAACCATCTTCTAAACTATATATGATATTCAAATAGTGTGATACAATCACTAATTCCATTAATATGACCAATACCACTTAGCATTTGAATTTAATAATTCATAACAAGTTTTCATTTTAGTTATGTAAATTGATCCAATCACTCATTTTTAAATATACATGATTGAACCTCTTGAAAATTTTCATCATTAATTACCAAAAGCACTCAAAAATCCATTATTATCTAGAATACAAACATATAAGAAAATATGGATAATATAGTTCATATACTTCCAAAAAAATTACCATTTTTTATAAAACATTTAATAATATTTTTATAAGAAATGATAACCCAATTGATGAATAAATTGTTATTTTACAATTTTTCAAAAATGAAACTAATAAAAAAATATTTTTTATCATTCTCATTATAGACAGTGACAAAATTTAATAACCATTACCACATTTATGATGTGTTATTATGAAAATAAATTTTCAAATGATTTTATATAAATTATAATATAAATTTAATAATTCTTACTGTTTAATTTTAAAATGATAACATAGATTATATAGTTATTAATCGTTTTTATAGTTCAGTATCAATAAATTTAAAAAAAATTTAAAACTAATAATTATTTTAATATTATTATTTAATTTAATAATCAATGATGGTTCATGTGTGAATTATAGGATCCATAAACCCCCTAAATTTGTTAAAGTAAAATTGGGATTAGAATGTATAACTATTGAGGAGGGTATAAGTATAACCTCTAATGTTTATAGAGTGAAAATTAATAAAGTTATCAAATAATTTAAAACACTAAACAATGATTTTCCTCAACTACAACCTTTTAGAATGCATCAGCTACCACATTCACCGCATGATAAAAATAATCAGTATTAATTATATTCTTAAATAATTATAAATAGATTATTATTAAAAAATCTGATAAACTATTTTTTATTATAACATTATTATTAACAATATATTATTATTATTATTATATTATTATTTAAATATTAGAAAATTATAACTCAAACCGCACATTTGAAATCATAAAAGGATTCCAAGGACCACATCCTTATATAAGGGTGGTTCTAGTAATATTTTATGTAACATTCCTTAAATTTCTAATGAAATAAAAATTGTATATAAAAATGGTTTAATGGTTTTTAATATATGAATATACAAAAAAATATATGTAAAAAAATATTTTTGAAAGAAAATATTTAAAATTGTTATGAAGTAAAAGGCAATTAAATTTTTTAAAACGTTGGTGATTTTTCCAAACAAACCATCCTTGAAAATTTTATTGGATGTTTATTTCTCAATAAATGTATTTATTTCAATTGATATTTCACTTTGGTTTATTTAATAGTTTTTGTGGTACATTAATTATGTAAATACATTTATTATTTTAACTCTTAAAGGGTTTTTTCCATTTTTACCATTGTGGAATTTGAGTTTGATGATGGATATAGAAAGGATTCTAAATGACATTTTTTTATCATGGTAATGATAGAGTGAAAATCATAATAAATTTGTATCAATATGTAACTAACTTTGGAGTTCTAAGATGGTTCATCCATAAGCTGAACATTCATTAAAAATGAAATAAACATTTTTACATATATAATATCACCAAACATTCCATTACTAAAATAAAAATTCAACTTCTTATAAAAAGAAATAAATAGTAAATAATGTTAAATAACTAAACCCAAATATAAAAATAAATGAAGTGAAGAATTTGATGACCCATGGATGAACATATTAAAAGATACCCAAAATACCTAATAGAGGATATCCTCACAACCCAAGGCCACCATATAATACTATCACTAATCCCACTATATGAGATAATTAATGGACAAAATCCATGGTGGGTAGAATCTCATGATCCTAAACTAGAATGTTCAAAATTAACTTAGTCTACAGACATTGAGTGGTATATGTATTGATTGAACAAAATTCTAGCAGGTTACCACCAATAATAGACTCAATGAATATTGATTAAAATTGAATTCTATCAATGATATTTTGGAACCCGATTTGAATTACAGAGCCTTTTCATTTTATGAAAAAACAATCTATGAACATATATCAAACTCTTTTTTATATCATAAAATTTCTAATTACAGAACTAGTCTTTTCTTTTTTTTAAAAATTATTCAATGTATCACCATCCAATAACCTTTCCCAAACAAAATAAAAATCATTGAAATAGAGAACCCAAAAGTAACTAAAAATGTAATAAAATCAAAATTGGGAAATGAATGGGATGTATATAAAATTTAATAACCAAGAGAGAGAAAATGACACCTCATATTTAATTATGAGTATCATTTTGAAATTCTAAAACAAGGAAAATACTTCAATACAAATCATAAGATGAAATAAATTTGTAAAACACATATCATGAAAAAATAGTGAATGAAAAGAAAACAAAACAATAAGAATGGGTAATATCCAAGGGAACTAGGTAATGTATTTTAATTTATCTATTTTTAGATGAATTATTTTCAAATATTACAAGGATTGATTTTGAGACCAGGCATTGAGATGACATCTGATGCCGAGACAAGATGAGTTTTGAATACATGTTTTAAATATATTAAATAGAACGCTTGAACAATTTTCTTCAATAAGTGTAATATTCTCTAAATGGGTGCCCGATTTAAATATCAATGGGCCACGTTGAGTACAGAATGGCAGTTTTACAATAGGTGAGACCTAACATTGGTCAGTATATGTTATTTGTGAAATGGTTGTCATGGGAGTAATATAAAATAAAATAATTTAATAAAAACTATTTTATTCCATTACTTTGACATAGAAACTATTTTTTCTTTAAATAGATACTTGTGTTGGAAATATTGGGATAACTGCATTACCCTAGAATCTCTACAGAGTCATTGAAGAGAATCACTAAAGAATCCTATCTAATGAATGATGATGGAGTTGTGAATCAAGAATCGACGCACCTCAGATTAGATGGATTTTGTCAAGGTTAATGATAAAAAATCATTTTTCATTAGTGATTGAATTGAATCAAGGTAGGGAATGATTTTTGAATTGTTTCTTTTCCACATTCAAAATTTATACAATGAATACTGACTAATTGAAGAACAGATTAACATGCGAATTGATAGTTATGTATGATGGGTTAATTTGGGAGATTTATCAAGAGATTTATTCATGATTTTTGATTAATTAATTTTTATTTATAATGAAATTTAACCATGATCGATACAAACATTGACTGAGGTTCTTTCCTCTTGTTCAGATTTGTGCTTTTCTCCCCCCGATTCCCCAATCATTATGGGGTTCTTAGTTATTCCTCGAGTTTTGAAGATTCATTGATCAAACGATCGTTAAAATTCTTATTCTTGGTGAAACAATCGAAAATCAAAGATTTGGAATTGTTACGAGTCGATAGAGGTGCGATGGTGGTTTTCGTTGTAGTTCGAATAATGGTTGGTACCAATTTCCCATTTTTGGGGGCATAATGAGGAATGGTGATGATTTTTTTTTCAAATGGTTTGACAGTGTAGATGTGGAATATTGGTCATAGAAAGGCTCAGGTGAGGTTTTCCCATGATTTTACTAGAGAGGAGTTGTTGTAACGACTTCTAGAATAGTGGAGGAGATGATAGGAAATGGACCGGTGATTATGAAAAATCACGTAACTGTTGGAACCAGGTTCTTCAAAGCATGATTTGGTGTATGGTTTGTGTTTGTTGTCAATCCTCAGTGGAAGTTCAGGGTGTGAACCAACAAAGTGATCATACCGTTCAGGAAGAAAACAGTAGTGAAGGTGGCGTTGTTTCCCAGTGTTTGCCAAATTTTTGGGCCTGAAAATCCGTAAATAAAGTAAAGTGTTTTTGGCAAAGATACTTGCGCGCCGAGCTCTTGGAAGATGAAAGACTTGCGCGCCATATGTTTTTGAGGATCAGAACATCACAATTTGGCTAAGGAAAGAAGGTCGCGCAAGTGTTGGTTGGGTCGCGCAAGTAACTTGCGCGACAGAGGATCTGGAGACAGGACTTGCGCGCCGTCGAGGGACTTGCGCGCCGCCGCGCAGGGGGTCCAGTTTGCCTATAAATACTGGACCACCCCTCCTCATTTCGAACGGAGTTCAAGGCCGAGATATTGTTCGAGCTCTCGTCGCGCAGGTGGTTGAGTCGCGCAGGTGGTTGTTTTGTCGCGCAAGTAGAGCTTGCGCGCCGGTGTTTGGCTGTTCTCCCAAGGCAGTTTGGAAGAGAAAGGAAGTGGATCGCGCAAGTATTTAGTTCAAGAAAGCAGTGTCGCGCAGGTGCTTCAGTGACACATGCGCGCCAGTTTAGTCTTGCGCGCCTGAGACTTGCGCGCCGCCGGGAGACTTGCGCGCCGGGCTTGAAGAGGAGACCTAGACACTATTGAAGCACGTCTGCCTTACTGGAGCTGCACGAAAGCCGAGAAACTACTCGGTTCATTCGAGGAAAAGTGATATTCTTCTTCTGGTGAGAATCGGACTTCAATAGAGCATCTACATTCAACAAAGGATGCACTCTTATGCAAATGAAGAAGAGACCTACACGTCTATAAACTGAGTGGGACTTCACCAACGACAGTGAGCCAGGGGGAGTCAACGGGAGTGACCCGAGGGACGCAGTGAGCTATCCCTGAACTATTGTAAAGGCAGTGAGCCTGGGACAGAGTGTCTGTACCTGAACTTTTGTATCCGCAGCTAGTGAAGCTTAGTGTATTTAGGTACGACCGGCAACCTGTCGGCGTATTCTCCTTGGACGTAGCCCTTAGTGGTGAACCAAGTAAAAATGATTGTGTCTTCTCTGTGCATGTGAATGTTTTCATTTTGATCATAATCATCATACAGGTTCAACAAGTTCCTACCAACGTGGGAACAAGATCCAACAAATTAAAAGAAAAAGTGGTCACCCTGATTCACCCCTCCCCTCTCAGGGTGTCCCGGGGTCCTTCAAGTGGTATCAGAGGGTAAAGGTTTCTGGCGTTGAATCTGACCTTCTTCGTCATGGAAAACGCGATCAATGTCAGGGGAGTCCCTCACTTCGATGGAAGCAATTTCCAGATCTGGAAGAACAGAATGAGATCTCATCTAAGATCTCTTGGAATGGAAGTTCTTTTTTCTACTGTGCAAGGAATACATGTCACTGATCCAACAGGTCTGGCTATGACTGAAACAGACAGGAAACTTCTTGATGCAGATGCCAAAGCACAGAATGCTCTCACTGCTGCCCTTTCTGATCAGATTTACCTGAAGGTGATGAATTGCACCTCAGCAAAATCTATGTGGGATAAACTTGAGAATATTTATGAAGGTGATAGCAAAGTGAAGGAGGCGAAACTACAAGTGCTACACAATCGGTTTGATGATCTGAAGATGCATCCAAACGAGAATGCAGAATCTTTCTTCAATCGAATTACTGAAGTGGTTGGAGCAATTCGGGGTCTAGGAGAAGAAATCAAAGACATTGATATTGTAAAGAAAATATTAAGAAGACTTCCACCTCTGTATAATGAGAAGGTGTCAGCTCTTGAGGAAAGAGATCTTTCCAAGCTTTCTCTAGATGACTTACTGAGCAGTTTGGTAGCATATGAAATGAGAGTCAAACCAGAAGATGCTACGACTCGGGTGAGCAAGGAAATGGCATTCAAGGCCATGGATAAATTGAAAATCTCAAAGGATAGTAGCGGTGATGATGACAAAGAGAAAGAAATTCTTTCTCTCATTGCAAAGAAGTTCCAGAAGGGGAAAGGGAAATTCAAAGGGAAGTTACCTCTCGCATGCTTCCGTTGTGGAAAAGTTGGGCATATTGCCTCTCAGTGCTTGAAGAATATCAATGATGATGACAGTGAAGATGAAAACTTCAAGAAGCCTCAAAGAAGGTTCTTCAAAAAGGGAGACTTCAAATCTGGTAAGAAAATGCAAAGGAAGAGTTTTGTCTGTGAAGAGGAAGAAGATGACAATGAATTCTGTGATGAAGAAGAACCAGAATTCAAAACTGGGAACCATGCTTCTATGATGGCCACTGTTGAAAAGTCAGAAGATACTGATGGTGAAAAACAACTGAGAAATTGTGTAGATCCTGAGGTGCAACTTAAAGATGCAGTTAGTAAGCTTAAGATTAAATGTAAGAGCTGTAATAAGTGGAAATCAATTGTAGAAGAATCAACTGAATATGTTGATCAACTTGAAGCTGAAATTGAACGACTGGAAGAATTTGTGAAGGTACAGTCTAAAATAATTGAAAGCAATGATGATGCAGTTGATCTGAAGCTGAGAATTGAAGAGCAAGCAAAGGTCATCAATGACCTCACATCCAGACTGGATGAAAAATCCAAGACTGTTGAGGGTCTTGAGGAGGAAGTAGTTACTCTGAGGAGTAAAATGGAGACAGAATCAGTTCCAAAAGAATCGAGGAAGAAAATACAGTTCGGAAGATTCTCAGATGCAGAATTACTTGCAAGAGCCAAGTGTGGTTCAGATGGGGTTGGAAAAGTCTTGAGTGATCAAAGACCTGCTTCCATGGGAAAGAGTGGAATTGGCTGTGAGGCTGAGTCATCAACTGCTGGAAGTGCAAAGATCCAAAAGAAAGATAAGATGAAAGTTGAACATGTTGAAATGTTACCTAGAGTGCTGAAAAAGGAACCCTCAATCCAAACTAAAAGGAGACCTGAAAATTATCCTCAAACTTTCAAAAATGGCAGACAGTCCTACTATTCTCCCAAGGAAGAAGCTATAAGGAGAAATTCAAGTGAGAAGACATTTCTTCTCATGAAGTGTCAGTTCTGTGGCTATCTGGGCCATACCATTTCCTATTGTGAAGAGGCAAGAAGCTATTTGAATGGAGAAGATATAGATGCTCAACAAATGAGAATAATTTCATATCCTAATTCTTATAGAAGAAATAATTTCTATGGATATTGTTTTCATTGTTCTAACTTTGGTCATAAGGCCATTAATTGCAGGCAGAGAAGGGACATTGACACCTCATACAGAAGTTCCAGACATGTCAAGTCTCGTCAGCAAGACGATGTTTCTCTTTCAAACAGGTTCTCACCTCTTAAAGAAGACTTTGACTATGAAGAACCTGGGTTTGCGGAAGATATAGTTTAAAGGCCATAAGTTCTATATACTCAATCTAATGTCTCATGGAAGGAAAGGAGGAAGATTGAGAAATCAAACCTTGCAGAGGTAGCTCTCAAAGCTACAAAGAACAATAGTACCTGGATTCTAGATAGCGGTTGCTCATCTCATATGACAGGTAATGCCGGTCTACTTACAAATATCATAAAGAATGTTGATGGTACAGTAAGATTTGGTAATGACGGGGCTCTGAAAATCAAAGGGAGTGGAAGTACCAAATTAGCTAATGGAGAACTAAAGAAGACTGAAGTCCTTTACGTAGATGGCCTACGTCATAATCTCCTCAGCGTGAGTCAACTCTGTGACTCAGGACTTGTTGTTACTTTTAATCAGAAAGGCTGCACTATCAAGGGAAAAACTGGCAATTCTCTCATGAAGGGATGCAGAACAGAAGGAAACTTGTATCAGGTTGATAGTGAAGAGAATGTATGTTACATGACTGTTGAAGAAGAAAACAATCTGTGGCATCGGAGATTGGGACACATCAATCAACAAGACATGGAGAAAATATCAAAATTGAGAATTGTCATGGACATTCCCAACCTGAAGCGTGAGCGTGAAAAATCCTGTGATGCTTGTATTCGTGGGAAGCTGGTCTGCAGTTCATATCGGCCAAAGAAGAAAAAGGCATCTCACCTTCTTGATCTGATTCATACAGATGTTTGTGGTCCAATAAATGTTGCCGGAACTCATAGAGAAAGGTACATTGTCCTTTTCATAGATGATTACAGTCGAATGGCATGTGTGATGGTCATTCACCGGAAACGACAGGTCCTTGACAGCATGAAAACATATCGGCGAATCGCCGAGAATGATACTGGACGAACAATCAAAGTGCTGCGATCTGACAATGGAGGAGAATACATGTCCATTTAATTTGAAAATTATCTGGAGAAGCATGGGATACAACATGAGGTAGCTTCTGTGAGAACTCCACAACAAAATGGAGTTGTTGAACGAAGGAATCGACAGGTGAACAACATGGCACGAACTATGCTGATTGAGAGTCGTATTCCACGACATTACTGGAAAGAGGCTGTTCAAGCTGCAGTGTACATTCAGAATCGAACAAGACTTTATATGGGTGAGACAAAGACACCATATGAATTGTGGCATGGACGGAAGCCTTCTCTAAAATACTTTCGTGTCTTTGGAAGTAAGTTCTTCATCAGGAACAAAGAAGGAAATCAGGGGAAATATGGTGACAATGCAGATGAAGGAATCTTCCTCGGTTACTCAATGAACAGAAAAGCCTACAAATGTTTCAACAATCGTTTGGGAAGGATTGTGGAAAGCAATGATGTTAAGATAATTGAAGAGAAAACCACAAATGCTTCACGGACGTCATATGCTGATGTCATAGAAAGTCATGAAGAATGTGAACATGAAGAACCGAGAAATGCGGAAATAGAGGAAGCTGTTCAAAACACTCATCAATCACATGATGATGTTGACTCAGAAGAAGAATCTGAAAAAGAAACTATGGCTGAAGAGAATACTACGGAACCTCGCAGGAGAAATCGAAGAGCTGAGATTGATCCATCCAACATAATTGGGGATAGGAGTGCACCCACTCAAACCAGAAGGATGAGGAATACCACGCAATCTGCATTTCTATCAGTTGTAGAGCCATCCTCCTTCGAAGAAGCTGCAAAAGATGAATCTTGGGTGAAAGCCATGAATGATGAATTAGATCAGATTGATAAGAATCAGACATGGGATCTTGTCCAGAGACCCGAAGGTCACAATGTGATTGGTACCAAATGGATCTTCAAAAATAAGTTTGATGAGCATGGAAGTGTCATCAGAAACAAGGCACAACTGGTATGTAAAGGATACTCTCAGATTGAAGGCATTGATGTTGAAGAAACCTTTGCTCCAGTGGCTAGACTGGAGTCAATAAGGCTTTTCCTTGCCATGGCACTCCAAAGAGGATATAAAGTATATCAAATGGATGTCAAGATAGCATTCTTGAATGGTGTACTCGAAGAAGAAGTCTACATTGAACAACCAGTGGGCTTTGTCTTGGGTACCGATGAAACAAAGGTCTGCAAACTAAAGAAAGCTCTATATGGTTTGAAGCAGGCACCACAGGCATGGTACTCACGGCTAGATTCATATCTCAAGAAGTTGGAATTCAAAAGAGGAGGAGTTGATCACAATCTCTATGTGAAGAATTCTCCAAAAGATCAATTCATGGTTCTTGTCTACGTTGATGATATCATATTTGGTGGCAGTAGGAAAAAATCAGTGGATGAATTTGCCAACCACATGAAATCAGAATTTGAAATGTCTATGATTGGGGATCTCACATATTTCTTGGGGCTGCAAGTTATTCAAAAGAAGGAATACACATTAATTTCTCAGGAAAAATATGCAAGAGAGCTGCTGAAGAAGTTCAATATGCAAGACTCCAAACCAATGTCAACTCCGATTGCAGTTGGAACTAAACTTGGAAAGCATGAGGATGGGAACTCTGTTGATCCCACCATGTACAGGAGGATCATTGGCAGCCTACTGTACCTGACAGCGACAAGGCCAGATATTGTCTTTGCAACATGCCTTGCGGCCCGGTTTCAGAGTAATCCAAAGGAGGAACATATGGCAGCAGTAAAAAGAATCATGAGGTACATTCAAGGTACACATAACTTCGGGTTATTTTTTGCTGCAGGCAGGGACAGTGAATTATCAGCATTTTCTGATGCTGACTGGGCTGGTGATGTTGTAGATAGAAAGTCCACTAGTGGTGGAGCTTTCTATATTGGGCAGAAATGTGTTGGCTGGTTGAGCAAGAAACAAGAAAGTACTTCTCTTAGTACTGCTGAAGCTGAATATATCTCCGCCACAAAAGCATGCACTCAACTTCTTTGGATGAAGCAGCAGCTAACAGATATTGGTGATAAGGTGCAGCAACCAATGGTGATTTATTGTGATAACAAAAGTGCAATTGATCTTACGAAGAATCCGGTTCAGCATTCTCGTACAAAACATATTGAAATACGGTATCATTTTATCAAAGAAAAGGTTGAACAAGGTGTGATTAAAATGGATCATGTTGGAACAAATGAGCAAGTGGCTGATATCCTAACCAAGCCATTGTCCGCGGCTGTGTTCGAGAATCATCGGTTGAACCTCGGTGTTCGACCACCTCCTACTGCATAAGGAGGCTCCGGAAGTCCCCTCTCCCCGTGTGTTTTGACTGTTTTTATCTGTTTATGGCTGTGATGCAGGTTTATGGGGGAGATGCTATCCAGGGGGAGTATGGCTTGAGCTGAACGTTGAACAAACTTTTCGGTCTTTGGTTTTATTGTCAATGGGGGAGAAAGGAATAAATTCAAGGCAAGAAATTCTTCTGTGATGAGAAGTGTAAGCTTGTGATGAGAAGTTTAATAAGGATAACATCGGGATGGAGAATTTCGTGTACGATTTCAACACACTAAGACCCAATTCAAGCTTTCTCTCTTGTTTTCTACACCGAGCATTGCTCACGTAGACTTAGAGTGTTAGCTGAGTTGATTCTTGCGTTTTGGATTTGCTCATGGTTGGAGATCTATTGAATTTATTCTGATTGCCAACAAACCCAAAGGGGGAGATTGTTGGAACCAGGTTCATCAAAGCATGATTTGGTGTATGGTTTGTGTTTGTTTCCAATCCTCAGTGGAAGTTCAGGGTGTGGACCAACAAAGCGATCATACCGTTCAGGAAGAAAACAGTAGTGAAGGTGGCGCTGTTTCCCAGTGTTTTCCAAATTTTTGGGCCTGAAAATCCGTAAATAAAGTAAAGTGTTTTTGGCAAAGATACTTGCGCGCCGAGCTCTTGGAGGATGAAAGACTTGCGCGCCATATGTTTTTGAGGATCAGAACATCACAATTTGGCTAAGGAAAGAAGGTCGCGCAAGTGTTGGTTGGGTCGCGCAAGTAACTTGCGCGACAGAGGATCTGGAGACAGGACTTGCGCGCCGTCGAGGGACTTGCGCGCCGCCGCGCAGGGGGTCCAGTTTGCCTATAAATACTGGACCACCCCTCCTCATTTCGAACGGAGTTCAAGGCCGAGAGATTGTTCGAGCTCTCGTCGCGCAGGTGGTTGAGTCGCGCAGGTGGTTGTTTTGTCGCGCAAGTAGAGCTTGCGCGCCGGTGTTTGGCTGTTCTCCCAAGGCAGTTTGGAAGAGAAAGGAAGTGGATCGCGCAAGTATTTAGTTCAAGAAAGCAGTGTCGCGCAGGTGCTTCAGTGACACTTGCGCGCCAGTTTAGTCTTGCGCGCCTGAGACTTGCGCGCCGCCGGGAGACTTGCGCGCCGGGCTTGAAGAGGAGACCTAGACACTATTGAAGCACGTCTGCCTTACTGGAGCTGCACGAAAGCCGAGAAACTACTCGGTTCATTCGAGGAAAAGTGATATTCTTCTTCTGGTGAGAATCGGAATTCAATAGAGCATCTACATTCAACAAAGGATGCACTCTTATGCAAATGAATAAGAGACCTACACGTCTATAAACTGAGTGGGACATCACCAACGGCAGTGAGCCAGGGGGAGTCAACGGGAGTGACCCGAGGGACGCAGTGAGCTATCCCTGAACTATTGTAAAGGCAGTGAGCCTGGGACAGAGTGTCTGTACCCTAACTTTTGTATCCGCAGCTAGTGAAGCTTAGTGGATTTAGGTACGACCGGCAACCTGTCGGCGTATGCTCCTTGGACGTAGCCCTTAGTGGTGAACCAAGTAAAAATGACTGTGTCTTCTCTGTGCATGTGAATGTTTTCATTTTGATCGTAATCATCATACAGGTTCAACAAGTTCCTACCAACGTGGGAACAAGATCCAACAAATTAAAAGAAAAAGTGGTCACCCTGATTCACCCCTCCCCTCTCAGGGTGTCCCGGGGTCCTTCAGTAACACATAAAGTGTAATATAGGATTACACGGTGGGTGGGGACCCCTTTGTAGTGGCTAGGTTATCATGTAGTAGATTATTAACACACAACGTGAGGCATGCCCACATGTTGGGTGACCACTCCCTGTAAACACGACGTTTACCTTGGAGGTACACATACACGAGGTGGACTACACAACCAAACAACACGGTGTGTACACACCCACATGACACAGGATAACACCTTTTACTGGCACATGAGTGGATTATACGGGTATGACCAGAGATATAGGTACATGGGAAGTAGATCATTCACGTGTCATTTAATCTTCTATATGACTTGGGTTTATAACACGAGCTGTTTACATGGGCCTTATTTGGGGACAAGGGACTCAATGTGTTCCCCAACTACAGGTCGTGTACCCCTTCATAAATGGATTGAATAATTTTTCCTCCATGAATTGGGAACATTTAATTAAGGTTCATTCCCCTTATTATTTCATGAACAGTTGGTAAAAATTTATTTCAAAGAATAAAATCCCTTAAATAGAACTTCTATGATAGTGTTGTTAGATTCCCCTGAAAGGCCTGAAGTGGGATCCTATATTAATCTTTGTGACCTAGGTAGAGTTTTTGTTATCAACATGAACTACACTATATAAGTTTTTATCCTATACATAGAAAGATTAATCTATATTGAGTTTTTTTTATCACCCCATGGCCTTGGTAGTGTTCCTCATCTGGATATCATATTATCTTAGGAATATCATCATATCATCCTCAGGGTGAGACCCAACTAAAAACACCTCTAAGAAGGACATCATCAGTTATATCAGACTCACGATTGTGTTCAACTAGATGTGCTCTTCTTGGAGTCATTTAGTTGAAATCCTGAGGCTGTTATACTATGGTAGTTTCATTCTTATAGACTTTGTTTCTTAGATTGACTATATCTAGATATTCTTATTATATCTATTGTATAAATATACATATGTAGAGACGATTGTACATTTCATTGTTTTACTTTTTTTTTGTTTTGGGGTGTCCTACTAAGTATGTAGGATCGAAATAGGAATATAAATGATCAAAATACAAGAGAGGGGTGAATTGTATACTTAAATAATTTATTTGGAACCTTTAAAGATAAGTTTAACAAGGTAAAACAAACATTCATAAGACCTCCTAAAGAAACCTTTTCTAATTTTGTTAAAAGAAATATTCTACCTTAATGCATAAATAATCTGTAATATAATCAGTGTAATGGAATTACAAAGTATAAGAATGTTATACCTTCTAACTTTAAAAAAGTTAAGATATAGCAACAGAATTAATACAACTTGTAAAATACAACAAGTAACAATTGGATTCTTTTAAGACAAAGAGAAGGGTATCCAACAAACATGGATAAAGGTTCCTTATTTTATACTTTCAAGAAAGTCTGTCTTACCCAATCCTAGGTAATCCATCAATCTGAAGATTAGTATCGGTCTTGTTATCCCCATAAGCCCTCGATTTAGAAAGAAATCGAAACCTCTGTCTGCCAAACCCGGAATCCCATGATAAGCACGATTATATTCTACACGAAGCAATTCTAAACAAGATTTTCACACCCTAACAATTTTTTCACAACATCTTCATGATGAATTGAGAGTTGTAAGAGCCTCTCTCTCTAGAAATCACTGCATAAATTTTTCACATGATTCAAGTTTATCCACTCTCTACATTGTTCATTGCTTGTTCAAATGAGCTTATATTTATAGGAAAAACGTCCCAGTGGTAAGATCCTCTCCAACTGTCATATTTTCCTTAAATTTTGGAGGGACCTGGACACGTGGAAAACATACAAAGGTTAGTTTGTAATAGATTGTACGACACCATTTCAAGTAACATAAAAGATGTTAAGTTAATGATAAATGTTAGGTATAAGAAATCTTTGAATCTGATATAATTTGAATGATACATTAGGTAACTATAACATTATAATGAAGATCGATTCTTAATAAATAAATAAAACGGATTCTTATAAATAACATTATCAAGAAACCGGAATCATAAAATCAGAGTCACAAATACACTGTATTTGGTATCATGTAGATCAGCATCATATATACACATGAATAGGTACTGAAAATCGAAATCATATATACACCAGAATCAGTATTGAAGATCGGCATCATTTAAACACCAGATTTGGAATTGAATATCAGAATCATATATACATAGGATTCAGAATTGAATATCGGCATCATATATACATTGGATTCAGAATTGTAAAACTGAATCACATATCGTAATGACAGATCTTGAAAAAATAACTGAATGAAAAAATTGGAATGACAGCTCTTCTAAGAATAAAAGAGTGATAAAAACATAATGATTTAGCTGTAAGCATAACTGAATAACAATTCCAGATCAAAAGAAAAAATATAGAACATAAAAAATATTCAGATCTTAGAAAAAGTATTTGTGATTTTCAAAACATAAAACCTTATTGAATAGAGAAGTCATAAGATATCCTTATTGACTCAACCGTCTCCCCGTTTTTGGAAAGCACAAAAAACTTTGGTAAGGAAGAATATATTGACTTAAACAAGAAAAAAAAATTTCTCTTATTTTTCATAAGATTTCATATGAATACGACTAACTCCCCCTTAGTTTATGATTCCCAAGGATCTTATTCTTGATATTTGAAGTCAATTTTTCTTAATGGAATATATCCCCCTTAGATAATCATTTCTTCTTAAAAAAAACTATCCCTTATTTTGACACTTTCCTTTCTTTGCAAACTCCCCCTTAATAGATTCTCCTTCTTGGAGATTTAATTCTTCCCTTAAATAAATTCTCCCCCTTTGTGATTATAAAAAAGAGGGAAAGGAATGGAGAAGTATAATATGTACCTTAAAGGATATGAAATCATACATCTAAAAACAAAAGATATGCAAGAAATTTCTTAATAAAATTTTATAAATAAGGTTTACATTACATCAAAACATCAGAATGTAAAGAAAAGTCTTTCATTCTTCTTCTACTCGGAAAACATCTTCTTTATTAGGGATTTGAGCTTATTGACTTCCTTATGATCTTATTGAAACATCTTCAGCAAGATCTCTTGATCCTGGTTCTTCTTTTCTAAAGCCATGATCCTTTCTTCTTGAGTGGAAACTTTTTCTCTAACTCATCTCTGACTCCCTTCTCACTACTAACAGATCGAGCAATAGAATTGAGTTGACTATCCTTTTCAGATATTGAAGCCATAGACTTATTGATCTCAGTTTCAAACGAATTAAAATCTACTTTTGTTGAATCCATGAAATCACCCAACTGCCTAAGCTCATTATTTATAGTTTTGGTACGGTTAAATAATTTCTTACAAGTCACCTTCTGATCTTTGAAATCAATCAAAATATTATTGAAATTTTTTTCTTTCTTGACAACCATGTCCATTAGCATATTGGTCGATTCTGTCTTTTGATTTAGGGTTTCTTGCATCATTTAACTCTGGTCATCTATGTTTGCAAGAACTGGAATGATGATGACCAACTTTCTTAACGATATCTTGGAAAAATAATTTTCAACAGATGAAGAGGATTCAAATCCTCAAACATCATTTCCTTTCATAACTCCTCGTGGAGTCATGGATGTTGGTATCTCTATTCTCTTAGAGGACTTCTGAGGATCTTCCTTATCATATAAAGCACACAAAACATTCTTTCCTTTTATAAGATCTTGAATTGGATATTTTTCATCTGAAACATGAAAAACATTTATATCTTCCTATTCATCTTCTTCTTTTTCAAAATCATGATGTTGAGATCCCCCTTGTCCCTATTCTTCTTGAAATTCTTCATCTTCTTTACCTTGTTTTTTAACCTATTCTTTCTCTATTTCTTCTTCTAGTTCAAATTCATCTTCTTCTTCATCTTTAACTTAAACCTCTTCCTCAACTTCTATTTCTTCTTCAACTTCTAATTCACCTTGGTCTTCGACTTGTTCTACTTATTTGGATCCTGAAATCGAAGGAGCTTGTAACACACCGAGATTTTATGAAAAATATTCTTTTTAATTTCATTAATGTCTTGTGTTGTACGCTACACCAAAAGGAGCTTGCCCAACATGCATATCTTACCTGGCTTGAATTACACGCAATCGCGACCTTCCACGATAGCGTGTGTTGTATGCAACACCAAGTTTCGCTAAACAACGATATGCTATTAAGATATTATTAAAACTAGCCGTTATGAATAGAAATAACCACTTTTTGAAATTTTGTAAATTTAATCTCTCAAAATGGACATAATTTTTGGATTCGGAGTATCGAATTTAGCCTAAGGTGAAATTTTGGTACTTTTCGGATAACTTTCATATTCTGATGAATAATGAAAATTACTAAATTTTAATTAAAAACAACTTTTTTAATCGAAATAATTAATAGTGATAAATTGTTAATTTGAGTGGTTTAAAAGAATATTTAGAATATATTTTTACAATGTAATACAATTTTGGTCATTGGATGTAATTCTACATTTAAACCAGACATAAACAAGTGTCAATCTTTTGATAGTTATTATCTCTTAAGAACACGCTATTTGTTTTGACAACGGGAATTAATTTTTAAATTAATTAATGCAACTGATATGTTTTTAATTTGGTAAAATAGACATCATTTTTGTGTTCATAATATCAAATATAGCTTAGGCCAAATTTTTGGTATTTTTTGGAAACTTTCATTTTTTGATGAATAGTGATGCCACTAAGTGGTAGTTAAAAAAATTAATTTTTCATAAAACATAATTTTACCGTTTCTGTGAGTGGAATTTCAAAAATCCGAGAGACACGGTTGATGTTAGTAAGTAAAATGTGGTTCAATGAGATGAAAATAATTTTTGGTGAATAGTAACTTTTTGCTTTTTTTTACCACGGATAAAAGTAAATAGGGTAATTAAGGGTAAAAATGTTATTATTATTACCCTAACACATGTCCTAATTCTATTGGATAAGTGTAATTCGACCAAAAACAACCTTAGGAATAAAATATGATCATTTTGGCCCACTTGGATTAGATTAGGACATTTATTATTAATTTATTTAAAGAAGGGTTAAAATATTTAAAATCAAAGTTTAATAAGTAAATAATTTTTAATATGGGGTTATACATAGGATAAATTAGACTATAAATACTCATTAGAAATATAAAAATATTTCTTACATACGGGTATTTTATTTGTAATTTTTAGACATTAAATAAGTTAATTTATTTATGACACAACGATGATGCAGTAATTATCTTATTAATGAAATATTGACAAAATTGATGTTATAAATGCCCAAATAAATGAGATTTGCGACTTTTTATGAATTCCACTAATTTTCTAGGTTAATATAACATGTCAGTATTGATTTAATTAACTTTTTTAGAACTTATCATTCTGTTATGATTTTCAAAAAAAAATGAATTACTAAATAGTGTCAAAATTGACATAAAATCGTTTTTAAAACAAATATTATATTATTAATTGTTATTTTATTCATAAAAATCTAAGGTTCGGACAAATGACTTAGAGAAGGATATATATATTAATAATAAACAATCTGGGGTTCGTTTTTCTTCTTATAGTATGTTTATTAACCTTATAGTGTAAGAATACAAGAAGACACGGTAAAAGTAAAATTATTTAACTTAATGTTAAATCTAAATGATAAGGTTACAATAGGAACCTAAACTTGCCTAAATTCTATTGTATGAGAGGATTTAGACCCATCCCCACCTTAGCCTCTAAATAAATCAATTTGGAGCTATTTTTAACCGAACTTGACTTTATAATAAAATAATTTTTTTAGTTTTTCAAAAGGTGCCCCGCTCCTCCCTTATAAAAGGGCACCTCCTCCCTCTCTTCCTCACACAACATTGAGCCTCCAAGCTCGGCCGACCCCTGCCAAATTCTCTTCTACACTTCCCTAGAAACATCCTAGAGGTTCTGTTCTTCCTCAAAGACCAATTTTAGTTCCCTAAGAGGAGGTCTCAAAGAGGCACTTCAAAGAAGAGGTAATTTCCGTTACCGATTCTTTCACCTTTATTTCTTCTTCCACTTCTTCTTCTTAGGTTGTTTCATTATGAAGTAATAACATCAGTATCACTCATATACTGATATGTTATTATAAGTATGAAACAATCCTATTTCACCATCTATCCATCCTATGGAAAATGAAATCACCGCGCGTGCGTACGTACGGAATACCGTCTCCACGCCGTGGTGAAATCTATTTTCCACCACCACCTTACTTGGATGGGTATAATGGTGTAAATAATAACTATATATTATTATTTTAAAGTTATATTGATTCTGAAATAGTATACATAGACTCCAATAAAGTCCCACGATCATGAGAACGATATCATCGCTAATGCGTACATACGGACTACCGTCTCCACGACGCGATGAGATTCATTATCCACTTTAACCATTCATGAATGATTATAAAGTATATATAATAAGTAATCATGAAATATATGACATAATAATGATACTGGATTTATGTTTATATATATGTATGTCATCTACTTAATTCCGTTCAACTCAATAAGGAAACGAAAACAGCGTTCATGCGTGCGTACGGCCTACCGTCTCCATGAACGGTGTATTTCTTTCCATTTACTGATTTATTATATATATGTATATTCTAAATATATATTTATATAAATCATGTTTTATATTCTGTAATTAAGTAATCATGATCTAAGTAATCATATGAATAATTACAAGTCAAAACACGGACGACAAATGAAACAATTTTACCCAAAACGCTCTTTAACATGGAATATACAAAAGAACGGGTAATATAAAGTCATAAGTGAACCATATATGATATCATAACAATGAATATGATTCATTAATAAGTCAATGACATGTTTTAAATCATTATACAGGAGGTTCGGACACTTACGAAGCAAATCAGACCTAAGGTAAGGGAAATATCACAATCTCATTTTTATCCGAGATTGTTTATACTTTGAAATTTACTAGGGTGTATTTTATCATCTACATCCATGTTTCCTCAATATTTAATATTGTTTCCATCAACCTATAATTGTTTAAATCCAATTTTACCCTTTGGTGAGTTTTTATTAAAAGATATAAAAGGAATCTTTTGTTGTTTTTCATACGAGGTACTTTTTGACTTTTCTGAAAAAAGTACGGGAAGAATATTATTTTTAACTTATACGACATGAATGGATTTTTAAAACATTATTTCCAAGAAGATTCCTTTACAAGTTTTAAAGTTTATTTTTAATCAACTTATTTTAGTTTAAAAATTAATGACGTGTTAAGAAAGGAAAATTGTATTTGAAGAAGAAAGGATATTTTCCTCAAGAATGGAGTTCAAGTGTTTTATCAATATTATTTTTCATCTAAGATAATAAAGGGTTCTGTTTTTCTTCCTATTATTACATTGATTTCATTATGTTGTTATGGAATTATTTTTATGAATTCCTTTATCTTATATGAATTGTTTTATGATGTCATGATGTTTAAGATTCCCATTTGTATTACATGGGTTATGCAATGATGTATGATTTATGATTTTGTGGCACACATAAGAATGGTATCATTATCAGATGGGTGGGACCTATATCTCCCTCCAATGAATTGGGTAAAGATTTTATATCTCATGAGATAGACATGGCTGGAATGGTAGGTTATACCGGTTCAGTGAAACAGGACTGAAACGAGGGTGACTCGGTTCAGAAAGGGACTTTGTCCACTAAAATAGTCTTGGAAATGAGTCTTGACTAACAAGAAATGATTCTCTATGATTATGTGTGTATGCCACAAAGTTTAATGTTTTAAGTTATGATTATTGTGATTACATTTCACTGCCATGAGTTATCCCAGGTTATGAAATTATGATCTCTTTTACAGGTTAAGATTTCCAAAAGTTATGTGCTTATATATATGATGTGATTGATATTTCTTTTGTTTACCCTTACAGAGCATTTGAGATCACCCTTTTATGTTTACTTTTTCATAGGATATAAATAAAGGTTTTAGGTATAAAAAAAGGAAGATCATTATGTGAGATGTTGAAGATCTTTCACCAGGATTAGAAGACTATATTCCGAGATTCCAAAGACACTAAACTATTACGATCCTTGTGTGTGTGTTTCTGTTATGTACTAAGTATTCCGCAAATGTAATGTAACGTCAATGTACGTGAAGCTTTGGGTCTCTACAGTTGGTATCAGAGGAAAGGTTTTGTCAACCTTTGGAAACTAGGACGCGAAAACGTTAGTGAGATCCCTAGAGATATTTCTAAGGTATATCTAGGGATGTCCCTAAGGATAAGTATACATATAGGATATAGTCCTAGAACTATGGTAACGATATTAGATTAAACCAAATATTTTAGATATTGTTGATACTCCCCCTTTATTATGATTTTTGTCTCTCACACTATTCTTTTTGTGTTTTAGAAAATGGCTGGAAACAAGATGATTCACGATAATGGAGGATATGATGGACAATGGAATGATGAGAAACCAAATGAAATTGGATTTGGAATTCAAAACATCATTATTATGCCGAATCTGCAATCTCATAATATGATCAATAAACTAAAATTTAGTAAGTTTCTTGACTCGGCTAATAAGAGAAAGATGGAGTTTCATGATGATCATAGAGGAAAGAAAGTTCAATTTCCCCTATGTAAATCATGTGGGAAGAGGCATCAAGGAGAATGTTTCAAAGGAACTGGAAGATGCTTTGGGTGTGGAAAAGAAGGACACAATGCCAGTAAGTGTAAAGGAAAAGGTTCAGTTAACACAAGGGATGAGGATAATGGTATTGCTACGACATCAACAATGGTTAAATGTTTTAAATGTTGAATAAACGGGTATTATGCAAACCAATTCCCTAAGGTATAGTCTCATGAAGAGAATTAGTATTGTCGTATGGGTAGTATTTATGTTGATGATGATGAAGAGACTACAAATGATATGTGAGATGAAATAATTGTTGAAGCTCGGTCAATGGTTTAAGAATTTAGTGGAATAATTACATGTTTATCATGTGTGATGTTGTATAAGTAATCTCATGGTACTGTGGAATAAAGAGACATCTAAGGATTGTTACACTGTTGTCTTTCCTTGAGTTTTGAAAGTGTATGATTAATGTTACCAGTATCCATGAAAGGTTATTTAGATATTTTTGGAATGTAGATGATATGCCCATAATTAAGGGATAAGGAGAAAATTAAATGTTTGATAGTATTCATGAGCTCATGACTGATATAAGGAGAAGGTTATGTAATGGACTGAGTATATAGAATTTTTGGATTTTGGTATGTGGAAAGAGTTAACTTTTGACAGCATTCATGTTTTCACTAAGGTTTAATGGGTATTCATTTTTCAAGAGAATACGTGATTAAGGTATTCAAATGATTTGAATGTGACCAACAAGATATATGGGGGATAAATGATGGTATTCACATGCTTGGTTGAAGAAATTTCAAGTAATCATTTTATTTATACTATGAGCTTGGACCGAAGTATTTTAGATAAGCCTAAAGATTGGAATGGATTATGCTGTACATAATTTAGTATTGTTTAAGGATAAAACTTTTTTTGATATTGTTGATGGGATGTTATGATAATGTAGTTTTAGAAAAAGGACAACCTGCAGGATGTGCGATAATCCATCGCGTCGACCAAGGCTGTGGGAATCGAACCCACAAATAAAGTGCGACGGGCCTTTATCGCATACCACTGGCCTACATGAAGTCCCTGTTTAGTAGAAACTAGTTTTATTATATTAATCAGTATGATATATGAAGTATAAGTCCGTTTTAGGAACCATATATGATTAATCTCACTATAAAATGACTTATGTATATTTAATAACTTTTTCTAACCTTTTGTTTGAGACAGATGGAATGACCCGTCATTCTATCACATGATCTGCTAACACTTCACGAATAACAAATTTAACTTCATTTATTTAATTGATGAAGTGGAAATTGTTCAAGGGACGAACAACAGTGAGATTGTACCAAAATAAAGTAAGTATTTATTCTAATTCAAATTATTCAACTTTAGGGAAACAATCTTGAAAACCAAAAATGTTTTCCTAGTGCTCTTATATCTGATTAATCAGATGGTACCTTAGATCGTCACAAATTTATGGATTTGTGATTGTTGGATTTTCCATAGCCATGTTCTCTACCACTCTCCATCAGAACATGATGGTTAGATTTTTCTACCATATCCATATTTTCACCTATGTGGAAACCCAGTGATTAGTTTATTTGGGTAACCGTTACATTTCATAATTTTTTTAAATAATATTTTTGGTATTCCTTTTTATGATGTGGGTTTCTATTAAAGAAACTTTCGAGTAGTAAACCATTTATAACCCCGATGAATTTCGAGGGAGAAATTCATTTTAAGGGGGGTAGAATGTAACACCCCGAGATTTTATGAAAAATATTCTTTTTAATTTCATTAATGTCTTGTGTTGTACGCTACACCAAAAGGAGCTTGCTCAACACGCTTCTCTGACCTGGCTTGAATTACACGCAATCGCGACCTTCCATGATAGCGTGTGTTGTACGCAACACCAAGTTTCGCTAAACAACGATATGCTATTAAGATATTATTAAAACTAGCCATTATGAATAGTAATAACCACTTTATGAAATTTTGTAAATTTTATCTCTCAAAATGGACTTCATTTTTGGATTCAGAGTATCGAATTTAGCCTAAGGTGAAATTTTGGTACTTTTCAGATAACTTTCATATTCTGACGAATAGTGAAAATTACTAAATTTTAATTAAAAAAAACTTTTTTAATCGAAATAATTAATAGTGATAAATTGTTAATTTGAGTGTTTTTAAAGTATATTTAGAATATATTTTTACAATTTAATAAAATTTTGGTCATTGGATGTAATTCTACATTTAAACCAGACATAAACAAGTGTCAATCTTTTGATAGTTATTATCTCTTAAGAACACGCTATTTATTTTGACGACGAGAATTAATTTTTAAATTAATTAATGCAACTGATATGTTTTTAATTTGGTAAAATAGACATCATTTTTGAGTTCATAATATCAAATATATCTTAGGCCTAATTTTTGGTATTTTTCTGGAAACTTTCATTTTTTGATGAATAGTGAAACCACTAAGTGGTAGTTAAAAAAATTGAATTTTTCATAAAACTTAATTGTACCATTTCTGTGAGTGGAATTTCAAAAATCCTAGAGACACGGTTGATGTTAGAAATTAAAATTTGGTTCAATGAGATGAATTTTTTTTTGGTGAATAGTAACTTTTTACTTTTTTTTTCCACGGTTAAAAGTAAATAGGTTAATTAAGGGTAAGAATGTTATTATTATTACCCTAACACATGTCCTAATTCTATTGGATAAGTGTAATTCGACCAAAAACAACCGTAGGAATAAAATATGATCATTTAGGCCCACTTGGATTAGATTAGGACATTTATTAGTAATTTATTTAAAGAAGGGTTAAAATAGTTAAAATCAATGTTTAATATGTAAAGAATTTTTAATATGGGGTTATACATAAGCTAAATTCGACTATAAATATTCATTAGAAAGCTAAAACATTTCCTACATAATGGTATTTTATTTGTAATTTTTAGACATTAAATAATTTAATTTATTTGTGACACAACGATGATGCAGTAATTATCTTATTAATGAAATATTGACATAATTGATGTTATAAATGCCCAAATAAATGATATTTGAGACTTTTTATGAATTCCACTAATTTTCTAGGTTAATATGCCATGCTAGTATTGATTTAATTAACTTTTTTAGAACTTATCATTCTGTTATGATTTTAAAAAAAAATCAATTACTAAATAGTGTCAAAATTGACATAAAATAGTTTTTAAAACAAATATTATATTATTAATTGTTATTCTATTCATACAAATATAAGGTTCTGCAAAATGACTTAGCTAAGGTTATATATATTAATAATAAACAATTTGGGGTTCGTTTGGCTTCTTATAGTAAGTTTATTAACCTTATAGTGTAAGAACACAAGAAGACACGGTAAAAGTAAAATTATTTAACTTAATGTTAAATCTAAATGATAAGTTTTAAATAGGAACCTAAACATGTCTAAATTCTATTGGATGAGAGTATTTCGACCCATCCCCACCTTATTTTCTAAATAAATCAATTTGGAGCTATTAAAAACCGAACATGACTTTATAATAAAATAATAGTTTTAATTTTTCCAAAGGAGCCCCTCTCCTCCCTTATAAAAGGGCACCTCCTCCCTCTCTTCCTCACACAACTTTGAGCCTTCAAGCTCGGCCAACCCCTGACAAATTCTCCTCTCCACTTCCCTAGCAACATCCTAGAGGTTCTGGTCTTCCTCAAAGACCAATTTTAGTGCCCTAAGAGGAGGTCTCAAAGAGGCACTTCAAAGAAGAGGTAATTTCCGTTACCGATTCTTTCACCTTTATTTATTCTTCCCCTTATTCTTCTTAGGTTGTTTCATTATGAAGTAATAACATCAGTATCACTCATATAATGACATGTTATTATAATTATGAAACAATCCTATTTCACCATCTATCCATCCTACGGAAAACGAAATCACCACGCGTGCGTACGTACGGAATACCGTCTCCACGCTGTGGTGAAATCTATTTTCCACCACCACCTTACTTGGATGGGTATAATGGTGTAAATAATAACTATATATTATTATTTTAAAGTGATATTGATTCTGAAATAGTATACATACACTCCAATACAGTCCCACGATCAGGAGAACGATATCATCGCTCGTGCGTACGTACGGACTACCGTCTCCACGACGCGATGAGATTAATTCTCCACTTTAACCATTCATGAATGATTATAAAGTATATATAATAATTAATCATGAAATATATGACATAATAATGATACTAGATTTATGTGTATATATATGTATGTCATCTACTTATTTCTATTCAACTCAATAAGGAAACGAAAACATCGTTCATGCGTACGTACGGCCTACCGTCTCTATGAACGGTGTATTTCTTTCCATTTACTGATTTATTATATATATGTATATTCTGAATATATATATATATATATAAATCATGTTTTATATTCTTTAATTAAGTAATCATGATCTAAGTAATCATATGAATAATTACAAGTCAATACACGGACGACAAATGAAACAATTTTACCCAAAACGCTCTTTAACATGGAATTTACAAAAGAACGGATAATATAAAGTCATAAGTGAACCATATATGATATCATAACAATGAATATGATTCTGTAATAAGTCAATGACATTATTTAAATCATTATACAAGAGGTTCGGACACTTACGAAGCAAATCGGACCTAAGGTAAGGGAAATATCACAATCTCATTTTTATCCGAGATTGTTTATACTTTGAAATTTACTGGGGTGTATTTTATCATCCAAATCCATGTTTCCTCAATATGTAATATTGTTTCCATCCACCTACAATTTTTTAAATCCAATTTTACCCTTTGGTGAGTTTTTAGTAAAAGATATAAAAGGAATCTTTTGTCATTTTTCATACGAGGTACTTTTTGACTTTTCTTAAAAAAGTACGGGAAGAATATTTTTTTAACTTATACGACATGAATGGATTTTTAAAACATTATTTCCAAGAGGATTCCTTTACAAGTTTTCAAGTTTATTTTTAATCAACTTATTTTAGTTTTAAATTTTATGAAATGTTAAGAAAGGAAAATTATTTTTGAAGAAGAAAGGATATTTTCCTCAAGAATGGAGTTCAAGTGTTTTATCAAAATTATTTTCCATATAAGATAATAAAGGTTTCTGTTTTTCTCCCTATTATTACATTGATTTGATAATGATGTTATGGAATTGTTTTTATGAATTCCTTTATCTTATATTAATTGTTTTATGATGTTATGATGTTTAAGATTCCCATTTTTATTACATGGGTTATGCAATGATGTATGATTTATGATTTTGGGGCACACATAAGAATGGTATCATTATCAGATGGGTGGGACCTATATCTCCCTCTAATGCATTGGGTAAAGATTTTATATCTCATGAGATAGACATGGCTGGAATGGTAAGTTATACCGGTTCAGTGAAACAGGACTGAAACGAGGGTGACTCAGTTCAGAAAGGGACTTTGTCCACTAAGATAGTCGTGGCAATGAGTCTTGACTAATAAGAAATGATTCTCTATGATAATGTGTGTATGCCACAATGTTTAATGTTTTATGTTATGATTATTGTGATTACATTTCACTGCCATGAGTTATCCTAGGTTATGAAATTATGATCTCTTTTACAGGTTAAGATTTCCAAAAGTTATGTGCTTATGTATATGATGTGATTGATATTTCTTTTGTTTACCCTTACTGAGCATTTGAGCTCACCCTTTTATGTTTTCTTTTTCCCAGGATATAAAGAAAGGTTTTAGGTATAAAAAAAAGTAAGATCTTTATGGGATATGTTGAAGATCTTTCACCAGGATTAGAAGATTATATTCGGAGTTTCCAAAGACACTAAACTATTACGATCCGTGTGTGTGTGTTTTTGTTATGTACTATGTATTACGCAAATGTAATGTAATGTCAATGTACGTGAAGCTTTGGGTCTCTATAGTGTTCCAACATAATATTCCGCTTCCCTTAAAACATCATGACCATCATCACCATGGATTATCTACTCTTCCATATATTAAACTGGTTTTGAAAAATCTAGGACTTCCATAGCTTTTTGGATTTTCGGAGTGGACACTAGTTTCTTATGAACAACTTGAGATTCGAGTACTTCATGAGATTTATTTTCTATATCTTTTAGAAGATACTTAAATAATTCCTCTTCTAATGATTTCTGTTTTAACATATTCTGATTCTTTTCCTTCTCAATATTTTTAGCTTGCTTTATTGTCAAGTCCATAGGCTCCACGAGATTCAAACCAAAAGAATGATCTCCTTCTTAAATATTGGCTGTCATTTCTCTCCACTTTGCAACTGTTGCATATGAATAGTCTTTGGGATTATTTTCAGGAGGAGGTGATGATACTGGGACATCAGAAACTAATACTGGAAAACATGGTTCTTCATGTTTTCATTTCATAGATACCGGCTTTGAAGATTCCAGAACGTCACCCTTGTTCTGGACAACCATTTACTCAATGTTTTTCGATTCCAGAATAAAATTTACCTTCATCCTCCAATGGTGTCATCACTAAGAAACAAGATCTTGAATGGTTTTGATACTGATCGACATGGAACATTCATCTCTTTAATACACATAACTATTATCCTGGAAATAGTTTCTGGGTACATTAGGATCTGAGATATTTTAGATCCAGCTTTTATTTCCTGAATGGTACTTCGCCAAGTTGATCTTCCATAAGTTGACATGAAATTCTAAAAGAAAGATATCACATATACTTTAAGAATCCTTATCTCCCTTTCTTGGAATAATAAATCCTTACATCCAGAGGGCCACCATCTTGGGGTTCGTTGAAAGATTCATGATCTTCGGATTCTTAACAAGTTTAAGACAATGAATGTAACGCCCCGACACCAGTTACCCAGAGTTGGTGCATTATTACATAACATTGGCATGATCGCGAGAAAGATCAAATCTCGAAAGACCGATTGGTTTAGAAGCCTTGGAAACACTAGATATATTCATAAAGTTTTACATTACATCAATAAGTGAAAAGCTACAATAATATATTGTCTCCATATTCCACACTCATATCCCCACATACTATCCCTGCAGGTCATTCATAAATTACTTCTTCACATCCAGGGAAAAATAAAACATAGAAAAGGGGTGAGCTCAAATTCCCATAAAGGATAATAATATAGTAGAGTCTTTCATAAATAAGAATAAAAATTTATGGAAATGTATAACTAAAACAAAAGCCTTTTAAACGTGAACTTCAACATAGTATGGAAAAAGTAAAATGAAATAATTCCATTTAATTATTTACATGGATATTCTACTAATCGAATAATCACATGCAATATCAATAACCACTTTCATAATGATGGAATGCATAATTCCAGACTATCATAACCACATAGCCAAGGCCTCGTGCTAGGAATACAAATAAGATTTGGTCATGGCCTTGTGCCAAGACACTAGTTTGTCTCATGAGACCTACCGATGCATCGAGGAGCTATAGCAGGCTCCACCTGTCACTTACTAAGTCCAATGAATTACTATATGAAAAGGTTTAAACATAACATAAAAATTCGTATTAAAACTAGCATACTAAATGTCAATACTTTCTCCATAATCCCTGAAAATAACACGTCCACAGTAAAAACATATCAAAAAACCTTCATTACAATACAAATTTTTTGTATCATAATAAATCAACTTCAAATAAGCATAAAATCCATCAAAGTATGTTGACATAGATGGAATCAAAACTATTTGAGAGAAATATCTCTTTTCTCGAAATCATTGAAAAGTCACACATTTATAAAGGAAGTAATTTAAAAGAAATTTTTGAATCAAAGTGTCCCATACCACTTTAAAACATTTGAAAATAAATATCATTTCAAAACCTTCATGCCCATATAAATAAATCCTTAAAATCATTTTGAAAACATGGACATTAATTAAAAATATTTAGAAAGATAAATCTTTAAATCATTTAAAATTATGATCTTGATAAAGAGTACCTTTCACAAATTCTTAAAATATTCATTTTGAAATCATTTAAAAGTCACATAATTATAAAATAAAACATTTACTTTGAAAATATTCTTATAATCTTGTAAGGGAAGCTTTGACGATTTTATAACGTCGGTAAATAGCCACACCCGCCTTATAAGTTTAAAAAAAATTCTTACCTTAAATTTGTCGAAAGGTTAAAAGTGCCTTGTTTGGAAAACGACGGAAATATTCCATTAAAAACCCATAATGGTATAAATGACTTTAACCCATATTCATTTTAAATAGTAAAAAAAATTGAAATACATTTCGAAGAAGCATGGATGTGGATGATAAATAAATCCCAATAGATTATTACGTATAAACAACCTCGGATAATGAAGAGATTGCGAAATAAACCCTTCCCTTGTACTTTTCCTTGGTTGGGGTTAGGTTAACCTCCTGTATAATGTTGAAATAATTGTTATTAAATTATACAATAATCATATACATTCATATGACATCATATATGATCTTTTAACATTGCTTTGTTAATAATATCTTAGAATTATCGTTGTTTCGGGTGTTCACTTACTCATTTTCTTTTATATGTTTGGTTACGTAAGCCATGTTTGTAATGGATAGGTTGTATCTTAATCATATCCAGAATTATATCAAGTCCTTAGATACTATTATTAATCATCAAATGAAAATTATACTTGAATGGATACGATGGAGAATGAATCTCATCGCGTTCATGGAGACGGTAGTCCGTACGTACGCACGAGCGACAATATCATTCTTTTGATATTAAAATAATATATAATTGGATGGTATATTATATATATAAGAATCATTATCATGTTATATTTATTGTTTACATGAATTATACATCATTATTATACCTATCCAAATAATAATATATTGAATAACAATTACACCACGACGTGGAGACGGTAAGCCGTACGTACGCACGTATGGTGACATGTTATTTAAAGGGTGGATAGAATTATGAATATGGTTGTACCATAATTATAATACCATCACATTATATATTATATACTAGAGTTATTATTTTATAATGGTAATAACAAAGAAAGAAGAAGTGGAAGAAGAAAGGAACTTGAAAAGTGGTGGTGAAAACATTACCTCTTCTTCGGGTTCTTCCTTTTGATTTGATCAAAAGTGCTCCTTAAGTTGGATTTATGACTAAATTAAGACCTCTAGGATGAATTGAGGGATTTTTAGAGATTATTGGGGATGATTTGGGCTGAACCAAAAGGCTTTGAAGGTGTGAGTTAATGAGAAGGGGGAGTGCCCTTTTATATGAGGGGTGAGGGGCACCTTTGGAAAAGCTAGAAATATTAATTTATAATAAATACATATTCGGTTTATAATGGCTCCAAAGTTGATTATTTAAAGGTTAAGGTGGGTATAGGTCTAAATCCATTCAACCAATCGAATTTAGACAGGTTTGGGTCATTATATTAACCTTATATTTTAGTTTTAACTCTTAGTTAATTAGTTTGACATTTACCATGTCACATTGTATTTTTATATTATATATTTAATAAACATACTATATACATCCAAGAGACCCCCAAGTGGTCCATTAAGGATACAACTATAAAGATATAAGTCTCTTGGCCGAACCTTATATTTTTAGGAATTTAATATCAATTAATAATATAATATTTGTTTTAAAAACTCTTTTATGTCAATTTTGACACTATTCAATAGTTGATTTTTGTGAAACTCATAACAGAATTATTACTTCTAAAAAATTCCAATATATAAATCCCAATAATACATATTATCCTAGAAAATTAGTGTAATTCATTAAAAGTCTCAAATTATATTTATTTGGGTATTTATAATATCAATTATTTTAATTTTTCACTATTATTGTAATTACTGAATCATCATTGTGTCATAAATAAATTAAATTATTTAATGTCTAAAATTTATAAATTAAATATCATTATGTAGTAAATCGTATTATCTTTCTAATTAATATTTAAAATCGAATTTAGCTTATGTATAACCCATATTAAAAATGTTTTAGTAAATAAACTTTGATTTTAACTCTTTTAACTCTTCTTTGAATTAAATAATAATAAATGTCCTAATATAAACCAAGTGTACCTAAATGATAATATTTTATTCCTAAGGTGGTTTTTGGTCGAGATACACCTGTCCAATAGAATTAGGACATGTGTTAGGGTAATATTAATATCAATTTTACCCTTAATTACCCTATTTACTTTTAACCGTGGTAAATAAAGGAAAAAGTTACTATTCACCAAAAATTATTTTAATCTCATTGAACCAAATTTTACTTCTTGATATTAACCGTGTCTCTCAGATTTTAGAAATTCCATTCACAGAAGTGGTAAAATTAAGTTTTATGAAAATATTCAGTTTTTTAACTACCACTTAGTAGTTTCACTATTCATCAAAAAGTGAAGTCTTTCAGAACAATGTCAAAATTTCACCCTAAGCTATAATTGATATTCCGAATTCAAAAATGATGTCTATTTTACGAAATTACAAACATATATGTTGCATTAATTAATTTTATAATTAATTCCCGTTGTCACAACAAATAGTTTGTTTTTAAGAAACAATATATATCCAAAGATTGACAATTGTTTTGGTCCAATTTCAAAGTGAAATTAATTCTAATGAACACCATTGGATAAAATGGTAAAAATATATTCTAATTATACTTTAAACCCACTCAATAATATAATTTATCACTATAAATTATTTTTATTAAAAAATATGTTTTTAAGTATTTTTCACTATTCATAAAATTTGGATGTTCTCAGAAAAATACCAAAAATTCATCTTCGGATAATTTCGATATTCCGAATCCAAAAATGAAGTCCATTTAGAAAAATAAAATATATGTAATTTCAAAACGTAGGTATTGATATTCATAATGGCTATTTTGATTGGTTGTGGTGTGTAAGAATTCGATGTTGCATACAACACACGCTATCGCATTATTCAAAGAGAAGCGTACCGTAGAAGCTTGGTGTGTTACAAATAAAATCCAAGAACCTTGGATTTTTAAAAAGAACCGTCCTTTTCTGGAAGTTTCTAAGGGAAAATAATATCCTTACCTTCATAAGGTATGTTAAAAACATTTTTTCCATTTTTATAGGGAATTGTATATGTCTTATCATAGCATCTGAACTTAAACAGATCCTTACCATCTTTTTAGAAGAAAGAAACTGATTCATAGAATTGAACAAGTAGGTCAGGATAAACTGGATCCTATGATTTCTCCTTAGCCACACAAATTCTTTCCCATCCATTATATATTATCACCTTAGAAATAAGGGAATAATAATTATCAAAGAAGTTGGGGGCATTCCAACCATTCCCTAAAGATTGAACAATCCTTTATCTCCTTTGAAACCATCATCTGATCTGCTGAGGATTCAGGAGTCATTCAGGGTGATGGAAAAGATCAAAACGAAAGCTTTGATGGAAGTAATGTTTCAGCACTGATAATAGTAAGGATGGTGGGATACTTGAGAACAAGACACCCCTTATATAGACATGGCTACGACTTTTCAACTTCCATAAGATAATCAAACGGCTGAAATTAATCTGATTTGATCTGACGGTTGAGAATGGATTTAAAAAAATATGAATTCCAATCTTTTGAAGTAAGGTAAAATAAAATTTTAGAAATTTTAAAATACTGACAACTAAAACATAAGATAAAGAAAATAAAGAGTAAGAAAGAGTACCTTTGTGAAAACTCTGAAGAATCTATCGGTATTAATAATTTACATGGAAATTTTCTAATCCCATATTTTCAATTCCATAATGAAAAAGAGTTTAAAAAAATAGAATAAACAATCACTTGTACGCCCCCTAAAATATTGAGTAACATAATGTTAGGATATTATTTAAACAATAATTAGATATGAATGATTAATGTACATAAATCATTCATAGCTTCATTTTAATGTAATCAAATCTATCGTAAGGTAGAGGCTTAGTGAAAATATCACCAATTTTTTCTTGCATTCCAATGAATTGAATGATAAAATCTCCTTTAAGTGTGTGATACCCATGAAAGTGATGTCTAATATCTATGTGTTTTTCACGAGAGTGATGTATAGGGTTTTTACATAGGGGAATGGAACTTGTGTTGTCACACATAATTTGAGTCTTAGTAATACTCATACCATAGTCTGTGAGTGTGTGTTGCATCCACAACAATTGAGCACAACTACTTCCAGCAACTTCATATTCATCTTTAGCAGTGGAAAGTGCTACAGAATGTTTTTTCATGCAATACCAAGAATCTAATGAATATCTTATGAAATGACAAGTTCCGGATGTAAGTTTTCTATCCATTTTACAACCACCAAAGTTAGCATCCAAAAAAAATTTATGTTCAAAAAAATTTCCTGAGGAATAAAATAGTCCCAAATCTAGAGTTCCCTTTAAATACCAAGAAAATTCTTTTTACCAATTTTAAATGGGATTCTTTAGGATTTTCTTGAAATATTACACATAAGCATACTGAGAACATTAAGTCAGGTCGACTAGCTATTAAGTACAATAAACTTCCTATCATCCCTCTATAAGTTGATTGATCTACAGGTTTCCCTAATTCATCAATATCATGAGTATTAGAGGTTCCAATAGAAGTACATATACTCTTAGTGTTGTCATACCTGAATTTATTTAAATGATCTTTGATATACTTATGTTTAGATATGTAGGTTCCCTTTGGTTTTTGTGAAATTTGAAAACCAATAAAAAATGTTAACTCACCCATCATACGCATCTCAAACACAGATTTCATACGATTCGTAAAGGAATCAGTTAAATAATTTGTGAGTTGATTTGAAGATGACGTCATCAACATAAGTTTGAACAATAAAAAAATCATTAACATTTTTCTTAATGAAAAGGGTTGGTCAGTAGTTCCCACAGTTTTTTTCAAGAAAAAATCTTGAAATTCTATTATACCAAGCTCTATGAGGTTGTTTTATTCTATATAAAGCTTTAGTAAGTTAATAAACATGATTAGGATATTTTGTATCCGCAAAGCCAGGGGGTTGATCTACATAGGCTTCCTCTTGTACATAACCGTTAAGAAAATCACACTTTATATCCATTTGATAATGTTTAAAATTAAAGAAAGCTACAAAGGATTGAAGAATACAAATGGATTCAAGTATTGCTATGGGAGCATAGGTTTCTTCATAGTCTATTGCTTCTTGTTGGTTATAGCCTTTTTCAACCAATCTTTCTTTATTTCTAATAGTAAATCCATTTTCATCGCATTTTTTTCTAAAACCCCATTTTACTCCAATAACAGAAATTTCCTTAGGTTTTTCAACCCAGGTCCAAAAATAAGTCCTTATGAATTCATTGAGTTCATCTTGTATAGACTTTATCCAATATTCATCACCCAAGGCTTATTTGGGATATTTTGGTTCAAATTGGTAAAGAAATGTAATATGTTCAACTTCATTTCATAAATAACTTCTAGTTTTTACTAGTTGATTAACATTTACAATGATATTATCACTTGGATGATTCCTAAGTAACAACTGACTTGGATTTTGAAAAACTTGTTCATCAACATAAGGAAGAAAATATTCAGGGGTAAATGTTAAAGAAACATTTTTGTAAACATTAACTTTGTCTGAAAATTATTCTATCAAAGGTTGGTGATATGTTTTAGAAAACACTTCCGAAGATATAGGTTGTTTGAAAACAAAATGATTATTTTCATCAAAATTAACATGTACTATTTCTTTTACTGTGAAAGTGTTTTTATTAAAAACAAAATATGATTTAGATTTAGTAGAGTAACCTAAGAAAATTACTTCATTGGATTTAGGTGCAAATTTATTTAAGTTATCTTTGGTATTCAAGATAAATACTTTTCAACCAAAAACATTGAAGTAAGATGCTTTCAGTTTTTGGCCAGTCCACAACTCATTAGGTGTTTTATTAAAAAAACGGTCTTATTAAAACATGATTTATAGTATAACAAGCATTACTTACAGCTTCAGCCCAAAAATGATTAGCTATAGAATATTCACTCAACATGGTTCTTGTCATCTCATGAGGAATGCGATTTCTTCTTTCGAAAATACCATTTTGATGAGGAGTTGTTGGAGCTGAGAAGTAGTGCGTAATACCTTTTTTACTACAAAATGTTTCAAAATGAGAATTTTCAAAGTCTCCACCATGATCACTATGAATAGTTATCAACGGTAGGTATTTCTCATTTTTAACTTGATCCCAAAATATTTTGAAATAATAAAAATCTTCAGATTTATTTGCAAGAAAATAGACCAATGTAAATCTTGTGTAGTCATCAACTAGGACAAACACATGGTATTTGCCTCCAATACTTCCAATTTCTGTTGGACCAAATAAATCCATGTGCATTCACTATAAGGCATTAGAATTCATTACTCACTTATATTTTTAAAGATATATTTATGTTTCTTTCTATATTAACAATGTTCACATATATTTTAATAAACAAACTTATGTTCCGGTATATCATGGGAAGTTCTTTCTTAGAAAGATTACTTTGATTAATTAAGTTACAGTGTCCTAGTCTCCTAGGCCAAAGCCATGATTGATCTTCAAATACACTATGTCAAGGTAGATCTTGACTTCTAAGGTCTTTTAGGTTTAAGGTGTATACATTCTCATGCCGAAGGGAAGAGAGAATAAACCTATCCTTGGAATTGTGAAATAAATATTTATCATTTCTAAAATTCACAAGGTAACCATCGTCACATAATTGACTTATGCAAATGAGGTTGTGCCTAGGCCTTTTACTAAAAGAAAATTTTAAATAACATCTTTACCAAGAAGAATAAAGTTACCTATACCAAAAATATCTCCTTGAGAGTTATCACCAAAAGTTACCTTCCCAACTTTGGTCTTTGAAACCTTCTTGAAATAGTCTTTATTACAAGTCATGTGTTGTGAACATCCACTATCCATGTACCATAGGTTTTTGGTACTTCATTCATTCTCCTAAAAAATAAATAGTTAGATCTTTGGATTCCCGATTTCCTTGGATCGGGAATTATTACATTACAAGGGCTTGGGTAACCATATTTGTTTCGAAAAATAATCTTTATAAAACCCAAGGTATTAAACCCTATTTAAAGAAAAATTTTACATCCAATGCCCACCACTATGGAATTTAGTACAAAAAGGGGCTCTAGAAAGAAAAAATAATCATTTTTTAAAATAGTTTTTTCATGAGAATAACCTAAAACCTGACTATTACCATGAGGTCGGATCTGGGAATACATCTTGTCAAAAGTTTCCTTACCAGAAGTGAATTTTTCAAGAAGTTTCATCAAGGAAAATATATCAAATTTTATTCTGAGGACTAAATTATTATCCTCAAAATAAAAGATTTAGTGGTAAATTTATTCTCTAAAACATCTTTTTCTGAAAACAGATTCTTAAGATCCTCAGAAAATATATTATTCTTAGAATGAAATTCTTCAATTTTCTTAGAGAGATTTTCTAAAACAACATTTTTCTCATCAAGATCTTTTGAAAGATCTAAAATTTCATTTTTCAAAATAGATTCTCTAGAATTTTCTTTATCAAGTTTCTTAGAAACTGTACTATTTATTTTCTCAAGAAACATAGAAAATTTAGAAACTTCCTCATAAGAAGGAAAATCATTATCAGTATCTGATGAAGATGATTCTTCATCTGAAGAAAAACCTTTATCTATAAAATATTCACTTAAATACATATTGGTTAAGGATTCAATAGTTCATACCTTATCAATAAAATAATGATTTTGAAATGGATCACTGGCTATTAGACCAATATTCATTTCCCCAGAAGATTCATATTCTGAAGATTCATCAGAAGAATCTCCACCCCTGGCACTCCAAGTTTCATTGACTTTCAAGATTTTCTTATGTTTTGATATGTAGAATGTCTTCTTTTTTCCTTCATAATTCATGTATTTCTTTTCTCTCTTTTTGAGTAATAGACAATATGGTCTGATATGACCAGTTCTTCTACATTAATAGCATGTCAGTTCTCCATCATTCTTATCTTTTCCATCTATCTTCATGTACCTATATTGAACATTCTTCTATCCAACAAACTTTGTTCACCCTCCGAGAATGTTTGGATAACTCATTTTCTGAAGTTTCACTTTCACTGGATTTAGATTGAACAACAACCTTGTTATCTTTAGATCTTGTAATCCTCTCAGGAGTCTTGGATTTCATATGACTTGAAGTAGTTGTAAACGAAACTCCTCCATTTCCACTATTCTTCTTAATATTATCACCATCTCTCTTCATTTTGGTTTCATGTTGAAGAATATTACAAAATATTTCATGAAGATAAATCTAAGTAACTTTCCTATTCTCATCTATTCCAGTCATCTTGGATTCCCACTCATTAGGCATGATGTCAATAATCTTGTCTATAAGAGATTCATCATCTAAACTTTTCTCACCCATGGATTGTAAACTATTGTCAATAGTCATAAATCTTTGTTTTACCTTACATATGGGTTCTCCATAAGGGAAGAAAAAACCATTATACTTATCCCTGCGCATTTCACTTCTAGTTTCAATAACGTTGGAAGTTCCAAAGTCTGTTAATTAATGATTCTTCCAAATACTATTTTCATATTCATGGGATGAAATATGGCTATAAATGTTTCTATTAATGGAACATATCAATGTATTTCTTACCTTAATGTTCAGATGATATTCTACATTTTCTGTATTAGTAAAGCTTCTAAGTTCCTTATCAGGAATCTTATATTCTCCAGTTAACATAATGTAGTTTTCTAAACCAATTTTTATCACAATGGTCTTCATTCAATATTTCTAGTACACATAGTCATTTCCATCAACGATCATTGGTATAGTAGGATTGAGATTATCTAGAGATCCAATATGAATACCTGTGATACTAAAAAGATATTTCTTTAAAAAAAATATTTTTAGTAAAAGGTCAAAAAAATACGAAGAACTTTAGAAAAGAAAAATTTGGGCAAGAAAACTTATATGTGGATATAATTATTTCAGATACCTCCTTTGATACTAATTGTATGATTGAAATAAGATTGTAGAAGCTCAAAATACAAGAGGGGGGTGAATTTTAAACTTTAAAAATTCCTTTGTAACCTTTAAAGTTATGCTTAATAAGGTTAAACAAACATTCATAAGACAACTTAATGAATCATTTTCTAATTTTCATAAAATAATGATTCTACCTTAAATCAAATAGAATGTGTAATATAATTAGAGTAAAGGAATTACAAAGTATAAAAATGTTATACTTTCTAACATTAACAAAGTTAAGATACATCAGCGAAATTAAAAAAACTTGTAAAAGAAAACAGGTATCAAAAGGATTCTTTTAACCAAAATAGAAGGGTATCCAACAACGTTGGATAGAGGTTCCTTGATTTATAGTTTCAAGAAAGTTTGTCTTACCCAATCCCAGATAATCCCTCAATCTGAAGATTGGTATCTGTATTTCTATCCCCGCAAGCCCTCGATTTAGAAGAAAATCAGAACCTCTATCTTCCAAACACGGAATCCCACGATCATCATGATCAGAGTCTACATGAAGCAATTCTGAACAAGTTGATCACACTTGAACAAGTTGTTCACAAAATCTGCATGAAGCATTGAGAGTTTTATGATCTTATCTCTCTAGAAATCACTTCACAACTTTTTCACATGCATCATGTTCATCCATTCTCTAAATTGTTCATTTATCATTCAAATGAGCTTGTATTTATAGGAAAAATTTCCCAATGGTTAGCTCCTCTCAAGACATCATATTTTACTTAAATTGTGGAGGGACCTAGACACGTGGAAAACATACAATAGTTAGTTTGTAACAGATTGTTCGACACCGTTTCAAGTAAAAGAAATAATGTTATGTTAACGATAAATGTTAGGTATAAGAAATCTAGGAATCTGATATCATTGGAATGATAGATTAGGTAACTCTAACATTATCAAGAAGAAATATTCTTATGAAATCAAGAAAACAGATTCATAGAAATTACATTATCAATAAAACGGAATCATAAAATCAGATTCCCAAATACACCAAATTATGTATCATTAAGATCGACATCATATATACACTGGTATTGGTATTGTAGATCAGCATCATATATACACTAGAATCGGTATTGAAGATCAACATCATTTATACATCGGATTCAAAATTGAATATAGGCATCATATATACACCAGATTTGGAATTGAATATCAGCATCATATAAACATTGGATTTCGAATTGTAAAACTGACTCATATATCATAATGAAAGATCATGAAAAAATAACTAAATGACAAAATCTGAATGATAGATTTTGTAAGAATAAAAGAGTGAGAAACCTGTAATGATTTATCAGTAAGCATAACAGAATGACAATTTCGGATCTTAAGACAAAATTAAGAACTTAAAAAATATTCAGATCTTAGAAAATGTGATTGTGAATTTCCAAACATAAAACTTTATGGAATGGAGAAGTCATAAGATATCCTTATTGACTCAACAGGGTATTATTATACACACCCATACATGGGATTTTCCAACACGTGTCATGCCTTGTGTGGATGATCAAAATATTGATGTAGTCCTTGGAAAACTAGGAAAATACAGTGATTTGTAATACTAGACAGACCAAGGTGTGTTCTTGTGGATTTCATATGGTAATCCTAGTACATTTACTTATATTTTATGGTTTTGTTATAGAATTTTTGGGATATGCTTTTATTTGGGCCTGTTTACATTACATCACTTCCTATCTTACCCAAATTATTGGATTTAGATTCATGAATTCATGTTTACATAATGTTTTTAACATTTAAGTATTTTTATGGGATTATAGATGTGTGCATGTGTACATGTACATAGGATAAGGCCTCCCATGTCAGTAATATGACTACATGGTGCTAGTCCCCAACCCCTGGACTATTAAAGGATAGTTTTTGGATTTGTGGTATGGACTGCACTAGGATGGGTCCTGAAAGAGTGGTATTAGAGTTTGTGAGTTCTACTTTTAGACTGAGATATTATGAGACTCATTTGGGGAAATAATGTTAAGTGTTACAAGTTCATATTTTAGGCCAATGACTCCATTTTTGGAGCAGTGGATGATGAATCCATACACCATGACACTGATCTCTTACTTCTCAATTCAGTACATGAGAACATTGGTTTCAAGTAAAATATTAGTACACAAATAATGTGTGAATGGGTAGTCGTTTACATTTCCTTATTAAGTTATCTATCAAATTGTACTCATTAATTTTTGTACTTGTTTACTTATAGGATGCCTCTATAATGTATTGGAGATAGGATTCAGTATCATGAAAATGATATCAAACCCATCAGTGATGATGCATTGATATGGGGACCGGATATCTAGATGTTACATCTAGGTGGTGCACTATCATTACTGCCACTTGTAGAGCACCATGTGGTACACATGAAATCAGAATATGAGGTGCATGGGATGAGCATGCTTTAAAATATTTAGTAATAGAGACCCCTTATATTTTTTGGTGAGCCCAACCCATTAGAAGTTGAGAATGGTCTTGCAACTATGACATGATTATTATGTATAATTAGGAAATAAGCAGATCAGATTTTGGTCATGGTGGTAAGACTTCTTCAAGGATCATCAGGATAATGGTGGAGTTTGGTTTCTTAGACTCCTGATATGGTGACTAATTCATGGATAGTGTTTGATCTACACATCATAGAGGAGTAATAAATAGATATGTTGATTTTTTTGTGTATCTAGGAGCCTCATTTTCTCTAGCAGGGCAACATGTTAGTGGATAATTATTCATCGAGGTTTACAATTAATTCAAGGGACTCAATGGATATTGTTCGAGATTAATACTACCACGCTTAGATATTCGAGCTAGGTATGTGTATATATATTTGAGATAGTGTTATCCCTCTATGAATTACTACATATTTTTTGGTAGATGAGTGGTATTTTGTGGTTGAAAGCATCAAGGATGAATTGATAGAGCCGATGATTGTCAACAGTGGGAAATGAGTAGAGACCTCGGTAGTAGGGAGCCAACATCAATCGCACGGACTTTGACATGGGAGAAATTTTATGTGGAGGTCCCAGTATAGATGATATTTAGCTCATGGCTCACAATGTGGGTTGAGTTACAATAGAGATATTCGGTTCTAATAATGTGATGGGATGGGACATCTTGGTCCAGATTTCGCAAACATCCATAAAAATAATAGAGAGATTGTGGATGGACCACCAATGTAGAGAGAGTGGATGGAGTGAGAATATTTGAATGGTTGAGGACATGTCAAAGGATATAGGAGAGAATCAAGATGTGGTCAACATTTTGACTTGATACCACCACCACCCATACGTGGTCCATGCAAGGCTTAGGGAGCTAGAGGACATGGGTAGGAATAACTGCATGTGGTCGAGGAATATGACCTAAGGGCTTCAGGAATGATTCAAGGTATGATATGATTATTTTCTATTTTATCTATAGTAATTATTGAAATAGGTTTTAGTCCTTAATTTTTTAACACATTCCTTTTACAAGACATAGATATTCTCGTTTAACTATTTACTCTACCTTTATGCATAGAGACTCACACTGGTGATGACTCAGAGATCCCTCCATTGTGTTAGAAATGTGACCTGACTCATAGATGGAAGAGAACCTATTTTAATATATTGGTATTAGTTTTGATGTATTACAATGTCATTGTTTTTATGGAAATTTTATCCATTGTAAATTCCCCAATTGACTATTTTAGGTGAAGGGTGTGGTCTATCCCTGATGATAGATCTAGGTTTTCCTGTGTCGATGAAAAGATAACCCAAGAAGCACATGGTGGACTCGTACATAAGAGGGTGAAGAGTTGGATAGCCTAAACCATGAAGTAGTTGATGTTATGAGTTTATAGTTTCATATAGTTGTGGCGGATTCCATAGACATCATTCCAGAATATGTTCAAGGTTTATCTCCCCATCAAGATATAGAATATTTCATTGATCTACACCCTAATATGTCACTGATGTCTACACTAGCATATCTGATGGATCCCACTGAGCTTCACTAGATGAGGGTGTATTTGTAGGAAATTGAGAGTTAGTGATTTATGAAACCTATTTTTTTACCCTAGGATGCCCCATTTTTTATTTTCTTGAAGGTATATAAGAGTTTGAGGGTGTGTGTGGACTATCAGTACTTAAACTAGGTGATCGTGATGAAAATTTCTGATAACTAACGATCAGTGAAAAATTTGATCAATTGAGAGGGGCATGATGGTTCTTGAATGTTGACCTCAGATCATAATATCACCAACCTTGAGTGTAGGATAATGATATACTTAATATGACATTTTTATGTAAGTATGGTCACTATGAGTACCTATTGATTCACTCAAGCATGACAAATTCCCCAAAAATGTTCTTGGGACTCATGAACTAGATCTTTCAGCATTACATAAATAGGTTCATGGTGGTCTTCATCGACAATATCTTCATGAACTCAGTATCCAAGGAGGATCACCCGAGACACAGGAGGATAGATCGAGATGTACATTGAGAGAACCAACTGTATGAATGTCTCTTGAAGTGCCATTCATGGATTCAAGTAGTCCATTTTCTGGGACACATTCTCTTAGAAGATTTAGTGGAAGTGGACCCAACCATCATTAAGGTGATGTCATCTTGGGATCCACCTAAGAACATGATATAGTTCCAGAACATATTTGGGTAGATAATAAATTATTATATATTCTAACTTTATTTCTCTGCAATATTATCACCTACGATAGAATTGAATCGAAAGGGGTAACCTTTCATGTGGAAAAAAATCTACAGTCATTTTTTTAGTAGTTGAGGTAGAGTTTGACGAGCACTCCAATTTTGATATTTTCAAAGGTGGGTCTAGTAAGTAGTGTTTTGGGATGCATCAAGAACTAGGTTTGGTTACATTCTGATGTAGAGGAAATAGGTGATTAGCTATCATTCATGCTATTTGGGATCATATGAGAAGAACTATGTGACCCATGATCTTGAGTTATTAATGGTATTATTTGACTTGAAGATGTGGAGAAAATACATGATGGGAGATTATTTTATCATTTAATATGATAATAATAGTCTCATTAATATATTCTCTAAGAAGTACATTAACTTTAGATAGAGGTGATGAATAGAGTTCATCCAAGATTATGACATCGAAATTTTCTATACCCCATATAAGGGGAACATGGTAGTAGATTCCCTTAGTATGATATCATATTTGATGTTACTAAACAAGGTGTTAGATTAGTGGGCCTCATTTTTGATATCATTTCTGGATGGAGATAGAGTATCTTACCTGTAATCGATGGTTTTTGACCCTCCACTCTTATAGTGAGTCAAGGAGGAAAAGCTTGGAGATAATGACTATTAGACCCAACATGATCATATATCCATATGGAATACTCCGGATGTATTTTCTATATTTAGAGATCACATCGTTTTTTCAATGGTTGCATGATGGTACCAGTGATTTTGTAGGAGGAGGTTCCGATGGAGTTTCATACTCCCCCTTTGGAAGTACATCTGGGTTTGGATATGATGTATGAGGACCTCCGATGTCAAATTTGGTGTCTAGGGATAAAAAAGTATTTTCAAAGTTTGTATCTCGGTTCACCAATTTTCATCAAGTGATTGAGGAGTACCATGTTCTACCAGGTTTGAATCAACCCATCAAGGTGCTAAAGTAGAAGGGGTATGGGATATATATGGACTACATGATGGTCTTTACATGTACGTCTAGTGGAAATCATTCCATCCAGGTGGTCTTTGACTGACTCACCAATTTGACCGACTTCGTAGAAATTCAATCACAGATTTTAGTAGAGATATTGAGGTTCATCAACATTCAAGAGATATTAAGACTCCATGGAATTCCATTGATGATTATTTCTAATTGTGTTGCTTTATTTACATCTCAGTTTTCAAAGGGTTTATAAGTGGTGGTTGGGAACCAGTTACAATTGAGCATGACATTTCACCCAAAAACTTAAATTCATATAAAGTAGACCATTCGGGTTCTATTGGAGATGATTCAAACATTTGTATTAGATCTTTTCCATATTAGGATCAACTATCACTGGTGGAGTTTGTGTACAACAACAAATACCTTTCCATCAATGTTATTCACCCTTTGAGGATTTGTACGGGCAAACCTACTGGTCACCACTTTTCCTGTTTGACCAAGGAGAGTCAGCATTCATTATCCCAATGTATGTATGAACTACAACAGTGATGGGGTAGATCATCCAAGAAAATCCAATGACTTCACAGAGCCATACTAAGTCTTATTTTGATTGAGGAAAATGACATTGGAGTTCATTAAATGAGACAATGTGTTCACACAATTTTCACATTGATGTAGATTATGGATATTTTAATGTGGAGGAAATTTATCGCTGAGCTTCATCATCCCTTTATAGAGACCATGCTTATTTGGTTATGTGGAATACATCTTATATTTAGCTCCATAGTTTGATCCGGTACATGAAATATTACACGTGTCGCTTTCGAGGAGGTACGCGCATGACCCATTTTATGTAATCGATTTGGGTGAGCTGGACATAAAAGATAGACAGAAGTTTTCTAAGTACCTGGCTGAGATCAAGGATTGGTAGGATATAATCCTCTTTGGGTTATAGGTTGCTTTGGTGCATGTTTGGTGGCTAGACTAGAATCTCCATGAGAGCTCTTGGGCGTGGGTGGCTCAGATTCATGCTGAGTAACAACATATTTTAGAGTAGTCATTGTTTTGGGAATTTGGGGTTGTAATGACCAGATCTAGGGAGTATATAATTTATATGTTTTTTTGTGTATTATTTTTAAATATTATATGGGTTAATTTATATACTAGTTCATATGATGATAGACTATTCCAATACCTAGTGTGTCCGGAACAAATGATTGAAACAAATTTAGTATATTAAAAAGCACATGAATTCTATTTCCCTCATAGAGTGTAATATCATGAAAAATGGTCCCTATATAAAAACTATAGGGCACCATTGTGTTCTAAATGGATGTTTTATCCTAGGCATTATAAAACATTTGTCAGTGTAGGTCATTTGTAAAAAAGTCACTGAAGATGAAAAAGAAAATAAAATAATTGAATAAAAATTATTTTATTCTAATTTTCTGATGGAGTGGATATTTCATCTATAAATGTATCATTTTTTTAAAATCTAGGGTCATCCAGAGAACCCAAAAACCTCTAGAGATGCATGGGAGGGAATCTCTAAAGGATCCTCTCTAATGAACGTCGAAAGAGTTGTAAGTCAAGGATCGAAACAGCACAAATTCAATGGATACTTTAAACGTTGATGAAAACATATCATAATTCATTAGTTACATAACTAAATCAAGGCAGGGCATGGTTTTTTATTTTTTTTCTTTTCCCCACTCTGAATCTCTATAATTTACTTAGACCAATTAATGAACAAATTACCCCACAGATCGATGGTTATGTGATATGAGTTTACTTATTGGTTCTATATGAAGATTGGTTCTTGATTGTTGATTTATTAGTGTGTTTTTATAATTAAAATGAATCTATATTGACAAAAATATCAATTGAGGTTCGTTTCACATGTTCATATTTGTAATTCCCACCATTGATTCACAGTTCTTCATGGTGTTCTTCATTCTTCCACATGGATAAACATTTCTCTGAACAATCGGTCATTGTGCATCCAATTCATTGTGAAATTATCTGAAATTGTAGATCAAGCATCATCACAACTTGATGTAGGTGAAATTATGGTTGTGACATTGGATCAATTTACATTTTTGATCTGATTTTGTGTTCTTCGGCATGTAGAAAAGAATGATGTTGATCTTGTTTTCTAAGAAGATCGAAGACCAAAATGTGGTATATCGAAAATGGAAAGTCATGGGAGATGCTCCCCCAAGGATTTTAGGGCAATGAATGGTTAAAAAACTAGCCAGAGAAACAGATTAGATGAGAGGAATGTGAACTGGGGATTCTAGAAAATCCAACATCAAACAATGTGTAATCCGGGATTACATGTCGTGTGGGCCCCATTCATTACAGTTAGGTTTTCAAGTATGAGATGAGTAATACATAGTGTGTAGATAATACCACATGGAATATGTCCACTCCATAGAAACATAGAGTTTACCATGGAGGTACACACACACAAGGTGGACTACAAAACCATACTGCAAAGCATGTACTCTCCCAGACAACACGGGCTGACACCATGTATGGTCACACAACTGGAGTACACAGGATGGACCTGAGATATAGGGACATGGTGTATTACTCATTTAGATGTTGTGTACTCTTCTACATGAAACTAGTTGTTGACACGAGTTATTTACATGGGAATTAATATGGGTAATGGGACATAACATGTTCCTCTACTAAACATCATGTACCCATTTCTATGTGGGTTGAATCAATTGTCCTCAATATCTTGTAAAATTATCATTTGATTTTGTCCCCCTTATTGTTTCCCTAATGGTTTGTATGAATAATTATGCACTCTTATGAATATGATCCATTCATTAGGCCCTCCACGATAGAGTTTTTTGGAGTCCCCCCCGGAGATGCCTAGAGTGGGATCCTTTATTAAAATTCATTCCTTGGGTGGAGTTATTTGTATCTATGTGACCAACACTATGAGGTAACTGATCCTATAATTTGTTGGATTAATCAATATTGAGTTGTTGAATCACCCCAAAACCCTATCTGTGATCATCATCTGTGTATCTTATTTTCTTCAGACTATCAATGTATCATCCTAATGGAGAGACCCGATGAGAAGTACCTCTTTTAAGGACATCATTAGTTTTATTAGACTCTGGAGTTTGTTCTCTCAGATGAGTGATTCGTGGAATCCTCAAACTAAACTCATAATTATTGTATACAATGGTTGTGGCTTCCCTCTATTCTATGTTTCTAATATTGAGTATATATAGATTTTCTTATTATATGTGTTCTGGGCTTATACATGTGTTGAGATGACTGAACATTATTTTGTAGTGCTGCTTTGTGGGATCATTGTATCTTAAAAAATTTTGTTATACACACCCGTAAATGATTTTTTCCTACAATTTTCATGTCTTATGAAGATAATAGAACATTTTATGGATTTCCTAGGTGGACCAGGACTATATGGTGCTTCGTGAGATTAGATAGACTAAGGTTTGTTCTTGTGGATTTCTGATTGCAGTCCTGGTACCATTACTTATAAGTTGTAATTTTGTTATATACATTATATTGTGGTATTGTGGTAGATATATTTACTTATAAATAACTTGATTCCATACTCTAGTCATGGAATTTATATGTTTTCATTCATGGTAACAAACTAGTTTCTACATTTCACCATTTGTATAGGCTTGGAGATATGTGTGTGTTACTTGGTACATAGGATAATTCCCCCCAATGTCTGTGATACACCTACTCGATGCTAGTCACCAGCCCCTGACATATTGGGGGAGGTCTTGGGTTATCATTTCATGGCCCCCACTAGGATGGGTTGTGACTAGTATAATGTATTCACTACAAACTCTTTAGGTCCTAGTGAGATGATCATAGATGTACATGGGTGAAACAATATTCTAGAATACCAATGATGTTTCAAGTCAATAACACCCAAATTTCATTATGTATTCCCTCTAATATAACTCTTAATAAATAATGTGGATCCAAACAAGAGGATACTAGTCAATGCATGAGTATAACTCAAATTGAAACCATCTCTAAATCAACCTTTTAGATACCTAGAGTCCCCATAATGTTATCTTATAGAGAAGAGGTAAAATTTACCACAATAAATCACATATCAATATCAATAAAAAAAGTAAAGAATTCAAATATACTACCTCATCCATCCTTCGTAAACCTTTTTTATAAATTTCCTTTTTTAATATGCATAAGTAAATAAAATAATTACATATTACATATTACATTCATGTTTCATGATCTATTATAAAACATAATATCTTGGTACATAAACATTGAGTCTAGTTTATTTTATGTAATAAATTTTATACAATGTTCTAAAGGGCGTGTGGATTTTAAAAAATAATTAAATACAGTAATCCTTTCTTTGATAATAATTTCAAAAACAAAGTATAATTTCAAAATATTATTTTAAGAAATTGAAAATCCGATTTTATTCAAACACATCTAGAATATCATATATTTATTAACAAAATATCATTTAATAACATGAATAATATAATGAACATAATTTTTCTATGAAAACATAAGAAAAAATCAAACAAACCAATGAATTCCACACATTTGTGAAATTCCAATCAAGTAGTTCCACAAACCTTAGACACACCATGGAAAAGTATATTTTTATTATAGAACCAATTTATTTTCCATTTATTTAAAAAGAAACTCATATTAATTTCAGAAAACAAGTAATATGGATAATATTTTATTAAATAAGTATGAAAACAAGAATCCATAACATCGCCTTTTTATATTAATCCATGGAACCACAAATAGTTTGCAATTACTTCATTTATTTTCAAATTTTATAAAACTAAATTAATTTTTTTATTAGGTATTAAGAAAAATCATTCACAATATGGTTTTTTAAGAAAGGGATATCACATGGGAACACTAAAATAGAAGGGTCATACTTGCTGGTGCCTGACTATTTGACCCACTACTGATAATCGAGGTGATTGGGAAATTTGTTTCACACATTTGAGAAGGGTGAGTACAAATTATGGGGTAACAAGATTAACTACATGATTAATGTGAAAGTTCTCCAGGCTATCTTCCTTGCCATGTGCCTAAGAATTTATCTTCTCCCAATCCATGAGTTGAGTGGAGGTGTGAGGCCATGGACTTTTGTTATTGTGCACAACATAGAATAAAGGTAGCATATTATGTTGGATACCCCTGTTTTAGTAATAATGTATCACTATTTTTAACATTTTTACAATGGGATGGCCCCATTTTTACATTCATAACCATTATAGGTGTTTTAGGGATGGATTGTAGCACATTTTAGTTCATATTCAATGATAAATCAATTGAATCTCCCAAAAAATAAAATTTCACCCATTTTTTATAAAGTCTCTAACATTCAACCTCTAAACATAATAACTAATGAGTTGTGGAAGGAAATGAATATATTAGATACTTTAGTTTCATTCTACTTTATTACCCACCAACTGGGTCATTTTCTGATAATGGTATGGAAAAAAATTACCAACAATGTGTGTACAAGGAAGCCTTTAGGGATAGCGTGTTAGTAGCCCTTATTGACAAAGAGTGTAATTGTGAGGCTTTTGTTACTTATCATTTTTCTGACCAATTTAAATGTATTAAAAAATACAGCACCTTCACCCACACATATGTTATTAATGAGAAGAATCCAATAGTAAAAATAATTATGGAACCTGACATCTATATAGTTATCAAATAATTCAATCATGCTTCCTCAGTCAGAGGAATATATCAGACCGGAGGTCAGATATTCCAAGGCCTAGGTTTCATATTACCCTCATGGGGAATTGATAAAGGACACATGCTGGGTAGAGGCCACAACAATAGTTTGTCCTGGAATGTGTGTCAAGAAGGCTAGAACCAAAGATTATTTGACGGCCGAAGATCCTTCAAGATGTTCTCGTATAATATCCCCCAAGCATGCTATAGTTAATGAGTTAACACCATTAGTGCGGATGTGGTATAAACTCCATCATTAAGAGTAGGTTTTTGTTTTATACCCTCATTCTTCTGATGGAGGAAAGGTCCCTAAAGAGGATTTCAAATCAGAGGAATTTGAGTTTTCCCTAGAGTCAGCCGCATCAATGCCTAACTACGTGATACCCTAAGAAAATAATTTGTTAATAAAGCATGAATTGCGATATTATGGATGCATTAATGTTTATCTAGATTGGACTTTTAATTTAGGAATTGGGTGATATTAAATAACACTTTCATTATCATCCTAATAATAATTCGGTAGAGGTAACTAACTACATAATGGAGCTCAAGGATTTCATATATCTAACAAATGATAAACCACCAAAATAATAGAGAGTATCTGACAAGCTATATAAAGGAGTAAGTCAAGGGGTAATTGTTCATCCAAGGGTGGAATGGTAAATTTACATTAAAACTAATGATATATTTCTCTGTCATTCATTATCATTTATTATCTTTTATCCAACGTCCTTAACATTGACAAGATTTTATTTTGATGCTTGAAACAGGAGAAGGATGAGCAGTAGTAAAGGTTCCTGAGTTGTCGATGTATGAGACTTCAAACACCCCTATCGAGGTGGCATTTGAGGAACTCGGGTCCCCATAACTCCCTATAGTTGGGATTACCATGATGGAGGTTATGGTGGTAAAAATTCCTCACATGTTACATCAGGTATCCATTCCCAAAATGATCAGCATAGTCTCTTCTCCATCATGTGAGTGGAAGTAAAAGAGAGCATTAATGTTAGTCCGATTAATATTTCATAGTGAGTATCCATGCTTCTATCCTGTATTAAAACTTTCTTGAAACATATTATTAACCATGGATATCTTTTTTAAAAACCAAAATTATTTCATCCCTTAAGGTATAGGTTCTCTTTCTTCAAGGAATGAGAAGGATATTGTGGGGGAGGTATATATTCATGATAATGAATCTATCACCCTGAAATATTATGTTTTAAATGGAATATATTCATCTATTCCCACATCTTTTGATATGGACTAGGGTCACAGTAATGTTAAATACACTTATTTTGAGTGATATATTCTATTTAAAACTTTCCTCTTCATGTAACATTTCATATCGATCGACTGCACTGGAGGGCTCCATAGTAATTAATATTAGTACACTTTCTACTCTAGAAAGGAAAAATGAGGATTCATGTTAGTTTTAGGAAGGCGTTGGGGATGATCATGACTGTAGATATCCTGGAAATTTCATGCCGGTAGAAGAACTACCGGAGAGGAACGCCAACAAACCCAATGCGTTCCCTGATCAATATTTCATGGATACCCTAAATGGTGAGGATGGTATGATATAAAAAACCATGTATAATGAAATAATGTATGACCTTAATTGATACATTGATATTTTTAGATCCATCATAGAGTTTGGGGACATTCCAAAGAAATTGGAAGGACATTGGTTTTTTTGTTCTTGCATTTTCCATACATAGTTGTTCACATTTTATATAATATTTTACATTGATGATAAAACCATGAAACATTATCTTTAGAGAAAATTGCAATGGATTTTGAAGATTAGGGAATCCCAATTCATCCTACCCCCGCTACAGGAGTGGTACTATATTAGAATCATGAATTCGAAGGTTCTTCAGAACCATTGGTTACAGGGATTGAGAAAGCTCACAAGAGTGCCCCTTTCCAAGAAGTACATGCATAGACTACCGAAGTTGGTAATGTCTAGGAGGAAACTACTAACTATATCCAACTATTAACAAGTTAATTTAACTGAATATATTGATCATTCTTCATTCCTGATTCTTCATTAAATCTAAAAAATACTTTTATTCATCATTTAGAAATACTATCTTCTGCAGCTTGTTCTAAGGGTGATGCTTTTTCATTTTATCAACAAGAAATGGAAGCTGAGGCACCACTATATTAGAGGGAGTAGAACAAGCCACTTATTTGAGAGATTTGATTCCAGAGTACATACCACCTCGTGATTTTGGTTTTGATTCAGAATTAGTGCTAAAAGCTGCTCTTAGTATCATGTTTGGAAAGACAATGATGATCATCTGAAAAAAGCTATGTGAGATGTATCTAGAAGAGATTCCATCATTGTTTTTTCATCTTACAACTCTATTTTTCATGTTGAGATTTGGGGGATATTATAATCATCTAATCTACACTTCTATGAAGGAAACTTTTCACCAATGGTAGAAATAACATAAATGTCAAAAATTTCTTATAAAGGACAAACTCCACACCAACATTGATGGTTTTCATGTTCAACTATCCCTGGCGGAGGCCTACTATAATTAATTGTTAGGAAAATCTAAACAAACAATAATGGATAATTACATTGATGTGTCATGTCTTTAATGATAAGTAGATACCACATTGGGAGAACTCAATGAAATTCAATATTCATTAGGAGAATCTCATAAAGAAGTGAAAACTACCATTGCAGCCTCCACAAAAGTGCTTCATCATGATGAGATGATAGAAGATGGTCGATTGAATGAGCTTCAAAAATCAGTTGAAGGGGATTGATAGGAAGTTCAATAGAAGAAGAGTTATGTTGAATGCCTCTTGTAATATAAGAGAGAGAGTCTCTATTTTGTGGATATTTCTTTTATTTTACTTTATAAATGAAATTAATTTCATTTACTATCATATTCTTCTTAATCCCAACATTCCTCCTATAATGAAAACTACAAAACTGATTTCCATAGAATTACATCTTCATATTATCAAATCATAATTACAATGATACTTATAGGGATATTTAAACTTTACCTAAACCAATGGTTATAGTGAGTATAGTTTGACTTTTACATGGATCATGTGGAAACCCTACACACTTTTGGTCTTTTGTATCATCACCCTAATTTATTCCTAAGATTAATATGTGAAACACTTATTTTGTGTGAAATGGAATTTTTTTCATCTTCCCTACTTTATTTTTCATCCTAATATGATTTGTGCCTTTTAACATTTTATTTCTAAATTTTTCCATAACCATATAGAATGTAGGTCTTGAAAGTTGAGACTCAACTTCTTTGAAAAATGTCATTTATAGGTTTTCAACCTGATTAGTACAATGTCTATTTTTATAGGAAGTTTAATTTCATGCATGATATATTAAAATGGGTAGTTTTTTAGGTCGAATAACCTTGACAATGAATTTTGAGATGAAAACCCAAACAAGACTTAGAGACTAGAAATGTTCTAAAATTATTCAGATACTTACAAGCGGAATCATGAGCGATAATTATATGGTTTCTCTATATAAAACTTGAAATTTTTTAATAGAGTAGGTCTTTCATGAGAATGAAATTACCACTGGTTTACAAACCGGTTATGAGGTATAATTTATACAATTCCAACTAGGGCATGTACTACATGGTCATGTAGAGGCATCCATTTCTTTACATGCCCATTGTGTGGGAAAATGATGAAAGGAAAACTGGGGAACATACTATATATCGAGGTAAATTATTTTTCAAGAATTAATACATTCATTTACTTATAGGGTATGGGATGCTATGATTCAGATTTCTCATGACCGTAGTTTTAACGACCCAAACATTAATTAATTGAAATCCCTCTTGATCTAATTAAATGTCTCTTTATGTGAAATGTTTATATAAAATGTCAAATTCTTTGGTTTTATGTTTTTTGGATTTTAAAAAACTGTTATTAATTGTGACCATTGCTAATATAGTTGTTGAATAGTGATCACATGATTAGTATAAATATAGGGCTTCAACAAACCCAATTTACTAAGACAAAGGAATCGATTACCTCATCCAGTTGATGTGCCCCATAGGAAGTCCATTTTTCAGAGCTCAGAAAGGAGTTTTCATCTTTATTATTCTTTATTGACCAAGCCCAAGCCAAGCTTGAATATGTTAAGCTTGAGTGAGACCACCTATGAGAGAAGTGGATGTTGATAGAGATTACCCCACGAGTAATGTTATCCGAACCGCCCTAAGCATCTGTCCCCATCACACACCTTACTCTTTGGTATTATGTGGGTGTCATAAGTGGTTATGTAACAATACCATAACAGTTTTGTTATGTGCATTATTTTTGTATATAATAATGAATATACTTTCAATTTTTTATTATTACATTGTAAATAGTTTTAAAGCACAAATTGTATTTTTAAGAAATGTTCTACTAAGAAATATATTTTGATGAATTAATTGATTTTTTAATTAAATAATATTTTAATAAAATATTACTATTGTTATTAAATTAATTTTTATTAAATATAAATTATAGTATAATTTTATGAATGCAATTGTAATTTTTATTAAGGTTTGAAAGCCGTTTTTGTCAAATCCCATGAATTTTTGCTAAATGTCGATTTTTATTTTAAAAGTAAAAATTAACATATATAGATAATTATATAGATAAAATGAATATTTTTTCTATAACCAATATGTCAAAATTATCCAACGGTGAATTTTTCATAATTTTCGTAGACAATCAATTTTTGGGGTGAAAATTAAATATCATTTAAATATATAATGTGTTTTATGACATAATAATGACCTAATAGTGATGTAATAAAATAATATAAACTATTTTCAGCCAATATATGTTTTACAATTAAAATAATATTATTTTGATTTTGTACGGTTTATTTTACAAAGCTTTAGCGGTCCCTTCTAGACTTATTAAACATTTTGTCTTTTTAAATTTCTTTCCTTGGGAGTGTGACTCACCTCTACCTAATCAACCCCATTATTTTAAGATGTTCGGTATTTGGCCTTAAAAAATATCTATTTCAACTACCCTTTGGAAAAAAACATGGGAAAAACCATGGTCTATTTTCTTGTTTTGATTAGTTTAATGTGAGGTGTCCCAAACCCAGAAAATAATTCGTTCCCTCTCATTCCCTATATAAACCCAGCCAAGCACCCACATCCTCCTCACGAAAAACCTTTGGAGTTCCACCAACCTCACCCCACCTTTTTCTATAATCCTCACAATGTGCCCCAATCTCTTAATAACCCTCTCTCAATCCTCTCTCAAGCCTTTAGAAGCACACTTCCAAGTAAGGGTTTTTCTTCCTTTCTCATTTTTCTCCAATATTCTTTAAATTGTTATTCCCGTATAATATCAATTATAAATGTTGGAGTATGGTTTTGAACCTCACCATACTAACCTATTTATGCCTGAATGATGGGATACCCCTTTCTCTCTCATTAAATTCCTCGTATGTACACCCATTACTATGCTGAAATTCCGAAAGAAAATTCTCTCTCCTTATTTATATTCAAGAAATTATTTTGTATCTTGAATCTAAATTACATTAAATTTGTTGGGACATGTATATATATTACCCTATTAAAGTCCATGAATTGTAAATAACATGAGACACCCCTTTCTCTCTCATCAACCATTTTTCGGAGTTATTATGTCACTCCATTATGCTGTCGAAAGTGAACCGCGCTTTTCCAAGACAAAGTCATTGTGTAGTGAATACCATGCCCATTTCTCTATCAAGGGTATTGACCATTATAAACATTTAATTATGGTTTAAAGATTTTCATGTATTTATTCCACATTCTTTTATCAGGGAATAATTTATTATGTTGAATGATTTAATGTTTTCTGATCCGTGTGGCACACTTATGCATGAAATGAAATGTTTAAGAAGGGTGCGCCTTGATAGCGCTCTAATGCATTGGGTAAAGTATAGTATCATGATACATCATGTTCAATGGGTGTTTACTCATGCTAATTCATGTTCAATGAGGGTTTACTTTTTCTTCATGTGCAATGTGGGTTTACTAGTGCTCCATGTACAATGAGCCTTGGCTCATGCTAATTCCATGTTAAGTGTTGTTGCCAAATTTCCATGTTATGATTATCACGCTTTATCATGAATTTATATTTATTATTATATTGTTCTATATTGATATGACTATTTTATAACATATATTTTATTCCTCATGTTATTCAGTGATTAATCCATTCATAGTCTTTATAGCTCACCGTTTTTTATGCATGTCCTCGGGTTATCCAATGTAATGCTAAGTACGAGATAATGTAGTGGTCATGTAAAAAGTGTTTTCAATAAATATGTTTTATTTCATGTTTTAATTTGTTATATAATGGTCCTAAGACAAAAATGATTTAGGCCACTCGATCTTCTATGTTGTATGGAATGATGATTATGTAATAAATTATGTTTAATTATGTAATAAAAGATCAGGGTTGTCATAGTTGGTATCAGAAGATAGGTTTAGTTATTTTTGGGATTAGGGTTATAAAACCCTATTAAAGCCTTAGATATAAGACTAAGTATAATAAAAAATTCCCTATGTTTTGGTGAGTATTGATTGATTGGTTTATCAAGCAAATACATCCTTGTCTGGATACGAGTAGGTAGAGGAAGCTTTGGTACAGATGTATCCAAGGGGTAAAACCCGAAAACACCGCCTTGATCTATACTCGAATGGGAACTAGTGCATGAAAATGGGCCTTGATGCACTCTTGGTTATGAAACTCTAGGGAGATATGATTTGTTAAATTCAATAGCTTAGTATGAACCATTATTAAGGGGAAAATTGACCTAAGAATATTTGTTAGAAAGTAGATTATTGATAACATTGACTGAAGCCAATAGATTCATATGTTAAGGAAATAAAAGTTATTTATATGTCATCGGTTTTTTCCTTGGATTACCCTTTATTTGTTACCCCAAACATTCATTTTATTCTATAAAATGGACAGTAATAGGATGACTCGGGCTAAAAACTGATGTGAAGATCAATGTTATGACTATACTAAATAGATTCCCAATCAAATGGGAGCGGGAATCGTGAACTTTTTCATAATTCTCTCTCAGCTAAATCAATAATTGAATAGAAAAATGGGTCATGAGGAATGTTCAAACCCCCCAAAGAAAAAAAAACAAGTCACTATCAAGGGCTTCATGAGACAAAGGCCTCCAACTTTTAATGGATCATCTGATCCCTCAATCGTAGAACAGTGGATCAACTCTATTGAAAAGATCTTTTCTATACTTCAATGTTCTGAATTAGAGAATGTTCTCCTAGATGATTATCATATGGAGGGTGAAGGTGATCAATGGTGTACGTTGATCATAAATACTAAGCCAGAGGAGGATATTGAAGCGTTAGAAAAAAAATATTTCCAGAAGATGTTGTTTGATAAATATTTTCTGTAGACCCTCTGGCTTAAGATAGAAATGGACTTCCTTTCCCTCTAGAAAAAAGGCGACGAATCTATTGGAGAATATGAGGAAAAATTCACAAGTATTTCGTGATATTCTTATGTATTTTTTGTTACCCCCGAATTCATGGTTCACTACTTCTTGGGTGGGATGAATCCTAGCATGCGGAAGGTGCTTGCGATCCGTGACTTCAAAAGCAATGATGAATTTGATTGATGTTATCTCAAGGTAAAAATGGTGATCGGAGAATCTCATGGTTATCATGGGGATATGAAGCATATGGTGGACTTAAATGCTAGCTGTCTGATGGATAAATCCAACGGTTCTAAGAAGATTTAGCACCCCATTTTCCAAAGGAGCGGAAAAAAGCACCTAAAAAATTTCCTGAATGGGACAAGGAAATGCCTTAGGTGTGAAAGACAAGGGAACCCAGCTATTAACTGAAATCAAGAAAGACCCGCAATTGTGACAGAGGAGAGGAACTATCCATTAGAACCGCAACACATGATTCATTTCTACAACTACAAAGAACCAAGGCATCTTTCAAATAGTGCCATAAGACAAGGGTTTTCAAAGGCAACCGACAACCTCTAAGGCAGAAAGGGAGATATTTTTGCACCATTACTACCGAAGTGAACCCCGACAACAAAGTGGTGATAGGTACGCTAGTTATTCATTCATGAATTGTGAAGATACTTGTTGATTTAGGTTCTATGCATTCTTTTATATCTCAAATGTTTAGAAGAACAATCCCAACACCACAAAAAAATCATGGAAGTGAAGATGTCGGTGAGTATGGAAAATGGGCCATTCATTTATTCTCAAGAATATAAATCCTCCCCATAATATGTTTTGTATTGAACTTCCCAATGAACCTCGTCATACTTCGTCTGGTGGAATTTGATGCAATTCTTCGCATGGATTTTCTTTCCTTATATAGGGCCAACATAAATTTATATGAGAGAGAAATCACTCTCCATATGGAGAATCGACCCCCAATTATTTACAAGTGCAATGAAGAAGATGAATCTTCTTTAGCTCTATAATCTCAAGAATGGATATTACTGCCCTATGAGCAGACATTTCTGGTTTAGATGATTGAGTCTAAAGAGGCAACAATCCTAGAAGACATTCCTATTGTGGGGGAATTCACTGAAGTGTTTTTTGAGGAACTTTTTGGTCTTCCTCCTAGAAGAGATGTTGAATTATTAATTGATCTTATACCTGGGGCATTTCCAATATCCAAAAATATATATAGAATGGATTTTTTGGAGATTGAGGAGCTGAAGAAACAACTATTGTAGAATCTGGATAAAGGGTTTATACACCCAAGTGATTAACCATGGGGTTCACCAGTCCTCCTCATCAAGAAGAAGGATGGGTCAATGTGCCTTTTCATCGATTATTGTGTGCTTAACAAAATCACGATAAAGAACAAGTATCATCTCCCAAGAATTTTTTACTTTTAAATCAGATATGTGAAGCACAATACTTCTCCATGGTGGATTTTCAATTGTGATAATATCATGTATGGGTGAAGAAGGAAGACATCCCCAAGACTGCTCTTTGTACTAGATACGGGCACTATGAATTAACAGTAATACCTTTCGGACTCACAAATTCTCCATCAATATTCACGGACTTGATGAATAGAGTATTTAGGGATTACCTTGAAACATTTGTGGTAGTATTTATATATGATATTCTGATATACTCAAAAACCAAGGAGGATGATAAGGAGAATCTAATAACTATACTAGAGACCTTGTGAAAGGAGAAGCTCTATGAAAAGTACAAAAAGTGTGAATTTTTGTTAAAGGAGGTCTCATTCTTTGGCCATATCCCCACAATAAATTAGATATCTGTGGATCCCTCCAAAACAGATGCAATTGAGGGATGGTCTAGGCCAACATTGTTAAAAGATATCTGTAGCTTCTCGGGGTTATCTAGATATTATCGACAATTTGTGTGAAATTTCTCATGATTTTACAAACCTATTACCAAGATAACTTGGAAGGGATTAAAGTTTTCTTGGAGTTATGAATGTGATGAAAGCATCAAAGAGTTGAAAAGGAGGATTATCACTGCACACGTGCTCACTTTATCCACAAGTGGAGAACTTTTTGTGGTTTTCAGTGATGCTTCGAAGAAGGGCATGGGAGCTGTGTTGATGGAAAATGACAAAGAGATTGCCTGTGCTTCAAGAAAATTGAGTTTTCATTAACAAAAATATCAAACACATGACCTCGAGTTGGCTGCAGTGATCTTCGCATTGAAAATTTGGTGGCATAATCTTTTTGGGGAGAAGTGTGAAATATATACAGACCACAATAGTGTCAAGTATATATTCACATAGAAAGAGGTGAACATGCACCATTGTAGATGGTTAGAGCTGATGAAAGACTGTGACTGCTCAATCCATTACCACCCTAGGAAAATGAATAAGGTGGAAGATGCCCTAAGTAGAAAAGACCCAAAAATTATATCATTGCTGATAATTGAAAAGCATACAATCTTCTTAATTTGATGAATATGGACATGGGAATCATAAAAAAGGGAACATCATCAATACTTTCACAAATTATTTCTCAACTATCACTTTTGGTAAGGATAAAGGATGCTCAAAAGTATGAAGTGGGAATTCAGGAAAAAGTGGAAGCTATCGGAAAAGGGAAATCCTCGGAGATTAATGTTAATAAAGAAGGAATTGTGTGATTTGGGAAAAGAATATGTGTTCCATCGAGTCTAAATATGAAGAAGAAACTTTTGGATGATGCACATAATTCAAATTTATCTATTTACCCATGAAACACAATGATGTATTGAGATATTCGAAAGAATTATTGGTGGGATAATATGAAGAAGGAGATCACTAAATATACATTAAAGTGTCTGGTTTGTCAGTATGTGAAGGCAGAGAGGAAGAAGTTTAAGGGTATGATGCAAATATTTCCCATATAAGAATTAAAATGGGAGAACCTCATCATGGACTTTGTTATCAGACCTCTGAAGACATCCAAAGGCAACAATGCAATCTGGGTTGTTGTGGATTGTCTTACAAATGTTTCACACTTCATCGATATTCGGGAGCATATCTCATTGGATCAACTAGCATGGATATATATCAGGGAAGTGGTAAGGCTTCATGGAGTACCACTATCTACTATGTTTGATCGAGATCCAAGATTCACCTATATGTTTTGGAAGAGTCTTCAACAAGCTCTAAATACTTAACAGAACTTCAGTACGACCTGTCATCCTCAAACAGATGGGCAATCCAAGAGGAATATCCAAACACTTGAGAACATGTTGAGAGTGTGCGCAATGGACTTTAAAGAAGGATAGGATTAACAACATCTTCTAGTTGAGTTCTCTTATAATAACAGTTTCCACTCAAGCATCAAAATGGAACCATATGACGCCCTTTATGGGCAAAGGTGAAGAACATCGGCGTGTTGGGATGAGGTCGGTGAGCATAAGCTGCTTGTACCAGAAATGGTCGAAGAAATGGAGTAGAAGGTGAAAACCATTCAGCAGCATATCCAGGCAGCCCAGAGTCTGCGGAGGAGTTATGAAGATAACTGTCGATGAGACCTTGAGTTAAAAGTTGGAGACATGTTATTTCTACGAATATCTTCATGGAATAAGGTCATAATGTTTGGAATCAAATGGATGTTAAGTCCAAGGTACATTTTCCCCTTCGAGATTTTTGATCGTCTTGGGGATGTGGCCTATCGACTAGCACTTCCACCTACCATAGCCAAAGTACATGAAGTCTTTCATGTATCCCTCTTAAGAAATTACATACTAGACCCTTCACATGTACACTCTTTAGAGGTTGTACAGTTAGAGGATGATCTTTCTTATGAGGAGAATCCAATAAAGATCTTAGATCATAGATAAAAATTTCTACAAAATAAGACAATTCCCCTCGTCAAGGTGTTGTGGTGAAACCACAAGTTTGAAGAAGAGATGTGGGAATCAGAGGAAATGAAGAAAATTTACCCACATCTGTTTTAGTGTGTGAAAATAAAATTTCAATGGAGAAATTTCTTATGGGGGGAAGATTGTAACGACCCAAACATTTATTAATGAAAATCCCGCTTGATCTAATTAATTGTCTCTTTATGTAAAATGTTTATATAAAATGTTTATATAAAATATCAAATTATTTGGTTTTATGTTTTTGAATTTTAAAATAATATTAATAATTGTTACTGCTGCAAATATAGTCATTTGACAGTGATCACATGATTAGTATAAATATAGGGCTTTAACAAATCCATTTTACTCAGACAAAGGAAGAAATCTCCTCATCCAATAGACGTGCCCCATACGAAGCCAATTTGTCAGAGCTAGAAAAGTAGTTTGCATCATTGGGATTCGCTCCTAACCAAGCCAAAGCCAAGATTGAATATGTTAATCTCAGGAGGGACCACCTATGAGAGAAGTAAAAGATTATAGAGACTACCACCCGGTGAATGTTATTCGAGACAGCCCAAGAGACTATCACCATCACACACCATACTCTCAGGTCTTATGCGGGAGTTATAAGGGGTTATGTAACATGTCCTAAACACTTTGGTTATGTACATTATTTTTGTTTATAATAATAAATATACTATCATTTTATTATTTTTACCTTGTAAATTGTTTTAAACCACAAATTGTTTTTTTAGTTAATGTTCAACCAGGAAATCTATTTTGATTAATTAATGGATTTTTTAATTTAATAATATTTTAATAAAATATTATTATTGTTACTAAATTGATTTTTATTAAATATAAACGATTTTATAATTTTATTAATGAAATTGTAATTTTTATTAAGGTTTGAAACCCATTTTTGTCAAAACCCATGAATTATCGATAAATGTCAGTTTTTATTTTAAAAGTTAAAATAAAAATATTTAAAAAATTATTTAGATAAAATGATTATTATTTATGTACCAAGTGTGTCGAAATTATCCAAAGGCGAATTTTTTTTATTTTCTGTGACAGTAAAATTTTTGGGTGAAAATTAAATAACGTTTAAATATGTAATGTGTTTCATGACATCATAATGACCCAATAATGAAGTAATAAAATACTATAAAATTTATGTCGGAAAATATATATTTTTCTAATAAAATAATGTGATTTTGGTTTTGTTTGATTTATTTTACAAAGCTTAAGTGGACCCTTCAAGTCTTATTAAACATTTTGTCTTTTTAAATTTCTTTCCTTGGGAGTACGACTTACCTCCACATAAGCAACCCCATTATTTTAAGAAGTTCTGACTTTGGCCTTATAATATATTTTTTGTACCTAACATTTGGTAAATACCATGTGAAAGAGTCATGGGTTGGTTTGTGGTTTTGATTAGTTTAATGTGAAGTGTCCCAAACCTAAATAATAAATAATTCCATCTCCTTTCCTATATAAACCCACCCAAGATCCCACTTCTTCCTCACTCAAAGAATTTGGAATTCATCCAACATCTGTACTCCTCTCTCTAGAGTACACCCAAGGTTCTCCAAGCACCCAATAAACCTTTCTTAATCCACTCTCAAGCCTTTGTAAGCACACTACGTAGTAAGGGTTTTTCTTCCTTTCTCATTTTTGTCCAATATTCTTTAAACTGCTATGCCCTTTTAATTTCAATAATAAATGTTGGGTTATGGTTTTACACCTCCCCCATACTTCCCTATTTATTTTTGAATGATGGAAGACTCCTTTATATCTAATAAAATTCCTCCCATGTGAACCCGTTACTATACCGAAATTCCAAAATAAATTTCTCTCTACTCATTTACATTCAAGCAATTCTTTTGTATCAGGAATATAAATTTCATTACATTTGTTGGGACATGTATCTATATGACACCCACACTATCCATGTCATGTAAATATTATGAGACACAACATTATCTATCATCCAACATTTTTATGAGTTCTTATGTCACGATGTTATGCTGTTGAAATGGAACCATGCTTTTCTAAGCCGAAGTCATTGTGTAGTGAATACCATGCCCATTTCTCTATCATGGGTATTCACCTTTATGAACATTTACATATTGTTTAAAAAATTTCATGTATGTATTCCAAATTCATTTATCATGGAATAATTGATTATGTTGAATGATTCAATGTTTCATGGTCCATGTGGCACACTTATGAATGTAAAGAAATTTTTACGAAGGGTGTGCCCTGATAGCGCTCCACAACATTGGCTAAAGTATAGTACCATGATACATCATGTGAAATGGTTGTTTACTCATGCTAATACAAGTGAAATGATGTTTTACTCATGCTTCATGTGAAATGAGGGTTTACTCATGCCTTATGTGCAATGAGCCTTTGCTTATGCTAATTCAATGTTAAGTGTTGTTGCCACATTTCCATGTTATGTTTATTAGGATTTATTGTTCCTTTATGTTTATGATTCTCTTATGAACTATTGATATGCCTATTTTCTAACATGAATTGTATTCCTCATGTTATTCCATGATTAATCCCTTACTGGGATTTATAGCTCACCCTTTTTTATGCATGTCCTCAGTTTATCCTATGCAATGCTAAGTACGATGGAATGTGTTGGTCATGTAAATGATTTTTTCAATAAAAATGTTGTTTTCAAGTTTTACGTTGTTATGTAATGATCCAAAACCCCAAATAAACTATACCTATCAATAATATATGTTGTATCAAATGAAGTTTATGTAATAATTTATGTTTAATTGTGTAATAAAAGATCAGGGTTGTCATAATAGTAGATTGTTTTTTCAAGGAATGATGTCTGATAATAAAGGGATCATTCATACCACCATATGAAATGATTATTAATCCTCTCCAACCTAAATTTTATTTGTGAATAGGGAATGTTTTTTACATGACCAATGTTTGGTGGAGACGACCCCTTCTCAATGAAATATAATGATATCGTGTAGTTTAATGTCATCCAACTAAGACATTGACCATGCTATTTAAAATCTTACAATGATGACATTTTGTTGTATAGTTTAAAGTCATGCAGTAAGGAAATTATGTTGTGTAGTTTAATGAAATGGAATAAGGAAATTAGTGGGGATATAATTTAAAGTCTTTATCTTTTACTAAAGGATTGATGAATCTCTGATTCATGGTAGTTTATATTGAAATGATCTACAGTATTCAGATATGGATGGATAAAATTATATTTTTTGATTTGGGGGTTCTTGATTGAAAATAAAAGTTTTCAAAAAATGGATTATGATGGTTGAGGAGGTATCTTCCAATTATAAAGTTACAACTAGTTGATAAACCCATAATGATGGATGTTTTGTGCAAGGACAACTGGGGAACGTACTGTATAGTCAATAGGGTCTTCCATTGGATTGAAGGCTCAATATAGGGAAATATTATGAAAGGATAATTGGGTTGCATACTGTATGGTTAGAAAAATGTTCTCTCATGAATTTAGACACCCTATCATTAAATGAAAATGAAATTATCTTGAGATTAATATTTTCCCAAGATCATAGTGTTGTTTGTGGAGAAATGTTTCTGAATATAGAATAATTATTCCAAGGTATGATTTCCAAATAATCCATGAATTATGCTTTCAATGAATGTTTGACCCAAACATAGGAAGTAATATGATTTCAGTTTTATGTCCTACATCAGGGACCATAGGATTATGGAAAAAATGGATGGTACATTTTCAAAAATACTAGGATTATTCCAATATGCATTGAACATTTGATGAGTAGAAATGTATACCATTTTCTTTTATACTTTCTAGTTGAGAGAAAGGAAATTGGATAAATATGTAAAGGACAACTTTTGATTTTAAATTGTGTGGTTCAACATACCATCGTCAAAATCATAAATGGATAAAAAATATTCTCCTAAGAATGAAGGTACAACTGGTTAGAAATATTGTTATGGGGGTTGTTTTATGCAAGTCCAACGGGGGAACATACTACATAGTCAAACAATACAATTCGTTTCCTAACAGTCCCATTATGTAGGTGATTTATGCAAGGCCAACTAGGGCACGTACTACATGGTCAGGAAAAGGAGATCTTAGGTTCCAATCATTCTGAACACAAAAATTCAAGGAGATATTATAATTTTTTTAATGTTTTCTAGATTCAGAGTATGACATGAAAAAATCGGTATTTTTTTAATGCATGATGGAATCAAAGTATTGACACCAACCGTTAGAATGTAATCCCTTGCATAGATTTTACTCGTCTGTAGAAGGGGGAAATCTCATGTTTTCTTAGAGGGTTATTTAAAGAGAGGACCCAAAATTAAATCTCCTACATAGATTTTTGGTTATATAATAGATATGGGGAATTAAATTTTATCCCATAAATGGAGTGACGACTCATGTCCTAGGATTTACTATGTATCTCAATGGGATGAGAATCAAGACACGTGTAGTTCTAGAGGTACCATTCAGTTTTAAGTCACTCGGAAAAGATGTTGGTTGTGTATTTTGACATCTTACAGAAAGTATGTGGATTATTTCGGTGTGAAATAGAATTTTGTGGATAGTACATGGTGTAGATCTCGATCATCACTATGTATATTTTCAGAGCAATAATAATTTCATACATAGTTCTAACAGATATAGGTTCCTACGAATAGTGAGAACTCATATTGGATCTCCGGATGTAGATCTGACTCATACACAAGAGTGTAAGGGATTTTTCTATGTTCTGTTGTAGCAGGGACCATGATTGAAGACCTGAGATTCATTACATATCACATATGTATGTTAATAATGCAACACATACTTCTTTCAAGGACTATGCACTTTATCAATATTTGGAATTGAAATATGGTGTTCCTTTTAAGCTCTTGCATCTAGGACCATAATAGCCTCTATGTGAATAGATACACCTTACTTATGAAGATAAATCATTTACCTAACTCCTAATCCCATTTGATCTATTCTTAGTTTGAGAAACAATGATTTGTAGAATTTTATTCTAAAGAACAATGGTAACACAAGTGAAGGATTAGTACATTTTAATAATTTGGTGGTTGATCCAGGAAATAGGATTAGGGTGTCTTTATGTATCTCATTGGGATGAGAATCAATCCAAATATTGATATTGAGATTCCATGTAGTTTAACATCATGTGAGGAGGAGAATATGAACTCACGTGAATGAATGAGAACATGGCGGTGAAACTATGGTGTAGGACCTGAGAATCACTATGATCATCTTTGGATGAGAATAAAGCGGCACATGGTACTTGATTGTCTCCCTATGAATAATTTATTTATACATGGCATGTATATTTTCTTTTTGATTAAATCAATGCTAGTCCCATTATTGGAGATCTTAGCATCACCATGTACCTCAATAGGGTGAGAATCAATCCAAACATAGTTATTAAGGGTGTTTCCTCACACCAATGGTAGGGGAGTTTTGATAACTTCCAAAATAAAGTTTGGGCCTAAATAATGAAGTCTAGGCATCAAAACACATCTAATTTTAAAGACAGTCAAGGAATAAATTTTGTAAGGGTTCCCTTTTGTAGATCTGGTTTATGCATTGGGAAAGGTAAGAGGGGTTTTCTTTTCCAAAATCATGGCAGGACTTCGGATAGGAGATCTAGGTATCACTACATATCTAATCAAAATGACAATCAACCACTTTTAGTTCTTGGGGAATCATGAAATATATCATCATGAAGTGAGGATGTGGGTTAAATAATGTGGAAAAAAATTATGGCTAGACTAAAGAATAAGACCTAAGTGTCAGTACATATCATACAAGGGAATGAATCAAGACTGACATAGTTATTGATAGTTATTCCCCATGTAGATCTGATTCAAACATATGAAGAAATGGGTCTCAAGTGACACTAGGGAGTGGCAATGAGGTGATTGAGATTTAAACATTGAAGATCATCATATATTGAGGGACAACAATGATTGTATACTAGTGGTATATTAGTGATTTATTAATGTAAAATAAGGGAGACATTTACCATGCAGTTTAATGTCATGTGGAGAGTAAAACGGTGATATGCAGTTTAATGTTAGGTAACATCGATGTATATAGTTATATATTTTTTAACATCTTGCAGCTAAGACAACATGTCAGGTAGTTTATCTTGATACGATCAAGATAACGGTGCTACACATTTTAACATTATGCAATATTAACACTAATTCTACACAGTTTATTGTCATGAAACATGGATTCAATGGTGCTACATAGTTTAACATCCTAAAACTAAGAAGACATGTCATGAAGTTTATTATCATATGATAAGGATGAAGAGGCTATGAATTTTTATGTCATACAGCATGGACACTGATTCAATGATGTTTAACATTGTGCAACATGGATGCATAAGGTTATTTGCAGTTTAACATCCTGTAGCTAAGACGAAACTTGTGTGATTACACAAAGTACTTCTTCAGGATCCTTTCATTGGTTGCAATTTTAGTTAGATCTTTATCCATTGAGATTAAGGTGTAAACTCAATTAGATAGGAACTTATGTATGGATTAAGTTCCCTTCCACTTTGGATCAATTTTCATAATATTATTTGCTAGTATCATCGGATTCCTAAGGACGAATATGAATTCTCTTGGGATGAATGAACTAATACTAACCTTATTCATTAGGTCATGTGCTATCTAGTTGTGATATACCTCCATGTAATAAAAGGTACAAATTATTTTGTTATATAGTCTCTCCAGTTCATCCAGGTATTTATTGGATTTCTAATATATGGATAGCGGGTGAAAAATTGAAATACCAAGTGATGGAATAAAAAACTCAATGAGAAATATAGTTTATGTTTCATACAACAAGGAGTGTGGGTTTCCCATTTTTTTATATGAGTTGTTTTATGATAATTCCAAATTGGACGAAATATCTTTTTTGGCCTAGATTTTTTTATCTATATCCACTGTCTTCAAGAGAAATTTTTAAAGGGTCTTGTTAAAATTATTTATCTATCTATTGGACTCTATATGAAATAGGGATGAATGGTTCTATTTGATAGTTTATTCCTAATAAAGATTCTCCACCGTAGCATAATAGGAATTGGTGATCTTGTCTATCAGCATGTTATGAGGGACACCAAATCTAGGGTTGATGTTAGCTTTGATAAAGTTAATAATTACAGATGTCTGACTCTGTTGAATGATATTACATCATCCCATTTGGACAATAAATTAATGGAGGTAAGGATATACTTGAACTACATAGATGTTGCTGGAGGATATAGTCCAATAACATCGATTCCCCATATGGAAAATGGAAAGGGGTATTTAGATGTCTGTAGTTACTCCTGGGGTTGATGGATGAAGTTGGCACAAAGTTGGTAGGTATGAAACCTCATAGTGAATTATATGAAATACTATGTCATTGTAGGCCAAACATATCCAAGCATTTGGATTTTATTAATAACCATGTACTCTGATCGGTGGGAACCACATACTCCTACATGCACTTCTTCCACAATAGCCACAATCTTTTATCCATCAATACATCTGTAACGGAATCCATCAAGACTCACATCTATAGGAGTTTCTCGTGATTTGGGCCATCATAAAGAGTGAGATTAGCCATTCATTGTCAGATTTGATCTTATTTATCCCTTTTTGATGGAAGTATTCTGTCTTGGAGATATTCCAAGATGGATTTCATCCATCTCGTGGTTGGACTATATGGATCAGGGATGGGAATGATATCATTAATTTCTTTTTCTCTGATCTGAATAAAAGGTGAGACCATTCAATGATTCACAATGATGATGACTTTTTCATCTCAATGTTGTTCTACCAAAGATGTAGCTAGATTTTCCAATGGAACTACTTAGGTATTCTATAATCATGAGTTGTTAGTCAATGATGGATCTGAGCAGAATTCAACCATTAAATATCCATTATAATCACACAAGGGAACTAACGCCTATTTATTATGACATAATCCCTGTTGATCTACTTTATTATCAATTCTAAATCACCCTTCACCTCTTGGTAGTTATCTGGTACATAGAGTTCCAATTCCATGCCTATAATGAAATCCTAATATTCTACCTCATTATTGGTACCACCTTTTGATAAAAAGAAGATATATGGAAACTATATCCTTTTGGGTTGGAAAGAACAACTACCAACCTGACTTTGTTAACAAGTGTTTTCCATTCTCTTCCCCATTGCACTCTCGGAAGTACCTTAAAAAAATTCCCATATTTGAGGGTTTTCTATAATATAAGTGATTTCATCATGAGGTAGTTTAGTATTTAAATATTTTTCTTCTAAATATGGGTTCTCAACAAGAAATTATTCCAAGGATTACCCTTTCACTACATTTTGAGGAAGAAACAATATATCAAACATCTATAGGATAACTACCCACCGTGCCAGGTGACCTATTATAATAGGAGGATTGAGGATAAATTTAAGTAGGTTATTGCTAGAAAAAAATTGGATTTCTAGATTCTAAAGATTGTGATTTATCTTACAAACTGTAATGTTTAATTCCATAAATCTCTTCTCAATATTTGAATATCGAGTCTCTACATTGAGAATAATTTGACTATGATAGTAAAATGCTATTTTAATTACCAACATCATTATATTGTGTTTGAAAAGAACCTAGTGATTTCTCTAAGGTTGTCACATAAAGAATAAGAATCCCTCATTTAATAGGCTTCATCCATACTTAGGGGATCAAGAGTTATTTATTGATAACATCAAATGATTCCTGATAGTCATTAGCCCACTAATAAGTGACCCCATTTTTCACCAATTTAGTGAAGAGTAAACACCTACTTTCATGGTTGGAAATGATGTGTTGAATTTATCCCAATTTTCCTTTATTTCATCATAAATATTTCAAGTTTATTGGAGGATAATTTTCAAGTATATCATTAGTCTTATCAATATAAACTTCGATGCCACGATGGAATACAAAGAAGCCAAGAAATATTCCTAAGGTTACCATGAAAGAATATTTCAAGGGTATTATCTTCATATTATGTTGTCGAAGCTTGATGAATATGGTATCTAAGTCTGTTTTATTTTTAAAAAAATCTGGATTTGACCACTAGATCATCAACATAGCATTCGACAAAATTCTTCAAGAAGGGATTGATGATGCGATTCATATCACTTTGGAATGTAGTGCCGACATTCTTCGAGCTGAAGGGAATTAATCGATAGTAGAATAAAATTTGAGTGGATCTGAAGGTAGTGGATTCTTCATCTTCTGGGGCTATCGAAATTTTATTTTACTTAGAGAATCCATCCATGAATGAGATTGTCTTGATTGATAACTATTCCATCAATCAATAATTATGTGATTGGAATCTAGAAGTCCTCTTTGTTAAAATGATGGATGGGATCTATGAAATCAGTTCAAATATTTATTTTCCAATTCTTCTTTTTCATAGGGATGATTTTGGCTATCCATATTGAGTATTGAACACTATAGATGAATTCATCCCTGATGTTTTTATCTACTTCAGTATCAATATTTGGGAAATGGGTTGGGTGCATCCTCTTGGTTGTCTTCTTGTGTCCCCTATGATTGTTTAGGAAAACCTAAGTAACATGTGGCCACCATGGGGTCAATTAATGGAATCTATATTTAATTTTAGGCAAAAAAATACCGGTGTTTTAGGATGGGTGTGTATACCTCCTATTATTCGGGAGTCATGTCCACATAAATTAGAGTGGGAATGGATCTTCTTATGTACCAATATTTATTTCTCTGATTTCATCCAAAGTAGTGGAGACATCATCCAAAAATTTTGACAGGGGAATCCATGAGTTATTATTTTCCTTCCCTTTTATCATGCTCTATTACTTGTCCTTATTTCTGACAAGGAGATGATAATACATGTTACTAATAGGAAAGAGGGGAGTTTCCATTTGGACATCAGGAGGATGAGGCCTTCATTTCAGGATCACTTGTAGGCATGAAACCTGGTAGGAGTCCTAAAGGGGAAACAAGGTACTGAGAATGACTCTATTCATCTTCTCCTATATTCATGATAGTGTTTTTCCTTTTTAATAGAAAAATGTGATTTTTTAGGTTTATGGGATAGAATAATGGAATTTTCATTCATGATTTCATACTCATTTAGAGGGTTGGTAACATATTTAACACCATTGGGATCAAATATCCCGATTAACCTAATGTAATACGCTGAATGAAAATCTGAATTCTATCCTACACATTTAATTTAATTAATAAAAAATATATAATCTACACTATGATGCATGAAAGGGTTAGTAGGGATCGTCTCTATTCCATTTGAGGAATCTATTAGGAATACATTATTAGCCATTGATTGCTTCCCATGATTTTTATATAAACCTATATCGATGTATTAAATCTCATATGTTTTGAAATGGTCCTTGTCATCAACCAATTTCCCAATTTGAACATCGATAGAATATTTGAGACATTGGTGGTATGATGATGGAATGGCCGCGTTATGATGTATCCAAGATCTTCCTAGTTGAACATTGAATGTTGTGTCCTGTTGGAAGACAATGAACCACGATTCAGATAAAAGATATATAAACAATTATTTGAGTGTGATATCACTATTATAATCTTTCTCATTCATTTTATAACCTGATAACATCAGAGTAGACGGAGACAAGAGAGATTAAATGAGACTCAGTTGATGAATTTTCCAGATTGGGACGAGGATGGGTCCTGAGACATTATTAATGAAGTCTCATAAGATATCAATATCAATTTTCATGGTAGATATATAAAACGGTGTGACATGTTTGTGTATGAAACCATCCTCATCATGTTTGGTGAAGGATATGACCATATGGAATTCCGCCGGATCATTATCTGCACAATATACATCAGAAGCAGTGACCTATACTTCACATTCCTAAGGGATTGATAATTCCTCAATAAGTGATTCGTAGAGGTCTTTTGATAGGCTCATAGCATCAGGGAATGATAACATAGCCTAAACATGGGATAATTTATTCCAAACATCATGTTTTTTTCAAGGCTATACACTTTTTTGGAACGAAGATTCTCTTTTTCATGCACTTTAGGATATGATGTACCTAATGTATATGGGGTATTTTATGGGATAAGAGTTGGAAGTGTTTCTATTTTTGGTGGATTAAGCTGACTAAGTTTGGATACCTTCTGAAGAGGTAGTTTTGTATTCTCTAAATATTGTTCAAAGATAGTCTTGTCTGGGAAGACCCTGTCATGTGTAGATGAAGAACTCCCCAGTTCCAGTAGAGCTAACTGGAGAGATTTTCGATAAGTTTCAGACATGTAGACAGTTCTTGAGAGGGCTTGGTTTAAGGGGTGACTCAATGCATGAACATTTCAATATGAATAAAACATATTTTTCAACTGAAAAAATTGTTTCCAAATCTAATATATTTGATCATATTGATGAGGTGTTCAATTCAATGGATTCTTAGGAGGTGGATCCCTACGGTGTGATGAAGGCATTGATGTAGGAGCATGTACATGGGCCTTATTAAGTGTGACTATAGTGGCCTATATGTTTTCCATTATCATTCCTTGAGCTAATACAAATACTCCATACTTGGATTTCATCTATGTGATGGATTTTTTCACTTACAAAGAAGTTTCATCCAGATCTGGGAACCCTCCAATTTATTTCATATAGATCATCTCTGTATGCAACTCATTATAGTGATTTTCTACATAGTTAAAAAAATCTTCTTGACGGAGTGGTAGGTTAAATGATTTGGTCAATCCATTCCACTGAGGGCTTGAAAATTCCTGAGTGAGTGCTTCTCAGGGGTCTGGTGACAGACTGAGAGCATCTAGGATGGATAACATAACCAAAATGTGGGATAATTAGTTCAAGAAATCATATTATTGGTATAATGGTCTATAGTTTTTAGAGTGAATATTATCTTTTGTATGGACATTAGGAGTCGATGTTCATGACATGAATGGGTCATTCAATGGGTTAGATGCTGTAAGTGCTTATGTTCTTGATTGATTAGGCATGTTAATTCTTCTAACATTCTAAAGTGGTCATGGAATATCTTGTAACCAGAATTCCAAGATAATCATGTCAGGGAGGACCCTTTCATGTGTTGGGTAATAACTCTCTTATTCCTTTTAATCTCACTAGAGGGATTCCCCATGAGTTTCAGTTTCATAGGTTGTTCAATTTGGGGTTGGGTTGAAGTGGTGGCTCCATGAAGGACCATATTTTCCCCTATATCCTTAAACTAGATGACCTCTTCCTTGACTCCACAATCGAGTGGAAAGAAATCAAGATCATAATCAGAATCTTCCTTTTATTAGGGATATGTTATGTGAAAAACATTAATATAACCAAATATCAATTCTTCATCAAATGAATATAATGCCTAGGGGTGACTCTTTTTGTACCATTTTGTGGGACAATGCCCAAGATTTTGGGATGGGTAGCATAAAGTCTTATAAGGTCAAAGGAAACATTAGAAATAAAAAGAATTAATCTTATTCAACTTGTCCTTATCATTATTTCTATGTTTCTTCTTTTAGGATTGGAATTCATAGGAAGATAATTTTGATGAAGTTGGCATTGCAGTAGCAGAAGTGATAGGAGGCATATTTTTATGTTTCAACTATGTTTGTAGAATGGCATGAGTTTAGTGGACGGTTTTTCTGACCATCCAATCATCAAACTTCTATGAATTCTTGATATAAAAATATTTCAACTCTTCTTCCTCTTCCAGATTGGTAATAGAAAAATATTCTACCTATGATGGATATTTTCTTAGTTTAACATTCCCAGAATCCCCCATATTTTGTAGGAGATCCTTCAAAACAAAAAACTCTTATTTTGGTTTCCACAGCTTCTCATGGAAAGTTAAACAGTTTGGAAGATCCACTTCACCTTATTTGTTAGGATTCTTGGGCTTTGGAAACTGAAATAAGTTTATATACAAAGATGATATGAAGTATCCATAGACTTGGTTATGACAAAATGAATATACCATGTTTTTCATCTCATCAAATAAACTCCAGTGTTTATCTCTTTGATTATCTTGATGAGGTGGTCATTATTATTGACACTTAGGTGGTGTATCCTTATGGTATAATGTAATCATTGAGGTAGGAGAAGGTACACCATCCTGCATAAGTGTAACTATAATGGCCTATGCCTTTCTTGTTCTCCTTAATTGAGATTATGGGATTACATGAGAGATGGATTTGGTCTATGTGACGGTGTTTCCCATTTTTTTAGTAATTGGAGCCCGATCCTTAAAACCTCTTGTGTATTTCATAGGATCAATGGTGTGCACAACTCATCATGGATATTTTATGCATAGATATGAAACAAATCTTCTTGAGATATTGGTAGGTTAATGATTTTAGTCAATCCTTCACATTGACCAATGAAGTCTACAACCCATTCATTCCCTATTTCCTTTCAGTTCATAAGGTCTAATATTTTTTTTAGCATCGAGGTAGACTGGAAGTGGAACTTTTGAAAAAGATATTCCCAATCTATGATCAATCGAGACTGAAAACTCATATACCATAAAATTTTTTCCACTGTAATGACTTCCTGGTGCATCTGAGTTTCACTACTTCTTGGTGCGTAGGGGTCCCCATCAAGGGATTTTAATGAGAGATTAAATTAATTAAGTGATGGTATGGATATCTTGATCCATTTAAAATTAGAAATATAGTATTCCCAGAATTTGGCAGAGGAGTAGTGGGATCCACCCATTCGGGGTAAGCTTACTTTTCTAGTAGTAATGGTGTAAACCATCCTTTAACAGCTTAAAATCAAGTCATTAATGACCAAATTGTGTTTATAATATTTCAAAAAATGTCTGGATGTTTTCAGACCTACATAGGAGTGGTAGGTGGAGCATGAATGGGTGCATCAACTGGCATGAACACTAGAGGAGGCACCCTTGGTATCTTTCTTGGTCAACCAATAGGGATAGGCAAGTAAGTATGTACTTTATCAAGTTCCAGTTCTATACCCAATGAAGAAAATTATTGATATTCTTTTTCAGGATCAAAATATATTGGTGGTTGAAATCCCATATTGAGTGGATTCTCCCAGTCTTCATTAATTGTTGTGGTAAACCCTCATTCCTTAGGTGATCCAACTATATGTGCAATTTGAGGCGTTTATTTCAGAGAATATATATAAGGGAAAATCCTCACAGTAACTATTCATTGACTCTTCTCAACTCTCTCATTTACTCCTATTTTTGAAAAAATATTTACTCTTGAGAAAAGGGTTGGCCTTTAATAGGGGGAAGGTGAGACATGGTATGCCCCTTAACTATTCCGTAATTAGGTGCCATTTTAGGAGTTAGAGGCAGATTATTTAAGTGAATGGCTGAGCCTCTAGTTTCGGGTACACACACCTCCTTCGTTCATTTGTGTGTAGACCATCTAGTGAACATGAAATTATTCATCAAAATCCAATGAATTAGTATTATGTTCTGGTTGGTCTTAAATAATTGTGTTGATAATATTTACAGATGCATAATGAATTACTGACATTCTATTGGAATCTCTGTGACATCTCATTATTTTTCACCCTCAAGGAGACCTTGGACTCTTCATTGATGGTTCTTGAGGAATTTTTTGATAGACAATGAACATAAGGCAATCACCAAGGAGTCCATTCATACATTTTAAAATTGAATCTATAAAATCATTCGACGGAAAAAATTGAGAGGATTCACTTGATAGCATCTACCCTGATTAGGAGAAGACTGATTCCCACTGAGGATGGAATTGTGGGGGTGAAAAAGCCATCATCCCTAGGGGCTAGAAAAATTCTTCTTCTACCTTACGAACCCTTCAGGTCTAGTTGGATGATCATGAGGGTTGGGTTAAAAGATCCCCCAACCCTATGGGGTTGGTATGTTCCCACACTGCACTAGAAGATATTACCCGAACTTCTATTCAAATTTTATAATTTTTGCTGTGATCAGGGGTTGGGAAAATTATTTTCCACTCACTTAAATTTCCCATTTTGGAACACCGTTTTTCTATATTTGAGATTTTCTCAAAATGGTAGCTTGGATATTTTTATAAGGATGCGTACTAAATTTTATCAGATTCATTTAAAAAAAGTATCTCAAAAGTTTTTTCATTTTTCCTGACTTCGGTGAGAGTCGGTCGGGGCCTTTTCTTATTGAGCATATCTTGAGTCATGAATAGATTCCATTTATTGTATCGAACCTGAGGAAATAATATTTCATGATTCCACCTGTGGAATTCATTGTAGTCTTGGGATCACAGGGAAATGAAATTCTCCATACACACCCCACCCTCTGATACAAACTCCATATGGTGTATCATTTATTAGATTTCATAGCCTCATTAATGTATCGAGGCATGGGCGTTGAAGGGATCCCTACTACTTCTCGATCATAGGATATTAGGATTTTAGGAGATATTTCATGTTTATTTGTCACTATAACCCTCCAATTAACATGAAATGTGTTTGATACTAATCATATGGTAATACCTTTTATTTTCAGTGATGAATAGTTTTCCATATGTTGATTCAGATATAATGTATAAAATCATCCACCAAAACCTCTAGAATACTGTATTGAAAGGTGGATATAGGCCAAAAAATGACTAGTATGTCATCTTTAAATAGCCATTTCTTCATGTTAATGTTCCCTGACTTGTTCCAACTAGTGTGGATTCGTCCCATTTTTTTTAAAAAAACAATTGGATTTGTTGGGACTCTCTCAACTATGTTGGAAGGAAAATGACCAAAGGGTCATTCAGAGAATGACCGTCACCTTGGGCTATATTTTGGTTGAGAAAGGATTTCACCTACCAGTGAAAAGGAATTAGACAAGTATAGCATTATATTTTCAAGGTCCTAACCATGGGAGGTATTTCTAATCACTACATCATCAATTGGAGAATTATTTTAAAAATGGGAATCACTAAAAGTGAGAGAATGTTCTTAGAGATCACTACCAGGGGGAGGACCATCATGGTGTATTAAAGTAAAGGGAAGACAATCAATTTTCTTAGTCATCTAGTCACATGGAGGGTTGTCATGATATCATCAAGATATAGGATCTCGAGATAAACTAAATTGGTTCCATGATGAAATACTTCGTGGATAATTTTCTTATGAGGACCTTCAAAATTAGTGCTACTCTTGTAATTTGGTAATGAGTGGGATAGATCTTGAGCTAGAACTGATAAAAATATAAGGGATTCAATAAATCTATTTTTAATCATAGAGCAGTCATATATTGACTATTGATGATCAGTTATTTTATGAGACTTCTTCTTAGAAGACATCTCACTATTGATTAGAGTCTTTTTTAGGGGAAGAAATCCTTGTGGGAATATGATTTTGTGTACCTTGGAGTGGCCATTGGAATGGGAAAATTATCTTTGAGTGGTACCGGTGTATGATCCTAATTTTACATTCTATATAATATAGGGTGTTTTCCCCATGACCCTCCTAGATGATAGATGTGGTATGTGTATTCACTAGGGTTTTATACTAGTGATCCAATCCATTTTTGGGCACATAGTTTTTTGTTTATCCCTATGGCACTGCTGTCATTATTGTGATGATATTCTGTCAATCCTATAATACATAAGAAGGAATTTCATATTCCCTTTAGCATTTAAAATATATTCATTGTGACTTCAGGGACTACAATATGAATATAAATCCCTTTAATATTTGTATTAGGTGAATTTTCATGCTCCTTTCATCCCATTCATACCATTGGATACTAACAGTACTCATGTGTGGAGGTAGAGAGTTAAGCCTACCCTTTGATAGTCATCAAGAAATTCCCACTGACTAGTTTTTGTGCTACCAAATGTGTTTATTGATAGGCTTGGTGGATCATTGTAAGTGTATGTTCCTGCACACTATTTGTCATCGAATTTGGTTTCCAGGATTCTTTGAATGACCCTAGTGTGTCTGGTGGATGGATAAATTATCACAGATATGTGTATGTGATCACACATTTTCTAGCACAGAACTAGGTTAGCGGGATTCTTCTAAGGGGAAAATGATATTAACATGCTCTCTAATGAACAACATTCATCTCAGGTGGTCCATTTTTCAGGGCCGGGTCTGAGGGACTTGGGATAGAGTGCCGAAGGTGACATCCTTATCATGTTGAGGGTTCACTATCATACATCTTTAAGGATGATGATTGTTGGTAGTAACTCTTTAGAATGACCACTATGTCATCAAGATAAGGATTTAGGTGGCCTCCAAATTTACCAACTTGTAATATGTGAGGGATATGTTCTTGTGTTTGGGGGATAAGATCTTGAAACAGTTCAAGACGATGGTTGGTTCCATCTGCTTCAGGACCACCGACCATCATTAACCAGATTTTTGATAGTGATAGTTGAGTTAGAGGGCCTGTCAGGTGACCTCCATGGTCAGTATGGTACTATACTAATGATACTCATAGACCATTGCATTAGATACCCAGTGTTGTAGTTGTTTAGTTGGTGATGACATCCTTCGTGTGGATGAAGATCTTTCATGAATAATTCGAGGGGAATTCATTGGTGAAAACATTAATGATTCCATTAGATCAAAGGGAGTTCATAGAAGGATGTTCTTAAGAATATATTATAGAAAACATCAATAAAACCCTTTAAAACATTATCTTCATTTGGATGAACACATCTATGATTGATTTCCTTGTTCGACCCTCATTTGTTTTGAGAATGGAATGGGTCTAATAGGTAGGTGACACAACCATATTAGTTAAGGATTCATGTAGGGTTCAATAATTTTTTGTTTCACTTATATTTCAAACCCCAAAAAATGTTTAATATTTCTAAATGATTTGTAATGGGTTAATTCATATAAAAATAAGAACATAATTTTTTTGAATCCATAGGGACCAACTTTCATAAGGCAGACACATGTTAGGGATTTTGACCCATGATTCTTAAGGACTCGCATTGGACAAGAGGAAAGGAGGTCGAGCTCACCACACAACCTTTATGGGGGATTGTTTCATACTCCTATACTATCTTATAGATTTAATATATGTTCATGAATCATTTATTAATTACCAAGTATGATGTTACCCCAATATTTGAAATCAATTATTAACATTTGTGGAATTTAGAATATTCTTTATATATCTGATGTTCTCCATTAATGAAGATATATTTATGTATTTGAGGTTTTCTATTTATTATATCCTCTATTATAATTCTTAGAGAATATTTGGTCATTATGATGATGATGTTTGTTTTCTAGCCGCCCTGTGGGGCACTCTAGAGTGTATAGTCATCCAATTAGACAAAGTTTACACTTAAATTTATCAACATCCCAGGAGATGAGGGTTGTTTGATGTTGGGATCGAACCCATAAATCTGATTCGTATGTATCATTGTGAATTAAATAAAAAACCATGCAGTTTAGTGCCGCTGAATGGGGCATGAAAAACCTTTTAAGGACTTGTTATGAGGAAATAGTCATATAGTTTAGCATCATGTGATAAGGACTTCTAGGTAAAATGTTCCCCATAAATGTTTTGTGTGGGACTTATGCCTAAATAGACAAACAAACCATTAAGTAATATGAGTTTCTAGGTTCAATTAGACCATATTAGTGATATGGAAAAAAATAACAGGTTTGATTTAGGAGTTCAATTTGACCCTCTGGGAGGATTCCTATATATTCCTTTTGGAAGAGAATGATATCTCATATATTTTGTTAAGTCTCGTAGGAGAGTATATCCCTTTAATGGTATTGATTGGGGATTAATCTTGAATAGGATGCCCCCATGAGAAAGGAAATGATTGATATATTATATCATCGTGATTTGGTGGCTTAACTTAGGGTTTACTTCTGAAAAGGATACTAGGATTAAGGTAATTATTACTAGGTCTTATTACAAAGGAGGGTTCCCATTGAGCTCAAACCCAAAGTAGGATTACTACGTATCGTAGCTAGAAATAATCAATGTTCATATAGTTCAATCCTTCATCTGGATTATGAGAATATCATGATCATAATGGACCTCCATGTTCACATGATTCATGCTCAGTGTGAGGAATAAGAGAAATTTGATGATTTTAAAAACCACACACTTTTCGTCCTTCACTAGTGGAAGATTTTTTGGCTATGTCCCAAGATGATGGGGATATGGAAATTCACTAACTTCAATTTACATTGGACAAGATTATAATGTAAGGAAAGAATGCAGGTTAAGGACATGAATGTGTAGAGGAGTAAGACTAAATCCTCCCATAAGAAAGGCTCGGCGCTTAAACCATGATAGCTTCCCTATAAGATATTCCATAGTTGGAGGAAGATATAATTAATTGTTGAATATAAAAGAAAGTTTGATCCTCACCCTCCCTTTGGGGAACCATAGATTCTAGGTCTCAAAGATGTGATGGTTCATACATGGTACAAACCAAAATCCAATAGACCAAGAACACCCCAACACTATCCCTAGGGTAAGGGTCCTTATGACCATAGTGATACATACCCACATGCACCCTGAGAACCCTAGCCGGCCAACCAGAAAATTGTAGGGAACCTATGACCGTATAATTACATACCCAAATGGAGGACTCACTCATGTGACACTCACTAATGTTTTGTAAATATAGGTGTCTTATTGGAGGTTTTATCTTGGCCCCTTTTGGATCAGCAAACCAAATAGAGAAGAGACCTATCATAGGTGGATTTGGTAGAGGGCTCAAAGGGTGACTCACGTAGTTCCTAGGTATAGGTTCTCGACATAGGTATGCCATGCAGGTGGGCTGCGTAGGGCCTAAGAGGAATTTAAATGGCTTCATGCTCGAGGAAAATGGTTGTGTGAGCTAAATATACCTCTCTAAATAGACCAATGGGGAAGAAAAACTTTAGTGAGGCCTTTACCTAGACACTCTGGGTATCTTATGGTGTCCTTTTAAGAGTTTCACTTAGGTCCTTGCTTAAGGGAGGGACCTCATACAGTTGAATATTTCATATGGAAAAAATGATCTTCAAATAAGTAGATTGTATTTTAGAAAATTATGGGACATTGATCATTCTTATACCTATAATTATATCTTCTCTCATGTTTTAGAGATCGACCTGATAAATTTTTGGGGACTTGAGTGAAGGTGATATGCAATGAGAGCTTGGGGGATCTTCCAATTTTTTAGTTGTTCAAATGAGGATTCAAATGGTCCTACTTATTTTAAAGTAGGGGACTTGGTCGAAATAATTATTCAATATAGGTCTACTATGTAAGGCATCGACATAGCCTTCCTGTGTAGGGTTGAAATGATTATTAGGTAGTATAGGTCATTGGCATAGTTTTCCCGCATAGGTTTTTAGTGGGGGGGGGTCGCATTTTAGGAAGCACTGGAAGGAGTTGCGTTGAACCGTAGGTGCACTTTTCATATATTTGTAGGTTAATTGGGACATGTATTTTGGTTTCTCTTATGAATCTTTGATGATTTAACATATTCAAGAATCTCTTCATGATTTTTTCATCCTCCATTATAAAAAGGAGATGTCAATAGATTAATTAACCACTTCCTTATATTTTGGTCTGTGTATACTACCCTATCAATATATAGTATCTTGAATACTTTATACATTAAGGTATTTTTAATTTCAATATGAATTATTTCGCCTATGGGTATGTCATTTTATAGTTACATTGTAGAAACGAGTTTCTTAAATCAAATTCATTTCATTAGGTTATTACACTTCCTCATTATCTATATTATGATATGATGATGTGTGAATTGACAACATATTTTTTGATAAATTATTTTAAATTTCTTTTTTAATATATTTACATTTGTTACAAATAATTCCTCTATTTTTTAACACCAAATTCAGTGATATGACCCTTATTGGGGTTAATCTTCAAGATTTCCTTTCTTTGGGATATATATTTATGATATACACCTATCATACTTATTTTATGTGTATAAAATACCATTTTTATGAAATATCCTGAATCTAAATGTTTTTATTTAATTTTTAATTTTTGGTTTTTCATTCAAGGGTAATAAATTTGAGAAGATACCAAAATGGAAAAGTAAATATTCTATAATAACATTTTTTTCGGGATTATTTATGTTAAAGGTTTCTTTCAAATAAATTATATGATTTTATTTTCATGAAACAAATCACTTTCTTCTCCCATAGTGTATAATTTTGTAAACATGTTATATTTCCATACACTCCTTTGTTGATATAAACATGTAAAACAGAATTTGTAAGTGATACTGATCTTGTATTTTCTTTTATATTGGATATGATTCTCTTCCAAATACATTCTTTATTAAATGATTCATGAATATGATTTATAGCAATAAACTATTTTCTATATATATTACATAGTTTTTACATTATTTTAATAGGTTATAAAATGAAATTTTGTTATCATTTTTCAAATGGGTCACATTTACTCCCTTTAAAAATGTTTAAAAATAGTGTTTGTTTTCATCATTTATGACATGAATGGAATTTCATTATCTCATGACCATTTTATTATTTTGAACTTCCATTATATATTTCCATGGTTTTTTAAATGAAATTATTTCTCAAAATATTTTGTATATGTTTATTTATTAATGTTATTTTATAAGTGTAGATTTTTTTCTTCAAGACTGTTTTTAGAGATATTTTAATGGTACATATATTCTTCCAAGACAAAAACCCTTTATATTATAGACACTCCAATAGGTATATGTGTTATTAATACTATCCTTATTATTTCTCTAGATGTATTATGAGACTAAAATTGATCATGTATATCATCCATGGGTTTATAATGTTTTAATGATATTGTTACGAACCCTGTTTCTTTTCCATGAGTAATAAAGTTTCAAAGAGATTTTTATGGAATTAGTATCATTTCCATTAGTTAATAATGGTTCAAATATATTGTTATGAAACTCATTTATTTTTAATAGATTAATCATGTTTCAATGATTTTGTCACGAAACCCATTTATTTTCCATAAGTTAATCAGTATGTGAAAGTAATAATGGGTTTTTATGAGTTTTATTATGAAATATAAGCTCTATGTACCTTATTCATGATTTAGATCGTGGACATTAAACATGATCTGTGCAGCCAAATAGAATTAGGTGATTTCTTTATAGATTATAAGATGGGTGAGAAATGATAGTGCAAAAATGAATTCAGAAATGATTATGTTCTAAGAATTATATTTGAAGTCAGTTGTATGGGTATTAAAATAATAAAAGTTCTATAAGACTTCAATGAAATTAATTTCCCAAGAAACCAATACATGTTCAATATTATTTATATTGATTATAAATTTTTTCCTTTAATCAAGATTGATAACATATAGAACATGATTATTGATTCTAATGACTCTTTCCTTTATTAAAGCCTTAATCCATGTTTTCATGATTTATGATCTAAGTATTGATGTTCATGAGTTCTCTTATGGTATAATCCTAAACAGGTATTATGTCATCATAACCTTATACATATCGAATTATCATGGTTAAAATTCAGTTGTTAATGGCTATATTTAACCTTAATGGGTATTTGATCATACCATGGTTATGTTTTTACATTATTTACCATGAATTATGTTCAATGAATTATGTATATAAGGATTTCATATAGATTATGATGATGAGCTGATGTGAAAGAATGAAATGTTTGGTTATGTGAAAAGAAATATCATTTAAATACACTACTATTGTTTTTGTAAGATTTTTTCCTAATTCTATTTTAAAATATTCCTAAAATTACATTTAGAATATAAGTAATCCTATATTTACCTTTTTATGTTGTATGTTTTGGATGGTGAATATTTGGTCACATTCATCTGTATCAAAGACAAAACTATAATGTTTATAATATCAGCACCAGATCTGATAGTGTGGTAATAGGTTAATTGTAGTTGGTATCAATGGAGGCTTTAGATAACATTATAAGTGATGATGTTTTCATGGGAGGTTATCTTAAGAGTTACGTTTATCATCATTGGCCGATAAGATTATGTATTATCATAATTTTTATTAATTAGACAGCCCATTTTCAGTTTTAAGTGATGATATATTAATGTGATTAATGAATGTTTTGGAGAAGATTTATTGGGTTTAAATATACGTAATGCTTTGGTTTAATGTGATGTTTAAATTTAAATTTCAAGGAAATTATTTTTATGGTATTGATATCATTTTAGGTTTATATGATCCTAGATATTTTGTTAATTATGGGAAAAAAGTTAAATCATATGGATAAAAATGTGATTGTAATTTGTGACAAAGAAATTACTGATTTTTCAAAGGAATATCTCTATATTTTTTGTCCAGCAAGCATAAAGGTTAGATTTAACTGTTGTGGTTAAAATAGTCACTAATGTTGAGGTTATTATGGTTATTGGGATATAGGTTACTATTTTTATTTAATGATTTATCTTCATCTTGGATATTATTATTATATTTTTAAGATTAATGTATTATCTCATCGTATGAAGATTTATTCATTTTGAGAAGTCGTTTTCCAGGTGATGAATTTTTTTGGTTTGGATAATATCTAAGGAAATGGGTAATTAATTTATTAACCATTTTATGGTTATATGGTCTATTAAAAGCTTATTTTTTTACTTTAGACATGAATAAAATTCATCTTAAACACTCATAATTTGGAAAAATATATGAGATAATAGTGGAAATTTTTGGAATGATGAAATTACAGTTATGAGAAATTTATAGTTCCTTGTTCTCATAGTATAAATGGAAATTGGATTAATAAACTCAAGGAAAGTGATCATGAAAAATATTAGTTCATATTACTATAATTTTTGATGATATCAATATCCATTTTCACACCTCTTTGGTTTATGTTTTGTAGTATTCAGATTTCATTTCATCATTCACATATTTATAATCGATGATATTCATCACTGCATATCATTATTTAGGATTAAATTTTTTTTATTTCATTCCAAAATATTCAATTCACACCAAATTTATACTATTGTTTAATCTATTATGTCTTATTGTAGATGAAATTTGTACACCCTTTTATCTCTTATCAATAAGATGTTTTTTAAATTTTTTTACGTAGTATGTTCCCTATAAAGTAATTTTAAAATGTCTAAACCTTGATTAAGAAGATAAAATTAAAATTATGGAAAATAAATTTATTAATGGTGGGTAGGATGAAACACTGGAATATTTTGGATGATAAAACAATGGTTGATATTGTATTCGATAGGAAACACTATTCTTAAACGACTTACAAAATATATAACAGTTATAAAATAGACATTATATTGGGGTTTATGAATAGTATTACATAATTTAGGAAATTTATATGTATAAATTTCCTATTCAATGTATTTCACCTATAAATTTTAATCACATAATCCGTTAATTTTTAGTAATGTAAATTTAGCCTTAAAAATTGATTTCATCAAAATTGATTTTTCATTATTTTGGAGAAAAAATATTACAATAAATTTATTTAAAATTTAAATATTTTATTTGAAAAAACTAAATTAATTTTTTAAATATTCATAGAAAAATTTTTATTATTTGATTTTTTGAATTTTTCAATAAATATTGATTTTTCTATGAATAGTGAAAAATACAGATATTTTTTTGTAAAAATGTCATTTATTTTCAATAAATTAAGTTAATATAAAAGTACCAATATTTTTTAAATATTAATTTAAATAGAATAAATATTATTTATTTATTTTTAATAAACATAATTACATTTCAATCAGCTTTATTTTATTTTTATAAGTAAATATTTGGTTTTAAAAACATTTTTTTTCTTCACCAGAAAACTCTTTTAATGTGCATAATGATTATAACATTACATATAATAAACCAACCACTAATGAGGTGTAATTTAAATGAAAATTATAGATTATATGTCAAAAATATTTTTTAATATTCATATAATGTTTATCATAAGTCATAGAGTTAACATAAAATAATTTTTTCCTTGAAAGATACAATTTTTAAAAGCCCGTTTTTTCACCTCACCTTCTTTTGGGATTTTTAATTAAAATTTTTGGATCATATGATGTGAATTTTCTAAAATTTAATACATGTTTTTAATTATAATGTGCCATATTATATAAAAAATTCAAATTATTTTTAAGCATTATAAATAGTGAATATTTAAAAAAACATTTATTACCATGTTTTTGGTGAAAACAGATTTTTGGGGGTGATAATAAAAATATTAGGGTCAAAATGACCTAAAACCTTTTCTAAAAACTAATAAATGGATATATTTAGAACTTTTAATTTTTATTCATTCAAAATTTTAAATATTTTATTTTTTTTTTCTCTGATAAATGCAGGTACACCTTTTTCATTTCTATAATTTCTCATGTGTCATTCACCTCAGTTATAAAAGGTTACCCCATATCATATATTATTCACACCATCAAATAAAATTGGATCAGAAAATAACCAACATAATTTATTCTGAACATCCCTCCCCAAACTCTATATGCTTAATTTTGACGTTAAATCCATCTTGTGAAGATGTTTGGTGCTTACCTGAGGATGATTTCCAAAGAAGAGTTATCGTTCTTTACCAAGTGTCTATTTTATTTATTATTCCACTTACTTAATATAATATTTGATTATAATTATATAACAAAAAATTAAACACCTTGTAATGGAGATTTATTAGGTTAATTTAATAACCTATATTCATATCCTCCTCTATTAAATGGGATACAAAGTCATCTTTTATGTGTACGCTAAACTACCTCCTCGCGAAATAATGCCATTCTTTTTTACATCAACACCTCTTACGGATTTACATAATGATGTATTAAAATTATATATATATATATATATTATTAACATATTCGTACTTCAATAAATATGAAATCAATAATAACTTTTTTTACTTTCCATTTCACGGAGGATACGACAATGTCCCTCGTGTGTATGACAAACTACAACCTAGCGATGTTATGAAAATGAGTTTCACTAACACTTTACATGGAAGGTAATAAGGATAATGTTAAAGAATATTAATGATATAAATTAAATTATTATAATATTAATTACATATTTAAAATTATTATTAAATAATATATCCTTTTATTTATTAAATTAATGAATAATTACTTCATTTGTGAGCTTGTGTGGACTACAACCTCCATAAAGGAATGTGATTCTTTTTTCCATTACTGCAACACAAATATGATATATATAAGTGTATTTAATGAAATAATATTTTATTTATTTTATTAATGTTATTATTTATTGAAGAAATATTATATACCTTCTTTTGATAATGATTTTTGAAAAATGGAGACGTTACTCATGTGTACATACGGCCCACTGGCCCCATGCTTATAACACAGATAATTTTCATAACAATGTTTCAGGATTGGTTTCAAAATTTTAATTAGTGTATAAATATGATATAAATTTCATTATTATTTTTCTGGATATTTTTAAATAATGAATACTTTGACAATGATTAAAAAACTGAGGGCATTTTTAAATAATGACATAAATGTCCTCAAAAAAACCTGATGTGGACTTAATTGATTTAATATTTAATGTTCTAATAAAAAAAATAAAAAAAAATTGAAATTTAATTTTTGAAATCTATAATTCTTTTAATAAATAAAATTAAATATTTAAGATTACTATACAATAGTTTAGGGACACAAAAGGAAAGGTTTGACTCTAGGTAAGGGTTTATCATCTCACTTATTATTTTTCTAAGTCATTCTATATTAAAATATTATTTAAACTGTATTGTGTATATAATATCTATTTATCATGTAATATCTCTAATCCTTCATATTTCATGGTATTCTATGTCTCAATTTCAATTATTTTATCCAATGACATTTTATTTGAATATTATGAAGTGGTAAAGGGTTTCTTAAATGAATATCCTTTAATTAGGTTATAACTAGTCTTCGTTAAATATACTATAATATAATTATGTTTAAATTGATCTATAAAATGTTTAACTATATATTTACACTTATTTTTGTTTATTTAAATTTTTTAACCATAATATCTCCATTTACTAACTCTAAATTCAATTATATGATATTTTTACTGGTTAATCATCCAAAATTCATTCTTTGGGAGATTTTTTTATGAAATGAACATATATTTTTTAGTGGATCATATATTAACATTTTGTATTCTATATAACTGATTTTCTTAATTTCATTTATGTTTTAATTTTTAGTTATTTTTTCAAGGGGATTACAATTTAGAAGCTATATATATAATGATGGTTTTATATTACAATCTCATTCCTTTCAGGATTTATTATAATCAATGTTTATTTGGAGGATATGATATTATAATAATTTTTTGAAAACCAACTCATTATTTTTTTGTTAAATATTTTATTATTATTTTTATTTCCATGCCATGACTTATTGATTAAAGAAACATTAATAAATTCATTTGTAAGTCATACCAATCTTTTATTTTTATTTAGAAAAATTATATTTCTCATCCATATCCTTATACTATAAACTGTTTTCAAAACTATCATTTCTAAAATAAATTATTTCAGAAATTTATTTTACATTCTCTTTGACCTTATTTTAAGTGGTTTTAAAATTGAATTGTTTTATCATTTTCTAAATGGTTCACTTTTAATCCCTTCACTCAATGTTTAAAGACAATGTTTTTTTAACATTTATTACATGAATATATTTTTTCCATGATAACAATTATTTTATTTGAAACAGTAATTTAAATTTCCATGTTTTTTTAAAAAACATATTTTCACAATATTTCATGAATTTCGTATTTTTAAAATTTATTTTTAAATTAAAAATATTATTTTTCCAAAATATGTTTTAATGATATTTTAATGGTATTTATATTTATAAATTACAACAAACCATGATTTTACTTACACACCACTAAGGATATATTTTATTTGTTCCATGCTTATTAATTCACTAGATTTATTATGAGATTAATATAAATCACATTCCTTTACCATGGGTTAATCATGTTTCTATGAAATTTTTATGGAACCCATTTCGTTTCCAATTCTAAATAATGTTTCAAAGTGGTTTATGTGGAAATTATATCATTTCCATGGGATGATCATATTTTGAAGATATTATTATGCAACATGTTTATTTTAAATGTGTTAATCATGTTTCAATGAGATTATCATGGAGCACATATTAGTTCCATGGGATAATCATGTTATATAATGGATGCCTCTTTAATTTGTTTAACGATTAAATCTAAGCTCTATGTACTTTAACCATGTTGTGGTTATTGGAAAGTATATAGTAATTGTGCACCAAAATTGTGACAAGTGAACACATTATATATTATAAAATGGATGTTCATAGAGTGAATTCAAATGCATTGGGTAATTGTGTAATGACCTAGAAATCCCATGTAATGTTTTTAAATTATCACTACCACAAAATGAGGCAAGGTTGGCGCCACGCTTTTATCAGTGCTAACGAAAAAGCACTGATAAAGTGGGGGTACCTTTATCAGTGCTAAAAAAACCTCTGATAAAGGGTACCTTTATCAGTTCTAAAAAACGCTTATAAAAGTACCCCTTTATCAGCTCTTTTTTAGCACTGATAAAGGTACCCCCTTTAATAGCACTTATTTTTAGCATTGTTTAAAGGGTACCACTTTATGAGCGCTTTTTTTAGAAGCGCTGATAAAGGGTGGCCTTTATCAACGCTTTTTTTAAAAGTCCTGATAAATGGTCTACTTCCAAAAAAATCATTAAAAATATATTAATATTTAAATATATTGATATAGTTATATTGATATAAATATAATACATATTTTTAAAATATAAATTTAAAAATATTTTTTATAAATATAAATACATAGTTACACTTAATATATAAGATATTTAGTAAAGATAGATAATAGAAAAAATTAAAAAAACATTTTTAATTAATAATTTGCTAATTATTATGGAGTAAGAGTCATTTAATAACAATTTGATCTCTAAAAAATAAAAAAAATAAAAAAGGCCCAAAATATGTTGAAAACACACCTCGAAATTCAAAGGGCCATAACTTTTGATCCGGGTGTCTATTTGAGCTCTACCACATATCAAATCGAATCTTGAGACAAACTCTATAGTCTTATGAGTAGGGTACTTCGTGGTAAAGGGTCTTTCAAAGCCAAAATACGACCATAAGACCTCAGAAACTGAGTTTTTAGTCGGGGTACCCCAATTTTTTAAAATTTTGTAGATTTTCAGCCTCGTTGAAGTGGGTATTATTGCCTTTTTTTGGTGGGGACTGAATTTATTCGAAGGAATTAAATTAATATTGATATTATTTCGGTAAAATTTTATTGTTTTTTATAATACAATACTATTTATAATCATATATATAACTATATATACATATTTTTTATATATTCACACCTAAAAACTTATTTTTTTAAATAAATAATTAAACATATTTACATATAGAATATATTATATTTATCTAAATAATAAAAAATATCCATTTTATTTAAAATATCAATATATGAATATTTATATAACTATATATTAACCTAACTATATATCACACACATCCTCACAAGTGAGTGGTCATAATAATAAAAAATGGAAAAACAAGACTTTTTCGTCTTAGAAACAAAATTTTAATCCCAAAGTTCATGTTCTCAAACTACATCCCTTTTAAAACATTAAAAACATATTAGCTTTATAAAAATAATAACTAATAAGCATTTTATTTAAAATTCCAATATATTAATATTTATATAACTATATATTAATGTAACTATATATATTAATATTACTATATATATTAATATAACTATAATTATATATATATATTAATATAACTACAAATATATATATAAATATAACTATATATATATTAATATAACTATATATATATATATTAATATAAATATATATTACTATACGAATAAATATAACTAAATATATATATATAAATAAATAGATATATCATAAATAAGAGAAAAAATCAATACAGGGGAGTGTCAAAGGCTTCAGGAGCGTATGGGTGGTCTTGAGATCAAATTAGGGTGGAGGCAGGGGCGCACGCGGATGGGTGAATTTAATGGGCTAGAGATGATAAAGGTGGGGTATATCACTAATAAAGGGTGTAGGGGGTGTGTGCGGGCACTGGAGGTGCTGGAAGGCGCTGATAAAGGGAGGTTCAAGCACTGTAAAATCCCCCCTAGAGATTTCTAGGAATTTTTGTAAAAAATTTGAAATTTTTTAACTTTTATCAGTGTTAAAAAAAGTACTGATAAAAGGGGTTGTTTATGAGTGCTAAAAATAAAGCGCTGATAAAAGACCCTTTTATCAGAGCTAAAATGAAGCACTCATAATGGGGACCCCCACCCTTTATCTACGCCGGCTTTAACATCACATTTATAGTGCCATTAAAGGAAATTTTTAGAGCTGATAAAAGTAGTACTTGTAGAAGTGTATATGGGATTATTCTGAGGCCAGGTGCTGAGAAGATGTGTGATTCTGTGACCCAGTGTACCCGGAATGTTTTGTCGAAAAATGTTATTATTTAAATAGCACACACAAGAGGTTTTCAGAAAAAAGTGGAATAAATATTAAATGGGTGACTAGATGAGAAATCTGAGGGTAGCATTGCATTCAAGATGGAGGGTTTACCATAGGCACGACTTAAGTATCGTCGGTGCGGGCCTTTAGTGAGAAATCACAAAAAAATGTCATAACTGTAAATAAAATAGTTTTATTTTTATAATCCTTTTAACTAAAGAATTGTGACTCAGATTGACAATATGATACCATTTTTAATATCGTGAGGGTGATATTTCCTTATGTAGATCCGTACAACGGCTGGTGCTGGCCAATAGTGGAAGGTTGTTTTTAGTCATAAATAAAATTATTGAATAAAGATTATTTTATTTTCAAATATTTATAACTCATAAATGGTAACTTGGATTGGAAATCCAAGAGTACAGTTCATCTCATAAGGGTGTTCTTCCCTTAGTCATAGCCTTACATTGGCCAGTGTGGGCCAGTTGTAAATGTGGGTTTCTTGGCTATAACCGTAAATAAATTAATTTAAATAAAAAATATTTTATTTTCCATTCCTCATAACTAAAAAATGGTAACTAATATTAGAAATATAATAACACCATTGAGTTTGTAGTAAGATGTTCTACATAAGTGGGGACTAACCTCAACCAGAACAGGTCTGGGGAAAAGGTTAATTTTTCCAACATTTCAAAAGGAAAATAAAATAAACATAGAAAATTTTTATTTTATTTCATTTAACTTCTTTAGTGAAACATAATCACTGTAATGAGGTGATGCGACGATGTGAAAACTCATTAATGAAATAAATTAATGAATCAACATGGAGATGTTGCAATGCATTGCGCATCTTCCTTCTTTAGTTAAGTAGAGGTTCAGGGTTGATGACCAACCCTAGAATTACTTTGATGAATGACGAATGAAACTTCTCAAATGGTGAATGTTGGTAAATCAGAAAGCAATGATGATAGAATTGGAGAGAAAATTAGAAGAGGATATCATCAAATGATGATGGTTGATCTTCCTCGACTGATCTGCTTTCCATAGGTAGGGGTTGAAGTCATGGTGGTTTATTTTCCCATGTTCTCCCCTCTAAATGAAGAATTCATATCAACCATTTAACATTTGGATTTGTGGATGGATTTTTCTTATGGTGTTGGGAAATATTTATAGTGGGATTGGTTATGGGGAATAATATTTGTGATTTATATTTATGCTTTGTGATCCTTCTAAAAAGAAGAAATTTTGGGCTGACACAAACAAAGGTCGGTTAGTTCATTTGGTGTTCTCTGTGATCCTCTCTCTCTCTCTCTCTCCTTTTACTTAACTAGAGAAACCATGAGGTCACATAATATCTTTTATGGGGGTATTCCAAATGAGGATGGACCCTCATAGTGATGGAGAAATGTATAGGAGTATGCTGTAGTGACAGTGATTCCCCAAGAAGCCTGGAAGCGCAGACATATCTAGAAAGGGAGCACCAGGGGAAGTCTGCTGGCCCTTGGAGGGGATCACCAGTGACAGAAACCGCAGGTGGGAGTTGATGCACCCCGATGGAATTCTGAGACGATGAAGGATGTGGCTTGTATGGGATATGGCCGTGTAGGGGAGGCAGTGTCGGACGAGCACCACATCTGTTCAAGCAGCCCGCTGGGTGGGCCGCCGCGTGCACTAACACATAGTCCATGTGGGACCATTTGTGGATGGAAGGTATTCATCCTCTGTCAGCCATGTGACATTGTGAAACGGATTCCATCACAATGTCTTGGTTAGAACATGCCATCCTGTTGATTCCAGTTAGGCCGATGAAGTGAACAATGTAGTTGGCCAGCCAGGGTTGGAGGAGAACTAGCCAACCGGGCAGCCAGGGTTGGATTGGAAACTGGACCATTGTGTGGCCCGGACAGAAAGAAACTGGTCTTACTAATTTTCACTGGACCAGATGAGAAATATTTCACTTGGTGACCCGACTAGATGGACCCATGACTGCACCAGGCCGGGTCTCGCAATGCCCAATGGGCATGGCCACTGGGCCAGGCCAGACCGGACCGAGTCGGCCAAAACTGAACCAGGTTGGGTCAGGTTAGCCGAATCAGGGTGGGTCATGTGGGATCCCTAGTCCAGGTTTTTTGGGTCCATCTCAAAAAGTCAGATCAGGCGTAGATGCAACTGAACATTGTTTAACAAAACAACAATATCATTCAGAACCATCCTCTGATTGATGCACCATAAACAGATTTAAGACCCTTGCAATGAGATAGTCATTTAGGTATACTCTATATTATTTTTTATTGTATTCAAGATATGATTGATGTATTTTGATGTATATTCTCTCAGAATCAAGAGCACATGAGAGTGGGAATCCTATTTATGGTTGTGACACAAAGGATATGACGAGCGGGACCTCGATGGTTCAGTAGCTGAGTAGAAAATAGTGGTCCAGTCACTCTATGGACCTCAGTGGTCTAGTCTCTAAGCGGACATGAGTAGTCCAATATCTCAATGGACCTGTGTGGTCCAGTAGTCGAGTGGAACTCAATGGTCCAATATCTATGTTTACCTCAGTTGTCCAATAGCCATGAAGACCTCAGTGGTCTTGTAGCCATGCCGACCATAGTGGTCCAGTAGCTAAGGAAACCTTAGTGGTCCAGTAGTCGATAAAACCTCAGTGACTCATCAACGATCAGTCCCTTTGTAGTACATGAATATCTGCTTTAGGATTAATAATCTTACATTCTATACATTGAGTTATACAAGGTGTGATCTATAATTACTTCATGGTCTTACTTTGTGGTCTTTCTTTATGGCCTTTCCTTTGTGGTTTGGGGTTCCTTCTATGAATTCTTTTACTCACACGTTCATGGGAATTTACCTCATATGTTTTTTATTGTGTCGTTGATTGAAGCATCGATGAAGACCATGATGGTCCGAGACCAAGTGGTGCTCAGTGAGATGGGATTGACGTGCATACTTCTATGGATACAGGTAGCTACCCTTCACATACCCATCAGGTAGGGTCTTGAGCGGACGTACCACGGTAGTTGTAGTTTCCTTCTTGGTTTTGGGCTTATATTCTCGACCCATTTAATTTCAATATCTATTGTTCTCTATGTAGTTGTCTCAATGAAAAATGTGCTTTACTTTCATAGTTTGATATTTGTGCATGTGTACAGGTTTAAAGGCAATGCCTTTTCTTTTTTAGGATATTCCCACTCGGTGCTAGTCTCTAGCCCCTGTCCTATAGAAGGTAGGAATGGGGTTGTCAAGGCACTCACCCTGGGGTATCTGTTATGACTGAGTGGTATAAGAGGGAGGTTGGTTCTACCTTAAAAAATGCAGAGTCCATGAGTTTGGATTGGGGAAATAATGTTATGTATTTCGGGTTTGGCATTTAGTATCAGAAATATAGTGTTGGTGTGGTAGCCGATGTATCCATACAACAGAACCCTAAAGTCTGTTTTTCGACTAAGTACATGAAAACTGCAGTTGTTTGGAAAAAATGATGGTACCTGCATCGTATTGGAATGGGTTGAGTTTTCCATGTCCTTCATGAGTCATCTCACTAGGAATACTCTATTGATCATGGTACATATTTTTTGTTTCAAGATGCTTCCACATAGATGGCTATCTAGGATTTAACCATGTGATGACAAGGATGATCTGTGGGGTAACAGGATGGGTACAACGGTTCGAACAAGACACAACACCATCAGGCAGTGTACCAGCTATACCACCACCGATGGTGTAGAACATGGTACTCATCATACGAATGGTTGGGAAGCATGGGATGACTACCTTTCATAAGTTTCAGTGATACTTAACCCTTAGGTTTTGAGGTGATCCTGAATCACAAGTGGGTAAGGACATTCTTTAGTTGGTGAATAAGTTTTCCATATAGTCAGGACACCATTATATCATATGGTGGTCCTGGAAGTGAGCCTTATACATGTCTCAGTAGGGTCATGGTTGGGTTTATATTTACCAATATTATGATGAGGTGAATTTTCTATGGATAGATCTTGAGAACCTTTCATAAAGAAGGGGATCATTCCATAAAATCAAAGGACTATTCATGCCCAATAACTTGTATTACTTCGGTATGATGACATGTTAATATATGAGTATTCATTAAGGAATACCGACCATTCTATGTACATGATGAATATGATATGACCATCACTTTAGGGCTCAGTCCTATGAGAGAGATGTGTTTATGGAAATTCAGGCTAACACTATTCTTCTGTGAATTTCTACTTATTCTAAAGAGCTTGCGAGAACCTATATGGTTTAGAGTCCTTTTGCAGAGAAGATACATCTAATAGATGTTAACAATGGGAAAGTTGGATTCTGATGTCAGTCTAAAAAACATGGACGTGTGATACATTCTGATAAGAGGTCACAAAATAGGGGATCTACATATTAAGGCTCATAGGGTCAGTCCAGTCTTCCTAGAAAGAGGTGAGGATTTTCAAAGGACAACATGGGACATCTGGCTAAAAAATTTATATTTCATCATACTGATAGTGAAACTGTGGATGTGCTAAAAGGGTAGAGATAGTGATAGGAAGAGATTAATCATCAGGGTTCAAGATGTGTAAAATGATATGGGAGAGTAGAAAAAAGTGGTATACATTTATACATGTTACAATCACCACCCCAATGTCATCCACACTGGGCATAGAGAGCTGGAGGACAGGCGAAGTAGACTCGATAATCACACTTATACTGCTGGTGTGATCTAACCATTGATTTGAGTGTTTTATTTAGAACCTATTACTGGATGCATCAAGTCCTTAAGATTTTAGTTAGTGTATAGACTGGTCATCCATAGGTTATGCTCAGATTGAATGTTTTAAGCGAAAGGATGTGGAATTTCTATAGCATTTGATTGGGGTTTTCCGTGGTCGGTGAAAAAGGAATCCCAACCAGCAAGGGATACAAATCTAGCATAGAAGGGTGAAACTGATCACACATGAGTTGTCCATTATTACCCATGTGGTATTAGATGTTTTGAGTTTTCAACTCCCTGCAGTAGTGGTAGATTACATGGACATATTTCTAGAGGATGTTTTATGACTACCTCCTCGCAGAGAGGTAGTCTTCTGCATTGATCTATACCATAAGACAACATCAATATCTCCACCTATATATCGGATTTCTCCTCTAGAGATCTGATAACATATGTTATATTTGGAGGACTTACAGAGGAATGGGTTCTTAAGGCCCATGATTTAACCATGGGCATCTCCAGTGCTGTTTTCCAAGAAGAAAAACGAAATCTGGAAGTTATATGTTGACTTATTGTGCCTGAACTATATTCCAGCAAAGAGCAAGTATCCTCTACCAATGATTGATGAGCTCTTTGATCAAATTAAGGGAGTGATATGGTTCTCGAAGATAGACATCATATCATGCTATTACCAGCATCATGTATGAGATGAGGACATCATGGAGATATCTTTTATGTGTCACTACTACCACTTTCCATTTGGTATGATGAACATCTGAGAAGTTTTCCTAGGGCTCATGAACATGATCATGTAGTCATACATAGACCAGTTTGTAGTGGTCTTCATTGATGACATCTTAGTGTATTCATTATTTAAGGAGGAGCACATGAAATACCTGAGGATGGTTCCAAACACATTCCGAGAGCCCCAGCATAACGGAAAACTCTCAAGAAGCGAACTGTGGATATGAAAGGTCCACTTCCTAGGAAATTTCATCTCAAAGGATAGAGTTGTGGATGATCCAGAGAAGATCAAGGAAGTGCTATCTTGGGATCCACCTAAGAGTGTTACAGAGGTGGGGAGTTCCCTAGGGTTTTCTGGGTACTATTTAAGGTTGGTACTATACTTCTCCAAAGTGGAAGTGTCCATGACAGGGCTGAAAATGAAGCGAAATCCCTTCATGTGGATATAAATATTCCAGTAGGGCTTTCATAAGATGAGGTAGAGCTTGATAAGTGCTCATATCTTGAGTTTTCAAAAGGGGGTATAGACTACCGAGTGTTCTTTCACACATCAGAAATCAAGATTCGCTGTGTCCTAATGCAGGGGAATGTAATTATTCCCTATGTAACACATTAACTGAGACTGAATGAGTAATACTATGCAACTCAATACCATTAGTTGGATGTGGTATTATTCTCACCAAAAATGTGGCGACACTACCTTATGTGAAAACAATTCATCGTATACATTAACCACAAGAGTCTTAGTTATATCTTTTTACATAAGGATCTGAATCTATGATAGTAACATTGGTTAGATTTCCTCCAAGACTATGACTATGACATAGTCTATACTCTGGTAAGGGGAACGTGGTGGTAGATTCTCTTAGAAGGAGACTGAGTTCACAGCTTTGGAACGAGGTCTAACAACAGTTGGACTTCCTTAAGATATCATTTATGGATAGAGAGGATAAAAAATTTCTTCAATTGATGGATGTTTTCCCTCCACTATTATAGTGAGTCTGGGAGGCAAATCACATAGATTCCAGCTGCATGACTAAAAGTTCTCATAAGTCCACAGGTCATTCCCTTGATGGATATTCAAAAGATGGGGATAATGTATTTTTTAGAGGATGCACCATAGTAATAATTTATTTGGTTGAGAAGGTGGTGAGGGAGTTCCATACATCACCTTTTGTTGTACATCCATGTGTGGTGAAGATGTAACATGATCTCTAATATCAGTACTGGTCACCGAGGATGAAGAAGGTACTGGAAGAGTTTGCCTCGGGATTCCTCACTTGTCAACAAGTGAAAGATGAGCACCGGGTTCTAGCAGGTTTGAAACAACCCCTTGAGGTACTAGAGGGTAAGTATGATGGGTTATTGATGGAATCCATGATGGGATTACAATGTACATCTAGGGGAAAAGTACCATCTAGGTGATCGTAGACTGACTCTCTAAGTCGAACCACTTTCTACCCATTTGAGTGCAGGGTTCATTAGTGATAATGGGATACCTCTATGTGCCTGAGATAGAACAACTCCATGGAGTCCCATCTACGATAGAATCAGACCATGATGCATGTTTTACATCCCAATTTTGGAAGGGATTACAGGAAGCATTTGTGACTCAGCTGTTCTTGATCAAAATCATTCACCCACAAACGGATGGTCAGACAGAGGAGACCAGACAGACCTTAGAGAACATGGTTTGTGCTTGCGTTCATGATTTTGGTTGTAGTAGGGAGGACCACCTACCATTGGTGGATTTTGCGTACCACAATAGCTACCCCTCCACCATCAGCATGGAATGGTTCATGTCAATGTACGGACAACCGTGAAGGTCACCGTTATGCTAGACAGACCCAGGGGAGTCCACACTCCTGGGTCTATAATGGGTACGGGCTACCACAAAGAAGGTGTAGGTCATCTGAGAGAGGATGAAGACCTCACAAAGCCGGAATAAGTTCTATGTTGATAGGCAACATATACCATGGAGTTCGAGGAGGGTGACCATATATTCCTATAGGTCTCTCCTCGATGTCAAATACCGAGATTTGGTCAGGGTGGCATGTTATCTCAAAGGTTCATTAGACCATTCTAGATACTGCATAGAGTGGGTGAGGTGGTGTATTTATTGGATCTACCACCACAGTTAGGAAGGTTGTATGATTTCTTCATGTATACCAGTTGTAGTGACCAAAACATTTATTAATGAAACATTATCTTGATGTCATATTATGTCAAATGGTTATATAACATATGCACTTCCATAGTTTTATGTTTCTAGATTTTAAAATACGGATATGAAATTATAGTATTGCTAATATAGCCGTTGAACAATAATTAAATGATTAATATAAATATATGGCTTAAACAAATCTAATTTTCTCAGACAGAGGAAGCGATGGCCTCATCCAGAAGAATTGCTCTGTTTGAGCCCCATTTTTTTGAGGTGGAAAGCAGTTGGCATCAATAGTTTTCACTCATGACCAAGCCCAAGATAAGCTTGTACATGTTATTGTTGAGAGGACCTATCTATGAGATATGAGGAAGTTATTAGAGATTACCGCCCATGAAATGTTTTCCGACCCACCCCAAGAGTCTGTCACTATCGAAAACCTTATGCTTAGGTTTTATGCGATTGTTTTACGGGGTTATGGAAAAAGGCACTGTCGCTATCAATATGTGCATTATTTCTAATATATAATAATGAATATGCATTTATTTTATTATTGTTACTTTGTAAATAGTTTTTAAAGCACCAATAGTATTTTTAGTTAATATTCAATTAATAAATCAATTTTGATTAATTAATGGATTTTTTGTATTAAATAATATTTTAATAAATTATAATTAATAAATTATTATTTATTAAATATAAATTATTGTATAATTTATATGAATACTATTGTAATTTTTTATGGTTTGGAAGCTGTTTTTATCAAAAACCATAGAATTTTTGATAAATGCAATAATTTATTTTAAAACTAAAAATTCTCATATTTATAAAATTATTTAGATAAAATGAATATTATTTTTGGAATATGGGCATTGATCTTATCCAATGGTGAGTTTTTCATAATTTTCTGAGACAGTTAATATTTTGGGTAAAAATTAAATACTGTTTAATTATATAATGTGTTTTATGATATCATAATGACCCAATAGTGATGTGATAAAATACTATAAATGGTATGTTAGGACAATATATTTTTTATCATTAAAATAATTTTATGTTAGGTATATTTTATTTATTTTACAATGCTAGAGTGGACCCTCCAAGACTGATAAAACATTTTTTTTTCAAAATGATTTCCTTGAGAGTGTGACTCACATCCACAAAAGCAAGACAAATAATTTAAAATGTTCGGCCATTTGCCTTATAAAAAAATATTTTCCACACTCACTTGGCAAAATCCAGGGGCATAAACCATGATATAGTTTATGGTTTTTGATTAATTTAATGTATAGCATCCAAAACCTAAATAAAAAAGAATTCCCTCCTTTTCCAATATAAACCCACCCAAAATCCCACTTTCTCTTCACTCAAATCCTTTGAAGTGTAACCAAACTCTAAAATCCTTTCTCTAGAATCCTACCAAGGTGCCCTAATACCCCAGGAAGCCTCTCCCAAGCCTCTCCCATGCTTGTGGGATCACACATCCAAGTAAAGGATTCCTTCCTTTCTCATTTTATCCACATTTCTTAAAATTGTTATTCCCTTTTAATTTCAATTATAAATTTTGGGGTATGATTTCAATCCACCCCCATACTTCCATATATATGTTTTAATGATGAGATACCCCTTTTTCACTCATTAATTCTTCCCATGTACTCCTGTTACCATGTTGAAATTTCGTAAGGAATTTATCTCTCCTCATTTACATTCAAGTAATTATTTTTCATTATGAACATAAATTCCATTACATATGTTGGGACATGTATCTATACAAATACCATATTTTCCATTTTAATATTCATATGAATATACAACCATTTCTCTCCCATCATCTATTTTTTATGAATTCTTATGTCATGCCATTATTCTTCTGAAATTACACCATGATTTTCCTTGCCAAAGTCGTTGTGTAGTTAATAAAATACCCATTTATCTATCATGGGTATTCAAATTTGTGAAAATTTAATTATATGTTATAGAGTTTAATTTATGAATTCCAAATTAATTTATCTTGTAATAAATTATTATGTTTAATTAATCAATGTAGAATGATCTATGTGGCACATTTATGCGTTAAATGAAATGATTAAGAAGGGTTCACCCAGATAGCGCTCCAATGCACTGGGTAAAGATTAGTATCATGATACGTCATGTGAAAATATGGTTTAATCATGATAATTAAAGTGAATTGAGGGTTTACTCATGAACCTTTTTTAATGGGCCGTGGCTCATAATGTCATGTTAAATGTTGTTTCCATATTTCCATGTTATAATAATCATGTCATATTGTGACTTTATGTTCATGTTTCTCTTTTTCTCTATTGATAATATTTTTTCATAAAATGTATTGTATTATTCATGTTATGCTTTTTTTACTCCCTTACTGGGATTTATATCTCAGCATATTCTTATTCATGTCCTCAGGTTATGCCATGCAATGATACGTACGGAGGAATTTAGTGGTCATGTAAAGGAAGTTTTCAATATAGATGATGTGTTTTATGTTTTAAGTTTTCATGTAATATTTCTAAGACCAAAAGACACTAAACCTCTGAATATTTTATGTTGTATCAATTGAATATTTAGATGTATTAAATCAAGTTTAAATGTGCAATAAAATGATGGTTTTTATAGTTGGTATCAGAGGATAGGTTTAGTTTTTTTTGGGATTAGGATTAGAAAACCCTAGTGAAATCCTTATGGGTAAGACAAAGTATAATAAATACATACCTAAACTTTAGTGAGTACTGCGTAAGTGGTTTATCAAGAAAATACATCCATTTTTGGACATGAGTAGGTAGAGGTAGCTCCAACACAGATGTACCTAGAATTGAAAACTCTAACAATGAGTTTCGGGCTTGAACATGGGTATCCTGGTACACGAAAATGGGCCTTTATGAACTCTTGGTTGTGACACATCCAAGGGATATGCTTTGGTAAATTCACAAGCTTATTATGAACCTGTATTAAGGGAATAAAAAAAATCCCCTAATAATATATGTTGGGAAGAAGATCATGTATAACATATATTGAATCCTATAAATTTATATGTTAAGGAAATAAAAGTAAATTATAAGTCATCCGTTTTTTGTCTTCTAATTAACATTTATTTGTTACCCCTAACGTTCCTTTTATTCAATCCAATGTACAATAATATGATGACTCTGGATAACAACTGATGTGACGATCAATGTGATGACTATTCTAATGAGATGCCTAATCTGATGGGAGTGGGAATCGTGAACTTTGTCATGATAATCTCTCTGTTCAACCAAGTTTTGAATAGTGGCATAGGTGAAGAAAAGTGTTAACCCCCACCCATGAAAATAAAAGTTACAGTCGAGGGATTCATGAGACAAAGGCCCCACACTTTTAATGGATCTTACGATCCCTCAATCGCTGAACAATTTATAAACTCCACTGAGAATATCTTCTCCATCCTTCAATGTTTCAAACAAGAGAAGGTTCATCTGGCCACATATCGTATAAAGGGTGAAGCCGTTCAATGGTGTACATTGATAAAAAATATGAAGCCTTAGGAGGAGATCCAGAACATAGAATGGATGGATTTCTAAATTCTGTTTTTTGAAAAATATTTTCTGCACACCATCCGACTTAAAATGGAAAAGGGCTTCCTTAAATTCAAGAAAAAAAGATGACATTTCTGTAGGAGCGTATGGGGAAAACTTCACAAGTATTTCATAGTATGCCTCTGGATTTGTCAATACCCTGGAAATCAAGGTTGACCGGTTCTTTGGTGGGCTAAATCCTAGGATATGGAAATCCATAGCGATCCAAGACATCGAGAGCTATGAGGTAATTTTCCAATGAGACCATAAAGTCAAAATGTAGATTGAAAAAACATAGGGGTATTATGGGGATAAGATGAATAAGATGGACATCAATTATTGTGGTCCGATGGATAAATTCATTGGTACTAAAAAAATATAGCACCCCACTTGCCGAAGGTGCAGAAAGAAGCACCTCAGAAATACCCTAAAGGGGATAAGGAAATGCTTTAGTTGTGGATGAAAACATAACCTAGATATTAACTATCGGCAAGAAAAACCTACGACTGCAACCGAAAATAGGAACACTCTGATCGACCCTAAATGCATTGTTCATTGTGTCATCTAAAATGAACTAGGGGACCTTAAAAATAAGTTCCATAAGACACGTGTTTTTTGTGGCAACCAAAAACCTCCGAGGCAACAGGGGTGAGATTTTCCCATCACTACCAAAAAAGTGAAAACTAAAATTGAAGTGGTGATAGGTATGATATTTATTCATTCAATAATAGAGAATGTACTTTTTGATTCATGTTCTACGCATTCTTTTATATCAAAAAATATTAGTAGAAAAATCCGAAGACCACAAAAAATCATGGAAGTAAAGATGTCAGTGAGTACGCCAAATGTGGAAATAATTGAATCACATAAATATTACTCCTCCCCTATCATAATTTGTGTATTTAACTTCCAAAAAAACCTCATAGTACTCCCTATTGTAGAATTTGATCCAATTTTTCTCATGGATTGGATTTCCTTATAAAGAACCTACATAAATTTCTGTGATAGGTAATCACTCTTCATATGGAGAATCACCCCCCGAATCTGTACAAGTGTGAGGAGGATGAATCACCATTAGAACTATCATATCAAGAATGAATATTTCTTCCTTCTGAACACACATCTCTAGTTCTAATGATTAATTCTAAGGAAGTAACCATCCTTGAAGGAATGCCTATTGTGAGGGAAGTTACTGATGTGTTTCTCAAGAAATTTCCTGGTCTTTATCCTAGAAGTGATGTGGAATTATCAATTTATATTAAACTTGGGGCATTTCAAATATCCCAGAATCCATACAGAATTTCTCTTGTGGATATTGAGGAGTTGAAGAAACAACTACAAGATAAACTAGATAAAGGGTTTTTACGCCCATGTGATTCACCATGGGGCACACTAGTCCTCTTCATCAAGAAGGATGGGTCAACGTACCTTTTCATTGACTATCATGATCTCTACCAAATCAGGATAAAGAACATGTATCCATTGCCCTGAATTAATGACTTGTTTGATCATCTACACGGAGCATAATATTCTCTATGTTGGATCTGTGGTCGGGATATTATCATGTATGGGTGAAGAAGGGGGACTTACCCATGACTGCTTTTCGTACAAGAAACATGAACTATGAATTCAGAGTAATTCCTTTCAGACTCACTAATGCTCCAAAAATCATCATGGACATGATGAATGGACTATATAGGTATTACCTTGACAAATGTTTGGTAGTATTTATATATGATATTATAATATACTTCAAAAACATGGAGGACTATGTGGAGCATCTAAGAACTATACAAGAGACCTTTCAAAAGGATAAGCTCTATGAAAAATATAGTAATCGCGAGTTCTGGATGAAGGATGTCTCATTCCTGGGTCATATCATCAGAAGCAATGGGATATCTTTGGATCCCTCGAAGTCAACTGTAATAGAGGAATGGACAAGGCCAAAATCGTTATTGGATATTTGTATGTTCTTGGGGTTACCTGTATATCATCACTGATTAGTGAGAAATTTTTTATGATTTTCCAAACCTTTTACCAAGCTAACTCAGAAGGCAGTCATGTTTTTTTGGAGTGATAAATGCGAATAAAGCCTCAAGGGGTTGAAAAGGAGGATTATTACTACACCCGTGCTCACACTACCCACAAATGGAGTACATTTTGTGGTATTTAGTGATGCTTCGAAGAAGGGAAAGTGATGTGTGTTGATGAAAAATGAAAAAGCCATTGGCTATACTTCAATGAAATTGAATGATCATGAGAAGAACTATCCAACACATGATCTGGGGTTGGCTATGGTGATCTTTGCTTTAAAAATTTGGCAACATTATCTTTTTGGGGAGAAGTGTGAATTATATATGGACCATAAAATCCTCTGGTATATATTACCACAGAAAGAGTTGAACATGTTCCAATGAATATGGTTAGAGGTGATCAAAGACTCTGACTGGTCCATCCATTACCAAACTAGAAAAGTGAACAAGTCGGCGGATGCTCTAAGTAGAAAGGACCCAACAATTCTATCATTGATGAGAATAGAAAACGATCCAATACTCTTACAGTAGATGAAGATGGACATAAGAATCATAAATAAGGGAACATCAACAATTCATTCACAAAATATTCCTCAACCGTCTCTTTTGGAAAGGTTAAAGGATGATCAAAAGGATGATATGGGAATTTAGAAGAATGTGGAAGCTATCAGAGAAGGAAAATCCTCAGAGTTACAATGTTAATGAAGAAGGAATTTTGAGATTTGGATTGAGACTATATGTTCCATCAAATCTGGAGTGAATGAAATAAATTTTTTATGAGGCACATAGTTCAAATTTATACATTCATCCAGGAAACAAAAATATGTATTGAGATATCTGAGAGATTTATTGGTGGGATAACATGAATAAGGAGATTTCTGAGTTTATATTAAAGCATCTGGTATGTCAGAAAGTGAAGGATGAGTGGAAAACCTCTAAGGGGATGATTCAAGCATTACCCATAACAACATGGAAATGGGAGAAAAACAATATAGACTTTTTCATTAGACTTCAGAAGACATCCAAAGGCAATAATTTTATATTGGTTATTGTGGATCATCTTAGAAATAGTACACACTTCATTGAAATTCAGGAGGATTTCTCATTGGATAAATTAGCACAGATATACATCAAAGGTGTGGCAAGGCTGCATGGAGTACAACGATCAATTGTATTTGATCGATATCAAATATTCACCTCTGAGTTCTAGAAGAGACTCTAACAATACTTGAATACTATGCTGAACTTCATTACGGATTATAACCCTCAAACTAATGGCCAATCTGAGCTGACTATCCTGATGCTATAGGACTCATTGAGAGTATGCTCAATGGACTTCAAAGGAGGATGACATCAACATACTCCTCCAGTTGAGTTTTCATAAATCAACAGTTTCCACTCAAGCATCCAAATAGCTCTTTATGAATCCCTTTATGGGAAGAGGTGCATTACACCAACATGTCAGGATGAATGTGGGGAGACAAAACTCCTAGGTTCGGAAATTTTTGACGAAATGGTGGAGAAGGTTAAGACTATCTGAAATCACATTAAAGCTTCTCAGATTTGAAAAAAGGGCTATGTTGATAATCATCGACGAGACATAGATTTTGTTGTCGCAGAGATGGTATTCCTCCACATATCACCATGGAAGATAGTAATGAGATTTGGGAAGAAGGGAAATATTAGTCTAAGGTACATCATCCCATTTTAGATACTTCATCACGTTGGAGTAGTGGCCTATCGACTAGCACTACTACCAAACCTATCACAATTATATTATTTATTTCATATATCACTCTTGAGTAAGTACATACCTAACACATAACATGTACTCAATCTAGAGGTGTTACCATTGGAGAATGACCTCCCCTATGAAGAGAAGTTGGTGAAGATCTTATATCATGATGAAAAAGTTCTACAAAATAAGATAATTCCCCTCATCAAGGTGTTGTGGTGAAACTACAAGTTTGAAGATATAACGTGTGACCTAAAGGAAGTAATGATGTAGAGTTAACCACATCTATTTTAGTGTAGAAAAGTGAAATTTTTAGTGAAACGTTTCTTAAGGGGGGAAGATTGAAACAACCCAATTTTTTGTTATAGAAAATATACCTTGATGTATTATTATGTAAAATGGTTATATAACATATTCACTTCCTTCGTTTTATGTTTTTTGATTTTAAAAAATGGTTATTAAATGTTATCATTGCTAATATAGTCATTTGATAAAGATCACATGAATAGTATAAATATAGGGCTTTAACAAATCCAATTTACTCAAAAAAGGAAGCAATGGACTATCCCAATAGAATTTCACCATTTGAGGCCCATTTTTCAGAGCATGGAAAGAAGGTGGCATCAATATGCTTCGCTTTTTACCAAGACCAAGTTGATCTTGGATATGTTATACTTGCAAGAAACCGTCTATGGTAGATATGGATGTTAATAGAGATTACCACCAGTGGAATGTTATCTGATCCACCCCAAGAGTTTGTCACCTTTCCACACCTTATCCTTAGGCCTTATGTGGGGTTTTTAATGGGGTATGTAACTTGACCCTTGAAATTCCATTATGTGCATTATTTTTTTTATAATATAAAAAATATACATTTATTTTATTGTTGTTACTTTGTAAATAGCTTTTAAAGCAAAAATAGTATTTTTAGTCAATTTTAAATTAAAAAATATATTTTTATGAATTAATGGATTTTTAAATTAAATAATAATTTTAAAAATTAATATTAATAATTTAATTTTTATTAATTATAAATGTTCTTATATTTTTATGAATACAATTTTATTTTTTATTAAGGCTTCAAAGTTGTTTTTATCAAAACCCATGAATTTTCAAAAAAATATCGCTTTTTATTTTAAATGTAAAAATTAACATATTTAGAAAATTATTTTTATAAAAAGAATATTATTTTTGGAATTCAGACATTGAAATTAGCCGATGGTGAATTTTTCATAATTTTTCTAGATAGTCAAATAATTGGGTAAAAATTAAATATCGTTTAATTATATAATGTGTTTTATGACTTCATAATGACATAATAGTGATGTAATAAAATAATATAAATGGTATTTTCATCCAATATATATTTCACCATTAAAATAATGTTATTTTAGGTTAATTTGATTTATTTTACAAATCCTTAGAGCACCCTCCAAGATATTTTTTCTTTTTTAAATGATTTCCTTGAGTGGGTGACTCACATCTACATAAGAAATCCTAATATTCTAATAATTTCGGCCATTTTAATTAAAAAATAAAATTTTCTACACCACTTTGGAATAACCCATGGGGAAAAAACCATGGGATTTTTTATGGTTTTGATTATTTAATGTGTAGGGTCCAAAACCTAAATAATAAATAATTCCCTCCCTTTTACATTATAAACCCACCCAGGCTCCCGCTTCCTCTTCACTCAACGCATTTAGAGCTCAAAAAAACTCTGCCTTCCTCTCTCTATAATCCTTCCAAGGTGACCCAAGCTTCCAATAAGTCTCTCTCAATCCTCACGCAAGCCTATGTGATCACACTTCCATGTAAGGGATTCATTCCTTCCACATTTTATCCATGTTTCATAATATTTTTATGACCTTTTAATATCAATTATAATTGTTGGGGTATGATTTTTCACCTCCCCCATAAATCCCTATTTATTTTTGAATGATGATATAACCCTTTACCTCTCATTAATTCCTCCCATGTACACCCATTACAATGCCGAAATTCTGTAATGAATTTATCCCTCCTCATTTACATTCTAGCAATTATTTTGTATTATGAATACAAATTCCATTACATATGTTGGGACATATATCTATATGATCCCCTTACTATCCTTTTCATTTACATATTTTGAGAAATCCCATTCTCTCTCATCATCCATTTTTATGAATTCTTATGCCACAACATTATGCTGCTAAAATTGCACTGCGATTTTCCATGCCAAAGTCATATTGTAGTGAATACCATGCCCGTTTATCTATCTAGGGTATTCAAATTTATGAGAATTTACATATTTATTATATAGATTCATATTTTAATTCCACATTATTTTATCATGGAATAAATGATGATGTTTAATTAATCGATGTTGTATGATCATTGTGGCACATTTTTGCATGAAATGAAATTATTAAGAAGGGTGTGCCCTGATAACTCTCTAATGCATTGGATAAAGATTAGTATCATGATAAGTCAAGTTAAATGTGGGTTTTATCATGATAATTCATGTTCAATGAGTATTTACTCATGATTCATGTGCAATGGGCCTTGGTTCATGCTATCATGTTAAATGTTGTTGCCACATTTCCATGTTTTGATAATAATGTCATATCATTCTGTTATGTTCATGTTTATCTTATGCTATATTGATAAGACTGTTGCCAAAATTGTATTATATTCTTCATTTTATGCAATTTTTACTCTTTTAATAGGATTTATATCACACCCTTTTTTATGCATTTCCTCAGGTTAACCCATGCAATGCTAAGTGTGAATGAATGTAGTGATAATGTAAAGGATGTTTTCAATAATGATATTGGGTTTTATGTTCTAAGTGTTATGTAATTTTTCAAATACCCTATGACACTAAAACTATCAAATATTTATGTTGTATCAATTGAATATTTTTAGGTAATAAATAATTTTTATGTGTGTAATAAAAACCAGGGTGGTTATAGTAGTTGTGGAGATACATGCAGGACCTGTATAATGTCATCGGCCATAGAGAGATAGAGAATGACGATGGGGAAACATTTTTGGAGTACCCAGTAGAGATAGGGGATTGATTGGATATGATACTTCATGGATGGCTTATTCCTCTTTTTCATATTTGTTTGCATTAAGGGAAACCCAAAGAGGGCACTTGGGAGCAGCAGGATCATATCTGAGCTCAGTACCCCCATTTGTTGGTTTAGCCCTTGTTTTGGATTGTGAGGACATAAAGACCTAAAGGTGGGGGTAATGTAATTTCCAAAAAAAATTATGTATTTTTTTTAAATTATATGGGATTATTCTGAGGTTAGGTAGGTAGACGACGTACGATTCTGAGGTCTGGTATGCCCAGAATGGTTTGTCAAAAACTTTTAGTTTTTAAATAGTGCATGTTAGGGGGTTTTCAAAAAAATTGGAATAAATATTAAACTGGTTCCTGGATAAAAAATTCCAATGTTACTATTGTGTTTAGAATGGTAGGATTACCCTAGGAAAAAAATAAGTTCCGTTGGAATGGGCCTCCAGTGAGAAAACCCATTAATTGGCATAATCATAATTAGAATAATTAAATAAAATAATTATTTTTCCAAATCCTTATTACTCATGAATAGTGACTCAAATTGAAAATTTGAGACCACTGATGAGCTCATGAGTGTTGTTTTTCCTTAGGTAGATCCTATCATTGGCTAGGGAGGTTCAACAGTGGAAGTTAGTTTTTGGTCGTAAATAAAATAATTAAATAGACATTATTTTATTATCCAATCCTTATAACATAAAAATGGAAAACTAGATTAGAAATCTAACAATACTGTTGATCCCATGAGTGTGTACTTCCCATAGGGGGATCCTAACACTAGTTGGTGTGTTTTTTATGTGAAATTTAGTTTTTGGTACGTAACCGTAAATAAAATAATTTAAATAAAAATGATCATATTTTCAAATCCTCATAACTCAAAAATGGAAACATAGATTACAAATACGAGACCATCGTTGAGTTCATTACGGTAATTTATCATTAAGAGGGTCCTAACCTTAATCGGTGGGGGTCGAGGGTGAAAGTTAATAATTTGGACATTTTAAAGGAAAATAAAATAAACATTGGAGTGGTTTGTTTTATTTCTTATTACTTTTTTACTGACATAACATCCCTGCAATGCAGTCACACTGCAATGTTGGAACTCATTAATGAAATTCCATAATGAATCAGTGTGAAAATGCTGCAATGTGAAACACAACGTCCTTATTTAATTGAACAGGGATTTTGAGTTGGAGAAAAACCAAAGAAATCCTTCGACAAATTTAAAAGGAAACCACTGCAATGACGAACACCGGTGATTCAGAAAGTGGTGACGACGCCCTTGGAGAGAGAAACAAAACAAGATATTGAAGGAATATGATATATGATAATCCTAGACTGATCTAATTTTCCCATGTGGGGGTTTAAATATTAGTGATTTATTTCCCCCCATTCTCTCTTCTGAATGAAGAACACAGATCAACTCTCTAACAAGTTGATCGGCAGATTGATTCTTCTTGTGGGATTGAAAAATATTTATTGTGGGATTGTTTATGGGGATTAAATCCAAATGATTTATATTTATTCTTCATGATCCCACTAAACAAAAAATTCTAGTCCGACACAAACATAGGAGGTTTTTTTCATTGGGTGATCTCTGTTATCCTATCTCTCTCTCCCTCTCTCCTTGTTCTTCACTAATAGATCCACGAGGTCATGTAAAATAATTAACCAAGGGATTAAAAAAGAATAAATACACTAGAGAAATAGAAATCCTGAAAGGAGTATGCGGTAGTGATAGTGACACCCCAAGAATCCCAGAAGCACAGGCGGATCGAGAAATGGACCACCCGAGCAAGCCTAATGGCCCTTAAAGGAGACCGTCGGTGCGCCAAGACGGTGGAGGCCACAACCATAAGGGGGCGCGGTGGTAAAAGGGGGTGAAGCAGATTTGAATGTCCTGGGGGTTGGCCACGACATGTGATGACACGTGTTCCACTCTAGACCACATATAAAGCGGGGTGGCCATCCTTTGTTGGTTGCGTGGTCGCACGAACCAGACACCAATATAGACTCCGAGATGGACCAATGATGACATGTAAATGCAAGTTGGGCCAATGGAGTGAACTGAGCTACAGGGTGGCCCATGGTAGAGGAGAACCAGTGTGCTAGGCTGGTCGATCCAGATAGGAAACTGGGCTAATATGTAGCCCGACTTGAATGAATCTAGTCTGACTAAGTCGGACCAGACCAGATGAGAACCAGGTTGTTTGGAGTCCTGGCTGGATGGACCAACGGCTGAACCTAGCTGGTTATAGTAAGGACGAATGGGCCTGGAAACTTGGCTAGGCCAGATTGGGTCAGGTCAGGTCATCCTAATCAAGGAAGCTCATGCGGGACCCCCATGCCGCTTGGTCGGATCAGGCCCGAATTGAACCGGTCACTGTTTACCAAAACACCAATATCATTCAGACCAAGTGTCTGATTGACACACCGTAGATGGAGTTCGGACCCTTGCAACGATAAGGTCATTTGGATATACTCTAAGTGAGTTTTAGTCATAATTTAGATATGAAATATGGCTTGAGGAGGATATTCTCTCAGAATCAACTGTACTTGAGAGTGGGAATCCTACGACTGACCATGGCATGAAGGATATGATGAGCAGGGCCTCGGTGGTCTAGTAGAGGATCGTACCACTAGGAGCATGTTGGTTTGTGAACCTCAGTGGTCAAGTGTCCGATCAAACCATAGTGTTCTAGTAGCTTAGAATACCTCCATTGTCAAATAGTCGAGCGGATCTCAATGGTTTAGTAGCTCAGCAGACTCCGGTGGTCTAGTAGATGTGAAGACCTAAGTGGTTATAAGGACCCGACCTTATTACATACATAATCATGAATTTAGTAAAGAAAACACTTAATTTTACATTGAGGATCTTTTCAAGTTTAGATATTTAAAGAATTAAGACAAAACATTCATAACATTACACATTATTACATAGTGGATACCATAAAATCAGTTTCCATTTTTCTTAGAATATAAAACATTAAAACATAAAACAAGACTGCTTGACAATTCTTCAAAATTTAACATGTCTTCCTTCCTTGTATTACTCATACATTAACCTATGAAAAATCATTTAAAAAATTGGAATGAGAACAAAAGCTCAGTGAGGTATGAAAATGAAGGAAAATCACATTAGTCCATTAATACTCATAACGTATGAAAACATTTTCAAAAGACATGCTTTACACCCATAAATAATTACTTCGTATAACATGAGATTTACAAAATATCCACACAAACATAAATATAATCATAGAGGTATCTTGGTGCATTACTTACATAATCTTGTTACCATCTTGGCTACCTTAAAATTTTTAACCCTCATAGCTACCTTACTTTGTGTAACCATCGCAGTTACACTTGGAGTAACCATACGGCCGACCTCCAACATACTCATACCGAATGCATTGGAGGGAAATATAGGTCCCACCCTTCATTATAATTAATTCCCAATAACCAAAACATAATCATAAAATATAAATAATAGCATAAAAACATTGCTTTTGAATATTTTAAAACATAATTTTAAAAGAGTATTTTAGAAGAAAAGTCCCTTATAAACATCATATACTTGAAGAGAGACTTAATAGAGTGGATGGAAGATGTATATACTCTTTAAATACACATAAGAAAACATAATATAAACAAAACCCATCATACAAACAATTTAAATAGAACACAAATAATAAAGTAGAAGGTTAACCCAAAGAATGGAAATCGGGTTAAGAATATCCTTACCTTAAGCTTGTCTTACATAAAACACGTTAAAACCTTCTGTATAATCGTTAATATAGTTTTATTATTATTTTAAAGAAACATTTTCATGTTTATAAAATCTTATGTGTTCATTTCATAACCTCATTTCACCCCATAATTGTTAGTATTTTGTTCCTTGCATTATTTTGGGTGAGTTCTTTTGTGATTTTCACGATCGGTTCATGATGAATCGTTCTTGTTGATTGGATGTGAAACTCCAGAATTTGACAGGAGTAGTATTTACATATTTCCAGTACCATAATTTATAACATTTATCACTTTTATGATTTATATGAGAATAACTTATAAGTTAAAACATTAATGATGTTCGTTTAGATCATTTTAGTGGTTCTTTGATAATAACAATGTCATTTTGTCTGTTAAATTAGAACCATGAGTACAAAAGAATTTTATAACAATATATAATCCATAAAACATATATTATAACCTGGTTAAACCATATAAATGGTTTCATGACCATACTTGAAAGAATTAATGGAATGTGAAATTACATCGTCCACGATGTCGGTAATTCGAGACATCATGGACAATGTTTTTATTCCTTAAATAAGTGAGAGAGGAGAGGAATAATGATTTGTAATTTCCCATAAACATGAAGAAATCCAGAATATACATGATTATATATATTTCAACCCTCTTGGATAAGAGGGGGTGAAGAAAGAAGAGAAAAGAATCGTGAAATAAAGAAAACATGAGAAATTACTTACGAAAATTCGGCAGCCTAACGATGTCTCTTAAAATTTCATAAAAATATTTTGATGATAGGAATGGAATATATCATAATTCGTACCTAATATGGACAGTAATGGGGAATATTTAGTGAAATATCCCAACAAAAGTCAAAGAGAATGGAAGAGAATAACATAAAATGAAAGAAAAAAAAAAGAAAATAAAGGAGGATGTTTACCTCTTGATCTCTTCTCCTTGAGATCCTCTTTAAGGGCTTCGATTTTGGTCTTTTGGTGAGACCAGTAGCTCTATGACTTGGGGAAGAAGATTGGGGAGGGAATTTGTCAGAAATTAGACAATGCTCAAGGCTTGAGAGGTGTCGGGGGAAGAGGGGAGTGAGGGTGGAATTTATAGTGTAGGAGGGGAGGTATTTTAGATTATTTTAATCATTATTATAATATTTTTATCAAGACTATGAATAATCTCAAATCAAGTTGCCCTAAATAGTTATAATATAATGTGAGTTCGAAAAAAGTGCCCTTGCATCACTTATGATGTCATAAATAGTGCATTTGTTCTGATAAATTGATTATACGGTATTTTATCGTATTTCACTATTCACCGAAAATTCAAGAGTTTCAGAAAAATACCAAAAATTTACCCCATCCATTTTTCGACGTGTAGAATTAAAAAATGAACTCCATTTTTTAAAAATAATTTTCTATATATTATTAATTTAATTTCTAAATAATGTCACAGTTAATTCAAAAAATAACAATATTGAAGTTCAATTAGTTTTATGTGACATTAGAAAATTATTTAAGATCTCATTATCTTATTGCCTTGTGAAAATTAAATAATATTATTATTTACTATTCATGAGGTCATATTACTATTCATATTACTATTCATAAGGGTATGTTACTATTCACCAAAAATACGTGTTTGTTTCATCAGACTATAAATAAGAAACTGAAAAAAATTATAGATGACAGTTTCTTGAAATTCAGAATATAAAAGTAGAAAAGATATGTTTTAAAGGCTATTTAAAAATATCTTTTTAAAACAAAGTTCCATGCATTTCTATTTATCATTGAAAAACTTAGGGTGTTACATTATCCCCACCTTCTTGAAATTGCACCCTCGAAATTTTATTTACTTTTTAAACAACTGATGGTATTTTTCCCTCATAGCATTTCCAGACTCCAATGTTGCTTCTTCAACCATGTGGTTTCTCCACAAAACCTTTACCTAGTGGATTACCTTGTTCCGCAATACCTGTTCTCTTTGGTCAAAAATATGAACTGGTTTCTCTTCATAAGAAAGGTTCTCTTCAAGCTGAACTGCTTCAGGGTTCAAGACATGTGATGAATCTGGCACATACTTTCTCAACATCGAAATATGAGAAACATTGTGTACCTGAAACAAGCTCGGAGGCAAAGCTACATGGAATGCAACTGTTCCAACTTTCTCTAAGATTTCAAAATGGCCGATGAACCATGGAATTAACTTTCCTTTTTTACTGAAACACATCACACTTTTTCAAAGGAGATACATTAAGAAAAACATGGCCACCTACCTAGAAAGAGAAGTCTTTCCTTCTGTTATCTACATAATGTTTCTGCCTACTTTGAGCTGTCCTCATGTGTTATTGGATCATCCTCACTTTCTCAGCCACTTCTTCAACTAATTTTGGCCCCTTCAACTTTCTTTCACCGACTTCATCCCAAAACTCATGAGTCTGACACCGCTTCCAATACAAGGCCTCAAAAGGTGCCATCTGAATACTAGAATGAAAACTATTATTATAAGAAAACTAAACTAAAGAAAGATGATCATCCCAAATTCCTTGATAGACCATTGAACAAGCTTGAAGAATATCCTCCAAAGTCTAAATCGTTCGTTCTGACTGCCCATCTGATTGAGGGTGAAAAGCTTTACTGAAATTCAACACTGTGCCCAAAGACTTCTGAAGTCCCTTGCAAAAGTTAGAAGTGAACCTGGGATCTCGGTTAGACACAATAGAAAGAGGAACTCCATGTAACCTGACAATATCCTTGAGGTACAATCGAGAAAGCTGATCCAATTTCATTGTGTCTCGAATTGAAAGAAAATGTGCAGACTTTGTTAACCGATCAACAATAACCCAAATCACATTATTACCTCGAGAAGACATTGGTAGTCCCACCACATAATCCATGGATATATTCTCCCATTTCCACTCTGGCACTGGAAAAAGCTGAAGCATCCCCTTCAGTAATTGCCGCTCTGCTTTAACTTGCTGACCGGTCAAACATTTCATTTTAAAATCAGCAATATCTCTTTTCATCCCATTCCACCCATAATACTCTCAAAGTTCTCTGTACATCTTAGTACTTCCAGGATGAACATAAAATGGAGAACTATGAGATTCATGCAACAATTCTTTCTTCCGGTGGGAATCACAAGGCACAAACAACCATTTTCTAAATCTTAAAACACAGTCTTTATCTAGATTAAATTCTGGAAACTTACCCATTTTAACCAATTATTCCTTTTCTTGTAGCTCACAATCTTCCCTCTGCTCTTTCATAATTCTGTCTGACAACGAAGACTACGCTGAAACCTGAAACAAAATAGATATATTCCCTGCACCAACAACTTCTAAGTAAAAATTAATCAAAGCATTAATCAAGGGATCATGTTCCAAACACAGAATGGTTAATGATGTATGTTTTTTTCCGACTTAAGGTATCCCCTACTTTTTTGGCTTTTCCTGGATGGTAATTGATTGTGCAGTCATAATTCATTATTAGTTCTATCCATCTTCTCTACCTCATGTTTAATTCCATCTGAGTGAATCTGTACTTAAGACTTTTATGGTCAGTATATATTTGGCACTTGGTTCCGTATAGATGATGCCTCCATATTTTCAAACAAACAACCACAGCTGCCAATTCCGAATCATGTGTGGGATAATTTAGCTCATGAGGTTTAAGTTGTCTTGAAGCATAGGCAATTACCTGATCATTCTACATCAAAACACAACCAAGTCTCTTCAAAGAAGCATCACTGTAGATGAAAAACTCACCATTTCGGGAAGGTAAGGCCAAAACTAGAGCATTCACCAATATCTTCTTTAGTTCTTGGAAACAAACATGACATTCCTCTATCCAAACAAATTGAACCCCTTTCTGTGTTTACTTAGTTATCAGGCTAGATAACCGTGCAAATTTCTTAACAAATCATTGGTAATAACTTACTAAGCCCAGAAAACAACGAATATCTTTAAAATTTGTGGGTCTTGGCCATTCATCAACTACTTTTGTTTTGGAAGGATCAACTATTATTCCATCCTTATTTACAATGTGCCCAAGAAAAGAAATCTGTTGCAACCAAAAATCACATTTTCTGAATTTTCCATATAGTTTCTTTTCTTTTAATGTTTTTAAAATAACCCGTAGATGTTATTGATGTTCCTCTGTAGCATCCATGTTCCTTCTACAGACAACCATTCTAAAAAACATTTCTTAGATGAAACAACATGGAAATATTTAGATGCGATAACAAATTAATCATAGAGTGAAAATAATTTATTGTATTCTATTAACATCACCCCAACCCCTAAAGTTATCTAAACCATCCTTTGATACCAACTATAAGGAACCGAACTTATTACATATATAATATTGAATTTTGTTAACAAGAAACATCATTTTACATTGAAGACCTTTTCATGTTTATAGAGTTAGAGAATTAAGACAAAACATTCCTAACATTACACTTTGTTACATAGTGGATACCATAAAATCAGTTTCCATTTTTCTCAGAATATAAAACATTAAAACTTAAAACAAGACTACTTGACAATTCTTAAACATTTAACATGTCTTCCTTCCATCTATTAATCATCCATTAACCTGTGAAAAATCATTTAAAAAATTTGGATGAGCACAAAATCTCAGTAAGGTATGAAAAAGAAGGAAAAATCACATTAGTCCATGAATACTCATAACGTATGAACACATTTTCAAAAGACATGATTTCCACCCATAAATAATTACTTAGTGTTACATGAGATTTACAAAAGATCCACACAAACATAAATATAATCCTAGAGGTATCTTGGGGAATTACATACATAATCTTGTAACCATCTTGGATACCTTAAAATTTGTAACCCTCACGGCTACCTTACTTTGTGTAACCATCGCAGTTACACTTGGTGTAACCATACAGACGACCTCCAACTTACTCATACCCAATGCATTGGAAAGAAATATAGGTCCCAACCTAAATTATAAAAAATTCCCAATCACCAAAAAATAATCATACAACATAAATAATAGCATAAAAACATTTCTTTTGAATATTGTAAAAAAGAATTTTAAAAGAGGATTTTTGAAGCAAAGTCCCTTATAAACATCATTTACATGAAGAGAGACTTAATAGAGTGGATGAAATATGTATATACTCTTTAAATACACATAATGAGATATATTATAAGAAGAACTCATCATAGAAACAATTTAAATAGCACACAAATAATAAAGTAGAAGGTTAACCCAAAGAATGGAAATCGGGTTAAGATTTCCCTTACCTTAAGCTTGTCTTACATCAAACTTGTTAAAACCTCCTGTATAATGGTCAAAAGAGTGTTATTATTATTTTACAGAAACATTTTCAGGTTTATAACATCTTATATGGTCATTTTATAACCTCATTTTACCCCTTAATTGTTAGTATTTTGTTCCTTGCATTATTTTGGGCAAGTTCTTTTGTGATTCTCACGAATGGTTCATGATGAATCGTTCTTGTTGATTGGAAGTGAAACTCCAGAATTGTAATGGAGTAGTATTTACATATTTACAGTACTATAATTTATACCATTTATCACTTTTATTCTTTATATGAGAATAACTTCTAAGTTAAAAATTAATAATGTTCGTTTAGATCATTTTAGTGGTTCTTTGATAATAACAACGTCATTTTGTCTATTAAATTAGAACCATGAGTACAAAAGAATTTAATAACCATATATGAGTCATAAAACATATATTATAACCTGGTTCAACCATATAAATGGTTTCATGACCAGACATGAAAGAATTAATGGAAAGTGAAATTACATCGTCCACAATGTCGGTAATTCGACACATCACGGACAATGTTTTTATTCAGTAAATAAGTGAGAGAGGAGAGGAATACTGATTTGTAATTTTCCATAAACAAGAAAAAATCCAGAATATACATGATTCTGGAGTTTTCATGCCTCTTGTATAAGAGGGGGTGAATAAATAAGAGAAAGGAATCCTGAAATAAAGAATACATGAGAAATTTCTTACGAAAATTCGGCTGCCTAACGGCGTCTCTTAAAATTTCATAAAATTAGTTTGACGAGAGGAATGGAATATATCATCATTAATACATAATATGGACAGTAAGGGGGAATATTTAGTGAAATATCCCTACAAAATTCAAAGGGAATGGAAGAGAATAACATAAAATGAAAGAAAAGAAAGAAAATAAAAGAGGATGTTTACCTCTTGATCTCTTCTCCTTGAGATCCTCTTTAAGGGCTTTGATTTTGGTCTTTTGGTGAGACCAGAAGCTCTAGGACGTGAGGGAGAATATTGGGGAGGGAATTTGGAAGAAATTAGACAATTCTCATGGCTCGAGAGGTGTGGGAGGAATAGGGGAGTGAGGGTGGTATTTATAGTGGAGGAGGGGAGGTATTTTAGATTATTTTAATCATTATTTTAATATTTTTATCAAGACTAGTAATAATCTCAAAATAAAGTGGACCAAAATAGTGATAATATCATGTGAGTTCGAAGAAAGTGGTCTTTAATCACTAATGATGTCATAAATAGTTCATTTTTACTGACAAATTGATTATATGGTATTTTATCGTATTTCACTATTCACTGAAAATTCATGATTTTCAGAAAAATACCAAAAATTTACCCCAACCATTTTTCGACGTGTAGAATTAAAAAATGAACTCCATTTTTCAAAAATAATTTTCTAAATATTATTAATTTAATTTCTAAATAAAGTCACAGTTAATTCCAAAAATAACAATATTGAAGTGCAATTAGTTGAATGTGACATTGGAAAATTAATTAAGATCCTATTATCTTATTTCCTTGGGAAAGTAAAATAATAATATTATTTACTATTCATGTGGTCATATTAATATTCATATTATTATTCATATTACTATTCACAAGGGTATGTTACTATTCACCAAAAAAACAAGTTTGTTTCATCAGAATCAAAATAACATACAGAACACAATTGTAGATGACAGTTCCTTGAAATTCAGAATATAGAAGTAGAATATTTATGTTTTAAAGGAAATTTAAAAATATCTTTTTAAAAAAATGTTCCATGCATTTCTATTTATATTAGAAAAACTTGGGGTGTTAAAGTGGTCCCGTTGCTGAGCGGACATCAGTAATCCAGTAGTTCATATGGACTTAGTGGTCTAGTAGTTGAGTGAACCTCAGTGACTAATCAGGGATGAGTCCTCCAGTAGTACAAGATGATTTAGCTTTATGACTGATAATAATACCTTCTATAATTTGTTTTATTCATGGTTTGGGTTGTCTTTGTTTCATGGTATTTCCTTTTGTTCTTTCATTGCAGTCATTAATTTGTTTTTTGGGATCCCTACACAGTATTGTGTCACTCACCCCAGCATGAGCTTCGCCCACACATCTCATGTCTCGTGCAGGTGATCGACGCTCGGACAGAGACCTTGGTGGTCCAGGACTAGGTGGTGCTTAGTGATACGGTACAGACATGCTTACTTATACAACTATCAGAAGCTACCCACCACACACCCTACATGTATGGTCTCATGTAGATGGACCATGGTATTTGTTATTTATTTTAGGTTTTGGGCTTGTATATTGGCCCCTTTGTACTTTCAATTTTTAGTATACCTGTAGTAGATGTCTTAATGAAAGTTGTTCTTTTAGTTGTGTTGACATTACCATGTTTGATCTTTGTGCATGTGTATAGGATTAAAATAAATGACTTCCCTTTTAGGGATATGCTTTCTCAGTGCTACTCACCAAACCATATCCTATAGAAGGTGAGCTTTGGGTAGTCACAGAATGGGCCCTAGGGGACATGTCATGAAATATTAATATATATTATGGATAAATATATTGAAAGATGATCATATGGTTATTTAAAATATAAAGGTTCTATAATGTTTATACAATGATGTTGTTTCAAGATACCAACTTGTTTTCGTTATCATTTCTATGGGGTTAAAATGTATCTTTTGATAACGATTATTATCAAATGGAATATTATTTTTTTGATAACTCTTATATTTTTAAAGCCTTATTTATGGTTTTAATGTATTATGATCAATGTTTTAAAGGGTATAAGTTAATTTATGCAATGTTCATGAACATCGATTTTGTCATCATACCCATATAATCATCTTATTCTCACTAGTGTCATTCAATTGTTAATGTTTATGTTTACACTACATGAGAATTTCATCCCACCCTTCTTATGGTGGGTTTTTTTATGTTTACCAGGAAGGATATTAAATGAATATTTTCTGAAAGGAGTTCTTATGGACTATGATAATGACACAATTTAAAAAAAAATTAGGTTAAGTGGTTGAAATTACCATTTAAGGACATGAATATTGTTTATGTAAGAGATTTTACGAATTCCCTAAAACAAATAACCATACAATTTCATGATAATATAAGTGACCAAATATTTTATATCTAATGTTATATGACATTTACAGTTAAAACAGGGCCACCTTAATTTCTATCAAATCTAAAAATGTAATGTATATTATTTAAGAACAATATCCAAGAGTGTGTTTTTAGGTATTTTATAATTTTGGGAATTATGTTTCATTATTCTAACCATCTTGGTTTTATTTAATTTATATAGATAAGTAAAATATCCTATTATAATTTTTTGGAATTTATTAATACATTATAAGTTTATTTTAGTGCCTCACGAATAAAAAAATTCATTTTAAATACCGTTCATTTGGAGAGAGAAAATTAGATTTGTATGGAAATTCAATAAAGGTTATATTCTACATTCCATGTAATTATATTTATTTATAGTCTTAGTATTCTTGTGAAATAATTTTCTTAATTATAGAAAAAAGTATCCTGAAACAAAAATGGTATCATATAACCTTCATTATTAAGGAATCAATGATCTTTTTCATATCTCTTTAGTGTATGGTTTTCTAGTTGTTAACATTAAAATGATTATTAAATTACTTCTTATCAATGATCTATGTCACTCTACATCATTATTTTTAAAATGCATTATCCATAGTACATTTTTTCACCTTCCATTAATGTTCTCATATTTTGAAACCAAATTATGTGTTATTCGAAATGACATTCATATTTAACATTCCCTATTTTTATGAGAACGTTTTATTAACCATTTTTATGATGTGGGATTTCAAAAAATCTATTTTATATTTTCAAAACCTTAATTATGATCCCCACATTTGAATTTTGAGTATGAGTTTTATTAGACGGTTACATAATGTAATATCTTGAGATATTAAAATAAAGACTATGTTTAATAGTTACCAGATACACAACCCCAATCATAAACGATATAATTTTTTTTTTAATTTAAATACGATCATTATAACATAGATATGAAATTATACGGTATTAATAAAACTAATTAATTTATATAATAAATATAAACGTCTTACTCAATTAAAAATTGTAATATTCACTCAATTTTTAGTAAAGTCATTTTATGGTTCAAAAAATATGTTTTGTAAATCATTTATTTTTATTTATTTTTTTAGTAGATATTATAATTAATACTTGTATCTTTTATAAATTTAATTTTATAATAAGGGTATTAGTTTCGAAATCTTCATCTAAACATTATCTTAGTGTAATTTTTTTGATATTTTTCTAGAAATAATGATTTTCCACTAAATATTTAAAGTATATATTTTAATTAAAAATTATTCTTTTGTTTCATGTAATTAAAAAGTAAAATTTTTTAAAAAAATTATTAAAAAAACCTTACTATTTTTATTAAAAAAAATTTAGTTCACTATAATCAATTTTATGGGTGAATTTAGTATAAATCATTTTTATCCTTAAAAAATCATTTATCTCTGAAATTAATTTTCATTGTGATTTTAATTATATTCGTAAATTAATTTATGCCACTTCTTTAAATTCAATCATTAAAAATATATTTCATATTAAGAATGATTATTATCGAAACAAATTATAGGGTTGTTTTTTCCCATTATATATAGTAACAGCAGTATTTAATTTTTACCATAGTAAGGTTAAATTGGGTAATTAAGGTTCAAAATAACATGATAAGGACTATTAATTTACCATAACTCTTGAATTAATCATATTGATCAGTTATATTTTTGAAACTTTTATCCATGGTTCTAAAATATGGAAAATCAATTCCATATTTCTTTGATTTTGACCTTTATAATATTTATGTAAAAGATAATGTCAAAAATGACACTTTCTTTCCTTAAATGTATATAATATTTTTTGATAGAGAAATAGACTAATTAAATTTATGATTAAATGGTTATTTTAAAGATATGTTAATTTATTAGGGTAATTTATTTATAATTTTTATCAATGAAATAATCACATTAAATTATTACAGAATGCAAACACAATATTTATTCAATTAATAGAAAAATAAAATAAAGGATTCTAAAAATATTAAATATAATATAATTTTAATTAATTATTATATTCCATAAATTTTATAGATATATATACATATATAACATGGTAGGGATAGTTAAGGGAATATATTTGAATTCCTTTATAATCATGTTATTTGCAATGTCAAATTAAATGAATAGTTGAAATAGTGACATTAATGATATTTTATATCAAATAATATTCTAATAAATTATTTAAAAGTCATAAAAATACTTAAATAGTATAAAAAATAAGATTAATAATCTAAAATTTCACCATTTTTTTATTTTTGATCCCATTAATATATTATAAGTAAAATTATAACCCTTCAATATCGAATAAGTCATTACCATGGTTGTAGTTAGAATATGTTAACCAAGGGGTCAGTCCAAAAGATAATGATAAAAATTGTATACAATCCATGAAATATTTTGGATGATTATATTTATATTGCATCTTTTTTATCTTCTCAAACATGTAATTTTTTCTATGTTTTGACATCATTTAGGCACATATTATTTTATAATATTACATGTATTTCCAAAAATTACATAAATGATATTTTGTAATAAAAGATAATTTATTAAATGATTTAAAATTATGTTAAATAATAAAATTTGAAAATGGATTGAAACATTTTAACAAATACAAAATATGTTTATTTTATGTGCTGATTGTCCTTTTATAATAACTATCACAACCCTTAAATAGTAAACAATTTGTTATCATGGTAATTTTTAAAAGTGAAAAATGAGGGTTAAAAAATGTATGTTTGAAAAAAAACACGTAAAACTATAATATTATTAACTAATGAGATTATTTTTTCTAATAAACATTTTAAATTATAAATATATAAATTTTAACAAATTTTAATATTAAAATGAATATTTATTTATTTAATAAATTAAGAAATTTAATGAATTCCCCTCCCCTAATTATAAAAGGAAAACCCCACTCTTCTTCTCCACAAACTTCAGGTGATATTATTTCAAAAATCACATACAAAAAAATTCCTAACATCCGTACTAAAGTTTTAGTTATATTTATTTGGAATAATACTAATCTTCTAGGGCTTAAAATGTAAATCACATCAAGTTACCTGAAGAAGATGTATAGTTCATATCCAAGAATTTTGATTTTGATTCATATTCTAACTCTATCTAATATTATCAAACAATGAGGAAGTAATAACACCATTATATTCCATATACTGAGATGTTTTTATTTTAATGAACTAACCAATATCAATATCATCTTCCATGAAATAGAAAATGAATTTGTAGTTGGTGAGTATATAGGATCATCGCCTCACGTAATAATTTAATTCCTCCCCGATCACTGCCTCTCATGAATGATCATAATATTTTATTTAATATTTTTATTTGCTATAAATAACATATTAATATTTATAAAAATATACTATATCATCTAATAAATACTATTCCATCCACTAAAAAATGATAATATTACTCATGTGTATGTGTGGACTACCACATTCACAAAGTAATGTGATTCATTTTTAATCACCCCATCAGATAGATAAAATATATATACATATAATATTTTATTTATTGTATAATTATATTTATTTAAATATAAATAATACAAACCTTATTTCCATCGTGGTTCTTGAAAAATGGAAATGTCAATCATGTGTTTTTATGTCTTATCATCTCTAGGACTTTACTGTTGCTCATTTTTCATAACCATATTTCATGATTGATTTTATTAGATTAATTTATGTAAAAAATGAAAATTATTTCATTAATTTTATTTTTTAGATTATATAATAACGGCCGCATTTACCATAGTCATGCAACTGAAGGAATTTTGGACATATGATCTAAATACTATCAAAACATCTTACATGAATTAAAATGGTTAAGTAATTATATTTAACATGGAAATAAATATAATAAAAAGAATAATAACCATTAAAAGGGTTATTAATAAAGCAAATTATTAACTTATGATTTTTACTCAAGAATAAAAAATGTATGTGATGAGTCAAACACAAGGTAAGGCATACTTTAATGTAAAACCTCATTTATAATGTTTTAAATATTTATTTTCTAAATACTTTTCTCCATGTCCATATTCGTAAAATTATTTTACTAATGTATTTATATGGATATGAATGAATTAGAAACAAAATTCAATTTTAATTTCAATTTCATTCTAAAATCGTCAAATAGGAATCCTGTTATGGAGTGTTTTGACAATATTTATAAATGGAACAAATGGAATGTTATATTTTAACATATACAACATCAACGTCTTTTCCCACCCCTAAAAACATTATTTGATGTTTGAATTAGTTTATCAGAATATATGTTTTATTTAAATAAATATCATATTCTACTCAATTATATGTATTAACATTTTTAAAATGAGTTTAAAAATGGAATGGAAATTTCGATACACAAAGATGTTTTTGCTATATGTTTAAAAGTATTTTACAAGGGTTTAATGATGAAAAGGTCAAATAATAATTTTTTTCCATGATATGGTACTTGATAAATATATATTTTAATCTAGTGAGATCAATATGTATTATATGAAATTAGATCCCCACTATATATCTATAATTATTTCAATAATGTTCTTTATCATGAAAGGAAAAATAAAGAGAGTTAACTGATGTAATTTTCTTATGGGTTTATGATGGATCCATTTATATCTGAAATATTTACAACATGGGTTATTAATATAATTCCATAACATACATATGTTCTTGTATTCCTAAATGTGATTAAAATGTATTTCTATGGTTTTTAATGTTTTATTTGAGAAAAAAAGTATGTGCCTTTTTGGTGCGAATTATTTATTTTATACTTTTAAACAATAATGTGATAAATGTATTATATTTTTTTGGATTTTCATGTTTTTTACATGACTAAATTTTTTATTATTTCTATATACCTTAATGAAATTCTTGAGATAATCACATATTTAAACAATTTTATTCAATGGTTTATCGATGTTTAAGGGCATATAAGATGTAATGTTGAAATTCTTGAAGATTAATCATGAAAGGAAATCATATTTTTATTCTAAAATATTTTATATTGTGGGATTGTATATAATGAGAAAAAAAATCATCTTGTAATGTATGGTTTTCTATATAATGGTTCTTTTCGAGTTCTAAAAAAATATTATGTTGTACATGTCCTAATAATAAATGAATGTTAATTATTTTCTAAAGATTCAGTTAAAGGAATGATTAAGAATGAGTCCTTTTAACTCACTCACCAAATCATGTATCCAATGTAGTATCATAGTGTCATGAATATAGAAAAGGACCACACTATTACTTATCCAATAATTTTCTACTCTCACACCTGAACATCAAAAATCCTTTGTTCCCATCACTTTTATATATATCACATCACATATATGGACATATCTTTTGTGGTTTAATATGAATCCTTACCAACCCACACTCGTAAGGTCTAGAATCTGATGCTTGAGTGGTTTATCATCACATCACATAACATCTCAACTGAAGACATATAATCTACTACACTACATTAGGCCCAAATAAACCTGGGTCTTCCCCTCAAATCTCTCTGGAAGTCACCTAGGCCATCACAACAAATCGCATACCTAGGGAATTATAGTATCAGGAACAAGAATACAATCAACCTCATGCCCTCCTCCTACCCACATGACCCCCACTACATATAATATCCATATCACTATTGGGTAATTTCTATCATCAACTCGTATCATCACTTCTGATGGAAGATTTCAATATAGGGGTGTCTTTCCATTTGTGCAACCACTATCCTAGATGTTGGGGAAAACAAAATGAACTCAAAAACATCAGTCTTTGATATAGTTATTCAAATCAGGTTGGGTGTCTATATAATTATCATAAAATATATGATATATAGATATAAAACTATGTCAAACCAATGGGTTCAAAAAAATATAATAGTGTACATTAACACACATCCATCACACTGCACAAGAACCTTCATAATAACTATCATCACTAAATTAAATACACAACAAAAAAACCACATAAATCCCCACATAAGTGCATTTTTTAGGGATTCCACCATTTTATAGACTCATCATGTTTTTAATAACTCCCATTTACTATTCCACTTCACATCGCATTTATGTATCCTACATAGTTATCCATTAGTTTAACTAATCCAATTTCCACATTAAAATTAAATCTGATTACCATTCATTTCAAAACCAATGATATTTTATTTTTATAATTTTAAATTTATTCCAATGATTAATGCCCTACTAACACTACTAAACAACACAAAAACTAACATAGACCACATCGAACCTCACCAAAACACCACATCACACAAACAATATCATCACATCAGTGACCCATTTCAACCACCACAAATCACCACCATCACACAACACACCCACCTCACATCTTCACAATTTTCACACAAAATCCCATATCAAATTTTATTCCATCCTTATATCGCATTATGTCACCACTAGTTTTATAAACTAGATGATCACCATTATCACCCCCACACCATCCTATATCACACTTGGAAACACAATAATAACAACCACACATATCATCACATACCAACTTCCAAAAATTTATAATCAATGGTCAACATTACGTCAATTTATTATTTAGTATGGGTATTAACATAAAATAAACATTTCCATGGGAAACCAATTCTTTAGTCATATAAATGTTCTAGTAGTTTCCATTTCGGGAGATATAAGTATTTCAAACATAAAGGGTATCACACATGTATTAATTATTATATAATAATGGATCTTAATAGCAATAATTTTCAGAAATGTATAAAGGAATGTATAATAACATTATAAATAACAGTAAAAGTAGTAATTTATGAAATTTATCCCCATCCTCAATAAATTTAGTTTGTGAAAATTGAATATATTTATTACAATGACCCATAATATTTACCCAGTGGAAGAAAAAAGCCTGAAATACTAATTAATTCACATAAATAATGATATAATTAGGATCACGTGCCTCAAAAAAGAATTTAAATCCAATATGAACAATAGGGAAAATGAGAAGCAACTAATAAACTAAAACCATTGTATGAAACCTCATATCAACCTAAATCACCCCAAGTGATCATCAAAATATAGACCAAAATATACCCTAGACCGACAAGACAACACCATTGTAAATCCACAAATAAAAATTGAAAGAAAAAGGGGGGATAATGTGAGGAAATTACCATGTATTGACCATAATCAGCCTCCAAAAACCAAGGATTATAGTAAGGGTAAAGGGATGCAAATATCCTCCAAAGGAAACATGGGTTTCCCTAAAAAGGAAGGAAAATATCCAAATGAAAGATTTAAACTAGGAATAAATATTTTAAAAATCTTAATTCACCTTGTTAACATCATGAATTACATATTCATGGTATTAATTATCATACTTCCTAGAAATTTTAACTGTAAAACCAATTTAAGACATATATTATCAAATTATCTAAATTCCACAAAATTATTTCTACATTAGCTAGATTAAATTCAATTTACGTATTCACCTTTCACGTAAAGACTAATTTCAGCATAAAACCTCTCTCCCATTCAAAATTCATGAATCATTAGTTATTTAAAACATGAAACAAAAATTAATGTCATGAATTCCACATTCACGTCATGAACCATCTGAGGCTATTCTATTATAGCTCTGACCTCTTCCAGACCATCCTCAATCCTCCTCCGAACACCATCATCACCCAGACCTGAAATTTAACAGGTTGAGAAGGTCCAAACCATTACAACCAGGATTATTGTAAATTTTGAAACTGAATCCTTAGTTGATTATAGTCATCTTCTTTACCAATAGATCAACCCTTTTATGGAAATATGTACTTTAATTTTTTTTTATCAATATTTTTTTAAACTCTCTCCCCGTATATATTTTACCTCATAAATATCCCATGTGAGTATAATTATATATATGTTCAATATATAATTTATAATCAATTTCATTTTTTGATAAAGTCCTCTATTATCAGTGATTAATCATAGAATGAAAAATATAGGAATAATTTATGACTTATTGAGAAGGATGGTGATGATTCATAGAGGATTTATATGGATTTATTGGATTTTATTTGGAATAAATAATCTCCATGTTAGTTATTATTGTTTTTTAACTGATCTTAAAGCATAATTCAGGTGCTAATGGAATTTTAATAATCTCATATTACTAGAAAAAAGTGAATCCGTCTATTAATTGAGTGAAAATACATTTTAAATAAGGACATGAAATATTTGTATTATTTTTTAAGTTGAAATTGTTTTTTTTTTATAATATTATTTAATAGAATATGATAATTGAAATGTAGAACTTGTGATATTTTGTCTATTTCCTGGTCAAATAAAGTATTTTTTCATCATATTTTTTTATTTATAATGGTTACCAACATAAATGTAAATTAGGAAAATAATTACCTAATTATGGGTCAACCCTACATATATAAAGGTAAATTGACCAAATAATTACAATCATAAGGGTCATAAAAAATATCATTTACCCATGTAAGGGTAAGTGGGGTCCACATATAAGTAAAAATGTTAGGCTGGGAAAAGTATAATGATATAGGGGGGAGATATGTTAAAATACTCATGTCAATACATAAGGGTACATAAATAGGATCACATAGGAGTGAATTGTTTGTATAAGGTATTAGGAAGAGGCTCACATATGGGTATCCAACAAAATATGAAACCTATGTAATAATAAGCATAACATTAAGGGGCTTGTGTAAGGGTATCTTGAATCCTATCTGAGGGTATTTGAAGACCCATGTAAGTGTATGTTTGGCCTAAATGGGATTGATTTTGGGTAATTATCACTACATAAGGATTGATCATATCTCATATAAATGCAAGAAGTAGTGATGAAAATGCTAATTATCCTACTGTTGAGGTGTTACCTCTAGGATTCTATAGGTAGGTTTTCTACCACCAATCATTCTATCATTGAGATGGAACTATTTGGATGATATAGTCAAATTATACCACTAGGTAGACTACCTTCAAGATTTATTTATATATTCTAATGTTTTATTTTTACCATTAAATATGACATTAATGTATATTACATCCATCGATAAATAGAAGAATCTAATATATGACATCACTTTTAATTATTTCATTCCATAAAATGAAATAGAAACAAGCTAAATGCAAGATAAATCGTGATATAGAGGCACATGCATGAAATTACACTTTCTTGAATATAGAACTGATTGAGATAAGTTTCATGGAATAATCGTATAGTGAAGTAAAATGATGATATTAATATCAATGGGTTATTGAGAATGAATATCCCACATAATGAATTTTTTTACCAAGATATTTAATTCGTTTTAAAGGTCATTTTTTCATTCAAAGGAAAATAATATCTTACGATCTTAGATAATTTCAAATAATTCAATAGTATTATAACACTAAGGCCAAAGCGGTATCAGATAATCTAAAAATTCATTGGAATAAAGGTTAAAAGAAGTTGTTGTTTCATATGTTTTTTGAGCAATGTCATTTTATTTAATGAAAATAGAGAATCCTAAAAATTATATTTTTGTAAAGGTAAGAAGAAATATAGAAGGGTCTAGTTTTATTAATAGAATATGTGATGAGGATTTATTCTTGGGTGAATAAGAGGATCCACATGTTTGCCTTAAATGGAAAGGTGAAGGAGAGTAAATCCCAACCCACTATTTAGTTGAAGAATAATATCCCCCAAACATTACATGTGATCATCACATGTAGTCTTACATTAATTTATTAATAAATTCCATGAACCACATATGATTGTGAGAAGAAGAATAACAGAAAATGTGGGGTGACTTCACATATTTACTAGTACTAAAATAAAATAGAGTAATAGTGTATCATATTTATTCGTTGAATAGGAAGGAGGAATAAACTTAGAGTTTTTTTGTTTACCAAACATGGAACTATGAGAATGTTGTAGGTAATAAACACACCTTCTTAAAGTATTTCATTCATGTTTTCACCAATCACATGAATATAAATTAAGAATCAAATACCTTTCATTAAATATATTTAAATTTTAATTAAGGGGTAATTAAGTGAAAATTATATGATATAACACATAAAATAATAAGATGAAATTTCATGTTATAGGTTTTGGAGTAAAAATGTTTAGATTTATTGAAATTAATTTATTTATGTTCCGAAAATTTACCCATAGATAAAATAATATCAAATATATTTTGTGTGTCACTTTCATATATCTAATTGTGGTTGGGGAATTAATTAATAGAAGGAGTATCTATGTAGGAATTAGAAAATCAAGGATGGAGGTGGTGTGAAGTAATATTCATTTAACAAGAGAAGGTTATTTAGATAGTGAACTAATATACGATTTCTGATAATAATTGAATACCATTGATGTTACTTTATTTATTGAATATATTTTATTTTAGGAATAAGATATTATTCAATTTTATTTGGTGGAATCCTTGATCTAACATGTGGTTCACGATTAGAAGTTTACATTAAGATCAATTAAATAACTGGTAGTATAATTATAAAAAAACACCATTGGTGAACTGGTGGTAGTAGTAAAAAAAATCCATATATGGGAAGTGGAAGATAACCTCTTAAATAATGCGTGTAATTTGTATTGAACGTTTAATCAAAAAAAATTAAATGAAAATCATAGAAAAAACTATATGCTGATCATTATAAGGAATAGTACTTCTCATTGCGAGTGAACCTTGTAAAATAATTTGTGTTGTTTAATTTTAATGTTTTATACATTACATTTTATATGATTTTCAATACACCATATCAATTATATTACTCTTAACTATGGATGAGTTACATTTATAAATTGGCCTAATAAAAATAAAGTAAAAACATAGTAAATATTGGGTAGAATGATTCACCACCCACTATATATCCCAACTTGTTTCATCTAGGAACAATAAGTGGTATCAAAGTATAGGTCTTCTTCTAATTGGATCAAAAAAATTAATCCCTTGTTTATTTTAAAAGGTGTAAATGAAGGAAATATTTAATTATTATACTAATTTTCATTTGGTGGAAGTATTAGTGTCTGATCATATTTAAGAAAACAAGAATCTATCTTCCATGTTGTTTAAAAATTGGAAGAAGAGGGTCTAACACATGAGATTCGTTTGTTGTATTATTTTCTTTCTAGAGAAAAAATATACTAAATTATATAGTTTTATTCAAGAATGAGATTAAAATATAATGTTCCAAATTTTACAAATTTAATTTTAGTAAGTTAATTTCATTTTTTAAATTAAAATATCATAATTATCATAAGTTGAAATTTTGGTTTTTTAATGAAAGTATTATTTTTGTAGTGAATGTTGAAAATATCGGGTTTTTGTATAACTGTCACTCCTTTTCATTGATAAAGACACAAAATATTATGTATTTGATTATTAATTAATATAACTATCATATATTTATAAATAATATAACTAATTACATAGGAATCAATATTTTACATGATATTGGTATAAAAAAATTTAGATAGGAAAAGAATATTTAAAAAAAATATTTTTAACACGCTTTTATAGGATTAATATAATTTTAATTTACATCACTTATAGAAATTTAATTTGGTATAATAGATTGAATATTTTTAATAATGATAAATAATATTATTTAATAAGGACAAATTTTTGTTGATTTAAAGTCATAAATTATTTTTTGATAAAATATAGCATATTTGGGATGTTTGAATGGATTATGTTCTAATTCAATAATTATATTAATGAATTGAATATTAAAGTAAATTAATAGTTAAAAATTGATTATAACAGTATTTTAGAATACAAATAATCTATTAATGATCTGAAAATGATAAAAATTTAATCGTAGGACATTTCAAGGGTAAATGGTTGAAAATATCAACCATGATTAATTTATGGGTCACTTTCTATTTTATAGTAACATTCTTCACCTTTAAATAGTATAAATCATTATTTTTTGGTGATTTTTAAAACATGTATTTTGGGATTAAAAGTATGAGATAAGTCTTAAAACACCACATAAATTGGTCTAAATTTTGTTGGGTGAGAGGTATTAGACTCATAACTGTACCATATTTAAAATAAATTAATTTTTTAGACTTTTACAATAATATTAATTTATATTATTTTATATTAATTTAATACATTAGGTAGTTATAGTAGTGCCCCACCACTCACTTATAAAAGTACACTGATCCCATCTCTTCTAAACACCCCATTATGCTAACCAATATTCCCAAACCCAACCCATTAATCTTATAGAGTATCCTATTCTTTCAGTAGAGGTGGTGTTCTTCTAAAAAGAAAACTTCAGGGGTCCTTAAAAGAATTTTACTAATAATAATGGCATTAATTTGATAATTTCAATTGAAAATATAACATCATTTTATACTCAATGTAATGAAATTTGTCCGGAAATGGAAAAAATATAGAGGCAATCATGCATTAGGGTTATTTCATTAAAGGTAAATCCAAATAATGACTATTCGTAGAATAAGATGTATGCTAAATTTTTGAATAATGTAGATGGTATGTTAAATGATGATATAAGGCTTTAAAATGTTCAGGTTCAAGAAGGTCCAATATCATCCTCTAAATCAAAAATTCATCCAGGGGAATCACGTTTTTCTTTGGGTATGATCCATCATGGTCAAAATATACATGGGACTGCCTATGGTTTGGTAGGGTCAATTGTTTTGGAAAAACCTAATATCAATGGTCACTTTTCAAATGTATAAATTCAATAATTGGTTGTGTATTATCTTGAAAGGGAAAAGGTTAATCAAAATAACTAAATTATTTGTGCAGGTGTAGATGTTAATTAGTGTTTGTAAGGGGATATCTCGCAGAAGGATTTGTAAATTGGTATTCTTATACAACCTATATCTACAGGCTCCCCAATATAGGGTTTGGCGAGTCCTTTTTTTTTCTAGGGATCCATAGAAACATGTGTCTCAAAGAACTAATTTTCACCTAGCCACTCAAGATTCTATAAAAAACATTGGAAAATGTGGGAAATATAGTTAGGTATTAGACCTTGATGAACCCAGGGAACTCTTTCATGGATGTTAAATATAGTAAAAGGATGTTTTAGATAAATTTATTTCTCAAGATAAGGAGGGGTTGTCAAAAGTTCCACCTAACACATATTTAACTTAGAAATAATATTCCCACCTCAAACCCACCATATGCAATAGATCACTATAATGAGTGAGGTGTCCATATATGAATAAGTTTTTTTCTCTCTAGTATAACTCTAATGGGAGTGAGGATTATAAGGATCATAATTAATAGGATTACGATCAGTGATGTATCTTTAAATTATCTCATTTACTCTTCTGTTTGACGGAAAGATTAATTATCTTTAACACTATCCTCTTCCCCAATTAATAGTTTTTTCATTTTTAATAAATAGGGTCTCTAAACTATACTATATTAGTAATGATAAATGGTTTTTGAAATTCAGCAAATATATCATATATGAGATTATAAGTATTTATATTGTTCTATTATTAATTAACATAAATTTAAATGTATTATACATGAATTTAAAATAACTTACAATTAAGGTTAAAAATAATATAATGGTTTATTTCACAACCGCAAAATTATTTTGGAATGTTTATGTTTTAGTTTATATGTGAGAAATCATAAAATATTTCTTTTTTAAACCACATAACTTTTAATATCCTATGATTATTTCTGAGGCATTCAATTTGAAGTACCATTATTTCCTAATTTGGGACTCAGATGTCCAAAATATTTTTATAAACGAAATTAGGCATTTCTATTCAATTCATATATGATTATTATTCTTACATTCCATATTTTTATAAAAAAAGTATTGACTTTTTTTTACTATTCTATAATTATTTATTAAAGAAATTTTTACCCTAGTTTGAATTTATGTAAAATGTTTTTGAAGGAATATTCTTTTCATTTTCTAAATGAGGAAATATTTTTACCGATTGTGTGAATGGATCATTTTTCATAATGTTCACTACATGAACAACATTTTTTCACATCAGGAAAACTCTTTTCATTTAATATAACATTATCAATATCCATATTTATTTTAAAAAAAAAATGTTATAACTCATATTTTGGAAAATATTTGATTTTTATATAAGTGATATTTAAATGAAAACGTTGTTTTCCTTAGGAAATACCCAAGTGATATTTATAATGAATATTATCTAAATCAACATAATTTTATTACTCAAATTATTTAATAGTGATATAATTTTATAATACCATATTCTATATTGATCTGTATGGATTATGATCATAAAAATTTATTTATTTATTGTGTAAAATATTTATTTTTGTATGCAGGTTTTATCTTTATGAATATCTATATTGATCATAGATAGATTAATTATTCACACATTACATAGGAGGAATTTATTATAAATTGTAAGTGATGGGTTGGGCACATTATAGACCCACAATGCATCAGTAGGTATCATGTGAAAAAAATGTTTCAGTATTTTGTAGATGTTGGGTCCTGAGAAATCTGCGAAGGAGAATGAGAATCCCCCTAATTCAAGAGAGGATTATACCCAATTTCCCTCCCCAATTTCCCTCGAATAATTGGGAAAAAATATGGAGAACACCCATAAAATTAGCGAAGGATCAACCAGTCCGCATACCAGTCCAACAGTTATGGTACGTGGTCGGTTCAGTAGGTTTCCCCCTCCGTGAACCCCTGTCATTTGTGGAACAGAGTCAGGGACCCTCCACGGGTGCGAAGCAGGATGGGCGCCAGGCTATTTCACCATCACGAACCACCCTAGCCACAAACCGCGTCAACCGTCCTGGACCACGTACGTCTTCGTTCGTGAAACAAAGGCGGAGCCCTGCACGGCCATAAAGCACTCCCAGAACAAGTTTGGTTCGTGGGGAAGGTTCATTCAATGCCCCTAGTGATTCGGATTGACCAAGTCATTTGTAATCCAGGATGTCAGTCATGGGCCTTAGAAAAAGGTGCCACATGACCCCAGATACATCTCCTTCTCCACTTTATAAAATGACATTGAAAGGGACAAGAGATCAATGGATCAGAGACGGGTGGAATGATTTCGGAGGAAGGATATTAGGATCTCACAAACAGCGAAGTTCCAATTCGCGAACCAGAATAGGTATGAAGTTGGAAATGAATTAATAAGGAACCGAAAATGCATAACAAATTGGTGAACCATGAACTTCAAATAAAAATAAAAAGAAGACCGAGAACCATTTCCCCTTTGTTGATGCACTCCCCACAGACCAGGGAGTTTATGACCTTTTTCGATCCTAAGTACCACGTAACACCCTCCTACGCAGGCGAAGCCCTAACCAAAGAACCCCGACCAGTGTCGCCCTTGGCTGATGCTGCTCGCGTGAACTCCCCCACGTACCAACCTGGTACACGGGCTGAACCCGAAGCCGCGTACCACACTGGTACGTGGGGTGCCTATCAGTTTATGTACAACCCTGGTATGTGGAAGACCTCTCCAGTTGTGTAGAACCCCCCTACGTGAAGGGATACACTCTCCATACACTCGTGTGTCCAGCCAAATCCTTCGATGTTCCCATCCCCCAAGTCAGATAATATCCTAAAAAACTGGCCCAATATTTTGCAACCCCCTCATTGGCCCACTCATCGGCCCCAAGCCAAGGCCTGCACTGAAGCCACCTGACCCGTATGATGAAACCTTCAGGTGCATCAGCGCACTGACTTGAGTTCACATACCCACGGTAAGAAAGGTCAAAGGGGTTTCTCCGGCCCTTGAGTGGATTCCTAAAGCATTCCTGGGTTCACATTCCCATGGTAATGTAGGGTCCGAGCCCAGAGTCCCCTTTATACATCTCCACTCACCAGATTGGGGGACCCTACCTCCATTTCCCTTCAACTCCATTAGTGAGCACTTATACCCTCTTCTGGGAGTGAAATGGAAGCCTCCTTGGCGTATTTCCACAGCCCTTCTTGAAAAGAGGTAGCACCCATGCACCTCCGTACTTCCTCGGTGCCAAGAACCAAGAGGGGAGATGGACACAGGGGTATCCTTTCCCTCTCCCTCTAGTATTTTTCACCATCGGGTCTCCATCCTTGAGTATGTCCCAATATCCATTTCCCTAGGCCGCCCCATGTGTAAGCCCCACTCTTCTTCCCACAGACGCACCTTTCGCGACGTGATAGTCAGGTCTCTGCTGCCTCTTGTTTCTAACACTGAGCATGACTCACGTGGGCTTAGAGTAAGCACCGACCCTGACAACACATCTTGCGAACTATGAGGAATTTGATCCATGTCAAGGAATGTTACATAGGAAGCCTCCATGAGGTTCAATCCCATTACCCATCAGACCCCCAGTCCATCATCACTTCGGTTCTCCGACACCACCACCTGCGAACTATGAGGACTTTGATCCATTTCAAGTCATTGTAAGTAGGAAGCATCCATGAGGTTCAAGCCCACCACCCAGTCATTCCGACCCCTTAACGTTGGTTCACTAACTCTATGGGCTGCATTAGAGTGTAAGCCCAATCCACCATCTCATAGGGTCACCTAATAGTGTAAGCCCCAATCCTTCATCCCACATGACGACATACTGCATTACTGATCTACGTGGACACTGATTCATCTCACGAGGATACGTAGGAAGCCCATATCATGGGTTCAATCCAAATTCTCATGTCGTTATCCACCCCCCCTGAATGACAATAAACTCCAGAGCGCCCAATAATAAGGCTTCAAACCTTTTTCGTCTTAATGAGTCCAAAATCCTCGGAGTAATTAATACAATGAGGGATGGTAAACCCTAGGCCTAAATGATTTTTAATCGATGCTTTTAGCTGACCATTTCCAACCCAGGGTAATTCATGGATACTATGCTTGGGTATAAACCAAAGATTCTCGAACATATGAATAGTTATTAAATCTATAAGAGAGTCCCAGAATAGGAAATAATTTCCCCCTAAAAGGGTGCGATGAGCCTGACTTCCCATCCTCTAGACCAATATGAGTTATTAAGCGTTGCTAGATAAATAACCCATCGAAAGCCTGCATTTCGAAAGAAGGACCACATATCGTTGGATATGGAACCATTGGGAATTTCGAAATGAAGACCAATATACCCGATTCGAGGGACTGAGCGGAGTTCAGCCCTCCGTGAGATCGACAGTCGGGCGCATTGGTCAACTCCACCCGATTTGTCACGAAACAAAAAATGGTGAACCCGCCCTGAATCATTAACCAATCATGACAGATTTAACCTAATATCTCTCTGTGCCTACTTATACTCACAAGGAGGTCCAAGAAAGGACATTAATTTCTCATGGGATCACGAGATGCTGCTTTGATGGGTTTGTTGTATGTATTTGTTAAAATATTTTACAGGTACCACTTAGAACTCCCTTCGATCCAATGGAATCCCAAAGGAACTCAAAAGTGCATGCTTCAAGATACATAATAACCAGACTTCCTCACTAATGAAGGACCCCATCACCAACTCAGTGTCTTCAACGCTGCGTCTCAGATGCGTTGATTTGAGAGTACCACTTGAACGGTACTCTCCCGATGGTGGAGGCAACCATGCATGCCCTCCAATCCTTCAAGACCCTCCGGTCACCTGCCCTATAGTGGTCGCGAAAGCAGAACTAGACAACTCCTATTGCTTTATCAAATCATTTTGGGAGTCTATCCCCGGAACGAGACAATACGTACCTCCCTTATCTTAGGAAGGTAGATGAGGTCGACACTGAGGACTTCATCCCTGCTGAACGGGGGTTCCACTCTAAGGCACCCTACGGAAGACGTCATTGCAGTTACGCCATGACTGAATATCCTCACGCTATGGAGGAGGTCACCCTGAGGATCCAGGCCCACGCTCCCCAAGCTCTGGCCCCTCGAACTACCCGATGAGGGCATAAAACGTACAACCAGGGACCGGTCATCACCCTTGTCCCTGAGGAGGAGCTCCACTACCCAATCATGGAGATATATCATGAGTAGGCACATACACATGTCCACTCCTCTAAAGTTCGCTATCCAGACATGGTGTCATCATACGTTTAGGCACACATCCCCGACGAGCTTTGTCATGCCCGTCACTCACACAGGACGAAACCTACCCAACATGCACCTTCCCCTGCCTAGGGTCATGAAGCCAGCAACCAGACTTACTGGAGACCCACCACTTTCAGAACCAATTCCTAAAAGATGGTCCTGACGCCTACCATCCCGATATGGTGGCGATGAACAAAGCCCACCATCTAGATGTGGTGGAAATTCGTAGGCGGGCACATCTCCCTGCCAACAAAGGCCACCGACTCGATATGGTGGGAAGGAAACATATGCAGGGCCAAATCCTTACAGATACAAGTAAAGTTCGACATCCCGATGTGGCATAAAATGGAGAGATAAACCGGCATATCCCAGCACAGGGGTAGATTCGTTCACCTGCCCCGACATAGGAGAATTGTTTGTACCCACTGACCACCAGATGACTGAATGAGGATATTCCCACTTTGATACTGGAATGGGATTTAATGCCCATTCTATCCAAAGTTCTCTCTCTGCATATCCTGAAAATGATGGAGTAGCAGGTATCGATCCCAGATCATATCTTGCAGACTTGATAGAATATAATTACATCAGCGACAAGAGCAAGGACTTGGGCCCATGAGCCCGTCTCCCCAATTAATGCGACTCATCTAAGAGACTAGATATCCTCCTCAGAGTATATATGCATCCCTGCTTCCGCCCAGGAGGGTCTTAGGCCATATTCTGTGATTCAAGGGCAACCGGATTCAGCATCTTCACTTGTTCCAACTAGGGGACACTTGTCCATCATGGTGGATGCTCCAGAGTACGAATATATCCCTGATAAAAGTCAATATGTTCGTCAGAATATCCCGACAACAACACAAGACCAAATTAGAAAGGGACCCAGTGGTTAAGGTCGTTATCAACAAGATACGGTCCCCACTGCCTGTAAGAAAGCACCCCAAACAGGCTAAAGGCAGCCGAAAAATAAAGATCGGGTTCATGAATCCGCTCTACTAGAAGTTGGGGTTCCCGATACCGCTAAGCACATATCAAAGGCTCAAAACCCTTCCCACCCATTACCATATTATGAGAGTGGCAGTAGCAATTACAAAGGTCCACCCCACAATATCGAAACCAGCAGCTCTAAAGGTCCTCCCCAGAGAACCCGCGGGGGCCTCCCCCACGGGCATATAACAATCGATCATGAGAGGTTCTCTTTTGATGCGATTCACGGTAGCCCTATGCGTGACCATAAGATCGAGCAGCAAGAAGGTCGTCCACTAGCTGTGGTCCACCATCAAGGTCCTCCCCGGGGTATACACTGCAAACACTCTCCGTGCAGTGGGACCACAGATTATGATAGTAGTCCTTGCTATCGTAATTGAAACTAAGGAGGCCCTCACTGAAGTGACGTCTCATGACAACAATAAGGCCCTCCCCTTGTCATGGACTTCCCTAAAGGTCCGCCCCTGGGGTTATGTTAAAACGATACTCCCCAAAGCCAGGTATTAGATCACCCTGGTAGTCCTCACCACTCTGATAACGGTGGTCCTCCCTGTAGAGACGTCAAGCAACGAGAAGGCCCTCCCCTCACTGTGGTACATTCTGAAGGCCCTCCCCAGGGTGTACCCTGCAGACATTCTCTCTATGGCAGCTATGTTGGAAGTCCTCACCATTACGGTAGTTGTGATGGTAGTTCTCGCCTCTATGGATGCCATTGCGAAGGTCCTCCCCACAATGGTCCCATGCAATGAGAAAGTCTTCCCCTTATCGCAGTGTGTCTTGAAGGTCCTCCCCAGGATACACATCGAACGTCAAACCATTATGGTCATCCTCACCATGATGGTGGTTATTGAGAAGGCCCTCCCCAAAACAATGATATGTAGCCAGAAGGTCCTCCCCTTGCTGTGACACACCATGGAGGTCCTCTTCAGGGTATGCATTTAAAATGTCCTCTATGTAGTGAGGCGTCTAGCTGTAATGGTTCCCTTGACTTTATGACACAGATAGCGGAGGCCCTCCCCGCCTAGACGCTGATCAACTAGAAGGCCCTCTCCAGGGTGTACCCTGTAGGTTCTCTCCCTTCAACAACTATGATGGTATCCCTCACCATCACAACTTCCATTGCGAAGGTCCTCCCCATAGTGACATATCATATCAACAAGAAGGTCCTCCCCCTGCCGAATCAAGCACAGATAATCCCCCATATGCCGAGGAACTCATAAGGATGGGATCAAGCATGTCAGATTCCCAGCTAGTCACCAACGACACCCTTCTTCAATTAGGAGGTGGTCTGAGGCTACGTTCATCATCTAAACCCTCTCAGAATCACCCACATGACGATTCGATACCTACCAGCTGCACTACCTCTAACCACACTATCAGTGAGCGCCTCAGTTGGGCCTACCAAGTAGTGGAATCATGATAAAACACTATTTTATTGAATATTTTATTGATAATAAATGATATAATTTCTTCACATTGTGTTAAATATGTAAAATTTGATCGTATTTGGGATTATATCATTCATTTGAATATTTGTTGAAAATTCTAGTTTTACCCTTTCAAAATCACTGTAGTATTTCAATCATAAATATTTTTATTTGAATTATTTGAACCTAATATTTTTTAATGGTGTTCCTTAATTCATGGGATACAACTTTTATTCAGGACACTAGATCAACAGAATGCATTTGTATGGAGTAATTGGGTTATAAAAGCAAAGGTGGTCTCGACACGCCAGAATGGAAAAGATTCTGTATTTCGGCCATAACCCTTTCATCTGGAATTGGATTGAGACCAAATATTGAGAGGAGATAGATTACCCATATCCGAACATATGATCCTTCTGGAAGAAGATCTTATTCATTCATTTCTGCGGTCAAATGGCTGGTGCAATTTGAATGAAAATATTTGGACGAATTTCCACATTCACAGTTGAAACCACAAGTAACCTCTCCTCCCCTCCCCTCAATAAATTAGAGATTTATCATTTTTAAGGGTTTGTACGTGCATTGGTAATTTTAAGGCATAAGAGAAGAGGTTTCACTCTAATTATCCAACCATTTTAAGAGGGGTAGCTCTTGAAGCAAGGATCCACTTATCAAGCCTTCCTCTTCTCCTTCTTCTTCTTCATGTTGTAATGATTTTATTCTTTCAATAAACACTTAGTATGTCTTCCATTTATTCTGTTATTTTCAATTTTCTTCTTCTCTTAATATTACTAATTACATTGGAATCAATAGTGGAGACGAGATTGGGTTCTACCCTTTTAATCCTTTGCTTATGTAAAATGTCTCCACGATGACCACACCACCCATGGAAGAGTAGTTATTTTAGTGATCGATCTATCTTATACCCTCTTCATTTAATTATTTTGAATTATTTAGATACTAAAATTAAATTAATAGGATCCATGAATTGGGTTTTTAAATTACATGAAACTACGCAAGAAATTGAACAATTAACCCAAAAACATGCGAGGTCGAGATTTTGTGTAAATTGTTAGAGCGCAATCCTAATCGGTAATACAAGACCACACGAGATAAATTTATAGAGTTCAAATATAATCCCTAAACACAATTAATCATCATTTCCATAAGGGATATGTGCCTTAATTAACCACTGACCATAAGCTATCCTTAGAACAACAATCAATGCAGGGTGCTGCGATTGCGTGTTCCGAAGCTAGCCTAGGGTTTAAGTAATTTCATCCTCGTCGTTAAGTTAACTCCCTTGGGGTTCGAGGGTAAACAAATTAGGGGATCATAATTAAGTGAATATTTATTTATATGATAATTATTAATATGTAAATGAAGAGGTAGAGTTAGATCGATTACACCTTTTAAAATATTTTCTATAAAAACATCTTCTCGTTGTGCTTTGTTAATCAACTTACATTTCAAAATTATAAACAAAAAAAAATATCTTCTTCCAGAAAACTTTTTCTAGATTTATAAACTATAAACACCCTCCATACATTAAACTAGAGTTTTAATTATATTATATTTTATTTTTAGAATACCTTTAATAAGTTGTTAAATTCACTTCCTCTTTTGAGAGATGACCGTTGTCAGCCACTCTACTTTACCTAAGTAACCTAAAACTGAATATCATTTGAGGGCGCCCAGGAAAGTGCTCTTTCAAATTGGAACCGTTTTTGGGGAGTCAAGTAATTTATTCAACCATTTATAGGTATTTATTTTATTTTACATTTTATTATTTTCTTCCCCTATCTCTTTCATATTTCCCCTTTCTCATGTTTTAATTTTTTTCTTTCATCCTCTTCTTTTCTTTTTGGCCCATCAACTAAAACTTCTAATTTTTCTTATGTTCCACTTTTTATATTTTCATTTTTTATTTATTAAATGAAATGATCCCGAGTATATCTTTGATCTTGACCCTGAGATAGAACGTAGCCTTTGAGCTTGAATCAGACAGTCTTAGTCTACGGGAAGCTTCAATATTCAACCAGTTGGTGAAGTCACCCTCTTTCAAAACATTGAAATTGGAAGAAATTAAAATTCATCCATAAAACAAGAACCAATGGCTAGAAAAAATGGAAATGAGATAAATAGAACCATTTGATAATTGGCTACACTTGATATTAATTATCAACCAAATTTTATTGCATACTCAAATCTCAAATTAGACTGTGATCTAAAATCTGGGTTAATTCACTTACTTCCAAAGTTTCATGGCCTCTCTGGTGAGGATCCCAATAAAAATTTGAAAGAATTTAATGTTTTTTTCTCAACCCTAAAACATGGAAATGTCTCTGAAGATCAAATCAAATTAAGAGCATTCCAATTTTCACTTGATGGAGCTGCAAAGGATTGGATTTACTATTTACAACCTGAAGATGTAACATGTTGGAACAATTTGAAAAGACTTTTCTTACAGAAATTTTTTCCAGAATCGAGGACCACTTCCATTCGTAAGGCGATCTTAGGGATCAAGCAAGAACAAGGGGATTCAATGTATGAGTATTGGGATTGATTCAAGAAGTTGTGTGCAAGCTTACCACATCACCAAATCAGTGAGAAACTACTCATCCACTACTTCTATGAAAGACTCAAACCTATGTAGAGAAGCATGGTGGATGATGCGGTTGAAGGATCATTGGCGGACAAGTCACCAATAGATGCATGTGCGTTGATCGACAAAATGGCCCAAAACTCCCAACAATTTGGTGATTTAGGTACACCACATGTCAGGGGAGTATATTAGGTAAGTCCTTCTTCTCTTGAAAGTCATTTGATTGATACCATGTTGGAATAATTGAACACTATGGTGATGAAGATTGCTTTGGCTCAAAAGACATCCCAACCCCCTCCTTCAATGTCTTGTGGTATTTGCATTGAGACAAGCTACCCAACTGACTCTTGCCCACAACTCCAAGAAACAGAAGATTGTGCAATAGTGTTTCTTGGGAGACCATATCAGTAGCAACAACAACAACCATATCCCCAAAAGAAGTTTGATCCAACATAAAACCAAAGGTGGAAGGATCAATCAGACATGAGGTATGGCTCTGGGCAACATCAAAGGCCCTCTGTTCAACCAAACTTCTTGCAGACTTCACCTTACCAACAGGGTTTCCTACAACCCCAATGGATATTCTAAGCTCAAACATCAACAAGTCAGAAAAAAAGGGAATATAAAACACAAGGTAGACTCTAACAATGAAGATATTTTGAAACAAATTGTTCTTAATCAACAGAATTAGCTGAAGAGTCTATGTTCGGAGTTGATGGAGTTGAAGACTCAAATGAGCCAGATTGCCACTACCCTCCATAAACTGGTAAGTAGGAATTCTGGAAAACATCCTTCCTAACCTACTCCCAATAGAAAGGGGAATGTCAATGCCATTGCATTGACAAGCGAAAATCAAACAAGTGATGCTTCTCCACCAATCATTCGATCGGAATTAATCTCAACTCTAGAGAAGCCCCATTCAAAACCAACTGATGAGCAACCCAAGGAGAAAGATAAAGGTAAGAAAAAGATTAATGATGTTCCTCCTAAACCTCTTCCCTTTCCAAATAGGGTTTTCAAACCAAGAAGATGGCTGAAGAGGAGATGGAAAAGGAGGTTTTGGACACATTCAAACATGTGGAGATCAACATCCCTCTACATGAATCCATTAAACAAATTACAAGGTATGAAAAATTCGTAAAAGAACATTGTAACAATCAAAGAGGGATCAAGGGAAATGAAAGGATCATCCGTGGAGGGAATGTCTCAGCACTTATTACACCAACTATAGCAATGCCGACAAAGTGCAAGGATCCAGGGACATTCAATATCCCATGCACCATAGGGGAGTTTCACTTTTCAGATGCACTTTGTGATTTGGGAGCTTCCATAAATGTCATGCATCACTCTATATTCTCTTCCTTGCAGGTCGGTGAGCTAAAATAGATGAGAGTAGTGGTATAGTTGGCGAATAGAGATACGACATATCTAGCGGGAGTCCTTGAGGATGTACTTTTTCGTGTAAGAGACATGATCTTCCCAACAGATTTCTACGTGATTAACATTGATGATGATCAGGTAAGCTCTCATTCCCCCATTATCATAGGTAGAAACTTCCTCAAAACTCTAGAAACTATCATAAATGTCAATGAGGGTACACTATCCATGGAATTTGGGGATGAGGTTGTGATATTTATTGTTATGGATTCCATAAATTACCCCCCAGAGGATCATTATTCATTTGTTATCTCCCATTTCGAACCACCATGTAAAAAACCCATGGAATTTGGTTGTCCTATTCTTAGTGATATTATGAGTATTGGTTTTGATTTAATGTCTAAGAGAACTCCCACAACCGTTTCTAAGGAACAAGACTCTCTATGATTTGATTTTGAAATGGAATCATATTCTAATTTTGATCTTGTGAACTCTAATTATGACATGGTTGTTGAGTATGCTGAAGGATTTGATTCTTTATTCTCTGATTATGATGATTTATATTCTGATACTGATACTCTTTGTGCACATATTTCAGTTCCTTCTTTGTCTCCATCCATACACAAACGCCCTATACTGGAACTCAAGCCATTGCCACCAATTCTCAAATACTCATACTTGTTATGTGGTGACAAATTACCTGTTATCATTGCTAATAATATCCCTGTTGAACATGAAGAAAAACATTTGAATCTTTTGAGGGTGAACATCAGGGCAATCGGGTGGACCTTGGCTGACATATCAGGTATTAGCCCCTCCATTTGCACGCATAGGATTCTTTTGGAGGATGGGGATAAACCAGTGAGGCAACCACAAAGGAGACTCAATCCAACCCTTCTAGAGGTTGTTAAAAAGAGGTTGAAAATTTGCTCAAGGCATGTATAATTTACCCTCTTTTTGACTCACAATGGGTTAGCCCTGTCGAGGTTGTACCAATGAAAACTGGTTTTACTACTATAAAAAAGGAAAATTATGAGTTAGTTACTGTTAGAGAACAAAACAGTTGGCGAGTGTGTATTGATTATAGGAAACTAATTCAATCCACTCTTAAGGACCATTTCCCAATTCCATTCATTGAACAGATGCTTGAGAGACTTGCAGGTAGGACACATTATTGCTTCTTGGATGGTTTCTCTGGCTATTTTGAGGTTCCCATTGCAGTAGAGGACCAGGAGAAGATGAAATTCAGCTGCCCATTCGGTACCTTTGCTTACTGAAGGATGCCATTTGGACTTTGCAATGCCCCAGGTACCTTCTAGAGATGCATGGTGAGTATTTTTTCCAATTTTATTGAGACCTCCATGGAGGTATTTATGGATGATTTTATAGTGTATGGGTATTTATTTGATGAATATATAAGTAGTTTGGGAAAGGTGTTGAATCTTTGTATTGAGAAGAATCTGGTCTTGGACATTGAAAATTCTCATTTCATGGTAGAGCATGGTGTTGTTTTAGGTCATGTAGTGTTAAAACATGGCATAGAGGTTGATAGATCTAAGGTAGAAATTATTTCATCCTTACCCTATCCTTCATGTGTGCGTGATGTTAGATCTTTCCTAGGGCATGCATGATTTTTTCAGCGTTTCATCAAAGATTTTTGTAAAACTGCTCTTCCTATGTCATGATTACATTAAAAGGATTCTGATTTTGTGTTTGATGATTTTTGCAGGACTTCCTTTGATGAGCTAAAGAAGTGTCTGACCACTCCACCGAACATACAGCCCCCACGGTGGGTGATTACTTTTGAGCTTATGTGTGACACCTCCAACTTCGCGGTTGGAGCCGTCTTATCTCAGAGGGTAGAGGGATGTTTACATGTGATCTTCTATGCATTGAGGACACTGGATTAATCCCAATCAAATTACACACCCATGAAAAAGGAGTTTCTTGCTGTTATATTTTCTTTAGATAAATTTCGTTCCAATTTATTAGGCTCTAAAGTAGTTTTTTTCTGAACATGCAGCTCTGAGGTAACTCTTGAAGAAGCCAGATCCAAATCCCAGGTTGATCCGATGGATTCTCCTTCTTTAAGAATTTGATATTTAGATAAAGGAAAAAAGGTGTCATAAATCTTGGTGGCGGACAACATGAGTAGGCTTACTCACACACTAGGGGATGACACCTTGGACCAGGTACCACTTCAGGACACTTTCCCAGATGAGCATCTCTATACCATCTCAGGTATGCATCCTTGGTATGCTGATTTAGTTAATTACATTGTTGCCTCTGAAATCCCTTCAAATTTGAAGAAGCGTCAAATTCAAAAATTAAAAGGTGAGTATAGGTTTTATGTGTGGGATGATCCTTACCTCTGGATCATGTGTAGTGACCAAGTCTTTAAGTGGTGTGTTCCTGATCATGAGTTTGAGCCTGTTTTGCATTTTGGTAATACAATTTTTTTTGTGGTGGACACATTGGACCCCAACGGACAGCTAGGAATGTTTTGGACTATGTATTATTTTTTCCTATCTTATTCCATGATTCCCATGTGTTTTTTAAGTCATGCTCTCATTACTAACACACTGGGAACATTTCTAGGAGAAATGAGATGCCACAACAACCCATACTATTATGTGAGATTTTTCATGTATGGGAAATTGATTTTATGGGTCCTTTCACTAGATCATTTTTATTTTTGTATATTTTGGTTATAGATTATTATGTGAGTAAATGGGTGGAGGCCAAGGCCACCGGGACTGATGATTCTCATGTTGTTGTGGATTCTTTCAAAGCGCAAATATTTTTGGAGGTTTGGAGTACAGAAGGAAATCATCAGTGACCAAGAGACACACTTCTGCAATTGGAATTTGGCTTCTCTCCTTTGAAAGTATGGGGTGACACAGAAAACATCAACACCATACCACCCCCAAACAAATGGTCAGGCTGAGGTTTCAAATCATGAGTTGAAACAAATATTGGAGAAAACTGTGCAACCAAATAGGAAGGATTGGAGAAAGCTCTTGGATGATGAATTGTGGCCTTGTAGGACAGCATACAGGACACCCATTGGTATTTCCCCATTTCAGATTGTTTTTGGTAAATTGTGTCATCTCCCCGTGGAAGGTGAGCATCGGGATTATTGGGCTATAATGAAATGCAACATGGATTTGGCCCAAGATGGAATCCAATGGAAGATACAAATTCAAGAGCTTGAGGAGATTATATTTTATTCATATGAGAACTCAAGGATATACAAGGAAAGATCAAAAGCAGATCATGATAGAATGATATAATAAAGGGAGTTTCATGTTGGAGAGAAAGTCCTTCTCTACAGTTCATGACTGAAGCTGATGCCTGGTAAGTTGCATTCCAGATGGTTAGGTCCTTATGTTGTGAATAATTTATTTCCTTATGGTGTAGTGGAGATCATACAAGAAGACACTGGAAGGAGATTTACAGTCAATGTGAAATTTTTTAAGAGATACATTGAGGGACTTCCTACTGATGCAATGGATTTTATGACACTGCATGACCCTATCATGACTTGAGCACATCAGGTTGTTCCTAACCCTTTATCTTTTTTATTCTTTGTCCTATATAAAATAATACATTTCATGTGCATATATCATCTCATGGGTTCACATTGATGATAATGCAATATGTTTTTGTGTATGGTAGGGATCCTTTTATATTAGTAATATCAATTGTTTTCCTATTAAAAAATTAAAAAAATAAAAAATTGTGTGTTTTTCAAATTTTGTTTGTTTATTTTTCAATTTTCTGTGTGTTTTTGAATCTTTTGAGATGAAATGCTTCTCATTACCATTTTTAAATCCATATCAATGGGTGAAAAAAATTATCTCTTGAAACTAAGCTTAAATGAATGCTGAAATGACATTGTTTCAAGTTCAAATATTTAGTAATTTCATGAAAAGTACACTGAATTTTGAATCTCATTCCACATCTCACTATCTTTATATTTGAAACCACTTTCTTGTGAGGATTCTAAACCATTATTTTCATATTCTTTAAATTCACCTCACTTCTTGAGAGAACCAAACTATGCTTGATTTAACCATAATTTGATTTATTCTTGTCAAAACATGAGGGTTTGATGTACTTATGTTTAAATGATTGAGGAATGTTTTTGGTATTAAAGCCCCTATTTCAAAGAATCCTTTTTTATAATAGCTTACCATGAACATCTAATCATTTTAGCCCTTATAATCCATGAAAACTCTATTAGGTTAGCCACATTACAAGCCAATTTTCCCTATCCAACCAACTCTTGAAGTGAAATTGCATAATCTAGTTGAGCTTAAGTGTGGGGGAATCTGTCTTGTGTTGCTCTACCACATTTTGTGATACTTGAAGTAAAAAATTAAATTCTAAAGAGATGAGTTTGATGCTAAAGAAAAACATTATATTTAATGTTGTGCCTTTTTGGAGGTTTCATGATAATAGATGTTGTGCCTTTCTACAGCTTCTAATAGAGGGGAAAATTTGTGCCTATCTGGAGCTTTTAAGAAAATCCTGTTTGAGAAGAATGAAATTTTTACTACTGAAATGTTGAATGGTGAGAACAATCCTTTATTATTCATGATTATGAACATGAATCAATGCTATGCCGATTAAGGAGGAGTCCATATTTAAGTAAAAATTAGATTAATGCAATTTTGCTTCAAAAAGAGTCAAGCCATCCTCATTTAGCCTTAGAATTTTTCACATCAAAATCATACCAACGAAAAGCCATAGAACAACCTTGAAAAGTTCTCATGATAAAATTATTTCCTCAACTCACATCGGGTAGTGATGTAGGAATTTTTCAAGCCTATGGTGACACTTGTATGAGTTTGGATGAGAAAGACATTGCAAAAAAAATATTGATTGACATTTGTGTGATAAAAGAAAATTCAAGTGGGGTAAGTGTTTTGTGCATTGGTGTATAAATAAAGTGGAAATATATTGAATTATATAAATGATGAAATTGAAATAATGGTTTTTTATGAAGCATGATATCTTTTTATTCTTGGTGTGGAATTGATGGATCTCATTGATATGTGTTTTAAAAAAATTTTGATATGATTCTGATGTTTACTTGATATGAGGTTTTGCCGAGGAGTGAAAAAGGGTAAGTGTGGGGGATTTGATAAAACACTATTTTATTAAATATTTTATTGATAATAAATGATATAATTTCCTCACATTATGTTTAATATGTACAATTAGAAAGTATTTGGTATTAGATCATTCATTTGAATATTTGATGAAAATTCTAGTTTTACACTTTCAAAAACACTGTAGTATTTCAATCATAAGTATTATTATTTAAATTATTTGAACTTAATATATTATAAATGTGTTCCTTACATCATGGGAAAGAACTTTTATTCAAGAAACTAGATCAAAAGAATGCATTTGGATGGCGTAATTGGGCCATAAAGTCAAAGGTGGTCTGGACATGCCAGAATGGAAAAGATTCTATATTTCGGCCATAACTCTTTACTATTGGCTTGGATGGGGCCCCAATTTTGAGACACGATAAGGGAACCATATCCTCACATATGAACCTTCTTGAAGAAGATCTGATTCACTAGTTTTGGTGGTAAAATGGGCAGTGAAATTTGGATTAAAATATTTGGTCGAATTTCCTCATTCACACTGGAAACCACTTGTAACCTCTCCTCCCCTCCCCTCTATAAAAGAGAGTTTTTATCATTTTTAAGGATTAGTACGTGAATTGGGAGGTTTAAATAAGAACATAAGAGGTTTCACTCCAATTATCCAACCATTTTATGTGGGGTATCTCTTGAAGTAAGGATCCCCTCATCAAGCCTTCCTCTTCTCCTTCTTCTTCTTCATGTTGTAATACTTTTATTCTTTCAATAAATTCTTATTTTTATTCCATTTATTATGTTATTATAAATTTTATTCATCTATTAATATTCCAAATTGGGTTGGAATCATGATTGGAGACGAGATTGCATTCTACCCTTTCAATCCTTTGCTCTTGAAAAACGTCTCCACGATGACCACACCATCCATGGAAGAGTAGATTTTTAGTGATCGATCTATATTCTACCCTATTAATTTAATTATTTTGAATAATTTAGGTATTGTAATTATCATAATATGATCCATGATTTTTTTTAAATTATAAGAAACTAATCATGAAATTGATCAATTAACATGAAAACATGCGAGGTTGAGATTTTGTGTAAATTGTGAGAGCGTGATCTGAATCGGTATTACAATACCACACTGGATAAATTTGTAGAGATAAAATATAATCCCTAAACAAAATTCATCCTAATTTATAGAATTTATATGTACTATCATTAACCAATGACCATAATCTATCCTTAGAACAACAATCAATGCAGGGTGCTGTGATTGCGTGTTCTGAAGCTAGTCTAGCGTTTAAGTAATTTCATCCTTGTGGTTAAGTTAAATCACTTAGGGTTCGAGGGTTAACAAATATGGGGATCATAATTAAGTGAATATTGATTTAAATGAAAATTATTAGTAAGTAAATGAAGAGGTATAGTTAGATCGATTACACATTTTAAAATATTTTCTAAAAAAACATCTTCTCATTGTGCTTTGTTAATCTACATACATTTTAAAATTAAAAACAAAAAAAAATACAATCTTATTCCAGAAAACTTATTCTATATTTATACACTATAATAAACCCCCATCCTTTAAACTAGTCTTTTAATTCTATTCTATTTTATTTTTATAATACCTTTAATAATATGTTAAATTCACCTTCTTTTTTGAGAGACGACCTTGGTTAGCCACTATGTGTCACCTAAGTTACCTAAAACTGAATATCATTTGAGGAATCCCACGACAATTCTCTTTCAAATCACTAGCGGAGGAGTATACCAACATGTTTCACCAGTGGAAATGACTGGACATAGATGATATAGCAGTTATGTTTTGGCCCACGACCACCTCTCAATTTGACATACCTAGAAAGTTGTCAGTGGAATGTTGGCACAACATCCGCTCCAATATTTGGAAAACCCTCTACCAGTTGAAATCAATATTCATGCCCTACAATGGGTATGTTGACCACATCAAGATAATAGGGGACCTCCTACATCACATCGACCTAGAAGCCCTTTCTCCTGCGCGACAACCACGACCTGAGAGGTGTAAAGGGAACATTGAGTTAGCCTGCCTCCATGCACTGCACTTGTTGCGCCCCCTCATTGGTGACGCTCTAACAAGAGTCCATATCATAGGATGTGGAGAACATGGAGCTCTGCATTTCACTATGCTGCCTGCCCAAAATAACCCGTTCGGCCTAATATCTTGAAACCCCATCACGTCAAAACAGTGATCGAGTGGTTTCCCTATTCGGGAAAAGCGACACACCCAGCAAAAACCGGCCTTGAGTAAGTCCCATAAGCATCAGGCCTGATGGGAACAAGAAATTAACAAACTCTTGAATCATGCCATAGAAAGAATAAAACATGCCTCTCTCCTAAGAGAGGCCAATCAACAGTCATTGATTGCCTCCCCAAAGGGGATTGAATCACAGGTGAACTCGGCATTGGATCCAGTTCACCCCTGAATGGGGGAGCAGGAAATCAGGCAGGTAGCGATAGCAGTAGCCACTTCCGCAATCCAAGGTCAACACCAGAATATAGGTTTGGGGGAATTTTTAACAACAAATTCCCCTGTAAGATCAATCAAAAAAGGAGGATACTCAGCATCCAGGGAATGGAGCCAACCCCAGCCCTCGGGGATGGAGGCATTTTTACCACCTCAACAAAAACATCCCCCACCAGAATCGGTATTTTCTCGTCTAGAGAGGACAGTCAAAATAAAAGGTTCCTACCCTATCTCATCTGTTTAATCACCATCCCCTTCAAGAGGGAGGCATACCGTAAGGTAGCATCAAAGAACTCTCTGCGTCACCCTTCGTGAAGAAGTCCAAAAGTAGTCCCGGGACTGGAAGGGGAAGACCAGTAAAAGGTGTGGGAGATCCTCTTCCTATTTGGAAGATGAAATATCCTCCACCCCATGATATTCATCCATCAATTCCAGGGAGGCTAACCCCACGGGTGAAACATGAGATGATGAAAATCCAGATGGATCGGTAGACGATGATTTCGGTCAGGATGTGACTCACAACGAACCACCAACTGTGCACACCCAGAACCAGAGGGCCACCCTAAATATGGTCGCCCTTCCAGCTAACCCTCCTCCACTTACACTGCAAGCATCCATCAAGGATAAGAACAAAGGACCGGTTACCCTTAACCTGTCTCCTCTACTCGATAAAAACGATCCACTTACGCTCAAAGAGAGATTCGCTCAAGAGGAAGAGGAATTGAAAGAACTGAGGATGCTTAATGACTAGCTACTCTAGAGGAATCATCTTATTGAAAGCACTTACCAAGAAGAGGCACACCTTGCACTCCCAGAAATTGAACCTCAATGACTCAGGTTTGCCCCGCCCAATGAGGCGCCCGGTCCATCCAACAACCTAAACCTAGATTTGGGTGACTACCAGGACATCCCTCCACCCAGGAAGCAACTGGAGAGAGTACATCTGAACCATCCGAAGGTGTCGCCAATGGAATATTCACCCTTGGTTCCGGTCGAGCCGGATCCTCAAGCAATGCCTCGGGCAACACCAACCCAAGACCATTCCAAACAGGATGTAAACCAGGGACTTTCTTGCACCATCGAGGAACTGACAGCTCGATTGGAAGAAATGGAAGGTCGACACACTCTGATATAGCTAGAGCGAAAGCCCTACCCAGATTGGGTGAGCAACACGCCTCCTCCACCCAATTTTGGGAGCCCTGTATTCCCTATTTTCCATGGATCAGGCGATCCGTAATAGAATTTGATGCACTACAAGTCTTATTGTGACCCTATGATGGGAACACCAAAACAACAAGAAGTAGTGAAACTCAGATGCTTCGTGCGGTCCCTATAAGGTTCTTCCTTTTTCTAGTATACTAATCTACTAGATCAGTCTATAATGAACTGGGAAGAGCTTCGGTAGTAGTTCCTGTTCCACTTCATCTCAACGCTTCCTAAAACAATGATCAACGAACTCATGAGTTTCAAACAAAGGGAGAAAGAAAGGGTCTTGGATTTCATCTCTAGATGGAAGGGTCCGACCTACAATCAGAACATGCCAATGCCCCAAGATGAAATGTTGGACATATGTTTTGATAACCTTCGAGATGATCTACAAACACCACTCATACCAGTGGAGTGCACCACTGGATTTTGAAATCTCTCTGTTATTGCCCAGAGAATTGAAGACTCCCTACATCGGACAGATCTGAAGTCTCGAATAGCCTCACATGATCCTAGAAAGAGAACAGTTAGAGCTGATTCATCCTCTGTCACGCTCAAGCTAGCCCCTACGCCTGCTCTAATACCTAGGCCTCTAGAAAATTTCCAAGGTCCCCCTGTATATCAATGGACGCCTCTGACCATGTAGGATGATTAGAGAAGATCGAAGCAGAACCAGTTCTAGGAACAAAGACACAAAGTATACCCATTCTGAGAGGACCAAGTCTGCGGCTAATTCATTGTCACCATGAATTTCAACTTGCTCCGCCTCCTGGAGCCAAGGAATCCCGAAGAATTTGGCCACAATGACAGGCCATATTACTATCCCTACCATCCAATGTTAGGGAATAGTATCCAGGAATGATTTGTCTTCAAAGACCTCCTGCAAAGGATGGTACACTCCAGGCAGGTCGAGTTGGGACCACCCCCACCATATGTGACATATATTTCTACCACCGACTCCGAAAAAGGGGAGGGGAGACAGGAAGTCACCAGAAAAAAGGGGCAGAAATTTGATAACTGGGTGACATAGAAGACTGTCAACTGAGCCCATGGCATACTCCGAGCTCAACTACAGTAGCCAGTGTTGCCTCCAAAATCCCCTAAAGTCGTACAACTGATAATATCTGCCTCAAAACCCTCCAAAATCCGTTCATCCAGGCGTAATCGAGAAGCGAGGAGGCAAACACAAGAGGATAAGTCCGCCACGAGGGCAAAGATAGCCCTGACACTATCGGATTTTATGCCCCCAAACTTGGCGCCACAGGCACCGACCCACCAAACGACACCCTCAGTGACAACTGACCAGGTTGACCTGTCATGGGATGAGGAGATAATATTTGGTTCAATAAACATCGTTCATCTGATTGAATCATTCCCTGACGAAGGATAGGGCTACGAACATGATTTCCCAATGGTAGGGGCTGGGAGGTGGAATCGCAGAAGTAGGGGATACTAAGGGAGACGCAGTAGCGACTGAAACCAACCCTATGGTTTTAACCCGGCCCAAACCGTTAATATCGCGGAAACCAGGGGGAGATCCCTTCAACAGACTCAACAAGAGAAAGAATATCCCTCCACCTCCACAAGAGGCCCCTCTGGCCCCATCATTATGAGATACCCATCTGAGGGGGAACAAGTGTCTAACTACCTAGTGCGCGCAAACAGACCGGCCGAGACGAGTCCCCTGAATGTGGAAACACCGTCGACATCTGACCTTGTAGCTGGTCCCTCATCAGCACGTACTTCAACTCCCAAGATTCCTGCTAATACTATCCTGCCAAAGGAGAAGCGTTGGCCGTTGGAGCACAAGTATGTTAACCTTAAGCATTTGGCATCAGTACCAGCGAAACTATCAATCTTGGATTCCCTGATATTTTCAACAGATCTCAGGGAGGAACTTATAGAACCCTTGCTCATCACCTAGGAGTTTCAAGCCGAGGTAGCTACTTCTGAGATTTACTGGACGGAGAATGGCCCAAATGAATGCATTATGGTGATTTTCTTCACCGATCTGAATGAAGATTCCATCATACAAGGACATTGCAAACCACTATATGTGTCTGGCATGCTAAATTATGTTGAGATCCGCACAATCTTTATTGACAACAACTCTGGAGTTAACCTCCTTCCCCTACGGACACTTCGTAAGTTGGGATAAAGTGAGTATGATTTAATACCCTCATCCACAAATTTATTTAGTTAAAAAAAGAGTGAATAGAATCCAGTGGGGAAATCAAGATAAAAACCCATTTTGGAGACCTTGTGGCCTACTCAAAATTACTGTTTGTCCAGAAGAACACAACATTCAATGCCCTCCTTGGAAGGCCATGGCTCCATAAGCACATGGCCATTCCTTCATCCTACCACCAGTGTATCAATTATTGCATCAATGGAAAAACTGGGATATTGCACGCTGACAATGCCCCTTTAGATCTCTCTGAGTCACATAACATTGATGCCAGGTTTTATGAGAAAAAGAAAAATAAGCCTTCGCTCGATGGTAACGACTGGGTTCTGACTCCAAATGGTCTGGAAATGGTTCCGGATGACCCCCTCAAGCAGCTCGGTAGAGAATATGTGCTTCCCATCAACCATGTTGAGAGCAGGATTTAATGTCTGGATACACACTCATCTATCCTCATGAATCCAGCCATAACAGCCAAGCATAGCAGTACAGAAATGATCGCTAACCCTCAATTTGGGGACGTATACTTGAGCAGGGACGCCCGTATTGCCTCGCCTCCAGACCACCAAGAGCCCGGGCTGGAAAATCTCTCCCCATCGGATCAAGAAGATGAGAATATGGGGGAATTAGAGGAGGAATATCTCATGGATGCACCTCCCATATTTGAGGAAGGTATCTCCAAAACCGTGGACGAGCTGAGGGAAATAAACCTGGGTACTGAGGAAGACCCGAGGCCCACTCTCATTAGTACAACCATGTCTCCCAAAGACCACGGGGTATATACATATTTCTTGAGGCATTACCGGGATGTTTTTTCCTGGAATTACACAAAAATCCAGGGACTTGATCTCGAAGTGGCGACACACCGCCTAGGTCTTCCAGAAGACCATCAGGGCTATAAACAGGCCGCCAGAAGGACGCACCCCTCACATGATTGCAAAATAGAGGCTGAATTCAATAAGCTAATTAAATCAGGCTTCATTCGGGAGGTCCAATACCCCATCTGGTTGGCCAACATTGTCCTCGTCAAGAAAAAGAATGGAAAAATCTGCATCTACATCGATTTCAGAGATCTCAATCGGTATTGTCCAAAAGCAGATCTCTCGGTCCTGATTACCGAGTTATAAACCAATGCAACGTCCGGGTATGAGGCTCTCTCTTTCATGGAATGTTATTCTAGGTATAATAAAATTCGAATGGCCTGAGAAGATGAAGAATCCACTGCCTTCAGATCCCCTCAAAGAATATTCAATTACAGGGTCATGCCATTTGGTCTGAAAAAGTTGGAACCACATATCAACATGTCATGCATCGTATTTTTAAACCATTCTTGGGGAGATTCGTAGAATGCTACGTGGATGACTTGGTGGACAAATAAAGACAGCACTCAGATCACCTGTCAGAACTTGAAACCATCTTCAACAAACTTCGAAAACATATCCTGAAGATGAATCCATTGAAATACGCCTTCGGGGTTACCTCAAGGAAATTCCTTGGCTTTGTCGTATGCAATCGTGGCATCGAAGTCGACCCTGAAATGACAAAGGCTATCATTGGCCTGACACCTCCACACAATCTCATTGAGTCGAGAGGAATCCAAGGGAACCTGGCCTACTTCAGGTGGTTCATAGCCAACCTGGCGGGAAAATGTTTTCCCTTCACCAGGTTAATCAAAAAGGGGGTTATGTACCAATGGACAGAAGATTTCCAAGAGGCATTCGATAGCCTAAATAATTACCTCTTAATCCCACCGGTTCTCATGCCCCCAGTTGAAGGAATACCTCTTATCCTATATGTGATGGCCCTAGAGTGGATACTGGGATCCTTCCTTGCACAGAAAAAATGACATCGGCAGTGAAAACAGTCTCTATTACCTCGGCCGAACCATGATCAACACTAAAACTCTATACTCAATCATCGAGAAGAGTTTTTTGGACTTTTCCTTCATAGTTCAAAAATTTCGACATTATCTACAGCATCATGAAGTCCATTTGGTCTCACGGAGTAACCCGCTCTGGTACATCCTCAATCGCCCAATGCTGACCGGGCTCCTATCCCGATGGGAAATCATCAGTAAACATTTTGACATCCAGTTTGTGCCCCAGAAAGCCATCAAAGGCCAGGCATTAGCTTATTTTCTAGATGAGACCCCCTCGATATGGACCACTGCACCCGACATCGAGTTACTAGATGAAGATATATTCTCGGTTCAAGTGGATTTCCCATCATGGGAAATGTACTTTGATCGCACATCTCATTGTCTGACAGGGAAAAGGATGGAGGATGCCAAATTTAACAAGGTCTGATATGGGATAATACTCATGTCTACAGAAAAGGTTGTATTTCCATATTTCTTCCTCATGTTAGAAGGATGTATGAAAAATGATATGGAGTATCAAGCCCTAATTGTAGGCCTATAGATGGCACTCCAGGCACAAGTACAACACCTTAAGGTAAAAGGTGACTCGGAACTGGTCATCAAGCAATTCGATGGTGACTATACTATTAAAATGGAGGAGCTTATTCCCCTATTTGACCATGTCCGAGGGTTAATGGAAGAATTATCCACAGAACCAACATTGAACTATATTACCTGGTCTTAGAATACCCAAGTTGATGCATTAGAAAACATGGCCACAACCCTAGCTGACCCAGACCAAGATGAAACAATAATCATTATTTCCCATCATTGAGTGGTCATGCCATTTTTTTCCGAATAAGACGGATGAAATCAACGAATTAAGTCCTATCCCTTAGCTATACGCTCCTGTCACATGCTGGATAACCCCTATTGAAAAGTACCTTCAAAGGGGAGAACTTTCATCAGAAAGGATAGAATGAGAGAAAATACGGAGAAGAGAAATTAGCTTTGTCCTATAAGGTGGCACATGTCTGCAAGAGGTCCTCTACAGACAAGGCCATGACAGAGTCCTCCTCAGATGCATTTATGGAGAAGAAACTACTGTTTTCAGGACTGAAGTTCATGCCGAAGTATGTGGTGCACACCTGTCAGGGTCTATGATTTCCCTTCAGGTTCGAAGGCTTGGGTACTATTGGGTCACCGTGGCACGAGATTGCGAGCACTTTACTACAAAATGCCACTCCTACCAAATTCATGCCTACTTCATACATAAACCCTCAGAGTTACTTCATAAGGATAAGTACTCCTCACCATTTCCCATCTGGGGAATGGATGTCGTGGGACCATATCCTCCTGCCACGACCGAAAAAATGAAGTATATCCACACAGCAACCGAATTCTTTTCCAAATGGACAGAAGATGTACCCCTCAAGGAAGTTGAAAAAAAATGTTTTCAACATTTTGAAAACCTATATCATCACCATATTTGGAATCCCCATACAATACTGACGGATAACAGCACCAAATACTTCTCTCCTAAATTGGAGAAACTGTAAAAAGAATATTTTTTCAAGGCTGACCACTCATCCCGCAACCATGCAGGGGCCAACGGACAGATAAAGGCTTTCAACAAGACCCTATCCATCATTCTCCAAAAAATGGTGGACAAATACAAGAAATCATGGCCGAATAAACTCCTTCATACATTGTGGGATTATCAAACCACAATCTGCACCACTAATTAGGCAACTTCGTACTCATTAGTATACGTAACATAAGCAGTCCTTTTCATTGAGCTCCAATTTCCCTCACTCTATGTTGCCCATTGTGAACAATTATCCATCAATGAGAAATCATAAAAATGGATAGGTGAATTGGAACAGCTGGATGAGAAGCAGTTGAACACATTGCACCATCTGGAGGTATATCAGAATCGGATTGCACGATCCTTAAATAAAACGGTTTGTCTTCGGTCTTTCTTGGAAGGAGAATTGGTGTTGTCCTTTGGACCCCGACGATACCCGCAAAGAAACCTCTAAAGATAGAGCCCAAGTGGGAAGGAACATATGTTATACACAAGGTCTACTCCAAAGGAGCATATTCTCTGATCTCCATGGCGGGAAATTCATAACCGCTCCTAAAAATGGGATATTTCTAAAAAAGTATTTCTCATAATCAAAAACATTTATCATCCGAGCTGTAGGATGTTAAACTGCCAAGCAACCATCATTCTAGCTACAAGACGTTAAACTGCCAAGCCCCAATGGACCAAACCCGATGACCCTAAACTAAGTGTATTTCTTCCTCACAACATGAAATTAAACTGCATGTATTTCAGAGAACTACGTATGACTTGATTCCTTCCTACGCAGGATACATAGCGACGCTAGGGATCCCCATCCTAGCCCAGGAACCCCTAAACAGAATTAAAAAAAAGGTAAAAATTCCCTTTTCCCCCATGTACGGACCAACCCTGTACGTGGTCTATTCTCGTCTGTACTGCATGACATTAATCTGCACTGATAAGAAGGATTGAAAATTCCCTTTTCCCCTGTGTGTGGACCAGACCAGCACGAGGTGTATTATCTTATAAATAACTACGTACGACTTGAATCTTGCTCTCATAGGATATGTAGTGACGCCAGAATTCCACATCCTGGCCTAGCCACCCCCAGATAATGTTAGAAATGCCCTTTTCCCCCGTGTACAGACCTACCCTGCATGGGGTGTATTCCTCGTCCTTACTACATGACATTAAACTACACAGATAAGAAGGGTTGAAAATTCCATCATCCCTCGTGTATGGACCAGACCTACACAGGGTGTATTATATTCTTAATAACTACGTACGACTTGATTTTTTCCCTCGCGGGATACGTATTGACGCCATAATTCCACATCCTGGCCCAACCACCCCAAATAAAGCTAAAATACCCCCTTTCCCCCGTACGGATAAGAACCGCATGGGTTGTATTCCCCAAAAAAATACATGAGGCTTTATTGCTACCCTTGCCAGATATGTAGTGACACCATAATCTTAAATTCCAGTGCAACCACCAATAAAAGAAAACATAGGTATGTATACTCCTCGTCCATATCGCATGACATTAAACTACATGAAATCCCCATTTCACGTCTTTTCAACTTTGTACTCACCGCATGAATTTAAACTGAATAGACTTCATCGTGACCCACCCAAGATATATGGTGAAACATGATGGGAATACTCCTTGTGCGTTTGGATGCATCCTCTCCATACATCATACTCCATGACCCAGAAAATTGCGGATCCTCATAATCATTCATGGCCATAGAAAGTGGGAAGATATAGACCCATGGACACCATTGAATGACTATGCATACCATGCCCTCAGCGGATCTTCATATTGATAGCCCATGGCCCATCTACCAAAGGCAATATTTCCTCAGGAGATACTCTTCCTATATCTGTATGCTTACCGGCCTCAGGGCCCCTATATCATATCTCCCGATACAAAACTTTATGGAGCAGTGGTTTACAAGTTCATTCCCCTCAAATGTCCAAACGTTTCCATGGTATCCCTACCTGGTCATCCTATGTATCTGCCCATGGTTAGCATGATGATCTGCATCTACAAACATCATGTTAGGGCTAGGATAATTTGACTCGACGGGCAATTGTGGCGAAGATGTTTCTTGTATGCTTGGACACCATTATCCCCATATGCCGAACTCTATTCTATGAGAAATACTGGATCCTCATAATCATTAATTGCCATCGGAAGTGGAAAGTCATCATCCTATGGACACATTTGTATGACTATGCATACCATGCCCTCAGCAGCTCTGCATATTGATAGCCCCTCGCCCGTCTACCAAAGGCAAGATTTCCTCGGGAGGTACTCTTCCTATACCCATAAGCTTATCGGCCTCAGAGCCCCCATACCATACCTCCTGATCTAGGAAACCCCAAAATTATGGTTGACACCCTCATTCCCTCACACTTGTTTAAAGTATACCAGAGCCTCCTAACTCAGTTGCCTTCTAGGTAATTGTAGCAATAGTCACCCAATGGTCTGAACTCTATGACTATTAAACTAAGAGTACTTTATCATTACCGCATGACGTTAAGATGCATAGAGAAAAGGTGTACCCCATGCGCACGATAAATCAGAGCGGTGAACTCTTCGAGTTTTAACATAAACCAAGGACGGTCATCCACGACATGTCCAGATATTTCTTTACCAAATGAAAGACATCAGGGCCTATACAATCGTGGATCCTCATAATCATTTGTGGCCATCAGAAGTGGAAAGTCATTGACCCATGGACACCTTTGAATGATTATGCATACCATTCCCTCAGCGGCTCTGCATATTGATATCCCAATGGCCCATCTACCAAAGGCATGATTTCCTCAGGCGATGCTCTTCCTAGCCTCGTACGCTTACCGGCCTCAGAGCCCCTATATCATCTCCCCGGATCCAAGAAGCCCTGGAACCATGGTTTACACCATCAACCCCTCTCCACATACTGGACATGCTAATATGTTCAAGACTAGTCAAATTCTGATCTAGAGTGGCCTTTGTAACTATGTCTTCACCGCATGACAATTAAAACTGCACGGAGCATGTCTTTTCCACTTGGCGTGAAGCTGCAGTGACCAAGCACTAAGAATCAATGGAAATGCCTCCAATTACAAGCATTTCCCCATGTCTAAAAATGTACCATGTCCTCGCTGCACGATGTAAAACTTCACAGCATCTTCAAAAAGGCCCCTCGTCCTCACCGCATGATGTTAAACTGCATGGGATTTAAAATGCCCTCTATCCTTGCCATATGACATTAAATGCACAGTCGAACCTTTCATGGGTTTAGTCAAGAATTGAGGCTTTCCTCTATCCCTCAGTGCACGAGATAAACCTACACAATCCACCGTCTCACACCAGCATGAGGAGGGATTACTTCACACATTCCTGGGAAATTTAGCCTAGATGATTCTTCTGTATCCAAGTACCATCTCCTCATAAACCATACTCTGTACTCAGAAGGAGCTGAAACCTTGTAAGCCACCCCTGGTGGTCCCGAATCTCAACTTCCCTCAAGCTGCTCAGCTATCGTGAGAAGACAATCATTGACCTAAGGACAGTTTCGCATGACTATACATACCATGCCCTCAGCGGCTCTGCAGATTGATCACAACTGGCCAGTCTACCAAAGGTAAGACTTCCATAGGCAATTCTTCTCTCTGTACACCTCTTAGCCTCTGAGCCCCCATATCCATCCTGGGATTCGGAAAACCTCTAATCTATAGTTTACCAACCTCTTTCACAACCCTTCCAGAATACACTGGAATGTCTCGGACAAGATTACCGTGAACTAGGAGAAGTCATTCCATTTGAAAGAATGTCCAAGAAGCATGACATTAAACTACGCCAAGCTCCAACCATTCTCCACGCTAACTAAATGCATAGGACAGGGACCCTACGTCCACACTATTGATTAATATAGATGTTTCGAAACCCTTTCATATGTCACACACCCTTTCCGAGCCACCCTGGGTGGTTTTCATATTCTCCAAGCCACCCATGGTAGTTTCCATAAGCCGGAATTCCATGAAGTCCTCAGGACATTAGAAATGGATAGTTATTGACTTAAAGACACCTTTGCATGACTATGCATACCATGCCCTTAGCGGCTCTGCATATTGATCACCCCTATCCCATCTAACAAAGGAAAGTCTTTCTTAGGTGATGCTTTTCCTACCTCTACACATCGATACAGCTCCCATACCTTGAGACAATGCTCCCCTACATTGAGACACGCCATTCATGTTGTTCAAATCTAAACATGCCCCCCCCCCACGTGTGTCTGAAGGGTATTGAGATGTCTTTTAATCAAACAAACTTCATTGGGGACCTCACCCCACCATATTTGGTCAAAGATGATCCACCTAAAACATAAGTAATGATAGTCTTGTCAGAGGTCTTTAAACTGCTTGCAAAAAGAGGCGCAAAAGCCTGTTAGGCCGAAAACCTAAAAAGGGTGACCTAAGAAAAATCTGAGCCATATCCCAAGATGCGAATAGCCTCATACTCAAAAACATGGTGAAAATACTTTCCAGCCTGAGCATAGGAAGCACACCGTGGCGCACCTCATAACCCCATGAAAGGTAGTCACCCGCCTCCATAACCGTCCAGTAAGAACCTGGGATAATATGTAATTATTGAGAAGTATGAGTCCTGGTGCACTTGATCTCCCGCATAGGACCAGTGGTCTTCAAAAATAACCCTATCCATGTGCTAAAGGGGATAAGAGAGTGGGCACTCAAGGGCGAACTCAATGACCGCTCCTCCATAAACAGCAGATCCCTCACCAACAAAGGCACCCGTTCGACATCGTCCCATGCGTCAAGGGTGGGAAAAAACTCATCATACATCTCACCAATGATCAGATTCCCTCTCGGTTGGTAGATTTCCCATAAACTAATAACAACTTCACCATTGGAAAGCTGTAAAGTGTTAGTGCTGGAACAGCCATGATCGAGAATGTATGGCAGGATCGAAGATGGTGGGTAAACACATACTGGGAATCCCACACTGTGGAGTATAGATTTACAGCTTCCAGTGACTCGAGGAACTCCCGTCAATGATAACGGACCCAGAAGGCCCAGGCCCAGTCATTTGAGAAAATCCCACCGGACCGAAGATCCCACCTGGGAATCCATCCAGCATCAGGATCCACTCGAGCAAGGTTGATCAAAGAGGGGTAAATCTTGAGGAAGACCTTTTGGGAGAAGCCCTGAGTGTACCAATCACTTTGGGTCCAAACAGAGCCTCTCAAAATGAAAGTGTCTTTCAGGTCATAATCAGAGATCATCTCTCCTGATTGGGTTAGGTTCTCTTGAGCGCACTTTGGAAACACTTCCAAGAAAGGGGACAGAAGACCCGAGAAGATAGGGGGATAGGAATGTCATCTTAAAGGCCAAAACCATAAAGCGGAAGATGGTTCGATTGTGGATATCCCAGAAGTGCGGGTGAGAGTAAGTCCATCAAAACACCATCGTCAGGAATGTTTGGTTGGATAGGGGTTTCTTTGATGATCTCAACTCTATGAATAATACCTAAATGTCTCCCTGGACCAATCGAAAGGGGCTCGGCAGTAGGCCTTGGTGCAGGTCGAGGAGGAACCATATTTTCTCCCTGCATTACAAAAAAACCAGGAAAATGGTTAGTCTGGAATAATAAAATATGGGAAAAAATAACAAGTATATGGCAAATGAATCCATCAAGGAGCCTTCATGATAAGGTCTGCGAGCAGGCCTCAGAAAGTTGGTTCGTAGAGGCTGCATCCCGTGAACCAGCCCTACATGGATGAATTCTGCGGCACTTTTTCCCGTGGAGCATTGGCCAAAAAACCATAAACTAAGATGCTCTGCAGAATCTCAATCCCAGATTTAAATGTTTATGTTTGGAGGACATAAGAAATTTTCAAAGTCTTTAAGATTTTATGTTTTTGGATCATCAAACCCGTGTAGAGAGTTCCTACGCAGCGCATTTTGACTTAATTTTGAATTGATTAAAATTGTTAGTTTGTGGCTAGGAGATTGGTCTGCGGGTGAAGGCAGGCATGAATGAGGAATGGTTCACGGAAATGGAAGCTGGTTCATGGATGATGAATTTTGCAAAGGAGCAAGCAGACGGAGACGGAAAGAGAGCTCTGTTTTCTCGAAGAATCCTGTAAAAGACAAGAGAGCCACCCCCCGTATTTATAGTCATGGTTCCCTACCGGGTCCTCTCTGTACCACGAACTATCCAAATTTCAAGACCACTCTACATTGGAATAGTCTCCTCTTCATTCCGATCAGACCCCATCCCGATAGGGGGAATTTGTAGGGTCTTGAAAAATCCACAAAGGAGAATGAGAATCCCCCTAATTCAAGAGAGGAATCTACCCAATTTCCCTCACCAGCTTCCATCGAGGAACTATGCAAAAATATAGAGAACACCCAAGAAATTGGAAATGTATTGACCGGTCCATGTACCGGTCCAACAGTGATGGTACGTGGCCGGTTCAGCATGCAGCCCCCTCTGCGAACCACTGGCATTCGCGGAACAGAGGTGGGGACCCTCCGCGGGCGCGAAGCAGGATGGGCGCCAGTCCGGTCCACCATCACAAACCACCCCAGTCATGAACCGAATCAACCAGCCCGGACTGTGTACACCATCATTCGCGAAACAAAGGCGGAGCCCTGTGCGGCCGCGAAGCACTCCCCGAACTAGTTTGGTTCGTAGGGAAAGTGCATTCAACGCCCCCCATGAAGCAGATTGACCAATTCATCTGTAAACCGGGTTTTTGGTCATGCACCTCCTTAAAAGGTGTTAAATGACCCCAGATACATCTCTTTCCCCACTCTATAAAAGGACATGGAGGGGGAGAAGAGATCGATGGATCAAAGATGGGTGGAAGGATTTCAGAGGAAGGAGCTTAGGATTTATCAAACAGTGAAGTTCCAATTCAAAAACCAGAACAGGTATGAAGCTGGAAAAGAATTAATAAGGAACTGAAAATGAAAAACAAATTGTTGAACCGTGGAATTCAAATAAAAATAAAAAGAATACCGTGAACCATTGCCCCTCCGTAGATGCACTCCCTGCAGACCAGGGAGTTTATGCCCCTTTTTCGATCCGACTTACCGTGTAGCACCCTCCTACGTGGGCGAAGCCTTGACCGATGAACCTCTGACCGGTGTCGCCCTTGGACACCACTGCTCGCGTGGACTCCCCCGCATACCAACCTGGTACATGGGCTAAACCAGAAGTTGTGTACCGCCCTGGTACGTGGGTGCCTATCAGTCCGCGTACCACCCTGGTATGTGGACCACCTCTCCAGCTGCGTAGCACCCCCAAATGTGAAGGGAACCACTACTCATACACCCATGTGGCCCGCTAAATCCTTCGATATTACCATCCCCTATGTCAGATAACATCCTTCCAATCTGGCCTGGTCCTTCATAACCCCCTCATTGGCCCATTAATCGGCCTCATGCCAAGGCCTCCACCGAAGCCACCAGACCCATATGATGCATCCTTCAGGAGCATCAGTTCACTACCTTGAGTTCACATACCCATGGTAAGTGAGGGAAAAGGGGTTGCTCTATCCCTTGAGTGGATTCTCGAAGCGTTCTTGGGTTCACATTCCCACGGTAATGCAGGGTCCAAGGCCGGAGTCTCCATTCTCCCTCTCCACTCACCAGATTGGGGGACCCCTCTTCCATTTCCCTTCAACTCCAATGGTGATAAATTCTCCCCTCTTTTGGTAATTAATGGGAAGCCTCCTTGGTGTAAGTCCCTAGCCCTTCTTGAAAAGAAGTAGCACCCATGCACCTCTATACTTCCCCTGTGCCAAGAACCAAGAGTGGAGATGGACACAGGGGTATCCTTTCCATCTCCCTATAGGATTTGTCACCATTGAGCCTCCATCCTGGAGTAATTTCCAATCTCCATTTCCCTGGGCCGCACCATGCATAAGCCTAACTCCGCTTCCCACAGATTCACCTTTCGAGACATGATAGTCAGGTCTCTTCTGCCTCTTTTTTCTCACACCGAGCATGACTCAAGTGGGTTTAGTGTAAGCACCAACCATAACACCACCTCTTGAGAACTACAAGGACTATGATCAATTTCAAGGAATTGTATGTAGGAAGCCTCCATGGGGTTCAAGCCCCTTACCCATCGGACCCCCGGTCCATCTCCACATAAGTTCTCCGACACCACCCCATGCGAACTACGAGGACTTTGATCCATGTCAAGGCTTGGTATGTAGGAAGCCTCCATGAGGTTCAAGCCCACCACCTGGTCATTCCGACCCATTTACATCAGTTAACTAACTCTATTGGATGCCTTAGAGTATAATCCACACCCACCATCTCATTGGGTCACCACATAGTGTAAGACCTGATCCATCATCCCACATGACGTTAAACTGCATTACTGAACTACGTGGACTCAGATTCCTATCATGAGGATACGTATGAAGCCCATATCACAGGTTTGATCCAAATACTCATGTCGTTATTTGTCCCCCCTGGATGAAAATAAAATCTAGAGCACCCAATTATAAGGCTTCAAACCAGTGATGTCTCAATGAGTCCAAACTCCTCAGAGTCATTAGTCCAATGAGGGATGGTAAAACTCGGGCATAAATGATTCTGAATTCCGACGTTCAGCTGACCATTGCCAACCAAGAGTTATCCATGGATACAAGGATTCATTATAAACCAAATATTCACGAACATATGAATACATATTAAATATATAATAGAGTCCTAGAACAAGAAATAATTTCCCCCCTAAAAGTGTGCGATGGGTCCGACTTCCCATCCTCTTGACCAATGAGAGTTCTTAAGCGTCGCCGGCCAAATCACCCTGTGAACGCCTTCCTTTGGAAAGCAGTTCCACATATCTTTGGATATGGAACCATTGGGAGTTTCGAAATGAAGACCGATATACTCGATTCGAGCGAATTATTGGAGTTAAGCCCTCCATGAGATCGACAGTTGGGCGTGTCGGTCAACTCCACCCGATTCATCGTGAAACAGTGCACGACTAACAAATTTATATATGTTCACTTGGAATAAGTTTTTGAATGTTAGATTATGATGTATGACATTATGAAATCCATTATTATGAAAATAGCTTTTTATCTATGTGATTAATTATGTTTTTATGTCATCTATGTATTTAGTACACTTATTATAGAATCTGTTATATAGAATATTTTGTTACTATTTTTCTCATCCATATTATTAATGTTTTATTTACTTTATGAAAACATTTATTGTATATTTTTCCTTATTTGGCTTGTAATTTCACCCACTATAATTTATTCCACTCCACAAGGCAGTAATATGGTATATATAAAGGACTTTATGTAATTTCTAGAATAAATAATAATGTTCTCACTAAAAATGTTGTATTAAATTTCATGTTTTCATATATAATGTGATAATCATGTATATATATAGTTCCTAAAGACAACTATAATATTTTATTATTTTGGACATGATCCCTTATATTTAATTCAAAATATTGCAAATTAACCATGGGATTTAGGATTCTAGTTTCAGGTTTCTATAGTTGATATCCGAGAAAGTTTGTTAGAAACCTTGTGATCTAGATTTTGAAAAAATATATTAGGGAACAAAACTAGGTAAAAAATTAAAAGGATATAAATAATTTCATTATTGTATCCAAATTTTTTTGTTAAATTTCATATTTTGTGGTTTTCTTTATAATATATCCCTTTACAGTTATGAGAAATGGACATAGTTTTGGAACATATTCATTTAGGGTTAATAAAATCAAAAAGTGTTGGTTAAGTATATATTGACCATGATTTTGGTTCATAGTTAATGTGTCATTACTACATACCTAGTATAAAAATCTTGAGGGTTATACAAGGTTAATTCACATTTTTTCAAATCTATTATAAACTATTTGAAAATATTTTTTAGATTTTTTAATATTACCTATGATACTAAGAATATGTTTTTAATTTTGGTTATGAATTAATTTACAAGTAATGTTAGGTGTTTCATGAGATTAGTAATTATAAATTATTATTTGAAATGTTTTGATTTAAACTAGTGTATACCATTATTTAAAAATGGTTCCTTCTTAAAGGAATTGAAACTATATTATAATATGTAATCTATGAAAGAATTTCCCTCCTGGTCATGATAATGAACCAAGAGATACATTTGTAGCTTCAGAACTGATATCTATATTATGTTATCTAATTCTAGTTAATAAAAATAACCATGATTGTTTATAGAAACATTCTTATATTCAATTATGTGAAAAGATATTGGGCCACATCTTGCAATAAGGACATATATCATTCATTAGAGATTATCATTCATTATTAGTCAAGAAATGGATAACAACCATTGGGAGGATATTTATACTTTAGAAAGTAATGAAAAGGATAATGTTGTCCTTTGATTTTATATTATTCAAGGGATGCGGGTCAATGGTACTTACTGATTCAAAAAATAAAGGATTATGACCAAATATAAAACATATAGTGGAAGGATTTTAATTTTTTTTCATGGAAAAATATTTTCCACATGATAAATTCGTGCATATGGGGAGTCAATTACTATGTCTATGAAAAAACGAAGTGGAAAATGTTTCTAAGTATAAATAAAACAATATAATGTTACCAGGACATACTATAGACTATATATATAATCAGATAAGTATTTTTTTGATCCGTTATTTTACGGGATACGACCATTCCTACAAAAGGAACTAGTCTCCAAAACCATTACATTATATGAGGATATAGTATTGTGTACTATCTTGAAATAGAATAATTTAACAATTTCGTATGAATTTAATGGTGACCCATATTAGAAGACGGTGTATAAGAACTCTAGAAAAATAAATTTTGAAAAAGGGAAGAACTGATGTTTGAAATCTCCAACTTGTAATAATTGTTTCAAGAAAAAATATACAACATGATTTCTGGGAATGAGTTGCTTCATCATGGATGAAGAGAATGATAATAGTTATCTTGATTTAAATGGATAGAAATATTATCAAAATTTCAATGATTTAATATTAAGGAGATGGGGCACTATGCGAATGAATGTCACACGAATCGAGAGAGTTATCTTCAGGAAAGGCCAACGGAGAGGGGCTAAGATTATGAAATGACTATACTCGATAGTGATGTTTCATGTTATACAGTAGAAGGTGTGTTTCTTATAGCCTCAAATTTATCTAATGATTTATTTTATTCTATATATTTTCACTTTTATATCTTCCATGATTTCCATGAAAATATGATACTTCATTAGCATTAGAAGTAGGTAATTTTTAATCTGGGCTCTTAGTGGAAATATTACATAAGAAAATATATGTCAGTAAGTTCTCATTATGGAATATATACAAAATATATTTGAAAACATGATCAATATACCTATAGTTGAATTTAACCTAATAATTGGTATATTTTTTATCTATTATTATTATTTTAAAATTTATTTCCAATAAAATGATATTACAATTTTTCATAAAGGTATGGAATCCCATAATATTAGTGTGGAGAAAACAGCATTTTAATCACATATAGATTCACATCCAATAGCTCACCATAATTAATTTTATTTAAATAAAGACTATAAAAAATCTATGGAAGGGAATGAGGACAATATAATTAAATAAGGCCATGTTTTTCTTGATTATATATATTTATTTCTTTAAGGACTTCTCATACATCCACCTGATCATGATGTCGAGTTTTTATTGAACACCTCCATGATGAACAAACTATATCCATGACTACCAATAGCATTACTACCATTGATCTAATAGAGTAAATGAAATAACTATAGGAGTTTTGTGATAATGTATTCATACAATAACCTATTTTTCCTTGTGGAGATCATATTCTATTTGGCAGATTAAATTATTTGACTAAAAAGCTGTGTACCAATTTTAAGAAAATCAATGGCATTACCATGAAGAAAGATTATCTTCTACCTTGTATTAATGACATTTTTATCAACTTAAAGGACCCAAATATTATTCCATAATTGGGAATCATTATAGGTTTCATAAATTATAATTAATGAATTATGATACTATAAAGACTAAATATTTTATGAGGTATAGACTTTTTATTTTTATAGTAATTCTATTTGCGATTACTAATTAAAAAATATTTTTATGGATATGATGAAAGGAGTGTTTAAGGAATATATTGATAATTTATTTGTATTATTTATTAATGATATACTATTGAAATACAAGAATTATTAGTAGCATAAGATTAATTTATTAATCACACTCTATATACATATATAGAATGAGTTATATGATAAATTTATTATGTTTGAATTTTCACTTCATGAAGATCCTTTTATTCTCTTTATTATATTTATGAATATTAGTTGGTCCATCGAGCACAATGGTAGTCAAAGAATGGATTATTCTGAAAAACATATCTGGGGTGTGTAGTTTACATGAACTAGTAGGTTAATGTTATTTATTTATTCACAAATTTCCAAGTGTAGAAAACCTATTAACAAGTTGACTGGTAAAGTGGTTATGTTTATGTGGAAAAAGTAATGTAAATAATAATATAACAAACAAAATAAGAGGTTGATCAAAGTAATATTGTTGGAACAACCATTAGGTGTGGATTTTTCAAATATATTTATGCATTATCAAAAGGAAATGGATATTCCCTTATGAAAAATAATAAATTTATTAACTATGTATCAAGGCAGTTAAAAATGTGCAATAAAAACTATCTGACCCATAATCCTGAGTAGGTAGTTGTAATTTATTATTTGATGATATATATAAAAAAAACTATTTGGAGAATGATGTAAAATATTCCAATATAATAATAGTTTTCAGTGCATAATTTCATCATAAGAGCACAATATCGAGAAATAGAAATTGCTAAAGAAACTCATGGATTATGATTTATAAATACACTACCACCAAATCAAGCCTAAAAAGGTAGATGATTTGATGAGTATGAATGGACACAAATATCTATGCCACATGTGGATTGACAATGAATATTTATTTACTGACATAGTGAAGTTTTATATGTAAATTATTAGAAAAGTGGAAAAATTGACCTTTTTATAAGATTTACAACCTCAATTTATTGTAAAAGATAAAAAATTATCATCCCGATGATTGGAATTTTTAAAGGAAAATAAAACCCATGAATTATGGGAAATTAGAAGGCTTTATATTTTTAAGATGGTATTGTAATACATGAAAAGATGTTTAGTGTTCTATCTATACTTGAATTTAATAGGTAATTTTTATTTTATTCATATTTCAAAAATATCTCTATACACCATGGTAAACTAATATTTATAGATATATAATATAATTTTTATAGTGGGATAATTTGATGAAAGAAATATCTAATAATGTGTAATGATTCTTTTTTTAAAATAGGTTATTGTTGAGAGGAAAAATTCTTTAGTAGTTATGAAACATAAAAGTATTTGTATATGGAAATGGGATGACACTTCCAATGGAATGTTTCATCAAATTACAATATAATACAAAAATAATTGATACAGTATGTGTAATTGTTTATCATCTAACAACATTTATACATTTCATCAGTATAAGATAATATATACCACTTTATCATCATTTATGAATCTATATAAATGATGTTGTAATACATAATGGTGTATCAATTTTAGTGGAATTTGATCACGCTTCATGATTTTCATCAAAAATTAGAAAAATTATTTCGAAATTAGTTGATACTGAGATTTATTTGAGCACCATTTATCATATTCAAAATGATGGGTAGTTTTGGGGAAATATTATAAAAATATAGGAAATGTTAAGTTCAAGGTAACTTGAGTTTCAATATAAATAGGATCATTATTGATCATTTATAGTGTTTTCCTATAAAAATAGATCACATTAATTTATTTAAATGTCACTGTATGAAGCATTATATGGAAAGACTTATAATACTATAACATTTTGGGATTAAGTGGGTGAAATTAAACTTTTTGGTCATGAGCTTGTGTAGGAGAAAATTCCATAGATAAAAGTAATTTTGACACATATTAATGCTTCTCAAAGCATGAAAAAGAGATAAGTTGGAAACAAAATTAATGAATTGTAATTTTATTTGGGAGATAATGTTTTCATGAATGTATCTCATTATAAGGGTTTTATAAGGTTCTTTTAGAATTTAAAACTGATGAAAATGAATATCTGACCTCTGGATATTCTAGAATGAATCTGAGTTGTGTATTATTGTTTAGAAATGAATTATATCCTCTATAAATTTTATGATGCATTCCACCTCTCTTTTTTGAAGAAGTACATGTCAGATAAAAAAATTTGATCACATAATAATAATTATACATTGAACCTATTATATCTTACAATGAATAGTCCATCTAGATTCTTGACACTAGAGAATAAGTTTTATGGAATCCGATGACTTGGTTGGTATTGGTATATTAGAGAAATCATATTATAGAGAATGTGACATAGGAACCTGAAGAAGTTATAATGAATAATTACCCAAATCCATTCATGAGGTGACATTCAAAAAATTTAAGGATGTTAATTTTGGAAGAGGGAAGAACGTAACACCTGAGCTTCAACCATACAATTGTTTTATTTATTGGGAAACAATAAGATAATACACACTGTTTTATTAATGAATTTGATTAAAACCAAAAATATAAAATTATATAAAAAGAATTTGACGGAATAAATTTTATTTTGGAAATTACCATATGAATATTATGTTAGGGTAATTTTTTTATTTTTCAAAATGATTTATTTTTCACTGAATAGTTAAATATACTAATTTTTTGTAAAACATTAATAAATTTTAATGGCAAAAGACCAATAATATTTATAATTTTATGAAAAATTAATATAACTAAACTTTAGTAATAATTAATCTAAATAATCAAATATGAATAAACATTATACATGATATGTTTTAAAATAATTACTAAAATACCTAAAAAATAAATCATTAGAACACTGTTTTCTATGATTCTTTATGGGATTATTATTAAATGAATTTCTTACACTTATAGATATTGAATTTCATAAAATTAATTATTTATTTGGACTCAAAATAATAATAATTATTTTATAGGTTCAAATTAATTTTTGTTCTAATGAATAGTTAAAATAGAAACAAATATCACTATGGTAAATGGGTAATATAACTGAAGAATGATTAAAACTAAGTAATAAGGCACCCATTTCTCAGATTAACTAATATTCAGTAGATTTATTCATAGCCTTATCACTTTAATTTTTTGATTTAATTATTTATATGATGCTTTCCTATGAGAATGAACTGTAAAATATTTTATATAAAAAATACTAAATACCTTTATCTAGCATTTAAATATATATTATAAGTTGACATAGAGATAAAGAAATGTTGGGAATGAATATTATTTATTTTTATAATAATAAAAAAAAATTCATGATGGTAATATTTTGAAATCATTAGTGGACAAATATTATCTTAAATGTGTATCCAATGCTGAATAAATATTTATTCAACAAATAGAAAAATAAATTAAATGATTTTAAGGAATATTAAATAGTGAAATTTTTGGTGAATTATTGTGTTGAAATAATTTTTTAGATAAATATGAAAAATTGGGTATACATGAAATCATTATATATTACATTCCATAACAATCAATATGACTTTAATGTTATGGTATATAAATAGCTCCAAAAATGAAATTAATGATATTTTATAGTAAATAATATATCGTTAAGAGATTTAATATTCATATAAATCACATATTAGGAAATTTAAATTATATATTGTTGATAATATCAACCATGTTCTATATATGTGTCACTTTTCCTTTTATTGTAACATTCATGACACCTAAAGAGTAGAAAACTTGATTTTTGTAGTAATTGGAAAATGGGTTAATGAGGTTTATATCTAAGATATATGGTTTAAAACTTCACAAAATATTTTATAAATTTTAATTCATGAGATTATTTCGACTCATACACATAAAATCTAAGAAATATATCAATTGTATTCAACTATTACCTAAAAATTAAATTATATTAATTTAATACATTAATTAATTCTAATCATGTATATCCCCTCACTTATAAAAGGACACCACAAACCTCTCATCTTTACACAAAATTGATTTACATATCCTAATAAAAACCTGATCAAATATCATATGAATTCTATAGCCTTTAATTAGAGGTTCTGTTCTTCGTAAAAGACAATTCCAATGGTCCATAAGAAGGGATCTAATGTAATTCTACCGAAGAAAAACTAATAATATTATCCGAATCAGAAAAATTTATTTCTTGTTCTATATAATATATATCTATTGTAAATATACTGAAATTACTACACCATTATAATAATTAATCATATTATTTTTATGATTATGGTAAAAAAAATTCAATCATATTATAAGTGAAAAAATCACCCTGTGTGTATATACATCATACCCTCTCTAAATAACAGTGTAATTAATTTTTCATAAACACTTTAATTGGATGATGATAAATATTGAAATAATGATTTTACATTATATTCATCATTTAATTATAACTACAAAAATATAATATATCGTTAGCCTTCTTATATTTTACTTGTAAAGCTTATTCATATATGCATACTACCAAATTTATGAAGTGATGTCATTAATTTTCTATATTTCCTTTCAAGGATGATTCTAATTTTTTTGTAATGTATATATATAATATTATTTTCATGATTAATATTCTTTGGGTAATGGAACCATGATCATGATAAAAGTAAAAAACTAAGGAACTGAAAAATACATGTTAAAAAAATTGTTAACTCTCAGAAATGACAATTTTTTTAAGGAATTATTAATAACAGTGTTTTGAAAACATAAAGGTGGATCATATATGATTTTATAAGTGTATATATGATTATAAAATATATTTTTAATAAAATTAATATTATAATATAGAAGGATAAAATAATCTACACAACTTGATGGGTGTGAGGTAAGGGTCTATTTCATAATCTCGTCATTAATCTGAATTATATATGTTTATGTTTCCATTGGATACATTATATGATATTTATATCTTAAAACTAACCAATTTAATCCTAATATTTTTATTTCTGGGTTTTTGATCTATTAGTTCCATTTTAACATCTATTGTAACTCAGAAAGTCTCATAGAATGTTTTAATGGAAAGATGCATTTGTTCCTCACTTCGGTTCAGAATCATTTTTGTCCACTTTAATATATTGTTTAAAATGTTTTCAGAAATGTATTTAATGTTATATAATTATTTTTTTAATGAAATCTTTACTCTTGATGAAAATTTTAATTTTTTTTAAAAAGAAATCATTTTTTCATTTTCAGAATGAGGCACTTATTTTAAACGTGTGAACGATATCTTTGTTTTAACTTATACCACAATAATGATATTTCCCACCATCATGTATATTATTTGAATTGAATAACACATTATAATTTTTCATAGCTATTTTAATGGAAAATTATTTTTCTAATATTATTTAAAATTTTAAATTTTAATATAAGTGATCTCAAAAGGAAATAAGTATTTTCTTATTGAAATATTCTTACGATCTATATAAATTATTTTATCAATGTCAATATATTTTGATGAATATTTTTCTTTATTGGGGAAATTATATTCTAATATTTTCATTTATATCTCTAAATATGGATTATGATAATATTTTTTCAATTTACTCATTGGATAAATATTTGCATTTCATATTCCATATTTTTAATATAAACATCTATATTGATTTTGTATACAATTATTATTCACACATATCATTTAATGAATGCATCATAATTACTAATTCAAATGTGAGTCCCATTATAACCCCATAATATATCTATAGGCCTCACAAGAAAAACTATTTTGGGAATTTTTGTATGTATTACCTATTTAATAATATTGTCTTCGCAAAAGTACTTGATGCTACAATTATGATTTATGTCATTATGTGTTTGACCATTATGAAACTAGTTATTATTATCAATGTGATTATATATATTGTTATGTTATACTTAGATTTAGTCCCCTTTTATAGAATTAGTTATATGGAATATATTATTATTGATTGTCTTAACCATATTATTCATGTTAAATTTACATTATGATAACTTTCGTTGTACATTTTCACTTAATAAGACAATTATCTCATTATTTTTTATGTTTTCCTTTCCCCAATATATCAATAAGGGCTCTATGAATGAATTAATGAATTTTATAGAATAAATAATAAATTTCATAGTAAAATTATCATATTATATTTTATGTTTTCATATGTTGTTTAAGAATCATATTTTTATAGAGTCTCCCAATACTACTAAACAATTTGAAATTATGGGATTTGATACCTTGTATTCAGTTCTAGTTTTCAAAAATAACAACATGTTATAAGTTAAGGGAGTTGGGTTATTAAAGAGGAAAGTAAATAGATTGTGAAAAATATAAAAGAATGAAGAGAAGTTATAATGCTCTTATATCAAATACCTTGAAAATGACCCTTTTAAGGATTCAAGGTCAAGGTGTAGAGATATTGAAGAAGAGGAGTCTATCATAAAGGTTAAATAACTATACTCTCAATTAAAAATATATATACAGAATGTTCCTAGTGATGTAGTTTCATATATACATTTTAACGTGGATATTCTCCATTAAAAATCCCTACATGAATAGAAAATTAATAAATAAAATGATTCATTGGGTAAGATATTCAAAAAGAAAAATTCTCATAAAAATATTTCTGATGAAAATTAAGAATATATGAATTTTCTGTAAAAATATTTCATTAATTGAGATTTTATGATTATCAAACCATCACTGGTGAAATTTTTTTTGGTGAATTAACCCAAAACAGTTGAATCAATGTTCTATGCTTATGGGAATATCATAGATTCTTATCTTTTAGAGGAACTTATATGGTGAAATAGGATGAAATTTTAGTGTAAGAAAAGGCCAAGTTACCTGATGATTTTATTTAAAAGATTTAGGATCAATAATAATTGAATAAAGATACTATTGGTTTTTTAGAAGCCATACTAGAAGTTATATATAGTAGAATCAAAGACCTTGACACCTAATTTGATGAATGTAGTAGGAAACATTAATATCATACTAATAAAAAAGTGATGAAAAATGAAAGATAAATTACTTGAAAATGATCATTTTACTCTAAACATGAATTATTTTGAAATGGAGGTTAAGTTGATATATTTTGAATAGAAACATTTTGGAGCATCATAATCCGCAGAGAAACATGTTACCACAATAAATATTCCATCCCAGAAAGTTGATTTGTTTGTATAAACCATTGATGAGAGTCATGTCACTAAAGAGACTCATATTGGTGGAAATTATAGCTCAAAATCAACACTTTATCAACCTTGTACATAATTATAGAGTAAGGTAACTCATGACCTAGTAAATTATATTTCAAATAATGTTTTCCCATCTCCTTGGGTATGTTAAAATCAATGAGGTGGAAAGATGTGGGCAAATGAAAATAAAAATAAATCCAAAAAAACACCAAGTATTAGTACTGAGAAGATAGAAATATATATCTCAAAAACTGATTCCCCTAAGAAGTAAATTACAATATAGAAATAATAAGGAACAAAATATAGTGATAATAGTAACATAAGAAAATTATAATGATTCATTGGCTACTCTTATTATTGTGAGAATATTGAACATCTTGCTACTATGTGTTGGAAGAACATAACAATGTATAAAGGATACAAAACGAATACATTTAGAAGTATAAGATTTTAATCAATAAATAATCTCATCAAATATAATAGGATTCCATAGATGAAAATTGACTACTATGGTAGAGGAAGTTCCAAATTGCTTGATGGTTTCTATGAGTACTAAAACACATATGGTCATATAGAAGAATATTTTTAGTATTACACATCCATGTAATACTCTTATGTTATTATTTATATAATACCACAATAATACAATATAATGTTAAAAAATAATGTATAAAATTCTAACTTGGGAGATAAAAATATAATAGAATATGATTGTTTTTTGAAAATGATTAAACAAACCACTCCCATGATTATTGATAAGATGGATTTTAGTAATTTCATGTCAAACGCGAAATGGTTTCCAAACACTGCAAGTAGTGGTCACACCATATCCCACTCTACGTAGTCCATGTATAATACGATTAATGGATAAAAGATGAAATCAAAAATAGAAACAATCCATGAAATAAATAAAAAGTGAAAATGTATTAAAAATCCTCATAAAGATGAATTTGATAAGTTACCAATGAGAGGTGACTCAAAAACAATAATAAATCCATGTGTAAGATCTATAGAGGAAAATAAAAATATATAATTACTTATTATTTCATATAATCATGTGAATGCTACTAATGAAATGAAAAACATAATGATACATTCACAACTAGATTATAGGAATAAATGAAAAAAACGATTTCCTACATCAATAAAAACCTGAATTTCATGGGAGGAAGTTAAATATGATGACTCAAGCATTTTACAAAAAATGTGTTGATAGTACATACAATTTGAACATAATGAAATAAATTTTATAACAATTTTAATATATTGATATAAGATTCTTTATATTGAAAAACAAGAATGATTGTGAGATACTTCACTCCTGCTAGATGTAAATATAAATAATTCACAAAAATTAAAAATGATAGAACATAAAGAGTCCTTGATGACTACAAAATCTTGTAATATTAAATAAGTGATAAGAATAAAGTGTCTTCAACAAATTGATGCTAAAAATAAAAGATTCTCTTGGTTGAGAGAAAGTAATTAATCATGTTACACACATTAAAAATCTCATAAGTGTTCCAACTTATTCACTCAATTCATGTCAAATATTTTTTTACTTTAACTTTATGAATTTTAAGGTGAATTAAATTCCCAATAGGATAACCAAATAAACAAAGTTCAATAAAATAGGTTTGGAAAATTATTAATGATTTATAAAAACATTAATTGTCAAAAAATGGTGGATCATCAATATTAAAATATTCAATACTATCTAATGAAACTATTAACTAGGTAAAATTAAGTTATTTGTCACATTTTAGGGGAGAAAAAATATATTAGTTACTATTAATGATTGTTCCATGAATATCAGGATGTTCATGTCATATATAAAATCCTAGATAATGATGGTAACCCAGTTAACCATATTAAATCTTCCTTAGTTATATTAAAAATTGTTCATAAAGGGGGATTGTTGATTTATGAGTACTATCATAGATATTGGGTGTATATTATCTATGCACATTAAATTTTTGATGTATAGTTATAGGGAAATACACAGTATATATTTATTGAAAGAAAATTTGGTTATACTTTCCATGGATGTGAAATATACAAATAGTGTAAAATGATTAATATGTTCATAAACAAAATTGATGTCTTTATGTAATGAATAAGTATTTATATTTCGGGATAGACCGCATAAACCTATTATTGACTACCAAAACACTCAATGTTATGGAATGATTTTGTATCATAGTTCTCATTACAAGTTAAAAAAAGTGATCCTTTAAAATTATTGTTAATAATAGGGGGAATATGCATTGATTTTATTTTGGGAAATGGAATTTGAAACAAAGTATAATTGGGGATTGAAGTTCAAAAATGATTATGAAAGTATTTTGTTTTCAATATACAATTTATAATTAATCTCAATGTTTGATGAATTCCTTTTTAATTATTGATCAATCATAGAAATTAAAATCTGGAATGAATTTGATACCTATTAATTGGATATAGTGACTATGCTTTGAGGATTTTAATAGATTCGATGGGTAAAATTTGTAATGATAATTCTATATGTTAATTGTGAATACTTTTGAATGGGTTTTAATTCCCAAGACATGTTCCAGCCAAATTTTTATAAGGGGAAAAATGTTGTAAAAAGTTAATTCATCCCTTAATTGGGTGAATAATTTTTTTCGAGAAGGAAATGAAACATTCATATTTTTTAATGAGGATAGGTGAAGTTATTTTTTAGAATATTATTCATATAATAGGAAATTTAAAGTAATAATTTAGATATATTCACAATGGAAATAAAAAATAACATATTTATTTACTACGTTTTTTTGTTAAATTGGATACCTATGTAATGGTAAATTGATAAAATCACTACTTACATAAGGCTAACTCCTACCTATGGTATGATTAACTAAGAAAATTATTACATGCCTAAGATTCATACCAAATATCATTTACTTACATACAGGTTATTAGGAAGTATATAATGTTCAACAAGCCTAAATTGGGTGATACATAAACTGACTCTAGAAAACTACATAAAAGTATTAAGGCCACCTTTTAATGTTATATGAAGAGGCTTGGGTATTAATAAATGCATTGCATACGTTTACTAGAAAAATATATCGTACGTGTTGAAATTTGTTTTGTCCTCACTAAGGTTATGCCAGATGTAAAAGAGCTTGCATATTGGTACTTGGAAACCTACATAAGGGAAAGCACAATGTAAATGAGTTTATGTAAGGGTATCCAGTGCTTCATATGGGTTGAATACATCCAACATAAGGGTAAGAAGTTGACATGATTCCAATATTCTTTCTACATCCACGCTTGTTACTTGTGATGTTCTTGCACTAGGATGACATGTATTTGTTTTTTTACCACTAGGAATGATACCATTGAGATGTTACTACAAGGATTTTACCTTCACATGCTACCAACTACTACTACATACATGTACAATTTTTGGTATCCAACTATGACATATGACATTTATGCGTCTATAATACATGGATGAATAGAAGAAAAAATTCCATGATATCTCATTTAATAAAGATGAACATCAAAAAGAAATGCAATCAAGTTAAACACATTAGTAATTTTTAGATAAATTCATATGAATTAAGCCTCACATTGTTTTATATAATATTTATTGAGGCATGGTTCATGGAATAATCTAATAATCACGCAATGTAATGAAATGAATAGTAATTATTATTCATGAATGAATATTCTGTGTAAATAAATAGGTTGTCCAAGATATTTAAATAATTTTAATGGAGATGGTTTTGAAATTCAATAGAAAATGAGATCCAAAGATCATTGACATTTATAGATCATATACTTAGATTATAACTATATGTCCATTCTTGTGTCACCTAATCTAGAAATTCTAGGGAACCAACAATGAGATAAGTTTCAACCACTCCTAATTTTTGTAATCACTCATTTTCCTCAAAGAAAATGTAGAATCCTCTAATTTAATTTTTTGTGTAGGGTAGAAGAAATCTATAGAACTCCCACTTCAATATGAGAAGATCCCTGGAGGCTTTCTTCATTTCGAATGTTGAAAACCCTCATATGATTCACTGTTATCTACATGGTGGAGTAAAGAAATTGCACATTTATTTTCATTGTAATATGGTCTAGCATATACTATAAGTTATCTTCAAATACCATCTTACACAAAGTTCATGAGTAATTCCATGAAGAACATAATATTTTAAGAATAAAAGTAACCCTGAATTTTTATAGACTCATGTACATTATATAATGAAAATTTTAATGAAGAACCATGAAGCATATTGCATCCATGAATAAGAAATAGGAAGTGACTTTGGAATTTTTTAAACAATCTAGAACTATATGGATAATAGAGACAATGCACACATACCTTCCTAAACTAGTGCATGGATGTGATCACTAATAACATCCACATACATTAAGAACCCATGAAAATACATAAATCTATATTGAATTTTACTTAAGGGAGAATGAAGTAAAATATATTTGAGATAACCTATAAAATAATGAGGTATCATTTTTTGTTTTATGTTTGGTGTAACATAGTTGATATTTCTATGAAGTGATTGAATTGTGTTTTACATGTTTATTATTACATTAAATAAAATCAAAGATATTGTGCGTATAACTTTCACACATATTATTGAGGCTATTTACTTCACTAATTGAATGAGTATATATAATATAATTTTACAATTAAGGAAGAAGGTATAGTAGAGTACTATGCTTTCAATATGGGATAATTATTCTGATGGTAAGCTAATATAGTAATACCGACAAGAATGGAATACCATTAACAGTACATTGTCTATTGATGATCTGTTGTTTTCACCATAAGATTTTATTCAGTTTTTTACAGTGAAATCCTCAAGATAACTGGTATATAATGTTAAGATATTTTTTGAAGAATATATTAAATAAATGTGGTACTAAAATAAAAAATTCCAGTCATTAAATTATGGTTCCAATAAAAATAATTCGATAACTGGGAAGTTGATGATACCTACTAAAAACCAGTGTGAAATTTTTAATTCTATTTTGATCAATAAAATATTATAGTATAAGAAAATATGTAAAACAATTCTAGGCTGATCATGATAAGGATTGGGATTTATCATTGATGTCTAACCCTATAAAATATATTTATGTGGTTCTTTATTTCAGTATGAACAATATATGTGAATGTTATTATTGAGAGAAAATATCAAATATATTCCTATTAACTAGGGTAGAGTTTTTAGTTTAAGAGTGGATAATTGAAATTAATGTATAAGCTTGGTAGAATATGGGTACACTAATTCACGCCCCCTCTTAGTGTCATTAAATGGTCTATTTTGGCTCTACCCAGCATGATGTTTAATGAAAAAACTATTTTATCTAGCTATGGTTCGTGATTAGGGTAATTATAACCATGGGTTTTCAAAATATTAGTTGAATACATGATAACATTATCATTTCCCATCATTAAATACCCATGTTACTACGAACAAGCATCAATATAAATAAAATATTCTCAATTTAATATTGGAAAGGATAACAGTGATGAATTAACCACTATTATTTTTAATTAATGAAAAAATTTATCACATTATTTTATCGTGATAAATTATACTCCTTTTTGGGTAAACATATTTAGTGACCCATATAACAAAGCATTTTTTTCAAAAAAACCTTTGGTAGTAACCTAAAAATACAAGAAAACTTTTATTCTCTATGACATGTTAGGCCTTGGATAGTCTTCCCAAAATTTTATTTTATTAGGATCTATATTTATTCCATCTTTAGAAATGATATTCACATGGAATAAAATGAGTTTTAACCAAAACCCATATTTACTTAATTTTCCATAAAACAAAATTTTATTTGAATTAAAAAAATATTAATTTAGAATGTCTCATATTCCTAATAAAATATTGAATAATCTATTAAATCATCAATAAAAACAAAAAAATATCCAAATAATCATTTAATGATCCATTTGGTATATATTTAAAAATATTGTGTGTGTTTGTTAAACCAAAATGCATAACCATAAAAATGTAATGAAAATACCTAGTATAAGATGTTATCTATACAATTTCCTCTTACTATACATTCATCCAAAGGTTCCTGAGCCTAATATAAATATTTGAAACATACTACACTCTATGGGGCTGATAATCTAGTTGACCAATATGAGGAAAATATAACTTATTATTGATATTGATGTTATTTAGTGATCTATAATCAATGTAATATCTCAGGGAACCATACTGATATTTCAAAAACAGAAGAGGATCAAACCAAGGTGAATTGCTTATCATGAAAATAGTATTACTTATTTTTATATTCTAATTACTTGATTTAACCCATTCAGTTGGAAGGTTTTGAAATATTATTAGTAATAGGAGACACGTCAACCAAAACAAAATCGTGGTTAGGAATAACGGTGGTAATATACTCATGAAATACATCCATGTTTTCATTCACTACTAGACCATCACCTATTAAAATAGCAATATTCATTTCAAAAAAAATGTACAAGATAAATTTCTCTATTTCCGATATTTATTTTATCATTATATTAATATATTATCAATGGTTTGAATCCATTCACGGTAAAATTAAGAAGTAATTCTAAAAAACAATTTCTTGAAATTGTTGTTCTTATGAGAAACTTAAACCCAATTCCTACTCAGAATTACATAAAACTCTATAATGAGGAAGACGACATGGTTTCCCACAAAACCAGTCAATTAATTATAATAGGAATATTTTTAATATATCATATTCCCTATTCTACAACCAGTATTTGTTCTTACCAAAATATATAACTTAATATCATAATATTGAATTTATATTTTAATGTAGAATTTATCAGACAGAAAATAATTCCATGGATCTCAGATCAAACAAGAAATTTTTATAATCTGAGTAAGAAAGTAATATATCTTTCACCACATCATTTGGGTGACATTCATCATCCATAAAATAAGAAAAATACTTTTATTCAACATTCTTTTCCAATAACATTGATTCCATCCATGAGTGACTTACTTTAGACATGAATTGATATAATGACCCAACCAATATCAATTATATCATTTTATTTTCTTCTTTTAAGTACAGATCTAGTTATTTCCATTTATTTGTTATTTGAATTCACGTGGCACGAGTCTTGTCTTTATAAATAGATAAAACTTCCCAGATCCCATAACACATTCTCTATAATTCTTCTCTATTAAAATTACATATATGAGAAAATGAATTTTCATACCTTTAAGGTTATATGATGAATTCTTCCCCATTTCCATTTACCTATTTTTTTTTTATTATTGGTAATGTATCAAATTCTACATAAAATATCTCAGTAAACCACAACATTTCCTCATATATTTTTAGTCCATGAATAACAAAATCCCATCATCATCATGGATTCCATTCGGAGAAATTTTTTTCAATTTTAATAACATGGACCAAATTTAAATTCATTATTCACCTTTATAATATAGTAAAATTATCTTTATAAGTGTAAATAGATTCATCCTCTTTTAGCATCATTTTTGGGAATTTCATATCAATTGTTTGTAAAATAACATTATTAAAATTTATTTTCAGGAATAAATCATTAATAACCATCCATTCAATGGAAATTTTTTTTTTCTTCTCCTTAGTTTTCCTAATAAAATACCACCATTGATTGGGTTCACATTCAAAAGAATAAATTAAAAGCGTTAAAAACTATTGTTATAAACAAACTAATACACCATATAACTTCTCTAAATCATTAATTTATCCGTCCCCTTTCACTAGCTCTGACTGTCAACAAAAATATTGAGGGTGCTATTTCCGAAAACGATCTAATATAGACATGTTCCTCTATGAAGGATATACTCACTCTCATGAATTGGTTCCTCTATTGATAGTTTTATTATATATTTAACATATCTATAAAGATTTCTGTTTTAATTAAACCATTTATAGGTTACTGGTTCAGAAGTTTATTATCCACAACATTCTTTTCTAACTAAGTTTCCCTATTTTTTCATTGAATAAAATTCTGAATAAGGAATGATTAGATTAAAAAAATTAACACATTCCAAAATTGTCTCATATTAAATTAACCATATATTATAATCATATTTAAGTGTAATTTAAATCACTATATTCTCTTATGTTATGTGCACCTCTGGATATAAGGACAAACATAACAACCCTCACCATATCCAACGCATAAATGTGCGATTTATAAAAAGGGTTTCACCTTATTAAATTTATAGGATTATATTGTTGTAGATATTTATATAATCAAGTAAAACATTACATTAAAAGGTGAAAATTTACATTTAGTTTCCATTTTTACCACAAAAAGTTAATCTATAAAGATACACATTCTTTATTCAAGGTAACTCCCATATATAAAACTATGAATTTATTAATATTTTAAATAATTTTCATGTCATGTGTAAATTAATTTGAAAACATAGAATGATAATGAAGAATCTTTTTATGAAAAATAAAATAAAGGTATCATGTTATTACATTTCTAAAAAAGACAAAAATAAAATAATGTCTTGCTTTTAACAATTAACATTGTCCATCTAATATATGTTTACTTTTCCATGAAAACATATTATTTGTTAAATATATTTCATGAAACATTTGATATGAAACCGTAATGGAAAAATAATAATCATAAGAGTTTCATGGAATTAGTTAATCCTCATGAATACATATCCTTAAAAAATAATACTTTCACCATTATTTCAAAAAAAAAAATTCATACATTTTCATTAAAAACATATCCACATTTATTACCTTTTGAAGTAAAAATATTTTTTTATAAACCATTTCAAATAGATCATGTACATACCATGGGAAATTATCATTATATTTACATTTATAATGAAATCACATAACATAATAATCCATATATATCATAAGTGTATCCTTTATTTAGAATATTCATTCACTTTAACAAATGTATTGGATAGCTATATTGGAATGACCCATCATCTGAGCAATATTGGGATCACCCTTCATTCATATAAAATTTATAAGAACCATTTCCTTGAAATAACTCATATAAAATACACTTTAATTATAAAACCCAATGGAATTTAAAATTAATAACACAAGAAATAAGACTTTTAGATACCTCATAATGTTAAGAATAAATTTATGTTTCAACAGAAAAATATTTAAAAACAAAATATCCCAAAATATCAAGAGAATTATTTTATTAAAAATTTACTATGTAAAATTGTATATGAATTAGGAAAACATATAATAGGTATGACAATGGGAAAATGAGGCCACTGCATATACATTATAAATGATTTTATCTTTTTAAAATTAAATTCAAAATGACAGGTAAGGGAAATATTTAAATGATCCCTTTTTAAAAAAATTACAAGAAAGAAAAATTCAGTTCAAAATGAATTTTAAAGGCATTTTTTTTATAATTAAGAAACTATAGGAATATTTTAATGAACAAGGGCATGGAGGAAAAATATTTGAATGGAATATAATAAAATGATGTTTGAAATAAAAATCCATTAACATATGTCTTTTATTGAATTGTACAACCACTGAATCGAGAATAATTAAATTATATGAGATGTCAACATTATTAATAACCATTTTCATGTTTAATTCACTTATATTATTAAATTTTAATCATTTTTTATCATGAATTATTTAGTCAATAAAATGGGTAAGTTTAGCTTGGATATTTTCTATTCGTTGAGTATTTATAACCTCAAAAAAACATTAGTAGGTTGAATAATGTTCTGGGATTCACGTATCCATCTTCTACATAACATTAGTCCTGAAAGAATTACTATGTTTATAGATAAAAAATATCTTTAGAATAATCCATAGAATGTGTGAATTAATAATGAAATAAATTATTTTAATAATTTTTTATTCCACATATACACACACGAGCATCCTTTCCCGTCATCCTTTCTTGGTATAGGGTGGAATATATCCAATCAAATAATTTTATGTTTTTAAAGCTTCACACCTTGGACATTTATTTCATGTTTTTTCCATTAGGACACTAGGCATGCAAGCCATTTTTCATAGGGTTTTCAGGTTTCTCTTGCATCGGTTCATGATATGGTTTCCTCCTAACCCAATATAAAAGAGGAATTTTCATCATCTAATAAACTTAGAATCAGCCGAAACATATTGAATATGTAATAAATTTAATATTAATTCATGAGTTATATATTTAGGACCATCCTTTTCAGTTGGAGATGAAAAATAAATCACATGACTACATGGAGGTAATATTCCACATGTATGCATGAGTGACAATATCAATTTCTAATTGATAGAAAGGGTTAAAATGTATGAGTTTTTTATTTAAATATTTATAATAATATCATAGAAATATTCAATATTCATTAATTTCATATTTATAACAATACATGTGAGTTATTTTAAAAAAATGAAACACATTGGTTCTTTGTAGGCGGTAGTCCACATGTACGCACGAATGATGTTTTAATATAAAATTTGTTTGAAAATAGATATGATGTATATTTTAGTAAACATAATAATATTATAGTATAGTGAATTTAATTATTTTCATGTTTTATAGTGGTCATAATATTTTTAAGATGGTAAAAGAAGAAATATACTAGAAATTGGTCAGTTATAACTTATAACTCCTATTCATATATCTCGCTTTGGATTTCACCTTCACCCTTCTAGGATTGGTCTTTGGAAAAATCACGTTCCTCTCTGAAATTTTTAAGGATGTTTCAGAAATATTTTTTTATGTCCTGTTTGCAATAGATTTCTCAAAGGGTGTGAGGAATTTAGGACATGAGGTTCATTTTTATATGTGAGGAGAGTGACACACATGTGTTTATTATAAACATATAAACATTACAAATGTTATAATCATTATAAAAGGGATAAATAATTATATAATTTGTTATATAAGGTCATAATGGATGATATAAAGTTATAAAATAATAATTAAGATAAGATTTTTTTCCTTATAACTTATTTTCTACCGTAATTAACATGATTAACCCTTTACCACTATGACACGTTTTAACCATATTTACTATTAAATTTTGCAAAAATAAAATTAAACACATTATTAAATTTGAAAATATTGAATAAAAATTTTGATTCTATTTTTTAAAATATAAAAATTACAATTTTTAGAAATTAATTTTAATATATGTGCACAAAATGAAACAAAAAATTATTTTTAGAAAAAAAATAAAAGCATAAAAACAAACCTTTTCTAGAAGGAAATATAATGATGATTCATAGGGAATTGTTTAGATTATTTTTAATTATATTTATCATATAATACATTTAAAAAAACTTAATTGGTATATTTATAATTTCGTATTACTTTATTTAAAGAAAAGAATGAATCTTTCAAAAAAATATGAAATTTTTTATTATTTACTGAAAAACAACTTTTCCAGAAATAATATAAAAAACATACCAAAATATTTATTTTTAAAGATTATTTCAAAAATTAATTCCATTTTATAAATTTAGAATTTTAAAATCAATAAATTTATCGTTTAAATCAAATCTAGTATTGCATGGAAAAAAATTTATTTAAATAAACTATTCTTATTTTGATTGAAAAATTATGCAGTGTAATTTATAGAATTGTGATTAATATGAAACTATATAAGGGGTAAACATAAATATGAAGATTTATTTATTCCTAGTATTACTTATGTTATCAAAATTTTTATATATGTTAATCATGCAACAATCAATATCCTTATTTGGAGATCTTTTAGTGTCTTCACATCATTTCATTCATTATTAAAATCGCCTTCAACTTCTTCACTAGTGGGGAAATTAGACTGATTTTATTTGATTTGAAATCCATAAGTCCTTGAATAACCATTTTATATTGAACACTTTTATTTCCCTCATTTGAAACTATCACACCACTCATTGAGTGATTATTCCTTTTCTTTGAAGTTTTTTTACTTTACAATACTCTTAGACCACTTTCCTAAAATTTAACCACTCCACAACTAGTTTATCCTAGATTTTTTTTAGATTTTTCACCCACATAATCATATTAATTCATATTGTGTTAGATATATAAAAATATTCCAATATTTCAATAAATAAATAAATTAATAATTATTTTACCTTTTTATTTACCTTTTACTCATTACATACTTTTTGGATTGAAAGAAATAAACACATTGAAATTAATGGAATCATCCCCATTAACCATTTCGTTATCAAGAGAAGTTTTTTATCCAATTTATTAAGAACTATTTGAATCATTGAACATATTATCCATCTAATATTTACATTTACTACTTATAGTTGAACCCCCCATCATCTAATTTGATGTCAATAAAATTTTGAGTTTTCTAATGGTCTTTATATCCATGTATTTACCCCAATGGATATAAATATTTGCATTAATCATATTCAGAATAATTATTAACTACTTAACTATGGTAGAATCAACAAGAATTTATCTATAATATTTAATTAATAGAACAAATGTTTGTTCAAAAATAACTCATCAACTAATTCATATTCTCCTATTAGAATATTCTCAAATTGAGAATAAAATTTTTATACTCAAGATTAACCTTTTCCATCCTATCTACCTCATGGTTATTTTGGGGGTTCTTCTCAATTATATTCACCATTTTTACCAATAACTCATATCAATTGATTTTCAAATGAGGACTTAAATGATGAATTGTCTCTTCCCAAATTAATATCAACAGTTTGTTTTATTTAATCTATAGGTTATATCCAATTTGGGAAAAAAAATTATTAATTATATGAAGAAATTAATAGCTATAAAGTAAAATATATTGACCCATCCTCTATTATATATATGGAATTCAATCTTATTGGACCAGGGGGATCCTTTTTTTGTTAAAGTTGTTTGTTATTTTCACCAATATAATTTCCCAAAACGATACGATAAAAAAAATATTAGTTCATTAGGAAAATACATAGAACCATTTCTCTTTATGGAAGCCTATAACATATACAATGATAAATAAAGAAATATATATATTTAGAAAACCCCTGATTTTAGGCCAAATAGTAGTCCTAGTTAAGACTAAACCACTATAGATATGGTAGGTTAATCAATGTTTTGGAAAACATTAACTCTCAAACTTATTTTCCTATTTCTATTTAGTTTAAATGATAATGAATGGGACAAATAAATGATTTGATATATAGAGAGAAGTAACAAACATAAAAAGTGTTTTTACAAGGTTCACTCACTATATTAATCTTGAGGATATTAATTTTTTCAATCACATTGACCCCCTATACACGCTTTTATTTAACTATCAAAAAGTACCAAGAATGGGATCAGGAAGAGGGCATTAAAATTAATGTTTATGAAAGACATATACATGAATAAACAATCCAGTCAATCTCAATTATCTTTCTCATATTCCATGACCATGTTTCCAAACATTTTCTTCTCCCCAATCCCTTGCAATATAATCTTTATAAATATCTATTGATTTTATATTATATTATCTAATTATATGGATTTAATTTTATCTCATATATTCGTTAAATATTTATATATATATTTTATGTATCAAAGTGCGACTTTAAATGTAACAATATAGCCTTTCAACCTAAGAACCACGACCCATATGTGTTAATATAATATAAATATATCTAAAAAATTTTATCCACCATTGTATTTTGATATGTGTAATTAAATGTGGTTATTTATATTAGTCCATATCAATAATAGGCATGTCATGGATTGGAAATGTTCTATATAAAATGATGAATTATTCATCTTAAATAGCTACATGTATTTTCATGGAATATTCTCCTTACAAAATTAACACCAATTTTATGGAATGGAATTAATATTATTATGGAGAAAAGAATATATATTTAATATAAACCTACATAAAATATTTTTGATTCTATTATATTAGATAATAAAATCCTATTTATTTCCCCATTACTACCTTTATTGTGAAACATATATTAGCTATATTGTGATTATTATGAAATATGATAATAATCCTTTAATAACAAACAATAGTTGAAAAATATGATACATTCACTTCATGATTTCTTCTAACATAATAAAAAATAATTCCATTTCATCATCTTATCTCTTTGAAGATTGTAAATTTTCCTTGACAATATTTTCATTATATTTGACTTTGAATTGCTTATATAAAATCATGATTGAATTGAGTTATGAAACAATTCATGGCATGTTCACAATATAGATGTTATATATACACTACATAAAATGATAAAACTATTTCTATGATAGTTCTCTAACTATTTTTGTAAAGATATATACTGTATTGACCATTTCTAAATTGATATTAATTCATAAGTCCCCCGATTTAAAATTCACTTCATAAAGACACTTAAACTATAGGAATCATAAAATTCCCCAATCTTTTTACAACCTCCAATATACGCCTTATATAATATCAATTGTACATCATTTTCATAATGAAATAGAACTCAAATAGGAAATTTTCTTTATGTTATCGATAAACATTGATATATTTTGCTACTCTATTGATAATCATTACATACAATCACTTTTTAATAAGATAAATTACCATATATCCAATATTTTGAATACCTTATATATGATAATAAGGGATTGAACAAGATATGATTACTATTTGATTAACATGGAAAAATATAAATATGACTATATATCCCTTTATTATATAGAGTATGCACTGTAAAACATATCATTAATTATTAATCCACGTAGTTATATATTATTTACTGAAATATTTTTTGGATTCTGTTGTTTTTCTTGGCCTGATGGAATTGATGCTTGTATGACCTAGACCATCTATATTATGTATTTTCATTTTCTTTTTTAATAAGAGGTCTTTCCCTATACTTATGTCTAAATATATCATTGAATAAAAATAATGACGTGTTAAATAATATCTTAAGTTCCATGTATTATATTTTTTATTTTAAATGAAATGATTATATATATATATAGTTACCAAAAAACTATTACATTATTTACATTTTGTATAAGATCATATATATTATGCATTAATATTATAAATAATCCACTTTATCCTGGTCTCTAGATTTTATTGTCATTAAAATAGAAGTCCTGTATTATATCCCCAAAATTCCATGTCTTGGGTAATAGATAGTGATTGTTCAACCCCACATATTAATAATTATTTATGTTCAAAATATCATTTAGGTTATTCTCTTGAATATATATAAATCACAAAAGGTTTAAGAACCTATACCTTTTTATCAAATATTTTTTTTCCTTCTTCTAGAGTTTTTGAGAAAAGAGGAGTTTCTGGAAATTTTTGAAGTACACGCCCTGTACTTTATAAGTACACACCATGTACTTTGATGTCGCACGTGGCCATGTGCTGTCTGTGTTCAGTTCACACACACAGTCGTGTGGGGTGATGTGGTGGTCGCACAAAGCAGGGTATGGAAAAGCCTAGTATACGCAGTCTACTCCAAAAGTATAGGTCGTGTACTTTCTTTTTTACAATAAATGTACTATGGTCACGTCTGGTGGACAGAATAGTCTTGTTCTAGGTTTTCTTCGTCTGAGAGAGCACGTACAACCATGGATCTTCAATGAGCCAACAACCCTCCGTTTGTCCTCTGATTCGGACACCGATAGGTGTGTTGGAACCACATCGGTAAGCTCATCCTTCTCCTAGAGCATTGTTTCCATTTTCCATCTCTTTTCTAGGTTATCATGGGTGGAACGTTTTACACCTTTTTGTAGATCTTAAAAATTCTATGGTGATTCAAGCCACGTGGTTCAATTATATCGATCTCCTAGCATCAAGGTATGTTCATTGTTCCTTTCTGTAGGAAGTCATTGAGTATTTGTTAAAATTTCACCAATATCCTTGAATGGGGTATTGTGTGTTTCCTGTTTTGCCCTTGTTTTTTTCCTTCTTTTCTTATATGCCTGAGTAGAGGATATTTTTTGTGAATAGGTTAATTTACTATGCTTTTTAGGTTTTTCCCATGAATGTTTTCCCTATTTATGACGGTTGGGGTATAGTTTTTCCTGTTAGGATTTTGACAGTTTCATGTTTAGTTGTAGGATGGTGTGACTGTTGTGCTTCCATGAAGAGGTGTTGTAGAATACTAGTCAATTAGATCTCTAGGTTACATTGGCCGTTACGCAATGCGATACCTGCTGACATTACATAGGGTTCTGGGAACCTAGTGTAGTAGACCATTGGGATAATGGACGTAAGGGCTTCTCTAGAGTGTTTTTAATTTACGATGCGAGACAATTAGGGGAATTGACATGGAGTGCTTCCTTAGAGTGTTTGTAGTTTCTCGACGCGGTCCACTGGGGGAATGAGACTTTGATTTCTTCGTTGTAGCACTTGTATTTTGATATGAGACTACAGGGGGAATTGACAGTGAGTGCTTCCCCAGAGAGTATATTCTATATCTGAAACAGAGGGGTGAGACTATGTGTGCCTCCAAGAGGGTTTCTTGTGCTTGTAGGTTGAACCGTAGAGGTTCGGATGTGAGAACTACCCATAGGGTTACCTATTTGTTTTACTTGCTTATGTGGTTTCTTACCTGTTTGTAAATTATATACTAGGAATTATGGATTGTTTGTTGTTGATTAATTTCCTTATAACTGTTATGTGTATTTTACCTTCAATATATTCACCGACTGTTAGGCACATATATTCAGGTGGTTTCCTACTGGGATTTCAGTCTCTCACTCTCTTTGGGCCATGCTTTTGGGGCCAAACAGATTGTATAGTAACAAGTATTGATAAGGGAAGGCACCCCTCTACTTCATGTTCTTGATTGCTTTGGAGCTGGAGGGAATGTGACCTAGTTGAGGTTTGTGATGCTGAGGAGTTGTTTATCTATTTTCCTTTTTTATTTGGGTTTAGTACTATATTTATCATTGTGACTTGTTTGGATTCTTTCCTAGACACATATGCATCTTGCATCATTTATATATTTTTCCCAGTTGTTTACTTATCAATCTTCCACTGTTTACTATTATTGGCTATTTACTGCTTCTACTATGGTATGATTTTTTATATTCCACTGTGTAACTCTGGCAATGAGGTCATAGTTTCCCCATTATCACAACCAAGGCCCTCACTACTAGTCGGATGCCTCTGGCGTTCAGGGTAATGCGCTTGAGGCCTTGTGTGCAACCGAGTACGGGACGCCCCTGGGCGGCTTCCGGAACCGGGGTGTTACAAAGTGGTATCAGAGGTGTTTCTTTTCTCTTGACTTACTGTTTGGAGCCTATAGCAAGGAATATGTACTTGGTAATAAGTTGTTCCTAGGTTTATCTAAACCGTGTACATGGAAAATCAATACTACATATCTCATTGTAATATTACTGGTTTCCAATTTTACAATTTATTGATTTCATCGTTGGGTGATTCACATGCTTTGTGTTGTTACCATTGTGTTTTTGCGGTTCTATTTCTGTCGAAACCTAATGAGATGAGGGTATCCCATCTCATGCATCTTATAGTAACTTGTTAAAAATCACATGCCATGCATTATTTCCATGCCATCTTGGATGTATTGGAGATTTCATGTTGTTATGATAAACATTGTGTAGATTATGCATGCTTTTGTGATAAATACTTTGATAGAATATCTGCTGTTTGATAGAGATTTTGTTTGTATTTTACATTGCTTAGATGGATGAAAAAATTGTTTCTTGAGTTGTTGTGGGCCCTCATGGACCCAAATTTGGTGGATCATTGACTTGTTTTCCTTGTTATAACTTGTATAAGATACCAATCATTGATTCGTGGGGAGTATGGGCCCTCACAAATTGGAATTTGGCACCTTAACGTTTTTTTTCTGTGTTTTCTTGGTTCCGTAGTATTTTCTGAGGCTACTACTCGGAAAAACCCAGAATACACGGCGTGTACTTTATGAATACATGTAGTGTAGTTTTAAACCATGGAACTGACTGTGTGGGCAGGGACACGGGGTTATGAAAAATCCTCCAAGAACACATTGTGTACCAGTTGTGCACGCCATGTGGTGTAATCATAGGAGTCCGAATATGTAGTCAACAACACGGTTGGTAAAGTCTCATCTTAAACACACTATGTCCACCTTGAACATGTTGTGTAGTCTAACCCGGGTACCCATCTGTGTCACGATCAACACGGGACAATGTTATCCTTTCTCATACACGTCGTGTCCTACATGAACACGCCATGTAAGTGTTAGCTATGTAGACGGTCATGTAACTAACAACACGGGTCTGTTGGGACTTCAGTGTACACATCGTGTCCTTCTGGAACACACTGTGTAGTGTAACATGGGAACATAGGTCATGTCACTGTCAACATGGGCCAGGTGAAGCGTGTTGAGTACACACCGTGTAGTTATGTCTTAGGAGAGCCATGTGGCTTAACCGTGTAGAAGGAATCGGGCAGGGGAAGAGGATTTTGGTACACGCCATGTGTTAGGATAACACGATGTGTGTTTAGGGTGTTATACGACTGGTTTTGGCACAAGTACATGCCCATGTAAATGACCTAAGGGAACATGTCGTGTAGTCATTATACACGTCGTGTAGTCAAGTTTTGAAAATTTTGAATGCTTTTTTTTCTTTTTTCCCTTCTTACACTCCTAGTTTTTAGTCCCTGATAATGTGATCTAATGTGTGTACTTGACATTGCAGAGTCATGGCACCGAGACATCCTCTAGTTGCACACCAGGTGCCAGGTGGTGATCAGATGCTAGATATGGCAGATCCAGGACTTCCCGTAGATTCTCCTATTGTTCCAGCCTTGGAACCAGCAGTGATACCAGTTATAGGAGTCGATGTGTAGTTTATGGAAGGATTTTTTAGGATGATGTAGAACTTATAGGGAGCTCTGACTTCTACCACGTATATGATAGACATGATGCGGGTTTTCTAATAGCAGCTCCCTCCCACTTTCTTAGTGTAAGGAGGACGGTAGGCTACAGTGTCACAGTTTGAATTCATGATGACGATCTTGGAGCATCTAGAGATGCCTCCAGAGAGGTGAGTCAATCTCCCTTCCTACATTCTATGAGACTCCACCAAGAAGTGGTGGGATGTGATCTCATAGGTGGGTCATCAGTAGGTTATGGTGTGGGAGGATTTACAGTGCATATTTTATGACTACTTCTATCTATAGACCCTAAGGGCCAACCGTGCCCAGGAGTTCATGATCCTTGAGAAAATTACTCTTTCTATCATGGAGTATTCCTCTTGTTTCACTGAGCTTCAACGCTTCACACCCCTCCATGGTGGAGATTCGTTGTTCTTGGCAGGGAAGTCTGAGGATGGTCTCAGATGGGAGATCTTCTCACAGGTGAATATCTTCAGGCTGACTTCTATCGCTTCCATCGTCAACCAGACACTGATTGCAGAGCGTAATCTGAGAGATTCTAGAGTTGAGAGATAGGGATATTCCACTTCCGGGGTTAGTTCTTCACCAGCTAACAGCAGGAAGGGCCGTAGAGAGTCTATGCTTGGTGATCAGAGGTAGCGAGACATATCTTGAGGTAGCCAGGTAGTATGCTACTAGTGAGGAAGGGTTGGTCATATGAGACTAGAGTTCCAGAGAGACCCAGTGGACTTCTGATATTGCCGCAATATGGGTCACCTTCAGCGCTTCTATCAGGTTTTCTCCCCAGTAGATGGAGACAGGGGTTCATCCATGACTCCTCATTCAGGAGTGGCACCACCAGTTACTCACCAGTCTAGGAACTGGAGTTCTTCCAACCGTTCGGGCTAAGGTCGAGGTCGAGGTCTGGGTGGTCATTCACAGGTCTTTCAGCGACAATAGGGTTTGATCGGCTCAGATTAGTAAGGTAGGGTCACCGGGTCGTGGTACCGTTCAGGATTTTGCAGTGGAGCAGACCCAGTAAGAGAAGGATCTCGGACCCTCTACAGTTCGAGGCAAAATCTTAGTAGCCTCATTTTTATCTTCTGCTCTTTTTCATAAAGGGGCTTCCCATAGATTTATCTCTGTTTCTATTGTGGTGATCCTTGGGCTCTCCATCTTTTCCTCTATCGATACCTTGACTCTAGACATGTTGTTGGGGACTAGAGTGGTTAGTGTACGTCAGTGCAGAGAGTTCCCTCTTGAGGTTGCGGGGTATCACTTCTTATGGTACCTCTATGTCCTAGAGATGACATGCTATTATGTCATCCTCGGGATGGACTGGTTAGTTCCCTTCTAGGAATTCGTCGATGGTTATCGCCGCAGGGTGAGTTTCATATCACCAGAGGGTGGATCTTTTCTTCATCAAGGTGAGTGGTATGTCAAGGCTAGTAGAGCAGGACCCGAGCATCGTGGGCTAGGTGGAGTTACAACTCAGATTTCCAGTTTGTATCTAGATGTCCAGGGGACTTCGCAGTTATACATTTCTCCAATGGTGGATCGATTCATTAATTTATTTCTAGAGGACTTTTCAGGTTTGACTCCGGAGCATGAGGTCGACTTTTCTATTGAACTCGTGCCAGGAGCTGCACCGGTGTCCATTCCACCTTATAGGACGGCTACACCTGAGTTGCAGGAGGTCAAGAAGCAGTTGGAGGAGTTGCCTGAAAAGGGTTTCATCCAACCCAGTACTTCTCCTCGGGGGTCTCCTATCCTATTTGTGAAAAAGGAAGATGGCACCCTTAGGTTTTATTTGGATTATAGGAAGCTGAACCAGTTGACGGTCAAGAACCAATACCCCTTGCCTAGGATTAATGACCTCTTTAATCAGCTTCGATGAGCTCGGGTGTTCTCAAAGATCAATTTGATGTATGGTTATCATCATTTTAAAGTTAGACCATCTAATATACCCTTTACAACCTTCCAGAGCAGGTATGGTCTGTAGGAGTATATGGTTATGCCGTTCGGCCTCACGAACGCACCTACAGTTTTCATGGTGCTGATGAACCAAGTGTTCCATCAAAACATGGATTCCTTCAGGGTGGTTTTCGTGGATGAAATCTTGGTGTAATCTCACACTCGACATGACCATGCTACTCATATTGAGATCATTATGATTACACTAATAGAGCACCGGTTATATGCTATGCTCTCGAAATGCCACTTTTGGATGGATCAGATTCACTTCTTGGGTCATGTTATCTCAGAGACAGGAGTATCAGTAGACCCAAAGAAACTAAGAGCATTAGTTCCCTAGGAGCATCTGATGAATGTCTTTAAGGTACAAAGTTTTAAAGGGCTAGCTAGATACTACAAATGATTCATAAAAGACGTTTCATGCTTAGAAGCACCGCTGATAGGTCTCACCAAGAATGGTGTGAAATTCTTATAGTCAAATTCTTTTGAGTCAGCGATTCCCGAGATGAATGGTAGGTTTACATCAGCATTGATACTAGTCTTTCCAGATCCTGGAAAGATATATACTATTTACTGTGATGATTTAGGTATCGGGCTAGGAGCTATGCTTCTGCATGGAGATGGAGTCACCGCGTACGGGTCTCGCAAGTTTAGGACACATGATAAGAATTACCCGAAGCATGATCTGGATTTGGCAGCAGTTGTTCATGCCATACGCTGTTGGAGACATTATCTTTTGGGAGAGAACATTGTGGTTTTCACCGTCCAAAATTGTCTCAAGTATATCTTCACTTAGCGTGATCTGAATCTGAGACAACACATGTGGGTTGAGTACCTGCAGTACTTTGACATTACGCTTGCCTATATGACGGTAAAGGGAAATGTTGTGGCTGATGCGATGAGAAGGAGGACTCAAATACATGCTATTTCAGGAATCCAGCAGTGAGTGGAAGATTACAGCCTTGTTCTCTAAGATGAATATGGAGGTGCATGACAGATAGTGGAAGACTTTTCTATCGTCTGAATCTGTTACATCTGCACTTCTTGATCAGGTACGAATGGTTTAGCTATCAGATTCTAAATGCCTAGTCCTATGGGAAAGCATGTCAGGAGAGGAACCTATTCCTGGAAGTACTATAGGCAAGGATGAGATCATGCGGTTCAAGGGATGTGTATGGGTGTCAGCATACATACATAGGGAGCTGATACGAGACTTTCATTCCTCATTTTGGGAAATTCATCCTAGCGTCACTATGATGTATCACAATTTTCACCGCCATTATTGGTGGCCAGGCATGAAGAGAGATGTTTCATGTTTTTTCATGAGGTGCACCTCTTTTTAGTAGGTGAATGCAAAATATCAGCAACCAGCAGGTTTTTTTTTAGTAGTTACCCATTCCCGAGTTGAAGTGGAATGATGTCACGATTGACATCATGACCGGTTTGCCGAGGTCACCTCGTGGGAATGATATTGTTTGGGTTGTCATCGACAGGCTTACGAAAGTTGATCACTTCTTTCCAATCAAGGAGATCTTTAGTATTGATGATCTTGGATGGTTGTACATCCGAGAGATTATACATCTACATGGAGTTCCAAACTCCATTGTTTCCGATAGGGATGCATGTTTTACTTATCAGGTCTGGAAGGGGCTTCATAAGGCTTTGGGTACGTAGGTACTTTTGAGTACAGCATACCATCCCAAGACAGATGGCCAGTTCGAGCGTACAATTCAGGTTCTTGAGGATATGCTATGAGATTTAATTCTAGATATTGGAGGTTCTTGGGAGAATCATATACCCCTTGTGGAGTTTTCCTACAACAATAGTTTTAATGAAACTATTTAGATGGCACCTTATGTGGCTTTGTATGGTAAGACATTACGATCTCCCTTATAATGGATAGAGGCAGGAGGGGTAGCTTTTCTGGGACCTCATCTTGTTCAAGAGACCATAGAGCAGGTAGAGTTGATTCAGAAGATGATGGCTACTACAAAGTCTCGGCAGAAGTCTTTTGCTGATCAGCAGAGGTGACCTCTGGAGTACAAGGTCGGGGATCGGGTTTTCCTATGTGTTGCACCGAGGATGGGACACAAGAGGATTCAGAGAAATGGTACACTTTCATTGTGGTACGTCAAACCATTTGAAGTGTTGGAGAGAGTTGGGCCGGTTTCCGATCGGTTGTAGTTACCTCAGAGGTACTAGGCCATGCACGGCGCCTTCCACGTTTCTCAGCTCTGACGTTACCTTTCAGACCCATCTCATGTCTTTCAACGTGAGGAGGTTGAGCTCAAGGTGTATGCATCATTTGAGGAGCATCTTATCTGGATCATCGGTCATAGTACGAATGTTCTTCGTGGGCGGTCTGTTCCTCTAGTATGGGTGCTATGGCAGCATGGGCAAGTACAGGACGAGACATGGGAGAGGGAGGCTGATTTACGATTGTAGTGACTAGAGTTGTTTGAGGTTTCTTCTTATACACCTCATTAGGTAAATTCGGGGATGAATTTCATTAAGGGGGGGGGGAAGTTTGTAAGAACCCGGACCTTCATTTCAGGTATATTTTTCATTTTTATGGAGTTTTTGAGAAAAGAGAATTTTTTTATAATTTTTGATGTACACTCCGTGTACTTCGATGCCACACGAGGCTGTGTTCTGACCATGTCTGGGCCACACACATGGTCGTGTGGGGTTATGTGGAGGCCGCTTAAAGAAGAGTACAAAAAATCCTAGTACACAACTTGTACTCTAAATGTTCAAACCATGTACTTTTATTTTTTTCATTAAACGCATCGTGGTCGGGTCTGATGGAAAAAACCATCCTATTCTAGGTGTTCTTCATCTGAGAGAGACCGTACGGCCACAGATCTTCAATGATCCACCGAGCCTCCGTTCTTCCTCTGATTCAGATACTGGTAAGTGCATTGGAACCACATCGTTAAGCTCTTCCTTCTCCTAGAGCTTCTTTTCCCCTTTCCTTCCCTTTTCCAGGTTATCGTGGGTTGAATGTTTTAGATGTTTTTTTAGATCTTCGACATTCTAAGGTGATTCAATCCATGTGGTTCAATTATATCGATCTCATATCATCATGGTAGGTGGTTTGTGCCTTTCTGTAGGATGAAATTGAGTATTTCTACAAATTTCACCAATAACCATGAGTCAACGTATCGCATGTTTCCTATTTTTCCCTTGTTGTTTTCCTGCTTTTCTTATATGCCTGACTAGAGGATATTTTTTGTGAATAGGGTAATTAACTCTGCTTTGGATGTTTTTTCCATTCATGTTTTACCTGTTTCTAACCATTGGGTCTAGTTTTTCATGTTATGCTTTTTCCAGTTCCATGCCTAGTTGTAGGATGGTGTGACTATTGTTCTTCCATGATTATATGTTTTAGAATGCAAGCCAATTATTTCTTTAGGTTAATTTGACCATTAAATAGTGCGATACTTTCTTACTTTACATTGAGTTGTGGTAACATAGTGTAGTAGACAATAGGGAGAATGGACAAAAGGGATTCCCCAGAGTGTCTGTAATTTACAATGTGAGACCACATGGGGAATTGATGTTGAGTGCTTCATCAGAGTGACTTTAGTTCCTCGACAAGGGCCACAGGGGGAATAAGATGTTGAGTGCTTCCCCAGAGAAACATTAGTATGATATGAGACTGTTGGGGGAATTTACATTGATTGATTCCCCAGAGAGTCTATTCTTTAGCTAAACCAGAGGGGTGAGACTGTGTGTGCCTCCTAGAGGGTTTCTAGTGCTTGTAGGATGAACCATAGGGGTTAGGCTGTGAGAACTAACCAGAGGGTTACCTGTTTGTTCTAATTTCTTGTGTGGCTGCTTACCTATTTGTGAATTATATGTTAGGAATTGTGGATTGTATGCTGCTGAGTAATTTCATGTTTACTGTTTTCTATACTTTTACCTGCCATATATTCACCAACTGTTAGGCACATATCTTCATGTGGTTTTCTACTGTGATTTTTGTCTCACACCGTGTTTGGGCCATGCTTTTCGGCCCAAACAGATTGTATTATTGCAGGTATAGATAAGGGCAGGGACCTTCTACTTCATGTTCTTGATTGCTTTGACACTGGAGATCATGGGACCAAGCTGAGGCTACCAATGGTGAGGAGTTGTTTATTTTTTTCCCTTTTTTATTTGGGTTTAGTATTTTATTCAAAATTTTGACTTGTTTGGATGCTTTCCTTGACACATATACATCTTGCATCATTTATATATTTTGAATAGTTGTTTACTTATCAGTCTTCCACTATTTACTATTGTTGGATATTTACTTCTTATGCTATGGTATGATTATTTATCTTCTACTGTGTTACTCTGCCAATGAGGGCATAGTTTCTCCATTATCACAACCAAGGCCCTAACTGCAAGTCAACAGCCTCTGGTGTTCGAGGAAATGTGTTTGAGGCCATGTCACCAACTGGGTACGGGGCACCCGAGGGCGTATTCCTGAACCAGGGAATTATATAAGGCCATACACTTTAAAAATTAATATATATTTTTCATCCTATGTTAAATAATATGACACCTCTAATCCTTGTTCAGGCATTGTGCATTTGATGCATGTGTTGAATGTAATTGTTTTTTTCTATGAGGCATTGATGAATAAAAATAGATTGTTTATGTTTGTGTGTTGGAACCACTAATGTGTTTAAATTACAACTTTATTATCCTTATTTTTTATGTTAAGGGTTTTTCAAAAGATTACATCCTATATGGACATATGTTACACTCCTAGTATTATTTTATTTTAAATAACTCCCAAAATATATTGATAAACTTATTAGGAATAAAAAATGTATCAAATTCATAATAGATATTATCTATATATATTTTATCAATTTATCCTTCAGGGATGGTATTTATGGGGAGCATGATATCCCTTCTATCTAGTGATAAATTAAAAAAACCATTCATTTTTTGGTTGTTTATAGTTGAAGAGTCCCTGAGTTCCTCTGTTCCACAAAATGAATATGAATAGAGAGAGTAATTACAAAAAATTATACATAAAATAGTTGACATAGAAGTTTGTTATGTTGCATTACAAAATGAATATATATATATATATATTTCTGTAGTTCAAATGAAGATAAAAATATTAGATACCACATATTTCTTATGAATCTATAATTTTCGCTTCACTAAGGATAAAATTATTGAAGGTAGTGTTCTATAATTATTATAAAATTAATAGATGATAATTTATGATTATAAAATATTATTGGTAAATGATTTGGGTCTATAAACATATAGTATGGTTTTAACTCTAATTATAAATGTTTATACTAAGACTTCTAATCAACCTATATAATGATTTGGGAATCTAGTACAACATTATATGATGATACTCCTAGTGTTAGGATCTACCTTTGGTAACTCTCTTGAATCATGGATTGGATTTCATTTTTGGTAGGATTATTTGGAGATCAATAAGGGAGAATATTAATCTAATGTATTTATAGAATATTGATCTAGTTTTATAGAATTTCTATATACATATTTGTTGGGTAACTATTTCTTATATATATATGCTTCAACCAAGGGTGTTATGGGATTATCTATCAAGGGTAATTTGAACTTAAAAAATATCTACATTGAGTCATAGAAGGTAATCATGTTATTACAAAAAAACTCATATATTTAGTCAGAACCAGAAGTGGATGAAAAGGTATTACATTATTTAGAGGTCAATGATGTGGGAATTATTTCTACCTTATTTTTAATGAGTGATCCATGTTAAAATTGGATATTAAGTAGATTCTCTAATTCTTAGTATTTTCATTGATGTTAGGTGAGTAAAATATATTAATGTTCCTTTTTCCATGGAGATTATTTTAATGAAAAATATCCCTTTTCTGATTTACCATTGGCATCCTGTTCTGGGGAATAACCAGTTTCATTAGTGACGAATTTTTTTATACTAAACATGGGGTTCCTAGTTTATAAATTTAACATTTAAAATATATAAGACCATCAATATTATGATATTCAGAAAATTAATTAACAAGGATTGTATTTTTGATTAATATATTAAAAGGGATTAAAATATTATGACCCTTCAAGAATTGTGTCTTTCATTTAGAATATATTTATAAAAACATGTAATTGTGTTTATTCATGTTATGTAATTATAAGGAATTATCCTCAAGAAATTAAAAATAACTAATAAATAAATTTTAATATTTTTTTTAATTTTCAATGACTCCACGATCATATACATTACATAATATATTAGTTATGTTATAATGTATATGGATTTTTCTCACTTCCTATCCAACACCAGAGAAGGTTTATATTGATATCAAAGTACCCATATCATTGTATGTTAGATTTATATTTCAACTAATGTACTAATAACCCTATGAGTTTCTTATTATCATATCCTAACAAGAACTAGATATAGGTAGTATGACATGAGAGGTTCTCCAAAAATTAAATGTCTTTAAGGGGTGATATTTTTCCTTAGTAATTACCATTTCTTAATTATATTTGGATACCTATAGTATAATTTAATTATTACTATTTGAGAGGCCTCTTATATGAACACCGAGATTAAATAATTTTACTAATCATTCATATTTTTAGCTATCAAGACATTTCATAATTTCTATTAAGGATAATTATCTTTAAATTACTACACTATAAATTTATTAATAAAGCTTATTACATTTCATGTTTCATATAGAGTCTTCTCTAGGGAAAGAGAATTGTTTTCTCCTCATTGATTGAAAACATGGTGTAAATGAGGTGAAACATATATCCCAACATCCTAAATTTATACTCAGAAGAATAATTTTAATTAATTTAATAGACCAATATAAGGAAATCATTATATACATATTTGAGGTGTTAATGTTTCCTGTAATACACAAGGATTAATTTTGTAGAATGGGAAACAAGGTAAATTTTTTGGAATGAATCATAAAGTGATTTGAAATTTTTATTGTAACATATATATGGATATCCATTAATACATCAATGTATGAAATTTTCCAACTTATATAAATAAAATCAATGTATTCATTTTGTATCAATCAATTATAGAAGGAAATAAAATGAACTTTAACAGTTCTAGTATATCACCTATATATTTTCATTAATCATTTCCTATAATATATCAATGTGGATTGATAGATATAATTATAGAATGGATATATAGGAACATTCTCTTTTTATAAGATAAGGAGTAAATGGTGAAAATATAATCAACTACTAAATTTTAATCAAGTCCAGGTGACATTGTAGATAATATCTTTTTTTACCCAACATTAACCATGTTTAATCTTCATGTTTATAAAATATGTTTCAACCCTTAAGAGTAATTCAAGTAATTATAAAATAACAACTATAATGTAAATAAACCATTAATCCAAGTCTCTAAAATTTATCAATATGTTTTTTCAATGTGGGTTTATTAATATTTTTTTACTAATTTTAAACTAATAGTTTTAAGATTAATACTATTTTAACTCATTTTTAGGACTAAAAAAACTTATTTCTTTTATGTTAATAAAGATAATAATGTAAATCATATATTAAATGATTAAAAAAAATTTATAAATCATTATTATACATTAAATTAGTGTTCCACCCTAATTATTCCGAATTTTATTAATTATAAGGTTTAAAAAAATTATTTGATTTTTTACTGCAAGCACAAACGTTTCATTGTTGTTTCATAAGAATTCAAGGAAATTATAGTATCTCTAAAAATTTAAAAACAATTACTTTCATGTAAAATAATTATTCTTATTTAGTATAATTATTTATAAAGATTCATATAAAATTTTTTATCCATGGGAATACATATTAGAGATATTGAATTAAAGAGGATTCTATTTATTAATTATTTTGAAAATAAAATAATATAAGGGTCATAAGAAAAGGAGCATATCACCAAAATGTCATATTTTATGACATAGGATGTTTGTGCTTAATTAAATATCATCAATGAAATGAATACATGTTTTGGGATAATTTTGAGACCCTATCTCATAGTATTAGGCATAATTGAAATGTTTTAACCATTACCGTGGTGATAAACTTCTACCATGGTCAGTATTCAATATTATTGAAATGAAATTGATAAATTTACAAATTTCAATCCTATTAGCCTAAATATGAATTCAATTTTTCATAATTCAATTCCTAAATTTTCATGAAATATATTTAAACATATGTATGAAAAATCAATTGAAAAAATCGTTTAGAAAATTTCATTTTTAAGCATAAAATGAAATTGTTACAAAAAATTACAATACTTATTATATAAAAATTGTTTAGATTAATTTTAATAAATGGGAAGTTTTTTTAGTTTAAATAAAATCCAAAATATGATTTTACATTTAAATTAAATTATTTAAACAATGTAAAATATAGTGTTCACCAATATAAACATTTTTCACTTTTCTCCCTTAAATCAATATTCTCAGACATAATGCAAAATTTCACAATTTGATAAATTTATTTAGAAAGTTTCAAAAATGGATTTCATTCTATAAAAATAAAATTTCTAAAATTATCAAAAATTAATTCCCAAAAATAATGTATAAAAAACATGAAAACCATTATAGAAGGATAATATTTTTAAATTTGAAAATGAATTTATTCTTATTCCTTAAATTAATACAAGATTTAAATAATTACTAAAATTCATGATTGAATTTATTATTTTTAATAATTAAAATCTTTCTTCCAAAATATTTTATAATGTGGTTATTCCTATTCGGACCCATAAACCTAATAGCTTGGTTATAACATTTATATTTAAATAATATTAAATTTTCCTTTGTTTATCCTTGAGGTTGCATGTGGTGTACACTAGAAAAAAGAGTTTTCTTTTAAAAGAAAATATAAACTAAAATATTGAGATTCTATTAATTAAACATGTCAATATTGAAATTTAATATCACTTTATATCCCAAAATAGGTTAGGATGTGTTGGTAAAGAAAGAATGTATCGAGTTACATTTTTTTACTATAGTGATCTGATTTAAAAACATTGATTCATATGTTACATGAATGATGATCATAATGAACATGGAAATATTTCTATGTAGATAAGAGATGTTATTAATAGGGTATCACTTTATATAGTGAATTAAAGATGTTTCAAAACAATTTTCAAATAACTGATCACTAGAAATACAATACTTAAGTGTCATCAGTATTCAATAAATATTTATTCAAGGATATTACTCACTAAAAGAGTTTAAAAAGAGAGTTTTATTTGATTGTCACTGGATATGTGGAGGAAATTATATACATATGTAATGAGTTTAATAATAAAATTTATTGATCATTGTTCTTATCATGCTTTTTGTAACATGGGGAATGGTTCAATGGAAATTTATTTATGACTTTTTAATATTACAAAAAAAATTCAACAATATAAAATGTTTAATGTTATATAAAATATAGTCACTAGATTATTATTCCATTAATATAAATGCATATATTAAGTATATAGAAATGATAATTCAACCTCTCAAGTACATAATTGAGTTATCTCTATCTAATATTTGATAATAAATATTATAGGGTATAATATAATTTTTTTTAGTTTGATATGGATTTATCATAGATATTGTGGATATACTTTTTTTTATTCCAACCTAATCTCAGTTTTAATTATTTTGATGACTTAAAACATCTACATCTGTATTCTAATGAGTTTTTCCTAAGTGTTTCAGAATTTATTCTATTATATGTAGTTTTCTATTTATTTCAAAAGAAGATAACAAACTATTATCATAAGTGAAAATATTATGCTGAGTAAAGTGTTTCATTCATGGAAAGGTATTTATATTAAAAATATATATTTTTGAATGGTCATATTCTATTTGGTAATTTTCCATAAACCCAGTGTTCAATGATTATCATACTATGTATGGTATTATATTGTGAGGGGAAAAAAATTATTACGATCACCACAGTATGTTTTTAAAATTAAGTATCACACTTCAGTATCATAATTATCTTATGTAGATAAATTCTTCTATGAAATGTTAAATTCAATTTATATTTTCAATATAGAAATCAATGATCTATTTTATGTTATGAAGCTTTTAAAATCATTAAATTACAAAAATAGTAAAATATATCTGTTATCATACTATGAACAAGCTATTATAAAAATAATTGTGACATCATTTATAACATTATCATAATCTCTCAATATTTCTTTTTAGGAATTATAGTTTATCTATAATGGAGTTTTCTAATACTAAAAAAATTGATTTGTATATATTTTCATTTTTCCAATTGTTGAATGATCTGAAGAAGAGGATTTATAACATCATCATTACAGATGTTCATTATATATTTTCATGAAATGACACATTACATTAAGATCATATCTCATAAAATTTTAAATGGAATATTTTCTCGAACAATTTCATTATATCATAATATTATGTTTAAAAACTAAAGGACATATAAATAATAAATATAGTTATTTCATGGAATAGAAGGGGGAAACATATATATATATGAAAACACTATTAACACAAAGAACAATCCCATATTCATAGTATAAATCATACTTATTCATAACTATACTATCAAATAATTTCCTTATAATATCCTTAATTTTAATTTTAGACCTTCCAATGCTATATTTTGAATATAATAATCTTCTTTTGACATGACATCATTTGCTATCAGTATCTATTTGTAACTATGTACCACATTTTTTCTATAAATAATAATCATTTATATTTTATCTACAATCGTTGTAAGTGAGTGTGTTATGGTCATAGAAAGGTGATATTAAGGTAGAGCCTTGGTAAAATCCCTTGGACCTTGGTAACAAGTCACATATGGTTTCCCACATTAGGGAGCCCATGAAAAAGGGATGTCATTGTAAAAATCACCAAACTCATGGAGCAAAGTGTAGGTGGAGTGGAATAGTGGATTTATATTACTTAATAATATATATATATATATATATTATGTTTTAAGTCACTTTCCATTTATATTTATATTTTTATTACCTATTTCTATTATCAGAAATAATGGAACCCATATACCAAGAAGAAGGTTTTTTAATGTGAAGAAAATTATACAAAATCTATTTTCCCCCAATTGATTTATCAAGTAAATATTTTCTTGGAAATAAATTGGTTTCATTGATCAGAAATATTATGTTATCAGTTATCAAATGTTGAAGACCAGATATATTCAATCAATTTGATACAATGCAAGCTAACATATATGGAATGTCAATTGTTAGAGCTCCCTAGTTTAACAATGAAAATTATTGTTTTTAGAAGGATCATATGACAATCTATTTAAAGAACCTTGGATTAAAGGATTATATTAAAGAGATTAATCCTTATAGAATTATAAAAACACAACCATAAAAATGGGATTCTGGTTTTATACAAATCCATGATCTGAAATATACATCTATGAATGCTATAATGTGTTGACAAGGTCAATATGAGTTTAATCAAATTTCATAATTTAAAAATCCCCCTAAATATCTACTATAGAGTATTTTATTATAAAAAAACATAACATGTGAATTATATTAGATATGATACTTATATACATTAGTTAAATTCCTTTAAAATGGCATACATGGGAATTATTACGTAGGTTAATGGAAGACTCCCTAATATTGTGAATAATATCGCTACTCTAGGAACAAAAATTAGTGATACAGAACAACCACTGACAGTTTTAAGTGTCTTACAACCTATGTAGAGTAGAATACCAACATAAATTAGTTAATATAATGAGGTAAATAGTTTCAATATAAAATATCTCATTAGAACCCTCATGATGTATGAAACATAAATGGAAACTGTAGTTAGAGAATATAAAATTTCACAGAATGAAAATGATTCAATATAGGCATGTAATTATATGTTAATAGGAAAAATGATCTGAAATTCACAAAAACATTTGACTAAGAGGATTACTCAAGAAATTATAGAACAATTGATGAACAGTCACTATTTTATCAGATGGTTAAAAATTTTTATAATAAGGGAAGAGGTTTAAGAAGTCCCATAGTTATGTAAAAGAATAATGGTGAAAATTATAAATATATGAGATGAGATGAGTAAAAAATATAGGAAATATCATGAAATACTAACCAAACAAACACAAACAGCACAAACATCCCTAAAAGATATCTTATAGCCTCCCAAGGGATAAACCTCCCAACCAGCTGCTTTAATCACATCATATATTTTTAACCCAAAGGTCTAGTGAGCTTGAATCCCATTACATGGCCCGTAGGACCCAAATTGGGTCTCAAAGGCCCATTTTGTGAATTGTATGTAGCTTCTATAATACCTTCTCCAATATAGTAATCGCTACAATTCTCGATACTGTGATAGTCTTGCCTGCCATTACTCCAATGTCTGTCGCTGCTATAGTAGTCGTTGTTGCTATAGTACCCACTGCTGTTACATTACTCACCACTCCTACAGTACTACTATAATACCCTATGATCAATGGGTTTTTAACTCACCATCTCATGTAGTATTATGGGGTTACATTTCCACTAAGCCAAACCCCATCTATAAAAGAATTTATATATTTAGAGTCAAAAGCTGAAGCATTAAATCAAAAGTAAAACATGTGCATCATGGAACATTCATTAGAGGTAAATTCATATTATTCTTATGATGATGAGTTTGAATTGGGGAATTATTTTTTTTTATGAAGAATTAAATAAATATTTTAGCAAGTTATGAACTAAATGTTAATGCTTAAAAATATAAATCTCGTAAAAATTACAATAAAAATTTTAATCAAGAGGGGGACAAAAACAATAAATTTTGATTTCATATATCAATTGGAAAAGTCTATTCCATCATATATTGAACATATTATCACAATTTAGAATCTATAGAATGAGGTTCATAACATCAAATATGACTCAATTGTTTTCACAAAGAAAAGGATTACCTAAACAATTCTTGGTAACAATCATATTAAAAATAAAAGGTTGGATAATTATGTCAAAGTGAATTACCCAAATTTCATAAAAAAAATTGTTTATAAGTATAAAAAATCTATCTGAGGTTACTTGTCTTCGCTTTATGGAATAATAAAATTATTTCATTATTTTTAATATGAAAAATCCTTAGTTATATGTTATTTAGAATTATTTTCATATAAAAATTTTCTCAAAGATTGATTCTTTATTTTCTGTAAAACACAAATAGATTTAGGTCCCCATGTATTTTGTAGCTTAAAATTCTAGACCAAAGAGTGTTTGGGTAATAAAGGGAATTTTATTTGATTTTTAATTTTTGGGAATTTTCCACATGAATAAGGAAAAATGGTTCATGAAATGTTGATGCTCAAGACACATGAGTGGATATTCCTCTAATGTTCAATCATTATCTGAGACTGATGGTGGTTGTGTAATGTTTGGTAATAATGAAAAAGTGATGATAATATTGATTGGATATCTTGGAAACATACAATATATAATCACCAATAAATCACATTATTTTGAATGATTAAATCAAATACTGATAAGTGTTTATTAACTATATGATTATGGTTATCTAGATTATTATTCTAACAATTCCTATTCATTTTTTAAATAAAAATATCTTATTTTTAAAACACCAATAAAAATCAACATCTATAAATTGAATTTTAATTTTTTTGTATGAAAAATGAAAATTGTTTGAATGATTAAATCAATGAATCAAGTATTTTACATAAGATTATTTAACATTTCAATTCCCATTTTCTAAGAAAGTTATGTATGTGAAATTTGATTTCTGATTTTCTTAATATTATATTGGATATAAGGTATATGTGATTCATGTCAAATTGAAATAAAAAATTAGTCAACATTTAATCTTACTGAAGAGGTTTCAACATCATGCCCCCTCTAACTTTTTTATGTGGGTCTATAAAAACCATATATAATTTAAATATCTGCTATAAAATCATTGGATTATGCGTTGGTTGATTATTTCTCATGATTTACTTGGGTTTCATTTTGGTGAAAAAAGTGAATCTAGTTATATTTTTATTTGTTTATGTAATGTTGTAAAAAATGAAAAAGCTTTCAAGAATGTGTTGTTGATAGGTGAGAGTATATGATAATTTTTTAATAATTAATTCAATTCATAATTATCAAAATAAGGAATTAAATATACTATTTTTATATCCCAAGTATACCACAACAAATTAGATTTATTTAAAGAAGGAAAAGGGTCAAGTAAGAAATATCTTGAATTATGTTATATGAATATAACATTCCATCTTATTTTTGGGTTGAATATTTTTACACAACATGTTATTTCATTAATATAGTAATAATAAGAAACATTGTAAAGAATACACAATATGAGTTATAGAATAAAAAAATTGATTGTAGGTTACCTTAACATTTTTGGACAAAAAGGATCATATTTTATAAACCAAATAAAAATGTTCGTATGTTGGAACCAAAATATGATATAGGAAAATTATTATTTCATTCAACTACTTCAAAAGCACACAGAGTTTTGAAAAAAATTAAATTATTAATAATGAGTAAACACATATGTAGTTTGATTAATGTGATCCATTTTTATTGAAAATGACTCAAGATGATGAGCTGATTGTTTCTATTATGGCCATTAAAACTAAACCAGTTTATAACAATAATAAGGCTGATGATTTGTGACATGATTATTTTGAACCAAATACAATAAGGGATGATATTAATAAAATGGAAAATTTTTCAACTCTAACAAATATAAAACTCAGTGAACATCCTCTAGAAATACTCATTGGAGTTTTAGATGATGGAGTGAGAATAAAAAAGATACTAAGAATTCATGTAGAATTCAATGCTTTTTTCATAGCTAAAACCTGAAACCATAAAATAATATTTATTAGATGAATGCTAGGTTTTATTAATTCAAGAGGCATTAAACTAGGTCAATAGGAAAAAGTTAAGGTAATTATTTGATTGAACCTATAATGATCCTATTAATGGGTATAAATGGGTATTTAGGAATAAAAAAGATGATGAAGGTTTTATAACTTGGAATAATTATTTACTAGTGAAAAATGTTTTAATCAAGAAGAAGGAATAGGTTATGGGGAAAAATTTTCCCTAGTAGTAAGGTTATAGGCCATTAGAATTTTAATATCATATACATCTCATATTAATTTTAAATAATATTTGATATATGTTGGATATATATTTTGAAACTGTTTTTTAATAGAAAATGTTTATAATATACATCATCTTAGTTTTAAAGACAATAATTTTAAAAATAATGTTTTCAGACATACCAATGCTCTATATGGACTTAAACAAGCACCTATAGTGTGGTATGAATGATTATGTTATTTTTGTTGATGGAATGGGGTTTTAGATGGAATGGTTGATTTTATATTTTTTTAATAAAATTTTATCTCCATGTATATTTTTTTTATAAATATTTTCTGATCGGGTTCTTTTTAGGTAAATAAACCTAAATATACGTTATGATTTTTCAAAGTATATGAAAGAGGGTATTTAAATTTGTATGATGGTTGAGTAATAATATTATATTTTATTTAAGATTTATCAAAAATGTTTTGTAAATAACAATAATCAATGAAAATATATTTAGTTTTTTCTTGAAATGTTTGTACATGAAAGAAGTATGGCTGATAAAACTAATATAAGATCCAATATTAAACATGACTATGATAATGCTGGGAAAATAATTGAAAATAATTTATATAGAGGATTCATTAGTTGTTTACATTATCATACTAAATTGGGAATATTTATTATGTTTTTTAGTATTTCTATGTGAATGATTTCAATGTAATTCAAAAAATAATATCATTTAAATTATGCCAATAAAAATGTAAAGTATTTTAAGGGAATATTTTGTCACTATATAATTTTTACAAAAACATATGATATAAATTTATCTTCATATATTTACTCTAACTTTTCTATGTGTTGAATATATAAGAGTGTTACCTCAAGGAGTTTTAATTTTCTTGATAAATTCTTAGAATCAGGTTCTTGTATGAAACAACATTATACAAACTTATCAACCATCAAAGAAGAATATATTGCAGCTCAATGTTGTTGTGCCCATGTTTTATAAATTACAAAAAAACTAATGATTTTTTTTATTTTTTTAATCATGTTCCAAAAATATGTGATAACCCAAGTTCCATAAACATTTCTAATAATCCAATAAAATATTTGGGAATAATGAACATTGATTTAAGGAATCATTTCCTAAGAGGTCATTCAGTAAATAGGTAGTATCTATTAAAAATTTATATTCATAGAAAATGAATTGTAATATATATTTTAAAAAAATGTATCTACTAAAAAATTTGATTTTATAAAATACAAATTAGGTTTGATTAAACTCTCGGAACTCTATTTCAATTTAACTTATTTAGTTGATTGAAATTATAGTAAAGTACATATATTATTTGTATTATTTCATTAATGATTTGATATCACCCTTTTATTTATTATTCGTATCATATCAAGACATGTTCCAATTTTTTTATGATTACTCTACAGATCACCCTACGTGAATCTTTAGTTATTGTAAAAAAAACAAAGATAAATAAAATATATGTGTGAAACCCTTACAAACCTCTGTAATTTTTTATATTCCCTATATAAAACATTCTTCCTTAAACATTAATCCTTTATACAATCAATAATGAAAAAAATATATGGGAATACATTCAGCCACCTCTAGAAGAATCATACATCTATGGTCTACCAGAAATGTTTTGAGTGGAAGATATATTGATCGTAGATTGTTATATGGTTCTATTATGTCATTTTAAAATGATATAAATAATCAAGGTTGGGAATTAATTTTTTTATGAAAAACTAATAGAGTTAGTTTTTGAAATATATGATAAAAAATTATATGAAATGATTATGTTTTATTTTCAATGATAATATAGAACTTTGTATAACAAAGTAAACTATAATATTTTTCAATATCATCATTAATAGTGGATGAATTATTTTGATGACTTCAATAAGGAAATTATATTTTTGAAACATAATTAATTCCAATCAGTGAAGTAAGTCCACCTTAAATAATAAAGTCTCTTTTAGGAAATCCAAATGTTGGTAATAATCCTACCAAATATTTATAACATGGGAGAATGTTTCTTTTAATGTCCATCTAGTCTACAGTTTCCCAATAGAATGGTTATTTTCAAAAAGTTACCTTTTCAAGATACTGTGTTATTATATATGATTAATATAGAGAAACTAGTGAACATAGAATGATATATAATGAGATATATGGGACATATTTAAAAGATATCTGTTAATTTATATCCATTTGAGAGACTAATGACCTTGTTTTTTTGGTAAATTATTTGTTTTTTTATTAACCCACTGCAAGATGTTGTGATGGTTTAACTAAATTAGGATTAATTGTGTTAAGTTGAAGTATCTTTACTTGAGTTAATATTTGAATAAGTTTTTTATGTTAGTTCATCAGAATATGTTAACATACATCACGTTAAAACTCAGTAGGAGTCGTCTCACATGGTAGTATCATGTAATGTTGTTTCGAAATATCTTGAAATTGTTTCTATCTCTATATAAGAGTCAAGTAAAGGTATTGAGGTATGTGATATTATAGAAAATGAAAATATGTATGAAATGAGTTGAAGAGTGAGAGTGGTTGTTTAATAAAGATTTCATCATAGGGAAGGTACTGTTCCCCAAGATATTCTATCCCATGATCTGGAAAAAATTCAACATAATGCCTTTCATATTTCATTTGTTATAGATTAATTAGGCTCAAATATTATCTAATTGGTTAGTGTTGGATTATAAAGTATCATTTCAATAGTATAAAGTGGTATACCTCTTATTTAGGTATCTCCTTTCAGGGTGAAAGTTTGAAAAATCATAAGAGAATCAGTACGTTTTGTTAATTGAAATGAAGTTGGTGGTGACGAATAAGATGTAAAAAAGATGAATCTCATATTTTTTTAAAAAGGAGAGAATTATTAGTGTCTACAAAAACATATCATTTTGTGTAATTACCATATGTAGGTAAAAATAATTATATTGATTAATATCAAAGAATAGAAGTACGTAAATATATTTTCTAAACTATATATGAAACTCATATAGGTTCAGAAATCCCCACAATAAGATTAGATTTTTTAATGAAAGATCTTTATAGTATTATTTCAAGGTGATTTCTCAAGTAGATTCTTTTAAAAAATTGTTAGTAAATTCTAGAGTTGAAATCAGGACTCACTGTAAGAAACATGTTTCAAAAGATGATATTTGTGACTTAAAGCATTTGATTCAATCACATTTTGGAATGGTATAGAGAGAATCAATAGAAATAATCCCAATTTAAAGTAATTTTCCATGGTATAGAAAAGATGAATTCCATCATCTCATCCATTAAATGTGAGATCCATTATAGAGAAATGTTACAAGACATTCAAAGATACATTGTTGGTAAAATTTGGAGGATGCCTATATTTCCACTAAATTATATCATGAATATAGATCTGTCTTAAAGGAACTTTTTTCCTTACTAAAAGAAAAACTACCTAAATTTCAAAATGGTTTAGTTTGAGTATAAAAGGGCACCATATTTATGATCAAAAGGATTCCAAAATGCAATATCATTGGAAAATCACTTCAATTTTTTAGAGACATAGTTTATAAATTTCCATTAGTTGGTAGAAGAAAACCTAATTTCATACTCTTCAGTATAAGATTTAGAATAATAATAATAATAGGAAGATGTGTTTGGTGTACCTCAAAAGTGTCATGTACCCTCAAATGGAAATGTTATAGCTCTTGTTTATGAATATACCCCTACTAATGTCCTATTTGGTATTCTGAAAAATTAGGTCAAAATATTGAAGAAATTAATTGTTAGTTATTCCATGAATGGACACTTGAAAAATTTCCTTGTATAATTCTATTAGAGAGTGTGAAATGGTTTTATAACTATCTTTGAATTTTGAAATAATGATATAGTAAAGGTAATTGTCACATGTTCAGATTCAATATTTCATCTTCAAGGAAGACATTCTATTAGAAATCTTATTACAGTCCATAAGGCCTCAACATCATAGATATTTAAAGAGATATTTGATCCAAATAAAATATATTAAATGGATAATCTCATGTTAACAAAAATATTTCCATTACCTATAACAGAACCCTCTTCTAAGCTATCATTTATCCCATGGGATAACATTGATGTGGAAATATTATAAAAAATTTCTCTTGACATTTAGTCTACCTTAGTATGGATCACTCAAATCCATAAATCGGGAATTGGATGATTTTTTCTCGTGTTGGATGATTTATTCAGGGAATTGTTTGGTGATCATATGCATACATCCTATATTCCAATTGGCTAGCCTTAAAAATATCAGAAACTACCTCTATAAATAATCTTTCACCTTATAACTAACTTACATGATTGATTCTATTGTTTAATTTAATGATTCATCTAAAACATTTGTATGGTTGTTTCAAAAACATTTTAACAGTTTCATTCTTATGTTGAATCATTATAATTAATTTCTATCTTTATGTTTTATTAAATTTTATATGGAATTATTTTATCTATATTCTAAATATTTTTGAATATTGTTATTATTTGATTTCATTCATGGATAAAATTTCATGTTTCATTTCTATGTATTGATTTAATCAAATTAATTGATGATTTATGTTACTATTTACCATATCTTATCGATACTTTTTTCAAAAAATCATTAAAATGAATTCATTTCATATTCATTAGGTTATGATGATCATTTACATATATTCTTGTATGATACAAATTATAAGCTTATTCATTATCCTAATTATTTGTTATATCACAAAAAATGGGTATAATAAATAGGAAAATAAAAAATATGTTTTTAAAAAAATCAAAAATTTTATTCCGTTCAATGGGTTATGTGATCATCAAAATGAATGAGGTTGTTAGAAAAAAATATTTTTTCTAAAATATGTACATTTTTATCTATTTTTAAGACTAAAAAAATCTATATTTTTATTCCAATGGGTTTATCTTATGTATTTGTGTTTAATTTTTCTATAAGTGGTGAGTTATTTATTTCAATGTAATTTTTCTTACATATTAATAGAAGTGAATATAATACACTGAGTGATTGTTTTTTCATTGGAAAAGAATTTTAGCTTATATAATTATATTTTTTAAATAATATATTATATTTTATCAAATTTAAGAAACTAAATATTAATATTTTATCTTACTATGTAATATATTATCTAATGAAGGGAAATATTGTCTTACAAGAACTGAAGGAATCCGTGAATGTTAAGTATCACACTTTAATAAGAAAATTCTATTACATTGAATTATTATTCTACATTATTATGAATTCATTTATTTTTTTCACTATAAAAGTAAAATTTATGTATTATCTTACAAAACTACTCAATAATTTTTCCTTACAAGAATAATATAATATGGTGGTTATTTTACAAAGAAGAGGATGTTATGAGGATAATCCTTATTACTATCTTATCCATATATTAATCAATCAGTAATTAATTTCATTCAATTTAAAATATAATAAATGAATTTATCTAATTAATAATATATGAATTGGTATAATTTTTCATTTGACCAATAATTTACTGATTCGAAAAAATATTATTTCGGAAAACATCATTGTGGAAGTTTTTTCATTATTTGAATGAAAAGGAAACATGAAATTGAAATCCAATCTCATAAAATTTTCAATATATTATTCAATTGGTCATTGTGATTAATTAATATTCTTATGTGAAAAACCAATTAGGAGATTTAAATTAGAATCTTATATGCTTCCTAGAAAATAATGGTGCAAAACACACATACATATGAACACACTATTAATATAAATAAAAATCACGTGTACATTGAAAAAATAATAATTTTGATTCACTATACACTTGTGTAATATTATTAAAATTATATCAATTAACATTTAATATCTTCTAGTTCCCAATATTGACGATTATCATATTCTATAATCATGATTTCATTTATTATAAATTTCATCTTAAAACTATATGCAACATTATTTCATCAACTATTACCCATATCTATAAAATCTACAGTGATTATAAGTGAGTTTATAAATAATATGGATATGGCATGTAATGTGAGAACCTATTTATGATATCGTAGATATTTTTGAATATTATCAACTACATTCACTCAGTAGGGCGCCCCTAAAATGTTTTTCCTTAGTGGAAATCACTAATCTTCAGTAGCATAGTGTTGGTGGAGTGGATTATATTTTTTATATTCCTTGAACCACTATAAATATATATTTTTCAATCCTTTTCTATTTTTTGTTTTTTCCACATCCTATATCTATTTAATCTGAAGTTAGATCCCACATACCAGGAAGGGGTTCTTTAAAAGTAAAGAATGTTTTAATAACTCAATTCACCAACTCTTGAGTTTTCAGTTAGAAATTATATGGGATAACATAGATGAGAAATATTATCTTGAGGCACAAATGATGTTTATTATACAAGATTCCCCACCAATTAAGAAAAATGGTATTTTAGACATATGTATTTGGTATTTCAGAGGTGCATATTTCATATTGAATCCCTCTTCGAAAATCCCTAGTTGCATTTTAGGTCAACCTATTTTTCCGGTTTCAGTTAAGGAGTTATTTAAAGTGTCGGAGTTTTTTTCTTTGGCTCTGATTGTGAGATTTGCACGATGGAGGCCTCTTGTGAAACACTTTTCCAAGGCCGTCAATGAGGATTGGGGCTTGGAACATCAAGCATATGTAGGTATTCTGGGTCTACATCAATTCCTTATTATTTTTGCTGATGAAGAAGATCTGGGGAGGGCTTGGTCTAGAAAGAGGAAATCTTTCTCTGGTCTCCTGTTCCATTTACTACACTGGTATTTTGATACTCACATGAACCGTGATTCTCCCTATATGTCGATTTGGATTCAATTTCCCAGCCTACCTCTCCCATACCAGAATCTTAGGTTGTTGAGATCAATTGGCAACTCTATAGGACTATTTGTGTGCAGTGATCAAAGAACAGAATCTCTGTCGCATCCCATGTCAGCAAGAATATGTGCCGAAATGGATCTCTCAATAATTCCACCGAAGATAGTATGGATTGTTGTTGAGGAGGAGTACAAGTATGCACATCCGATTGTCTATGAATCCTGAACTGACTTCGGTTCATATTGTCACAGATAGGGTCATGTTGATCATGGTTTTCGAAGAAGGTCTGGGATTGTCCGACCCTCTGAGACCACAACTGTGCCCAATGATGGTTCTTTGAGGGGTGGTGTAGCCATCCCTGATGTTGGGCAAAGTAGTTCCTAGACCACTTATGAAGGCCTGTCTGTGGAGTATCAGGATCCTTCTAACCCTTGTGATGACAATATCTCACTGGTGCTAGGGGTTTCTTCAGGGGAGGTAGGATTGGATGAGGTTAGTAGGAAGGTACCCATGTCTGAAGATTTTTTATCTATTCCTTCAGATGTTTTTGAGCCATGCAGGAGGGAGACTGGTCACTCTAAAGTGCTGAGTATTGATGCTTCTATTCAGTTTATGGGCAGGGGACTCGAGATACAGCCCAACTCTAGCGAACCTGTGATCCCAGTTCAGAACTCTTCAAACAATTAGGTGAAGGGTGTGGAGAGTGGAGAAGGATGGGTGGTCGGATGCTCCATGGAGGCTTGTGTGGAGGCTGGGATGTAGATCTCCCAGGTGATATATGTGGTTAGAGAGGCAGCTTCTGTTCAGATGGAGCTTATGGACAAGGGGATGGAGGAAGGTCTGGTTCAAACGGAAGTAACTGGAGGCAATTTAGAACAAGTCTCTAAGGAGGGATAGGGGGAGTGGAAGCTGAGTTTATGCAAGGGACTTCTTGGAGGTACCTTTCCAGACCTGTCTCGGGGAAGCAGGGTGTTAGAGCCCTGGGAATTAGGCAGGGGGAGAATATTTTTTAACCCAGACCCTAGTCATCTGGAGAAATAGGTTTGATAGCCTTGACGAGGTAGAGTCCAGAGAGGAATCATCTGAATAATCCATTGAGGATAGTAAGGGATACTCTGAAGAATAACCTGGTTTGAAGAGCAATAGGTGTGATAGGAGGAGGAGGGATATGAAGGACTACTCCTCCCTGCCACCTCCTATGAGGAATCGTTCAGAAAAAAGGACAGTGGATGTGAAGTTGGACAGTGGGGTCAGGTGTCAGCTAATACCAACTGGTAAGTATTATATATCCATGGACTTGATTTTGTGCTCGGATGATGAGGTGAAAGGGCAGGTTTTATTTCTCAATGCCTCGGAAGAGGATGCAGCCAAGATTATGGGTCGGACTATTGACATAGATCTTAATAAGGAGTAATATATCTGGGTTTACAGACATTACATGATACTGGTTGGGGGATTAAACTAGGGAATGATCAAGCTAGTGGAGTACATTCAGATCTGGGATAAGCGGACTTCTTCATTTGAAGACCTGATAAGGGAGGATCCACACTCTCAGGTATCCACTTTATCCTGGAAGTTGTTTAAGGATATGGACTCTGGTAGAATTCAATTGGTTTTCAATGATTCTTCTTTCTCGCTTGATGTGTGTGGAAATGTTTGAGGTCCAGATCGGCTAAGATGGGCTAGAGCACGCTACTTTCTCCACTGCAAGTCATTTGGGACTTGGTTGACTTCGAGGGAGGGCTTTGCCTTCGAGAGGGACCATGCTTGCATGGGATCACCCAGTGGTCCTGCATTAGAGTTGGCGGTCATTGCCTTTCCTTGGTTGGGACTGTTTCTGGTTTTCTGATTTGGGTTTTTTGGTGCTTGTTGAACTTTTCAGTTTCTCACTTTCCGCACAAAATTGTTTTTCTTAATAAAAAAAATAATTTCCGTGTAAAAAATCCCCAATTCATAGATAATCAGTGAATAGTGGGACATATTCATGTTCATTGTTTTTTGTATAAAAACTATCCACGATGGTATTTGACCTATATTATGAGGATTATCACATATGAGTCCTTGATTTGGATAAACCACGTAATTTTATGGACACACCTAGATAAGATACATGTCAAGTTGTTATCTTTTTGAGTGATGTGAATTTAACTTTATAAACTTTTTTGATGAATGAAATGTGATTTATTCATTGAAATGGCCTTTACAGACATAATGATGCTTCACAAGACTTCATATTTTATTTAACATTAAATAATTTTTATCTCATTAATAACATGAAATTCATGTAACATGAGGTTTAAATGAAACACATTACACTATTAAATTATTATTTAAACATGGACATTACAAGGAAGTTTTAAAACTAGTGGGAATTAATAGAAATTTATCAAATATGAATAATATATATTTTACACACATTCACTTGTTATATATTTATTATAAATAAAAGTAATAATAAATTTAATGAAAAAGTATTGTTTTTGGAAAAACAGTTTTTTCAAAGAAATATATTTAGTTCCTTATTGCGCAGTCATGGGAAATTTTATTTTTTAAACACTTATAACAATTATATTTTTAAATTAACTTCATTTTTTAAATCATCAAATCAAAACTACTTTATGGTTAATCTTTTGGATTTTTCTAAAAACTGACATTTTCAATGAATAGTGAAAATAAAGATTTTTATTAAAGACTGCCTTTTAGTTTAAATTACTTACAAAGTTAAATAATATTTTAAATTGTTTTTAATTTAAAATTCCTTCAATTATATTATAATAAATAAATTTTTTATTAGTTAAATAAATTTTATATTATTTAAATAAATTTTATATATAATTTTGGTACTAAAACATTTTATACACTTGAGAATTTTTATTTTAGAATCTTTCTTTTCTGTCATGTCTACTAGTATAATTTTGAATTAGATTCTTCCACATCTTTTAATTGAATATAAAAAAATTAATTCCATATTTATAATCAAAATAATTTTTATTATAGTATTTTATCAAGTGAATATTTTACCATTATGAATAATAAAATTAATAAATATTGATTTTCAAGATTAATGTAAAAACGGATTTACCTAATGGTAAAATTAAGAAGATAAGGGTTAAAATGACCAAAAGCCTTTTCCAAAATACATTTAATGGCCATATCTCAAGCATCTCTCCTATAAGGGTCTATAATGATACATTTTTGGGTGGTTTTGTATGATGAAAATGTTTGTCTAATTGATTCTTTTTAAATATTTAATTTGTTCCCTCTCCCCTTCTTATTAAAGTCAACCCCTCTCCTCACCTCTTCATATTTCAAAATCAATTTGGTTAATTAATTAACTAAAAAAATTCCATAATCCTCTCCCAATATACTATGTTTCTTTTATTGATAAAAAATACTCCATATTATGGGTTTTGGTGAAAACCAAAATATGTATTTAGATAAAGATGAAACATTCTTAAATGATCATTTTAATTTTATTTCATCTTCCATAAACTTCAAATATTATTCAATAGTTATATTATAAAAAAATATTATATAAAAAATATTTATATTATATAATTTTAACAAAATAAAAAATATTCTTCTCCACTTCCATCTAATGTTAAGTGAAATTTTCGGTCAATTGTGTGGTAGACTACCGTCTAATGTTTTGATGTAACTCATTTTCCATAAAAACCAATCATAGTCTAATAAAATGATGGATTTATTATATATATTTATTATATTTATTATATAATAATAATCTTTTAATTATAATATTACCTATACCTTTTTTCTTTTAATTTTTGTAAAATACGAGAACAAAACTGATGTGTTCGGAAAACTACTACCTAATGAAGCGATGTGATTCATTTTCAAATATGCTTTACATGAAAGATAAAAAGTATATATTTAATTATTATATGATATATATTTCATGATATAAGTTATGTGAGATTAATTTATCACATGATCCCTTTCTCTTTCACCCATTGTGGGGATATTTTCGTCCCTCATGCATACATACGACCGATCGTGTCCATAATGTGATGTGACTCATTATCCATAACCAACATGCTATAATGGTTATAATAATGTATATAATTATTAAATATGTTATCTACAACATTATTATGATTTTATATATTATTTATTTATATCCTATAGATAATAAACAAATATTTCATTACAAAACATGCATAAAAAAAGTTAATTAATACCCAAAACAATGAAAATAATGAAAGATTATTAAAAAACTAGTTAAAAAATGTTATACGACAATAATATATGATATCATAATTATGATTTTAGTTATTTTTAAAATTAATTAAAAAATTGAAATATATATATATGAGTTCAAATAATGTTAATCTAAAAATGTTTTAGGCAATGGATTTCTTCATAATTTCTATTTCACAGAGACAAATTTGTAAGAATGCACCTACTAAATTATATGTTCTGTATATATTTCAAATTTTATAAATTTAACATGAATAAGTATTTAACCTTAATTGTTTATTTTTATATACATGAAAATTTTTTAAGGGTTTATAAATTAAAATTTACCAAATATGTAAAAAATATTGAAGAATCTCATTTTATTTTGTGATTGTCTACTTTCTCTTGAACCAGTCACTTTATTCTAATCATTGTACATTGGGAATTATATTTACCTTAAATACACTGAATTTTTTAGGTTAAATATATTCATATCATTAACCATATACCATTATATTTTATGGGGATTTCTATGAATGTTATTATATAAACATGAGAAAAGTTAATAATTTTTCATCCTTGGATAAATACGAATGTTTGGTGATGAGGCATATAGATTCATTAATTAAATAAATTATATTAAATATGAGGAATTATTTGTACATGTAGTTATATGTGGGTCCATGTTATACATATTCCCTAGATTCATTGATATCTTTCATGAGATGGATCAGTTGTCCAAATTAGATGGGGTTTTACTCTTAATTTTAATCAGTCTTGTTTATGGTCTTGAGAGTAGAGGTTTAATGATTCCTAACATCACGAAGGCCCATAATTTGTCATTTAATTAATTTTTATTTTATTCATTATTATTACCCATGGTATTTTCATATTTATATTATCTCTAGATGTGTTTCTTTCTTATTTAGTTGATTAAATAGAATGTGCGATCAATTAGTTAACTTTCCATATTGATTATACCTTATTTCAATCTCATGTTATTCATTAAATAAAATATTTTTATCAGTTATTTACATTTATATAGTGAATATTGTTAATTAATTATGATGTATTCCACTTTATTAAACTCTTACTAAGAATTTGACCTCACCCTTATTTTATTTCCTTTCCCTAGGATATGATGAATTATTCATAGAATGAGTTCAATGATGCCAAATATTTTCCATCAATATGATTAGTATTTTATATCCCTATATTAAATTGATAACATATATGTATATTGTTACACAAAACTACTAAACTGATCGTCCCTTTTGGATTTGACCATTTGTTTCTATGATAATGTAATAAATTAGTCACCAACTCCGGGTTAATGGGGTGGGAATTGTTACAATTTTTATAAGAGGTAGTCTAGTAGAAACAATGGGAACTATATAAAGGAAAGAAACTATTACGGACCATAACCCTATAATTGATAATAGTTATAGAGTTAAATAATAACATTTTGGTGGGAAATATTTTTTTTATTTTTACTAAAAATACACCCCTTCATAGAAACTATAATTGGGCATGGTTTTAGAATATATGTATGAAGGGGAAATCACTCTAAATATAGTTCATTTTTATTAACATGAGAATTTCCTAGTACACAACAACGGGCCTTACTGTGAAGTTAATTTGACACTCCCATGGGATATGCGTAGGAAAATTCCAATTTTCTTTACAAACCGTTATTAAGGACTTCAAAATAATTATTTACCTAAAGAAAGAATTATTATGATTCATTGTATAAAATAAATTATTTTTTAATTTTGGATAAGTGTTACACCATATTTATAAAAATATATTATTATTTAAATTATAACATTTTATTAGATAATTTAGTGTATTATATTATTAACGAATATTTTCCGGAAGGAAGAAGTGTATTAATACAGATGGGAAATTTAGATATTTCCTTGTGTAAGAAGCCAATATAAAAGGAATTAGAACTATATAGATCATAGATATATTTTGGATTCATAATTATTTTAAGAAAAATAAACATTTCTATATGGAAAAAAGTATTCGACATTGTGATTCTCCATTTCTTTATTGCTTCATTCAACAGAAGCTCCCATTTTTTGGTGGGACTATAATCCAATGATAGCTAGTAAATGGATTTTGTCTCTTGAGAAGAAATTTATACCCTTGGGATGCAATGAAATGGAAAATTTTACACTTCCAATGTATATTCTCTAAGGTTATACTGATCAATGGTGGATATTAATCAACAATACAATAGGGAAGATAAATAGAAAACATGGAATGTAGTGGTCTCACGGAGAAATTATTCAAAAAATATTTCACTAATGAGAAACAAACTAAAAGGAATAAAAAGTTCCAATGCTTAAACCAAATGGTAGAATTATTTATTGGAATGTATGAGGCTACATTTTAAGGTTATCTAGGAATTATATGTATTAAAAACCCAAAATGGAGTTCAATATTTATGTTTTTGTTGAAGGGATTAAGCCAAGTCTCTGAAGGGGGATGGTGTCCCAAAATTATTCATCACAAGATGAAATAGTTTTTTGTGACAAAAAAATAGGGAATGAATTATATAAATCCTATATTTCAAAGAGAAATGAAGAAAATTATAGGTCAAATGATCAAAATGAAAATTGTAATATGTTAAATAATCATAAGAATATGAATGAATTTCCATCTTGTGAGAATTATTTAATTAATCATCCTAGGAAATCCTTGAAGGGATTGTGAGTTTTTATTAGTATGTAGATAAGGTATATCTATGTAATTAATGTAAATATATGAAATAAAATAATGTTAATAATTGAATTAAATATACAAATATGGGAAAATATGATAAAAATTCAATAATAATTGAGTGACCCTATAATAGAAGATGCCAATGGGAGAAGACCAACATTATGTGGTCACTACAGTTGTGGTTCAAGTATCCAATGATTTTCTATCAGGTATTTTAATAATAGATAAATATTTATTTATTTATTTTATTATATGTCCTAGAAATCTTCAATATCTTCCATGTATTCTATGAAAATAAAATTTTTACCTACATAATTAAAAGGTAGTTATTAGTCAATAATCATAGTGGAAGCATTACTGCAGCAAGGATGCATTAGGAAGTCTTCATGATGAGAAAAAATGTTCTTTTTTATTGACATTATTATTATACATATGATGGAATTTTATATAATACATGCTATGAAAAATCATTCAAAATAGAAGGGAATGAAATAATTTAAAGGAGTTATAAATTTTTATTTCTGATTAAGACATAGAATACCTTGTCTTTAGAGTAGGGACATAATTATTTGAGTCATTTATAAATCCCAAGCTATTGATATTATTAATGAGATTCTTGGGGGATAAGTGAAAAAAAATATATTGATGGATATAGTCATAAAAAAATTGAGGATTTTCCTATAGTATAAGTATATAATGATATATTTTATATGAAATTACCTAGATATCCACCAGAGCATGATGATGATTTTTCCCTTCTTAAAATCCCTAAAATAAGACCAGTATCAAATACTCCCAAAAGAATAGACACTATGTAATTAGTGGAGTTTTAAAAAATGAGGATTGTTGTGATTATTTATTTATTCTCCAAAACTTTTCACTGTGTGGAGCCATATTCTCCTCATTATAAAGAAACTCATATCCATGTGGTTGTTCATTATTTATAGAGAAATCAATTACATTTTAATAAATAAAAAGTATCATTTACTTATCATTGATGAATTATTTGATTAACTTAATAGATATAAATATTTTTTAAATATCAACCTTCTTTCTGGTTATCATCAATTGAGAGTGATGAAGGAAGAAATCCCAAAGACTATGTTCCAATTGAGGTACGAAAATTTTGAGTTTATAATAATTCCATTGGGATTGAACAATGTAGAATATATTTTTATGACTATAATTCCAACATGATTTCTGGAAAATCGTAATTTGTTTGGTATTCATTAATGATATCATGGTGTATTATAAAATCTATGAAGACGACAAGATTCAACATCAGATAATTCATGAAAAAATTATATTTAATGAGTTATATGGGAAACATATTATGTGTGATTTCTAGAATCAATATTTGTTTTTCCTTATTGTCTCCAATAATATAATCTCATTTGATTTTATAAAGAAAAATGAATTCGGATAACAGTCTACATTAATGAACATAACTGAGGTATGTATATTAATTAGTTTTGTAGGTTATAATAATTGATTCATTCAAAATGTTCCCATATTGTCTATCCCATTAACCTATGTTTCATGTAAAGGGTTTTTTGTTTGTAAAATAGAATGTAGGGAATTTTTTTGATTAACTAAATAGGGTTTATAAAATGATCAGATTTAAATCAACCATATAGAAAAGATGTGTTTTTAATATATAGTTGTTCATAGAAGAAATAATTTGGTAGTATAAATATATTAAATGATAAACTTATTTAATATTCATTAAGAAAGATGAAGTTTAATAAAAAAAACTATTTCACTTGTTATCTTAAGTTAACAAATACTGTATTTTCTTTGAAGATTTGAAGACATTATATATACGGTAAATTATATGTCATATAAATGGATCATAAAAAAATTAAATCTTTTGGTATGGATAGATCAATATGAGACATATATGATGTCTCAATATGCTCAAGGATTATGATTTCTCAATACACAACCACATAGAGAAATAAAATAAGGTATTAGATGTGTTGAGTTGGAATGACCATGTAGTAATAACAAAAATGAGTATATAGAGGGATACTATGTTCATCAATCTAGTAATTATTATCAGGATAATTTTTATATAACGGTAGAAACCACTAATTTTAAAAAATGTTTGAGAAAATATATTTATTTTAGAAGATAAAATTATCTCCATCTGATGATGAGAACAGTCCATAGAAAATTACATTTTTGAATTATGGGAAATTATACAACATTATTTGTGAATATGATGTTATGTAATTTGGAAGGAGAAAATGGGTTTGTTTTATACCTGATCTAAAAAAATAATTTTAGGATGATTCCCACAGATAAAATTTCTCTATACATCATTGTAGTGATTCGAGGGAAAAAATTTGGTGGTATAACCTGAATATGTAAATTAATGATTGTGTGTCTTGATTTTTAGTATTTCATAAATTAAAAATATTGATATATCATTATATAGGAGTCATCAAAACTCTTCCAATTCTTATTTTTAAATGGGATGAAATTACTATATACTTTGTCACAAGACTAGTGAAGACTCGATGGATGAATTATACAATATCAATTATCATTGATCGCCTAACAAAATCTACACATTTACTCACTATATGAGAAAATTTAACTATAGTGACCTTAACAAGGGTCTATATAAATAAATTTTTAAGACTTTATGGAACAAATATTTTAATTATGATTGATTCTGAAACATATTTTCAGGATAATTCTGGATTATTATTCAGAAGGCTCTTGATACCGACCTTCATTTGAGCATTGCCTATCATACTAAGGCTGATAGAAAGTATAAAAGTACTATTGAATCATTGGAATACATGTTTAGGTCATTATCACATCACTTTTTGGATATTAGGGATCATTATTTACCATTGGCATTGTTTTTCTATAACAATAGATTCTAGTCAAGTATTCAAATGGTGTCATATGAAAAAGATATGTCTGAATCTAACATGTTGTGATGATTTTGGTTAAAGGAATATTAAAGGGCCAAAATTTGTTTAAGAGACAACAATAAAGTTAAAAAATATTTTTTTTCATATTATATTATAGAAATTTTGGAAAAATATTAATTCTGATAATCAACGGAAGGATGTGGAATTCCAAATGGGAGATCATTTTTCATAAAATATTATCCATTTAAGGCTGTTATAATGTTTAGATGTAAGGGGGGATGAGTCCTAGTAATATTTTAACAATTTAAATAATTAAATTTATTAGATGTATTAATTACCTAAATTAAATATCACCATTTCACTAAAAAATAAATGACATGTTTATCATATCATATTTGAGAATGTACAGGCCAGAACAAACACATGTGATCACCTATGATGAAATATAATTTCAACCTTATCTATATTACTATGTATTAACAATATATAATATTATTACTAGATATAAATTATTAAGGAATCATATGACTCAGCTTATAATGATACTTTTTAGAAATAAAAAAATAGAGGAAGCAATGTGGGATCAAGAGGTTGTTAGAAAGAAGAACTACCCCTATTTGTTTATAAAGTTATTTCTGAAAAACATTGATGATAAATTTTGTTTAGGAGGGAATACTATAACACCTTTATATTTTATGATTTATTTTTGATTTTATTAAATTCAATCTCTTAGATATCTTATGGTAAAACAGGAGATGTAAATAAAATGGGATACTCTATTAAAATATTATTTAAATGTGACCATTAAAACATATCTGTTAAATTATAATGTATTAATAGGAATAACAGGATTATACGAAATATATTGGTTACACATATTCATTTGTTATATATTTATTAGAAAAAATAATAATAATCATTTGAAGGTAAAAGATACATTTTTGGAATTCTTTTTCAAAGAAAACCCATTAGTTGATTCTTACACACTTATGATAAAATTGTTTTTTCATAATTTAATATAATTTATTTGATATAGTTAACATATTTTTGGAAATAATATTATAATAATTTCCTTTAAGTGAATTTTATTGAATTTTTTTAAATATTCCATTTGTATGAATAATAAAAATCGATGATTTTTATTGAAAACTACCTTTTTCATTTAAATTATTTAAAAAGTTAAATTACATATTAAATTAATTTCAATGAAAAATTAGTTGAATTATTATATATTCAATACAATTTTTTTCAGTTTAATAAAGTTCATATAGAATTATGATATAAAAACCTTCCATACTTATGAGAGGATTCTCTTTGTAAAACTATTTTTTCATCATGTCTACGTGAATAATTTTATTTTCGCTTCAACCAATTCTTTGAATTGAATTTAAAAAAAATTAATGCCTTTTTCTACAAATTATAAATTATATTATATAATATTTCAATCATAATGTTTTCATATTGTGAATAGTAAATGTAGTAAAAATTAATTATTGTGGTTAATGTAAAAATCCATTTATCAGGGGTTAGACTCAAATAAAACATTTGGAAATTAACTACAAACATTTAAAATACAAATTTTATGAAAATAATTAGACTTTATAACATATTAAAATTGATAATGTAATAGTTTGTAGTATTCTTGCCTTATAAAATCATGGTTGTGATTGATACATTTCAAAAATTCCTTGTTTTTCCTCTCCCCACCTAAAATTCATCACCACCAATACTCTCATATTCACTATTAAAAAACAATTTAGTATTTACAATAAATTCAAAAAATGCATTAATTATCCCATTAAAAAATCATATCTCCATTTTATTAATTAAAATTCTACCTTAAGAAGGTTCTTTGTGAATACATAAAGTATTCATCTGAAAAATAGGTAACATTCTAAAATAATTGTTTCTATTTTATATCTTCTTCAACCTCCACAAATTATTATTCAATAATTCTAGTCTAATAACATATTTGAATCCCATATACTGAGATTTTATTATCTTAATTTTATATCCTATATCCGCATCCACATCCATCAAATGTATAATTAAATCATCGATCATTTGTATGATAGTCTACTACCTTAGGAAGCTATGTAACTCATATTCCATTAACTCCTAGCATAGATAAATATAATAATGGATTTAATTTTTTATAGTATTTATTTTATAATTATACTTCTATAATTATAACATCACATTTAACTTCTTACTTTAAATTTTTTTAGAAAAAGATAATGTTTCTCGTGTGTATAACGAACTATTACTTTTTGAAGCAATGTCATTAGTTTTTCACTTGTTCATAACATGAATGTTAATAATGTTAAATTAAATAATAATATATTTTTGTATTATATTATATTAATTATTTAAAATTAATATATCATACTCAATTCACCCTTTCACATGTTAAGCTAATGATATTGTTTCTCATGCATACGTACAACCAACCATCCCCACGAAGTGATGCAAATCATTTTATGATGAAAAATTAAAGAATGGTTTTAATTATTTAATTAAAAATATCTATGAAATTATTTTAATTCTACATATGATGTAATTTTATATTTTTTACAAGAACTATATCTTTTTTAATGAAACATAGATAAAAATTCGAAAAAAATAAAACTTGAAACAATGAAAATAATGAAATATTATTAACAAATGAGTTGTAAAATTTTATAAGTGGATAATTTAAGATATTATAAATATGATTATGGTTTTTATAGATGAATATCATGATTCAAACCATTATACAGGAGGTCAGATCACATTCAAATAATGTAAAATATGAGGTAAGGGATTTCATCTCAATTTCCAATTCATTATGTCTAAATTTTTAATATGCACCTATTCACATTCATGTGGTGTATATATAGATAAATTGATGTATTAAACATAAAAAAAATTAATTCATTATGATTAATGTTTTTTCATGTATATTATTCAAAGGGATTCAATTTAAAATCTATAAAATTGTTAAAGTCAATGGTATAATCTCACATTCTTATGTGATTGTTTACATTCTCATGATACATTCACTTTCTTGTGATCATTTATCATTGGAAATTAAATTTATCTTAAATTTCCCAATTTTTTATGATGTATATTATTATTTCCTAAACTGTATACCATATTAACAAATGGTGTTTATATATTATTTTATTTTATTAACAAAGAAAAAATTGATAATTCTTTATTCTTTACTCAATATAGACATTTGAGGATATAGAATATTTATTCATAAAATAAATTGAATATTTTATATAGGAAGACTGATTTTATATGTAGTTATCGATGAGGTTCAATTATATATATCCCTTCTATGCATCGATAAGCCTCAGGAAAAACATAAATTTCCCAAACCATATAGGTTTTTACTAGTTGTTTTATACTGTTGTGTGAAAGGTCTTAACTGTAGTGGTATAATGATGCTTGAGATCATGAAATACACTAATTAAGTGTTCTTTTACTTGATAAATCAACCATCATTTTCATTATGACATTTTCATGTTGATGTTATCTCTATATCCATTTCATTCATTTTTTATTGATTAAATGAAATGTGTGTTTATTTAGATACCTTTCCATATAGATTATGAATTTTTTCATGCTAATGTTATTGATGAAATGGAATGATTTTTTAGTTATTATAAAATAAATAGTAAATATTATTATTTATTAATGATAACTTTCTATGTACATAACCCTTACTCAGCCTTTGAGATTACTTTTATTTTGTTTCCTTTTGCTAATATATGAAGAAACATTTTTGGTTTGAGTTATAGGGTTCAAAATGTTTTCCATCACTATGATATCTATTTTAATTCCCTCTATAAACAGGGTGTTTTGTATTTAAATAATTCTCCAATATTCTAAACTAACAAATTATTTGGAAGCGGACCCATTATATTTATGTTAATGTAATAAAGTAGTTGTATCTCAATGTTACCAAAGCCGAGGAAATGAGAAGTATATAATTAAGAATTTATAAGTAGTATTATTGGGATTGAAATATTATATGTACCATGGATTCTAAATGTTTTTGAAAATTCAATTATACGATTATGCATACATTTATATGATACAACTACTGGGAAAAGGTATTGAGATGCATCAATTAGAAAGATACCACACAAGGTCCATTTGTAGCATGAGTAGAATTGTTTTTTAAGAAGCTCCCATTTCATTACATACATGAAATTATGAATTCTTATTTACATCCAAATTCAAAAGTCAAATAGTTTCACACATTTTATTTGACTAAATGTGGATTTTAGATTTTGAAATCAAATGAGTTTCTTTAAAAATTGATTTACATTTTATCCAAAAAGAGTATTGGATGGATATTCACATTGTATTTCATATTATTTGATATATAGTGAATTTTAAGATATCACAAAATGGTGATTTAGATGATATTCCAAATAAATTTAACATGTTTTATCATAAGTTATTATTTGTAATATGACATATGGTGAAATTGAACAATGTATAATCAGATTTACTATAAACGGGAGATTAATGGATATATGACCTAAATACAATTCGAATATGATTCGTTTTCAATATATCTTATGAGTTTATATAAGGATATCATATTGTATAATTTATATATTATAGAACAGTTATCATATTTCTTGTGGGTATAATTCTAAATATGAAATTGGATATTGAATCACTTTTTCCTTATCTTTATCATTTTGTTTGTTATGTCTATATTGTAATGTATTAATATTCATTAAATTTATTTGATAACCATGAATGGTAAAATACCATTAAATAATAATGTTTTAATTATATTTCATGTTTCTTTATCATTATTGAAAAAGTCCTAAAATAAAATTTTAATATATTTGTGTCGGATGAGTATATAAAAAGAGTTGAAGAATAATTTGTTTACTAATACATGTTAAACGTATTAGAAAATTGTTGGTAAGTCTTTGGAAGTTCACTCCAAAGAATATATAAGGAGTTATAAAACATTGATATTGGTTTTTGGGAAATAATTTCCATAGTTATCACTATAAAATTATCCCTAGTAAAGCTCACATACTTCTTCACACTTTTACACCGTGGTTTGCTAAAATACCATTGATGTTATGGAGAATATGACCCCCAATATTGGGTGATTCAATTCAACCTATGGATAACCAATAGAGGAAGCAACATGAATTTTCTTTGAAGAGATATATATAAAATATACAATTGAATAAAATAGTAGTGGTCATAATTGATAAATGTTACATGTTCCTAATTTCTTGATACATGATTTTAGTTTTTCAAAGAATAATTATATTGTATTTTAGGTTTCTATCAAAATTTTACACACTAAATTTGAATTATTAATACCATAGAAACCCTAAAAACACTTCACCTCATTATGTTGAAAAATAAATTGTATGATTATCAATATGAGAAAATAATCATAATAATATCTCAAATGATTCTTCATGAACACTATAACATAGAACTGAAAAGATTTTCATAACACTAACTATAGTCTTCAAACCATCATCACATAATTTCTAATGATTCATTCCATAAATCCATTAGTATACAAATCATAAGAAAACCTCTTATATTTTATAAATAACAATCCACAAATTTTTAAATACTTAAAAAACCATTTAGAGATGATTATAATAAAAACTATACATAATTTTGGTTAAAAATTGGTAAAAAATTAACTTTTATTTCCATGGCCTACTATGTGACACTATAGGAAATTATATCAATGAAAGAAATTTTGAATTTCTAAATCCATAATAAAAATTAAAGTAATTTACAAAACATAATTACTACTTAATATATAAATGTTCAGGATGTATTCTTAGTCAAAATCAATAATTTCATCATGTAAAGAATATACATCACAAATTCTATCACAATAAATGGTATTCATACTCATATAATCCCATTTCTAAAGCCCTCTATTCAACTAATAATCATGGAATATTCCAATATTTTATAGTCTAACTCATACATTTTTTATTCTCAAAAATATATTGTATGGATTGAATAAAGACATGAAATGTCATTAATCTAAATAGACAATCACATCACATGCCTCAAAAATAATTATTTTGGAGTATTTTATATATCTAAATAATTCAAAGGACTATATTTTATACTTCCCACACAAGAGAAAAAATCCCATTCTGACTTAAAAAATGAAAACCCTATGATAAACAACATACATAACCACCCACTAATTAACTCTTCTTTAGGGATGATATAAGAAAACAATAAAATTATAAAGTTTCACATTAAAGATAAATTTATAATATAAAATATTGGGTATTAATAGAAACTCCCCACCCAAATTATATTATTGAAAATATACATGATATTCCTTGTGATTTACATTAACAGTTCAATCTATATAATAAGTATAACACATTCTCAGATGATTACCCATTTTATTATATATGATACCAAACCCATGTTAATATTAAAATTTAAATAACTATATTATTCAACTAATTTTTTTATAATATTTTAAAATACAATTTCATAGTTAATTTTCGAGTAATCCCATAATTCCTGGGCCTGTGGATCCACTGTGTTGATGTAATAAAAATATTAAATATAATATATCATGGGCACAATGTTTACTTGAAATATTTTAATATCTCTTGAATTTTTATTCTGATGTGAAGTATTATATCTCTATTAAATCCATAATATAGGTTTTAACCATTGTGTGACATAATCTTTGTCTCCATCAGGTGATTTTTTTAATAATAGTCATATAAAAAATAATAATAAAAAAATAACTAAATAATTCATTGTTTATTAATTGTACTTGATATGAAAATAGATAATATAAGTATGGCTATGAAAAAATACTAGGTTTAGTCGCATAACCCTATTATTGGAGAGGATTGTGGATGAGATATTTGGAGAATGAAAACATGATCGTGGGTAAATGATTGTCTTGTTGAAAAGTTTGTTCCTCAATAGTGTTATTGGATCTCGCCAACAAAATCGACCCAGGATAATTATTCATTAGCGAATGATCAAATTTTCAAGTAAGACTTATTTTTTTGGATTAATCCATCCTCTATTCTCTCATTTTGAATGAAAATAAATACATTTACTGAATTAAATCATAGATTGAGACTATTTAATATCAATATATTATTTCAATTTATAAAATAAATAATGTGATATTTAATTTCTAAATAAAAAGTTTTATTGTCCTCCCAAGTGTTATACTTTCCATTAATGATGGTCAAAGAAGGTATGTCCAACATTTGGACTCACTTTAGTGTTTTTTGGTTTTCTCACTATGTTCTTCATTCATCATCAGTATTTTAATTTAGCAAGTGAATAAAATTTCGTTGGGAACATGATTTGATATGTGGTTACTGGGATATGAATATTATTATTGTAGTACAAATTACATGGATATTGGAAACAATGTGTTTTCTTCTTATGGTGATGGAAAGACAAGGCGAATTAATGTTTTTCAGTTACAATGGTTTGGATGTACATGGAATTGGAGAACTATTAGGGGGGGGGGGGGTTTGAGAGAAAGGTGGCCATAATCCATCCAAAAAACATCGTTATATGTTTATTCAAACAAGATCCAAGAATTTATGTGATGATCATAGTGGACTTGAATGTGTTGGAGGCTAGGGTGATATTTTTAAAATATGACTAAATTTAATTGAAACCTATATATTCTTGGCATGTAGTTTGGAATAACACATTTCATGTGGACCCACCATTCCTTAGTTGGAAGGGTTCTAAATAGATAAAAATATCACATGTTTTCTAGATTTTTCACACACCATAAGACACTTGTTTAGGGACCTAACATTTACCATACTGGTACACAATAATGGATACTATTAGTGTTCAAAAAGACATCTATTATATAGGTAAATGACAATGGTTAATAGATATAATCTATGTATGTGTGCGTGGATATAATTAACAAACATAGGCTAGAGGAAACTATCCCATGAAAAAACCTTTGAAGGTCCAGGCATATAAGGACATTCCATAAAATCCTAATTCATGCCATATACCTCTTTTAAAGTAGATCAGAGCCCATGATCCCTTCATTCTTGAAGAGTATCAGTATAGTACACCCCCATTGTCCATCCCTACAAGGTTATGGTGATGAATCCAATATAAATATAGGAATATTGATCCCCCTCTATGAGTTATTTCTAGTTAGAGTAAAATACACACTGTGTTTCTTGAGGTTGTGATCATTATTCATTCACACCTAGGTTGGTTCATGTATCCTTTTAAAAACTTTTAGGGCATGAGATGTCAATCCTAAAATGTTATTCTAGATATTATTAGGTATCCTCCATTGTTCCTGGGTGGGATCCATTACATTCTTATTAATATCATTTTAGTCACAGAAAATACTAATTCATTGGTGAGGTTGACTAGCACGACCTCTTAGATGTTCAGTGCCACTATTTTTAAGACTAGATGAGTATGTTCTCTCATATGAGCAGCATCATGGATTATTGACTGGAATCATATGATGTAAGTGTATATGTGACCATATATTGATGCTTTGTTTCTAAATTTGAGAATATCTTGAATTTTATCATCCTTTCTTATTAGCTGACCATATTGATGTTTTATATTTGATGATTTCAGGTTGTTCAGCTTTTTATGTTTATACTCTCCCAAGAATATGATATATACATATGTGTTGTTCCTTATGAAAATGAAATAAAATTTTAAATAGTCATAGGAGGACCATGAGTGTGTGAATATTAGTCATTCTTGGCGGACTGGAGATAGTTCCAGAAGTTTCATCAAGACAATAGTCTCATTTTTTATTGGGTAGTTAAACTCATTTCTAGTTTTGGTGGGCATGTATTTATCCCCTTTACAATATAGTATTCATTTCATACTATAATGTTTAATTAGTTGTATTAATGCATAATTAGTGTCAAATTATCATTTTCTTTCCCCATTATAATGGTTCTTAGTGATGAGTGTATATAGAAAACATAGGATAATACGACTAATGTGTGTGACATTCTTAATCAACGTAAGTCACCAACCCCTATCTTATTGTAGGTATGATTGGGGTCTAACCATTGGATTTCATTTTTCCTAGGGTTCCCATGTGGATTAGTTCATTATAGAGTTTTATCAGAGTGGGTTATATTAGGAATATGTTTTAGAGATATTATAGTGGTGAGGTTTAGTTTAAGAACTACGTAAGTAATGATAATGCTTATCAAATTCATCTCTCCATCCAAGGAACCAAAATATGGTTCGGTGGATGACATATCAATTCATAATGACTGTGATAAGCTATTTATTAACTTTGTACTTGTAGGAACTTATTGAATAGAAAATATTGGTACATGAATCATATAATAATGGGTTGTGTTCTATTTCTATCTTGAGTTATCCCTCCAAATACTCACTTTGACCATAGTGCATCATAAATTTTATCGGGAGTCCACCTTGAATAAATCCATCTAAGGTTCAATATAAATAGTTGGATGATTATCCTATTTTTGATGAGTCTTTAGTTCATGGTTCTTCATGGTAGGTGGTACCTTCTATTGTTTTTTCAGTCTTACCTCCATCAGTTGAGTAGTCGGTTATCCTAAAAGTACTAGAAGACGATGTGTGTTGGATAAGTGCAATTAATGAGTAAAAGATGATGATATTACTAGGGTTACAATTCATTCCAGACCGCATATGAATAAGATGACTGATATGATGAATTTAGATAATTTTTCTTCCCTGTTAGGACTCCACCAAACAAGATAGTGGTCCTATTAGCAATCCTTCTCCATGGATCCTTAGGATAATAGTAGATCTTGGAGACACATACCCAATATGAGTTGAATCTCACTTATAAATAAAACTATTTCCTTTTCAAAGAATAATTCAACTTAGAATTATTGTGGGTATTACGTATTTAGAATATTTGGGAGCTCCAACATGGAAGATTTTCAGTCATAGAGTATTCATCGATGTCTACTAACCTCTCATGGTACATCATTGATTTTGTTCAAGATACATAACCACAAGAATATACCATTAAATGTATCATTTATTAATACAATCTGTATAGAGTGTTATCTATCTATATCCCTTATTAAATAGTGGTGGTAGAGCATACCCTAGTCGTAGAGATAATTCAAGTTGTTTAGTAACCAATAGTTTGTTCAAGCAGTGGTAACCCAAGAGATAAGACTCAAAAAACTTGTATTAGATGAAAGACATTAGGATCTAGGATCATATAGCTATTCTAGATAAAACCTCAAGGAATATGGTATTTATTTTTCGGCTCTTAGGATGGTTCAAGTATTCTAAGGTAGAGGCGATTCTACTAATTTGATGGGAGGGGTTATATCTAATGTTATTTCTAAAACTACCATTCCAAAAACATGTAGATATTATGTAAACTATCAAGAAAAGGGATTTATATTTATGTGATTATTTTGAATGTTGGTTAATGTGGTAGAGTGTTTAGGAGAGTGTCATTAGTGGGATGACATTTTGATCGATTTCTTCCACCACCACATTGATGATCCACAACTGTCTCAGGGAGTTGGGAGCCAGGGTTGTGGGAAACTGTAGGCAGTAGAATCATATAACCAATAGGAATTTGAGATGACTAAGGTATGATATATTTCTTCTCTACACTATATTTTTTATTTATATGAAAATTTGTAGGACACTATTTCCTTTACACAACCATTGTTCATGATTTGGAGACTCCATTCAAGCCTTTGGGTGGACCCTTGTTTTAAAAGACACATCTTGGACGAAATTAGTGGTCAAAAACATCGAACAATAAAGTGACATGAATCTAGGAGGATATAAGTTATTGTGGGATATTTCTTGAATTTAATGAGTAACTATGAAATCTATCTAGGTATAGACATTATCTCAATGATCAATGAACTGATTGACTATTATAGGCCTAGGATGTGGTACATCCGATTTGATGGGATGATGTTTTTATTCAATAGGAATAATAACATCTTGGAAGAGAAATATGGGACCATACACAAGAGGATATATATTTTTACACATCATTTTTCTAGTGTTACTCTTGGGGTATTAGATATTATGTGATTTCAACATCCTACAATAGTGGTTGAGTGAGAGGGTGTCATCCCTAAGGATGTTTTATGATATCCTCCCCACTGATAGATATATTATTCAATAGACCTATATCAAGGGACTAGTTTAATATCTAATCCATAAAATTTGATGGTCCCATATATCTCTGATTGTTGAAGGTTCTGTTAGAGGATTCTCTTAGTAAGGGGTTTTTAGACCCAGTGTGTCCTATTGGGAAACCCCAGTGTCAGCCAAGAAGGCGGGTGGGAGCATGAGGTTATCTGTGGATTATCATACCCAAAATCTAGTTACTATTAAAAAATAGAATCTAATCCAAGGAATTTATGACCACATTTACTATATCAAAGGGGTGAGTTGGTTCTCAATGATTGAACTCGTGTAAGGTTATCACTAGCACCATGATTTGGTGGATGATATACCAATGAAAAAAATTCAGCATGTCTATGATCACAATGAGTACATAGGGGTTCTCTTTTGTTTTAGAAACACCATTATAGTGTTCATGGAACACCTAAATCAGATCTTTCGTCCCTTTTTAGACCAATACATGGTAGACATCATCAATGATGTCCTTTTGTACATGGTTTCAGAGGAGAAGAATGAGATATAGTTGAGGATGGTTATTAAAAACTCAATGATTACTAAAATTTTTAAAGGATATAGCTGCATATGATTAGGATTTAAAAAGTTCACATATTTGGATATTCCATAAGAATTGAGAGAGAGTCTATGGAACCTTCAATGTTTTAGGTTGTTCTAGCTTGGGATCCACCTAAGATTGTTTTTGATGTGTGGAGCTTCATAGGTATAGTCATCTTAAATCAATGATTTGTGATTGAATAGTATAATATTTATGCACCCTTAACTACCATAAGTAAAAAAGGGATTCCTGTCTTGTGAAATGAATGATGAATGTAGTATTTTCAGTTGTTTTAGTAGAGGTTGATGATAACCCCCATCACGAGACTACTAGAGGAAGCTGTTAAAAACGTGGTGTTATTAGATGCCTCCAAAAAAAAGTGTATATATGTTATTATGTAAAATATTTAATTGGATTTTTATGGTTACCTATTGATGATATCGCATGAGAAGATTTACTCATCCCATGATTTGATGTTGGAATAAGTGCTTTTCAGCTAGAATATGTGGTGAAACTGCGTTATAAAAGAGTGATTTATCATCTATTATAACCATAACTGCCTCAGGAATGTCATTTAATATAATAATCATAACTTGAGGAAGAGGATAATGAAATATTTACTATAGTATTATTAATTTGGTACTGTCTATACTCCTAGAAATATGAACATTGTGGAATATTATATTAGTAGGTGATCCTATTCATATTTTGGAGTTGGGTGTTAATGAATTTGGCCTCATTTCCATGGGCCATATTGGATGTGGATGATAATACATAAATATAGTTAATTTTCATACCCATTAAATTATTTAAAATATTTGGGATTCCCATTTTGGAGATATTTATTATTCTGGATTCTTTGACTAGATATCTACTAAACGTGATTATGATGGAATTTATGTAGGTGGGGAGAATATCATCATTTTATGGGGATGAATGATGGTACAAATAAAAAAATAAAAGTAGTAACTAATTGAGATTCCTAAACCCCTATTATAAGTATTTTCAAGAGTGAAATTTTTTTTAAGATATTACATTAGATATGGTGTCCCGAGATGAAGTCGTGGGTAGCTGAGTTTATCAACATGTGCCTTACATTCAAGAAAGTGATGGCCAATCCCGAATTTATGGTGTGTTTGGATCATCCCCTTTTGGTTTTATAGTGGATGTGACATGATATTTTAGTATATTTCTTGATGGTACTTCCATATAAAGTAGTAATTCATGAAACAATTTTGGTAATTTTAGGCTGATACACCCATTCGACCAAATTCCATGTTAACTAAGACCAGTGTTTGGTAGAGTGTTTTAGGTGCATGTTAGTTCCTGATATAGTCAGTAATTATGTATTTCCATTTATATTCATTTAATACACTGATGATTTATTCAAATCATGGTTATATAATGGAATACATGAGGGTTTTGGGATTCAATTGTAGTTGATAATGTTATTCCTCTCCCAGAAAGACTACTATATAGAGTTTAACATTTAGTTTATTGAGGACATGCTTTAAAATTTCATGAGTCACATTAGTTGATATTGGAAGGATCATTGATTCATTGTACATGATAACCTATTAGACACAACTATGCATGAATTCTCTAGAGGAGTCAGTTCAAATTGTCCTAGAATAGGTATGAGTGATGAGAAGGAAGGTGTAGATCATCTAGGAGTAGATTAAGACTATCCATAGTTATTAGAAGTATAACATGGACCAAAAAATAGGCCTTTATATTTAGATAAGGGAGACTATATGTCCCTTAAGGTCTCCTTTTTTTAGGATTGCATAGGTTTGGTAGGGGTGGAAATTTAATTCCTAGATTCATTAGACCTTTATAGATACTACGTAGGTTTCGAGAGGTAGCATACATCATATCCATACCACTACAGTTATACTGGTTGCATGATGTATTCAACATGTTGTCGCCGAGGATATATGTGCATGATCCATCTTAATTTATTAATCAGGGTAATCTATAGGCCAAGGATGGAGATATATTTTTAGTGAATGTAAAATAGATCAAGGATTGGAAGGATAATATGTATCATGGTTGATCTATTTCCTTAGTTTGTGTCAAAATGCAGCACATGAATTTTTAAGAGAGGACTTCAGACTAGGAAAATTAGATTTGTTCTCAACAACATCATCTTTTTTAAGATTATTTTTTATTTGAGGGAAAAAAGAACTATGGTATGCATAAGGTATTGACTATTTTTTTCTCTTACACCTTTTAATAATTTAACGAATATATTAAGATTTAGGGATTGATTAATTAAAGGACGATTGAGCTCAAGGATCATCATTGTTGATCTAATAAAAATATAATATATAATATATCATTTTCAGTCATTTTCCAAAATAATTGATTGTCGATTGAATGATCTTTCATATGGGATATATGAAATCAAAATTAAATGTAAAATTTCGGTTTTACCCTATGTTTAACATAATATTTATATGCATAATGTGTTTTTTATGAGAAGACACAAGTATAATAATAAAAAGATAAATTAATTAAATAAGTTATTTTTTATTAATTAGTTGTGACCTAACCGTTACTTATTTAAACATGTCGATGGCCAAATCTTAGGGTCAGTCTCATAACCCTAGATATTAAGGAAATACATGGAGGAGATATTTATTCTAAAAAAATTATCTTAGAACAAAGATCATCATTCCATAGTGTATGTTTTTCAATAGAGTTATCTGATCTTGTTAATGAAATCAATAATAAATCCTTCATCATCACTTATAAATATAGATATTTATACGGGCTTTAATTTTTGGGATTAATCCACATATTTTATTATTTCATTTTGGGCTTGAATTAATTTTGTTAGAAAATTGATTCAAAAGTGGATATTGGTGAATTTTCATTGATTATTTAACTTTATATAGTTAGTATTGTGAGATATTATTTTAAAATTGGATGTTTTAAAACATTAACATGGAATGTTGTTTTCATTTATTACGGTTGAAAAAACAATGAATAACACCCACTCTCATTTTTTTTTGGTTTCCTCTATCCATTCTTCTTTCATCCCCAATATTTTAATATAACATGTGATTAAAAATTATCCAGTAACCCAATTTAAACCATGGTTCATGGGATAATGGGACCATTATGAAAATATCAAAAACCTAGAGTTTGGAAATATAGGATTTTAAATGAATATTATGGAATCCCATGATCAATCCAAATTTTCGGGCTACATGGTAATTGACACAAGGGAAATTTTAGGATTAGTTAGGTCGAGTTTTTGGGAAATGGGTGGTAGAAATTTATACATCATCATCATTTTGGGTTTGGTAAACCCTAATCCAAGATTATGTAGGATGATCATAGATTAATTTTAGGTGGTGGTGGCATAAGTGGGAATCAGAAAACCCGATGGACATTCTATTGAAACGGGATATAAATGGTGTATATTTTAGAATAATTAATGTAATGTGGACCCAATTTCATGTTGTCTGCGGTTTTGAAAAAATATAAATGTCACACACTATATGACTTTTTTATATTCCTTGTAAACCTTAGTTAGGGATATGATGTATACCCGAGGGGTACGTATGCATATATATGGTATGTTTCCATAAGAATTCATAGTGTAAATTGTCATGAACAGATTACACAAACATAGAATTGGTAAATGATCATGTACAAAGAACACATGCATGAGTTCAAAGACATGAGATTTGGAACATACATGGGATGTTCTATATTGTGCATGACATGTCATGTATTCATTATACATGTAAATTACTCATTTTATAGTAGGTCAGAGTACCCATTTTCTTCATTTTAGATGTGTATAAATAGTGTATTCACCCTTAGTACATCCTTATGAGGGTACAAAAAGTCATCACTTCTTAAGAATAAAATGAATTATCCTCTATATAGGTTAGTTATGGTTAGAGTTTTGTATCCCTTCATCTAGCACAATGTTATGATTATCTATCATTCTTCATTAGGTTCGATCATGTATCCTATTAAATAATTTTATGGTGTGTAATCTACATCATATTCGGTTATTCCAGATAGCATTATGTATCCCCCATAGGCCCCATGTTTGATCCCTACATGTGTATCGACGTCCTATGAGCCCTATATTGTACCTCCTCATTGTGAAGGTCAATGAGAAAGTCCTATCAGGTGAGAAAATACAATGTCTTCTAGAACCGAGTAATAATTTCTCCCAGTGAAGATTACATGAGAGCCTCAATGGAATCAATAGATAGAATTTTGAATTTGAACATACATAGAGGATCAATGTCTTTATTTAAGGATATATATTTTTTTAAAACATTTTTTATGAACTGACCCTTTTGATGTTTGTTGTTTCGTGGTTATGGCCTGGTGGGTGTCACGAACCATCCCTTCTCAACATTAAACCGGCCACCCAATCCAATCTATGCCATGTCTTGAAGGGTGTTCTGGAACCCCAAGGGTTAGAAACTAGTGTCGGGCATCAGAAGTGTACATAAAGGGAATGATTTCCCCCAATAATTAATTAATAATCTGAGCAAAAAAATGTAGACAAACAACCCAATACATAAACAATACCAATTTAACATCTTTTACATAAGGACGAAAGGTAAATGAATTATAAAAATAAAAAAATTGAACTAGATGACCACACTAGTTCCATGTGACCACATGGGTCACTCAATAACACAACGTTCAACCATCACTCTAGGAAAATGAACTCAAGATAAAAACCTATACAGGAGGAAAAAATAGGAAATATCTATATTAGTGAGTATTGAAACATAGTAGGTTAGATTGATAAACTATTCCCAATGAACATCCTTTAAATGAAAATAAAAATCAATTTTCATGTTTTAACTATAATGTATAAAATTATGTTTTATTATATGTTTACTCAAAAAAAATGTACATCCCATTTACCTTATTAATTTCCAAAAAATATTCATTTCAATGGAGTGATGTTAACTTTTTAGAAAGGGAAGTGAATCTCTCATTTTACAATGGTAAGAAGGATCATAAAAACACTTTACCTTTAAAAACATTTTCCAAACTAATTTACAAACCAACACATCAATTCCAATTTAACATTACACAAGAAGGAACCACAATACTCAGATAACATGGGAAATGTAAACATACATACCACAATAACTTTCATCACTACATGCAACTGAAACTCTTAGACATTAGTGAACTTAGGAGATCTATAATAATCTAGAAGAAAAAATTCATGAAACCGCATCCTCAGTAGCATTCCACACATGATGAAATCAATGTGCTCAATATGCTCATCCACCATTTCTTAGGATTGAACGAGGAAAAATCCTGTACCAATAAACCGAATATATTCACCTACTATAGGCCACTGGTCTGTACATGACCTAGCAGTGCAACAATCATTCTCATAAAATTCACTCAATGTGATAGGTTCATATGTCTAATGTAAATAATGGGGGTGAGCCAACCAATCCAAATTGAGCATCCAATCACAATATATATATATATAATAATCCACAACAGGCCTCACCCTATGTCTCCCCAAGGACTATTCTCATGACTTAAAATAAATAGATCGTGAAGGGTCCCAAATGAGGAACCTTGATAATGGTTCCTGATGATTCAAAAAAAGGTCATACCATACATTGCACATAGATAAGCAATGATAAACATATTAAAGAGGATTATATGATAATCACTTTTAATAATTTTCTCAAATACACCATTTAATTATAAACACATTTATAAAGATCATTAAAAAAATTATATCTCACTTTAAAACCAAATCTTTTTTCAAGGAAAATTCCAACTGGCCACAATTCATAATCATTGGTCAAACCAATTTTGAAATGATAAATACACACACTATTTAACATACAACTATTTAACACTCTTTAATGAATCCAAAAAATCATAATTACACATGCTACACATTTATTAAGAAATCAAAAATACACTTTACATTCCACAATATACTCAGAAAATCTAATCAGGCATTTCATAGAACACGTGGTGGGCACTAATTTAGCAAAACAATTCAAGATATCACAATAAATGTCTTAAAAATACCATTTTCACAAAAAAAATATTAAACCAAGAATCATATATCAATATTCATTAGTCATAGAAGTTTTAAAAAGTGTGAAACTAACAATTCAAAAATTAAAAAGGAAATTTCATAGGAAATCCTACCTCATATCCATGGCATAATGACAATGCACCACCAAAATCTCTCCACGCAGGTGCTAAAACCCCAAATCTACGAAGACCAGCTCTTAATGAGAAAAACCCCCAAAATAAATCAAAGTTAAATTGAATCCTAGGCCACTATGACCATGGGGGAAGAGAAAATCAAGAAGAAAATATAGGATAAGGAAGAGTTAATAGAGGAGGAAAGGAAAGGTAAGGATTAGATAAAGAAATTATGAAGAATAACTAACCTTTAGTGAGAAATATCCAAAACTATGGCCCAAGTGATTGAGACCGGGGGGCTTTGGTTTATACCCAATAGGTAGGGCCTCAAATGGGAGGGTGAATCACATAAATTAGATTTTTATATTAAATGATATTTATCCTGTAATGGGCTATAAGGTTGTGCTTCATGATTCTGTAAACCATGTGCAAAACATGTGAATACTATTGTATAATTCAACAAAAATTTTAGATTTATGATGCATGGTTTAGGAAAACCATGCTCAAAACATGTGACCGAAAAAATTTCCCAAAACCCTTAATTGACACCCCATCTTTATGGAATCCCTCCCAATAATATTTGAATGAATTAAAAAAAAATATAGTGACACCTTGAGTGTCAAAAACATTCCACCATGCAACTTTCTCCCAACATGAAACAAAGGTGAAACATAAGAAAAAAAAATGAAAAAATGTACTTTTCAAAATTTAACCCCCATTACATCCGGAATCTGAGAGAAAGACTGGGATTACCAAAGAATCAGGTCACAACACAAAACATTAAAATATAGTTGTGACAATTCTATTCCCCATTAATGCTTCCCACCCCCATAAATCCTCAACAATTTCCAACTGATAAACCAAAACCTAGGGATTTAACATCATCATCATCCAACATATTAATCCAAGGAAATTTCACCAACCATTAATAGTGTGTGAATAAAATATTATAGGTAAATTATCAAATAAAAGAGTGTGGTTAAATGTAGGTTTAAAAACATTTTCTTTTATCCTTAAAAAACAATGTCTAATAAAGTTAAACAAGATAAATTCAAAGACCCTCTTTGATTATTTCTTAATGAAATAAATTTTCATAGGTTCCAGAAATATTTATCTAGAAAATAAACATAAGAAAAATTTTCTTAGAGAAAGATTCTACCTTAATGCATAAAGAATTTTAATTATCTGAGTAATTAAAAATACCAGAATATATTAGAAGGTTATCGTTCTTTCATTATCAAACTATAGTAGAAATAAAACATGAAACAAAAACATGTAAAAACTAGGAAATAATTTAACCCAAAGAGTATGGTATCCAAAAAACCTTGTATAATGGTCCAATGATTTATATTTTCAAGAAATTTCATCTTACCCATACTAGGGTATTCCCTCAATAAAAATATCATAATCTTTCTTTCTATCCCTGAAATCCCTCGATTTTATGTTACTTATAACCTCTAACTTCTTATCCTTGGAAGACCTCGATTGAACTCATCAACAATCGGAGTCGCACAATGAAAGTTGAACATGTTGTTCCCCACTGAACAATTTGTTCATGAAACACACAAGGAATGAGAGTGTCTCTCTATAAATCATTTCACAACATCACAACATTTAATATCTTGATTGATTATTGAGCTCATTCAAATAAACTCCTATTTAAAGTAAAAAGTTCAACAGTCTACTCCCTCCTCCATTAGTCATATGTTTCCTCGAATCATGAAGGGAGTAGTACACGTTTTACTCAACCAATAGTTTGTTAGAAAAAAGTTGAAGGACATTATTTTATAGTTACAAAAACATTTTTAAGGAATATAAATTAGCTTAACCAAATCTGAATATCTAATTTCTAAGGAAAAATATATATCAGAATCTTAATGTAACACCCCAAGATTTAAAAGTTCATTATCTCTTCATAAAAATTAAATAACATGCTCTATACGCAACAACGAGTTCGTGCGCACCATGACTTACCAAACTAGTCCTTCAAAATGCAGTAATGAATAGTATTAACTAAAATTAAAATTTTATATACTTAATATAATTATTGAATCCATACTATATTGTTCTTAGAAATAATATAAGAGAAAATTCATTTTTTTAGATAAAATAAGTAATCTTCAAAAAATGAAATTTTACCACATAATAATGGAGAACCTTTTTTAAAACCAATATTTGACACTACTATATATTAAATTTATTGAATTAAATTATTCTTTAGATGCATGAAATAAAAATTTAGTTTGGATAAATTATTTTTACTTTTCTGATAGCTTTCAAGTTTTGATTAAAAGTAAAAAATAGCAATTTTTACTTAAAAACAACATTTTTAATCAAAATAATTTATAGTGATAAATTAAAAATTTGAGTTCTTTTAATATTTCATAAGATTATATTTTTATCATTTAATATAATTTACGTCATTTTATCTAATTTCACATTTAAACTGGACATAAACATGTGTCAATCTTTTTATAGTTATTATTTCTTAAAAACCCTTTTTTTACCACAAGAATTAATTTTAAATTTATTTTTTCAACAAATTTTTTTTAAATTTGGAAAAATGGATTCCATATTTGAAATCATGAGGTCCATATTGTGTAAATAGGTAACTTTTATTTTTATTCAATATGATTATTTACATTAGTAAATATTTTATTTTCCATGGTTAAAGGGTAAATCTGGTAAATAAGGGTATACAAATTTTATTATAATATTATTAAATTACCCAAACATGTGTCATATTCTTTTTGGTTGATACATTTATGACCATGGAAGTCCTTTGGTCAATTATGGGACCCAAGGGATCCACTTGAAAGTGATAAAAGACAATTTATATTAATAAATTTAATGTAAAGACAAAAACGACATAAACATACATATTTTAATTAAAAAAATAAAAGGGGTTATATAAGTTATATTTTAGACTATAAATATTAATTTAAAAGATTAAAATATGTCATACATAATGGGTTTTCTTTGTAATTTTTAGACATCAAATAAATAAAATTATGTATGACAGAATAATGATGTAGTGTTTACATCATTAATGAATGATTTAAATAAATGAGATTATACATATTAAAACAATATCCAAAATCAGTCCAATTTTTATTGTATGATTTTATTTCAAAAAATAGTCATCTTATATTCGTCTCTAATGAGTTTTCTACTTTTAGACAGCGAAAATAATTATATAATAAAATTATTTTTCAAAACATTCCTAAAGAGGCCCTCCTCCCCTTTATAAAATTCCGTCATATATAACCCATTTTTTACACCTCTCAAACACCTTGGATAATTAATCCTTATCCCAATTAATCTCCTTAAACCCATATATTCCTCATAAATTCTTAACTTAGTCATAATTCACATCAAGGAAGCATTTTGGTTGAAACCAAATAGAGTTACCCGATTAAAATGTAACATCTCTTCTCAAGTTCTTTCCTTTTATTTTACTTCTCCAAACCTATGAACTTTATTTATTAATTTATTTTATAACAAAACTAGTATTATAAATATACTAGGTTTTTGTTATTAGAATTATTTGAACTACACATACACACACCTACACTTAGTGGGTATATAACATAATGTTTTTGTGGACGATGAACTACTGCCTCATGAAAAGATGATTGTTCAATCTTCATCTACAACCTCTTATAGTGGAAATTATGATGGCACTATAATTATATAAGATATTTATGATATTTATTTTATCAATAATCTTATGTAATTCCCTTTATTATAATATCTTTATTCTTTTCATCTTGTATATATACGACAATTTAATTTGAGGAAGTGCGGCCTACTGCCCCCTCAAAGTGATATGACTTGTTAATACCATACACGAAACATATAAAGGATTGTGTTAATGAACATATGTAACACATATAAAATATTATATGATAATTTAATAATAATATACCAATGTATCATTTGGTTTTCATTACTTTTAAAATAAAAAAATAATTAAATGTATGTAGTGTTTGTGCGTACGTACAGATTATCGTCTCCAAAAACACCATTAGATTAATTTCCCATCGTAACCATTCAAGAATAATTTTAATTTGATTATTAAAAATAATATTTAATAACATTATATCATTCTGGATATAAATAAAATACAACCTATCTATAACAAATATGACTTACGTAAAAAAATATAAAGGAAAACAAATCAGTTAACACCTGAAAAAATGATACTACTAAAATATTAATAACAAAACAATATTAGAAGATCATATATGATATCATATTTATGTATGTTGTTGTTGTATAATTTCGTAACAATTATTTAACTATTCTACATGAGGTTAACGTACCATCGACCAAGGAAATGTACAAGGTAAGGGTTAAATTCACAATCTCTTTAATATCTGTGGTAGTTTATACGTATCTACTGGGACCTCTTTATCATCCACATTCATGTTTCTCAAATATTTATTTCAATACATTTTTACTATTTAATATAATATGGTTTAATTTCATAGATACCTTTTTTTCTTTTTTATAAAATGGTTTTCAAGGGATCTTTCTATCGTTTTTCAAACAAGGTACTTTATGACGTTTTCAAGAAATTACGTACGAATTTTTTTTAACTTATACGGCGGGTGTGGCTATTTTACATCGTTATGACCACATTGAAGCCTCTCTTATATGTTTTTAAGAATATGTCAAAATAAATGTTCTCTTTTATAATTACATTACTTTTAAACGATTTCAAAATAGAAAGAGATATTTATCAATATTATTAATTTCATCTACGTCAACATCTTTTAATGGATATTATACTTGTTTAAAGTGGATTTATTATGATACAAATCATCTATATTGTTTTGAAGGTTTTGTGATATGTTTGATTGTGGATGTGTTATTTTTATACCATTCATGGTTTATGTTTAATGTATTAACATTTTTTATGCTGGTTTTAATACGAATCATTATGTTATATTTCAACCTTTTCATATGAGTAATGAATTGGACTTAGTAAGTGATGGGTAGATCCCGCTATAGCTCCTCGATGCATCGGTAGGTCACCTGAGACAAACTAGTGTCTGGGAACAAGGCCATAATAAAATCTTCTTTTTTGACTTGGCACGAGGCCTTGGCTATGTGGTTATGATGTCCGACATTATGCATTCCATCATTATGAAATTAGCTATTGATATTAAATGTGATTACTTTTCTAGTAGAATATCCATGTGAATAAGTAAATGGAATTAGTTGATTTATCTTTTCTATATTATTCTATAGTTTAAATTTAAATGTTTTTTGTTTTAGTTTTATACATTTCCTTAAATGTTTATGATTATTTATGAAATTATTCACTATATTATTATCCATACTAAGCATCTGAGATCAAACCTTTCTATGTTTCATTTTTCCCAAGATGTGAAGAAGTATTTTATGGTTGACTTACAAGATATTCTATGGGATATAAGTGTGTTCAAGTGGGAAAATGTTCTTGTTGTTTTTATCTCATGATGTAATGTAAAACTTATGTATATATCTAGTACTTTCAAGGCTACTAAACTAATCGGTCTTTCGGGACACGATTCCTTATATCAGACCAATGTTATGAAATAATGCACCAAATCTTGGTATCTAGGGTCGAGGCATTACATTTGGTACCAGAGGATGTTTAGAAACAACCTTGGATACTAGATTCAGAAAATCTCTGATTAGAGAACATTACCTTAAGATAGACTTTGAGGATTCGTATAGAAGAACACCCTAGAATTTTCTTAATGTAGAGATTTTGTAAATTTTCCAAGAAATACGTCCTAGTGTGGATATGAGAAGGTAAAGGCTGCTCTAGCAAAGATGTACCTAGGAGTGAAAACTCCGACAAGGAGTTTTGATCTTGACATAGGTTATCCTGGTACACGACAATGGGCTTTGTGTCACTCTTGATTTCGACACTCTTGGGGGATATACTTATGATTATTTACTTTTTATTTACAATACATTATGAACTATTTAAGTGTAAATACTTCCACAAAGAATTCATTTTTTATTATTATAGTTTATATGAATAATAATTTATATTTATGTTAGATATTTTACATGCTTGGAATTATGCATTGCAATTCATAAAAGTAACCTAGTGTATTCCATTCTGTAGAATTGGTAACCAGTAGATGGAATGAGAACTCTAGAAATACACATGATCCAAAGAGTAAGAATGATCGTATATTTCATGGTATTAAGAAAATATTTAGAAAGGAAATATTTACCCATATATTATCATCATATGATAAAATAGTAAAATATGTTAATAAGATACATAAATAATTCTCTGAGTCCTATGGATTTGAAGGGAATACAGAGATGAAAAAGATGGTAGAAGGAAAGATGGATAAAGGGAATAAGAGAAAGAAGGATGTCCCCATATGTGATAACTGTGGAAAGAATCACTTTGATAAATGCCTGAATGGAATGAGAGCTTGTAATAAGTATGGAGATTAATGACACAAAATACATGATTGCAAGGGTTAGAAAAAGGTTTCAAATGTACAATGCTTATTTTCAAGGAGCTGGGACACTACGTGAATCGATGTCCAAATAATCAAAGTATGCCCCAAATGATGTTATTGGATAATATTCAAGTTATGATACTACCATAGACGAAGATTAATAAATATTGTTCTTGTGTTGTTATTCAAGATTTTCTTTCATTTGGGTTTTGTATCAACGATGTACAATTTATATGAATTATAAAAATAAATAAGGATTGTACTGACTCAACAACAAGTTAACCCTTTTTTAAAATATGTGGTTGAAGGAATGATAAACCCTAATATGTTCCTAATGCTGAGTTTGTTATTTTGGAATTTGAAATGGTTGATTTAGATAAATGTTATTGGGTATTCTTGACTACTTTGAAACTAATTAATTGTTTTTTTATTCCATTATTGTGGGAGTTTACAACATTTTTGTATATAAAGGGTATATCTAGTATTTTATAAAGACTAAGAGAGCATGAATGTAATCAATAAGGTATTATGGTTATTCAGGTTGTAACCATGTTTTAAGAGAATACCTAATGAATGTATTTCCATGTTATTGTGTGGCAAGAGAGATATTCATTTTATTTACCTTCCTTATAAATTTTGGACTGTGAGTTTGGACAGAAGTATTTTTCATAAGTCTAAAGGATGTAATGAATTAAGTTATACATTTAATACTATTTTTAATGTTAAAACATTTCATAAGATTATATTTTGAATTTTATAAAAAGGACAACACGGAGGTTGGGATACAACCCATCACGTCTGGTAAGGTCGTGAGACTTTGACCCACAGCCGAAGGGCGATAAGGCTGCATCACCTACCACTAGAATAAGTGATGTCCTAGTTTGTATAATGTATTTTTCTTAAATATCCTGACAAATGAATTATAAATTCAGTATTTTTGTAACCCTATATGAATAGGATAAATAGAATTGTTTTGAATTCTATTATCTTTTAGTGTGAAAGATAAATTTGTGGTAGGAATTTGATGAAGGATGAAACTCAACATGTCTTGTATATTTTTTTACTCTTATTCTATGTATAAATTAATTCCTAAACATCAGGGAATGGATCTTAAAACCAAAAATGTTTCATCCAAATAACTTATGTTTTGTTGAACTTATGATATTTTAAATCATCACATATTGATGACTTTGAGGCCCTCAATTTTACACTTGTTTGTGACTGATTACCAAATTGAATCCCTATAAATATATATGTTTCCCTCCAATTATGTGTCTCTAATTTCCACCAATGTTCTTTTAATTGAGATCATAATTTTTTGTTGACTTTTTCATTTCTTTTTCCCTCTTATTAATAAAAAATTTCATTATCCAAATTTCTGAGGTTGGTTTTCCAAAAATGTATTTTTCTAATTTTAACATCATATTTTCAAAAAAATGAAATTTTGAGGACAAAATTTATTAAATTTGGGGTGAATATAAAAACCCAATATTCAGTAGTACATTATCTCTTCAAATAAATTCAATAACATACGCTACCTGCAACACCGAGTTTGAGTGCACCACGACGTACAAAACTAGCTGTTCAAAAAGTACTTATGAATTGAATTAACTAAATTTTAAATTTTATATACTCAATAAAATATTATAATCCATATTATTTGTATCTTATAAATAATATAAGAACAAATTCAATTTTTCATATAAAAGAATTATTATTCAGAAAATGCAATTTTAAGGACTTTTAAAAGATAACCATTTTTAAAACCAATATCTGACACTTATATATTCAATTTAAGGAAATTAAATTATTATTTAGAAGCGTGACTTAAAAATTTATATTGGATATGTTTTTGGAACTTCTCTGATAACTTTCATATTTTGATGAAAAGTGAATAATTCTAAATTTTAATTAAAATCAAATTTTTTAATCAAAATAATTTATAGTGTTAAATTATAAATTTTAGTAGTTTTAATGTATAATTAGATTATATTCTTACAATTTAATATAATTTAGGTCATTGGATGTAATTTCATATTTAAACTGGACATAAACAAGGGTCAATCTTTTCAAAGTTAAAATTTCATAAAAACACGATTTTTGTTTTGACAATGAGAATAAATTTCAAATTAATTTATACCACATCTATGTTTTAAATTTGAAAAAATTGATTCCATATTTGGAATCAGGAGGTCCAAATTGTGTAAATATGTAACTTTTATTTTTAGACATTATAAATATTTACATCATTATATATTTCAATTACCATGCTTTATGGGTAAATCTGGTAAAAAAGGGGAAACAAATATTATTATAAAAATATTAAATTATTATAAAATGTTTTTTATTCATATTAGTTGATACATGTCCGACCATGGAAATCCTTGGGTCGATTTTAGAACCCCATGGAGCCACTTTAGAGTGATAATTACACTATATTAATTAATTTAAGGTAATGACAAAAATAACTAAACCTATATCTTTTAGAAAATAATTTTTACAAAGTGTTATATAAGTTATATTTTTGAATATAAATACTAATTTGAAATAAAATATGATTTCATACATCATTTAATTTTTTTATAATTTTTAGACATCAAATAAATAAAATTATTTATGACACAATAATGATGTATTGTTTACCTCGTTAAAGAATGATTTAAATAAATGATATTATAAAAATTAAAACAATATAAAAACCCATTCCAATTAATATTTAATTATTTTATTTCAAACATTAGTCATATTTACGTCTACTTTAATGAGTTTAGGACCTTTAGAAATAGAAAATAATTATATAATAAAATAATAATTTCAAACATTCCTAAACTGCCACTCCTCCCCCTTAAAAGAATACCTCACCAATAACCCATTTCTAACACCTCTCTAGCACCTTTTCTTGTCCATAATCCACCCAATTTAGATCTGTACATCCCTCTCTTTCTTCTATAATCTTTACTTTAGGCATAAGGCACTTCATGGAAGCCTTTTGGTTCATACTAAAGGGAGTTACTTGATTTATAGGTAACATCTTCTCTTAAGTAAATTTCATTTATTTTACTTATCCAACCACCTAAACTCTCATTATTCATTTCATTTATAACAACATAGTATCCTCAATATAATATATTGTTTTTATGAGAATTATTTTAACTATACATCCACATACCTCCATCTAATGGGTATAGAAGACAATGTTTCTGTGGACAACAAACTACTGCCTCACGAAACGATGATTGTTCAATATTCTACTAACACCTCTTTTGGTGGCCATTATGTTAGAACTGTAATTATATATGATATATAGGATATTTATTTTATATATAATATTTTTTTAATTCTTGTTTATCTATTACCTTTATTCTTTTCATGAAGTATGTATATGATAATTTCATTTGAGGAAATGCGGACTACTACCCCCAAATGTTATATGAATCATTAAAACCATACATAGAACATATAAAGGATGGTGTTAATGAACATACATAACATATATAAATTGTTATATTATAATGTAATAATAATATACCAATGTATAATATTGTTTTCATTCCTTTTAAAATGAAAAAAATTGAAATGGAAGTATCGTTCATACGTATGTACAGATTACCGTATCTAAGAACGCGATGAGATTCATTCCTCATCGTAACCATTCAAAAATATTTTTCATTTTAATATTAAAAATAATATTTAAGAACATAATATAATTCAGAATATAAATCAAATATATCTTATCCATAACAAACAAGACTTACGTAACAAAACATATAAAGGAAAACGAATCTGTTAACGCCCAAGAGAATGATACTACTACAATATTATTAACAATGAAATATTATAAGATCATATATGATATAATATTTAAGTATGTAGTTCTTGTATAAGTTAAAAAAAAATTATTTAACTATTATACAGGAGTTTAATGTACCCTCGACCAAGGAAAAGTACAAGGTAAGGGTTAATTTCACATTCACTTTAATATCTGAGTTTGTTTTTATGTAAGTATATACTGGGACCTCTTTATCATCCACATCTGTGTTTCGTAAAAATTCATTTCAAAACATTTTTACTATTTAGTACACTATGAGTTAAATTAATTTATTCCATTTTTTGATTTTTATAAAATGTTTTGAAAGGAATATTTTGTTCATTTTCCTATCATGGTACATTATGAACTTTTCGAAAAAATAAGGTAAGAATGTTTTTTAACTTATACAGTAGGTGCAGATATTCTCCGTTGTTATAACACCTTTAAAGTTTCCCTTCCAATCTTAGAATAATATTTAAAAAAATTATTTTTTAATTACATGTCTTTTAAATTATTTTAAAAAATTAAGAGATATTTCTCTCAAATAGTTTTTATTTCTTCTATGTCAACATCCTCTAATAGATTTTATAGTTGTTTGAAGTTGATTTATTATGATATAAATATTCCATATTATTTGGAGGTTTTGTGATATGTTTGACTAAGGATGTGTTATTTTTATACCATTCATGGTTTATGGTTAATGTATTAAGATTTCGTATGATAGTTTTAATAATAATTTTAATGTATTGTTTCATCCTTTTAATATGATGATTGTATTGAACATAGTATGTGATGGGAGGATCCTGCTATATCTCCACGATGCATCAGTAGATCTCATTAGACAAACTAGTGTCTTGGTCCAATGCATTGAAAAAAATTTATTTGTAATCTTGGCACAAGGTCTTGACTATTTTGTTATGATGTTCGACATTATGCATTCCATCATTATGAAATTAGCTATTAATATTACATGTGATTATTTGACTAGTATAATATCCATGGGAATATGAAAATGGAATTATTTGGTTTATCTTATCCATATTATGCTGAAGTTTATGATTGAAATTAATTTCTTTTAGTTTTATAAATTTCTTTAAATGTCTGTTCTTATTTATAGAATTTTACGCTATATTATTATCCTTACTAATCATCTGAGATCACCCCTTTCAATGTTTTATTTTTCCCAGGATATGAAGAAGTATTTTATGGTTGACCTACAAGCATATGCTAATGGATATAAGTGTGTTCAAATGGGACAAAATGTTTTTGTGGTTTTATCTCATGAGGTAATGTAAAAAATTTGTATGAATCTAGTAATTCCAAGGCTACTAAACAAATCGACCTTTCGAGATATGATTCCTTGTATCATGCCAATGTTATAAAATAATGCACCGACTCTGGGTAACTATGTTTTGGGAATTACACTAAATGTATAAACCATCGAATTATATAAAATATGGATATTTGGATTATGATTTACAATGATTTCAGAGTCTGAATTCTAAGGAATTGATAGTCTGAATTCTGAGGAATTCAGAGTGTGAATTCTGAGGAATTCAGAGTCGATATTTTGAGGAATTCAAAGTCTGAATTCTATGGAATTCAGATTCCAAATTTAATAGAATTCAGAGTCTTAATTTCTTAGAATTCAGAGTCTAAAAATATAATACTCTTTATCTAAGGAACTATATTATTTCGAGGTTTTAGATAAGGATCCAAATTTTTAACATTGAAATAAAATGAGTTTGATTTTGAGAGGTCATAAAATGAGGAAATGAAAACCAAGTTAAGGATTAAAATTTCTTTATAGAAGGGAAAATTTACTTATGAAAAAAATCCTTATAGAATGATAATTTTCCTTAAGATGATGTTCTTTTAGTTTTCAAAACATATGAGAATAAAAAAGTTATAATGAATCCTTATTGACTCAAAAATAACCATCTTTTTTGGAAATCACAAACAAAATTTCCAAAAAATAATATATAGAATAATAATTCTCATTATGAATGTTAAAAGAAAAACATATCTCCCATTACTTATGAACCATGATGAATAATACTGATTCCCCTTAGGTTTTTAAATCACTAAGAATCGTTTTCATAACAACATTAGAGAAGTTACATTTTCTTGTATAGGAATGTGTTCTTTATTTAAAATCCATGTCACTTAACCTCCCCCTTTTTTAGGTCATTATCTTCTTTATTTTTGGTATTATTTTAATCATTAATTTCACACCTTTTTTATTTTCAAAAAGGAATCGAGGGAATGGAAATAAATATTCCCTAAAATATTAGAACTATGCAAAACCAAACAATTGAAAGATAACAAAATTTTCATTAAAATAAAAAAATGGATACAGGGTAAGACTATATAAAAAATATCATAATGGAAGAGAAAAAAATATTCATCCTTCTTTTCCTTCTGCATGATCTTCCTCAAGGTACCCTTTAACTTCTTGATCTCTTTAGGATCTTCCTCAAACTGCTTGAGAAACTATTCCTGGTCCTGATTTTTATTTTCCAGAGCCTTGATATTTTCATCCTAAGAATTAAGGATTTCAGTTTGAGAAATCAATACTTTTTCTTGCTGATTGAAATTTTCTTGCAACTCTTCCCTGAGTTCCCTTTCTCTCTTCAGATTTAAAGCATCTGATTTAAACTTCCCATTCAAATATTTATTCTCTTACTTCTGGCCTATTTTCTCCATGTTATGCTTCTCTATAAAACTCATTCTAAGATTTTTGATCCTATCATCTGACTTATCAAAATAATCAATCAATGAATCATGGAAGCCATTAAGATTTCTCATGGCTTAAATTTTTCTTTTAGAAAACTTTTTAATATCTTTACATGATCTCCTATGATCATCAAAAACAATAAGGGACGTTTGGAAATATTCCTCATGATTGATGATTATTTACATGAACATGCTTACAGAATCTGACTTATGATTAAAAGAGTGTGGAAGTAGTTGTCATATTGAATAAATACTAGGAATCAGGGGTATTGTGTTCACTAATTATATAAAGACTACACCATGAAATCCTAACCCATCGATGATGAGGATTCAAAATTTGATTTTATTGAAGGCTTGGATAATTTCTCTAGCTCTTCATCTTTACTCATGGATGAACCAACAACATCTGTCTTAGACCTGACAACCACACACTTCTTAGGAATATTGACAAGCACTTGTTTTCCTCATTCGATTATGGAAATAACCTTATTAGCATTCTAAGACACATGCTCACAATTTGAAAGTTGAGCTATTTTCACTTCATCAACTTCTTCTTTACCATCATCTTTCTTAACATCATCAGGTTGAAAGAAATCATGGTTTCTACATTCATCATCAATAAGTTTGTCAAACTATTCCTGATCATCATAATTTTTTCCTTGAGAAACAATCCTGGTTCACACAAGTTGGGAAGTCCAAATCGAAATCTTGTTAGAAGGAACACCCCAATCTTGATATTCTTTCACTTGCTTTATCACATCATCACTCCCATCTTCATATTCCTCTTGTTATTCATCAATTTATTCTTATTGTACTATCTATTCTTCCAATTCAGATTCTGAAATTGATAATTTCTTTCCTCGAGACACTACTGGTACTGATTCGTTAAGATAAGATTATGCTACCTAAATATGTTTAGAGGCTTTCTCTGTATATTTGGGAGGTTCTTGAATGATCCCAATCTTCTGAAATTTCCTTCTTTATATTCTTTTCTTTTTCATGCCTTTGATGCTCTTCAGTATCTTGAAATTTGAAGGTGTTTTCCTCTTCAGTATATATCCCAAATCTCAGATCTCCTTCATTATTATTCTTCATCTTCTCTCTCCACTTTTTTACGACTTCATCTGGAAAAGATTCTTGTGTTTTTAATTTTGGAGGAGCTTACTGACTTTCTAGAACTATAGGGTTTTCTATGGTTTCTAGTTCCATCTCTTTTCTCTTATTTTGAGAATTCTTGGAATTCTCTCTTCCTACAACATTATATGCTAAAGCTTCAATCTCTCTTTTAGAAAGATCAAAAAACACACTAGATTTGGTATTGATGTCCACTTTCATCCTCCTCAATGAATCGTCACTTAGAAACAAGATCTTAAAGTTCATGTGCTTAGAAATATAGGGAATTGTTATGGATTATAAGAAGAGCACTACATTCCTTGAAACAATTGTTATATACATGATAATATGATACTTTATATTTCTATTTATGATTTTTGTGATTTTTATGAGAATTTACGTCACCATGTTTTTCTTTCTAAGGATAACCAAAAAATCTAGAATAATGATGTCACATTTCATTAATGAGTCCATGTATCAAATTATAGGAATTAAACCCCATGTACCCACAAGAAGAACATCCCTAGATTTGTTTTCATATGGATTATCTTAGGTTGCATTATTTCTATGAGTCTATGGGACTCTATTTCCTTTTCCTTCTCAAAACATACTGACTTGTCTAGCAGCTTGTGAGCGTATAAAATTACCTCATCTTTATAAAAAATTCCAAGACTGTTTTCTACCATATTGAAAGATAAGCAATATGATTTCACATAGATCTTGAATGAAAATTTGTCTCTTCTATCTTCGTTATAAAAACATACAGTCTCAATTAATTCTATAAGATACTCAGGATAAACTGGATCCAGACTCTTTTTTTATATGAAAAAACTCTCTCATCTATTCAACTAAATATTTTCTGTGATCAAGGAATTATAATTTGCAATAAATTTTGGATAAAACTACCTTTCCCTATAGATTTTCCAATCCTTGATTTCATTTACAAAAGACAATTGTTTCTTTGGGAAAGCATCCAGCGACATCCAGATTCTAAGAAAATGAGGAAAAATAGAACAATATATTTGAATAATATAAGGGCTTTTGAATGAAATGACATGAAAATCGATCTATGATGGGGAATATGGGGTCCTTTATAGAGGTTTCTAAGTGATGATTCAAATACCCAAAATGATCCAATGGTTGAAATAATCTAGATCTGATATGATTCTTGAGATGAATACAGAAGAAAATTTTGGTAGGTTTTGATCTCTTGAGGTTTTAAGGAAAAATTTTATTTAAGGAAATTAAATCTAATATATTTTTTTAAAACATGATCAAAATTAAAAAAATAAAAAAATCCATTATAAATAATTTATAAAAACATAACATTTGAATTGCCTAAAAATGTTAGTAATGAAACATATTCTTGTTGAAGAACATTAGAATCCTGAATATTTTATTAAATAAGTGAAATTTTTTATTCTGAAAGTTATTTGTTAAAAAAATTTAAGAAGAGAAGGGAAAAAAATTTACAAAAAATTTGATTAATAGAAATAAAAGTTTCTTATGAAAATTGTGATTAAGGGAAAAATTTTCTTAACATGAATATGTACTACCCCTAAAAAATGAGATTCTTAATGTAAAGATAAAGGTTTCAAAAAAAAGATAATATGGAATATTAACTTATGGTTATCATTCCTAACTTTTGTTTAATGTATTCATATCTATCAAAGGGTAATGATTTTGTAAAAATTTCAACAAGTTGATCTTGCATTCTGATAAATTGTAAAATAATATCTCTTTTAATCATGATAATCTTTTCAAAGAAGTTTTTGATACCAATCATATAATGGGATCATCCGCTATCCATGTACCATGTATTGTTGTTGTATCATTCATTATTTACATTAAAATAAAATAGTTAGAATTTTGGAATCCAACCTTTATTAGAATAAGAAATTTTAAAAAGTAAAATATTAGAAATCCACATTTCCATAGAATAATATGCTTTATGAAACCCTAATGATCGGATTTTATTTCAAGAAAACTTTTTATCCCCATTTCCACCACATTTAAACATTGTGAAAAAATAGACCACTTTTAGGAACAAAATAGTTGTTACAAAAAACTATTTTCCAATGAGTATAACCAAATCCAAAAAATATTCCTTAGAAGACAAATTTGTGACTAAATTTTATCAAATTTATTTCATCCTCAAGAAAAATTTGATAAACATTTCTTTAAGGGATTTTTTTTTTATTTTTGTCTAATTTCTTATTTCTTATCCTCAAAGTTATAATTTTGAGAACATGAGTTATCCTCTATAATATTTCTATTAGAAATAAAAATTTCATGATCATTAGAATGTATATCCTACTCAAAATTAACTTTCTTAAGGTTTATAAAACACTTTCAAAATCAAAGGTTTTCTGATCAAGATCCTTGGAATGATCAGATACTTCTTCTGTTAAAATAGAAATTATGGAATTTTCTTCCTCAAACTTATTTTTAATCTTAAAATTTTTGTATTCAAGTAGTTTAGAAACTTTAGAAAATACTTCAAGTGAAGGTAATGTATTATCTTTGGATGATGAAGATTAAACATATGAAGAATCATAATATTCAATATTTAGTAAATTTGAATTTGTATTTGGGGTTTGGCTTAATGGCCAACACCCCGTAATCCAACACGAAAAATGGGGGTTCAAAACCAAATGGGTTCCTGTAGTGTAGCATTACTATAGTAGCGACGACACTGTTGCAATGGTGGGTACTGTAGTGGTGGAAGGTAATTATAGCATTGAAAGGGGACTGTAGGAGCGGTGGGTACTTTTCTGTACTGTAGAGGGTGGGTACTGTAGCAGTACTATTCAGTGAATGGGATTTGGGCCAAAAATTTGGGCCTACGAGACATGTAATGGGCTAAATGTCCATTGGGCCTTCGAGATATGTAATGGTTCTCCCTATACCTTGTTAAAATATTTCTTTTCATTGCATTAATAATAAATGAGGCTTCATCCCCTACCTTAAAAAAATATTGGTAAATGATTCAACATTGCGTTCGTTAGACATAAGAAAATGATTTTCAATAGGTACTCTATATATAATACCAATATTCTTATGAATAGAAGATTTATATTTTAATGATTCTTATAAACAAACACCACCAATAACACTATAGGTGTCATTTTCATTCAAAAAATTATTATACATAGACTTCTAATAATTATTTATGTTTCTCTTAAAATGATTTTCTTTGCTATATTTTCTTTTAAACATGGGACAATCAGGTCTCATGTGTCTATTCCTTTTACATTCATAACAGGTTACTTCAGAATATTTCTTGACCTTTCTATTATTCTCATTATATCGGTTTTGAAAATCATTCTTTCGAGCATTCTTTTTCATCCTTTGAGCATGATTGGAAAATTAATTATCTGAATGATCACTATCACTTGATTCAGATATAACAACAGATTTGTTTTATTTATATCTAGTTTCCTATTTCGGACTCTTCGCTTTAGATGTATTAGTGAAAGCTACACTTCCATTACCATTATTATTTTGAAATCAAAATCTATCTTTTGTCTTGTTTTATGCTAAATAAGAGTTCCAAATAACACATCAAGAGTGATGTTTGATACTTTTATGTTCTCATAAATAGTAGTCCTTTTTGATTCCCACTCATTGAGAATGATATCAATTATCGTATCCATAAGAACTCACCCATTAAGACCATTCTCTCCAAAATATTGATGATTTTTTACAAGGGTCATAAATATTTGTTGTACATTACAAATAGATACTCTATAGTGAAATTAGAATCCATATTATTCACTTCTAAAAATATCTCTTCTAGTTATTATCACTTTAAAAGACCCAATGTGTGTAACTTCATGTTTCTTCTAGATGTAGTTGGCAGCTTCACAAGAATATATTTATCTATATATATTTCTGGTCATAGAACACAACCAAGTACTACATACCTTGTAATTTTGTTGATATTCTTTTTTTTCCAAGTTTATGAAGGTTCTAACTTCCTTGGATGGAATTTTTTAATCCCTAGTGAGCATTACAGAATTGTCTACTCCAGTATTAATGACACATGTATTCATTCTATCTCTCCAGTAATAATAATAATTACCATCAAATATCAGTGGTTTCGTATGATTTAGTTTATCAATAGAACCAATATTCATACCTGCCGTTCTATAAGAAAATATCTTTTCCACAAAATTTGATAATAGTAAATGTAAAAAAAATTAATATGAAAAATATGAACAAAAAATTATTATAAATAAAATTTAGAGAAAAGAAACAATATGAGAAAGAAAACTTATATGTGAGTATAAGTATTTAAGAGACCCTTTCTGATACCAATGTTGGGATCGAAAGAGTATATGCAGAGGCTCAAATAAAATAGTGGGGAGAATTGTAGGTTTCCAAACATTTTCTTTTAATCTCAAGAAAAACTATGTTTACCACAGTTAAACAACATAAATTCACAAACCCTATTTGATTATTTATTATTAAAATAAACATGCTTAGGATCTAGAAAGATGAATCTAAAAAAGAAACTTAAGAACAATTTTCATTTAGAATGATTCTATATTAAATCATATAGAATCTTAATTATTTGAGTAGGTAAAAATAAAAGAAAAGATAAGAAAGTTATACTTTATTCCTTTATAAAAATATAGTGCAAATAAAACTTGAAATAAAAACATGTAACATGTAAAAAAATATTTTAAACCAATGAGTAGGGTATCCAAAAACCTTGGATAAAGGTCCCTTGATTTATTCTTTCAATAAGGGTTGTCTTACTTACACCAAGGTAAGCCCTCAATAGGAATATTAGAATTTGTCTTTAGATCCCCGAAAGACCTCAGTCTTTTGGACAGTCAGCACCTCTATATTTCTATTATCAGAAGACCTCAATTGTAATTAGAAACAATCATAGTCGCATAAGGAAATCTGAACAAGATATTCATTAAGGCACAAGGCATGAGAGTCTCTCTCTGAAATTTACATCACTACATCACAACATGTAATGTCTATAATGATTATTGAGATCATTTAAATAATCTCTGATTTATAGGAAAAACATCATCGATCGGATCCTTACACTAACTACAAATGTTTCATGAATCTGGGAGGGACCTGTACCCAAGTCACTAACAAACGGTTAATTTGAAAAAAAAAATAAAAGACATCAGCTTATAGTTATAAAAACATGTGTATGGAAAATTAATTATGTTAACCAAATATGAATATCAGGAGACAATGTAAAAATATATTTTTGAATCGAAATGTATAAACAATTGGATTCTAGAAAACATGGATATTCAGATTTAATTTTAAAAAGAATCCACATTCTGAATTCTGAGGAATTTGTAGTCTAAATTCATAGCAATTTGATGTCTACAGTATAAGGAATTAGATGTCTAAATTTTGAGGAATTCAGAGTCAGAATTTCAGAGAATTCAGAGTTTGAATTTCATAGAATTCAGAGATTGAATTTCAATGAATTTGGATTCTGAATTTCAGAGAATTCAGAGTCTGAATTTCAGAGAATTCAGTGTCTAAAAATAGAAGACTCTATAACCAAGGAACATTAGGATTTTGAGTTTTTAGATAAGGTTCTGAATTTCTCACTTATAAATAAAAACACTTTTCTTTTTAGAGGTCATAAAATGAATAAATAAAAGCCATGGTAAGGATAAAAATTTCCTTATAGAAGGGAAATTTTCTTTCAGAAAATAATCCTTAGAGAAAGATAATTTTCCTTAAGATAATATTTTTGTGATTTTCAATACATAGAGGAATGTTAATGTCTTAAGGATACCTTATTTTCTAAAAAAAATAATTAATCCTATTGTCTGAGATAAAACAACAACCCAAAACCACTTCCTAATATCAATGGGAAAGATCAAACCACCACATGTACGAACAAGCTGAAGACAAGACTGTTGAGCCTTCTCTCATGAATCTCAATACTAACTGAAACATGATAGGAATATGAGAGTCCAAGAATCATCAAAAAATAATTCTAGAACATGAATAAACTAAAAAATATATATAAATAGATCACTCAGAGATGAGAGGTCCTATCAGAATCCCCCCAATTGAAATTAACTATAACCCATTGACTTCTTAAGATAAAACCCTATGAGATCTATAGTGGATCACCCCGCCAATTATGGACCAACTATGAATGACCAAATGAACATTAAACATGAAACATAACTAAACCTTTCTGTCATAGTCCATCCTAAACTCTTCCACCACAACATACCCTTGCTAAGAAGGACCCATGTTAAGAAGAACACATCAAGATAATTTAAACTTCCCTCTCCTAAATGGAGGGGACATGAATAGTGAAAAAAATTCCTACACATACCAAAAAACCCCACCACATGGGGAGGGTAGGGGAGGGACCTAATGATTGGATTACAAAAACCAAATCCAAAAACCACCCACCACTCTTCACATATGGAAGGATAAAATCCAATACCGCACCTTTTTCACATTTGTGGTCAACACAAGAACAGTGATCGAAAACTCGCATCCAAGAAGTAAAAACCAAAAACACTTCTTGAGGGGTAATTCTACCTTGATATTTATGATAGGAGGAAATTCACAGTTAGAAGAAAGCACAATAAAAAAACTAGAACTATCTCACTATAATGGTAAAGGCACAAACTTATCCAAACTTCATAAACCCTCGAGATTTATAACTATGCACTAGCTTCACTCTATGACTTATGGATGGAGCTCTTATGTATAAAGAATCTACCACCTCCTATCCTGGAGCTACTAATACCAAAACTGGAACCCCTTCTTCTAGTGCCACATCTAGCCACATAACACTCATAAAAATAAACAAATTATTATGGCATATCACGAAACTAATGCCCTCAAACTACACACTGTTACTCAAACAAGGACATGAGGATACACATCACACTTCTATCTCACTCCTATTGATGAGAAAAATGAACATGTAACACGAAAAAAACACCAAACATTCCCAAACACCACTTATATAACCGAGATAATTATCATAACCAGAAATAATTTTAGTTCCATCCTACCCAATTTTTTATTCCAACAAACAGGCTACAGAGTTCATCCAAGAGATGGATTAAACATTCTAAAACTAAAAAATGAAATCTTTAGGTTGATCAACTAGAATTCATTCCAATGGAGAACCATATATATCCATACCAAAACATTCCTCACATCTCTATGGGGTAGAACAAAACAAAAAGGAAACCATAATCTCAACAAAAACTAACGCATGAACCCAAAACTTCATGTTCAACAAACACCAACTTAGAGGGAAACTAGCTCATAGACTTTCCAAAAATGATTCTAAAAACCCTCTAAGACACCACTTCAAGAATGATCTACCAACAGAATCCCAACGCATGATACAACAAGAGTATCACTTCTATATATCAATTAAGGGAACACAAAATAATCAACACACATAATACATAGGAAAAAAACCACATAACCAACAATTTACAAAACACTACAATTTACAGCTTAAAACCCCTTTGTAAAACAAAAAAAATAAAACAAGGTGGATTTCACACTCAAAAATGGTGTTTCATCAAGTCTCACTCACAAGAACATTTTTGTGCCACCCCAAGAACCCATTCACCACTCCATAAAAGGAATCCATCCATATTTACATATAAAACCATTCATGTGAGCCCCCATGAAAACACTAAAGGCTAAAACAAATATACCATGTTTTCCAAAATAGACCAATTCATTTAACACATTTCAAAAATCATTAACCATCCAACGGATAACTAACCACTAAGTCAAAAATTTATTTCATGATTCTATTCACCAAACTATATTATCCTAATTTAGAAAAATAAACCCCATTCATTTTCCATTCAAAACAGATTTCAAATCAAATATGCCACTTTTCAACAACCATCTTCCAATTTATAGAATTCACCAATGTCACTTTTCATAATCCTTTATCCATCACGATCAAAACTAATTTATAATTTCACAAATCCATCTTTGAAAATTACAAACCATTAAAAACCAAATTAGGAAACCAGTTTATCTGATTCAAACACCATTCAACAAGCTAACACATCCCATTTAAAAAAATTCCAAAACCCTCAATAAAATATTCTATGATTTCCAAAACAATTATTTCAACAAACCATAAATTTAGACTTTTTATGTCATATCCAATTAAACCATTTCCACATTACCTCATGATCTGTATCAAAAACACCAAAAATTTCAAAACCATTCATAAAGTAAATTATTAAAATCCTTCTCCAAGTTTTCAAATCCCAACTAATCAATTAAATCACCATTTTCACAACTCCAATACATGGGGTTTCAAATCAATTTTCAGATTTGAATGTTAAAAAAAGAGACTCAAAATGAGAACATGTTTTTTGGTGATTTGACCATATGGTTGGCGGCCATATGAATAACTCGCCACCAAAATAGAGATCCTTTTACGACCATGCTCATGGTTCCAAATGGCTTGTCAGACCATATGTGCTTGTAGTAACCATTGGTCCAACTCTCCTTATCATATCCCAATCACCATATAATCCCTAATGACAAAAAAACTAATAAAACTAAGCTTCCCTTGGAAACCTGAGGAACATAATGATAAGGGGTTCATGACACTCTTCCCGCACCAACCCCACAAGTCTATAAAATCCAAATCCATCTACATTGACATCCCTATATAATAATGGGATCTATGAATGGTGTGATCAGTAAAGGGATGACCAACTCTGATACAATTTTTTCATAAATGAAACCTATCATCCTTAAACTATCCACCCAAGCCAATCCATCACATGGCCCAAAGGGAGTTCCTGATTCCAATGGGATGAAAACTACAGTCAGACATCAATAAAGTACACAAAGGGAATGATTTCTCCCATGAAAAAATTAATAAACTGAATAGTGGAATGGAGAAAAACAAGAAAATACATAAACATTACCCATTTAACATCTTTTACATATGGTCAAATGGCACGAAAACTATACCAATAAACCAAATTAATAAGACCATAAAACTAGTTCCATGTGGCCATATGGGTCTCTCTACAACACAATGACCAACCGCTTTTCAAGGATAATGATATCTAGAAGAAAAAAATACCCAAGGTCTAAAAACATAGAAGAACTACAGGAATGAGTATTTAAACTCAATAGCATATAATGATAATCATTCCCAAATGCCCTTACATTAAAATAAATGAAACATCAATTTTCAAATTTGAACTATAATGTATATAAGAATGTTTTTTATATGACTAATCAAATAAAATTATAACCCATTTCCCTTAATCATTTCTAAAATCAAAGTCATTTTATTGGCGTGAATTTAGCGTTTTAGAAAGGGAATTAATTCTTTAATTTTATAATGGTATGAAAGATTATAAAAACACATTAACATTGAAAACATTTTTAATACGATTTTAGAAAGCCAGGCTTCCCTTCTATGTAAACAGTACACAAGTAGGATCCACAACACTCAATTAAAAGGGTAATGAAAATATACATACAAGTATCACATTCATCACATCAAGAATCTAAAAATCTTAGAAATATATGATCCCAAGAGATCAAGAATAATTCATAAGACACCATATATGAGACCCCATCATCGATAGCATTCCACAAAAGATGAAATCATAATTCTCAATATGCTAAACCCCCATTTCTCAAGACATACCTAGGGAAAATCACATAGTAATAAACCAGGTATATCTACATAATATGGGCCTCTAGTCAGTACATTCCCTATGAGGGCAACAATCATTCTCATAAAATTAACTCAATATGTCAGGTTCTTATGTCTCATGAAAATTATGGGTTTCGAAAACCAATTCTATCCAAGCATCCAATCACAATATATATTTATATATCACAATAATCAACAACAGGCCTCACCCCGAGTATCCCTAAAGACTAATCTCATGCCGTAAATAAATAGATCACATAGGGTTCCAACCGAAAAACATCGATTTTGGATCTTGAGGATTTAAAAGTAAGGAAATCAAGTACATTACACATATAAATGGAATAATAAACATCCAAATAAGGTTTTTATAATAATCATTTTTCATCATTTTCACAAGGTGTCCAAACATGCCCTTAAACCATCCACAAAACCAACCTTCATCCAAAATAAAATCTATTTTTCAAGAAGTGGTTTCAAATAAACCATTTATGTATAAATAAATTTAAAAAATTATTTCCAAAACATTTCCATCTCACTTTCCTACCTAACCCATTTTCATTTGAAATTCCAACTAGGACACAATTCAACACCATATGTCAAGATGGTGTTCAAAACCCAAATACAAACTCCTTTTAACATAAAACCATTTGAAAATATTTCAAGAAATGAAAAATCTTCTTTTCACATGCTAATTTTTTTTAAAAAAAGACAAACTACACTTTAAATACCATAATCTACTCACAAATTCCCATAGTGAATTTCACCGAGCACTTGGTGTGCACTAATTTAGAAAAATAAGCATAGCTATCAAAAAAAGGCTTAGAACTACCATTTATTAACTGTACATTTAATACAAGAATAAAATATCAATAAATATTTTTTATAGATGGTGAAAAATAAAGTAACTAATGATTCGCAAATTAAAAAAGAAAGTTCACAAAAAATATTTTCTTAAATCCATGACACAACAACAACACAACACTGAAATCTCTCCACGTGGGTGTTAAAACCCAAGATCTTCCCATAGAAAACTTTAGTGAGTAAACACCCCAATATAAGTCAAATTAAAACTGAACCCTTAGTCTCTATGAATAATGGGAGTAGAGAAAAACAAGATGAAAATAGGGGAGAATGAGTAGGGAATAGAGGAGAAGTGGAAACAAAATGATTTGATGAAAAAATCATGAATGATCACTAACCTCTGGTGAGAAATCAACTAAAACGTGACCTAATATGATGTAGAACTAATTGGGGGTTCCCTAGGGTTAAATCACAATAGGTATGTCCTCAAATGGGTGGATGAATCACTTAATTTTTTTATATTAAATTATATTTAACCTGTAATGGGATTCACAGTTTTTCTACACTGTTTTGTAAACTCTGCGTAAACCATGAAATTTATACTAGAAAATTAAACAATATTACAAGTTTATGTTGCAGAGATTAGGAAACCCAATCCCAAACCATATGACCTTAAAATTTCCCAAAACCCTCAAATGACACCTAAACAGAAGAGAATCCCACCCTAGAATCCTTAAATGATTTAAAACACTATAGTGACACAGTGAGTGTGACAAACACATTATTACAGAACGTTCCCCCAACATGAACCTGGGGCCAAACACAAGACAATAAGTAATCAAAGTAACACTTAAAAATTTAATCCATATACCAACCGAATCATAAGAAAAACACAATGATTCCCAATGAACATGGTCTTAATCCAAAACATAAAAACATGTGTGTGACACCGGGTATGTTTATGCCCACCACTTTATGTTCTCTTTTATTATATGCCATGTATTATGTATACTAATGGCCTTAGGAAGGAGTCTTAGGAGGACTTAGAGATAGTAGAGGTTATTCATTCTAGATATTCCACATAAATTTCAATGAGATTCATCAAAACTGTATTCCCCTTTTAATAATTGGTTAGAATATTTTCCAATTTTAGTGGTATTTTATTTATCCCTATTTTCTTTTACATGCATCGTACGCTAATTTTATATTATTCATAGGTACCATATTGGGTATAAGTTGTAAATAATCATTCCAATTTATATTTGTGTTTATATAACTAAATTTTTAATTATGTACCTTCAGCTAAGGCCTCCAATGATTATGATTTTCCTAAATGGTGATTGTCTCCAATCTATGTCCTATTAAATATAGTCTCATTTTTTCACAATTGTCTTGTTTCAATCTAGACATATCTTAGTGTGTCATTTCATGAATGAGTGGTGTTTAGAATATGTTATATTAAGGCCTGTTTTTTGAAAGAGTCTAGTTATGAAGAACATAAATGATTGAATGATAAAGATATATTTTCTTTATTATATAACCATAATATTTTTATATCAGAAACTACCATTACATCAATTATTTCATGTATCTGGTACCAAAACTGTTTATATTATATTAATATATTCATTAATGGAACTCCTGTGTTAACTTATATTTCCACCATTCTAATCATTTTATCACTATAAAGACCCATAATTTCCATGAAATGTTTTTTAAATATATGGGCATTTTATGAGTCCGCAAAAATTGACGGTACGTGATTCCGAGGGTCGGAGTGCCCAGAATGAATTTCTGAACATTTCTTTGGGTACGTTTAAGAAACGTGTGAGTGGGTTTTTCTAAATTTTAAACTGGTGCTCAGGATTGAAATCATAGGGCACCGTTGAACTCGTAGCGCTGGTATTCACTTAAGGAAACCTTCACCTCGACCGTAGTAGGTTGAGGGTGGAAGATATATTTTCCCATATTCGTGAAAGAATAAAATAAAAATAAAATCGTGTAACATTTATTTTTATTTATATTCCATGTGGATGTTGAAAAGTGGGGACCACCAGACTTAAACCTCCCGGGATAGGTTATGATGGTGGGGACCACCAGAGCTAACCTCCCACAAGAGGTTATGGTGGTGGGGACCACCTGAGGCTTAAACCTCTTCAACTCCCCTCTTAATGATTGAGAAACCTCTGAACTCCCTCTTTAAGGTGAAGGAGCCTCTCCAGCTTCCTGCACATTAATTGTGCCAACTCCATACATTAATTATGCTAATTAATTTTGTCCCAACTTGAAATGTTCCCACATAATTTAATTTGAAAAACTTAAATTATTATGTTGGCTATTTTCATTTTGGGGGGATTGAGGGAAAATATTGGCAAAGGGGAGAGATCTTGGAGAAAAGATCTCTAATGAACAATGTCAACGAAGAAAACTGACTTTGATTCCTTCTTCTTCCATGGGACATTCATTGATGAAGAACGTCTTCAGCATCAATGAACCGACAATCAAGGAAACACTGAAATCGCCGATGTCCATATTTCCCAACGACATCATATCCTTTCTCGTGAAAAATCTTCAAAAAATCAAATAAATGAGGTAGGGATTTATTTATGAGTGATTTTATATTCCCATGTTATTTCCTTCTAAAACAATGAGCACAGATCAAAAGTCAATTATAGATTGATCCGCGAATGTTTTTCTTTTGCGCGATTGGGAATCAATAATTGTGGGAGCATGAAGGGATGGTGTTTGAATTATTTTTCCCTTACCTATTATTGATAGTTTTATGATTCATGTATAATAGACACATGATACCACTCTAATACAGAGAGTGTGGGATAAACTAACATGGCCCACTCTCTCCGTAATTCTTGTGTTGAATTTTGGTGTTCTTCACGACGGTTGAGGATGGGGACCTACCATGAAGGGGAACGAGAACAGCGGTCATCACCACCTCCGATCGTGAAGAAGGTGACACTGCTATGGTGCTGCTCCACGGTCACCGCCGCCCTGAATCCTTATCGCTCCACCCTGGCCAAACCACCATCGCGGCCTCGCCGCGCCACCCCAACCAAATCGCCGCCCCAGTCGAACTGCCAACACGGTCTCCAACGGCCCACCACGGTCTCCAGCGGCCCACCACGGTGCCCTCGTGGCCTCTATGCCCTCGCAGCCTCCACAACCCTCACAGCCCCTCGCAGCCCTCACGGGATGGGATGGACCCAGTGGGTCGGGCCTCCAAGCGCGGGTTGGGCCAGACCCAGTGAGTTGGGCTGGGTCAACCAAAATTGGTACGGCCCGGGTCGGGTCGGGCCGGGTCTGTCCGACCGGGTCGGACCGGACCAGGGCCCACTACGACCTGTTTACTTTCTTTTAGACATAAAAATGGAAACTGGATACCATTTGATGAACTGAACACGGCGTATGGAATCATGGATTGAGATGGTCCCGTTAAGTATACCCTACTGGAGTTTTGGATTAAGATGGGAACCAATCTGGTTGGATCGAGCACGAATCCAACTGGCCCCCCGGAATAAAAGGCTAATAACTCACAGACCGAGCATTCGATTGACACATCGTCTCTTGTGTTGAGTCCCCTAGTATGTGGTGAACCTTTTGGATTCTTCTTTATGTGACTTTGTGGTAGTTTGAGTATCAATCATTAGTTTGTAGAGCAGATCCTCCAAGAGACGAGCGAGCATAGTGCGGTAACCCAATAGTTGGCTGAGACATGATGACTATTGACCTTTTCGACTCAGATTGACTTGATAGGCTGAGTGGGGAGCGACTTGGTGTAATGTGTTAGACAAATGGTGGGGATCACCTATATGTGATGTGGCAGACCCATGGTTCTTGACAGAAGGGGTATATCATCCAACCACAGTGGAGAGCACCTCTGTGTGACGTGGAAGACCCACGGTACTCGACAGGAGGAGTATCTCCAAAATTCATGAGGGGGAGTGCCTCTAGGTGACGTGGAAGACCCATGGTGGGAAGCACCTCTGTGTGACTTGGCAGACCCATGATACTCGATAGGAGGAGTACCTCAGCAGTCCATGATTAGTGGGAAGCGCCTCTGTGTGACGCGACTGTCCCACTATACTCGATAGAGGTTGGGTTCTCTAGCAGTCTAGGTGCTCGATGATGTTATTATAGATGTTACTTATTACTACCCATAGAATAATTCATGGTGTGAGCTGAGTCAGTACCTCTGTGTTTTCCTCATGATTGAGATTGATTATTTGATAACATATGTATATGTATAGGCATATACCTATGTAGGGTTATATGTTGATTTCAAATTTTGTGGTTTATCCTTTGTGGATTTTGTGAGACCCTGATGGTCTCAGGGTCCCTACTGAGTATCGTTATACTCACCCCTACACGGGCTATGCCTGATCTTTGTTCTGTTTGGTGAAAACGACAGAGAGTGATGACTTAGGAAGTGAGTACCAAGACTGGATGGTTCCCGGAGGTGGACAATACGGCGTGTTGATATGCGGAGAAGACGAACAGACATGGGGTGATAAGGAGGAAATATATAACTACCTTCTGGTAGGATCTTCAGAGGATGACCCAATAGCTGAATTTCCTTTTTCTTCTATTGTATTGTATAATATTTGTACATAGACATTCTAGTTGGGCTTGTATTCTGGCCCCTTTTACTTGCTACACTAACATTATTTACAGTTTAGTTTACTTGTGTTTTTATCTTGTTGTGTACTTGGTTACATGTACATGTAATTTATAAAGGAAATGCATTCCCAGTTTTAGGGAATACACATTCGGTGCTAGTCGCCATCCCCTAGCCTATGGAATGTGGGATTGGGGTAGTCACCACACGGGCTTCAGGGGACGGGTAAGGTCACAAGGCTCGTGACTATCACCCCATCATACGAATGATCAATAGACGGTTGAAGGACTGCCCAGGTAGAGACAATGGTTCGACTAAAGAGGTCGGCATGGAGTAGTTGGACGTGGCAAAGGAGTTGGCTGGGCAGTTGGAGGTGGGAAACAATTCGAGGTGTTACCTCCAACACCACCAGGAGGTCCACCACGACAATAGGGAGTAGGTGGACAAGGGCGAGCTCAGCTCCAGGAAGTTGAGGCCAATAATCATGGCGCTCTCGAGATGATACGAGGTTTGATCTATGTCTATTCCACCTTAGATACAGTACTTATAGACATTGGTTTCAGTCGTACTTCTATTTTTACTAACCTCATTCGGAGCTCGGAGATTTCAACAGATCTGTTGGCTCGATCCTTACGGCTAGAGACTCCTACATGAGCATATTTGATGATTACTCACTGGTGCCAGCAGTGTGATATTATTCTAGGAGGAAAGATCTTCTGCTGGGATCTCCAAGTAGCAGTGTCAAGGCCTTACGACATCAACTTGGGTATGAACTGGTTATATACAGTACATGCTCAGATAGACTGTATTAAGAACAAGGTGTTGTGTTTCTGTACAGATGGGACAAGGATTACCTTCACCAGAAAGAAAGGAGCCTTTGTAATGTAGTATGAACATACCCAGAGGAGAGTGCACCTAATCACTCATCGGTTGGCAAGCCTTACCCTCAGAGCTACTGATGTGGATAGTCTGAGCTATCCGGTAGTGGTGGACCAGTATGAGGATGTTTTCCCTGATGATGTTCCAGGTCTACCTCCTTGTAGAGATGTAGACTTTTACATTGAATTTTACCCCAATATGTCACTCATATCAACACGAGAAAATCGGATTTCTCCCGTAGAGCTTCGTGAGATGCAGGTATAGCTTGAGGACTTGTAGAGGAAGGGATTCATTCAGCCCAGTGTTTCTCCTTGAGCAACCCCAATTTTGATCACCAAGAATCCGAATAGGAGCATGAGACATTGTGTTGAGTATCAATGCCTAATATAGGTGACTCTGAAGAACAAGAACCCACTCTTGAGGATTGATGACCACTTTGATCAGCTGAAGAGAGAACGATGGTTCTCAAAGATTGACCTCAGATCAGGCTATCACCAGCTCATTGTACGAGATGAGGATGTGTAGAATATGGCCTTTAGTTGTCGGTATGGCCATTAAGAGTTCTTGGTTATTCCATTCAGTGTGACCAATTCACCACCAATGTTCATGGGACTCAAAAACATTATCTTCCAGTCATACCTTGATCTCTTTGTGGTAGTCTTCATCGATGACATTCATATCTACTCAACTACCGAGGAGGTGCATGTCTATCATTTGTGAGTAGTACTGGACACACTCCGAGAGCAGCAGCTATATGGTAATCTCTTGATGTTCCAGTTCTGGATTTGGGAGCTTCACTTTTTGGGACATGTCATATCAAAGGCTAGAGTTGATGTGGATCCAGTGAAGATTGAGGCGGTAATTGCTTGGGAGTCACCCATGAGTGTGATGGAGGAACGAAGTTTCCTGGGTTTGACTGGATATTACTGGAGGTTTGTGCCAGACTTCTCCAGAGTTGCAGCACCATTATCATCATTGACGAAGAAGGGACAACCCTTATTTTGGTCGTAGAAATGCCAGTGGAGTTTTCAGGCACCGAGGCAGAGGATGACTAGTGCCCCCATCTTGAGGATTCTAGAGGAGGGAATAGGGTATGAAGTTTACTGCAATGCATTAGGGAGCAGGCTTGGATGTGTCCCGATGTAGGAGTGAGCAGTGATTGTGTATGGTTCTCAACAGCAGAGACAGTATGTGCAGAACTGTGCTACCCATGACCTGGAGTTAATAGCAGTGTTCTTATCCATGAAGATGTGGGACACTATCTAAGGGGAGAGTTCTTTATAGTGTACTTGGATTAAAAGAGTCTCTGGTATATCTTATCTTAGAAGGATATGAACCTGAGATATTGATTTTGTCTTCAGTTCCTCCAGTACTATGACTTCGAGATGTTCTATACTCATAAGAAGGGGAACATTGTTGCAGATGCACTCAGTAGGAGGTCTCATATACAACTTCTAGGTGAGGAGAAGAGTAGCTCGATGATTTACATATTACCTTTGTGGATAGAGATGGATCATATTTTTTTCAGTCACTTACAGTCACTCCCGCACTTATTCAGTGAGTCTGGGAGGTGCAGCGTGGGGATGCTGACTACAAGACACGACGTGCTCAAATATCGACAAGGTAGATACCTAATGGATTTTCTGAAGGTGGGGAGCACGTCATCCTCTTTAGAGGACATACCATACTACCAGTGTCACTTCAGGAGGAAGGGTTGATGGAATTCCACACATCCCCTCTAGAGGTACATCCAACAGTGGGGAAGATGTACCAGGATCTTTGACGACATCACTGGGGGCTGGGAATGTATAAATAAGTATCAGAGTTTTTCTCTTGGTGCCTCAGTTGTTAGTAAGTGAAGTGGGAGCACGAGGTACCAGAAATCTTGGTTAAGTCTTTGGAGGTGCCAGAGTGGATGTGGTATGGGATATCCATGGTATTTGTGATAGGAATTCCACATACATCTAGAGCTCAGGACTCGATTTAGGTGATCATCGACCGACTCACTATGTCGGACCACTTCCTACCGATCAGAAAGTAGGGTTCATTAGATAGCATTAGATGCCTCATAGTGTTGGAGACTGCATGACTACATGTAGAACCCTTGATGATGGTCTCTGATCATGATGCGTGTTTTACTTCCCGACTATGGAAGGGGTTGTAGGAGCCTTTTGGGATGAAACTTCGTTTGAGAACCACCTTCCATCCTTAGACGTATGGTCAGACTGAGCAAACTATTTAAAACCTCGAGGACGTGCTGCATGCTTATGACTTCGACTTCGGTCGCAGCTGGCAGGATCGCTTGCCTTTGGTGGAGTTTTCATACCACAATAGCTATCACTCCACCATTGGGATGGCACCTTTTGAGGAACTGTACGGGAGACATTGCAGATAATATTTGGGATGTGCAGATCATCCAGTAGTGGATGAAGACTATATAGAGTAGGAACAAGTCTTATTCCAACAGGAGATGGAGAACTCTGGAGTTCATGGATAGAGACTACGTCTTTCTATGGGTCTCACCTTGACGTGGTTTGTAGTGATTTTTCTAAGGCGAGAAGTTATCTCTGAGGTTCATCGGACCTTTTCAGGTCTTCAGCAGAGTTGTCAAGGTGGAATACCACTTAGCTCTTCCTCATCAGTTGCACCGGGTGCAAGACATCTTCCACATATCCCAGCTAAGGAGATATGTTCATGACCCTTCTCACATCATCGATCATGGTGAGATGGACGTAAATGATGGGGCTACTTTTAGGAAGGTTCCAATAGATATTTAGGATCAACAGGAGTAGGTCCTTCATGGATGGTTGATACCTATGGTGCACATTCACTGGTAGCACAAGAACGTCATGGAGAGCACATGGGAGTGTGAGTCTCATATGAGTGCTATGTACCCCCACATGTTCCATTAGTTTGAGTTGTGTCTTAGGGGGACATAAACCCCTGAGGTGGGGAGAATTTAAAGACCTAGAACTTCCATGTAATTATTTTTAAATATATGGGAATTTTACGAGTCCGAAAAATCTTATGGTGCATGATTACGAGGCCTGGAGTGCCCGAAAATAATTTATGAACTATTGTTCAAGTACGTTAAGTAAACGGGCGAGTAGGTTTTTCCAACTGTAGGACTACTGCTCAAAATTGAAATCTAAGGGCACCGTTGAACTTGTAGCACCAGTATTCACTTAATGAGACCATCACCTCGACCACAGTAGGTCGAGGGTGGAAGTTAGATTTTCACATATTTGTGAAATAATAAAATAAAAATACAATTGTGTAACTTTTATTTTTATTATTATTCCATGTCGATGTTGAGAATTGGGGACCACCAGACCTAAACCTCCCCTGAGAGGTTATGATGGTGGGGAACACCCAAACTAACCTCCCATGAGAGGTTATGTTGGTGGGGAACACTCGATGCTTAATCCTCTTGAACTCCCCTCTTAATAAGGAGAAACCTCTCAACTCCCTCTTTAAGGTGGAGGAGCCTCTTGAGCTTCCTCCATATTAATTGTGCCAATGACATACTTTAATTTAACCAATTAATTTTGTGCCAAATTGAAAGGTGACCACATAATTTAATTTAACAAACTTAAATTAGTAAGTTTCCTATTTTTATTTTGGTGGGATTGAGGGAATGGATAGGAAAAGGGTAGAGCTCTAGGAGAAATATTCTCTAATGAAGAACGCCAACAAAGAACGCCGACATCGACACCTTCTTCTTCCACAGAACATTAATTAAGGAAGAACGTCTTCAGCATCAACAAAACGATGATCGAGGAAACACTGACATCACCGACATCCCTCTTTCCCAACGACATCGTCTCCTTTCTCGTGGACAATCTTCAACGGATCAAACGAACGAGGTATGGGTTTATTTATCAGTAATTTTACATTCCTATCATTTTTCCTTCTAAAACAACGAATGTGAATCAAATATCTATTTTAGATTGATCCATGAATATTTTTATTTTTTGGGACTGTGAATGAATAATTATGGGAGCTTGAAGGGAGGGTGTTTGAAATATTTTTCCCTTACCTGTTCTTGATATTCTTATGATTCATGTAAAATAGCCAATTTCTATCGCTCGAATGTGAAGAGTGTGGAAAAAAAATACATAGAACATACTCTTTGTAATTATTATGTTGAATTGTGGTGGTCTTCATTATGGTGTAGGATGGAGACCAACAATGAAGTTGTACGAGAATGGTGGTCAGCAACACCGCCGACCGCGACAGAGGCGACGGCGCAACGGCACCGCTCCGCAGCCACTACCGCCGCACGACCTCTGCCGTCTGTGGCCACTGCCATCATGGCCACGCAGCACTGCCCCAGCAGAACTGCAATCGTGGCCTCGTGGCACTGCCCCGGGAAAATAGGTGCGGTGGCCTTACCGTGCCACCCCGGACGAACTGCCACTGCGGCCTCGCCGGGCAGCCTCAGTCGACCCGTCTTCGCGGCCTCGACGGGCCACACCAGCTGAAACGCCGCCGCGGCCTCGCCACGCCACCCCGTTCAAACCACCCCCATGACCACACCATGTCATCTGGGCTGTAACACCTCTCAACCTCACTAAGCCTCCGCATGGCCAGTCGTGCCGCTGCAGTCCACATCAGCCCTTTATGGCGCTCTCACAATCTCCACGACCTCGGCGGTCCCTCGCGGGCCTGACCGTCGTGCCGAGCTGTCCAGTGCTGGCTTGGCCGAACAGAACAGGCCAGGCCGAATAGCATGGGTCGAGCCAGCCTCATTGGGTCGGGCTGGGTCGGTCCAACCCGATCAGACCAGACCTAGGCTCACTACGACCTTTTTAATTCCTTTTGGCCATAACATTGGCAACAGATGACTGTATGATGAACAATCAGTGTCATTGGAAATATTGGAGTGAGAAGATCCCTATGAGTTTACCCCACTAGAGTTCTGGATTACGATGGGGAATGGACAGTTTGGATCGAGGAAAAATCCAACCGGGCCCCCGGGACTAAAAGGCTAATAAATCGCAGACCGGGCATCCAATTGACACGCTGCCTGTTGCTTTGAGAGCCCTATGACGCGATGGACCTTTGAGATTCTTCTTTGTGGGACTTCGTGGATGTTTGAGTATAGATCAGTAGTTTGTAGAGAGGATCCTACTAGAGACAAGCGAGCATAGTACGGGAACCCAGTTGTTTGCTGAGATTTGACGACTGCTGGCCTTTTCGACTTAGAGTGACTTGACCGGTCCAGTGGGGAGCGCCTTTGTGTGACGTGGAGAAACAACAGTGTGGAGCACCTCTGTGTGAAGCGGGAGACCCATATTACTATATAGGAGGGGTACCTTAGTATTCCATGGTGGGGAGCACCTCTGTGTGATGCGGCAGACCCACAGTACTCGATAGGAGAAGTATTTCAGCAAGTCACGAGGTGGAGAGCCTCTGTGTGATGCGGAAGACCGACAATGAGAAGTGAATTTTTGTGACACAATAGACCCACGGTACTCGATAGGAGGAGTACCTCAGTAGTCCAAGATTAGTGGGAATCACCACAGTGTGATGCGGCATGCCCACTATACTCGATAGAGGTGGGGTTCTCTATAAGCCGAGGTGCTTGAAAATGTGACTGGAGATGTTACTTGTTACTACCCCTAGAATAAATCCTAGTTTGATATGAGTGAGTACCTCTGTGTTTGCCTCAGGATTGAGATGGATTACTTGATTAATTAGGTATATGTATGGGTATATACCTAAGTAGGGTTGTCCTTTGATTTAAGACTTTGTGGTCTATCCTTTGTAGATTTTGTGAGACCTTGAGAGTCTCAGGGTCCCTATTGAGTATCGTTATACTCACCCCTGCATGAGTTATGCCCGCACTTCATTGTGTTTGGTGCAGATGACAGACAATGATTTTTGAGGATGTGAGTACCAGGACTGGACGGTTCCTAGAGGTGGACCATACAACGTGTTGATATAGGGAGGAGACGGATAGACATAGAGTGCTGAGGATGTGATCTGTACCTACAATTTTGGTAGGATCCTCAAAGGACGACCCATCAGCTGACTTTCCCTTTTCTTCAGTTGTTTTGTATCACAGTTGTACTTATACTTTCCTATTGGGCTTGTATTCTGGCCGCTTTTTCTCACTACACTCACTCTATTTACAGTTATGTTTACTTGTGTTCATATCATGTTTTGTTCTTGGTTAAGTGTGCTTGTAGGTTATAAAGGCCATGTCATACCAGTTTTAGGGAATACGCCTTCATTGCTAGTCGCCAACCCATAGCCTATGGATAAAGGGCTTGTTGTAATCTTGGACTTGGCCCTAGGGGATGGGTCCTGATAATCACCCCTTTATTGGTTTATCTAAAAATACAATATTTTTGAAAGATTGGTTTGGTCATTTCACTAAACTAGGGTTCTTTATCCTGAGAAATATCTCAATTCTAGTCATAATAGTTATCTATTTATACTAATATCATAAGAACCATCCCATGATTTTTAATGGTATTATTAATCTAAAAAATCCCTTATATAATCTGATTTAATGATATACTCATAATCATTTATTATGTACACTATGGTGGGATTTTTTGGAACATTCCCTAAAAATATCAATAAAATTTAGGAAATACACAAAACTATGTTAAAATATTTAATCTGAAGTGATAATTATTAATATGAATCTTGATAATACTATATAAAAGAATACACCTCACTTAAAAAGAAGAAAAAAATTCATATTTATTTTCTAGTGAATAATAATGTTCTTCACTACAATATTTTACTCTCTCTAATATTTTATTTGTATCTTCTGGTTATTCTAAATATGTACGAGAGATCTGGTTGAGAATTGAACCAGAGATATAGGACTGGCCCAATTTACATCTTATAAAGAATCCTATAACTTAGACTCCTTTATAACATGTGGGAAGGATATTTATTCTTTATAAAATTTATACCAATAAACATTTATATATACCCCTTCTTGGAGTTTTCTATATAAAAACTAATTTTTACTTTTCCCATGTATATTTTTTGAATCAGATAAATAAATATATTTTATATATCGTTATAGATATTCAAATACATAATGTATCCTTTTTCACAAATATCTATCATTAAAAAACAATTTATAATCCATTTATTTATAAAATATATTGTTAATAAATTTTGTTTGATGAGTATTATATCATTTAAAAACATCCCTAGGAATATCATATAACTCTCACTAACCAACATATATTTAGAAGAATCATCAAAAGTCTGGATAAACATAGAATCTTTGATGGTATCATAAAATAGTATGTACTAATATGAGAGACTTACTTCAATTTAGAAATATATCATTGAAGGTTACATTTTATAGTAATATAATTTTTAATATTGGAAAAGTTGGTTATATTATATTAACATTATTGACTAAATCCTCATCAAGTAATGATATTTTTATATCCATTAGATATATATAATAAATATAATGAACAACTATCGAAAATATAATCTGAATTGACTTAACAATCATTTTCAATGAAAATGATTTTTATTATTAAGTAAAATTAATTTGAAAATACCCATATTTTACTATAATAAATATATAGGTTGACACACTACCACGTATGTGAAATTTCATATAGAAAACATAGTTTCACCTTTTGTTTGTCACCCCTTTAGGTGAATCCATCATGTTATAATATCTTATGGTGAACATGGATTCGATTTTTTATGTCTTTATCTCAGAATATTTATTTAAATAAAAACTATCAATAGAATCTATGTCAATATTAGGTTAAATATATATGATTTTTTCTTCATTATCATTTATTTTTAAATCATCATTTCTTTTTGTAATTTTTTTTAAATTTATTTTATCTTTTTCTCAATAACATCTGATTAAACTAGGTCAATTTTAATATTAAGGACTATTCCTACTTATTAATGTGGATTTTTTAAGAAGGATTAAATCATCACAAACATAAAATTGTTCTTCTATGTTTTTTATATTTCATGGTTTTAACATTAACATGTATAAAAAAATTCCATAGAGGTACTAGATCAATTAGAGGACTCAAGAGGAGTAAAAAAAATTTGCATTCCCCCACCTAAATATGCCAACGGATACCTGGTGGAGTACCATCATATGGAAAGGGATTACGTGATATAACATCAATTCAATCCATGTACTACATGTAGGTTTGTGTCACCCACAGGTTATCTGGTGGACTCAGGGTCTAAAAAATATCAATTGGATTGGGTCCTAATTTCCTTAATTTGGGATCCAATGGCTAGATTTGACACCAAGTCCACATAAATTCTCTTAACCCCCAAAAAGTTTATAAAGTAACCCTCTTGTGTTTTTAGAAGTAATTGGTTTTGAAAATCATATGATTCTATTTATCCTTCTAGAGAGGTCTCTTATGAATTCTTGTTGTATTCATGCACTCTTCTATATTTGTGTATCCCTTTCTCTCATATATTATTTCTATTATTATTTTCAAATAGATATGGGAGTTTGTGCTTCAAAAGGAATTCAAAAAAACCAATATATTATTTATTTTTATTCTAGTTATTATATTTCCTTAATGTATGTGGATATTGGGTTTAGTTTCCAATTCATAAAATATAACGGATTTCATTCTCACAGCCTTTTATGAGGTGGATAGATAATCATTTCTCATAAAGTGTGGGTTATTAGTTTCTAAATTGGTCCATATAATAAGTTATTTTTCTTTGTAAATGGGTATCTTTTTTTCCATTTAACCCAAGGGAGTAAAAACAATCCAAATTCCATGGGGGTGGAAATTTAGGCACCTTTCATGGAGGATATTGAAACTTAGTTATCAAACACTCTTATTTTATTTTTCTTATTTTCATTATGATAATTATTTTTCAATATCATTCCATTAAAATTATCATTCATTTACTCAACAATAATAATTTATGTTTTGTTCATACGTTTTTTATTAAACCAAAAGTATTTTTAATTTCTAAAATAATTTAAAAGGAAAGTCATCCCCATCTGGCCATCTCAACACTAACTAAAAATTTCTTTCATAGGAAACCAAGAATTCAAAAAAAAGTTTAGATGAATAGATAATTAAATATTGTATATAAAAAATATTCTAATCTACTTTATAAGGTTACTCTATGGGTAAAGCTCATTACATTGATGGAACTAATTATGGTTATTATAAGACAAGTGTGTTCACATTTCTCTGATAAACATGATATCTAATTTGGAATATTATAATACATGGATTCTCACCCATGAAATAATTGTAAGATAAATGGTCCCTGATGATATAAAAATATTTAAGATTGATTGGAAAAAATGAATCCTCAACATTATAGGTAGGATAGAAAGAATTTTTTTAGAGTTTTTATATGTCAAATGGTTCATATAATGTAGAATTTATTAGATATCTCCCAATATGGTTCTAATAAATAAGGTATTCTGAGAATTATATATATCATCATGATTTTGAAAGGTTCATAATCATTCCTAATGAGTCAATTACTGGAATATTTACTCATTTAATTGTAATTTGAAATGGAAGGAAGACCCTAGGTGATGAGAATTAAATATAAACACTTGTGAAGAAGACCCAGTAAGTCTTGAAAAAATCAAGGGCCCTCAAAATATGGTAAATCAACAAGATTATTACATCATGAATATGATAGTTCAAGATCTCATTATGTGACATAGGACCATTTAGATCACAATGAAAAGTCAATTTGTGAAGTAAGTGGTGGAGTTCAGCGATAAACAACTTTCATTCTTATAAAATATCGTGAGTCAACAGAACTAATTTTGATCTTATGATCCAGTCCATGAAATCATTTGGGTTTCTAAAAAGTAATAAATCCTCTAATCATTTTAGAATGTATGATAAAAAAAACATATGGTATGGTTTAATGGTTTCAAAAACAATGTTATATCAATCCATATTTCCCATTGAAAAAAATATGGAAATGGAAAATAAGGAATTAAAAAAGGAATTATATGTATCACCATGGATAAAAAAGAGGAATCCCTCTCCTCCTCATGAAAATAAATAGATTAAATCCCTAAGTGCCTTATATCCCATGATGAGGTAAACTATCTAAAATCAAATTGTACTTTTTCAAATTATTCAATTTCCTCTATCATAATGATTATAATGATCTTAAATTTGATAGTGAATAATTAATGGAAGGATGTTTTGAAATCATCCAAAAAAATCAATGTGATTAAAAATAAATATTTTTTTTAATGGGAAGGATAATAATTTTTTTAAATATTTGAAAACAAAATAATAAAATGAAAAATATAATCAATGTAACTAAAACAATGTAGATCAAAAATGTTATTTTATTTTTTGTTGAAGGAATTTTAAAGATAGAAAAAGATTTAATGAAAATTAAAGTAAATAGACTATAATAAAATGATTAACATGAAAATTAAATATTACAAAACAGAAGAAAATATATCAAAAATTACCCAAAAAATATAATATGTTGGAAAAAAATGGAAATTTATTTTGGGTATCCAAATATATGAGAAATATACATATGATTTTCTTCTAAGGAGATTAAAATAAAATAAATTTCAAAATAATTTTTAAAATTTATCTCTCAATATAAATTATTCAATTATTTTATAAAAATAATGAATCCCATTTATGAATGTGATTACAATAATTCCTAATATAGAAGGCCTAAATCCATTCCTCCTTCTTAAATGGTTTATTCTAGAAAAAGTTTTTCAAACCATTTATGGATTCAAAAATATATATAATCTAATGTTTATGGATCAAACTTTTGGGTAACAAAATCTCTAGCCTCTTAGACTAACATTTAGGAAGGATGACTCAAGATGTATTCACAAGGAACAACATGGTACAAAAATACTAATGTTTGAGACACTTATATAGTGAATTTTTTATCATTTTTATATTATTCAAATCCTTTTGAAATTGAATTTCATTATTCTTTTATTTCCAATTTATTTAAACCCCTTTTCATAAAAACAGTGTATTAAATTAGCTTCTATCATTTTTTCTAGTATAAATTACCTTATAATATAAATTTTAGTTATATTAAAAATTATCTTTTCCTTTAATGTAATATTCTTGATCATGATTGAACTTAAAAATATGTTTACTAGATTTTAAGAATGATTTATTTTTATACATTTAGTTTAAAATTTGTTTGACATATTATATTCGTATTCAAAATCATGAAATCAATATATATATATATATATATATTGGTCTAATTAGCTAATTATTTTACATCTTGAACTCAATTTTCTATTTATTCACCCGTTATTCTATTATTCATGAACTTCAGAGACATGGAATTAAAAAAATTATTATGGTATTCAAGTTTTAATATTATTTTTTAAATTTTCAAAATTTTTAATGAATATTCCTCTATATGAAAATTTTCAACCTTGAGAATTATTAAATTATTTTTTATTCCATCCTCAAGCTATATATAATTATATGATATTTTTAAATCACAAAATCATGTGATTATTTTATTTTCATCTTGCCTTATTTTTTGATTATCACATTTCCTTTCAAATTGAGGTGATTGATCCATATATTTTAGTATTTTTTGTGATTTTTTTCTCCATAATTTGTTGAACTCCCAATTTACATAACTTTGGGTTATGCTTGGACATTAGAATGAATTTTCTAAATTATGTAAATACAAATATATCTTTTAATTCATAGATAGACACACTTTTTTGAACAATTATTAACTTTGTTATGTTTAAAAGGATATATTTTCATTAAAAACTTTCTAAAGTGTTCATTTTTGTCAAATATTATTATTATTTTTGAATGTTCAAAAACATGGAATTCATTGTTTTAGAATTTAATATTTTTATGAAAAATTAAATGATTAGGAAATTAAAATGTTCTTGAAATTAGTTGAAAAAATTATATGGTTATGGAATTCTAATTTCCATTTTGGAGGATTTATTATTCGAACTCATATTATCATTAATTCATTAATTGTATCTCTCAGACCCTTGTTTATGAGATTTAAAATGATTTTTATGGGGTATTGAGTGGTATGATTAAGGGTGTGATTTCTCTAAAACCATGTATATTATTTTAGGGGTGATGATTTTAAAATATATACTATTATTATATTCTAGTCTCACAATACAAATACTAAAACGGTTTGAACTGTTTTCAAACTATTTTGTCCTATGAATATTCATAGTTATCTTCTTAAAAAATGGAAGGGGAGGATAGATTTTATATCCAAGGTATTTTCTATTTTTATATTGGTACATGTATTTTTATTAAAATTAACATGATTTAATTAAATTTTTTTGAAAATTAAATAATTTTGTATTTGAATAAATCTGGAATTGTGAAAATATTGTGAGTTTTTTATTAATAATTTTAAAGTGGGTAATTTTTTAATTTTAAGAATTTATTAAAATAATTCATGAATGTCTCTCTAAAATAACATTTTGATGTGTTGAAATTTTTTTATGAATTTTAATTATGAATTATTGAAATTTAATTAAGATAGAGTAATGCCCATTTTTATAGGTTTTATTTTATAATTGTTTGTGATCATATAAAAGTTTCACAATGTCATATATCTTTTTCTCATAGGTAGTTTTGAATGATCACAAACACAAATTAACGTTTTTAATGTTAGTATTTTATAGTTTTCAACATATATATTTTTCATTTTCTCAATAAGGAATCAAACAAATTAGTGGGCCCAACAGGGGAATAAGAATCATTTTTGGATCCCCCACCTATAGATATAAGTCAATACTCGATGGTGTACCACTAGATGGCTGGTGGCACCCATTGACTATTTGGTATCCTTGGGAAAAATGTATCAATTATAGTTGATCCCTCATTCCATAATTTAGCCTCCAAAAAAAACACGAAACTTAAGGCCAAATGAACCCTCTTAAATATCCTAAAGGATCAAAATATTCCATATTGTGTTCAAGAAGGCTATATATTACTTATAAACACCGTATTCTTCCATTTTTATTCTCTATATAATTATATTCAAATATTATTTTATTCATGATATCGTGTACATTTGTATCTACCCCAATATATTTTTTAATTCTCTTAATAATTATGAAGAAAGGGAAGAGTTTGCGCTTAAAATGAATTCCACAAAATTCAATATCTTATTTTTTTGGTACATTGTTTCATAATGTAAAATGATATAATAATTACATTATTATTCCAAAAAGACAGGTGATTGGGTTCTCATAAAATCATTTGATGGGGATAGGTTATCATTTCCATTAAAGAAAGGGGAAATGGTTTCTATATTGGTCCTTTGGGAAAGGGATTTCTATTATAAAATAGTTTCTTTATAAATTCTAAACCCAGGGGAGTATAAATCATTTGATTCCCATGGGGGTAGATACATAGGAGACTTATATGAATGATTCAACTATTCTTTATCGAAATCACTTTTTCTATTTTTGTATTCCAACTATAATAATTATTTTTTTAATTTCTTTCACTTATAATTATTATTATTTATCTTAACTCTTATAATTATTTTCTCTTTGTTTTTTTATTCATATCAGTTTTTTGTTATTTTATAAAATGTTTTAAAATAAAATTCAATCCACCACTTTCTATCTCATGTCTAACTAAAAAATGTTTTCCAAGATCAAAATTACCCCCAATAATATATTAATTAAAATTTCATTTTTCATACTGTATATCATGTCAAGGAACAAAATTAGTGTACTTAAATATATTATAAATATAATGACATATTATTGAATTATGAGACTCAATAAAAATAAATATATATAATTCAAGACCAAGGGTTTCTAAAAATTACAACATATATAATATTCAAAATCCTAAATTTATATAAATGATAAATTAGGGAACCTCCTAGTCCAAATATCATATAGTAAATTAATTATATTCCAAAATAGAATGAATTTTATAATGAAATATATGAATTCTATATCATATACCTCTAAATCTATAGGGAGGTCAAACCGACCCATCATTAATAAAACCATTTATAATAGAGTAATATCCTTTATTTAATACACATTATTCCACTATTTTCTTCTAGAAAGAGTAGGTTGGAGAAATTTGATAACGTCTTATATTATCAAGAAAAACCCAATATAATGTATTCACAAGACTATTCTTATCAAATAATCTCTATACATTTTCTTAGTTGATTTTATATAATTTTTTCTTAAATATCTTAATTTTTCAATGATATAAAATCTCTTCCACATTATAAATACATACCCATACCAACTAGAATTATTATTAAGGATTATAAATTACGTATACCAACTACTTTATTTTATACTAATTTTTCCATTTATATTAAAGTATATTAGGTCCAACAGTCCACTATCCATTCCATCATTTATTTTTAAAGTTTATTTCGATATTTTTTTAATAATTAATATTCATAAAAATCAAATTATGAAAACTAAATAATTATAAAAAATTTTCTCCATAAAAACTTTGGATGATTTTATCATTTATAAATCTAAGGTGAAATTAAAAATCATAATTTCTATCAAATTCAATTATTTCAACAATATTATGATGAATGTAATAGACATGATTATCTGTATCCGGAATATATTAATCATTAACCCCATTTCCAAAAAATATTTCAATCATGTATATTGAATAATTATTTTTCATGACCATGAATGAATATGCCTTCTTATTCATGAAATGTTTGTAAAAAAAGTTTTATTTTTTCCCAAAACATAGTGATAAATTTCAAATTATATAATTAGTTCACTAAGAAGATATAGATCTTAAAATTAAACCCTCAATATTTTAACTATTTCCATATTAAAAACTTGTTGATATATTAATCCTTTTATAAATTCTCTCATACTTATTAGTTTCCTAGTATTATGGAAAATATTCGATGAACTCCCACTATCCAATAGAAACAATTCAAAATTAGATGAATTAGTTTCTATAACATTAACAACCTTATTTCCAAAATTGAATTCCTAAATAAAACATATCAAAAATATAATTAAATTTATTTAATTACATTTCCAACATATACTACATCTCAAAATGATATTCTTGATGCATTCTATAATCTATAATAAGACAAATTTATTATGTTGGCATTAAATTTTATATCAATTAAATAAGTACACTTATTGAATGTCATCTGAATAAAATAATGATCCTATAAAAGTTATATCTTTGGTTGATGAAATGGATTTATTTCAGGGATATATTCAATGTATGTTTTGTTTATTTTTAATAAATATTTATAAATAATATTTGATACCATTTAATTTTTAATTATGTTTGGAGATGAGATGAAAAACATTAAAAAAAATTTGTCCAATCATAATAAATCATATCATAATTATATTTGTGATTTTATTATTATGTTTTGATAGAAATTATGTTATTATCCCCTTTTCCATGAGGAAGAAAACCATACAATTTTTTTTATAAATTAATAATAATTTTTGATAATGTTCAAAGGAAGAAATTGTTATTAAGTTGTTGGGATCCACTGGATGGTCAAACCGTGTTTTGGTTAAGGAAAAAATGAGGGTATTATTATTTAAAAATTAACTATTTTGTAATTATGACCACGGTTGGATGATTTTTTAATAAAATAATCTACTGCAAAATTCATGAAAAAATAATTTCATATATAGATTGAAGGCACATCAAGATTTTTATCATATTTGAATCTTATAATAAGGAAATTAATAAAAAACCAATGGAATATATATATGAATGATGTGATTTTATTGTCAATACATTAATAAAAAAACAAATCAGGATTATGGATGATATGTCATGGATTTTATATATTTGGAAAAAATGTAGATTTAAAATTATGTAAAAGAATGTGGACATGTGAATCATTTGTATGTGATTTTATTAAACCATAATCACTATTTCTGTAATGGAAATACTCAAAAAAAATTACCCTATTAGAAGGGGTTATGTATAGGGGGATATTAACAGCCCTTGTAAGTTCACATTGATTTTAAATTATATGGGGGTTATAGACAACCCCTCATAATCATCATATTTAGAGGGAGTTCAAAACCACTACTAATGTGTTTAGAGGGGGTTACAACCCCATCTAAACTCAAAAATAACACCTTATAATTGGTTCATTATATTGTATTGTGGTATTAATAGTGTGAGAGATAATTGACTAATATTTATGTTATTTACATAGATTTTAAAACAATGTTGTAGAATAAATGACTAATTAAGTAATCACACAAACACATTGAGTTAGAATTAAAGAGAAACAACTATTTGGTTTGTTAAATAAATTTATAATTATTATTCATGAAAATGTCTAATAATAATGATCCATCATTACCAATTCATATATAAGTGAGTGAAGATATAACGTGATATTGAGATCCCTGAACTTTAAAGTGAATTATGGGTAAAATAAAATTCATATAAAATTCATATAAAATTAAACTAATTCATTTGCTTAGTTTCTTAGCACATAATAATAGTATTCTCCATATACATAATCCTTCATGAAGAACCATGTAGTTTTTTTTGTTTTTATTACCTTATTTTATTATCCAAGTGTGTATGATCAGTATGATATGTATGGTCAATTATTATTTTCTTAATGAAATCCTAAAAATATTTGTTCGATGAGAAAAAGTAACTCCCTCTATTTTACTCCCCCCTCTTAGAGTGACTAAGACCATAGTGGTTGTAACAATACATAATATCTATAAATGAATGAATATTGATATTTCTCTATGTCTTGGATTATTTCAATAATTTATCTTAGTTCATAACTATTTTGGTAGGATATCATACCAACAATATCACCTATGATTATTTGATAGTTGGGTGGACAACTAATTTTTCAATTTCATGATATGAATTTTCCTCTAACTCTATTGGAATATTTACATCAATTTTATTATTATCTAGATAAGGGATGGAAAAATCTCCCAACTAGATATGGATACCATTCTTTTATGGTTATAAATATCCCCTTTTCTTTATAGAAGATAATCTATGGATTAAAAAAAATTTGTATTAATCAAATTTAGTGATCGGGGTCTTGAAATATTTTTTCAATAAATGGAATCAAAATAAATAATTTGAAAGAGTTTTCTTAACCATTTACATAGAAAAATTATATATATCATTTCAACTAATGAAAAAGGTTACATATGAATTCTTATGAAGGTTAATTTTTCAAAACTAATACTATTCAACTAAATCAATACGTTTTAATATATATATATATATATATAACCCATCATAAAACTAGTTATTTTTGTTACTTATAAAAAAATAAAATAAAATGATATGTATACCCATCCAAATGAATCTCATGAATAAGGTAAAAAAACCATTTTTTAAAAAGGTAATAAATTATATAACACTAAATTCACCTCAAGGGAAAATATGGCGTAACAGGTTGACAACACCCACTTTTTAATAGAAATTTATCAGCACATAAGCTAGTGGAATGTATAACCTAAATTACCCCAATTTATATTTTAGGATCTAGTGATCGGTATATATGTGTATATTATCACCATAGATATAGTGTCGCTATATATTAAAGGAAAATTCATAGCTGCTAGATCCAGATCATGTGTTGGGTTGTTCTGCTCATGGTTCTTCTACTACCTTGCGGTGTAGGCTATCACATTATCATTTTACTTGAGTACACAACCCAAGCCTTCCTTTCAATCATCATTTTATATCATAAGTCATTATCCAAATTTCGATTATGTGAGTACAGATGTAGTGATTGGCATTGTTTTTAGCTCCTTGAAGCATTACTCACATTCTTCAGTCCATACATACTTTACCTCTTTACATAATAAATTACATAGCTGGCTTTAATATCATGAACAACTTATCACAAAAAATCAATATTACCCTACTTAGACAAGAAAACTACAGTTTTCTGTGACACTAGAGGGTCTGTTCCATTCTCAATTACATTTGTTTTTGAAGGGTCCATAGAAATTATCTCACTTGTAATCACATGTCCCAAAAATGTGACTTTCTTCATTCAAAAGTCACACTTTCTAAACATGAAGTACAACTTATCCTTCGTAAATGTCACCAACACAAGCCTTATATATTCTTCTTGTTCCTCCTTTATCTTATTGTAGACGATAATATCCTTGATAAACAGTACCAGAAATTTTTGAAGGTAATGATTAAGGACATTATTCATCAAATAAATTATGATTATAATGGAATTAGTAAGTCCAAAGGGCATAAACCCAAACTCATAATGCACATACCTCGTAAACAAGGAGGCCTTTTGAATATCCTCTTTATTCACCATAAGCAGATGATATATTGAATGAAGATACACCTTTCAGAAGTATTGTGATCCTCATAACTGATCAATCAAGTCATCAATCATTGTAATAGGATATATGTTCTTAATAGTAAACTTGTTGAGTTCTTGATAATCGATACAGAGATTCATTAACACATCATTATTTTTATCAAATATCATTAGTTCACCCCATGGTAATCCATGAGGGAGTATGAACAATTTTTCCAAATTCTCTAGTGGATGCCTCTTCAACTCCTCCAATTTGATAGGATCCATCTTATAGGGTAATTTTGAGATTGGAGTAGCTCCGGGTATGAGTTATATTGAGAACTCTTCCTTATAATCCAGGGGAATTCTGTGAAATACTTTGAGAAATATATCATGGTTTTCCCTCATGATGGGAATTTACCCTAGGTTGATAACTTCCTTTGACTCAAGCATTTGAGTGAAGAATGCTTCTTCATAGGGAACAATTACCCATATCATTGAAATATTTTCTAAAGGAGATTCAGGATCTTCCAAACATTTATAATGGAGTTTGGGATGGTGTATAATATGAATAGATATATCCTTTTCTCACTAGTTTATAGGTACTCTATTTAATGAGAGCCCATCTTTTCCCATTATAGAATCAAATTGCACCAAGGGAAGTATTATGGTATTATCTAGAAGAATCTTCTAACATAATCCCATAGGAGAAGATTCCAACACTTGTGTTGAAATGACTTCACCACATTATGTTTTTTTGGACATCTCAACTTCCTGGTTTTGGTGCTTCGATTCAATAGTTCTAGAAAAAAGTGCAGTATATAATGAAATGCGTTGAACTAGGATCAAATAAGTATTTTTTCCTTTCCTAAGTGAATAGTAATTCTACCTTTTGAGACATAATTTTGTTTATCCACTTTAGTAGTAGTGATGGAATAATCCTTTCCTTTATTATTTGGCATTCATGGCTACTAACTCTAGTTACCCTCTAGGACTCAAGGATTAGTGAACTGGATTTAATAGTTCCTAGGCTCCCTACAGTTATAGTATTAGACCATGGTTGGTGGTCATCTTTCCTTCATCACATTATCTATCCATCTCATGTCATTTTGACATTCATGATCTTGGTGTCCTTCTCTCCCACACATGATTCATTTCCCCATCCATTTAAGGTAATTCCCATTATTCTACTTCCCATATTTATTTACAAGTGTGTGGTTGTGTTTTCATTCCACCTTTGTCATTTGATCCTCTATCTTGAAACTCAATCATTCATTTCTTATCATCATATCCATGAGACTGTTATCCAAACTACATATCCCCTTTTAGAGAACATAAAACAACTTCTTCATAACTACCAATGTCTCTAATTGAAAGAGCCTTTTGGTAGTGCTATTTTAATCCACTAAATAATATATTATATTTTATATAATTATTGATAACAACACCTTAATAATACCATGCAATCCTTATGAAAATTTATTTGTAAAATGTGAAAGATTATCCTTCAATTTTCATTTTAACTATGAATTGTATATCCATTTTTTAATAAATATTTAGATAGAAATACTTATTTATAAACATTATCTTCATTTCTTCCCACTCAATCTCTTCAATTTCATCCCTCATCTTGGTGTTCTTTGTCAAATCCCATCATTTTTAGCCTCTCCGTCTAGATGCTAAATGGCCAGAGTCACCCTCTCTATCTCAGAATAATGAAGCACAAAAATGATCATTTACATTGAGTTGACCGGCTATTCAATAACCAGTGGATCATAATATCACCTAAATTTTGACGGACCTTGCTACTGAAAACACTCGATATCCAATTTCATCATATTTGGTGAAGGAGGACGTTCCACAATATTTGGGTTATTGTTCATAACCTGAATCATCTGTGTAAGAATCACCATGAAATTTTGAACTCCACCTCCCAATTAATTGGGGATGTCATTTGGGAAATGACTACATTGTCCCTTGCATGGGTCATTGGCCTATTTTCTCCTAGCTCCCACCATTTTATAAAATAAAATAGGTTATAACAAAACATTAATCACCATGTCATGAATAATATATTCCTTAGTTGAATTAAAAGAAAAATAAAATCCTATGGGTTCCCTCTGTTTTGAAAATCTACTTTTGTGATTAAATATACTTTGCGTCATAGTAAGGGTTTTTACTAAGGTTATCTAATCCAAGTTCCCAAATTTACTGAATATTTCATTGATACCAACTATTGTGACCCTGCTTTTTCATTCAATACTATTACATCATGTAATGATAAAAAACATAAAATAATTACATGACAAGGATTTAATGGTTTAGTGTCCTTTTCAAACTAGGACTATACATAATCTTTAAAACATAAAACATAAACATATATTTAATTTCATCTTCTATAGATTCTTATCTCCCCCTGATTCTTTCATTGTATAATTAGTCACATAATGATATACATCAAAATAGACTGAGATAACATCTCTTTATAAGGATAGAAAATATCAGAAAACAATATGATATAGGTTGATAATAATCAGAACATCTTCATTATAATCATGAGATAAATCATTAGATAAAATCATGGAATGTGGAAATGCATAAAAATAAACGTCATGTCATAGTGGTCAACTTCCAAAAATAGTTGAGAACAAATATAGAATCATGTTAAAATATACTTTACTTTAAAAATGAAATCCATCACATTACACAATGCATTATAGCAATATATAATTCCAGGTGGACCCATCATATCATAACATTTATATTGTGCTATATAATTATGGGCTCACCTATCACATCATAACATTTACATTATCATGAAAGACACATAAAATATATGTCAATATTGGACATAAAATAATACATTTAATGGAATGGGTTTCATTTCATAAAGAATATATTCATAAAAATTGGGTTCCAAAAATTAAATAGGGAATAACATAATTTTTATAAGAATCCTTCTTCTAGAGTGAAGATGATGCATTCTCGAGAAATAATAGGGGGTTATTTTGAATGAAGAGTTAATTTGGAAAACATTTTGTTGGTCATAAACTCAAGTAGAATACATTTACATACTACAAAAGGTAATATATTTATTAAGAAATTATTTTTACGAAATATCCGTAGTGAAAATCGATTAAATGACGGAAAACCCAAAGAATTAGAGTTGGGTTTGAGACTTCCCCTTACCATATGTCTAAATGATTCCTTAAATTTAATATAATATATACTAAAATTAGATTCATTAACTAATAATTAAATAGCCTCTTATAAATTAATATTTTTCATTATTGTTTTAATATGTTATTTTATGGGCCTTTTGATTAGTTATAGAGTTTTAAATTCATAGTTCAAGAGTTTTCTTTTTCTTAGTTTTTATAATTGTGTCACTTGTATACAAGAATGGATGTTTGTGTAAAATGTGGATAAATTACCATATTGGTTATTATATGTTATGGGTGATATTATAGGATTTAAATTGATCTTATAATGAATTTGGTATTATGTAATGAGGATGAATCATTAGAAATAATATAATGATGATGGGTTTAGGTTAATTTTTCAGCTTTCGGATCAGAACAAAATCATTTGTTTTATCATTTAGTGATATGTATAAATGTTAGTTATAGAAAATAATTAAGGTTGTATAATAAAATTTACAAAATTTTATAAACTATGTAATGGTTTTATTAACATCCTTGATGGTGTTGAAGGGAAATGATAGTTCGTCTCCCACGATGTCGGTAAATTGACACATCATGGGAAATGATTTATTTTTCTGAATAAAATATAAAGAGAGGGATGAGATTAAGGATGGATATTATATTAACATGATTTAATTATAGTATGTGTAAGTTACTTCTATTTATCATACCATTTTGATGAAGGGAGGTGAGGATAGAGTAATTAAATTAATGAAATTGGAAAGGAATTTAAAAGAAAGAGGAAGAGTATTTTACCCCTTAAATCTCTCCTCCTTGATAATCTAAATAGGGAAAGTGTTATAGTATTTTGATGATACCAATAGCTCATAGACATGGGGGAAGGTCTATGTAATTGTATTGGGTAGATCTTAGGCAAGGATCAAGGCATGAGAGATTTGAGGTGAAAAGGGGGTGGGGTGGTATTTTTAGTGGTGGGGAGGGTTGTTTTCTCAATATTATAATAATAAGTTTATTATTTTTTCAATCCACTATGAATTAGTTGAGAATTATCAAAAATAATATTAAAATACTAACGGATGGTTTGATATTTTGGTCTTACTTGAGAATTACATTTACTATGATCCAATAAATACATGTGTTCAACAATTATCATAAATTATTGTATTTTACAATTCATTAAAATTCATGTATTTTAGAAAACAATTACAAAAAAAAACTCTAGCCATTTTTTGAAGTGTTTAATTAAAAAATAAAATCTCTTTTGTGAAAATAATTCTCTAAATAGAAGTAATTTAAATTTTAGTTTAAATCATAATGTAATTAGAAAATATAAATTTTAAAATTGGAACAGATTTTATATCACTTTGAAAAATAAATTCAGGTCTCATAAAGTTATCATAAAACGATAAGACATTAAAATATTAATTTATGAATACATTTCATGAAAATAAATTTTATTTTAAAATTTAAAATTAAATATAATTTTTTAAATAAATATTAATGAATTATAAAAATACCAAAACATAATTAATATTTTGAAAAAGATTTATTTACTTATATTTTTATATAATTACCTCATATCTCCATTTATAAGATACATAAAGTTCATCTATTCTTTCATGGGTGAGGTAGAAATTAATTTGGTTGGTTTACTATTCGTAAGTTTCATATTACAATTCCTATGTTCATTTTACTATTTCATCAGTATAAGTAAATTAACTCAAAGAAACACTTAATATTTCATTAGTTATTCATTTATAAAGTATAAATGATGGTCTATAGGTTATTTTATGTTATTTAAACTATATAACATTACAATAATATGGGAGAAATTATAGTGATAAAATTTTGTTTCGTTAAAGATAGTAATGATGTGGGGACTATTTTAGGGGATGTAAGTGGATGAAGAATACTTATAAGATGATTTATATGAAGTGTAGTGTAGATCTAGATTTTTATCTACAAAAACATTAAGCTATATGATAAAATTAATGGGATAGTGATCATTTGTGATCATACAGGTCCAATATAGATGAGGAGAAAGTTATCTCAATGAAAAACAACTTTCATATATTTGGTAGAGAAAAAATGTTTTGATGAATCTAAAAAAGATTAGAATTGGGTTCATTTGATTAATAACGATATTTATCAAATATATAATAATAATGTGTGGGATATTTTTTAATGTCTAACACACTGGAACATTATCAATTCCAAATGGGAAGTAAAAAATAATGTGAATTAAAATTTTGTGGTTATTCAAAATAAAAAATTCCATCTATGAACGGGGTATTCTATGAGAATGTGAATCTATTTTGATTATATATTTTCACTCGTAGACTATATGTTTACCATTTTTCTATTTTTGTAAATTACATCACATTATATGTTTAGTTTTTTTTAGATAGTCCTAAATGCATAATTCTGAAATAGAGTATTGAAAGTAGAAGTTAACATAAAATAACATGATTTTTTTATTATTCATGAAGATGAGAACAAATTCCATCAACTAAAGAAGTATTTTATTTTGTGTGTAGATGTTGGAAGAAGGATAATGGAGCTCTTGATAATAACAGTACGAGTAGAATTTTATTCTCTAGTTTGGTGACATTATTATTATCTCTACATAAATAGTGGAATTAATCTAAGGATGACAGTTCTAGGGTATGTGGATTACATAATATTTAGTAGTGAAGATGAAGAATACTGAAAATAGTTTTTAGAATTCTTCTATTGTGATTTCAAGCGGATAATGGTTAGAGGAATAAAATTTTTCAAAGGTATGAAAGTGAAATAAGTTACATATAATACATATAATTGTAAACTAAAATATTTCAAGGAGGATTTTAGAATATTTTGAATATAGAACTCCAAGGAGTTGAAAACTTTGGTGGCTGTCTAGAAGAAATTTTCATGGGATGATTATGGAGAATCAATTAATGTCATATTATATAGCAATATCATTTGGATATTGTTTTATATAATTTTTATGTGACATGATATTTTTTACACATACCTAGTGTAATTGTATTAAATTTGTCCAAAAAACACCATCATGGTTTCTATGAAAAGATTACTATGATATATAAATGACATAATGAATGTCATCGTACATTAAAATTAAATATCAGAACAAGTGATTTTATATTTAAAGAAGTTGTTATAAATGTTTATTGGTTGAATGAAATTAAAGATTAGTTGGTGCATTATACAATTATGTGCTGTTTATTTCTTGTATGATTAAAATATATGATTTCATTTCCCTGATCAGCGTATTAGTCGAATATATTTTTTCAACATAATATTTCATGAATTTATTTTTGATGAATATGCATCTTGAATACATGATAATTGGAATGAAATCTCCAATTTCAAATATTTTCGTTTATTTATGTTCTATAATACAAAAGAAAAAGTGTAATCCATTACACAAAGATGATGAACATTGAAATAAATTATCATTTTATAAAGGATAAATTATAAATTATGTTGAAAATTTTGGAGTACGATTATATTGAACATCAATTCAAAGAAATCATGATGATTGACAAACCTAAGGAAGATATATAGAGGAATCACTTACTCTTAGAGTCTCTTTGACTACCAACACTTCAATTGTTTGGGTGTGAAACCGATTATCCCAGAGTTATGATGTGTTTTCCCAATGTATTAATATGTTTTATTGAACATGATTTGGAGGTATAAGGATTAAATTTTTTTTCTCATGGAATATTTTTCATGTTCGTGAAATGGGGAGAAGATAATAGTTGATTGGTAGAGTTTTATAATTATTATTATGCTAAAACTCTTCATTCATTGAAGATTGATCACATAAGTAAGACCGTTGGGTTAGTGCTCCATGATTGTTATAGTGATTGTTTTAATAAATATTCTTCCTGATCACTAATAACATTAAAAATTCAGTATTATCTCTCATTAATTGTAATTTTTGGGAAATACAGAAAAATTGGTATCGATCAATAAGTGGTATTGATAACAAAGTTACTCATTGAGGATAATTTTTTAATACTCTCAATTTTCACACTAATAATGACTCATGTGTTCTTACATTATATATTAAGACAATATTTGATCAATATTTGGAGTTTATAAGGGAAGTTTCCTAATTTACCCATGATTTTTGAAAAATATATACTAGATTGTTTAAATGTTGTCAATAAACCAAATGGGTGATATTTTTTGTAATAATTACATCATGGTGGAATTTTAGTACTTTTAGTTTGTCTTCATTGTTTAAAAATTAGACTTATATGGTTATTGAAAATATTGGAGAAATTTTAGTTCTCTTTGTATGTAGAAAATGTCTATGTATTTATTTTAGCATAGAAAATGATGCTCTATATGCTGACCACGTAGTAAAGAAACTATTATGTGATGGAATCATAAAAATGGATGTATTGCATGAAGGATTATGGTTATTTTATAATGTCAAATAATGATGTTAAAATAGTGTAAATTTATGGTTTCATGTATAGAAATAATAAAAATCCATAAAGTTGGTTTTGGAACATTTTCAAACCACATAGAATTTACGCAATCCCATGAAGCACTGATGAATGTTCATAGATACAAAATCACATGTGTCACAAAACGAATCTAGTCACCACCTATACCAGAACCAAAACCAGCCCGCGACAAGGCCCAAAGGGCGTTCTCTATCCTCATAGGCTTGCACAAGTTCCCAGGTATCATTTATATTTTATTGTGAATGATTTACCCGAATAATTATGCATAAAACAAAACAATATTTGAGAAAATGAATATGAAAAATTCATAACAACAATGTTTATAAAAAAATACAGAACTGAATACATAAGTTGAAATGAAATTAAAAATGTACAAAAACACAATGAAACAGAAAAAAACTACCCCATTGGACTCCATATGACAAAGGGACTTCACCCCCAAGCTATCTTAACAACTCTGCCCCAAGGATGGGGACTAACACGCTGAACCGCCATCACCCTTAGACATTCCTTTACCTGAGTCAAAAAAAACCAATTCTACTTACATCCAAGGGGTGTAAGTAGGGTTTGATCCTAAACCCAATATAATACGACCCAATTATTCCAAATATCATGCAATATGATGTGAAAAATCAATAAGTTTTCATACACAAAGAAAAGAAGTGATAAAATCCATGAAATGAAAATTTCAATTGTAAATTGTTTTCAAGATAATGTTTTCAGAATGTTCATACATTTAAATAGACATTTTAGTTACTATACATTAATTCCAAAACACCCCCAATATATGGGAAAATTTTAGAAACACAATGAGTAACAAAATCAGGAACACCCATAGGCCCTAGATAGTCTCAGGCCCCATATACCTCATACCTTGGTGTAAAGTAACCACGGTAAAATCCATTCTCATTCATGATCCACTTGTAGAAAACATACCCATAACCTATTGGTCCCAAATAATAATCCACATAGTTTAGTTAGATATTTTATTTTCCAAATTCTAGGTGAAATAGGGACAAAACCCATCCACCCCCCTAGCCGTACTAGTACACATCCGCCCACATAAGTACCCGGGCTTCCCCCTTTGTACTCAAAAAATTTATGAATGATACATATATCCATTTTCATATAAAACAACACTACTAGTCACATAAAATAAGTAAATTTTCTACACATATTTTATACCATTAAAAATCAAAAAACAAAACACTTTGAGATTCAATAAAAAAACTTCTCCGAATCATTCCTTGTTATGTACCCAAAACTCTTTGAAAACCCCACATGAACACCATATTGATACTAATATTAATCAAAAAAGAATCCAAAACACCCTAAAAATTTCTTTAAACTAATCAGAAGAGTTATAAAAAAAATCCCAATAAGCATCTCATAGAATACCCATGTAAAACACCCAATTCAACACCAAATTGGTACAAAAAAACCATTTTCTAAACAAACGTCTCCCAAAACCAAATTCGCAGAAACAAAAAATGAATAATAAAATTTAAAACATTATTTTTAGACCTAATATAGTTCAATAAGGTCAAAGAAATAATTAAAAGTAATCCCTTAATCTACCAATAAAATATTTATATGAAAACAATCAAAAATTTCACATCAAATTGGTCCTTAAAATTCACTTGCATTACCAACACTACTAAAACCAATTTTTGTAGCACCAAATCATTGGGTTAAACATGAAAATATAATAAAAATAGTAGCTATATCACATGTATTTCATAAAAAGTGGAATCACCTACCAAATTAATAAAAACCTTGAATCCTTTGTGTGAAAATCAAATCGGACCACCGCCGCACAAAGAGGGACTAAGACCAATCCTAATACCACAAGAAATGACTCAGAAAACCCAAGGATAAAACCTAGGATCGAAACCCTACCCTATGGAAATTTTTATTTCGATAAAATGAGAAGAAACTTCATGTAAATGGGAGAAAAGGAGTAATAATTTAAAGAGTTATGATGGGAAGAAATTACCTCCTCAAATCATGCCGATTTTAGAAACCCTAGGACGTTCATACATAAATCGCAATTTCTAAGAGCTCCAAATAGGATTGAAAGAGTCAGGGCTCAATTCTGGGTGCAATGGGGTCGTGTTAGACTTTGAATGACCAAAAAATAATTAATCTTGAAGAAGTTATTAAATAAAGAAAATTCATTTTTAAAACTGGATATGGTCTTTCAGGCAGGCCTAATCCGTTAAATAAAAACCAAAATACACCATGTTTATGGAATTATAAAGGTTCCAAATTTTTATTATGGTGTTAATATGTCATGTTAAAACATTTAGGAATTGTAATGAATGAAAAATATTAAAAAATTAAAAATCTAAAAAAGAAACAAAATTTATTTTTAAATCTGGAATTGGGCTCATGGTTTGGACCAATTCATGAAAACTCACCTATTCTTCCATAAAATCTTAGAAACCCCCAAAAAATGAATGAATGGAAATTAATTGAAAAATACCCTTAAAATTTTTCATGTATGTGACAATTCTCCCCACCATGAAAATTTTCTGTCTTACAATGTTAAGCTGAAGCTTGATCATAAAATAAGAACAGATACTCTTCCTTAACCCATGACTTCCGCTCCCATGTCTCATGTGTATCGTTACCATACTTCCATAAAACTAGGACCAATCGAATGGAATTCCATCAAATTACCTTCTCTTGGGAGTCCACTATTTACATTGGCCACTCAATAATAGACAAGTCAGGCTCTAGCTCCAGTTTTTTCCATCTCAGCACATGGGATGCATCCGGGTTGTATTTCTTTTACTGGGAGATATGGAAGACATCATGGATGGATGTCAATTGAGAAGGTAAAGCCTACATGTATTCTACCTTGACAATGTGCTCAGTGATCTCAAAGGGCCCGACATACCACGACATCAGCTTACCTTGCTTCCCCAATCGACGATGGCCTGGAAGAGGGGCCACATTCAAGAATACCCTGTCACCCAAAAAGAACTCTAGGTCTCGATTTGTTCAGCCAGCATATGTTTTATAGTGACTCTGAGCTATCAATAAATGCTTCCTGATCAGCTTGACCTTCTCAGACGTCTTCTGCACCATACCTGGCCCCAACAGTGAGGTTTCACCTACCTCAGTCCAACACAAGGGGGACCGACAAGGGAGACCATATAACACCTCAAAAAAAGTCATTCGAATTGAGTAGAGGTAACAATTATTAAAAAAACTCAACTATCCCTAAATTTCTATCCCATGAACCTCTAAAGTCCAGGACACTTGCACAGTGTAGGTCCTCCAAAATGTGATTCTCCCGCTCTATCTGACTATTCGTCGGAGCATGGTATTCCATGTTCATCTTAATCTAATACCCCAAGGCCTTCTGAGGCCTTCCCAATATCTAGAAGTGAAGTTGGGTTCTATGTCCGAGACAACTTCCGGTGGTACACCATGGAGTATCACCACTTCTTGAAGATACAAATGGCCCATCTTATCCACTATATTTCTATCTTTTATCGGAATGAAGTAGGCGGATTTTGTCAGACGATCAATCACCACCCAAATGGAATTCTTACCCTGAGGTGTACGAGGTAAGACAACAATGAAGTCCATGATGACCGTGTCCCACTTCCAGGTATGAATGGGTAGTGGTCGGAGCAAACCGGAGGGACATTGGTGCTCTGCTTTCACCTTCTGGCATGTGTGGCATCTCAACATAAAGCCCACTAGGTCATGTCTCATACCAGGCAACCAAAACTACTGACAGACATCATACTACATCTTAGTGGCACACAGATGGATATCCCACTAATACTGGTGGCTATCCTGCATCACCACCTTCCAAATAGATAACGACACTACTAGACTTCCCTTGAAGGACAAGATGCCCTCGGGAGATGATGACCAATAATAGGATGTCTCCCCACCATGAAGAAACTACTTTGACTATTGACCAAGCTCACTACTAGGTTGTTCCCACTAAATAAACTTCAATAGAGAAGGAGTAAACTTGACGCTCGCCAAGAATTCCCCTCCATAGTGTTCCCTAGTTTCCACATGAATCTGAGAAAAGAGCCCCATCAAAGCCCACTCATCACTGGAATTCCTCAAAGCATGTACTGGGACTCTTCTTCTCAAATCATGGGCCACCACATTACCATTGCCTGGGGTATTTACAATATCAAATTTGAACCCCTACAAGTACTCGATCCATCAATGCTGTCTCATGTTGAGGTCCTTCTGCGAGAAGATATAGGATAAGCTTTTGTGATCAGAGTAGACCACAAACTTCTCACCAAAGAGTTAGTGATTACATGTCTTAAAATCATGCATCACCACTACCAAATCCAAGTTGTTGTTTGGGTAGTTCTTTTCATGTGGTCAGAGTTGGCAAGAGTCATATGCCACCCCATGATCATCCTGCATAAGCATGCTCCCATGACCCATACCTGAAGAATCACAATATACCACATACCCATTTGCGGCCTCATACAAAATCAGCACAAGGGTGGTAGTCAACTGCCTCTTTAGCACATCGAACGATGCCTGATATTCTAGACCCCATAAAATGTTAACCCATTTCTGGGTTAGCACAGTCATCGTTGAAGAAATACGAGATAAATCCCGAATGAATCGCCTGTAAAAACTAGCCAGGCCAAGGAAAATCTTGATCATGAACACAATTTTTGGCTGCTCCCATGACATAACTACACTAATCTTCTCAGGGTCCTCTGAAACCCCCTTCTCAGAGATCACATGCCCCAGAAATCTCACATCTCGGATCCAAAAAGTTCACTTTAACAACATTGCATAGAGATGGTGATCCCGTAATGTACCCAAAACGATCATCAAGTGATGCTCGTGTTCCTCCTCAGAGTCAGAGTATACCGTAATGTCATCCATGAACACCACAACTAAGGAATCAAGATACTGATTAAACAGTCGGTTCATGAGTCCCATAACGACTTATGGATAATTGATCAATCTAAAGGGCATGACCAAATACTCAAAGTGGTCGTACCTCCTTCGGAGGGTTGTCCTAAGGATATCCGACTCTTTCACCTGGAGTTGATGATACCCAAAACTAAATTCTATTTTCGAGAACCATTCCATGCCCTTCAACTGATCGAAAAAATCATATATTCTGGGCAAAGGGTATTTGTTATTAATTGTTACATTATTCAGCTTCCGGTAGTTAATACACAACCGGAGGGATCCTTAAGCGTTATCCGTGAACAACACAAGAGAGGACCAAGGACAGATGGTCGGGAGAATTAATCCTTCGGATTATAAGTCATCTAACTGTATCTTTAATTCCCTCAGCTCAGCGGGGGCCATTCTATAAGAGGGAAGAGATATCGACTCTGTTCATAGCACCAGATCAATAGAAAACTCGACATCCTGCTCTGGGGGAAAACCTGAGAAATCATCCAGGAATAACTTTGAAAACACATTCACAAGATGAGGTAGTGAACCTCTACATAAAATACCATCATCTTATAGCATGAGTGACAATAACTGGAAGTTAATACATCACAACCTTGGGAGTGGAGGTCCTGTGCGACCTGACCGAGGATCCCATTATCCCAGAAAAACCTGACGACTTTCATCAGTTGTTGTGAAACTCACTCACTGCCTGTAGCAATGTGATGTGTGCTTGGAAGTGTACTTGAAAATCCATGCCACGTATGACAACAAAAAGATCCATGTCTAAGACCAACAGGTCCCACTCCATCTTTACCCCTGAAATAGAAAGTGCACACGACGGGAACCTGGGACCCTACTCCTTATTCTTTCCCAACGGTGCCACCAACTCCATCATGAAAGACATAAACTCATTTGGAAAATTCACAAAGTCCACCAAACAGGCAGAAATAAATGAAACAAAGGCTCCAGTATCAAAAGTAGATATAGATATGGAAGATTCCATTAGAAGGGTACCCCGAACTGTCAATGTCCCACCTCTGATCCTCCTGATGCCTGATCCACTACATGGAGATGTCTAGTATCTGCCTGAGGATGACCGCAAGTCTATGTTTGTTCCCTGAACTATATCCTCCCATAAGATGGCCCAGCTCTACCACCATGGCCGCCAAAACGATATCCCCCAGTCCTCGACGGCTTGAACTATGCTAGCACTTCTCTTGAAGCCACTGACCCTGCCCCACTAGGAAGTGGACGTGCCACACCGAAGAAATGCTAAAAATTCCCATACCTCCATATTGGTAAAATGGATTTGGAGGAAGTAGACATGCTGGTCGGATGTGTCTGGGCTTCCCACACTGGTGGCACACGACCAATGTCACATCAGAAACCGCAGACGAAAACTGCCTAGAAGAGTGGCATGAACTGCCACCTCCTTTATTCACATGATCCTCCCACTTCATTTTCTTCTCTGAGGAGCTACCAATTCCCACTGCTAATACTGAACTAGAAAAACCATCCCTCCCTTTACTAAGAATCTCCACCATGCATTCCCGATCAATGACCTCAGCATAGGTCCTCAGCTTAAATAAGAACACCTGGGAGTATATCTCTGGTCGCAATACTTTCTCAAACCTCTGGTCCATCGCCTGCTCATTGGAGACGATTTCAAGAGCATATCTAACAAACTCAGAGAAAAAATTGGCATACTCCATCACAAAGAGATTCCGCGGAACAATTTCCATGAAATCTCTGCACCTAGCATAATCCAACACCTTAGGGAAGTATAGTTCATTGACGACAGCCATGAAATATCCCCAGCGCATCTCCTCATTCTTCCCAGTCTAAAGCACTGACTCCCAAAACTTGCGGTTGGGACCCTCCAACAATAAAAAGGAAAACATCTCCTTGATCTCCTCAATTGTTTCCAGGAACATAAACATATGCTCGATCTTCTCGAGCCATTCCTCTTCTTCCTGGGGTTCTGATATTCCTCATATGGTAGGAGGGATGTTTTTCAGAAACTCCTGAGCTTTATCTTTTGTACGACCCTTCTCTTTTTCCCTAGCCACAATAGGATTAGGATTTGGTCCATGTCCCAGAGCTTGGACAGCCTGGACCACAGCCTCGACTAGCCTCTGATCAATCGGTGTGGGAGAACTCTCCCCAGATTCCTCCCATGGGTGCGTGGGAGATTTCTGGGGAGGCATGTTGATACAAAATGAAACAGTCTCAAAAAAATAATCAATACCACAATAATGAAAATTTTAATCAAATACATAAAGTATAAATAATTTAAACACATTCCAGTAATAAAATAAACAACTACTCCACCTCCTTCCGATGTCCACGTGTGGTCTGCAGCCCACACGTCTCACCTGGAAGTGAAGTCAATCCATAAATTCCAACATACCCTGGTGACTCAAAGAATTCCATGAGAGGTGCGGTCTAGCCACCCTACTCACAACCAAAACCTAGAGCCCCGATATTCTTACCTCTTATCTATCCCGAATCACCCCAAAATTGCAATATAACTCAAAAACATTAACTCCCCCTGATACCATTTTGTCACGAACCGAATCTAGTTACCACCAATACAGGCACCAAACCGAGCCCATGACAAGGCCCTAAGGGAATTAATTATCCCCACAGTTTGGCACAAATTCCTGGGTATCATTTATCATGGTTTGGTAATGATTTACCTGAATATGTATGAATAAAACATAAAAAAAATTGATAAAATGAATTTAAAAAATTCATACCAACAAGGTTTAGCAAAAAATACAGAACTGAATACATAAGTTCAAATGAAATAAAAGAGTTCCAAAGACAAAGTTAAATAGAAAAAAAATATCCCCATGGACTCCACATGACAAGGGGTCATCACCCCCAAGCCATCTCTACAACTCCACCCCAAGGATGGGGACTAACACCCTAAACCACCATCACCCTTAGTCTTTCCATAAACTGAGTCAAACATAACCATGTTTGCTTACACAAAAGGGGTTTAATTAGAGTGTGATCCTAATCCAAATATGATACCACCAAATGATTACAAAGAACATTGAATACAATTTGAGAAAGAAAGCCGTTTTCATACACAAAGAAAAGCTGTGATAAAATCCAAGAAATGCAACTTGCAATTGAAAATAGTTTTCAAGCTAATGTTTTCAGAATGTTCACAAATTTAAATAGACATGTTAGTTACTATATAGAACATCCAAAAACACCCAAATACATGGGAAAATGTCACAAAAACAATGATCAACATAATCAGGAACACCCCTAGGAAAAAGAGAGTCTCGGGCCCCATGTACCCCATACCTCAGTGTAATGTAACCATAGTAAAATATGTTATTGTGCACGATCCACTAGTAGGGAACATACCCATAACCTATTAGTCACTAATAATCATACCTATAGTTTAGATAGAGTTTCCGTTATAAAAATTGTAGGTGAAATAAGGACCAAACACATCCAGTCCACTAGCCGTAATAGTACACATTCGCCCAATATAGGTACCCGGGAATCCCACTTTGCGCTCAAGCAATTTCTAAATGATAGATATATCCATTTTAAAATAAAACACCACTAATGGTCACATAATGTCAGTACATTATCTATACACTTTTTATACCATTTAAAACACTCACAAAACACTTGAATTTCAAAAAAACAATTTCTCCAAATCATTCATTTTTTTCCACCCAAAACTCTTTGAAAACCCCACATGAACACCATATTAATACTCATATTTATCAAAATAGAATCCAAAACACCCTAAATGTTTCTTTAAACTCATTACATGAGTTATAAAAAAATCACAATATGCATCTCATAAAATACCCATATAAAACACCCAATTCAACACTAAATTGGTACCCAAAAACCATTTTCTTAAAAAACATCACCCAAAACCAATTTCACAGAAACAACCAAAGTATAATAACATTTAAAACATTATTTTCATCACTAATACAATTCAATAAGGTCAACTAAATAATTAAAAGGAAGCCCTTAATCAACAAATAAAAGATTTATATGATTAAAACTCAAATTTCACATGAAATTGGCCATTAAAATTCACTTGCTTTACAGACACTAATAAAATCAATTTTTGCAGCACCAAATCAATGCGTTATAAGGAAAATATATTAAACACAATAAATATGTCACATGTATTTCATACAAAGTGTAATCACCTACCAAATTAGTAAAACCCATGAATCCTTTGTGCGAAAATCAAATCACACCACCGTCGCACCAAGAGGGATCAAGATCAATCATAAAACCTAAATAAATGACCTTAAAAACCCAATTTTATACCCTAGGTTCGAAACCCTACCCTATTGACAGTTGTTACTTTAAAAAAATGAGAAGAAAGTTCATGGAATGGGGTGAAAATGAGTAATAATTTAATGATTTATGATGGAAAGAACTCACCTCCACAAATCTGGCTGATTTAAGAAACCCTAGGATGTTCATCCTTATATTGTGATTCATAAGAGCTCCCAAGATGGGGGTAAGAGGTTTGGAACATGTCTGGGTGAAATAGGCTTGTGTGAGACTTGGAATCACCGAAACACTCTTAATATTGAATTAGTTATTAAATAAATAAAATTCATTTTACAAAATGGATATGGGCTTCCAGGAAGGCCCAATTCCATAAATAAAAACCAAAATACACCATTTTTATGGTTTTCTAAAGGTTCCAAATTTTTATTGTGGTGTTACTATATCAGGGGAGGAAATTTAAGAATTTTAATGAGTAAAAAATATTTAAAAAAGTATAAGTTATAAAAGAAAAAAAATTATTTTTAGATCTGAAATTGGGTTCACGGTTTGGCCCAAATCATGAAAACTCACCTATTCCTCCGTAAAACATGAAAAACCCCCAATAACAAAGCATTAATAGAAATAAAATGAAAAATAAATTTAAAATATTTCAGGTATTTGACAAAACTTTAATGTTATTAGTGTCACATCGTTTGTTGAAAATAATGGTGATTTTCATGAGACCCTGAAGAAGTATGAAAAATAATGAGGAAAATAATATATTTCATGGATAATGTAATAGAAAATTAGTACACATACTATAAAAACTTTGAAATACATGGTGGGATTTCATTAGTATATTTTTGGGATGGATTTACCTATAAAATTACATAAGTATCAATTCATTATATATAAAAAATGTCAGAGCAGATAATTTCTCAGAAGATTTGAAAGTTAGATGGGATTTCATAGAAAAGAATAGAATAATGTTCACACAATAGAAGTTAAGAATGAGAAAATGATAGTTCTCAGTGAATATTTTTATATAAATCAAAGAAGATGGTACTCATTGAGTATTGTTCCATGAATCATGAATGATAGTTTTTTATTATTATTGTATTGTGATGCGAATAAGGTAGTTCACGTTGAATATTTTCCAACAAATAACATGATATAGTTAATAGTGAATTATTCTCCATCAAATAAAAAATGTAGTATACGGAGGATCAATTTTTTAATATAATAGTTTACAGAGGGATTTTATAAAATGTAAATGATATGTGGTAAAATGAATTTCATATCTATGATGAAAATATATCATCATAGAATAGTGAAAAATGTGGGAACTAGTTCATAGGTAATTGAAAATATTATATAAACCTTATAGAATAGTATTATATTATCTTTTGTCAGATGGAATTCATCTCCTAAAGTGTGATTGGTAGTAAAGCGGAGGGATTGTGAGTCTACACAATGTATAGTAACAATACTGTGTTTAGTGAATTTTGTTCATTGCAACAACAAATTTGTATATTCTTATTACTATCCCAATTAAGGGTGATCAAAGATATTTTTTTACTCATTCATTATTTAATTTTATTTTATAAATCTCTTATTGGAAGGAAATATAAGTGAGTATCTTTAATGATGAAACATGATCTAATAATAGAAGTTATTAAATCTTTCATACCATGATCCACACCTATCAAGGTATGTAACATAGTGTGTCCAATATCTATGAAGTTATTTTTTTATAGATATCATATTTAGGAACTATATGACATTGTTTATATTTCTTATAGACCTATTTGGTGTGCAGGTTATTATAATGTTTAATAATTAGTTTTCCTCGATTAAAAAGGGGAAAGTGTTATATTTCCTTTTTAAAATGATGAATATAACCACTAATGTCTAATAATCATTTTTTCATGATTTATTACATAAATATACACATAATATGACCATATATGATAATGATTTCTATTTTATCTAATAAATTAGGTACATATAAGATAATCCTCAAACATGTGTATAATATAATGATTTGAAATCACAAAAACATGACCTTTTATTTCTTAGATATTCTAATGTGTAATTGGGTAAATTTAGGATATACAAAAGATATGGGTGATCAAGAAATTCCATTAAGTGAATAAGACAATTATAACATCACATAATTTAAGAAATGTGAGAAAAAAGGAATATTATTGATATATAAGAGAGGCGAGAGTCATGATATTGAAGAATGGGGCATAATATAACATGGAAACATAAATGAAACATTTTAATGTATAAATAACATAAAAAGGTATATAATAAACATAAGTTATGAATAACCGAAAAGACATCATATTTTTTTTCATATGATAAAATAACATGCACCATACATGGATTCTCATGATATGAAATCATTACCCAATATATTAGAGGTCTATATAATTTTTAGCCCACCCATCACTTTCCTATCATGTATATGTATAAGTGTGCAACATATATTATACATTATAAGGATGTATTTCATAAGTTTTTACCCCATGATTAATCTCTGTGGATTATGTACATTTAAATACACAATAATTTAATGATATTTACAGCTAAATGAATACCTGTGAGTGAAAATATAGATGTGTATTCACAACACATATGTTTGGCTTGAAAAATTAAAGTATGATTTCGGTAGAAAAATGGGTGTATATATCCGTGTATATATTGAAATAATTAGAGAAAATGGGGTCTATAATTAATTTATAATTATATTTATAGTTAAATTCATGTATATAAACAAATATCAACTTAAAAATTTATAAATCAAAAGACATGATGTAAACAATGTGCATGAATAATGAAGTGGAATGGGAGGACCCCTTACCTTGATAGTGCTCTTATAAATGCTTGTCAGGAGGTTCTTAATATCATGAGAGAACATTGGTGTGGATAAATTGAGGTAAGAGTGGAGTAAAATCATGATACAAGGGTTTTTAGGGAAGATTAATTGGATATTTGATGGGTTTATATAGAAAAATTTAAGGGAATTCTTTATTAATGTCTAAACATATTTTTTTTACTCTATAAAAAAAATTAATACAAAAAACAAGCTACACCATGGTTATTTACCATGGTTTCTTCCAATGTGGAGTGTATTTTATTATTTAATAATTCCATGAACATATATCATTGAAATAATAACTTGGTGATGTGAAAGTGAGTCATGTTTACAAAGAATTTATTTTAAAACGTTAAAATATAATATGGGTTTTAGAGTATATATTAATGGTTTATTAAAGTAATCATATATAATTACAAAATAAAATATATTGATTTTAAGAAATAATTTGGTTAATAGATACTCTATATAGTAATTTATTCTACACATTGGGGATTTTATGATTTCATAATAGACACCCTACATTTATATCATATTTATTTCTGACCAAAAAATTCGATAGTCTTTAAAATTTTGAAAAAAATAACATTTTCACAATTTTATTGATTATTTCATAAATAATATTTATTTTATACAAATATTTATATATTTATAATAATTTACAATATTCTATCTAAAATACACATTTGTAGTAAATTATGATGTTTTTGACAACAATTGTATTCCAACTCTTATAAAAATTAGTTTTGACATTATAAAATTATATTTTCATTTATATTAAATAAATATTATTTAATAATAATAATAATATATTATTAAAATATAATATATCTATAATTGTCTTTAATTAACTAATGTAGAGTAACTTCATTGAATATTTATATTTCTAAAAAGTACATTTTGTATTTCATGATATAAAATTATAATTTTTATCAAACATATTGTTTAATAATTATAATTTTATGAAAGATAAATATAATAATTATATTTTAAAAATATAGAAATTTATACTATTTATGTCTAGATACATAGAAATTTGTTACACCAGTGGATTCCCAAAGGGCATATTGGGCAAATATGTGATTTTCATGGGGTGGTTCCATGAACATGGTTTGGGTCATGATATCAAAAAGCTTTAAATTATCTAATAAGCATTTTCACTCAGGTTTTAGTTATTGAATATTAAATTATGATAGGTCGTGGTAAATTACTAATTGTGTTATCTCCCTTGGAATCCCTAATAGATGGTCATTATAGGGTATGACCCTACAAGTCATGACCGTTATTTCTTTAATCTTGGTCAAATGGATTTATCATAACCGTATTTATATACTTATCATAACGGTCACTATATAAAATCTATAATATCAATGGATATGATGATTAATGATATTTTATGAATAATAATATACATGTTTTAATGAGAAAATACATCCAATGTTACTAATAGGTTTTAAATGGCTATATTATCTAATAACTTAATTATTCATTAAAAAATTGAATATTCTTTATAGAATCTCATGAAATTCATTTATTCAACTTCAGAAATTTCTCCCTCTACATTTTTATTACATATAATAAAATATAAATGGGTACTTTATTTATTTCGTTTTCTCATTCCCATGTTGCTTCATTAATCTTTTGGTTCTTTTATAACATGTTAACTAAGCAAGTTGTCCTATTTTTAGAATATTTTCTCAATGATCTATGATCATTTTTGGATTCTCCATGTATGAGAGATCATTTTCCAATGATAATACCTCTTGATTAATTGCATATGAGGGGACATGTATATACTTCCTCAATATGAATACATACAAAGTATCTTGTACAAGAGTTAGGTTAGGTGGGAGTTCTTGTCAATATTCCACTATTAATATGTGATCAATGATCAGAAGGGGATGATGTTTCATGGAAGAATAATTCCCTTCTTCCTAAACAACATGAATTTATTAAATGATAATATTTAAAGAGATATTTTATCTCCCATATCAATCTATAGATATCATCAATTAATATATCTGTAGCATTTCTACTCACATTTTGTGGATTTAATATGATGTTGAAAGGTTTGAACCATCTCAATCATCACATTTATAAGATTAGATCCCATAATATTCTACTTTCCAACATCATCCCAATATATTGGAGTATCACACCACTGCCAATACAAAGCCTCATAAGTATCTATCTAAATAATAGATATAAAAATATTTATATATAAGAACTCAAATTGGGGAATATGTTTACCCAATATCCTTGTTAATATATTGAACATGATCATATCATATACCCCATACTTTGAATGGTTATTTCACTATGACCATCCATTTTAGGTTGATAAATGGTGTTAAATATTGGTTCCATATCCCACACATGCTGAAGGATTCTACAGAATATTATTTTAAACCACACATCTAAATTTGATAAAATAGTGCGAGGAACGCCATGAATTATTAGCACTTCCATTACATATATATTGGTAAGTTAGTCGAGAGAGAAATAATCCTTGAGAGAAATGAAATGTGCTAGATTCATATAGAAATCAACGACCTCCCAGATTGTTTTATTTACATTAGGTTTACATTGTAATCCTATAAACAATCCATGGTTATATTGACCTATTTTCATATTTTTATAGGAAATGGTTTCATCATAACCTTACAATTCTATCATTCATTCTTAATTGTTGGCATACCAAGAATCATGATACAATGTCCACAATATCTCTCTTCATTTTATCTCACTAGATTCTTTTCTTAAAACATGAATACATCTTAGTTAATCCCAGATAAATATATTTGGATGATCTATAAATATAATATTGAAGTTACTTTTTCTATTTTGGTTTTAATGGGATACATATCTATGTTCCAAACCGTGTAACATCGTCTTTGTTAAACTCCAAAATATTCACTAACATATTCTATAGAACTTCATCATCCTTATGAGCCTTTTTGATATTCTAAATAATTGATGATATATAAGGTAATTGACTATGTTAGGATGAATTTTTATTATTATTCAAATTTTTATCCTTTTCATGACTAAGAAGATTGTATTATTTATAATCCTCATCATAGACAGAGATGTGAGATCTATATTACTCATAGAATATTTTACATTTTTTATTAATAAGGATGTTAATGTATTGAGAAATAGAATCCATTAATATATCTAAAACCCATTTTTGGCACATATTGAGATACATTTTGTGAATAAACAATTGAAGACCATATAATCATTTAGTCTTAGGAAACATCCAATGTAATTGAATAAAATGATTGTAACATGAAAGTAAAATTTTAAACATATTAAATTAATTTATAAAAATACATTCATAAAAAATGATTCATACCAACATAAAATAATTACTTTGAGAGAGTTAAACACTTAAAAATATTGTTTTGAAATAAAATTAATGATTAATCAGTATTTTAAAACATATTTCTGTATAGATGAATTTTTTTAAACAGTAATGACTATATTTACACCATTAAAAAGTGATTTCTAGAGAAAAAAATAAAATATAAATTTAAAACAATTTCCCCTTAAAAAATTATTTTGAAAAAATATATGATAAAATAATGTTATTTATAACACCTTTTAAAAATTGATTTTCAAAAATCCCACCCCCCCCCACATGAACAGTGTCAGAATCATATTGCAGTTATCCTTTTGAAAATTTACACTTTTTGACTTGATCTCCTTCACCTACATCATCATCAACATTGCATTTGTATTAAAAAGAATAAAACCCACATCAAACAGGCCATGGGAAAAACACAAACAACTTAAGGCGGTCTAAAATAGTGAAGGCCCAGATGATCTCCTTCACCTAAATTACCTCTATAATGCCACAAAACATGTATATTTTCAAATCATGTATAAAGGAGAATTGTTGGGTATAAAAACTAAATGATGAGGGTTCAGTTTATAACTCAATTTCCATATGATGATTAATTATTATTATTGTTGTTGTTATTATTATTTTCTTCCATTAGTACTTGTATTATTATTTAATAATTGTTTTGTAGAGACCCTACAACAATGACAACTTATCACTTTATAAAAATTCTTCTCTAAGAAAATTGAATATTTTCTTTAATTATTAATTAATTAATTATTATTTATTTTTGATCTTCCTTATAAATTAAGAAAATTGATTTTTTGTTAATTATTTTTCATCAACATTTTTCTATTCCTGAACTCATAATGGAATTTAAATTATATTATATATACATATATATATTAAATATTATATATATATATATAATATTATATATATTTATATAACAAATATATTTAATATATATTATAGATATATAATATTTATTTTATCATGAATATTTTACAGAGTATATAACACATATATATTTACAAAATATAAATTTTATCAAAAATATATTAACATATAAATATATATTATTTTTTTCATATTCACATCACGCACAAAGATTTGTGTATATAGTTTAATTCATTTACTTGTAATATATAATTATAAATAGAATTATTTATTCCTTCTTTTCAATTTCAATTTCATTTTCTTATTCTTGAAATATCATATATATACAAGTTTTAAATATTTATATATATATATTGTACATATAATATATATATATATATATATACTTCCTTAAATTCCATTTTATAATTCACTTTTTATTACCATAATATTAAATTCTATTGTGAATTATATGTATGTATATATATACATGAAAATACCCATATATATATATGTATATATTCTTATTCATTCAATTTACTATATATTTATATCCATTAACATTTTTTATATCCCATATATATATATTAATATATATTCAATTGCAATAAAAAAGTATAAATATCTTTAATAATATTCTAAATTTTATATACTTTTTCTTAAAATAGCATACTAAGTAAATCATTTTTATACTCCAATGTGTCTAATTTTAAATTTACAAAACTAATTATATATTTCATAATATATTTACCTCAATAACATATTTTTATTTATATAATTTTATTAAAGACACATAAAAATATTTATTCATTCAGATATTATCTGATAAATAAAATATTTATTTTTATTAAAACCTTATAAAATAGATATCTATATATAATAATGTTATTTATTAAATATGTTAGAATCAATTATATATTAGAAAAATATGTTCATTACATCCCCCACTGAAATTAATTATATCCCCACCATTTTAATTTTCTATGATAATTTTTCTTAATTCTAAATTAATCATAGAGCAATGATATTTTCTTCTAATCATGGATAGTTACTATTTTACTATATATTGACGATAATATTTATAATAATAATAAAAAAAATTTCAAAAAATATTACAATAAATTACAATTTAAATTATTTTTCCCTTTAAAAAAAATGAACAACTTATTCTTTAAAAAAATATCCAATAAGAGAATCATTTTGTTATATGGTTCTGCAGAATTGGAAAAAATATAAACAAAATTTTTATCGAATAAATATTCATCTTTTTTATGAAATTTAAAAACTTATAAGATAACATCGGCTATTATTTATCTAATATGAAGATTAGATACCTTTCTGTTGTGTACCTATTACTCAATCGAGTACACATTGAAAAAATAATTTAAACATGGGCTGAGAAAATAGATTTCTATGAGGTTTTAAAAATCGATGTTTCTAATTTTCAAAAATAATTGAATTTATTTTTTGATAAATTTCATCAAAAAAAATCCATTCTTAAAATAAATTTTTTATAGGATTATATAATCCATTTAAAAAACATTAAGAGTTTTCAATAAAAGAAAATAAATTTTAATAATCTATATTCCTTTTTAAGACTTTTAAATACTATAGTAGATTTTACAAAAAAAAATCCTTGAAATAATTCAAATAGAATCCCTTACAAATAAAACACTAATAATCATAGGTATACTTTAAATTATATCCTAAATAAGTCCATTTATTTTTTTAAAAAATACATGACAATATTAGAAAACAATACATTGATGCTACATAGACATTTGAAGGCTAAATAGCGCCTACCCATCTTAGTGGAGAATATCCCTTGATGATTGGATTCACACCCCAAATCCTCCTTATGATTACATAGTCCACGAAATGAAATTTTATATAAATTTCCAAACATTCCATTTTGTCACAATATTTTTCAATCATATTTAAAAAACTGTAACAATGGGTACATACATATATATAATTATTTTAATATATAAGTGTCGATATATATATGTATACATATATATCTTATTATGACGTAACAAATGATAATGAAACTATGGACTAAGTTAATGTGACACATTCATGGAATGAAAAATGAAAATAATAAATAAAAATATATACAATAATTTAGACTTAAGAAACTTCCATAGAAATTAAATAAAATTACTATCAAATTAAATAATTTTTTTATAATAAAAAAATTACAAATTACAAATACGATCACATTAAATGATGAAAAATAACATAATCTAATAATTTTGGAGGAGTAAACAATTAATGTAAAATTATTGATTAAATATTATTTTAAAACATCTTAGGGTTTTGATGAATATTTTAAAATGAAAATTAAAATAATCTTTCCCCCATACAAACTGAGTTTTAGAAAAAGAAAAGAAATAGATTTTCAAAACATTTCCCTCTTATAAAATAGTTTTGAAGAAAAACTGTTACGATTATTTAATAAGGGGACACTACAAATATATTAAATAAAAAATTTAAAAACAAATTCCCCTCACCTAAACTATAATAGGATCACACTAAATATCTATCTCCCAAAAGTGAAGATATAAGAATTTTTCTTCATCAGTCACTCCACCTCTATATAACCCCAATGTTTAATTTTTTAGGAAGAATCATAGAGGATCTCATTTGGGTAAAACACTAAATAAGAAGTGTTACTTTTAAAACCCATTTCAAATTTAAAAGTAATTATTATTATTATTATTTTATTATTATTATATCCAATTTATAGATCCCCTAAAATATTTATCACATGTATCATTAAAAAATTTATTCATTATGAAAATTGAAACTTTTTTCTTCTTCATTTTCGATTATTATTAATATTATTGATGTTACATACCCATTAAGAAATTTCATGTCTTATTTATTTTTATTTTTTTAATTCTTTAACTCATAATGAGATGTATTTATTATAAATATATATAACATATATAACATATCTATTACATATATTTATATAACATATATATAAATATATAACATTTATATTATATCATATATATTTAACCAAATATATAACATATATATATATAACATATAAATTTTAATATATAATATATCAATGTGTATATGAGTATATATATATACATATTCTTTTTCCCTTTTTTCTTATACACGTCACTCACCTAAATATGTATATATACTATATTGTTGTTATTTGTTTATAATATTAACCTTATATATATATATATAATGTTCGTAATATTAATTTTCAATTTTCAGAACATTATTATTCATGATATTTAGTACATATATATATCAATTATATATATATATATATATATATATATTTCACATATACTAAAATATATACATTTTCATTAAATTCCATTTTATATAACATTTTGTTCTAACCGTAATAATAATTTTTTATTTTATTATATCATTGTATATATATACTCATACATATCTATTCTCTTTTTGTCTACTCCATTTATATATAATAATTAAATTATTTTATAAACCATAAATGTTTATATTCATATATATTTAAATGAACCAAAAAACTAAAGATTTTTTAAATCATCTTTTTAAATTTTATATATTTTATCATAATTTTTTCATACTAAGTATATCAATTTGAAAAAATAAAGTATTTAATATTAATTTTAGCATCATAATTCTCTATGTCATAAAATATTTAGTTTCGGTAAATATTTTTTCTTTTGAAATTTTATTAAAAACATACATATTTATTTTATTTATATGAATTTTATCATGATAAATTATAAATCAATACATAATAAAACCTTATAAAATTTCATTTTATTTATAACTATTTTATTTCAGATATGTCTCAAAATAAATTATATAGATTAGAAAATAACAGTCATCGCATATTTCATCCTATGAGTTGTTCTTGTAGTAATTAGCGTCCTGATAGTGCACTGAAATAGATGTTTTTGTGTTTATATTGTGGTCTCATGAGTGATCAGATGAGCCAATTCTTATACCATTCATGTTAGAGTTAGGGAGTTTCTCTGGTTTCCTTGTTACACATATGGAATTCCCAAGAGATCTCTTTCAATAATTTTTTGTGTGTCCAATTTCATCCATTGGTCACAAAGAACTATTGGTTGGTTTTTCTAATTTTATTTACCTCACATTTTCATCTTGGTGAATGTGGACCTAATTTTATTGTTTTGGTTTATTAGTGATTTATATTCCAAATATTTCAGAAATTATTTTCAATGTGTGGTTTCCAAATAGAATTTGGAATTAGATTCAAAATGAAAATTTTAAAATGATTTCTATTAATGATTAAAAGTGATGGGTATTGTTTTATGTATCATTAAAATACTAACTTGATGATTTTAATGAATATTTTAATGAGAAATTCGGTTTATTATTTGTGATTGAATCACATGTATTTAAAATTAATATAAATTTCCATTGGGATGGATTTTTTTATATTAAAAATGGAAGTGTGATATTGTATATTGTTTATTCCTTTATGAATGTTTTTCTAAAATAAAATACCTCTTTCTATCACACATTCATACAAGATTTTATGATTTTTTTGGAGAGGGGATTTTATAAACTCATTAGTGAGATCTGATAGTTGATGATTATATAACACACTACATATTCATTAATGTACAGATGTGTATACTTATTTAATGTTTTTGAAACTTGACTACGCCATGATTTTATTATTTATTTTTATATTTTTATGTGGATGGTTCTATAGTCATAGTGTGTGATCATATTTTATATGGAGCTATTCGGGTAGTAGCTCAAGGTGTTGTTTTTTTAATTAGGTTTTATAAACAATTTCAACCTATACTTATATTTATGTATATAATTTTTTAATTTTTGAAGTGTATATATATAATATGTTGTATTTATTTTAAGAGGTGGTGTTTTATTTATATCGAGCCCCTTTTAAATGTTTATTACATTATAACTGCTTCTATGAAGTCCAATGTCTGATTGGGTAATGGATGATTTTGTTATCGGGTATTATTATAGATTAATATTTATTAAAATATTTTAATATTTTACATGTGAGATTCTTTATTCAAAATTTATAGTTTCTATCCCATGGGGATCTAGAATACCATTCATGTTGATTGAGAATTTGGTAGGATGGCAGGTCTGGTTTTCCCAAGGAGGTTTTTTATATAGTGTATTAAAGAATACATTTAAAAATGGACTAGGTTTTTGAATAAACACATTTTTTCAATGATATAATTGAATATATATATGGATTTTGGGACTCAAGAGCAGGTGTGAGGAGATCATAACTAGCCCTTCCTCATCATGAGTACTAAGTTTCCATTATTTGTTTAGAGTGGGATATTTGTATTCTTATTATATTGAGGTTTCAGATGGTTATTTTTGTCTTAATTGGAATGTTATGAGTTTCCTTATATATTTTGTAAGATTTTGGAATATATTAGAAGAGGAATCAGAATAATGCGTTTAGATTTCAAGGGATAAAAACCATATATTTTGTAACACCCTCATATTTTAGATTATATTTTTTTCATTTATAAATTTGAAGTGATTGATAGATAGTGAAGAATGAAACCCTAAATTTATGTTAATATTGATTATATATTATTAAATGAATAAAATTAGATTAAATATAAATGAAATTTAATTGTCCAAAATTATTTTTAATTCACATAGAAAATATTAATGTTCCTAAAGAACTATTTTGGAATAAATATTTATTATAATTTTCTTATGACATATGATTAATTTAAAAATTTATTCATAATATTCAACTTATAAAAAATTAATTAATTATATATTTATAAAATTAATATATTGTTTTTTCAATAAAAATAAAATCATTTGATGATAAAAAATGGCATTTTTTTTAAAATAACATATTTTATTTTTGCAATTTTTTTATTCAAAATAAATTAAATTAATTTGTATTGAAAATTTATTTTCATGAAATATGTATATAATATATTCAATAAATATTATAATTTTAATTTAATGGGGTTTTCTAGTAAATTAATTGGATTAAATTCATTTATTTTTCTCAAATATGAATTATTCTAAAAAATAGTTATCCCTATGTTTATAACAATTATTTTAAAATTAATTTTCCCCTTATTGATATTCAATTTTATAAATTTTATTCTATATTTTTAATAATCATTACAAAAATTTAATGAAGACACTTTCTTAATAGGACATAAAAAATATAAATGTGACAAAAATTAATAACCTTGGTTAATGTTAAAAAAGATTTAATATAGGGTTAAACTAAAACATATGGTTTATAATATCAATAAATAATTTCTAAATTTTATTGGTTGAATACATTTTTACATTATCTTATAGTATCAATGAGCCTATGGATGATTTTTTCCAATTTAAAATGAATATAGATTTATTATATTCTAATTCTGTTAAAACTAACAAGAGTTCCACCCACCTCACAAATAAAAGGGAACCACTTATGTTCACCTATTACCATGATTTCATGTGTATAATAATAGGACTAAAAATTTTCTATGATAATGTCACAACCATTTTTTAGCTACTTTTCATCCTATGATAAATGATAACTTTGATCATCCAATTGTGTCTACTTCCACCTCTATGAAGTTATATTATTTTCATTATTCCCACCATGAATTCCTCATAATATTAAGTTTTTAAATGATTATATATGATTTATATCATAGTTATAAATTTTTAATGTTTTATTATTTTTTTTCTTTTCATTATTTTCATCGATTGAAATTTTAAAACACCACTCATGGGTGTATATAGACTACCATCTCTACAGAGTGATATAGTTCAATTTACAACACCACCACAAATGAGTGGTTTTAAAAGTGTATAAAATGAATAAATATGATATTTATAATTTGAATCATTGTTTGGATATTATTAATCCATGAACATAGTACATGTAATATAAATATAGAACCTACATATTATTGGGAAACACAATAATATTCACCCAAACATTAAATTTAATCAAGAATTACTAATAAATAATTTATTGAAAATTATTATGAAATCATATTTTATAATAAATATATTAATAAGATCTCGGTATATATTTATAATAAATATAAATATATTATACATAATTTTGAGAGAATATATTATAAATTTTAGGAACTAAGGTAAGGGTTCTTCATCTCATTATTATTTATTTGAGATATGTTTAATGTTATACATCAATTTTTGTTAACATAGAGTACATAATTCCCCATTGATAAATTATGTCATGAATATATAAATATTAAAGGTATTTAATGTTTCATTTAAATTTATTTATTTTAATAAGTATGTGATTCAAAAGTTATTAAAATAGTAAGGGTCTATATTGAAATATCATTTTAATCATGATGGTTTATTCTTTAATCCCATTAAGTGAAATTATATTGTATTTATATCTTAAAACCCATATATTTAATTATACTGTGATTATTATTTTTTATTTAATATTTTCATTCCATTGTATCAATTTTTACTTAAAAATAATGAGAAATTTTTTTTCGAATAGTTATCTTAATCTTGTCTTAATTTAGTAAATATTTCTTCCATGGACATGTACACTAAAATGATATAATTATTATTTAAATTAATTTTTCGACCATATTTTAATTTTTATAATTTTTATAAATATATATTTTTATTATTTTTTCATATCAAGGTTTTAATTATTTTTTACAAAATATATGAAAAGAAACATTTTTTTAAATTCTGTTATAAGAATGGTTTCTCTCAACACAATGAAAATTATTTTATATGATGTTTTATTTAAAAGTTACCATGGTAATTTTCAATGAAAATAATTTTCAAAATAATTTTGGCATTTTTTTAAAATGTAATTAGAAGAATATTTTATTTTCTCATTTTATAAATGAAAGATTCAATTGATATTTTAAGGGTATTTTTCATCAATGTCAACAAAATTTGATGTTTGTTTTCATAAATGTTTTAAATATAATGATTATGATTATAATAATGATTCAAAATAAAGGATAATGATGTAAATAATTGTGGGGTTGTTATGTTACTAATTAATAATAAGATATCATATTACTTTTGTACAATACATTATTTAAGAAACTGGTTTCAGAAATGAATGAATATGATGTTTTTTTATGTTATATGAAGAATATTATCACACTATAATGATATATATGGATTGAAAAAATTCAATTCCAGTTATGGAGATTGAGTTTTAGTCACATCACGAGGAGAAGGCCATATCATAATGTGAGATAAACAGTAATTTATATGAAAGTTTCACACCACTGTGTTATGTCATGAATACCCAACCCACTACTGGATGGAGAAAATATATTGTGTCCTATCTTTAAATTAGTTCCCCATATTCGATCATTAAAAGGTTAAAAGTGTCTAGTATGTCTGGAAGAGCTATATAATGTGACAACATTTATCTATTATAATATATAGAAAAATCTTCTGGAGATATTGATTTCTTGAAGAATTAAATGATAAGGAAAGATGATGTAACCATTAAATAAGATCATAATGAAATATGAGTTAAAATGAGATAATTTTTTTATAATGATATCAAATAATGAGTGAAATATTAATGATATTATATTTATAATATTTATTGATATATTTAACAATAAAATAATTTAAAGGATAATTAACGATGGAGATCATGAGTCTAATATTAACGGATTTTTAATTTTCCAAAATATGAAAAATTTAATCCAAGATAGTTTTTAACTATAAAAAATACCGAGGAACCATAGTAGGGGGAATAGTAGAAAGATAAGGATACTCTATATTTCTAAAATTATATATATCCACTGTGTTTAAGTGTTGATAACTAACACTATAATTAAATTATAACCTTGTGTGTTGAATAAGAATAAGAGATGATATATTTTGGAATAAAAACTTCCCTTAATGACCTTACTAGATGAAGAATAGATTTTGTGAGACCCAACCTACAATATTATAATATCACAAAGTTATATGAATATCTAGGAATCCCCTAGGATTAATAAAAATCAAGGAAATATATCATACTCAAATGATTAAAGAGACAAGAGAGATTTCTCCTAAAAATTTATTATGAAGATAAAAATGAAAAAGGAACGAAAATGATGAGGTCATTCAAAGAAACATGCCCCCATCCAAAAGAAAACTACATGTCTAGAACATGATCATTCCCATATTCATGATTAGTGTTATCTACATCATCATTAGTATCCCACTCTATCTGAGGATTGCATTGAGTGAAATGCATAGATTGCTTCTCCCTGACATTTTTTTCTCTAGGGAGATACCGTTAGAGGATATCCTGTTAGACCATCCACGCTCCCATGCACCAGTCAACTCATTACGACCATATCTGCAACCACAGTTTTTTATATGTATACCCTGCATCCAAATCAAATGATTTTCCAAGCCCCTCCCCTCTTTTCCAACATAGATGTGACCACAACACCAATAACTTGGGTTTTACACCCTCCACCCATTTGTTTCACCAAACCCCTACTATATGAAGTGTAATTATGGATAGTGATATTCACCTCATTCTTCTTAGAATTATTGGAATTAAAAATAACTTATCCTTACCCTTCCTTTTGAAGGATGTGAACGCATGTTCACGGAAAAAATCCAGGACAAATTATTCTTAGATAGCATGCTCTAATTCATCAGAATAAGTAACAAAGTCATCCTACTCTTTTTCATTACATCCAATTACCTCATTATCAACATTGATCAGAAGAACTCTCTAGTCTGAGACCAAAGTGATTGTAGATTCATGTTTGTGAGCCTGATCCTCTACAACATCTACTATTCTATCATTAATAATCTTCCTACCACTCATCTCACCAAATGGGTAAATTATCTAGCTATGGTAGAACCATTTCTATCAGTGATAGGGGTCATTATAGAATCCATATTTATATCTTTATAAGAGGCCGTGACCTTTTTCCCCATTCGTCCAACTAGAGTATCATCTAGATCAAATTGGGTATGATCTTCATCAAAATGACATTCCCAAGATTTTTCATTTATCTTAGTGTGATGAATCTCAGATGTTTTAGCATGATAATTAAGAGACAAACCTTACTAAAAAAACCATAAAATTATCATTCACAACATTATGCTCAGTAGGTATGAAAGGGTCAATAGGATCTATACTCACCATATTACACTTCATATTTATCATGCAATATGTAGTTTCATACCCATTATCCAGGCAGTTGATACACCAAATATTTTATCAACATTTGTCTCTAAAATGTCCTATGTATTTACATCCATTGAAAAATGGGTGAAGGTTATCAAATAAAATTGTATGGTCAAAGTTGTAATATGTGGTATACGAAACCACATATTCAATGGGAAAAAATAAGGTCTATTTTGACAAGGAATCATGCATAGAAACCTAAATTGAGATTCCTATTAAGCACAATCCACCTTAATATGTTTTCCAATTATAGAAGACATATCCAAGATAATGGGAGGATGCCAAAAAATCCAATTTAATCCATAAATTATAACCCATACCTAGGTTATTATGTGAAAAGTAGAGAAGGGGTTAAAACTCAGATACTAATACAGTAGACATATCATTATAGGATTGAGAGGAATTGATCGTATCCCCCATACATACATATAGTGTTATTCTAATAGAAAGATAATATGGAAATATCCAAGACTTATAGGAATGCATTTCCACTATTGGAAGCCCCATTTCCTAGAGAGAATATGATACAAATCATCCAGCATTCAAGGCTTCTATCCCATAGGGAGGACCATTCTCACCATGATAAAAAAATTCACATATTTTGAACCTATAATGATTTACATCTTGATTTCTTGAATTAGTGTGGAATTACCTCAATGTTGAATCCTTTCTGAAGCGTCGTCACTACTAGAGAAGAGATGACTCAATTTTTATCTATATGGATCAGTGACAGTACTACTTGCAAAGAGATGACTCACTTCACATGAAGCAACACCATCACCCCTAGCGAAGAGATAACTCACTTCAAAGCTACATGGATCAGCGACCTTGAAATGATCTATCATCAAATCATGAGGGCCATGAAATTGAGCCTTGATGTCATCTTTAGACCCCCTGTGGGATTCAAAATTCCCAGAAACAAGGAAATCTGTCATCGTGTGATCTTAATATGAATCTAAAAGAAGAAAACCCTAAACCTCATCACATGTCTGAGGGAGAAAAACCCACAGACCCTTCATCTTCTTCTCAGGAAATATATAACATCACATTAAGTTTATAGAAGTGAATTGAGAAAAAAAATTTACCACTTCAAGAGGATATTCTTGAATAATATAATTTTAATTCAAGTCCCAGTTGGTGCCATAGCTTATTAATAGTAAGATAGATATTTCTTTTTAATTGGTTTTTTCTAGGAGTATGGGTACTCGTATATACAATTTAACAAGTTCTTTATTGATATTAATAGGATATATGTGTGTGTGGATATAGTATAAATTACCATTCTCTAGGTACTTGTTGATCCACATTGTAGACAAACCATATAAAGTTTTTGTTCTTTTTTCATTGATTTCATGCTTAAGTACAATAATGAGAACAAAAATATAAGAAATGTTTAATAAGTCAATATAGTGAATATGTGCGGATGTAATGAATGGAAAATTTTTAAATTAGTAAAGATTACCCAACATCGATTCACCCCCTCCCCTACAAAGTGTTAACCATATCCCAAGAGATCCTAACACATTCTATAATGAGATCCTAGAGAGGCCATGACAATATTCTTAATTATAATTCATATGGTCTTGATATCATCTATCTAATGGGAAAAAAATTATGTTTTACTCTCATATGTTGTATGATTTTAATATATTGATTCTTATTCTCATAATTTTCTTACTTATTAGTATCCAATAAGGGAGTTCACAAGTACATGGCTTCTAATTAAGATTCTATATGTCTGATATGTCATTGGACATTCATGTCTACAAACTCGGGTATTTAGAATTGAGATATTTATTAATATATATCATGAATAATATAAGATTTTTGGTATTTAAAAATATACAATATATACTCACAATGATGTAACATATTTTTTTTAAATTCAAAGAGATGTGAAATTAATTTAATATGTCAAGAAAGTATCTGTCCCATCAGTGTTAGTGAAAGAAGATATTCTTTGACCATTTATTAAAATGGAGCTATCATATAAAGAAAATTTCTATGATATAATAGAGAAAGGGTCATTTTGAAAACATAAAGATAGATAAAATGATAAGATTGGGTGATGAAAAAATTATGAATCTTTCTGAATGAGATATCTAGAAAATGAGATTATATTACATATTAAACTTTATATGATAGTTGTGGTTGATTTGAAAATATGTTTTTTCCTTTATAGGTGGATTGACATGACACGATAAGCTAATCTTAGACTTCTGGTAGGATATCTTAAATCCACTAAGAAATAAACCTTGATGGTCACATAGTAAGTGTATCCTAAAACTCATTATATCTATGTAAATTTAATATTAAGAATAAATTTGATTTTGAATTTTTTTTAAAAATTACTCATTTGATTATGATCTCATAAAATCAATTATGAGACATTCTAGTTTTAAATATTTGTGTTGAATTTTATCTCTTGTTCATCTATTGAAAAATTTAGTAAATATAATCATATAAATATTTATTTATTTACATTAATTTGGAAATAAATATGTATTAAATTGTTTTTTAATATAATATTTTTTTATTAAGTGAATAATAATTATTTGAATACATTTTTAATTATTAAATGTTCAATAAATCCCATGGAGGGTTTATGGGTAGAGTTAATGTCTTGATGGAAATAATATTATTTTTCAAAAAATATATTGATAAAAATAAATATTTATTTATTTAAGAAATAACACTTAAATAAATTTATGTTATGGAAATAGTAATAATATTATTATATTTATTCTAATTTTACATGGGGATCACATAGATTATATAAAATGAAAAACGGTTGTTATTTATTTATCAATTATTTTAAAAATATGTATAAGTTCTAAATTATATTTTTTGTTTGTGTGAGTCTTTTCTTACACAATGAATTACTTTATAGAATTATCTCAAGTCTATAGGTAATAATACTCCAATCCTCTCACTAAATAATAATGATATAAAAAGAAACGGTTTTTAAAGTTACCAAACTATAAATAATGAGAATCACATGTCTTTCCATTCTAACACGTGGATTTTCATTAATGGAATTTAGGTACTCTTATAGAATGCATGGATACACCTAGAGGAATCATCACCTAGATTCTGCTCGACAATGACTACGTATCCAATGAGTTAATAGAAATTGATTTGTAGGATTATCTCACTAGAGATAATTCTAATTTTAAATTATTTATAAATTAAATATTTAATATCCTCTCTATGAGATTTTTTGCATTCATTCCTCAAGATATTAAAACAATATTCATTAAAATTGATGAAAATCAACGTCTAATCGCCCTGAAAATGCATTCCCTGTGCACTTTAAAAACTTTTTTTACCGCAAATGTTATTGCAGGCCTTTACTAGTATAATTTAGGAAACCTAGCTTCAAGGGATACATCCCTCCATATATAATATTCAAATATGGGTCATATTTCATTTTCATAGAAGAATATATTATTTGAAAACTAGAAAAATGTATTAAACTAATTATGTATTCAACTATGATAAATTTAATACTATTTATTATTATGTTGAAATTTTAATTAATTTAATATATGATATTTGAAGATGTTATTCTATTATAAAATGATTGATGTGTTTTAATAGATATATATGTTTCTAATATTATTTCAAGGACTGGCATGAATCATAAAACATAAATTTCTTCCAACCTCCTATAAATATTTTTTTTATTGATTTATATTATTTTCTAATTAAAATAAATCCTGAAAAATATAAAAATATTATTTTATTGTAGTGACATTAATGTTAAATTTTATTAAAATATTATTTTTTATTATATATTAATTTATATGTTTTAGAATCTAACATCAACATATGAATCAATTTAAATGATATTTACATGGTTTGAAAACATTATTGAATGCCCTTAAAATTTTTAAGATCCTAAAAAGGATTTAAATTGGTTGATGTAGTCCTTGCCATCATTTTATTACAATATTAACTCATATAAAAGAATATTCTAGTACATAATATTCCTCACACATTTTGTGTTTAAATATGGTATATCTATATTCATTCACATGTTATGTTTTTTTGTAATCAAAATTTTATTTTTATTACTTTTATGGTTGTATCAGGTATTTTATATTATTAAATTATCCATTGTTTGGAGTTTTAAATTTTTTTAACCTATTATAAAAAATATTATATTATATGGAAATTTAAATACTAAGTATTCAATATTTTTAGTAGAGGTAGGTACTAATTAGGGTGGTGAAAACACCCATTAGAGGGCAGTGAAGGTGATGTTGAGTACTAGGGCTATAGATAAGTGATCCTACTCATTCATCTTGATTTTATGCATTAGAAAATACTATTTTATTGACCAAAAAATTATTTTATATTAGTTAAATATTCAAATTATATATTTATATATTCTTTTAGACATTAAAGAATGAAATTCAAATCAATAAAATGTTTTTTTCTGGGGAATTTCTATATGTACTAATTTTTTAAATTTCCTCACATTGTTTTATATAAGTCTAGTATATATTCTGAATTTTTAATGCACTTATATAAATATATAGATTTGGTTTAAACATCATCTAGACTAAACTTCAGTTATATTAATGGATGTTTCAATATCTACTAATTGTAAATTATTTCGTTTATTTGAGTTTTGTTTAACACTTTATAGTTAAATAATTTTTCAGGATAAAGGAAAACATAGTAAATAGTGATGAACCATATCTAATTCCCACATTTGTAGTTTTTATGTTATATCCCCACTATGTAATTGAAACCATCATTATTTTATCAATTATAAGCACATTTGTGACAGTTTAAAAACCCAGAAGGAAGTAATTACTAATGGTTTACACCAGATGTCTTATCTAAATTATTAATCCATTCCTAACATTTCACTAGGTATGAGTATTAAAAAAATTATAGTGTGTTTTATTTCCTAAAATTATCTACAATACAAATTTTCATCTATGAATACTTTAATAATTCTCTTATATTGGTTCCTTCATTGATAGTCTGATTTAAAAGGTTTAACACAGATATTAACTTCTCTATTATAATTATAACAATTCTGTGTTGCTCGTTTGAAGTATATTATCCAATAAATTCTTCTCTAACATAGTTTCTCTCGCGAACCAACCAGGGTCGACCCTGAATCATTCACCGGTGCTGAATCCTGGGAATGACCGAGAGGTGTTACCGATCCTCCTAGGCTGGTGACAAGAACCAAGGGAATCATTATAGACAATGTTAATTATTTTTTCCAATAAAACAATCAATAAAATTGAATAAATGAATGATAAAAAAACATAATTTGAATTTTAAACATTTTATTCTTTATATTTTTTATTAAAAAACAAAAAAAAACAAAAAAAAAATACAAGAATAACCAAATTTAACCTACCACTTGAGAACCCTTCATGTGACCCCTTGGGTCACTCTCTAACTGATAACCAACAATATCTTAATGTGATCAAACTCGATCCATGATCTGCAGAAAAAACTAAAAACATGAAAACACTCTATGAATGAGTACAAAAACATAATATGTAAGCCTGAATGATTATATTCCCAATTAAAATCCGTTAATATAAAATAATAATTGATTTCTAGTTTGAAATTCAATATATAAAAGTAAGGTTTTCAACAAATTTTACTATAAAAAATAAAACTCATTTCCTTTATTTATTTCTGAAACCAAGTTAACTATATTAGTGTGTCCTAAACATTTTAGAAATTAATGTGATGCTTTCATTTTTGGTGGAAGGAAGGATTATAAGACAGTTTTAAATTAAAACCATTTTTATAATATTTCAGAAACCATCACATCACATCCTTGTAAAAACTACACAAGAAAGCACAAAAATATTGATATAAAATAGAATGAATTATACATATGAGTATCAAATTTTTTACTATAGAAAACCAAGATCTAGTAGACATAGGAGTACCCCTGAGATCAAGAATAATCTTGAACATACTAATAAATTAGACCCCATACCTGATAGCATGATAGAGATGATGAAATAAAATTTATGGTAAACACCCATCCACCCTAACATTAGAAAAACTAAGGCGCCCAATCCTATAGCTATAAAAAAAATATCAACCTATTATGGGCACCTGGTCAGTACATCAACTTCCAATGTAATAATCATTCTTATAAAATTCTCTCAACATGACTGGTTCCAATATATCATGTATATAATAGGGGTGAGCCAAATGAATCGAGACGAGCATCCAATCACATGAATATATTATAATAAACCTACAACAAGAATCCCCCTAAACCACTCCAAGGACCAATCTCATGTCGTAGAAATAATAGAACACAAAGAGTCCAATATAAAGTACTCAAAAAATGGATTTCAATGATTTCATAACAAGTACATCCCATCCAATGTACAAAAACATGGTATGACAATCATCCAATGGAGTTTTTCATTATAAAAATTATCATAGTTTTAACGTAATAGTGAAATGGGTCTTTAATAATATTTCCAAACCAAAGTTTATCAACAACTCAAAATACACTTTTCAAAAATAGGTGTAAAATCACCATTTTCCGCAACTATAATATATCTAAATCCCTTTAAAACATTTAGGTTTCCCATTCAAGACATAAACAATTTTTATAAAAATTCCAAACGTTCTGTTCATTGGAGACACATACCCAAAAACCTTAAAAACCAATACAATTTCTTTATAATAGAAAGAAGAATTTTAAAACTAGTCCAATGACATAAAACTCTCATTTCTCATGATTCAAATAGATTAATAAATTCAAACCAATTTTTTTATATCTGGATTAACTCTTAAACTCTAACAGAGAAATTTATTGATCAATATGCATGCAATAACTCAAAAAATGAAATTGTATTTAATTCTTGATGTGGAATTAAAAAAGTTTCATGCACGAAATTTATTCAAATTTCTAAAAAATGTTTTAAATATTAGATACTATGTGAGATCGATAACAGAGATTTTTATTAAACATGTGGTGTGTACATTTTAAAAAAAAATAGAACTATCTATCACAAAACAAGGCATAGACTAATACTTTTCACATCAATAAATTTATCCAAAAATTATATTGTAATATTTAAATTTTAATTAAGGATAAAATAGCATAAAATAGATGAATATTATATTATAATGGCATGTTCAAGAGGAAACATATCTCAAAATATGAAAAACATCCAGAACCTGCTGCGAAACCTCAAACACACCTCAACTACACTCACGTAAAGCTCAATACAACATAAAATATCAAATTGTACCCAATTATTTATGATTCAACCCCAAAAATATGAACCATAGCAGTTGAGAAATCCCAAAAAAAGATGGTGAAGAAGAAGGGAGTACCAGAGAGGAATAATGGAGGATATAGGGGATTCATCTACAAACGGGGGGTCATGCTGGAGAAGGGACACAACGGTAAGGGGGTCACACTGGAGAAGGGTCGTGCATGCATGGGGGTTGCACTGGCAGGGGGTTGCACTGGAAGGGGTCGCAATAGCTATAGGTCATGCCGGAGAAGGACCATGATAGATGGGATCCCATAAATGCGAACAACGCACTGGAGAGGAGTGTGTAGTAAGGGAGGTTCTCTCCAAACATGGAAGGAGGGGAGAAGGGTTACATGGGGGAAAGAGATGGAGGATAGAGGGAGGAGAAACTTGGAATCCCTAAAAAATATTATCATAATAATTATATAAAAAAAATCACAATAATATTAATAACAATAATGATATTATTAATAATAATAACAATAATGACAATGAAAAAATTAATAATAATAATAATACTATCAAAAACAACAACAATATTATTAATATAGTTAAAATTTAATTTTCCTTATTTATGTTTTTTTATCTCATTTTCATTATTTTATTCAATTTATTTGATTACTGCAACTACACGGTCTACACACAGCTCAATAACCTATGGACGAACCACGTAGTAGATTTTGTCAATTCCAGAAGCTGTCACATGGGTACCTGGGCTGACAACATGGTTTCCACTAACCGTATGGTTCCCATGCACTGGACATAATCCCACTAAAGGATCTAAACAACAAAAATTTAAAAAAATTTCCATTCCAAATAATTCACCAATGATATCCCAAAAATTAAATCTTGCCACACTTGGTTCGTAAGAAAATAACAAATAACCTTACCTGATCCAGAACCAATGAAAAATTAAGAACCCTAGTCTGTAATTTCTCCCCCCCATAACAATTTCAACCCCCAGAAAGCTACAATATGACCAAAAACCAAAATTTAAACTAATACACATTTACAGTTTAAGGATATCACCAAAAATTGAAAAATAAGAATAGGAAACATCACAATCAACAAAGAATGGTGCCTAAAAAATTAACCGAGAAGATCCAGAATGGAATCCCCCTAAGTGTCACCCACCCCCACAATCTAAGACACCTCTTGTTGATCTATCATATGAATGAAAATATCATGGTACAATAAAACCTATTAAAACAAAATACAACAGACATGAAAAGAAACCCATACCACTTACCTGAAATGGGAAACCAATATCAAGCCACATCTTAACTTTAAAAAAACTACCAGGATCAATTTTAACATTCTTAGTTCAATGAATCTATTAGAAGTTCCCCAATACAAATGCTTATTTGAGAGAATAGATTTATGTTAGATAGCTATAAAAAAGACTACCTTCTTCTAATCTAACACTAGGAATAAATCCAAGGTATTAACAAGGGGAGGCCCGAACACGCTCCCCACCATTAGATCCAACCAAACGAATGAAGTGAGACTGAAAGACCCACACAGGGAGGCCCAAATAGTCTCCCCATCATAAGAAAATGTGTGAATAAATTGAATCGATAACTCTACTACATACACTAAAAACACCCACCGAAAGGGGAGGTTAGGGAAGGGCCCAACTGATAGAGCATCAAAACCACAACCAAAAAATCCAAAAAAACATAACACCCGTAGAAGAACATAAATTGAAACCACCCTTTATTAACCCCAACAAGCAACAAAAGGGACTTTTAAATAAGGGCCTACATTTTTTAAGACAAAGAAACCTATATTTTAATAAAATAAGACAATTATACCTCTACATAACCAAGGTAAAACTCTTACAACCAAATGGTTCATAATGTGGAAGCTAATTCCATATGCCTCTTTCCACCAAATGGTAACAACTTGAATATAGAAAATATATCAGAGTCTTAAAAATCCATTGTCATCCACACTATGGATGAAAACTAAAACATGATCCTTTGGACCCTTGGGGGTCCTGACTATGCACCAGCATCACTTTTGTAGCTGTGGGTGGAGCTCTAATGATTTAAGCATCTCCTGCCCCACATTCAGGAATTAGAAACCCAAAACTAAAAAACGGTTCGGAATTTCCCAAAACACACTTCCATTAAAATAGAAGTTAAAAGGGTTCGACAAAAACCACCCTTACAATTGAAAAACAATGAAACACCACAAAACTACACTAGAATTTACTATTAAATCCAAATGAAATTTCCATGATGGAGAGACCCTGATAAAATTCCAAAACATTTCCTTACTCCTGTAATAGGGTTCGGGGAAACATTGATGGATTTGGTCTGTCTTTACAGAATTTCTTGGACACACCTTGAATGAATCGCTTCAAGTGTCCCAAGCATCCATAGGTGTGGCAGGGTTTTGTAGCACTCTGGAATGATGGCCTTCTATGATCTCTCTTACCAAGTTGATGAAACACTATGAAATTTCTCCCTAAAGAGGTTGATGAAAGGTCTAAGGGCCTCTTAATTCCCATACCAACACCACTTATATCAAGCCACTTCCCATTCTTCTTACCGGAACCCTCTTCCCCTCTTCTAAGAATCGAAGGACGATTCTCCATCTCAAGCCCTCCTGCTAACTCAGATTCAGCACAAAATACTTTTCTCATCCCATTAGAGAAAGTGTTTAGGTTTAGCTCTTACATCTTTGAAAGTAGTTCAGCACAAATCCCAAACTCAAAATGTGAAGAATTCATGTGATCGTTTTCAATATACCATGGGTCACATAAAAATAGGTCCAAGAATCAACTATAGAAATCTAATATCGATCAAACACCTTGCTAAAAACCACACAACTCCATCATCTTCCTTACCTACATCATATAAGAGAAATATTGTTGGATGAACGATTACTTGAAGAAATCCTAGGTAAGATCATATTGAGGATTTCTTTATGACATTAAATTCCGATATTTATAGGTTGAAATTTTGAGCATAAATGTAGAAAACATCACCTTTAATGACTCAGATGACACAAGGAAACTAAAGTCCCTCTCAATCCTCAACATTCACTCCTCCAATTTGAGAGGATCCACATGACCAAAAAATATCGGAGGGTTCAACATCAAGAATTCAAGAGTTTGGCCTATATAAAGATCAACTGGAGTTTTTACTATAGATGCACCTCCCGAAGCTACATCTTGGGGATCAATTGAATCATTGTGGGGGGATACACTATGAACAAAGAAAAAAAGAACCCGATCAAGTGTAATCCAACAATAGTGATTCATCATCTCAAATACTATAATAGAAACAGCACTACCAAAATAAAAGGGACACACCACACCACTACAATTTAAGAAAACATCTGATTTTACATTCAACAATTTTTGAAAAGTAAAAATAATAAAATAATTTCACACCCACCAATGGTTTCCTATAGAACCTCACCGATGCATATCCCCATGCCATACTGAGCACCCATCCACTTTCTCATATATATCCATGTATATGGTCACTCATAGAAACACCAAAGGCCATAAAAACCTTTTCAGCTTTTCTATATAAGTAAATTACCATTTTGATTTTCTATTTACACATTTCCAAAGAAATACATTTAGAAAAATATTCAGAGTTAATGAATACTCAAAATAGCTCACAAGCGGAAACCAGTGTCGATGGGTGACTCAGACATATGGTAGGTGGCCATATTCAAGTAACACCACAATCACGTAATGTATTATATGGTAATATACCCAACTCCACATGTCATTCTTGGCCCTATGAGCCAATGATGTTCACTTCCAAACACCCTTATTATTTCCCAACACCAAACAGTCTATGATAACAAAAAGACACCAACAGACCTGAACATTCCAGGTTAACCCATGGTTCATAATGAGAAAGGGTTCATGATATCATTCATGTTACTACATCGTGAGCCCTGAAACCATATCCCTTCTATCTCGACGTCCCAATGTAATAATGGGTTCTTTAAAAATAATGGTTCATTAAGTTTCCAGCCTACACTGATACCATTTTTCAACGATCCAAACAGGTTCGACCCTGAACCGGTCACCCAATCTGATCTATGGAAAATCCCAGAGAGGCATTCCCGATCATCTCAGAATGGAAACAAGAGCCATGGGAATCATTAGGGAAAATGGTAATAGTTTATCCCTATAAAAATCATGTAAATTTAATAAATTAATGATAAAAACAAACTCAATATGGTTTCCTATCATTACATTCTTTATATTTTCAATTAAAGAAACAAAAAACTGAAAAAAAAGAAATCCATGAATAAACAAATTGAACCTGACACCTAGGATACCTCCATGTGATCCCAAGGTTCACTCTCCAATCAACAAAAAACTATTTCCCAAGGTGATCAAACATGATCGAAGACCTGCAGCAGAAACTAAAAACAAGGAAATTCTATAGGAATGAATATTAAAACACAGTAGGTATTTTTGAATTATTCTATTCCCAATGAACTTCCATTTAGATAAAAGAATCGTCAATATCAAGTTTTAACTACAAAATATAAAATTATGATTTTCTATGGATTTTAATTTTAAAAAATACTACTCATTTCCCTTATTTGTTTCCAAAACCATGTTCACTCTATTAGCGGGCCTTTCACATTTTAGAAAGGGAAGTTTTGATTTTGATTTTAATGGAATGAAATATTATAAATCATTTTGTGTTTAAATCCATTTTCACAAGCTTTTAGAAACCAACACATCACCTCCATGTAAAAAATACACATGAAATAACCACAATATTCATATAATAATGGAAATGTAAAAATTCTATACAAGTATTTTCTACAGGAAACCAAGATCCCTTAGAAATAGGTGAACCTAGGAGATCAAGAATAATCCAGAATGTAATAATACATAAGACCCCATACACTGTAGCATTCCACACACGATGAAATGAATAATTTTTCAAACACCCAGCCACCCTAACTAAGGAAAGATCTAGGGGCCCAATCCCATAACAATAAACCCAAATATATCCACCAAATATGGGCCACTAGTTACTATGTCAACTACGAGTGCAACAATCATTCTTAGAAAATTATCTCAATATACAAGGTTCACATGTCTCATATATATAATGGGTGTGATCCATCTTATGCTAGTCAAGCATCCAACCACATGAATATATTTTAATAATTCAATTATATTAATCATGATGATACTCACTAATGATCGATATCATGTCATAGAAATAATAGAACACAATGAGGCCAAATCAAGGTAATCTAACAATGGATCAAAAGGATTACACAATAAGAAAATCCAATCCATTATACAAAAAATTAGGCCTGAAAAACTTCTAAATTTGTTTTTCATAATAACAATTTTCATCGTTTTCACATGGTATCCCAATTTCCCTTTAAGTTTTTAACCAAACCAACATTTATCAATAATAAAAAATCCCCTTTTAATAAAGAGGTGTAAACACAATGTTTTCAACATAAAAAACATTTACAAACTCCTTTAAAACATTTAGGTTACACATTAAATTCCAAACCTTTTTTATAAAAATAAAAAATGGTCCATTCATCTGCCACACATGTGGAAACTCATTTAAAAAAATGAACATTCTTTATAAAGTAAAAATCAATATGGAAACCCAAATAATGACTTCAAAATATCATTTTTCATGATTTGAATACATCAATAAATTAAAATAAATAAATGTAAATCAAAATTAAGACATAAAATCAAACCAGTCGATTTATCTTACATTGTTCATGCAATATCAGACAAAAAAAATTCATTTAACACCAGATGAGCCATAAAACAAAACATTTCAAGAATAAATTTTTTAAAATACATATTTTTTTAAATATCACAATATATATTAATTTTCTAATGAATAATTTTATTAAACATGTTATGTGTACATTTTAAACAAACCAACACTATTTATCACAAAACAAAGAATAAACTGCTACTTTACACACCAAAGAAATTAGACAAGTATTATATAATAATATAAAGAATTTAAAGAAGTTGAAAATATCATGAAATAGATGAATCATAAATTATAAAATTATGTTTAGGAGAAAAACTACCTCAAATGATGAAAAACTTCCAGAACCTAGTGTGAAACCTCAATAACACATCTATCACACCCAAGGGAAGATCAATAAAACCTAAAACATCAAGTTGAACCCACTTTTTTAGGATTTAAAACTAAAATTTGGAACCCTACCCAGGGAAGAATCCCAAACCAAGAGGAGGAGGAAGAAGATAGTACCATAAGTGAAGAAGGGAGGCTAGAGGGGAGCCACATGTGAAGGGATGTCACGCTTGAATGGGGTCGCACTGGCAGGGAGTCATGCCAGAGATGGGCCACAATAGTAAGGGGTCACACCGACATGGGGCATGCTAGATAATTTTTGTTCCGACATGGGGGATACACTAGCAGGGGTCATGCCAAAAGACCACACGGGAAGCGAGTCAGCCAAGGTGTGTGGTTAACCGGCTCGAGGTCATGCCATAGAGGACTACACAGTAAGGGGTGGTGTGTTCCAAACAGGGTAGGAGGGCAAGCGGATTTGTGTGGGGGAGATAACGGGGGAGAGAGGGAGGTGAAAAAAATTAAACCATAAAAATTAATAACTGAATAATTATAATAATACTAATCATATTATGTTTAGTAATAACAAAAAATTTCTTAATAATAATAATAATAACAACAATGAAAATTTTAACAATATTAATATTAATATACACAATAATAATAAAAAAACTATTATTATGTTTAAAAATTTTTACTTTCTAAATTTTATTTTTAATCTCATGTTATTTATTTTGATATATTTATTTGAATACTGCTACCACACAGTCCACACAAAACTCAAGCGACTATGCGCAAACCGTGTGGTTTTTTCAATCTATTCAAAAAGTGGTCACATGTGTAATTGACCTGACCATACAGTTTCCTCATTCCATGCAGTTCCCATTCACTAGCCTAAAACTCACCAATGTTTCAAAAATTCAAAAATTCAAACTAGGCACCAAACATGAGCTTCAACTAATGATATCTGAAAACATCAAACCCACCACACTCGATTCGCGAGAAAATAACTGACAACCTGACTTGAGGAAGAACCTATAAATAATTAAAAACCCATGTGTGATAGTTTCCATATTTCATTAATTGAAACCATTATTAATAGAAGATTATTAGATAATATGTGATGAAAAAAATTCAAAAATTATCTAATGCTAAATTGACCATATTTTAGAATCTTTTTAAAGAATATTTTAAAATCACCTTAATCACTATTGTTATATAAAGCTTTATATATAATTCAAACTATACCAACCCTCATCTTATCCAACACATAAATAAATTATTTTATAAGGGTTTCACATTATTAAATTTCTATAATCCTTTTGGTGTGTATAATTAGAGAATTATGTGAAAAATAACATTAAAATTTGAATATTTCCTTATAGTGTCCATTTTTACTAAAGAATGTAATTTATAAAGACACCCATGCTTAATTCAATATAACTCCCATATATGAAACTATGAGTTTATTATCATTTATAATAATCTTTAATCCATGTGAAAAATAATTCTTAAACATATAATGAGATAAATAAATCATATTAAGTGAAATAAAAAAGGAGCATTTCAATTCAATTATAAACCTAAACCCAAAATAATCGAATCACATAAGATGATAATCCCAATATCTCTTAGGAGTAAACTATCATTATAAAAAAATTACTTTTCCCTATTGTATTAGGGAGATATATCAGGCTCACAAATCATTAGAGCTATATTGGGCTCACCCATCATTCTTTTAAAATTTCCATGAACCAAATTATGGATATAAAACATATATAATACACTTCAATCAAAAACCCCACATGAATTTTAATTCGATAAAAAAAGTAATAAAACATTCTATTACCTCATAAATATGAGAATATATTAATTTTTCCTTATAATTTAAATTTAAAAATACAATATCCCTAAATATAGAGATAATTATTTTCATTGAAAATAGAAATGTAAACTTATATAGTAATATTGATAACAAATAATGTGCATGACATTAAAAAATAGTTCAATCTATATACATTAAAAAAAACTTCTTCACTTTTTTCAATTAAAATCAAAACTAAATGTTTGTTAATTTATTACATGAATACTTTTTAAACCTTTTAAAATAATGTAAAATAAATTTGAAAATGATTTAGTAAAATAATTGTTGTGTAATTAATAAAATTATTAGAATATTTTAGAGAACATTGATATGGAAGAGAAATATTTAAATGGAATACATTAAAATGCAGTTTTAAAAGAAAAATCATCTATTATATGTCATGTATAGCATTGTAAAATCACTAAATAGTGAATAATAAAATAATATAATATTAATACTTGGATAATAAACAAGTTCATATTTATTTCCCTAATATTATTTTATTATTCTTCTTTTTTTACCAAGACATATTTCGATACTAAAATGGTTTTGTTTAGGTTGGATGATTTTGGTTCCTTGAGTATAGACCAATAAAAAAACATTAATAGTTTTCCTATTATTATGGGTTTCATGTTTCAATCATCTACATAATATTATTCTTTAATAAATTTTCATGTTTCTACATTAAGGATATTTTTATAATCATCCATATAAGGTTTTCATTTTAAATGAAATATATTATTTCATTGATGTGGTACTCCACATGTACTCATGATATACTTTCATATCATTGTTTCTTCCTCCTCATAAAATTCATATACATAATCTTTATCCCTATTCATCCTTAATTACTCTTCATTTATCATGGATACTATTATGTCCACTATTCCACTCCACTCATAACATCCCATCATCAGATCAACATATTTCTCTCTGCATCAGGCAATGTCCATAGGGCCTGATATGGTGCATGGGGATTTTAGATTTGGATTCATATAAATGAATTTTTTGGAGTTTTATTTGTGTGGTACAGTTATCTACATTCTTTTTTTTTATTTAGTCATTGGTGGTTGGATATTTATTGGTATGTTCCATGTCACACAAAGGGTACCTCTCTAAAAATGATCTTATTTCCTTGGGTGATTCTGTTTAGAGGTTTTGTGATGGATTGGTCAGATATTTTTGATAATTTTTTAAAATTTAGGTGATGATGGTTTAGGTCTTCTTCATGTCCTGGATGCTATTCTTCGACACAATGCTCATCATCAATAACGTAAATGATCGATTTTGTTTGAAATCATGGAGTGGACCATTTAATGTGGGATGCTAACTCAGCCATTGTGATTTAAATTTTTGGTTTATATATACTAGTTCTTCATGATTTGTTGGTTGAAAATAACTGGGGTTGATGTACTTGGCATGGGGATTTGTTAATCTTTCATTGGTGGATTCAGGTAACTGTAGTGAGATGCATGTGGCATGACATGATTTATTCTTATGATTCTATACATCATGATGGTATTTTAGTGACACTTCCAGATGGGTGAACAGAATTTTAGGGATGGATGTGTTGAAATATATCATCCTTTCATGCATCCCATTTGAGAATGGGGGGGTTAAATTCTTGTGACTTTCTCACTTGGTTTTGGATTAAATATGACGTATAACAGACAGGTGATGCAAGTGAGAGCCCAAATTGGCATTAACAGATGGTCAAAATGAAAGATAGATGCATGCTATGAAAAACAACATCTATCCCTTCCCCCACTTTTTGGATGAAGGGTTACACTACCTCGACATTTCATTACCCTAAGAAGAAACATTTTTAGGTGGGGCTTTAATTTTATAATTTGGAATCTAATGGTGATAAATACTAGATGGGTTGGTCTGTACACATTATGATAATTTGAAATTTTTTAAGCTTCTTACTTTGGACCTTTTGTTCATGTTTTTTTCATACCACTAGTTCTTCAGGCCATGATTCACTAGGTCATTTTGTTTTTATGCATTTGGGTCATGTAAGGGTTTAATCTCAAATCTATTTAAAAGAGGACTTTCCTTCTTTTAATAAAATGGGTAGCAGACTCAAACTATTAGAATACTTCATAAATTTCCTATTTATTTATGAGTTACATCCTTATAAATAGCCTAGTTTGGTGGATATATGAAATAAATGACCTAACTTCATGTAGATATTATTCCACCCCAACACATGAGTGACATTATCAATTTCCAACCAATATAAAGGGTAACATTTATGTATTTATTTATTTAAAAAATTATAATAATAACATAGAATTATTTTATATTCATTAATTTAATCTTTATAACTATTCATGTGAGGCAGTGATGAAAAATGAAACACATTGGTTCAAGGAGGCAGTAGACCACTTGTATGCCTGACTGATGTTTTAATTTACCAGAGGATGAAAAAGAGATATAATGTAGTTTGAATTACCATAATAAATTATTATTATATATAATTTAATTATTTCATAATTTTATTTTGGTTATATAATATTTTAAGGTCTAAAAGACCAAATAAACTAGAGATCAGACACTTAGGACTTATACCTCCTCTTCTGATACCTCCCTTGAGATTTCACCTTAATTCTTCTAGGATTTATCGTTTCAATAATCAAATACCATTATGAAATTTTTAATGATTTTTGAGAGAGATTTTATAATATCCTTTTTGAAATTCATTGATCAAATTGTGTGTGGATAGGAGGAGTGGAGGGTCCCTTTTATTTGTCTGGGGAGGGACACACATGAATTTCTTCTAAAAATTTAAATATTATAAATATGTTAATCATAATAAATTTTATAAATAACTATATATTTCTAATATAAGGTCATAAGGGATGATATACTATCATAAAATAATTATTAATATAATATATTTTGGCCTTATCAATTTGTTTTTACTTTAATTTACTTGATTTACTCATTACTATGGTGACACATTTTAACCCTGGTTATTATTTTAACGACTAAAAATGATAATTTACTCATTAATATATTTGAAAATAGTTATTTAAAAAATTCAAACCATTTTTTTAAATTTAGATTTATAATTTTCAGCAATTTAATTTAATATAAGTGTGTAAAATATAATGAAAAATAATTTATTAAAATAATAAAAACATAAAAATGACCTTGTTGAAAAATAAAATATAATGTTGATTCCAAATGATGGTTGCATTTCTAATCGAATTTATCATATATTAATTTTAAAAAAAAATTCAATAATAGATTTATATTTTATGATTACTTAACATAAAGAAAATAAATGATCGGTTTGAAAAAATTGATATTTTTCTTTATTTACTCAAAAATCAATTTTTTATAAAAGTCCATGAAATGAACCTTAAAATTTATTTGATATATTGATTAAAAAATTAGTTCTATTTTATTAAATAAAATTTCATAAATCTTTAATTTTAACTTTTAAATAATAACATATGTTACATGGAAATTCAATTTATTAAAATAAACCATTCTTTCATTGATTCAGAAATTTTGTAAATTAATTTATAAAAGTATGGTGATTATGAATCCATAAAATGGATAAATTTAAATTTTAATAATTTTTTATTCCTAAGATTATTTATGTAATCTATGTTTTTATTTTTTTTCAAACTTTCTAAATCTCTATAATTATTTGGAACTCTTCTACTATCTCTACATCATTTCTTTCCTCTTCACTACCTTCATCCACTTCATCACTTGTAGGGAAATTGGATTGATTTTATCTGGATATTAAATTCATGCGTCCTTGACTACCCATTTACTACTGACTCTCTCTTTTTCTTTATCTTAAAATATCACATCACTCATTAAGTGAATATTCCCATTCTTTTATGTTTTTACTTTCCTTTTCTTTTAGAGTTCTTTCCTCTACTTTAACAACTCCATAACTAATTTATCCTTGATGATTTATTGATTTACCACTCTCATCATCATATTCATTATTATTATTATATCTATCTCAAAATATAATAATATTTCCATAGTTTAATAAATTTAAATTCATTTTATCCTTTTATTTACCTTTTACTCATTACATGCCTTTTGAATAGAAATAAATACACACATTGAAATTCAACGAATTTTCATCATTATTAATTTCCTCCTAAATGGATATTTTTAATCCAATGTGTTTAGAAATATTCGAATAATTGAACATAGTTTATTTATAAGATTTAAAATTCCTTCTTATTGTTGACCATGTCATAATCTCACTAGCTATTAAAGAAAATATTGTGTTTTATAATTGTATTCTTATCCAACCATTTTTGTTGAAGAGTAGAAATATTATATTTGAACATATTCAAGAGAATATTTATTATCTTCTTAACTATGGTGGAATCAATAAAAATTTCTTTTTAACATTAAAATAAGATAATGTGTTTTCTAAAAAACAAGTCATCCACATATTCTTATTTTCCTATTAGAATTTTCTCAAATTGGGAAATAAAATCTTATATCTATGAAATTTGTTTTATCCTATCTCCCTCATGGGTATTATGGGGTTTCTTCAAAATTCATTTCACCATTTTCATAACCATAACTAATATAAACTAAATTTATAAAAGGGATAAAAAAACATATTGTGTGATCCTCCATAAGTTTGAATATTCGTCTTGTAATTTAATCTATACAATATCTCAAATTTTGGAAAATGAAAAAAATTCTAAATGACTTCAAGAAATTACTATCCCATAAATAGAAGATATTGAACCATCCCCTCCTTACATAGATGGAATCACTTCCCATTGAGCAAGTCTACTCTTTTTTTATTTATGGTTTTCATTCATTCCATCGATATAATTGATCTAAAATATTATATAAATTTATAAAAATATGAGTTCCTTTGGAAAATACCTAGAACAACTTCACTTTATGAACTCCTATACCACATAAAATGATAATCATAAAACAAGTTATCTTAATAAAAATCAAGATATTATACCAAATAATGGACTAGTTGAGAGTGTTCCACCCAAGAAAGGATATGTGAATCAATGTTTTTCAAAATATTAACTCCCAAAATTATTTTCATTTTTTCTAATTAGTGTGATATATCATGAATGGGACAAATAAATCATGTGATATTGAGAGAGAAGTATAATGAATTAAATGTGTGTTTTGAAAAGGTACACTAACTGTATTTATCTATATTATATACCATTTTGTTCAATAATTGTGATCCCACTATATAGTTTATTATATTTCTATCAACATGAACTGATAATGGGAGTAAGTTGATGGACATAAACTCAATGTTTAAGAAAGATATACAAATGAATAAATAAAATATTTTGTCTTAAGTGTCTTCCTATAGTTACTTAAAAAAGTATCCAAACATTTTCTTCTTATCAATCCCAAACGATATTAAAAATAAAAATATATATTTAATATATATTTTATTATCTCAATGTATCACTATAATTTTTGTTGGGGTATTCAGTTAATATTTATAGATATTTCATGTGTTAATATCTGACCCATTTGATTAAAATACAGGCTTTAGACTTTAGAACCATTAAATATATCCCCTCTTATAATATTAATATATCCATAAAATTTTCACCACCTTAGTAGTTTGATATGTGTAAATAATATAATTTTATTTATATCTTCCAATATTTATAATAGGGATGTCATGGAATGGGACTATGCACTATAAAATGTTGAATTATTCCCCTTAAATGGTTTTAGATATTTTTTATGGAACATGATACATAAAAATTTCACACATATTTTAGAAAATGTAATCAAGATTATATTGTAACTAAACATTTCTCTCTCGTATAACCCTCTATCAAATATTCTTGATCTCCTTTAATAGCTAAACCAGACCATGTAATTTACTAACTATTACTTTTTTGGTGCAACATATATTGATTCTATTGTTATTCTTTTGTATTAGTATAACATTCCATTTATAAAAACAAATCATGGAACAATGACACACATTAAATAGATTATTTTCTCTAATATAAGAAATATGAATTCCTTTTCACCATCTTATTTTCTATATAGCTTCTAAATATTCTTTTAGAATGTCAACAATATAAACAACGTGCAATTTTTCTCACTGGTCATGAATATATTGCCTCAAGAAAAAATTGAAAACATGACAAAAATATAGAAGTAATATAAACACTACATAAAATGATGAAATAATTTTTAATTTTGTCCTATAAATAATGGTGTAAATATCAATACTAAATTGAACATATCTGAATTGAGATCAACTCATAGCTCCCCCTTTGAAATTAACTTAATGAAGACTCTTCAAATACATGACTCGTAAAAAAACCCAATCATTTAGAAATCTCTATTATACTCCCTATGTGTAATACCCCTACACCATTTACCCATATCTAGTGCATTATTTTAATACATTTTAATGATTACAAGGAATCAAGTCCCGAAGGACCGATCAGTTTAGTAGTCTTGGAAAATAAATTACATACATCAACTATTCATTAAAATTTCAAACATAAAACAAAGCATAGATAGTTCATTGAGAAATACATTATTCTCTTCAACAAAAACCTATATATCAATCACAATACTCTTCATGGAATCCTGGGGAAATAAAACCTCAGAAAGGGGTGAGATTAGATGCTCAGTAAGGGTAAATAATTTTGCAAAAGCTATAAACATTTAAGGAAAGATGTGTAATTAAAACAAAAACCTTTTAAAAAATAATCATTAACATAATATATAAAAAATAAATGAAACATCACCGTATAAACATAGACCTATATATTCTACTATTTGAATAATCACATGCAATAACTAATTTCATAATTAGGGAATGCCGAACGCCAGACATCATTACCAAATTGTCTTGGCCTTATGCCAACACTACAAATAATTTTTTTCAAGGCCTTGTTCTCAGAAACTAGTTTGTCTAATGAGATATACCAATGCATCGGGGATCTATAGTGGGATCCACCTTTCACTTACTACATCTACTACATTTCTCTTATGAAAAATTTGAATCATAACATAAACATTCGTATTAAAAATAGCATATGAAATGTAAAAACATAAACCATAATCCATGAATGGTATAAAAATATAAAATTCATATTCAAACATATCCTAACTCATTCAATACAATATGGATGATTTTTTTGTTGTAAATAAACCTCAATTGAGAATAATATCCAGTAAAGGTAGCAGACGTAGTTGAAAATGATCAGTAAAACTATTTGAGAAAAATATCATTTTTTGTTAAATCATTTAAAAGTTATAAATTTATAAAGGAGGTTATTTAAAAGATATTTTTGAATAAAATTGTCCCATATAACTTTCAAACTTTTGAAAATAATTATTATTTCAAAACATTCATGTCCATAGAAATACATACTTAAAATTACTTTGATAACATGGACATTAATTAAAAGGATTTAGAAAGATAAATCGTTAAAACATTTATAATGATCATCCATTTAAATATACCCTATCATAAAACCTTAAAACAATCCTTTTTGAAACTTTATTAGGAAATATGGTTATTGATGATAAATCTGTCTCGGTAAATACTTACCCCTAAACAATCTCGGATAATAATGAGATTGAGGAAATAACTCTTACCTTGCACTTTCCTTTTGTTGAGGGTATGTTTAACCTTCTTATAATGACCATAGTATGTTATTAAATTATATCAGAACCATATTCATATTTATTATATCATAAAAGATTCATTTATGTCTTTATACTTTCCATTTTATAATGATTTCCATAATCTATTAACATTTCGGGTAATAATCGCTTTCTTTATCATATGTGTTTTAACTTGTTAATCTTGATCGTATCATTTAGATTTAGATTTACATACTTCTAGAATATAACACATTATCTATATATCATTTATAGTTATAATATAAATATGTATAATAGATAGATATATTAAATGGAGGACACCATTTTCGGAGACAGTAGGACGTACCTACGCATAAATGGTGTTTCCATTTTCATATCGTATTGAAAAGAAGTAAGTGAATAAGATATATGTAACTAAATATATATATATATATATATTAAAATTATTATGTAATATATTATATAATTTTTAATAAAATATATTTTTATAATCATTATTGAATGGTGAATGTGGAAATGAATCTCAGTGCGTCGTTGAGACTGTAATCCAGACGTAGGCACGAGCGACAATATCATTATATTGATGGTAAAATCGTAGGTAATTGGATGGTATATCATATATATAAGTAATAATTAACATTTTATATTTATTATTGAAATCAGTTATACTCGTTATTATACCCATCCAAATAATGAAGTGTTTGAATAACAAACTACACCACGACGTGGTGACGGTAAGTCGTACGTACGCACGTATGGTGACTTTTTCATTTATAAGACAGATAGTATAATCAAAATGGTTGTACCATATTTATAATAACATCATTGTTTGTAGAAGGTTCTGGATTTATTATTTTGGTATGGAAACATAAAAGAAATAGGAAGTGGAAAAAGAAAAGAACATGAAAGAGGGTGGTCAAATTAGTACATCTTCTTCAGGTGTTTCCTTTTGAGTTGATCAAATGGGCTCCATAGGATGGATTTATGATCAAATTAAGGCCTATAAGTTGAATTGAGGGAAGTTTGGAGGATATTTGGCCAGGGTTTGTCCTATCCAACTGGCTTGGGAGGTGTGATTTTGAGAGAAGGGGAACTTCCCTTTTATAAGAGGGGTGAGGGTCACTTTAGGAAATGATTAAAATATTAATTTATTATACAATAAAATTCGTTTTATAATGTCTCAAAATGAATTAATTTATAGTCTTAGGTGGTTATGTGTCAAAATCCGCACAACCAATAGGTTGTAGACAAGTTTACGTTACCACTTTAACCTTATCTTTAAGATATAACTCTTAGTTAAATAGTTTAAGTTTTACCGTGCCTTCATCTATTCTTGCACTATCAGGTTTATAAACATACTCTAAACATTTAATAGAAAATAAAGTGCTTCATTAATTACATATATAATATTATATAATACCATTGGGCGAACCTTATATTTTAAGAAATATTATATCAACCAATAATATAGTATTTTTTTAACAATTAATTTATGTCAATTTTGACACAATTTGGTATTTTGTTTTTATGAAAGTAATAACAACCTTATAACATAGAACAAAATTTATATTATCAAACCTAACATGTCATATTAACCTATTAAATTATTAGATGTAATCAAAACATTTAAAATCTTTTTATTTTAATATTTATAATATACACTATTTTAAAATTTCCTTAAGAAGGTAATTACTACATCATCATTATGTCATAGATAAATTTAATTATTTAATCTCTAAAATTTATAAATAAAAAACCAAGATTTATGAAATCTTTTTATCTTTCTAATTAATATTTATAGTCTAATTTATCTTATTTATAAACCTATATTCAAAATGGTTTAGTTAATAAACGTTGAATTTAACACTTTCAACTCTTCTTTAAATGAAATAATAAAAAATGTCCTAATCTAATACATGTAGACCTAAAGGATCATATTTTATTCATATGGTTGATTTTGGTCGAAATAAAATTATAAAAACTAATTAGGATATGTGTTAGGATAATTATAAAAACATTTTTACCATTAATTACCCTTATTATTTTTAGCCATGGTAAATAAAAGTCAAGACTTAATATCCACCCAAAATTATTTTCATCTTATTGAACCTCAATTCACTTAGTAATTTCAACCATGTCTCTTATATTTTTGAAATTCAACTCATAGAACTGTTAAAATTATGTTTCATGCAAATTTGGAAATACTCCTATAAGCTGGGTAAAAGACGGTAAAAAGTTCAATAAAACTTTATACATCTAATTTTATTATAAAATTACTACAATGAATTAAATTTAACTTATATAGATACTATATATCTTTTTATACATAAAATAAATTTAAATAATATATATAATAATTTAAATAAAAAGTCAGTTTTAAACATTAACGTATCGTTTTTCACTATTCATCAAAATTGCATATTTTCAGAAAAAACCCAAAATTAACCCCAATCTAATTTTGATATTATGAATTAAAAAAATTAATTATATTTTAAAGAATTTAAAACATAAAAGTTTCATTAATTAACTTAAAATTAATTCCTGGTGTCAAAACCAATAAAACATGGTTTCAAAAAGTAAAAACTATCAGAAGATTTACATGTGTTTATGTCAAATTTAAATGTAAAATTATTTATAATGACCTAAATTGTTTTAAAGGATAAAAATAGAATCTATTTATACTTCCATACCATTCAAATGATTAATTTATCACTATAAATTATTTCAATTAAAAAAAATTCAATTAATATTTAATATTTCTCACTATTCATGTAAATATGGAAGTTATCAGAAAAGTACAAAAATTTAATCCAAACTAAATTTTTATGTCCCTGTTCTAGATAAGAACTTAATTTCATTAAATTATATATATAAATGTGAAAATATTGGTTTTAAAAAAGGATCCCCATTAAAAGGCGGTAAAATTGCATTTTTTGAAGAAAACTTCTATTATCTAAAAATTTAATTTGATCTTATATTATGTCTATGAAACGCATAATATCTTTGTTAAAATTATATAGAGTATTTAAGATTCAAAAAAAATGTTAATAATATTCATAACCGCTTTTTGAATGGCTAATTTGGTATGTTCTACTACGCTCGAACTCGGTGTTGCATGTAGCGCAAGCTATTGAATTACATTAATGAGATAATGTACTATGAAATCTTGGGTTGTTACATTCTCCCATAAATTAATAAATTCTGTCCACACAATTTAAAAATCTTCTTTGAAAATAAAAGGTTAAAAATATAAAAATACTTTTGTAGAAAACCCACAGCGGAAATTAGGTTAATAAAACATAGTCTTAATAAAAGAGAAAGGATAATGAAAAAGTCACCACCAAATTTTGATCTCTATTAGGAGAAAATTGGTAGAAATTAGAGACACATAATTGGAGGGAAAATTTAAATATTTATAGTGAGTGATTGAGGTCATCAATCACAAACAAGTGTATATCTTAGGGCTTCAAAGCCATCGATCTATTTTGATTTAAAAAATCATCAGTTCAACAAAACATATGGTATTAGGATAACGTATATTTTATTTTAGGATCTCTTCCATAATGTTTAAGAATTTATTGCTTCATTGAATAAAAGAAATATATAAAGATATATACTTGACAAGTAGAGTTTCATCAATCAACTAATTCCTAACATAAATTTATCTTTCACTTCAAAAGATTATAGAATTGAAAAATATTTTATTTATCCTAATCATATGGGGTTCCAAAAATAATTAATTTATAATTAATTTGACAGACTAATTTAAAAAATACACAACATTATACAAACTAGGACATCACATAGGCTAGTGGTAGGTGATGCAATCTTGTCGCCCTTCGGTAGCGAGTTCAGGTCTCGTGGCCTTGCCCGACGTGACAGATTATTGTCCGACCTCTAGGTTGTCCATTTTTTAACAATCCGAAAATAATATCAAGAAATTATTTAACCTTAATAATAGAATCAAATGTCAAACTTAATTTATTAAACCCTTTAGACTAATCCAAAATACTTCTGTCCAACCTCGCTGTCTAAAATTTATAAGGTAAACACAATTAAGATCCTTTTTTCCACATAATAACCTGTGAATACCTTTATCATTTATTCTTTTTAAAACACTGTAACACCCGGAGTTACCATAAAACCTTATTGATTACATTCATTCTCCCTTATTCTTTATAGAATACTGGATATACTTCTTCTATGAAAAAATGTTGTAAACTCAAAAAATGATGAAATATACAAATCAGTAATCAGTTTAAAGGCATTAAAAAACATACAATATAATTTATCCAAATCAATCATATGTTATTCCAAAATTATTACCTTAGTATTAGAACCATATTATGATTTAAAAATATATTATCCAAAAAAATTAACATTCTATTGAGTCACTTTTCATGGTTCCACACAATCTCATGTCCTTAATGAAATTATACTGCAATATAATCCTTAAATACACTATAATTCTTACAATATGTACATCATTAATACCATACACAAATGACACAATACATTAATAACAACATTAGAACTAAAATAATTCTTCTTTATCTTCGGTAGTATCATAACTTGATTATTATCGAATTGTAGCATTTGGGGTATACTCTGATGATTGATTCATGTAGTGTCCCAACTCCTTGTAGACGAAGCATTGTAAATTTGAAACTTTTTTCCTAACCATGCAATCAGGTTCTTGGTGTCTCTTTTCTCCACACGTAATACAAACTCTCATTCCATTCAAACATTTACCAAGGTGATTTTTCCACAGTTATCACATATGGGAAACCCCTTCTTTCCCCTCTTCCCTTTATCCATTTTTATCTCAACCATCCTTTTCTTCTCTTTATTCCCTTCAAAGCCATAGGACTCAGAGAATTCTGTACTTATCTTATTAATAGATGATATTATTTCTTCATATGATGAGAATACATGGGAGACTATATCCCTTTTAAATGTTGGCTTAATTCCATGAAATATACGATCCTTATTAATATTTCGATCATTCATATTACTGAAATTCTCATTTCATATATAAGGTGCCTTTTCTAAAAAAGGATACACCATGTTACTTTATCAATCGCAATGAATAATTCCAAACTTGTATAATACCTAATGTAAATTGAATAAATTAAACATGTAATCTATAATCATAAAATGTTTTATTTGAGGATGTATTTACTTCTAAATCCTTCATAATGGCATGTAAAGAAAATGTGAATTATCTTAAGCATATCCCCCAAGAGTTTCGTAATCAAGAGTGCACTATGGCTTGTTTTTGTGTACCAGGATACCACTGGTGAAGCTCAAAACTCCTTGTTAGAGATTTCACTCCTAGGTATATCTATGCCAAAGCCACCTCTACCTGCTCATATCCAGATAAGAAGGTATTTATTAGAAAATTCAAAAAATCACTACATTACCAAAATTTTAGGATGTTCTTATATACTAATCCTCAAAGTCTATCTTAGTGTAATGTTCTCTCTTTAGAGTTAGTCTTAATATAGTTTCCCATGTATGTAATAAACTTCCTCTAATAAGAACTCTAATTCCATAACCACAATTACCCAGAGTCGGTCCATTATTTTTATACATTGGCATGATTACAAGGAATCATGTCCCAAAGGACAGATCTGTTTAGCTGTCTTGGAAAATATATTACATAAATTTACATTACAATATAATTTCCAACATAAAACACATCATATATAGTTCATTGAGAATGAAATTTTTCCCTTTATATTAACACTATATATCAATCATAATAGCCTTCATGGAATCCTGGGAAAATAAAAATAAGAATGGGTTGAGCTCAGATGCTCAGTATGGGTAAATAATTTAGCAGACACTATAAACCATTAAGGAAAGATGTGTAATTAAAAATCATCATTTTTAAAAATAATCATCAACATAGTATGGAAAAAATAAATAAAAAACACTATATAAACATGCACATGGGTATTCAACTAGTCGAATAATCATATGTAATAAATAATTTCATAATGAGGTAATGCCTAACATCGGACATCATTACAACATAGTCAAGGCCTTGTGCCAGGTGTACAAATAAATCTTTTGTCAAGGCCTTGTTCCAAGACACTAGTTTGTCTCATGATACCTGCTGATGTATCGATGAGCTATTGAGGGCTCCAACATTCACATACTAAGTCCACTTCATTCCTCATATGAAAAAGTTGAAACATGACATAAACATTAGTATTAAATCTGGCATATGAAAGGTCAATACATTAACAACAAAACATGAATGGTATAAAAATAAAACATTCACAGTCAAAAATATCATAACTAATTTAATATAAAATGGAATATTTTATTATAATAAATCAAACTCAATCAATAATAATATCCAGTAAAGGATGCTGACATAGTTGAAAATGATCTGGAAAAATTTTTGAGAGAAAAATATATTTTTGTAAAATCATTTAAAAGTCACCCATTTATAATGGAAGTAATTTAAAATAGATTTTTTAATCAAAGTTTCCCATACCACTTTGAATCAATTGAAAAGAATTATCATTTAAAAACATTCTTGTCCATATATATAAATCCTTAAAAGCATTTCGAAAACATGTACATTAATTAAAAGGGTTTAAAAAGATAAATCTTTAAAAAAAATTAATATGATGATCTAGTAAAATAGACACTCCAATAAAACCTTAAAATAATACTTTTGAAATAAGTTTAATAAAATATGTGTATCGATTATAAATTTTTCCCAGTAAATAATTACACATAAACAATCTCGAATAATAATGAAATTGAGGAAATAACCCTTATGTTGCACTTTCCTTTGGTCGAGGGTACATTTTTCCTCCTGTATAATGACCATAGTATGTTATTAAATTATTAAATAACCATATTCATATTTATTATATCATATATTATTCATTTATGAATTTATAATAACCATTAAATAATGATATCCATGTTAAATTAACATTTCATGTAATAATTGCTTTCTTTATCGTACCTGTTTTAACTTTTTATTCTTGATCGTATCATTTAGATCATGATTTAAATAAATCCAAAATATAACACATGATTTATATATCATATATATTAAGAATAAAAATATGTATCATAGATATATATATATGAAGTTGAAAACACCATTTACGGAGACAGTATGTTGTACGTACGCATAAACCTTATTTTCATTTTCTTGTCCTATTAAATGGAAGTAAGTGAATAAAATATATGTAAGTACATATATATATATATCCAATAGCATTATTGTGTCATATATTACATACTTATTAATAATATAAATTTTTATAATCCTCATTGAACGGTGAATGTGGAAATGAATCTAATCGCGTTGTGGAGATGGTAATCCGTACATACGCTCAATCGACAATATCATTATATTGATAGAGAAATCATAAGTAATTGGATGATATATCATATATAGAGAATAATTAACATGATTTGTTTATTATTTAAATCAGTTATACTCTTTATTATACCCATTCGAATAATGAAGTGTTTGAATAACAGACTACACCATGACATGGAGACGGTAAGCTGTACGTACGCACGTATGGTGAATTTGTCATTTATAGGATTTATATAATAACGAATATGGTTTTGAAATATTTATAATAACATCAACATATTCTGATTATACTAGATTTATTATTTTGGTATGGAAACAACAAAGAAAGAGGAAGTGGAAGAAGAAAAGAACTTAAAAGAGGGTGGGGAAATTATTACCTCTTTCTCTGCTTTTTCCTTTTGATTTGATCATCAAGATTTTTGAGGTTTGATTTCAGATCAAATTGAGGAATGTAGGATGAATGTAGGGAATTTTTTAGGTTATTTAGGAAGGTTTTGGCCTATAAAAATGGCTTTGGACTTGTAATTTTGAGAGAAGGGGAAGTTCCCTTTTATAAGAGGGGTGAGGGTCACTTTAGGGAATGATTAAAATATTAATTTATTATACAATCATATTCAGTTTATAATGTCTCAAAATGAATTTATTTTTACCCTTATGTGGTTATTGTTCGAAATCGTCTCAACCAATAGTTTTTAGACATGTTTAGGATACAATTTTAACCTTATCTTTTAGATTCAACACCTAGTTAAATAGTTTAACCTTTACAGTGTCTTCTGGTATTCTTACACTATATGTTTAATAAACATACAATAATCTTCCAAGAGATCCTAAATTGGTTCATTAATTACATATATAATATTATTTATTCCCTTGTTTCATAGCATAGGTTTTTAGAAATATTATATCAACCAATAATATAGAATTTTTAAAAAAAAATTAATTTATGTCAATTTGGACACTATTTTGTATTTTGTTTTTGTGAAAGTTATAAAAAACTAATCACTTCGAAACAAATGTATCTAATAAACCCTAACAGGCCATATTAACCTAGAAAATTATTTCATCGCATCAAAACCTTTAAATTCTATTTAATTTAATATTTATGATATAAACTATTTTAATATTTCATTAAGAAGGTAATTACTACACCACCATTCTGTCATAATTAAATTCAATTATATAATCTCAAAAAATTATAAATAAAATTCCATGATGTAGGAAATAGTTTAATATTTATATGTAATATTTATATTTGAATTTACCTTATATATAAACCAATATTAAAAATGGTTTAGTTAATAATCATTGAATTTAACACTTTTAACTCTTCTTTAAATAAATTAATAATAAATATCCTAATCTAATAAAAGTGGACCTAAAGGATAATATTTTATTCATAATGTTGTTTTTGGTCGAAATAAACTTATCTAATAGAATTAGGACATGTTTTGGGGTAATTATATTATCATTTTTACCTTTAATTACCCTATTTATTTTAAACCGTGGTAAATAAAAGTCAAAAGTTACTATTCTTCAAAAATTATTTTCAAATTATTAAACCAAAATTTTCATACTGATTTCAACCATGTATCGCAGATTTTCAAAATTCAATTCAAATTACGGGTAAAATTATGTTTCATGCAAATTTGAAAATGCTCCTAGAAGGTGGGTAAAATATGGTAAAAAGTTTAATAAAAAATTATACTTCTAATTTTATTTTAAAATGACTCCAATCGATTAAATTGAACATATATAGGTACTATATATCTATTTTACGTAAAATAAATTTAAATAAAATAAAAAATTATTTTAATAAAAAGTCAGTTTTAAATAATAACAGAGTGTTTTTCACTATTCATCAAAAACTGGATGTTTTCAAAAAAATACTAAAAAATAACCTAAAGATAATTTTGATATTCTGAATTCAAAAATGTATTCTATTTTATCTAATTGAAAACATAGAAGTTTCATTAAATAATTTAAAATTAATTCCCACGGTCAAAAATCAAAAAATGGTGTTTCTAAAAGTAAAAACTATCAAAAGATTGACATGTGTTTTTTTTCAAATTTAAATTTTAAATTACTTCTAATGACCGACATTTTATTAAATGATAAAAATATAATCTAATTATACTTCCAAACCTTTCAAATGTATAATTTATCACTGTAAATTATTTCAATTATAAAGTTGTTTTCAAGTGAAATTTATTATCTTCCACTATTCATTAAAATATGAAAGTTATCAGAGAAGTACCAAAAAGATATCCAAACTAAATTTTTATGTCCCTATTCTAAATAATAATTTAATTTCATTAAATTTATTATATAAAAGTGTCAAATAATTGTTTTAGCAAAATTTTCACCATTAAAATGTGGTAAAATAGTATTATTTGAAAAATACTTCTTTAATCTGAAAAAATGAATTTGTTCTTATATTATTTCTAAAAAACACATAATATGGATGTTGAAATTATATAGAGTATATTAGTTTCAAAATTCATTTAATACAATTCATAATCACTTTTGGAATGGTTAATTTTGTAAGTTGTGGGGCACTTGAACTCAGTGTTTTGTGTAGCGCAAGCTAATGAATTACTTTAATGAGATAACGTACAATGAAATATTGGGGTTTTAAAATAGGGGACTTTAATTACACTTACTTATCATTATCCACTAGGACTCAAATATGATTTTTTTGGATTCTTCTTCTATAGTGATATATTTGATTATTATATTGATAATCACTACATACAACCATTTTTTAAATAAGATTGATTACCATAGAATCCATTTTGTGAATACCTTATAATTGACCATTCTTATTAGAGGGTATTGACCAAGATATGAATACCCATTGATTAACATGGGATAGTTATTAATATGGTAGTATATCTCTTTATTCTATAGAGGATGTACTATAAAATATATCATTAATTATTAATCCTTTTATTGATATATTATTCATTATTGAGGGTTATTTTATTTACATCATATAAGTTGTTTTATATTATGGAATACATTAAAAGATTAATTTTATGAGGAAATCATGGAATTTTATATCCAATCAATGAACTAAAACTTATAATCAGACAAATAGGAAAATTTAATTGGTGCACCCTAAATTTTTATGTATGATGTCTTGGACCTAAGCCTCAATTGTATGTTTATTAGGTTTAGAATTTTATATTTCCCTAGTTATGATATCTATTCAATATGTTTTCTATTTATATGTATTATTTTATATTATAGACTTGCATTATTTAATTTGAATTTATTTTGATTATTTATTCCTACAATATTATATATAAAATGATCATTTTTTATAGACTATTCAATATGTTGTACATTATTAAGAATCATAGTGTACAATTTTCTTAATTTTTCTTATTTCAATAGGTAATGATGAAAACAATTATGTATGATATTATAATGATATCATTGAATAAATAATATTTATGTATAGAGTAGTTGATGATATACCATAGAATATATAATTTTTAGTGTAAATGAAATTTTTATGTATATATCTAGTTACATAAAACTGTTAAATTATTGAAATTTGTTATATGATCTTCTATAGTATACTTTAATATTATAAATAACATAATTTATCATAGTGTTGGATTTTATTGATATTAATAATGTAGTCCTAGATTATATTGTAAAAAAGTAAATAGCAGTGGTAATAGGGAGTGATTGTACCAAACTACACCCCATAGTTATTTATATTTAAAATTACATGTATATTATTCTAAATTTTATAAATAAATTACAAAAGATCCTACTATTTCTAAATATAATATAACATGTTCATATGATGTTCAAAATCATCACACCTTCAATCATTGTTCATGCATTATGAAATCACGGTATGTTTTTAATGTTATTGTTGAAGTCTATTAGGCAGTGTTTATTAAAAATATATTTGAATAGGAGTGGGGGTTGGAACCACTATTGGTTTGAAATTACTATTTAATTTTATATCCTTTTGTTTTCTTCTTATGTTAATGGAATTAGACAAGATATCATTCTATATTGACTAATTATATATTCCAAGTGTTATTATATTTCAAAAAAACTCCTATAATATACTTGGAAATGTATTGGGAAAAAAATTACACAATTCATATTAGAGGTTCTCTTTTAATATATTTACAATTTATCCATTAGGAGTGGTATTTAATGGGAGAATGTGTAGCCATTCCATTATCTAATTAAGTCAAAAATCCATTAATTATCTTAATGTTTATAGTTTAATAGACCCTAGCTTCCCATATTTATGAACATTAATAGGAATAGGTAGAGTATTTACTAACATCATCATCATCCTGTAAACTTTTATTGTGAAAAAAAAGGGAAGGCCAAAGAGAACATGGCCCATAAAGACAAGAAAAGACAATAGACATGGACCTAAGGGGATCTAATGTGGTTAAGCCCATGGAAATATCCTCTAATGATATTAACTCCGACTAGCTTCAGACTGTTCATGTTATGAAAAAATAATCTCTTATGACCAGTGATTTCGAGTGAGGTCAGGTAGTCTACTACATTGTTACCCACCCACCAAGTAATTCTTACTATAGTGTAGTCACCAAGGATGCCACAACATTTTATGATGGCCTAATATATTGACCAGGGAATCACACTAAGGCTATGTTGAACATTGTGTAAAATCATCGGATTTGTTTCAGCTTCCGTGATATCAATACTCCTATGACTGTTCACACGAAGGCCCATCTTTATTTCCCTATCATCTGTATATAGAGTAATAACTTACCCTTGTCCTACCATAAAAACTATTCAGACCGACACATGGTTATCCCAAATGACTCCCCCACCATGATGAGCGCATTAGGTACATGGAACATTAGAGTTGAGCTTCAATCCCTTAGGTGGAGGATTCCAGCATGCCCAATAGCACGTGGGGAATCTGTTTCTCAAGTCATACAAATGTGAAATAGTTTTAAGCATCTATATGGTCGGGCCTCCATCTAGTTACATAGAACCTTCACCATATCAATAAGTTGATTTTTTATTCTAATAATAATATAATGACCCAAAGATGTCACTCTCTCATCATTTCAATTATTCCTTGCCTTCCACAAAAACCAAAGGTCTGGACGCAGAATTAAGGAATGGGTCATTCTCTCCAGCCCCCACTGACCTGATCCATTATTCTAGCGATCCAAAAAAGGGATGATCAGCCATATCCATAGTAGTGATAGTAGTGAACTCACCAAAGTAATTCCAAACCTTTCATTACCGCACATATTCATATAAATGATTATATGATCTTTTCTCATTATGACCCCTACAATAAACACACCTGGAAGTTATGGAGACACCGCAACTTTTAATATTAATATCTGTGAGAACTGTCTTGTTTCTTATTCCCTAGGTAAGAATGTTGAATCTTATGGGGGATATTATTTTACAAAAAAACATCATTCCACACAACTTCATGGACCTGAATAGTGAGGGTATTACAGTAGTCCATTTTCGTGAACGATCCAATGGGGGATGGAGTGAAGATACACCAGTATAGATCCGAAGATACCTCGATGAGGTTAATCTATTCCTACTGGTCGATGTTGAGAACAACAATGATGAAGGAAAGATATTGGCAAGATTACCTATAAGAAATGTTGGTGGAAGGAAGGCTTGGGCATCCAATGATCCCCCACTCTGGTTATGATATGAGAATGAGATATCCCCTTTTCCAATAATCCAATTGGAATAAGGTATAAGGTCATTAATAATGGGTCCAATATCCTACCATATGGGAGAATCACGAACATCTGTAAACTCAATATCCTACATAGAATTTTCATGCATGGTGATATCCCACATGGTACGTTGTTAAAAAACATCCCATTCCAGTAACATACATGAAATATTTTAAAGATATTTTTCATTTAAGTTTCATCCTTTCTTGGTTTTGGTGATTTTTCATGCATTTTTTAAGGAAATAGTGGGTTTCAAAAATTTGGGCCAACCTGAGAGCCCATTTCCAGTTTTGAAAGTAAATTTTGTTTCTTTAATAACTCCTTCGTTGTTCAACATTTTTCAACCATTAAACTTCAAAAATGACCATCATTTTAATATTAAAACCACAAAATAATTTTGGGCCCCTTAAAAATTCATTAGAATCATGGATTTGGGTGATCAAATTTGGTATTGGGCCAACCTGAAATCCCATTTCCAGTTTTAAAATTGTTTTGTAATGCTTTCATAAAATATTTATTGTTTATCATTTTTCAGTGATTCCACCTCTCACACATTCCCATCGAACCCAGCCACACCCCCATTTTCGTTTTCGCATCTTTGGAGCTGACATGTATCGCGATTTTGGGCCGAGCTTCTGAAGCTCCAAAAAATGTCCAGATTTCTCAAGTAAGTTGTTTCTCTTCCTTATTCCTCCCTTCTTCTTATGGTTTCTTCCTTTTTTATTGAATCCCCAAATGTCCAGAAGATGGGTTTTCGTACCTAGGGTTTTAGTTTTGAGTTTTTTTTCAATCCTCGGGTTTTATGTTCAATCTTACTCCTTTGTGGTGCGGCGGAGGTGCGGTTGAAGTGACGCACAAGGATTTGGGGGTTTTGACTCATTTGGTAGGTGATTTAATATGTAGGTATTTTAGAATGAGTTGGATTGCTGTATTTATGTTTCCCTTATGTTCATAATTAAGTATTTTTATTTCAAAATTTGATTTGGGTAGCATTTTAAAAGTGGTTGATTTTTAAGTGCCAATCTTGTGTGAAAATGGGTGTTTTACATGTGCAACCCATGTTGTGCCTCTTGGTGTTGTTTTATAATTCAGGGATTGGATTTATAAAAATGTTTTGATGCTGAATTTTTTTTGTTATAATATTGGTCTCCATTTAGTTTTAAATATGGGATTTTAGATGAATTTAATGTGAAACATTTGATTAATTTTCTTGAAATTGTTTTATGGAAATTATAAATGGTTTATTGAGTTATACAAAAGGTGAAAAGAAGGTGTAGATACTGTTTTGAATGTGTGTGACCAGAACTGATATTTATATGTGAAAATTGATTTTGGTAGCATGTGGTGACTATTTGAGCACAATAAGGGAAACCCGGGTATCTAGGTGGGCTAACTTGTACTAGTACGCTAGTGAACGGAGGGGTTTTGACCATGGTTCACTTAGCAAGTATGACATGGATAATACTAAAAAACTATAATGGAGATGATTGGAGACCACTAGGTTATGGGTATGCTCCCTACTAGTGGCTCGTGCATGAGAACGAATTTTGTTATGGTTACTTTCACCGAGGTACGAGGTACTTGGGGCTCACAACAAACTAGTACCTAGGGGTGTTCCTATGCTTGGTTCTCATGGCCTTTTTGGCATTTAAACATGCTTTATGGTATTTTGGGATGTGAAAACCAGCAGCTTGAATGTTTTATTCAATTTCACTCATTGTTTATAGTTATCCCCATTGAAAGTTATTTTCTTTTCAAAGTTTCACTTTTAGAAATAAATGCCACTTCTATCTATTTATAACCCTTCCAAGAATTTTATTTTACAATGCCTATCACTTGAAATCCTTGGGTGATATCCTATTGGGCTTAGTCTCACACCCTACTTACACCTTTGGGTGTAAGTATACTTGATCATGTTTGACACAGGCAAAGGAAAAGCCTTGGGCGATGGCGGTTCGGGTTGCTAGTTTCTCTCGATGGTGCGGTGTTGTGGAGACGACTTGTGGGTGATGACCCCTTATCGTGTGGAGTCTCATGGGCTGTTTGCTGCTACTGTTATGTACCTTTGGACCTATTGTGTCTTGTTTAAACTCATATACTTTGTTCTGAATTTTTATTAAGTATTGTTTGGCATAATTTTTCAGATTTGGTTTGTTGTTTGTTTTTGGTTATCTTATGAACCCAAACTCGGGTAAATCGTTCCCAAATGAATTTTTACGATACCCGGGCACTTGTGCCAGCCCGTGGGGATGGGGAATGCCCTTCATTTCTTGCCATGAGCCGGGTCTGGTAGCGGATTGATGGCGAACAAATTCGGTTCATGACAAAATGGTATCAGAGGTGGTTAATGTTTTTGGGTTATATTGTTATTTTGGGATGAGTCGAGATAGAGAAGAGCTAGGACTGTCGTGGCTCGGGGTTTTGGTTGTGAGTAGGGTGCCTGGCCCGAACCTCTCATGGCATACCTTGAGTCACTAGGGGATGTTGGAATTTAAAGATTGACTTCACTTCCAGGTGAGACGCGTGGGCTGCAGACCACATGTGGACATCATGCGGATGTGTTGTAGTTGATTATTTTATTACTGAAATGAGTTTAGATTATTTATATTTGATGTATTTGATTAAAATTTTCAGAATTGTGGTATTGATTATTTTTTTGTGACTGTTAAATTTTGTAGCAACATGCCTCCCTGGAAAGCTCTCACGCACCCATGGGAGGAAGCCGAATAGAGTTCTCCCACACCAATTGATCATAGGCTAGTCGAGGTCGTGGTCCAAGTTGCCCAGGCTCTAGGATATAGACCAGCTCCAGTTCCATATCCAATTAGAAAGGATGAGACTGGTCCTAGAAAGGACAAGGCCCAAGAGTTCTTGAAAAATAAGCCTCCAACCTTTCGAGGCAGCTCAGAACCCCAAGAAGCAGAGGAATGGCTCGAGAAGATCGAGCGTATGTTTGAGTTCCTGGAAACACCCGAGGAGCTCAGGGTGAAGTGTGCCTCTTTTCTGTTGGAGGGTCCCAGCCATAAATGGTGGGAGTCAGTGCTTCAGGCTGGGAAGAATGAGCAGATGCGCTAGGGAGATTTCAAGGCTATCTTCAATGAACAGTTCTTCCCTGAGGTGTTGGCTTATGCCAGGTCTAGAGAGTTCATGGAACTTCTTCAGGGAAATCTATCTGTGATGGAGTATGCCAACCATTTCGCTGAGTTGGTTCGGTATGCTCCAGAAATTGTCTCTAATGAGCAAGTGAAGGCGTAGAGGTTTGAGAAAGGCTTGAGACCAGAGATATACTCCCAGGTGTTCTTGTTTAAGATGAGGACCTATTCTGAGGTCGTTGATCGGGCGTGCATGGTGGAGATTGATAGAAAAGGAAGGGCGGGTTTCTATGGTTCTGTATTAGCAGTGGGAAGTGGAAGCTCCTTAGAGAAGAAAAGGAAGCGGGAGGATCATGTGAAGAAAGGAGGAGGCAGTTCAGGGAACTCTTCCAGGAAGCTTTCATCAGTGGCTTCTAATGCGAGATCGGTCATGTGCCACCAGTGTGGGAAGCCCGGGCACATCCGTCCAGAATGCCCTCATCCTCCGAAGACTTGTTTCTAGTGTGGAGGTATGGGACACGTACAACGCTTTTGTGGGATAGTGCGTCCACTTCAAGGTGGGGTAGGGTCCATAGCTCCCAGAGGAGTGCCAGCACAATCTGAGCCATCGAGGACTAGGGGATCTCGATTTGGCAGTCGTGGTGGTAGTGTTGGGTCATCTTCTAGGCAGAGCTAGTTCAGGGCACAGCCACAGACTAGCGGTCGTCTTCAGGTAGAGACTGGACATCTCCATGTAGTGGATCAGGCACCAGCAAGATCAGAGGCGGGAATGTCGACTGTTCGAGGAACCGTTTTGATTTCATCTTCTATATCTACTGCTCTTTTTGATATCGGTGCCTCTGTTTCATTCATATCTTCCCGTTTTGTGGAAATTCTGAATTTTCCAACTGATTTGATGTCATTCGCAATGGAGTTGGTGACACCACAGGGAAAGAAGAAGGAGCAGGGTCTCAGGTGCCCATATTGTGTGCTTTCTGTGTCAGGGGTTGAGATGGAGTGGGACCTCTTGGTCTTAGATATGAACCTTTTTGATGTCATACTCGGGATGGATTGGCTAGTACACTTCCAGGAACACATCAATTGCTACAGACGGTGTGTGAGTTTCACGGTACCTGATGGGAGTCGTCAGGTTTTTCATGGAGAATGGGATCCTCGGTCAGGTCGTGCAGGGCCTCCACTCCCAGAGTTGGGAATTTTTATCTTCCAGTTATCTTCACTGATGGTAGAGGATGGTCTTTCCCTTGAAGGTGCACTACCTCATGTAGTGAATGAGTTTGCGGAGGTATTCCCAGATGATTTTTCAGGCTTGCCCCCAGAGCGGGATGTGGAGTTTTCGATTGATCTGGCGCCGGGAACACAGCCGATATCTCTTCCCTCTTATCGCATGGCCCCCACTGAGCTGAGGGAATTAATGATATAGCTGTACGACTTATAATCCAAAGGATTCATTCACCCGAGCGTCTCTCCTTGGGCTTCTCCTGTATTGTTCGCGAAAAAGGCTGATGGATCCCTTCGGTTGTGCATTGACTACCGAAAGCTGAATAAGGTAACAATTAAAAAAAATATCCTTTACCCAGAATAGATGATTTTTTTGATCAGTTGAAGGGGGAAAAGTGGTTCTCAAAGATAGACCTGCGTTCAGGGTATCATCAACTCAGGGTGAAGGAGTCATATATCCCAAAGACAGCCTTCTGAAGCAGGTACGACCACTTTGAGTATTTGGTCATTCCCTTTGGATTAACAAATACTCCAGAAGTATTTATGGCACTTATGAATAGGGTGTTCCATCAATATCTCGATTCCTTTGTTGTGGTGTTCGTGGACGACATTCTGGTATACTCTAGCTCTGAGGAGGAACACGAACATCACTTGAGGGTCGTTTTGGGTACATTACGGGATCACCGCCTCTATGCAATGTTGTCAAAGTGCAGTTTATGGATCAGGGAGGTGAGATTTCTCAGGCATGTGATCTCAGAGAATGGAGTTTCAGTGGACCCTGATAATATTGGTGCGGTTATGTCATGGGAGCAGCCGAAGAATGTGTTCGAGATCACGAGTTTCCTTGGGATGGCTGGTTATTATAGGCGATACATTCGGGATTTCTCACAGCTTGCTTCACCGATGACTACCCTCACCCGGAAAGGGGTGAAGTTTGTATGGGGTCCAGAATGTCAGGCATCATTCGAGGAGCTGAAGAGGCAATTGAATACTTCCCCCGTGATGATTTTACCAAAGGATGGAAAGGGATAAGTGGTTTATTGTGATGCTTCAGGTATGGGTCTTGGGTGCATGCTTATGCAGGATGATCACGTGGTGGCGTATGGCTCTCGCGAACTCCGGCCACACGAAAAGAACTACCCAACCCATGAATTGGATTTGGAAGTAGTGATGCATGCTTTGAAGATGTGGCGTCACTACCTTTTTGGAGAGAAGTTTTTGTTCTATTCTGATCACAAAAGCTTGGCTTATATCTTCTCACAAAAGGACCTCAACTTGAGGGAGCGTCGCTAGATCGAGTACTTGCAGGGGTTTGACTTTGACATTGTCTATACCCCAGGTAAGGGTAATGTAGTGGTCGATGCCTTGAGAAGAAGGGTTCTAGTGCAAGCTTTGAGGAAGTCCAGTGATGAGTGGACATTGATGGGGATCTTTTCTCAGATGCATGTGGAGACCAAGGAACATAGTGAAGGGGAATTCTTGGCGAGAATCCACTTGACTCCTTCTCTTTTGGAGTTGATTCAGTGGGAAGAGCCTAGTGATGAGATTTGTCAGCGATCGAAGTAGTTCCTTCATGGTGGGGAGACATTCTCTGATTGGTCGTCGTCTCCCAAGGGCATCTTGTGCTTCAAGGGTCGTTCGGTAGTGCCGTTATCTCTACAGAAGGTGGTGATGTAGGATAGCCACCAGTCTCAGTGGGCTACCCATCCGGGTGCCACTAAGATGTATTATGATGTCCGTCGGCAGTTTTGGTGGCCTGGTATGAGACGGGACATAGCGGACATTGTGTCGAGATGCTACACATGCCAACAGGTTAAAGCAGAGCACCAAAGTCCCTCCGGTTTGCTCCAACCACTACCCATTCCTACCTGGAAGTGGGACGAGGTTTCCATGGACTTCATTGTTGGATTACCTTGTACACCTCGAGGTAAGATTGCCATTTGGGAAGTTATTGATCGTCTAACCGAATCAGCCCACTTCATTCCGATCACAGATACATCTAAAGTTGATGAGTTGGTCCGTTTGTATCTTCAGGAGGTGGTGAGACTCCATGGTGTTCCATTAGCAGTTGTCTCAGATATATACCCTCGTTTCACATCTCGGTTCTGGGAAGGACTTCAGAAGGCCTTGGGGTCCCAGATTAAGAGGAGCACAACATACCATCCACAGACGGATGGTCATACAGAGGGGGCGAATCAGATTTTGGAGGACATGCTTCATGCATGTGTCCTAGACTTTGGAGGTTCTTGGGATACCCATTTGGGATTAGTTGAGTTTGCTCATAATAATAGTTACCAATCCTCGATTCGAATGGCTCCTTTTGAGGCGCTCTATGGTCGGCCTTGTTGGCCCCCCCTCTGTTGGGCTGAGGTAGGTGAGACCTCACTACTGGGGCCGAGTATGGTGCAGGAGACATCTGAGAAGGTAAAATTAATTAGGCAACGTTTATTGACATCTCAGAGTCATCATAAATCATATGCTGACCGGAGGCGTCGAGACCTAGAGTTTTCTGTGTGTGACAGAGTATTCTTGAAGGTGGCCCCTCGTTTAGGCCATCGTCGATTGGGGAAGCAAGGTAAGCTGACTCCACGGTATGTCGGGCCATTTGAGATCATCGAACGTATTGGAATGGTGGAATACAGGTTGGCCTTACCTTCTCAATTGACGTCCATCCATGATGTCTTCCATGTTTCTCAGTTGAAGAAATACTACCCGGATCCATCCCATGTGTTGAGTTGGGAAGAACTAGAGATAGAGCCTGACATGCCTATTGTTGAGAGGCCAGTGAAAATAGTGGACTCCCAAGAGAAGATACTTCGAGGGAAGTCTATTCCATTAGTCCGGGTTCTATGGCAGCATGGAAATGATACACATGAGACATGGGAGCGAATGTCGTGGGTCGAGGAAGAGTACTCGTTCTTGTTTTCCAATCAAGCCTCATGTTGACTTTCCGAGGTGGAAAGTTATTCATGGGGGGGAGAACTGTAACATAAGTGAAATATTTTAAAGGTATTTTTCATTTAATTTACATATGTGCTTGGTTTTGGTGGTTTTTCATACATTTTTGAAGGAAATAGTGGGTTTCCAAAATTTGGGCCAACCTGAGAGCCCATTTCCAGTTTTGAAAGTAAATTTTGTTTCTTTAATAACTCCTTCGTTTTTCAACATTTTTCAACCATTAAACTTCCAAAATGACCTTAATTTAAATATTAAAACCACAAAATAATTTTGGGCCCCTTAAAAATTCATTAGAATCTTGGATTTGGGTGATCAAATTAGGTATTGGGCCAACCCGAAATCCCATTTCCATTTTTAAAATTGTTTTGTAATTCTTTCATTAAATATTTATTGTTTATCCGTTTTCGGTGATTCTACCTATCACACATTCCCATCGAACCCAGCCACACCCCCATCATCGTTTTCGCTTCTTTGGAGCTCATATTTATCGCGATTTATGGCTGAACTTCTGAAGCTCCAAAAAACGTCCAGATTTCTCAAGTAAGTTGTTTCTCTTCCTTATTCCTCCCTTCTTCTTAGGGTTTCTTCCTTTTTTATTGAATCCCCAAATTTCCAGAGATGGGGTTTCGTACCTAGGGTTTTAGGTTTGAGTTTCTTGGTCCAATCCTCTGGTTTTAGGTTCAATCTTACTCCTTTGTGGTGCGGCGGAGGTGCGGTTGAAGTGACGCACAAGGATTTGGGGGTTTTGACTCTTTTGGTAGGTGATTTCATATGTAGGTATTGTAGAATGAGTTGTCTTTCTGTATTTATGTTTCCATTATGTTCATCATTCAGTATTTGTATTTCAAAAATTGATTTGGGTATCATTTTAAAAGTGGTTGATTTTTAAGTTCCAATCTTGTGTGAAAATGGGTGTTTTACATGTGCAACCCATGTTGTGCCTCTTGGTGTTGTTTTATAATTCATGGATTGGATTTATAAAATAAAAATTATGCTGCAATTTATGTTTTGGTATACTATTGGTCTCTATTTGGTTTTAAATATGGGATTTTAGATGAATGTAATGTGCAACGTTTGATTAATTTTCTTGAAATTGTTTTATGGAAATTATAAATGGTTTATTGAGTTATACAATAGGTGAAAAGAAGGTGTAGATAATGTTTCAAATTTTTGTGATCAGAAATGATATTTATATGTGAAAATTGATTTTTGTAGAATGTGGTGACTATTTGAGCACAATACGGGAAACCCGGGTATCTAGGTGGGCTAACGTGTACTAGTACGCTACTGAACGGAGGGGTTTTGACCATGGTTCACATAGAAAGTCTAACATGGATAACACTCACAAAACTAAAATGGAGATGATTGGAGACCACTAGGTTTTGGGTATGCTCCATACTAGTGTCTCGTGCACGAGAACAAATTTTTTTATGGTTACTTTCACCGAGGTACGAGGTACTTGGGGCTCACAACTAACTAGTACCTAGGGGTGTTCCTATGCTTGGTGCTCGTGGCCTTTTTGTCATTTAAACTTTCATTATGGTATTTTGGGATTTGAAAACCTGGAGATTGAATGTTTTATTCAATTTAACTAATTCTTTATAGTTATCCCCATTGAAAGTTATATTCTTTTCAAAGTTGCACTTTTAGAAATAAATGCCACTATTATGTATTTATAACTCTTGAAAGACTTTTATTTTACAATGACTATCACTTGAAATCCTTGGGTGATATCCTATTGGGCTTAGTCACACACCCTACTTACACCTTTGAGTGTATGTAGACTTGATCATGTTTGACACAGGAAAAGGAAAATCCTTGGGCGATGGCGGTTCAGGTTTCTAGTTTCTCTCGATGGTGCAGTGTTGTGGAGACGGCTTGTGGGTGATGACCCCTTGTCGTGTGGAGTCTCATGGGATATTTTCTGCTACTTTTATGTACCTTTGATCCTCTTGTGTCTTCTTTAAACTCATATACTAAGTTCTGAATTTTTATTAAGTCTTGTTTTGCATAATTTTTCAGATTTGGTTTGTTGTTTGTTTTTGGTTATCTTATGAACCCAAACTCGGGTAAATCGTTCCGAAATGAATTTTTATGATACCCGGGCACTTGTGCCAGCCCGTGGGGATGAGGAACGCCCTTCAGGTCTTGACATGAGCCAGGTCTGGTGCCAGTTTGATGGCGACCAGATTCGGTTCGTGACAATTCCAATTTTTTATTCATGCATTGAATGGTGTCCTTGTGGCAAGAAAAATTAATCCCACCATCCTTAACAATATTTTCCATCGTAATCCACTGAACCCAGTGTTTTTCCCTCAAACATAGGGTCCCAATTGAAATTGGAAATGGTTTTTTCAATGTTTTTTATCAAATATTTTGGGAAATTTATGGCCTAGAGATCATGAAATAGGGTGGCTAAGAGCACGCTATTTACCAGCATTATACTTCCCCCAAAGAATGAGTACTTGTTTTTTCAGTTAGGAACCTGATCCATGGTTCCTCTAATGATGGGGTCAATATTACAAATGAAAAGTCTTCCAAAGGAAAGAGGATCCACAATATATTTCATAGAAAGATCCCTTGTCTTCATATTCACAGTGTGTCTCATAGAAAAAACCCTATTAGAGGGGAAACTACTAGATATGTATAAGTTCCTCTTAAACATGGTAATAACTTGAAGAATCCAATTTCCATACTCATCCAATATGATTTTCAAGCCCCTCAAAAATCATCTTGTATAATTCCTAAAAATTATTATATCATCCACAAACATTAGGTGGGTCACCGATGGGGATCTCATCCTTCAGCGGTATGGGAATATATCACCATTAATAAGGTCTCTATTAATGAGCTAAGTATTTATTAACAAATATTCATGAAATTGTAGATAAACCATATTTGGAAGTTCCTTTAACAAATGAATATATATATATATATATATATATATTTCACAATTTTAATTAATGAACTAAATTTTAGATTCCTTGTAATTTATATAAATCTATAATAGTTTTCTTCAATAATAAATAAAATTTTCAAGGTGGTTATATTGAATATCAAATCCATTAATATATGAAAATTTTATATTATCTAATTTTAGTGTAATAGGATTTTTTTCGACTAACATAGAGTAAGGTTTTTTTCAGTTATATGTGTTTACAATAATCTGTGGGATCTACCTATAAAATGATGATGTCATCAAGTACATAATTCTATGATGACACTGTTAGTGTAAGGATCTAGCCAAGTTAACACACATGAATCATGAATTGGTTTTAATTTAGTGAAGTATGTTTTAGAGATCTATAAGGGATAATTTTACTATATTGTATTAATAGAATCTTAAACTAGTTTAACAGATTGTCTATGTATATATTGGTTTGGTAACTATTTCCTCTATATATTCTTCAATTAGGGGTCTTATGGGATTATATATCATATGTAATCAACACTTTCAATAACATAAGAATGATTCATTCATAGTTATTATCTTCTTACATCAACCCATGTATTAAGTAATCATCATATGTGAAAAATAGATGTGTTATACTATTTAGAGGACAATGATGTGGCAATGTTTTCTACCTTATTTATCATAACTGATCTTGGAGTAAATCACATTTTAATTAGAATCTATAACGCTCTATATTATATTTAATGCCAGCTTTGAATATTATATTCTTGTGCCTTCATCCAAGGAGAATATCTAAATGTAAAATTTCCCTGTTTTTTCATATCATTAACATCTTGTTTTTTTGAATAATCTAGTTCATTAGAGAAAAAAATTATAATAAACTTTGTGGTCTAAGTTCATCGTTTATAAAAATAATAGATGATACCATTGATATTTTGATAACCATGAAATTAATTACAACAAATACTAATTATGAATGATATATCAAAATATATTATAATCTTAGTATCCTTCTAAAACATAGTCTTTCCACGCAACTATATTTTTAAAAACAAGTAAGTGATTTTTTCATGTAATGTAATTATAAGAGATTCCCCTCAAGACATTGCCAATAAATGTTTAAGAGGGTGTAATAGATTGTTTTTCATTTTCAAGGAATCCACCATCCTATACATTTCCATATATATTATATATTTGATAATTTATATGGAGTTTTAAATCATTCTACAAAACACTGGAGCAGGTGGATATAGATATGAAAATACCCCTATCATTGTATGTTGGATTAAAATTTCGAATAATGTAGTAAAAACGATATGATTTTTCGTATTGTCATATCCTAATATGAAATAGATGTAGGTGAAATTTCAAGAGAGGTTCTCAAATATGATCAATATTGAATGAGATTAATGTTTAATTATGGATTCCCATATCTTAATTATATTTGTATACATTGTGTACAATGTAGTCATTACTATTTCAGAGACCTCTTATAGATACATACTGATAAAATAATCTAACTAATCATTCTTATTTTGAGTTATCAAGACAAGTCATAATTTCCCATAAAGATGATTATATACATATTATAACACTCTAAAGTCCTTACAGATGTCAATAACATTTCATTTCTCCTATAAAGTCTACTCTAGGGGAAGAAAAAAAATTAACTTCTCAATGAATGGAAATATTTTATAAATGCGCTAGAATATACATAATTCTCTATGATACGACTAGTGTAAGTTATATATAGAAATCAATTAAAACTTGGATTTATGAAATTTTCCTCACTTATTTTAAAAATAATCAATGTTTTCACTTTGTATGAGTCCATTATGGAAAGAAAAATGTAGAGTGATATTAGTCTAAGTACATCATTGATATATTTTCATTCTCATTTTTCTTTAATATACGAATGGGGAATTATCAACATCAATATATAATGGATCTATATAAAGATCATATATATAGAGGATAACGAGTACATGGTCAAAATATAATCGACCAATCAATTTTAAACAAGTTCATGTGTCATTGTAGACAATATCTTGTGTTTGACCCTCATATTAAACAAGTTAAATCTTAATGATTATAATAGTTTTATCACTCATTAATATTAATGAAATTAATTTTAAAATAAAAACTAAAAAAATACATAAAAAAGATTCAATATAAATTATTTTATTAATTCTTAATGATTTCTCAATAATTATTGACATTAAATACCATTTAAAGTCATTTTAAAGACTATTAAAATTATTTTCCTTTAATGGAATCAAGACCATAATTATAATAATATATTAAATGATTAAAAATAATTAATGCATTATTATTATACATTAAATAAGTGGGTGACCATAATTCATCCAAAATTTATTAATTTTAATGTTTTTAAAATACTTTATTTTATTTTTCTACTTCTATAACTAACATCGCATCATCCTTAAAAAAGTCCTGAAAGAAAATTGTACTCTCTCAAAAACATTAAAAAAATTATATTATGTAAAAAATTTATCTATCATTAAAATAAACATTTATAACCATTAATGAAATATTTTTACAATCACGAAAATATTGTATAGATTTTAAAAGAATGGGAATTCCATTTATTATTTTTTTCATAAATAATAATAATATAAGGGTCATAAGAAAATGACCATTTCATTGAAATTCCATATTTTACAAATTAAGATGTTTCTAGTTATATTAATCTCATTGAATAAAATTAATTCCTATTTTGGGTTTATTTTCATACATTATCCAAAAATGTTTACATTAACTGGCATGTTTTACCCATTACTACAGTGATAAACTTTTACCAAGTTTAGTGTTCCGTATGACTAAAAATGAAATTAAAATATTTACCAAATTAGAACCATGTTATTGTAGATATGATTTTATTTTTTCGTAATTCAATTCCTATAATTGGATGAAATATACTAAAATATATGTATTCAAAACACATTGAAAACAACTTTTAAAAAAAGCATTACTAAGAAAAAAAATACAATTATACAAAAAAATATATAATGCATATTGCATAAGAATTATTTATATTATTTTCAATATAAGGGATTTTTTAATTTATAAATTCCAAAAAAAAATCATTTTCCTTTTGAATTAAATTATTTAGTGTAAATAAATTTGTGCTTTCACTAACACAGATATTTTCACTATTCACCCAAAAAATCTATTTTTTAAGAATTTTTTAAAAAATAACTGTAGGATAAATTTTGTGTGATGATATCAAAAATTGTGTTCATCATATCAAATTATAATTTAAAATTTTATAAATTAATTATTATTAATAATGTTTAAAATTCTAGATAAATATTTTTAGAAGAAAAATAGGTTTAAAGCATAAAATGAGTTTTTTCACATTCTTCACATTGTGGAAACAATTATATAAATGTAAAAATTAATTAATAAATTTATTAATATTAATAATTAAATTTTCTCTTAAAAATATTTTAGTTTTTGTTTCCTATTCATAGCCTCTAACCCAAAAACATGGTTATAATAGTTATATTTAAATAATATTATTTTTTGGTTCGTTTAAGCTCGAGATGGAATGTGTTGTACACTATCTGATGTAGTGTAAATTTAAATGAAAATATAAACTTATATAAAGGGGTATTACAAATTATAATAGTCCGTATTCAAATTCCATTTCACCTTATATCCCTTAATATGCTAGGATGTGTTAGTAACAGAATAAGTTTGTGAGTTACATTTTGTTGCTATAGAGATCTAATATAAAAAGATTAATGGTAAAGTCCCAAGAATATTGAAAATTATGGAAATTGAATTCATTCCAAGTATATAAGAGGATTTTTTAACATTGTATGATTTTATATTGTGAGGTAAAAAAGTTTCAACACAATTTTAAAACTATTAAGCAACTGGAATATGATTCTTTTTTCTCATCATTATTCAAAAATCATTTATTCATAGATATTATTCGATAAAAGAGTTTAATAGGAAATTTTGATTTGATGGTCACTGGAGATGTGGAAAGAATTCTATAGAGATTTAATGAGTTTAACGCTTATAAGGTATTGAATATAGGTTTCATATGGAAGCCTATCACATGGGATATTGTTAGGTGGGTATTTATGTAGGGTTTTTTATATTCTCAATGGAATTTAACAATATAAAAAGATTCAAGTTATATAAATGGTAGTCGCCAATTTATTATCCCTTCATGGTGGATTAATATATTATGTATAGTTAACTGATATTGAACCTTTCAAGTATAACATTAACTTATATCTAACCAATGTTTCATGATGAATATTATCCGGTGAGTTGAAATGTTAATGTTAGTGTGAGAGGGATTTATCATAGAAATTATTGGATATACTTTTTTGTTAAAAAATATCTTAGTTCTTATTTTTATGATGAATCAAAAAATTATTTTTTAATTCTAATGAGTTTATCTTGTGTCCTTTAGAATTTATTATTTTATATAATGTGAGATAATTATTTCAATGTAATATATCTAACAGTTAACTTAAGTAATAATCTTATACCGAGTCATGAATTTTTTCCATGGAAAAGTTTTTTATATTATTTAGATTTAGTTATGAATGTACATAATATGTTTTTTCATAGTCATGAATCTCAATGATAAATGGTTATTTTAATATATAAGATATTATAATACAAATTAATAGTTTTTATTATGAATACCTAAGGTAGAAGTTAATGTTAAGTATCACACTTCAGTAACATAATTTTCTTAAATATAAAAATTATTCTACAAAATTTTGATTTTAGTTTATCATTTAACTATATAATTCAATGATCAATATTATTTTAAAAAGTTACTCGAAATGTTAAATATCAATAACTGTATAATCAAAGGTTATCTTACAAAGAACAAGATGTTATACTGATCATCACGATTACATTCAAAAATTATTGTAATCTCCCAACAAGACTTTTCATTCTTTTTTTTAGGAAATGGTTTTTCTGATTGTAAAAGATAAAATTGTATAAAGTATAATTTTTTAATGAATGGAATGATCCAAAGTACAATATTTCAAACATCAACTTTGTATAAATGCACTCCATATTTAGAATAAAAATTCTAATTCCCTTAAGATATTATCTCATCAAATTTTCAATGGATTATTCACTCCACCTTTGTGATTATATTTTAAACATATATTCAAATCCTAAAAATATATATAAATAATAATGTTATCCATTATGTGGAATAGATGACAAGAACAAGCACATATATTTAAAAACACTATTAACACATAGAAAATCACATTTACATAGTATAAATACTATATATTCTTTTCTATAAACTTACATATTGTTATTAAACTTTTATAAATTATAATTATATAACATTCAACTCCATGTTTTGAAGATAATCATCTAGTTGGGACATGACTTCATATACGGTTGATTTCCTCTTGGAACTGTGTGCCATATTATTTTTATAAACCATACTAATCTATATGTTAAATATGCTCATTATAATTTAGTGTGTTAATATCTGTATAGGTCTTGTGAATGGAGATATTGGTTAAAAGAACTTGGTCCATTTTAACAAGTCCCCACTACTTCCACATAGCATGGATCGCTTTAAAAAAGGTATTTCATAGTGAAAATCAACAATCTCATAGAGTAGAGTGTTGGTTGTGTAGACTAGGGGATTTATATTCCATATAACAATATAAATATCATGTTCACAATCCTTTTCATTTTGGTTTTTTATTTCTAATCTATGTTTCTATTATGGAAAATATTGGAACCCACATTCTAGGATGACAGTGGTTTAAAAGTACAGAAAATATTAGAAAATAAATTCACCCCATCATGAATTTTCAATAATCCATTATATTACACATCAATTGTCATTAGAGATTATGAATATTGACTTATAGTCCCCCAATGGAGAATGTCCAAATATCATATATAAAATGGGTTATATTGAAGGTAACATATAATGAATGTCAATTGTTAAAGCTCTATATTATAACCTTTAAAATTGTGGTTGTTTGAATGCTTGGATGATCATCCATTTAAATTACCATGGGATAAATAATTATTTTAAATATATAAATAATTATGAAATTATGAAAACATAGCTAGAAACATGGGATTATAAAAGTAAAGTAATCCATGATCAAAATCCAAAATCTATGAATGATATATTATGTGGCCTAGGTCTGGATGAGTTTAACTGAGTTTATTAAAGGTAAACAAGACATAAAATGTGTACTAATATAATAGTTACACACAATAGAACATAGAAAGTTAATGCTCATAGATATAATACTTGTAGACTTATCATTGACACCTTTAAAAAGTCCAATTGAGAAATTAATACATATATAAATGGAAAAGTGACTAAAATTGTGGATAATGTTGTTACTCTAGGAACACCAATTACTAATCTTGATCAAGAACTGAATGTTTTAAGAGTGTTACCACCAAAATGGAGTGGAATATATTCATCTATTAGGTAATTAAATTTAGTAAATAATTTAATAATATAAAATATCATTTTAATCTGAATGACTTAATAAGAATAAATGGAAACTGGGGTTGGATAATATAAAATTTCTGAGAAGGGAAATGTGGTAATGAAGGCTTATACTAATAGAGATGATATAAAAAATGATCTAAAATTACTAAAACATATGACAAAGACGATTAATCAAGATATTCCAAATCAAATGATGAAAATTCCCAATTTTCCCATATGTTAACAAAATTTAAAAAAAAAATATGTTTTAGATATCCCATCAATAAGTAAAAGATTAAGGATAAAACTTCTAAATAAGTGAGATTTTATGTGTGAAATAATCAAGGAAATATTAATCCATACTATCGAAAATTTCATGAAAATAAAATATATAATAAAAATTTCTTCAATAATACCATATATAAGAATAAATAAAAAAACATATGAAGGCCTCATGGAGTAAATTTGAAGACTCAAGTGAACACATATATTTAGGGTCAAAAGTTGAAGAACATAATCAATAGGACCATAAGAGTTTCATGGAACATTCAAAAAAAGTATATTGTTATGCATCTTCTGATAATGAGTTTGAATAATAGTATGATAAATTTTTATATGAATCATTAAATTAATATTGTACCATGTAAGAAACTAACTATGAAATCATAAAATATAAAAATAAATCTCATAGAAATTTCTATAAAAAATATTCATTATGATGTAGACTTAAACACACATATTTCAAAATAGAAAAATCAATTGGAAACATCTATTGCATCATGAACTAAATAGATTTTGTCACACCCATCATTTTTATATTATTTTTTTAATTATTTCTATTGGGAATTGGGTAGTTCGGGTCGAGGTGAGACTTAAAATTTTTTGAGCTCTTATTTAGAAATGAATGTTTCGCCCTTGGAAGCATCCAATGCCCCACGGTCAAAGCCGCACAACCTCACATGGGTTGTTGTTCGGCCTTTCCTGCTTCAATTAATTAAATAAAATAGATTAATAATAAATAAATAATGATTAAAAGTGTGTTGAAATAAAAAAAATTGAGTTTATTTTGAGATAAAAATAATAAAAATGTTATTCAGGGACATTATTATTCTTATTATTATTATTATTACCATCCTAATAGATATAACTATTTATTTTATTTTAGTACCATTATTTTAGTTTTAATATATTATTATTATTCTCATCATTATTGATATTTTATTTTATAATAAAAATTATGATTATTATTAATATGAGTGTTTTGGGTTTTGTGTTATCAGACACATGGGCATGGCATGGTTCTGAGACCACGCGGTCTGCCCAGCACTCAAAATTAGTTAAATCATATTGATATGATGAAATAATAATGAATAATGAAGTATGAATAAAATGAAAATATGAAGATTAATAAACATTATAAAATGGGTTTTTGGATAATAGTAATATTATTATTTGAGTATATTATTAATTATTATTGAGTATTATTATTATTAATATTAGTGTCAATACTTAATTTATTTTATTTATTATTGTAATTATTATTATTTTATTTATTATTTTATTTTTTAATTCTCTTTTTTTATTCTTTTTTACTCAGTTTTTTTCTTCTATGGTTTTCTAGTGCCCCCCCCCATTCCCTTCTTTTCATCGAGCCGCTTGGCCTTCTCCATGTATGATGTAGGTCGCCTCCCAACTTCCTCCCCTATCCATCATTGCACTGGACTTCCCTCATGCCCTCCATCAGCACCAATTCCATCCGGCCTTCCACATTAGAGAAACAATGCTCTAGGCCCCTCATGCCACATGGCCTTCGCACACCAAAGCCGGTGCTCAATCTCCCCTCACCGAGCCACCTCAGACCTCACCTCTCCATTACTCCGACCTCTCACCCTAGCCTCCCTCCTTTAGCACTGTGACCCACTATCCCCTTCGGTTTCTCCTCCATCGAACCTTGTGCCGATCTCCTCCCTTCACTAGCATCGACCCCTATTGGAAGCCGTTCCGGCACATCCTCCTACTGTGGTTCCCCTTCTGGCAGCAGATTAGTCCAGCACGCACCCCCACCCCATGCTTGTGTGCTGACCGGTGTGCCTCCCCCTTCTCCCCTTGTCTGGACCCCTTCGGTGACTACAACACCACCAGCCAACACCCCGCTCCCCTCCACGCTTAGGTCCTCTCTCGGTAAGCCCTTTTCTTCATCATCTAGGGTTTTGGATTCATGTTTTTGGGGGTTTTGATTTCCAGTGGGTATGAGGTCTATTTTTAGGGTTCTAACTTGAATATTTTTGTTTCAATTCATGAGTTTCAGTTCATGCTAGGTTTTTTACGGTACAAACGGTGCACGATTGAGGTTTCCAGTAAGAATTTGAATATTTCACATTAATTTTTGTGGTTCGACGTCGAGGTAGGTGGTTTCACATATAAGTTATTATATGAGGAATTAATTTCCATGTATAATTTGTTTAAAAAGTTATTTAATTAATTTGTGTAGTTCAAAGTGGGTTTTCATTGATGTTTGAATTGTATTGAAATTATTTTTTAGCATGTTTATGTTACGTGTGATTTTTTGTTGTAGTGATCTTTCATCTAGATAGTTGTTAGTGATTTTTTTTTAAATTATGCGGTTATCTTATTAATTTGTGGAATTGGTGAACATTGTATTTTTGGCATGATGTTGGGTGTGTTTTGTCGTAAAAGAGGGGTTTGTGTGGGTTTAGTGGTTAATGCCAAGCGATTAATTTTAAATTGTTTTGTAAGCCTTTATTTATGGAGTGTTAAATTATGTGGTTTATGAAATTGTGTTTTTCATATGGTGTAAGGTTTTCCATCAAACTATTTGTGTGGTGCAGGTCACACTTTAAAATTTTATTTGAGTGTGTGTGATGTGTGAATGCGTTTGAATTTATAAAGGGTTACTTTAGTTTATGTAAAGACATCTGACACCCTTTCACTATTGCTTTATAATTTTTTTTGTTTACTTAATTATGAAAATGGTGTGAAATGTGTTTGAAAAAATTGACTTAGTGTGCGCATTATATCAAATTGGTGTTTATGAGTGTAAGTGGTGGTTTGTTTATTGATGAGTGTCTTTTAAATTTTGCAGATGGATTAATTGAGTATGTAACCTATATATATTTTGTTTTTAAAAGATTTGGGTGTGGGTATGGTTTTAAAAGTGGTTTTGGGTGTGGAAATTGTGATTTTATGTGGGTAAGTACCCTTTCTAGATTTTATGCATTATCGTGACATTTGACAAGGACTCAAAACTTGTTTGAGCACAAACCAGGAAGCCCAGGTATCTAGGAGGATATACTGGACTAGTGGGCTAGTGTTCCAGAGGTGACTAAACCCAGTTTCATAGGCAGGACTAATGATTGCAACACTAACTAAACATATTCTTTTCTAAGGGTCGTGGATTTCTATGACACGTTATCTGAGGGTCGTGGCCTTCTAAGCTAGGTTTTCTGAGGGTCATGGCCTTATAAACCACGTTTCACCGAGACATGAAGATATAGAGGCATAATCTTGCTAACACCCACGAGGAATCTCTCATATTTGCTGCTCATTGGTAACATTATGCTCGTCAGTGTGACACATTGGCAATTTTAAAAAGTTAGTGTGTGTGTTTTAATTTAATTTGTTACATTTGAAACTGTTTTCATTAATTCTGTTTTCTTTTAAACTATTAGAGAATTTATTTATTTTATTTAGTTAATATTGAATATTTACTTGTTATTTAATAATTATGTGTGGAAACTTTTTATTGGGTGACGTCCTACTGGGCTCTTGGCTCACACCATACATACACCTTTGGGTGTATGTATACCTTGTTCTCTATGTATTACAAGTTGAGGCGTCTTGCTTAGCTATGTGGTTTTGGTCTTTTATGGTCTTCTTGTGCAGGTTGGTGTTTGTGGCGTGAGGATGTTTCACATCTCTTTTTTGTTTGATGGATTACGTTAGAGTTAGTTTCTTTGGTTTTAACTTATTTTTGGATATTGGATCAAGTTTTAATCCATTAAATTTGATTTTAGTTTAAGGGTATGTTTGGTTGTTAGTTCACAGTTTTATGTAATTTATCTTGTCAGTGGTTCTGTGTTTACTATTTTCGGTAAATCGTTCCCATGTGTAATGTTTTGATACTTGGGCACTTATGCCATCCCATGGGGATCAGGAACACCCTTTGGGCCTTATCACGGATCGGGTTAGGCATTGGGTCTGATGGAAACCCGGCCTGGTTCATGAAAAAATGGTATCAAAGGAAGGTTTTTCCTCGTGGATCATGTTCTTTTGGGATAGAGTCATGATAGGTTGGAGTTAAGGTTTTTGGGACTCGATGTCTTGGCTACGAGCAAGGTGTCTGGCCAGCACACCTCATGGCGGGACTCAAGTTACCATAGTAAGTCGAGGATTGTCTAATCATTTGGTATGTGTGGTTGATCATGGTTAGGGGAAATGAAAAGGGAGTAGGGTCAATTGTCCTAGTGATCTTACATGGTCTATCAAGCCATGTGGAGCTGGGGACACTATCCTAGAATACTCTTTGTGGAGGTGGCATGATTGGTGTATGGCCGCCAACCATATGTTCCAGTCACCTGCTGACACTAGTCTCCTCCTTCATCATTCCTCATCTCTTTGTTTTGGATTCATTGAAATCTTGTTTTTATGTAAAAATGTTTTGGTCTTGAAAGAAAATATTTTGAAATGAAGTGATTTAAAAATAAAATTTTGTGTAAGGTTTCGAAAGTGTGGGTTGAATGTTTGGTTTACAAATATGAAAAGTGTTCAATTTTGATTCTTGGTGTTCTCAGGGGAAAACACATCCATGAGTATATATAGAAAGATAAATGGTTATTATCACGAGTGGGTGGGTGCCTGGATGGACAAGAGGTGGGTGCTGGTGTTTCACAAGAACATGCATCTGTGAGGCCCACGGGACACCATTGGTGTTTGTAAAACCCACCAGCTGCGTTCTTTTTCAAAAAAGGTTTGTTAAAGGAAAATTATTTGTTTTAATAACTGGGTATTTTGGGGTGTGTCCTTATGTTTTGGAAGTGTTGGATGTGAGGTGTTTCGAGTCGAGAATCATTTTTGAATGATTTGTGTCTCAATTTTGAATTTTTCTTAGTAAGTTTTTGTGCAAGCATATGGTTACTGAATTCTTTTGAAAAGTGCTTTGGGAAGCCCATAAAGTGGTTCCCCTACAATTTTAGTGTTCTCTTGTGGTGTTTCTTGAGCATTGGACTAGTTAGGTTGGGTCCATGGATTTCTTTCTTAACTAGTTTACTCCACCCATAAAGCGTTAACTTGCGATTGAAGTGTGGTCATGGGAAATTCACCATTGTTCGGCCCTACAATTGATCAGAGGAATCTCTTCTTGAATTCCAGAATTGAACCCACCTCTTCTTTTTATTACTAAACTGATTCTCTCACAGTGGGATGACAGATGCGAGGGGAGTTGAAGGGATTTTTGGTCTCTTTGTGTTTTCTGAGTTGTTGGGTACGAAGTTTGACATTATTGTGTTTGAAGGTTCCCCTAGAAACAGTGAAATGAATTCTAGTGGGGAAGGGTGAAGGTGGTTAAGAATTATCTATGGTGAGCGATGTCTTAAAAGGTTTGTAGTGCTTCCATCGGCTGCAAGGGTCATTTTTGGTGACGTCTGTATCGTGAGTTCTGTTGAAGAGGAAAGGTGGATTTTGTGGAATACCTAAGGAGTCCAGTTTTCATATGGGTGTGTCCTCCTCTTGATTAGTTAAAAAAAATTATATTAAAATTGGAGTAGTTATCATGCATGTTTCCCATCTTAATTTTCTTGGTTAAGATGAATATTTGATGAATGTATGCCATATAAACACCTATTTTAGTGGATATACCATGAGTGAGTAGTTGGACACGGTGGTGTGTTGTGGTTGTCAGTGTTTTCTTAGTTCCGATGTTGTTGTGTGTGTCACCAAAAAGGAGAAGATCCATTTGGGAGTGTTCAATACCTGACAAAGAGGCAGGATTTTCTTCAAACATTAAGGCTCCAGCCACAGGCCTCAGAGTGAAGCTCGTGTGTGGTTAGGAAACCGAGAGTGTATGAGACCCTGAAATTATTTCTTTCATTGGTACTAAAATTAAAGGCATTTGGAACTATTGTATTGTGGTTATTCTATTATGAAAAAACTGTTTGGGTGCGTAAGGATTTCACGACTATGTGGAGGTGTGACTGTCTCTTTACCTTCATGTCCTAGGGGTTGCGTCCCACCAGATGTAATATTTTTTAGTTGGCCTTATGTGGTATATTGGGTGAATCGGTCTTAAATTTGAATAATTATAGCCCAGGGATTTGGATATTTTGGTCTGTCTCTGGTCATGGTTTTAACGCCTAGTATTTGAGCTCGACCCTCCCAGTCTCTTATGGTGGGGTGCTTGGTTACCGTCAAACAAATTTCAGGGTTTTGTATCTTCTGTTAGCTCCAATGGTGGGGAGACCCATGATAGGTATCACTCAAATTTCTTTGGATTGAATCACTGTTGTTTGTACTCATATATTGGGGAGTCCACTCGGACCTCCTCATGTCAGTTTTCCAATTTCATCTTGGTTGTCGGTAAGTTTCTAATATTGGGGAGCACTTCGGGCTTTCCCTAGGTTGGCCTTTTGGTCTTGTTCCTAGATGTGACTTGGTAGTAGGTTATGATAGTGTTCTTGGGGTATTATTTGATATTGCGTGTTTTTTCAAAACAAATAGTGGGGTTTTCATTCTATGGTACTTGAGGTGTTTTGGTTTGTGAGGTAGGTTTCTGTGGGTACAAGGCTTCCTTTCCATGGTTGGTCAAATGGGGGTGTTATAGTTCTTTCGGGTGGTCGACGCATATGAGAAATTTCTTTTACGAGTTTCTTAATGTTAAATTTTATGTCATTTTCTCTGAGCACAGTGCGTTCAGTTCTTTTCAATTTTTGATTGTGGGAACTCTCTTTGAACATAAAGGAGGAGTTTTTTTTCTACTCTAGGGTTCAAAATTAGTTGTGGCTTTCCAAGGATTGAATTCTTTATGGTGGGGAGAATTGTCACACCCATTATTTTTATATTATTTTTTTTACTATTTTTATTGGGAATTGGGTAGTTCGGGTCGAGGCCCAACTTAAAATTTTTGAGCTATTATTTAGAAATGAATGGTTTTCCCTTGGCAGCATCCAACGCACCGAGGTCAAAGCCGCAAAGCCTCGCTTGGGTCATTGTTCGACCTTTCCTAGTTCAATTAATTAAATAAAATAGATTAATAATAAATAAATAATGATTAAAAGTGTGATGAAATAAAAATCGAATAAAATTAGAGTTTTTTCATAAAATAATAATAATTATTTTATTCATGGGCATTATTATTATTATTATTATTATCATAATAGATATAAATTATTATTTTATTTTAATTCCATCATTTTAGTTTTACTATTTTATTATTATTCTAATCATTATTCATATTTTAGTTTATAATAACAATTATGATTATTGTTAGTATGAGCATTTTGGGTTTTGCATCACCAGACACACGAGCAGGGCACGGTTCTAATACTATATGGTCTGCCTGACAATCAATATTAGTTAAATCATAATGGGATGATGAAATAATAATGAATAATTAAATTTGAATAAAATGAAATTTATAAGTTAAATAAATATTTGGAAATTGTTTTATTGATAACAATATTAATATTATATGAGTATATTATTAATTATTATTGTTAATATTTGTGTTGACAATTAATTTATTTTATTTATTATTTTTATTATTTTAGGTATTATTTTATTTTTTATTCTCTTTTTTTATTATTCTATTTTTACTGTGTTTTTTTCTTATAGGGTTGGCTAGCGCCCCCCCCCCCCTTCCTTCTTTGTATCGAGCCACCATGCTTTCTCCTTGTACGCTGCAGGTCGCCACCAAACTTTCTCCCCTCTCCAACCTTGCATTGTCCTTCCCTCACACCCTCCATCATCCCTGATTCCTTCCGGCCTTCCCCAACTTGAGAAACACTGCTCCAGCCCCCTCACGTCGTACGACCATTACACCCCTAAGATGTTTCTTGGCCTCCCCTCATCGGGTTGCCTCGGACCTCACATATCTTTCACTCTGGCTTCTTGTAACCACCTACCTCCTCGAGCACTGCGACCCCCCCTCTGGTTTTTCCTCTGGAAAACCCTGTGCTGACCTCCTCCCTTCACCGGTGTTGACCCCTATAGGAAGCCCTTCTGGAACGGCCTCCCAGTGTGGTTCCCCTGCTGGCCATGAATCAGTCCAACATTCACCCCCTCCCATGCATTGATCAGTGTGCCTCTCCCTGTTTCCCTATTCCGACCCCCTACGGTGACTGCAACACCATCGACCAACACCTTGATCCCCTACACGCGCAGGTCTACTCTTGGTAAGCCCTTCTGTTCTTCATGTAGGGTTTTGGGGTCATGTTTTGGGGGTTTCGATTTTCCAGTGGGTATGAGGTATATTTGTAAGGTTCTAGCTTGAGTATTGTTCTTCTAATTCATGAGTTTGAGTTATTGTTAGGTTTTTTGAGGTGAAAATGGCACGCGATTGAGGTTTCGTGCTAGAATTTGAATATTTCACATCAATTTTCAGGGTTCGACATCACGGTAGGTGGTTCCACATCTAAGTTATTATTTTTTGAATTAATTTGAAAGTGTAATTTGTTTAACATGTTATTTAATTAATTTTTGTAGTGTGATGTTGGTTTTCATTGAAGTTTGATTTGTATTGAAATTTTTATTAGCATGTTTATGTTACGTGTGTTTTTTGTTGTTGTGATCTTTCATCTAGATAGTTGTTAGTTATTATTTTTAAAATTAAGCGTTTAGATTACTAATTTGTGAAAGTGGTGAAAATTTTATTTTTGTCATGACTTTGGGTGCATCTAGTCATAAAATAGGTGTTTGTGTGGTTTTAGTGGTTAACACCGAGCGATTATTTTAAATTTCTTTATAATCCTTTATTTTTGGATTTTTAATTTATGTGGTTTATGAAAATGTGTTTTTATATGGTGTATGGTTTTTACATCATACTATTTCAGGGGTGCAGGTCGCACATTAAAATTTTATTTTAGTACGTGTGATGTGTGAATGTGTTTGAATTTATAAATGGTTACTTTTGTTTTTACAAAGTCATGTGATACCCTTTTACTATTGCTTTATAATTTTTTTAATGGTTTACATAATTATGACAATGTTTTTGAAACGTTTTTGAAAAAATTGATTTAGTGTGTGCCATATTTAAAAATGGTGTTTACGTGTGTAAGTGGTGGTTTGTTTAGTGACGAGTGTCTTTTAAATTATGAATATGGTATAACTGAGTTTGTAACCTGTGAAGATTATGTTTTGAAAATATTTTGGTGTACGTAAGGTTTTAAAAGATGTTTGGGGTATGAAAATTGTGATTTAGCATTTGTAAGTATCTCGTCTGGCTTTTATGCATTATTTTGACATGTGACATAGACTCGAAACTTATTTGACCACAAACTAAGAAGCCCGGTATCTAGGAGGGTAGACTAGACTAGTGGGCTAGTGTTCCGAATGTGACTCAGCCTAGTTTCACTGGAAGGACTGATGATTGCATCACAAACTAAACATATGCTTTTCGGAAGATCGTGGCTTTCTAATCCACATTTTCTGAAGGTCGTGGTCTTCTAATCCATGTTTACTTAGGGTTGTGGACTTTAAGCCACATTTCACCGAGACACAAAGATATAGGGGAAAAAGTTAGCTAACACCAAAGAGGCCACTCCCATATTTTGAGCTCATTGGTTACATTATGCTTGTCTGTGTGACACATTGGTTATTTTAAATAGTGTGTGGGTGTGTCGTTTAATTTATGTTGTTCCATTTTAAACTGTTTTCTTTGATTCCATTTTCTTTTAAACTATTTAAGAATTAATTGCTTTTCTATAGTTAATATTGTAAATGTACATGTTATTTAATAATTATGCATGGATTCTTTTCATTGGGTGAAGTCCTACTGGTCTCTTTGCTCAAACCCTACACACACCTTTGGGTTTATATAGACCTTGTTCTCTGTGTATTCCAGGTTGATGCATTGTACTCAAGGATTGGGTTTCGGTCGTTGATGGTCTTCTCATACAGGTTGGTGTTTGTGGCATGAGGATGTCGCACCTCTGCTGTGGCTTAAAGGATTGAGTTAGATTTAATTTTATTTGCTAATTTTATTTTTGGATGTTGACTTAAGTTGTAATCATTTAAATTTGATTTTAGTTTAAGGGTCTCTTCAGTTTTCAGTTTACTATTTTATTTTATAAAACTTTTATGTTGTTATATGTTTACTATTTCATGTATTTCATTCCCATGTGTAATGTTTTGAAACTCGGGAACATGTGCCAGCCTGTGGGGATCGAAAATTCCCTTCGGGCCATGTCACAGACCCAGTCGAGAGTCAGGTCAGATGGCGACCCGGACTGGTTCGTGACATATTAGCATAATAGAGATCCTATATAAGGAGGTTAAAATATTCAAAGATTTCATGAGTGTTTTTACAAAGGGGAGGATTACCTAAAAAAATATTCTTTTAAACCAAATTAAAAGAGAAAACATTGCAATATTATGTCAATGTGAATTACTCAAATTTTATAAAATAAAATTTTTCCTACTTATAAAAAACATATCTAAGGTTTCTTTTTTCAATCTCTATGGAAGTGGTACATTAGATCAAAACATTTCATCTAAAAAACTCTCATTTTTGTGGATTTAATAATTCATTTCCTATAAAAAAAATTCAAGTTTTTATTGTATATTTTCAGTTAAACCCAAAGAGATTTTGTCACTAATGTCTTTTGTAGCTTAATAGTATGGACCCTAGAGTGTTTGGGTATCAAATGTATTTGTTTTTTTTATTTTCCATTATATAAAACTAGCCATATCAATAGCATGAAAAATAATTCATGTAAAAATGTTGCTCAAGAAATATGAGTGGAGATTTATCAAATGATTATTATTTATCAAGGATTGATTAATGCTATGTAAAATTGGGTGATAATGAAAGAGTGAAGATAATAATCTTTTGATCAATTGGAAATAAATTATCTATCCCCACCAATTAATCACATTATTTTAAAGACCTAAATAAAACCTTGATAATTATTTATCATCTCTATGATGATGGTTATCCATCTTATTTTTTAAACAATTCCTTCTCTATTTTCGAAGATAAATATTTTATGCTTAAAAAACCAATAAAAACCAATGTATATACATTGGATTTTAATTATTTTTGTAGAGAAAATTTTAGTGGCTTGATTTCATAAATTGACTACTCATGTATTTGGAATAGAAGACTTGAACATTTTAATTCTCATTCTATTAGAAAGTTATCTAAGAAAATTTTGATTTATGATTATCATAATATTAGACTTGATAAAAATAAAATATGTAATGCATGTCAAATGAGAAAGAAACCCAAGTCATCTATTAAACTAATTAAATAGGTTTCTAAATTGTGAACCCTAGAACATTTAGACATGGATCTATTCAATACATCCGGAATATTAGGGCTTTCTATAAAAGCATTTTTTATGTATTCATTGATGATTTCTCATGATTTACATGGGATTACCTTTTTAAACATAAAATTACTTCATGTTTAATTTATATTATTTTTAATAATAAAGTAAAACTAATAGAGATGAAAAAATTGTGTCATTGAGAGGTGATTATAAGGGATAATTTTATAATCATGAATTTAACACATATTTACCAAAAGGTGTAATTAAACATACATTATTATACCCCTAAGAATCCTAAATAGATTTTTTTTATTTAAAGAAATAATAGGAACATGTATGAAATGTTTAGAACAATGTTATTTGAATATTAAATGCCTGCATTTTTGGGTTGATGATGTTAACACAACATGCTATGTCATTAATAGTGTAATAATAAGGCCCACTTTATTGAAAAATGATATGATTTATATAATAATAGAAAACTAATGGTAGGTTATGTTAAATGTTTTTTATGAAATGATTATATTTTAAACACCAAGGACAATATTAGTATGTTTGACCCAAAATATGATGAAGGTAATATATATATTCATTAATCTACTTCCAAATCTTATGTAGTTCTCAATAAATGTTAAATTTTTGTTGGAAACTCAACTCAAGTGATGTTTGATAATATTGGTCATTTTAATTTAAAATTATTCATGCCGATGAGTAGAGTTATTCTATTAAGGGCATGATACATAAATCTTTTTTTTATCAAAAATAAGGACGATGATTTAAAACATTGTTATTTTGAACAAAATCATCTATGGGTTGATGTTACTGAAACAAAAAATATGTTATCTAGAAAAATTATAAAACTCAGGTAAAATCGAATAGAAATATTTTTAGGATGTTTAAATGGATAAGTTAGAACTAGAAATAATGAATTAAATCCTTCATATATATATTAATTTTTTTATCTATATCCAAAAACAATAAAAGAGTATTTATTAGATGAAACTTGGGTTTTAGAAATGAAATAATAATTAAACTATGTGAAGAAAAACAAGTTAATATAATTATTTATTAGAGCCTCTAAGAAAATTACAATGGATTTATTAATAGGAATAAAGCTCAGCTAGTTTAAAAAGGTTGAAATCAAGAGTAATTAATATATTATGGGGAAAAATTTCCTTGTTTGCAAGGTTCGATCCCATTAGAATCTTAATAGCATTTCCATCTCATTTTAATTTTTCTTTATATTTTATGGATAGTGAATATTTATTTTGAAATTGGTTTTTAAAGGAGGATATTTCTGTTAAATAGCCTTTTTGTTTTGAAGACACTCATTTTCAAAATAATGTTCTTAAACATACCAATACATTATATGGAATTAAACAAGAACCTATAGAATGGTATAAATGATTATGTTCGTTTGTTTTATCGAATGGTTTTTTAGTAAGAAATGTATAGTCTATATTTTTTAAGAAAATGTCATCTTCATATATTTGTTGTCACAAATATTTTCTCGATGTTATTTTGATGTCAACAAACCAATAATTTTGTATTTATATTTCAAAATATATGAATAATGAATATTTAATGTGTATGATGGTTGAGTTAAAATATTTTATAGGTTTTCAAATTTGTTAATATTATTTTTGGAAATATCTTAAATCAATCACAATACATTCTATTTTCATATAAAAATATTAAACTTCAAAAAATTATGGCGTATACAACTCTTATAAGATCTAACATTAAATATAACTCTGATAGAGTAGAAAAACCAGTTGACAATAATTTATAAAGAGGAATCATTATACTTTTACTATATCATACTACATGAAGTCCAATCATTATGTTTTTAGTATGCCTATATGAAATATTTCAATATAATTCAAAATAATCTCATTTAAGTACTACCATAATAATTTTATAGTATTTGAAGGGAATTGCTTCTCTTTATATAATTTATTCGAAACATTTTATCTTCCCTATTAAATCCTTTCTATCATGAGCCAAATGATGATTGGGATTGTGCTGCAAACAACTCCAATCCCACCTCTCTAGGCCAGGGGCTGGAAACAAGTGTTTATGGCCTAACAAATTCATGGAGGTCATTACCTAAGTACCTATATACATGCACACACCAAAATAAATGAAAAAGTGTAGATAAAAAATGGAAAATATACCACACTACAATATATAAAAAAATATGCATCAATCTCAAAACAATTCAATTATTTGTGTTGTAAAGTAAACTGATAGGTAAAGGGGGAAAAATACACAACCAAATAGAAGAGTTCCACTATATGGTAGTATGTGGAAAATTAAAATAGCTGAGATAGCCCCACTCCTGGATCCCACGTACTTACTACCATACGTGGTACATAAACCTTGTATCCCTAATCTCCTCTAATGTCACAATCAACATGTTCATCATCTGCAAGGGAAAACTAAGTGCGACCAATTCTTGAGTAGGGGTGAGTATAAAAATACTCAGTTGAATGCCCCAAAGGATCAAGGGAGAAGCAAAATATTAAATGAAGTGAGAGTAGTAGATAGAACATGGTACAGTAAAAAAGAGTACAAATCATCCAACAAGAGAGTGGAGTAAACTAATCCAAAACACTAGGTGATAGAAACAGTGATAATATGAACTTATCATCTGGTATTCTCTACCTATACTAGGAGAGTAGACATATCCATCCAAAAGAATCTAGACACAGAAAGTACTGGGCATACCTCGTGAATCATCGTGACTCCTGGAAGGAGTGTAACCAAAACCCAAGGAGTGGGTACTAAAATAAGATACATATATATATATATTCATTGTCAAAGAATCCCAAACAAAATACTGTAAGGGGATCTCCGTCTCATAGATTATCCAAGGAAAATATTTTCAGATAGATCTAGATTTAACCACCAATAGAGCCATGTATCCCTCATGTCTTCTCTAAACACACAAGTCAGAGGGACTCAATCACCACACCATGATACTATCCACTTTGGGTGGGTATGTCTCACCCGCACAATTTTAGGTCACGTGAAAAGGATGAATATAATTGGGGAAAGTTACCCTATTACATATGATTCCAATGTAATGTCGAAATGTGTCACTCCACTAATTCGCTGTCAGAAAGTGTAAACCCAAAGTAGATGACCCACACCTTAGTGTGATAGTGGGGTACCACTTTAATTATTGTCATAGAGTACCCACACTCTAATGAGTCCGGGGGATTAAACTATTTTTCATCGAGGACCCTCTCCCAAGTGTGTTAGAGGGATTCTACTCAGATGTAGCTGATAGAGTACCCACACCCACACCGATGGGGGATTCCTTTGTTATTACCATAGAATATCTATGCATGTGTGCGTCAGGGGGATTCCACTCTCATAGTAGTCATACAGGACCACACCCTTGATGATGGGAAATTCCACACTAGATAATCGAGGAACCACACCCTATTTGGTTGGGGATTCTAATCAAATGGTATTGAGAAACTACATTGGATATCCGAGCTAGATTATAACTCTTAGAAAGTACTAATATGAAAGTAGTATATCCCTACCATTTTCGGATGTTGCCTGAATTTTTAAATCATCTGTAACATCATATGATATATCTATAAATAAAATATAGAGGATAAAATATCATTCTACATGAAGAAAAATCAAGATAAGCTATAGAAATGCCAAAATCCCAGTCCAAAAGTAGGAGATATGAGAGGTAGAAGATTCGTAGTTTGGTACATGGATTGTGTGGGGGCCAAATGATGAGTGGCCCTGCCTCATTTCCTAGTTGTGTACCCAACCACACATGGGTACTAAAAATTGAACAATTACACCTAGGAATACTAGTGTACACCCAGAGTACATAGAAGCTCTAGCCCAAAGGTTTGATGAGAAAATGATTCTCATTGTTTGATTCAAAGGGAAGAAACTTAATTCTACAGAAATGACTCTTCAAAAAGACTTAGATTATCAAACAGATCACACCATCACGATCCTTGAAGAAAAATTCACAAGATAGACTATTCATTTTCTTGATTCAGACTCTCTATAAAGAAATATAATTTCATAGAATTACACAAAAAAAATGCTTCATGGGACCCGCACCACGACCCTAAAACACATAAAATATATTGTTCCATTTTGATCCTCTTAGAGAAGAACCTGATATTGTCCATTCATTCATCCCAAACAGGCATCTAGTGAAAAATCAACATTTCACCACAAACACCCTAATAAGGCCTTGTGGTACACATGCCTCTATTTCAGTTAAACAGACTGAAATATATATTGAAAATTTTGGATTAACTCTAGGGTCACAACGCCTCTGACAACGCATGAATCAGATATATTATACCGATGTACGGTCCGATACAAGTTTCCCGAATAATAATTATTATGATATTATTATTATTAGACATTTTTTTCCATAGATCCTCAAGCATGAATTATAAAAAAGTCCCAATACATCATCAAATGGTCTGTCTTGAAGAAATGGTCATGTTGCCATAGGCGGTACATGAATCAGATGTCTGGTTTGCAAGCTAGGTATGATACAATATTTCTCAATAATAATAATTATATTGTTGTTATTAAACTCAGTTGTTTAATGGAACCAATCCATGAAACCAAAATTTAGAAATCCAGAACTAGAATAAAATATATATCCCAATAATATGAACTTGTGGTCATGGGCAGCATGAAAAATAGATTCTCTTTTTAGGAGTTATCGGTGTTTGGGGAAGCCACGTCCAATCGTAGTCTCGCACGATAGCCTCATCCTGACCTAGCCACTATGGCACGAACTACACCAATATCACCCCCCACAGATCTATTGCCCCATCGTCTTAGTGTCCTATTCCCCTACATCGCCACCTAAAACCTACGGCTGTTGTGGGTTTTACCGTGTGTCTCCACCGTCGCCTCGTGGATCATTTCCAATAGCCACCGACATCATCATGCAAGTTTCGTTTCGTTTTCCATCCTTGGACTACCAGAAATACCTCGGTTTCCCAAATATTATAATGAGAAAATATCTAGACTCCATTGGATGAGACCTTCATATACTCATGCTCTACTCGAATATCCTTCAACGTTTTGATGTGATCAAATGTAGCCCCCACATCTGCTCGATGTTCCCCCTCCTTCGGTGCCCAAAACACAAAACAGTTGTAGATACATAATCCTTGAATAATGACCTTCACAAAACAATTCTTTTCTCGATGATCAGATATTTTTTCAATGTAGCACAAAGTTAGAAAACAAAAAATGTAAAGAATGGTGAAGAACGGAAAATCCAAAAAAATAAAAAAGCATTTATCATTGATAGTTTTTCCATCAATAAATGTTTTCAATGAAATTAAATTTATCAAAAGTAATTTTTATTATCAAAATTATTCAATCAAAGAGGTGTCAAATCTGAATGATAAATCCTACAATTATTTTGGATATATCCTTGAGTTTTCTGCACTCTGATCAATTAGTACCATAATTTTTATCACGATCCACATAGAATTCAGAATAAAATCTCCATATGAATGATAATAGGGTCTCTTACTAGTTTATTTAGGAGGAATGAGCCATTCTTTTCTAATTTACCTTAATATCCTATTTATAGAAAACCGCCAGCGGTCTCATATTCCGAACCTCCTGCGCCCTCTCACATTAGGTCATGTTTAGGTAAAAAATCATTCTAAAATCAACAGCTGTAATGCCTCGACCCCAGTTACCCAGATTCAGTGCACTATTAGAAAACATTGGCATGATCACAAGGGATCAAACCCCGAAGGACCGATCCGTTTAGTAGTCTTGTAAGTTCTAGATATATTAATAAGTTCTACATTACATTATGAAATAAAAACATCCACAACATTTTTCCCCATTGACCACACTTATATCCTTAGACTATACGAGTAGGTAAACCATAAAATATTTCGTTACATCCAAGGAAAAATAAAAAATAGAAAGGGGTGAACTCATATGCTCATTAAGGATAACAATATAGCGGAATCATTCATAAAAAAGCATAAACTATTAAGGCAATGAATAAGACTAAAATATAAGACTTTTAAGCATAAAATTATATATAATACTGCCAATATAAATAAAATAACTATATTTACTTATTCACATGGATATTCTACTAGTCGAAAAATCACATTCAATTTCAATAGAAAATTTCTTAATGATGGAATGCATAATGCTGGACTTCATAACCACATAGTCAAGGCCTTGTGCCAAGAATTAAAAAAAGATATTTCCAAGGCCTTGTGCAAAGACACAGGTTTGTCTCATGAGACATACTGATTCCCCGAGATTCTATAGCAGGCTCCACCTGTCACTTACTAAGTCCAATGCATTTTTCATATGAAAAGGTTTAAACATAACATAAACATTCTTATTAAAAATAGAATATTAAATGCCAATACATTATCCATAAACAATTTATGGTGTAAAAATAAAACATCCACTACCAAACATATCACAAATTCTTTTATAAAATATGGTTTTTTGGTATCATAATCAATCAACTTCAAACATGCTCAGAATCCATCAAAGGATGTTGACATAGATGTAATAAAATCATTTCTAGAGAAATGTCTCTTTCTATTTTGAAATCATTTAAAAGTTATTTTATAATAAAAGAAAAAATTTATTTTAAAAGTATTCTTCTATGATTTTATGGGAAGCTTCGATGATGTTATAATGGCGAAAAATAGTTTCACCTGCCGTATAAGTTAAAAAGAAGACATTCATACATTAATTTTGTCGAAAAGGTCATAAAGTACCCTGTTTCGAAAATGACGGAAAGAATCCTTTCAAAATATATTTCGTCATATAAGGGTATAAATTACTTTGACCCATAGTCTATTAAATATTAAGAATTTTTTGAATTTCATTTTTAAGAAAACCCGGATGTGGATGATAAAGGGGTCCCAGTAGATACTTACGTATTAACAACCTCAAATAGGTAAAGAGATTATAGAATTAACCCTTACCTTATACATTTACTTAGTCAATGTTATGTTATCCTCGTTTATAATATTTAAAACATTGTAATTAAATTATTAAATAACTATATACATAAATATGACATCATATTTAATCCTCTAATATTGCAATGTTAATGATATTTCAGTAGTTTAATTGTTTTGGGTGTTAACTTATTCATTTTCATTTATATATCTGGTTACGTAAGACATTTTTGTTAAGGATAGGATATATTTGATTAATATATAGAATGATATTATGTTCATACACATTATTTTAAATCATAAAATGAAAATTAATATTGAATGATTAAAATGGGGAATAAATCTAATCACGTTCGTGGAAATGGAAATATGTACGTACGCACGAGCGACAATATCATTATATTGATGGTGAAATAATATTTAATTGGATGGAATATCATATATAAAAAATAATTAACATGTTATATTTATTATTTAAATTAGTTATACTAATTATTATACCCATCCAAAATAATGAAGTTTTTGAATAACAAACTACACCACGACAAGGAGACGGAAAGTCATTCGTACGTACGTATGGTGACATTGTCATTTATAGGATGGGTAGAATAACGAATATGGTTGTACCATATTTATAATAACATAAGAATATGTAGAAGGTAATATAGATATTATTTGGTTATGGAATCAACAATGAAATAGGAAGTGGAAGAAGAAAAGAACTTGAAAGAGGGTGGTGAAATTATTACCTCTTCTCCAGGTGTTTCCTTTTGAGTTGACCAAAAATGCTCCTTGGGTTTGCATTCGAATCAAAGTAAGGACTCTAGGTTTATTTGAAGGAATTTGGGAATATATTTGGGCAGGTTTTGGTCCATCCTAATGACTTTGGAAGTCTTAAATTAAGATAATGGGATGTACCCTTTTATAAGAGAGGTGAGATTCACTTTAAGAAAAGCTTGGAATTTTATTTTATAATAAAAACATTCTAGGTTTCTAATGGATTAAAAATAATTTATTTTGAATATAAGGTTGTTAATGGTCTAAAAACTCTCAAAAAAATAGGTTTCAAATAGTTTTAACTCATGATATTAAACTTATCCTTTAGATTTAACGCTTAGTTAAACAGTTTGACATTTACCATGTCTCTTTGTGTTTTTATATTTTATGGTAAATAAACTAACTATCACAAGCCAAGAGAACCCCAAGTGGTTAATTATTAATATATATAACCTTATCTAAGTCTTTTGGCCGATCCTTAGATTTTTTGAAATATTATATCAATTAATAATATAGTATTTCTTTTAAAAACACAATTATGTCAATTTTGTCAATATTTAGTATTTGGTTTTTTTGAAAACCAGAACAGAATGATTACTTCAAAAAAAAATTATTTAAAAAACACTAACATGTCATTTTAACCTATAAATTTAGTGGAATTCATCAAAAGTCTCAAATTTCATTTATTTGGATATTTATAATATCTATTATTTTATTCATTTATTAATAAGGTAATTATTGCATCATCATTATGTCATAAATAAATTAAATTATTTAATGATTAAAATTTTAAAATAATATAAAATTATGTAGGAATATATTTTTATCATTCAATTGAATAAATATAGTTGAATTAATATTGTGTGTAACCCAATATTAAAAACTGTTTATTTATTAGACTTTGAATTTCACTCTTTTAACTCTTCTTTAAATAAAATATTAATAAATGACCTAATCTAATCCAAGTTGGTAAAATGGGGTCATATTTTATTACTAAGGTAGTTTTGGGCCGAATTACACTTATCCAATATAATGAAGATATGTTTTATGGTAATTATAATATCATTTGTACCTGTAATTAACATATTTACTTTTAACCGGGTAAATAAAAGTCAAAAGTTACTATTCCCCAAAAATTATTTTCACCTTATTGAACCACATTTTACTTAATGATATATACTGTGTCTCTCGGATTTTTTAAATTTAACTCGCAGAAGCAGTAAAATTATGTTTTTAAAAAATTTCAAATGCTCTTAAAAGGTGGGTAAATGACGGTAAAAAGATCAAAAAAAATTTATATATCTAAACTTATTATAAAATGACTCCAATATATTACATTCAAAATATATAGGTATTATGTATCTATTTTGAGAAAAAATAATATAAATTAAAATAACTAATTACTTCAATAAAAAGTCGATTTTGAACCTTAATGCAGTCTTTTTCACTATTCATCTAAAATTCAATGTTTTCAGAAAAATACCAAAAATTCACCCTAAGATAATTTTGATAGTTCGAATCCAAAAATGATGTCCATTTTGAAAATTAAAATTTATAAAATTAAAAAATGGGTATTACTATTAATAATGCCTTATTTGATTGGTCGTGATGTGTAAAACTCCAAGTTGCTTACAATGCAAGCTACTGCTTTATTCAAAGGGAAACATACCATGGGAGCTTGGGGTGTTACATTCTCCCCTCCTTAATTTAATTTCTTCCTCAAAAGTTCTATAACATTATTGCATAAAAAGAATCGGTTGGTTCTTCATCATAAGTTAATTGGGTTACCACATTGCCTCTTCCATCTAATGGTTTCTCTATATAATGTTTATAAGATGATTCCACCGGTTTCATAGAAATTGTTATCTAGTATCAAGAATTTTGACAAGCTCTTCACAATAGGACAGTTCAGGTTCCAGTTCAATTTTCTCATAGGTGAGTACATGATGTGGGTCAAGCATGTATTTTCTCAAAAGTGATACATGGAACACATCATCAACTTTGGAGAAACTTGGAGGCATTGCCAAACGATATGCTACAACTCAAATTCATTCTAAAATTTCGAAAGTTCTGATGTATCAGTGACTTAATTTACCCTTCTTACCAAAACATATAATACCCTTCCATGGATATACCTTGAAGAAAACATGGTATCCTACATGAAATTCTATATCCTTCCTTTAGTTATCGGCATAGCTCTTTTGCCTAGATTGGCCTACTTTGATGTGGGTTTGGATAATCTTAAATTTTTCTACTATTTTATCAACAAGTTTTGGTCCTATGAGTTTTCTTTCAACAACATCATCCCAACAAGTTGGTGTGCAACATCGTTTTCCGTAAAACACTTCCTATGGTTCCATCTGAATACTTGAATGGAAGTTATTATTATAGGAAAATTCTACCATAGGAAAATATTGATCCAACATACCTTGAATGTCAAGTGAGAAAGATCTGGATATGTCTTCTAAGGTTTAAATAGTCCGTTCTGATTGTCCATCGGTTTGAGGGTGTTAGGGAGTGCTCAAACAAAGTTTAGTATCTAGGGCCTTCTAAAGACTTTTCCAGAACCATGATATAAAACAGGGATCACAATCAGAAACAATCGATAGAGGTACTCCATGTAGTCTAACAACATCATTCATATATAGTTTTTCCAGACGTTCAGCGGTAAATCATCTCTTATAGCATGACAATGTGATGACTTGGTAAGACGGTCAACAATGACCCATATTGTATCATTCCTTATAGGAGTCTTTGGTATCCCCATAAAAAAGTCCATCATAATATTATCCCATTTTCAATCAGGTATGGGAAGAGGATGTATGACTCTTACAGGTTTTTCCTTTTAGATTTCACTTGTTGACAAACTATATATCTTGACACATAATCCTCAATCTCTCTCTTTATGTTGTCCCACCAAAAATGTTCCATGAAATCTCTATACATCTTGGTGCTCCCAGGGTGTGTGGGGAAATTGGAGCTATGATAATCATCCAACAATTCCCTTTTTAGATCATGATTTTGGGAACACAAAGTCTCTTCCCAAATTTCAAAATTCCATCTTAATATATGAAGTCACTCAATCTCTCATCATTTACATCATTAATGTTCTTTTGAAACTCCACATCATCAATTTCATAACTCTTTCTCCTTTCTAGTAAAGATTTTTTGGAAACCATTTGAAAAAGTATTGATTTTTCACCTTCCATGGTTATTCACATATTCATATTTATTAAATACATGAAAATAAGATCCTTTTCAACTCTCATCATGTTCAAAACACCATGATCCATTCTACTCAAAGCATCTGTCACCTTATTTGCCTTCCTCGTGTGGTAGTGTATTGTGAAATCATAATCACTGAGTAGTTAATGTCATCATATTAATCTCATGTTGTGTTCTTTCTATGAGAAAATATACTTCAAACTCTTGTAATCAGTATAAATATAACATTTTTCACCATAGAGATAGTGTCTCCATATTTTCAGAGAAAGGATTACCGCTTCTAACTCAAGATCATGAGTAGGATTGTTTTTCTCCTGAATTTTTAGCTGTTGTGATGCATATTCCATAACTCTATCATTCTTCATAAATACACAACCATGTCATTTCTTTGAATCATCACTATAGAAAAAAACCCATTGTTCCCAGATGGTAGAGTCAAGATATGGGAATTGACTAATATTCTCCTCAGTTCTGCAAAACATTCTTCACACTCTTTTGCCCAAACAAATTTAACCCAGTTACGTGTGAGCTTGGTTAATGGGTTATCCAAATAGGGAAATATTTTGGATGAAACATCGATATTAACCTGCTAAACCAATAAAACTATATACCTCAGTTATACTCATCGGTGCTGGCCATTATTGGATTTCCATGTTCATTGAAGAATCAACCGAGATTATGTCCTTCGAGAAAATATGGCCAAGAAATGAAATCTCTTGAAGCCAGAATTTACACTTTCTAAACTTTCCATATTATTCATTTCTTCTTAGGGTTTTAAGAATAGTGTGCAGGTGATTTTCACGATCTTTCTAGATTTTTGAGTATACCAAGATATCATCAATAAATACCACTAAAAATTCATAAAGATATTCCTTGAAAACACTACTAATTATATCCATGAACACAGAGGGTGAATTAGTCAATCCAAAGGGCATTACTGTAAACTCATAATGCTCATACCTGGTTTGAAATTTTGATTTCAGAATGTCTTCCTTATTCAAACACAACTGATGATATCTAGATCGAAGGTCAATCTCTGAAAAATATTGAGCCCCATGATGTTGGTCGAATAAATAATAAATGTGATGTAGGGTATACTTTTTCTTTATTATTATAGCATTGTTCTCCCTTAGTCAATGCACAACCTCATAGATCTGTCTTTCTTCTTAACAAAAAGGACTAGGGCTCCCCATGGAGAAACACTAGGGAGAATAAATCCCTTCTTACTAAATTCCACTAGTTGTTTATTTAGATCCTCAAATTACAAAGTTGTTATTATATAAGGGGTATTCGATATGGGGCTTGAACCATGAATTAAATAAATGGAAAACACAATTTCTCGTTCTGGAAGATGTCTAGGTAAATCCATTGGAAATACATCATCATATTCTTGCACAATAGGTACGACCTGTATTCAAAAATTCTTTTCCTCACCCATAGTTTTTTCATTCTCTTCCTCCCAGATAATTTAATTTCGTAGACCTACTAGAGGTGGATCTAGATAAGAATCAGGTTGTGACATTTCTTCTCTAAAGATAAGGTAATCCTTATCATCATCGAAAATTTTAACCTCCTTCTTCCTATAATAAATTTTCATATCATGGTCCAAAATCCAATCTATTCCAAGGATTATATCAAATTCAATAATAGGTATGACGATGAGATTAGCAGATTATGAACATTTACATGCCCTAATGGTAACTGATTCGAAAACCATTTTCGCGATGATACATCCCTTATGTGTTTTGACTAACAACTCCCTTGTTAAGTCAAATTAAAAATTTCTAATTATCTTAGAAAACATGGATGATTTGAAATTATGCGATGATCTAGAATCAAATAAATCATTGGAAAAACTTGAGGAAACCATTAAATTATGTGCCACCACAACTTTAAGAGCTTCAATATCAGCAATAGTGATCACATTAGCTTGGCCATGCTCCCTTGGAATTTTATGAGGTAAGTTACCTTGGTGATTAGAAAATTCATTTACATAATTCCCCTTTTCTCTAAAATTGTATCAATCAACATTGACAGCCTCTTTCTTCCCCTTCAAACCATGATCATGGTGGCCTTTTTCACCACACATGTAATAAACCCCCGTTCCCTTCAGGCAAGTATTGGGTTGTTTCTTCCCACATTTACCACAAGATGGATATTCAGAATTTCCCTTATTCCCCTTATTTCCATTTTTAGAGTGTTTAGTAGATCTCTTTTTCTCTTTCTTTGTTTTAAATTCCTATGACATAGAGAATTCCATTTTTGTCTTGATAGCACATGAGACAATATCTTCGTACGATGAGAAGTATTGGGAGACTAATGCTCGATGGAGAAATGGTTTTAACCCATCAAAGAATCGATCAATCTTACTCCTTAGATAATGTATATAATCTGCTACATTCATTTTTAACCTTGTAAAGTTAGCCTCACACTTTACGACATTCTCATCCTCCTTTTCCCTCAGACTCTGAAATTGTCATTCTATATCAGCTTGATGGCCACAAGGAAAGTATGTTTCTAAGAAATTCTCTTTAAAATACCTCCATTACCTGTTCGAAATTTCTTCATCTTACTTTTTTTTTGATTAATGACCACCATTTTTCTCCATCTCCCGTGTGGTGATAAACTGTTTTGACAACTTTTTACCTTTTTCTACCCCCCAAAGGATGAAATATTTTCTCTAAGGAATTTATCCACTGCTCACCTACTGTTGGATTTGTACTCCCATTGAATGTTAGTGGTTGTTTCCTCATGATGTGGTCTAACATTAATCCTTCGCATTGTGGATCAGGCTGCTCTATAAGGGTAAGGTTATTATTCATAACTAGAGGGATTTTTCCCAGTATGGTGATAAGATGATCAAAAATAGTTGCATCAATTGCACCACTATAATTATCTTCAGTAGGAGGTCAATTCCAACATGGATTATATTTGTTGATATGGTTTCCATTACTTCCACAAGGAGACATTTCTAAAAAATGGAATACAGCATATTAGTTTATGAATTGCAATACATAATTCCAAACTTGAGAAATACTATACATAAATTGATCAGTTTATGGATATAATCCATAATAAGAAAAAAAAATTCCTTGAGGAGGTATATACTCATAAATCCTTTATAATGGTTTGTAAAGAATATGTGAATTGTCCTATGCATGTCCCCCGGGAGTGTCGTAACCAAGAGTGTAGCAAGACCCATTTTCGTGCACCAGTTCCCGTTCAAGTTTAGCTCAAAGCGGTGTTTTCAAGTTTTACCCCAAGGTACATCTGTTCCAGATCCACCTCTACCTGCTCATATATAGATAGGGATGTATTGAATGGAATACTCAAAAAATCTCTACAATAACAAAATCCTAGGAATTTTTTATATACTAGTCCTCAAAATCTATCTTAGGGTAATGTTCTATAATTAGAGTTTTTCTAAATCTAGCTTCCATTGTTTGTACTAAAAATTCTATGATACCAACTGTAATGCCCCAACCCCAGTTACCCAGAGACTTTTCACTATTACATAACATTATCACGATCCCAAGGGGTCAAATCCAGAAAGATCGATCTGTTTAGTAGCCTTGGAGTTACTAGATATATTCCTATGTTTTACATTACATCATGAAATAAAAACATCAACAACATTTTTTCTCCATTGAACAAACATATATCCTTAACCTATCCCTACAGTTCAACCATAAAATATTTCTTCACATCCTGGGAAAAATAAAACATATAAAGGGGTTATCTCAGATGCATTTTAAGGATAACAATATAGTGAAAAATTTCATAAATAAGCATAAACAATTAAATCAATGTATAAGAAAAAATCACAATCCATTCAAAAATAAACTTCTGCATAATATGGGAAATCTAAATAAATTAATTCCATTTACCTATTCAAATGAATATTCTACTTGTTGAATAATCACTTTCAATATCAATTTCGAATTTCATAATGATGGATTGCATAATGCCAGACTTGATAACAACATAGTCAAGGCCTTATGCCAAGAATACAAATAATATTTTTTCAAGGCCTTGTTCCAAAACACTAATTTTTATCATGAGACCTACCGATGCATTGTGGATTTATTGCAGACTCCACCCATCACTAACTAAGTCCAATGCATTCCTCATAGGAAAAGGATTAAACATAACATGAATATTTTTATTAAAACCAGCATATGAAATGTCAATACTTTATCCATAAACCATTAATGGTGGAAAAATAACACATCTACAGTCAAACACATCACAAATCCTTCAATACAATGTGGAATTTTGGTATCATAATCAATCAACTTCAAACATGCTCATAATCAATCAAAGGATGTTGACATAGATGAAATAAAAACCTTTTTAGAGAAATATATCATTATATTTTGAAATCATTTAAATGTTAAATAATAATAAAAGAAAAAATTTATTTTTAAAATATTTTTATAATATTTTATTGGAAGCTTCAACTATTTTATAATGGTGAAAAATAGCCGCACCCACCGTTTAAGTTAAAAATAAGACATTCTTACCTAAATTTTATTGAAAAGTTCATAAAGTACCTTGTTTGGAAAACGACGGAAAGATTCCTTTCAAAACATATATGGTCCAATAAGGGTATTAATTAATTTTACCCATAGTCTAGTAAATATTAAGAATTTTTTGAATTACATTTTCATGGAAATCCAGATGTGGATGATAAAGAGCCCCCAGTAGATACTTACGTATTAACAACCTCAGATAAATAAAGATATTGTAGAATTAAACCTTACCTTGTACATTTCCTTAGTCGATGGTATATTAACCTTTTGTATAATTTTTAAAACATTGTTATTAAATTATTCAGGAACTATACACATAAATATGATTTCATATTTGATCCTCTAATATTTATTTGTTAATTATTTTTCAGTAGTTTCATCGTTTCAGGTGTTAACTAATTTGTTTTCCTTTATATGATTGGTTATGTAATCCATGTTTATTATGGATAAGATGTTTTTTTTATTCATTTACAGATTGATATTTTTTTCATAAAAATTATTTTTAATCATAAAATTAAAATTATTCTTGAATGATTACGAGGGGGAATGAATCTCATCACGTTCGTGGAGACGGTAATTTGTACACATGAATGAGAAACAATATCATTATATTGATGGTGAAATCATAGGTAATTGAATGGTATATAATATATACATAATCATCAACATGTAATATTTATTACTTACATCATTTATACTCATTATTATACCCATCCAATATAATTAAGTGTTTGAATAACAAACTACATCACGACGAGGATACGGTAAGCCGTACGTACGCATGTATGGTGACATTGTCATTTATAAAATGGAAAGAAAAAATATGGGTGTACCATATTTAAATAAATATCACAGTATATAGAAGGTACTGGAAATATTATTTTGGTATGTAATCAACAAATAAATAGAATGTGGAAGAAGAAAAGAACATGAAAGAGGGTGGCAAAATTATTACCTCTTCTTTGGGTATTTCCTTTTGAGTTGATCAAAAGGGATACATAGGTTGGCTTTATGATCAAAGTAAGGACTCAATGTTTATGTGAGGGAAGTTGGGAGGATATTTGGGTAGGGGATGGATGAGCCAAATGGATTTGGAGGTGTGAAATTAAGATAACGGGATGTACCCTTTTATAAGAGAGGTGAGGGTCACTTAAGGAAAATCGTGAAATATTATTTTATAATAAATTCATTTTCGGTTTCTAATGGATAAAAATATATTTATTTATAGGATAAGGTGGGGATGGGTATAAAACCTCTCAAAAAATTGTTGTTATACAGGTTTAGATCCCCATATTAACCTTATGTTTTAGATTTAATGCTTACATAAACAGTTTGACATTGACCACGTCTCTTTGTATTTTTATATTATATGGTTATAAACATACTATAAAAAGACAAGAGAACCCAACGGGGTTAATTATTAATATATATAAAATTATCTAAGTCATTTAGCCTATCATTAGATATTTAGAAATATTATATCAATTAATAATATAGTATTTTTTTAAAAAAATCAATTATGTCAATTTTGACACTATTTAGTATTTGGTTTTTGTGAAAATCATAATAGCATGATTAATTCAAAAAGAAATTATTGTCTCAACCCTAACATGTCATAATAACCTATAAAATTAGTGGAATTTATCACAAGTCTCAAATTGCATTTATTTAGATATTAATAATGTCAATTATTTTATTCTTTCATTAATATGATAATTACTACATCATCATTGTGTCATAAATAAATTAAATTATTTAATGTCTAAAATTTAAAAATAAAAAACAATTATTTATGAAATAGTTTTATCTTTATAATGAATATTTATAGTCGAATTTATATTGTGTTTAACCATATATTAAAAATGTTTTAGTTATTAAACATTGAATTTTAACTCTTTCAACTCTTATTTAAATAAAATAATAATAAAATTCCTAATCTAAACCAAGTGGTCCAAATGGGATGATATTTTATTCCTATGCTTATTTTTGGTCGAATTAAACTTATCCAATATAATTAGGACATGTTTTAGGGTAATTATGATATCATTTTTACCTTTAATTACACTATTTACTTTTAACCATGGTAAATAAAAGTCAAACGTTACTATTCACCAAAAAATATTTTCATCTTATTGAGCCATATTTTACTTACTAATATCAACCGTGTCTCTAGGATTTTTGAAATTCAACTCACAGAAGTGGTGAAAATATGTTTTATTCAAATTTTAAAATGCTCCTAGAAGATGGGTAAAAGACAGTAAAAATATCGATAAAATTATATATATATAAACATATTATAAAATGAATCCAATGAATTAAATTGAACATATATAGGTATTATGTATTTATTTTTACCTAAAATAAAATAAAATAAAATAACTAATTACTTAAATAAATATTTGGTTTTAAAAAATAATGCAGTGCATTTCACTATTCATCCAAAATGGAATGTTTTCTGAAAAATACTCAAAATTTACCCTAAGATAATTGTGATATTCCAAATCCAAAAATTAAGTTCACCCAGGAAAATAAAATTTCTGAAATTTCAGAAGGTGGGTATTACTATTCATAACGGCTAGTTAGATTGGTCGTGGTGTGTTAAAACTCTATGTTGCCTACAACATAGGCTACTGCATTATTCAAAGGGAAACTTAGCGTGGGTGCTTGGGGTGTTACAATGGTGGTCTTGGGTTCCCAATTTGAGTCCCAGGTAAAGTTATTTGATTTAGAATTTGAGATAAAATAATTAAATTTAATAATTTTATTTACAAAAATTCCCTCCATGGCTTTTTCTTCAAAACACTCACACTGACAAATGTTATTTCCCTCTTATGTAAAACGTCACAGTCAGAACACAATAGTGGATTCGAATTTATGATATGAGCTACCATTTGATAGATATAACATTTCCACCACATTCATAGTATACAATATACTAAATATTTTTCTATAATTTATTCCGAGAACAACGGGCCTCGAAATTGCACATCGTCTCAACGGCTATCTCTGATAATATATGTAGAAATATTATAATGACTTACAAGATAAAACTGAGTCTCTACATCATTCCCTCATTCAATCATGTCATTCGAAACAACAAAAACATAGGAAACTTCTTGGGTTACTAGGCTCACACCAATCTCTCCCACTCCAAGAAACCCTCCTGCACATTTCTATGCTTCCACAACTCACAAACCAAGGAGACTGTCCATCTTCTTATGGTATTCTTCTACCAATGATGTGCAAAGTATCATTCATGTATCTCCTCATCTATGACACATGGAAAACATCATTCAGTCACTCCAACATTGGGGGGGAAGTAGGTAGGAAACCTCACTGTTTCTTTTCATGGTCTTGAACGGCTCGAAGGACCTCAGGGGAAACTCACCTCCCCAACCAAAAATAATATGCAATCCCACATCATATCCTCAAATTGCTGGATAGCGTTCTCGGTCTACCCACTGGTATAGGGGTGAATGGTTGTACTCATTTGTGAATGGTTCTCAGATGCCCCTTGTAGGCCTCTCCACAACATCGATGTATGCCCCACGTCATGATCATAGAAAAATGTTGAGGGTACCCCGTGATGCCCTAGGATCTCTAATATGTACAATTTCCCCAAACACTCCACTGAACTCTACTCCATATGAAAGGGAGTGCACCAACATATTAGTCGGTTTACTATCAAAAAGTTGGCATCATGTGCCTTTTTTTTTTGGAAGCACTGGGATGATATTCATGGACATGTGGTCGGATTTTTCATAGTTATTTCAAGAGGTTGTGATGACCTACCCGAACATGGTTCTCAGCCTTCAACTATTGATCAGTGAGGCAGCACGCTATGAACTCAACTACACTACATATATCACTAGTCCCCGAAAACTACCACTGAAGATCCATGTACATCTTCCCCCGTCAGGATGTACAACTATGGGAGAAGTGTGGAACTCTTGCATCACCTCCTCCGACATCGCAACTGGAACCATTGTTTTTCCCTGTAATAAGGTTTCATGATTCTTTAATTCAGAATATCCCTCGGGTGTAGTACCCAAGGATATTTGGTCACACATGATTTACCATTTTATTTCTCACAACCAAGACTCTCTTACACGCATGAGAAATGAAGGATTCACCACCATCGATTGATGAAAACTATACCCTCCTACTCAACCAGGGTCTGCTATAGGGAAGCTAACTACTTAGAAACTTCCAATATTTAGAGATCATGTGACTTCCATCTAATGATATATTTTAAAACAATGCATCTTTATAGAGTATATATGATCTCGAACTCATATCCCTATAGGAATTTCCAACCACCATCGTTGTCATAGATTAAAGTCTCTTTGGGTGAAAATACACCTGAGACATTTGTGGTCTGGGAAAACCACAATGCACTCTCCCAGAAGATAGCGTCTCCACATTCTCAAGGCGAACAGTATTGTTTCAATCCCTAGATAGTGAGTTGCGTAGTTTTGTTTATGGGGTCTCTATCACCTCAACTAGCACATGATCACTATTGTATCAAGGAAGAAGTTGAGCATAAAAGGTACCAAAGAACGGGGCAGGTGAATAAACTCATCCAACCATAAGAATCTAGACACTGAAGGCATGTGGAATATTCCGCATTTCTTCACATATTTTGAAAGAGTGTAATTCCAAATTAGATACTCTGGTGAAATCATTAGTGGCATCTCAATAAAAGAGGATGTTAAGAATTAAAACTCTGTGAACTATGCTAGGACCTTCTTTGACACTCCACTACACAACCCTACCATGAACGCACAAGTTAGGAGGACTCATCCACCACACCTTGGTACTATAATCTTTGGGAAGCACTGACTATCCCTCATGGTTTTTATCACATCACAAAAACACATATCAGTAGGGGAAGGACCCATCTTCCTCATACATTCAATGCTACGTTTAAAAAAAACTAATCCAGGATTTCACCAACGCCCCAAATCAACCAGGTAAAACCTTAATCATGAAGTTTCAAGTAAAGAGTACTTCACATAGAGTATAACAATTAATACTGAACAATGTATAAGTGACATAGAGCATACCTCTATTTATCTAATGATCTGCAGGATCGTAGACATCTAAATATTTGTGTTGTCCATGGTCCCAGCTTCCATCTTCGTTAGCCTGACATGGGCCACCTAGTTGTGGTGGAAATACCTCATATCATCATCCCCCACATCTATCTCCTCCTACTCCTCTTCTAGAACCACCTCCATGGGGCACACCTTGTCTCCACTTGGTAGATCCCTGCTCACGGCGCTGCCTCTAACATGGTGGTCTAACTGCTACCATCCTGGTGTTATCAAAACGTCTGGTCAGGCAGTCTCACACCATGTGGCCTCACCTGGAATAAACATAACATCATCCCTCCCTAGGCTATCCTCATGCTCTATGATTCCTTATCCCCATTTGACTTCATGCATGATACTGATTACAGGGAGTCCTCCTACATCGATATATTGTCACCTAATGACTACTAGATGTAGTAGACATCTCATCTCTCTTTCCCACACTACCAAAACTAGATGTATGATGTACCTTTTGCAGAAATATTTCTATCACCAAATACTTTTCCAGCACCCTAACACTGGTGGGGATGCACATGGGTACTTTGATAGCGCAAATCTCTCTATGGAGTCTCTGGTCAAGCATTAATGATCATAAGTATCCATCATGGATTTTTTCTAGATAGTATCATGCATTGTCTGTGACCCTATTCTTGTATGCTGCCACTATCATCCCTCCCTATTTGAGCTCCAAAGGCTCCCGAACCCGGATGGTGTGCAAGTAGTAGGGGTATTACTCCTGACAAAACAACTACTGGAAGTCTTCCAATGAGTGTGCTAACTCATCGTGTATCTAAGTAACCCAAATCCACTATCATCCATCTACTCCATTGAAATGTCTAGATACCAAAGCAACCATCTGAAATGTCAGTGTTCGAACAATCCTGTAGTGGTTAACCAAAGACTCTAGGAAAACCTCCACTTCCTGAGGGCATTGATCACCACGAAACCTTAGTGGTCTTTAATGTTGGAACTCAAAAAGTGCACTGAACGATCACACATCTGTATCCCACTCTGCAATGACTAATTGATGGTCAATAGGTGGAGGATATTTTATTGGTCCATCTAGTGGAAGGTAGATCATTTAATGGATCCTGAACTGAGGCCTCACCATTCATAGGGTCATCGTCACAAATTGGTGCTTGTATCTGAGATATATGTTGTCATAGAGGTATCTTGATACTTATTAAGGAGTTCCATATAAAAATGAACATATATATATAAACCATAAAGGGGATTTGAATCAATAATTTCAAGCAGGGAATCAATCCTATATGATGCATGTAACAAAGTACCCTTCAACAATTGTCTCAAGATAATGAGTCAACTAGTGGGTAATCAGGGTCCTCGTGAATGTCTATGTCAGCTGCCACACCATCACTGGACTCCCTAATCTAAGATCCCCTCTTGATAAACGTTGAAAAAGTTACCCTAAACCCCACAAATAAGTTTTTATATAAATTTCAGTATGATGTCCAATGGGTCAAACAACCTCTGATACCACTTTTCAAGACCTGAGGATTGATCTGCAACTTCCCCAAGCCCACTTCAATAGGAAAGGGGATGGTGAAAAGCCTTGAAGGCAGAAAAATCTCAGAGAGGCCTTTACCTAAGTACTAGTACACCCACACAAAACCAACTCAATGAAAAAGTGCAATGGAAAAATGAAAAGATACAAAATTTCTATATATAAATCACAAATATACATCAACCTCTATATAGTACATTTATAGGATCTATAAAATAAATTGAAAGGTAAAAGGGGAAAATACATGCTAAACCAGAAGGGTGATAGATCCTGAAAATAAGTGGAAATGTAAAAGAGTTGAGATATCCCCACTCTAGGATCCCAAGATATACCCACCACACATGTTCGAAGCACCCCATATCCCTATGAATCGTTGATGTTACGATCAACATGTTCGTTGTATAAAATTGAACACCATGTGTGGGAAAATATTGAGAAGGGGTTAGTATAAAAATAATCAGTAGGATGCCATAAAATCCCACGGGAGCATAAAATGATGTACAAAAGAGGGGATCATTAGATAGAATAAGGTATAGTAAAAATAGAGTACAACTAAACCCAACAAGAGAATAATGTAAACTCTTCCAATATACAAGGACCTAAAAATGGTGAGAAGAAGAACTTCTCATTGATTCATCACTATCTATATTAGGAGAGTAGACTCATCCAATCCTGAGAATCTATATATAGAAAGATAGTGGCATACCCCGGGAATATTTTCATCTCCTGGAAGGAGAGTAAACAAAACCCAAGTAGTGGATACTAATGTAGGATAAATATATATCCTCAGTCAGAGAAGCCCAAATTAAAGAGAGTATGGGGATCTCCATCTCACAGCTCAACCTAGGAAAAGAGTCAACAACAGTTCCATAAGTAACCACAAATGATACTCATCATCCCTTACATCATCCTTGAACACATTACTCAAAGAGACTCAATCACGACACCTCAATACTATCAACTTTGGGTAGGTATGTTTACCTGTACTATTTTAAGATGCCTCACAAGGACGCATCTTAGTGGAGAGAGTTTCCCCCATTCTCATGAGTCCAAATAAATGTCAAAGAATGTTTGATCACTAATCTATATCCAGAAAGAGTATTCCAAAATAAAGCATCCACATCATAGTGAATCTAGGGTATTCCACTTTAATTGTCATCGTAGAGGACGCACACCCTGATGTGGTAGGGGGATTCCACTACTTTTCATTGAGGACCCTCACCCTAGTGTGTTAGAGGGATTCTAGTACGAATTAACTGATAAAGGACCAATACCCATGATGATGGGGGATTCAAGTCTTATCTTCCTAGAGGAACCACTCCATGGTACGTCATGGGGATTTAACTCTCACAGTAGTCATAGAGGACCCACACCCATGATGTTGGAGGATTCCACTCTTATTGTTGTAGAGGACCAACACCTGGGTGTATCAGCGGGATTCCATTTTCATAGTAGTTGTAGAGGACCCACACCCATTTCAATGGGGGATTCCACTCAAGGTCATCATGGACCCACTCCCCACCTAGTAGGGTAATTCCACTATGAGGGTATCGAGGAACTACACTAGCCATCCCAACTAGATGGTACATCACATAAAGTACAGATATGCCATCACTTGATCAATACCATCATCAGACGTCGCTTGAATATGCATCACATCTAGAATAACATGCTTCATATCATGAAATCCAGTACAAATAGAACCATCATGTTCTACATGAAAAAACAATCAGGATAGTTTACTCATCATCATATATAATTTTTTATTAATAAGCACTCAAGATAGGATACTTATCATGTGGGGACCACATGACAAGTGGCTCTGCCTCATCGCTTGACCGTATACCTAGCCATAGTCAGGTAGTAACTTGTGAAAAAGTGCCTCTAGGCATTCTAACATACTCCCAATGTTCATGCCACCACAGGCCCAAAAGTCCACGAGTGCACGAAGCTTGTTGTTTGATCTAAAAGAAGAAAACATAATTCTATAGACATTCCTTGACAAATATCCCTAGATAATCAAACAGATCACACCATCATGATACTTGTGGAAAAAATTAAGTTAATAGACTATTTATTCCCCCGAAATGGACTCCCAGTGAAGAAATTTCATTTTAGAGAATTGTGCATGAACGCTGCTTCATGGGACCCACACCACTATGCTGAAACACATCAAATAGATTGTTCCATTTTTATCCTCTAAAAATATAACAAGTTATTGACTATTCATTCATCTCAAATGGAAAATAGATGAAAAAGTACATTTCACCACAAACACCCAAATCCGGCCTTGTGGGGCCAACACCTCCATTTATTTTTAAGCACTTGAAATTAGTCTTGTAAATTCTTCCTCTACTACAGGGTCACAATATAACGCCCTAGCCTTAAACCTTACTTAATATTTAGTTGTTACAAGATTCCACATTGAGGATCTTTTCAGGCTTAGAGTTTTGGAGAATTAGATCATAAAACTTATATTACATTCCACATTTAAACAAAGTGGTTACATAAAGTTAATATTCATTTTTTCCCATCAACGGAAACATATTTAAAATAAAACATGAATTATTTCTTGAAACTTCCTTGACACTATCATCATATCATGTACCTTTCACTTGACCTGTGAAAAACATTTCAAAAAACTTGGGATGAGCATAAAAAGCTCAGTAAGGGATATAAAAATATAGAAAAGAAAAATGATTACATGCATACATAAGAATCAATGAAATCATACTTTACTCATGAAACACAAGCACTTTAACATACCGCATCAAATCATAAATAAATCATATAAATCATAAGAGATAAAGGTAACTTGAGGAATTCATAACATTCTTACGTAGGGAGTAACCCTCTTGGTTACGTTTGGAATACCCATCACAGTATATTCGATAAATCTCTTCGGAGAATCCTCAATGTTTAACTCCTTCATGTTCCCCAATGTATTGGAGATCTATATTGGGCTCACCCGCCCTTATTTTATCACGGAACCAACCATCTTCATAATAATTCCCAAGAACCATAACATAATCGTATCACATAAAACATGCATAAAGGAAAAATAACATCTCAACTTTTCAATCAAAAGATATCAATACAACACATTGATATAAAAACATTATAAAAACCATTTCCAATACCAAAATAAAATAAAATTAAAACATGGTATTTATTTTTCTTTTAAAAAATATTTATGGCTTATAGAGGAAGCCAAAACTAAAATAATGGTCACGGCGGCGGAAAATTCGTTGTCGCTTCATACGTATGACAAAAACATTCCCTTTTTTCGTTTAGTAAAATGCTTCGTAAAAAAAAGATTCCTTTTGGATAAACGTAAAAGTAAAAGGGTTTTATACACCGCATAAAATAAGGTTGTGTATAAAACAAAATATGCCTCAATGAATGGAGATTGAGACGAAGTCCCATACTTCGTATCCGACTTGAATTGATTGTTCTTTAATCTCCTGAATAATAAACTTGTGTTAATTTCTACTTTCTTAAGAACATTTTTCAAGTTAATTATTCCTTTTATATCACTTATTACCATGTTATGAACATTATGTAGTCATTTAAGTTAATAACGGTCGTTTTGTCGATATTTGTTACTTGAGTCAAAAGTGAACTTCTTATATTTACAAGTTGTTCACGTAGTCAAATATCCATTATCTCATGAATGATATTCATGATTTATATGCCATATATTTAATATATATCCATTATATACATGCATTTATAATATTACATAATCATTTAGAGGTAAGAAATGAAATGCACCGTTCATGGAGAGGGTAAGCCGTACGTACGCATGAACGCTACATTCATTTCTATTTCATATTTTATGGAATTAAAACATAATAATACATAATAGTATTTTAATTACAGTATACTATCATATATAATATCATTAAATATGTCCTTTATACGTACCCATATGGTATTAACGAATCAAATCACTTTGATGGGGCGGTTGTCCGCACTTCCTAAAATGAAGATATCGCGTTACTCATAATGGTAACTATAATGATATGCCATAAATGAAAAATACAGAAGCTTAAGTAAAACATAAACATATTATATATATAATATATAAATATAGTTTCATCTTAATGGCCAACTTTTAAGGTGATATATGAGTGTCGAACAATCATCATTTCGTGAGGCAGAAATTCACCATCCACGGAAACAATATGTTCTTTAACCATTAGATGTAGGTGTGTGTAAGTGTAGCTCAAATCCATCTTATAAAAACATCCTAGTATATGGAAGATACTTGTTTTGTTACAAAATAAATGAATAATAAGATTTTAGGGGGTTGGAGAAGAAAAATAAAACATAAGAACACAAGAGAAGACACTACCTTAAAATCGGGTAACTCTTTTTGATTTGAGCTCAAAGGCTTCTTTGGGAAGACTTATGCCCAAAGTGAGGCTTATAAGAGTTATAGAGGGATGTGGAGATACACAATGGTCAGGGTTTGTCCGAGCCAAAGGATTTGGAACTGTGGGTAATGTGGTAGAGGTGGGGGCCTTTTACAAGAGGAGAGGAGGGGCACTCTTGGAAAGTAAATAAATAATCCTTTATTTTAAAATGACATTCGGATTTAAAGGGTCCCAAATTGATATAATTCGAGGATACGGTGATAAGGGTTTGAAATATACCCATCCAATAGGTTTTGGACATGTTTAGGTCATAGATTTTACATTATCTTTTCATTTTATTTAAATCCTTTATTAATGAGGTAATCGCTGCATCAACATGATGTCATAAATAATTTAATTTATTTAATGTATAAAAAATTATAAAACAAATATCATGATGTAGGAACTCTTTTTAGCTTTCTAATAAATATTTATAGTCAAAAATATGACTTGTATAACCCCATGTAAAAATTGTTTTAGTAAAACAACTCATGTTTGTGTCATTTTTACTTTTACATTATATAAAAAGTTACTTATATCATTTCCCAACCAAAGTGGCTCCATGGGGTCACCAAGTTGACCCATGGATTTTCTTCGTCGGCCATGACACATACAATGAGGGTAGGACATGTGTCAAGCTCATCTCATGTTATTAAAATATTATTTTTACCTTAAACTACACTAATTACCTCTAATCGAAATTAAAAATATAAAAGTTACTATTCACCAAAAAATTATTTTAATCCCATTGAACCATATTTTTCATCCTAATGACAACCATGTATGTCAGATTTTTGAAATTAAAAACACAGATGTGGTTAAATATCATTTAAACGAAAAATCAGTTTTTATAAGTACCACTTAGTGGTTTCACTATTCATCCAAAATTGAAGTTTTCCAGAAAAAAAACAAAACTTCACCCTAAGCTATATTTGATATTACAAATTCAAAAATGATGTATATTTTAAAAAATTCAAAACATATAAGATGCATTAATAAATTTAATAATTAATTCTCGTTGTCAGAGCAAACATCGTGTTTTTATGAAACAATAAGTATCAAAAGATTGACACTAGTTTATGTCTGATTTCAAAGTGAAGTTAATTCCAATGACCACTATTGGATTTAATGGTAAAAATATATTCTAATTTCACTTTAAAAACAATTCAAAAAATAATCTAATCATATAAATAAATTAGATGAAAAAGCAGTTTTGATGTAAAATGCAGTATTTTTCACTATTCATTAAAAAATGAACATTGTCAGAAAAATACCAAAAATTTATGCAATGTAAATTTCAATGTCCCAATCATAAAGAATATGTTTACTTTGACAAATAGAGATTATAAAATTGTCCAAATTTTGATTTAACAATTGTTTGCCATCAAAAGGTAGTAAAACAATCTTTTGAAAATATTAGTGTATTCCATGCTTAAGATTGGATTTATTCTCATTTTAAGCCTCTAAAACACTATATAATTCACTAGTAGACATAAATAAAAATATCTATTATTCATTACTTACTTGGGATGTTACATCCTTCCCCCCTTTAGAAAATTTTGTCCCGTAATTTATTTACTTATCGAATAAATGGGGGTATTTATCCCCCATCGCATTTCCATATTCTCACGTTGCCTCTTCAATCATGTGTTTTTTCCACAAAACCTTTACCTAATGAATAACCTTATTACGTAACACTTTCTCCATGTGATCAAGAATCTAGACTGGTTGTTCCTCATAAGATAGGTTCTCTTCCAGCTGGACTACCTCTGGACTCAAAACATGAGATGGATCTGGCATATACTTTCTCAACATCGATACATGAAAAACATTGTGTACCTGAGATAAACTCGGAGGTAAAGACACTCGGTAAGAAACTGATCCAACTCTCTCCAGAATTTCATATGCTCCAATGAACCTTGGACTCAGCTTTCCTTTCTTACCAAATCGCATCACACTTTTCCATGGTGATACTTTGAGAAAAACATGATCACCTACCTCAAAAGAGAGATCCTTCCTCCTATTGTCCGCATAACTCTTCTGCCTGCTCTGAGCTGTTCTCATGTGTTTCTGTATTAGCTGAACTTTTTCTGCCAACTCTTCTACCAATTCTGGTCCCATAAACTTCCTTTCACCCACTTTCTTCCCAGAAAGCTGGAGTTTGACACTGCTTCCCATATAACGCCTCAAATGGTGCTATCTGTATATTGGAACGAAAACTGTTATTATAAGAAAATTCAACCAAAGAAATATGTTGGTCCCAACTTCCCTGATAATCCATCGAACAAGCACGTAGCATATCCTCCAAGGTCTAGATCGTTCGTTCTGACTGCCTATCTGATTGAGGATTAAAATCTGTACTAAAAGTTAATTCAGTACCCAACAACTTCTGAAGGCCTTTCCAAAAGTTAGAAGTGACCCGGGATCATGGTAAAATACAATGGAGAGAGTAACTCCATGCAACCTGACTATATCTTTAAGGTAAAATCGAGAAAGTTGATCTAGAGAGAAAGTATCTCGAATAGGAAGGAAATTCGCAGATTTAGTCAAGAGATAAAAAATAACCCAGATTTCATTATTACCTCGAGATGTCTTCGGTAATCCCACAAAAAAGTCCATGGATATATTCTCCCATTTCCACTCTGGAACTGGTAAAGGCTGAGGAATCTCTTTCAGTAATTGCCGCTCTACTTTAACCTGTTGACAAGTCAAACACTTCACAGTAAAATCAGCAATATATTTTTTCATTCCATCCCACCAGTAATACTTCTGAAGATCTCTATACATTTTAGTACTACCATGATGAACTGAAAACGGAGAACTATGAGCTTCACATAACAACTGTCTCTTCAACTGTGAATCACAAGGCACACACAATCTCTTCCCAAATCTCAAAAAACAATCACTATCAATGTTGAATTCATGAAACTTACCTTTCTGAACCAGATCTACCTTTTTCTACAACTCACTATCTTGCTTCTGTGCTTGCTTGATTCTGTCTGATAGAGATGATCTCACTGATATCTGACAGAAAAAAGAAGAACTTCCTACACCAACAACTTCTATGCCAAATTTCATCAAATCAAAAGCCAAAGGATCTTGTTCCAAATGTAGCATTGTTAATGAAGCATTACTTTTATGACTCAAAGCATCAGCCACTTTATTTGCTTTTTCCGGATGGTGATGAATTGTACAATCATAATCCTTGATTAATTCCACCCATCTCCTCTGTCTCATGTTCAACTCATTCTGAGTGAATATATACTTTAAACGTTTGTGATCAGTATATATTTCACACATTACTCCATACAAATGATGCCTCTAAAATTTTAAAGAAAAAACAACAGCAGCTAATTCCAAATCATGTGTAGGGTCATTTAACTCATGAGTTTTCAACTGACGTGAAGCATAAGAAATTACCTGATCATTCTGCATAAGGACACAACCATGTCCTTTCAATGAAGCATCACTGTAGGTAACAAACTCACCATTCCTGGAAGGTAGTTCCAAAACTAGATCATTCACCAATCTTCTTTTCAGTTCCTGAAAACTATCATCACATTCTTTTGTCCAGATAAACTTAACACCCTTCCGAGTTATCTTCGTCATTGGACTAGATAACTGTGAGAAATTTCTAACAAACCTTTGTTAATAGCCTGCAAAACCAAGGACGCTACGAATCTCAGTTACATTTGTGGGTCTTGTCCATTCTTCAACAACCTTTGTTTTTGCAGGATCAACAGTTATCCAATCTTTTGAAACAATATGACCAAGGAAAGAAATTTGTGGCAACCAAAACTCACACATGCTGAATTTACCATAAAATTAATTTTATTTTAAGGTTTGAAATATAACCCTTAAATTTCATTCATGCTCCTCTTTACTTTTAGAAAACACCAAAATATCATCAATGAAAACAACTACAATCTTATCCAAGAACTCATGGAAAATTAAATTAATTAAGTCCATGAATACAACAGGTTCATTGGTTAGCCCAAAAGGCATTACTATAAATTCATAATGGCCATATCTTGTACGAAACACAGTCTTCGGGACAGCTGCATCCCTTACGTTCAGCTGACGGTACCTCGATCTCAGGTCAATCTTTGAAAAATACTGAACTCCCTGGAGCTGATCAAACAAATCATCGATATGAGGAAAAGGATATTTGTTCTTAATAGTGATGTTATTCAAGGCACTATAATCAATGAAATGTCTAATAGAACTATATTTCTTTTTAACAAATAAAATAGGATCACCCCATGGTGATGTTCTAGGTCGAATGAAACCTTTCTCTAAAAAATCTTGCAATTGCTCCTTAAACTCTAAAAGTTCAATTTGAGCCATTAGATAAGGGGGTTTTGAAATTGGCTTAGCATCAAGAACTAAGTCAACAGTAAACTCAACTTCCCGATCTGGTATTATTCCAGGAAACTAATTAGGAAAACATCAGGATACTCATTTACCACTGGCACGTCATTTATCTGAACAGTTCCCTTATTTTCAACAATATGTGCAAGGTAACATTCATTTCCATCTTTTACATGTTTCTCATCCTCCTGATATGTTAACAAGAGTAAGGGTTCATTCTTGTACACCAACTGAAATTATTTCTGAAAAGAAACTTCTTTAGCTCTACAGTCTATCTTAGCAAGGTATATAGAGAGCCAATCCATACCCAGGATAACATCAAACTCTACTAGAGGTAGAACAATAATGTTTGCAAGTAGGTTCTTTCCACAGACAAGGATAGGAAGATTCTTATAAATTTTTTTGCCTCAACATTTCACCTAGCTGTTTTTACCTCAAGTTCAGGAGTCATTTCTTGAGATGGTATTCCCATTTTACTAGAAAAGGTTTCAGAGATGAAAGAATGTGTAGACCCCAAATCAAACAACACACTGACATAATCTGAAAAAACAAAGTACCTGATACAACTTCATTTGATGGCCCGACATCTGCTGAGGTAGTTGCAAAGGATTTCACCACCCCCTTCTTCTTGTAGTCTATCTGCTTCCCATCACTCAAGATCTTTGTCGGACACTCGTTTGCATAGTGACCCATCTCATTGCACTTAAAACATTTCACTAACTGTAAATCAAATTTGGTCTTACCATCACCCAGATCTTTTTCAGTGCAATCACGAGCCTTATGTCACATCTTACCGCATCGGTAGCACGTTCCAGAATTCAGAAGACATTCCCCAGCATGACTTTTTCCACATTTATCACAAACTGGAAACTTAGTTTTCTTACCATCAGACCTTTTTGAAGAATTCTTCCCTTTCTCCTGCCACCTCGGTCTCTTCTTCTGTTGGTTGTTATAGAACACTTGATCATCAGAAAACTCTATTTCCACCTTCTCAGCAAATCGAACAATCTTTTCATAACTTTTGAACTCACGAGAAGCTAAATCCCTTCATTATTTTGGCTTTAATCCTGAGTAAAAATGATTGATTTTACTATCAAGGGCTCAGATAAAATTTGGAGCATACCTTGCCAATCGAGTGAACCTTTCTTCATTGGCAGTCACTGAGTCTTCCTCTTGCCTCAATTCCAGGAATTGTTTTTCAATCCTAAGTCGAACAGCCTTAGGAAAATACTTCTCAAGAAACATACCTTTGAATTCATCCCAGTAGAGAGCATCAATCACATCAGCATCCCTGATATTTCTAACCATTGACCACCACTGATCTGCTTCACCCTCTAAACGGTAAATAGCAAGACTAACCTTTTGATTGTCTGAACACCCCATGACATCAAAAATATTCTCCAGTGCTTTAATCCACCCTTCAGCTTGCACAGGGTCAGATGATCCTCTGAATGATGGGATATGTTGCCTCATGAAATGTTCCACCACTGACACGTTCCTCTGCGGTTGATCTAGCTGATCTCGTGCATGGATTCCACCTACATTTATCTCTTAAGTCAATTGCGCCATTACTATAACAAACTGTTCAGTTCCAATTCCGACCATCTCAGGATGATGATTTGGAAGGTTATTTCCTTCTGTATGCCTTCCTAGCACTACTTCCCTATTTCCTCTATGGAAAACCATTCTGAAAAATGGGTCTTATATGAAGCAACATGGTGATATTTAAATGCTATATCATTTCAATTTGACCATAAAAAATATTTTTGGATAATCATTTAATAAAATTCTAACTCCTAATGTTATCTAAACCAACCTCTGATACCAACTATAAGGCCCCAGCCATAAACCTTACTTAATCTTGAGTTATTACAAGATTACACATTGAGGATCTTTTCAGGTTTAGAGTTTTAGAGAATTAGATCATTAAACTTTAATTACATTCCATATTTAAACAAAGTGGTTACATAAAGATAGTATTCATTTTTTCCCATCAACGGAAACATATTTAAAATAAAACATGGATTCTTTCTTGACAGTTCCTTGACATTATCATCATATCATGTACCTTTCCCTTGACCTATGAAAAACATTTCAAAAAACTTGGGATGAGCATAAAAAGCTCAGCAAGGGATATAAAAATATGGAAAGGAAACATGAGTACATGCATACATAAGAATCAATGAAATCATACATTACTCATGAAACACAAGCACTTTAACATACCTCATCAAATCCTGAATAAATCATAGAAATCATAAGACATAAAGGTAACTTGAGGCATTCATAACATTCTTACTTAGGGAGTAACCCTCTTGGTTACTTTTGGAATACCCATCACAGTATATTCCCTAAATCTCTTTGGAGAAACCTCAACGTTTAACTCCTTCGCATTACCCAATTCATTGGAGAGCTATATCGGGCTCACCCGCCCTTAGTTTATCACGTAACCACCCATCTTCATAATAATTCCCAAGAACCATAACATAATAATATCACATAAAACATGCATAAAGGAAACATAACATTTCCACTTTTCAATCACGAGATATCAATACAACACATTGATATAAACGCATTATGAAAACCATTTCCAGTACCAAAATAATGGAAAAGTAAATCATGGTATTTAATTTTCTTTTAAAAAAATTTATGGCTTGTAGAGGAAGCAGAAACTCAAATAATGGTCACGGCGGTAGAGAAGTCGTTGTCGCCGCATACGTATGACAAAAACATTCTCTTTTGTCATTTAGTAAAATGCTTCGTAAAAAAATATTCCTTTTGGATAAAGGTAAAAGTCAAAGGGGTTTATACACCGTATAAAATAAGGTTTTGTATAAAACAAAATATGCCTCAATGAAAGGAGATTGAGACGAAGTCCCATACCTCGTATCCGACTTGACATGGTCGTTCTTTAATCTCCTGAATAATAAACCTGAGTTAATTTACACTTTCTTAAGAACCTTTTTCAATTTCATTATTCCTTTTATATCACTTATTACCATGTTATGAACATTATGTAGTCATTTAGGTTAATAACGGTCATTTTGTCGATATTTGGTACTTGAGTCAAAAGTGAACTTCTTATATTTACAAGTTGTTCACGTAGTCAAATATCCATTACCTCTAGAATGAAATTCAAGATTTATATGCCATATATTTAATATATATCCAGTATATACATTAATTTATAATATTACATAATCATTTAGTGGTAAGAAATGAAATGCACCATTCATGGAGACGGTAAGCCGTACGTATGCATGAACGCTACTTTCATTTCTATTTCGTATTTTATGGAATTAAAACATAATAATACATAATAGTATTATAATTAAAGTATTCTATCATATATAATATCATAAAATATATCCTTTATACATACAACATATGGTATTAACGAATCAAATCACTTTGAGGGGTCGGTAGTCCGCACTTCCTAAAATGAAGATATTGCGTTTACTCATAATGGTAACCATAAAGATATGCCATAAATGAAAAATACAGAATCTTAAGTAAAACATAAACATATTATATATAATATATAAAAATAGTGACATCTTAATGGCCACCTTTGAAGTTGATATATGAGTGTTGAACAATCATCGTTTCGTGAGGAAGAAATTCGCCATCCACGGAAACAATATGTTCTTTAACCATTAGATGTAGGTGTGTGTAAATGTAGCTTGAATCCTTATTATAAAAACATCCTAGTATATGGAAGATACTGTTGTTGTTACAAAAGAAATGAATAAAAAGAGTTTAGGGGGTTGGAGAAGCAAAATAAAACATAAGAACACAAGAGAAGACACTACCTTAAAATCGAGTAACTCTTTTTTATTTGAGCTCAAAGGCTTCCTTGGGAAGACTTCTACCCAAAGTGAGGCTTCTAGAAGTTAGAGAGGTATATGGGGAGAAAACATGGGCATGGGTTGGCTGAGCCAAAGTCTTTGGAAGTGTGGGTAAGGTGGTAGAGGTGGGGGCCTTTTATAAGAGGAGAGTAGGGGCACTCTTGGAACGAAAAGAAATGTTCCTTTATTTTAAAATTACTTTCGGATTTAAAAGGTCCCAAATTGATATAATTAGAGGATAAGGTGATAAGGGTTCTAAATATACCCATCCAATAGGTTTTGGACATGTTTAAATCATATATTATACATTATCATTTCATTTTATTTAAATCCTTTATTAATGAGGTAATCGCTGCATCATCATGATGTCATAAATCATTTAATTTATTTAATGTCTAAATAATTATCAAACAACCATCATGATGTAGGATATATTTGTATCTTTCTAATTAATATTTATAGTAAAAAATATGACTTGTATAACCCCATGTAAAAATTGTTTTAGTAAAACAACTCATGCTTGTGTCATTTTTACTTTTACATGAAATAAAAAGATATTTATGTCATTTACCAACCAAAGTGGCTCTATGGGGTCCCCAAGTTGACCCATGGATTGTCTTGGTCTTCCATGACACATCAAATGAGGTTATTACATGTGTCAAGCTCATCTCATATTATTAAAACATTATTTTTACCTTAAACTACAATAATTACCTCTAATCGCAAATAAAAACATAAAAGTTACTATTCACCAAACAATTATTTTAATCCCATTGAACCACATTTTTCTTCTTAATGACAACCATGTATGTAGGATTTTTGAAATTCAAAACACATAGGTGGTAATATTTCATTTAAACGAAAAATCAGTTTTTATAGTACCACTCAGTGGTTTCACTATTCATCAAAAATTGAAGTTTTCCAGAAAAATTCAAAAATTCACCCTAAGATATATTTGATATTATGAATTCAAAAATGATGTCTATTTTAAAAAATTCGAAACATATAAGTTGAATTAATAAATTTAATAATTAATTCCTGTTGTCAAAGCAAACAACGTCTTTTTATGAAACAATAAGTATCAAACGATTGACACTAGTTTAAGTCCGATTTCAAAGTGAAATTAATTCCAAAGACCACTATTGGATTTAATGGTAAAAATATATTTTAATTTCACTTTAAAACCAATTCAAAAGATAATCTAATCATATAAATAAATTAGATGAAAAAGTAGTTTTGATGTAAAATGCAGTATTTTTCACTATTCATTAAAAATGAACATTGTCAGAAAAATACCAATAATTTATCCAATGTAAATTTCAATGTCCCAATCATAAAGAATATGTTTATTTTGAAAAAATTGAGATTATAAAATTGTCAAATGTTTGATTTAAAAATCGTTTTCCATCAAAAGGCAGTAAAAAAATCTTTTAAAAATATTAGTCTATTCCATGCTTAAGATTTGATTTATTCTCATTTTAAGCTTCTAAAACACTATCTAATTCATTATTAGACATAAAATAAAAATATCTATTATTCATTACTTACTTCGAATGTTACACAAAATCCCCTATACTGTGTGTCAATGAGATTTCTTATACCGACATATGGTTTGATAAATGTTTTCTGAATAATAATAATTTTATTATTATTATTATAATCAGACATTTTGTTCCACTAATCATTGAGATAAAAATTATAAAAAATTCCAATAGCTTCAAAAGATACACCTCATATAAAGAGTCCAGTTTACACAGACGGAACATCAATCAGACTTATGGTTTTTGTAGAGACCCAAATCTTGACGTACATGGAAATTACATTACTTTTGTAGAATACTTAGTACATAACAAAAACACACACACAAGGACCGTAATAGTTTAGTGTCTTTGGAAACTCGGAATATAATCTTCTAATCGTGGTGAAATATCTTCAACATATCCTATAAAGATCTTCTTTTTTTACCTAAAACCATTATTTATATCCTGTGGAAAATAAAACATAAAAGGGTGAGCTCAAATGCTCAGTAAGGGTAAACAAAAGAAATATCAATCACATCATATTCATAAGAACATAACATTTTGGAAATCTTAACCTGCAAAAGAGATCATAATATCATAACATGGGATAAATCATAGTAGTGAAATGTAATCCCAATAATCATAAATTAAATCATTAAACTTTGTGCCATACACACATAATCATAGAGAATCATTTCTTATTAGTCAAGACTCATTTCCAAGACTATCTTAGTGGACAAAGTCCATTTCTGAACCGAGTTCACTCCACGTTTCAGTCATGTTTCACTGAACCTGTTTAACCTGCCGTTCCAGCCATGTCTATTTCATGATATATAAAATCTTTACCCAATGCATTTGAGGGAGATATAGGTCCCACCCATCTCATAATGATACCATTCTTATGTGTGCCACAAAATCATAAACCATACATCATTGCATAACCCATGTAATAAAAATGGGAATCTTAAACATCGGGACATCATAAAACAATTCATATAAGATAAAGGATATCATAAAAATAATTCCATCACAACATAATCAAATCAATGTAATAATAGGGATAGAAATAGAACCCTTTATTATCTTAGATGGAAAATAATTTTGATAAAACACTTAAACTCCATTCTTGAGGAAAATATCCATTCTACTTCAAAAACACTTTTCCTTTCTTAACATGTCATAAAATTCTAAACTAAAGGATGTTGATTAAAAATAGACTTGAAAAATTGTAAAGGAAGCTTATTGGAAATAATTTTTTAAAAATCAATTCAAGCCGTATAAGAAAAAAAACATTCTTCTCGTACTTTTGTCGGAAACGTCAAAAAGTACCTCGTACGAAAAAACAACAAAAGATTCCTTTCATATATTTTACTAAAAACTCACTGAAGGTTAAAATTGTATTTAAACAATTTTATGTGTATGGAAATAAAATTACATATTGAGAAAACATGGATGTGGATGATAAAATATACCCCAGTAAATACAAAAGTATAAACAATCTCGGATACAAATGAGATTGTGATATTTTCCCTTACCTTAGGTCTGATTTGCTTCGTAAGTGTCCGAACCACCTGTATAATGATTTAAATAATGTCATTGACTTATTCCAGAATCATAATAATTTGTATGATATCATATATGGTTCACTTAAGGCTTTATATTACTCGTTCTTTTGTAAATTCCATGTTAAAGAGCGTTTTGGGTAAAATTGTTTCATTTATCGTCCGTCTTTTGACTTGTAATTATTCATATGATTAATTAGATGATGATTACTTAATTCCAGAATATAAAACATGATTTATATATAATATATATTCAGAATATATATATATATATATATAATAGATCAGTAAATGGAAAGAAATACACCGTTCATGGAGACGGTAGACCGTACGTACGCATGAACGCTGTTTTCTTTTCCTTATTGAGTTGAATAGAATTAAGTAGATGAAATACATATATATACAAATAAATCCAATATCATTATTATGTCATATATTTCATGATTACTTATTACATATACTTTATAATCATTCATGAATGGTTAACGTGGAGAATGAATCTCATCGAGTCGTGGAGACTGTAGTCCGTACCTACGAACGAGCGATGATATCGTTCTCATGATCGTGGAATTGTATTGGAGTGTATGTATACTATTTCAGAATCAATATCACTTTATAATAATCATATATAGTTATTATTTACACCATTATATCCATCCAAGTAAGGTGGTGGTGGAAAATAGATTACACAATGGCGTGGAGACGGTATTCCGTACGTACGCACGCGCGGTGATTTCATTTTGCGTAGGATGGATAGATGGTGAAATAAGATTCTTTCATACTTATAATAACATATCATTATATTATTCATACTCATGTTATTACTTAATAATGAAACAACCTAATAATAAGAAGTGGAAGAAGAAATAAATTTGAAAGAATTGGTAACAGACATTACCTCTTCTTTGAAGCGCCTCTTTGAGATCTCCTTTTAGGGCACCAAAATTGGTCTTTGTGGAAGACCATAACCTCTAGGATGTTTCTAAGGAAGTGGAGAAGAGAATTTGGCAAGGGTTGGCCGAGATTGAAGGCTCAAAGTGGTGTGAGTAAGAGAGGGAGGAGGTGCCCTTTTATAAGGGAGGAGAGGGGCTCCTTTGGAAAAACAAAAAATATTATTTTATTATAAAGTCAAGTTCGGTTTTAAATAGCTCCAAATTGATTTATTTCGAATCTAAGGTGGGGATGGGTCGAAATAATCTCATCCAATATTATTTAGCCATGTTTAGGTTCCTATTTTAACCTTATCATTTATATTTAACTTTAAGTTAGATAATTTTACTTTTACCATGTCTTTTTGTGTTCTTACTCTATAAGGTTAATAAACTTACTATAAGAAGCCAAAAAAACCCCAAGTTGTTTATTATTAATATATATAACCTTATATAAGTCATTTGGCCGAACCTTAAATTTTTAGGAATAAAATAACAATTAATAATATAATATTTGTTTTAAAAACGATTTTATGTCAATTTTGACACTATTTTGTAATATATTTTTGTGAAACTCATAACAAAATGATTAGTTCGAAAAAAGATAGTTAAATCAATAATAATATGTCATATTAACCTAGAAAAGTAGTGTAATTCCTAAAAAGTCTCAAATTACATTTATTTTGGTATTTATAACATCAATTAGATCAATATTTCATTAATAAGATAATTATTGCATCATCTTTGTGTCATAACTAAATTAAATTATTTAATGTCTCAAAATTACAAATAAAATACCATTATGTAGCAAATAGTTTTATATTTCTAATGATTATTTGCAGTTGAATATATCTTATGTATAACCCTATATTAAAAATGATTTACTTATTAGACATTGATTTTAACTATTTTAACCCTTCTTTAAATAAATTAAAAATAAATGTCCTAATCTAATCCAAGTGGGCCTAAATGGTCATATTTTAATCCTAAGGTTTTTTTGGTCTAATTACACTTATCCAATAGAATTAAGACATGTTTTAGGGTAATAATAATATCATTTTTACCCTTAATTACCCTATTTACTTTTAACCGTGGTAAAAAAAAGTAAAAAGTTACATATTCACCAAAAATTATTTTCATCTCATTGAACCACATTTTACTTACTGACATCAACCATGTATCTCGGATTTTTGAAATTCCACTCACAGAAGCGGTAAAATTATGTTTTATGAAAAATTCATTTTTTTAACTACCACTTAGTGGTTTCACTATTCATCAATAAAATGAAAGTTTCCAGAAAATACCAAAAATTAGGCCTAAGCTATATTTGATATTTTGAACTCAAAAATGATTTCTATTTTACCAAATTCAAAACATATCAGTTGTATTAATTAATTTAAAAATTAATTCCCGTCGTCAAAACAAATAGAGTGTTCTTAAGAGATAATAACTATCAAAAGATTGACACTTGTTTATGTCTAGATTAAATGTGAAATTACATCTAATAACCAACATTGTATTAAATTGTAAAAATTTATTCTAAATATACATTAAAACCACTCAAATTAATAAATTATCACTATTAATTATTTCTATTAAAAAAGTTGTTTTTAATTAAAATTTAGTAATTTTCACTATTCATCAGAATATGAAAGTTTTCCAAAAAGTACCAAAATTTCACCCTAAGCTAATTTCGATATTCCGAATCCAATAATGAAGTCCATTTTGAAAAATAAAATTTACAAAATTTCAAAAAGTGGTTATTACTATTCATAACGGCTAGTTTTAATAATATTTTAATAGTTTATCATTGTTTAGCGAAACTCGGTATTGCGTACAACACACGCTATCGCAGAAGGTCGCGCTTGCGTGTAATGCAAGCCATGTCAGGGTTGCGTGTTGTGCAAGAATCCTTCATTGTTTCTTATAACATAATCCAACCATATTTCATTCATACATTGAATATATATATATATATACTCAATGTTGCGTAGAATAACTATTATCAAAATTGTGTGTAACACGATCCAAGAATAGTGTTGCGTATACTGCAAGCTAATACGGTGTTGCGTATAGCGCAAGGTAATATTGGTGTAGCATACAACACAAAACATTAATGAAATTAAAAGAATATTTTTCATAAAATATCGGGGTGTTACATTCTACCTCCCTTAAAATGAATTTCGCCCTCGAAATTCGTCGGGGTTATAAATGGGTTACTACTCGAAAGTTTGATTAATAGAAACCCACATCGTAAAAAGGAATACCCAAACATGGGTTTAAAAACTAACATATGAAATGTAATGGTTACCCAAATTAACTCATCACTAGGTTTCCACATAAGAGAACATAGGTGAAAATATGGATATGGAAAAAAAATCTAACCATCAAGTTCCTATGGAGAGTGTTAGAGAACATGGCTATGAAATAGCCAATAATCAGAAAGCCATAGATTTGGGATGATCTAAGGTAACATCTGATTCATCAGATATAAGGGCACCAGGACAACATTTTTGGTTTTCAAGATCATTTCCCTAAAGTTGGTGAATTAAAAGAAATACTTACATGATTTTGGTATAATTTCACTCTTGTTCGTGCTTCGAACAATTTCCACTTCATCTCTTAAAGAAATGAAGTTGAATTTGTTATTCATGAAGTGTTAATAGTTCATGTGATAGAATGATGGGTCATTCCATCTGTTTCAAACAAAATTTTCGCAAAAGTTATCAAATATACATAAGTCCATCTATGGTGAGGTTAATCGTATACGTTTCAAAAAATGAACTTATACTTAATATATCATACCGCGTAATAAAATAAAACTAGTTTCTACTAACCAGGGACTTCCTGTAGGCCAGTGGTAGGCGATAAAGGCCAGTCGCACTTTGGTTGTGGGTTCGATTCCCACAGCCTTGTCCGACGCGATGGGTTGTCGCCCGTCCTGTAGGTTTTCCTTTTTCTATAGGTATATTACTATAAAATCCCATCAATAATATCGAAAAATGTTCTATCCTAACTTATGTCCAACATAATCTATTCCAATCTTTAGGCTTATCTAAAATACTTTGGTCCAAGCTCATAGTATAAAGAAAATGATTACTTGAAATGTCACATAACAATCACACGAATGCCATCATTTATACCCCATATATCATAAGATATATCTTGTTGGTCAAATTACAAACATGTGAATACCTAAATCATGTATTCTCTTGAAGAATGAATACCCATTAATTGAACCATTGTGAAAACATGAATGCAGTCAAAAGATAACTCTTTCCACATACCAAAATCCAAAAATTCTATATACTCAAACCATGATATAACCATCTCTTTATTTCAGTCATGATCTCATGAATACAGTCAAACATTTCATTTTATCGTTTTCCTTTCATTATGCGCATATCATCTTTTTTTCCAAAAATATATCAATCACATTCTATGGTTACCGGTACCATTGAAAACCACAGTAGACCAATACATAAATATTCCAATATTCCACGATACTATATACAACATTATTTTGGAATCCAATTACATAAACACTTAATCATTCCACCACATCGTTGTCATATTCAACATTGCCAATAGTGATCGCATGTGACTTCCCTTTGTCCTTTGGCGTAAGTGGTTGCTCATGTCGATCATCACTAACCCTTGGATTAGGGAATTTATTTGCATAATGCCCCATTTCCTTGCACTTGAAGCATTGAAGTGTTGGTGGGGCGTTCTCTGTAGTATTTTCTTTATTCACATCATTAGAAACCCTTTTTCCATTACTTCGACACTCAGCTGGTCGATGACCATCTTTTCCACACTTAAAACATTTTCTAGTCCCTTTAAGACAATCTTCACCATGCTTATTTCCACACTTTGAGCATAAGGAAACATTCATCTTCTTTTCACCATTATTCTGAGATTTATCCTTGAACTCTATCTTTCGTTTCATGTCAAAACTATGAGATGGATAAGTAACACCAACTTCCATTTCTACCTTGATAGCACAACACACAATTTCTTCATAGCTACTGAAGTCTCTTATATCTAATTCCCTTCGATGATTTGGTTTTAAGCCACTAAAGAATCAATCAACTTTACTTTCAGGTTGGATGATAAATCCAGATGCATACCTGGAAATCCTTGTAAAATTCACTTCATATATACCAACAGATTCATCATCCTTTTGCTTTAGTTCAAGAAACTCTGTCTCCATCTTTGTTCAATGAATACGAGGGAAGTACTTATTGAAAAATAAGTTCTTGAATTCATCCCATTCCATGGACTCAATTTCATCACTTGGCCTTGTATTCTTGATAAGATTCCACCATTGATCAGCATCACCTTCCAAACGATATACTACTAAGATGACTTTATCATGTTCAGAACATTGAAAAACTGAAAATATCTTTTCAGTAGTACTGATCCATTGTTCACCAACAAGTGGATCAGAAAACCCACTGAAAGAAGGTGGACGTTGCCTCATAAAGGACTCAATAGAATATTTTTCCCTTCTCTGCTCATTTGGAAGTACAGAATGATTTATAGCTTGTGTAAGTATAGCAATAAGATTTTTCACTCCATCTCCCATAACATTTGTTTGTTCAGGAGGACAATCATTGCATTGTAAATTACATTGATCAACATGGTTCCTTCGAGTTCCATCCATCATCTAAAACCCAAAAAGAATAGTGTGAGAGGAAAAAATTACCCTTGGGAAAACAACATAATAAAGATGGAGTACCATCAATATCTAACATCTTGGGTTACCGTAATTCTAGTACTATAACCTATACTTAACCTTAGGGACATCCCTAGACATACCTTAGAAATATCTCTAGGGATCTTACTAATGTTCTCGCATCCTAGTTTCCAAAGGTTGACTAAACCTTTCCTCTGATACCAACTGTAGAGACCCAAAGCTTGACGTACATGGACATTACATTAATTTTGTGGAATACATAGTACATAACAAAAACACACACACAAGGACCGTAATAGTTTATTGTCTTTGGAAACTCGGAATATAATCTTCTAATCGTGGTGAAAGATCTTCAACATCTCCCATAAAGATCTTCTTTTTTTACCTAAAACCTTTTTTTATATCTTGTGGAAAATAAAACATAAAAGGGTGAGCTCAAATGCTCAGTAAGGGTAAACAAAAGAAATATCAATCACATCATTTTCATAAGATAATAACATTTTGGAAATCATAACCTGCAAAAGAGATCATAATATCATAACATGGGATAAATCATAGTAGTGAAATTTAATCCCAATAATCATAACATAAAACATGAAACTTTGTGGCATACACACATAATCATAGAGAATCATTTCTTATTAGTCAAGACTCATTTTCAAGACTATCTTAGTGGACAAAGTCCATTTCTGAACCGAGTTCACTCCTCGTTTCAGTCCTGTTTCACTGAACCGGTTTAACCTGCCGTTCCAGCCATGTCTATCTCATGAGATATAAAATCTTTACCCAATGCATTGGAGGGAGATATAGGTCCCACCCATCTCGTAATGATACCATTCTTATGTGTTCCACAAAATCATAAACCATACATCACAACATAACCCATGTAATAAAAATGGGAATCTTAAACATCAGAACATAATAGAACAATTCATATAAGATAAAGGAATTCATAAAAATAATTCAATCACAACATAATCAAATCAATGTAATAATAGGGATAGAAATAGAACCCTTTATTATCTTAGATGGAAAATAATTTTGATAAAACACTTGAACTCCATTCCTGAGGAAAATATCATTTCTACTTCAAAAACACTTTTCCTTTCTTAACATGTCATACAATTATAAACCAAAGGAAGTTGATTAAAAATAGACTTGAAAACATGTAAAGGAAGATTCTTGGAAATAATGTTTTAAAAATCCATACATGCCGTATAAGTTAAAAAAACATTCTTCTCGTACTTTTGTCAGAAAAGTCAAAATGTACCTCATATGAAAAACGACAAAAGATTCCTTTCATATATTTTACTAAAAACTCACCGAAGGGTAAAATTGGATTTAAACAATTGTAGGTATATGGAAATAAAATTAAATATTGAGAAAACATGGATGTGGATGATAAAATACGCCCCAGTAAATACCAAAGTATAAACAATCTCGAATAAAAATGAGATTGTGATATTTTCCCTTACCTTAGGTCTGATTTTCTTCGTAAGTGTCCGAACCTCCTGTATAATGATTTAAATAATGTCATTGACTTATTCCAGAATAATACTCATTGTTATGATATCATATATGGTTCACTTATGGATTTATATTACCGGTTCTTTTGTAAATTCCTTGTTAAAGACCGTTTTGGGTAAAATCGTTTCATTTGTCGTCCGTGTTTTGACTTGTAATTATTCATATGATTACTTAGATCATGATTAATTAATTCCAGAACATAAAACATGATTTATATATAATATATATTCAGAATATATATATATATATATAATAGATCAGTAAATGGAAAGAAATACACTGTTCATGGAGACGGTAGACCGTACGTACGCATGAACGATGTTTTCTTTTCCTTATTGAGTTGAATGAAATTAAGTAGACGACATACATATATATAAACATAAATACAGTATCATTATTATGTCATATATTTCATTATTACTTATTATATTAACTTTATAATCATTCATGAATGGTTAACGTGGAGAATGAATCTCATCGCGTCGTGGAGACGATAGTCCGTACATACGCACGAGTGATGATATCGTTCTCATGATCGTGGAATTGTATTGGAGTGTATGTATGCAATTTATGAATCAATATAACTTTACAATAATCATATATAGTTATTATGTACTCCATTATACCCATCCAAGTAAGGTGGTGGTGGAAAATAGATTACACCACGGCGTGGAGATAATATTCTGTACGTACGCACGTGCGGTGATTTCATTTTCCGTAGGATGGATAGATGGTGAAATAAGGTTGTTTCATACTTATAATAACATATAAGTATATTATTGATACTGATGTTATTACTTCATAATGAAACATCCTAAGAAGAAGAATTGGAAGAAGAAATAAAGTTGAAAGAATTGGTAACGGACATTACCTCTTCTTTGAAGCGCCTCTTTGAGAACTCCTTTTAGGGCCCTAAAATTGGTCTTTGAGGAAGACCAGAACCTCTAGGATGTTTCTAGGGAAGTGGAGAAGAGAATTTGGCAGGGGTTGGCCGAGATTTAAGGCTCAAAGTGGTGTGAGGAAGAGAGGGAGGAAGTGCCCTTTTATAAGGGAGGAGAGGGGCTCCTTTGGAAAAACTAAAACTATTATTTTATTATAAAGTCACGTTCAGTTTTAAATAGATACAAATTGATTTATTTAGAAGCTAAGGTGGGTATGGATAAAAATATTCTAATAAAATATAATTAAGACAAGTTAAGTTCCTATTTTAACCTTATCATTTATATTTAACTTTAAGTTAGATAATTTTACTTTTACCGTGTCTTTTTGTGTTCTTACACTATAATGTTAATAAACATACTATAAGAAGATAAAAGAACCCCAAGTTGTCTATTATTAATATATATAACCTTATATATGTCATTTGGACGAACCTTAGATTTTTAGGAATAAAATAACAATTAATAATATTATATTTTTTTAAAAAACTATTTTATGTCAATTTTGACACTATTTTGTAATTCATTTTTGTGAAAATCATAACAGAATGATTAGTTCGAAAAAAAGTTAATTAAACCAATAATAACATGTCATAGGAACCTAGAAAAGTATTTTAATTCAGAAATGGTCTCAAATTACATTTCCTTTTGTATTTATAACATCAATTATGTCAATATTTCATTAATAAGATAATTACTGCATCATCATTGTGTCATAAATAAATTAAATTATTTAATGTATAAAAATTACAAATAAACTTCCATTATGTAGGAAATCTTTTTAGATTTCTAATTAATATTTATTTTCGAATTTATCTTATGTATAACCCTATATTAAAAATGATTTACTTATTAAACTTTGATTTTAACTATTTTAACCATTCTTTAAATAAATTAATAATAAATGTCCTAATCTAATCCAACTGGGCCTAAATGGTCATATTTTATTCCTAAGGTTGTTTTTGGTCGAATTAAACTTATCCAATAGAATTAGGACATGTGTTAGGGTAATAATAATATCATTTTTACCCTTAATTACCCTATTTACTTTTAACCGTGGTAAAAAAAAGTAAAAAGTTACTTATTCACCAAAAATTATTTTCATCTCATTGAAACACATTTTACATACTGACATCAACAGTGTCTCTTGTATTTTTGAAATTCCACTCACAGAAGTGGTAAAATTATGTTTTATGAAAAAATCATTTTTTAACTACCACTTAGTGGTTTCACAATTCATCAAAAAATTGAAAGTTTCCAGAAAAATACCAAAAATTAGCCCTAAGATATATTTCATATTATGAACTCAAAAATGATGTCTATTTTACCAAATAAAAAACATATCAGTTGCATTAATTAATTTAAAAATTAATTCCCGTCGTCAAAACAAATATAGTGTTCTTAAGAGGTAATAATTGTCAAAAGATTGACACTTGGTTATGTCTGGTTTAAATGTGAAATTACATCCAATGACCAACATTGTATTAAATTTTAAAAATATATTATAAATATACTTTAAAACCACTCAAATTAATAATTTATCACTATTAATTATTTCGATTAAAAAATTTGTTTTTAATTAAAAATTAGTAATTTTCACTATTCATCAGAATATGAAAGTTATCCGAAAAGTACCAAAATTTCACCCTAAGCTAATTTCAATATTACGAATCCAATAATGAAGTCCATTTTAAAAAATAAAATTTCCAAAATTTCTAAAAGTTGTTATTACTATTCATAACGGCTAGTTTTAATAATATTTTAATAGCATATCATTGTTTAGCGAAACTCGGTATTGCGTACAACACATGCGATCGCGGAAGGTCACGCTTGCGTATAATTCAAGCCAAGTCAGGGTTGCGTGTTGTGCAAGAATCCTTCATTGTTTCGTATAACATAATCCAACCATATTTCAATTATACCTTGAATATATATATATATATACTCAATGTTTCATAGAATAAATATTATCAAAATTGTGTGTAACACGATCCAAGAATAGTGTTGCGTATACTATAAGCTAATAAGGTGTTTTGTATAGTGCAAGGTAATCTTGGTGTAGCATAAAACACAAGACATTAATGAAATTAAAAGAATATTTTTCATAAAATCTCAGGTTGTTATAGTTTTCAAGCTTGGTCAGATACAAGATTTCTGAATAATAATAATTATATTATTATTATTAAACTGAATTGGTTTATCGAAATGATCCAAGAAACCAAGAAATATAGCCCCAAAGTGGTATAAATATCTATATCTGTAAGTGGAACACATGGCCACCGACGACACATGAAATAACTACTCCATTTAGGATTTATTTGGGCTTGAAAAATCCCTAGCTTGCCCTGGTCCGACCTAGCCACCATTGTCCATCTCGGCCTCCCCACCATGCCGAAATCTTGTGCCTCCACCTGGGCACCCCTACACCTCCACTAGAATTTCATCCCACTACCACCAAAGGCTCTTCCACCACCACGCGAACCACCTCCTGCAGCCACCTGTGCTACCACACCAGTGTCGTGTCAGTGTTCCTTCCGCAGACCACTGGTAACACTATAGTTTCCCAAATCTCATTCCATGACTATATATGTACTCCTCTAGATGAGACCTTCACATACTCATAATCCACTCAAAAATCCTTCAATGATTTGATGATACAAAAAGTAACCGCCTCTTTCACTCTCTATTGCACATCCTTCAGCACGTGAAACACAAATCCATCATAGATCCAAAATTCATGGATCACGAACTTCATAGAACTATGTCATACTTAATGATCATATGTCATTATAGTGTGTCATAAAGTTGACCTACGAAGAATGGGAATAACAATGAAGAACATACAATCAATAAAATTAAACAAGAGATGGTTGTTATTAGTTTATCCATCGAAGAATGATTGTAATGTAGTTAAATCAATAAGAAGTTAAAAACAATAACAAATTCTTCAATCGGGGAAGTTCATAATCCAAAAGATAAATCCTACCACATTTTTAGATCTCTCGTACTGTTCTTTGTGATCTATTCTACTAGCTCATGCATTTTCATCGTGATCCACAAAGAATTCAACATCGAATAACCATTTGAAGGATAATATGAGCTCTCATCAGTGTACTCATGAGAAATGAGCCCACATTTTCTCCTTACCCTTAAATGCTTATTTTCAGAATAGAAGAAGTGGTCACAAAACCCAAACATCCCATGCCCTCACACTTTAGTTTTCACTTCAGTAGAACACCACATTCCAAACTCAAAGGTGGTCTTAGATTCTCATTTTGAGTCCCCGGAAAAAAGTCATTTGATTCAGTGTTAGAGAAAAATAATAAAATTTAATTTTTTTTCAAAAATACCATATGTGGATTTTTCTTTAGATTACCTATACCGAAAAAAGTTATGTCCCTCCTAGGGTAAACCCCATGCAACAGACTCAACCATGGCCTTATATTTTTTATTCAAGCTACCTTTTGAGATATATCATGTTTACACTACGTTCATAGTATACAATATACTAAATATTTTTGTATAATTTATTTTGGGAACACCATGACTCATAATTCCATGTCATCTTAGCACCTAACTCTGGGAATATATGTAGAAATTTTTTAATGTCTTACAAGGAAAAAATAAGGTATCTACACTTTTTCCCTCATTCAAAACCCTTCCAACCTTCATAAATGTAAATATGTAAGAGAACATATGGATCCTACTCTATCAGAATAATACATTCAAGGACCATTAGAAATTTTTTAGTGGAGGATATATTGTTTTCAATTTTCTGGATGGTTCTAATATATCACCAAAAATGTTATAAATCATCAAGGTTGGGAAATTATTTTTGATAAAAAAGTGACAGAGTTATTTATGAAGGGTATGTTTGACAGTTCTATGAAATGAATATGTTTAATTTTAGTGATAATAATAACCTCATTATAACAACTATAAACCAAAATATTTTTTCATCATTATCATTAATAATCGATTATATATTTTTATTCCTTCAAGAAGGAAGTTACACTTCAAAAACGTAATTAATACTAATAAATGATTTAATTCCACTAGAAATAATAATATATTCTTTTGGAAAGTCAAATCTGGTGAATAAGCCAACTAATTATTTAGAAAGTGGGAGAAATGTCATTTTAAAGTTCATTTATCTTCTCATTTCATAATAGAATAGATAGTTTGAAAATGTTAATTTTCATGATGACCTATTATTATATATGATTTTAATAGAGAATATAGTGAACCTATCATGATATATAATGAGATATATGTGACATATTCAAAAAAATCCCTAAATTTTAATCCTTTTGAGAGACTATTGACATTGGTTTTTTGTAAAGTTTCTATTTTATTAGAAGAAACCACTACAAAAACATTTTCATAGATTAATAACATTATGTTTATGTGTGTTAATACAGAGTGAATTTTTACTTGAGTTCATGTTTGAAAACATTATTGTCAGTTAGATCATCATAAAAAGTTGAGATAGATCATGGAAATACATAGTTGGAGTGGTATGGATTGGTAGTTTTTATTGATGTTTTTGTTAAATATCCTACATGTTTTAATATTTACATGGAATAATTATTTAAAGGTATTGATTTATGAGATATTATAGGAAATTAAACTCTTTCTAAAATGATAAGAAGTGTGAGAGTGGTTGTTTTATAAATAATTCAACCCAAGGAAGGAATCATTCCTCACGATAGTTCATCCCATGTTCTTGCAACCATTCAACCTAGTAAAAACATTCCACCTTATTTTGTTAATCAAAAATATTCTTTTGGTGAAGCATAATAATTCAAAGAAGTTGAAACTCAACATTCTATAAAAATGAGCCTATGACCAATGTTTGTAAAACTATCTCATTTCTTGTAACTTCCATATGTTAGTGAAAATAAATATATTGATGAATATTAGAGTATTTATGTTCATCGACACATGTTCTCACCTATTTGTGCAATACATAAAATTTTAGAAATTCCCAAAATGGGATTGGGTTCTACTAATGAAAGAGTTTGAGAGAATTTTTAAAAAATATTTTTTTGATTCCAGAGGTGAAATAAAAACATACTATGATAAAGTTGTTTCAAATGATGATGTCTATGAATTAAGTCTAATGATTCAATCAAATTTTGTAATGGTATCAAAATAATCAATATGAGATGGTTAAAATAAATTTTAAAAATCGTCAAAATATTATTTTTTTTGTCATTCTATAGACAAGATGACTTCCACCATTGCTTCCATTCAATGTGATATCCTTCTCGGAGAAATGTTACAAGACCATAAAAAATAATAGATTCTTAAATTAGGGGGATGCCTACATTTCCAAAAGAAATCTACCTTTACTATAGATCAATCTTAGAAGGAACATGGTTCATTACTAAAAGAAAAAGTTCCTCAAATTCGGAATGTTTCTGTTTGAGTGAAAAGGGATAATAGAATTATGATACTCTGGTTTCAAAAAATTGCTAGATCATTGGAAAATAATTTGGAAGTTTTAAAGTAAAAATTTGGATATTTACATCAGTTGGTAGCAAATAATATATTTTCATAATATTCATTAGATTAATTAGAAGAAGAAAAATTAAAAGATGTTTTTGGTAAACCTTTTATGAATTAATTACCCTTCAAATGAAAAGGGATAGTTCTTTATTTTGAATCTAATCTTACATATTTCAAGATATTTTTTCAAAAATCATTTTGAAATGTTGATGAATTTAATTATGATTTATACTATGAAAGGAGATTTGAGAAATTAATTTATAGATTTCTCCTAGAGAGTGTGGAATGGTTTTATGAATCTATGATAATATTGAATGAATGATATACTAAAGATAATTCACACATGTTTAGAGGATATATTTCATCATTATGTAACATATTTGATTAAAAATATTATTACTTACCATCATGGATCAACATCATGTTTATTTAAAGTGATATTTAAACCAAATTAAATCTATTTAATTGAGAATATCATGTATGAAAAAGTAATTTAATTACTGATTCAAGAACCACCTTCAAAGATATAATTTATCCCATTACATAATATTTATGTGGAGATATACAAATGTTTCACTGGATATTTATTACACCTTTGTATAGAGCACTCGAGGTGATAGAGTTAGACTTGGATGAACATTACTCACTTTTTCTGATTTTGTTGAAGATTATGTTGATTATTCTACCACATATCCTCCTTTCCTATGGGAAATAAATAATCTTTTAAGATACCCCCATCTATATAATAATTTTCTACCTTATAACTGACATAATTTCTTAATTATTTTGATTAATATAATGTTTCATCCCATACATTTTATTGGCAGTTTCAACAATATTTGAACAATTATATGATTATATTGAAAGTTTCCAATGACTTTAATACTTTCAATATTATTAAATTTTATATAGAATTATTTTATATATTTTCTCATTGTTTTTTAATTTTATTATTCTTATATTTCATTCACTATTATAATTGAATTTTTATTTACTCTTTTTTTATTTCCCTAATTAATTTATGAATTCTATTTCTATTTATCTTTTCTTATCAATAATTTGTTAACCCAATTACAACAAATATTCATTTAATATGAAATTTTTATGAATTTCATATATAGTTATCCTTTTTAAATACTAATTATAATATTTTTTCATATCCTACTTATTTTTTAAATCCTGAAAAGGTTCAAAAGAAAAAGGATAATAAAAAAGTAAGTTTTTTTTAGAAAAAAATTATCCAATTTCCTTATCATTCACTAGGTTTTGTGATCATCAAAAAGGAGGATTTGTTATAAAAAACTTCTATTCAAATATATCATAGTTTGTTTGTGTTTTAATGTTTTACAAATAGATATTTTAATTCTAATGAGATTACCATAAGTGATTCAAATTTTATTCAAGTATAAGTAGAGATCTATTTATCTCAAATGAATTAATCTTACTACTTAACATAAGTGAATATATTACATTGAGTAAAGTGTTTAATCTATAGAAAGGTGTTTTATTATATGAAAATATATTTTGACATATTTTCATATATAATCTAAAATTCAGGAAACTAAATGTTGAAAGTTTACCTTACTACGTAAGATATTATCTTACGAAGAAAATTACTGGCTTTCAAGCACTGAATGGAGTCGTGAATGTTAAGTATCATATTTTTTAAACATAATTATATCACATAGTAGTAGTATTCTACATTACATAAAATTTAGTTTATTTTTTCACCATATACATCAAATATCTATATTATCATACAAAGAAACGTAGAAATTTACCTTACTAGAACAATACGATCAGTGGGTTATCTTATGAAGAACTAGTTGTTATGGAAGTCGTCATAATTATTTTATTAACAATATAATAAACTATTTAAAATTAATTTAATTATTTTATTAATATTATAAAATAATTTTTCTAATTATATATTGACCAATTTGTATAAATTGTTATTTTACTAATAGTTTAATGATATGAAGAAGATGATATCTGATATATTCATTATAGATGTTGTTTCAATAATTTTAAGAAATGGATGGATGTCATTAATAGAATATGTAATCAAATATTAAGTGGATTATTAACTTTTTCATTGTCATTATATCATATTTTTTTCAAAATAAATTAGGAAATATAAAATAGAATCTTCTCTATTTCATGGAAAATATAGGTTGAATGCACACATACATATGAACACACTATTAACTGGAATAAAAAAAACATATACATAGTAGAAATCATACTTTTGATCAACTCTACACTTGGTTACTATGATTATAAGTATATAATTTTCATTTGAATAACCTCTAGTTTTGTGTATTAAAGTTAATCAAATTCTCTAGGCATGACATAATCTATTATCAATTACTAGTTAAAAATATATACATAATTTTTTTAACTCTTACCAATATCTATTTAATCTACCCCCATTTTAAGTGAGTATGTTAACATTTTGGACAGGTCTTGTAAAGAGAGAGCCTGATTATGATTTATTGGAAATTTTTTAAAATTAAAAATTACATTAATTTAGCGGTGAACCCCTAAAAATGTCAATCATAGTGAAAATCACCAAACTTATAAAGCCTAGTGTTAGTTAAGTGGACTAGGGGAATTATGTTCCCTAAACCACTATAAATATCTTATGTTAAATAAATTTAATTTTTTTCCCTTTCCACTACCACTTTCTATTAATGAAAATATTAGAACCCACATACCATGAAGAGGGATATTTTAAAGTAATTATAATTTTATGGACTCAATTAACCCCCTCCTGAGTTATTAGTGAATAATTATCTAGGAGAAAAGAGATGATAAAAATGATCCTGAGGAAAAAACATAGATTATTACACTAGAAGACCCACCATGTATACAAAATTTAATTTTATACACATTTTAGTTGGTACTAAAAAGGTTCATATTTCATATTGAATCCACATTCCATAGTTTTTAAATATAATTTGCATGGGAACTATCATACTTTGATATCTTTCTTATAAAATTCCCATTTCCTAGAGAATTAGTAAATGGTTGGTATATTTTTTATCATGTTGTTGTATAAAACTTATCCAAGAGGGTATTTCACATATTTTCTAGTGAGTATGATATATGGGCCCTCGATTGTGATAAACCAAGTAATTTTGTGGAAATATTTAGATAACATAAATTTTATGTAGTTATATTTTTAGGTTAGGGGAATTTAACAGTCTTATATTCTTAGATGAATGAAATGTAATTTATTAATTGATAATGTGTATATATATAATGCGTAACTCCCAAATAATTCATAATTTATTTCCTTTTATAAAAATTCAATCTACTTTATAGATTTTTAATTCACACAACACTGGGTTTAATTGAAACACAATACTCTATTAAATTGTTATTTAAATATGACCATTATATAATAGTTTTAAAATGGGTGATTTTTAATTGTACTAAATATAATTTGAAAAATATTTTTTAAAACACATTCACTAGTTATCTATTGATTTTAAAAAATTAGAATAATATGAATATGTAATAAATGTTTTCAAAAAAATGTTATAAACTATTTTTAAAAAATTACTAAAATATTTTTAATAAATTTAATTTCTTTTTCAAAATCATAATTACAAAACTATATTGTGATGATTTATTTTGGTTTTTCTAAAAAGTTTCATCTATAATTAATAGTGAAAATGCTAATTTTTGTTGAAGAATTCCATTTTTAAATAATATATGAAGTAAATTTATTCTATAAATTATACTAATGTAAGATTCTTAAAATTTTGTTATAATAAATAAAATATATATCAGTACAATAAATTAAATATTGATGTTTCAAATTAAAACATTATATACATATGATAATTTTCACTTTGGAAACCAACTTTTTAATTGCAGCTTCCAATATAATTTGAAATTTTATTATCACACCACCATAAATTAAATATGGAAAAATGGATTCAATATTTTAAATCATAATAATTTTTATTATATTATATGTTCAAATTTATTTTTTATCACTATGAATAGTAAATGAAATAAAAATTAATTACCATTATTAAGGTAAAAACTTATTTACAAAGGTTTTAAAAAAATGATAATGGTTAAAATGACCTAACAACAAATCCAAAACACATTACCTATCCATATTTCAACCAAATCACCTATAATTGTCTATAATGAAATTTTTTTTTGGGTTTTCATGGTAAAATGTGGGTGTAATTGATTATTTTAAAAAAAATTTATTTTTAACATCTCCTCCACATATAAAAGGTCACACCTACCCTACCCTTTTAAAACATCCAAAGACCTTTGATATAACCAATCCCTACCAAAAAAGTTCCATAATAAAATCATAATAGAGTAAATATTTTCTTTGATAAAAATAACACCGTATTAAGGATTTTGGTGCAAACCTAAAGAAGTATTTTGAAGAAGAGGTAAAATTATTCAATGATCATTTTTATATTATCTCATGTTCTACCTCATTCAAAAATTATTCAATAATTATAATATAAATACAATATTAAATCAAATATATTGATTTTTTATTATTTTAAAAAATAAAAAAATATCCATCTCCACTTCCATATAATATTAAATGAATTTTTCAATCATCTGTGTGGTTGTAAGATCCCAACCTTTTCTAGGATCATAGTGATCTTGAATAGAGATAAGTTTTTTATTTATGTACCTTTTGTTAGTGTTATGACATGGGGTGCGTTTGGGTGGAGATTTAAGAAACAATTTAAGAAAAAAGGGATTGGGCATGATTGGAGCATGGTTATGGTAAACCCATCTACCATCCTAGCTAACTATGTGAAATAGGTAGAAGGGATTCACACGGCTAGCACATGGTTTGCCTAAATATTTTCAAAAACCTAGGAAAACATGCAAATCCGAATAGTGAAGATATGTTAGGTTGGGATGTTGTTTATCAAACTGTGTTCCCCTACCCAGAAAACCATATGTGTAGTTTTAAATTTATCTAAAAAATATTTTTAAAATCCTATGAACCACTAAAACACATCCAATTAATCCTAGATGTAGTCCCTTCCATTTTTGGATGATTTCATGTCATCTTAGAGAGATTCCAAGGCCTTAAGACCTCAATTATTTGATATTCAAATCCCAAATCAATGATCCGCTCTTCTCCCTTTAAGTGGATATCATCTTGATTTCTATCCTCTCTATTCATATATCTTACCTTGATCTTTTGATGGAACTTATCAATTATTTATTCAAATATAAACCTATTTTTTGAGATTTGGATGGTTTATTATTGATGTATATATAGTATTATAGATCTAGATCTTATATTGTAGATCTAGATCAAGATTCATAAGTTATAGATCAAGATTCCCAAGATATTAAAACATTTTATATTTATTTAGGTATTTTTATTTATAATCCGATCTATGTTGTTTTGTTGCTCGATAATAAGGAATTTTATTGGGTAAAAAATCACCAGGAATCAAGGTTGGTGGTGTATAGTTTTAAATCCCATAATCTATATATCATTATGTTTATGTGATTGTAAAATTGCTAGGTTTCATTTGAAATTGAAAATCCAGAATGAATATAATTAATGAGAACAATTAATTGATTTAGAAATAATGAATTTGTTGGAAAAATGAAATTGTGGTATTTGGATAATTAATTGATATATTAATTATCATAATATTTAATATAGAATTAGAGTAATTAAATATAGAATTAAGTATTGTCTTGTTAATGTTTCTCAATGAGTGTGATTAATTAATTATAGAATTAATTTATTTTTTGTTGATATGATAGATCAATTGTGTGATGAAATTAATGGTAACATGGTCATTAATTTGTTAAATAATAATGGTAACATGGAATGTCCGATTGTGTTATAAAATTAATAGAAACATGGTCATTAATTTTTGAAATAAGAATGGAAACATGGTTTTTTCAATTTATGCAATGAAATGAATGGTAATATGGTTATTAATTTTTGAAATAAGAATAGTAAAATGATTATTAAAATTATGTCATGATATGAATAGTAACATGGTCATTAATTTGTGAAATAATAATAGTAACAAGGCCATTATAAGTTTGTTATGAAATAAATGGTAACATGGTCCTTCAATTTTTGAAATAATAATGCTGAAATGTTTGATCAAATTATGTGATTAAATAAATGGTAACATGGTTATTCATTTGTGAAATAATAATGGTAAAATTTCAATTCAATTGTGAAATTAAATTAATTGTAACCTGGTTATTCATTTTTTAAATTAGAATTGTAAAATTTTTATTCAAAAACAAGGTATCCTTTAGGGATAAAACACATTATGGAATGGTCTGAAGTAGGTATTCAGGAATGTGTATCTTCAAAAGCTAAGGTTTTATGTGGTTAAATAGATAATTTTTCATAATGTGAAAAAATATTTATTTCTGAATATAGTTATTCTTATTACAACTACATACACTATTGTTGACTCAGTTTTCTGTTGATACCACTGGTGGTGTCCTACTGAGTTATACTCACACCCTATTTGGGATTCCTAATCGGTACTCGAATATAATTTATTATTTCAAGATAGGATAGGGGAAAAGGTCATGGATTGGATTGCTGATTGGGGATGGAACATCTATAAGGGAACCAGATTAGATTTAGGAAACACTTACAATTTATTTGTGTCTCTACTCCCATTTTCATTTTCGACAAAATAACACATACCTTGGCATTGCATGTTTCCATTACAGTTTAATATTATATTCCGTGTTTTGGTTATCTTGTGACATTAGTATTATTTATGATTATATATTCCTCGCATTTAGTTATTTATTTTCTACTGGTGTATTTATTAGATAAAAAAGGGTATGGTTTCCTGATGATTGACTTACCAGACCCTCACTACTAGTTGGGGGACTCTAGTGTACGGGGAGGCACGCTTGAGGCCTGGTAAAAAACCAAGTCGGGGAACTATTGTGTGGGACCTAGGTCATACCATTACAATGTAGTATTAGATCCCAATTTTCCTTTTTTTCTTCCTCTTTTGTCATTCAATACGAGAAAGAAATATATGAGACTGGGAAGAATTAGGGCTTGGTAATGAGAACCTTAAAGATAATTTTAAAACTATGTTTTATGGAAAACCCAATTAGATATGATGGGATAGTTTTTATAACTATTTATTGTTAAAGTTTAATGTTATTTTAACCCTGTTGACACACTTGTTGTGTGATGTTATTGTGTCTCAAATTTTTTTTAAGAATTGAATCATGGATGGAATTTCATGGGAACTAAGCCTCCATGAATCATTCTAGGCACTCAGAAATTGTTTTTTAATAAATATCATTTTAGGAATTCATGGGGAAAAAATTATGGTTATTTAGTTAAACTTAAACTATTTTCCATTCATGTAAAAATTCAAATTAAAATTTTTAGTAAAATTTAATAGTAAATGATTTTAAAATGATGAAAGAGGAGAAGAATAAGGAATCTAAATGAGAAATTTGAATGTTAAAATTTGTTTATTCTTCTTAACCATGAACTACATGTATTATGGTCAATAGTAGAGATAGTTCCTTAGTTTTTACCATTTTGAAAGCCTTCGGGAAAAGAAAATTTTGTGACTTTGTTTTATTATTCCCCTTTGAAAGTTTTATAAAGTATTGTTTTTAGTCCTAAGACCCATGTTTGGAATTATATATTTATGCCTCCATGATTCTGCTTGTTGAGAGGATGACCTAAGGACATGGATAGGAATGATCCTCCAAGGGTGGAATCTATGGCACTAAATGTGCCAGTTGAGGAATTGGGGGATCATTTTTGGTAGAACGTTTTTCACACTATGAAATTCATGGAAAGAGACTCAGGATAGCTTTTGGAAAGAATGTTTTATATAACGAGAGAGTTTTAGTTTCATCTCTCTTTGACTTTTACTAGAGAAGGAGGACTTGTGGGAGCAGAGTTTTGGGTTGGTTCCATTGAGAAAACACATGACCAAATGAACACTCTTGTTGAGAATAGGTTCAATACAGCTACTAATATAATACAGGGATAAGTGAAGTGTTATTAGAACATAGATGTGAGGGCTGGACATGGTGATGGTATGATATGGAAGGAATTTTTGGAGATGATCTTAGAGTTCTTCTATCAAGATTCGATGATGCAGGAGAAACCAACAGAGTTCAACAACTCACTCAAGGGTGAATGTTCATGATAGATTATGTTGGATGCTTCACAGATTTATAGTTCCCTTCTACAGTAATAGGAGGAGACAAATCATCTATGGTGAAATAATCTCAGGATGGACTTAAGTGAGAGATAATATACCGAGTAAGTATCTATTAATTAAATAACTTTTTTGAGGTGGAGGATCAGGATCTCATAGCTGAAGGGAACCTAAGGGAGGCTTCTCGTAATGAACTGATAGCTTCTACTACCCGATCCTAAGTTGTGACTTTATAGTTTATGAATTTTCATTAAGATGACTTTAGCAATGGAAGTGGTAAGTAGAGTAAAATGATAGAAGGGTTAGTTGCATAGTACATTAATAGAGTTATATTTCATTAATGTATTGGGATGGGATATTATAATAGGGTTTGTTCCAAACCACCAGAGGAGTGTCGATCTTAAGGAAATATGCACCATCTATAGAGGTTCTATAAGATCCGTTGATATAGAGTCGAAGATAAGTGATCTATAAATATTCAGGGTTTGAGAAGGGGATCTTCTATAATATATCATTCTGGTAGTTGTAGTTCTATTGGTCGAGGTGGTATTGGTTAAAGAAATGGAGCTTCTGGGAAATAGTTCCCATATCAACAAAGTGTTTCTTCATAGGGGAGTCAGGCAACATCATAGGGAATAGGTGCAGGAAAACTATATGCAGTGGAACCTACACTCGTAGAGAGAGAGATGGAGGGGCCACTTATAGTGAGAGGTATAATTCTAGAAGATTATATTTTATCTAGTTCCTTATTTGAAATTGGTGTCTCTCGTTCATTAATATATGTAAAACATATAATTTTTTTGATCCTGGTGGAGGAATCTTTGAGTAGAGTAATGACTACTATTACACTATCAAGAGTATGCTCTAAGGACATCTATCTATGAAAAGGGATGATAAATTATTATTGGGGGGGTATCATTTTACATGGGATCAATATATTCTTCATCTAATATGATTCGACCTAATTACGGGTGTGGAATGGTTGGTTAAATATCAAGCCCGTATAGAATGTTACCATATGAGAGTATCATTTATGTCTCCTAAGGGTAACAATTACATTCCTTTTAGAGAGTGGGATATCTAATAGGATCATAGAGGGACAATTAATCAACAACTAGGAGAGATCATCGACAAGTTTTCTAGTCTTTTGATGGATGATGAGGGTGTTAAATCTGATGTCTTACCACCAGTAATGGTACAGTTCCTATCTTTCTTTCCTGAAGACCTCTCTGGGCAGCCAACTGAGAGGGATATGAAATTTCCTATTGAGATCATGTTAGTGTCCTAGTTAGTATCTATTCAACCATATAAAATAGAACTAACTAAGCATAAAGATATTTAGACCCATTTAGAGGTGTTGGAGGATGATTGATTGATCTTTCCAAATACATCTCCTTGGGGATCACCTGTTTTGTTTGCAAAGAAGGATAGTGGGAGTTTCTATTTCTGTGTTAATTACCATATATTGAATAATAGTACTATAAAAAATGACATCCTCATCCATGTATCCATGATCATCTTGACCAGTTGAATGGAGATTCAAAATCCTTATTGATCAACTTGAAATATTTGTATCAAAATTTCAGATTTTGGACTTCTGATATACCGAGGACTAATTTTTGGAGTAGGTATGACTTATTTGAGTTTTTATTAGTCCCTTTTGAGTTGAAAAATGCACCAACTATTTATTACCTTGGGGAAAATTATCATTCGTTTTTATCTAGATATTTTTTGGTTGTGTTTGTGGATGAAATCTTGTTGTACTCCCAGATTCTTGAAGACCATTCCCAACATCTTGACATAATCCGGATTACAATGAGAGAGCAATGGATATACACCAAATTATATTACATTCAGTTTGGGATTAACCAGGAACACTTCTTGGGGAACATAATTTCATATGAAGGTGTGTTAGTGGACCCATAGAGGTTTTAGGTAGTGGTTTCTTAGGATAATACCAATAATGTTATTGATATCTGAAACTTTTGGAGATCAGATGTTTATTACAGGAGATTCATCCATGAATTTTTTCATTTGATAGAACCACTTTGGGGATTTACCAAAAATGGAATAGTGTTCTATTGGACTGAGGATTTCAAGAAATCATTCCAGGAGTTGACGAACGGTTTGAAATTGACACAAAATTTCATCATACCAGAGTCAAGTGCGGAGTACACAGTGTATTGTGACACTTTTGGAATCAGACTCTAAGTAGTGTTGATTTAAGGAGATTGAGTCCTGGAGTATGGGTATCATAAGTTGAGACAACATGAATAGAACAGCCCTATGAAAACATATGAGATATAAGTGGTCGATTATGTTATTATGTCTTGGAGACATTACATTTTTGGTGAAAAGTTAATAGTTTATAAAAATTATAATAAGTTGTGTTATATCTTTTCACAATGTGATTTGAAACTTCAACAGTAGAGATGGCTTGAGTAGATGCAATCAATTGATTTTGGGCTAGCATATATGCTAGGAAAAGGAACCCATTGATTTTTTTTGATAAACTATTGATCTGAAAATCTCAAACTCTGATGGTTCATGAATCAAGTGATGAGTGTAAGATGATGAATTTGCTGGATGAAATAAATGTGGTGGTTTATGAGATTTATTTGTGGATAAATCTTGTATCTGTTTCATTTGAGTCTAAACTTGTGAAATGAATCAAATATAGGAATTATAAGTATCCAGAGTTCTTCTCCTGGAAGTAATTATTTGATGGTGGGAAGAAACCTTCAGACTGGTTGATAGATGAGGATGAGATAATTTATATCAATAACTGGGTAGTTTTCTCTATGAGAATGAAAGAATAGATCATTTGGTAATTTCATACATTGAAGTGGGTAGTAAATCAAGGTGTGAACAAAATGTAATGTGACCTATGGAGAGTATTTTGGTGTCCGACCATGAAATATTATATAACAAGTTTCATGACACTATGCTTCACCTTTCACTAGGTGAAGGAAGAGCAATAGAAACTTAGAGGTTTGTTACAGTTGTTGCCTATTCCATTATGGATTTGGGATGAAATGACTATTTATTTTATTTTTGGTCTTCTAAAGATGTTTAAAAATAATGATTCTATTTGGGTTATTTTGGATCAAATGATGAAGGAATCAATTTCATGATGATATAGGAAACCTTCATAGTAGAGCCGTTGGGAGAACCATATGTCAAAGAGAAAGTCTGTCTGCACAATTTTATATAGACTATAGTGCCAGATCCTAATAGGCACATTACTTTGTAGATATGGAAGGGATTCTATAAGTCACTGGGTATATAGGTTTTATTGACTACATATTTCTACCCATAGACATATGGGTAGTCAAAATGTACTATATAAGTTCTTAAGGATATGATGCAAGAAAGTGTTCTTGACATTGGTGGGTCTTGGGAGAGGCACCTAGATTTAGTATATTTTTTCCATAACAATAGATACAAGGATACTATACATATGAAAAAAGATGATGATCTTTATGGTAGTCTATTCACATCTCCACTATGCGGGATAGAAGCAGGTTGTTAGAGTTTTTGAGAATGAGTCTCATGCATGAGACGTGAGAGAAGCTGAGGTTGATTAAGAAATGTATGGATATAGCTAAGAGTAGGAAGTCATTATACAATAATAGATATGGATGAACCCAATAGTTTACAGAGGGTGATCATGTATTACATTAGGTGTCACCTAGGTTGGGTCACCGTAGGATATGGGGATAGGACATGTTGACGCCCAGGTTTGTTAGACCTTTTGAGTTTGTGGAGAGAATCAAACCATTTGAATACCCAATGGATATTACATAGAAATACAGCGTCATTAATGATGTTTTCTAAGTGTAACATCTATAGTGGTATTACCCTGACCCTTCTCAAGTGATCGATGTGTATGAGGTTGACATTGAGATAGATGCATCCTTCGAGGAGCTTCTGATACATGTTTTGGATCATATTGAGAATGTATTGCCGAGAAATAACTTTTAGATTGTTCGTGTACTATGGAAAAATGAAATTATATGAAAGGAATCATGGTAAAGTGAATAACATATGAGGGACCAATGTTCCAATCCTTTTCGCTCATAATTTTATAAATTCTTAGAAGTGCTACTCGAGGATGAGAAGATATAATATAGGGACATTATAACAACCCTTCTATTTATTACACACAAAAAAATGATTAAATACACAAAATCACACATAAGAAAACTCATAGGATCGAGAGGTATAGTGTTTTGGGAAATTAGTAACATTACATAACAAATTAAAACATGAAACAAAACATCTTTATGTCAGAATTCTTTGATATTACCAACTCATTCCATTGTACTTAACAGTGCATGGGATAACTTAAGGACATACATAAGAAAGGGGTGAGCTTTACAAATCAGTAAGGGAGTAAACAAGTAATAAAATGAAGTATAAAATACATTTTAGGGTATAGGAATATTAATGGTTAATAATAGAAAGAATAACTCAAATGCATGACATGGAATAATTATCATAACACGGACATGTCGCAACAACGTACATCCTGATATTAGCATGATCCAAGGATAATTGCCTATGGATTAGCATTAGTGTACCCTAATTTCATATGAATTTTCAAGATTAAACCCTCATTTCACATGGTGTATTATGATAATAAGAATTTTTGAATGTATTGGAGCACTATCAAGGCACACCCTTCATGAACATTTTAATCTCTTGCTTAAGTGTGCCACATAGATCATATAACAAAGATTCATTAAACATCATCATTTATTCCACGACAAAAGATTATGGAATACATAAATTTAAGAAAAATTCAACAAGTATATGTGCAAAAAGTTGAATACCCTTGATAAAGAAATGGGCATGGCATTCACTACACGATGATTTTATCTTGGAAAATCATGGTGCAATTTCGACGGCATAAATGCATCATATAGAAATTCGTAAATTTGGATGATGATATAGAAAGGGGCATCTCATAATTTATACATGAAATCTACAGTAAGGGTATAATGTAATATAATATCCCAATATATAAAATGGAATTTAAATGCATAATATAGAAGAAATGGTTGAATAGAAATAAGAAGAGATAAATATCTTACAAAATTTCAGCATGGTAATGCGAGTACACGAAAGGAACTAATGAGGGATAAAGTTGTATATCATAATTAAAACATAATAAGGGTAGTATGTTAGAGGTTTTAAATCTTATTCCAACCTTTTTAATTGAAAATAAAAGGGTGAAACAATATAATGAATCTTGGATAAAAATGAGAATGGCTGTAAAATCTTACCTGAGTGTGTGACTTCAAAAGCATGATGAGGGGTTTATTGAGAGCTTGGGGTGATTTGGAAGGATTATAGAGAGGGAAGGGAAGATTAGGGACGTTATCCAAGGATATTTAGTGAAGATAAGTGGTATATTGGGTTTTTTATATTGGAAATGAGAGGGGAATTCTTTAATATTTCACAAACCTAGGTTTTGAAATTTATATAATTAAATATTCAAAACCCCAAAACTTCACATGGATTTGATGGTGGTTCTTTCAAAAGAGTATTGGAAAACATTATTTTATAAGGAATAAATCCTAATATATTAAAAAATTTCCCTTTATTATGTGGATGTGATTCAAACCTATTGGGACCAAGTTGGTTGGAGAAGGAAGTTTGAAGATTATGCTTTTTGCAGTGTGTCGTCTTTTGTTCTCAAAACAGTATAAATAAATTCACTTTGTAAAATCCCTGAAAACATTGAATATGAATTTGTGATTTGTATTTTAAAAATATCATAACGTTGTAGAACTTGTGATGAAATCCTTATTAATGATAGGTAAAGTAAAGAAGTATTTTTGGAAAAAGAATGAAAGTGGAACGCAAGTCAAAAGTGGCGCGCGAGTGTGGTGCGCAAGTATATATAGCATGCAATTATATGTAGCGCACAAGTGTAAATTATGATAAATTCATTTTTCAAGATCATCCCATCAAAATATGACACTGGAAATAAAGTGGGGTGCAATTTAAAGATTGGCGTGCAAGTCAAAAATGGCGTGCAATTATAAAGTGTGTGCAAGTGTGGCATGCAAGTATAAGAGGCACCCAAGTGTATCTAGAGTGCAAGTCATATTTCAACACCATAATATCTAAATATGAAAATGGAAATAAAGTTCCACGCTAGTGATGGAATAGTGCACAAGTGCGGGAGCGGTGCACAAGTGATGGAGCGACGTGCAAGTAGGAACAACGCGCAATTGTATGTGGAACAAAACTCACAAAAATGCCTATAAAAATATGACTAGCATCCTCATTTTTTTATGATCAACACATAAGAGAAAATTTGAGCTTTGATCCTAAATGTAGTAGAAAGTGGCGTGAAATCTGATGTGGTGCGCATGTTGAGGGTTATTTATAAGGCACACAAGTAGGGTGGCACACAAACAGAGGGGCACACTAGTAGAAGTGGCACGCAAAATGTCAGAGGTGCGCAAGTATGAAGGTGTGTTCCAGATATGTGTTGTGTATAAGACAAAGGTGGCATGAAATTTGTTATATTTTCATTATAATGGTGCAGAAGTAGTTAGTTGTTCGTAAGCAGGTGGAACGCAAGCTGGGTGGCATGCAAGCAGGTCGTACGCAAGTAGGGAGGCGTGCAAGCAGGGTGTAGTGCACAAGTTTTTTTCATCAGAAGGCTCTTACAAGCTTCTGTGTAGGAAAGTGAAGAATTTTTCTGAAAAATTTTATTTTTGTAGTTCATTAAGAAGCACAAAATCATTACATTAACATATTTATGCTATGATGGAGCACACACAATATTTTTTTCAAATTTCTCTAAAAGTGTAAGGAAATATCATTCTCATTGTATTTCACATCAAATGATAGTTTTCTAGTGGATTGTGTGGTACTATATTGTTTCTATACCATACCAAGGATGTGGCTACTCTTTTTGAGTAGTGAACCTTGTAAATATTTTGTTCTTGTGGTTGTGTGTGTTCATCATGGAAGAAACTCTTTAGTAAAAGGAAAAGTTTGTTTCAAAAATAAGGAAACATAAAAAGAAAAATATATCACTAATTCACCACCTTCCCCTCTTACTGATAATTGAATCCTAACTGGGAAGTTCAATTGGTATTATAGGGAGGTTCCTTTCATTTGTTCTGTACTGAATTTTTGAACAAAAGTTGTGATGGAAAATATGAACTGCGTGAACAGTAAAGGGATTCTAATATTTTATGGAAAGAATTATCTTAACTAGAAAGATAGAATTCTGCCTTATCTTATGTATCTAGGGTATGTTGTTTTTGAAACTAAAACTGATATATTTCCTCCTATTGATGAAAAAGTTCCTCTTACACCTGCAGACCAGAAGAATCATGAGAATGATGGAAGAGCTAAAAATGAATTACTCTCAGATCTTTATAATAGTTAGTTTTTAAGAGCGAAACGTGTATCTACAGCTAAAGGAATCTGGGATATATTGAAGAACATATATTAAGGAAATGAAAAGGTAAATAATGAAAAAAATCAAATATGAAGGCTAAAGTATAAAGACTTGAAAATGGAAGAATCTGAATCTATTGGGGACTTTGTTACCTTGATAAATGAAATTTTCCGTACAATCAGATTCCTTGGTTAAAGTTTGGAGTATTCTATAGTTATTTAAATGATCTTGAGATTTCTACTTGAAAAGTTTGACGATAAGGATTCTTTATTAGAAGATAGAGACCCTAAAACATTATCTCTAGATGATTTGTATAGCACTCTCATTACTTATGAAATGAGAAGGGGGAAGACTATGAAGAGAAAAATATAAGATGATAGAAAAATGACATTCAAGGATACAAAGAGAGAGAAATAAAAGAAGGCTCTTATTGAAGATGATGCTGGTGAATCTGATTCTGAATATGAGGAATGTAAAAATTTTGATGAAATTTTATCCCTGGTTTCTATGAATGTGAAAAGAGGTATAGGGAAATAAAAGGGTAAACTTCTGTTGAATTTTTTTGAGTGTGGAGCCATTGGTCACTTTTTAGATAACTTTTCTTAAACGAATAAATATGAAGATAGTGATGAGGATGACAAAAGGACAAGAAGGTTGTGGAATAAACATGCTGAAAAATATAATTTTTTTTCAAAGGGGAAGGATAAAATGTTCTTCAAATGAAAAATAAGAATATTTTTATCTAAATATGAAGAAGAAGAAAATAGAGAAGTTGAATCAAAGAAATCATTTTCTGAAAAAAAAACAGAAGAGAATATCATTATTACATATGTGAATAATGAAGATTACGAATGCCACAATTCTAAAGAAGTAGAAACTCATCGTGAATATCATCTAAAAGAAGAGTTTAAAGAATTTTTGAGGATAATCAGGATACTTGAGAAGGAAAAAAAGAAGATTATAAATGAAAAATCCTCATTAAACAACCAAGAATGTTTTCCTCATGAGAAAATCAAGATGGAAAATTAGATTGATGACCTGAAGAATTCTATTGAGAATGCAAAGAATCATAATGATCGTCTTGATGTAAAGTTGAAGGAAAAATAATAAGTGTTGGAACTCTTCCAATAGAATCATTCTAAAGAAAATGAAATAAATATCAGTTTCAAACAATCTATCTTGGAAGATGGTGAATGTTCTATTAAAAATGATCACAATATGGATCCAAAATAATTACCTTCAATGGTTGGAAAGAAAGACAGAACTAGTTCTGATAAGAAAAACGATTGAAATACTATTTATGAGGCCAAAGTTAGTAATGCTGAAAAATTAGAAGTAAATAAAAATCCTAAGTCTAAAAAGATTTCAAATACTTATGGTTTTGATAAGTCTGAACAGAAATCAAAGCTGATGATGAATGTGATGATTGAAAACCCGAAGGTTGACTGTTAGCAAAGTTCTATTAAGAAGGTTGTTGAGAAGCATATTCACAACTATGGTCAGTATGGAAGTTTCTGAAGGAAATATTCATTCTATATTTACTGCTAGTATTGTGATGGATTTAGACACACTGAATTCAAGTACTGGTTCAATCAACAACATTACTACTATTCCACAAGTTATAGAAGACAAGGTTTGAGAGGTGTCAATCCTTTCAAAAAGGGAAGTATGATAAGGAAGTTTAGAAGAAATCTGAGATGGACGGTGTGAATGTTGAAAATAAGTTCCAACCGTTGGAAAATATTTTTGAAAGATGTGAACAACCTGGACATCATACTAAGGGATGTCGTGTTTTGTTTCCAACACAACAAAAGGTTCTTAAAAAATATCATAATATGGAGGTGAAGAATTTATATGAAGAACAAAAAGATCTTATTGTTGAAACCTCCTTGAATTCTACAAAATGAGAACTTCCATAGATTCTTGATAGTTGGTGTTCTTCTCATATAAATGGAGGCAAAATGTTAATAAATAAAGCGAATGAATTCAAATAATGAATAGTTACATTTGAAAGTGATGAGTCTTTGATGATAATAGTTTATGGATCATCCATCATCGAGAAAGAAAAAATGAAATCTAGGAAAATGTTAAAGGTTAATGGGTTGAAACATAATTTTCTGAGTTTTTTCACAACTCTGTGATGAGGTAAATGAAGTTATCTTCAGAAAACATGAGTTTGTCGTGAAAAGATAAAATGATGTAAAGGTAGTTATAAGAGGCCAAAGTACGAAAGGGAACTTGTTCCGAGTTGGTGAGGTACATAAATCTTGTTACATGGGAATAGTGGATGATAATAAGTTATGGAATAAAAGGCTGGGACATATGTTCCAAAGAAACATGTGCAAGTTATCAAAGTTAGACATTGTTTTAGATATTCCTGATTTATCAATAAGAATTGGTTGGTGTTGCACTATTTGTGAAAAAAGGAATTTTACAAATTCTATTCATAAGAGAGTAGACATTCATTCAAAAAACCATTGGAACATAAACATTATGATATTCGTTAACCAATGAGAATGAAATCAAAAAATGGACTTATGCAATTCATTACTTTAATTTACAACTTTACTCTCATTACTTGTGTTATGTACAGGAGAAATAAGTCAGATTTTCTAAAAATCATTAATACTATTAAGAGAAAAGAAGAGAAGAAATGTGATTATTCGGTGAAGAAGTTGAGAACTAATAATTGTAGGGAGAATAATAATAAAGAGTTTGAATTTTACCATGAGAAGCATGAAATTTGGCCAGAGTTCAGTTCCCCATACACACCTCAAAAAATAAGGTTGTTGAAAGGAAGAATAGAAGTATGCTTGAATTTGGGAGAAATATATTACTTGACCATGGTCTCTCACATGATTTTTAAAGCTAACCCATGAGTATTGCAGTGTATATTCAGAACTGATGCTTCTACAGAACACATTTTGATATGAATCTATATGAAATGTTTTATGAAGAAACCCCATGTTTAAAACACTTAAGAGTTTTTGGGAGTCCATGCATCATAAAGAAAAATGGGGTAAACCTTGGAAATATTTAACAAAGAAGATATGATGGAATGTTTATTGTCTATGCTCGATAAGGAAGAGGATACAGATGTTTCAACAAAGAAATGGAAATAATCATCGATTCTTCGGATGTGAAAGTAATTGAAAATGTTGAGATGGAAAATTAGACTTTTACTAATATAAAAGTTGAGAAGGATACAGAATTTCTTGTAAACAATTATGATAATTCTTCCAATAGTGGTAATTCTACTCATGAAGAATATTCAGACTTAGTGATTTCAAGTGATGAGGATGAAATTCGAGCAGCTCAAACTAGGTTGAGGAAGAAAGTAGAGGCTCAGAACATTATTGGTGATCAACATCAGAGTATTCAAATAATAAGAACAACAAATGATGTTACACATACTTCTTTGTATTCAAAAGTCGATCCAAATGATGTGAATAAAGCTTTTGTGCATCCACAATTGATTTAGGTTATGAATGATGAGCTTGATCAGATAGAAAATAATGATACTTGGGAACTCTTACCCAAGCCAGTTAACAAAAATGTTATTGCTAAAAAATGGGTTTTCTTGAAAAAGATGAATGAAGAAGGAGAAGTGATAAAGAATAATGGGAGATTAGTGTGAAAAGGTTACTTACAAATTTAAGATGTTGATTTTGATGAGACCTTTTCTCCAGTGGATAGATGGGAAACAATTATAATATTTCATGCTATTGCTGCACAATAAGGTTAATTTTTTTTTCAAATGGATGTAAATCCTATATTTGTTAATCTAAATCCTGATAAAGAAGTTTACGTTGAACAACCTTTTAGATTTATTGTTAGAAAATATGAAAGTTATGTTTGTAAGTAGAAGAAAGCCTTGTACGGGCTAAAAAAAGCTCCAAGGTCATGGTATTCCCAACTGGATACTTGCTTAAGGAAGATCTGTTTCAAGAATGGTATAGTTGACAACAATATTTATATCAAGGAATGTTAGGATTTTTCTTTCATTGTAATTTTCTATGATGATGACATTATCATTGCTGGAAATTATGAATGATATTGTAAAAGATTTGATGAAGAGATGAAAAAGTTTTTTGAGATGTCCATGATGGGAGAAATGAAATACTTTATTTGGATAAAAAATCTTACAGAAGAGGAACCAAATTTTTCTTTCTCAAGAGAAGTATGCAAAGGAACATCTGTAGATGTCTGGAATCAAAAATTCAGAACTATTTTCCACACCAATTTCAGTGGGATCCATATTGTCTAAAGATGGATAAGGCAAAAAAGTTAATTAGAATGATTTTAGAACGATGATTAGATTTATATTATATTTGACTACCTCAAGACCCAACATTGTTTATGTTGTTACCTTATGTGAAAGGATTCAGAGTGATCCCAATGAATCAAATTTAATTTCTAGAAAGAGGATTCTCAGATATATCAAAGCCTCAATGAATTATGGAATCAAGTATGATGGCCTAGAAAATATTTATTTGTTCAGGTATTCACATGCTAATTGGGTAGGAAATGTTGATGATAGAAGATCCACATCTATTAGAGTTTTCATTCTGTGGAAAATTTGTTTTAGTTGACATACAATGAAATATAATTTAGCGGCTCTTAGCATGGATGTAGCTGAGTATGTTGCTTCCACTCAAGATGCAACCGAACTTATGTAGATGAAGACTCAGTTAGAAAATCTACTTATTGATGTCAAGATACCATTACTCATTGTATGTGATAATCAGAGTGTAATCAATCTTAAAAGGAACCCATTACAACATTCTTATTCAAAACATATTGACATAAAGTACCACTTCATCAAATATAAACTGGAGATGAATGAATTGAAGCTTGTGTACGTTTCTAAATTGAAACAAGTTGCTGACATATTTAAAAAACCATTACTGAAGGAACCATTTGCTAAATTGTGGTTGAAGATGGGTTTCCAACCTTCTTCTAATCAAGGATGAGGTACATGTGTCTATCCCCATCTCATCTTACCTTTGGATAGTGTTTTCAAAGGGGATAATTGTTTCATAAATCTATCATTATGAAATCATGCATAAAGGAGGATTTTTGGGTAAGCTATGAATCCAGCATGTATGTGTGTGAACTAGTCTAACTATTTGTTGGAGTGGTTGTAGGAAACAATGTTATTGTTTTCCTGGAAAATTGAAGAAGTGAAGAATGCTAATGTATAATCTTGGAAGATGTGCTGAAGAAGGCTGATGAGATATGATCATGAAATTTCATAGTCACTATTTTTAGACAGCATAGTTTTGGTTATCAATAATTCTTGTTTCATACAATGAGTTAGCTCGTAGGATTAGAATTGTCGAAAAGAAATCCATTCCCTAAGGATACAATGTTCATTGATGTATGAATCTTGGTTGTAAAAAATATCTAAAGGGGTAGATTGTTGGGACCAAGTTGGATGGTGAAGGATGTTTGAAGAGTATGCTTTTTGTAGAGTGTTGTATTTTGTTTTCAAAAGAGTATAAATCATTTCACATTGTTAATGCCTTGAATACTATGATGATTCTTTTCGGATTTTTATTTCACAAATATCATAAGTTTGGAGAACTTTTCATGCAAGCCTTATCATGGATAGGGGGAGTAATGAAGTATTTTCAGAAAGGGAATGAAACCGGCGCGTATGTCAAAAGTGGCATCCTAGTGTGGCATGCAAGTATATGTGGTGCAATATTATATATGGCGTGCAAGTTTATATTGTGAGAAAGTCATATTTCATGATCATCCCATCAAAATATGTCAAAGTAAATAAAGTTTTGTGCATGTTAATGATTGGAGCGCAAGTCAAAAGGTAGTGTGCAAGTATAAAGGATGCGCAAGTGTGGTGCACAAGTATAAAAGCCGCACAAGTGTATGTTGCATGCAAGTCATATTTCAACATCATCATATCAAAATATGTCAAAGTAAAGAACGTGTCGTTCTAGTGATGGAATGGCATGCAAGTGATGGATCAGCACGCAAGGGATGGAGCGACGTGGAAGTAGGAATGACACACAAGTGTGTGTGGTGGGAAAGTCACCAAGATTCCTATAAATAGATGACTAGCCTCCTAATCTTTCAAATATCAACACCTAAGAGAAAATTTGAGCTCTGATCGTGCAAGTAGTAGAATGTGGCGTGAAAGCTGATGTGGTGTGCAAGTTGAGGGTTATTTATAAGGCATGCAAGTAGGGTGGTGCCCAAGAAGAGGGGCACACTAGAAGATGTGGCACACAAGTTTTCAAAGGCGTGAAATCAGGGAAGTGTGTGCCAGAAGTGTGTTGTGTATAAGCCAAATGTGGTTCAAAATTTGAGATATGTGAACAAGAGTGGTGCATAATTAGTTAGTGGTGCGCAAGCAGGTGATCCTCAACTGAGTGGTTGGCAAGTAGGTGGCACGCAGGCAGGGAGTCGTGCTAGCTGGGTGTGGCACATAAGCTGTTCACACCAGGAGGTTCTTACCAGCTATTGTGTAGGAAAGTGAAGAATGTTTTTGGAAATATTTGATTTTTGAATGTTCATTATGAAGCACAGAATCATTACATTACCCTATTTTTGTTAAGAGGGAGAACACACACTATTAGATTGTTTTCAAAGTGCTACTCGAGTGTAAGGGGATATCATAATTGTTTTATTCGATATAAAATGATTATTTTCTAGTTGATTGTGTTGTACTGTATTGTTTCCATACCACACCAAGGTTGTAGCTACACTTGTTGAGTAGTGAACCTTGTAAATTTTCTGTTCTTATGGTTGTGTGTGTTCAGCAGGGAAGAAACTCTTTAATAAGAGGAGAATGTTATTTCATAAATAAAGAAACCTAAAAAAGAAAATGATATCACTTATTCACCCCTCCCCCTCTCAGTGATATATGGATCCTTACTAGGAACATCAACACCTTCAAGGAAATGATTTTAAAATTTTAAAAATTGTATATGTCTTGGAGGATTCACTAAGGCTTTATAAAATAAGTAAATAAAATCTAAAATAACTGTATATTAATAGTAAAAAACATATTTTTCCTAGAAAACCCATTATAGTATTTATTATATCATTTTGGCGGTCATTGTGATGGAATAAAATACGTATTTTATTTATACGGTATTTAATTTTTACCCAAAAATTTGACTATCTCAGAAAATAATGAAAAATTCCCCATTGGATAATTTCCAAAGGATAATTCCAAAAATAATATTCATTTTATCTAAATAATAATCTAAATATTTGAATTTTCACTTTTAATATTTTAATTAACATTTATTGAAAATTCATAGGTTTTGAAAAAACACATTTTTTAAATATTAATAAAAGTCACATTCAACTACATTAAAATTTTATACTCATTTATTATTATTAAAATTAATTGGATAATAATATTATATTAAAATATTAATTATTTAAAAAAAATATTATTCCCTTAAAATAAATTCTGAAATTAATAAAATACACTTTGGATTTTTTGTTTTAAAAATATGACTCCTATCAAACTAATTTCGTATTCATTTATAGATAAGGAATTAATATAATCACCTTTTATAAAAATATTTTTTATAGAATTATTCATAAAAAATATAGTTTAATATAATAATGTATATATTTCTCAAAAGTAACATTTTTACCCAAAGAATCACTTTATCAAATTCATCATTTTATTATGAAATAATATTCTCATAAAGGAATTTATGGGATAATTCATTTATTTAGAAAAATGGATTAACTAATAAGTAAATAATACCTTGTTACATAACCCCTTATAACTCCCATGTATGACCTATGGGTAAGGTGTGTAATGGTGAAAGCTCTTGGGGCGGATCAGATAACATCGTTTGGTTGGTAATCTCTATTAACATGAACTTGTCTTGTACGTGATTCTGTCCAAGATTAACATGATGAAGCTCAGCTTCGCCATGGTCAATATCAAAGCCCAGTGATGCTACCATCTTTTCAAGCTCTGACAAATAATTATCATACAACCTGAGACTACTGGATGAGTCCATCCTCTCTTTTTTCTATGTCGAAAGGATTTTTTTAAAAACATTATATCTATATCAGTTGTGCTTTCACTATTAAATGGAAATATTATCAACGATAATGATACCTGATGTTTATTTAATCCCAATAAAAAAGGAGTTAATTTTTTATATCCATAAGTCATTAATAGAAATAGAATTTTATTTATAAAAGATCAGGTCTTACAAAATTCTCCCTTATGAAATTTCTCCATCAAAATTTCTATTTCCACACTAAAATAGATGACGAAAACTCTCTCTCATCACTTCATCAGGATCCCACATTTCTTCATCAAACATGTGGTTTCACCACAACACCTTAATGAGGGGAATCATCTTATTTTGTATATCTTTTTATCTATGATCTAATATCTTCCTCATCTTCTATTCATAGAAGAGTTCATTCTTGAAGGGTACAACCTCTGGATTGAGTATGTGTTATGGGCCAGGTATGTACTTCCTTAAGAGAGATACATGGAATACATAATGTACTTGAGACATGTTTGTTGGTAGTACTAGTCTATAGGCCACTACTCTGATTCGATGAATGATCTCCAAAGGACCAATGTACCTTGGAATAAGCTTTCACATCTTCCCAAAAATATCATCACTCTCTTTAGTGGAGATATGCGGAGAAGAACTATATCTCCAACATCAATCTCTAGGTCTCTTCTATGGTTTTCTGAATAGCTATCCTATTGAATCTGAGAACCATTGATGTGTTGTTAGATATTATTTACCTTATCCACCATTTCATTGACCATTTCTGGACCTAGAAGTTTTCTCTCCCCAACATTATATCAACATGAAAATATTTTACACCTCCTTCCATAAAGGGATTCATAGGGAGAAATTTGGATGCTTGAGTGGAAGATGTTGTTGTATGAGAACTCCATCAATGAAAGATGTTAGTCCCATCTTCCTTTAATTACAATTGAGAAATCTCTCAACATGTATTCAAGTGTCTGGATAGTCCATTCAGATTGGACACCAATTTGAGGATGATAAGTTGTAATGAAGTTCAGATCAATATTTAAAGCGTGTTAGAGACTCTTCAAGAACATAGATGTGAATTAGGGATCTCGATCAAATTTAATCAATAGTGGTACTCCATGTAGCCTTACCACTTATGTGATGTATATTAATGACATTTTATCCAGTGAGAAATCCTCTTGAATCACAATAAAGTTTGAAATCCTTGTCCAACGATCCACAATGACATAGATATCTTTGTTTCCATTGGATGTATTTCGAAGTCTAGTGACAAAGTTCCTGGTGATTATCTCTCATTTACATGTAGGTTTTGGAAATGTTTTCATCATCACTTTAGACATCTGCCTCTCATCCTTCACATTATGAAATGCCAGGGTCTTCAAAGTATACTCAGCGATCTCCTTCTTCATGTTATCCCACCAAAAATTATCTCGGAGATCTCGATACATCATTGTGTTTCCTAGTTGAATGGAGAAATTGGAACAATGTGCATCACCCAGAAGTTCTTTCTTTAAATCCATATTTGATTGAAAACATATTCTTGACCCAAATCTCACAATTCCTTCTTTATTAACATTGAACTCTGTGGATTTCCCTTTTCTAATATTTCCACTTTCTCTTAAATTCCCACATCATCCTTTTGAGAATCATTTAACATTTCCAAAAGAGATGGTTGAGTAATAATTTATGAAAGATAGATGATCTTTCTTTATTTATGATTATTATTCCCATATTCATCAAATCTAATAATATTGGCTCCTTTTCGATTCTCATCAATGATTGAATTGGTTGGTTATTTCTAGTTAGAGCATATGCCACCTAGTTCTCTTTCCTAGGGTGGTAATGGATTGAGCAGTCATAATCCTTTTTGAGATCTAACCATATTCATAGGAACATGTTCAGAAAATTCTATGTAAATATATATTTCTGACTTTTGGTATCCATATATATTTCACACTTTTCCCCAAAGAGATAATGCCACCATATTTGCAACAAAATGATCACATCTACCAACTCTAGATCATGTGTCAGATATTATTCTAATGATGTTTCTACTACCTTGAGGAGTAGGAAATGAATTTTTCATTTTTCATTAAATTTTATCAAAGAGAGACTTATAATATTTTCAATAAGAACTTTCCCAAAAACTTCAATATGTGATACAACACTTATAGATGTTTTCCCTAATGATTTAATATTATTTCTGGTGGGGGATTAAGGTTCTTAGAAAACATAGAAGATATAAAAATACAACAATAATTGAAATACATTATTGGATACATTAATTTTAAGTTGTGGATGTAGGTAATTCATTATTCATTTTCCATATTATCATAGAACATTCCATGCTCCCACTATCATGGATATTGTTGATTCTCATCATGCTTCTCATCCCTTACAATAGGGAAATGTCTTGGATAATACCTGACTTCTCCACATTAATGACATATAACTGTGTAGGATGACATAGATGCAAATTTGTTTCCATCCATCAAATTATAAATTCATTCATGAAAATTGAATACTTTTTACCCTTAATTTCCATACATAAAATATCCTCTACTCCCTTTATGATGATTCCCATGGTTCCTCTTTACACACATGATGCATGAATGAAATTTGGTATTCTTCCCCTCATCACCTTTATTAGATAAACATTCTTGAGATTTCATCTTCATATTCCTTGAAACCATTATCAATTAAATTGTGTACCAATGGTTAATCCTATCATTTGATAGCTAGTTTGGCCTAATCAATAGCTATCCTTTTTAGCACCAATATGATTGGGAATCTCGTTTTGGGGGTCATCACATTGAACTTCACGTGGGTTGTTAACAAGATTCCTACAATTACTGGCCATTTCATATAATAAAAGGAAAAATAGATATAAGTATTTTCAACTATTAAACCCATAAGGGGAATCGAATGAAAAAAGTGATAACATATAAAATACATTTATTTTGTTAAAATATGAATTTATAGGCTTCAATCTAAGTTATCCATTATCTATTTCCTAACATATATTCTTATGGTATTTTTTTATTACTACCTTAATAATGGTTCATAGAATGCTTATATATTTACCTGAATAATAACTATTAAACACATAAGAGTAATTGAATGAAAAAAGGGACAACATATAAATTACATTTATTTTGTTAACATATGAATTTATAGGCTTCAATCTAAGTTATCCATGATCTATTTACTAACATATATTCTTATGGGATTTTTCTATCACTCCCTTAATAATGGTTCATAGAAAGCTTTGGTATTTACCAAATAATATCCCTTGAGAGTGTTAAACCAATAGTGTATCAAGGCTCGTTGTCATGCACCAATTCATGTTCGAGTCTCACTCGAAGTGGGGTTTTCGTGTTTTACCCCAAGATACATCTGCGCTAAACCCACCTCTTATTATTTATATTGGGACGAGGCTGTGTTTCCTTAATAAAACACTTAATATATACTTACCCAAATTTTGAGACTATTTTCTTATACTTAGTGTTATCCCTAAGGCTTTCACTAGAGTTTTATAACCATAATCCCAAAAATAAATTAACCTCCCATTGATACAAACTATGATGACCATGATCTTTATTAGACACATTAAATTGATTTATTACATAAAAATGAACTTAAGACAACTCTTGGGATAATTTGGTCTAGTGACTTGGGAAATTAGGAGCATTACATAACAACATAAAACATGAAAAACAACAACTTTATTTTAAACTTCTTTGACATAAAAAACTAATTCCATCGTACATAACACTGCACGGGATAACCTGAGGACATATATAACAAAGGGGTGAGCTATAATGACCAGTAAGGGAGTAAAAAATGAATAAAATAATGAATACAATACATGTTATGCAATACGAATATCAATGGATCATAAGAGAAACATTAACATAAAGGTATGATATGGAATGATTATTATAACATAGAAATGGGGAAACAACATACAACATGATATTAACATGAGCCAAGGATCATTGCACATGGATTAGAATGAGTTAACCCTCATTTCATAAGAATTATCATGAATAAAACCTCATTTCACATGGTGTATCATGATACTAGACATTAACCAATACATTGGAGCGCTATCAGGGCACCCCCTTCATGAGCATTTTAATCACATACTTAAGTTTGCCACATAGATCATATAACCTGGATTCATTCAACATAATCATTTATTCCACAATAAAATAATGTGTAATAGATACATGTAAGTACCATTAAATAATTATATTTGAATAAAGGTGAATACCCCTAACTGGGAAATGGGTATGGTATTCACTATACAATGATTTTGGATTGGAAAATCAAGCTTAAATTTCAGCAGCATAACTACATCATATGGAAATTCATAAATTCGGTTAATGAGAGAAAAAAAGGGCCTCTAATAATTTATAAATGAAAAATATAGTAATGGTATCATGGAACATAATATCTCATCTTATGAAATGTAATTTAGATTCATAATATAGAATACATGCTTCAATGGAAATAAGAAGATAGAAACCCCTTACGGAATTTCAGCATGGCAACAGGTGTACATAGAAGGCACTAATTAGAGATAAAGGGGTATCACATCATTCAAAAATAATAAGGGAAGTATGGTGGAAGTGTGAAATTGTACCCATTCATTTTTAATTGAAAATAAAAGGGTGTACCAAAAAAAGAAACTTTGATAAAAATGAGAAATGATGGAAAGCCTTACTTGAGTGTGTGACTTCAAAATATTTAATAGGGTTTTATTGAGAGCTTTGGGAGCCTTGGGAGGATTCTAGTGAGAGGAAGGTAGAGTATTGATGTTCTCTCAGGATTTTGAGTGAAGATATGTGGGATCTTGGGTGAGTTTATATGGGAAATGAGAGGGAAATTCTTTAATATTTCACAGACATAGGTTTGGGATTCGACATAATTAAATATTAAATTCCACGTAACATCCCATTTTTTCCCATGTTATTTTACAAGGAGGAGTGGAATAAGTTATTTTATAATTAACAGGGCCAAATATATTAAAATATATTCCCTTTATTTTGCGGAGGTGAGTCACACTTTTAAGGATATGATTTCAAAATCTAAAAATGTTGTATATGTATTGGAGGATTGACCAAGGCTTTATAAAATAAATAAATCAAATCTAAAATTAAATTACTTTAATCGAAAATAATATATTGGTCTATAAATACCCATTATAGTATTTATCAATTCAATTTGGGTTTATTATGATGTCATGAAAGACAAATTTGTTATAGGGTATTTAATTTTTACCCAAAAATTCAACTATCTCTAAAATTTCTGAAACATTCATGGTTGGATAATTTCAACATCGTGATTCATAAATTATTATTCATTTTATCTATATTATTTTTAAAAGATGTTAATTTTCACTTTTAAAATTAAAAAAAACATTTATTGAAAATTCATGGGTTTTTACAAAAATTGTTTTCAAACCTTTATAAAAATTACATTTGACTTCCTAAAAATTATATAATAATTTATTTTTAATAAAACTAATTTGATAATAATATTTTATTAAAATATAAATAATTTCCAAAATTCATTAATTCCTTAAAATAAACTCTTTAATTAATAAAATACACTATATGTTTTACAGTATAAAAATATAACTCTTATCAAACTGATTTCATAATCATATATAGATAAGGAATTGATATAATGATCATTTATAAGAATTTGTTTTATATTATTATTAATTAAAACCTAATTTTAATATAATAACATATATATTTATCAATTATACCATTTTTACCCAAAGAATATATTTATCAAATTCATCATTTTTTAAGAAAGATTATTCTCATAAATGAAATGATGGAAGAATAATTTTATTTATAAAAATGGATTACACAATAAGTAACTAATACCTTGTTACATAACCCCTTATAACACTCGCATAAGACTTAATGGTAAGGTGTGTGATGGTGATAGACTCTTTGTGAGGCTCAGATAACATTGCAAGGGTGGTAATATCTATTAACGTGAACATCTACCATAAGAGATTTTGTTAAAAATTAACGTGTTGATTCTTAGATTGGCCTTTATTCATAGAGCTACCTAGTGATGCTACCTCATTTCGGAGATCTAACAAATGAGCTTCATATATCCGGATTCTACTAGATGAGTCCAACCTCTCCTTCATCTACGTCGAAATGATTTTTTTTCAAAAATTATATTTATATATGTCAGGTGATCACTATTTAATGGCTATATTATCAGCAGTAATGATACATAATGGTTATTTAAACCAAATAATAAGAATAAGAGTGCATGTGTTGTCTATACCTATAAGTCATTAAAGGAGATGGAATTTTATTCATAAAATATCGGGTCTTTATAGAGATTGTAATATCCCAACCTTTTATATGGTATCTTTGGATTGAATTAAAATATTTTTTTATATTAATTAATTAACTTTCATCGGAGTTATGAATTTGCATGATATTGGAATATTTATAAAAAAAATATGAGAAATGTTGGTTCTACATTGTTGGTTCATGATTGGGGTAAATTGTGCGCCTTTCCCCACTAACTGTGTCGTCCTGTGAAAAGCGAATTCTCACGGTTGGAACATGGATTGAAAAACCATGCACCCATACCAAGGAAAACATGAAACCCTAGAGAGTGGGGGTGTACATGGTTATAGAATGGTTAATCAAATCATATTCCCTTACCCAAAAAACAATGTGTGTGGTTCTATTTGTATCCTAAAATTTGGTATAAACTACCCCAAACCTGAAAAAAGACACACTTTTCAACCTAAATTCAGGACTTGAAATTTTTAGATTGTTTATGATCTTTCTGAATGGATTTCAAGGTCTTACAACCTCCATTCATTGAGATTCAAATCCCAAATCCATGATCTAGGATTCTCCCGGTAAGTGGATCTCATCCTGATTGTTATCAAATCCATTCTTCTCTATTTTGGGGATATTTGGATGGAACATATCCTATGTTTCTATATATCTAACCCTTTTGGGTGTGATTTAGATCATGGATTGTAGATATATATCTATATTCATATGATCTTAATACCTTTGATCTTGATTTAGGTATTTATATCCAGGCTCTGATCTATGTTTTTTGATGCTCAATTTTGGAAAATTCTATTTTGAGAACAATCATTATCAAATCGAGGTAAGTGGTATATTTTTTAAATCCCATATTCTTGATATCATTATGTATATTTGATTTATAAATATCTAGGTTTCATTTTTAGTTTAAAATTTACAGTTAATTTAGTTTATGTTATCAATTTATTGATTTAGAAATTGGGAATTTGAGGAAATAATGGAATTGGGGAATTTGGATAGTTAACTGATTAAATGATTATTATGAAATTTAAGGTAGACATAGAATAAATAAATTTTGAATTAATTATTGGCATGTTAAGATTTCACAATGGGGGTGATTAATTAATTGTAGAATTAATTAATGTGGTGATGATATGATTGATTAATTTTGTGTTGAAATGAATGGTAACTTGGTCAGTCATTTTTGAAATAATAATAGTAACATGGTCATTAAAATTGTGCGATAAAATGAATGATAAAATGGTAATACATAGGTGAAAAAAGAATAGAAACATGGTCATTAAAATTGTGTGAGGAAATGAATGGTAACGTAGTCCTTCATTTTTTAAATAATAATGGTAACATGGAAATTTAAATTGTTTGAAGAAATTAATGGTATCATAGTAATTCATTTTTGAAAAATAATGTAAACATGGTTATCAAAACGATGTGAATAAATGAATCATAATATAGTCATTCATTTATGAAATAAGAATGTAAACATGGTGACTGAAATTGTGTGCTTAAATGAATTGTGACATGTCCATTAATTTGTGAAATAATAATAGTAAAGAGGTTTTCCAATTATTTGAATAAATTAAATGTGACATGGTAATTCATTTATGGAATAAGAATGGAAACATGTACATTCAAACATTTGGTATCTCTTAGGGACAAATAGATTCTATCACATGCTGATGAAGGTATTGAAGAATGGGTTTCTATTGAACCCATGGTTTTTTGTTGTTATAGAGGGAATATTTGATAATGTGATAAACTATTTATTTTTTCATTATACTTATTCTTATTAAAAATAATTACACTGTTGTTGAATGGATTTTCATTCATCATTGGTAGTGACCTACTGAGTTTTACTCACACCTTATTTATGCTGCCAAATCAGAACCAAAATTGACTTTATTGTTGCATGACATACTCAGGGAAAAGGCTCTGGATTAGATTGTTGATTATGGATCAAGTTTGGATGATGGAACCAGATGTAGTTCAGGACCTTCTTGAGAGTCGTTAATTTCTTATCATTTAGGTCCATTTTTGAAAATTTGATGCTTACATTGGAATTGAATTATTCCCTTTTAGTTTGATATTGTATCTCAAGTTTTGGATATCTTGTGACATTAGTACTGTTAATCATTATATATGGTTCTGCATTTCTTTATTTATTTTTTGATGGTGTATTGCAATAATAAAATTGGGGAAAGTATCCCCTTGATTGACATAATAGACCCTCACTGATATTCTATAGCCTCTTTTGTATGAGGATTCATTATTGTGTTCATGTTACTAATAGGCTTGGGACACCGTTGCATGGCACCCGGGTCGGGACGTTACAATGGAGAAATACCACCTCACAAACTGATATAACTTCATTTCCATCAACACCTATCACAACTAGATATAATGAATGAATTAATATTTATATATAATATTTATTATAAAATTAAAGTTATGGAATTAAAATATTTCATATACCTTATTACTTTTTCATGTTTTGAAATATGAGTTCATTTCTCATGTGTGTGGAGAACTACCGCCTAATGAAGCAATGTGTTTCGTGTTTCAAAAATGATTTAGATGGAATTTAATAAGGAAAAATTTAATAAATATGTGTTATATATTTCTGGTTTTATGTTTTGGGAGATTAATATATCATGATATATATTTTTCTTTCACCAATAAATGGAATTTTTTTATCGCTTGTGCATACATACGACCTACCATGTCCACAATGTGATGTGACTCATTCCCCATGGACAACATTCAAGAATGTTTATAATAATATATCTATTGATTAAATATGTAATTTATATAATTATCATTATTTTATAAATTATTAATTATATTCCATATACTAGAAACAAATATTTCATTAAAAAACATGCATTGGAAAACAATAAAATTAACACCCAAAACAAAGAAAATGATGAAATATTATTAGGACACTAATGGTAGAATGTTCTATGAGGATAATATATTACATTATAATTATGTGTATGTTTCTATTATAATTTAATTTCTTTCCTTAAAATTTATATATGAGGTTAAATCATGTTCATCTAACATAATTTCTGTGGTACAAGATTTTTTGGCACAACTTCCAATTCATTGAGTCATATTTGTTTGTATACATCTATTCAATTTTATTAGGTGTGTATACTTACAATTTTCTAAATTTATCCATAATACCTATTTATTCATGATTAATAATTTTTATTAATTTTTATTCTTCAAGGGGTTACAAGTTATTATGTTTTAAATAGGTACGGATTATTTTATAATCTCATTTCCTTTTGTGATTGTTTACTTTATCTTGAAAAAATCCCTTTATTGTGACCAATTTTAATTAGAGATTATATTTCAATTAAATAACCATATTTTTTTATGATTGATATAATTATTTCCTAAACTATAAACCATATCTACATAAGGGGATTACTTTGAATGTTATGTGATTCACTGGGGAAATGTTAATAAATTAGTATCCTTTGCATAATACTCATATTTGATGACAAATCATACTGATTCATCAATAAAATCAATTACATGAAATACGAGGAATGATTTAGACATATTTTTATAGGTGGTACCAATTATCGATATACCATATATGCATCGATATGTCTCACAAGAAAAAAAATTTGACTATATTAGATGGGGGTTTTACCCATAATTTTAAATAATCATGTGAAAAGTATTGAAAATAGAGTACCATTATTCCTGGGATCATGAATCCCAATAAGTAATAATTTAACTCATTGAGATTTTATTTTTCATTATTATCCCTGATATTTTAAAATTGATACTATCTTTAGAGGAATATTGCCATTTTTTCAAAATAAATGGAATGTTTATTACGTCAGTTACCATTCCATATTGATTTTTCCTCATTTAATGCTCATTTTATAGATTATATAGAACATGTTTTCTTTATTTACGATTAAATATTGAATATTATTATTGATTTATTATATATTCCATGTTATTTAACCATTACTGATCATTTTAACTCACCCTTATTTTGTTTCCTTTCCCTAGGATATGAAGAGGAATTCATTGAATGAGATAGAAGATGTTGAATATATTCCATCAATACGATTTTAATTTTATTGACCTATGTAAAATGGGTATCATGTATGCATCTAGTTCATTAAAAAACTAAATTGGTATGTCCTTCATGATTTGACCACTTGTTTCTCTACTAATGTAATAATTTAGGAACCTCCTCTGGGTTATTGGAGCCTATGTTGTTACAGTTTGTATCACAGGGAGTCTAGTAGAAACATTATGATCTAAATTAACGAAAACACATATTAGGGACCATAACACTATGAGACAGTTTGAGAACAAGTATATGAAAATACTAACATTTGGATGTGGAATATATTATATTATAATTCCAAGAAATAAATCCCTTTATGGAAACTATTAGTGGATGTATCTCTTGAAGGGATGTACCTAGGGAAAATAAATCTGAAAATGTCACATTGGACATAACTTGATAATTACCTAGTACAAAACAAAAAGACATAATGTGCACTTTTTTGACACTCCCACATGATATTTGTAGGAAAAAATTCATTTTACTTAAAAACAATTATGATTATTTTGAAAATATTGATATCCCAAGAGAAATAGTGTTTATGGTTGTATGTTTAAAATTTCATAAAATTTTTATTTATGATAACTGTAACACCATATATTTAAATATATTTTATTACTAAAAATATAAATATTTATGAACTAATCCCAAACATTCTATTGTTTAGAAATGGTATCTTCATGGAATAAGTGTACCAATACTCATGGGCAATATAGAGATTTCCTTGTTGAGAAATCCAATATTGTTTGATTTTGGAACTAAGAAGACCATGGCTATATTAGGGAAAGATAACAATATTATAAAGAATATATATTCTTATATGTAGAAACCTATTACATATTGTGATTATCTTGTGTTATATCAATTTATGTGATTGAATCACCCATTATTTAGGGGGATTACTAATCTAATGATAGATAAGAAATGGATTAATTCTCTTAAAAATATATTTATCGAATTGGGATGTGATGAAATGGAAAAAGTTACACTTGAATTATATTTTCCCTAAGGTTATACTAATCAATTGTGGATGGTAATCTTGAATAATATGTAGGAAATTAGTATAGAACACATGGATTGGAAACCATTAAAATATATAGTTTTCAAATAATAATTAACTCATGATAAAGAAACTAAAATAAATATAAATTTCACCATCTTGAATCAAAAGAACAAATAAATTTTGTGTGAGTAAGATGCTAATATAACAAGGTTGTATATATATTTTATGAATTACATACCCAAAATGGAGTGAATTAATGATTATTTATTATAAGTTATTAAGTGATTTCTCTATAAGGAACTGCTCTCACAAAACTTTTCATCATAAGATGAAATTGTATTATGTACCTCCAAAATAGAGTAAGAATCTAATAAATCATAAATATTCAAGGTAAATAAAGAAAAATTTATGTCAAATACGCACTATGAAAATGGTAATGAATAAAATAATAAGAAGAGAATGAATCAATTTTTATCTTGTGAGAATTGTGGAAGGAAATCATCCTGGGAAAGCATTGAAGGGATTTGGTGTTCTTTATTAGTGTTGAGATAAGGCCCACTTTGGTATAGAATGGAAAGGGGATAAATAAAACACAATTATTTAGTGTTTTAACTATAGAAATATGGTTAAATATTCCACAAAAATACAAATTAATCAATGTAATGAACCAGAGAAGATGCCAATGGGAGAAAACCAAGTTTATACTATCACTACGATTAAGGTAGGAGAACCCAAGTGATATGTTGTTAGGTACAATAATCTTAACTAAAAATTTATTTACTTACATATTTGATTATGGGTCCTAAAAAACTTTTATATCTTCCATGATTTCCAAGAAAAAAAATTATTCCCAATAACATTAGAAAGGTTGTTATTAGCGAAAACACCTCATTGAAGTCTAACTACAGTAAGGATGCATCAAGATTTATCCATTATGACATAAAAATGTTATTTATATATTAATATTATTAGTATACATATGGTGTAATTTGATATGAACCACACTATGTAATTGATTTAAAAATATGAGGACATGAATTTATTTCAAGTAGATGGAAATTGAAATTTTTGATTAACATGTATAATTCATTATATATAGAGCAGGGAGTTCATCATTTGATTAATTTATATATCCACCACATGTTTCTATTATGAATGATATTTTGTGGGGATTATCGAAAAAAATATGGATGGAAAATGTCGTAATGAAATTGAGGATACACCTCTAATTAAAATATAAATTATCATATTTTATAATGAATTACCTGGACATCAACTAGTGTGTCAAGACATTTTTTCAATTGATTTAATCCCTGATGTAAGAAAAATATCGAAGACTCACTATAGAATGGGCATTATTTCATTAGTTGAGTTAAAGAATAAAATGATGACTGTTTTGATAGGTGATTTATTATCCCAAGCGATTTACCATTGTGAGCTCATATTTCGCTCACTAAAAAGAAACATGGATCACATGGCTGGGATTTTTTATTGGGAAATGAACTAAATTATGAAAAAGAAAAGGTATCATCGACCTCCCATTGATGAGTTATTTTATTATGTTCATAGAGATTTATATTTTTCAAATACCAAGATTCTTTCTAAGAATCATAATTTAAGAGTGAATATGAAAGAATATTCATTGACTGATTTATGAATGAGTTATATGAATTATGAGTTATTGTAATTCAATTTGTATTAACAAATGTACCCTACGATTTTATGAATATAATTCCTATAGTATTCGAGGAATATCATAATGAAAATGTTGTGGAATTAATTAATTATATCATTGTGTTTTCTGAAATTTATGAAGACCCAGAGATCAATATACCAATCATTCATTATACTCTTATAAGTAATTAGTTATATGGGAAGCATAGTATGTGTGATTTGAGGCATGAGGTTATTTTCTTCACATCCATGTTGTCTCCAAGTATAGAATCTCATTATATCCTATGAAGAAAAAGTAAGTCAAATAATGGCATACACTACAGGACAAAACTATGGTATGTAGTTTTAATGGTTTGGTAAGTTACTATCAATAATTCCTTTAAAAAAATTTCATTATTGGATAACCCGGTAACCAATATTAAAAGTAATGGTTTATGTTTGTTTTGAAAAAATAATGTGATAAATGTTATTAGGAACTGAAGACATGCTTGGAAATGATATTCTTTTGACTCAATCATTTGAAAAAGTTGGTTTTAGTGATATATAATGGTGCATCCATGAATGGACTACACTGTATCATTATGTAAAATGATAAATTTATAGTATATGCATCAGGGAAGTTAAAGACTCATGAACAAAACTATCTAACCCATGATATTGAGTTAAAAACTATAATATTTTCCTTGAATAGAAGTATATATTACCACTAGGGGGAACAATATGATATTTACATGGATCATAAAATCAAAAAATAAATATTTTCCTAGATAGAACTCAAAATGAGATGAAGATGATGGCTCAAAATACCCGAAGATTATTATTTCTAAATACATAGCCAATCTGGGAAAGAAAATAAGGTAGTAGATGAATTTCATTGGAAATATCATGCAGTTATAACCAAAATGAATGTTGATAGTGATTCTATATTCATGTATATGGTAATTGTTGTTATTTTAATTTCACAGGAAATGGAGATCACTCCTTATTTAAAATATTTGAGAATATATATTTATTTCAAAAGATAAAAATTTCTCAATCAGATTATGAGAACATTCAATAAAAAATTAATGTTGTGAATGATTGGAAATTATCATACATCATTTTTGGAGATGGGGTTATGTAATTAGGAAATGTAATATTTGTTTCATCTGTACATGATCTAGGAAGGGAATTATTGGATGTTTCTCATTGATCAAATCTCTCCATTCATCCTTATAGTGATTTGAGGGATCATTTTTAGTGGTATAACATGAAGTGTAAAATGGTGATTATGTGTAAAGATGATTAGTTTGTCCATAAGTGAAAGTAGAGACATAGAATCCAAGAGGAGTCATGAAACCTCTTCCTACTCATTTGTGGAAATGATATGATATTACAATGAACATTTTTAAAACTCTACTAAAGACTCCTATGATGAATTATACAATTAGGATTAACATTGATCACTTAAAAAAAATATGTACATTTACTCAGTATATGAAAACAATTACCTATTTTTCACTTGATAGGGGACTATATTAATAAATTTTTAAGGAAAAATGGATCACCTCTATTGATTGTGAGCGATATTGATCCATGTTTTACATCAACATTTTCAATTATTTTTAGTAGGATAATGATAATGATATTCATTCGAGCACCACCTACCATCCTAAAACTGATGGAAAGTACAAAAAGGCTATTCAAACATTGGGAGACATTATGTGGTCACTTGAACTTACAATATTGGGGTATTATGGGTCATTAATTACCATTGGATGAGTTTTCCTATAAAAAAAGTTTTCATACATGTACTCAATGGTGTCATATAAAGAATTATATGGAATGACATGTCATACTCCAAATTTTTGGGATGAATTTATTGAAATGAATATTGTAGGAAATTTTTTTTATGATAAAAAAATAGAGGTACAAACTACTCTAGATCATACCAATGCTCCTAAAAATAGGAAAAATAGTTCGGCTAATAATCAGAGGATGGATTGGTAATTCAAATGTATGAGTTCATTTTTTCTTAAATTTATCTCTATATAAGTTTTTTATAAGGTTCGTAAAGAAGGGGAGTCTCAGCCCGAGGTATTTGTATAATTTAATGTCATTAATTGAATTTGATCAATTATTCACCTCTGTTAAATAACAAAAATTCCATAATAATGAATTATTTATTTTACTTATCACTGTTAAGAAAGTTCATGTCAGACCCACCTATGTTGGGTCAAGAATCTTGTTACTGACTTTCAGTGCATGTGATTCCCATCCTAGTGGGTTATTATAGAAAAGATTTGGTATCCACTATTGGTATTGGTTGTGATCCCCAACATGTGTATTGATATAATTTGAGTTATAAAGCGTACCTATTCACTAGAGAGGTGGATAAACACGAACTCTCAGTTGAGAACTACCATTTATTGAAGACCTAAGGAGTATGATCTCTCATACAAGAATTACCATGGATTATTGAGTAGAATATTAGGATGATGTGTATACATGCCCTTATATTGAGGCTTTGTCTCTAAATTTAAGAATATTTTTTTTATAATTTATTATTATGATCCAAACACCTTGTCATTTTATGTTTTTTGATTTTAGGTTGAATAACTTTGAATGTTTATACTCACCCTGGTATAGGCTCCATACGGATGAGTTCTGTCTTATGTGGATGAAATTATTTTTGATAGATTCCTAGTAAGACCAGAATTAGCTAAATCTTGGTCAGTCTATATGAACTGTATATTGTTCATGGAGTTGAATATTAACAGTAGTACCCTTTTTTATCACATTAAAGTCATTTCTAGTTTTGGTGGTCTTATATTTGGACCCTTTAAATTATTGTATTGATTTCATATTATGATGTGGCATTAGCTATGTACATTCATACTTGGTTTCAATTATTAATTTTATTTACTCATTATATTGGTTCGTTAAGATTTTTGTGTGTGTGTGTGTAACATAGGATAATTCCACTAATGTGTGTGGTATTATTACTCTATGCATGTCTCCAACACCTATCATGTTGTAGGTAGGATTGTGGTTTCACCATTGGATATACTTTTTTCCATGGAGTCTATCGGTCGGGTCAGGATAATTTTGTTACAGAGTTGGTTTCGTTAGGAATAGATTTTAGAGATATTGAAGAACTGTGGTTTGGTTTGAGATATATTGAAACAATCACAATGTCACTAGATTTCTTCTCTCGGTCCAAGGAACCCAAAGATGGTGTGGTTGATGATATATCCATTCATAATGAATATGATAACCTAGTTATTAACATTGTACAAGTATGAACCTGTTGAAGATAAAAAATTGGTATATACATCATATAGGAATGGGTTCAGTTCGTTTTCCATCTTGAGTTATATCTTCAAACATTCACTTTGACCACAGTGCATATTAAATTCTATGGGATTCCTTGTTATGAAAAACTATAAAGGGTTTGATTGTATGATACTGATGATAATCAACATTTTGATGAGGCTTTAATTAATGGGTTTTCATGGGAGGTGGTTCCATCATATGTTTTTTCAGTCTTCCTTCCATCCATTGAGTAGTGAATTGTTTTAAATACACTAAAACATGATGTGTTGTGGAGGAGTTCACTTCATTAGTATAAGATGATGAGATCCCTTAGGTTTTAGGGAAATCCATACCTCTTTGAAGATCATAACAAACTCATGAATGTTGGATGAGTTTTTTTCCTTGTTCAGACTTCACCTGTTTAGATATTTGTTCTATTAGCAATCTATATTCATTGTTCCATAGGGTAATGGTAATTCATGGGGACAGAGACCCAATATGAGGTGACTCACATATGTATATAGTTTGATTTTCTCTTCAAAACATATTTTTACCTAGAAATGATATGGGTAGTATGTATCTAGAATATTTTGGAGCATTATTAGGCCAATATGTCATTAACAGAGTATCCATCGCCTTTTACTAAACACCCATGGTACGCTAAGTATTTGTTTCATGATACAAACCATAAATAATTGTCCATCAAATACATCTATCACTTGACATCTAGGATGGAGCAATACCTCTCTGTATCCCATCTTATTCAAGGGTGGTATAGCATAACCAAGTCATAGAGATATTTATACTCGAGTAGTCACCAATTTTTTGTTGAAGCGATGGTCACCCAAGATCTAAGACTTAGAGCACTATAATTCAATGAAACACAGAGGTAACCATGATCATGACATGATTATAGGGACAATCTTCTAACATAGTGTATTTCTTTTAGGGATCATCAGATTGTTCTAGTCTACTCAGGGATAGGATTTTATACTCTTGTAATGGGTGTGGTCATATATCCTGATATTTCCCAACCTATAATTCATTATTTATGGAGATAATTTGTGTAATATCAATAAAATAGAAGAATCATGATAACAGTGGGCTTAAAATTGTGTAATGAGGTAGATGATCAAGGAGAGTATCATGAGGTGGCTGATGTTTTGATCTATATGTGGAAACCATCACCTTGGTTATCCATGACATGCTATGGGAGCTCGTATTCACCGATGTGGGAAACTATAGGCAGGGAGTCTTATGAACCATATTAATTAGTGATGGTTTTATGAATAATCCATTTATTCTATATATTATATTTATTATTTATAAGGACATTTAAAATTGAATCATTAATTTCTGAATACCTTTTTAATGATGTAGAGATTCTAGTGATGTATTTGGATCGACCCTTATGTTGGGAGACTCATGTTGAGGTATATTAATGGATCAAACACTTCGATCAATAGTGTGAAATCAATCTGGTAGGATAAATATTCTTCTTGGACCAATTTTTTGGCAATAATTTGGCACAATTCCAAAATTATTGATATGGAATTTCACTCCATTGTCCATGAACTGATTGACTAATGTAGGTAGTAGATGGGGTGAATCTGAGTTAATGGGATGGTGTTTTCATTAATTTAGAATAATGTAGTCTAGGAAGGGAAGGATTGTCTCATTGGTAGTAGGATATAGCTGATTACACGTCATTTGGATTGTATTTCCATTGGTTTAGTATCTATTTTGTTCTTTTGACATCCTGTAGTAGTGGTGGAGTATGAGGACATCCTCCTCTCTAAGGGAATTCTAGGCATGCCTCCCCATAGATAGAATTATTATTTAAATGAAATGAACCTAAATAATAACCTAAAATCTACACTATCATATTTTATGGTCCCACAAATCATTGATTATTGATGGTTTAGTTGGAGTATTTTCATATGAAGGGGTTTGTTAGACCTGGTGTGTCCCTCTGTGAAGCCCATGTGTTGTTATCTGAGATGGTGGATCGGTGTGTGAATTTATTTACGGATTATCATCACCAAGATCATGTGACTATTAAGAAAAAGTATCCCATCCCTGGAATTGATGACCACATTGACTAGTTGAATGTGGTGATGTGGTTATCAATGATTGAACTATGGTATGTCTATTTATGGCATTAATTTTTGAGAGGATGATATTCCAAAGACAACATTTTAGTTTTTCTAATTTAAATATGAGTACATAGTGATTCTATTTAGTTTAATAAACACCCTAATAGTTTTCATGGGACACGTGATTAAGATATTTCATACACTCTTAGACCAATCCTTGATAGACTTCATCGATGACATCCTCGTGTACTCAATGTTAGAGGAGATGCATGTGAGACATTTGAGGAAGGTTTTAAAAATAATCTACGAAAGATATCATTATTTGTGGATCATGATCTGTTAGTTCATAATTTTAATGGTACAAATTATTGGATTTTTTATCTTAGAAGAGGGAGTGGTTGTGGACCCAACAGAGGCTGAGGTGGTTCGAGATTAGGATCCACCCAAGGGAATTTCTGAGGTGTGGAGCTTCCTTGGGTTGATAGGAAGAATTCAATTATTTGAGGCTGTTTTCTCTAATATTTTTGTTCCCATAACTTTCTAAACCCAAAAAGATACAACTATAATGTGAAATGAGAGATGGAAGTTGGATTTTTAGGAGTTTCAATATAGGTTAATGATAACCCCAATTGTGGGATCGCCAAATAGGGTTTTGAGTATGTTGTATTATGAGATGCCTTAAAAACTATGTTTTAGAAATATTATTAATTAAATTTATAGTATGATTTCTTATATGTCCCTATAACTTATATTTCATGATAATAATTTGAAACCCATGATTTGAAGATGGAAGTAGTGGTTTTTACCAAGAATATGGTGTGAAACTACCATAATCAACAGTGATTTATCATCAATTCATACAACAACTACCTTAGGAATAATATTTCATAGAATGATCATAACATTATGAAGAGGTTATGGATAGAGTTATTATAGATTTTATGACTTTGTGATTGTTTATACTACGAGAAAGATGAACATTGTGGATGATTATCTTATTATGAGATCATGTTCTGAATTGTGAGTGAGGTGTTAAATAAGTTGGCATTATTTTAGTGGTCCTTAAATGAGTAGGATGATATTTTTTACCTAGAGTTCATGGTTTTTACTCCATTAATTCATTGGTATATTTGAGAGGCTCATCCTTGAGATTTTTATTATGAGATCTTTTTTTTAATGGATATCCAATAGAAGTTCTTCTGATGGATGTTCTGGTGGTGGGGAGAATGTCATCTCTTTATGAGGATGGATGATGGTACAAGACACATTATCAGAGGAGGTACTTATTGAGTTTTATAAATCAACCTTATAAGTACTTCCAGATGTTAGAATTAGTTATAGGACCATTTTTACTAGTTATGGTGTCCATAGGTGAAGAGAAATATCGTAGAGTCTTTATCTATATACCTTACATTCCATAAAGTTAAGTCCAACAACCAAGTTCCAGTGGGTATGAATTAACCCCTTGAGGTTCTATAGTGGATGTGGGATGGCATAAAAATGGATTTCATGATGGTACTTCCATGATCAACTAGAGTTCATGACACTATATTGGTGATTATTGAGTGACTCACCCTATTGACCAACATCCTAGATTTCTATGTCCAGAGCTATGTGGAGTGTTTAGGATGCATGTATTTTCTAGAGATAGTCATAATTCGTGGGATTTAAAAATCCTTTCAGAATGTGATGATTTTTTTATATCTTGATTATGTATTTGATTACATGAGGATTTTGAGATTCATTTGTTGTTGATCATGACGTTTCACTCCTAGAAATACTTCCATATAGAGTGAACAATTTTTTCGTGGAAATTCTTCAGGATTTCATGATTCAATTTGGTTATAGTTTGTAGGATAATATAACTTCCTAGTTTCTTCATATGACATCAATTACTATCACACCATCAGTATGACACCATTTGGGGGCACATACATGATACCCTATAGTTCACTGCTATACCTGACTGGTCTAGTGGAGTCAGTGATCATGGTCGCAAAATTGGTATGACATATGAAAATGAAGATGTAGATCACGTAGGAGCATATTAGGACAACCTTGATCCATTATAAGTTTAAAATTGAAAAAATAGTCCCATAGATAATGATGTGGGAGGCTATTTCTTCCATAAGGTCTCATATTAGTGAGGATTACATAGGATTGTTAGGGGAGTCAATTTATATCCATGACTAACTGGGCCTTTTTAGATACTACAGAGGATTGGAGAAGCAACAAAATGCTTAGACATACCACCAAAGTTATACTAACTACATGATTCTTCCATGTGCTGTAGTAAAGGATGTGTGTGAGTGATCCATCATACATTCTCAACCATGGTAAAATAGAAATCCATGATTGAGATATATTCCTTGTGAATCTTGTATAGATCAAGGATTAGAAGGAGAATATCCCCTTTTTGTGTCTTATTTCATTCGATTATGTATGATGGTAGTATATGACCATTAGGAGAGCACATAGGAGTGGGAAAACTAGTTTCATAATCAATAACCTCAATTATTAGTATGATTTATTATTTTTTCGAAGAAAAGGACCACAGTTTGGGGAATGTGATGACTCTTTTTTCCTAGTAACACTTTTTAATACTATAAAGAATATATTTCGACTTAGGTACTGAGTTAGCACAATAATTTAGGGTTTGAGGAGCCTTGGTGTTGATATAATAAAAATAAAAAATACAATATATCATGTTCATTTTGTTTTTCTAAAATAATTGATTCTCTATAGAATGATGTTTCAGATTGGAAAAATGAAACTACAATTAAATTTGAAATTCTTGTAGTAAACTATGTGTGACATAATATTTAGTCATATAATGTTTTTTGTTTAAGATTAGTCACATGAAAAATAAAAAAAAAATTAATTAATTAAATACATTTTCTTATTAATATGATATAATATAATAATAACATACCTAAACATGGATATAGCCAATTCCCTGGGAGAGCTATATAACCCTAGAGATAGAAGAGGAAATTGGAGGTGTGATTTGGTAGAAAATAATATGATATTTGATTAATTATCATATTTTCATGGAGTTTTTTATCAATAGAGTTCATGGATATTTATAATAACATCGATTAAAAATCATTCATCATCAATTATATTTCTATTTCTGAGTTGGGAAATTTATTTAGATTAATCTCCATTTTTTATTCTTTTATTTTGAAATAAAATTCATTCCATTAAAAATTAATTCACAATTTGACATTGTTAAATAATAATGGATTATTTCTCTTTGTATATTTTGGAATGTGAGGCATAATTTATAAATTGGATGTTTGATAATATTCCCATATTCGAAGCTTTGAATTTATGACGGTTGAATGAATAAGGAATCACACTCATTCAATGATTTTTGTATTGTTATTTCCTATCATTGTTCTTCTTTCATCATTGATATTATCAATTCACTAGTGATACAAAATTATAGAGGAACCCAATTCTATGAGTGGTTTTCGGGATGAGTGGATTATTATGACAACATCATAATAATCAATCTTGAAAATTGAGGATTGTTGATGGAGATGATGAAATACCCAGGCAAATCAATTTTTTTGGAAACATATTATTTGATGCGAGAGACATTAGAGCTTCAGTGAAGTCTTATTTTTTGAGAAAATGGTGGTAGAAATTTATCCATAGAAATCATTGAGGGTTCAATCAACTCAAATCCAATTTAATAGGTGCTCATCATAGGGGAATTGAAGGAGATGGTGGAATCATTTAGAATTATAAAATAGTATGGAAATTCTATGAAAACCTAATATACATGGTGTGTAGCATAGAATAATTCATTCCATGTTTACCCCATTTCATGGTGGCTATTCTTATGCACAAATATCAATGTTACACACTGTGGAAATTTTTAAAAAGTCATATGACCCTTGGTTTGGGACCTGACATATAAACTATGGGTACACAAGAATATATATGATCATTATAAATGTACATAGATAGAGTATATAGGAAGGAAAAAATTACACATATATGGATAATGTACAAGATCATGGCTAGGGTACATCGACATGAGTTAGAGGACATGGTCAAGGGCACAGACAAGGCAAGGTCTATTCTTAGCATGACTTGTCTTGTATTCTTTATACGTGCCATTTAACCCTTATAATGTTTGTCGGAGTCATATTTCTTCCATTATAGATTAGTATCAGTAGTGTAAAGCCCCTAGGACCATCCTTAATTTTGTTTATTGAGGTATCCAGTACTATAAATAAAATACATTATCCTCTCTCTAGGTTAGTTCTTGGTAGAGTTTTGTATCTCACTGTGTATCGTGAGGTTATGATACTCTATCATTCTTCTCTAGGTTTCTTCATGTATCCAATTACAAATGTTTTTAGGGTGTAATACCCACACATTTTTGTTACTCTAGATAGGTATAGGTATCCCCCAAAATCCCTAGGTGTGATACCCTATATGTGTATCGACCTCATAACAGTTCTAGAATATACCTCTTGATTAGGGTGGTCAATGAGAATGTCCTATTAGTTGAGAAGATCCAATGCTAGAAAGACCAGAGTTGTAATTTATCTCAGATAAAAATTACATTAGATCCTAAAATAGAATCCCAGAAAGGAATTTTGTATGTGACCTTACTTTGAGGTTCACAATCTTGCGTCGAGAATATATTGTTTTTTACCCTATTTTCTTATGATTTGACCCTCTTGATGTTTTATGTTTAAGGATTTTTAGGTGATGGGTTTATTTATAATAACCCATGAATGTTCTATTCCTATACATGCCATGTAATATGAAAATTAAATACATTTGGAAGGATTCATATGAGGAATATGAGTTAGTGGAGTACAGTTATTCCAGATAGTTCACAGACAGTTCTATAAGATTCATCTTGATAGTGTTCACCTTTTAATAGTAGGATGGAATATTTTGTAATTTTAGTGGGATTGTATTTATCCCAATTTATTTCCCTCAATTTTCTCATACACAGATGATGGATTAGTCTTATGAATAAATATTTGTTATCTATTATGAATACTAGTTTCATATTATATTTTTGTTTACATATGTGTGTGTTCATACATGTACCTTAGCCTAAGTACTCCCATGTTTGTGATATGCTGATTTGGTGCTAGTATCCTAGACCAATCCTATTGAATGTAGGATTGGGGTGTCACAACTGTCTTGTTACTTGATAGGTAGGTACTAGTGTTCCATGTTATGAATGCGTGTTGTTAAGGGTAGGTTATATTACGACTACTGTTTAGAGATATTCTAGTTATGAAACAATTCACGATTGAATGATAAATAGAAATTATTTTATTAGAAAACCATAATAATTTTATATAAAAAAGAGAAATTATATCCAATATATCATGTATCTAATACATAAAATGGTTATACTATGTCAATATCTTCATTAATTTATCTATTCAATCTCCTATATTTCCATTGTACTAATCTTTTTATCCCCTATATTAAAATTTTCTCAAATCAGATAGTATTTGTGAAAAATGTGTTTGGACCTTCGGTGAAATTGGGTTTCCATATCCCATGAAATTTCTCCATTATAGTCACAATATAGTTCTAATTCTCCCAATAATACAATAACCAATCCAATATTTTTAATGATCTTCTCTATCTGAAAATCAGTTGTATAAACTTATGTAATGATATACTCTGATTCTTTTTAACAACATTATGGTGGGGTTCATTTGGAATATTTTCTAATAATATATATAAAATAATACAAATACACAAAACAATATTAATATATTGAATCCAAACTGATATTATTTAATATAAATCTCAAGAAACCCATTTCAAACAACCCTTCCCTACCAAAAAAGACCAAATAATTTTTTTAATTATTCTCTAGTACATAATGATGTTCTTAACTACAATATAGAGACCCGATCCAAGATTGGTTTTGTATCTACTAGTCATTATCAATGTATATGGGACATCATGTTGAGAATTTAACATGAAATATATGAAAATTCAATTAACAATTTATAATGAATACTACCACTGAATTTTCGTTCTAACTTGGGGGAAGTATATTGATTCTTTAAAATATTTTTTTCATTAGCCATTTATATATAGCCTTCTTGGAGTTATATATATACAAACTAATTTAAAATTTAATAATTTTTATGTTTTGACATATACAAAGAACCTTATTTGATATGTCATTATAGATATTCAAATCTAGTATGTATCCATGTTCACTAACTTTTACAATTAAGAAACATTTTTCTAACCATAAATTTGTAAAATATATAGTTAGGATAAGAAATTTTATGAGTAGTTTGTAATTTACAAACCACACCAATAATACATTATCACTCTCACTAACTAACTTATAGACACAAGAATCATCGAAAATCTAGATGAACTAAGAAACCTTGATATTATAATCAAAAATGGCATACCAATATAAGAGTCTTACGTCAATCTATAAAAATATCATTAAACATAACATTCCATAGAAATAATATTTCAATGTTTGGAAAATTTGATTATATTATATTTAAATTATTGACAAAATACACATCAAGTAATGATATTTTTATATCCATTGGATATATATAATAATAATAATGAACTAAATTAGAAAATAATATCATAATTTACTTTACTATCATTTTTAGTGAAAATGATTTTTATTTATCAATAAAAAGAATTTACATATACCCATTTGTAACTAATAGATCGTTATAGGTAGTATCTATATCAACTATGTTAGTTTAATTATAGATTACCTTGTTTCACCTTAAGGGTGTCAACCCTTAAGGTACATCCATCACGTTCAAATCACAGTCAGTAGACATGGAATAAATTTTCTCTGTCATTTACACTAAAAAATAATCTCAAAAAGTCCTCTCAATGGAGTTTATATTGATATTTGGTTCACTATATATGAATTTTCCTTCATTATCAACACTTTTTAAATAATTCTACATTTCTTTTAAGGGTTTTTGATAATGTAATTTAGTTTTTATTACATTAATTATTTTAGAACAAGGTAAATTTCTATCACAAGAAATATTAATACTTATTAAGGTTGATTATTTTGTATATATCACTATCTTTTAATGTTTTAAATTATCAGAAATATGCATTTGTGTTTCTATTTTTTTCTTATTTTTTGGTTTTTATAATTTTTATGTTTGAATTTTTTTGATGGAGGTACCAAATCAATTATAGGTTCCATGAGATGCATAAAAGGATTTTTTGGATTCACTTACCAAACTGTACTAGACGGTACCAAATGGTTTCCCATCATATGGCTAGTGGATTCTCGATAGAACATCAATTAATTCAATATACAACCTTTAGGTCAATAGAACCCCTGGATATCTAGTAGACTAAGTACATAAAAACATTCATTTTGACTGGTTCTTGATTTCCATATTTCAACCTCCAATTTCTATATTCAACCCAAAAGAAAAAAACTCTCCTACCTCAACCCTCAATATCTATAAATTCACCCCTTGAGTTCGTGTAAATAAGTGGTTTTGGAAAATTAATTGTTCTATTTAACCTTTTGTAGAGCCTTCTTATGCATTCTTATTATATTCATTCTCTCTTATATAGTTTCATTTCTACCTCTCTCCTTTATTATATATATTATTAATTGAACATATAGAGTGGAGTTTTTTATTTAAAAGGTTTTCACAAAATCCAGTCTATTAATTTTTTTATTTTGGTTATTATTTTTTCCATAAAGAAATAGGTTGTTGGGTTTAGTTTCATATTCGTAAAATAAAGGGGATTTGGTGCTGACAACCTTATATGAGAGGGATATATGACCATTTCTGATAAATTTACAGATATTCATGGCTATTAAAATAATTATTTTTCTTTGTAAATGGGTTTATTCGGTACCATTGAAGCCATGGGAGTAAAAATATTCCCACAGCCTTATGGTTGAAATGTTGGCTCCTATAATGGATATTTTTCAATATTGTCTATAAATTAATATTTTTTTATTTTTTTATTTCCACTATACTAATTATATTTTAATCACATTCCCTTATTATTCTTATTCTTATGATTAACTCTAATAATTCTAGTATAGTACAAGCACAAGAACCTCATACCAGTTGGTGAGGACTCGCTAGGTGCATCCAAGATACCCGAGATCAAATCTGGGTGGAGGAATATTTACTGGTTACTATAGCAGCACTGTAGCAGACACTGTAGCAGTACTGTAGCAGGAACTTTTCGGAACCGTAGCAGTCATAACTATTCATCCATCTAGGCCTTCGGGCCACAGGTTTGGTCCTCGGGTCCTGCAAGGCTTTCGTGCCACCCAAGGCCTTCAGGACAGATTATTCTCAAGGCCTTTGGACCACCTTAAGGCCTTAGGGCCTCCCCAATGCCTTTGGGCCACCCCAAGACCTTTGGGCCACATGAATGAAGGCCGAGACACACTACAAAAAAGGAGAAGCCCCCAAAGAGGATTCAGAGCAGGTGTACTCAACAGACCAGAGCCAAATGGATTGTCAGAATGTGAGGGTATGGCTATGCCATCGGTACTAGCCTGTGCTTGCACGGGAAGCCTAGCTAGATGGTCATGCAAAGGTGGAGAGCTACAATCAGGATGCAGATGCTGGGGAGGGGCAGTTCCTTGTAGATATTATGGTTCTAATTCCCTAAGACCTTAGAGTTATGTAATCTCTTAAGCTTTTGGTCCATTTAATCTCTTAGCCTATGGGACTTGTAAGGGTTCCCCCTCATCCCTTGAAAGGGGGGTTATCAACAATAAATAAAAATTAAGGCCTTCGGGCCATTTAGGCTACTATAGTACAATAATTTTTTATTCATCCAAAATTAGATTTAATTTTTAAAATGTTTAAAAACAAAATTCACCCCATAGAACCATATCAAGTACTACCAACTATTTCATTCATAAAAAACCCTGAATTCTAATCCCTAATAAGTTTAATGAAATAGTTAACTAAATATTTATTTTAGATCGAATTTCCATGCTTCCCTCGAAGGTTACTCTATAAGTAGAGCTCTGTACATTTATGGAACAAATTATGGTTACTAGAAAAGAAGGATTTCCACTTTTATTTGAATCAAATGATATCTGATTAAAAAAATTAGAATACATAGATATATACCCATGAAATATTATGATTATAATTAGTCCCATGATGATATAATAACATTTTAGATAGGTGAAAAAACAATAAATTATTTACTTTAAAAATTAGATATGAATGAATTTTATTGAGTTTTAATCTATAAAATGGCCCATGAAATGTAAATGTTATTAGATATAATGCATGAAGTTATAGATAAATAAGTAATACTAGGAAAAATATTTATCAACATGCATTTTAATAGTTTATTATGGATCAAAATGATCCAATTATGGAAATTTTTTCCAATTTCACTCAAATTTTAAATGGAAGGAAGTCCCTATGTGATGGGTATTCAATTGATTCACTTATGAATAAAACCCAATTGGTCTTTACATGATGTTGAGAACCCAAAGTAATGATAATTAATGAATATTATTACTATATGAATATTCTAGTTGAAGAGATAATTAGGGCACTTATGACTTATGAGATCACAATGGAAATGAATTATATGAAGGAAGTGGTGGATATTAGGGGGAAAGGAATGAAAATATCATTCATGTTAAATGATGGTGATTCATCCAGATGTGATTATAATCATGTGACCTTTTCCAAGAAGTCATGAGTTTTAATTAAATGGATTAAATCCTATTGTTATTTTAAAAAGGAGAAACATAAAATTGAACTTGAGGTTTAGTTTTATATCTATAAAATATAGTTACATCAATCCATTGTACCCCTTGCATAAAAATAATGTAAATGAGAATAAGTAATGAAATAATAAATTCTAATTATACACATGTATTTGAAGATAGGACTCCCTATCCAACTAATCCAAACCAAGAGATGAAATTTCCAATTTACTTAGGGACCATGATGTTGTAGACTCCCTTACATAATCTTATACTTCTAAAAATTATTCTTCTACCTCTATCAATATTGATTATAATGATATTATATATCATTGTGAATCATTAATGGAAGGATGTTATGAAATCACCACAAATTTAAAGGAACTTAAAAAGAAATAATGTATTATTGTCACTGAGATGGATCATATTTTTAAAGAAAATGAAAAATCAAAAGAATAAATGGAAAATTCCAAACACTGTATCTTAAAAACATAGGCCAATAATTGGTATTTTATTTGTTTTTTAAGTTATAAGAATGATTTAAAATGATTTAAGGAAAATAAAAGTAAAAAATTCTTTGTCAATATGATTAAATTGGATATTAAATGTTTTAAAACATAATCAAATATATTAAAAATGATCATGAAAAAATTCACCCAATGTTGGAAAAAATGGAATTTTATATTGGTTTCCCCATGATTTGAAAAAATATAATTATGATTTTTCTCAAATAATTCTAATATATTAGAAATAACAAGAACATTTTTAAAATTGATCATAGAATTCTAATTTTGTAATTATTGATGAAAAACCAAGGATCTCATTTATAAATGTTATTAAAAAATACCCATTTTGGAATTCCTAAATACATTCATCAATATTCAATGGTTTAGACTAGAAAAACCTTTTAAAACGTTTTTTGGATTAAAAAATATATTTTAGCAAATTTTTCATACCAAAATTTTGAGCACAAAAATATCTAGCATCATCAACTATTTTTTAAAAATCATGTCTTAAGATAAATTCCCAAGGAACCATATGGTACATAAATATATATTTTTGATACAATTATACAAGGATTTTTTTAAATTATTTATATCGTTTTGAAAATCAATTTCATAATTTTTTCACTCCAATTTTGTTGATCTACTTGTTTTAAAAATATTTTATTAAGTGGTATTGTATCATTTTTTTGAGTAGAAACAATATTCTGAACGAAATTTCAATCATATTGAATGCTGGTTTTAACTTTTTGTAACATAAAAAAGTATGTTTGACATTAATAATATGTTCATGAAATTTGAATCATCATAGGTTTTTAAAAATTATTTTTCAAATTTTTATCATATTTAATATATAATTAAAATCATGAAATCTATTTCAATATCTTTAATTTATAGATATATATATAGTTAATTATTTTATATATTGAACTCAATGTTCTATTTATTAAAAAAAGTGTTAATATTTAACTTCAAAGATATGGATTTTTTGTTTTCTTATGGTTGTAATTTTTTAATAATCATTTTTAAATTTTTAAAATTTTATGGAATTTTTCTATATTTGAAAAATTTCAACCTAGAGACTTGTAAAAGCACTATTTATACTCATATCAAGCTATATATAATTATATGAAATTTTTAAATCATGAACTTGTATACTTATTTTATTTTAAGCTTTTGTTATTTCTTTTATTTATTTTATTCCATTTAATCATGAGGTTATTGATCTATTTATTTTACTCTCTTTTGGTGATTTTTTCATTTTTTATATTATTTTTTGAACTCTCGTTTTAAATATCTTTGATGTCCCCATAAAAATTAATACTAATTCTATAATTTATGTGTAGAAAATTTTACCTTTTTATTCTAAGAGAGACATTCTTTTAAAAAACAATCTTATGAATTCTAGGTTTTTAAAGATATATTTTATTTGAAAACATTCCCATGTTTTTATTTATTGTTAAATTTTAATTTTATTCTTGAATGTTAAATCAAATGGATTGGGTGGTTTTATTTTTTAAAACATGTTTTTAAAAATTCTATGTTTCATGAAAATGAAATGTTTTTAAAAATCATTAATAAAATTCAATGGTTATGAAATTTTTGTTCCCATTTTTAATCTTGTATGATTGGAACTCATATAATCATAAATTAAACAAATTTAAGTCTCTAACCAATATTTATAATGTTTAAAATGTTATCTATGGAGGATAAAGTATCAGGATTATGTGTATGATTTCTCTAAAAACATGAAAATTGATTTGGGGGAGATGATAGTGAAATATAAGTTATGATTATCTTCTAGTCTCTAAATAAACATATTAAAATGGTTTTAAATACATTCAAATTGTTTTTGTATTTAAAATATTCATCGTTATGTTTTTATTACATAAAATGGGGAGATAGTTTGGACTTATAAGTAATTATTTTGTATTATTGGGGTAATGGACTTTTTTTAAAAATAAATCCTGAGTTGTTTTAATTTTTTTGAAAATTGAAAAATTATAAATTTTAAATATTCATGAAATGTGAAAAAATTGGATTTTTAATTTTTAATGATTATAAATACGTGATTGTTTTCAAATTTATGTATTGAAAAATATCATACTTTAAAGTCTCTCCTAAATTTACTTTCAATGTATTAATAGATATTCTTTGAATTTTATTATGAATTATTGAAAATAATTTTTGATATATTGGTGCATATCATTATTGGTTTTATTGTACAAGTATTTATGGTCATCAAAAAGATTTAGAATGTTTTACAAATCAATCTCATAGGTATTTTTAAATGTTCAAAACACAACTTTTTATTTTTAATTCATTATTTTCTTTTTTTCCACATGTTATATTGACATTTTCTCAAGGAGGAATAAAAAAAATAAAAGGTATAAATATTGGAATAAGAGTAATTTTGGAGTCTCTCACCTACTACTGTCATTAGATACCCGATGGGATACCACCAATAGATAGTGGATCCCACCAGTTATCTGGTAGGATAAGTACAAGATAATAAAATATCAATAGGATTGGTTACCACATTCATTATTCAGTCTCCAATAATATATTTGATCCCCAATGAAAAAAAGAACCCTTTTAAAACCCTAGAGGTTTTAAATACACCCCCTTAGGTTCATGGAAGGTAGTAGTTCAATAGAGAAAATATTTTACATCAATATTTCATCTCTATATATTTCTAGTACATTCTTATTGTATCCAGGTTCTATTCTATGTTTTTTATCTCAATAACTCTTGTATTTATTCTCGTATTCACTATAATAAAAAAGTGGGGTGTTTGATTAAAAGGACTTCGAAAAATAATTCATTCTCGTATTTTTTTCTTTTGGTTATTTTTTAAATAATGAAAGATGGTATAAGTTTTACTTGATTGTAACATAAATAAAATGGTATTGGTTGATAAAAATTAATTTAGGAGGATAGGTCATCATTTTCATTATATCTAGGGGTAATATTTTCTATTTTTTCTTCAAGTAAGGTATTTTCATTCTAAACTATTTTCTTGGGTACTGTTGAACCTAAGGGAGTATATTTCATTCAGAGGCTTTATAGAGGATATGTATGCATCATTAATGTATTATAATGTTAATCTTTATGAAAATAATTTATGATCATTATTTTCATTTCCACTATAATATTTATTTTTCAATATCATTCTATTATACTTATAATTTTTTCGATTGGCTATTATAATTCTATATTATTTTTTGTTAACCTCAATTTATTTTTGTTTTATAAGAGGTGTTAAATGTAAATTCACTCAACCACTTTCCTTCTCAACTGTAACTAAAAAATATTGTCCATGTTCAAAATTATTCCCAATAATAAATTTATTCAATTGTTATTTATCATGGAATATATCATACGAAAGCACAAACACGTTGTTATTAAATGTAATATAAGCATAATAACATGTCATTTAAATATGATAATTTTTAAAATTGAATTTATACTGTAGATACCCAAAGCATGACATACATGGACATTATATTACTTTAGAGGAATACTCAATACATAACAAAAATAGACACCAAAGGACCATAATAGTTTAGTATCTTTGGAAACATGGATCATAATATTCAAATCATGGTGAAAGATCTTCAACATCTCCCATAAAGATCATCCTTTTTTTATTACCTAAAACCTTTCTTTATATCTTGGGGAAAATAAAACATATAAATGGTGAGATAAAATGCTCAGTAAGGGTAAGTATGGAGAAAATAAAACAAACTATATACATTTGAACTTCAAAACTTGATCATAATATTTAAACATAAAAATATTGAGCAATGACATAAAACATGGCAGTACATAAGTCCTAGATCATAACGAAACATTAATCATGATAAAATAGCATGAGAATAAAACATGTAATTTTTGAAACCATTATGAACATGTTATGATTTCCATAGTAGCCAAGACATTGCTGCCAAGACCATATTAGTGGACAAAGTCCTTTTCTGAATCGAGTTCACTCCTCTTTCCAATCTTGTATCACTAAGCTAGATAAACTTTTCATTCCAGCCATGTCTATCTAATGAGATAGAAATCTTTAACCAATGCATTTTAGGGATATATAGGTCCCAACCATCTCATAATTAAATCATTCTTACTTGTGCCACAAAATAAACATAAATAATTCATCATAACACAAAGAATAAAATGGGTTTCATAAACATCATCCCATCATAACATAATCCATATAAAACAAATGGATATCATTTCACCATAATAAAAGTAAAACCATGTAAATAATATACATTATATTTGAAACATTACCATTCTAAATAATGTTATCTTAGATGGAAAATAGTTTTGATAAAATACTTCAAATGAATTCTTGACGAAAATATCTTTTCTTCTTAAAAATCATTTTATTTTCACAAAATCCCACACAATTTTAAAATAAGGGGATTTTATTGAAAATAACCATGATAACATGTAGAGGAATCTTCATGAAAATTAGGCATTATGAAACCGTAAAAATACGTTCATGCCGTATATGTTAAAAGAACATTCTCCTCGTACCTTTGTCGAAAAAGTCAAAAAGTTCCTTGTACGGTAAACAAAAGAAAGATTCCATCGATAACACAATGTAAAAGTCAAAGAGGGGTAAAAATGAATATAAAAATACATTAAATAATATTAAACACATTATGAAAAACATTTTTATTGAGATGGATGAAAAATATAATCCGAGTAAAAACTTACGTATAAGAAATCTCGGATAACAATTGTGATTTTCAAAATTATCCCTTACCTTATGTCCGATATGATTCATATGTATCAGAACCTCCTGTATAATGATTTAAATAATTTCATTAAATTATTACATAATCATATTCACTGTTATGATATCATATATGGTTCACTTATGATTTTATATTACCCGTTCTTTTGTAAATTCCATGTTAAAGCATCGTTTTGGGTAAAATCATTTTATTTATCGTACCTATTTGGAATTGTTTTTCATGATATTATTTTTACATATATCGTGATTTAATTGCTTCCAGAATAAAAATAATGATTTATATATCATATATATATAGTATATATATATATAATAGATAGATAAATGAAATGAAATACACCGTTCATGGAGATGGTAGGTCGTACGTACGCATGAACGATGTTTTCCTTTCCTTATTGACTTGAATAGAAGAAAGTAGATGACATATATATATATATATATATTCCAAAATCCAGTAGGTTTATCATATCATATATTTCATTATTATTCATTATATATTTTTAATCATTCTTGAGTGGTTAACATGGAGAATGAATCTCATCGTGTCGTGTTGATGGTAATCCGTACGTACGCACAAGTGATGATATCGTTCCCATAATTATTGAATTGAATTGGAGTGGATGATATAACATCTCAGAATAATTATTATTCTATAATAACTATACATAGATATTCTTAACAACATTATACCCATCCAAGTAAGGTGGTGGTGGAAAAACAGATTACACCACGGCGTGGAGACGGTATTCCGTACGTACGCACGCGCGATGATTTCATTTTCCGTAGGATGGATAGAAGGTGAAATGGGGTTGTTTCATATTTATAATAACATATAAGTATATTAGTGATACTTCTATTATTAATTTATAATTAAATAACTAAATAATAACAAGTTGAAGAAGAAAGAAACTTTAAAGAATCGGTAGAAGAGATTACCTCTTCTTCGACACACCTTTTTTAAGAATCCTCTTAAGGCACTAGAGTTGGTCTTATAAGGAAAACATAACCTCTATAATGTTTCTATGGAAGTTGAGAAGAAAATTGGCAGGGGTTGGCCGAGCTTGAAACCTCAAAATTGTGTAAAGAGAAGAGGGAGGAGGTTCCCTTTTATAAGGGAGGAGAGGGGCACTTTAGGAAAAACATAAAATATTATTTTATAATAAAGTCATATTCATTTTATAATGGTTATAAAGTGACATATTTCGAAGCTAAAGTGGGGATGGGTCGAAATAATCTCAACCAATAGGTTTTAGACATGTTTATGTTAATATTTTAACCTTATCATTTAGATTTCTCTCTAAGTTAAATAAATTATCTTTTACCGTGTCTTCTTGTTTTCTTACAATATATGGTTAATAAACTTCTATAACAAGCCAGAAGAACCCCAAGTGGTTCATTATTAATATATATAACATTATTTAAGTCATTTGGCTGAACATTATATTTTTAAGAATAAAATAACAATTAATAATTTAATATTTGTTTTAAAAACTATTTTATCTCAATTTTGACACTATTTAGTAATTGATTTTAGTGAAAATCATAAAATCATTATTAGATCGTAAAAAGTTAATTAAATCAATACTAACATGAAATATTAACCTATAAAATTAGTTTAATTTATAAAAAGTCTAAAATTAAATTTATTTGGGTATTTATAACATCAATTTTGTTAATATTATTAATAAGGTAATTACTCCATCATCATTGTGTCATAAATAACTTAAATAATTTAATGTATAAAAATAATAAATAAAATAACATTATGTAGGAAATATTTTTAAACTTTTATTTAATCTTTATAGTCAAATTTATCTTATGTATAACCCTATATTAAATTTTTTTTATTTATTATACTTTGATTTTAACTATTTTAACTCTTCTTTAAATAAAATAATAATAAATGTCCTAATCTAATAAAAGTGGTCCTAAAGGGTAATATTTTATTCCTAAGATTTTTTTGGTCGAATTAAAATTATCCAATAGCATTAGGAAATGTTTTTGAGAAATAATAATATCATTTTTACCCTTAATTACCCTATTTACTTTTAACCGCAGTAAATAAAAGTAAAAAGTTACTGTTTACCAAATATTATTTCTATCTTATTGAACCACATTTTACACCTTGATGTTAACCGTGTCTCTTGGATTTTTGAAATTCCACTCACAGAAGTTGTAAAATTATGTTTTGTGTAAATTTTCAAATTCTCTATGGAGGTGGGTAAAAGACGGTGAAAAGTTCAATAAAATTTACATATATATAAATTTATTATAAAATGACTCCAATGAATTACATTGAACTTATATAGGTATTATTTATCAATTTTTACCTAAATTAAATTTTAATAAAATAAATAATTATTTAAATAAAAAGTCGGTTTTTAAATATTAACCTAGTGTTTTCACTATTCATCAAAAATTGAAATTTTTCAGAAAAATACCAAAAATTCACCCTAGTCTAATTTTGATATTCTGAATCCAAAAATGAATTCCATTTTGAAAGATAAAATTTATAAAATTTTAAAAATTTGGTATTACTATTCATGACGACTAGTTCATAATAATATTATAATAATATCTCGTTTAGTGAAACCTGGCATTGTGTACTACAAACGCTATCGAGGAAGGTCTTGATTACGTGTAATGAAAGCCAAGTCAAGGCTGCATGTAGTCAAAGCTCTGTTTGGTGTTGCGTATATCATAATCAAAACTTATTTCATATAAACATTAAACAGAATCTATACTTAATGTTGTGTAGAATAATTTCCACAAAACGAACTTGAAATTGTGTGTAACCCGAGCCAAGAATAGTGTTGGGTATTCTACAAGCTAATACGTTGTTGCGTATAATAAAATATAATCTTGGTGTAGTGTATAATAGAATAAATCAAATAAATTAAAAATAATATGTCTCATAAAATCACACGGTGTTACATTCTAACCCCCTTGAAATGAATTTCTCCCTCGAAATTCGTCGGGGTTATAAATGGTTTTCTACTTGAATGTTTCTTTAATAGAAACCCACATCGTAAAAAGGAATACCAAAACTGAACTTTAAAAACTAAATTATGAAACGCAACGATTACCCAAATTAACAAATCATTGGGTTTCCACATATGAGAACATAGGTGAAAATATGGATATAGAAGAAAAATCTAACCATTATGTTCTGATGAAGAGTGGTAGAGGACATGGATATATAAAATACAACAATAAAAAAGCCATAAATTTGTGATGATCTAAGGTACCATCTAATTCATCAGATATAAGAGCACTAGGACAACATTTTTGGTTTTCAATATCATTTCCCTAAAGTTTATAATTTTGAATTAGAAGAAATACTTACTTTATTTTGGTATAATCTCACTATTGTTTGTGCCTTGAACAATTTACACTTCATCTCTTAATGAAATAAAGTTGAATTTGTCTTCCGTGAAGTGTTAGTAGATCATGTGATAAAATGATTGGTCATTCCATCTATCTGAAACATAAGGTTTGCAAAAGTTATGTACATAAGTCCATCTATGGTGAGATTAATCGTATATGGTTCCTAAAATGGACGTGTACTTCGTATATCATACCACATAATAAATTGAAACTAATATATACTAACCATGGACTTGTTGTAGGACAGTGGTAGGTTATAAAGGCCAGTTTCACTTCGGTTGTGGGTTCGATTCCCGCACCTTTGTCCGACGTGACGGGTTGTCGCCCGTCCTGCAGGTTGTCCTTTTTCTAAAACTATACTATTATAAAATTCAAAAAATAATATCAAATAAGAGTTCTATCCATCATCCATACTATATGATTTCCAACATATTCTATTTCAAATCTCTCGTATTATCCAAAATACATATTTCCAATCTCATAGTATAAAAAAATGATTACTTGAAAGGTCACATAACAAGAACCTAAATACCATCATTTGTCACCCATATATCATAAGATATATCTTTTAGGTCACATTACAAACTTGTGAATACCTTAATCATGTATTCTTTTGAAACATGAATTACCATAGAACCTTAGTGAAAACATGAGTGTTGTCAAAAGTTAACTCTTTCTAATTACCAAAATACCAAAATTTCTATATGCTCAAACAATGATATCACTTTGTCCTTATATTAGTAATGAGATCATTAATACTATCAAACATATCGTTATCTCCTTATCCTTTCCTTATACACATATCATCTACCTTCCAAATATATTTGAATAACTTTTCACAGTTATCAGTACCATTCATCATATAATTTGAAAAACTAAAGGAAAGACAACAGTGTAACAATTCTTAGATTTTTCTTTATTCCATAGTACCAAACATTATTCATGATAGACATACAATCATTCCACTACCTTCTTAAACCACTAACTGATCTTCATCATTTCTTTCATCTCATATATCATTTATAGTCTCTTCATCATCATCAACATATATACTACCCATATGACCATGTTGATTCTCTTCATGAAATTTTCCCTTAGAGCATTGGTTTGCATAATTCTTGTACATTCTACATTTAAAACATATAATCATTGTTGATGTCTTAGCAATACCATTATCCTTGTCAATGGTGTTAACTGAACCTTTTCCTTTACAATTACTGGCTTTGTGTCCTTCTTTTCCACACCCAAAGCATCTTCCAGTTCCATTGAAACATTCTCCCTGATGCCTCCTCCCACATGATTTACATGAGGGAAATTGAACTTTATTTCCTCTATGATCATCATGAAACTCCATCTTTCTCTTATTAGCTGAGTCAGGAAACTTACCAATGTTGTGATTATTGATCATATTATGAGATTTCTGATTAGGAATAATAACGATATGTGGACTTCCATATCCAATTTCCTTTGGTTTCTCATGAATAATATCATTCAATTGTCCATCATATCCTCCATTATCATGAATCTTCCAATTTCCAGCCATTTTCTAAAACCCAAAAAGAATAGTGTGAGAGTAAAAAATCATAATCAAGGGGGAGTAACATCAATATCTAAAATCTTAGGATTAATTCTGATATCATTACTGTAATTCTAAGACTATAACCTATACATATAAAAACCTTATGGACATCCCTAAACATACCATAGAAATATCTCTAGGGATATCCCTAAAGTTTTCGCATCCTAATTTCCAATGGTTAACTAAACCTTTCCTCTGATACCAACAGTAGATACCCAAAGCTTGACGTACATGTACATTACATTACATTAGCAGAATACATAATACATAACAAAAAAAGACACCAATGGACTATAATAGTTTAGTATCTTTGGAAACATGGAACATAATCTTCAAATCTTGGTGAAATATTTTCAACATCTCCCATAAAGATCTTCCCTTTTTCTTCTTACCTAAATCCTTTCTTTATATACTTGGGAAAAGAAAACATATAAAGGGTGAGCTCAAATTCTCAGTAATGGTAATCATGGAGAAAATAAAACAAACTATATACATTTGAACTTCCAAACGTGATCATAATATTTAAACATAAAAATCTTGAGCAATGACATAAAACATGGTAGTACATAAGGCATAGATCATAAAGAAACATTAATCATGATGAAATAGCATGGGAATAAAACATGTAATGGTGGAAATCATTAAGAACATGTTAATATTTCCACATTAGCCGAGGAATTGTTTCCAAGACCATCTTAGTGGACAAAGTCCCTTTCTGAATCGAGTTTACTCCTCGTTCCAATCCTGTATCACTGAACGAGATTAACTTGTAGTTACAGCCATGTCTATCTAATGAGATATAAATCATTACCCAATTCATTGGAGGGATATATAGGTCACACCCATCTCATAATGAAATCATTCTTACTTTTTCTACAAAATAAACCTAAATAATTCATCATTACCCAAAGAAGAAAATGGGTTTCATAAACATCATCCCATCATAACATAATCCATATAAAACAAATTGATATCATTTCATCATAAGAAAAGTGAAACCATTTAAATCCTAGAGACATTATACTTGAAACATAATAATTTTAAATAATGTCATATTAGATGGATAATTGTTTTGGTAAAACACTTGAAATGAATTCTTGACGAAAATATCCTTTCTTATTAAAAATCATTTTCTTTTCACAAAATGCCACAAAATTTTAAAATAAAATGATTTTATTGAAAATAATCATGAAAACATGTAGAGTAATATTCAGTAAGATTAGGCTTTATGAAACCATAAAATCCATTTATGCCGTATATGGTAAAAAAACCTTATCCTCGTACTTTTGCTGGAAAAGTCAAAAAGTTCCTTGTACGGTAAACAAAAGAAAGATTCCATCCATAACACAATGTAAAAGTCATAGAGGGGTAAAAATGGCTATAAAAATACATTAAATAATATTCAAAACATTATAAAAAACATTTTAATGGACATGGATGAAAAATATAACCCCAGTAAATACTTACGTATAATCAATCTCAGATAAAAAATTAGATTTGAAAAATTATCCCTTACCTTAGGTCTGATATGCTTCGTATATATCCGAACCTCATGTATAATGATTTAAATAATGTCATTTAATTATTACAGAATAATATTCAATAGTATGATATCATATATGGTTCACTTATGACTTTATATTACCCATTCTTTTGTAAATTCCATGTTAAAGTAGTGTTTTGGGTAAAATCATTTTATTTATCATATGTGTTTGGAATTGTTGTTCTTGATATTATTTTTACTTATATCATGATTTAATTACTTCCAAAATATAAATCATGATTTATATATCATATATATCCAGTATATATATTTATATATAATATATAGATAAATGAAATGAAATACACCGTTCATGGAGATAGTCGGTCGTACGTACACATGAATGCGGTTTTCCATTCCTTATTGACTTGAATGGAAGTAAGTATATGAAATATATATATATATATAGTATCTTTATCATTTCATATATTTCATTATTATTCATTATATATACTGTATAATCATTCTTGAGTGGTTAACATGGAGAATGAATCTCATCACTTCGTGGAGATGGTAATCCGTACGTACACAGGAGCGATGATATCATTCTCATAATTATTGAATTGAATTGTAGTGGATTATATAATATCTCAAAATAATTATTATGTTATAATAACTAAACATATTTATTCTTTACACCATTATACCCATCCAAGAAAGGTGGTGGTGGAAAATCATATTACACCACGGCGTGGAGACAGTATTCCGTACGTATGCCTGTGCGGTGATTTCATTTTCCGCCGGATGGATAGAAGTTGAAATGGGGTTTTTTCATATTTATAATAACATATCAGTATATTAGTAATATTTATGTTATTACTTTATAATGAAACCACTAAATAAGAAGAATATTAAGAAGAAAGAATATTGAAAGAATCGGTAGAAGAGATTACCTCTTCTTCGACAAGCCTCTTTTAAGCTTCCACTTAAGGCAGTAGAGTTGGTATTTTGAAGAGACTAGAACATCTATAATGTTTCTAGGGAAGTTTTGAAGGGAACAAGGCAGGGTTTGGACGAGATTTAAAGCTCATAATTGTGTAAAGAGAAGAGGGCAGAGGTGCCCTTTTATAAGGGAGGAAAGGTGCTCTTTAGGAAAAACTTAAAATATTATTTTATAATAAAGTCATATTCGGTTTATAATGGTTCCAAAGTCACTTATTTATAAGATAAAGTGGTTATGGATTTAAATACCCTTAACCAAAAGGTTTTAAACAAGTTTATGTTAATATTTCACCTTATCATTTAGATTAAACTCTAAGTTAAATAATTTAACTTTTACCGTGTCTTCTTGTTTTCTTACACTACCTGGTTAATTAACATACTATAACAAGCCAAAACAACCCCAATTAGTTCATAATTAACATATATAACCTTATATAAGTAATTTTTCTGAACCTCAGATTTTTAGGAATAAAATAACAATTAATAATATAATATTTGTTTTAAAAACTATTTAATGTCAATTTTGACACTATTTGGTAATTGTTTTTTGTAAAAATCATAAATGCATTATTAGTTCGAAAAAAGTTAATTAAATCAATAATAACATGTCATATTAACCTATAAAATTTTGTTAATTTATAAAAAGTCTCAAATTACATTTATTTGGGTATTTATAACATCAATTTTGTTAATATTTAATTAATAAGTGAATTACTACATCATCATTGTGTCATAAATAACTTAAATAATTTATTGTCTAAAAATTATAAATAAAATACCATTATGTATGAAATCTTTTTATCCTTATAATTAATATTTATAGTCGAATTTAACTTATGTATAACCCTATATTAAAAATGTTTTATTTATTAAACATTGATTTTAACTTTTTTAACTCTTCTTTAAATAAAATAATAATAAATGTCCTAATCTAATCCAAGTGGACCTAAAGGGTAATATTTTATTTCTAAGGTTGTTTTTGGTCAAATTACACTTATCCAATAGAATTAGGACATGTGTTTGGGTAATAATAATATCATTTTTACCCTTAATTGCCCTATTTACTTTTAACTGTGGTAAATAAAAGTAAAAAGTTACTATTCACAAAAAAAATTATTCTTATCTTATTGAACCACATTTTACTCCTTGATGTTAACTGTGTCTCTCGAATTTTCAAAATTCCACTCACAGAAGCGGTAAAATTTAGTTGTGTGTAAATTTTCAAATTCTCCTAGGAGGTGGGTAAAAGACGGTGAAACGTTCAATAAACATTATATATATACATATAATTATTATAAAATGACTCCAATGAATTACATTGAACTTATATAGATATTATGTATCAATTTTGACCTCAAATAAATTTAAATAAAATATAAAATTATTTAAATAAAAAAGTCTATTTTTAAATAGTAACCCAGTGTTTTCACTATTCATAAAAAAGTGAACGTTTTCAGAAAAATACAAAAAATTCATCCTAGGATAATTTTGATATTACGAATCCAAAAATGAAGTCCATTTTGAAAGATAAAATTTATAAAATTTCAAAAAGTGGGTATTACTATTCATAATGACTTGTTCATAATAATATTATAATAATATCTCATTTCGTGAAACTCGGTATTGTGTACGACATAGGCTATCGAGGAAGGTCTTGATTGCGTGTAATGCAAGCCAAGTCAAGGCTGCATGTAGTGAAAGATCTTTTTGGTGTTGCGTATAACATAATCAAAACTTATTTCATTTAAACATTAAACAGAATCTATAATTAATGTTGTCTAGAATAATTTCCACAAAACGAACTTGAAATTGTGTGTAACACGAGCCAAGAATAGTGTTGCGTATACTACAAGCTAATACGGTGTTTCATATAGTACAATCTAATCTTGGTGTAGTGTATGATATAATACATCAAAGAAATTAAAAATAATATATCTCATAAAATCTCAGGGTGTTACATATATAATTTAGGTCAAAGGTTTCTAAAAAACATCTTAATTATACATTAAAACCATAAATATGTATAAATGATAAATTAGGGAATCTCCCAATCCATATATCATATAAGAAATTAATTATTTTCTTAAATGGACTGATTTTTATATGAATTCTAGTAATTATAAATCATATACCAAGAATTTCATATGAAGGTCACAGATACTCATCATTAATTAAACCATTTACAATATAGTATGATGCCTTATTTATTACACATTATTCCTCTATTGTATTACTATAAGATAGAGTTTGTAATTAATATGGTATTCTATCATATGATCCAAAAAATTCATAACTCATGTATTTTCCAAATTGACCGGACTAATGAATCGTAATTCATTTTCCTAACTAATTTTTTTTTACTTTATTTTTTAAATATTTTAATTTTACAGCGGTATAAAAAGTGTTCCACATTATATATACATAACCATACCAACTAGAAATAATATTAATAGTTACAAATTAAATATTCCCACTAATTTATCTTATACAAATTTTCTCATATACATTATAATATATTAGGTCTAATAGTCCACCAGGCATTCCAAATTTTTCTTTTAATGTACATTTTTACATATTTCATAATAGATAATATTTATAAACATGAAATTATGTAAAATTAAATAATTATAACAATATGTCTCTTTATAGACATTGGATTCATTTCTCATTTATAAATCTCAACTGAATTTTATGATGAAAAGTGATTTCAGAATCAATTATGTCAACATTATTATTATTAATGTTATAGACTTAATTATCAGTATGAATAATGTATTTAATATTCCACTCATTACTATAAAATATTTTATTCATGTATTTAAAATACTGATTTTTCTTTTCCATTAATGAAAATTCCTTTTTTACTGATGAAATATTTCAAAATAAAATTTCTATTTATGCTCGAAAAAAGTAATAATTTATTAATTATAGAATCAGTTCACCATGTGGTAATATATCATAAATTTTCACATTCAATGTATTTAACATTTATCAAGTATCTATTTCTCTATTTATAAATTCTCTCATAATTATTAGTTTTATCTTATTATAAAAAACGTGTGATGAACACCCACAATCCAATTAAAATTTATTAAATTTATTAAATTATTGTTAAAATATATAATATATCTTAAAATGTTTTTATTGATGTATTCTATAATGTATAACATGAAACATTTATCATGTGACCATTAAATTTTATCTCAATTCAATATGGACTTTTATTGAATTTACACCCAATAAAATAATATTTCCATAAAAGTTGATACATGTGTTGAGGAAAAGGTGTGACTTTAAGGACATATTCAATGTATGATGGGTGTATATTAAATTATTAATTTTTAATAAAATATATTAGTATTTATGTTTTTTTTATATATGCAGAAGAGTTTTGGAAAATTGAAAAATAATTGGTGAATCTGAAAACATCATGTCATAATTATATGAGTTATTTGATGATTTCTTTTTGATATAAATTATGTTATTATCCATTTTTTATGAAGACGAAAAAAACCATTGTTCAAAATAACTCATTATTATTAAAATATAATCATAATTATCAGTTTTCTAAGGATGAAATTTTTACTGTGTTTTTGGGAACCACATATGGATCAAACCATATTTTGGATAATGAAATGATTTTGGTTTTATTTTTCAATAATTATATATGATGGAATTAAGACCATGGTTTGAGTTTTTTTGTAGAATAAGAAAACATAAAATTCAAAAAAAAACTATTTCATTTAAAATTTCAAACCACAAAATTTGTTTTAGTATATATTAGTTTCAACTTATGGATATGAATGTAAAATAAGGGCATCAATATTTGAAGGATATGATTTTAGAGTTGTTACATTGATCATAAAACACATCAAGATTATGGAGGCAACATCATGGGTTTAATAAATTGGAATTATTTTTAGATTTAATTATATTTTCAACTATTTATATGTGTGATTCATTTATAGGTGATTTTACTCAACCATTTTCAATATTTTTGTAATAGAACTAACAAAAAATTACTCTATTGGAATTGGTTATTTAGAGGGGTCTATGGTAAACCCCCTAAAATTTAATTTTCAATATAAATTAGATTGAGTTATACAAAACACCCACTAATCATTAAATTTATAGGGGGTTTATGAAAACTATGAATTCATTTGGAGAGGGTTATAACCCACTGTAAACTAAAAAAATACACCTTTTAATTGGGTCATTTATTTGTTGTGTGTTACTTATTGTGAGAGTTATTATTATCTAATATCCAAGTTATTGGAAGTGATTTAATCATAAATTATTAAAATAAAATATCAATTATATATTAAAACAAACACATTGATATGGGATTATAGAGAAACACCTATTTGGTTTGGTATATAAATTTACAATTAATATTCATGACAATTTCTTTTATGAAAAACCCCACTTTAGCTAGTTTTATAATAGACAGTGGATAGATAAAATGTTGTTGATATCCATGATCATACTAGTGAATTGAGACTAAAACAAAATTCATATAAAATTTAAGCAATGTATTTTTTCAGTATATCAACATATCATCTAGGATTATTTAATTGTTGAGAGGACAACTACATTTATATATTGATTATATGAATTTTATTATAACTATATTTCTATATTTTACTAAATTTTAGGATTATATAGCTAAAAAACCCAAATATCACAAATATATATAGAAAACTAAATTTTAGGGTTATAAATAACCTCTTTTCCCTATACAATATAATCCATGGATTACAAACTTTTAGGATTAATCAAATTGAATGATCGAGGTCTCGAAATATTTCTTCAATAAATAGAACCAACATATAGTAATTTCAAGATTTTTCATAACATTTTCCATATAAAAATTATATATATTATTGTATCCTAGTAAAAAATAATATGTATGAATTCTTCTAAATATTTATTTTTATATGTAATAACTTCAAATAAATCAATATGTGAAAAAAATATGACTCATTATATATCAAGTTATTTTTGTTACTTAAAAAAATATAAAATCAAATTATATCTACATGTATCCAAATGAGTCTCATGCATAAGGACGTAAATCCATTTTGTTAAAAGGATTAAAAGAATATAAAACTAAAATAACATTAAATGAAAATAAGAGGCAATAGTTTTCTAACCCCCCACTTTTCTAGAATAATGACTATGCTGATAGGCTATTGAAAATTATAACTTGAATTACAAGTATATATAGATAAATACCCAAGACATAAATCAATATCTATATAATCATAGCACCTTATAACATTATCAATCCTTAAGTGTTATTGAAACCTATTTTTTTATATTTTTTATGCCTTTTGTGTGGAAAATTGAAAACATTCATTTTAATTCATACCCTTATGGAGGAACTATACATTTTGTAAGGGTAAATCATGTATTAAAAAGGATTTGTAAGGGTGTAATCCTTTTTTGTTGGTTTTGTTAAGATTACTCTTTTTTAAAAGGATGTGTAATATTTCCTAGGAATTTCATAAGGGTATGTTTCAATTACAATATAATGCATATGGGTAAAATAGAGGTGTGTAAGGTTACAAAGGCGTTGTGCAAGGGTACGCTTGGATTAATATGAACTAAATAAGGGTAACATGTAGTTTATTAAGGGTACCTTTGAATTGTTTTGTTGTAATCTAGAATTATTATTCATTATATAAGGGTAATATAGAGTTTCATAAGGGTATCTTGGAACTAGATAAGGGTATGTGAAAATACCTATAGTTTGTGTAAGGATGACATTACAGTTGTTTAAGTGTAACAAGTTGGTATATAAGGGTATAATAGAGTTTTGTAAGAGTATTTTACTTACTTATTAAGGGTAAATATAAAATATTTTTGAATTTATAAGTTTATTCTTGTCACTATGTAAGGGTAACCCTAAGTTTTAAGTGGTTTGGTAATTGTAACTTATTCATTACATAAGGGTAATCCTTATTTTTAAATATTGTATAAGAGATTTATTCTAATCATTTATGGGTAAGAAGCCTTTACAATTAGCTACATAAGGGTTATATCACTTTCTATTATGTTATCACTATGAGACACATAAGGGTAAAACCAAGTTACCCTTACGCAATGACCATTTTGGGGAAACAATATTAAAAACCAATTTTCAATATTTTCTTCTTCAAAAACAATACTAGAAAAATTATTTTTAGTTTTTTAAAAGCCAAAAATCATGAAATTCAATTTCCTCACTAGTTTAGTGGTCATGAAACATATTTTGGGATAATTTAAACACTACAAAATAATGAAATGATTAAATAATAAAATTAAATGATGGATTTCTTTTGGGGTTTAAATTTTTCAATCTAGTATGTGGGTAGAGATATTATAAAATAGTTGAACAATTAATGTATGTAGTGTTTTGATATTCTATAATGTTTGGGTAGTCTAGTAATAACCTTTCTTTATATTAGTAAATCTTTCTTTAGACATTATGAATTCCTCATCTACTTTTATGATGCATTAGAACCGTCTCTATCGTCTATTCAATTGTGAAATGTTTTAAAATAGATAATTAATTTGAGGGAATTTATTTTTTTATTATCATTTTTCATATAAACGTTTTAAAATCATAACCCATAATTATATATGGGTAATTATGGGGAGCTGCATCATGTTTTCTCAGATTATTCTTAAGAGAGGAGATTATTATTTCATATGAAAGGATAATAATTCTTAAAGAAATTACATATTAAAAACATTATATGGATTGATTCGATAATTTTGAAATTATCCTAGAGATGGAGAGAGTTGTTTAATGACATATTTTTAATTATTTTGGAAACAGTATAGTTTGAATCTACATTAGAAATCCATAATGAGTTTTTTGATCTGACGTGTACATGTACATGATTCTGTGGATAATTTCTTGAAGAACATTGAATTTATTCATCAAATAAGCTGAGGTAAGCTGTTAAATAACTTTTGGGTATTTCGTATACATTTTTTCCTTGGTATTATTCATATGTTGGTATTCCATAATGATTGTGCTTGATTGTGATCTATTGTGGATGCATGTGTGGGACCAGTTAAACCCACGACTATTCTTGATGCCATTGGTTTTTATCACAGATTCATTATCATGATAAATATTGACAGGATATATTTATGTTACTACATTATTTTGTTGATGATATTATTTCATTTTATTATCATCCTTGATATGTTTTTTACATTGACTTTAGACGTATTATTATCAGTTTTCAGAATATGTGGATTATTATGGAAGGATTCTCTCTTAGAGGGTGGGGGTGAACAGAACATGTGACAAATAAAATTATGGACTTGAGAACATGGTTGAGATATGATGATTCCCTATAATTTCATGTTTAGGAATCACCCGATTCCTATATTCAAAGTATCTTATTTCAAAAATTGTAGTGACTTGTGAGTAGCACATTAGATGACTACTGATATTCAAGTAGTACACTTGATTTATAGTTATTTACAAGAATAATGTTTTACTTGAATCCTAGGTAACATCAAGTTTAATATTTTCATGAATAAGTCAAATTGACAAGAAATAGGTTCACATGACTTATGGCTAGTTGTTTTAACTTTTGAAAAATCCTCATTATCCTTCAGATGTGGAGTCGAAGAAAGCATGACTGGTGGTTAGTGTATACTTGGTTAGGGAAAAAACACTTCATACATAATTTTTTATTTAATATTTCTATTTACATATTATTATTATTATCATGGAATTCAATTTTATACATTTGAATTTTTATTTGAGATTCATTTATAGTATTATACTCAGATTTATTACTCACACAATGTATGGTAATATTAATGCACATACAAAATCCATGTATATATATATGAGTAAGGGAAAAAGGATCATGTATTATTACTAAGAAGAGAATCTTGTAACTGGTGGTGAATTGGGATGGATTTTAGTGGACTATGTTTTTTATTTTTTTAACTACTTGCATTACACTCCAATTTGGATTGCCACTTTGTGATCCTGTTTAGTTATTGTATGATAATTGTTACATACAGATTTTTTCAACATTTTTACAATGATTTTTTATGTATTTTGTATTTTTATTTTACTGTTATAACAACCCTTCTCTATATTTTATATTTAGAAATGATTTATTACATAAACATGCACTTAATACAACACATACATTCAATAGGTCTACTATCTTTCGGTCTTAATAACACTACATTAAAACTTATGACATAAAATACAACATCTTAATTGAAAAAATATTTTACAGGACCACAACAATCATTCGTACATAGCATTGCGTGTGATTACCTGAGGATATATATGAGGAAATGCTGATATGTAAAGCCTTGTAAAAGAGTAAATAAGTACTAAGATGAATGATACAATAAAAGTTATTAAATATACATATCAATGGATAATAAGATAAATATGAACATAAAGTCATGATATAGCATGATCTTCATAACATGGAAATGTGGAAAACACATAAAACGCAGCATCCTTAACACAAATGAATCATGTAAACCCCTATCCTAATATGATGGAAAAAATTACTATAAAGGAATCAGGTAAACCCCTATCCCATCATCACGTATCATGATAATAAGGATTACCGAATGAATTAGAGCGCTCTCAGGGTGCACCCTTCATGACCATTTTAATCTCATGCTTATGTTTTTTACATAGATCATATAACATGGATTCATTCAACATAATAATTTATTCAATGATAATGTAATTAAGAATAAATATATGAATGTATATAATCTATAAGTATATGTGCATAAAGGTGAATAACCTTGATTGATAAATGGGCATGGTTTTCACTACACAATGATTTTAGTATGGGAAATCACAATGGAATTCTGGTAGCATAACAACATCACATGGGGATTCATAAAATTGGTTTATGAGAGATAAAGGGGTATCTCATCATTTATACATGAAATTGGAAGTAAGGGGTCATTTACATACATGTTCCTTCTTAAGTAATTTGTAAATAGATGGTGTAACAGAATAACGGAACTCAATGAAGGAGGAGGAATGAAATAACTCTTATGATATTTTGGCATGGTAATGGGTGTACCTGGGAAGGAATACTGAGAGATAAAGGGGTCTCTCATTTTTAAAAAATAATAAGGGAAGCATGGGGGTTCAAATACGTACCCCATCATTTGTAATTGAAAATAAAAATGGTTAACAATATAATGAATCTTCATTAAAAATGAGAAAAGAATGAAAACCTTACTCGAGTGTGTGACTTCAAAATCGTTAAGAGGGTATTGTAGAGAATTTGGGGTGCCTATGGGGGATTATTGAGAGGGGAGGAAAAATTAGGGACGTTATACAACTATTTTAAGGGAAAATAAGTGGTATATTTGGTGGGTTTACATAGTAAATGATTGGAGAATTCATTACTATTTCAGACACATAGGTTTTCAAATCTATATAATTAAATATTCAAAAACACAAACATTACCATGGTTTTTGACCATGGTGTATTCCATAGAGGAGTGGAAAACATTATTTTATAATTCCATGGGTCGATGATATTAAAATATTATCCTTTCTTATGTGGAGGTAAGTGACATTATTAATGAAATGATCATAAAATCATAAAATATGTTACACATTTTGGAGGATTCACTAAGGCTATATAAAATAAGTCAAATAAATCGAAAATTAAATTATTTTAATTTTAAAACATTGATTTGGACTAATATACCTTTTATCGTATTTATTATATCACTATTGGAAAATTATGATGTCATAAAACACACTATATTTATATATTATTTGATTTTTACCCCTAAAATCATCTGTCTCCAAAAGTTATGAAAAAATCACCGTTGGATAATTTAGAAATTATTAGTACAAAAATAATATTCATTTTATCAAAATAATTTTCTAAATATGTGAATTTGTTTCTTTTAAAATGAGGACTGATATTTATTGAATATTTTACAGGTTTTGATAAAAACAGTTTTTAAACCTTAATAAAATTTACATTTGGCTTCATAAAAATTATATACGAATTTATTATTAATAAAATTAATTTGAAAATACTATTTTATTAAACTATTAATTATTTCATTAATTCATTAATAACATTAAATAAATTCTTTAAAAATTAAATTTCTATTTTATGGTAAAAAATATAACTCTAATCAAACTGATTGCTAATCCTTTAAAGATAAGGAACTGATATAATCATCATTTATTAGAATAGTTTTTATAGTGCTATTAATGAAAACATAATAATTTATATATTTTTCAAATGTATCATTTTTACCTGAAAAATCAATTTGTCAAATTCATTATTTTTTAAGAAATCATATTCCCATAAAGGAAATAATGGAATAAGATTTATTTATCGAATGATATTGCACAATAAGTAAATAATACCTTGTTACATAAACCCTTATAAAACTCAAAATAGACTGAATGGTAAGGTGTGCAATAGTGACAGACTTTTGGGCATTTTTGGAAAAAATCACCCAGGTGCTAATCTCTATTAACTTGAATGTCCCCCGTAGGCAATTTCGTTAAAGATTAACAATTTAAGCTCATCATGATATGGGTTATGAGCCAATATCAGTCACGTTACCACATTTCCAAGATCTAAAAAATGAGTTTCATACAACCCGAGTCTACTGGAGAGGCCATCATCTCATTTGTTTGGGTCAGTAGGATTTCATAAAACCTTATATTTTTAATATTTGTGTGATCATTGTTCAACAACTACATTATCAATGAAAATAATACTTAATGGTTATTAAAACCCAATAATTTATAAAAGAGTTCATCTATTTTCTATATTCATAAGACATTAAAAGAAAGTGAAATTTATTCATAAAGGATATGGTCATAACAAATTCCCCCCTTATGAAATTTCACAAGGAAATTTCATTTTCACACAATAAAACTGCTGATGGTAACTTTGCCTCATCACTTCCTCTAGTTCCCATGTTGCTTCTTCAAACTTATGGTTTCTCCACAATACTTTGACAAGAGGAATTGCCATTTTTTGCAGAACATCTTCCCAACTATGTAAGATCATCACTAGCTACTCCTAATAAAAATTTTCATTCTCCAATGGTACCACTTATGGATTGAGTACATGCGATGGGTCAGGTATGTACTTCCTCATGAGTGATACATGTAATACATCATGTTCTAAAGACATGTTAGGTAGAAGTGCTAGTTGATAGGAAAATTCTCTGATGTGATCAAGGATATAAAAAAGGTTTATGTACCTTAAACTATGCCTTCCCTTCTTCTAAAATCTCATCACTATGTTCCATATAGATATGAGGAGGAAAAACATATCCCCATAATCAAACTCTAGGACTCATCGATGGTAGTCAACATAGCTCCTTTTTCGACATTGAGCATCATTGATGTGATGATGGATGGTCTTAACCTACTATATAATTTCATCGACCATTTATGGAACTATATGTTTTAGCTCCCCAACATTATACCGACAGTCAGGTGTTATGTACCTCTTCCCAAAAAGGGCTTCATATGGAGCCACTTGAATTCTAGAGTGGAAACTGTTTTTGTAAGAGAGCTAAACAAGAGGAAGATATTGATCCCACTATAATTTTAAGCCCATGTATAATTCTTTAAACATGTCCTCAATTGTTTGGAAGGACTCATTAGATTGGACATTATTTTGAGGATGATAATCCATACTGATGTTCATCTCAGTATTGAGAGCGTATTGGATAATCTTCTTAAACATAGAGGTGAATCTTAGATCTCGATCTGATGTAATCGATAGTGGTACACCATACATCCTTTCCACTTATCTAATGTATATATTTGTGTGTTGATCTAATGATAAATCCACTCTATTTTTAATGAAGCGTGTATTCCTTGTAAAATGATCAAACAAAACCCTGATATCATTGTTTCCTTTCGATGTCTTTGAAAGTACGGTTAAAATTTCCATGGTGTTGTTCTCACATTTCCATGTTAGTATGGGTAATGTATGCATCATTACCTTAGACTTATACCTCTCTTAATTCACTTTATTACATACTAGGAACTTTTTATATTCTCTTATCTTCTTTATACATGTTATCCCACCAATAATGTACTCGAAGATCCCAGGGTTACATTGTGTTTCCGGGCTGAATGTAAAAATCAAAACTATGTGCATCATCCAAAAGTTCTCTCTTTAAATCCATATTTTAGAAAACACATATTATTGTCCCAAATATCACAATTCCTTCTTCAATAACATTTAACTCCGAGTATTTCCCTTTCTTATAGCTTCCACTTTCATTTGAATTCCAACATCATTTTATTACGTATCTTATAAGCTTTTCAAAATAGATAGTTGATAAATAATTTATAAAATAATTGATGACATTCCCTTATTTATGATTCCCATGTTAATCATAACCAAATTTAAGAAGATTGGATGATTTTATATTCTCATCAATGATAGAATCATAGTGTCTTTTATACTTAGAAAATCTGCCACCTTGTTCTCTTTCCCAGGGTGGTAATGGATTGAGTAGTTGTAATCCTTGATGGGCTCTAACCATATTTGTTGGTGCATGTTCATATATTTCCATGTGAATATATATTCGAGGATTTTGTGATTTGAATATATTTTAAACTTTTCCAAAAATAGATAATGTCACTATATTTTCAATTCAAATATCATAGCTGGAAACTCCAGATCATGTGTGGCATGGTTTTGATCATGAATTTTCAACTACCTTGTGGCATAGCAGGTGTATTTTTCTTTCTGCATAAACACACTACCCATTCCCTTTCATCGAAGATACTCTAATGATTATGAAAGGCTCCCCACTTATTCGTAGTGTGATCACAGGGGTAGTGCCTTGCCTATTCTTCAAATTCGTGAAGCCTTCTTCAAATTCGTCATTCCAAGAAATATTGATTCTCTAATAAGATAGGTTGGTGATATGTTTTGACAATCATGATAAATTTCTCACAAATTGGAGATAATATCCATCCAACCCCATAAAGCTACAGATATTTTTCAATTATATTGGCCTTGACCATCCCTTAATTACTTTTGTTTTGGAAGAAACCATTGATATCCCATTACTTGTAATGATATTCCCTAATAACGAGACATCCCTCAACCATAACTCAATGTTGTTGTACATTACACAATTATTTTCCTTTCGCAAGAGGTCTAGTACAGTTCATAGATACTCCTCGAGATCCTCCTTGGTTTTATAGTATATTACAATATTTTCTATAAGGACTATCCAAAAATCAATCGAGGTAATCTCTAAAGACTCTATTCATCAAGTACATGAATATTTATCAAGAATTAGTGACTCTAAAAGGCATTACTATAAATTCATAGTGCTATTACCTTGTAAGAAAATAATTCTTCGGGATATCCTCCTTCTTCACCCATACATGGTAATATCCTGACCACATATCCACCGTAGATAAGTATTTTACTCCATGTAGCTAATTGAACAAGTCACCAATTTATGGAAAACAATACTTATTATTTATTGCTATTTTTTGAGCTCATGATAATTAATGTAAAGGCATAATGACCCATCATTCTTCTTAATAGAGAGGGTTAGTGAACCCCATGGTAAAGAACATGGGCCTATAAACCCTTTATCCAGATTCTCCTATAGGTTTTTCTTTAGCTCATCAAGCACCAGAAAATCCATTCTATATAGAGTCTTGGATATTGGAAACAACCCAAGTATAAGATCAATTTAGAATTCAACATCTCTTCTAAAAGGAAGATCAGACAACTCCTTGAGAAACACATCAGAAAATTCCCTCACAATAAGCATGTCTTTGAGGATGGTTATATTCTTAGACTCAATCTTCTGAGAAATATATGCATTCTCATAGGGAAGTAATATCCATGCATGAGACGATGGTTCTAAATTAGATTCATCCTCCACCTTACCTGTGTATTGAATCGGGGGTCGATTCACCATATGGACAGTGATTCCCATCTCACGACAATTTATGATGGCTATATATAGTGAAAGAAAATCCATGCCAATAATTGTATCAAATTCTACAATGGTAAGTATGATGATGTTCATCAAGAAGTTCAATCCACAAACTGTGATATCAGATTAGTTATATTCATGAGATGTAATAATTTCCATGTTTATCATTTCCACTGACATCTCTACTTTCATTCGTTGTATTGATGTTTGGATTGTGATATTAGACATTAGGGATATAAAATAATGTGTAAAAATAGAATCAAAAAGAATGTTTTCTTTTATTGAGTGAATAAGTAGCATAAATGTCACCACTTCATTATTGGGATTCGCCTCAGTGGAAGTGGTGGAAAAATATAACCCTTTCTATCTTGGGCGTTCTTGATTGCCTCTAAAATTCATTGCATTAGGCCACTGGTTCGTAATGTTCCCCAGTTATTTGTAGTTGTATCAATGAATAATGCATTGCAGATTGAATGTAGCATTTCTTTCCCCTATTAAATTATTAGTTTTTTCTTACCAGTAATCGCAGGCTAGGTTTCCTTCCTTTATGCACCTAAAGAATTTCCTCATTACATTCTTGTAATTTTCAGGGTGCTTCTTTTCGCACCTTTTTCAATTAGGATGCTAGAAATTATTAACATCCTTTAATTTATTCATCAGATTGAAAAAATTAAAGTCCACTTTATATTTCATATCCCCATTATACATAGGTATTATCTGATCATTATCTTGACTTTGAGGGCACATCATAAAATTTCCTCATAGTTTTCAATGTCATGGATCCCTAGGGCATTCCGTAGGCTAGGTTTTATCCCACCAAAGAAGAGTCCAACTTCGAATTCATGTGTAACGAAAAAACAAGATGAAAATCATTCAATTCTGGAAATATTTTTCCTATATTCCCTAATAGATTCATCATCCTATTTGGTGAGTGTAAGGAAATATCATTCCATCTTATGATGGAGGATATAGGGAAAATATTTATCAAAACACATTTTATAGAAACCCTTCCACCTCATCATCTTGATCTCTTCATAAAGCTTGGTATTTTTTATCAATGTCAGTCATTGATCAACTTCACCTTCCATATGATAAGTAGATATAAGAACATTCTCTTCATAGGAATAGTGAATGATAGAGAAGATCTCCTCAATGGATTTGAAACATTTTTCAGTTATAGAGAGATCAGATGATCCATTGAAAGTAGGTGGCCTTTGTCTCATGAAGCTCTCGATTTTGACTTTTTCTCTCATGCATGGTGGGGGAAATTCCCCTTGAACCATGTTTATGTTAAAAAAATGAGTTTACAAAAAGATTATGGTGAAAAAGTTTTGAATTCCTACTCCCATCAGAATGGGAATCTCATTAGAATAGTCAACACATTGATCTTTGCATCCATAGTTAGCCTGATTCCTCCTATTACCGACCATTGGATAGAATAAAAGGAAAATTAGGGTAAGTATTTCAGACTGTTAAAAACATAAAGGCGAGTCCAATGGTAAAAAAGGATAACTTAGAAATTACCTTTATCTCCTTAACTTATGAATTTCTATGATTCAGTTTATGTTATCCATGATCTACTTCCAAACATATATTCTTAGTGGATTTTTTTATTCCCTAAATAATGGTTCATACAATGCTTATAAATTTACCAAATCATATCCCTTGGTATTATCTAATCAAGAGTTCATTAAGTCCCATTTTTTTGCACCAGTTCCCATTCGAGTCTTTCTCAAATCTTTGTTTTCGAGTTTTACCTCAAGATACATTTTCTCTAGATCCACCTATACTTGTTTGTATCTTGACAGACATGTATATTCTCGATAAACCAATTACTCTATAATCCCATGAAAATTAGGGATTATTTTCATATTCATAGTCTCATCCCTAAGGCTTTCACTAGGTTTTCCTAATTATAATACTAAAAATAACTAAACCTAAAATTTAAAACCAACTATAACAACATTATTCTATATTTCATATTTAAACATGATTTATTTCATAAAATTGAACTTAATAAAACCCATAAGATCGATTGGTATAGTGTATTTAGGGCTTAGGAACATTACATAACTACTAAACATATAAAATACAACATCTTTATGGAAAACTTCTCTTACATGACCACAACATTCCATCGAACTTAGTATTGTTAGGGATTACCTAGGAACAGACAATAGAAAATGGTGAGATATAAAGCCCAGTACGGGATTAAATAAGGAATAAAATGAAGAATAAAATACATGTTAAGAAATAGACATATCAATGGGGAATAAGTGAAACATGAATATAAAGGCATGATATATCATGATAATCATAACATGGAAATGTGGGAACAACTTAAAACACTACATCATTAACCTAAATGAATCTGGTAAACCCCTTTCCGAACATGATAGAAAAATTCTTATAAATTAATAAGGTAAACCCATGTCCCAACATGACGTATCATGATAATAAGCATTTCTGAATGCATTGAAGTGCTATCTGGGTGCACCCTTCTTGAACATCTTAAGCTCATGCTAAAGTGTGCCACATAGATCATATAACATGGATTAATTCAAAATCATCATTTATTCCCCAATAATGTAATGCGGAATACATATAATAAAATATATAAACAATAAATATATATCCATAATTTTGAATACAAATAATATAGAAATGATTGTGGTATTCACTACAAGGTGATTTTGGCATGGAAAATCACGGTGCAATTTCGGCAGCATAATGATATCACATGGGGATTAATAGAATAATTTTGTGAGATGGAAAGGTCTATCTAATAATTTATACCTGAATATGGTATTAATGGGATCATATAAATACAAGTTCCAACATGAGTTATTTCTAAATAGAATGTGTAACATAATAATGAAACATGAAGCAGGAAGATGAATGAAATAACTCTTATGAAATATCAGCATGGTAACAGGTGTATGTGGGAAGGATTTATCAGAGATAATGGGGTATCCCATCATTAAAACAAAATATGGGTAGTGTGGGGGAGGTTGAAAAACATACCTTGTCATTTGTAATTGAAAATAAAATGGTGTAACTATATAAGGAAACATGGATAAAATGAGAAATGAACGAAACCCTTACTTGAGTGTGCGACTTAAAAAGCTTGAAGATTGGTATTATGAGAGCTTTTGGCACCTTCGGGGTATTATAGAGAGGTGATGATGAGTAGGGACGTTCTAGAAGTATTTTTTGGGATGATAAGTGAGAGATTGATGTGTTTATATAGGAAATGAGAGGGGAATTCTTAAATAATATACAAATATAGGTTTTGGAATCTATATAATTAAATATTAAATTCCACAAAACATCCCATGGTTTTCCATTGGTTTTTTACAAATAAGAGTGGGAAAAAATTATAAGGCCATGGACATAATATATTAAAAATATTATCCTTTATTATGGGGAGGTGAGTCACATTAGTAAAGAAATGAAGTAGAAATTAGAAAATATGTTATAAATTTTTGAGGATTTAATAAGAAATTATAAAAAAAGTCAAATAAACCTAAATTCACGTTATTTTAAAGTTAGAATATATATTTGGTTGAAGATACCTTTCATGGTATTTATTACATCACTCTAGATTCATTATGATGTCATAAAACATTATATTTTAATTTATTATTTAATTTATACCTGAGAATTTGACTATCTAAAAAATTAAGTAAAATTCATGATTGGATAATTTTTACAACCTCATTCCAAATATAATATTAGTTTTATCTAAATAATTTTCTAAATATTTGAATTTTCACTTTTAAAATGGGAACCGACATTTATTTAAAATTTGAGGGGTTATGACAAAAATAGTTTGTGAACCTTCATAAAATTTACATTTGACATCATAAAAATTATATACAAATTTGTTATTAATAAAATTAATTAGATAATAATATTTAATTAATATATTATTTATTTCAAAAATATATTAATTCCTAATATTAAATTCTATAAAAATAGACTTTCTGTTTTATCATATAAAAATATAACACTTATCAAACAAATTAACTAATCATTTATGTTTAATGAACTGATATAATAATCATTTATAAGAATTTTTTTATAGTACTATTAATAAAAATATAATAATGTATATATTTCTCCAAAGTACCATTTTTACCTGAGAAATCATTTTTTCAAATTCATAAATTTTTTTAGAAAGGCTATTCCCATAAAAGAATTGATTGAATAAGAATTTTATTTATCAAAAGGTAATACACAATAGGTAACTAATACTTTGTTACATAACCCCTTATAACAACCACATAAGACCTAAGGTTATGTTATGTGATGGTTACAAACTCATGGGGAATCTTGGATAACATCACATGGGTGGTAACCTCTATTGAATTTAACTTCACACATAGGTGATTCCGTTCAAGATTAATGTGTTGAATCTCATATTGAGATTGGTCAAGAGAAAATCCTAGTGACGCTACCTACTTTCCACACTTCAAAAAATAAGCTTTGTACGACTTGAGTCTATTGGATGAGGTCATCATCTCCTTTTTCTATGTTGAAAGGATTTGCTGAAACCTTATATTAATAATAGTTGTGTGATTATAGTTCAATGACTATATTATAAATGATAATGATTATTAATGGTCATTTAAACACAATAATAATAATAATAATAAATAGTTAATGTGTTTTCTATATCTATAATACATTATAAGAATATATATTTTATTCATAATTAATTGGTTCATTGAAACAATTTCTATATGGATTGATTCTGAGGGTTTTCACTCCCTACTAATAGACTTAGTCCCTCACTACTAGTCTGGATTATTTTATATATGGGTAAGAATACAAGAGATAATGTGGCACTCTCGTGTAGACAAAGTGGTTCAAGATAGGGAATTAATGAATGGTATATGAGTATAGTTTTCAAATTTTCCTTTTAAACTGACCTAAAACATTATTGAAAGGAGATATTTTTGTGGGACTCTAGTATGGGAGTTTCCATGTTCCTAGATAACTCATGTGTAATAAACCTATGAGATTCTGTTGATGGGATTGCAATTAATTTTTGGTGAGTTTTTTGGTTCTTTTCACGTATCAAGACTAAAAACATATTATCACGTGCCATATATATATATATATATATTAATTATATTAGTTCCTTAACATAATTCATTTAATTGTGATACCTATTTGGGAGAGGCTTATATTCACCATTGTGTGAAATATCAGCTTCAATTAAATTATGATATATATATGTAGGAAATAACTAGTATAACATGGTCTTCTTATTGTGTTTCTATTATTTTATGTGATTGTAACGAACATACATCTATGGATACCCTTGTTATTTCAAGAAGAAATATACAATGACTTTTGGGTAGAAACCTTGGAGAACCTTTGTGTGTTCCCATAAAATGATTATGATCCTTCTTAACAGACTCAATTTTTTTGATTTGATTCCTTCACATTATAAATTATGTCACATTAATGTATTATTATTTGAATACATGTGATATATGGAAAAAATTATCCCATAAAGGATGATGTTCCCACTCTACCCCCAAATGTGTATAAAAATCTTGGAGATTATGTTCCCATACTAACTCAGTGGTTTTGCCTATAGAGCAACCTTATGTTTCCACACCAACACTGTGGTTTTGGCTATAGAGGTACCTTATCTAGAACAATTTCATTTAGTTCACGTTCATGGAGTAAAATTTCATAACCATTTTTTAATATTCCAAGACATTTTACTCTAAAATTACTCATCCTTCCAAGGTACTACAGACCCTTAAGAAACTAAGGAATGTATTAAACAAATTAATTGAATCTTTATCCCAGTAGAGACCCCCCAAATATCGATTAGTGAATATGAGATAGACCTCATTCTATGTGCATTGCCAATTTTATTAAACCCATATCATATCATTCCATATTAGTTGAAGGACTTGTAGGTGAAGTAGGATGAATTAGACAAGAAGGGATTATGAATCCATGTATTTAATAGTGGGTTGAAGCAATGTTTTTCACCTTGAAGAAGGATTGTTTAATTATACTCTACATTGATTAAAATATGTTGAACCATGTGATTATTTATAATAGTTATCCTTTTTCCTAGATTGATTATTTTTTTTCAACAGTTACAAGGATCCTTTTGGATTTACATGATTGATATTCTTTTGGACTACCACCAATTGTAGGTTCTATAGGTAGAAATCCTTAAGAATCTTATTTAAAGTAGGTATGGGTTATAAGGGAATCTAGTGATTTAATTTCGATTCACCAAGGAAATTATAGTTTTTATGGGGATCCTAAAGATGATCATTAATCCATTTATATACTTTTTTGACATGTTTTTTGTTGATGACATTCTCATCAATTCACCAAACCCAAAGTAGAATTACATATATCATGAGATAGTCTTATGTATTCTTTGATAACATTGGATTTATAGTAGACCATCAAAGTGAATCATTTGGATTCCATTGGTTAAATTATTATGGAATTTGGTCTTTGAGATAGGTATATCCATGGACCCTAAGAAAGTGGAGGTACTGGTGTAATTTTAATGTCCTTGGAATATGTTTGAGATTAGGAGATTTCATGTTTTATGAGAATACTATCTTTATTTTTTATTGGAATTTCCCCATATATAATAACATATAAATCCAATTACAATTAAGGGAGTTGTGTTAAGGTAGTTAGATGGGTGTGATGATGAATTTCATTATCTAAATAGGATTTTTATACAACAACTTCACCAATCTAGGGATTTCTTAAAGTGATGGTTGATTAAAACGCCATTGTTTATACTCCCTCGGCTATAGATCTAAGACACCATATACTATTATGCATATGTTGTTGGGTTTTGATTAGTAATGATGATAAATTAAATTGTACTATCTTATGGGTCATGTTATCCATGAACCCATAAGTGAAACTGAACTACCCAAAACAAGGTACTCGGTGTTCTGGTCTAGGTGTTGAACTGTTGGTGAAATTATCTCTTTTATTTTTGTGGTCTTCATTACTAAAAAATAATCTGTTATTTATTCACATAGAAGGACCTATGTCTAATACAAGTACACTTGGTAGACTTTTATAAAAATTTGAAATTGAGATGGTTTATAAACATGGGAAGGGTAATATCATAGAATATTCTCTTATCCTTAAGACGTAGGTGGAGAAAGTTCTTTGTGAGAAACTATCTAGGGAGTAATGGAACATAATGATATTGTTGGCTGAGTGGATGATATATTCATATGTGGATCATGTATCGATGAATTATACTCTACTAGTGGTCACATATTACATAGTATAGTTAGTTAAGAATAAATAAGTTACTAACCTAGAGTGTGTTGTGATTTAGGAAAAACTTGTTTGAGGTTATCAAATTCCCATGTGTTCTTTAGATGAGAAATATGTTATCCTTCTACTTGGGAGAGAAGTAATTTATTATTCCATTACGGAATATATGAATAGTGACTTCTAAAATCTTAGGAAGGTTTGATATTGTGGTTTAATAAATATAAATCATGACATCATGTGATGGTTCTGGCATCTAGTGATAATGAAAGGAATTATATGACTCATTTAAAAATACATTGCCTGCTAGAGGTTTATGATCGATCAACGACATCCTTTTGGTTTAATCCAACAACTTTTATTTCCCATGTGGATGTGGGAGTATGTCAATATGGACATTATGATGAGTTTTTTCAAGACCCCTTAGATCATTGATGTTTTATGGGTGATTATCAACCAGATGATTAATATTTCTCACTTCTTACTAATATAAGTGACTCACTTAGTGGATGATATGGAATTTTTCAATTACTATGAGTTAGTATGAATAAATGGAGTTCCTTTGATAATTATTTATAACATGGATACATGTTTCATGTAGGCATTTTTTAAAGGGACTATATAAATCCCTAGGGACTCAACTGATTCTAAGATATATTTACCATCCTAAAAAAGAAGGGTAGTTAGTGAAATAGATTCATATACAAATGGTTATTCTCTTATCTAGTATTATAAACATATGTTGGTATTAGGATTACCACTGAGGTTTAGTGGTACTCACTTAAAAAAAAGTTACCATGATTCTATTAATATGAAACCTTTCGAGGATCTCCATGGAAACTTATGTCACTCACTATTTTGTTTTCATCAGTTAGGTGATAAAGTAGTTGTTAGGGTCTATTCTAGTGAAAGAGACATCAGATATGGTGTAGTTTATCATGAAGCGATTGTGGATCCCATAGAGAAGATAGTGACCCTATGTGGAATATACAATTAGAAATTCATAATTCGATGATGTCAACAGAGATTTGTTTTCAGTTTCACCTCAGTTAGAGAATCACTATTTTTAGTATAATGAGAAACTAGAATTGTGGTTTGTTGGACCCATCATGATCACTAAATGCTTTGGGATAGTGGTGTATCATCTAGACCATCCTCCATGTTAATCATGAAATAATGATTAGTTCCACATTTCATATATTCATAGGTACGTACCAAATCCTTCAAATTTTATAAAATATGAGGATATTGAGATGGATCCATATGCATCATATGATTGGTTTCTAGTGAAGATTAATGATTAGAGTGAGGAATTTCTTGAATGAACTATTGTAAAACCTATATGGATCCTATATCTCTACTAATGGATCTAAGAGGAGATTTCATTTTGGGTGTAAATGTTTTGAGATTAGTGGAATTATTTTTCCAATAAAACCATCAGTGATACTTCTAAATGGTGAGAAGCCATTGGAGGGGAGAATTGTGACATTCTCAATATTTAAATGTTATTAAAACCCTATTTTGTTTATATTTTCAAAGCCACTCATGTTAAAATTTAAATTTTTTCATTTTAATTATTTATATAATATAAGACCTATGATTTTCATAAGGGTGACTCATGTTTTATAAAGTGTAAGGAAGGGTAGATCCATTTTTCTATAGGCTGTGTAAAGGTGGATTTATTTTTTCAATGGATGCATAATGTTACTAGGTGATACATAATTGTAAGATATAATTCTTATATACTATATATGTTTAACTTGGAGTTATGTAAGGGTATCAGGGTGTTTCATAAGGGAAAGTTGGAATTCCAATATGGTGTGTGAGGGTGAAATTAGAGATGGATAAGGGTACTTTGACACTATGTAAGGTTAAAAAGATGTTGTGTAAAGGTAGTTTCATTTCTTTATAAGCATAGCATCAGTTTATAGAAGGATGTGTAAGGGTAGTCAAGTCACTGTAAAAGGGTATCCATAATTTTTTATATTTTATGTAAGGGTAACCTATCCACAATGTAAGGTTAACCACTTATTTCTAATGTTTTCATAGGGGTATTATTCTACTCATTTAACACTAAGTAGGCATTCCAATGTGTGGCATTAGTGTAAGAGACATGTGGAAGGGTAAAACATAATTCCCTTATGTGAAAACTATAAGGTTTTTTAGGGTAAAACAATTTTATTCTTACAAAAAACCCATTTGGAGATTTGTTTTTTACTGTTTTTCATCAGCTATTATTCTAGAATGACCTAAAACACATTTTTTACAATTTCAAAATTGTAAAATTTGGAAATATATTCTTCACCTAGTTTAATTTTTTTAATAATATTATCATAGAATATAGACACTCCATAAATAATAAATTATTAAATGAAAAATTAACTGATATATTTATTTTGGGACATTAATGTTACAGACCAGTACGCGTGTTTCCTTCTTCAAAAATAGCCAAACCCTTTCTATATTCAATTTTTGAATTTTTTATTGTTTCTAATATGTCCAAGAATCCCCTTCTGCAAGGATAGTAATCCTTTCTTTGAACTATGTGACTTCTTGATCTGGTTACTAGGAATATAAAAATCATATCTCTCATCTATTTCTAGGTGAAATGTTTTAAAATAGATAAATTATTGGTTCTAATTAGAGTTTCTCTTCTCTTTATTTGATGTGATAGTTTTGAAATAATTACTCACAATTATTAAAGTATAATTTTACATAATTGTCGTATTTTTTCATCGATTACTCTAGAGTACTAAAATATTATAAAATGTGAAATTATAATTTTTATTAAAAAAATCAATTGGTAATCACATGCTAAGAATTAATTGGATAATTTGGATATTATCTATGAGAAATAGGTGTAATGTTATGGCTATTTTTATTTCCATTGAAAATAAAATAGTTTGAATGGGTTCTAGGAATCCTCAATGAGTGGTTTGAGATGATATGTACATTTACATGATTTATTACCAGTTCCTTGAAAAACCAAGTTGTTCTTCCATAGTGACCTAGAGGATGAAATTTCAATACAATTTTTGGCTCTCAGATACACACATTTTCCTTAGTAAAATAGTTTTTGGCATAACATGATGAATGTTCATAATTTTGATCCCATATGGGTGTGTGTAGCCCGTGAATCCTAATATGATGTTTTATTCCATGAGTCTTTGTTATAGATTATTTTTCATGTTTGATGTTGGTCACATGTATAAATGTCCATTCTTTATTAACATGATTACATGTATTAATTGGATTCTATACCTTATTATATATGTCTCCAAGACTTTAGTTATATTTTTCTTTGTTCTTATAATAGGTGTACAATCAGGATAAAATTCTTCCATAGAGGAGAAATGTGCATGACATGCGATAATGGAGATGATGGACCTAGGAATGGGGTGAAGATATGACGATGCCATAGAATGTTTTTTTTTGATTATGCACTTGAAGCCTAGATTTCAGGTTTTTTTTGATCAATGCCTAGTAATATTTTAGTATCATACTCAATTCTTAGTGATTTGTATCTAGAAATCTCTATGCCTAGTGCTTTTCAAGTATCACACCCCATGCCTAGGGATTTTTATGATAAATTACCTATCTGGGGACAACTAAATATCATGTATAATATACACATGAATCCATAATATTGTAGAGAGGAAGATTCACTATCCCTATGGACAGTTTTGGGTACACCCTAATTCTCCTCATTATCATTCTGGTATAGAGCAGAAGCAAATAAAGTTGGAGGATTATGGAAGCTAGCTTAGAACATGATAGCTCGATATGTGATTATATGTTTGAGATTATTATTGATGATTTTTTTATTATAATGTAATACACATTTATATATGTTCAAATTTTTATGGATGAATTGGTAGTGTCTTATTGGGATTTATTACTCACATCCTACATGGGTATCCTAATGTACATGTAGACTTCACTTATAGGGATTTGATGAAGGGAATGGGGCTCAGGGATGAGGGTTGGGAAGAGGATCTTAGAGCTAGTGGTAGAATATGATTGACTCCATAGAACAACAAAAAAAATTCACCAGCTTTTATAATACTCTGGTTTGGCATTCCACTTTGGTATCATCTTTACATCTTCAATGAATGGTATGACATATAGATAGTATCTTCAAGTTTACTCTGAGTGATGTATTTTTTTTTGTCTTCAATTATGATTTTATTTTTTTAAGGATTGATAACAGGGGTATAGTATCCCCATTTATGTATATATACCAACACTTTCAGATGATAAACTCATGTGTATGTTGTAGTGTGACTGAGGTCATGTGGTACATTAGTATACACTTGATGGTTTGTCTAGTGTATTACATAAATAATATGTGTAAATCAAAGTGAATTTGTTTTACTAAATTCATAACCTAATAAAACAACATATTATTTTTTTAAATAAACTAAATTTTATGTTGTACGTAGTATGTGACTCCTAATATACATGGAATGGAAATTATAAAAATAAAATTAAAAAATTTAAACAAAACCATTATGAAATTCATAATATAAATATATTATAAAAGTTAATATAAAAGAGTGCGTTATAAAAAATTAATAAATAATATATTTATTAATAGAAATTATAACTATTATGACTATAAATTCAATCAAAATAACGTTTTATTTGTGTTTTAATGTAATGGCGATTTAGGGCTGGCCCATCAAGCTTATTTCAAATATATTTTTTGAGAATATTTTTTCATATTTAATAAACCTATAACTGTGATCCATGATCTATCATCTCTATCAAGACATTTTATTCACAAGATTATTTAATGGTCATATCGTATACCACACCATTCTTTCTTTACACATGTCATTTTAGGCCTTCAGTTGTTCGACGGTCATACCTTGAACCCTACATTGTAAATTGTTTCCATGTAATGGATTTTCTAATGAAAATATAATTTATATAAACCGGGAAATTTTATATCCTATACCATAATGTTCACTATAGTAGTTTATATTGTAATTATTTTGACAAAAATAATGATGTTTTTTTAAAACCACTCTATTTAAAAAAACTACATAAACTGTGGAGCAGTTATATAACAATTTCCATGGTTCAATAATAACTCAAAAATTCTATTTTATAATATTGATATTATTAATAATTTCTTAGAAATCACATTGATAACATTAAATGGATTTTTGTATCACTTCCTTGTATGAATTGAGCAAAATAAAATATATAAACTATTCCATAGGATATACCAAGAGAGGAAAAAATTAAATTAAATTAAAATTTTAAACTAAGTGTACCATACAATCCATGATACAAATTCCATTAATCTGATCTTGATAATGATTAATTAGTGTAAAAGAAAAAAACCCTTTCCTCCAAATATATCCACCAGCTAAAATTGACTCATCTAATTCTTTATTTGGACCCATTCTCCTTTAAATAAACTCCAAGAAAATCATAAAAATATAGTGAAGATAAGAGAATGTTAGATATAGTATGATTTATATATAATGATCTCCACTATTTAAATATCCCACAATAGACACCATTTAAATAGTAATTATTAATTGAATGAATGACTTCCATAAATTATATATGTTTTATGGGTTATAAAATGAGAACAAACATTGGATATTCAATATTTCAACATTTAAAATAACTTATAATTAAATTAATTATGTTTTAAAATTATATAATATTCAATTTACCTAAATTAAAACATCAAATTATGTGTCAAGATAAAATAATTTGATAAAAATATGTAAAATATTTTAAATTATATTTGATAACACTCTTCAGGAACACTATGTAATTGGCTAGAAAAAATCATTCAAAAATACATACCTTAACATGGTGACTCTAAAATATTTTATTTTAATTTTTTGTGTAAATATCAATATTTTTCAATAAACCATAATTATTTCAATCATCATTTATACCTAATATTCTAATTTAAAATAATAAATTTGTTCATTTAGAGTTTCAAGATTAAAAATGTAGAAAATTTATTAATCCTATGGGGAAAAAATTAAAGTATTATTATTATGAAAATTTTCATTATAATTCACTTATATGAATCCAAAATGATTAATTAAAAATAAATTGTCATTTTTAATACAATTAAAATGAAAAATTAATAATGTGGAGTTCAAATTATCCAATTACCATATTTATTTGATTTCATTAAATTACAACATTTTTTAAATATGTTACTATATTGAGATATTTATATACTCATATTTCTTATACAGAAAATCACATTATAGTTTTTTAGTTTCCATTAATCATCCCAAAATTTAGCATAGTGTGTGATCCCATTAATGTTGTAAACCATGTCTAATGCAATTCATAACCTTATAAACCTACCCAAATATCTCAACCCTTTTGAAACTGAATCACAATATATATTTAGTTGTTCTTATATATGGTAATTTAATTAATTTAATAATTTTATATATTATACTATATTTATAAAACAACTAAATTTTTTGATTTTTCATTCATGAGATATTTTATGTGTTTATTTATATACTCTTAAACATTTTATGTGTTACTCATAGCATATACATGTTCTTGTTCCCATTGTGTACATGATTCAATTGTAATTTTATATCCATTGTCCCTTCACATCACTACCCTATTATTTGTTGATACATTTGAATCCTCATATTGTCGATGATTTTGAGACACTCAGTACAAATTATTTCAATTTATCCACCTATGTAATTATTTATTATATAACCCTTTGGAATACTTTATTTTTTCCAACAATATTTCAATATTTTCATGAAATTTGGTATATTCATCTTAAATAAACTAGGCCATATATTTTTAACTCCTTTACCAAGTGAATGGTTATGTGAATCATGATGTCAAATAATGATTTTTCGAAATACATCTCAAAGTTAAATATTGTTATAGTAGATTGACCTTTCAAGATAGGTAACCTTATAATATATACCAACTAATTATGAATAAACATATTTAAATAATATAACAATTAGATTGTGGATCTATCTATTTCAAGTATGATAAAATATATAATAACTAAAATAATATTATACACAATATTATAAAAATCATGAAATTTTAATCCACTAATATTATTGAATTTCCTTTAAATATGGTCTATAATGATAGATAAGTATCCCTTATGAACATTAAATATAGTAAGGAATGAATAAAAAAAGATATTTCTCCCTTATATATATTGTGTGATGTGCTATCCAACTATATATATGAGTTACTGTTTATATAAGTTAAAGGGTATCTATAAATATTAAATTCATTATATATACCCCATATCAAAACATTTTTTATTATAATTTGATGAAATATACAAATAACCCTACCATATACAACCTTTTAAAAATTAATTTCATCTAAATTTGAAGAAAGATTAAGAAATTTTGTATATCAAAGGTTATACCAGAAATGGGGGCATAAAATGTTTTCATTCATGGTATATTATAATTTTAGGATACTTTAATATGGAAGGAAGATACATGTTTGAACATATAGAAATATATAAATAATAGTGTATGGGGAAATTTTTCATTATAAAGTATTTTGGGAGTTGAGAACCATAGTAATGTGTCCTATCTATCACGAGGAGTGGTAATGTGAATCAAATGGCACCCTTAGACCAAATATAGGTATATAAACATGTTAGTTTAATTTTTAAATTCATGAATATTGACAAGTAGTTCTTATGTAGAGATGTAAATTATATGAATTTACTGCTCATAAAGTATAAGATATGGATTATCTAATAGTTGGGAGAACACCTTCAGTTATTTTATAAGTTTTCTATTTTCATGGGTGAAGTTTCCTTTAATATTTTGGTGCATAGTTATAAAATTAAGCAATAGGGGGATGGAATCTGTTAGCATTCTAATGATTGGGTAGATGGTGTTATTAAGAGAAACCATTCTAGTGAAATATTAACTTAAACTATTCCATGTGGTTTGACCATATGGAAGTCTTTTTTAATTTATTATATCATTTAGGAGACATATGATAGGTATTAACGATCTAAGAGGGAGTTATTGGTTTTATGATGAAAGAATGTTTGTGTCATTTATATCCCAATGGAGAGATGTATCATTATATTCAAGAGGGTAAATTGAATATAAATTATTATTGTGGGTAATTATAAAGGATTAGAAGATACATATTGGATACTTCTTAATGAAATATACCTATTCATGTTTAGGGAATTAGATGAAACATGGATTGAGATACAATATATACTAGTCTGTTATTCATTTTCAGATTTTGGACATTAAATATTCTGTTAGAGGATTTTTTTTACATTGGTTTTATAGATATTTGAAGGTATTACTATAATATTTTAGTTTTATGAAAAGGTATGGAAAAATTACATATTTTAAAAAATGTATTAAATAAAATAGGTACCTGGTGAGGTTCATTAGGTACCCTAATATATTTCTAGGGAAGTGTATATTAAGTATAATACTGAGTACCTAGCAGAGAGGTACCAAGTTTTTAGAAGGACACAATTTTTTATTAAATTTTCATCAAAATATTATATAATGGATTTAAAAATGAAAACATAAATCTTAGTAACTCACCACACATTTGGTAAAATTGGTAGCCTAGAGGGGTATATTCCTTTTATTCTCCTCGTTCATTATTCTTATTTTATCTTTTTTTAATAGATTCAATTTTTTGATAAATCCATTATAGAGGATTTTGATCATAATTTTTGGTTAATTGAGCCTATTATTATGTTCTTTTAATTTCATAATAAAACAATGTAGGTGGTTCCATACATTTGTATCTCTATGTATATGTTTTCAAGGATGTTATGATAAAAATTTTGTCTAAGGGGGTTGATTTGAAAAAATCTTTTATATTAGGTCTTCTGGTTTTATTTTGGAATTCAATCATGTTTCTTGGGATTTCAAAATATATCGATTGAATTTCATCATTTTTAGTGAATATTATCAATTATGCCATGGAAAAATGCTTTTTTATCACTATAGAAAACAAGTAAGTGTCTTTCTATATGAAATGGGTCTTGTATATATTTCTTCCAGACCATCAAGGTGGTTTCTAAAAATCCAATTTCAAGTGGTGAGTTACATTTATTATTGTACATGGTTAGGATGAGACACAATGGTTGAAGTATATCCTCTAGTTAAAATGATTTCTCTTTTTAAAGTAATATTTCATATTAAAAAACTCAGGTGGCCGTTTTCGAATTTATGTGTGAAATTAATTAGTTAATATTGGTTATGAGTTACTAGTAATTTTTTACATATGGTGTTTGGTTTTGATAAATAAAGATTAAGGTTCTAAAATATTTGATACAATTGGTAAGATATAGAGATAAAGTGAATTATTATATTTCTAATAAAGGGTGGTTCTTTGTGTTATGTAGTGTTTAATTTTTGAGAAATGATGATTCTTTATGTCTTGCGTACATTCTAATGTATATGTGGATAAAAAAAGAAATTAGATGAGTCATAATTGGTTAATTGTTTTATATGAAAACTTAATTGATCAATAGTAATTTATTTTATTTAAAATTAACAAAATAACTATTTTAAAGATATTAAACATGATATTATATATTCTATAATGTGAATACACTATGGTTTCACTAGGTTGAGATCATCATTTCTTATATTACATACCATTTACAGACACAATTTTTTTATTCATGGGATACAACTTAGTTAAATGCGGTATGCATTACTAGATAAAATACCACATTAACTAATTTCAAATCTTTTATGTAATTAATCTTTTTGAAAAATAATATTTATAATTTTATTCACAATGTTGTGTCCAAGGAAATGCCACATGAATGTTGAAAAATTTATATGTTTTGTTTTTAGAAAGAAAATGCCGCACTAGGAATAGATCATGTAAAAATGGATGCTTTTTGAATAGTGTACATATCAAAAGAAGGGATGAATTGAGGTTTATGGTTATTATAAAATGTAACTTCATGTTGTTTCAACTTTGGGAATGTGTATAGTATTTATGAAAAGTTGATATGTAGGTTTGTTACCATTTAAAAGTTGTGTTCCAAGTATACGAGATAGTGAAGCACATAAAGATGTTAATGGTGGCATCTCATTTGTAGAGAATGATGGTGAATTTTTTTAGAGTGTAAAGGTGTATGAAATATTGTGAAGTGATTAAGAATGTTCCTGGTGACTGTGGTGGATAATATGTATGGGGACCATAGAGAATTCCATGTTCATAGTAATATTTTAAAATAGATTATTTGAAGTAATGTGGTTATGAAAGGTCCCACTCATCATTTGATTCTATAGGGATAATATTTTATCCATGGATATCATCACATGGGTTTTTTTAAAATATCTAAAGGTATTTATTAGATAAGCACAACATCATTTTTTATGGAATGTAGTTAAAAATTATAAAAGACAGTTCACAATCAATAATTTTCTTTAAAGTGCATAATATTGTTTTTGGGGAATAGGGTTCTATGAATTAAATATTTTAGCTCAGGAAAAATTGTGTTCCATGAGTCAAATATGGTAGTTCATGTTGAATAGTGTTCCATGGCATGATGAATAATATTCATTGTGAATAGTGTCCTATGTATCAAAAGAGGTAGTTCACGGTAAATACTATACTGAAAAGCACTATAGGTAGTGCATGAAGGAGTAATTCATGAAATGAACTATTCACTAATAGATAATCCATAAATAAAAAATATGTTTTAAATATTATTTAAATATAAATCTAAAATAGATCTCTTTGATATAATAATATATGTTTTCACAAATTATGAGTTGATTTAAATTAATGGATTAATATTTTGGAGGAGTATTACATTCACATCCGAAGATAGAAAAATAAGATCTCAATGTGTAACTGGTAGTAATCCATGGTGGACAGTGAGTCTACTCGAAAGAATGAAACACAAGTGTTCTCTTTAAATTTTGTACATTTGTGCACCAATTTTCAATACTCCTTGGACAAGCCTAGTTAAGGATAAATAATATAAAATTGTTGTGTCTCATGAATGATTTCGTTTCAGTTTATACATTTCCATATGAAGGTTAGGGAACTAGGTTTTTTATGAGAAACAAGATCCAAATTGTGATGTAATTTAATAATTCATAACCATATTAACCCCCTCATGTAATTTAACTTAATGGGGAAAATAATTGGAATCAACTAAAAAATGATAATATGAGTGAACCTCTTTCAGTTAATGCGGTAGAAAAAATCAACCACAAAGGGATTCTGATATTTTATCGAAACAATTTCTTATGTTGAGGAATTAGATTCAATACTACTTATGACCATTTTTAATATATGTGTTTATATCTGTAATTCATGGTATTTTGACAAGTATTGACAATTTGGATTTATCAAAAGAAGGTTATGGAGAACTGGATGCTAATTCCAATTGAATAAATGGCTTAAGTGGAGTATTATCCAACACATTATACAAGAAGAAAATTCCATGTATATCCATGGATGTTTTTTAAAAAATATAATAAACATATTTGATGGTGATTCAAAAGTCCACAAAAAAATCCCATTTTCTTGAACAAGTGTGAGGAATTGGGGATTCACCTGAATGGGTATGTTTATTAATCCTTTGATCAGGTAAATTTTATTGTTAAGTGAATGTGTGGTATTGGAGAATAAATTGATAATGTAATGATCTTCAAGTGAATACTGAGAATATTATTTCCCGAATTCAACATGAATTTATTTATATTATAGGAAAAAGATCCAAAAGAATTGGGATTGTGTAGTTTCCAAAGTACTCTGATCACATATGTGATGAGAAATGAAGATGATGAGCTTTTGGAATAGGGGAAATATAAGCATATTGGACTCAAGGGCATAAAGAGGCATACCATGGAGGATGATCATAAATAAGATGAAATGGGTGAATTTATCTCATTTATTTCCCCAAATATTCAAAGGGGAAATAGAAATTTTAAAAAGAGAACATCCAATCATTATTTCATGTGGAAAGGATGCGATAATTGTAGTAAATTGTCCTAAGAACATTCAAGAGAATGATGAGGATTATGATAATCACATAAAATTTATTCATGAAATTGTAACGGTATGAGTAGAAATAAGTGTATCTTCTTCAATAAGAAGATACTAATTTCATTAAAAAATAGTGCATACTAAAGAGAAGATAATGACATTAAAAACTATAAACAAAATTGGGTAAATGTTTTGATTATTGTTTTGAGAAATTCTTACACATGGTAAGAGAGAAATAAAAATAAAGGATATATAAATGGAAGATTTGATCTTTAGGTTGAACTGTAATCATCCCCTAAAGTGATAAATTATTTTGGATCCAAAATGAATATATTAAAAAGAGTGTTTCACAATTCCACACAACATATGCACATGAAAGTGAAATATAAGTCCAAAATAAAGGTAAAAATTGATTGAAATCAAATCACAGTATAAATAAATTAAATAAATTATGTTTAGCCTATTATCAAGATAAAACAAATTTACCATTTTTATTAATGGTTTTACAATGATAGCGAATGATCAAGTTGAATGATTCAAAGAGAAAAAAGATAAATTTTTTGGACAGTGATGAAAACTAGGAGAAGAATTATTTATTTTTACATTTGATATTACCAAAAGAGAAGATATCAAACAGGAGACTAAAAAGTGAATTTGGTTCCCCTAGGTTCAACAGAATAGGAAATGAACTTTTTAGAAAATCAAAAGACATATCTGAATTAATGAAGAGTAACGAGGCATAATCGTAAACAAAATGTTTATAGGATTAATAAAGGACAATAAATCACCCACTCTATAGATGAATGTTTATTTGGGTATGACCCTAAATTTTCAGTGAACCTAAGGGAAAATTGGTGATAAAATAATGACACAGAATATTTTACCATGACTCAGATTCATCCGTTATGGAACTATGGGACATTACCAAAATAATTATTTTATATCCAAGAGGTACAAAATGGAAAAATATATATATTTTAATTATATAGGTATTTTTTTCATTCTCACTATTTCATGTGTAGAAGATTTGGATACATGGTTAGATATTCATCATCGATAATACAGAAGAGCATGTTAATGTAGACCCCATGTGTTTATAAATAGTAGATCAAGGAATCATTAAATGATACTAAATAAAAATAATTATCGTTTTACGATGATTTTGGTCCATTATAATTTTTGGAAGATCAATAATGCCAATAAATATAAATTATAAAATTTAATACATGATTCAACAAGATAAGAGTTATGCTGGCTATGGTATTATAGATTCCCCTAAAAGCATTAGATCAAACTAGTGTATAGATTATGGATAAGGAATTCACATACCACGTGATGAGGAATAAATATATATTCACATGAATATATTATTCAAAGGAATGTTTCATAAAATTTGGATGTAATGAAGGCATGAATATTATTGTCTCTAGTAAATCAATATTTTCAGAAACTGGTATGAGACACATGTGCTTATCATTCATTGATGGTATCAATTAAAACATTATTGCGGATAGTTAACATTGTTAATCATAAAAGGAAAAAAATTACAAAAAATAAGTGTATAATCAATGAAAATTATGGTATAATTGTGATAAAGAGGAAGTTAACTAATGGTAATATCTACTATGAGAGTAAAGAAGAAGTTTGGTATTTTCTAGTTCAGGAGGAAAAAACTAGATTGTGTCATAAGTGATGTTCCCAATGATCTAATCATCCTTGTTGGATCCTGTGAAATATTATGGTACATGAGATCTCCATGATCTATAAAATGATCTTAATCACATGATATATACTTTACAAAAAGGTAATATCACTCAAAATATTTATATGTTGAAAGGGAAATGGTAAACAATAGTTCATGATCTAGTTCATATTGATATGGTTAAACCTATATCACTATGTTCTATTAATTGGAATATATACTATGTTATTTTCATTTATTATTACAATAGGATGGATTGGATTTATTTTCATCACCCACAAGTACGAGGTGTCCAGTTTCATATTAAAATATCATAGGGATGTTGAATATATGATTTGATACAAATTTAGAAAATAATTAAATGATATCGTCCTAGAGTTGAAAAATGACTAAGTATAGTATTCTCAAAAAAAATTGATAAGGCGCAATGTTATAGTGGTGAAAAATCCTCAGCATAATGGGGAGATAGAGAGGATAAATTAAATGATAATAAATATAAAAAAAATTATTCCCAATGAAAAATACTAATTAGAATTGTAACACCACGAGATTTTCTGATTTTTTTTTGAATTATTTTAATATATTTATATTTTTCAATTAATTTAACACCGAAAATAGATTTTTATATTAAATCACTAATCCAAATATCCCAGTCATATAGGACTTAATAGGAATACATTACATGTAAAATAAACTTGGCGTATGTTACAAGTAATACTGGCTTGGCGTGCGTCACAAGCGACACTAAGTTTCTATGAAACATAATTTTAGTGTTATAATTCTTTAAATGAGATAATTTTAACCTAGACATTAAAAAAAACTAATTTTAATTTTAATAAATAATTTTTATATATTTTTTTAGTGGTTTTATATAAATAAAACTTTTTGATAACAAAGGATCTATTTTTTTTCTAACGTCCTTATATATTTAAAAGCACAATTTTCTCAAATGAATTGCTTCTAATGTCATTATATATAAAATAATAAAATTATTTTGTGAAAAATTTATAAAATTAATATTATATAATATTATTCATTTTTTAATTTTGATTTTATATAGTATCTTCATATGATTTTTTGGGATTTTCTGTGAAACATCATTTTTTGATAAATAGTGGAAAATACCAGATTTGAATTCAAAACTAATTTTTAATATAATTTATTAATAAGGTTAAATTATATTGAAAATTGTCTTAAATGTTTATTGAAATCATATTCTTATCATTTAATCAAATTTAGGTCACTGATATAAATTTTAATTTTTAAATCGCTATAAAAACATAGCAAACTTGTTGACGTTTCATTTTAAATACCAACAGTGTCATCCTGTTAGCGAGATTAATTTTAAACTACTTTTTTCCACTTATATTATTAGAAAATGTGAAAATGGATTCCATATTTTGAATCAGGGTAATTTAATATTTTTAATATATTCAACTTCGTTTTTATCCAAAATATTCGTGGAACTGAATAAAATTAATTACAATGGTTTAGAAAAAAATTATGTTAACAAAGTTATAATACTAAAATTTAAGACCCAAGATAGCCTCAATAATTATGAAAAACTAATTTTATAGAATTTATTCCACCATTAACCTTACATTCTTGAGTTCTTTTGGTTTGGTATGTCTTTTTTTAGGTTACGACATGGGTACACCTTACCTGTTTTCAAAAACACCAAGTGTGACATTTCCCTTCCCTATAAAGTCCACCACCTATCCCAATTCATTATAAAACCCAAACTAATTATGTTCATCCAATATATTCCCAATAAAATTTCTCAAATACCTCTCTTCTTCCATGAAGTATCCCTTTGGGCAGAAATCAAACCAATGTATCCTTTTGGGATAAACCCAAATGAGTTAACCAATTAAGAGGTTACACATTCATTCAAGGTCCATTCATTTATTTCCTTTCTCCACCACATCCACACTGTTTATTACATGATTTTATAACAAAAAAATATTATTAAATATTCTATGTTTTTTTATGATAATACATAAAACTATAATTACAAAAACAACCAATTAATTGGTAATGAATGTGTTGTTTATTCATATGGGGAACATCCACCTCACTAAACAATGATTGTTCAGGTTTCCATTATCTCCTCTCAGGGCGTAAATTATGATATAAAATATATTTATATATGTCATGTATTATTTCTATTACATATTTATGAATGTTTATTCCTTTTACAACACATAACATTTTTACTTTCCATTTGTTGTAAATATGTTATTTTCATTTGAGTAATTGTGAACTACCACCCCTCAAAGCGATGTGATTAATTCACACACTATATGGAATATATTAATGATGGGTTTAGTGAAATAATATAATATATATGATATAATAATAATATTTTCATAATATATATATATACATATATACTTATATGTTATTTTCATTCTTTGTATCTATAATAAAATAAAAATAGAAACAACATTCATGCGTACATACGGCTTACCGTCTACATGAGCGGTGTAAATTTGGAAATATAGATATCCTACCTAAATAGATTATTATCATAATAAGAGACTTAATTCATCCATTAAAGAAGTAGTATCTCTAATAAACATAGAACACCATACTCTCAACTAATGACAAGATAAGAGATATGGGAGTCTAGGGGACCTAAATTTGTATAATCTACCTAGAAAAATCTAAAATATCTAGAATATTTTTAAATGAAAATATATAAAAGTAGTTGTGATACATATATGTATTATTATTTTAGGTATCCATCCTAATATTACATTTTTGTTAACTATATGAATTATTTTCTAACCGAAAGATTAATGAATTGTTGAGAAATATATTGACAGTAAAAATTGCCTCATTCTTATTCAACACCAAGAGATCTATAAATAACATCATATTTAAGGGAGATCATGTCATATTTTTGGGTATTATTATAGGATATATTTTGTATTTTCAAATTTTATCTAAGGTACAACATGGAAACCTGAAAAAATGCTAATGATTCCCTAACAGCAAGACCATTTATGTTTTCTAGTATCCCAATAAAGATTACTATACCAATGTTTGTTAGATGGATTCAAATATTTTATTAATGGATTAAAATAAATATTTATGGTGACAAAATGAGTACAATTAGTCTTGAGGTATTTGTTTGTATTTTTTGGACTTTGATGTAAGAGATCTATCACAGGTTTATTATTAAAAATTTATATCCCTTAAGAATATAGTATTGTTTCCCCCTGGTTGTATCTTAGTGAGGTTATTAGACTAATGTTTCAAACTATCATATTGGATTTATACTATTTAATATAAATTTGAACTAAAATGGGAACTTTTTCAAACAAAAATAATTTTCAAAAAAGAAAAAAATGAGAAGACAAATAGAAATTTTATGATTATAAATTGATAGGAAAGAGGAGTGAAAGTATGATATTAATGCATCTATCATGGAAAGTGTGGATCCCTTGGACTCTCTAATATTTCTTATCAAAATTATTAGTCTAATTTTTATTTCCCAAAATTTACCTAAATAACTCTATGAAAACACACAAATGTTAATAAATTATATACTAAAACAAATTTATATCTGTTTATCCCTGTATAAAAGTTATTCAAATTCAAAAATATTACTAATAAATTAAACATGCCAAAATCACTAGGCCAAATTGAAAGACCTTACCAAAAAAGTTTAACCAATGAAAATAATCAATTTACTTTTATAAATTGAACAACTATATATAAATCATTAGAAGAAATGAATTCCATAAATAAGAAGAAATCCTTTATTTTAAATAACTAATCTAGAAAAATATAAATAATATATAGGGAAAGAAAACATAGATTTAGAAGGTCTTTTCCTTGGATCACTCAACTACAACCACCAGGGAGTTTATCCGAGCAAGGAAAAAATAGCCCCTATAGTGTTCTTTCCTCTTACCAATAATAGAACATGATAATCCCTAAACATATAATGAATCTTTAGAACTCAAAATTTTATTCTCACCACAATCTACATTTTTATGTGGATCATATCTCCCAAGAAAATTGAAGGAATATTATTTGAATTTGACTTAATAATTAAATTGGTCCCCAAGAAGCAACTCATCCATAAATTATACATGTTTTAGTCAAAATAAAAGTTCTCTCATCACACCCACATGGGTTGACAACATTTAGTATTCATGTGTATGTGATGAAGTTATTATATTTTATTATTCTAATAAATTTCCCTTAAAAAGATACTAATTATCTCCACACTAAATGTGTCCATATAGACGAATATTCATGATATTCTAGATTCACTTGTGCAACATCCACTCAATAAATATTCACCATGCTTCAAGAACAAGGCATTGGAATATTCGTTATATGACTTTCCATTTTGGAATAATTTTTAAGCCTTATGATGGATTCCAAATCTTTTAGTTGAGATATAAAGGGTCTTATGATCTTGGTTTATAGAATTTTTTTAAAATAGAAAATAATTTATAATGGAGTAGAAAGTATTATGATGGTCATAAAATTGAAATGTTCATGATTTATATAAATCTAAAAAATATTATAATGGAGTGTAATTACTAATAACTAAATGGAAGGACTTATGATGCCATTAGAAGATTTATATTTAATATGTATGGTCACGAAAAAACCAAATGTCTCAGTTCAATTTCCAAAAACATTGTTTTATTATAATTAATCAAAATTAAAAATAAAGTAGAGTCATTCTCCATTTATTCAAAAGACCATTAAAAATAATTAATTACACATTCTCATTGAAATTCCCAAAAAATCATTGAAAAGTAAATGTGTAAAAAAACCTAAAATGAAAATTTTGTGCGGATTTACTAATTGAAATTCTTATAAAAGTGTTTAAAATATTACTTTAATAAATTCCCCTAAGTTTAAGTCTTGGACTTTGGAATAGAAAATTAATAACGACCACACCAAATTACTTTCAAAACACAATCCTCTGGGATCTACCAAATAAACACAAAGGAATAAAAATTATCATACATACTTAAAAAAACCACTAGATATTATCCACTATTTTTAATCATTCCAATTACACTTCATTTAACATAAAATGCCCGCAAAAAACTTTGCAGGTATAAATGTTTCCTGTTCATGAAAATATGATTTTTCAAAAAAAATCTCATTAAAACAAATGAAATTATTTCCATAATTTTGATAGAATTCTAGATCTCCACCCTAATCATGTAAATGAATTTTATTCTACTTTTAAGTCTTGTTCAAGGTTATTCTATGAATTTATATTGGTGGGTATATGTGAAAATTTCAGGAGTGGAAAAAGTAATTTATTGACCTATTTGAAGAATAAAAAAATATGGTCAATTTGTATTCTAGTGTGGTTTATCCAATTTTTTTCAATAAAAATCAGCTCTAGTAACATGAAAATATCAACAGAAATACTACACCTTTAAAAAATAAGTATCAAAATGGATTATATTAATTCTTCCCTCACTTAATGATTTTAATATCATGATTTTTTTAAAATAATAATTTTGGAATAATTTTTAGATAGTTATGGGAAGGGAAGAAACCCTGAGATCCATGATGTGGTGGGATAATATAACTACATTATCAAATTAAAATAATTTTTTTTTAGATTTGATAAAATTTTATTTTTATTTAATTTTTAATCATCACTATCACCTCATAATAATTATGTTTTGACTCTAAAAATATTCTTGCAAATATCTAACAAGGCACAAATTGAAGTAAAATTATTTTTTATTTAAAAAAACTTCTTCAAATTCTAATTTTCTTCCCACAATATCCCAAAATTAGTAATACAACCACAAGGGACCTACAATGATGAATTTATCTATTTTATGTAATTTTACTTCATACGGGATGTTTGTTAGGTAAATACAAAAATATAATGTCACAAACTAGAAGAAATTTCATGGATTATGTTTGGTTTAGTAGGATATAAGGTTATGGTAGGCCGAAATAAAAATTATTTCCTAAAAATGAGACTTTTATCCAAATAAATTCATCAATATTTTTAAACACAGGTTACTGAATCTCCAATGTTTTAAAATAAGTAAAGAAAATTGTAGTTAATAACAGATTACATAGTTCAATCAATAATAAAGGTGAATATAGAGAGGATGTAAAATGGTTTAGAGACCTAAAAGGTTAATGAATTTAAATTTTTAGATTTTTTATTGAAAATTTGTATTCAAAATTTCAGTGGTATTTTCATGAAATTTTCAATGTTTTGAATTCTGATCATATTTATTTTAGCATTCATTTAATTTTAATTGAATTATAAAATCAATTAATTAATTATCTAGAGATTCAAAATTTATAATGGTTTCTAATTTCTGCATCAATTTATTTGAAAAAACACTAAAAAAATATTTAAATTTAAAAATTATATAAACACATCACCAACTAATAATGAAAAAAATATAAAAGAAAAATGTTTAATGAAAAATAAATTATACAAATATTCTAAATTGATCAAAGATCCCCCCATACTTATTTGGTTAAATTTCATAATTTTTATATAATTTATGGATGGGAGAATAAAATTAAAAAAAATATTGAAAAAATAACAAACAAGTAGGATGGAAGGACACAACCTGGTGCTCAATGGTACTCTACAGCTTCAAGAGAGACCTCCCTTCTAAGAGGATCTTGGAAATTTTCATGGAACAACTAAAATTTTTGTCTATTAACTATAAATAATTTTTATTTATATATTTATTTTTATAATTTATAGAAAAAGGAAAAATATCAGTGATAATTTAAGATCCTTACCACTTAGAAAAAAATTAACCTAAAAAAGATTCATTGTGCATTCAAATAGAAACAATTTATCTCCTTTTAAGTATTTATTTAATTTTTTCTCATTATGAAAAATAATTTCTTTCTAATTTTATATCGTAAAACATTCATAAAAATTATTTCTAATTTCATCCAACACTTTTATGAAAAAAAAATTTTCTTTTCTAGTAGATAATAGATTCAAGTTATATGTTTTAATTCCCCAAAAATCATTATGTTCTAAAACAATATGATGATTTTAAGATTTTAAATAGACTAATATAAAAGGTTAAATTTAAAATAGGGTTTCAAAATCTATTTTATATGCCCAATGTGTATAATCTATCCTAAAACATCAATTTTTTCTATTTGGGGCGAAATCCTCTCTAATTTAATTTTAATTTCCCTTTTGGATAAATAAAAACTTATATTAGTTTCTGTTTTATGGGGTGTTTAATCCCTATGACTGATTTTATATTTCATCATCATAGATTATATGACCCTATTATAGAATTTGTTTCTTTGATAAGTGATTTTGATCTTAGGCAGACTAAATCTACAAAATAGATTTTTTTACATATTTGGAAATCAATTTTCCATCATCAGTTCTTATGAGTATGAATTATATCCATTTTGAGACATAATATAAAATAATATAAATTCAAAAATTTATTAAATAATTTATAATGGTATCAATGATTTAAATTCCCCACACATCAAATACATCACAAAACAAGAGGGGTTATAGGTGGATTTTAGTTTTTTGGAAATATTTCTTTGAAAGTAGTGCCTCTTATATATTTTAAAGAATTAAAATTCATAATTTAAAAGGGAACCATAATAAATTTTTATTGATATAAAATTTTCATCCTTTTAATGGTTCAACATTGATTAAATATGTATAAGATTATTCATATTGAAATAAATTTGGGTTTGTGTGATTTTTGAAGCACCATAGGCGAGACCACAATATTGTGTAAGATTTTTTATTCCTACTATCACCTTGTGTGAAATTGGGTTGTTGAAATTACAATGGATGGTCATTGTATTGGGAGTATATTTTTATAATTACGCATAATAAAGATTTGAAGTGCATCCTCACTACATCATGGTATAATTCATGGTGAGTATAAACGATAATGGTTTTAAAACCACGTTATGGGGGTATTTGTGTCTAGTTTTTGAGACTAGGTGTTATTGAGAAAATTGTGGTCATGGTGTACATAATAATTCCATTTTGGTAGTTGTTTAATATTTAAAATGGTTGATTCATCCATTGATTTTTGGGGGAATTTACACCTCATAATGAAGATGCACCTGATCATCAATAAATGATGTTTAGTGACTCACATTCCCCTCTATTAAATATTTTAATCACCTACTCTTGCATGTTTTCTCTAATACAATGGATTTTGGGAAGGGATCTAGGAATTATTCTAATTATAACGACGTTTTATGATCTAGATTAATCCAGGTCGATGTTTTGGGATATCATACTTCTCCTATCATCAGCACTAGAAGTCCAGGTGGATTCATCAGCCACCACAATTTCACTATCGGAACTATAGGATGAGATACCTTACCATAGAATATATCAAGGTCAACTGTTGAAATTGGATTTTATTGGGTAATTTTATTTGATTCTAATACCATGTCACTGCCTAATCATTGAATCTTATTTTATAACCCCTTTTGTGATGAACTAGGAGCCATTGAAATGACCCATGGAGTGCAGGTCTGATCTAGTTTGTGTGTGACCCTTATTTAGGTGTCAGTACTAGGAAAATACCATCCATCGGAACTAAAATACTTTTTTTATGGAGTTATGTACCATGTATATCCCTTTTAAAAAGTTTTTACCTTAATATTGACTACATGTGGGTGCATGCGTGGCTTTTGAGAATCATTTTTGATATTTACCACATGAGTGTGTATGTGTAGCCCAAGAGACCCATGTTTGATATTGATCATATGTGTGTTCATGTGTGTGTGTATACCATGGGATCCTTTCTAACTAATGATATCATGTGTGTAAGTGTACTGTTATTGAGACACATTCTTGATATGTTATGTTTGTGATGATGTCTATTCTACATGTTGTGCATGAATGTATGGCCTACAAAGGTTTTTATTCTAGTTGAATGTGATGTGTGGACTACCTGGATTGGTTATATCTTGAAAGGTGAGTATATGCGACAATCCATGATGATGATGGTGGGCCAATAAATTTGGAAGGGATGTGAGGACCATAAGACAGGACCTATGGTAGTAGCAGGATACAATGACCTTGTTGTTTTACCTGATTCATAGAAAGGGTATGGTTTCCTTGAGGATTAGCTCATAACATAGATGTAAAATTATTGATTTGTGCCTTTATCCATGAATGAGATGGGATGGACTTGTAGTCGGACCTATGATATAGAAAACATTTAATGGCCTTGAGGCCTAAACAAAGACTTGTTTTCCTTGTGGCTTTTTCGGGATATATGTGATGGCCTTGTGGCTAAACCATGATCACTAATTCCACTCTAAATCTTATTTCAACATAGATTTGAAATACTTATGACCAGATTTCAGGGTGTCTTGGTTAAAAATGGCTGCTCAATACATGATTGATAGTTACTTTTCGGTGATTTTACTTGTTATCATTGAATTAAAATCTTATATATTTGAACATGTGATATTGATGTATTGGTGGTTTCCAACTAGTTTTATAATCACATCCAACATAGGAATGTCAATACACATTTTGACTTTAGGATGAGGGGTCTTGGAAAGGGAAAGGTCCACGTAACAGAGAGCTGAGGAGGAGGAGCTTGGTGTTTGGAGGTGATATCACTATAGAATCTTATATGATGACAAAAAATCATTATTTATTCTTCCATTTGTCTACTTATATTATAAATTATATATCCAGGTTGGGGTTTTTTTTGTAGTTATATGTGTGACTCTATGATACGTGAATTTTTATATATTATAACATTGTTTTTATTTAGATACATTATGTGTTGTTGAGTCATTACTCATCTCATAATATGATTCTGATGTATATATTAATTCTAATGGTATAGTCTCCAGACAACCCCATTTGGTCCCTCATTACTACTTATAAATATCTTTAATATGGGGAGGCATATATGAGTCCATGTGGCACTCCAACATGGAATGGGTGATTCGGGCCACCGTGATATAGGGAAGGCCAATATAAACTCAAATATGACACTTTTTGTGTAGTTATTTTAGATCTAAGGTGGCTTCCATAGATTAAATTGAGAAAAAAATAAGGGTGTATTAGAATTTGGATTTTATATTTCATATTCTAATTATTTAGTAACTTCTAACTTTCCATAGGTAAGATTTACCCCAATATAATTCTTTAAATCACTAAAAAACACAGTAATTTTTTGTTTAGAAAACTAATTTTGGATTCCACCAGTATCCAAGTAGTTTACTAACTCAATAAAACATGGAATTCGATTCTTAATAACATAATGATTATTTCATAGAATGGTTTCAGTTATTAGAGGAAATATATGAGGGTTCCTTTAAAATCAGTGGGTCTTCATCTTAGTTTTCCAACAACTACATTCTTAGTTTAATTATTTCCCTTTATTTCAATATCAAATTTGCATAACAATAAAATCCTTCTAAAAAGTATTAGTTTGGGATTATGATTTTTCAAAAAAAACACTGTTGAATGATCAATGAAAAAATGACTTTAGTTCCAAAAAAGTGACATCTAAATTTATCAAAAAAACATTAGCTTCTTTCTTAGTTCTGGTATAATTAGCAAGGACAAGAACTAATTTTATTAAATCATAAGTAATGGCCTGCTATTTTTTCATAATATTTATTTAAAACACCCCCAAGAGGAAAATGAGAAGCATCTATAATGATTTCAAGGGGTAAGCTAAATTTTAGTGGTTGGAATATGGGTGGGGTTTTATGTTTTTTTAAACTCTTAAAAGAATTATTTTCACTTATGAAAAAATACAAAATAGTTATTCTTTTGTAAATAATATATATAATGGTAAATATATTTTATAAAATCTTTTATGAATCTTATTTAAAATCTATCACGTCCTATGAATTACCTCACATCTCATAGTTTTTGGGTAGTGTAGTGATGAAATTATATCACCTTTAGACTTCTCAACGTAAATTCCAACTTGGGAAAGAAAATGACCAAATACAATTCCATTATTTACAATGAAATGAAAAATTGAATAATTCAAAACAATATTTTTTGTGAATTTAATTTTGATGGAAAATAGTTAAAATATTCATGAAACATTCAAAGGATGGTTTCTAAATAAGGAAGTCATCTATAAAGACATCAATGAAATTATCTAAAAATTTAAAAAAAATATAATTCTCATACATCTTTATATAGTATTTGGTGCATTTAAAAAATCTATAGGGAATTATTTTCTAGGAAACTATATCAACAAGACATGTTAAAGTCATTATTGGTCTTACAGCGATATATGGGGTTTAAAGTACCTATAAAATCTATCCTGAAAAAAATAATGAGTCAATCCAATTAATATTTTCAAAAATTGATGAATACAAGGTAGTATAAAATAAACTTTCCTAGTCAATAAGTTGTGTTTTCTATAGCCAAAACACATTCTCCACATATTTGTAAGTTTAATGGGGATAATTTCCCTAAATTTATTTTTTGAAATTGTTAATCACCAATATTTAACGATGAATTGAGTGGGGCTCACCCATTGGATATCATATATGACAAGTGATATTCTAAGAACCTATATGGTGGTGACTTATTTATTAACAAATTATAACAAAATTGTGTTCAGTCTCTTTTTAAAATTATTTTATTATTTTAAAATTATAATTTATCATATTTATATGTGTTCAAGTTAAATAAAGGATTCAAATATGATCAAATAAGGTATATCCAGAATATTTAGTATATATTTTTAGGAAACATAACACTTAGTTCTCTTATTTCTTCGATATATATTTGGAAATAATAAATAGAAATTGATCTCTATCACTTAGACAAGAAAATTTTAGGTTTTAAGGTAGTTTACTTAGTAGTAATACGTGGGAAATTTGTTTGTAGTCGTACAAGGGGGTGTGAGTCAATCATAAAAAATCAGCACCTATTTATTCATCAAAATGATAAAATTTTAGATTTATTTTTGGTAAATTGGGCATTCTAGTAGTCTATTCAGATTTTAAAAGCTCAGAAAAAATTCCATATTTTCATTTATCAACAAGAACAGAGTTAAAAAAAGGAAGGGTATCAATTTGATCATTCTCAGTATTATTTTAACATGTAAAATTATCAATTTATTTTTTAGGAAAGGATATGGGTACCATATTTTCAATAAAAATGGTAAGGTTTAAAAACTTTTGAATCTTCATTTTCCATGTTACCAATAGTTTCATAGATATCATACGTAACATTTCCAATATCCAAGGATTTAAAATCATTAGTTTTATTCGATAAAGGAATTTCATTTTTATAAATGATGGGTGGATCATTCCATGAAAACCTAAAATACAACTCACTAAAAAACAACAAATCAGGTTGACTTGAATGTTTCATATATATTTAATTGGGTATTTCATTGATTAAAAAATTATGACGTGTTTTTTCTCTCTTCCAAATTATAATGAATTTTTTTTTGGAAATTAATGAAAGCTTTATAATTTTTTATAAATGGTATCTTAATAATGAGAGGTGAATTTGTGATAAATAAATCTTATTCTATATCTAAGGAATACAAATCAATGACAAAAACCATGTTTCTTACCTAAACCACAACATGTTCAATAACTCTAGAAGGCATAGTAGTACATTGGTTAGTAAGTTGGATGAACATTATAGAAGGTTTGAGTTCCCCATCTTGTAAACATGAATAAATAGAGTGTGGCATTAGAATTTTAAAACATCTGAGATCATTTATGAAATGCTTAAATTCAAACTCCCTTATTATATAGAGAACGGTAAATTCCATAGGATATTTACACATTATAATAAAAGCATGTTGGATCATCAAGAAACATTTTCTTCATAACTTGACTCTCCCTCTCCCTTGAATTTTATTTTTTTAGAACATAATTTGTTCACAAATGTATTTATTTAAAGCCATTAATAAAAGGGATATTAACATTCACTTTTTTGAATGTTTCTATGATTTATTTATCATGTTATTTTTTAATACTTACTTTCACTAGTGTACTATTCCTAAGATAGGTAAATATTGTTTCGAACATTTCTTGATCAATTGAATCATAAGGCCCAAAAAAATTCCAATTAATATATGTTGTTTTAAAACATCATCCACTTCTGACATTGATTTCTATTAAAAATGGATTTTGAATTTTCAAAATTTGTACATATTTTAGTAAGATAATTAGAAGGAACTAAAACATGTTAAATAGGTTAGGAATTATCTTGAACAATTTTGGATTACTAATCAGATTTTGGATTTTCAGTTGTGCGTTTATTCATCTTGATCCCACTCATACGTTCATTGAATATTATATTTTCATTTCCTTTATCTCAGGTATTTAGTTGAGGTTTTGAAGGTAAACATCTAGTCATTTTATTTTTCATGGTACCATTGTTATTAGATAATTGAACTACTTATTTCATCAAATAATTCATCATTCTTTTCTACTATTATGAAATTTTTAACATCCCAAACTCCGTAATCCTAGAGATGGACGTTATATTATATTATTGCTAAAAAATTCAAGAGATCCTATAAGATCTAAAAAACTTTTAGTCTTGAATGACTATTTACATAAAAACATAACATTTGAAAACATAATATGAAACATTAACTCATTGTGAGAATATGATTATCCCTTCCATCATATCCTTGAAAACTACTCATAATTCTTCTCAAGGATGGGAAAAAATATGAGTGAGTTAAGATGCTTTGTAAAAAGAAGAATATAACATAATATTTAATAACATAAAAATAGATTCTGTGATATAAAAGGAACAAATGGTAAACATAAAGCTATAATCAATTAAAACTAAGGGCATATTATATCTCTAAAAAATAAATGAAAATAAGGAAATAATAATTATTGATCTCATACCAATGAAATGCATAATTCTAGACATCAAAACATATTTTCATGGCCTTGATCCAAGACACTATCATGTAATGGGAAGAGGAATATATCAAAACCTGATATATTTTTTTTCATGATACATGTTGATGCATTAAGAGGTTATGTAATAAAAGGCCCCACTTTTCACCCCATTATGTCCAATACATTCACCAAAAATATCAACAATACTTTTCAAACAATTCACTATGGAACCTCATGAAAAATAAATAAATTGATATCCATATAATGCTAAATACATAAATAAAATACTTCCCCATTCAATATTATAATTTATATATCAAGGAGAGTATCCCTTAACGATCTTACATGTTGTGGGTTATTTTCAATGTAACATAAATTACCCTTTTCAAAGAAATATAGCATGAATGGTACATTCAATGTGTTGGTTTATCCATGGAAGATATTAATTAGTTTTAATACTTTTTATTGGTAGTATACCATGTAAATGGTAATAAAAATCATCCATAATGGTTCATGAATCTTTTTGAACATTCCATATCTTATCTCATGTGAGTTTTATTTCCAGATGTGTTGCATTAGGCCCACCAATCATGAATTAGGTTGATGATTGTTCAATGCTAATCCCATGCCTTTTGGTATGACTACACACAGATTCATCTATTTCCTAGCATCATACACTTTCTAGTATCCAAATATAGATTTATTTTCTATGAAATTACAAAAATTTTTACTCTACCAAAACATAGGATGTTTTCTCCACCATGAAATATATTTAGTTTTACAATAGGTTCGGTAAATCATGAATCAAAAAAAATTGGGGGAGGGATAAAAATATGTACTTTTAAATCCATTAAATTTTATTATTATTATGGAAAAAATTCTTCCATGTAAATTTATACACCATATAAATTAAAATAGTTGGAGAAAATAACCTGAGTCCTAGAGAATGAAAATTGAGGTGAAGAAAACCCCACATATGGCTTGGATAGAAATTCAATAGGAAATCCTTGAAATAAAGTGATTAAATGATATCATTAAATACCATGAATAATGTTATTTAATTATAAAACATTTCAAAAGAAAATATATACACCACATTAAGTAAATTAGGTGTATAATACCCAAAATGACACAAAGAGAGGGATTTGAGATGGAAAACCCTTTCCTCTTGTTCTAAATTCCCTAAACATACTTTAACCTCCAATATCAAAAAACATAAATATATTAATCACTAAATTTAAAAAAATAAACTTATCTATTTTAATTTATACTCTTCGTAAATAGTAATTATCTATATAAAACCTACCAATTATCAACATCAGGTGGTTGTAGTATTCAACATTTTTCTGGTTTTATAATATTGGTGTCTGCGTTCATTATTATTTCAATGTTTATCATTAAATAGTCATTAGAGTTAATATTTGGGATGTTTTAAAATTATTAATTACTTTCCAAATTCATTTTGTGAGTGTTTTATGTTTTATCCTTGATGATGAAATTGATTACAATCATATTTTAGAGACTGTTTTCAATTGAATCTTGTTATCATAATTGATGAATTAAATATTGATATAATATATCCAAAATAAAAAATCATTATGTAATCATTTATAATATATTATACTAGTAATTATTCACTCATTGTAAATCATGATATAAATACATAGTATTTCTTATGTAGGTTGTTAAATTGACCTAAACATGAACATAACCTAATTTACAGAATGATTTTTTTTCAAATATGATGTTGAAGCCTATGTCTTTATTGAAACAAATTACATATTTATTTTTCAGGGAAGAGGAGATTCATTACATGACTCGTAAGACCAGAGGGAATTAAATATCATTATATAACTTAAGGCCCATATTTTTGGCCCAATACCCCCTCTAGGGAATAGTACTTTATAGTACTCGAGATGCTACAGTCTGTGCTACAGTACCACTACTGCTATAGTTCATTCTATAGTTTATTTTACCACTAAAGTGTCACATGTGCTACATTTCTACTGCTTCTAGAGTTCTAATTAAATTTTTTATGAGGTGGTTTTATTGTAATATCATTATACTAAAATTATAATGTTCTTAATAAATATTTATTAGTTAGATATATTAGAATTGTAAAGGATATATATGAAGAATTAATGAGTAAGAAAATATTACATAATTTGAATAAAAGCTTCACCTCTTATAAGTTTTTTTAATAGATGGTCATTTATTGATTATACCATTAATATTTTCTTCAATTTATTATAATAAAACCTTATTTATATAATAAAAATTATATTTCCTCATTAATCTATTCTAGGAACCATTCATTATATGTGGGGATAAAAATTAATTTTCTCGTGGTGGTGGTGGTTCACAAAAACGATGATTTAATTTTTATTAATGGTTGGGACATATGAGTAAACAATGACACAACCCTTAATATAGTAACATTATAGTATATAAATGATACGAATAAAATTATATCAATTATTATAGAATAAATTTCAATCAATGTAATTATCAAGAAATTCTATGTATTTGATACTACTAATTATGTTGATTTTAATTTTTCATTCAATCCTTCTTGGAAAAGAAGTCCTTATTCTAGAAAATGGGGAATATAAGCATTTGAAAATGAAATAGGATTATAGTTGGAGAAATATTATAGATTATCATGTAAAAATTATAAGAATATGTGTGTCTTGGAGTGGTGGAAATGATAACCATTCATAAGCGAAAGGAATGGTATTTTTAGAGAACTCTATAAAAGTTTAATAATTTAAAATTGATATTAAAGGTTTAATGATAAAAAATGGGGAATGTTTGATAATATAGTGATTTTTCTTCCAAATCACCCCACCCCATAATTTTTTATACAATTTTTAGTGTTTTAGGGTTTTTTTAATTTTTATCTTTTTCCTTAATTACTTTTACCATGGTAATCAATTTTTAACCTTAGTAATCACATTTAAGAAAAAAAAATAAGAACAATGTTTTACGTAATTTCGTCCTTCTAATTAAAATTTTTAAGAACATTTTATCATATAAAATCTTTAGATGTTTAAATTGTTAGTTTTAAAATTAACATAATTATACACATAAAAATAAATTTTATAATAATAATGTTTTATGTTTAAATTTATATATATGATAAAAGTTTCTTGGCCACTATAAAAGTTATACAAAATAAAAGTTTTATAATTTTAAAAATAGGTCAACATTCTTATTTTTGGTCCTTAAATTAATATTTGATTACTTAAATGTTTTTTCAATCCTCTAGGTAATCTTTATATAATTTCAATTCTATATAAACTACATGTTTTCTGAAAACTATATTATTTATTGAAAACTGGCCTATTTGAAAAAATCTAAAAAATTAATATAGAGAAAATATTGATATAATAAATTCAAAAATGAATTTTATTTGTTCAATATAAAATTCTAACATTCAAAAATTGAAATATTAAATATACTGTTGAATAGAGTCTCATTAAAGTATGATATTCTAGGATGCGGTGTTTACCAGCTATAGTAGGGTTTCAGGTATTTCATTATCCTTTATTTGATAATTTAATTCTAAAAATTAGGTATTATATTAATTATTTTACAAATGTTGGTTATACTTCCTTATAGATTATTTAATAGCCTAGGTTTTTCCTTCTAGTTTGTGATTTTTCCAAATAACTTTCAATAATTGAGTTGTGCGATTTTTCAAAAAAATTTCTCTAGTGTCAGGAATCCAGACTGGATCTCTATTATAAAGCAAGTAAATCAGATATTATATTCTCTTAGTGTGTGCATATTCATTGGATCTAGTATGTATTTCATCAAAAATGAAATTTGTAATACGTCATGTACTATAGAAAATTGTGGTGGCGTGAGAAGTTGGTATGTTATTCCTTCCATTGTTTTTATTATTGTAAAAGGAACAATAAACCTAGGGGTCAAATTATATTTTTACAAAATATTAAATCTCTATTTCATTTTGAAATCTTCTAGAATACATTATCCTCCGCTTTTAATTCTAGGTTATTCCATCGATTATTGACTTAATACTTTTTTAGGATATGGGATTCTTTAATATGATTCTAAAAACTGTATAGCATTACCATAATATCCTTCATAATATAAAAGAAAAATATCTTTCCTTCTTTAAATTTTTACAATTATAAAGGATTATGAAACCTGTTACTATACAATGATTCATATGGTGCCATCTATATACGCAAATGTAAGTTATTATTATTTGAAATTTACACTAAAGGTGGATACTAATCCCAAATACCGTGAAAGACAAGATAACATGATCTCTAAATTTCCTCTTAGTTATAGAGAGTATTTTTAGATTTCCAATTATTTTGGGGATAATAGGAAGTTCATAAACTAATCTCAATGTTGAGATCCCTTTGAAAACTCTTTTATAATGTCATTGTGAACTAAGGGTTGTGATCAGAAATAATTAAAAAAATGTTCTCTGTGAAGCCTTATGATTTTATTTATATAGAGTAGAGAATAAAACTTTAGTGGTAGATACTCCTTTATTAATATAAAATGAGAATAATTAGTAATATTTTATTTGATTATCCATATACTAGTTTTATTTCATAGTGTCCTTTGGAGTGTAGTGAAAAAACATCTTTTGTAATATTGTCCCAATTACATATATATATGGGATTATATAACATAAATACGTTAAGTTGATATCTCCTAGATTTTTCGTATTTGAATAATTAGAATAGGGACACATGGTCTACAATTTATCACGTTATACCATCCCACTAGAAACGTTCCCTTGAATCAGTATACATATTTGTTCTACCAGGTTGTATAGTGAAATTTGATCCATATACTTAATCTACCAGTTCCATTTTCAACTCTTGTATATATGGAACACAACCCCTCTTCCCAAAAATCAATACTCCATATATATATATATATGAATTATGTAAATTTACCATCATTTAATACTTTAATATTCCTTTATATGTTGTTTCCATCTTGTTGGGGTTCAATATATTTTCTATTAAGGATGTTTTAACAATTTAAAATAAAAAAGAAATATTGATCCCCATGCAGAAACATCAACATATAAATCTTTACCAGATCTATATATATTGGATCCATTTTAGTCCTGATCCTGTTAGTAACTCTATAGTCCCCCATAATCAATGCATTTTCCACTTTTTATTCTTCCTAGGATGGTAGTGTATCAAGTAGTCATAGTGCTTGAGTAGTTACAACCATCATCTTTACCTCATATAGATCTAACATTGGGGGAAGATATACGACAAAATATTATAGTCATTATATAAATTTTATTTTTTATCATATTGGTAGTGACTCCATATCACCAATGCAATGATTATGGATTTTAGAACAAGTTAATGATTTGGAGAGTTTTGTTCATGGATTTTCAATTACCTTGGTGCAAAAACACACAACCTACCATTATGAATAATGACACAAACAAGTCCTTTCTTAGAGGAATCAAAATATATTTTGGTATAGCTAATATTGGTACATTAAATAGTACCCTATTTGGTTATTCAAAAATTAACTCACATTCCCTTAACAATGTGAATTTCAACTCATTACGTGTTAGGTTATTTAAGGGGTTATCCAACCTGGAAAAATCCTGAAAAAACCACGGATAATAATATTATAAACCTAGGAAACATCAAATCTAAATTATGTTCATTGATGTAAGACATTATTTTACTACCTTATACTTTTTAGCATCAATAAATATGTTATCCTTAGAGAAAATACGGCCATGAAAAGAAACTTCATTGAGCCAAAAATCAAAATAAATATATTTCCCATATATTTTTTCCTTAGGGTCTCCATAATTTTATATAGATGACTCTCATTTTCTTTTTTATCATAGATTATAGCCATATATCACGAATTGATACCATAAAAAAGTTATCAAGATACTCCTTGAACATATTATTCATCAAATCAATCAATACAGAAGGTGTATTAGTGAATCCAAAAGGCATTACTTTAAACTCATAATGTACATACCATGTTTAAAATTTCATCGTCGTTATATAATGTTTATTCAACCTTAGTTGATGATTACTAAAGAAAATACTGATCTTTTAAAATTATCCGTCTCCATAAAGTCGATCAAATAAATTACAAATTCATGGTAAATGATATTTATTCTTTGTAATAAAAAAATTTATCTCTATATAATTGATGTATAGTCTCATAGACCCATCCTTATTTTTCAAGACAAAATAGGGGATACCCATGGTGAAACACTATGGAATGTGAACCCCTTATCATAAAACTATGGTAGTTGACTCTTCAACTCCACCAATTCCATGGGTTATATTTTATAAGATTTTTATATATAGGCCTTGAATCAATAATGATCTCAATGGAGAACAAAATTTAACACACTAGTGTATTGATAAATAATTCAGTTAGAAAAACATAAATGGATTTTTATACTATATGTACATATTTTATTATTAGTATATCGTACTTATCCATAGAACATTATTGATCTTATTATATTCATATAATTTCATTAAGGATATATTTTGGGGGTATCCAGAAAAGATTTAGATAATAAATTTTCCCCTATAAAGACAAGATATCCCTCCTTACCTTCACAAATCATAATATTCATCTTCTAAAAATAAAATTTTTCATCATACTTTGAAATCCAATCTATTCAAATGATCACATCAAATTAAACCATTGGTATAACAAACATGTTTGAAAATAGTGTATCCAAATGAATCATAATTGGAACTAGTGGACATATCTTTGTTTCATTAAGATTACCACATGGTGGCTTAATTGATAATGCCCTTACTAGGGTTATCTAGAGATATCTAATATTTTTCAAAATCATGGAATATATAAAAAATTATTAACATGAATAATCAAATAAAATGTTATCTAACATTGAAGAGATTATAAAATCACATTTCACCACATCATTAAAACCCCCGACATCAGTAGTGGTAATCACATAACCATGGAATTTATCCCTCATCCTTTTACATTGTAAATTTTCATTATATTAAGTGAATTGGTACACATAACATCCATTCTTCTGATAGTTAAATCATATAATATTCATAGGTTTTTCAATGATAATTCATTTGTGAGATTTATGGACTTTTTATCATCACATGTAACAAACATTGGATCACTTCCTATAATCACCATGGTTATTATTCACATATATATCAAATATGGGAGATACCATACTTCTTTTATTCCCATTTTCGTATTTTTCATCCAATAATACTGAACTTTCCTCTTCTTCTAATTTCCCTTGAAAACATGCATCTCGAATTACCACTTTTCTATCATAATGATGCTTGACATTATATCCTTATATGATGAAAAAGGCAAACAAAACCAACACCATTCAAATGATAGACTATAACCCTTAAAAATAATCAATTATTCTTTTCGGTCTACAAAAATAGCCCACATGTGTAGTTAAACTTGTTAGGTTAGCCTCATAATAAATGAAACTTACGCCTCCTTTTATCTTATATTGAGAATTCACCTTTAAATTTCCTCTAATTTTTCACAGTGAAATTATTTTTTATAGAGGAAAACCTTAATTGTTTCCCACACCATTCATTTAATATCATCTTTCTCTTTAGGGTTTTCATATAGTGAACACCATTGGTTTGAATCTTCATTAAAATGATAGACCGCTATGATGAATTTTTCCTTTTAACACTTCCCAATGAATAAATATCTTATATGGGAACTTGATTCATTGTTTAACTACCAATATATTAAATGTTATACTAAATTATGGAGGATATTTTCACATGAAATGGTCCAATATAGTTACACCATGTCGAGAGTCTGAAGGTCGATCTATGTGAGAGTGATTATTATCTATACCTTGTGCCAGAATCACTAAAATGGTGACAAACTGATTAGCCTAATATTCATATTCATTAACTTACTTGAAGGGAATATCAATATATTAACTACTAATATTGATATGGTTCTCATTCCACTTATTAGTCACCTTATTTATATAATATAATAAATATAATTAGTTAATGACATTGAATAGTAAAATATAATTTATATTAAGTATTCTAGATTATTCTCTGTAAATATAAAGAGTTTTAATAAAACTTGTTATATCTAATTGGATTCCGATAAATCTAGCCCCCAATGTTCCTAATAAAATTTCATTGGTACCAAATGAAACATCTTGGACTCTAAAAAATTAGATACAATATTTATATTACATTATTTGTATAGAATACAAGAGTTTCTACATGACCCAACCATTAATTAGTCATAGATAACTAGATACTTATATAAATAACATTTAAAGACACAATATACATTATGAACACAGTATGTGAACATGACAAACCATTCCATAATATCCTTGAAAATTAAACATAGTTGTCCTCAATAATCAAGGGGAAAGGAGAACAAATAAGGGTGGGATTAGATTCTTAGTAAAAATTTAAATATAATTAAGGATTATATAACATAAAAATTTTAATAAGTGATATGATAGATATCATTCAACATGAATCTATAATCAAATGAATCTAATGGCATATTATATCCATGAAAATAAATGAGAATAAGGATAACAATAATTATTGATTTCATACTATTGTAATTAATTATTAATGACATCAAAACATGATGTCGAGGCCTTATTCCAGGGAACTACCTTGTTATGGGAAGTGGTATACACTAAATGTCAATATAGTTTGTCTTACTATTCATGTTTATGCATAAAGGGGTTAATATAATTTCAAGCCCCACTCATCACCTAATTAAGATTAATAAATTCTTTATAAGAGTCGACATGACTTTTCATACGATTCCCCAAGGGACCTGTTAATATATAAGTACATGGATCATTATATATTCAGAAATACAGAAATAAAATACATCCCAATTAAATATAATACTGATTATGTCTATAAAAATATACCTTAATTTATATATAATTTGTGGTGGTGTGTTTAAGGTAACATGAAGTACCTTTATAAAATAAATATAAAAGTGAGGGCACACTCAATATGGTGGGTTATCTATTGAAGATATTAATTAGGTTTAATAGTTTTCATTGGTTGTAAACCATGAAAATGGTTAGAAAAATATTTCATTGTGGTTCTATAAGATAACTATATTCAAAATAATATCCCTTGGGAGAGTCTAGAAAATTGTGCAGTCTTAGGCCTACTCATTATACTTGAGGGTGGGGATTGAGTCAATTATCAACTAACACTTATTAGGGAGATTACCCATTGGTGAATCTATGACACAACTACATCAACATTCTAGTATCAAGGTAGGGATTTATTTTCTAAAAAATTTATTTTCCTTAAAGGAATCATTATTTTCCTATGATTCTACTCATCAATAGAAAATTTATAAATACTCAAATTATGGTAGTTAATTAATTAAAATATAGTATTTGCAGTGTTCTAGGTTAGACCCTCTAGATGATGAATTAGATTAATTAGTTTTTTATAAGAATGTTTTTTATTTAGTTTTTAATAAATAGGATAGAAAAAATATTGACTAATTCTTTAAGAATGAGAATGGAGCATAGTTGTATCTTGGGAAATAAATTTTAAAAAGGTGGTTTTGTATTTTTAGGCTTTAGGTGTAATTTTATTTTTAGAAAATAAACTTATAATTAATGTGTATAATTGGAGTCCTCATGAGGTATATTCAATTTTCATGGTATCCCCTCTTTAATGCAATAATCCACAGTTTCCTTGGTCTATTAGCTTAGGGGTTTTTAAATTGATATTGTCTCAATACCATACTTAAAAATAGTTAACATAAACATGATAACTGTTAGGAATAATTTAGTGTAAAAAATTAAAAATTAAAAGGTTCATATCATATTTACTAACAAAATTAATTTTTAAAAAAATATTGGGATATGAATTAGATAAATATGTTGCAGCAAAAAAAATTACATGAATTAAATAAAATAATAAAATCCAAAAGTTTCTTCCCCTTCACCTACATTTCCCGATTAGAAGGAGTGAATTACACCCTCATCATAGTGATGAGGGGGTAAGGGGGAATGCTGAAATAAAAATAAAAATAAAATAAATTAGAGGATATGTCGAACTGGTGAGGACCCTGCATAGCGCAGCTTCTTACCCAAAACATTAGTATATAGATTCCTTTCTTGGATGTAGTAGCTCAACACTCTATTTATATTCTTATATAGGGGTCATGTTAACTTTAAGTCATCAAAAATATGGTTCATTATGAATCTAGAGTCAATTTGGTGTGTTAATCATCATTTTGTATCGTTATTTCATCGAAAATCCCATAAAAATCATTATTTAATTGAAGATTCCCATTACTTTTACACCATGTGTTATTTTCATTCCCTGTAATGATTTCACATCATGTAATTTTTTCATTCCAAATATAGTTTTAATGCCTTGTAATTCTTTTACATCCTATACTATTTTAACGCCTTGTAATATTTACAGTTCTTATAATGTTTTCTGGTCTTGAATTTATAGTTTTCTTCACATTAAGCTTTTTTCACCTTGATTCATCATTTTTAACCCATGAAATTATCCAAAAAACATACTTCATTATAGGAATACGTATTTTAGTTAAAATCATGGTCTTTTTATCTTCATTTGACCATTTACCATGAAATGGTATGTCCTTCTAAATATAAACAATTCCATTAAAAAATGGGAAATAATTTATCATTTATATTTCCAAAGTGATGAATTTTAATACAAAAAATGTATACAGTAAGTGCTCATATCAAATCCCCCACACTTGAATTCATACATTTCCTCAAGGATGAAATCTCAAAATACTACAAAGGAAATATTCATTACCATTCTTTTAATTCAATGTTAACAAAAGAACTATCCAACTGGGAAATTAATATTAAATAATCACATAGTAAAATTCATCAATGACTCGTTTTCCAAAGAAAAAAATCTATTATTTTATTTTATTTTCTTCTTCATAAAATCTAATCAATTAAATTTATACATTTTATTTTCCAAATCATCATTAATAATCATGCCATTTGAAATATACCTCAATTTGAATTTTTCCTCTCATCATCCAGGTGTAACTATAAATAGAGTTTTCAAAATACCATAAGAACATGTAACTTACTATAGGTATGAAATATATCTATCATCTCCCCTATGTAAATATAAAAATCCTAGTTAATCATGGGGGAATCCTCGTTTGGGATCGAATGAATATGAAGATTAGGGATGGTAGGTAAATTATGTAAAAAGGTGAATCTCATAAAGGAGGCATGAATATAAATTATAATTAATGATATAAATAGATAAGATCAATTAAAATATCCATTTATAGATATCATCTATCTATTCCCCCCAAAAAGCAGAAAGAGGGATCATGATTAAAGTAATAACAATGAATAAATCATCTTCTATTACTATTTTTTCCTTTTTTTCTATTCATACTTTTCGTTTTGAAAATTTTGTTTATGAAAAATATCACATCCACCCCATAACCACATAAAATTAAAATATCTCCAGTCATAAAATGTTGATTTTTTATCCAACTAAGGAAAACCCAATTTTTAAAAATTTATATTTTTTTCTAGAGAGGATAATAATTATAAAGAACAATGAATAATATCATTTAATGTCCCCAAATCACATGGATACCCCCTATAAAAACATCCTCAATGCATTATATCCCTATCAACCATGTAATTTATCTCCACCGACACTTTTTCATTTAAATATCCTGAAATGAATGTATATGAAGGTTGGAATGTATAAGATATTCTTGTAACATGGCTCATTTCCTAACAATGATACTCACAACTTATTTATTCTTAATAATGATTAATGTAATGTGGGTACAAGGATAATGGGGTAGAAATATCCCTATTGATATTAAATGTGATTTTATATAGTCATAGATTTGATAAGATATCAAGAATATTCTAGAAGATAACATGCCTCAGTTTCACAAGAAATGTAAAATAGAATTAAAGGGGGATATTGGGATCATAGTATGTATCAATAATTAGATGAATTGTTGAGACAATCCCTTATGGAAATTCATTTGAATAAAAAATCATTTATTGAATTTATCATAATTTACAGCATGTCTAGGGCTAAGAAAAAAATCATTTAGATGAATTAACATTCTCCCTTAAATCATGATTTCCGAATAAAAATCACCATGATTATCTCTTATAATTATCTTCCCGAATTTTCACATAAAATATTACTACAAAATAAATTTAAATGCATATCTTGGTAATTATCATCAGAAGATTATGTCTTCTAGTTTATTTCATAAATGCATGAATCAAAAAGTGGTAAAAAAACTACTAGTTAAAAGATCAAAATAAATTAAATATGGGAAATATATTAGAAAAAATTATAATTTCAATGATTATTTCCCTTTCAATATTGGCTATGGAGGCCCAAAATATGTCAAATTCATGATATGTATGCATATTATGATAGGTATTATCTACATTTCATGACATTAATGATGTTAATGATGGGTATTAGTTGGGAATATCTATCTTATTCTTTCTATTTCATTCTTCCTACTAGGATCTTGATAGTCCTTCAAATTAAAAATAAACTGGTGATATCTTAGGAACTAATCAATTAATTCTGAAATATTTTTGGGTGAATTCATTACATGACTCTAAAAATAGAAAATAAATATAAATTAAAAAATTCTGTTTGCCACCCAAAATCACATTTTTAACATTATTATCCCATCCTTAACACTTTCTTATTCATCTAATGAGACTAATGATTGGAATGATTTTACCTGGTTGGGGTCTATAAATGGTGTCATTAATGACCTTTACACATAGGTCTAACCCTATCTATCTTCTCTAAAAAACAAAATTCTTCCTTCTAATAACACTTACTTGATTTCCATTAGGCATATCCAACATCTGTTCCTTCGTATTAAAAATGTAAATGGAATATTTTGTACAGTCATACATGTTGCGTGTTCTCAGGTTTAGTGGAGTTAGTCTCTTTTAAAGAGTTTTTATCCTAACCTCTCATCATCTCTTTCTTCTTCATAGAACATTTATTTATTGCCTCCAATTTCACAATAATAGCTACCACACGAACTTCTTCAATCATAGAAATATCCTTAACATCATGTATTAATTTAAATAAACTCATTATATTATCTTACCTAAAAATCCTTACTCACCTAATAGATATTCAAAATTACTTGTTCACATCCAACCCTAAAATGTGTCTCTTCAGTTTATATGTCTATTAGAACACACCTGATGGCTAAAAATGGTGGCTAAAAATGGCCTTTAAAAAAAGATAGGTGTATGCTCTTATTCTATATCCAGCAAAAATTAATTAACTTGAAGGTATAATTTATTATCTTTGATTATAATATCTTTGATGGACCCTCAGGGGTACTTCAATGTAGATTCTTCTAATAGAAGTGAAAATTTAATGGCCCTTTATACCTTAAGTACCAGATTCTTATAAGTCGTATATGAAATGATAATGACACTTGAACCTATATAACATTAATATATTAAAAATTTACTAGCTATATTAATTATAGGAATTGAAAATCTACCAGGATATTGTTTCTTCATCGGTAAGTCCTTCAAAATATAGTTTGAACACTCTCAGGTGAGTGCAATGGTGCCAATTTACTCCAGATTATTCTTAATGGTCACCAGAACATTCATGAAATTTCAATAGATTTTCATGTTTATGAGAGAAAGTGAAAAAAATAATATAAATATGAAATTTTTTAAATTTTTAAAGAAACATACTGTTTTTTAATTATCTTTTCTTAATTTATTCATTTTAGAAAAGGTAGTTTTGGATTTAATTATATTGGTTATTCTTTCTCATCTTCTATATATTCATATTTTTTACATTTTCCAATATTTACATGCTTTTATTCTTGTACATTTCTCTATTCTAGATGATCATAAGATAAATTTACACTCCTCAGAGTCATGACTTTCAAATATTTACATAGCTTTACATTAGGGAATCCAGGTACTACTCCCCTTGTTCTATCTCCATGTTTCTCATTGAGTTTTCCTTGAAATTTTATGTTATAAAGTGTTACCCTATGTTCCCTTCGGTCATAATTCATCTTCTTTATTAGCACACTATAATCATTCTCATAAGTCATAATTTCATTGATATAAATCCTAATGGATGTTATGAAAGTATCTCAGTTCTCTTATATCATATGGACCTGATTTGTTTGTAAAGGCCCTTGGGATGCTTATAATCCCAATGATCTCTATCAATATCCTTGTCCATGAATGTTTTGTGGCCAGTAACACTAAAATTTATTTCAATGATTATAATCATCACAATTGACTTCTTCTGTATATATACCATAGCGTTGTTGTTTTTGAACCATTATTGTGTCCCTCTTTCTAGTTAGGGAATAATTTTACATTTCTATCTAGTAATTATAGTTATTTCCCTTGTGAAATCATCTATATTTCATCCCTTAACATTTCCATTGAAGGCATTCTATATCCACTTAATCTTATAGGATATAGATCTACACAGACGATTTTTTCATCAATGATCATCTAGCTATAGTGTTTAAAATTTTCATGTTTCCCTACAGAAGTCCCTAAGATAATGTTTTGATTAGAATAAACAGTTCAATATGAAGATGGGAAAATTTATGAGTCATATATTTGTATAATTCCCAAGAATAGTAGAGAGAGATTCATCATTGAATTGAAAAACATTAAGAATATTTACTAGGTACATCATAGATTTAGAAGGTTGGAAGAACTGGGAGAGAAAGTGTCTTGATATATCATCCCATTTAGTGAGGGAATGTGACTGTAGGATTAGGATTAACTCCTGATCTAGTACTCCTAATGAAAACTGAAATAGATAGTTTGTAACATGTCACATGAAACATTCAAAATATGGAAGGTATTAGAAAGCTTGATAAATTGTCCAAGATGTGTTTTTGGGTATTTTTTTGCAATTATGATGAATTTCACACTAATTGAGATCATATGGATGATTGCAGGTTTGATATCGAAGTGATTTGTTACAATGGGAGGTACCAGAATTCTTTTTTGCAATCATGTTTTCGATACTCATCCACTGTCAGCGAGTGTATACACCCGTAGGTGTCTTTGAATAACTCCCCCAATAGCTTGATTTTTTTCACGCTCCATGGTTATAATGAATTTTCACTTTAGAGCGTGGTCAATGATGGGAAATGACTCGATTATCTCTTTTTATTTTTATCAAGTGTTTTAATTCTTAATTTAATGTTTTAAAATGTGAAATTCTATCACAAAATGTTTTTTAAAATGAAAAACATGATAAATAATTAAAATTAAAATATCATAACAATTTATTAAAAATATTCCCCAACAATGGTGATAGTTTTGATGGGTCCTAATGGAATTTTTTTTTATCTACCGGTCTAATATAAATACAAAATTTATAAACAATCAAACTCTGTTACTTAATAAATTAAAATTTTTTATTTAGAAACTTTGAGGTTGAACCGATGAGACAGTAAATTTGTTTAATAAGGTTTTTAAATGATTTTTTTTATTTAATTTTGATGAAATATAATAGAAAATCGATTGATTCATTTTTAATGAAAGAGAGAATGTATTATATTTGTTTTAGTTGGAAATTATTTAGAAATGGGTGTCTCACGGTTTTATAGTTGTAAGATTTAAGTGAAATTCTATTTTTGAGAAAATAAATTGATAATCCATATATGGCGTCAGAGTCGAGAGGATGTTAATCTAATGGACATGGAATCCTCTCATTTACATGAGAATCCCCTATTTCCCTTGGTTCAGAAATTTAGGGTTTCACTAGATTCGGTTCTTCTTGATACCATATTAAAAATTGGTTTCCCAAATTATAACAATGGTCATACCTAATTTTGGGTATTCATTTTTTCACTTTAGAAGTTCATTTAAAATTTATTAACCATTTGTCCTGATTAAACAAAAATAATGATATTGAAATTGGAAAAATAGATTACAAAATACCTAATAAATTAATAAAATAAAATAATAAAATCCATTAACTCCTTCCCCCTTTGACTAAATTACCCTAAAATATGGGGGGAATTTCCCCCTCATCCATCTAATGAGGTAGTTAGGGGAAAAGAATAAATAAAAATAAAACATAAACAAATAATGGTGATTTAGAACCGGTGAGGACCCTACACATCACCACTTCCCACCAAAAGCATTGGTCTTCAGATTCCATCCTTCTTTGTAGAATATTATTTCTCTATATCTTGACATACATGGGAGTCGTTTTGGTGTTAATTTATCATAAATAAGGCCCATTAATATTATCATGTCTAACAATGGTGTTTAGCGGTGTCATGGATCATTGTTTAAAAATAATACCATATAAATCTATATTTACTAGGAAAATAGTACAACTTTCATGCCTTGTAATGTTTTCACACACTGTAATGTTTCCACGTTGTGTAATGTTTTCATTCCATGTAATGTTTAATAACTTGTTAGTGTTTACAAACTTCATAATGTGTATAGGCCCTCTAATTTTTACAGTCACAAAATCTCTAGATTGCATCACTAGAAGCTTTGTTTCAACTGGGTTCATAATGTTTGACCCTTAGAAGTATGTCCTAGATATCCTACATTAGGCGAGGATATATTTCAGTGTAAATAATTTTCATTTTCTCTCTTTCTACTCATTTCCCATGAATTGGACTTTCATATCAAATATGAAAAAATCCCTTAAATGAATTAAAAATAATTAATCATTTATATATCAAAATTGATTAATTTTAACATAAAAAATGTATATAATAAATTCTCATATCATAAATTACACACACTTTGACCCAAAACTTTGGGTGGGGTTTCCACCATGGAAAAGATTGATTTTTACAATGATTTTGGTAACTCTTTAATAAATCTAATTTTAGAGAGGTATAACAATATAGAAATTTAAATCCATTAAATTTCAGGATTTACATGACAAAAGGCCTTCCATATAAATGTTTGTACCACAGAAAACAAAATAGGTGGTGAATATATATCGATTCCCAAATTATGGAAATTTAGGTGGAAAACCCTAGATATGGATTGGGTAGTGATTCAGTCAAAAACCATTGAAATAGAGGGGTTTATATTAATCCTTAAATACTATGAATAAATTTATTAAATTACATAACATCTCAAATAGGCATTATGAAATAAACATAAAGTTAATTTTGTGAATCATACCTAACATTCCCTAAAAAGATGAATTTTAGAAAGAAAACCCTTATCATCTATATTCATTATTATTACAATTTTCATCATTAATTGATACTCCATGTTACTGTTATAAATATTTTATAAATATTTTTGATGTTTTAAATTCCTTCATGAGTGTTTTACTCTTTATCATTGAAGATAGAATAAATAACATACATGTTTCAGTGATTTATTAAATCAAAAGGAGTTTTATTCATTGATGAATTAAATATATATAACAGATATAAAATAAAAAAAATATTTTTATTATTTACACATTTATATTATTTTATACTATTGATTATGTTCCCATATTTATTTATGACATAAATTCATAGTATTGTTCATGTAAGTTGTCAAACTAACGCAAACATTATCATTCAATGATTGAATAAATGATTATGAGGTGATTTTTTTAATTTAATTATATTATAAGTATAATAATATAATTTTGTTTTTATCAATGAGATATATTAGAACTATAAATTATATATAAGAAGAACTAATGGGTATTAAAATATTATATAATTTGAATAAAATTCATTCCTCTTAGCACGCTAGTTTAAGTGATGATAGTATATGGATTATATCATTAGTGTTTCTAAAATCATTCAAAATAGAACCAAAATTATATTATAAAAACCATATTCCATCATTTAACCACTCTAAGAACCATACATTATGGTTGGTGATGAAAAATAAATTTTGTTGTTCATGGTGGCAGTAGTCCGTATATACAGATGAACAATGATTTTGTTTTTCTTGATGGATATAATATATGAATAAACAATGATAATAAATTTAATACAGTAACATTAATATATATATATTATAATAATATCATTATATTAGTGTTCCTAGAATAAATTTTAATGAAAATATTAAAGAAGAGGAGTTAAGTGGTTGATAATACTCATGCTGGGGAGTTGAATTTACCTTGGAATTTTTCATGGGAAATAATGACTTATTCTAATTAATTATAAAAATTATCCTTTTAAAATGTTATAGTATTATACGATATAAAAAATGGATTATTTTTAATGATAAATTCAAAGATGAGGCGAGTATTTAAGTGGTTTAAATGTTACCCTTTTGTAAAAGAACATAAGGGTATTTTTTAGTACAACCCTAACATTTTCAATAATGTAAAGTTTTTGTTCAAGGGAAAACATCCAAAAAATAAATAAAGAGGATTTTATAGTTATATTTTGGAAAAAATTACATCATCTAATATTTTTGAGAAAAATTTGATTTTTTAATGTCTATTTTTAACATTTTAACTTTTCCCTAGTACACTTTTACCTTGGAAATTAATTTTTAACCTCAATAATAAATTTTAGTGAGAACGATTAAGATTGGAAATTTTTTCATAAAATAAAAATTATTTTTAAAAATTTTAGGAGCATTTTATTAATTATAATTTATAAATTATAGATATTTAAATTTTCAAATAATCACACTTAATCACATAAAGGAATATTTTTTAAAAATAACTTTTTTAGGATATAAATTTTTATATATCATACATTATATAGGATAATAATTTTAATGAAATAAATTTATTATTATAAAAAAAATATAATTATGAGGCCTTAAAAAATTAAAAAACATAATATCCCTTCAAAACACGTGATTAAAATAAAAGGATGAAAATTGTTTTTTATTAAAATAAAATTTTCATTAGTTCTAAAAATGTTGGAAATGATTTTTCAAAATTCAAAAATATCATAATTATAATTTTTTATTCCATAAATTCATATTTGATCAAATAAAAGGTTTCTTAAAATTTTATGTCATTACAATATAATGATAATTTCAAATAGATTATAAATTTCGTGAAAACCATAATTTTGACAAAAAACAACCTCTTTAGAAAAATTTCAAAAAATTATACTAAGATAATAATGATATTTTAAATAATAAAATGCTGTTTATTTTGATAAAATTAAATTCTAACACTCATAAATTAATATTTTAAATATAATCATCAAGAAAGGCTATTTATATTGTGATACTAAAGAAGTGGTGCTTACCTTCAATAGTATGGTCTCGAGTGTTGAAATATTTATTATTGTTGTATCATTGTTTATTTTTGTTGTATCATTAATTATTGTTTCTATCTCATGAATTCAAAATAAAAATAAAATCTTTGATTGGATGAGAAGGTTGGAGATTCCTTGCAGGTTAAGCGTTGGCTTACCCATTAAAGTATCTAGATTGTGAATTACTTGGATATCCCTACAAAAAAATCCATATGGTTGTTTTTTTTTCTAAATATATCTTGAGTTTAATTATTCTAGACATGGAAATAATTTTAGTTTGGTTAAAATATTTAAATTTTCTAGACTAAAGTTATCTACTTGGAAATACATTATTACAAATTTCAGAAGTGTCTTTCATTTGAGGACATTGATTACTATTTTTTTCTTTTAAAGAGAAAAATCCATATATGACATATAAATGAAAGGTACTTTTATGTTTTGTTTGAGGTTTTGAATTTTTTTCCAACAAATTTAATCAAAAAGTTATGGTAATATCACTAATTTTTTAAATAATCATGTTTTTAAAAAAAATTGATATAGGGCATGTTTTAGAAAATTTAACCTACACAAGGACAATTGTACAAAATTATTAGAATTTTAGAAATTTTTTAAAATTTACATTATATAATAAGTTTTTTTCTTATCAACAAAATATCCTCGTGGAAAAACATTAATCATGATCCTATCAGTGAGAAACAATCCTTCGTAATCATACAGGATCAAATGTTTATCACCTATTTAATTATGTGGGAATCTAAATTAAATTATTTTGATTCTTTCCCATTATTCATATAATGTTTCTCTTTGGGTTTTCCTAATTCTGGAAATTTTATTCACAGTGGAAATAGTTCTAGATGTTGTAATTATTTCCCAATAAATACAATTATCCAATCATTTCAATCTCGGATAAATGTATAAGTTTAATAAAATATTATTCATTGGTAAAATATTCTAAAGAAAAATTAAAATATCAAAGAATAATTTTATTTCTATTTATTCTTTAGGTATTCATATTGACACACAAATAACAAACTCATGAAGATGCTTATGTGGATTTTCACTTAGAAGTTTATTGAATTTAGGATTTTGTAGAATATTACTAGATTTGACTTCATATCTAGAAATGGATTAATGGTATTCTAAATGGTTTTGTTGATTTTTTAAAAAAGAAGAATCAAATTATTTTAATGTTAAATTTTTAGACATTGAAATTTCATGTTCAACAATTTTTACCTTAGGTTTGTTAGTTATAGGCTCACAACTATTAAAAGAATAATATATAACAACATTGGAATTGGAAAAACACATCCCATAATGAATCAAATGATGAGGAAAACGATCTAAAAAAATATATTATTTCATAGGCTACTATTTAACTAGTCATAGATCCAAAACAATGATACGGATTAGATATTATAGAAATTTAAAGTTAGGATACTGAAAATAGATTATGGAGGATCCATTCAAAAAGATCCAGTCACCAAGGAACCGTTCACAGAGATTCGTTTATGGAGCATGAATTTTTAGATACTTTTTCACAGAGTTATGGTTAATAGAGTCTTGACGGTAATCTCCACGATGCATCATTCGGAGTCACAAAACACCTCATGATCATGAGGAGTCCTAAGGATAATCCATATGCCACCACATTCAGACTTGTGAATCCCCTTTATGTGCAATGCTCATAATGAATAATTAAATCCTCTATTATTGAAAAAAACACCATATAACTACTCCCTTGTGTCCGAAAGGTGAGGGGATGATTACCATTATTCTTCAAAAAAATTCTCCAAGTTCATAAAAATTATGAATATCATGAATGAGAGTGAAAAAGGATTCTATAAATTATCCTAGATTCAAAAATATTTCTCCCGTGTATTCTTAAGAGCCTCCATATACGGTAGAAAACCATTTTGTGAATGCCTATTCTTATTACAGAATACGATGTCCCTTTGAGGCACATGAGGATTAATGAAGCATTAATCCTTTATGAAGCATTACCCTAGAGAAATAGGACTTCACTCTGAGGCAGGGTCACCCTGTTTCATGAATCATACTACTTGATGAATCTTAATCCCTTTAAGTATCCTACGATTCATGAAGATCCATCCTTCTTAAGGACCTTGATCGTAATGGGGCCTTATCTTTGGTGAAGATCCAAACAACGCCCCTTCTAGTCCATAATGTGGGGGCTACAACCCCACATCCCTAATCAAGAGTATAGTTGACCTATAATCCCGAGCCACTATCCTATCCCTTCACTACCTTCACTAACACCCATGAATCATGGATATTCACACCATATAATTTTTGGTTCTAGACACGGAAATTTTAGGTTTGTTTCCTTATTTTAACCCAACATCCACCCCTAGAATACATTGACTTAATATACTCCTCTAAATTCCCAAAAATTATTTGAGTTGACCTACTCCTCTTGGTACCTTTTCAATGTCATGAGTTATGATTTTCATCTTGGATTCACTAAGTACCTTCAGTTAAACCATTCAATAAGAATATCTGGAAACCCCATCACCTAACTATAATTCCATGTCAAACCATATGGGAATCTCATTCCTAAGTCCCACATGAGTAGTCCTCACTATTGGAATTTAAACTATAGAATACCCTATATGTAATGTATATGATTCCGCGTATACTAAAAATGAGATTACTTATATACCTAGTTTAGGTTGACTAATTCCATGATCAAGAGAATGCATTCCATATTCTTCCCTACATGATGAAAAAATGCAATACATTCTATATGAAAAATAGATAAATCCTCATGTGACAAAAAATAGATTAATTATGTGTAAAGAATAGGATTCATTATGCAATGATCATAATATGACCACAAAATAGCCAACATGGGCCTCCACCTATTGTGTATGCCCCAATAATATCCATCTATATGTTAATATATCAATATACCCTCCTTATCTGACATGAATAGGGTTAATGGGTATCTCTAGAGTATAAGCACCCCATGTATCACTTATACTCCCATGTATCCCCCATTGGGCACCTCCTCAGATATAAACTCCAATCATATACCTTGACCCACCATTGATATAACGACCCATACATTACATAAATAGTTATTACTTCATAATTGAAGCACACTTATTACAACATATAACAAAACCATGAAAGGACCGTATAGGTATAGTGTCTTTAGAAACTGGGAAACATAAACAACTGGTTCATAAATCATCTACGCTGTCTCCCATTTATTTCATCATATATAGAGTCCCTTTTTAGAATATTCTTCTTAGTACCCTTATTCTTGACCTGGGGAAAGAAAACATACAAAAGGGTGAGCTCAAATTCTCAGTAAGGGTAAAAGAAAGAAATATCAATCACATCATATTCATAACAACATAACATTTTGGAAAACATAACCTTAAAAAGAGATCATTATATCCTAACATGGGATAAATAATAGTAGTGAAATGTAATCCCAATAATCATAACATAAAACATGAAACTTGGTGGCATACACACATAATCATAGAGAATCATTTCTTAGTAGTCAAGACTCATTTCCAAGACAATCTTAGCAGACAAAGTCCATTTCTGAACCGAGTTCACTCCTCGTTTCAGAACTATTTCACTGAACCGGATTAACCTTCCATGCCAGCCATGTCATCTCATGAGATATAAATATTTACCCAATGAATTGGATGGAGATATAGGTCCCACCCATCTCATAATTAAACCATTCTTATGTGTGCCTCAAAATCATAAATCATACATCATAGCATAACCCATGTAATAAAAATGGGATTCTTAAACATCATGCCATCAAAACATAATCCATATAAGATAAAAGGACATCATAAAATTAATTCCATCATAGAAAAATCAAATAAATGTAAAAATAGGGATATAAAAAGAAGCCTATATTATCTTAGAAGAAAACTAATTTTGATAAAATACTTGAACTCCATTCTTGAGGAAAATATCTTTTATACATAAAAAAGAATTTCATTTTATTAACATGTCATATAATTTTAAACTAAAATAATTTGATTGAAAATAAACTTGAATACTTATAAAGGAAGCTTCATGGAAATAATGTTCTAAAAATCCATTCATGTCGTAGAAGTTAAAAAAACATTCTTCTCATACTTTGGCCGGAAAAGTCAAAAAGTACCTCGTACGAAAAACGACAAAAGATTCCATTCATATGTTTTACTAAAAACTCACCATTGGGTAAAATTGGATTTAAAAAATTGTAGGTGGATGTAAATAATATTACATATTGACGAAACATGGATGTTGAAGATAAAATTTCCCCAGTAAATTCTGAAGTAAAAACAATCTCGGATTAAAATTGAGATTGCAAGATTTTCCCTTAACTTAGGTCTGATTTGCTTCGTACGTGTCTGAACCTTATGTATAATGATTTAAATAATGTTATTGACTTATTCAAGAATTTTACTCATTGTTATGATATCATATATGGTCATATTCTTAGCTTCATATTAGTAATATTTCATAGCTACTTGTTATTCGGGTGTTTATTGTTTTTTTGTTCTTATGCATGTTTTGTCGAATAAATTCTTATTCATATTTTTAGGTTATAGATACCTCATTTACAGATTGTTATTATTGTAATATATATCATATTTATTCATTAAATTCATTTATATAATCATTATGAAATGAAGATCATGTAGAAAGAGTCGTATCACATCATGGAGACGGTAGGCCGTACGAACGCACGAGCGATGATATCATTCCCATGATCGTGGAATTGTATTGAAGTTTATGTATACTATTTCAGAATAAATATAACTTTAAAATAATCATGTATAATGATTATTTAAACCATTATAACCATCCATGTACGTTGGTGGTGGAAAAGAGATTACACCACGGCATAGAGACGGTATTCCGTACGTACGCACGCGCGGTGACTTAATTTTCCGTAGGATGGATAGAAGGTGAAATAGTTTAGTTTCATATTTATAATAAAATATCAGAATATGAGTGATACTTATGTTTTTACTTAATAATGAAACAACTAAGGAAGAAGAATTTGAAGAAAAAAGAAATTGGAAAGGATTGGTAATGGATATTACCTCTTCTTTGACGCGCCTCTTCTTAACCTCCTCTTAGGGCACTAGGGAAAGCCTATTAAGAAGTCCAGGACCTCTATAATGTTTCTAGGGAAGTGTATAAGATAATTTACAGGGTTTTGCCGATCTTGATGGCTCAATGTGGTGTGAGGAGGAGAGGGAGGAGGTGCTCTTTTATAAGGGAGGAGAGGGGCACCTTTGGAAAAAACTAAAAATATTATTTTATTATAAAGTCATATTCTGTTTTTGATAGCTCCAAATTAATTTTTTTCGAAGATAAGGTGGGTATGGGTCGAAATAAACTCATCCAATAGAATTTGGGCAAGTTTATGTTAATATTTTAACCTTATCATTTAGATTTAACTTTAAGTTCAATAATTTTACTTTCACCGAGTCTTCTTGTTTACTTACACTATAAGGTTAATAAACATACTATAACAAGACAACAAAACCCCAAGTTGTTTATTATTAATATATATAACCATATCTAAGTCATTTTTCGAAACCTTATATTTTTAGAAATAAAATAACAATTAATAATATAAATTTTGTTTTAAAAACTATTTTATGACAATTTTGACACTATTTGGTAATTGATTTTTTTGAAAATCAAAACAGTATTATTAGTTCCATAAAATTTAATTTAATCCATAATAACATTACATATTAACCTATAAAATTATTTTAATTCATAAAAAGTCTCAAATTACATTTATTTTAGTATTTATAACATCAATTATGCTAATATTTCATTAATAAGATAATTACTGCATCACCATTGTGTCATATATAAATTTACTTATTTAATGTCTAAAAATTATAAATAAGATACCATTATGTATGAAATCTTTTTATATTTCTAATTAATATTTATAGTCTAATTTATCTTATTTATAAACCTATATTAAAAATGTTTTAGTTATTAAACTTTGATTTTAATTATTTTAACTCTTCTTTAAATAAAATAATATTAAATGTCCTAATCTAATCGAAGTGGACCTAAAGGGTGATATGTTATCTCTAATGTTGTTTTTGGTCGAATTAAAATTATCCAATAGAATTAGGACATGTGTTAGGGTAATAATAATATCATTTTTACCCTTAATTACCCTTTTTACTTTTAACCGTGATAAATAAAAGTAAAAAAGATACTATTCAGCAAAAATTATTTTCACCTCATTGAACCACATTTTACTTACTGACATCAACCGTGTCTCTCGGGTTTTTGAAATTCCATTTACAAAAGTGGTAAAATTAAGTTTTAGGTAAATTTGCAAATTCTCCTAGGAGGTGGGTAAAAGACGGTCAAACGTTCAATAAAATTTTTATATGTCTAAAATTATTATAAAATGACTTCAATGAATTACATTGAACTTATATAGGTATTATATATCAATTTTGAACTAAAATAAATCTAAATAAAATATGTAATTATTTAAATAAAAAGTCAGTTTTTAAATAGTAACCCAATGTTTTCACTATTCATCAAAAATTGAATGTTTTCAGAAAAATACCAAAATTTCACCCTAAGATAATTTCGATATTCCGAATCCGAAAATGAGGTCCATTTTGAAAAATATAATTTATAAAATATCAAAAAATGGTTATTACTATTCATAACAGTTAGTTTTAATAATATTTTAATAGAATATCGTTGTTTAGTGAAACTCGGTGTTGCGTACAATGCAAGCTATCGAGGAAGGCCGTGATTGCGTGTAAAGAAAGACAAGATAGTGTTGTGTGTAGTGAAAGATTCTGTTGATGATGTACAATAAAAATTATTTCTCAAAAAAATCTCGGGTGTTAATTCTACCCCCCTTAAAATGAATTTCTCCCTCAAAATTCTTAACTTCGTAACAAATAGATGAGGATACCTCTCCCTCATCATATACTCAAGCTCTCATGTAGCTTCTTCTAATTGGTGGTTCCTCCATAAAACTTTCACAAAGAGAGTGGTCTTGTTTCGTAGAACTTTTTCTCTACAATCCAGAATCTCTATCGGCTATTCTTCATAAGAAAGATCTTGCTCCAGCGGTACAACATCTAAGCTGAGTAAATGTGAAGGATCAAGTATGTACTTTCTCAGTAGAGATACATGGAACACATTATGAACTTGAGAGAGATTCAGTGGAAGCACCAATCGGTAAGCTACCTTCCCATCATGATCCAGTATTTCGAAAGGATGTATATACCTAGGGCTCAGCTTTCCCTTCTTTCCAAATCTCATTACTCTCTTCCAAGGAGATATTCGTAAGAACACTTTATCACCCACTCCAAACTCTAGGTCTTTTCTTCGGTTATCGCGTAACTTTTTTGTTGACTCTAAGCTTCTCTTATGTGTTGTTGAATAGATCGAACCTTTTCTTCCATCTCATCAACAAGATCAGGTCCTAATAGCTTTCTTTCCCCAACTTCATCCCAGCAAGTTGGAGTTCGCCATTTATTTACATATAGAGCTTCATAAAGAGCCATCTGAATACTAGAGTGAAAGATATTATTTTAAGAAAATTCCACAAAAGGTATGTGTTGATACCAACCACCTTTGAAGTCCATAGAGAAAGATCTTAACATGTCTTCTAGAGTTTGAATTGTTCTCTCAGACTGGCCTTCTGTCTGAGGATGATAAGTAGTGTTGAATCTCAACTCTATATCCAGAGTATACTGAAGACTTCGCCAAAACTTTGTGGTATATCTCGGATCCCGATCAGATATAATGGAAAGTGGTACTTCGTGCAATCTTACCACTTACTTTACATATATCATGGCTAGCTGATCAAGAGATAAATCATCTCTAATAGCAATGAAGTGTGCCAACTTCGTAAGACGATCAACTATAACCCAGATATCATTATTGCCATTGGATGTTTTAGGAAGTCCAGTGACAAAGTCCATAGTGAGTTTTCCCTATTTCCATTCGGGTATGGGTAATGGTTGTAACATCCCCTTAGACTTCCATCTCTCAGCTTTAACTTGTTGACAAACCAAGAATCGAGAGACATATTCAACAACATCTCTTTTCATTCCATCCCACCAGAAGTACTCATTCAGGTCCCTATACATCTTCGTGATTCCAGGATTAATAGAGAATGAAGAACTATGAGCCTCATTCAGTAGCTCCTTCTTTAATTCTGGGATGGGAGGACCACAAACTCGATTCCTAAACCTTATTATCCCATCACAATCAAGGTTGAATTCAGGAACATTTCTCACCTTCTTTTGTAACTCTACATCTTCTTTTCGTGCCTCTTTAATCTTCACATGTATAGATGGTTGAACATTAATTTGAGAAAGATAAGATTTTTCCCCTTCAATTATAATTCCAAGATCCTTCATTTGTAAATCCTTAAATATTGTATCTTTTGTTATCCTCATCATGGATAAGCTAGCATGGTCTTGTCGAATTAATGCATCTCCCACCTTGTTTTCTTTCCCAGGGTGGTAATGAATTGAGAAGTTGTAATCCTTAATCAGCTCCAACCATATTCTTTGACGGATATTAAGCTCCTTCTGTGTGAAAATATATTTTAAACTTTTATGATCAGTATAAATATCACACCTTTCACCATAAAGATAATGCCTCCAAATATTTAATGCAAATATTACCACAGCTAACTCCAAATCAGGAGTTGGGTAATTTTTCTCATGGATTTTCAACTGTAGTGAGGCATAAGCTATCACCATATTGTTTTTCATAGGAACACACCCCAGCCCCTTCTTGGATGCATAACTATAGACCACAAACCTTTCTCCAATACAAGTATGTGTGAGTACTGGTGAACTGGATAACCTTCCTTTCAACTCCCTCAAATTCTCTTCACATTCCTCTGTCCACACAATATTATCTCCTTTTCGAGTCAACCTGGTGAGTGGATTAGATAATTGTGAAAAATTATTCACAAAACGTCGATAATATCCAGCCAAACCAAGAAAACTTTGGATCTCAGTTACTGTTGTTGGTCTCGACCATCTTTCTATAACCTCTATTTTTGCTGGATCCATAGATATCCCCTATTTTGAGATTATGTGACCCAAAAATGGAACTTTTTGAAGCCCAAATTCACACTTGGTAAATTTGGCATAAAGATTCCCCTTTCTCAGGGTCTTCAATACAATTCTCAAGTGATCTTAATGTTCTTCCTTTCTCATTTAATAGATAAGAATATCGTCTATAAAGACTACCACAAACTGATCAAGATAGTCTCTAAAGACTCTATTCATCAGAGCCATGAAGATAGCAGGAGCATTAGTAAGACCAAATGGCATCACTATAAATTCATAGTGTCCATACCTTGTACAAAATTCCGTTTTTGGTATATCCTCCCTTTTGACCTATAATTGATTATACCCTAAATGAAGATCAATCTTGGAAAAGTATTTAGCTCTGTGTAGTTGATCAAATAAGTCATCAATGCGTGGGAGAGGATATTTTTTCATGATAGTGATCTTGTTAAGTTCTTGATAATCAATGCAGAGTCTCATTGATCCATCTTTCTTCTTAACAAAGAGAACTGGTGCTCCCCTAGGTGACGCACTAGGGTGTATGAATAACTTATCAAGATTCTCTTGGAGTTTCTTCTTCAATTCCTGCAACTCAATTGGGGCCATTCTATAAGGTGTCTTTCAAATAGGTAAAGCACCCTATACGAGTTTTATAGAAAACTCAACTTCACAATTTGGTGGAAGATCATAAAATTCCTCCGGAAAGACGTCATCAAACTCTCGTATAATGGGAATATTCTTAATCGTGATTTTTCTCTAACCATTTGAGATAAATAATCTTTATTTAGTAGAATCAGGACCCATAAGATGGAAGAAATTTACGTTGGAAGGTTATGTTCATCTTTGCATCGATAGACGTTCATAGATTGATCTGGAATATGAAATGTGACTTCCCTTATTTGGTAATTGATATGAGCTCCATATAAATAAAGCCAATCCATTCCATGAATCACATCAAATTCCAATATAGGAAGGATCACAAGATTTGCAGGAATCACTTTCCTACAAACTTAAATTAGAGAAGAATTATAAACATTTGATGCGATTGTGGTGCCATTAGGGGTTGTCACAGCTAACTCAATATCTAATTGTTGAGGTAATACGGTGATACCCTTAAAAAATTCTTCAGAAATAAAAGAGTGGTTGGATCCAGAATTAAATACAACATTTGCTACTTTATAGTGGATAGTAAGTGTACCTTCAACACTTCGTTATCGTACTCCACATTGCTGATAGAAATTGCATGTGACATTCATTTGTATTTAGCCTTAAGAGTTTGTTGACGTCTATCATCATCAACAACCCTTGGATTAGGGAATTGATTAGCATAATGCCCCATTTCCTTGCACTTGTAACATTGAAGTGTAGGAGGTGCACTCTGTGTAGCCTTTTCTTTGTTCGCATCACTAGACATCTTCTTCCCATCATTGTGGAATTCAAATGCCCCATGACCTTCCTTTCCACAATTGAATCATTTACTTGTCCCTTTAAGACAACTCCCTCCATGTTTCATTCCACACTTTGAGCATAAGGGAAAACTCATCTTCTTTTCAGTGTGGGCTTTAGATTTTCCTTTGAATTCCATTTTCCTCTTCTTATCAAACGCATATGACTAATAGGTTCTATTATTAGATATATCCTTAGGTTTCTTACTAAGGCATTCACATCCTAGTTTCCAAGTTTGACTATACCTTTCCTATGATACTAACTATAACGACCCATAATTTACATACATTATTATTACTTCATAATTGAAGCACACATATTACAACATATAACAAAACCATGAAAGGACTGTATAGGTATAGTGTCTTTAGAAACTAGGAAACATAAACACTAGTTCATAAATCATCTAAATTGTCTCCCATTTATTTCATCATATCTAGAGTCCCTTTTTGTCATTATCTACTTAGTACCCTTCTTCCTGACTCGGGAAAAGAAAACATACAAAAGGGTGAGATCAAATGCTCAGTAAGGTTAAACAAAAGAAATATCAATCACATCATATTCAAAAGAACATAACATTTTGGAAAACATAACCTACAAAAGAGATCATAATATCATAACATGGTATAAATCATAGTAGTGAAATGTAATCCAGATAATCATAACACAAAACATGAAACTTTGTTGCATACACACATAATCATAGATAATCATTTTTTAGTAGTCAAGACTCATTTCCAAGACTATCTTAGCAGAAAAATTCCATTTCTGAACCGAGTTCACTCCTCGTTTCAGTCCTGTTTCACAGAACCAGATTAACCTTCCATTCCTGCCATGTCATCTAATGAGATATAAATCTTTACCCAATGCATTGGAGAGAGATATAGTTCCCAACTATCTCATAATGAAACCATTATTATGTGTACCATAAAATCATAAATCATACATCATAGCAAAACACATGTAATAAAAATGGGATTCTTAAACATCATACCATCAAAACATAATCCATATATGATAAAAGGACATCATAAAATTAATTCCATCATAACATAATCAAATCAATGTAAAAATAAGGATAGAACCAGAACCCTATATTATCTTATATGGAAAATAATTTTGATAAAACACTTGAACTCCATTCTTGAGGAAAATATCCTTTCTACATCAAAAACATTTTCCTTTATTAACATGACATATACTTTAAAACTAAAAGAAGTTGATTAAAAATAAACTTTAATAATTATAAAGTAATCTTCATGGAAGTAATGTTCAAAAAATACATTCATGTCGTATAAGTTAAAAAAACATTCTTCTCGTACTTTGGTCGGAAAAGTCAAAAAGTACCTTGTAAGAAAAACGACAAAAGATTCCTTTCATATCTTTTAATAAATACTCACCAATGGGTAAAATTGGAATTAAACAATTTTAGGTGGATTGAAATAATATTACTTATTGACGAAACATGGATGTGGATGATAAATATTCCCCAGTAAATTCTGAAATAAAAACAATCTCGGATAAAAATTGAGATTGCGAGATTTTCCCTTACCTTATGTCTGATTTGCTTCGTATGTGTCCGAACCTCCGGTATAATGATTTAAATAATGTTATTGACTTATTTAAGAATTTTAATCATTGTTATGATATCATATATGGTCATATTCTTAGGTTCATATTAGTAATATTTCATAGCTACTTGTTATTCGAGAGTTCATTGTTTTTTTGTCCTTATCTGTGTTTTGTCGAATAAATTCTTATTATTATTTTAAAGTTATAGATAACTCATTTACAGAATGTTATTAGTGTAATATATATCATATTTATTCATTAAATTCATTTATATAATCACTATTCAATGATGATCATGTAGAACCAGACGCATCACATCGTGGAGACGGTAGGCCGCACGTACGCACGAGCGATGATATCGTTCCCATGATCGTAGAATTGTATTGAAGTGTATGTATACTATTTTAGAATAAATATTACGTTTAAATAATCATGTATACTTATTCCTAACACCATTATACCCATCCAAGTAAGGTGGTGGTGGAAAAAAGATTACACCACGGCATGGAGACGGTATTCCGTGCGTACGAACGTGCGGTGATTTCATTTTCCGTAGGATTGATAGAAGGTGAAATAGTTTTGTTTCATATTTATAATAACATATTAGTATATGAGTGATATTTTTGTTATTAATTCACAATGAAATAACTAATGAAGAAGAAGTTTAAGAAGAAATAAATTGGAAAGGATTGGTAATGGATATTACCTCTTCTTTGACGTGCCTCTTCTTAACTTCCTCTTATGGCACTAGGGATGGCCTTTTAAGAAGACCAGGACCTCTAGGATGTTTCTAGAGAAGTGTAGAAGAGAATTTTTCAGGGTTTGTCCGAGCTTGATGGCTCAAAGTGGTGTGAGGAGGAGAGAGAGGAGGTTCCCTTTTATAAGGGAGGAGAGGGGCACCTTTGGACAAAACTAAAAATATTATTTTATTATAAAGTCATATTGGGTAATTAAAAGCTCCATATTGATTTATTTCTAATATAAGGTGGGGATGGGTCGAAATCCTCTCATCCAATATAATTTGTACTAGTTTATGTTACTATTTTAACCTTATCATTTATATTTAAGTTTAAGTTCAATAATTTCCCTATTACCTTGTCTTCTTGTTTTCTTACACTATAAGGTTAATAAACTTACTATAACAAGCCAAACGAACCCCAAGTTGTTTATTATTAATATATATAACCTTACCTAAGTCATTTGGCCGAAAAATAGATTTTTAGGAAAAAAATAAAAAGTAATAATATAATATTTGTTTTAAAAACTATTTTATGTCAATTTTGACACTATTTGGTAATTGATTTTTGTAAAAATCAATAAATCATTAGTAGTTCTAAAAACTCTAATTAAATCATTACTAACATGTCATATTAACCTATAAAATTAGTGTAATTCATAAAAAGTCTCAAATTAAATTTATTTGAGTATTTATAACATCAATTATGTTAATATTTCATTAATAAGATAATTACTACATCACCATTGTGTCATAAATAAATTAAATTATTTAATGTCGAAAAATTATAAATAAAATACCCCTATATTGGAAATATTTTTATCCTTCTTATTAATATTTATAGTTGAATTTTCCTTATGTATAACCCTATATTAAAAATGTTTTAGTTATTAAACATTGATTTTAACTATTTTAACTCTTCTTTAAATAAAATAATATTAAATGTCCTAATCTAATCCAAGTGGACCTAAAGGATACTATTTTATCCATAATGTTGTTTTTGGTCGAATTACACTTTCCCAATAGAATTATGACATGTGTTAGGTTAATAATAATATCATTTTTACCCTTAATTACCCTATTTACTTTTAACTGTGGTAAATAAAAGTAAAAGGTTACTATTCACCAAAAAATATTTTCATCTCATTGAACCACATTTTACTTACTGACATCAACCATGTCTCTCGGATTTTTGAAATTCCATTCACAAAAGCGGTAAAATTAAGATTTATGTAAATTTTCAAATTCTCGTAAGAGGTGGGTAAAAGATGGTCAAAAGTTCAATAAAATTTCTATATATCAAAAATTATTATAAAATGACTCCAATGAATTACATTGAACTTATATAGGTGTTATGTATAAATTTTGACCTAAAATAAATTCAAATAAAAAGTCGGTTTTTAAATAGTATCCAAATGATTTCACTATTCATCAAAAATTGATAGTTTTCAGAAAAAAATACCTGTAACACCCCAAGCTTCTACGGTACGCTTCTCTTTGAATAATGTGATAGCGTGTGTTGTACGCAACATCGAGTTCTAACACAGAACAACCAATCAAACTAGTCGTTATGAATAGTAATACCTACTTTTTGAAATTATATATATTTTATATTTCAAAATGGACTTCATTTTTGGATTCGGAATATCGAAATTATCCTAAGATGAATTTTTGGTATTTTTCTGAGAACTTCCAATTTTTATGAATAGTGAAAAATACTTAAAAACAACTTTTTTAATCAAAATAATTTATAGTGATAAATTATATTATTGAGTGGTTTTAAAATATAATTAGAATATATTTTTACCATTTTATCCAATGGTGTTCATTAGAATTAATTTCACTTTGAAATTGGACCTAAACAATTGTCAATCCTTTGGTATATATTGTTTCTTAAAAACACGCTATTTGTTGTAACAGCGGGAATTAATTATAAAATTAATTAATGCAACTTATATGTTTTGAATTTTTTAAAATATACATCATTTTTGAATTCGGAATATCAATTATAGTGTAGGGTGAAATTTTGGCATTGTTCTGAAAAACGTCAATTTTTGATGAATAGTGAAACTACTAAGTGGTATTTAAAAAAACTGATTTCATCAAAAAAACATAATTTTACCGCTTCTATGAATGGAATTTCAAAAATCCGAGAGACACGGTTAATATCAAGAAGTAAAATGTGGTTCAATGAGATGAAAATAATTTTTGGTGAATAGTAACTTTTTACTTTTATTACCACAGTTAAAAGTAAATAGGGTAATTACGGGTAAAAATTATATTAATATTACCCTAAAAATTTCCGAATTCTATTGGGCAAGTGTATCTTTACCAAAAACAACCTTAGGAATAAAATATTATCATTTAGGTCCACTTGGATTAGATTAGGACATTTATTATTATTTAATTTAATGAAGAGTTAAAAGAGATAAAATCAAATTTTATTTACTAAAACATTTTTAATATAGGGTTATACATAAGATAAATTCGATTTGAAATATTCATTAGAAATATAAAAAGTTATCGTAAATAATTATATTTTATTTATAATTTTTAGACATTAAATAATTTAATTTATTTATGACACAATGATGATGCAGTAATTACCATAATAGTGAAAAATTAAAATAATTGATATTATAAATACCCAAATAAATATAATTTGAGACTTTTAATGAATTAAACTAATTTTATAGGATAATATGACATTTAAGGATTGATTTAATGAACTTTTTTCGAAGTAATAATTCTGTTATAAGTTTCACAAAAATCAACTATTGAATAGTGTAAAAATTGACATAAAAGAGTTTTTAAAATAAATATTATATTATTAATTGATATTAAATTACTAAAAATCTATGGTTCGGCCAAGAGACTTATATCATGATAGGTGTATCATTAATGGACCACTTTGGGGTCTCTCGGATGTATATGGTATGTTTATTAACCATATAATATAAAAATTAAAAGACACATTGTAAAAGTGAAACTAATTAACTTAGAGGTAATACTTAAAGATAAGGTTAATATAGTAACCCAAACCGGTCTAAATTCTATTGGTTAAGTGGTTTTCGACCCATCCCCACCTTAACCTTTAAATAATAAACTTTGGATCCATTAGAAACCGAATATGAATTTATTATAAATTAATATTTCTAGCTTTTCCAAAGGTGCCCCTCACCCCTCTTATAAAAGGGCACTCCTCCTTCTTATTTATTCACACCTTCAAAGCCATTTGGTTCATCCAAACTCTGCCCAAATACTCTCCCATATTCCCTCACTACAACCTAGAGGCCTTAGTTTTATCAGAAAGCCAACCTAAGGATCCGTTTTGATCAAATCAAAAGGAAGAACCCGAAGAAGAAGTAATGATTTCACCACCCTTTTCCAAGTTCCTTTCTTCTTCCACTTCATCTTCCTTTGTTGTTACCATTCTAAAATAATAACTCTAGTATCATATATATACTGTGATGTTATTATAAATATGGTACAGCCATATTCATTATTCTATCCATCCTTTGAATAATATTTCACCATAGGTGCGTACGTACGGCTTACCATCTCCACGTCGTGGTGTAATTGTTATTCAGTAAATTATTATTTGGATGGGTATAATAATGATGTGTGATTCATGTAAATAATAAATGTAACATGATAATGACTCTTTATATACGATATACCATCCAATTATATATTATTTTAATATCAAAATAATGATATTGTCGCTCGTGCGTGCGTACGGACTACCGTCTCCACGAACGCGATGAGATTAATTCTCCATCATATCCATTCAAGTATAATTATCATTTGATGGTTAATAATAGTATATAAGGACTTGATATAATTCTTGATATGATTAAGATACAACCTATCCATTACAAACATGGCTTACGTAACAAAACATATAAAAGAAAATGAGTAACTTAACACCCGAAACAATGATAATACTAAGATATTATTAACAAATCAATGTTAAAAGATCATATATGATATCATATTAATGTATATGATTCTTGTATAATTTAATAACAATTATTTCACCATTATACAGGAGGTAAACCTACCCCAACCAAGGAAAAGTACAAGGTAAGGGTTATTTCACAATCTCTTCATTATCTGAGGTTGTTTATACGTAATAATCTACTGGGATCTCTTTATCTTCAACATCCATGTTTCTTAAAAATATATTTCAAAACATTTTTACTATTTAAAAGAATATGGGTTTAAGTCATTTATACACTTTTTTGACTTTTTATATGAGTTTTATAAAGTAATCATTCCGTCATTTTCCAAACAAGGTGCTTTTTAACCTTTTCGACAGAATTAAGGTAAGAATGTTTATTTAACTTATACGGCGGGTGCGGTTATTTTCCGCCGTTATAAAATCGTCGAAGCTTCCCTGACAATATTATAAGAATATTTTCAAATAAAATGTTTTATTTTATAAATATATGACTCTTAAATGATTTCAAAATAGAAAGAGATATTTCTCTAAAAAGAGTTTTGATTTCATCTATGTCAACATCCTTTGTTGGATTTTACGCTTATTTGAAGTAGATTTATTATGATACAAAAATTATATATTGTATTGAAGGTTTTGTGTTATGTTTGACTGTGGATGTGCTATTTTTATACTATTCATGGTTTATGGTGAAAGTATTGACATTTCGTATGCTAGTTTTAATACGAATGTTTATGTTATGTTTAAACCTTTTCATATGGGAATGCATTGGACTTAATATGTGACGGGTGGAGCCCGATATAGCTCCTAGATGCATCGGTAGGTCTCATGAGACAAACTAGTGTCTTGGCACAAGGCCTTGGCAAAATCTTATTTGTAGTCTTGGCACGAGGCCTTGGCTATGTGGTTATGATTTTCTGGCAATATGCATTCCATCATTATGAAAGTGGTTATTGATATTGCATGTGATTATTCGATTAGTAGAATATCCATGTGAATAAGTAAATAGAAATACTTCATTTTATCTTTGTCATACTATGTTGAAGTTCAAGTTTAAAAGGATCTTGTTTTAAGTTAAACATTGTCTTAAATGTTTATTCTTATTTATGAAAGTTTCCGCTATATTGTTATCCTTACTGGGCATTTGATCTCACCTGTTTTCTATGTTATATTTTTTCCAGGATGTGAAGAAGTAATTTTTGAATGGCCTGCAAGGATAGTATGTGCAGATATGAGTGTGGAATATGGAGACTATGTTTTTGTAGTAGTTTTTCACTTTATGATGTAATGTAAAACTTTATGAATATATCTAGTGTTTCTAAGGCAACTAAACCAATCGGTCTTTCAAGATTTGATCTTTCTTGTGATCATGCCTATGTTATGTAATAATGCACCGACTCTAGGTAACTGGGGTCGGGGTGTTACAGTTGGTATCAGAGGAAGTTTAGTACAAATCTTGGATGCTATATTTAGAAAAACTCTGATTATAGCACATAGATTTAAGATGGACTTTGAGGATTAGTATAGAAGAAATTCCTAGAATTTTGGTATTGTAGAGATTTTGTGAGTTTTCCGAGCAATACATCCCTGTCTAGATAAAAGCAGGTAGAGGCAGCTCTGGCACAGATGTACCTAGGGGTAAAACTCGAAAACACCGCTTTGAACTAGACTCAAACGGGAACTATTGCACGACAACGGGCCTTGCTGCACTCTTGGTTATGACACTCCCGGGGGATATGCTTAGGATAACTCTCATTTTATTTACAAATCATTATGATGGGTTTATGAGTATATACTTCCTCAAAGAAAACATTTTTATGATTATGGATTATATCCATAAATAGTTCATTTATGTTAAGTGTTTTATTTGTATGGGATTATGTATTTTGATTCATAAACTGATCTAGATTATGCCATTGTTTAGAAATGGTGCCTAGTGGAAGAAATGGAAACCGTATCAATGAACACACTCCATGTAGGGATTTCCCTCCTACTCAAGATAATTATAGTGGAGCTGGTGATGCAATTGGTGCTGATCAGCTAATCACCATACTGGGACAACTCACTCTGGTTATGAATAATAACCTTACCTGTATGAAGCACCCTGATCCACAATGTGGAAGATCAATGTTATATCGCTTCATGAGGCAACAACCACCAACGTTCAATGGGAGTACAAATCCCTTAGTAGCTAAGAAATGGATATTTTCCCTAGAGAAAATATTTCAGGCTTTGGGGAGTAATGAAAGGGAAAAAGTTATCATGGGAGTTTACCGCCTCACGGGAGATGCTGATCAATGGTGGTCATTGATTCAAAATATGAAGGAAGATGATGAAGTATCAAATATGGAATGGAGGGAGTTCAAAGATCTGTTTTTTGAAAATTACTTTCCACGCGACCATCGAGCAGATATGGAAAGGAAATTCCTGATTCTGAGACAAAAGGAGGATGAGAATGTTGCAAAGTATGAGGCTAACTTTACAAGGTTAGCAAGGTATGTTGTAGATTATATACATAACCCAAGAAGTAATATTGATCGTTTCTTTGATGGGTTAAAACCATTTCTCTGTCAAGCATTAGTCACACAATCCTTCTCGTCGTATGAAGACATTGTCTCATGTGCTATCAAGACCGAAAAAGAATTCTCTAAGTCTTATGACTTTAAAGCAAAGAAAGAGAAGAAGAGATCCGCTGATCAATCTGGGAATGGAAATAAGGGGAAGAAGGAAAAGGTTGAATATCCATCCTGTGGTAAATGTGGTAAGAAACACCCCGGTACTTGCTTTAAGGGAATGAGAGTCTGTTATAAGTGTGGTGAAAAAGGCCACCATGCTCGTGATTGTAAGGGGAAGAAGGAAGCTACCAATTTTCAGTGCTACAATTGCAGGGAGATGGGACATTATTAAAATTAATGTCCTAATCATTAGGAGAACTTACCTCAGAAAAGGCCAAGGGATCGAGGCTAAGCTTATGCTATCACTACTGCCGAGGTAGAAGCTCCGAAAGACATGGTGGAAGGTAATTTAATGGTTTCCTCATGTTTAGAAAATGCATTATTTGATTCTAGATCATTGCATTGTTTCATATATTCCATGTTTTCTAAGAAAATTTGATATTTTCAATTTGATTTAACAAGGGAGTTGTCAGTTAAAACTCCTAAGGGAAGTATCATTGCAACAAAGTTTTGTGAATCAGTCTCCATTAGAGCACATAAATGTTCTTTATCTGCTGATCTCATCGTCATACATATGATTGAGTTTGATATAATCCTTGGTATGGACTGGATTTTGGATTATGATGCGAAGATTTATTGTAAGAAGAAAGAGGTCACGATTCTTGATGATGATGATAAGGAACACCTTATCTTTAGAGCAGAATCATCACCACCTAATTATTATGTAGATCCACCCACAGTAGCTCAACAAAATTCAATTATTGGGGAGGAAGAGAATGAAATTACAATGGGTGAGGAAAGGAATGTTCAAATAGAGGATGTACCTGTTGGGAAAGAATATGTAGATGTATTTCGGAAGATTTACCCGGACATCCTCCAGAACGAGAAGTTGAGTTTTCCATTGATTTAATTCCTGGATCAAGGCCTATATCAAAGACCCCTTATAGAATGGCCACTGTAGAATTAGTTGAACTAAAGAAAAAACTAGAGGAATTGAGTAATAAGGGATATATTCTCCCTAGTGTTTCTCCATGGGGATCCCCCATTCTTTTTGTTAAAAAGAAAGATGGATACATGAGGTTATGTATCGACTACAGGGAGATCAATGCTATAACAATTAAGAATAAGTATCCCATGCCTCGCATTGATGATTTATTTGACCAACTGCATGCAGCTCAATACTTTTAAAGATTGACCTTCGATCTGGATACCATCAGTTGTGTGTGAAGAAGGAAGACATTCCGAAGACAGCATTTCAAACTAGGTACAGGCATTATGAGTTTACAGTAATGCCTTTTGGATTGACTAATGCACCCTCTGTATTCATGGATCTGATGAATAGAGTTTTCAAGGAATATCTCGATGAATTTTTTGTGGAATTTATTGATGATATCTTGGTATACTCAAAATGCTATGAAGATCATGGAAATCACTTGCGCATTATCTTGAAGACTCTGAGAAGACATGAATTATATGGGAAGTTTAGCATGTGTGAATTCTGGATTCAGGAGATTTCTTTTCTTGGCCATATTTTCTCTAATGATGGAATCTCTGTTGATCCTTCTAAGACCAAGGAAATCCAAGAATGGCTAGCACCTATGAATATAACTGAGGTACGTAGTTTTATTGGTTTAGCAGGTTATTATTGACATTTCGTCCAGAATTTTGCCGGATTGGATAACCCATTAACGAAGCAGACACGTAAAGCGGTAAAATTTGTTTGGAAAAAAGTGTGTGAAGAATGTTTTTAAGAACTTAAGAGAATATTAGTCAATACTCCTATATTGACTCTGCCATCGGGGAATTATGGGTTTGTTATTTATAGTGATGCATCGAAGAAAGGACTTGGTTGTGTCCTTATGCAGAATGATAGGGTTATTGCCTATGCATCATGATAGTTGGAAATTAATGAACAAAACTATCCTACTCATGATCTCAAGTTAGCAGCTGTGATCTTTTCTTTGAAGATATTGAGGCACTACCTATATGGTGGAAAATGTGAGATTTATACTGATCACAAGAGTTTGAAGTATATTTTCTCACAAAAAGAACTCAACATGAGGCAAAATAGATGGCTTGAATTAATCAATGATTATGATTGTATGATAAACTACCACCCGGGGAAGGAAAACAAGGTGGAAGATGCTTTGAGCAGAAAAGACCATGGAGTTTTGAACGTGATGAGAATTGAAAGGGATCCAATTTTGATGGATCTAGTGAAGATGGACATGGGAATAACTAGGGAAGGTGAAACATCAATGCTTTTTCAAATGGTTGACAAACTATCTTTACTAGAAAGGATTAAGAGTTCTCAGACCAATGATGAAGAATTTCAAAAGAAGATTAAAGTTGTGAATGATGGGAGATTGAGAGACTTTGTGTATGAAGATGGAATTTTGAAATTCGGGAAGAGACTTTGTGTTCCCGATATACCTGATCTGAAAAGGGAATTGATGGATGATGCTCATAGTTCCAATTTCTCTATACACCCTGGGAGAACCAAAATTTATAGAGATTTGAAGGAACATTTTTGGTGGGACAATATGAAGAGGGAGATTTCTGATTTTGTGTCAAGATATATGGTTTGTCAACAAGTGAAAGCTGGAAGGCAACACCCTAGAGGAGTCATGCAACCTCTTCCCATACCGGATTGGAAATGGGACAATATTAAGATGGACATTGTCATGGGGATACCAAAGACTCCTAGAAGGAATGATGAAATATTGGTTATTGTTGATCGTCTTACCAAGTCAGCACATTTTCATGCTATAAGGGAAGATCTACCACTGGAATGTCTAGAAAGACCATATATTAATGAAGTTGTGAGACTTCATAGAGTACCCCTATCGATTGTTTCTGATCGTGATCCCCATTTTACATCAAGATTCTGGAAGAGTCTTTAGAAATCCCTGGATATTGAACTTCATTTGAGCACTGCCTACCACCCTCAGACAGACGGACAATCAGAACGGTCTATTCAAACCTTAGAAGACATGTTGAGATCATGTTCAATTGACTTTCAGGGTATGTGGGATCAATATTTACCTTTGGTAGAATTTTCCTATAACAATAGCTTCCATTCGAGTATTCAGATGGCACCATATGAAGCGTTATACGGAAAGAGATGTCGCACACCAACAAGTTGGGATGACGTTGGTGAATGAAAACATTTAGGTCCCGAACTGGTGGAGGAAATGATGGAAAATGTGAAGGTAATCCAAAATCACATCAAAGCAGCTCAAAGTAGGAAAAAGAGCTATGATGATAATCGAAGGAAGGATTTGGAATTTCAAGTCGGTGACATTGTTTTCCTAAAGGTATCTCGATGGAAGGGAGTCATACGTTTTGGTAAGAAAGGTAAATTGAGTCCCAGGTACGTCGGACCTTTCGAAATTCTAGAACGAATTGGGGCTGTAGCTTACAGATTGGCAATGCCGCCAAGTCTCTCCAAAGTCCACGATGTGTTCCACGTATCTCTGTTGAGGAAATACATGCCTGACCCAATGCATGTACTCACTTATGAGGAGTTATAACTGGAACCAGATCTGTCTTATTGTGAAGAGCCCGTCAGGATTCTTGATACGAGAGAACAAGTACTGAGAAACCGGACGACTCTTCTGGTAAAAGTTTTGTGGAGAAACCATATGATGGAAGAGGAAATGTGGGAACCCAAGGAACTTATGATGAATAACCACCTGAGTCTTTTCATGTGGTAGTATTCTAGAAATTTCAGCGATGAAATTATTTGAGGGAGGGGATAATGTGACACCCCAAGCTTCTACGGTACGCTTCTCTTTGAATAATGCGATAGCATGTGTTGTACACAACATCGAGTTCTAACACAGAACACCCAATCAAACTAGCTGTTATGAATAGTAATACCTACTTTTTGAAATTATATATATTTTATATTTCAAAATAGACTTCATTTTTGGATTCAGAATATCAAAATTATCCAAAGATGAATTTTTGGTATTTTTCTAAGAACTTCCAATTTTTATGAATAGTGAAAAATTAACAACTTTTTTAATCAAAATAATTTATAGTGATAAATTATATTACTGAGTGGTTTTAAAGTATAATTAGAATATATTTTTACCATTTTATCCAATGGTGTTCATTAGAATTAATTTCACTTTGAAATTGGACCTAAACAATTGTTAATCTTTTGGTATATATTGTTTCTTAAAAACACACTATTTGTTGTAACAGTGGGAATTAATTATAAAATTAATTAATGAAACTTATATGTTTGAAATTTGGTAAAATAGACATCATTTTTTAATTCATAATATCAATTATACCTTAGGGTGAAATGTTTTCATTGTTCTGAAAAACTTCAATTTTTGATGAATAGTGAAACTACTAAGTGGTAGTTAAAAAACTAAATATTTCATAAAACATAATTTTACCGCTTCTGTGAATGGAATTTCAAAATTCTGAGAGACACGGTTAATATTAAGAAGTAAAATGTGGTTTAATGAGATGAAAATAATTTTTGTTGAATAGTAACTTTTTACTTTTATTTACCACGGTTAAAAGTAATAGGGTAATTAAGGATAAAAATGATATTAATATTACCCTAACACATGTCCTAAATCTATTGGACAAGTGAATCTCGACAAAAAAAACCTTAGGAATAAAATATTACAATTTAGGTTCACATGGATTAGATTAGGACATTTATTATTATTTAATTCAAAGAAAAGTTAAAAAAGTTAAAATCAATGTTTATTTACTAAAACATTTTTAAAATAGGGTTATACATAAGATAAATTAGATTTTAAATATTCATTAGAAAGATAAAACGATTTCCTACATAATTATATTTTATTTATAATTTTTAGACATTAAATAACTTAATTTATTTATGACACAATGATGATGCAGTTATTACCATAATAGTAAAAAATTAAAATAATTGATATTATAAATACCCAAATAAATATAATTTGAGACTTTTAATGAATTAAACTAATTTTTTAGGATAATGTAACATATTAGAATTGATTTAATTAACTTTTTTCGAAGTAATAATTCTGTTATAAGTTTCACAAAAATCAACTATTGAATAGTGTCAAAATTGACATAAAAGAGTTTTAAAAACAAATATTATATTATTAATTGATATTAAATTCCTAAAAATCTATGGTTCGGCAAAGAGACTTATATAATGATAGGTGTATAATTAATGTACCACTTGAGGGTCTCTTGGATGTATATGGTAAGTTTATTAACCATATAATATAAAAATACAAAGAGACATTCTAAAAGTGAAACTAATTAACTTAGAGTTAATACTTAAAGATAAGGTTAATATAGTAACCAAAACCTGTCTAAATTCTATTGGTTAAGTTGTTTTCGACCCATCCCCACATTATCCTCTAAATAATAAACTTTTTATCCATTATAAACTGAATATGAATTTATTATAAATTAATATTTCTAGCTTTTCCAAAGGTTCCCCTCACCCCTCTTATAAAAGGGCACTCCTCCTTCTCATTTCTTCACACCTTAAAAGCCTTTTGTTTTGGGAAAACTCTGCCCAAATACTCTCCCAACTTCCCTCACTACAACCTAGAGGCCTTAGATTGATCAGAAAGCCAACCCAGAGAGCCCTTTTGATCACATCAAAAGGAAGAACCCGAAGAATAGGTAATGATTTCACCACCCTATTCCAAGTTCCTTTCTTCTTCCACTTATTCTTCCTTTTTTGTTACCATTATAAAATAATAACTCCAGTATCATATATATACTGTGATGTTATTATAAATATGGTACAACCATATTCAGTATTCTATCCATCCTTTGAATAACATGTCACCATACGTGCGTACATACGGCTTACCGTCTCCACGTCGTGGTGTAATTGTTATTCAATAAATTATTATTTGGATGGGTATAATAATGATGTTTCATTCATGTAAATAATAAATTTAACATGATAATGATACTTTATATATGATATAACATCCAATTATATATTATTTTAATATCAAAAGAATTATATTGTCGCTCGTGCGTACGTACGGACTACCATCTCCATGAACGCGATGAGATTCATTCTCCATCATATCCATTCAAATATAATTCTCATTTGATGATTAATAATAGTATATAAGGACTTAATATCATTCTGGATATGTTTAAGATACAACCTATCCATTACAAACATGGCTTATGTAACAAAACATATAAAAGAAAGCGAGTAAGTTAACACCCGAAAAAACGATAATACTAAGATATTATTAACAAATCAATGTTAAAAGATCATATATGATATCATATTAATGTATATGATTCTTGTATAATTTAATAACAATTATTTCACCATTATAAAGGAGGTTAACCTACCCCAACCAAGGAAAAGTACAATGTAAGTGTTATTTCACAATCTCTTTATTATCCGAGTTTGTTTATACGTAATAATCTACTGGTATCTCTTTATCATCCACATCCATGTTTCTTAAAAATGTATTTCAAAACATTTTTACTATTTTAAAGAATATGGGTTTAAGTCAATTTTACCCTTTTTTTAATTTTTATAAGAGTTTTATAAAGGAATCTTTCCGTCATTTTCCAAACAAGGTTCTTTTTAACCTCTCCGACAGAATTAAGGTAAGAATGTTATTTTAACTTATACGGCGGGTGCGGTTATTTTCCGCCGTTATAAAATCTTCGAAGCTTCCCTTACAATCTTATAAGAATATTTTCAAATAAAATGTTTTATTTTATAAATATATGACTCTTAAATGATTTCAAAATAGAAAGAGATATTTATCTAAAAAGAGTTTTGATTTCATATATGTCAACATCCTTTGATGGATTTTACGCTTATTTGAAGTTGATTTATTATGATATAATACTTATATATTGTATTGAAGTTTTTGTGTTATTTTTTACTGTGGATGTGATATTTTTATACTATTCATGTTTTATGGTGAAAGTATTGACATTTCGTATGCTAGTTTTAATACGAATGTGTATTTTATGTTTAATCCTTTTCATATGGGAATGCATTGGACTTAATATGTAATGGGTGGAGCCCGCTATAGCTCCTCGATGCATCGGTAGGTCTCATGAGAAAAACTAGTGTCGTGCACAAGGCCTTGGAAAAATATTATTTGTAGTCTTGGCATGAGGCCTTGGCTATGTGGTTATGATAGTCTGGAATTATGCATTCAATCAATAAGAAAGTGGTTATTGATGTTGCATGTGATTATTCGATTAGTAGAAAATCCATGTGAATAAGTAAATGGCATTAGTTCATTTTATCTTTTCCATACTATGTTTAAGTTCAAGTTTAAAAGGATTTTTTTAAGTTATACATTTTTTTAAATGTTTATTCTTATTTATGAATGTTTCCGCTATATTGTTATCCTTACTCGGCATTTGATCTCACCCATTTTCTTTGTTTTATTTTTCCCAGGATGTGAAGAAGTAATTTATGAATGACCTGCAGGGATAGTATGTGGGGATATGAGTTTGGACTATGGAGACTATGTTTTTGTAGTAGTTTTTCACTTTATGATGTAATGTAAAACTTTATGAATATATCTAGTGTTTCCAAGGCTACTAAACCAATCGGTCTTTCGAGATTTGATCTTTCTTGTGATCATGCCTATGTTATGTAATAATGCACCGACTCTAGGTAACTGGGGTCGGGGCGTTAAAATACCAAAATTTCACCCAAGAATAATTTCGATATTACGAATCAAAAAATGAAGTCCATTTTGAAAAATAAAATTTATAAAATTTCAAAAAGTGGTTATTACTATTCATAATTTCTAGTTTTAATAATATTTTAATTGCATATAGTTGTTTAGTGAAACTCGGTATTGCGTACAATGCAATCTATCGTGGAAGGCCGCGATTGCGTGTAAAGAAAGCCAAGATAGTGTTGTGTGTAGTGAAACATTCCTTTGATGATGTATAAAAACAAAATATTTCTCATAAAAATATCGGGTGTTACAATTGAGTCAATCAACCATTATAACCTGACACGAGGTTGAATGGATCTACAACTTCCATGCATAATCACCACACACCACGTACTTCCACATGATGTTGAAAAATAATCTTACCCAATGCAATAGACAAGGTATAACCTCATGATCTAACATTTGTATGAAAATAATGGCAGCTTCCATGCATCAGAACCTTACACTACGTCCTTCCACATGACCTTAAACAGTAATATAACTTCATGAAATGGACATGGGATGACCTCATGACCGGAAATGATATTGAAAGGATGGGAAACTAAAATGAAAATGGTACAAAAACATGTCCTTATACATGAAATTAAACTATAATCTTACCACAATGCAATAGGCAAGGAATTCACTCTTGACCTGACATGAGGAGGAAGTGACAGGAAGCTCCCACACGTAAGCCCCAATCACATCATCGATGCCCCAAGTAGTTCCCTAAGAAGCCTCAAAGTGTTAGACCCATATTATTCCCTTAATATAAATAGTATAATGATAGGAATCTTCCATTTTTAATCCCGACACTATCATTCATCGATGATCCTTTCACAAAATGAGTGTCTTTACTGCATGATGTGAAACTAAATAGATCAAACTGATAACATGAAAATAAAGTGTGGCATCGAACTACATGGGTATTGATCCTTATCATATAAAGAGGGTACATTGGAATCCTCCTTTATCTTCAATCCGGACATTTTGAATATCATGTATTGTATATTTCTTCTTATTGATACACTTCTTGAATTCACATCCCCTGGGAGTTTGAATCTACAACTGCATATTCTCTTCCCTGGGAAATTTGGATCCATCGGTAAACACTGGTGTGGCATCTTCCCTCTTAGGTAAACACCTCCTAGATCCACCTCCAAAGGGCGTTACAATAATTCACATTTATGATGTACCACCAAAAGTCTTTATAATCAATCACATCTATGATATTTCTTTGCCACAAGTTCTGATCAACTACCCTACATTCTCCACCACGAGGAGTTCTTATCCATAATTTCTACCCCAATAAGACATTAACCCCATTCTCATCCCATTTAGAAGTTAAACTCATTCAAAAATCCAAAATTTGTACCCCATTCAATAAAAAAGGGATGCATGAGGTTAATATAATTTTAATATTTACTCCCATGGTGTCAACTACATTATGGATCACATGAGATGCCTTAGGTTCTATGACTAATATGACACAAATTAGATTCCTCCATCTTCAAAAGAGGATGACTTCCCCTTGGGTCAACATCCTCATGACCAACATATGATACCTTGAGTAGTGTTTCTATGATGCCTTATATGAAATTCCTATCCTAGAGGTTGATTTACTAGTTAATAATGTGCCCAATGCCAAGACATGACCAATGATTCCCTACATGACTACTCTCTTGACCAAAGGTTCCTACTCCATCATGATTGAAGATGTGTAACTAAAAATTCTATATAGAGATACATAATCATGAATGAATTCCAAAAGCATGACTCAGATATATGGGGGTGACTCTGACTATCCAATGGGATCCATGGTGGAATCCATGGACGGATGAATCTATATCCCATCATACCATTTCGATTAGAGAGAAGATATCAGTGATTGAAGTTATGAAATATACACGCATTTGGAAAGAAATAATTATGGGAAATAGAAGCTAAAACACATTTCATGATGTATAGGAAGGTCATGTATAAATTATAGAAACAAATAGTTTTATCCCTATAGTTGTATGTTCTATCAATTTCTAGATCTTAAGGAACCAAATTTGGGATAAAATTTATGGACATAGAAAAAAATAAAATTCAAATTAAGAAAACTCATAGGAAATTATGTTAGTTTATGGAAGAGATTGTTAATTGGTCTCTATCAATAATTTATATCTATTACATAATGTTGTAATGGTACCCCTAATGTTGCCCCTTATAAGGGTTTTTAGATTTAAGATTCAAATTGCCACTTTGGTTTTCAATTTTTATACTGAAATTATAATTAAATTGAGTATTTTTTGAATAAAATTAATTTCAAAAATATATAAGAATTTATAAAATCGATGAAAATGTTTATATTGGGTATAGATATAAAATAATAATAAATATTGGATTTTAAAGCAGTGGTCAGTGTATGTGTCGATCACTTGGAATCATTCTTTTTTCGTTACATATATGATTTATATAAATTTTCTTTCTTAATGTTTACCCAATGAAATCTAGGTAATGACATAAATCCACCTATATAATATACCAAAAACTAGTTATAGGTGCGATCCCATTATAAAATTGAATCAAATACCTAAATATATCTATGAAATTCCACCTAACTGAAATCACTGTGTTCGACGGTAAGACCTTCATAAAGTTGTTTATATAATGAAAAAAATAACTTTACTTTTATAAATTAAATAGTTATATAGAAACATTTATAAAAAAATAATTTTGGAATGAATAAAAATTATTTCATTCAAAATAACCATTCTAGAAAAATATTAAGATGATATAATGTATGAAAAAATGGACTCATAAGGGTTTTATTCTTAGATCACAATTTCATAGTCACTCAAGTCTTTATCTAAGAATAGATAAATCTAATTCATTCTCCCTCATTTGTATAGTAGATCGTGATCATCCCCAAGTATAGTATTGACCTATATAATTCCATTATCTATTTCCTCTATAAAACCATCTTTTTTTATATTCCATAGATCTTCTATGAAAATGGTGGGAAAATAATTTGAATCTGATTCCATCAATTAATCGATCCTATGAAGGAAACACATCTATGTATTCTCTTGGTGAAGGAATTAGAAATAACTTACTCATCACACTCAAATGGGTTTAAAACATTTAATATCCATGAGCATGTAATTAATTCATTCTCTTTTATTATCGATATAACTCTCCCTTATATATTGACTCTTTTTATTTAATTTAAAAATGTTTATATGGATTGATCTTCTAGATTGTAAGGAAGCACTTGCATGACATCCACTCCTAAAATTTTTATAAGGTATTAAATATAAGTCTTTGGATTATTATGACATCACTTTCTATAAAATAAATATTTTTAAGTCTTATGGTGGAATAAAAATCATTATATTTAGTCATACAATGTATTACGATCCTAGGTAATAAATTTTTTAGAAAAAGAAAAAAGGTTTATGATGTTGTTGAAAATATTAAAATGGGATAATAATACTTATTTTTAGGCTTCAAAAATATTGAGACACATTTTTGGATGGTGTAAAAAGACTTATAATCATATATAAATACTAGTGAGGTGGCCAAAAGCATTACATTCATTCTTTACACTCATTAATTTTCTAAAGATATCTATTCCAGATGACAACCCTGTTTTTTATGATTTTACACATATTATTCAATAAATAATTAGAAAACAAATTCATATTTATTCGTAGAAATTATAATAATTTATTGAAACCTCAATGTGGTGAAAATCAGTGCTAAAATACAAATCTGTTGGTATTTATTCCTTGAAAATCGTTGAAAATATTATTTCTATCACCCATTCTCATCACATGATGCATATTAATCTTTTCACCTAAGTCATCTTATCATACAAGAAATATCATGATCATCACATGATGTACCTTGTAATATCTCATTACCTTTTATTAGTTACTTCTTGAATCATGTTTTGATTTGTTGCTTATTTGGGTGTGTTTAGGGAATTCGAGTATAAAGAGTCTTTATCATGAAAAATGACCTACAGTTCAAGTGTTGTGTGTTTATTTGAATTAATAGAGTCTGGTTATTGGCATGAAAAGGATTTTAGAGGGTCCATTTGCAGTCTAAATTGAGTTTGAGGTTTTGGATGATTCTTTAGGATTCTGTTTCTGGATGATGGTTAAAGAGTGAATTTATAATATAAATCAATTTTTATGACTTAAATTGATAGAGAAACACAAACTGCAGTAATGAATTATGTTGAAAACTATTTTATAACATAAATAATGTTCTTAGGCCCTAAATTTCTAAATTAAAATTTTTTACCAGAGGTGACGCCTTTTTGGTATATGTGAAACATGATGCTTTTATCTTATAAAATCTTTATTTATAATGTAACTGACACATCCAAAACATTTATTTTCGTTGAATAGATAGTTTATTTGGAAAATCTACAAGTACTCCTCCTGAGAGCCATATGATTCCTCTCATTCACAATGTGTGATGTGTTCTATTCTAGAGATATTAGTTTTTTGTCTGGTCCTCAATGAGTTTCCTCATTATGGTTTTGTCCTCTTCTCTGTTTTCCCTCTTTTAAAGCAATATGATCTACAGTTTACTAATTTAATCATAGATTTGTCTTGATGTTTTAGATATATTAATTCTTTGTTGGTAATATCTTTCATCACTCATCATTAAAATTTGATGTTTGTGGTGTTGTTTTAATTGCTGGTTAATGGTATGTGGTTCCATATTATTTTTATATACAATATAAAATTTTTAATTGATTGATTAAATTTAATGGAGTGTTTAAATGTTTTAAAAACCTATATTTGGGATGATTAATGGATTATTTGGAAAAACAAAATGATATTTTTAAACCCCCCCAATTTTGAGGGAATAGAAATTGGCTGGTGAATTTAAAAAATAAATTGGTGTCTTGATTTGGAAGTTAATTTTTGAGTGAGGTTTCCGAAAATGAATGATGATTTGAAAATTAATGAATTGATGACAACCTATGATTTGGTTTTTAAATGATAAATGCATGCAGAAAATTGAAAATGGATAATTTTATTTTTAAAAAATCTAAAATGTTTTATTTTCCATTGGATTATTGATTGATTGACTAAAGAACATGTGTTCTTATGTAGTTAGTCGCTAATTTGGACAATAATTCTAGGATTTTCCCGAGCACATGATTAACAATTCAAAGAATAAAATAAAAATATTGTGGAATTATTTTTTCCTCGATGGGGAGTTGAGTCTTAATGGAATGAGTCATAGGACATGTGTATATATTGAGTTGATATCACTAATTAATAGTGTAGGGATCCTATTTCTGGAAATAAACATACCATATAGCTTGATATGTGGTTTTATTATATACTTGATTTAATGATTACATGCAATTTATTTATGGAACTATTTTATTCATAAATTCTATTTTTTATAAAATGTTCATCTAAGTAGGTTTTGATATACCTTCCACCATTTGATTATTAAAGAATTATTTTTTGAAAATATCTGAATTCTATGAAATTCCTTATTTTTTAACAATTTAATGTGTATTTGGTTTAATTGTACTGGAATTTATTATGAAATACTTGGTGTGACCCTAACAGACTTTTTGTCACCCCCTACCATTGACATTGAGTGTTTGTTTATTACTTTATTATAGGTCTGAGAAAAAGAAAATCACCACTAAGAGGTGGTGTATGTTCTTGATCCTTGGGTCTTAGAGTGATAGAGGTGATTGTTGTATATTGGATCCACTTTTTAAATGTTTCTATCTTTGAGTTTTCTCTTATAAGATGTTGTGTCTTTTGATGATGAACTGATTGAGTGCAATTTTACATTTTTTCTCCTTATATTTCTTTCCTTTTAGAGTGTTTATAATATATACTTGTATCCTATACCTTCCACTATTTTGTAGAACCAATCATTTCCTCTTCATTATTTTATGATTCTAGTTTCTAGCTGCCAACACATATGGATCTTCCCTTCATACCATGTGTGTGTTGTCTTGTGTATCAAGGTACCATGGTATCCAAGATGGTTTTAAACATACCTTTTGATAATAACATAAGGTTGGATGGATTTTTGATTCATCCAGAAGGTATTCTCATCACATAGGGAATCATATACTTATAACATAAGTAAATGAAGGGTCTTGTTTTTCTCATCCCACAAGAGGGAATAATCCACTTATAATTATCTAATATTCATTATCATCATGTAAGGGGGTAAATATTTTACTATCTAATGAGGTGAATCCTCTTATGCTCTCCTCATACGATAGGATTAATTTAATATCTAGTTAGGATTCTCTATATAATAATGCTTTTTCAATTGACACTCTAGGAGGAATAGTGCTTCTCAAGATGAAGGTTGTATTTGGGGGGAATATCATATCACTCTTGAGATATGAGATGATAACGGTGTTGGGATATTGGGATTAAATGTCAAGGATTCAACTTGTGTTTCCCATTTCACCAAGAATAAAAAACCACATAGTTTGAGTTTCTAAATTTTTGGTCATGTGGTATGATAAGTTCATGTAGTTTAATGCTGTGTAATGAGAATAGTTGTGCATTGAACGAGATGGAATCAAGTAATAGAATTAGTCTTACACATTTGTTCTTCTTATCTTATTCTCGGGAATAATATGCATGGATCCCACCCAACCCATTTTGGATACAAATGGATTAGGAGTAAGAGTCTATTATTGAGGTTTTGAGTATATATTTTATACAATTTAATCAATAATGGGAATTTTTGGGTCCCATAATCTGTAAATTCTATACAAATTTTGTCTCATGGAAGTGGCATCCAATGGGAGAATATAACACTATTTCTCAAAAATTTAGTGGTATGTGAAACATTGATTTTCATTTGACATAGTGTCTTTGCATTATTAATATTCCTAATGGAAGAGATTTTTTCAAGATCATATTAGTCACATGATAATATATTAAAGGGATTTTGATAGTAAATTTGTGTAGGTTTCTCATGTACATGAGTCTAGTGTGGTTTTGGATTGCACAAATCATGAAATTCAAAGTTATGTGAGTTGAGAGCTTCAGATTCCTTGAAATTGACAATCAAAATTATAAACCTATTAAAAGGAGGAACAAGGGGTATTTATAGACAACTATCTCTTATAATTGTTTTCCTTATGAAAAATTTTCATACTCACACTATAGTGTACCTCTGTGAAACCTAATGATATTCTTCGTAGAACTCTTGCATGGGGATATATTTATGGGGAAACATTTATGACATCCTTGAACCCGCACTCCCAAATATGATCTTAAAATAATAATATTTACATTATTTTATTTGATACTGATAAATTTGATCCAATTTTATCCATTCAAAAATATAAAAAAATCAAATATAAATATGGGATCACTTATACACCCAAATACATTTTAGGTTTAGAGCTTTATATAATTATGAAAAAATCTTACATAACATTACCCATCTATTTAAGTGATTATTTTCCCCACTATCATGTCTTCATCATATCCCAAATAAAATCCATATAGACATATCTTAATAAAACTCTTTCTTTATAACCCAGGGAAAAGAAACAAAATATGGCGAGAAAAAATGATTCGTAAGTGTAAACAAAGTAATTAAAAATAGAATATCTTTATTGAGATAAATAAGAGCATAAGTGTATGAGAAAATATTCAATGTGCATGAAAATTAGAGAATTGAATTCATGTCTATCAAACCCATAGTAATTAACCATGTGACATGGTATAAATATTTAATAAAGGTAAGATTCATAATATTGAATAATCATGAGCCATGTGATGTCCATCTTGATAAAATGAACAATTAAAACATATAATATGTATATAGAAACAATTTTCATATCATGGAACACTATTTTCATCTCCCATGTTTAATCATGTTATAATAAATGTATACTATTAAATTTTTTTTGTATAAACCTCTCCGCATAACTCCCCCTTCATACCTTTAAAGATATGAATCATTACTCAATGTATTGAGGAGTTGTATCGGGATCTCCCATCATATAAGCTATATCAGGATCAACCATCATATAATATGTATTAATATCACCCATAATAATTTATAAATACCAGTTATATTATTTCAATATAACACATGTATGATTTCAATTTCACCACCCAACTATTAAAAATAACATTCATTTCATTGTAGCTTGATTTACCTGAGGAAAAGAAATTATTTTCATGATAATCTATTTAAAAAATTCATAATCCATAAATAGAAAAAAGATGAATGGTTCCACAATAAAATATTCCCAAGGAAGTAGGTGAATAATTAAGGTATATTAATAAATATAAAAACAACATTAAAAGAATATTGAAAATATTTCTTAAAAAATAGGGGAAACCCTTTTCTTCTACTACCTTTAAAACTAAAAACTCACAAAATATTGATAAATGGATATTTTTTGTAAATTATCATGGAATAATATAAACTAAAATTCATATAAAATAATATTTATGAGGGTGGAATAATTAATTCATTCAATAAAAGTTAGAAATACACATTCACGTTAAACTTTTACAAAGATAGTCAAAAGTGACCCATATGGAAACATTAATAAATTTTCTTTTAAACCCATTAAAAAGAAGGTAAAATATCATGTAAAATTACTTTAAGAATCATTTAGGTTTAGGAATAAAAATTCTTGAAATAATATAAAGATCATTGAGGAGGAAGTTTTTTTGAAGTCCTTCAAAAATCTAAAGTAATGATTTTAAAGAAACCCAATTTCATGGTCTTTTAAAGAAAAAAATCATTTGAAATAAAAAAATAAGGAATATAATATACCATGAATAAAAAAATACTCATGAAATTATATGTAATTATTTATTTTATACTCCATATAAATAAATATAGGTGCATCAATAAAAACTTGTTTCAAAAAGGATGTTTGAGATGAGAAACCATTACCACTTGGGTAATATTTGAATAAATAATTAATTGAATGAAATAATTAAAAAGGTTCTTATTAATCCCTTAATTTACGTGATAAAATATATTAAAACCCATTTATGGGTAAATAATAACCCCATATGAAATAAATGATGGTGCATAACATGAATTATGTCTCAATGAATATAAATTGAGACAATGATAACCATAGCAACTTTTATAACATTTGAATCAACATATCATCAATGGGGGAAATTAAAAGGAACGTTAAATATCCTGATAAAATATTAATTCATTATATAATATCTAAATAGTAATAACATACACCTTATATAACTATGTTGGTTCATATTACAATACATGAGTCAAAAACAATATAGAGATAAATAATCCATACAAACATTTTATCATTGAAGATATAATTAATCAATGAATTAATTATGGGTAAAACATGTAAAACAACATGAAATATATAGAAATACAATATAATAAAAAAAATTCACTTAACATATAATCATTCCATAACATATTATATTAAGTCGAAGTAAATCCCAATGAATGGAAATTGATTTTGGAAACCTTTTACCTCATGTCCAAACATGCTATGTATGTAATTTATTTCATATATAATAATTATTTATTAAATTATATAATAGTTTAAGAATGATTATTAGGTTTATTCTCTTATAAATAAACTGTATAATTTATATATATTAGTAAAAATTTATTTACAGGATTGGTTAAGTCCATGTCGGGTGTTTTGAGGATGTTTAGTTCATAATTGAAAAATGACTTTTATAGGTCAACTGTGGACAATGGGGTAATTATTTCATCATATTTAGAATGTTATTAATAAAATAATTATTTTTTTGAACATTAAATAAAATATTATAACCACATGTGAAATACATACATGAATAAAAAATTAAATCAATTCATTTATGAGGTTATCCACATATACAGACGAATGGAGTTATCATTTTCTAATGAATGGAAGGGAAAGGAAATAGATGATATCTTTTCTCTATATAATGATAATAAATTCATGAATATATATATATATATTAAATCCATCATTTAAAATATATATGAGAGGAATTTATGGAAAATAAAACACATATATAATATATTATTTGTCTACACAATTCATGTAACACAACAAATTATCAAAATAATCATTACTATTATATTTTTGAAATCATTTTATTGGTTTTTCTATTTTATGAAAAAGAACTATATAAAAATTTATTTCATCAATTAAAATTAAAAACACATTACCATCATAAAAATATTAATTCATCTTCAAAATAACAATTTTTATCCATTCATAACCTATTTTGATCTCTTTCAAAAATTATTATAGATATTAAAGATAAAGAATATAAATTTTGAAATTTTCCTTAACTTAAAATAATATAATGGTATTTATCAAAAAAAATGGTACTAAAATTTAATATCTTCCAATATTTTATGTTTTTAGATGAACTCCACTCTTACCAAAATTTAAAATAAACAATTAGGGTGATTCTAAATTCATTCCACATTAGGTTTAACCATATTTAAACTATTTTACCCTGTACTATGGTGACCAATTTTACCATGGATAAGATTAATTATAACCAAAAACAAGTTGTTCTATCTACTAAATTTGGAAATTCTATTTTAAAATATGAAATAATTTTTATCAAACTCAATTCTTATCGGTAGAAAAAATTATATTTAATATAAACCTGTAAAAAATGACAACAAATGGTTTTAGAAAAAAATTATTTTAAGTATAAAAAATGGTTTTATACCAAAATTATGAATAATTTATATTAAAATAAAATTAATTTGACAATATTTAATCTAAAATAACAAATAAAATTTTAAAACCAATTAAAAACAAATGGGACTTTGGGAATACCTGAAAATAAAAGATAGTTTTTTATAAAATCAGTATTTTTCTCTATTCACTAAAGAATTTTTTTTAGACAAATTCCAAAATTTCATAATAAGATAATTTTTATGTGATTATTTAACATATCATATCATTTTTTAATAAAATAAAATTTACAAAATTAGAATTAATTAATTATAATATTCACCCGCAAAAAGAAATAATACCCTTTTAGAAGCAATAAATGATAATTAAAATTTGATTTCTTATTTTCTATGATTTATCAATAAATATTTATTGAATATGAACTTTATCAATATATATATATATATATCATAAATCTATAACTTATATTCATACCTTCCAATTAAATGTTTAGGTTATAACCATCATATTAAACTGATATAATTTCACCATCGTTAAACCTAAGTGTTGTGTGTCGTGTACACTAATGAACATAGTGTTTTTTAAAATATTATGGTGACGTATTCTGCCTCATATTAATAAATATCATCCATGAAATTTTAACATGAACATGAAAACCAACTATTTAACATTTTAAAATATATGTTTTTGGAAACCCACATCACAAAAAGGATTAATAAGTATTCATTTTGAAAATAGAGAAAGGTAAATATGAATATCATCTATAAAAAAACATGGATTTTAAATAGGATAACTTTAGTGGGATATGAAACGATTAACATGGAAGAAAAAATTAATGTTCAAATAATTATAGATATTGATAGATAATATTGATCTCTAGAAAGTAAATGATCAAAATAATGTAAATGACCATAAAACCATAAATCAATAAGGGATTAAGAAGACAATCAATTCCTAAAAAAGTCAAGGTAAAAATATAACTTTTTAAGTTGAAGATATCTTTCCTAGAGTTATGGAATTCCTTTTTCATATAGACTATGAACATAAAAAATATACTTAATTTTTTTCAAATCCATAAATTATATTTAATCATTTGGGTGCATGTTTCAATCAGTTTCCAACTTTATCTCATATATTACTCTAAATAATGAGTATAAATATTTAATTCCTCAAGCACTATAAAAAACATATTATTGACCACTACGTATGTAAATGGATGAAAATATATTCTTCTTATCATTAATAAAACCAAATAATTACCACATTGTATAATAATTCAAAAATAATCCATTATATAAAGACAAAAAAAACCAATCACCAACACATTAATAATAACCCTAAGGATTAACATAGATCGTTACATAGATATCTAAAAAATAAAACTCTATGAAATATATTTTCCAAAAAATAACGTAAATTACTATAGAATCATATAATGTAGATAAATTTGATAAAATAATAGGAATCAAATTTATATACTAACATGAATGGTTATCATTATCTTAGTCATAAATATCTCTCAATTTTTTTACCATAAAATAAAAATCACTTTTTAACCATCCCGATTAACCCAATATCCAATAGTCAATAATTTCTTTTCTAGATTATACTTTCTAAAACCCTATAAAAGGATCAAATCACCATATGGTTTAATAAAATATGACCCAAAAATTAGAATTTTATCTATCGAATATATGATCATCTTTAAACTTATAAAACCATAAAAGTATACATAAATATAATGTTATCCTCTCCAGAAAACATATTAATCTATAATGTAATTTAAAACACTAATCTAATACCAACTACAACAGTATCGATCATTCACGCATGGATCTGATGATAAAAATATAATCCTTAAATTTATATCATTGGAACCAATAAATGGAACCCATTTTTCTCTTTAAAAAACATATGACCTAAAATAAGAATACTGGATCAATTACATATCAAAAAAACATTTAGGTTGCAATTTTTGAGAATTAAGAAAACCATTTACCTAACATTACTCATGTCTTTATTGGATCATCATCCCACTATTAAGTCTTAATAATATCCTCCATGAAACCCTTCTAGAAATATCTTACTTAACATCTTTCTTTATTACTAGGGGAAAATTAATATAATAAGGGTGATCTCTAATAGTCAGTAGGGATAAACATTGATATTAAAAATTTATCATCTCTAGTGAGCATAGGATGAGCATAAGGGTACACAAAAATATTCAAATTGAATGAGATATTCATAATATAATTTATCCCAATAAAAACATAGATAATTAAACATATGAAATTTTATAAAGATTTAATAAACACAAGAGTCATAAGAATTAATAATAATGATCCATGTGATGTCAATCTTGATCCAAGGAACCATTAACAAATGATAAAAAGTATATTGATTTTTTTTTGTATTTTGGAACATTGTTTTCATCACCCGAGTTCAATGAAGTTATAATTAACTATATTTGAGTTAAATTCATAGGAGAAACCTCCAAATTTAGCAACCTCTTTATTAAATTTAAAGACAAAAATACTACCTAATGTTTGGAGATCTATATCAAGAACACCCTCTATTAAAGCTATATCAGGACAGCCATCATATAAGTAATATTACTATCACCTTTTAAAATATATAATTTCAAAGTACTATAAAATAATATAATACATGAAATCTTTAATTTTTATTATAAATATTTTAAAAACAACTTGTATTCCTTTATAGATTGATTTACCCATTAAAAAACGAGTTCCAGGATAATTTGTTTAAAAACCATCATAATACATCCCGATAATGGATTTAGATGGTTTAATAAGATCATATTCCCAATGAAACAAATTAATCAATAAAGGAAACTGTAATAGATGAAAATACCATTAAATAAAAATTTAAAACATTTCTTTGAAAATTATTTAATACCATTTTCTTTCAGGAAATTTCAAAACAAAGAATTAAAAATATATATTGAGAAAAGGATTTCATATTAATATAATATTGGATAATTTTAATGTAAGATTCAATGAAAATAATAGTTATGACATTAGTAAAATCTATTCATGTTGTAAAAGTTAAAAATATACATTTTTTAAACTTTTGTAAAGATATTCACAAGTGACCCAAGAAGAAAATATTTATAAATTTACTTTTAAAACAATTTAAAATATATTATAATGACATAAAAAATAAATTTATTAAATAATTTATTTTTATAAAATAATATTATAGAAATAAGATAAAGAACATGGAGGGAGAGTTTGGTTAAAATTCTTTAAAAACATTTAAACAATGTTTTTAAATAAAGAACATTTATATCCGTTTAAAACAAAAAACCAATTGAATGTAAGAAAATGAGAAGTAAAAAAATACCACGAGTATAATAATAGTCATTATATCTTATTTTAAGATTTTGTTACCCATATAAATGGATATATGTGAATCAATAAATATGTCTCTCAATGAAGGAAGTTTGAGATGAGAAACCCTTTCAACATGGGAAATACTAGAATAAAAAATCCATTGAAATAATGAGCATAAAATGATTATATAAAACCCATAATTTATATTAAATAATATTTTAAAACAAATTCATGTGGATATAATTACACAATATAAAATAAATCATGGTTCATAACATCAAATATTTCTCAATGAATTGAAATCGGGACCATGAAAACCCTTTAAACTCTTATAACATTTGATTAAATATTTGATAATACAGTGTAACTAAAAGGAACTTTAAATATCATGATAAAATATTTCTCCATGGTATTACATATCAATAGGTTGTATATACACCTAATAATATAAAGTAGGTTCATATTAAAAGTCATTTATCAAAGAAAAAACAATTGAGATGAAAAATCATTACAAGGACCCTATCATTTAAATTATAATTTATAAATTAAATGATTATGTGTAACAACTATAAAATATAAAAAATTTTAAATACAACATAATAAAATCAGAAGTCATTTAATCCATAATATTTTCCTAACATTGTCAATGATGAATAAATACAGCCAATGGATGGAAAATGAGTTAAGAAACCGATAACCTCACGTCCTTACTGGCTATGTACATCCGTAAACTCTTGAACAATAAATATATATTAAGTATTTTAACTATTTAAGAAAATTTTCTTGATTAATTCATTTATAATGGAACCATTAATATCATTTATTTTAATGATATATTTAATTTCATAATCAGTTATGTCCACGTCATGTGTTTTGAGGATTTTCATTTCATAATTACAAAATAACATTGGTTGGTTTACTATGGTCAAAGGGGTCATTGTTTTATCATATACATTATTTTAATTATGATATAATGATCATTTTTTATATGGTAAATAAAATTTTAGAACAATCCATGAATGTCTTACATGAAAAATGACTCTCATCCCTTTTTGTAGGTGGTAATCTAGATGTTCACACAAATGACAATAACATTTTATAATGGATGGATGGGATATGAAATAAATGATATCTTATCTTTCTATAATTATAATTATTTAATTAATAACATAAATATAAATTAAATCCATAATTATAATAAACCCCAAGAGGTTGTGATAAAATAAAACAAATCAATAATACATTATATTTATCAATAAAATTCCTAGCACATCATAAATTACCCCAAAAATATTACATTTAGTGTTTTTAATACCACTTACATGATTTTTCTGGTTCTTCCACAAGCACTATATCGGCGTTGTGTATGAATTTAGTGTAATTATTTCATCATTAAAAATTAAAAATAATTTTCCATTATAAAAAAATTCCATCATTAAAATAGAATTTTAGAACCATTCAATACCATTTTTTGTCTCTATCACAAAATATTATTGATATTAAATGTAAGAAAGATATATTTTGGTATCTTCCTATACTAAAAATAATACAAAGGTCTTTTTCACAAAAAATGACACCAAAATGACATGTTTTTTAATATTTAAAGGGGTTTGTGGAAATACACTCATCCAAATGATTAAAAGATAGTGTTATGGTGAATTTAAATCCGTTTCACATTAGTTTTCACCATATTTAACCCGATTTACCCTCTACTATGTTGATAAATTATACCATGGTTAATATTTATCATGAACAAAAATAAAATTGAATTATTAATCAATTCTATACATTCTGATTCAGTATATGAAATCTATTTTATCAAATTAAATTATTATAAGTGGTAAAAAATACTTTTAATATAAACTCACCAAATTTGATGAAGAAAGGTTATCCATAAAAATGAATTTAATTATAAAAAATGATTCTACAACCAAAATAATAATAATGTTGATAAAATGACATTAATTGTATTATATTTAATCAAAAGTAATTAATTTATTTTTAAAACAAATTAAAAATTATTTTCATTTTGTAAATACTTGAAATAAAACACCGTTTTCTAATAAATCGGTATTTTTCACTATTCACAAAATAATCAATATTTTCAGAAACAAATCATAAATTCCACCATAAGATTATTTTTATATTATTATTTTCAAAATGATGTCATTTTTTATCAATTAATATATATAAAATTAGAATAAATTAATTATAATATTTTCTCACTAAAGGTAATAAAACCCATTTTTATAGAAAACATATTTCTGTGGCATAAAATGATATTACTAAAAATAGAGTAATTATTTCTAAATAATTTTTAAATAAATTTTTTGAGAAGGAAATTTATATATATATTTCATAATGTACTCCTATTCATAACCACATATTAAAATATTAGGTTATAATAGTCATACTTAAATGATAATATTTCATTGTCATCAAAGTTTATTACTGCATGTCACATGTGGTATCAAACATTGCGTTATTTTAGAATCTCAGAATATAGCAGTTTGATATGGAATGTTCTAGAGTTCTGAAAATTGATTTATGCCTGAATATATACATTTATCCAAAATGCCTTCTTCTAGTCATCTTTCCAATTTGACCCTTCGTATAAACAATTTTTATTTTCAACACAAATGTCAGGGTTCCCTTGTTGTATACATTATATTTGTTTTCGTGATATGAGTATCCAGGAACACAACCATAATTTGAATTGGAATAAAACTTATCTAAATTATACATAGTTTTTATGATTAATAATTTCCATCTAAATCCTCTAAAATGTATTAAATTTAGATTACATCTTTTTCAAGTCTTGTTTTGAGACTTCATATGAATATGACTTTCCAAAATATTTTTTGATACATAATATTGATAGATAATTTTGATATTGTTATTTATTCACATTAGTTTATTCCACCTATTGAATCAAATTTATTCATTCTCTACAAAACTCTATTTTTATATAGTGACATTAGTTTTGGGAAATTCTGAGAGTATTCATTCTCCTTGAATATTTTGTGTCAAATTCTTTTTTTGGACCTCACCACTATTATCATTTTTTATTTACATTTTCATATATATATTCTTTGTTTTACTATATTAGAGTATGCAGTAAGAGTCCCAATATTGTGAGTGTGTAAATAATCATAATAAAGGTAGGAAAAAAATTCTGCTATAAAAAAACTATACCTCTTCTCTCCAAGAATTTTGATATGTTTTTTCCCATATCGATTGAGATGAACAAACTAAAGTGGTAATATTGAGTTAAATTACATAATTAACATGAATGAAACATTATAATGACATCCATATATATAAGGATCCTAAAATATATTCTTTTGATTTTTTTAAGTGTGATTTTGTAAAACTCTTTGATTCTTAGCCATCATGTATAGATTTTTGAATTTGAAACACCCAATACTCATGTGAAATAAGATACATGTTTTACTTTATAGTATTCAAAAAAAATTATGCTTCCCTATTAGACAATCAAGGATAATGGTGTACACATTATCCTAAAAGAGTCCTATTACCATTCCCTTTTAATTTTCCCCAAAAGTGACAGTGTCTGTATCACATATACTAAAAGAATTTAAATTCAATGGATCTTCATTCATGTACCTTGAGTACTGACTATCCATGTACCATATTTTGTTTATGATACACCCATGGTTTTTTTCCTTAAAATATCAATCAATATATTTTTTTATTGGCCATTATAAATTTCGTACAATTATATAAGACATACTTCCTTTAGGATCCAACATATATTTTATAGTAGAAACAAAAAGGAATATAACATAAAGAGATTTACAGATGGATTCATTGGTATATCTTTAATATAGTGGGTTTTTAAGAGGGAATTAATTATTATAATGAGCATACATTCTATATATTAAACATGTAATTTATGAAATTCCACCATTAGGAATCTTCCTAAGGAAACTCTTGTATTATTTTGGAAACTATACATCATAATAAAAACTATTCATAGTCTAATTAATTCTCTATAATTATATCATTTTGTATTAATTCTCTCTATTGTTTGTGAATTTTGACAAATACTCATTCATTAATCCAATATTATCATTATTCTTCTCAAACGCACCATAATATAATATAATTCTTGTATGAGTAACCTAACTTAACATCTCATCCTCTTATGTAAAATTCTTATTTTGATCAATAAATTTAATATGAGTGTCCTTGAGTCTCTTATATAAATCCAAAATATTAAGAATATAATTTTAATATTTATCAAGTATTTCATGTAACTTTTATTTATTAGAAAATACAAATTAAGGACCATTGTTTGAATCATAATTAGAATTATAACAAGAATCTATTACTTCATTAACATGATCAATTATAAATTGATTTGTATACTCTTTTTCTGGTTTTAATTGATCACTTGAATATGTGTATTTATTATATCTTTATGATGCCTTCATTTATAATTTCACCTTTCTTGAATATTTATTTTCATTTCACTTTTTTCAACGTTAGATTGTTTTCTTTGATATTCCATTCCATAATTTATTTGAAACAAATTGAGCTCTATAAAATTATAATTGGAATTACAATTAACTTCACTTTTCCCTCTCTTATTATCCCTTTTACAATCCCTTTGAGGATGAAACTGCAACCTCTCTTTCTTCCTTATATATCTTGGAAAAAAATTTACTATTTGACATGCCTTTTCTTGTTTACATTAATATGAATCATAATTATTGGAGTTATAATAGACAATACTCATAGATTTAAAACAAAATGTTTCCCTTCTTAAATTTTTCTACATATATTATATTCTCTATATATAACTTAATTTAATGAAAGGATCCAATTATCTAATCTATTTTATAATCATTAAAATTATTACACTCATTTATGACTAACTTTTTATCTTGATACTTTTCAGGTGATGTGATTCAACGAAATTTTACTCTTCACTTTATAGTATTTTGGTCAAGAACAATTTAAATTGAATATAATTTAGTGTAGTAAACACTTCAATTTTCTTCCCTAAAGTTTATAATTTTAGTTGTCACAAATTTACGTTTTAATATGGGTGTATAACTAAAAATTGTATGAAAATATTAGGAAAGTTTAACTATGGTGAGATGGATCAATGATTGGTCCAATGGTAGGTCACCAGTGTATTTATTTCATAATACCTAATGATTAATATTTATTATATTGGATATTACTGAAAAAATATAATCATGAATCTCACACCTTTAGTTTTTAGTTATGATGAATTATAGTAAACAATAATCATTATAAACTATAACTGATTTCCTTGTTTAGGTGGGAGTTTCATTAAGTTAGCCAACCCTATAATGGAAGACTTTCCTATAACTGTTAAGTAACCTTCCAATCAGGTGGTTGAGATCTAGAACAACTATAGATGCGATCTGTTCTTCCATACATGTGATGGAAATCACAAACAAATCACCACTCAATCACTCATTTTTTTGTATATACGATTAATTGAGTATAGGGAGAGAATGAATTAATAATCAATAAAATAACACTAATAAAATATATATTGACTATGATTTCATTAGAGATTATCGAGGCTCCATGATATTGGGTTTTTTCATAATTTTTTGGTGAAAGAAATTCTATGGGTGCAGAGGCTAAAGATGTGACCATAGGTTTCTCTTTTGTTAGGTGATTCAAAACCCAAACAATAAAACTTTAGACAAATTCTGCTATGCTAGTTAATCTCCTTCTTGAGAAAGGTGAGATTCCTTGGGTGTTGGTTTAGATGATCAAGTACTACATGAATTATTTCAACCATTATATTTTAGTCATACACACATGTCATGAAGGGATCTATACATATGATTTGTTAGATATCAAAGGTAGACCGGGGGATAGATTGATTATTTACAATATCATGGGGTCCCTTCCTAATTATTGTATGTTTATTGTTATAAATTACACCCTTGGGTTCCATTAATTACATGCCCCTTGATCCCTTATGTCATGGGATGCTTTTCTGCTTTGTTATTGAATAAAAATTGAATTTTCAATCAAAGAAATTTTATTGGAACATAATATAACACTATGCTCTCAATCACTAGTATAATCAATAATGAATGGTTTACCCTTATATGTGAATTATTTCAACTATAGACAATAATTATATTTAATGTAAAAGAATTAATTAATGTATAGTTAAACCAGAAAAAGTCCCCAAGTAAACGTTTTGATTACCAATTTATACGTTTATCATCTCTTATGAGTCTATACACATTTCATTGGGACAATCTAAATAAGCTCCACATGGCATGTACAGTTCTTACAAGAATTCATGGGTGAGGAATACACTTCTTTGATCTCAATAGATTTTATCTTTCCTAAGGATCTCATAACACATATACTCTTTCCCTAATTTATTTAGAAAAAATGAATGGAATATTCCTTGGGTCCCCATACTCCATACCCGTTCTATACATGGCCACAAACTCAATCCTTGTATTATAGTGCATAAATCTTTTGAATTTAATTATAAAATACCCTTAAAAAGTCTTTTGGGGGTGCACAAACTCCTAAATAAGATATGGTTGTTTTTTATCGATTTAAAATATTTTTTGAATTTTGATCCCTAAGCACCTATCAGCATTATCATAGCCTATGTTGGAACCTTACATACCATTGGGTAGAAAGTATAATATTTTTTTGTTTCCTATGGGGTAATTTTAGATTGTAGATTTATCATTTATTAGGAAAAAACTTCATTATAGGTTGAATATATCATTGAGAGGTGAATTATGTCACTTTATATCTTTTGTATCCTCGTGAAGTGATGCATTTAAAATTGGCTCATGAACACAGTCTCATTTTCCAAAATAATCAAATTCCTCTAATAAAGGATCAAAATTTTGATAGCATTGTGTTATGTTCTTAACATGCATTGGATAATGTCCTTATATTGGGTTACGAACATGGGTTTTTCTAGATTTAGTAACAGAATGTTCGATATGATGACATATTGGGTTGTTTATCCATCATTTCACTAATTAGGGAATTGTTCCAGTAAGTCAATAAAATTATTATTAATGATAAATTTTTATCTCACTATAAAGAACATGATAATACATTAATGTGAAAATACATAATGTTTCTTTATGTTGGTACACAAGATAACATTGGAGCATGACATAACACTATAATGAAAATGATAGATACACTGCTAATTTTGAATATTCTTAAGTAGTAACACGATGTTATATTGGAATAGTACATAGTCTCGAGGGTTAAATATTGAATCTATATAGACCTATTAATGTACTATTGAATCCTAAAATGGCCATCATTCTATTGAAAATGCTATGTGTATTATTCAGCACATTATAAACATTTTCATCATATATGTAATTGATTTATTCATATAATACATCCTATAATATAGAATCGTCCAATAAAGTTGTAAATAAAATGATTATACGTGTTTTTCTATTCATTTTTCCCAAAATAATAACTAATAAACAATTTCAATAATTTACCTAATTAAACAAATATTATTCAAAACTAATGAAATGAAGAATTGCACTAAAAATATCATAAAATTCTTGTTACTTATGTGAAGGAATAAAATTAATATATTATGAATTGTATATGATGAAATATTTTCATAACTTAGTGTCCCCACAATTGAATTATTATATTTCCTCAATTAATCTATTGTAACATAATAAACCTAGATAGGGTGGGGTAAATTAGGGTGAATCCCAATCAATCATTTTCTTACTTACGAACCCCTCAGATCTTATTCCCTTTTAAAAGGACCACACATCAACATATATTCATATATAATTCACCCAAATAAAATACCATGTACATAAATATAAAATAAAACATGCAACTTAACATGGTTCACACACATTGGGCTATATCCAAGAAGCATACACTAAACATCATGGGGGTGTACAAACAAATACACTACAACTCAATATTTTTAGCGATTAGAGAATTTAATTGAAGTCACTACTAAAAAAGAATAATTTTATTTAATTTTTATGGAATATCTCATATACGCCAAATGGTTACTTCCTTCTCTTCTTTTATGCACTACTCAAGAAGAAATCTCAATTTATGAATGTATGTATCTTCTTAGTTTTTAATACAAAGGTTAGTTCATTATCAGTATGTAGAAATGATGTAAATTTTATCATAATTCCATAAGTAATTATCTAATGAATAATATTGTTTGTCACAATTTCCTAGCCTCTATATAATCAAATCCTTATTAAAAGTGTTAAATCTTTCATAATTATATAGTCATCACACAATTACAAAACTCTAGATAAAATAATTCCAGTATAATAATTATCATCTTACTCGTATACACAAGTATTCACAGAAACCTGATATTTAAAAACCTATTACTATATAGATTGAAATAATAATAAGAATTCCCATAATTTAGTTTTTCAATAAATTACATGATGTCAAATATCCTCCTTCCTTCCCCCATCAAGGAACACTTCGTTCATTTTATCTTTATTCTATCAACTATATCTGCTATTCAATATCTGAACTATTGAAAAACAATTATTATTTTATGTATAAATTAATTTAATGATATAATAAATAATTTTCATGTTTATTAATATAAATTATAATTTTATATTCACTATAGTTATTTTAATTAATTTTTTTTAAAAAAATGTGAACAATTTTAATTAAACTCTTTTATTATAATTTTTTATGTAAAAGTTTAATAAATTATTAATTAAATTATAATTTTAAATAATAAATATAATCTTTTTTATCATCTTATCAAAATAAAATTAGGTTAATAATTTGGGATGTTTTCAAAAATTATTGATCTTTCAATGAATATTGAAAAATACCAAGTTTTTAAATAAGTAATCTATTTTAAAAACAATTATGTAATTAAAATGTTAGATTACGTTTTTTATATTATTTTAAATAACCTAAATATTATTTAGTTATATTTAACTCAATTAGTTAATTTTTTAATCTAATTTATACTGTATTTTAGTATATGTTTAGTTTTGGATATGAAAAATGGAATTTTTCTAAAAACTATTTTAAAATGCTTATTATTTCTCCATTTTTATTAATTGAGAAGCCCAAAATGTAAAATTATTTAATTGAAATGTATATATTTTATATTAATAAATATTTAATAAAATTTAAATAATTATTATTAATAGTAATATAGTTAATATAAAATCATCTTTTTCTTGAAAAATTCTCTACTTAAAAATCTGATATTTAATCACATCTACAGGTTTAATTTTTAATTATAATCTGCCACTTCTATGAATTGAATTTGATAAAATTGATTAAATATTTTTAATATTAATAATATATTTTATATAATAATTTCAACTAAATTATTTGTAACAATTAATAGTGAAAATGTAATAATCATTTATCGTAGTTAAGGTAAAAATAGATTTACCAGGGGTTAAATAAAAAAGATTAGCACTAGAGAGACATATAAACTTATATGATATATTTTTATGGAATTATTGAGACCTTATAATGTATAGAGATCTATAGTTGTCCATTTTGGATCATTTTTCATGTGAAAAATTTCGGTACACCGATTTTGTTTCAAAAATTACAATTGTGCCACTCATCTCACTTATAAAAGGCCACCCACTCTCCTCTCTGATCTACCCATTAAAACCTTTTTTTAAGAACAAAAATTCCCAAATACCTTATATACTTCCCTAAAAACAAACTATAATTAGTTTTTTTATCATAAATACATCTTAATCATGCTTTTCATGCTAACTGAATGCGGTTATCAGAAAAATAGGTATCATTCTTAACAGAGAATTTTTATTTTATTTATTCTTCCACCTCTATAAAATATTACTAAATTATGATTATATAATAACAATATTATATTAAATATTATCATATATTATTAGGTTAATTTAAAAACCTAAATCAATCACCTATTCCATCAAAAGGGAAACAAAATCATCATTCTTGTGTATGGAAGACTATCACCTCAGAAACCGACTTGATTTTTTTTGTCATCACCTCTCATGGATTTTTATAATGATCCATTTAAAGTATATATATGAAAATTTTAACATAATTATAATTATAATATTATGATATCACATATACCTTCTGTATATACAGTAGCCTTTTAACTATATTATTACATGATTTTAAGAACAATTAATATCCATGAAATACAAATTGGGGAAAAATTCGAGTGTCTTTGGAATACTATGTTAATAATTAGATAACATGGAACTATAATAAAAAATTATTTTATTAATATCCATAATTATATACTAAATCCCTCTGATATCATATAACTTTTAGTGTATCCTAGGGAACATATAAACAAAAGGGATGATCTAAAAATCCAAGTGAATAAACATGTGAATGAAGCATAACACATGAGTTAGAAGGTATAAAATAATAGCTTAAAAATCATGAATCAAGAATAATCATATGGAAAAAAATTAATAAAAATAGAATCATATGATCATGGAAATATTTTAATATGGAAGCAACATATAACATGACTAAAACATGAGTCAAGGCTAACTACCAAGACTATATCAAATGGTGGAAAAAGCCCCATAATGGATTAATATTACTCCTTAATCCCATTCATGAAATATCATGAGACAAAACATTACCCAATGCAATAGAGTGCAACCTGGGTGATCCCATCATAACATGTACGTGAATATTTCTCTCACATAAATAAATAAAGTGCAATGAATTATTATATGGGTTCACCATGGAAATAAATGGGTTTTAGAAACATATCATACAGCATAACGAAAGATTGTATCAAAAATGTATCAATATAATTCGGTATTAAATAATTTAAAGAAAATTATAAACTGAAACTAATAATATATTGTGGATAATGATTTCCATCTAATTTGATTACAAGAAAAATATACTTTAATTGACGTTGGAAATGAGCCACATTAGTGTCATTTAAGGGAAAAAATTAAAGAGTATTTAAAGATGAAAAGGTCATAATGGTTTATATAAAACTAAAAATGTATTAAAATAATATTTAATATTGAAATAGAATATTTCATAAAAAACTGGTGGACTAAAATATTTCATGTAGTGTACTAGAAAAACAGTAAGAAATTGAAAAGTTCTCTTTAATTTGGTTTTCTTATCGAGAGGAGCTGAGAAGGGGATCTTTTTTAAAATGTATTTATACATCAAATGAATACCAGTTGAGATTTATACACATTTTTGAAACATATAAATATAATTTTTTAGAATTACATAATAATAATTAATAAATATGTTGGGGGTAATGAGAGACAAAGTGTAACCCAAGGGAAAAAATTGAGGTTCAGAGAGACCCTTTACCTTTTGTACGAATTCAATATACACTTGCACCTAATGTAATAGATAATAAAGATAGATTAATTAATTAATTTAGAACCACTTATATATGTATTTTACTTATTTTAATTTTATTAAGTCCATTTATGGCCATTATGATGAGTTATAAAGTTCAACTTTGTCGTTTCGAGAGCATTTGTTTTCAAGGATTCATGGTCGGTTTACTTGTTTATAATTATTTAAGATCTTTTAAAATGGTAATAATTATCTAAAATTGAAATTATATAGTATTATTGTTCTTCCAAATGTTTAAATTATCCAATTTATCATTTTTTGGGTTTGAGGATCATCCATTTCATAAAAAGTTAATGATAATTGGTTAGTTTTTTTGGTAGTTTATACAATCATTGAAAACAAGATGTATTTTATTTAATATCATGTATATATATTAGTTATAGAACATGGGAAAATTTATAATATACATATTAAAATATTTCACTACTGGAAATAATATCTATACCAACGGTTTTAGGAAAACTATTAGTATTGTTAACAAATATTGACTTATAACAACGGTTTGGCCAAAACCATTGGTATGGGTTACTAATTTGGACATATACCAACGGTTTTGGACAAACGTTTGGTATAGGGGGGACCTATACCAATGGTGTTTCCCAAACCATTGGTATAGATCACTTATATAGACTTATGCCAACGTTTTTTGTCAAACCGTTGGTATAGGTCCATAACATAGACCCTATACCAATGGTTTTCCCCAAACTGTTGGTATAGGTCCCAAAATCAATGAATCTATACCAACGGTTCTCAAAACTGTTGGTATAGTTACCTGTATTTTTTATGGAATCTTCATGTATAGAACATTAAATAGATCAAAATTTAAAATATTTATGATAATACATATATATATTTGTGAAATTATATTCACAAAAGTCATGTTAGGTTATTGGTAAATTCTTTCTGTCATAAATTGGAGCTACTTGGACCAAAACCGACCTAATGATTCTTTTATGAAATAAATATACCAACGATTTTCAAAACCTTTGGTATAGGTCTATACCAACGGTTTTCTCAAAACTATTGGTATAGACCTATCCCCAAGGCTTACTATCCAATGGTTCTCCAAACTGTTGGTATAGGATATACCATCGGTTTGGAGGCCTATACCAATTGTTTCAAACCATTGGTATAGGGTATTTTTCTAGTAGTGTTTTTTAACAATAATAATGGTTTTATGATCTGAATTTAAGGTGTTAATGGAAAATAAAAAACTCATTATCCACAGAGACTTTAAACCTCTATAACTGGGACAAGAGTTTCATTTATTTGAATAAGAGGAGATGATAAATGGGGTGGAAATAATATATTAAATTAACAATATTATATTATATTTTATACATGATACTAAAGTCATTAATGTATTCTAGAATAAGGATTTTAGGAGAAGGAAGAAAAGGAAATAAAATTAAAAGAGATAGTTTAATAACGTTACCTCTTGAATATCACCTCCTTGAAAGATCCCTAAAGGAATGTTGAATTGTTCTTTTATTAATAAAATTAACTCTTTTTCGTGGGGAAGAGTCTTGGTAAGGTAATTGGGTATAATAATTACATGATATGAGGATTATATGGTTTGAGTATAATGAATAGCAAGGGGAGGTATTTATACGGGGAGAAGTGATGTTTTTTTATAATTATATTCATTAGTTTATTATTTTGGCTCAATAATATCAATAGTGTTGATTCAAGTGAATTAATATAATAAATATTGAATTAGGGCTCAAGATAATTGGTTCTTACATCATCTATGACTCAAAAAACCATTTATTTAGCTTATAATGTTAAATAACATAAATTATCTTATGTCACTATTCCCCAAAAAATCTTACTATTTACGAAGAATCCAAAAAAAAATTACCCTAAATGTTTTTGGCATAAACATTTCAAAAAATGGAATATATTTTATGAAAATAATTTTCTAAATATGATAAATTTAATTTTTAATATTATAATTGATTTGTTTGACCACTTTAAAAATTAATTAAGGCCACATAAAATTATATTATAAATATAATAAAACATAATATTAATTTTTTATTTTATTTTCTATAAATAATCATTCATTTAAATCATTATATTAATTATAATATTGTAAAAATTGGAATTTTACAAAAAATACAACTCATAATTTATCATTTTGAAAACATTTCTTCACTTATACCATTATATAAATATATCATTTTTATTTTGAAGATAACTAAATTTTGATTTATACTTTCATAGGATAGGTTACTATTCAAATGACTATATAATTATTCCTAAACGTCAGATTAAAAATCCAATGGTTAGATTTATAACGATGATATAGGTTCCTTAATTTCTATAAATACCACTTATTTCATTCACTATTCATTCACTTCTTCTTTTGGTCAAAGTTATATATTTTCATCTTTAAAATTAAAAAAAATTATTATCATTATATATTATTTACACTACTTTTTTCATGAGTTATGCCATTCTATTGGATTAAGTATATCCAAATTTTTCCATTCTTATTGTCTTATTTTCTATTTATTGTCCCATTGTAATATTTGACATTCTTATTAGTTTATTTACTGAATAATATTTCAGTAATAATTTATGAGAATGATTTTTTAATTGGGTTCTATATGTTATGTATGTGGTTTATGATATAATAGTGGAAAATCCAATGATATAATTATGGGTCATTAAATTCTTACCCCCATATGAAATTTCACCCCCAAAATTTTGTTTTATGTACTACAGTGAAAACAGGTCATGGTATTTTCCCTTCATCCATTCCTCTGATTCCCATATCACCACTTCAAACATGTGGTTTCTCCATAGCCCCTTGACTATTTTAGTGGTTGTTTTACATATATCATTGTCTCTATAGCCCAAAAACCTAACCAGTTTCTCCATATAAGAGATATTTTTTTCCAGGAGTACCATCATTGAGTTCAGTACATGTGAGAGATCAGGTGTGTACTCCCTAAAGAGAGATTTATGGAATATATCATGCACTCAAGATATGGTTTGAAAAGGTTCTAGCCAATATTTTATATTTCTTACATAATCAATAAACTCAAAGGGGAAATGTACCTAGAACAAATATTTTCATTCTTATAAAATATCATGAACCTCTTCTATAGAGATATGTGGAGGAATAATTTATCACCAAACATAAACAATTAGTCTCATCGACGATTATATGCATACCTCTTCTATCAACATTACATATCCAGGATATTCCACTAGATGGTTAACAACTTTTATAACATTTTATAGAGTGGAAACTAGTGTTGTAAGAGAAATAAACTAGGGTAATTTGTGGATCCCATCCTCCATTGAAGACCATTGAGAATTATCTCAACATGTCTTCCAATTTATGAATAGTATACTTGGATTAGTCATTGGTTTAGGGGTGATTATTCATACCAAAGTCCAACTTATTATTTTATTGCGTGCAAGATACTTTTCGAGAACATAGAGGTGAATCTTGGATCAAAATCTGATATATTAGATAATAAAACTCTATACAACCTCACCACTTATATGATTTATATCCATGCATGTTTTTCATGTGATAAGTCTTATCAAAATTTAATAATTTGACCATAATTTTTATGATGATCTACAATCACCCATATAGAATTATTTCCTCTAGACATCTTCAATAGTCCAGTGACAATGTCAATAGTGATGTTTTCCAATTTCAATGTTATTATTGTTAATGATTTCTTCATTACATTGGACTTTTTCCTTTTATCCTTCACTAGAAGACATACTAGAAACTTGGATGCATATTTTCTGATCTCATTATTCATATTGTCGCACTAATAATGTTCTAGTAGATTTTCATAGATCTTTGTTATCCCTAGGTAGATGGTGAAGGTTGATCTATTTTCTTCATTAAAATTCACTTTATTTATCTCATGATTTGATAGTACACATATTCATGAACCACCTCTTATGACTCCTACATGATCAATTTTGAACACTGAAAATTTCCCATTTCTAATCGATTCCACCTTCTTCTGAATTTCATCATCATTTATTTAAGAATACATTATATTCTATAAAAAGGATATTTGATCAACCATTTTTTAAATTAATGATTATATACCTTCCTTTTTGATACCCATGACTACCATTTTCAAGTCTAAGAAGGTTGGAAACTTCTCAATTCTCGTCATCGATAAAGTTACAGGATCCTTTCTGCTTAGGGCATCTGCTACAACATCTTCTATACTAGGGTGATAGTTGATTGAGTATTCAAAATCATTGATGATACCTAACCATATTTACTAGTGATTATTAATCCACTTCTATTTGAATATATATTTTATGATATTATGATAAGTATATATCTCACACTTCTCCCCATAGAGATAATGCCACCAAATTTTCAAGAAGAATATCATAGCCTCTAACTCCTGATCAAGAGTGGGGAAGTTTTTCTCATGAAAGTTCAACAACCTTGAGGCCGATGCCAGTACCTTGAAAATATTCAAAAGTACACAGTGTAACCCATTCTTTTATGAATCACTGAATAAAACATAGAGATCCCCATTTTTTGGTAGTGTATGTAGTAGTGCACTGATGAGACATTTTTTAACTCTTTGAAGAATTATTCACATTCACTAGCCTAAACAAACATTACTCCCTTTTATGTATTCTTGGTTAGTGGGTTTGATAATATAAAATGTTCCTCATATATTTTTAGTAATACATAGATAGAACAAGAAAACTACTGATCTCCATTATAGATTCTAGCCTAGGCCACTCCTCAGTAGCCTTTGTTTTATAAGCATCCACAAATATTTCTTTGTGGGCGATAACATGACCTAAGAATGATAATTCCTCTATCCAGGACACACATTTACTAAAAATTTCATATATTTTATCCCTTATCATTTTCTTTAGCACAATATTCAAAGGCTCTTCAGGTTCCCCCTTCCTCTTGGAGTATATCAAAATATAAATAATAAATAATACCGCAAATTTATTGAGGTAATATTAAAATAATCTATTCATTAAGCCCATGAAAATTTATGGATTATTAGTGATTGCGAATGGAATCACTATGAACCCATAGTGGCCATACCACATTAAAAATGAACACCTAGTAATATCTTCCTTCTTCACCTTAAATTGGTGATATCCTGAACAAAAGTATACCCTAGAGAAATACTTTTCCACACATTGCAGATAAAACGCGATATTTATCTATAGTACAAGATACATTTTCTATTTCACGATTTTGTTGAGCTCATGAAAATAAATTCTCAGGCACACTGATCAATCCTTTCTCTTGATGAAGAGGAATAGGGCACCCCATAATGAGGCCCTCAAGAATATAAATCCTTTTTCATATTCTCTTATAAAAATTTCTTCATTTCCTTTTTCTCAATGGTTTTCATCCAGTAAGGATTCTTTGAAAGGGAAGAGATACAGGAAAACTTTCAATTGAGAACTCAACCTATCAGTCAAGAGGAACACCAGACAATTCTTAAGGGAACACATCAGTGTAGTCCCTCACAATGGCCATGTCAGTGAACATGATCCTCTCTTTTAAATCAATCATTTGAGCTATATATGTTTCCTCACAATGAAATAATATCAAGAGTGTTGATGACAATTATTAAATATATTCATCCTTCATATTAAACTTTTATATAGTTGAGGGATACCTCAACATTGAAGAGTGATCTCCATTTTTCATTAGTTATTATTGAGTTTGTATAATGAAATAAAATCCATGCCCAATATAGAATCAAAATTTACCACGGGAAGTAAGATGATATTTTCAAGGAGATTTAATCCAGAAAGAATAACCATTGAGGAGTTATATACTTTAGATACATCAATTTTCCCATTCATTCTTCTCACATATAACTTATCCTTAATATTTTTAGGTGGTGTTTTAATAGTACTATTAAAAATTCAAGATATGAAATAATATGTAAAACCAGAATCAAATTGTGCATTCTCTATTCTTTCTTTAATAACCAGTTTACTTATCACCACTTCATTGTTAAGATCCTTCTTAGTAGTAATGATATCATATTTCCCTACTTGTTTCCTTGGGGGTTCTTTTTTTCCATTTTCTCTTAAAATCACGGGCTTAGGGTATTGTATCACATAATTCCCTCATTTATTATAGTTGAAACACTACACTACGTGTTGAGTTTTTTCTAAACCTTCCATTATTCTTCCTCATTGGTGAGATTCTTCAAATACTTGTTCCAATAATTATTTTTATGCCCATATTTTTCACTTGTAAAGCATCTCCTAGTTCCCTTTATACAGTTCCAAGGATACTTCTTCTTGGAAATTTTACATGTGGGATGTTTAGTTTCATTTTAGTCATGGGATTTATCTATTGATCCTCCAATATGAAAATCGATTTTACCCTTTTGATATTTGATCCCACAAAACCATTTAGAGTCACAAATCTCAATCTATTTTTTTAGTGTACATCATACAATCTCTGAATATCTATCAAATTCTCTAATAACTATGTATTTTTTATACAATGCATTAATCTACTAAAGAAGTGATCCACATACCATTCATTGTTCATGAAAAATATAGAGGAATGCCATGAAAGCCTTTTAATGTTTGGCCCTTATGTCCTGATGGATTTATCTTCCTTTTACTACATTATAAGGAAATCCCTCTACATCTTAAAATGGGGAGTCCATGGTAAAATTTATTGAAAAATATTTTCTTGAATCATCCAAATACATGGAATCAATTACATCCTTATAATTTTTGTTTTTGATTACTATCCACCAGCAATCTACATCCCCATGAATGAAATTTACCACCAGTATGGGTTTCTCCTCTTCAGATCATTAGATAAAAAATTATATCATCCCAGTGGATTTAATTCATAGACTTTTGATGAGGGAATTATAAGACCCGGTAATGATAGGAGGTCTTTATCACATAAATGATTCAACTACAAGTAAAAGTTTCTTAGGAGGGAATATAACATAATTAATATAATTATCATTAATTGATCTAGTTGGGCTAGTATTATCTTGATGTTCTGATCTCCCATACCCATAAGGATTATAATATCATTAGGTAAATAATTACATTTCTTATCACATTGGCTATTAGCATGAGTTATCATATTTTGTACCATTATCTAAACAAAGATAAAAAATATATAAAATTAGGGTTCTTTAAAACTTATATAATTGTCATATAAAAAGGAAACCATAAACATGGAGTGAATAAATTATAAATGATAATTATATCATATCTTATGATTACAAAAGTCTAAACATAGGTTATTTAGGGTAATAAGATTATCCATATGGTTATTACTATATTTTTGTATTCCTAATACCAAAAAATAACTTGATTTCCCTCTAATAACAACTTTATGATCCTAGAATTTTCTAAAGATTTCTTGAGATTGTTGCAGGTATTCATTTTCATTTTTTTGAGATTTTTTTTTAACTTGTATGTTTTTGTGTTAATTTGGAAAATTTTAGACGGAATAGGTCCAATGAAGAGTCGTTGCACAGTTTACCCAAACCATTCACCCAGCCCAATGAACCAAGTGAACCTAGGTAGAGGGGATTTTATGGATGTTACATAGTTATTCGAACTGTTTTCCCTATTAGGATTCACCCCCCCCCCCCCATGAGAAGAGGATCACATTAAGGTGCGTGGTTTTGAAAAATCATCACCCCTGCCTAGGAAACCGAACATTTGGTTTTAATTAATTTGGAGAATGGATTCTAAAATCATGAAATACTTATATATCACCCCAAACTATCCATATGGTTTTATAAGAAATTTATATCATCTTTAGGCTCCTGTATTGGTTCCCAGTCCTTCTTGCCTTTGTTCACAGCGATTCAAAAAATTTTCTGATTATCTTCAACTCTCACAGAAACAGGATCTCACCCTAATTGATTCCCCATACTTATCCCATATTTATCCCATACTATGGGAGGATAATTTCATTTGGTTTATATGGATATAGATCTAGGTGGATTATATCTAATCTCTTTGATATTTGATCTTGTTTTGGGATCTAGATCTTATTATTTTTTTGATCCTATTTTTTCTTCTTAAAATAGAGGTTTTCATTAGGTGAGCACCCCTAATCAATCCTAATTTGGGTTTTCTAAATTGAAAATACCATATTATTGATTTCAAGAAGCATGTATGTGTTGTTATATTTCAATCAATACATGTAACAATTGAATCTTTAAATAAACAAAATTATTTATTAATTAATTTATATAAATATTAAATATGGTTAATTAGATGGTGAATTAATAAATGGATTGTTTTTATTGTGGAATTGATTTAATTTATTAGTTAATTAATTGATAAAATTTTATGATTGTTGAACTAGATTAATTAATTTATGAATTAATTGATTGATTGTTTAATGGATCAATTAATTCGATAAGAATTAATTGAAAAATGGTTTTAATGATTTTTTTGACTTCACATTAATGGGTGGTATGAATTAAATATTAAAAAATGGTTGAATACTGAATTTGAAATATTATTTAATGTGATTAAATTATTGAATCATGTTTTTTGGGATAAATTATTATGTCTAATCGGGGTGTGAAATGTTGTGGAATCGGTCAATAATGATTTACCTAGATAATTGTGATGTATTTGAGTTGTATGATTTTTTGATAAATGGGTTATGGGACATGGATTGATGCTTCTAATACCTACATTTTGATAGAAGTTGAATTCTATACCCACATTTATAAATGTGATAATGATATTGGGACATATATTGATACTTCAAAAGGCCACTTGTGTGATTATTTGATAATTGGGTTGTGGGACATGGATTGATGCTTAGAATGCCCATGGGCTCCTATCCATAGAGTTCTAGGACCCCAATGTTGAAATTAGACTATGGTTCCAATTGGATATTATATGAATTGAATTGTTATGATATGTGATAAATGTGGAATTGAGATATGTGATATCCTTTGGGAATAGTTCATACTTTGGCATGGGTAAAAATAGGTATTCAGGGTTCGGGTGTCTTCCGGATCCTGGGGGGTTTATATGGTTAAATAAATAATCATTGAATATTTAAAATATTTACCATATTAATTTTATTTATTCATTATATAAAACTTTTGACATTGTCATTGGATGATATATTTTTTATATGTCATTGGTGGTGGATTACTGAGTTGTACTCACCCTACTCAGGGTTCCTAATTGTTACCAAAAAAATACTTCATGTTTTCAAATTAGTATTAGTGTATCGGTCGAGTGCTATATGGTAGAGTTGGGATGAATCTTAGATGAGGGAACCAGATATAATTTTGGACCTTAGTAGTAGTTGAGAGTGTATTTATTTATTTATTGATCTTTTAATTTTGACACCCTACATTTACATGGTATGACATATCTATAATTTTAGTTTGGATATTATATTCTTATTTTTTGTCATCATGTTATATAGTTTTATCTAGTTATTAGTAATATCATTTGGAAATTTATTATTTATTTATACTATTTTATTACTCTGATAAAGAGGTTATATTATTCCCATGATCAATATTGAACCCTCACTTCTAGTTGGTAGCCTCTGGTATATGAGGAGTTATGTCTCAGTTCATTTGACCCACTGGCTCGGGTCACCTATGTTTGGCCCCCAGGTTGGTACATCTTAATGTGGTATCAGATCCTATTTCTCTATTCTTTTCTTTTTTATTACCACTTTGAAAATGTAGATATGAGAATAGTAGGAGTTGGTCCATGGTCAGGAGATCATTAAGGGAAGTATCTAACCCATGTATGTTGGAGAACCCAAGTACCCATGGTTGGATTTCTATTATTAATGTATGTTATAATAGTTGATGTTATTTCACCTTTTTTGATGCACACATTGTGTGATGTAATTATTGTTTCTAAGATTTTTTGAGATTTTAATCATGTCCTGAAATGGAATTAGATTTGTGTGTTCATGTATCATTCTTGCCATTCTGGATTTATTGTGACATGTATCATTTTAGGAACACAAAGAAAAATGTGTTTTTGTTATTTTTTTTATTTAAAATGTTTTCCTTGTTTGTGTAATTGAAATTAAAAACATTCCTAAAGTGAATTGAAAATTTTAAAATGGATAAATATGTGAACAAGTTGGTGTCAAATGAAACTTTATATGATAATGTGTTTACCCATTTTTAACCACGACCAAGATGTGGGAAGTTTAAGGTTAGTGAGAGTGCCTCAGTTTTGACCATTTAAAGGGCAAAATGAGGAATAGATTCTTACAGATTATTGTGAAACCCAATTACATAAATTTATTAAAGTTGTGTATTTTTCTTAATATATGTATTGGTAATTGAAAAGATTTGCATCGATGATAATTTTTTTTGATGAGATGACAAAGGGTTATTACTGTAAATCATCCTCTAGTGGTGGAACAATAGGCACAAATTGTGAAAGGTGAGGAAGTCTGTGAGAAGATTTGTTATAACTATTATATCTTCATGAAATTAATGTAATGATACCCAAGTCATGTTGTGAAAAGAATAAATTATTTGACATTGGTGTTTCAGTTGCACCACCCTCTGAACTTCACCTGAGATAGTGGACATGAGGTGGAAATGTTTTGTATTGAGTGTATCAGGATGATACATAAACACCTAGGGAAACTTGTCAAAAATGGAGTTAAATTAGCAGTGTACATGTTAATAGGTCAAATAAGTATCCTATGGACATCAAAAAATATGATGGACATCTAAAAAACATGCAGTGTAATGAATTTCATGAAAAGTTCTTGGAAAACTTTTACCCTAAGATGTTGAGATAGGAGAGAGTAGCTGAGATTATAATGTTAAATCGAGGTAGTATTTCTATGATGGAATATTCTAGATTCTACATAGAATTTCATCACATTATTTCATCATTGGAAGGAGATGAGGCCATTTTCGAAAAAAATGGTTTCAGGATGATATTAAATGTGAAATTATGTCTTGGGTCAATATTTAGAGGATGGTGATGTTTTCAAAGGTGGTGAATCAGGCTCCCATATTATATGGGAACCTAAATGATTATTTCAGTGGTGGATGGGTAGTTTCTTCTAGATGACGAGGTGGTACATCCTCCACGATTAGAAAGCAATGCTATGAGATTTTTAGTTAGGGAGATAGAAAGAATAGTGTCTAAGGGAAAGGGTTAGTTACTTAGGACCCTGCAGAACTGACTTATCAAAAGATTGGTTGGTCAAGACATATTAATATACACAATCCCCAACCACCTGTGGAGTTCCGAGAATGTGACAAGATTGAAAATTTATAGAGTTTTTGTAGGAACCCAAGATATATTGGTAATGATGAAGCTACTAAGTAGAATAAATGTTTTGGAATGGGATATTCTACATCGTATCAGTCTACTAGTTGGAATTTTACTGGATGTGTATTTATAGGTGATTGATGGGGTGATTATGGGAAATAGTTCCAATATAAGTATAGGGGTATAGATTAGGGAACTCAGACTATAACCAAGGGAAAAGGGAAATGAAAATTACATACAGTTCAGCCTATACTAGTAGAAAGAGAGGTTATACGATCAATTATTAGATGTTTCATTGTTATAGATTATATTCTATTTAGTGACTTATTTTATATAGGTTCCTCACATTCTTTTATATCTTCTCAACATGTTAATGGTTTGATCCTAGTGGTGGAGTTCTTGAGTGGGGTTATGATGATCAATAAAATATTGGTAGTACCTTTGGTAGACATCTGTTTTTGGAAAGGTTGTTCTATTGATGATGGGGATTATTGTTTCAGATGGGATCTTTACACCATTGACATGTCAAGATTTTTCCTAATTATGGGCATGGAATGGTTAGTATCATACCAATCCCACACAGTTTTTGTACCATAGTAGAGTGAATTTTATGTCTCCAAAGGGGGAAAAATATATTAACCATAGAGAGTGGGATATCCTGGAAGTCTACGCCCGGATAATTAAACATCAATTGGGGGATCTCAACACCCATGTTGATAGGCTATTACTAGATAATGAAGGTTATAAGCCTAATTTATTCCCACCCACAGTGGAAAATGTTTAGGATGTATATATTAAAGACTTAATAGGGCTACTACATGAGAGAGATTTTTAATTTACAATTGATCCCATGTCGAGGTGTGATCTAGTTTCTATTCCACCATATAAAAGGATCCAATTGAGCTTAAATATCTCAATAATTATATATAATAGTTTTTTAATAAGGTTTTTACCCATCCGAGTACATTTCTTTGGTCTTCTTTAGTGTTTTTTTTTCTAATAAGGATGAGGAAACATTATGCTTGTGTGTTGATTTATGGATGTTGAACCAGATGATAGTGAAGAACATATATCCTCTTCCATGTTTTCACAATATTTTTTACTATATTAGGGGATCTTTTGTCTTCTCAAAGACTAACATGATATTAGGGTTTCACCCATTGGGATTTCGACCTTCTAATATGATGAAGACTACTATTAAAAGTTGTTATGGGCTTTATAAGTTCTTCATGATGTCATTTGTGTTGAAAAACACACCAGGAGTGTTTATATTCTTGATGAAATAAATCATCCATCCGTAACTAGATCTTTTTATGAAGTTGTTTTGGATTTCTTATTGGTGTAATCAAAGACTCATGGTAATTATTACAAATGTGTTGACATCATCCTAAGTACACTAAGATAACATTAGATATATTCCAAGCATTATAAGAGTTGATGTTTGATTGATCAGGTACACCTCATGGGTCACATCATCTCAAAGGAAGGTGTGTTAGTGGATCTATAGAAAGTTCATGCATTGGTTTCATGGGAGAATCCCAAGAAGGCTTTCGATATTTGCAACTTTATAGGCATAGTTGGTTATTACTAGAGTATCATCATATAATTTTACCATTTTATTACATGAGTGTTGGGATTGACCAAAAATGGAGTAAATTTTGAATGGTTTGAATATTTTAAGAATTCTATATATGAGATGAATAAGTGTTTGAAAATTATACCAATTTTGATCATGTCTGATCTAGGTGAGGAGTATACAATGTTTTTTAATGCTTCTAGTATTTGGAATGGAGTAGGGATAATGTATAGAGATTCAGTTGTATCGTATTTATCGTGGATGTTGATGACACATGAACGAAAATACTCTATGTAGGACCTCAAATTAGATGCAATTGGTTATGCGTTGAAGTGTTGGAAGCAATATTGAGTGGGAGAAAATTTTACTATGTATACTGATCACAAGATCTTAGAGTATATCCTATCCCAATGAGATTTTAATATATGACAACATAGATGGATTGAGTGTATGTATTCATTCTACATTGATTTAGAATATATTCCTAAATGGGGGGGGAAATGTTACTAACAATTTTTTTAGTAAAACTCAAACTTAGGCTATTCAGGAGTCTAGTGCTGAGTGGAAGAAAATAAATTTACTGGCTGAGATGCATGTTGTGGTTCAGAAGGGTCTGGATCAGATAAGTCTCATATCAGCCTCAATGGAGTCTAATTTTTTTAGATGGATTTGGGATAGGTATTATGAGGATCCAGAATTTTTGTCCTTGAGGTAAATCTTGGAAGGTGGGGAGTCACCATCCCACAAGAAAATAGATGAGGAGGATATCATCTATGTCTGAGGTGTTTTTTTGTACCTCTCTACATGTAGGATGATCTTGTGTGTGAGTTTCATTCCTCAATGTTTGTGGTTCATCTAGATGTGACCAAAATGTACCATGACCTACGATGACATTTTTAGTGACCAAAAATGGAAAAGGAGATTGTAGGGTTTGTGACAAGATATTACACCTATCCACCGGTGAAGACCGATCATCATCAAATTGGTGGTTCAATACATCCATTACCTTTTTCAGTATAGATGTGGGATGTTTTTATAATGGAAATATTGGTTGGTCTCCCATGGAAACTTTTTTTACCAATTTAAAAAGGTAGCTCATTTATTACCTATATGGGAGAATATCACAATGGATCGATTATGAGATATGCGTGTTCGGGAGATAGTATGTCTGCTCATGGTGTTGTAGAGTATTTTGTTATATCATGACTCATGCATTACTTCATGCTTCTAAAAATTATTGAAGAAGGTTCTTAGTACATAGGTTTTACTGGGTATGGATTTCAACGCATAGACAAATGGATAGTTGGAATGTACTATATAGGTTCAAAAGTACATGCTTTGACCATGTGTTATAGACTTTGGTGAGTATTGAGAGAGGCACTAATATTTGGTGGAGTTCACATATAACAATAGTTATCATGTAACTATACTTATGGAACCAAATAAGTCTCTTTATGGTATTACATGTAGATCACTTATATATTGGATTGAGGTAGGTGAGTTCGAGTTATTGGGGATAATTATAATGTTGGAAACATCGGAGGTAGGTTCAGCTGATTTTGAAATTTAGATCATTGGATCAGAGTAGATAGAATTTGTATGATGATAGACATCGATTACACATAGAGCGTTATCATTTATTCCTTCAGGTATCACCTAGGTTGGGTCACCATACGATATAGAGATAGGGTAAGATGGCACCAATGTTTGTTGCACCAATTGAGTTTTTGGAAAAAATCATGATAATGACATACTGATAGGATCATCCATAGAGTTATAGTAATATGGATGACATTTCTCATGTGTCACAACTTTGGAGGTATCACCCTGACCCTTCTCATATGATCAATGTGCATGATTTTGATCTTGAGACATATATATCCTTTGTAGATAATATGATATGTATTTTAGATCACATTAAGAATGTGTTTAAGGGAAAGACTCTGATGATAGTTCATGTATTGTGGAAACATTGGAATTTTCAAGAGGAAACATGGGAGAGATAAATGGATATGCAAACCTATTGGCACGACCATTTTGACATAGAATCATAGAGAATATTGGGATTATATCTCAAGGATGAGTTTTTATAAGGTGGGAAGTTTTCAAGATACAGACATCATCTATTGATGTATCGAGGTTTTTTTCACACACACTTTTTCCTTATTTTGACTATATATTCGTTTGGGTTTTACCTTGGGAAGTTATTTGGTGAATTTGGAAAATTTTAGAAGGGGGAGGAATAGTGGATGGTTTGCACTACATTTTCCCAAACCATGTGCATATCCTAGAAAACTGGGTGCACCCAAGCAGAGGGAATTCTCATGAATGGTGGATGGTTTGTCAAAATATGTTCCCTCTTAGATGTAGTGATGTTCCATCCCCATTATAGAAGAGGCACACAGTTAAGGTTCATTTTTTTGAAAACCTTTCACCCCTTCCTAGGAAACCATATGTGTAGTTTTAATTAATCTAAAAATTGGTTTTTAAATCCAAATCCCTGTAGACATCACCCTATCTCATCCCAATTTGACCTTAAATATTTTATCTAATTTTTTGAGGATCTCAAATGGATTTATTGGCCTTTAAACCTTTGTACATGGTGACTCGATTCCCATATTGAAGATATTCACCTTCCTTGGTAAGTGGATCTCACCCCGATTGGTTTCTCATCCTTCTCCCATATTTCTCTCATATTATGAGATGCTTTTTTCCCCTTTTTTGAGATATAAAGATTTAGGTTTAGTATATCTAACATATTGGATCATGGATCTTGGTTTTTGTTCTAGATCTCATTCTTCATCATGATCTCGATTATCCTTATTCAAATCAGAGACTTCTGTTGGTGATAATTCATCTTAAATCCCAATGTAGGTGATTTATATTGAAAATATCATTGTGTTGATTTTCAGTTTCATCTATGAATTTTTAGATTTGAATTTATAAATTTGATAATTGAATATTGAATTGAATAAATCAATTGATTGATTAATTTATGGAAATATTTAATGGGGTTAATTAATTTGTGAATTAATTAATGGATTATTATGAAAGTGGAATTAACTTAATTAATTTGATAGTTAATTGATGGAATATTAAAATTATGGTATTTTATTAATTAATTGATGAATTAATTGATGTATAATGTAATTGATAAATTTATGTGATATGAACTAATTGAAAATGGGGGTTTATGAAATGTATGACTTTAATTTTATGGGTGATATGAATTGGATATTGATAAATGGTTTAATGGTGAATTTATAATATTATTTCATGTGATTAATGTAGTGACTAATTTTTTATTATAATTAATTTTTATTATAGATTGGAAAGTGAAATGTTGCGGAATGGGTTAATGATGATTAACCTATAAAATTTTGATATATTTAAATTACGTGATCGTTTGATAAAAGGTTTGTGGGAGATGGATTAATTATTTAAATACCCACAGGGTGGTAGATAAGGGATTATTGACCCAAATGCATTCTTGTGACAATGAGTGTGTGACACAGACTACTGCTTCAAAATTCCACTTATGTGATTATTTGATAAATGGGTTATGGGACATGGATTGATGCTTCAAATACCCACAGGGTGCTAGACATGGAATTCTAGACCAAATATGTTGGCATTAGACTATGGTTCCAATTTTCTAATAGATGAATTGAATTGTTATAATTGGTGGTCATCATGGTATTAATATATGTGATATCCTTTGGGAATAGTTCAGACTCCAACACAGCACGAAATAGATTTTGAGGGTTCGAGTTTCATCAGGAACACATGGGTTTAAGTGTTCAAATAAATAATATGTGAATATTTAATCTATTTTTGTTATTTCCTTTATTTATTACTTATATAAAACTACATACATTTTGAATGATTTTATGTAGTTTTAGATGTTGATGGTGGTGACCTACTGAATTGTACTCACACCCAACTCAGGCTTTCAGATTGGTATAGGAATATACTTCATTTTTTCAGGTCATGATAAGGGAAAGAGCCTTGTAATAGATGGATGAGTAGGAATAAAGCTTGGATGAGGGAACAATCCATGATTTAAAACACTCTAGGTATTTTTCAGTTAAATTATTTATTTTTGGTTTTTTCATATTAACAATTTACATGTACTTAGAATGACATATACACTATTTTAGTTTGGATATTTTTTTCATGTTTTTAGTTCTAATGGGATACAGTTTTATCTAGTTTATGGTAATATCATTTTCCTAACTATTATTTATTTTCATTTTTGTATTATTCTGATAAAGAGGATATAGTATCCCCATTATAAATTTTAGACCCTTGTTGCTAGTCAGTAGCCTCTGAAATAAAGGGATGCACGGTTGAGTTAATGTGACTGATTAGAATAGTGTACTAGTGTGTGACACCTGGTTCAAGATATCACAACATAAATAGTCACCCTAGTTTTTTACATATATGATTACATGATTTTAAGGATAATTAATATCCATGAAGCACAATCCAGGGAACAAAAAGTCCATTGTCTTTGGAAGACTAGGTTTTTAATTAGAAAACATGGAACTAGAATAAAAAATCATTTCATTAATCTCCGTAATGAGCTCCTAAATATCAATGTGATCTTAAAACATCATTGGGTAACATGTGGAATACATAGAAAATGAGATAAGTATAAATGCCCAGTAAGGGAATAGGCATAGGAATAAAGCATAATAGATGAGTTTGAAGTCATAACATGATAACATAAAATGCATAGCTCATGAATAAGGATATGTAAGAATAACATATATAACATAGATTAATATGATTATGTAAATATATATCATGAAATAAACATGAGTAATGGATAAATTCCAAACTATATCACATGGTGGACTATGTCCCATAATGGATTAGAATTACTCCTTAATCCCAAACAGGATGTCTTACGAGACTAAACATTGACTAACAAATTATAGTGACATATGGGCTCAACCATATAAAATTTACATAAATAAACATAAAAAATAATGAAATCAAACATAAGGAATACTCGAAAGGCATACCCATTGAAAGGAATGGCTCTCGTAATCATGTCATAAGGAATGACAAAATGGTACATCAAAATGGTATCCAAGAAAGAAGGGATTAAATAATTTATGGAAAATAATAAAGTAAAATAATAATATATAATGAATAATTATGACCAAATGAAATAAATATATGAAAAAACATATTTAGGAAACTTTTGAAATGAGCCACATTAGTGTGATTTAAAGGAAATGATTAAAGAGTCTATAAAGATGAAAAATTCATAATTGTTGAATAAAACAAGAAAAAAACTAAAATATAATTTCATGATAAAAAGATATATTTTATATAAATATTAGTGTACTAAAACATTTTATGGAGTGTACCTAAAAATTTGTAAGAAACAAAGTATTTCTACTTAATTATGCTTTCTTATCGAGAAGAATTTAGAAGGGAACCTTTTAAAACATGTACTTCCACATAAAATGAAGATGAAATGAACTTTATAAAACAATTGGACCATATAAACAGAATTCATGTAAATTATATAAAAATAATGGTGATATTAATTGGGGTAAAGAGAGATAAAGTGTAACCCAAAGGATAAATGGGGGTTTGGTAAGATCCCTTACCGTATGCCCAAATGTGTTATGCACTTGAACTTACCGTCATCGATAATAAAATTATAATAAATAATTAATTAATTAATAACATATTATTTATTTATTTTATTTGTTAATATTTTATTGAGTTCATCTATGGCCATTATGATGAGTTATAAATTTCAATTGTCGCATTTTGGGTGTGTTTGTTTTCATGATTTCATGGTCACATTACATGTGTATAGTTAAGGAACATAGTGTAAAATTGGAATAATTATCTAGAAGAAATATTATATAGAATTAATGAACATATATAATTGTAAATGATCTCATATATCATATTTCTGGTATTAGAAATTAATTTTAGAAAACATTAATGATAATTATTTAGTTCATTTTGGCTGTTTGTATGATCATCGTGAAATTATTATGATTTATTTAATATGCTATCAATATATTAGTTCTAAAACATGAAAAAGTTATAATATATATATATATTTATATTTTAAAATATTATTTAAACATAATATTGGTTTTATGACTAGCCTTGAAGGTGATAATGAAAAACAAAAACTAATTATCCATAGAGATGGTAAACCACAATAATTTGGACAAAAGTTTTCTTTCATTGAATAAGAGGATATGGGAAAAATGTTAGATATGAGATATTACAATAGAAATATAAACTTATACTATATGAATTTAACTAGATTTATTAATATATGATGGGTTAAGGAGGTGAGTAGAACATAGAATAAAAAAATTAAAAGATATGATCTGAGAAAGCTACCTCTAAAATATCACCACCTTGAATGACCCCTTAAGAAAAATGAAATTGGTCTTTTTTATACTAGAAGATCTTTTAAATGGTTATGAGTCTTGGGATGGTAATTGGGAAGAATATTTATAGAATACAAGGCTTATATGGTGTGATTTGAAGGGGTGGAGAGGGGTGATATTAGTAGGGGAGTGGGGGGTTTTTTCTTATTAAATTTTTTAGTTTCTTATATTGGATCAAGACTATAAATAGTGTTGATTCTTATGAATAAATTCATAAAATAGTGATATAAATTTTCATATAGTGTGTTATTACATTAGAAAAGACTAAAAAATACTTATGTTTATCTTATAATGTAAATACCGTAAATTATTATATTTCACTATTCACCAAAAAATACCACTATTTTAGAAAATTCCCAAAAATGTATCCTTACCATTTTTTGATAATTATATAACAAAAAATGGATTTAATTTTATGAAAATAATTTTTTAAATATGATAATTTTATTTCTTAAAATAAAATCATATTTTATTTGAAAACTATCGATGTCAATATTGTAATTGATTTTTTAACCCTTTGAAAATTTAATTAAGGTCACATAAAATTATAATATAATTATAATAAAAAATAACATTAATTAATAAATATATTTTATGAAAAGTGATTTTATTTTAAATAATTTTATTTATTATAAAATTATAAATAAACACTTACATTTTACAACAATACCAACACATAATTTATCATTTTTAAAACATTGATTTACTTATACCATGATATAAATATATCATTTTTGTACTTATTAGATACCAAAATTTTATATTATATTTTAATAGGTTAGGTTACTATTCTAAGGACTGTATTTTTATTCCCAATGTTCAGACTGCTATTCCAATTTTCAGATTTATAATGGTCATATAGGTTCCTTAATTTCAATAAATACCACTTATTTTATTCATTATTCATTCACTTATACTTTCTTTCAAGGTTTCATATTTTCATCATTAAAATGAATATTGTATTATTAACATTATGTTTTATTTATACATCTTTTTTCATGTGTTTTTTCATTCTAGTGGATCGAGCAAATCCAAATTTTCATATTTCTATTATATTATTTTCTATTTATTTTCCTGATGTGATATTTGACATTCTTATTGGTTGATTTTCTAACTAATTCTTCATTCTTAATTTATAATAATAATGTTTTTATGGGGTTCTCTATATGATTTATGTTTTTTACTACATAAGGTGGGAAATTTCATTCATATAATTATGTGTCATTGCACCTTATTACATTTCTTTATGTGGGTTGTATGATAATGTCCCTCGTGTGTACGATGGACTCCCTCATCGTGAAGCGATGTGATTTATTTTTCACTAATGATTTAAATAGAAGGAAATAAGCATTAATTTAATGAATATATGTGATATAAATATCAAATAATTATTATATTAATGTCTTAGTTATAATTATTAAATTATAATATATCATTTTCTTTCATACCATTCCACTCATTGAAAAATAATAACATCGTTTATGCATACGTGTGTACTACCACCTCCAAGAAGAAATGTGATTATTTTTCATCACAAAACACATGGATAATATATATATATATATAAGTATATTTATTGAACAAATATGGTATTTATTATATTATTATAAATTTTAAAAGATAATATAAATCTTATCCTTTTCCCATAATGATCATTGAAAAAAGGAAAGTTACTCATGCGTACATAGTACCTACCATCATTGTGATTGTAACATAGTTCATTTTTCAAGACCATACTTCATTATTGGTGTTAGAAGAATAATTTATTTATAAATATTATAAATATTTCATGTTTTTTATTTTGTATATGATTAAATCATGACCTCTTTGACCATAGTAAACATACCGAAGTCATTCTTGACACATAAGATGAATATCATCGAAACAACCTATGCGATCTTAATTGATTAATTAATCATACATAATAATCATATATTACATGGTAATAAGTTAAATAAAAGTATTAATAAATGTTAAAAGTGTTCTTAATAAATAAAATTATTAACATAATTTTAGTATTCAGGAAGATAAATAACATACGTCTTGAGTTGGACTCACTGTAAGGGTCTTCATCTCTATTTCCTTTTATTGAGGAATATTTTGGTTTTTTGTAGCTATATAATTTTATGCGGTGTATATACATCCCATTTTAATATTTTATATCCTAAATTTATCTATTATAATGATATTTAAACTTTTTTAATTTTATTCCTCCATGGGGATGATTATTAAATTATTGTCAAAATGGTAAGAGACTTTGTTTTTAAAAATCATCATTTAAATTTCCATAAAACTATTTTTCTTCCGTGATTATTTTTATATAATAATTTTATAAATGTTCATATTTTGAAATTAATGTTTTATAAAAGGCTTTTGTTACTTTATTTCAATGGTTTTCAAAAGGAATATTTTTTGTATGTTTTATAGGAAAATGTTTACAAAATATCAAAAACAAATGTTCTAAATTAACATATATGGGGTCAAAAACTATTCGTACTATCATTACCATTATTTTATGTTTTGATGCATTGATAATATTTCAAATTGTATTAAAATTAAAACCCATTTTACTTTTTTTATTTTGGTATTGAAAATTGGGTTCTAAAAGAAATAGGTATTTTGATATCCATACTCATTTTATATATGGGTTAAAAAGTGTTATTTGGTTTTTTATAAAAGGTTCAATTATAAGTTTTTTATTCATTATTTGGTACTGGATAATTAAATAAAAAAATCTTGATATATCTTATATGATTTTTTGACCCCATCATATCACAGGGGTGAGCTCAGTATAGATTATACGATGGTTTGAGAACTATTATAGTTCATTAAAAATGATTGATCCGGATATAGATTATAGAAAGTGTGAGAACCATTATTTCTCTCTAATGAATTGTGAAATAATTACGTTATCTGGGGAATTATATTTGATGTTGGCTGTTTGGTTAAATCATTTTAAATAGTATTGAATGGGTTATATTAATAGGATTCTGTAAGTTTTCAAAAAGTTTTTTAATTCTCCACTGAGGGTTTTAAAGCATTATTTAATATAAAAATATGTGTTCTTTTAATGTTGAAATGTTTTGTTTCATACTCTGAAAAATAATTTAATATAACATTACATGAGTTTTCATGTTTTTTATTCTACTGATGGTTTTATTATTTTTATGTCCCTTACTAAGCCTTTTGTTCCCATCCCATGATTTAAAAATTCTTTCATAGGGTTTAAGGATGGGTAAGGAAATTGATGGTGTCATATTGAAATTCATGAATATTTTTTAGGAAAATATATATTATTTTATTTTAGAATAAATTATGCAGAAAAAATGGGTATTAATCAGAAATATCTACATTGTATTATATAGTTTTGTTTTGAATGATTTATGACCTAATTCTATAAAAATATAAATTTAAAAGATTCTAAAATATATGATAATGATTTCACAAGTTAATACTCAATTTAAATGTAATTTTTTATGTCAGGTTATTATATTTAGCATCATAAGAAATATTTATATAAAATTTGAGGTTAGAACAATGTTAACATAATTCTCTTGAAATATTTTACATTATGGTTATGTTTATATTATATATAATTTAAATATTACCATGTTACATTGACTAAAATATGTTTTTTCAAAATGATTTTTTGAGGGGAAATATGAAATTTGTAGTCGAAAGGCACTTAGATGAAAATATCCTTCCAAAAAAGTATCCTAAGATGGCTGGAACTTGAATTGAACTGTTTGTTTTAATGATCAATTAGTTAAAATAAGTCATAAATGAAGGTGATATACATAATTGGTAGCATCCATATCTACCACAAAGTACCTTGTCAATGGTGTGTTATCTCCTGAGAAAATTTTTATAGAGACAAAAATTTATCCATGTAATACTTTGGAATATTCCTAGAAATATTTTCATAGTATGGTGTTGGGATGATGTAGGATACTATGGCCCAGTGATCACATAATTAATTTTATAAAAATATTAAATATTTCTTTTACACGTGTAGAGTTTGCTTTAAAATGTGGAATATATCATAAGAAGAGTCTTGGATGAGAAATATGATACCATAGATAAATTTGAAACATGGAATTAAACCTAGGTGCATCCTATGGTTGCTTGGTGCAGGACGTTCAGAAGGGGAATCTGTTAGTGGGTTTATTAGATAAATAAATTATTTTAATTTATTTATTTATAACCATAACCCAAATAACTCATATAATTATGCTCGGATGGGAAATATTAGACCACCTTTGAGTTCGGAATGTGGTGTTTACCCTAGTCACAACATAAAACAAGTCGGCACTGGTTGTTCTGATAATGAAACTATTGGAAGGTGAATTTAATTAAAATAACCAGTTAAGAATATTTATTTTATTAAATAACCTAGATCTTATCCCCTCTATAAATTTGAGGTTAATTCAGAATTATATGGTTATCTACATAACCCTGGGACCTTTGATAGGGTATTTCTTCCACCATCTATTGGAAAACTAAGATCAAACTACAAAAAACAATTTGATCATGGTGGATCAAAGAGAAACGAATGAAACAAATATCCTCCTTCATTGCAAGGTGTGTTCTTGATTATTAAATTATTCAATACTGAGGTAGTAGATTCTCTTGGTTTGGATTTTTCCTGTAATTTGTTTATTTATGATGATCATAAAACAATCTTCCAATAAATTAGTTCATGGTCTGATCTTTGATTATGGGTACTATTAATTGGAATTAAAAACATTTATTTTCAATTAGATAACCCTTCTACAAGGACTCTATCAAAGATGGAAAAAAAACATGGCCATCGATTGAGTTTATTTGAATATTTATTTTATTTTTTTCTATTTTTTATTCACGTTATCACCATTGGCCTCTGATTTGGCTAAAGGTTTGACTGAGTATGGATTTTCTCATGGATGTGAACCCTTTGATTGGATCGATATTAAAGGATGATGATTCAAGATTTAAATGGGAGTTGAGATTGATGTATAGGTAGTGACAGTGTGGGTTCCAGATGGCTAGCATCGCAAGGCCTCTACACAAACAACTATATGAGTAGGGTGGTCAAGTGTGATGGGTACACTAGGGTGATAAAAATATGGTCAGTGGTTAGGGTATGCATTGGTGAGGCACTTGTTTTATCCAAAAAATATGGGAGGAAGACCCCATTTTTTGCATTATATTAATAAATTAAAAATAAATTATAATTTAAAAAAAATAAGGGTCTTATGCTCATGTGAGAGTGGTGCACATAAGAGAGGGGTTGTGCATAGAGAGAGGTAGTTGGGGCACTAAGATTGTTGAGAATGGTGCCAATGTGAAATGCATCAATTACAATTTCATTATAATATAATAATTATTATATTATTATTATTATTATTTTTATTATTATTAGTTTATGGAAAATGATTTTTACCGATTATGTCTCTTAATCGATACATCTATTCAAAAATCCGCCAGCAACAATGTGACCCTTGAATTGAGACGGTCATTTTATGACTGATGTTAGAAGACTTTTTTAGAGTCTTGCCTCAAGTCAACAAAACACTCAATAATAATAAAATTATTACTATTGTGGGATCTTGATTCTGCCTTATCTCCCTCATAAAATGTTAGAATGATGAACCGCCTACATTGTCGAGAACCTTAAATTAAGGTGAATGTTTCATGACCAATTTCTGGTATTTATCTTAGACTCATGCATCGGGCCCATTAGACACCATTTGAGCGTGTTGCGGTGAAAATCTCCCTTATAATTGGGTGTCTGATTATGGCAATTGAATAGCCTATCTCAAGAATTTTCCCATGAGTGTGACAATGGTGTGATCTGTTTGTCTATATAGGGTGATTTATAAATTCATAGAACAAAAATTATGGTTTCCCTCAGACTGGTGATGAACCTTTTGAATTTATTAAGATTTTGGCTGATACATGTATTGTAGTTCCTGTAAACACCATATAATTCTACATGACTCAAACGTCTTGTTATAGGGAGGGTATGGCCAGGTATCCAAGTTGGATCACACATCATGTGGGTCCTTACATTGTTTTCCACCTCTTGTTGAGGAAACTTCATGTTTCTATGTCTCCTTATTTTGAACTCGAATTTTGGATTATGAGTAGCCTATATTGAGTATTTGTTTTTTGTAGAACTCAATGGTTACCTATATCATTTCTTTTAGAAATTGATTTGAAATGTTTTAGACATGAAACCTACTGATGGAATGCCTAATTATAGCAGTTATCAGGAAGGATAATAAGATACTTCTTTCGAGGGGTACCCCTGAGATGGGTTAGGCAATGGGTCCTCAATATCTTCCAAGTGGCACCCTCTAGTTGGGAAGGGTTGTGGGTACTTGAAGTCTTCATAACAGAACCCTATATCCAATAAAGGTATGGGTCCTAGTCCTTCCAAGTGTAACCCTCCTTTAGGGAAGGTAATGGGTCCTCATCTTCATTTTTGTGCCTAATCAGTTGAGTAGCATATTGAAGATGTGTGGTTAGACATCTAGCGTTACTTCCTGGAAGATGCGTGAGATGTTGGGAGTAATAGATGAACTTTTGGAACATTTCTCTAATCTCCTTCCATAATAGGATAATATTCATGGGGATTTACATTTTCTTTTCATGTTTATATTCTCAAGATTGGATGAGTATACTCTCATACTATAGGTGGTGAAGAATCAATGTGTACTTCATCTACTCATTGTGTTAAGCCCTTTGTGCTTACACAAGATTAATCTTCTTCTTGGGAATACCTGTGAAATTGATATCCCCTTAATCACATTTTTTATTTACTAACCATATATATCTATCCTTCAGTATCCATAATTTGTATTTGGATAATCTCCTTCCAATAGAGGGGAAGACATAGAGGGTATGACACATAATTTCCATGATTAGCTTTACATGGTTTGATGAGTCTACTCTCCTATAATAGGGGATGAATAATTGATTAGTAGTACATTTAATCTCTATGTACATACCATTATTTTTGGATTTTGTTACCTTAACTCTCTTTTTGGGTTGAGCTATACTCTTTCACCATATCTTGTCATATCAACTATCTTTTTATTTTGTTATATCTCTTACTGCTCCCCCTTCATCTTTTAGGGTATCCTACTACGTATGTTTACACTTAAACATTCAATGGGTTTTTTCACATGTATCGTGACTTTTTCATAGGAAATATTGGTTTACCATAAATACATAGGATCTTAGAGATTTTTCGTGTTTAGACAACGTATAGTGGTCATAGATTGGGATTTAGGAGTTGGAATCTCTTTCAACTATTTAAATTTTTATTGTTCTATCAGGTTGGGAAAAAATTCTATTTGGACATGTATTTTTTCCCTTTCCTTTTCATTTTACATTACTATACTTTTGTATTGTCTATAATTTCATTCATGCTTGTTTTACATTATTGTGGTGTTGTGTTTTTTATTCTTTCCCTCTGTAATTTTTCATTAATATGATTGTGACTATGTCTAATGTAACTTTGGAAAGGTCCAAACCTAGTAAGTTATTACTTAGGAGATTTCCTCCACCCCCTGTCCTATGAAGTCAGTCTAGGGGTAGTTTCATTTTTATTCCTAATTGGGGATTGGTCATGAATGATTGGTTTCACGGTTTGTTTTGTCCTTGGGATGTTGTTTGGACATATCCCCTTAAGATGATTTGGTTGGGTTTAGGGAAATATAGTCAAAGTGTCTCTAGTATGGCTCATATTCCATATAATCCAATGATTGTGTGACACTTGATGTATTTATTCCCCAAGACTATGAATACCTACTTGTCGACTCTACATGTTGAGAAATCTGTTGTAGGAAATAATAGTACATGCAACATATAGGTTTGAGTTTTTTATTTTCCTTTTTGATTATTCACCCCATTTATATATATATATATATACATATATGCTCATATGACTATGATACACCTTGATAACTTTCTAGATTCCTCATGGATGATAGCTAGCTAGGATACCATCTCTAGTTTGTGAAAACAATCTCATGAGTGATAAGGTCTAGTTTAGGGTCTATCTAGTGACCCCTTACTCTATGTGGGTAGGTATCAGCACCTCCCATGGTTGACTTGTAGATAATTCTAACAGATAAGGATGAGAATTCTTGCAGGAATATCAAGATATGTGAGTTCCAGCTTCAGAGAGAGCTCAGGTTCCATAGAGAGCCAGATCCTCAAACAGAAAAATAATGGCTGAAGTCTGTGTCTCATATCATCGATTGTGTTTAGACCCAAGTATATCAGGTAGATTCATTGGCAGCTACACTCTTCCAAATACTATTTGGGAATTTTTTGAGCCTTATTATGTAGATTCATGATGAGTCAACACTTCAATTGAACGACTTCCAACAGTTATTTCTTGAGGATTACTACTCGCTCCTTCTTGCGGTAAGTTTGGATTCAGTAGCTTCTGGGGTAGTAGAAATGAGTTATGATGGAGGATGAGTACGCAGAGAGGTTCATAGATCTTACTTGATAATCCCCTGAGATGATCTATGATGGTTAATTTTGATCGTGGATGTTTTATCAGGGACTAAATAGAGAGATCCATTCCAATGTGGTGCCATTATGCATCCCCCCCCCAATGATGAGGCGGTGGACTTGTCATTAGTAACAGAGTGAATTTATCAAGACAGGATCTAGATTGCTGGAGCTGGTAGTGGGTTAAAAATAGATGAGACATCTGTAATAGCTAGTAGACGCCATGAGCCTTGATTTCAACATAGGAGTCCTTCCCATGATCAGGTGCATGCACATGGTCAGAGGCAGCACAGAAGACCAAGGAATCTCGAGGCAGGACGATGTATTTCTTATGATGGGAGAGGTCACATGGAACAAGAATTCAGGACTAGTATTACCGAGCACCACAAGAAAAATAGCTAAAACCCACCAAATTGGATTCCATCCTATGATCATGGATATCTCAGGCAAGGATAGGGTGGTACCTGGTGTGGAAGAGATGGAACAAGAGTATGCGGTTCTATGGGTGGTGGATGATGTTGTGAGATCCTTCCACTACCCCCAACAAGTGGCCCATGTCAAGATCAAGGATCTAGATTTCAGGGCCGCAGATAGCTACAGGATCTAGAGGATTATGATCTTGCAGTGAACAGTATGATAAGAGGTATGCTCTCTGACTCGTTTACATTCGATTTTAGTAATTGTTAGAGACTCTACATGGTACTATTTTCTTCTCACTTCATTCTCAGGGTTTAAACTAGGGTGATGTAGGGAGTTAGAATAACACTATGTCAATGTTGTTTGATGTATCTTTAAATTAGTGAGGATGAGGGTTTCTTCCCCCACCACAAAACATTTTTGAGATGTGAGAAAACCCAAGAGAGTAATTCAGTGGCTCCCAAAGAGAATAGTATCAAGGTGTGGTGGATGAGACCCTATGACTTGTGTGTCAAGATCAGATGATGTGTTAGTGTTTGAAAACATAGGTCCCAGTAAGACCCAGTTGAGTATTTGGGAATCCCATTATTTTTTATTAGTAAACTTATACACATGGCATCAATTGTTATTCAAGTCACATAAGGAGGACGTGATGTAGTTTTACATATATTTGGACTCTCAAGGAAGAGGGACTCTTTCCCAACCAATATGAATTTTTTGTGTTGTGACAAAAACCATGCATGTGAGTTAGTGTTGGCCAAAGTGGATAGTATAAAGTTGTTGAAAACCGGTTCCTTATTCTTGTGAGTTTTGGGCGAGGTTGTATGATTGAGTATCAGAGTAGGTCCTAGAATTGTTAGTGGATTGTTTTCAACATGATGCTTTCTTCATGGGACCTGACTATTAGGAGTGGAATATTTTACGGTATGGGGTTTTTCTCCTTCCAATATAGGAGAAGATGTGTGGGGTATATTACATTCTTTCAATGTCTATCTTCTCATGGTTATATGATCCTTTTCACCTCCCTTGTTCATTGGTAACCTTGTGTGATCAGGTTAAACATTGATATGGGGTCATACAATTTTCACATTTGGGTCAGGGTAGTTTATACCCAAGAACATAAATACATGACTCACTACATACATCTAGAAGCGTTAGTATTCACCTTGAGGGTGTGAAGGCACTACCTTGTGGAGGAAATCATCTATGTGATATTGCAAATCCATATTTCATTAAGAGTTTCACTTGATGGATTTTTAGAATAATAGAATCACATCATCTTTTTTGGGGATGAATGGTGATTTTTTTCATGCTACAAGAGGAGGTTATAAGGGAGTTTCACACTTCTACCTTGATTTTACATCCATTTTTATTGAAAATGTATGGAAAATCCATATGTGAGTTCAATATCCCCAACTTTCTCCTTTTTTTTATTTTTAGGGGTGGATTCATTTTATGTATAGGATAATGTAGAGACTAATGTTTTTCTATGTAATAATTTTGAATATTTCTAGGAATATATTTGGAGCTAAGCACTAAGATGTCACACAATTGTGTTTCCCGGTGATCCCTGAATTTATTTTATAAAAATATTAAATATATTTTAATTACATGAAAACATTTTTCTAGAAAATTTTGGATGTATCATAAATGGTGTATCATATTGAAAATATATGACCATGGTTGAATTATGAATGTGTAGTTTACCCTAGGTGGGACCTAAGGATTGTCATTGTGGGATGTTCAGATGTGGAATTCATTATGGGGTGCATTGGATAAATTAATTAATTTCTTTAATAACCAAAACCAAAATAACTCAAAGACGATGACTTAGATGGGAAATACAATACCACCATTTATTTGGAAATGTTGTGTTTACCCTATTCATGACCTAAAACAGGTCATCGTGGGGAATTTTGATAAACCAACCATTGGATACAACATTTAACTAAAATATGTAATTATTTTTATTTATTTTATTATATGATCTATAACTAGGATCCTTGGTAAATATTATTTTAATAAGGATCACTAGGGTCATCCACAAAACCCTTGAACCATTAATAGGACTTTTCTTCCTCCCTCTATCAGGGAAGTGATATTAGAAAGAAAAAAACAATTGGATCAGGACAAATCAAAGTGAAAAGATTGAAAAGGATATCCTCCTTCATTGGAAAGCACAATATTCATTAAAAATGATTCAATCTTGAGATATAAAAAAATAATTGATTTATCCTGATTTTGTTTTACCTAAAATGATCATTGAACCAATCTTCCAAAAAATTGTTTTCTGGTTTGATCTTTGATTGTGGGTATTATTAGTTGGAATTAAAAACATTTATTTTTCATTTGATAACAATGTTCAATAGATTCTGTCAATGATGGAAAAAATAACATGTCCATCGATTGATGTTATTCTAACAATTCTTTTATTTTTCCTTGTTTCATTATGTTATCACCCCATCCTTCGATTTGGATAAATATTTAACAGATTGTGGATCATCTCATGAAAGTGAACCCTTGGATTGGATCGATAGAGAAGGATACAGATTCAAGAATAAACTTGGTGTTGAGATTGATGGCTAGGTAGTGATAGTGTGGGTTTTAAATGGTCGGGATCCCAAGGCCTCTAGGAAGACAACAATTTAGTAGGTTGGTTGAGCATGAGGGTTACAATGGGGTGCATCAAATTTGGTCATTGCTTGTATGTGGTGGCGAGTCATTGGTTTCTACCAAAAAATATATGAAGAAGACCCCCTTTTAGTATTAATTTAATTAATGAATAAATAAATTATAATTTAAAATGAAAAGAAATTATATTTCACATCTGAGAGTGGTTCACATGATAGAGGGGTTTTGAATCAATAGAGGAAGGTGGGGCACCCTGATTGTTTAGAAGGGAGCCAGTGTGAAATGAATCAATTCCATTCATAATATAATATTTTATTTTTATTTTTATTATTAATTTTTCGTAAATGATTTTATATCAGTTATATATGGAAACTAATATGTCTGCTTGATGAACCATTAGAGGAAACATGACCTTTGAATAGAGATGTTCATTTGAAGAATGATGTTGGATAACTTTTTCAGACTCGAACCTCAAGTCAATGAAACACTCGATAATAACAATATTATTATTATTGTGGGATCTTCTATTCGATATCTCTCCCTCATACGGTGTTGAAAGGATGAAATTTATATTAAACTATGACCCTGATATTAACTCATACATTTCAAGACCAATTTTAGGCATTTATTTTAGACTTGTGGCACAGTCCCACGATATTCCATTTGAGCAGGATGCGTTAAAATTCATTTTTTCACCGGGTGTCTGATTAAAGAATTTGAATAGCCTATCTCGACAATTTTTTCCTGCGGATTGAAACGGTGTGATCTATTTGGCCATTCCGGGATGTTTTTGGACAAATTTTATAGAAATTATATTTTTTACCTCAAACCAGTGATGAGCCTCATGTTTTCATCATATTTGTGTCTTGGAATGTTGTGTAATCTATTTTTTGGAATCTTAAAGATTCTATATCTCCTTCTTTTAATCTCTTATATTGGGACATGATTAGAATATACGAGTGTTTTTTCAAGTAAAATGCGATGATTCCCGCTATTGCTTCTTTCAAGATATGATGTGAATTTTTTGGGTACAAAAGCTAGTCAATAAATTTCAGAGGACATCAGGGATCCGGAAAGATCACAAGTGACTTCTTCCGAGTGATAACCTCTTGCTTGGTCAGGCAATGTGTCCCAGATGTCTTCCGAGTGGTACCCTCTATACGGGATGGGCAGGGGGTCCTCAACATCGTCAAAGTGGAACCATCCATCTTGGATAGGTATGAGTCCTCTACCTTCTAAGTGTAACCCTCATCTGGGGTAGGTCATGGGTCCTCAATGGCCTATAGTGTAACCCTTCAACAGGGATTAACCGGGGTCCTTGAATTTCTCAGTGGAACCCTCTTATGGGGAAAGACATGGGTCCTCGAGGACCTATAGTGGAACCCTCCTGCGGGGTAGTTCATGGGTTCTCAACATCATGTTTTATTTCCACTCAATTCTGAGGAATATTGACAAGGTGTGGTTAGACTTGTAGAGTTACTTGTGGGTAGATACAAGAGATGTTGGTCATCATTGATGGTCTTTTGGAACTATTGGATACTATCCCTCCATGAGAGGAAAAGACATATGAGGTATGTTATGTGATTTCTGTGTTTATCATCTTCTAGATGGATGAGTCTACTATCCAAAAATAGGAGGTGAAGACTCGACATATAGATCATGTACATACCATGTTGAACCCATTATTTTTGGATGAGACTACTCTTCTTCTTTGGTTCACTTATGGGATAGAGATCCCCTTACTATATAGGTTGGGATTCATTGATTGAATATATATATATATCTATCCTTATTTTATATCAATAACTTGGATTTGGACACTCTCCTTCTAAGAGAGGTGAAGATTCATGGGATATGTCACATTCATTCCATGTATATCTTCTCATGGTTGTATGAGTCTACTCTCTTACTATAGGTAGTTGAGGATTAATGAGTAGTTCATATACTCACTATTTTGATCTCATTTTATTTATACATGGTTATCTTCACTCTCTTTTTGGGTTTAGTTATACTCTTTCATTATACCATATGTTATTACTTCATTTCCCTTATATTGTGTCTCCTACTGCACCACCTTCAAATTTTTGGGCATCCTACTGTGCGTGTTCATACTCACCCCTAAATGGGATTTTCCAACACATAACAGGTCTTATAAAGACTTTAGAGAAGTTGATTATGAATAGAGAGGATCATAGATATATTGGGTGTTTGGAATGCGTATAGTGGTTGTAGATTGGGATTCAGAAGCTAGCCTCTCTTTTAGGTATTTTCATTTCCTATTTTCTATCAGGTTGGGACATATTTATAGTTGGGTGTTTATTTTTTTCCATTAAATTTTAGTTTACACTACCGTACTTTTTTACTATATAGACATTCAAACATTCTTGGTTTACTTTATAGTAGTGTTACATCTTTTATTCATTCCCTCTAAACTTTTTAATCAAGATTTTTGTCTCCGTATGTGTGTGTACATTTAGTTAGTAAAAGGCCTCCCTGAATTAATTATTCCATCGGTTCATGTCACCACCCCCCCTATTATAGAGGGGGCTTGGGATATTTGGAGCTCAAGGCCCATCATGGGTTAGGTTGTGAAAACATTAACCATCATTCAGTGGAACATGTGACCCTATGGTAGCTGAAGGATGGATTAATTCCCTGAAGAAGTTATTTTATGTCATGGAGTGTTTAGAACATCAAAAGGTATCCCTTTACATTTATAATTTTTAAGTAGAAGATGATCTATAGTGGGATTTGGCTAATAATACCAAAGTGATAGATGACATTTATTCCATGGAATGTGACACATTTATGAGTCTCTTCCTTGATAAATACCTACTTAAGATTTTTCATCTTATGATGGAGAAAATATCATTGGAATTAAGGAAAGGGTTATGATATTATGGCCACATATTAAAAAAACGTCACAAAATTGGATAGTTATGTGTCTAATTTTTTTTGAGAAACTAATTATAAAATTAATAGATTTTGTAGAGGGTTAAAACCAAGTTTATAAAGATCTTTCTCTAGAAAACAATTTAAATGTCATTAGAAAGTGGATTCTTATTCTGAGAAATATGATATGGAGTTTTCTAATGATGATCTTAATATATATTATATGAGTAAAAAACAATCAAAGAAGAAAATAGTAGGGAAGAAACCAAATAATAATTTTGGAGGAAAACCCCACCATGTTCCAATTGTGGTAAAGGACATTTCAATGAGTTTTTTTAGGATCTCGAATATGTTAGTCGCATGACAAGCATAACCACATGGATAATTATTATAAATAAAAGAGTCTTGAATAATCCAAGAATGTGATAACAAATCAACTATTAATTGTCATTTTTAGCTGCAATTATTTGGTACATTATAAAAATATGATTATAAAGTTACATGGTCAGGGTAGTAATCATTATGATCAGAAATAGTAAGGTGTGGAAATATTATTTTATACTACCACATTTGATGTTGGTCCATCTAGTGAATTGGTTATAGAAATGTTACTTTTTTATTAAAACTATTATAATAATTTTTTTAACTTTGGATCCTCCAATTCATTCATTTATAAAAAAAAATTCAAGTAAATTTGGAATACCACCTTATGAAGGTAATATAAAACGTTTGGAAAAATCTATTGGTGAAAGTATAAAGGTAACTTGGATTTATAGGAATCTTCCAATTATCATTAGTGGAATGGACTTTCTTATAAATCATGTGGAACTTACCATAGTGATGTTTTATATCGTTTTGGATATGGATTGTATTTAAGTTTATCTTGCGAATATATATTATTGAGTTAAGAAATTTTTATTCAACAATTTCACACCATTTATAACATTACAATAAATTTAGAAATTTATTAGAGATGGTAGTGAATGTTATCTAATGCATATTATTTAAAAGAATGAAAATGTTCATATTAGTTATTCCTTACTAGTAAATTAATTATTAGTTGTTTTTATTCATTTAATACATAATGTAATTTGATATTATAAGGTTGAGAATACAATATACATAGTTAATGATGCTTAACATATTTCAAAACACCTTATTGAAATACTCATTTAGAATTTTTAGAATTATGACAATAATTACAGGAATTTTTAGATAAAGGATTCATTCAACCTAGAATTTTATCATGGGGTGATTCTATTTTTTGTTAAAAAGAATGGTGTTGAAATTATAATTTTGAATGATTATTGGGAATTTAATAACACCATTTTTTTAAAAAAAGTTATCGTTTTCCTCATATCGGTGATTTTTTATAAATCCTAGGGAGATCAGCATTTTTTGAAGGTTTATATGAGGTCTAGGAACCATCAACTGAATGTGAAGAAGGAAGATATACCAAAGATTGTGTTTCAGAAAAGACATGGGAATTGGGACTTTTTAGTTATTCCATATAGGTAGTCTAATTCATTATATGTATTTATGAAACTTATGAATATAGTTTTCCATGAGTTCTTGGATAAATTTCATATTTTTTTTCCTAATGATATTTCTGAATATTATCAAATTCATGAGGAATATGAAAGATACCTAACGATTGATTTGAAAACCATAAAAGAAAATAAACTATATGGAAAATTAGTAAGTGTAAATTTTTTATGTAATAGATTTAATTTCATGGTCATATTAAATAAATAATAACTATTAAACCTTCAAAAACAAATATATTTTAATATTCACCAAAACAAAAAAATGACACAGAGATTCATAGATTCTTGCTTTAGGAGGTTACTATCGGTGGTTTGTTTAAAACTTTTCTATATTGTATATACCATAGAATATGTTATCTTAAAATGGAGATACATTCATTTAGGGAAAACATTATAAAGATTATTTTTAAGAACTATAAAAATGATTAGTGAATACTCCAGTTTTGGCCCTTCCTTCGAGAAATAATTAATTCTTAATCTGCAATGGTTCTTAATTTAAGGTACTTGGTTGTGTCCTAATGAATAATGATCAAATAATTTATTATGATTCATGTGATTTGGAACCTCATGAGCTAAATTTCCCTACACGTGATTTGGAATTATCTCTTGTGTCCTTTTATTTAAAATTATTGAGGCATCATTTTTATGAAGTAAAGTTTAAAAAATATATTGATTACTTATGTTTGATGTATATATTCACTTATAAATTATTTAACATGAGAGAGATAAGATGGCTAGAATTGATCATGGATTATTACATCAATATTCATTACCATTTTAGGAAAATAAAACAACATGGTCGAGGATTTATGTTGGAAAAATAATTCCACATTAAAAATATTACATTTAGAACAAGTCCCCTTAGTTAATGATTTGACGATTTTTTTCCTTGAAACTATGGATACATAGACATCCTTTATTTCATTTTAGACTTTAGATTAGTAGACTCTATCATAAATAATTAATCAAACTCATAAAGATAATAATGTTCTGTAGGAAAAGGTAGAGTTTATTAAGAAGGTTATGTATTCTAAGTTTAATATTGATGAATAATGTGTTTTCGGATTTGTAAAAAAATTATGTGTGATCATTGATTCCTAGTCAAAGATTGATTTTTTAAATTAATATCATACTTCTTTATTCTTAATTTAACCTAGAAGCACTATGATGTACTGATATCTTTGGGAGTGTTATAATTGGGATGGAAAGAATATAGATATTGATGACTTTACCATGAATTTTTATACTAGTGAGTAGGTTAAAGGGGAATGAAGCTCACTGAAGGGAATTATTCAACAATTTATAGTGTCATAGTGGAAATGGAAAAATATATCAATGGATTTAGTGTTAATATTTCCAAATACATCTCAAGGTAAGAATGATATTTGAGTTATTGTTGATGGATTAGATAAATATGCAAATATCCTTCCCATTTGTGATACAATGTATTTATATCATATTTATCACCTATATATTTATATGATAGTTATGTTATATGGAGTTAGTATCTCTATTATCATTAACTGTAATTCTAGTTTTTCTTTTTTTATGGAATGTTCTTAATATTTCGTTGGGTAAAGAATTAAATTTTAGTATAAATTTTCACCCATCAAAAATGATGGTAAGTTTTAGTGGATGATTAAAAAATAAAATCAATGATTAATATGTATTCATTAGATTCAATTTATGTTGGTATTAACATCCTTATATTGTTAAGTTTTTATAAAATAATAGTTTTCAATCAGTATACAGATGCCCCATTTGAGTGATTATATGGAAAGTGGGTTCGGATGAATGATATTTGTGATGAAGTAGGAGAAAGGAATTTTATGGGACAATAGTTGTTAGAGGAAATGTCTAATAAGGTATAGTTGATTCAAAAATATATGAGGATAGCTCAGAGTATGCAAAAAATGTTATGTGGATAACGAGAAGAATTAACTTTATTCCAATGTATGTGATCATGTCTTTCATAATGTGTCTACATGGAAAATCATTATATATTTTAGTGAAAAGGTGAATTTAATTACATGGTTCATTTTATGGAAGAAACTCCTTTATAAATTTGGATAATTTAATTATCTAGTGTCTTTTCCTCCATGTTTATCACATGCACACAATATATTTCGTGATTTAATCTTAATGAAGTATGTGCCCAAGTCATATCATGTTTGTATCCCCAGGGTAGTTAAGTTAGATGACAAAAATTCTTATGAGGAGTATCATATTTATTTATTTTAAAAAAGAGTTTATTTTCTATGAAATAATGTGATTAACTTGGTTTTTATTTTATAAAAAACCAATATAGTTGGAGAAGAAACATGGGAACGTGAAAAATGATATTATGGAATGATATACCCACCTGTTTAATAAGTGAATAAAATTGAGAGGATGGAATTTAAAAAATATGGGAAGAATTTAGAGACCTATATAAGGATAGAATAAATGATTTTCAGGTTTATTAATATTATTTATATATTTATATTCCTTATAAAAATATTATGTAATTTTTTTAAATAAAAAAGACATAGTTTTTATTAATCTCTTTTTTTATAAGTTTCTATCTAAAACATTAACTTATAAATTATATAATTTTAAATTGAAAAAATAATTATAATCTTATAAATCATCTTATAAAATTTAACATAGAATATTATTTTTTTTATTTTTTAGGAAATGTTGATTTTTCATGATTAGTGAAAAATAATGATTTTTAGTAAAAATATCATTTATTTTCAATAAATTACATAATTAAAAATTTAAATTATGTTTAAAATATTATAACTAGTAAGATAAGTATTCTATTGTTATATTAAATGAACATAATTACTTTTGAAACAACATTATATTGGAATTTAGTATAAGTTTATATCTCGATTAAAAAATAAGATTTTTCTAAAAATTGTTTTAAAATACATAATCCCTCTCTATTTTAATTAATTAAAAACCCCTAATGAGGAATTATTTAATGAAATATATAGATTATATATCAATATATATGAACTAAAATTCATATAATCCATATTACTAGTAATAATTTTAATATAAAATCATCTTCAGATTGAAATATACACTTAGGGGAAAACACTTTTTCATTGTGTCTATGGGTTTAATTTTAAATTAAATATAAATAATTATAAAATGGAATTTTTTAAAATATATTCATATTGAGAATCAGAATAATTTATATTATTTAATAATTTTAACTTAATTTTTTTCATAATGAATCTTGAAATAGTAAAAACATTTTTTTGCAGTTAAGGTAAAAATAGATTTACCTCAGCGTTAAAGTAAAAATATAAGTGTTATAATGACCTAATTTTTTTTATAAAATATAATTTATAAATATATTTAAATCTTATAATCTATATGGTTCTATACTAGCCCATTTATGATGCTTTTAGAATGTGAAAATTATAGGTTTATGTTTTTTTCAAAACATTCAAGTGTGCGACTCACCTCACTTATAAAAGGTCACCACTCTCTTCTCATATTCACTAATTAAAACCCTTTTGGTTTAGAAAAAACCTAAAACAATACAGTCTTTAATTCAATACCCACATAATATAATCCTTTTTTAATCATAAGTCTATCCTTTGAATGATTTCGGTGCTAACCTAAGGAGGTTATCTGAAGAAGAGGTATTTTTCTTAACCGATCATTTCAATTTAATTTTTTCTTATACCTACTTAATGTATATTTTCAGTTACGTTTTTATTATAAAAAATATGATTAAAATATAACAACATTTTTTTATTTTAATTTAATAACCTAAAAAATTATCCTCTTCCGTAAAATGGGAAATGGGATCATCATTCCTTTCTACAACGGACTACCGCCTCGCGAACCACTGTGATTTATTTGTCATCATCACATATCATTGCTTTATATAATTTTGTATTTAAATTATATATATGATATTTTTAATATAATTATATTTATTTCATTATTATATCACATATAACATCTTACATTTCATTCCATGGGGGATACGATAACATCACCTCTGTGTATGGCGAACTACCGCCTCGCAAAGCGATGTGATTTGTTTTTCACTAATTCTTTACCCATAATATAATAAGGAAATTTTAATGAATATATGTGATGTTAATATTATATAATTATTATAGTCTCAAAAAATTATAATTATTAAAATATAATATATCATTTTATTTCTTATGTTTCCACTCCATGAAAAATGATAACATCATTTGTGTGTATGTGTGGACTACCACCTACACAAAGCGATGTGATTCTTTTTCATCCCCAAAACACATGAATGATATATATAAGTATATTTAATTAAATAATATTTTATTTATGATATTATTATCATTATTTAATGATAATATAATACTTAAATTATTTCTGTAATGATCATTTAAAAATGGAAACGTTACTGATTCTTATGTACTACCTACCATCTCTATGTTTGTAATGTAGTTCATTTTTCATAAGCATATTTAATTAATGAATTTGAAATTAAAATTAATTTATAAATATAATAATTATTTCAGGATTATTATTATTGATATTTTTAAATAAGGAAAACGGTGACCGTAGTTAACCTACCAAATTCATTTATGACATATAAGCTGCATACCATGAAAACTTCTGAAGTGAAAAAAATTGATTAATTAACCATAAATAACATTGTAATAAGTGAAATAAAAAGAATAATAAATTTGAAAAATATTCTTAAGAAATTAAATAATTAATATATATTTATTATTTAGGATGATAAATAATATAGATTACGAGTTGGAAAAAAGGCAAGGGACATCCTCTCAATTTCCTTTCATTGATGTATATTTTGATGTTATTCTCCTATATTATTTTATTATATGTATATACATCCTACTTTGAAATGTCAAATCATGATTTTATATACACTCATTATATTTAATGTTTTTTATTTTTATTCTTTCATGGTTATTATAATTCAATTGTTTCCAAAGTGGTATGATAATTTCTTTTTAAAAATCCTTTTTAAAGTAACATTCAGACATTTTTTTCTTCCATGTAAATTTATTAAAATGATTTTAAGAATGAAAATCTATAGACATGAAGGTTTTATAATGTTAAGCATTTACATACATTAAATTGTTTTCAAAAGGAATCTTGTTATGTTCTTTATAAGGAATGTTTTGAAAAAATGATAAAAATGAATTCTCTATTTTAACATATACGATGACAATAAATTTTCAAACCACCATAACTATTATTTGATGTTCGGATAACATTAATAGAAATAATTTTTTATTAATATAACAACCCCTTTCCATTTTCTATGTATTTTGTAATTCAATTTTTTTTCATAAAAATAAAGGGATATTTAAAATCCAAAAGAATTTCGCAAATGGGTTCAAATTTATTTTCTAATGGATTTATGATAAAAGTGTTCAAGAATCACTGGTTTTTTTCATGATATGGTACATGAGAATCATATGTGGAAAATGAGTGATCTTGGTATAGATTATACGAAAGTTTGAGTCCATTATAGCTCATGAGTGAGTCTAATGGTTCCTCAGTACTCAATGAGGTTCACCGAGCTATCTCGCTACTCCATAGACATGGTGTGAGACCATTTATTTAGGGATAATGCCTTGGAACAGGGAATTATATGGGAGATCATGTAATTAGTTTTGTCTCTCAACGTCCCTACCTTATCCAGGGTGCTAGAGAAAGTCCGTCTTATGGAGAGATTCTTGTCGGAGAAAAAGCGGACAGCTAAAGCCGCCAGTAGACCCTTAGAGGCAGAGTCTTCAGTAGGTAGTAGATAGCAGACACTGGGGGCCAAGCGGGATAAGTATTTTAGAGTACAACCCCAGGACTTAGGGTCAGTAGTGCCAGGATCCCAATCTAGGTGGGTTAGTAGAGAGCCATGACGTGATACTCATGTGACTGGTAGGGACACGTAGCATGCGACTTCCTGACCCACCATACAGATAACCACAAATGGTTGAGGGGAAACCTAGGTAGTGATAATAGTTTGATCGATGAGGTTTATAGGGTGGAAGATGTGGTAGGGTTTTTGGATGAGCAACAGGTGGTGGGAGACTATTTTAGGTGTTACCGCCACCACCCCTAGGTAGTCCACCCCAACCACAAGTAACATGTGGTCAATGGAGAGATCACCTCTAGGTATCATAGGATTATGACCACTGCACTCCAGAGATGATATAAGATACGATTTGTGTCTTCTCCACCCTAGGTATTATTCTTATAAACCCTGGTGCTAGTCACTCCTCATTTCCACAGCTCTCGTTCCAAGCTCGGAGATTCCGGTGGAACCATTGGTTCAATCCATAAGTCTAGAGAATACTATAGGAGGGGATTCAATGATTACCAACTATTTTGGGTAGTGTGATCTTACTCTAGGAGGTGAGGGCTTAGGCTGGTATCTCTTAGTAGAGGCGTCGAGGCTTCACAATGTCATATTTCGAATAGACTAGCTATACGCAGTCCTTGCTTATATCGACTATTTTAGGCATATAGAGTGGTGTGTCAATGGACATGGGACTAGGTTTTCCATCTCCTGCAATAATAAAACACTTGTAGCACAGAAAAAACTCTCTTAGAGGATGGTAGAATCGATCATTCACCAGTTTTATTTCCTCACCCTCGGTGGAGTAAATGATATGAGTCCAAGAATCTCTATAGTGGTGGACGAGTATGAGGATGTTCTGGGACGACCTACTCGCAGGGGGGTAGACTTTTTCATCGACCTATACCCCAGGATGATACCAATATCAACACCAGCATATCTAATGTCTCCTGTGATGTTTTGTGAGCTAAGGGTACAACTAGAGGACTTATAGGATAAGGGGTTCTCATGGCCCAGTGTTTCACCATTGGAAAACCCTATGAATTTTTCCATGAAGTTAGACAAGAGTTTGAGATTGAGCGTGGACTTATAACACGTGAACCAAGTGACCCTGAAGAACAAGTATCCGCTACTAATATTTGATGACCACTTCGACCAGTTGAAGGTATAGAAGTGGTTCTCAAAGATAAACCTATGATCAGGCTATCACCAGCTTCGGGTATGGGATGAGGAAATACCAAAGACAACCATTAGGTTATGGTAAGACAACTATGAGTTCTTGGTGATTCCTATCAACATGACCAGTGCCCCTGTAGTGTTCATGGGCCTCATGAATAGGATCATCTAACCTTATCATGATAGGTTCATCATGGTATTCATTGATGAAATCCTAGTGTACTCAGTGTCATAGGAGGAGCACGCTACACACCTGTGGATAGTCATGGACACAATCCGAGATCACCGACTTTATGGTAATCTATCAAAGTGATAGTTTTGGGTAAATGAGCTCAAATTTCTTGGAAAAATCATCTCAGAGGCTAGAGTTTTCGCAGATCTAGTGAAGATAGAGGATGTTCATTCTTGGGATCCACCCAAAAGCATGACTGAGGTACAGAGATTCTTGGGGTTGGTTGGTTACTATCAGTGGTTCGTACCCAAATTTTCCAGATTATCAGCACCCTTATCAGTGTTGAAATGGTAGGGTCGACACATCATGTGGATGGAAAAATTTCAGTAGAGTTTTAGGAGCTAAGTTGGATACTAACTAGTTCCCCCATATTGAGACTACCAGAAAAGGGTGTTGAGTGTGTAGTTTTCTAAAATGAATCAGGGGCCAAAATGGGTTGTGTCCTAATGTAGGAGCAAGAGGTGATCGCCTACGGCTCATGACAGTTGAGAGAACATGAGCAGAACTATGTGACCCATGAACTGAAGTTTACAATAGTGGTCTTTTCACTGAATATGTGGAAGCACTACATAATGTGTGAGTGGTTTACAATTTACTCCGACCACAAGAGTCTCAAGTATATCTTCTCCTAAAAGCACCTAATCCTGAGAAAACAGAGATGTCTAGAGTCCCTCCAAGACTATGACTTTGAGATAGTCTATACTCATGCGATAGGGAATGTGGTGGCAGACACACTCAGTAGGAATACTGGTTTGCATCTTCTGAGTGAGGTGACGATGTAGTTCACCATGATGTAGATATAATTTGTAGATGATGATGGAGGATATTTCCCTCAGTCGATGAATATTACTCCCACAATCATACAATGATTCATAGAGGCACAGTCGGTGGATGTGGACTATGAGTCCCAACATGCACATTTATCCTCAGTATGGGCTCCTGGCAGATTTTTGATAGGTGGGTAGAAATCCATCCTTTTTCGAGGGCACACTGTAGTACCTATGACATTGTGGTAGGAGGTGTTGAGGGATTTCCATATGTCCCCTTTGGCAGTACATCCCAAAGTGGTGAAAATGTACGTGGACCTCTGACATCAGTACTAGTGGCCAGGGATGAAGAAAGAGGTGGTCGAGTTCGTTTCACGATGCCTCACTTGTCAGCAAGTAAAGGTTGAGCATCAGGTTCTAGCAGGCTTATCCATGCCACTCGAGGTACTGGAGAGGAAATGGGATGGTATCTTGATTGAAATTATGATGGTGTTACCACGTACGTCTAGAGGCCATGATTCTATTTGGGTGATCATTGACCGGCTCACCATGTCGGCTCACTTCCAACCAATCCAAGAGAAGGGATAGGTAGAGGGCTTGGGACACCTCTAATTCTAGGAGATAGTGCAGCTTCACTGGATTCCTTCAATGACTGTCTCAGACCATGATGCATTCATTACATCCCAGATTTTGAAGGGATTACAAGAGGCGTTTGGGAGTCATCTGTTCTTGAGCATGGATTTTCATCCCTAGACAGATGGTTAGACGGAGTAGACCATACATACCCTAGAGGACATGTTACATTCTTGTTTCCTAGACTTTGGTTGTTGTGGGGAGGACCACCTACCACTGGTGGAGTTTACATACAACAGCAACTATCACTACCCCATTTGCATGGCACCATTTGAGGCCTTATTCGAGCATCCTTGTTGATCACCCATATGCTGGATAGACCTAGGGGAGTCAGCAGTCATGGGTCCATAGTTGGTACGGACTGCCACTGAGAAGGTTCAAATGATCTAGGAGCATATGAGGGATGCACAGACCAGGCAGAAGTCTTATTCTGATAAGAGATGGACACTATTGGTGTTTGAGGAAGGAAATCATGTATTCCTTCATGTCTCACCATGATGAGGATTATAGAGATTTGGACAGGGTGGAAATATATCTATGAGGTTCATCAGACCCTTTCAAATACTGAGTAGAGTTGTTGTGGTAGTGTAAAACCTAGCTCTTCCCCCACAGATGCATCTAGTGCCTAATGTTTTTCATGTGTCGCAGATGAGAAGATTCATGCATGATCCATCACACGTCATCAACTGGGGAAACATAGAAATTGATGATGGGGTGATGTTTGTGGATTTCCCAGTGGAGATAGAGTATTGACATGAGATGGTCCTATGTGGGTGGTTTATTCCTCTAGTGTGTGTTCGGTGGTAGAACGGGAACCTCCGAGAGAGAACATGAGAGTGGGAGGCTCATATTTGTGTTCTGTACCCCCCATATATTGGTTTAGTTTTATTTTTGATTTCAGGGATTTAAATACCTAATGTGGGGATAATTTAATATCATGGAAATTGAATCTATTTTTTTTAATTATATGTAATTATTTCATGACCTCGAAATTCTACGTCACACGATTCTAATCCCCAGAGAGCCCCGAACATAATTTTGAGCTTTTTTTAAGGTATGTCCAGTAAATGTGCGAGTGGGATTTTCTATCTTTTTAAATAGTGAATGGATTGGAAATCTGAGGGCACTGTTGAAATCGGAATGTTTGGTGTTTCCTATAATGGACATAACTTTGGTCAGAAAGGGCAGAACAAAAATGTTTATTTTCCAAATTTCTGTGAAAAATAATAAAATAACAGAAAACGCTATTTTATATTCCTTATCATCCATTGAGTGGTGGACGGTGAGGCTATGGTTCCGAGAAGATGTGGCGATGAGGCATATTAATGAGGCTCATTAATGCCACATATCACAAACCGTAACGATGCAATAAAGGGAGCATAATAACGATGTTGTTTCATAAATGAAATTGTGTGAGGATGTAATGTTGTTGCATAATGGAAATTATAAGTCTTGTTTTCTTTAATTATTTGTCACGTTGGAGATGATATAATTAAACCTTGACGACCCTCTAACAAATACCCAATGAAAATAATCACCAACGGAGAAAAACAAAGAACATTCAGGAAACTTCATCACCTTTGACACTCCCCCAAAGAAGGGAGTTGGAAGTAAAAAAGTCGATGCCATGAAATCTCGAGGATGAGCACTTCAGCATCAAACGTCAAAGAGTTAGGGGTTTTATTTTATTTTCAAAGTTCTTCCATGTCCTTCTTTTCTATAAATGATGAACATAGATCAACTCGCAAATAGGTTGATCAACGATTCGTGAATATTCATGGGATGATGAATTTTTTGGGCATTTATTATCTAGGATATTATACGTATAAGGAAATGAATGAACTATAAATCCACAAACATCCCCCTTAATTTAAACCTCTAACGAAGAGGTCCCGGGCCGACATGAACAAGGTCTAATCACCTCCTCTTGTGCATTCTTGGTGGCCACATTCTAGAAGTGGTGGTAGTTTGATTCTGGGGCTGGAGCAGGGATTGTGGAGACCCTAGGGATCCTTTGGGGTAGACAGGTTAAAAAACGGACCACCTAAGCAACTCTGGTGGCCTATGGATAGGACCGCTAGTGCACTGGTGTTGGTGGTGGTGGCTTGCGACGATAGATGTGGTCAGGAAAGGTGGTAGGAAGCTGTGACTAGCTGGCCACATTGGTTGGGTGACACGGTGCCAGGTGCTATGTGGTGGGGGTGTCCAGTGTCCGGGCCACTCATGAGGCAACATGCCATGGTCCGTCGACCGTGTTTGTGGGGCTAGCTGGATCCGGATGCGGCTCATATGTCGCGTCCTGGCCAGGTGGCACATCACCGGTCTGCCCCCAGGAAGGCCGTGCCCCCAGCCCAGTAGGTCACCCCCCCCCCACCATCCCAGAATGCCGACCCGCACCGTCTGGATAGACCCATGCCGATAGGCTGGACCCGTGCCCTTCAGGAAGGCCCGAGTAGACTGGGTCGCCGAGCGACCCGATGGGCTGGACCCTCATCCAAACCGGGTGGGGTCCTCCAAGGCATATTGGGCATATCCAACTAGCTAGGCCAGAATAGACCAACCATGACCCAAACCAGGCCAATAAGAGTCCATCTAAATAATCCAGGGTATGTGCGACCCTCGGTCCTGGTCGGTCAGGTCGGTCCAACTAGGTCGGACCACAGCATTCGCAACCGACCCCCTTTTTAATAAAACCCTTGTATCTTCCAAACCGCACATCTGATTGATGAGTCATTTTCAGCATTGAGACTTTCTTGAATATTTGGATCCTTTGGAATGATTTTGGTGACTTTAATGGATATAACGATGCAAAAAATGGATTGAGGAGTGGTTCAACCAAGTGTGCTACGTATAGAACCCTGATGTGGGATGAGGCATAATGACTTCTTGACGATGGGCCAGTGGGAAGCGGAACTATGTGACCCAGTAGTGTCATGGTGGGGAGAGACTCTTTATGTACTAGAAGTCCCATGGTACTGGAAAGGAGGGGTACCTCAGTTTGACCAAGGTGGGAAGCTTCTCTATGTGACCCAACATTCCCACAGTGGGGAGCGGCTCTGTGTGACCTAGAATACCTATAGTACTCATCAGGGAAGATTAACACAATAGAACAAAGTTAGTTGGAAGTGGCTCTGTGTGACTTAGAAGGCCCACTGTACTAGTTAGAGGTGAATTTCTCCAGCAGCCAAGTACTTTGGTGGTATAACTGATGATTCTACTATCACTACCCTAAAATATACCACATGTGAGATTTTTTTGCTACTTGTGCTATGTGTTTGAGATATTTCTTAGTGGTGTTACATTTTTGGTACCTTCCATTGTGGTGTTATCCTTTTTCAATCCCTGAGAGACCTTCAAGGGTCTGAGGGTCCCTACTGATTATTGTTATACCAACCCTTGTATGGACTATACCTGCATGTGTTGTGTCTGGTGCAGACAATCGATATTTTTACAATGGTTCTTAGGGGGGATGAGGATGATGGACACTATAACAGTGGAATTGGTGGCCTAGGACTAGGTGGGGCCCATTAGGATTATGAGGGCATGAAATACTACTTCATCTTCCAATAGATTCACTTCTCTCATAATGAGGTGGGTCTTTTTTGAGGATGTCCATCAAAGTGTCCATTTTGTACTTTGATGTTTTCAATTCTTTGTTAGGTTTGTATCCTGGCACAATAACTACACTTGTACTTTCACTTAGCTTTGTTTTAGTGGTATACTTGTTTCCCCTTTTCACTATGTTGGGTTGTGGTTGGGTTTGAGTGTGTGTATAATTACTCAGGAATATGAAAACCACTTGTAGGTTGAAACCTTCGGTGCTAGTCACTAGCCCCTGCCCTTAAAGAGGTCAGCTTCGGGTAGGCATGACAGAAGCCCTGGGGGATGGGTCATGACACTATGATTTTTGGAATTTTACCCATCACTAAATGGTTTTCTATGTCTGCATACCATGTGAAATCACTCCCGGAATATAGGTTCTCATCGGGAAATGAATCATATACTGAAAGGTGATTTAAGTTTCCTTTGAATTCCATCCTATATAGATGATCAGCTACAAACTTTTCCACACCCCTTTTTTATGAATGGTTAAATCGAACTACAAAAGAAAACGGACCCACCTAATCAATCTATCATGGGCATCTATTGTTGAAAAAGTTATTTTAGGTGTGAATGGTCAGTGAAGACAATGATGGGTGAATAGAAGAGACAGGACCTATATTTCTCTAAAGAAAATACAATAGAAAGAAACACTTTCATAGTGTATGGGTGTTTTATTTGTGTATCATTTAAAAATTTAATCACGTAAGCAATGACACATGGAGTTTTTTCACACAATTATAATTAGAATTCCCCTACAATGAAGTCACCCGCATCAAACATGAGATTTAATGGAAGTTTATAATTTAGATATTTCATGATAGGTGGAGAGATAAGAGCTTACTTTAGTGTAGATACTTATTCCTCACACATTTCTATCCAAAAAATTGAGCATATTTTAACAGAAGAGCACAACGTTGTTGGAAAATGGAGCTATTATTCCTAATGAACCTTCTATAGAAATCATCAGGTCCTATGAAGGACCTCACTTACATTATAATTTTAGGATAGGTAAGGTGATGAATGATATCAAACATAGCTTGACTAGATTCAATCCCTCTACTAGAGACCAGATGTCCCAAAACAAGCCGTTCATTTACCATGAAATTTTATTTTTCCCAGTTTAAGATGAGATTCTTATCCTCACATCTTGACCAAACCCTTTCAACATTTAGAAGGCATCCCTCAAAAGTATTCCAAATATTGATAAGTCATCCATAAGGACCTCTATACAACCCCCCACAATATCTGAGAAGATTCCCTTCATTCACATCTAGATGGAACCAAGGGAATTACATATCACAAAGGGCATGTGTTTGATGGAAAAAGTGTCAAATTGACAAGTGAAGGTTATTTTCCCTTGATATTCTAAGGAGACCTCAATTTGATTATACCATGATAATCAATCTAGGAAGAAGTATACTTTAAGACCCACCACTTTCTCAAGGACGTGATGAATAATGAAAAAGGTGAAATTGTATTTCTTGTTACATGAGTTGAGCTTCATATAGTCAATGCAGACTCTCCATCCACTACAGACCCTTGTGGGGAGAAGTTCACCATCATTATTGGTGATTATAGTGATTCCATATTTCTTTGGAATAACATCAACTATTCTTACCCACTCACTCTCAGCAATGGGGTAGATGATACCCACATTCAACAACATAATAAGTTCTTTCCTTACCACATCCATAAGATTTTGATTGAGATTCCACTGATGTTGAAAACATGGATTAGGGTCAGATTCTAGAACAATACTATGGTTCCAATGAGTGGGATAATCACAAAAATATTAGAAAGGGTATGCAATTTCATTCATAGTCATTCTTTGGACATCCAGAAGTATCATATCTTGATTGGATTCAAGAGAAAAAGAAATGACAATAGAAAATTCTTTATTGTACCTTAATAACACATACTTTAGTGATAAAGGTATGAATTTAAATTAAATATCATATTGGTTAACACATTCTAATAAAGGATGAGACATTGGATCGAACACTATTTCTTTTTCAAATGTTCAATACAGAATTGGTTCCTTTTGAATAGAAGTTTCATCCACCAAATTGGCTAGATCCATTTTATGATTGGTTAGGGACCAAATTTTATTTATTTAACCAATGGTTTCATAGATTAGTGATTCATAAAAATCATCAATAGAGCAGTCTGAAATATATTCAATCCAAGGAGACTAATTTTCCTCATGTAAACAAAAGAAATCAATATCTTATTGATTTAAACATCCTTCAATAATTCCTTTACATTCCTTTAGTTTACTGTGAACACTACCAATCCAATTGACCTCATGGATCTCTTCATCATACCCAATTTGAGAGTTTTTATTATATATTTTCAAATAAATACTCATGTTTTGGAAGGTTATTTTCATGTTCCCATTTATATCGTGAATAAATCAGATTATTGTTTCTAAGAAGAGACAACCAAGGATGATGGAGGTTTTCTCCCTAGGTCTTAATCTTGTTTTTTTTCAAAGAATATTATGTAACCAGGGTAAATGAAAATTTCAACATTCATTAAAACATATTTTGTGATCCCTTTATGAACTCAAAGACTAAGATCAGTAAGATGAAGAGTGACAGATGTGGGATGTTGTTCTAAAAGCCCTAATTGACAATATATGGAATATGTAATGAGGTTCACACAAGCTTCTAGATCAAAAAGTGCTTTGACAGCTTTGTTCTATCCTAACTCAACATTGATGTATGTATATCATGGATCTTTAAACATTGGTGGAATGGTTCCTTGAATTGTGTAACATACATTAGTAGCCAAAAGTAATTGGTTTTCATGTGAAAATTTCCATTTAAAAGTACAAAAGTCCTTTAGGTGATTTGAGTAGGAAGTAATGGTTTGGATTGTATCGAGATAGGGAATTTCTAAATTTTCCTAATAGAATATTTCCCACAATGTTTCATTCTATTATAGTTAAGATTTTCCTCTCATGCACTGAGGGAAGGCAGTAGGGTATTTGATTTTTTGGAGTGGTTGTGGTTCCTTCTAATTTTAAAAAGGTTTTTCAGAATATTTAGGAGGTTGTTCATAATTGTCATGTGTTTTTTCAAATTTTATTGGTTTTAGAATGGTGTTTCAGGTTTCTCAACATATTTTACACTCCATAAAATACTCAGTAATTTTAGTTGTTCATGAAAGGTTTGTGTGTAACAGTATTCTCCCCTTAATGTTAAAGATGGAACCACCTGAGTAGGAAATGTTGCCTTTCCGGTTTTACTATTTTTTAGTTCATTTTTAAGGGAGGAGACTTAGGAGTTCATTTTATCCATTTTTTACACAATTTCTCATGGATTGGTAGAGGGACAAAATGGGTAGTGGCTTGTGTTGGATGGTATATCCCTGTAGGATACTTTAGTTATGGGATTGGTAGTTTAATGGATTGTTGGATGGGTTGTTGGAATTGGATAGGCGGGTGATGGTATTGAACTAGTTTCATCTAGAATAGGTTATGGATTAGAGAATGACTTAGAGGGTAAGGGTTTGGTCCTGATGGATAACTAAGTTGTTCATTGGGTTGCTAGTTATCTATCCAAAGGAATCATGGATGGTCTTTGTTCATTGGATAGAACGTGTTTTAGTATTGTGGCCTATGAATGTTTTGAGAATTGACCTCCACTTGTGGTCCTCCTAAAATAACATATTTAATTTAAGGGATGGTTGGGGTGTTTTCTATCATTTGTTCATGTTTTTCACAAATTTTACAAACAGATTCAATAGTTTGAATTTTATAGACCTTACTAAGATTGATCACCTCGACCTTCCTAGTGAGTACAATAAGTTTTTCCCCAAGAAATTATTCATCCATAAGAGTTTTAATTCCACTATATTTGGGTGTATTATTATAGTATGTTGATGTTCCCCATGTTTGGTTTTGTTCATCTATACCTTCAAGATAATCGTAAACATCATTTGGGGCTTTGTTTTTGAACGTTCCATTAAACATCATGTCAATGAATTGTTTATTTACCAAACCCAAAAATTAATTTAAATTTGATCTTATTATGGGATTGAGAATCCTTGGTGAGGTACCATTTTGAGTGTTTCTTTGAAAATTTAACATGTTTCATAAAATTACTCCCCTTCTTTTTCAAAAAATATTTGGATTCTCTTTTTAAGCGCAATTGTTCTGTGATAGGGGAAGTATTTTTTTGTAGAAATGTCTTTGAAATTGGCCCAATGTGTGAATTGATGTAGGTCTAGGATTTTTTAACCAATTATTTTCTTCATCCTTTAGTGAGAAAGGAAATATAATCATCTTATATGACTCAAGTTGATGTGGTCATCACATGGTTTCCATGATGTTGTTGAACTCTTTGACATGAAGGTATAACATTTCCGATTCCATCCTGTGGAAGGTTTGAAGGTGTTTTATGATATGAGGTTTGAATAAATAGTGGGATTATAATATATAAACGTGAATAAATAAGTATATTTCATTATTCTGAGTAGGAGTGATGTAATCATTCATGGTTTGATTGACTACATTCGCCAATTTTGGGGCTTCCTCATTTGGATTTCTATTTTGGTTCCCACCCAGGATTATGATATGGTTTCATTGAATACCCTCCATTGAAATGGGATCAATTTTTTACTCTAGGGTATTTTGAATATTAGTATCTAATGGAAAGAGTTCTCTAGGTGTACTTTACTCCCCAACTCTGGTACTATCCACCCTAACTAGATGGTTTGATTAGTGATAAATATAGGTGGACATACACCAAGAAAAGTTAAAAAAAAGAAAGGGAAAAAGATAAGAGAAGTTAAGGTGTGAAAATATAATTGGGGGAGAATATAATGAGTTTTTAGAAGACTTACTTGGGTCCCTATAAATGGTTCCAAGATTTTTTCTCCGCCAAATTTACCCAAGTTTTTAAGGCTAAGTGGTCGCCTATATGGTAGCTTGGGTTTTGGAATCCTCAAAGATCTAAGAAGAAACCTTCACAGACGTATATTCTATGGATTGTTTTGACTATGAAGTCATCAAAATTAATTTTATTTTATATAGGTTTAAGTGAACACTAATATACTTAATTGAATTCAATTTAAAATGATGTGTTGACCCTAGGTTTTCACATGGGGTAGATTAGATGCATTACTTTTTTGACTATTTCAATTTCTTAAATTTGTGATGGGTTAATTTAAGAAGATCAAAAAAAATCATCAATTATTGGTTTAATTCTCACACCCCTAATACTAATAACATATAAACTATTAGGATCATATTTATGTGCACTCTATGGTAATGATTTGTATTATCACTTGAATTATGTGGCCTTAAATTTTACAAGGACAAAGGATTTTAATGATTGTAAAACATAATTCTCATTTAAAAGAAGTGAATATAAATTAATGCAGGGATAATTAACATCCAATAAAGCCCTTTTATACTCCATTGGATCAATCCATAATTTTTTAATCCCTCCTTTGATTCTATGATTTCAGTGGAGGCAAGAATTAGACTCATGAGGGAGGAATTGAAGAGGTGAAAAGCAGTGAAATATTGAACACTCTACCATTGTGTGGAGGATTTATCTCTTCACTAGATGAATAAATTAACACTATGATAAAACAGTATCAATATGCTAATATAAATAAAATAAAGTGATAAGAATAAGAAGTTTTATAAAGAAGCTAATGTGATTCGAGCAACTTATAATTGAATGAACTTAAGAAAACAAAATCATAGCATACCATTACAACGAAAGAAAGAACCAAAGATGCCTATATCCTACACCAAAACTACTTTAAATATAAATTTTTGATGCCTTGGGTAAATCTCCAACATTAAAAGTCTCTTAAATTAATGGTGGTAGGATAAGGTGGGTGGAAATTGAAGGGAGAGTGGACATTTCCACCCTTGAGAAATAATCTGAGCCACCATGCATTCATCTGAAAGGCATTTCAAAAAGATAATCTATATGGTAGTATTTGGGTGGGGCATAGCAGAAAAATATTAAAATTAGTATGTATCCTAATTTTTAGTAAAATATCATCCGAAAATAGTGTTTATGTTTCGATAAACAATTTATATGATGGGCTATTTTTCTCGGCCTCAGAATCTGGAAAAAAATTTCATCTTCATATTAGTTCACCTGGAACTCCATAAAAACATCTGAATTATCTTGCGCCACTTGGGAATACAAATTTCCCCATGATTCCTTATATATCTAGTACAAATTTTATAATCATTAAGCTTGTATATTGGCCTCTATAGTAATATTATTCTATTGTTGTCTAGTTCACTTCACCCAAAATGTTCTTGGTTTAGGACCCACTTTGGTGGTCTTCCAAATAAAATATTCAACTGATAAAAAAGAATGAATTGTTACTTATATCATTGGACACCTGAAAATAAAATATTAAAATAAAATCATGATCATTGTGTATTTTATATGGTTTTCAAAAATGTACAATATAATAGTGAATTTTGAGAAAGAATTTCCATCATTATGTGAAATAATGTTCAAAGTATAAAATTCACTAAAATTTTGTTTATGAATAATGAAAAAAATGAATATTATAATATAAATAATTATTATCATCCTCCTTCAGTGTCTAATTAATAGTTAACAAAAATGAAACATGCCAAAGGAAATCAAAAAAAGAAGAGCACACTCATCATTCATCTGTACTAGAAGATGGCATTCTTGACGTAATAAAAAATATATCATTAGAGGATCAAGATACTATAAATCCATTTCCAAATTATGGAAGTAATATTAGAAGTTGCAAAGGCCCTCCCTACCATGTTCTTACTAGTATACCTAAAGGTCATCCTCAGAGCACCCATGGGGTATTACTCGGTGGGCTAGAAATAATCGATCGTGAGAAACTATATCTTGATGCGTGTCAGGGTAGCCCTTCCTCTAACCAAAATATCATAAAATATTAAGGCCCTACCATTGTGGTATTCCACCCTGATGGTCCATCACAAGGTATACATTGCATATATGTTTATCCCTATAGTCGGATGTCACGTTGTGATGATAGTTCTTTCCATGACGGTAGCCGCTGTCAAGGCCCTCCCTGTAGTGACTGTTGAGTCAAAATGTGTTTCGACTTTCCCATTAAAAATTTTGTTTAGGAAATCACACATCATATATTGTTTCTCATCATAATAACATACGTTATTTCTCATCATAATCAAATATATTTTTTATCATCGTAATCACAAATTTTGTGTCTCATAGTAATCACAAATGGTGTTTCTCATCACAATCACATATGTTGTTTCTCATCGAAATCACATATGTTTTTTATCATCGTAATAAAATATATTGTTTCTCATCATAATCACATATTTTGTTTCTCATCGTAATCACATATGTTGTTTCTCATCATAATCACTTATTTTGTTCTCATCGTAACCACATTATGCATTTTAATCACATTAAGCATCGTATCCATGTTCCTTATCATAATTTTTTTATAAATTGAAACCAAGTTATACGTAGTAATCATGATATTCATCATATTCATGTTATGTATCATAATCATGTATCGTAACCATGATATACATTGTAATTACATTATGCATCGTATTCACATTATGCATGGTAACTATCCTATGTTTTGTATCCATGATATGATTCTTAACCAAGTCATGTATCATACTCATGTAATTTATTATAGTCATGTTTAACTCTAATACCACGTATATGTTTTACATTATAATTCAACTTACTCATTATTTTATACTTTTATACTTATTATCTTCTAACCATAATGATTTCATTCTGTGAGTAATATACTAATCAAAATGATGTTGTGTATTCAATTTTGTTTTGATCATTTTAGCTCTCGGTGTCCAGGACCCTCTGTGTTTTTCAGGGAAATATGATCGTTGAAATAAAATGTTACTATTGGATAGAAGGCCTATAAAAAGGAGGAAATTTGAACCAAATAATAGAATACATGGATTCATGAACATTCAATGAACTATTTTGGTTCTATAGAGAGACAATGTAACCTCTCTCTTGCTTCATGTGAAAATCCTTGAAGATACAAGACGTGAATGAATTGTTCCTAGTTATTATATTTCAATATGTCCTTTGTATTGCTTTACGCAACCGATCATTTTGATAATGATCAATGGATTCTGGGGATAGGAAGACAGTGCTTCTGATCATTTTATTATGGTATTTAAAGTAGTTGAATGACTGAGGTTCCAATTACCTTCTTAATCGAGGTCATCCATGGATAGAAAGACATACATACCGATCACCATGTCAAGAGATTACCTGGGTGGTAGTATGATAGAATATTTATCCTAGGTGAAAGGATACAATACTCTTTGGGATAAAAGAATTGTAATACCCTTTACTTTTCTACATATATTTTAAATAGAAAGAAAATCATTTTATTTCATCGTTCAATTCATATTTTTTTCTATTATAATTTTTTTAATTAAGATACACTCGTTTTCATTACATATTGTATTAATATAATCTATAATATGTATGGTAGAATCATTTACATTTGTTATACTATAACAATTGTATTCAATTCAAGTAAAATTGTTTTTAATAACCTATGGTATCATATTCTATCCAATGGATTCAGGAACAGTTCAGTCATTTCTTTTGTTTCATAAGAGGAATTGTGAATTTCATTAGTTGAAGATCTCTTAAAATAAGTTTCTTCTTAAGATTTTAAATAAAAAAAATTAAACCTACACTTCACCCCCACCCCTCTTATATTGTTCCATCTCATATACAGATTCATCTATATTTCGATCGAAAAATTGTTATCAGAGAAGTTTCCCACTAATTTGTTTTAAATAATTTATTTATTTATATAAGACAGTTATATTTTAGTTATAAACCCTTTCTTTATATTTACTTACCACTCAAACATGTGGAGTGGAAAATATTTGTTTTATAAGATGGAAGGAATGAATATTTGATCAATTGATGATCAAAACCCAATTAGACCTCATATTTTTTTATTGGAATGATTATGAGTATTGGATATATTGAATGAAGACTTTTGTTATTAATACAGGGGTAGATAATTTTTTAATGGTCACTGATGATTACTAAATTCCAGACAAGGAAGTCAGAACCTTCACCAACCAAGAGAAACTATAATATCAACTAAATTACAAGATACACAATATTATATTATGTTATATGTCTAGGAATATATATATATTCAGATATCATCATGTGAAGCCGCCAACTATATCTGGAAAAAACATGAAGTCGCACATTTTGGTACATCTAAAGTTATAGAAACAAGAATATCCATGATCTGAGCTGAATATCATGGTTTTGTTTTTCCCTACGGAGAATCTGTATGAAAGATACAACAAATATTTATGAAAATTTCCAATAGACTTCAATATATGGATAAAAATGCCTTGATGATGAAGTTCTTATGGATGAGATAATTGATATAATTCCCAATGAGTGGGAATTCAAAATGGAATCTATTGATGAGAACAGGAAAGTTACTCAAATCACACTTGATTAATTATTTGGTACTCTATTACAACACAAGACAAGAATGGAAAGATATGTATATTTAAATACAATGAAGAATGGTAATGGATGTGTATATTTTACTACTACATCTAAATCCAAGACACCACAAATGGTAACCAGATCCAATGCTATGAAATATTTTGTTATATCATAATCTAGTGAATGTAATCCGTCATAGAATGAATTATCTAATCTTTCTCAAAGAATGAACTTGATTATTGGAAAGAAATATTTTTATTAGGATTCAGAAAGAAAGAAATAAATGAAAATAAAGACTCAAAAGTATCTTATTATAAATGTAAAAGAGAAGGTCATATTAGACTGGATATTGATTTACTTAAAAGAAAAGACTGAATGGATAAACATTATGAAAGAAGCAAGATAAAATATTACAATTATAAGACTAAAGAATTATAGAAAGAAAATGATACTTGGAGTTCAAGTGGTGGTAATTATTCAGAAGAATATTATGAATATGAATCTTTTAGTTTGAAGAATATTAGACTTATAGCAGGAATTTCTTTTTAAAATCATTATCTCATGGTTAAGGTAAACAATGTAGAATCTCATACAAATGTATCTTTAAATTCTAATTATTTTGATGATAAATATTCTTACTCATAGGATGAAGAATATTCCCCAGTAGAGTATAATTCACCTACTTTTGAACAAGTTTCCAGATTTGGAAGAACACTTTAGAATGAGAATTTAAAACTCAAGAAAAATCTGGATAAGGTAAATTCAAGAATATATATCCTTAAAAAAGAAGTATCATATCTTTCAAACGATCTTGACTAAAAAAATTTATATTTATGAAATATTTCAAAAAAACATAATGAAAGTAAATTATAAAAAGGATAAACATTATAAGGACATTGAAAAAAAAAATTAGAGAATAATGTTTTTGAAGAAAATAAATTTCAATATAATTTCATTTGAGATTGAAAATGTAGTCATTAGACTAAAATATGACATTTTTTATATTAAGAAAAATTTATCAATTTTTAGTTATGGTAAATAAAATTTGACAAGATGTATTCTCAAATTATTCCTCTAATAAATAAATCTAGAATAGGTTATTCTTGAGCAAAACCAGTTTTTAGACATAACTATTTCATTCATAAAAGTGACACATTTTTTCACAAAGTGTCAGAGTGGTAGAAATTTGGAAAGAAATTGTTTCGTTAATAAAACCCAATCATTAGGATTTCAGAAATCTCACTTTGCAAAACAAATGTGGATTTTTAAAGTTATTTTATCAAATATTTCCAGATGCAATCATTTTTTGGTTCTAAAAATAAAATTGTTTAATTTTTTATGAAATTTGTTTTTCCAACAACAAGAAAATTTTGTACATTTATAGTGGAAGTTCTCGATATATGACTGCATATAACGATTTCTTTAAAAAGAACATTGAAATGAAAGGTGGAAGAGTGACCTTTGAAGATAATTCTTAAGGAAAGATTATTGGTATATGTAATATTGTTTTTTAGGAATAGTTTTATTTTCCAATTTTTAGTTTGTTAAAGGTCTTAAGGACAACCTTATGATCATAGGTCAATTCTGTGATCAATTGTTACCTTGTGAATTTCAGTAATTTAAATGTTTACTTCACAATTACAAGGACGAATTCATTCTCTCTAGAAATAGGTATAAAAATGTATACACACATAACATAAAAGGCATATGAAGCCAGAAATTACCTTTCTTAAGTGCAATGGGAGACCAATCTTGGTTATGGAATAGAAGGTTTGGACAGTGTAACCATATAAAACTTTTCAAACTCTCAAATAAAAGACTTGTTAAGAATCTACCATATCTCAAAATTGATTATTCAAAAGTCTATAAACCTTTTCAATATGGAATGAAACATAAAACTAGATTTAAATAAATTAATGAAGTTTCAACTACAAATTCATTATAGTTAGTGCACATGTACCTTTTTGGTCTTAAACAGCTGGAACTATTGGAGTCAAATGCTATGTATTTTTTTAGATGATTACTACAATAGATTTACATGGCCCAATTTTTTTGAAATGAAATCTGAAGCCTTTCTCTATTTCAAAAAATTTAGATCCCATGTTAAAAATGCAAAGAATCTACCACTAATATCTATTCAATGAGATCACGGTGGAGAATTTTAAAATTTTTATTTTGAAACTTTTTATAGTAAGAAATGTGTTACTCGTAACTTTTCATTCCCAAGAACTCCTCCAAAAAATTGTGTGGTTGAAAGAATAAATTGTATTTTTCAGGAAATGATAAGAACTATGTTGAGGGAATACTCAATTGCTAAGCATTTCTTGGCTGAAGCTGTAAGTATTGCATGTTATACTACAAATTGAGTTTTAACTAGACCTTTTCATAATAAAACACCTTATTAATTTTGGAATGGTTGAAAACCTAATGTTTCTTATTTCAAAGTATTTGGATGAAAATTATTCAATTTGAATACTAAGGATAACCTACATAAATTGGCACCCAAATCCGATTATGTAATTTTTTCTAGGTTATTCCACTGCTTCTAAGGTTTATAGAGTTTTTAACAAAAACTATTGTACGGTTGAAGAAACAATGCCTATTAAATTTTATGAAACCGGTCCTTTTATTTTTAAACAACCCTTAACTACATCAATAGATGTGTTTTTACAAACAGATTATCAACCTTTGATTAAAACTCTTCCAAAAAGAAAATACTCAGGAAAATGTTTCTAAAATATTTACCCCAGAAGACTTTATACCTTATATTGATGAAAAAGTTTTATAAAACCCAAATCAATTGTTTATTAGGAATAATCCTAGTAATAAAATCATTAGGGATGTTAATAAACATTTAAGGACAAGAAATTCCTTGAGAAATGAAATAGAACATCTCTATTTTCTATCCCAATTTTAACCTAAAACTTCTAATGAGGCCTTAGGTGATGAGGATCAGATTAAAGAAATGAAAGATGAACTAAATGAATTATAAAGTAATAATGTTTGTCCCTTGGTTGAAAGACCTAAAGAAACAACTTTAATATGGGTAAAATGGGTTTTCAATAACAAATGTGATGAAAATGGAATAATTATAAGAAATAAATAAATAAAATTTCTAAATACTATAATAAACATGAGGTAATATATTAGGAATAAAACTATTCTCTAGTAGCTATATATGAGTCTTTTAATATTATATTTTCCTTTTCATCATTCTTTAACTTCAAACATATTAAAATGGAAATAATTTTTTTTTGTTTAATGGATTTGTACAAGAAGAAGTTTTTTCAAAACGACCCCCTGGTTTTGTAGTCTCAAAAAATCATAATCGTGTTTTAAAACATACCAAAGATTTACATGGCCATAAACAAGCCCCTCAAGCTTGGTATGATAGACTTTAAATATTTATTTTACAAAAAAAATTATTTTAACGGAACTACCAATTCATCTTTATTTATAAAAATGGAAAACAAAAATATTTTTATTATTCAAATTTATGATGATGAAATTATATTCAATCCAACTCTAAAATACCTAACTAATTTTTTTTAAATCACATGAAATATGAGTATGAAGGGTGAGTTAACATTTTTTTAGGTTTTCAAATATCTCAAATACTAGAAGTATCCTATATATATCCACATAAGTATATGAAATATTGTATTAAAAGAATGAATATGACAACTTTAATAGTATAAGACCCCAATCGGTACCTCGAATTCACTTGATCTTGATGATGATGGGAAACCAATAGATCATACATCTTTTAGAGGTATAATAGGATGTTTATTATACTTTACAACTAGTCATCCAGACCTAATGTTTTCAGTATTCTTATATGAATGATAACAATCTAATCCAAAGGAATATCATTTAAAAGCAGTGAAAATAATTTTTTTCTACATAAAGTGAACCATGGATTTAGAACTATTTTATTCTTCTATAAATGATTATATTTTGAAATTGTTTTTAGATATTTACTTTAGTGGTTATATAAATTATAGAAAAAGTACTTCCAAAACTTGTCATTTTTTAGGAGATTCATTCGTTTCTTGGTCATGAAAAAAACATCCAGTATCAATTTCCACTACCGAATCTAAATATGTTTCAGTTGGAAGTTGTTGTGCTCATGTGTTGTGGATGAAACACACACTCACTAACTATGGCATGATTTTTTCAAAATTCAAATACTATGAGATAATACTATTGCCATTGATCTAAGTAAAAACCCTGCACATCACTCACTAGAAAAACAAATATATATTATAAATCACAACAAATACCACAAACTAAAAAGATATATTATTTTACAATTAATTGAAACACAAGAACAACTTGTTGACATTTTTAAAAAACCATTCTCTTCGGTTAGATTTGAATACAAAAAACAGAAGCAAGGAATGACCACTATAAAGTAATCATTCACATATACTTCTTATTTAAACCATGTCCTTAAATTATGTTACTCCTTTTCAAAATGGGGGTAAACATGTTTTATCGGTTTTACATTTTTTCAATTTCATGTTTCATCAATTTTACATTTTATCAGTTTCCTATTTTAGCAGTTTTATATTTTCTCGGTTATAGGTTTTATCAGTTTTAAATTTTTTTGGTTACATGTTCTAATAGTTTTACATTTAATCGGTTTCATGTTTTATCAATTTTACATTTTATCAGTTTCAAATTTTATTGGATATACATTTTATCAGTTTCATGTTATATTAGTTTTATATTTTACCATTTTCATGTTTTATCAGTATTACATTTTTTTGGTTTCATGATTATAGGTTTCACATTTTTATCGGTATTAAAATTTCATCAATTTTATCAATTTTATCAGTATTATAATATTTTATAAATTTTAGAATTATTATCGGTTTCATATGATTATAGATTTTATAATTTTTTTTGTACGTGAGTTTTTTTATCATAAAATAAATATACTAAAACCCATATATATATCCTGATACTCTTATAGGTACAACTTCTACGACCATATATTTTCCATTTTATTTCAAATTTTTAGTAACTCGATTCATTCTTGTAACCCCTAATTAGATTCATTCGGAATTATTTTTAAAAAAACATCATGAGTTCAAAGTCATTATCAACCATTGGATTATTAAGATCTAATCTCGATAGTCAAATTACTTTTAAAATAGACCCTACCCATCCCACATATAAATCCTTTTGAATTTATCTAATGATATGACACTCTATTAATAGCCATCGCGGTTCGTAATCAGAATTCACCTCAGTTTTCCTTATCATAGATGTCATTAGCTTTCATAACCAAGAGAAACCTATGGGTTCAAGAGTTTTTTTCATGTCCCAATCAACTGCTTTATCTCTGAAACAAATGCCTACCAAATATTTATCTTTTATGACCTTTCGAGGTGAAAGGTTAGTTTCTCATGATTTTTATGATTCTTATGATTCTTTGTTGAAAAGGATAATAAATTTATAAGGATGGGAATCTCTGTGAATTAAAATACCTAAATCAAATCATCATTTTTTGTTTTATGAGTAAGTTTTAAAACTATATAAATAAATGGATATAGATAATTGACTCAAGATCCCATTTATGATGTATAAAAAAAACCCACAACCTCAATAAAAAAGAAGCTTCTTTCCTTGCAGTTCCATCAGAGGGATATGCTCTTTTTCCATCCAAAATATTACCAGAACTTGATTGGACTTTTGATAAATGGAAACAAGATGAATATCTTTTTGAGTATCATGATTATAATAAGAATTTAAATCATCTATCAAATGAAAATCATCTTATTTCCCTCAATATGGAAGGTTTTATAGTACCAATAAAGGGTGATAAGGAAAATATAAAAGTCTCTTATGTATATCTTTTTTACTACCTATTAAATACGAGGAGGTTAAATCTTATGGAATATATTTTTTTGACCTTCAAGAAACATAAATCCTGAGTAATCAAGTCTCAGTTGGTCATGTTTCCCCCCCATACTGAGCATGTTTTTGAAATAATTCCTTTTTGAAATGTCTCAATTAAATCAGATCTGACAACCTTCAAGGAGCATCATACCAATAAGGATATAATTAGGAGACTCATGTAATGATTCAACCTTGAATCCAAGAAGTTTCATAGGGATATAGAATCCAAGAAAGAAAAATAAGTAGTTTAAGGAAGTGAAAAGTGGTCAAATTCATCCAAATCAACATCAATAAAAATAAATATAGCTAAGGATACAAGCCCAAAGAAATAAAAGAAACCAAATATTGTATTATATGGGTTTCAGTAGAGTGGATGAAGAAGATGAAATAAAGGAAAGAAGGTGATACTTAATTCGGTTTGGGCCCTACTGAAGCCCTAGCTGAAAAAATAAGTGTAACAACCCGTCCCTAGAAGCCTAGAGTCAGTGCATTATTTTAATACATTGGAATGTTTACAAAGAATCAAGTCCCAAAAGACCAATCAGTTTAGCAGTCTTGGAAACAAGATACATACATCAGTTCAACATTATAACTTGAAAAGAAATACCACACTAATTTATTCATTTTAAAAACATCCAAGCCTCCAAGATTATGCCCTCAAGTCACCCATAACTAACTTCTTCATATCCTAAGTAAATGAAACATAAGAAAGGGGTGAGCTCAAATTCTTAATAAGGTTAAAAAATATATCGGATGATACCATAAACATTAAGCATGGTGAATAATTGAAAACACAGGCCTTTACAAATAATAATCATGAACACTTTATGGTAGGAATATGAGTTAATTAAATAATGCCATAACAAAACATAGTCATGGGTATTCTAAAATTCGAATAACCACATGAATCATCAATAATACTTTCATAATGAGGGAATGTATAATTCTATACATTCCGAAAGATTTTTTTTATGGACTTGGCCAATACATATAAAAATGTTTAAGGCCTCAACCAAAACCATATATCAAATTGGGAAAGGCCTTAGCCAATTCCATGTCTAATTGTATCATGAGGCCGATCGATTCACTAAGGAGCTATTGCGGGCACCACTGATCACTTTTAAATTCCAATACATTCCTCATATGAAAAGGTTTAAAAGTATCATAAACATTCGTATTAAAACTAGCATACGAAATGTCAATAATTTAACCATAAACCATGAATGGTATAGAAATAGCACATCCATACTCAATAATATCACATAACCTTCAATAAAAAATGGAATATTTTATCTATAATAAATCAACCTCAATAAAGAATAATATCCAGTAAATGATGTTGATGTAGTTGAAAATGATCAGTCAAACTCTTTGAGAGAAATTCCATTTTTTCCTGAAACTATTTAGAAATATAAAAATTTATAAAGGGAGTCATTTAAAAGTGATTTTTGAATCAAATTTTCCCACACCACATTGAAACTTTTGGAAGAATTAACATTTTAAAATAATTATTTTCATACAAATAAATCCTTAAAATAATTTTGAAAACATGGATATTAATTAAATAGTATAGAAAAATAAATCATCAAAACATTTAAAATGATTATATATTTAAATATTCCATTCCATAAAACTATAAAATATTCCTTTTAAAAACAATTTTATGAAACATGGAAATGGATGACAAGTATGTACTAGTAAATACATACCTATAAACAATCTCAGATAATAATGAGATTAAGGAATTAACCCTTACCTTGCACTTTCCATTGGTCGAGGGTACGTTTAACCTCCTGTATAATGACTGTAGTATGTTATTAAATTATAACAGAACCATATTCATATTTATTATAACATACATGATTCATTTATGACATTATACTACCCATTTAATAATTATTTCCATGTAAATTAACATTTCATATAATAATTTCTTTCTTTATCGTACGTTTTTTGACTTGTTATTCTTGATTGTATCTTTTAGATCTTGATTTACATACTTCCAGAATATAACACATGATTTATATATCATATATATATAGAATATAAATATTTGTAGTATATATATATATGAAATGGAGAACACCGTTTATGGAGACGGTGGGTCGTACACACGAATAAACATTGTTTCTGTTTTCATATCATCTTGAATTGATGTAATTGAATAAGATATATGTTAGCCCATACCTATATATATATAAATATATATTTATTAATTGGAATTATTATTTCATAAATTAAATACTTATTAATAATATTTACTTTTATAATCATTGTTGAATGGTGAATGTGGAAATGAATCTGGTCACGCCGTGGAGATGGTAATCCGTACGTACGCATGAGCGACAATATCATTATATTAATGGTGAAATCATATGTAATTTGATGGTATATAATATATACCGAATAATTAACATGTAAAATATATTATTTACATCATTTATACTCATTATTATACCCATCCAAATAATGAAGTGTTTTAATAATAAACTACACCACAACGTGGAGACAGTAAGTCGTACGTACGCATGTATGGTGACCTTGTCATTTATAAGACGGATAGAATAACAAATATGGTTGCAACATATTTATAATAACATTAAAATATGTAGGAGGTACTAGAGTTATTATTTTGGTATGGAAACAGAAAATAATTATGAAGTGGAAGGAGAAAAGAACTCTAAAGAGGGTGGTGAAATTATTACCTCTTCTTCAGGTGTTACCTTTTTAGTTGATCAAAAATTCTCCATAGGTTGGATTTTAAATGAAAGTATATACTTTAGGTTTATTTGAGGGATTTTTTTAGGATAATGGGGAAGGGGTTGATCGAGCCAAATGGATTTGGAGGTTTTATTTTGAGAGAAGGGGAAGTTCCCTTTTATTAGAGGGGTGAGGGTCACTTTAGGAAATGATTAAAATATTAAATTATTATACAGTCGTATTCAGTTTATAATGGCTCCAATCGAGTTTATTTAGAGCCTTATTTGGTTATGGTTTGAAATCATCTCAACCAATATATTTTAGACAAGTTTATGTTAACATTGTAACATTATCTTTTTGATTTAACTGATAGTTAAATAGTTTAACTTTTACCGTGTCTTCTTGTATTATTACACTATATTATTAATAAACATACTCTAAACATACAAGAGAACATAATATGATTAATTAATTACATATATAATATTATTTAATCCCTTTGGCCAAACCTTATATTTTTAGGAATATTATATCAACCAATAATATATTATTTGTTTTAAAAAATAAATTATTTCAATATTGACACTATTTGGTATTTTGTTTTTGTAAAAGTCATAACAAAATTTTCAAATTGAAAAAAAAATATCCAATAAACCCAAACATGTCATATTAACATAAAAAATTAGTGGAATTCATTATAAGCTTCAATTTACATTTATTTGGATATTTATAATATCAATTATTTTAATATTTCATTAATAAGGTAATTAATGCATCATCGTTATGCTATAAATAAATTAAATTATTTAATTTATAAAAACTATAAATAAAATACCATTATGTAGTAAATAATTTTATCTTTCTAATGAATATCTATAGTTGAATTTATATTGTGTGTAACCCTATATTTAAATTGGTTTGGTTATTAAACATTGAATTTAACACTTCTAACGCTTCTTTAAATAAAATAATAATAAATGTCCTAATCTATTCCAATTGGACAAAATAGGATCATATTTTATTCCTAAGGTTGTTTTTGGTAGAATTACACTTATCCAATAGAACTAGGACATGTGTTTGTGAAATAATAATATCATTTTTACCATTAATTACCCTATTTACTTTTAACCGTGGTAAATAAAAGTCCAAAGTTAATATCCACCAAAAATTATTTTTATCTTATTGAGCCACAGTTTACATACTGGTTTCAACCATGTCTCTCGTAAATTTTAAATTCAACTCACAAAACTGGTAAAATTATGTTTTATGTAAATTTGTATATGCTCCAAGAAGGTCGGTAAAAACGTTAAAAAGTTCAATAAAATTTAATATAACTTATTATATTATAAGATGAATCCAATGAATTAAATTGAACTAATATAGGTATTATATATATATTTTAACATAAAATAAATTTAAATAAATTAAATTATATCCTAAATAAAAAACCAGTTTTAAATAATAACGCCGTGTTTTTCACTATTCATCAAAAATTGGATGTTTTTAGAAAAATACCAAAAATTTACCCTAAGATAATTTTGATATTATTAATTCAAAAATACATTATATTTTACCAAATTCAAAACATAAAAGTTTAATTTATTAATTTAAAATTAATTATCGATGTTAAAACCAAAAAGCGGGTTTTTAAAAAGTAAAAACTTCCAAAAGATTGACATGTCTTTATGTCAAATTTAAATTTGGAATTACTTATAGTGACCTAAATTTTATTAAATGATAATAATATAATATAATTATACTTCCAAACCATTCAAATTTATAATTGAACACTATAATTTATTTTGATTAAAAAAGTTGTTTTCAATTAAAATTTAATATTTTTCACTATTCACCCAAATATGAAAGCTATCAGAAAAACACTAAAAATTTATTGAAACCAATTTTTTGTGTCCTGATTCTAAATAAGATGTTTATTTTTTAAAATTGAATATATAAGGGTCAAATATTGGATTTTAAAATTGTTCTTCATTAAGAGGTAGTAAAAGTTCATTTTTTGAAAAATACTTCCTTTATCTAAAAAAATGAATTTTTATTATATTATGTCTAAGAAACACATAATATGGATGTTAAAATTAATATGGAATATATAAAATAAAAAATTCAGATAATACTATTCATTACCGCTTTTTAATAGCTATTTTGGTAAGTTGTGGTCCGCTCGAACTCAATGTTGCGTGTAGTGCAAGTTATTGAATTACGTTAAATAAATAACGTACTATGAAATCTTAGGGTGTTACATTGTACCATCCTTCAATAAATTGTTCCTCACAATTTTAATTTTTTCTCTAAAAATAAATGGTTAAAAATAGAAAAATAGATTTGTGGAAAACCCACATTAAAAATTGGGTTAATGAAATTTATTCTTAATAAGAGGGAAAGGGAAATAAAACATTCACCACAAAATTATAATCTCGATTAAAAGAACATAGGTGGAAATTAGAGACACGTAATTTTTGGGGAATGTATATAATTATAGGGAGTTATTGGGGTCATTATCACAAAAAATTTTAAAACTGAGGGCCTCAAAACCATCAATCTATGGTGATTTAAAATATTTTTGGATCATCAAAACATAAGGTATTAGGATAACTCATTATTTGTTTTAAGATACCTTCCCTAATTTTTTAGAATTAATTTATTCAAAGAATAAGGGAAAATTATACTTGATAAGTAGAGTTCCATCCTTCAACTAATTCCTACCATAAACCCACCTTTCACTCCAAAAGATAATAGAATTGAAAAATATTATATTTATCATAATCGTATACTGTTCCAAAAATAATGAAGTTATAATTCATCTGTCAGACTATTTAAAAAACTACATTACATAAACCAGGAATTCACGTAGACCAGTGGAAGGTGATGCACCGTTGTCGCCTTTCAGTTGCGGGTTCAAGTCTTGCACCCTTGCTGGATACGACAGGTTATCGCCTGACCTCTAGGATGTCATTTTTATAACAATACAAAAATAATATTGAGAAATTATTTAACCATAATAATATTATCCAATGTCAAACATAATCCATTCCAACCTTTAGACCTATCCAAAATACTTATGTCCACACTCACTGTCCAAAATTTATAAGGAAGGCAATCAAATTGAAGATCTCTTTATCCACGTAATAACAGATGAATACCTTCATCATGAATTCTTTTAAAACATGGTAACACCCTAAATTACCCGAAAACCTTATTTATTACATTCATGCTCCCATATTACTTATAGAATACTAAATATATTCCTTATATCAAAAATATTTGAATATTCCAACAATTATGGAATAAACAAACTGTTAATCCATTCCAATGTAGTCAAGAATATCCAATATAATTTATCCAAATTAACCATATCTTATTCCAAAATCACTACCTCAGTATCAAGACCATATTATGGTCTACATTTCCTTCAACCATTTATTTTTCAAAAAGATTAATCTGAAACTGTGTCACATTACTGTGTACCATACAATCTCAAATCCTTAATGAAATTGCAATGCAGTACAATCCTTATTTATTTCCATAATTCTTATAACCAGCACATCATTGATACAATACTCAAATGAAATAATTCTTTAATAACAACATAATAAGACTAGTCAATCCTCTGTATATGTAGTAGTATCATAACATGATTATTATCCAATAGAATCATTTGGGGCATACTATGATGATTTGGACATTGATTTGCATAGTGTCCCAACTCCTTGCAGATGAAGCATTGTACATTTGAAACCTTTTTCTTACCATTATAATCACGAACTTGGTGTCCTTTTTCTCCTCACTTATGACAAATTCTCATTCCCTTCAAGAATTTACCAAGGTGATTCTTTCAATAGTTACCAGATATAAGAAAATCATTCTTTTACATCATCCCTTTATCCATATTTCTCTCTACCATTCTTTTTTTCTCTTTCTTCATTTCAAATACATAGGACTCAAGGAATTATTTACTTGTATTATTAATACCTGATATTATTTCTTCATACGATGAAAATACATGGGAGACTATTTCCCTTTTAAATGTTTACTTAATACCATGCAATATATTATCCTTCTTAATCATTCGATCATGCATATTGTTGTAATTCTCATTCCTTCTTCTAGGTTCCATTTCTAAACAATGGAATACACTAGGTTTGTTTATGAATCGCAATGCATAATTCCAAGCTTTTAACATACCTAACGTAAATTGAAAAGATTATGAATATAATCTATAATCATAAAATGTTTTATTTGCGAAAATATTTACTCCTGAATCCTTCATAATAGATTGTAATGAAATTTTGAATTATCCTAAGCATATCCCCTCAGAGTGTTGTAACCAAGAGTGCAGCAAGGCCCATTTTTGGGTAACAAGATAACCCAGGTCAAGTCCAAATCTCCTTGTCTGAGTTTTCGCTCCTAGGTACATCTGTGCTAGAGCCTCCTCTAACTGCACGTAACCAGACATGGATGTATTGATTGTAAAATACACAAAATCTCTACATTACCAAAATTATATGATGTTCTTCTATACTAATCCTCAAATTATATCTTAGGGTAGTGTTCTATAATCAGAGTTTATTTAAATAGATTTCTATGGTTGTTGTTAAAATTATTCTGATACCAACTGTAATGCCCTGACCCCAGAAGCCCAGAGTCGGTAAATTATTTGAATACATTGGCATGATTATAAGGAATGATGTCCTGAAAGACCTATCAATTTAGAAGTCTTAGAAAGAAGATACATACATAAGTTCCACATTACAACTTGAAAATAAATACAACACTATTTTATTTCGTTAGAAACATCCAAGACATATATATTATGCCTGCAAGTCACTTATAACTAAAATCTTCATATCTTAGTAAAATGAAACATAAGAAAGGGGTGAGATCAAAAACTTAATAAGGGTAAGTAATACATCAGATGATAACATAATCATTAGGCATGGTGAATAATTGAAAAGAAATGCCTTTACAAATAATAAACATGAACACTTTATGGAAGGAATACGAGCTGAGTAAATAATGTCATAATAAAACATAGTCATGTGTATTCTACTAGTCAAATAACTGCATGAACAATCAATAATACTTTCATAATTAGGGAATTTATAATGCGGGACATTCAAAAAAAAAATTCAAGGCCTTGGCTAAGATGTCTAAAAATGAGTTAGGCCTTGGCCAAAGCCATATATAAAATAGGGAAAGGCCTTGGCCAATTCCATGTACAATTGTCTGATGAGACCTACCAATGCACCAAGGAGCTATAACAGGCTCCACCCATCACTTTTTATGTCCAATGCATTCCACATTTGAAAAGGATGAAACATAACATAAACATTCATATTAAAAAGTGCATAAAAAATGTCATTACATTAACCATAAATCATGAATTGTATAAAAATAGCACATCCACAGTAAAACATATCACTTAAACATAAATAAAATATGGAATATTGTATCTATAATAAATCAAACTCAATCAAGAATAATATCTTGTAAATTATGTTCATGTAGTTGAAAATGAACAATAAAAATCTTTGAGAGAAATACCATTTTTTCATTAAACCATTTAAAAATCTCATAATTTATAAAGGAAGTCATTTAAAATTGATTTTTGAATCAATGTGTTCCATACCACTTTGAATCTTTTGAATGTAATTATCATTTTATCATAATTATTTCCATATGAATAAATTTCTAAATTCAATTTCAAGACCTTGACATTATTTAAATAGATTATAAAATTAAATCTTCAAAACATTTAAATGATGATCTAGTTAAAGAATACCTTCCATAAAGCCTTAAAATATTCCTTTTGAATTTTTTTAAGAAACATGGACACAGATGATAAATATTTCCCAGTAAATACATATATATAAATAATCTCGGATAATAATTAGGTTGAGCAATTTACTCTTACCGTGCACTTTCCTTTGGTCAAGGGTACATTTAACCTATTGTATAATGACAATCATATGCTATTAAATTATAACAGAACCATATTAATATTTATTATATGGTACATGGTTCATTTATGACTTTATACTACCCATTTAATAATGATTTCCATGTTAAATTAACATTTCGGGTAATAATCATTTTCTTAATCGTACGTGTTTTAACTTATTATTCCTGATCATATCATTTAGATCATGATTTATGTACTTACAAAATATAACACATTATTTATATATAATATATATCTAGAATATAAATATGTATATTAGATAGGTATATGAAATGGAAAACACTATTTATGGAGACAGTAGGTCGTACGTACGCATAAACGTTGTTTCCATTTTCTTATCGTATTGAATGGAAGTAAGTGAATAAGATATATGTAAGTACATACATCCATATATATATATATATTAAGTATAATTATTAAGTAATATATTACATATTTTTTAATATTATTTATTTTATAATCATCGTTGAATGGTGAATGTGGAAATGAATCTCATCGCATCTATGAGACAGTAATCTGTACGTACGTACGAGCGAAAATATCATTATATTGATGGGGAAATAATATTTTATTGGATGCTATATCATATATAGAAAATAATTAAAATGTTATATTTATTTTTTACTTCAGTTATACTCATTATTATACCCATCCAAATAATGAAGTGTTTGAATAATAAACTACACCACGATGTGGAGACGATAAGACGTATGTACACACATATGGTGAATTTGTCATTTATATGATGGATAGATTGATGAATATGGTTGTACCTTATTTATAATAATATCGCAGTATTTAATAGGTATTGGTTTTTTATTTTTGGTATGGAAACAACAATGAAAGAGGAAGTGGAATAAGAAAAGAACTTCAAAGAGGGTGGTGAAATTATAAACTCTTCTTCGGGTGTTTCCTTTTATGTTGATCAAAAGGGCTCCATAGGTTGGATTTTTTATCATATAATGTACTCTATTTTTATTGGAGGGAATTTTTGAGGTTATTTGGTCAGGGGATAGTCGATCTAAAGGGATTTGGAGGTTTGATTTTGAAAGAAGGGGAAGTTCCCTATTATAAGAGTGGTGAGGGTTACTTTAGGAAAAGATTAAAATATTAATTTATTATACAATCATATTCGGTTTATAATGGCTCAAAATGAAATTATTTCTAGCCGTATGTGGTTATGGGTCTAAATAATCTCAACCAATAGGTTTTAGGCAAGTTTAGGTTACCATTTTAACCTTATCATTTAGATTTAACTCTTTGTTAAATAGTTTTACTTTAACCGAGTCTTCTTGTATTCTTACCCTATATTGTTTTTAAACATACAAAAAACATCCAAGATAACCTCAAGTGGTTAATTAATGACCTATATAATATTATTCAATCCCTTTCGCCGAACCATATATTTTTAGGAATATAATATCAAACAATAATATAGTATATGTTTTAAAAACTAAATTATATCAATTTTGACACTATTTCGTATTATGTTTTTGTGAGTGTTATAACAACCTTATAACTACGAAAAAATTTATCTAATAATCCCAAAAATTTCATATTAACCTATTATATTAGTGGAATTCATCATAATTCTAAATTTACATTTATTTGGATATTTATAATATCAATTATTTTAATATTTCATTTATAAGGTAATTTCTTCATCATCGTTGTGTTAAAAGTAAATTGATTTATTTAATGTCTAAAAAATATAAATAAACTACCATTATATAGGAAATATTTTTATCTTTATAATTAATATTTATAATATAATTTATATTGTGTGTAACCCCATATTAAAAATGGTTTATTAATTAAACGTTGAATTTTACACTTTTAACTCTTCTTTAAATAAAATAATAATAAATTTTTTAATCTAATCCATGTGGAACAAAGAAGATAATATTTTATTCAAAAGTATTTTTTTGGTATAATTACATATATGTAATAGAATTAGGAGATTGTTAGGGTAATTATAATATCATTTTTAACCTTAATTACCCTATTTACTTTTAACTATGGTAAATAAAAGTCCAAAGTTACTATTCACCAAAAATTATTTTCATCTTATTGAACCACATTCTACATACTGATGTTAACCGTATCTCTCTGATTTTTGAAATTCAACTCACAGAAGTGGTAAAATTTTGTTCTATGCAAATTTTCAAATGCTCCAAGAAGGTGGGTAAAAAACGTTAAAAAGTTCAATTAAATTTTATACATGTGATTTTATTATAAAATGACTCAAATGAATTAAATTGAATATATATAGGTACTATATATCTATTTTAACTTAAAATAAATTTAAATAAAATAAATTATATATTAAATAAAAATTCGGTTTTGAATAATAACTCAGTATTTTTCACTATTCGTCAAAAATTGAATGTTTTAAGAAAAATACGACAAATTCACCCTAAACTAATTTTGATATTTTGAATTAAAAAATTAAGGCTATTTTACCAAATTCAAAACATATAAGTTTCATTTATTAATTTAAAATTAATTCATGTTGTCAAAACCAAAAAGCGTGTTTTTAAAATGTAAAAACTATCAAAAGATTGACATGCGTTTATGTCAAATTTAAATGTGAAATTACATAAAATTAACTACATTTTATTAAATGATAAAAATATAATCAAATTATACTTCCAAGCCGATCAAAATTATAATTGAATAATATTAATTATTTTGATTAAAAAAGTATTTTTCAATTAAAATTTAGTATTTTTCACTATTCACCCAAATATGAAAGTTATCAGAAAAAACACTTAAAATTTATTGAAACTAAATATTTATGTCCCAATTATAAAGAAGAAGTTTATTTTTTCAAATTTTATTTATAAGAGTGTCAAATGTTGTAGTTAAAAAGGGTTCTCCATTAAAAAGTGGAAAATTGCATTTTCTATAAACTAATTCCTTTATCTGAAAAAATTAATTTGTTCTTATATTATGTCTAAGAAACAAAAAATAAGTATATTAAAATTTATATGGAGTACATAAAACTAAAAATTAAGATAATATTATTCATAACTTCTTTTGTACAGCTAGTTTGGTAATTCGTGGTGCACTCGAACACGGTGTTGTGTGTAGCATAAGTTATTTAATTATTTTGAAGAAATAATGTACTATAAAATCTAAGGGTGTTAAAATAATATACAAAGAAAACATAATAAATTAGAAAAGTATAATAGAATAATAAGATAAAGTCCCAAGAAATTGATACTGATAGTCTTCTTGAGATAGCTATGGAAGCCAAAATTGGAATACTCAAAAGAGAACTTGCTATTCAAACCCTGCCAGATCCAGAAGTGAAAGGGAAAGAGAAATAGGTATCTGAACAATGTGATATACAAAGTATCGATCAATAAACTAAATAAGAAGGTGAAGATGAATAAAGACCGGAAGAAGAATAAGTGTAAGAGAATGTAGCTACAAACATGAAAAATATTTCAGAAAAAAATCATTATTAGTTATATCTATTAAGTTTCCATAACTTGATCCATAATCATCAACACATGTCTCTCAAAATAATGCTTCCAAGAAAGTCATTCAAATCTCAGATAATGAACAAAAATAAGATTATGATAATAATCAGAATAAACGAGCCATTTTTGTCGGTATGAAAACATATTTTGGAGATCTGATAGAATACAATGAAGATACAGATTCAGAAAGGAAAATCATAGAGAATTAAATTTAGTAAATTGAATAAGCCTTGAATATATTAGATAAGATTATCCCCTTATTTCCAGAAATTGAATCCAGGATATATATCATTGATGATATACATAATGGAAGAATTTATTTATTTAATACCCTAATGGTTAGGTTTTTGAATCTTCAAACCAATTTCAAAGTATTCAAAGAACATTTTCCTGAGAAATGCAAGGACTATAAATAAGTTATTTAGTGGTCATACAATAATTATGATAATATCAAGTATCATGTGCACAAGCTTGATGAATTGGTGAAATATGTAAATAATCTCAATTTAGTATAGCAATAGTTAGTCACCAAATGGAATGAAAAAGTAAAAGCCTTTAAAATACAGAGTACCTCAATAGGGTTATCCTTGAAAGAGTTTGAACATATCATGCCAAAATTTGAGAATGGATTTAATATTATTGTTTTTCTATCAAATAAATTTGTAATCATAGAGAAGGCCAACAGACTCAGAATGGATGATTTCAATTCCCAGTATTTCAGGATCAAAGAACATGAAACAATCAATCAACATCACATAGAATGTATTTGGAAAAAATAAAGGATTATTGTATAGTAGGATGTGATGATGAAGGCTCAACAAGATTTTCTTAAAAAATTAATGGATGATAAAATGAGTTCACGAAGATGAATATTTATGTGTTCAACCACTTGGAAAAACAAAAAGAGAAAGATTGAATTTTTTAATTGATGATGTAATAAGAAATTATTTCATTCCAAGTAATTTTATTATTTGGTATAATTTTTTTCTCTAACTCCTTGTAGGAAAATAATGTTTTCCCTTATTCTTTTTTAAAATCACAAAGGGTGAGAATAATTTGGAAAAGAAGAAATTTATTTTTATAGATGTTTTTTTCATAAAAAGGAAATGGGTGAATACATTATTAAGGGGGAGAACTCATAAGTAATAGTAAAGAGAATATGATCCTTAGTGATATTTTTATCCTAAGGTGGAATTATTCATAATCACTATTAATTTATAAAGAGTTACTAAACTCAGGGGTAGGTAATTCTTTATTGATTGTTTTTTTTATACTTTCTAGAAAAATGGATATTTTTTAGTCAAAATGTGTTTCAACTTTCCCATTCAACTTTTTGTTTTGGAAACCACAAATAACATGTTTTTTCTCATCTTATTCACATATGTTTTTTCTCATCATAATCAGATATTTTGTTTCTCATCGTAAAAACATATATTGTTTCTCATCATAATCACATATGTTGCTTCTCATCGTAATCACATATGTGTTTTCTCTTTGTAGTCACATATATTGTTTCTCATTGTAATCACATATTTTGTTTCTCATCGTAATTGCATGTGTTGTTTCTCATCGTAACCACATTATGCATCGTAACCATATTCAACATATTATCCTTGATTATCATCGTATTCAAGTTATACATCATAACAATTTTATATGTCATAATCATGATATGAACCGTATTCATTTTGTGAATTGTAATATTGTATCATATATATGATATACTTCATAACTATGTTGCGCATTTTAATAACATTATGCTCTGTAACTATAATATGTTTTGTATCCATTACATGCATCATAACAATGTTATGCATCGTACTCATGTAATGCACTGTACTAATGTCTAGATCCAATACCACATACATTCTTTAAATTATAATTAATATTAATCATTATTTTTTAATTTTGTAATTATTTTTTTCTAACCATGATGATATTGTTGAGTGAGTTATATACTAATCAATATGGTGTTGTGTATTATGTTTTGTTTTACCATTATAGTGCTGGGTGTTCTAGTCCCTCTGAGTTTTTCAGAGAAATATGACCATTGAAATCAAATATTACCATTGGATGGGAGGGATATAAATAGGAGGCCATTTGAACCAGAGAATAGAATAATTTGATGATTGAACATCTTGGAAACTATTGTGATTCTAGAGAGAGACAATGTAACCCCTCTCTTCTTTCAGGCAAAAATCCTTGAAGATACAAGATGTGAACGTATCACTTCTAGAAATATGATCTATACCAATGGTTTCGGGAAAAAAGTTGGTATTGTTCACTAATTTGAACCTATACCAACGTTTTGGCCAAAACCGTTGGAATAGGTCACTTATATGGACATATACCAATGATTTTCCCAAAACCATTGGTATCGGTCAGTAATTTGGAGCTATAACAATGGTTTTGGGAAAACTGTTGTTATAGTTCACTCATTTGGACCCATACCAATGGTTTGGAAAAAACCATTGGTATATGTCCATTGTAGAGACCCTATACCAATGGTTTTATCCAAACTGTTGGTATAAGTCCCAAAATCAAAGAACTTGTACCAACGGTTCTCAAAACTGTTGGTATAGGTCTATACCAATGGTATTGAGAACCGTTGGTATATGTACATGTATTTTAATGGAATATCATTATAGAGGACATTATATATATCAAAATTTAAAATACTTATGATAATAGATATATATATATATTTATGAAATTATGTTCACAAAAGTAAGTTAGGTTAGTGGTTATGTAGTTCAATCCCAAATGAGAGGTGTTCAGATAAAAACCAACCGGATGATTGTTTTTTGAATTACATATACCAATGGTTTTATGGAATCATTGGTATAGATTTTCATTTTATATACACCAACGGTTTTTGAAAACTATTGGTACAGGTCTATACCAATGGTTTTCCAAAAAACAGTTGGTATAGGCTATACCAACGGTTTGGAGGCCTATACCAATGGTTCCAAACCATTGGTATAGATCATATTTCCAGTAGTGGATTGTTATTTGTTCTTGTATTTCAATAACTGTTTGTATTACTTTTCCTGACCAATCATTGTGATAACTATAAAGGGATTCCAAGGATAGGAAGATTGTGTTGTCGATCATTGTATTGAGGGATTTCAAGTATTTGAAAGACAAAGGTGGTGATTACATTCTAAATTGAGGACATCTATGGATATGAATATAGATGTGTCAAGCATCTTATTGAGGGCTTACCTAGGTCATTGTAAGAAAAATATTTTATCTAATGTTAAAAGATACCCTACTCTTTGGGATAAAATAATAATAAAACCCTTTACTTTTCCACTACTATTTGTAATAGAAAGTTAATAATTTTATTTCCACTTTCTATTCATATTTTATTATATTTTAATTGTTTAATTATGATAAACTAATTTTTATATCATATTGTATTAAAATATTCTACATGTTTTATGGTATAATCATTTACATTTGTTATACTCTGATCATTGTTTTCAATTCAAATACAATTGCATTTAATAACATGTGGTATCATATTCTATCCAATGGATCTATGACCAATTCAATGATTCGTTTTGTTTCATAACAGGATTCTGGAATTATATTAGTATAAGATCAATTAAAGTATGTTTATTCCTAAGATTTTAAATAGAAAACATTAAAACTACAATTCACCCCCCCTTTTGTATTGTGCCAACTCATATACACATAAATATATATTTTGATCCAATGGTGACATCATGTCATGAGAAGGTATTCACATTATTACATTACATCCTAAAGGCTCTCCCTAGAATTTATACTACAAATACTCTCCATGTAACCAAATCTATTATGGTTCTCCTTGACATAATAGCAGTCATTATGATGACACTCCCATCAATGATGCTAAGAATAAATAAGGTCCTCCCCTTACTATGGTACTCCATGAATATAACAACATTGCTCTCTATTTAATATTTAAATTTAATTTATTACATAAACTTTCAAATAATAAAACCTGGAAGATTGAGTGGTCTAGTGTTTTTGGGTATTAGAAATATTAAATAACAACTTAAAACATGAAATACACATATTTATTGAAAACACCATTTACATGACCACAATATTCCTTCATAGTTGGCATTTCATGGGAAAACTTGAGGTCATGCATAAGAAAAGAGTGATCTATAAAGACCAATAAGGGATTAAAAATGTTATAACTTGTGGAAGGAAATATATGTTAGTCAATAGGAATATCAATGGAGTTTAAAAGAAAAATTAACATAAAGGCATGATATAACATGATATTCATAACAAGGAAATTTGGAAACAACATACAACATAACATCAACATGAGACAAGGAACATTGCACATGGATTAGAATGAGTAAAGCCTCATTACACGTGAATTAACATGAGTAAATCCACATTACACATGAATTAAAATGAGTAAACCCTCATTTCCCAAGGCGTGTCATGATACTAAACATTACACAATACATTGGAGTGCTATCAATGTGCACCCTTAATAAAAATTTCATTTTATGCATAAGTGTTCCACATAGATCATATTACATGGAATCATTCAACATCGAAAGTTATTCCATGATCTTGGAATGTATAATAGATACATTTAAGTCCCAAATCAAGAAGTATATGGGTATAAAGGTTAATACCCTTGGTAGAGAATTTATTTCTGTATTCACTGCATGATGGAAATGTATCTCTCATCATTTATACATGAAATTGATAGTAAAGAGATTATGGAATATTATAGCCCAACAATTTAAATGGAATTTAAGATGCATAATATAAATGATGTTCTTGAATGGTAATGAGGAGAGAGTAGTATCTTATAGAATTTAGGCATGTTAACTGGTGTATATAAATGATAATGGATTCCTTAATGAGAGTACAAGGAAGCTCCCATTTTTTGAAGAAGGTAGTGCCCGACCGAAAAACCAAGGCACAATTATTAAAATTAAAGAGGATACAAGAGTCTAAAAGATGGAAACATATTACAATATTTGTAATAAAGGGGATTAGATCAGAGGGAAGATCATCAACCGAGGTAATATCTCTATTAAACCCTTTATTCTCAAGGCCATCAAAAACAATGTTAGCATCGCAATAAATATGATTGATGATGTATTTGATGTCGAGATAAGTGTGGATGTATCCCATCTAGTGGGCGGTGATCCTCCACACAAGATGTATTACACAATTCCAAATTTCTTTCACAATGGTAGTTGAATCACACTCAATCCAATGTTTTCTCTAACCATGTTGTTTAGAAAATTAAATTGTATGAATTATAATCATAATTTCAGCTTCTAGTGAAGAGGCACTGTTGCACCTACCATAAAAGCTTCCAAGGATCTGACCAACATGATTCCTAAAGATTTCACCACAACTCACAGGGCTCGGAATTCATTTGGAGGCACCATCCACATTCACTTTAACCGAAAATGGGATATGGGCATTCCAAAAGACTTTGAATGTGTGATGTGGTTGGCAGTAATTTCTATAAATACAGAGTCATCAGAGAATGAAAAAGTCATGCACCCTATTTTTGCAGTGTCCCTTATGGATTGAAGAATCTTCACATATGGAAATGAGAATCATCATTTTCCCTGAATCATCACATAATGAGAATTTGTTTTGAATAAGAGCATTCCTATAATACTAGATAACATGGTGATGCTCCATAACATCCGTAAGGAAAATATTCTTAATCTACTAAGAATTATCCATATATGCCCATCTCTTCAATTGAGAATGGGCAGAATCATGTATCAACCACCTACAGTTAAAAATATGAAAAATATAATTCCAAATAGAAGAAATAGTAGAAAAAGAAAGAAAAATATGAATGGAATCTTCTCTATGTTGGTTGTAGAGATATCATTTATAACAGGGCTGAATACCATACAATTGAAGACGATCATCATTGGGGATCCTATTGTAAGAAAGTCTCCAGATGAGGGTAAATCAAGAAGGTTTTATACACGATTTTTCAAATAGATTTATCAACCAAAAATCACATTAAGAGTTATTAAAATAGTGGTTGTAAAAATATTTTGAATTATGAATGCCATTGTGAGCAGTTTCCTAGATTAAGAAGTCATTAGTTATGGAGAAAGTATAGGTATAAATGACCTTCACGATAGTGTCAGGAAGATGATCATTTTGGTAGCATTGGACATATTTGGTAGATAGGATAGGGTTATCAGGAATTTTTTCAAGAGAAATTATTGAAATTAATGGAGTGTCAGTCCAGTTATCCAACTAGAAATTTATTAAGGATTCCCTAGAGACCATCCACCTGGCGTTATTCATAATGGAGGAGAAAGACTGTTTTATGGAAGGCCAGATAGAGGAGGAAGGAAATGTTGAGATTCCTTTCTTGAGTTTTTCAAGAAATCTATTTTTAAGGAAGATATTATAATTATATTAATTTTGCAGGAGATCCCCAGTAAGCCTGGCATGTAGAGCCTCATTAAACTATTTGAGATTTTTAATGCTAATGCCTTATATATCAATGGGTTTGCAACAAGTTAACTATGGTGTGGTGAAAAGTTTACTTTCCACCGTGCTACCTATCCAAAAAAATTTCTAATAGTATTATTTATATATTTTAATAAGACCAACATTCCACTTGTAGATCATCATAGAGTGAACTATTTTAGAGACAATAATATATTTAACAATATTGATTTTTCCAACCATAGAAAGAGTTTTTCCTTCCCAGAAGAAAGTTGATTTATAACCCGGTTGGAAATTTCAGATAAATGAAAATATTTTGGTCTTCCCTAAAATATGGGGACACCTAGGTATTTAAAAGGAGTATATCCCGCTTTTATACCAAACAAGACTAATTTCAAACAATGTTCTTGAATGGAAAGGAAGAGTGAAAGGAAACGATTTCTTACTTGGATGTGTGACTACAAAAGCATTGGAGAGGATTTTTAAGAGAATTGGAGCACATTGGTAGGACTCTAAGTAGCATGGGGCAGATGTTGGTTGACCTTTAAAGTGTTTGAGTGAAGATAAATGGGATCATGGGTGGTTTAATATAGGAAAAGAATGAGATTTTTTTATTATTTTGGTTTTGTACACTACATAATAAAATATTCAAAACCACAAACCATCCAATTTTTCCCATGGTTTCTAGAAAACGGGAGTGGTGTGAATTCTTTTATAAGTATAAGGGATGAAGATATTAAAATATTTCCATTACTTATGTGGATTAGTGTCATACATTAAAGGAAATTATTTTCAAATCGTAACATTTTTAATATGTTTTGGAGGATTCCCTAAAGCTTTGTAAAATAAAACAAAAAAATATAAAACAAAATTATTTTAGTGGAAAAAATATATTTTTTAGAACATCCATTTTATAGTATTTTATCACTATTGCGTCATTATGATGTCATAAAACACGTTATATCTGTATAAGGTATTTAATTTTTATCAAAAAATTCCACTGTCTTAGAAATTTATGAAACATTCACCATTGGATAATTTTGATGACATGATTCCAAAAATAATATTCATTTTCTCTGAACAATTTTTTAAATATGTGAATTTTTAATATTAAAATAAAAACTTAAAATTATTTAAAATTTAAATGTTTTGAAAAATAGTTTTTAAAGAATAATAAAAATTGCTTTTGACTTCATAAAAATTATAGGATCATTTATATTTAATGAATGTAATTTAATAAAAAAAACTTTATTATAAATTATTTATTTTAAAAATCCATTAATTTTTTAAAAATATATTTCTTAATTAAACTTTAATATTAACCAAACATACTATTTATGCCTTAGAATCATTTAAAAAGTAAAAATAATAGAATTAAAGTACATTCACTATTCTACACAAAAATAATGTATATAATCATAATGATAGGGTCTTTTTACATATACCTTTATTACACCAATATACACCCTAAGAGTAAGGTTTGCGATGGTGGGGATTTCATGGGGTTGTTTGGTGAACATGGTTTTAGTCGTGATGTAGATGAGCTTGGACTTCTCCCATAAATGATTTTTATCTTACTTAAGTTGTTGGATCTCATAAAGGGAATGGTCTAGAGAAATTCCTAAAATGATATCTCTCTTATAAGATCTGATAAATGTGCTTCATGTATGATACTACAGGTTGAGACCATCACATCATTTGACTATACTAGATGGATTTGTTAAAACCCTATATTTATACTAGTCATCTAGTCACTATTTAATGTCTATATTATCAACTATAAGTACACATAATGGTCATTTTTATCCAATTGGGTAAAAAAACAAAAGGAGGTAATGTTTTTTCTATATCTATTAGAAATTTAATTAAAAGAAATGGAATTTTATTTATAAATGTTCAGGTTGTTACAACCTCCCCTTAATAAATTTCTCCCTCCAAATTTCATTTTCACACATTAAAATAGATGTGGGTAATTATGCTTCATCACTTTATCTGGTTCCCATATTTCTTCTTCAAACTCTTGGTTTCTCCACAACACCTTGACATGGGGAATCGTCATATTTCATAGAACGTTTTCTCTAAAATCTAATATCTTCACCGGATTCTCCTCATAAGAGAGATCATTCTCAAACAGTACCACATATAAATTTACGAAATGATAGGGGTCTGCTATGTACTTTCACAAGAGGGACACATGGAATACATCATGTACTTGAGATAGGTTAAGTGGTAGTTCTAGTCGGTAGGGCAATGCTTTGATGCGATCAATGATCTCAAAAAGGGATGATGTACCCTAAACTAAGATTTACCTTCTTCCAAAATATCATTACTCTATTTGATGGAGATATGTTGAGGAATACCATGTCTCCAACATCAAAATCTAGGTCTTATCAATGATTTTTAGCATATATTTTTTGTCGACTTAGAGCGGCCTTGATGTTATACTGAATAGTCTTCACATTCTCCACCATTTCTTTGACCATTTCCAGACCTTGAAGCTTCTGTTCCCCAATATCATACCAGCATGCAGGTGTTTAAAATCTCTTCCCATAAAGAGATTAATAAGGATACATTTGGATGCCTGATTGGAAATATTTTTGGTAATACAACTCCAACCTAAGAATATGTTGGTCTTCTCCACCTTTCATGTCCATTGAGTAAACTCTCCACATGTCCTCAAGTGTTTAGATAGTCTACTTGGATTCTCCATCAGTTTGAGGGTGATAGGCCATATTGATGTTCAAATCACTATTTGGATAAAATTTTAGACTCTTCCAGAACAAAAAGGAGAATATTGGATCTCGATTGGAAACAATTGATAGTGGTACTCAATGTAGCCTTAACACTTCTCATATATATATCGGTTCCAGTTGATCTAGTGAAGATATCCACTTTAATTGTAAATATTTGAGTAGTCTTTATAAGATAATCCACAAAAACCCATATATAATTGTTTCCTTTAGAAGTATTTGGATGTCTGGTGACAATGTTCATGATGATGTTTTACCATTTCTTTGTTGGTGTGGGTAATGGTTGAATCATTCCATGAGACTTCTGCCTCCCTGTCTTCACTTACTAACATACCATGAACTTTGATTTATATTTAGCTATATCATTCTTCATGCTATCCCACCAATCGAGATCTTGGAGATCTCAATACATATTTATGTTTCCCGGGTGAATAGAGAAATTTTATATTTGTGCATCATCCAAAAGTTCTTATTTTTACTCAGGATTTTATGGAACACATAGTCTTGACCCAAATCTCAAAATTCATTCTTCATTAACATTAACATCTTAGGATTTTCCTTTTATTATAGTTTCCAGTTTCTTCTGAATTCCCTCATAATCTTTTCAAGTATCCTTTATAATTTCCAAAAGGGAAGTTTTTGTAATCATTTGTGAAAGGTTTGATGGTGTTCTTTTCTTTATGATTCCCATGTCCATATTCATCAAATCTATGATGATTTGATCCTTTCCAATTTTCATCAATGATAGAATAGTTGGGTCCATTCTACATAAAGAATAATCCACCGTGATTTCTTTCCCAGGGTGGAAATATGTTGAGAATTCATAATCATTGATGAGATTTAACCATATTTGTTGGCACATATTCATCTCTTTCGGAGTGAATCTATATTTGATACTTTTTTGATCCACATATATTCCACAGTTCTCTCTAAAGAGATAATTTCATCATATTTTAAACAAAATGATCATAGATTCCAACTAAAAATCATGTGTAGGATAGTATTCTCAATAATTTTCAACTACATTGAGGCATAGTCAATGGCTTTGTCATTTTGCATCAACAAATAGAAAATGACCATCTTCAAAGCATTGTTCAAGATTATGAAAATCTCCCCACTTGTGTGTTGTGTGAGCACTGGGGGTGGTGATAATCCTTCTCTTCAAATCCATGAAGATTTATTCACATTCATAATTACAATCAAAATTGACTCGCTTCCTAGTTATATTTTTGCGAGGGTTGGAAAATTAAGAGAAATTTCTCACATGTCATTGATAATATAAAGATAACCCTAGGAAGCAACGGATATCTGTCACAGATATCAGCTTAGGTCATCCCTCAATTTCATTGTTCTTGGAAGGATCCATAGGTATCCCTTTAATGTGATGATATGAACTAATAATGAGTCTTCCTTCAACTATAACTCACCCATTATATACTTTTAATAGAGATTCTCCTTTCTCAATGTCTATAGCACAGTGCTCAGATTCTCCTCATGCTTCTCTTTGGTTTTTTTGTATATTAGGATATCATCTAAAAAGACTACCACAAATTTTTCAAGGTATTATCTAAATACTATATTCATAAAGTCTAAGAAGGTTTTTGGGGCATTAGTGAGTACAAATTGAATCATTGTGAACTCATAATGCCCGTACCATTTTCAAAAGGCAGTCTTGAGGGAATATCTTCTTTCTTCACCCTAACATGGTAATATCCCAATCGTAGATCCATGTTGTAGAAGTATTTTCCTCTTAGTATTTTATAGAAAAATTAATCAATTCATGGAAACGGATACATGTTCTTTATCATGGTTTTTTTGATCTCTCAATAATCAATGCAAAGGTGCATTGACCCATCCTTCTACTTGGAAAAGAGGACTAGTTCACCCCATGGTGAAGCACTTGGACGTATAAACCCTTTATTCAGATTCTCCTATAGTTGTTTCTTTAGATCCTCAATCTCCAAAACTACACTTATTTATGGATTATAGGATATTAGAAACCTCCTTGGTATATAATCAATTGAGAATTCAACATCTCTTCTAGGAGGAATATCAGGTAGTTAATCGAGAAACACATTAGAAAATTCCCTCGTGATGGACATGCCTTTGAGGATTGTTCATTCCTTATAATGAAGAATCTATGAAATATAAGCATCTTCATAGGGATGTAATATCCATTCATGAGATGATGGTTCTAATGATGATTCATCCTTTTCCTTGCACTTGTATGAAATCGATGGTCGATTCACTATAAGGAGAGTGATTTCCCTTTAAAGGAAATTTATGTTGGCTCCATATAAGGAAATCCAATCCATGCCAATAATTTAATAAAATTAGACTAGAGGGAGTATGTTGTGGTTCATTGGGAAGTTCAATACAAAAATTTTGATAGTGGAGGATTTTTATTAATGGGATAAAATAATTTCCCCATTTTCCATCTTTACTGACATCTCTACTTCAATTATTTGTGGTGGTGTCTTGATTGTTCTACAAAAATTTCCGGATAAAAAATAATGTGTAAAACTTGGGACTGTAACCCTAGATTTCAATTTTTGATTCTAGTTCCAAATTATCCAATATAGACATTAGAGTGATTATTTTTGTACTATTAAACACATAAAGGGAAATCTAATGAAATTAAATGGATAACTTATAAATTAAATTTATCTCTTTAACTTATAGGTTTTTAGGATTTTATTTATGTTATCTATGGTCTACTTACTAACATATATTATAATGGGATTTTTTTTATTCCATTAGTAATGGTTCTTACTAAAATTATGAATTTATCAAAGAATATCCCCCAGGAGTGTCAAACCAATAATGCATCAAGGAAAATTGTTATGCAGTAGTTCTCGTTTCAGTCATGTTCAAAGTTGTGTTTTCAGGTTTTACCCCTAGATACATATGTTCCAAAGCCACCTCTACTTGTTCATATCCAAAATGGGATTTATTTTATTGATAAATCACTCACTATATAATCACCAAAATTTAGGGATGATTTTTTTATTCTTTGACTTATCCTTAAATATTTTCACAAGGTTTTTCTAATCCTGTTCCCAAAAATAACTAAACCAATCCTTTAATACCAACTATAACAACCCTACTCTTTATTTCATACTTAAACATGATTTATTACTTAAACAAGCACTTAATAAAAAACCAGAAGATCAAAAGGTCTAGTGTCTTTGGTGCTTAGGAACATTACCTAAAAACATAAAACATGAAATATACATCTTTATTGAAAACATCATTTACTTGACCACCACATTCCTTCATACTTATCATTTCATGGGATAACCAAATGGTGTACATAAGAAATGGGTGAGATATAATTCCATGTAGAGGAATAAACATGGAATAACATGAGGAAGAAAATACATGTTAGTCAATATGCATATCAATGGATCACAAAATGAACATGAACATAAACGCATGATATAGCATGATATTCATAACAAGGAAATGTGGAAAAAACATACAACATAATATAATCGTGATCCAAGGCTCATTTCACATAGATTTTCATGGGTAAACCCTAATTACACTTGAATTATCATGACTAAACCCCAATTTCACAGGAATTATCATGATTAAACATTCACTTAACATGGAATATCATGATACTAAACATTTCTAAATGCACTGAGGTGCTATTATAGCGCACCCTTCATAAACATTTCATTTTATGCATAAGTGTGCCATAGAGATCATATATCATCGAATCATTAAACATAATAAGTTAATAAATGATAAAGGAATGTGTAATAAATTCATTTTAGTCTCAAATTAATATTAATATGAGTATACAGGTGAATACCCTTTGAAGAGAAATATGTTTTTCATTTACTACATGATGGAAAATTGTACTGCAATTTCAGCATCATAGCGTTGTCAAATAGAAATTCATAAAATAGGATGATGAGAGAGAATAGGGTATCTCATCATTTATAGATAGAATTTAGAGTAATAGTATCATAGAAAATTATACCCCAAGACCTGAAATTTAATTTTATATGAATAATATAATATAAGTTCCTAAATGGGAATGGGGATAGAAAAATCCATTATGGAATTTCAACATGGTAACAGGTGTATATAAAGGACCATGGATGGATTAATGATAGTAGAAGGAATAAATCATTTTTTACAAATAAAATGTATTTTAAGTGGAGTATTTATGAACATTTACCAAAATATTAAAATTGAAATTAAAAGACATATCAAAAAATGAGTTCTTGATAAAAGAGGGGAGTGAAAGATCCCTTATGGAGTTTTGGAATAGTAATAGATTAGGTAAGGGTAAAAATTGTGTAGGATAAATGATCCATCATTTAAATAAAAAATAATTAATAATATTGAAATTATCATAAAATAATAATAATATAACCTATTAAAATTAACATGACTAATTTCAAACAAGTTTCTTGAATTGAAATGAATAAAGAAACGAAAGGATCCTTTACTTGGATGTGTGATTGCAATGTCCTGGGAGATGATTATTAGGATCTTTGGTGCACATTGGGAGGACTTTAGGGAGTTTTTGGAATATGTTTGTCAATCTTAAAATATTTTTAGTGAAGTTAAATGTGAGCTTTTGTGGGTTTATATAGGAAAGGAGGGGGATTTCTTTATTATTTTGGTTTTGAACACTATATAATAAAATATTCAAAATCACAAACCATCCCATGGTTTTCTCCCATAGTTCATTTAAAATGGTACTATTATAAAATATTTATAAAGATAAGGTATGAGGATATTAAAATATTTCCCTTTATTAGGAAGAGGTGATTAATACATTCGAGGAAATTATTTTAAATTTTTTAAATAATTAATATGTCTTGGAGGATTCACTAAATATTAAAAAAACACATATATAAAATAAAATTATTTTAAAGTTAAAACATTTATTTATCCTAATATCCCTTTTATAGTATTTTTACATCCCTATTTAGTCATTACGATGTTATAAGACAGATTATATATTTATACATTATTTTATTTTTACCCAAAAAATTAGCTGTCTCAGAAAATAATGAAGAATTCAACATTGGATAATTTCAAAATCTTGATTCTAAAAAAAATATTCATTTTACCTAAATAATTTACTAAAAATGAGAATTTTTACTTTTAAAATAAAAACTAACATTATGTGAAAATTGACGGGTTTTGAAAAAAATAGTTTTAAAACCTTAATAAAAATATCAATTGAATTCTTAAAAATTATATGATCATTTATATTAAATAAATGTAATTAAATAATAATATTTTCTTTGAATATTAATTATATTAGAAATCCATTAAATCATTGAAAATATATTTCTTAATTTAATTTGAATATTAATCAAAAAAAATATTATTTATTCTTTAAAAATAATTTACAAAGTAAAAATAATAGAATGATGTTATATTCATTATTATATAGAAAAATAATTTACGTAATCATATTTCTAGGGTCTTGTTACATAACCCTTTATTACACAAACATACTCCCAATGAGTAAGGTCTAAAATGATTGGGCTTTCATGGGGTCGTTCAGTGAACATGGATTGAGTCGTGATAACGATGAGCTTTAACTTCCCCCGTAAATGATTTTTCTCTTGCCTATGTTATTGGATCAAGGATTGATCTTGCTTTATGAAAAATTCTAGAAATGATATCTCCCATAGAAGATCTAATAAATGGGCTCCATTGGGTATAATCCTACTGTTTGAGGCCATCCCCTCCTTGGTTCTGTCAAAAGAATTTGTTAAAACCCTATATTTATACAAGTCATGTGATCACTGTTCAATTTATATATTATTAATGGTAAGGAAACCTAGTGGTAATTTAAATCCAATTGGATATAAAAAAAACTATTGAAAGTTTTTTCTATATCAATAAGACATTTAATTAAATGAAATGTAATTTTTTTCATAAATGTTCATGTAATTACACTGAAGGTCCTCTCGAGCATATACACAAAAGTAGTCCTCTCTATATCTAGGCATTAATTTGTGATGGTATCCCTCACCATCCTAACTCCAATTATGATGATCCTCCCTGTAGTCAAGATTTACAGCTATAAGAAGGCCCTCCCATCGTTGGGTCAAATTCTAGAAAAACCCCCATATGCCTAAGTTCTTGTAAAAATGGTGTACGATGTGTGGGATACACTCTGTATGAAAAGAAATATACTTTATCAACCTGAGGATGGCTTGGGGCCACACTCATCTTCTGAGACACCCTCATTCCATTCACAAGACAACAAGACTCCCGCTAACCCCACTACTTGGAAAGAAATCATTATGGATTGGGATGATGAAGCGGAAGAGTCCTTAGTGGAACAAAAACATGATATGTTTCTCATGAGAAGAAAACTATCTTGTTGTGACATACCAGTGATGTATTAGACTGTGAACACTTCTCAATAAAACATAATAATAGATTAGTTATAGGAATGTATGTATAACATTCACCAAAATATCTGGACAACTCTCCATCAGATAAAGACAAAATATATACACTATGAAGGGTATGAAGACTGTGTTAATATCTTGGGTGAGTATAACTATAAATTAAACAAGGAATCCCTCCCATCTACATGGAAACCATAATCAGAAAGGTGATTGAAAGACCTTGGGTTGGCATACCTCCATACGGTACAAAAGTTGTGCTTCCTTATCAACAATCCCCCATCTTGTGTTAATATCTGAGGATGGGGAGAACATGGAGCACTATACATAACCCTAATTCTCATATATTAGAACCAATTGGAATTGACATCCTTCAATGTTGTTATCCCCAGATGGAAATCAAATGAAGTCCCTTATCAGGAAAGGTGGAATGATCGACAAGAACCGTCTCTGAGTAAGTCTTAGAAGTATCGGGGCCGATGAGAGAAATCCATCAAGAATCTCCTGAAATAGTCGACTGAGAACATCCATAAGGATTCCTATCTAATGGAAGCCTATCAATGAGAACTGGTCATGTCCTCAGAAGAATGTAATTAATGTGCAGACCTGACACCATATCGGGATCACACCCAAATAAGAATTCGTGAGATTAAGAAGGTGGAAATAATATCAGAAACATCTACAATACAGTACTAGCACCATCCCATAGGTTTGTGGAGAATTCTTATCGCTAAATTCCCCCATAAGATTAGAAAATCTGTGTTGAGGCATGTCAACAATGGAATGGGAGTAACCCCAGCCTGTAAGGATGGGGGATTCTTTACCAAAAATTCACACTCAATGGGCATCTGCCTTTTCCCAAAATGGGAGGAGGATGGATAGAGGGGTCACCCATTAAATCCCATCCTACAACTCGTATCCCTCAAAATAAAGATGTACCGGAATGTTATATTAGGGCTTACATCGATATACTCTTTGCCGAAAAACCTGAAGAGTATCACATAATGCCGAAAGAACATCGAACAAAGGACGTAATAAGCTCTCCTACCATTAAGCACCTGGTAAGCCCCCCCACCCCATTGTGGTATGTATTGATGAACATCATATATATATAAACCCACATACATCACTAAAAATGTTACAAATAACATGGAAATAGGAGAAGGGGGTTCCCTCCTAGAGATGGTCAACACCGAGCCTAGAGGGGTGCACACCCGAAACTTAAGAGTTTCCTTATATTTGGGCACCCATTTAGTCAATCCTCCACCACATACTATATGAATCCCCCACAAGGAGAATATTGAGAATAAGGTCTACAACCCACCTCCTCCTTGTGAAAAAAATTCTGCCATGCTTCAGAAGAGATTCTCTCGATAGAAGGAAGAAAAGAAAGAGCTAAGGTTAATCAATGCTGAGATACTATGAGAAATAAATCCAACTGGGTATTTTCCTTCGTTATAGCATCAACACACACTTCTATCAGATGTACTTATTCCTCACAGTCTCATCCTCATGGATGAATAAAGGCTAGAAATCTCATCCAAGGAAGCGTCGGGGCCATAAATATATCTTAATGAAATTCCCGAAGTATATCATGATTTCCCACCATTGAGGAAGAAACCAAAATAGATTTAGGAAAATCCCTAAAATATTCTTCTAGATGGGTATCCATATCATGTTCCAATCGTGTCTGCACATCCAATCTTTCACCCTACAGAACTCAGTCATGCTCAGGTCCAACCAACACATGAATCAAGGGAACCTTAATACCATATAGTTATTGATAAAATGAATGTATGCAACAGAGGGGTGGTGTTCTCTAATACATCCAAAATAGAAACCTTTCCCCAGCTAGGTGAGCAACATAACACCTCCACCAAATTTCAAGAATCATGTATTTAGAGTGTTCAATAACTCAGGGGACCAAGAATAGAATCTAATTCACTACTCTTTTTACTATGATCCCATGATGGGGTCCCCAAAGCAACACGAAGCTATGAATATTAGATGTTTTGTGTGAAACCCTAATGGTTTGTCATTTGTATAGTACACAAGTTTTCAAGATAACTCAATAATATGATGGGAGGATATCTATTGTGAGGTCCTATTTAAGTTCACCTCAAAGTTTCCCAAAACAATAGTAAGTGATCTCATGAACTAAAAATAGTGAGAGAATGATTGATTCATAGAATTCATTTTCAGATGTAAGGGTTTGACTTACTCCCTAAACTAGACACTCCCCCAATATGAGATGTTTTCCATGTTCATCAAGAACATCCATGATTAGATGTGAACACCACTTATTCTGGTGAAATAGAAAAGTGGGTTCCAATAAATCTCCACCATCGATCAAAGAATATAAGATTACTTACAACATACTAATCTCAAGTCCCGAGCAGCCCTAGAGGCCCTAGTAATAAGAGTAGGGAGAGCTGAAGCATCTTATACCATGATTAACCTACCCCTACACCATCTAATGTTCCAAGGACCCCAAAAAACCATGTAGAGCCCTCTCGACATTAGCAGCCACCCCCATCCATTCCAGATTAGTTAAGGGGGGCCAAAAGAAATCAATTCAGGGAACATAGAAATAAGGTTTACTCATTTCAAAATGATCAAGTGTGTGGTTACTTCATAGCTTCCCTGAGTAGTAACATGCTTTAGCTACTAGAGCCGAAGTGGTATGATGAATAATGTCTTGATAACTAGCCAGATTACTTCCCCTTCAATAAAATATTGGGAAACAATATCGATGACTATTTTGAATTCATTGACATCCTAAAAAAGATGATAGATTCTGAATAACTCAAGCTAGGACCACCGCGAGCTCATGTGGTATATGTTTCCCCCACTGATCTGGATGAAGAAGGGGATTGGAAAAGGGTTTTTATAAAAAAATGATTAGAAGTTTTATTATTGGATGGATCTTAAAATAGTCAACCAAGATCCAGTAATAATCCAAGAATAGTTAAAGCAACCAACCATGACTGTAACGACTCTTAAGGAAACACATCTGTTATCCTCAGCTCTAATATCCGCCAAGGGATAACTATTTGATAACCTGTCAGATCAGAAAGGTAGTAAGAAAGTACAGAGAGATAAACTTACACTAAAGTTAATGTTTTCTTTAACACTTTCTGATTTAATGCAATCACATTTGAAGACATCGGCACTTCCCCACTAAATGGCACAATGGGAACCACCCCTCCAAATGGTACCACCATAAGTAGATGATAAGGAAAGTTCATCATCCGAAGAGGTGCTGAATTTTTCTTCATTCCAGGTCCTCCAATTGATAGATATCTTATCTAATTATGAATATGGTTATTAACCAGAATTCCCTTCAACCAATTCAGTGGCCGAAGTAAGAAACCCTAGAATACATGCATATCAAAGGAGATGTAGCTATGGGAGAAATCAAGATTATGGTAGAACCCCCACTCAAGCCGTCAGTGTTATAGAATCTCATGGAAGGACCCTCTAGTAGTTTCAACTAGGATAGGGATATTCTACTACCCCCTGAGAAGTCATGCCATTCCAATCCTTTTAAAATATCATTTGTAGGAAGAATAGATGACTAATTTCCCTTGGTATGCGATCAGACCTACCCAACCCAATCCACAAATTAAAAAATCTCCACCATCTTGGACCCCAAGGGACACCCTATCTCCATAAAATGCTCAAGCCTCTAAAGTGAATGTGAAAGATCATCCCCATGTTTGTGATTTCCAGCCTTTAGATTAGAAATATTACTTTATAAAGCATTTAGCTTCAGTACTAGAAATGTTTTCAAACATGGATGCACTAAATCTATAAGTTGTTATAATGGAAGATCTCATCAAATCATTGTTGAGTCCCTAAGAGTTTTAATATGAAGTAACTACTATGGAAGTCTACCAAACAGAGACCAATCATGTGGAATTCCATGGGGTTATCTCCTTCACGAATCAAGATGAAGATGCCACCATTCTAAGACACTTCAAGCCCTTATATGTGTCTAGCTCAATAAATGGAATCGATATCCAAAATTCTTCATCGACAATGGATCTTGGGTAAATATCCTCCCACTATAGATACTTAGTTAGCTGGGCTACAATGAGGATGATCAGAAGCCCTGCACCAAAAATCTATTGGGCTACTACAAAAGCGAGTAGAAGCTGTTATGTCAAATAAAGGACAAACCCCAATTCAGTGACCATGTAGATCACCTAGAATTCATGGTGGTTCAAAAAAATACGGCCTTTAATTATCTACTTGGGTGGCCCTGGCTACATATTGAAATCCCCTCCTCCTACCATCATTGAATCAAATATATAATTAATGGATAGAGTGCGACACTTCATGATGATAAGGCCATGTTTGAGTCATGGGAGTCACACTATATTGATGTAGGGTTATGTCAACCAAAGGGGAAACAACCCTCAGCTTATAGAATTAATTGGATTGTCATACCCAATGGTTTGGAAATGGTTCCCATTGATCCCCTCAAGCAGCTCGGGGAGGAATACATACTTCCCACAAATCATATTGAGATAACATATCCAAAATAGATTCATATTCAGTAGTACTAATGATTTCAGTTATGGATTATGAGCCTGATAATGTTGAAAGGCTCATTAACACTCAAGATAATAGGTAAAGTTCAATTAAAAATTCCTTGAACTATCATCAAAACACCAAAAAAATCCCTACCTCACCCACTAAGGAAAGAGGAAGTGTCTCGGCACTCAAAGAAGGTGAGTAAACACTTTTACCCCTCACTATATCTCCTCCAAAGAATCCCCCACCGATGGTGAAGGCATACGAGATGACTTAGCCTTCAAGACACAAAAATCTAAATTTCTCCCACAACCATGGAGAAATCATTTCAAGGATTTTTACCCATTAGAATATGAAGAGGTAGATATTGATGATTCATAGGTGGAAGAATAAGAGGATATGGGGGATTCCCCACCTTCATTTGGGGAAGGAGTCTCTACCACCATTAATGAACTCAAGGAAATCAACTTGTGTATGGAGGAAGACATGAAATCCACTCTAGTTAGTGCGACCATGCCTTTTGAAGAGAATGAGGTATACACCACTTTCTTGAAGAATAATCGAGATAATTTAGATTGGAACTATTCAAAACATACAAGGCCCCAATCCTGAGGTGGCCACTCACTACTTGGGCCTACTGAAAGAGCACCATGGAAACAAACAACCAACCAGGACACACTGGACTCATGCATCCAAAATAGAGGATAATTCTGACAAGGTCATCATACCTAAATTTATTTTGGAGGTCCAATATTACATTTTTCTAGAGAACATTATCCTCATCAAGAAGAAGAATGGGTAGATCAGGGTCTACATTGATTTTAGGGACCGTAACTGGCATTTCCTGAAATATGATTTACCAGTCCCGATTATATGATTTTTGATCATTGTAACTACAGAATATGAGGCTTTATCTTTCTTAGAAAACCATTCAGGATATAATAAGATCTGAATGGACAAATAAGATAAAGAAACAACCTAATCTAGGGCTCCTGAGGGAGTGTTTTTCTATAAGTTAATGCCTTTTGGTTTGAAGAATTCTGATGCTCTGTATCATTGTGCCATGCACCGCATTTTCAAACCCTTCTTGGGAAAGTTCATTGAAATCTATGTTGATGAATGGAAGACTAAAAATTATGTTTTTTTGTTAAGATAAACCCCATTTTAAGGGAAAAGCGGGAAACCACCGTGACATCAAAGACATAAACAAGTCAAAAAAGACCCAAAATTCCTAAATTTCAAGACCAAACAACCCAAATTACAAGAGAAAAGCCCCGCCCAGCATAAAAAACATGAAATCCACCTTCCAGCATCCACCGCTGATCAAAAATCCATCCTGTGAAAAATTTAATGGGCCTGGAACTGATGATCAAAACCATACCCTATCAAACATATAATTTCAAAAGGCTGGGGTACAGTGGAAACACTTTTCCCTAAACCTCATCTGGGGTAGCCTCGTGTTGAAAATATAATTGCATAGTCCTTTGAACCGTAGACCACTAGGGACACACCAAAATAAAACCAACTACGGAATGAAAACCACAACTGATAGACAACGTAAACCTTCATTTCCTCCACCTTCCTCAAACACATTCAAAATTAAAGTGCACACAAATTCCAAAATCAACCACAAGCAACAAAAACAACCATGAGCCACAAATCTACAGCAGATCCCGATTTTAATTCACTAAAACCAACACACAGAAGAAGAACATTCAAATCCAAAAATTGATGGAAATAAATTATTCAAGAAATCATCACCAATTAAGTAAATTAATCCATTTCATCTCATCCATGACATCGCTTAAACACACTATAGAGATGACCTATATAAATAGAGTGTGTCAGAAGAAGAACTCCCCGCAATCCAACAGTGGATCTCAAATCCCGTTGTCTCCTTCAATGTCTCACATAAAGACCAGATCCTCCTAAAACACTCAAAGCTGACAACGACCACAACAATGAACCCAGACCATGGCATCTAAAACTCAAACCCTGGACCAACATTGCGGCACCGAAAAATCCCTATCCAACATGAATGTTAGGGTGATAAGTGTTGGTTCGAGTAGAGTACTCAAGAGGGGGGGTTGAGTTTCTATTAAAAATTTCGGTTTGAAAAAGTTTCTTAAAAAAGTTCCCCAATAAAAATAAATACAGCCCAGTTAATCAAAGTAACATGGTTATGGATGATTGACTATTTAAATGACTTCTTAGAAGATTGATTAATTCTATATAATCTTAATATCAGTTATTAGGATTACTTTTGAAGTTACTCTAATAAGGTAAAACAATTAAATCTTCTTTCCAAGATTAACTATCAAAGCCATTTTAGTGATATATTAATTATACATTAAAATAGGGAAAACTAAATCAAATAACATAGATGATATAAAACATGTGGTTTGGTGTCAATCTGAGACCTAATCCACTCAACTTGGAGATCACCTGCCACCAAGAAGTTTATATTAATAAACATGATCAACACCCTTGATTGTGGTAAACAACAGTACACAAAAATGTTCAGGTCACACTACCTCTTCTATAGTTCTTCATGGGTATGCAATACCAAGTCACATAGGGACCTCTTCCACACTTATTAGTGAGAATAAACAGGTATAAAAATAAGGTTTTGGAAGGATATCGTGTATCATCTAGTTTAATGCAGGAGACAATGCGTGTTTTTATATAGACATACACACACTACTCTAAATCTAAAAGCACTACACAATAGAGAAAAAATGGTGAGATAAAGTTTGAAGTGCTATGAGTGTTAGTCTATGCTGCTCTAGACTTCTAGGATGATGCTGATGCAGGAATCGAGTTCACTTGTGTAAAATAGAGTGTTTCAAGTTAGTTTGATCTAGACTGTGTGCTTCATGGAGTTGATAGTGAGAAGATGTTCGTGACTCTGATCTTATGGTATCACAAATTTTTTGGATTTGAGAATGATTTTTGTGTTATTCAGATGTATTTGTTTCACTTGTCGGTTAATTTCTCATAAAATGTTTGTTCTTCTTCGTTATCATCCACACACTTGGTTAAGGGATGCACTTCTCTTTTGTTCATGGAGTGCATTTGTTGGAACCAACGGGATGCTTGTATTCTACACCTCAAAGAAACATTTATTATTTTAGTGCATTTATGAACATCAACTATGAACATTAGAAATTAAATTTAAAATGACAAAATATATTAAGAAACGATGTCACAGTCTATTTTGAAACGGTGTTTCCATAAAATAGTGTCTTCTTGAAACAGTGTCTCAGTCTGTTGGGAAGCAGTGTCTTCAAGAAACAATGTATCCTTGAAACAGTGTCTCCTTCTTTGCCTTTGAGAAATGAGATAATCATTATGGAATAATATTATAGGGATCGTGAAATGGTATGACAAATGTACTGTTTATTCACTGTGTCTGGTAGCAGTGTCTGGTTACCGTGTATGGGTCACGGTGTCTGGTTACAGTGTTTGGGTCATGATGTCGGGTTATGGTGTCTGGAACATTTTCCAAAAAAATATAAACAGTGGCAGACTCACGGTTTCTTAGACTTAGCAAAATATATGTATATAGACTTTAGAATAGATATTCATAGAATGGATTAGACTCAATAATATATCAAGGAAATCCATTATAACACAAAATAAAAATAGTTTACAATAATTATTTAAGGCATAACGAAACAAAAAATCTGTACACATGACTTGAGATATATTAAATAGGATTAACATGTTTTAGAGAATGTATAGGATTTTTGATCATTAAAATATCATTAACACTTGAGGAGTACAACAAGAAAGGTCCTAAAAACGATGTGGTTTTCCATAGAGAACGAGTCTGTAGGTCACTGCTATAGGAAGAGACCTCACGCCACGAGCATGCCAATCCAAATCACTGAGGAGATGACCAGAGTCTACATAACACGAAAGAGGTGAAGGTGGCAGCAGAAGGAACCCTAGATTCCAGAATCCCATTATGGACACATCCAACACATCCTATCATAACCAATGTTGATGATCTAGTGGTTAAATCCTGAAAACTCTAGGATAATTTGAAAGTTCATGGAACTATCTTCAATAAACTATAACAACGCAGTCTGAAATTAATCCCTATGAAATGCGCTTTTTTGTTACCTCAGTAAAAGTCAGCATCTTAATCACATGCCATCATGGCATTAAAGTAGACCCTAAGATGAAAATGCCTATTTCGAAATGTCACCATTGAAATACCTCAATGATTTGAGAGGACTCTAAGGACACCTGGTTTACATTCTGTTCTACATAGCCAACCTTGTAGTAAAATGCTTTCCCTTCACCAGGTTGATGTGGAAAGTGGTAGAATATCAATGGATTGATAATTTTTAGGAATCATTTGAAGCAAATCAATAAAAAGATATTGATTCCACCTATTCTAATGATGTAAGTCAAAGTAATACCAATCATCCTATATATAAACATCATAGAGTGGTCCCCAGGCACCTTCCTCACATAAAAGAATGATGCCAGAAGTGATAATAGTCTCTATTATCTCAACCGAACCATGATTGATGGGGAGAATAGGTATTATGATATTGGGAATATTCTTCAAGCCTTAATCTTTTCATTTCATAAGTTCAGGCGTTATCTACAACACCATGAGTTCTACTTGGTCTCTCATAGAAACCTGCTCAAGTATTATCATAGTCGTCCAATGTTAACTAGATTCATATCACGGTGGGCGGTCATCCTATAGTAGTTCAATATATGGTTCATATAGCAAGAAGATATCAAAATTCCAATCAATATAATATTTCTTGGTAGATCATCCCTCAGTAGAGGTGGCCCCATTTGATGTTGAGTTACCTAATTTTAAATTGTTCTCTATTCAAGAAAACTTCTAGATGTGGGAAATGAATTTTAACAGAGCATCCAAAAGCCCAATAAGAAAAATAATGGACCACCCCAGACTAAAAAAAGTGTGGCTGGGAGTCATACATGTATCCCCGGAAAAGGAAGCCATGCTTAATTCCTTCTTACTGTAAAAGGGGTGCATAGACAATGAAGTAGAATACCATAACCTTGTTGAAGGCCTAGAACATACACTCCAAGTAAAATCCAAACACTTGATGATAAAAGGAGATTCATAACTGGTCATCAAGCTAGTCAATAGTGATTATGCCATCAAGAAATAGGAGATGATCCCTTTGATGGACCATTTTAAAAAACAGATGGAATAATTCAAATCAGAGTCGACACTGGATAATGTCCCTCGTTCATAGAATGCACAAGCTGATTCATTAGAAAATGTATCCAAAACTCTATAAAATAAGGATCAGAATGGAACATCCATAAGAATTTCCCATTGTCTGATGGTTTTACCATATGTTCAGGAAAAGAAAGCTGAAATAAATGAGATGAGTCCCCTCTCTAAGCCGTATGGTCCTACCACTAGCTGGATGACTCCATTTATGGACTATCTTCAAAAGGGAGAACTCTGACCAGATAAGGATGGAATGGAACAGATACAAAGTTGAGAATTCAATTTTCTATTATATGAAGACACAAAATAGGGAAACGTCCTTTATAAGTGAGGCCTTGGTGGATTCCTTCTCAGGTGAATTGATGGAGAAGAGAGCACTTCCTCCATGAAATAATTGCATGTTGTAACTTTTGGGGAACTCCAATCATTGTCCAAACTCTCTCATAAAATTCAAATATGTGGGTACTACTGGCCCATCATGATGTAGGATTTTGTCAATTTCACCAAAAGTGTCATCACTATCAAGTCTAGGCCAATTTCATCTATTAACCCCCAGAGTTGATTCACATAGCTTTGTACTCTTGATCATTAATCATGTTAGGAATGGACATCATGAGACCATATCCTCCTAACACGGCCAGACAATTTAAGTTTATTTTCAAAGAAACTAACTTCTCTTCCAAATGGGAAGAATCATCAACCATTAAGGAAGTAAGATAAAAAGAATTGTAAGCTTTTTGAAACCCAATATTATCACTATGTTTGGTTTCCCTCGCATAATAATGATGAACTATGACTCAAATTTCTGATATATTGAATTGAAAAAACTCTAGTAAGAGTATGCAATCAAATCCAACCATTCATCTAGCTACCATACAGTAACCAAAAGTAAAATTCAGGTTTTCAAAAAGACATTATGACACATACTCCAAAATATGGTAGAGAAGAATTATAAATCGTGGATGGACAAGCTCTTCCATGATTTTTGGGGTTACTGGACCACAACCTGCACTACCAGTCAAAAAATCCCATAGTTGTTAGTATACAGGATAGAGATAGTTCTTCCCATTGAAATCAAATTTCCATCACTCCATGTTTCTTTCTTTGATCAACTATAAGTAGATTAGAAATCCTAAAAATCGTTTGATCAGTTGGGGCAGTTGGAGGAGAAAACGTTTCACACTCGGTACCATTTGGAATTCTACCAAGATTCGATTCCACGATCCTTCAATAATATGGTTCACCAATAATCTTTCCTCAAAGGATAAATGGTTTTGACCCTCAGAACCCTGATGATACTCAGAAATAACATCCAATGTTGAATCCAAAATGGGAAAGACCATATGTTATACATAAAATTTACTCTAATAGAGCATATTCCATGATTTCAGTGGATGGACAGCTCACCACATCTCCCACCAATGCAAGTTTCCTGAATAAATATTTCATGTATCGAAAAGCATAATGTTATTTCCTTCCCATATCATGTTAAACTGTACAGAAGATGTCCTGATCACATGACAATAAACTGCACAACGAATTCATCCGTGTTTCATGATGCTAAATTGTTCCACATCATCATCCACATTGAATGATGTTAAACTTCTCAGCATATTCATCCATGATGAATGATGTTAAACTAATTGGAATCTTCATCCGAACTACAAGATGTTAAACTTCATAGTGATCGTTGTGTCCTAAACAATGACTTGTTGTGCATGAATAAAATATATGAAAGGGACATATAAAAAAATTCTCCCCATCCTGACGTATGACCCAAGACTATGTAGGGAGGAACTTATACGGAACTATATTCTGCCAGATTTATATTCATAAATGGGATACATAGAGACACCAGGACCCTATTTTTGGGTCCAACCATAAAATAACATAGAATACCTCTGTTATATCCTTTATCACCCCTATACTACAAGGTAACTCTTCATTACACCATGTTTATCACACCAAGTATAATTCATATGATATTAGGAGTGGTAGTTAGGATTTCTCATGCATAGACAAAGGATATGGGTGTATGATAATATCATCATCTTGAAATCATGGAATAAAATTCCATCTATTCATGCACAGGTCAGACTTCCATGGGGATTCCTTAGAACTAAATTTATATTAATTATTTCCATTATAGGATATGTAGTGATGTCTTGAATCTACACCCTGGTCTATCCACTAGTCAAAATAAAAAATTCCCTTGTCCATTCATACAGGACAGACTAGTGTAATGAAATTCTGATTCTTAACAGCATGCTATTAAACTATATGGCCCCAACAAAGTTCTCACCTGAGGGGACATTATCTCAAGCATCAGTCACCTACCATGCCATGCTACATAACTATATACTTCTTGATTCCTATCCATGTAGGATATGTACTTACACCAGGATATTTCATCCTTGTCTAGCCGCCAGAAAAAATTACCCCTTCTTATGCAAGGGTCGGACTGGTAAATGGAATGTATTTTCCTAAAACTACATATGTCTTAATCCCCATACACTGATTAGATACTTAGTGACACCAGGATCTTTTAGTCAATTATTACCACTACAAGGTACCAAAATACCTCTATTGTACTCTAAACTACCTCTTAATTATGAGGGGAGACCCTAGCTATATCTCGTTTCTCACTCCAATAATACCTCACATGAGTCTATGAATTGTGGTAGAGGTTTCTCCCAAGACAAATGAATTATACATGTATGTTACAGGCCCATTTAGAAAAAATATTTCAAATCTACCCCTACCTGTGTATGAGACAAAAATATACAGGGAGGAATAAATAAAACTATGGGTGGCCTGATTCCTGCTCTCGCAGGATACGTAGTGATGCCCAAAATCTTTGTCCTGGTCCAGTCGCCTCCCAAAAAATTGAATTTCCTCCTTTCCAGGTAAAAATTCTAGGACTATGCATGTAGATACTTCATAAGAGACACATTTGGGTTCATTCATTCCCCTATAGAATACTTAAGCAGTTCATGGATCTTTAAACATAGTCCTGGCTACATAAAATTATTGATGGAAAATACCTCTTCCTTTTCATGATCCTCATGTGTGATAGAGTAATCCATTTCTCACCCCTGTTTCTCACACTGAGTACATATCACATCACCTTAGGAGACTCAACAGAGAATTCCCCATAGGCATACTGACTCACTATTATCCAAAGTCCTTATCGTAATATGTAAAACTAAATGGTACCCCAAGAACAATGTGTGGCTTGATTCATGCTCTCATAGGATATGTAGTGACACTTGGATCCTTCATCCTGGTCTATCCACTACCTAATAAAACAATTCCCCTCTTCCATATGTATGGATCAGACATATGTAGGTATTTTTCTTCAATAACTAAGAACTTCCTGATTCTTACCCTCATAGGATATATAAAGACACCTTGACCCTACATCTTAGTCTAGCAACCACACGATACAAATACCACTCTCTGTGTGCATGGGTCAGACTGGCATGGAGAGTTCTCAAGAACTACATGTGGCATGATTCCTTCCCTCTCAGGGTAAGTAGTGATGCATGAATCCTACATCCTATTCAATCAACCATACAATGAAAAAGGTCCCCCACTCCTATATCTAAAATGAAAATATATGCAGGGGAATTTGAATATGGATTCTTACTTCCCAAAAGTATCCAAAGGACATTATTCCCCTTATATACTAATAAAATCTATGTAGAGGATATATTACCTTATAACTAATCATGGTATGGATATTTTTCATGTATCTATACATCCTCTTTTTATCCGTCAAACTCTATGCCCCGAGAAATGTCGAATCACCAAAATCACCCACGACTATCTGAATTGGATGGATAGTGTCTTATGGAAACCATTGCTTCACTATGCACATAATTCCCCAGTAGCTTTGTATATGTTGCAAACAAAAATGGCATGTCAACCAAAGGTAAATTCTTTCAAAAGTGTGGTTGTTCCTAATTTTGTATGCTTTTTGGCTTTTAAGAATTTTATTATCCCTCCTAACTCAAGCGCCATCAGAATCATGGTTTACACCTTTTTCCCCCGCCCATGTCTGGGGAATATTAGAAATATACTCAGCCTGATTATCTTATATTTATGCATGATCCCTTTTTTATTTAATCCCATTAATATGACTATTAAACTATGCTATTAGCATCCTTTATTCAAGTCATAAAAATTCATAGACCCACAACAGCAAGATCGTTCACATGGAGTCACCCAATGCCCTCACCACATGATGTTAAACTATATGACCCAACAATGCTCTTTCCTTTGATACTTACATCCCAAGGTGGTTGATTAAATCCCTTTTTGCCCCTTGTTTCTCACACTAAGCATAGATCATGTGGGATTAGAAATTTTTGCAGGGGACTCCCAACAGTGGTAGAGGGAATCAACCTATAATTGCTAACCCTATAAGGATGACTTTTAAAGGTATATTAGTGTTTTTCCATCTATATTGGGAAACCTGAAGTCTTAACAGTATGAAATTAAATTTCAAGGAAGACCAAATATAGAAAAAAATGATCCTCCCCTACATATGAATCAGACCTAGTTAGGGTATCCAATATTTGGGCCCCAGGATCTCTAAACCTGGACCCAGCCCCACTGAGGAAGTCAAAATGACTCACCCCATGTACAAGTCAGATCTATATGGAGGAGTTCCCAACTCTATGGATAAATCATGGCCTGAATGCTTCCAATGTATCTAGGATCACTCCTACTATATATCAAACTCCATGATTTGGGTGATCTTGGATCGCGATAATCCTTCGTGGACTTCAGGATTGAAAGTCATGTGTCTCGAGGACACCTTTTCTTGACTATTCACATTATGTCGTGGTGGCTCTACATATGTTTCACACAAAAATTACCTTTCAACTAAAGGAAAATTCATCCACAAGAGAGGATTTTACTATTTACATTTCCCTAATGGATTATATGCCCCATGTCATATCTCCTAATCCAAGAACCCTTGAAAGCATGATTTCCACTTTCTTTCATACTCACGTTTGGGACATGTAAGAACATCCATGCTTGATTACCATCAAGTTACCAGGGGATTCTACATCAACATCTTAATCGCATGACGTTTCAACTACACCATACTCGATACCTCATATTCAACCATAGTCTAGATCATTTCAAATTATATTTTCCCTCATGACCCTATGCATGAAATGAATCTACACGGGAAAGATTGACACACACCTCACCTCATTAGGGAATCTGTATCTAAAACAAAAATGGCCCATCCATATGCGTGAATCGGATGTTCATAGTAATAATCCCTAAAATAACTATGTACTTATTGATTCCATTCATCATAGGATATGTAGTGACATCCAAATCTAATATGTCAGATCCATCCACAAAACAAAAGTGCCCCCCTACCTACATGAGGGCAATATCTGAATAAGGAAACAACTCATATGGACAGGATAAATATTCCTTGACCAATTACAAGTATTCCTAGTGAAGTTCAACATAAAATTACCCCTTTTCATATTTAGTGACCCCTTTCCACACACCATACTCTATGTATAGAAATATCATAATCCCTATAACCATCCTTGACCATCATAAATGGTCAGCTAGAGTCTTACAGACACCTTTGTTTCACTATGCACACAATGCCCCAGCGGCTCTCCATATGTCTCCCAAAAAAATATTCTTTCAACCAAAGTAAAATTGATCATAAAGAAAGTATTTTACTATCCCTGTGAGACTCTATGACATCTACATCTCACCTCATTCTGTAGTTTTATAATCCCCTTGATTACCATTTACATATTTCTCTATTTCTATTCATGAATAAAAAGGACGTTTCTGGTCAAACTAATGTGGGAAAAGATGAATTATTTACCCTACTATAGTCAGAGAAAAACTATTTTTCACCATAAGTCTCAAACACCCCAGTTGTTTGACCTTAAACTACACCATGCGCTATCCCTCATTTGTGCAAGTAACATTCATCCAGTAAGATATTCTAAACCAGAACCAATAAAAATAACCCGATACTATCATATATTGCTCCCTTAACAAGCCATCCATTGTCGTCATCAAGTAAACAAATTACAAAGTTCAATAAAAATTTCTGTTACATCAAAAATAGAAGGGAAGTGTCATGCAAAAACCTTTTTGTGACTATGCACACAATGCATCAGCAACTCTACATACATTGCCCACAAAAACATCCTCCCAACCAATGGTAAAATCATCCTCAAGAGAGGGATTTCCCCATTTTCTAATTTCCCATGTCTTCTATTCTCTTTGTCATGTCCCATATATATAAATCAAAAGTCAGGGTTAAGAGAAATCCATCATCTAGGTCTAAAAGTTGCTAGGATATTCTTCATAAATGAGTCTTAAATTGGGGCCCTTTCCCCGTAAGTCATGGTCAAAGTTGTTTGAAATAAAACATAAGTAATGATAGTTTTATTTGTAAGACTCTAAAATGACATTGAAAAAGACACAAAATAGGCCTGGGTGAAGACCCACAAAGGGCACCCCAGACAAAAGTTGAGTGCCATCTCACTAAACCAATACATCATACGGTTTAGGAAAAACATTGAGAAATAATAAAATCATCAAGAGAAAAAAATTTGTTTTGGTCAAAAACCCACAAAGGGTGACATAAGTAAAATTCATTTTATACCCACGAATCCCACACCATAAATATGCTTTGACAAAAATTAGGGTGATAATATAAAAGGAAAAATGTTGGTAGATTTTTTCTTGTGGCCCTAGAAAGAGTCAAACTGTACTCGTTGAGCCACTCTACTCTGGAAAAAATTAGGGCATAACTTGATTATTCCATCATCTCAGATTATGGATCAAATTGATATCTATTATATATTGTAGTTTAAAATGAATTTTATCATAAATGATTGATATTGTAACAAAATGATAAAGGTTGAGTATTAGAGGGAAGAATATATTCATCTAATTGAATAAAGATATGGAGGGCACCCACAAACTTGAGCCTCTATATATGGGAATGACAAGACAATTAAAAAATATGTTTATCTGACTCATAGAATTTTATTTGTGTCTGATTTGACTCATTAATGGCTTAATGCAGCATTAGTGAAGTCATAGTCTTAGCCTCCACACTTGCATACAATGCATCGGCCTCTTATGTTGTCTCAATGTCATCATTTCCACGCCCTCAACTCGTCGCTGCTCCGCATCAATTGTCGCTGCAACCTAGGCCCATTCTATTTTACGGTGATCTAATTCACTTCTCCACTACAGCATGATAACTGTAATTCATGCATATTTTATAGAGTGTTTTATTAAATTAATTTTCTTTATTTATTTAAATATTGTTTCTAATTTTTTATTTATTTGAGTTGTTTTATGCTTTAGGGAAAAATGTTGAATCTTTTGAAAATAAATGAAAATGGGTGTAAATAAGAGAAAAACCCTTTAGGGAATGACCAAAGAAAAGCGGTGTGACACCAGATTTTTTTGGATGAAAAGGAGCTAGAAAATGAAGAAACAATATTACATGGACTGTAATCTATGTACACAACATGGCTTCATCAAAGGAAACCACCACCACTGGACAATTCATGACATGTAAACATTCTAGGAATGAAAAGTACATGTCATATAACCACATTACACGGTGTGAAATCCATCGGGACATGTTTCCTGATGGGATTTTGGGGAGATCGATAATGACTGGAGATTGAGTACTTGCATGTTGTGAGTCCCCATTACATGACACGATGACAATTAAACATCAATTTTAAAATGTGATATGACCAAAATTCACACGAGCACAGAGGAAACATGGATAAGGATTACACACCATGTATCCCATGTACACGTCATGTATGGGGTAAAATTTCCAAATTCTCAGATGAGATCAACACACGGAACATGTAGATTCACATAATTTCAAGAAACATTACTTGATGTGCAACCAAATTTAACATTTTGACAGTGGTCTAATAGAACCCAATTGAAGCCTATAAATAGAGGATGTTTTGGTTTCTTTGAGGGATTCTGATTCAAACAATCTATGTGAACAAAGATACATTACCCATGGCCGTCACCGTGTCATCTTTATATTGTTTAATAATTGCTTTTATTTTATACTTCCCTCTTTTTCTTTCATCTCTAGGATGAGGGGGTAAACTCTCCATGTGCTTGGGTGATGCAACCAAAGGGGGAAATTGTGTTGTATTTAATTATTTTTGTTATTCATGTCTTTGGTTCATCGTAATTTCATTTACAACATCTAATATGTTTATTTTATTTTATCATGGTCGTTGATAATCTAATTAAAAATGAATATTCTAGGTGTTCACCCAACAACCCTGAATATGATATGAAATCTTTCAACATTAGGGGAAATCAGGTTTAAAAATGGTATCGAGACAAAATTTATTCGACAACACCCTAAACTACCAGACCAAGGGAAATAGGGTATTGTCATATGGAGGAGGGGGTACCACGACCATTGGATCTACCTCATCCCAATTCTGAAACTAATCAGGAATTAGTCATCATTTTCTCTAAAATTCAATCGCACCTGAACATGGAAAATTACATTACCCTGACGTGTATTACAAAACTATTTTCAAACCAACAAATAAATCTTCTTTGCATTATTATTCTTCATTTACCAAACCAATCAATTCAATATTTTCCCACCTAAATAAAATTAATTTTTTAAAATTATAATAAAATAAATTACCATTTCTTTCGGTTCGACCCCAAACATCCCTTTAATATATATTAATTAATTGAGTAGCATAGTTTGGGTTTTATATATTGGTTTTCTCATAGTATCGTAGGTAATTAATGACGCCCTATAAGTACATCATTCCACTTCTTGATCAAGATTTCCTGAAAAGGAAATATGCTTCATGAGATTGCTTTGTCGCCTCGTGATAGCTCCATCTTCATCAGAAGCTTCATTCATAAGAATTTTCTTAACAGCAGCAAGATGTGCCAAAGAATATTCAATGGAATAATGAGACTTGAATGTTCTAGTTTCCTCCCTAGTAGCAACCACATATTTCACTATGTCATTTATTTCATGGTAATCGAATCCCCAGAAACCCAAAACCACAAACTGGTGGTGTAACTTCGGCAGATTTTTTGGCATTTCGTAAATTGGTGTTTGATAAATTAGCATCTAGATTTTTTTTCATTACCTTTGGTAGTTGAATGGAAGGTTGATCACGCTCTCTCAATTGGTCTTACAATCCCTGCCCGATGAAAATATATATTTAAGAATGAATTTCACTAGGTGTGGCTGATTTAATGACTTCGTTCTGACTATATCCCTCGTTAACATTGTCCCAAACAATTGCGAAAGCAGGAAAGACTGAATCATCCACCATAATCGCCAATGCTTGTGGATTTGATCCTTAAATTGAAATGAAAACCAATAAACATTCATGATCCCTGAAAAAATTTGAATAAATAACGTTGTAATAAGAATATAAAACTATCCTCTACCTACTGAAACATTGATCCCTTCATCCTCCATGGAGGTGTCATCACCCGGAAAATACAGTTCTACATTCTCGATAAGTAGTTGAGACAGAGTGTCCTTTAGAGGAATCTATGGAACATGGTTATACCCAACTGAACTAGCTACCACAAGGGAAGCCTCTATAATATCACTTAATGATACCAGGATTCCATGGATAATCATCCTAGATATTGGTGTGATGGTTGGCCCCAAAATTCTTGGGGCAAGGATCATGGTCTCTCTTGTGATCAGAATAAATGGAAAAATAGCATGTTCTATGTTATCAGGGGCCATGATAGCACCCTCCCATATGTTTGAAACCTATGAGGGAGTGGGATTACCTTTCTCAGTTGAGGTATCTTCTTCCAAATGAATTCTATTTGTATGGGCTTTTTCTATCTGGTTTTGAGTCGTTGACTCCCTATAGTTGGTAATCCCTTCAATGTTCTGGGGTGATCAGGGATCCTGGTCCAGCTCAGCTACTACTATCTGGGTAATACTGTCTTCTTATATGGAATAAAAATCATCATGTTTGTTTGGGACTTCATCTTCTAAATGTTTCTCCACCAGTGTTATAGAAATCATCTGATCTAGGGAAGCCATAGTTGGTGGGAGTCCTTCTTCCACCACAGAAGGGATAGAAGTCATAGATGCTTAGGCAACTATCATCAGGTTACTTATTGGTCCTAAATTAAAATACGCATGAGACAATTAGTTAGAAAGATAAAATTACTTTGTACAATAATTAGATAAATAGGTGCATTAGTTACTTATAATCCCCTTATTCTTACAATTTGATAGTTGAGACGCCTACCGACTTTTCTTGGTATTCCATGGGGATGGATCTCTGTAAATAATATCAGGTGGAGCTGGGGGTGTAAATTCACCGTAAGGGTCCGCAATGACCGTTTCTATATTTTTGGAAGCACTAGGATAACCTTCCCCAGTAACTACCACATCTGAGGGTACACTCTCTCCATCTAAGCTGCCTCTTGGGGTGAATATTGGGGAAGGAACCGTTTCACGGGACTCTTTAGACTCTTTTAGAGGTGAAGGAGGGAATGTTTAGAATGTTCAAAAAAAGGAAATTAAATTCAGGGTTTGTAAATCAAAATATATCTCCTTAATATTCATCGGTATCCAGAGTACCACCATCTAGGCCGCCTGGTCAGACCAGTAATGTTTTATATTGGGCGAATAAAATAATTTTTCTATTTTGATTAGGTAAACAACCTTTTTATATGTGTGTTTTTAAACTGAAATAACTTTGGGGGTAATGGATCCCCAAAAAACTAGAAGGTGAAATCCTACTACTTGAAGGAGCCTAAAAATGTATTCATTGGAGGAATTTTCCCTCAATTTATCCTATACCCTTCAAGAATCTGGAAAAGAGATTATAATAGGGATGGATAGTGCTGGAGGGTCGCCCTAGGGAAGCGAAGAAGGTCTCATTAGTCACAGTTTCTTCTTGGGTGCCTCTCTAGTCCTAGGACCCTATGGATTAGAAAACATATGAGGCTCTAGGAGTAAATGGTGATATTCCCCTTCCCTAGACATAGCATGAAAACCAACAGTACCATCACCCTTTCCATCGGACTCTTGTCACAACATAGAAAGTAATCGATTAGAGTATTTGGGGAGATCGTTCCAGCCATAGATTCAGATTTCAAGTTCTTAAAGGTAATGATCTACCTTATTAGGATCCTTATCATAAGAGATGTTAACATTTTCTCACACATTACCAAGATCAGTAAGGGAAACTACCCTCTCATAGAGGAATAGACACATGGTGTGAGGGGACTAGTCATAAAAAGGCGAGAGACTCTTCAAAGTATCACATTGATTCCAGGACACTAGAAAATTATCATCATATGGGATGGGTGGTTTGTCTCCAGTGTTAGACTCAATGTTTGTTGAGGTCATACCCCATTTTCTTAAGACCTTCCTTGGGGGAAGATCAAAAGGCATTCGAAGAACTTTACCTGGTCGGAAATGGACAACATTTTCTTTCTACTTCACCTTCCCCTTAGTATATGATTCCTTGGGGGTAATAAAATTGGGAAATAGAGTTTAAAAATGACTAGCTAGATCTGATTCAACCCAGGTGTCAGCATAACCTTTTGTAAGGAATGTCACAAAACAATTAGAATCAGGGATCTTAACCTTGCATCGGGTGTCCTCCTCGTTGAATATTAGCCACAATTGATGGGCTATCATAATATTCTTCTCCTAATGTGACCCATTAATAGTCGAGGGAAACAACATTTGAATGTATTTAAATTGACTGCTACATCTGTTAGGCTCTTATCCTTCACAGATAGGATCCTGCTCAATACAGACAACAAAGATACCATCCCTAAATAAAACAGGTGCCCTTTGTTAACAGAGTCTTCAAATTCAACATTCACGATAGTGAAGGTGGGGGATTCATAAGGAAGGTATGTGAAATGATCATGGTAGTTGATTCAAGCCATCATTTATGGATCATTATTTTTAGTCCAGTCTTCTTATTAATCACGTGCATCCTAGCATGCCGACATAACCCCACTGGTGCTCTGAAGTTATGGATGGGGAATAGAATAAGGAATCGGCATGGAATTGATAAATGTGTAGCATCCCATGTGGGATCCTATCCACCGTTGAGGATTTGGATGGGCCCAATCATCTACTGAGGCGACTTTTCTTCACTGATCTGGCCCAGTAGGTGGTAAATTTTTCCCAATACAGGAATGGCAATGTTGATACATTTGCCAGTGGCCAACTGAGCCACCATGATAATGGTTCTGTCTATTAAACATCAATAATCTTGTGATGGTAAGATCCATCCTCTCAAAAACATGTCCAAGAAGGCCACCAATCGAAACAGATAGTCCATGTCTAGGATGAGTTCATATCCCCATTCGCAGAACCGGCCCTCCTCTAAGGTAGGCCAGTAGGAACTTACTCTCCATCAAGTTTACATGGATGGACATGACCTTGGTATGTGCACATTAGGCTCTGGGCCACTCTTGTTGGAGAAGGCACTAAGACTCTTAGAGAAATAGATTCAATGTTTCAATAAGGGGTCAACATTCCTGAAATGTTTCTCTGATTGAGCAATGAGAATTTTAGCCAAAGGTGGAGTCCTCTCCTCATCGTACCAGGTGGCAGAAGGGGTTAGAAAATCATCATAAATATCCCTACTGATGGGGAACCCCAAAATAAACATAATGACATAGAGGTTGATGCAAACCTCCCCATGGGTCAAATGGAATGCACTGGTGTCTGGACTCCATGTTATTTAAAGCTCTGAGTTGATGGCACTTATTTGATGAGTGTATGTCTAAGATACCCAAAAGGCCTTATATATCCCCACAATATGTAATTCAACATGGAATTCTTCTCCCCTTTGATGGAAATAGATGTTCTACCCCCAATATAAACCAAATTAACCCCTAGAGAGAAGGTCACGTATTAAGGACTAGCCGTGTTTGTCATTTAATATTGACCTTCGGGAAATACTATGATAACGATGGGATGTTTTTTCCATCATTCATCATTTCCCCTCCAATGATAGAGGGGAATAGTTCAAGGATGACCCAAAAGAGGTATTATTTTGTATGAATCATTGTGATGAAGAGATGAGAGCCTTATTAATGGTTCCTATAAATATTTAGGCAGTGGGTTGGTCAACCACACATGGATCCTGGATAGGTGCATCAAACAATATGATGAACCTGTAAATGGGTAGCTTGTCTGATATCAGATATTCCCTTTGACCCATAGTGAGTAAATTCTATAAAGACTGATGTATTGGAGAGATTGGTAAATTTACATCTACACCATTTCCATAGCCTTCTTCCTTTCATTTTAGTTTAAAGGGGAGAAACATAAGCATCAGTAACAATAGCGCCATCCGTGGAGGCTTGAGGGAGATCCATTTCATACTGCAAAAAAAGTGCCTAAAAAGGTCATTCCAAATAAAATTATTGTAAAAAAATTCCAAAATGGAAATGGAACAATAAAATATACCAAATGGATGGCTCTGCATACTGAAACCTATGAATGGTTCTCAAAATGCATTCCCCATGAACCGAAAGTACATGGAATGCGCCACAAGATGTTGGCCCGCAATGATTTGGCCATAAAATCGATCAGTTCAAAGAATGGGGAAGATTCATTCCAAGCCTCGATATAAAAATATTTAAATTCCATAGTTCTAAGATTTAAAATCCTATTTAGAAATTCAATGTTCGGTTCATTGTCTTGAAGTTATGTTTGTAGGACAAGCAAGCTTCGTAGTATCTTACTATGAAAAAAATTCAAATTTACATTTTAAAATTCCATAGTTTGGTTAATGGATACAAAGTTCGGTTCATAAATGAGGCAACTAGGAAGAATAAATAGTTCATGGAACACAAGTATCAATTCGTGGGTGATGAATTTTGCGAAGGTTCTAGTATTCATATGTAAGGAACGATGATAGTTCTTTGAGAAGCACTTTTCACCAGGAAATCATGTAAATGAAATAAGAACTGGGTCCCCTATATATAGGCATGTTACTCCCAATGGGTCTATCTTTCTACCCAAGCTATTTTCATTCGGAACTATTTTCTTTATTGGAATAGCCTCCTCTTTATTCTGACCAGACCCCATTCTGATGGGGGGAATTTGTTGGGTCCTTAAAATCCATAAAGGTGATGTAAATACTCAAGAGAAATTTTTAAAGGAAAGAGAAGCATGTGGGGATGAAATTTTGATGAGAATATTGAAGAAATAAAATTTGGAATGGGAACCAAATTGGTCCACATACTGGATATCAAGAAAGGTCCGCGGAAAGCACAGACTGCGAACCATGCAGTGTGCGGATTGCCAGTGAAAGGTTGTCTTGTGAAGTGTTGGCTAGTGAACCAAGACATTCATGGATGAGATGAAAATTTCTATACAAGGTGTCATTAACCATGTCATTAGAGAAAAAACAACAGATAAATAATCCCCTACATATCAACCCCTCGGATAGAGCTGTCCATGGACGAGGCGAGGCTGATAGCATCCTATGAACTGCATCGGTCATGGGATTGAGGCAGTGATTTCTGCCACCATGAACTACAACACCATGAACCTCAGTTGATTGAGTCATCCATGGTTCAGATGATCCCTCCATGGGATTATAAAAAATTTGATATGTTCCCAAAGATATAGCTTCCCCATCACTCAATAAAAGGGGCAACAAGGGGAACTGAGAGATGGGGATTTTTTGAAGGGCATGGAGTTTACGAATGGAAGACTTTGAAGGAAAATGATAAATGAAGTACAAACCCGTGAATGGTTTCCATTAGGTATAAAATCCTCCACGAACCTTTAAAAAAATGAAGGATAATAATATGGGAAAACCCAAAAACATAGTGGATGAAAAGAGAACCATACTCCCTTCACAGATTAACTTCCTTTGAACTGTAGGACTAATGGACCTTATTTGATCTATTGTACCACATAACACATCTCTATGCGGACAAAAACCTGCCTTTTGTAGTTTTCTACTACACTAATGGACCCCATCACCACATACCACCATGGTATGAGGACAAAACCCAAGGTCACATCCCACTTTGGTACGTGGACCACATCCTGGTCTGAGTACCGTCTTAGTATGCCGATGGAATCCAAGTCCACATACCAACTAGGTACATGGATGGAATCCAGGTCCACATATTACCTGAGTACACATACATCCCCTCCAACCGCATGTAATTATGCCGTACGGAGGGCACCTTACCCTACATGAACAAGTGGTATGCAGAATGGGGTACCTTTGGGATTTCTATCTTCTGGTCCTAATCATTCCATTTTGTTTCCATCTAATCCATCGAATCCCCTCTACTACCAGTCCATCATCATTAGGAAAAAGCCTCTTCCAAATCTACCAGACCAGTATGATAAAACCATCGGATTCATTATCAGGACCTTTTGAGTTTAAATACACATTGTAAGTGGGGTCATGTGGGTAATTTTAGTAAGATTTTTGACCATAGAATATCTCTAAGTATACATACCCACGGAAACCCAATCCACATCCTTGTAATATTCAAGGGAACATCCCCATTCTAGGGATCAACGGTAATCAATGGATTTTCCCTTCATTGATGGGTATTTACATGCCAAAGGGATCACACCTTTATTCCCTTTGATGAGGAGAAATACTTCTCCCCTTTCATGTAACTCATTTCATAGAACTATCCCTGAGGTATTACCCTAACCATTGCAATGGAGGTTGTTCTCTTGCTCCTATTAGGCTCATCCCATGACATGTCCAGATAGATCTCCAAACATGACTTCCCTTGATATCAACATAAGGGAAGTGAATTGTCATATTCAAATCCCACCCCCCCCCCCTCTCCACCCTTGGGGCTCCAGTACCATCTATCAGTAGATGAAGTGGGAAATGTTATCTCTAGATTCACTTCCTCTTCTTGTTTCTCACACTGAGCATAACCCATGTGGGATTAGAGGTTGGTAGTGGTCATGACACCATTATATTCCAAAAACATGGGCCTCCTCTTAGATGTAGGCCCTAGTTAAACCTTCAATTCATTATGAGTTGAGACTCTCCTTATGGATCCAGAGTCATGGGTAGCTTCTATGTGTAAGCCCAATCTAATGAACAATGAGAAATCTAATTCCAACTATAAAGATGATACGTAGGATGTATGCCTGAAGGCCTGAGCATAATGAGTATCACTTTCAAAGGAAAAACCCCAATCATGTCCTCCCCCCAATATGTTATCCATTACAGTACAATCCCAAACTTAAACTGAACTATTATGGATTTTATTTCCAGTTAATTATAATATTTAGGTAGCCTCCATGAAGTCGAAACCAAACACCTAAATCACCTTAGTGTTCACCGAGCTATATCCTCAGTATGGCCATATCCACCTAGGAGACCATTCCTCTCATGGGCATCCATGGAAACTTATGTGTAACTCCCACACGAAAACCTGACTAGGCATTATCCACCTAGATGTCCTTGCTACATGATGACAAAAACACATGGATGAGTCCTCATCGCAAGACCTTGACAGGAAATTCGTCTAGTTAAGTGGAACTGAACTAAGTGGGTTCAAACTCATCTCATAAGGATACATAGGAATCCCATCTTATGGTTTCAATCTCAATATCAATGCACTTTTTGAGCCTTCTTGGATGATGATAAATTCCTTAGCAACACATCATAAAGCATAAACTATAATGGTATTACTAATTCTAAACCCATGCGTATATATGGTTAACCTTGCAACCTAGGGTAGTCTACAAACTCATTCTTAGAAAAAACCAAGGATTTATGAACATATGAACATTTCTTAAATCTACAAGAGAGTCCTAGAGTAGGAAATAATTCTCCCCAAAAGAGTGTGATGAGACAGAGCTCCCATCCTTTTGGCCAATGGGGTCCTTAAGTGTCATTGGCCAAATAATCATCCAATGAGTGTCTGCCTTTCGAATAAAGGATCATGAATCATTGATACATGGTTCATTGGGTGTTTCTAGATCCATGAATAAACCCACTGGAGATAGTCCAGGGACCTTGTACTAGAAGTCAAACCATTCATAATTATATAAAAATGGTCACTAACCATCAGTCCATTCCATCACCCCCTCGGTACAATTTTAATTAGGTCTAAATAGATATATATAATGAAAAACTGTCTTTTTGAATTTCTGTTAAATAAAAATTTAAAAATATTCCAAATGGAAATTCATTTACCTCAGGTGAAACATCCATAAAATGTGTCCAAACCACCTATATAATGGTTTGAATGGTGTTATAGATATATTACATAACTAAACTCGTGTTTATAATACCTTATATAATTTTCTTATAATAATTCCCACCCATTTATTATCAATATTTTATTTTTTTCAATTCTTTTGGGTGTGTTCTTTTCAAGGTTTCCAAGGCTAGTTCATTATATTATTACTTTTCAAAAGAATTAATAATCCAAAAGTTAATAAATTTATCTATTTTTTTCATTTTATACATTCCATGATTTTGGTAAAATAGAAATGAAAAATCATCACCAATGAAGGTGGGAAACTAACACACCAAATATGATAATTTCATTAGTTAAGAATAAAATAAGAAAACATGAGTTTTTATAATGTATATACCATCAAAAGAACAAAACTACAATATATATATGATACTTTGGTTTTGATGAATCATTGTATGGTAGGTGAGGATATGTTAGAAGTGAAAACAATTTAAAAGATAAGAATAAGGAATCTTACTTCATGAGAAATCCTCCTTGAGAACCTCTTCAAGGCTTTTGGAATTAGCCTTTTTGTGAGAAATGGTTTACTATAATGTGTCAAGGGATAGGGATAAGTAAATGTTTTATAGTATAGTCGAAAAATAAGGTTCAAGGTTATGAATATTTGTGAAGGAAGTAGCCTCCGTTTGTAAGTGAGGTGAGGGGTTACTTAGGAATTACTCAAATTAATAAAATATAATAATTCTATTATAGGTTCAAAGACATCAAAAACGCCTAAAAACTAATGGGGATTTCATTTTTGAGTTAATATCATCATTTTTAGATTTGTTAAATAATTTCTTTATATTAAAATAATTAAATAAAATATGTTATTCATGAAAAATAACATTTTCCAAAATAGAATCTATTCTTTCCTATGACTTTTAACACATAAAAAGTGTAAAATTAGAATAATTTGTTTTAATATATCATAGTAATTTTATATTAATATAGGAAATATGTTAATTATCCTAAAAATGTAAAAGTATATTTATTTTATTATTTGTGAAATCATTAATTTGATTTATTAATTAATTAAATTTATATTGTATCATATTTTTGAAATCCATTATGATATGTATTTGTTGTCTAAATATTAAAAAATTATATGATAGATATAATTTTATTATATTTCCAAAAACTATTATTTTTATAATAAAAATTCAACAAAACATCATATTAAAATATTATAAAAATTAAAAACTATAATGTGACAAGTTGACTTCATTTTGAAATAAAATATTTGAGAGGATTTAAACTGATTCTTGTAGGTCCAAAATATCCAAAATTTGAATGAAAATATGATAATGGTAAATTATTTATTATATAAAAGTTTTTAGCCAAAATATGTGTCATTTAATAATTTTTTTAATTTTAATTGAAAATATATTATTTAATTGTCTTATGCTTGCATAGGCACTGCATGTGCGTTTCCCTGGAATTAATGTTAAAATTTTCATATTTAAAAATTAAATTAATTAGGTTCATAATAAAATTATATTTTCATTAATTATTTATATTCACTCATTTACATGTCCAAAAACTTCTTAAATTTGTAATTTTTTCTTTTATTTCCATGCGCAAGCATTGCACAAACATTTGGATAAGATTAATCTTTTATGAAAATAAAATTAAAATTAAATATATAAAAACATAAACTATACCTAATAATTTATAAAAAATATTGAAAATAATTTTTACGAGAAAATTGTTATTTATAACGAACCGAACATGATATTGTCAGTGCTGCATAGGCAATGCATCAGCACTAACAATAATTTATTTACCTATTATAAAAAAATTATAAAAAACTGGTTTAGAATTATTTATTTAAAATATTACTCTTATAAAATCATAATTTATTTATTCAATAAATTTAATTAATTTTATATAATAATTATGTCTTCAAGATGTCATAAAAATATAAATTTTTCTAAAAATATGTGTTTTTTACTCTTCACCAAACAATATTCCTTTTCATGAAATTATCAAAAATTCATAAAAGAAATTTCGACATGATGATTTCAAAAATCAAAATATTTTTGTCAAATTAAGGTTCTACTATTGACAAATGAATATTTTAAATAAATAATCATAAAATAAATAATTTATTTTTAAAATTATTATTTAAATAAAGAATGTAATGAATATAAAAAATATTCTATAAATACATGGGTTGTTATAATTAACGATACATAATTCAATAAGAATATAAATTGAAAAAATAATTAACTTAGATGGAATAAAATATATTCCATAAGTTATGTATCACTATGTTTTAATATAGGCTATCTATGGTCTATTTATAATTAAGTTATCAAACTGAAAATTATATCTAAATCCTTCATAATTTTTTGTATAGGGAATATGAATTATCCAAAGAATATGAAAAAAAGAGTTTTTATCCATGTGTGTGGTATTAATACCAAACAGTATGCACATTGTGAAGATTAAGTTAATACTCATCCAACCCTTTTAAGTGTAATAACCCCTAGGTGCATTTGTTCTATTGATACATCCACTTGCCAGTATTCAGAATTGGATGTAATTTCTAGAATACCAAATTGTATACACATAACTAAAATATTTATATTTTCCTGTATTTAGAATTATCACCAGGGTTATTACTAATGTTTTCACAATATTAATCCTAAAAAATAACTAGACCTTGCTCTAACACCAACTATAAAAATATATATTTCTAATAAATTTTATTTCATGTTTTTAACATAAATATCTATATAATAATATACCAAGAAATTTAGAGGCCCAGAGTCTTTAAAAATTTATAAACATAATATATTAAATTCAATTAAAGTATAACATAATTATTTAAAACTTTATAATGTGATCATAGTTTCCTTTTAACATTTAATATTTTTTAAGATAAGAAAATGGGTGAGTTATAAGGCCTAGTAATAGATTAATCAAAGAATAGTCAGATGATATATAATAAATTTGATTCAAGAGGAATATAGTGAAATCATAATGAAGTAAGAACCATATGTACTCACAAGGTTTCATGGAATGTGAAAATGACATAATAAAATCATGGTATCATAAGAATGTGGCAACAATATAGAACATGAAATCATAAGAATAAGTCAAGGCTGAACGAAAAGAAATCATAACATTTTATGATATATATAAAAAATCATTCACAAAAAATGGTATCTTAGGAGATTAAAACATTATCCAATTCGTCAGAGTGCAATCGATCTTCACCCTTCACTGTTGTAACATTACATGTGGTACATCAGTCATATAACATAAGAACAAATTTCATCATTTCAATCCCATTATTATATTGATAAATTTCTCCAATAAATTAATTCTATTAATATAAAGATTAATAACCTTTAGTGAAAATAGGTTTGGGTATTCACGATACAAAATTATTGTATTGAAAATCAATGGACAATATCAATAGTATAACAGGTGTAGATAAAAGTTAATAGAAAGAAAAAATGAGAGAGGGAGGGAGTATATGTTACAAAAAAAAATTATAAAATAATATCATTATATTTGATAGAATATAAGACAATAAACAAAAAGATTAAACAACCCATAAAATATTTTTCTTAAAATTTTATCTCATTGATTCCTTGTGACACACGGAACCCAAAGTCTAAAGGATCTGTAAAATATAATATCGTTATAACCTAGCCATTAAATTGGAGGGAATGAATTTTAATAACTAAATTATGATCATATAATTTATAAATATTTATAAAGTAAATTTATGGTATATATATATATATATTAGAAATAAAATATGAATTATTTTAAAGAAAAAAATGATTTCTAACAAATAATATTTTTCAAAGAAAACTATTTTGGCACGTTTTGATCTCTTATCTTAAAATTAATTTTTACCAATTATAGAAAATTTATTTAAAAAATTAAATTTTATTTTTGATATAGGCATATCAAATTTTTCTTAGGGTGATTTTTTTTAATTTTTCTGAATATTTTTATTTTTCAATGAATAGTGAAAAATACAGATTTTTATTAAAAATCGCCTTTTCATTTAAATAATTTACAAGGTTAAATAATTTTTTAAATTATATTTAAAGTAAATATAGTTAAATGATATTAAAATAATACTAATTTAGTTAACTGGAATCAACTTCATATTGAATTTTGATATTTAAACCTTCTATAATTAATGTCCTCTTTGGAAACTTAATTTTTCATCGCTCTATAAATATAATTTTAAATTATATTTTGTCAATTATATGAATTGAATTAGAAAAAATGGATTTAGTATTTTTATACAAAATATTAAATATTATATAAATAGTACAACTTCATTTTTTACCCTAATTAATACTGAAAATAGTAAAAATTATTTATTTTGGTTAAGATAAAAAAACGGGTTTGCTGTCTGGTTAAACTAAGATGATAAAGGTTAAAAATGACCTAAAACCTTTAAAACACAAATTTTATAGCCATATATAAGGCTTAAACTCTTTATTGTTAAATCATAAACTATTTTTGGGACTTGTCTCATGATAAAAATGTGGTTTTAATAGATTCTTTTCAAAAATACCATGTGTGTCCTATCCCCCACTTATAAAAGGCCACCGACCCTCCTCCCCTATTAACACATAAAAATCCACTTGTTTCAGCCAATACCTAACCAAAAATAATCATTATGTGATCCTAACATACTAGATCCCATGTTTTTATATTAAATACATCCTAGTAAGGATTTTGGTTCAAACCTAAAGAAGTTGTTTAAGGAATTGATAACGTTTTAAATAATCATTTTTACCATGTTTCTTATTCCACATCCATTAAAAATTATTAAAAATTATTATATAATTATATACTTATATTAAATATAATAAAAAGATATTTTTTTATGTTAATAACCAATATATATCTCCTCTTCCTTCAAATGGTAAAAACAACTTAAGATCATGTGTACGACAGGCTAGCACCTCACGAGTCAATATAATTATTTTTCAATAACTACCTTTCAAGGATGGATAACTTCATATATGATCCTTAATACATTTTACCACATGTTTATTTTGATAAAAAAATTAATTGGTTAATTATCACTTAAATGTTATGATCTTTTTATGTGTTTATTTCACAATCTCATTTTAATCATTAATATTTATACTTGAATTTCTATTGAAGGAAATAATTTTTTAATTATTTAATAAATCCATTTCATTTTATACTCCTATTTTTATTCATTAATTTTTATGTAATATTACCATATCACACTCCTTGGTGCTTAAAATTATTGGGAAAACATTTTAATAAAACCCAAAAAAAATTCTTTCTTTAGTTGAAAATACTTTTCCTTCCAAATAAATTTTTTAGAAAATTATTTTCAAAATTATTTTTAACATTCTATGAATGATTTAATAAGGAATTTTTTTCACATGTTTTTATTTTTATAATTTTTTTGAAAGGAATATTATTGTCCTTTTCTAAACAAGGCCCATTTGACTTTTCCTAAAAATGTGAAGGAATCTTTGTTTTTTACATGTATGATAGTTATGGAATTTTCTACGATCATGAACAGTCGATGTTTTAAAGCTTCCATTATAAGTTTAGTAGGTTATTTTCAAATAAAATTATTTTCAAAATATTTATTGATCAGTTAGTTTTAAAAAATATTTTCAATGTGAAAATTTTATTTTCCCCAAGATTTTTCTTAATAAAATTTTTATTGAATTTCTATTAATCAAAAATATCAATAATTTATTTTAATTATTATCCAAAATGTATATATTTCATTGATAAGATAATTATTTTTTCTCTGGATGGTTCATGACTAGTTTTACAATGGAATGTATTGACATTATATTTATTGATTAATTTTTGAAATAATTAACACTACCTTGAAATAATAACTTTCGTAGGATAATTGGTCATTAAATTACCCCTAAATATCCCTATTATTTATCATGGATATATCTATTACTCAAAACAGAATTATATTTTATTTATGGTATCGTAATTTTAAAGTTATATGATTAAATTAGTAAATTAATGTTAATATATATTCCTTACTCGATATGGAAGTTTTTTGATAATTCATAATATTCTTGAATTTAATAGATTATTGGATATATTGGGAAAAATTTGGACATACAGATATGGGTGGAGTAAATTTATAGATTTTCCATCGATGCATAAAGATTCTAATAAGATAAACTAGTTTGATGGCCTTAGTTAAATGTGTTTATTGTGTATACAAACCCCTCAGTTTTAAATTGTATTTTGAAACATCATAACAGTAGAGGTATTAGGATTCCTGAGATAATTTTGTAAAATAATTAATCATTTCCATCATCAATAATTCTATTATTATTATCCATGACATTCTCACAATTATATTATCTATGGATGCATTTTATTCTCATTATATATATTAAATGTCTTGTATTTTTAGTTATTTACATTTCCATTTTAATTATTCCTTATCTAATCATGGTAGTCAAGTTATTTACTTAATGGAATGAGTTTGTAGATATTTACCTTTCTATATTGATTATTCCTTATCTATTATTCATTATTTACTACTGATAGCTTCTTCTTTATATAACTCTTACTAATCATTTGAGCTGAACCTTTTTTTCCTTTACTAGGAATCTATATGTGCCTTATTAATGATATACAAACATATTCTAGATGGAATAATGATATTATTAAATAAAAAAAGAATGTTTAAATTTTTTTATTCAAATGTAACATAGTAATCATGTATGTATCTTATTTACCAAGACTATTAAATTTTATGGTCCTTCAGGATGTGATTCCTTATATCCTATCCTAATTTAATTAATCCCGTATCGGCTCCTCATTACTAGAGTCAGGATCATTATAGTTGGTATCATAATAAGTTCAGTAGAAAACTTGTAAAATATATTTATGAAAATAAATAATAGAGAATATGAACCTATAATTGATTTTGAGGATAAATATAGAAGAACATCATAAGGTTTTGTATGGTAGATATTATGTGGTTCCACTTGAAATATTTCCCTTTCGAGATAGTATGGGTAGATGTGGTTATGACAAAGTTATACCTATGGTCAAAAAATTTTAAACAGGTTCATCATGCATGACTCGTGAATTACGTAGTACATAAAAATGAGCTTTATCGTACACCTAGTTCGAGAATCCCTCTGTATATGATTTGGATAATTCAAATTTTCTTTAAAATCCATTATGATTGATTTGAATAGATGATGATAATGAAAAACCAAGGTTAAACCTAACATGTCATACATTTAAAATAATTTTTCACTGTTTAATATACTATAAATGATTATATGGTTTTCCTACATTGATTATTGTTTATCACACTATAATTTTTTGTTTTAGTCAATGGATGTAACCTAAAGGAATCATGTTGAAATTGAATATAAATGGCAATTATATGACTATAAGAAGACAAATGAGATAAAGTCTAAAGTGAAACATATCATTATTATTCCAAATTAGTTATCCTAAAATATGATTAATATCGAATACCTTAACCAACTCTTAGACACACCAAAGAAGATAAGAATATAGTTCTCTAAGTACTTGAGTGGTGGAGACCATAGAGGAAAAAAGGATCAATTTCCTTCATATCAAAAATGTGGAAAGAGACGCATAGAAAATAGTCTTTATAGAATATGATAAAGTTTTATATGAGAGAAATAAGGGCACAATATAATGAAATATTAATAAAAATTTATTAGTATAATGGATGGAAGTAAATTTTATCCTAGATATCTATTAATAGTTCGTTATCCTAAATGTGGGTAACCTGATCATTATCTGAGTCAATCCCATATTTTAAATGTTAACTCCTAGACCAAGGAAATACCATTAATGAAATAAAATAGTTGAATTATTAATAGAGATTTCAGAATTATACTGTAGAATTATCTTTACAAATTGTAATTTTGTTATAATAATCATGAAACATCAAAAGATTGTGTTACTTTTGGAAGAATATATGTATTCATTAACATAAGAGTTATTGATACCATCATAATTTTATGTGTTTAAGATTATCATAAGTTAAATATCTTAAAAACCCAATTTTTAGGTTTTATGGGATGGTATTATACCAATATTAAGTATATTTTGGGAACAACTATGGAAATACAACCCATTAGTTTAGTATATGTGTCAGTGAAAAGGTTATTAAAGGAATAATTCCCTTAAATTTTGTCGAAATGGTTTAAAGGTTTTGTAACGCTTTAGGGATTATATTATCCACATTTTGGGGTAATTATGGGTTATTAATATTTGGCAACATTATAAGAATTAGATTAATAATGTTTTATAATAAGTACAACCTATATATCAGGTGATAACCCATCGCATCTGGTAAGGTCACTGGGCTTGAACGCACAAGCAAAGGGAAATAAGGTTGTTGTACCTACACCAAGACTATATTTTGTTTTGGTCACAATTCTACAATTTTTACTTAAATTAGTTTTTTGATAAATATTAATGTTGAATCAGTGGTGTTATTATAGGGGTTTAGTGATTAATTTATTATATTTGATAACATGTGTTTTCCATATTGATTTTGTAAATTTGTAAGTGATAGAAGAAAATAATTTTCACTATTTTATAGATCTTAAGATCTATTAAAAATTCATTTTAATGATTCAAATAATAAAAATTCATTTTTGTATATTTATTTTCTTGAGTAAGGGATGAATTTTAAATTTATCTAGGCACAACTAAAGGATGAAATTGTGTTTCTGAAATAGAAAGATACCAAGTAAGTATATTTTCTTATATTCAAAGATAGTAAAATAATCCATCAACTTTTAGAAATGGATCATGAAACAAAAATATTATCCAATTACATTCATATATGATGAATTAAGTGGATATTTAAATCATCACAGATTTATGGATTATAAGTCTTTAAATTTCTATTGATCATTCTCTTTCTTGTGTTCAATGACCTCTATCACTTTTAATAATTATTTACACTTTTCTTCAATGTCAATATATTTACAATCCACCAATTTTATTCTATATACAAACCCACTTATGTATTATCACTTATGACTTTTTTTACAACTATTTCTCATTTATTAATAGGATTTATTATTAACCCTATTTTATAATGTATTTTTGTAGTAAAGTAATTTTTCAAATATCAATCCCTTTATTTTCAAGCCAAAATCCAATTGTGCGCACACAATTTATTTAAGGTAGGGAGAATGTAACACCATTAACTTATAAAATAAGAACATTGTATTTAATATTGTATAAGACGCAAAACACCAATATTAAATAACCCATGATATATATTTATTCAAATTTAATCTTTTTTGTAGCTTGTGAGACACACACCCCAAGTCTAAAGGAACTATAAAGTAGAATACTCTTATAAAAAAGGTTTTAAATTGGTGGGTATGAATTTTAATAACCAAATAATATAAATTATATGTTTTAAAAATTTATAAAATAAAGTAAAGGTATATATATGGATTATAAATAAAATAATAACTACTTGAAATAAATAAAATGTTTTCTGAAATACTATATTTTAGAAAGAAAACAGTTCTATCACAATTTTCAAACATATATTAAAATTAATTTTTACCAATTTTAGAAAATATATTTTATTTTTTTTTTGAATTTCCTAAACAATAATATCAAAATTAACTTAGATATATGTTATTTATTTTTTCTAAAATATTTCATTTTTCGATGAAGAGTGAAAAATATGGATTTTTATTAAAAATTTCTATTTCAATTAAATAATTTTAAACATTAAATTGTATTTTCAATTTCTTTAAAGTGAAACTATTTAATTTATATTATAATTGACTAATTTATGTTATTGGAAGCAATTTCATATTTAGTTTTTCTATTAAAACCTTCCATACTTTTGAGAACATTCTCATTCTAAATCCGTTTTCTCACCGCTTATGTTGCTAAAATAATAAATTTGATGTTTCCAAATTTGTGAATTTTGTTTTGGAAAATACATTCCATATTTGAAATCATAATAATTTATTTTAATAATAAGTACAGCTTAATTTTTTACAATAATCAATAGTGAAAAGAATAAAAATTAATTATTGCAGTTAACGTCAAAAATGGGTTTACTATGAGGTTAAACTAAGAAGATAATGGTTTAAAATGACCTAAAACTTATTCAAAACCAATTTTATGGCCATATTTTGAGAATATGGCATATATATTTATATAATGACTCATTTTTTGAGGATTTTATTTTGATAAAATTTGGGTTTTATTGATTCATTCAAAAAACATCCATGTGTGTCCTCTCCCCCCACTTATAGAAGGCCACCCACTCTCCTACCAATTAGACAATTTCAAAGACACTTGATTTAGAAAATAAATAACCTAATAACATCCTTAATCCACTAAAAAAATTCTATATCAATGGTTTTGACATGAAATCCATCATAGATATTATTATGGTGAAAACCTAAATAAGTTTTCCGATGAAGAGGTAACGTTCTTAAATGAGTATTTTTATTTTGTTTCTTATTCCTCTTCCATAAAATTTTATTAAGAATTTATTATATAATAATATAATTATATTAAATGTATATATATTTTATTATGTTAATTTAATGACACATATCCTTCTCTTTTTCCAACAAATAAGAAAATAAACCATCGATCGTCTGTAAGGAGGTTTACAGTATCGCAAACCGATGTAATTCATTTTCCATAACACCCATTGAAAGCAAGATATAATGATGTATTTAACATATATATATATGATATTTATGATTTTATTACACTTTTTTATTTATAATATTACATATAACTTCAAACATTGTATGTCTTTTAAAATACGATAGTGTCGCTCTTGCACACGTTTTCCTATAGCCTCACAAAGCGATGTGATTCATTTTTCACATACGCATTACATGTAAAGTAATATGAATAAATTTAATAAATATATGATATATATATGAGATGATATGTATTTTTTAAAATTAATATATCACCCTCTTTCATACCATTTCACTTATTAATGGAATGATGTTATTTCTCGTGCGTACATATGTCCAGCCATCTCCACGAAGTGATGCAATTAATTTCCCATGTAAAACCTTCAATAATGATTATAAAAATATATATAATTAGTAAATATGATATTTATGACATTAATATTATTATATATGTGATTTATCTACATCCTATACATAAGAACTAGAAATTTTATGACAAAATACTCTCAATAAAACAAGGTAATTAACACCAAAAACACAGAAAATAATGAAATATTATTAACAAACATGCATTAAAATGTTATATTAATTACAATATATGATATCAAAATTATTAATATTGTTCTTTTATAATTTAATATCATTATTTTAACCATTATATAGGTGTATAAATCTCATTCAATCAAAAGAAAGCATGCGGTAGAGGACTTCATCTCAATTTTCTTTCATTAAAGAACATTGTAATGTTATGTACCTAATTTATTTTATATGGTTTATATAATTCTCCTATTACATATAATATCATGATTCCATAATAATTTGTAGTATTTTTAGTTTCAATTTTAATTATTTCATAAAAATTAATTTTTTATTTAAAAGTTACCAACTGATAAATAAATTAATAAATAAATTTCTTTTCCACGATTTATATAACTTTTTTATTGTCTTTAATATTAAATGATTAAAAGTGTAAAGAATATTTACTCCCATTTTACACATTTCTCTTATTTTATGTGTATCTAAATTTTATTAACATAATAGAATCATCATTTAATCAACAAATTAGGTTTTTGATATTTTTAATGGTTTATTTCATATTCTAATTTTAATCGATTTTATTTATACTTGAATTTCCATTAAAAGAATTTATATTATTATTATATATTAAACTCATTTAATTTTCCTCTTATATATTTAGTCATGTTGTTTTTATGTAATAGTATTATATTCCTCTCTTAGGTACTTAAAATTAATGGAATTTTGTTTTTTAAAATATGACATCATTTCTCCCTTTGTTTGAAGTGCCTTTTCTTCTAAAACCACGCTTTCTAAAAATGTTTTAATTTTTTCCATTATCGAAAGGATTTATTAAATAAATTTTTACCCATATTTGACTTTTTACAAAATATTTTGAGAGGAATCATCATGCCATTTTCTAAAAGATTCCCATTGGTGTTTTACGTAAAATTTGGAAAAAAAATATTTATTTTGATTTATATGACATTTATAAAATTTCCCACCATCATCCCCACTCAATGTTTTAAATATTCTGTTATGAGTTTCAAAGGATATTATAAAATAAAATTATTTTAAACATATTATGTGAACCTTTACCTTTTAAATAGTATTTCCAAATTGAAAAGTTTTTATATCTCAAGAATGTATTTAGTGACATTTTTATTATATTTATATTCATCAAAAATATAATACTTGTATTATACTTATTATCCATGGGGTATATGTTGTACTAATACCAACATATTTTTTTGGATGGGTTTTTGATTATTTTGACCAAGGATGGTATTCACATTCTCATTCTTGATTATTATTTATAATAATTAACATTCCCCTGAAATAAGGACTTTCTTGTCATCTTTCTTCATTACAAATCCCCTAAATATCTATATTATTTATCATGGATATATCTATTACATAAACTATATATCATTTATGCATATGGTATTTTACTTTGAATGTTATATGATTTAGTATAAAATTATTTTTAATATGTATTCATTACTCGATATGGAAATTTTATTCCAAATCATTTTTTTCATGAGTTAAATTGATTATTCAATATATTGGGAATTATTTGGAGATGAAAATATGGGTGGTTCTAGGTTATAGATGGCCCTATATGTATCGATAGTCTCATGAGATTCATTAGTAATCCCACCTTAGTTAAATGGGTTTCTATTGTATACCTACCCATTTGATTTAAAATATCTTGTGAAATTTCTTGACTATAGAGGTATCATGATGCCTAAGATCATGATGTCCAATAATTAAGAACTTCCTTTAACATGAGCTAAATTATTATTATCCAATATATTTACTCGATGATATTATATCTATATGCATTTCATTCTTAGTTTATTAATTAAATGTAATATGTTTTCAGTTATTTAACTTGATATATTGATTATTCCTTATCAAATTCTGATAGTTAAGTTATTTAATAAATTGAATGTGTTTTTATATATTAACTTTTTCAAATTGATTATGAATTATTGGCTATTATTCATTTACTAATGATAGATTATTATTTACTTAAATCATACTAAGAATTTGAGATCACACATATTTTTTCCATTCTTAGAAATCAAGGATGTGTACTATGAATGATATAAACGAATATACTATAGGTAATCATGATATCCTCAAAAAAATATTTTTTAATTGTTATTCAAATGTAATATTTAAAACATTCCTATATTTACTTTACAAATAATATTATACTATATGGTTCTTCAAGATTCAAATCCTTACATATTATTTTGATATAATAAATCTGTAATGGGTTCTAGGTTACTAGAGTTAGGGTGGTTAAAATATCTCATTATTGGGAAAACATTTAGAATGTAAATGAATGTTCTTAAACACAATACAACATAATCAATTTATAATAAATAAGCTACAACGGTTGTTCTTGAATATAAAGAATGGTGAGAACCTCAATCCTTGGGAAGTTTCTTCTTAAATCTTGGGAGGAACTCCTTATAACCATAAAACTCATTAGGAGTTCTATCGAGAGAGAAAATGAGAGGAAATTAGTGATTCAAGGATTTGGAGTGACGAATAATGGAAAAAAGGTAGGTATTTATTGTAAAAGATATTGAATTCTTTATTAATTTCAAAACAAAGGACATGGACACCTTGTTAAAAAAATTACAAGAATATTGGATTTAACATGGTTCTCCCCATGGCATTTTCTAAAGAGTAGTAGTTTTTAATTTTTTATTAGTTTAAGAAACAAACTCTATAAAATAATATCATTCATGATGTGGAATGGAGTCATGTTCATGAATAATTGTTTTTAATATCATAAAATATATTTTAGGTTATAGAGGTTCCTTAATAGTTTGTAAAAATAATATTATCATATTAAAATAATTTATTTAAAAAACACTATTTATGGTCGAAAATGAAACTTATATCATCTATTAAAGAAATTTTAGGTTATTATGATGTTATAACTTATACTATATATTCATTCTGTAAAACAATTTACCCTAAAAGTTTCCAATCTCAAAACAATTTGAAAAATTCAACTTTGGATAATTTCAATATGCTGATCTAAAAATGATATTTATCTTATGAAAATAAATTTTGAAATATGAGAATTTTAAATCTAAAATAAAATTTAATTTTCATTTAAAAATAATTATTTGAATGACATAATCAAATTGATGACCCTTATAAAAATTACTAGGGTCGTTATAAATCCATATTTAAAAAAATTGTGTATAATAAGTTTATTTCATAAAATTAAATTTTATTTAAAATTATTTAATTTGTCATAGAATTGTTATTAAACTGAAATTATATATTTTATAGAATGAAATTATCTTTTCATTATATCCAAAATTATATTTTTTATATTCATATCACTTTTATCTGTATTTTATAAAATAATAATGAAAATTAGATTGGATAAACAATTATTTAATTTATAAAAAGAAAATTTCACCTTTTTAATACTAGGTTTTTGATATATGACCCATTATTATATTATTATTCTAAATCACCATTAGAGTTTTTAAATTTTCTTTTCAAATAAATCCAATTTCATTAATGGCTTTCATTACATGGAACACTGGGTTTTAATGAATTACGATATACAATTAATATTTTTATTTTAACCTTGAAAGTTATAACTTAGACATTAAATTTATTAGTATGAATAGAAATAAAATAATTTTTAAATTTAAGTATCATATTTTAATATAAATAAAATATATTTATAAACAAGTGTTTATTTTTTAATAAAGTCTTTATATTCTTTAAAGATACCTTTTCTGAAAAATTATTTTTAATTTCTTTTTGTGAACAATTAATACTATTAATTTTTGAATCATTTAGAAACTTTAGTTGAAAAAAATAAAATAATTTTTTGAATGAAAATTTCAAAATTATCTTAGGGTTAATTTTTTATAATTTTCCTAAAAGATTAATTTTTTTTTGTGAATAGTGAAAAAATACTGATTTTTATTAAAAAATTCCCTTTTGTGTATAGAATTTATAAAGACACATATTTATTAAAAATATTTTAAAACTATAATTAGTTCAATAATATATTTTTTAATCCAGTAATTATAATTTTAATCAATTTAATATTTTATTTTGATATTAATACTTTCTATACTTATGAAAATTTTCTCTTTCGAAAATAGTTTTTCCATCAAGCTCACGGGTTTAATTTTAAATTAAAAATTTATACTTATGTGAATAGAATATGAAAAAATAGAGTACATTTTTTTATCAGAATAATTAATATTATATAATAATTTCAATGGAATTTTTGGTAAAAATTAATTACAATGATTAAAGATAGAACGGGTTTATTGAGGGGTTAAACTAAAAAGATAAGAGTTAAAATGACCTAACAACTTTACCAGTTCCTATTTTATGTTCATATTTAGAACCTTATTACCTTATTAACAATTCTTAAGTGATTTTAGGACATTTTTCAAAAAATTTAACCAATGTAATAATTTATGTAATGAAAAAGAAAAAATGTCACCCACTTGCTTTTAAATTTAAATTATGTGTTCACATAGGGACAAAAAACATGATAAGAAATACTAATGTTAATTTTGAGAATAATGAAATAAATTCAAAGAGGATAATTTATTTTTAATTTTATTTCTATATTATTAATTTAAATAATTAAGCAATCCGAACGAAATAATAATTTAATTAATATAATAATTAATGAAATGATACAAAAAAATGATAGAAGTAATACATATTGAATGAATTATCATATTAAACGAATTATTTATGTAAATATAAAATGATATATAAGTTTTAAAATAATATATTCTAATGTAAAATTTTATTAAACTTTTTAACGTCAAATTTAATGAATAGTGTTAAAATTGACATTAATGTTATTTTATAATAAATAATATTTTATGAAATGATATAAAATTACAAGAAATTTTATACACTTACAAAATATAAGTATATGTTTAAAAATACCATTTACATTCCATTAATGTGACAATGGTCCTTTTATTATAATTATATTGACTTATAAATAGTAAAAACATCGTTACCATAGTAAAGGGTAAATAGGGTTTTACATATTTCATGATTTTGTGATAATATTAATCTTACACCCAAATGATGTTTACTTTATAAATTATATTTTATAATTAAAAATAGTTGTTTTAAATTATCCAATAATGCTAATTTATATTATAGTCATAATTATAAATTAGCCAGATAAAAAGGCTAGTTACCGTTGTGAAAACTAAAATAGTAAAAGTAAGGAAACATATTTTTCAAGGAACAACATGCTTAAAACATGTGTTTTATGTATGTGGTGGATGTGTGGATCAAACATAGAATCCATAAAATCTATTATTTATCAATTTTGTAGGGACTTGGGGGGAGGGTAACTTTCCATTGTTGAATATTTTTGGGTATTTATAAAATTGCCACACCTCACCAATTATAAAATGCCCCCTCCTCCCCTCACTTTTCCACTCATATTAATCCCTTTGGCTCGAAACAAACCCAACAAAAATCCATCCAAAAAATATTTATCCATGTTCTATATTATCTGGTCATCCCAAAATGCCAACTCTATGGTCCTTAATAAGAGATCCAAATGAATGTTTTCTAAGCGAAGTTAATTTTCTTCACTAAACACTTTATTTTTAATTTTTCTATTACCACCTTCATTCATATACTATTAATTCCAATATAACTAAATAGTAATATAATATTTACCAATATGCTATTATTTTGATTAAATAACCTATATCCATCTTTTCTTTGATCAAATAAAAATGAAATTGTTGATCATGTGTACGAAGGAGTGTCAAATTATGAACCAATGAAATTCGTTTTCAACCACTACATATCACTAATGTATATAATGATGGATTTAAAATATTTATATAATATATTTTAAATTATTTTACTATTTTAATTATAAAATCAAAAATATTTTTTTTGCTTTCTATTCTGTGGGACTATGACAATCTCACTCGTGTGTACTGCGGATGATCACCTTTTGAAACGATGTGGTTTATTCTCCACTTAGGATTTATATGAAATGAAATAAGAAAATTTTCAATGAAAATATGTGATATATATGATATATAAATTATTATATAGGTTTAATATATTTTAATATATCTTTTATTTCATCCTTCAGGAAAATAGAATCCACATTCATTCGAACATTCGTCATACCGTCTCCACAAATAGTATAACTAATTTTATATCTCTATGTTTTACAGATTATTATAAATAAATATATAATGAATATATATGATATTTATATAATGGCTAAAACTCATTATATTATGGAACCAATATCAAGATATGAGGACCAAATATACCAAACCGAAACATTCTTAAAAAACAAAGCAGTTATTACCGGAAATATAATTTTAATAAGGAATTGTTAAAAATGGATAATATGTTCCATAATTAATTCAAATATGGTATGATACATATGATTATTATTATTAAATGATTTATAATAAATTTATATTTATTATACAAGTGGTTCTAATGTGTATGATGGAATTCAAGACTTAAGGTAATGGATTTCTACCTCTCTTTTATTTTATACAGGACCCATGACCTATTCACCAAGTGTTTATTTTACTGGATTTATATAATAACCAAGATTTCTTTTTGGGATTATTATACTTACAATTATGGTGATTCACATATCCATTTTATTATCTCTCTTTCATGGGTTTTACTATTCAAAAGTTACCAAAGGGGTACGGATTTTTTGTCTCAAATATCCTTCTTTGAGACATATATTATTTTATGAACCTATATTATTTTATGATGTGTATATACTTTTAAATTTACATAATATAACATTAATATCCATATATTAATGATATTTAATGTTTTTTTATGTTATTATTTGTTCAGTATTATGATTCCAAAGTTACCAAAGTGGTAACAGTTTGATGTTACAATCTCAATGCTTATCAGGATTGTTTATGATTATGTTTAATATGATGAAATACTATGATATAACTATCAATAAAAACATTAAAATTATTCTTCTCTAGTTATTTTTTGAGAATACACGTTTTCCCTTTATTTTCATCCCCTTATGTACTTATGTTTCCAAAATATTTTTTAAAATAAAAGACGACTTCATTTCTCTCATTAGTCAAAAATCCTCTTTGTTTTAAAATATTTTTTTTAAAAAACATTTTTGACATTATAAAAATTATTAAATAAATAAATTTTACTCATTTTTGAATTCTTTCAGTTTTTTTAAAATAATATTCTTGTTGTTTTCTAAACAAAACACGTTTTTCATTTATTGAAAATGTCAATGGAATATGTGTTTTTAAATATTTATAACATGAACATAATTTTAACCATAATGAATTATCAGTGATTTAAATATTCCTTTGTAAACTTTCAAGTCTATTTTTAAAGAAAATTATTTTTAAAATGTTATCTAAAATTTCAGTTCAGAAAAATTTTATTCAAATTGGAGAGGCTATTTTCATTAAGAAATGTCATAAAGGGTTTTAAATATTCTTGTATAGGTTTATAATGTTAATTCCAAATAAAAGTAAATTTAAAATTATTTATTTCTTAATATTTTTTTATCAAAGAGTAATGGTTATTTTTCTTAATCAATGTGCCATGTTATTTTAATTTCAAAATAATTTCCAATCAAAGACGACATCATTAAGTGTTACTTATTGTTTTCTGAGGATATGATCAAAAGATATCAACCTTATTATTTATATGAATGGTTAATGATTATTATTAAAAGATTTTTGTGAAACATATTTCACTTCTACGAATTCTACAATGATAAAATTATTATGGAATAATTTATTATTTCATTGTATATGCTATGATGAAATTTTGAAATAATTATAAAATACTTTTCTTTTTCATAGGTTATGTTGTATTGAAATTTTTATGAAACTCATTCTTTTTCATGGGTTATAATATAATGAATGTTTTAGGTTATTGTAGCATGCATATGTATGAGTTTCATTTTGTGATCGGTGGTACCTATAACTCCCTCTAATTTAATGGGTAACGATTGATATCTCATTAGATAAATAGGACCAGAATAAGGTGTGAACCCAGTTCAGTAAGGGACTATGTCCACTATAATGGTTATTGGAGTGAAACATGACCACTATGATGATTTGGGCAGTGAACCCTATACACTATGATAAACTTAGGAGTGATACTTGATTATTATGATGGTTTGGGGTGTAAACCCAATCCACTGTGAATGTTTGGTCATGGAATCCATGACATCAGAAGAAATTATTTTTTATTATTATGTGTATTATATAATTCAATGGAATATGAAATTATTATTCTCTCTTGGATCATGTTCTTTTATTCATTTATAATTCATGTTTTATGACCAACCATGATTTATGTGATGCCTCATGTTAATGATCTATAATATGAGGGGTAAGGTTTTCAAATGTTATTATTATGTAATCATACCCTTAAGATCATGTGTTTCTTATGTGATCCATTATATTGCCCTGTTTACCCTTAATGAGCATTTGAGATCACCATTTGTTATATTTCCTTTCCTATGTTATGAAGAAATATTTTAATTTGGGTATGTCTAACAATCATTCTATATGGGAAGATATTTATGGGATATATTGATGATCATTAAGAAAAAATAAGATTTGGTATCCAGTAATATAATTAACTAATCCTTTATCATCCTCAACTGAGTGTTTATGACAATTATTGAATATTCATTTAAAAAGATGAAATATTTACATATGATAAGTTTCAGTATCTATAGTCCATTTTAGTGGAAAGTTTTAGTTAAACATTGGGAAATAGGGTGGGAAAAATTAATGATATCCTTATGGATATACCTAAGGATATGTATATGGAAATTTCTAGTGATATCTCCTAGGATAAACTTAAGGATAATTCTATGTATAGAAAAATATAGAATTTTGGTGAAGGATAGAGGCCATGGATTTCAAGAAATTACTTCCCTGTCTAAATACTATCAGTTGATGTGTCTCTCAAAACGTTTACCCATGGTTGATAACTTTTAAAAGGGTGTATTTATATTGATGAAATCATCACCTAGTGCACGAAAATGATCCTTTTTGCACACCTAGTATGACACTCCCCGGTGACATTGTTTGGAAATTCAAAAAATCTTTATAAATTATAATAAATTATTTAAATATATGATGACTATGAATATCCTAGGTTGAACCCATGGTGTCTTAGTTTGAAATAAGGATTCCTAATTTAGATTTCCTGTAAATAAATTGTTATTATTATTTGGTTTTCCATTATGATTAATGTTTCTCACAATATGTTTTTTGTTTTTAGTCAATAGTGGGAACCAAAATGAAACGAGTTAATGACAAATGTGATTGACAACATGATGATGAGAATATAAATGGATTGATTGAATGATATAATGATTATTAATAATAATTTATCATTATATATGATTGAAAACATACCCCTTAACCAACTCTTTGAATCACAAAAAATAATAGAAGGATAGATTTGGTTGATACATTGTGTTCTAAATACCATAGAGGAAAGATTATTTAGATTCCAATATATTGCAAATATGGGAATAATAACTCTAGGGAATGTCTAATAATAAAGAGAAGATGTTTTATATCTATAGGATAAGGAAATTTAGTAAGAAATTGACAAATAAAAATAAAAAATTCAGTTAATGCAATGGATGAGAATAATGGTTTCCCTAAGGCATCATTAAGGTGGTACAAGTAAAGTTTTTTTTAAAATGATGAAGATACTACATATGACATAAGTAATAAAGGAGGTATTAGGGAATAAAATGAGGAATCATAGTTAATGGTTTAATAATGAAGAAGAATATTTGAAGTGTTTATATGTTGGAATTAAAGAGTTATGAAAAATAACCACAATTTTTGTAAAACTGTTTCATTAAGGATTTTCAAGAATATGATGAATGTTGCTGATGGACTATAAATGTGGTTTAATGACATGGTGATATTTTTTTCAAAAAAAATTATTTAGTTAAAGATAACCCTAAATGTTTCCCTAATTTTGAGATAATTATTTTCGGATTAAAAGATGATTACTATTAATAAACTAAATTGTTTTTTATTAATTGCATTGGAACTAATTGGTTGTTTTATGAAAAAGTGGTTTATCATATAATTGTTGGAGTTTTCAAATTTTTGGTATTTGAGCAATATATTCAATAATATGTGGTCTTATTTATGTAAAGACTAAATGTGTATGTTTTTATTCATATTTTATGGTGGTAATTCTAGTTATTACTATGTTTTTGAACAATATATGACCATGGTATTCACACATTTGGTATGTGATAATTAACACATACATTATGATATTTCAAGGATTGAGTTAAGTTTAAATTTGGATAGCTTATTTATAAATTTATAAATTTTGTAAGGGTATTAAGTTTAACCATTTTAGGAATGGTTTGAGTTAAATTTTGGAAGAGGTTTTAGAAATTAATATATTGTTTCACCATATGAATATTTGTGCATATTGGAATCTTTTGATAACGATTTTAGTTTTAAATATAAACAGAGATAGAAGTAATGACATATCATTATTTTATAGATCTTATAATAAGTTATTTATTAAAGATTGAAAAAAAATCATCATCACTTATTCGAAAGAGATATAATGTTTAAATTGATCAAAGCACAACCAAATGATGATATTTTGATTTAGGAATGTAAATAAATCAGGTAATTATATTTTATTATGCTCTCTATCATGATAATAATAATTCCCTTAACATTAGAAATAAGGATATTGAGACAAATATTTTTTTACTTTCATTTCCATTGAAGCAGTGGTCTTTTAACTCATCACAAATTCATGTCTTTGTGGTTGTTAACTTTCTCCAGATCAGGTTCTCTATAATTCCTTATTACTATTTCAGAATTATTTTTCTCTTCGATGTACATATTTTCACTTTCTGCCAATGTTATAATATTTTAAAACCTAGTTATGTATTTACATTCATAATTTCTTTTCCCTCCTTTCTATAGGATTTTTTCTTACCCTTATCACGATGTAGGTTTTTTATAAATTAATTTCCAAATGCTAAACCCAATATTATTGAGATGATGTTAAAATTTTGAGGATTAAATTTATTTAAGGGGGGTAGAATATATCACTTAAATATTTTTTTAATGTTATTCAAATAAATGTAATTTCATTGATGGCTTGTGTTACACACAATGCTAAGTTTTAACGAATCGTGATATATTATTAATACTATTATTTAATGGTGGTCGTTATAACCTAGCCAATAATTTTTTTTGCATAAACATGAATAAGAACATACAAAAATTTAAATTTAATTGTTTTAGATAATGAAAATATATTTATATATAAGTAATTATTTCTTAGTAATGTGTTTATATGCATTGAAAATACATTTTCTCCAAAAATTGATTTTTAATTTTTTTTTTAAAAATAATAGAATAAAATTCTGAAACATTCAAAAAATGTATTTTAAAAAACATAATTCATTTCATGAATCAAAATTTGAAAATTATATTACACTGATGTTTTCAAAATTTCCTAAAAATATTTAGTTGTCGGTAAATAGTGGAAAAATGATTTTTATTAAAAAAATACTTTTTTAATAATTTCATAAGTTTCATCATGTTTAAAAGTGTGAGAAAATAACATTTAGTTCTATCATATATTTATTAATACAGTTTAGATAATTTTAATCTTTTTCAGATTAAATATTTTTATTAAAACATTTTATATATATGAAAATTATATCTTCGGAAACCCATTTATTATCACGTATATGAGTTTAATTTTAAATTAAAATTTTCCAATTATATCAATAGATTTAAAAAAACCAATATTTCGAATAAAAATAATTAATATTATATAATAATTTCAACTTAATATTTGGTAAAATTTTATAGGAAATATTGTAAAAACAAATTAGCGTGTTTATGGCTAAAACAGGTTTATCGGGGGATAAAATAAAAAGATAAGGGTCAAAATAGATTGAAATCGTGACAAACTTCTATTGTATTGATATATTTATACCCTTATTACCTAAATATTTTTTTTATATGCTTTTGGGACACTTTACCATGAATGTTATGAAAAATAATTTATGTAAAGAAAAAGAGAACATGTCATCTCCTAGCTTTTAAATTTCAATTATGTGTTCTCATAGGGATAAAAGAAAGATGTTAATGAATATTGATGTTAATTTTGAGCATAATGAAATCAATCTAATTTGGTTAATTAATTATTAATTAATAGTACTCATATAGTTACTTTAAATTATTAATCAACACAAAAATATTAACCATTTAATTACTATAAAAATAAAATAAATGAAACAAGAACAATTAAAAGTAATATAAATTAAATGAATTATCAAATTACGTGAATTATTTAGTTAAAAACTAACATAATATATATATTTTCAAAATATATATTTTAATTTCACCTTTGTATTGATGTTTTTAATGTCGAATTAAATGAATAGTTTGAAAATTGATATTAATGTTATTTTATAATAATTTGTTTATTAGATGATTTAAAATTTATTAAAATAAAATGATTTATATATATATATATCTGTTCGTGTGTGTGTGTGTGTTAAAAAATATAAAAACTAGTCAATTCATGGAATAATTAGAATTTTATGATAATTATATTGACTCCTAAATCATAAAAACATTGTCATCATAGCAAAGGTTATAGGTTTGAGTTAATATTACTTTTCCACAAACCTAGGATTTTTTTTTGTAAATTGTATATAATAATTATAGCCAATGGGTACAAATTTTCTAATAAGGATCACTTTATTTCTAGTAAAAATGATAAATTACCAAGATTAAAAGTCTAGTTTCAATATTTAAATCTAAAATGGTAAAAGTAAGGAATCTTAGATGTGAAGGAACAACATATTTGAAACATGTGTTTTTGTGTGTGTTGGAGGTGTTAATTGAAAATATAATACATAATATATATTAGTTATAAATTTTTATGTCCTTTTGGTGAGGGTGACTTCCCATTATTGAATAGTTATGGGTATTTATGAAAATGATACCCCCCCCCCATTAAACAAGGCATGCTCCCACCTTTTCTTCTTTACACTTCATAGGCCCTTTAGGTCAAAAAAACCCTTAAAAAATAGAACAAAAAAATCTTTATACATTTTATATAGATTATTTTCATCCCAAAATACTAATTCAAGTATCCTTAATAAGAGATCCAGATGTTGTTTTTCAAAGCAACGATAATTATCTTAACTAAACTATTTCTTTTTCATTTTAATTTTTTCACATTCATTCATGTTATATCAATTACAATATTACAATATAATTATATACCATATAATTATATGTTATTATTTTTATTTAATAACAAATATCCCTCTACTATTCCATCAAATAGAAACTGAAACAGTTGATTGGGTTTACGGCGAACTGCAGCCTCACGAACCAATGTGATTAGTTATCCATCACCACCTATCACAGGTGGATATTATGATGGATTTTGGATATTTATAAGATATTTTTGACATAATATTATTTATATAATTATAATATATCATATTATTTTTTTAATTTATATTCCACAAGATATTATAATGTAATTGTGTGTATGGAAGAGTACCGCCTCACGAAGCGATGTGATTCGTTCTTCACATACACATTACATGGAAATTAATAAGAATAGTATTAATGAAAATATGTGATATATATAACATTAAAATTATTTTTTAAGGGTATACAATATTTATCTTTCTTTCATTTCACCCATCAATAAAATGGAAACATTGTTCATGCGTATATATGACCTACTATCTCCTTGAATGGTATCATTCATTTCATATCTTTCAATATTATGGATTATAATAAATACATATATAATGAATATATATGATATTTATATCATGTTTTAATTTATTTACATGATTTAACCAAGATTAAAATATAAGGAAGGTAAATAGAAAAAAACATTCGTGAATAATGAAGCAATTATTACTCAAAATGTGATTTTTATAAGGAATTGTTAATAAATGAATAATAAAATGTAATACGTAAATAATATATTGTATGGTAAATATTATTATGGTTTTTTAATAGATGTATAATACACTTATATTTATTATACATGATTTCCAAACGTGTGTGAAGGAAGTAGAGACTTAAGGTAAGAGATTTCACCTTCACATTTATTTATTGTGAGACACATGGAATATTCATCAAGTGCTTATTTTTTCTAGTGTATATACCAAAAATGAAGGTATTTGATGTTTATTATCCTTTGAATTATATGGTTTTACAAATCCATTATATTTTTTTTCTTTCTTGGGTTTTACTATTCCAAAGTTACAAAAGTGTTTAGGTATATTTGTCACAATTTTTCTTATTTGAGACATATGTTATTTATAAACCTATATTATATCATGAGGTGTATATAATTACCCTATTAAAAGTTATATAATTAGTATCATTATATTAATTAAATTTAATGTTCCATTTAATGTTAGTACTTTTTTTATCGATTAAAAATCTATAAAAGTTTTAAGGGTATGATGTTATAATAACTTTATTTATTGGCATTATTTATTATTATGACTTAAATGATGAACTATTATGACCTACATCTATAGAAACATGTGAATATTCTTATAATATGGTTATTTCTTCACAATACATTTTTTTACTTTCATTTACATCCATTTATGTACTCAATATTAAAAAAGAATATTTTCAAATAAAAGTTGACATCCTTTCTCTCTTTAGAGAAAAAAAATTTTTCTTCCAATAACATGTTTTCTAAAAAATGATTTCAATTTTTTTAACATTATTAAATATATTTATTAAATAAATTTTTACCCACTTTGAATTTTTATATATTTTCTCTGAATCTAATCTTAATGTAATTTTGTAAAAAATTCCCTTTTGGGGTTTACTAAAAAATTGAGTGGAATATTTGTTATAAAATGTGTACAACATTAAAATAATTTTACAACTTCATGAAAAATCAATAATTTAAATTGTCCATTATATTTTTTATGGTTATATTCAATGAAAAGGAATTTAAAACTATTTACAGAAATTTTGGTTTATAAAAGTTATTTTTAATGTGGAAAGGCTATTTTACTCATGAAATGTTTTAAATGATATTTCAATATTTTTTTACAAGATTCCAATTTTATTTTTAAGGAAAATTAATTTGAAATTTTTTATCTTTCAAAAAGTGTTTTTCAAAGTGGAAAGGTAAGTTTCTTCAAGAAATGTTCATTGTGATTTTAATTTCAGAATTATTTTCCCTTAAATATGGAATCATTTGATGTTAATTATGCTTTATTAGGGATATTATCCAAGGATAATATTATTATTATTTCTCTAAATAATATATAATTATGATGAAAATTTGTTTATGGAAATAGTTTATCTTAAATGGGTTATACCCTGATAAAATTCTTTTGAAACTCGCTTCATTTTTTATGGGTTATGCTCTGATGAGATGATTAAATGATTATAAATCATTTTTATTTTCAACAAGTTATGTTATGCTTAAATATTTATAAAATCCATTCATTTTCATGGGTGATAATATGATGAATGTTTTACAATCTTTTGTCACACATATTTATTATTTTCATTATGAAAATGGAGGTACCTATACCCCCTCCAATTTATTGAGTAAATATTGACATCACATGAGATAAATAGGACTCGAATGGGGAGTAATCCCAATTCAGTAAGGAACTAAGTCCACTATGATATTTATGGTAGTGAACCATAACAAATATGATTTTTTTGGGATTAAACTGTAACACCCCAGGTAAATAAAGAATATGACATTTTCTTATTTATCCATATTTGTGAATTAAATATTAATATGACTTTAAAGGGGACGCTATTCTCGATGGCGTACCCAACACGCAACAACGAGTTTCTTGGAAATCTTACGTTGCACTCTAATAATAAAATAATAATATCTTAAATGGTAGTAAACATATAGCCGTTGTATTGGCGGGAATGGATAGAAATAACTAAAATATTATTATATATGTTTTTAAATGTTTTTACATTTATCCAATAAAAGATAAAGGCATAAAATACGGAAAGAATTCAATTTTAGGCGTATATGCCTTAGTTTTCACTAAAGGTTCACTTATCGCCTTTTGATGGAGAACCGTCATTAAATATAGTTTTGTTCACTCTTATACATCCTTTTGGACCAAATATAACTCTTCTTAATAATTGGGACATCAAAATTTACTTTGTGTAAATTTTTGGTATCTTTCTGATAAAGTTCATTTTTTAATGAATACTGTAAAATGTTGTATTTTAATTCAAAACCGCCTTTTAATCTAATTTATTTATATGATTAGATTATCTTTTGAATTGGTTTTAAAGTGAAATTATAATATATTTTTACCATTAAATCCAATAGTTGTTGTTGGAATTAATTTCACTTTGAAATCAAACTTAAACTAGTGTCAATCTTTTGATACTTATTATTTCATAAAAACACGTTATTTGCTCTAACAGTGGGAATTAATTATTAAATTAATTAATGTGACTTATATGTTTTTAGTTTTCTAAAATAGACTTCATTTTTGAATTCAGAATATCAAATATAGCTTAGGGTGAATTTTTGGGATTTTTCTGAAAAACTTCAATTTTTGATGAATAGTGAAACCACTAAGTGGTACTTATAAAAACTGATTTTTCCGTTTAAATGAAATTTTGCCATCTTTGTGTTTTGAATTTCAAAATTCTGTCATACATGGTTGTCATTAATAAGTAAAATATGCTTCAATGGGATAAAAATAATTTTTTTGTGAATAGTAACTTATTAAGTTTTTAATCGCGATTAGAGGTAATTAGTGTAGTTTAAGGTAAAAATAATGTTTTAATAATATGAAATGAACTTGACCCATGTCCTAACCTCATTGGATGTGTCAGGGCCGACCAAGAAAGCCCATGGGTCAACTTTGGGACCCCATGAAGCCACTTTTTTTGGAAAATGACATTAATATCTTTTTATTTAAAGTTAAAGTAAAAATGAGACAAACATGAAATGTTTTACTAAAAACAATTTTACATGGGGTTATACAAATCAGATTTTTGACTATAAATATTCATTGGAAATCTAAAAATATTTCCTACATCATAGTATTTTTTTATAATTTTTAAACATTAAATAAATTAAATTATTTACGACATCATGATGATGCAGCGATGACCTCATTATTTAACGATTTAAATAAAATGGAAAGATAATGTAATATCTAAGACCTACACATTTCCAAAACCTATTGGATGAGTGGATTTCGAACCCTTATCACCTTATCCTCGAATCACAACAATGTGGGACCTCTTAAATCCGAATACCATTTTAAAATAAAGTGACTTTTCTTTACCTTCCAAGAGTGCCCCTCCCCTCCTCTTATAAAAGGCCCCCACCTCTACCTCCTTACCAACATTCCCAAATCCTTTGTCTCGGCCAACCTCTACCCATTTTGTCTCTCCACTTCCCTCTCTTACTCCTTGAAGCCTCACTTTGGGCATAATTCTTTCCAAGGAAGCCTTTGAGCTCAAACCAAAGGGAGTTACCCGATTTTAAGGACGTTAAAGAACGATTGAGTCACGTCGGACCTGAGGTAAGGGATCCTACTCCTCTATTTCTTTTTAAGTACACTCTTTTATGTAATTCCTTTTAAGCTCATATTTCTTGTGATTGGGATGTTCTTTTATGTTACTCTTACTGTAATTTTTATGTTCATATGATGAGAGACCCTATTCTCTCTCATCAATCCATTTTGGAAGTTTTGAGTGGCGCCGTTAGGCTGCCGAATTTTCGTAAGAGATCTAACCTCTCTCTTTCTTTTTAAGTACTCTCCTTTATGTCACTTCATTTAATATCCTCTTTGTTATGATGGGGGATGTCCCATTATATTCCTCATTCTGTACATTTTATTGTAATATTATGAGAGACCCTATTTGATCTCATCAATCCATTTTTTGGAAGTTTTAAGTGGTGTCGTTAGGCTGCCGAGTTTTCGTAAGGGGTTTTTCATCTCACTTTTATTCCCGTGATATTTATGCTACATTTTCCACAATTTCCTTTGAGTAGTGTATTTAATATCCATTATTCTACTCTTTGTGTAATACACTTTCGTTTATGAGTATTTACATCAATGTGGTATGACCCTTCTTTCATGGGGTGTCTGTTTTGAAAGGTACCCATGTCAGTAAGGGAACCTTTCACCCTCCTCTTTTAAAAGACTTATATTGTTATGTCTTTTAATTCACATAATATTATGTTGGGATATGTTCTTCTATATCCTTATTGATGTGAATTTTATGTCCAAGTGATGAGATACCCTTTTTATCTCTCATCAACTCTTTTTCTGAAGTTTGATGTGACGTCGTTAGGCCGTCGAACTTTTGCAAGGGAACTTCTTAACCCAATTTTGATTCTTTGGGATAAAATTCTACTCCTTGAATATGTAGTTCTATGAATATGTGTGAATGTCCTCTGATTGTTTTACACTTAATATCCACTTATTTTTGGTCTATTCATTTGTCACACATAATTATGTAATTGATTTATCCTTAATCCAAGGATACCGTCTTTGTATGGGACTTCGTCTCAATCTCCTCTATTTGAGGCATATTTTTTTTATACACAACCTTCTTTTATATGGTGTATAAACCCCTTTGACTTTTACGTTTATGAAAAAGGAATCTTTTTTATACGGAGCGTTTACTAAACGATAAAAGGGAATGTTTTTGTTGTACGTATGCGGCGACAACGACTTCTCCGCCAACGTGACCATTATATGATTTTTGGCTTCCTCTACAAGCCATACCTTTTTTTAAAAGAAAAATAAATACCATGTTTTAATTTTATTTTTTTTTGGTATTGAAAATGGTTTTCATAATGTTTTTATATCAATGTGTTGTATTGATATTTTGTGATTGAAAGGTGGAAATGTTATGTTTCCTTTATGCCTGTTTTATCTGATACGATTATGTTGAGGTTCTTGGGAATTATTATGAAGACGGGTGGTTCCGTGATAAACTAAGGGCGGGTGAGCCCGATATAGCTCTCCAATGAATTGGGTAATGCGAAGGAGTGAAACGTTATGGTTTCTCCGAAGAGATTTAGGGAACATACTGTGATGGGTATTCCCAACTTAACCAAGAGGGTTACTCCCTACGTAAAAATGTTATGAATGCCTCAAGTTACCTTTATGTATTATGATTTATATGATTTATTCATGGTTTAATGAGGTATGTTAAATTTCCTATGTTTGATGGGTAAAGTAAGATTTCATTCTTATGTATATATGAACTCATGTTTCCTTTCCATATTTTTTATAACCCATACTGAGCTTTTTATGCTCATCCCAAGTTTTTGAAATGTTTTTCACAGGTCAAGGGGAAGGGACATGATCTGATGATAGTGTCAAGGATGTTTCAAGAAAGAATACTTGTTTTATTTTAAATATGTTTCCGTTGATGGGAAGAATGAATATTGTCTTTTATGTAACCACTTTGTTTAAATGTGGAATGTAAAGCAAGTTTCATGATCTAATTCTCTAAAACTCTAAACCTAAAAAGATCCTCAATGTGTAATCTTGTAATAACTCAATATTAAGTAAGGTTTAAGGTTGGGGCCTTATAGTTGGTATCATAGGTCGGTTTAGATAACTTTAGAGGTTAGGGTATTCTTTATGCATAAGTGACATTACCATAATGGTTAGGATTTCAGGAAGAGTCCTAGTTTTAGATAAAGTGAATGAGTAAGTATATCTTAGTGTTTACCTTCCTCATTAGTACATGATGGTTTTGTTGATATAATCACACTGACATTTCTATTTTTAGTGAATGGATGGATCTAGCAGGCACCAAAGAGACAACAGGTTTGAAGGAAACTGTGGTGGTTCTCTGATTAAGATACTAGATAAAATGGAGGATTCAATGAGGAAACTCGTGGTTTTTCTAAACCAAATATCAAGGAGACGTGATCAGCCACTTGAACCTTGGTATGTTCTGTAATGCATCATGTACGAGATGACCAATCGATGTGGATGTTCATGTAATAATAATAAAGTTAACCATTAGAGTTTATATGATCCTTACTTTTGAGGTAATTATGGGTTATTATATGATATGCTGTAAAATGAAAGGCATGAGATAAACTTGATGTTAAAATATGTTATGATCATTTTTGATGATTTTATCTCTTTTTGGGGAATGATTTAAGAATTATATAGTTTTGGAAAAAGGACAACACGCAGATCATGTGACAACCCGTCGCGTCGGACAAAGCTGCGGAAATCGAACCCACAACCAAAGTGTGACTGGTATTTATCGCCTACCACTGGACTACGTGAAGTCCCTGGTTAGTTTGACTGATTCTTTTTAGTTATATGATTTTATGAATTAAGATTAAGTTGATTTTGGGTTATTAATGAAAATGGTTAACCTATCATGGTGGATATGTTATTAGGTTAATTACTTTTCAATACGAGACATTATGAGCAACTGGTGTTGTTTGGAGATAAATGATATGATTTAACTTGGAATACTATGTGACTAAATCCTTCAAATATTTGGGTTTCAATATTAGATTGTTTTACTTTGAAGAATTTTATGGACAAATTGTTTATCGGATGGTCCTCGTTGAACTTTGGGTTTTGTTGGACAAATTTTGGAGATTAAGCATAGATTTTCTTTTTAATGGGTTATCCTTTTCTGGATTATCTGACCTTGTACGAACCTTTTTGGTTTTGGTTTCGGTTAAAGCCTAAATACATGGGATGTATATAGTTCTCTTTGGTGGATTAGGTGATTCTCTAGAAGTTGATTATAGTACACTTAATGCGAACAAGTCTCCCTAAATACTGGTCTTTTAGAAAAAAATATGAGTTTGATTAAGGAATATAGTAAAAGTTGAAAGTCAACATGATAAGTGATTATGTTTCCTTATGAATAAATTTCTCAATAAAAAGTAACTTAAAACAAAAATGTTGTCTATTAACTTTTCCTACTGGGGAATCGAATACCGTTTAACCCATCACAAGTTTGTGATTTTCTTATGGTTAACTTTCTCCTAGACATGTTTACTATCACTCTCCCTCAAGAACATGACCCTTTGATTTTTCTTCCATGTCCATGTTTTTCTACATATGGGTTAACTCAGGTGACCTATGTACTTGTCTAACTTTATTTTAATGTGATTGTTTTACCGACTCTTGTTCCGATTTGAGACTTTCAAGGATGTTTCCAAGCTCAATTTTAAAAATTGTGAGGACACAATTCCCAAAAGGGGGGAAGGATGTAACACCCCAGGTAAATAAAGAATATAATATTTTCATATTTATCCATATTTGTGAATAAAATATTAATATGAATTTAAGGGGGACGCTATGCTCGATGGAGTACCCAACATGCAACAACGAGTTTCTTGGAAATCTTACGTTGCACTCTAATAATAAAATAATATTATTTTAAATGGTAGTTAACATGTAGCAATTGTATTGGCGGGAATGGATATAAATAACTAAAATATGATTATATATGTTTTTAAATGTTTTTACATTTATCCAATAAAAGATAAAGGCATAAAATACGAAAAGAATTCAATTTTAGGCGTATATGCCCTAGTTTTCACAAAGGTTCACTTATCACCTTTTGTTGGAGAACCGTCATTAAATATAGTTTTGTTCACTATTATACATCCTTTTGGACCAAATAAAACTCTTCTTAATAATTGGGACATCAAAATTTACTTTGTGTAAATTTTTGGTATCTTTCTGATAAAGTTCATTTTTTAATGAATAGTGTAAAATGTTGTATTTTAATTCAAAAACTATTTTTAATATATTTTATTTATATGATTAGATTATCTTTTGAATTGGTTTTAAATTTAAATTAGAATACATTTTTACCATTAAATCCAATAGTGGTCGTTGAAATTAATTTCACTTTGAAATCAGACTTAAACTAGTGTCAATCTTTTGATACTTATTGTTTCATAAAAACACGCTATTTTCTCTGACAGCGGGAATTAATTATTAAATTAATTAATGTGACTTATATGTTTTGAATTTTATAAAATAGACTTCATTTTTGAATTTGGAATATCAAATATAGATTAGGGTGAATTTTTGGGATTTTTCTGAAAAACATCAATTTTTATGAATAGTGAAACCACTAAGTGGTACTTATAAAAACTGATTTTTCCGTTTAAATGAAATGTTTTCATCTTTGTGTTTTGAATTTCAAAAATCATACATACATGGTTTTAATTAAGAAGTAAAATGTGGTTCAATGGGATAAAAATAATTTTTTGGTGAATAGTAACTTTTTAAGTTTTTTATCGTGATTAGAGGTAATTAGTGTAGTTTAAGGTAAAAATAATGTTTTAATAATATCAAATGAACTTGAAACATGTCCTAACCTCATTGGATGTGTCATGGACGACCAAGAAAACCCAAGGGTCAACTTGGGGACCCCATGAAGCCACATTGGTTGGAAAATGACATTAATATCTTTTTATTTAAAGTTAAAGTAAAAATGAGAGAAACGTGAAATGTTTTACTAAACCAATTTTTACATGGGGTTATACAAGTCAAATTTTTGACTATAAATATTCATTGGAAATCTAAAAAGATTTAATACATCATAGTATTTTTTTTACAATTTATAGACATTAAATAAATTAAATTATTTATGACATCATGATGATGCAGCGATTACTTCATTATTTAACGATTTAAATAAAATGGAAAGATAATGTAATATTTATGACCTAAAAATGTCCAAAACCTATTGGATGAGTGGATTTAGAACGCTTATCACCTTATCCTCGAAACACATCAATGTGGGACTTCTTAAATCGGATTACCTTTTTAAAATAAGGTGAATTTTCTTTACCTTCCAAGAGTGCCCCTCCCCTCCTCTTATAAAAGGCCCCCACCTCTACCTCCTTACCCACACTCCCAAAGACTTTGGCTCGGTCAACCTCTACCCATTTTATCTTTCCACTTCCCTATATTACTCATTGAAGCCTAACTTTGGGCAGAAGTCTTCCCAAGGAAGCCTTTGATCTCAAACCAAAAGGAGTTACCCAATTTTAAGGACGTTAAAGAATGATCGAGTCAAGTCGGACCCGAGGTAAGGGATCCTACTCCTCTCTTTCTTTTTAAGTACACTATTCTATGTCATTCATTTAAAGCTCATCATTCTTGTGATTGGGATGTTCTTTTATATTACTCTTACTGTAAGTTTTATGTTCATATGATGGGAGACCCTATTCTCTCTCATCAATCCATTTTGGAAGTTTTGAGTGGCGCTATTAGGCTGCCGAATTTTCATAAGAGATCTAACCTCTCTCTTTATTTTTAAGTACTCTCCTTTATGTAACTTCTTTTAAGCACCACTTTGTTATGATGGGGGATGTCCTTTTATATTCCAATTTCTGTACATTTTATTTTAATATTATGAGAAACCCTATTTGATCTCACCAATCCATTGTTTGGAAGTTTTAAGTGGCGTCGTCAGGCTGTCAAGTTTTCGTAAGGTATTTTTCATCTCACTTTTATTGCCATGAGATTTATGCTACATTTGCCACAATTTCCTTTGAGTGGTGTATTTACTATCCATTATTCTACTCTTTGTGTAATACACTTTCGTTTATGAGTATTTACATCACTGTGGTATTACCCTTCTTTCATGGGGTGTATGTTTTGAAAGTTACCCATGTCGGTAAGGGAACCTTTCACCCTCCTATTTTAAAAGACTTATTTTATTATGTCTTTTAATTCACATAATATTATGTTGGGATATGTTCTTCTATATCCTTATTGATGTGAATTTTATGTCCAAGTGATGAGATACCCTTTTTATCTCTCATCAACTCTTTTTTTGAATTTTGAATTGATGCCGTTAGGCTGTCGAACTTTTGCAAGGGAACTTCTTAACCCAATTTTGATTCTTTGGGATAAACTTGTACTCCTTGAATATGTCGTTCTATGAATATGTGTGAATATCCTTTGATTGTTTTACACTTAATATCCACATATATTTGGTGTATTCATTTGTCACACATAATTATGTAATTGATTTATCCTTAATCCAAGGATACCGTCTTTGTATTGGACTTCGTCTCAATATCCTTTCATTGAGGCATATTTTGTTTCATACACAACTTTATTTTATATGGTGTATAATCCCCTTTGAATTTTATGTTTATTCAAAAGGAATATTTTTTATACGAAGCGTTTACTAACTGACAAAAGGGAATGTTTTTGTCGTACGTATGCGGTGACAATGACTTCTCCGCCGCCATGACCATTATTTGAGTTTCGGCTTCCTCTACAAGCCATACCTTTTTTTTAAAAAGAAAAATAAATACCATGTTTTACATTTCTTTTATTTTGGTATTGAAAATGGTTTTCATAATGTTTTTATATCAATTTATTGTATTGATATTTTGTGATTGAAAGGTGGAAATGTTATGTTTCTTTTATGCATGTTTTATGTGATATGATTATGTTGAGGTTCTTGGGAATTATTATGAAGACGGGTGGTTCTGTGATAAACTAAGGTTGGGTGAGCCCGATATAGCTCTCCAATGCATTGGGTAACGCGAAGGAGTGAAACGTTAAGGTTTCTCCGAAGATATTTTGGGAATAAACTGTGATGGGTATTCCAAACGTAACCAAGAGGGCTACTCCCTACGTAAGAATGTTATGAATGCCTCAAGTTACCTTTATGTATTATGATTTCCATGATTTATTCATGGTTTTATGAGGTATGTTAAAGTGCCTATGTTTTATGGGTAAAGTATGATTTCATTCTTATGTATATATTAACTCATGTTTCCTTTCCATATTTTTTATAACCCTTACTGAGCTTTTTATGCTCATCCCAAGTTTTTGAAATGTTTTTCACAGGTTAAGGGAAAGGTACATGATGTGATGATAGTGTCAAGGATGTGTCAAGAAAGAATCTGTGTTTTATTTTAAATATGTTTCCGTTGATGGGAAGAATGAATATTGTCTTTTATGTAACCACTTTGTTTAAATGTGGAATGTAATGAAAGTTTCGTGATCTAATTCTCTAAAACTCTAATCCTAAAAAGATCCTCAATGTGTTATCTTGTAATAACTCAAGATTAAGTAAGGTTTAAGGCTGGGGCCTTATATAAACCCAATAAAATATGATAGTATTGGGAGTAAATCTTTGCTAATGCATCTTTTGGGAGTGTAAACACAATCCACTATGATAGTACTGGTAGTGAATCCTTGAATACTATGTAAATGATTTTTTATGATTATGTGTGTGCTAATATTCCTTACCTTATTCCAATGTCACTAAAAAATATAATATTAGAGGGGTTATTTAGAGAGGGTTATGCACAACCACATATAAATTAAATTTTTTTATAATTAGATGGGGTTCAACACAACCCCTGAAAATCATTGAATTTAAAGGGGGTTATGAACCCCCTCTAAATTCATTTTCAATAAAATTCAGCGGTATTTATGTAGAACCCTCACTAATCATTGAATTTAGAGGGGGTTGTGGACCACCTTTAATTTTTTAAATTAGAGGTGTTTTTTAATCCCCCTAAATTTTTAAGATTATTTTTTTAATATTTAGTTGGATTTTAGAGGGGGTTGAAAACCCCTTAAAATATCTTAAATTAGAGGGGGCTCAAATCCCACTCTAATGTCTAATATTAGAGGGGGCTCAAAAGTCCCCTCTAGTGTCTATAAATTAGAGGGGGTTCAAACCCCCCACTAATGTCTTTAAATTAGAGGGGGTTCAAAATCCCCTCTAATGTCTCTAAATTAGAAGGTTTGAAACTAGCCTCTAATGTATCTAAATTAATCGGTTTCAAAACCCCCTCTAATATCTTTAAATTAGAGGGGGTTTAAAATCCCATCTAATTTAAGAGATTAAAGGGGTTATGAACACCCACAATTTTTTTTAAAGAATCTTCCATATTTATATATACATATATATAAATAAAATACTATATATATATATATGTGTGTGTGTGTGTGTGTGTGTGTGTATTTAAATACATTATATGATCAGATTATATAAAATATTTATACGATTGTATTTAATTGTATTTGTAGGCATAAGTAAATATAATTGTACAATATTATGTAAATTAACATATATTTATTTATATAAATTTCATTTCATATTATATTAATTATTTATAATATAAAATCATAAACATATTATGTAAATATAAACATAAATATAATTAATTTGAAAAATATATCATATAAAAACCCAAGCATGTATTTTTTATAATTTATGTTACAATAATAATAAATATATTTTTAAATAATATTTTAATGCCTATATATTATAAATAATTAATATTATATATAATTAATATTTTATGAAATATAATTTATAAAAATTAATATATATTAAAGTATATAAAATTAAATAATTATATTCATTGAAATACATATATAAATATTAACTTATAAAATAATAAATATAATTATTAAAATACATTATTTAAATATTTGTATAAATTTTATTTCATATAATATTAATTATATATAATATAAAATTGTATTTTATATAATGTAATGTATATATTTTTATAACTTTTATTTTATATAATAATAACTATATAAAAATTATGTATAATATTATACTTTTTATAAAAATAAATATATATATTACTGTCAATAATAATAAATATATGCACTCAAATACATTATATAAATATATTTTTAATAACTGTATATAAATATATTAAGTAAATACATATATTTATATTCTTTAAATAGATATGAATTTATGTATGAAAATAATTTACATAAATATATAATATAAATGTATTTAATATAATATATGTATGATATATGTCATAAAATAAATATATTGTATTTATAAAACCAACATATAATTTTTATAGTATAAAAAATTGGTGTAATAACAATAATAACAACTAATAATATTGTTGTTATCACACACACACACACACTTAAATGTAATATATATATATATATATTTGTATAATATTATTGTGTAATATAAAAATATATAATGTAACATCCCGGTTCTGGAAGCCACCCAGAGGTGCCCAGTACCCGATTGATCACCTGGCCTCAAGCGCATTTCCCCGAACGCTAGAGGCTGCAGAATAGTAGTGAGGGACTTGGGTGTGATAGTGGGGAAACTATGCCCTCATTGGAAAAGTATACAGCAGAAGTAAAAATATATATACCAGAGAGGAAGCATAAAAATTTCATACAAAAGTAACAACAGAAGGCTGAAAGTATAAACTGGAGAACAAATGTTAAAATGATGCATGACACATATGTCTAGGAAAATAGCCAAACATGTCACAATGATAGAATACAACAGTGCTAAACCAAAGTGAAAACGAAAGCAGATTAACTCCTCAGCATCGTAAGCCATAGCTTGGTCTCATTCTCTCCAGTTCCACAGCAAATCAAGTACTTGAAATAGAAGGGTGCTTGACCTTATCTATACCTGCACCAATATAATCTCTTTGGGCCCAATAGCATGGCCCAAACAGGGTGTGAGAGTAAATCGTAGTAGGAAACCACCCAAATATTTGTGCCTAATAGTCACTAAATATATGGAAGGTAAAAGGATAGAAAGCAGTAAACCGGAAAGTACTAAGCAGTAAACAATCCACAGTTTCAAATAAAGAAACAGTGAAAAAACAGTTAAACCTCAAACAGGTAACCCTTTGGGAAGTACTCACAGCCATCCCCTTTGGTCCTACCTAATTAGTACAAACAACCCTCTAGGTAGTACACTCAGCCTTACCCATCTGGTTAAGTCATAATAATTTAATAATAATCTCTGAGGAAGCGCTCAAAGTCAATTTCCCTTAGAGAAAAAGGTAAAGCAAGACTCTCTGAGGAAGCTCACACAGTCCATTCCCCGTATAGTCTAGGGTAGTCAAGGACTCTCTGAGGAAGCTCACATGGTCAATTCCCGTTATATCCCCAAGGTCTAGGACTCTCTGAGGAGTATCACTCGATCAATTACCCTTATAGCTCAGGTCCTACAATTCAAACAAAGAATCTATGAGGAAGTTCACGTGGTCATTCCCCTTATAGTCTAAAGAAAACAAGGAATCTTTGAGGAATCTCACTCGTTCAATTCCCCTTATATCATGAAGTGGTTCAAGGCTCTCTAAGTATTCTCACTCGGTCAATCACCCTTATAGCCTAATGTTCTCAAAGACTCTCCGAGGAAGCTCACCTGGTCAGTTCCCCTTATAGTCTACTACACCAGGTTCTCATGGCCCTGTGTAGGTCAACTATCATAGAGGTGTAATATGTCCAAATTAAACCTATAGAACTTCTTGGCTAACCAGTTGAGAGAATAACAAGCATGTTAGAATAAAAACTCTCCATCCAACAGCAACAAGCATGGAGAACAGGAAAGGTATCCAAAATCTAAATAGTACAAAATGGTTGTAAAAAGAATAATCATGGGAAAAACATCCAAGAATAGAAATCAACCCAATTAATATCCAAATTACCTTTACACAAACATAAAATCATGGCAGGAAATCAATAGGGGTAAAACGGTAAACACGCAATACCATGTTCAAGGGTATTGGTGGAATTTGCACATAATACTCAAAGACATCGAACGAAAATGAACAAACCACCTACCTCAGGGTTAGAATATCGCTATATGTGAATTTCAAAGCTTGAATATCCTTGGAAAATCGTAGATCTATGAAAACATAAAAAGTGTCCAACCCACGATAACATGGAATGGTAGAGGAATCAAAAGATGATTCTTTGGGAGAAGAGTGAACTCACTGATGCGATTCCAATGACATCAATGGTGTTCTAAATGGAGGATAGACATAGGCTCGGGGTCTCGTTGAAGACCTGTGGTCGTATGGGTTCTATCAGACGAACAAAACCTAGAATGTGGGTGTTATGTCCGTCAGATGCGACCCCGGAGTGTTTAATGAAAAAAACAAAATACACTGCATGTACATTTAGAGTGAAAGGCTTGTACTTTCTATTTACTTACTCCGTATTAGTCAGCCTCCAAGTCACTCCCACACGGCCGTGTGTGTGGCTACTACACGGCCAGCACACGGCCTACTGCGGTAAGGAAGTACACGGCCTGTACTCATAAATTACATGATGTGTACTTATAAAATTTCTATAATTTCCTCTTTTTCTCAAAAACAACCAGAAAAGGAAAAATATACCTAAAAAGAAGGTCTGGGTTCTTACAAAAATCCCACCTTAAAGAAATTTTTCCCCAAATTTCCCTAGCGCGACATAGAAGAAGAATCCTCGAACAGTTCTGGCCACTGTGCTCGTACATCAGCCTCCCACTCCCAAGTCTCGTCCAGCACCCGTCCGTGCTTCCATAACACTCAGACTAGAGGAACAGATCGTCCACGGAGAACCTTTGTATTGTGATCTACACTTCGGATAGGATTCTATTTAAATGAAACATCCACTTTGAGTTCAATCTCTTAGGGTTGAAATACATTAGATGGGTCGGAAATTTAACTTTGAAGTTGAGAAACATGGAAGACGTCGTGCATAGCTCAATACCTCTGAGGTAACTGCAACCGATAGGCAACCGTCCCAACTCTCTCCAACACCTAAAATGGGCCAACATACCTCCAGGGAATCTTACCCTATCTCTTAATCCTCTTGTGTCCCAACCTCGGTGTGACACACAGAAAAACATGATCCCCGACCACAAACTCTAGAGGTCATCTCTGCTGATCAGCATAAGACTTCTGTCAAGACTATGCAGTATCCATCCTCTTCTGAGTCAACTCTATCTGCTCTATGGTCTCCTGAAGAAGACAAGGTCCCAGCAAAGCTTCCTATCCTGCCTCCAGCCAACATAAAGGTTATCAGAATGTCCTACCATATAAAGCCTCAGAAGGTTCCATCTGAATAGTTTATTAAAAACAATTGTTGTAGGAAAACTCCCCAAGAGGTATATGCTTCTCCCAAAAACCTCCAAAATCCAGAATGCATACTCAGAGCATATCCTCAATCACTTGAATCATATGATCGGACTGGCCATCTATCTGGGGGTGGTATGTTGTACTCAAAAGTGCATGTGTTCCCAATGCCTTCTACAGCCCCTTCCAGACTCGAGAAGTAAATTGTGCAGCACTGTCTGAAACAATTGAGTGTGGAACTCCATTTAGACATACAATCTCAAGGATGTAAAACCATCCCAGATCATCAACACTAAAGGTCTCCTTGATCAGCAAGAAATGAGAAACCTTCATGAATCTGTCAATGACAACCCAAACTACGTCATTCCCTTGAGGCCGCCTCATCAAACTGGTCACAAAGTCCATCGTGACATCATTCCACTTCCACTCGGGAATGGGTAACTTCTACTAAATCCCATCAGGTTGCTGATGCTACAACTTCACCGGCTAACAAGTGAATCACGACATGATAAAACTAGCTACATCACACTTCATACCTAGCCACCAATACTGACAGTGTAGATCACGATACATCTTGGTGACACCAAGATGAACTACCCAAACAGAGGAATGAAAATACAGCATCATCTCCTAGTGTGTATCTGTTGGAACCCATACATGTCCTTGGAAACATGAGATATCATCCATGCCTATGGTATATCCAAGAATAGGGTCCTCTCCTGGCACGCTTTCTCTTAGGAATAGGCCTTTATAATCTAATTGATGCCTCAATCAAACTCGATCAAGAAGTATAGAGGTAACAGCTACAGAAGAAAGAAAATTCTGCCACTATCTATCGTGCACCTCCAAATGCATCTCATAGAATAGATCCATAAGCTTCCACTCACTATTGGCCTCCTAAACTGGTTGTATTTGAGTCCTCCTGCTCAATGCATCAGTCGTTGTGTTCCCTTTCCCAGTCGTATAGGTATCCTCGAAGTAAAAAAGGACGGTAGGTACTCAACCCACCTACGCGGTCTTAAATTTAGATCACGCTAAGTGATGATGTGCTTGAGACTCTTGTGGTCGGTGAAAACCACAAAATTCTCTCCTATAAGATAATGTCTCCAACAGCATAGGGCATGAACAATAGCTACCAACTCCAGATCATGTGTTGGGTAATTCCTCTCATTTGGCCTCAACATCCGAGACCCGTACACAACGACACCATCACCCTGCATAAGCACTTCTCCCATCCCGATACCTGACGCATCACAGTAAATAGTATAGCTCTTGACTGGATCTAGAAAGACAATTATTGGTGATGAATTCAAACTCCCTTTCAACACCTAAAAGGCTGACTCACAAAAATCTGACCATAAGAACTATGCCCACTTCTTAGTCAGACCTATCAGTGGTGCTGCTAAGCATGAAAAGTCTTGTATAAAAAGTCTATAGAATCCATATAGCACTAGAAAACTCCACGCATCAAAGAAATTCATTGGATGCTCCCAAGAAACTACAAATCTCACTTTCTATAGGTCTACTGATACTCTTTCCTCTAAGATAACATAACCTAAGAAGTGAATCTGATCCATCCAAAAGTGGAACTTTGATATGTTACCATATAATTGATGCTCCCTAAGTGTACTCAAAATGATATCATGATGGGTAGCATGGTCGTGTTGAGTGTGATAGTACACCAAGATATCTTCTATGAAAAAAACCACAAAGGAATCCAAATATGGATGGAACACTCGGTTCATCAGTTCCATGAAAACTGAAGGCGCATTCGTGAGACCGAACAACATAACCAAATAATCTTATATACCATACCTACTATTAAAGGCTGTTAGAGGTGTATTTGATGGTCTAACACAAAACTGATGATAACCAGACGTCAAGACAATCTTCAAGAACACCTGGTCTCCTCGAAGCTGATCAAAGAGATCATAAATCCTTGGCAAGGGATATCGGTTCTTGACCGTCAACTAGTTCAACATCTGATAGTCCACACAAATAATAAGGGTAATGGCTACCTTCTTCACAAATAGGACAGGTCAACCCCAATGAGAAGTACTAGGTCGAAAGAAACCCTTTACCTACAACTCCTCCAAATGCTTCATGAGCTCCAGAAACTCAGGTGTTACCATCCTATAATGAGGAATAGACACCAGTTTCGCTCAGGATACAAGCTCAATAAATAATTCTACCATGAACTTCGGAGGAAAACCTAAAAAGTCTTCTAGAAAGACATATCTAAAACGATCCACCGCTGGAGGAATGTACAAATATGAAGTCCCATGTTCATCCAGATAAATACTAGCAATATGGGCTATAACCCCTCCCAACCCATGATAATTTTGACCCGCTTTGCTCACCTGGACATCCCATTCACCCCTATGAATAAAAGATCCACCACCCAGTGATAATGAAACTCACCCTGTGGTGATAACAGTCGACGAATTCTTGGAATGGAACTAACTAGTGAATCCTGAGAATGAAATCATAGCCTGTCATCTCTAGGACATAGAGGTCCCATAAAAAGTGACATCCACCAACCTGTAGAGGGAACTCTCTGCACTGACGTACACTAGCCGTTGTAGTCTCCAACTAAGTGTCTAGCATCAATATGTTAGCAGAAGAAAAGAGGAAGAGCTCAAGGATTTCCATGACAACATATATAAAGATATGGGAATCCCCTGTATCAAAAAGAGAAGATACTAAGATTGAGGATACTAAGATCATACCTCGAATGGTAGAAGGTCAGGGGTCCTTCTCCTATTGGGTCTGCTCCACAGAAAATGTATGCCCTCTATTGTGGCCTTCTGACCTTGCCTGACCAGTATGAGCTAATCCACCCTGATGTCACTGAAAACCGGGTGACTGGATACCATAGCCACTACCTCCACCTCGACCTGAATGGCCAGAAGAACTCTAGTTCCCAGACTGGTGAGAAACTAGTGGCGCTGCTCCTGAATGAGGAGTCATATAAGAACCCTTGTCACCATATTCAAGTGAGAAGAACTGACAAAAGTGCTGAAGGTGACCCATCTTGCTGCACGATCAGAACTCCACTAGGTCCCTCGGGCAAAATGGACTCGTATGCCCTCTTCTCCCACACAAGTATCACACCACCTGCCTATCGGAAGATGCATCCCGCCTATTCTGATCTCCTCGTGCAGCCTCCATGCAGTGCTTCCTGCTATCAGATAGCTAACTCTGGTTGCCAAACCGCCCTGGCTCACAGCTATAGAATCCCTCAGATTGCGCTCTCTGATCAGTGCCTAGTTGATGATAGAAGATATTGAAGTTAACCCGAAGATGTTCACATGAGATCGAATGTCATGCCTCAAACTATCCTCAAACTTTCGTGAAAGGAACAACTCATCACCTCCTGAAATAGCCATGAAACAATGTAGCTCTGTGAAGCGGGGGGAATAATCCATAATAGTAAGAGTACCCTGCTCCTAACTCATGAATTCTCGAACTTGATCGGCCCTCAAGGACTCTGAATAGAAGTAATCGTAAAAGATTCATTGAAACCCATACCAATCCATATTCTACTAGTGGCCCGCCTGTGAGATCACATCCCATCACCTCTTGGAGGAGTCTTGAGGCATATAGGTAGATATCTTCACCCTCTTCTCTGTAGGTATCTTCAGATGCTTGAAAATTGTCAGCATGGTCTCTAGCCATTACTCAGTAGCCTATGTTCCTTCTTGCACTGAAAAAGTGGGAGGATGTTGCTTCTAGAAGACCCGTGCCAAATCAGCCATCGACAGCGCAGGAGGCGGCGCTCCCTGAAAGGTCTACATCATCCTCAGAAAGCCCTCTCGGAACTGTGCATCAGCATATATATCAGGTAAAACGGCTGGTTCCAAGGCTGGCACAACTAGAGGATCTACAGGTATTCCTTGATCGGCCATGTCCAGTGTCTGATCACCATATGGAAACTGGAACACAACCGTAGGATGTCTCGGTGGCATTAATCCGCATGGTCAAGCACACATCTTTGATAAAGATTATCATGTACTGAAAACAAGGAGTGTAATAAGGGAATCAGAGAAATAAGGCACTCATGTTTTACAAAACATGACTACACAACATGTACATTTCCTACACAGTGTGTTCCCTGAAGTCATTTACATGGGCGTATACCCCAACCCTAACTGGTATTGTAACACCCTAGACACATGGCGTGTTGTCTTAACACATGGTGTGTACTTGAATCCTCTTTCCCTTCCCGAGTCCTTATACACGGTTAATCCACACGACTCTCATAAGGAAAGACTACACATTGTGTATAATTCCTACACCGCATGTACTAGACAAGATTTACCTAGCCCGTGTTGTCCGTGACACGGCCTGACACACTGCTCACACTACATGGCATGTTCAAAATGGAAACAGTGTGTATGAGAAAGGATAACACTATCCTATGTTGTTCGTGACATGGCTGGGTACCAGGGTCAGACTATACAGTGTGTTCATGGTGGACACAGCATGTACATAAATGGGTACCACCAACCTTTGTTGTTCGTGACATGGTTGGGTACCGGGGTCAGACTACACAGTGTGTTTAGATGGAACACGGTGTGTATTAGACACGACTCAGCCAACTTGTGTTGTTAGTGACATAGGTGGGCATGGGGTCAACACGACACACCTTGTATGGACAATACACGGCGTGTTCACTCGAGGTTTTCCACATCCCGTGTCTCTACCCATACAGCCTACGACATTGTTAGTGACTACATGGTGTGTACATAAATTACATGGTGTGTACATAAGAAAAACATTTTCTTCTTTAATAGAAGAACACAAGGAATGTACTTAACATTAAACGGCATGTATTCTAGGTTTTTCTATTCAATAAGCCTCATAATCTACTTTGGAACCTAGAAAACACTGAAAAAAGTTTTTAAAGTGCCAAATTTCGATCTGTGTGGGCTCATACTCCCCCCAAATCAAAGTTTGGACTCTTATACATGTTATAGCAAGGCAAACAGAATTCTGGTCCATGAGGGCCCACAACACCTCAGAACCAAATTTTGGCATTCATTAAAGAAAAACTCTACACAAAAAATGCCCTATCAAATAGTAGTTATTTCTATCAAGGCAACTATCACAACAATATGCATATTTTACACATCATCTATCACAGAAACATGCAATCTCTAATGCATTCGAGATGGCAGGGCAAAAATGCATGACATGAAATTTCTATCAAGTGTCTATATTATGCATAAGATGGCATACCCTCATCTCATCAGCTTGAAACAGAAATAGAACCTAAATAATATCAAAAAAAGAGCAAAAACAACGTGAGTCACTCAAGTTGAAATGAGATCAATTGTAATAATTTCAAAACCATATAAATTGCAATTAAACGAGGTAGATTGGATTTTACCTGTACATGGGTTAGCTACTCTTGGGCATAGCTTATTACCAAGTACATATTCCATCCTACCCCTGGCTAAGGCTCCAAATAGTAAGTCAAGAGAAAAGAAAACCTCTGATATCACATTGTAACATCCTGGTTCTGGAAGTCACCCAGAAGCGCCCCGTACCCAGTTGGTCACATGGACTCAAGCAAATTTCCCTGAATACCAGAGGCTGCCGACTAGCAGCGAGGGCCTTGGGTGTGATAGTGGGGAAACTATGCCCTCATTGGAAGAGTACGAAACTAAATTAATCAAATATATACAAGAGCGGAATTAGTAATAATGGAATATAGTAGTAACAATAGAATACTGAAAGTATAAATTGGAGGACATATATATAAAATTATGCATGATACATATGTCTAAAAAATATCTAAATAAGTCACAGAGCTAGAATACAACAGTTCTAAAAAATTGAAAATGAAATCAAATAAACTCCTCATAATCGCAAGCCATATCTTGGTCCCATGCACTCTAGCTTGACATCAAATCAAGTACCATAAGTATAAGGGATCTTTCCCTTATCTATACCTACAACAATATAATCTATTTGGGCCCAAAAGCATGGCCCAAATAGAGTGTTAGACTAAATCCTAGTAGGAAAACACCCAAAGATCTGTGCCTAATAGTTAGTGAATATATCGCAGGTAAAAGTATAGAAAGCGGTAAATAAGAAAGTACTAAACAGTAAAAAATCCACAGTTTCAAATCAAGAAATAGTGAAACAAACAGCTAAACCTCAAATAGGTAGCCCTCTGGGAAGTACTCATATAAAACCCCTCTGATCCTACCTAATAAGTAAAAACAACCCTCTGGACAGTACACTCAGCCTAACCCCTCTAGTTCAGTCATAAGAATAAAATAAGACTCTGTGAGGAAGCGCTTATAGTCAATTCCCCATATAGTCAATGGTAAAGCAAGACTCTCTGAGGAAGCTCACACAGTCCATTCCCCATATATTCTAGGGTGGTCGAGGACACTCTGATGAAGCTTAAACGGTCAATTCCCCTTATATCCCTAAGGTCTAGGACACTCTTAAAAATCTCACTCGGTCAATTCCCCTTATATCCCAGGTTGTACAATTCAAACAAAGACTCTCTGATGAAACTCATACAGTAAATCCCCTTACAGTTTAAAGAAAACAAAGAATCTATGAGGAAGCTCACTCAGTTAATTCCCATTATAGCCCCAAGTTGTTCAAGGCTCTCTGAGGATGCTCACTCAGTCAATCCCCCTTATAGAATAAAGTGCTCAAAGACTCTCTGAGGAAGCTCATCTGGTCAATTCCCTTTATAGTTTACTACACAAGGTTCTCACGGCCCTGTGTAGGTCAACGAGCATACTGGTGTAATATGGCCAAAGTAAACCTATAGAATGACTTGGCTAACCAGTCTACAGCATAACAAGCATGTCAAAATACAAACTCTCCATCCTACATCAATTGGTATCGAAAACAAGCAAGGCATCCAAAGGGAAAATAGGAACAAATGGCTGTAAACAGAATAGGCATGGGCAAAACATCCAAGCATAGAAATCAACCCAACTCATATACAAATTAACTCTACACAAGAATACAAGCATGGAATGAAACCAATAGGGGTAAAATGGTAAACACGCAATACCTCGTTCAAGGGTATTGGTCGAATTTGCACATAATACTAATAGACTTTGAACAGAAAGACACAAACCACCCACCACGGGTTTAAAAGATTTCTATACAAGAACCTCGAAGCTTTAACCTCCTTGGAACATCATAGATCTAAGAAAACGTATAAAACTTTCAACCCACGATAACATGGAAGAGAAGAGGAATCAGAAGATAGTGATCTAGGAGAAGATGGAACTCACCAATGCGATTCCAATATAATCAACGGTGTTTGAAAGGAAGGATGGACAGAGGCTCGGGGGCTCGTCGAAGATCCATGACCGTACGGGTTCTCTCAAATTATCAAAACCTAGAAGAAGGGTGTGATTTCCGTCAGACATGACCCCAGTGTATTTAATGAAAAAAATACACAGTGTGTACTTTTGGAGTACATGACATATACTTGTTGTTTTCATACTCTGCATTAGGTGGCCTATAAGTCACTCCTACACGGCCATGTGTGTGGGTACTACATGGCCTGCAGTGGAAAATAAGTACACGGTGTGTACTCATAAAGTACATGGTGTGTACTTAGAAAATTTCTAGAATTTCCTCTTTTTCTAAAAAAATGACCAAAAAAGGTAAAACATACCTGAAAAGAAGGTCTCAGTTCTTACGTATAATATATAATATATATAATTTATATGCATATAAATATTTTAAATAATATATATAAATATATTATTTATAATTGTGTATGTATATATAAATATAGTAAATAATATATATTAATATTTAAATATATTATGTAAATAATATTTATTAAAATAAACATTAAAATATATATAAATATAATAATGTGTTCTTTATAGAATAAAATATGTTTTCTATAATTGTTAGGTGAAGGGGCTCTTGTGGCATGTCTTACTAGCGATTTTGGGTTTGAATTCTAGGATCTACTTATTTTTACAAATAGTGTGGTGGGTTCGAGCGAGATGAGAGGAGTGAACAGGGGAAGGTGCGCACCACATGGGATGAGAGATGTGGGCATGCACACAGAGGGTGCATTTCATAGGAGGAGAAAACTATGGGTGCATTGCATGGTAGGAGAGGGAGGAGGTAGAGTGGGGCTGGAGGAGAGAATAAGATGGGAGGGTAGAATGAGAGAGGAGTAGGGTTGGGGTGGGGGAACTAGAGGGAAATATAATGGTTGGGTGTGGTGTTGTGGTGGGGTGGGATTGTGGGGAAGAAATGTAAAAAACTAAAATTTTAATTAGGTGTTGTAACACCCCGAGCATCCACGATACACTTCTCTTTCAATAATGCAATAGCTTGCATTGTATGCATGTTTGAGATTCTAACACACCGCGACTAATCAAAATAGCCATTATGAATAGTAATAACCACTTTTTGAAATTATATATATTTTATATTTCAAAATGGACTTCATTTTTGGATTCAGAATTTCGAAATTAGCCTATGTTGAATTTTTTTTAATTTTCTGAGAACTTCCAAATTTTTAGGAATAGTGAAAAATACTTAAAACAACTTTTTTAATCAAAATAATTTATAGAGATAAATTATACTATTGAGTGGTTTTAAAGTTTAATTAGAATATATTTTTACTATTTTATCCAATGGTGGTCATTAGAATTAATTTCCCTTTGAAATTGGACATAAACAATTGTCAATCTTTTGATATATATTGTTTCTAAAAAACACGCTATTTGTTGTGACAGTGGGAATTAATTAGAAAATTAACTAATGCAACTTATATGTTTGGAATTTTTCAAAATAGAAATCATTTTTGAATTCATAATATCAATTATAGCTCAGGGTAAAATTTTGGCACTATTCTGGAAAACATCAATTTTTGATGAATAGTGAAACCACTAAGTGGTAGTTTAAAAACTGATTTTTCATTTAAATGAAACATTACCACTTCTGTGATTTGATTTTCAAAAATCCGACATACATGTTTGTCATTAAGAAGTAAAATGTGGTTCAATGGGATTAAAATAATTTTTTGGTGAATAGTAACTTTTATGTTTAATTAATCACGATTAAAGGTAATTAGTGAAATTTAAGGTAAAAATGATATTATAAAAATATGAAATGACCTTAAATCTTGTACTAAACCTATTGGATGAGTCATGGAAGACCAAGAAAATACATGGGTCAACTTGGGGAACCCATGGAGCCACTTTGGTAGGAAAATGACATAAATAACTTTTATTTAATGTTAAAATAAAAATGTCACAAACAAGAGTTGTTTTACTAAAACAATTTTTAAATGGGGTTATACAAGTCATATTTTTGAATATAAATATTAATTAGAAAGATAAAAATATTTCCTACATCATGATAATTTTTTTATAATATTTAGACATTAAATAAATTAAATTATTTATGACACCATGATGATGCAGTGATTACCTCATTAATTAAAGATTTAAATAAAATGAAAATATAATGTAAAATCTAAGAATTACACTTGTCAAAAACCTATTGGATGAGTAGATTTCGAACCCTTATCACCTCATCCTCAAAATATATAAGTGTGGGACCTTTAGAATCCTAAAAATCATTTCATAATAATGTAACATTTCAATCTTTCCAAGAGTTCCCCTTCTCTCCTCTTATAAAAGGCCCCGAACACTACCACCTTACTCACACCTTCAAAGCATTTTGGCTCGGCCAACCTCTGCCCAAATACTCTCTAAACTTCCCTACCTTACTCTTAGAAGCCTCAATTTGGGCATAATTCTTCCCAAGGAATCCTTTGGCTCAAATCAAAAGAGTTACCCGATTTTAAGGTAATGTCTTCTCTAATGTTGTTTTGTTTTATTTTGCTTCTCCAACCCCTTAAACTCTTTTTATTCATTTCTTTTGTAACAACACCAGTATCCTCAATATACTAGTATTTTGTAATAAGAAGGATTCGAGCTACACTTACACACACCTACATCTAATGGTTAATGAACATACTATTTCTGTGGATGGCGAATTTCTGCCTCACGAAACGATGATTGTTCAACACTCATATAACACCTTCAAAGGTGGAAATTAAGATGTCACTATATTTATATATGATATATATTATGTTTATGTTTTTCTTATACTTCTTTATTTCTCATTTATGTCATACCTTTATGATTTCCATTATGGTTAAACGCGATATTTTCATTTTAGGAAGTGCAGACTACCGCCCCCTCAAAGTGATTTGAATCGTTAATGCCATATGTGGGATATATAAAGGATGGAGTAAATGGTATTATAAATTATATTATACTGGAATTATAATATACCTTTATATAATTATAACTTCAATCCATTAAATATGAAATGGAAATGAAAGTAGCGTTCATGCGTACGTACGGCTTACCGTCTCCATGAACGGTGCATTTCATTTCTTACATCTAAATGTTATGTAATATTATAAATGAATGTATATACTGGATATATATGATATATATTATTTATAAATCATGAATATAATTATGGATATAATGGATATTTTACCACATGAACAAAGTGTAATTATAAGAAGTTTATTTTTGACTCATGTACCTAAGATCGACAAAACGGCTGTTATAGACTTAAATAATTACATAATGTTCATGACATTGTAATAAGTGATATAAAATGAATAATTAACTTGAAAAGGGTTCTTAAGAAGTTATAGATTAACTCTAGTTTATTATTCTGGAGATCAAAGAACGGTCGAGTGAATTCGGACACGAGGTAAGGGAATTTCTTAACCCAATTTCCATTCTTTGGGTTAATCTCCTAATTTCAAATTATATTATGATATTATTATGTCTTATCTTGTATTTGTACTTTCTTTATGTGTAATTATAATGAATTCACATAATAGATATATTTTATTAAAAAAAATGATCTTGGTAAGGACTTCGTCTCAATCTCCTTTCATTGAGGCATATTTTTTTTATACACAACATTCTTTTATACGGTGTATAAACACCTTTGACTTTTATGTTTATTCAAATAGAATTTTTTTTATACAAATCATTTTACTAAACGAAAAAAAGGAATGTTTTTTTTGTCGTATGTATGCGGCGACAACGACTTCTCCGCCTCCATGAGCACTATTTGAGTTTCGGCTTCCTCTACAAGCCATAACTTTTTTTTAAATGAAAAATAAATACCATGTTTTACGTTTATTTTATTTTGGTATTGAAAATGGTTTTGAAAGTGTTTTTATTATATCAATGAGTTGTATTGATATCTTGTGATTGAAATGTGGAAATGTTATGTTTTCTTTATGCATATTTTATGTGATATGATTATGTTACGGTTTATGATATGTTTAAACCTGTTCATATGAGGAATGCATTGGACTTAATAAGTGACGGGTGGAGCCCACTATAGCTCCTCGATGCATCGGTAGGTCTCATGAGACAAACTAGTGTCTTGGCACGAGGCCTTGACAAAATCTTATTTGTGGTCTTGGCACGAGGCCTTGACTACGTGGTTATGATAGTCTGGCATTATGCATTCCATCATTATGAAAGTGGTTATTGATGTTCCATGTGATTATTCGACCAGTAGAATATCCATGTGAATACGTAAATGGCATTATCTCATTTTACTTTTGCCATATTATGTTGAAGTTCAAGTTTAAAAGGCTTTTGTTTTAGTTTTACATTACCTTAAATGTTTATATTTATTTATGAAAGCTTACGCTATATTGTTATCCTTACTGATCATCTAAGCTCACCCCTTTCAATGATTTAATTTTTTCCAGGATGTGAAGAAGTATATTATGAATGACCTGCAGGGATAGTACGAGGGGATATGAAGACAATATGTTTTTTTAGTTTTTTTTACTTAATGATGTAATGTAAGACTTATGAATGTATCTAGTGTTTCCAAGGCTACTAAACTAATCAGTCTTTTGAGACTTGATCTTTTGTGATAATGCCAATGTTATGAAGTAATGCACCGACTCTGGGTAGCTGGGTTCAGGGCGTTACAATTGGTATCAGAGGGAGGTTAGTACTAACCTTGGAAGCTAGATTTAGATAAACTCTCATTAGAGTACATAGCCCGAAGATAGACTTTAAGGATTAGTATAGAAGAACATCCTAGAATTTTTGTATTATAGAGATTTTGTGAGTTTTCTGAGCAATACATCCCTATCTGGATACGAGCTGGTATAGGTGGCTCTGGAACAGATGTACCTAGGGGTAAAACTTGAAAACACAGCTTTGAGCTAGACTCAAACGGGAACTGGTGCACGACAATGGGTCTTGCTGCACTCTTGGTTACGACACTCCCGGGGGATATGCTTAGGATAATTATCATTTTCTTTAAAAACCATTATGAAGGGCTTATGAATATATACTTCCTCAAAGAAAACATTTTTGTGATTATGGATTATATCCATAAATAGTTCAATTTATGTTAAGTGTTGTTGAAAGTTTGTTATTATGTATTTCAATTCATAAACTAAACTAGTTTATGCCATTTTATAGAAATGGTGCCCAGTATAAGGAATGTGAACTCCATCAATACGTATGATCCAAAGAGTAAGAAGGATCTTATCTTTCACGGTATTAAGCCAACATTTAGAAGGGAAATAGTCTCCCATGTGTTCTCAACATATGAAGAAATAGTATCATGTGTTAAAAAGATAAGAAGAGAATTCTCTGAGTCTTATGGATTTAAAGGGATTAAGGAGAAGAAAAGGATGGAATAGGTAATGATGGATAAAGGGACAAGGGAAAAGAAGAATTTTCCAATATGTTATAACTGTGGGAAGAAACACCTTGGAACTTTCCTGCAGGGAATTGAAGTTTGTTATAAGTGTGGAGAAAAAGGACACCAAGTGTGTGACTGCAAGGGTAAGAAAAAGGTTTCAAATGTACAATGCTTCATCTTCAAGGAGTGGGGACACTACGCAAACCAATGTCCAAATCATCAGAGTATTACCCAAATGATTTTATCGGATAATAATCATGTTATGATACTACCAAAGATGAGGAGGAATGATTAGAGTTCTTATGTTGTTATTAAATAATTTTTTCATTTGAGTGTTGTATCAATGATATACTGGTTATAATAATTATGGAGTATATAAGGATTGTAATATAGTACATGTTGATTTCATTAAGGTTTTAATATGATTAATGTAATCATATTTTTGTATTTGACAATAAGAGAAACTTTACCTTGTCTGAGGAATCTGATCATACAATTGATTTTGGAATTTAGAGACCTTTTAGAGAAAGTCCGGACAGAGGTATTTTGGATAACTATAAATGTTGGAATGGATTAATTTGAACTTTCAATAGTATTGTTTAAGGTTAAAACATTTATGAAGATTACTTTTGGAATATTATTATACTATATTTTTAGGAAAAGGACAACCTGCAGTTCGGGGGACAACCCATCGCGTCGGACAATGCTGCAGGAATCGAACCCACAACCATAGTGCGACAGGACTTTATTACCTACCACTAGCCTACAGGAAGTCCCTGGTTATTACAAAATAGTTTTCCTAATCTAAATGGTATGTGTTAATATTTTGAACCTTGTATGATTAGGATAAATATAATATTTTTGAGTTCTATTATCTTTTTGAGTAAAAGATGAGTTTGTGGTAGAAATTAGTTGAAGGTTGAAAGTCTACTTGTCAAGAATAAATATATATATACCTATCTCTTATTATATGAATAAATTAATTCTTAAAATTTAGTAAAGGGATATTAAAAAAATTTATCCTAATACCTTATTTCTTGTTGAACTGATAATATTTTAAATCAACATATATTGAAGGATTTGAGGCCCTCAATTTTACACTTGTTTGTGATTGATGACCTCAATCACTCCCTACAAATATTTACGTTTTTCCTCCAATTATATGTCTCTAATTGCCACCAATGTTCTCCTTATCGAGATCATAATTTGGTGCTGACTTTTTCATTTCCCTTTCCCTCTTATTAAGGCTCAATTTTATTAACCTTATTTCCGATATGGGTTTTCCACAAAGGTATTTTCTATTTTCAACCTTTTATTTTCAAAGAAAATTTTCAAATTGCGGGGACGCAATTTATTTAAGGAGGGGAGAATGTAACACCCTGAGCTTCCATGATACGCTTCTTTTTCAATAATGCAATAGCTTGCATTGTACGCAAGTTCGAGATTCTAACACACCGCGACTAATCAAAATAGCCATTATGAATAGTAATACCCACTTTTTGAAATTATATATATTTTATATTTCAAAATGGACTTCATTTTTGGATTCAGAATGTCGAAATTAGCCTATGTTGAATTTTTTGTAATTTTCTGAGAACTTCCAAATTTTTAGGAATAGTGAAAAATACTTAAAACAACTTTTTTAATCAAAATAATTTATAGTGATAAATTATAATATTGAGTTGTTTTAAAGTGTAATTAGGATATATTTTTACCATTTTATGCAATGGTGGTCATTATAATTAATTTCACTTTGAAATTGGACATAAACAATTGTCAATCTTTTGATATATATTGTTTCTAAAAAACACGCTATTTGTTGTGACAGCGAGAATTAATTAGAAAATTAATTAATGAAACTTATATGTTTGGAATTTTGAAAAATAGACATAATTTTTGAATTCAGAATATCAATTATATCTTAGGGTAAAATTTTGGCATTATTCTGAAAAACATCTATTTTTGATGAATAGTGAAACCACTAAGTGGTAGTCAAAAAACTGATTTTTCGTTTAAATGAAACATTACCACTTCTGTGATTTGATTTTCAAAACTTCGACATACATGGTTTTCATTATTATGTAAAATGTGGTTCAATGGGATTAAAATAATTTTTTGGTGAATAGTAACTTTTAAGTTTAATTAATCGCGATTAAAGGTAATTAGTGAAATTTAAGGTAAAAATGATATTATAAAAATATGAAATGACCTTGACACTTGTCCTAAACCTATTGGATGAGTCATGGCCGACAAAGAAAATACATGGGTAAACTTGGGGACCCCATTGAGCCACTTTGGTAGGAAAATGACATAACTAACTTTTATTTAAAGTTAAAATAAAAATGTCACAAACAAGAGTTGTTTTACTAAAAAAAATTATAAATGGGGTTATACAAGTCATATTTTTGACTAAAAATATTAATTAGAAAGCTAAAAAGATTTTATACATCATGAAAGTTTTTTATAATTTTTAGACATTAAATAAATTAAATTATTTATGACACCATGATGATGAAGCGATTACCTCATTAATTAACGATTTAAATAAAATGAAAATATAATGTAAAATATAAGACATACACTTTTCAAAAACCTATTGGATTAGTAGATTTCAAAACCTTATCACCTTATCCTAGAAATATATAAGTGTGGGACCTTTATAATCCGAAAAGGCATTTCATAATAATGTAACATGTCAATCACTCCAAGAGTGCCCATTCTCTCCTCTTATAAAAGGCCCCCACCACTACAACCTTATTCACACCTTCAAAGAATTTTGGCTCAGCCAACCTCTACCCAAATACTCTCTCAACTTCCCTCCCTTACTCTTAGAGTCCTCACTTTGGGCATAATTCATCCCAAGGAATCCTTTGGCTCAAATCAAAAGAGTTACCTGATTTTAAGGTAATGTCTTCTCTAATGTTGTTTTGTTTTATTTTGCTTCTCCAACTCCTTAAACTCTTTTTATTCATTTCTTTTGTAACAACACCAGTATCCTCAATATACTAGGATGTTGTTATAAGAATTATTCGAGCTACACTTACACACACCAACATCTAATGGTTAAAGAACATACTGTTTCTGTGGATGGCGAATTTCTGCCTCACGAAACGATGATTGTTCAACACTCATATAACACATTAAATGGTGGCCATTAAGATATCACTATATTTATATATGATATATATTATGTTTATGTTTTTCTTATGCTTCTGTATTTCTCATTTATGTCATACCTTTATGATTTTCATTATGGGTAAACGCGATATTTGCATTTTAGGAAGTGCGGACTACCGCCCCCTCAAAGTTATTTGAATCGTTAATGCCATATGTGGGATGTATAAAGGATGAAGTAAATGGTATTATAAATTATATTATACTGGAATTATAATATACCTTTATATAATTATAACTTCATTCCATTAAATATGAAATGTAAATGAAAGTAGCGTTCATGCGTACGTACGGCTTACCGTCTCCATGACGGTGCATTTCATTTCTTACCCCTAAATGTTATGTAATATTATAAATTAATGTATATACTGGATATATATGATATATATGATATATAAATCATGAATATAATTATGGATATAATGGATAATTTACCACATGAACAATGTGTAATTATAAGACGTTTATTTCTGACTGAAGTACCTAAGATCGACAAAACGACCGTTATAAACTTAAATAATTACATAATGTTCATGACATGGTAATAAGTGATATAAAAGTAATAAGGAGATTGAAAACGGTTCTTAAGAATTTATATATTAACTCTAGTTTATTATTCAGGAGATCAAAGAATGGTCGAGTGAATTCGAACACGAGGTAAGGGAATTTCATAACCCAATTTCCATTCTTTGGATTAATCTCCTACTTTCAAATTATGTTATGATATTATTATGTCTTACTTGTATTTCTACTTTCTTTATGTGTACTTATATTGAATGAAAATAATAGATCTATTTTATTTAAAAAATGATCTTGGTAAGGACTTCATCTCAATATCCTTTCATTGAGGCATATTTTTTTTATACACAACTTTCTTTTATACGGTGTATAAACCCCTTTGACTTTTACGTTTATTCAAAAAGAATTTTTTTTATACGAAGCATTTTACTAAACGAAAAAAGGAATGTTTTTCTTGCCGTACGTAAGCGGTGACAACGACTTCTCCACCTCCATGAGCACTATTTGAGTTTCGGCTTCCTCTACAAGCCATAACTTTTCTTTAAATGAAAAATAAATACCATTTTTTACTTTTATTTTATTTTGGTATTGAAAATGGTTTTGAAAGTGTTTTTATTATATCAATGTGTTTTATTGATAGCTTGTGATTGAAATGTGGAAATGTTATGTTTCCTTTATGCATATTTTATGTGATATGATTATGTTATGGTTTATGATATGATTAAACCTGTTCATATGAAGAATGCATTGGACTTAATAAGTGACGGTTGGAGCCCGCTATAGCTCCTCGATGCATCGGTAGGTCTCATGAGACAAACTAGTGTCTTGTCATGAGGCCTTGACAAAATCTTATTTGTGGTCTTGGCACGAGGCCTTGACTACGTGGTTATGATAGTCTGGAATTATGCATTCCATCATTATGAAAGTGGTTATTGAAGTTGCATGTGATTATTCGACTAGTAGAATATCCATGTGAATAAGTAAATGGCATTATCTTATTTTACTTTTGCCATATTATGTTGAAGTTCAAGTTTAAAAGGATTTTGTTTTAGTTTTACATTGCCTTAAATGTTTATGTTTATTTATGAAAGCTTCCGCTATATCGTTATCCTTACTGAGCATCTGAGCTCACCCCTTTCAATGTTTTAATTTTTTCCAGGATGTGAATAAGTATATTATGAATGACCTGCATGGATAGTATGAGGGGATATGATGACAAGATGTTTTGTAGTTTTGTTTTACTTAATGATTTAATGTAAGACTTATGAATGTATCTAGTGTTTCCAAGGATACTAAACTAATTGGTCTTTCGAGACTTGATATTTTCTGATCATGCCAATGTTACGAAGTAATGCACCGACTCTGGGTAGTTGGGGTCGGGGCGTTACAGGTGTGGTTTAAACGGCCCCTAAAATCAATATAAAAACAATAGGGGGTTTCAAACCATCTCTAAAATTTAATTTCTGGAAAAATTAGGACAACATTAGAAGTGGTTTTAACCCCCTCTAAGGTAACTGAATCTAATTATGTCCCAATTATACCAGTGCATACTAAAAACCACCTCTACTAACATAGGGTAGCCACTTTAGCAGCGGTTCCCAATAACTATCGCTAAATATTTTTGAGGGGGTTATAACCCTCTCTAAAGGAAAGAATAACCCCTTCTAGTTACCCTATTGTTTATAGTGTGTTATTATATCATGGATCATGTCCTTTGAGCCCTTTATGATTCATGTTTTTTGAACAACCAATATTTATTCCATGAACAATGTTTATGATCTATTATATACATGGTAAAATTTTTAAATGTTATTATTGTGTATTTGTACCCTTTTTCTCATTTCATGCTTATGGGATCATTGAAATCTCTCTTGTTCACCCTTACTTATCATCTACACTCACTATTTCTTATATTTTATTTCTCAGGTTATGAATAATGGTTTTAAGTAGGGTATGTCTAAGAATAATACTATGTGAGAAGATATTTATGGGAGATTCTGAGGGTCCTTCATGAAATAAGAGGATTGTGTATCTAGTCTCCAAAGACACTAAACTTTTGTGGTTGTTGGGTGAGTTTTTGTAACATATACTAAATATTGATCTAAAAAGATATAATATTTATTTATTTAATATTTGCGTCTCTAAATATATTCCCCATATGTAATATTTTTTATGGTTTAAAATCATGGGTTGGTTCAGTTAACATAAATATAGTGGTGATCTCTACTATCATCAAGTTCTCTAGTAGGAAATTCTACATGAGCCTCTCTTATTGAATCTCTGATTGGGATTGGTCAAGTGAAAACCCCAATAATATTACCACCCTCTAAATATCTAATTAATATGATTCATAAGGCATTATTCACCTAGTTAATTCCATTATTTCTCTATTATACTTCAATTAGTTCATGTTATTACCCTAGATATAATGATTCTAATGGTCACGTTTTAATGACTATATTACTATTGGTCATAATTCCCAAAAGACATAATTATCAATGTCCATTTTGGTTTTATACATCCTATAAATACAAACCATTTTTTTATTTATCTATTACTTCAATTTATATCAAGTTTTGATATTCTTAATTTTCAAAATGAATATTAAATTACTAAAATTTTATTTGTTTTTTACATTATTGTTCATGAGTGTGATAATCAAAGGAGATCTAGATTATAAAAAATTCACTAATATAAATATTTTTTTTATATTCAAATTTTGATATTTTTCATTTTACATGGTTTGATTATTTACTAAATTTAATGTTATTAATTAATGAAATAAAATTTTTATCATTTGGTTTTATACTATACTACATTACTAAAAATGTCACACATACATTGTTAGAAGTTAAATTATATTTATAAATTTCAATTCCATTATGTTACTGATTTCCAAATACATATTGAACTTATGTGTTGTCACTCTATTCTGTATTAGGCTACTAGAAAGGTCCCTATTGACAGGAAGCATCATAACTTTCAATTCCATACCCTTTAACACACTGATTAATTAAATAGTTATTTGAAAATTTTCATATACCTTAACAGGTAATGGTTGATCATCAAAATATTTAAGAGCTATTTTAAATAATATAGTTTTTATTTATTCCAATATAGATTCAAATATAAGTGGTTCAATGTATTTGAATTCATAGACTCCTCTTGATGTAGTATCTCCATTCCCAAATTATTATTTATTTTGATAAATATTCTATATTAGTCCCTTGAATTAAACTATCTATTCTTCACTTAGTACTCCTGAAAATGATTCATTTGAAAAGTATCTATCATTGAAAAGTAATCCTTGGTAGAAAAAAACTAGGAAGTGAAGCAACATAATGACTTAGTGTTGATATCTTGCACCACGCTTTTTAAATCTCTCCCATTATTTATATAGTTTCTCACATGTTTCTTGTATTGTTGGACTCATTTTTCATGAACATTGTTATTATTAAAGTTATAATGAATCTTTGAAGTTATTACTTCTAATGTTCATACCAATTAGTCACTTATCATAACTGTAGGTTGTATAGAAAATCCATTAATGGAGATGGGAAATTCACTCTGGTTTACTAATTCTTCATATACACACCTTGGATTCAATGTATCATACATCATGGTGAATTTTTTGATTTTCTGGTTGTGATCCTCACATATAAGACCATGAAACTTTGGAAAAAGATTTACATTTTAAAATTAGATTTATCTTCCATGTCATGATATATAATATAATGATTTGGATTCATACAATGTGGTTCTCACAAGTCTCTCCAAGACAAGATATATTTTTATCCATGATTTTAGATTCATGGTCAATACATTGACTTTCCCTTGGGGTTTTCAATACAATTTTCTCAAATTCAGTTTGAAATTTATAAAGGCCTCTTAATTATCTATCTATATAAAGTAGGTTCCTCTTGATCATTGGATCAAGAGTGAATAAGTATTCATTGTGATATTTGGTCACAAAATTTAAGTGTGGTTAAGTGTTATGAAATTAGAACCACCTCATCATCAATGACTCCAGGTGACTGGATATGATTTTACTCTTCACATTATCTCAAGGTTTTTAAACAAAATTTAAATCCATGTTAATTTAGTATATCGAAAACAAAAAATATCTCCACGGTTAAGATTTCAGTTGTTACAAAGTAAAGTGTTAATATGGGGTATTATTTATATTCCTGTAATTTAAATTATTAGAAAATAGTGGAGAAGTATAACTATACTGAGATGGACTAGCGGTAAGTTAAAAGGTTTGAGGGTTTATGTATTCCTATCATAGTATCTAATGATGAACCCTTCTTATAAAAACCCATACTCTAGTATCCCAGAGCAATTGGATACTTTATTACATTGTAACTAGATATAAGAGACCACATCCTGGGGGATTGAATTGCTTAGTAGTCTTGGGAAACTAGATACATTTTTCAATCCCACATTAAAATTTAAAACATATAACACAACATAATTTTTTATTTAATGATATTTTTATTCCCTCTAGCATATCCTTATATATCAATAATAGTACACTTACTGGAAGATTGCGGAAGGGTAACATAATAAAAGGATTATATTATAGTCTCAATAATATAATATATACAATGGAATCTATCATAGAATAAATAAGCCTTGAATAATATGTAAAGAATAAATATTTCTAAAATAATTCCATATAAATAATATCATGAGATTTAAACTTATTGATGAAATCATAACTTCTTGTATAATCAAATATACATTAATAACTTTTTTCATAGTGGTGTAATGCATAATTATGAACATCTTAAACATAATATTGAGGCCCCATGATAAGATATCATATATATAAATGGGAATTTAATATGCTAAATATGCAACAGGTTTTGTATTATGAGACCTATCAATTCAGCAAGGGTCTATAGAATTTTAGGCCCACCCATAACCTAATAAGCCCAATTCATTTGTCATATGAATTAACAATACACCTTAATCAACATGCCTTAATAATCAATAATTATCATTATTGGGATATCTAGAATATGAAAAGTCAATAATTTCCCTAGTTAAAATTATCATAATCCATCCAAATAAATATGGAAGATGGTATCATAAGCGTATAACCCCATTAAATAATAATATTTCTAAAAGAATGTTCACATTGATGAAAATACCCTTAAAATATCAACTGAACATATCTTGAGGAAAATACCTCTCTCATTTTGAAATTACATTTTAAAATATAAATATTTTCAGAATATTAATAAAATAATCTTTCAAAATAACCATTTAATTTATAATTTAATCCTTAAGGAAAATGTTATTTTTGATAGTGATAAAATCTATTTGTGTGATAAGTGTTAAAAAAGTATTTTGTTCCGTATTCGGTGAATTTAATAAATCATTAAAATTTGGTAAAAAATTCTTGATTTTTTTTAAATATGGACATAGAAGTAAAATTTTCCCAGCTGATTATAAAACCAATGTTTATTTTCCTCCAAAACATTATTTCAAACATTAGAGGGAATTGAGAGAGGAAAATAAAATGGACAGATAAAATTCATATAAATAACCATAGCTGAATAAAGTATAAGGTTTTTATTATAAAAATATCATATAATTCCCCCAATTGAAACATAAACATAAACAATCTTGAATAAGGGTTAGATTGTGAAAGAAAACGTTACCTCAGGGTCGAAAAAAATCATAAGTAAGTTTAACCTCTTGTATAATAATGTTAAATTCATATTAAATTTATATTATAACCATATACATACATATAATATTAAATATTATACACTTACAACATTTCAACACCTATTTATTTATAATTCTTTATTAAAAATGTTTTCTTTTAGTGTTAATTGTTTCATTTTTCATGTAAGTTTCAGTTCTGTAGTTTTTGTACTTTTATCTTTTTCATATTTAAATCATATACATTATGTTAATAATGATATAAATATCAAATATATTCAATATATACATAATAATAACCATTATTTAAATGCATACATGAAAAATTAATCACATCATTTTGTGGAGGTGGTAGTACACACAAACACATGAGCGACATTATCATTTTTAAATAGTGGGTGGGTATGAAGATAAATGTTATATTAAATTTTAAAAATAATTATTATATAATAAATATTATATATATTCATTATTTACATATTTATAACCATCCATGAAAAGTGGTGATGCAAAACGAACTAAACTGTTATGTGGAAACTAAAGGACATACATTTTCATGAGTGATGTCTTCGATTTCCCTAGGATGTAAAAGAGATGATTATGCATTTTCACACATTAATAATTACATTTAAGTATATCTAAAAGCATTATTTTATTATATTATCATGGTTATAGATGATTTTAAGGAGGTAGAAGAATAATTAAAATAAAAATTATTGGTTAATAGTTATACCTCTTCTTCAGAAAACCACATTTGGATTACACTTTAATCCTTCTTAGATGGACATTCGATAGGACAAAAGTCTCAAAAAACCTGGTTGGAAGTTGTAAAAGGTATTTTGGTGGACATTTTACGGTCAATATTTCTCAAAAGTTTTGTGGAATATATAAAAAGTGGTACCCTTTTATATTTGAGGGAAAGGACACACTTGGAATTACTTAAAGGATTTTAATAATATTGTCATTTCATTATGAATGTGACATAGTATTTTCATAGATTTGAAGATGATAAGGTTAAGGAATAATTAAAACCAAATAATTATTTTCAAGAATGTTTTTTAATTTATCTCTAATCTGTATCCTGCTATTTTTAACCCTTTTATACCATTTTATCCTTAACGAAGGAGATACATATTAACCATGATTAGTATTCATTATAACTAAATATTATGTTTAAATTATTACCTATTATTAATATGGTGAATATAAATGAGAAATACAATTTAAATCATTCAACTCTTTGAAGTTCCATAAATTAATTTTTATTTATGTCAGTAAAAACAAAAGAAACACTTTTTTTAGAAAAATGTTTGTTTTAATCCTAAAAATGATTTTACACCAAAATAATGTATAATGTGGACTCCAATGGAATTAAATAAATAATATGAAATAAAAGTAATTTTAATTTACAAAAAAAACAAATTAAAACGTAATGTAACTATTACGAATCTTATTTTTTCATTAATTTCATTAGAATATTAGATGAATTATTTACTTTCTCGGTGTTGAGACGACATGAGATGTTGAGGCCCAGTGTGTTAGAAATTAATTTTTAATATAAATTAAATATCACCCTTGTGTATTTTCCCTAAAAAAGTGTAATATATTCTAAATGGAGTCTCATAGTGGATATAGGAGGCATGTATTGAGTCCATAGAATAGGTTTTACCCTAAGCATGACATAACCCTAGAGCACGTCAGACTTTTAGGTTGGGCGTGGTCGCAAAGGAATGTTTAAATAAATTAATTGATTAATTTTATTTATTTCATTAATTTCATTAATTTTTTCATAATTAGTTCTTCCCTATATGTATGTGACAATGTGGTTATACCAGGGATAGAAGAATATCCCTAGAGCCATTGAAGTGAGCATTGGAGGATTGTTTATAGGAAAAATAATTCTGATCATGGATCATCAATCAGTGTGAAACAAAATTCAAGGATCTCACTAATGAAAATGAAATAAGATCATTATTCATTAGTAACTGATCCACCTTGTGGTAGTATATTGTTATGTGGATAGATTCCTATAGATTTATTCCTATGGAAAATTTGAATCAATCATATGATGGATTGATTCACGAATTGATCATATGGTGGGTATTGGTTTATTTGTACAGAATTTGGGAGGCTTATTTATTTGTTTTGGATACTTGTTATTTTTTATAATAGAAATGAATTAAGGAAAACCCAAATATGGTCATGGTTAATTCCTTAGTTGTCTTTCTTGGATTTTCCCATCTTTATTTGTGTGATCATTGTCAATATTCAGTTGGGCCAGTGGCTCAACAAAATACCTTATTAAAAATAATTTCACATCAATTTCATGGCACAAACTATTTTTATCATATATCTGAGTCTAGATTGATAAATTGTTCATTATGAGATTACAGTGTCAATGTATTGGGTTGTCCATGTGTAGGTTTTAGAATGTGTGGCAACAACAAGGCTACAAGACAATTCCCAAGCAACTGGGATAGTTGGAAATTAGTTCTACAATGAAGATCAAACTTGGTAGAACCATATCTGTGATCCATGGATGGGATGTATGGATGATCTTGTGGAAATATAATAAAAGGGAGATGATGTGGGATGAACTATTAGGTTCTGAAAATGGTGATATATATGACGTGTAATCTGAGATTACACAGCGTGTGGGGCCCTAGATGGGGTGTTTGAGTTTCCATAGACAAGATAAATTTCATGTGGAATGTTAAATCTAAAACACAATGTGTGACCATTACCTAGATTTCTGGTGTGTTCCTAAGAGGGTACACATACACAAACATGGGTATATGTCGTCATTCATGGTCTAATACATGTTGTTTACTCAAACTCATACATGGACATGGGCGCTGGCCGTGATACATAGGTAGGACCAGATACTGAAGGGAAATGTCGTATAATACCAGTATGTGTTGTGCACTCCGTCAATGAAATATAGGGTTTTTTATCTTCATAATCTTGTAAAAATTTGTTAGGTTTTGTTCCCTTTATCATTTCCCCAACGGTATCATGGAATCATGTATAGTTCATTGGTTGTTGGTCACCTCTGAGGAACTTTTATATTGGATAGAGTTGTGGGAACCCCTCAACAAGGCCTATATTGAGATCCTCTATCACCATCATTACCATAGGTGGGGTTTTGGTATTTTTGTTACCAACACTAAATGGGAATTTATCCCCTACTTAGTGGAATAATCATGATTGGGTTGTTGATATACCCCATCTCCCTAGGTGTGATCACCATCTATGTATCATTGTCTTCATACTTCTAGTGTGTACTTTCTCTGTAAAGACCCGACAAGCATGACATCTCAGAAGGACACAATTAGTAATGTCTAACTTGTGGAGTGTTTTCTCTCATGTGATTTTTATGTGGAACATTCGAGTAGGAATCCTAGGATAGCATTACGGTTGTGACATTACCTCGAGACTGTGTATCTATGTTGAGTATATCTGGTTATTCTTGTGATATGTGTTGTGACATAAATCATTGATGATATAACTATTATTATTTATGTTATATGCATAGTGATTCTAGGGTGTCCTACTAAGTATTATTTTACTCACTATTGCATGGGATTTACCTACACATTTTGTGTCTTATACAAATAGTCACCATTTTGACAGAGTCCAATAGGAATGAAAAATTGGGGAATATTACTGAGCTAGATAGGCTGATATGTTTTTTTATGGTTACTTTTACTAGATTTATCCCTAACTTTATAAGTTAGACATGTTTTTTAGTTTTTTATGATGGAGTTCTACTTGACCTATTTTCTTTCTAGTGCATGTATTCATCCCCTAAGGATATGATTTTAGATCTATATATTCATTACTATTAGTTATTATTACATTTCAACATTTTATGGTCCTGGAGATGTGTTTTTTGTATAGTCACATTAGGCTAAGGCCTCACATGTGAGTGAAATACTTACTCAGTGCTTGTCGCCAACCCATAGCCTTTTGGAGGTGGGCTTGCGGTATTCATGGATCAGGCCTTGTTGGGTCGGGTCATGATAGAGTGGTATTAGAGGGGAAATTTCAACCTCATCACTGATGTTTTTGAGATTGGTTTGGGGTAGCAGTGTTAAGTTTTTTTAGTTCAAGTTTCTGGATAAGTACTCTAGTATTTTTTTGTTCTCCAACGTATCCATGAACCATGACTCTTATCATATACCTTTCAACATGGTACATACAAGAACTTTTTGTAGGGAAAACATTGGTAAATGTCGAATATAGAAATAGGTTATGGATTCAATGTCCTTCATGAGGTAGCTATCTATATATACTAATTGACTGTGATACATCATGACTATTTCATGATTCCCCCAAAATGTTTTATAACTAGGATTCAAAATTAGGATCATGTGAATGATCTACTTAGTGATGAGTCTTAGATACAAGGATATGTTCATGAGGTATTACCTATTGGTGGTTCACTAGTTTTACCACCGCCTATTGAGTAGCATATGGTACTAGAAATATAGGTGGATGAGGTGCACATGATGATCATGATTCATGAGTTTTAGTGACAATGACCCCTTAGGTTCTAACATGGTCACAACCCACAAGTGGATGAGGACTAGATTTAGTTGGTGGCATGAGTATTCAGTCTACATAGGATACATACAGACCATATGGTAGTCATCATAGTGAGCCTTCTCTATAAATCTACAAGACAATGACGGGACTTAGTGACCCAGTCATATGAAGAGGTAACTCTAGCATGATATGAGTTCAAAAACCTTTTAGAAATGATTTCACTCTAGATACATTAAATAACATGTTCATCTAGGAGCTTCTAAAACTTCAATATGGCAGTATGACTGCGGCTACTTATTCAACAAGGTTCGCCAACCTCTCTCGATACTCATTGGATATGATGCGGAATCACTTCTTTCAGGCTCGGATATTTGATCAAAGAAATCATAGATACATTCTTGATAGTGTGATACTTATATTAACTACTACCTATGCTAGGGTTCTCAAGAATGCTTTGGTGGTCAAGAGTTTCTTGGATATGTAGATGTAGAAAGTTTTTGAAATTAATGGGAATAAAGGATTAGAGACTTCAAGAGCAGGGTGTTGACTATGGACTCGGTGGTCTGCCTATTTGAGATGTTTCAAGAGGAGGTCTTGGGATATAGGGTATACAATTAAGGTATCACATGAGGGATCCAGTCAACCTAGAGAGAGGTTGTTCTTATCTTGTGATGATAGGGGACGTATCACTTAGGATTATTTGACCCACCGTATGACTGATATAGTGATAGTGAATGGTCCACCTAGGGAGAGGCAGTGAAAGTATTAGTTATGATCTTGGGGAGTAATATAGGGAATATGAGTTGGGAGAGTAGGATGAGGTGGTAGATGTTATGAAATTTTACCACTAATACCCACAGGTGGTCCTCTCTAGGCTCAGGGAACTCAGTGATAGGGGTGGGGGAATCTGCAAGCAGTGGACTCTTATGACCCAGAGGATCCATGGATTATATGAGGTATTATCTTTGTATTTTATACCTTACTAATAATAAATTATTACATAGGTGAACGTCATTCCTTTATTTCTACTTAACTAGTTTGATATTTAGAGATTCTGGATAAGGCTATCGCCTGACCCTTATGCTTGGGGTCTGTTAATAGTGGTGAATAAATTTTCACACACTTATGTTGATGGTGTGACCAGACTCTTGGATGTAATTTTTTCTTTTGTTATCTCTTTTTTGAAGCAATTAGGCCTTATAATATCATCTTATATATAGAATGGTTATCTACATTTCATAGACAAATAGGCTATTTCAGGTGGAGGGTGTGGTGTTTCCATGATGATGGGATAAGGATTTCCTTTTTGGGTGAAAATGAAAGTAAAAAAGATAAGTATAGACTCATAAATAAGAGGCTACAACCAAATTTTCATCAGTTGGCTAGTATAACCCTTGGTCTAGTGGATGGCATGAGCTTGTATATTCCTACAATGGTGGCGGAGTACAAGGATTTGTCTCCTAAGGATGTGATAGGATTACCTTATCTCTTATAGATAGAATTCTTCGTTGACCTACACCTAGGGATGAATCTGATATATGTTACATCATATTATATGTATTTCATAGAGCTTTGTCAGGTGAGGGTTCAATTATAGGACCTATAGAGGAAGTTATTTGTCATACCTAGTGTTTCACCTTGGGAATCCCAAGTATTATCTCCCAGAAGGTGGAGTGATGCTTGAGGTTTTGTGTATATTATCATCTCCCAAACTACATGACTATAAAGAACAAGTTTCCACAACTGATGATCAATGAATTATTTAGCTAGTTGATAGGGGCATGATTGTTCATGAAGATTGACCTCATATCAGGATATCACGAGTTGTTAGTATGAGGTTAGGATATACTGAATATGAATTTATGATGTCATTATGTCCACAATGAGTACTTAGTGATGCCCATCTACATGAATAATTCCCTATAAGTTTTCATGGGACTCATGAACCAAATCATTCATCCTAATACTGGTTTTTGGTAGTCATAATTGACAATATACTAGTGTACTCAGAATTCTAGGAGTACCTTTCAAGACACATGAGAATGGTTTTGGACATACTCCATGATTACTAGGTTTATGAGAATCTCTCAAGGTTCTAGATCTGGATACTGAAGGTCCACATTCTGGGACATGTTATCTCAATAAATAGTATACCAGTGAACCTTGAAATGGTTGAAACAATGCTAGATTGGGAGCCACCCAATAGCATGATAGAGGTAGAGAGTTTCCTTAGGTTGGTAGGCTACTATCACATTTTCATACTCTATTTTTCATTGATATTATATTCCTTTATGGATTTCAATATAAATGGGAACACATTTATGTGGGTAGAGAGGTGGAAGAATTATTTCTAGGAGTTGAGGTAGAGATTGATGAGCATTGCCATATTGAGACTTCTAGAGGAGGTTGTCGAGTACATAGTGATCATTGATGCTTTAGGGACTAAGCTTCATTATGTTATGATGTAAAGGCAAGTCGTAGTATTCTCTCTAAATATTTTGTGACACTAGTTTATGGATGTGTGGTTTATTTTATATTATTACAAAAAGTGTCTCAAGTATATATTCTCTCAAATGGATCTTATATTGATATAGATTTGATGACTATAGTTCCTCCAAGACTACAACATTTACATTGCATATACTTTTTGGAAGGGGAATGTGGTATCAGATTACCTCATAAGAAGATCTTGTTCACAACTATTTATTGAGCTGTTAGAGTAGTTTTCCTTTTATAGTTATCCTTTTTTGATGGTGGATGGGGTAGCTTACCTCCCGTCAATGGTTTTCACCCCTCTTCTTTTATAGTCAGTCGGGGAGGCAAAACATGGGGATAATGACTATGATACCCCACGTAATCAGATATCCACTGGATATGATCTTGATGGATTTTATGAAGGTGGAGAACATGTCATTTATTTCAGGGGATACAGTATGGCACTACTGAAATTCTAAAAGGTGGTTCTAAGAGAGTTTCATAATTCTCTTTTGGAGGTATAACCAGGTGTATAGCAGATTTACTATGACTTTTGATGTCAGTTTTGGTGGCTAGGGATATATTAGTGAGTTGCAGAGTTCCTCTCTCGATTCCATACTTTTTAGTATATGGAGGATCAGAATCAGATTCTAATAGGTATATCCCAACCTCTTGTGGTTATAAATTGTAATTGGGATGATATATCCATGGAATTATTTGTGGTGTTACTATGTATGTCATAGCTAAATGTTGTAGTTTTTGTGATCATAGTATGAATTACAATGTTGACCCACTTCCAGGCTATCAGAGAGAAAATTTTAGTATAGTAGATGGGATGCCTCTTTACACAGGATATAGTATGACTCCACATAGTTACCTAGATGGTAATTTATGATCATGATTCTCACTTCATATCTCAGTTATCGAATGGATTGTAGGAGTATTTTGGGACTCAGCTTCATTTGAGCATATCATTTCACCCCAGAATAGTGAACAGACTGATCAGACCATTCAGGACATAGAGGACATGTTGTGGTCTTACATGTTAAACTTTGGTAGTAGTTGAGAGGATCACCTGCCATTGGTGGATTTTTCATTCAAAAAAAGCTACCATTCATCCATCGGTATGGCACCATTCAAGGCCATGTAAAGGTGATCCTATAGGTATCCACTACGCTGGATCAATGTAGGAGAGTAATCACTAATGGTCCCAGAGTTGTTGAAAGACATTATGGATAAGGTTTAGATCATCCATAAGTGGATGAAGACTACACAGATCCATCATAATTCCTATAAGGACTGACAATGGAGGCCACTGGAGTTCGAGGAAGTAGACCATGTGTTTACAAGGGTCTCACCTCGACATGGATTAAAATATTTGGTAAGGATGGAAAGCTATCTTTTAGAATCATTGGCCCTTTACAGATAATATATAGATTTAGTGAGGTGGCATACCCCTTAGCCCTACCACCGTAGTTAGATTGGGTATATGATATCTAACACATGTCCTAGATGAGGTGGTATCTGTAAGACCCATCACATATTATCGACTAAAGCGAGAAATAAATTGAGGATAGAGTAACTGTTTCTTAGTAAATGGTTGATATTTAGGATCAATAGGATAATATATTTCATGGGAAATAAATTCCCCTAGTGTATTTCTAGTGTAAGTAATTGAATCTTCAGTAGAGCACATGATTGTGGGAGACCCAGATGTGTGATCATCATGCACATCTATTTGTGTAGCCTTTTCTTTTTGATTTATGGGATGTAAAGACAAATTTTTTTGAGAATATAAAATTTTTAATTTTTCTATTTGTTTATTTAGAATATTATGTGGATTATTTATGGAACTAGTCACTGAAACGATGTGAGATTCGGACACTCAGTGTGTCCAAAATTAATTTTTAAAATATATTAAATATCACACATATGAAATTTTCCTAAAAAGTGGAATATATTATAAATGGAGGATATAATTAGAAAATTGTGGCTAGAATTTATTTTATATCTTGGATTTTAACCTAGGTTCTACATAACCTTGGGGCATGTCTGACGTTCAGTTTGGGAGCGGTCATGGGTTGAGGTTCAAATAAATATATTTATTTATTTAATTTTTCCATGACTTGTTATTTCCTATAAGTATAATTCCATGAGAAATTATAGGGTTAATACTTATAATCTTTGAGAAATTATAGAGATAATTGGATGCTCTTTCTCTAGAAAATGGAATCAGATCATTGATCGACGATTGGTGTGCAACATTATTTGAGGATCTCGCCAACGACAATGATGTAGGTTCATTCTTTTTCATCAATTGATACAACTTGATGTAGAATTTTGTTTTAAATGGATTTATTCACATTGATTTATTCCAATGACAAACATGAATAAATCAACTAACAAATTTATTCATGGATTAATCGTATTATGGGTATGGGTTAATAAGTGAGGAATTTGGGAGAATGTTTTATTTTTTCTGATCATTATCTATCATTATAAATAAAGTGAATAATGGAAAACCTAAACATGTCCTAGGATTGTTCATATTTGGTGTTTCTTGGATTTCTCCCACCATTCTTTATGTGATTATTGCTGAGATTAGTTTTGGTCAGTGGTTCACAAAATACAGAATAATCAATTGTTGTGGAGATTTTTCTTGGCATAACAGATTGTTATCAAAGATCCAAGATCTGATCGTTGATAGGATTGAGATATGACGATGTTGATGATAGATTAGTACATACATGTATGTTTTTTGGAATATATTGTGATGGTAAGGCTACATGACGATTGTAAAGCAATCGGGGTGGCCTGAAATTTGGTAACCTGTATCTATGATTTATAAATTTGATATGTGGAAGATATTACGGTGACAGAAACAAAGGAATATGGCATGAGATGAACTAGTGGGTTCTATAAACTGTGATATTAACATAGTGTAATATGGGATTACATAGTGTGAGGGTCCATGGGTACATCACTAGGGTTTTTGTGGAGAATATTGATGTCACACAAAATGTGACAGTTGTAACATAACATATGACCCTTATCTAGTGGCTCGACATGTACCTTAGAGTATACAAAAATATGAATGGGAATACAAGGGATTCAAAATTCAATATACTCAGAATCTTAAATGGTCACAGGAATTATCCATGATATAAGGGTAGGACCCAGTGTTGAAGGGACATGTTGTGGACTACAAGTAGATTCTATGTACTCCTTCAATGAAGGTTTCGATCCCTTATCATTTTCATCATAGCCAATTTTCATTACGGTGTTTTCCATTGATCCTTTCCCTAAATATATTTATGGAATCAATTCTAGTGTATAAGATGTGACCCCCCCCAATGAATTTGTTTCTTGGGAAGAGTTCCAAGAATCGATCCATGAGGCCCAGAGTGATATCTTATTTCATCTTCATTTTCATAGGTTGGGTTCTTGGTATCATTATGGTCAACACTACATGGGAATCAATTCCTATCGTAGATGTTTAATCTAGACTGGATTTTATATATACCTCATTGAATTGGATGTGATCCCTATCTATGAATCATTCTCTTCATACTTCCAATGTGTACTTCCTGCAGAAAGACTCGAGGAGAATGACATCTTGGATGGATTCCATGAGTTCAATTTGACTCATGGAGTGCATTCTCTTCGATGAGTGCTATGTGGAACATTCATGCAGGAATTCTAGGATGGAATTATAGTTGTGACTTTACACTTATTTGATTATTTTATTTATTTTTTTATATTCTGGTTATATGTGTTATGACATATACTTGTTATGAGTTGACTGTTATTCTAGATTTTATAATATTTGTGATTTCACTCAAGCTTATTGTGAGGAAAACAATGTGGAGAATAGTCTTTACAATAATGGAGTTAGTCAAAAAATTACATGGATGGATTACCTCCTAGCATATCTCATCCCATTGAAGAAAAATATTGTAATAAAATTCCCTCTTTAAGATTTTTGAATTATTTTTTTCTTTATCTTAATATATTTCTAATGATTCGGTCTTTTCACCGATGAATCAGTGTTCAAAAAAATATGATTAGAGATTGCAGGGTGCCCTATTAGGTATTTTTATAATCACCTCAGTGGGGGTTTTTCTCAAACACAACTTTTTTTATTCAAGGAAAACCCTTTAAAAGAATTATTAGATGGACAAGGACCATGTGAAGCTTAGGGAGATAGAAAGACTGAGGTGGGTTCTTGTGGTTACTTTGATAGCAGTCATCACTATCTATATTGGTTAGTCTTGTTTTTAGTTTATTTTTGATGGGACTGTATTTGATAGTTTCTACTTCCATTACTTGTTTTTATACAGTAATTGTTGGATTATTATATATAAATGCAATTTTTTAAGTTTTTTTACATTTCAACATTGTATGGGTTTGGATATGTGTACATGTGTACAGGTGCATTAGGCTAAGGCCTCCCATTAGATTGATATGCCTCTTGGTGTTGGTCCACAACCATTGAAATATTGCATATGGGATTAAAATACTCATGGTTTGGGCTGCATTCTGAGGGGTCATGATAGTAACCCTATAAATTCATTATTGAGAGAAAAAATTGGAAAAATTATTTTGACAAAAACATTAATTATATTTCTGAAATGATTATCATATATTTATATGTTCAAAATCATATGTTAATATTCATTATATTAATTCTTAAGTACATATTTTTTCTATAAATAAATATTTGTGGTCTTTCATGTTATTCATATATCATTATAATTTCATAAAACTAATAGTGTTTATAAAATCAGTATTTTTACTATTCATCCCCAAAATCAACTATTTCTGAAAAATATCATAATTACAACATAAGATAATTTCGACATGATTAATTAAAAATTAAAATTAATTTCATCAAATATAATTTCTAAAATAAGAATAAATTAGTAATAATTTATGAGCACAAAATGAAATAAAAACCATTTCTGAAGAAAATTTATTTTTGAACCATAAAATGAATTTAATAAAAATTTAGTACTTATTTATTAGGAATTAATAAATAAATTTACATTATATAAAAATTTATAAAATATTTTCCATAATGTTTTTATTTTAATTCATACAACAAATTTAATGGCTAGGTTAAAATTGTCACATTTATAGTATGTCGTAGATCGCTTAAAGCTTGATATTTCATTACAAGAAATCTATCAAGCTGATTATTATTTTAAGCTATATTTTTGTTATTGTAACATTATACCACCCATAAATAAATTGAATCCTCATAATAATTTTATCTCATTAATGAAGGGTTCAATATTTGAACATACTTATGTTGAAAAATGATATCATACAAAGGGAAAAATAAAACTTCTTTTTAAAAGGGGAGGTAGGAGATTTAATGGTTACTTGAAATAACATTCAATCAGTTTCCCAGATAAGGAGATCATTAGTGGGAAGAGAAAGTATGGATATAAAGGAGGGATACTAGTTTATACTTAATAATAGAGAGTGATATAGAATTTGATCATGAGAAAGATAATGACTACAAAACCATAAATTAATAAGGGATAAAGAAGGCCATCAATTCATAAAAAATAATGATAAGAGGATAAATTTTTTATTTCAACATCCCTTTTTTATAGTTGAGGGATAATTTCACTCTAAATATAGAACACTTGATAAAATATACTTATTTTAATTCTTTTAACTTTCTAATATATTTTTTCATTTAATATATAAATCAGTTTCCAAATTTGATTCTAATTATTAATTAATAAAAGGAATTTTTATTCTTAAAGTGAAAAAATAAACCTTTAACAGCTTATAATACCCATAAAAGAAAGTAATTTTCTTCCACATATCTATAAAAATTATTTTCCCCAGGTAAGATAATACTAAATATGAATAAACATTTTGGTGAAGTTGTAATACATGAATTCCAAAAACCTCAATAATAACATCCTTAGAAATGATACAATACTATGACCTTATATTATAATATCACTAGTCCAACATAGATTATTTTTTTCTTCATCTCTTAATTCTTAAATACTATAACCTAATTACCCCCCATAATTTTATAGTAAAAAAACTAGACATTGGAGACTTATTTCTTTCCCTTAGACTCATGTGCATGATGAAATTTCTTCAATTGTTGAGGAAAACCCTCATTACCTTCAAGTAAGTATCATAGAATTTCTTTAAAAATTATCACATTTTTAAATTTCAATCTTCCTTTTTCTATTTTTTAAAATTTCCATTTACATAGTGACGAATCATTCACTTTTTAATAACCATTCCCCTGAACATGTAAGACTTGAGGACCTCCTTCTCTACCTTTATGTATCTTGATACTCTACAATATTATGTTAAAAACATTTGAAAGAGTAACACCCTTTGAAATATTGGATTTATCCCACAAAAGAAACCTTCAATATTACTCTTTAGATTATGTACCTAGTAAGTAACATGCCTTTCTAATCCTGTAAACTTTGATTTATACTTAAAATCAGCTTCATCTTCCCTTTTCCCTAAATTTTAGAATTTTTTTTGGATCAAATCATTTCTCCTTTGAAATTATTTTTTCAATAAATATAACCTTAAAAATATTTCATTCTATACCCTATATTTCCTCAGTATCCTTAGTATTTTCAATCATCCTCCCCTATTTATTAGCATCTCTCTTTATGAAAAACAATTCTATAATAATATTTTCCATTTTATTACATCAAAAAGATCGAAATATATTTTCAAGGTACTCAATCCATTGATCAGTTACTAATAAATTTGTAGTTACACTAAAGTATGTTGGTTTCTACTAAATTATGTTTTCAAACATCATAGTACCATGCTTTAAATAAACATGTTGTTTCATATAGCCAAGATTACTAATCATAACATTCCTTGATATATTTTTAATTTTTATAGATCCCATCCTAGTCTTATAGAATTTTTTAGTGTGGGAAATCAATATATAATTTATGTGGATTAATTAATTTTCCATTCCTTTAGTTAGGAATCATTTTAAAATAATCTTTTAGATTATATTAGCTTATAAAATTATGAATCATAGTGTATAATAATAAAAAATTGAATATTCATCCATACAAAATCTAAAAATCCTAAGTTTAATGTCTTTGGAAATATCTTAAAATAATAAAAACATTTTAAAATCATTGAAAATGGTTCATAAAATGTTTGTGAATCATCCAAAACATATCCCCTGGGAGTGTCTATTCGGGTGTATAGTCTTATTTCCACTAATCATGCACCGAATTAAGATCAATTTTATACTCAAATAGCCTCTTTTTGGGTGTTTACCCCTACATTCATCTATACCATTACCATATCCACTTTCACATATCTTGATAGGGATGTAATTTATATCAAACCACACATTATCTACACCCATAAATATTCATGATATTATCCTAGGTTTAGAATTCTCCTTAGAACATGTCATATGGTTATGATATCTAATATATATTTTCCGAAATATAGTTCTTAGGGGTTATAAGAAACATATACCAAAATCAACTATAACAAACCCTACTCTATTATCCTTGAATTAAGAAATCACATCCCCATGGACCAAATATTTTAGTAATCCTGGGAAACTAAATTCGTGCTTTAATATCACATACCATTTAAATACATAAAATACCGTACAGTATTTTATGTTAAAAAAATTATTATTCCCTATAAAATTTCCTTAAATATCAATTTTATTACACTTCCTAACACCCTAGGGAATGGAAACAAAATAAAATGGTGATCTGAGATTCTAAGTAAGGGAATACAAATAGTGTAAGATATCATATAATAAATAAAAAATGAATAAAATGGTAGGAATAAATGATAATCAAAAAATTCTATATAAATAATATCATGATATTGAAACTTATCCATTGATATTATAACTATTTTAATAGTCACATAGAAATCAGTAAGTGATTTTATAATGATGGAATAATTCAAATCATATTAATCTCATTGGTAATTTTTCATGCCAAGTATTATACATAAATGGGTAAAGTATAAACCAAATACCAAACCCACTTTATCTCCTGAGATATACCAATTCATCGAGGTTATATGAAATTATGAGCCTCGTGAGTCCCTTAATAGTTCTAATGAAATAATTATATTAATTAGTAATATAACTTTATCAACATTCCAGAATAATCAAATAAAATTAGCTTTGGAATAACTAGTATATAAAATTTTAGTAAATTCTCCAGCCAAATTGATCATAATCCATCTAGAAAAATATGGTGGATGTTATAATTTGAGTATATCCTTATTAATGAATAAGATTTATCAGAGGATGTTGAAATGGATGGAAATACATTTAAAATATCGCCAGAACTGTTCTTAATGAAAATACCCTATTTATTTTGAATTCACTTATTAAAATAATTAAATTTACAAAATATTAGGAAATTAATTTTCTATCAAAATAATGATGAAAACATATAAAGTAATCATCAGGTCAAAGAATAATCATGGTTGCTATAAAATTCAATCATGTGGTAAGTGTTAACCTAGTGGTTTCATTCAAAACTAAAATAAAAAGTACATCATCTATAAAATACAAGGAATTCAATAATTTCTAAAAATAAATTTAATCAATAATTTTTTAATATTAAAAACATTATTTATTTTTGTTAAATATGGATATGGATGAAAAATATTCCCAAATGTATAATAAAATCAAAGTTGGTTTTCCTTAAGAAATATTTTTTTTGATTTTTGAGTAATTAAATAGAGGAAAATTATTGGAAAACATTTTATTTATAGAGACATCCAATGGTGAAGAAAATATATTATGCTTAAGAAGTAATGATATTATAATTCCCTCTATATAAACAAAAACATAAAAATTTCTGAATTAGGATGAGATTATAAAATAAACCCTTAATACATGTATGAAATTATTTTAAGTGATTTTAACAACATTTATAATGATATAAATACTTATAATATCATATCTAATCCTCTTATAACATTTCAACACCTATATATTAATAATTATTTATTAAAATAATCAAATTTTAGTGTTAACAGTTTCATATTTTAGGTATGTTTAAGTTATTGAATATTTTTCATGTTTAAGTCATATAAAAAATGTTAATCATGTTATAAATATCATATATATTCATTACACACATATTTAAAATCATATTTTATTGGAATAAATGAAAAATTAATCACATCACTTGGTGGAGTGGGTAGTCGACTCGTACAAACGAGCGACATTATCATTTTTTATTGGGAGGAAGGGTAATAAGGTAAATGATATATTATATTTATATAATAAAAATTATTTCATAAATATCATATATATTAAATAGTTAAAATTTATAACTATCCATATAAAGTATTTATGAAAACATAATTACAACTCTATGTAGATATGGTAGGTTATATGTACACATGAGTGATATTTTCATTTTCCATATAATAAAAAGGGAATGAATATTGTTTGTACCACAAGAATAATAATTTTTAATTTTATAGTAGATAATTATTTCATTATATTTTCCTAGTTGTAGAATATTTTAGTTATGTTGAAAAAGAAATAAAATGAAAATACTCTCTCCAGAGTTATACATCTTCTTTAGAAAACCACATTTGGATTAAACCTTAAGCCTTATAGGTTAGAATTTTTTTGAGACCAAAGCCTCTAGGTAATGGGGAGCACTGTGTTGAAGTCATTTAGGTATTTATTTGATGCTCTATAGTTATTAAAATTTTTATGAAGATAAGATAAGTTGTTCTATTTTATAAGTGAAGGAATGGATAATCATGGAATTACTTAAATAAATTTAATAATATAAAGTCCTTTTATTGTGAAAGTGGCTCTAAATTACCAAATATTCAAAAATTGTAAAGTAATGTTTCAAATAAAACAAGTAAATGAGGTTTAAGAAAAAAATGTCTGGTATATTGCAGCTTTATCCCTTTATTTTTAACCCTTTTAACCCATTTTTCCCTTAACTGAGGTGTTAAATATTTAAAATAATTGCTATTAATTATGAATAAATTAATTTCAAATTTTAACCCAATAATATTTATTATGAATAAAATATGGAATCCATTTTACAAGATTAAACTCATATATTTGGCTGAAATTACTTTAAATATAAGTTCACATAATGTAATAAATATTGTTTTCAAAAAAAATGTTTATTTTTAGAATAAAAATGATTTTACTATAAAATAAGGTATAATTTTGATTAAAATGAAATTAAAAGTTTTTTTAAAAACAAATGAGACTTATTTTTGTTTGAAATTAAACTAAACATTAAAGGAACCAAGTAAATTCTTGAATTATAGAAAAGAATGAAAAACAATTTAGATTTGGACAAAATATTTCTAAGATTTATAAAGTGTTAAGCCTGTATTTCTAAGTTTAAAATTATGATTAAATATGAATTATATTTTTTATTACAATTTTTTTCTATAAAAAATATTTTTTACATTTCTTGTTATAATTATATAATTATAACTTCATAAAAGTGACATATTTTTGTAAAATCTACAAGATTCACTATTCACCAAATAATCAACTTTTTTAAGAAAATATAAAAAATTCACACAATGATAATTTTGACATGTTTAATTAAAAATTTTATTTAATTTCATCAAATATAATTTTTAAAACTCATAAAACCTAATTATAATTTATGTGTTCAAAATAAAATAAAAAACAAATTTGTAAGAAAACATATTTTTATAGCACGAAATAACTTTACTGAAAATTGAGTAATTATTTATTATGTTGTAATAAATAAATTTTCACTATATAAAACCTTTATTAATGTGTTTTTGTAAAAAAAAATTCATATTTATACTTCTAAATTAATGGATAATTTATAATGGCCAAATGTATAGTATATCGCAGTTTGCCTAAATCATGGTGCTGCATGTTAATAAATATATCGAGATAAACACAATTTTAAAATATTATTTTGGCATGTTACACTTATTTTACTATTGTTAAGTTTAAATTCATAATAATTCATCACCCACCTTTGGTTTATAGTGATGGTGACTCAAATTGAACAATAGTTATTAAAAACTACAACTCCTTCCATTGAAAATAAGAGAGTTTTAAGAATCCTCCCAGTTATGTGACATAGGACTCACCTGTAAATATTAAATAACGTCTTAATTAAGAGGTGGAAATCGTGAACTAATATAGATGATATTATTTAGTACATTCACTTGTTATAAATTAACAACACTTCACCAATCAATCATTCATGTTCCATTGTATAATGGTTTGTCTAAGTGAAGCGAAAGAATGAATTAACGACCAAATAAAAAGTAAACCAATGAAATGTTGAATGAATTTAATCACATTCTACATTAAATAACATATTTCAATACTAATATTAATAGTAAAAGAATAGTTTTAAATTTTAATTTAATTTAAAAGAAATAGCAGGATCACCCTTTTTAGAGCAAACATTGATTATTGGATTATTGTTCCTTCATTATGATCAAAGAAATAGACATTGAGATTATAGAATTTAAAATAAATGAACTATAGTATTACTAATCTAGAATAAGACCTATAATTAATATGTTCACCCCTAATTTAAAAGATTTTTCTCCCTTATTTGTCTTTCAATGTGTTATTTGGATGCTCTAAATTAGATCCATGTGGCATGTATGATCCCTCCTTGAATGTATGAGGGAAGTATAGACTTACTTGATCATAATATATTTTATCTCCCCCAATTATTATTTAAAACCTATACCATTTTCTATATTTTTATCCCTATGAATCCTTCTGATTTTTCATAGACTATGTTCTCCCCTTACATTACCTGTCATTGGTTAGATAATTTAATCTCATTTTTTAATTCTTTAGGTAACATTAGAGTTTTTAAATAAAATATTTTATGGATTGATATTACAATATAAGGTGAATGAATCCATAGGATATTATTTGGGATTTGTTGTATTGGACATAAACACGAGCGGTGATATAGATTATATTGTTTCATGAATGAATTTTCATTTTACTCACTCTTCAAATTCAGTTAACTAGAAAATCTCAAGGTTGAGAGAGTTAAGTTGAGTTTCTAACATGTATTCATCCTAAAATTGTATTAGGTGATGATCATAGTATGTGTTGCTATTTTTAAGGAAACACTGATAAAGAAGACATCATGGGTATTCCCTTACATTGTGTTGAAGCTGGCATAGTCCTTGAATGTTGATGAAATATCCATTGAGGGGTGGATGTAGTCTCATAATGAAAAACATATAACTAAATTGTACTATGAATGTTATTTATGAATATGATGTGTGGTTTTTTTTCTTTATGAATCAATGTGAGATAGTGTTGTTGTACTGCATATTACTAAAAATTTGTCATAGGATACCCTATTTTTATGGTGTCTTCTCACATAGAGATGCAGGGTTTCATTGGAATGAAATAGAGTCTTAAAGAAACAAGTTGGATTCTATTTTTCCTATTGGTATACAATTAGATCCTAAAATAGAAAATATTGTCTTCATAATACTATGTCGGTTTATCAAAACATTCACATAATTTTTATCAGATTCAAAACATCCTTCTTCCATTATTTCCCATGTTCTATCCACATTATGTAATTCCAAAATTAGAATGATTATAAATAGATGTTATTCATTTAATCCCTAAATATTTTTTGATCAATAGTGATAATAATTTATATGGTTAAATAAATATTCTTCAAATTCTATTAAATGGGGTGTTACACTAAAAATATGAAATAATACTAGTTCCTAACATATGTTATTTAATAAAATGAATATTTTTTAGAAAAATATATCAAAAAAATATTTGTATGAATCATAGTGATATAATTACTCTTTCTAATATAGTTGATATCACTATTATTTATCATATTGTACACGTTCCATACATAATAATTTGGAAAATTTGGAACATATAATTAATAGTTCCATTATGTAACATTATGAATCCCAGGTACATAGTCTCAATTTTTCCATGTCATTTTCCATTTTAACATATCTTTTCTACAGTCAGTTATTTGTAAAAAAAATCATGTAGTACCTTACAAGTAGATGCTTGATAAGAAACATTGAAACAAATATAGTGTTAATGAATATTAATATTCCTATTATTAAGAATATATATAGTTATACCATTAACCCTGAGTGTATCATGATCTACCACATGAACTTTTTATATATTTATATTTTAAGTCTAATGCTCATTTTTATATACTTGATATATGTTTGCATCATTTTTTCTGGTATCTATAGAAATTTCCATCAAATTATAATATATACTATGGAATATTTCCATAATTCATTCCCTGAAAGGATATAGAATAAGGATATTTCCTTTATACCTTTTAGATTAAAGGATTTAAATAGTTATAAATGAATTAAATCCAAAATAGTGAAATTGTCTAATAAAAATCCATAGGTTAAGATGGAGTGGAGGATAGATTTAATTAATTAAATAATAGAAATTAGTAAACAAAACACTTGAATTTTAATAATAGTTTATAAATATTTATTCATACACTCTTAACATCCTATATACTATTTGACAGGTGTGAATCAGAATATATCTTGAATTTTTTATGAGATAGAGAAACCAATTAAAACTACCATTTAGAATAGTAACACAACTAAAAAAACTTATACTTTTTATTCAGGTAAAAATACAAAATACAAAGATATTTACCTTTTATAGAGGTATAACCAATACAATGATAAATTTTTTGGGTAAATTGAAAAATGATAACATTTAATAAAAATAAATATAAACATGAAAACAATATGAACCAAATTATATATAATGAATTTCAGTTTTATAAAACGACAAAAAAAAATTTCCTATAAGGGAATTTTGTGAGAGATACCCTGAGGGGGGGAATCAGGGTATAGAACTCATTATAACATAACATTATCATTAGGCTAACACTACCCTAACGAAAATTATCCTCATAATTATTAGGGGCACCCTTTAACTCTCCCTAAGATGTTGATCCAACTTTTATCCTTCTTATCTCTATCCCCTAATCAGTTTGTTTAATTATTAATCCACCCAAAGTTAGCAATTTATATTATGTAAAATGTATTTAGAAATGTGTCGATCCACTAAAAAACAATAAATAAACTATTTGGGGTTGGGTTTTGTCTAGGACTAGGGTCACTCCCCTTAAAATATTTATGGGTAGCTTATTACATTCTAATGATTTTTTCCTAAACATCATCTCCCTTTTCTTACTCCCAAAATAATGGATAACCACCATGGCATGTAGGATAATTTTAAAAAACTCCATTGTCATTGTTTCACCAAAACATAGATGGGTTACTTTTATCTCCTTGACCTTCTCCTTCACATGTCTTTTGTTAACATCACTCGAACAAAATTACATTTCCATGGGACATCATAGAAACTCTCTTTTCGTATTTGGAAAGTTCTTAAAGTAATTACAACACCAACTACACTTTATTATAGTATAAATATGAAATTCATATCCCTGTATAAAATATAACAGATCAACCTTATTACCTCTTCATTTTAATTTTATAATACTCTCTTCATTTATAGAGATAAAAATAAATATAACTCTAGAACTTCAATTTCTATATATCTAAATAAATTCACTATATTTATCTAGTTAAAGATCATTAATTATCCATGGGAAAATACACCCTCAAAATCCTATAAAATCAAATTCAAAATCATCTAAATATCTCATTTAATTAAACGTTAATATATCCCACTTAATTTCTAGATATTCCTCCTAAAATATAAGAAATTAGTACATTTTATTTCACTAACTCGACTCCTCTTTGGCGTGGTCATTATCACCATGACATGGAACCTACCACAACATGTACCTCCATGACCTACAGCCATTATTTTAAAATCATACCCTTGAAAATTTTTATGTTGATAACTTCAAAATAATCAACTAAAATTCTATAAAAGACATATCATAATGATTACCATGTCATAGATCATCAATGGAAAAAGTAAACTAAAAAACCCCCAATACCACTCTAACCTGGCTCATTTCTTTTTCATCTTCAAAATCCTGATACTTGAAAACCCTTGGGCCATGAAAAAACGGTTCCCTATAATCCACCTTCATATGGTCCTATAAAATTAATCCATGACAAATAATATGCCTATCGTGATCCTACACATTTCCAATACTAATTTTGGGAATCCATTTTAGTTCCCCCCGTGATGTGGAATCCAATAGTTTCCTACTTCACTTGATGTCCTGATATAAAATACCTTATTCATTATCTTTGAAAAAATTATATATCATCCAAGATATATGGAATATAAAAAAAAATCTTCCCTTTTATATTTTTCACTTAAAAAACATTCACCTTGATTATTCCTTCCATAATTCTTGAGTTAAAGTTCCCTATTTTATACAAGGATCCTTCTAGCTCAAGATTCCTTACACCACAGTGTGGGGTACAATTTTTCAACTTTTTTTAAACCACCCAGATGTAGATATCATTACTCAGAAGTGGTTGATCCAATTCCATTCTCTTAGCTACCTTCTATACTTCTCTGACCTTTCTATTTCCATTATGGGTCCTTGTAGATGTTCTTTACAACTTTTAGATTAACTCTAAATGTTGAAAAATATTGGCTTATACTCCTTCAACATATTTTCTAGATATTTGGAATGAACCAAAATCTACCTTATTTGATCAACTTAATAGTTCACATTCCAAAACCATATTATTTCTAGATTACTTCTAAACCTTTCAAATTTTAAAATAATTGAAAATATGCTTTATTACTTTGGTTACAAATAAAACCACCAATGTGTTTCTAATAAATACTCTAGAATGTCTCCCATTGACCCAACAACCCAATTTCAACATTGGTGTGCCTAAAATATCACCCTTGTGATTTTTTTGGAAACAACATCATAAATCCAAAACATCTTCATGTCATCATGTTTCTTTATACACCCCATTAGAGGAGTAATCATATCAATGAATTCATGATGCTTCCTACTCCCCATTTGACATCAAATCCAAGGAATACAAATTTCTATGAAAAACTACCACTTATTATAATTTCCTCAGTCATATTGATATTAATAAAAATGAGATCATGATCTTATTCACTTGAAATATTTATTACAGATACCACTTTATACCACTTTTCATGATTCCATTTTTCTGGATGTTGGAACTACAACTTGTAATTTATTATAGATAGTAAAAAACAACTATTTTTATGGAATTATACCTATCCATAGCTGATGATCATAGGGGAATCATAAATTGTCCTTATCACCATTTTTCAGTACAATATTTACATAAAATTATTGAAACTAAGATTCATTTTTGACATTATACTTCAACATTCCTATAAAATCGATAACTATTTGTAAATCATTTTTCATTAATAGATACCACTTGTTAAATAATACTTTATATGTGGTATTTTAAGATCTATAAACTTCCCAAATGTGGTTATATCCTAAAATAATTTTAGTTAGTATTCTTAAATCATAATAGTAATCCATTAACACAACCTCTAATCCTACTAAATTAGAAAATGGTGTGAGAAATAAGAGATAAAAATAATAGCACCACATCAGTCAATTTCACTCACTTATTTCCATAAAAAATAAAATAAATCTTTTTAGACACTACAAAAAAACTTTTCCTATAAAATCATCCATACAATAAAAATACCATTAGTGAATAAGCATGAATTACCAGTATGTGAGTCATATAGAAATGTTTTTATATAACATCTCAAAAAACCGAAATCTATTCCAATTATCAAAACATATACAAATCGTTAAATAAGATTGATTCATTCGTACCCTGAGTATATATTCTTGGTTAATAAGGATACAACCATTATATCATTATCTCAAAAATATCCTTGACTTATTTAACTTCATTATTTAATTTATAATAAATATTTAGCAAGAAATTCATCCACTTAAATGAGATTTTATTATCTATAAATTGTTAGTTGATATCAAATGTTAAATCAGTTGTTATATTCAAAAAATATATATCATGAAAATATATTTTTACTCCTATTAATTTATTATTGTCTCTTCCATATTCTTGTATTCACTTCATGTCTTGATACCAATTAATCATATTTTTATTGAAACCAACACCTCAATTTGATATTGATACCAATCATAATACATATTGTATGTTACCACCTATATGATACCACTTTCCATTGGATAACATGTGACCATACACCTCTTTTTTAAATTTTTACTTCAATAAGATACCACTTGTAATTATAACCATATTCAATAATAAATTCATATCGTTCTATGATTCCACTGGAATTTTTATGTCGTTTCCCCATTGACTGTATCTCCAAAAAAACTACAATAATATAATAATTATTATGTAATTTTAAATATATAGGAAGGAAGGACCTTTAAAATTTCTCAAGTTTAGGAACATAGTAAGTCACTTTGGACACAATTTTTATTTACACTTTATTTATAATTATATCCTCAAATATGAAATGGTTTTGATTGACTCAAACTTTGTTTCAGTCCCCTTGATCTTGTTTTTTTCTTTATATCCTAATTCAAAATCATACCTTCCTTGGGAATTCATTCCAAGTAGGATCTCTTGGAACAAAACTATTTGTATTTCCTTTTATAAACCATCTTTCTACCTTTTTTATCTATGAAAAAAATCATTATGTTTCTCAATATATACCTTTCCTTGGGTTACTTCTTCGATATGAGACTTTTCAATTTCAGAAACATGTGCACTTGTTTCTTATTTCCAAATCTTATTGTTATCTTTTCATGATACTTTTTGTTTAGTAAAATATTTGATAATTATCTTGAAAACTTGTATACTAGGTATATCCTCCTCAATAAGACCTTGAAATATATATCTTAGTGAAATATATGAATCATTGTATGTGTATCAGTTTTCTCTTTTAACACTAGTCAATCCCTTTACGAGATATTTACCAGAGACATGGTTATCATAGTAAGAATTGTTGTAATATATTTCATACACATGTTTTTTAGGTTACTAAATCTTCATAGAACTTATAGAAACTTTATAGTAAGATGTATAATCCAATAATTGATATAATAAACTTGAAATATGTCCATGCATTCTATAGTAAAATTATATTTTATCAAACCCTCCTTTAGAACTCATCCATTGTCCTTACTTTTTATAGGTACCTTCATTATTGTTGTTCTAGTACTTCATTTTTTTTCCATTTTCTTGGAAACTTCCACGGTTCTTTTTATCTCAGGCCTTACTGGGGTTCCATAATGGCCAAGTCTAGGTTTTCCCATGGAACAAGACCTTTGCGACATAAATATTATTCCATGATTCCCCTCCAATAAAAAGTAATTTATATTCATCAACTAGAATATAATAAAATATTAAATATAAATTATCTTTTTATAACTAGTCATCCCTTAACACTTGATTATTCCACTTACTATTCAATTGATATTAACTTATAATCTAATTACAGGATCTTTTTTATTTTTGTGTCAAGTTAGGCATTAATATCTTCCTTGAGTATCTCTCCCTTATCCATATCATACTCTAACTAATTATAATGATTATATAGCATGTAAAGTCCCTCCATTATCTTTATGTTCATCCATGAAATGGAATTTTTAATGATTAAATTATCTTATTGTATACATTTTTTCTCCTTGATCAGATCTGTTAGTTGTTTAACATGTTCATCCTTCTTATCATTTAGGTACTTGACTTTATTTTGAGTTCAATAACTTCTCCTTAAAACTAAAACTAATATTATATACTATTGAAGGAATCTCCTAAAATTTATTATCTTGGGAATCATTAATTTCTCTTTGATCCAATTTTACTATTTTCTTGTCCAATATTTTCATTATTAAAACATAAATATTTATTTTTTTTTATAAGGATCTCCTATGACTTATTCTCTCATTCCATATTTATGTTTTATTTTTGAATCCCCTAATATATATCCTATAACAATTGGTAGATTAAAATTTTGGAATCATCATCCTTATCGATAAATCCATCTTCATATGGGATATGAGGATCCTTAAATAACTCTACAATATCATTGAATGAATTAATAAATTGACAATCAGAATCATTCGTACCTTCCTTTTGAACGTATCTATAATCTTCTAACTAAATCAAAATTTTCAAAAAAAAAAAACAATTCTATTATGTAGAACCCTCTTGTGGTTTTTCTTATTCTTCAAATTACTTACCATATGCATGGTACCAAAAAATTATAATGGAAGATTAAAACTAAACTCCTAAAACCAATATGATCACCTAAAAGAAACATAAATCCCACAAAAGAAACCTATTCTTTGAAACCACTTATTATGACCCCAATGGAATTTAGTGATAAATTCCCTGATGGGGGTGAATTTTATTATGGAACTCATTCAAAATTAATAATTTTTCCTTTATATTATGACTCCTCTAATAGATATTGAAATCATAATTAGTACAGTCACCCTTTACTTCTTCTTAATTAGATGACTGCATTGTTACCCTTCTAATATTTAACCCTTGATAAGTTTTCTCCATGATTACTCCACTTGCAGTCATGAAATTACAACATGAAAAATATAAAAAAACATAAACACATAACATAATGATTATACTTATTTAACTCGTATAGGGTTGATCAGAGGATCATATAATTTGAAACATGATAATGCACTGGAATCTAATAAACTTTCTATATTATGGTGGGTTTAGTCTAATCCTAGGTTCAATCCCCTTATAAGATTTAGGGACATCTCACTACTTCCCATGGATCACTTACTTCACTCCATCTCTTGATTTTAATACTATAAGAAAGGATTACTCATTTTCCTTATAGGTAAATATAGAACCACTCCACTATCACTGTTAAACAAAGAATAAATAGGTAGCCTTAGAATCCAAGAGCTTCTACTTCATAGGTTTTTTTGAACATCACATGAATAAAATCACCTTTCCATGAGTCATCATGGAAATTCCTTCTTCCTATTTTGAAGTTATTCAATGAGTTCCAACACATTCTTATCTTTTTTACAACATATATCTAGATTTCCTACCTCAATACCAAATATATAAAATAATCCATAATCCCTATATTTTTCCATAGAAACAGACTCCCTTCACATATAAATATATATATATATATAGCTCTAGAACTTCCTTTTCTCTATATCTTGAGAAATCAACCATGTTTCCATAGTTAAAGAACATTAATCATCCATAAGATAATCCTTTCATTAAATAATTATAAAATATAAATAAAAATAGTCTAAATATCTCATTTAATTCCAATTCAATATGTTCTATTTAATTATTATCTATTTCTTTTAAATGATAGTTACATTAAACACATGAGTCTTCTAACTTGACTTTCCCACAGTGTGGTCATTAATACCCTAATGTTGAACCTTCAACCAGGGGTACCTCTATGAAATGTTACCTATGACTTCCACTCATGCCCAAAAAACATTTCACATAAATTACTTTACAGTAATCCTTTGATTAGATCACCATGAAAAATATAGTGATAACCATAGCATAGTTCTTCTCCAAAAAAATACCTTTAACAACACTCACCTTTCTGATTTCCACTTCATCATCTAAATCATGATAATCAACATACCATATACCACAACATTGGGGTTCTCCAATATCCTACTCCAACTTTTCTTACAATAGTAACCCATGATAACCAAAATTCCTATAGTAAGCCTCCCTAAATTCAGTAGGGATTCTAAAATCCAATTTAGTGTCTACCATAGAGTGTTCTATATTAGTTTCCCATTTTTAATAATCTCTAAAAATAATAACATTATATATTAACATTCAAAAACTAACACATTATCTGATAATATGAATATAGAGAAGGGTTTCCTTTTTCCATTTCCAATAAATTGCCTTTGACCTTGTATAATGACTTAAAATGACCATGTTATAGTTCCCCATTTATAAAAGGACTCTTCTAGATCAAAAAATCACACACCATAACATTGTGAAAAATTGCCCTCATTTAAAAACTACAGTGTAATGGTTATCTTTCCCATAACATGTTTGATCTTGTATCATTCACCTATATTCTTTCAACACTTATCTGGCCTTCACATAACCATTTAGGCTTCTTGAATAATTCCTTCATGACTTTTGTGTCTCCATTAAAAGTCGAATATATTATAGAATTATACTCTCATAAATATAAAATCTTTTCTATATCTTTGAAATGAACCAAATATATCTTCATCTGGATAACTTCATAAATTCACATTCCTGAACCATAATTATTTCATATAACTTTTTAAACATTACCTTTTATGTATTTTTCTTTAGTAAATCTAGTATAAAAAATTTATCGCAGTTTCATTACTTTGGTTTCTAATAAAACCACCAATGCATTTCCAATAAATCTAATAATGTGTTTTTGAAAAATCAAACACTATAAATTCATCATGGAGATTCCCAAAAAATCACACCTGAATGTTTTTTATTAATAATATAATAAAATTGATATTTTATAAGAGTAATTATAGTGATCACATTTGAGAATTCATTATTCTTTTATCTGGATCCATTCTTTCTCCTAATATAGACTCATCAAGAAATAATTATTTCATCCTTTTTAAGGATTCCATGGTCTTCGATCAATGAATATATCCTCATGGTTTATAAGTAATGAAAATATATTTTGAATAATTCAATGTAGTATTATTCACATTTCCATGATTAATAATTCATTATATCCGTGAAACTAACCATATAAGACACATAATTGTGTTTAATTTAGATTTTAATAATAATTATTACATTTTATTTGATTCACATAATAATTTATTATACATCCAATTTTTAGTATTTTTTTTCATTGGATGTTGTATAATAGTGGTTATTGATAAGTCATCGGGAATCCATTTATTACCACATTAATATACAAGACACTAACTTTTCATAACTTCTTTCTCAAACCTTTGTCATCCATGGTGCATTATTATAGTAACACTTCCTTAAAAATATTATAAAATAACATTAACTTCTAATGTAGAATTCATATACTAATCTGCATTACATCTAACTTGTAAATTTATTTTACCACTCTTAAGACTATCATATTCTTATATGGATGTTTTATATCAACCTAAATTTTATCAATGTTTGATGTGCTAGTATTGGGTTTTTAAAGAAAATACTTGGTAAAACATTATATTATATCATATCATATTTCTTGTAATTATTCATCATTTTCACTCAAATCCTAATTTACTACATTTAATTCAAGTTTCAACCTTTCAATTTCATAAAAACATACAAACAATATTATATGAACAAGATTAAGAGTATTTGGTTTAGTTCATAAAAATATTGAATTGAAAAAGTGTCTATCAAACTAATGAATTGCTGAATTAAAGGATCAAAATTATAAATACTCCACATTGAGTATATAACCTAATCCAATAACCCCTATAGTGTTGGTTATGATTTAGTGTAAGGTGGTGAAATAGATTTTATCCAAAATAGTAATTCCTTACTATCCAATATGGGTAAATATATTTTATTTTCTTAGAAAATTTGAAAAAATATACAAACAAAATATAAAATAAAATTTATGTAAATCCTAAATTTTATTATTTTAATTATAAAAAAGGTCTTATTGGTACATGAATCCAATGAACATGTATCTTTAGGTATAATAAGTTTTGTTTAAAAATAATAAGGATGGTTAATTAGGTATTTTCAAAGACAATCAATGGTTAATCTAAATGGTGGTGAAGAACCACAATCCCATCCCAAGGATGGAAGAATAACATAATAAATTAATAGGAAATTGTTGGTTCTTGAATATGGATTTATGATTAATGTATTATTCTATTCTTATAATTTTTAAGGATGTTTAGAAGATTTCATTGAGGTGTATCTACATGCATTTTGATTTTATAGTGATTCCCTTTGGAGTCATGAATGTTTCATCTGTATTCATGGGGTTGATGAATTTAGTGTTTCTTTTTGGATATGAAGATTAGTATATCATGGTGTCTATTGATGATATCTTTATACCTTTGGGAATATAAGAGTTTCATGAAAATCATTTTAATATTTCCATAGATATCGTTTAAAATATATAAAAAAACATCAAACTATCCAAGTATAATTTCCTCATATATGAGGTCAATTTTGCTGGTCATGTCATATCATAATTGAGTGTAGTGGCTGATTCATCAATAATATAGGTATTTGTTTATGAGGAATAACCTATGGACCTTACAGATGTATATATTTTTCTTTATCTATAAGTTATTATTTAATGTTCATATCTAATTACTCTTAAACTACAAAACAATTGACTAAATTCACTAATTATTATATGGATTTCAACATGGACAGATCAATGTTAGAAAACTTATGATTACATGAAGGATAGTTTTATTGGTGATCTTATTCTATACATGCCTATGGAAGGATTCATCTATACATTTTATTCTGTTTCTTCCCACCATGGTCTGGGATGTATGTTGATGCAAAAAATGGGTTGTAATCTGATAAGTACCTAGATAATTACATACATTTGAATTAAGTTGTGTCATCAATGATATTACATTTTTGGATATGGTATTACCATTTAAGATTTAACAACACCAACTTACTAGACAGTTATTTTGGGTTAAATTATCAAAAGATACTTTGATATACCTTCTTTTATCAGGATCAAAATTTTTATCATTGTATATGATTTTAGTTGTTTTAGAACAATGACTACATGTTATATTTTTATCAAGGGAAATGTAATGAGGAAGCTAATTCATTGAATAGGAATATGTAAAGTGATATTTTTTATAAAGCTAAAGATGAGTATAGGATGATAAATGTTGTAAAGACTCGATAATTTAGATCCTTTAAAATTAATTCTTTGTTATGTATCATGTGTTACATACAACACCTAGCATAGATATTCCAAAAAATATTGGTGATTATTATTAATAAAACTATGATAATCCATATATGATAGTAAATTTTTTAAAATTATCACCTTTATAGGATAAATTGTTAATATGATTTAATAATGAAAAATGTTGTTTTCAATAAAAGTAGTTTTTGTTATATTTTTTCTTTTATATTAAAATAAAAAATTAAAAAATGTTATAATTATAATTTTATAGAATAAAAATCATTTACTATTTCATTATTTAATAATTATCCTAGTATAATTATATTGATTTTTTTAAAAGTTTGATATTTAGTCGAAAAATACATTTTTCACAAAACATTTAATATTTATGATATTATCATAATTTAAGAATGATCTAAATATTAGAAAAAATTGGTTATTATATATGAATATAATTAATAAAATTACACATTTTAAAATGTTCTTTAAACTTATCAAACCCATGTCAAACTTTTTTATAACTAAGGTAAAATATTACTTTAATAAAAACTTTTTTAATTATTTTCTTTTAATTAAGAATTTTCAAGGTTATATGAGATTTTTTATTAATATCAAATTCTTTAAACCGTTTATTTTAATGATAATAGATCAATTTATCCAATTAAAATAAATAACATAGATAATATTTTTTATATATAAATTTATTTCTGAAAAACTTATTTTTCTAAAAAGCCCATTTTTACATGATTAAGTGTGTATATTTTTAAATTATATTTATATACATTTAGAAAAATGATTTAAAAATTTTAAATCAGTAGGTTGAAATTAGATAAAATTGGTCAATATTAATTTTTTCATTAATGTTAATTACTATGGAAAAAAATAATTACTATGGTAAAATTAAATTTGGGTAAAAGTTGAAATGTTATAATAAAAATATTTTTAACACTCTAGGTAGTTTTAAAAATTATTGTATGTAGATAATATAGATCCAAACACACTTACCCTCTAATTTTTCAATTTTTGAGCCATCTAACATTGAATATTAACACTACACTGTTGAAAATGTAACAGCTACATGCAAAACTACCATTCACTTCAATTATAAAAAGATAATACATCCACTACATAAAGACTCACCTTACATTAAAATTTATCCTAAAAAATATTCTATATTTCTCATACTAGAACACTCTCACATTTACGAAATCCTTAAATAACTATTATTTAACATATTTGTCATGAACCGCCCCTCGGGGCCCATGCTGTGACTACCCCAAGCCTGCCTTAAATAGGATAGGGGCTGGAAACTAGTACCAAAGGAGTAATTCCCAAAACCTGGGAAGGCATTGCCTTTATAACCTGTAACACACACACAAGAAAGCACACAGCTGGATGAAACCCTAAGTAAACTATATAACAAAAGAGTTCTGAAAGTAAAAGGGTCCAGAATACAAACCCAACTATATAGTAAAAGTACAAATGAAATGCAATACAACTGATGAAAAAGAAAAGACAGCTACTAGATCGTCCTCTGAGGTTCCTACCTTATGGGTAGGTACACATCGTCTCCTCAGCACTCCACATCCATCTTTCTCCTCTGTGTACCAAAAAGACGTATGGTCCACCTCCGGGTACCATCCAATCCTAGTAATCTCAACCTCAGTTAGCATTGTTCGTCGTCTATATCCAACACAACAACGTGCGTTCATAACCCATGCAGGGGTGAGTATAATGATACTTATTAGGGACCCTGAGACTCTCAAGGTCTCACAAAATCCATAAAGGGTAACCCACAAAGAATAAAATCAACAGATAACCCTACTCAGGTATATGCCCATACAAATACCTATGTTATTAAGTAATCCATCTCAATCCTGAGGAAAATACAATAGTACTAACTCAGCGCAACTAGGATTTTATTTTAGGGTTAGTATCAAGTAACATCCTCAGTCACATTATCGAATCCTTGGATGTTGTATAACTCCTACTAAATCGAGTGCAGTGAGCATACCGTGACCCGAAGTGTGCTTCCCACTAACCTTGTACTGCTGAGGTACTCCTCTTATCGAGTATCGTGCGTTTGTTGCGTCAGACAGAGGCACTCCCCACCGTGGGTCTACCGCGTCACCTAGCACACTCTCCCTCATAGCCTGTTGACGTACTCCTCCTGTCGAGTACCGTGGATCTGTCGCGTCACCAAGTGCGCTCCTCCACCTTGGGTCTACCGCAACACCATGGTGCTACCCACTTGTCTAGTAGAGTCACTCTGAGTCAAACGGTCAGCAGTCGTCAGGTCTCTGCACTACGCTCGCTCGTCTTCGAGAGGATCTTCTCCCTGAGCTACCGGTCGATACTCCAATTGTCACAAACTCCCATAAAGAAGTATCTCAATGGTCTACCATGTCTTAGAGGTCTCAACACAATAGATAGAACGTCAATCGGACATCCAATCTGTGAGATATTATCCTTTTAGTACCGGGGACCCAGTTAGATTCGTGCACGATCCAACCTGATAGTATCTCAACTATTATACAAACTCCAGTGGGTTATTCTCAAAGGGACCTTCATGCTCGAATATTATCAGTGTCGCTGACAGTTCGTCAAACGAACGTCTAAAGACAAAGATATGGCCCAAAGAATGTAAAGGGTCATAGTGGGCCTGGGTCCGGTCTGACCCGGTCAGACCGACCCGGACGGACCCTATTTGTGCTGACCCAGTTCGGGTCAACTCGGCCTGACCCATTGGTTCTAGCTCAACCCATTGGGTGGGCCATCCCATTGGGTTTGGTCCGGCCCACTGGGCCCAGCCCAGCCGACCATGAGGGGCCATGGACCGTTAGGACACGGTCAGGCCACGAGGGCATACACCAGCCATGAGTCGTCACGAGTGAGTTTCCGCCCGGAGGGCGCCATGTGGGCGGCTGGGCCTAGACGGTACTGCGAGGGTGGCTCGGCCTGGGGCATTGGTCCGGTTCAGCCGGGGCTCCGCGAGTGGTGCAAGTAGCTCGAGAGGTCGGGGCACCTCGAGGGGCGCGGGCGGCATAGGAATCTGGGGCACCATGAGTGGCGTGGGTGGTAAGGGAGGTCGAGTGCCCTAAGGGGTGCGGGCAGCTTGGGTGGATGGGGCACCATGAGGGGCGCGGGCGGCTCGAGAGGTCAGGGTGCCGCGAGGGGCGCGGGCTACACGGGAGGCCGGGAAGCCGTGAGGGCGGCTCGTCCCAGGGCTTGGGGTCAGTTCGGTTGGGGAGCCAGGAGGGGTACGGGCTGCTCTGTTTGGCCTAGGCTCCATGAGGGGTGTGGGAAGCTCGGGAAGTCGGGGTGCCATGATGGGTGCGGGCGGCTCGGGAGGTCGGGGTGTCGTGAGGGCATCGTGGGTCTCATTGGCCGCGGGTAGTAGCATTGTTCCCTTTGTCACCTTCGTCGTCTTTGTCGCATTCTTTCATTCCTAAGAACACCACAAAGAAAAACGACAGTGGGGTTGGGCCGTGTAGGTTTATCCCGCACCCTCCGCATTTACGGTGGTCGCATTTGGCTCAAGAAATGATTCTTTCCCAAACCACAAAAAGAAAACATGGTAAGTATTATAATGCAAATAAACACCCTACCTTGTTAATTTATGTTGGTGTGGGAAGAAGTACGGACGTCGGTTCTTCGTGGATGAGTACATCCCACGTCATAATTATTCCCGAGGAAGAAGGTTGACCGAGGATAGCGTTCAACATTGTTGGAGTGTTCTTTGTTGTGGAGGGCATTCTTCATTGGAGAAAACATTATTCATTATAGAGCATAATCCTCCATGTTCTGGGTGTCGCGTCACATTACCAATGTTTCATCACTTGGTGAAGTCATCCCAAATCCTCCTCCCAAGCTCCATATATATAAGCGAGGGGGAAGGGTAGGTAACGATCATGGAATTTATGATGGATCATTTATTAGGAACCTTCCAAAATTCCTACGAAGTTGTTACTTAAATTTAAAAGGGAGAAATCCAATTAATTAATGTTGGAATAATTAAGTGGTGTGTTGGCACAATTTAATAGTTTGTGCGTTGGAAAAATTTATGGTGGAGGATGTCAAGAGGATCCTTGACATTAATGAGAGGATTTGAGAGTTTCTCTCAATTAAAAGGGAGGTTTAATCCCGGTTGATCTCCACCACCATAACCTCTCTTGGGAGGTTAAGGTATAGTGGTCCCCACTTCTCAACTTCTACATGTAGGATAAAACTCCAGTGGTCCCACCTCTACAATATTCACATGGGGGATTCAAATAAAAATAAAATGTTTGCACAATTTTATTTTTATTTTATTCCTTCACGAAAAATCCAAAAACTAACTTTCAGCCTAGTCCAAATGTCATTGAGGTAACAGTCTCCTAAAGAAAATACAGGCATTGTGTGTTCAATGGTGCCCTCAGATTTCAATTCTGAGCATTGGTTTAAAAGTAATAAAAACCTGCTCATATGTTGACAGAACGTACCCGAAAAAAATTTCATAATATTATTACTAGACACCCTTGACCTGCGTCGGTCGAGGTTAGGCCCTTCCCAAGTGAAACACACCCCAACTAACCCAACGGTACTCTCAGATTTCCAATCCGAGTAATCGTTTAAAAATTATAGATTTTACAATAAAATAATTTTTACTTAATTATTTTATTTACGGCCAAAAACTAACGTTCAATGGTGGAATGTGCCAGCCAAAGTTTGTATATATTTAAATAAAGCATGACTTCATGAGTTCAGCGGTGGTCTTGGATTTTTAATCTGAGCTACCATTTTTGAGTTATATGCATTAGAAAAATAAAATAATTTATTTAATTATTTTATTTACGGTTATGCCATTTTTGGGATTTCTCATAGGAGGCCTGTGACGACTAAACATAAGTCGTTCTTAGGATAAAATTTTCATCCTAATTGCAACGGTGCCATCATATTTCTGATCTGAGTAATCATTTAAGAGTTATTCCACTTTTTTAGGAAATGTTCTTAAGTGTGCTAATTAGATCATAACAAAACTTCAACGGATCATTCCAAGCACTCCATGCCTCTAAATCGAGAACCATCATATTTCTAAATCTTGAAAAATTCCCTTGTAATAAAAACAATTACATGGAATTTCCAGGTCTTTACATTCTCCCCACCTCAGGGCATTGCGTCCCTGAAATCCACATTACCAAAACTAGGAAAAACAAGTGGGGTTACTGAGCACGAATCTGATCCTCCCACTCCCATGTGTTCTTCTGGAGGTTCTTGTGCTACCAATACATATGTACCAAAGGTATCAACCTTCCACAAAGGACATTCTCCTGTCGATCCTCAATATCTACAAAAACCTCTGTAAAATTCACCATGTCGTTGAAGTCCAGCTCGCCATGGTTGATGATGTGAGAAGGGTCGTTCACGTATCTCCTCAGCTGGGATATGTGGAAGATTTTTTGCACCTCATCAAAATGAGGTGGAAGAGATAAGCGGTAATCCACCACACCTAACTTGATGAGGATATGAAAAGGTCTGATGAACCTTGGAGATAACATACCGCCTCGGCCAAATCTCCACACACCTCGTCGAGATGAGACCTGTAGAAAGATGTGGTCACCATCCTCGAACTCTAGAGGTATTCATATCCTATCGGAATATGACTTATATCTGGTATGTGCAGTCTTCATCTGCTCCTGGTTGATCTGCATCTTATCTGTGGTAGACTATACCATCTCTAGTCCCACTAGTGCTGACTCCCCTGGGTCAGTCCATCACAAAGGTGATCTGCAAGGTTGCTCGTATAATGCCTCAAAAAGTGTCATCCCAATGGTGAAGTGATAGATGTTTTTGTATGAAAACTCATCCAAAGGTATGTGATCCTCCCATATGTGACCGAAGTTTAGGACACAAGAATGCATCATGTCCTTAAGGGTCTGAATGGTCCGCTTAGTCTGACCATCCATCTAAGAATGGAAGGTGGTGATCAAACGAATCTGCCTCTTGAAAGCCTCCTGCAACCCCTTCTATAGTCGTGAAGTAAAATGTGTGTCACAATGGGAGACAATCATCAAGGGTAATCCATGTAACCACACAATCTCATGCACATAGAGGAATCCCAAGCTCTCTAATGAACCCTTCTCTTTAATCTGTAGGAAGATGGATGACTAGGTGAGTTGGTCGACAATCACCCAAAATGAGTCTTGTCTGCTGGATGGACATGGAAGTATTGTCATGAAGTCCATTGATATCCCATCCCAATTCCACTCTGAGACCTCTAAAGGATAAACTAAGCCTATTGGTACCTATTGCTCCGCCTTCACTTGTGGATAAGTGAGGCACTAAGAAACAAACTCAGCAACTGGTTTCATCATTCCGGCCACCAATGCTATCGTCAAAGATCCCGGTACATCTTTGACACTCCTAGATGTACCGTTAGAGGGGAAGTGTGGAACTCCCTCAACACTTCCTGTTGAAGTAAAACTGGTACCATGGTACATCCTCTGAAAAGGATGATGTGCTCCCTACCTTCATAAAATCCATCAGGGGTCTGTCCTATGGATATCTAATCTCATCGAGTCTCGTAGTCAGCATCCCCATGTTGCGCCTCCCTAACTCACTGAAGATGTGGGGGAGTGACTATAAGATACTGTAGAAAATCTTCTCCATCTCGATCCACCAACAATATCTACAAGAGGCTAGCTGTTATTCCACCTCACTCAGCAGCTGCAGGCCATACCTCCTACTGAATGCATCTACTACCATCTTCCCCTTCCCAGAGATAAAGACTATCTCTAAGTCATAATCCGGGAGGAACTCTGGCCACTACATTTGGGAACTGAAAACTCAAAACTTCTACTGCCACGAGGGTGAGGCATCCCAACTCACGAGTGATCAGTCGTACCCTCATATGCAAGAGTTTATCCAGTGCTTCCTGGGTTTCCTTTTTCACCGACTAAGGAAAACCTCATACCAATGTTGTAGATAAACCACAAACTTTTTTACTAATATAGTCAATCTGAGCATGAATTGTGGATGTCCATCCATACCCAAACTAACGTCGTAAGGCCTCGACGCTGCCACCAAGAGGTTCCAACCGAAACTCTCGCCTCATGGGTCAGATCACACCGTCGGTGTAAGTGTGATTATCGAGCCTCCTCCCAAAGGTATCTCTAGATGTGATGTTCAAGTAAATGGTTTAATTGGAAACTCTAGGTCTTTGATATGATTCTTGGAAGGAAGGAATGATTGGTACCTATTACTATTGATATGGAAGCTTGTAGTAGACACCGACCGTACCCCAAATCATTCTTAGATCCCTAGGGTCACACTCCCTAACTGCATATAGCTACTCTCTTCCCCTCTTCCTTTAGCTCCCTAAGCATGGTGGGGACCAAAAAGGGGGGTGGTTGTAACATGTCGAAATATACACTACCTCATGTTGCTCCCCTAGATCTAATTCCACGTTTGCAGCCCTACAGATTCATCTGTATCAAACACTTCTTCTTACCATAACATTTTTACATTCCCAAGTCTCTAAGACTGGCTCCAGTTTCCTAATTTCCCTCTATTAACATTCACTGGCTGCATCCACTCAGCCAAGGAATATTCAACCAGAAAGGTTCTCTCTTTCACCCTAACATAAGTAGAAATGCATAGAGGAATGGTGCTAGATCGAATGTCCCTAAAGAGACCTCTCTCAGAGGTCCAAGCTCTGAAGAACAGATCATATCGTATTCATCAAGTACCAGGAATGATCGGTATGCCTCAATTAATACTCATCTACCAACATGTCGTCTTTCCGAAGCTATAGAAGCTCTAGAGAACTCTCAGCCACCTCTTCAAGCCAGTGCTCAGCCACCTGTGAGTTGGCTCACCTTTGAACCTGAGGGGTATCTAATTCTGAATCACATGTAATGAACTAAGCATATATGTGTCCATTATCGATACCATAGTTTGTAACTACTGACCAACAGGTAGTGATATAGCTGACACACTACCCAAAGGTACTGTCTCAGGTAATACTTCATGTACTGAAGCCTCATCACTATGCAGACCATTCTCATGGTGTCTCATTAAAAAAGTCTAGTAGCTAAGATCACCACCTACTCTACTAGTGTCTCAACTAGGTCGAAAACTCTAGCAACCGCCTCCAGCGAGCCCTCAGTTGTGTGGGAAACTGTCTCACCTCGAAACCTCATAGGCCTCTACAACTGGATCTCGTACAATGCGTTCAGTCGGAGTGAACCATCCGCCAGTGTGGCTGGTGGTATCTACTGTCCAATGGGCCGTGGGGCTGCTGGTACACCACCTGAAGGTGCCAACATAGTAAGAGGGCCCTGCACCAGATCCTCTTTTCTCGGTGGGCTATCATGGCATACAACTCTCGGAACTCTAGATGAATGTCTTCGTAGAGGAATTTTGAAAAGAAACAGGTGCGATATGATTAAAATTTATACCTGGTGAGATGACCTGGTTGAGCTGACATAAATAAAACATTTCAAAAAACACATGCAATCAGCTTTTTTGTGCACTGATTCGGAAATCAAAAGTTAGTGTCTTGGTGTACGGATACGCTGGCCACCGCACCAACACTGGACACCCTGAACTAAGAACCACACTAACTATAATTAACACTATTTCTTCGTAGAAAAGAAAGATCAGAGTCGTATGTTCTGTGGTAGAACCCACTCCTCCGATACCAATTTTTCATGACCTGTCCCCTAAGGACCGTGTCGTGACTACCCCAAGCTCGCCTTCCATAGGCATGGGGCTGGCGACTAGCAACAAAGGCATAATTCCATAAAACTGGGATGGCATTGCCTTTATATCCTATAACACACACACACAAGAAATCACACAGTTGGAAGAAAAACCATGTACATTGTATAAAAAAAGAGTGATGAAATTAAAATGGGTCAGAATACAAGCCCTACTGGATAGTACACGTACAACTAAAATGAAATACAACTGAAGAAAAATAAAAGACAACTACTGGATCATCCTATGAGGTTCCTACCTGAAGGGTATCTGCAGATCGTCTCCTCATAACTGCACGTTCGTTCGTCTCCTCCGTGTACCGACAAGTCATATGGTCCACCTCCGGGTACCATCTAGTCATGGTACTCTCAGCCTCAGTCAACTCTTTCCATCATTCGCATCTAACCCAACAAGGTTTGTGCATAGCCCGTGCAGGGGTGTGTATAAAGATACTTAGTAGGGACCCCAAGGCCCACAAGGTCTCACAAAATCTATCATGGATAAACCACAAAGTATGAAATCAAAAAATAACCCTACTTAGGTATATGCCCATATATATACCTAAGTTATTAAGTAATCCATCTCAATCATGAGGAAAACACTAATGTACTGAATGATCTCAACCAGGATTTTTTTAGGTATAGTATCAAGTAACATCCCTGTCACATTATCGAAACATCAGCTACTGGAGAACTCCTACTCAATCGATTATAGTGGGAATGCCATGACACCGAGCGTGCTTCCCACTAACCTTGGACTATTGAGGTACTCCTCCTGTCAAGTATTGTGGGTCTGCCATGTCACACAGAGGCGCTACCCACCGTGGGTCTGTCGCGTCACTAAGCGTGCTCCCTCTCATAGCCTACTAAGATACTTCTCCTGTCGAGTACCCTGGGTATGTCATGTCACCAAGCGTGCTCCTCCACCATGGGTCTGCTGTGATATAAAGGCACTCCCTACTGGGCTAGTAGAGTCACTCCGAGTCAATCGGTCACCAGTCGTCAGGTCTCAGCCAGCTACTAGGTTTCCACACTACGCTCACTTGTCTCTGAGAGGATCCACTCCATGAGCTACTTTTCGATACTTCAACTTTCACGAAGTTCCCCGAGAATTTATCTTAAAGGTATGCCACATCATAGGGGTCTCAAAAAAATAGACGGCGCGTCAATCAGACGCTCGGTCTTTGAGTTATTAGCCTTTTAGTCTCGGGGGGCCGATTGGATTCGTGCATGATCCAACCTGATCGTATCTAAACTATACCCCAAACTCTAGTGGGGTATACTCAAAGGGACCTTCATGCTCCAAGATTATCAGTGCCGCTGACGGTTAATCAAATGGACGATCGGTGCCAACAATATGGCCAAAAGAAAGTAAAGGGTCGTAGTGGGCCCGGCTCCGGTCCGACCCGGTCAGACCAACCCAGCCTGACCCAGTCTATGTCAACCCTGTTTAGGTCAACCCGGCCTGACCCGTTGGGTCTGGCACAGCCCATGGGGATCATCACAGCAGGCCGCAAGGGGCCATGAAGGGTCGTCAGGGCATGGTCCGGCCGTGAGGGCGCGAACCGACCATGAGTCGTTGTGAGGGAGGTTCGTCCTGGAGGACACCATGTGGGCTGCTCAGCCCGGAGGGTGCCGTAATGGTGACTCGGCCTGAGGTACATGGCCGAGTTGACTGGGGCATCGCGAGGGGTGCGGGATGCTCCATTCCACCGGAGCGCCGCGAGGGCCGCGGGCAGTTCAGGAGGCCAGGGCGCCGCGAGGGGCATGGGTGGCCCATGAGGCCGGGGCGCCGTGAGGGGCGTGGGTGGCATGGGAGGCCCGAGTGCCATGAGGGGCGCTGGTGGATCGGAAGGCGGGGCCCCGCGAGGGGCGCTGGCGGTTCGGGAGGCTTGGGTGCCGTGAGGTGTGTGGGCGGCATGGGAGGTCGGGGCGTCTGGAGGGTGGCATGGCCTAGAGTGTGGGGCACGATCGGCTGGGGCGTGGGCAGCTCAGTTTGGCCGAGGCACCGTGAGGGGCGCGGGTGGCTCAGTTCGGCCGGTGTGCCGCGATTGGCGCGAGCGGCTCAGGAGGCTTGGGTGCCGAGTGTGGCATAAGCGGCTTGGGAGGCCATGGCGCCTCAAGGGTGGCACGGGTCATGGAGGCCATGGGCGGTGGAGCCATTGCCTTCATCGCCTTCATTTCCTTCCTTCATTCTTAAGAACACCACAAAGAGAAACAGCAAAGGGGTTGGACCATGTGGGTTTTTCCCGCATCCTCCTCGTTTAGGGTGGTAGAATTTGGCTTAAGCAATGATTTTTCCCAAACCGCAAAAATAAAACAAGGTAATTACTATCATGAAAATAAACCCCCTAACTTGTTCGTTGATGTTGGCGTTAGAAGAAGTATGGATATCTGTTCTCCGTGGATGAGTACGTCCCACATTGGAAGTAGTCCCGAGGAAAATGGTTGAATGAGGTCGGTGTTCTTCATTGGCAGAGCGTTCTTCATTGGGGAGCGCATTCTTCGTTGGAGAACACGTTCTTTGTTGGAGTGCATAATCCTCCAAGTGTTGGGCATCATATCACTTTATCATCACTTCGTCTCTTGGTGAAGCCATCCCAAATCCCCCTCCTAAGGTCCATATATATAGGAGAGGGGGAAGGGTAGGTAACGAATGTCGAATTTATGATGGTTCATTTATTAAGAACCTTCCTAAATTCAAACGATGTTGTTACATAAATTAAAAAGGGGGTGAGAAAATTAATTAATGTCAACATAATTAAGTTGTTCGTTGGCACAATTTAATAGTATGTTCATTAGAACAGTTTAATGTGGAGGAAGTCAAGAGGCCCATCCTCATTAATGAGGGGAGTTGAAAGTTTATCTCAGTTAAAAGGGAGGTTCAATCCCGGATGGTCACCACCACCATAACCTCTCATGGGTGGTTAAGGTATGGTGGTCCCCACTTCTCAATTTCCACATGTAGGATAAAACTCCTATGGTCCCACCTTCTTAATATTCACATGGGTGCTTTAAATAAAAATAAAATGTTTGCACAATTTTTTTCATTCCTTCATGAATAACCCAAAAACTATCTTTAACCCTCGACCAACTATCGTCGAGGTGAAAGTATCCTTATGTGAATATCGGTGCTATTAGTTCAATGGTGCCCTCAGATTTCAATTCCAAGCACCGGTATAAAATTTATAAAAACCCGCTCGTACGTTTACTGAACGTACCCAAAACAGTGTCCAGAAAATTATTACTAGACACCCTTGACCCGCACCGATCGAAGTTAGGCTCTACCCAAGTGAAACACGCCCCAAAAAACCCAACAGTACTTTCGGATTTATAATCTGATTTACCTTTTAAATGTTATATATTTTACAATAAAATAATTTTCAATTAATTATTTTATTTATGGACAAAAACTAACTTTCACAGGTGGCATGTGCCAGCCAAAGTTAGTATCTGTTTAAATAAATCATTCCCTCAAGAGTTAAACGGTGGTCTTGGATTTTTAATCTGAGATACCATTTTTGAGTTATAATCATGTAATAAATAAAATAATTTATTTAATTATTTTATTTACGGTTATTCCATTTTTTGGGTTTTCTCACGAGAGACCTGCGCCGACTAAACTTAAGTAATTCTAAGGGTAAACCCACTATCCTGAGCGCAACGGTGCCCTCGTATTTCTGATCTGAGTAACTATTTTTAAGATTTACTCCACTTTTTCATGAAAACTGCTTATTCATTCTAATTAAAGCTTAACAAAACATCAGCGGATCATTCCAGGCACTCTGGGACTCGGAATCAAGCGTCATCAGATTTCACAGTCTCAAAAAATTCCAATGTAATAAAAACAATACATGGAATTTCTAGGTATTTACAATAATTCCTTCATTTCCATGTATAATTCCTAGTGATAATTCAATTCTTTTATTAGGTTAGAGCACATTCCAACTATGAAGGAATAAAGTATGTGTTTCTCATATCTAATACCTCTCTCTATGATATGAATTTTATTATTCATATAATTTATTTTACATATGTTATATTCTTCCTATTTTATCTTTTATATCATCAAATTCCCTTTATTCATTTTATTTAATTTTTTATTTAAATCTCTCTCTCTTTCGAGAGGTTTTGAGATAAATGTTTCCCAAATTGTAAGGGTTTTTTGTGCTTCGAACTTGAATCCCCTGAGACTCGTTTCTTATTTTTAATGGTGTAAATACAACCCCATTTAATTTTTCTATCAATATTATATTATATTTCATGAAAATTCAATGTTATTTTTAATTTTCTACCTCTCATGGGGTTTTAATTCAAAATTTACAAATGTTATAATGGTTTTGTGTCTAAAAATTAATTTTTGGATACATATTTATTATTTTCCACTATATCATGTTTGATATGTATTCATTACCACCTGATGAATTTCTTTTTACCATATTCCTGTAATTCATGGTGGTTTAAGATCAATATCATTTTTTCTTAAAAATATTTAGATTAAATTGATACCAAGGTCATAGAGTTCTTTGTTAACTCAACTCCCTTCAATGATATAAAATTATTCTTTATGAACTTATTTATTCCAATATTGATTTATTCCCACCTAATATTCAATTTACTTATATATTTTATTTCTATCAACATGAATACTACTTTTAAAAACAATTTCTTTACCTTGATAGAATTGTTCTTCAAAATGAATATAATTGATAAGAATACTTCCATCCCTATTAAAGATGGTTTCCCCCTTGACCAAATTTTCCTTTCCCACCAATGTTATCCTTTATACTTGTAAATGAAACTCTTTTTTATCTCATGTGACCTTCTTATTTCCCTTATCCTTTTTAAAAATTATGTTTTTGTTACTATTTTCTGATGTGGGTTTTCAACAATGGTATTTCAAAATGATCCGAAGGTTTTCTATCCTTTCAATATTAATATTTTTTCTTCCACTACCCATTCATTTTTTTAAACATTATATTTTTCATATATCTATTTTTGATGATTTTTTTTATAAGTAAATTATTTCCAATTATTTACACTTCATCTTTTTTAATACTTTTTGTTATTTTCAAAGCTCCATTATAGAAAATTATTTTTAAAAGAAAAAGTCTTAAAAAATCACATTACATTTATTAAAACAATTATCATCTTTCCTAACAACTAACTATTATACATTTTTATTCTTGAGGAAAATTTTGGTGATACCATCTGAGAATGTTGTGAAACCAATTCTTCATTATAAGGGTTATTTATGATATAATGAATTAAAACCATTTTACATCCATTGGATTTTCATGATATGTTGAATGATTTATGTATTACAGAACACATATTTATGGATTAAGATGAGTGGAGTCCTATATTACTTGATAATGAATTGATTAGGGTTTTATACCCCTTGAGGTAAAGATGTTGACATTGGAAATGATGTAGATTAGGCATGTTCACAATACTAAGAATTTTTTGAAGAGTCCCTTAACCAATATTCCAAGGTATTTATTTATAAATGTAAACTAAAAAATTTGATTGTACAGAATCTTATTACAATAATTTTCATAAAAATAAATCAAATCATCTGGGAGCGCATATGAAAATGTGAGAGTCACACCAACGCCCATGTTAGAAATCCCATCTATAACCATGTTGTCTTCCCAAAAGACATGTGTCACAATGAAATTATGTTGCATAATATTATTCATGTATTCAATTCATTTAGAAGTAAGTCTCTATGAAATTTACAATTAACCATTTCGGATACCCTACACAAGTGTGGATGAGTCACTTGCTAACCAAAGGTTATTCTTACCCTTAATTTTTACCAATGAGATAGCAAGAAGGATTCTAAGAATCTTTGCTTCAAGATAATAAGTCACACCACAAGATCCATAAAAAACAGCCCTTTACCTTATCCTTATCGTATCAAAAAATAGCACCACACCTCAAGGATCCTGGGTTTCCTTTAGAGGCACCATCTGTGTTAATTGTGATCCATGAAGGGAGAAAAGGAAACTAAAATATATAAATTCAACCCATAATAGGTCTAATGTTCTCAGGGACACTCAATTTCCACAAAATGTAGAAGTCCTGCATACTATTTTCACTATATCTTATTTGAACCACACTTTTATCCTTTATAGAAGAAAAAATCAACTATAAAACCAACATTGAATAAGAGGCCCTCCCAACGTGTATCGTGGAATTGTGACTCAACTAAATTGAATAAAGGAATTCAACGATTGGAACACTAAAAAGAGAATGCACCTGATAAGATCAATGTATTTATGTACACCAACATAGAATATCCTTCAGACCCAAAAACCATAACCCATGAAATCTAAAAAACTCCATGTTCTAATTCAGAATGGACAAGGTAGTTTTACATATGATAATGATATTATACATATCCTCCCTATGTTGATGACATAGGTTACACTTAGAGCAAAGAGAAATACCAAATTTCTATACAACATCATCATTGGGTATTTTGTTATGAGAATGTCTCTAGATAAGAGTCAACTAAGAGGGTCTAGTCCAATATTTGTTAATAAATATCAAATTAAATTGCATATTCCAGTCTTTGATGGCATGTTGATAAAATAATTTACTATTTATAATTCCATTTCTATCCATCTCACAGACCAGAAAATCGAGGCACGAAACAAAATCACAAGTCCCAACAATTACCTGAAGTTCATCCTATAAAAGAGGTTGGTTAGAATAAAGAAAATTATTTAATATAAATCTGAACATCAGATTTTAAAACAGTGGGATAAAAATAATCAATGATATCCAAACTAGTCCAACTATCAAGGAAAAATTTTAGGTTATAGCTCTTATTCACAATCCATCTTGGGAAGGTCATGATAATATGAAAAGAAGGTCTAATTGATGACCAAATATATTATTCAAGGTAAGAATCACATCCTTGTTTAATTTTATAAAAAATAGTTCTATGAGGAACCCTGAAGAATCCGAACTACAGTGAATGAGGTTCCAGACCAGTCTTTCTTAAAGGGAATAATTGAAAACCCTGATATTCTTTTTAACCATGACACCATTGGATAAAATCTTATATAAATACATCCAAATGATAGAAACCATCTTCCTATTATAAATATTTTCACTCCAAATAATTTTCTTGATGAAAAAAAATTTAATCAATTAATAATCCCTCTCATACATTTATAGACCATGAAATAGAAGAAAAATTTTGAAACAATAACATCCATCACCAAACTCACCGTACCATCAAGGGACAAACTATACCCCTTATAAGTTGAGAGTTTCCCAATAACCTTATCCATTATTTCAAAAAAAACATCTTTCTATCATTCTCCCCCAAAATAATAATACTCCAAGGTAATTAGAGGTCACACCCCCTCTCTGATTCCCATATCTGAAAGTATTAAACTTTTCCTTTCAATAGAAATCCTACTTCCAAAAAATAAGAAACATTTGTCCAAACTAAAACTTTTCCCAGAAACATTTTCATAGTGATGTAAAATTTGATTCAGAACATGAATATTATTTTTAACTCCCTGAAGGAAAATAATGATATCATCAGCAAAAAAGTGGTGTGTAGGGGTAGTAAGAGACTTGGATATAAGAACAGGCTTAAGTATTCCTTGTAAGACCTTGTGATTTATGATCCTGCTGAGATAATCATTAGTAAAAGAAAATATTAAATATTAGTGGGGCCCCCCTTAGATAAAACCTCTAGATAATTTAAAATAGCATTTAGGGGATCCATTAATAATCACAGAAACATTAGAAGCTCAAAATAGGGAAGCACCCCAACTAATAAAGGTTTTGTTGAATCCAAATAATTCAAGATCCTTGTACAGAAATTTATGATCCATAGCATCAAAAGCCTTCATATTTTCATGATTTGTTGAAATTACTCTTTCTCTTTTAGGATTTCAAATAAGATTTATACATTTTTAATTATATAAAACAAATTATTAGATGGAAATTATTCCAATAAATCCAAATTTATTCCATGATATTAATTTTAAAAAAATTCTTAAAATCCTGTTAGAAAAAATAATTTTAATAACCTTATAAATTGTGTTTACTACTGAAATGGGCATAAAAAGATGTATTTCACATTAATTCTCAATTTTTGAAATCATGGTAATCAGTTGACCATTAATACCCTTAGGGAGAACTCCATAAATGAATAAATAACTGACCAACTTGTATACATCCCTTTTATTAAATTCCCAATACTTCTAAAAAATTAGTTGTTGAAGCTGTCTAGACCAGGGGAACTACTATAATTGAGGCTGAAAATAACATCTTTTATCTTAAAATAAAGGGAGATACTAGTGATAAAAAGTGTTTCCTCCTAAGTTATCATAGAAAGGATAATTACTTCCATCAAATTCCCCACTAAACCAGGTCCATTGAAGAGATTAGAGTAACAATCAACATTGTCATCAAAAATACATTAATTTTTATGAATGATTTGATCTCTAACATTATAGAAATACAAGGCTAGTCATACCACCAAATTCATTAAATAGAGTTGAATTTTTTTGATCCTATCCCCTTCCTTAAGATACTTAATTCTAAATGTTTTCTTAAGTGTGTATTCTTTCATTTCTAAGTGAGTATTCCTCTTGGAAACAATACTATAATTCATGAAAAAATATATATTGAAGTAAAATTGGGTAGCCTCATAATGATGTTTTTTGAGATAATATTTAAAAGTGGTAATATATTTATTCATCCCACTATAGGTTTCCTTGACCCACATTTTCTGCATTGCCTTGAGAAGCTTCAATTTTGTAAGGAAAGTAGACTTTCCTCGACCCAAATACATGTTATTCCAGAAATTATTAGTGAGACCATCACAATACCTTGGAAAAGCCCAATAATTGTTCGAATGAAATGGTAAGGGAATTATATATTCCCTACTATTGAACATGAAAAGAATTAGATGATGATCAGAAAAAAATTTGGGGACTTAGAAATAGAAAATTGAGTCTCATTTTTTGTGTACCATTTCATTTAAAATAGCATGATAATGTTTACTGGAAACCATCTTATTAAGATATATCCTATACCAATTGTATTTGGAACCAACCCAGATTTCCTTAATTAACTCATTATCATCAAAACATGCATTGAATTTCCTAAAAAATATTAGAGTTAAGGAAACCCAATTTTACACAGGGAGAGAGATTTTTATTGAAGTATCCAACAAGAAACCATGAAGAATCGAGACATCCCCCAAGTCTCTCAATATCATTCCCTAAACTACATCCATATTGATATATGTTTCTGGCATAAAAAAAGATTTGACCATCTAACTAAAATCAATATGAAGGGGTAAATAAATCATCTATTAATTTATGGTAATAACATCCACTTTCTCATAGGAAACATGTAAAAACCCCCATAAAAGTTGCACCTAACCATAGGAAACACTAGCACCAACTATTTGATAAGAAAATTTATTAAGATGAGTAAAACCCTTAGAGAAATAATCTTTTTGTACATAAATTCCTTGAAACTTGGGTTAGTCAACTTGAATATTCATGTGCAATTAATTAACAGTTGTCTAGTTAGAAATTACCTAAAAATTCCAATAATGGACATCCATTTGTATCCTCATTTAGAATTAATGTTTTGATTTTACTTTTACTTTTTTCCTTATTCTTTCTAAATATTTCTTGGATCCATTGATCAGTTTGGAGAGGCTCCTAGTGTTCATTATTTTGATAGTACCTTTATGTAAGAACCCCGACCTTCTTTTCAGGTATGTTTTTCCTTTCCTGGACGTTTTTGGGAAAAATATGAGAATTTGGAAAGTTTCTAAGTACACATCATGTACTTTGATGCCTCTTGAGGCCGTGTGCTGGCCATGTCATGGCTATACATGCGGCCATATAGGGTTATGTGGAGGCCGCTTAAAGCGAAGTACGGAAAATCCTAGTATATGTCATGTACTCCAAAAGTACACACCGTGTACTTTCTTTTTTTCATTAAATGGAATGGGGTCGCATCTTAACCAGAAAACATCTTCTTCTCCAGCTTCTTTGACCGGGAGAGAGGGTATGGCCACAGATCCTCTCCGATCCACCACGGGTTATCCGAATTGAATGTCGTCAGTTGCAATAGAATCACAGCGGTGAGTTCTTGGTTCTTCTTTTTCCTTGTTTCCTGATTCTTTCTCTTATGAGAGTTATATGAGGTTGAACATTGTAGATGTTTTAGCAGATCTACTCCGTTTTAGCACAATTCATGGGACAAGGATCAATTATATCAATATCCTAGGATCAAGGTAGGTGGTTTGTTTCCTTCCATTGAATGTCTTCGAGTTTTTGTGCAAAAGTGCCAGATTCCCATGTTTCGGGTATCTCGGGTTAAGGTTTTGATCCTGTATTATTATCTTCCTTATATTTCTTGTGTTCATGAGGGTATTAGATGAATAATTTTTACTTGTTATCATGTTGAGGGTCACCCCTTGGGTGTTTCACTTGTTTTGGATATTTATCGCCATTTGGCTTAGGTTTCCTATGAGGCAGACCTTGTAGCATTGATTTCCTGCCTTGATATAATTTATTGCATGTATTTCCTACTGTTTATATGCTTCTGATGATTTTTAGCTATTAGACAAGTAGTTTGTTGCACTTACATCGGGATACTGATAGTCGATTACGCTCGACTAGACTGCTCAGGGCTGTGTGAACCTGGTGCGGTAGACTAAAGAGGTAACTGATGATTAAGGGATTCCTTAGAGAGTCTGTTATAAATTAGTATCATTCACATGACCTACGGGAATTTGGATTTGTTCTTCCTCAGAGTGTACTTATTTACGTATCAAGACTATAGGGGGAATTAGACCTAAGTGCTTCCTCAGAGAGTCTATAGTTATCGTTGCAAGACCATAGGGGAATTGACGGTGAGAGCTTCCTAGAGTGTTTGTGCCTTTCTAAGATTACCTGACTAGAGGGGTCTTCCAGTACGAGCCACCCAAAGAGTCAGTATGAATATTGTTGGTTGGTTGTGATGAGTCCACCAAGCCAATGAACAATCTTGGGTTTTATACTGCTTGTTGTTTAGGTAGTCTGTTGAGATACCTATTGTGTTACTTGATATGCCTTGGGAATATAGAGACGTTTTCTATATTCCTTGGTTTATAATTAAATGATGGAGTTAAATTAATAAATAAATTTAAATGGATATTTTTATGATTTTTTAATTTAGTGTACTCATGTTTCTCTACTGCATTTATTTCCTTTACTTTTGTTATATTGGTCACTGACAATAGGGCACAGATCTTGTGATCGTTGCCTACAAGGACTAGTCTCACACCCTGTTTGAGTCCTTCTTTTCAGCTCAAACAGGTTATATGGTTGCAGGTGTGGATAAGGATTTTGGACCATCTACTTCAGGTACATGATTTCTGGTTGGAGCTGGAGAGCATAGGACCGAGCTTAGGCTTGCGATGCTACTGGAGTTGCTATTTACTTTTTGTACATTTTTTCTAAATTGTATTTCATCATGTTGTTGTGTCTTATTATTTCCTTAGATACTTGTACCTTCTACATCATTGTCATCATTTCTATATATTCATTTATTCCGCTATTTAGTTTCAATTATTGTATGTTGTTTACTGCTTCCACTATTGACTGTCATTTCCTTTCCCTTGTATACCTTACCAAATGACGGCATAGTTTCCTCAATGACTCACCAAGGACCTCGCTGCTAGTTTCCAGCCTTTGGAGTTTGGGGAAATGCGCTTGAGGTCATGTGGCGAACCAGGTACGGGTCACCAGTTGAGTGGCTCCGGATTCAGGTCATTACAAAGTGATATCAGAGGGAGGTTATTTTCTTTTCAATTGACTTACTATTTAGTGACATTAGTCAGGGATAGTATGGAATAGTTAAATGGTAAAAAGTTGTGCCTGGGAGTTCTAGAACCCGTGTACAGGGAAAAAGCTAGGTTACCTCGAATATTACAGTTTTCGATATTTTAAAATGTTACAGTTTACTTGATTTCACCATTGGGTGGTGCACTTGTGTTGTGTTGTTACTATTTATATGATTGTGGTTCTATTTTTCTGTTGCCCGATGAGATGAGGGTATACTGTATCAAGCATCATATAGGCACTTTTTAGAAAATTACATGTCATACATTTCTCCATGCCATCTAAATTTCATTAGAAATTGCATGCTATTGTGATAGAATTTGTGATAGACTATCCATGTTGTTGTGATAGCTACTGTGATAGAATACCTGCTATGTTGATAGGGTATCATTTGTTCAAAGATTCTTTCTCATGGACGCCATGCTTTGGTCTTAGAGGTGTTATGGGCCCTTGAGGATCGGAAATTGGTGGATTGTGAGTTTGTTATATGGTTTATTGGTCATATTCATCGTATAAGATGCCAATCTTTGATTCATGGGTAGTATGGGCCCTCACAGATCAGAATTTGGCCCCTTAACTCTTGATTTCTGTGTTTTCTGGGCTTCGGAGTAGTTTCTGGCTACTTCTCGGAAAAACCCAAAATACGCGGCATGTATTTTATTAATACATTCCGTGTAGTTTTTAAACCATGTCACTAATTGTGTGAGCAGAAACATGGGGTTCTGAAAAAATCTTGTTAGAACAGGCCGTGTACTAGTTTAGCATGCTATATAGTATGAAATAGGTACCCCAGCCGTGTCACGAACAACACGGGTTGTGTTATCTTTTCACATACATGACATGTATGAATCTTACATTCCGTGTAGTTTGATCTAGGTACCCGGAAGTTTCACGAACAACACGAGTCGGTGTTACCCTTCCTCGTACAGGCCGAGTCTGTCCGGAACATGCCGTGTAGTTTCGGTTGTGTGTCATGCTGTGTCACTAACAACACGGGCCAGGTAAGGCATGTCTAGTACACGTCGTGTCTTCCTTAAACACGCCGTGTAGTTTTTTCTTAGAGGAGCCCTGTGGATTAACCATGTAGAAGGACTCGGGCAGGGAAGAGGATTCAAGTACATGTTGTGTGTTAGGACAACATGTTGTGTATTCAAGGTGTTACACAACCAGTTTAGGTGGAAGTATAATCCCATGTGAATGAAATAAGGGAACACACCATGTAGTCATGTTTTGCACAACATGAATGCCTTATTTTCCCTATTCCTTCTTATGCCTTCAATTTTCCAGACTATTTTAATCCGAAATCTGAGGTGTGCTTTTGACCATTCAGAGTCATGGCACTGAGAAGTCCTCCTGTCGCATGTCAGGAACCAAGCAGTGACAGTACGCCTGATACGGCAGATCAGGGACTACCAGTAGTTCTTCCTATCATTCCAGACATGTAACCTACAGTGATTCCGGACACTGGTACCAATGCTAAGTTCAGATAGGGTTTCATGAGGTTTATGTAGACCATCTAGGGAGCTCAGCATCCTGCCCCGTCTATGGCAGAGCTGACGCAAGTTTTTCAGCAGCAGCATCCGTCCACTTTCATATGGGATGGAGGACCACAGATTGTAGAATCATGGCTAGAACCCATGCTATCCATATTCGAGCACTTGGTGATGCCTCCAGAGAGGAGAGTTAAGCTCGCCACTTACATGATGCGAGACTCCTCCAAGAGATGGTGGGATTTGGTTTCGCAGGTAGGGTGCCAACAGGTTATGGCTTGGGACGAGTGTCAGCGTACGTTCTATGACTACTTCTATCCGGCGACGCTGAGGGTTGATAGAGCCAGAGAGTTCATGAACATTCGGTAGGTTACTATCAGTGTTATGGTGTATTGCTATCGCTTCATATATTTACAGCGTTTCACTTCTATTCTGGGGAATTCTGAGTTGTTTTTAGCAAGGTTGTCTGAGGAAGGCCTAATACCATGCCTTATATCTCAGGTGAATGTCTTTTAGTTGACTTCTATTACTCTGATAGTCAACCATTCACTTATCATAGAGAGAAATCTGAGGGAGAATGGAGCTGTAGACCAGGGTGGTTCAGCATCCAGGGCTGATTCATTTCAGATAGAGAGTAGGAAGTGTCACCAAGAGTCTATATGAGGTGACCTAAGGAAGATAGGTATTCCTTATGGTAGACGGGATCCTCCTTCTAGAAACCAAGTGGTGTGATATCAGTGTGAAAAAAACAGGCATAAGAATCCTTAGTGCCTGAGAGATCCAGTGGAGTACTGATCTTGCGGCAAGATAGGTCATCTGCAGCGTTTTTTCAAGATTCTTCATCCAGTGTCTAGTGAAAGAGGATCAGTTTTGAATCCATGTACAGGAGAAGGATTACTAGTTCTACAGCAGACTGGGGGCCAGAGTTCTTCAGGTCGTTCAGGCTAGGGTAGAGGTCGTGGATGCAGTGGTCAGGATCAGGGAGGGTCAGCTCAGGGATCTCAGGCTGTTACATAGGGTTGTAGTGTAGGCCAGATTGTTTCTGGTAGAGCAGATTCATCGTGAGCAGGATGCTGAACCTACTACAGTTCGAGGTATGATTTTAGTAGTCTCGGTTTTATCCTCTTCACTTTTTGATATAGGATCTTCTCATAGCCTTATTGTTATGCATACTGTGGAAATCCTTAGACTAGATATTTATACTTCTGAGAACATGTTGACACTAGATGCACGATTGAGGACTACAAAGGCCAGTGTATAACAGTGCAAGGAGTGCCCTCTAGAGGTGGTTGGGTATCAATTTCTATGGGACCTTTATGTCATAGAGATGACAGGCTATGATGTCATTCTCGGAATGGACTGTGTCATTCCCTTCCGGGCAGTCGTCGACTGTTATCGTAGTAGGGTGAGTTTCGTATCACCAATGGGTGAATATTTTCTTCATAAGGGCGATTGTTATGTCTAGGTGAGTATAGAAGGACCAGAGCGTCATGGGCTAGGCAGAGTTACAGCTCAGATTCCCAGTTTGTATCTGGATGACTAGGGGACTTCACAGTTAGAATTTCCTCCAGTGGTGGATCGTTTAAGGATGTCCTTCCAATAGACTTTTGAGGTTTTCCTCTAGAGCGTGAGATAGACTTTTCTATTGAGATTGTTCCAGGAGAAGCACTGGTGTCCATTCCTCCTTATAGGATTGCTACACGTGAGTTGTAGGAGATCAAGAAGCAATTGGAGGAGTTGTAGGAAAAGGGTTTCATCTGACCCATTACTTCTCCTTGGGGTTCACCTGTCCTATTTGCGAAGAAGGGAGATGGTCCCCTTAGGCTTTTTTTGGATTATCATAAGATGAACCAGTTGACGATCAAGAATCGATACCCCATGCCTAGTATTAATGACCTCTTTGATCAATTTTGAGGAGCCTGGGTGTTCTCGAAGATCGATTTGAGGTCCGATTATCATCAGTTGCACGTTAGACCATCTGATATATCTCTTACATCTTTCTGGAGTAGGTATGGTCTATACGAGTATTCGGTTATGCCGTTCGGCCTCACAAACGCGCATGTGGTTTTCATGGCACTGATGAACAGAGTTTTTCATCCTTACTTAGATTCTTTCGTGGTTGATTCCTTGGATGATATCTTGGTGTATTCTCACACTCGACATGACCATGCTACCCATCTTGAGATGGTTTCGAGTACACTGAGGGTGCATCAGTTATATGCTAAGATCACAAAGTGCCAATTTTGGATGGATGAAATTCAATTCCTGGGTTATTTCATCTTATAGACTGCAGTATCAATAGACCTAGAGAAGGTGAGAGCAGTAGTTACCTGGGAGAATATGATGAATTTCTTCGAGGTACAAAGTTTCTTAGGGCTTCTTGGTTACTATAGGCTGTTTATAAAGGACTTTTAATGCTTAACAGCGTTGTTAAAGGGCTTGACTAAGAAGGGGGTGAAGTGTGTTTGGTCAGAATCCTGCGATTCAGCCTTTCGAAAGATGAAGGGGAGATTGACTTCTACAATGATTTTAGTTTTTCCAAATCTGGGAAAGAGCTATACAGTTTTCTATGATGCATCTGGCATCAGTTGTAGAGCAGTGCTTATACAGGAGGATCGTGTTGTTGCATATGGATCTTGGCAGTTGAGGCCACATGAGAGGAACTATCCTACGCATGACCTGGAGTTGGATAAAGTAGTTCATGCTTTGTGTTGTTGGAGACATTATCCTCTGGGAGAGAATTTTGTGGTATATACTGACCCAAAGAGCCTCAAGTATATCTTCATACAGCATGACTTGAGTCTGAGATAGAGGAGGTGGGTTGAGTACCAACAGTCTTTCGATTTGGAGCTTGCTTATACGCCTGGGAAAGGCAATGTTGTGGCAGATGCACTGAGCAGGAGGACACAAATACATGCAGTTCAGGAGGCCAGCAGCGAGTGGTAGCTTATGGATATGTTCTCCAAAATGAATTTGGAGGTGCAAGATAGACAGGGTCAGACCTTTCTTTCTTCTATAGTTGTTACCTCTACCCTTCTTGACCGAGTCCGAATGAGGAAGTTATTAGATTCTGAAGGCATAGTCCTACGGGAAAGCCTTCCCGGAGAGGACCCTCTTCCCATATGGACCATAGGAGAGGGTTAGATCTTTCATTTCTAGGGATACGTATCGGTGCCAGAATATATTTGCGAGGAGTTGATGTGAGACTTTAATTCCTTAGTTTGGGAAGTTCATCCTGGAATCACCAAGATGTATTGTGATCTGCACCACCAGTATTGGTGGCCACGTATGAAGAAAGATGTTTCCTGTTTTTTCATGAGGTGTTCCACTTGTCAGTAGGTGAAGGAAGAGCACCAGCGACCAACAGGTCTTTTACAGCAGCTACCCATTCCCGAGTGGGAAGTGGAATGATGTCATGATGGACTTCGTGACAGGGTTACCGAGATCGCCTCGAGGTAATAACGCAGTATGGGTTTTCATTGACAGACTCACGAAGGTTGCTCACTTCTTGCAGATTAAGGATACCTTCAGTGTCTATGATCTTGGATGGTTGTACATTCGTGAGATTGTATGCTTGCATGGGGTTCTGAGTTCTATCATTTCAGATAGGGATGACTGCTTCACATAACATTTTTGGCAAGGGTTTCAGAGGGCTTTGGGTACACAGGTACTTTTGAGTACAACTTACCATCCCCAGATAGATGTCCAGTCAGAGCGCACGATCTAGTTGATTGAGGACATGCTACGGTCATATGTCCTTGATTTTGGTGGTTCTTAGGAGAGACATATACCTCTAGTGGATTTTTCCTACAATAATAGTTTTCAAGAAACTATTCAGATAGCACCTTATGAGGCTTTGTACGGTAGGTCGTGCTGATCACCCTTGTGTTGGTTTGAGGTAAGAGAGACAGCTATGTTTGGACCTTGTCTTGTTCAAGAGACTACAGAACAGGTGGAGTTGATTTAGAAATGGATGGATACTACACAGTCTCGGCAAAAAACTTATGCTGATCAGCGGAGACGACCTTTGGAGTTCAAGGTCGGAGATCAGGTTTTCCTACGATTTACCCTTAGGTTGGGACACAAGAGGATTAGGACACATGGAAATCTTTCACATAGATACTTCCAGCCGTTTGAGATTCTGGAGAGAGTCGGGCTGGTTTTTTATAGGTTGCAGTTACCTCATAGTTACCAGGCTATGTACAACATCTTCCATGTTTCTCAACTTCGACGCTATTTCTCAGACCCGTCTCATGTTTTTTAACCCGATGAGGTTGAGCTGGAGCAGGATGAATCATTTGAGGAGAATCCTATCAGGATTGTTGATCGTAGCGCAAAGGTACTCTATAGCCTGTCTGTTCCGCTGGTATAGGTGCTACGGTAGCACGGTCGTGTACAGGATGAGACTTGGGAGAGGGAGGTTGATATGTGAGAAAAGTGGCCAGAATTGTTCAGGGATTCTTCTTCGCCACCTTGATAGAGAAATTTCGGGCATAATTTCTTTAAAGAGGGATGTTTTTAAGAACCCGGACCTTCTTTTCAGGTATGTTTTTCCTTTTATGGTCGTTTTTGGGAAAAAGAGGAGAATCTAGAATGTTTCTAAGTACACATCGTGTACTTTATATGTACACGCCGTCTACTTTGATGCCGCTCGAGGCTGTGTGCTGGCCGTGTCATGGACACACACACAGCCATGTAGGGGTGATGTGGAGGCTGCTTAATGCGGAGTACGGAAAATCCTAGTACACGCCGTGTACTCCAAAATTACACACTATGTACTTTCTTTTTTTAATTAAACAGAACAGGGTCATGTCTTAACCCCAAAAACTTCTTCTTCTCCAGCTTATTCGACTGAGAGAGAGGGTACGACCATAGATCTTCTCTGAGCCACTGATCTGTCACCGGTTATCCGAATCGAATGTCGTAGGTTGCAATAGAATTGCAGCGGTGAGTTCTTGGTTCTTCTTTGGCCACATTTCGTGATTCTTTATCTTATGAGAGTTATCTAAGGTTGAACGTTTTATATGTTTTTACTAATCTACTATGTTATAGGCCGATTCACTGGCCAAGGATCAAGTATATCTATCTCCTATGATCGAGGTATGTGGTTTGTTGCCTTCCATTGAATGTCTTTGAGTTTTTGTAAAAAAGTGTCGGATTCCCATGTTTCAGGTGTCCCGGGTTAGGGTTTTAATCCTATATTATTATATGCCTTAGATTTATTGTGTTCTTGAGGCTATTAGAAGAATAATGTTTACTTTTTAGCATTTCGAGGGTCACCCCATGGGTGTTTCCCTTGTTTTGGATCTTTATTTCCATTTGGCTTAGGTTGCCTGTGAGGAAAACCTTGTTGCATTGATTGCCTGCCTTGATATAATTGATTGCATGTATTTCCAACTGTTTATATGCTTCTGATTATTTGTAGCTATTAATAAAGTATTTTTTTGAACTTACTTCGGGCTGCTGAAAGTCGATTATGCTCGACTAGATTTCTTAGGGCGATGTGAATCTGGTGAGGTAGACTAAAGCGGTAATTGACGATTAAGGGCTTCCCTACAGAGTCTGTTATAAATTAGTATCATTCGCAGGACCTACAGAAATAGGAATTTGTGCTTCCTCCGAGTTTCCTTAGTTATGTATCGAGACTACAGGGGGAATTATATGTACGTGTTTCCTCAGATATTCTATAGCTATTGTTGCAAGACCACAACGGAATTCATGGTGAGAGCTTCCCAGAGTGTCTGTGCCTTTGTAGAATTACTTGACTAGAGTGGTCTGCTAGTACAAGCCACCCAGAGAGTTAGTTTGAATATTTTTGGTTGGTTGTGATGAGCCCACCAAGCCAAAGAACAAGCTTGGGTTTTTTACTTCTTGTTGTTTAGGTAGTCTGCTGAGATACATGTTGTGTTACTTGCTATGCCTTGGGAATATAGAGTCGTCTGCTAGATTCCTTAGTTGATAATTAAATGATGGAGTTAAATTAATAAATAAATATAAATGGAGATTTGTAGGATTTTTTACTTTAGTGTACTCTTGTTTCTCTACTGCATTTATTTTCTTTACTTTTTCTATATTTCTCACTAACAGTGGGGCACATATCTTGTGGTGGTTTCCTACTGGGACTAGTCTCACACCCTATTTGGATCCTTCTTTTCATCCCAAACAGGTTATATGGTTGCAGGTGTGGATAGGGATTGTGGCCCTTCTTCTTCAGGTACATGATTGCTGGTTGTAACTGGAGAGTATAAGACCGAGCATAGGCTTGAGATTCTACTGGAGTTGTTGTTTACTTTTCATACTTTGTTTCTCAGTTTTATTTCAGCACGTTGTTGAGTTTACTTATTTCCTTAGATACAAGTACCTGCTGCATCATTATCATCATTTCTATTTATTCATTGATTCTGCTATTTATTTTTAGTTAGTTTATGTTGTTTACTGCTTCTGCTATTGACTGTTATTTACTTTCCCTTGTATACCTTCCCAAATGAGGGCATAGTTTCCCCAATGACGCACCAAGTCCCTCTCTTCTAGTTGGCAACATCTCGCATTTTGGGAAATGTGCTTGAGGTCATGTGGCGAACTGGGTATGGGCCACCAGTTTAGTGGCTCTAGATTTGGGTCGTTACACTTTATCAAGACCAACTATATGGCGAGTGTCCAATAATGTTTCCTTTCTCCCTAAAGAAGGATAATTTACATCTGAATGAAATGGTGGGACACTTTGTGAGTTTGGATAATCAACATACATATTGTCCTCCTCTTCTACCATGTTACACTATTTTTTATTTAGAGGGATATACTTTTCAATTGAGGTAGGAGACATGGAATCATCCCTTGTAACTGAGAGAGGATAAGACTCTATAACACTGTTATAGGGTAGAAGTATGTTAATGGAGGAAGTAGAGGTTTCATCGTCACTAGAATGTTTGTTTCATTTATTATTTTCAACTATAGAATCAAGTAAAACACAAATTAGCTGATCTAGAGAAGTAATAGGGATACTCGAGGTAAGATTAATTTTCATAACCTCAAACATTGAGCCACCATCATAAATCAGAACATCCAAGTTTGAGACAGTAGAATTCATGTAGTCTTTCTATTCAATTAGTGAGCCACCTTCAGCAGCATAATACTGTTTTACTATAGTAGTGGGAGTACTCAAAACAGGATTCACCACCTTGAACTCACACTTTGAATAACCACCATCAATAGAGTTATTCTAATTGGATACAATAGCATTCCTTCCAGAGGTATCATCACCATTAGGGAGAGGAATAACTCCACGAGATATCCCTTCACCCAAGAAACATACTCAGATCTAGACAAGGGAACAAACTAAGTTGGAACATCCATGATTTTCTTTTATTTTACAAATATATTCTATAGAATTTTTACCTCCTTTGGATTAATATTCTAGAGATCCTTACCCTAATTTTCACCCTCTCAGGTAAGGGAACCTTCCCTTTTATTCCTCCTTCCAACCTCCTTCTAGGAATTTTAGTCGTCAAAAATAGAATTATTCACCTATTTTAGAATGTTCCTCTGATTAGAAACTGAATGACCAATAATGTTGTAGTAACCACAAAATGGTGGTTTATGTTCATATTCAACTCTAATTTCATATTTTTAGTCATCCTAAAATAAGTGAACTTATTTCGGAAATTTGGATTCCATGTTCATTTCAACCATAAAAGAGACAAAAAAACCAATATAACCATCTAAAGTGTGTGGAAACATATTCAGTGGAGTCCCCCCACAAGAAAAATTATCACTAAATATTTTAGGATGCTAGTAAAACCAGTTAAGCCCATGAAATCGTATCCAAACATTTTCTGATGGTTTTTATTAAGTGGAGGGATTTTAGTTAATATCCCATTTAGAAAATTTGAAAACACCTAGTTTCAGTATAGTGGTCCCTTTATTCCAGACGACCCAATGATCATCCTTAGTATTGAAAATAATTTGAAAAAATCTTATCTTAATCGAGATGAGCATGAACTCCCTCAAGTTACAATAATTATATGTTATGTTATTCTCCAATAATTCTATGTTATATTCTTATGTAATTATCCATTGAACATGTTTAGTATATCATGTATCTATACTCTTTTTACATGGTATATGTTGTTCTTATAAGATTACATTCTCTTATATCATTAATTATAGACAACTATTATTGTCCCATGTTATTTTAAATAATAAATTTCTTCCATTTTCATATTTTTCTCTTATGATTATGGTCCAAACTTTAATAACATGTTGATAAGTCTTACATTATTGTGTTCATGGGCTAAACCCTTTCTTATGTTTCATTTCTATAGGTCATAAAGATGAGTCAAAATAATGATATGTCTATAATAAGTCTAGTGTGGGTAAATTATAAAGAAATGTTCACGTTTATTGTAAAAAAAATTATTATGTAGTTAGTCTCCAATAACACTAAACCTTCATTCTCTATTTTGTATGACTATTTGTTAGAAGGAATTATTATTCATGTAAAATTATTAATTAAATGTGTATTTTTATATTGGTTCACTATAGTTGGAATAATAGGAGGTATTAATTATTTTTTTGGATTATTGTAGTTATATCTAGGATTAAGATTATAGAATGTTAGGGAATACTCTCGAGATAAGTATAATGGAAAATTCTATGTACAATACAACATCATGAAATTTTAGTAAAATAGAGATTTCATGGTTTTCCTAGAAATTACATCTATATCTTGATGATGAAAATTGGATGTTCTTCTAGAATAGATGTACCTAAGGTTTATGACCCTAAATAGGGCATGTTGGGTATTAACTCAATCGTGACCTGGTGTATGTCAAAGTGGACTTACTGTACAGCTATCTAGACACTCTCAATAAATATTATTTAATTGGTTAATTCACATGTTCTTTATAAACCATTATAATGGATTTGATTATATTATTAATTATTATTATTATGGTAACCTAGTATGAAAATTATTATGAAACATAAATTATTTAATGTAGTGAGTCATAGGTCGACTCAAAAATATAATATGTAGAGAAACAATGGTCCTATTAGAGAATACATATTTTGATTGAGGTTTTCATATTCCTATTTTGGATTTTTTAATAACCATTTTGTTTTTTGATGATAAATGATCAAAAAATGATGATGTAGAAGGTATGTATCTAGATACTCCCTTGTATTATAACAAAATAAGGGATAACACTTAAATTTATTAATCTTATTATATTCTTGTTATGATGGGAAAGTGAGTTTTTTAGTTTTACCTAAGGTAAAGAGGATGACAACCTAATAGAAAATAAATCTTAATAATAATATCTATTTTTAATGAAGTGATAATTATTTAGGATATTTCGGTATATTCAAAAAGATACTGAGGATTATGAAAAATATTTAATGATTTTTATTTAGTAGTTTTTCCCTAACATCTTGAGATCATATATTAAATGGTATCAATAACCCTCAGAAATGATTTTAGGGAAAGGTTATATTTTTTTAGATAACATTTTAATAACAAATATTTTAGTTATAGATATGTTTTAGGTTTATTATTTATATGATTTATAGATAATAAAGGGTTGGGTGATTTTGAAAATTTATGTTATGTAGTATTTATATCCTTTGGATTAACAATAATTCATGATATTTTTTGTGAACATTATCACATTTTGGAGAAAATGGTATATGTTGGATAGTGTTTGATTCTATAAACTAGTTCATAATACCATTTAAGGATTAAATATAGAATTAATGTTTGGAAGAATATATGGTTTCACTATGTATTTGTAGCTTCGTGACTTAAATTGTTTTGGTAAATGTTCACTCTAGAGAATATATGATTAGAGTATAAAAATTAAATGTTGTTTGATGAAAGATAGGTATATTGATCTAGATTAAGATAGAAATTAAGATGTCACATTAAAAATTATATATATATATATATATATTAATTTTTATATTAATAATACCCTCACATAATTTATTCTATGAATAATAATTAAAATTTCGAGTTCATAATTTATTTAAGGGGGAATAATGTAACGACCTGATATTTTAGATACTTTAAAATGAATTATAGGATCTATAACTTGTGTCATACACAACACTTGAAGTAAATGTGCCACAAAATATCGAATGATTATTATTTATAAAACTATGATAAAACCTATATGATAGTAAATAGATTAAAATTATAACTTTTAGATGATAAATGATTAATATGATTTGTATTAAAAATGGTTATTTTTAATAAAATTAGTTTTCTTCATATTTTGTGATTTTTTAAATGTAAAATAATAAATTTTAGAATTTTAATTTAAACCCTAATTTGTTATTAGTCAAACCAAAATTGACTTATCATAAATGTTTGAGTTTTTTATTTTGAAATGGTTGTCTTTTTGTCAAAAAATAAGGTTCTTAAAAAAATTTCAATTTTTATGACATTATCATTATATAATAATGATCTAGATAATTCAAGAAATATTTTAGGTGACAAAATATAGACCAAAACGCACCCCTTTCACATTTTTATTTTGTATCCATTTACATTTGAATATTAACATCACATTATTGAAAAGGTAATGTTTATTCCCAAAACCACCCTTCTCTACACTTATAAAAATCTAACACTTCCACCACTTCAAGACTCGCATTCCCTTCAAATTTATCCTTGATAATCATCCAAGTTACAACTCATAAAAACTAATCCCATGTCTAAAATCCTTGATTAACTAATCTTTAGTATAAATCTTTCATTTCTAATGATAATTCCTTTTCAAAATTGAATTTCTTGAGGAGGATAGAAGGAATTTTTACTAAACATAAATAAAGGTATGAGTTTTTCCTCCAAATTCATCTCTTTGAGACATGTTTTTTATTATATAACAACTTTATTTTAATTAGTTTATATGCTAAATATTTGATATTTTATATCATGAAATTACCATTATTTTTTAAAAATTTAAGATCTGTTTAAATCTCTCTCTCTCTTTAGAGAGGTTTTTATTTAAATTATTATGAAATTATAAGGGGAACTTTGTATCAAACATAAATCCATTAAGACATGTTTATATTATACACTATTTTTACCTTAAATGGTGTAAATACTACCTAGTTTCCTGTTTAATCATGATTCTCTTATATTTCAGGATATTTAATGTTTTTCTATTATTTTACCTCTCATGGGGTATTTATTTAAAAGTTAAAAAGGTTTTAAGGGTTTAATCTCCCAAATTTAATTTCTTGACACATATTTCTTATTGAAAACCATGAAAACATTGATTTGGTGTGATTATTTCTTAATGAATGTACTTTAATATATCCATATAATTCATTGGGTTTAAGATCCATAACACTTTCTTTATTTAAATGAAATTTGATTAAAAGGATACCATGGTTATAAGGATCTTATCTACACAACTCCCTTATTTAAGTTAAAATTCTACTTATTGAAAATATTTCTTCCAAGATTGATTTACTACTCCTTAATATTCAATTTAATATTAAATTATCTTCCTCTTTAGAAGAATATTACTTTTGAAAATAATCTTTTTACCCTGACAAAATTCATCTTAAAAAAGTATATCATTGTTAATAATAATTCCATCCTCTGTAATAATTATTTTAACTCATTAAATATATTTTAATTTATAAAAAATGTTTTCATTTATACTTGGAAAAAATAATTTTATTATCTTTTGTGGCCTTTATATTTCCTTTATCCTCTTTCAAAAATGAAACCTTGGTTACACTTTTCTAATGGTTATTTTTTAAAAACTTATTTCAAAATGTTCAATAGATATTCCATATTTTCAATAGAAAATATTTTTTCTTCCTCTCCAAATTCATTTTTGATAACCTTTATTACTTTTCAAAGTTCTATTGTTGAACATTATTTTTAAAAGTATCTTTTATCAAACTATTTTCACTTCACCTTTTCAAAGACATTTTTTTCATTTCCAATGATCCATTATTGAAGGTTATTTTTTAAAATAAATGTATTGAAATTATATTTACTTTATCTGTTTGAAAACTTTATATATTTTTTAAGGCTTATCTATTGGGAGTTTATTTTTTAAAAATAAGTGGTTTCCAATGTTTTCACTATTGGGAAATTATTTTATATATTTTTTCACCAATATTTTCCTCCTTATCTCTAAATGATTTATTTATTTGGATATTATTTTTGATAAATCAACATCTAAATTTTCTTATTAAATAATCTTTTGGGTGAATGAATTTTTTATATCAATTATTTATATTCTTAGGGTAATTTTTGTGATGCTTTCTAGAAATGTTACAAACACCATTGGCCTTTCTGTGGGATATTTATGATGCTATGAATAAAAATAAATTATTTCTCTTGTGTTTTCATGATATGTTATAGGATTGATGTCTTATGGAACACATATTTATGGATAATGATGGGTGGGGACCATTATCTCCCTACAATGCATTGTATGAGGTTTAATACATCATAAGGTATAGATTTTAAGCCTGAACATGATTCATATTATATTAGTTCACAATGTATAGCATAAAGACAATGCATATTATCTACATTCAAAGGATTTAACATGAACACAATGAAAATTATCCACATTCAAAAGTCTTTTTGTTAAAATGATACATATTTTCTAAATTGATAACATTAAGTGTGAACATGATATGGATTTTCTATGTTCACAAGATTGAGTTTAAACATGATTAATATTAGTTACTTTCACAAGATTGATCATGAACACAATGAAAATTATCTAAATTCTCAATAATGAGTATGAAATAAATTCATTTTACAATGTTAAAAATTTTATAAATTCCTATTCCAATAAAAATTCCATAATTTTGTATTATATTCTTATGTAATTCTTTATTGCACATGTTTATTATGTCAGGTTTTTGTACTCTTTTTACACGTTATATGTTGTTATTTTGAGATTTCAGGGACTTTTATCATGTCTTATGGAAAAATATTATAGTCTTGTATTATTTTTAATAATAAATTTCTTCCATGATCTTGTTTTTCAACTATTATTCTGATCTAACCCCTGATTACATGTTGATCAGTCTTCAATTACTGAACTTTTGAGATCACCCATTCCTTATGTTTCCATTTACAGGTTATGAAGAAGAGTTTAACCTATTAAAAATCTTTATGGATTCTAGTGTAGCTCAATTATAGAGAAATTTTATCATTTTTTATAAAAAAAAAATCTTTTTTTATTAGTCCTCAAAGATACTAAACCTCTGATTCTCCTATTTGTGCTACTATTTGTGAGATGGAATGATTATTCATGTAAAATAATGAAATAAATGTGTATTCTTATCTGGGGTCACAATAAAAGTGATTGTATATTTTCATCTGTACATGGAAGAGGTTAGTAGTGGAGTTAATCTGTGTAAAAATTAAATGCAATATCCTTTATTTATAATGATGATTGAATCCTACTTGGGATATCTTGAGATGGAGGTGTGGAGAGATCACATAATCCAATGGAATTCCTATGATTAATGGATATTAGATAATGATGGTTTTGTGTTGTTTAAAATAATATATATTTATTTTGTATTCCATACAAAGGGTTGTTTTTGTGAGTTCCATAGCTCACCTCTAGAAACAAATCAGGGTGACTTCTTGATGTATCATGAATAGGGAGGGTATATTTATTGGATTGATATGAATAATTTACCCATTGAGGGTATATAAAATGCCTTGTTTATTATCAAGGAAACTCTAAAAATTGTATTATATATGGCTTGTTATAGTAATGGTATATGCCTTGTTGGATATAACAATTCACATCCATGGATTTTAAAATTGTTGTTCCCCATGATTTAGAGATATGATGCTATTTATTTTTTGGGGATCGACTAATGATTTCAATTTATTTTATAGAAATTAAAGATATGGGCATGGTGGATGTGTTATAAAGTATTTATATAGAAAAGGTGCTAATTATTCTTGGTATTTTAAAGGTTATAATTTCTTATTAGGATAATCATATTATTTTTTATTATAGAGGGTCGTGTAGTATGGTTTTTTCTCTCAATTTTACCTTAGTGAAATATTTCATCCACAATTAGATGGGAAGACAACATGACTAACAAAAACATTATTGGAGTATTGTATGTAGGTTTTCCCATTTTTTGATGATATTAGGAAAATCATTTATCATTAGTTGAATTTTATTATAATAATAACCATCACTATTTTATTGGAATTGAATCACATATATCATTCTATGGGTAGTTGTAAAGTTCCCCATTAAACTAATCCTGGGTAGGATTGTTTGTGATCATCTACATGTATTTCACAAAGAGTTTTATAGATAATGTGAAAGTGATTTTAGAGAAGATAAATTCTATGAAATATCTTCATAAATCATATGGATATCATAGTATTAGAGAAATTTTGTTTAAGGTTAGTGACCACATGTCATATAATGTTATCATCCATAGTAGGGGTTCAATAGAGGTAAAAAAACTATCTCTATAGTTTTAAGTTCATTTTATTTTATTTTTTGTATTGATTTGTGAATTGGAATACAAGTTAGTAATTTCACCCTATATAGTTAAAATTCATGACTTATTTTATGTATTTTTTCTTCAAAAATATCATCATGATAACTCATATGTCACTAAATGTGGGGTTTTTAGTCATTTATCTGGATGTAAAATTCTTGGGGTGACCTATATAGATTCAGGAACATGAAGAGAAGGAATTTTATGGGTGATTTATTCATTTAGTTCATATCTTGGGGATTCACGATAACTTGATGGAATATAAAATTAAATTAAATTCACAAATACTATTTTAACACCAAACATTGTTTTGAATTTTTCTTTATATTGAAGTCAATATTTGAGTTTAAGTTGATGAGAATAATGTTTTCATTTACCTTATTTGATATGGTTGAGCATTTTCACTTGTTTTATTCCAAGTTAAAAGGTATCTTATGAATTATTTTATATTTTTTGATCTATATTTTTTATATGTTGGGTTTTGCTTTAATACTTGTAGATGAAGAATAATTTGAGCGACATCTAATGTGAAGGCATAATTTTTTGTTTCGAGCCTTCCTTTCAGTTTTTGAGGATTTTAAGGATGATAGAGGATAATAATAAAATAAGGAGTTCAATTTGGGGTGAATTTTTATATGATGTAAAACATAACACTGTAATTCCTTACATTAATCAAATTTTGCTTACTAGGTTAAATAATTTTTAAGTATTGGAAGTGAAGTACATTGTAGGATTCCAGCCATTATGGCATGTTCACTGCATCATTGATCCCATTATTATTGTGTAATGTGTAGATTTGACTTATGAGGATTTATGGTTGATAATTTTGGTTTCATAATAGGATATTTTGAGTAGGATATTAAGTCATTATTTTAGGGAAAGTTTTTATATATTTCATTCATTGTATGATGATGTATTTAGTTAATCCATGACTATTTCTAAGAGATGGAAAATTTTAAATGGGAGGTAAATATTAATTTTACTATAGGATTAGATTGCATCATAAATCCCATATAGATCATTTTTGTAACAACTAACCTCATTTAGATGTGTATTTTTATTTAATTTTGGTATTTTAATTGATTAAATTACGATTTAAGTGGATTTTAGAGAAAATTAAAAGAGTTGGGGATAAAGAAAATAGATTTGGGGAAGAAGGAGAACTGAGTGTCTTGATTATTTGTACTGGATATCCAATGGAATCTGGTGTATTTTCAAATCACATTAACACTTGTAATAGGTACATGAGGGACTCGTAGTGGGCATTTGATGGTAAATTAGTGGTTGGTGGACTATAAATGGGTTATTTGTAGGCTCTAGGATTGTTTTTCTAAAATACATTTAAAATATAAATTTATTATTAATTTAGGACCTTATTAACTCTTACCTTCAAGATTTATCTATAAATATTCTACGAGAGAAACCTATAATACATACCCCCCCTCCTTCTCTTACTCAAAGAAGATTCTTTTCTGGATGTGAAAGGTATATTCCCTTACGATATATGTATGAGGTGAATATTTTTACAGCCTATATATGATGCATGACTATATATATTGCATGTTATATGTATTCCACACACTAAAATAGTATGGAAATACGACCTATATGACATTCAAGATGATTTCACCAAATCGTCCTACCTATTTGGCTATCATTTTATTTGACATTTCATACTATGAAACATACTGGGAGTTATATTCACATCTTCGATAAATTATTTGGCCAAATAAACTTTTACAAATGCATTATAAACCCATAAATATATAAAATAGTGCAAGGATAATCCTTGGGTATTATAAATAATAAAACCATATGATGATTATAGGTGTGTGGAGGTGTGGTTGAGACCCTCATATTCCTAATACTCTCTTCTTCTTCATCTTTATCATGGTGAGGTGTTAGTACACTATGGGTGAGGGAGAGTTCTGTATTTATGATGAATGATTCAACAAAGCTCATGAATACTTGTGGAAGTGGGAGAATTTTTTCATCTAATTTGGTGATCATTAACAAACACATAAGAAGAAGAACAATAATGTTATAAAGGATTCTTTAGTGAATGGTATGATTTTTTTATAGGTTATTTATACCTAGTTATTCTCACGGTTTCATATTTCTTACAGGGTGATTTTGGATTATATGGTCTCTTTTTTTATATTGTGATTATTAAGAATTAAAAACTACTATGAAACTCAATAGTGCTATCACATAAAACTGGGATCTTAGATTATTAATTAGTTCTTGAGAAATGAAGTAAATTAAAGAACATAACACCACATAAGATTCCAAAATGGATTGACCAGTATGTCACCAAGATGTGGAGATGGCTATTTTAAACCATTTATTAATAGTAAATGAAAACAAAATTAACACTTTTTAGTCACTAGGGAATGGTGAAAAAAGAATTTATATTCATGAATTAAGAGTCAACACATGTAAAATGGCTATCTGATCTTTACCATGGTTTAAATGGATTCCATTTTATAAAGGTTTGATAGTTATTCAATATAACTTCATAATGAACACCACGACATATTGTATGCTGTAGTGGATCAATTTATCATCATATAGCCTAACTAAGTAAGGGTAGATTTCTATTGATGCCACCATGTCCAAGATCATGTTGGTATTCTCCAAAACAGCATTACAGTGGACACTATGACATATCGAAGTCTATGGTGCAATGGAAATTTTTTTCCCAAAATTCTATTTCTACTTTAAATTAATAATTTATAAATCATTTATAAATTAAGGAAAAAATTATTTTTTGCGATATTTATTAGTTTATAAAATTGTTTTAAATTTATTTATTATAAATGTTTCAAAATTAATTGATAGATTTTAATGAGATATTTTCTACTAAATATTCCTCAAAATATTAAATGTCAATATTTGAATTGTTTTTTAGTTATATGAATTTTTTTATAGACTATAATTAAATAAGTTCATTTTATAATCATAATTTTATTTTAAATATTATAAATTACATAAATGGGGCTGGATTATAAATTTTTTTATTTTAAATTAATAATTATTCGACGATTAATAAGGACTTATTTTAAAAACTAGGTATATGATATTTAGATTATGAAATGATTTTTCTTAATAAAATTCAGATTATAAAAAAAATTATAATCTATGAAAATGTCATATGTATAAAATGAAATTAGTTATAATTATTAATATTGAATGTTCATTTTTAAATGATTATATAGTGTTATATTTATAATTTTTGAATTTCCATACTGATTGATAAATTATAAATGTGTTTATAAATAGATTTTATTTATGATTTTTTCACAAGTAGTTATCTTATGTTTAAATACTTGAATTTTTCATTTATTTAATGTTTATTCAATAATTTGTTCAAAGTTATAAATTTATTATATTATGAATATTTTCATTCCAAAATTTATATGATAAATTTCTTATGTGATAGATCCTTTCATTTAAATGCAAGGAAAAATTCCACAATGAATTTGTTTTTTGTTTACCTTGACCTTGCTTAATAATTAATGTAATGATCTGGAATTTGGTTTCTAAATATATTTTATACATATTAGGTTTTAGAGTTTTGATGAATTGGATTTTCACTTGAGTAAGTATTCTCAGGTTGAGATACTTGGGGTCAGATTACATACCTACATGGAAGCTTATGCTTTATCTAGTTTGGTGAATAGGCTTAGTTATTTAACCGTCCGGTCTTTCTCATGTGGATATTTTCAATGTGATATGACTCCAAACCATTACATGAAGTGTTCATGTACCTTATCCATATGATGCATTCTAGTATGTGTGAGTATACTTTACTTCTATTTTTTGGGTGAGTAATACAAACTTGTGAGTTGTGTAAAGGGTTACACGTCAATATAGTCTAAACATATTGATTTTTTGGAGGGAATAGTATTATAAATAAATTTATAGAGGAATTATTATATAATATAATAACATGAGATGAAATGGTGAGATTAAAATTCCCATGAAAAATTAATTGTCAGAGTCCTTCTAAAGTGACACTTGTCATGACTTTCATCATTCAACAGTGTATTATTTAGAATAACCTGAATACCACTTGATTATATTTTTTAATGTAATAAACTTATAAGTAACTATTTATTGTCTTGTTGTGTAGGTCATTCCCTGTATGAGTATCCCTTGATTATCCTTTTTTATCTTATTCTTGGTGTTTTCGTTGGGATACACTAGCTGGAAAACCCTAATGGTTATGGTGCTGGAGGAATATAGTTTAGTTTATCCATATAACGTATTGGATTTAGAGTTATCCTCTCAACTATCCAAGATTCAATGTTTTTTTGATTGGGGTGATACTCTACCAAAATAACCATTACTTATTTTCATAAAAAACTGATGTATATCATTTTGAAATATTGATATTGGTATATTAATGGTTGTTATTTTTTATATAGGGGATATCATTGTGGTGGAATTCCATTTAATTAAGTAATTTATTAAATGGTTAATAAAACATGATACTCATCTGATATTATTTTATAGATAAGTAGCCTCATCATTATTAAACTATAATTTTAAATTAATCCTTGGAAAGAGAATCTTAATGTAATATACTCATAATACTTGTAACATAAGAAATGTTCTTAAATTAGAATGGTATTTTAAATGTTCTTAATTTACAAGAAAAATGTAATGTGTTTTTAAAATACATATTCCTGTGTAATAATGTTTTTAAGTTGTTCAAAATATAAATCTAGATTCTTATGGAAGTGTAAAATGATTCACTTAATTATTCGAAATAATTTTATAAAAAAATACCAAAGTAATCTTAGTCTCCACAGATGTATTCAATATGATTGTGCATGCTATTAATTAAAGGAATTTGAGTCTATTATACTCTATATTATTGGCTATACAAAATGATATTCAATATGGTTGAATATGTTAATTACTTGGTGAGACCAAAGGCTTACTTAAATCTTTGTTGGTTATAAAATTTAATTCAGTTTTCTAATAGATTAATGATATCAATTATATGATTTAAAATTTTTTTAGTTATAAATGAGGTCTTAAGAAGAAAAGATTTCAATAATGGCTATTGATGTTTTGGATCAATGGTGTTGCTACATTGATAACTTGGTTGCTTCGTGTTTGGAATAACTTTTCATAAGAAGTGAATCACCTCATTTTTTACATGATAAGAGAATGTAATCAATTATTTAATAAAATTATATGGTTTTTTTAATATACATAATTTATGATTTTTCTAATTCAATAACATGTTTTAAAGGTAGGCTAAAATGGATTGTTCTAGTCAGAAAATTAATCCAATTTTCTTTTATAGAAATTTTTTTGAAATGAAAATTAATTAATGAATATTTTACTTGATTTTATTAAAGTGTATAGAATAGATGAACTATTCATGTGATTTCTTGGTTTTAATTAATGAATGTTCATTACTAGTTGGTAAAATTTCAAACTAAAATAAGGAAATTTTATTGGAAAATCCATAAATGTTTCTTCAAGAAGCTTCTTAAGGTCATTAAAACCTAAGATAATCAGGTAGAAGGGGTATTAAGTCTCTATATGTGATTATAAAAAATAATTTATGGAGTTTGGGAAACTCCATGGAATATCCATGTTAGGCATGCAGATTATAGAAATAACTAATTTAATTTTAAATGGAATGTGATGCAGAATATATATATTTTAAAAGTGTTATATATGTAAGGTAATTAAAAATTGATGGAACAATTTATAGATTTTTTAGTCTACATTAAAATTATGAGCAAAAAAGATTCAATAATAAATATTTTGTTATAAAAGATTTTATCAAACTCAGGTAAATAGATATAAAAGATGTGTATCATAATTTCATACATATTACATGAAAAGAGAAGTGGTTGGATAATAGTGAGTTTTTGTGAACAAAATATGAGATGATTTATAGTATAAACATTTTTTATGATTCATCGGTTTCTATGAAATGCTTTTAAAAGAAGATAAGGATAAACTGTTTATCCAAAAGTTTTTATATATATATTTGTTAAATTATGACCAGTATGATTCCCGCTCATTAGTGGTTTATTTAAATGAATAGAATTTACTTTTCAAGAAATGATCTAATAATATAAAATACCACATATGATTTGGAATAATAGATTATTTGTTAAATTTTCTTACTAAGAGGAAATAAATTTTATTTCCTAACATAAAATGTTTGTGTGGTTTCTTAGCATGATATTATTAAAAGAATATATTATCTAAGAAGATATTGATAGTGTGTTTAAAATTATTGAATTAAAAAGTTAAAAATTACAGTATTACCAAAATATAAAGTTAAAGTGATTTCAATATAATATCCAGAATAGTTTATGATTTTAAAGAAACAAGTAAATAGTTTCATTCAGTTGACATACAATGAATATTTCACTATTTCCTAAATAATTTTATTAGTCTAATATTAAAGTGATTTTACACTTAATATCCTGGGTATTTTAAAATATATTCTAATAAATAAAAATGTAATGAGTAACATTTTGTTATCATAAATAATTGAAAATAAATGTTTCCCATAGGATTATACTAATAAAAATACAAATAGAATTACTATTTGCATCATAAAAAGGTTTAGGAATGGTGGTAAAGATAAATTTAAAGATTCACATAAGTTACCATGATATATTAAATTTCATTTTATCCTAAAAGTTTTTAGGGTATATTGGTAAATTAAAAATGTAAAATTTACATTATTTGAAAATTTTCACGGTTGAATTTTTATGGAAAAAGTTCAAAGGACGATGTTGGTACACTTATAAAGAGTTCCAAATAGACATCATAACATTTCATTTGATGAAGTTAATAAGATTGATTATGTTCAATGATTTAAATAGTTAGGAAAGTGATTCATAAATATCATAATTATTCAAACTATATTACTTCATAGATGTTTCTCATTGAAAGAGTTTAGTAAGTTATTTTTATCATATGGTCACATAAATATGTGACATTAATTACATATGATGTAATGAGTTAACAAGACCCTTAAATTTATATCATAAATGACGATATTCTTTTTATTTATTATATATGATATGAAAATCTTGTACAAATATTGGTTTTGATAAATATTCTTAAAGAGTAAAAAATTTGAATTTTTTAAGGTTATAACCATTTTATCATTCTTTAATGATAGTTGTATAAGTGTGTGTGTGTGTGTGTGTGTATATATATATATGTGTACATTTCATGAACTGTAATGATAAATATCCTCTAAAAGTACAATATTTAGTTTTCACTGATTGATTTCAATCTTGTAGTTTTATAGGGAATGAAAAAATGTCAAGTTTAATAAGGGTGATATTATTATAAATATATACAAAATATGCTCATGAGGTGCAAAAAATTGAATAAGATTATTTGTGTTAGTTGTATGAACCACTATATATACCACATGAAGTGTCATATAGATGTCTTTAGTATACTAGGGGTTCATGAATTATATTTGAGTCCCCTCTACCTAAGGTTATTGAGATACCTAGCATGAGAACATTCAGAATTTTAAACCTGACATACATAGGTTTTTATATTGTCTTATCTAATATAGGTGTTCTTGGGTATGTTTATGATCATGACATCCATTAGAGCTTAACTAAGATGGGATTTTTCCTCTTATATTAGTAGTATTATCATGAACCATGTTGGGATTCCATCTAACCCGACATCCAACCTAGTCTGAGGCATGTCCTGAAGAGCATTCTCAATCCCCACAGGCTAGAAACTAGTGTTCTGTGTCAAAGTAATCAACATATGAATAATTTATCACAAAAAACTGGATCCAATAAATAAAATAAATTAGTGGAAGAACTAATCATATTGATTAAATCTAAAATAATTATACAAATAGATCTAGATAAAACTACTGAAAAACAAAATAGAAACTGAACACAAACTGATACCAAACACAGCAACAAGATCTCCATGTGACCTCTTGGTCACCTCAAACCATAGGACCAAACTTCTCCAATAATAATCACTCTGACGAAGAACCTAGACCTATAAAACAACTCAGGCCCGCTGACACTAAATGGTAAAGTACTGTGTGATATGAAATCAGGTCAACATTCAACCACCATAGAATCCATATATTTCCTTTCCCAAAAACTATTCATAAACACTGGTTTTAAATACGTATATAAAGATTTATTTTTCTCTTTTTAATGAAAAAACATATCTTTACTTTTTTAAACACTACACACCACATTATTATTTTCAAAAAATTTGATTTACCAATTTAAAACAAAAACCCAAACCAAAATCCAAACAAATAAATACCAATGTATAAAAAAATAAACAAGAATTATAAAAAATAAAATAGTGATAAAAACCATGGGTATTTCCTAAATAACCCTAGAGTGATCCCTGAATGTACTCGAGGCAGAATCATTGAAATAATATGGTGCAACTCCATAGTTTATAACCAAATAGCCACCCTAAATTGACCAATATAGTGTCACATCCCACCATTCCATATCAATTCAAGGGGGTATCAAACCATTTAATCAGGTTAAACAAGAAATTGTTAATAAAACCCCTAAAATATGTCAATGAAACACATGGTAATAGTACAATGTGTTAGTAGAAGGCCCTCACACATGTGACTTACCTTACATGTCATCATTGCACTTGTCTACCCCAAACACTGACACCACCTATATGATAACCCATATAGGGAAATCCTCTATAGTATGTCCCACCATACAAAAAAATCATTCACAAGTTCCAATCAGGCCTTCAAATCACATGATATTTCATACCATTTCTCAAAACATTCCAAGATTTCAATCGGGAATTTACGCTTCCAAAACCACAATTTATTCCCAAAACACTATAAAGTTCCAATAGGGCCTTACATCGATACTATTTCAAATACCAATACAATGCATTTTCCAACCATTCCAAATAGAAATCAAACATCATTTCTAGCTATACAATTCCAAATGGTCATTTACCTTTCATTTTCAATCCCATTACTCATTCCATTCAAATACATGATGTAAATACACAATATAATTAACGATTCCAAACAAGATTTCACTTCATTTAGAAACCAACTATACTTTATAAAGTACCAATAGGGGTATAATATTGAAGATAAAATTCAAAACTAAATTCAATTCACATTGGGACCATGAACTATTTAGGAAAACACATAGGCTTAAATAGAATTGGGAGAAGGTGGGGGATGAAAGGTTAAGTGTTTTGAAAACTAGGTTTAATAGTAAAAAGGACTTCTCCAATACAATTATCATTTGTGTGCCTATCCATGTGTGTACACTAGGCACAAATGGAGGTTAGCACATCCAAAGGAACATGAAAAGTGTTTCATGAAATCACCCAAATACTACATTTAAAGGAACACCGCATGCTTCCAAACCAACAAAACACATCACAAGTAAGCATTGCACGTAAAAGTCAACGATTTCTACAAAAAATATCAAATTTTCAATATAATAATGATATCATAACATAAAAAAATCTAAATAATTCTTAAATCACAAAATATAACATTAAATTAACACTTGACATTTTAACAATCACCTTGAGGTCGTATATACACAGGAATATTTAATGAATCACTTTTAAAACCATTCTCAACAAAATTATACCAACACAAAAGAACCAAAATAAAATAAAAAATTGCAACAAAGTCATTCAAATCATAATTATAATTTAATTTAAATCATCGAAGAATAAAATAGACTAAGTTAGAAAGGAAACATATAGAAATTCCTACCTCGATGAAGTGTGGATGCAACGAAACTTCAGGTGAAGGGAGATCTAAGCCCATACATGATCTGCACACCCTGAAATTCAAGAATTCAGAAAATACATCAACCCTAGCAACAGATAACCCACACTGAAAAACCCTAGATATATAAATGGGGAAGAATAGGACAAGAAAATTGACCAAAATCCCATAATATTACCTTATAACATTGAAGATGCATCCATAGAGGAGGAGGAGACCAGGAGTCTGTGGTTTTGGGACCCATTATGTACCAAAAATGACCCAAGAGGGTGGTTCTCAGTTGTATAGGATTGAAATAATGATGTAGATTCTCAATATATAAGAGGGGGGTGAATTTTATACTTTGAAAATTCTTTTGGAACCTTCAAAGTTGGTTACAGATAAATATGATTTCTTTAGACAAGGAAAGATCTGAGTTTAAAAAAGTTAAACTAAGAAGATTCACAACACCTCTAACCGAAAATGTAGGAATGTAACTAAGGTTTACAATATGAGATTCTACCTTAAAGCGTATAGAATCTAAACTTATCAGAGTACAAGTGTAAGGAAATACAAGAAGGTACTTTCCTTACAATACAATATGCAGCAGAAAAACGAGTAGTGAAACTACAAGTAACAAGATGTAATTATTTTAACCCAAAGAGAAGGGTTTTCAACAACCTTGGATAAAGGTCCCTTGATTTATACTTTCAAGAAAGTCTATCTTACCCACACCAGGGTAAGCCCTCGATACGAAGATCGGAATCTCTGTCTTTCTATCCCCACAAGCCCTCAACTTCAAGGTAGTTGGAACCTCTGTCTTCCTTAGAAAGGAAGCCCTCGAACTTCAAGGTAGTTGGCACCTCTGTCTTCCTATCCCCGGAAGTCCTCGAATGTAATCACCAACATTCGGAGTCGCACGAAGCAATCTGAATGAGCAGTTCAGTACACACAAGGCATGAAAAGATTCTCTCTCTAGAAATCACCTAAACAGCGTGTGGTCTCTAGATCGATCAACCTCTTTCATATATCACACGTATGTACTGAGATCTTTCAAATGAGCTCCTATTTATAGGAATATTTCCAACGGTCGGATCCATCCTCCAATAGTCATATTTCCCATGAAATTCGGAGGGACCTGTACATGTGTAACTCAACCAACGGTTAGTTTGAAATAGAAAGGACGACATTGTTTACTAACTAACCAAGTATAACTGAATGCATGACATCGTTTTGAAATGGAACATATGTAAGTAAAAACTAATCAAAATTTCGGAGTGTAAGTAAATTAAGAGTTTGGAGTCTAACCAAAATAAAATTCGGAGTCTATGTTAAGAAATGTTCGGATTCTGATTTATAGGAATTCGGAGTCTAGTTTCACCAGGGTTTTGAATCTGAACTTGCATAATTCGGAGTCAAGCTACATAAGAGTTCGGAGATTAACTACTTAAGATTTTGGAGTCTAGCTACTTTATAGTTTGGATTCAAACTACTTAAGAGTTCAGAGTTGAACTACTTAAGAGTTCGGAGTCGAACTACGTAAGAGTTCAGATTTGAACTACATAAGAGTTCGGAGTTGAACTACTTAAGAGTTCGGAGTCGAACTACTTAAGAGTTCGGAGTCGAAATACTTAAGAGTTCGGAGTCAAACTACTAAGAGTTCGGAGTTGAACTACTTAAGAGTTCGGAGTCGAACTACTTAAGAGTTCAGAGTCAAACTCATGAAAGTTCGGAGTCCAGAATTCGGATTGGAACTTCAATATAGTTCACATCTAGAATTTGGATCCAAAAATAATAATACTCCAATACTTGTCATTCCATGATTCCGGGATTTTGATTAACAATCTGGGTTTTTCAAATTAAGAAAAAATATTTCTATGAATAAGGAACTCTAGTTAAGGGTAAATTTCCTTAAATAGTTAATTTTCTTTATGGACGTAAAACATACATTTACTTAAGTATAAGGTGTTTGTGATTTTCACAACCAAAAGGAATGGAAAAATCATAAGGAAAACCTTATTGACTCAACAATCTCCCCCTTTTTGTAAAGCACAAACAACCTTATGAAAAACAATATAAGGACTCTGAAAACTTTCCTTAGACTTTTAAAATAAAACTTATCTCCCTTCGTTCATGGATGAAAATGAATAAAACTAACCCCCCTTAGGCATTGAAACTATAAGGATTGTATTCTGATTTTCCGGAGTGGGGTTCTCATTAACATGTTTATGAAAGGTTTCGAGGTGAGAAACTCCCCCTTTCTTTAAGAATATTTTACATAGAAATTTTTCATTCTCCTCCTTAGGAGTAGTTCTTTTTCCTTATCCCCCTTTGTGATTTTCAAAAATAATTGAAGGGAATGGAAAACAAAATATGGTACCTGAAACATTATTATATGACAAGATACAACCAACCAAATAATCATTTCATTAGAGTTTGAAAACATTTTACAAAGAAAGACAATTACAACAAAAGATCGGAGTGAGTTAATTTGTCTTCCTTTTCCTTCTGAATGAGCTTCTTTGACAAGGCTTTGAGTTTCTTCAAGTATCTTTGGTCTTCCTCGCATTTCCTCTCCAAGTATTATACCTTTTCTTCTTGAACTTTTAAAGCTTCTTCCTGAGCCTCCAAGGCTTCTTTATGAAACTTTATTATCTCATCTTGCTTTTCCATCTTCTGCTGAAACTCAATCCGGAAATCTCTTTCAGTTTTCCAATTCTGAGAAACTGAGTTATTCTTCCCATTTAGGTCTCTGACCTGTTGATTCTGATAATTTTGCTCCTGGGTCATATTTTCATAAATCTCGTTAACCTTTTTATCCTCCATTTCAAAATCACTTTGAACTTCAGCCTAAAAATTCTCAAAGAGAACTAAATCTTCATCAACTATCTTAGACCACTTGGTTACCTTACTGTAGGGATTTCTATGCACATCATAATCGATAAGAAAACTTTTCTATTCAGATTCCAACTTCACCAACTTATCCATGACCATGGATAAAGAATCTGATTTCTGATTCATAGTTTTTTGCAGCATCTGGCATCTGGAATCTATCATTGGAAAAATTGGAATGGTGTCCACCAACTTTCTCAGATATTGAACCACAAAATCATGCCCATGAGATGATGATTCCGAATTAGATACATCTTTGTGAGATTTCTCCTCTTCAACTTGCACTAGCTTCCTTTTAGAGGTACCACCAACCTCTTTCCTCCTGATGACATCTTTTATAGGTTTTTCCATTAGAGTTTTCTTCCCCTTATCAGCTTTTTGAATATGTTCTTTTTTAAGGGATACTTCCTCGGATTCAGATACTTGAACAATCTGGTCTTCATCTGGTTTTTTTTTCTTGTCCTTCCTCAAGGAAATTCCTCTCATAGGATTCTTCCTCATCATACAAGACATTTTCTTCTTCTTCTTCATCTTGTCGCTTATCATCATTCATACCAGATTCCTGATCTTTCTTTCCTGGAGATACTAACTTTGTGGATTCATCCTTATCCTTATAGCCCTATACTTTCTTGATCAGGGTATCCAAATATTCACTTTCCTCTTCTTCTTCTTCTTCTTCCTCAACTTCTTCCTCTACTTCCTGATCTTCTTCAGCAACTTCTTCTTCGGCCTCTTCAACTACTTCTTTACCCTTGTCCTTTTCCGGAGTGACATAGTTCTTGGCTTGAGTGTCTAGTAAATAAGGTTCAACATAAAATGTTTCCGGAACTGGAATCATTCTAGAAGCCAATTCTATATCTTTCAGCACGGATTAAAACACTTCAGCTTCAGACATTCTCTTTTTCATTTTCTTTTCCTTCGCTTGTTTCTCTATCTCCTCCGCAGCTTTTTCTTTTAAGGCTTTAGCCTCTGCAGGGTCCAATTCGAATTGTGGATCGAAATAATGATGTAGATACTCAATATACAAGAGGGGGGGTTAATTGTATACTTTAAAAATTCTTTTGGAACCTTTAAAGTTGGTTACAGATAACTATGATTTCCTTAGACAAGGAATAATCTAAGTTTAACAAAGTTAAACTAATAAGATTCACAACACCTCTAACAGAAAATGTAGGAATGGAACTAAGGTTTACAATATGAGATTCTACCTTAAAGCATATAGAATCTAAACTTATCAGAGTACAAGTGTAAGGAAATACAAGAAGGTACTTTCCCCACAATACAGTATGTAGCAGAAAAACGAGTAGTGAGACTAGAAGTAACAAGATGTAAGTCTTTTAACCCAATGAGAAGGGTATCCAACAACCTTGGATAAAGGTCCCTTGATTTATACTTTCAAGAAAGTCTGTCTTACCCACACAAGGGTAAGCCCTAGATACGAAGATCGGAATCTCTCTCTTTCTATCCCCACAAGCCCTCAACTTCAAGGTAGTTGGAACCTCTGTCTTCCTTAGCAAGGAAGCCCTCGAACTTCAAGGTAGTCGGCACCTCTGTCTTCTTATCCTCGGAAGTCCTCGAATGTAATCACCAACATTCAGTGTCGCACAAATAAATCTGAATGAGTGGTTCAGTACGCACAAGGCATGAAAAGCTTCTCTCTCTAGAAATCACCTTAACAGTGTGTGGTCTCTAGATCGATCAACCTCATTCATATATCACATTTATGTACTGAGATCTTTCAAATTAGCTATTATTTATAGGCAAATTTCCAACGCTGGGCTCCCTCCCCCAACGGTCATATTTCCCATGAAATTCGGAGGGACCTGTACACGTGTAACTCAACCAACGGTTAGTTTGAAATAGAAAGGACGACATCGTTTAATAAATAACCAAGTATAACTGAATGCACGACATTGTTTTGAAATGGAACATATGTAAGTAAAAACAAATCAACATTTCGGAGTGTAAGTAAATTAATAGTTCGGAGTCTAACCAAAATAAAATTCGGAGTCTATGTTATGAAAAGTTCGGATTCTATTTTATAGGGATTCAGAGTCTGGTTTCACTAGGGTTTTTAATCTAAACTTTCATAATTAGAAGTCGAGCTACTTAAGATTTTGGAGTCGAACTACTTAAGAGTTCAGAGTTGAGCTACTTAAGAGTTCGGAGTTGAACTACTTAAGAGTTCGGAGTCGAAGTACTTAGAGTTCGGAGTCGAACTACTTAAGAGTTTGGAGTCGAACTACTTAAGAGTTCGGAGTCGAACTGCTTAAGAGTTCGGAGTCGAACTACTTAAGAGTTCTGAGTCGAACTACTTAAGTGTTTGGAGTCGAACTACTTAAGAGTTTGGAGTTGAACTACTTAATAGTTCGGAGTCAAACTACTTAAGAGTTCGGAGTCGAACTACTTAAGAGTTCAGAGTCGAACTACTTAAGAGTTCGGAGTCGAACTACTTAAGAGTTCGGAGTCGAACTCATGAAAGTTAAGAGTCCAGAATTCGGATTGGAACTTCAATATAGTTCACATCTAGAATTCGGATCCTAAAAACATAATACTCCAATACTTGTCATTACATGATTCCAGGATTTTTATTAACAATCCGGGTTTTTCACTTTACGAAATAATATTGCTATGAATAAGGAACTCTAGTTAAGGGTAAATTTCCTTAAATAATTAATTTTCCTTATGGAGGTAAAACATACATTTGCTTATGTATATGGTGTTTATGATTTTCAAAACAAAAAGGAATGGAAAAGTCATAAGGAAAACCTTATTGACTCAACAAATTGGTGATAAAGATATGGGATGATAGATTAGAGAGTTCCAACATTTTAATGACCTAGAAATATTTCATGGATTGGTGGCACGATTTACCAAACTGTGCGCAAACTGTGCATGAGCTACTAGAAAGGAGGGACAACATGGATGGGTTGGTTTCATGGTTTCTGAACTATGTGCCAATCATGTAGAACATAACTATCTAATCAAAATACCAAATTTACTAGTTTCTTCATGGTTTCCCAAATGACGTTCAACCTATGTGCCTTGCTACTGGACACCCAAAACAAGCCACAAAGTTACCTGGGTAGGTGTACACGGTTTTGCAAACTATACACCAAATTTTTTGACAAGCCAAATTTTAACCCAGGGCCTCGAAAATTCAAAATATTACAGTGGGGTTCAATCCAATCATGAACTAAAAGATTTAAGATCAATAAAAGAATAAAATTAAGGAATTATAAAGTTTGTGGTGTGATAAGTATGACATATGATCCCATGATTGAGATAGACTATATAGAGTAAAAATACACATAGATAGTATATATGATGTACTTGTCTATCCAAATAACAGTTTTTTGGTCTGTTTATCCATAAAAGACAATGACATGTGATGTATTCACCAAATAGTTCAATATATACTCTAAGAGTCAAGAATAAATAGGTTAGATATATGGGATCGATGCTCTTTATGTCCCATAGTCAATCAATGTTTTAGAAAATGGGAAAGTATGATAATTAACATTTAAATATGATTTAAACTAGTTGACATAGGCATAAAAATGTATGTGTTTGATGAAGATAACCCCATATCCCTTCATATATTGAGTATAATTGATACTTTTCTAGTGCCAAATATTTTCTTATATTTATTAATCTGGTGATTCATATTTCTTGTCAAAGATATAAAGTCCCTTGGGGTCACAGATTAAGGTTAACTAAATGGTGATTGAGTTTAACGTAGAGATCTAATCATAAAATATTTTATATTTAATCCAAATGTTTTTTTGATGGGTATTCACAAGGCATTACATATGATGTGATACAAGGTGATGTTAATGATAGCCTTCCAAAAGTGTTTTAAAAAATATCCAAAATGTGTTTTGAATATTATATAATGAGTAATTGTATATGATACAATATAAATTTAAAAGAAAATAAGTTTATTATGCTTTAATTAAAGTTATAGATTGAAGGGAGTATGCAATAAATCCATATACATGAGTTTTATATAGATATGACATGCATATAATGCATGGATATATAGATTTTATGGTATATGGACGATTCCATCTTTGATGATGTGCACATACAGCCTATATGGGATTCATCATAACTTCACTCGATCCCCCTACTCATTTATCTTTCATTTAATGGTGCATTTAATGATATGAAATATATTGGGAGTTACATTCTTGTTTAAAATATATTATCTGGTCGAAGTAGTATTTACTCATTCATTATAAGCAAATGAGAAAATATGGAAATCTAAGAATCATCCTTAATGATTATAAATAATAAATCTATACTATGGATGTGAATATGTGGAGGCTTGGTTGAGGCCCTCAAGTTATATAAACTCTATTATACTTTATTCATAACATGATGTGGTTGTGGCACATCATGGTTGAGGGAGAGTCTCATTCATATGACGAACAATTCAGCATGGCCTCTGGATACCTGTGAGGTGGGAGGATTTCATCTTCCACTTTGGAAATCATTATTAAATGTATATAAATAAGATAAATAAGGATTCAGAAGCTTATTTAGTGAATGGTTCACTAACTTTATAGGTACTTCATTTCTATTTATTCAAGTGGATTCATATTTATTCCATGGAAATAGTAGATTTATTTTCTTTTTTGGATTCTACTATAATGATTATGTGTTAATCAACTCCTAAAGAATCCAACACCTGATTGGTCTGATCCATCACCAAGTTATTATAGGATCTAAATTTTGTGAATTAATGATAATAAAACCCTATTACTCCCTAATGTTTCTATTACTTCTATGGCATCAAGAAAAATCCATAATTATGTATCTTCCAAGTTTCAAAATATTCATCCTTTGGGTGGGATTATTCTTCCTCTATCATTTATAATTGATCTCATAATGATATTTGGTTAGTGACATGTTCTCTATCACATACTATTATAGTGGATTTATTATTAGTGATATTTAGTAGAGTAAGATATTACTAAAAATGGATTTTAGTCGAAAAAATTATTCTCAAACTACTACATTTTTAATTTTCATTTAGATAACAATTCTTGTTACCCTAATATTTATTTATATCATGTTTTTTATGATTTATTTTAGTATAGAATATTCATTACCATTATAAATTTCTTACTTGAATGATTTCACATGCGATATTTAGTATATGGGGAATATATATTATTTTATGTGGGTTATATAGATTCAAGGTTTCATTGAAGTGATGGACTATTTCTTATGTATATATTTATATTCCTCTGTCTAATTGTTTATAGTGATTATGAATTATGGTTATTTTCCATCATAAGGGAGGATTTAGAAATATATGTATATATGTGGTTATTTTCCCTCATATTTACAATATATATAGTTCATTTACCTCATGGTTTTTTAAAAAATAATAATGCAACTTCATTATTAATTTTGAAATTTTCTTAAAGATGGTAGGGTAGGCTTCAACAATGGATTATTTTTCACCTTAAAAATGATACCAAGATATATTTTTATTTTATTTATATCACTTATATGAGATAACTATATTTTTAAATTACTTCATGCTGGGACTCACAAACAATGCTTGATTCTTGGATAATATCCATCAGATGGTACATTCTGTGAAACATATCATTCTGAGTAATCCCTCTACTCAGGGTACCAATAGATAGTTAGAAAACATATCCTTCTCACTATATCAAGTATTATTCATACACACCTAATAAAATACTTAACACACAGAACATTCATGATAAGCATAAATTAAAAAAAAAGTAATATAAATAATATTTTGGTTTTACTTGGTTTGAACATTACATGTTATGTATATTGGAGAAACATTGTTCCATTACATTTCAATCAGAATATATAATAATTAAATTCAATTTTTTCATGTCAAAAAAATATATCAAATTAAAAGTAATCAACAATCATGTCATGTAAAGACCTGGAAATTTCGAGGAATTTTTTTTTCTTAATTTCTTTGGGATTTTACAAGAATGCAGTTTCTAACAGCACCTGATTATGAGTCATCGTGTGCCCTGAATCAATTTCTGAAGTTTGGCTCGGGTACGTTCAGTGAACGAACGAGCGGGTTTTTCTAACTTTTGAACCGGTGCTCGGAATTGAAATTTGAGGGCACCGATGGAACCGTAGCGCCGGTAATTGCTTAGGAACACCTTTTCTGAAGGTGCAGTTGCTCGGGTGTTGATGTAAAAAAAAGTGGGGAATAAAAATATAATTGTTTTATTTTTATTTCTTCACTAAGCGGTTTAAGTGAAATAAAGTTGTGTCTCAACTTAATTTCTCTTTTCTAAGTGTCAGATCCTAGGTGTGGGAGTTGGAGTGGGACCCACCGGTTGTTAACTTCCCATGATAGGATTAAGGGTGAGGTGGGGCCCACACGATCCCCCACCTTTTCAAATTCCTTAACTCCATAACCCCCCTTTAATGTGAGACCACTCACCTCCCTCTCTCTCTTCTTTAATCATGCCAACTAACTTAATTAATTAAGTGAGTTATGTGTTTGATTTTTAAAAATTGAAATGCTTGGCTTGATGTAATAAAAGAAGATAAGTCTTATTTTATTTGAGAGGGTTGGTTATTGTGTGAGGAGATTGGGGAGATAGAACTCTTCTCTCTGGGGAAGAACTTCATCCTCCCACTAAGAGGTTCAATCCTTCCGCGAAGAATGTCATCTCTTCAATGAAGAACGACTCAGTGACTCCGGTATCTACATTCCCTTTCTCCTCCGCGACAAGGGAAGAGACACCAATGCGGCAGTTCTCCAACAACATGTAATCATCCTCTTCTATCCATGATAAAGAGAAGATGACGTCTCCTCAGACGCTCTCTGTCGACGTCTACGGAACCACGCCCCACGACGCTGCTTTCCGCGACGCTCTTCGAACATCAACTCATTATCAAGGTAGGGGTGTTTATATATGTTTGAATTCATTTTATTGATTCTTCATATCCTAAATTCGCGACAATGATGACCAAATGAACATGATCATCATCCTGCACATAAACCATGTTCTTTTTTCTTTTTATTCTTCGCGTGTTCTTCGTGCGTTCTTCAATTCCAAATATTTATTGACACTGGAAACACAGAGTTTTGTTGAGAGCAATATATGGATGTCAAGCCCTTGATGCAAGGATCAAAAATATGCAATCATTTAATTTTTCTGGCTTGGAACGAAGCCGCAATGGCTCGTGAAAGAAGGCGTCCAAATATTTATTGACGCTGGAAACACAGTGTTTTTTTGGGTGCAATTTATGGATGTGAAGCCCTCGATGCAAGGATCACAAATATGTGATTGTTTAATTTTTCGGGCTTGTAACAAAGCCGTAATGGCTCGCGGAAGGAGGCGGCCAAATATTTATCGACGCTAGAAACACAATATTCTATTGAGCGCGACATATGGGCGTGGAGCTCTCAACCCGAGGATCGCGAATATGCGATCATTTTAATTTTTGGGCTTTGAATGAAGATACAGAACGCCTCCAGAAGAAAACCCGCCGCTGCATAGCCGCAACAGCGAGGAGCTGGACCCCGCGGCCGCGCGGGATCCAGGAGGCAGGGCGGCGCCAGCTGGCGCCGCCGGTTACAACAATGGGCCATGCCCCTTGTGTTCCGCTCGGCCAGCGCCAAGTCGCGTCCGGGCTGCCAGGCCGGTACGCGCCAGCCGGGCCGGTCCATGCCCTTCTGGGCCGGACCCGAACCCGGGTCGGGTCGACCCGGTTCGGTCCGACCCAGGGGTTCTTGGGCCAGGTTGGACCGGGCCCGAACCCCCTATTTTCGGGCAGTTTTCGTTCAAATGCCCATAACATAGTCTACGGGTCTTCGATCGATGTACCGTCAGTTGCGATGTGATTTTTAAATCGAGATGGTCGTTTTGGTATATTCCAATCAAGGTTTTGGAAAACATTGTGTATGGAAGGGTTGGTTCGAACCCAAAACCAACCGGACCCTCGGAGCAGAAACGCTTATAACTTGAGCTCTCGACTTCCGATTGACGTGTCGTCGACTTTGTTGGATTCCTCTTGATGAGACATAACTTTTGAAATACTTCTCCTAATATTTGGATGTAGTTGGATAGTACCCGGGATGGGTTGTACCAGAAATCCAATCGGGCCCATGGAACAGAGAAGCTGATAACTTTCAGACCGAACGTCCATTTGATGAACCGTCAGCGGCGTTGGTGATCTCGTTGAGAAACGGTCCCTATGAATATACCCTATGAAAGCTCGGGGTACAGTTGAGATACGGCTGGGTTGGTTCGCACATGAAAGCAACCGGACCCCTGGGACGAAAAGGCTAATAACTCACAGACCAGGCGCCTGATTGACACGTCGTCTGTTGTGTTGAGACCCCTTTGACAAGGCATTCCTTTGAGAGAAATTTTCATTAGGCTTTGTGATACTTTGAGTATCGACCAGGAGCTCATGGAGCGGACCCTCCCGGAGATGAGCGTACGGAGTACGGAGACCGTGTAGCCGGCTGAGACCTGACGACTGCTTGACCGACTCGACTTGGAGTGAGTCGACTAGCCTAGTGGACAGAGCACTACTTTGTTTGGGTGAAGACCCATGGAGGACTGAGCACTACTAAGTTTGGGTGCAGACCCGCGGTACTCATCCGGAGAGTACCTCTACAGGCTATTAAGGGGAATTCACTACTATGTTTGGGTTGCAGACCCCGGCGGGAAACACTATTGTTTTTGGGTGGCTGACCTATGGTACTCAATAGGAGGAGTACATCAGCAGTCTTAGGTTAGTGAGCAGTACCTCGGAGTCGTGACAGGATCACTGTACTCGACAGAGACGGGGCTCTTCAGTAGTTACGGTTTCGATAAATGAAAATGCCGGTTTGAGCTGAGTCTATGACCTTTGTGTTTACGTCATGATTGAGATGGGTCACTTGATAACTTCGGTATATGTATGGGCATATACATGGGTATTTGTTATCCATTGATTTCATAATCTTAGTGTTTCCTCATGATTGTGATGGGTTACTTGATAACTTAGGTATATGTATGGGCATATACCTAAGTAGAGGTTATCTGTTGAGATCATTCTTTGTGGTTATCCTAGTTGGATTTAGTGAGACCTTGAGGGTCTCGGGGTCCCTACTGAGTATCGTTATACTCACCCCTACATGGGATATGCCCGCACCTCGTTGTGTTGGTTCCGGATGACGGGCAGCGCTGACAGAGGCCGAGTGTTCGAGGACTTGACGGTACCCGGAGGTGGATCTCCGACGAGTCAGTATCCGGAGGTGGACATCACAACATGACGATACTCGGAGGAGGTTGACGGGCGAGAGTGTTGTGGAGGCTATCTATACCTACCCTTTATATAGGATCTGTGGTGGATGATCCAGGAGCTACGCTATCTGTACCTACCCTACAGGTAGGATCCGTGGTGGACGATCCAAGAGCTCCGCTATCTGTACCTACCCTTCAGGTAGGATCTGAGGTAGATGACCCAAGAGATTATTCTATTCATATAACTGTTTGTCTTTTCTGTTGTATTTCCTTTCATTTTTATCTGTACTTTTTAGTTGGGTTTGTATTTTGGCCCTTTTTACTTTTCAACACTTTCTTTTGTACTTATTTTTTTTACTTCCGCTTATACTCTGTGGAGATTGTTTACTTTTATAAAGGAAATGCCTTCCCAGTTATTGGGATTTACGCCTTTGGTTCTAGTTGCTAGCCCCTGGCCTATGGAAGGCGGGCTTGGGGTAGTCACCGCACGGGCCCCGAGGACGGGTCGTGACAAATTGGTATCAGAGGTGTCGGTTCTACCGCAAGACTTATAAATATGATATTTTATTTTCTATGAAGCAATAGTGTTAAGGGTACTGAGTGTGGTCTTCAGTTTCGGGTGTCCAGTGTTGGTGCGGCGGCCGGCGTATCCGTACACCAGGACCCTGACGACTGATTTCCGACTTTGTGCACGAAAACACTGATTGCATGTGTGATTACAAAAGTTTTAAAGTCAACTCAAACCAGGTCAGCTCACTAGGTATAAAAAGTTGATCGTGTCGCATCTGTTCAGGATGTCTCCATGCAGACAGTTAGTTGGATTTCTGAGATTGTACTCGATGGCGGCCCACTGAGCGACGATGCTCCGGTGCAGGGCCCTCTTTCTATGTTGGCACCCTGGGGTGGTGTACCAGCAGCACCACCACCTGTTGGGCAGTAGATGCCACCATCCATACTAGCTAACTGTGCACGCTGGCAGAGCGTGTTGCATGAGTTCCAACAGTAGAGGCCTCTGAGGTTACGAGGTGAGGCAGATTCACAAACAGCAGAGCACTGGTTGGAGGCGATTGCTAGAGTTTTCCGCCTAGCTGAGATATCAATAGAGTGGATGGTGGACTTGTCTACTAGTGTTTTCCATTAAATGACCATGAGTATGGTCTGCTTAGTGCTGAGGCTTCAGTACGTGGAATGATGCCTGAGGTATTTCCTTCAGGTAGTATGTTAGCTATACATCACTACATGTTGGTCAGCAGTTACAATCGGCGGTACCGGTAGGTGACACATGTAGGCTTACTTCCTTAAATGTGTTCCAACATTAGATAACCTCAAGTTCTGAGGTAAACCTGACTCACAGGAGGCTGAGCACTGACTTGAGGAGGTGGCTGAAAGTTTTCTAGAGCTTATACAGCTTCGGCAGGACGACGTGTCGGTAGCTGAGTATTCATCGAGAAGTACCGAGCATTAGGGGTACTTGATGAATACGTTTCGATTATTGCTATAGAGCTCGGACCTCTGAGTGTGGTGCGTTTAAGGATATCCGAGACAGAACATTTTCTCTATGCATTCCTACTTATGTTAGGGTGCTAGAAATAACCTTTGTGGTTGAGAATTCTTTTTCTAAATGGATGCAGTCAGTGAAGGTTAGCAGTGGGAAAGCTGGAAACTGGTGCCAATCTCAGAGACTTCGGTGTTCGAATGTTTCACGAAGAAGTAAAAAAGGACAGATGATTCTACGAAGCAGTAGATGTGGAGGCAGAGCTAGGAGATTAGCATGAGGTGGTGTACATTTCAACATGTTATAATCACCTACCTTTGTAGCCCCTCCTAGGCTCAGGGAGCTGGAGGGAAGGGGAAGAGAGTAGCTACGTGCGGTCAAGGAGTGTGACCCAATGGATCTAAAAAAAGATTCAAGGGACAGTCTGTGTCCACTACTAGCTATCCTAGTAATAGACATTGATATGAATCATTCCTTCCTTCCATGAATCTTTTCCCAGACCTAGAGTTTCTGGGAAGCCGTAGACTTGACCCTCATGTCTGGAGATACCTTGGGAGGAGACTCGATAATCACACTTACGCCGACAGTGTGGTCTGACCCACGAGGTGAGAGTTTCAGTTGGAATCTCTTGGTGGTAGAGTCGAGGCCTTACGACATTGGTCTTGGTATGGATTGGATTCACAGTTCATGCTAAGATTGACTGTATTAGGCAAAAAGGTTGTGGTTTATCTACATCGTTGGGGTGGTGTTTTACATGGTCGGAAAAAAGGAAAACCCAGGCAGCACAGTATGGAATCATGCATAGAAAGGTGTAGCAGATCACTCTTGAGTCTGCCAACTTCACCCACGTGGCAGCAGGAGTTTTGAGTTTTAGTTCTAATCAGGAAAGGGATACTTCTAGAGTTTGGGGATGACGATCACGTCCTTATACGGGTCTCACCTCGACGAGGTTTACGGAGGTTTGGCCGAGGCAGCAAGTAATCTCCGAGGTTCGGCGGGCCTTTTCAGGTCCTCAGCTGGGTAGGTGAGGTGGCTTACCATTTGACCCATCCACCACAGTTGCACCAGGTCCATGACGACTTCCACGTATCTCAACTGGGGACATACGTGCTTGACCCGACGCATATCATCGACCATGGGGAGATGGACGTTGGAGATGGGGTGACTTTTTCGGGGTTCCAGTAGCGGTTGAGGATCGACAGGAGTGGGTCCTACGAGGATAGTCGATTCCTCTTTTGGGTTTTCTCTAGTAGCACGAGAAGCACCAGGTGAGAACATGGGAGCGGAAGGCTCAGATGCGTGCTCAGTACCGCTTTTGTATCCCTAGTTTGTGTTAAAGATTTACGGGGACGTAAATCCCTGAGGTGGAAGTAATGTAAAGACCCGGAAATTTCAAGGAAATTGTTTTTCTTAAATTCTTTGGGATTTTACAAGAACGCAGTTTCTGATGGCACCTGATTCTGAGGCCCGATGTGCCCGGAATCAATTTCCGATGTTTGGCTCAGGTACGTTTAGTGAAAGAACGAGCGGGTTTTTCTAACTTTTGAACCGGTGCTTGGAATAGAAATCCAAGGGCACTGATGGAACCACAACACCGGTAATTTCTTAGGAACTCCTTTTCCGAAGGTGCGGTTGCTCAGGTGTTGAAGTAAAAAAAAGTGGGGAATAAAAATATAATTGTTTTATTTTTATTTCTTCACTAAGCGGTTTAAGTGAAATAAAGTTGTGTCTCAACTTAATTTCTCTTTTCTAAGTGTTAGATCCTAGGTGTGGGAGTTGGAGTGGGACCCACCAGTTGTTAACTTCCCATGAAAGGATTAAGGGTGAGGTGGGGTCCACACGATCCCCCACCTTTTCAAATTCCTTAACTCCATAACCCCCCTTTAATGTGAGACCACTCACCTCCCTCTCTCTCTTCTATAATCATGCCAACTCACTTAATTAATCAAGTGATTTATGTGTCTGATTTTTTAAAAATGAAATGTTTGGATTGATGTAATAAAATAAGATAAGTCTTATTTTATTTTAGAGGGTTGCTTGTTGTGTGAGGAGATTGGGGAGATAGAACTCTTTTCTCTGGGGAAGAACTTCATCCTCCCGCGAAGAGCTTCAATCCTTCTGCGAAGAACATCATCTCTTCAACGAAGAACCACTCAGCGACTCTGGTATCTCCATTCCCTTTCTCCTCCGCGACAAGGGAAGAGACACCGAAGCGGGAGTTCTCCAACGACACGTAATCAACCTCTTCTCTCTGTGATAACGAGAAGACGACGTCTCCTCAGACGCTCTCTGTCGACGTCTACAGAACCACGCCCCGCGACGCTCTTTGAACATCAACTCGTTATCAAGGTAGGGGTTTTTATATATGTTTGAATTCGTTTTATTGATTCTTCATATCCTAAATTCACGATGATGATGACCAAATGAACATGATCATCATCCTGTACATAAACCATGCTCCTTTTTCTTTTTATTCTTCACGTGGTCTTCGTGCGTTCTTCAATGCCAAATATTTATTGACACTAGAAACATAGAGTTTTGTTGAGCGCAATATATGGATGCGAAGCCCTTGATACAAGGATCACAAATATGCGATCATTTAATTTTTCAGGCTTGGAACGAAGCCGCAATGGCTCGCGAAAGAAGGTGTCCAAATATTTTTTGATGCTGGAAGCACAGAATTTTGTTGGGCGTAATATATGGATGTGAAGCCCTCGAAGCAAGGATCACAAATATGCGATCGTTTAATTTTTCAGGCTTGGAACGAAGCCGCAATGGCTCGCGGAAGGAGGAGGCCAAATATTTATCGACGCTAGAAACACAATATTCTATTGAGCGCGACATATGGACATGGAGCTCTCGACCCGAGGATCGTGAATATGCGATCATTTTAATTTTTGGGCTTTGAATGAAGATACAGAGCGCCGCCAGAAGAAAACCCGCCACCGCATAGCTTCAGTGGTGAGGAGCCAGACCCCGCGGCCGCGCGGGATCCGAGAGGCAGGGCGGTGCCACCTGGCGCCGCCGGTTACAACAAGGGGTCGCACCCCTTGTGTTCCGCTCGGCCAACGCCGAGTCGCGGCCGGCCTGCCGGGCCGGGCCGTGCCAGCCGGGTCGGGCCGCACCCTAGTGGGCTTGACCCGGACCTGGGTCGTGTCTACCCGGTTCGGGCTGACCCAGGGGGTATCGGGCCGGGCCGGACCGGGCCCGAACCCCCTATTTTCAGGCTGTTTTTTTTCAAACGCACATAACTTGGGCTACGGACCTCCGATCGATGCACCGTCAATTGTGATGTGATCCTTGGATCGAGACGGCCGTTTCGGTATATTACACTCAAAGTTTCGGAGAACTTTGGGTATGGCCAGGTTGGTTCGAACCCGAAACCAACCGGGCCCTCGGAGTGGAAACGCTTATAACATGAGCTCCAGACGTCCGATTGACGTGCCGTAGACTTTGTTGGATTCCTCTTGATGAGATGGATCTTTTTAAATAATTCTCCTATTATTTGGACGCAGTTGGATAGTGGCCGGGTTGGATTGTACCCGAAATCCAACCGGGCCCCTGAAACGGAAAAGCTGGTAACTTTCAGACCGGATGTCTGTTTGACGAACTGTCAGCGGCGTTGGTGATCTCATTTAGAAATGGTCCCTATGAATATACCCTATGAGAGTTCGGGGTACAGTTGAGATACGGCCGGGTTGGTTCGCACACGAAACCAACCGGACCCCCGGGCCGAAAAGGCTAATAACTCACAGACCGGGCGCCCGATTGACGTGTCGTCTGTTGTGTTGAGACCCCTTTGACGGGGAGGTCCTTTGAGATACTTTTTCGTGGGACTTTTTGATACTTGGAGTGTCGACCAATAGCTTGTGGAGCGGACCCTCCCGAAGATGAGCGTACGGAGTATGAAGACCGTGTAGCCGGCTGAGACCTGACGACTGCATGACCAACTCGACTTGGAGTGAGTCGACAAGCCTAGTGGACGGAGCAATACTTTGTTTGGGTGAAGACCCATGGAGGACGGAGCACTACTGAGTTTGGGTGCAGACCCGCGGTACTCATCCGGAGAGTACCTATGCAGGCTATTAGGGGGAATGCACTACTGTGTTTGGGTAGCAGACCCCAACGGGAAGCACTAATTTTTTTGGGTGGCTGACCCACGGTACTCGATAGGAGGAGTACCTCAGTAGTATTTGGTTAGTGAGCAGTACCTCAAAGTCGTGATAGGATCACTTTACTCGACAGAGACGGGGTTCTTCAGTAGTTACGGTTTCGATAAATGAAAATCTTGGTTTGAGGTGAGTCTATGACCTCTGTGTTTACCTCAGGATTGAGATGGGTCACTTGATAACTTAGGTATATGTATAGGCATATACCTGGGTAGTGGTTATCCGTTGACTTCATAATCTTAGTTATACCTCATGATTGAGATGGGTTACTTGATAACTTAGGTATATGTATGTGCATATACCTAAGTATAGGTTATCTGTTGCGATCTTTCTTTTTGGTTATACTTGTTGGATTTACTGAGGCCTTGAGGGTCTCGGGATCCCTACTGAGTATCGTTATACTCACCCCTGCACGGGCTATGCTCGCACCTCGTTGTGTTGGTTGCAGACGACGGGCAGCGCTGACAGAGGCCGTGTGTTCGAGGAATGGATGGTACCTGGAGGTGGATCTCCGACGAGTCAGTATCCAGAGGTGGACTTCACGACATGACGATACTCGGAGTAGGTTGACGTGGCGAGAGCATTGTGGAGGCTATCTGTACCTACCCTTTAGGTAGGATCTGTGGTGGACGATCCAGGAGTTGCACTATCTATACCTACCCTTCAGGTAGGATCCGTGGTGGACGATCTAGGAGCTGTGCTATCTGTACCTACCCTTCAGGTAGGATCTAAGGTGGATGACCCAGGACCTGCTTCTATTCTTCCTATTTTTTGTCTTTTCTATTGTATTTCCTCTCAGCTGTAGCTGTACTTTTCAGTTTCGTTTGTATTTTGGCCCTTTTTAATTTTCACCACTTTCTTTTATACTTAGTGTTTTACTTCCGCTTGTACTCTGTGGAGTTCATTTACTTTTATAAAGACAGTGCCTTCCCAGTTATCGGGTTTTACGCCTTTGGTGCTAGTCGCCAGCCCCTGGCCTATGTAACACGAGCTTGGGGTAGTCACGGCACGGGCCCTGAGGATGGGTTGTGACATGTCACACTACATGTATTGGTGGTCCCACTTATATATAGTAAGTACCGACCAACCATCTAGTTTGATAGCCACTTTATATTCACAGAAACCCACCATGTATCCATACAAACTATGATTTCGTATAGCTAATGACACATGAATGATATTTTTAGTGAAAAATAAAACAAAACCAACCCTTTCCCAAAAACATTATAAGGAATAACTACCAATGAAAATCATTTGACCCACTAACAATTGTATATTCCCCCATTATACAATACCATCAATCATCTAGAACTGATTCCCTCTAAATATCTCACTATGTATACTTGAAACTACAAGACTAATATATTGTTCATTATTCCTCCATATAATATATGTAATCAACAATTGAATCTAGATTAACATGATAAGAATATACCATATGAATGGTACATTATTTGGAACCTTTGGAAACTCTATAATACTTTGGCATATCCTTGATCCAAAACTAAAATAGTGTCTACTTTCTCCTCTGTCCATTTACTCAAGTCCCACTAAGGACCTATTATGCCTTATAATTTCATAGAATAACATCTTGGTGAACATTTATATTGTATTATTATTAAAAAATATCTTGAAATAATCTATTACCTTTCCATATAGTATATTTTGGATGAAATTATATTTTATGTCTATTTTTTGTCCTTGAATTAGACATAAGATTTTGATCCAAGTGAATCACACTCTGATTGTCACATAATAAGACTCCACCTTTCTAACTCTTAATCTCATTCCATAAGAACCTCCAGCATACCAAATTCTTACTATATTCCAATGTATCTACATGAATAGATTTGATTGGGGAAGAATTAATAATATTTTATATCCGTTATATCAAACCAACTTATCTTCATTTATAGGTGAAAAAACATATAGTTCTATTGTAGATATCTAAATCCTCAATCAAGTTAGTAATAACATAACTTCATAATGGATTTAATATCCCAAAGAACATTGTTGTATATTTTAATCCCTTAATGTACCAGATAATCAATTTTATATCCTCCCAGTATTCCCTTCCCAGATTCAATATGAATTGGATTACCACACCCACCATAAATCAAGTTTCTAGTCAAGTATATATCATGGTGTATATCAGGATTCCTAACACTAATTAAAATATAAATTATCCATGAACTAGACATCATATTCCTTTTTGGGTGACTTCTCCTTAGAAAACATAATTTTTGGACCAATGGAGTTGAGACTCAATTTTATATGATAACCTGAAATATTTTGATTGCCTTCTGCATATAGTCCCATTGAGATAGTACAAAATCAACAACATTCTTATCTCTTTCAATTTTCATTCCCAATATCTTATGGTCCTATCTAATATATTTCATCTCGAATATTCTAGGAAAATCATGATTTAATTTTTATATCCCTTTAATTATGAACCAATAACCAATATTTGATCCATATACAAGAGAAAAATGTGGAATATCCCATAATTTTATGAGTTATAATAACAACCGTGACCTCATTTCACCATATAGATTCTTCTACTACCCTAAAATCATTGAAATTCAGATTCCACAGCCTTGGTACCTACATTAATCTATAAGAATTTTAGTTAGTTTTCATACTAAGCCTTTATGTTTATTGACTTTGAAACCCACATGTTTCTTTATAAAAATCTTTTCCTTCAAATCACCATAAAGTAAGTATATATTTAAATCAATTTACTCCCGATATATACTTTTTGATGAAATCAAACTCAGTATTTTCCAAATGGTATACTGTAAAACAATAGAAGATAATTTTTTTGAGAATTATATACCATCATTCAATTGAAATACTTTCACCACTAGACATGCCTTATTCCTCTTAATTTAATCATCTTCTTTCTTCAAATATAACACCCATTTATTCTCTAGTTCCCTTTTCCCCTATGTTATGTAAGTAATCTCTTGGATTACATTAGAATATAATGAATACAGATCATCATTAAATGATTATCCCACTATCCCTACTTACTAAGAGTAGATAATTATTTCTTATTTTTAGGTTCCCCTTCACTAATTATAATTTGAAAAAGAAAATTGTCCCTAAACTAATGAATTGGCTATTTTACCCAAGGTGATATTCACAATTGTACATGTTGTTTTACTATATTATGATTTGTAATTTTCAATGCTCTAAATTTTAAATAGCCATACTCTAATACTAAATCATTCAAATAATTTACTCAGGATTTTTCATTTCAAGAGCACTCTATCATATATTATTCTAGTATCCCTTCTAGACATATAATGATGCATTTTAAATCTTCTGAAATTTTTTTTGTTCAATATCCCAAATCAGATCTAATTATACATGGTTTTTTGATCCCTTAAAAATAACTTTATTCTAAAAAAAGTCTCAATTATTCAATATAATATTCTCATTAAATAAAAAAATTGAATCCTTATGAATTGCATTTTATCATCATCCTAGAGGTTAATTCCAAAATATTAATCACATTATATAATAATGAAGGAAGATTGTGATTTTTCCTTGATATTTTCTCAATCCTTGGAATAAAAATTATCACATGTGATGGTGGACAAATTCTAGTTGATCACCTAACCATAATTATTCTATAACATTATGTCATATTGGATTGGACAGACTTATATTGAAAAAGTATTCTTCCATGTTTATTGTTACAACCCAATGTTTCTTGGGAATTATTTAGTGAACTAATATATTATGTGTCTTCTTAGTAAACCTTTGTTTCATTAAATTTTCCAAACTATTCTGCTATAGTGTACGGGGAACAATTTCCTCTATCCAGGTACCCTTATTCTGAAAAATGTTTCAGAAGTAGCATTCATTTTACTCACCGTTATTGTCGTTCCTTAGGAATTTTTCATTCTAAACCAATTATCTTTCCACCAAGACCTTTAATTAGAAAAATAATTCTAAAACATCATGGTTATGTTTAAAGAATTAAAACCATACTTTCCTAGTTGAATCATTAATAAACATTAAAATGTAAATAATTCCACTAAGATATTTGACTGTGGAAGGTCCCAAACCATCCATATAAACCAGTTATAACATCCATGATCAGGGATTCTATCCATTAAATTTAAAGTTCACCATATTTTACTTACAAATAACACAACTCTCAAAATTTCTAATATCAATCAGATCAATATTTAACATTAAATTTTCTAATATAACTTTCATATTCATCTGACAAAGATAGTTTTTCATATAATACCACAACTTTGGACCATTGAACAGTGAAAAACATATAATTATAGCTCTATCCAATCATAAAAATTAGATATAGGGTCCCATCCTTTTCTAGTCATGATCCACCATAGATCCTCTAGTTAACTGTCAAACTCCACCCATAAAGCTAGTCCAATATTTTTCCTCATCAAAATACCCTATATAAATTAATTTCATTCATACCCCTGATATAAATCTAACTTATCTATCTTAAAAATATCATATTATCTCTATATATTGATATATCCTTTACCTATCACTTAAAAATCTTTATCAACTGCTAAATATATGTTTATAAACATCATAAGCACATAATTAACCATGCATCAATGATGTTTCATTGAGGGAATTTATTTGCCTAATTTAATGTAATGCCCAGACCCCAGTTACCCATAGTCGGTTTATTATTACATAACATGGGCTGGATACAAGTAATCATGTCCCGAAATACCGATCAGATTAGTATCCTAGGATGTACTAGATATGTTCATAAGTTTTACGTTACGTCATGAAATAAAAATATCAACAACATTTTGTCCCCTTTTTAACACACTTATATCCTTATCTTATCCGTGTAGGTCAACCATAAAATACATCTTCACATCTTGGGAAAAGTTAAACACAGAAAGGGGTGAGCTCAGATGCTCAGTAAGGATAACAATATAAAGGAAACTTTCATAAATAAGCATAAAAATTTTAGGAAATGTATAATACTAAAACAAAATCCTTTTAAACATAAACTTAAGCTTAATTTGGAAAAGATAAAATAAAATAATTCCATTTACTTAATCACATAGATATTCTACTAGTTGAATAATTACATGCAATATGAATATCCACTTTCATTGTGATGGAATGAATAATGCCAAAATTCATAACCATTTAGTCAAGGCCTTGTGCCAAGACTACAAATTAGATTTTGTCAAGGCCTTGTTCCAATACACTAGTTTTTCTAATGAGACCTAACGATGTATTGAGTATCTATAGTGGGCTCCACCCATTACTTAATAAATTTAAAACATTCCTCATATAATAAGGTTTAAACATAACATAAACAGACGTATTAAAAATAGCATATGAAATTTCAATAATTTATCCATAAACCATGAATGGTGTAAAATTAACACATCCACATTCAAACATATCACAAAACCATTAATACAATATATAAGTATTTTATCACAATAAATCAACTTCAAACAACCTTAAAATCCATCAAAGGATGTTGACATAGATAAAATCAAACCTTTTTTAGAGAAATATCTATTTCTTTTTTGAAATAATATAAAAGTCATATAATTTAAAAAGAATTTTTTTTGAAAATATTCTTATAAGATTGTATAGGAAGTTTCAACGATGATATAATAGTGGAATATTTCCACACCCTCTATATAAGTTAAAAAAAGACATTCTTACCTAAATTTTGTCGAAAAGGTCATAAAGTACCTTGTTTGGAAAACGATAGAAAGATCACTTTTATAACATATATGATCAAATAAGGGTATAAATTACATTAACCAATAGTATAGTAAATAGTAAAAAAAATTAACTACATTTTTATGAAAACACGGATGTGGATGATAAAGAAGTCACAGTAGATACTTACTTAAAAACAACCTCGAATAATAAAGAGATTGTGAGATTAACCCTTAGCTTGTAAATTTACATAGTAGATGGTATGTTAACCTCTTTTATAATAGTTAAAACATTGTTATTAAATTATAAAATAACTATATACATAAATATGATATCAAATATGATCCTCTAATATTTCTTTGTTAATAATATTTCAGTAGTATCATCGTTTCAGGTGTTAACTGATCTGTTTTCCTTTATATCCTCGGTTTTGTAAGACATGTTTTTTATGGATAGGATGTATTTTATTCATATCCAGAATGATATTAATTTTCTATAAAATATTTTTAATAATAAAATTAAAATTATTCTTTATTATTATGATGGAAAATAAATCTCATCGCGTTCATGGAGACAGTAATCCATTCGTATGCACGAGCAAAAATATCATTATATTGATGGTGAAATCATATGTAATTATATGTTATATCATATATACAGAATCATTAACATGTTATATTTATTATTTATATCAATTATACTCATTATTATACCCATCCAAATAATGAATTGTTTGAATAAAAAACTACACCACGACATTGAGACGGTAAGCCGTACGTACGGATGTATGGTGACTTTGTCTTTCGTATAATGGATAGAATAATGAACATGGTTGTAACATTTTTATAATAAAAATACATTATATATAATTTGTTGGAGTTATCAGTTTAGAATGGAAATAACAATGAAAGAGGAAGTGGAAAAAGAAAAAAACATTAAAGATGGTGGTGAAATTATTACCTCTTCTTCAGGTGTTCCCTTTTTGAGTTGATCAAAATGGATCCATATGATGGCTTTATGATAAAAAATAAAACCTATAGGTTGAAGTGAGGGAAATTGGGATGATATTTGGGTAGGTTTTGGCTGATCTGAATGGATCTGGAGATGTGATTTTGAGAGAAGGGGAAGTTCCATTTTATAAAAGAGTTGAGGGGCACATTAGGAAAAGATTAAAATATTATTTTATAATAAAATAATTTTCTGTTTCTAATTGATCCAAAATGATGTATTTAGAGGATAAGGTAGGTATGGGTAGAAGACCTCTCAAACAATAGGTTTTAAATAGGATTGGGTGCCATATTTACCTTATCTTTTAGATTTAACTCTTAGTTAAATAGTTTGTCATTTACCATGTCTCTTTGTATTATTGTATTACATGGTTAATAAACATTCTATAAAAAGACAAAAGAACCCCATGTGGTTCATTATTAATATATATAACATTATCTATGTCCTTTGGATGAACCTTTTATTTTTAATAATATTATATCAATTAATAATACAGTCATTATTTTAAAAACTCAATTATGTCAATTTTGACACTATTTTATATTTGGTTTTTGGGAAATTCATAACAGCATGATTAATTCAAAAAAATAATTAATAAACACTAAAATTTAATATTAACCAATAAAATTTGTTTAATTCATAAAAATTCTCAAATTACATTTATTTGGATATTTATAATTTCAATTATTTTAATCTTTGATTAATAAGGTAATTACTGCATCATCATTGTGCCATAAAATAAATTTAATTATTTAATGTCTAAAAATTATAAAAAAATACCATTATGGAGGAAATATTTTGATATTTATAATGAATATTTATTCTAGAATTTATCTAATTTATAACCCTATATTAAAAATGGTTTACTTATTAAACATTGAATTTAACAATTTTAACTATTCTTTAAATAAAATAATAATAAATGTCCTAATCTAATCCATAGGGACAAAAGGGGATAATATTTTATTCATAAGGTTGGTTTTGGTCTAATTACAATTATCCAATAGTATTAGGATATTTTTTGGGGTAATTATAAAATCATTTTTACCCTTAATTTCCCTATTTACTTTTAGTAGTGGTAAATAAAAGTCAAAAATACTATTCAACAAAAATTATTTTCATCTTAATGAAAAAAATTACTTATTGATATTAACTGTGTCTCTCGGATTTTTGAAATTCAACTCACAGAAGTGGTAAAGTTATATTTTATGCAAATTTTTAAATGCTCTTAGAAGGTGGGTAAAAGACAGTAAAAAGTTCGATAAAATTTTATATATCTAACATTATTATAAAATGACTCCAAAGAATTAAATTGAAAATATATAGGTATTACATATCTATTTTTCAATAAAATAAATGAAAAAATAACTAGTTATTTAAATAAAAAGTCTGTTTTAAACAGTAATGTAGTGTTGTTCACTATTCATCAAAAATGGGAAGTTTTCAGAAAAATTCTTAAAAGTCACTCTAAGCTAATTTTGATATTCCGAATCAAAAAATGAATTTAATTTTGAAAAATAAAATTTATAAAATTTCAAAAAGTGGATATTACTATTCATAATGGCTAGTTTGATTGGTCGTGGTGTGTTAAAACTCCAAGTTGCAAACAATGCAAGCTACTGCATTCTTCAAAGGGAAACGTACCGTGGAAGCCTAAGGTGTTACATTTAATCTCCCATTATTACACTAAGATATTAATACTAAACCAAAATTTACTACCTCCCTTAATAATAATCATGGAATTTACAACTTTAGAAGATGATTCCCTTATCGAATCCTCTTAAATTTTAGTAATTCTTTCATAGACCCTCTCTTCTCCCTTATTTCCATCATATAGGATCAATAGTGGACAATTTTCCTCTACTCCTCTCTAAAGATATATCTTCTAATTGATTATTCTGACTTCTCCTCTCAAGCTACCATCCTCATATATCTGTATTGAGTGAACTATTGAATAGTAGTTTCACAAGCCTTTATTTGAGTTCTTTATTTATGATTAAGTTCTTAAAATCATCAAACACCAAGTTATTTTTTCCATTTGATTTTCTAACTACCATTAAAATCACATCCCATGACTCTGGAAGTGATGAAAATAGAATAAGAGACTAGGCATCATTTATGAAATTCAACTTCACTAATTTTATGTGCCCTCAGATTGTGATGAAGTTATTCACATGATGTTTTACTAGTTTACCTTATAATATCCACATATAGAACAAACATCACATCATGAGTAGTTTGTTTAGTATTTTTGGCCTCTCATGTATATATTATAGGGAATTCATGAGCTCAAAAATTGTATTCACATCTCATATGTTCAAGGAAATGTTCAATACCAATGAAATCCTAATTAGACCATTAACTTTCCTATACAACCGTTCACATTTCATCTTTTCTATCTTATTTGGATGAACCCTAGTTAACAAAACATATGTGTCCATTTGAATAATATGATCCTCAATATTTATTCTCCAAAAACCAAAATCTATTCCATCAAACTTATCAACTCAAACTTTAACTTCTTATAAGTTTATACCTTTTTATGACACAAAACTCCCATTAAAATTGATATAACATCAAGAAAATAGTGTGTGTTTCTTAAGATGATTCGGGGTGTGTTTATGAGAAAGTAGTAAACCAAAATCTAACACTAGTTTCTTAGAATCCTTATAATATCTTATTCTCATATGATATCCAATAGATGATACACATATTGAAACATATTGCATAGAGGACTCTAACTACTCAATATACCATAAGATAGGATGACAACAAACCCTACTCACCACACCAAGTAGTCCTTTCAAACACTATAGAAAACTCTTAACTTATATTAAAATTAAGATAATTATAAATTAAACAAGGAAAGGAAATAACACTTTGGTTTTACATGGTTCTGAAATTTTGTCTTATGTTCATAAGATAATCACTACTACATTCAATTTCAATCAAAATATATTAGAAATAAAATCACAATTTCTAATTTTTCATATATGATCACAAATTATAAGTAATATTTAATCACATAACACCATGTATCTGAGAGATCCCACTTACTTAAAGTAAGTTCCAACTAGTATTGAAGTTGCACTACCATATGATATTCACTTATGACCCACTATTGATCTATGGTGACTAATGATTTCATGTAGCTATCGATAACTGGCCATTATAGTCAGTGAATAGTAAAATGAACCCCTCAATTTACTAAAAAAACATGACTAATAACTTCCATTAATCATAAACTGAACCATTGACTAGTTTAGACTCCTCCATTGAAATATACCTTCATCTGAACTGAATTTACATCCAATATATATCTCACTATCACTACCAAAAAATTCAAGAATGATGTATCATCCAGTATTCATCCATCTAATATATGTAATCAAAAATTAAAAATTACATTCACATCCAAACAATTTATAAACTTGGTTTAATGATAGATATGTTAAATTTATTTGGTTAATAACTATTGGGTATGTTGAACTAACATTCACTACATATATCAAGGGATATGTCAAGATCTTATTTTATTTAATCCCTATAAAAAGGATACCCTAGTGAAAAAGGTTTTTGGACTTAGGATCTAGGCTTATTTTTTGTTTTTTGCGATCATGTGTCCATCTTACATCATTATAATTTGGGGATATTATTATTTTACTTTTGAGGGAATTATATATATATATATACCTAGTTCATTTGATATATGTATTTTCATCTATCAAATCCCTTATATATTTTTTATAAAAAAATTGAGAATATTTATGATTTGATAAAGAATATGTATTCTATAGACATTCCATATTTTTTATTTTTTTATTTATTATTAACTGTTACTATATTGAAAGAAAAATCTTTTACACATTATTATTTTTTTTTACTCAAAATTTAATTTATACTTTGGAAATATTAAAGTGTGTCTATGTACTTTTGGTGATTTACATTATAATAATTTGTATAGACTATGTTATTACACTTTGACTAAGAGGATTACTATGTAATGGAATACAATAAACTCTAATGTTACTTGGTATCATTGATTTTGAATTTTTAGTATCTATTATAAGAAAGGGGTGTTAATGAAGATTGTACTATGATTTCTGTGTTTTGATTAATCAGACCTTATTATGATGTAACACAATACATAACTCCTTGATTTATAAATTATTTATTTTAGTTATAAAATCAATTTTTTTTTGTTTTTCAATCATATTCCTATAATGTCTATGAACTTTTAGAGTTTTTTTGAAATTCTTTTACATCCTTGAACACTTCGTTGGCCACATTTAACTTCCACATTTTAACAGAATAAATTTACAAATACTGAGCCAATCCTTCCTTGACTCTCTATTCTTCAATATATCCTTTATTATATTGGGAATATATGGTAGAAACTAAGGGAGTATTTATGTTGGGAGGTTGGTTTTATATTCTTTATTTTTATTTATGGAAAATGAAACGAAACTTTCATTCATTTCTTACTATTAAGGTATAATTAATATGATATACTCTTCTTTGAGTAGATTTTTTGATCAATTAGTCATATAAAATAAATTATGTAGTACCACCTTAGGATATGTTTCACAGGGAGAGTCAATTATTATTTTTTATTTTTAAATAATTTAAACATTTTATCCCTATATTTTACATCTACACTTATTCAGTGAATGAATATATCACTCTCTTACATTAACGTAATTTTATCCACACATCCAAAAACACACACACACAAAGTGAATAATATATTTACAAGGTTCACCTTAAAAAATGAGAAGGATAATCCTTTAAATGATGAAGATTTCATTGAGACAATTTGACCCTCTAGTATCAACATGTGAGTTATAACAAGTATGTAATAAGCACATGATAATGTTATAATAAGTCTTTGAAATGTTGTGTGCATCTGGAACTTCTATGCATACCATAATTCAATGCATCCAATATATTATAAAGATATAAAATTTAAATAAACATCTAAAGATTCTCTCACCATTTTAGAGTGTTGTTGGGTTGATAATGTGTTGAGTTACTTCTTCTACTTCTTCCCTTGTAGATATGAAATTTCCTTTATCTATTTGTATGCACAATAATGCATATAAAATAATTTCAAATAATAGAAAATTATAAATTATATTCATTTTCATATCTTTATTATTATCTTTCATAGAGACTGGCACTAATTTTTCTTTATATTCTACTTGCACAATGATAACTCACCTCCTTCTTCCTTTTATGCACAATGTATACATTTTCTCTTCTTCATCTTCTACTTCCTCTTCAGCGCACATGAAATAAATAAAACTCTATGTTATTCTCTTTCAATCACAAAATATATATGATGAAGGAGTTCAGAACCCTCTCTTTCAACTAAGATACTCAAATATTTTACCAATACAATGTATTATTGATTCTATGCATCAACTTTATTTGAATTACAGAGTATTTATATGGTGAACATAGTGTCAAATTCTCTCTATTTCCTCATTATTTTTTGTTCTATTTCATGTAATAAAATAGTTCTAGAACATTTAAATATATATCTATAATAATTTTAGATTCTTAAAAATCAAGTAGAAACTATTGTATTTAAATTCATTTATAACTGCATAAATACTTATAATAAACTGTAATGGTTATTCTTTCAAAACTACCAAAATTTTTGGTATTATATCCTTTTAATAATACATCCATATAAACTATTTTATATAAAATGAAAACATATATGAAAGAGATCATGTATATTAAATTCTTGGTTCTGTCTCTTTACATACCGTCACAAATCTCCCACATATCTTCTTCATCTTCTATCTCCAAAATAGTATATTTAATCATTGTTGAAATTAAAGAATCGTGATATTTTAAATTTTAATTCTTGACATTGAATATTATTATATAAGAAACACTAAATTATTTATTAATTTTTAAAGAAAATAATTAAAAATTAATTTTTCTCAAATTTTATATGATACATTAGAGAAAAAACATTTTCAAACTATCCAGTAGGAATGAGGCATGTAAAAACATTTCAAAATGTTGGAGGATAAGGTGGGATGGGTTGTTTGTAATGGTTTTATTAATTTAAATAATAAATCATAGGTTTTCTATAGTCTCCTATATCCATATTTCCCAGTCTTGGATATTATATCAGGTAACATAACATTCACTTGAGGCTCATTTTGGCCACTCTGGATGATGTCCAAAAACCCTGTATGAGAGGATTACCACTATATATGAAATAGATAAATTTATTTTCATGGATTTTTCATATAGAGACTTCATATCTCAAGACATAAATCACTCCATTCATTATAATCAGCAGACATGCGTGTAGGATGCCAAGCTCTAGTGAAATGAAATCCTAGCTAAATTAAATTTCCTAATATGGAGAATCTAAATTAAGGTTTTCACAACAGATGATAACATTCAAAATAAATGTATTAAATTGGAATCGTGATGCATATATTTCATTAATAATAATAATTAATCAATCTAGAATTTATTTTTTGAAAGTGATTAGGCTTTATTAGCATGTGATCTGGTGAGATGGAGGTTTCCCATACAGGTGGTGGTGGGGGATTTTCAGGATTTATTGATCATATGGATTCAGGGTGTTGAGTCTCATCCATAGGAGGTTATGATCAGAGGGTTGGTGTTCTATATGGTATTCTGGGTGATATGGGAAATAATAAACAAAATTCATGAAGGTTACTTTACTTCCTATTATGTTATGAAGATTCAGTTCATGTATATAGTAGCTGAGCTTGGTTCTTTATTACAATGAATAGAGGTGATTTTCACTAATAGCGGTCTTAAATATTACTGTCTATGCACTGGGGGAAAAGTCTCTCAAATAATATGGATAAAATGGAAACAACCAAATTCATGGAACAAATTAAATGTTGATGGATCTTACATGGAGGAGGTTATGAGAGGGGGCGGTCTGGTTCGAGACACCATGGGATTTTTCATTATCGGTTGTAGTGGATACTTTGGCCCAAGAAATTATATCCAGGAAGAGACTACATATTTTCTCACTTTACTTTCATTGTGTGTAATTTATAACATTAACATTGAGGATATCAAATCAGACACAAATCTCTTGTTTATCTCTATTCAAGGCAACAAAAATATTCTATGGTATTCATTCTATTAATTCAAGATATGAAAATTTGTCATTGGTAATGGAAATTAGGTCTTACACACTTATAGGGAGGTTAGTTATGTGGTTTATATTCAAATGATAAAAGGAAGACCAAATGATATCCTAGATATTTTTTATAGATTGGGATACATACCTCATGATTGTAATATTATTAACAGTGAAGATGCATTGGGTCAGCAACACTTCATACCACCCTACTTTTTAGAGGTTTATGTTTTTTGGAGTAAAAATTTATGTTTTATTGAGTGAGTATCATATTATGTATCATCATGTAAAACCAATATTCTTACATATTATGCCATAATTTTTCATTTTCCACACAATAATAGTGGTCCTTAGAATATATTACATATCAAACATAAACTTATTATATCTCCTTTAACTTCGTACTTATCAACCAACATATTTTGTATCAATAGAAAACATATTCCATTACATATGTAAGATATAAGGATTTTTTTTCCATTTCTAATAGACAGAATATTTTTCATATATTATCTTTCGTAAGAATAAAAACATTATACATACCAATGCCTTTTCTATTTTCTCTCTATTGAGCTTTTTCTACAGGAAATTATATGTTGCACATGACTAAATATTTTTCTATTATAATTCATAACATCTATATTCATTATATTAATCTTTTTTGAGTTTTTCAAATAATAACACACCTCTAATAAAAAAATGTTTCAAGAGAAACAACTAATACATGAACATCAGATAGTGAAACACAACTTACATTATCTTCCCCACATTAGTTTGTTGTTTATTGAATTAGTTTCCCTCACTTATTGTCTCATTTTACTATCAAAGTATTAATAAGAAACAAATTAGTCACTACATAAACCTACCCCACACATGTAAATAATCATATGAGGTTTAACATGATGTATAGAAAATCTTATTGGTCTAATACGACATGTATTTCAAACGATGAAAAATATAAAAAATTGTTGATTCCCTTCAAAAAATTATTAGGTGGGATGATTATTTATTAACTATAATGTGATAAAACTATTCAAATAAATATTTTGGCACTAACCCCATTCCATGTCCATAGTTTTCATGTCTCTCCATATGGTGGTTCTCTCTCCTACACCACCCCATACTCTTCCTACCTATAGTGACCAGTGTTTCCCTCTATGCCTCCATACAAATAAATATTGATTGAATACCACCTTTGAACTAAAAAATTTTACTTTAGTAGGGAATGTATCCTCTAGTGTTTTTTGGGATTTGACTTGGCCCTATTTTTTAACTAACTGTAAAAATATTCCTTTTCCATTTTTAAAAAATATAGTAACAACCTATGGGGGTGAAAATTCAAGACCCAACTACCAACCCTCCCAACATATATTTTTATTTTCTTTGACTTTATCAAAGTAATTGATAACATAATTGTGATTTTTATAGTCTTGCAACTATAGGGATGGAACTCCTCAATCACCTTCATCACAGATATATAATATTGACCATTATAAATTCTCCATGGAATTCAAATACTTCAAAAAGATTATACAAAATGTGAATGAATCTATACAACCTTGATATAACTAATATTTTTTTATTATTTTTCATATTTATTAGAATTATTTAATTTATATAAATTTTCGTTCTATGCTGAATCATATATTTTTTTGGGATTTTAGTGAATTTTGGGAATTACTATAAAAATTTCATAATTCTATAATTTAAAAAAATTATCACTTTGATGTTTCATCAATAAAATTTTATGAAATAATTTTAATTTAAATAGTCATTTTTATGTTTACATGGATTTAGATATTCGTTTTATTAAACCAGAGCGACTGCTGAATCAAAATATATTTATTCCAGATAAATCATGAAAGGTAGAAAAACAATTTGGATTATAGAATTGAGCTACTTTTATTAAATGATTTATATATAGATATAAAAAAACCAAATGATCAAATTCTACATTAATTTAAAGATATATCAATTATCATGTACAAATTTAAATTTTATAGATAAATTCTCTATTTAAAGAAGTGGATGGGATTGTAAATTTATAAAAATATGAAAAGTATTTTTATACAAAAACAAATCTCCAGTAATTCAATGTAAGATTTTTATATAAATTTGAAATATCTATAAAATTAAGAGGATAGATAGATGTGAAATTTTTTAAAAACTTTATAGAAGATGACCTCTCAATATATATTTATTTACCTTACCAAAATTTTTTCAACTTTAAAAAGATAGAAACTAGAGGGAAACATTTCCATGCATCTTCATTATAAATATTTGTCTCCACCTCCATTAAAGGGAGTTAGAAGTATAGGGAAGACTATTCATGAGAATTTATATATTAAAGTGTTTATTACATAATCTTTTATATTATCAATATCTCCCACTTCTCCCTTCTTCTCTACGGCCCCTCAGAATGAGGGTTATTGGTGAGTGATAAGGTAAGGGAGGAGAACCCTACTTTTAATTCTTGAGTCACGCTTAATAAATTAATACCTTATTATTTTGTTGAATGAAAAATATTTACAGTTATCCTTAATCCTTTTAATGTAATTTTTTGGTGTTATTCATTGTTTACATCTATGGTTGAAGTTCTTTAAAATACCTCCACCTAATATAGCTTGTCTCAATTGAGAAGAAGATGTTAGGTGGTGAGTGTCTAGTGATCAATGGAATGTTTGTGTAAGTAGTTGGTTGTTTATATAATTTCATGGATAACTAATTATTGATTGGTATTTTTCGTAGTATTTTAGTAATATTTTTGTAACATAAACGAAAATAATAGTAGTTTATATTATTTCCTTCGATCAAAGTTGATTTAAAAGTAAATCATGGATTATATCATTTATCATTAAATTTGAAGAGAGATAAAAGGAATTTTAATACTATTATAGAATTGGAAAATGAAATCTCACCTTAACCCCCTCACTTTCTTTATTAATATTTTTTCAAAACTTTATTACAACTAATATTTTATTTTCAAAACATCTTCCTCTCTATAGATAAACTAGGTTAACCAATATACTACAATCTAACATAGGATATAATTTATTTTCACACTACCCACAATAAGATCATTAAACATATTTCTGTTGTTTCCAGGGAGTCAGTACCTATAATCTTATTGTTTCATAGTATGGTTAGAACCAATAACACTAATATATACCCAATATATTATGAATGGGAAATAAAATTTCTTATTAGACATAGAAACATTAATTTTAATTATTATTTTGAGTAATTTTCTCTTACAGAGTTGATTGAGTCCTTAAGTGTTCACTTCAAGTTAGTCATCATAGATAGAAATCTCAGACAACCCCTTTGAGACCTCTATTCAACCTAATTTCATAATAAAAATGATTAACATGTTATGACCGAATTAAAAAGGTTAATTTTAAATGAAAAATTGAATAATTAAATTAAATTATAAATTTCATGGATTGGGAGGAGAGGACCCAGACAATCATATTAAATATTTCACCTCTGTCTAATCCACTTTAAGACCATGAGAAGTACCTAAAGGAAAAGTAAAGTGGATGATATTCCCATTTTAACTAAAATGAGTTTAGAAAGAATGGTTTTTGGAAAAAACATACCTCATGGAATCCTCTCTATGTTTTTGGGTATGATTTTGTTTCTTGACAAAGATAGATGACCATAAATTAGTATGGATAGTTTTTTCCAAATTAGGTGTTTATGGTGGCACAGTTTCCTAGTGTTTTCTAATTTTTTGGGCCTTAAAATCAGAAGCTTATTTTTGGAAAAGGAAGAATTTTTGTTTTGGAATAAACATTTCAAGTATCAAAAAAACAATTCACAGACCTCAAAAGGTTGTATGTATAATTTATTTGGTAAATATGGAAAGGAAGGATTTTGCATAGCAGTGCTATGTGGGCCGAGAAACATGGTACATAGACTATGTAGGGAAAATTATTTGTAGGAAGGCTTGAATTATGTGGTATTACTCCTCATTTTCTAAAATGAGATTGTGATTTGTGGATCCACAAAGGTATTTCTTCATAGAATAGTTTGACTGCTATGAAGGAATGAAGATGGTATGTGGACTATGAAGGGAAAATGGTTCACGTAATGAGCTCAGAATGTGGTTAAGGTTGTACCACATTGAATACTTAAGTAAAATGGATTAATGGATTTTACGGATCTATTTCCTATATAATGAACACTAATACCAAAATTAAACAGAGTAATTTTCATATAAAACATCATTTCTTGGAAAGAATTCATCAAAATACAAAAGTGGTTCACGATGAAGGATTTTTAAAAGTGAATTGGTTCACTAGGGAGTATTAAAAAAAATTATTTATGTCATTATACATACTATAAATTTATTTTTTCAGGTCATTACTACTCACAAGAGAAAAGGGTATGTCGAAGATGAAGTTGTACGTGGAAGAAGTAGTCTACTATAGAAGGATGTCTGTAGAAGTAGAGGTGATACGCAAAAGCAGAGGCAGTTTGTAGAAAAGGAGACTATCCATAGAGAAGAAATGGTTCATGCAAGTGAAGTCATACAATGGAGGATGGGTGGAATACTAATAATATACAATACGAATTACAATGCAATTCACAAAGGAATTAGATTGTTTGCGAATGGACTTAAACTATTCGAGAAAGAAAGTTCTACTAACCAATAGTATGCGGAAAAGTAGATTTAATATATGGGTGAAAAAGGGACTTCAAAAAAGAATCGATATATATTTTACAATACATGATTTCATAAAAATGAAGGTACCTACAAGTCCATAGACTGTGATTGGATCCCTTTCAAGAGGAGTGAGCAAAGGAAGAGGTAGACGGTGATCATTTCCACTGGCAGTGAGCCAGCGAAAGAGACATAGTGAGTGACCCTTGGGAATGCAGTGAGTAGACCCTGAATCATGTAAAGTTTGTGACATTATATTATAATTTATTTATCCATAACATCATTATTGGTAGTTATCCTTAGTGAAATTGGTACAATAGACACATTGTTGTTATATTCTCCTTGGATGTAGCCCAGTGAGGGTGAACCAAGTAAAAATATTTGTGTCCTGGTAATTGATTTATTTCTTTACATTCACTGTATTTTAATCATATAAAAATGGAAAGTAAATTATTGAAATTAACATTAAATATCATAATAAGTGACCATTGTAACAAATAGGTCAAGATCCAATGGAGTTTGAAGAATTTTTTATAGAATATTTGTACCATGATTCACCCCCTATCTCGGTATCTAGGCTAATTATGGACATAAAAATGGTTGTAAAACCAAAAACTATGAGATGTGAATAAATAGGATTCATTATAAATATTATTCATCCAAAAATGTTTCCCCATTTCTAGAGGTAAAACCATCAGAAAAGAGATCAATTCAATCAGACATACATGAGGAGTGATCCATTATGAGTACTTTGAGATGTAGATGAAGTTGTATGGTAGATGGCCACATCAAACAACCTAGTATCATCATATCCATATTTTATATTACCCAGGAATACTAGATAATGATAAAAAACTAATTCATTTATCATCTAGATGATCATTTATTGATATTTCACTGACAGAATCCAATGGTTTGATTGAGAATATTTCTCATAATAAGAAATAATTTAGTAAATGAGGTAATGAAATATGATTTATTCATGTGGTAAAAAAATCTTATCTATCACCATTATTAGTAACATAGCTTCAAAATATAATCATTTTTGTTAGACAGTTGTTTCTGAAACAATTGAGTGAACAACAAGCACCAATTAAGGTATTCAGTTTATGTTCATCAATTAACCATTTCACTTAACAATGTATTGAAGGGTAGAGAATGGAAAGTTTTGAATCATCCTTTCCTGAGATAAAATTACAAGAAAATTAATGAATGAGACTTCATAAAAAATTATGATATAAATTTGGAAATTATCGGAATCGATCTAGGCCCACCTACTAAAATCAGTATCCAAAACAACCCTAATTCAAACACAAATTCCAAAATCCTCCACCATTTCAACAAAAGTAATTTTATAATCATCCTATTACAAATAAATACCACCATTTACCAAAAATTATACCCTATGAATATCCATACACTAGTTTACAACCTATTTTATAAAAACATCAATGATCTGAGGCTGAGGAGTTAATGAATAGAGTTGATGAGTTGACAAACATAGTGAAAACTCTTGTGGAAATTCTATGCCAAAAAACATGAAAATTACCAGCGCAAAAAAGCCCCTAAGAAGAATGGAAATATAACAATAATAAGAAGTGGAAATGATCTCCCACAACCTATCGTCCTTGAACATGAAAAAATATCATCCAAATTGGATGAGAATAATAGCAGGAAATTTAATAATTCTGGGAATATACCCCAAAAAGAAAAAAAAATAAGACGAGGAGAGGATAACCCATATTATAATATATAATGAACATAATTAAAAATAATTTAAATAGAGCATAAAGGCTTACCCCCACCATTTCTATCAAGGATAATATATTCAAAGAAAGTACTAGAGTAAACACTTCAAAAATAAATTTCAAACACTTTCTAGAAATTAAAAATTAGTATCCCCTATAGGAATCACTCAAAATATCCCTAGGGATACTAAATTTTTGATGTATATTTTAACCAATACTATAAAAATTTAAGGGAATTAGCAGATCAACTTAGTAATAAGTTTCTCATCCCTTACACACAACAATTTTTGACCAAATTTCCAGATCCATGTGCATTTTCTATTCCCTGTAAAATTAAATAGTTAATAGTATTTGATGTGTTGGGTCATATAGTTTCTGTTATTAATATTCCTCCTCACATAGTATTTACTTATTTACATGTGGGATTTTTCAATCCCATAGGATTTATTGTACCACTCACAAATAGGATCACTATTTTCACTATAGGACTCTTGGAAGATGACTTTGTGGAAGTCAACAATATGTTATTCTTAACTAACATATATATGATCAACATGGAGAAGGATAGAGAACTAGTACACTCACTCAAAAAATTTTGGAGACATTTCTTAAAGACATCCAATACCATAATTAGTGTTCATGAAGGAATACTCACCAAGGATTTTAGAGACAACATTGTATACTTTAATATTTTTTACTCCATGAGGCACCCTTTAGATAACCATTCAGTTTTTACACTCTCCCATATTTAAGAGAATGAAACTATTGATGAACCTATTATTATTCATTAATTTCTTACCATAGAGAAGAAATTTTTTATTGAAAACATAATGGAATATGTGGCTGTACGGAATTCAATAAATTCTAGAAATTCTATTTTCAAGTTGAAAGAAGAGGAAATGTTTCAGTGTTTTGATGGATATGATGATTTATATTATAATGAAAAGGATGATATGTTTCCTTGTGGGTAGGAAATTCAACCTTTGTGATTAGGGAATATAGATTTAATTTAATCTCTTAATGACCCACAAAAGTTATAATTAAATCCACTTCCCAATGATTTTAAATATGTCTACCTCATGGAAAGAAACAATTACCAATGATAATCACTTATACATTTTCGTATAACCTAAGAATGAAATTTTACTAAACTTTTGAGAAATAATGCTAAAGAAATAGCATAGATCATAGGTTATATCTTAGGAATAAACCTAAAAATAATCTCTTATAAAATTATCCTTGATGGAGATTCTGAACCTTTTAGGAATCCCTAAAGGAGGCTGAGTCACACCTTAATAGAAGTACTAAAGAATTATATATATATATAATATCTTATAATTAGGTTTCATCTATCCTATTTTGGATTCAGATGGGGTTTCCCCCATCTATGTGGTTATTAAAAAAACAATCTTAACAATTGTGTGAGATGATAATAATGAAAATAATACTTGTGAGAAATGAATATCTTGAGTATGTATAAAATATAGTAATTAAATCAAGTCACTAAGAAAGATCATTTTTCCATTCCCTTTGTTGAATAGATTTTTGAGATATTGATATGGAGAACTCAATAATGTTTTTTGGAAGAATTTTCAGGTAGAAGTTTCTCCTGAGGACCAGTAGAAGACTATCATTACCTGGACCATTGAAACATTTACTTACAAAAAGATTCTACTTATATTTTTTAATTATCTAGGTAAATTGAATTAGAGCATGTTAATTATATTTTCTAATCACACTAGGTATTTCATAGAGTTATTTTTAGAGGATTTTACAATTTTAGAGATTCTTTTGTTCTATTATGGAAAAAAATGGAAATGGTTTTGAAAGAATCTGTTAAAATGGATATTGTATTTAATTTTGAAAAGTGACATTTTATTGTGAAAAAAGGAATTTTATTTGGGAATATTATTTTATAAAAATTAATTGAGGAAGATAATTCTAAATTTCAAGTGATAAATTCGTTACCTTACCCATATTTGTTTAAACATGTTAGATCATTTTTAGGAAATAAAAGATTATATGAGAGAAATATTAAATATTTCAGAAAGATTTATCTCCATTTCTAAATATCTCTTTTAAAATATACTAATTTTTATTTTAATGATGAGTGTAGAGAATACTTTTATGAGTTTAAGAGGATAATAATAACTCTGTGGATTATAAAACCACCAAATTGGGAAGAACAATTTGAGATAATGTTTTATTCTTCTAGACAAGTAGTTTAAGAAGTACTTTCTTAAACAATTAAGGGTGGGACATAAGTATTTTCCTTATCCTCCAGAAATTTATACATTTCCTAGATGAACAACATAACCACAAAAAAAGTGTTTCTAAAAGATTCTTTTTCTTTAGATTTATTCTTATCCAACATATATGGAGCTAAATTCAATTTTTTTAATATTGTGCCTTTTAGGTACTTGATGAATAAGGCTAATGATAAATTGATCTGAGCAAAATGGATGATTTTACATTAATAATTTAATTTGTAAATCAAATACAATAAAGAAACCAAGAACTATGTTTTTATCACCTATGTATCCTACCCAAAACTACTGAAGTTGAAATTTTAAACCCAGAACCACTAAATGATCACATTATATTAGAGAAGTTGTACTTGATTGTAGGATAAGTTTCATGGTATATTTACATGGTCAATTATTAAGAAACATATAACTATCTCACATAAATTCCTACTAAATTCAAAATATGATACCTAAACTCATATTATATTGTTGGTAGGACCCATCAATTTTGAAAATTTTCAATTACCAAGTTTGAAAATAAGATATTTTCCAAAAACTGAAATTGAATTTGATTTTTAGTTTTAACAAACATTGGATTTTGGAGGATATTTTTTACCTTAATGTATTGAAAGATAGGTTTTATAATATTAAATTTTTTGTCCCAACCTATTTAAAATGCAAAGAGATTTTTTTAAAAATATTCAAAATGTCAGTTTTAGAGAAATATTTAAAAAAGACAAGAAATATCTCAAAGACCAATTAGCTTTTTTGAAATTTTTAATTTTTGGAAAACATATTTAATCGTAAATTATCTAATTTCATTTAAAAATTATTATATCTTTCATAAATTATATTATGTTTCAAAATTGGTTGAAGCCAAAGCCCCCAGAACTAAAAATGCTCATAATGTTTTTGTTTCTTTTAATTATGACATATTTTGTTGGTTTGGAGTGCCCAGAACCATAATTTGTGATCAGTGGACTCAATTTTCAATCAAGATAATGGAATTTTTTCTCATATAATATGGGTTTATTCCTAAAACACCAACTCCCTATCATCCAAAAACCAATGTTCATGCTAAAGTATCCAATAAGGAAAGTAAATGAATCTTGGAAATGATTATTTAACCCAAAATGAAGGATTGGATCCAAATTTTGGAACAAACATTTTATTCTTATAGGATATCCTATAAATCCCACATATACATGAGCCTTTATAAGATTATTTATGGGAAAATTTCACCTACTTTTCTAATTTAATAACATGACCAAATGGGATATGAGAGAGGTGATTTTTTTCCAAGGCAGTGATAAAAAAGAGAGGAGACTACAACTATAAGAGACATATAAAATCAGAAGATAATATTTTAAATTTTTTTAGATTTACCAAAAGAGGAAAAGATTGGATCATGATAAGATCATCCAAAACATATCCTTCCATCATACAGATCTATTGTTATTATACAACTCAAGACTCAAGCTAATTCTAGGTAAACATCATTATTGTTTTGAAGGTTCATTTATAATTTCTCATGTCAATCATTTTTTTCTATGAATATTATTAAAAATTATAAGAAAAATGATTCATTATTTATTTTCATGGGCTAAAGAACATCCATTGAAATTTTCCACATAAACCAGTAGAGGTGATCATACTCCTCCAACCTGTTTTCCAATAACTTCCATTGGGTTGTACCTCTCCTTTGAACATATTTGTATTTATTCAGTTAAAAATAAATTTAAATGTTAAAAAAAATTTAATTCATTGAGGACACTGCATTATTTATGTGTGGTGATGGTACATTTGTAGATTGGTATTTTCAAATTTATATTATTCAAAACATTTGTGCCATTTTTAAATTTATATATTTTTTCTTTTAAATTTTTCCATGTTTTTTAAACGTATTTACTCAAATGATTATCTTTCTTATTTTGAGACCCATGTCAATAAGTGATCCAATTTATCACATGAAACTAAACATAAATAAATACTTTAAATGACTTTGTTTTAAGTTTAACACTTTTTATATTTCATGAAAAAACCTACGCTTTTTTAATATAATTCCATATCATACTAGATTTATATTTAAAATAAATTTATTATGAGGATTGTGAATATTTTTTAAATAATATTCGCATTTAACTTGTTTCTTAAGAGATCCAAACTATGAATGATTAACCAGAGTTATATTTATTTCTATTAAATATTCATGGTTTGAGGTACTTGTGTTTTAAATGATTAAGATAACTCTATAGATTTAAAATCCACCCTTTTCAAGAGAATCATTTTTTTATAAGACAAAATTAATATTTTCACCTTTTATCCCTTATTAGTAATAGATAAACGGTTTAGTTTTCCATGTTGGAATCTAATTTTCTTTATCTAACCTGATATCAATGTATAAATTTCATGATCAAATGAAACTTATGTGTGGAGGGAAGCTATCTTGTGTTCCAATAAATTTTTTATTCACTACTTTTAGAGGAAAATAAAAGTATAAAGAGATTTTATTACTTATTAAAATGTTTTATGATGAAATTTGTGACTTAATAGGGATTTTTGAAAATATTTATGAAAACCATAACATCGAAGAAGAAAATATGTTATCTATAAGTTAATGGAAAAATAAAATAAAAATATTTTTTGCCAAGATAAGAATATATATTATCATTGTAATGATGGGTAAAAAGTCCCATCTAGTGTATATAACTAAAAATAATCACTCACTAAAAAATCACTTTTGGACAAATTTGAAATATAAAAAACAAAAGAAAATATGTGAAGAAAGTTGAGTGGATATTATATTGTTTTTTAAATTTTTAATTGTTTCCACCTTCCATGATGATTTAATAATGATTGGAGATTATTTGATATCATGGGTAGTGAGTAATATCCCACTCTTTAGTGTCAATTATATTCATATATATTTTACTCTAAAAAAGGCAAACATTTTTATTTTTCCTCAAATAATTTTGACATTAAAATAAACCATCTCTAAGACTCTAAATAATCTTACCTAACATTGATGAATAAAAAAATTCCTTGACTCATTTCAGGTTGATATTTTTGAATTTATCAAGGCCATGGTGACCCTTTAATGTGTCTTGGATAATAATTTCCTTGTTGAAAATATACATTTGTGTGATGTGGAAACATTTATGTAGGTGAGTGTTTTGTGTGGATGAGAGGATAGAAAAGGTGTAATTTCATTTAATAAATTGAATAGAGATCTTAATATAATTTATCTTGATGAGGCGTGATAAATTTATTTCCTTGAGGTTAAATTAGTGGATCTCATTGTTATGTGTTTTAAATTTTCTTCTATTTGATTTCATTGTTTACTTATTCAGAAGTCCAAGTGTTAAGTGTATGGGAATTGATATATAAACTAATTTTATTATATTTAATATGTTTTTAAATGTTTTAAACCCCATTAATTTTCCATTTTTTAATTATATTATTTTTGGGTTTTGGATTAATTTTGGACATTATAGTAAAAACTTCTTAATTATGGAATTTTAACAGTTTTGTATCACTTTGATGTTTCACCCATAACATTTTATAAACTATTTAAGATTATAAATTTTTTTTAGGGATCCCTAGTTTATTGGATTTATTTCCTTAAACTATTCCATGCAATGAATTATACTCTATGAGATCAAAATGAATCATCCAATATGGAATTGTTTTGGCAGACCAAATTGAACCACGTAAATTAAATGTGTCGTATCTTAATTTAAACAACTCAAAATGAGATGATTCAAATTTTAATTTTAATATAAAATGATGGTTCATTTAAAATTAAATTTTAAAGATAAAATCTTTCATTAAAGTACTATATGGGTGCATAAATCTATAGGAATTTGAATAGTCTATTAGGCTAGAAAAATTATAATCTGGTAATTCAAGGATATATTTTTATACACATGTCACACAGATCTAAAATTTAGAGATTTGATAGAAAATACATTTAATAAAAACATTATTTAATAGTTTCTATTAATATTTAGGATGTTACTGGTCCAAAACTACTCATGCTTTCAAATGACAAAAAATGGGGTGAAAATATTCCACACACATTCGTTATAAATATGTGTCTTTATCTCCAGTAAGGGGAGTTAAAAAAAGAATGGATAGGCTATAATGGATAATTCACATACTAAAGATATTATTTCATTTTTTTTCAATATCTCCCACTTCCCATTTCATCTTTATGATCACTTGAATAGAGGGTTAATTGTTGAGTGATTAATGAAGGGAAGAGAACCCCTTTTATAATACTTGAGTCTTGTGTTATATTTTAAAATTTTCTTTTTATTTTAACTATTTTCTATTTATATTAGTGATAAATTATATTAATTGTATTTTATCTAGGGTTTTTATACTATTAATTATTTACTAAATTTGATTAATTTCGGTAAACATGCTCCACCTAGTCCATCAGGTCTCAATTAAGAAGATATTGTTGGGTGGTGAGTGTCAAGTGATTTCTTAGACATGTGAGGAAGAAGTGAGTTGTTTATACTTTTATAAGGATCACAAATTTCTTATTGAGATTATCCTTAGTAGTTTAAGAATATTTTACTAAATTTCATTCACACAGGAGTGGTTTCTATTGTTTCCTTTAACCAAGGATGATGGACAACTCGATTGGGGGGGTCTTTCATTTATCATTAAATTAGAGGAGATGTAAAATGAATTTTAAGTCTATGATGGAATTAAAAAACATATTCCAACCTTAAACCTATAACTTTATTTATAAATATTCTTTCAAAACTTTCCTATTGATTCATTTTAGTTTTAAAATAATCACAACAAAAATCACCCTTTTTTCCTCTAATTTTAAGTGTAAAACTTGATTTTGGTTTACTCCTATTTATAGAAAAACTAGGTTAACTAATATATTACACTATAAATGAGGAAGTAGTTTCTTTTCCGCACCCCATAAAAAATCATTTCAAACTCCAGTGTAAAGTTCATCCTTTTTCATATTATAACTGATAATAAATCCACAAATAAAACATCTACGATGTGTCTCCAATACTAATTTACTTAATATAATGTAACACCGTACTTGGGAACTCTTTTTTTATCATGCTTTGTTTCTTCAAATAATTTAAAATTCATTATTCATTAAATCATTTAAAAAAACATTAACGGCACTTCATGTTTACTAAAAACAAATATGACACAAATACAAAGTGCGATCAACAATCACCCCCTTTTATTTGTTGTCAATACCAACTATAAACTGATATATCAATATGTGTTAGACCATTTATCTCTAATTAAAACATCATATTTATTCTCAAACCCATAATAAATAACTTTTGGTTTTAATTTTATCTCATATATTTATTGAAAATAATAAAAATATTTTATAGGGGAAGGTATTAATTCATTCTTGAGCAATGCGCCATCAATCATTCCAGTCTATGTCAATATGAGCCATACTCTATGTAGAAAACAACAGGGTTTGGTTTAGACATTAATTTTTTCCATTATAAAAATAATATGATATCAACTTTAAAATAATTATCATATATCATTATAAGTCTATAATACATGATATTATACTATACTAGATAAATACCACATCCATGAAATATGACACAATGCATATTCTATTACCTCATCATTATAGTACAATAAAGATGTCTTTATTAAATAATGTGACTAAAAGAAATATTACCTTGTTTTATGGTTTGAATTTGATTATATAGATATTTTTTTTAGAATATCATAATTAGTTTAAGGTTTTTTGGGGATTTTTCTAAAATGGGTGATTTTTAGGTGAATAGTGAAAATAGCATTTTTACAACTACCCAAACTATTTTGAATTAATCATGAAATTAAATTTTCTAAACAATTATATATAAAAATAATTCATTTAAATATTATAATAATTCATTTAAAAATGTTATGTGTACTTTATAATCTTATTTGTAACATTTTAGATCCTAAGATGTATTTTATTCTGGTAAAAAAATATTTTTTATTTTTTATTTTAGTTATGTTTTCACAATGATCCATTCAGATTTGGATTTATTCAAAAGTCAAAAAACAATGTTTTAATAATAAACTAATCAATATAATGGTAATAAATATTGCATATTATTTTAACACAAATTCATTTTTAATCATAAAAATACATATTTTTAAACCATTATTCATTGCGTTTTTTGTAATTATATTAAAATATTTTTTTCAAATCACTAAAACTTGAATCTAAAAATTGATATTATATTTTTAATAACAATATTCTTCTTTAGTAATTATATTAATTTCATTTCAATCCAAAAACAATTACCACAGTAAAGGTTTTCCACCACTGTAAGGGTTAAAAGGTTTGAAGAGGAGGTTAAAATAATATATAAGATTATAAATACCACAAAATTGTACCTTTAATTTATTTTTTATTTTTATTTTCCCCTATTCAATCTTATATTTGATTTTGGGTTTCTTTGGAGCCACTTGACCTTGAGAAAGAAATTTATATTATTTTATGTTTATGAATATTTGCAAAAGTTCCACCCCATCACATATAAAAGGAACCATACTCTCCTCAATTATAAACACTAATTGAGAAACTTAACTAGAGAAATCTGGGAAATATTTCTTCTAAAACTCTATTTTCACATACTCAAGGTTATTTTATTACTGAAATACCAGTCTGTAAATATTTAATGTGTGGTCCAAAGGAGGACATTAAAGAAGAAGGTAAATTATATTAACTGAGTTCTTTGAAGTTTATTTTTTATTAAATTTCTTCTAAATATTCTATATAAAAACCTAACATAATGAAATAAGAATAATTATTTTATTTAAATGTTATTATATTTATCGAATAACAATTATATACTTCATTCCCATCCTCTGGGAAATAAAAAATCTCCTCATGTGTATGGGCAGACTACCACCTCCATGAAAAACTTATTTCATTTTTCATCACCACCTAACATTGGTGATTATAAAGATTAATTTAACGAATAAATATGATTTATATGAAATATTTAAGATTTTTTAAAGATAAAATATTTCCTAACTTCATTTCTTTCCACCCATTGAAAAATTAAAATGTCACCAGTGTATACGTACATACTACTACCTCTTTGAACAATATATTTAATTTTTCTTAATTACTCTACATGAATGGATTTAAAAGTATATTTAATGAATAAATCTTATATTTATGAAATTATTAATATTTTTTAAGAATAAACTAGTCATTATATTAATAATATCTAAAAGAAACTTTCAATGTAAATTTAACCGCAAAAATGAATACACCAAGACATTCTTCTTAAAGTGAATCAATTTTTGAAAACCTATTGAATTATAAAAAAACAATTAGTAGACTAATAATATATATATATATATATATATATATATAATTTTAGGATATGATGTAACAATTTTATATAATATTTTCCACAGTTAGAATACCAAAGCACCTTTTGAGAAATTGATTGAACACACTCATTTTGTAGATGTAAGAAAGAAAACTAATCAAGAAATGTATTAAATATGATAATAAATGAACCTTAAAAAATTTGATGAAAAATGATCATAAGAAAGTATTTAATAGTTTAAAGTTAATTATTAATGGGGATAGAATGCATATAGCCAAGTTGGAATCCATGTTAAGTTTTTTCCATATAATGACACTTTTATCATGATTTTTTATATTCCAATTTTCATTAGGGTATTTGTTTTTTATTTCACTCTTAAACACAATATATTTTCATCTCCCATAGTTATTTCTGGGATTTTAAGTATTATTTAAATTTTTAATCTCCTTGGTACTCAAAATCAAAAGTAATAATTTTCTTAATAAAAGTCACTTTTATTTCCCCTTTTTGGTTATGGGCCTTTTTTTACTATTTTCATGTTCTTATTATTGTAAAAAATGTTCTTATCTTTGCGTGAATGATTATTTAGGGTCACATTTTATTTTCCTTGAATTTATATACAATGCTTTTAAAATGAATCTTTTAAATTCATTCCATACAAGTCATTTTTTAAGTGATAGAAATATATTTTTAACATTTTCCACATTTGTGGATTATGCCATCATCATTACCGTAATATTTTATCTGACTTACTTTACATGTTTTGATTATTTTTTATGCTAGTAACTTTTACAATTATTATGATAGTTTTTTATTTTTATTTCATTAGAAAAGGATTATATTTTCTTAGATATTTTTAAAAGAGAGCCTTCAAATAATGTTATTAAATAGACAAAGGAATATTGAAATTCTAGATAGTTAATTAAATACATATATTTATTGATTACTATGAAATATTGATAATGTATTGTATTGATAATTCAACACATATGGAAGGTATTTTACATTATTTATTGATGCTTTGCGACTAAAATTATATGGCCCATTGATGCATCAATAGGTCTCATGATTCAAACAATAATGAGTATTATTTAGTGTATGCATACACATATTGTAACGACCTATGATTTTATAAAACTTTAATATTATAATAAATATCCAAAGGGTTAACAGGGTGATTAAAACTAAAATATAAGGGACAAGACATAGAAAAAACATGTCTAAATTTTATTATATAAGAGGATTTAGAATAATACTCATAAAATATTATATCTATATTAATTTGTATTCTTTTGAGACAAAAATAATAGTTTATATTAATTTAATACTTTAATTAATTTCAGGAATTCCCCTCCCCTCACTTATAAAAAGACTCCTTGTACAATCCCAACCCATGATCTAATGAGTGGTGACCCAAGTTAATTGTAAACATGATCTCAAGTGCCCCTCCACATATTATAGATGCTTCTGACAAGTAATGATGGGCTAGTGTGTGTCCATGGGGAGACTATGACATATTGATCATAGTGTAGCTTATTAGTGCATAATAATGATAAGAAGTGGAACCAGAAATAAATAATCCCCAGTGGAATAATAAATCAACCAATTAATAAAAAAGATAAATATAAATCAATATCATATTAAAAATGATTATAATTCCTTGATTCTATAAAAAAGATAAGTACACTGGATACAGTGAACTAGTATATACAAAATTATAAACAAAATACAGAAATACCAAAAGCTATCTTTATTAGCATCACAAGAATAAGCTCAGTAATATACTCTTGTACTCCCTCATAATACTGAAAATAAAACAATATGAACTATGGAATTATATAGGATTATCCATGAACTCATGAAGTCGGTTCAGGTTCTATATGTTTCCCAAATAAGGTGTGAGATATAACCAATAGGTCATCATGAATGGTGTCTAGAAAAATTAAGTATGTGATAATAAATTGAGTTGTGTGTAAGTAATGGTTAAAGTGAAATAATAAATAAATAAATCACTTTGGACCGAGTTCCTCATGGGATACCCAACTGACACTGCCTTCATCAGCCTAGGATGGATACCTCTTAATTAAATTCAACCTATACCAATATAATAATTGGGTATCATAACCCTCCTGGAAAATAAACATGGGAATAGATATGACTAGGACATGAAATAGTCAAGTATAAACATGGACTAAACCCAATCATGTTCTTTAGATTGGTGGTCAAGTACTTATATCTATAACTGGCATTCCATATTTTATTATAAGATATCCTAAGAATTTAATAAATTTAATATTGAGCCCATCCAAGGAAATCCATTAAAAGGAACCCAATTATAACTCCATGATAAATATAAATACCCATAAACAAAAGAGTTCATCCATGGTGATCCATAAAAAAATCCCAACTATCACTCTCAGCATGGTGTAAATATATAACCCTCTGAGTCCATCTCGGGTAAACTACATAGGGGCCCAGTATTGCTCTAGTTGTATCATAGCAACATATCCCACCGAGGCCATATATGGTAATTCCCCTAAGGAACCTGGTATCACTCACAGGTAAGGTAAAACATCCTCCTAGTGATATCATCTAAGGAATCCTGTAAATAATCAATGTATCACATCTGGGGATTTAAGATTCATTTTCAATTCAAATTATAAATCTCTATAAGCCCGTTTAAGGAATACTTAAGTTGGGAACCTTGTATCTCCCTCGGCTTGGTGTAGAGGGAGGGTTTTAACAATTATAAAATTCAGACCATTAATGAAAAAAATTTAATGAATAACTTGAGAAAACATAGACACCTCCATTGGTGGAAAAAAATCAACATAAGGAAAGAGGATGTTAACCCTTTAAGAGAGGCACACCCATATGGGTAGCTCACATCGGGGTGTCCACACTATGATGTTAATTCATAGGTTTCTAGGACTACACTAAACATATATTTATCATTGAAACTTATATTATTAAAAAAATTAACATGTAATCGTAGGATTTAAAAATGTATCAAAATGAAACATTATAAATACCACAAGACTTGTAGGGAAAAAACTAGAACCCCTTCTTTATATTGTTAAACAACCCCTCATCTATCTTAATCCTTTGAAATAATATATAATGGAAGAAAGTGGAGGTATGGACAAAATCTTTGAAAATAGGACATATCATATTGCACCAAAAAAATAAAAAGATAGTGACATAAACTGAGAAAGGAAGATGAATGAGAAGCTTACCATTTCAAATCCAATGTAACTAAAATTGAATAAAATAGAGCTCAGATAGAGAAAAACTTAAGAACCCTAGGTTTTGAGGAGGAGATCCTTCACATGGATCCTACTAGATAAATAATGGGTTCTATAAAAAATAGGGTCCTTCCCCTTTAAAAAAAATAATCTACAACATATACATAGTGCATATTATATATACATGACATGTATTGATTCATGATGTGTATATATAATATAAATCATGTAAAGATTTGTTTTTTCCATTCCTAAAAAAACCCATTTCATGACATGCAAGGGGTCTATACAGACCAATAATCATCATTTATTAAATACATATAGTGTATTTTTCCTATAGCCAAACTCCAACCCTCCAAATACTTTCTTCTTAGAAGAAAACTGACTGGCCTAAAGACCTGGTCACTAGAGTCTAAGACAATAGGATGAATCAAAAAGTGTTTGACCAAAAAAAAGAATATGTACCTCTCTAAAAATATGAGATATTTCAACCTCCCCTCCTTAAAAAAACTCATCAGCAAGTTTTTATTCGAAGGGAATTAAAGAATCATCGAGGAAATGTTTTATCCACTAGACATGTACGCCATCCTCTCTGTTTTGTGACTTTTTTATACACGGTCATACTTGTATAGCACTTGAACTTGATAAACTTACCTACCTTGGAGATCCTTTGTGATTTAATCAATGATTCATATCAGATACTCCCCATAGGATATATCAACCTCAAGATTAATATTCTTGGGATCGAACAAATTAGATATGCCAGAGTAATTAATGTAAAGATAAGATACATGGAGAACATCATGCATGGACCACTACCTCTGAGGTAAATCCAAATAATAGTCTACTATCCTAAATAACTCCATGATCTAGAATGTCCCAATGTAAGGATTCAATAAAATTACCTATCTATGAATCCATCTATTACCCAATCTAGATGAAACTTGAACAATGACCTGATGTATGGCCTCAAACCCCTGTGGTCGGTGGGGAGGATTGGTATAATACTTCAGTATGTACTGAGTTATATCCACATGCCTCAAATTAGTTATACCTACTCTAAAGTATCCTGGTTGAGATGAGTAACTAGTATTGTTACCTTACTTTCCTCTAACTAGAACGGGGGTGAATGGTATTTCCTACCATAAATTGTCTCATGTGGATCCATCTAAATAGTTTCATGAAACCTGTTATTATTGGAAAACTCAATGAGAGCTAAATTAATCTCCCAAGAACCTATGAAATCAATGAAACATGATCTAATCATTTCTTCTACCCTTATATCATACGTTCTAAATGGTATTTGTTATGAGGGTGATATGTTATACTCAGAAACACCTATGAACCAAATAATTTCTAAAACCCCTTCTAGATATTTTTTGTAAACAGGAAATCTTGATCTAATATGTTAGAATTGGGAACACCCTGAGGGTATAAAATCCCCCAAATATAAATCTTTCCAACATATTAAAATGAGAATATCTCTTAGATAGGTAGGAATTGTATGGCCTTAGTAAACCTATTGAAATTCACCTATATTGTATCACTACCATGAGGTGATATTGAAAAAACCATCCCAAAATGCATATTGAATTCATCCCATTTCCACTAAAGAATGGACATAGGCTGTAAAACTAAATCAGGTCATTGAAGATCATCCTAAAATTGGACTCTTCATTCCTAGCCACCAATACTGACGATGTACATCTTGGTACATCTTAGTAATCCCAGAGTGTACTACCCAAATGAAGGCATGAGATTCCCACATAAAATATTTTTGTATATCTAAAGGAACCCATAAATTCCCATGATAGAGAATAAACTTATTCACATAAAAAACCTAACTAGGTGATGGGTCCTTTCTTAAGACAGTCTCCCCCTAGACTTGGCCCATGGGGTTCGAATGTAGTCTCATTCTCTCCCATTATAGAGGGGAGACTTTCATTACCAAAGCTTCTAAAAGAGGCTTCCCATGATATTCTTGAACCTCTAGGTATATATTAGTAAATAGGACCATAAGGTACCACTAAAACATTTCCTCATGTACATCATGTATCTGATAATTCTAGATTAAGAAATCAGCTACAAAATTTATGTTATCTGGTTTATAAGTGAGCTCAAAATAAAATTACTGAAGGTAACATACCCATTTGTGCTGCCTGATATTCAAATCACCTTGTGTGGAAATTAATTTGAGACTTTTATGGTCTATATAAATAATGAACTATTATCCCAATTTATAATACCTCCAAAAATGTGAAGTATGAACCATGGTTTCTAGATTGAGGTCATGTGTAGGGTAATTCCACTCACGTGGTGTCAACTAGAAGGACTCATACTCCAAAACTTGATATCGCTACTTCATAATTTCTCCAGGATTAATTTAAAATGTACCATAATAAATTTTATAGCTTATTCTCAGCTCTTGTAACACCACAAGCTTCCATGGTACATTTCCCTTTGAATAATGTAGTAGCTTGCGGTGTACGTAACTTAGAGTTTTAACACACCACGACCAATCAAACTAGCCATTATAAATAGTAATAAACACTTTTTGAAATTTTATTAATTTTATTTTTCAAAATGGACTTCATTTTTGAATTCATAATATTTAAATTATCTTATGGTGAACTTTTTTAGTTTTCTAAAAACTTTCAATTTTTGATGAATAGTGAGAAATACTATATTTTAATTAAAAACAACTTTTTTAATAAAAAAATTATAGTGTTAACTTATAAATTTGACTGGTTTTAAAGTAAAATTAGATTATATTTTTTTCATTTAATATTATTTAGTTCATTCTATGTAATTTCACATTTAAACTAGTCATAAACAACTGTCAATCTTTTGATAGTTTTTATTTCTTAAAAACACACTTTTTTGTTTTGACAACAAGAATTAATTTTTAATTAATTTCTGCCACATCTGGGCTTTGAATTTGGAAAAATGGATTCCATATTTGGAATTTGGAGGTCCAAATTTTTTAAATAGGTAACTTTTATTTTCAGACATTATTTATAATTACTTTGGTAAATATTTTATTTACCACGGTTAAAGGGTAAATCAGATAAATAAGAGTAAAAATTTATATTATAATAAAATTAAATTACCCTAACATGTGTTATATTCCAATTGGTTGATACATGTCCGACCATGGGAATACCTGGTTTGATTTTGGGACCCCATGGAGCCACTTGAGAGTGATAATGACACATTATATTAATTAATTTAAAGTAAAGACAAAAATGACGTAAACATATATCTTCTAGTAAAACAATTTTTAAATGGGGTTATATATGTTATGCTTTCGACTATAAATACTAATTATAAATATAAAAATATTTCCTACATAATTTTATTTTATTTATAATTTTTAGACATAAAAGAATTAAATTATTTTAAGATGCAATGGTGATGCAGTAATTACCTTATTAACAAAAGAAATAAATAAATGGTATTATAAATATTAAAATAAATATAATTTCAACGTTTTTATGACATCCACAAATTTTATAGATGAATATGACATGTTAGAGTTGATTCAATGTATTTCGTTCGAAGTAATCAAGTTGTTATGAATTTCACAAAAACCAAATACTAAAGAGCGTCAAAATTGACATAATTGAGTTTTTAAAAAATATTATATTATTAAATTATATAATAGTCCTAAAAATATAAGGTTATTAAAAATAACTTATATAATGATAGTTATATCATTAATGAACCACTTGTGGTTATTTTTTCATTTTATATTATGTTTATTAACCAATCATTATAATAATTCAAGAATACATGGTAAAAGTTAAACTATTTAACTAAGAGAAAAATCTAAAAGGTAAGGTCAATATGGTGAACCAAACCTATCTAAAACCTATTGGTTGAGATGTTTTAAACCCATAACCACCTTACCTTGGAAATAAATCATTTTTTATCCATTAGAAACCAAAAATTATTTTATTATAAAATATTATTTCAATATTTTATTAAGGTTCCCCTCACCTCTCTTATAAAAGGGCACTTCCCCTTGTCTCAAAATCACACCTCCAAAGACATTTGGATCTGTCAACCCATGCCCTAATATCCTCCCAATTTTCATCACTTCAACATATATGCCTTATTTTGATCAAAAATCCATCCTAAGGAGCCCGTTTGATCAACTCAAAAGGAAACACCTGAAGAAGAGGTATAAATTTCACCACCCTCATTAATGTTCTTTTCATCTTCAACTTCCACTTTATTTTTTATTTCCATTATAAAATAATAACTAATGTATCTCCTATATGTTGTGATGTTATTATAAAAATGGTATAGTAATATTCATAATTCTATCCACCATATGAATGAAAAATTCACCATACGTGTGTACGTACGGTTTACCGTCTCCACGTCGTGGTGTAGTTTGTTATTCAAACACTTAATTATTTATATTGGTATAATAATGAGTATAAAAAATGTAAATAATAAATATAAAATTTTATTTATTATTTATATACGATATAACTTCCAATTACATATGATTTCCCCATCAATATAATGATATTGTCTCTCATGCGTACGTACGGATTACCTTCTCCACGAACGCGATGAGATTCCTTCCCCATCGTAATTATTCAAGAATAGTTTTCATTTTATGATTTAAAAAAAATTAAGAAAATAATTTCATTTTTGATATGAATAAAATATAACCTATTCATAATAAACCTAGCTTATGTAACCGAGCATATAAATTAAAATGGATCAGTTAACACCTGATGATACTACTAAAATATTATTAACAAAGCTATATTAGAGGATCATATATGATATCATATTTATGTATATAGTTATTTTATAATTTAATAACAATGTTTGAACTATTATATTGGAAGTTAAAATACCATAGACTAAGGAAAAGTACAAGGTAAAGGTTAATTTCATAATCTCTTTATTATCTGAGGATGTTTTTACGTATCTACTGGGACCTCTTTACCATCAACGTTCGTATTTTATTAAAAATGTAATTCAACACATTTTTACTATTTAATATACTATGTTTTAACTTCATTTATATGCTTATTTTACAATATATGTTTTTATAGGAATCTTTCTGTCATTTTCCAAATAAGGTACTTTATGAACTTTTCGACAAAATTAAGGTAAGAATGTATTTTTTTAACTTATACGACGAGTGTGGCTATTTTCTATCATTATATATTCATCTAATATTACCATACAAGCTTATAAGAATATTTTCAAAATAAATATTTTCTTTTATAATTATATGACTTTTAAATGATTTCAAAATATAAAGAGATAGTTCTCGAAAAAAAAATTGATTTCATCTATGTCAACATCCTTTGATGGATTTTATGGTTGTTTGAAGTTGATTTATTATGATAAAAAACTTACATATTGTATTAAAGTTTTTGTGATATGTTTGACTGTGGATGTGTTATTTTTACACCATTCATGGTTTATGGATAAAGTATTTACATTTTGTATGCTAGTTTTAATCAGGATGTTTATGATATGTTTAAACCTTTTAATATGAGGAATACATTAGACATAGTAAGTGACAGGTGGAGACTGGTATAGCTCCTCGATGCATTGGTAGGACTCATGAGAAAAACTAGTGTCTTGGAACAAGTCCTTGACTAAATCTTATTTGTATTATTGGAACAATGCCTTGACTATATGGTTACGAAGTATGGTATTATGCATTCCATCAATATAAAAGTGGTGATTGATATTGAATGTGATTATTCGACTAGTAGAATATTTATGTGATTAAGTAAATGGAATTATTTTATTTCATATTTTCCATATTATTCTTAAGTTAAAGTTTAAAAGGCTTTTTTTAGTCATATACATTACTTAAATATTTATGCTTATTTATGGAAGTTGCTGCTATATTTTTATCCTTACCAAGCATCTGAGATCACCCCTTTCTATGTTTTATTTTTCCTAGGATGTGGAGTAGTATTTTATGGTTGACATGCAAGGATAGGAAAAGGATATAAGTGTGTTTAAAAGGGGAAAAAATGGTGTTGATGTTTTTATTTCATGATGTAATGTAAAACTTATGAATGTATCTAGTACTTATAAAGATACTAAACTGATCAGTCTTTCAAGACAAGATTCCTTGTATCGTACCAATGTTATGTAATAATGCACCGACTCTGGATAACTGGGGTTGGAGTGTTACAGCTAGTATCAGAGTAGTTTAGTACTAAGAATGGAAACTAGATTTAGAAAAAATATGATTAGATAACACTACCCTAAGATAGACTTTGATGATTAGTATATAAGAACATCCTAGAATTTTGGTAATATAGAGATTTTATTAGTTTTCCAAGCAGTATATCATTTTTGGATAGTAGCAGATAGAGGAGGCTCTGGAAAAGATGAATCTAAGGGTAAAACCTAAAAACACCACTTTGAGCTAGACTTGAACGGGAACTGCTGCACAACAATAGGTCTTGTTTCACTCTTGGTTAAGACACTTTTAAGGGGATATTCTTAGGATAATTCTCATTTTCATTACAAACCATTATGAAGGGTTTATGAGTATATACCTCCTCAAAGAAACTTTTTTATGACTATAGATTATATCTATAAACTGTTCAATTTATGTTAACTGTTTTACAATTTTAGAATTATGTATTGCGATTCATAAACTAATCTAGTGTATGCCATTATTTAGAAATGATGCCTAGTGAAAGGAATGGAAAATATCTCAAACCATGTAATCCATGTAGGTATTTCCCTCCTACTCAAGATAATTATAGTGGATCTGGTGATGCAACTAGTACTAATCTGTTTACCACCATACTAGAACAACTCACTCATGTTATGAATAGTAGCCTTACCCATATAGAGCACCCTGATCCACAACACAGAGGATCAATGTTAGACTGATTCATGAGGAAACAAACACCAACATTCAATGAGAGTAAAAATCCATTAGTATATGAGCAATGGATCAGTTCCTTATAGAAAATATTTCATACATTGGGGAGTAGGAAAAGGGAAAAGTTGTTATGGTAGTTTATCGCCTCACGAGAGATGAAGATCAATAGTGGTCATTAATCCAAAACACAAAGAAAGATGAAGAAGTTTCAAACATTTAATGGAGTGAGTTTAAAGAGATTTTCTTAGAAATATACTTTCCTCATGACCATTGAGTGGATATGGGAAGAAAATTTTTGAGTCTGAAGAAAAAGGAGGATGAAAATGTCGCAAAGTAAGAGGCTAACTTTACATGGTTAGAAAGGCATGCAGTAGATTATATACGTAACCCAAGGAGTAATATTGATCTATTATTTGTTGGTTTAAATCCATTTCTCCATTGATCATTAGTATCACAATCATTATTATCATACCAATATATTTTGTCAAGCGCTATAAAGATAAAAAAGTAATTCTATAAGTCTTAAGACTTCGAAACATAGAAAGAGAAGAAGAGGTCTACTGAACACTCTGGAAATGTAAATAAGGGTAATAAGGGAAAAGTTTAATATATATCTTGTGGTAAATGTGAAGAAAAACACCCTGGTAATTTCCTGAAGGGAATGTGAGTCTGTTACAAGTGTGGTGAAAAAGGCCACCATGCTCATGATTGCAAGGGGAAGAAAGAGGATGTTAATGTTGAATTCTAGAATTGTAGAGAAAAGTGGAATTATGCAAATGAATTTTCTAAGATCCAAGTGAACTTACCTTATAAAAAGGGCAAGGGAGTAAGGCCAATCTTATGTGATCACTGCTGCTGAGGTTGAAGCTCTAAAAGACATGGTGACAGGTAATTTATTGGTTTCCTTTAGTTTATCAAATGGTTTATTTGATTCTGGATCATCACATTGTTTCATACCTTCCCAGTTTTCTAAGAAAATTAGAAATTTTCAATTTGACTTAACAAGGGAGTTTTTAGTTAAAACACCTAAGGGAAGTATCATCACAACAAAGTTTTGTGAATCAGTTCCCATAATGGAATATAAATTTTCCTTATCTGTTGATCTCATCATAATACCCATGATTGAATTTGATATATTCCTCATTATGGAATGGCTTTCAGACTATGATACAAAAATTTATTGTAAGAAGAAGGAGGTTAAAATTTTCAATGATGATGAAGAGTGCCTTTTCTTTAGAGAAGAAGCATCACCACTTCATTCGTATCTAGATTAACCCCCATAAGCTCTAATAAATTCAATTATTGGGGAGGAATAGAATTAAATAACTATGGGTGAGGAAAAGAATGTTCAAATAGAGGACGTACCTATTGTTCATGAATATGTTGATGTGTTTCCAAAGGATTTTCCTGGACATCCTCCAGAGTGAGAAATTGGGTTTTTCCTTGATTTAATTTCTGATTAAAGGCCCATATCCAAGACCCCTTATAGAGTGGCCACTTTGGAATTAGTGGAACTAAAGAAAAAACAAGATTAATTGAGTAATAAAGGATTTTTTTCCCTGGTGTTTCCCCATGGGAAGCCCCTATTCTTTTTGTTAATAAGAAAGATGGATCTATGAGGTTGTGCATTGACTATAGGGAGATCACCGTTGTAACAATAAATAACAAGTATACCCTACCTCACATTGATGATTTATTCAACCAACTTCATGGAGATCAATATTTTTCAAATACTGACCTTCAATCTGGATATCATCAGTTGTGTGTGAATAAGGAAGACATTCTGAAAATGGAATTTCGAACCAGGTACGAGTATTACAAGGTTACAATTATGCATTTTCGATTGACTAATGCACCCTCTGTCTTAAAGGATCTAATTAATAGATTTTTCAATGAATATCTTGATGAATTTGTAGTGTTATTTATTGATGATATCTTGGTATACTCAAAAATCTATGAAGATCATGAAAATCACTTTTGTACTATTCTAAAAACCCTTAGAAGAAATGAATTATATAGAAAGTATAGAAAGTGTGAATTCGGGATTCAAGAGATTTTATTTCTTGGCCATATTGTCTCTAAGGCTGGAATCTGTGTTGATCCTTCAAAGACCAAGTCAATCCAAGAATGTCTAGCACCGATGAGTATAACTGAGGTACACACTTTTATTGGTTTAGCAGGTTATTATCGACATTTCGTCTTGAATTTTCCTGGTTGGATAACCCATTAACCAAGCTCACATGTAAATGGGTTAAATTTGTTTGGAAAAAAGAGTGTGAAGAATATTTTGAAGAACTGAAGAGAAGATTAGTTAATGCTCCTATCTTGACTCTACCGTCGGGGAATGATGGGTTGTTTATTTGTAGTGATGCTTCAAAGAAAGGACATGGTTGTGTCCTTATGTAGAATGATTGAGTTATTGCTTATGTATCATGGCAGCTAAAAATTCATGAAAAAAACTATCCCACTCATGATCTTGAGTTAGCAGCTATAATATTTTCTCTGAAAATATGGAGACATTATCTCTATGGTGAAAAATGTGAGATTTATATTGATCACAAGATTTTGAAGTATATTTTTTCACTAAAATAACTCAACATGAGGCAAAGACAATAGCTTGAAATACTAAAGGATTGTTATTTCACTATACACTACCACCCAGGGAAGGAAAATAAGGTGGCAGATGCTTTGAGCAGAAAGGATCATGGTGTTTTGAACAAGATAATAGTTGAAAATGATCCTATATACATGGATCTAAGAAATATGGATATGGGAATAACAATGGAAGGTGAAACATCAATTATTTTTCAAATGGTTGTCAAAAATTATATATAAGAAAGGAAAAAAAGTTCTCAGACTGATGATAAGGAATTTCAAAAGAAAATTAAAGCTGTGAATGATGGGATATTAATCGACTTCGTATATAAATATGGAATTTTGAAATTTGGGAATAGGCTTTGTGTTACTGATATACCTGATCTAAAAAGGGAATTTTTGGATGATGCTCATAGCTCCAATTTTTCTATGCACCCTGGGAGCACCAAGATGTATTGAGATTTGAAAGAACATTTTTTTGGGCGCAATATGAAGAGAGAGATTACAGATTCTGTGTCAAGATGTATGGTTTTCCAACAAGTGAAATATAAGAGACAACATCCTAGAGAATTCATGCATCCTCTTCCCATACATGAGTGGAAATGGGATGATATTACAATGGAGTTTTTCATAGGACTACCAGAGACTCATAGAACAAATGATGCAATATGGGTCATTGTTGATAGTCATACCAAGTCATCACATTTTTTTTCTATAAGAGGATATTTTCCACTTGAACATTCAGAAAGACTCTATATTAATGAAGTTGTAAGACTTCATGGAGTACCCCTATCGATCGTTTCTGATTGTGATCCTCATTTTACATCAAGATTCTAGAAAATTCTTATGAAATCCCTGGATAGTGAACTTAATTTGAGCACTGCCTACCTCCCTCAAACCGATCGACAATCAGAATGTACTATTCAAAACTTAGAATACATGTTTATATCTTCCTCACTTGACATTCAAGGTATGTGGGATCAATATTTAACTCTGGTAGAGTTTTCCTATAACAATAGCTTCCATTCAAGTATTCTAATGGAATCATATGTAGCATTATACGAAAAGATATGTCGCACACCAACTTATTGGGATGATTTTGGTGAAATAAAACTCGTAGTCCCAGCACTTGTTGAGAAAACAAAGGATAAAAGTGAAGATTATCTTAACTCACATCAAAGAAACTCACAGTAAGCAAAAGAGCTCTGACGATAACCGAAAGAAGGATTTGGAATTCCAAGTAGGAGATCATGTTTTCTTGAAGCTATCTCCATGGAAGGGTGTTATACGTTTCGGTAAGAAGGGTAAATTGAGTCCTAGGTACATCATACCTTTCGAAATTCGATAAATAATTGGAGTTATAGCTTATCATATAGTAGTGCCTCCAAGTCTCTCCAAAGTTCAGGATGTGTTCCGCATATCACTGTTGATAAAATACATGGCTGAACCAACGCATGTACTCACTAATGAGGAAATTGAATTGGAACTCGATCTGCCTTATTGTAAAGATCTAGTCAAAATTCGTGATACCAGAGAACAAGTGTTGAGAAACCGGATGACTCCTCTGGTAAAAGTTCTATGGATAAACCATAAGATGGAAGAGGCAATGTGGGAACCCGCGGAACTTATGATGAAGAGCCATTAGAATTTTTTATGCATTAATATTCTAAAAATTTTGAGGACAAAATTATTTTAAGAATGGGATAACGTAAAACCCCAAGCTTCTACGGTACGTTTCCCTTTGAATAATGCAGTAGCTTGAGTTGTACGCAACTTGGAGTTTAAACACACCATGACCAATCAAACTAGTCATTATAAATAGTAATAACTACTTTTTGAAATTTTATAAATTTTATTCTTCAAAATGGATTTTATTTTTGAATTCTTAATATCGAAATTAGCTTACTGTGAAGTTTTGGTACTCTTCTGAAAACTTTCAATTTATGATGAATAGTGAAAATACAAAATTTTAATTAAAAAAAACTTTTTTAATCAAAATAATTTATAGTGATAAATTATATAATTGAATGGTTTTAAATTATCATTAGATTATATTTTTATCATTTAATATAATTTTGTTCATTTTATGTAATTTCACATTTAAACTGGATATAAACAAGTGAAAATCTTTTGATAGTTATTATTTCCTAAAAACACGCTTTTTCTTTTGACAATGGGAATTAACTTTATATTAATTTCTATCACCTCTGTATTTTGAATTTGGAAAAATTTATTCTATATTTTGAATAAAGATTTCCAAATTCTGTAAATAAGTAAATTTTATTTTTAGACATTATTAATAATTAATTCGGTAAATATGTTATTTACCACAGTTAAAAGGTAAATCCGGTAAATAAGGGTAAAAACAATATTATAATAATATTAAATTACCCTAACATGTGTCATATTCCTATTGGTTGATACATGTCCGACCATTGGCATCCTTGGGTCGATTTGGGGACCCCATGAAAACACTTGAGAGTGATAATAACACTTTATATTAATTAATTTAAAGACAAAAATGAGATAAACATATATCTTTTAGTAAAAGAAATTAAATGGAATTACATAAGTTATCCTTTCGACTATAAATACTAATTAGATAGATAAAAATAGTTCCTACATAATTTAATTTTATTTATAATTTTTAGAACTTAAATAATTAAATTTATTTATGATGCAATGGTGATGTAGTAATTACCTTAACAATGAAAGAATCCAATAAATGGTATCATAAATATTAAAATAAATATAATTTCATCGTTTTTATGCCATACACTAATTTTATAAGTTAATATGACATGTATGGGGTGATTCAATGTATTTGGTTCAAAGTAATCACGTTTTCATTACTTTCAAAAAACCTAATTACTAAATACTATCAAAATTGAAATAAATGTGTTTTTAAAACAAATATTATATTATTAAATTATACAATAGTCTAAAAAATATAAACATTCTTCCAAATAACTTTTATAATGATAGGTATATCATTAATGAACCACTTGAGGTTCATTTGGTATTTTATAGTAAGTTTATTAACCAGTTATTATAATAATACAAGAATACATGGTAAAAGTTAAACTACTTAACTAAGAGTTAAATATAAAAGATACGGTTAATATGGTGACCCAAACCTGTCTAAAACCTATTGGTTGAGATGTTTTTGACCCATAACCACCTTATCCTTGAAATAAATCATTTAGGATCCATTAGAAACCTAAAATTATTTTATTATAAAATAATATTTCAATCTTTTCCTAAGGTGACCCTCGCCTCTCTTATAAAATAGCACTTACCCTTATCTCTAAACCACACCTCCAAATCCATTTGTCTCAGACAAAACCTGCCCAAATATCCTATCAATTTCACTCAATTTAACCTAGAGGTGTTATTTTTATCATAAATCCATCCTAAAAATCCCTTTTGATCAACTCAAAAGGAAACACCTGAAGAAGATGTAATAATTTCACCACACTCTTTCAAGTTCTTTTCTTTTTCCACTTCCTATTTATTTATTGTTTATATTATAAAATAATAACTCCAGTATATTACATATACTGTGATATTATTATAAAAATGTTAAAACAATATTCATTATTCTATCCATCATAAGAATGACAAAGTCACCATACGTGCATACGTGCGGCTTACTATCTCCACGTCGAGGTGTAGTCTTTTATTCAAACACTTCATTATTTGGATGGGTATAATAATGAGTATAAATGATGTAAATAATTAATATAACCTGTTAATAATTCTGTATATATGATATACCATCCAATTACATATGATTTCACCATCGATATAATGATATTGTCGCTCGTTCATACGTACGGATTACCGTCTCCATGAATGCAATGAGATTCATTCCCCATCATAATCATTCAAGAATAATTTTCATTTTATGATTAAAAATATTGTTTAAGAACTTATTATCATTATGTATATGAATAAAATACATCATATCCATAACAAGCATCGCTTACATAACCAGCCATATAAAGGAAAACGGATCATTTAACACCAGAAATGATGATACTACTGAAATATGATTAAAAGGGAAATATTAGAGGATCATATATGATATCATAATTATGTATATATTTATTGAATAATTTAATAACAATTTTCTAACTATTATACTTGAGGTTAACATACCATCGACTAAATAAAAGTACAAGGTAAGGGTCAATTTCACAATCTCTTTATTATCTGAGGTTGTTTTTACGTAAGTATCTACTAGGACCTCTTTATCATTCACATCTGGGTTTTCTTAAAAATGTAATTCCAAAACTTTTTACTATTTACTATAATATGGGTCAAAGCTATTTAGAAACTTATTTTACCAAATATGTTTTGAAATGAATCTTTCCTTCATTTTTCAAACCAGGTACTTTATGACCTTTTTGACAAAATTAAGGTAAGAAAGTATTTTTTTTTAACTTATACAGCGGGTGTGGCTATTTTCCGCTGTTATATCATCATCAAAGATTCCCATACTATCTTATAAAAATATTTTCAAAATAAATTTTTTATTGTATAATTATATTACTTTTAAATGACTTCAAAATAGAAAGAGATATTTCTCTAAAAAAGTTTTGATTTAATCTATGTCAACATCCTTTGATGGATTTTAAGATTTTTTGAAGTTAATTTATTATGATACAAATCTTATATATTGTATTTAATGTTTTGTGACATGTTTGACTATAGATGTGTTATTTTTACACCATTTATGGATTATGGATAAAGTATTGACATTTCTTATGATAATTTTAATACGAATGTTTATGTTATGATTAAACATTTTCATATGAAGAATGAAATGGACTTAGTATGTGACGGGTGGATCCTACTATAGATACTTGATGCATCGGTATGTCTCATGGGACAAACTAGTGTCTAGGAACATGGCCTTCGCAAAATCTTATTTTTAGTCTTGGAACTAGGCCTTGACTATGTGGTTATGAAGTATGGAATTATGCATTCCATCATTATGAAAGTGGCTATTGATATTTCATGTTATTATTTGACTATTGGAATATTATTGTGATTAGTTAAATGGAATTATTTTATTTTATATTTATCATATCATTCTTAATTTTCAGTATAAAAGGATTTTTTTAGTCTTATATATTGCCTTAAATGATTATGCTTATTTATGAAATTTTCTGCTATATTGTTTTCCTTATTGAGCATCTGAGCTCACCCCTTTCTATATTTTATTTTTCTTGGGATGTGAAGAATCATTTTATAGTTGAACTATAAGGATAGGATAAGGATATAAGTGTGTTCAAAAGGGGAATTGTTTTTGATGTTTTTACTTAATGATGTAATGTAAAACTTATGAATATATCTAGTACTTACAAGGATACTAAATTGATCGGTCTTCCGGGACATGATTCCTTGTATCATTCCAATGTTACATAATAATTCACCAACTCTGGGTAATTGGGGTTAGGTAATTACAGCTTTGGTAGAATCAAGATTAGCATTGAAGATAGTCTCACTTTCAACTCCTCAAATGTTGCTAAGTTTGATTTGGTCCATAAGAACATCACACTATTTTTATTCAATCCTATGAGAGGTGATTCCATGGATGATAGTCCTAAATAAAAAACTTTTAATATCTATACATCCCCAAGAAACTAAAATTTCAAAGATATTTTTGGGATGTTTCTAGAAAACTATGGAACTCACCTTCTTTGGGTTAATAGATACTCCATCCAATGAGATGATGCGTCACTAAAAGTGAACCTTATCAATCCAAAAGTTTCATTTAATGAGATTATAAAAAATCTAGTGTTATATCAGTGTATTCAACATGAACTCAAGATGTTCGGTAGGTCATGTATGGTATGATAACACACCAAAAAATTCGGCAAATACTAAAGTAAATGAATCCATGAACAGGTAGAAAACATGATTCATCAAAGCCATGAAAATTGTTGGTTCATTCACAAATTTAAACAAAAAAATAGACACTTTTTACAGATGTATTTACTCTATAGAACTATATGTTGTATTTATGATGGTCTATCATACACCCTATAGTACCCCAACCTCAAATCAATTTTGGAGAAAATTATCGATCTTCAATGGTTGTCGAAGAGGTCATATATACAAGGTAGTGGATACTGGTTCCTAACCATAAGCTGGTTTAATCAATGATAATCCATAGAAAACCTAAGGGTATCAACCAACTTCTTGGTTAAAAGGAAAATTGAACCGCATGTAAAAGTTATAGATTATATAAAACCCTTATCTTTCAAATCCCCTAACATCTTCTTGGGTTTCTAGATCCCACTAGGTGTTATCCTATAAGGAAGAATGGACACTAGAACTACTACCGACACTGTCTCAATGGTAAAATACACCTATATCAAAGAAGGAAAAATAGAGAAATATTTAGGGAATACATTCCTAAAATTATCCACAACAAGAGTAAATTCCACAAATCTTATTCAGTGATCACTCATATAGAGACTAGACTTTTAGGTTTTCAATTCTCCTGACCCATGATGCTCGGGTCCAGCTTGACTTTCTTAGACATCCCATTCACCCATATGAATATAGGTAACACCCTAATTGATGATATGGAAACCCTTTGGTGATAGTAATTTATGTGAGCATGATAAGGTAATAGACAGTCAATTCTGAATATGACATGAAAAACTCTCATCTCAAGGACAAAGAAATTCCGTAAGAATCTGTACCCACTTATAACAAGGGGTAACTTCTTTCACTGGTGCAAACTCTCTGATCTAACCCCTAATGATGTGATGATAGTCATCACAACATAGAATTATTCCATTCCCAGCCCAAGGATCTCCCCAATTGTCACAGATAAAAAGGATTGTGAAGCACCTATATCAAATAAAGTAGAGGCTACTTGAATAGTACCTCATACTATAGAATGGTCAACACTATACTACTTGGGAATAGGATTCACTTTATAGATATGGACAGATCTATATCCCTAAGATATGACCTAGATACCCTAAGTAGGTATACTCTACTAGTGCTGAATCTCAAGAGCCAAACTACCTTATCCACGAACAGCTCCTCATCTTGATCATCAGGTAATACTCTAGATCCCTTCCTGGTATGGAGATACTAATCATGTACCCAAATGTAGTGTTAGTATAGATCCCTTATCAATATGAATTGAAGGTAATGTTTAGAAGAACTATTGAATGTGACCCATCCTCCACAATATTGATACTTAATAGGGTCCCTCATATATTGGGGATTCTTATGTCCAGTCCTACCACACTAGTTGAACACTTCATAACTTTCAATGTGTGTCATATGTCATATTCTACCTTCATGAGAAGACTCAAAATAATGTTACTTTATACTATAAAAATCACCTCCCTCCATGGATGTTGAACCACCCTTACTCACATAACCTTCTTCCCTAAGGTTCTACATTGTGATGTGGGCTTGGTTCACTATCTTTGAAATTGTGGTCAACCGAAATAAAATTTACTAAGATCTTATGGTGTACCTAATCACATAATAAAATATTATCTTCATCATCAACTCATCACCATCCAATATTGGAAAAAAACTAAATCTCAAAAAAATGAATTTAATACTTCATCACAGGCATTTCACTCTATTATAGTTGAATAAACTATATAGTATAGTCTGATCTCAATGTATATGGAAGGAATTAGTCATATATTTCTATCTAGAAGTCCAAATTGACAATACCCTAATGATGATAAGCTTGTGTGATAACATACCAATAAACTTTAGTAGAATCAGGAATCATATAGGTCACACGATTAACCATCCACTCTAGAGGCATCTCCATATGCTCAAAAATGGATAACATGGCCTCTAGACAAGACTTGAAAGACTAAGGTCTTCCATCCCCCATGAAGAAAGGGGGATTATAATACTGAAAATCTCACATTCACTATGTTATAGAAGGGGTATGTCATGAAGCTACCTAAATATATTGTATGAAGTTCAATAATCTTACACAAAACTGATCATCTTCACCTAGTGGAGAAAGAATATGAGGTTACTCTAGTGGAACTATAGGAGGTAATATTAGTTTTTTAGGGACCACCGCATCTGAATCATGGTCATTATCACCCTCTTAGATAATGACTCAAATAAGTCATGGATTCATAGCTCAAAACCTTCCAAATTCAATCCTCAGATAATACTTAACAACATATAGGAAACAAGATAACCGGAATGTTGAGGTGCATATCCTTTCTATAAAATATTCACACCTCTTAATATTCTCATAAATCTTGTCCAAGGTGACAATAATGATTAAATTGGATCATAGGATACAATTCCTACATTACATGATTATGGTTGGTTTGGGGTCAAGTATCACATCACACAGCATGGGTTCTGGTATATGGAGTGTCTATTGAATGGTATAGAAGAAAACACCATTTACTTTTTAATCAGTATCCCCATTTAATGGTAGAAATTTCATTTTAAATTTTAAATTTATTTAAGTTCATAATTATTTTTATGTATTATGATATCAAGGTCTAGTTAGATTCATCACCATTCATAATTTATAAAGGAACAAACTATTTATAAATTGAAATTGGTATATCATGTATCTATGACCTAACCTTTATGCTTGGTATCAAGATATAACAGGTCATGAATAATGATTTTGTTTAATGAACTAGCATTATCAATTTATAAAAATACATACTACATAAATTTTAATTTGTAAACAAGTAAACAAATCAACAAATTTTTTAGCCTATAGAACCAATGGTTTATGTCTCAAGTGTGGTATAATTTATTAATTAAGGTTTCATCATCAATATATATGGTAAAACATCATTTATATTGACCCAAGAACATTAATTAATCCAATTATGTTATCCCTACAATAAACATTAAACATATTTCATATAAAATAACATAGGCACTCACAAAAATCATAGGAAATATAGGAAATGGAAGCAACAATATAAACCCATATGGCATGGAATAATGCATGACGTGTGAATCCTGAAGTTCCTATATTAATGCATGCGATGATACATACTTGTTGCACCAATCCAAGGAAATAGAAATCCATAATAATAATATCCTTAATAATAATATCACAAAACATAATCATTACCAAATGGGGAAATAGTACAACTATAACATGCACAATCAAAAACAAAAAATAACCCATCCTAGGTAAATTGGTCTCCCTTGTAAGTAGGTTAGCTACTACCAGATGTAGGATCAATACCAAATTCTAACACATTACAAGTATCCTATATAATACCTATGTATTAATATATAAAGGTAAAAAGATACTCTAATACAACTTTGTAGAATCCCAAACTGAAAGTCACTAATAACTACTATGATCTGGTTGGCCACATGACCTCAAAAGAGCCTCCATGTATGCAAGAGGCTACTAACTAGCAGTGAGATATTATGGTGTGTATTTAGGGAGACTATTACCTCTTGATCATAGTGTAACATAGTGGTAAATAATAATGATAAGAAATAGAAATAGAAATAAATAACAAGAAACAAAATAATAAACCATCAAAGAAATAAAAAGTTGAAATAAAAATCAATATCAGATGAAAAAATGATGATCATTCCATGATTCTATACAAAAATAGAATTACACATGATAAAAAGAAAATGAATATACAACATTGAAAAAAAATAAAAGACCAAAATATGCATATTCTAGAACCAAAATCTTAGGCTCGGTCCTCTACTCATGTACTCTGTAATATTAAAAATCAAAAAATGGAAGTTAGGCACATCCGTTTGTCAATCCATACAGTCATGAAGTCTATTTGGGTACCATAGGTGGCCCGAACAAGGTGTGAGATATACTCAGTAGGCCACCCCAAATGGTTTCAAGAACAACCTATTTTGTGTAGATAAAATAATAACTATGTATGTAATGTTAAAATTAAAATAATAAATAAATAAACAAATCACTTTGGACTAGGTTCCTTATGGGATACCCAACCTACACAACCTACTTCAACCTATGATGGATACCTCTAAATAAAATTCAACCTATAATAATATAATATGTAGGTATCATAACCCTCCTGGAATGTGTACATGGGAAGAGATATGACCAATCCATCAAAGAGTCAAATATAAACATGGACTGAACCCAAGAATGTTCTTTGAATTGGTGGTCATCTCCTCGTATCTATAACAGGAATTCATTATTTTATTACAAAACTTAATTAGAATTTAATGAGTTATATATTGATCCCATACTAGTTAATCCCTAAATATTATCCAATTTATCACTCCAGGAGAACTATAAATACCCATCACAGTAAGAGTCTATCCCAGGTGATCCGTAAAAGGAGTCACAGGTATCACTCTTGGCATTGTGTAAATACATAACCCTATGAGCTAGCCCTTCGTATACCAAATAGGGTACCAAGTCTCACTCATGGTGTATCATTTTAATATATACCACTAATCCCATACATGGAAATTCCTCTAGGGAACCTAGTATCACTCATGAGTAAGGTAAAAGATCTGTCTAGTGACCTTATCCAAGGAATCAAAAAAAGAATCTAAGTATTTCTCCTGACTCATTAAGATTCATTTGTAATTCAAATTAAAATATCGACAAGACCATCTAAGGATTACTTAAGTTCGGACCCTTATATCTTCTTCTTCTTGGTGAAAAGGTATAGTTTTAACTTTAATAAAAATCATAACATTTTTAAAAATTATAGATTCATAACAAGGGACAACGGACATACCTCTATTGGTAGCTTAAAAATAAAAACATGGTGTGAGTCTCTTAATAATTTAAGAAAATTATATAGGGGTATCTTTTTTGGGGTTTTCACCCAACGATGTTAATCCATGGGTTTATAAGAATACACTAAACATTGGTTTATCATTTAAATTTAATTAATTAACCTTTTGAAGGCATCATCGGACCATTACAATGTGCGGAACAAAATCACATAATAAATACAATGATACTTTAGGGAACAGAACTAGACCACCTACCTTAATTTGTTAGATTACGTACCATCTATTTTTTGCCTTTGAATTTATCTATAATCGAAGAAAATATCAATATAGAAAAAATACCAGAAAATAAGGTATAAGAGCTCTCATGAAAAAGCATAAAATACGGAAATATGAATTGAGGAAAGAAGGAATAAGAATAAGTAGATTACCATTAAAGATCCAAAATTTACCCAATTATATTATGAAAATCCTTATACAAGTTCTATAGGCTATGTTCATTCTATAATACCAACCCTAGGTTCCTTAAGAAGATATTTAAAGGAGTTATACCAAAGAAGTCGAAATTGTCATTACCAAGGCTTTTAATTTTATTTCTTCTTATAATTTATATTTATGTGTTTAAACTATACTAAAATAATAAATCTAGTATCACAAATATAATGAGATACAATTATGATTACGGTATTACTATTTTTTATCACTTTTACATGCTGTGAAAAGAAAAAACTTCACTCATGTATATATACAATTTATCATCTCTACATAATGGTGTAATTCATTTTTCGTCACCAATTTACTTAGACGGTTATAAAGAGGAAAATAATGAGAATATATGATACTTATGACATAAATATGTTTCTTTAATTATAATATCATATATACCTTCTTACCTTCCAATCCATTAGAAATAATAATGTCACTTTTGTTTATGTGTGGACTAACACCTCCATAGGGTGATGTGATTCATTTTTTATTTAAGATTTAAATTGCTGGTAATAAGGATGGATTTAATGAATATAAATGATATTTATATAATTATTAACATTCTGGATATGATTTAAAAATTATCAAAGAACAATTTCTAAAACTAATGAACCCAACCATATAAACAATCTAATCATTTATCATATGAAACAATGATTTAAATAAATAATTTTAAATAAATTAATGATATAATATTTAAATTATATAATATATGGTGTTATATATATGATTATTTTTATGTAATGTTTATTTATTATACATTAGGTTCAAATACATATGAAGGAAGACGTATCTGAGGTAAGTGTTTTTTTGTCGTACTTTTATTTCTGTGAGACTCATTCCATATTCACCACTTGTTTCTTTAATTTAGTGTATATATTTCTTCTTTTATGGGATATATCATTATTATAATTAAATTCACATTATTTAATGTTTCATTCAAATTTATTTATTTTATGGGGTTATGATTCAAAAGTTACTATAGTGGTAAGGGTTTATTTCAAAATCTCATCATTTTTGAGATTTTTTATGTTTAAATCTCTGCTTGGGGAATTATTTGAACTTTATATATTAAAGAAAATATATTTTGTCTTAATATATATATTTATAGATATTTTATGGTTTCCTTATATTTTATTATTTTCAAATACACAAAATACTGAAAGAATGTATTAAAAGAAAGATGAATTTTTTTCTACTCAGTCAGGAATACTTTTGTTAAATGTCTGTATTTTCCTTCAAATATTTTCAATAATTTTTTTAATATGATCCAATTATTTATGGAATAAATTTTCACCCATGTTTTAAGTTTAAAAAGTTGTTTAAAATGAATTTTTATTTCATTTTCCTGATGAAGTTATTATATGTTTTTCTTACAAAGGTGTGAAATGAATGTTTTTAAATTATACGACATGAACAGGATTATCCACCATCATAAGCACTCAATTATTTAAAGGTTACTTGATAATATTTCAAGGTTCTTTTCAATGAAAATTTATTTTCTAATATTTTGTAAAATTTTATTTTTTAAAATTGGGTTTTAAAGTGAAAAGGTTATTTTCCTCAAGAATGATTTCAATGATCTATTTATGGTATTTCAATTCTTCAACATAAATGAACCTTTTATTATATAATGGGTATATGTTATAATGATACCATATTTACTCATTATCTAGATTTTTTATGTTGATTTTGAAAAGGGAAGTTTTTAATAATTTGAATGTTATTTCTTCAAATACTGACAGTTTTAGAATAATGTATGTCGATTAAGTTGTATGATTTATTCATATAATGAATGAATTAGAATTATTAAGTGATTAATGGGGACTATGATTACATATCTCTTTGATTCATTAGTACGTCTAATGAGAATAATGAATGAATTAGAATTATTAAGTGATTAATGGGGACTATAATTACATATTTACTAGATTCATTAGTACGTCTTATGCGACAAACCAAATGAATATCCTTATTAAATTATTTTTTATGTATACACACTCATAGTTTAAACTATCATAGAACAAGGAATCGATGGTAAGTTTCATATGTATAGAATTATGTATTACATAATTATGAAGTTTGTGGTTAATTTCTATGTGATTATTTTGAATAATATCTATGTATAAGTTTCAATCTCTTGTGATTATTGTTATGTAATCATTTTATCTTCATTTACTCTTGTCATATTATTCTTCATTCACAAATTATTGATTAAATGGAATTAGTTTTTTATTATTTATCATTCCATATTAACGATGACTTATTTACTCATAATATATTCTAATGTATGTAAACCTTAGTCAGAATCTGATCTCACTCTTATTTTGTTTCTTTTCCCCATGATATGAAGAAGGAATATTTGAATGACTTTAAGGATGAAAAATATTTACTTTCATTCTGATATGTATTTTATGTTTTCAAATGTAATGTGAGATTTATGTATCTAGTATACCAAGACTAGTAAACTATTTAGTAAATAGTGATATGATTCCTTTTATCTAGTTATAATATAATAAAGTTACCATAGGCTCTATCATACTAGGTTTGGGGTATTTATAGTTGGTATCCTCGGACATTTATTAGAAACATTGGGAACTGGATTTATGAAATCATAAATTAGGGACTATAAACCTATGACTAACATTGAGGATAATTATATGTATAATATATCATCCTAAAGTTTTGTTAAGGTATATATTATGTGGTATCCCATTATGATTATTTTTCTTCATACTATGTTTTTTTGTTTTCATTAATGACTTTAACTAGGAGGAATCATCATAAAATTAAATGTGAAGGACAATACAATTATTATGAGTGCAATTTTTATGATGAATGGAATGAAATAATATTTATTATTTATATTAATTTATTATGATATATGATAAATAACATACAACTTAACCAACTCTCAAACTCATAAAAATCGAAGGATAGGGTTTTCTAAGAGCTCAGGTGGTGGAGAACATGGAAGAAAGAAAGATCAACTTCACTAATGTTATAAATATAGAAATAGACACCCCATATAATGTCTCAAAGTAATAGGAAAATGTTTTATGTGTTGAAAATAAGGTCATATATCTATTAATTTTCAAGTAAAATGAAGTGTTTTGTGGAGGGATATGAAGTTTGTCCAAAGATGCCATTTATATTTCAATGTTTTATATGTGAGAAATATAGGCATTATCCATGTAATTTATATAATCCAAGGGTTAACTCATAGAACAATAAGGATATTGTGTTATTTAAATCATTAAAGTGTAAGGTTTTAAGTTAATATGTATTAGGATATGATAATTATATTTTAGAAGTGCTATATGAATGGTATCCTAGATAGAAAAATCATGATACATCTAAGGAATATTCAATAGTATATCTCCTTTAATGATTTTAAGGCATATATTAAAAGGTAATAATAACCAAGAAATTTTATTTAATGGTAATTTAAATATTTACATTGATTAAGTAAATATGATATTTTTTTTGACCTTGAAATTGGTTAGTGATTTGATGAAAAACTAATTTAGGTCGTCCTTGATGAAGTTTATTGTATTTTAAGATTTATGGAAATAGTCTTTGATTTTATTTGAGGAATAATATGTGTGTTATGTTTTTAATCATATATTTTTTCATTTAAGGAAAATTTAAGAGTTATGTATATCATTTTGGGTTTATAAGTATAAGGTTTCCACAAGTTTAAAGGCATAGATACCCCTTTTGAGGTTTTAATTGATGAGATTTTGAGCTGATTTGACACTTATACTGGGTTTTAGGAAGCATACTCTATTAAGGCTTCAATAAACCTTTAGTATAGTATATTATTTGATTTTATATTAATTATTTTCTTCTTGATAGTGAGATATAGATAATATTGATTGTTAATAAGAGAATAATTAATAAGGTATTGTTTTTTTGGATATTTATGGTTAAGATAAGTATTACCTTTCTGAATTGATATATAAATTTAATTATTGATATTATAGGTAGTTTCACAACATTATAAGATTGAACAGTGATTTTTCAAAGTTATTAATGATATTTGTGGGATACTTCTTTGGGTTGAAGTATATGTACCATTTTGGTTTAATATTAAATATTAATTGGGAAAACTGAAAATAAATTATGGGAATGTATGTTAAAAGTTATTAGATAACCCTTGAGGTTAAAACATTCATTAATATTGAGGTTATTGAGGTTAATTGAGATTTCGGATTTTTTTTTCGGAATAATATATGTTGAACCTTTGGTGTTATTATATAAATTTTGAATTAAAATGTTTTATTTCTTCATATGAAGGATTAAACATTTTGGATATTATCTTACCTTGTGGGTACCATTTCAGTTTTGGTTAAAATTTAAGGACATTACTTATATATTATTATCCTTTTGTGGATTATATGATCCATTTTTTGTTGATTTTATTAATTCATACATGAAAAATTCCTTTTGAATACTCATCATTGGATGAAAGAATGAGATTGTAGTGGGAGTTAATAAAAATGAAATTATTCATGTTAATTAAGAATATTTCATTATCATCTTAGTCGATATGGTAAATTAATTCCTCAACTCTAGGAAAAGGATCTTGAAAAAAATATTATCATTTTACAATCATTTTTAATAAATTGATGTTCTTTTTACCCATCACATATTTATAGTTTTGTAGATGTTAACTTTCTCTTGATCATGTTATTTATCCCTATATATTAGTCCTTAAGTGTTAGTTTTATTCTCTATGATCACATTTTCACTTCTCACTTATGCTTTCTTATTTGGTAATCCTACTTTTGTTTTATTACAAATGACCTTTGTATTTCCTTTTCCTCTTTATAGGATGAAGTATTATTAACTCTTTTTATGATGCAGGTTCTCCACAAAATCATTTTCAAAAGTAAAAACCTTAAATAATGAGAACAAGTTAAAATTTTTATTAGTCAATTTATTGAAGGGGGAGAATGTAACACCTCGAGATATTTCAAAAATGTCATGTTTGATAGCATATACAACACACAACACCGAGCGTTGATGAATAGTGGAATAATATAACTATTATAACATATCCATTGAATTTTAGGATATTAATATGGTTGAAAAAATTATGAAAATATGTTTAGGTGTTTTATATAATTAATTTTAATAATGAGAAATATGTACTTAATTTTTAGTAAAATAAATTTATTCTTCAAAAATATATTTTCTTTATGTGGTTTTATTCTACATTTCGTTTGTATAATTTATAATTAATTTATGCCACATTAATAATTTTATTCTATAAATTTAAAATAATTTTTGAAAAAATTATTTCAAAATTAACATCGGTTTAAATTTTGTTCTTTTTTTGAAGAGACTAATTTCTCAGTGAATAGTGAAAAATACCGATTTTCATTGAAAATTATATTTCTGTTTCAATCATTTAAAATGATCAATTTTTTTAAAAAATAGTCTAAATATAAAATTAGTTCTCTTATATTATTAATAATCAAATTAAGTAAATTGGAATTAATTTTACGATACTATGTGGTATAAAAACATTTTTATAAATGATTTTTTTGAAAACACTTTTTTTATTTTATTTTGAATTTTAATCTTAAATTAATTTCTACTACTTATAGGAATTGAATATTGACAAATAGATTCCATATTTCGAATTATGTGGTCCAAATTTATTAAATATATCTGTTTTATTTTTGGTAATTATGAATAGTAACCATAGTAAATAATTGTCAACAATATATGGGTAAACAAAGTAGTTAAGGTTGAAAATAAAATTATAAGGACTAAAAACGATTCTAAAAGTTTACTTTGTCCTATTGGATGAGTGTATTTTGGAAATTTTCATTAATATTTCAAAATAATGGAAAATTGGTTATAATTTCTTGTATTTTGACCTTTACAATTTTTATGTAAAATATAAAGTCAAAAATGCCACTTTTTTCTTTTAATATTTATAATATTTTTTGATAGGGATAAAAAAGCATATATTTTTTATAAAATATTATTTGAAATTTTAGTGGATTTTATTATCATGGTAACTTATTTTTTATTTTTAGTGATTGAATAATAACCTTAAATACATTCATAACATTGATATAGTATTTATTCAATTAATATAAATATAAAATAAATTATTTTAAAAACTCTAGAAGCAATATTTTTGAGTTTTTTCAAATTAACCATGATTTTTATAGATATATATATATGAAATAATAGAGGTTTTGTAAAATATTTATTATAATCTCTCATTATCCTGGTGTATTTAAAGACAAATTAAATGAATAGTGTCAAAATGACATTAATGATATTTTATAATAAATAATATTTTATTAAATAATTTAAAATTCAAAAAGATATTTTCCATAAAAATAAAAATGTTATGTAGTTTAAAATATCAATCAAGGTCCAGTTATGGGTCATTTTTACTTTTATGGTAAAATTATTGAGCCTTAATGGTAGAAACTTTTAATATTAAAATAAATGTCAAAATGGTTAACTAGTGGTTAAAACTAAAAGATATGAGGGAAACAATAACAAAAAGTTATCCAAATTTTACTAGATTAGATTATATAAAATATTAATAATTCTATAATATAATTATATCAATTTGGATCTATTTGTGTGTAAAAAATATTTTTTATTAATTTAATACATTAAAAAATTCCAAGAATTCTGCTCCCCTCACTTATTAAAGGACACCCCCTATCTCTTTTATTTGAATCACATTAAATAACCATAATAAACCAAAATATAATAAATTATATTAGAAGAATTATGATACAATTTATATTGGTTTTATTCTTTTCAAAAGAGAAACCTTAGGTCGTGTAAGAGGATATCTGATGGAAGTCTACCGAAGAAGAGGTAATTGTCTCGGTCGACTCTTTTAAGATTATTTCTTCTTATAAATCCTCTTAATATGTTGAATTAATAATAAAATAATAAATCCATCATAATATATATATTAAGATATTATTATTATGTTAAACCAATTTTCTATCTCTTTTCCATCCTATAAAAAGACACAATATCTCTCCTCCATAGGTACATCTTAACATCTCCACATAGCGGTGTAATTTATTTTTCATCACCACTTTACTATGATGGTTATAAATATTAATATAATTAAAATATATGGCATTTATGACATAAATATTATTCTTTAATAATAATATCATTTATACCTTCTTACCTTCTAATCCATTGGAATACTCTAACATCACTCATGCATACGTGTGGACTAGCACTTGTACGAAGCGATTTGATTCATTTTTCATTTATATTTTAAATGGATGGTTATAATGATATATTTAATGAATATATATTATAATTATATAATTATTAACATTTTAGAGATTATGGAACCATAATCAATGTATAAGGACCAAAACTATCGAACCAAAACATACATGAAAAATGAAGAATTTGTCACCCAAAATAGTGATTTTAATAAATAATAAATAATAAATTTTTGATAAAATATTTAAAGTAAATCATATATGATAATATTTATAATATTATGGTTTTAGGATATATGTATAATTAATCAATATTTATTATATAGGCGGATGAAACACATATAAAGGAAGTCAGATCTAAGGTATGGTTTTTCTCATCTAACTTTTATTTTTGTGAGACTCATGCCATATTCAAAACTTATTTCTTTCTTGTGGGGTATATATTTCCTTTTTGATATTATATATAAAGATTTTAGTTATATTAATGGTATCTATAGTCTCATTAAAGGTAACGTTTTTCTTGGGTTTAAGATTCTAATGTTACAATATTGTTAAGGGTTTATTTCATAATCTCATCATTATTCAGGATTGTTTAGGTTTAAGTATTTGTTTTGGAAATTATTTTTAAATTATATCATAAAACCAATATATATTCCTCTCCTATTTTTATTTATATATATTACATTTTTTCCTTTCTTTTTCCTTTTTTTAAATACTAAAAAGATAGATATAAATTTTTTAAGGAAAATCGACGTTGTTTTCCTACATGATCAAGAATATTTTTCTTCCATGTACATATATTCCTTAAAATGTTTTAAAATTATTGTTAATATTATCCAATTATTTATTAAATAAATTTTTACACCTTGTTATATTTTGAAAATGGTTTAAAATGAATCTTCATATCATTTTCCAAATGAGGTATTTTTTCTATTCCTACCAAAGTATGAACGAAATATTTTTTTAACTCATAAAACATGAAATAAATGTCCGAACATCATTATAGATCAATGATTTAAAAAATCATTTAAAAGTTTAAAATGTTCTTTTCAACAAAAATTCATTTCTTAATATTATATGAATATTTAGTTTTTAATAGCAGATTTCAAAGTGAAAATGGTATTTTCCTCAAAAATGTATTTAATAATCTCCTTATGGTATTTCCATTCATCATTTAACAATATCCATTTTATTCTATTTTGGGATATGTTGTAATGATACCATCATTATCATTTCTATGGATGGTTTATGTTCCATTTGACTAGGGAAATTATTAGCATTTTTTATGTTAGTTCTCCCTATACAGATAGTTTTTTAATATGGAATATCGATTAAGTTTTATTATTTATTCATATGATGTAAATTAATTGGATATATTATGTAATGGGTGGGCCCATAATTACATAGAAACTCTATGCATCAGAAGTTATTATTAGAAAAACCATTTAGATTTCCTTATTAAATGGTTTTTAGTAGATATCTAGCCATAATTTAAACTATCTTAGAATAAGGCCATGACATTAAATTTCAAATATCCATAATTATACATTCTCTCATTAGGAAATAAGTTATTAATTTCCATATGATTATCTTGAATAATATACATGGATAAATTTTAATCTTATATTATTATTTATATGTGTAAGACCCAGACCCAAATAACTACCCAAATAGTGCTAAATGGGTCGGGTTCTACTACCTTAGGCACACCTCTCCGAATTCCAAAGGCTGCTTACTAGAAGTGAGGGTATGATAGGTATAGTGGGGAGGTTATACCCTCTGAGAGGATAATATTAATGGTACCGGTCCAAGTATAATAGAAAAGATGCAGCGGAATAAATGACTTTGCAGACTTGAACCAGACTCACAGAGCAGAAGCACATTGAATATCAATAAACAGCAGAATCAATAATTATAAAAACAGTAGCAAAAATAAACACATGATCATGATGATCACACGTAACTACTACTGAGCAACAAACATGCATACAAATTAGGTCATACATATCTGAATATAAAAGGCGCTAATGAAAAACCAACTGTAGCTACAACAAGTAGGAATGATGATACAGAAAAGAAAAAAAACAGAGTAAGCCAAGCTAGGTAAGTCCCCAAGGTCCATACCATCTCCATGAAACAACTAATGCAGCCCATATTCTGAAGCTAGCCTCTTTCATACACGTAAATCCATAAAGTCTGCATGCGTCCTAAAGAGCCTGTGCAGGGCGTGAGAAAAATCTCAGTAGGATACCACCCAATTGTGCGTACCTAATATGAGTGTTTAAGTAGTCATGCATTTATAAGGGATGTAGTAAACAATACAATGCAAAAATAAACACTAACTCTACTAGTGCTCAGCAGCCACCACGAAGTGTCACCTACTTTTTCCAACACCGAGATCTCTATCATGTAACCTGGCACCATGTGCCTCATGACACTTGTCTCATGTACCGACGTCCTGAAGGCACATCCAAGAAGTAACCTGAAGGAATAGTGATGCCTGTACTCAAATAAATAACCAGAGGGACAGTGATGTCTTCTCTTAAATAAATAGTCGGAGGTTCAGTGATATACGCCTTCAAATCAAGTAACTTGAGGGACAACGATGTCTACCCTTAAATAATAGAAAGCCTCTTCCCCCAACCCGATAGCCTAAATGCTATCCCATAAAGGCTCCTCACCTCCCATGTGGCTTTCTATGTCATGCACCCCCATCCAAAGTACCTAAACCACATCTACAGAGGACTCTACCCACACAAGTGGTGAAAACCACCTCATCACAGAGTATCTCTGTGTGCACACTACTCAAAGTTTCTGGGTGAGAAGTAATAACCATAATAGTACCCAAGCCACGACACCTCTGACACCTTGTGTCCCTGCGACCATGTCGCTCAAGTCTGATGGAATCGTCATCCCAGTAACTCAGGCCATGCACAACCTGATAATCATCATGTCTCAAACCAACATCCATGATTCCCAATACCGTGGTTAGAACCACCCAATGTAACCTGGGCCAAGCCCAACCTATGATCATCATCACTCAGGAATATCTGGGCTATGCCCAACACAGCCCAAAGGGTCCAGCATGTGCAATTCAGCAATTGCATATATAAAAAATTTAAACATGACACATAAACAGGTAAAACATTAAAACAATAGAATTGTCTCAACCCAATGGTTATCAATCAACAGCACTAAGGTCTTGAATGCCGCTAAAAATTTACAACAGGCTTAATAAATTAAACTCAACAGTTTAAAACATTAATATTGAAATTTAAAACATTTTGGCATTTCCTGGCCAAAATTCCCCAATGAAAAACAACCCCTCACCCTGCCCCGCTCAAGAAAAACTAGTAACAGGGCATACCCAAAGGCATCCCATAGGTCTAACAATCAATTCAATATCAAACAGAAGATAAAACGGTCCTGCTCAAAATACCTGAAAACACGCCAAAGGCCGCATCACCCAAAAGACCATGAAAATACAAAAGGAGGTATGCACTACCTAACTTAGACTCTTATCATGGTTCTTATTCGATAACAGCCTCCAATTTGGCCTAAAACGTGGTAAATCTACAAAAGAATCAAAACTGGTCAAACCCCTGTAACTCGTTCTAGAACAGAAATCAAACAAAACGGCTGAAGAGGAATCGAGGCCTTACTAAGGGGGTTCCAACGTATCCAACCGTGATAAAATCCAACTTCGGATGGACGATCGAGAGAAGAAGCAAGGTTTGGTCGGCTTGGTTCACGAAACCCAGCAAAGCTAATGTGTTTCTGCCTCAAAATGAGGATACTTCCCATTTTAATGAAAAAAGTATGCAGCGTTTACTTCATGAATACATACCATGTGTATCATTTAACTATTCATTTGGCTATTGGAATTCTGCTGACTTACTTTCCAGAACCTTCCGACGTGAGTACACATCGTGTACCTAGGGGTACACGGCATGTACTTGGTTTCCCTTCTCTTCCTCGCCCACTTACCCACACGCCATGTATATCCCTCATACACGGCCAGACTACATGGTGTGCCCAAGGGGAACACAGCATGTACTTGGTTTAAATGACTCTACCTGGCCCATAAGCCTACACACCATGTATAGCCTCCACATGGTAAAAGGGTACACGGCATGTTTAAAACTACATGTCGTGTAGTAAGAAATTTCAACACGGTCATCATATGGAATGTACTCAGCGAGCACACGGTTGGTCACTCTCTTAACATATACATGGAATGTACTTAAAGTACATGGAGTGTAGTCTGAAAATTTCCAAAAACATCCCATTTCCTCTAGTTTCTTTATAAACCAATCAAAAATTCAAACAGGGTCGGGATTTTAACACGTTCCAAAAACAATGGTTCTTACAATCTCCCCACCTTAACATATCTCATCCCCGAGATATCAAACAAAACCCAGAGATGGCACTGAACATACCACCTCAGTCAAATTAACCTGGACTTCTCCGGTCTCAAAGGTCCTGACAAAATTTCTCAAGGGGCTCCCCACCTTAGGAATCGCCTAACCCAGTCTCAACCCAATAGAACTCAAAGCAACAAAGTTTAATAAACTTTTCTCTCGATTCATAGTCCTTCTGTGACGCATCATCACTACTGCACCTCATTAGTGCTTATGTGTCATCCTGACACCCAACGTATCCCGCACCTCATCGGTGTCCACCTCCACGAGGTCCTGCATCCTATGGATGCTCAAAAATAAACCTGGTGCCTAGCACCTCAAGTAGCCTACATCCTTGATTCCCTGATTCCCACAGCACCTCAAGTATATCGCATCCATAATGCCTTAATTCCCACAGTACCTCAAGTAACCCGCATCCTCAATTCCCCTGATGCTATGCATCTCATATATATATCACGCACCCAATATGGTGCCAATCCCACTAACTAGAATCTAGTCAGTACACATAGATCTTGTGCATCACGTACACTCAAAACGGTCATGCCTTAACTAGTCATTCTAAAAAGGAAACATGGGAATCATGGACATATCATGGTGTACCTCTAACCGTCGTCGGATCACCAGCCTACTCAGCCTATGGTAGCTCCACAGTATTCACCTGGCCTGAAATACGGCTGCCTAATGCCTGACCTCCCTACGGTGCTGCTCCAGCCACCATCCACTGACACCTTAGCTGGATCCCGCTATCTCTTTCACATCCTCCACGTGAATGTAATCCTTGGCTACCCTCCCCTGGTACTGAACCTGAACCAACTCCAGATGCCACCATCTATCCTGGTCCCTGTCTTATGGCTGTTTGAGAAGGCTTCTTGCAAAACCTCTCAAGGTTCCTGACCAACCACATGCTCGGAACTCCTTTGGAGGCATATCATAGTGAGTCTGAAAATGTCTCGGATGTCCAGACTAAAAGAAAACCACCGAAGAACTACCACAAGGTGGTCTAGATGAATCCTTGTTCTGACTGCCCTATTGGAACTCATCCCGTCCTTGCTTCCTGTTGTCCGAACCCTCACCTAAAACTGTTCCCCGACCAACCTGGGGCCCATCCCTCTAGTTTCCCTCCGCTATGAGTGCCTGATTTACAGCCTCTGAAAAAGAACCCATCCTGAAGATATACACCTAGATCTGAATGTTGTGTCATAAGACATACTTGAAGAACCTCACCCTAGCTATGTCATCACTTACCATACCAGGTGCAAAGTGAGACATCTCAGTGAAAGTGGCCACATAGTCCATGACAGACATGTCTCCATACTGAAGACTCAAGAACTCCCGAGCTCTCTCTGCCCTCAGTGTCTCCAGGTAGAAGTGCTCAAAGAACATTTCCTCTAATTCCTTCCATGCCTATCCCTCGTGCCTATGAGACTGAACATGTACATCCCACCAATTCTTCTATAGTTCTCTCAGCATGTACGTCGCCAGCTTCACCATCCGCCTTGGCGGCATCTCGAGCTACTTGACGATCATCTGCATACTCTGTATCCAGTTCTCAGCCGCCTGCGAACCACCCCCACCTTGAAAAAGTGGTGGGTGCTACGACTGGAACTCCTGCGTCAGAGATGCCATAGATGGCTCTATACCCTGCGTGCCTCTGTCGATCCCCTGCAAGACACGCATAAGGCTAGCTCGGAGCTGTTCGTCGAGCCATGGTCTGAACGCTGCCAAACCCGGCTGTTGTCCTACCTACACTAGATCTTAAACCTGATCTTGTCCCTGAGCTAGTACCTAGGGCTCCTGCTCTACCTGCACCGGATCCTGAACCTGATCCTGCACCTGTGGCACTATACCATCTCTCATCTGACGCTTCAATTGATTCTCCCAAAAAGGAACCCATTGAATACCATAATTAGTCAGACAACCCATATATATATAACAATATATATTCAATGAAGATTAGGAAATAAGTAAAAGAGAGTGAATAACTACTACCAATAATCTCCCCCACTACAACCCATTCCCCACGGAATCCCGGCAACATGGCCTCCTTACCTACCCCTATTAGGTCCAAGTAACAAAAGTACCTCGGGCTATGCCCGTCCTGACAACCAACGATTCCTCAAACTGACGACCGAGCCATCCAATCCTGGTGATCAAAATCCCCTCAACTAAAGTACTTGCCTGCTCTCATAAGAGCCACACCCAAATATCATGTCACATGCAATTCTACAAATATAAATCATGGAATACACATTGAAACTACAACCAATTCTATCAGGAATTTCACCTATTCAGAGTTCAGATCATACAAGCATGCAATTTGATTTTATTCACAAGTTATTATCACTTCACAAATCATACATGGAGTTATGAAATTGAAATACCCTAAAAATGTTCCTATCAAATGCCAAGAAAAAAATCCCTGTCATACCGAGCCAAGGTCCAAGTCTCCCTTACCACACCGGGTCAAGAGTTACATATCACAATCAATAACCTCACACACCAAGTGAGCCACCGAGGTGGAAATCATATAAACTTTAATCTAATAAAAAAGCAAATAGGAATTCCCACCCAAGGTAACTTGGTCCATCCCTCATACCTGGGGCTGCAGGCACCCAAGAACAAGCTAGAAACCGAGTTCCAGTAACAACATATATCTCTAGTCGACCATATCTCAAATAGTATAACTAGAAAAAATAAAAGATAGGTTTCAATTTCATTTGTAGCCAGTGAAACGCTGCATCTAAATCCCTGTAAAGCACTCATATGATGCCACTTTTTAAAGACCCAGACCTGAATAGCCACCCAAACAGCGCTAAACGGGTCAGGTACTACTACCTTAGGAGAACCTCCCCGAACGCCAAAGGCTGTCGACTAGCAGCGAGGGTCTGATAGGTATATTGGGGAGGATATACCCTATCGGAGGATAATAATAATGGTACTGGTCCAAGTATAATAGTAAAGGTGCAGTGGAATAAATGACTCTGCAGACTCAAACCAGACCTGCAGAGAGGAAGCAATAATTATAACAACAGCAGCAGAAATAAACACATCAGCATACTGATCACATGTAACTACTTCTGAGAAACAAACATGCATCCAAAGCAGGTCATAAATATTTGAATGTAAAAGGCCCTAATGGCTAACCAATTATAGCTACAACAAGTAAGCATGCTGATACAGAAAAGAAAACAAAACAGAGTAACCCCAGTTAGGTAAGAACTAAAGTTCCATACCATCTCCATGAAACAATTAATGCAACTGAGCTCCTGAAGCTGGCCTCTTTCATGCACGTAAATATATAAAGTCTGCACGCATTCCAAAGGGCTCGTGCAGGGTGTGAGACAAATCTCAGTAGGATACCACCCAATGGTACGTACCTAATATGAGTGTTTAAGTAGTCATGCATTTATAAGGGAAGTAGTAAATAGTGAAATTCACAGATAAACACTAACTCCACTAGTGCTCAGTGGCCACCACAGAGTGTCACCTGCATCATCCAACGCTGGAATCTCTATCATGTAACCCGGCACCATGTGCCGCCTGACACCACGTGTCTCAAGTATAGATGTCCCGAAGCCACACCCAAGAAGTAACCTGGAGGAACAGTGATGTTTGTCCTCAAATAAATAAATGGAAGGACATCGATGTCTTCCCTCAAATAAATAGTCAGAGGTTCAGTGATATCTGCCCTCAAATCAAGTAACAGAAGGGAAAACAATGCCTTCCAACAAATAACAGTGAGCCTTTTCCCCCAACCCGATAGCCTGAATTTTATCCCCTGAAGGCTCCTCACCTCCCATGTGGCTTTCTACGGCAAGCACCCCCAACAAAGTACCTAAACCGCATCTACGGGGGCCTTTATCGACACGAGTGGTCAAAACCACCTCATCATGGAGTATCTCTGTGTGCACACTACTCAACGTTTCTAGGTGAGCAGTAATCACCATAATAGTACCCTAGCCACAACACCTCTGACACCTCATGTCCCTATAACCATGTCTCTCAAGTCTGGTGGCATCTCCATCACAGTAACCTGGGTCATGCCCAACCTGACAGTCATTCTACCTCAAACCGACATCCATGACGCCCAATCCTATGGTCAGAACAACCCAACCTAACCCGGGACCAGCCCAACCTATGAACGACATCACTCAATAATATCTGGGTTATTCCCAATCCAATCCAAAGGGTCCAGCATGTGAAATTATACAATTGCATATATAACAAATTTAAACAGGACACATAAACAGGAAAAACATTCAAACAGAATAATTTTCCTAACCCAATGGTTATCAATCAACATCTATGAGGTCTTGAATACCTCTAACAATTTATAGGAGGCTTAATAAATTGAACTCAACAGTTTAAAACATTAATATTGCAATTTAAATCATTTTGTAATTTCCTGGCCAAAATGCCTCGATGAGCAATGGCCCCTCACCCGGCCTCACTCAAGAAAAACTGGTAATAGGGCATACCCCAAGGCATCCCATAGGTTTAACAATCAATTCAATATGAAATAGCAGATAAAACACTCCCGCTCAAAATACCTGAAAACGCACCAAAGGCCACATCACCCAAAAGACCACAAAAACACAAAAAGATGTATGCACCACCTACCTAAGACTCGTATGTGGTACTCCTCCGGTGACAACATTCAATTTGGACTAAAATGTGGTAAATCTACCAAAGAATCAAAAGCGATCAAACCCCCATAACTCGTTCTAGAACAAAAATCAAACAAAAACGGCTCAAAAGAAATTGAGGCCTTACCGAGGGGGTTCCAACGCATCTATCCGTGATTGAATCCTACTTCGGAAAGAGAATACAGAGAACAAACAAGGTCCGTCCTGCTTGGTTCACGAAACTCGGTGAAGCTAATGTGTTTCTGTATCAAAATGAGGCTACTACCCATTTTAGAGAAAAAAAAAGTACACGGCGTGTACTTCATGACTACATGCCATGTTTATCATTTTATTGTTCATTTGGCGGCTAGAATTCCACCGAATTACTTTCTAGAACCTGCCAACCTGAGTACTCGGCATGTACCTAGGGGTACACGATGTGTACTTGGTTTCCCTTCTCTTCCTTTCCCACTTACCCACACGCCATGTATATCCCTCATACATGGCCAGACTACACATCGTGTCTAAGGGGAACATGGTGTGTACTTGGTTTAAACAACTCTACCTAGACAACAGGCCTACATTCCATGTATAGCCTCCCCATGGTCAAAGGGTACAAAGTGTGTTTAAAACTACATGTAGTGTAGTATGAAATGTCTACATGGTCATCGCATGACATGTACGCGGCGAGCACACGGCTGGTCATTCGCTTAACATATACACGGTGTGTAATTAAAGTACACGGCATGTAGTCTGAAAATTTCCAGAAAATGCCCATTTCCTCCAGTTTCTTCAGAAACCAGTCAAAAATTCAAATAGGGTTGAGATTTTTACCCGTTCCAAAAACCAGGGTTCATACAATATGGAACCATTTGACCTTCATTTACTCTTGTCATATTATTCTTCATGCTCAAGTTATTGATTAAATGGAATGTTTTTCAATTACCTACCTTTCCATATTAATTATGTCTTATTTGATAATGGTTGATTAAACTATTCAAAAACCTTACTTATAATCTGAGATCACCCTTATTTTGTTTTCTTTCCCTGTGATATAAAGAAGGAATATTTGAATGAAATCAAGGATTTAGAATATGTTCTTTCACTATGATCTTTATTTTAGGTTTTCAAATGTAATGTAAGATTCAAGTATGTGTCTAATTTATTAATGATACTAAAATATTCATTACTTTGGGATATCACTCCTTGTATATAGTACCAATTTAATAAAGTAATCATCAGCTACGGGCTATTAGGTTCAGGGTCTTTATAGTAATAAATTAACCATCATCCCTAGGTTATTGGGTTTTGTGTTGTTGCAATGTTTTTACAATTGTCTTCAGGATAAAACTATTAAATACCAACTAATAAAGCTATTTTCCAATTGAGTTATAACCTGAGTTTCTATACTCACTTAAACACACGTATTATAAAAATAAATTAAAATAATATGGTTTATTTTTCAAAATCATCCTAGGATTTTCCTCCAATCACACTTTCATGTCATTAATTATAACCAGATTTCCCCTAAATATCAAGATTTTATTATTTTAACCAATTATAACATATTATGATATGATATATTCTTTAATTACACTTTTTAAGAACCTTCCAAAATTCATATTTTCATGAAGTGATAATTATTCCAACTTCTTAAAAACATTCTTCAATTATTTTCCCCTTAAAGATACACTCCATTTCTCTACATCAATTTAAATATTCTTCTTCAAGGGTAATAATATTGGATCAATGTCAATATAGGTTTCTTCACCATGAAATTTGGAATTTAAAACTTACCAATATTTATTAAGTATTATTTTTTTAATAGATGTTATTTAAAATACCAATTGAAAAATCATTCCAAGATGGTGTCTTCTTCCTTTAGAAACCTAGTTTTTGAAATATTATTCATATTCTTTAGTTATTTGGCTAATAAAAATATTCACCTTCACATACCTATATAGTTACCATAGAAATAAAATATGAATGTTAAGGGAATAATGTGGCTCTCCCAATTCTTTATTGCGAATATCATTGTTCATATTTTTTTCTCAATGATGTTCCACCTTTTTCTTTAGCACTGGATGTTTTTATCATTCTTTCAAAACTATTTTAAAATTTTGTTTTTTATTTTCATGGAATTTAACTCCTTACTTATTCCTGTTCATCATGTGTGAAATTAATCCCAAACATATTTCACCTTACACACACCACTTATAAAACACTTCGATTTTCATTTGTTGATAGCCTCTCAAAAAATTTGAATTCTTCATGTAAAATCTATTATTTTCCTTTAGTTATAGCTTTCACATATAATTATTAAAACCTTATTTATTTTTATAAATCATATAGATATATTACCATACACATTATGGGTATATAGGTAGCCTTTTTGTAATTTCAACATGGATTATTATGAGTGCTTTTCACTAACCCTATACCTTTATGTTATTCTTAGAGAAATATTAACTGAACTGAAAATTATTAATTTTATTTAGAAAGACACTTTTGAGGTAAAAGTGAAAAACAATAAGTTCCAACAAACACCAAATAGCGCCAAACAGAAAACTAGAACCAACCTCTTCCAAGCAAAAGCAGAAACCGCTAACTCCAAAGAAGGACCACTCGGCGAACCCATGCAAGCATGGTCCCTCCCAACGGCAAGCCATTCCTCCGAATCAGCCACATCCTTAATGACCTTCAGAGGAAGAAGCAGCATGCTCTAGCCCGTCTGTGCCGATCTGACCCTCCAACATTACCACACACAACAAGGTTTGTAACTCCACAAAGCATTAGTTAGGAAAGAAAAAACAGGATCATTGAAAATCAGTTGTGTTCTACCAGAGTTCGTATCCTTAAACAGCTTCCAGGTTAAATTAGAGACCTACAAAAGTGGATCCCTCCTTATCAGGTCTTCAAAGGAAGAAGTTAGGTTATTACAGATCTGCATGTACTCCTCGAGTCTGATCAACCTTTTATTGAAGCCTCCAACCAGAATCATGTCCTGTTTGTCAACCAACAAATACTGTTTTTAATTAAGGTCCACTTCAAGATTCCGACCCATTATCTTGGCCACATCCTCTTCCGATGCATTGAGAAATAGAACCTGCTTTTTCATTACATCATCCAATCTTAAAACCAAGTCAGAGAAAGGTTCAGGCTATTCAGATGATTTTAGGTGACACCTGACCTCCTTGTCCAGCTTCTCAACCATTAGCTTCCTTACTGACCGGGTCCTCATAGGAGGAGGAAAGGAGGAATAATCCTTCTTACCCCTCCTTCTCCTCTTACTCCTGCCGCTTCTTGAACCAGGCTCTTCTTCAGAAAAACTCCTACTGACCTCGTCTAGTTCAGTCTCTCCTCCACCAAACGCACACTCTGGGTGAACATTCCCCATGATCCGACCTCCCAGAGTGAATCCATCGATGCTCCTCCTGCTGTCTTTGCCTTCCTTAGCCAAGGCAGATGATTCCTCTCTCAAATCCACCTCATTTAGTACTTCAAACCTGTTGCCCAAGGCGACAGGGGGTGGGGTAGAAGAAACAACCCCTGGCAGAATTCCAGAGCCCGAACCCCCTGCATCTCCTAGGCTGATCTGAGCCTGCACCTCCGAGACTTTCCCTAACAGTTGAAAATGGGTTCTACCTAGAGCAAACCCTCCCCCATTGGCCCATTCCTTCCCCATGACACAAGATTCTTCAACCCCTAACCCCTCCTGAAAAGCAGGTTCATCAAAACCCCTACCCATAAACTGATGCTGAGGATTATGATTCTCCCATCCCCTGAACGAAACATAGGTAGCCTCAGGACTGGAAGTCTCACCTGTAGGAAGAGAGGACCTCGCCAAATCCCCATCCTTCTGACCCCGAATCTCTTTCCCCATGCTGCTGGTCGCCTGGAATCCACCGAAATCCTTCCTAATGCGATCAAACATTGCCTCCACCCAAGGTTCTGAGACCTTTTTTGCATCCTTCAATGCCGGACCAGCAGGCTTTGCCCTCCCCGAGCCAATAGGATCCACCACCGAAGCATTCAGAAGACGGGACAACCCCACCCTAGGTTGACTAGGAGTCCCCTACTCTTGATCACCTTGAAGTGCCTCAACCTGATCAATGGTACTCGAAGACACTTCCCATGACCTCATTTTGTACGCATCAGGCTCAGTTCCATTTCCAAAACTGGCTCCAATTCCCTCAACCTAGGTTAGATCACCCTTACCCGCCAGAGGAGTATCAACCAGAGCCGCTGAAGACCTTTTGCGTCACTCATCAAAATGATGGCCCTGTCTATGGCAGAAGGAAAAGAACGATGACCAGGATTCGTAGAAAACACTTTGCATGTACCTGTATTGCCCCTCAATCACAATCAAAACCTTGTCAGGCGGAGTACGAGAGAGCTCCATTTCAACACAGATGCGTTCAACAATCGGATGAACCATGGAATTATTTTTCTAATCTGCATAGAGGAAACGACCCAAGGAATTGCCTATTGAATGAAGGAGAGCTGGATTCCAGAAGGGTAGCGGTAACCCCGGAAGCGGAATCCAGATTTCTGAAGAGGAAGAATCATGATTCATGTGCAAATCAAACGTCCAACGATGAAGATGGAATGGAAACCCTCTAACAGATCTTCTTGTGCGAGACCAGGCCAGGGACAAGTCGTCTTCATCAGCAAGACATATAATAATTTGACACGGCCCAAGGAGTCCGACAACCGCGCGACTACCTAAACCCCATTCATGATTCACGTACCTTTCGAACACCTCAACCGGAGGCCTACGAAAAGTGAAATTTGCGACCAGGGATGTGGTGAGAAGCGACGAATCTTCGAATAATTCCTTGGACGAAACAGGGACAACTGGATGGCCATTACAGACTCCAGGTACCTTTGGAGCGACGTTGATGCTAGGGAGGAAGTAACACCTTTGGGAACTGCATCTCCAAGCGTAAGAACATTCCCCTCCCCATGATTACATGGTATGTACTATTTTTAAAGAATAAAAAATACCTCTTCCCTTTTTATGTATCACTCCTCTAAGATTTTTAGGTTTATTAACTAAAGATAACTCATTTTTCCTTCTCTATTTCCATCTTGAGAATATTTTGGTAAAAAACATTATTAATCTTAATTCACAAGGATATATCATATTTATTTATCAAATTAAATATTTTTTCCTTTTAATTTTATTTTGATAAATACTTTATTTACTTAGATAAAAAAATGTATCACTCTTATAACCACAATAATGGAAATCACCAATGGGATTCTTCAAATTTTAGAAAAAATATAGAGAATAATTTTTTGTTTTTTATCTATGGATGTTACAAAATCTCAAAACTAGATCCCCCTCACTATAGTCTTAATTTGGAATTACAAAATTTATATTTTGTGCCAAAAATTTAATGCATTATTCCCCAACCTATTAAAAATATATAATTTACTAAAAATCCTAGTTTTACTTCTTTGAGATGCATGTTGTCTAGAATTTCTAGAAATGTGAGCACAATGTTTTTTAGATTTATCCTTAATTATTTGGTATTATTTTGGGGAACTATATCTCATACAAATTTTTCTATCCACTATTTAAATGGTATTAGGATCTTAATCATTTTTTCTAATCCATTTTTATAGATATGTTTTATTTAAATATTTATTACTCTTGTAAAAAATATTTAGTAAAAAAATTATATTTTGATATGAATTGTACCACTTTGTTTAAGGTGACTTGAGAAAGATCATAGGATGATATCAAAGTATTTTTATAGTATTACTTATTGTAATTATGTAAAGAAGAATCGCGTATTCTATATGTTACTTATAAAGACATAACATTATCAATTTCTATTTTTTCTAGTTTGAACATAAGATCAAGACACTATATATTGAGAATATTCATTTCATATTCCATAGATTTAAATATATATTCACAATACTTCCTGATTCATTTAATTTTGTTGGACTTCACATATGTTACTTATGTTTTTATGATCACAAATCCTTTAATTTCTATAAAACCTATTAATCCTATGTAATCTGTCTCAAATCATGTGTATATATTATTAGTATCTTTATGATTTAAATAAACCTATTCAATATCTTAATTTCTATAAATTAAGTGTAGTTTTTGTACACTATTTTTAATTTACATCATAATGATTTCTTTGATTAATGACTAAGTCTAAACCATTTTACAAATATCATTGTTTAAATCTGTATACAGATATTTGACTAAGTCTGAGAAACCATGAGTCTACCAATAGTTTTTCTTTTCTGGAAAAGGACCCATACACCATAACCATCTAGACACTGTGACCATCTAGGCACTGTAACCATCCAGACACTGTGACCATCCAGACACCGTGACCATCCAGACATAGTGACCATCTAGATACCATGACCATCTAGACACCGTTTCAAGGAGACACCATTCCATAGAGACACTATTTACAGATAGATTGTGACACCATTTCTTAATATTTTTTTAATTTTTCAATTTAATTTCTAACTGTCATATTTGAAGCTTTTAAATTCACTAACTTAATTAATGTTTCTTTGTAAACACATCATCTGATTGTACTAGGTACGAAGTTCCGAATACATGCATCTTATAGGATCCAACACATGCACTCTAAGAATTAAAGTGAGGTGCAGCCCAGAAACAAATATGAAGTATAATAACGACATAGACATGAGATTTCCTAAAAACAAGAACCAACAGATGAAACTCTACATTCCCAAAGAACACACAAAGAATTATTGAATAAACAAGTTGGACACCATAGATCGTAATCATCAAGAACATATTTGTATTGATAATACCATGAAGAAAACAAGCCAGATCTAGCTGACTCATGATACTATCTTTTCCATGAGAGGACTCAATTTTTGCATATGCTTCATCCTAGAAGTATAGAGCCACATAGACTAATACTCGAAGCACTTATAACCTTATATCATCATTTCTTCTATACTTTGTATTATTTGTTTTATCTTTAGAGAAGTGTGTGTGTGTCTGTATTAAATATGTATTCTCTACTGCATCAAAATGAAGGATACAAGATATCCTTTATCTTACATATTTTTACACCTGTTTATTCTCATGGATAAGTATTGAAGAGGTTCATGTGTTACTTGTTATTTCATACCCACAAATAATTGTAGGAGAGGTCATGTGACCTGGACAGTCTTGTGAACTGTTGTAATGCTCAATACAGGCTGTGTATCTAGTTTATTTATATAAACTTCTTGGTGATAGGTGATCACCAAATACAGTGGATTAGGTCGTGGCTTGAGACTTAACAACTCGTTTTATATCCACTATATTGTTTATTTTAGTTGTCTTTGTTTTATTGTTTAATTTAGAATTCACTAAATTTACTTTGATAGTTAATATTGGAAATAAGTTATAATTATATTTCCTTATTATAATTGCTTCAAAAGTAATTTTAAAAATTAATATTAAGAATAATGAGAATTAATCAATAATCTAAGAAGATATTTAAATAGTCAAACTTTCATAACAATATAACCTTGATTAACTGGGATGTATTTAAATTTTTTTTGGAACCCTTTTAAGAATACTTTTTAAATAGAAATTTTAAATAGATACTCAATTCACCCCCCCCCCCCTCCTCTTGATTACTCTACTTTGACCAACATTTGGTATCAAATGAGTGTTTTTAAATCCTATTAAGACTCTATTTTTGACATTATTTAACTGTGATTGTAGTTGTACTTTAAAGATCTGTAAATTTATGTTAATTCAAAAAAATTATCTCTTTTAAATTATTTCTATATTGTTGATAATAGATTAGATGGTGTTGCAAAAAATATAACACCATTAATTAAAGGAACCAATTATGCTCAATGGAAAATTAAAATGAAAATGTATTTAGAAATTATGATCTTGGAAATATAGTCTTCAATTATAGATTAATATAATATTCCTACTACTGATAGAATCACTTGGGATGAACCTACCAAAACTACCTATAATAATAATTGAAAATCTATGAATGCTTTATACTGCTCTTTAGTAAATGAGGAATTTAATAGAATCTCTGCATGTAAAACTACCCATGAAATTTTGGATATAATGTATGTTTCACGTGAAGGAACATCCAATGTAAATGAGATGAGACATAATACTTACACTATTAAATATGATAACATTAAAATGAAACTTGATGAGCCTATTTCTAACATTTATATTAGGTTCAATGAAATTTTCAACATCATGATTTCTCTTAGAAAAGAAGTCACTACTAAAGAACATATTATGTGGATTCTCATATGCCTACCTAATAGATAGAGAGGAACCTCTATCTCTATTAGAGAGTCATGCAACATCAATAAGCTGCCTATAAAAAGAACTCTTTGGTAAACTAATGATGTATGAATAGAAGTTTAAAGTCAACAAGTATGAGGAGGATAGACCCCAAAGAAAATCAGTTATGTTCAAGACCACCAACTTTAAACACAAATAGAAAGGGAAATTCGAATTTTCTATAGAAAGTTTAAGAAGTGAACAATAATCACCTGATAGTGATAAGGAGATGTATCAATTAGCCAAAAGGTTTAAGATATTTTACAAAAAGAATAAATTTTTCTGAAATCCTATCTTCAAGGGAAGATATGATCAAAATGAAGTTAAAAGAAATATTAGAAAATAAGTGACCAGTTTGATGAGATTGTCTGCTATGAATGTAAATGAAAAGGAAATATCAAGGCTGATTGTCCGAAGATCAAGTACAAAAATAAATATGAGGATGAAGATAGAAAGTATAAAAAGTAAATGAAAGCAGCGTGGATTTATTATAAGGATAGTTCAAGTGACTCACAATCTTCACATGATGAACAGACTAACAAATCCAATATGTGTTTTATGACAAACACGTATGAGGTAACACTAGAATATCCTGTACTCAATTATTTTTATTCTGGGGATGAGAGTGACTCTAAAAATATGTCTAATAAAGAAATGATTGAATAATATAATATTCTTGAAGAGATATGCAATGAGATAAAAGATAAATACAAGTCTTTAAAGAAACAACATTCTCTTACCTCAACTATTAAAAATGAACTCACTGTAGAAATGGAGAAAATTGCTCAATTACTCAAAGAGAAAAATAGACTAAAACTTTCTAATGATAAATTGAAAAATGATCTTGAAAGGATTACTAATGGTAAAGATACCTTGATAAAAATTCTAGATAAATATTTTGCACCTAAATATACTATTGGTGTTGGGTATCAACCTGGTAAAATAAATTTTTGAAGAACTAAATCTGTTTCTAAATCTATGACATACATCATTACTCCTAGTTCTGGAAAACATTCAGCTAGCTCAAGTTATGACACACTCTCTACTGTTTCAATCTTTTCTAGACCAAATATACCGAAACTGTAGAAAATCATATTGGACATAAAATTAAATCCTTAAGAAGTAATCATGGTTGTGAGTTTGAAAATCAAGATTTTGAGTCCTTTTCCACACAAAATTTCTATATTCATAATTTATCTACCCCTAGAACACCTCAAGAGAATGGATTTGTAGAAAGAATAAATAGAACCATACAAGAGATTTCTATAACCATGCTCATTGAATATAACTTACCTATTTACTTTTGATCTAAAGTTTTAAATATGAAATGATACATAATCCATAGAGTATTGATTCGAATTATCCTTAAAATAACTCAATATGAGTTGTGGAAAAATAGAAAATGAAAAGTTAGCTACTTCATAGTATTCAGTTTCAATGTCTATATCCTTAATACCAAGGACAATCTTAACAAATTTTAATCCAAGAATGATGAAGGACTCTTATTAGGATATTCAATTTCTAGTAAAGCCTATAGAGTGTTTAATAAAAGAACTAAATGTGTGGAAGAATTTAACCATGTCAAATTTGTTGAAACAAATCCAAATGAGTTTAAGACCACTCTAGAGAACCTGGAGGATGATGTATCAAATTTGGACATTAATTGAAAATCCCCTAAACATTCTATAAATGAATCTATGAAAACTTCAAGTTCTATAAATTCTTTAGATTCTGGTCACAATGAATCAAATCCTATTGATGAACCTAAAATCACCAGTCCTTCTTTTTCTAGAGCTTTTAGAACTCTTAAGAACCATCCTTTTGATGCTATTGTAGGAGACTTAGACAAAAGAACTCAAACTGAATATTCTCTTAGAAATCAGGTTGAACATAAAGTCTTCTTGTCACAACTTGAACCTAAAAACATTAATGTTGCTATGAATGATGAATTTTGAGTGATGTCCATGCAAGAAAAACTTAATCAGTTTGAAAGAAACAAAGATTGAAACTTGTTGAAAGACCCAAAGACACATTCACAATAGGCCCTGAATGGGTGTTTTAAAATAAGTTAGATGAAGCTGGTAATATATTTAGAAACAATTATAGATTGTTTACACAAGGCTATAGTCAAGAAGAAGGAATTGACTATGAAGAGACCTTTTCACTAGTATCTAGACTTAAAGCCATCAGAATTTTGTTATCTTATGAAGCACATCTAAATTTCAAAATATATCAAATGGATGTCAAAAGTTCATTTATAAATGGATATATATCTAGGGATATCTTTGTTTAGCAACCCCCTAGTTTTACAAATCCTCATTTTCCAAACCATGTTTTTAAATAATTAAAATCTTTATACACTTTAAAACAAGCACCAAGAGATTGGTATGATAGATTACGTACTTTTTTTATTTCTAAAAGTTTTACAAAAGGAATAGTTGATTCTAACCTATTTATAAAACAAATTTCCAATGATGTTTTAGTAGTTCAAATCTATGTATATGACATTATCTTTGGAACTCCAAAAAACATTTATGTATTGAACTTTCTAAAATGATAAAAAATGAATTTGAAATGAGTTTAATGGGTGAACTCAAATTCTTTCATGGATTTCAAATCTTTCAAAATAATGAGTGTATTATTTTAAATCTATGAAAATATACTAGATACCTTCTAATTTGTTTTGGATTTGATGGCACTAAGAGTAGTGACACTTTAATGAGTACTTATTGTAAGTTGGATCTTGATGAAGATAGAAAATTTGATGATCAAACCACTTATAGAGGAATGATTGTAAGTTTAATCTACCTGACTACTATCCGACCAGAAATTATGTTTAGTGTGTGTACATGTGCTCATTTTTAATAAAATCCTAAGTAATCTCATTTAAATTCTTTTAATAGAATTTTTAGCTACCTCAAGAAAACACCCAATCTAGGACTGTTCTATCCCAGAGGAAAATCATTTAAGTTAGTGAGTTATTCAGATACCGACTTATTTTGTTGTAAGTTAGATAGAAATAGCACCTCTAGAATACGTCACTTTTTAGGAAATTCACTAGTATCATGGTGTAATATGATACAAAACTTTGTTTCATTATCTAATGCAGAAGTTTAATACTTAATTGCTGGCAGTTATTGTGCACAAATTTTGTGGATGAAACACACATTATTAGATTATGGATATCAATTTAGGAATTTACCAATAAATTTTGATAATACAAGTGCTATTAACATATCAAAAATTCTTGTTTCACACTCTAGGACAAAGCATATTGATTTAAGACATCACTTTTTGAGAGATCATTATCAAAAGGGTGATATCACTTTGAAATTCATTAGAAATGAATATCTTCTTTCTGATATATTCACCAAATCATTAAATTCTGAACGAATAGATTATATTATACAGGAATTGGGTATGATAAATCCTAAGTAGATATCTTACTATTTCATATCTTATTGTTTCATATTGTACTATTTCATATCTTACTGTTTCATATCTTACAGTTTCATATCATACAGTTTTATGTCTTAATGTTTCACACTTTACTATTTCCCAAGTCACTATCTTGATATTACTATTTTACTTTAACAGTTCTATAGTTTTTCTATCTCTAGACTTGTTGTTTCATGTTTATAGTCTCAACAGTTATTTTCACTCGGTTATTATCTGACACTTACTGTCTTGAACAATATGGTCACACAGTTTTGAAATCATATTGTTACTGTCTCACACTGAATGCATGTTATGGTCTCATCATGAACGCTTGTTACGGTCTCACCATAAAGATGATTTATTGTTTAATTTATAAATTATAACTCGTATCACGGTAATTAATTTTTTTACTTTCTCACACTTTTGATCCTACGCCGCTTGATATCCCTAAATGATAAAATAAAATAAGTTTCACTCATTCTTCACTTGATCTCTCTTCTCTTCTCTCAAACTGTAACCCCTCTTTCAACCATTCTCTCTCTCAAACCTTTAGTGAATGCCCAAGATTAAACACCCTTCGTTCTCAACTCCTGGGAAGCGCAGTTCAATGATGTAGTTGAAGATAGCACTGAAGTTAGCACTTGAGGGTCCTATGAACCCAAATCTATTGAACAGAATAGTAGTACTTGAAAAGGAGATATACCCTAAGTGACTTTCATCAAGTAATTATTTGGTGTTGAAATTTCTAACAAAGAAAGGCTGGCTAGATTGGTTTACTAATGAGGATAGACTTATCTATCTGAATCTAGTTGAAAAGTTTTGCTAGTATGTTCAATTTTCTTTTGATTCAGAAGATGGATATGTTGTGTGAAGCTGGATCAATGGCCATATATGCACATTTTTTTAGGTTATGGGATTCATGCCTTAGGATACCTCATGAGGGTATTTGTGAGGACTAACATAGAGGTCCCCCTCCTCTAAGAGATTTCTTTGTTCTGGAATAAGATTTCAGAAGTTTAACTACAAATGAAACCAAGAGGAGATCCATAGCTGTAAAAATAGATGGTGAATCTAGACTCTTGTTTATGTTTGTTTAGAATTTTGTTATCCCTACAAAATGTGATATTTCTATACTCAAGTATCAGGATGTATTTTTGATACATCTCATGAATAATGGACAAAAGATCAATCTTTGTAAGTATGTCATACACCATATGTGTGAATTGATCAGAACCACATCCATGTCAACCTCTAAATTTTATTCATAGCTTATCTCAATTTTGCTTCATGCAAAGGGATTGGTTGGACCAAATGAAGAATTCATAAAGTATTATGAGTTGTATATTTCAAAATTTATTGTAAAGATAATGAAAATCAATTGGAATCCATAGAGGAAAGAATGGGTGGAAGATAATGAAAGAATTTATGAAATTTTTTATCTGGTGGAACACCCTTCAAGACGTAAGGATATTTCTAATCCTAGTTTGGAGTCAAATGAACTTGTTGAGAATTCTAAAAAGGAAGAAGAAGAAGAGATTTTTGTGCCTTCAAAAGAAACTATTTTGGATCAGGAAGATAGTGAATCTTCTCCTCAAGTATTATTTGAAGAGGAAGTTCATGTTCCTACAAAAGTGGTTGATCTAGAAGAACAACTTTCTTCAGAAGAAGAATTTGTTTCTAAGGTAAGTGGAAAGAGTGTTGAATAAGAGAATATAGAAGAAGAAATTCTTGTTGTGCAAGAAACTACCCTTGATGAACTCCGAGAGGAACAAGTTGTTCCTGTTGTTATTCATTCTGCTGAAGAGAGAATGGAGAAGGCCTTTAAGTTGGATCAAAAGGAAATAGATGATGAAATTAGGTACAAAATCATGGAAATAGATCAAGGATATAAATCTCTCTATCCTAAGAGATATGTACCTATTTAGGTGGAGAAGCTCCTCTATTTGGAAGATTTTGAGGTTCTTAATCCAGCTAATCCAAGCTCAGTGGATAAATAGTATAAATTTCCTAGTTATTTTGATGTGACTGATTCACGGGAAGTCTCAGTCAAAAGTCTTGATTTTTCTACTATGTTTCAGTTGAAATTAGTTTCTGATCTTGTATCTATAAAGGAACCTGAGCCTGTCTCAACTCCTGTTTCTAATCCTTTACAAGAATCTCCAAACTTGGTGAATTAGGTTGATCTCAAAGCTTTTGGAGCTACCCTATAGTCTAGAGTTGAGAAAATCATAAATACCCAACTAGATCCTATAACCAATCTGATTGAAAGATATTCTTCACTATTGTTGGGAAAATTCATATGGAATATTCAACCCAAGATGCATCATTAGATTCAAGAAGTCAGAGTTGAGAATAAACTGCTCAGTGATGAAGTAAAAACTCTAAAAGGTATGGTTGAAGATATGATTAGAGTGATAACCTAATACTAGACCATTTTTCTCATCCTGTTGAGGTTATTGGTCAGACCCCATAGGAAGTAGCCTCACTGATTCATCCTTATTTAACTTCCTTACCTGGGAAAGTAACTGAAAGAAACAAGCATATTGTTCAAGAGATGTGTGAGCTTGTTATTGGACTTAACAAGTTAACTAATGTGTATAAAGGTTGTCTCCAGAATGTCCTGAACCAACTCAAATCCCTTACCTCAAATGTCACGGATTCTCGTACTACTGTAAAATCATCTCAACCTTCTTTAGACAGTAATCTGCTTTGAACAGTTGTTAAAAAATTACTTCAGGCCGTGATTAGTGGCTTTGATAAAGAATCTCTTTCTAAAGTTATCAAGAACAGTGACATAGATCTTGATTTTGTGTTCACCCATTCCAACATTTACAATGATTATCAGCAAGAAATTTCTAGACGGTGGACTTCTACTTCAAACAGATCTTCTCTAAGAGTGACATGACCAGCCACTTCAAGTACCTTGTGGAGAATCTGAGGATTCCTCCTGTAACTCAAGCCTTCAATACACAAGTTGAAAATCTCAAAGATTTTACTCCATTGTTGGATATGTTTTTGTAGAACAAGGATGAATTTGAGAAATCTATACAGTATGGTAATGAAATCATTGTCGACCTAATCAAACTTTTGTGGCCTTATCTTCATGTTCAGAGTACTACCATTGTTTCTCCTACAATTTCACCCCTAAGACCTAGTTTTCCTACCTTCTCATCCTCTTCCCTGGACTCCACCTCTATTTCTGTCTCTTAGGGTTCGAGTCAAATTAGGCCTTTAATCCTTGATAAATAGTTTCATCGGTCTTTTAATGCACCTACCATGGCCCCTCTTGTTTTTGAAGTACTCTTTTTACCTTATCTGTCAACTGGTTCACTCCTTTCTTCTACATCTACCTTCGCTCCTATGGATTATTATTCTTATGTTACTGCCAAGGGTAAAGAGAAGACAAGCCAGTGCGGAAAAATAGTGAAAACTATCTTTTGATAGGGATGTGTTATGTATTCTTGTTTGTTACTGTTTGTAATGACACTCTATATCATCTAATGCATTGTGAACATTCCTTGTATGGTTCTTTTTCACTCTTTTTGATAATCTCAAAAGGGGGAGAAATCTATATTCTATATACACTAAATACACATTAAATAATTGATGCATTACCTAAGAATAAATCTCTCCCTTACATGATTTTTGATCATCAAAAGGGGGATATTGTTGGACTTATCCTATGTAACTCATGTTTTAATGATCACAAATCCTTTAATTTCTGTGGAACCTATTAATCATGTGTAATCTATCTCAAATCATGTACATAGATGATTAGTATATTTATTCTTTAAATAAACCTATCCAAGATCTTAATTGCTATACATTAAGTGTAGTTATTGTACACTATGTTTAATTTACTTCATAATGATTTCTTTGATGAATGACTAAGTCTAAACCATTTTATGAATATCACTATTTCTGTCTATATACATATATTTGACTAAGTCTGAGAAATCGTGATTCTGCCACCGATTGTGCTTTTTTGGCTAAGGACCCAGACACCGTAACCATCCAGACACCGTGACCATCCAGAAACCATGACCATCCAGACACCATGTCCATACAGACACTGTGACTATCCAGACACCATGACCATCTGACACCGTGACCATCAAGACATTGTGACCATCCGGACATCATTTCAAGGAGACACTTTTCTATAGAGACACCATTTACAGACAGATTGTGACCCATTTCTTAATTTGTTTTGTCGTTTTTCAAATTAATTTCTCATAGTAATATTTGATGCTTTTAAATTAACTGACATAATTAATGTTTCTTTGTAGACACGTCATCTGACATTATGAGGTATGAGGTATAGAATATATGTATCTTTTCGGCTCCAAAACATGCACTCCAATAATAAAAGAGAACTATGGCCCAAAAACAAATAAGAAGTGTAATAACGACGTACACACGAGCTTTCCTGAAAACAATAAGTGACACAAGAAACTCAACATTCTTGAAGAACACACGAAAAATTATTGAATAAATAAGATGGACACCATAGATCATAATCATCAAGCACATATTCATATTGACAATACCATGAAAAAAAACAAGCCAGATCTAGCTGACTTATGATACTCTGTTTTCCACCAGAGGACTCGATTTCTACATCTACTTCATCCCAGAAGTCTAGAGCTGCATAGACTAACACTCAGAGTACTTCTAACCTTATCTCATCATTTTTTATCTATTTTGTATTATTTTTCTTATCTTTCGAGCGGTTTGTGTGTCTATATTAAACATGCACTATCTCCTACATCTAACTAAATAATACAAGATATCCTTTGTCTTATATATTTTTACAGCAGTGTATTTCCATGGATAAGTGTGGAAGAGGTTCCTATGTGACCTGTTATTTCATAACCAAGAAGAACTGAGGAAGAGGTCATGTGACATGGAAATTTCTGTGTACTGTTTTAAAGCCTGATGCAGGCTATGTATCTAGTTTATTTATATAACTACATAGTGATAGGTGATCACCAAGTGGAGTGGATTAGGACTCATTTTGATACTGGACCACTTGTTTTATATCTGTTGTGTTGTTTATTTTAGTTGTCTCTGTTTTACTATATAATTCAGAATTTACCAAATTTTCTTTGATAATTAATCTTGTAATGAAGTTATAATTGTATTTCCATTTTATAATATAGTCAAAAGTAATATTAATAACCAATATTAAGATTATTGAGAATTAATCAATCTTTTATGAAGTTAATTAAACTGTCAGACCTTCATAACAGTATAACCTTGATTAACTGGTTTGTATTTAACTCTATTAAGGAACCCTTTTAAGAATAATTTTTAAATATATATTTTGAATATAATCAATTCACCCCCCCCCCCTCTTTAGTACTCTACTCCAACCAAAAAATATAATCATCATGGATTTTATTCCTTTCTTGAAAAAAGTGTCAATGTTCTTTAATATAATATTATTTTACATTCAGTCATTCATTCTTAACATCAATTATATTATTTTTATTTTTTGAAATGCATGGAACTTCACTGTAAATTATTTTATAGTTTTTTATTTTTTAGTAATTATATTGATCCATGGATTCTCAATAATAAAACATCTTTCTTCAAGTTCTGTATTCATAGATTAATAGGACCAAACATTTTAGGAGAGCTTTACACAAGTTAGAATCCATTCTTCTAGAGCCTTCTCCATTTTTTAGACTGTTCTATAAGCTTGGAATCCTCTTTTTTATTACCTATAAAAATTACACAAATAAAACCAACTAATTATTTAGGAAAACTATTCAGTATATATTTTAATGAATCAAATGATTTTTATTTTTAACTTTTAGATATGTGATCACACCAACTAATGATTCTTATGACATGGAGAAAATCATGATAAAAATTTTCACTATCCTTTGGAACACTTAAATTCCATGATTATTTTGAGGTATAAGGACTATCCATTACCTTAATAATCGATTCAACCACAAATTATTCTCTTAAGGAGCTAATTATATCTTTTCTATTATCATGGCATAGAGAATCTGACATTTTTTCTTGGCATGAGAGGGATCCCCTATTTAACCTTTTCTTCCCCTTCTATTTATTGTTCATAAAATTTATGTAGAATATATAATTATTATTAGAGGAAGATGTAGATTATATAAAATTGAACATTATTATAAATTCAAAAGGTGACTCAAATCCTAAAATATAAATTCTATTATGAGAATCCAATCACAGGTGAACCAGACTCTAAGACCAATTATAGGATATCCTTGGGATATGTTTAACACAATGTGGTTAGAGGGGTGAATCAATGTTGGTTTATTTTTAATAAATGTAATTGTTTTATAACTTTTTTACCTATTCTGTTATTTAGTGAATAGATTTCTCATTTGCACACTTTACATTCATTTTTTCATCACATCCAAATGCACGCACATATAAAGGGTATACATATTTACAAGTTTCACCTCTCAAAACTTGAAAACTAATCCTTTACATGATCTAAATTTCACTAATATCATCTGACCACCAAGTATCAATATTTTAGTTACAACAAGCATGGAATATTTATTAACTAGTGTTATAATAAGTCTCATGATCATGTTAAATCAACTTGTGATTTAGTGAATCCCACACTTTATAATGATATAAAATGTAGATAAAAACCAAATATTCTTTTACCAACATAGAATATTGTTGGTTTGTATATGCGATGAGTTATTTATTCTTCTTCTATATGTGTATAGATCTATGTCATGTTTTCTTTTTGTTTGTATATCACTATATATAAATGATTCTCAAATAATAGAAAACTCGAAATGTTCTTCAATTGATTCTTCTGATTTTTTATCTTATACAGATGTAAGAAACTTCACCTTATTCTTTCTCTTTAATTTATATAGTGTAAAATCACTTTCTTCTTCTATATAATCATAATGCATACACTACCACTTCTTCTTCTTCATTGCATAGTCAAAACTATAACACCTTCCTTTATTCAACTCTCATTATTTATATGATGAAATTGTTTTGAACTCATTCCATATTGTTTTTCATTAAAATATTTCTCTACTAGAGTGAAGTATTACGTCTCTACATCACCTTCATTTGACTTATATAGTATATATATATTCATTATAGAATCAAATTTTCATCATTTTCTCATTTATTTTTAGTCTATTTTTTGTAATAAAATTGGTCATGGATATTTAAATCTAAATCCCTCAAGACTCAACATTTTTAAACTCCTAAAAAAACTTTTGTATATAAATTTCTTTGTAACTATGTATAGACATGTAAGGGAGTGTCACAATTATTATTCTTTCAAATATAACATTTTTTAGTATATTTTTGTTCGTCATAATTCATCCATAAATCCTATTGTATATTAAAAAAACACTTGTGTATGAGACCATGAATATTATAATCATGGTCACGGATCTATACATTGTGGGTCAAAGATATCATTGATATTCGTATTCTTCTTAAATCTCTTAAACAATATCTTTAATTAAAGCTCAAACTAAATCATGTTAAGGATTTGAATTTGAAGTCTCATAATAGCAGCATTTGATATAAGGAATATTGAATTCTTTATGAATTTCCGAAGACAATAATTGAAAATAAATCCTATGAAATTCATGAACTCCTCATTAAACTTTAATGAAATCATATTTTTTAAAAAGTGTATCTTCATATATATAATATTTGTGAAACTAATATTATTATTTATGACGTAAAAAACTTTCATTTTTCATAAAAAAACAATGGTCCTCATAGTATATTATGTATCCAGTTTTAACTTATTATATATTATTTAACTTCATACATATTGACCATCATCTTTCAAATTGATACAAAAAATATTACATTTCATATGTAATTTATTTGTAATTTTTAATTTTTACATGATAAAATATCTTCTACATAACATATTATATATGAATTAAAACATCATATGTACCAATTTATTTTCCATTATTAATATATTAATCTTCTACTATGGGAACATACAAGTCCCATGTGCATTAATTCATTTCTTTAATCATTATCAACATATGAATTTTTTTTACTCATTTATGATATTTTTAATGAAACACACACCTCCAAAATGTATAAATTCCAATAGAAACAAATCATGTATAGACTTTATATGGTGTTACATAAATGTATTCATATTCCTAGATTCAATTGGTAGATCATTGCTTGAGTTCCTCTCAAATAGTGGATCCTTCGATTTTTGAAGTCACAAAAATGAGTCACTACAAGAACATATCATATGCATGAAAATAATCATTTAAGGTTGAAGATTATTCCTATAATATTATATCAATTTGGTTCTATGTATATTTCAAATAATAAACATTTCATGCATATCACTGATCCCACGTTGAAAAATGATTCAAAGGGCTACTTCTTTATTGACTGGAATTTACTACCACTATTCAAATGACTCTTTTTGTACCTAAATCGTTCCATAACTATACCCTCCATGCCTCCCCTCATGGTGGTGCTCTCTCCTATGACACCTCAGTCTCTTCCTATCTGTTTTGTCTAAAATTTCCCTCTATGAATCCATACATACTACTCTTGATTGGATGTGACCTTTGATCTTGAATTACTGTATCAATAATGGAATGCCTAGTCATGTAGGTTATTGGCTTTATTTTTGACTAATTTTTAAACTTCCACTAAAAATATTCCTTTTCCGATCTATATATATATAGTAACATTATATAGTGACAAAAAATTAAAACACACTACTATCCTTCCCTACTTCACTTTTTAATTTATACAACTTCATCCAAGTAATTTCCAAAATAATCTTGTATTCATTAATCTAGAAAATATAGGGTTGAAAGTCCTAAAATATATTTATCAAAGAGATATATTGTTAACCATTATAAATTCTCCATTTAACTAAAATACATTAAACATATTATGTTTTCAATGTGATTGAATTTAAATAAATTCTATGTAAATTTCATTTTTTAACATTTGAGAAATGGAAAGAAATACAAAAATAGAACTTCCAAGATGTGTCTATATTCCAAATTCACTTAATATAAAGTAACACCTTACTTGGGATCTCTCTTATTCTCTTAATTATTAGATTATTTAACTTACATTCAATCTATTCTTCAATAACACATTTAAATAAAGATTTATTAAAACTTTATGTTCATTTGAAACAAATTCAACGCAAATAAAAAATGTGATTAAAAATTTAATCCAATCATAGTGGTGAATTTTTAGTGGTATAAATATAACCTATGATTTATTGATGTTATTTCATTATTATGATTATGTCAGTTTTTATTTACAATAAATGTATAGGGGTGAGAAACATGTGTTAGTGTGGTATTGATTATGTGGTTTTATAGTGATAATATAGTGGATAAAACATAGTATATAATTATAACCTGAATATGGATGTGGAATGAAAGAAGGAATGAATTAAAAATAGAAGGAATGGGTTGAGATATACTCGATTTTAACTGAAATTAAATGAATAAATGATGCAGTAGAGTAATTATTTAAAGAGAATAATTAGTTGTAAAAATATTATGAAAAAATTTGTTAAAATGATGATGTTAATTATAAAAATCTATTGGGGAATTATATAACCATTAGTAATTGATTATATTAAGAGTATTTAATGATTTTTTAAAATATTTATGTTAATTATAAAAATTTATAATTGAATTATATTAAAATTAGTAAATGATTATGAGATTGCATAGAATAGTGAGTTAATTATTATTTGGAATTATATGCTTATTGTATGCAATTTTGTTGTGTAGTTATTGGTCGTTGTGGTAGATGTGTGGAATTTATGGTCTGTTGAGATGGTTATAGTGGTGAATTGATTGTATATAGACACTAATGTGATATTTCATGGTATTTTGTATCATTTTATTATGTTTTCTTTTCTATGAACCACCACCCAAGATGAGACACTTAACTGACACCCATATATGGTTTTTGATATCTAGGTAATCCCCCAAAATCTAAGATGTGATGAGAAAGGATAAATTCCTTCTCCCCTTATATATTCCTTTTGGATATGACAATGGGAATTTTTTTGGTATAAGGATTTAGTATGAGGTTATGGTATGAGTATATGGTGTTTGGATATCGGATGGGATGGGAGAACTGATACATTTTCTATTGGTATGTGAGGGTGATTATATCAATGAAAGAAGGGTAATCTAGTACCTCTATTTATTTATTTATTTTGATATACTATATTCTATTGTATGATTATTTGAAGAGTGGATCTATAGTGATATGGGATTGTTAATAACTGAATATGGGACTTTAGTGGATTTCTTTTTTTGTTTACTAAATCTCTTGTATGCTTATCTTCCCTTTACCAGAGAGTATCTAGGGAGGAACCTACTAATTATACTTTCATGATCCCCCTTTATTCTATATACTATATTTAAAAATTAACATGATGATGTTATAGAATCTATTAGACCATACTAGATCATGGTGAAGTGATTGGTTGACTTTGGAGGAGTCTCTACTTTATTAGGAGCAATATTACTTACTAGTTTATTTTAATTTAGATTAATTTTATGAAATTAAATTCATTTTTATATTATCATTGGGGTATTTTTTTTTCTTATCAGTAGTGTTTTGGACTTATTGGTGTGATTATTTACATTATTGGCAATAAATAGTGTAATTACTCAAATTTTTCATATGATATACTCTATATGTTAGTCTCCCACACTTGTCTAATTAGAAGTGGGGTCTATGCATCACACTTCACTTAAATACTAACCAAAGTAATTTTCTACTGGATTTAGGTTGTGACATTAATTCTGGAGCTTAGTGAAGTGGTATTTCATGAAGGTAACATATATGAAACCATAAGATAATTATTATAAATATAATTTCCTTAGTTTTTTAATCATATATCATATATGGGATCTCATTGTCATTTATATGTATGGTGAAGTGGGTTTCACTAAGTGTGAGGTGCTTTCCTCCACGATTCATAATTCTTTAACTTAATCAATTCCAAATTTTAAGTCCAATGATATATTTATAGGAAATAATGTTTTTATTTATATGTCACAACCATGGACGATACTGATATTTGATCTTATAAATCATTGATCTTTGACATTACTGTGTTATTTTCTTTGATATTAGTACATCTGGTCCTCGATATTGATTCACCATTCCCCATAAGCATTAAATTCTCTAATATTTTTAATTTTTTTTGTTATAATTGTGTTGAATTATCATTTTGTTCCTATAAATTCTTTCCCACTAATAATTAGATCATTTCAAGATGAAAATTTCAAATTTAGATAAAAATAATAATTTGGAATATTTTTATTTATTTATGATAAAGTTCTAGATGAAGGGTTTCTTATATCACCATAAATAATAGGACTACCACCAATTGGGAGTAATACTCACTTTAGATAATCATGTGTATGTTTTTATCAATTTTATAATGTCAAACTCTATAGAGAGATTGTTCATATTGGTGTGATTTTGATATAGGTGAAACATTAGTTCTCTAAGGCCATAGTGAATATGAAATTTTCTATAGGTCTTATAAAATATAAATTATCAATTTCATAAAAAATTTATGGTTTTTTATCTGGTTAATTGTTTTATATATTTTAAACTAATTACAACCTTCTTAAAAGTATTTTACTAACTATTTTTTTATATTATCCCTATATAAATGGAATCACATTCTACATGTTGATCTCCAACTTTTGTTTCTATTAAATATATTTATTAAAAAACTAGTGAAATTGAGCACTACCAAGTTTACCAAACCATGTCTCTAATCTATGACCTTTATTTAATATTTCATGAAACACTCAAGAACCTATCATTCTTATATTTTTCTGGTATGTAGATTTTGGATTATAAAATAATGTCCTCATTCCCCTTATAAATTCTAATGTACACATATTATGGATTAAATACTCAATGGGGCCGAAGAAGGATAATTTCTAAACATACTAATTGTACATCATAGGGGAACATTCTGAGGAAACATACATATTATTGAAATAAACTAATATCCGTGAGAACCATTTACATATTCTTGAAAACCTGACACACTTCTATTTATCAATTTATTATATATGTTCCCCCAACAGATTCCAATATTAGAGCATGTGCTGGGAATTATTCCTCTGATGTGGATTAATAAGTAATTGGATATAAGAATACTAGGTGGTGGTAATTGGAATTTATGAATCTATTTGGATTTTTATGATGTATGTATAAAATCATAAGGATTTACTATCTCACCTCCTAAGTAGATGAATCTCACAAACCAATAGTTTCTATATATCACATAGGGAATTCAACATTAGTGAATTATACATGTACAAGATTATGGTGGGTTCAATATTCCAAAGGATATTTATGAAAAATTCCTTCCCCTATTGGATTTCGAAGAGGATGAAAAGTGGTCGATTACATTAGTATAGGACCCAGAAAGGGTATCATGAGGTGTTATAAGAAATTATCTCTATGTATTTTTTATTTAGAAATGGGTATCTATATTCATTAAGGGAAATGGACATGGGTTGGAGTTGAAGTTTCCAATAAGGTTTCAAGGACTTTTCATAATAGAATCCATTATAACTTACTAGCCTTATATGTAATATATCTACCAAGAGGAACGGGTATAAGAGATTATCCCTGAAGAAGGCCCCTGACTATACATTGGTGATTTCCTTAAAGTGTGTCTAAGTGGATTCCTACTATAATTTTAGGTTTTCAAATTAGAATTAGGTCAAGAAACCTTAAAATTTTAGAAGAACTTGAATAATTAATGAAAAACAATATAGTGGTTCCACTATTTTGTAATATATACTAATAACCACTTTACATTTTCATGGGAAATTTATGGGTCTAAATAGTAGGGTTGTTATGGATTTTATAGGGTTGTATTGGTTCTAAAATCATAAAATATGACTTCTAAAGACAAATTAAAATCAACTAGTTAAGATTAAATTCATTAATCTAGAGTGAATTATAATTTAAACCACTATTAATGTAAAATAAAGACATCTTTAAGGCCCTAAGGTTATAGTATAGTTTTAATGTTTTTTCATGAAATAATATACCAACAATGGATATTAGGGATCATCGTTTAGGATGTTATGAAGAGTGTCAGAATAAGATGGTGTAAAAGATAGGATGTTATTCACATAGATCAATTTCAACTCACTCTATAGTTTCTATAACTCATACCTCTTCACATACTAATTTTTATACATATATAAGTTAGAACTAACTTTTTTTACTAATTCCTATTTAGAGAAAGAACTAATTATGACCTAGTAAGTTATGATTAACGATGGTATGTGAGGATACCCATCTCAATATTATTCCATAATGAAAAGAAATTGTGATCCAAATGTTAGTATTAAACTGAATCATGTATATGCTCATATATGGTATTGATACTGAAGAAGATGATAAACTAAATCAAAGTCTCTTATAATAGAAAGAAGGAAAAATGAGAGGCCTGGAATAAGTGTAAAGATACTTAAAAATAGAGGATATACTTTAATACTTCTGGATACATGAGAAATTCACTCCATTAGTGATAATTTAGCCATTGTGGACACTAAATATTTATTTAAGGTGGTCCGAATAAAGGAGTTATCAATGAAAAGCACTAGTTGGAGGAGAAGATCCGTAAAAATTCCTATGGACACAGAGTTATCTATTCTTCTATTCTTGATGAATTATACAATTTCACCACCGCAAATTACATGTATCTATAGTCTAGGTACTACTATGGAAACTAATCTATAGTTATAGCACTAAATGATGTGCAGGGTGTCGTTTACGTATGCATATGTGTCTTCTAAATGGGGAAACTTAAGACCCTTATAGACACAATATACATGGAAAATAATATATATGATATTTTCTATGTTTTACAGCTATAAATTTTAATCCATATGGTTTTTTGTGATACTACCTACACTACCTAGGTGATAATTCTTATGGATATCGATAATTAGGAATTCAAAGGTGGAGATGTCGTGAGAAAATATGCTTAGAGTGATATGTGCAGTTTTGAAAATGAAGTTGGGAGAGAGAATAATTATAAGATGCATGAATCATAGTCCAAATACATCAATATTTTAATAATAAATGAAATGAATATAATGTCATTATTTTTATTCAAACCCATATTTAACTCGTTTAAGTCATGTTTTCATGTTTGGAATAACAAATGAGGTAAAATCATTGATCTTCTTATTGTATATAAAATATGAAGACCCAATTGAGGATATGGATAAGATAAGGGTCCCTCCTGTGGATAAACCATCATTATCACATATAAAAAGTTAATATAATATAATATTAGTTCCTCTAGGATCCTTTCCTATCACATTCCATGTGGATCTTGGTAAAAACTCATTAAAGGACCTTTTTCATTGAGGGGTCATAGAGATGTTGGAAACAATACTATTATGGGTCATTTCTTGAACTTGTTCTTAATTTAATTTTTTTTAGAATATACTAACATTTCGAATTATAGGATTTCACTATTTTCTTACTTATTAGTCAATCTATCTGTTACATATATAGAAACCCTAAGGAATTGTTTTTAGGATAGTGACATCAAGTATTGGGGTGGAAACCCTATTTTTTAGAATGCATACCTTGGTGGATCAGGTGGATCCTTATATGAATATTTTAGATACTTAAACCATAATAGATGATCTTTATATGTACTTGTGAGAAACTTCAATGTATGTGATTTAATTTATAATAGATTCAATAGGATACCCATTGGTGAAGATAAAAGATATGATGATTTTGGTGTTAGATGAACTATTTTCTAGAGGGGACTCTCCCTACTAAGTTATTGAATATATTGTCCAAGATTATACATGATTCTAAACATTTTAATGTTTATAAATTTAAATTGTATGATAATATAGTTACCATAGTAGATAATATTCTATGAGATATCATAATAAAACTTGAATATTATTCTTTGATATAGATTTATATGTTTCAATATTTAAAATATATAATGGAAATATGTGATCCCCTGTCATAATAATTTTTCATCTAGACTCATTTTATTTTATTTTTGTACTTATATTTTTAATTTTTTAAGGTTTATCTCAAGAATACATTCATAGGATAACTTAAGGAAAAAATATTCATTCCACCTACCATGCCAAAGAAAAATTTTCTTACCTCCCAATACTCAGTGTAAAAGACTTCCCAAAAAAAATCATAATGGAATTCGTAAGAAATCTTTGAGAGGGGAATAGCATAGAAAATTATATAATATTTACTATTTATTGGGTCATTAGTCGCTAATGAAATATACAGCCCAATAAATGATGAAGAGTAATTATATAATTTTTTATTATAGATTGTATAAATAGGGCTAAAATTTTCTTCTTCTTATAAGTTTTGGTAGTATCATCAAATTAAATAGATGGTTAAATGGATTGGGAGGTCACCTCATATTTTCAAGATAAATATCTTTTCAATGAAATTCCAAAAACAATCATTAGGTTATTCTGGAACAGCTTTCACAAAATCTTGTAGTTGGAACCCCTTTTTTCCATATGTGAGTTGGTCCTTGAGTATATCTTGATTACTAAGGATGATACAAACATAGACTTAGGGGATTATCTATTATTCTAGGTGACATAGTGGAATGTGTGAAAAATAATTCTTAATTTGATCACTCATAACCCAATAGATGATTTGGGTGAGAATATGTTTCATCTCTTATAACTATTCACACACCTGGGGATTAATGGACTACTAATATGTTAACCACATTATAGTGAAGGATATTAAAAATGAGTATGAGTTAGCATAGTTATAAGAGGATAATCTTTTCATAGTGGAATTTGAGGTATGTTTTAAACATTCAATGTACATGGTGTTTAAAAATATCACACATCATGGAAAGATAGAGACTGATAATTGGGTCTGAATAGCCAAACCATGTTTTTCATGAACCACCTTCTCCTATAACTAGTGTATTTTAAGGATAATGTACTGAGATAAATTAATATATCTATTCCATTTAAGAGGGTGAGATAAGACACTAAAAAATGGGTGAAATATTTACACATTGATGTAAAAGTAGAAAATAAAAAGATGTATATGTTCTGATGGGCCATTCAGGATTTATGATAATTTTTACTTTAACTCCAAAAAAAATTTAGATGTTATCTATCATAATACATGAAGTATCTTATATTTATATAATTTTTATTTATTAAGAAAAGTACTTGAAATGCGGATACTCCCTCCATTATTTCTTTTGTCCAATGAAATTTCATCTTTTAAAAAAACATTACTCTTATCATGTATATAAACACACTCATTCATTTTGTGAGTAAGAAGGATAATGAGATATCATGAGTTCTTCTTGATGATGGCAATGATTCATGAGATCATAACACTGAAAGTGCATAAAATTATTCAAACATTGGGATATTTTGGGAGGTAAATCATAACATAAATTTCTTGAGTCTGAGGTAGTAAACATAATAATTGTTCCTCAAGAATATGTTTTCCATATGGGTATTGTATGGGTATTTCTTATGATGCCTTTACTATATTGAGTGTATTTTTTTATAATGGTGAAATTTATTTTTAGGATTGTTACTTAGATAGGAATTGGATATACATGTGTGCTTATACCATTATTATACCAATGAGAGACCATCTAAACCTGAGATAAGATGTTATTTTCTTTAGGATGTGTACATTAAAAGTGTATTATTGATTAATACACTTTTATTTCATCAATATTGTGAAGGTGTCCTATTTGGAATATAGGTGAAAGGGAATTGGATAAATCAAGCATTAAATACATGAACTGAACTTTATTGTAAAAAATAAGTGTTCAATAAGGTTTCAAGAACTATAAAGGTGACAATACCTTGTATTAATCACATTTTCATTGAAAAATGACATATTATAAGAACCCGATGTGAATATTTACCTACACAAATATAGTTTAAAGGAGATTAAAGTGGATTTAATGTGGGGGGAAGAAGAATATGAATATATTTAACCAAAAGGGAGGCTTTTAAATATGAATAAGTATCTCTAAGTTGAATTTTATCAAATTAATATGATCTAAAGAAAATATTTAATATAAAATTCTGTGTTCAACATTAATATGAATTCATCACTAAGCTTATGGAAGAGTTTAGGCTTATACACAAGGAGATAAAATAAGTTTATCTACATTTTTCCTCAACTACTGAGTCTATAAATATTTGAATAACAATTTATAGGACTCCATATCTATACCAATAATATTTATATCTCTTATGATTAAGTTATATGTTTTTTTGAATCCAAAAAGGATGCATATTTAATAGAAAATTTCTTTTTCCTCAGGTTTCCATTTATATATATTTTTCCAAACTAGTTTTATATAACTTTAATTATGATTTATGGTATTTTATCGAGGATCCTATAATGATTTATAGTTTATGAACATATAACCTTGTACCAATATAGATATTCAAAATTAAAGGTCGTAGATATTGGATCAAAATGATGATTGTAGTTTATGTTTATATATCTAAAAAATGATGCTTATAATTTAAGGTAATATTACTTAGACCAAGAAGATGGTTCTATATTAAGGCTATAAAGCTCAAACAAGGTAATGGTTTTAGTTTAAGGGAATAAAACATAGTCCAAAATTATTTTTTTAAATTAAGGTTATATATCTTAAACCAACCTAGTGCTTGTAGTTTAAGGTTACACATATTAGTTCATGATGATGATTTTATTCTATAGTCATATAACTCATAATAATATAATTATTTTTTGTTTAAATTTATATAACTTAGACCAAGATAATTATAGTTTCCTATAGCCATATAATTAAAATAATGTTAGCATAAATTGTATGCTCTTTAGACATGGATAAATTCTAAATTAGGTGATTTTAGAAAATATATGATGAAGCTGACAGGATTTGAATGATAACTTAGTCTAATGTTGGTTGGAATGAACATTATCGATGTTAAAATTAAAAATAATTATTCACAATATTAGTTGGATAAGGATGGATCTATCCACTAAATAATATGTCCTAAACTTCTATTCTTGGGTTTATTTCATAAATGAGGTGTAAGGAAGGTTTTCCAATTATTTTATTGATAGTATCACCCTTTGGGAATCAATTTATGATAAAAATATATAGAAACTACATAAATATAGTTTTTTTTAAAAAATAGGCCCTTTACTCCTCATTCATTTTAAAATAATTGATTCTTCTCTTTCCTATTATTCTTAACAACTCTAGATTTATCCTTGATGAAGTGATAACCACATTCTCAAAATATAACAAGGTTGTAATTTCCTTCTTCTTTCATGGTTGGATAACACTTTATATAGATTTTTGTACTATATTGAACAATAAAACATATATTAATATATTTCTAGGTAAGAAACTAAATCATACTGATATCAATATGAATATATTATTGGAACATAATTACCCTAACTTCATAGAAGACCCTTTTGGAAAATTTTATTTAGAATTTTTTTAATGGTGCCTTCGCATTTCTAGTTTGGTCATTCATTATGGGGATTGCATTTGGAACATGTATTTTCCCAAGAAAATTATCATAATTATTTAATATATTCATAAGGGGGAGTCCTCAAATACCTTTGGATATAAAAAAAATATGTTCTCTATCACTTATATGTTAATATTTTGGTGATCCCTCGTGCCTAACAAAAATGTATCATTGGTTTTTCGTGGGTTTTCAATAGTTTTTCATGAGTTTTTTTTATCATTTTTAGATTTTTTATAGTTTTTTGAAAACATATGATATATTTTGGAATAATTATTGAATATGAATCATATTTTAATTGAGTTACAATGATTCAGGATAAAATTTGAAATATTTTTCATTTAGAAATTATTTTTACAAAAGATTTGATTTAATTTGAAGTGAGAAAATATGTTATGGAAGATAAAAATAGAAAACTCAAAATGATCCATAATGTGTTGTCTAATAAATATAGGGTACATTTTCCTCAATGTTCCCTGAATTATAAACATCAATAAAAATAGAATATATCCACACAATTAGGTCTTTTTATCACCTTAAGATTATATCATCTCACCAATTTATTATGGGATGTCTTGATGAGACAACATCATCCACAATATAGCGTGGTGGAAACTCTTGAGATTGTGATAAAGAAAACATGAGATGTATTGAAACTTGAGACTATATTGTCTAATAAATGTTTTATTATCACCAAATATAATAATATATTTACATAATAATGTAAAAAATATAAAAACACTCTATTTTCAAGGAATTTGAAAAATTAGGCACTTCAAGTTACATTAACAATTTCAAGGCTTTAATATTAGACATTAAGGCATCGCCCTCACAAATGTAATATCTATAAGACATTAAGATTATGTATCTATGATGACGTAATATGAGAAACAAGTATTGGATATATATAAATAGTCTAATTTATTCTAATGTGACCATATTTAATATTATACCATAATTCCATTGTATCTTGATCTCCTAACGTAGACTATGTTGGCACCAGTGGAATTTTTGTTCTCAATTTTACAAAAAAATTGAAGTTCATAAATCAAATTCTTAAAATTTTATGGAAGTTTTCATGAAACCTAAAAAACAATATAATAATATTAAATGATAAATTTTAAGTTGATGGAAAAGAAAAGGAACAATTCTATCCATTGATTAGTTATGGATACATGGGAAACACATACATAGTTTATTGGGACCAAAGGAAGGCCCATAAATTCCTATCTACCTCAATAGGGAAATGATTTAACAAGATATAAATATGGTGACTAATTCATAGGAGATATAATATGATAACATGGATTTTTTATTGGTGTTTAACTAATATGTTTTAGGATTTTAGACATGTTGAATTATATAAACACTTTATAACCTATATAGATTAATTGTAGAAATTTAGAAGAGAAAAAAATAGTGATCTCATGAAAATAAGAGCGAGTTTCCACTAAAATATAATCAATGATTTTAGAGCTCTTGATACCTAGACATTATATAAAATCTTTATCCAAGTATCATCAAAAATAAGTAATTTCATACTCTTTACTAATTATTTTTTAAATGAACATGGGTAGCTATACTAATAGTTTGTTTCAGGTCAAGTATAATTATAAATCACTATAAGTGATTGAATAAATATGTATCTTTATATCCTTCTCTATTGTTATTATTTAAATAACATCTTGATCATCTATATTTTTATTTGAGAGTACTGAATGATAGAGTGAGAATGGAATTCCAACATCTGTACTTAAGAGGGGACTCAGTTCTATGAATATTGATAGTATCTTAATAAGTTAAGGAACACTTAAATAAACAATTATATTGATTGAATCCTATTAATATAACTTGAACAAGAAAACTTTTTAAGACTCACAATTATACTAATAATGTGAATAGTGTAATGACAGAGGACTTGGAAGATAGAGTAATTATGCGGGTTAAGAATTATATTGTTTAAACATGTGCATGGTGGAAAACTCACACTAATACCAACACCCACATTTCTTATTAATTTATTCATCAAAACCAACATTATTTCTATTGTGCTAATCTTCACTTCAATATAATCTTTCTTTATTTTATTTATTGATGATCCTTAGTTATATTAAAAGATATAAATATACAGACCTAAATCTATTACATTTATACAAAAAGTAAACTAGGATCATGATTAAATCCTTCTATACTTTTGTAAATAACCTTGAAAACATCCTTGTAAAAGTGTTATAAAATAATTTGGTCTTATAAGAGGAGTTTTGTAGTTTCATTACTAAGTAGCACAACATGAATATTTTTTTTTTCTAGGTACAAGAGACATACTTTTTTATGTTTATAATTTATATATAAAATCTAATAATACGATATACAATTTAATTTTTTTAAAATAATATATTTAGTTTATTTCAAATTATAATACACTTGATGATAGATTTTGGTTTTTTATTAGGTTCATACACACAAGGAGTGTGAGGACCAATTCTTGACATACAATTATCTGAAATTATTTCAATGATTGAAAAATACATCTCCCAAATAAAACACAATCCCTAAAACCAAATGTTTAGTGTATTTGGATATTATCTATATATCGATATTATTACATAATAGATCATAAACATCAACCATTATATACTCCATACAATATATCATCCAATATATACTCCTAGATATATAATTTCCTCAGGAAATGGTAAAAATAATAAAGATAGAACTCAAAAAAATAGTAAAAGAAAAATACCCATGATCCTAAGATGATTAGATTATGAAAATTTGAGAAAACATGAACATGGGAGAAATACCTAATTAAAAAGAACATTGAACCATAATATTTAATCATAAAGAATTTGAAAATAACATAGGTCACAATATATAAACATAGAACCACAAAAAATATCATCATGAAAGAATTGAAAATACCATGGACTAGTAATTTAGAAACATGAGAAAATAATCATGATACGTGGAAAGATAACATGGGATTGTGATATAAATATAAGTATAGATAATTATTTCTTATGTCTAGATTCTCCGCCAAGACCATCATAACATAACGGATAGAGTCCCATAACATAGTTCATTTGGTTCACTCCCCATTTTCTATAAAAATAGTGGATTGGATTCTCTCCCTAGTACCTTAACATTAGATATAAATATTTATGCAATGCATTTGAGGGATATAAAACTTAGGACCCACCCACCACATGATGAAAACCCATACACATGTGTGCCACATGAAAATAAAAACATTCATAATTCCATAATATATTAATTAACCAATGAGAATGAAATAGGTTTCACAAGTATAATCATAATGAAAACAAATTAATCATATAGAGAAAGAAAGTAGAAGATTCCAGTGGAATATATTTCTGGTTAAACATAAAAAGCATTAATGGATATTGGTATAGATGAAAAAAACATTATAAGAGTATTATAAGGTTTATTAAAAATGAGAATAAATATCCTATATATTTTTTTAAATTAAAAAAATATTAATAAATGGTTTTCAAAATATTTGGAAAGTAAATAAAACATACTTTGAACAATTAAAGAATAATAAAAGTAATATTTGTAAAAAAGACCAAAGAAAACAGTGGGAAAAAGCAACTGTGAAGTAAACATTATAAAAGATTCATTTCACACTTTTTTAATGAAATTAAAAGTCAATTTATAATTAACTTAATAAATCAAACAATCACGGATAATTAAATACCTAAAACCATATCTTAAATATGAATATATAAGAGAAATATTCCTAGATGAAAAAAAAGATAAGGTTAATTCCTCTTATAAGAATCATTGTGGTTAAATTATGAAACAAAGGGGGTAATGCTAATAATAAATATAAACCCAAAAAATAACCACATTATAGTATAATATATGGGATTTTAGAGTGAATTAGCATATAATTTCCCCTAATTTAAATTTAAACATGGACAATCATGTTTTTAAATAGCGATTTGAAAAGAAACCCTTACAACTTCAATAATGTTAAAATCAAAATCTATTGAAAGAGATCATGTGTGATGGATTTTTTAAATCCTGTTAATTGAATGAAAATTATGATAGATTAAACATATGGGTTAGTATATACATTAAATTAAATATAATTGGTGCTGAATATGGAACATATCTCAATGAAAGGAAAATTTTGATAAGAAACCCATACCCTGTAATCCCAATAGATCAAATGTGATCTAAAACTCTGTATAACCAATTTTATTTTATTATTAATTAATTTATGATCCTTAATTACATTTATATAATTTTATTCCATTAATGTATATTTACTTATTATGCATATATTTATCATTGATTTTTAAAATTAATATTTAGAAGTTAATTGTTTTGTTTATTCCATGATTTCATCAGATTGAAAGATTCAATAATTGATCTTTTATCATACATTAATAACCTATAGAATGTATAGGGAGATTATATTGGTTTTTTCATATATAACCTATTTCCAATAGTCATTTCATGTAAGTATTGGTGATGGTTAATGAAGAACAGTTTAAAATCACTTATTTTGAATTTTGATTCAATAAGAACGATTTATTTTTATTATTGAAATTAATAATATATATTACCATTATAGAATATAAAAAAATATTAATTTTATAAATATTACCAAATATTACCATAATTTAAGTTACCTTAATAATTCGTGATGGTAATGTTATGGCATCATTTTTGATGGAGGTAAAACCAACCCAAACGAGATCGTGTTATAACAATGAGTAAGAATATAGAGTTATATTATGATAATTGTTTTTATAGAATAATATTGATTTAAATATTTCCTAATAAGTGTAGATAATAATATTTATGATTGTTTTATATGATAAATTAAACTAAATTACTGAAAAATAACTCATTACTTTGATGGAATCGCTCCATCGAAAAACATCTTCTTATAGAATTAAGAATTTATGCCTCCTTATTGCAAAAAAAAGGCTACTAAATATGGGAGAGGAACATAGGAGAGGTAATTTTATCATGTATTGGGGATAAAAAATTATGTATATAAGTGGTTTAATGTGAGTGAAATATAACACCTTTTATAGATGAAAATGTGGGATATTTTGTTAGAGACTTGAGTTAGGAGAAAGTTAAAGATGGGATCGCATATGAATTAGGCGACTTAGGTAAATTAATATTTCATGTGAATTTTAGGATTTGATTAAATACATAAATATGTTATTATAGAATTATTTTATATCTATTTAATAATTAAAATTTTATTCCATGTCAATTTAGCCTATTTTACCTCTTTTTTACTTTGTCTAATTATTTAACACAGTAACTATTTGTTAACAAAAAATATAAGATGACCAATATTACTAAATTTTAATGTTATGATTAAAAATTTTGACTTCATTTAATATAAATAAAATTATATGTAATATAAATTTAACTTTTAATTAAAACAAAAAATATATAAAAATAATTATTTTTATATAAAAATGACTTTTAAAATATTAAGTGTATTTACTGTTGTTTTATATAAATTATAAGTAATTAAATGAGTGATAATATGTTTTTTATACATACAAACATTATGTTTTAATAAAATCACCCTTAAACCATGATATATTTAGTTTTTCAAAATACAAATTCATACTGTATAATAAAAATAGTTTTTAAAAAAAGTATCTTTTTAAAAATTAAATGTTTTTATCTTATATATACCTAATAAATAATCAATGTATGAAATTTTATTCATTTATATATATATAATAATTTTAATTAAATTTTTTATTTATAATTTTTGAAATTTAACTTTTAAAAAATCTTATAATATATATAAAAACATTTTTTTAATGAAACATATTATTTTGACTATGAATCTTTAAATTATTTTTTCTTATTTCACTCTAATTATTTTTTGACTTTATTTTATTATTTAAATATTAATTGATTACATGTTATCCATCAATGTTGTTGAAATCAATTATTAGAATTAATATATTTAACAAAAATGCATATTCTATAAAAACCATTTTTTAGAATAAGATTTGTTTTCACAAATCAATTAAAAAAATTATTTCATTAAAAAATAATTTATTTTACTTCAATTGAATTATTTTTAAGGATAATATATATTTTTAACATATAAATATACATTTCTATTTCAACTACATACCATTAACTCAAAACATTAAATGTTTGTTTGGGCATTATACCCAATGAATATATACCCCTTTATGATTTTCAAAAAATGGCTATGTTTCCCCATTAAATTCTATAAATTAATTACATTCTAAATTGATTATTCACACTTCTCATTACTATAGTTTTTATTTAATATTTTACAAAATTATTTATTTATTCATGATTTTTTTTCCATTATAGGATTAGCTCTACTAATAGTGATTCTCAGAGATGAAGATGATCTAATGGGTTTTGTGGTTATAAATTTTTTATTGTTTTCTATTTACTTTTCTATTATATTTTAGGTAATTTTAAATTATCAGATAATTTATTCTATATAATACATCTTTTCATGTAGTTTTGATGTAATATTAAATTGTGCGTAAATAAAATGATTTTAGTTTGATTCACTAATTATAATATTTATATCTACTTATATATAGATTCGTTATAAATAATAAAACAAGTAACATAGAGAAATTAAATTCATACTTAAATTTGGAGTGTTACATTCACCCCCATAAAAAAATTTCATCCTCATAATTTTAATTATCTATGTGTGCTGAAAATATATGAGGGTACCTGCTAGATATAATCTCTAATGTGATTTCTAAATTATTGACTTGGGTAAGACTATGAAAATCATATTTTTCCACATAATATATTTTTTTGGTATTATTAATCCCAATATTTTTTTCGAAATATACCTCTTTAGAAAGTAGGAATACTCAAACTCATAAATATGTTTCTAAAGGAATACCTTGAATATTTTATGATGTCTGGATAATTTTAATCCATTTATCCATAAAAATTTTCAAATGTTGATGTAGAAGATGTATTTTTTATTATTAAAACAAGAAAAATAAATTTTCATTCATGTTGATCCATTTCTAACAATTAATAGAATGAATAATCTACCAAAATATAGTTGTTGTAATTGTATGGTAGATTCAATGATTAGTTATTCCTCCTATTTCCTGACATCAACTGAAATCCAATTCTTGGTGTAAAAAATGATAATATAAGATTAATCCATTAAATGAATATAAAAATCCAACCTATAAATTCTTACTCTATGACATGTTAATTTAAATATATAGGACTTTTGAATCAACCAATAATAATTTCAATTCAATTATACCTATATTTGATTAAATATAACACTATTAGTTTAACTTGTAAGACTTTTTATTTAACTTAGGTTGATATAAGTCTTATATTTATAACCTTTTTCACATTTTTCATCAAAAAAAACTAAACCATGATCTGATACCAATAGTGATGACCCATGTTCAACATACAATTATATTAAATTATTTTCAAGATTAAATTACACATCTCACAAAAATACACAGAATCCAAGAACCCAAAGGTTTAGTGTCATTATTAATTTTATACATAACCATCTAATTACATAATATATCTTCAATATATACCACACTATTTATTATTAAAATATATATTCATATAAATATTACATCATATAATTTCCAAGGGAAATATTAAACATAATAAAAACTAATATTAAACACTTAGTAAGGGAAAAATCAATGATCTATATAGTCTATGATCATACATATGTCATAAAATAAGAACATATGAGATATATTTGATAAAACAGACTATGTAATAAAAACAGTTAATAATAAGTCATATTAGAATGACATAGTTCATATAAAAGGAGATTGGAACCCTAAAAAGATCATTATGGAAGAAAAATATATACCATTGAATAGGAATGTGGAAACATTAGACAATAATGTTTCATAAGAATCACTATAAGTAATAAAAATCCATTGCCTAGAGAAAGAAATTTGATGACCCCAATGAAATAAATATCTCGAGAAACATCTGAAATGTTAAAGGATATTGACATAGATGAAAAACACCTTATAATAGTAATATACAGTTTCTTATAAAACATTAAGAGATATATTTTACATTTAATTATATTTTAAAAAATAATAATTTATAAATAAATTTTTTTAAAAATATTGTTAAATTAAATAAAAAATAGTTTTTAATCATAAAAACTTGAAAATAAAGCTTCGTAAAGAAGACCAAAGAAAAAAATTAAATAAAGTGACTATACACAAAATGTTAAAAAAATATTTTAACACTTCTATAGATAAATTCAAAGTCTATATAAAATAAACATAATTAATCAAATAATTAGAAATATTTAAATCTATAAAATCATGTGAAAAAAATAGATATGAAAGAAAAATATTTCATACAAAAAAAGAGATAAGTTTGGTTCCAATTACAAGAATAATTACGATTAAATTGTAACAACACCAACTATAGTAGCCCAGAGCTGTAAGTTACCTTATTTAATTGAAACTAGATACAAGTGATCACATCTAGATGGATTGAATATTTTATTAGTCTTGGTTGACTAGATACATACATGATTCTCACATTACATCTAAAAACATTAATTTCAACTTAAAAATTATGGTGATAACACTATTATTTCTTTTAGTAAATAAATGAAATAATTCATATATCCCTTCTTGTATCCTAGGGAAAGAAAATAATAATAATGGTTGATATCAGATAATCAGTAAGGAAATGTGCACAATACCAGATATCATAGAATAAATAAGGCATGAATAATATGGTATGAATAAACTATGATCAAATAATTCCATACAAATAATCTCATGAGATTTAAACTTATCCATGGATATCATAACATTTTGAGTAATCACATGAAAATAAATGACTAATTTCTTAATGATGTAATTCATGATTTTAGACATCTCAAACTTATTGTTGAGGCCACATTCAAATATATCATACCTAAATGGGTAAGGTCTATTCCAAATATCTAGTCTGTTTGGTCTCATGAGACATACTAATGCATCAAGGGGATATGTAACTTCAAGTCCCACCCTTCACATAAAAATTCCAATACATTCATTATATAAATATAAAATTAAAATTATTCAACATGCCTTAATAATCAAAAAATATCAATATTGGAAGAACTACAATGGATAATGTCAATACATTCCCCAGTAAAAATGATTATAATTTGTCCAGAGAAATATGGTTTATGGTATCATTTTATTATATATTATTATAAGTATAATATTATTCAAATTATATTTATATTGGCAAAAATTATTTTAAAATATCATCAAAACATATCTTGAGTAAAATACTCTTTTCATTTTGAAATCACTTATTTTTAATCAAAAATTTTACAAAATATCTAGGAAATATTTTCTTTAAAAATAAACATGGAAACTTATAAAGTAATATTCTCAAAAAAAATATTATTTATGGTGTTCGTAAAATTCATTAATGTGGTGAATTTTAAAGAAAATGTTATGTTCACACCATTAGTAAAAAGTTCTTCATGGGGAAAACTGAAATATGATTCCTTTTAAAATATAAATAATAAGTAAAACAAAGTTAAAAATGAATTTAATAAATCGATATATATATTAAAATAATTCCTACAAACATTTTAAATAAATTATAGACATGGAAGAAAAAGTTTCCCAGTCAAATAGAAAAACAAGCTCAATTTTCCTTTAAAACATTCCTTCATATTTTTGAGTACTCATAGAGAGGAAAATGAAAGGAAATATTATAATTATCATAAATAAATAATAGGATAATTAAATATATGTGTTTTAAGATATAAATATCATTCTATTATTTTAACATAAACTTAAACAAAAACAATCCTTAATAATGATGAGACTGTGAAATAAACCCTTGCCTCTAGAATGATTTTCTCCGTAAGTGATTTTAATTTCATTTATAATTAATTTAAATTAATTATAATTATATAATAAACCCATATACATACTTATAATATCATATGTGATCCCATTATAGCAATTCAATTCCCGTTTATTAATAATTATTTAATAAATCATCGTTTTCATGTGTTTAGTATTTTATTTTTCATGTAATTTTCTCTTTAGTAGTTTTGATCATTATGAATCTCTCATGGTTCCATTGTATAAAAAATTTAACCATGATATAAATATCTTATATATACATTATATTCACATTTATAATCATCCTTGAGATGTATACATGAAAAATGAATTACATCACTTCATTGAGGTGTTGGTATACACGTACGCACGAGCGATGTTATCATTATTTAATGGGTGGAAGGGTAAGAATTTAAATGGTATATTAAATTTTCAAAATAAAAAATATTTTATAAAAAATATATATTAATTATTTTCATCTTTATAACCATCTGAGAAAAGTTTTGTTGTGAAAAAATTTCCTTTTGAAGTGGAGATGTAGGTCGTACAAATACACCATTGGTGTTTTCATTTTCCATAGGATGGATAAGAGATGAATAATGGTTGTTCTACAATAAAAATTAAATTTAAATATATATAATAAATTTATTTTATAATATGATCATGATTATAGAATATTTTATAGAGGTATAAGAATTAATAAAATGAAAAGGCTCATTTTCAAGTTATACCTCTTCTCCAGAAAACAACATTTTTCTAACACCTTCATCTTTCTAGGTTGATCTTTTAATGATACCAAATACACAAGGTCATGTGGAGTAATGTTTTTATGGTATATTAGTAGGGTTTTTTCTTTATTAGGGTGGTCAAAATATTTAAATAATGGGGTAGAGGTGGTTCAAATTTATATGTGAGAGAAATGAAACACATAGACTTACTCAAAATATTTTGATAAAATAAACTTATTTTCTTATGAAAGTTGCTCAAAATTATTTTATATTATAAGATTATAAGATAAATTTATTAATAAAACAAACTAATGAGGTCCAATAAAGTATTTTTTTCCATTTAATACTTATTCCATTATTTTTAACCCTTTTAACTCATTCTGCCCTAAACTACGGTGATAAATATTTACATTGGTAACTATTAATTATGATAAAATTAAGCTAAAATTATTAAATAAAATTAATTATTATGATTAGAATTATAGAATCCATTTTACATGATTCAATTCCTAGAAGTTTCCAAAATTACATTTCATATAAGTTTTCAAAAATTTAAAAAAATCATTTTTAGAAAAATGATTATCTTAAGCATAAAAACATATTGAAAAATAAAGTATAATTTTTATTAAAATTAGATTTATTATATTATGTTAAGTAAGAATATTATTATTTACTTATAAACCCAAATAAAAATTAAAAGGAATCATGTAAATACTTGATTAATATAAAAAAACTAAAAAACAGGTGTTATTCTAACGAAAACATTACTGAGATTTCTGAAATGTTAAAAATAAAACTCTAAGTTCAATATTATATTTATATATAAATTTTATTGCTTATAAAATATATATTTTTCTATAACAAAAATTATCATCTTTCAATTTATTCTTATATAATTATAAATTCATAAAGGTAAATATTTCTGTAAAATCCGTATTTTTCATTATTCACCAAAAAATAAATTATTTCTAAAAAAATCATAAAACTTAATCCTAATATAATTTTAAAATTATTAAATAAATTATTAAATTCATTTAATCAAATAAAATTAATGAAATAGTTATAAACTATTTACAATTTTCGTGCACAAAATGTAATAAAAACCATTTTTCTAGAAAATATATTTTTGAAGCATGCAATGACTTTACTAAAACTTGAGAAATTATTTATTATAAATTATAAATAAATTTGTATTATATAAAACATTTATAAATATTTCTCATAATCTATTTATTCTTATTCACACCGCCTATAAGGATTCAATCCTTGTTCAGCCCAAAATTTTATTTTTAAAATATGAATTCAATTTCATTCATTTGAATGATCTTTTCAGAATTATAGTTTTAGATAATTTAGTCATAAATCTTAAATAATAACCCATATATTAAAATGTGGTCACTTTTATTTTGTATCCATTTTTCCACCATATAAAACTTTTAAAAAGTAAACACATTTTCTTTTCATGAAAAAATATTCAGGAATTTTAACATAACCTATTCTTTGTTTTTACCCATCCTTAAAACCTATTAAAAACATTTTAAAATGTGGGGTGAGAAAAAAATCGTCAAGGTATATATAAAAATAAATAAATAAACCCATTAATCATTTCAAAAACATGATATCATGAATGAGATTTTTTGCTTTAACATAGTAATCTTTGAGCTCAATTAATCCTTTACCTACCCAAATTATTTCACAAAAATATTTATAATAAAATAAAGGTAAATTTATAATAATGAGGGTTTCTTAGGAAAAATGATAACACGTGAAAAATACTTTCTTAAAAAATTAATTTTTTACCCAAAAAGGTCATAATACATCCTTTAAAAAGATTGGTATCTTACCTTTTTAAATAAAATTATTTCCATGAAAAATCATTTTAGATAATAGAAAAGTTATGTAAGTTCATTTTCAAAACTCTTTTATAGAACCCTTACAATTTTAATAACCAAATAGTCAACTTCTAACTTAATTATCTAGGGAACATAATCATTTCCCAATACATTAGATCACTATCTAGGTGCACCCATCGTATAATCTATATCAATCTCACCAATCATCCTGAACTATATCGTAATCACCCATATTCTTAAAAAATTTAAAAGTACTATTTCATGAATAAAACATTTTACACTTTCACATTTTCTTTATAAATTCCTTAAAAATCCCTTTTGAGCCCAAATGGAGAACACTTCCGGATATTGGAATACTCTTTCCTTTTTAGAAACCCATTTTCAAAACTAAAATAACTAGAAATAAGGGAAATAGTGTTTTTATTTAATGAAAATATGAAATATTTTAACGGAATCCCAAAAAATGGTTATGGTGGTCAGAAAATTCATTGTCTTCGTAAATGTTAAAATAGAACATTCTTTTTACCTTTTGTTAAGAAGGTAAAAATGTTCCATATAAAATAAAAGAAATTGAAAAATATTTAATGAAAGTAAAAGGAGACATAAAAAATACTTTATAATTATTTTATTTCCATATAATTACATTAAAAATATATTTTAAAAATATGGACATGGAAGAAAAAGAATTGTAAGGGAAACTTTCAGAGAAGATTTTTAAAATAAATTTCCTTACCACGAGTCCAACACATCATGTATTATCTTTATCTTCATAAATAAAAAACTTATATTAATTATTTACTATATTAAGAATATTTTTCAGTTTCATTATTTTTTTATACCATGTTATCATCAATTATTTAATCAATTAAGTTCATGTCATATGTTTTGACAATATTCGACTCATTTTTCATAATTGACATTGGTAGGTTGAATATTGTCAAAGAGGTCATTGTTTCACCATCTATAGAATAATAATAATGAAATAATTATAATGTTATAAAAAAATAATGATTTTAAAATGAATGATGATATATTTTTATGAAAAATGAACTAAATTACAATTATGGAAATGGTAGGTCGTACGTACGCATGAGTAACGTTTCCAATTTTCAATGATCATGATAGACAGAAGGTTAATATTATTTTATCATTATATAATGAAAAATATATAATAAATACTATATTATTTATGTGTGTATATATATATATATATCATCCATGTGTTTTGGTGATGAAAAATTAATCACATCATTTCATGGAGGTGGTAGTCCACACATTCTCACAAACAACATTATCATTTTCTAGTGAATGGAGATTCATGAAATTAATTGATATCTAATTTTTTTCATAATGATAAATATTACATGAATAATATATATATATATATCCATCATTATAACCAGGTGTACGAGGATGTAAGGGAAAACAAATTACATCCATTCATGAGGCGGTCGTTCGCTGTACACAAGAACGATGGTTTCATTTCCTATTTGATGGAAAAGGGGATGGATATAGATTTATTCATTAACATAATAACATATAAATATATTTAAGATATTATTTTTATTTTTTAATAATGTTTTAATAATATTATAAGGATTTAGTGTAATAAATAAAAAAATTCTTGATTAAGAACTATACCTTTTCTTTAAATAATCTCTAGTGGTTTACACTATTAACATTATTAGGCTGGTTTTATAATAAAAAAGGCCTCTAGAATGTGTTTATGTATATAGATAAGGTATTTTTTTATGTATTTAATAAACCAAAATGTAATTTTAGTGTGAATAAAATAAGATGGGAGGTTCCCTTTTATAAGAGAGGGTAGGGGCACTCTGGAAATTTCCTAAATTATTAAATTAATATAAATAATTTTTCATAATAAAATGGAAAAAAATTGACTGGATTACATTATAAGATTAATTTTATTTTATATCCTCTCATTCAACAAAATTGGAAAATTTTAGGTGATGTTTTCACCCTTATCATTTTTTTAAACCCATGTCAACTATGTTTGAAAATTTCCATAGTATTAAAGATTTTGAATTTTTAGGGATAAATAAAGATATAATAAATGTAAAAACCACTCATAAATGTATCCTATAAGGTATTACCAACCATATTGAATTCACATGGATTAGAATAATATTTTAAGATTTTTTAAACATTTAATAAAACATTTTTTATTATAAAATATCCTTAAGGTCAATTTTGATATTATTTATTTAATTTGACTTTAAAAACACCAATGAAAATATAAAATTAGAGTCTAAAACTTTCAAACAACCTGAATATTATATATATATATAAGACTTTTGGAACAAAATAATTCATTCAAATTATATTTATTTTAATATTTTTAAAATTGATTTTTTTATTTTCCTTTTAATTACTAAATAACGTGTCGGCATTCTGTAAAAATTTAAAGTTATTATATAATTAATAAAAATTACAAATAAATTATCATCATTAAAATTATTTTATTATGATAAAATTAACCATTAATATTTATTTACAACTTGATTCTTCCCTTTTCGAACACGTAAGACATATTTAAAAGTAAGAAGGTGGAATTTTGTCTTCTTCTTTATTTATAATATCATATAGGTCACTTTCATGAAATATTCTCCCATAAAAAAATAAATATCAATACTAAGGTGATAATATTTAAAATAAATTCATCTAATAATATTTAAGATTAAAATGGAGGTCTTATCACTTAGGTTATCTTAATTTAACCTGATTTTCCCTTTTAGTATGGTGATGAATTTTTATAGTTTCAACTATTCATTATGACCAAAAATATGTTGACCTTATCAAATAATATTAATTATTATAGTTAAAAATATTTAATCAATTTTACCACATTAAATCTATATAATTTGTAGAAATTTATTTTATAGGTATCATGTATATATTGATGAAAAAAAGTTTTTTGAAGAAAAAAATGACTTTTTAAGTCTAAAAGTATTTTTAAAGAAATATCACATATAATTTTGATTATTTTGTAATTAATCAGATAATTTATAAATAATTGATATTTATATTAATTTATGATCAAATTAAAAATATTATGTGGCTTTTTATATGAAAATAATTTACAGTTTTATAAAAAGTTTTATTATTCACTATTAATTGAAAAATCAATATTTTTAGAAAATCCCAAAAATTCATCTTAGGATAATTTTGACATGATGAATTAAAATATAAGTTTATTTTTTCAAAATAAATTTCTATATTTTTAAAATTAAAATTTTAAATAAAACCTTATTAGAAAAGAGTTTGATAAAACTATTTCATTTTTTTTCCAAAAAATCATATATTATATCTATAATGAATATAATTATATAATTCATGAATAAAAATGAATATGAAAATTATTTATTCAAACATTAAATACATTTTTAAATTACCCCCCCCCCCCACACACTTTTGGAAATTGTGTCCTTGAAATTTTATTCACTTATTTAACAAGTGGTGATAATTTCCCCTCCTAGAATTTTCATATTCCCTTGTTGATTATCAAACCATATAGTTTTCCTAAAAATATTTAACCTGGTAAATCACCTTTTTCCAAAACAATTACCTTATATGGATATGAATCCATGATGGTTATTCTTTATAAGAAATTTTATATTCTAACGGAATAACCTTAAGTCTCAAAAACAAGAGATGAATCTTGTATATATTTTATTAACATCAAAAGATGAAAAAAAAAATTGTACCTAGGATTAACACAGAGGTAATACCACTCAGTAGGAAACTAATCCAAATTTCTCCAAGATTTTATATCGTCTACTAAATCATGGGACTAGCTTGACCATTTTACTAAAATGCATAACACTTTTAAATGTGGATAATTTATGAAAAAAATATCACCTACTTTGAAATAAAGATCTTTCTCCTATTATCTGGATAGATTTTATTCTTTCTTTAATCCATCCTCATATATTTATAAATTATATTCACCTTTCCAACCATTTCCTCCACAAAATGGTGTCCCATAAACTTATTTTCTTCTAATTAATCCCTACAAATATAGTTCCAAGTTGGTTTTCATATAGTGCCTCAAAAGGTTCCATATTTACACAAGATTAAAAACTATTTTTATAAAAAAACTCAACCAATTAATGATGTTTATCTCTAATTCCATGGTAATCCTTTAAAAAAACATGAAGCAATTTTTCCATGTTATGAATCATTTATTCAGACTATTTATCAAATTTATAATGAAATTTTTTTCTGAAATTTAATTCAGTACGCAATTATTCCTGAAGTCTATTACAGAAATTATAAATGAACATAGGATCATGGAAAAATACAATGGAGAGAGTAAACCCATGTAGCATTACTATATTTTTGAGTTATATTAAATAAATCTGTTCTAAATACGAGGTATCTCAAATAGGAAGGAAATGTGGAGACTTTTTAATCAGTCAATAATAACCCAAATCACATTATTACCTTGAAGTATCTTTGGAAAATCGAACATAAAATCCATAAATATATTTTTTCATTTATACTCCATCATTGGAAAAGGATGAAGAATCCCCTTTGGTAATTTTCTTTCTTTTTAACCTATAGACATGTAAAATATTTAATGGCGAGTTTAGCAATATCTCTTTTCATTCCATCCAACTAGTAATATTATTGAAGGTACCTATACATCTTAGTGATTCTAGAATTAATTGAAAGTAGGGAACTATGAGATTTAACCAAAAATTATTTCTTTGACTGTGAACCACAAGGTACATATAACCTTTTTACAAATCCTGAAAACCCATATTTATAAATATTTAACTCTAGAATCATAACCTTCTTAATATATTCTACCTTTTATTTTAAAGAATGATCCTCTTTTAGAGATTACGTATTCATTTTTTATAGAAACAATTGTACTAATACCTGAGACAAAATAGAGGAGGTTCCAAGATGCACAATTACTAATCTAAAATTCATCAAAGCAAAAAACAAAGGGTTATGTTCCAAACATAACATGGTTAATGTAGCATTATTTTTATGACTCAAATCTTTAACTACTTTTTTTATTTTCTTAGATTGTAATGAATTTTGTATTCATAATAATTAATCAATTACAACCATCATTTATGCCTCTTTTTTATCTCTTTTTTATTGAATATATTCTTAAAACATTTATGATTAGTATATATTTCACACTTCACTCCATATAAATTATGTTTACAAATTTTTTAATCAAAAACCATAAAAGATAATTCTAGAACATTTTTTGGATAATTTAACTCATGATGTTCCTATTAACATGAAGCATAAGCAATTACTTGATTAATCTACAACATAACACAAACAAGTCCCTTCAATGACTCATCAATGCAGATAAAAAATTAACCATCTCTAGAAGGTAGGGCCAAAACTATTTCATTCTCCAATCTTCTTTTTAGTTCATAGAAACATTCATCACATTCTTTTTTCAGATTAATTTAACTCCTTTTCTAGTTAACTTAGTTAACGGGTTATACAACCGATCAAATTTTTCAGCAAACCACTTTTAGTAACCTATTAATCCAAAAAAACTATGAAACTATATGAAATTTATAGATCTTGTACATTATTCATAAACTTTAGTTTTAGTAGGGTCGATAATTATGCCATCTTTAGAAATAATATTCTGATATAAAGAAATTTATTGCAACCAAAACTCACACTTACAAAATTTTCCATGTAACTTATTTTATTTTGAAGTTTACAAAATTATCCTTAGATGTATTTCATGGTCCTCATGAATTTTAGAATATACCGATATATCATAAATAAGTATAACCATTAACATATCTAAATAGTCATAGAAAACTCTATTCATAATATGCACGAATATATATGGTGTATTATACACCCAAAAGGAAATAACTACAAATTCATAATTCCCATATCAAGTCTAAAATATATTATTTGGGATATCTTTCTCTTTCACTTTTAACTTATTGTACCCTTACCTATGATCAATCTTCAAAACTTATTGTGCTCCCTTGAGTTGAAGACACAAATCATCAATATGAGTTAAAGGAAAATTTTTCTTAGTAGTGATGTAATTCAATGCTCTATAATCAATGCAATGTCTCTTTGAACTATATTTATTTTAAAAAAATAAAATAAGTTCACCACATGGTGAATTTCAAGGATCAATGAAACCTTTATCTAGTTACTCTTGTAAATTCTATTTCAATTCCAAGATTACCACTTCATCCATTTGCTAAGGGGGTTTTTAATAGGCTTAGCATCAGGTACTATGTCAACAATGAATTCAACCTCCCATTCAAAAATAACAATAGGAAAATTTTCAGGAAATACATCCACGTATTAATTTACTACTGGAACATCACTAATTCAAATAGTTTTTTTCTTTTCAGCAATATTATCTATGTAATATTCACTACCATCTATAATCAATTTATTAGATTTTTGGTAGGATATCAATTGTATGAAATCATTAAATCTAACTTTATTATATTTTTAATATATCTTAGCATGATAAATTGAAATCCCATGTATACCCAAAATAATATCACCCTCTATAATGGCCAGTTCAATAATATTTATAGGAAATACCATCCCACTAATTAAAATATGATGATTCCTATAAACCTTGTTGGTTTAATATTTCCTCTAAGATTTTCACCAAAAGTTCTATATTTGTTTCATTAGGTGATATTCTATTTTTCATGAAACTTTATCATAAATATAGGAATGATAAGATCTAGAGTCAAACAGATCATTGGTATAATTCAAATAAACAATTAATATACCTATCACTAATTCATTAGATATCCCAACAATAGTTATAATATAAAATAAATTTTCAACACCATTTTTATTTTGATCTTGAGGATTTTCATAATGAGTGACTAAATTCTGACACATGTTACCATAATGTCCCAACTCTTTATAATTTAATAATCTTAGTTTTGAATACTCGTTATTTATTTAATCCTTTTCCATATAGTCACTAGCCACATGCCCAATATTTATACATCTTAAAAACTTCTTAGAATTTATAATACATTCTATAAGATGTTTTTTACCAGAATTGTCACAAAAATGGGACATTATTGTCTTACCTTAATATTTCTGTGATGGATGCTTCCCCATTTCCTACCATTTAGATCATTTCTTGTGATTAGTTTCATGGGAAACATAGTCATTGGTAAAATAAATTTATAACTTATTATCACTTAAAATAAGTTTCTCATAACATTTGAATTCATGGTAGTTAAATTCCCTTTGATATCTTGGTTTCAATCATGAGTAAAATCAATTAATTTTAATATCAAAATCCCAGAAAATATTTTGTGTGTACATAGCTTATCGGGTGAAATTTTATTCATATTTGGTTACTTAATCTTTCTCCTTTCTCTCAACTCCAAAACAAATCTATCCTAAGTTGAATGGGATTCGAAAAATATTTCTTAGTGAAAATACTCAATAATTCATACCACTCTGAGGAATAAATATATTCTCTTTCCCTAAAATTCATAACAATTAACCACCACTAATCGGTTTCACCTTAAAAAATATAAATGGAAATAGATTCCTTTTGGTTATATAAAAAAACACATGACTTTAAATATCATTTCTAGGGATTTAATCTATCCCTCAACTACCAGCAGGTTAGAAGATCCACTAAACACTAGAGGGTGTTGTTTTATAAAATGGCCAACTGTTGAAATATTCCTCTGTAGTGAAAAAGTATTATGTATTGTATGGATTCCACCACTATTTATTGACTTTTTCGACTAATCCATTAGAGAAAAAAACTTCTCTACTCTAATTAAAATCATTTCGAGTTACTGGCTTGGAGGGATATCATTCTCTCAGTGCCTTCCTACTTCAACTTCCATGATTCCTCTATGGAAAAACTTTATGAATGAACATAATTTAGATGATGAAACAGGGTAATCTTATAATTCTATTATAACTATAAATTAGGAAATCTTATAGGTTTTTACCTTCATCATCCTAACCTCTAAAATTATTCATATTGACCTCTACTCCAAATAATTTTTTTATTAGATTTTCAAAATACCATTTTTTAGGGATAGAGTGGAACCCTTACATCGACTTCAGAAATTAAACCAAATTAACTAGATTCAAAAAATAAGATCCAAAATCAAATGCTAAAGGTCACATCATCATACACATCTTTTTTTCATTAACACGTCTTCACCTTATCCAATTATTTCACACCAAATGTTATCAATATCCACATAACTTTCCAATGAAAGTTAAAATTTCAGTTTTTTGAACTTGAATTTCAAACTGAACATCATCAATACCTCATTTGGTGAGCTTCCTCGTGACACACACTCTGACCTGAGCACACCGGTGAGAACTGCCCATAGGTCACAGGAGAGACCATCTCCAATAATCCTACATCACCACAGTATAAAACCATAAAATATCACCACAATCTATAAAAAAACATTAAGTATAAGTCACACCAAATTCCATCACGATGAAAACTCCCTTTAGGGGCCCAAGTACAGAGAATAATACACCATAGATAATCACCTCCTGATACTCTATCTACTTCTCAAACTTAACTTCCCAAAGCTCCTTGAGAACCACCATGAAAATCCTACTGAGAGAATATTATTGGAATCAAGGATCTTGATTATATTTTTAATTAGAGAAAGGCCTAAATAGTGAGATGAGATCATCTCCATGACCATTGAACCCTACCTTCAGAGCTGCTGCCAGGTGAAGAACACTGGGAACTAACAACGTCACCATGAAAGAAAAAAAATAGAACCAACCAAACATTTGAAATAAAAAATAAACCAAAAGAACCATAAACTATCAAAAAACATCCAAATAAAAGATAAAAATGGGATCAGGTAATGAGAAACAAAAACTTGGAAGAAATGAGGAACTAAATATCAAATAAGAAGAACCGAAGAAAATGAGTGAAAGAAACCATGAAAAGAAGTTTCCACACGAAGAAGCATGCATTACCACAATTCCACAACCATAATCCCAACCCAACATGAAAAATTGATACACCCCACAAGGATGGATTCTATATATCAGGCAGGTCAACATAGCAGGGGTGAAAGGGGGGGAATCAAAACAACTCTAGAGAGCCTACACAAAACTGACCAAAAAGGGGAAAGAAGTGGGGAAAAAGGCTCAGAGTTTCTTCCACTATGATCTACCACCATCACATCCCATTTAAAGATGCTCAAAAACATGCTTAACCGAAAGTGGGGTTAGGTGTGGAGTGGAAGACCGAAATATCATAGGATGATAACCCATTGCAATGATACTAGAGTGAAGAAGATAAACCCTGGGAGGGAATAAAATCTTATAAGAAGAGAAGAAAAAGTAAAGGAAAACATGAAAGGAAGAAAAATTGAAAGAAAAAATGATCACTAAAAGACATATAAAATGAATGAAATAATCATTTAATCATTTTAAAAATATGAGATCATATAAGAGAATTTTTCTTTAACATAATAATATTTTAGCACAAATAATCATTAACTTACTCATGAAAAAATATTTACTATCCAATGTTTTTCATAAAATTTTTTATAATAAAACAAAAAGGAAAAATTCATAACAATAAGGGATTCTTATAAAACATGTAAACTCCTGAAAAAACACTTTCTTAAAAACATGCATTTTTAACCAAATGGGCATAATCCATCTATTAAAAAGATCATTATATTACATTTTGAAATCAAATGATTCCCAAGAAAACTCATTAGAATGGTTATAAAATACATATTGGTTTCATGGGGCATTATATTCATATAACCCTTATATAACCCTTATAAGTGGAATAACCATATGGTTTACTTCCAATATAATTCAATGGAAAATGTAATCACTACCCAATGTATGGAAGTGATCTCTAAGAATATCCATCATATAAGCTATATCAGAAACACCCATTTTCATGATGTATATTTTGATAACCTAATATCATAAAAAATTTCCAAGTACCATATCATGAATAAAATATCTTAATCTTTCACCTATTCCTCATAAATCCCTAGAAAAACTCTTTTGAACTCATATGCAGAACACTTCTGAATATCGAAATACCCTTTCATTTTTCAAATCTCATTTTAAAAACTAAAATACCTAGAAATAAAGTAAAGAGGGTTTTTTAATACAACATAAAATATTTTAATTGAATCCTAAAAAAATAATTGTTATGATGGTAGGAAAAGTAATTCTCATCATATAGGTTAAAATAGAATATTCCTTTTGTATTTTATAAAGATATCAACAAATTCCACATAAAATATGTAAAAATTTTAATTTTAAAATCCTTTGAAATAAATTAAATAGAGAAATAATAGTTTCCATTATAATTATTTTATATACATTTAAATATATTAAAAATATATTTTCAAAAATATAGACAAGGGAAAAGAGAGTTGAAAGGGAAAAATTAAAATAATATTTTTAAAATAAAGTCCCTTACCATGAGTGAACCTCATCATGTATATTATTTATAATACCGAATAGTAAACTTATGTTAATTATTTAATTTATTAAGAATATTTTTTAATTTCGTTTCTCCTTTGACAATGTTATAATAAATTAATCTCAAGTCAAATGTTTTGACGATATTCGTCTCATATGTCCAAGAAGACTTTGATAGGTTGTCTATGGACAAAGATATAATTTTTCCACTATATCCCAAATAATAATCATTACATGATTATCATTTTCATAAATAAATTATACTTTTAAAACCAATAATGAAATATAGATATTAAAATTTTACTATGTTACAATGATATATATGGTTGGTCATACGTACGTATGTGTAATATTTCCATTTTAGAATGATCATGATAGAAATAACTTAAGTGTTATTTTATCATTAAAATGATAAAGATATCATAAATAATATATTATTTCTTTAAATATACATATATATATATATATCATCTATGTGATGTGGTGATAAAAAATGAGTCACATCGCTTCATGGAGGTGGTAGTCCACATGCATGTGTGAATGACGTTAAAATTTTTTAGTGAATAGAAAGGTATGAAATAAAAAGATATATTATATTTTAATAATGACAAATATGTAACAAATATCACATATATACATTAAATATATCATTGAAACTATCTTTAATATGAGATTATGGAAAGAAAATTGCATTAGTTCATGAGGAAGTAGTCTTCCCTACACAAATATGATGGATTTGTTTCCAATTTAATAGAATATGGTATGGATATAGGTTATTCCATTAATATAATAACATATTAGTATTTTTAATATCTTTTTTTATTATTTCATCATAATTTAATAATATCTGAAGGTGGTAGAAGAAGAAATAAATTGACAACACATGATTAAAAACTATACCTCTTCTTGGGCCAACCTCTTAAGGTTTTCACAAAAAGATTTCATATGTGTGTTTTCTGATCAAAATAAGGCCTCTATGAAATGGGTAGTGATGTAAGGATAGTATTTGAGTAGTTATTTTCTAAAAAAAATTATGTGTGAAGATAATAGGAGGGGTGGTTCCATTTTATAAGAGAAGGGAGGGGCACTCTTAGAATTTAAAAAATTATTAAATGAATATAAATTAATTTTCATAATAAAATGGATCCAAATTTATGATATTCAATTATAAGATTATTTTGAGTATAAATCCTCCCAAAAAATAAAAATTTAACAAGTATATGTGATTTTTTTACCCATGTTTTTTTGTTTTAGTCCATGTTAACCGTTTTTAACAATTACCGTGCTATTAATATTTTTACCCTTTAGGGGTCATAAAAGTTACTTTAAATCTAAGAATGTCACATAAATAGAAAATGTTTATTGTTATAAACCAGATTATATTCAGTTAATGTAATATAAGATTTTTAGGGATTTTAAAACATTTAATAATATATGTTTTGTTATAAAATTTCAGTAATTACAATCTTGATGCTACTTATTTAATTTTACATTAAAAACATCAAGACAAATATGAAACTTGAATAAAAACCTTTAAAACATCCCAAATATTTTATAATTAAATAAATAATTTTGGAAAAAAAATCATTCAAATTATTTTACTTTTAGTATTTTTAAATCATTTATTTAATTTTCCTTTTGACTGAATGTATCTTTTCTATTAATAAAAATTGGCATTATAAAACACACAAGGATAGAGGAAGTGATGTCTAGAAAGAGAATATCCCATTAAAATGATATTAAAATTAGTCTTAAGGGATCCAATACAAAAAATAAATGATCATAGTCTCACTAGGGTTCCCTTTTCTTTCAAAAGTAGCTGTTGTAGAGTTTTCTTCCTATCATGTGTAGAAAACCTCAATTCCCTGATCAGTTCTAATACTATAATTTTTTATTGAGTAAAAAAACTATAATGTTGGACAGGTACTTCCCTGAATAAACTCTACCAGCACTTTAGAATCATATTCCCATGCCTAGACACTCATAAACCTTGTCCAAGAAGGCTATAAATATATAACACCCAATATTATAAAAGAAAAAATGACAAGAAGATTCATTAAACCAAATATATTGAGACTAAGTTTATAATGGTCGATATACCTTCATCCAATAATATTGAAGATTAAAATGGTGGTCTTATCAGTTAGTTTTAACATAATTTATCATGATTTACCCTTTTACCATGGTGATGGTTTTTTACTATTTTTGTTATTCCTTGTGATGGTAAATTATTTTTACCTTATTAAATAATAATAATTTTTGTGATTCTAAATATAGAATCCATTTTTACCAAATTAAATATCTATTAGTGGTATAGTTTTTTTTATAATTATCTTATAAAGTATGACGAAAATAAGTTTTCTGAAGAAGAAAAAATGCCTTTAAATCTATAAGTGTTTTTATACTAAGATCACATATAATATTTATTCTTATGTATTTAATTTTATAATTAATGTCAAAATGATACTTATATTAATTTAGGATCAAATTCAAAATATTATGGGACCTTTTTAGTGAAACGAAATTAGAGTTATTGAAAAATCAAAATTCTTTATTATTCATTGAAAATCAATATTTTTGGAAAAATAAAAAACAATCATATACATATAATATTGAAAATACAAATCCAAAAATGAAATTAATTTTTTAAAATTAAAATTATATAATTTGAATATTAAATTTTAAATAAAACTTTATAAGAATATATTTTAATAAATCTATTTTATTTTTATTATTAAAGAATTACTTAATATTGTTATAATGAATATAAAATTCTAATTCATTGATTCTAATAAAAATAGAAATGATTATTCATTCATTACATATGTTATTACACCAGCAATTTAGTGGCAATGCTATAATTCCCACATTTAAAATATATTATCATTTTGTTAAATCTCAATGTTGTGTGGTAAGAAATATATTGAGCTTATTATTCTTATAGACTAAATTTTTGAGTTTTTACATTACCCCCTTAATTAAATTCAATCATTTTAATATTATTATCTTAGTAATAAAGGGTTCAATATTTATCAATATTTTTTAAAAAAAACCTACATTGTATTAAGGAATAAAAAAATTTCATTGAAAATGGGAAGTGGTAAACATAAAGGCTACCCAAAATAACACATAATACAGTTGCCATATAAGGATAACATTATTTGGAAGTAAAAATATGGATATAAATGAGAAATAATGGAATTTAAGGATTAATGGAGAGTGATAGAGAATATAATCATAAGAAAATTAATGACCATAAAACTGTAAATCAGTAAGGGGTAAAGAAGAGCATCAATTCATCCAAAAAGATGTTTAAAGGAATATTTTTTTTCAAGATCACTTTTTTATAGTTGAGGGATTATTTTACTATCATGATGGAGAAAATGATAAATTATACATAAATAATTTATTTCAACTTTTGAATATTTTTTTATTAGTTATTTTGATCAGTTTCCACATCGGATTATAATGATTAATGATTAAGTTGAATTTTGGATAATTGAAGTATAGAAATAAACCTTTAATGGATTTTAATATCCATAAAAGAAGGAAAAGTTATTTCACCTATTTAAAAAAATAAAACGAGTTAATATAATACTTAATATGAATAAATTTCATTTTGAAGTAATTTATTAATTCCTAAAACAACGATAATAACACCCATGGAAATTTTATAATACTTTCACAATTAAATTATATTTTAATAAGTTCAGCATATATTATTTTATGCTTCATATAATAATTCATAAATCCTAAAAAGATAATTATCACAAAAAAATATGATTATTTCAAAGTAAAACATCAATAAAATAACCATGTTTATACTTAGAAAATATATGTTTGTCTTATTAGAGACCGCATGTTATATTATAATTAAAAATAATTACCACTATTTGTTATTTTGAAAACCACTTACACATAGTGTTAGGGGACATTTAAATATTTTTAGCTAATATAACCAAAATCAAATGAATTATTACTTAACATTGAGTATATAATCAAAGTAACTCATATCATAACATACATGATTTTATCTTCATCTATAGTAATTTCATAATCTTGGACATTATACCATATCATTTTCTAAGGAAAATTTCCCTGATTCTTGGAGAATGTTTTCACCTACTGCTCTATCTCATTACTATTGAAACATTGGGCATTGGAAGCTTCTTTCTTTCCCTTACACTCATGCACCTGATGTCCAATATATGTACACTTAATGAAAACTCTCATTCAATTTAAGTAAGTATCAAAGTATTTCTTTTCAAAATTATTACATGATGTAAATTTTAATCTTCACTTTTTTCATTTTTCAATATTTCCCTTTATATGGTGATCATGTGTTATATTTTTCTCTTAATTTCATTTAAAAATATAAGACTTGTGGAATTAATTCTCTACCTTGAGGGAAGATGATATCATACTATCACATGTTTAAAAATTTAGAGGGATTAACACCCATATAAGTCTTTTTTAGAGCATAAAAGAAACAATAAATATTAATCTCAATATTATGCATGTATTCCATAACAATTATTTCCAATATTGTAATGTTTGATTCATAATTAGAAACACATTATTTATCCCTTTTTCTTGAATTTAAAATTTTCCTTTCCAAGTAAACTGTTTTCTCATAAGGAATTTATTTTTTAATGAATATATCTTTAAAATTGTCTCATTACATACCCTATATCCCCTCAGCCTCCTTAGTAATTTCAATAAATATTCACCATCGATTAATATATCTCTTTAATGAAAACACTTATAGAATATCATTTTTACCTTTCATTGTATACAAAATATTGGGATATATTTTCAAGGGATTTGATCCATTGTTCATCTCCTAATATATTTTTAGTTTTATTAAATGATACAGGTTTATACTGTAAAAAATGGCCTGACATTATAGTATCTTACATTGAACAAATAGGTTTCTCCATACAGCCAAGATTAATACTCAATGATTTCCTTAATATCATTATAACCTTCTTAGTTCAAACTCTATAATAATTTACTTTATTATAAGGAAAATTCATATATATATTATAGGTCTTGATAAGTATCTCTTCCTTCTAATAGGAACCATTTCTGAATAATTTCTTACAATATATTAGCTGATAATATTATTAATCATTATATATAATACCTAACATGAATTAAGCATTTATGAATAATTAATCATATAATCATAAGCTTAGTTTATTTTAGAATATCTTAAAATCATAAAAAAATTAAAATCCTTCATAATGTACTATAAATAGTGTGTAAATCAGCCAAAACATATCCCTTGTCAGTGTCTATCTAGGTCTGTAGTCTTAGTCCCAATCATTTTGCCCCAATTGAAGATCGAGTTGATTTACAACTAGCCTTTTTCGGTGTTTTCCCCTTGGTATGTCGATGCCACAGCCACGTCCACTTTATAGTATCTAGAAATGGATTTAATTTCTTGTAAATCACACACTCTCTACCTTAACAAAAAATCATGATATTATCTTAAACTTCGATGTATCCCTATAATATGTCGGTTTTATGTTCTCTTATCAATATTTTCCTAAATATATTTTCCATGGGTCCTATTAAACATCCTTTGATACCAACTATAATAACACTGACCCTAGTATACATGATTCAGTGTTTACTTTATAAAGTTTACACTAGATACAGTTGATCACATCTTGATTTATTGAATAGTTTAATAGTATTGGGATACTAGGTACATAAATGGTTCTCACATGATATCTAAAAATATTAAATAAAACTTAAACATTCTTATGAGAAATTTATTATTTCTTCAATTAAATCCCATAAATCATTCATATATACCTTATTTGTATCCCACGACTCTATTCCTTCTTCCCAAGGTCAAATACCCCAACTCCCTATCCCATTACAGGCTGGTCAGTCTCTGTAATTTCCCTTATAAAATCCTTGCATGCCTTATCAACCAAAGACTGGTTGTGATGCTTCCTTCATGGATTTCTCCTGAACAACATGGCTTCGTGAGAGGAAGATCGATCCAGGGGGCCATCACCCTTACACAGGAGATAGTGAGGGATATCAACCACAAGACTCATGGATCCAACCTCACCATCAAAGTTGACATGAACAAAGCCTATGATCAGATTGAATGGAGCTTTCTTAACAGAGTCCTTGCGACGATGGGATTCTCAGAAAAGGTGGTGGACAATGTATTCAGATGCGTGAGCTCATCTTGGATGGGGATTTCTTTCATGGGAAAAACACAGGGTTTATTCAAAGCTACTAGAGGTCTGAGACGGGGATACCCACACTCTCCTAGCCTGTTCATCCTTTCCCAAGACTATCAGTGCTTCAATCAACAGAAGCATACTCCAAGGTAATCTTCTTCCTTTCCGATGGAAATATTGCCTCCCTAAAATCTCCCACCTCATGTTTTCAGACGATTCTATGATCTTCATTAACGGGGGGAAGAGATCCGTCCAGAGACTGATAGAGCTTCTGAATGACTACTGCTTCTGGAGCGGATAGGTCCTGATCAAGGAGAATAGCGTGTTCTTCATATCCAACCGCATCTCATCCCAATGTCTAGACTCCCTCAAAATAAGTCTCAATATGCAACACAGGATTTTGACAATGGAATACATGGTCACTCCCATTTCTTCTAGAAGAATGAAGATACGTGATTTCAATGGCATTTTAAGCAGGATTTCTGGGCATGTTCTCAATAGGAAGAATCAACTTCTATCATTCATAGGGAGCATTGATCTAGGGAATAGTGTCCTTTCTTCCATTCCTATTCACACCATGGCCTCTTCCAATGTGCCGAAAGGAGTCATCAAAGCATTAGACTCCATTATTTGTAACTTTTTCTGGAATGAAAAGTCTGAATGAAAGAGGCATTAGATGAAGTGGGAGAGGCTGGAAAGACCCACCCTCGAAGGGGGGATCAATTGTTAAAGACTCCATAATACTATAGAAGGTTACCATGCCAAGCTTGCATGGGAGATATTAGAAGAGTAAACCTTATGGGGTTGATGCATGTCACCTTTGATCAGAGGTAATGAGGAGGTTAGTTGTGGCCCAGCTTCCTCGTTGTGGGCCAATGTTCACCCTCTAGTTCTTTCCTTGTCTTCTTGCTCTCGCTGGATTGTCAGAATAGGGTACATCTCCTTCTGGAATAAGAACTAGGTATGCTCTTTTTTGGAATTCCCAGGGTGCCCGGTGTAAGAACCCGATTCTTATTTTTGAGGTACGGGCTTCTTCTTTTTCCTTTTCCTTAAGTGTTTTTGAGAAAATATGGAAAATGGGAAAAAATGATAAATTTCGAAATTACATGCCGTGTACTTTGTCCACACCTCATGTACTTTTGGTCGTGTTAGGATGAGTACACAGGGCGTGTAGCCTTGTCGACGACAAGGGGTGTAGGAACGGACTACATGTCGTGTAGTGGTACCTTACACGCCGTGTAGTCAGTTGGCAGGCTTGAATAGTAAGGCGGTGGAGTCGCCGCCAGCTGGGCGACAGTACACGTCGTGTACTCAGGAGTACATGTCGTGTACTCAGGTCGACGGGTGAACAGTGTGGCGGTGCCACCGAATGAACAGTTAAATGAAAGAAGTACACGCTGTGTACTCTGAAGTACACACAGTGTACTTTGTTTTTCGGCTTAAAATAGGCAGTAACCTCCTAATTTGGCAGAGGAGGCGTTTGATCCATTTTGGATCCAGGAAGGATGGTCGGGCCTTTGAATATCTTCTGGGTGTTCGTCTGGAACCTGATTCGGCTTCGGAGGATCTCGTTGGAACCGCATGGGTAATCCCTTCCTCCCCCTAAAGCCGTTATTACCAAATCTTCCCCTAACAGAAGTTATTTACGTTTGAATGGGTTTTTTTCTTTGTCAGATCTATGCCGTTCTTGGGCGTTTCTAGATTCGGCGTTTGGTTATAACATTCGTTGGCGTATAAGGTAGGTGGCTTTGTGTTTATTTTCCAACTTTTGTGCGTTTTTGTGTGTTTTCGTGCCATGAACCCATGTTGGGGTGTCATGTGGCTGAGGCCGTTTCTATATTTAATGCCTAGAATTGCATAGTTGATTAAATTGTGATAATAAAATGCTGGTTGGGATAGTTGCTTGGATCCGGAACCACCACCGGGGTGTGTTTCACTATTTAGCCATTTGGCCAGGATACTCGAGGGTATTCCTTTAAAGTAGTAATTATAGAATTTCCTTAAGAGGAATTGCTTGTTACTGCTTCTTTACCTATTGGGCATGGCCCGGTTACCTGTTTAGCCTGAGGGCATTGTTGTATTTGGCCTGAGGTCGTTGTTGTGATTAGCCTGAGGGCACTGCACTATTTAGCCCGAGGGATGTAGTATTTCGCTTGAGGGAAACCTTTCGTGCCTGAGGGATTGACTTTTGTGCCTGAGGTCGACACTTCCTATGCCTGAGGGAAACTTCTGTTATGCTTGAGGGCTATACCTATGGGTTGGATTCTGCTTACCTGAGGGTAAGGTTTTGTTTGTCTGAGGAAGTGGACTGTTTACTTAGAAATACACTATAGTGATTTATAATATTTAATGGATTAAATGAATAATAAAATGGAAATATAATTGGTAATTAGTTACTTTTTAGTACTGCTTACTTTTATGCATTTTACTACTGTACACTATTGTTGCATGCTTACATGTAGTTGGGCACGAGCCTTTGGTGGGTGCCTACTGAGATATATGTCTCACACCCTGTTTGGGTCACACTTTTCAGCCCAAACAGATTACGTTTCTATAGGTGTAGATAGGGGTAAGAGTCCCTATACAGGTACTTGACTGTAGCTGAGGAGTAGGAGGGCATGGGACCGAGCCTTGGCTCACGATGCTGCTGCCAGCTGTTTTGCTTGTTTTGCTGCACTCTGTATATTGTTGAACTGTGTTGATGTATAACATGTTCTGGCTATTTTCTTAGAACTTGAAACATGTAGCATCATCATTTATATATAATGTTAGTTATATCCACTGATTTAGTTTATTTCAGTTGTGTATGGTTTACTCCTTCCATTGTTTGTTGTATGTTTTATTTAAATTCCACTACGCTACACTTTGACAAAATGAGGGCATAGTTTCCCCACTATCAAACCTGGGCCCTCGCTTCTAGTTGGTAGCCTCTGGCGTTTAGGGAAATGTGCTTGAGGTCACGTGGTGAACTGGGGTCAGGGCACCCGTTGAGTGGCACCTAGGGCCAGGACGTTACAAAGTGGTATCAGATGATGTTTCTTTTCTTTGACTTACTATTTGGAGTCTTAGTCAGGGATAGGACGGAACGGTAGTTGGTAATAAGTTGTGCCTGGGCGTAGCTAACCTGTGTACAGGGAAAATCCAGTCTACCTCGTATTTTTCATTCTTTGGATTTTGCAATTTTACGGTTGATATGTTTTCACCGTTGGGTGACACACATGGATTGTGCTGTTTATATTTTATCTGTGGGTTCTATTTAGTTGCAACCCGATGAGATGAGGGTATTTCGTATCATGCATCAAATAGGAACATGCTAGATATCACATGCCATGCCTAGTTTCCATGCCATGTAGGTGCATTATAATTTTCATGTTGTTGTGATAGTTGATGTGCTAGAAAAGCATGTTGTTGTGATAGCTTCTTGATAAATACCTGCCTTGTGATATGGTGTTTTTGTTTGTGCCTGTTTATAGAATGGACATCAAACATTGGTTTTTGGGGAGTATGGGCCCCCATTGACCGGAATTTGGTGGATCATTGACTATTTTTTGGTTATAACACATATAAGATGTCAAACATTGATTCGTGGGGAGTATGGGCCCTCACGAGTCGGGATTTGACACTTAGGTGTTGTTTTACGGTATTCTCTGAGTTTCGGAGATGTTTCTGAGGCATACTTTCCGGAATCCCAGTATACACGCCATGTAGTATTTTTATACACATCGTGTATGTTCTTCTGTTCGGGAAGAAAAATGAACTTTTTGAGTACACACCGTTTACCTGGAGTACATGCTGTGTAGTCTCTCCCCGTGTCAAAAACCGTGTGGGCGGCAACACGAGGTAGGGAAGGGCTTGGGTAAAACACGCCGTGTAGTTTTGTGCATGCCCTGTAATGTTGACCTGGAGTCCGGTCATGTAACTAACAACACGGGTTGGTGAACTCCTTCACAGAACACGTCGTTTCAATGATGCACACGTTGTGTAGTGTGACCTGGAGACTCGACCGTGTCACTAACAACACGGGCTGGTGTCACCTCCCTTTAAACATGTCATGTACCTGTGGGACACGCCGTGTAGTTTTGTCCGAGGACAGACCGTGTGGATTTAGCCGTGTGGCTATGAAACGGGGTGTTGTACACGCCGTATACGGGTGTAACACGCCATATACGGGTGTAACATGCCGTGTAGTGTCAAGCCGAGTAGTCGGCCGTGTCACAGACGACATGGAAAGTTGGTAAAATAACACCGTACATGCTGTGTAGATATTATACATGCCATGTAGTTTTGTTGAACGGAAACCGTGTGGCATAGCCATGTAGAAGGACCTGGGAAGGGGAAGGGAAGTCATGTACACGCCGTGTAGTCATTGTACACGCCGTGTAGTCTTGTTTTTCCAATTTTGAATGCCTTCTTCCTCTTATTTCCTTGGTGGTTCCTTATCTTTTCAGTCATAATAATTTTGAATCTGAGGCGTGCTTTTGACCTTGTAGTGTCATGCCTCCTAGACGACTGAGAGTTGTTCGCCGGGAGAGCGGAGACAATTATACTCCGGAGATGGTGGGCCATGGGCTACCAGTGGATCCTCTAGTAGAGCCAGATGCGGCACCAGCTGTTATACAGGACACGGGCGTGGAGTCGCAGTTCCGTGAAGGTTTTATGCAGTTTATACAGACCTTTCAGGGAGCCCTGCAGGCTGCTACATCTATGGTTGAGCTGACTCGAATCTTCCAGCAGTAGCATCCACCTACGTTTTCAGGGGATGGTGGACCGCAGGCTGCGAAGTCTTGGCTAGGATTGATGCAGACTATTTTCGATCATCTTGAGACGCCTCCAGGTCAAAGGGTCAAGCTCACGACTTACATGTTGCGTGATTCCGCCAAGATGTGGTGGGATATTACCACCCAGTCAGAGCATCACAGGGACATGGCGTGGGAAGATTTTCAGGCAGTCTTCTATGACTTATTCTTTCCCGAGACACTGAGGGCAGATAGATCTTGAGAGTTCATGAATTTGCAGTAGGTCACTATGTTAGTGATGGAATATTATACTCGTTTTACAGAGCTTCAGTGCTTTGCACCCATGCTGGTGGGTGATGAGATGCTGAGATCCAGACGTTTTTAGGATGGTCTTCGGTATGACATCTGAGCAATGGTGAATGTCTTCAGGTTGCCTATTGTACACTCCATTGTGAACCATGCACTGATTACAGAGAGGAACCTGTGAGAATCTGGTGGTGTGGGCTAAGGTGGTTCAGCACCAGTTACTGGTACTATTTCTGTGGGCAAGAGGAAGAGAGAGATGGACTTCTCTCAGGGCGGCAGTACCAGCCAGGAAGATTCTACAGGTGGTCTGATCAGGTGCTACTAGTGTGGTAGAGAGGGGTACAAGAGACCGCAGTGTCTATAAGACCCAGTGCAGTGCCGATCTTGTGGAAAGATGGGTCATCTGCAGCGCTTTTGTACGGTGTTTCCACCAGTAGCTAGTGAGAGGGGTTTTGTGCAGACTCCGCGTGCGGGAGTAGGACTAGTGGCTTCTTACCAGTCTGGGAACTGGAATATGTCAGGGCATGCAGGCAGAGATGGTGGTCTTGGCCGTGGTAGCCAGACATGAGGATTGTAGAGGCAGCAGGGTGGGACAGCTCAAGGTAGCCAGGCTGTGTCACAGGGCCGCAGCACTGGGCAGGCATATGTCGTGCAATAGACCCAGCAGGAGCAGGATCATGGACCTTCTACAGTCATAGGTACTTTTCTAGTAGCTTCTGTCTTGTCTACAGTACTTTTTGATATGGGTGTTACGCATAGTTTCATATCTGTACCCGTTGTAGACATCCTTGTGCTCTGTGTTTCTTATTCATCTGTTATCATGACTCTAGACACTCCGTTGGGGACTAGAACGGCTGGTGTGCATCAGTGAAAGGAGTGACCCCTTGAGGTTGGTGGTTGTCACTTCCTTTGGGACCTCTATGTCTTGGAGATGATGAGCTTTGAAGTCATTCTTGGGATGGACTGGTTGGTTCCCTTCCAAGCTTTTGTAGACTGCTATCGTCGTAGGGTGTGTTTCACATCACCAAAGGGTGGAGAGTTTCTATACAAGGGCGAATGGGATGTTCAGGCGTGTCGAGCTGGACCAGAGCATCATGGGTGAGGTGGAGTCACAGCCTAGATTGCGAGCTTATATCTGGATGACCAGGTGACTTGTCAGATGGATTTCCCTCCAGTTGTCAATCATTTCATGGATTCCTTGTTGGACGACTTTTCTGGTCTACCCTCGGTGCGTGAGATGCATTTCTCTATCGAGCTTGTGCCAGGAGCAGCACCGGTGTCCATTCCTCCTTAAAGGATGGCCACGCTTGAGTTGCAGGAGCTCAAGAGGCAGTTAGAGGAGTTACAGGCGAAGGGTTTTATCCGACCCATTACTTCTCCATGGGGTTCTTCGGTCCTTTTTGCGAAGAAGGTGGATGGTACCCTAAGGATTTTCATGGATTATCGGATGCTGAAACATTTAACGGTTAAGAATCAATATCCCTTGCCGAGGATAGATGATCTGTTTGATCATCTTCGTGGATCATGAGTGTTCTCGAAGACTGACTTGAGATCCAGATATCATCAGCTGCGTGTTAGACGATCTGATATACCTCTCACAGCTTTCAGGAGTAGGTGTGGTCTATATGAGTATACGGTTATGTCGTTCGGACTGATGAACGCACCAGCAGTTTTCATGGATCTGATGAATCGTGTGTTCCATCCGTATCTTGATTATTTTGTGGTAGTATTCGTGGACGACATCTTGGTGTACTCTCGCACTCGACACGACCATGCCATCCATCTTGGGATCATATTGAGTACACTGAGAGAGCATTGGCTATATGCTAAGCTCTCAAAGTGACACTTTTGGATGGACCAGATTCACTTCCTGGGTCACATTATATTAGAGGCAGGAGTTGAAGTAGATCCATAGAAGGTGAGAGCAATAGTTTCCTGGGAGAATCCTAAGAACTTGTTTGAGATACGGAGTTTCTTAGGGATGGATGGTTACTACAGATGATTCATACAGGACTTCTCCCGCTTAGCCGCACCATTGACAGGTCTAGCTAAGAAGGGTGTGAAGTTCGTTTGGTCAGAAGCTTACAAGACAGCTTTTTAGGACCTGAAGGAAAGGTTGACATCAGCACCGATCCTGATACTCCTAAAGGAGGGGAAGAACTATACAGTTTACTGTGATGGATCAGGGATTGGGTTGGGAGCCGGTTTGATGCAGGGTGAATGAGTTGTCACGTACGGGTCTCGACATTTGAGTCCACATGAGAGGAATTACGTGACGCATGATCTCGAGTTGGATGCAATTGTTCATGCATTGCGCTGTTGGAGACACTATCTGTTGGGGGAGCATTTTGTGGTTTTCACCGACCACAAAAGCCTCAACTATATCTTTACTCAGCGTGACCTGAATCTAAGGCATAGAAGGTGGGTCGAGTACCTACAGTCCGTCGATTTTGAGCTTGCCTATACACCTGGTAAAGGTAATGCAGTAGCTAATGCACTGAGTAGGAAGACTCAGATACAGGCAGTGCAGGAGGCCAGTGGTGAGTGGCAGCTTATGGCTTTGTTCTCTGAGATGCATCTGGAGGTGCATGACAGTCAGGGGCAGACTTATCTTTCCTCGTTAGCTATGACTTCTACCCTCTTGGATAGAGTGAGGATGAGGCACCTATCTAATTCAGAAGTCCTAGTTCTACGGGAGTCGGTGGCAAGTGAGGACCCTCCTCCTGGTTGGACGAGGGGAGACGATGAGGTTTTGCGTTTCCATCGATGAGTATGGGTTCCAAGGGATATACGTGAGGAGATGATGCGGGATTTCCATGCTTCAGCTTGGGCAGTTCATCCTAGGGTTACCAAGATGTACCGAGACTTGAGGCATCAGTACTGGTGGTTTGGTATGAAGAGAGAGATAGCTGGGTTTGTTACGAGATGTTCCACCTGTCAGCAGGTGAAGGCAGAGCATCAGAGACCAGCTGGACTGTTATAGCAGTTACCCAGTCCATAATGGAAATGGGATGATGTCATGATGGATTTCGTGACAGGTTTTCCGAGGTCACCTCGTGTCAATGACGCGGTGTGGGTTGTTGTGGACAGACTCACGAAGGTATCTCACTTTTTTCCAATCAAGGAGACCTTCGGTGTGGAAGAGCTCGGAAGGCTGTATATCTGAGAGATCGTACGTCTATATGGGGTCCCTCATTCTATCGTTTCAGATAGGGACGCCCGTTTTACATCTCATTCCTGGCATAGTTTTCAGATGGCACTGGGTACATAGGTGCTTCTGAGCTTATCATACCACCCTCAGACAGATGGCCAGTCGGAGCGTACGATACAAGTGCTAGAGGACATGCTGCGCGCATGCGCCCTAGGCTTTGGGGGATCATGGTAGAAGCATATTCCTTTAGTCTAGTTTTCCTATAACAATAGTGTTCAGGAAACTATTGATATGGAACCATACGAGGCTTTATATGGTAGGCCATGCCGATCACCTTTGCGCTGGTTAGAAGCAGGTGAGGTAGCTTTACTGGGGCCACAGCTCGTTCTGAAAACATCTGAGCAGGTCCAGTTGATTCGGAAGCGAATGGCTACTGCAAAGTCTCATCAAAAGTCTTATGCTGATCGTCGCAGATGACCTTTGGAGTTCGTGGTCAATGATCAAGTTTTTCAACGTGTTTTTCCAAGGCTGGGACACAAGCGGATCAGGAGACAGGGTAAACATTCACCGAGGTATGTGGGTCCATTCGAGATTCTGGAGAGAGTCGGGCTGGTTGCCTATAGGTTGTAGTTACCGCAGCGGTACCAAGCCATGCACGACGTCTTCCACGTGTCTTAGTTGCGTCGCTACCATTTAGACCCGTCTCACACCTTTCAGCCTGAGGAGGTTGAGCTTCAGCATGATGCGTCCTTTGAGGAGCATCTGATCCGTATCGTTGACAGGAGCCTGAAGGTTCTCTGAGGTCGGTCAGTTCCTCTCGTACGGGTGCTATGGCAGCATGTCTGAGTGCAGGACGAGACCTGGGAGTGGGAGGCCAACGTATGTGCTCAGTGGCCAGTGCTGTTATGAGCTTTATCTTCTCCACCCTTGGAAGGTTAATTCGGGGACGAATTGCTATAAGGGGAGAATTTTGTAAGAACCCGGTTCTTATTTTTGAGGTACGGGCTTCTTCTTTTTCCTTTTCCTTAAGTGTTTTTGAGAAAATATGGAAAATGGGAAAAAAATGCTAAATTTCAAAACTACATGTCGTGTACTTTTTCCACACGCCGTGTACTTTTGTTCGTGTTGGGATGAGTACACGGGGCATGTAGCCTTGTCTGCGACGAGGGGTGTAGGAACCGACTACACGCCGTGTAGTCAGTCGGCAGGCTTGAATAGTAAGGTGGTGGAGTTGCTACCAGTTGGGCGACAGTACACGCCGTGTACTCAGGAGTACATGCCATGTACTCAGGTCGACGGGTGAACAGTGTGGCGGTGTCTCCGAATGAACAATTAAATGAAATAATTACACATCGTGTACTCAAAAGTACATGTCGTGTACTTTGTTTTTTCGGCTTAAAACAGGCAGTAGCCTCCTCATTTGGTAGAGGAGGCGTTTGAGCCATTTTGGATCCGAGGAGGACGGTCGGGCCTTTGAAGATTCGTCGGGTGTTCATCTTGAACCCGATTCGGCTTCAGAAGATCTCGTTGGAACCGCACGGGTAAGCCTTTCCTCCTCCTCAAGCCGTTCTTACTAATTCATCCCCTAACATAAGTTATTTATGTTTGGATGAGTTTTGTTATTCGTCAGATCTACGCCGTTCTTGGGCGTTTCTGGAGTCGGCGTTCGGGTATAACGTTTGTTGGCTTATAAGGTAGGTGGATTTGTGTTTATTTTCCAACTATCGTGCATTTTCTGTGTGTTTTCATGCCATGAACCCATGTTGTGGTGTCGTGTGGCTGAGGCCGTTGCAATATTTAATTCCTATAATTGCATAGGTGATTAAATTGTTATAATAAAATGCTAGTTGGGATTGTTTCTTAGATCTGGAACCACCCCCGGGTGTGTTTCACTATTTAGCAGTTTGGTCAGGATACCTGAGGGTATGCCTTTAAAGTAGTAATTGTAGAAGTTCCTTGAGAGGAATTGCTTGTTACTGCTTGTTTACCTGTTGTTCATGGCCCGGTTACCTATTTAGCCTGAGGGCGTTGTTGTATTTTTCCTGAGGGTGTAGTTGTGATTAGCCTGAGGGCACTGCACTATTTAGCCCGAGGGCTGTAAAATTTCGCCTGAGGGAAACCTTTTGTGCCTGAGGGATTGACTTCTGTGCCTGATGGCGACACTTCCTATGCCTGAGGGCAACTTCTATTACGCCTGAGGGCTATACCTGCGGGTTGGATTCTGCTTACCTGGGGGTAAGGTTTTATTTGTCTGAGGACGTGGAATATTTACTTAGAAATGCGCTGTGGTGATTTCTAATATGTAATGGATTAAATAAATAATAAAATGGAAATATAACTTGTAATTAGTTACTTTTGAGTAATGCTTACTTTATTTCATTTTACTACTGCACACTATCGTTGCATGCTTACACGTAGTTGGGCACGGGCCTTTGGTGGGTGCCTACTGAGATATATGTCTCACACCCTGTTTGGGTCACGCTTTTTGGCCCAAACAGATTACGTTTCTTCAGGTGTAGATAGTGGCAAGAGTCCCTATACAGGTACTTGACTGTAGCTGACGAGTATGAGGGCATGGGACCGAGCCTTGGCTCATGATGCTGCTGCCAGCTGTTATGCTTGTTTTGCTGCACTCTGTATATTGTTGAACTGTATTGATGTATAATAGGTTCTGGATATTTTATTAGAACTTTAAACATGTATAATCATCATTTATATATAATGTTGGTTATATCCACTTCTCTAGTTTATTTCAGTTTTGTATGGTTTACTGCTTCCGCTGTTTGTTCTATGTTTTATTTAAATTCTGCTATGCTACACTTTGACAAAATGAGGGCATAGTTTCCCCACTATCAGAATGGGGCCCTCGCTGCTAGTCGGCAGCCTGTAGCATTTGGGGAAATGTGCTTGAGGTCACGTGGAGAACCGGGGTCAGGGCACCCGTTGAGTGGCACCCGGGGCTGGGACATTACACCCAATGCCTTTGATCTCTTTCAAGGAAGCCCAATGCCATCCCTACATCATCAAAGCGGTGTTGAATGCGGATCACCATGATGTCTTTGATTCAATCATGTTGAATTCCAAGAAATACAGGTGTGTTTTCACTCCCTCATCCTCAGGGGTCTTCAAAAACAGAGACTTTCAAAGGTGGAGGTCATTCACAAGGCCCCTGGATCGGTGGAATGGTGTTGTCTGGTGTCGTCAGATCCCGACCAAAATGAATTTCTTGACTTAGAGGATTAGGAACCTAGAACTGGCCTCAGATGACAATATCATGAAACTTAGGATCAGTCTGGCCTCGGGATTCCACTGTTACAAGAATCAGATGGAGAAAAGCTTGGATCACCTGTTTTTCAAGACTGAATGGGCACTGAAGGTTTGGTCGTTTCTTGGGGGAGTCAGGTCTCCCAGTTCTGAGGAGACTGAGTCTGAGTTTCTGGAAAGGTGGTTTGAAGGAGCGCTAGGTTCGGAGAAGACCCGCCTTCCCCGTGCTGTCTCTTTTAATGTGGGGTGCTGGTGTATTTGGCAAGCCAGAAACCAAACCCGATATGAAGGTGTAAGACCCTCGACCAGAGCCATCTTTGCTCGCATCCGCTTACTTCTCATCTACATGTATTTGCTCATTAAGGAGTGGTAGGGGTCCTCCCCATTCCCTTGCATGCAGATCCACAATCCCTATCCTTCCCTTCCTGAGGAGGGAGGCCCTGGGAAGTTGGTTCGAGGGGATCCCCCTATAACAGGCTACAAGCTCAATACTGACGGAGCTTGCTCAGCGGGGGTGATCTCCGGAGGGGGGTTGTTAGAGATCCTAAGGGTGATGTGAAACTGGCTTTCTCCCATTTCTTGGGTAGGGGAACTTCCATCCAAGCAGAGGCTCGGGCTCTCTTCGCAGGGCTTTCATTGTGCATCCAGGAGGATGTTTCCATTTCGGAAGTGGAGGTGGACTCTCTTGTCCTCCTTAATTACCTTAAAGAGAATTTCTCTACACCTTGGTCCATTGTGTATGTGGTCAGCAAATGTCATGATATGCTTAGTCAAAACATCACTCTCTCCCACATATGGCAAGAGGGGAACAAGGTCGCGGACTATTTGGCTTCCATGGATTATCAAAGGTCCACAGACGTGCATATCTTCCCGACTAACAGTTTGAAGGCAGAATGTGTTAATTTCATCAGAGGGGATGCCCTCGGTCTGCATTACTTTAGACCTCCGTAGCTTGCTTTTTGTCCTTTTCTTCTCTTTAATAAAAATTCAATTTGGATGGATGGACTTGGATATCAATAAATAATTTTATAATGATGTAATTTATAATGCTAAACTTCTTAAACATACTGTTGAGGCCTCATAACAAGACATCAAACTTAAATGTGTGATACATATGTCTATACCAGACATTTTTTGACTTATGAGGCCTATAAATGTATATAAGGGATATGTAATTACATCCCCCACACATCACATAATAATTACAATGCATTCATCATATTAATAAACATGAAACTTACTCAACATGCCTTAATAATAAATATTTATCCATATTTGAAAAACTATCATACTAAATATCAATAATTTCCCAGTAAAAATGATCATGAGATATCTAGATAAATAATTTCCATGATATCATTATATTTTATCCCCAAAAAAATTATTTTCCCTCAAATTATGTGTACATAGATGAAAATATTTTTATAATATCACTAAAACCTTTCTCAAGGAAAATACCATTTTTATTTGGAAATCACTTAATTAAAATAAAAAAAATTATAGAATATTAAGATAATAAATATTTTAAAACAACCATTTAAATTATTTAATGTATCATCATTGAAAATAATTTTTTAGATTTTAGGAAGAGACATTAGTGCAGTAAGTATTAAAATAAATATTATATTCACACCTTATGTAAAAAGTGAATCATTCAAAAAATAACAAGAATATTCATTTAAATAATATTTATAGAAAGTAAAAATTGTGTAAAAATGAATTTAATAAATAATTATATAATTTTAAAAACATTTTAAACAAAATATATACATTTCATGAAAATATTCTTAACCGAATAGAAAAACAAAGTTTGTTTTCCTTAAAAACATTATTTTAGACTTTTGATTACTTAAAGAGAGAAAAATTAAAGGAAAACTTATAATTACTAGAAATAAATATATTAAACTAAAAAATTTTAATATATAAGTTTCATATTATTTAACCAATAGAAACTTAAACATAAACAATCAGAAATAAAGATGTGATTATTAAATAAACCTTTACCTCGGGTACAAATTTCTTCGTAAGTTATTTGAACCAACTTCATAAAAATATTAAATTTATTATACTTATATATAATAACCATATACATCATTATAATATCATAGATAATCCAATTATAACATTACATCCCCTTTTTATTCATAATTCTTTATTAAAATTATTTTTTCCAATTGTTATCTGTTTCATTTTTCATGTATGTTTCGGTCAGTAGTTTTAGTCCTTGCATATTTATCATGGATACCTCATATATAGAATTTTAATTATGATAAAAATATCATATATATTAATTATATACATATTTATAATCTCCTTTTAATGGTTGATAGAAACAATTAATCACAGTAATTCTTGGAGGTTGTAGTCCACATGTACGCATCAGCGACATTATCATTTTATAATGGGTAGAAGGGTAATAAGGTTAATGATAAATTTTATTATCACGATAATAATTATTTCATAAATAAAATATATATATTCATTATTTATATGTTTATAACAATCCAATTAAATTGGTAATTAAAAATGAATTAAACTGCTATATGGAGACGGTAGGTCATACGTACGCATGAGTGATGTTTTCTTTTTTATAGGATGTAAATGAGATGAATAAAGGTTTTTCCACCATAATAATAACATTTAATTATATGAAATATAATTAATTTATTATATAATTATGGTTATGTAATATTTTAAGTAGGTGGAATAATAAATAAAATGAAGACACTCACTTGAGAGTTATACCTCTTCTTTTGGGAACCCCCTTTTGATTAAACCATCAACCTTATAGGTTAGTCTTTTGATGAAACAAAATCATCTAGTTCATTGGTATGAATTTATGGATGGTATTTTTTATGTTTTGGATGATATATCATGCTTAATAGGTTTTTGGAAGAGAGGTTAAGTGGTTCTTTTTATAATTGGGGGAAAGGGCATGATTGGAATTACATAAAACATTTTAATAATATAAAGTCATTTTCTCATCAATGTGATGAAAAATTGTAAAAAATTAACATATGATAATTATAAGTTCAATAATTATGTTTAATAATGTTCTTTATGTTATATTTAATTTTTAACCCTTTTTTAACACTTTTAACCAATTTTACCCTAAACCATAGTGATAAATATTTAACTTGGTTACTATGAATTATGAAACAAAATTAATCTTAACTTATTACCCAATATTAATTATTTTGATTTAAAATATTTAATAAATTTTACATGATTTTACTCCTATATTTGGTAGAAATTTCTTTTTATATAAGTTCATAAACCAAAATAAAAACAGTTTTCTGAAAAATGTCTGGTTTAAGAATAAAAATAATTTTATAAAAAAATAAATAATAATGTTGATTAAAATGGAATTAATTAAATTATTTTAAATAAAATAATAAATATTTTTATATTAAATAAAAAAAACTAATGTTAACCTTGTAAATAGTATATTAAGAGATAATATTGAAAAATAGTTTTTATTTGGACATAAACATTTCTTGGAAATATAAAATGTTTAGAATATATTTCTAAGTTCAACAATATAATTTTATATGAATTATATTAATTAAAAAAAATATTTTGTTAACAAAAGACTTTCTGTGATCTTTTATTTTATTCTTATATCATTATAATGTCATAAAAAGGCCATTCTTTGTGAAATCGGTATTTTTCACTAAAAAATCAACTATTTCTGAAAGATCTGAAACATTCACCCCAAGATAACTTTTACATAATGAATTCACAAATAATATTTATACCATAAAATATTATTTTCAAAAAATATTGATATTAATTATAATTTCCACATTTAAAATAATTATCAACATTTTTGAAGAAAACATATTTTTAAGCATAAAATGAATTAACTAAAAATTGAGTAATTATTTATTATGCATTAATAAATAAGTTTAAATTATACAAAACCTTTATAAATATTTTTCATAATTTATTTTTTCATATTCATAACACTAGTGTAATGGATATTTTATAATGATCAAATTTATAATATATCATATTTCACTTAAAGCTCAATGTTGCGTGTTAAGTAAGTTATTGAGATTATTATTCTTTTAAACTAAGTTATTGAGGTGTTACATTAATATTGAACCAAAGGGAGGGTAAATATTAAGATGAATTTTAAACCCTATAAATAACTATTGAAGATTATAATTTATTGCCTTTTATAGTAAAAACATACAATCTACCGCAATATTAATTTAGGCATAGGCAATCTCATTTTAAAAGATAGATTATAAAATAAACGCTTAAAAATTTAGTAATGTTTAAATAAAATGTAATTTAAATAGATAATGTGATTTTTGATTTTTTAAATATAATTAATTACATGAAAATTATTATAGGGGAAATCAATGGTGTCTTATATACACCAAATTAATGAACATAAGTAGTGAACAAGGAACATATCTCAATAAAAGGATGTTTTAGATGAGAAACCCATACCTTGAATTCCTTATTTCTCAAGCATGCTATAAAAACTTTTAAAACAAATTTATATTTATTATAAATTCATTTTAAGGACTTATTTTAATTTTTATTACTTTATTATATTCATTTATAATTACTTATAACCTATATATTAGTCATTTCTTGATAACATCTCAATTTGGATGTTAATTATATTATTTGTTCCATGATTACTTCAATTTGGATGTTCTAGAAAATGGTCCTTAATCATGTGTTCATAACATATATAATTTTTATGGTATTTATGTAGGTTTATTTAATATATTTCATAATTACAGTGGTCATTTAGTTACAGTTCTGAAATAACTTTTTAAAATCATTTTTTTTTAATTTTGATTCAAAAATAAGAATTAATTTTTGTTGATAAAATTAATTATATAGATATTATAATTAATAAATTTAAAAAATGTATTAATTTCATCATTAATTCCACATATTACAATAATTTAATCTATATTAATCATTCATGATTGTATGGTATAACATCGTTCATGTAGGAGGTAAAATCGACCTAAATAAGAAATTATTATTAGTGATGAATGTGAAATAACATAGATTTATATTATGATAATATCATTTTTATATAACCATAATGATTTTAATATTACATAATTATAATTAATTATTAGATTTATTAATATTGTATATGACAATGTAAGTTAATGTAATGAAAAGAAACATGTTACACTGATGAAATTACTGATTCTCAGAGTCTCTTCCTAAGAAATGTAGTACTTGGGCCTCCTTATTGTGACCAAAGGCTACCAAAAACGGGATAGTACTTTAGGATAAGTAATTTTATAAGTTATTAAATATAAAATCAAAGTATAGAAGTGTTTTTAGTGGGTGTAATAGGTATCCTTTTATTAGTGAAATTGTTAGAAATTTCCATGGAATCTTAAGTTAAGTGAAGGGTGAAGATGGAATCGCATGGGAGTTGGGTAATTTAGTTAAGTAGATATTGTTTTAATAGTATTATTGACTAAAAAACCAAAAAAAAATCTTATATTAATATTTCATACCAATTTAGTAATTAAATTTTTTATCCATGTTAAATTTCCTCTTATAAATCTTTTTACATTGTTAAATTATTTACCATGGAAACTATTTTTTACTAAAAATATAAGATCCCTCCTCTTACCTAATTTAGATTTAATAATTTGAAATTTTAACTAAATTAAATCTAAATTAATGTATTAATAGATAAATTTAACTTTAAAATGAAAATATAAAGTATATATAAAAACTATTTTTATATAAAAATTAATTTTATAACGTTATGTATTCTTTTCATTATGTCATATCAGTTACCAATAATTAAATGAGTTCTAACTATTTGTTTATATTTATAAAAAATATATTTTAATTAAATAATCCTTAAAACATCATATAATTAGTTTGTTAAAATAAAAATGCATAATGCATGATAAAACCAATTTTTAGAACAATTTTTTCATTAAAAAGTAAATGATTTTATCATATTTACAACAACGAAATAATAAATGTATGAATTTTTATTCAGTTATTTATATATATAAATACATTTCATGAAATTTCATAATCCAAATATTTGAATATAAATTTTAAATAAAATCATATTATATATAATAAAAATAATGTTTTTCAAATAAAACATATTCCTTTAACAATAAATCTTTAAAAAAATTATTAATTACTCTTTAATTTTTTTTATATTTTATTGAAATATAAAACCAATAATAAATTGAATTTTATCAATCCATTTTATTGAAATCATTATTTAAAAGTAGTTAATTTAAAAAACATACATAATTGATAAAAAATATAATAAAAGGTATTTTCACAAATGAATTTTTATCTTTGTATTATATTCCAGAATAATTTATTTTTCTTGAAAACAATTTTTTTTTAAAAATATATATATATATATATAATAACATATAAATACTTTTTTATCATCTAAAAATCAATAATTTGGTAGTGTTTATATGTTTACTCATTTTATACCCAATGGTTAAATTTCCCATTATAATGATCAAATAATGATTGAATTACCCCCATTAAATTCTATGAATTTATTCAATTACAAGTTCAAAAGTCACACTTCTCATTCCTATTGTTTTCATTTAGAATTTTATAAAAATATCCATTCATGATATTTTCTTCTTATTGTAGGTTTATTTCTACAAACATTGATTTTTAAAGGTTAAATGATCTAGAGGTGTCCTAGTTGTAAATATTTTTTTATTTTATATTTATTATAACTTTTTATTTTATTCACTTTTATGTGATCTAATCATCCCTTATATATGATAATCCATATTTTTTAGTACATTTCATCATGTACATTTTTTTAATGTTCCACTATTAATGAAAAAATTATTATTAGTTTCATTCATTTCTTTTATTATTTTTCTCCTACTTATATTTTGATTCATTATAAAGAATAAAACAAGTAACTAAGGGATGTAAAATTCATAAATATATTTGGGATGTTACATTCTCCCCCCATTTATATAAAGTCAATCGCTATAATTTTAATTATCTCTTAATGATGAAAATATTTGAGGCTATCAATGAGATTTACTTTCTAATGATATATCTACATCACATTGTAAAACCCCACGGTTTGAGGCCTTTTACTATTTATAATTTTATTTTTAAGCTATGAACTGATTGTGTTTTGTTTTGGTAAGTTTCTAGTATGATTTAGGTGGTTTTGGAAGTGTTCTGAATGGTACATGGTTGGTGCAAGGTTTGGAGAAAACTTTTGGATTACCCAAATAACCATGAAATATGGAAGGGGGCTCAAATAGAGGCACATTATTGGTCCATGGTTGGATAAACCATGTTTCTTTTAAAAAAATTATAAAGTAAATATTTTCATGATTAGAATATGGTTTTCTAACCCCTGTGGCTAAATCCTGCATCCCTAGGGGTCGTCTGTAAACACCCACATAGTTGGTATATAGTTTTAAAAATAAGTGGCCAAATCAAAAGTGTGATTAATGGGAATCTAAAATTTTGATTTTACACTCGATTAATTTCCCAAAACCAAAATTATTCTCATGTAAGATAAGGATCTCAAACCCTAAGAATCATTTGGCATTTTTTGGTGATTTCCTTCACTTCGGAGTCTAATCTCATAAAATCATGGAGTGTTGAACCTATGGAATCAAATGTAATTGTTTTTATTATCATTGTTTTTATGATATTCTTATCATATCATGATAGTAACTCTGTATTGGAGCTCTCATGCCCATATATATGGGATAAAATGAGTTTAAATGAGAATCTTTTTTCACTAGTTAAAGGGGCGGTGAGAAGATACTTAATATATGAGATCATGGTATGATTCATAGATATGAACATATTGGAGTTAGGTGTATTCCCAACCACTCCATGTTTTTGATTATAAGAAGTCTTGGGTTCCCATAAGATTAAACAATTTTTAATTTATGAAAAATACTTGGTAATATTGTTTTATAAAATATATCATCATTATTGGCTTTGAAAATAAAGGTTATGAGTAACACTTACATTGTGTTTAATAAAATACATAAATGGTATTTTATTTTCAAATAATATAGTGGGTGTGAGAACTTGGCATAGATATGGGTGTGTTTGTGTACATGATTCATTTTGGGGAATTATTTTTTTGGACTTGGATGTAGTACTAAAATTAGGGTACACAATATTATACTAACGAATGACGACTTGGGTCTGGAGGGATGGGTTCTACCTACAAGTTTTTACTATTCATAAGAAATCAAGTATTGGGAATAAATTGGTTGGAAACTTTCATGGGTGTCTATGCATCTATGACTTGGGTGATGTTCATGGTGGGATTTACTTTATAAATTTTTCATTGTATCTTATTTTCTATCCTTTTTTCCCTCTCTGGATATTGTTTATATTTTTATTATTGTGATGGGCCATGTTTTTTTGATTAAAAAGTTTCAAGTTCAATAATGTCATTGGAATGATTTTTTAAAAATATTAGATATTTAAAATTTTGTTAATAAAAATAATTTTTTGATAAATTTTGTAAAATTTCTCTAGTATTATGTCTTAATTAAGGATTTAAATAGTTTTATTTAAATGGGTATTATGGGAATTAATTTATGAAAGTAAAACTTTTACTATTTGTAAATATAAAGTTGTATAGTTTTTAGAAAATTTTGTTTTATAAAAGTGGAATTTTTGAATATTGGTTTCTAAGGAGATTTTATAAAATTGGTTTATAAATGGTTTTACTAGTGTTGAAACTTTATAAGGGATTTATAGAGTTTCTTTAAATATCTTTTTCGAAAGAAAAATGATTGATGGTAAAATTTTATTTGTTTCGGAAATTCTACAACATTGAAAATGGTTTTTGGGAATGTTATATCATAATGAAGTAACTATATAAAAATTAGTGTGTTTGGTATATCTCTTAAGTCTAATGGTCATTTTATTTAATTATTGAGGATAGTTCATAAATATTAGTTTAAAATATCATTTTTAAAATAAAAATGAAATATGAAGAATTGATTTTTATTAATGAAGTTACTTATACATATTACCATTACATAATTTAAAACATGTCTTAAATTCCCCATTATTATCATGTATTCATATAATTTAAGTTATCATAATCATTCATGATGGTAATGTTATAGAATCATTCATGTAGGAGGTAAAATCCACCTAAATGATAAGATGTTATATCCAATTAATTTGTAAAAATATAGAGTTATATTATGGTAATATCATTTTTATAGAAGCACGATTATGTTAATACTATATAATTATAGTATAGAATAAAATTAAATAAGGGTGTATATAATAAGGTATGTGAATGGAATTAAAAGTAACTCATTACTTAATTTGATAGAATTTATCCATAGAGAAGAACCACTCAATGGAATGAAGGATTAAGGCCTCCTTATTGGGACTAATTGCTACCAAAAATGGTATATTACCATAAGAGAGAAACTTTTAACATTTTCTAAAGATAAAATTAATGAATATTAGTGGTTTTGAGTGAGTACAAGATAATATATTTTATAGGTGAAAATGAGGGACATTTTCTTGGAAACTTGAGTTTGGTGAAGGGTAATAACGGAATAACTTGGGAGTTAAGTGTGTTTTGTAAATAAATATTCATATGAACATTAGAATTTACTCATTAACCAAATAAAAGTTTTTAGAAATATTTTATATCAATTTAATAATTACAAATATGATCCATGTTAATTTACCCATTTTACCTCTTTTTACTTTCTTTAATTATTTTCCACATTAATTTTTTATATTAAAACATAAAATGGCCATTATTATCAAATATATCTGTTATGATTCCAATTTTTTAATACATTTATTATAAAAAAATATAAAAAATTTAAATTTAAATTTAAATTAAATCATATGTATATAAAAAAACTATTTTTATAGAAAAATAAATTTTTAAATATTATTTGTTTTTATTCTTATTTCACATAAATTAAAAAACATTAAATAAGTGATAAATTATTTTAAAACTTATTAAATTTAATTTTAATGAAATCATTCTAAAAACATGATATATTTAGTTTTTAAAAATCAAAATGCATAATGTGGAATATATTTTTATAGAAAAGTATATTTTTAAACATTAAATGCTTCTATATTATATATATATCCAATTAATAATCAATTTATACATGTTTATTCATTTATATATATATATACATACATAATATTTCATTAAATTTTACATTCTAAATTTTTTGTCATTGAAATTTTAAATAAAGAAATATAATATATACTAACATTAATGTTTTTAAAATGAAAAATATTCCTTTGACTTTGAATCTTTACATTCTTATTCATTATTTCTCCTTCATTATTTTTTATTCATTTATTAATTATTTAACTCAGCATTAATTGAATTTTATAATTACATTATATTGAAATCATTAATTTAAAAGTTATAGACTTAAAAAACTATATTTTACAAAGATAAAAATTAAATAAGTAGTATTTTCCCAAAATAATTATTAAATTTTTTTATTATAAAATCATTTATTTTATTTAAATTTAATTATTTTTAAGGAAAATATATATTTACAATATTAAAATATAATTTTATTATATAAACTTCTTACTGGAAATTCGGAACATGTAATATGTTTATAAGTATTATACCCAATGATTATATATACCTTTATAATGGTTAAATAATGGTTATATTTCCCCCATTAAATTATATAAATTAATTCAATTTTAACTTCCCAATTCACACTTCTCATTCCTATAGTTTTCATTTAGGATTTTACAAAATTCTTTATCTATTCATGGTGTTCTTTCTCATTGTATGTTAAGTTATACTAATTGTTGTTCTTAAAGGTGAAGATTATCCTGTGGATTTCCCAGTTTTAATTATTTCTTATTTGTTATCCTATTTTATTATATACACTTTTAAAAGATACAATCATCTATGTTATTAAATACATTGTTTTATATGGTCTTGCTTTAATGTTTCATTATGAGTGAGTATAATTTTTTTATTTTTATTCATTTATTATGATATTTATTTCTTAATTATATTTTGATTCATTATAATGAATAAAACAAGTAACTTAGTGAAATAAATTTCATACTTAACTTTGGGATTTTAAATTAACCCCGTTAAATAATTTTCATCCTCAAAATTTTAATTATCTTTTGTGCTAAAATAGATGAGGTTATCCATGAGATATAATATCTAATGGGATATCTACCTTATTATCTAATGTAAGACTAGGAAAATCATATTTTCCCTCATAATAAATATTTTTTGAGATTATTCATATCAACCATTTTTTCCAAATATACTTATTTGAAAGGTAATAAAACTCTTACTTATGAATTTTTTTCCAAACACATACCTTGAATGTCTCATGATTTCTAGATCAGTGTAAACCACTTATACACAATAGTTATAAAATTTTATATAGACATGATATATTTTTTATTATTCAATCATGAGAAAGATATTTTTCCATTCATGTTGATGTATTTTATATAATTTATTGAATGAATAATCCACCAAAATATTGTGGATTTCATTATATAAAAGATTCAATGGTGAGTTGTACATCTTATTTCCTGATATTAACTAGAACTAAAGGGTTAGTCTAAATAAAGATAATATTAGAGTAATATATAAAATGAATATAAAAAACTAACCTATTATGTTTTACTCTATTAAACCATGATTTCAACATATAACACTTTTAAATCAACATATGATACTTTCAATTTAATTATACCTGTATTAGTTCAACTACAACACTGTTAGATCAAACCATAACAATTTTTATTTAATATAGGTGGATTTAAGTTTTATCTTCATATCATTTTAACCATAATCCCCAAAAAAACTAAACCCCTCTCTGATACCAATGATGATGACCCATTCTCAATATACAATTATCTTACAATAATTTCATGACTAAAAAATGCATCTCATAAAAAATAAAATAAAAACATAAAACCCAAAGGTTTAGAATCGTGGGACATTTTATACATTACCATATTATTACACAATAAATATTAAATATCTTATACATTATTCTCTATAAAATATATCTTCCTAGAAATATTCCTATATATAATTTCTTAGTTAAATATTAAACATAACTAAAAATAATCACAAATGCTAACTAGGGGAAAAATAAATCAATGATCCATAGAGTATTAGATCATAAACATATGATAAAACATGAACCTGGGATAAATACTTTATTAGAAAGAACATGGAACCATACGAGTTAATCATAGGGCAGGGTAAAATGACATAGTTCATAGATGAGAAGAATTCAACCACAGAAGAATCATCATGAAATAATAACATATACCATAGAATAGAAATATGGAGACTTATGATAATAATAATGTTTCATGGAAACCTAGAAAGGGATTTTGGGACATTTATAGACATAAATAGTCTTTTAATATGTCAAGTCTCACTACTAATACCATCATAAAATTGTATATGGAGTCCCAAAACATAGTGGATTTGATTCACTCCCTATACTCTATAAACATAATAGACTAAGTTCACTCCACATTCCCTTACATGTTTTCTCATAATATATAAATCTTTAACCAATTTATTTTATGGATATATAATTTTGGGCACACTAATCATATAATGAAAAACCATACATTTGTGCACCACATTAACCTAAAAACATTCATAATTCCATCACTTCATAATAAAACCATGAGAAAGAAATGTGTTTCATAATAATAATCATAATGAATAAAAATGAATCATCTATATAATGAAAGTGGATGATTTTATTTAAATATATCCCTAGTGAAACAAATTAAATTTTAAAGGATATTGGAATGGATGAAGAACACATTATATTATTAATATAAATTTAATTATAAATTCTGAATAAACATGTATCAAATTTTTTTTAATAAAAATAAATAATTAATTAAAAGATCAATGGTTTTAAAAATATTGGAAAAAGAATCCCGAGATCTTAGGGAGGATGCTTCACAAATAATACCAAAGAAAACTGTGAGAGAAAGTGATTATATATAAAATTTTAAAAAATATTCCTTTAGAAATTTTGAAAATAAAATTAAATTAAATGTAAAATTAAATTGATTAATCGTATAATTAGTGATAATTACATTCATAAAATCATATGAAAATATTAATATGGAAGAAAAACATTACCAACCAAAAATAATAGATAGGGTTACTTCAACATGAAAGCATCATTTTGGTTCAATTATAAACCAAAGCGAGTGGAAAAAGTAAGAGAATGTGTTAAACATAGAAATAACTAGAGAAGAAGAAAATTTATTGTGTTTTACAGTGAAAAAAATATAATTTACCCAAATATAAATTTAGACATAGACAATCTCGTTTTCAAATTGATATTGGAAAAGAAACCCTTACTACTTCAGTAATGATTGAATCAAAATCCATTTTAAGAGAAAATAGGAGACAGATTATCTAAATATAATTAATTATGTGAAAATTAAGATAAATTAACTTTTTTATGTGTAATATACACCACATTAAAGAATATATGTTGTGAATAAGAATCATACCTCAATGGAAGTAAAATTCAGATGAGAAACCCTTGGCTGGGATTCCTACTTCCTTGGACATTCTATAAAACCCTATATAACCAATTTAGTATTATTATTAATTCATTTAAGAGATTTATTATCATTTTTATTAATTTTTTATATTTATTTATAATTCCATATAACCTATATATTGATCATTTTTATTAAAACTACTATTTGGGTATCAATTGTATTGTTTGTTCCAGACATAATTTGGTTTCGCAGTTCCAGTCATTGTTCCTTTTTCATGTTTTCTTCATGTCTATAACATTATAGTGTTTATTTAGGTATTTTTGATATATTTTTGAATTCTAATGATCATATATTTATATTTTATAAATAACAATTAAAATCACTTTTTGTGAATTTCGATTAAATAATAAGAATTTATTTTTATTAATGAAATTTCTTATATATAAATTTATTACAAATAAAAAATTGAAAAAAAGTCTTAAATTCATCTTTATTACCATATATTACTAGAATTTAATCTATCTTAACCATTTATGATGGTAATTTTATAGCACCATTCAGGTATGTGGTATAACTGAACTAAACAATAAAGTATCATATATAATGAATGAGTAAGAAAATTGTAACGTTCTGGTTCCAAGTGCCACTCAACGGGTGCCCCGAACCTGATTCACCACATGACATCAAGCGTGTTTCCCCAAATGCCAGAGGCTGCTGACTAGCAGCAAGGGCCCAGCTCTGATAGTGGGGAAACTATGCCCTCATTTGTCAAAGTGTAGTGCAGCAGAATATGATATAAACATACAACAACAACGGAAGAAAAATTCCATACAAATTTAATAGAACAACTGCAGTAAAAGATAACCAGCCAGATATATAGATATGATGCAACGTGTATCAGGTTCTATGAAAATAGCCCGAACATGTTACATAGTTGTACAATACAATACAGGGTACAATAAAGAAAACACAAAACATCTGGTAGCATCGCAAGCCTAAGCCCGATCCCATGCTCCCCTACTCCTCAGCAGCACTCAAGTACATGTATAAGAACCCTTTCCCTTATCTATTCCTGCAGAAATGTACTCTGTTTGGGATGAAAAGCATGACCCAAATAGGGTGTGAGAAATATATCTTAGTAGGCACCCACCAAAGGCACGTTCCCAACTGGGTGTAAACATGCAACAACAGTGTGCAAGAGTAAAATTCAACAAACTAAGCAGTACTCAAAAGTAACCAACTTACCATTTATATTGCCATTTAATTATTCATTTAATCCCTTTAATATTAAGAAATTACCACAGTGAATTTCTACGTAAACAGTCAGTCTCCAAAGACACTCAACCCTTACAATCAGGTAATTAGGAACGGAACCCATAGGTATTGGCCCACGGGAAGAACAGATGTTTGCCCTCAGGCATACGTAGTGTCACCCTCAGGCACATATTCTATTTCCCATAGGCATAGAATAAGTTTCCCTCAGGCTAAGAGATCATTTCCCTCAGGCTAATACAGTCATTCCCTCAAGATATAGTAAAACACTACCCTCAAGAACAAGTAATCGAGAAATTCCCAACATATAAATAAGAAATTTACATAAAATTCCTATCAAGGTAAAGTAATGCATAATTTAAACATGGCATACCCTCAGGTATCCTGGCCAAACGGCTAAACAGAGGAACACACCCCCGGGGTGGTCCTGGATCCAAGCAGTGATCCCAAACAGACTTTTAATTTCACATTTAATTACCTATACAGTTCTAGGTATTTGAAATAGCCATGGACTCAGCCACACGACACTCCAAATATTGGTTCGTATCTCAAAAAACCCAAAAAACGCACGACATTTGGAAAAATAAACACCAATCCACCTTCCTTTAACACCAACGAACGATATACGTGAACGTTGATTCTAGAAACGCCCAAAAATGTTGTAGAACTGAGGTAAAATAATTCTCATTCAACCTCAAATAACTTCCATTAGAAGAATAATTGGTAAGAGACACAATAGTAGTTGGAAGCTCTTACCTGTGCGGTCCCAACGAGATCTTTCGAGGCGGAAACGGATTCCTAACATGCGCTTGGCAGATCTATAAAACTTCAGCCTTCCTCTCCCGATCCATCTTCTCATTCTAAGCCTTCCCTATGAAAAGGGGAGGCTACTTCCCATTTTAAGCGAAAAAAACAAAGTACACAGCGTGTAATTCCCATTTTTTTATTGTTCCTCTGGCGGATTCCTGCCAGCATGGCACTGTTCACTTGCTGACACGACTACACGGCATGTCTCCTTGAGTACACAACGTGTTCTATCACCAGTTGGTCACTGCATTACTATTTGTCTACCAACTGACTATACGGCGTGTAAGGGACCACTACACGGCGTGTATGTGGTTCCTACACCCTTCATCGCCGACACGGCCACACGCTGTGTGTACTCATCCCACACGGCCAAAAGTACACAGCGTGTGGAAAAGTACACAGCGTGTACTTTCCAACATTTGGGACTTTTTCCCATTTTCCTTATTCTCTCAAAAACACTTATGAAAAATGAAAAGAAGAAACTCGTACCTCATAAATAAGAACTGGGTTCTTACAAACTTCCCCCCTTAAAGAAATTCGTCCCTGAATTTCCCTTCCAAGGGTGGCGAAGAAAAAGCTGAGAATAACTCTGGCCACTGAGCACGTACGTTGGTCTCCTACTCCTAGGTTTCGTCCTGCACTCGGCCATGCTTCCATAGCACTCGTACATGAGGAACTGACCGGCCTCTGAGAACCTTCGTGCTTCTATCAACGTTACGAATCAGATACTCCTCAAAGGATGCATCAAACTGAAGCTCAACCTCCTGAGGCTGAAAGATGTGAGACAGGTCTGAATGATAGCGGCGCAACATAGATACATGGAAGACTTCGTGCATGGCTCGTTACCTCTTTGGTAACTGCAACCGATAGGCAACTGGCCTGACTCTCTCCAGAATCTCAAATGGCCCCACATACCTCAATGAAAGTTTACCCTGTGTCCTGATCTGTCCATGTCCCAACCTCAGCAAAACATGTAAGAAAACTTGATCCCTGACCACGAACTCCAAAGGTCGTTTACGGCAATCAGCATAAGACTTCTGACGAGACTGTGCGGTATCCATCCGCTTCTGAATCAACTGGACCTGCTCAAAAGTCTCCTGTACGAGACGTGGTCCCAGTAAAGCTGCATCACCTTCCTCTAACCAGCACAAGGGTGATCGGCATGGCCTACCATATAAATCCTCGTATGGTGCCATCTCAATAGTTTCCTGAAAACAATTATTATACGCAAACTCCACTAGGGGTATATCCTTCTCCCAAGATCCCCCAAAGTCTAGGATGCATGCATGCAGCATGTCCTCAAGAACCTGTATCGTATGCTCTGATTGGCCATCGGTCTGAGGGTGGTAAGTTGTGCTCAGAAGCACCTGTGTACCATGTGCCCTCTGAAAACTCTTCCAGAAACGAGACGTAAAACGGGCATCCCTATCTGACACAATAGAACGAGGAACCCCATTAAGACATACGATCTCTCGGATATACAACTTCATGAGCTCATCAACACCGAAGTCTCCTTGATCAGAAAAAAGTGAGATACCTTCGTGAGTCTGTCCACAACAACCCACACGGTATCATTGACTCTAGGTGACGTCGGAAACCTAGTGACGAAGTCCATCACGACATCATCCCATTTCCACTCGAGGATGGATAACTAATGTAACAGTCCAGCTGGCCTCTAATGTTGCGCATTCACCTGCTGACAGGTGGAACACCTCGTAACAAAACCAGCTACATATTTCTTCATACCCGGCCACCAGTACTGAAGTCTCAAGTATCGGTACATTTTGGTAACCCTGAGATGAACTGCCCAAGTTGAAGCATGAAACTCTCGCATCATCTTCTCGTGTATATCCCCTGGAACCCATACTCATCTATGGAAACACAGAACCTCATTGTCACCTATCGTCTGACCTAGAGGAGGGTCCTCACTTTCCACAGACTCCCGTAGAACTAGGCCTTCTGGATCAGATAGTTGTCTCATCCTCACTCTATCCATGAGGGTAGAGGTCACAGCTAATGATGAAAGATAGGTCTGCCCCATACTATCGTGCACCTCTAAATGCATATTAGAGAACATATCCATAAGCTTCCACTCACCACTGGCCTCCTACACAGCCTGTATCTGAGTCTTCTTGGTCAGTGCATCAGCTACTGCATTACCATTACCAGGTGTGTAGGAAAGCTCAAAATCAAAAGACTGTAGGTATTCGACCCACCTTCGCTACCTCAGATTCAATTCATGCTGAGTAAACATATAATTGAGACTTTTTTGGTCGGTGAAAACCACAAAATTCTCTCCCAATAGATAATGACTCCAACAGTGCAACGCATGTACAACTGCAGCCGACTCGAGATCATGTGTTGGGTAATTCCTCTCATCTGGCCTCAACTGCCGAGAACCATATGCAACAACTCGATCGCCCTGCATCAACACTTCTCTTAGCCCAATACCTGATGCATCACAGTAAACTGTATAGCTCTTCCCTTGCTCTGGGAGTATCGGGATCAGTGTTGATGTCAACCTTCCTTTCAGGTCCTAAAAGGCTGTATCCCAGGCTTCCAACCAAAACAACTTCACACCCTTCTTAGTCAAACCCGTCAATGGTGTTGTTAAGTGGGAGAAGTCATGTATGAAGTGTCTATAGTAACCATCCAGCCCCAAGAAACATTGTATCCCAAACACGTTCTTAGGATAATCCCAGGAAACTACTGCTCTTACCTTCTCTGGGTCTACTACAACTCCTCCCACTGAGATGATATGACCTAGGAAGTGTATCTGATCCATCCAAAAGTGGCACTTTGAGAGATTAGTATATAGTTGATGCTCTCTCAGTGTACTCAATACAATATCAAAATGGGTGGCATGGTCGTGTTGAGTGTGAGAGTACACCAAGATATTATCCATGAATACTACCACAGAAGAGTCCAGATAAGGATGAAACACACGATTCATCAAATCCATGAATACTACTAGCGATTTTGTGAGTCTAAACGGCATAACTGTATACTCATAGAGACCATACCTTCTTCTGAAAGCTATGAGAGGTATATCAGATGGTCTAATCTGCAGGTGATGATATCCCGACCTCAATTCAATCTTCAAAAACACTCGTGCTCCATGAAGCTAATCAAAAATATCATCAATCCTCAGTAAGGGATATTGGTTCTTAACCATCAATTGGTTCAACTTCCGATAATCCTCACAGAGTCTGAGGGTATTTTCTGCCTTCTTTGCAAAAAGGATCGGCAAACCCCAAGGATAAGTACTAGGTCAGATGAAACCTTTTTACTGTAACTCCTCTAACTACCTCTTGAGCTCCTGCAACTCGGGCATGGCCATCCTATAAGGAGGAATGGACACCAGTGCTACTCTTGGAACAAGCTCGATAGAGAAATCCACCTCACGCTCCATATGTAGACCGGAAAATTCATCTGAGAAGACATCCCTGAAATGATCAACCACTGGAGGGAAATATGCCTGAAAAGTTCCCTGATCATCCAGATATAAACTAGCAATATGGGCTGTGACACCACCTCACCCACAATTCTCTGGTCCATCTTGACTTTCCTTAACATCCCGCTCGCCCTTGTATATGAACTCTCCGCCCTCTAGTGACATGAAACTCACCCTACGATGATAGCAATCTACAAAGGCTTGAAAGAGAACCAATCACTCCATCCTGAGAATGACGTCATAAGTCATAATCTCTAAGACATAGAGGTCCCAAAGAAAGTGAAACCCACCAACCTCAATGGGGCACTCCTTGCACTGACACACACACCAGCCGTTCTAGTCCCCAATGGAGTGTTTAGCGTCATGATATTAGAAGAAGAAGAAATTTTGAGCCCAAGGCTCTCCACAATGGGAACAGATATGAAACTATGTGTAACACCCGTATCAAAAAGTACTAAAGATAATAAAGAAGAAATTATAATAGTATCTATGACAGTAGAGGTCTGGGATCCTGCACCTGCTGGGTCTGTTGCACTGCATATGCCTGCCTAGTGCCGCGACCCTGTGACACAGCCTAGCTACCCTGAGTTGTCCCGCCCTACTGCCACTGAGATCCTGGTGTCTGGATACCATGGGCACGACCACCATCTCTACCTGCACGCCCTGACGTATTCCAGTTCTTCGACTGGTAAGAATCTACTGGTCCTGCTCCAGCACGCAGAGTCTGCACAGAACCCCTCTCACTAGCCATCAGTGGAAACACCCTACAAAAGCACTGCAGATGACCCATCTTGCTGTAATATCGGCACTCCACTAGATCACGTGGACACTGCGGTCTCTTGTGCCCCTCCTTACCACATTGGTAGCACCTGACCTGACCACCTAAAACATCCTTCTGGCTAGTACTGCCACCCTGAGAGAATTCCATCTGTCTCTTCCTCTTACCAGTAGAAATAGTACCAGAAACTGGTGTCGAACCGCCCTAGCCCACACCACTAGCTTCCCACAGGTTCCTCTCTATAATCAGTGCCTAATTCACAATATCATGTACTGAAGGCAACCTAAAAACATTCATCAGTGCTCAGATGCCATATCGAAGAACATCCTTGAAGCGTCTGGCTCTCAGCATCTCATCGCCCACTAGAACGGGTGCAAACCATTGAAGCTCGGTGAAACTAGCAGAATGATCCATCACCAACATAGCGCCCTTCTGTATATTCATGAACTCTCAAGCCATATCTTCCCTCAGCATCTCTAGAAATAATAAGTCATAGAAGACTGCCTGAAAATCTTCCCACGCCATGTCTCTGTGATGCTCTCTCTGGGTGGTAACATCTCACCACCTCTTGGAGGAATCACGCATCATATAAGTCGCAAGCTTCACCCTCTACCCTGGAGGCATCTCAAGATGCTCGAAAAAAGTCTCCATCGATCCTATCCAAGACTCCGAAGCCTGTGGTCCACCATCCCTTGAAAATATATGTGGATGCTGCTACTGGAAGATACATGTCAGCTCAGCCATAGATGTGGCAGCTGACTGTGCTCCCTGAAAGGTTTGCATAAACCGTATAAAGCCTTCATGGAACTGCTCCTCTACGCCTGTGTCCGGTATAACAGCTGGCTCTGCATCTGGCTCTACTGGAGGATCTACTGGTAGCCCATGGCCCACCATCCATGGAGTATAATCGTTGCCTCTTTTCTGGCGAACAACTTGTGGTTGTCTTGGCGACATGACTCTACAAGGTTAAAAACACACCTTAGAACAAGATTATCAACGACCGAAAATGAAGAAACCAAAAAGGGAACAAAAGGAAGAAGTCATTTCAATATTTTCAAAACAAAACTACATGGCGTGTATACTGACTACATAGTGTGTACATGACTTCCCTTCCCTGCCCGGGTCCTTCTACACGGCTCCCGTTGAACAAAATTATATGGCGTGTATATAGTTTAAAAGGCGTGTATGGTGTAATTTTCCAACTGCCCGTGTCATTTGTGGCACGGCCGACTACTCGGCTTGACACTACACGACGTCTTATACCCGCACATGGTGTGTACACCACCATGTTTCCCAGCCACATGGCTAACTCCACACGGTCTGTCCTCGGACAAGACTACACGGTGTGTCCCACAGGTACACAGCGTGTACTAGACGATCTCCGCCGACCCGTGTTGTTAGTTACACGGCCGGACACATGGCTCACCCTACACGGCGTGTTTGACATACACAAGGCGTGTACTCGAAGGGATTACACCGACTCGTGTTGTTAGTTACATGGCTGGGTCCCTAGGTCAGACTATACGGCGTGTTCCATAATGGACATGGCGTGTATGTCTTAAGGTTTCCTCCGCCCATGTTGTTAGTTACATGGAGGACATCGAGTCAACACTACACGGCGTGTACATAATCTACACGGCGTGTTCTCCCCTGCTCTTTCCTTCCTCATGTCCCTGCCTGCATGGTATGTGACACTGGAAGAAACTACATGACGTGTACTCAAAAAGTTTTCTTTTCTTCCTAAACAGAAGAACACACAGCGTGTGTCCGAGGAACTACACGGCATGTGTACTGGGTTTCCGGACAGTATTCCTCAGAAACTTCCCCCGAACCTAGAAAATACCGAAAACAACACCTAATTGCCAAATTTCAATCTGTGAGGGCCCATACTCCCCACGAATCAATGTTTGACATCTTATCTATCTTTTAACAAAATAAACAGCCAATGATCCACCAAATTCCGGTCAATGGGGGCCCATACTCCCCAAAAACCAAAGTTTGGCGTTCATTATATAAACCGACTCATACAAAATACCCTATCACATAGAACATATTTATCAAGCAGCTATCACAACAGCATGATTTTCTTCGCATGACAACTATCACAATGACATGAAATTTCTAATGCACCTACATGGCATGGAACTATGTATGGAATGTGATTTCTATCATGTGCGTAAATGATGCATGAGATGGCATACCCTCATCTCATCATGTTGCAACTAAATAGAACCCATGAATAAATTATAAACAGCATAATCACAAGTGCATCACCCAACGGTGAAATCAAATCAACTGTAAAATTGAAAATTAGTAAAATTGAAATACGAGGTAAATTTGTATTTCCCTGTACACAGGTTAGCTACTCCCAGGCACAGCTTATTACCAACTACCATTCTGTTGTATCCCTGACTAAGGATCCAAATAGTAAGTAAATGAATAGAAACTCCTCTGATACCACTTTTTAACGTTCCAGTACCAGGTTCCACTCAATGGATGCGCCGAACCCAGTTCGCCACCTAACCTCAAGCGCGTTTGTCCAAATGCCAGAGGCTGCCGACTAACAGTGAGGGCCCAGGTCTGATAGTGGGGAAACTATGCCCTCATTTTTCAAAGTGTAGTGCAGTAGAATATGATATAAACAAACAACAACAGTGGAAGAAAAATTCCATACACATTTAATAGAAAAACTGCAGTAAAAGATAACCAGCCAGATATATAGATATGATGCAACATGTCTCATGTTCTAAGAAAACAGCCAGAACATGTTACATAGCCATACAATACAATATAGAGTACAACAAAGCAAACACAAAACAGTTGGTAGCATCCCCAGCCTAAGCCCAGTCACATCCTCCCCTACTCCTCAGCAGCACTCAAGTAGCTGTATAAGGACCCTTTTGCTTATCTATACCTACAGAAATGTAATATTTTTGGGCCGAAAAGCATTACCCAAATAGGGTTTGAGAAATATATATTAGTAGGCACCCACCAAAGTCCCATCCCCAACATGGTGTAAACATGCAACAACAATGTGCAAGAGTAAAATGCACCAAACTAATCAGTACTCAAAAGTAACCAACTTACCAGTTATATTTCCATTTAATTATTCATTTAATCCCTTTAATATTAAGAAATTACAATAGTAAATTTATAAGTAAATAGTTAGTGTCCACAGACACTCAACCCTTACCCTCAGGTAATCAGGAATGGAACCCATAGGTACTGGCCCATAGGTAGAATGGATTTTTTCCCTCAGGTGTACGTAGTGTCACCCTCAGGCATAGAGTCTATTGCCCACAGACATGGAAGAAGTTTCCCTCAGGCTAAGAGATCATTACCCTCAGGATAATATAATAATTCCCTCGGGCTATAGTAAAACACTGATCTCAGGCATAAGTAATTGGGTCATGCCCAACATATAAACAGAGAATTTACATACAATTCCTCTCATGGTAAAGTAATGCATAATTAAAACATGGAATACCCTCGGGTATCCTGACCAAATGACTAAATAGAGGAACGCACCCCTGGGGTAGTCTTGGATCCAAGCAGCGATCCCAAACAGCATTTTAATATCACATTTAATTACCTATACAATTCTAGGTATTTAAAATATCCATAGCCTCAGCCACACGACACCCCAAATATGGGTTCATAGCTCAAAACACACAAAATGCAGGACAGTTGGAAAAATAAACACCAAGCCACCTACATTTAACACCAACGAACGATATATGGGAACATTGATTCCAGAAATACCCAAAAAAATCATATAACTGAGGTAAAATAATTCTCATTCAACCTCAAAGAACTTCCCTTAGAGGAAGAATTGTTAAGAGACACACCAGGAGAATGAAGCTCTTACCCGTGCGGTCCCAACGAGATCGTCCGAGGCGGAAACAGATTCCTGAAGTGCGCTCGGCGGATCTCCAAAGCTCCGGCCTTCCTCTCCCAAGGCCTCTTCCCGTTCTAAGCCTTCCCTATGAACAGGGGAGGATACTACCCATTTTATGCAAAAAAAACAAAGTACACGACGTGTACTTCCAAGTACACTGTGTGTACTTCCCATTTTTGAACTATTCCTATGGCGGCTTCCCACCAGCGTGGCACTATTCCCTTACCGACATGACTACCCGGCATGTCTTCTTGAGTACACAGTGTGTTTTGTCGCCCAGCTGGCCACCGCCTTACTATTTGCCTGCCGACTGACTACACGGCATGTAAGGGACCACTACACGGCATGTATGTGGTTCCTACACCCTTCATCGCCAACATGACCACACGCCCTATGTACTCATCCCACATGGCCAAAAGTACACGGCTTGTGGAAAAGTACACAGCGTGTAATTTCCAAAAATTGGGACTTTTCCCTATTTTCCTTATTCTCTCAAAAACACTTAAGAAAAATGAAAAGAAGAAACTCGTACTTATGAAATAAGAACCGGGTTATTACAAAAATGTAGTTATATTACGATAATATAATTTTTATAGAAGAATTATATTTTCAATATTTTATAATTATTGTTAATAATTATTTTTTTAATTACAGAGATGATAAAGTTAGTGAATGGAATGAAAAAAAACACATTACTTACTTTTACATAATAAATCCTAATAATTTATTCCTATTAAATGAAGGAATTAAGCCTTATTATTGTGACCAAAGACTACTAAAAATGGGATAGAAATTTATTTATTGTCCCAGAAATATTTGGTCTATTACTTTGTGACAATCTGGTGTTTGAAGTGTTCTGGGAGGTCATGGTGACTTATTTCAACACATTGCAAAATTTCCATGTTTTTTTCAATTTTCTAATGATAGATCATCCCAACGGTGACTCATGATGGTGACTTACAATGATGACTCAAGATGGTGTCTCACAACGGTGACTCGTGATGGTGAATCATGATGGTGACTTGTGACAGTGACTCGTAGCGGTGACTCGGGATGGTTACTTTCAATGGTGACTCATGATAGTGACTCGCAACGGTAGCTCACCAATGGTGACTTTCAATGGTGACTTATAGTGATTACTTTTGATAATAACTTCTAAAGGTATCTCTCCAATAGAGAATCACATATGTGAATCATAATAGTAACTGACACTAGTGACTCGCATAGGTGACTCGCAATAGTGACTCTTCTAATGGTGAATCATTCCAACTATTTTCATTTTTTTCCAGTTTTTCCCTTTTGATGACTTTCATTAATGTAAAATGATTTTAATATCATATTTAAGTGGTTTTGGATCCATTTTAGTGTCTATCAGTCATATCATTAAATTTTTAATAGGTAAGTCTCTTCTAATTAGTCAAATCACATAATCGTGACTGGATACGACTTTAATGGATAATTAAAGATGTATCTAAACCATGGATTTGTTTTAGATCTTCCAAGGTCCGAAACACATTTCACCTTGTTATTTCTTTATTGTTATCTCAGGGTTCAGGTCACCTAGAAACTTTCTATCCATATGAGTCATTCCATTGTGCTACACCAGTTGGTTTGTGTTTTCCTTAGAGTTTCTTGCTACATATGTGCCCCTTTCTTACTGCAATCAAGAAGTGTCAATCACCTTTTTTTAGGTAGGTTTTCCTTCATATTTATTAGTTGTGAATCATGTGGGATGGTTATATGGATGTATTATTTATGAAAATAGATGATCCATGATTAATAAAGGTAACTGAATCGGTTTTAAATTAACAAATAGGGGGTTGGGAATGTAATGTTTTTTTACTATGTTATTATTTCCTTTTATGATATTATGTTCTATATGGGATCGTTACCCACTAAAACTCATAGTTTTCGATGGTCCTTGTTTTCACATAGATTAATGACTCTGGAATACATGATGTTTAGTTTTCTATTGAACAATTGTTATGGAATCGGTTAACCACGTACACTCGGCTAATAAATGTATGCCCTAGGATCAAACTGTTTATGTTATAAACCCTAAATTGATAAGTGAAAATTGAGTGATGAATACCTTATTAAATTGAATATTCCTTTCCTTGGTTCTTATGGTGGTGTGTTTTGTGTGGTATTGATCTAACTTTTTCTATAGTAGGGTTGTGGGAATGGATATGGGATGTGGGCTGTGTAAAGGAATCTCAGGTTGAAAAATTGATTGATTGTGGAATAGATGAGAATTGTTATATAGTAGGGCTATGATTTGGTAATGCGGTGATGGGTAGTTTTGTTTCTTGTTAGGTGATGTTCTTGGTAGTTTCCCAAATTTTAATGGAATATATGAATAAATTATTTTTTAATAAAGTTTTGAACTGGATTGGGTTGGTTTGATTAACATAATTAATAATTGATTTGTGAATAAATATTGGTAATGGTTTAAAAAATTGTTTAGGAATTGGAAAGAAGTTTTGGATTTTTGTGTGTTTACTGCATTATAGGTAGGAGAGAAGTTAGTAGTATTGTGAGATTTTTGTTTGTTTTATAACCCATAGGTTATGCAGGAGTGTTTGGTATTATATATATGTGTGTGTGTGTACATATTTTTTGATTTCTATATACACCCCACCCTAGTTGAGCACTATGTGCAGAACACCCCCATATTCATGAGGTAGGGTGTATTTCCCAAGCATCCTAGTAGAAGTATGGATGGAAGGACACTCTCTCTTACCTTCTCCATCTTCCAGTCTGAGGTAACCCAAGATTCTTTGGGTAGGTTTTGGTTTGTGGGGCCTAGGTGTTTGGGGGTGAGTCGTGTCTTCCCAGGTGTCTTCGGGATGAGATGTATTATGATTTCCCAAGTATTTTTAGGATGTGATGTGGTATGTGTAACAAGTTTCTATGGGCGGGATGTGATGTGGTATGGGTCCCAGGTTTCTATGGGTGGTTTTTGATATGTCTCATGGCCTCAGTGATGGGACAATGAGTGGTTGTGAGGCCCAGGTGTGTGTGGGAAAGTTGTGATGTGGTGGGTTCGGGACAGGTGGAAGTGTCATGATTTTTTTCATTAGGTAAGAGAGTCTAAACCATTGGGAAGTGGTGTGGGGTACCCTATCATTGATGTTCTTATTATATTACTTTACTTGACATTATTTATTTGGTGATCATGTCTTGGTTAGGTTGGGGTGGTTAGTACACCTTCTTAGGCATTTTTTGGTTCTTTTGTTTTCTCATAAGGGATTTAGTATGCTTCTTTCACATGTGCATGAGAGACCTTGGTTTTCCTACTAAGTAAACTTTTATGCTCACCCAATGTATTTAAAACTTTTTTAAGGTTTCCATGAAGACTTGGCATAATATGCCAGAATTATTTTCTTAGATCTTGACAGTTGTTGTGTCGCTTCCTAGCTATACTTTTTTATTTAATTTGGGGGGTTTTGTTTTTTATGAGTTCTTTTTTTAAACAGGCATGTGGGATATATTTGGATTTCTTATATATATATATATATATATATATATATATATATATATATATATTGGAGTTTTTTTGGACAAAACATCTTATCTCCTAATATTGTTTCTTTAAAAAGGGTCATGCCTCCCATTTTGTGAGACTTTTATACCCTTGGGGTTGTTCGTCACCCTAGGGCCTACTTGAGGTTGGACATGGATGTCATTATCTCACATTCTTCACTGCCGGCCTAGGAGGTGTGTCTCTAGAGGGAGGGAGTCCTGATAAAATGGTATTAGAGGTGATGGTTGAGAGATAGGATGGAGTTTGGAGTTAATCATAGTGAGTATTTAATTGGTTGGTATGGAAATAGTGCCATGTGATCTTGGTGTGTGACATAGACCAGAGTATACCATATAAGACATAGGATTTTTGGGCCCCCCTTGATTTGACACAAGGACTCTAAGCCAAGCTAATGACCAAGTGATGCTACACCATTTATAGGATAGAGAACTAGGAAAGGTACATGCATCATAATGACTTAAATTCTTGTCTGAGTTGGGTGGTTTGGGGAAGATTAAAATGTATAAGATTCAAATAATTAATTAAAATAAATCTTAAATAAAATTCTATACTACTTGGACTTAGGAAGTCCTTATTTACCTTTCAACTATGGCACCTAGTCTTTATCCACGTGTGGCTCAAGCAGTTGAGGATCATCAATTTGATCTGATTGATTAGTGGAGGGTTGATCCAGTGGAGAAGGACGACTAGTGGTAGAGAATGTTATGTGATTTCTAGCAGTAGACCTTGGTAAAGGATAAGGTTAGTTTTTTAGACATGGATATGGAGAGTTGGCTCAAAGATCTTGAGATCCCCTTTAGTTTGATCTAGACTCCAATATAGTACTAAGTTCCATTGGTGATTAGTCATATATGGGGAGATACACGTTAGTGGTGGATTCTTTATCAGGGGGAGAGGAATGAGGTAGACGTGTTGTGGGTCGAAATTCTAAAGGCATTTTAGGGGGAGTTTCGTTCATTGACTATGATGGTTGAGAAGAGGCAGGAGCTACTATCCCTTAAGTAGGGTAGTATTTCATTACAGGAACTTGGGATAAGGTTCTAGGATCTTCATCGCTTCTCCCTAGATCTCTATTTGGATGTGGAGTCCAATGTCAGACTTCTTGAGGAGTCCTTCCACCCTTTTATCCAGTATGATGTTACTCCTTTTACATTTCCAACATATCTGTAGGTTCAGAAGAAGGTGGAGGTAATCAAGAGGATGCACTCACAGGGAGGTCTACCATGAGGAGTGATCCTATAGAGTCCTTAGAGGGGAAAAGTTGTCAGTAGTAAGTTTCATGTGACGGGAACTTCGAGGTTTCGACTGGCATGGAGTCAACCTAGGTAGTTTCCCTTCGAGACTTCTGTTTATAGTGGTTCATGTACCCTTTATGTGGGTGTTGGGTTGAGGTGTTTCTTACATGGGGTCCACAACATCTTTAGAGTCAGTGCCTAGTGTTTTATTGATCTCATTTTGGTGGAGGAGGATAGGTTCAGTTCCATCCTCAGTAGCGGTTTCTTGTCAAGAAGTTTTAGCTGCAGGGACAACAGGATTTTGCTCCGCCAATGGGATATGGAGTAGGTAGGGGCCAACCTTAGGGTGTTCCTTAAGTACCTTGACATAGGCATGGTCATAGAGGTTTTCATCATCAAATTGGTAGAGGTGTTGGGTGTGGTCAATTACACACAACAAAGAAAGAAGTCTTGATAAGATCAAAGATTGTTAGAGGTACGATCAGCTTCTTTAGTAACCTTTGTTGTGATTTGTTTGATTCAGGATATTCAGACTCCTTTTTTCACCAACTATATCCCATGATCTAGGGCTAGATATAGATAAGCTTCTCATACCCTTGGGGTTAAGTATGAGAGTCAGAGGTTAGACCAAATTTTTTGATATGTGTTGGGGATGTTGATTGATGATGGGACCGCAACAATCCCATGGGGATATCTTCTTTCTACATATGTGAACATACGATGTCATTCTCGGTGTTGACTGGTTATAATCCATTCATGAATTTATCAGCTACTTACATAGGATGGATATGTTTTCAGATGTGGATGGTCAGCATGTGGATTTTGTAAGTGAGCGAGGTTTTTAAGTGGGCAGTAAGCATTTGGATCATTTTATTTCCTTATTGACTAAAATGTTGGTGGAATTGGAGGACACTGAGATGATGGAATTCCCCAAGGTTTTTGGGGAGTTCATGGATATTTTTCCTGAGGAAGTTGTGAATCTACCCCATTGACGTGACATTAAGTTCGGGATATAATTTAATCCCAGTGATTCTCTAATTTCAATGGATCGTTATTGGATGGCACCTTCTGAGTTGCAGGATTTGAGGATTTAGATAGATGATCTGATGAAGAAGGGATTTATCCGACCCAAAGTGTCCCTATGGAATGATCTAGTCATGTTTTTTAAGAAGGTATATGGTGGTATGAGTTTGTGCATATACTACCAGATTTTGAATCAATTGAATATCAAGAACTGTTACCCTCCCTGGAGGATAGATGATCTTTTCGACAAGCTGAGAGGGGCGGGTTGGTTTTTTATGATTTATTTGTGGTCAAAATATCACCAGTTAAGGGTAAATGTGGGAAATTTTGAAAATACTACTTTCATATGTAGGTATGGGCACTTTGAGTTCATAGTCATGACTTTTGGTGTTATGAATGCACAATCCATTTTTATAAGATTCATGAACTGCATCTTCATAGAGTTCCTAGATCTATCTATCATCATATTTATTGATGATATCTTGATTTACATGAAGTTAAAGGAGTAGCATGATGAGCATCTCATAACCGTCATGCAGGTTCTTTGATGCCACCATATCTATTAAAAGTTTTCCAAGAGTATGTTTTGGACATTGAAGGTACATTTTCTTGGACATGTGGTGTCTTAGTAGGGTGTAGTGGGGGACCCGTTGAAGGTTGAAGTAGTTTTTTCTTGGGAAACACCTAAGAGTGTGGTAGAATTTCACCGTTTTTTTAGTCTTGTGGGATATTATAGGAGGTTTGAACCCGATTTATCTTGAGTTTAAGTCCTGCTGAAATATTTGACTAAAATGTACCAATCTTTTGTGTGTGATGATTACTGCCAAGTAGTGTTTTGTTACATGAAAGAGAAGTTGTTTAGTTACCCAATGCTCTGGTTTCCTGAGTAAAGGGTGATGTTTGAGGTGTTTTATGATGCATTCTATCTGGGTTTGGGATGAAGGCTGTTGAAGTAGTGGGGAGTGATCTCTTATGGGTCCATAGAGTAACATCCCCATGATTATAACTATGAAAAACATGATATCGAGTTAGAATCATTAGTTTTTTTTACTGAATTTGTAGTTTCCTTACCTCATTGGTGAGCACTTTTGTGGTCTTTATAGACTCTAAGAGCTTGAGGTACATCTTTTCTCATCCTGATCCGAATCTTCAACAGTATAGGTGGATAAAATTTCATCAGTACTACAATAAAGAGATCTCCTACACCTCAGGAAAGGGAAATTTCATGGCTGATGCTTTGAGTAGAAAGTCCTGGAAGGAGATTGTTCATGAAACTACGGATGCACTGAAAGTGATGGAGGAGTTATAAGACCTGAACTTAGATACCGGGATGGATGTTGCTTGATGTTTTTTATTCGAGATGATAGTCCAGTATTCATTGATGTAGCTAGTGGAGAAATCTTAGTGGGGAGACTCAGAGGTAGAGCTGTTGTATGATCGTGTTGGCCATAGTGATGCTCTGGAGGAATGGTCAGAGGATGTCAAAATTGGATGTTGTTCCATGGGAGGATATTTGTTCCAGTATCAATGTTCAAGGTAGTTATTTGTGAGTTTCATAACTCACCTTTATCGGTACACCCAATAATTTCTAAAATGTATCATGGAATGAAGATATAGTTTTGGTGGCCCGATATAAAATAGGTAGTAGCAGAGTTTGTAGAAGGATTATTGGACTTCCAATATGTAAAGGTCAAGAATCATGTCCCCAATGGTTTGTTGCATCCCTTGGATGTATCCAAGTGTAAGTGGGATGACATATCGATGGATTTTATCATCGGGTTACCCAGGGCTCATGGATGTTACGATGTAGTAGATCAGCTGACAAAATTGGCTCACTTATTATTGATCAAGGAGTTGGGAATGGAGGATACCTTAGTAAAGAGGTTTGTGGATGAGTTGGTACAGTTTCATGGATTTATGATATCGATTGTCTAAGATCGGGACATGTGGTTTAACTCACGATTCTGGAGGGGATTACATCATACTTTTGGCACCCCATTATGCCACAACACTTCTTTCCACCCTCAAACATATGAATAGAGAGATAAAACTATCCAAACATTGGAGGATATGTAGTGATTATTCATATTGGACTTTGGAGGATCTTGGTTGTGACACTTGACCTTGGTTGAGTTTTCTTATAATAATAGCTATAAATCTTCCATTGTCATGGCTCCATTTGATGAATTGTATGGAAGACCATTTAATTCAGATTTTTGTTGGAAAGAGGTTAGGGAGATAGCTATTCTTGGTCCCGAGGTAGTACAGATCCCAATAAGGAAGGTTCAGTACATTCGTGACAGGATTAAAGTGCTTAAAGACTGGAAGAAGTATTTTTTTGATCGCTGAAGGAGGCCCTTGGAGTTCAAGTTTTGTGACCACGTGTCCTTGAAGGTTTCCCGTCGACGTGGGAAACAGAGGTTTGTCATAGGAATAAATATTTCTCCCAGGTTTGTGGGACTCATTGAGGTGTTGGGATGAGTTTATGAAGTGGAATACAAGTTGGAATTTCCACCATAGTTGGATAGGATCCATGATGTCCTCCATGTCTCTTAGCTTTGTCAGTATCTTCACGATGACCCCCACATCCTTTACTAGGGGTTAGATATCAAGGATGGCGTGATTTACATGGAGAAGCTAGTAGAGATCCAATATCATTAGGAGAAGATGCAGTGTGTATGGGCCATTCCTTTGGTTTTTATGTTGTGGAGTCTTGTTGTCTTGGAGGAGAGTACTTGGGAGTGAAAAATGCATATACGTACCCAGTACCCATTGTTGTTTTGAGTTTTTCCTTGTTCTTTTCTTATTGGAAATGTAATTTTTGGACCTTGTTTTTATGAAATGAGTTATTTTCCCTTGGGTTGATATGTGTTTAGTGAAATGTGTAATAAAGTCTTGACATGTGAAAAAGGGAAGACCAGGATCCTAATTGAGATTTATTAACTATAATGTGATTAAACCTGTATGGGAAAGTCGGTGCCACCTAGAATCGATTGTATCTTAACAAGGAAGATGGGATTCGCTGATTCATGTGTTTGAGATGACATGGTTGTTGTGCATGTGTGGTGTGTTTTTTGATAGTTTAGGTTTCCATGTTTAGCTGGTGGTAGTTTTTGAGGAGTGATGAGAGTCTTGAGAGGTATCTCATAGGGTGGTTGTTCATACCCCATTTCCATTCTAGGTTAGGTTTGAAATTATCAAGGGTTATAATATTTTGAGTGGTATCTAATTTAATGGACCAGACCTCTCTAGACAATAAATTTGTGAAAATATGGTGTTTGAATTGTTATGGGAGGTCAAGGTGACCTATTTCAAAAAAAATCAAAATTTCCTAGTTTTTTCAGTTTCCAACAGTAGCTCATCCCAATGGTGACCCATGAAGGTGAATTCCAATGGTGACTCATAATAGTGACTCACAATGGTGACTTGAAATGATGACTCATAACATTGACTCGCGACGGTGACTCGCGACGGTGACTTATGATGGTGACTCGCGGTGGTGACTCGCGGCGGTGACTTGCGACGGTGACTCGCGACGGTGACTCGCGACGGTGACTCGTGACGGTGAATCGTGACGGTGACTCATGACATTGACTCGTGACGGTGATTCACGACAGTGAATCATGATGGTGACTCACGATAGTGACTTGTGATGGTGACTTGCGACAGTGACTCGTGATGGTGACTCACGATGGTGACTCACAATGGTGACTCGTGACGGTGACTCGCGATGCTGACTCACGATGGTGACTCGTGACGGTGACTCATGATGGTGACTCGCGATGGTGACTCATGATGGTGACTCGTGATAGTGAATGGTGATGGTGACTCATGACGGTGACTCATGATAGTGACTCATGACGGTGACTCATGACAGTGACTCACGACGGTGACTTGTGACGGTGACTCATGATAGTGACTCGTGACCGTGACTCGTGAAGGTGACTCACGATGGTGACTTGCGATGGTGACTCCTGATGGTGAATCATGATGGTGACTCATGATGGTGACTCATGACGGAGACTTGTGATGGTGACTCCCAATGATGACTCATGATGGTGACTTCTAATGGTGACTCATGGTGGTGACTCACAACTGTAGCTAGCCAATTGTGACTTCCAATAGTGACTCGTGATGGTGACTCACGATGGTAGATTTCCAATGGGTACTTCCAATGGTGAATCACAATGGTGACTTTCACTGATGATTCACACCGGTGACTCACAATGGTGACTCATCTAACTGTGATTCATTCCAAAAGTTTTCCTTTTTTCATGTTTTTTCAGTTTTAAATTTGTTTCCTTTTGACGTCTTTCTTTGATGTAAAATGAGTTTAATTACATATTTAAGTTCTTTTGGATCCATTTTAAGGGATATGAGTCATATATTTAAATTAATAAGAGTCCAAGGTATTTTAATTAGACAAATCATGTAATCATGACTGGATCTAACTTTAATGGAAAATTAAATATATATCTAAATCATGTCCCTGTTTTAGATCTTCCAAGGGCTAAAACACATTTATCCTTATTATTTACATATTTTTATATCTTGATAAGAGGTGAAAAGAACCTTTCTATCTGTAGTAGTTTTTCAATTGTGTTGCACCAGTTGGTTCATGTTTTCCTTGGAGTTTCATACTGCATACGCTCCCCTGTCTTGGTACAATCAGGAAGTGTTGATCTCCATTTCTTTTAGGTAGGTCTTCCTTCATCTTTATTAATTTTGAATCTTGTGTGATGGGTATATGGAATTATCTTATTTGAAAATAGTTGATCTTGGATTAATAAAAATAATTGAATTGGTTCTAAATTAACAAACTGCGGATTAGGAAAGTAACATATGTTTTGTTGTGTTATTGTTTATTTTGATGATATTATGATATATATGGGCTAGTTTTCCATTGAAAATTATGTTCATTGGTTGTTATTTTTGTGCATCAAGTAATTATTATGGAATTCATGATATTTTGTTTATGAAATTATAATGGAATCGTTTAACCACATGAACTTAGTTGATAAATGGATGCCCCATGATCAAATTGTATCTGTGATAACCCCTGTATTAAAAAATGTAAATTGAGTGAGGAATACCTTGTTAAATCTGAATATGCCTTGACTTGGTTTGTGTGGTGTTGTGTTGTGTGTGGGATTGTTCTGACCTGTGTTTTAGTAAGGTTGTGGGCATGGTTGTGTGGTGTGGAGTGGTTCAGGTGGTGTAATGGAATCTCAGGTTGAGATATTGATTGATTGTGGAATGGATTAGTAGTGTTTCCCAACAGGGTTACGATCAGGTTTTGTAGTGATGTATTTTTGTGTTTATTGTTATGTGATGTGGTTGGTAGTTTCCTAGATAGTAATGGAATAGATGAATAAATAATTGGTTAAGAAATTTTGGAATTCTCTTGGGTTTGTTTGGTTAAAGGAATTAATAAATGATTTAGGAATAAAGAATGGTAATGGTTTTAAAAAATTGGTTAGGAATTGGAAAATAAGTTTTGTCTTGTTGTGTGGTGATTACATTAAAGGTAGTAGGGAAGTTGGCAGTATAGTGAGCTAATTGTTTGTTTGGGAACCCATAGGTTGGGGCGGATTGTTTGGTATTATATCTACATATACATGTATTTTCTTTGTTATTTCTATACACACCCCACCCTAGTTGAGAACTATGTATTGAACACCCCTATCATCATGGGGGAGGGTGTGTTTCCCAAATATCCCAGTGGGGAGGATGGATGGACACACACTCTTCTCTAATACTTGTTCTAGGTAGAGGAAGCCTAATATTCTTCAGGTGGGTTTTGGTTTGTGGGGGCCAGTTGTGTGCGGGTGAGTTATGTTTTCCAAGGTGTCTTTGGGATGATATGTGTTGTGCTTTCCCAAGTGTTTTTGAGATGTGACATAGTACGTGGCCCAGGTTTCTATGGGCGGGATGTATGTGGTATTAGTCCCACATTTATGTGGGTGGTTTTTGATATAGAACATGGCCCTAGTGATAGGACAAGGTGTTTTTGAGAGGCCTATGTGTGTGAGAGTGCGATTTGGTTGGTGTGTTCGGAAGAGGTGGGAGTGCCAGGATGTTTCCTGTTAAGAAAGAATGGATAAACCAATGAGAAGTGGTGTGGGGTACCCTATCATTGATGTACTTGTTATATTAATTTACTTTACTTGCATTATTTTCTAATCATTCCATAGTGAGGTTGGGGTGGTTCGTATACCTACATAGGTGTAGTTTGGTTCTGTAAATTTCTCACTGGGGAATTAGTATGCTTTTTTCACATGTTCATGAGAGACCTAGGTTTTTCTATTGAGTATACCTGTATGCATTTGGATTTCTTTTATATATATATATATATATCTTGGATTTCTTTTGGGTTAAAACATCTTATCTCCTGATCTTGTTTCCTTAAAAAGTTAAATGCCTCCCATTTTGTGAGACTTGTATGCTCATGGTGATGTATGCCACCCCAAGGCCTACTTGGGGTGGGACTCGAGGGTCATCATCTCCCTTTCTTCACTACTAGACAAGGAGTGGTATCTATGGAGGGAGGGTTTTATGACAATTTATGATATGTAATTTTATAAGGAATTAAAGATAAAATGCAAATATTATAAGTGGTTTTCATTGGGTTTAAGATGGAACCTTTTATAGGTGAAAATAATGGACATTTCCTTGGAAATTGAGTTAATTGAAAGGTGAAGATGGAATCACATGCGAGTTATGAGATTTAGGTAAGTAAATATAAATTTTAATTGTATTATTAACTCAAAACCCTAAAAATATTTTATATAAATATTTTATATCAATTTAATATTTAAAAATTTGATCCATGTTGATTTACTTCTTTTAACTATTTTCTTTGTTAAATTAATTACCGTGATAACAATTTTTTTACTAAAAATACTAGATAAACACAATTACTTAATTTAGATATTATAATTTAAAATTTTAAATCAGTTTAATCAAAATTAAATTATAAATATTTGAAATTTAACTTTTAAATGAAATCATAAAGTATATAGAATAAACTATATTTTTATAAAAATGAATTTTTTAACATTAAGTGTTATTATTCTTATTTCATATCAGTTACAAATAACTAAATTATTTACAATATATTTTTTATATATTATAAAAATTAATTTTTAATAATATAATCCTTAAAACAGGATATATTTAGTTTTTAAAAATCAAAATGAATAATGTATGATAGAAACAATTTTTTAGAATAATATCTTTCAAAACATTAAATGATTTTATATTATCTCTAACCAATTAATAATAAATGTATGAATTTTTAATCATTTATATATATATACACATTTCATTAAATTTCATAATCTGTATATGTTAATATAAATTTTAAATAGAACAATATTATAGATAATAAAAATAATTTTTTCAAATGAAACATATTCCTTTAACTGTGAATCTTTAAATTTTTATTCATAATTTCTCCTTAATTATATTTGGGATGTTATTTAAATATTTAACTAATAACATAATAAATTTTATCAATCTATTTTATTTAAATCATTATTTTTATCTAATAAATTTAAAAAAATAATATTTTATAAAAACAATTTTTGTTGAATAAAAGTTATTTTCAAAAATGAATTCAAGTCTTTTTGTTATATTCCCAAATAAATTATTATTTAAAATAAATTATTTATAATTACGATATATATATTTCAACAAATGAACAATTTTTTTCGATTATATACAGACAATTTAGTACAGGTAATATGTTTACTAATATTTTACCCAAGGGTTAAATACTCCATTATAATGGTAAAAGGACGACTATATTACCCTCATTAAATTATATTATTTATTCTATCCTAACTTAAAAAATAAATATTCTCATTCTTATTGTTTTTATTTAGGATTTTACCTAAATATTTATCTATTCATGATTTTTTTATCATTATAGGTTTAGTTATACTAAAAATGATTCTTAAAGGTGAAGATAATCAAAGTATTTCCTAGTTGTAAATATTTTATTATTTTATAGTTATTTTTAATTTCTATTTTATACACTTTTATGGGATATAATCATCCCTGTTATGTAACAATCCTTGGTTTGTAATACAATGTTTCATGTTCATTTTTTGTAATTTTCCACTATGAATGAATAAATTATTATTAATTTCATTCATTCCATGTATTATTTATTTACTAGTTATATTTTGATTCATTATAAAGAATAAAATAGGTAACTTAGGTAAATAAAATTAATACGTAAATAAGGGATGTTACATTCTTCCCCATTTAAATAAATTTCATTATAATAATTTTAATTGGCTCTCAGTGATGAAAATAATTGAGGGTGTCCACTAGATATAATTTCCAACAAGATGTCTACCTTACAAGATAACACTCACTGGTTTGAGGTATTTCACTATTTTATATTGTATTTTTATATTATAAAGTTATTTTTCTTGCTTTTAGAATGTTTTTGGGGGGGTTTGAGAGGTTTTAAAAGTATTTTGAATGGTGCACGATTAAGAGAAACTATAAAAATTCCAAAGGTAACTCTATTAGGTGGAAAGGGGACTTAGGTTGAGGCACATGATTGGTGCATAGTTTGGCCAAAACATTTGAATTTTAAAGACTTAAAATAGTGATAATTTTCATGGTTAGTTCACATTTGTCTAAACTTTATGGCCAAATCATGCATCCATATGTGTTATCTAAAAGCACCCACATGGTTTGTAAATGGTTTACCAAACTATGTGAAAAAATAATGCATCTTATTAAATGGGTAATAAAGATCATATTTTCACATATTTTATTCTATAATTAAATGTTTTTAAACCCACCATAATGTTATTTTATGTGATATTGTCACATATTTAGGTTTTTGTTTGATTTTGAGCTTATATGCAAAAATTGCCTAATTCTGGATTTTTAACATATTTTTATGTCTTTGGTATTTCAATAAAATATTATTTAATTTTAATCCAAATAGTATTATTAAATTTATTTTATACCCCTTAATTGGTGGGATAAATATTTGTCAACTGGACTAGATAACAATTCAAACATCTAAGGCCCCAAATAAATCATTTTTTGTGGAATGTTTTTCTAGACAGCATAGTGGACCCCACTCTGCTAATGGAACCATAAATCATGATTTATTTGTCCAAATCAATTTATTATACTTGAATATGAAATCTGACTCTAATACTTGCTTCCATGTTAAATATTAATAGAAAATTCATTCATTAAAGAATTGGTTAAATGAGTCAAACATGGAGAAAAATTAGAAACCAAACAGAAAGAAAAAGTGTTGTTTAGTAATTAAATCATAAAAATATAAACATGTTTCAAAATAATATTAAATTTTAGAGGTCTATATGAAATTAAATTTGGATGAAATATTAATAAGACTCCAGAGGAAGATTCATCCATTCAAGGTGGGTACATGATGTGTAACCCAAGTACACATCGTGTACCGATCGACACGCAAATTACGATGTGGATACATATTCGAAGAGGAGGAAACTCAAAGATAAAGTACACGACATGTACCTCATGAACATTTTGTGAAGAAATAGAGACACTGAAAAATTAATGATATGTTGTAAGATTTATATGTGTTTTGGCATATAAAAGGAGGTCCAGGACACCATTAAAAATCATTCTGGGAGAGGACCATAGGAGTCAAAGAAACAATGCACAGAGGAGAGAAATTCGATGCGGACCTTTTCTTATTATTTCTTTTTTTGGTTGAATTTTTCTAATTTAGTTTTATTTTAATATATTATACCTCTTCAACATTCTCTATTCCTACATTTATTATCAATTTTGTCTTCCCCCCATCATTATTCTTCTTAACTCTTTGATGGTAGAGAGCTAATTCACGATGTTGTTCGAGGGGGGAAGTGGGGGTATTTGAGTTTCTCAAACATTAATAATTTATCATGTTTTATTATAAGACTTTAGTAGTGGTTAAAATTATTGTGGTGATATTTTTCCACACTTTCTATACTATTTATTTCTTCCTCCTCATTTAATCATTTTACTTCTCATTGATATCTAATTCATTCAAACGATAGAGTTTGGAATAGGTGTTGACATAGAAGATATCACTCCTACATGTAGAGATCTTGGTTTAGGATAATAACATACAACTGGGAGGGTGTAGAGTGAAATATCAGGATCTATACATTGAATATAACAACGAAAAATATATTTTTAATAAAAATGATAACACCACTATGAAACCCCGGGAGCAATGGTTGTCATCCACTGAATTCTTTGTTTCTTCTTTATTTTCATTGTTTTAGGAATTTTAATTAAAATATATACTATATTAAATTTATTTTCATAATAAAAACCCCCCATATATATTATTATAAGTTACTTTAATATTGGTTAAATTTAAATAGTGACAATAGTAAAACAGTGTTTGGAATCAGCCTCCTTCTGATCAATCCTAGGTTGTTCCATTATGGTACATTATTAGGAAAACAAAATATTAATTTAATAGAAGTTCACAACAAACATTTGTCATCAATTTGGCACCAATTCTAGGGAGGCCAAGTGCTTTCACACACTATTTTTTATAAATAAATAAAAACCCAAAAAATCAAAAAAAAAATAAACATTCATTGCATATCATTTTTTTTAGGTCAAGATTGATTATTTTAGTGATTTATCATATAATTGGAATATTGATAGATTTTAATGTGACCCAAGAAGTAAATATTAATTGAATATGATAATGAATCAGAATAACTTGATGCTCGAAAAATAAATCATGATAATGGCATTGCTAGTCAACGAAGTTGGAGATCTCTAAGTCTTATGTCTGGAACAGAAACAAATACAAGATAAGGAGAATGAAAAGATTTTTACACCAACATTGCAAGAAGATATTGGACAGGTTGAAGAAATTATTTAATATCCAATTCCCTTGCCAACAAATGAGTTCTCAGATGCCTTGATTGAGTAAAAGGAGTGTGAAGCTAAAATTTCTATGGGAGTTTTAATTTTTGAGCATTCATTCCATTAAAATTTAATTAATTATGAATTAAAATATAATATCCCTTATTCTGACTTTGTAGATTCATCACTAGTATTATAGGCTCTAGAAGAGGAAGGTGCTCATTTTGTGGAAATAATAGTGGAGTCTATCGAGTTTTGCATTCGTGTACTTGAGGATGATGGCACAAAACAAGAAATCGTTGAAGAAACAATTTATGAACCCAAACCAGAAGAGAAGCCACTTTCTATTCTATTTCTTTATCCACCAATGGACACCACTCCCCCAAATTATCAAAACAGTGAGCACCCCTTTATTATTTTCCCTCCCTATCTACAACTCAAATTCTTTCCTTCATCTCTTATAGGGGTTGGATATATTTTTATTTTCTTTGGAGGTTCTCACTTCTGGAATCCAATGATGGATGTTGGAAGAAATAAAATTTGGTAGTTCGTGATCAAGAAACCCCATCCACCTTAGGATTGGGGTTAACCTACTACAACTTCCTAACAAGGGGTAGTAAACACCTAGCACCATCTTGAGGGATCAAACCAAGCATTATCCCTATCCTTTCCCATTTCTATTTATTTATATTTATTTTTATAATGAATTTAGTTATTTATTTCTTTGTATAATGAAGTGTTAGAAGCTAGGAGCTTAACTAAATGGTTCTGCTAAAAAATAAAGTCAGGTTGTGTCTCTCCTTGTCTTTATATTTTTTACCCTTAATTATATTTTTTCAAACTGAAATGAAGGGTAGTTAAATTTAATTATGGGGGAGTGTCAACCTGCTTATTTGTTTTTCTGTGCTTTTTTCCCATTTTTTAGTTTTTTTGAGATTTAATGAATTTTCTTATCACTTTCTCACACATATATTTATTTTTATAGAATTGAAATGATTTTTGAAAAAATTAATTTTAAATGACTGTTGATGTGAAATGTTTTTCTTGAATTGGATTTTCAATCATTTTTATGACTTTGAACAATTATTAAGATTCATGCCCATGAAAGAGTGACTAAAATATTTTTCCCATCCTGTGATTTATTCTAAACCAATTTGTCATATTCTTTCTAATATGAACACTTTCTTGAAGGAAACATGGATTTTTTGTGAGAACTATAACTTGTGATTTTTTCTATTTAAAATATTTAGATTCTATAAAAAAAATTTAATATGATTGAGGTATTACTTTAGCTAGCCACATATTATCATGAGACCCAACTTTACATCTATCCTTCAATAGACCTTATATTCCATGAATTTATATATAGGATTAAGTCATATTATAATACAATTTTTCTTCAACTACCCATACTCGTGGTATTTTTGAATATATATTTCAAGTTTTAGTGTGGGGCAAGGGCATGTCATGTGTGTTCTTTGGGATGTGATTCATTTTTGGTTGGTGTGAGGTGTGATTCATCATTATGGGCTATGTATTAATTGAGGATTGGGTATGTTTCATCAACCCATTATGCTTCATTTGCTTCATTTGGTTCTCCTTAAATGAAAATGAAAATAATTAAAATAAAGGTGTGCATTTCTGGAGCTTTACAAAAAAATTAAAAAACAAAAAAGAAGTTATGCCTTTCAGGACCTTCACAAAAAATAGAAAAAAAGGGGGAGAACTTGGATGATATCATTATTTATAATAACTGATTAGCTCAAGTCACATGTCATAAAAAATGGGGGTAGTGTTGTGTTTGACATTCTCAAGTAGAATTGAGTGAGTAATTTATTGTGTTTACACTTGATTATTCATGCATTGTAAATAAGAATCAAACCTCCTCTTTCTATCCTTAAAATATTTTTATCAGTTTCCCTCTAACACAAAGACAAAAACTCATATGAACATTTAATTAAATCCCTCATGATTGAATTCATTTTCATGTTTCACTTGATGTATAAATGAGAATTATCACAAGCCTATGGTGACACATGAACTTTCCATGTATGAGCATAACTCTATATATCATTTTTATTGATTGAAGAGTGACATAAAATTAAATGTGAGGTAGGTTTTGATTGGGACATGGAGGGATTTATGAGGAAGAATGAATTTAAATGTTAAGAATGAAGATGAAAGGTATTTTTTTCATATATAAGACATGATGGAATTTTATTTTAAATAAGTTCACAGATGTTTTCTCATTTTTAAGTATCATGTGAATTTTGATATGAATATATGTTAATTTCTATGGAGTGTAATGGTTATGTGTGGGGGATTGATGAAACTCATATTTTTATATATTTTATTCTGTAATTCAATGTTTTTAAACCCACCATATTGTTATTTGATGGGTGATTTCACATATTTACGTTTCTGTATTATTTTGAGCTTAAATGAAAAAATGTCCTAATTCTAGATTTTTAACACATTTTTATGTCTTTGGTATTTCAATCCTATATTCTTCAATTTTAATCCAAATCATTTTATTCAAAAAAAATTGGAACTCTTAATTTTTGGGCTAAATATATGTCAAATGAAACAAATAACAATTCAAAAATCTAAGGCCCCAAATAAATCATTCTTTTTGGAAAGATTTTCTAGACAACATGGGGGACCCCACTTCACTAATGGATCCAGAAATCAGGATTTATTTTTCCAAATCCATTTATTCCACTTGGAAATGAAATCTATCTCATATAATTCCTTCCATGTTATATTAAAATATAAAATTAGTTCATTAAAGAATTAATTTAATTAGTCAAACATGGAGAAAAATTTGTAAACAAATAGACAAGAAAGGTGGTGTTCGGTAATTAAATCATAACAATTTAACCACCTTTCCAAATGATCTTAAAGTTTTAGGGTCAATAGTAAATTAAGTTTGGAACAACTATCAAGAAGACTCTATAGTAAGATTAATCTATTCAAGGTGGGTACATGATGTGTAACCCAAGTATACGTCATCTACCAATCAACACGTAGATTGTGATGCAGAGGAGGATTTGAAGGAAGTGGAGGAAAATGCAAGGACAAAGTTCTCAATGTGTACCTCAGGTACACATCCTAACGACATTGGGAAGCTGAAAAATTAATGATACACTACATGATTTACATGGGTTTTGTCTTATAAAATGAGGTATAGGCCACCCTTCCCAATAATTCTGGGAGAGGACTAGAGTATGCCAAGCAACAACACACAGAGGATAGAAATTCAATGTGGCCCTTTTATTATAGTTTCTTTTTTTGGTTGATTTTTTGTAATTTAGTTTTATTTTAATATATTGTACTTCTTATAAATTCTCCATTCCTCCATTTGTTTTCAATTTTGTGTTTCCCCCATCGTTATTCTTCTTAACATCATAATGGTGGAGAGATAATTCACGTTGTTTTTTGAGGGGGGAAGTGGTGGTATTTGAGTTTCTCACACATTAAAGATTTATCATGTTTTATTATAAGATTTGAATATTGGTTAAAATGATTGTGGTGAGAGTCCTCAACACATTCTCTACTATTTATTTCTTCTTCCTCATTTAAACATTTTCAGTCTCTTCAATATCTAAGTCATTCAAATGAATGAGTTTTTCTTAGGTTTTTACATGGAAGAGATTACTCCTATATGTAGAGATATCAGTGTAGGGTAATAATATAAAAATGGGAGGGTGTAGAGTGAATGATCTGTATCTCTACATTGAATATAACAAGAAAAAAATATATTTTGAATAACAATGATAACACCACCACGAAACCCCGAGAACAATGGTTTTCATCCCCTAACTTCTTCATTTCTTCTTTATTTTCATTGTGTTATGAATTTTAATTATCATATATACTATGTTAAATTTATTTTCATAATCAAAACCCCCCATCTATATTACTATAAGTTAGTTTTATATTCATAAAATTAAAATAGTGATAATAGGAAAATAATGCATGGAAGCGGCCTCCTTGTGATCTACTCTAGGTTGTGTCATTGTGGTAAATTCTTAAGAAAATAAAATATTAATTGAATAGCAGTCCATGACAAACAGTTATTATCAAGGGGCTATAAAAATTAGATTTTATATCTGAATAATTTTTTCAAGCCCTCATTATTCCCCTCTGGTATAGATCACTGAAACCTTAGGAATCTTTTGGGTGTTTTGGGTGATTTCCATCCCTCTAAAGTCTGATTCCATCAAATATAAAAGTTTAAAAATAAGTAACCAAAGGTAAGAGTTTTCATTCTCCTTAACTTTAATCATATTCTCATTATATCTTGGTAGGAACCCTAAACTAAGTCTCCCATTCCCAGATCTATATTCTAGCTTGACTTTAAATGGTAATATTATTGTAATTCATTTAAAGGGAGACCAAAATATTCGGAATATATAATATCATAGTATGATTCTTTGGGATGAGCATGTTGGCGGTAGGTGGATTATATCTCTCACTCCACTCTTTCTAGAACTATAACTCTTATGTTCCCTTAAAATTAAATTCTATTTAATTGATAAAAATTTTTCAATAACCTTGTTTTGTAAAATATCTCATCATTTTTTTCTTTGAAAATAATGGTTACCGGTGATGCCCACAATGTGTTTGATAAAACATAGAAAGGGTGTTTTATTTTCAAATAATGATATTTATATGATAAATTCTCATAAACATGGGTGTGTTTGTGTGTACATGATTCATATTGGTGACTTATTGGTTTGGAAATCATTGTAGTGCTGGGGTTAGGCCACATGGGATTATTTCAGCAAGTGATGACTTGGGTATGGAGGGATGGGTTCAAATCATGAGTTTGGACTACTCATAGGATATACAATATTAGGAATAAATAGGTTGGACACTTTCATGGGTGTGTGTTCATTCATGAAAAGGGTGACTTTTATGGTGTGAGTTACTTCACTGCTTCGGCATTATATCTTATTTTCTAACCTTGTTATCTTCCCCTTGTATTTTTTTTATTTTTATTGTTTTGTGCAAACATGTTCTTGTATAATAGGTATGTGCGGTAATTTTTGGACTTTTGATACTATGTTATATAAACACCCATTCATATTCACCTTGGTGAATATGAAAATGTTATTTAGCATGATACAGTTAAGGGGAAGATTTCATACTTCTCAAGTAGAGCATCTTGATGCTACAGTAATGTCCTATGGGATATGGAGCTTGGAGATGGATTATAGTGGAATTTTTCATGGTACCACATCAGTTTTGGTGTCTTTTTGAGTCATTGGATGTTGTATAATTGTTAGTGACTATTTTACTATTCTATCACTAATTTTAGCTACATTTTTTTGGGGGATTTGGTTAGTTTTATTTCACGCATTATGTTTATTTTATACTATTATTGTTTTTATATTGTAAATCGTATTACATATGAGGGAAAATCATTCCCCAATAATAAAATATAACCATGGAATTTATTTCTGGCCATTTTTCTAGTGTATTCACCTAAGTTTAGTGGAATTTTGGTCCTACCCAAGCTAGTTGATTAAGGTTGGGATATTAGAAATGGTTTCAGTTTGGTATATTTTGTCCATTGGGATGCTTTTCATGGAGATATTATGTGTTGGGACTTGAAATCTAGGGTACAAAAAGGCATATATGACCTCTTTATACTTAAATTTGATTTATCATGGTGGTTTGATTATTAAAATTTTTATTATTAACATCAAGGTTTTTTGTAACCACATCATCATGGGTTTATCCAATCATAGTTATGTATCATGAATTATTAAAGAGTCTTCCCACTTATATTCTAGAATTCACATAATTTTTTTATTGATTATTCATTGGTAAATGATGAAATTATAGTTATTTTATTTATATAAATGGTTTATTGTGTTTATATATAAAATATAGAGTTATAAAAAATGGTTTACAAATCATGGTAAATATGGTTTGTATATGTGTTTCATGTTGATTCTTATTAGTATTAATTTCTGTGTATTCCTTCCTAATCTATTATTATCTAAAGGAGACATGAAATTTTTTAAGCACTAGAAAATAAATTTGTAATGACTTTGATTTGAATTAATTGATTCATATTAATCATAATACATGCTATTTTAAGATAATTTTAACAAAATTATAATGAGTTCACAAAAGAATAATTACATGTTTATTGTAATACATACTTAATGATTGTTAACATATCTATATTGTTGATAAACTTTTACATATGTTTGAGTAATTTTTTTACACTCAAATTTTAATATTTTTTTCACATTCCATGTGTTGATTTAAATTTCATGATTAAGAAGTATTGTGCAAGATGACTATAATTAGATAAAATTCATGCTAGAATTTTGATTTTTTTTTGCTAACGTGAATACATGAAAGAGTATAATGTTTTTGTTTATATCAATATTTTTACATAATTATTGAATCATTTCTAGTATGATGAGTAGCATAACAAGTAAAATGGAAAAAGGTTTAAATGGATATCCTGCTATAATGTTTATTATATTAGAAATTATCATAATTATTAGATTATTAGCTATGATATCATGCCAAAATCAATGATATATTTGGTTGTTTAATTGATGTATTAATTAATAATGCTTATTTGGTAAAAAGTTTCATTAACTAAGATGTTTACACCTTGAGTAAAATGACATGAAATGTGGATGTAAAAGTATATATATAAGAAAAGGTTGTCTTCTCCCTATTATAAAATAAATGAATATGATTTAGATTACTTTGGAACATGACATAATTATATTTTTATATTAAACCAGTTTATTGAACATGAATTGATAATGGATTTTTTATATTTTCATGTATATGAAATAATCAGTGAAATTTTTTCAATTTTTGCTTATTTTTTATTACATTATTTTTTTGGTAGTGTTAATGTGTTCTTCTTTTTTGTGCTATATTTTGTTGATAAATAGGTTATCAAATTAAAGAATGTTCATAACAGGATTTTCTTAGAAATGTTTTATGGATATAAAATAGGTTTTACAAAAATAATTTTTGGGGAATTTTTATGAGATATTTCTTGTATTTTTACTTGATGTAATATTTAAATTGTTCTATTAAAATGGTAAATGGGGGAAATAATTGTTTAAAGGAATCCTTTTGTGGTTTTGAAATTTAAAATTTACAGTTTTTTAGAATGTTTTTTATAAAGGTGGAATTGTTGCATATTTTTTTTAAAGATATTTTATAAAAGGGATTTATAAATGGTTTTACTAGTGTTTGAACTATAGAATAAAAGAGTGTCTTTAACTATGTTATTATTGAATAAAAATAGTTTATGAAAACCTTTTAATTTTTATTAAAATTCTATAATTTGAAAATAAAAGCCTGAGAATGTTATATCATGATGAAGGTGTATGGACACCTTATGGTGGCTTTATAGAATTGAAAGTAGTAAGTTACCATACCTGGGAAAGATGTGACTAGATATTTTATTGGGGAAATTATTATTTTGGATATGTTTATTATGTTAGTTATGCTTGTTTTGGTTTTTATATTGGTTATTCTTGCATGTATATTATCCTTGTAGTGCTGGTAAGGATAGTTTTTTTATTATATAGTATTTGTAATACATCGAATAGGAATATGAGTTTATGGGAAATGATTAATCATAAGATAAGAATCAAGATATCTTATGTGTAATGGGATATCATGGGATTAATATTTGTCATCATTATCAATTACTATTGACATACCCTGGATTTAATGGAATTTGTTTTCTTAGAAGTGTAATTGAAGAAATATTTGGAATGTATTGGTTTGTATAATTCAATTTCATATTGATTTATATGGCTCATTAGTCACTCTAACATCATCAAATGGGATTCATCATCTTTTTAATGGGGATGGGACATGTATTTGATTGGAGAAGATTCCTTACAAGTAAAATTGGAAAATATATCTTGTCAGTCACCATCTGAACATTTTGACCTATGGGTTCAATTATAGGAGTTATGAATTAAGGTTAAGCTTCCTTTTATTAAATAAACTTATGTTTAATTCAATGGTAATGTGTATTTTTCAAAGAGTAGTTTTAGTACATGTAACCTCCATTGAAAGTTTTTAGGTTATGAGTGCCTACATGGTCATGTACCTTGATTTAGGAATGGGTAAAATGTTTTTTTGAGATACATTAAGGACTCTTACCCTTCATACATGGTTTTTTCTTTCCAGATATCTATTTGTTTCTTCTCATGTTTAATATTCGTGAGGACCACTCTGACAATGTTTGATAATATGTGATCAATTGGGTGGTTAATATCCTTAGTCACAAGTCTTTAAGTGATATTTTAGTTAAATATTGGATTAGTAGTGATTCATGGCTTGAATTAATGACATGAACTTGATTCTTACAAACTAGGATGATGTTATGGTTTTCTATTAGGTGACTCTCATCCATGAATTGGGTGACCAATCCCATGGAAGTTCAATTATAAAATTTTGAGTATCTTACCATCAGGTTAAATGTTAATGGTGGGGATCTATCAAGGGTTAGGTAAATGATTAAGATTTTATCTTCTATATTGTGTTTTAATTTTTTTCCCTCCTCATGTAAGGGTAATTTCTTGTGAATTACCCATTCAAATATCAAAATGGTATGAAAGGTAGGAAACATTGGACACCAATGTCCAGTGGCAATGTATGATTATGGCCTATACATATCAAGTTGGGAGAATGAATTCTCATAGGATTTTGTACCAAATTGTCTATAATTATTTAAAAGTAGGATTTCATTGAGTTGCGGCTTGATGGGCTCATCGATTTAGTGAATTTCATTCTAATTTGTGTGGGAAAATTCTATAGAAAATCTAGAAAGGTTATTTATCTTGGAGGTATTATAGTCATGTGGTGTATATATTTCTAGTCTCTCATAGTGACCTTAGTTTTAATCATGGTTCAATCCAAAAATATTTTATATATAGTACTATTTGGAATATTACAAAACCATCTATATAAATCTTTTCTTTTCTAAGGGGAATATCATAATAGTTATTTTCTTAGACCGAGCTTGATGTAGAAAATTACTGAAGGGATTACTAATATGGACAATATGGTTATGGAATCTTTTTTTCAAATGTCTTAGTGGACCTGTATTTTTTCAATTATCTTTATTAGTGGGAAATCATGGATTTTTGTAGGTATATTAATGGTTATGAGTTTTCGTTTTGTTAAGAAAGGGCAGTTATCTACTTGATTTATTGAACCATTTAAGATTATTAAACTTATCCATGGGGATTTCTACTGGTTGATGGTTCATCCCTAATTAAATATATTTCAGGATGTTTTTCATATCCTTGTGGTTGAATTTTGAGTAAAACTCTAGTTTCATAATTGGTTGGGATCTTTTTGTTCTTGAATTGAATGTTCCATTGAGTGAACGCCATATCTCATATCTTAGGATGGGCTTGAAAAAATCTTTATAGGTTTATGTGTACCTTTAGTATGTTTGTTTGAGTAATATTTTTTGGATCTATCTAGATATTTGGGAGTGTGATAATATATACGAGACCAATTTTTTAGCTTATTTCTATACACTGTTGTCCTCTAACTTTCTAAGGATATAAATTACAATGGTGTGGAAATTGTAACACCCCTGGTTTGAGGTATTTTACTATTTTCTATTACAGTATTATGTTTTATGTGGTTTTATTCTAATTTACGAAGTTTTTTGGATGTTTTTGGAGGTTTTGGAAGTGTTTTGAAGGTTGTGATGTTGGTGAGTGATTAAAAAGACATTATGTATTCCCCAGGTAACCATACAAGATATAAAAGATACCTATGGGTACATAGTTTGTGGATGGTTTGGATAAACCATTTAGTAACCATGATACTTTTAAAATTTAAAAATAATTATGATTTTCACAATTGGGACATATTTTCCCAAATTGGGTGGCCAAACCATGCATCCTTATGTATCATCTAGAAACAACAGCATGATTGATGAATGGTTTTACAAATTGTTCTTGTGATTAAAGGGTATTTGAAAATTATATTTTAAACTTTATTAATTCCCAAATACCCTAATTATTATCCCCTTGTCTAGGGATCTCAAATCTTAGGCATCCTTTAGTAATTTTTTGTATATTTCCTTCCATATGAAGTTTGATTCTGAAACATATTAGACTGTTGAACCTAGGTAATCAAAGGTAAGAGTTATAATTCTACTTTCATTTCATGATATTCTTCATATCTCTTTGGAAGATCCCAAAATTGGGGCACCCATTCTCGTATCTAATGGTTAGCATGAGTTTTAATTAGAATCTTCTTATAATCCATTTAATGGAAGGTGAGAAGACCCAAGATCTATGAGATCGTGTACAATTATTCATGATAATCATATTAAAGGTTAGTAGATTCTATCCCGCTCTAATCTTTATGGAACTAAAATTCTTGGGTTCTTAACTATTAATTATTTTTTAATTAATAAAAACATTTTGGTAACATTATTTTTGGAAAATCTTTAATCATTTTTTGATTTAAAATTAAGGTTGTGGGTGATTCCTACAATATTTTTGATAAAATGAATAACATGTGTTTTATATTAAAATTATATTTTCGGTTTGATAACATATCAGGAACATAGGTTCATTTTTAAATGATTCATATTGTGTCTATATTGGTTCAGACTTGGATGACATTCTAAAGTTGGGGTACACTATATTATACCACCAAGTGACACTTGGGTAAAAAATGATGAGTTCCAATCAGGATTTTAGATAGTTCATGGGACATAATAGATTAGGAATATATTTTTTGGAAACTTTCATGGGTGTGTGTGCATTCATTAAATGAGTTACCTTTATGTTGTGAGTTACTTATACTGCTTATGTATTTTATATCATTTTCTATCTTTGTTATCATATCCTAGTATTTTTTTATTTGTAATATTATAAGAAAAAATGTTCTTCAAAATTTGTACATGTTCCTAAAGTCTTGGGTTTTTTCTATTGATTGATATTCTCACTCCTGACATGTAAACATTGGTTCATATAAGGATTTTGATTATAATGATACATGTAAGATTAAGATTTCATACTTTTCTAGTTGAGTATTGTGATTTTGTAGTCATTTCCTATTGGAGGAGGAGCTTGGATATAGTTTTTGGTGGATTTTTTCATCATTCCATATTGTCACCTTGTTATATCTTTAATTCATTTAATGATATAGACTTATTGGTATCTGTTTTAATGTTACATATTTGGTTCTAACTATATTTTTTTAGTTCATCATTGGATGATTTTATGTCATGCATCTTGTTTATTTTATAATTTTTTAATTTTCTTATTATAGGTTTTGTTATGGATACTATAAAATTATCCCCTAATAGTCACATATACCCTTGTAGTTTATTATAATCCTTTGGAATTTGAGGGATGCACCTAAGGTTAGTGGAATTTTGGTACTCCTCAAAACCATGATTATAAATTTGTTTCAACAGTCATACCTTTAATTCCTTATTATGACTATATTAGTGTATATGATTTATCCATATCATTTTTAAAATGGTAGATTTCCATGATAAATTTTCATGCTTAAAACATAAAAAATATATATATTAACTCATGTTGATCCATTTTCAATAATTAATTCAATGAATAGTCCACTAAAGGATAGTGGTTGTTATTGTATAAAAGATCCAATGATGATTTGTTCCTATAGCTTCTCACCATCATTTAAATCCAAAGGGTTATTGTAAATAATGATAATATTATATTAATCCATCAAAGGAATATGAAAATATAACCTATGATGTCTTACTCTATGACACATTCTTTTCTGCATATAACATATTTAAATAAAATTATGATACTTTCAATTAAACTATACCTATATTAGTTCAAATAAAAAAAATTAGTTTAACCCATAAGATTTTTGATTTAATATTGTCTGATTTAAGTTTTATCCTCAGATCCTTTTTACCATAATCCCCAAAAATAAATAGTTTTATTTCTGATTCCAACTTTTATGGCCCATGCTTAACATAATATTATATTACATTATTTCTATGATTATATAATACCTTTCAAAAATAAAACACACAATCCTAAAACCCAATGTTTTAGTGTATTTGGTTATTAGATCCATAAATATATTATTACAAAATGAATCTTCTTTATCTCCCACAAGATTCTCTATAAAAGTTATCATCATAGACTTACTTCTAAATATAATTTCCTAGGGAAATATAAAATATAAGAAAGATTAGTATTAAACAATTTGTAAAGGAAACACATATAAATGATCCATAAATTATTAGACTATAAACATATGATAAAACATGAATATGGGAGAAATACTTATTTAAAAATAATATAGAAACATAAGAATTAATAATATGGAAAATTATAATTACATAGATCACAATATAGGAAAATGAAACCACAGAACGATCATCATGAAAGAATAATATATACTTTTTTATAGGAATTTATAAATATGAGACAATAATCATGAAAAATAGAAACATGACATGAGAATAAGGAATAAAAATAAGAAAAGATAATCATTTCTTATATCGAGTCTCACTTACCAGACCATAATAAATGTTTGGAAAGAGACTCATAGCATAGTGAAATGGACTCACTTATTATTCCACATAAACATAGTGGATTGGGTTTATTCGCTAGCCTTATAAATTTCATCTCATTAAATATAATGTTTTACCAAATAAATTGGAGGGATATAAAATATTAGGCTAACCTTTCATATAATTAAAACACATATATATGTGTGCCAACAGAATAAGAAAACATTCTTAATTCAAGAATAGAATAATTAACCTATGAAAATGAATCCAGATTTATAATAATCATATAGTGAAATAAATTGGATGATTTCATTGAAACTTATCACTATTAAAACATAATAAACATTAAAAGATTTTGACAGAGATTAAAAAACATAATATCATAGGAATGTTTCTTTGTAAATAATAAGAAAAATAATTTAAAATATGATAATTGTTTTTTAAAAAATAATTTATAAATAAATTATTTAAAAAATATTATAAAAGTAAATAAATATTACATTTAATAAATCTTTGTACATAAGACCAAAGAAAAATGTGGGAAAAAGTGACTATACAGAAAATGTTAAAGAATGATTCCTTTAATGAATTTCTAAATAAATTCAAAGTTAATAGAATATGAAATTAAGTAGTAATGGAATTAGGGATAAGTACATCCATAAAATAATATGAAAAACATGAATATGGAATAAATAGATTCCCTATCAAGAAGAAGAGATATGGTTAGTTCCACTTATAAGAATTCTTTTAATTGAATTATAAACTGAATGGAGGGGGAGTGGTAATAAAAAATATAAAAACTAGGAATAAATAGATAAATATAAAATTAATATTTTTTAGAGTGAAATAATATTCAATTTCCCCTAATTTAAATTTATACATAAATAATATTTTTTTCAAAGGGAGATTGGAAAAAAAATCCCTTTTGACTTTTACAATGTTAAAATCAGAAGCCATTGAAAGATGAAATGTGAAATGGATTTTTAAATCCCTGGAATTAAATTAATGTTATAATATATATTACATAAATGAGGAATTATATACACCACATAATAAAACATTGATGGTGAAAATGGAATATATTTCAATGAAAGGAAAATTGAGATGAGAAACCCTTACCTTGGATTCCCACTTTCTCAAACTACTATAACACATTGTAAAACCAATTTAAGTTTATTATTAAATCAATTAAGAGAATTATTTTCATCTATATTAATTTATTAGAATCATTTATAATTAATTATAACAAAAATAATAAACATTGATTGTTAAAATTACTATTTAGTAGTTAATTGTTTTGTTTGATCCTTTCTTGGTTTAGTTTCAAGGTTTCATTCCTGGTTCCTTTATCATGTTTTAATCACATGTATAATTTTAATAGTGATTATATAGATATATATAATATATTTTTTTATTATAATGGTCCTTTCATTTTAATTGTTGGTCATGGTTCATAAAGTACAGTTTAGAATCTCCCTTTTTGAATTTAAAATCAATAAGAATAGTTGATTTTTATTAACGAAATTAACTATATATATTACCATTATAGAATTTAGAATATGTGTTAACTTCATAATTATTAAAAATTATTACCATAATTTAATTTATCTTATTCATTCATGATGGTAACATTATAAGAACGTTTATGTAGGTGGTAAAACCAACCCAAACAAGAATTCGTTGTAACTAATAAATAAGTAAGAATGTAGAGTTACATTATGGTAATATCATTTCACAGAAGCATAGTGATGATTATATTAAATCATTAGAGAGTATAATTAGATTTATAAAGGTTTTATAAGATAAAGTCAATAAAATTAATGAAAAATAACTCATTACTTACTTTTACAAAATCACTACTGCTCGCAATATATTCATACAGAATGAAGAACATAGGCCTTATTAATATGATGAAAGGATACTAAACATGAGATAAGTGTTTAGAATATTGAATTGTGTTATGTATTCAAGAAAAAATAAAATGATATAAGTTTTTTAGTGGTTTTAATAGATCACCTTTTATAGGTGAAAATGTGAGAGATTTCCTTGGAAACATGAGTTAGGTGAAGGGTGAATATAGAGTCGCAAGTGATTTATGTGAGTTAGGTATGGAAATCTTTTTGTCATTTTTATCATTGAACCACACACCTAATAAAGTTACTATATAAATATTTTATATCTATTTAGTAATAAAAAATTAATGCCATTTTATTATACACATTTTTCCTTTTTTTACTTTGTTTAATTATTAACCACGATAACTATATTTTTAATAAAAATGTAATATGTTACCTATAAAATTATCTATGAATGATGATTCAAAATTTGGACTATATTTAATCTAAATTTTATTATAAATAATATAAATTTATCTTTTATATAATTATATGAAATATATATATAACTATTTTTTATAGAAAAATGGGTTTTCAAACATTAAGTGTTCTCATTCTTATTTCATATCAATTAATAATCATTAAAAAAGTGATAAAATATTTTTCCATACTTATAAACAATATATTTTAATAAAAACACCATTAAACAATGATATATTAAAAATTTTAAAATCAAAATGCATAACGTATAATGAAAAAAAATTAGAACCTTATTTTTTCAAACATTAAATAAATTTATCTTATTTCTAACCAGTTATAAATAAGTTTATAAATTTTTATTCAATTGTTTATATATAAAAATAATTCATTTAATAATCTATATATGTGAAATTTAACTTTTAAATAAAACTTTATAATATATAATAAAATAATTCTTTTAAATGAAACATATTCCTTTTATTGTGAATCTTTAAAATTTTATTCCTTATTACTAATTAATTATTTTTTAGACTATATTTACTTATTTAGATAATAATTAAGTGAATTTTATCAACAAATTTTATTTGAATAATCATTTAAAAGTAATTATTTTTAAAAAATAAAAACTTCATAGAATCAATTTTCTTAGAATAAAAGGTTTTTTCAAAAATGGATTCATATATTTTTATTATATTAAAAAACAATTTATTTTATTTCAAAAAATTATTTTTAATTAAAATATTTATTGTTAAAATCTAACTAAACTTTATTTATATCAATTAAATAATTGTAATTCCAAACTGGTAAAATGTTTACTTGTATTATACCTAACGACTATATACCCAATTATAATGGTCAAATAAAACTCTATTACACAAATTGAATTTTATAAATTCATTTCACCCTGAAGTAAAAAAGTACACTTATCATTCCAATAATTTTCATTTAATATTTTATAAATTTCATTTTCCATTCATTATTTTTTTTCTCATTGTTGGTTTAGTAATACTAACAGTGATCCTCAAAGATGGAGATGATACTGATGATTTCCAAGTTATAAAGATTTTATTCTAATATATTTATTGTCTATTTTTATTTCATTCACTTTTAGAGGATCTATTCATCCATGGTATTTAATAATAAATCATATTTAATACATTTTCTCATGTACTTTTATTTTAATTTTCCATTATGGATGAATAAATTGTTTTTAGTTTCATTCATTTCTTATATTAGTTATTTCCTGCTTTTATTTCAATTCATTATAAAGAATAAAAAAGGTCACATAGGGTAGTAAAATGAATATTTAAATATAAGATTTTATATACTCCCCACTTAAATAAATTTTACCCTCAAAAATTTAATTATCTCTATGTGATGAAAATAATTATGGTTATCTATGAGATGTAATTTCAAATGAGATATCTACCCCACTATATTTTATAAGACTATGAAACATACATTTTTCATCATAAAAAATTATTTTAAGATTATTCATCTCAACCATTTGTGTTATATATGATCCTTCATAAGGTAATAAGTATTACACTTATAAATGTTTTTCTAAAGGGATACCTTGAATGTTTTACGATGTTCAGATCTGTATATACCACTTATCAACATCACTTCTAAAATATTAGATGGATAGGTTGAATTTTTCTTTCTCTAAACATGAAAAAGATAAATTTTAATTCTTGTTGATCTATTTTAAACCATTAATTAAATTGATTATCTACTAAAGTATAATCATCCTAGTTGTATGAATGATTTAATGATGAGTTTTTTCTCTTGTTTCTTTATATCAACTAAAACCACAGGGTTTTTGTAAATAATTATAACATTATAGAAAACCATAAAATTAATATTAAAGTTTAATAAATTATTTATTACTCTATGACACCTTCATTCCAATATATAACACTTTTAAATCAACCTATGATACTTTAATTTAATTATGCGTATATTAGTTTAATTATAGCACTATTAGTTTAACCTATAAGACCCTTGATTTATCCTAGGTTTATTTAAGTTTTATCTATATGTCATTTTGAACCAAATCCCTAAAAATAACTATTCCCCACTCTGATAAAAACTATGAAGACCAATTCTTAACAAATAATTAACTTACATTATTTCCTTTATTAAATAATAAATCTCATCAATAAAAAACAATCCAAAAATAAAAAGGTTTTGTGTCTTTAGATGTTATCTACATGACCATGTAATTACACAACATATCTTCAACATATCTCACAAGATTCTCCATAGAAGATATCTTCCTAGAATTATTCATGCATATAATTTCCTATGGAAATGTGAAGCATAATAAAGAGTAATATAAAATGATTCGTAAGGTAAAAAAATAAAGAATATATAAAATATTATATCATAAACATGTGAGAAAACATGAACTGGGAGAAATGTCATATTAATAACAAGATGGAACCATAAGGGTTAATTATAGGAAATTGTAGAATAATATAGGCCATAATATAAGAACATATAACCAAAAAAGTATCATCATGAAAGAATAACATATACCATGACCTAATAATGTAGAAACATGTGAAAATAATTTGGATCTATGGAAATATAACAATATAATTGGGCATTAAAAATAAGCATATATAATCATTTCTTATGTTGAGTCTCACTTACAAGATTAACAAAATATAGTGTATAGAGTTCCATAACATATTGGATTGGGTTCACTACCCAATACCCATAAACATAGTGGTTTTAGTTTACTCCTTGATCTCTTAGATGTCATATCATGAGATATAAGTCTTTTCCAAATTAATTAGAGGGATATATAATTCAAATACCACCTTTCATATAATGAAAAATCATACATATGTGTGCCACATGAACATGAAAACATTCATATTAAAATTATAGCATAATAAAGGTGTGAGAAAGAAATTCATAATAATTATCATATGGAATAAAAAAAATCTAGAGAAGAAACTGTATAATTACATTGATATATATCCCTAGTAAAGAAAATAAACCTTAAAGGATACTAACATAGATGAAAATAATTTTATAATATCGCTATAATTTTTTTTGGAAATATAAAGAAATATCATTTACATTTTTATAAGTTAAAACAAAATTTAGAAATACATTTCTTTAAAAGTATTGGTAAAGTAAAAAAAATATTTTCTAATAATCATGCTAACTTGTCAAGGATTATTTATAAAGAAAACAAAATAAAATGGTTATGAAATAAACAATTATTAAAATCTTAAAAACATTCCTTTCACACTTTTGTAAAAAACTAAAATTCAATAGAAAATTACATTTATCAATCATATAAGTAGGAATAATGAAATACATAAATGAATATAAAAATTAATATAAAATAAAATGATTCCATATTGAAAATAATAGATAGGTTTGGTTCTATTTAAAAGAATAATTTTGGTTGAATTGTGTACCAAATGGAGGGAAAATGATAAGAAGTCATGTAAACCCCATCAGTAACCATAGGATAAAAAGTATATGATTTTATAGAATGAAAGAACATATAATTTAACCTCATGTAAATTTAGACCTATATAATCTTTTATTTATATATATTTGGTGATTGGGGGTACAATTACATTAAACAGATACACACACCACACTCATAAGCTGGAAAGGAATGTCATAGCCCCCCAAGGGATATCTCACCCATCAAGCCTTATTTATTTAGTACATAGACTAAATCCATAGTGGGTATGAATCCCATTACATAGGAAAATAGACCAAAAACTATCCTAAAGGTCCATTTTAGTGTCACACCTGTATCATATGCCTACATCACCAGTATTTCATCTCGCTTAAGTCACCACCTACCCGCGTCATGTGTCATATCTGTATCACCGCCTGTCTATGGAAATTTTCTCCCACCCAGATTTGAACCCGGGTCTAATGTAAGATTAATTTGAGACTTTACCACTTGGTTAATCCCCCAATAGAAAAAAACAGTGACTAAGGGTAACGCTCACCTCCCACTGGAGGGCCCCACCAGGACCAGACCGCGCTGCACATTCCTCGGCTTTGCAAATGGATTTAAATCTCTCTATGCATAATATGAACAATGTATGAGTCAGATGTGACTCAATCCTGATTTGGTTTCCATGGAAAGAAAATTTATTTAAGGGTAATTCTTTCCTCCCCCTGGGGGGGCTAGGCCTAGAGCATTCTTCACATTCCCCAACTAGGAAAATGGATTTGAATTGCTTATAACTTCAGTAAAGTTCAAATAAAAATCTATTGAAAGAGAGAATATGAGACAGATTTATATATCCCATGAATTAAATGAAAATTATGATATATTAAGTTAATAGGGTAGTATATAAATCATATAAAAGAATATATGTGGTAAATGTGGAACATATCTCAATGAAAGGAAAATTAAGATGATAAACCCTTACCATGGATTCTGGGAGGATTAGAAGTGTTGTAACACACTATAAACCCAATTTAGGTTTTTTATTTATTCATTTAATATCTTTATTTATATTTATATTACTTTATTATATTCATTTATAATTAATTATTACCTATATATTAATCATTGATTGTTAATGTTAATATTTGGGTGTTAATTGTTTTGTCTCTTCTATGTTTTCTTCATTTTGACATTTCTGGTCCTTTCTCCTTGATCATGTGTTCAAAAATATATAATTTTAATTGACATTATATAGGTTTTTTTACATATATAAATTATAATTGTCATTTTATGTAAATATTGGTGATGGTTTATCAAGAATGGTTAAAGATATTCTTTTTAAAAAAATGATTCCATGAATAATAGAGTTTTATTAAATAAATTATATACCAATATTACCATTATATAATTGGAAACATGAATTTAATTCATAATTATTACAATATATTTTCATCATTTATTTTAAATAAATCATTCATGGTGGTAATTTTATAACATCATTCATGTAGGTGGTAAAACCAAACTAAACAAAAACATGTTACAAGTAATGAATGGGTAATAATATAGAGTTATATTAAAAAAATATCAATTTTATAGAAAACTATTATGTTAATATTTGATAAGTATAATTTATAATGATATTTAGGAATATTATAGATGTTAAATTAAATTAAAGGAATGAAATAGGACTCGTTGCTTTTATGGAATCGTTCTTTCTCACAACATATTTCTCTAAAATGAAGGAATTAGGCCTCCTTATTATGATAAAATGATATAAAAAGTGGGAGAAGAATTTAAAATGTTAAATTTTATAAATTATTTAATATAAAACAATATAATATATGTTTTTTAGATTGGGTTGAAAGTAGGTCCTTTTATAGGTTAAAATGTGGTACATTTCCTTGGAAACTTATGTCAAGTAAAGGTTAAAGATTGAATCACCAGGGAGTTAGGTGATTTAGGTAAGTAAATTATAGAGATAATTGTGGTATTGAATCAAAAAAACTAAAAAGGTTATTCTATAAATATATTATATATATATAATCATTAAAAATTTGATCCATCTTAATTAACCCATTTTACCTCTATTTACCATGTTTTATTATTTACCACGATAAATATTTTTTTATTAAAAATATAACAAGACCCCTCTTGCAATGTTTTTATACATTAATTAAAAATTTGGACTCTACTTAATCTAAATAAAATCATAAATAATAGAAATTTTTCTTTTAAATCAAGCATAAAATATATATAAAAACTATTTTTATAAAAACTGACTTTTTAAACATTAAGTCTTCCTATTATTATTTGATATCTATTACCAATCATTAAATAAGTGATAAAATATTTTTTTTATACTTATAAAAATTACATTTTAATAATATAATCCTTATAAAATGATAATTTTTTCTATTTTTAAGTCAAAATACATAACACATGAGAACAAAGTATAAAAATATCTTTGTAAACATAAAATAATTTTATCTTATTTATAACCAATTGATAATAAATTTATGAATGTTTCGTCATTTTATATATATAGATAATAAATTTAAACAAATATCATAATATAAATATATTAAACTTTAATAATAATTAAAATCATATAATATAAAAATATAATGTTTTTAAACGGAGCTTATTATGTTGATTGTGAAACATTAAATTTTTATTCCTTATTAGTACTTAATTGTTTATTGGATATTATTTTCTTATTTTACTAATTATTACCTGAATTTTATCAATCCATTTTATTGAAATCATTATTTAAGATAAATAGATTTCATAAAAATGAACATTTCATAAAAAATTATGAATAAAAGGTATCTTCACATATCATTTAGTATATTTTTATTTTATAACAAATCCATTTATTATATTTAAAATGAATTATTTTTAATGAAAATATATATTTTTAACAGACAAATAAAGTTTATTTATATCATTTACATACCATAAATTCCAAACATATAATATGTTTACTTGTATTATACCCAACGACTATATACCCTTTTAAAACATTAAAATAATGGCTATATTACCCCCAGTAGATTTTATAAATTCATTCCATTATAACTTCACAAGTTTAACTTCTCATTACTGTAGTTATCATTAGGATTTTATTGTATGGTCTCTCCATTAATTCTATTTTTCTTCTCACTATAGGTTTAGTTTACTAACTGTGATTCTAAAAGGTGAAGATGATCCATAGTATTTACTACATCTAAAAGTTTTATTTTATTGTTTCTATTTATTATCCCATTTTTTTATATAAAATTTGAAGTGATATAATAATCTATGGTATGTAATATGCTATTTCATATAATTTTGTTTTAATGTTACATTATGAATGAATACAGTGTTAGTTTGATTCATTTATTATATTATTTATGTACTACTTGTATTTCAATTAATTATAATGAATAAAATATTTTAATATGGGAAATAAAAGGCATACTTAAATCTAGGGTGTTACATGGATAAGTCTTAATGAAAAACTTTTACCTCTTATAATAGAGATTAAAAATATTTATATATACATAAATCTATAATAATAGAGGATGTGGAAGAATCCAATCTATTCAGAGTGCCACATGATAGGTAAGATAAAGGGTTCCCTCATGAAATTTTTTAAAATTAAAAAATTAATCCCATAATGAGGGGATTGAAAGCGATAGGGGTTTTGGTAACCCATACTATATCACATTGACCCAAAATGAAATTAATTTTAAACTAAATCATTAATACTAGAAGTAACTTATTGTTTTAAATGGGATTATATTATAAAATTCTATGTATTTCATTAATATTTTACTTAATGTCATGAAATACTCTCTACACAATAGAGTAACTGAATATGTGATCAAAATGGTGTGCATCCCTTTTTTCAAGAAGGAACAAGCTTCAACATGGCTTATGTATAAGGAGTGAAACTCTTTTAACACATGGAAGGATATTTAGAATTATTTTATTAAAATATTTTACCCCACATAGAGAACAATGGATCTAAGGACCAAAATATTCACATTTATAAAGAAGGGTGAAGAATCTTTTCATGAGGTAAAGGAGACATTAAAGGATTACTACTAATAGTTTCATCCTCATAAATTATCATATTCTATATTAATTCCATTCCTCCAATAGATATTTTATTGTGGGGGACTTTAGTTGATTCTATATTAGGATGTCACTATAGTGAAACAAATAGAAGTTGAGATGAAAAACCTATACCATATAATTACTACTAACTATCTAAAGAAAGCAATCAGATGGAGTAGGGTTGTTTGAAAAATTATATAGTGAAATATAATATCAATTCATAAATTCTCAACCTATAATAGAGACTACATAAACTAGTCTTAAGAAAAAAAGTAATCAAGGAGCAGTATAACTACTATTGGATATTTATCCATAATGTCATATATTGTACGAATTTTAACATTCTAGAATAATAATCATCATGCAATAAAATGTAAGGATAAAATTATATGATGAAAAATGGGAGATAAACTATGATATTGGGACCATTATCTAGTAAATATAATCTATGATGGATGAACAATCTAAATCATTCTTAGAAGGAGAAAAGGAAATGTCAAAAAATATGGGAAATCAAATTATCATTGGAAAAAATCATTGGTTTTCTGGAAGGAAACAACTAGTGCGTTTATGGTAACCAAGAATCCATATCTATACAAGTTTATATGTGAACTATGAAGATACTAGAAGCTTTTAGGGAGATCAATGGAAAATAATTAATGATAAATGACTTTATACTAAGTAAAAAATTTAAACCATTCAAGGATTGATTACCTGATTCAAGGTAAATATGAATGAATCCATAATTTTGAAATGTAGATGTGGAATATTGTTAAAAATATCATGAGAGGAAATGGGAAGCTTATGAAGAACCTGTCAAATTTATAAAGCTATTGAATTTGTTTTCAACTTCTTGTGTGAGAATGTTTTTGAGAAATAATTGAAGAAGTTATTGATTTTATAAGAATAAATACAGAAAATAAGTTTTGAGGAGAAAACGTGTATGGAAAAAAATAATTAATTTATTTTTATAGGTTCCTTTATTCAATATCTAGAATTTACCCTTGTTTGAAATCTTAAATCTACATCTATATAGAATGATACCCTTATGGTTAATTAGTTATTGATAAAGGAAGATGTGTCTTTTTATGTTTAAGAAATCAAAAACTTTTATAGATATGGAAGACATTTTTCTGGGAGTTCCAAGTCATAGAAGATCCACCTAGAGATTGAAAAGGAGACAATATTTTAAGAAAACTCTTACATAAATTATATCTACTTGGTATTTCAAATATTATTTAGAAGGAGAATCCATAAGATTTAATCACACTATCCTATACTGATCTTTCAAAGTAACAAACATCATGGTAGTTTAAATACTGTGATTCATTTTTAGTCTAAAAGATGGATTTTTTTAAGATTGAAGGTTAAATATCTATAATTTGGAAGATTGTAAACATCACTTTAGTTTTATTTAATTATTAAAGTAATTTTATAATCTATGAAGCGGTTCCTGAAATATTGAGTTCAAAATGTGACATATTTAACTAGTTAACTAGATAAGGATTGAAGCCAAGAATATTGAAAGATAATAAGTTATGTTTCATTTATTGAGAAGTTTATTCTATAAATTTACTTACAAATTTGATAAAAAAGGATGTTTTAGGTTTTAAAATGTTAAATCAAGTCAATTATATGGATGAAGCTTGATCTTGGACTAAAAGTAAAATAGAAGAAGCATCATGTTCTAGTATGTGAATTTAGAAGAAAATACAGAAGATGAGTATGACTAACATAAATGATAAGGATGTTAAATAGAATAAAAATAATAACTAAAAGCCACATGATTCATATAATTGAGAATTAAAGTATCATAAGAATAGGTGGAATTAAAATTTTCATGAGTCAGGACTTGAAGAAGTTGATAATAAAAAAAATGAAGTAGAATAGTATAATAACTCAAATTTTGTTAAATTTTAGATGATTGGAATAAGAGAAATTAGCATGGTTCATTGAGGAGTTCCTAATTTTAAGTGATATAATTCTGATATGTAAGTTATCATGAATTGTAATATGTGATTCTAGAAAAGTTTTATGGAATCATTTAATATGGTTGAAGATGGTTTTTTTGGAATCCTTGGTAAATTTGGACTCTAATATTCTTGTAAGCATTGAAATAGAATGACTATGAATTGAGTAAATGGAATTTTCAAAGTTTAAATCCCATGTTTTTTCACTAATCACAATACATCAAATCTATTTTGAGTGTAAAATGAAAGGATCACTATCAAGGAAATGATTTATGAGAGTATGAGTAGATGACCAGTAAGTTCCAAAAATATGTTGATTTAAAGATAAAAGTGGTGATTCTAGAAGATAATTGTGTAATTAAGTAAGAGATAAACTTATATAATACCATATAGTTGAGATACCAGAAATAGATTTTTTGAAAGTTTATATTCCAATAAAAGATACTCTAGAAGTCTTGAGAATATGGAAAACTAGTAAGATTTAAAAAAAATATTGTGACATACTCTACTTAATGGTAATTCTTGAGAGATGTTTTATTCTTTAGTTTTATTCTTTAATTTTACCATTTAATTATGTGTTGAGGTGTTTGTGGGATTATAAATTATAATTATTGTAAAAAGAGGATCTAGTAAGCAGTTTGGGGGCTATAGCAAGGCCACCAGCCATCCGGGGTGGGCCACCAATTGATTGGTAGTATTGGTGGTGGATCTATAATTACGTAGATATCACTAGAAATCCAGTATATAGCCACTAACTAGCCTATGGTTGAACCATATGTGGTATACCTCTTCTAGTCACATTGTCCAACTAGAGGCCAAACATTAGCCTGTTGGTGGAGCCACCGTTCAACTAGTGAAGACCATTTTCTCACCAGTGGTGTTTGAGTGGAATTTTAAATGATGTAAACCACATATTTTTTATCCTCTGTGGGATTTAACCTAATACACTCTCTAATATTACACTCATTCATATAAAATTAAATAAATTGATATCTCTTGGAATTATGGACTCTCTCCTTCTATTCAGTTTGTCGATATGATGTAGGATCAATCTGTTGGCTCTGAATTGGTAATATTTTCTCAAGATAATCATGATTCCTCTTATTATTATTCATGGATTGAACACAAATCTATACTATGTTGGAAATATTTATGAACCTCAAATTGATATCATGGAGTTTTCTTTGTTCAGTGATATATTGACATTGGAACGAGAGTGTTTGTGGCCTTTCCCTTGAGCTAATCAAGATCTACCATTGATGGGGTATCTCTTGGGTAAGTTTATGTTGTTGTACCCTCTTAACTCGATTACCTTCATTAATATATTTCTATAACCCCTGTTATTATGGATTCAAATTAGTTATAAGGAATCCTTAACATGTGGTCTTATTCTGGTTCGTACACAAACATGGTACAGGTGACGATTCCCCTTGAAGGAACATAGAAATTTGTATCAATTCACTTGAATTAAGATATTCCTTACCATATATGGACCTTTTATATTGTTTTTGGTATGATATAATGGTATGTGATTTTATTCATTCTGATCCTTTCTTGATGTGTGATACTTATGGGTGTGTTTGTGGCCTTATAATAATCGTGATTGATATAAACAGTTGTTTTTTCTATGATATGGCATGTTGGGGGTGTCACATAACATGTGAAACTTTTCTTTAAGTATCAAGATGGTTGGGTTGCTCAGAATTGTCTAGAAGAACCATTTTAGGGGGGAATGGGTTCTATGAAAAAGGATAAGGATTTGTAATTTATTGATGGTACTAGTTCGATATTACAAAAATGTTCAGTAAACATGGGAGTATAACATTATTGGGTGAATTATATCTATTTTTTCAGAATTTTAACATGGGATAAATACCATTAAAGGGTGATAGAGATCCAATTAATTGGAATTTTCATGTAGATGTGCCATCATTCAATAATATAGGACCACCTAATAGTGGCAGTGAGGTTTTCCTTAAAATTGGAATATAAACATATGACTGATGGTTTTAGGTTGATTAACTAACTTGTGGGCCTTGTGGAATTTTTTAGGACATTGTCATAGCCCCAAAGTTGGTGGGGTTATGGTTCATGGAAGCATTGTTAGTGCATGATGACCTAGAACTTTTGTGGTTGATTATTTATTTATTCATTACATTCATATTGTTTCGTACACCATATATATATATGAACTTGTGTTAAGGATTAATTGATGTTTTATTATTGGGTTTTATACTCACACCCTTATTGAGAATCTTGATTCATGTGCAAACTTTATGTTTAGCGATCTAGGAAAGGGAAAGTTCCCAATGATAAGGAGCTGAGTATATAGGATTTGGTGGTTTAAGGTGGTATCAGGATGGAATCTGGGGTGATGTTTTGATTTCTTTATTTATTTTTCTATTCCTATTCTTATACTCTGGGTTGAACTACCACATTGGGGTCCTTGATTATTACTTGGGTGACTCTAGGATACCTGAAATTTCATCTGTTATAGCATTATTATGATTTTGTATTATTTTTACATTTTATGTTAATATTATTTTAATGATATAAATCTAATGTATTGATTCTGATAATGAGGATATAGTCTCTCGACTATGTCGTCCAGACCCTCGCTGCTTGTCAAAAAGCACCTGCATATGGGGAGGCACCCATGATTCCATTAGCTCTATGTCCCAAACCAGTTGATTCATATTGGTACATTAAAAGGAGGTATAAAAGGAGTTTTCATTTTCATTCTTCTTAACTATGTTTGGTGAAAGGCAGAAAGGATATAGGAATTATGGAACCTAGGTAGGGAAGTCACATAAGTGCCTGATAATCTCTTATCTGATAGGCCTTCGAGTTACCGATGATGGAATTTTTGTTATAGTTGTGCTATTACGGTTTGATTTTGACCCTAAATATGTAATGTTGTTACATTTTATGAGATTTAGGGTGAGTTCTTACATCATGAAATAGAATTTAGAGCCACATAACATATATAAATGTTTATTTTAACCATATTAGTTTAATTAATTAACTTTCATTCTCTGTGATCTATATTTCAGTGATGTTTCTATGTTGAAATTTAGACTTCTTGAACTTGGGAATTCTAGTTTGTTATATATATAATTGTGAATAACATGTGAATATATAGGGCTCAACTTTTTTCTTGGGTAGTGCTAAGTGGGTTATCCCTTTTTGTTGTGGGTAGCCTCATAGGATAGGTATTCCATTAAATCCCTTAGGGTACATTTGAATTACATTTGTTGTTACCTTAAGGGAGATATTATAGGAATTCTAAGAATTAATTTGGTATTTCAAATAATGACACCTTAGATATGTTTGATGGGACCTCCATGTGATGTAAACCATAATTTTCACTCTGGGGAGGAAGAAACTATTCCACTACCAGTTTTTTAGGGGGATAAACTTAGGAATTCCCCCATACCCACTCTAGCATTTTATTCAATGAAACCGTTAAATCCTAGAGTCTTACGATTAGTTCCAGTTCGAGGAAGTGGGTAATATAGAAGAATGGTTGATTATGATTGGGAATTTTAGATTTAGCATCCATCAACCTTGTAGGGTATTGGGGGTCATTAATATTCCATGGAATAAATCATATCCATTGAGGGGATATTCGACCTAGTCAAGACACCTGATGATTGATAGGTGAATCTAGCCACTTTCATTCTTCAAGAACATTCCAAGATATAGTGGGGTGTTATGATTATGGAAGGTAAGAATGAGGGTCTTATCTAGGAAACCTTCATTAGTATGTTCTTTGATGAGTTATTTTTGGAAAAACTAAAGATAGGTTGTGTTCAAGATTTCATTAATCTATTACCGAGAATGGTGATAGTGGCTGTCTATTTTTCTTGTTTCATTGAGTTACTATACATTTACCCTCTCTTATTGGGAATGAGGTAGAAAAGGAATGATGTTTTGGGATTTTACTTCTACCAGAACTAAGTCTCCAGATCAAGAGATTTGACCTAATGATGTAATATGATGTTATTTTTAAGGACCTAACTTTTGAGAATGATTTGGAAGAGGAAAAATTTATGGGTATTATTTTTTATTTTAGTGGATATATTAGTGGACTCCCCGGTGATTATGCAGGTGCCTATTCTAGTAGTAAGAAGAGGAATTAATATGAGTCATGTCATGGTTTTATTAGGTAGATATACAAAATAGGAATTCATGAACTCCTACTATGGGAGGTAGTTCCATTATGTACTTCAATTATGGAAAAGTGGTCACCTTAGAAATACTTGTGGGAAACTGCCTATGGATTGTAGCTAATGAGGAAAGGAATGAGATCTCCAACATTTTTTTGGCTTCATGGATGAGTTTTTGGAGTTTAGGAAAAAATGGGGATAGAGGAAATTAGTAGAGGATATTTATGCCTTAGTCTTTGATGACATGAGAAAGATAGTGGTATTATGGGAAAGGTCCTGGATTTAATGTTAGTAGGATGTACACCTTGGACTAGATTCCTATATATTGAGAAGATATAACCTATAATTTTTGAGGTAGTTCTTGATTACATATATTATTTTTACCACTTTGTTTAATATAGGAGCATCTAATTCATTCTTATCTAATCAAGTTATTATTTTCCTTGATTTATCAGTTAAGTTATATTTTGAGTTGTTTTCTATTAACACATCTATATGGAAGAAAGTAGATCATATCTAGAGAGGTAAAAAAATATACCATATTAGTTAATATCTATATACTTATGTTAGAATTTATGATCTTAGAGATGACTAGATTGGATTTGATCTTCGATACGGACTGGATGACTAGTTATCAGGTTCACATCAACTACTATCAATAGAGTATATTTTACCATTCCCAATAGAGGGAAGTTTGTGATGAACAATGATTGGAAAAAAAACTAATATATATTAGATAGATCACATCATAATTAGTAGTATTTGATCTTATGATAGATCCAACAGTGATCACCACTCCTCTTCCTTCAGTAGTGGATCGCTATCAAGATGTTTTTATAGATCACTTTTATGGACTTACTCATGATAGAGGGATTTAATTTTGAATCAAAAATTTTCTAGGAGCCCAACCCATATTGATCCCCCCATATCTTATAGAATCAACCAAGTTTAAGTAACATAAGTTATATCTATATGATTTATGAGAGAATGGTTTTATCATAATGATTACATCTCCCAATAGTTGTCTGATGTTGTTTTCAAAGAAGATGAAAGATAGTATTAAGTTTTTTATAGAAAAATAGAATTTGAAACAGATGACTGTAAAGAATAGACACCCATTATTGAGGATGGATGACTTGTTTAGTCAGTTGTAGGTAGCCTGGTGGTTCTCCATAGTTGACAGATGATCAAGATAACATGAGCTTTGGGTCATAGAGGAGGATATTCCTAAGACAGCATTCAAGAGTATATAAAAACTGTATGATAATCCTTTTCTACATTTTGAGTTAAAAAATGTACTGGTTGTTTTCATAACTCTCATGAAATATATCTTCCATCCATATCTTTACTTTATGATTATTTTGTTTGTTGATGAATTCCTCATATACTCATATACCTCAAAGATGCATTCTAGTCACCAAGATATTATGTTAAGTATACTTTGAGCACATCATCTCGATTAAAATATCTCAAAGTGTCAATTATGATTCTAAGAGGTATGTTTTCATATGAATATAATCCTTCAGGTAATTATTTATAGGGTCTAAGAGAAGGTAGAGGTTATGATTTCTTTGGCATGACCTGGAAATGTGTTTGAGATCAAGAGTTTGTTTAGGATGGTAAGGTACAATAGGTTGTTCATTCAGTACTTCTCTCATCTATAAATTCTTATAAGTGGACTAATAAATATGGGTTTGAAGTTTGACAAGACATTTTAGTACAAATATGATATCGTGGAGATAAATATTATATTAACATCAACTCTGATTCTAACATTTCTTAAACCTAGGATTGGATATGTGGTCTATTGTGATTCCTCAAGTGTTTGGTTGGTAATTTTTCTAATTCCTAGGGACTAAGTTGTAGCTTATGGGTCACATCATTTAAAATTCATAAGGTGAACTATTTAATGCATGAATAGAGTTAGTTGTTGTGGTTCACACATTGAAGTGTTTTTGACATTATTTCTTCAATGATATGTTGTTCATTTGCACAGACCGTAATATCTTGTAATATATAGTCTATCATATGGACTTAAATATCTAATATAGTAATTGGATCTATATAATGTTTACATTGAAATGGATTATGGTCCTGGGAAAGGGAATTTTTTACAATTGATCTTATTAAGAGAATAGAGGAGATGTGAGAGTGGCCTATAGTGGAGGAATGTAACCTAATGAGTTTTATGGATGAGTTTATGATAGATGCATCTAAGAATAGATAAGTGATGACAAGTGCACTTTTTTTATCAAGTATGTGTTAGTGGATTTATTGATGGCTAGCCAAGGTTAGGACCCTGAGTGTGTAGTTATGTGGGAGAAATTGGTGGGGAGTGACCCAGTTCTAAGATGGTCCTTAGATAGTGATGACATGATATATGTCTATGAGAAAGTTGTGTTTTTCTCTTCCATGAGGGAAGATCGGATGATGGAATCTCTTACCACATACTGGGTAGTGAATCTATGATAGATGAATATGTATAACGATATCAGACGATAGTTTTGGTGTCTAGGTAGAAGAAATATGTCACAAATTTTGTCTCGTGATACCTTACAAGTCATAGAGTTAAGGTCAAGCATCGGTATTCTTGAGGATTTCTTCTTCCACTTCTAATTCCTATGTATAAGTGGGCCAATATCAATATTTAATTCTTGATGGGTTTACCTAGAATTCTGAGAGGTCAAGGTTTTTTATGGGTTGTAGTTTATCAACTGAAGAAAGTGGTGCATTTCATGTTGATCTGAGAGACTCGTTCTATAGATTAGTTAGAGAATTTTATGTCCAGTATATTTTATGTCTACATTAATGAACTATGAATATAGTATATAACATAGATGTTTGTTTCACATCATGGTATTTGTTGGGCTTGTGAAAGGAATTTGGAACTCAGTTGAAGCGGATTACAATGTATTATCCACAAACTGATGGGTAGTTTAAGAATAAAAATCATATTTTTTAGAATATCCTATAGGAGTTTGTTATTGATTTAAATGGAGCATGGGATTATCATTTATAATTCACGTATTTTATATACAATAACAGTTTCTAGGATTTGATTTAGATGTAACTGTTCAATAATCTTTATGGTCGGTCAAGTTTCTCATTATTATGTTGGCATGAGGTGAGTGAGATAGTTTTTGTAGGGTTGTGTATAGTGTTGGAGACCTATGAGAATGTGTGGATGATTAAGAAGTGGTTCGTTGCTTTATATATTATACATTGATCAAATTCTAACTGAAGGAGATAACCATTGGAGTTCATTGTGGGTGACCAGTTTTTCTTATGGGTGACTCCTCGGTTAGGCCATCAGTGACATTAGAAATAAGGGAATTTGGAATAACGGTTCATAGGGAAAATTGAAATTAATATTTATATTAGAAAATTATATTATGATATGGATATTCCCCCATTATATATGGGTATGCATGATGTTTCCCATGTGTCTTATATTGGGTGGTACAAGCCTGATCCTACACATGTGAAAGAATGTGAGGATATTGTATTGGAACCAGATGCATCATTTATAGAGAAAATAGTTCGGATTATAGACAAGAGAAAAAAGTTTCAATGAAATATGGTACCATTTTTTGGATTTTATGGTAGTATGGGTGGATCCATGAGGACACATAGGATTGAGAGTCTAATGTTTAGACATAGTGGACCAAGTTAATCGAGAAAGACCTCTAAAGGCACTTCTCGAAGATGAGAAGTCATTAGTGTGGGATATTTGTGACATCGATTGTTTTAAGTTATATTCATAAGTTATGTATTAGTCATGAATTGTACCTTGTAATTATTTTTTGAGTTTTTTGAGCGCTCTAAGATCGGAATTCTAGAAAAAGGAGGCTCAAGTAGGTGGTTTCATAGCTACAGAAAGGCCATCGGCTTACTGGTGGTTCTAAAATTGGAAATATAGTTCTGTAGAGCCCACAGATTAATTGGTGGTTGAGTAAGAGGTGTTTCACCTTTTCAAGTCACACTAGCCATCCAGAGGCCAAACACTGGCCTACCGGTGGAGCCACCACTAATCAGTGAGGGAAACCAGCTTTCTAATGGTTCCAAAGTGAGATTTTAAATAATAGAATCCTATTTATTTTTATCTTATATGGTATTTATCCTAAAACCCTCTTTAATCCAACCTTCATTCATATAGAACAAATTGGAAGGATATCTCTTTCATTTTTACCCCTCTTCGTCTCTTCCCTTTGGTGATTTGATGTAGGATCTATATGTCATCTCTGAATTAGTAATATTTTCTTTATCTAAGACCAAATACTATTATTCTTTGGGAATTTACCATAGATATTTTCTATGTTGGATAGATCTATAAATCTCATATTTTTCTCATGGTGGATTCTTCATCCTTTGATAGATCAGAATCTAAACGAGAGTGTTGGTATCATTTCCCTTGAGTGGAGCTAGATCTAGCATTGATGTTAGATCTCATTGATTAAATTGATGTTTTTATACCTTATTGTATTGATTTAATTATTTAATTTCATTATAAAAACCTTATATTGATGTATTTGAATTGGTTCTATGAAATCCTTGGTTTACAAGTTTGTTCAAGTTGGTGCATGGGCCTGATATGGTTGATGATCCCCCTTAGAAAAACATGGAAATTTGAATCAATATGAATGAGTTGGGAATATCCTTTCCATGTAGGTACCTTGTATATGGTTTTTGTGAGGCTATGATGGTATGTTCGTGTGTTTATTGAGATACATGCTTGATGTGTGTTTCTTATATCATTGTGTGTGGTGGAATTGTGAATTTTATGCATGATGTGACAAGTTTTTATTTTTATGGTATGGCCTATTTTGGGTGTTTTATAGCCTGTGAAACTTTTCTTCAGGCATAAAGATGGTTAAATTTCTCAAAATTGGCTAGATGACCCCTTTTATGGGGAGAGTGGGTGTTTTAATAAAGGTCAGGGATATGGATTTTATTGATGGTGCTAATTAGATATCATAGATATCTTTAGTCAACATGGGATTATTCCATATAGGGATAAAGTGTATCCAACATTTTAAAATACATACCTGGGATAATGACCATACAAGGGTTATTTTGATCTAATTTTTTGGGAATTATTGGTGGCCATACCATCATGTTAGAATAGACGACCACCTTAGGGTGGAGTGTGAGGTGTTCCATAAAGGTGGAATGCGGACATACGAATTATGTGTGTAGGGTGTTGAAGTAATATATGGACCTTGGGGAATTTTTTGACACATGTGATGACTAACATTTGAGTTCTTACTAGAATATCACTGAATCAAGTGGATTTGGGGTTCATGGAATCTTGGTTATCACACAATGACCAGACACTTGTGTGGTTAATTTTTTATGTATACATTACATTCATATTGTGGAATACATCCTATATATATTCACTTGTGTTATGGATGCATGGGTGGTATCCTAATGGGTTTTATACTCACACCCTAAACAAGAATCTCGATTCATGTGTAGAATTTATGGTCCGGGATTCAGGAAATGGAAAGGGCCCAACAGTAGGGAGTTGAAGAGGTGGAACTTGGTGTTTGGATGGGTACTGGGATAAACTTCAGACTAATTTCATAGTATATTTATTTTGTTATTTCACTGCTTATAACCTGGTTTGACTTGACGTATTGGGGGGCCTTGGTTATTACTTATGTGACTCTAGGATACCTGACATGTTATCTATTATAGAATTATTATTATAATTTATTACCCCTTCTCCCTTTTATGTTAATTTATTTCATGATATGATTCTAATATATGGATTTTGATACTGAGGGTATAGGGTCCCCACTACACTATTTATACCCTCGATGCCAATCCACTACCTCTTTTATATAAGGAGTCACACATGAGGTTATATAGCTCTTTATCCCAAACTAGTTGATTTAGGTCGGGGAATTACATATACAAGGACAATGTTCTAATCCCAAATAAGTTTCAAATATTGAATCCCATAAATAATTTAATAAGAGTAACATTTTTATCCTTTGTAATGTTAAATATTTTATTTCTTAAACAAAGGATAAATGACTGATTTTAAAAATTCAAAAGACTCAAAGGAAGATCATATTTTTTGAATAAGTATCCAGAAGATAAAGTGATATTTATTATTCTATTTTTGTGACAATTTTTTATACTAGTGGGATCCAATATAAATAACTTATCAAGATACAATTAAATATTGAGAGAACTATTTTACTTTTTCAAAGAAAGACTTAGGTTCAGGATGATACATGCCCTGTTGTGACCACTTTCAATATTACTGTAAAATCCATTTCTTTGACAAGACCAGAACATAGAAAGGAGTAGATACCCACATTAGGATTGAACCTCATAAAATATTCTATGTCCCTTATGTTATCATTACATTTTCTCATACAATTGAGTGTTTGATTTAATGTTTTAGTGAATCCTAATTCTAAGAAAATCATAAAGGTTAATTTCTTAATGAAATTGTAAAAGAGTAACATTGATTCAACCCCCATCTCAATGCTACCTCATATTCATGGGCATGTCAATTAGAATTAGAGAAAATAAAGGTTTTCTCTAAAAGATCCATTTTTGTGAATCCAAAGATAGAGAATTTAAATCTTATCAATAGTATTGGTATACCTAATTTTTAATGGAAATAACTATCACTGGTTGAAGAATATAATACTTCATTATCCTCTTTCACTTGGTTTGGATGTTTTGGATGATACTATTATAGTATTTCCACCAATTGAGAAAGATAAACTTGTTACATTTTCTAATAAGATAAATTTGAGTTCAACGGAAAGGAAAAAAGTGAAACAATTAGTCCTTATGGGAAATATTTTTATAAAGGTGATAGGACATCATTTGGTAATCTAGATCTGGGTTAAACTTGAGGATGCCTTTGAAGGTAATGTAAAATTTAAAGAAGAAAATATATAGATATGGATAGGATATTTTGAATATGTTAGGATAGATAATGAATAAATTATTGATGAATACTTCATAATAGGGAAATAATTTGATAACAACATCAAAGGTTTTAGAGATACACTAGAAATTTTTATTTATGTAAAAAATGATGAGAAACATCCCTGATGAATTTGATCCTGAAATTTATGATTTTAAATAAAGTAAATATTTATGTCTTGATAAGTTATATAATACTCTTTTTCAATATGAGATGAGAAAATTTCTTGTGTTTAAATATAATTATAAAGTAAAATCCCACTAAATTGTTTTAAATTTGGTTTAATTGGGAACTTTGTGACTGACTATTGAAAGAATAAAGTAATTTATTATAATATATTTCAAAATAACAAGATTTTTAGGAATAAGAGAGAGATTAAAAACTATATGAAATATAGGAAACTAGTAAAAGGAAATAATAATTTCATCAGAAGGAAAATAAGAAACATTTTGAACAAAGAAGAGGAATACTACTCTACTTAAAGGAGTAAATATGATAAATAGGTTAATAAAAAATTATGGATCTTTATGGATCATGTGGAAAAACATAAATAAACTTCATGTATTGGTAAAGATGGTAAATAAGGTGAAGAAACATATACTTATCACACATTGAAAACTATGCTTGAAACAAAGCTTTATCAAAATACTCAATATAAAATATAAATCAATCTTTCAAATAATGAGGTTAAGAAGGTAAGAAAATTTGAAGGAATATTTTTTAAAAAAGGAATATGACTATTTTAAATAAATAAATAATCTCAAACTAATAATTTCAAAACAAGATAAGATATTGGAAAATTATGATAAAAGAATTACTGTAGAGGAATAAGAGTTATGTGTGATACAATCAAGGTTCCTTGAATCAAAAAATACTATAAATAAAAGGATTGAATATTTCAGTAAGGATAAGGAATTTAAATATAAATAACATCAATTTATTTAGAAATTTATACTATAGAAAACATACAAACTAAACATTTTTATTAGAAATTTACTATATCTATTTTAAATAAGAGTATAGGTTATAAAAATAAAAATGTGATTTTATGGGATAATAAAAGTTTTATATAACCAACTCCAATTTTATTAAAAGTTGAAATAAATGTGAGGAGGGAATATTATCCTAATCAGAGACAAAAGTAAGATCATAATGTGACTAAAATAATAGAACTTTCAATAACAAAACTTTTATTATTGTGGAAGACCAAATTTCAAAAGTTTTTTTAGTTTTGAAGAACCTTTGGGAATAAGGATTATAGCTTAGGAATAATATATTTCTTCCTTCATATATTCATTAATTATTGGGGGAAATATTAGAAAGAGAATAAGTAACTCTATGAAGAGGATAAATAACCTTTGGAATATTAAAGTTATTTATAAATTTATTCTTATATGATTAATCCAAATTTATCCTCATTCTAAAATATGAAATTAATTTTATAGAAAGTAGATGAAAGAAAAGATTCTATTTTCTAAAGTGTCTTTAAAATATATTAGTAAAATAACATCATTGATAATTGATAGTGATTGTTCCTCTCACATTATATGAAATATAAAAATATTGGAAAACATTGAAGATAAAGATGGGGGTGCAGTTACTTTTGGGAATGAAAGTTCCTTAAAATCATAAGAATTTTTACATCTGATATTGAAACTTAGAAACTAAAATATAAATAGGTTCAGTTTGTTTATGGGATTAAAAACAACATTTTTAGTGTTATAAAACATTATAATTATGTAAATGAAGTTATTTTATGGAAGGAATATTATGTTATCAAGTAACTAAAATATAGAAGAATCATTATTAAGGGAGAAATAATGAGTGGAAAACTATTCCAAATTGGTGACATTAGAAACACCTGTTATCTGAGTACAAAGGAAGAATTTTAGTTATGGCATAGAATATTTGGCTATCATTGTGAAAGTATAATGGAATTAATCTCACGTTAATATATGGTTATATACTTACCACAACTGAATAGAGAATAATATATTAATTATGTAACATGAAAAAAGGTGAACATGGCACATAAAAGTCACAAAAGGGGAGAGGTTTAGTACACCAGGCTACTTGAACTTGTACACTTTGATTTATGTGGACCTTTAAGGAATAAAACCACCAAAGGTAATCTTTAATTCATTACTTTGATTGATGATTTCCTAGGATAATGAATGTGATGTTCATACAGCATTAATTTAAAGTTGTGGAGATGTCCAAATTATTCATAAGGGAAATTGGCAAAGAACTAGAAGTATATATTATGAAGTTGAGAATTGATAACAAAAAATGGTTCACTAGAAATTATTTTTAAGCTTGTATTATGAAGCATGGAATTAAAAATCAATATAGTTTATCATAAATACCCAGGGAAAATAGATCCATATAAAGGTATAATATAATTTTATTTGAGATGGGAGAAACTATTCTTGCTAAATTTAAACTATAAACTTTCTTCTAAAGATAAGATATAATTACAAACATGTATATTTATAATATATGTTTGTTTAGGATAGAATAAAATATTTATTATTAAGAAATGTGGTATAATAATAAACCTATATTGAAGTACTTCAATGGTTTTTTAATTCCATTTATTTGGAGGATAAAAAAAATTGGATTTGGTAAAGTTTGATGAAAAATTTTAGGAAGAAGTATTATTAGGTTATTAACCTAATGGAAGTGGATAGAGGTTCTAAAACAAATGGGTGTATAAGTTGATGAAGAGTTATGATGTCACATTAATTCAAAATAAACCCAAAATTGGAGAAACATATTTGTGGAAATATTAATGAGTTTTAGGAATATAATGTTTACAATTTAATAAAAACTAGTGAAATGTAAAATTATTAACTTAATCATGAAATATCTAATTTTATTGAATTGGGTAATGATGAGGATATTTTTGAAAGAGAGAAACTGAAGTTCTAAAAAATATATAATCATGTAAAATATAAAAAAATCATTAGATGTGAGTAATAACCAATTTAATCTAGATTAAATTTAAGGGTTGGAAATAAAATAACTCGTGTTTCATAGGTAGAACCCAATTTAGTTGTTGAGGTATTTGAACATAAAAAATGGATAAGTTTTATGGAGGTGGAGATAGATAAAATTAAAAATAATAACACTTAGGAACTCATTTACAAACACATGTGAAATAATATTAAAGAAACCAAGTGGGTGTTAAGAAACAAGATCTATGATAAATGTTATATTTTAAGGAAAAAAAGATATATTAGTTTGTAAAGGGTGTTCATATGTGGATGACGTATATTTTAAAGAAAATTTTGAACCTGTTTCAAGAAGTGAATCTATCAGGATGTTTTTGGTAATTATAGCTCACAATAATTATAAATTTTATCATAAAAATGTGAAATCTACTTTCCTGGATATATATCATAAGGATGATGTTTTATTAAGTAGGATAAAGTTTTTATCCTTGACAATTATGGTAATAAAGTGTGTGAATTAAGGAAATATATGTATAGTTTGAAACCTGACACTCGAGACTAGTTATCAAACATTATAGTTTCATGAATAAATTGGGATTATTAAAACAAAAGGTAGATATTAACATTTATTTAAAATATATTATCACATATAATCTAATTTTTATTATTTATGTTGATGACATGATTTTTATAGGTGAAAAGAAGTACGCTTATAAGGAGTTTGAATAAAAATAAAGATGAATTTTGAGATGTCAATTCTTGGGGAGATGAGCTTATTTATGGGATTATATTTTGTAAAAAAAATAAGAATTATGTCATCCTATATCAGGAGAAATATTCAAAGGAATTATTCAAGAATTTTAGAATATATGACTCTAAATAAATATCAACATCCATGATATTTTCTATGAAGTTGAGAATATATTATGTAAGGAAATATTTGAATCATAAAGATTGCAAGAAGATGATTGGAACCTCACTTTATCTTACGTCATCAATACTATATAACAATCATGTAGAGACTTTTTATATTAGATATCAAAGTGAACCAATGGAATCACACATATTATCTTCTAAGATAATTATTAGTTATATTAAAATAACCTTTTGTTATGGTCTAGATGGATTTAACATATAATAATTGGGATGGAGATAGTAATGATAGAAAATAAATACCATGAGGGACTTTATTTTAGGGATAAAGTTGTATGATCTAAAATAGTAAGAAACAAATTTCTATAAATTAGGCTACATCCAATGTTGAATACATTTATACTATACATAAATATAAAAAAATTATGTGGATGAAAGAATGTACTCAGAAATATTAGAGGTGGAATTTGATAAATCTTTGAAAATTACTTATGACAATCAATGTGAAATTGAATTTTCTAAGAATCAAATGCAAAACTATATATCCAAACATATTTATATAAATTATATTTTCATCATGTAGTAGTTTTTTAATAAAAAATTGAGGTTAAATAATATTTTCTTGAATGTCCAAATTATTGATATGTTCACTAAATATATGAAAATATAGAGATTTGAAGTGTTAAGGGTTTAACTCTATGGTTAACTTCTCCATCTTACTTATGTAATATATGGGATACCCCACTATCCTTTTATATTTTTTCAAAGGGGAAAGAAGTACATAACACTTTTGGGAGATAGGAAGTTTTTCTTTTGTGAATATAAAGCTATTATTATTATAAAAAGGGGTAAATGAGTGAGTGGATTAAGAGAGATAACATTAAAATCACTTGCCACAAATTTCTTTTCACTAAGAGACGAATTTATCTAAAAAATATTGTTTTATCCAATATTGTGGTGTCAGGACATTTATCCTTGAGAAAAGATTTAAATTTATGAAAATCTAATAGTTATTTATGTTGACATAAAATTCAAAGGGGGAGATTGAGGAACCCATGGAATTATTTAATGTGTTGTATTTGTTGTAAAATTTATGTGTAATAAATTTTTTAAAAAATAATTTAATATTAAGTTTTTTATTCCATATGAATGAATATGGATGTTATGTTTTGAGGAGAAAAAGATCCAAAATCTAGAAGATATAAATAATTATTGTCGGTGGATTTATTCTATATTTGAAAGTCACCCATGTTCAAGAAATAGAAGTTGAATATATGGATAATCATTACCATGTGGTAGATGATTTTTTGATGAAGGTCTCTATGTGCTCAAATGTTTCATCAATCCAAGATTTTAATTATTATGGGGTATATTTTCTAGAAGTTCCAAGTTATAGTACATTAACCTGGAAATTGAAAATGCAATGTAAGTGTGATCCAATAGTTATGTAAAGTGTTATTTCCTGAGAATTTAAAGATTTTATAGAAGGTTAATTTGAAAGACTTAATCAGATGATGTTATACTAATATTTCCAAGTAACAAACATCACATTAGTTTGAATATTTTGATTCATGTTGAGTCCAAAAAATTTAATTTCATTGAGAATGATGTTAAAGTATCTAGAAGTTTGAATATTTTTAAAAATAGTAAATGATGATTTAATTAGTGAAGGCTTGTGATGATCTAAGAATCAGTTTTATAAATATTTATTCTTGAAGTTGACATGTTGAACCAGTTGATTAGTTGAAGATCGAAGCCAAGAAGACTGGAAGCTGAGAAGAAAAGTCTGAGTTAATGAGAATATTGTTTTGGAAGATGACAACAAATTTTGAAGAAAAAAATTAGAAGTTTACATGCTAAATCAAGTTAATTAGAATGATAAATATTGATCTAGAATCAATATTAAAATAAAAAATCATCATGTTTTGATATGTGATTCTAGAAGAATAAGTAGAGGAGGAGGTTGATTAATCCAGATGCTGATGAAATTTTAAAGAAGAATAAGTAGTAGAAGATACATGATTCAGATTATTGAGTATTACAATATAGAAATCAAAGGAAGTGGTGAAATTTTCAATAGACAAACCTTTAAATTTTTTGGAAGAATATAATATGAAATATAAGAGAGGATTGAATTAAATTGTGTTGAATTTTAGAATATTGAAAGAAGAGGATGTTTCATAGTTCAAACTGATGAGGAGTTAAAAATCCTAAGTGTGATGATGATGATATGTACTTCAAGATATAAAATAATATGATTTAGAATCCATGATTTAATATAAGTTTTTTGGAATATTTGAGGATGGCTGATGCTGAGTTTTTCAAAATCCTTGATAAATTCAAACTTTGATATTCTCATAATAGTTGAAAGAGGGTACCTATGAATTTTATAATTGATAGTTTTAAATTTTGAATCCTAAATTGTCTCATTTATTAAATGAATCCATTATTATACTAAGTATAATATGGGTAGAGTGGTGTAGAATAATAGATTGATGAGATTGTGAGTAACTAAATTTCAATTTACAAAAATATATTGAGTCAAAGCGAATAATGGTTATTCTAGAATATCTTTTTTTGATAGTAAAAATCTAAAAATTTGGAAGACCAAAGAGTTTAGATACTAGAAATAGATGTTCCAAAAGTTAATATTTTGGGGAGAGATGATTTGGAAGTCCTGAGAATATAGAAAAATAGTGATTTAATAAAATTATAGTCAAGTCCAATGCTCTAATACAACATAAGATCCAAATATTAAATAACTTGAATAAGTTAGTGTGGAAACTGTTCTGATCCTATGTTAGGTTTGAAATTTTATTTCATGAAGAAGGGTACAAGTAATGATTCTAAAAATTCAAAATTCTCAAAATAATATCAATGTTTTTGGTTGAAGAATCCTAGAGATAAATTGATATTCCCCATTCTATTTTTGTGATATTTTTGTGAACTATAGAGAACTAGTATAAAGAAACTTTCAAGAGACCTTTAATTATTAGGATATAATATGAGGTATTTTGGAAGATATACCTAGATGTAAGATGATACCTAGAGAATTATATCCACTTCTTATGTTAGTAGAAAATATGTTTCTCTGAGTAAACCTAAACAAAATAAGGAGTAGCTTCCCAAATTGGGATCAAAACTTGTAAAAAATTCCTAGGTTCCTTATGTTATCTTCCTTTATTATATTTATTGGTGAGGGTGTGATTTAAAGTTTTAGTAGATCTTGATTTATAACTAATCATTGAGTTATATTTCTAGAGGAATTTATAAAATAATAACCCTAATTAGACCCCCTTCTCAATGTTACATCATATTCATGGGTAGTTTATTTTTTCATCACCATATAGACTATTCATAAAGAGGGATGCACAAAGGAGTCAATATAGTTATGGTATATCATGAATACCATAGTGTTCGACCTAAAGTAGAAGTTGAAGAGAAAAAAAAGGAAAACTATCAAGAAGAAGAAAAATGATAGTGAGAAGGAAAAAATGTAACATGAAGTACACATGGCTGAAAAAAATAATAATATAAGTGAAAGAGACTATGTTACATTCATACTTAATCTATATTATAGTGATTTCAAGTCATTTCATCCACCTTTAACTTCTCCTAAAAGATACATGGATCTTGATAAGAATATATAAATTACTTCAAGTGGTTCATCTAGACATTTCAAAAGATAAAAGTATGTATTCCATTTTCTAAATAACTATCCAAGATTTCATCTTATACAAAGCTTCTAAAAACATAATTTCAAAATAGATAATACTAAATGAGTTTACCACCATTAATATAGAAATATAGTGTTGTTATTAAGATGGTGATTACACAAAAATGAAAGTTATACGAGGCTTCAAAATTCCTTTTAAATTTTAAGGAAATAGAAAACTAACAAGATTAATTGATTTGGTATCAAGTATATAATTAATTCATCTAGAATTTAACAAATAATTTTCCTTGGGTGAGTTGATAAGAACAATATTAGATTTAAAATTAGTTGAAAAATCAATTATCTACCCATATAGATTCACTAAATTAATTTTTTTGGAGTGGTGAAGCTAATCCTACCAGAAAAATTCTTAGTTTTGGATATGGATAGTGACAAATATATGCATGTTATTCTAGGAAGCCTTTTTTCCAATGGATGTTCCTTGATTGATGTTCCAAAAAGGTAAATTTCATTTCATGCGAATTAACATAAAGGGATTCTATTTTTTCTTGTATTGAGGAATCCAAATATATTAAATGATTGTACTTAAGTGGAAATTATTTATCAAAAAGTAATAAATGAGTTTTGGATTCAATCTGTATCTGAACTAGTTCTTCTTGGTGAAGATTTTAATAGCATGGAAGACAAACCCATGATTTAGGATGAATTTGAATAAAATAGTGATTAAATATATTATATACATGAAATTATGAGATTAAAATAATAATTTAATGGTAAAATATCTATTACGAATCCTTCTATGCTAAATCCACCAAATCTACAATTCAATGTGCAGCCTATAAAACTGAGATATGCCTATTTTTGTGAAAGATACAAACTGCCAATAATATTTTTAATTGTATATAAGATAAATGGGACATTATATTTCATAATTTTCATAAAAAAACCTAAAAATAGAATGAAATATATTTTATCAAATATAAAATTCATCAGATTATAATTAATTTAATGAAATAATCCATTGATTAATTATCTCTTGTTCACACAAATTCATACATAAAATTTCCTAAACTTCCATTATAATAATACTTTTATCAATAAAATATAAAAAATTCTTAGTGTCATATTTACATAGAGGATATTTTCATATATTATTTATAAAAAATTTAAAGTAAAAATTATATTAACTTGATCTTATTTCCATTGATCAATTTGGTAGACACCTATTTAGTCTCATAGTTGTACTAAAAAATCCAAAGTAGGATCCCTTTATATGTGTCGACACATGATCCATGAATCTTGGAATGTATCAAATAATATTGTTGGTGATAGAATGGTGGAACCAATCACTGTAACATCCCAGGTAAATAAATAATATTACATTCTAATTTTTATCAATATTTGTGAATAAAATGTTAATATTACTTTAAAGGGAATGCTATGCTTTATGGAGTACCCAATACATAACAACGAGTTTCTTTGAAATCTTACGTTGCACAATAATAATACAATAATATTATAATAGTTAACGTCTAGTCGTTGTAATGGAGGGAATGAACATAAATAACTACAAAATTATTACATATGTTTTTTAAATATTTTTACATTTATTCAATAAATGTTAAAGACTTAGAATCCAAATGAATCCAATTTTAAGAATAAATACTCTAATATTTTTATAAGATTGTATTACCACATTTTGATGGAGAACATTTTTTTTAATCTAACTTTTGACAATTTTATAAGATCTATTTTTGAAAATAAACTTATTCTTTATGATTGGGACATTGAAATTTACTTTCGATAAATTTTTGGTATGTTTCTGACAATGTTCATTTTTTTAATGAATAGTGAAAAATATTGCAATCTACATCAAAACTGATTTTTCATATAGTTTAAATATATGGTTAGATTATCTTTTTAAATGGTTTTAAAGTTAAATTAGAATATATTTTTACAATTTAATTCAATGGTGGTCATTATAATTAATTTCACTTTGAAAATGGACATAAACAAGTGCCAAACTTTTCATAGATATTGCTTCCAAAAAACCCGCTATTTGTTTTAACAGCGGGAATTAACTATATGATTTAGTAATGAATCTTATATGTTTTTAATTTGGTAAAATGGACATCATTTCTGAATTTGAAATATAAAATATAGCTTAGGGTTATTTGTTTTGATATTTTTCTGATAATTCTTTTTTTTAATGAATAGTGAAAAATACAGTTTTTAATTCAAAAATGCCTTTTCATCCAATTTATTTATATATTTAGATTTTCATTTTAATTGTTTTTAAAGTATAATTTAATTATGTTTTTATCACTTAATACAATTTTTTTCATGGGATGTAATTTCACTTTTCAATTGGATGTAAAAACAATTCAATCTTTTGATAAATTTAACTTCTTAAAAACTCGTCTTTTGTTTTGACAACGGGATTTACATTTAAATTAATTATTAAAATTTATGTGTTTTGAATTTGATAAAATGGATTAAATATTTTGAATCAGAAGGTCAAAATTATGTAATTAATACTCTTTTGTTTTTTTTAACATTATGAATAGTAATGACAGTAATTAACTTTAATTATCGTGTTTAATTAATAATCAGGTAATTAAGGGTAAGAAAATAATATCATAAAACTATAAAATGACCCCAAAATGTGTCCTAATGATCTTTTATGTGTCATGGACGACCAAGAAAATCCATGGGTCGACTTGGGGACCCCATGGAGCCACTTTGGTAGGAAAATGACATTAATAACTCTTTATTTAATGTTAAAATAAAAATGTCTCAAACATATGTTGTTTTACTAAAACAATTTTTAAATGGGGTCATACAAGTCATAGTTTTTACTATAAATATTCATTAGAAATATAAAACAATTTCCTACATCATGATAGTTTTTTATAATTTTTAGACATTAAATAAATTAAATTATTTATGACACCATGATGATGCAGCGATTACCTCCTTATTTAACGATTTAAATAAAATGAAAAGATAACGTAAAATATAAGACATAAACTTGTAAAAAACCTATTGGATGGGTGTATTTCAAAATCTTATCACCTTATCCTAGAAATATATAATTTTGGGACCTTTAAAAACCGAAACTCTTTTTATAATAAAGTAATAGTTTATAACTTTCAAGAGTGCCCCTCATCTCCTCTTATAAAAGGCCCCCACCTCTACCACCTTACCCACACCTCTCAAGCCTTTGGCTCGGACAAAAACTGCCCATTTCATCTCTCAAAATTCCTCTCTTTAACATTGAAGCCTCACCTTTGGCAGAATGCTCTTCAAGAAACCCTTTTGGTTCAAACCAAGGGGAGTTACCCGATTTAAAGGTAATGTCTTCACTTGTGTTCTTTTGTTTTATTTTGCTTCTCCAAACCCCTAAACTCTTTTTATTCCTTTATTTTGTAACAACACAAGTATCTTCAATATAATAGGATGTTGTTATGTTAAGTATTATAGCTACACTTACACACACCTCCGTCTAATTGTTAAAGAACATACTGTTTTTGTGGATGGTGAATTACTGCCTCACGAAACGATGATTGTTCAATCTTCTCTTAACACCTTTCATGGTGGACATTATGATGTCACTGTATTTTATATACAATATATATGGTATTTATGTTTCCCATATGCTTCTGTATTTTATATTTAAAACATACCTTTATGCTTTTCATGTTGTGCAATTTCGATAATTTCATACGAGGAAGTGTGGACTATCGCCCCCTCAAGTGATGTGACTCGTTCATACAATACATAGAATGTATAAATAATGAAATTAATGAAATTATGTGACCTATATAACATATATATTATACGTTTATTATAATATATATATATATCTCAATTATTTTTAATTCCATTAATATGATAAAGAAATGAAAGTAGCGTCCATGCATACGTATGGCCTACCGTCTCCATGAACGGTGCATTTCATTTATTTTTATCTAAAAATGTTATGGAATAGTACAATATGAATATTTACTGGATATATATTATATTTAAATCATTAATACTATTCTGGATATGATGTACTTATAACTACATGGACGATTCTTTTCAAACAACTTCATTTTTGACTCATGTACCAAACATCGAAAAAAACATTTGATATGAACTCACATAATTAACTAATTATTATAAAATTATAATATGTGATATGAATTTAATAAAAACTTTAAAGGAGGTCCTTAAGAAATTATAAATTGACAAAAGTTTATTATTCAGGAATATAAAGAAATGAACAAGACAAGTCGGACTTGAGGTAAGGGATCATACCCCGCTCTTTCTTTTTAAGTACACTCTTTTATTCCATTCCTTTTATGCTCAGATTTATTATGATTGGGATGTTATTTTATATTACTCTTATTGTAATTTTTATGTTCATATGATGAGAGACCCTATTTTCTCTCATCAATCCATTTTGGATGTTTTGAGTGGCGTCGTTAGGCTGCCAAATTTTCATAAGGGGATTTTCATCTCACTTTTTATTTCCGTGAGATTAATGCTACATTGGCCACTATTTCCTTTTGTGTGGTGTATGTAATTCCAATTATTTTACTATTTGTATAATATACTATCATTTATTGGTAGTTATATCTTCATTTTATGACCCTTATTTCATGGGGTGTATGTTTCGAAAGTTTCCCAAATCGGTAAAGGAACCTTTCACACTCCTCTTTTAAAAAGACTTATTTTGTTATGTCTTTTAATTTAAATTTTTTTATGTTGGGATATGTTCTTATATATCCTTATTGATGTAAATTTTATTTCCAGGTGATGAGATACCATTTTCTCTCTCATAATCTAATTTTATAAATTTTAAAGTGACGTCATTAGGCTGTCGAGTTTTACTAAGAGAACGTTTTAACCCCATTTCGATTTCTTTAGGTTCAACATGTAGTTATTGAATATGTCATCCTTAGAATATGTTTGAATGACCTTTGATTCTTTTAAACTTAATATCCACTTATATTGGGTGTATTTATATTTTTCACACATAATTTTGATATTGATTTATCCTTAATTTAAGGATACCTTTATTATAAGGGATTTCATCTCATTTTACATTTCTATTGAGACATCAGTGTTGTTATGCACCAATTCACTCTTATATGGTGTATATACTTTCTTTTGGAATATTATATCATGAATCCATTTATTCTCTTGATATTATAAAGTTATGATTTAATGTTATTCCTCAATTATTGTATTCAAGTGTCTCTAATTTTGGTAAAAACCCTTTAACTAAAATATCGCTTTAAATGTTTTAATGATTTGTTCTTATTAATATCCATGTTTTTAAAATGGTTTTAAGGATTTATTTATATGGATATTAATGGTTTAAAATTTTAAAAGCATCAAAGTGGTATGAGACACTTTGATTCAAAAATCTCTTTATTAAATGTTTTAAATGGTTTTGAAAATGGTGTTTAGAATTGATTAATTATTTCAATATCTTAAAATGTTATATTTTTATTGCAATGTGGGAATGTTATCTTTCCTTTATTATTATGTTATGTGATATGATTACGTTATGGTTCTTGGGCATTGTTTATGAAGACTGGTGGTTCCGTGATAAACTAAGGGTGGGTGAGCCCGATATAGCTCTCCAATGCGTTGGGTAACGCGAAGGGGTTAAACGTTAAGGTTTCTCCGAAGAGATTTAGGGAATATACTGTGATGGGTATTCCAAACGTAACCATGGGGGTTACTCCCTACGTAAGAATGTTATGAATGCCTCAAGTTAACTTTATGTCTTATGATTTCTATGAGTTATTCATAAATCTTTTGATTTAGTGAGGTATGTTAATGTGCTAATGTTTTATGAGTAAAGTATGATTTCATTGATTCTTATGTATACATATACTAATGTTTCCTTTCCGAATTTTTATATCCCTTACTGAGCTTTTTATGCTCATCCCAAGTTTTTGAAATGTTTTTCACAAGAAATAAAGTTGAATAGGGTCAAGGATGGGATCAAGGAAATTTCAGGCTATCTAAAACAAGGAACTAGACATGAATCTTTTGTTCAAGAGTTTTTTTTGTGAAAAAATGGAAGTTGAGTTGATGTGTCTACTTTGTAACCTTTGAGATGTAATAGTTATGTCCTAATTCTCTAAAACTATAAACCTGAAAAGATCCTCAATATGAATTATTCATTTAATTCAATAATAAGTAATGTTTAAGTCCAAGTCCTTATAGTTGGTATCATAGGGAGGTTTAGATAACTTTAGAGGTTAGAGTGTTGTTTAAGAATAATTCACAAGTTTTGTATAACCACAATGGTTATTATATTAGATAGGGTCATTGTTATTTTTGAGGGTTGGAATGAGTTTGAGATAACTTGGATAAGTATATCTTAGTGTTTATATTCCTCTTTAGTACATGATGATTTTTTTTATATACTCACACTGACCTTTTTGGTTTTAGTAAATGGATGGATCTAGCAGGCACCAAAGTGACAATAGGTTTGAAGAAAACTGTGGTGGTTCTCTGATTAAGAGACTGGATGAAATGGGGGATTCAATGAAAAATCTCGTGGTTATTCTAAACCAACTATCAGGAGTCATGATCAACCACTTGAACCTTGGTGAGTTCTCTAGTGCCTCTTGTACTAGAGAACCAAATCGGTGTGGAAGTTCATGTGATAATTATAAAGGTAACCATTAGGGTTTATATGATCCTTAATTTTGAGGTAATTATGGGTTACTATATTTTATGATGGAAGATGAAAGGCATGAGGTAAAATTGAGGTTAAATTATGTTATGGTTATTTTTGAAGATTTTGTCTCTTATTGGGGAATGTTTTAGGAATTATATAGTTTTGGAAAAAGGACAACACACAGACCGTGTGACAACCCGTCACGTCAAACAAAGCTGTGGGGATCAAACCCACAACCAAAGTGCAACTGGTATTTATCGCCTACCACTGGACTGTGTGAAGTCCCTGGTTAGATTGACTAAATTTTTTTTTAGTTAGATGATTTTATGAATCAATAGTAAGTTTATTTTGGGTTATATATGGAAATTATTAACCTATCATGGAGGATATTTGATTAGGTTAATTACTTTTCAATATGAGACTTTAAGAGCAACTGATGTTATTTAGAGGTAAATGTAAATTTATACCTTGGGAGACTATGTGATTAAATCCTTCAAATATTTGTGTTTAAATCTTAGTTTGGTTTACCTTGAATAATTTTATGGAAAAATTGTTTACTAAATGGTCTTCTTTGAACTTTGGGTTTTTTTTGACAAATTTCATAAATTAGGAGTAGTTTTTCTTTTTGTAAAAAAAATATTCTTTTTTGGGTATTATCTGACCTCGTACTAAACTCTTTGGTTTGGTTTTGGTTGAGATCTAAAGACATGGGAAATATATAGTTCTCTTTTGTGGACTAGGTGATTCTCAATAAGTTGATTATAGTACTCTTAATGTAAACAAGTCTTCCTAAATACTCATCTTTTGGAGAAAATATGAGTTTGATTAAGGAATCTAGTAAAAGTTGAAAGTCTACGTGACAAGTAAGTATGTTTCATTATGATTTAGTTAAGCTAAAAAATAAATTCCTCAATGAAGAGAAACTTAAAACAAAAATGTTTTCTGTTAACGTTTCCTACTGGGGAATCGAATACCGTTTAACCCATCACAATTTTTTGATTTTCTTGTGGTTAACTTTCTCCTAGACATGTTTACTATCAATCTCCATCAGAACATGACCCTTTGTTTTCTCCTCCATATCCATATTTTCATAAGTGGAATCCTAGTATGGGTTAACTCGGGTGACCTTTGTACTTCTCTCCCTTTCTTTTGAAAGTGATAGTTTTACTGACTCTTGTTCCGATGTGGGACTTTCAATGAAGTTTTCAAGCCCAATTTTGAAATTGCGAGGATGCAATTACCAAAAGGGGGGAAGGATGTAACATCCCAGGTAAATAAATAATATTAAATTCTAATTTTTATCAATATTTTTGAATAAAATTTTAATATTACTTTAAAGGGAATGCTATGCTCGATGGCATACCCAATATGCAACCACGAGTTTCTTTGAAATCTTATGTTGCACAATAATAATATAATATTATTATAATAGTTAACGCCTAGCCGTTGTAATGGAGGGAATGAACAGAAATAACTACAAAATGATTAAAAATGTTTTTTAAATATTTTTACATTTATCCAATAAATGTTAGAGGCTTAAAATCCAAATGAATCCAATTTGAAGAATAAATACTCTAATATTTTTAAAAGATTGTATTACCGCCTTTTGATGGAGAACCTTTTTTTAATCTTAATTTTGACAATTTTATAATCTCTATTTGTGAAAATAAACTTATTCTTTATTATTGGGACATTGAAATTTACTTTGGATAAATTTTTGGTATGTTTCTAACAATGTTCATTTTTTTAATTAATAATGAAAAATATTACATTTTACATCAAAACTACTTTTTCATCTAATTTAAATATATGGTTACATTATCTTTTTAATTGGTTTTAAAGTTTAATTAGAATATATTTTTATAATTTAATTCAATGGTGGTCATTATAATTAATTTCACTTTGAAAATGGACATAAACAAGTGCCAAACATTTCATAGATATTACTTCCAAAAAACCCGCTATTTGTTTTGACAGCGGGAATTAACTATATCATTTAGTAATGAATATTATATGTTTTTAATTTCGTAAAATGGACATAATTTCTGAATTTGAAATATAAAATATAGCTTAGGGTTAATTTTTGGTATTTTTCTCATAATGCTTTTTTTAATGAATAGTGATGAATACAGTTTTTAATTCAAAACTGCCTTTTCATCCAATTTATTTATATATTCAGATTGTCATTTTAATTGTTTTTAAAGTATAATTGAATTATTTTTTATCACTTAATACAATTTTTTTCATTGTAAGTAATTTCACTTTTCGATTGGATGTAAAAACAAGTCAATATTTTGATAAATTTAACTTCTTAAAAACTCGTCTTTTGTTTTGACAACGGGATTTACATTTAAATTAATTACTACAATTTATGTGTTTTTAATTTGATAAAATGGGTTAAATATTTTTAATAAGAGGGTCCAAATTATGTAATTATGACTCTTTTTTTTAGACATTATGAATAGTAATGATGGTAATTATCTTTAATTATTGTGTTTAATTGGTAATAGGGTAATTAAGGGTAAGAAAATAATATCATAAAACTATAAAATGACCCCAAAATGTGTCTTAATTATATTTTATGTGTCATGGCCGACAAATACAATCCATGGGTCAACTTGGGGACCCCATGTATTCACTTTGATAGGAAAATGACATTAATAACGTTTTATTTAATGTTAAAATAAAAATGTCATAAACATGTGTTGTTTTACTAAAACAATTATTAAATGGGGTTATACAGGTCATATTTTTTACTATAAATATTCATTAGAAAGAAAAAAAATATTTCCTACATCATGATATTTTTTTATAATTTTTAGACATTAAATAAATTAAATTATTTATGACACCATGATGATGCAGCGATTATCTCATTATTTAATGATTTAAATAAAATGAAAAGATAATGTAAAATCTAAGACCTACACTTGTCAAAAATATATTTTATGGATTTATTTCTAACTCTTATCACCTTATCCTTGAAATATATAATTTTGGGACCTTTAAAAACCGAAACTCATTTTATAATAAAGTAATAGTTTATAACTTTCCAAGAGTGCCCCTCCTCTCCTCTTATAAAAGGCCCCCACCTCTACCACCTTACCCACACCTCTCAGGCCATTGGATCAGACAAACCATTCCCATGTAATCTCTCCAAATCCCTATATTCATCATTGAAGCCTCACCATTGGCATAATTATCTTCAAGAAACCCTTTTGGTTCAAACCAAGAGGAGTTACCCGATTTAATGGTAATGTCTTCACTTGTGTTCTTTTGTTTTATTTTGCTTCTCCAAACCCCTAAACTCTTTTTATTCACTTATTTTGTAACAACTCAAGTATCTTAAATATACTAGTATGTTGTTATGTTAAGGATTCATGCTACACTTACACACACCTCCGTCTAATGGTTAAAGAACATATTGTTTCGGTGTATGGAGAATTACTGCCTCATGAAACAATGATTGTTCAATCTTCTCTTAACACCTTTAATGGTGGACATTATGATGTCACTGTATTTTATATACAATATATATGTTATTTATGTTTCCCATATTCTTCTGTATTTTATATTTAAAACACACCTTTATGCTTTGCATGTTGTGAAATTACGATAATTTCATATGAGGAAGTGTGGACTACCTCCCCCTCAAGTGATGTGACTCGTTCATGCAATACATGGAATGTATAAAGAATAAAATAAATGAAATTATGTGACCTATATAACATATATATTATACTCTAATTATAATATATATATATATATATATATATATATATCTCAATTATTTTTAATTCCATTAATATGACCAAGAAATGAAAGTAGTGTTCATGCGTACGTACGGCCTACCATCTCCATGAACGGTGAATTTCATTTATTTTTATCTAAAAATTTTATGGCATAGAATAATATGAATTTATACTGGATATATATGATATTTAAATCATTAATACTATTCTGTAGATGATGTACTTATAACTACATGGATGATTCTTTTCAAACAAGTTCATTTTTGACTCATATACCAAACATCGACAAAAACATTTGAGATGAACTCACATAATTAAATAATTATTATAACATTATAATATGTGATATGAATTTTATAATAAAATTTAAATTAGGTCCTTAAGAAATTATAAATTGACAAAAGTTTATTATTCAGGAATATAAAGAAACTAACAAGACAAGTCGGACTTGAGGTAAGGGATCCTACCCCTCTCTTTCTTTTTAAGTATACTCTTTTATGTCATTACTTTTAAGCTTATCTTTATTATGATTGGGATTTTCTTTTATATTACTCTTACTTTACTTTTTATGTTCATATGATTAGAGACTCTATTTTATCTCATCAATCCATTTTGGAAGTTTTGAGTGGCACCGTTAGGCTGCCGAATTTTCATAAGGGAATTTTCATCTCACTTTTTATTTCCGTGAGATTCATGCTACATTGGCCACTATTTCCTTTTGTGTGGTGCATCTGCTTCCCATTATTTTACTATTTTTATAATATACTCTCATTTATGGACATTTATATCTTCATTGTATGACCCTTCTTTCATGGGGTGTACGTTTCAAAAGTTTCCCAAATCAGTAAGGGAACCATTCACACTCCTCTTTTAAAAAGACTTATTTTGTTTTGTATTTTAATTTACATATTTTTATGTTGGTATATGTTCTTCTATATCCTTATTGATGTAAATTTTATGTCCAAGTGATGAAATACCATTTTCTCTCTCATCAACTAATTTTATGAATTTTAATGTGACGTCATTAGGCTGTCAAGTTTTACTGAGGGAACTTTTTAACCTAATTTCGATTTCTTTGGGTTCAACATGTAGTAATTTAATATTTCATCCTTTGAATATGTGTTAATGACCTTTGATTGTTTTACACTTAATATCCACTTATATTGGGTGTATTTATATTTTTCACACATAATTTTGATATTGATTTATCCTTAATTTAAGGATACCTTATTTGTAAGGGATTTCATCTCATTTTACATTTCTATTGAGACTTCATCGTTGTTATGAACCAATTAACTCTTATATGGTGTATATACTGTCCTTTGGAATATTATATCCTGAATCCATTTATTCTCTTGATATTATAAAGTTCTTATTAAATGTTATTCCTCAATTATTGTATTCAAGTGTCTCTAATTTTGGTAAAAACCCTTTAACTAAAATATCACTTTAAATGTTTTAATGATTTGTTCTTATTAATATCCATGTTTTCAAAATGGTTTTAAGGATTTATTTATATTGATATTAATGGTTTAAAATTTTAAAAGCTTCAAAGTGGTATGGGACACTTTGATTCAAAAATATCTTTATTAAATGTTTTAAATAGTTTTGAAAATGGTTTTTAGAATGGATTCATTATTTCAGTATATTAAAATGTTATATTGTTATTTCAATGTGGGAATGTTATCTTTCCTTTATTCTTAAGTTGTGTGCTATGATTATGGTATGGTTCTTGGGCATTGTTTATGAAGAAGGGTGGTTCTGTGATAAACTAAGGGTGGGTGAGCCCGATAAAGCTCTCCAATGCATTGGGTAACACGAAGGGGTTAAACGTTAAGGTTTCTCCGAAGAGATTTACGGAATATACTGTGATGGGTATTCCAAATGTAACCATGAGAGTTACTCCCTACGTAAGAATGTTATGAATTCCTCAAGTTACCTTTATGTCTTATGATTTCTATGATTTATTCATAAATCTTATGATTTCATGAGGTATGTTAACGTGCTTATATTTTATGACTAAAGTATGATTTCATTGATTCTTATGTATACATGTACTAATGTTTCCATTCAGAATTTTTATATCCCTTACTGAGCTTTTTATGCTCATCCCAAGTTTTTGAAATATATTTTACAGGACATAAAGTTGAATACGGTAAAGGATGGGATCAAGGAAATGTCAGGCTGTCTAAAACAGGGAACTAGAGATGACTCTTTTGTTCAAGATTTTTTTTTGTGAAAAAATGGATGTTGAGTAGATGTTTCTACTTTGTAACCTTTGAGATAAAATAGTTATGTCCTAATTCTATAAAACTCTAAACCTAAAAAGATCCTCAATGTGAATTATTCATTTAATTCAATAATAAGTAATGTTTAAGGTTGGGTCCTTATAATCACCCTGATTCATTCTCCACTGATTGCAAAAAAAAAATTATCTCAGTCTTGATATAAATATCTATTTTTCTCTCATTATTCAGAGGGAGGAGGAGGATTATCTCTCTTTATTAAGAGAGTTCGTGAGAATTTATCTCTATGGATTTTTGGGAAGTCTATTAGGATAATTGATTATAAACAATAAATCACTATAATTATGAATGATATAATTTCGTTTATATACATAGGGTTAAAGAGTTAGTAATTTCCAAAGTCCCTTTATCTAATAGTTTATTCTATTTGAACACCACATCAAATAAAAAAATATTATTATTATTATTATATTATCTTAACATGAATTAAACTCACATATTAATATATCATTTACATCAATCCCTTTAACTCGGATCATCAATCCTGCTTGACATTTATCAAACTTTTAATAATAAATAATTAAATAAATAAATATCATTATATTATTTTTCACAAAATAAAAAAAATATTATAGTCATCAAGTTTTTGTATACATGTTTATTTTAATATTCACATAACTAAGTAAATATTTATGATAAATATTTATTTATTACCTTATAAATAATAAATAATAGATAAAATAAATATTTTATTAACTTACTAGAAAATAATATTTATCAAATATTTAACTCACATATATGCTAAACATTAATAACTGTTGATTGAGTTTATGTTATCAAATTAAACTGGACAATTATTGTTTCAAAAAGGTATTTAAACTTAATATTAAATTTAATTATAATTTAATTGATATTCTAGATACACTTAGTCTGTGAGCCTCTAGTCCTCTATCACAGTGGCATTAGGTGAACTTACCTAAAGTCCAAGATTGAAATCCATAAAAAACATCAAGATACCCATAGAGAAAGAAGTTAATGATGAAATGAAAACAACATCATATATATGATTACTATGTAATATAATCTTCTTATATCTATTTCAGATCAATTAGGTTTCAACCTTTTTTCATCAACCTATATGGGTGGTTAGGTTTCTTTGAATCCATGAAATAAACTCTTTGATGAATCACTATGGCCATGGATTTAATTATATTGTTACATGTAATTAAAAAGTCTATTGATATTATTTTCAATGAACATGGAAAGGAAAAAAATATTAACTAAAGAAATTAATTCCATATCACTTATGATTCACCCAATGTATCCTACCCTACCAAAAGCATATGTCATCTTAGTTTTTTTCAGAACATCATATTATGTGATTAATTATATACATGAGTAATAATATCAAGTATAAGTACTAATACATACATCCAAATATAGTAATATAAAATGTTAGATATAACATATGGAATTCATATTGGTAATTCTATCCTCATAACCTCCCTTCTTCGATATTACCACAAAAAAAGTTCATGAGAAGAAGTCTTAGTGTCTTATGAGCCTCAAAAACCTGATATCCAAACATCATCATTGTCAACATAGACTTTTGTTATCTAGAACATATGATATATGTTCAATAATATTGGAATAAAAATTCAAGGTGATTATTATAGAAATAATCTACTATTATATTTCCATGTGATAAATACTCTAATGGCATAGTCTCATAGACTTTATGTAGAAGAACACTCTTCATATAATAATATGTTTATCAATATTCTTGTAATAAAAATTATAAATTTAATTTTTTTCTTGGGAATCAACTCCAACAAGCTCCCACTTTTACTATAGTAAACCACTAATTTACTCGTTAGATTAAACATGAAAAACATTTTTCTTATGAGGTATGGATATAGTTTTTGGGCCTTCCTCATTCTCTTATAGCTATTATTATTACTATGACTTCACCCTTTTTGAAAAATCCCTCAGTATGTGTCATCATCAAGTATTTACTTTTTTGGCTTCTATAAAAAGGTTAAAATATTGGATAATACCATGGTATTAAGTTTATTATAATACATATATTATTATAATAATTTACTATCTTGGTGAAATTCCAAAATCTAGAATAAATAATTTCTAAATTTCTTCCTAAGCTACATCAAAATTTGTAATGTACTCAGTCTTTATATGTAATAACTAACTATAATAAGTTTTTATTTCTTATCTTCTTAAACATAGTGTAATATAAGATAAAATTGATCTATAATAAAACTATTTTTGTATCCTTTTGATAACTAGTATGCTAAAATATCTATGTACCAGGAACCAATCCTTTTCACTTTATCAAGTAATATTGGATAGTTCTAAATACAATATTATGTAGTTATTTTGTCTTTAATTGATAATTTCCCAATATTATTTATACATTTAAAATATCAAATGGTGTTACATAACATGGAATGTGAAATATATTCAAAAACCATAATCATATCTGATAGATTCATACATTTAAGTATATGAAATACTATTCATCATTATATTACCCAATTTTTCCTAAACACATCATCTAGGAGGGATTCTATTCCATTTGACATAATAAAAAAACCGGTTTTTAATTATTACATATTATATTTTTAATAATTTTTAAATTTATATACTATGAATAGATTTAATCCACCACATAAATCAATATCATAAGATCTTTTTCACTATAACTAGATTGTTACTTTAAGTCATTTTTGAAAAATATATCTTAGTCTTATTAAACAATAATACATAAAAACTATTTTCTATATTTTATCCACATATTTAACTTTTAAAACTATATCATTCCTAGTAACCTCTTGTAGACACATGGAACACTTTTATTCTTAATAAAACCAATCTCTATGGTGGCTTCATGAAAATAATATTCTATAATCATGATTCTTACATCAATCTATAAATTTATTTTTATAACCGTCATACCTTATTATATTTATTTGGTGTTGAAAACCCTTATATTTTTATCATATAGATATATTTCATGATGTTTCCATAAAAGAATTTGTTATTGATATCTAATTTCCCAATATAATAATAATATAATGTTGCTAATAAAACTTTAAATCTAATGAATTTTAGCATGTCGATTCATTATAAGTTTCATCATTAAATGTGTCTAGAAATCTCTTGAAACCTCTAGTAACCAATCAATCCTTATTGGTAACAACTTATACCATCCATATATAATTTCTCCTTGAATACCCACCAATGAATTTATAACAACTAGAGAAACTACCATAATATATAATTGGATTTGGTAAATGAAATCCATCTCTAAATTCATATGAACATTCCAATCATATCTTGTTTCTATTTACTTCTTACTTAAAGGATTAATTATCCTTATTGAATAATATGTCACCTATAATAGTGAATATAAAATCATCTATTTGGTTTTAACTTTTTTACACAGTATGTTCCACTGGAAAAATTACTCTTAGTATATATTTTGGAGTTTATTATTCATATTCCAACTCATGTGTATCTAGATCCTTAACATAATTAAAGTCTAGATTTATCCTACTATCTCAGAGTATAAGTGGTTCTCACTTATAGAAACATTTTTGGTTTTGATTAATACCTTTCTATATTATGGATTATAATATCCTGAGTAATTATAAGATAATTAATTACGATGCACTTTTTCCTTTTTATAATTTTTGTTGCTATAAATTGTTTTCATTAAAACACATGGTGATATGACATAATGGATTACCATTATATTGAAACTTATATGATATTAAATAGTAAATATAGCTGGTATATTTTTTTGAAAAAATCCCCTTAGGAATAATTTTAAGTTGTGCTTTTTGAAAAATTTGGTGAATGGATTCTAAAACATCCAAAAAAGTTGTATGGAACTTATATCTTGATGGTTGGTGGTATTTTGGAATAATTTTGGAGTGAGCTGGTTGAATTCCATTTTAATTTTGGTTTCAAAATTTTGTAAAATTCTAGTTTATAAGGTTTTTTATAGATCTTGTAACAGTTTTTCCTTCTGATAGAAATGTTGATTTTTTGGAAAAGTTAAGGAATAAGTATTGTTTGGTCATAAGGTATAATCTAGAACTTCATAATAATAAATTAGCAACTTTATAGGATTTATCAGTAGACATCATAAGGTTAAACTATATTTTTAAGGTTCATATTTTGGATTAGGAAGTATTCATAAGGGTTTTTCACAAAATTTTTATTGTGAGTGGATCTTTATAAGTTTGTTTCACTGGCATCATAAGGTTGATATGAAATGTTTATAGTTTAGTCCTTTACAAACAAATAGACTTAATAAAGTTAGTTTTCCTAAGTTTATACGGTTTTTGGATATTTTTAATGTTGATCAATGGACTTTGTATAGTTCATACCTTATAAAAATTTATCGATTGTGAGGTACATGAAGGAGAATTCTCAAAGTTTATGACATAGTGAAATCCATCCATTATAGGGTACATCAAGGAGACATTTTAAAGTTTATTCCTTTTTTAAAAATCAATAGCTTGGATGAGATATAAGAAAACTTCCTAAGATTTATTCCTTTATCATTTTTAGGGATGAACTATCTAAATATATTCAAAATTATTTCATTAATCATAAAATATAATTAATCATTTTAAAATTACTATGAAGACAAAATCAATCCAATAATAAAGTAAGTTCAATTTGTGAAATTACTGGATATTTATATAGAGAATATTTCTAGATTTTATGGATATGAAATCACATAATAACGAGATCATGCATTTAATATCAGTGTTATTAGAAAAATTGTTGATCAAAATAAATGATTTAAAACTCAGTAAATTTAGAATAAATAAGTTATTGATTTTGTGGATAATTTAAGACTGAATATCATGGTTTCTTAAAAGAAAAATATCATGAGAAAAATTAAATACGAGTTTCCATATCCAAAAATTTTATATTATTAATTAATATTTTGTGAAGATATAAAAATAGTAAATGAGATAAGATCAAATACATGAATATAAAAAAGAGTGGGAGAAGGAATTCCAAACCTTTAATGAAAATAGAAAGATATTTTTCTATACTCACATTAGGATTTCATATGTGAAGAAAAAGGTATCCAAAATACCTCTCAAAATAATATTTTTTGAATTTCATTAAGTAGAATAAGATGAATAATATTGATACATAACCATTATTTTAACAATTTTATATCTCTATATAGGTTGAAAAAAACAGTGCTTGGAGGATTAGTGTGTTTGCTTTGTATTTGATACTAGTAATATTTTATCTTATAATGTTTTTAAATGGGTATAGTATGTGAGACCACTTCAAAATGGTAGCCAAAGTATTGAGCATAATGTTCTAGGTGTATGGGAACATTTCTATGCATTCCCTTTAGATTAACCCATTTTGGTGAACCAAGTAAAATTTATTATGTCTCTCTTTACTGCTTTATTATTCTATATCAACTATAAGGGATAGAAAACAATCTATACTAAAATAATGAGAAAATCATTATAAAGGGATAAGTTACAACTCCCCCCCCCCAAGATATTAATCTTTTTTGGTGAAACAAGTTTCACCAGAGAAAAATTTCTTAGTGATATTTTATGTCTATGGAGTTATGGTGGTAATTTTCAACCACAAGGTAATTCCAATCATTGAAGGTAATAAATTACAGTTATGGTAAAACCATATAAAAATTTACTTCCAGTCAATGGGAATGGATGTTCTCATGTATTTAATGTATGTTATCTCAAACAATATGGATAGTGGATCCCTATTACATTGGAATCAAAAGGTGTTTGATACTGAAACAAAGGTGATTAATTCATCATGTTTATTTTTACAAACATGTCTATACAAATGTTATGTCATGTATAACTTATTATTCCATATTGTAAAAACTACTTAAAATTTTTAAGTTGATTCCAATTGTCAAGAAGAAAAATTATAGGTATTGTGAAATTAGTATGAAGACTTGACAATGATCATGAATGAGATAATTTATGTGTTCTTTAACCAAGTTAACATTATTATGGAGGATATACATCATCTTAGAGAAATACTTAATGATATAAAAATCAATAAAATAATTCTATAATTATTTCCACTATGTTTCAATACAAAAATTTCATTACTTTTAGAAAAATATCCATAGGATGTGATGCTAGAAAACCTTCATAGTACTCTCATTGAATATGATATAAGGAATAATAATAGTGATTTATGCAAAAAAAAATCCTCAAGATGTAGAATTCAAGGCTATAAAGAAACTCTCATTGAGATATGATCGTAAGGATAAATAATTTGATGACATAATGTATTCTCTTTTCGCTAATATTAATACAGGAAAGGGTAAATTCAATGGTAATCTTTCACTTTCCTATTTATGGTGTGGAAAGATTGGGAATCTCAATATAAGGCATCTAAATAATATATAATATGGTAATGAAGTGTAAGAACCCATGGAGAAATATTTAAAATGTATGAAAAGAAAAATAAAAACACATAAAAAACTCTTCAAGAAGAAGAAATTATTACCTAAAGAAGATGAGAGCTCAGGGGGGAAAGTGGAAGATTTTGAAAATTATTGATACCACAATGAATAATTTCTTATCGCCATTTTAGATAATACACCATTAGAGTAAAATGATTATGAAGGTGATATGATTAAGGTAAATTCTAACCTTGAAGTTAAATTTGAGGCCCATCTTAAAGATATTTTCATTTTGGAGGCCAAAAAAAGAATGTAAATGGAGTTATACATGTATTCAAACTCTATATGTAGAAACAATAAAAGGTGAAGTTTGAGTTAAAAAATGAAGTTGAGAGGATTAAATCTAGATATTCTAGAAGATCAATAAAAAAATTTATCTCAATCTCAAAATTAATCATCATTCCCAAATTATTGATGTCCCGACCAACTCAGTGAAATATTTGATAAAACTAATTGTGGAAAGTGAAGGTGAATTCAAGATGTTATTGTGTGAACTTGATGGAAAGGGGAGACTCTAAATCTCTAATATGACATTCGAAATTTTTATCACACTAACCACAAAATAATATTAGTATGGGCATAGGGATTTAATGGTTTAATTACTTTATTACCCACAAGTGAAAATTGTAAATGGTAGATTTGTTTTGAGGATTTATTTTAATAAAAAAAATCAGTAGTTTTGTTGTGAATATACAATAACACACTAACCAAGATAAAGTTGATTTGAGAAAGGTTAAAAGGACCCAAAGGGTTAGAGTTGGAGCAATTAGGGCCCAAAATAATTCCCCACATATCTAGTGTTATTATTGGGGAAATATGAGACACACAATATATGTGTTCCATAGAAGAAAAATAATTTAAATATTAATATAAAAAATAGGCAACCATAATTTTCTATACTCTGTATTTTTTTTAAAGGTTTCTGAAACAAATTCATGTATTTATCATCAAGGGTATAAAGGGATATTCCAAATATGAATCTGAAAATAAGATATTTATAGATAAAATATTCATTGGACAAAATAAAAAAACAAAATAGATACAAACCCTTGCAAGATGTGGAATATTATTTGGATATGAATGTGTACCAATATAATTTACCACTAAAGGACCTAAAGTAGTATACATGATTCAAGAATGTAAATTATTACATGGCTAACATCACTGATATTTCTTTGAGAAAAACTAATAGATACAATATATGGATTTTGTAAAGTGTGTGCATTTCCCATATGATAAGGAATAAATATATTTTCACGGGAATAAGGTATAGAAAATATAGTGTTATTCTATTTTATAATTATTAGTTTCTAGAGATCATTTTATATAAGAAGTCTAAGATTGGGGAAGATACTTGAGGTGCATAAAAAGCTTTTTGGTTGAAGGCCTTAGTAACAACTTAATAAGTGTAAGTCAGTTTTGTGACTAAAGGCATGTAGTAAAGTTAAAAAAAATAATTACATAATTTAAGTAATATATGTAATATTGTTTTTCAAGGAAGGTTCATAAAAAGTAATATCTATCAAATTAATGATGATTAATATGGATTTTTGTTGTCTAAAGATGAATAAAATTAGTTGTGGCTACGTGGCATGGTCATAGGAGTCAAATATCTTTGGAGGACTTAGTTAAAATGAGGGAGTAAAAGATATATCTAAAATCTAAAATAATATAACTCACACATGTGAAACATTTAAAAAATAGAATATAATTCAAAAGACATAAATCCATAGGAAAAAAATCAACCTAATTGCTATGGATTGATCATGTCAATTTTTGTGTGATTAGGACACCCAAATACATGTATATAAAGAGGTGTTATGTATTATTAATTTATGAATACAATAAGATGGAATGTATGATGGTCATTACTCATAAATCTAAATCATTTAAAATAATTACACATTATCAGAGGTTTGTAAAGAATATTATTGGGATAAAAATTCGTTGGTTTTAAGCCAGTAATACCATATAATTTACTAATAATTAGGTTGAATAATATCTAAAGAAGTATAGAATAAGTCATTGAGTTTTGATGGTGGGGACTACTTAATAAAATTTATTCATTAATAGGATGAAATAGACTATCAATAACATATCTTAGAAAATTCTTGTTGAAAAAATATCCCAAATACTTTTTGGAAGGAGGCTATTCTTACATCAGTATACATCTCCAATAGATCTTTTCTATGTCTAAATTAAGAGAATACCCCCATAGAATATGTGGTATTATAAGAATACAACATTTAAATACTTTCATGTTTTTAGAAATAAGTGTTTTATTTTCAAAAAAGAGAAGAAACAAAAGTGTAAGTCTCATGGGGATTGAGGTATTTTCCCTAGCTATGCATCAAAAAAATGGTATAAAAACTATAAGTCCCCATCCTTAAACATTAAATAATATTGAATTAAGTTAATAATTCACATTTAAGATCTTTTCAGATTTAGATCTTTATAGAATTGATTCGTAATTGTTACATTACATTTCAAAAATTACAAAGTAGACACTTCTACTCTATCTAAATGTTTTCATAATAATAAAACTCCTTAAATAAAACAATAGTTATTTTCATGATATAAATCTTCTTTAAATCTTATTTTCTCTTAACCTTTATTATACCCTGTGAAAAACATTTCAAAAACTTGGGATGAGCATAAAAATCTTGGTAAGGGTTATAAAACAAGGAAAGAAAACATTAGTCCATCAATACATACAAATCAATGAAATCTTACTTTTCAATCTTTAACATACCACAAAAAATAATAAATTTTATGAATAACACATGGAAATCATAAATAATAAAGTTAAATTGTGGCATCCATAACATAGTTAAATTGTAGCTATCACAGCTACATAGGGAGTTACGTTTGGAAAACCCATCATAGTATATTCCCAAAACCTATTATGAGAAACATCAACATTTACCTCCATCACTTTACCCAATGCATTGGAGATCTATCTCGGGATCACCTTCCCTAGGTTTATCACAGAACCACCCATATATGTATACAATTCCCAAGAACCACAACATATTCATAACACATCAAACAAACATAAAGGAAAGATAACATTTCCACATTTCAATCACAATATATCACTTAAAGATATTGAAATTATCAATGATTTCTCAAAACAATTTTCAATAAAAAATACATAAAAAGGGTATATGGTATTTATTTTCCTTTAAAAAAACACTACATCGGGTTAAGGAATCCAAAGATAAAATAATAATCGTGGTGGGGAAAAGTCGTTGTCACCACGTACATTAAAAAGAAACGTTCCTTTTTTCATTTAGTAAAACGGTTCATATAAAAAGATTACATTTTAATGAAATGAAATTTAAAAGGTTTTTATACACCTTATAAAATAATTTTATCTATAAATCAAAATATACCTCAATGAAAGGAGATTGAGAAGAAGTCCCTTACCTCGTGTCCGACTTGACCCGTTCATTCTTTAATCTCCTGAATAATAAACTAAAGTTAATTTATACTTGATTTAGAACCTTTTTCATGTTTATTATTCCTTTTATATAACTTATTACCACATTATAAAAATTATATAGTCATTGAAGTTAATAATAGTCATTTTTTCGATATTTGGTACTTGAGTCAAAAATGAACTTTTTATAATTACAAGTTGTCCATGTGGTAAAAATTTCATTATCTCCATAATGATATTCATTATTTAGTTATAATATATGTCATATATATCCAGTATATATATATATATACTTATTTATAATAGTACATAACATTTGGAGATAAGAAATGAAATGCATCGTTCATGGAGATGGTAAGCCATACGTACGCATGAATGCTACATTCATTTCTATTTTGTATTTAATGGAATGAAAACATAATTATACATAGGTACATTAAAATTATAGTATAATATAAATTTTATATATTTTACATAATTTCATTAATTCCATTCTTTATATGTTCCATGTATAGCATGAACAAGTCATATCACTTTGAGGGGGTGGTAGTCTGCACTTCCTCAAATTAAATTATCATATATATACAACTTGAAAAGAATAAAGGTATGTTCTAAAAGATAATTACATAAGAATATAGATAAAAACTATATCATATATAATTACATTTCCATCATAATATCTACCATAAGAGGTGATAGGAGAAGATTGAGCAATCATTGTTTCATGAGGCAATAGTTCGCCGTCCACGGAAACATTATGTTCTATACCCATTAGATGGAGGTGTGTGTAAGTGTAGTTATAATAATTCTCATAAAAAACCTATTATATTTAGGATACTGGTATTTTTATGTAAACAAAGAATAATAAGATCATATAGAGTGGAGACGTAAAATAAAATAAGATAACTTGGGGGAAGACGTTGCCTTTAAATCGGGTAACTCTCATTGGTTTGAACCAAAAGGCTTTCTTACAGCATATTATGCCTAAGTTAAGGCTTCTAGAAGGAATATAAGAATGTTGAGAGATTATTTGGTCATAGTTTTGATGATCCAAGGGGCTTGATAGGTGTGATTAATGGGTTAGAGGTTGTGGTCCTTTATAAGAGGGAGGAGGGGCTCTTTAGAAAAGTTTGAAAGTATTATTTTATTATAAAATGTTTTTCAGTTTAAAAAGGTCCAAAACTTATTTAATTCGAATATATGGTGAATATGTGTCTAAATAAAACCATCCAATAATAATTTTACAGGTTTTGGATATTTTTTAATCCTTGTATTTTTTTATTCAACCCTTTGTAAACTTATTTAACTTTTACCATGTCCTCTTATATATTCATACTATATGGTTAATATATTTAAAATATAATTCTAAGAAACCCAAAATGGATCCTTAATGAAGTTTTTAACCTCATATATGTCTTTTTTATTAATCTTATATTTTAAGACTATTTTATAATTTCATAAAATATTAATTTATTTAAAAACTCATTTATGTCAATTTCTAAATTATTCATATCAAGACTTTTAAAATATATATAAAAACATTATTATTTAGAAAAAAAATCATTAATGAAAATATAACAAGTCATTATTATCCCTAAAATTCTTTGATTTCATAAAAAGTTTCGAAATAAATTTATTTTAATAATTATAAAATCATTTATTTGAATCATTTATTAATGAATCAATTAATACATCACCGTTGTGTCATAATTAAATTTATTTATTTATTATCTAAAAATTATAAATAAAATACCATGATGTATTAAATAGTTTTATCTTTCAAATTAATATTTATAGTCGAAGAGATAACTTATATAACCCCATATAAAAATTGTTTTACTAAAAGATATATGTTTATCCCATTTTTGTATTTACGTTAAATTAATTAATATAAAGTATCATTATCACTCCCAAGTGGTTCTATGGGGTCCCCAAATCGGCCCAAGGATGCTCTTGGTTTGAAATATCTCATCCAATAGGGTTAGGATAAGTTTAATGGTAATTTAATATTATTATAATATTATTGTTTTCCCTTATTTACCAAATTTACCCTTTAACCATGGTAAATAAAATATTTACTGAAGTAAATATTCATAATTTATAAAAATACAAGTTACATATTTAAAAATTTTGGACCTCCTAATTCCAAAAATGGAATCCATTTTTTCCAAATTCAAAACACATAAGTGGAAAAAATTAATTTAAAATTAATTCACATTGTCAAAACAAAAAGCTTGTTTTTAAGAAATAATACCTATCAAAAGATTGTCCTTTGTTTATGTCCAATTTAAGAGTGAAATTACTTAAAATGACCAAATTTGGATTAAATGGTAAAACTATAATCCAATTACACTTTAAAACAAATCAAAAATATAATCTAACCATATAAATTAATTATATTAAAAGGCAGTTTTGAATTAAAAAGTAGTATTTTTCAATATACATTAAAAAATGAACATTATCAGAAAAATACCAAAATTTCATGCAACGTAAATTTTGATGTCCTGATTCTAAAGAATAAAATTATTTTGTCAAATAAAACATATAAAAGTGAAAAAATCTAGATTTAAAAAGGGTTCTCCATCAAAAGGCGGTAAATAGGATTTTTAAAGAATATTAGTGTATTTATGCTCCTCAAAATCTATTTTTATTTGATTTTATAAACCCACTTTATGGGTGAGTGGGAACTGGAACAAAAGGTTCAAAATTCAAAACATTTCGCTACACCTGAGAAGATCAAGAATAGATTCATTCATATCTGCCGAAGTCAAGTCGCCTACCGCCCAAATCATGAGTACCCTTGTCATCGTCACCATCCATCACCCATGTTGACGTCATCGTTCAAACACCGCACCGCCGGATAATTTCAGAGCCCGTCGAAGCCACCGAAAACCATTGCACCACCTTGTCTTCATTCCCCAATTAACCAGTGCCAAACCAAAAAATATTTCCAGCCATCAACCATCATCGTCATCGTCCATCACCACAACCATCACACAATACCACTGTCCTCTCGTCTTCATCACCACTAACATCGACGTCCAAAACACCAAACCAGAACGCTTTTGTCCTCCATCACTGTTGTCGTCCAAAACACCACATCACCATTGTGAACAAACCGACGGCCGAAGCAAACAAGAACCAAAATAAACCAGAAACACAAAATAGATTCATCACCGAACAACTGGTAGAAGAACCCAACCCACATTCGCCAAAAAAATGGAAGAAATCTGAAAATCAAAAAACAAACCAAAGACGATGTTGATGTCACCTTGAAGGAAGAGAAACAGAATGCCATCAAAGAAGGATATCGATTCAGGCTACGCGAGAAGGACCATCAGCTGCCAAACCCCACATCCCAAAACATCAAGAAATTACTTCTCTAGATCCTACCAGGAAAGTATCAGAGAGACTTGAGGTCAGGGTAGAGACATGAATGGCCTAGGGCTTCAGACGACGACAACACTATGGCGAGAAACCAGAGACAAGAGAGAACCGACTCAGGAGTACCTGGAAAGCTACCGACCGCCGAACTGCAGATCCCAAAACCACTCTGAAACCATCACTCCAGGTCCGACACGGAGAGGCGTGGTGGAATGCGAGGTCAGAGCAGGGTTAAAGCGGTCGAGGAATTCAACATCAGACCACCATCGTCATGATTAATAGAAACTCCTTGAGATGTTACATCTTTCCCCCCTTTTGGAAATTGTGTCTTCGTAATTTTATTTACTTATCAAATAAATGAGGGTATTTATCCCCCATAGCATTTTCAGATTCCCACGTTGCCTCTTCAACCATATGGTTTTTTCACAAAACTTTTACATGATGGATTACCTTATTCCGCAACACTTACTCTCTTCGGTCAAGAATCTGGACTGGTTATTCCTCATATGAAAGATTATCTTCCAATTGAACTGCCTCTAGACTCAAAATAAGATATGGATCCAGTATATACTTTCTCAACATTGAAACATGAAAAACATTGTGTGCCTACGATAAACTTGGAGGTAAAGACACTTTGTATGAAACTGATCTAAACTTCTCTAGGATTTCATAGGGTCCAATAAACCGCAGACTCATATTTCCCTTCTTACTAAAACGCATCATAATTTTCCATAGAAAAACTTTGAGAAAGACATGATCACCAACCTCGAAAGAATGATCCTTCCTCCAGTTATCAGCATAACTTTTCTACCTGCTCTGAGCTATCCTCATTGCTTCTGAATCAACTAAAATTTTTCTGTCATCTCTTCTACCAATTCTAGTCTCATCAGTTTCTTTTCACCTACTTCATCCCAAAATACTGTAGTTTGACACTTCTTTCTATATAATGCCTAAAATGGAACCATCTGTATACCCGAATGAAAACTGTTATTATAAGAAAATTAAACCAAATAAAGATGTTGGTCCCAACTTCCCTAGTAATACATTGAGCAAGCACGTAGCATATCTTCTAAATTCTGAATTGTTCAGTCTGAATTCCCATCTGATTGAGGATAAAAATTTTTACTAAAATTTAATTTAGTACACAACGACTTCTAAAGGCCTTTCCAAAAGTTATAATTAAACCCGAGATCATGATCAAATACAATGGATATGGGAACTCCATGCAACCTGACAATCTCTTTAACATACAACCGAGAAAGTTGATCTAGAGACAAAGTATCTCGAATAGGAAGAAAATGAGAAGATTTAGTCAACTGATCAATAATAAGCCAAATTTTATTATTACCTCGAAATGTCTTTGGTAATCCCAAAATGAAGTCCATGGATATATTTTCCCATTTCCACTCAGGCACCAGTAAAAACTACAGCATCCCTTTCGGTAATTTTCTCTCTACATTAACATATTGATAAGTCAAACACTTCATAGTAAAGTCAGCAATATCTCTTTTCATTTTATCCCACCAGTAATACATTCGAAGTTATTTTTACATCTTAGTACTATCAGGATGAACTAAAAATGGAGAACTATGAGCTTTACATAACAACTCATTCTTCAACTGTGAATCACAAGGTACACATAATCTCTTCCCAAATCTCAAAATACATTCATTGTCATTGTTAAATTCAAGAAACTTACCCTTCCAAACCAACTCTACCTTTTTCTGCAACTCATTGTCTTCCTTTTGTGCTTGCTTAATTATTTCTAATAAAGATGATTTCACTAACACCTGAAACAAAAAAGAGGAATCTCTTGCACCAACAACTTCTTTTCCAAATTTCATTAAATCATTAATCAAAGTATCTTGTTCCAAATGTAACATGGTTAATGTAGCATTAATTTTTTGACTCAAGGCATCCACCACTTTATTTTCCATTCTTGGAGGGTAATGGATTGTGCAATCATAATCCTTGATTAATTATAACCATCTCATATGTCTCATGTTTAATTCTTTATGATTGAATATATACTTCAAACTTTTGTGATCAGTATATATTACACACTTTACTCTATACAAATGCCTCCAAATTTTTAAATCAAAAAACAACAGTAGCTAATTCCAAATCATGTGTAGGGTAATTTAACTCATGAGGTTTCAACTGACACGAAGCATAAGAAATTACCTGATCATTCTACATTAAGACCCAACTAAGTCCTTTCAACAAAGTATCACTGTAGATAACAAACTCACCATTTCTGTAAGGCATTTTCAAAACTGGAGCATTCACCAAATCTTCTTTTCAATTCCAAAAAACAACCATCACTTTCTTCTGTCCAAATAAACTTAACACCATTTGAAGTTAACTTAGTCAGTGGTTTAGATAAAAGTGAAAAATTCTTGACAAAGCTTTTTTAATATCTTTCCAAACCAAAAAAACTACATATCTCTGTGATATTGGTAGGTATTGTCCTTTCTTCAAAAACTTTTGTTTTAATAGGATCAACAGTTATGCAATTTTTGAAAACAATGTGACCAAGGAATAAAATTTGTTGTAACCAAAAATCACACTTCATAAATTTCCCATACAATTTCTTTTCTTTTATGGTTTTCAAGACAAACCTTAAATAACATTCATGCTCCACTTTACTTTTAGAATAAACCAAAATATAACCTATAAACACAACCACCATTTATCACCTGAGTCATTTGAGCCATCAATTCAAAAAACTATTCAATTATAATTCCAACCATCACAAGATGTTGATTTGGAAGGTTATTCTCCTCTGTAAGTCTTCCCAGAATAGTTGCCCTATTTCCTCTATGGGAAACCATTATGAGCACATAAATATCTTAGGTGAAGCGACATGGTAATCTGTAAATTCTATATCATTTCAATCTTACCATATAGTAAAAATAATTTAGGGATATTAATTTGACAATATCCTAACTTCTAAAGTTGTCAAAACCGACCTCTGATACCAACTATAAGGCCCTAGGCTTAAAAATTACATAATCTTGAATTAAGTTAATAATTAAATTTGAATATTTTTATTAGGTTTAGAGTTTTATATAATTAGGTCATAACTATTACATTACATTTCAAAAATTAAAAAGTAGACACTTTTACTCTATCTAAAATTTTCACAATAATAAAACTCCTTAAATAAAATAAGAGTTTCTTTCTTGATATAAATCTTCTTGAATTATTCCTTTCTCTTACCCTTCCTTATACCCTATGAAAAAAAATTCAAAAACATTGGATCATCATAAAAAGCTCAGTAAGGGTTATAAAACAAGGAAAGAAAACATCAGTCCATAAGTACATACAAATAAATGAAATTATACTTTTCAATCTTTAACATACCACAAAAAATCAAAAGTTTTATGAATAACACATGGAAATCATAAATATATAGGTAAATTCTGGAATCCATAACATACTTACATTGTAGTTATCATAGATACATAGGGAGTTACGTTTAGAATACCCATCAAGGTATATTCCCTAAATCTATTTGGAGAAACATCAACGTTTACCTCCGTCATGTTACCCAATTCATTAGAGAGATATCTCAGGCTCACCCTCTCGAGGTTTATCACATAACCACCCATATACCTAAACAATTCCCAAGAACCATAACATTTTCATAACAGATAAAACAAACATAAAGTAAAGATAAAATTTCCACATTTCAATAAAAATATATCATTTTAAGATAATGAAATAATTAATGCTTTCTCAAAACCATTTTCAATAGAAAAATCCATAAAAAATGGTATATGGTATTTATTTTCCTTTAAAAAACACTACGTCTTTCTAAGGATTCCAAATATCAAATAATACTTATGGCGGTAGAAAGGTCATTCTCACCACATACGTTAAAAGAAACATTCATTTTTATCATTTAGTAAAACGCATATTATAAAAAGATTCTCTTTAAATGAAATTAATCATAAAAGGGGTTTATACACCATATAAAATAAATTCATGTATAAATCAAAATATGACTAAATGAAAGGAGATTGAGACGAAGTCCCTTACCTCTTGTACCACTTGACCCATTTGTTCTATAATCGCCTGGATAATAAACTAAAGTTAATTTCTACTTTATTTATAAACTTTTTTAGGTTTATTGTTCCTTTTATATCACTTATTACCACATTATAAATTTTATATAATCATTTATGTTAATAACGGTCATTTTGTCGATATTTGGTACTTGAGTCAAAAATGAACTTATAATTACAAGTTGTCCATGTGGTCAAAATTCCATTATCTCATGAATGATATTCATGATTTATATATCATATATATCATATATATCCAGTATATATATGTATTTATAATAGTACATAACATTTGGAGATAATAAATTAAATGCACCGTTCATGGAGACGGTAAGTCGTACATACGCTTGAACGTTATTTTCATTTCTATTTCGTATTTAAAGGAAAGAAAATTTAATGATACATAGGTAAATTAAAATTAAAATTATAATATAAATGTTATATATGTTATATAATTTCATTAATTCCATCCATTATATGTTCCATGTATATCATGAACGATTCATATCACTTTGAGGGGGCGGTAGTTTGCACTTCCTCAAATGAAATTATCATATATATACAATATGAAAATTATAAAGGTACGTTATAAAAGATAATTAAATAAGAATAGAGATAAAATAAATATCATAAATATAATATATAATTATAGTGTAATCATAATGGCCGCCGTAAGAGGTGGTTTGAGAAGATTGAACAATCATCATTTCGTGAGGCAATAGTTTGTCGTCCGCAGAAACATTATGTTCTATACCCATTAGATGGAGGTGTGTGTAATTATAGTTAAAATCCTTATCATAAAAACAACCTAGTATATTTATTATACTATTTTTTTATGTAAAAAAATAATAATAAGAGAATATGAAGTGGAGAAGTAAAATAAAACAAGATAACTTAAGGGAATATGTTACCATTAAATTGGGTAACTCCCTTTGGTTTGAACCAAAAGGTTTTCTGGAAGTGTCTTATGCCAAAGTTAAGGCTTCTAGGAGGAATAGAGGTATTTTTAGAGCTTATTTGGTCATATTTTGGACAATTGAAGGGGCTTGAGAGGTGTTAGTAATGGGTTAGATGTGGGGGTCTTTTATAAGAGGGAGGAGGGGTTATTTAGGAAAGCTTTAAAGTATTATTTTATTATAAAATTATTTTCGGTTTCAAAAGGTCCAAAAAAATTTAATTAGAATATAAGGTGCATATAAATATAAGTAAAATCATCCAATAAAAATTTGATAGGTTTTGAATATTTTTTAATCCTTATCTTTTTTATTTAACCCTTTGTTAACTTATTTAACTTTTACCATGTCCTCTTATATATTCATACCATATGGTTAATTTATTTACTCTGAAATGCCAAGAGACCCAAAATGGATCATTTATGAAATTTTTAACATTATGTAATTCATTTGGAAGAATCTTATATTTTTAGGATTATTTTATCATTTAATAAAATATTAATTGTTTTAAAAACTCATTTATGTCAATTTCTAGAGTATTCATATCAAGCCTTTTAAAAAATATATAAAAACTTTATTAACTAAAAAACCTCATTAATTCAAATATAACAAGTCATAATTATCCCTAAAATTAGTGTATGTTATAAAAAGTTTCAAAATAAATTTATTTTAATATTTATAAAATTATTTATTTGAATCCTTTATTAATGAGACAATTACTGCATCACCATTGTGTCATAATTATATTTATTTATTTAATTTCTAAAAACTATAAATAAAATATCATGATGTAGGAAATATTTTTAAATTTATAAGTAATATTTATATTCTAAGTGATAACTTATATAACCCTATATAAAAATTGTTTTACTAAAAGATATATGTTTATATCATTTTTGTCTTTACTTTAAATTAATTAATATAAAGTGTCACTATCACTCCCAAGTGGCTCCATAGGGTCCCAAAATCGACCCAGTGATGCCCTTGGTCATAAATATCTCATCTAATCGGGTTAGGATAAGTGTATGGGTAATTTAATATTATTATAATATTATTATAATATTATTTTTTACCCTTATTTACCATATTTACCCTTTAACCATGGTAAATAAAATATTTACTGAAGTAAATATTCATAATGTCTAAAAATAAAAGTTACCTATTAACACAATTTTAACCTTCTGATTCCAAATATGGAATCCATTTTTCCAAATTCAAAACACATAAGTGGAAGTAATTAATTTAGAATTAATTCCCATTGTCAAAACAAAAAGCGTGTTTTTAAGAAATAATACCTATCAAAAGATTGATCTTTGGTTATGTCCAATTTAAGAGTGAAATTACTTATAATGACCAACATTGTATTAAACGGTAAAAATATAGTTCAATTAATTTTTAAAAACAATTAAAAAGATAATCTAACTATATAAATAAATTATATTAAAAGGTAGTTTTAAATTAAAAAGCAGTATTTTTTACTATTCATTAAAAATGAACTTTATCAAAAAAATACCAAAATTTCATCCAAAGTAAATTTTGATGTAACAATTTTAAAAAATTATTATTTTTTCAAATAGACATATAAAAGTGACAAAATCTAGATTTAAAAAGGTTTCACCGTCAAAAAGCAGTAAATCAACTTTTTAAAGAATATTAGTGTATTTATGCTTAAAATTAGATTCATTCTCATTTTAAGCCTATAAATTTTATTGGATAAATGTAAAAAAAATTAACAAACATGTATAATCATATTGTAGTTAGTTCTATTCATTCCCACCAATACAACGGTTATGAATTAACTACCATTTAAAATAACAATATTATATTAATATTTTTCAATATAACTCAGCGTTGTGTGAAATTTAATTTTTCAAAGAAACATGTTGTTGCGTATCAAGTACGTTATAGAACATTGAATCCCCTTTAAATTAAAATTAATATTTAATTCACAAATAATAATAAATATGAAAATTTCATATTATTTATTTACCTGGGATGTTACAAAAACTATACATCAAAAGGATGATAGAATTCCTTAAAAGTAAATATGTAACTATTTTCTAAAATGATAATATTTTGTAAAACAAAAAGTAAAATTTCAAAATTGAATAGTGATTAAATGTATGAAGAAAGTGATACATTGGTGAGTGGATTTGGGAAAGCACATGGGAATATAGGAGGCTAAGAGTAAGACACTGATAATAAAGAAAATATAGATGGTTTAGCATAAGAAAATAAGAGAAGAAGAAAAATGAGATCATTGATAATAATGTAGTTGGTGACCATATGGATCTAGTTCATACTCTAAGGATGAAGGCTCAATAATAATAAAAAATTATCCCAATTATAGCCTAAAATTTTTCAAGAGGCTTCTAAATATGAAAATTAAATCAATGTTTTTCATAAATAGCTTAAATATATATATATAAATAAAACTAAGGAATTTGTTCTGAGGTTAGAGGAAAATTATTCCATTAGAACCATGTTAGTGTTCAAAAATAATATTAATGAAGATAAAAAATGTGACACCTAATGAATCACGAATGGTGTATAAAGGGTATTCCCAAGTACAATGCATAGATGCCAGTGAGACACTTTCACCTATTTTCTGGTTATAAAAAATATGATTGTTTTTCATATAGTTGTAAAAAGGGGTTTCAAGGTGTATCAAATTTCCAGATAATATCATGCATGTGGTTGATAATTATCCTTACTCTATCTCTGATGATTTCATTATCTGGGAGCCTAACCATAATGGTGTGCTTGATTCAAAAACTTTCTATAACAACAATTTCACTAATTCTAAACCCATATTTTGTTGGTTGAATCTTTTGACAAAAGCTGGATTAAACCCTCCAGACTCACTCTTGTTTGGAATGTTTCTCACAATCATATTTCTACTAAGGTTTTTCTTCAGGATTTTGGTATCCAACTTTTCTCTAAGTGTCACTTTTTTCACCAACATTGAGAGGATATGAATCATAAGTTTTTGTCTTTTTCTACAGTTTCGGCCCTTTGGAATTATATTACTGACATGTTTGACTATGGATACTTATTCCTTAACTCGATTTGTTCTCAACTAAATTAATGTGTGGAGAAAAACATTTTGCAGAAAACCAGGAATCCATTCTTAACCATCGTTGTTGAAATCCTCCACATTATCTGGTATGATAAAAATTCTATTACTCCCAACAACTACTCATTTAATATTAATGCAGGTTGGACATGGATTCTTATTAAAATTAGGGATGCAGTCTCGATTCAGAAAGTCTATTGTGACAACTCTGTTGGAGATTCTGTGATCCTTCACCAACTTAGGTTTTAAGGTCTTTACAAGAATTTGAGGTTCACCATTGAGGTGTTCCGGCAGGCTCTATTCCTAGGATGGATCAATGTTAATGTTTATGGAGCCTCCAAAGGCAATCTGGGACTCACGTGATGTGGCTCTATTTTAAGAGACTTCCTTGGACATTGTCATAGATGTTTCTTTGGCAACTGCATTCTGGCCTCCTCCTTGGAAGCAGAAATGTTGGTTGTGATTCATGCAGTTGAATTTGTTAATCAAAAGGGTTGTAACAACATATGGATTGAAAGTGACTCAACCACTATTTTCCAAGCCATTTGTATTGGTGTGGTGCATCTTTCCTGGCTCCTTACCACCTGTTGGATGAGCTGCCTTTCTTCACTGCTGGAGATCAGACACATTATTACTCATGCTTTTCATGAAGTGAACATGATTGTATATGTTCTTTCCAATAAGGGAATCAACCATAGTACTACTTGTCTTGATGATCTACTCATTTCTTTTCTCCCTCCCTATGAAAAATATTGTAATAAGATCCCCTCTTTCAGACTCTTGTAGTTCCATTCTTTCTTTATAATAAAATTTTTCACTTTTTAAAAAGAATGGATGCTAAATCATAATTCATGAATAGATTTGTAATGATTTAGGTTTTTCCTACATAGAAGACTTATCTTGTTTCATAGTTTTAGAGCCTTAGGCCTTCTAAATGGTAAAATGGTAATTTACACCTATCAGATGACCTCCATATATTTTTTTGAAAGTTTTATTGATTTTAGAAAGTAGATTCTACCCTTGGATTGGAATTTAAGGAGTTTACAAGATTGATATTTTATTTTGGATTTTTTATATTTAATATATATATATATATATATTCTAGTATGTTTATACATTTATATCTCCTAAATTAACCTCTATATTTGAATTTAAATTTCATGGTTGAGTTCAAAATAAGATGATTTCCCTATGTGTGGTATAATTTCTATTTGGTTTTTAGACCTGGGTTAGGCCCATTTAATGATTTTTCCTTTTAAATTAATTTGGATATTAATTGACCCTATTTTTTCCCCTCTCCCCTTATTCACACTTGAAGGAAACTTTACCCCTTATCTGTTTATCACACAGACCCAAAAGGAGGTGACTGAGGAGGAAATCTTCATCTAGGATGAACATAGTCTGAATATGGATGCAGTAACCATGGATTGTGGATCAGAAACAAAGGATTGTTAAGCTATAAATATCTTCCATGATTTAAGGCTCGTTATTTTGGATTTTGTCTCATTTTGATTCAAATTTTGTTACTTCCATTTTTTATTGGATCTATATTTCCTATATTTTGTCTTTTTTGGAATCAGATCGAATTTATAGATTTTTTGTGGAAATTGTGTAATTCACAACATTCTTAGGTTTGAAATTTTTGACTACAAGGAATTTTTTCATAATAACACATGTCATGTAGTGTATTTTTGTATCTCAGGTAGGATAGAAGGTTCATATAGTGTGTGGACCATATGTACATACCGAGTAAGAACCTTAGATACATGAAATGGGGTCTGTCCTATGAACGGCCTCACCCCATGTGAGTGACACAAAATGTAAAAGTACACTCATATACAAGTTATACAACATGACTTAGGATGGGGTACATAGTAAGGAGTCCCTATGGATGATTCCCTATATAGTATAATGAATTGTCATGTACTTGGTAAGTACACCCAATTCAGGTTGAGGAACATACCTAGGGCAAGTATTTGGGTGGATATATTTTTTATTCTTGGTAGATGTCATGTACTGAATCCTTGGTTTTGTTTTTCATTTTTTCTTGATCTAAATATAGATTTGGGAAAGCAGTCTATTTTTGAGTATCTTTCCTCATAGAACACAATGGTGGGGTCCTCTGTGCTAATAGAGTTTTATGTCAAGATAATCTAGGATTGGTTATGAATTTTATTCCCTTGGTAATGAAAATAGGATTTGGATGTTATATGAGAGTAGGAGTGTGTGAAATAGACTTTCCATAGTGTAATTAAATATCAATCATGAAACCATCAAGTGTCTTCAGAGGTTTATACCCTCCAGAAGTTATGGTTGTCTTTGGATATCTTAGAGGATTGAGGGTTATGAGTACTAGTGTTTTTTCAGGCATGAGTGGTTACCTCTTTATAGGAGAGAATTTTGTAAATTATTAGACAAGCATGAGACACATAGAGAGATATCTCCTTATCTCCACACAAATTAGAGTTGGTATTAGTGCATGTTTCTTAGATTTTTTCGGGGTAGAAGTTGGACCATCACTACTTAGTTGATATGAAATTAATTTATATTATTCATTTGGACAATTTATATTTTATCTATTTGATGTTTCATCTCAATTTGTGACTGAGGGAGATGGAATAGTATTTTCAATGAATCCTTTATAGTCCCTTTTAACTAGATAGGTAGAGTCGATGCCTATAGAGATGTATTAGCATGAAATATGGATTAAAATAATTTCCCTAAACCTTTTTTCATATGTTGAGTAGTGATCATAACCTTTTAGTTTATGGATTCAGCCTCCCCCTATAGGTTTGTGTTTGGGTCCTCTATTCTAGTCTATGAGTGATCAGATCCCCCTCTCATGAGGTGCAAACTATTATTTCATGAATGGTGATTGTACTCTTCATAGTTGATATCTCCTCTTATCATGGCATGGGATCTCCAATGTAGTTTAAATATTGGATAATTTTTTGAAGTGGTTATTCATTGGAGATCATTTGTTGGATATGGTCGGTACCCCCTTAGTCAAGTTATATGTATTGGAAAGTCATGGGTCTCCTACAGTGGTTTTAGATTACATTGTTTAGTGATAATGATGGTTGAACTCTATAGATGGTTCATGTGATTGGATTATAGATCCTAGGGTTATTTAGTTCTTCCCCTCACAATTATCTTTCTTGATAGGAGAAAGTTTTGATAGTGGTTAATCTTATAATGATTGTTTATACCCTCCTTTCAGTGTTTTTGGGACATTGGGTTCCTATCTGATGCAATGGTTGGCTGAGGTGTGACTTCCCCAAAACTTATTTGAAGTATGGACTTCTCTCCAATGTGTCATGAGTGTTGGGAATTGTCAAATGCATGATTTTGTGATCTTGGTGTGGTGAAAGTATTCATTCAAGGAACTATGGAATGAAATTAGTTCCATTTTCTCACCATATGTGTCGATGGCAGTTCTGATCAGGTCAGAGTATTTTATGGTTTGAATTTCCATTGTTGATTAGGAATCTCATTGAATTCTCTATGTCATATTGATGTTGTTGTTAGTTGTTTCCCTTTCTTTAACAAGTTGAGTTGGTATTCTATGGTGGATGATGAAGTAGGTAGGTGTATTACCTTAAGGTGTTAGGCCTTTTAAGGTTTCCCCACTATGAAAATTATTGGTAATTTGGGTTTTCTCTAGTTTCTCCTTAATAGATAGTGAAGTGATTGTATATGGGATACCAATGATGGATTCTCTCCGAGTTGGTGTTCCCTTGTGTTTTTTTATAGGTTGTATAGTTAGGCCATTATTTTTTGTTGAACCTTTTCCCTATTGATAATTTTGATTTTTAGGGCGTCCTACTAGGTATTTTTATACTCACCCATGTATAACCCCCACACACACATGTTGTGTCTATGTAGACTATAACACTCTGAGTTTTTATGAATTATATTTTTCAAATAAATTAAATTTATTTGATAGCTTACATTATAAAAAACATCAAGTTAATATTTCCATAAAAACACCAATTTAATCTTATGTTACATGCAACACCAATTTAATTTTTCACTACACACAACATTGGGATATCTTTTGTTACACATGAAACTGAGGTTAAACAAAACCATTATATATTATTAATATTGTTATGTAAACATGAATGTTATAACCTAAAAATTCAACTTAGAAATATGAATATTAATAACTACTTTTAAAATATTAATTATAATGGTTTTACATAAAGGATTCATATTGATACAAAAATTAATTAATTTTTGGTAGTCTTAATATGTTTCAAAAATACTATTTTCTCATAAAAATGATTTTTATTTCTGTCTGTGAACATTAATAAAACAAATTTTTGACACTTTAAGAAAATTATTTTTATAAAATAAAATTAATTTTTTAAATTTTCAGGTCAAAATTATCTTAGGGTTCATTTTTTGGATTTTTTTGGAAAGTTTTATTTTTTGATTAATAGTGAAAAATAGAGAATTTTAATTGAAAACTATCTTTTCATTTAATTTATTTATAAAGTTAAATTATATTTTAAATTATTTTAAAAGAAAAAATAGTTCAATTATAAATCCATAAATCAAACTATAAAAATCTGGGTCTTCTTATGAGGTATTGTTTCTTTGTTTTTCTTTTCCTTTGAGTTGTTTTGAGAAGACAAGGAAAATTGGAAAAAAATTATGTTTTAGCAGAACATGTTGTGTACTTCTATGTGCATGCCATGTAATTTGTTCATACAGGATGAAGATACACGGTGTTTTCTTCTGTTGGACAGGGGAGAAGAAAAGGCCATTACACACCGTGTACTTCCTTGTACACATCGTGTAGTCATGTCGGCAAGGTCAGTACAGGACGTGTAAAGTCGGAGAATTGATGAACAATAAAATGGTATACATTCCATGTATATGGATTTACATTACATGTACTACTAAAATTCAGCTTAAAATAGGAAGCAACCTCATTTTCTCTTCTTTTGGATAGAGGAGTCACCGGGTGAAGAAGAAGGAGCTGGAAGAACATTTTCTCTTCCTGTTTCATCATCCGGAACCCGATTCAAGTGTCGTCAGTCTCGTTGGATTCCTATCGGTAAGGCATTTATTCTATTTGATTTTTTCTTGTTGATTTTTTTCTCTTGAGGAAGTTATTCAAGTTTTAATGATTTACCTATTTTCTTAGATCTACATCATTCTAGGTTGATTCAAGGGTCGGTGTTAGTTTATATCACTCATACGACATCGTGGTAGGTGGTCTTGTGACGTTCGTTTAAATTCAAGTTGATTATATGTGCCAAAATGGTATAAGACCGTTTTTGGGAATTTTTTTCCTCTATAATTGAAACCTGTTGATACTTAATGATGTTTAGGTATTTGATTATATGAAATTAAAGAATTTGGTTGCTTATTTTTTTGATTTAGGGACCCCCCATGGGTTTGTTCCCCATTGTTATCCATTTGGCAAGAACACATTTTAGACATGTGAATGTTTTCCCTTTTGGGGTTGATTAGAATGATATGTTGTTTTGTGAAATTCCCATGTGAGTTTTTATGATTAAAACCATGTAATAGTTTAATGTTCATGTGTTTGATACTATGTGAAATTCCCATGTGAGCTATTATTATTTAAATCCATGTGATACTTTAATTCACATGTGTTGTTTTTGAAATGAAATAATAAATGATTAAAAGGGTTAATTAGCCATGACAGAGCTATAGTCTTGGTTAAAAGACAAGGTCAGGCTTATTTGACTAATTAGACCTTTTTTACCTTGTGTGAACCATTATATTAGTTGAAAGTAAATGGATGGACTCAAGATGATAATTTCATAAAGGTTTTGAGTGAGCCACAGCTTTGGTGGTCGGGATCATTGAGTCTTCTTTATAAATTTCGAGTGAATCTTTGATCCATTGAAAGATACCTAGAATGGGATCTTTTAGAAACTAAACAAATGATTAAATGTTGAAATGATAATATGCTTAGATGTGAATGGTTGTTTCACAAGTTGACAGTTACTTTGGTATAGGGGTTGACGGGCCTAGGCTAGACTTCGAGACCATTGTTCACAAAACTTGTTAAATGAAATGGGATAACTTATGATGCATCTTCCAAGCCAAGGAAAAATCTTGGATTCAGTCTTCACTTATTTATCTATACGATATTTGGAGACATTTGTTGTGTTTTCTTCTATATAGGGGATTAACACCCTAAGGATGAATCTTGAGATAGTTTCACTTAAATGAAATTGAACTGGTAATGAACATAAACAGAATAAATGAATATTTTACTTCAGTACTTCCTAGTTACTATTTTCCTTTACTGTTATTTCATATATTCACTGACTTTTAGGCCTAGATCTTTTTTGGTTGCCTACTGGGATTAGTCTCACACCCTGTTTGGGTCATGCTTTTGGGCCCAAACAGATTATATGATTTCAGGTGTAGACAAGGGAAAACACCCTTATATAGGTACTTGATTGCTGCCTAGGAGCAGGAGAGCATGGGACCAAGATGAGGCTTGCGATGCTTCTGAGTTTTAATTCTGTTTCTGCACTTGTATTTTAATTGTATCTGATTGTAGTGTATCCTATTTTTGGCTACTTTCTCAGAACATATAACATGCTGCAATATCATTTTTATGGTTTGAGACTTGGATATTTATCTATCAGACTCCTGCTATTCTATTTCAGTTGCATGTTGTGTAATGCTTTTTCTATTTTTTAATATGTATTTCGTTGTGTTACAATATGCCAATGAGGGCATAGTTTCCCCACTATCACACCCTAGGCCCTCGCTGCTAGTCATCAGCCTCTAGCATTTGGGGAAATGCACTTGAGGCCATGTGGCCAACCGGTCCGGCTAGCAGTTTAGTAGTAAGCGAGGTCTAAATGTTTCAAAGTGGTATCAGAGGTATTTCTTTCTTATTTGACTTAATATTTGGATCCAATAGACTAGATAGGAATAAAATAGGTATTTGGTAATAAACTATGCTCGGGGGTAGCTAACTCGCATACAAGGAAGATGAAAATTACCTCTAAATGACTTGTAGTATTTAGATTTTTATCTATTACAGTTGATTCAATTTCACTGTTGGGTGATGCACTTGTTTTCTTCAATTATTATTGATGTAATTGTGGGTTCTATTTTAGTTTAAACCCAATGATATGAGGGTATTCCATCCCCTGAATCATATAGTAACTTGTTAGAATCACATGCCATGCCATCTAGAATGCATTAGTTATTTCATGTTGTAGTGATAGATTATGTGATAGCTATGCCTATTGTTGTGATGGGTTTATTGGTATGTGATATGGTTTGGATTGAATGAACACCGGAATTTGGTTCCATAGGTGTATGGTCCCTCTTGAACTAGAATTTGGTGGATCATGATTTAATTTTTATCTATACTTGTATCATGGTATGTTTTTCTTAGGTGCCAAACATTGATCTGTGAGGATTATGGGCCCTTACGGATTAGAATTTGGCATCCTACTGGTTGCTTTTCTAAAGAAAAAGGCTTTTCTGGGAAATCTAGAGTTTTGTCCTGAAAAAACCCAGTATACACAGCATGTATTCTAGCCTAACATGTCATGTGTTCTTCCTTTTTTGGGAAGAATGTGTTCTATGTTTTAATAAGAACATGTTGTGTACCCTAATTACACGTCATGTAATCCTTGAGCATTTAACCTACTGTGTGAGTAGGGAACACAAGTTGTCGAGATTTAGTAGGACACACTGTGTAATGTGAGTACACACTGTGTATAAGTCGATCTTGTATCAAGACGTGTGACTAACAACACAAGTGGATAAAAAACTTAGTTGTACATGTCGTGTCTAGGTTGAACGTTTTGTGTAGTCTTACACTGAAAATTACTTGGGTAGGAATGAAACTCAAGTAAATGTTGTTTCTCATAAGAAACACACTGTGTACATGGTGTGATACACGGCAATGTTAGGCAGAAGTACACACCCATGTAGAGGCCTAGGATAACATGTCATGTAAGTAGTTATACATGTCGTGTAATCCTATTTTGAAGAACTTGAGTGTGTTTTCTCCTTTGTCCCACTTTGCATGTCTGAGTTGTGGTTTTCCCTACATTAAACTTTTGCTGAGGTGCATGTGATGGAATTTTCAGATAAATTCCACCACAACAACCTCGAGCAGTGCACCAGGAGAGTGGTAGTGAGTATACACTGGAGGTGGTAGACCATGGGCTATGGATCGATCCTACAGTTGTTCCAACTGTAGCACCATCCATTATATCAGATGTGGGTGCAGACACATAGTTCCGAGAAGGATTTTTGAGTTTCATGCAGACCTTCTAGGGAGCACCGCAGTCTACCAAATCTATGGTAGAGCTGACGCATATATTCCAGCTACCAAATCCACCTACTTTTTCAAGGGATGGTAAGGCACAGGCTGCGGAATCAAATCTATAATCAGTGCTAACAATATTTGAGAATCTTAAGATTCCTCCTGAGAGGAGGTTCATGCTCAAGACTTATATGATACGTGATTATACCAAGAGGCGGTGGGATTCTATCACACAGATAGATAACCATCAGGACATGTCATGGGGAGACTTCCAGACAGTCTTCTGTGACTACCTCTCTCCTGAGACCCTCAGGGACAATCGAGCCCGAGAGTACATGAATCTAGAGCAGCGTACTATATCAGTGATGGACTATTCTACCCGCTTTACAGAGATTCAATGATTCACGCATTCTCTGATGGTTGATGAGTTTTTGAGAGCTAAGCAATTCAAGGATGGTCTTTGATATGAAATCTGAGCTTAGGTGAGCTTCTTTAGGTTTCCTTCTGTACATTCCATTGTGAATAAGGCACTAATTACTAAGCGCAACCTACTGGAATCTATGGGTATGAGCCATGGTCGTTTGGAACAAAGATCTAGCACTATCTCGACTGGAAGTAAGAAGCGTCATATAGAGTTTTCTCATAGAAATAAAAGAATTCAATATATATATTTTGGTAGCCAGGTGAGGTGATATCAGTGTGGTAGAGTTGGACATATGAGGCTCCAATGCCCGAAAGACCCATTTGAGTGTTGATATTGATGTAAGATGGTCCATCTATAGGGCTTCTACAGGATGTTTCCATCAGTGGCTAGTGAGAGAGGTTTTGTACAAACTCCATGTGCATGAGCAGGGTCAGTATCTTCTCATTAGTCTGGAAACGGGAATATGTCAGGGCATGCAGGCCAAGGCGGTGGATGTGGCCGTGGTAGCCATACCATTGGAACTCAGCGACAGTAGGGTCGGTCAACTCAAGGTAGCCAGGTTGTGTCTCAGGGCCATGGTATAGGTCAGACATGTACAGTGCAACAGACCCAATAAGAGCAGGATCCTGGACCTTCTAATATTTGAGGTACTATTCTAGTTGCCTTTGTTTTATCTTCTTCGCTTTTTGATACCGGTGAAACACATAGTTTTATATTTTTGCATGATTTGAAGATCATTGGGATCTTTTTTATACCTCTAAGAACATTATGATGCTAGAAACCCCTCTATGGATCAGAACGGAAGGTGTGCGTCAGTGTAAGGAGTGCCCCCTTGAGATTGGTGGGTGTCACTTTCTATGGAACCTCTGTGTTTTAGAGATGGAAGGCTCTGATGTCATCCTTGGAATGGATTTTCTGGTATCCTATCATGCCTTTATTGACAGCTATTGTCACAGGGTGAGTTTTATGTCACTATAGGGTGGGTCTTTTCTATAAAAGGGCAAATGGGATGTCCAGGAGGGTCAAGATGGACCTGAGCATCATGGGTTGGGTGGGATGACAGCCTAGATTGTGAGTTTATATCTAGATGATCAAGTAAAATGTACGAAAAACTTTCCTCCAATGGTTGATCATTTCAGGGATGTCTTCCTGGACAAATTCTCATGATTACCTCTAGTTAGAGAGGTGGATTTTACTATAGAGATAGTGTCAGGAGCTGCACCAGTATCCATTCCTCCTTACAGGATGGCAACGATGGAGTTTTCAGAGCTCAAGAGGCAGTTTGAAGATCTATAAGTTAAGTATTTTATCTGACCTAGTACATCTTCTTAGGGTTCACTGCTCCTTTCACAAAAAAGGCGAACATTACGCTTAGGTTATGCATGGACTATCAGAAACTAAACCAGTTGACAGTTAAAAACAGATATCCCTTACCATGTATTTATGACCTATTTGATCAGCTTCAGGGAGCACGAGTGTTCTCTAAGATTGAATTGATGTCAAGATATCACCAGGTACATGTTCGACCTACAGACGTACCTCGTACAACCTTTTGAAGAAGATATGGTCTCTATGAGTACATGGTTATTCCATTTGTTCTCACAAACACGCCAGTAGTTTTCATGGCACTGATGAACCTATTGTTTCATCCTTACCTAGATTCCTTTGCGGTTGTTTTTGTGGAAGATATCTTAGTGTATTCTTACAATCGACACGAACATGCCAAACACATTGAGATCATTTTGAATACACTAATAGAGAATCAATTATATTCTATGATCACAAAATTCTACTTTTGGATGGATCATATCCACTTCCTGGGTCACGTCGTCTCAGAGACTAGAGTATCAGTGGACCCAAAGAAGGTAAGAGCAGTAGTTACCTGTGAGCAGCCCAAGAACATTTTCGAGGTGTGAAGTTTCTGGGGGATATCTAGTTACTATAGTCATTTTATACAGAACTTCTCATGCTAAGAAGTGCCAATGAAAGGACTGACTAAGAAAGGTGTGAAGTTTGAATGGTCAGATTCTTGTGACATAGACTTTTAGGAGTTGAAGGTATGTTTGACTTCAGTGTTGATACTGATATTTTCTTATCCGGACAAGAGTTACACTATGTATTGTGATGTATTAGGTATTGTGTTGGGAGTAGTGCTTATGTAGGGAGATCAAGTAGTTGTGTATGGGTCTCTACAATTGAGGCCACATGATATAAAATACCTGACACATGATCTTGAGTGGGATATAGTTGTTCATTCTTTGTACTGATATAGACATTATTTAATGGGGGAGAATTTTTTGGTGTACGCAGACCAGAAAATTCTCAAATACATCTTCACTCAACATGATTTGAATCTGAGATAGCGATGTTGGGTGGAATACCTTCAATTTTTTGACTTTGATATTTCTTATATGCTTGGAAAAGGTAATGTAGTGGATGAAGCACTGATCAGGATGACTCAGATATAGGCATTGCAGGAGGCCAGTGGTGAGTGGAAGCTAATGGATTTGTTCTCTGATATGCATTTAGAGGTTCAAAATAGTCTGGGAAATACTTATTCTCATCCTTGGATGTTACCTCTACCCTACTAGACAGAGTGAGGATGAGGCAGCTAGCCAGTTCCAAAGGCCTAGTTCTACAGGAGAGTGTGGTAGGTGAGGACCCTCCTCATAGATGGACTATAGGTGAGGATAAAGTTTTGTTCGTCCATGGATGTGTGTGAGTTGGAGGGGATATACATGAGGAGCTGATGCGGGAGTTTCATGCTTTCTCTTGGGCAGTGAATTTGGAGTCACCAAGATGTACCGTGAATTTCCTCATCATTACTGGTGGTTGGGTATGAAGTGAGAAGTAGCTGGTTTTTTTATGAGGTGTTCCACTTGTCAGCAGGTGAAGGAAGAACATCAGCAGTTTGTTGTACTTTTACAGTAGCTTCCCATTCCTGAGTGGAAATGGGATGATGTTGCGATGGATTTCGTGATGGGGTTACCGAGCTCTCCTAGAGGCAAAGATGTTATGTGGGTGGTAGTTTACGGGCTTACGAAAGTTTCTCACTTCTTGCTGATCAAGGAGACCTTTGGTGTTAATGAGGTCGGTAAGTTTTATATTTGAGATGTGGTACTACTTCTTGGGGTTCCTTGTTATATCGTTTTATATAGGTATTCCTTCTTTACATCTCATTTCTGAAAGAGATTTCAGAGGGAGCTGGGAACCCAGGTGCTTTTGATCACAACTTACCACCATCAAACAGATGGCTAGTCAGAGCGCACGATTCAGGTGTTGGAGGACATGTTGTGTACATGTGTCCTAGACTTTGGGGATCTTGGGAGAAACATATACCCCTATTTGAGTTCTCCTATAATAATAACTTCCATGTTACTATTCAAATGGCGCCATATGAGGCTTTGTATGGTCGGCCAAGCTTATCACCCCTGTGATGGCTGGATGTACGAGAGGCAGCTATGTTGGGACCTCATCTTGTCCAAGAGACTTCTGAGCATGGTCCCTTGATTCATAGATAGATGGATACTGCCCAGTCTCATCATAAATATTATGTTGATCGATGGAGACAACCTCTTGAGTTCAAGGTTGGATATCAGGTTTTTCTACGTGTTTTACTAAAGCTGGGACACAAGAAGATTAGGAGACAAGGTAAGCTCTCACCATGATATGTCAGACGGTTTGAGATTCTGGAATGAATTAGATCGGTTGCCTATCGGTTACAGTAGCCTCAGAGGAACCAAGTTATGCACAGTGTCTTCCACGCATCTTAGTTTTGCTACTATCACTCAGACTTGTATCACATTTTTTAGCCTGATAAGTTTCACTTCAGGTTGATGCATCCTTTTAGGATAATCTGATTCATATAGTTGATAGAAGCACAGAGGTTCTTAAAGGCTGGTCAGTTCATCTTGTATAAGTGTTATGGAAGCAAATCTGAGTACAAGACGAGACTTTAGAGAGGGAGGTCGACATACATTCTCAATGGCTGGAGTTATTCTCATATATCCCTTAACCACCCTTGGAATAGAAATTTATTGATGAATTTATTTAAGGGGGGAAGTGTTTAAGAACCCAATTCTTCTTATGACGTACTTTTTCTTCTTTTTTCTTTTACTTTGAGATGTTTTGAGAAAATAAGGAAAATTAGAAGAAGAAAAATGTTATGTTTTAGTAGAACACGCCATGTACTCTTATGTGAATGTCGTGTAATCTAGTCATGTATGATGGGGATACACGGCGTTTTCTTGTTTTGTATAGGGAGAGAAGAAAAGGCCACTACCTGCCGTGTAATTCCTAGTACACACCATGTAGTCATGTCAGCAAGGTCAGTACATGACGTGTAATATAAGTCAGTGAATTGATGAATATTAAAATGATATACACACCATGTATATGGATTTACATGTTGTGTACTACTAAAATTCAGATTAAAATGAGAAATATCCTCATTTTATCTTCTTCTGGATAGAGGAGCTGCTGGGTGAAGAAGAAGGAGCCGCGAGAACATCCCCTCCTCTCGTTTCGTCATCAAGAAACCAATTCAAGTGTCTTCGATCTCGTTGGATTCCTCTCGATAAGAGATTTAATCTACTTAATCCATTATTGTTTATTTTTTCTCTTGAGGAAGTTTTTCAAGGTTGAATAATTTACCTATTTTCTTAGATATACACTGTTATAGTTTTATTCAATGGTCGACATTAGTTTATATCGCTCGTGTGACATTGAGGTAGGTGGTCTTGTGCCTTTCATTAAATTTTGAGTTGAATATATGTTCCAAAATCATATGAGACCATTTTTTGGAATTTTTTTCTCAAGAATTGAAACTTGTTGATACCTAATAATGTTTAGGTATTTGAATTTATGAAATTAAAGCATGTGGTTGCTAGTTTTTTGATTTTGGGACACCCCATGGGTGTGTTTCCTATTGTTAGTCATTTGGCAAGAACACCTTTGAGGAATGTGAATTATATCCCTTTTTGGGTTAATTATAATGATATGTTGTTATTTGAAATACCCACATGAGTTTTTGTAATTAAAACCATGTAATTGTTTAATTTTCATGTGTTTTCTTCTATGTGAAATGACCACGTGAGCTCTTATGATTTAAAGCCATGTGATAGTTTAATTCACATGTGTTGTTTTTTAAATAAAATGATAAATGATTAAAAGGGGTAATTAGTTAGGGGAGAGCCATAGTATTAGTTAAAATAAAAGGTCAAGTTCATGTGACTAATTACACATTGTTTACCTTGGGTGAACCATTATCTCGGTTGAAAGGCAATGGACGGACTCAAGAGGTTAATTACATAAAGGTCGTGAGCGAGCCACAGTTTTGGTGGTCGGGATCATTGATTATTCATTATAAATTTCAAGTGAATATTTGATCCATTGAGGGATACATAGAATGGTCTCTGTTGGAAACTGAACAAATGATTAAATTATGAAAATGTTAATATGCTTAAATGTGAATGGTTATTTCACACATTTACATTTACTTTGGTAAGGGGGGTCGATAGGCCTTGGCTGTACATTGAGAACTTTTTTCATAGAACTTGTTAAATTAAATGGGATGGCTTATGATGAGACTTCCAAGACAAATCACAATATTTGATTCAATCTTCACTTATTTATCTAGATTATCTTTTAAGGCATCTACTATGTTTGCTTCCATACGGGGGATTGACAGGCTAAGGCCAAATCTCGAGATAGTTGCACTTAAAAGAAATTGAACTACTAAAGAACATAAATAGAATAAATTAATAGTTTACTTGTGTACTTTCTAGTTACTATTTCCTTTAACTGCTATTGCATATATTCACTGACTGTTAGGCACAGATCTTTAGTGGTTTCCTACTGGGATTATTCTCACACCCAGTTTGGGTAATGCTTTTGGGTCCAAACAGATTATATGATTTTAGGTGTAGACAATAAAAAGTACCCTTATATAGGTACTTGATTTCTTCCTAGGGGAAGGAGAGCATGGGACTAAGCTGAGCCTTACGATGCTTCTAAGTTTTAATTTTTTTCTACACTTGTATTTTATTTGTATATGATCATAGTGTATCCTGTGTTTTGGATGTTTTCTTAGAACATATAACATGTTGCATTATCATTTGTATGGTTTGAGACATGGATATTTATCTTTCAAACTTCTACTATTTTGTTTCAATTCCATGTTTTTTAATACTTCTACTATTTTTTTAATACGTATTCCAATGTGTTACACTCTTCCAATGAAAGCATAGTTTCCCCACTATCATACCCTAGGCCCTCACTACTAGTCGGCAGCCTCTGGCATTTGGGGAAATGTGTTTAAGGCCATGTGGAAAACCGGTATAGCTATCAGTTTAGTGGTAATCCAGGTTAGGATGTTACAAAACTTATGTCATTATAATAAATTTCATATTTTATTTTGATATAAAAACTTTTTAAACTTTTAAACAGTTTCTCTTTAAAACCCCGTATTCTCGTCACGTCTATAGGGTTAAATTAAAATAAAATTTTTCCAATTATATGAATTGAATTTGAAAAAAAATTATTTTATATTTGGAATAATCATAATTTATATTATTTGATGATGTAATATTAATTTTTTACTAAAACTAATAGTAAAAATTATGTACCATAGTTAAGGTAAAATTGGGACTACTAGGGGTTAAACTAAAAATATAAGGGTCAAAATGACTTATAAAATTTTATAAAATCTATTTTATGGAAAGTTTTCAAATTTATACCATATATAATCAATAATGGTCTATTATAGAAGCCTTTTTACATGAAAAAAAACATGGTTTAAAATATTTCTTTCAAATAATTACTAGTGTGCCACTCACCTCACTTATAAATGTCACCCCTTCTCCTCTCCAATTAATATATTAAAACCAATTTGTTTCATCTAATACCTACCCATATAACTTACCTAATTCCCTCATCTCATCCTAGAATCATTATTTTTTATAGAAATATATCCAAGTAAGGATTTTAGTGCAAACCTAAGGATAATACCCAAAGAAGAGGTAATGTCCATCAACTTGTATTTTTGTTTTATTTCTTCTTCCACATCCTTGAATTCTTATTATACCATTATGATATAATAAAATTATTAAATTAAATATTCTTATATTTTTTTATATTAAGTTCATTACCTAAAACCATTTCCACTTTCATCAAATGGGTTATGAAATCATTGTTTGTGTGTATGGTGGACTGCCGCCATGTGAACTGATGTAATTCATTTTTCCATTATCACTTCTCACGGTTGGAAATAATAATGTATTTATTATTTATATATTATTTTTATGATATTATTTTTACTTTGGAATTATTATATCACACATACCTTTATTATTTCCATTTTTTTGGAATATGATAACATCGCTCGTATGTACGGTGGACTACCTCCTTGCGGAGTAATATTATTTATTAACTCTTTACATGGAAGGTAATAAGGATGGTTTTAATAAAAATATGTGATATATATGAAATAAAAATTATTATTAAATGATAATATATAATTTAAATTTCTTTATTTAAATCCTATAATAAAATAGAAACAACGTTCATGTATATGTATGACCTACTGTATCCATGAATGATGTATTTCATTTTCTATCACCAAATTTTATGGATTACTATAAATATATATATAATTAATATATATGATATGTATATAATTTTGTACATTCTAAAAAAGATTAAATAATGGTAAAATGAAGAGGACCAAAAATAACAAAACAAACCTTATATGAAAAACAAAGCGATTATTACCCAAAACATAACTTCAACATGGAATTTTTAATAAACATGCAATAAAAGGTCATAAGAAAATAATATATGGTATGATATATATAAATATTATTATTTAATATATTTATTATAAAATTATATTTAATATAAAGTATTATTAAATTTTTATGACAAAATTCAAGACTTAAGGTAAGGGATTTCTAGTCTCTCTTTTATTTATAGAAAACATGAAAATACACCACTTGTTTATTTTCTGTGGTGTATATACTGACTCAATGACATGTTATATAATTAATTCCATTATTTTAATGATATATAAAATATTCATTTAATTTTATTATTTATTGTATATTATGATTCATAATATTACCAGAGCGGTAAGGGATTTTTGTCTCAATTTTCTTTCTTTGAGACATATGTTATGTTATATACCTATATTCTTTCACGAGGTGTATATAAAGTCTCCTTGACATGTAATATCATGAATTCTTTTTTCCTTATGATATTTTATGTTTCATTTATTCTATTAATGCATGGTTCTTATTATTAAAAGTTACTAGCGGTAAATATTTTATGTTACAATCTCATCATTTATCGGGATTGTTTATGTCTATGTTTCCAATGATCATATATTATTATTCATCATTCAAGAAAATAATTAAATTTATTATCCTCTGATATGTCATGAGAATAAATTTTCTCCCTTAATTTTCTTCTCTCCATTTACTTAATAGTTCAAATATAATTTTTTTTATGAAAAATCATCTTTTTGGTTAAAACCCCTTTTTCTTCCAAAACCATGTTTTCTAAAAATGTTCTAAAAAATTTTTTTAACATTTTTAAAAAGATTTATTAACGAAACTATTACCTATGTTTTACCATTTATAAAATGTTTTTAAAGTAATCTTCATGTCATATTCTAAACATTTTCTTTTGTATTTTACCAAAAATGTGAAAAGAATATTTTTTTAACGTGTATGGCATAAACAGAATTTATCATCATTATAAACATTATTTTATTTAAATATTAATTTATAATTTTTCAATTTTATTTTCAAATAAAATTTATTTAAAAATGTTTTATGTTTTAAAAAAAAAAATTCAATGTGAAAAGGTTATTTTCCACAAGATTTTTTTAAATTATTTTTTAAGATTCCATTATAAGTTTCCAATTTTATTTTCAAAGAAAGGTATTTCCAAAATGTTTTATGTTATAAAAATTAATTTTCCAAGAAATTTTTTCTTCTTCAAGAAACATTCCATGTGATTTATCTTTAAAAATCATTTTCCATCTATGATGACATCCTTTGATGTAACTTATGATTTACTAGCGATATGAACCAAGGATTCCATTCTTATTCTTTACCTAAATGGTTTATGATGATAAGATTATTTTGAAACCCATTTGTCATCTATGGGTTATACACTAAAAAAATATTATGAATCCCATTTCTTTTTCTAGAGAGTATTATTTAATGAGACGATTAAATTATTATGAAACCATTTTCTTTTACATAGGTTATGCTATGATGAAATGTTTTATGAAACCCATTTATTTTCATGGGTTCTAATATGGTAAATATTTTATGACCTTGTGGAATATAAATTTATGGATTATATAAGGGGGACCTATATCTCCTTCAAATGCATTTGGTAATGATAACTGTTCTATGATATCAAAGGGTACATGGATGGTTAGCCCAATCCTATAAAGGAGGGTACACAGGTGGTTATCCTAAGCCCAAAACTGGTACGTGGGTGGTTATACCAATCCTAACATGTTATGGATGTATCGGTAGGTAGCCTTGACATATGATTTTCTATGCATATGTGTATGCCACAAATCTATGTCTTATTCCAATGTTATGCCCACATGGATCATGCTATTTGATTCCTTTATGATTCATGTCTTATAAAATACCAATATTTATTCTATGACTCAATATTATGATGTTTTATGTATAGGGTATGATTTTTAAATATTATTATCAAGTTCTCATACACTTATGTTTATGTTATACATATGTATCTACCTTGTTTACCTTTACTGAGCATCTGAGATCACCATTTTTTATGTTTCCTTTCCCCAGGTTATGAAGAAATTTCTTACGTATGATATGCCTTAGAAGGGTACTAATTATGAAGATCATAGTTTAAGATGATGTAGTTTACCTATAGACCAATCATTTGTGTTTCCAAGTTTCCAAAGACACTAAACTACTATAGTCATTAGGCATGTGTTTTGTAATGTAATTGATGTCACCTTAAAAACACATGTTTTTTCACATCTTTCTAATTAATTTTTATCAATTTAGTTATTTATTTTAACAATTGTTAATAAATAATGACACTTATGTAATTATATCACTAAATGTATTAATTTATCAATTTTAACAAATAATTGTGTTTTATAAGCTTTAAAATAATTAATTTATTTCTTACTTTAATTTTATAGTATAATTACTTTTTATTCAGTTTGGTAACTTTGTCTTCATATTTAATGATTTAACATTTGTTATTCAATTAATTAGCTTTCATTCACACATAAATTATTTACTCTTAATCTAACAGTGCATGAATTAAAAATTAAATAATATAACCTAATTATTAGTTGACTTTTAATAATACATTAATTAAAATCAAATATTATAGACTTACTTCAATTATTAAGTATTTTATTTAAAATTTAATTAATTAATATAATGGTTTAATAATTTAATAATTAACTAACTTTTTACATTAATTAATTTAATTTTTTTAAGAAACTATTATAAACAGTTTAACTTTTTTATTTGTGTGTCATAATTTAATTTTAACTTTTAATAATTTAGTTGCTTATTAATTTTTAGTTTAAGTTTAGTAACTATTTCAGTTTTATATTTTAAAGATAATGATAATTTAACTTGAGTAAATTTGGTTTTTAAAATTTACATAAATTTATTAGTATTTTTATTTTCATTTTTTTTAATTAACTTTTAGTTTTTATTAATTATTTTGTTCATATCTTATTTATGTTTTAATTTATTTTATTTACTCTATTTATTTTGCAGTTTTACGGGTCAGACCGGTCACAGATGCATTGTATCCCTTTCAAGTGGTTGCACAGTAACCTTTCTACCATGCACCGTGTCTGTTACTGTCTCACAATTTTCCTTTTACAGTGTCTCCAACTAGACTATTTCTTTCACGGTTTCTCTGTAAAACTTGGCACCAGTTTACCACACACCGTAACTTTTACTGTCTCACCGTGACATCCCATTTCACTATCTCACCATTTTTGTATTGCCACTGTAACTCTTCCTCAGACCAGTTTCATTCTAATATCCTATCACACAGTAATATCACCCACCGTAACTCTCGCACCTGAGTCTCACCGTTTCTAGTCCCTTGCCACAGGTTCTCTCTTGTTTCTCTACTCACTGTATCCTCTCGGTTTCACTCGAATATGTGACACTGCACCTCTTTCCACCATTTCTTCTAAACCATGTCACCCCAATTCAACTAGTCATTCCCTATTTCTCTTCCACAACCCACCGCCACACTGTATTTGAACAACCCGCTGGAGGGGAGTTGTGTCGTCACCACAAGTCGGCGCTGCGCAAAAAGATAGAGTTCGCATGTTGTGAGGATGCCCGAGTCGTGCCGTCGTTTGAAGATATCAAGCTCAAGAAAAAAAATCCCAAGGTGATCTATGGAAATGCTCCTTAATTCCAACCTCATTTTCTAGGAGTTGAACTGTTGCTTGCCGCATCTCATTTCTGAAGCCACCATCGTGAAGCTAGGTCATTTCACCACTTGCACTGCCGCCTATGGGAGTCAAGCCCGAAACAAGGTCTGTCGAGGAGAAGTTGTGTGCCACCGTTGTTTTTAGAGGAGGATGTCACTTGTGTAGAGGAGGAGTAGGTAGTCGTGATGGCTATCTTCGAGAGGAAGAAGAAATAACCCTTCCCCCCTGCTTGTGCCGAATTTGGGGGGGAGAAAAATAGTTAAAAAATAATATAATAAGAATAATATAGTAAAAGTAAAATTAAATAAATAAAAAATTAATCAATTAAATATAATAAACCACAAAATAATATTTTATATAATTCTTATAACATTAATAAATAGATAAATTATTAAATAGAATACAATTCAAACTAATAAAATTTTATATAATTTAAATATAAACAATCATAATTTAGAAAATTGTTAATAGATATTTTAACACCATAATTTTAATAGAATAAAATAAATAATTAATATTAATATAATTTAAGTAATCTAATTAAATTATACTTTCTAATTAATTAATTATTAATTATAAATTAATAAATTTATTTATTAAATATTAAATAATTAATTAATAATCATAATAATAATATTTAATAATTATTATCATTTAATTTTTTTAACGTTAGTTAATTTTTTAAAAAAGTAATATAACATTAAACTAAAAAAATAACTATAAATTTTTAACTTTATTTGTGTTTTAATTGTATTATTTTTATGTTTTAACATTTCAGGTTCATTCAAGGGACTAAAACATGTCTATATTCATCTAACTAACTCATCGGAAGTTAGTTATGAGGGAATTTCTAGAACTACGTGCCAGTCGTGAAAAAAATGCACGTGTGCGGTGCACAACTGAGGGACTTTTGATGACAGTTGAATTGGTCGGTGACAAGCAGCGGATGAAGGAGGATATAAAACAGAGTAAGTAGAAAAATTTTAAGGGGACACTAACTCATTTTTGATGAACACGCCAGACATCAGAGCAGAGTAGAGATCCTGGTGCACTTCTCGGAGAGCCACTCTTCGGAGTTTCGAGGGCCAGGAGCAGTAGTAATTGATGCAGGCAGAGGGAGTTTTCTTCCTCAGTTCTCTTTCAATTCTCTTCCTCTGTAATTTAATGTTTTTAGAATATGTAATGGAAGCAATGTTATGCTAAATACGTCTAGTTCGGGGTAAAAATCGAGTCTACTGGTTATCGTCTTTAACTCTTCTCACTATCATTTTTAATGTGATCAGGATTGATCGGCGAGGTTAGTTCTGATTACATTCAATTGCAATGTATCACCTTCACTTAATCTTGTAATTATATATTCATACGGTGAGTTTTAAGGTGGATTAATTTTCTTAGTCAATTTAATTTAACTTTAAGACTACAGAACAAACGGCGAGTTTGTTCTGTAATCTTTTCAAACCAAAATTTCCAAATTGGTTAATCTAAGGGTGGAGAACTCTAAAATTGGTATGCTTGAGTGATTTATCTCCTGGCAAGGGAAATAAATCACTCCTTTTTAGTGATATTATTTTTAATCACTATTGTGAGAGGGAAGTTTTTCAAAACCAGTAGTGTTGATGTTTTCCCCGGGCATATTTCTCTTGATTGTTTACTTATCGGCATTTTATCTCTCTGTTTCTCATTGTTTTTAGTCTGTTTCTTACTTCAGTATAGTTCAGAACAAAAAAATAAAAATAAGTGTTGTTTCATTTGTGATTTATAATAAATAATGAAATTTTAAAAAAATAGAAGATTAGAAACTCAATCTCACTGCTGACAATAGTGGCGTCTTTTAGTTAGTTTTTAGAAGAATAGTTGTCAAAATAGCCTTCCCTGTGGGTTCGACCCTACTTGCCGCATATACAGTAGTTAGTAGGAATATAAATTTTAAACTTTTAATGACTTCAACGACATTATAATTCAATTTTTTGGCGCGGTTTCCGGGGAAGGAAAGAACCATTACAAAAAAACATTTAAAAAAACACAAATATAAAAAAAAATTAAAAAATTAAAAATCTGAAAATCTAAAAAAACTATGTCACTTCTTGTTGAATTGTTACTATTAGTAGTGTCTGTTACTGTTGTTTGCATGAGCACAAGACACTCTTCTATTATATTAGAGCCACTGAACCTTGAAATAGATAAACATCTCACTTCTCTAAGAAATAATAACAAGATTGAAATGGAAAACATAGATAATAGAGTTCCTGCACCTAACAACTATCAAAACCAACCAGAACTCATTAACGAAAATAAAAGTCCTAGGACGAGGGAATTCAAACTCTCACAAGTTTCAAGCAATCCATCAACTATCAGACTATCTCCTAGGGCCAGAAACTATGAGCTGAAACAATCTCACATTTCACTACTACCTTCATTCAATGGGCTCTCTAATGAGGACTCTTTAGCCTTCATTAGATATTTCTACAACACTGTGCAACAACTTCCTTTATTAGGACTCACTGAAAATTAGATAAGGATGAGAGTTTTTCCCTTTTTCCTTAAATTTAATGTTAAGAATTGGTTTTTAAGTTTAGATGAAAACATTTTTGAGAATTGGGATCAAGTTTACAACTCATTCATTATGAAATTTTATCCCCAAAGATTAAAAGGAGAACTGAGAACTAAGATCACTAGTTTTTACCAAGAGTATGGAGAATCTTTTCATGAATTTTGGGATAGATTTAGGGACCTTCTTAGGAAGTGTCCTCATCATCAACTCCCATCTCATCTACTCATGGATACCTTCTATGAAGGTTTTTCCTCCTCTAGTTAGAATTTAGTGGATCAAGCTGCTGGGGGTAGTTACAATGATAAAACTGATGATGAGTTGAGGAAAAATTTTAACAATCTAGCCCTTTATTATCAACATAAAAATTCAAGAAGAAAGAGAGTGATTATGAGTGCTAACACAGGTTCAATGGATGAAACTCAAGATCAACTATCCAAAATCACTAACCAACTTCAAACTTTAATGAACCAAAATTCAAGAGAAACTGTAAATCAAATTGAAAATCAGAATATGTACCAGTCACTAAGGAAACAATGCACTCAATGTGGTATGTTTGGGAACTCTGAAAATTTTTGTCCTAATGCTGATTTAACTGCCCAACAACCTAAAACCTTAAACTTTGTTAATTATAGTCCTAGGATGCCTCAAAAAGAAGATCCATTCTCAAACAATTACAATCAAGGCTATAGGAACCATCCAAATTTATCATGGAAGGATCAAGGAATTATTAAGAAACCAACTGCCCCTAATTATCAGAACCAACCAAGACCACACTTTCAAAATCAACAAAGGGGGGAGTCTTCAAACACTCAAGGAAATAATTATAATCAAATGTCCTCTAAATTGGATCAAATATTGAATAAAATTAATTCACAAGAAGAAAAGTACATGGCTCAATTTAATAAACATCAAAATAAATATGAGTCAGACAAAATTCAAAATGATGTGAGAATGCAGAATATGGAAACACAACTAGGCCAATTATCCAGAGATTTGACTTCTATGGATAAATTTTGGTTTCTTAGAATAACTGAACATAACCCTAGGTAGAATATCATGGTTATTGTAACTAGGAGTGGGATGAATACTCAGGTTGTTGTTAAAAAAAAGTATAAAATACCCAAAATAAAATATTGCTTCAATCTGAAAATAAAAGTCTGCTTTGCACACACTTTGGAAATTCACAACAAAGTAATGAAAATGATCTAAATCTGAATTTTTTACCTGAAACTCAAGTTGAAACTACATTTAAAAATCAAAAGAATAAATGTAAAGAAAAATTTGAGGAAGAGGTGAGGGATATACCTACTGTTTTGAAAAATTTTTCCCCACTTATCCCTTTCCCTGAGAAGCTGTAACCTCAAAGTAACACCAGGGCTGAGCTTCTTCAGTTACTTGGTCTCCTTTATAAACTTAAGGTAATCATTCCTTTAATTAAATCCTTAATTAAAATCCCATATTACTTGAAATATCTTAAGAAAATTGTTTCAAACAAAAATACCTTGGAAGAATTTTCTACTTACAGCCTCACTGAAGAGTGCAGTGTTGTACTCCAAAATAAAATCCCACATAAACTAAAAGACCCAGGTAGTTTTGTCATACCTTGAAAACTATGAAACTTTGATCAACTCAACTCTTTGTGTGATTTTGGTGATATTATTAATCTTCTCCCATACTCACTGTTTCAACAGTTGAGGTTGGGTGACCTTCAACCCACCACGATCATACTACAATTAGCTGATAGATCTTTCACTCATCATGTGGGTAGGGTAGATGATTTATAAGTTGGGGTTGGGAAACTGTTTCTACCTGCTGACTTTTATGTCTTGGATATAGAGTGTGATCAAGAGGTGCCCATTATCTTGGGTAGGCCCTATTTGTCCACAAGTGGTGCTGTTATTGATGTGTCAAAGGGTCAGATGATATTCAAAATTGGTGAACAAGAAGAAGAGTTCAGTGTTTTTAAAAATATTAAAGAACCAACTTATTCTAAAAACTGCTCAAAATAGAGTTCCTTGATGCTGAATGTTCTTATAAAAATCAACTTGAACACGTGGAAAAATCTGAAAATCAATCCTCTATTGAAGAAGATAATTTTGAAGCTGAAAATCCTGTTGAATCTGTTTTAGAAATGGAAAATACTGATCAAACTACAAATCTAGAAAATTTTCCAGAACTGGACAACTATCCGGTTTCTACTGTAGAATGGTCCTTTGTTTCTGAACTTAGGAGATTTTTGAGTGAATTTGAGGGTGTTTCTATTAACACCAACCTTGCTGAGCGCTTTTATGATATTTAAGGATAACTTATAAGACAATTAAATGATTCTGCTTTGATAAACCTGTTGAAATATGATCTAGAAATGTGGATAGCATACTGCCTACACTGGACAGTGACACTTTTACTACTAATTCTGAGCATGAAATTAAAAATCATTCATCTTTTAATACTCCTTACAATTAATATGTTAAAGATATTAGACCTCCCATGCCTAAGAGTCTTCCTTAAAGTGTAGAACCACCCACTCTTGAACTGAATCCTATCTCTTCTCATCTTAAATATTCATTTTTGGGTGAGCACTCCGCTTTGCATGTAATAATTTCTGCTGAACTAAATGAAAACCAAGAAGAAAGATTGTTGAATGTTTTAAAAAAAATTAAATCTTCCATAGGCTGTAAAATAGCTGATATCAAGGGTATTAGTCCCTCATTCTATATGCACAAGATTCCTATGAATCCTAGTCATAAGCCTAGGGTAGAATGTCAACGAATATTGAATCCAAACATGAAAGAAGTTGTGAGAGAGTAAGTGATCAAACTTCTAAACACTGGAATGATTTATCATATTTTTTATAGTGCTTGGGTCAGCCTTGTCCAGGTTGTTCCCAAGAAGGGAAGTTTCACTATAGTTAAAAATGAAAAAAATGAATAAGTCTAAGTTAGGAAAGACACAAAATGGAGAGTTTGTATTGATTATAGGAATCTTAATGCAGCCACTAGGAAGGACCATTTTCCAATTCCCTTTTTGGATCGAATTCTTGAGAGGCTTGCTGGAAATGAATTTTTCTATTTTCTGGATGGGTATTCTGGTTACAACCAGAATCCTGTTGATGTAGAGGATCAGGAAAATACCACTTTTGCATGCCCCTTTGGAACATTTTCCTATAGGCAGATTCCTTTTGGGATGTGTGAAGCTCCAGCCACCTTTCAGATGTGTATGATGGCTATCTTTTCAGATATTATTGAGAGAATTATTGAGGTTTTCATGGATGAATTTTCCATTGTGGGTAGTAATTTTGATACTTGTCTTAGAAATCTTGAGTTAGTCTTGGAGAGATGCATTGAAACTAACCTTGTTCTTAATTGGGAGAAATTTAAATTCATGGTTACAGAAGGTATTGTGCTTAGTCATAAGGTTTCAAAGATAGGTCTAGAAGTTGATACTCCTAAGATTGATGTTATTCAAAAACGGCCACCTATTGTTAATGTAAAAGGTGTTTGAAGTTTCCTGGGGCATGTCAGTTTCTACCAGAGATTCATAAAATATTTTTCCAAAATAGAAAATCCCTTGTGTTCTTTGCTGGTCAAGGATGCACCTTTCAAATTTGATGAAAACTGTTTGAAATCATTTAATCTGCTTAAAGAGAAACTCACTACATCACCTATCATTACTGCACCTGACTGGAAACTACCATTTGAGCTTATGTGTGATGCTAGTGATATGGATGTAGGTGTTGTCCTTGAACAGAGAAAATATAGAAAGTTACATGTGGTGTACTATGCTAGTAGACTACTAGATGATGCCCAAAAGAATTATACCACCACTGAAAAAATAATTATTAGCTATTGTGTTTTCTCTAGAGAAGTTTAGACAGTACTTGTTAGGTTCCAAATTCATCATTTTAACTGATCATTCTGCTTTAAAATATTTTCTGTCTAAAAAAGAAACTAAACCCAGGATGATTAGATGGATTATATTGTTACAAGAATTTTACTTAGAGATTAGGGATAAGCAGGGAGCTGAAAATTTAGTTGTTGGTCACCTTTCTAGGCTTCCTCTTACTCAATCTGAATCTGAAAATGATATGAAGATAAACTCTTACTTTCTTGATGAGAATCTTTTTACTGTGTCAATAAGGAAATCTGCTTGGTTTGCAGATTTTTCTTACTACCTTGAAGAAGGTGTCTTTCCTAAAAATATCTCCAATAAACAAAGAAATAAATTCATTTCTGAACTTAAATATTATCTTTGGGATGATCCCATGTTTTTTCGGAGATGTGTTGATGGTATTATTAGGAGATGTATACCTAAGGAAGAGATGATGTATGTCTTAGAAAGTTTTCATTCTTCACCATGGGGAGGTCACCATGGTGGTGAGAGAACTGCTCATAAAGTCCTACAATCTAGTTTCTATTGGCCAACTCTTTTTAAGGATTCTAGGAGCTTTGTGGTTGGTTGTGATAGGTACCAGAGGCTAGGTAATTTTGATAGGAAGCAGGAGTTACCCCAAAAAGGAATTATAGAAGTTGAAATTTTTTATGTCTAGGGTTTAGATTTCATGGGTCCATTTACATCATCTCATGGGAATGAGTATATTCTTGTTGTTGTAGACTATATTTCAAAATGGGTTGAGGTAGTGGCACTCCCCAACAATTAGGCCAATTCTTTATTAAATTTTGTGAAAAAATAATATCTTTTCAAGATTTGGTGTCCCAAGAGCTTTTATCACTGATAATAGAACACACTTTAAGAACTACAAATTTAAAGCTTTGATGGAAAAATATGGTTGTGTACATAAAACGGGTACTCCTTATCATCCCCAGTCCAGAAGAAAGGTGGAAATATCAAACAGGGAACTTAAACAAATACTTGAGAAAACTGTGTCAAACTCTAGGAAAGACGGGTCTCTTAAATTGGATGAAGCATTATGGGCATATATAACTTCTTTAAAAACCCCAATAGGTATGTCTCCTTACAGACTGTTGTTTGGTAAATGATATCATTTACCTGTGGAGTTGCAACATAAGCCTTATTGGGAAACTAAGGCTCTAAACATTGACTTTAAGAGTGCTGGTGAGAGGAGATTACTTGAGCTGAGTGAACTTGATGAGATTAGGAGAGAGAGTTATGATAATTCAAGAAGTTATAAAGAGTGGACTAAAATATTTCCTGATTCTATCATTCAAATCAAATAGTTTAAACCAAGATCGAAGGTCCTCTTCTTTAACTCTAGACTTAAACTCTTTCCTGGAAAGATAAAGTCCATGTGGTCTGGACCTTTTACTATAGTGAGAGTGTGGAATAATGGATCTGCTTAAATTGTAGGAAAAGAGAATAAAACCTTGTTAGTTAATGGGTAGAGACTAAAACATTATTTTGAGGGACAGCCAAAGGGCTTGGTTGCCTTCATTGTGCTAGAAAACTGTTCTTGAATGAATTCTAGCAGGGGACTATAAACCTAGCGCTGCATGGGAGGAAACCCATGGTCTTTTTTGTGTTAATAAATAAAAATTATGATTAAATAAATTCTAATTGGATACTTTAAAACTAGTGCTTCTTGGGATTCTACCCATGTACTTTCTTTGTTTTTATTTTTGTACTGTTTAGTGTTGAATAAATTGTTGCTTTGTTGTCTTCCATATGCTCTATATCTGCTGGATTTTTGTTCTTGGTTTACATGCTTTGTGCTTATAGGATAATGTTGTTGTATCATTTAAGGAGTGTGTAATTTCCATGATGAAGGTTTAATGGAAAACCTAGTCAGGGAAGTATCTTACTATTATTGTATGTTTCATTTTTTTCTCCTTAATTCTTGAAACAAAATCCGCTGCATGTTTTTATTGCTTGGAAAATTCTGCTTGTATTGAAAAAATATGCTACATGTGTACTGAAAATTCCATTTCATGATTTTTACTGTATTAAAATTCTGCTACTTGTGTGGATACTAAACTAAAAATTCTGCATATGGTTAAAATTCTGTTCATATTGGAATGGAATTTTTCTGTATGTCACTATGTAAATAAAAAATCTGCATGTATTTCACTAATGGAAACTGAATTGCATTGTTATTAAAATCTATCCACTGCTTGAAATTAAGTTTGGGAGAGTACATGCTACACATATTTTAAATATTATTAATGTTGGGGTGTTTAGCATGAACTTTGTCTGCTTTATTGAATATCTAACTGAATAAATTTTGCTAAAATTTTCTTACACCCAATTAATTGTGCACTTACACCTTATATGCTACTTTTGATCTATATTGAAAATCTTTTTCACTAGACATGAATGTTAATGCTTTTACTTTTTAATGAACCTATTGTTAAGTTATTCATTGTGGTAAAAAAAAAAATTTAACTTTAATGTGACCTTTATACATGTCATAAATCTACTTAATTGAAAATCTATTTTGAACCTTAATTGATTAATTGTTCTTCTCCCATTTGGAAGTCAACTTTGGGGACAAAGATGGGTTTTAAGTGTGGGGGAGAGGGTCAATTATTAACTGTGCTAAACAGTACTTTAATGAGCCCATAAATTCCCATTACAACTTAAAACTTTTTGTTAAAAATGGGTAATTTTTTTTTAAAATTCTTTCATAATTTTAGGCTTTACATTGCATTCAAATGAGTCTATCCTTATGATAAGTACCTTGCTGGATGTTAATATTTGTTCTGAATCTGAAATTACTGATAATGGATGATTGCTGAGTGATTTATCTTATTGATCTAAGAGAAATTTTGGTTTAGGAATTACTTATGAGAGTGACATGGGTGACCTGTTAATGGAATTATGATCATAACTCTTAGAATTGGAAGTTTGATTTTGAACATAGGTGATTCATTTTTCTTGTATTTATAAAAAGTAATTATCTTAATGATACAATGTAAATGATTTTTCATATAAATCCTTTGAAACTGGAGTAATTTGGGCATCTGGGATCCCATGGTGAGTCTCTGAGACCCTAGATGTTGGGTGTGTTTCTGTTTACTATAAGCCCTCTGTACACCTTGAATAAGTGTGTTGCACGGTGCTTAGCACATGATACATGGCTTGGGAAAAAATAAAATAAAGTTTTTAGGGTCAAAAATGAGTTCATTAAGGTGAGGGGAATGATGAACGCCAAATGAAGAACGGTTCAATAGATTTATATGGGAGTCATTTAGGTTGTATCATTAGGGTGATTCACAAAAAAAATATTTATTTTTGGAACCTAGGTGAAAAAGTCAAAGAACAAAGTTCCTCAATTAAGGCCTTAATTCCACATTAATTATACATTTTTTCACTCTTGGACTATGGACTTGAGCTTGGATTGAAGTTATTTACTAAGTTGTATCACGTATGAGGCATGAAATCTTCATTACTTGATGATTCGTAGTTTCTAAGACTACCGGTGATAATTTGTTCTAGGCAAGGTTCATATGAGCAATTTATTTTCTTAAAGCCTATTGACATTTTTTTGAAGTCTTTTGTTGAAAGTTCTGACATGTTACATTTTGAGCAATTTAATAAAAACAATTTTTTTCAATGATAATAAAACATAAGATTACTTGAGGACAAATAATGCTTAAGTTTGGGGGAATTTGATGTGGCCTTAAAAACACATGTTCTGCCACATATTTTTAATTTATTTTTATCAGTTTAATTATTTATTTTAACACTTTTTAATAAATAATGACACTTATGTAATTATATCACTAAATTTATTAATTTATCAATTTTTACAAATAATTGTGTATTATAATATTTAAAATAATTAATTTATTTATTACTTTAATTTTATAGTATAATTACTTTTTATTCAGTATGGTAACTTTGTCTGCATATTTAATGATTTAACATTTATTATTCAATTAATTAGTTTGCATTTGCACATAAATTATTTACTCTTAATCTAACAGTGCATGAAATGAAAATTAAATAATATAACCTAATTATTAGTTGACTTTTAATAATACATTAATTAATATAAAATATTATAGACCTACTTCAATTATTAAGTCTTTTATTTAAAATTTCATTAATTAATATAATGTTTTAATAATTTAATAATTAACTAACTTTTTACCTTAATTAATTTAATTTGTTTAAGTAACTATTATAAATGGTTTAACTTTGTTATTTGTGTGTTATAATTTAATTTTAACTTTTAATAATTTAGTTTCTTATTAATTTTTAGTTTAAGTTTAGTAACTATTTCAGTTTTATATTTTAAAGATAATGATAATTTAACTTTAGTAAATTTGGTTTTTAAAAGTTTAATTAAATTTAGTAGTATTTTTATTTTCATTTGTTTTAATTAATTTTTAGTTTTTATTAATTATTTTTTTCATATCTTATTTATGTTTTATTTTATTTTATTTACTCTTTTTATTTTGCAGGTTTACGGGTCACACCGGTCACGGACGTACCGTATCCCTTTCAAGCAGTTGCACAATAACCTTTCCACCATGCACCGTGTTTGTTACTGTCTCGTCGTTTTCCTTTTATGGTGTCTCCTGCTACCGTATTTCTTTCATGGTTTCACTATAAACCATGGCACCGGTTCACCACACACCGTAACATTTATTGTCTCACCATGACATCCCCTTTCACTATCTCACCGTTTTTGTACTTCCACCGTAACTCTTCCTCAGACCGGTTCCATTCTAATCTCTTGTGACATAGTAATATCACCCACCGTAACTCTCTCACCTGAGTCTCACTATTTCTAGTCCATTTCCACCAGTTCTCTCTTGTTCCTCTACTCACTGTATCCTCTCGGTTTCACTTGAATATGTGCCATTGCACCTCTTTCCACTATTTCTCCTAAACCATGTCACCCCACTTCAACCAGCCATTCCCTATTGCTCTTCCACAACCCACCGCCACACTATATTTGAACCACCCACTGTAGGGGAGTTGCATTGTCACCACAAGCCGGTGCTGCGTAAAAAGACAGAGCTCGCATGTTGTGAGGTTGCCCGAGCTGTGCCGTCGTTTGAAGATATCAAGCTCAAGAAAAAAATCCCAAGCCGATCTATCGCCATGCTCCTTAATGCGAACCTCATTTTCCAGGAGCCAAACTGTTACTTTCCATAGCTCGTTTCTGAAGCCACCATTGTGAAGCTAGGTCGTTTCACCACTTGCATTTCCGCCTATGGGAGTCAATCCCAAACCGAGGTCTGTCGAGGAGAAGTTGTGTGCCACTGCTGTTTTCAGAGGAGGATGTCACTTGCGTAGAGGATGAGCAGGGATCCATGATGGCTGTCTTCGGGAGGAAGAATAAATAATCCTTCCCCCTATTTACGACGAATTGGGGGGGAGTGATATAGTTAAAAAATAATATAATAAGAATAATATAATAAAAGTAAAAGTAAATAAATAATAAATTAATTAATTAAATATAATAAACCACATAATAATATTTTATTTAATTTTTATAACATTAATAAATAGATAAATTATTAAATATAATACAAGTAAAACTAATAACATTTTATAAAATAAAATATAAACAATCATAATTTAGAAAATTGCTAATAGATATTTTTACACCTTAATTTTATTAGAATAAAATAAAGAAAATAATATTAATATAATTTAAGTAATATAATTAAGTTATACTTTCTAATTAATTAATTATTAATTATAACATAATAAATTTATTTATTTAAAGATTAAATAATTAATTAATAATCATAATAATAATTTTTAGTAATAATTATCATTTAATTTTTTTAACATTAGTTAACTTCTTAATAAGTAATATAACATTAAACTAAAAAATTACTATATATTTTTAACTTTTTTGTGTTTTAATTGTTTTATTTTTATATATTAACATTATAGGTTCATTAAAGGGACTCAAACACGTCCATATTCATCTAACTAACTCACCGGGAGTTAGTTACGAGGGAATTTCTAGCGTGATGTGTCAGTCGTGAAAAACAACGCACGTGTGCGGTGCACAACTGAGGGACTTTTGAAGATGGTTGAATTGGTCGGTGACAAGAAGTAGATGATGGAGGATATAAAATAGATCAAGAAGCATAATTTTCAGGGGACTCTCACTCATTTTTGACGAACACACTAGACATCGGAGCAGAGCAGAGAACCTGGAGCACTTCTCAGAGAGCCACTCTTCGGAGTTTCGAGGGCCAGGACCAGCAGAAATTGATGTAAGCATAGGGAGTTTTCTTCCTCTGTTCTCTTTTAATTCTCTTCCTCTGTAATTTAATGTTTTTATAGTATGTAATGGAAGCAATTTTAGGCTAAATACTTCTAGTTCGGGGTAAAAATCGAGTCTACTGGTTATCGTCTTTATCTCTTCTCACTATCATTTTTAATGTGATCGGGATTGATCAGCAAGGTTAGTTCTGATTACATTCAATTGCAACATATCACCTTCACTTAATCTTGTAATTATATATTCATACAGTGATTTTGAATGTGGATTAATTTTCTTAATCAATTTAATTGAACTTTAAGACTACAGAACAAACTGTGAGTTTGTTCTGTAATCTTTTCAAACCAGAATTTCCAAGTTGGTTAATCTAAGGGTGGCAAACTCTGAAATTGGTTAGCTTGAGTGATTTATCTCATGGAGAGGGAAATAAATCACTCCTTTTTAGTGATATTAGTTTTAATCACTATCATTAGATGGAATGTTTTCAAAACCAGTAGATTTGATGTTTTCCCCGGGCATATTTCTCTTGATTGTTTAATTATCATCATTTTATCTCTCTATTTCTCATTGTTTTTAGTTTGTTTCTTGCTTCAATATAGTTCAGAACAAAAACTTAAAAATAATTGTTATTTAATTTGTGCTTTATAATAAATAGCAAAATTTAAAAAAAAATATAAGATTAAAAACTCAATATCACTACTGACAACAGTGGGGTCTTTTAGTTATTTTTTAGAAGAATAGTGGTTAAAATAGCCTTCCATGTGGGTTCAACCCTTCTTGCCACATATATAGTACTTAGTAGGAATATAAATTTTAAACTTTGACTGACTTAAATGATAATATAGGTCAGTAATTAATATTCATAAAAAATAATTTAATGCCTTTTTGTGATAATTATGGGTTGTTATAGTAGGTATTAGATGATAGGTTTAGTTAACCTTTGGAAACTTGGATGACAAAACCTTAGTGAGACCCCTACATACATTTATAAGGATAAGTATAAGGATTAGTCAAATTATATGAAAAATTATTAGAATTTTGGTAAAGGATAGAGAAAGTGATTTCTAAGAAATTACTTCCCTATCTGGAAACTACAACTAGACGTGGCTCTAGAACCGAGGTTCCTAGGGGTAATAAATCTAAAAGGGTAATATTGATATGGACTCAATCATCACCTGGTGTATGAAAATAGGAATTGTTGTACACCTGGTTTGACACTCCCGAGGTATATTCTTTGTAAATTCACAAACACTTTATGAACCATTATAAGGGATTTAAATAAACGATGACTATTAGTAAACTAAGATAAACCTAAGGTCTCGTAGATTAAATAATGTGTCATGATTTAGATATCTTATAAGTTATTTTTCATGATTATGTGGTTTTCTATTATTATTATTTTATCTCACACTATGCTTGTTGGTTTTAGTAAAGGGATGTAACCATAATGAGTCATGTTAACAATGAATATAATGGGAATTTGGTGACTATGAGAAACCAAATTGGATGATGGATAAAGATAATGATATTGTTATTATGCGTAATCATCTATTGAGATATATGATAAATAATGTGAACTTTGGTGAGATTCCTAATGCATCGAATAAGAGTAATAATAACTTTAATGAAATTTCATGTGTTAATGGACATAGAGAAAAGATAATTTTTCTTCCTACATGTCAAAAAGGTTGGAAAAAGAACCCAGATGAATATCTAAAATATAGGGGGTGTTAACTTTGTCAAAAATAAGGCCATAGAGTGAAAAAAATTCCAAGGAGTTCAATCTCTTATGTGTATGGAACATGGTCATTTTTCAACTCATTTCCCTGACCCCAGGAATTAACTTCTATATCAAGGAATTACTTATTCTATTCCAATAAATGAAGTTGACGGATTTAAGTATTTATGTATTTAGATTTAATAATTATGTTGAAAAAATTATTTTACTAATCGTATTTTTTTATAATAATTGTGAAACATCTTAGGATTTCATTATGTTGGGGAAATGTATATGTATCCATGTAAGATTAACATAAGAGTTATAGATTATATCATTGTTTTATGAGTTTAAGTTTGATCATAATTTCAAAATCATAGAAACCCCTTTTATATTTTATGTATTGTGAGTTTATCAATATTAAGGATAATTTGAGAGGCATTTATGGAAATACAGCCCTTTGGTTTTGTGGAGGAATTCCTTTATATGGACATATGATTAAATGTATTAGTAACCTTTATGGTTTATTATATCTTTTATGTAAAGGTAATTTTAGTTTGTTATAATTTGAAAACAAATTATTAATATTGTTATGAAAAAAGGATAAACCGCATGTCGGGTGACAACATGTTGCATTCGGTAAGGCTGCAGGTCTTAAACCCACAACTAAAGGGTGAAAACAGTATAGCTCTTACCACTAGCCTATATGAAAGATTATTTTTGGTGGTACAACATAAAGAGAGATATTTATGAGTATGTATATCGATTCATAGTATGTCATCATGTTGATGTTGAGAGAGAAATTTATAAAAGGATTCCACAACCATTATACACACCCCAAAAGAAATGGGAGGACATCACTATGGGTTTTGTCATTAGAATCCCCAAAAACATATAAATGGAATAATTATACATGGGTTATAGTCAATATTCTTACAAATTCATCACACCTAATCGCTACTATAGAATATTTATCTCTGGATTATATTTACAAGATATTCATTAAAGAAGTGGTAAGGTTTCATGGAGTACCACAATTAATTGTGTCTGGTCGGGATCTGACGTTATAAAGACCCGTAATTTACATACATTTTTATTACTTCAGAATTGAAGCACACTTATTACAACATATAACAAAACCAGGAAAGGACCGTATAGGTATAGTGTCTTTAGAAACTGGGAAACATAAACAACTAGTTCATAAAGCGTCTACACTCTCTCTCATTTATTTCATCATATCTATAGTCCCTTTTGGTATATATTACTTAATAACCTTCTTCCTGACCTGGGGAAGGAAAACATACAAAAGGGTGAGCTAAAATGCTCAGTAAAGGAAAACAAAACAAATATCAATCACATCATATATATAAGAACATAACTCATGGAAATCTTAACCTGCAAAAGAAATCATAATCTCATAACATGGGATAAATCATAGTAGTGAAATGTAATCCCAATAATCATAAACTAAAACATGAAACTTTGTGGCATACACACATAATCATAGAGAATCATTTCTTATTAGTCAAGGCTCATTTCCAAGACTATCTTAGTGGACAAAGTCCATTTCTGAACCGAGTTCACTCCTCGTTTCAGTCCTGTTTCACTGAACCGGTTTAACCTGCCGTTCCAGCAATATCTATCTCATGAGATATAAAATATTTACCCAATGAATTGGAGGGAGATATAGGTCCCACCCATCTCATAATGATACCATTCTTATGTGTGCCACAAAATCATAAACCATACATCATAGCATAACCCATGTAATAAAAATGAGAATCTTAAACATCGTGACATCATAAAACAATTCATATAAGATAAAGGAATTCATAAAAATACTTCCATCACAAAATAATCAAATAAATGTAATAATAGGGATAAAAACATAACCCTTTTTTATCTTATATGGAAAATAATTTTGATAAAACACTTGAACTCTATTCTTGAGGAAAATATCCTTTTTACTTTAAAAACACTTTTCCTTTGTTAATATGTCATACAATTCTAAACTAAAAGAAGTTGATTAAAAATAAACTTGAAAACTTGTAAAGGAAGATTCTTGGAAATATTGTTTTAAAAATCCATTCATGCCGTATAAGTTAAAAAAACATTCTTCTCGTACTTTTGTCGGAAAATTCAAAAAGTACCTCGTACGAAAAATGACAAAAGATTCCTTTCATATATTTTACTAAAAACTCACCGAAGGGTAAAATTGGATTTAAAAAATTTTAGGTGTATGGAAATAAAATTACATATTGAGAAAACATGTATGTGGATGATAAAATACACCCCAGTAAATACCAAAGTATAAACAATCTCGGATAAAAATGAGATTGTGATATTTTCCCCTTACCTTAGGTTCGATTTGCTTCGTAAGTGTCTGAACCTCCTGTATAATGATTTAAATAATGTTATTGACTTATTCCAGAATCATACTTATTTTTATGATATCATATATGGCCATATTCTTAGCTTCTTATTACTAATATTTCATTACTACTTGTTTATTCGGATGTTTATTACTTTTTGTTCTTATGCGTGTTTTGTCGAATAAATTCTTATACTTATTTTTAGGTTATAGATACCTCATTTACAGAATGGTATTATTGTAATATATATCATATTTATTCACTCAATTCATTTATATAATCATTATGCAATGAAGATCATGTAGAACGAGTCGCATCACATCGTGGAGACGGTATTCCGTATGTACGCACGAGCGATGATATCGTTCCCATGATCGTGGAATTGTATTAGATTGTATGTATACTATTTCAGAATCAATATCACTTTATAATAGTCATATATAGTCATTATTTACACCATTATACCCATCCAAGTAAGGTGGTGGTGGAAAATAGATTACACCACGGTGTGGAGACGGTATTCCGTACGTACGCACGCGCGGTGATTTCGTTTTCCGTAGGATGGATAGATGGTGAAATAGGGTTGTTTCATACTTATAATAACATATCAGTATATGAGTGATACTGATGTTATTACTTCATAATGAAACAACTAAATAAGAATAAGTGGAAGAAGAAATAAAGTTGAAAGAATTGGTAATCGGACATTACCTCTTCTTTGAAGCGCCTCTTTGAGATCTCCTTTTAGGACACTAAAATTGGTATTTGAAGAATACCAGGACCTCTAGGATGTCTCCAGGTAAGTGGAGAGTTTAAATTGGTAGGGTTTGGCCGAGCTTGAAGGCTCAAATTGGTGTGAGGAGGAGAGGGAGGAGGTGTCCTTTTATATGGGAGGAGAGGGGCACCTTTGGAATAACTAAAAATATTATTTTATTATAAAATCAAATTCAGTTTTTAAATAGCTCCAAATTGATTTATTTCAAAGCTAAGGTGGGGATGGGTCGAAATACTCTCATCCAATAGAATTTAGACAAGTTTAGATTCCTATTTTAACCTTATCATTTAGATTTAACATTAAGTAAAATATTTTTACTTTTACCGTGTCTTCTTGTGTTCTTATACTATAAGGTTAATAAACATACTATAACAAGACAAATGAACCCCAAGTTGTCTATTATTAATATATATAACCTTATCTAAGTCATTTTTCTGAACCTTATATTTTTAGGAATAAAATAATAATTAATAATATAATATTTTTTTAAAAAACTATTTTATGTCAATTTTGACACTATTTAGTAATTAATTTTTTGTGAAAATCATAACAGAATGATTAGTTCGAAAAAAGATAATTAAATCAATAATAACATGTCATGTTAACAAAGAAAATTAGTGGAATTTATAAAAAGTCTCAAATTATATTTATTTGGAAATTTATAACATCAATTATGTCAATATTTCATTAATAAGATAATTACTGCATCATATTTGTGTCATAAATAAATTAAATTATATAACATCTAAAAATTACAAATAAAATATCATTATGTATTAAATATTTTTATATTTATAATTAATATTTATAGTCGAATTTATCTTATGTATAACCCTATATTAAAAATGATATACTTATTAAACATTGATTTTAACTATTTTAACCCTTCTTTAAATAAATTAATAATAAATGTCCAAATCTAATCCAAGTGGGCCTAAATGGTCATATTTTATTCCTAAGGTTGTTTTTGGTCGAATTACACTTATAAAATAGAATTAATACATGTGTTAGGGTAATAATAATATCATTTTTACCCTTAATTACACTATCTACTTTTAACCGTGGTAAATAAAAGTAAAAAGTTACTATTCACCAAAAATTATTTTCATCTCATTGAACCACATTTTACTTACTAACATCAATCTTTTCTCTCGTATTTTTGAGATTCCACTCACAGAAGAGGTAAAATTCAGTTTTATGAAAAATTCAGTTTTTTAACTACCACTTAGTGATTTTACTATTCATCAAAAATTGAAAGTTTTTAGAAAAATACCAAAATTTCACCATAGGCTAATTTAGATATTCCGAATCCAAAAATGAAGTAAATTTTGAAAAATAAAATTTATAAAATTTCAAAAAGTGGTTATTACTATTCATAACGGTTAGTTTTAATAATATTTTAATAGCATATTGTTGTTTAGTGAAACTCGGTATTGTATACGACGCAAGCTATTGAGGAAGGTCATGATTGCGTGTAAAGCAAGTCAAGCAAGTGATGTGTGTAGTGAAATATTCCTTTGATGATTTATATAACATAAAAACAAAATATTTCTCATAAAAGTCTCGGGTGTTACATTCTACCCCCCTTAAAATGAATTTCGCCCTCGAAATTCGTCACTTTATAACAAACAGATGAGGATAACTCTCCCTCATCATATCCTCAAGCTCCCATGTAACTTCTTATAATTGTTGGTTCCTCCATAAAACTTTCACCAAGCGAGTGGTCTTGTTTCGTAGGACTTTTTCGCTACGATCCAGAATCTCTATCGGTTGTTCTTCATAAGAAAGATCTTGATCTAGTGGTACAACTTCTGAGCTGAGTACATGTGAAGGATCAGGTATATACTTTCTCAGGAGAGATATATGGAACACATCGTGAACTTGAGAGAGATTCGGTGGAAGCGCCAATCGGTAATCTACCTTCCCAACACGATCCAGTATTTCGAAAGGACTGATATACCTAGGGCTCAACTTTCCCTTCTTTCCAAATATCATTACTCTCTTCCAAGGAGATATTCGTAAGAACACTTTATCACCCACTTCAAACTCTAAGTCTTTTCTTCGGTTGTCGGCATAACTTTTCTGTCGACTCTGAGCTGCTCTTATGTGTTGTTGAATAGATCTGACCTTTTCTACCATCTCATCAACAAGATTAGGTCCTAATAGCTTTCTTTCCCCAACTTCATCCCAGCAAGTTAGAGTCCTGCATTTCTTTCCATAGAGAGCTTCATAAGGAGCCATCTGAATACTGGAGTGAAAGCTATTATTATAAGAAAATTCCACCAAAGGTAGGTGTCTATCCTAACCACCTTTGAAATCCATAGAGCAAGCTCTCAACATATCTTCTAGAGTTTAAATTGTTCTCTCAGACTGACCGTCTGTCTGAGGATGATATACAGTGCTGAAACTCAACTCTGTATCCAGAGTATGCTGAAGACTTCGCCAGAACTTTGAGGTAAACCTCAGATTCCGATCAGATATAATAGAATGTGGTACTCCATGTAATCTTACCACTTGCTTTACATATATCTTGGCAAGCTGATCCAGATATAAATCATCTCTAATAGAAATGAAGTGTGCAGACTTTGTAAGATGATCAACTATGACCCAGATAGCATTATTGCCTTTGGATGTTTTAGGAAGTCCAGTTACAAAGTCCATAGTGATGTTTTCCGATTTCCATTCGGGTATGGGTAATGTTTGTAACATCCCCTTAGACTTCTGTCTCTCAGCTTTAACTTGCTGACAAACCAAGCATCGAGAGACATATTCAGCAACATCTCTTTTTATGTCATCCCACCAGAAGTACTCTTTCAGGTCTCTATACATCTTCGTGCTTCCAGGATGAATAGAGAATGAATAACTATGAGCCTTATCCAGCATCTCCTTCTTTAATTCGGGGATGGGAGGAACACAAACCCGATTCCGGAACTTTATTATCCCATCACAATCAAGGTTGAATTCAGGAACATTTCTCACATTCTTTTGTAACTTGACATCTTCTTTATGTGCCTCTTTAATCTTCACATGTATAGATGGTTGAACATTCATTTGATAAAGATACGATTTCCCCCCTTCCATTATAATTCCAACATCCATCCTTTGTAAATCCATAAATATTGGATCTTTTGTGATCCTCATCATGGATAAACTGGCATGGTCTTGTCGACTTAATGCATCTTCCACCTTGTTTGCTTTCCTAGGGTGGTAATGGATAGAGCATTCGTAATCCTTAATCAGCTCCAACCATCTTCTTTGGCGCATATTCAGCTCCTTTTGTGTGAAAATATACTCTAAACTTTTATGATCAGTATAAATGTCACACCTTTCTCCATAAAGATAATGCCTCCAAATATTTAATGCGAAGATTACCGCAGCTAACTCCAAATCATGAATTGGGTAATTTTGCTCATGTATTTTCAACTGTCGTGAGGCATAATCTATCACCATATCATTTTTCATAAGAACACACCCCAATCCCTTCTTGGATGCATCACTGTAGATCACAAACCTTTCTCCACTACAAGGAAGTGTGAGCACAGGTGCACTGGATAACCTTCTTTTCAACTCCTTGAAATTCTCTTCACATTCCTCCGTCCAGACAAACTTAACTCCTTTCCGGGTCAACATGGTGAGTGGATTAGATAATAGTGAAAAATATTTCACAAAACATCGATAATATCCAGCCAAACCAAGAAAACTTCGGATCTTAGTTACTGTTGTTAGTCTCGACCATCTTTCGATAACCTCTGTTTTTGCTGGATCCACAGATATCCCCTCTTTTGAGATTATGTGACCCAAAAATGCAACTTTTTGAAGCCAAAATTCACACTTGGTAAATTTGGCATAAAGCTTATCCTTTCTTAGGGTCTTAAATTTAATTCTCAAGTGATCTTCATGTTCTTCCTTGCTCTTTGAATAGACAAGAATATCATCTATAAAGACTACCACAAACTGATCAAGATAGTCTCTAAAGACTCTATTCATCAGATCCATGAAGATAGTAGGGGCATTAGTAAGACAAAATGGCATAACTATAAATTCATAGTGTCCATACCTTGTACAGAAATTCGTCTTTGGTATATCCTCCCTTTTGACCCTTAATTGATGATACCCTGAACGAAGATCAATCTTGGAAAAGTATTGAGCTCTGCGTAGTTGGTCAAATAAGTCATCAATGTGTGGGAGAGGATATTTGTTCTTGATAGTGATCTTGTTAAGTTCTCGATAATTAATGCAGAGTCTCATTGATCCATCTTTCTTATTAAAAAACAGAACAGGTGCTCCCTAAGGTGACGCACTAAGGCGTATGAATCCCTTATCAAGATTTTCTTGGAGTTTCTTCTTCAATTCCTGCAACTCAATTGGGGCCATTCTATAAGGTGTCTTTGAAATAGGAAAAGCACCCGGTACAAGTTCTATTGAAAACTCAACTTCACGATTTGGTGGAAGACCCGGTAATTCCTATGAAAAGACATCGTCAAACTCCCGTACAATGGGAATATTCTTAATTGTGAGTTTCTCACCAACCATTTGAGATAAATAACCTTCATTTAGTGGAATCAAGACCCATAAGATGGATTAAATTTCCACTGGAAGGTTATGTTCATCCTTGCATCGATAGACGATCATAGATTGATCTGGAATATGAAATGTGACTTCCCTTCTTTGGCAATTGATATGAGATCTATATAAAGAAAGCCAATCCATGCCAAGAATCACATCAAATTCTACTATAGGAAGGATCACAAGATTTGCAAGAATCACATTCCCACAAACTTCAATCAGAGAATAATTATAAACTTTTTATGTGACTGTTGTGTCATTAGGGGTTGTCACATCTAAATCAACATCTAATTGTTGAGGTAATACGGTGATATCCTTAGAAAATTCTTCAGAAATAAAGGAGTGGGTGGATCCAGAATCAAATAAAACATTTTCTACTTTAGAGTGGATGGTAATTGTACCTTTCACCACATCATTATCGTACTCCACATCACTAATAGAAATTTCATGTGACTTTCCATTATCTTTAGCCTTAAGAGTTTGTTGATGTCGACCATCATCATCAACCCTTGGATTTGGGCATTAATTGGCATAATGCCCCATCTCCTTGCACTTGAAACATTGAAGTGTAGTAGGTTCATTCTGTGTATCCCTTCCTTTGTTTGAAACATTAGACATCTTCTTCCCATCATTGCGGCATTCAAATGCCCTATGACCTTCCTTTCCACATTTGAAACATTTACTTGTCCCTTTAAGACAACTCCCTCCATGTTTCTTTCCACACTTTGAGCATAAGGGAAAGCTCATCTTCTTTTCAGTTTGCTCTTTAGATTTTCCTTTTAATTCAATTTTTCTCTTCTTATCAAACCCATATGACTGATGGGTTACTCCAATCTCCATATATACTTTGAGAGCACATCGAACGATTTCCTCGTAGCTATTGAAGTCCCTTATGGCTAACGCCCTTCGAAGACTTGGTTTTAAGCCCCTAAAGAATCGATCGATCTTACTCTCAGGTTGGATAATAATACCAGAAGCGTACCTTGGAAGTCTTGTAAAATTTTCTTCATAGGTACCAATAGATTCATAATCCTTTTGCTTTAGTTCAAGAAACTCCTTCTCCATCTTTTTTCAGAGAATACGAGGGAAGTACTTATTGAAAAATAAGTTCTTGAACTCGTCCCACTCCATGGACTCAATTTCATCCCTTTGCCTCGTATTCTTAATAAGATTCCACCATTGATCCGCATCACCTTCCAACCGATACACTACTAAGATGACTTTATCATGTTCAGAACATTGAAGAACTGAAAATATCTTTTCAGTAGTACTAATCCATTGTTCAGCAACTAATGGATCAGTAGACCCGCTGAATGAAGCTGGACGCTTCCTCATGAAGGATTCAATGGAATGTTGCTCCTTCCTTTGCTCGTTTGGAAGTCCTGCATGATTCATAGCTTGAGAAAGTTGTGTGATCATGGCTACAAGATTTTTCATTCCATCTCCCATAACTTTTGGTTTCTCAGGGGGACAATCATTGCATTGTCCGTCGCATTCCGCATTAACACGGTTCCTTTGGGTTCCATCCATTGACTAAAACCAAGAAGAATAGTGTGAGCAACACTAATTACAATAGGAAAACCACATAAAAAAGAATAAAATTTCACACTTAAGGTCTTATCCTAGGTTATTCATGGCCATTTCTAAAACACTAAGATTGTGTTCTGTGCTTAGACTTATCCTTAGGGTTCTTACTAGGGCTTTCACATCCTAGTTTCCAAAGTTTGACTATACCTTTCCTCTGATACCAACTATAACGACCCATACTTTACATACATTTTTATTACTTCAGAATTGAAGCTCACTTATTACAACATATAACAAAACCAGGAAAGGACCATATAGGTATAGTGTCTTTAGAAACTGGGAAACATAAACAACTGGTTCATAAAGCGTCTACATTGTCTCTAATTTATTTCATCATATCTATAGTCCCTTTTGGCATATCTTACTTAATAACCTTCTTCCTGACCTGGGGAAAGAAAACATACAAAAGGGTGAGCTCAAATGCTCAGTAAGGGTAAAAAAAATAAATATCAATCACATCATATACATAAGAACATAACTTTTGGAAACCTTAACCTGCAAAAGAAATCATAATCTCATAACATGGGATAAATCATAGTAGTGAAATGTAATCCCAATAATCATAACTTAAAACATGAAACTTTGTGGAATACACACATAATCATATAGAATCATTTCTTATTAGTCAAGGCCCATTTCCAAGACTATATTAGTGGACAAAGTCCATTTCTGAACCGAGTTCACTCCTCGTTTTAGTCCTGTTTCACTGAACCGGTTTAACCTGCCGTTCCAGAAATGTCTATCTCATGAGATATAAAATCTTTACCCAATGCATTGGAGGGAGATATAGGTCCCACCCATCTCATAATGATACCATTCTTATGTGTGCCACAAAATCATAAACCATACATCATAGCATAACCCATGTAATAAAAATGGGAATCTTAAACATCGTGACATCATAAAACAATTCATATAACATAAAGGAATTCATAAAAATAATTCCATCACAAAATAATCAAATAAATGTAATAATAGGGATAAAAACATAACCCTTTATTATCTTAGATGGAAAATAATTTTGATAAAACACTTGAACTCCATTCTTGAGGAAAATATCCTTTCTACTTCAAAAACACTTTTCCTTCGTTAATATGTCATACAATTCTAAACTAAAAGAAGATGATTAAAAATAAACTTGAAAACTTGTAAAGGAATTTTCTTGGAAATATTGTTTTAAAAATCCATTCATGCCGTATAAGTTAAAAAAACATTCTTCTCGTACTTTTGTTGGAAAAGTCAAAAAGTACCTCGTACGAAAAACGACAAAAGATTCCTTTCATATATTTTACTAAAAACTCACCGAAGGGTAAAATTGGATTTAAACAATTTTAGGTGTATGTAAATAAAATTACATATTGAGAAAACATGGATGTGGATGATAAAATACACCCCAATAAATACCAAAGTATAAACAATCTCGGATAAAAATGAGATTGTGATATTTTCCCCTTACCTTAGGTCCGATTTGCTTCGTAAGTGTCTGAACCTCCTGTATAATGATTTAAATAATGTTATTGACTTATTCCAGAATCATACTTATTTTTATGATATCATATATGGTCATATTCTTATCATCTTATTAGTAATATTTAATTACTACTTGTTTATTCGGGTGTTTATTACTTTTTGTTCTTATGCGTGTTTTGTCGAATAAATTCTTATACTTCTTTTTAGGTTATAGATACCTCATTTATAGAATGGTATTAGTGTAATATATATCATATTTATTCACTCAATTCATTTATATAATCATTATGCAATGAAGATCATGTAGAATGAGTCGCATCACATCGTGGAGACGGTATTCCGTACGTACGCACGAGCGATGATATCATTACCATGATCGTGGAACTTTATTAGAGTGTATGTATACTATTTCAGAATCAATATCACTTTATAATAGTCATATATAGTCATTATTTATGCCATTATACCCATCCAAGTAAGGTTGTGGTGGAAAATAGATTACACCACGGCGTGGAGACGGTATTCCGTACGTACGCACGCGCGGTGATTTTGTTTTCCGTAGGATGGATAGATGGTGAAATATGGTTGTTTCATACTTATAATAACATATCAGTATATGAGTGATACTGATGTTATTAATTAATAATGAAATAACTAAATAAGAAGAAGTGGAAGAAGAAATAAAGTTGAAAGAATTGGTAATCAGACATTACCTCTTCTTTGAAGCGCCTCTTTGAGATATCCTTTTAGGGCACTAAAATTGGTCTTTGAAGAAGACCAGAACCTCTAGGATGTCCCTAGGAAAGTGGAGAGGAGAAATTGGCAGGGTTTGTCCGAGATTAAAGGCCCAAATTGGTGTGAGGAGGAGAGGGAGGAGGTGTCCTTTTATAAGGGAGGAGAGGGGCACCTTTGGAATAACTAAAAATATTATTTTATTATAAAGTCAAATTTGGTTTTTAAATAGCTCCAAATTGATTTATTTCTAAGATAAGGTGGGGATGAGTCGCAATCCTCTCATAAAATAGAATTTAGACAAGTTTAGGTTCCTATTTTAACCTTATCATTTAGATTTAACATTAAGTAAAATAATTTTACTTTTACCGTGTCTTCTTGTGTTCTTATACTATAAGGTTAATAAACTTACTATAACGAGCCAAAAGAACCCCAAGTTGTCTATTATTAATATATATAACATTATCTAAGTCATTTGGCCGAACCTTAGATTTTTAGGAATAAAATAACAATTAATAATATAATATTTGTTTTAAAAACTATTTTATGTCAATTTTGACACTATTTAGTAATTAATTTTTTGTGAAAATCATAACAGAATTATTAGTTCGAAAAAAGTTGATTAAATACATAATAAAATGTCATATTAACCTATAAAATTAGTGTAATTCATAAAAAGTCTCAAATTATATTTATTTGGGTATTTATAACATCAATTATGTCAATATTTCATTAATAAGATAATTACTGCATCATATTTGTGTCATAAATAAATTAAATTATATAACGTCTAAAAATTAAAAATAAAATATCATTATTTAGTAAGTCCTTTTAGCTTTCTAATGAATATTTATAGTCGAATTTATCTTATGTATAACCCTATATTAAAAATGATGTACTTATTAAACTTTGATTTTAACTATTTTAACCCTTCTTTAAATAAATTAATAATAAATGTCCTAATCTAATCCAAGTGGGCCTAAATGGTAATATTTTATTCCTAAGGTTGTTTTTGGTCTAATTAAACTTATCCAATAGAATTAAGACATGTGTTAGGGTAATAATAATATCATTTTTACCCTTAATTACTCTATTTATTTTTAACCGTGGTAAATAAAAGTAAAAAGTTACTATTCACCAAAAATTGTTTTCATCTCATTGAACCAAATTTTACTTACTGACATCAACCGTGTCTCTCAGATTTTTGAGATTCCACTCATAGATGCGGTAAAATTCAGTTTTATGAAAAATTCAGTTTTTTAACTACCACTTAGTGGTTTCACTATTCATCAAAAATTGAAAGTTTTCAGAAAAATACCAAAATTTCACCCTAGGCTAATTTCGATATTCCGAATCCAAAAATGAAGTCAATTTTGAAAAAATACTATTTATAAAATTTCAAAAAGTGGTTATTACTATTCATAAAGGCTAGTTTTAATAATTTTTTAATAGCATATTGTTGTTTAGTGAAACTCGGTATTGTGTACGATGCAAGCTATCGAGGAAGGTCATGATTATGTGTAAAGAAAGCCAAGAAAGTTATGTGTGTAGTGAAATATTCCTTTGATGATTTATATAACATAAAAACAAAATATTTCTCATAAAAGTCTCGGGTGTTACAGACGTTTTCCTCAAAGTTCTAGAAAACTTTTCAGCAAGATCTTGACACAAAGTTGAGTTTTAGTATTGTGTATCATCCTTAGACAGGTGGTCAATATGAGAGAACAATTCAAACCCTATAGGATATATTGAGTTAATCTTATTTGGATTTTAAATGTGGTTGGGATGAATACCTTACTCTAGTTGAGTTTTATTACAAAAATATCTTTCAGTCAAGAATATAAATGGAACCATATGAATACCTCTATGAAAATAATTGTATAACTCCAACATGCTTGAATGAATTTGGAAAAAAGAAAAATATTGGGACTTGAGATAGATGAAGAAATTGTAGAGAAGTTTAGAGCCATTCATTAACACATTAACGAAGCACATAGTCAGTAGAAATGTTATGCTAATAATCACTAGCTTAATCTAGAATTTGAAGTTAGTGACACGGTGTTTCTAATAATTTCTCCATGTAATAAGGTTATGATGTGGAGAAGGAAATAGAAATTGAGCCCAAGGTATATCTCTCCCTTTGAAATTATTGATCGTACCGGGATGGCAGCCTATAGATTGGTACTTCTACCAAACCTCTCTTAAGAGCACTATGTATTCCATGTATCTCTCTTGAGAAATTATATACTTGGCCCTTCACATGTATTGAACTTAGTGGTCATACCGCTGGAGATATATCTTTCTTATGAGGACCAATCGGTGGAGATTTTGGATTGTACAGAGGAAGTTATATAAAAAAAGACCACTCACATGGTCAAATTTTTGAGGTGAAACCATCAGTTTGAGAATGATTTGTGGGAATATAAGGAAATGATGAGGCAAAATTATCATTATTGTTTTGTATTGTAGTGATGAATTTTGAGGTTTAAATTCATTATAAGGGGGTAGAATGTAACGCACTGAGTTCTATGAATTATGTTTTTCAAATAAATTAAATTTATGTAATATATTGTGTTACATGAAACACAAAATTAATATTGTGTTACACGCAATACCAAGTTACAATTTTGTTTCATGAAACACTACGTTAATGTTCTGTTACAAGAAACACTGGGTTAGCTTATGTTACATGCGATAATGAGTTTTAACAAAACCAAGATATATTATTAATATAGATATATAAACATGATGGTTTTAAACTCACTATTAAAATTATAAATATTAATTATAATGGTTTGTCATAAATTAAACATATTGATATAAGGAGTAATTAATTTTCATTAAATTCATTATATGTTTCGAAAATATGAGTTTCTCTAAAAAAGATTTTTATTTATTTTTATGAACATTAATAAAATTAATTGTTGGCACTTTCATAAATTTAATTTGATAAAATAAATCTCATTTTTTTAATAAACATGTCAAAATTATTTTAGAGTGATTTTTTGGGATCTTTCTTAAAAGTTTAATTTTTTGATGAATAGTGAACATGCTAAATTTAAATTGAAAATTGCATTTTCATTTAAATTATTAATAAAGTTAAATTATATTTTTAATTGGTTTTAATGTAAAATTAGTTCAATTATACATAATTTAATCTAATTTATTTAATTTTAGTCATTTTTATATTGTATTTTTATATAAAAACTTTGTAAACTTTTGATCATTTTCTATTTAAAAACATGTGTTCTCGTCGCATCTATGGTGTTAATTTTAAATTAAATTTTTTCAATTTTTTGAATGAAATTTCTTAGAAAATATTACATATTTATAATCATAATAATTTATATTATATAATAATTTCAACTTAATTCATGGCCAAAATTAATTGTAAAAATAGTAAAAAATAGTTATCGCAGTTAAGGTAAAAATAGGTTTACCATGGGTTAAACTAAAAACATAAGGGATAAAATAACCTATTAACATGCATAAAGTCTATTATCTAGAAATATTTTGACCTTGTACCTTTTATTATCAATAATTTTCTATTATTATATTATTTTGACAAGAACAAAATGTGTCTGGAATTCATTCTTTCAAAACATTACAAGTGTGTTGCTTACCCCATTTATAAAAGGAATCCTCTTATCCTCTCATAATCACACCTTAAAACCCTTTTTGTTAGGCCCATACCTACACAAATAACTTACAAAATCTCATCCTATTATTTTATTATGCTTATTTTATACAAAAATCCAACCAAGAAAGGACTTTGGTGAAAACTTAAGGAGGACACTCGAAGAAGAGGTAGCATTCATCAATAAGCGTTTTTGTTTTATTTATTCATCCACCTCCTTAAATTATTATTATACCCTGGTTATATAATAAAATATATATATTCATTATAATTATATGTTTTTATGTTAATTTCATGACCAAAAACCATCTCCACTTCCATCAAATGTGTTATGAAATCATCGTTTGTGTGTATGGCGGACAACCACCTCGTGAACCGATGTCATTAATTTTTCCATTACAACTTTTCATGGTTATAAATAATGATGTATTTATTATTTATATATTATTATTATTATATTATTATTATTTAATTATTATATCATTCATACCTTCATGATTTCCATTTTGTGGGAATACGATAACGTCGCTCATGTGTATGACAGAATACCACCTCATGAAGTGATGTGATTCATTAATGTTTTGAATTTAAGATAATAAGTATGGTAATATTGAGAATAAGTGGTATATATATATGAAACAAAATTTATTTTTTATTGATAATATTTCATTTAACTTTATTTATTTTTATCTCATAAGAAAATGGAAACAACATTCATGTGTATATACGACCTGTCGTCTCTATGAATGGTGTATTTCATTTTCTTTCACTAAATTTTATGGATTACTCCAAATACATATATAATTAATATATATTATATTTATATCAGGGTTAAAATTATTTATATTATTAAATAATGATCAAATAAAGAGGATCAAAAATAACCAATCAATGCTTATATGAAAAAAGTGTTTATTACTCGAAACATTACATTAACACTAAATTGTTAATAAACAGGTAATAATGGTTCATAAAAAATAATATATTATATGATATATATAAATATTGATATTTAAAATAAAATAGTATTTATTATATATGAGGTTTGAATGTGTAATATGGAAATCAAGACTTAAGGTAAGGGATTTCTAGTCTCTCTTTTATTTCTGGGAGACATATGAAAATCCACCACTTGTTTCTTTGGTGTGGTGTATATACTACCCATTTTACATATTATATCATGAAGACAAAAAAATTTATGATATTTTAATTTCATTTTATGTTACTCTTTATTGTATATTACGATTCAAAATATTACCAAAGTGGTAATGGGTTTTTGTCTCAATTTTCTTTATTTGAGACGTATGTTATATTATGCACCTATATTCTCCCACGAGGTGTATATAAAACCTCTTTGACTTTTAAAATCATGAACTTATTTTCCTCATTATATTTTAATTTTATTTTATGTTATTCATACATGGGTCTTATGAATCTATTTTAACAATGTGGTAAAGATTATTATATTAAAATATCATCATTTAAAAGGATTTTTTATAACTATGTTTCTAATGATCAAATATTATGATTCATCTCTCAAGAAAATCATGAAATTTATTATCATATGGTTATACCTTTAGAATAAATTTTATTCCTTTATTTTACGCTCTTTATGTACATGAGATTTAAAAAATAATGGTTTTTAAAAAATCTCTTTTTGGCCAAAAACACTTTTTCTTCCAAAACTATGTTTTTTTTAAATGTTTTCAAAAATATTTTTAAAATTTTTGAAATGATTTATTAAATACATTTAGACCAATGTTTGACCTTTTACATAAAAAATTTAAAGTAATCTTCATGTCGTTTTCCAAAAAAAATCATTTTTCTTTTATTGAAATTGTGAAAGGAATATTTTTTTAATGTCATGAGCATAATTTCACAAGGTCATGATCAATATTTTATTTAAATATTTATTTATCATTTTTCATGGTTATTTTCAAAGAAAATAATTTTCAAAATGTTTTGTCTTTTAAAAATTGTTTTTTAATATGAAAATGTTTCTTTCATCATGAAATGTTTTAAATTATTTTAAAATATCCCTTTATATTATTTCATGTATATTTTCAAAGACAAGTTTTTCAAAAAAAATTATGTTTTAAATAGTGATTTCTAAATAAAATTTTCCTTCATCAGGAAACATTCTAAGTGATTATTCTTTCAAAATAATTTTCCATCTAAGATGATATCCTTTTATGTAACCTACGCTTTACTTGGGATATGAATCGAGGGTAACATTCTTATTCTTTATCTGAATGGTTTATGATAAAAATATGTTTATGAAACCATTTTCTCTTCTATGGTTTATAACATGACAAAATTCTTAGGAAACCCATTTATTTTTCCAAGGGTAATGCTTTTATGAGATGATGAAATGATTATGAAACCCATTTCTATTCAACAGGTTAAGGCATGAGGAAATTTTTTATGATACCCATTTCTTTTTTATCGGTTCTAATATGATGAATGTTCTATGACCTTCTGTAGGATAAATTTATGCATTATTTTATGGGAGGGACCTATATCAAACTCCAATGAATTTGGTAATGATAAATGTTCTATGATATCAAAGGGTACATGTGTAAAGTCCCATCCTGACTCACTTTATAACAGTAGTTGAATCAGTATTCACATGACTCAATTTACCATAATTGGATACTTAAGGTGTTTGTATTAATCTATATAAGAAATACATTTTTAGATTGATATTAGAACTTTAAGAAACCAATTATGTTTATCATTCCCCTAAAATAAAAATTATCACATTTCTATACCTAGAAATCGAGGTACTCATAGTAATTATAGGAAATAAAATAAATGAGATGCACCTATATGGAATGGAATAATTCATGAAATGTGAATATCTACATTCCTATAATAATATATGAGACAAAAATTCATTAAAGTATGAGGAAAGGGGTAAAACGGAATCCCCGATCATAATGATAACAATAAACAACATATATCATGTGGATAATCTAAAGGTAGAATCAAATAAACTTTAATAAGTGGAATCTAAAATAGAAAATCTCATACCTAGTAATTTATTTGTTCCCTATACATGGGTTAGTTACTCCCAGGCACAGTATCATTATAAAATCCTAAAACATCCTAGTCTCCTTTCTACAATCCCAAAATAATAATAAAAAGAAAATAAACCTATTATACCAATTTGTAACATCCAATCTCAAATCACTTTATAATAGTTTCCAAACCAATGGTCACGTGACCTCAAGCGTGCCTCCGTATATTCTGGAGGTTTCCAACTAGCAGTGAGGGTCCGTTAAGATACAACAGGGTGATTATACCCACTTGTGTTAGAGTATCATAGTGGTATAATAAATGGATCAATATCAAAATCATAATATTATAAATATAATAATTGAAGTAAATAATATAGATGATAATAATAAATAAGCCAAACAGTGGAACCATATACAATACCATGATTATTTCATGCATCTAAATAAAAGAACAATAAAACATGGTAGTAGTAACACATACATACAGATATATCAAAAGGACCAAAAAGACCAAAAGACTATCTCTAGATAGAATCACAAGACATAGCTTGGTCATATGCTTCCCTGCTTCCATGCTATAATAAATCAAGAATCGACTACCAAGCACTTTCCAATGTCCCTACCTAAATCTATGAAATATTTCTAGGTACTAATCTGTGGCCTGAATAGGGTGTGAGATATACTCAATAGGCCACCACCAATGGTGTATATAACTATATAAATTGTGCATATAATATGAGCAGTTTATAGATATAATAATGTTTAATAAGTAAGGTAAAATGGAAATGGTTGGCTCTAGTTCCTAAATGATATCAGGCTAACACTACCTGCTTCTTCCCGTGTCGAGAAAATATCTGAATAGATTTCACCACAAACATATACCTATTAATGTATATGTTTGTATATATTTATATTTACTATTTATTTAGTGATGAATATATCCATATATATACATATGTTGTGCTTTCTAAGACTTGCGGCGTAACACAAGAATCCATGTCTAGTCGGTAATATGTCACAAGGTAGTAGGGGACGCCATGCCTAAGTATCATATATCATCAGGGTTTATATACCCAAACATCAAAAGTATATCGGATTCCTTGCTACAATATCACTAGTGTATGGGACGGCATGCCCGAATATCATAACAGTAGGTACGCCATGCCCGGGTATCATAACAGTACATGCCCATATCTCATAAATGTAGGGACACTATGGTCATATCATAATAGTATAGATAACATTCCCATGTCATAATATTAGATAATCTACGCTCATATCATAATAGTAGAGACACCATGCACGTATCATAACAGTAGGTATACCATGACCAAATCATAATGGCAAAAATTAGTCAAAGGCTTTAGTAAGAGATAATAGATAGTTCATAGTTCATTATCATTATTTTTTATCAAGGGTGTAACTATTGTTCTATTTAAACATTTAATATAGTTATACCACCTGGTTTCCATTTAATTTAGTATAGTCAGATAAGTGTGTTATCCATGATACACCACAACAATTATCCATTATCAATTATACTATCCCATTTTAGAGTCAAAAAAACACATTGATGGGAGTTTTGGTTATATAACCATATAATACAAACATGAATATAAAGGGAGCACCCAAATGGGTTTCTCACATTGAGGTTGATGACCTCCAATGTCTTTTGGGATCTAATAGAGTCATTAGGTTCCATAATAGGGAAACCAATTAAAGTTTGATTAATTTTAGGGAAACCCTAAGTGAAACCAATGTGTATCACAATAGAACGATTAAAAACATCAAGACCTTTAGGGATAATTAATAGACCACATACCTTATGCCTGTAGAGGAGTACTCTTTTAGTATCGCCCATTTTTTTGGTCCATATTATAAGAAAATTGAAAAAAAATCCATGATAAAAGGGAAAATGAGATCACACCAAAATAATTTTTTATAGGAAGAAGAATGTAAAATTGATCTAAATGAATAGAGAGATTACTCGTGGTGATCCAATAATATAAATACATCTTGATTTGGAGGTTGGACAAAGTAGATCTCCCAAGACCTAGCTTTAGTTATAAATAATCTCAAAATTGGGGGAGAGGAGGTGCTTTCCACTGAATAAAAAAATAAATGAGGGTGTTGAGTTAAATATAAAGAGGTGAAAATTGTAATTTACAACTTTTTAAGTGGTATCATGGTTTCGCTGGATGGTTGTACAAACATGCACCAACCATGTGCACCCCACTGTCCAGGGAGCACACCCTACATGGCCTGTAGTGTAGAGTTAGACAAACCATGTGTATCCCATGTGCACCCTCTACCTTACACCACATGGTCCAAAACTCCTACACATAGTTTAGACAAACCATGTGGAACCCTTACAGGTCTGCACGGTTTGAGATGTACGGTTATCACTAACCATGCACTAACCATGTGCCTCTACATTTTCCTCCAAAAACCAGATCTTCTGTATCAAAACAAACCCTTTATTATCTATAACCCTTCCTTACACCATGGGTAACATTTATAAGGAGAAAAAAGGGTTAAAATATAAATTAAAAGGTTTTGTACCTCAAATAAAAGTCAAGTTCTTACAACACGGGTGGTTATCCCAAGATTAAAAAGTAGTGTACATAGGTGGTCAGCCTAAGCATAAAGTAGTTAAATGGGTGGATATCCCAATCCTAACATGTTATTAATGTCTTGGTAGGTATCCTTGACATAATATTTTCTATGATTACATGTGTGCCACAAATATATGTCTTATGTCAATGTTATACCCTCATGTCTCATATTCTTTGATTCCCTTATAATTCATGTCATATAAACTACCAATATTTATTCCATGACATTAGATTATGATCTTTAATATGTAGAGTATGGTTTTCAAATGTTATGATAATGTTTTAATATCTTTATATTAATGTTATGTTTATTTATCTCTCGTATTTACCCATACAGATCATCTAAGCTCACCCATTATTATATTTCATTTCCTAGGGTTATAAATAAATGTATTACATATGATATGTATAATAAGGGTGATAGTTATAAAGATAATAATGGGATATGATGTAGTTTACCTATGGATTGTGTTTCAAAGTTTCCAAAGACACTAAAGTATTATTTTACTCAGGTATGTGATTGTGTAATGTAATAAATATTCATCAAAAAATGATGTAATATAAATGTATGATAAGATTATATCACTATATATATTACATATATATTGGTTTATATTAATACCTAGTACTATGGGGCTAGATATTAGTATCACTAGAGTGATTTAGGGGTTGGTAGAGTTCGGTTTGAAGATGGTGCGACATGGCGATCCTCTTCCTCTAGCCACTTGAGTGGTACACATGAATATTTTTACATTTTAGATGGTTATGTGAATCATGTGTGGTTGTGCATCATTTTTATTTTTTCTTTACATATATTTTGTTGCATGATATTTAGGCTAAGTCTTACCATGTGTTTTTTATTCTTTTTTAGTGCAATTCGCCTGGCCCTGACTTATTGGAGGCATGCTTGGGGTGGTACACTTGGCCTATCTCCACCCATAATGGTTATTGGTGGGTCGGTTTGTATCAAAGTGGTATTATATTTAGTCATTCCTAGGTATTTAGTTTTTATATAGGATTCTCATGATTTTGGTTTTGGACACATGGGGAAACAATGTTCGTGTTCATTAGGTTTAATTATCAAACCAGGTAACCCAGCTAGGTTGTGGAGGTCGATGCATTTCTACGCATGGACTCTAATAATATTGATTACTAAATTCAGTTCTTATAGAATTGGTACTAGAGTATATTTCTATAGGTTAATGTGTCATATAATAGTAGGTAATTTTTTTTATTATGTGGTGTGACTCCCTATTGATATATCAATTCAAAGCAATGAGGAATATGATTTCCCTCATATAAATGTTTTCCCTATAGGTGAGAAATGGATCTTTTGTAGATGAAAAGATCCCCAAGACTACTCACACACATGTGGGCTCTCTAATAGGAGTGTTATCAATATTATGATGGTTGGTTCCATCTTCATATAGGGTCGGTATCGCCTAGTTTTTCATGGGACACATGATCCTCAATCTATAGAGTGGGTATCCCCCCCCCCCAATTTTAAAGAGTACATATGGAGCATAAGATACTCCACTAGGTTCAGTAATTCCTCAAATGAGGGATAATTCTATGTGGTGTGGGTCCCCCATATGAGATCATGGATTTTGGTATCCCCCCATCGATATAGGGGTTATATCTTTCATTCATGGAGCATGGGTCCTCTATAGTGTCCCTAGCCTTTTACACATACTATTACATGATTTTAAGTTTATTTAACCATCAAATACAATCCAAGCATCATAAATACTAGTGTATTTAGGAAACAATATACCTAAAATTTAAAAAATAAAAATAGAATAAAACTTGTTTATATTAATATTCTATAAGGATCTCATAACTTCTTTTGAGATCCTATATCTTCGTAGGATAACCTCTGGAATACATATACTAAAGGGATGATCTAAAAATCCCAGTAAGGGAATAAACATAGGAATAAAGAATAGAACATGGGTTAGAAGGAATAACATGATGAAATAGGAAGTCATGGAACATGAGTAAACATATGTTATCATAAACTATATAACATTGGAATATGTAATCATGGAAATATAGGAATGTGGTAGTAATATATAACATGGCATAAACATGAGTCAAGGATAACTGTAAAGAAAATATTACATGGTGGAAAAAGTCCCATAATGTATTAGATTTACTCCCTAATCCCATACAAGACATATCATGAGACTAAACATTACCCAATTTATTGGAACAATATCGGGTGTACCCATCAGAAAATATTCATTCATGTCTATGCCACATTAAGAATCAATCATGAGGAATAAACATAAGGTTTACCCATGGAATTAAATGGGTATCCTAATCATTCCATAAGAAATAACCAAAGGGTTTATCATAATTGTAATCATAATAGAAGTGATTAATTCATTTTTGGACAATTATTAAATAAAAATAAGAAAATATCATGAACAATGATGTCAAACTAAAGTGAATACATGAAAACAAGTTTTTAAAAAAATTTATAAATGATCCACTTTGGTGCGGTTTAAGGGAAAATATTAAAGAGTATTTAAAGAGAAAAAAGTGTACTTTTTTGAATAAAACCAAAAAATAACTAAGATAATTTTTCATGAAAAAATGAGTTATTTTAGAAAAATAATGGTTTGTTAAAATAGATTATGGAGTTTACTTGAAAATGGGTAAGAAAAGGGAACTTCCCTTTAATTGATATTTCTTATTAGGATGAATTGGGAAGGGAACATTTTAAAAAACATATATTTACCCATAAAATAATTATTAATTGATATTGATATATATTTTTATAAAATATATAGAGAATTTATAATAATTATATAATAATAATGAAGAAATGCATTGGGCTAAAGAGAGAGAAAGTGTAACCCGAAGGAAATATGGACGTTCAGAGAGATCTCATACCTTATGTATGAATTTTTTAAACACTTGAACTTATTTTCCTATATAATTAAATTATATTCATTAATAATTTAATTAATAACCTATTAAAAATATATTTATATATATTATAATTTTATTATGTTCACTTATGTTCAGTTCCCTTGAGTTTAATTATGAGAGTTCTTGTCCAATGGAAGAAAAACTCCAAAAGTGGAATGAAATGGTATTAATATAATTAAATAATTTTAAATGGCCCCATATATCATTTTTTTCAAATATTATAATTATACATTAGATAAAACCTTAATGAGAAAATTTTTAGTTTATTTTTGGTGGTTTTTTAACAATCACAAACTTGTTTTGTTTTACTATTTAATATTATGTAAATATATTACTTATAGAACATGAAAAAAGTTAATTTATATATATATATTATTTAACCATAATAGTTTTTTTATTACTATAATTGAAGGTGGTAATGGAAAATGAAAAATTTTCATCCACGAAGGTAGTGAATTGACATTTCACGAACGATGTTTTCATTTTTTTGAGTAAAAATGGAAGATAAGATATTTGAGGATGAATATTTAATTAACATAATAATATTATAGTATATATATGTTACTATATTTATCATGTTGTTCTTTAAAGGGGGTGAGGATTGGTTATAAGAAATAAATAATTTAAAATTTAATGAAGGAGGGTTTTAACTCTTGAATGTCGTCTCCTTGAGAACCATCTTAAAGAACATGGGTTTTCTCTTTTATTGAGAACATAAGATCTTGGTTGTGTGGAAGAGAATTTATAAGGTAATTTCTTATAATTTATACAATATATGAGGCTTATTAGGTGTGAAGAGAATACATGGTGACAGATGGTGTTTATAGGGGGAGGATAGGTCATTTTTATTATTTTATTCCTTAATTTATTATTTTGGCTCAAGACTAACAACATTATTGATTATTATGACTATATAAATTAAATATTTCATGTTATTTACAAATAAATGGTTCTTATATCATAAATGACTCAAAAACAATTATTTGGATTAAAATGTTAAATACTGCAAATTACCGTATTTCAGTATTCACAAAAAATTCACCTATTTCTAAAAAATACTAGAAATTCACCATAACAATTTTTCATTGTTTATATTTAAAAAATGGACTCCATTTTATGAAAATAAGTTTCTAAATATGATAAATTTAATTTTTAATTAAAATCATCATTTATTCAAAAAAGACCGATTTTAATGTTATAACCTATTTTACGACACTTTGAAAATTTAATTATGATATCATAAAATTATATTATAATTATAATACAAAACAATATTAATTTTTGAATCTATTTTATAAAAATAAATTTTCTTTTAAATCATTATATTAATTATAAAATTGTAAATAATCATTTGCATTTTAGAAAAAAACAACACTTAAATTATGATTTTTAAAACATTTTTTTTCTTATTACATGGTATAAATATATAATATTTTCATTTATAAGATACCTAAATTTTAGTTATACTTTCATAAGTGAGTTCACTTGTCTAACACCCAGATTACTATTCCTGACGGTCACATTACTATTCCAACGGTCAGGTAACTATTCCAATAATCATATTTCTAATGGTCATAAGGGTTTATTACTTCCTATAAATACATCTTATTCCATTCATAAATTACTTATATTTTCTCAAAAGTTTATTTATAATTTCATCTTTTAAATGACAATTTTATTATTAACATTATGTTTTATTTCTACAGCATTGTTAATGAGTGTGGTCATTCTATTAGATCAAACATATCAAAAAATTTATATTCTTATTATACTATTTTATATTTATTATCCCATTATAATATTTGAAATTATTATTTGTTTTTTTCCTAACTAATGTATCATTATTCATTTATGAGAATAATATTTTGTTGTTTTCTCTATGTGATGATTCTGATTTATACTATATGGCATAATTATATGAAGGGAAATTTCATTCATTAAATTTTGGGTCGTTACATCCTCCACTGAGTCATGTGGTTAGTAACCCCATGATCCCAATGAGGAGTCACCCCCATACTATGATGGTTTTGGTATCTATATGTTGGAAACATAGAGTTTAGTATTCTTTATGATATGAGGAGTAGTTATTTAATTCATGTGAATCAGTACTCCCATATAAATACAAGATCCATGACTACTATCTATGGGTTGAAAGTCCTACATGGGAGGGGTATGTTTATTCTTTACATTTAGGAATGGTTTTGATACTCCATATATCTTTATGATGCATCTTCCCCCATACTATAGAGGAATCCAAATCCCCTAAGATAGTGTGTGGGTCCTCCTGCTATAGAGATTTGGTGTGTTGTGGATTCACAACTGGTGAGGTCAGTATCCACTTTACTGATCTATAGACACTCAAAAATGTGTGGTTATCTGACCATAAATCAACAATCAATGTAATGTTTTCTTGATGTGATGTTTACTGTGATTTTTTAACCATTAGGGTTGTCCAAGATGACCCTATGTTCTGGTCGATACTGCCTGATGGGCACTTTTGTTGGAGATTGATAAGTGTGGTGATTTATATTTCGAGCTTAGGATCCCTGGCTATAGGGATGTTTCCCCCTTCTTCTTGTAGATCATTCCTTATATCAAGACATCATTCTATGAGTATAGTAATATATTGTATTAGGATCTCCATGATGATTGATTCATAGTGTGAGTTGAAAATGGATGAACCAGATAGTTCTTAGTATGGTTTAGGTGAAACATGTGACCTTTTGTTGGGTTTTATGTATCTTTTATTACTTTATTTTTTTATTCTCTTGAGTTTTAATTGCTTATTAGGGTTATGGATATTTTTGTAGCAACTCTGGACCAGTGTAGTGTGGTTGGAGGTGGAATTATATCCATATTTATACTTATAGTGAGAGATTATTTTGGTGGAAAGTCCCTTGAGGATTTCCACCATAATAGATAGAGAGACCTAGTGGTGTTTTGTGGCAATGGGAATTCTCCCTCAGACCAGGTTTAGGTGTGTGACTAGTTTTTCAAGTCATTTTAGTGATAGAGAGTATGGATCAAGATATTCTTCATTAGGAGTGGGACACATCTAGTGAGTGGGATCAACCCTTGGAGTTTATAACCAATTCCTTATCGGATTGGTGATCATAGTTATGGCCCGCTTCTAGGAGTTTTAAGGAGTTGAGGTAGGGTTTTTTATAAGATTATATTTTATAATTTAACGTGAATAGAGATTCACACATAGTAACATGTGGGTCCCTTCGCATTGGGACTTTCTATGTACTTATCCATAGGTGTGTTGGACTATGTGGGTTCAATGACCATGCGTTTCCGGAAAACTAGATGTTATTCATCTTGATTATGTGACTACTTAGGTGGTGTGGTGTATGGGTTTTTTTGGATATTATATGCATCCAATTAGGGGATGTGGGTATTCCAAACCATTTCACTATTTTTTTCACAGGAGTTTAAAATCAAGAAGGTATTCTCTTTAGGATCTATAGTGAGAAAATTTGTACAACTATGGTAAACAAGGACCCATATATGGTTAGTTGTCCAAATGTGTCATCCCTAAAATAATTTTTTATGAAAGGATGAGAGGATTGGTGTTCCCTTGATACATTGGACTAATCAAAATTGATGTGTGTTCTTGGATTGAATTTAGAAAGAGTAGAAGTAAGTTATCACAACATGGTGTGGTTCTCCTATTGAGATTCTAGAGAGTGTGTATCAGTGAAATTTTACTGTATCTAAAAATCAATCTCGGTTTTCCCCCATTTTAAGGTATGGATTTTGATACCCCTAAGAAATTACATGTTGAATGAACCATATTTTATAAGTAACATTGGTTCATGGAATCACTTCATGTGGTTTGATTTATATTCTGCGGTGAGAGTAAAAATGTTATGATGGGAAGCCTTGATGGGACTAGTGAAAGGTTAGTGATGATTGTGTTTTAATATCTCCCTCTAACTAGTTGAGGATAAGTAGTGACATATAGGAAAGATAATTACAGATTTTGTAGTCCCCAACTGATCATTGGGAAGGAATTAATTCTAAAATGGCATTTATTCAATATCCCAGCATGTGATGGACCTCCAAAGCTGGAGGAGCTCATGTATTAGTGTGTATGTTTTACATATGATATTAGCTTGAGGGATTCCCTTAAAGACATTTTGTTTTTTCCCTTTCTAAGGAAAAAACTAATTAAGGTAGAGATAATGTAATGATTTAGGTTTTTCCTACACTGAAGACTTAACTCGTTACAATGTTTTGAATCCTTGGGCCTTATGAAGGGTAAAATGGTAATCTCTTCTTATTATCTGACCATCGTGAAAAATTTTATGGTTTCATTGATTAAAGAATGTGTCTTGTACCCTTGAATCATAATTTGGAGAGATTTTGAGCTAAGCATTTATTCAAGATATTTAATATTTAAAAAAATAAATATTATCTATTCTCATGGGTTTATAATTCTATATCACTTAAACAAAAATTTGGATTCGAATTCCTAATTTTCAATTGAATCTGAAATGGTGGGTTTTCCCTAGATGAGGTATAATATCTATTTGGGTTCTAGGCCTAGGTCGATCCCAATTAATGGGTTTTCCTTTTTAATTAATTAGGGTTCTAATTAACCATATTCCTCACCCATCTATCCTTATTAATGTTTGATTTAAAGCACAAAATATTCCCTATTGATGGAGTGGATCTAAGAGGAGGCGAGTGAGGAGAAAATCTTCATCTAGGGATGAATAGAGCATGAATCTGGATTCAATGATCCTGGATCTGAAATGCATAATTATGAATCTATGATGATCCTATATGAGGTAAGATGTATTAATTTAGATGTTTCCCCATTTTAATTTGTAATTTTTTCCTGATTTTTGTTGGTATCTATATTTCTTCTATTTTTTCTTTATTTTGGAATCAAATAAAATCTATGGTGTTTTGAGTGAAATTGATTCATTCGTAGTTTTCTTGTATTTGGAATTTCTAACTCCACAGAGTGTATTCTCAATAACACCTATCATGTAGTGTGATTTTGTATCTAGGGTAGGATACAGGGTCCACATAATGTGTGGTATATATGTACATGTAATGTAGGACCCTCAAATGCATGACATGGGGTATGGTCATGTGCACAGACACACCCCATGTGAGGGGCATGGTGTCTGAAAGCATTATCCATGTCGAGTTACACAATATGGAATGGGATATAGTACCCTAATAGGATCCCATGTGGCCTACACACAATGTAGTATCAGGAAATTCCATGTAATTTATAGGTACGCACCAATTTGTGCTAAGGAACACGCCCAAAGCAAGGTTTTTTGTGGACACACCCTGTACTCCTATTATATATCATGTACAAACTCTTTAACCAAGTTTTTCATGTTATATATATTTAAAGATATATTTGGAAAAGTAAGTAATTCATTCTAGGTATATTTCCTTGGTGAATATGATGGTGGGGTCCTTTATGTTATTAAATTCTATTGGTGATACGGTCTATGATTAGTTGCAGATATTAATCCCTTGGAGAGACAACAGGGTTTAGATGTTGGAGCAGAGAAAGAGTGAGGGTTATAGACTTTCTATAGCATAATCATATGTTCATCATGGGACCCTCATGTGACTTCAGGGATTGATACCCTCTAAGATATATGGGTGGAATTAAATACCTCAGAATATAGAGTGTTGTGGATGCAGGTGTCTATTTAGGAAAACTTTTCTCCCTATTCATAAAAGAGTATTTTGCAAGTATTATATAGTTGTGAGACTCATAGAGAAATTATTAAAACTCTTATATTTTATACACTTTGTTTCATGATTTATTATATAAATATACACTTAACCAAAAGTATGAGAGGCCTAGTGTCTTTGGGTAATTAGATACATATCACAATATTTTGAAACAAGGATATAATGAACTTTTTTAAAACATGTAACATGCCCTTAAAATCTATTGATATTCTAAAATTACGCAAGATAACCTAGGGATTTACATAAGAAAAGGGTGATCTATAAATCCCAGTAAGGGAATAATCAAAAAATAGCATGAATTAAAGAATTAAAAGTGATTCAAGGGGTATAAAATGGTGACATAAAAATGTGAGATTCATAATCATTAATATCAAAGCATGACATAAGATGATAACAATAAGTCATAATAAGAATGTGGCAGCAATGTAAAACATGACATCAAAAGAAGAAGTCAAGGATAACCACTAATAAATCATAACATTGTGTGATTAAGATAACCTCTGATACACCATACATGTTATCTCATGAGATAAAAAAATTACCCAATGCAACAGAGTGATATATAATTCTGATCTCACCCATCACATTCATATCATGTACACACATTTATGTGCCACATATATCATACAACATAAGGAAATATTTCATCACATTAAATCCCACGAATAAGGAGTGTGGGTTAAATAAATGGAATTCCCCAATAAATTAAGTATAGGTACTACTAGGTGAATACCCTTGTGTGGAAATGTGGATGGGTATTCACAACAAAATAAATTTGTATGGGAAAACCCATGATAATTTTGGAAGCATAACGGGTGTCAATAAAGGTTCATAGAAAGGTTTAAATAGAGTGTAAGGTGGTCTATCATTAATTTGGAATCATAATGACAATAAGGGGATGGGTAAAAACACATTAAAAATGAAAAATTGGAAATGATAATGTTTAATATGAAAAAAGTACATTAATAAAAGGAATAGGAAGAGAATTCCTTACTTAGGCATAGTAATGACTTAAGTAAAGGTTATAATGAGAGAGGATAAATAGAAAATAATTATTAGAACATAAATAGAAAGATTAAAGTTATATTTATAAACACATTAGAACATAATAAATTGATAATTAAAAGGTTAAATATAAAGAAAGTACTTGAATGAGGAGGAAAAGGAAGAGAATACCTTACCTTGTGGGGTGCTTCTAAAAGCCTGTGAGGAGATTATTAGAAGTTTGGGAGCAACTTGGGAGGAATTTAGAGATAAATAAGAAGATTAATTTTGTAATAAAATTATTTTTAGTGAATATTAAATATATTTTTTGTGGGTATTTATTGAAAAAGAGGGGTGAATTCCTTATTAATTTATAAAATTAGGTTTCGGACTCTGTGTGATAAAATAATCAAAACCCCAAACCTTCACATGGTAATTGCCCAAAGGATTTTCCAGATAGAAGTGGTTTTAAATATTTTTTTGGGAATTGAATTAAAATAACTAAAATAATATCATTCATGATTTGAAGGTGAGTCATGTTCATAAATAATTGTTTTTAAAACCATAAAATATAATATATGTTTTGGAGAATTCATTATAGGTTTGTAAAAATTATCAAATAACTTAAAAAACACATTATTTTAAATTGTAAATCGATTTTTTTTCATGTATTCCTTTTATAGTATCTATTACATCACTTTTGGTCTTGTATGATGTCATAATACATATCGTATATTTATACTGTATTTAATTTTTACCCAAAAATTTAACTATCTCAGAAAATTATAAAAAATTCACCATTGGTTAATTTCAAATTGATCATTAAAAAATGGTATTTATTTTACCAAAATAACTTTCAAAATATTATAATTTACATTTTTAAATAAGAATAGTTATTTTCTAAAAAATACTAGTCTTTATAACACTAACAACATTCTAACCCTTATAAAACTTCTATGAAACATTATTAAATTATATTATATTTTATATTTAAATTAATATTATTTAATGAAACTATTTCATAAAAATAAAATTTATTTCAAAATTCTTTAATATATCAATAGTGTGTTTTAATTGAAAATAAATTTCTCCTAAAAATAAAATTTTGGTTACTTCATTTCAAAATCAATTTTTTATCAAATTCATTATATAATAAAGTATATATGTAAATATATATAAAAAGTAATGATGAAATGGGGTAAATATAATCATTATTTTAATAATAATAAAATATACAAATGCATTCTACTATGGTCTAGATAATTAACCCCTTATTAAATCAATGTACACTCTTAGGGTAAGGTATGTGATGGTGGTACAATCTTGGGATAGTTCAGTGAACATCGTTTGGGAAGTGATCTTGATAATATTGTAATTCTCTTATAAATGGATTCTCTCAAGTTTCATTTATTAAATCTCAACTTGGGATTAGTTAATAGAAAATCCTTGTGATTCCATCTCCTTCAAAATCTCTGATAAATGGAATTCATATCATATGATCAGACTGGTTGAGGCCATTTCTTCTTCCTTCTATGTCAATTAGATATTATTATAACCCTTAATATATACTAATATTCATATTCACAAAAAATACTATATAATCATTATGTAAATTGATTAATGGTCTTTGAATTTCATTAAACAATTATGGATATATATTATAATGGTCCAAAATAATAAATGAAATATAGTGCATATGTTTTCTATTACAACAATACTTAGGTATTTATTCATTCAAAAATAAATTCCATTTATAAAATTTTGGCTCATTAAATTCTCCCACCTTTAGAAAATTTTCCCATGAAATTTCATTTCGTACACTAAAATAGATAAGGGTACTTATGTTTCATCTCCTCTTCTGGTTCCCAAGTTACTTTCTTAATATTGTGGTTCAACCATAGTACTTTAACTAAGTGAGTTATCTTGTTTTTAGAACTTTTTCTCTACAATATAAGATCTTAACTTGATGCTCCTCATATTAAATATCATTCTTCAAAGGTATCACCATTGGATTTAGTACATGTGTGGGGTCTGGTATATACTTCTTCAAGAGGGATATATGGAATAGATCTTGTACTTGATATCGGTTAGGTAGGAGTTCTATTAGATATGCCAAAGATCCTATGTGATCAAGGATATAAAAGGGGTAAATGTATCTTGGACTAATCTTTACCTTCCTCTCAAAGCTCGTGAATTTCTTCCACAGTGATATATGAAGGAACACCCTATCTCCGACCTCAAACTCTAGTTCACATTTATGATTGTTTGAGTATCTTTTTTTTCAAATTTTCCATTCTTTCATATAAAATTTAATATTTTGAATTGTCTCTCTCATATATTGGATAATATCATGTCTCGTAATATTCCTCTCTCTAACTTCATCCCAATATATTGGAGTCTAAAACCTCTTCTCATACATAGCCTCATAAGGTGACATTTAAATTATATAATGGAAACTATTTTATATGAAAACCTTACTAGGGTATGGTGTTGATCCCAATATCCTTGGAAATACATTGAACATGATCTCAATATATCCTATATATTTTAAATGGTTCTATTATAATTACATCCATATAAGGGTGATAAGTAATACTGAAACTCAACTCTATATCCAATTCTTATTGAAGGATTCTCCAGAACCTTAAGGCAAACCTCATGTATCAATAAGATATAATAGAGAGTGGTACCAAAAGATATATTAAAAATTAACTTATATATATCTTAGTGATTCGTTCAAGATATAAATATTCTTTGATAACAATTAAATGTGTTTTTAAGGTGACCAAATGCTACACAAATGGTGTTATTTCCTTTAGATATCCTAGGTTGTCTTACAAAATAATACATGGTTATGTTTTTCTATTTTCATAGTGGTATGGGTAATAGTTGATTAATACCCTTAGATTTTGGTCTTTTATCCCTAAATTGTTTGTATACCAAGTATTAAGATTAATATTCTATAGTATCTCTCTTTATGTTATCCCACTAGAAGTTCTTCTTCAAATCTATATACATTTCAGTGAATCCTGGATGAATAGAGAAGGATGAGCTATATGTATCATCCAGAAGTTCCCTCTTTGATTGTAGTTTTTATGGGATGCATATCTAGCTTCCAAACCTTATAAATATATCTTTAGAAAATTTGTGCCCTGGAATATTCACTACCTTTTTACGTAACTCCTTTTTTGGACCTCTCAAGAATAAATGGTTGAGAGGTTATTTGGGAAAGGTAGGATGTTGTTCCTTTTATAATTCCCATTTCTATCTTTTTCATGTCCAATAATATTTGATCCCTTTAAATCCTCATCATGTATAGAGTTTATGGATCCTTTCCACATGGAGCATCTTCAATTCTATTCACCTTCCTATTATGGTAATGGTTTGAACAATCACAATCCTTGATCATTTATAACCACATACTTTGTAAAATATTGAGATCCTTTTGTGTGAATGTAAACTTTAGGCTTTTATGATCCACATATATTTCATACTTCTCTCAATGTAGATAGTGTTTCTAAATACTCAATACGAACATCACAATATGAAATTCTATATAAAGTGTTAGGTACTTTTTCTCAATGATTTTTAATTGGTTGGAGGAATATGCTATCACTTTGTTATTTTTCTTGAGTAAACAACACAAGACCTTTTTGGACACATTGTTTTATATCACAAATCCCTCCACACTTTTTGGTAATATGAGCACAGTTATAGTGATTATCATCTTATTTAACTCTCTAAATTTATCCTTATATCCATAAGTCCAAAAATAATTCACTCCCTTCCAAGTTATCAGGGATAGTGGGCTTGAAAATCTTGATAATTTTCTCAAAAATAGATAATAGTGCACAACTAATCCAAGGAAACTATGAATCACTATCATAGATATTGGATTATACCATCATTCAATTACCTCTATCTTTAAAGGATTCATAGATATCTCTTTACTGGTGATAATATTCCTTATGTATTTTACTTGCTCTATCCAAAACTATCATTTATTATAATTAAAATATAACTTTTCCTTACATAATATATTTGGTATAGTATTCAAATGCTCCTCATGTTCCCCCTTGCTTTTGGAGTGGATAATAATATCATCTATAAATACTACCATGAATTTTTTAAGGTAATCCCTAAAGTCTATATTCATTAGGTTAATGAATATTATTAGAGCATTAGTGTGTCCAAATAGTGTCATTGTTAACTCATAGTACTCATACCTTGAATTTAACATAGTCTTGGAGATATCTTACTTATTCATCTTTATTTGATAATATCACGACGAAAGATATACCATAGAGAAGTATTGGGATCCACATAGTAATAAAACAAGTCATCAATCTATAGAAGAGGATATTTTTTATTTATCAAGATATTTTTGAGCTCAAAATAATAAATATAGAGGTGCATTGACCCATCCTTCTTCTTGATAAAAAGGATTGGTGTACCCTATGGGGAAGCAATTAGGAATATGAACCATTTATTCAAATTCTCTTGGAGTTTCTTCTTTATCACTTCATGTTTAATAATGGTCTTTATGTATGGAGTCTTGTGTATTGGAAATGATCTGGGTATAATTTTGATGAAAAACTCAACCTCTTAGCTTGGAGTAATACCAGACAATTATTTTAGAAACACATCATTATATTCTCTTACAGTGGAAATTTCATCAAGGGTGATCTTTTCCTTAGTCTCAATCATTTTTTCTAGATACACTTACTCATGAGGAAATAATATCCATTCTTGAGATGATGATTCCAAGAGATATCCATTATCCTCCTTGCACTTTGTATATAATTGGAGGGTGGTTCGCTATATAAAGGTTGGTTTACTTCTCCTAATAATTTATGGTATCTATATACAAAGAAAACAAATCCATACCTATAATAACATATAATTACACTAAAGGGGGTATCATAAGGTTCACTAGGAAATTCAGCCCACAAATACTGACATGAGAGAAGTTATATACTTGGGATGAAATAATTTTTTCTATTTTCTATTTTCACTGCTTGATAGACTTCCATGTTTTGATGTGGTTTTTGAATAGTTTTGATGTGGTTTTTTAATAGTTTTTCTAAAATTATGTGATATGAAAGAATGAATAGAACCAAAATAAAATAATTCATTCACTATCCATGAATTAATAAATAGTGCACATGTCACCACATCATTATCAGGATCCACCTCGGTAGTAGTGATGTAATATACTCTCCCTTTCTCTCTAGGCCTTGGAGGTTGTTTTCATCGGTTATCTTCAATAACCGTTAGCTTAGTTATTTGGTTTTCATAGTGTATTTATTACTTGCAGTTCAAACATTAGAAAATGAGCTTAGGGTTGAGTGGATATTTCCTTTATCCCATTACATCGGTGGGTTTCTCCCCCTATAATTCACAAGCTTGGTTCCCTACCCACACATAAATCATTTACTTGTTACTTTCAATAAATTTCTGTGATGATTCTTCCCCCAATCTTGAAAAGTGGGATTGAATTAGTATTTAAAAATATCTTCTCCCATGGAATATTTTGAGTAAGAAATATTATTTTCCCTTTCATAAAATAGATCCACTATAAATTTGGGTTTCTATTTTACAAAATTAATTTAAATTGAAATTTTTGAAATGAATTGAAAAAACTACAATTCTCATCCAACTAGAAATCCAAATTTCTCTTTACCTTTAGGTGAGTCAACACACATAATTAAAAATAATAATACATAGAAAATATCTATGGATAATCCTGTTTAATAATTACACGAAAGAGAAAATAATTCATCCAATAGCATAAATGATAAAGGATGAAATAATGAAGAATTTTTGTCTCAACCTAAATTAGGATTTTAATTTCATAATACATTTTAATTCATATCTTATGAGTTTAATTCCAACCAATAAATATTTTAAATCATTCCACAAAAATTTTACTGAAAATAAATTTCTCAAAAGGACAACAAAAATTATTTTCTTAATTAAACTCATGGAGTAATAAAAATTAACTACCTCAAAGTGGCACCAAAACATTCAAACTTATGAAAAATTCTCACCCACTAAAAATATAAATAGAATTTTGAGAAAAAAACCAAAAAATTTAAGGAATTATGATAGGTTTTACATTAAAGTATAGTTTATATTTTTAAGAATACCCTCTACCATGTACTTAAAACCCATGATTGTCCCCAATGTTGAACTTAAAGGTGAGAGAACATTCAATAAAACTTAAATTCAAAAGTATTTTCAATTATTTAGTGAAAGATCCATGTACAGGGTCACAAGAAAATTCAAAAATTATTTCTCCACACAAAAAAACAAGAAATTCATACACAAAATATTCTCACCTGTTACTAAATAACAAACTACAATTCAAAATCAAGGTTTTCAAAGTAAATTTATTCTAACATTTAGTTTTCAACATATATTTTAATAAAAGTATTAAAATAATCATGCACACCAAATTTTCAGAACCCAAATGTAATAAAAAGTGTAATAAAAACCAAAAGATTAAAACAAATAATTTTAGCATGTACAATCATATAAATAAAATGTTTTAATTGATTAAATACACCACCAACAACAAACAACATATTTTTATTTATCATGGAAAAGAGAAGAATAAAGAAATAGAATCATAATTTTTACTCCCCTCATTTGAAGCTTTGATACTTGATGTTCAGAATGAGACACCTCTAATTTTTTCAATTGAGTAAGTCAACCTGGTATAAAAAAATTAGCTCCTAAAATTTGAAAAATATAAACATTAGATTCCATAATTTAAAGTTCAAAACAAAAAAAAAATTGTGTTTATAAATATAGGGGGTTTTAATAATTTTTATCAACATTTAACTTCTTTTGATCCTTGAAAAATATTGAATTTATGCTTAATCCAAATCAAAAAATTCTAACAAACACACTTAAAATTTGACATTAAAATAAACATGAATTTATTCTTTAATTACAATACAAAATTTTTTGAATAAAATTCAATTTTGAAGTATGTTTTACAATTTTTTCAGCAATCAAAATCTCCCAAAAATCTAAAAATCATAGTAGTAAAGAATTTGTAATATACCTATACCCCACACTTAAATTACCTCATATAATGAGAAATTATATTCTTTAAAAAGTAATGGTTGGAAAGATACAACCTATGAGTTTCATGATGGGAAAGATACTACCCAAAATATGTTTCCACACAATGGAATGTATTATCATCTTATTTTCCTAAAAAAGAAACTTCATGAATTTTTTAAATAAATATATAACAAAAATAAAACTAAAAATAGGTTAAGATAATAATCTTGGGTTTAACCCCCAAAGGGGTGATGTATTTTGACTTTTCACAGCTAGATAGCCTTTAGTATATCCCCAATTACTTGGTGGGTGAAGCTTATTGCTTAAGAACCACCACATTCTATATTTCCCAACTTCAGTGAAAAACTGATACAACTTTTTTAATAACCCATTATAAAATTACTTTATTTTACCCTCCAGTGCATAATAAAATTCATAGAAGAGTGTAAATGGTAATAAGAAATAGGAGTATTTTCCCCCTTCTTCAATTTGAGGTGTGGTGTACACCTGTAAAGAGATTTCAAAACGGGGGTGAGACTTCTCTTTTGGTTTAGTCCAATGTATTATTTATTCTTGAAAAAAAAAGAATGTATCAAATCCCCCTTTAGCCAAATTTAACTACTTAAACACCTCTTATTCATCATTTTCTCTCATATTTAAATTCTCAGTAAGAACTAGGAGTTCTAAAAATTCTACAATAGGAGTAGTCTTAAGTTTCTCCTTAATTTCTAGGATATCACAAATATGAGCTGGATTTAAAATATCTACATGAGAGGAACACAATAAAAGTTGGAATCAAAATATTCAGTTTCAATAAAACATTAAACTTCATTAACAAAATTTTCTACTCCCTGAATGTGTGCATATTATTATTCCATTTTTTTAAAAAAAGTAATACTGGAAGTGGTTCTGGGATAGGAGTGAGGTAGTCATCCCCCTCCGGCCTCTCTTAAAAAATTTACATATCTTTTGAGGTGACTTCCTTGGAAAAGGAGAGGATTTTTAGTGATGTTTTTACCAATTATATAATATAAAATTTAACATAAATATTAGTGAAATAAAAATCATCAAAATGAGAATCTGAAAATGAATGCTTCTTAAAAAGTTTTCCAGCTTCAATAATTCTAGTATCTTCCATATCCTACTAGTTTATAAAACATCCATTAGTAAGGGTATCTTTATTCTTCATCAATGCTTCAACCTCCTATATCTCCTCATAAACTGATGATAGTATTTTCTATTCTTGTTGAACCTCTTTTGGATAATACTCAGGGAAAAAGTATGATAATTATTTCAGTTATTTGGATAAGGCTTCCATAGTAGGTTTCCTGAGCTCCTTATAATCTTCAATAAGTTCAAAAAAATATCCTTCATATAATATTTGATATTATTTCCTCAATTTTTAAGTAATAAATCCTAAAAAGTCTTCTGTTCATAATAGAGGTTTCATTTTTTTTAAATAATTTTTTGATTTTCTTTTCTTTTAAGCTTGAAATTGAAAATGAAGAATCACTAAAACAAACATGTCTCCTCAGCAAGAGCATAAAATTTTTATATCCATTTGTATGAACTATCAATAATACATTTATAATTACCTATAAATAGTACATTGGATAACCCTAGGGCAGTCTCAAGGAGACATTGTGTCTATCCTAATGATTCTTCTAAAACATTTTTGTATTTTTAATCTATTTCAAACAGTAAGAAAACATGAAACAAATTTGATAAAGTGGCAGTGGGAATGGAAATATAAGAAACAATAAAAAAATAAAGAAAAGGATGAGAAAAAGGAAATTCAATAAGAAAAAATATATATTCAGAGGAAAGTTTCAATGGAATGGCTTAAAATAAATTATTCATTAATGAAAACATTATTTTAACACTCCCAAAAAATGACTAGATTGAACTCCCTCGCCAATAGTTTAATTCAATTGAAGAACGATTATTATAAATCTCTTATTTGAAGATTCATTCAATTATAAAAAAAATGACTAAATGATATCATAATCAATCTCGGAAAAATATTATGACATGAATAATGAAACTACAAGAGACACAATAATTTAAAAAGAAATAATAATATGAAGAAGTAGAAATAAAACCCAAAGAAAGAAATAACTATTGTATATCATTGAAATGAAATTTTATACTGAAAATATTCAACCTTACTCAATGTGTGATCGATGTCTCAATAAATCACATATCCCTCCTTATAAAGAATAAATTGAAAAAAAAATCTTGTGAATGAATGTGTGGTTATAACTACTCACTTCGCATTCAAAATTTACCAAGATAAATGAAAAAATAAATGATTAAAAATATATATTTGGTCTCTAGATAGATTCATGATTCACCTCTTGGATCTATCTCTAAAAATTGTTCCTCTATACTCATAGGTTGAAGATCACACCTAAAGAAAGTAAATGAAACAAAAAATATATATTTAAAAAATTAGAGAAATTTATGGTATAGAGACAATAATAGGAAAGAGAGAAAGATAAAAAATGGCATTCTAGAATGAAAAGTTAATTTTTTGTCTAAGATATTATTCCTTATTTTAAAAAAATAAAGAAAAAACTATAAAATGATAGACAAACAATATGTTTCCATGTGATAACCTTCATTGATCACTATCATCCCTATGTGATGCAAACTAAACTCCATCCAAAAATTCCACTACCACTTTGTACATCATTGTTGGATCTAAATAGTTGAGTATGAATGAATATAAAACATAAAATACAATTATTTAATTTAATAAATTCTTTTACAACCACTCTGTATTTTTTGACTTCCATAAATGTGTGGCAGCACTATACCCTGTCAAGTCATAAAAGTGTTGAAAAAATAACCAAACTCATGAATTCATTCTTTAAAAACTCAACACTTCATCCTTGATTGAAACTATCCCTTCAATTTTCTAATTGGCTTAGTCATTAGATCAAGTATTTAGGGTGAATCAACCTTTGTCATCACGACTGCTACAATATTAAATCCCAAAGTTGAAAACTCCCATACCCTAAAATCACACACTTCAAACACCGGAAAATGAAATATCAACAAAAAAACAGATAAATGATGAAAAAACATCATAAGGGGTGGTGGAATTCATCTAGTATCTTCATGTTTATGCATTCCACTTTTCTTATTATTCATTTGTTGTGAACCCAATAACTGTAAAAAAATATGAATTAAGATTTTGATTTGAAAATATGTGAAATAAGAAATCATAGAACATAGATAGGATTATTTGGCCCAAAACAGATCTAGTGTAGCATTGGTCATCCTCAACCAATGGATATTAATGCAGTAGAATCAACCTTGAGTTCAAATCAGACCAACGTTTGAGCACAAATTCATCAAGGATGTACAGATTAATAATCACTAGATCTTACTTCATTCGTCTTACTTGGAATATCGAAGGTGATGGCGGTTCTCAAGATCTCATCTTGGATATCCATTCATGAACCCTAAAATCATAACAAATCAGATTCATGGGATGGGTTTTGTGGATTCTTCCATAGATCAACATTGTATTCTTTAGGATTGGGATCAGATGTTGACTCACATTCGAGTTCATCAATACTCAACTCTTCACCAAAAGCTGACTCAAACTTTGAAAATCCTTTACTGTACATATGATATTAGATTCTACAAACCCTATTATGAAATATTCACTCAATCAATAAATCTTTGGTTTCTCCAAATGGAACTAGATCCAAGATCAAAGTTTTCTTCTTCTATGATGGTTCTATAGTTGGGTGGAATTGATTCAAATGGATAATTTTACATCTTCAGTAACATAATCTCCTTGAATTTCTTTGGCATTAGAATAATTGAGTCTTATGAGTTGTTTTGGGTTTCTAACATCCTTCATCACTTTAGTTTTGAGGCTTCCTTTCCAAGAAATGTTATGTAGGATAATTTATCCTATGCAAAAAAAATCAAGGGATTCAACCATTTTTATTATGGTGTAGTATTTAATCTTACTTAGATGAATGATGAATTCTATTACATAAGAATATTTTATCTTACTCATTGCTCCTAATAAAAATAAAATTTTGCTTCTTTAAAATCTCTTATGTGGATATAAAAATAAAATTATCCAACACCATGTGCATCAGAAGATAAAAAACATAATATTAGATAAATATAATAATAAATTCATAATAATACAAGATTAAGTATTTAATACAATATGCATAAATAATAAACTAATTAAATTATAAATAAAAGATAAAAATTATGAAATAATGAATTAAAATTAAATGTTACAAATAATTAAATCATTGTTTAAAATAAACTTAATTAAAAAATATACCAAAATTAATTAATTTATAAATAAAATCTAAAAACCCAAAGAGAAAAAAAGTTAAGTACAAAGAAGAAAAAATTAAATAATACTTAATGAAATAATAAAATAATACATTTAAATAACTGATAATTAAATTATAAATTATTAAATAAAACAAATAATGAAGAATTAAAAGATTAAACAATAAAACAAGAATTGTTAATATAAAAACCGTTATTTTATTAATTATAGTATAAATTATACATAAAGTTATTATTAACTAAATTAATGTAATTTTAAAAATAAATACATATAAAAATAAAAATAAACTATGTGAAAAAATGCATGAAATATGAGCCACATCAGGGATGTTATAATTTCTTACCGCCATGATATTTCTCCATCACTTTTCTGGAATTAAACACTATTATTCTCCTCCTAGCTCCAAACCCATGAGACCCTTAAGATTATCCAATATTTATTTCAACTTTGATGTAAAATTAGAAAATTTATTCTTATCTATAAAGGTCTCAAATTTCAAAATATTTTTGTAGATTCAGATTTATCCCACAAAAGAAGCGGCCATATTTTATTTCAAGTTCAATTACAACCCCGAAGGCATATCATGCAATTCTTGTGAATTTTTCCTCATACGATGGATTTATACTACCTTTTCATGAGGCCAAGGAACCCTATATATATTTTAATTCTGATATTAAGGGGAAAATATTTATCAAAAAAGATTTTTCATAACTTTTTCCACTCTATCACTTCAATATATCCCTCATGCTTCATATTCTTGATCGATGTAAACCACTGTTCAGTTTATCCCTCCATATGATAAACAGTCAACATGAACTTCGTTTACTCAAATCAGTGAAGGAAATATAATATTTTAAAATGGAGTTGATCCATTATTCTATAATTAAGGTATTATAAGATCCACTAAAATTCAGAGGTCTTTATCGCATAAAGGTATCAACTGAAACTTGCACCCTCTAAAGTGGTGTGGGTGTTACTATAGATTCATGTTTATATTCAATACATTAGTTAATCAATTAATTATTTTCATGAAGTTCTCAAATCCTACTCCCATAAAGTTGGGAATCACATTTGGATAGTCATCACATTTCTCTTCACATTGGTTATTGACTCAGTTCCTCTTATTTATAAACATTGACTAGAATAAAGGGAAAACTATGGATGATAATTTTCAAACTGTTAAACATATAAAATGGAAACTATAAACATTGAAGGGATAACTCATAAATGTATTATATTCCTTAACCTATGAATTTACAGGTTTTAATCTATGTTATCCATGGTCTATTTACTAACATTAAGTTTTATAGGTATTTTTATTCCCTTTATAATTCTTTGTAAAGGTCTTGTGAATTCACCAAAGAATATATCCAGGGAGCATCAAACTGAGTGTATTGAAAGGACTCTTTATCATGAACTTGGTGATGATCTGGTTAATACCCAGTACTCCCTTTTAATGGTTATTATCCCTAGGTGCAACTATGCCAAACCACACCCACTTGAAGTATCCAGATAGGGATTTCATTCCGTAGAAACCACTCACTCTATAATTTTCCAAAATTTATGGATATTTTACTATGTTTAGTCTTATCCCTATGGTTTTCATAATTGGTTTCTAATCCAAATCCCCCTAAAAATATAGCTTTGTATGATACCAACTATGATGACCCATATCTTTTATACACTTTATTTCCCAAATTATTACATAAAGATACACATAACGCAATCCCAAAAGGTCGAGAGTCCAAGTGTATTGGAGTAATTAGAGACATATCAAAATAAATTGAAACAAGGATAGAATGGTATTATTTAAAACTCTATAATGTTCCCTTAGTGTACATTAATATTTTAATATTGTATGAGATAACTTGGGGGTGTACATAAGAAATGGGTGAGCTATAAATCTGGATAAAGGAATAATAAAATAATAGAATGAATTAAAGTAATAAAAGTTATTTAATTGGAATAACATGGTGACATAAAAAGCAAGGAACACAATCATGAATATCAAAACATTACATAAGATGATAATATCAAGGAATCATAGGAATGTAGCAACAAAATAAAATATGAAATCATGAGCATAAGTCAATGATAACCACCAAGACATTATAACAAAGTGTTCTTAGGATGAACTCCTTTTCACCATACATGGTATCTCATGAGATAAAAACTTTACCCAATTCATTAGAGGGATATATAATTCTGGGCCTATAAGGACTTGACCTTATTACATTACATAATCTTGAATTTTAGTCAAGAGATCACTTTATTTCACATTGAAGATCTTTTCAAGTTTAGAGTTTTAGAGAATTGGGATAAAATACATATATAACATTCCAAATTTATACAAAGAATATAACACAAAAAGGGTATAAATTTCTTCCAAAATATAAAACTTTATAAATAAAACATGTTTTCTTTGAAAAATCTTCATAACATTAAAGTTGGATTCCTTACTTGTCTAACACATCCTTATAACCTATGAAAATAATTTAAAGACTTAGTTTGAGCACAAACATCTCAATAAGGGATTTAAAAATAATGAAAGAAAACATTAGACCATGAATACTTATAAATATATGAATTCATTTTCAAAAAGACATACTTGTCACCCATATATACTTTGTGAAACTTGAGATTTACACAAGATTTCCACAACACATAAAGAACATAAATAAAACTGTAAATTTATCTTGGGGAATTACATACATAATCTTATAACCCTATCAGTTACCTTATAATTTGTAACCCTCGCAGCTACCTTACAATGTAACCCTCACGACTACCTCATTGTGTAACCATCGTAGTTACACTTGGAATAACCATACGGACGAACTCCAACTTACACATACCCAATGCATTGGAGGGAGATATAGTTACCAAAATTAATCATAAAAAATTCCCAATAACCATAACATAATCATAAAACATTAATAGTATCATAAAAACATTGCATTTGAATTTTGTAAAACTGAATTTTAAAAGATGATTTTAAAATAAAATTCCATTAAAAATATCATATAATTGAAGTGAGAATTAATAGAGTGGATGTAATATGTATATAAATTATAAATACATGTAATTAAACAAAATATTAACAAAATTAATCATAAAAACAATTTTAATACCACATAAATAATGAAGTATAAGGTTAACCCAAAGAATGGAAATCGGGTTAAGAATTTTCTTACCTCGGGTTCGTCTTACTTCAAACCTATTTAAACATAATTTATAATTGTTAAAAGAGTTTTATTAATATCTTAAACAAAAATATTCATTTTTATAACACCTTATATGATCATTTCATAATATCATTTCACCCTTTAATTATTAGTAATTTTTCCTTCCATTGTTTCAGGTGCGTTCTTTACATGATTTCCATGGCCGGTTTGTATTTGATTTTCTTGTTTTATGGAAATAAAATTAGAGAAGTGTAATGAAATTGTATAAATATATTTATATAATATTAAATGATTCCATAAATTATTTTGTTTATATTTTATGAGGATAAATCATTAGTGATATTCATTTAGATCATTTAAGGTACTTCCTTTATAATCACAAACTAGTTTAATTATATAACATAATATTATGTATATATGTTAAATCCTGAACATTAAAGAGGATATTTAATAAAAATTAAAATATATTTCAACCATTAAAATGTTTTTATGATCATATTTGAAGTAATTAAAGGAAATCAGAAACACATCATCCACGATTCTGGTAAATCAGCACATCACAAATGGTGTTTTTATTTTTGGAATGAGAGGAAGAGGAGAGGAAGAATGATGATGAATGTTTTACATAAACATGATAAAACCAGAATATATAATATTATGTAACTTTCATTCATCTTGGTTAAGGGTAAGATAATATATTATAAGAAAAGAAAAGAATTGAAAAAAACACAAGAAAATGAAAGAGGATTCTTACCTCTTGATCTCTTTTCCTTGAGATCTTCTTTAAGGCCTTTGGTTTTGGCCTTTTGGTGAGACCAATAGGTCTTGGACGTGGGTAATAGCCTTAGGAAGAGTATTTTTTATAACTTATACAATGTTAAAGGCTTGAGTGGTGTGATATGAAAAGGGGGTGAGGGTGGTATTTGTAGTGGATGATAGAAGGGGTTTTACATTATTTTAATCATATGTTTAATATTTTTGCTAAAGACTTTGAATAGTCTTGATTAATGTGACCCAAAATAGTAATAAGTTCATTTGATTTATAAAAAATGGCCATTTATATCAACTATGACTCAAGCATGATGCATAAATTCATTTATTTAACATATTTTGTTAATTACCGTATTTCACTATTCACCAAAAATAAATGTTTTTCAGAAAAATATAAAAAATTCACCCTAACCATTTTACAATGTTAATAATTCAAAAAAAATACAATTTTTTAAAATAATTTTCTAAATATGATTAATTTAACTTTTAAATAAAATCATATTTTATTCCAAAAATAACAAATTTAAAACAATAACTGATTTTATATCACCTTGAAAAATTAATCAAGACATCCTTGTCTTCTAACCTTAAGAAACAAAGTAATAATATTTTATATTCATAAGGGTCATATTACTATTCATATTACTATTCATTATGGTATGTTACTATTCACTAAAAAACAAGTTGGTCCTATCAGACTCCAAATAACTTACTCATCACAACCGTAGATTTCCGTTTTTCAAAATTCAAATCATAGAAAAGGAAAAATTATTTTTAATGGTTTGTTTATAATTATATCCTTAGAAACAAAGTTTAATTATGTAGATAATCAATGTTTCATTTATTTCATTAAATTTATTTTTAAAACCTTGGGGTGTTACATTCACCCCACCTTCTGGAAATTATTTCCTCACAATTTTTTATTTACTTATTAAACAAGTGAGGGTACCTTTCCCTCATAGAATTTTTATATTACCATGTTTCTTATTAAACCATGTAGTTTCTCCACATAACCTTAACCTATTTGATTACTTTATCCCATAATAATTTCTCTATATGATCAATAATCTGAATAGGTTTCTCTTTATAAGAAAGGTTCTTTTCCATCTGAAATGCTTCTGGGGTCAAGACATGAGATGAATCTAGAACATACTTTCTCAACATCAAAATAGGAAAAACATTGTTTACCTGAGATAAACTTAGAGTCAAATATACTCGTTAGGTGACTGGTCCAACATTCTCTAGGATTTTATAAGGTCCAATGAACTGTGGACATAGCTTTCATTTCTTATCAAAATGTATAACACTTTTCCATGGTAAGATTTTAAGAAAAACATGATCACCTACCTCAAAAGAAAATTCTTTCTTCCTATTTTTTGTATAACTAGTTTGCCTGCTCTAAGATATCCTCATGTGTTACTGAATCATCTTCACTTTATCAGCCACTTCCTCTATTAATTATGGTCCTATCAACATTTTTTCCATGACTTCATCCCAAAAATCTATAGTTTGAAATAAATTCTCATACAATGACTCAAAAAGTTCCATCTGTATACTGTAATGAAAATTTTTATTATAATAAAACTAAACTAAATAAAGATGTTGATTCCAACTTCCTTGGTATTCCATTAAACATTCTTGAAGCATATCCTCCAAAATCTGAATCATTCATTCTGACTTCCCATCTGATTGACGTTGAAAAGTTGTACTGAAATTTATTTCTGTTCCCAATGACTTATGAATTCCCTTCTATAAATTAAAAGTGAACCTAGGATCCTGGTCTTATACAATAGAAAAAGTCACTCCATGTAACATAACAATCACTTTGAGGTACAGTTGAGAAATCTGATCCAAAGACATTGTATCCTGAATAGGAAAGAAAATATGCAGATTTAGTCAGTCCTTCAACAATAACCCAGATTGAATTGTTATCTTGAGAAGTATTTGGTAATCCCACAATAAAGTCTGTGGATGTATTTTACCATTTCCACTCTTCCACTGGTAAAGACTGAAGCATCCCCTTCGGTAACTATCACTCTATTTTAACCCTTTGACATGTAAAACAATTTCACAGTAAAATCTACAATATCTCTTTTCATTCCATCCCACCAATAATACTCCCAAAGGTATTTTTACATCCTTTTACTTCCAGAATGAACTGAAAATATAGAACTATGAGCTTCACACAATAAATCATTATTTAACTAAGAATCACAAGGCACACACAATCTTTTTCTAAATCTTAAAACATAATTTTTATCATGGTTAAATTCTGGAAACTTACCCATTTTAACCAATTCTACCTTTTTTTGTAGCTCATGATCTTCCTTCTTTTCTTTATTAATTCTATTTTATAATGATGAGTCTAAAGAAACATAAAACAAAATAGAGGTATTTCCTGCACCAATAACTTCTATTCCAAAATTCATCAAATCACTAATCAAAGGATCATGTTCTAAATGTAACATGGTTAATAATGTATAATATTTTCAAATCAAGGAATCCTCCACTTTTTTTCTTTTCTAGGTTGGTAATTGATTTTGTAATCATAATAATTTATAAATTCAAGAAATCTTCTCTTCCTCGTGTTTAATTCCTTCTGAGTGAATATATACTTCAGACTTTTATGGTCATTATATATTTGACATTTGGATCTGTATAAATGGTACCTTCAAATTTTCAAATAAAAAAACCAAAGATTCTAATTCTAAAGCATGTGTGGGGTAATTTAACTCATGAGGTTTTAGTTTTCTTGAAGCATAAGAAATTACTTGATCATTATACATCATAACACAACCAAGTCTCTTTAATGAAGTATTACTATAGATGAAAAAATCATCATTTCTGGAAGGCAAATCCAAAACTATAGAATTCACCGATCTCATCTTCAGTTCCTAAAAACAAACATCACATTATTCTGTCCAAATAAACTTAACCTCTTTTGTGTTAACTAAGTTAGTGGGATAGATAAATGTGAAATATTTTTAACAAACCATCGGTAATAACCTGCAAATCCAACAAAACGATGAATTTATGTAATATTTGTAGGTATTGTCCACTCATCAACCACTTTTGTTTTGGCAGGATCAACTATGTTTCCATCCTTATTTACAATTTTCCCAAGAAAAGAAATACGTTTCAACCAAAAATCCCAATTTTTGAATTTCCCATACATTTTATTTTACTTTAAGGTTTACAAAAAAACCATTGGATGTTTTTCATATATCTCTTTATTTTTAGAAAATACCTAAATGAAATCAATAAACACAACTAAAAACTTATACAAGAAATCATGAAATATTCTATTTATAAGATCCATGAATATAGAAGGTGCATTATTTAACCCAAATGGAATAACTACAAATTCATAATGCCCATATCTAGTATGGAACACGGTCTTCAGGATGTATGCTTCCATTACTTTCAACTGATGGTACCCCAACCTCAGGTCAACCTTCAAAAAATACTATGCTCCCTGGATCTGATCAAACAAGTCAAAGATATGAGATAAAGGATTCTTGTTTTTAACAATGATATTATTTAAGGCTCTATAATCAATTCAAAGTCACATGGAACTATCTTTCTTATTAACGAACAAAACAGGAGCACCTCATGGTGAAGTAAAAGGACAAATGAAGCCTTTATCAATAAACGCATGCAACTAATTTTCCAATTCAATAAGTTCCATTTAATCCATTAGATAAGGGGGTTTTGAAATTGGTTTATTATTAGAAACTAAGTCAATTGTGAATTCAACTTCCTGATCAAGTATAACACCTAGTAACTCATCAAGAAAAACCTCAAGATATTCATTTACCACTGGAACATAATTAATCTAAATAGTTTCCTTGTTTTCAACAATATTAGAAAGATAACTTTCATTTCTATCTTTCAATAGTTTCTCAACTTTATAATATGTTATTAATTTTATTGGTTCATTCTTGTATACAAACTGAAATCCTTTTTGAAAAACAACTTATTTAGCTCTACAATCAATCTTAGCATGATAAACAAAAAGTCAATACATACCCAGAATGAAAACAAACTCTACTAAGGGAAAAAAAACAAGGTTTTCAGGTAAATTATTCCCAAAAACCATGATATAAATATTCTTATAATTCCTCTATACTATAATATTTCCATCTAGTGTTTTAACAATACGTTATGGTCTCATTTGTTGAAGTGATATTTTTAATTTACCAGAAAATTTATCAAAAATAAAGGAATGTGTAGACCATGTATCAAAAAAACCTTAGAAATATCTGAGTAAACAAACAAGGTACCTAATACAACTTCATTGGATATCCTGATGTCTACTAATGTAGTCTCAAATGATCTCACAATACCTTTATACTTATAGTCTGGATTCATTGCATCATTAAAATCTTACTTTGGGTGACATTTTCATAATCACCTATCTCACCACATTTAAAACACTTTACATTTTGCTTTCAAGAATAGTCTTAGGATCATTTTGATTATAATATCGGTCCATATGTCCAAACTTACCACATAGAAAACACTTCTCGGTTTCAGTAAGGAATTCCCCATGGTGATTTTTGCCACAATTTTCACAAACTAGAAACTATAATTTCTTACCATCAGATTTATTTGATTGATTCTTACTCATTTCTTTCCATCTGGACCGCTTCTTATCCTTGTTTTCAAAGTGCACATGATCATTAGAAAACTCCATTTCAACCCTCTCAACACATCATACAAGTTTCTCATAACTTTTGAACTCGTAGAAATCCAATGCCCTTTGATATCTTGGCTTTAATCCTAAGTAAAAAAGGGTTGATTTTTATATCAATATCCAGAATAAGATTTGGAGCATACCTCGATAGTCAGGTGAAGTTCACTTCATACACGACCACTAAATTTTCATCTATCAGCTCCAATTCAAGGAATCTCTTCTCCATCATAAGTTAAACTACCTTTGGAAAATATTTTTCGAGGAAAATAATTTTAAATTCATCCAACTCTAAGGCTTCAGTCTCTTCTCTATCACTGATATTCTTGAATATTTACCACCACTGATTAGCTTCACCTTCAAAATGATAGATGTAAAGACCTACCTTTTTATTATCTGAACATCCCATAACATCAAATATATTTTCAAGGTATTTAATCCATCCTTCATCATCTACTGGGTCAGAAGATCCACTAAAATCAAGAGGGTGTTGCCTCATAAAATGTTCCACTATCATCATGTTCCTTTATGGTAGCTCTAGTTGTTATCTTGCATGGATTCCACCACTATTTATTGCATATGTCAGCTGATCCTTTATTATAACAAACTACTCAGTTCCAATCCATACTATTTCAGGCTTTAGATTTGACAGGATATCATTCAGTTGGTGCCTTTCCACATTAGCTTCCCTTTTTCTTCTACGAAAAACCATTCTGAACAAACATATCTTAGTCAAGGAAACATGGTAATATTTTAATTCTATATCATTTCAAATTAAGGATAGAGTAAAAAATATTTATTTTATTCTTTTAACATAATCATAACCCCTATGGTTATCTAAACGATCCTCTAATACCAACTATAAGGACTTAGCCTTATTACATTACATAATCTTGAATTTTAGTCAAGAACTCACTTCCTTTCACATTTAGGATCTTTTAAAGTTTATAGTCATAGATAATTTGGATATAATACATACATAACATTCCACATTTATATACATCAGATATCAAAAAAAATAGTATGAATTTTTTCCAAAATATAAAACTTTTCAAATAAAACATGTTTTATTTGAAAAATATTGGTAGGACCAAAAGGGGCCTATATACCCTGAGAGGGAGGTGAATCAAGGTATGGATATTATTTTTCTAAATTCTTCATTTCCCACTATATCTTGACCTCTTTATCAAAAGTTTCACTTTGTTTTCACTTGTATGTTTATTATGATCACTTATTTTCTTCTTTATTTGATGATGATGCATATATATATAATGCATGGAAGCAAGCAGGCGGCATAAAGATTTATACTTGGTTCACCCTTATTGGGATGCGTCCAAGGAGAATACAATAACAATGTTATGATGTACCAAATCCACTAAATCTCAAGGTTTGGGCAAGATCACTTATATTCCTAGGCTCACTACCTTTACAAAGTTTAGGGTCAGCTCATTTCTTTACCAAGAATCACTCCCTATTTCTCTCTCTCTGGCTCACTACCGATAGAAAGGATAACCTTCTTCCTCTTCCTTTTATTACTACACTTGGAAGGTATCCACTCACAATTTATAGACTTGTAGGTCCATTCATTGTAACTAATGAATACATCCTCCACTGTATATAGATTATTTGTTGAATTCCAACTTTCATCCACAGATGAATACCACTTTTCCACTGAACATTGGGAAATCCCTTTTGAAACTCTTTCACAAAGAATACTTCCTTTGTGAAGCTCCCACTTTTTCAAAGTTCAAACAAGCCTTTTCAATTCTCCAACCTCTTCATGAAGCTCACAGGTTTGTAAAGCTCACAGGTTCGCAAAGCTCACTAGATCACAGAGTTCTCAAGATCACAGATCTCACACTAGTCATTGTGATTTCATAAAGATAATAAAACCTTCACGAAGTGCATGTCCTCCACAAATCCAAAATAGACTTTACGGCATTCCTTCTTTTCATAGATCTCAACTGCCTCTGTGAATTCCCTTTTCTTTCATGAAGCTCCTTGCTCCACGAATATCCTTCACCATTTGTGAGCTTACGGTTTTTTCATTTGATCTCTCTATATTGTGAAGCACCATGAAAATTTCTAGATCAAAGATCTTTTCATAATCACAGATCATTCCTTCAATTCCTTTCTCCATCTCCTCAGTGCTTCCTTACAATGCTCTTCACCTCTGCTGTTTGCAAATCTCATCATAATCACAGATCTCACTGTCAACATTATTCCAATCTCTGTGAAATACACTTCATGAATCCCACCTTATCAAAACTCATTCCTTTTCCATATTTTTATGAGATCCTAAAGGATATCCAGTATTTACAATGCTCACCAAACTCCAAATTTTGGACCCCAAAAATTTGGCAAACACTGGAAAACAGCGCCACCTTGTATTTGTTCTTTTGTAATGCCTCCACGTCATCCATTCCTTTTTCATGGTTCCTTGTAAACATGGATTTTCAACAAAATTTATTCTACTTGAAAATTTACTATGAAAACACTCTTTTTCAACAAGCAAAACAAACTCAAAAATTCTGCAATGTTACCTTGAGGGATTTTTTCCAAACAAATCTTCATAACATTTAACTTGGATTCCTTCTTTGTATTACACATCCTTATAACCTGTGAAAATTATTTAAAAGGTTTTTATGAGAACAAAAATCTCATTAAGGTATATAAAAATATGTAAATAAAATAGTAGACCATGAATACTTGTAAACGTATGAAATCATTTTCAAAAAACATACTTGTCACACATATATACTTACTTTGTGAAACTTGAGATTTCCATGAGTGTTACAGAAAACATAAATAAAATAAATATAACCATAAAGTTATCATGGTGAATTACTTAAATAATCTTATAACCCTATAATGTACCTTATAATTTTTAACCCTCACGACTACCTTACAATGTAACCCTCATGACTACCTTATTGTGTAACTATCGTAGTTACACTTGGAGTAACCATACAGCCACCCTCCAACTTACACATACCCAATGAATTAGAGGGAGATATAGGTCCCACCATTAATAATAAACAATTCATAACAACCATAACATAATCATACAACATTAATAATATCATAAAACATTTCTTTTGAATTTTGTAAAACAGAATTTTAAAAGATGATTTTAAAATAAAATCCCCTAAAAAATATCATATAATTGAAGAGATAATTAATAGAGTGGATGTAATATGTATATAAACTATAAATTAACATAATTAAACATAATATAAACAAAATTAATCAAACAAATAATTTTAATACCACATAAATATTGAAGTATAAGGTTAACCCAAAGAATGGAAATCGGGTTAATAATTCTCTTACCTCAGGTTTGTCTTACTTAAAATGTGTTTAAAACTCCAGTATAATGGTTAAAATAGTGTTATTAATATATTATATAAATATATTCATTTTTATAACACCTTATATTATCATTTAATAATATCATTTCACCCTTTAATTATTAGTATTTTTTTCCTTCCATTGTTTCAGGTGTGTTCTTTACATGATTTCCATGACCTGTTTGTATTTGATTTCCTTGTCATATGGAAATGAAATTAAATAAGTGGAATGAAATGGTATTAATATGTTTCTAAAATATTAAATTATTCCATAAATCATTTTTGTTATATATTATGAGGATGAATCATTAGATAAATCATTAGTGATATCTGTTTAGATCATTTGGGTCGTTCCTTGATAATCATGAACTAGTTTCATTATATAACATAATATTATGTATATATGTTAAATATAGAACATGAAAGAGGATATTTAATAAAATTTAAAATATATTTCAATCATTAAAATGGTTTTATGATCATATTTTAAGGAATTAAATGAAACCAGAAACACATCATCCATGATTTTGGTAAATTGGCACATCACAAATGGTGTATTTATTTTTGGAATGAGAGGAATATGAGGGGAATAATGATGATGAATTTTCTCCATAAACATAATAAAATCCATAATATATAATATTATTTAGTTTTCATGCCTATTTGATAATTTTATGATAATATAGTATAAGAAAAGAAAAGAATGGAAAATAAAACACAAGAAAATGAAAGAGGATTCTTACCTCTTGATCTCTTCTCCTAGAGATCCTCTTTAAGGCCTTTAGATTCAGAATTTTGGTAAGAAAAAAAGGTCTTGAAAGTGGGTAAGATCCTTGGGAATAATATTTGGAAGAACTTATACAAGTCTCAAGACTTGAGTGGTGTGAGAGGAAGAGGGGGTGAGGGTGGTATTTATAGTGGAGAAGAAGAGGGGTTTTACATTATTTTTATCATTAGTTTAATATGTTTGCTAAAGACAATGAATAGTATTGATTAATGTGACCCAAAATAGTAATAAGTTCATGTGAGTTAGAACCAATGGCCATTTATATAATCCATGACTCAATCATGATGTATAAATTCATTTATTTAACATATTTTTTTAATTATCATATTTCACTATTCACCAGAAATTCTAGATTTTCAGAAAAATCCCAAAAAATCACCCTAAACATTTTTTGATGTTTATAATTAAAAAATGAAATCCATTTTAATAAAATAATTTTCTAAATAGGATTAATTTAATTTTTAAATAAAAAACATATTTTATTCCAAAAATAACAATTTTAAAACTATAACTGATTTTATATCACTTTGAAAAATTAATCAAGACCTCCTTATCTTATAAACTTAAGATAAAAGAGTAATAATGTTTACTATTCATAAAGGTCATATTAATATTCATTAGGTTTTTTTATTATTCACCTAAAAAACAATGTGTTTCTATCAAACTCCAAATAACTTACTGATCACAACTATACATATTTTTTTTCAAAATTCAAATCATAGAAGTAGAAAAATTAATTTTAATGGGTATTTTATAACTATATCCTTAAAAAAGTGAAATTATATAGACAATCAGTGTTTCATGCATTTCATTAAATTTATTTTTAAAACCTTGGGGTGTTATAGGGGCCTCCCATCACATTCATATCATGTACATTCATTTGTGTGCTACATAGATCATACAACATAAGAATGTATTTCATCACAATTTATTTCTACGATTAAGGAGTGTGGGATTAATACATGGAAGTTCCCAATCAATGAATGATAGTTACAACTAGGAGAATACCCTTGAATGTAAATTGGGATGGTTATTCACTACACAAAAGTATGGCATGGAAAATCATAGGATAATTTCAGCAGTATAATGGGTGTACATAAAGATTCGTGAAAGGTTTTCATCATATGTTTTTAAAATTAATAAAATAACTTTAAAAAAAATATTTTAAATGAGAAATATATTTTTGGTTTTTTATGCCTTTTATATAATTAATTACATCACTTTCTTCTTACTATGATGTCATAATTTTTATTTTATATATATATTGTATTTAATTTTTACCAAAAATGATTATCTCATAAAATTATAAAAAATTAACCATTGTATAATTTTGAACTTATGATTTAAAAAATTCTATTTAATTTAAAAAAAATTCTAAATATTATATTTTAAACTTGTAAATAAAAAATACTTATTTACTAGAAAATACTAGTTTTTACAACATTGACAACTTTCTAACCCTTATAAAAATAACATAGCACTTTATTAAATTATATTATTTTTTATATTTAAATAAATATATAACTATTTTATGAAAATAAAATATATTTCTAAATTATTGAATTTATCCAAAATAGTTCTTTAATTGAAACAAAATATTTCCCAAAAATACAATTTCTGTTTCTTCATATAAAATTCAAGTTTTTGTCAAATTCATTATATAATCATGTGTATATATATATAAAGTAATAATAAAAACAAATAAATTTAATCATTATTTTATTTAAATAAAATATAAAAAATTATAGTATTAGGGTCAAGATACATAACCCCTTTTTATGCCAGTGTACTCCCTAAGGGTAAGGTGTGTGATGGTGGTATTTTCATGGGGTGGTTCAACAGACATGGTTTTGGAAGTGATATTGATAAGATTGAACTTCTCTTATAAATGGTTTCACTCATGTTTGAGTTATTAAATCTCATCTTGGGAATTTTCAAGGTAAAATCTCATTGATTCCATCTCCCTCAAATGCTTTAATAAATGGTCTTCCTATGGTATGATTCTACTGGTCGAGGTCATTGCTTCCTCCTTCTGTTTTAATTTCATATTATTAAAACCCTTAATATATACTAATATTAATGGTCATTTTATAATGGGTATATTATCAAATATTTTGATGCTTAATGGTCTTTTAATTCCATCATACAATTATGGGTATATTTTATAATGGTCCAAAAAACAAATGAAATATAGTTCATGTGTTTTCAATAACTACATTACTTGGTAAGCTGTTTATTCATTTTGAAGGGAATTACATTTATAAAATTTGAGGTCATTATAGAAATCCTCCCTTCTCCCCATTTACATTAGAGTTGGTATTCATGTATGTGGTGTAGATTTAGAGGATATAAAAGTTGTACAATCCCTCCTTGGTTTAAATGGCCTCCATAGACAATATTCATTTGTATGGTAAATGCATTCTCAATTACTCATTACATCTTAGGTTGTTATCATGATAGATAAAGAATAATTTTTTTATCATCCTTAATGATCCATTTTTTACTAAACCATTGTATTTGATGCCTATAGAGAGTAGTAGTGTATAATATGTATTTAGATACCTTCCCTAATCCTTTTATGATAGGTCAAGAAGGGAGAAGTTCCTTTTGGTTGATGGATTTGGTATCCCTTATAGGGAAATTAATGGGTCCTTTATGCTAGGTTATGATATCTTATAGGCCCCTGTCATGATTTTTTATCTGTAATTTCATGGATAGTGATGGTATGATTGATATCTAATCCCAACCCTTAGCATGGTTTGGGAATCCCAATGTGGTTATAGTGTTGTATCATTATTATTAGTGGATCTTTGGAATAAATAGTTTAGTGCCCTGGGTCAGTACCCCCCCAATCGGGTTACATTGTGGTTTTATATTACATGGTGTGTTGATAAAGATGGTTTACCTTCGTGGATGGTTTATGTACACAAAGTTTTATGTGGCACAATATTATTCAATTATTTACCTTTATATTTTATTTCTATAGAAGAGTGAGTTATAGCAGTGGTTAATCTTCCAAAAATTGTTCCCTCCCTCCTTTGAGTTTTCCGAGAATGTTGGTTTCCAATCTTGTATGTTGGTTGGTTGATATATCCCTTTCCTACATGTTATCTAAAATATGTGATGTAAAATAATGTGTTGTGAGTGCTGGTAATTTTCAATTTCATGATCTTCTAAGCTCAGTTTTTTTGTGAGGCCTAATTTAGGAAATGGTAGTGTCAGGGTAGATCTAGTTTCTCTCCTGGTGTTCTGATGATAGTTCTAGTGAGGTAATTATAGTTCATGGTTTTATATACCTTCATTTACTAGGAATATTTTTAGATTACTTAGTGTGTGTTGATGGTGTGGTGAGGTGTTTTCCTTACCTATGTTGATTGAATTGGTATTCTATATTGGATGATAAAGCTAGGAGGTTTCTTCCTTTGAGGTGTGGGACCTTTTTGGGGTGTCCCCATAGTATAGAGGAGTAGGCAATTAGGTTGTCCCTGGATTCCCCCTACTGGATAGGGTAGCAATCATATGTATGAAATGAGTTATGGATTTTATCCAAATTGGTGTTCCATTGGCTTGTATTAGGTGATCATATAATTTATACATTCTTGTGTGTCAACCTTCCACTCTATCACCCTGTTTTCTTTTCATAGAATCCTATTAGGTATTTTTATACTCACTGATGCATGGGCTTCAGGACCCCACATGTTGTGTCTATCTATACATCATACCAATTAGTGGCCTTTTGTACGTAGTATTGTGGAGCTAAAACTTGGTGGCACCAGCGATATTCATGAGTTGGTAGAGTTTGGTTTGGATATGACACAATATGGTGACCCTCTTCTCCTAGTCTCTTAAAAGGTGTGCACATATATTTTTACATTTTAGATTATTATGTATATCTTGCATGGTTGTTCCTATTTTTTCAATTGTTGATACATATATTTTGATGCATGATTTTTCAGAAATGACTCCCATATATTTTTATAACTTCTTGGTTCTAGTCTCCAACCCCCAGCCTATAGAAAGTAGGATTGGTGTGGAAAAATCAGCCTATCACCACCCCGGAGGGGTCTTGGTGGGTCAAGTTATTTTAAGAGTCCTTGAATAATACGTAAAAATTGAGAAACTAGATGATTTTATTATTGATAAATATGAGAACAAAGTGTACTGGTTGAAGAAGTAATTTCATGAACTAAAATAAACATTGAGGTCTTGGTACTCTCACCTTGAAAAATATTTGAAAAATATTGGATTATAAAGAGGATGAGTTGATCAAAACCACTACATTAAGAAATAAAATGATAAAATAATTATAGTTCTTATCTATGTAGATGATATTATTTTCATAGTATTTAATGATAGAAAATCCAAGCTATTTTCATAATATATGATGCATGAATTAAAAATGTTCATGATTGGAGAGATAATATTTTTATTATGATTACAGGTGATTCAAGGAATGAATATAACTTTTATTTATCAAAAAAATGTTCTAAATAAGTTCTCAAGAGGTTTTGAATGAAAGATTCCAGACCAATGACAAATTCCATGGCCACCTAGATGAAATTTTCAAGGGATATTGATGGAAGGGAGGTCAATGTTATATAATATAGACAAGTTATTGGGATTAAATTGTATTCAATAGACACATGAACAAATATAGTATTTACCACATTCTAATATGCATGTTACTAAACCTTTCCCAAGGAAAGTCATATGTTATTAGTAAAAAATATGCTTCTTTATATCAACAATACAGTGGAATTTGGATTGTTTTATTATAGGATATCAGAGAAATAGTTACTTGGTTATATAGATGTATATTCTTTAATTTCAATTGATGACAAAAATTAAAAATCAAGAGGTTCTTTTTTTCTTGTAAGTTTTTAAATTTCTTGGATTAGTAATAAGAAGGACTGCATTTCTTTGAGTAGTGCAGAGGTTGAATGCATAGAAGCTACTCAAGTATGTACTCATCTTCTATAAATGAAAAAAGAGCTTAAGGATATTTTAGTTAATAAGAAACCTCCTATATTTATCATGTGTGATAAACCTAATGTTATTGACTATAGAAAAAATCATGTTCATCATTCAAGGTCAAATCACATTGAGATTAACTATCCCTCTATCAAGGAGAAGGTTGAACAGATATGTTTGATTTGGAGTATTTTTCAACACAAAATCAAGTTATAGATATTATAACAATGTCACTACATAAAGTATACTTTGAAAAGAATTGGTTATATCTTAAAGTCTTACCACCTACCTCCACCTATATGGGTGGAAGAGGGACCTCCACTCCCCCATGGGATTTCTATGTATGAAAAGGTAATTCTCTCTATCATTTAATGATTGAATTTCTAACTCTGTATTTTATTTTTATAGAAATACTCTTTAGGTTCATTGAATAATTGGGAGAAATTTTTTATGTGAAAATGAATATAATTATATCCATATATTATTCCTTCTTATTAAAAAAGGAGGTTCAGTGCTTTTTTTTAAAGGGATGAGTGATTGAATGGTGAATCTGGGGGATCAACAGCTTTATAAGGTAGTTGAAGAGTGTGAATACCAATAAAGTGTTTTCATGGAGATATTCTCACCTAAATCTTTCTTCTCAAACCAATCTTGACTCAAGTGGGCTTAGAGTTTGCGTTTAGTGAACCATTGACGCATTTTTTTAAAGGATAGAGGCCTAGTTTGAGTTTTTTATCAAATATTTTTATTTTTATTTTTTAAAAATAATGAGGCTATCAATATGTTTTAGAGTTGTAAAAAACTAAAATGGGTTGATTATTTTAAAAAATACCCTTATTATTATTATTAAGTTGTGTTTTTTGATTAGGTTGGTGAAGGAATTTCCAAAAAAAACTTATAAAGTCATATGGAAATCATATCTTGAAGACTATTGGTATTTTAGAATTATTCTAGAGTGAATTTTTAAATTAAATTTTAGTGGAAGTTTTTAATTTTAGAAATTATGGTTTGTAAGGTTCATTAGGGATCTCAAAAGGTAGTTTCATTGTGATTATAATGTTCATTTTCTGGAAGAGTCTTAAAATAAGTACCTTGTGATTATAGGGTATAAGCCCAAACTTTATAGGGTTTAATCAGGGACTTTATAAGGTTGATTGGTTGACATGTAAGGTTGACCTATGTATATAAGGTTCATATTTTGGAAAATAAAATCTTTATATGGTTATATTTCCTAACATTGTAAGGTTGGTGGATCTTCATAAGGTTGTTTCCCTAGAATTTTAAGGTTGGTATAAAATTCATAAGGCTCAATCCTTTATTATAAATGGAGTTCATATGGTTATTTCCCCTAAATTTATATGTCTGGTAAATCTTTATAAGGTTGATCAATGGACTTTGTATGGTTCATGACTTAAGGAAATTCAGCTATAATAAGGTGCATTAAGGAGACTTTGTAAGGTTCAATCCTTTGTGAAAATATGCAGTCTAGTGGTAGTGTAAGAAAACTTTTTATTTTTTCATTTCATTATCATTTTTTAGTGAATAATTAAAAAAAATGTTCCCAATAATTTTATTAATCATAAAATATGATTAATAACTCATTCATTTCAGTGAACAGAAAATGAATTTGATATTAAAGGAGGTTCATGTTATGAAATTAAAAGAAATTTAAATGTAGAATCTATATTGGTTTTATAAATATAAAATCATAATAAAATTAAGGAAATCACACTTGTGATATTAGTATGATTTTTAAAATCATCTATCATAGTAAAATATTGACAACTCAAACAAATTTGAATAAATAATCTATTGATTTTGTGAATAATTGAATACTATATATCATGGTTTCTTAAATATAAAATCTCAATTCTATAATTAAAATATGTTTTTCATATTTAAAACTTGAGATAATATTTCAAATTAATTTTTCATGAAAATATAAAAATAGGAAATGAGAGCTGATAAAATACATAAATACAAAAAAAGAGTGGGAGAAGGAATTTTAGACCTTAGTTAAAATGAGAAAGACTTGTTTTAGGGATTTCATTGAAATGACATACATAGTGAATTAGGAACTATATGATACCTATCACTATAAGTTATTTAAAGTTATTTAAGTATAAAAAGGTGAATAAAATCGATACACCACCATTGGTATGATAGTATTCTCTATCAATAGAGGTTTAAGATAACATCACTTTGAGGAGAAGTCTTGTAATGTACCTGATTTTCCATGTATTATTTTCAAATATTATATGGATTAAATTCTAGGATATAATATTATATGAAAGGCAATTATAAGACCCTTTGTTCCCATAATAAATGTTCAAATATATTAAAATTTTAAATAGAAAGTGCGCACAATTTTCATAAAAAAATAGTATAAATTCTAAAAGGGTAATGAGATAAAAAATATGATGGCACTGTTGCATTCAGAGTAGCATATTAACCCTAGGAATGAAATAACCTCGGCCATCATGGGTCACTTGTTAAAAGGGGTTTTGGTCATTTTTAATGAATAAAATAAATTGATAATTTAATTTATTTCTCTGTTTCTTCGAAGCAGCAACGTAGTGATGATTTTTATTTTAATTAATAATTTAGGTAGGTATCTAGGGTTGGGATCATAACCCTATAATTCTATGGAGGCTCTAGAGAGAAACCCTATAGAATTATCTCACTGGTGATGACAGAGACTTGGATTGGAGATCATTCTTGATGGATCTTTCTAACGGAAATCAATCATTAATAGAAAACAATAATTTTCCCAGGTAGGATGTGTTATTTTGGACTTCATTCCCTATTCTTATATTCAATGATGAACATAGACTAACCAACAGATAGGTTGATACGTGGTTCGATCATTCCTTGCAGGATGGGTTTAATTTTGGGATTTATGGGGTTTGATTATTGATAATTAATTTTTATTTTTTGATCTTTCTTATGGGAATGGATCAAGGTCTTAATGAAAATGGTTGAGGTTCGTTACTTGAAATTTTTTCCTTGTGTTTTATATCCCTTGTTTTCTATGTGTTCTTCATTATTCTTGGTCTTACAAGAAGCAACACTCAGTAGCACTTTCCACTACTGAAGCTGAATATGTAGCAGCTGGAAGTTGTTGTGCTCAAGTGTTGTGGATGCAACACATACTTACAGACTATGGTTTGAGTTTTACCAAAACACAAATTTTGTGTGATAATAAAAGTTCCATTGCCCTTAGTAGAAACTTTTCACATCACTCTCATGCAAAGCACATAGATATTAGGCATCACTTTCTAAGGGATCACACACAAAAAGGAGATATCATTCTTCAATTTATCAGGACGCAAGATCAACTTGTTGACATTTTCACAAAATCATTACCTTCCGATAGATTTGAATACATTAAACAGAAGTTAGGAATGATAATCTTAAGTTAATCCTCCTTAATTAACATCATGTTGAATAAATATCCTTACAGTAATAAACTCTTTTTCATAGGGGGAGTACATTTGTAATTGAAATTTTTTCAAAAAAATTCATAATGAAGTTTTGAAAATTTTCATAGTTGGTTTTTCAAAATTATCGTAATGAAAATTTTCGTAGTTGGTTTTTTAAAATTTTCATAATAAAAATTTTCATAGTTGGTTTTTCAAATTTTTCATAATAGATTTTTCCGTAGTCGGTCTTTGAATTTTTCGTAATGGAAATCTTCAGACCTGAAGTTTTCTTAATGAAAATCTTCAGACATAAAATTTTCGTAATGAAAATATTCGGACCTGAAATTTTCGTAATAGAAAGTCTTGGATTTGAAATTTTTTTGTAGTGATTTTTTTTATATTCAAGTTTTTTTTAATCCAAAGTTCTTCAAGAAGAATATTCCTCAGTATGAATAATCTTCATAGAAATACAAAAGGTATGATTCTTTATTAATTTTTCATAATCACTTTTACTTACTGGTAGTTTCTTTTGCATTTAAAATTTCTCGGAATCAAGTTTCCTTAAATCCGAATGTTTTCTTTTTAAAACCTCAAAAGATCGAATTTAACCAAATTTTTTCCTTACGGCTATCATTTCAACTGTCAGATCAGATCTGAAAATTTCTTAGCCATTGGATTCAAATGAGAAGTTCAACCATCACTTCATTGCCTATGTAAAGGGGACCCCCTATGGTTGTCCCATATCGGTTTTCAAATCATTTGCATCTCGAAGCTCTGCCCCTCTACAAAATCCCATTCAGAACTTTTCATAAGTACTCAAGTCTGAATGTCTGTAGAAGCCCCTTATCAGGATATGTATACTATTAAGTTGATTCTGGATTGGAAAATATATAGGGAGAGGTTAATTCATCTGAACTTCTTCAATAAGTATGACTCAATTATCTCCAAGAACATCAAGATCAATGGATGGGAGAGTGTAGCTATTTCAAGGACAGGAGATCATGATGTTGTCTATCCAGATTTTCTTATAGAATTCTATGAATCAGTTTTTTTATTGAAGGAAGATGGTAGGGAAAAATACTCCTTCAAGAGTTATGGCAGGATATACAAACTCTCTTACACCAAGGCTGCGAGCTTGGTGGGGCTATCATATAAAGGAGAAACCGAATTTTTCTCTCACAAGATTTTGGATGTTCAGGGAAGTTTCATCAAGGTGAAGGATATGGAATGCCTTGGTCTTACTGATGTAAAGACAGCAAAAAATTCCCATCTATCTGCCAACAATCAGATTCTACAGCTATGGGTTCAAGGTTTTATCATACTGTGAAAGGGTGATAAGAACACCCTTGAGAAAAGTGACATTTATATCCTGGACTTTTTGGTAAACCTAAGGAAGGTCAACCTCATGAGACACATTCTCATTATTATTGATAATATCAAGAATGGGAATCTGAGAGCTCATATTATTATGTATCCTTCCCTACTCTAAAAGTTGATAGTTTGGTGCCTAGAATCTTTCAAGATCCCCTGCAGTTCCAAGCCGAGGAATTTCAAGGTGATTCTGATCAGTGATGAAACCCTTAAGAGTATGAAGGTTGGTTTCTCCAAGGATTTAGGATAATTTTATGATCTACCTAAGGAAGAGGCAGAAACTATTCTGGAAAATGTTGAGAAATCTGAACCACCAAAGAATACTGGAAAGAAAAGAAAGTTGAAGGAAGTGGAAGTAGAAGACAAAACCCCTAAGTCTAAGGGAGTCCAATACACACCTCCTAAACCAAAGAATAAAAAAGCCTATCCAGATGAAGTTGTAGAAAAATAGAGGGAGGATAAGAAGAATAGAAAATCATTGGAGCCACAGTTCGGTTTGGATCCTGCTGAGGCTAAGGCCTTGAAAGAAAAGGCTGTAGAGGAGCTAGAAAAGAAAGCCAAGGAAAATAAGCTGAAGAAGAAGATGACAGAGGCTGAAATTTTTCAATCCCTTCTAAGGGATACTGAAGTTTCATCCGAACAAATCCATGTACCAAAAACCTTTATTATGGAACAATTACCTGAGACTCTGGGTAAGAGGTTTATGACTCTGGAAAAATTCAAAGAGAAGGAATTTGAGAAGGAAGCTATGGAAGAAGTACAACAATCTAAGAGCAGTGGTGGATCTGATGATGTGATTAAACAGGTTGAAGAGTATCAAGAAAAGGAAATTGTTTTAGAGAAATTTTCACTCTTTACTTCTCAAGACAAATCCTCAAAACTTGTTACTCCTGGAGTAGATGAGAAGGGTGAAGAAGAGGAAGTGAATAAATTGTCAGAGGAAGAGAGTCATAATCATGACTTCATTATTCCCAAGGATATTGAAGCTGGAGCTGAGAAGGAAAAAGTTGATGAAGATAAGATTGTCCAATTATCAGGAAGTGAGCATGAATCACCAGATGAAGAAACCATTCCGAGAATCAACAAGGGGAAAAAAGGGGTTTCTAATACCCCAATGAAAGATATTTTGAGGAAGAAAGAAGTTAGAGGAACCTCTAAGAGGAAGCTAGTAGAGTTAGAGTAATAACCATCTCCAAGTAAATTTTCTGATTCAGAGTCATCTTCCTTAGGGAAAGATTTTGTTGTTTAATCTCAGAAAACATTGGCGGATACCATTCCAATTTTTCCATCAATTGATTCTTGATTTCAGATGCTGCAGTACAGCATGAATCAAAAGTCAGACTTTGTATCCATGGTGATGGATAGATGTGTTAAGATTGAGGTTGAATACAAAAATTTCCTAATCAACTATGAAGCTCATAAAAAATTGTGCAAAAATATGACCAGATGGTCTAAGAAAATAATTGTAGATTTGGAAGAGGTTGATCAATTCCAAGAAGATGTCAAGGAATCTTTTAACACCAAAGATACCAAAATCAAGAATCTGACAAATATATTTCAGAAAAAGTTAGCTCTTGAACAAAATTCTCGGATTCAAGATGTTAAAGATCTGAATGGAAATTTGAGTTATATTGTTCAAAGTTTAAAAACAGAGAAGGATCTCTAAAGTGAGATCCAAGAAAAGATTTTGAAACAAGATGAATTGTTCAAGGCTTAGGAAGATCCCATGAAGGCTCAAGAAGACAGGATCAAGGCATTAGAAAAGCAAGAACATAAGGATCACAAAGAGCTGAAAAAGTTAAAGACCATTGTGAAGATGCTAATTCCCAAGGAAAAAAGAAGAAAAATAAATCTCACTCTTATATTTTGTTTTATTTTTTTTCCTTGTACTAATACTTCCAATCTCAATGAAATTTTGGATGCTTGTTTTTGTTTTCATGTCTATACAAATATTTCAGGTACTATATTACTTTTCCATTCCCTCAAACTCTTTTTGAAAATCACAAAGGGGGAGAATGAAAAATAATTCTAAAGGGGAGAAAGAAAAGGATATCTAAGTAAAGTAGAAATATCCGTAAGTAAGGGAGAGTTCTCATTATGAATATTTCCACATTCAAATAAAAATTCTCATTCTGAAAATATAGAATACAATCCTTAGAGTTCCAAAGCCTAAGGGTGAGTTAGTCGTATTCACCATTGTCGATGAACCAAGGGAGATAAGATTTAATTTCAAAGTTTAGAAATTTATTCCAAGTCCTTATATTCTTTTTCATAAGGATGTTTAAGCTTTCCAAAAAGGGAGAGATTGTTGAGTCAATAAGGTTTTCCTTATGAATTTTCCATTCCTTTATGTAAGGGGGAGATTGATTGATTCATTAAGGTTTCCTTATGACTTTACCATTCCTCTTGTTTTGAAAATCACAAACACCTTATCTTAAGGCAAATCTCATTTTACACTTGTTTTAATTCTATAAGGAAAATTTCCTTCCCCAAGGAAATTTACCCTTACCTAGATTTCATTGTTCATATCAATATTTTTCATAAGTGTAATAAATCGGATTGTAACCAAAAACTTCAGAATCATATAATACTTAGATATGAAGTATTCTGTTTAAGACTCCAAATTCTGGTTACGAACTCCCATGAAGTTCAACTCCAAATTACTGTTATGAACTCTCATGAAGTTCAATTATGAATCCTGGTTATGAACTCTCATGAAGCTCAACTCTAAATTCTGGATACAAACTCTCATGAAGTTCAACTCTGAATTCTGGATACGAACTCTCATGAAGTTCAATTCCGAATTATAGATACGAACGTTATGAAGTTCAAGTCCAAATTCTGGATACAAACATTCATGAAGTTAGACTCCGAATTATGATTACGAACTTATGTAAATTTCGACTCCGAATTCTGATTACGAACTTATGAAAAGTTCAACTACGAATTCTGATTACGAATTCCAGTTACGAACTTCTCTATGTTCTGACTCTAAGTTCTTTGAATTCAGACTCCAAAATCTTATGAGTTCTGACTCCGAATTCTCATGAAATCTGACTCCAAACTTTTTAAGTTCAGGTTCTGAATTCCTATGAATCCAGAATCTAAATTTCCTTGAAATTTAGACTCCAGAATTCTATAGAATTCAGGTTCAGAATTCCTACAAAACAGAATCCGAATATCCTTGTATTATAGACTCCGAATTTAATTTTTGGTTAGACTCCGAACATTCAATTTTACTTACATTCCAAATATTGTATTTTCGTTATACTTACACTTTTTTAGAAATAAAATGATGTCGTGCTTTCAGTTATTAACTAATCGTTATTTGAGTGACACGTGTATTGGTCCCTATGAAATTCAAGGAAGAATATGACCGTTGGAGGAGGGAGCCGACCGTTGGAGTTGTGCCAATAAATAGGAGCTCATTTGAAAGAGATCAAGACTTTTAGAGACTTTTGACAAAGTGCTGGTGAAGTGATTTCTAAAGAAAGAGGCTCTTATAAACTCTCAAGATTCGTGAAAAAAGTTTGTAATTGCTTATTCAAACTTTGCTTTGTGCAGATTTTCTTCGTGCAGAGGTTTGATTTCCTTGAAATCAGAGACATCGGGTTGTGAAGTCAGAGGTGCTGATTTCTTTAAAAATCAAGGTCTTGCAGGGATAGAATGAAAGATACCGATCTTCGTATTTAGGGCTTACCTGGTTTTGGGTAAGACAAACTTTCTTGAAAGTATAAATCAAGGGAATTTTTATCCAGCGTTGTTGGATACCCTCCTCTTTGGGTTAAAAGAGTTATTACTTGTTACTTGTAGTGTTACTATTTTTTTCTACTGTGCATTTTAGTTGTTGAAGAAAGTATAACTTTAATATATTTCCTTAAATGTGTACTCTAATTTAGTTAGATTCTATACGCATTAAGGTAGAATATTATTTGTTGTAACTTTTTTTAAGTTTCATTTCTGGAATCACTTTTCCATAATCAAGAAAGATAATATATCTTAGAGGTGTTGTGAATTTTGGTTACGTAAAATTTCCTTAAGGAATTTTTAAAGTATACAATTCACCCCCCACCCCCCTCTTTTATTTGAGCATATCATTACATATTTGATCCTACATTTGGTATTATAGAGTATATCATACTCAGACATACCATTCTAAAAATTAGTATCAGAGGTTTGAAACCTCAAACCCTGTACCAATCTCACAATTGGTATCAGAGCAGGTTACCTTTGAATTAATCTCACAATTAAATTCAGAAGAGAATTCTCAGAATTGAATTTTCCAGATTCATATTTTTATCCAGATTCATATATTCAGACTCATATAGTTCGGATTCACTTTTTCTTAGAGATACAATATCTAGTTTCTTGCTTAGGATATTTTCACTTGTTTACAAACTCATACTAATAACAAGTTTGGGTGCCAAAGATTTTCTTAAGAATAGAAGGTTTAAATTTTGGTTCTATTGATAACCTAAATCCTAATAGACCTCCTATTTTTTATGGAAATGATTATGAGTACTGGAGAGATAGGATGAAGACTTTCGTTATCAATACTGGAGTTGATAACTATCTAATGCTAACTGGAGATTATAAAATTTTGGATAAGGAATTGAGAACCTTTACGAATCAGGAAAAATCAGAATATCAATCAAACTTCAGAGTCAGAAATACTTTATTATGTTTCATTACTAGGAACATCTATAGTCAAATATCATCATGTGAAGCTGCAAACAGTATCTGGAAGAAACTTGAAGTTACTCATTTTGGTACATCTAAATTTATAGAGACAAGAAGAGCTATGTTGAGAGCAGAATACCATGGCTTTAACTTTCCTTATGGAGAACCTATAAGCAAAGTACAAAAAAGGTTTATGACTATTATAAATAGCTTATAATATATGGGATAAAAGGGTTTGGATGATGAATATCTTGTTGAAAAGACCATAGATATCATTCCAAATTAATGGCAGTCCAAGAGGACTACGATTGATGAGAACAGGAAAGTCACTCAGATTTCCTTAGATGAGTTGTTTGGAACTCTTCTTTAGCATGAAATCAGAATGAATAGAGATTCTGAAAATGTTAAGAAGAAGAATGGGAATGGAGGAGATGATTTTACAACTTCTTCTAAACATATGAAAGCCAAGACCCTAGAAATAGTAACTAGATCAAAGAAAAATAAAGTCATTATTCAGTCAGAATCTTGTGACACAGAAAAGTATGAGAATCAATTATCTAATCTTTCTCAGATAATGAACAAGATTGTAGCACAAAATAACCATCAAAGTAAGTACAAGAAGAAAGAATACAGAGATAATAAAATAGTGAAGTTATGTGTTATGAATGTAGAAGAACAGGTCATATCAGACCTTATTGTCCTTTGTTGAAAAAGAAGTAAAATAATGAAAGAAATTCAGAAAATAATAAGAAGAAATTCTATTGATCAAATCACAAGAAAAGTCTTAAAGCTAATGATACTTGGAGTGCTAACTGTGGAGACTCTTCAAAAAGTGAATCTTCTGAATATGATTCATCAGCATAGAAGAATATGGGATTCATTTCAACTACTTCTTTCCCTAATACATGTCTTATGGCCAAGGTACGCTCTGCCGAAGCTTTAACAAATTTATATCTTGATAAGAATTACTATTCCAAAAATAGTACTTCTAATGAAGATACTTCTCATGAAGATACTTCATCTTCATAAAATTAAGAAATACCTTAATATGAATAAGTTTATAGATTTTCCAAGTTACTTGAAGCAATAAATTGTAAAATTTCTAAGAAATTAGACAAGGCAAATACTAGGGAATAAATTCTTACAAAATAGATTTCAGATCTTTCTAGAGATCTTAGAGATAAAGATGAGCTTTTAGAAAAACTTTCTAAAGACCTTGAGAAAGAAAATTCTATTAAGGAAGAACTTTCTAAAGATCTTTAGAATGTTATTTTAAAGATAAAATTTTTTGAGGAAAAATCTAACTCTAAGGAAATGATTCCTGAGGATAGGAATTTAGTCATCAGACTAAAATCCGAAATTTTTTCTCTTAAGAAGGTTCTGGCAAACTTTACCTCTGTGAAGGAAAATTTTAACAAGATGTATTCTCAAATTAAACCTCAAGGAAAAACTATTGGAGTAGGTTATACTCACCAAAAACTAGTTTTCAAAAACAACTATTTTGTTCCTCCTAAATCCCCCTTTTGCACTAAATGTCAAAGTGGTGGTCATTGGAAGAAAAATTACTCCTTGAATAAATTTTAATCTCTTAGGTTTCATAAATCTTATTTTTTTAAACAAATGTGGATAACCAAAATTTTGTTTTCTAACAATTCCAGAACTAAGAAATTTTGGATTCCGAAAGTCTAACTCTTTTGTTTTTAGGAAAATAGAGAAGGTACCAACAGCAATACATGATACATGGATAGTGGATGTTCCAGTCATATGACTGGTAACAAAAATTAATTTGAAAATATTATCAAGATGAAAGGAGGAAAAGTAAATTTCAGAGATAATGCTTGGGGAGAAATTATTGTTATAGGTAACATTGTTTTTCTTGGAAAAACATTTATTTCAAATGTTTTATTTGTTAAAGGTCTTAAGCACAACCTCATTAGTATAAGTCAGTTATGTGATGAAGGATACCTTGTGAATTTTAGGAATGATAAGTTCTTAGTTCACAATTCCAAGGAAGAATTTATTCTTTCTTCCAATAGGAAAGATAATGTTTACACACTAAATTTATAAGACCTTAGGAGCCAAGATCTACCTTTCCTTAGTGGAATGGAAGACCATTCTTGGTTATGTCATAGAAGGATAGGTCACTGTAACTTTAGGAACTTATGAAAACTTTCAAACAAAGGACCAGTTAAGGATCTACCGGATCTTAGATTTGAATCTTAAAAAGTTTGTGACACTTTTCAATATGGAAAGAAACATAAATCAAGTTTTAAATTAGTTAGTGAAGTCACACTACTGATGCATTACAGCTAGTACATATGGATCTTTTTGGTCCTACAGAAACTGGAAGCATTGGGGGAAAGTATTATGTATTTGTCTTGGTTGATGATTACACTAGATTTACATGGGTCGATTTTCTAACAAAGAAGTCTGAAGATTTTTCTCCTTTCAAAAGTTTTAGAGCCCAAGTTAAAAATTAGAAAAACCTTCCATTGAAAACTATTCATAGTGATCATGGAGGAGAATTTAAAAATTCTGATTTTGAAACTTTTTGTAGTAAAAAAGGTATTACTCGTAACTTCTCAGCACCCAGAACACCTCAACAGAATGGTGTTGTTGAAAGAAGAAATAGAATTCTTAAAGAGATAACTAGAACCATGTTGAGTGAGTATTCTATAGCCAAACAATTTTGGGCTAAAGGTGTAAGTAATTCTTGTTATACTACAAATCGTGTTGTGATTAGACCTTTTATTAATAAAACAACTTATGAGTTATGGAATGGTAGAAAACCTAGACTTTCCTACTTTAAGGTTTTTGGATGCAAGGTATTCATTCTGAATACTAAAGATAATATTAAAAAATTCACACCAAAATCTAATGAAGGAATTTTATTAGGCTACTCCACAACTTCAAAGTCATATAGAGTTTTCAATAAAAAAAACTTGTATTATTGAAGAGATCGTACATGTTAAATTTGATAAAACTGATCCTTTTGTTTTTAAAAAACCCCAACCTACAACCTCGGATGTGTTTTCAAAAACCGATTATCAACCTATGATAGAAGATCCTTCTGATAAGGAAAATTTCCAAGAAGATACTTCTGAAACATTTACCCCAGAAGATTTCCTACCCTATGTTGATGAACAGGTTTTACAAAACCCAAATCAGTCGTTTCTAAATAATCATCTCAATGATAGTATCATTGGTGATGTAAATCAACCTATAAGGACTAGAAGTTCCTTAAGAAATTAAGTAGAACATCTAGTATTCCTTTCCCAATTAGAACCAAAAAGCACTGATGAAGCTTTGGGTGATGATAATTGGATAAAATCCAAGAAAGATGAACTAAATGAATTCAAAAGGAATAAATTCTGGACCTTGGTTGAAAGACCTAAGGAAAAATCTGTTATTGGAGTAAAATGGGTCTTTAGAAATAATTTTGGTGAAAATGGAATTATTGTCAGAAATAAAGCTAGATTAGTTGCTAAAGGATATAATCAACAAGAAGGAATAGACTATGAAGAAACCTATGCTCCAATAGCTAGAATTGAATCTATTCGTATTTTACTTGCCTTTGTAGAATTCTTTAACTTCAAACTTTTTCAAATGGATGTGAAATGTGCTTTCCTTAATGGTTATGTTCAAGAGGAAGTTTTTGTTGAACAACCTCCTGGATTTGAGGATACAAAACATCCTGATCATGTTTTTAGACTTACCAAAGATCTGTATGGACTTAACCAATCTTCTCGAGCCTAGTATGATAGACTTACAGGATTTTTGCTTCAAAATAACTATGTTAAGGGAAATTAATATCCAACCCTTTTTATAAAGAAGGATAAGAAAAATGTTTTTATTGTTCAAATTTATGTTAATGACTTTATATTTGGTTCAACTCATCAATATTTAACTGATTCTTTTGTGGATCTAATGAAATATGTGTTTGAAATGAGTATTATGGGTGACTTAACATTTTTCCTTGGTTTTCAAATTTTTCAAAATCCAGAAGGAATCTATATATCCAAACATAATTATATTAAATATCTTCTTAAAAAGTATGGATATGACAACACTAAAAGTATAAGTACTCCTATCAGTACCTCAAACACAATTGATCTTGATGAAGCTGGGAAACCAGTAGATCAAACAACTTTTAGAGGTAAGATAGGAAGTTTACTTTACTTGAAAGCTAGTCGTCCAGACATAATGTTTTCAGTATGCTTATGTGCAAGATATCAATCCAGTCCTAAGGAATATCACTTAAAGGTAGTGAAAATAATTTTTTGCTATTTAAAGGGAACCATGGATTTAGGACTATTTTACTCTTCTGGAAATGATTTTGTTTTGAAAAGTTTTTCAGATGATGACTTTGGTGGATGTAGATTGGATAGAAAGAGTACATCTGGAACTTGTCATTTCTTAGAAGATTCATTAGTTTCTTGGTCTTGCAAGAAGCAACACTCAGTAGCACTTTCCACTACTGAAGCTGAATATGTAGCAGCTGGAAGTTGTTGTGCTCAAGTGTTGTGGATGCAACACACACTTACAAACTATGGTTTGAGTTTTACCAAAACACAAATTTTGAGTGATAATACAAGTGCCATTGCCCTTAGTAAAAACTTTTCACATCACTCTCATACAAAGCACATAGATATTAGGCATCACTTTCTAAGGGATCACACACAAAAAGGAGATACCATTCTTCAATTTATCAGGACGCAAGATCAACTTGTTGACATTTTCACAAAATCATTACCTTCCAATAGATTTGAATACATTAAACAGAAGATAGGAATGATAATCGTAAGTTAATCCTCCTTAATTAACTTCATGTTCAATAAATCTCCTTACAGTAATAAACTCCTTTTCATAGGGGGAGTACATTTGTAATTGAAATTTTTTCAAAAAAATTCGTAATGAATTTTTGAAAATTTTCATAGTTGGTTTTTCAAAATTATCGTAATGAAAATTTTCGTAGTTGGTTTTTTAAAATTTTCATAATAAAAATTTTCAAAGTTGGTTTTTCAAATTTTTCATAATAAATTTTTCCGTAGTCGGTCTTTTAATTTTTCATAATGGAAATCTTCAGACCTGAAGTTTTCTTAATGAAAATATTCAGACCTAAAATTTTCGTAATAAAAATCTTCTGACCTGAAATTTTTGTAATAGAAACTCTCGGATTTGAAATTTTTTGTAGTGATTTTTTTTTATTCAAGTTTTTTTTAATCCAAAGTTATTCAAGAAGAATATTCCTCAGTATGAATAATCTTCATAGAAATACAAAAGGTATGATTCTTTATTAATTTTTCGTAATCACTTTTACTTACTGGTAGTTTCTTTTGCATTTAAAATTTCTCGGAATCAAGTTTCCTTAAATCCGAATGTTTTCTTTTTAAAACCTCAAAAGATCGGATTTAACCAAATTTTTTCCTTACGGCTATCATTTCAACCGTTAGATAAGATCTGAAAATTTATTAGCCATTGGATTCAAATGAGAAGTTCAATCGTCACTTCATTGCCTATGTAAAGGGGACCCCCGATGGTTGTCCCATACCGGTTTTCAAATCATTTGCATCTAGAAGCACTGCCCCTCTACAAAATCCCATTCCGAAATTTTCATAAGTAATCAAGTATGAATGTCTGTAGAAGCCCCTTATCAGGATATGTCTACTATTAAGCTGATTCTAGAGTGGAAAATATACAGGGAGAGGTTAATTCATCTGAACTTCTTCAATAAGTATGACTCAATTATCTCCAAGAACATCAAGATCAATGGATGGGAGAGTGTAGATATTTCAAGGAAAGGAGGTCATGATGTTGTCTATCCGGATTTTCTCATAGAATTCTATGAATCAGTTTGTTTCTTGAAGGAAGATGGTAGGGAAAAATACTCCTTCAAGAGTTATGGCAAGATATACAAACTCTCTTACACCAAGGCTGCGAGCTTGGTGGGGCTATCGTATAAAGGAGAAACCGAATTTTTCTCTCACAAGCTTTTGGATGTTCAGGGAAGTTTCATCAAGGTGAAGGCTATGGAATGCCTTGGTCTTACTGATGTAAAGACAGCAAAAATTTCCCATCTATCTGCCAACAATCAGATTCTACAGCTATGGGTTCAAGTTTTTATCGTACTGAGGAAGGGTGATAAGAACACCCTTGAGAAAAGTGACATTTATAACCTGGACTTTTTGGTAAACCTAAGGAAGGTCAACCTCATGAGACACATTCTCATTATGATTGAGAATATCAGGAATGGGAATCTGAGAGCTCATATTATTATGTATCCTTCCCTACTCTAAAAGTTGATAGTTTGGTTCATATAATCTTTCAAGATCCCCTACAGTTCCAAGCCGAGGAATTGCAAGGTGATGCTGATCAGTGATGAAACCCTTAAGAGGACGAAGGTTGGTTTCTCCAAGGACTCAGGATAATTTTATGATCTACCTGAGGAAGAGGCAGAAACTATTCTAGAAAATGTTGAGAAATCTGAACCACTAAAGAAGGCTAGAAAGAAAAGAAAGTTGAAGGAAGTGGAAGTAGAAGACAAAACCCCTAAGTCTAAGGGAGTCCAATCCACACCTCTTAAACCAAAGAATAAAAAAGCCTATCCATATGAAGTTTTAGAAAAATAGAGGGAGGATTAGAAGAATAGAAAAGCATTGGAGCCACAGTTCGGTTTGGATCCTGCTGAGGCTAAGGCCTTGAAAGAAAAGGGTGTAGAGGAGCTAGAAAAGCAATCCAAGGAAAAGAAGTTGAAGAAGAAGATGACAGAGGATGAAATTTTTCAATCCCTTCTAAGGGATACTGAAGTTTCATCCGAACAAATCCATGTACCGAAAACCTTTATTATGGAACAATTACCTGAGACTCTGGGTAAGAGGTTTATGACTCTGGAAAAATTCAAAGAGAAGGCATTTGAGAAGGAAGCTACAGAAGAAGTACAACAATCTAAGAGCAGTGGTGGCTCTGATGATGTGATTAAACAGGTTGAAGAGTATCAAGAAAAGGAAATTGTTTCAGAGAAATTTTCACTCTTTACTTCTCAAGCCGGATCCTCAAAACTTGTTACTCCTGGAGTAGATGAGAATGGTGAAGAAGAGGAAGTGAATAAATTGTTAGAGGAAGAGAGTCATAATCATGACTTCATTATTCCCAAGGATATTGAAGCTGGAGCTGAGAAGGAAAAAGTTAATGAAGATAAGATTGTCGAATTATAAGGAAGTGAGCATGAATCATCAGATGAAGAAACCATTCTGAGAATCAACAAGGGGAAAAAAGTGGTTTCTAATACCCCAATGAAAGATATTTTGAGGAATAAAGAAGTTAGAGGAACCTCTAAGAGGAAGCTGGTAGAGTTAGAGTAAGAACCATCTCCAAGTAAATTTTCTGATTCAGAGTCATCTTCCTTAGGGAAAGATTTTATTGTTTAATCTCAAAAAACTTTGGCGGATACCATTCCAATTTTTCCATCAATTGATTCTTGATTTCAGATGCTTCAGTACAGCATGAATCAAAAGTCAGACTTTATATCCATGGTGATGGATAGATGTGTTAAGATTGAGGTTGAATACAAAAATTTCCTAATCAACTATGAAGCTCATAAAAAATTGTGCAAAAATATGACCAGATGGTCTGAGAAAATAATTGTAGATTTGGAAGAGGTTGATCAATTCCAAGAAGATGTCAAGGAATCTTTTAACACCAAAGATACCAAAATCAAGAATCTGACAAACATATTTCAGAAAAAGTTATCTCTTGAACAAAATTCTCGGATTCAAGATGTTAATGATCTGAATGGAAATTTGAGTTATATTGTTCAAAGTTTAAAAACAGAGAAGGATCTCTGAAGTGAGATACAAGAAAAGATTTTGAAACAAGATGAATTGTTCAAGGCTTAGGAAGATCCCATGAAGGCTCAAGAAGACGGGATCAAGGCATTAGAAAAGCAAGAATAGAAGGATCACAAAGAGCTAAAAAAGTTAAAGGCCATTGTGAAGATGCTAATTCCCAAGGAAAAAAGAAGAAAAATAAATCTCACTCCGATATTTTGTTGTATTTTTTTTCCTTGTACTAATACTTCCAATCTCAATGAAATTTTGGATGCTTGTTTTTGTTTTCATGTCTATAATAATATTTCAGGTACTATATTACTTTTCCATTCCCTCAAACTCTTTTTGAAAATCACAAAGGGAGAGAAGGAAAAATAATTCTAAAGGAGAGAAAGAAAAAGATATCTAAGTAAAGAAGAAATATCCGTAAGTAAGGGAGAGTTCTCATTAAGAAGATTTTCACATTCAAATAAAAATTCTCATTCTGAAAATCTATAATAAAATCCTTAGAGTTCCAAAGCCTAAGGAGGAGTTAGTCGTATTCACCATTGTCGATGAACCAAGGGAGATAAGATTTAATTTCAAAGTTTAGAAATTTATTCCAAGTCCTTATATTCTTTTTCGTAAGGATGTTTGTGCTTTCCAAAAAGGGAGAGATTGTTGAGTCAATAAGGTTTTCCTTATGACTTTTCCATTCCTTTATGTAAGGGGGAGATTGATTGATTCATTAAGGTTTCCTTATGACTTTACCATTCCTCTTGTTTTGAAAATCACAAACACCTTATCTTAAGGCAAATCTCATTTTACACTTGTTTTAATTCTATAAGGAAAATTTCCTTCCCCAAGGAAATTTACCCTTACCTAGATTTCATTGTTCATATCAATATTTTTCATAAGTGTAATAAATCGGATTGTAACCAAAAACTTCAGAATCATATAATACTTAGATATGAAGTATTCTGTTTAAGACTCTGAATTCTGGTTATGAACTCTCATGAAGTTCAACTCTAAATTTTGGTTACGAACTCTCATGAAGTTCAACTCTTAATCCTGGTTACGAACTCTCATGAAGTTCAACTCCGAATTCTGGATACGAACTCTCATGAAGTTCAAATCTGAATTCTGGATATGAACTCTCTTGAAGTTCAATTCTAAATTCTAGATACAAACGTTATGATGTTCAAGTCTGAATTCCAGATACGAACATTCATAAAGTTTGACTCCGAATTATGATTATAAACTTATGTAAAGTTAAAATCTGAATTCTGATTACGAATTTATACAAAGTTTGACTACGAATTCTGATTACAAATTCTAGTTATGAAATTATCTAAGTTCTTACTCTGAGTTCTCTGAATTCAGACTCCGAACTCTTATGAGTTCTGACTCCGAATTCTCATGAAATCTGAATCTGAACTTTGTAAGTTAAGGTTCCTAATTCTTATGAATCTAGAATCCTAATTTCCTTGAAATTCAGACTCCATAATTCTATAGAATTCAGGTTCCGAATTCCTACAAAAAATAATCTGAATATCCTTGTATTATAGACTCCGAATTCAATATTTGGTTAGACTCTGAACTTTCAATTTTACTTACATTCTGAATATTGGATTTTAGTTATACTTACACTTGTTTAGTAATAAAACGATGTCGTGCTTTCAGTTATTAACTAACAGTTGTTTGAGTGACACGTGTACAGGTCCCTCTGAAATTCATGGAAGAATATGACTATTGGATGAGGGAGCTGACCATTGGAGCTTTGCCTATAAATAGGAGCTCATTTGAAAGAGCTCAAGAATTTTCGAGACTTTTGACAAAGTGCAAGTGAAGTGATTTCTAGATAGAGGCTCTTATAAACTCTCAAGATTCATGTAGAAAGTTTTGAACTACTTGTTCAAACTTTTCTTTATGCAGATTTTCTTCGTGAAGAGGTTTGATTTCCTTGAAATCAGAGACTTCAGGTTGTGAAGTCAGAGGTGTTTATTTACTTAAAAATCGAGGGCTTGTAGGGATATAAAGGCAGATACTGATCTTCGGATTGAGGGATTACCTGGGTTTGGGTAAGGACTTTATTGAAAGTATAAATCAAGGGACCTTTTATCTAGGGTTGTTGGATACCCTCCTCTTTGGGTTAAAAGAGTTATTACTTGTTACTTGTAGTGTTACTATTTTTTTCCGTTGTTCATTTTAGTTGTTGAGGAAAGTATAACTTTCATATACTTCCTTAAACTTGTACTCTGATTTAGTTAGATTCTATATGCTTTAAGGTAGAATCTTATTTTTTGTAACTTTTGTTAAGTTTCATTTCTGAAATCACTTTCCTGGAATCAAGCAAGATAATAGATCTTAGAGGTGTTGTGAATTTTGGTTACGCAAAATTTCCTTAAGAAATTTTTAAAGTATACAATTCACCCCCCCCCCCTCTTGTATTTGAGCATCTCATTACATATTCGATACTACAATTGGTATTTTAGAGTATATCATACTCAGACATACCATTCTAACACGCATGACTTGTCCTGAACCAAGTGTACAGACTACCCCATATACTGGTACATGGGAAGAGATACACAACTTGACACCATGTATTGGCACATGTCCAGAGTACATTAGTGGACCTTATATGGAAGGAAATGGCATATGACCCTTCTACATGGTGTGTACCCACTATATACACAACAAGTTCTAAAGACATAGGTCATTGTACATGGTTAGTAGTCGAGGTCAATGGACATAGCATGTGACCCTACTACATGGCGTGTATCCCTTTATACATAGCTTGATTCTCTTGTCCTTCGTATCTTCGACAAGTTTCATTAGGGTTAGTTTCCCCATCGCTTCCATGTAGGTAGGTGCGAATCATTTCCTACTCATAGGACTATGATCCCTTCAGCAGGACTTCCTAGATAGAGTTTTTGGAATCCCTTGAGAGTCCTGGAGCAGGATCCTCTATTCATTCTTCATTCCCTAGGTAGAGTCTTTGGTATTGATGTGACCAACTTCACTGGATTTTGATCCTATACTTATCAAGTTAATCCAGATGGAGTTTCTGGCATCACCCCGTAGCCCTAACTGTGATCATCATCTATGGTATCATATTCTATTCATATCTATTAGTGTATCTCTCTCATGATTGTTCTCGGTGAATAGTACTTCTCAGACAGACATCATTAGTGCTATCAGACTCAGGATTTTGTTCTCACAGATGAGTGTTTCATGGAATCTTCAGACGGAATCCCTAGTGTTGGTATATGGTAGTTGTGACTTATCTCTAGACTTCATGTCTTGGATTGAGTATATCTGGATATTCTTATTTTGTGTTTTAGACATATACTGTGTAGAGTTGACTGTACTTTCCTTTTTATATTTATTTTTGGTTTTAGGGTGTCCTACTGAGAATTGTTATATGCACCCCTACATGGGATTTTCTCACACATGTTGTGTCTTATGTAGACAAGTGACCTTTTGATTGAGTCCTAGGCAGACCAGGACCAGACGGTGCCTTGTGAGATCAGGCAGGTCAAGGTGTATTCATACATCTACAGATAGCAGTCCTAGTACCTCTTCTTATAGGTTGTATTTATGGTTATAGATTTCTTTTTGGTGGGCTTGTATTCTAGACCAGTTTAATTTACTGCACTTTATTTTCCTGTCTTACTCTGGTTTGGATATAGTGGTATGCATGCATTTGGTTCATAGTTTTTTTTACATTTCATCATTTTGTGAGCTTGGAGATGTGTGAGTTTGTACTGGTACTTAGGCAATGCCACCCATGTTAGTGATATTATTACTTGGTGTTATTCACCACCCTTGTCTTATTGGAGATGGTCTTGGGGAGTCACGATATGGGCCTCATTAGGACAGGTCATGACAGAGTGGTACCAAAGGTGTTCGGTTCTTCTTCAAGATCGTGAGTCTATGATATTGGTTTAGGGAAACACTATTAAGTGTTTTGAGTTCATCTTTCAAGACAGAGACTCCAGTGTTGGTGCAGCGGTTGACACATCCATAAACTAGGACCCTGATACCTTACTTTTTGACTCAGTACATGAGAACATTGGTTCCAAGGAAAATAATGGTACAATCATCATAGAGGAATGGGTTGTGGTTACATGTCCTTCTTGAGTCAACTCTCTATATATACTCATTAACCATTGTACATCTTATTTTCTTATAGGATGCCTCCAAGATGCATACTAGCTAGGATTCAATAGCTCAATCATGAGGATAACCTGCATAGTGATGAGGCTTTGATACAAGGACTATTTCCCTAGATGTTACCTCCAGGTGTTGCATTATCCATACAACTACTTTTGGAGTAGCATTTGGTACCTATAGTACCAGCAGATGTGGAGCGTATGCTAAGATTGCTTCATGAGTTTCAGAGATAGAGAGCCCTTAGGTTCCAATACGAGCCCAACCCTCAGGAAGCTAAGGACAGGCTTAAGGTGGTGACCTAGGTTTTCCATCTATTCGGGACACCAACGAATCAGATGGTGGTCGTGGAGGTGAGCCTTCTATAGGGTTTGGTAGGGATATGTTAGAATTTGGATATACAGACTCACGATTAAGTGAATTTTCATGGAAATAGTTTGAATGCCTCTTCAGAGAGGAGTTCTCACCAGTTACACTGAGAGCTATGCATATATAGTAACTTCTTCAACTCTAGAAGGGTAGCTGATAATGGCTAATTATTCATCAATGTTCACCAACCTTTCCTGGTACTTGATGGATATGGTTAGATATCAGCACTTAAGGACTTAAAACTTCGAGTGAGGTATGCGTAGAGACATTCGACCCAGCGTTATTCCTATTTGCATTCTGACGTATTTTGGGGTGATTGAGTGAGCTTTTGTGGTTGAAATCTTCTTGGATGAGTATATACAACTTGTGATATTCATTAGTTGATGAGTAGGTGCAGAGACCTTGGAAGTAGGGATCCAACATTAGTCTTATGGATTCGTATATGGTAGATGTTTTAGGAGGAGGTCCCAGGATAGAGTATCTTTAGTTTAGGGCTCACAGGATGAGTCTAGTCAGCCTAAGGAGAGACAGTATTATTCATGTGATGGAAGGAGACATCTCGCTTGAGATTGTCCAACCCGTTGTTCTACTGACAGAGAGACAGTGGATGGATCACTGAGGCAAAGATAGTGATAGGTGAAAGAAGATCTGTAGGGAAGTAGATGTGGAATAGGAGCTAAGAGAGAAATAGGCGGTGGTCAATGTTTCAACTTGTTACCACCACCACCCCCAGGTGGTCCACGCCAGGCTCAGGGAGCTAGAGGACAAGGGAGGGGATAGATACATGTTGTCGAGGCATATAACCCAGGGGCTTCAAGAATGATTTAAGTTATGATATATATCTTTTATACTTTATCTACAATACTGATAGACACAGGTGCTAGTCATTCCTTTTTTTCCACATATCTTGTTCGAGACCTATGGATTCTGGTTGAACCATTGACTGAACCCTTATTCTTAGAGACACCTACTATAGAAGACTCAATGATCGCACATTTATGCTGACAATGTGACCTAAACCTTAGAGTTTAGAGTTTCGTTTGGAACTTCTTGGTGGAAGCATTGAGGCCTTACTACCTCATTCTTGGTATGGATTGGTTATCCACAGTTCATGCCCAGATTGACTATTTTAGGCGAAGGGTGTGGTGTGTCTAGAATTATGGAACAATGTTTTAATTTTTGGGTGATAAGGAAACCTAGGTAGAACATGATGGACTCATGCATAGGAGTGTGTAGCTAATTATTCATTAGTTATCTAGTATGACCCTTGGTGTAGTGGATGTTATGAGTTACCAGTTTCCTGTAGTGGTGGAAAAGTATGAGTACATCTTCCCTGAAGATGTTCTAGTATTATCTCCCTGATGGGAGATAGATTTATTCATTGATTCACACCTCAGGATGGCACTAATATATGCACCAGCATTTCGGATGTATCTCGTAGATCTTCATGATGTGAGGTTGTAGTTAGAGGACTTTTAGAAGAAGGGATTCGTGAGACCCAGTGTTTCACCCTAGGAGGCCCTAGTTTTGTTTTCTAAAAATGCAGATGGGATCTTGAGGTTTTGTGTGGACTACCTACGCTTGAACTAGGTAATCGTGAAGAATAAGTATCCACTACCGAGAATCAATGACCTATTTCATCAGTTGATAAGGGAATAATGGTTCTTGAAGGTTGAACTTCGATTATGCTATCACTAGCTATGAGTACAAGTTGAGGACATATCGAAGATGATATTCATATTTTGTTATAGTCACTATGAGAACTTGTATATGCCCTTTGGTTTGACGAACACCCCAGTAGTGTTCATGGGACTCATGAATAAGATATTCCAGCCTTACTTAGACGGGTTCATGTTTGTCTTCATTGACTATATCCTTGTGTACTCATTGTCTGGGGAGGAGCATGTAAGACACTTGAATATGGTTCTGGATGTACTCCAAGAGAACCAATATTATAGGAAACTATAGAAGTTTAGGTTCTAGATTTAGGTGGTCCACTTTCTAGGACATGTTATCTCATTTGATGGAGTAGATATGGACATGGCCAAAGTTGAGGTAGTGTTAGCATAAGAGCCACCTAGCAGCATGACAGAGATGCATAGATTCCTTGGGCTAGTAGAATATTATCAGAAATCCATACCATATTTCTCCAAGATATCAGCACTGATTATAGATTTCACTTGAAAGGGGAATCCTTTCATGTGGATAGAGAAGTGCCAGTAGGCTTTTTAGTAGTTGAGGTAGAGTTTTATGAGTGCTCCAATCATCAGACTACCAGAGGAGAGTGTCGAGTACGTAGTGTTCTGTGATACATTAGGGACTGGGATTGATTATGTCCTAATGCAGAGGAAAGTAGTGATTGCCTATGGTTATCTCTAGTTCATACCACATGAGCAAAACTACATTACCCATGATCTTGAGTTAGCGACGATAGTCTTTGCATTGAAGATATGGCGACACTATCTGATGGGAGAGCAGTTCATCATCTACTCTGATCACAAGAGTCTCATGTATATCTTATCTCAGAAGGATATGAACTTGAGATAGAGGTGATGGTTATAGTTTCTCCAAGACGATGAATTTGATATTTTCTATACTTTAGGGAAGGGGAATGTGGTGGATGATTCTCTCAGTAGGAAATCTAATTTTTATTTGGCCTTGTTGCAGTTATCCTTAGTGGGTGGATATAGATAATATTACCTCCATTTGATGGTTGTTACCCCTCCACTTATAAAGTGAGTTAGGGAGGCACAACTTGGGGATATCAACTACTAGACTCTATGTGCTCAGATGTCCATAGGGGATACTCTTGATGGATATTTGAAAGGTGGGGAGAATGAGGTCTTTTTCAGAGGACGCACAGTAGTACCAGTGACGTTGCGAGAGGAGGTTATATGGTAGTTTCATATATCCCCTTTGATGGTAAATACATATGTGGTGAAGATATACTAGGACCTTAGAAATCAGTTTTGGTGGCCAGAAATGAAGAAGGGAGTTGTAGATTTTTTTTCTCAATGCCTTACTTTTCAGCAAGTGAAGGCTAAGTAATAGCTTCCAAAAAGTTTAGATAAACCCCTTGAGGTGATAGAATGGAAGTGGGATAGAATATATATGGACTTTGTGATGGTTTTATCACATATTTCTAGGAGAAATGACATTATCTAGGTGATCTTTGACTCACTCACCAAGTCAACCAACATCATAGCTATTCAGGAGAAGAGTTCAATAGAGATCATGGAAAACTGGTACATTTAGGAGATAGTTCAACTCCATGGATTTCCATCAATGAATGTTTCAAATTGAGAAGATCATTTTACATCCCAGTTGTGGAAGGGATTGCAGGAGGCATTTTCAACCCAGTTACGCTTGAGCATAGCATTTCACCCATAGACAGATGATTAGACAGAGCAAATCATTTAGGTTCTAGGGGTCATGTTGTAAGCTTGCATGTTGGACTTCATCCATAGTTGGGAGGATCACCTACCACTGGTGGAGTTAATGTACAACAACATATACTGTTCCACTATTGGTATGGCACTATTTGAGGCCTTGTACGGTCGACCCTATAGGTCACCACTATGCTGGACTGACCCAGGAGAGTCAACACTCATGGGCCCAAAATTGGTGTGAGCTACTGTAGGGAAGGTGCAAATAATATAAGAGTGGATGAAGACTAATTATATCTATCATAATTCGTATATTGATAGGTAAAGGATACCCTTGGAGGTCAAGGAAGTTGACCATGTATTCCTTTAGTTTTTACCTCAATGAGGATTATGGAGATTTGGTCAGGGCTGCAAATTATCACTTACATTTATCATACCTTTTCATATACTGTGTAGAGTGGGTGAGGTGGAATACTTCTTTTCTCTATCCCTGTAGTTTTACTGGGTACACAATGTATTCCACATGTCATAGTTGAGGAGTTATGTGTATGACCCGTCTCACGTTATCGATTGGGGAAAGCTGGACATCGAGTATGGAGCGACTTTTTCTAAGTACCCAGTGGAGATCAAAGATCGGTAGGAGAGGATCTGTCTTGAGAAAGTGATTCATTTAGTGTATTTCTAGTGGTAGCATGAGAATCTTTAGAAGATTACTTGGGAGAAGGAGGCTCAGATATGTTCTCAGTACACACATATTTTTTAGTAGCCTTTGTTTTGGATTTTGAGGGACATAAATACCCAAGGTGGGGATAATTGAATGTCCTAGATTTTCCATGTATTATTTTTAAATATTATATGGATTAAATTTGAGACCAGGCACTGAGAGGGCATGAAATTATGAGTCCTGGTGTGCCTGGAGTAAATGTTAGAAATATATTAAAATATTAAATAGCATGCATGTGCAGTTTTATTGAAAAAGTGGAATAACTTATTAATGGGTGGTTGGATCAGAAATATGAGGGAACCATTGTGTCCAGATCAGAGCTTTTACCCTAGGAATGGATTAACCTCGGTTAGTGTGGTTCAGTTGTGGAAAGTAGTTTCAAGTGTTTTTAATGGATAAAATAAATTGAGAATTTATTTTATTTCTCTATTTCATTTATGCAGTGATGTAGTGATGCTTCTTCTTTTAATTAAGTTATTAGGAAGGGATCAGGGGTTAGGCTCGTAACCCAGGAATTCCCTAGAGGCTCTAGAGAGAAACCATAGATGATTCTCTTAGCGAATATGGAACAAAATTGGATCAAAGATCATTCTTAATAGATCTTGCCTACGGCAATCTATATTCAATATAAAATGATCCTTTTCTCAGGTAGGATGCATTATTTTGTATTTCTTTCCCCATTCTTAGATTCAACGATGAACATAGATTAACCAATGAATAGGTTGATCTGTAGTTCGATCGTTTCTAGTGGTATGTGTTTAATTGTGGTATTTAGGGTGTTTGATTATTGATAATTTATTTTGATTTTTTGATCATTCTTATGGGAATAGGTCGAGGATTTAATGAACAATGGTCGAGGTTCATTCCTCTTGTTTGTTCCTTGTGTTTTATCTCCACAGTTTTCTATGTGTTTTCCATTATTAGATGGGTTTTTGAATGATCAATCATTGTGACTTCGTTTCCTGGCACAACGATTCAAAATTGAAGATCCAACCTTAGGATGACCTAATAGAGGTGCGGCGACGATGACTACAGATGAATCGGAGCGAAATAGAAGAAATTGGTCTTCGATCAGTTTGGGTCGGAATCGATTTAAACATTTTTCAAGCCGATTAAAGGCCTAAAACACCTTAATTCAATGTTAGGGTGATTAAATGAACCTAGATTCATATTTTTGAGGTGAATAGACCCTAGAATCAAAATATTGAAGATCAGATGAGGTGTGCGCGAAGGAAGAACCAAGATTTCTGGAAAAACCCAATGAACGCGACATGTAACTTTGGGTTACAAGGCATGTGGCCCCCACTGAGTGGCGTCTAGGGTTTTGGGAGATAGTTAAATGTCACACAATGTTTGACCCTATCACAAGGTGTGTAAGCCCTTCCCAAAGACTCGGTGTGTATCTTGAGAGATACACAGACACAAAGATAAGTACACGGGTTGCCTACACGGCGTGTACCCCACCACATGACTTGTCCTAGACCAAGTGCAAGAACAACCCTGTGTACCGTTACATGGGTAGATACATACAGGTTGACACCATGTAATATCACATGACTATAGTACATGAGTGGACCCCGTATGGAAGGACATGGCATGTGACCCTTCTACACAGTGTGTACCCATCATCTACATGACATGTTCTAAAGACACGGGCCATTGTATATAGGTAGAACCTGGGGTCAAGGGACATGATGAGTGACCCTACTACACACTATGTATCCATTTCTACATGACTTGATTATATTTTCCTTGGTATCTTGGAAATGATTCATTAGGTTTCATTCCCCTATCACTTACCTGGAGGTAGGTTTGAATCATTTCCTACTCATAGGAATATAATCCATTTAGTTGGGCTTCCTGGATAAAGTTTTTAGAATCCCCCAAGAGGCCTGGAGTAGGATCCTCTATTCATTCCTTGTTCCCTAGGTAGAGTCTTCGGTATTGATGTGACCAACTTTACCGGGTGTTGATCCTCCACTTAGCAGGTTAATCCAGATGTAGTTGTTGGTATCACCCCATGGCCATGGCTATGATCCTCATATGTGGTATCGTATTCTCTTTATATCTATCAGTATATCTCTCTCATGATGGTTCCTAGTGAAAAGTAATTCTTGGATGGAAATCATCAGTGCTATCGAGCTCAGGAGTGTGTTCTCCTAGATGAGTGCTTCATGGAATCTTCAAACTAAATCCATAGTGTTGGTATGTGGTAGTTGTGACTTACCTCTAGAAATCATGTCTTGGATTGAGTATATCTTGATATTCTTGTTATATGTTTTGTAGACATATACTGTGTAGAGATTACTTTACTTTAATTTGTGTATTTATTTGTGGTTTTGGGGTGTCCTACTGAGTATTGTTATACTCACCCTTGCATAAGCTTTTCCCACATGTGTCGTGTCTTGTGTAGATGATAGAACTTTTGATAGAGTCCTAGGTGGACCAGGACCAAATGTTGCCTTGTGAGATTAGATAGACCAAGGTGTATTCCTATGACAATAAATAGCAGTCCTAGAACCTCTTATTATAGGTTAGACTTGTGGTTATAGACTTCTTTTTGGTGGGATTATATTCTAGCCCATTTTACTTTACTACACTTTACTTCCCTATCATACACTGTTTTGGATATAATGTTATGTATGCATTTGGTTATTAGTGGTTTTTACATATTTTCATTTTGTGATCTTGGATATGTGTGCATGTGTATAGGTATATAGGAAATTCCTTCCATGTTATTGATATGCCTACTTGGTGATAGTCACCAACCCTTGGCCTATTGAAGGAGTACTTGGGGAGTCACGGCACGAGACCCACTGGGAAAATTCATGACAAAGTGGTGTCAGATGTGTTTGGTTCTACTTTAGGACCAAGAGTCTATGATATTGGTTTTCAGAAAAAGTGTTAAGTGTCTTGAGTTCAGCTTTCAGGACAAGGACTCTAGTGTTGGTGCAGCAGCCAACTTATCCATACACCAAGACCCTGATAACACTATTTTTGACTTGGTACATGATAACATTAGTTTTAGTGAAAATAATGGTGCGTGCATCATATAGGAATGATTTTTTTTCCGATATCCTTTTTGAGTCAACTCTATAGATATACTCATTGACCGTGGTACATATTGTTTTCTTACAGGATGCCTTAGAGATGAATACTAGCTAGGATTAAACATATCAATCATGAGGATGACCCCCTCAGTGATAAGGCTTCAATAAAGGGACCAATTCCCCTGATGTTACCTCCAGGTGGTGCACCAGCCATACCACCACCTATGGAGCAGCATGTGGTACCCACAGTACCTGCAGATGAAGATCGCAGGCTGAGTGCACTTCATGAGTTTCAAAGATAGAGACCCCTGAAGTTATGAGGTGATCTTGAAACTCAAGTGGATAAGGACTGTCTTGGGGTGGTGACCCGAGTTTTCCATCTATTCAAGACACCAGTAGATCATATGGTGGTCCAGGCAGCGATCCTTCTATAGATTTCAAAAGGGAAATGGTGGAGTTTTTCTATCTAGGCTCACAACGAGGTGACTCTTTTATGGACAGAGTTGGAGTTCCTCTTCTGAGAGGTGTTATCACCAATTATGCTAAGAGGTTTTCATATAAAAGATATTCTTCAGATCCAGTATGATAGCATGATAGTGTCTGATTATTCATCGAGTTTCACCAACCTTTCTAGGTATTTGATAGATATGGTTAGAGATTAGTACTTTAGGGATTGAACCTTCGAGCGAGGTTTTCATAGAGAAATCCCATCTAGTGATATACCTATATGAATTCAAATGTATGATGGGTTGTCTGAGCAAGCTTTAGTGATTGAATGCTTCTTGGATTAGTAGATACACCCAATGATAGTCAGCAGTGGATGAGTAGGTGTAGAGACCTCAGTAGTAGGGAGTAGATGTCAGTCTCAAGGATCCAGACTTGGGAGACATTTCAAGAGGAGGTCCCTGGATTTAGGATCTATATTTTAGGGCTCACAAGATGGGTCCAGTCAGACTAGGGAGAGGTAGTGTTATTCATGTGAAAGTAGTGGACATCTTTATTGAGATTGAATAACCCTCTATACTACTAACATGTAAATAGTGGATGGAACACTAAGGAAGAGACAACAACGGGAACAGGAAGATCCATAGGGTGGTGGACATGAAAGAGGAGATGGGATAGCTATAAGAGTTGTTTGGCATTTTGGCTTGTTACTACCACCCCCAGGTGGTCCACACCAGGCTTAGGGAGTTGGAGTATAGGATAGGGGACAACTACATGCAGTTGATTCATATGAACCAGGGGCTCTAGGAATGATTTGAGGTACAATCCATGTTTTTCTACTTTATATGTAGTATTGATAGATGAAGGTTTTAGTCATTATTTTGTCACCACATATCTTTTTGGAGACCTAGATATTTTTATTGAGCCATTGGCTCGACCCTTATTCTTAGAGACACCTACAGGAGAAGACTCAGTGATAACACATTTGTGCCGATAGTGTGAACTAACCATTATAGGTGAGATTTTTGGTTGGAACCTCTTAGTGGAATCATTTAGGCCTTATGATTTCATTCTTGGTATGGATTGGTTATCCATTGTCCATGCCTAGATTGACTATTTTAGGCAAAGGGTGTGGTATGTCCACAGTGATGCAATGAGTTTTTCCTTTTTTAATGAGAAGGAAACCAGGATAGAAAAGGATGGACTCATGAATTGGAGGGTGTAGTCGATTAATCATTAGTTGGATAGCCTGAACCTTGGTGTAGTAAATGTTATGAGTTACCAGTTCCCTACAGTGGTGGCAGATTACAAGGATGCATTCCCTGAAAATGTTCTAGGATTACCTCTCCAGTAAGAGATATACTTTTACATTGATTTTCATCCCAATACAGCAATGATATCTACACCATCATATCAGATGTCTCCAATAGAGCTTCGCATGATAAGAGTGAAGTTATAGGACTTATAGAAGAAGAGCTTTGTGAGACCCAGTATTTCACCCTAGGCGGCCCCAGTTTTGTTTTCCAAAAACGAATATGGGAGTTTGAGTTTTTTTTTTGGACTATTGGTGCTTGAACCAGGTGATCGTGAAGATCAATTATCAACTATCAATAATTGATGACCTCTTTTATCAGTTGAGAGGGGCATGATGGTTCTTGAAGGTTGAACTTAGATCAAGCTATCACCGTCTATGAGTATAGGATGAGGATATACTTAAGATGATATTATGATTTTATTATGGTCATTATGAGTACTTGGTGATTCCCTTTGGCATGATGAACACCCCAGCAATGTTCATGGGACTCATGAACAAGATATTCCAGCCTTAATTAGACCGATTCATGGTATTCTTCATCGATGATATCCTTGGGTACTTGGCATCCTATTAAGAGCATGTGAGACACTTAAGGATGGTTCTGTACATACTTCAGGAGCACTAGATTTATGGGATACTCTTGAAGTTATAGTTATGGATTCTGGTATTACACTTTTTGGGACATGTTATCTCAACAGATAGAGTGGTTATAGACTCGGACAAGGTTGAGGAAGTGTTACCATGGGATACACCTAGAAGTGTGATAGAGGTGCAGAGATTCCTTAGGATATAAGGCTATTATCAGATATTCATACGATATTTCTATAATATATCATCACCAGTGATAGCTTTCACTCGAAAGGGGCATCTTTTCATGTGGAAAGAGAAGTTCCAACAAGATTTTTAGTAGTTGAGGTAGAGTTTGATGAGCACTATGATATTGAGATTACTGTAGTAGAGTGTCGATTATGTAGTTTTCTATGATGCATCAAGGACTAGGCTTGGTTGTTCCTTGATTCAGAGACAAGCGGTGATTGCCTATGGTTCGTTCTAGTTGAGACCACATGAGCAGAACTACATGACCCGTGATCTTGAGTTAGCGGTGGTAGTCTTCTCATTGAATATGTGGAGACACCACCTAATGGTAGAGCATTTTATCATCTATTATGATCACAAGAGACTCAAGTATATCTTCTCTCATAATGATCTGAACTTGAGATAGAGGCGATGACTAGAGTTCCTCTAGGACTATGAATTTGAGATTTTTTATACTCCAGGGAAGGGGAATGTGGTGGTTTATTCTCTTAATAGAAGATCTGGTTCACAGTTATTGAACAAGTCATCAGAGTAGTTGTCCATGTTATAGTTATCCTTAGTGGATAGAGATGGAGAATCTTACCTCCAATTAACGGTTGTTACCCCTCCACTCCTATAGCGAGTTAGGGAGCCACAACTTGGAGATATTGACTATGAGACTCTACATTATCATATTTCCACAGGGCATGATCCTAATGAATATTCTAAAGGTGGGGATCACATCGTCCTTTTCATGTGACGCATGGTAGTTTCAGTGGCATTGCAGGTAGAGGTTCTGTGGGAGTTTCATACATCCCCTTTGGCGGTACATTAAGTTATGGAAAATATGTACCAGGACCTTTGAAGTCAATTTTGGTGGCTAGGAATGAATAAGGGAGTTACATAGTTTGTTTCTCAATGCCTTACATTTAATGAATTGAAGGCTGGGCACCCAGTTCTGGCGGGTTTAGCTCAACCCCTTGAGGTGCCAGAATGGTGGTGGGATGGAATGTCGATGGACTTTGTGACTGGTTTACCATGTACATCTAGGGTACATGATTCCATATGGTTGATCGATGACCAAATCACCAAGTCGGACCACTTACTACCTATCTGAGAGTAGAGTTTAGTAGAGAGCTTAGGATGCCTCTATGGTTAGGAAATAGTTAGACTTCATGAAGTTCCATCAGTGACTATTTCATATAGTGAGGCTTGTTTTACACCTTGGTTGTTGATGGTATTGTAGGAGGTGTTTGGAAACCAATTAGTCTTGAGCACAGTGTTTCATCGATTGATGAACTACCAGACAGAGTGGACCATTCAGGTTTTGGATGACATGTTGTAAGCTTGTATGTTGGAATTTGGTTATAGTTGGTAGGATCACCTACCATTGGTGCAGTTCATGCACAAAAACAACTACAATTACACCATTTGTATGGCACCATTAGAGGCCTTGTACAGGTGACCATGTAGGTCACCATTGTGATGGACTGGCCCAAGAGAGTCAGCACTCATTGGCCCAAAATTGGTGGAGCTACTACAGAGAAGGTGCATATCATCTCAGAGCTGATGAAGACTTCACAGAGCCATCAGAATTCTTATCCTGACAGGTGGAGGATGTCCTTGGAGTTCAAGGAAGGAGAAAATTTATTCCTTTAGGTTTCACCAAAATGAGTATTATGGGGATTTGGCCAAGGCAGCAAGTTATCTTTGAGGTTTATTATCCCTTTTCAGATACAACTTAGAGTAGTTGTGGTGGCGTACTATTTAGCTCTACCCCCACAGTTGTACCTGGTATATAATTTCTTCCACGTGTCACAGCTGAGAAGGTACGTTCATGACCCATCACATTTCATCGACTAGGGCGAGCTGGACATCGAGGATGGAGTGAATTTTTTTGAGTACCCAGGGGAGATCAAGGATCAAAAGGAGAGGATCCTTAATGGATGAGTGGTCCCTTTAGTGTGTGTTCAGTGGTAGCATGAGAATCTCTAGAAGAGAACTTGGGATTGGGAGGCCCATATATGTGCTGAGTACCCACATCTTTTTTATTAGCCTCTGTTTTGGATTTTTAGGGATGTAAATCCCCAAGGTGAGGAGAATGTAATGTCCCATATTTTTTAAATATTATTTTTAAATAGTATATGTATTAAATTTGAGACTAGGTGTGGAGAATACATTCAATATTGAGGCCTGATGTTTCTAGAATAAATGTTCAAAATATATTAAAATATTAAATAGCATGCATGCATAGTTTTCCTGAAAAAAGTTGAATAACTTCAAAATGGGTGTCTGGATCAAAAATATGTGGTCACCATTGCATTCAGAGTAATGACCTTACCCTAGGTGTTGATTAACCTCAACCAGCATAGTTCATCTATGAAAAGTATTTTTGGGAATTTTTAATGAATAAAATAAATTGAGAATTTATTTTATTTCTATGTTTAGTTGACACATTGATGCCACAATTCTTCTTCTTATAATTAAGCCTTTAGATAGGGATCCAGGGTTAGTAATTTCCTGGAGACTCTAGAGAGAAACCTTATAGAATTATCTCATTAGATACAATAGATACTTTGATCAGAGATCATTATTGATGGATCTTTCTAGAAACAATCGATCTTTAATAATGAATGATCATTTTCCCAGGTAAGATGTGTTATTTCGGATTCCTTTCTCTGTTCTTATATTCAATGATAAATTATAAACAACCAACAAACATGTTGATCTGTGTTTCGATCATTCCTTACAGTATGGGTTAATTTCGGGATTTAAAGGATTGGATTATTGAGAATTTATTTTGATTTTTTGATTGTTCTTACAGGAATGGATCAAGGCCAGAATAGACAGCAATCGAGGTTCATTCCTCAAATTCGTCCCTTGTTTTTCTCTACCCTATTTTATACATGTTCTTCATTATTTGATGGGTTTTTGAACGATCGATCATTAAACCTTAGTTTCTTGGCGCAACGATCTAAAATTGAAGATCCAACCTCAGGATGACATAATGGAGGTGTGGTAGTGACAACAACTGATGAATCAGAGAGAATCATAAGAAACCCTTCTTCGAGCAGTTTTCATTATAATCAATTTGAACATTTTTTAAAGCCAATTGAAGGCCCAAAAAACCTTGATTTGGTGTTAGGGTGAATAAATGAGCCTAGATCTGAAGTTTCAAGGCGAACGGACCCCAGAATCAGAATCCAAAAGATCGGACGAGGCATGCGTGGAGGAAGAACCAAGTGTTCTGGAAAAAAAATTGATGAACATGGTGTGTAACTTGGGGTTACACAATGTGTGTCCCCCACTCAGAAGTGACTAGGATTTTGGGAGATATATAAATTTCACATGGCATGTGGTCCTATCACACAACATGTAGGCCCTTCTCAGAGACTCAGTGTGTATCTCGGAAGATACATGGACATTGGTTTGAGTACACAGGTTGCCTACACAGTGTGTACCCTACCACATAACTTGTCCTGGACTAAGTGGATAGACTACCCCATGTACTGTTACATGGGTAGAGACACATGGGTTGACACCGTGTACTAGCACACGGCCAGAGTACATGAGTGGACCCAGATGGAAGGACACGACATATAATCCTTCTACATGGAGTGTACCCATCATCTACACGACGTGTTCTAAAGACATGTTCCATTTTACATGAGAAGTACTCAGGGTCAAGGGACATGGTGTGTGGCCATACTATATGTTGTGTATCCCTTTATATATGGATTGATTCTCTTTTCCTCCGTATCTTGGATAAGTTTTGTTAGTATTTTTTCCCCTATAATTTCCTTAAAGGTAGGTGAGAATCATTTACTACTCATGGGAATATAATTCATTTATCATAACTTCCTAGATATAAATGTTGGAATCCCCCAAGAGGCCTAGATTAGGATCCTCTATTTATTATTTGTTCCCTAGGTAGAGTCTTTGGTATTGATGTAACCAAGTTCATCGAGCATTGATCATCTAATTAGTAGGTTAATATAGATGGAGTTGTTGGTATCACCTCATTTCCCTAGTTATGATCCCCATATATGGTGTCGTACTCTCTTCAGATCTATCAAGGTATCTCTCTCATGACAATTCCTGATGAACAATACTTCTTAGATGGATTTCATCAGTGCTATCAGACTCAGGAGTGTGTTCTCTTGGATGAGTACTTTGTGGAATCTTTGGACTAAATCCCTAGTTTTGGTATGTTCTAGTTATGAATTACCTCTAGACTACTTGTCATGGATTGAGTATATCTGGATATTCTTGTTATATGTGATATAGACATATACTATATAGAGATGACTATACTTTCCTTTTTGTATTTATTTTTGGTTTTGGGGTGTCCTATTGAGTATTGTTATACTCACCCCGACACTGGATTTTCCCACACGTGTCGTGTCTCATGTAGACGAGAAACCTTTTGATAGAGTCCTAGGCAGACCAGGACCAAATGGTTCCTTGTGATATCAGACAGGATGAGGTGTATTCCTATGACTACAGACATCAGTCTCAGTACCTCTTCTTACAGGTTGGACTTGTGGTTACAGGATTTTTTTGTGGGGGCTTGTATTCTCTCCTAGTTTACTTTACTGCACTTTACTTTCCAATTGTACTCTAGTTGGGATATAGTGGTATGCATGAATTTGGTTATTAATGGTTTTTATATTTCTATATTTTGTGATCTTGTAGATGTGTAAATGTATATAGGTACATATTCAATGCCTCCCATGTTAGTGATATGCCTACTCTATGCTAGTCACTAGCCCCTGGCCAATTGGATGTGGGCTTAGGGATTCGCGGCATGGTCCCCACTGGGATGGGCTGTGAAAAGTGTATACCATGAGCATCTAAGAGTGATGATATTTCATCATGTAAAGTCTATAAAATTGGAGGGGCAATGTGGCATCTCTAAAATTTTATGTAAAGAAATGAGATTTATGTTTTGGGTTCATAGGAACATTGATATGCATTACCCTTTGATTATACCATTTGGATGAACCAAGTAAAATTCATCAGGTCAATATTTTTTATTTTATTACTTCATATCAACTCCAAAGTAAAGATAAAAACCCTACTAAAAGTGGTAAAATATTTTTGAAAAGGGATAAGTCAAAATTGACATACCCTGATTCACCCCCCCCCCCCTCAGGGTATTGACTTTGTTTCAAATCAACACATATGGTTAATAAAGATCCAAAATATATTTTGATATAGAGTGTCTTATTTTATATCTATATGAAGAAAATTCAATATGTGTTGAAGATAAATATTTAGATACCTACATGTAGGAGTCTTGATTATTTTTGAAGTGGTTTTGACAATTTATTGTGATGATAGAATTCATAGTGTTAGAAAGTAATGAAGTGAAGCATTAATATTTTATGATTGTTGAGTAGGGATTTAGTGTGATTCCTTGACAAATTATGAAGTTTTATGAATTCACTGTCAACTACACTTGAATAAAGTGAATGAGAATATAAATATGAATAATGAAGTTTTTTGGAAAGTTATATGCTGAGTTACAAATGGTGATAAAAAGTACATTTGGAAGATGCACTCACATAAGATAAAATTCTGGAATACAAGGAGTCTGAGAGGTAGAAGTTCTTAAGATAGTGTGGTTGAAGATATTGGAAATATCTTTAAATTCTCTCTGTATTTCGTAAGAATTATTATAATTTTTTAATACTCTTGGAGATTAGTATAAGACTCTACAAAAAACCTAATATTTTTCAGTCTAATAATAATAGTCATCAGATATCTGAATATTAACAAAGGGAAGATACCCAATGTAATATTCATTTTAAATTTCATTAGTGTCATTAAGTAAATCCATAAGAGTTATTTCAAAAACCATAAGAGTTATTTACTCTTATGGAAGGTGGTGATAAATGAAATGTTTTAAAAGGGGATAGGACTCATTATGATTTATAATAGTGAATAAATCTTGTGAATATAATAACATATGATGTGTAAAAGTTTATTAGTTATTTAAATATAAAGAATTAAAGAATCTAGAAGGTATAAAATGTGATATGAGATGTGGATGTTGAGTTATTTGAAAGATGAGGCATATTTGAGAACTATAAATACTAAGATATCTAAAGGGTTTAGAAATTAAGTTAGATAATTCTTAATTGTTCTTTAAAATCTATAACCATCATAATTATTTGGGAGGATATTGTGATTCAACCTGAGTAGAATTTAAAAAACGTGAAAGGAAAAAAATATATAAAGGTTGAAGATGAGAATTTGAAGTTTTTATATAGAGTTAACTCAATAAAAACTCTTTTTATATATGAGTAACTTGAGAGTTTACAAGCTCTAATGAAGAATAAACAAGTGATTTACTTTTATTTTTAATGTTAAAAAGTTTTAATGTTAGTATAATTTTTAGGTGTAGAATAATTTTCAAAGTATAAAATACATGTAATATAGGTCATGTGAGAGTCTGAAAGTTGAAGCTAGATGATGATGAAACAAAATGTTTGAATGCTATGAAATCATCATGAACTAGAAGATAGACCGAAACATAACTATAAATTAAGAATCCTGACACTTATCACCAAAATATGAAGTAGTCAATTATGTTGAAAACTTTGGTTAATGTAAATCCAAAAGTGTTAGAGAAACGTAATTATAATTGACTAACAAATCGATGGAAGTTGAATTAGGATTGTAGGTTAAAGTTGAGATTATATGAGTTTCATCTAGAAGGCGGTTCAAGATGTTAAATTTCTAATTCCAGATAAACAAAAGTTATAAAGATAAAATACTAATGGATTAAGATGCTCTGAAGCTAGGTTGATTGGAAGTTGAAGATCTAAATGTGATTTGATCAAAAATGTAGACAATCAGAAGCTAGAATATCATTATCCAGAGTTCGAACAATTCATAAGAGAAACAGAAGGAAAATTTGTGAGATCATGAGCTAAGTTAGAGGAATTTTTAATATGAAAATGATACAGGATTTTGATTTGTATAGAGGTAGAGGTAAATATGGTATATTTGGTAGACTAAAGTCTATAGATGTTATAAAACTAGAAGATTCCAATGATATTTTATATATTTTTTATGTGAAGTTGAAGTCAAATTCAAGGTGATGATATTTAGTGGTATCATCAAAGACACAAATATCATGAGTGGAAATCCATGATTCATGCTGATATTTGAGGAATCGATGAAGACGATTGTCTAGTGACTTAAACTCAAATAATTCTTGGTAAATCCTAATATATTGGAAGATATACCATGACATTGTGTAGGGTGAATTATAAGGTAGTTGTAGATAAATTTTTCAAAGGTATATGTCTTGTTTCTTAGATTCTAAAAAGGTTTAGTCATCATCCATGTTTTTTGAGATCACTAAGAGTGGAATACTTATATAATAGTTATTGTAAATTGAGTAGAGATTATGAAAACGATGTGTCATTAAATATAGTGATAAAAGACTCTAGAAGAGTTAGATAATTAGACCACTAAATTTCAAATATCATTTGGGTTAAATATTTATAGAATCCATAACTATAAGTTCCAAATAACTAGAAGAAGGATTTCAGAAGTTAGGAAACCAAAAGAGAAATATCTATAAAGTAAGTTCCCTAAATATAGAGTGTATGTATAACATGTGAAAAATTGGAGTAGAGTATTATATGGTGGTTGAAGACTTATGGTATGAAATAAGATCATATAGTTAATGCAGTAATTTCCAAGATAATAAGGAATATCTTGTTTATTGGGGTGTTCAAGAGGAACCATTTTATATTAGAAGGATCTAGTATAAAGAAACATTCAGGAGACTATAATACCATTCAGTATATAGAAATTTTCTTTTTACATATATCATATTGTATTCACTTGCATTATATAGTGAATATCTATGTCTCAGAATAATAATTGAACACAATAAGGATTTTGTGCCCATATTGGTACTGAACCTTATAAATATAATGTGTTGTACTTTATTTAATTTTTATCATTACATGTGTTGTGAATATGTGTTTAGTAATATCAAATAGATCCATATATCTTAACTGAGATAGTGGTGTGTGAAACTTAAAAGGGGGTAAAATTTTAAGTTTTTATGGAATTGATAAAATTGGTCTATACAGATCCCTCCTCCCACAACCCTAAGTGTGACTACATGATCTATTTGGAACTTTAATTGGAATCAGGTTTAAATGTTCTCTAACAATGGATCTATAATTTTTCAAAAAATTTATAACTACTTTACATGAAGTGAAAATTTTCATAAGTTACAGAGAAAACTCCATTGGAGAAAATAGAAGTTACTCATATTAGTTCTTCCATGGAGGTTTTGGCTGGAACATTGAAAATAGGAAGAGGGGGAGGATAATAAGTTAAATAATTTAACTTATGAAAAGTAATAGTAGGATGACACACTACTATTTGAAGGTAATCAAAATGGAAATTTTTCATATGTTAAGTCATTGATTTTGATTCTATGGAAGATAGATATGAAAATCATGAGGAAAGTAAGACTATTTGATTAGTTAATGATTATAGAAACCTAGGATTAAAATACATGTATATTGCATCATTTTAGATGAATATTCATTACATTAAAAAAATGCATTCCTGATGACCATAATAGTTTAGCATCTTTGGAAACTTGGAAACAAAATATTCTATCCTAGTGAAAGATATTCAACAATTCTCATATATATCTCCACCTTTTTTACTTCTACCTAAAACCATTCTTCAAAACCTGGGGGAAAGAAACATAAGAAGGGGGTTAGCTCAGATGCTTAGTAAGTGTAAATAAAGGAACTGTGTAAGAAAAACCTGAATAAAAGAGTATAGAACTTGAGCATAACATTTGAATATCATACCCTATTTATCAGATATCATAATAAATATTGACACTTCATAAGACATGAATCATAAGGAAATAATGAACATAATCCATGAAATCATAACATAGTAATAGAACATGGAATTGTGGCAAAACATAAGCATATAAAAACCCTATGTAAAGGTGGACTACCAAGGCCTTTGTAACATGTTAGTCTTGGATTAATCACCTGTTTACCTACTTCAATCTTGGAATTCCCTCCCATGTACCCTCTTATTTTGATATTTGGATTTCCTCATGTGTACCATCTTGTTTAGGGCTTGGGATTTCCTCCCATATATCCTCTTATTTTGGGCTTGGGATGTCCACCCGTTTACCCTCTTGTTTTAGGCTTGGGATATCCTCATGTGTACCATCTTGTTTTGAGCTTGGGATATCCTCCTGTATACCCTCTTGATTCGGGATTGGGATACCCTCATGTGTACCCTATGAGATTATAAAACATTAATCATTACCCAATGCATTAGAGGGATATATAGGTCCCACCCTTCATATGATAATATCATACATACATGTGCCACAAGATAATAAAACTTTCATTATACCAGGACCCATAAAAAGAGATGGGTTTCCTAAACATCATATCATAACCCATGGAATGAAATGGGTATCATAAACATTTAATCATATCATAACTTATTGAAAATACATGGGTTTAATAATCATTTCATCCAAGAATAACCTGTGAAAGGAAACGGGTATCATAAGAATTTAACTTGTTAAAGAGAAATGGGTTTCATAAACTTATAACCCATAAAATAGAAAAGGGTTTCATAAACATATAACCCATGAAATAGAAACAAGTTACATAAAAATATAAACCATGAAAGAGAAATAGGTTTCATAAATATATAACATGTGAAAGAGAAATGGGTTTCATAAATACCATTCCATCAAGTATAACCCATTTAGAGAAATAATATGAATGGAACCTTTAGATAATTTCCTAGAAAGGATTGAGTAACATAAAAAAGATTTCATCTTTGATGGAAAATAATTTTTAAATAACTTTAAAAAATATTTCTTAAGTAAAATATCCTTTCTTCATTGAAAAGGGACTTTTTAATGCATAAAACCATTTGAAAATCATTTTTTTACAAAATATCTTGAAAACTTATAAAGAAGACTTGAAATAATTTTGAAATCCATTTTCCTTGAAAATTTATAGAATAAGACTCAAAAAAATTAAAAAAATTATATGAAAACACTTTGAAAACTTTAAAAGAACTCTTGAAAATGTTTTGAAAACCATTTCATAGAAAATACCTTGAAAACATATAAAGAAATCTTGAAAAAAAATTAATTGAAAACTTATAAAAGAAAATTGAAAACAAAATTGAAAACAAATTCCCTATAAAATTATGTTTAAAATATTTTATTAAAAATTAACCTTTTAAACATGGAAAATAAGCTTCACAGAAGTTATGGTGGGTAAATCCATACATGTTGTATGAGGTAAAAATTATATTCCTTTTTCACGGTATAAAGGAAATAAAAATTCCTTGTTTGGAAAGTGAAAAGAAGATTCCTTTGAAAAAATAGGAAAAATAAAAAAGGGTAAAATTTTACTTTAATGATAATAGGATAATATTATAATATTCCTGGAAACCCTTTTTAGAAAACATGATTTTGAAGGAACTCTCATTTCCAACAGAAGAGATAGGTAAATTCAGACTTCATTAAAAACACTTTATTAACTATATTATGTACCAAAGAGATAAAAAATGGTACCAATATATTAATATATCATGAATAACTATATTATAATAAAATTCAGGAGTGTTCTTGAGATATGGATCATAATATTCCATCAAAGGAAACATAATCATAAAAAATCTTGAAAAGAGCTGTGATTGTTTCAATAAACTCTTACAACTTCGAAACCTTGAATCATACTCCCCATTTAAGAAAATTAAATTAAATGAATCTTAAAATATAATTAATATAAATATATTCATTATATAACATTTAAAATGAGTTATATACACCTCATTGAAAAAATATATATGTATAACATGGCATGTGTCTCAAAGAAGGAAAACTGAGACAAAATCATTTTACCGATTTGGTATCTTTTGAAACATAGTACCCATGAAATAAATATAATAAAATTGATATTTAAATACCCATAAATTTAATTATTATAAACATATAATACATCCATGTTCTGTATACATTCCATAAAAAATTAATGGGTGGTGAATAAAGCATGTATCTCACAGAAATAAAAAGTGTGACGAAATTCCCTTACCTTGTATCTTTACTCTTGTTGTACTCATTAAAACATCTTTTATAATAAATATAAATTTATTATACATATTTTACATAACCATATTATTATATCTAATACCATATATGTATTTATTATGACACTATATTAATTTCTTGTTTCAATGTCATGTTAAAGTTAAGCTTCGGGTAGTATTCACTTTGTTTTTCACTTGGGTCTTAATTTGTTATATCATTGGTCTTTATAATTATTTCATGATTTCCATATTGTAAAACATGATATTAATATCATTATATTAAGTGTATTTTTATTATAATAATTTATATAATATATAATTATGAAATGTAATACATCGTTCATGGAGACGGTAATTCGTAAGTACACTTAAATTTTGATTTCATTTTTTTTATTATCGTATTGAAAGAAACAATGTACATGAAATATATGTATATATATATATATATGTATATATATCATTATTATAGTATAATTATTATATAATATATATCATATAAGTTCACTAAACCCATCCTTAATACATTCCATGTAGTGTGTGAACGAATCACATTGCTTTGAGGGGCAGTAGTCCACACTTCCTCAAACAAAATTACCGTATTTACACCAAAAGGAAAGTAAAAATATATGTGTTTTAAAAGGAATAAAAAATATTAAAGTCATAATAAATTTAATATATGACATATATAATAATATTTTTCATCATAATTTCCACTATGATAGTCAGTAAAGGAAAAATGAGCAATCATCGTTTAGTGGGGAGGTAGTTCATCTTACACATAAATAGTATATTTTCTACCCATTAGATGGAGGTGCGTGTAAGTGTAGTTCTAACCATTATCATAAAAAATACTAGTAAATTTAAGATATATTTTTTTATAAAATAATGGAATAAAGTTAGTGGAAGGGGCTGATAAATAAAATAAAATAAAGGAGTTTGAGAGAAGATGTTACCTCTTAATCGGGTAACTCCTTTTGGTTTGTGCCAAAAGGATACCTTGGTTTGATTTCTTTCCAAGGGTAGGATTCTAGGAGAAATTTAGGGATGTCGAGAAGTGTATTGGGCATATATTTTTCAAACCTAATTTGTTTAAGAGGTGTTATAAATTTGGATAGGTGGTGGCCTTTTATAGGGAAGGAAAATGACTCACTTGAAATTTTTTAAAACAAGTTAGGTGTACACATGTTCTTACCTAAAACAAGTCACAAAAAACCAAAAAAATCAATAATGGATGGTCAATTTTTGAAATATGTCCATAAAATGGATTTTATACAAGTGGATAGGTCATTTGGTCCCTTAAGATTGAGGTTTAGTCCCTAATTAAGCTTAATTTGACCTTAGTCGTGGTGATTAATTTTAATCACGTTTACTAATATTTTTGGTAAAAAATTAACATGATATAGTTAGACTCTAAATATTATACTTATTATAATGTTTTATATGCATTTTTCTAAATTTAATTCACAAAAGTGGAAAAATTAAGATTAATACTAAGCCCACAGATGGGAGAAAATAAGAGGTTTTTAAAGTAAAAAAATGTTCAAAATTTTGCTAAGTTTTTATATTCAATTTAAAAGTTAAATTGATTATAATTAAATTAATTGTATTAATGGATTTATATTTGATATAATGTGACCTTAAAAAAATTAAAGTATAGTTTAACATTATTAATTATTTAAATGAAAAGGAATTTATTAACTAAAATGCAGTACTTTTCACTATTCATCAAAAATGAAGTATCTTAGAAAAATCCCAAAAATTCACCCTAACATAATTTTGGCATTATAAATTTAAAAATTAAGTTTATTTTATCAAATATAAATTCTGTGTCTAAATTTAATTTAATTTTTCTTTACATAAGGGCATGAAAAGTAGTTCATCTGAGAAAATAGTATTTTTAGACATATAAAGACTTTACAAAAAAAATAATATTTTTCTTTATCAATATATTTTATTTATAAAACCATTAAAAGGTATTTTAAAATTAGTTATTACTATTCATATTAATAATTTTTAATGGCTAGGTTATAACTAACTCGTTTAAATAATTATAACAATAAAATAATGTTTTGTAGAAACTAGGTATTGCATGTAACATACGCCAAGTTGGTGTTGCGTGTAGCACAAGAAAAAGTTAGTGTTGTGCGTAGTGTAAGCCAAGTTAGTGTTATGTGTAGTGAAATCCAAGTTGGTGTCATGTGAAAGGAATTTTTGACTTTGTGTTTTAATATATATATATATATATATATAACTATTTCTAGTGTCACGTGAAATGAAAAATATCAAAAATATAAATTAATTTGAAAAAAAAACATTTCAAAAAATCTAGGGGTGTTACATTCTACCCCCCTTAAAATGAATTTCTACCTAAAATTTGATCTAGGTTATCAAAGGTTAAATGCTTTAAAGTTCATTTCATAGAAACCCACATTGAAAAAATGAATACTAAAACTTCCTTTAATAATGGAAAGTTGGAACCAAAACGTTTACCCAAAGTAACATATAACTATGTTTCCACATAGGAGAACATAGTTTGGAAGTGAAAACATAGACATGGAATAGAAATCTTACCATCAATTTCTTATGTAGAGTGATAGAGAACATGGTTCGAAGAAAGTTAGCAATCACAAAGCCATAAATCTGCGATGAGCTTAGGGACAATATAATTCATCAAAAATGAAAGTTCCTGGACAAATTTTGTGGATTGAAGATCATTTTTTCTAAAGTTAGACAATTTTCCTAAAAAGATATACTTTCATGATTTTATGAAAACACCTTCGTTTTTATTTCATTGATCCACTTCAGCTCTTTCTCTAAAAAACAAGGTGAATATTTCATTCCTGAAGTACTAATAGATCACGATACCCATGATATGTCATCCTATCAGTTTTCATCAACACAAATTATTTTTAACAAGCTATCCAATATGCATAAATCCTTATATGTAATGATTTCACTTTAATCTTACTTAAATCATCTAAATTTTAACTTAAACATTCCATAAATGGTTAACCTTTTAACCCTTCCAAAATATAATCCACCCTTTATTCCTTAAATAAGCTCTTATCTTAAACCAAAAACATTTTTTTAAAAACTTGGGTCCATCCTTGTTCTGATAGAATATGAAATGTGATTTTATTATTCCATAATCCATATAGGGAAAGATAATCGCATTAAATCTCACCAAATAATGAACAATGATACTTTCATAGGGATTATTCATACAAAATCAAACATAAAATTCCCAACCAAGGAGAGACAAACAAGTAATTATTAATTATCTTGGTTCATTTCAACCATTCTGATCACATAAGATTTCCTTTTTTACTTTTTTTAGAGGTTTTTTTGGCTTATCATTCACATTAGTCCTTGGATTGGGAACTTTTTAGTGTAATGTCCAAACTCCATGAAATTGAAACACTAAAGTGTGGGAGGTGCATTTTGTGGATATTTCTCATTATTTGTATCATTATCTAACTTCCTCACATAAATTCAACATTCATACACTTTATGACCTTCCCTTACACACTTAAAACATTTAGTATTCCCCTTAAGACAATTCACTCTATGTTTATTCCCATAATTTTTGCATAAAGGAAGGCTCATTTTCTTTTCTCTATGGTTGTTAGATTTTCTTTTCAACTCCATCATCCTTTTCATGTTAAAACCATGATATTGATACACAACTCCAACCTTAATTTTTACATTTATAGAACATATAGCCACTTATTCATAGCTGATAAATTATAGTATAGATGAGGCCTTTCGAAGACTAGATTTCATACCACCAAATAATTGATCAATTTTTCTTTTAGGTTGAATGATAATACCTAAATAATACCTCACAAGCCTTGTAAAATTTTCCTCACAAGCACGAACACATTCATCATCCTTTTGCTTAATCTCTATGAATTAATTTTCCATATTCATATGATGAATCTGAGGAAATTACTTATTAAAAAATAAGTTTTTGAACTCATTCCAATCCATTTAGTCAATTCTGTCATGCTGCCTCATATTCTTGATTAGATTCCACCACTGATCTACTTCACCTTCTAACCAATAAATAGCCAGAATGACTTTCTCATGTTTTGAACATTGGAGAGTGGAAAATAACTTTTTAGGTGTACTAATACATTGTTTAGTAACAAGTGGATCATGAGACCCAATGAAATAAGGGTTACGTTTCCTCATGAAGGACTCAGTGGAATGTTGTTCCCTCCTTTTTCCATTTGGTAATCCAACATGGTTCATAGATTGAGAAATTTGGGTAATTATGTCAATGAGACTTTTCATTCCTCATCCCATATAATTTGGTCTCTCAAGAGGACAACCACTACATTTTCTGTTTCAAGCACCATTAATGTGGTTCCTTCGGGTTCCATCCATTGACTAAAACCAAAATCATATAGTAAGAAATAGTTATTAGAGTGAAGAACCACATAATCATGAAAACCACTTATATGATGTCTAACTTATGACACCTTTCTTAAACTATAAAACCTTAGGTTTATCCTAATATATTCATATCCAAAATCAATTTAAATCATTCATTATGGTTCATGAAGATTTTATGAATTCCCAAAGCATATCCCCTAGGAGTGTCAAACCAGGTATGCAGAAAGGCCCATTTTCATGTACCAGATTACCCTGAGTTAGGTCCAAAACATCTTTTCAGAGTTGTTACCCCTAGGTACATATGTTCCAGAGCCACATCCACTTATAGTATCCTGACATGGATGTATTTCTAGGAAACCACTCACTCTACCCTTTACCAAAATTCCAGGACATTTTCCTAAATGCTAATTCATCCTTATACTTATCCTTAAATACATCCCTATGCATATTCTTATAAATATACCTAGGGATATCAGTAAAGTTTTATCATCCTAGTTTACAAAGGTTGACTAAATGATTACTTTGATAACAACTATAGTGACCCGGGCTTAACATACATGGATATTATATCATTTTATATGAATATTGAGTACATTACAAAAATACATGCCCGAGGATCATAATAGTTTAGTGTATTTGGAAATTTGGAAAAAAATCCTCTAACCTGGTGAAAGATCTTCAACATCTCCCATAAAAATTTCCACCTTTAGTAATTCTACCTAAAACCTTTATTCATAACCTGGGTAAAGGAAAAATAATAAAGGGGTGAGATTAGATGATCAATAAGGGTAAATAAAGAAAATGTGTGAGAATAACATGAACAAAAGAGTATGGAACTTGAGCATAACATTTGAAGATCATACCCTACATATCAGATATCATAATAAATCTCACCTGTTCATAATACATAAATCATAAGTAAATAGTGAACATAATACATGAAATAATAATATAGTAATAGAACATGTAATTGTGAAAATCACATATGCATATAATAACCCTATCTCAAGGTTGCCTACGAAGGCCTTTGTAACATGTTAAGCTTGGGTTAATCACTTGTATACCTACTTCGGGCTTGTAATTCCCTTTCATATACCCTCTTGTTTTTATCTTGACATATCCTCCCATATACACTTATGTTTTGGTCTTGGGATTTCCTCCCACATACCCTCTTATTTTGGGTTTGGATTGTCCTCTAGTTTACCCTCTTATTTCAGGCTTGCGACGTCCTCATATGTACCCTCTTATTTCAGGCTAGGGATGTCCTCCCATATAACCTCTTGTTTTGGTCTTGAGATTCCCTCCCCTATACCCTATGAGCTTATAAAACATTTATAATTACAAAATTCCTTGTAGGGATATATAGTTCCAACCCTTGATATGGTAAAATCAGACATACATGTGCCACAAGATAATAAAATTTGCATCATACCATGACCTATAAAAAGATATGGGTTTCCTAAACATCATATCATAACCCATGGAATAAAATGGGTATGATAAAAATTTAATCATATCATAACCTATAAAAAATATATGGGTTTTATAAAAATTTCATCCTAGAATAACCCTTGAAAGGAAACAGGTTTCATATGAATTAAACTTGTAAAAGAGAAAGGGGTTTCCTAAAAATATTACTCGTGAAAGAGAAAAAGGTTTCATAAACATAAAACCCATGAATGAGAAATGGGTTTCATAAAAATATAACTCATGAAAGAGAAATGGTTTTCATAAACATATAACCCATGAAATAGAAACATGTTATATAAATACTATAAAGTCAAGCATAACCCATTCATATAAATAATATGAATGGAACCTTTAGATCATTTTCTAGAAATCCATGATTAAAAACAACATATTTCATCTTAGATGTAAAATAATTATGAAATATCTTTCAAAAACTTTTCTTCATGAAAATATCCTTTCTTATTTGAAAATGGATTTTTTAATGCATAAAACCATTTGAAAATCATTTTCCAAGAAAAAACCTTAAAAACTTATAAAGAATATTTAAAATCATTTTTTTAAAAATTTCCCTTGAAAACTTATAGAATAATCTTCAAAAAATTTAAAAGATTCTATAAAAAAACTTTTAAAACTTTACAAGAAATCTTGAAAACATTTTGAAAACCATTTCATCAAAAATAATTTGAAAAATTATAAAGAAAGATTGAAAACGTTTTGAAAACTTTTTTTCTTGAAAACTTGTGAAAGAGTATTGAAAATATTTTGAAAAAAAATTCCATGAAAATTACTTTCAAAAACATTTTCTTAAAAATTAACCTTTTAAACGTGTAAATTAATATTCACATAAATGACAGTGGGTAAATCTATACATGTCATATAAGGTAAAAAGAATATTCTTTTTGCATGGTATAAAGGTAAGAAAAATTACTTGTTCAGAAATCTATAAGAATATTCCTTTGAAAACATTGGTAAAATAAAAAAAGGGTAAAAAAATTTAATTATTATATGAGAATATTATAATATTCTTGGAAACCCTTTTTATAAAACATGCTTTTGAAGGAACATATATTTCTGATTGAAGCGAGAGGTAAATTTGGACTTCCTTAAAAAACTTTATTAATTGTCTTATGTACCAATGAGTGTAAAAAATGGTACCAATATATAAAGATATCATGAATAACATGAGTATAATAAAATTCATGAGTGTTCTTGAGAGATTTATCATAATATTTTATCAAAGGTGACATAATCATAAACAATCTCAAAAATCAATGATATTGTTTCAATAAACTCTTAGCACTTGGTAACATTGAAACATACACCCCATTTAAGAAAATAAAATAAAATTAAGATTAAAATATCATGAATAGAAATATATTTAGGATATATAATTTCAAATTCATTATATACACCTCATGAAAAAATATAGGTGTATAACATGGCTTGTGTCTCAAAGAAGGAAAATTGAGACAAAATCATTTTACCGGTTTGGTAACTCTTGAAACATAGTCCCCAAGAAAGAAATATAATCAAATGGATATGTAAATACCCATAAATTTAAGTATAAGAGTCATATAATACATCCACGGGTAGTATACACACCACACAAAAGGAATGGGTGGTGAATAAATCAAGTATCTCACAGAAATAAAAAGTGAGATGAAATCCCCTTACCTTGTGTCTTTACTCTCGCCATACTCATTCAAATCTCCTGTATAATAAATATAAATTTATTATAAATATTTTAAAGAACTTTATTATTATATATAATACCATATATTAATTTATTATGACATTATATTACATTCTTGTTAGCAATTTCATGTTAAGGTTACGCTTCGGGTAATATTTTATTTGTTTTTCGCTTATGTCTTAATTTGTTATATCATTGGTCCTTATACTTATATCATGATTTACAGAATGTAAAACATGATATAAATATAATTTTTATTCATTAAATATTATAATAATATATCTAATATAGAATTATGAAATGGAATACACCATTCATGGAGACGGTAAGTCGTATGTACATTTGAACGTCATTTCTATTTTTTTCATTGTCGTATTGAAAGAAACAAAGTAAATGACATATATGTATATATATGTATATATATAATTATTAAATTTGAATTATTTTATCATATATATCATATAATTTAACTAAATTCATCCTTAATACATTCCATTTATTGTTTTAATAAATCACATCACTTTGAGGGGGTGGTAGTCCACACTTCCTTAAACGAAATTATTGTTTTTACACCAAATGGAAAGTAAAAAAATATGTTATGTGAAAGGAATAAATAATATTAATTAAATAATAAATATAATATATGACATATATAAATATATTTTCCATCATAATTTCCACCATGATAGGTGGTAAAGGAAAAATAAGCAATCATCGTTTAGTGAGGTGGTAGTTCACAGTACACATAAACAGTATGTGTGTTACCCATTAGATAGAGGTGTGTGTAAGTGTAGTTCTAAAAATTAGCATAAAAACATACTATTATATTGAATATACTATTTTTTATACAATCATGGAATAAATATAGTGTATTTATTGGAGAAAGAAAATAAAATAAAGGATCTTGAGAGAAGATGTTACCTCTTAATCAGGTAACTCCTTTTGGTTTGGGCCAAAAGGATTCCTTGGATTGATTTATTCCAAATTATAGGCTTATATAAGTAAGGTAGGGATGTTTAGGATTGTATTTGTTAGATATTTTACGAACATAAGTGTTTTTAGAGGTGTGAAGAAGTGGTAGAGGTGGTGGCCTTTTATAGAGAAGGAAAAGGACTCACTTGGAATTGTTGAAAACAAGTTAGGTGTACACATGCTATTACCTAAAAAAGTCATAAAAAACCAAAAATAAATCAATAATGGAAGTTTTATGTCCTAAATATTTATATAAAATAGGTTTTTTACAAGTTTATAGGTCATTTAGGCCCCTAAGATTATGGTTGAGTCTCTAATTAATCTTAATTTGATCTTAATCATTGTTATTAATTTCAATCACTTTTACTAATATTTTTGGTAAAACCTTAACATTATATAATTAGAATAAAAATATTATACTGATTAAAATGGTTGATGTACATTTTTTAAAATTCAATTCAAATAATTGGAAAAATTAAGATTAATTCGAATCCCATAGACGTGACGAAATAACAGGTTTTTAAAGTAGAAAAATGTTCAAAAGTTTTTTAAGTTTTTATATTCAATTTAAAAGTGAAATTGATTATAATAACCTAAATTATATTAATATATGAATAATTTATATAATTGTTTCTTAAAACAAATTTAAAATATAATTTAACATTAATAATTAATTAAATGAAAAGGCGGTTATTAACTAAAATGCAGTATTTTTCACTATTTAACCAAAAAATGAAGTTTCTCAGAAAAATCCAAAAAATTTACCATAATCTAATTTCGACATTATGAATTAAAAGATGAAGTTTATTTTATCAAAATAAATTTTTATATATGTCTAAAATTAATTTTTTTTTCAACACAGAAGGACATGAAAAGCAGTTCATTTGAGAAAATAGTATTTTAAAACATATAAATACTTTGCAAAAAAATATATTTTTCATTGTCAATATGTTTTATTTATAAAAAACTATTATAAAAATATTTTAAAATTATATATTTCTATTCATATTACTAAGTTTTAATTTCTAGTTTATAACTAACTCATTTAAATAATTATAACAATAAAATGATGTTTTATAGAAACTCAGTATTACTTATAACATATGACAAGTCTGTGTTGCATGTATTGAAAGCTAAATTAATGTTATTTATAGAGAAATCCAAGTCAGTGTTTAGTGTTTCACAATCCAAGTTAGTGTCATGTGAAAAGAATTTTCTAATTCGTATTTTAATATATATATATATATATATATATATATAACTATTTCTAGTGTCACGTGTAATAAAAAATATCAAAAAGATAAATTAATTGGAAAAACATATTTCACAAAATCTCATGGTGTTACAAAGATTACTACTCTTAAGTCAAGTATTATTTAAAGAATGTTCTTTTGGAAGTTACTAACTATATATTTGAGTTTATCCATTAATTACATGATTAAAAGATATAACTTGAATAAGAATCTAGTGAAATGGGAATACATTGGATAAAAAAGTATCACGAGTGTAACACTCTCAAAAAAAATTTAAGCTAAGGAAGAATCCTTATTACTTTTCAATGAAATATTTTCCCTGATTGAAAAATGATTTAAAAGGAGAATTTATAAGTAATTTTTTATTAAGGAAGTTTGTAAAGAGAATAATCATAAACTAGTAAATAAATTTAAAGTTACCACTGATTTCAAGAGTTCACATTTGGAAATCAAGGCTAAAACAGTGAAAAATATTGAAAAAAAATTACAATATAAGGGTAAGTTACATGAATATCATATCTAAAAAACGGATAAATAATGGGAAGAGAGAATAAGTTTTGTTTATAATGATAAATATACTCTCTAATTAAAATGTTTTGAACTTAAGGTTAATCTAAGAAATCTGGGACAATTTCAACCTTTATCAATAAGGTGAAAAGAGTGCTTCCATGAAAGTTTCTAGTTTGAAAAATATCTCTCAACATTGTTTCTATAACTAATGATAAAAGTAAATACCACCTTATTTTCACATATTCTTTGTTTATTTTCATTTTGGAGGGAATTAAACTAGATGAAATTTAGGGGGAGTGAAATTAAATAGCTAACAAAATTATATATCTCATTAAAAATATAGATTTATAGTATTTACAAGAGATAAAGGTTCCATATATTTACCAAAGTTATTTGAATGATTTTTGAATTTCATACAACCAATAAAATTAAAGTGACCTGGATTTATATTTCTATATGTTGGGTATTATGAAAATAATGGTTCTAGATTATGATGGGTTTCAAAAAAACAAAATAATAGAACATGAAGACTCTATCATTAATAAGGTACATTGATCATACCCTCTTGTTCCTGTGAGAAAAAATCTAAATACAAAGAGGAGAAATTGATTGTTTGATAAAAAAGTGAAAAATGGAAGTTGGTTGGGTAGAAACATACTTTTGGGTTTGAATATTTTTAACCCATTTATTTTGACGGATACTGGAAACAAGTTGAATGAAAATATTTTAATAAAACCATGGAAGAAGATCTATTAAATGGTATCACATGATGAATTATTTATGAAAAAAATTGATGTATAAGTTATCCACTCTTTTTTTTTAACATCAATCATGGATCAAGTAGACTTACAGTTGATTAATGTATGACTCATTTAATTAAAAAGAGTGATTTCATCCTTCTATTGAGAATTCAAGGTTTACTTTCCATAAAGAGGAAGATAAAGGGGAGAATATGAAGTTTAATGCATCATGGTAAGAGGATATATTTACATTACCCAAAGGATATCTAAATAATGAGATGAATGAAACATTTAATTTATTTTAGATAAGGTTGAGAATAATATTGACTTTAGAATTAAAACTGGCATTGAAAACCGTTGGCAGCTCCTTGTGTAGAGTATGTTTGACACTCTATTATTTTAATTATCACAAAACATGATTCTTTTAATACTACTTATCTACATGTTTTATGATAGAATTTTATATGGTAAGACTATTTTTATCATAATTCAGAAAAGTTTTAGGATGAGGTATCGCTAAGATATCACACCATCAGACTATCATACCATTGGAATGAAGAATTAAAAAAAAGTGTGAGACATCACTGGTCGACATACCACCAGGAAGAGCTACCGTTAGGCTTGTTACCACCAAAGGAGCTACCACTAGGATAGGTTACCATCATGATTATTACCACCCGAATCTGAGTCACTACTAGTCTGAGATATCACTAGATATTGATTCACCACCATCTTCTTTCTACCATTGATGTCTGAGGAATTTTTCATGAATATCTCGATGCCTATTTTCTATTCAAGGATAATTAGAACAAGTATTCATGACATAGTGAAAGCTGATATAAGGATTGTGGATATTCCCCAACTAATGCTTCTATATATATGTAAAGGACATCTCTATCTCTCTCTCTCTCTTTTAATTTATACATATGACATATATAATGATCATTGACTGAAAAACATACAGAAAATTGTGAAATCAAAACTTTAAATTTGTACAATCTCATTCATTCATCTACTATGAATATCAATGACACAGAATCACAGAATCCATTACATAGATTGATTGAGATACTAACAGAGATAAACTATAACGTTCCTATATATTCCTATGATCCAATATTATGATAAAATTTTCAATAATGATGCTCAAATTCTTCACTAACACTGATCTGAGGACTTTAAACATTCTGAGCATATCAGACTGAGCACTACTATATTCTTTGTTGCTCTGGTTGTTTATTTTTTTCTTTTTAGTAGTGTGTTCTTACTATATTATTAAAAACACATTTCCTCTAGGACCTAACTAGATAATACTTCATATTCTCTCATTCCTTTACATTTATTTTCCCACAGTGTTTGTGGAATTGGTCCTTGTGTGGCATGTGTTATCTTTACTTCCCACGTATAACCATAGAAGAGGGTCTTTAGTCTAGAAATATTATAGTTAGTGTTTGTTTACATAATCTAGGTTTTGGATTTGTTTGATTATTATTATAATATTATTGGCAGCAAGTGATTTCTAAGAGGAGGGTGTTAAGTATCATCTTGAGACTAAACCTCTCATTTATTCCACTTGTTATTATATTTTTTTTCTTTATCTTATCTTAGATTGTTTTTAATCTATAAACAAAAAATATTACTTTGATAATTAATCTTAACTAGTGTTTATATTTTTTTTTATCTAAGTAAATTGATTTCAAAATCTAAGGTAATTTTGAACATTATTTTAACTAAGACATAATCACTCTTTGAGAAATCTTTTAAATGTACAGGTCTTATATTGATCTTCTATTTTGATTAATTGGCCAGTTTTTTTTATTAAGTGGATTTTATTTTAACTTAATATTTTAACAAAAAAAAATTAATGGGAACTCAATTAACCCCCTCTTGAGTTACTCACTCTGGCCAATATTTGGTAAAAAAGGGTTTTGTAAATTAACTTTTCAACTGTGATTTTAGTTTTATTCTAAAGATATTAAATTTCTGTCAATTATAAATTTTAGTTCTTTTTGGATAATAAATAATAGGTATTTTCAACCAACATACCACCTTATTTTAATGGTACAAATTATGTTCAATGGAAAATAAAAATAATAAGGCATTTAGAATGTATGTGTTTTAAAATTTGGGCTATAATAGAAGATCAATATGAAATACCACAAACTACTAAAATTACTTGGAGTGATGCTACAAAATATTCTTAAAATAATAACTGTAATGATATGAATGCTTTTTTTGTGCCTTGGGTGGTAATTAATTTAATATAATATCTACTTGAAAATATGATTTTGAAATATGAGATATCTTATATGTTTCACTTAAAGGGACTTAAAATGTCAAAGAAATAAGACTAAATACATATATAATTAAGTGTGATAATTTTAAAAGTAAATCTAATGTACCCATTTCTAATATTTATCTCAGGTTAAATGAAAATTTCAATACCATTCACTCACTTGGAAAATAAGTGATAGACAAAGATCAAGTGATGAGATTTCTCAAATTCTTACCAGATAGATGGAGATGAACATCTATGTCAATTAAAGAATCTTATGATGTGAGTAAATTACTTGTCAATGAATTGATAGTAAAGCCGATGATGTATGAAGAAGATATTAAAGCTAAAAATAGATAGATGAAGATTAACCAAAAGAAAGTTAGTAGCATCCAAAAATAATACCTCCAAAAAAAGATAAAAGGTACAAGTTGAAGATACCTATGAAGAAGAATCTTTTGATAACAGTGATGAAGAGATGGCCCATATGGATAGAAGATCCAAGAAATTATATAAGGAAAAAATTTCTTCAAGAAGTTTAATTTCAAAGGAAATTATGAAAACAAAGCAAAGTTGATAAAGGATTGTAAAAACGATGATACTCAAAATAAAATCACCTACTATGAAAGTAATAGTAAAATACACATTAAATCTAATTGTCCAAAATTGAAATATAAAAATAAGTATGAGGATAAGGACAGAATATTCAAAAAGTCCATGAAATCAACATGGTGTGCCTCCAAATATACCTCAAGTGATACAAACACTTATCAAGAAGATAAGTTTTATGGGGAAAATATGTGCTTTATGGCAAGCACATCAGAGGTAAAAAATATTCTTCCTTCTTCTCCTACTAATATTTCAATCATTTCTAAAAATAAAGAAAATAATTATATTGAGGAAATCATGACCAATTAAGATTTTTATAATTACTATATAATGTTGGAAGACACCTTTCATGATATGAAATATAAATATAAGTCACTTAATAAACAACATACTTTGATAGTAAATATTAAAACCAACCTTACCATTAAAAGAGAGAAAAATGACCAATTGTTGAAAGAGAACAATGAATTGAAATATTCAAATGAACATCTAAATAAATACATAGAAAAGTTTACCAATTTTAATAAATATTTAACTCAAATACTAGGAAATAAAGTTACTCCCAAGTATATAATTTTCATAGGTTATCAACTAGGATAGAGAAAAATTACAAAAACTGGATTTATGTGCAGTACCAGTTCTAAAAATTCATATACTTCCAATACCTACTCAATTGTACCTAATAAATTTTTTATTTCTAGAAGATTACAATCTATTTACAAGAAACCAAGTAAGCAATTATGGGTTCCAAGATCTCTTTTTACTAACATAACTAGACCCAAGAGGATTTAGGTACCAAAATCATTTTTGGCATAAACTTTGTTTTGTATGAAACCTATTTGAAAACCTCCGGAAAAATACTTTGGTACCTGGAGATTGGATGTTCGACACATATGTATGGTGAGTATTCAAACTTCAATTATTTGATCAAATTTTATGGTTTTCATGTCACTTTTGGTAACAATACTAAAGGGAAATTCATCAGCCATGGCCAAATCACTAATTCTAATTCAGTATTAATTTCTAAAGTTTTATATGTGTATGGTTTAAAATATAATATTATTATCATTTCTCAATTATTTGATGCTGTATTTTGTTTAAATTTGATAAAAATGTCTTTCGTGTTTTTAATGATAAAAATATTTTAATTTTTACTGCTTTAAGAAATGATAATATTTATTCTATTGATTTAAATTCATTATCTTCTAAAAATATTTCTTTCTTAAGTTCCTTTCACAAAGAATCTTGGATTTGGAATAAGATATTAGGCCATTGCAATAATCATTCACTTAGAAAGATAACTAGGAAGTTGTTAGTCAGAGATCTACCAAAGTTTGAATTCTCAAATGATAGAGTTTGTGATACCAACAAAAAAGGGAAACTTTATAAAATTTATTTTAAATATAAAAAGAAAGTCCCAACCTCTCATCCTCTAGAGTTAGTTCATATGGACCTATTTGAACCTTCTATATTTTCTAGTTTAAATGGAAATCATTATTTCTATTTCCATGTAGATGACTTCTCTAGATACACATGGGTATTCTTTCTACCTCACAAAAGTGAAGCATGTTCTTTCTTTATTAATTATTCCAAATCTATATAAAATATTAGTGGACTTAGAATAAATACCTTAAGAAGTGATCATGTTTGAGAATTTTAAAATCAATACTTTGAATCATTTTGTTCTCAAAATGGTTATAATAACAAATTTTATGCGCCTAGGACACCGCAACAAAATGGTGTGGTAGAAATAAGAAATAGAACTCTTCAAGATATATCCTAGAATATGCTACATGAGTATGACCTTTATATTTTCTTTTGGGAAGAGGTTGTTACACAGCCTATTATACTATAAATAGAGTACTAATTAGACCTCTCTTAAAAATAATACCTTATGAGTTTTGGAATAATAGAAATCCAAATTTAAATTACATTAGATTTTTTGGTCACAAATTCATCATTCTCAATACAAAGGATAATATGGAAAAAATTTCGTCCAAGAGTGATGAAAGAATTTTCCTTGGATATTCAAATTTCAATCAATCTTATAGAGTTTTTAATAAGAGAACCAAAAAAATTTAAGAGTTTGTTCACATTAAATTTGATTAAACCGGACCCAATGAACCTAATACTATCTTATAGAACCTTGAGTATGATCTTTAAACTCTAAATATCAATTATAAACCTTATAAAAGTTTTGTGAAACAATTAGGAAGTTAACCCATTGAACTAACAAAACCCTAACCTAAATATGATCTTGATACAACTAGCCCATCTTTTCAAAGGCATATTAGGACTCATAGAAACCACCCTTTAAATGCTATTATAGGAAATATAGATAGAGGTACACAAACTAGATCTTCACTTAGAAATAAAATTGAATACCAAGATTTCTTGTTGCATCTTGAACCTAATAACATTAATGATTCCATAAATGATGAGTTTTGGGTAGTAGCTATATAATATAAACTTAATCAATTTGAGAGAAATTTTGTTTTGAAACTTGTTTATAGACTCAAATACACCTTAATTATTGTCACTAAGTGGGTGTTTAGAACCAAGATTTATGAGTCATGCACTATAGTAAAAAACAAGGCTATATTAGTTGCACAAGATTATAATCATGAAGAAGGCGTTGATTATGAAGAAACCTTTTCACTTATAGCAAGACTTGAATCCATTCGAGTATTTCTTTCCTATGCAGCACATTTGGATTTCAAACTATATCAAATGGATTTTAAAAGTGAATTCTTAAATGTATTTATAATTGTGTATGTTGTTTTGAAAAAACCCACGTATTTCAAAATCCATATTTTCTAAATCATGTTTTTAAACTAACAAAAGCTTTATGTGGTTTAAAATAGGCTCCTAGATCTTGGTATGATAGGCTTACCTCTTTTTTTATTTCTAAAAGTTTTTCAACGGGTATAGCTAATCAAACTCTTTTTATACAAATAATTTTTAAAGATGTTTTAATAGTAAAAATATATATAGATGATATTATTTTTGGATCTACTAAAGATTCCCTTTGTACTTATTTTTCAAAACTAATGCAAAATAAATTTCAAATGAGTTTAATGGATGGAATCAAATTATTTCTTGGAATTTATATTTTTCAAAATAAATAAGGAATTGTATAAAATCAAAGTAAATATATTATATATGTTTTAAAACATTTTGGATTACATAACACTAAATGTAGGGATAATCTCATGAGTACCACCTATTAACTATATCTTGATGAAGTTGTGAAATCAGTAGATCAAACTAGTTACAGATGTATTATTGGTTGTCTTTTATACATAAATTCTAGTTAGCTAGATATTTTTTTTAGTGTGTGTATGTGTTCTTTATTTTGAGAAAATCAAAAAGAGTCACACTTATTAGCCATCAAAATAATTTTTAAATACCTCTAATATAAAACCAATTTAGGAACATTCTATTCAAGAGGACATGATTTTGATTTAGTAAGTTATTTAGATGTTGATTTTGGTGGTTGTAAGTTAGATATAAAATGAACATCAGGAACATGTAATCTCTTAGAAAAATATCTAGTATCATGGTGTAGTAATAAAAAACATTCTATTGCATTAACCACTGCTGAAGCTGAATACATAGCTGTAGGTAATTGTTGTGCACAAATATTTTGGATAAAACATTATTTACTATAATATGGTAACAATTTATACATGTGACTATAAATTGTGATAACACAAGTGTGATAAACATTTCCAGAAAATACAGTATCTCATTCTAGAACAAAGAACATTTGTGTAATACATCACTTTTTGAGAGATCATTATCAAAAAGGTATATAAATTTAGAATTTATTAGAACTTAACATTAGCTTATTGATATCTTCATAAAGCCTTTGAATTTTGAGAGATTAAACTAAATCAAACATGAATTAGGAATGAAAAGTTTTGGATTAAAGAGTCACCATTGATGAGTCGCTATTGATGAGTCACCATTGGCAAGTCAATATTGATTATTCACTATTGATGAGTCATCGTTGATGATTCATTGTTGGAAAGTCAAAATTGATGATTCACTATTGATAATTCACCATTGATGAGTTACCATTTATGAGTCATCATTGATGAGTCATTTTTGATGAGTCAACATTAATGAGTCATTGTTCCTTTTTTTACCATAGTTTTATTACTGTTGTTATCCTTTTTCCTAATTAAATTTTTATTGTTTTAAATTTATTATTATTTATTATTTGGAATCCTTAAATGATAAATCTCTCGGGCTAAATCACATCAATTCACTACCACTTAAACCCTTGAACTCTTGAAACTTTGTCTTCCTCTCAGACTGATCATCTTTACTTCCCCCCTTAAGCATTCAATTGATCTAAATGGCATGTGCAAAGTGAGTAGTAGAGTTGAATCCTAAAGATATGAGGCAATCCAATAAATGTAAAGTATCTACCAATATTTTGGATATTTTTTCATGGAACTCGAATCTGGAAAAATGGGTTGTCTAAGTAGAAAACTAAATTTATTTGAAATGAATTCCATCTAGAAATACACTGGTATTAAAAGTTATAAAAGATCGTAAATGGATGAATTGGTTCACATCAAATCATTGTGTGTATTATCTAAGGTTAGTATATGATTTTTATTATAATGATGAGTTTTTTTTTCAGAAATAAAGTGGATATGATAAAAAGTTTGATTGATATAGAAAAGATTTCTTTATCTTAAAAAGAATGGGTAAAGTGCTTAAATGTACCTCATAAAGGGGTATATGAGGATTTTCAATGAATTATTCCAAGTGATAGTGAAATATTAAAACACAAAGAGTAACTCCTATAGTTGATTGTAGATGTTACCCTAAGAAGACCTAAAGATACTGAACTCAATGGGGATTGTAAGCCGTTTTTTCAAGTTTTTATAGCATGTTTTGTGTCCTAGAAAGGGAGATTTCAATACCATGAAATATCAGGATTTTTACTTCTTATTTATGATTAAATAAGGGAAAATGATCAATCTATGAAAACAAAATTATGATTCATATGTATGATATGTGCAAGAAGATCTCAAGATTGAACTCCTTAATACATCTTAAGATGATATCTGCCATCTTAGATGCTAAGGGCTTCGTCAAAGAAGGATAAGGAGCTTAAGATAAGTTTAGTGGTTTTTTCTTATCAAAGACAATTTGTAAAAGGGTTAAAGTGAGCTAGAATCCCTGGAAAAAATTATGGGTAAGAGACATTGACAAATTTTATGATGATTTCAACCTTATTGATCATACAACCAGACCTAAGTACATGGTGGACCCTAGTCTTGAACCTGATGAGTTAGTTGAATACTCTGATGATGATTATGATAGTGAAAAGGTTGATAAAGCAATGGAAGAATAATAATAAGAAGATTTTTTAGTGGAAGTGGGAAGTGAACCAAAGATTCCAAAATCTCCTCCTAAATTCTTTGTTGGGTATGTTAGTTCACCAGGTTCTCTACCTACTCGAGAATATCTTTTAGATAAAAATGATGATGAGGAAACTAAATTATATAGAGAGTCTCAATTTAAAACATCTTCCTCTAAAACATCAATTGAGTAGAATGGTAATGATAATGGAAGTGATGAAAATGATTCTAAGGAAGAATGGAGATGATCCTTCTAATCATGATCATGAGATGGTTCAAATACATCCTTCATCACCAGTGGTGTTAAGTTCTCACAGGGATAATAATCAATATCAAGATACAAATATGTATGATTTAACTCATGTTACTACATAATATGTGGAAGATACTAGTTATGGGGAGAAGATTCCCAATATTTTTTATCAGTCAGAAAAAATGGAACAATTAGATATAGCAGATAACATACAGACAACTCATAAACCCACCCCTTATATACCTGATATTGGTAAATCCTCTCAAATACCCAAGGAGTCTCCAATTCTCCCTTATACAAGACCTAAATTTAGTTCTTTTTAAGAATGGTAAAGGTATCCTAGTTTTGTTACACATAGTTTGGATTATAGTTATTTGAATGATGAGCATAAAAATCTTGTTAGAAGAGAAGGATCCTTAGTGGATAAAATTGATCAAGATGGGGAGTTGCAACCTTTTACTCTCATTAAAAGATATAGATCATATGAGGATGAAGTCACTCATGATCACATATGTCATCTTTCTACTCAATTTTTTATACCCCCTAATGTTGTGACACAAGATGATTTAGAATATTTTCAACAAAATGTCAATTCTAATTTTAAATCCTTAAGAATGAATTTAATTTCATATTTTAAAAATGTCCTCAGCTCTCAAGACTCTCTAGTTTCTAGACTCAGTGAAGAAAGAACTAGTTATTTGTTTTAGTTAGTTATATATCATTTATAACCAACAGTAATATTTCATATTCAAGAGCTTCAAGTGGATTATAGAAGATTTTCTATATAATTAGAAAGTTTGAAAGCTTTAGTAGAGGGTCTAACATCCTTTTTTCATAACATTTGAGTTCTATTGCTCAGAAGTTGGAAAGAATGATTGTTGTTTCCTTTACATCATCTGAACCTCCACCTACTCCAGTAAAAATTGATAGAGATATGCTCAATAAGATTATTAGAGAAGATATCGTCAATGCTTTGGGTGATGTGAATAATCATGAGGAACAAATAAGAAAGATTCATCGTCATGTAGAGAACATCTATAAAATGATAAGGTATTATTCCAATAATCTCAGAACTAATAAGGACATCATCAAGAAAGAAATAAATTATTATTTTTCAAGGATTTATATAGAGAATGATATGTTTTATAACTTCAAATTTCTGGATGAAAATTGAGGTTTCCACTAGTGATAAGGGATTTCAAAGAAAAAGTGAGCCAACTGAAGGTTCTCACACTAGTTTTGCAGATATTCATGGAAGAAAAAAAGGATTTATTTTGTGCTATAAAATGGGAAGGTAATATAATTGTGGATTTTATCAATCTCATGAAACCCATATTACATGTCCATAGTACATATGTTATTTCAAGTGAGGAAATTCCTATGAAAACTGTTGATTAAACTACAACCATAGAGCTAGTTAGATACCATCCTATAGTAATTACTCAGTCTAATGGTTTTTTACATCCACCATTTCATCCTATGAGTTTATCACCAGTGGGTGAAATCAAGCACCTAAGGCCAATTCTTATTCATGAACTTCTTCCTTATGCCACAATATATTAATGTTATTCTAATTTATTTGTTCCTTTATTTTTCTTTTCGTTTTGATAATATCAAATGAGGATATCAAATGGAAATTTATTTTATAAACTTACATACATCTCTGATTATCTTTGTTTACTTCTTTAGTACATGTCTTATAAAATTACATGTTTTTTATCATCAAAAAGGGTAGAATGTTGACACCTCCATGTGTGGAGTATGTTTGACACTATCTTATTTTAATGATAACAAATCATGATTCTTTTAATAATAATGATCTACATGTTGTATGATATCATTTTATATTGTAATTTTGTTTTTATCATAATTTGGTTAAGTGTTAGGACGAGGCACCGCCAAGATATCACACTATCATACTGTCATACCACTGGACTAAATAATTGACAAAGTATGAGACATTGTTGGTTGACATACCTCCAAAATGATCTACCATCAGGTTTGTTACCACTAGAGGAGCAACTACCCAGATGAGTTACCGTCAGTCTTGTTACCGCCAGACTCTGAGTCACTTCCAGACTCTAAGTCACCACCAGTCTGATATATCACCAGATGTTGAGTCACCACTAGCTTCTTGATATCATTGTTTTCTGAGGACTTTTGATTTTATAGATCAAATAATACTTTCAATTCAAGGATAACTTGACCAAGTCTTCAGAAAATAGTCAAATCTAATCTGAGGATTGTGGATATTCTCCGACTAATACTGCTATATATACATGAAATAAATCACTCTCTCTATTTATACTTGATACGTACGACATATACAGCGATTACTAACTAAAAAAAATATAAAAATTGTGTAATAAAAAATGTGAATCTGTACAATCTCACGGATTCATCTACTATAAAGATAAACAACACAGAAGCACATAATACATTATAGAGATTGATTGAGATACTTAAAGATATCAACTATAACATTACTGCAAATTCCTATGATCCTCTATTATACTAAAATTTTCAATAATGAATCTCAAATTACTCACCAATATAGATCTAAGGACTTCAAACATTCTAATCATATCAGACTGGGCACTATTATATTATTTATTACTCTTTTTGTTTATTGTTTTTCTGTTGAGAAGTTTTTTGTTATTTTTAATCAAACACACAATGTCTCATGCACCTAATTGTAGAATACTTGATATTATCTCATTCCTTTAAATTTATTTTCCAATGGTGTTTTTGGAAGAGGTCCTTGTGTGGTTTGTGTTATCTTTACTTTCCACGTATAATTGTAGAAGAGGTTCATTAGTCTAGACAACTTGTAGCTATTTTTTGTTTACCTGATCCAGGTTATGGATTTATTTCATTATTATTCTAATCTTTTTTGCGGTAGTCGATTGCCAAGTGGAGGGGATTAAGTCTCATCTTGAGACTAAACCTCTTATTTATTCCTCTGTATTGTTTTTTTTATTTCTTTATCTTATCTTATATTGTTTTTAATATATAAAAAACTATTACTTTGATAATTAATATTAAATAGTGTTTATATTTTTTTTCTAATAAAATTTATTTCAAAAGCTAAGGTTATTCTGAACATTATTTTAATTAATACATAATCACTCTTTGAGAAATATTTTAAAAGTATAGATCATATATCGATATACTATTTTGATTAATTTCAAATTTTATTTTATTAAGGGGATTTTATTTTAACTTAATCTTTTGAAAGAAATTTTTATTGGGAACTCAATTCACCCCCCCCCCTCTTGAGTTACTCACTCCTACCAATAAAATCAAATCCGAATAGGGAGATTAAATATCCCAATTAGATTATGATGATGATTTTTTTATTTTTTATCAATGGGAAGTATATTCAATATGTGATAAATATTAAGTTGGATCTACCTACATGTTTTTTAAATGTTAAGCTTCCTGGAGAATTATTGGAATTTAATACTTTGAAACATAGGTAGAATTCAAACATATCGTCGGAGGATACACACTAAAGGTGTCCTAATTATATTTTAAGGTGTCTTAATTATATTTTAATGTGTCCTAATAATTACCTAGATGATACCAGATATTATGTATGAAATTAATAAATTGAATCCAATATGGTTATTTTTTAGTTGATATTTAGTGTGATTCCATGAAAAGTGTTGACTGTTTATTGAAGAACTATCAACTACAATTGAATGAAGTGTATAAGAATCAATCCATGGAGGATAAAGTATATATGGAAGTTATGAGGTGAGTTTAAAATATTGATCTGAAGTACATTAAAAATATATACTCATAGAATATATATTGTCATAAGATAAGGAGTTTGAAAGGTATGAGTCTTGAAAAAAGAGTGGCTAAAAATATTAGCAAATTCCTTGAAGTCTTGCTATATTTTGTAAGACTTTTGATTATTTTTTAAGGCTCTTGGAGATTAGTGTAATACTTTATAAAAAATATAATACTTTTCAGTCTTAGTGTAAGTTTCATTATATAGAGGGAAATTAATAAAGGGAAAATACCCAGTGTAATCATCATGTGAAAATTTTTAAGGGTTATCTTCGGGTTTTCAAAGGTCAATAGGGAAATCGATAAGATTTATTTTCAAAACCATATGATTCATTTACTCTTTTCAAAAGTTATTCTATATATAAAGTTGGATAATGGTATAAGACTCAGAATGTTTTATAAGAGAAACTTACTCTTATAAATAGATTAATGGATGATGTGTATGAGTCTATCAGTTAGTCAAATCAGATAAGTTGATGAATTTAGAAGTTATAATACCAAAAGATGAGCTATGGATGTTGAGTGAATTGTAAGATTAATCAACTATGATATTTATGAATACTATACTATTTAAAGTATTTTGAAGTTAGGTTGGATTATGATTCATTGTTCTTTTGAATTTATAGACATCATGATGATTTAATAGGATATTGTGATTAAAGATGAGTTCAATTTCATAAAGGTGAAAAGGGAAATAGAAGTTGTAAAGGTCGAATCTAAGCATCAAAATTTTTCTTATTGAGTTAATTAGAGAAAAGGAATTCGTAAAGCTAAGAAAGTTTTAGAGTTGAAAAAATATCATAGTGAATAAACATATAATTTACTTTATTTTGTAATGTTAAACAAGTTCAATATAATGAAAAGTTTAAGGTGAATAATAACTTTCGAGTGAAAAATAACAGGAATAAAAATATTATGAGAGTTTGGAAGGTAAATCGAGATGATAAAGTAACCAAATATGATAATTATCTAGTATTATCATGCACTAGAAGGTAGACCATCATAGAAGAAGAAATTAAGAAGGATGACACTGAGCACCATAAGATGAATCAGTTAATTATTCTAAAACCTTTAATTAATTAAAATATAAAAGTGTTAGAGTAATGAAATTAATATTTAATGAAAGACCAATGGAAGATAAAGCAGTGTTTGAGGATGAAGTCAAAATTATATGAGTTTTATTTGGAAGGTGGTTCATAGTGATAAATTTCCAAAGTCTATAAGATTGGAAATTATAAAGAGAAAAATATAAGGAGTTCCAAATGTGTTAAAGCTAGGTTGAATAAAACCTGAGGAATAGAATCTAATTTAGTTATAATTTATGGTTATCAGAAGCATATGTTGAAGATGAGATGTCATTAGACAAAGTTATAACAATGCTCTTGAGAAATGGAAGGTAATTTTTGGAGATTAAGAGCCAATTCATATAAAGTTCCTAAATTTTATGGCTATGTGAGTTTGAATTGTGTAGAGGAAGAGGCAGATCTGGCATGTGAATCAAAATAAAGTATATAGATTTTAGACAACCAAAATATGATATTTATTTTTAAAATATAATTTAAGTGAATTCAAAGTCAAGAGGACGATGCTGAGGTGGATGATCAAAGATGAAAATATCATGAGTGTAAATTCATGATTAATGATGAGATTTAAGGTAGTGGTGAATATTTTTTACTAGAAACTTAAACTCAAATATGTCTTGGTTAAGATGGATCTATTATAAGGAAGACAACAAGATTTACCCATGAAGAGTACAAGGTAGTTATAAATATGTTTTTGAAAGAGAGACATCATTTTTATCATAATCGCAAAGGTTTCAGTCATCATCTATGTTTTTCAGTATCACTAAGATCTACATGATTATATGATATTGGATATAAAGTGAGGAGATTTTATGCTATTGTTATGTTATGAAATATGGAGATAAGTGACTCTATAAGTGTGGGATAAACTAGAATATAAATTCTAAAGATTATTAGGGTAAATTTTTTAAGGATATGAGAACTGTATGTTCTGAAGCTTCTAAAGGATTTTTCTAAAAGTTAGAAAACTATAAGATGAAGATATAGAAATTAAATTTCTAGAAGATATAGTACATTTAATATGTACATACAATTGGATTGGAGTACTCTATGGTATTCAAATACCTATAGTGGGGAGGAAGATTTTAAAGTTGATGTAGTCAAATCCAAGAGAGGAAGGAAGATATTGTTCATTGGATGTTTGGGAGGACCCATTGTAAACTGATGGGAGCTAGTATTAAGAACTAATCGGGTGAAAATAATACCTGGAAGGATATAGAAGATACTTTTATAAATATATGTGGCATCCCACCTTTTTAATACATAACTTTTCATTACATTTTATATAGAGAGGATCTTTAAAGTCTAGTGTCTTGGAAATCAGGAACAATAAAACATAAATACAACATAAAACATTCTTCTAATACACTTTTAAGGCATGATATAAGATCATCATAAGTAAAAATACTTCCTTTCATATCCTGGAGACATACATCAAAGGAAAGGGTGAGTAGAAGGCCTAGTAAGGGTAAATAAGAAAATCTGTGTACTTGTGATATCAATAAGAACTTGAATAATAACATAAAGATATGAGCAATGGAAGTATATTAATATCATAATGAAAAGAACTTGAAACATAACTTGAATATTTGGCCACAATATTTCATTTAAACATTCATGAACATATCACCAAGGTCCATCCCCAAGGTGTCAAAAAAATTACCAAGGTTATTCACCAAGGTATCATGAAACTTGTCATCTCTAGAGAATAAATATTTACCTAATGCATTAGAGAACTATCAGGGTGCACCCTTAATATGTATTTACTTTCATGTTATACACATATATCATAACAAAACATTTCATAAATAACCCAAATAGAATCAAATAAATGGGTTTCGTGTCAAAATCAAGACATTTAAAAAGAGCTTGAAAATATGATCATTATGTCATTTATAACCCATGGAAAAGGAGTGAGGGTTATATGTATGTAAATTCCAGAATAAAATATATCATATATATATATATATATATATTTATGAACACCCATATAAACTAAATAGTTCTGTATATTCATATAAATAAAACAAGATAATTTATTGAGAGAAAGAGATAGAAATTTTGAGATGAAATTTCTACAGCATAACGACTATATAACATGGTTTTAGAAAATAATAAAAATAGTGAGGAAAAGGTTCTACAATACATGAATAGATAATTTTTTAGTATAGGGAAAAAATAAAAATAAATAAGATCATGGTGTGGACATTTGAATGACGCACCATATGAAAATAAAACATGAAAGGAAATAGAAAGTGCGATTTCTTTTACGAAAAATTCGGCAGCCTAATGGCGTCACTTAAAAATATAGAAAACAAATTGATGAGAGCAGAAAAGGTCTCTCAACAATTGTACATTAAAAGTACAGTAATTAGAACATATAAGAACATAACCTCAACATAAAGAGATAGAAATTACATGACAGAACATAAAGGAAGTCATGACTTAAAAGAGGAGGGTGAAAGGATCCCTTACCTTGAAGAGTAACTTAGAAAGCTTGAAGGTCAGGACCTTGGGAGGCTTGACGGAACCTTGGAATGAATCCTTGGAAGGTAAGGAGACCAGAAATTCGTTGATAAGTATTTTGAAATAAAAATAATGAGGAAGAGTCTTGGTATTTATAGGAGAAGTGAGGGGACAAGTCAATAATGGCCAAGGGACACCTCATCGGAGGTATTGGAAAAACCATGGGCTTTACCAAGGTATTTTCCCATGGTATTGGCCACTTGGGACACCTCATACCTTATCTTACTATTCATAAGTCGACCAGAGTTATTACATAATTATTACATCCTTAATGATGTCATTAAACACCTGAAACTAAAAACTGCATTTTCACCATTCACCAAAAATTCATTTTTTTCAGAAAAAATCCCCAAAAATCACCTTAACCTAATATCGATGCTCTAAATTGAAAAATTAACTCCATTTTATAAAAATAATTTTCTAGATATTTTTAATTTAATTTTTAATTAAAAAACACTATTCATCTGAAAAAACTAGTACTTGACTAATAATTTATGTAACAGTTATTTACCTATTTTATTGAATCACATTAATTAATCAAGATGTCTAAATTATATTAATACTTTCTTTAAGTGAGATTACTAATCCATTTGTTCAAATTAATAATCCTAAGCATAAAATCACTATTCATAATTTACTATTCACAAAAAGTTAAGTTGATCTTACTAGATTCTAAATTTCTTACTGAACACATTTCCAGAAGACCATTTTTTGAAAATCCTTACGCATCATTAATTATTTAAGGTTTACATAAATATTTTAAAATATCCCCTTTTTCCAAAATTCATCAATATGCATCTTATATTTATTCGAACATCTGAAAAAAACACAAACTTCACCATAGGAAGAAATCACAACTTTATTTATCTCAAGGATTACACAAAGTAGCTACGGTCTCGTTACATATCCCCTTATAACCCCATCATAGGACCTAAGTGTAAGGTGTGCTAGGGTGAGAGAATTTGAGGGTGGCTTGGCCAACATTGCTCGAGTAGTGATTTCTATAAGCTTGAACTTCTCCTGAAGGTGATTCTGCTCCAGCTTCACATGATGAAGTTTGGCTTGGGTTTGGTCCAGAGAAAAGCCCAGTGGTGCTACCTTCTTCCCAAGTTTCGTCATATGGGCTTTGATCGGCCCGAGACTACTGGATGAGGCCATCGAATCTTCTCTCTATATTAATTAACCAAGATCACTTGTATTTAGAGACAACAATCGCAACATTTAGTTTCCAATGGTCATATTGACCAATGGTCATATAACAGTCAAAACCCAATGGTCTCATTTTAATTATACTCACATCATTAATTAAATAATATAGTTTTGTTGAGTATAAACTAAAATAACTCTCAAAATTTAGGAAAAAAAATTAATTCAAAATTTTAGGTCGTTACATTTTTCCCCCTTAAGAAATTCCATCCTCGGAATTTTTAACTCGTACCCTCAGAAGAGAAAATGTGTGGGTACTTCTACCCGATATACTCCTCTGGTCACCACGTGGCTTCTTCACATTTGTGGTTCCTCCACAACACCTAAACAATGTGGGTAGTCTTGTTGCGTAGAACCTTGTCTCTATGATCCAAGATCTCCACTGGATGATCCTTATAAGAGAGGTCATGTTCCAGTTGTACCGCCTCTGGGTTTAGTACATGTGAAGGGTCAGGTATGTACTTTCTCAATAGGTATATGTGAAAGACATCATGAACTTGTTCTATATTTGGAGGAAGTGCAAGCCAATAGGCTACATCTCCCACGTGATCAAGGATTTCATAGGGGCCAATGTACCTAGGGTTGAGCTTCCCTTTCTTCCCAAACTTCATGACTCTCTTCCAAGGTAAAATAAGAAGAAAGACCTTGTCACCGACATCAAACTCCAAGTCCCTTCAACGATCGTCAATATAGCTCTTTTGTCGACTTTGAGCAGCCTTAATGTGTTGTTGGATGGCATGGACTTTTTTTATCATCTCTTTCATAAGATCAGGCCCAAGCATATTTCTCTCACCATCTTCATCCCAACAAGTAGGAGTTCTACATAGATTCCCATATAGAGCTTCATAGGGTTCCATTTGAATGCTCGAGTGGAAGCCGTTGTTGTAAGAGAACTAAAGTAAAGGGATATGTTTATCCCATCCACCTTTAAATTCCATTGAGCACGTTCCCAGCATTTCCTCGAGTGTTTGAATAGTCCTTTTAGACTGGCCATCAGTTTGGGGGTGATAAGCCTTACTAAAATTAAATTTAGTGCTCAGAGCATGTTAAATACTTCTCCAAAATTTTGATGTCAACCTTGGATCATGATCAAATATGATAGAAAGTGGAACTCCCTGTAGCCTTACCACTTTCTTCACGTAAATCTTGGCAGGTTGATCAAGAGAAAAATCTTCCCGAATGGAGATAAAATGGGCAATTTTGGTGAGACGGTCCACAATAACCCATATCGCATTGTTTCCTTTGGAAGTTCTCGGAAGACCAGTGACGAAGTCCATAGTAATATTGTCCCACTTCAATGCTGGTATGGGTAGTGGTTGCAATACCCCTTTAGTAAGTTGTTGCTTTGCCTTCACTTGCTGACATACTAGGCACCTTGAAGTGTAGTCATCAATCTCCCTTTTCATATTATCCCACCAATAATGATCACAAAGGTCCCTATAAATTTTTGTGCTTCCAGGATGTATAGAGAAAGTATAGATATGAGCTTCATATATCATCTCCTTCTTTATTTCTTGAATAGATGGAACACATAGTCTTGTACGAAATCTCAGTACACCTTCTTGATCAATATTAAACTCAGAAAACTTTCCATTCTTTACAGCCTCAAACTTCTCTTGTAACAAAGGATCTTCTTTCTGAGCCTTCTTGATCTTCTCTAGTAATGACGGTTGAAAAATCATTTGGGTTAGGGTTGATGATGTACCTTTCCTTATAATTCCCATGTCCATCTTTACTAGGTCATTGATCAAAGGATCTTTTTGAATCCTCATCATGGAAAGAAAAACTGGGTATTTCCTACTTAATGCATCAAAAACTTTGTTTTCTATTCTAGGGTGATAATGAATTAAACAATCATAATCTTTAAGAAGTTACAACCATCTCTTTTGTATCATGTTCAATTCCTTTTGTGTGAAAATATACTTCAAACTTTGATGGTCTGTGTATATATCACATTTCTCCCCATAAAGATAGTGCCTCCATATCTTCAGAGAAAAAACGACTATAGCCAGCTCCAGATCATGCATAGGATAATTCTGTTCATGAATCTTCAACTATCGAGATGGATAATCAATGACCTTGTCATTTTGCATGAGGATGCACCCAAGCCCTTTTAGAGATTCATCACTAAAAATAATGAATCCTTCTCCACTAGAGGGAAGAGTTAACATAGGTGCAGTAACCAATCTCCTCTTTATCTCTTGGAAACTTTCCTCACAATCCTTTGTCCAGATGAACTTGACCACTTTTCGAGTTAACTTGGTTAATGGATTAGAAAGTCATGAAAAGTTTTTCACAAACCTTCTATAATATCCTGCTAATCCAAGAAAACTATGAATCTCAGTTATTGTTGTAGGTTAAGGACACTTGTCTACAAAATTTGTCTTTTCAGGGTCAATTGTGATTCCTTCATTGGTTACAATGTTCCCTATGAAAGCGACTTGTTGTAACTAGAAATAACATTTACTGAACTTTCCAAAAATCCTCTCCTTCTGTAGAGTTTTAAAAATAACCCTCATATGATATTCATGCTCCTCGTGACATTTTGAATATATCATAATATCATCAATAAAAACTACCACAAAGTTATAAAGGTAGTCCTTAAAGATTCTATTCATAAAATCCATAAAAATATCATGTGCATTAGTCAGTCTAAAGGGCGTAACAAAAAACTCATAATGTCCATATCTTGATTGGAAGGAAGTTTTTGGAATATCTTCTTTCTTCACTCTCAATTGATGATAACCAGATCGAATATCAATCTTAGAGAAGAATTGAGCCCCATGAAGTTGGTTAAATAAGTCATCAATTCTTGGAAGAGGGTATTTGTTCTTCACTATATTCCCATTCAGTTCTCTATAATCAATTCATAGCTGCATTGATCCATCCTTCTACTTCACAAAGATAACAGGTGCTCCCCAAGGATACATACTTGGTCAGATCAACCCCTTCTCCAAAAAGAACTTAGAGTTATTTCTTTAATTCCTTCATCTCCACATTTTCCATCCTATATGGGGTCTTTGATATCGGATGAGATCTAGGTACGAGTTTGATGGAGAACTCTACCTCTCTTTCTGGGGGAGGTCTAGGAAAATCCCCCGGAAATACATCAACGTATTCCTGGATTATGGGGACATTTTTATCATCAAACTCTCATCCCCTTCTTCTTCTTCACCAATAAACTCCATAAAAAATGATATAGGGGGTTCTTTTAGACAAAGATGAGGTTGAGATATCTCTCCTTGGAAGATAACTATAGGTTTTCCATTCAAGACTACTGATATTTCCTTGCTTCTGCAATTGATCTTAGCATTATAATTTGAGAGCCATTTCATCCCTAGTATAATGTCGAATTCCAGAATGGGAATGACTACTAGATTTTCGATAAGATTGTTCTCACTAAATTAAATACTAGAGTTTCTAAACACTAACGATGCTTGGATAGTCCCACTAGTATTCTTCACTGAAAACTCTACATTTATAAATTCAGGGGTTGATTCTAAATTCCTTGAAATCTTGGAGGAAATAAAGGAATGCGTAGAACCAGAATCAAAAAAAGTACTTGATAGCTTTGAGAGGACAACAAGAGTACCTGCTACCACATCATTCAGAGCATCGACTTCATCTGTCGTGATAGAAAAGGCACCACCTTGATCCCTTAGCCTTTGCTGAGGCTGATGGTGGTTCCCCTCCACTACCGTTGGATTTGGACAGTGATTGGAAAAGTTCCCACGTTGTCCACAGTTGAAGCACTGGACATCAGGTAGGGCCTACACCATCTTCCCCTTATCGTTTGTGTTTGGAATTTGAGGTTTCACCTCACCATGACAATTCCTCACAATGTGGCCATCTCTTCCACACTTGTAGCACTTCCCACTCCCAAGAAGGCAGTTCCCCGAATGCGTATTCCCACATTTATTACATGTGGGATGTTTCACTTGCTTTCCTCCTCTTCCCTGATCAAAATTCCTCCCTAATCTGGGCTCCATCGATCTCTTCTTGTCGTTGTATTTATGAGACCACAGCATCTCACCAAACTCTAGCTCAACCTTCATCACACTCTGTACAATCTCCTTGTAGCTATCATAATCTCGGTTGGCTAGATTCTTCCGCAGATGAGGTCTTAGTCCATCGAAGAACCTATCAACCTTGCCATTTGGATCCATTACAAAGCTAGAGGTATATCGTGGAAGCCTTGTGAAGTTCATCTCATATCTTCCCACAGATTCATTCTCCTTCTGCTTCATCTCGAGAAACTCCTTCTCCATTCTTGTTCTCATGGAACGAGGGAAATACTTACTAAAAAAGATCCCTCTAAACTCTTTCCACTCCATAGCTTCAACTTCCACTCTTTGCCTCGTGTTTTTGATCAGTTCCCACCACTGACCAGCTTCTCCCTCTAAGCGATAGACAGTCAGGGTGACCTTCTCTTGCTCTAAACAACATATCATAGAAAAGATCTTATCTATGGAGCTGATCCATTGCTCAGCAATCAATGGGTCAGTCTATCCACTAAAGGTTGGTGGTCATTGGAGCATAAAGGATTCAACATAATGTTGTTCCCTTCGTGGTGAGATCGGCCTCTCATATTGATTCAAGTTATTACTCATAACTTGAGTCATTTGGTTAATCATTCTCATGAATGTTTCCATTCCGGATTCCATCAGAGGGTCATCAGCGCATGGTCCATTACAGTCACCATATGCACGGTTCATCCTATTGCCCGCCATTTTCTAAAAGAATAAAATCTTAGTGAGAAAATTGTTTCATTTTCGAATCTTTTAACTATAAAGGATTCTAGATCTTAAAACTTCTTTCTTAAACAATTATATTTCTCTATAATTATTTCATAATGATTCATAAAAAGCTTGTGATTAACCAAACATATCCCTAGGGAGTGTCGTAACCAAGAGTGCATCAAGGCCCGTTGTCATGCACCAATTCCCGTTCGAGTCTAGCTCAAAGCGGTGTTTTCGGGTTTTAACCCTATGTACATCTGTGCCAGATCCGCCTCTACCTGCTTGTATCCAGATAGGGATGTATTTTTTTGATAAACCACTTACTCAATACTCACCAAAATACCAGGAATTTTTCCCTATATTTAAACTTTTCTATAGGGTTCTTCATAAAGTTGTCATAGCCTAATTTCCATAAATAACTAAACTATCCTTTGATACCAATTGTGGCATCCTGCCTTTTTAATACATAACTTTTCATTACATTTTACATACAGAGGATCTTTAAAGTCTAGTGTCTTGGAAATCAAGAACAATAAAACTTGAATAAAACATGAAAATTTATTCTAATCCACTTGTAAGGCTTCATCATAAGATCATCCTAAGTATAAATACTTTCTTTCATATCTTGGAGACATACATAAAAGGAAAGGGTGAGCAGAAATCCCAGTAAGGGTAAACAAGGAAATCAGTGTACTTGTGATATCAATAAGAACTTGAATAACAACATAAAGATATGAGCAATGGAAGTATAGTCATAACATAATGAAAAGAACTTGAAACATAACTTGAATATGTGGCTACAATATTTAATTTATACATTCATGAACATATCACTAAGTTCCATCCCCAAGGTGTCATAATTACCATGGTTATTCACCAAGGTATCGTGAAACTTGTCATCTCTAGAGATTAAATCTTTACCCAATGCATTGGAGCACTATCAGGGCGCACCCTTAATATTTATTTTCTTTCATGTGATCCACATATAACATAACAAAACATTTCATAAATAACCCAAATAGAATCAAAGAAATGGGTTTCGTGTCAAAATCATGACATTTAAAAAGAGCTTGAAAATATAATCATTATGTCATTTATAACCCATGGAAAGGGAGTGAGGGTTATATGTATGTCAATTCCAGAATCAAATATATCATATTTATATATTTATGAACACCCATAGAAATTAAATAGTTCTAGATATTCATATAAATAAAAAAATATAATTTATTGAGAGAAAGAGATAGAAATTTTGAGATGAAATTTCTGTAGCATAACGGCTATATAACATGGTTTTAGAAAATAATAAAAAGAGAGGGGATACAGGTCTACCATCCATGAATGGATCATTTTGAAGTAGAGTGACAGAATAAAAATAAATAAGATCATGTTGTGGACATTTGAATGACACACCACATGAAAAGAAAACTTGAAAGGAAATAGAAAGTGCGATTTCTTTAACGAGAAATTCAGCAGCCTAACGGTGTCACTTAAAAATTCAGAAAACAAATTGATGATAGTAGAAAAAGTCTCTCAAAAATTATTCATGAAAATGACAGTGATGAGAACATATAATGACATACCCTCAACATAAATAGATGGATATTACAAGACACAACATAAAGGAAGTCATGACTTAAAAGAGGAGGTTGAAAGGATCCCTTACCTTGAAGAGTAACTTCAAAATCTTGAAGTTCGGGACCTTGAGAGGCTTGAGGGAACCTTGGAAGGACTCCTTGGGAGATAAGGAGACCAGAAATTCATTGAGGATGATTTTTAAATGAAAAGAATGAGGGAAAGGCTCGGTATTTATAGGATAAGTGAGGGGACAAGTCATTAATAGCCAAGGGACACCTCATCGGTGGTATTGGCACAACCATGGGCTTGAACATGGTATTTTCCCATGGTATTGGACACTTGGGACACATAATACCATATCTTACTATTCATAAGTTTACTAGAATTATAACACAATTATTATATCCTTAATGATGTCATTAAACACATGAAACTAAAAACTATATTTTCACTATTCACCAAAAATTCATTTTTTTCAGAAAAATCAATTTAACCTAATATCTATGCTTTGAATTAAAAAATTAACTCCATTTTATAAAAATATTTTTCTAAATATTTTTAATTTAATTTTTAATTAAAAACACTATTCACTCAAAAAAACTAGTACCAGACTAATAATTTCTGAAACAGTTATTTACCTATTTTATTGAATCACAATACTTAATCAAGGTGCCTAAATTATATTAATACTTTCTTTAAGTGAGATTACTAATCCATTTGGTCACATTACTAATCCTAAGTGTAAAATCACTATTCATAATTTACTATTCACATAAAGTTAAGTTGATCTTATTAGATTCTAAATTTCTTACTGAACACATTTCTAGAAGACCATTTTTTGAAAATCATTACACATCATTAATTTTTTAAGGTTTACATAAATATTTTAAAATATCCCCTTTTCGAAAATTCATCAATATACATCCTATATTTATTCAAACATCTGAAAAAAGAAAAAACTTCACCATAGGAAGAAATCACAGCTTTATTTATCTCAAGGATTACACAAAGTAGCTACGGTCTTGTTACATAGCCCCTTATAACCCCAGCATAGGACCTAAGTGTAAGGTGTGCTAAGGTGAGAGAATCTAAGGGTGGCTCGGCCAACATTGCATGAGTAGTTATTTCTATAAGCTTGAACTTCTCCCGAAGGTGATTCCGCTCCAGCTTCACACGATGAAGTTTGGATTGGGTTTGGTCCAGAGAAAAACCCAGTGGTGCTACCTCCTTCCCAAGTTTCATCAGATGGGATTCGATTGGCCTGAGACTACTGGATGAGGCCATCGAATCTTATTTATTTATTAATTAACCAATATCACTTGTATTTAGAGACAACAATCGCAACATTTAGTTTCCAACGGTTATATTGATCGATGGTCATATAATATTCGAAACCCAACGGTCTTATTTTAATTATACTCACATAATTAATTAAATAATATATTTTTGTTGAGTATAAACTAAAATAACACAAAAAAATTAGGAAACAAAATTTATTCAAAATTTACGGTTGTTACAAGATATCGTATTGTATTTAGTTGTATTATATAGTGAATATATATTTCTTAATATAATAAATGAATGAAACAAGAATTAGATACCCACTGAAGTTTCCAGTGGATCAAGTGGGTACACATAGAGGGGGTGAATTAGTGTACACAATTTTTTACCAATTTTATATTCTTCACTTCTACCCTCTTTAGTAATTTGAACCTATGAACTTGTTAGATTGAATGAATCCTACCTATTTACAAACACAATTTTACCACATGAAAGACAAAAGGTAAATTAAGAAAAACACATGGTATTTTATAAGGTTCACCCCCAATGTGGTTGACTACATCCTTACTGTGTTCGGGATGATCTAAGACACATATTCTCCACTAGAAATCAATCAAAAATTAAAATTGGGTTGGTCAGGTATCACCTAGAAACCATGGTGGGTAGGTATGAACATTTTCCCAAATTATACTGGTATATCATCAATGTTATTTATACTGGAATCCCACCAGTTTTTCAAAAACACAAAACTTAAAATAATGAGAAATATTACAAGAACTTCAAGCTTCCACTATAACACAAAACTGATTCTCCACTTAGAGCCACTAGAATAAACTGATTATGCACAAGATCACTTCAACTGAAACTCTTTAATTTCCCCTAAATATTATCAACAATGTTACATGAAATCTATATCAGTATACTCTTATAAATTATTAAATGTTATCACTTTCACTTAAATTCACAGTAATATCATAATGAACAACTATATATTTATCTACACATTGCAAGTTGTTTCTTCCTTTATTTACTAAAAAATATTACTTTATCTCAACTCAATTATTACACACATAAACATCATTTCTTCTTCATGCATGTATTTCTCATCATCATGTGAAGATATTTAATTCATGTAATTCTCCATATTATTTTTGTGTCCTCTTTATGAAATGACAAATCCACAACTCTATATATTCTTTTGATCTTCTTTATGGAAGTACACAATGCTACCATTCACACCCACTATATATAGTGTGTAATTATATGTGAGTACATTTGGTTTACCTTTGTACAAACCTAAATGGGTGTGATTTAATTTTTTTTAAGAAAATATCACAAATTCACCACTCATGCACATTATCTCACTTTCTTTCACACTTTACTTTGTTTGTGCATACATATTACCATATGTATCATACATGGTAAAAAAATCATGCATTTATATTATATTTTATGCATGAATATCAGTATATTCTTTCATTATATCCTTCATGCATTCAAAAAACAACATGAGTACCCTCTGTTTTCTTTGTGAAATTACGTGATACCACTTTATTATTCCTTTATACTACAATAATGATGTTAATCTAATTTTTAAATGAATTTATTGCAAAAACAGTATATGTAATACCACTAACCTTCTTCTTATTGCACAACAAGATAGTGTGGATCCTTCTCTTGGCTTGAACAATATTTTCTCTTTTACATATTTTCTCTTCATCTTCACATGAATGGATCATGCAAATATATCAATTTCGAAAAATATTGTATACACAAGTTCTCCATTATTCTTCAAAATAAAAAACTTAAACCGCATAACCGAGTTAGTTTGTGAGAATATCAGTTCATGGGATTTTTATGTGGAATCATTATGATAATGTTTATAATTTAACAAAAAGGGTCAAGTTCATAGAATTCACTTCACTAGATTCAGAGTGATTTTTATGCTCTATTTCTCTCTCAATAATCTCTCTTGGAGGAGTGATAAACTCACTGATACAAATAATATGCTCTCGTGTATTTATAGAGAACTATCCACCAACTCATTGCTCCAAAAAAATGGAGGTTCATCCACTTCTCCTGCTTAATTGATTTATTTCCCAAGTAATTCATCATGAGGTATAACTTTCACCAAAAAATATCATTTTATACAATTTGGTTTTTCATCAATTTGATCTTCTTTTACACATTCAATCATCATTTTATTATGAAACAATCATTTTTGAATTAAAATAATGATCAAAACTATTTGTAAGACTCACCTCGATAATTCAAATGGCACTTTGTGGAGAACTCGATGCACTATGCTCTTGAACAAAGGCATGGTAGAAGACAATACAAAGATTGATCAAATAGATTAGATTGATCAGATTGGATGGACTCTGTTCTGTCAAATTTTTAAACAAAAAAAACAATAATCGATTATATTTCCTTCATCGAATCAGCACCCAGCTCATCACTCCCTTATAATATTATCTGCATCCACAGTTCTCCAAAAATCAGTTACAGAACACTCCAATTATATGTGGGCACCACCCTATACTAAAACTCTCATCTGTGACCATGTATCACCACATAGTGGCTCTACGCTGCTCCCTAGTTCCTCCAGGAACACCAATCATTTCTCTTTACTCCCTTCTGGCTAGCTTGTCTAGGGTTTTTCCTAGTGCCCACCTTATCAGTGCTACACCAAGATCCCTTATCTAGTTGTATGGTTGGGTAATATTTTTTAATAGAGGCCAACATAAATGAGTTTTAAAAACATAAATACTATACCATTCAAATGCACTAAAATTAATTCAAATCCAAAACTCAAATGGTGCAGACAATTTTTCATCTTAACGTAACCAACACATGTCTTCGAGCTTAATTTCAGCTCAATAATCGTCACATTTGAATGTTTCTTCCCTTGAAGCAAATCTACCAATTAAAATGTTATTCCCAATTTATGAATACTTATCAAGAACAATTAAATATAATAACCTGTGTACTTTAATCATTGTAACATTGACTATTCATCAAAAAAATTATATTGAAAATAATTACAACACAAATATTACTTTAATAAATTTGGGTTTTTTAATCTCCCACTTTGGATTTATTGTCAATACCCATTTCACATCCAATGTCAATTTTTTATTCTCCACCTTACTTGACATTGAAACAAAAGATATAATTCTGGGAAATAATTCAACTTATCTTATTCTATAATAACTAAATTTCTTCTTGCCTTCAATCTATTCATCTCATAAGATATTCCACTTGAAAGAAATTCAAATTGAACTGCTTGAGAGAAGGCAAGAATCAAATTCATTAAAGAAATGAGTTAGTAATTAATTATCTCCAATTATATATCAGATAACTCATTGTAAAAAACAAGAGTGATCAATAGAGACAACTAAGATGCCAATAAATTGTTCAAAATATGATGTCGGCATCTAAATCTTCTTTCAGGGGTTGTTAAAAATCTATTCAACTAATCTCATACATTCATCTTGAAAAACAAATTACAATCATTCAACTACAATAATTTACCTCCCCTTTATCAGTCCATTTTACTTTTTCAATCGACTTATCAGTTTATCCTCTTCAGATTCATAATTTTCATTCATAAAGAGATATGAGAACATACCTTTTTAATTACAAGATTCAATTTCTAGGATTTTGAATTATCATATAAATACCTTACCATAACTTAAAATATTCAATGATACTAGTTAAGATTTTAAACTCTAGAAATTATTTATATTTTCTCACTTTAGTTGGATAAGATTCATCCATTTTCTTCATCATGATTATATTTTTTCAGTAATGATCTTCAAGAACAATTTTAACAGCAATTGAAATAAAGAAATCCATGATGAATAGATCCTTGAACATTGTATAATATTTCCATAGCACCCATATCTTCAGGAATCCCCTTAAATATATTTCTCACCTTCAATTACATGCATAAAAGATACAAATACAAAATATAAATGGGAATAATGTGGTTCTTAAATGATTTTTTGTTTAGAGAAATTGGCATGAAATTTATTTCCAACCCATAAACTCCTTTCAATTCTGCTCCAGATTTATGAAAACTCATCATGTTTGTTCATTTTTTGACTGTCCAAATTTTATCATTTAATGGAAGAATGGACTTCTTGATTTCTCCAGCTTTCATATTAGATGTAATAGGCTTCTTCACATTAGTAAGTAGTGTACTTTCATTTTTTTGTTCCTTATCCAACTTTTTATCCAATTCTAGCTACTCTATCCAAATGACTCATAATTATTTTGGTATATTCCAAGACCCATTATTGTGTGTATAATACTTCTTCATAGTAGAATTATTAACATAAGAATCCATTGGTGATTTTCCTTTTTTCTTTAATAGTTCTATTTGTTCAGGAAACCATGTCATACATTTTTCAGTAATATGCCCTAACATTCTTCACCTTCTACATATATTTCCTATAATCATAGGGTTATCCTTTTTAGACAACATCTCATGATTTTTACTCACCAAATAAAACCTTTTATTTGATTCTGAGATTAATTTATTATTTTTATTCTGTTTTCTTCCTCAAACATTGGTGTTTATAACCTGTTTGAAAAGGTCCATTATATGGCCTTTTCTTCTACAGTTGAAGCATATTTTCATTGGTGAGACATTCATTTCATTATTATTGGTGTAGCATGCTTCATAGTTTTTTTAACTTTATTCTCTTTATTATACCCCAAGTAAGAATTTTCTATTTTTATTGTTTTCCTCTACTTTTGTTTTGTTCTTTTCTTCATATCAGTAAATGCACCATATATAGTTGGTACATACCAGTACTCATCATAACTATGACCACTTCTGTTTCAAAAATCACATAATTCTTAAAGACGCTCAAATATATTCTTGATAGATATATTCTTCTTCATCTATGAATTATGCTTCAACTATGTAGTATTACTCTTTATATTTAATATGATCCTCCTTAATATCGACCTTTCATAATTATCATGTACAGAAAAATTATTCCAATAATCAATGTCTTAATGCCAAAATTTTCAATAATAAGAAAAATTGCTAACAAATATTTATTTATTCTTTTTTTCTACAATATGGATAGATTTAACATCTATTTTTCTTTTGGATAATATGATTCTTTATTTGAGATATTTGTAGGAAACAAGAATTACTACTCTTCTTCATATTCAAATTTGATGAGATAGTGAATTTTTCATTAGTCTTCTTCACCCATATTTGACCAAAATTATTTTTGGAACTTTTACTTGTAGATGAAATAGTATTAGTACAAAAAAACCTATTGAAAAAGGGTTACCTATTTCAATGAGCATGCAACAGATTTATCATTAGATAATATTAAGCTCTTTTTTCCATTGAATGAGTCTTTTCAGAAGTAAGACTATTTTTATAATTACTCTAAGAATCCTTTTTGATCCTATCATTTTGTGAAGATTCATCTTGGGAATTCCTTAGATTTCTAAACGTTTCCTCCAACTCAAAACACTTCATATTTAAAGAGTTCTTCTGTTATTCTAGTGATTTCACCATATCTTCAAATTTTTTTTGGCAAGTTTATAGTTGTGTTTCCTTTAGATTTTTCAAATTAACTTCCATTTCAAGACACTTCCTATTAAGGAAATTTTTCTCATCCTCAAAAACTTTCAGTTTGTCTTCTCATTGACTCTTAATTTTCTAAAATTGATCATCATTCATTTGATTTTACACCAGTGTATAATTATTAAACTCATTAATTCTATTTTTATTAAACTCTAGTTGGGATTATTTAAAATTCATAGAGGTTCTTCATAGTTTCTCTAACGCACAGATCACTTCTGTGTGTATAATCTCAATCACCTCTTTCTGACAATTAGTCCTTTTTAATTAATCTTAAATCAAATTGAATCTTTTGTTATAGTGTAATATTTAATTTTCTTTTGATTCTTTAGAAATTATGAATGTATCAACCTTGTCTTTAATTAAAAACTGAGAGTTCTTTATACTCATGGTATCTTTATAATATTATTTAAGTTTATGAAACATCTTGGTAAGGATCTTCTGAGTTGTTTCTTTATCACATGCATTTCTTTGTGATTATTCTTCAACATAGTATAAATTTTCATTGAAAAGTGATACATTTTCTTTATTGGATTCAATAATTTTAGTGAGAAGTTTAAATTTTGAAAATTCTTTACCAATGTTTTCTCCATATCCTCAAATTATTTTTCAAGATGTAATTTTTCATCATATAGTCCCTTAATAAAAGTAAATATATAAGTGAAAAAATTGGTAATAAAATTCTTCAGACAATCTTTAATTTCTAAATAAAAATCACTGAGTGATTCAATAAATTATTTTTCATCACTGCTTAAATTATACTCATAAAATATCCTTATCAACTGATTTAACATACACATCTAAGAGAATACCACTCTTAATACACTCAGTTTATTGTGTACCCTCTTTCTTCTTAAAATTATTTCTTATATTTCTTACATATTTATTTTATCTATTATTCAAAGTTTTTATAGAAACCTCCTTGTTGGAACGAATAGAGATAGGAACTGAACTTCCCATTTGAGGAAACTCTATTACATCCTCAAATTCAAATCTGCACTTCATATGTTTCTGATACAAATAACTAGGACAATAAGGTAGAACCAATCATAGGTTTAACATTTTATCTAATAACAATTCAAGTGTCTAGGGGATTATGTAGGTGAACTGAGAATGGGGTGAATCAGTGTACAAATTTTTTTACCAATTTTATTTTCTTCACGTCTAACCTATTTAATAATCCAAACCTTTGTACTTGTCAGAGTAAATGAGTATTCCATTTTTACAAGAAAAAAATTATACCACATGAAATCAATAATGTAAATAAATCAAATTACATGGTATTTTTACAAGGTTTACCCATGATTTGGGTGACTACATTCTTTCGGTGTTCAGTATGATCTGAGACACATATTCTCTACAAGAAACCAATCAACAATTACAACTGGGTTGGTCAGGTATCGCCCTAAAACCATGGTTTTTAGGTATGAACCTTTTCCCAAATTATATTGTTATCCCACCAATGTTCTTTATACTATAATCCCACCAGTGTTTTACAAACACAACACTTAACAATTGAGAAATATCACAAGAACTTAAAACTACCAATGAAAAACAAAAATGATCTTCCTCTTCAAGATACTGGATTAAAGTGATTTTATACTTTCTCACTTTAATTTAAATTCTTCAACTGCCATTTAATATAATCAATAACACTACATTCAATTCATCTTTGTATAATCTTGTAAATTATTAGAAGTTATCACTTCTACTTCAATTCACAGTAATATCATAATGAACAACTGTATGTTTATCTACACACTTCAAGTTGTTTCTTCCTTGCTTTACTATAAAATATTACTTCATATCAACTCAATTATTACACATTTCTACATCATATGTTCTTCATGTATGTATTTATCATCATCACATTCAAATATTTAATTCATGTAATTCTCTACACTATTTTTATGTCTTCTTTGTGCAATAACAAATCCAAAACTCTATGCATTATTTTTTTCTTCTTTATACAAGTACAAAATTCCACCATGCACACACACTATATATATAGCGTGGCCTTCTATGTGAGTGTCTTTGGTATTCCATTTTACACCCCTGAATAGGTGTGAGTGCAATTTTTTTTAATAAAATCTCACAAATCCACCATGCATACACACTATCTTTCATGATTTCACACTTCACTTTGTCCATGCATACATATTATCATATGTATCATGCATGGTCTAAAAATAATGAATATATATTCTATTTTATGCATGTTTCTCACTTTATGACTTTATTATATCCTTCATTCATACAAAAAACATGATTACCCTCTATTTTCTTTTTGTAATTGTGTGATACCACTTTGTTGTTCCTTTGTACTACAAGTGTGATGCTACTGTAATTTTGAAATGTATGTATCACATAAATAGTATATGAGATATCAATTCCTTTCTTCTCATCATGAAACAAGATAGTGTGGATACTTATCTTCATGTGAACAAGCTTCACTCCTTAACATATTTTCACTTCATCTTTGCATGAATATATCATGTGAAGATATCACTTTCATAAAATATAGTATACATGGGTTCTACATTCTCCTTCTCAATACAAAATTAAGTGGTGTAACTGGGTTAGTTCATGAGAATGTTAGTTCATGAGAATATTACACAAAATCATATTTTGAATGTGTAGAATGTAACAAAAAAAATTCAAGAACATAAAACACGCTTCAAAAGATTCAGAGTGCTTTTCCTATGATGTTTCTCTCCCAATAATCTCTCTTGGATGAGTGATAAACTCACTGCTGAAACTGAGAACTTCTTGAGTATTTATTAAGAACTATCCACCAAATAATTACTACAAAAGACAAAAATGGACACATATTTCTCCTAATTAAGCACTTTTTGTCTCAAGTTACACATCATGTTTTATGATCATCATTGAAAGTATCATTTAGTCCAATTAGGTTTTTCTTCATTTTGATCTTATTTTACACATAAAATTAGTATTTTATGATGAAACTATCATTTTTGAATAAATATAATGATCAAAAACTATTTGGAATCCTCAACTCAATAATTCAAATGGAACTGCATAGAGAACTCGATGCACTATACTCTCAAAAAAAGGAAAGGTAGATGATGATATATAAGAGTAATCGAATGGATCTGATTGAATGGATCAGATAGCCTCTTTTATATTCAAGTTTTAAACAGAGCAACAATAATTTATTGATTTTATCTCCCACATTGAATTGACACATAGTTCCTTGATCTCTTATAATACAAGCTACATCCACATCACTCTAGAAATCGGTTACTGGTCACTCTCATTATATGTTGGCACCGCCCCGTGTCAGCACTCTCGTCTGCGAATGTGCCAACCTACATGGTGGATCCACAATTATCCCCTACACTTACAAGTATTCCAAGTATGTCTCTCATCTCCCTTATATCCACCTTGGCTAGGGTTGATCCTAGTGCCCACCTTAGTAGTGGTGCACCTGGATCCCTTAGCTAGTTGGATGTCTGAGAAATATTTTTTAATAGAGGCCAGCATAAATGAGTTATCCAAACATATATACTATTCCATTCCAATCCACTAAAAATAATTCAACTCCAAAACTCAAATGGTATGGACAATTTTCCATATAAACATAATCAACACATGTCTTTGAACTTAATTCTAGCTCAGATTTTGTCACATTTGAATGTTTCTTCACTTGAAGAGACTTTACCAATTAAAACATTCTTTCTAATTTATGAATACTTATCAAGAACAATTAAATGGAATAACCTACATACATAAATAACTGTAACATTTCATTTTCATCAAAAAAAACTATATTCACAATAATTACAACACAAATATTTATTTAATTAATTTGGGTTCTTCACCCACATTGGGAACAAACTATGTAAATACTGTGTACTACACTCTATTTTATTTCTATAATTTTATGTGGTGTGAATGTGTGTTGTGAATGATTAAATAGAACCATAAATATTAACCAATATAGAAGTTTGATCAATTTAAAATCAGTTAAAATTTTAAGTTTTATGGAATCAGTAAAACTAGTATGCACTAATTCACCCCCCACCCCTCAGCAGGGCTGCATGATCCACTAGGAACTTTAGTAAATTGTTACAATAATATTTGAAAAACATATCTTTAAATAAATTATGGAAGACTTTAAATATATATAAGACTCTATATAGATCCTCATTTTACTATAATCACCTTTTTAAGATATTATTCAACTATAATTCCTTAAAGATCCTATATATTTTACAAAGATCATTCATTACTTCCACTTTAAAAACTTACCACTAGATTATTCTTAAAAAAAGAATGCATGTATTTATAAACTAATTATAGAAGCTTTTTGACTAAACCTTTATCTCTAAAGGTTTCTATTTTAAAAAATTAATAAGTATGTTAAAATTCCTAAGTGTTTAATCTCCTAAGAGTTTAAACGTACTTCTACATATATACTTGAAATTTAATTTTAGTTTTAATTGAAAAAGAATTATATTTCCACAATTAGATATTATTGAGTCTTATATTTTATATTTATAATTGATTAATGATATTGGATATCTATGATTCATGTATTACTGAACTATTTGTTAATTATGGAATATTATAACAATATTCATTTCAATCATGAAATATTGTCTAATTGTGTCTAGAACTGGATAGTGAGATATTTTTTTATAAATATTCAATAAAAAAATTAGTTTAACTAGAATCAATCCACTTAGTAACCTGAAGTGGTGTGCTTATCATTTTTGATATAGGATTCATTCTCTTTCATCTACTCCGAGAGTTCACCTTACTTCTTGTAATGCCTCTACACTTCCTTGGTTCTTTTATTTTAATAAAGATATTTGAATTTCATATTGTATTTAATACCCAAGAAGTGAAACATATATATTACATGAAATTATTAACATACCTAAAGTATAATCTTCTACTTGTCACTTATTTAATTCATTACAGTTCCTTATATAGTAATCTTTTCTACCACATGATAAGAAGATAAATTCCTATTCACTACCCTCCTTTTAAATCTTGTGTCTCTTTGAAGTAAATTGTAAGGGATCCAATTTATTTGATCTTATCCTGGGATTTTTATACTTTTATTTCACATCATTCACTATAATGGGTGAGGAACTATGTTTCCAAAATTTGTATCTTTTTGGAAAATCATAGTTCAAAGATTCCTGAGTGGCTTTTCCATATTATTATTATTGTAATTATTGATGAATAATGAGAATATTTGGGGTAAGGATGATAATATTAGAATAATGGAAAATGTATTATCCTTATGGAAGCTCAAATTTACTACCTGATCAATATACTTCAATATATTGAATACAATATCAATATCTAGGTATCTATCTTCTAATTTATACTTATATAGTGTAGTAGAAATATTATTTATCTTATGTATCTCTTTCTCCTTTTATAGTTATAAGAAATGAGTTATCATGATGTATGAATCCATACCATTATTTTTAATCTCCAACTCTATATATATCTATCTAATAACATGATGTAATATAAATTTGAAGAATCCTCCATCTATCTCCTCTAATAATCCTTTTCACTTTTTCTCTCTCACTGGGGTGGATGATCAGGAATAAGATATTCTAGAATATAGTGTAAATTTTCCTATTGTAGTGTAGTATAAAAGATACTATAACACTCTTGGAAATTTGTGTAAGTGATGAAATGTTCTTTGTCCAAGAATAATCACAGTGTTATCACAGGTTTTCTTTCCATTTTCTGTAATAAATAAAATCATATTTTAGTAATTTATCTTGACTACCAATTATATATAATAAATTATTTTTTTAGTATCCCACTATTTTATAAAATTCAAATATTACTCTCCATTATATTTATAATTTCCTATCACATATATATTCTAGATAAAATTATCCATATTCTCCTTCATATACTCTAAATGAGGTCCTACAGAATTATTTGAAGGTATTTAAGTAAGTGTTCTTTATAACTGAATTAACTCATAGTTCCTTGATCTGTTGAGTGGAATCCCCAATACTAAAATCATAAAATTTGATTTCCTTAATGATTGACTCCATGTTACTATCAATCATGATAAGGAAATCAACACTTGATGATAACTAGGTTAAGTTGACCAAAAACTCTCATTAAAACTCCTTGATAATTTAGAGAACACTAACAAGGTCTTGATAAGTACATTGAACTATGGTTGTATTCTAAATCAAGTAATAGATTTTTATTATTGCCTTAATATTTTTCTTAATGGATTTTTTTATCCTATGTGTAATTATTCTATATTTTAAAATTAAAATTCTTATTAATGTTACATAGATTCAACATAATTAATTAACCATGCCTGCTGAAATATTTATGTATAATAAATTTATTTTATTTAATCTTCTATTCTTTTTATTTATTTAATTTATGTGATCACTTCTAATCATCAAATAAAAATGTATCACATAAATAAAGAACTATTCACTTGAAAAATAAAATAAATAAGTGATATAATCATGATATTTTAACTATTGGTGGGTCTTTTGAGTGAAGGATAAACTAACTTTAAGCCAAGAAACAAACTTATTGAGATTTAGATGATACCAATCTCTTGTTGCATCATTCCTCTATTAACCTATGTATCTCCTTGGTTGGTTCTGACTCAACTTAGTTCATGAAATGTCTCCTCTTATTAGGTGGTGTATCCTTTAAAAATTCTTACTCACTCATAGGTGATGGTAATCAAGGGTTTATGGTTACATAAAACAAACTTTAGACACACAAGACCTTATATAATAAACAATGTGGGAATGATTCACAAATCATTATATTTAATATAACAATAAATTTATCACAAAAACCATGTAATAAATAATTAAATTAAATAGAAACTCAACATATAAAATGGTCATTCAAGATCATGATCATTCGAAACATGAAATGACTATGCAAGAAACTTGATAAAATTCATTTCAATTTATTTTCTATTAAGTTAAATTTATTAACTTAATAAATTAAATATATTAGTATTTAAGTAAATCATTTATCTTAAAAAAATTCTAAATAGTACCTGATATTCTCATCCTCTATAATTTTGAATAAATTATCTTTAATTTAAAATTATAAATTACATGATATGTACTGAAGAGGTACACAGTGAGTTCCCATATGGTTAACTTAAATCTAGTTTATAATTTAATATATACAAATAATAAACTAGAGTAAATATGTTTTGTACCATTCAGTGTCTGATTAAACCCATTTCTAGAGTTTAACACCTACACAGCCTATAATGTCACTCAACATGATGTGTGACATATGTTATGTACTGCCATTGTCATATATTATGTACTTACCTGGAATTTTTACCTATATAGAATGTATACCTACATATAATTTTGTGATACACATGGAGTATTGTCTTTTGGATCAAGACTTATAGTTTTCATGTTGTATATGACCACATAACAGTCCTTGAATATTAATAACATTTACTGCTAGTGATACTCATGAAGTACACAACATGTACAAAAATCATACACTTAATGTATTTATATAATAACATGGAGAATAATTATTAAATAATCTAATTCCACATTACATTTCAAAAATAACTCATTGTGCTTCTAGTGAGTAGCATATCCTGAGTGTTTTTTCACTTAGAACATGATGGTGCCCTCAGTTGTGGATTTTGAGATACAATGTGAAATTTTATGGGCATGAAACCTTCTGAGGTGACCCCAAAGATGGTATTGTTAAGGTTGAATCATCAGATTCTTACTCATGAGTGGAACCCTCTAGATATTCTAGGCATGGGTACTCGATGGCTTCTAGAGTGGAACCCTCTAGCTGAGCTAGGAATGGGTCCTCTACAGACTCCCGGGTGGACCCTCCAACTGGTATGGGCATGATTCCTCAAAACATCAGAGTGGAACCCTCCAATTTTACTGAGCATGGGTCCTTGATCACTCAGAGTGGAACCCTCAAGTTGGGCTAGGCATGGGTCCTCGACTATCAGAGTGTAACCCTCCTACTAGTTAGGGAATGAGTCCTCCATCTACTATTAGAGTGGAACCCTCCTGTTTTACTTGGTCATGGGTCCTCTACCTAGAGTTTGTGGCCACTCGACTATGCGGTACAATGAAGAGACATGGTTGACGTAGCTTTGGAATCACAAGGAAGAGGGGGGATTTCCCCATTGAGATGTGTTTTTGAGACATGACCAAAACCATGTGGTCAAGTTTGTGATGGTCAAAGAGGATAGTATCAGGATGTGTTGAATGAGTTCCTTAGAATTTTGTGTTTAGGGAAGATGCATGATATGTTAGGAATCATTGATGGAATTTTTGAACTATTTTCTACTATTCTTCTTGGGATAAGTAGTGAGATAGAGATCCCCTTACTCCCTTTATTGGGATTTTTTTCATTGAGAATATATATATATATATATCCTTCTTCTATATCCACTCCTTGGATTTGGACACTCTCCTTCTAGGATAGGTGAAGACGTGAAGGGTATGCCATGTATTTTTCGTATCTATATTCTCATGGTTGGATGATTTTACTCTCCAACTATAGGTAGAAAAACCATAATGGGTAGTTCATCTACTCACTGTGTTTATCCCCTTGTGTTTGGATGAGTTTACTTTCACTATTGTTTTGGGTTGATCTATACTCTTTCATTGTAACTTGTGCTACCTGTTGTCTTTCTATTCCTCTTAAATCTCTTACTACTCCCCCAACCTCAACTTTTAGGGCATCCTACTAGGTATTTTTATATTCACCCTGGCATGGGCTTTGTCCACACAAATCGTGTCTTATATAGAAGACACACAAGTTGACTATGACTACAGAGGAGCTTAGGAATAAGGGGTACTTGGACCATATACGGTGGTCATAGATTGGGATTCAGGAGCTAGGATCTCTCATCTGTTTACTTTTCTATTTTTCTATCAGGTTGGAATACATTCTACTTGGGTGTGTATTTTTTCCCTTTACTTTTCAGTTTACACTACTTTACTTTTATACTTTCTAGAGGTTCATGCATTATTAGTTTATTTTATAGGAATGTTTAATATTTTCTTCTTTCCCTTTTCACTTTACATTGAGTTGGTTGTGTGTGTTTAGATACTTAAAAAAAGGCCTCCCCAAGTTATTTATGCCTTCATCACTTGTCGGCAACCCTATCCTATGGATCTGGGCTTGGGGTGGTTATGGATTAAGCCTTGACATGGGACAAGACATTACAGATTGGTATCAGAGAAATTTAATTCCTTGGGACATTGTTTGGATGTATTCCCTTAATAGGATCTATTTAGGTTTAGGGTAATAGTGTTAAATTATCTCAAGCGTGGCTCTCAGGATAGGGAGTCTAGTGATGGTGTGTTGGCCAACATATCCATTCACCAGAACCTTGACTACCTTCCTATCGACTCAGAATATCGGGACATTTGTTGTAAGGATAAATGGTATATGCATTATATAGGATTGAGTGTTTGGTTTTCCTTATTGAGTTAGCTTCCCATTGTTGTTTATATAAATATATATGATCATCTGACCATGATACTCCTTTATAACTTTCAAAATGACTCTACGACGATAGTCAACTAGGATACCAGCTCTGGTTTGTGATGATAACCCTACGAGTGACAATTCTTTGATTCAAGGTCCATCCCATGATCCCCTTCCTCTAGGTGGGAATGTATCAACTCCTCCCCCTATTGAGTAGTGGATTGTTCCAGTAGAGTAGGTTGAGGATGTGCCCAAGCTTATTACCCTCCATGAGTTCTAGCTTCAGATACCATTGAGGTTACATGGTGATCTAGATCCTCAGGAAGAAAAGTATTGGCTAGAGTCACTGGTTCGTATCTTCAGGCTTGTTTGGACCCTAGAAAATTAGGTAGTTACACTGGCAGTTAGCCTCTTCCACGGAGTAGTTAGGAGTTTGTGGAGCCTTGTCACGTAAATTCACGATGAGTCAACACTCTAATATACCGACTTCCAACGGTTATTTTTTGTGGAGTAATACACATCCTACTTATGCTCAGTCTAAATCCAAGAGCTTTTAGAGATGAAGAAGGGAGGGATGACAGTGTTAGAGTATGCAGGAAGGTTTACTGACCTTATTCATTACTCCCATGACATGATCTGTGATGGGTAATTTTGAGAAGTGAAGTTTGAGTAGGGACTCCATAGAGATATCTGAGCCAGCTTAGTACCCTTGTGCATCCCCACCTATATCAGGGTGCTAGAGAGGGAATTGGTGATAGATATATTTTTTTCATAGGGACACTAGATAGTTGGAACTGGTAGTGGGTTCCATAGAGATGAGTCATCTATAGTATCTAGAATATGTTGGGCATCAAGATCTTGGCGTAGGAGATTCTTTAATGATATGACTTAGGCGCATGATTAGAGGTATCATGGAGGACCATAGTATCCCAGATAAGGGCGGTGATTTCCTTATGATGGATGAGGTCACATGGCATGAGACTTCCTGACTAGACGTGTTGATCTACACAGGAAGATAGCTGATGGACCACCACGGTAGAGGCATCACCATGATCAGGGATCTTCTAGGTGTAGACAGGGTGGTCCCCAGAGTGGAAGATCCGAAATAGGATAAGGAGGAGATATTGGTGGAGTAATATGATATTATATCCTTCCACCTCCACCACCAAGTGGCCCATGTCAAGCTCAAAGAGTTGGCGGTTGGGGCTACGGATAGCATGCTTTGGATGTCTACAATCCTACAGTGCACGAGATGATAAGAGGTATGATATATGTTTATTCTACTCTTGATTTATTAATAGTATACACCGGTGACATCCATTACTTTATCTCTATACTCTTGGTGTGATAGATGAAGCTCCCAATTGAGGTGCTAGCACAACAGCTTTTTCTTGAGGTTCTTATATGGGATGCTTCTTATGTATCTTTCATCTACTAGCAGTGCAAGGTATCACTTGGAGGAGAGAGGTTCATGTGGGAAAATTTTTTCATTACAATGGAACCCTATGATTTCATCTTGGGAATGGATTGGTTATCCATGGTCCGATCCGAAATCGACTTTCACTATAGACAATTCATATGCCTACATGTTGATGGGACAATTTTCTCATTTTTTTGAGTAAGAGATCTCATGGAAAGACAAGTTGGTTCTACAAACAGGAGGCTACATCCCATTTACCGTCAATTAGTGAGTATATCCCTTGGTTCAACAGGCTCTTTAAACATATGGATTCCTTCACTTATGTAATATTATATGGACGTCTTCCATAAGGAAGTTTCAGGACTACCTCTGAGGCAGGAGATGGAGTTTTGTATCAACTTGGATCCTATGACTGCCCTGATATCTTCTAGGGTGTATCATAAGGCACCTACCAAGCTCCAATATCTATAGTTGTAGTTGGATAACCTTTTTGATGATGGTTTCATCAGACCTGGTGTGTCACCCTAGGAATCTCTAGTATTGTTCATAAAAAAGGTGGATGGGATATTATGAATTTATGTAGATTATCATTGCCTAAACCAAGCCATAATAAAGAACAAGTGCCCATTTTGAGGATTGAAAAACTCTTTGATTAGTTGTGAGGAATAATATAGTTCTCAAAAATTGATCTCAGGTATGACTACCACTAGTTTAGGGTTTGTGAGGCTAATATTCCAAAGTTGGCATTCTAATGTTTCTATGGACACTATGAGCTTCTAGTGATGCCCTTTTGTGTAAAAAATGCATAATATATGTTTATGGATTTGATAAACCAGGTTTTCCAGCCATAATTGGACCAGTTTATTGTTTTCTTAATAAATGACATACTCGACTACTTTTCAATAGAGGAGTAGAATACAGAGCACTTGAGGATGGTTATTAATTTTCTTCAAGAACTCTGGCTTTACAGAAAGATCTCAAAGTTCCATTTATGGATACATGAGGTTCACATTCTAGGGAATGTAATTTTTTAACAAGTTATAGTTGTGGATCCAATGAAGATCTAAGTAGTGCTTTCTTGGGAGCCACCCAAAAATGTGTTAGAGGTGCAGAGATTATTTTTCTTGGTGGGGTAGTTTAGTAGATTTGTGGCAGAATTATTTATAATTATAGCCCCTTTGACCACCCTAGCATGGAAAGGGAAGCAGTTTAACTAGTCCGAGAAATTATAAACGTAATTTGAGGAGTTGAGGTAGAGGATTACGAGTGCTCCAATGTTGAGACTACTAGAGGTAGGAATTGAGTTTGTAGTGTATTGTGATTCCTCAAGAGACGGGCTTGATTGTGTGTTCACAATAATAAAATCTCCATTTAGCAGCAGTTATTTTTTTATTTGGAGGTGGTTTAAACCACAACCACATGGTTCAATGATGGTTCCAAAAAACCACTGCTAAATTTGGTGTTAGTATACAACATGTGGTGGTTTCTTCCATTTAGTGGTGGTTTCTGGTAAGCGTCGCATAACATATATTTAGTAGTAGTTTTCTTCATTTTAGCAGCGGTTTTTTTTCTAAAAAATTATTAGGATTTCATGACAACTAAAACCACCACTAAAATAAATAAAACCACTTCTAAATAATAGTGTTCCATATTTAGTGGTTGTTTTGACTGCCAACTAATAAAAAAACATCATCATATAGCAGTGGTTTAAACCACCATGAAAAGAAAAATTCCATATTTAATGGCTATTTAAACCACCTATATATGAAGTTGTCAAAAAAAGACAGTTGTAGAATCTGCTGACCCAGAACAACCTTGGAGAAAAATAAACAATTCACAGACCATAACATTCGACCATATAGTAAAATAAACTTATAAAACCATTTCACAGACAACTCATGCCACGACACAAGTTTTCAATCAAAAATTTTTTTTCATCTTAAAATAGGTTTTTTATCAAAAACCTATGATCCTAAAAACCATTTACCTATGGTGGCCGAACAATCAAAAATCAATCCAACAATCCCCTTGAATATATATTAATATAATAAACCCTTATAATTTTATTGTGGAAACATCGATTATATTATAAGTTTCTTAAACTAATAATTGATTTTTATGAGGTAACATTTAAAACAATAATGGCCTTATTCACATGTATCATTCCCTAAGCATGAAATTATTGAGATGAATGAATAACTTGTTAACTCCTAGCTAAGACATATGAATCATCCTGATACTCATCCATCCCACCTTGGGATTATTTATCCAATATAACACCTAAATCACCCAAGATTTCCAAGTCACCACACTAGACATCCCCTAGAATATTGGGTTTCATCCAATTTCATGTTATCCATGAATGTTCTTGGTCAACCTCCCACGTCCTAAAAATATAAATCCACCTCTAATTGCACTATCCAATCCAAAAACATGCTATGATTCCATTTTTTTATGTCTCAACCAAGATCTCTTAAACAAAACCCATGTGGGGATTCAACGTGGCCTCAAGAAAACCTCCTTATTCATTAAAGGATGTCCACTAATGTAAAGGGACTAACACAATCATGGGGATAATATTCCCTCTAAAATAATGTATGAGGGTCATGCCCAAATCTACTGAAAATTCAGATTGAACCTTCCTTATAAAGAATATCCCAAAAAACCTATAGAAATAAAATATGGAGGCAATAGGGTTCCTGTAGTTTAAAATAGAAATAAGTAAATTTATCTATATAATTTATCAAAATATAACAGAGCAGTTGTAGTATATAAAAAATAAAACATGAATCATATAAATAATTTTTAAAATAACCAGTACATGTTGATCAAAACTATATGTAAAATACATTTTCTAATGGCCCAACTCAAATAATAATCCTATCAAAACCTTAGATTAATTACCTCTTAATTGACCCACATGTCCAACTTCAAGTGATACCTATTCCCTAAGATAATACATAAAGGTCAACCCACATACATCTGAACCCATGTTGTGTAAGAAGGTAAGGGGTGAGTCTAATTCCATAGTAGGAATCCTCAATTCCTAAACAATACCAAGTTTTTTTGTCATAAAGTGGATTTGTATGAAATACATGTAAGATTTAAAAGTCATGAACATGAAACGCACCCATTGGGATGCATACAATGCACATACAATCATATAAGTCAAGTCATTTTGTGATGGATAGGCCATCATAAAACTTAAAAATACCTACTTCATATCTATACTAGGAGGATTAGAGTCACCTCATAACATAACAAGTCCCACATTTGAAGACTCTAGGTAGGGTACTACACCAAGTCTAACCCATACTCAGAGATTAATGGAAGGGTGTCATAAAAAATCTTGATCACTACTTGAAGAAATAGAGTAAGGAATTCACAAGTCCTGAACCATCCCTTATCACTCAAGGGGGGTTACATGATAATAACCTAGGTTATCCTTTCTCACTCAAGGGATGACACACATGAAGCACCATGTCTATCCCTTCTCACTTAAGAAAAGTTGAACATCTTGTCTCAAGCCACACCATATCACTTAAGATTTTCCTAGACATCACACACAACTTGGAGACCATCTCTATTATGGTGGTCCTTCTAGAACCATCTCACTCTTGGCTGAGCTACGCCTTAGGACCCCTCTCCCACATATACTTTCATTTCTTATCACAAGTATTTTGCTATAAACATGTAAGAAACAATATATAAGGCATGAAACTAGTCTCGAAACTCACAACATGGGTACTAGTCACTTGAGACATATCCCTATGCCTCAACTCATCCTAATACCCATATCAACTCTCTATGGGTTTTATAAAATACATCTTGAATAACCTTACACATTGATACCAAATAACATCATGGGGAAAAATGAAAATTAGAAGAAAAAAATAAGAAATAAAGTAGTACATAAGGTATTCATGGAAAGAGGAACATACAAAAGCACTCAAGATTTATTAAATAAGGAATTACTCATCATGTGAATACTTTGTTCCACAAATTATACATTAGCCAACCCTCTCTTTCCATATTAGTTCAAAAGATCAAAGAGACCACTAATCACTACTCGATGATGAATTTTACTTGTCACCCTCTCTATGTCTATGTCTACTTCCTGTTACCGTCACCTGTAAGACAATTATATTGAAAATTAAATAGTGTTTTATATTTATATTTAAACTTTAAACCAATAAAATTTTGTGAACTAAACGATTTTGAAGTTGTGTTATTTACCTACTCACCACCTGTCATCGATGCAATATCACCAGGGACAGATCTGGTCATCTTTTCATATAAATCAAGAAATGATTTCTACAAAGTGAATATTTGAGCCCCCTATTCTTGAATTATGGTTTGCATAGAAGCAAACTTTCATTGATCATATCTAGGTAGGGAGTGAATACAACTAGGAGTATATGTATCTTCAATATTTGATGGTTTTCTAAATACCTCATATGGTAATGGTCCCAACCCCATCTCACACACTCAACTGGGATGCTCCTTCCTAAGGAATTTACCAACTGGGTTATCATGGGAGACTGAGAAGGACTGCGCAGGATTGGAATCCCATAGTTCTTTTATTTTTACCTATAAATAAAATATTAGTGATATTTGAATCAATATATATTAACATAGTGAAAACTGATAATAAGTTATTATAATTAAAAATTAATTCATAGCCTCAACTTCTTTGGCAGGCTCATTAACATAACTCCCATCATATTTTTTATGAACATCCAACCATAGTTCTGTTTAGGAGACCTAGTGACCTAAATTATGTTACTTCATTAAACAAAGATAAATCAACTATTTAATATATATAATAGATAATATTTTCTTATAAGTATTTAAACTAATGAAAAGATTACCAAATTTGATCAATTTTTTGAAAAACTCTTTGACCCCACAGTGTGTGGGATGATTTGTTTAGATTTAATTGATGTATTCTTCCTTGAAACATCATGTAATAAATAAAATGTAATTTAGTAGTAATGTATGCAATGTCATATCCTTTTCATATGCATATATAAATTTAAAATGATATTAATATAATAATATATATTTAAATACCATGTATTTCTCATCATGATGGTTATCAACAAAAACTTTCCATTTCCCTCTAGGTACCCCATTGAGTACCTTATCATACAGTTTCTAGGTTCTCAATGAAGTATTATTTAATTTTTTCTATAATATCTATTTAAAATATTTCCATTTATTACCCAAATTTTTCAATTTCCACTTTCATGCTATAATATCAACAATGAGAAAGTGGAAAAACACCTATAAAAAGAGATTTATTTTGAAAATATTTGAATTTAATAACATAATGACATTTAATTACATCATAATATATTAAAATTACCTTTATATATGAATCAAAAACTTTATTTTTCCAAGATGAAAGAATATTCCTCCAATTAGAATATGTAATCAGAAGGGTAAATGGATCCACCGCCATCTGGCCTAGAATATGGCCAAATAATCATGTGGCATCATCTGTAGGGACCCCATAGTAGTCAAATGGGACAACTATCTTTAGTCTATTCAGATTTCATACATCTGAACTTTTCATATTTTTCTCTATAGTAGTATTGTTTCTATATTTTATGAAAAAAAAAATAGTTAGTAGTATAAAAAAAGTGAAATAACATTATTCATATTAAAATTTGTACCTATAACTATCACCCTACAATATCACCATAAAGAACTAGGAGTGGAAGCTTGATCTCTCACTATTGAGGCTGCTGAATGGGGAGGCATTGGCTAAGCTACTGCTGAGATATTGATAGAGGGTGTGAGAGATGGTGTAGGGGGGAAGTGGAGGGTATCTTAGATGCTTCAGGGAGGGAGACTGATGGATCATAATCTATCATTATGGTCAAGGGAACGTCAACTATGAGTTGACTGACATCATTATAACACTTCATACTTGTCATTCATTCTATTTAATTAAAAAAATTAACTTTAGAACATATATTTCAAAAAAATCATGCAGAAAAAAAAATAGAAATGATGATAGATGCACAGTACTAAAAAAATATACATAACTATGATAATGAATGAATGTACAAATGACATAATTGGATGATAAATGAATGTATTACTGTACATACAATCATTTTCTCCTTCAATAATGTCATTTTCCTACTCTATCATTACTTCATCTACTTCATCCACCCTTTCAAGACTAATATTTTCAATATCATGATGGAAAAAAAGTTTTCTTCTTATTGTTGATGGGATTAAATTTCATAAGTCAAATCTTTCACTTCATCACTCATATCATACAAGTATCTTTATTTTACTGGAGAAAATACACTCCACCCTTCATCCATGACATCTTCCACATAATATACCATTTTCTCTTGCGATGATAATATATTAGGATCATATAATTCATGGTCACCAACATCTATCAAGAGAGAGGAGTTCACATGTGTAAATTTCAAGGAATATCTCTTAACACCCCTGATAATATTGACCAAAATACATTTGAATAAAAACCAAAAAAATGCATGTGGTAGTTTAATTCAATAATATCGGTCAACCTTACATAGTATCCCAATTCAGAAAACATAAATAAACCATGATTCTATGTTTTCAAACCCTCTTCTCAATCGACTATATGAAATTTAAATCCATTCACATTGTAAGTGTTAAACTTTATAGCATGTTTTGGAGGACCTCAAGCAAAAAACTTCAAATCTTCTGACAAATCATCTTGAGTATCAATATTCATGATCTAAAAAAGGCAATATACATTATTATATTTATAAAATATATGTTTCAACCTAATATCCATATTGATTTCAATATTTATGAACTTACACATCATACAAACCATTCTACAAGATTTTTATTAATAGCTATTGTTATATCTTTCACATTTCATATTTTTCCTCTCATTATTCTCTTTATTTTTATCCTCAACTCTTCAATAAATGGATCTAAAATTTCACTATTCAGTAGCACATATCTATGTTACTGTAATAATTCCATTTCTATTAGTGTAACATTTGGGAGCCTCCTAACTGATCATCTAATAGCGAGAAATATTTTTTATTTCCCATGTCATTGAGATTGATTTGATGTGTTTTCAATGCATCCAACTTGATTGAATCTTGTATCAATATCATTCATGTATCCAAAACAAAAACTTAGAAACTTCTCTTCCAAATAGCCTTTAGAAATAGAACCTTCTGGTTCAGATTTATTTTTCACATATGATTTCAAATGCCCAAGATATCTATGAAATAAAATAAAAAACATAATTTTGAAATTAATGAAGTTACAAGAATTGTTTACTTAAATGAAAAACAAATAAATAAATTAACTATAAAATGGATACATCCATTGATAATGTATGGTTCATCCTAATTTAGCTTCTTAAACCAAATGCATAGTTAAATGCATTATGAAAATAAAAAAAATATTGAGGAAAGATCATCTCCATTGCACAAAGTTTCAATAAAAATCTCTCCTAAAGGTTGTCAAGATAAAATAGTTGTAGATTTTTTCCACATAGTTTTCTAAATAATGTGAAAAAATGGAGTATAACAATAGTAACCTTTTTAGGTAATAATGTACTCGATGATAATGGTAGTAACTACTCTAACAAAATATGTGAACCATGACTTATCAATCCATGTAACCTATGATTATTTAAGTAAACACACCTTGAGATTTTACTTGAATACCCATCATATACCTTCACATATTTTAAAATTCTAAGTAATGTATCTTTATCCCTATTTTTCATTATAAAAATTTTTTGAGCATACTTTCCATTCTCGTCTAAATAGAGATCACACATTATGTTCATTGTTTGTAATTATTTCTGAGAATTGAGATGGTCCTTTGATTTTTCATGATCATTAAGCAATGTGAGGATCAAATCTTCACAAAAATTATTCTCAATATGCATAACATCAAGATTATGTCATAAAAAATTAAATTCTTAATATGGAATATTGAAGAATATAATTTTTTTCTTCCATTATTGCATTATGATTTCACTTGATGATGCACTTTGAACTCTTTTCCCACTATTATTCAAATGATGCACCTTCCCAAATTCTATTTCAATATTTCCAAGTTGTTCCAGTATTTCAGAACCTATTAAAAACTTTGGAGGTGGTCTACGATCAATATAACCATTGAATTTTTTCTTGTTCAACTAAAATCTATGAGATGCATCAATAAATCTTCGATGAAACAAGATGCACCATTTTTTACTATGAGGTAGTCATTTGGCCTCAAAATCAAAGTTACAAACAGGAAAATCCAAACCCATGTAAGTGTTCCAACCAGCTAAATTCCCAAATCTAGGGAAGTCAGTAATGGTCCATATTAGAGAAGTTTGCATTTTGAACATTGTTATAGAAGATTCATTATATTCCTTAACACCATTGCTTTATAACTCCTGTAATTCTTCAATTAGAGGATAAAATTATACATAAATATCATTTCTAGACATTTTTTTAGGAATAATCATCAAAATGATAAAAATGCATTTATTGCATGCATATCCATGGAGGTAGATTTTAATGGATCAAAACAACCAACCAAATGCAATAACTGGTGCTCAAAGTCCCAAATGGGTTGAATCCATTGGTAGTTAATCCCAATTTAACATTACTAGAATCAAATGAGAAATATGGATGTAATGAATCAAATTTATTCCATGATTTTGAATCTCTTGGATGTCTCATTAACCCATCACTTTTATTATCTATATAATTCCACTTCATGTGTTCGGCGGTTTTCTATGACATGAATAATCTTTGAAATCAAGGATTTAAAGGAATGTAACACAAAAACTTCACAGATGTTTTCCTTTTCTTCTTCTTCATAGTAGTATGTTGATTCATACTTCCAATATCACCCATTGAATTCCATCTAGAAGAACATTTTTTTTCAATCTTGTCTACTTAAATCATCTCCCTAATAAAGCATATAATCATTGGGACATGCATGTGTTTTTTTATAATTCATACCAAGTTTATTAAAAACTTTTTTTATATCATAAAAATACTTAGGGATATTTTCTAAAGGAAATGAATCACACAAAAATTCCAATATCATAGATATCGCCTTATTTGAAATTCCACATAGGCTTTTGATATGGTGTAACTTCAGTAGAAAAAAAGTTTTAAATATTTCAAACATCCACTATATAACTCTTGATTTCCATCATAAACTAAACCATGAAACACATTTTCATGCTTATTGAATTTTTCTCTTACATTAGTCTCCACAGAACCAAGATTAGGATCTAATGATATGTTATAATCTTGATCTGGTTGTCATATAGTCTCAAAAACATAACTTGTCAAGTTGTTATTTGTAGCACCCTCAACTGGTTGTTCTGATATGTTTTGATATTAATGTTGGTGTCTTACAATGATGAATGCATTGTTTATAATTTTTTGAATTTCATTATCCATTGTCGATGAATTTGGGAGCTCATTCTGTCGATTAACATTAGTGCTCAAACTTTCTGTAACATTCGATGATCCATGACAAATCCAACACAAATATTGAACAGGTAATTACTTCAATATCAAGTGTTAATAAACTTTATATCTCTTCAACCATCTTCTGAATTCACATTTAAGACATGGACATCTTATTATCGCATCAACGAATTTAATAGAAATTCAAAAATCTAAAAACTCCTCCAAAACCTTAGCATACTAAGGTGTGTTTATTGGTAATGTGATCTAGCTTCTATCCATATCGCAATGTTCCTACACTTTATTAAAAAAAATTAAAATAAATAAGTATTACTAAGTAGGAAAATAAATAAATGTAAGTGAAAAAAACACAACCCAAGTAGTTATAAGTATATTCACATAATTACTAAAAAAGTAAAAGTAAAAAAAGGAAATCAATCATGGATATTATTATATAAAATAGAAGCAAAATAAAAATCATACATTAATTAATTTAAAACATACATCATGAGAGAAACACCCTAGGGTCACAAATTCTAGGTAAACCTAGTAATTCTCTATCACTATAGTAGTATATTTAGAGTTCTAACACATATCTAGCTTGAGGGGGTGTCACATAATGCTTCACTAGAATTGCTAGTGGTGTTATAAGGGATTCTATTTATGTATGACACATTCTATTTTTCCATATTTACAGATGGTACATATCAAACCAACTAGAGTGGTTTTAAAATTACCTAATAGATCCACTACATTCCAAGTAAGAGTATTTGAAGATGTTTTATTTGGAGTTAATAATTTGATTTTCCCTGGTGATTTTTATGTTTTAATCATAGAGGGGGATACGACCTCTAATTAGTCACCTATCATCTTGGATAAACCTTTCCTATAAATATAAAATTCAATCATAAATTTTCATGAAGGTACTATAATAAGGGAGTTTGGTTAAAATGTTTTCCACTTTAATATTTTTGATTCCATTTTGTACCCATAATAAGATAACTCAATTTTTTACATTTTCACATTCTAATTAGTAAAATCCATGTGAATAAAGTTTTTTTATATAATAAATTTTTCATTTGGAAAAAAAATCATGATATAAAAATTTGATCAGAGATAATTGGGAAAAAAATAAATATTCGATCCGACCATCTGAAGATGAAATAACTATTTATTTATTTGATGAATTTTACTATTTATTCAATGAAAAAGTGTTTGATATTTCAACTCTTTAATAGGAAGTGTAAACCATTGAGTTAAGTAACCAAAATATATTTTTATCTTTAGTATAGCCTCTAGATCTAGAATTAAAACCCTTTCCTACTAATTTAACATATGTATTTATAATAGAGAGAAACAAGACACCAATGATAATATCAAGAAAGTTTTCTCTTAATAAATAACAAAGGTTGATATATATTTTGAGAGAAAATGTACAATTTATAGGAAGGAATTAAGGTGACATTCCTAGAAAGTAGTGTAAATATTCCTAATATAAGTTTAAAAATAAAGAAATGACCCTTCACTAGAGTGGATTCTTATTTTATGGAATTACTACCTAAACTATCAAGTGATCTTGTTAACTACATTCCTTGTAATTATTTAAAAACTACCACAAATATAATGACCGTGAACTAAATAACTTAATAACACTCAAACTACACCTTCATAACATATCAAGTGTAACTTCTGATTGCCAAAGGATGGTGTAAATACAAGGGATTGAGAAATAAATATTTAAGAGATGTCTTTTCCTATTTTTATTGTTAACTAAAATACTATAGGTTCATGAAAAAAATCAGAATGGCCTTATCAAAAGTAGGAATTACTCACACACATAACCTAGTTGTTGGAAAAGGTACATGTCTATCAGGGGAACCTGGATGATAATTAATGAAAATAAATAAATGAAAATGAAATTACACATGATCATAATCCAAAATATCAATAAATTTTATAAAGTTCATGAAATTATGAAAATACCACTTATACACAAGTTAGGAAAACCTAACAAATACTAAGTACCAAAAATGGAGGTTTAATGTGTGTGATCTCTTGAATGAAAACTTGTGGACAACTCCTTCATGTCTTCTCCATTCATAAATTAAATGGTAAAAATGATCCAAATAATTTTCAAGAATCCAAATGGAACTAAATATTTTTATTTGATCCATTACCCTTACCTATATCACATACAAGAAGTTATACATGCATCCTAAGTGAGACACATGAAAGGTGTGAGAATAACATACTCACTAGGTGATCACCTCCCCATCCCCAATATCCTTTCATAATAAAAAGTGTATGAAACAATAATAAAAATATAGAGGAATAAGAAATATAACAAACAATATACCTTAATAAAGTCATTTAATATAGATTTTTGTGATAATGTCAAACCCACTATATTGAGAGGATCTATACTTGATATACCTATTCCAAGACTAACTCAGGATCTGATATAACCAATATAAAAGAATTAAGTTGAAACACTCATCCCATTAAAGGTAAAAGGAATCATATATATTATTGTTAGGTAAATCGTGTATCCCAACCATTCAGGAATAAGGGGAGGGGTATACTAGTGTCAAGGCATAGTGATCCCATCACATACCATCAACCTACCCATTAATAATGGATGTACTAAAGAAACCTTTTCTATATAATAATATAATATCCTTTCTAACATGCTTCATACTCTACTAATATCAAATTTAACAAAAATTATAACTTGTATTACAATTTAGAGAATGCAAGTAAAGCAACAAGAAAGATCATAACACATTTTATAACCAGAAAATTAGTTCAAATCATGGAGGGTGTAATCATGACATAGAGAATACATCAATTCCATTTTTTTCTTGACATTAATAACTTATATAACAAGAAATTAAAATAACCAAACAAATAAAAAGTCAACAGCTTTGTAGTCTATTCTATCAATATGATAAGAAAAAACCATGGTAAGTAAAACAACTTACAAACATTGTAAAACAATTTGTAAAAAAAATTAGTTTAAAATATCTATTTCAATTGTTTCCACTTGGATGAAAACCATTTCTAGCCTAACCCTTTAAGAATTTTATGGGAAGAAAGGTTCATCCTATCAAAATAAATATATAATTCTACTTAGAGGTCCATAGAAAGATTATAGGATATTAATAATTCAATTTGAAAAATATAATATTTGAAATTTTATGGTTTTAGATCCCTTCCATAAAGGAGAGAAATTTAGGTATGAGAAACAATAATATCACCTTAGTTTCTCTTAACCTAAACCCCTTCAAAAACTGGAAAAGAAGAAAATTGAGGAAATTGAAGAGGTTTACAATCCCTAAATTTGGAAAAGAATATATCACACCCAATACCATGAATAAAAAATAGGAGAATAAATTTTAGAGGAATACCACACCCTTACCTTTCCTAGAGAGCAGCGGTAGTGATGGTTTGGGGGATAGAGGGGTCGGTCGATCAGGATCGGGTTTAAGGAGATTAGGGGAGAAGTGGGATGACAATGGATTCAGTATAGTAGGGCGTGAAGGGGGACAATGACAATGGATAATGGGCCCGACAGTGAGGGGGAAGAGGGTCGACGATGAGGGGTCTAGGTTTCGATAGAGTTGAGGGAAGAGGGGTGGGGGTGTCAGGTTTGGTGGGAGGGGGTGGGAAGAAGTACAACAGGTAAAAACAGTTTTAGCAGTGGTTTCTTAAACCACCACTAATTATTTATTTTGGTGTATTTATTGATGCAATGACATTCATTTATCACATAAGGGTAGAGGTAGTTCAGACCCCATAAGAAGAACTATGAAACTTATGACCTCGAGATGGAAGTGGTAGTCTTCACCCTGAGGATGTGGAGACACTATCTTCAAGGATAGCACTTTATGGTTTACTCAAACCACTAGAGTCTCAGGTACATCTTTACGTAGAGAGACTTGAACCTGAGACAGTGATGCTAGTTAGAATTACTATAGGACTACAATTAAGAGATAGTTTATACTCCATGGAAGGAAAAAAATTTCCTAGATTCCCTTAGTAGGAAGTCCCAATCATGCTTAGTGTAGGAAGCTTCAGAGTAGTTAGATTCCCTATAGTTAACCCTAGTGGAGTAGGAGGGCACAACTTTTCTCGAGTTTATAGTGTTGAATCCTTCACTTCTTGAGCATGTGAGATAGCCCCAGATAGGAGACATCAACTACAAGGTCTTACATGATCAGATATCCACATACAACTCACAAGATAGATATTTAGTATGATGGAATCATGTCATCTTATTCCATGGGTGAATAGTGCTTCCAGTCACATTGTGAGAGGAGGTGATGCAGGAGTTCCACACTTCTCACCTAGTTTTACATCATGGTGTGGGGAAGATATATAGAGACCTTTAGCAGTAGTGTTGGTGGTCTGGAATAAGATTAATCATAGATGAGTTTGCCTCTCGGTGCCTCACCTGTCATCGGGTGAAATCTGAGCACCAAGTTCCAGAGTAAAAATGGGACGACATGTCCATGGACTTTATCATAGGACTTCCATGCATAGCAAAGGGTCATGACATCATCTGGGTGATATTTGATCGAATCACAAAGTCGGCGCACTTATTTGTCATCACGGAGTAGAGTTCAGTGGAGATTTTTGGAAATTTTTACGTATGAGAGACCATTCACCTTTGTAGGGTTCCCTAGACGATTGTCTCTAATTGTGATGCACGGTTTATGTCACGATTGTGGATAGGATTACAGGAGGCATTCAGGAAACAATTGAAGATGAGTATAGCCTTTAACCCCTAGACCGATGGGTAGACTAAGCACACTATCCAGGTGTTGGAGGATATGATGAGGACCTGCGTGTTATACTTCATCCAGAGAAGGTAGGATCACCTACCCTTGGTAAATTATGCATACAAAAAAATACAACTCTACCATTGGAATGGAACCTTTTAATCCCTATACAAGATACCCTGTAGGTTTCTCTTATACTAGATATAGATCGGTGATTCATCTATGGTGGGTCGAGAGTTAGTGTAGGCAAAAATAGTGAAAGTGTAGGTCATCCGTGAGTGAAAGAGGATGGCCCAGAGTAGACATAAATCTTACACAAAATGTCATTGTAGGCCCTTGGAGTTCAAGAAAGGAGTCCATGTTTTCCTGATAGTCTCCCCACGATGAGTATTTCATAGGTTCTTCCGAGGAGACAAGATATACCCGAGGTTCATTGGGAATTTTGAGATTGTGCATAGGGTTGGTGAGGTTTCTAACCAACTTGTCCTACCCCCACAGTTGGAGCGGATGTGTGACATCATTCATGTTTCTCAACTGAGGAGATATGTGCATGACCCTACACACATCATAGACTAGGGCGAGTTGGATATTAAGAATAGAGCCACCTTTTCAGAGCACCCTGTGGTGATCGAGGATTGGTAGAAGAGGACCCAATGTGGACGGACCCTCCCATTGGTTCACATGTTGTGGAAGCATGTAAATGTGAAAGAGAGTTCCTTGAAGCAGGAGATCAAAGTGTGAGCTTAGTATCTTGAGTTTTTTTCATAGTTTTTTTTAGGGATAAAAAAATTGAAGAATAGAATGATGTAGAAATATGGTTTTTTCCTTATAAGATTTTGAAATATTTTTTTATATATTTCCAGAGCTAGGAGTTGAGACAGCATGCGATTCCATGGCCTAGTGTGCACAGAATTAATTTTATAAAAATATTAAATATATTTTATATTTTGTGTGAATTTCTTCTTAAATAAAATTAGATAACTCTTAAATGGTTGGTATAATCATAAATATAATACCACAGTTGAGTCTGAAACATGGTGTTTTCCCTAAGAGAGGCCTAAAATTAGTCGGTGCGGGACGTTCAGACCCTTTGCATATTGGCAGTGTGTTTAAGTGAATTAATTAATTAAATTAAATTAAATTCATTCATTCATTTGAATGAATGATATGTTTATAAATATATCATTATATATAATTTTCTAGGGTTGGTTCTTAATTCAGAAATCTTTAGTGAGAGCTCTCTTTCTTCTTCCTCTGGCAGATCATCTCAGACGGTGAAGGAACTCTGGATCGGATCAAATCAGAATGAAAAGAACACAATGGATCCTCCAAAATCATTTGTGAACACATTTTTCATTAGAAATCAATTGAAAACTGAGGTAGGACTCTCCAATTGGTTTTATTACACCCTTTTGATTAAATGGTTGAGAAGATCCATCCTCTTTCTTAGATGTGTGCCAATTTCAGACTTTGAATGCATCCAGGTTTTAAAATCTTAAATTGTTTCAATTGTTTTCTAACCCTATATTCCCTTTATTGATTTTTATATAATAAGTATTGTCTAATGATGATTAAAAAAATTTATTGTGATTTTCCCACTTTTTTCATTGCGTTCTTCGCCGTTTGGATCCCTGCGGTCCCAATTTGACTTTGTCGAGAGGTACCAAGCTCAATTGGGCCCCTGTATTTATAGAGGATCAATGAAAAAAAATTATTGATGATATAAGAATAGATATATAAATATTGAGAGGCATGTATGATAATTTAGATTTTTTTATCAATAAATTGAAGGGTGAAGGATCTAGATGTGCGCGAGGCGAGAGGTGCATACATCTTCACATGATATCTCAATCTGATCAACTTTTCAGCCACCAGAGGACTGGAATCCATTGATCATCATCATATCCATGAATTTTGGCCGAATATAGGCTAAAGTCAAATTCCTAGATCAAATGTCAATTTTGGAAGTCATATATGAATATTATTTGAAAATCCTGACTACATGACATGTTCAATGAAGAACACACGACATATAGCCCCATTCCATGATGGTGGCTAGGATTTGAGAAAGTTAAGTATGCCATGGAGTGTAGTCCTTTATTACATGTCATGTACCCTTAACTAGTTGGAAAATCATGTGGTAGACCACACGGGTGGGGGTCCGTGTAGAAGTACACAAAAACTGATTGAGTACATGGGTGGCATCTCGTGTGAAGTCACATATCATGTACCGAAGTAAATAGACATAGGGTCTGGTATACAGAAACAGCCCCAGTCTCAGTTTTCATGGACATGCCATGTATTCCACCAACTATTAATTCAGTAATATATCTTTTGAATTTTCCATTCCTTTATGTTTTGAAAATCACAAATACTTTTTCCTTAAAGATTATTTTCTTTCTCTAAGGAAATTCATTTGCTTCAACCTTAACAAGCTTTTATATATTATGCCTAATGTTTCTTATCTAAGATTAACCAAATTTTTATTAAGACCAAATTACCTTAAGAATAATTGGATCCTTATCTAAACCATAGAACCTTAAAATTTCTTAAAATCTTTGTTTCACTATTTTTAGACTCTGATTACATCTGATTTTAGACTCTATTACATTATGATTTTCTACTCCAAGTTTCACAAAAATCAGACTCTAAATTATTAAAAATTATGACTCTGAATTCTCAAAAATTCTAACTCTAACTTCTATGAAATTATGACTCTGAATTATAAGAAATTTAGACATTTAATTCTTAGAATTTTAGACTCTGAGTTCTCAAATTTTCTGATTCTAATTTCTCAGAAAATCAGAATTCGTTTCTATCCAAAATTAGACTTTGTTTCTATCCAAAATAAGGCTCCATTTTTATCTAAAACTAGACTCTGTTTCTATCTAAAAACCAGACCCCAAATTTTTATTTTTCTAGACTCTATTTGTATACATATTTAGACTCTGTTTCTCACAATATTTAGAATATGATTATTCATACTTCTTAAAGTTACTTTTCTTTCTTAAGATATTGTTCCAACTCTATCGGATCCAAGTTTACTTAAGTTTCTTAAACTTAAGAAAGTTTTTATTACATGTTATAACTCCTTACACATGATTATTTTACAATGAAACGATGTCGTACAATCTATTTATAACTAACTATTTGTTGAGTGACACGTATACAGGTCCCTCCAAAATTCAAGGGAAAATATGATCATTGAAGGAGGAGATAACCATTGGAATTTTTTCCTATAAATACCCCAGCCATTTGAATAGTTCAACACACGACACAATGTTGAGAATTGATAGATATACTGATTTCTAGAGAGAGAAACTCTCATGCTTTGTGTGATCTATGAATATCTTGTTTAGCTGTGAACAACTTGTTTAGCCATGAACAACTTGTTCAGTCTGCCTTGTGTGATTTTGATTGGATGATCAATCAAGGAATTATAGGGATGTAAGGATATAGGTTCATACTACCTTAAAGTTTGAGGACTTCCAAGGATGGGAAGACAAAGATGATGACTACCTTAAAGTTTGAGGTCCTGTGGGGATAGCAAGAGAGATTCTGATATTATTATCGAGGGATTACCATGGTGTGGGTAAGACAGACTTTCTTGAAAGTATGAATCAAGGGACCTTTATCCAAGGTTGTTGTATACCCTTCTCTTTTGGTTAAAATATTTCTTATTTGTTTACTTATTCTTGTTAAAAGTTTTAATTCTGCTGTATTTTTTAAAATAAATAAAGTATAACTTTATTATACTTTATTATACTTATATACTCTGATAAATAATATTCTATACACTTTAAGGTAGAATATTTCCCTAATATAAACTTTATTGAGTTTCTTTAAGATAAACTTTTTTAAGTTTAGGTTTAGGTTCTTTATAATTGGACCTAGGTAATTTTAATTATCCTTTTATTTAAGAACCAAATAGGGTTTGTAAATTCACCTTGTTTAACCTTGTTAAACATAGATTTCCTTTTAGGATTAAAAGGTAAAGATTTTAAACTTACAATTCACCCCCTCTTGAAATTGAACATCTACATCTATATTTTGATCCTATAATTGGTATCAGAGTATGTCTCTAAAATACTTATACTTACATATAAGTTTTCTTTCTCAACTTTTCTTACTCAACTTTAGTTGTTCATGTTTTTCTTAAATATTTTCTTTATAAAATATTTTGTTACTAATTATTTTTGTGGAAAATTATTTTTCTTAAATAATGGAAGAAATTAACATTGGTTATATAGATAATCTAAATCATACCAAACCACCAATTTTTTATGGTAATGATTATGAGTACTGGAGAGAGAGGATGGAGACCTTTGTTATTAACACTGGATTGGATAATTTTTTCATGCTCACCGGTGAATAAAAAATTCCTGACAAAGAAATCAAAACCTTCACAAATTATGAAAAATAAGAATATCAACTAAACTATAAGGTATGCAATACTCTTTTATGTTCCATGGACAGTAATACCTACAGTCAAATATCCTCTTATGAATATACCAATATTATTTTTAAGAAACCTAATGTTAGACACTTTTGAACTTCAAAATTGATAGAAACAAGAAGATCTATGTTAAGAGTTGAATATCATGGATTTATATTTCCTTATGGAGAATAGATTTGCAAAGTGAAACAAATATTTATGCCTATCTTCAACAGTATTCAATCTATGGGAGAAAAATGACTTGATAATGAAGTTCTTGTGGAAACGATAATTGATATTATTCCCAAAGAATGGGAATCTAAAAGTATAGTTATTGATAAAAATAGGAAAGTATCTAACATTACTCTTGATGAGTTATTTGGAACTCTTCTTCACCATTAAAAAAAATAAAGAGATATGTTGAGTTTAGAAATAAAAAGGATGGTAATGGAAGTTTTTCTTTCACTATTACATCTAAATCCAAGACTCCTAAAAGGGTTACTAGATCTAAAGCTAAGAAATTTGTTGTAATATTTGACTTAAGTGACAGTGATCAGTCTGAGAATGAATTAGCCAGTCTTTATCAAAGGATGAATAAGATTGTGGGAAATAAAGATTTTTAGTATATATATAATAAGAAATATAGAAATAAAAATAAATATTCTAAAGTAACTTATTATGAATTCAAAAGGGTTGGACATATCAGACCTAATTTTCCTATGCTCAAGAGAAAAGACAGAAAGGATAAGCATTATGAAAGGAACAAAAAGGAGTACTAAAAATATATGGCTAAGAAAGTCTTGAAGACTAATGAAACCCATAGTTCTAGTGGTGGTGACTCTTTAGATGAATCCTCATAATATGAATCTTTTAGTCAGAAGAATATTGGTCTTATAGCCATATTACCTCTTGAAAGTCATTGTCTTATGGATAAGGTACACAATGTTGAATCTTTAACCAATATTTCTTTAAATGAAAATTTTACTAATGAATAATATTTTGAATCTTTGGATGAATAATCATCCTCATCAGAAGATAATACCTTACCTTAATTTGAATAAGTCTCTATATATTACAAATTACTTGATAATAATAACTTTAAGATAAAAAAGAAGTTAGAGAAAAAAAATTCTAGAATTTATGTTTTAACAAAAAAAGTATGATATCATTCTAAAGATCCTGATTAGAAAACTCTTGATTTTGATAATGTTTCTAAAAACCTTAAAGAAGTTAATTCTGAAAAGAATAAACTTTCTAAGGAACTTGAAAATTTTATTTCTAAAAAAATGTTATAGATAATAACTCTAACTCTAAGACTAATGACTTTGAGGATAAGAATTTAGTCATCAAACTAAAATTTTAATTTTTTCCCTTAAAGAAACTTTTATCAAATTTCACTTCTAGAAGGAAAGAATTTGATAAAATGTATTCACAACTTCAACCTCTTAGAAATAGTTCTAGATTTGGTTATAATAATTCAAATTCATAACTATTTTGTTCCCCAAAGTTATCCCTTTTACACTAAGTTTCAATGTGGTGGAAATTGGTATAATTTTTTTTTAATAAAACTCAATCCATAGGTTTTCATAAAGATTACTTTTCTAAGAAAATGTAGATTCCTAATATTTTACTTTATACAATTTCTTGATCCAAACAAGTTTGGATTCCGAAAGTCTAACTATTTTATTTTTAGGAAAATAAAGGAAGTTCTAACAACAATACAAGGTACATGGATATTGGATGTTTCCGGCACATGACTAGTAACAAAAACATCTTTGAAAATATTATCAAGACAAAAATGGGAAAAGTAACTTTTGGAGATAATGATCAGGGAGAAATTGTTGGTATAGGTAACATTTTTGTTCTTGGAAAATCTTTAATTTCAAATGTTTTATTTTTTAAAGGTCTTAAGAACAGCCTTATAAGAATAATCCAGTTATGTGATGAAGGTTACCTTGTAAATTTTAGGAATGATAAATGTATAGTACACAATTCCATGGAAAATTTTATTCTCTCTAAGCATAGAAATGATAATGTTCATACACTAAACATAGAAGAACACGGGATCCAAGAACTACCTTTCCTTAGTTCAATGGAAGATCAATATTGCTTATGGGATATAATACTAGGACATTATAACCTTAGGAACCTATGCAAACTCTCAAATAAAAGACTCATTAAGGATCTACCGGAGATTAGATTTGATTCTTAAAATTTTTTTGATCCTTGTTAATATGGAAAGAAAAATAAGTCAATATTTAAATCAATCAATGAAGTATCAACTTCTAATTCATTACACCTAGTTCATATGGATCTTTTTTATCCAATACAAACTGGAAGTATTAAAGGAAAAAACAATGTATTTGTTTTAGTTGATGGTTATACAAGATTTACTTGGGTCTATTTTCCAGAAAATAAATCTAAATCCTTTTCTTATTTTAATATTTTTCATCCAAAATTTAAAATTAGAAAAACCTTCCATTGATAACTATTCATATTGATCATGGAGGGAATTTGAAAATTCAGGTTTTGAAACTTTTTGTATTAAAAAAGACATTACTCATAACTTCTCAACTATAAGAACTCCTCAACAAAATGGTGTTGTTGAAAGAAGAAATTTAATTCTTTAATAAATAATAATAACTATGTTGATTGAATATTCTATTGCTAAACATTTATGGGATAAATCTATAAGTACTACTTTTTATACTACAAATCAAGTTTTAATCATATCTTTTCATAATAAATCACCTTATGAATTGTAGACTGGTTGAAAAACTAAAGTTTCTTACTTAAAATTATTTAGATGTAAAGTATTCATTTTTAATACTAAAGATAACTTACATATATTCACACCCAAATCAAATGAAGTCATTTTCTTAGGTTATTCCACTACTTCTATTGCTTATATAGTTTTTAACAAAAATTCTTGTACTGTTGAAGAAACAATCCATATTAAATATGATGAAATTGATCCTTTTGTTTTAAAAACCCCAACCTACATCTTCAAATTTGTTTTTAAAAAATTATTATAAACCTTTGATATAATATTCTTCTAATAAGGGAAATAATCAAGAAATTGTTTCTTAAGTTTTTACCTCAGAAGATTTTTTACCTTATGTTGATGAACAAGTTTTACAAAATGTAAATCAGATATTTCTTAAGAATCATCCTAGTGATAGTGTCATTGGTGATGTAAATCAACCAATAAGGACTATATGTTATTTAAGAAATAAATTAGAACATCTAGAATTTATTTCCCAATTAGTACCTAAAAGAATTGATGAAGTTTTTGGTTATGAAGTTTGGATTAAAGCTATGCAAGATGAACTAAATAAATTCAAAAGGAATAAAGTCTGGACCTTGGTTAAAAGACCTAAGGAAACTTCTATAATTTGAGTAAAATGGGTCTTCAAAAATAAATGTTATGAAAATGGAATCATTGTAATAAATAAAGCAATATTAGTTGCTAAATGTTATAATCAACAAGAAGTAATAAACTATTAAGAAATATACACTCTAGTATCTAGACTTGAATATATTTGTATTCTCTTAGACATTACAGCATTCTTTAATTTTAAACTTTTTCAAATGGATATAAAGTGTGATTTACTTAACAAATATGTTCAAGAGGAATTTTATGTTGAAAAACCTTCTTGTTTTGAAGACACAAAACATTCTGAACATGTTTTCAAACTTACCAAATCTTTATATATAGATAAACAATCCCATATATCCTCATATGATAGACTTATATAATTTTTGTTACAAAAAATTATGTTAAGGGAACTGTTGATACAACCCTTTTTATAAATAAAGATATCAAAAATGTTATTATTGTTCAAATTTATGTTGATGAAATTATATTCAGATCAACTTAGCAATATTTAACTGATTTATTTAAAAATATTAGGAAATATGAGTTTTAAATGAGTATGATGGGTGAGTTAACATTTTTCATTGGTTTTAAAATTTCTTAAAAACCATAACGAACTTCTATATCTCAACATAAGTATATTAAAGATATTCTTAAGAAGTATGGATATGAAAACACTAAAAGTATAAGTACTCCAATAGATCCCTCAAATTATCTTGATCTTGATGGAGCTGGGAAACCAGTGGATCAAACATCTTTTAGAGGTATGATAAGAAGTTTGTTATACTTAATAGCTAGTCATCCATACTTAATGATTTTAGAATTCTTATTTGAAATATATTAGTCTAATCTAAATGAATCTCATTTAAAAGGAGAGAATAGAATTTTTCACTATTTAAAGGGAACCATTGATTTAGATCTGTTCTATTCTTCTGGAAATGATTTTTAAAAAAAATAGATGATAATTTTGGTGGATTAGAATGGATAGGAAAATCACATCAATAACCTTTCATTTCTTAGGAGATTAATTAGTTTCTAGGTCATCCAAGAAGCAACACTAAGTAGAACTTTCCACTATTCAAGATAAATATGTAGCAGTTGTAATTTGTTATGCTCAATTGTTGTGGATGAAACACACACTCACAGACTATGGTATGAATTTTACCAAAACACATATATTGTGTGATGATACTAGTTTCATTTCCCTAATAAAAAATCCTTACACATCACTCTCTTTCAAAGCACATAGACATTAGATATCACTTTCTTAGGGATCACACACTTAAATGGGATATCTCTCTTCAATTTATCGAAACACATGATCAACTTGCTGATATTTTTACAAAAAAAATTCCCTATGATAGATTTGAATACATTATGAATGTAATTTAATCTTCCATATTACCTTTTTTTAAAACCTATCTCCAAACATTAAGTTACTCATTTTCATAGGGGGAGAACATTTGTTAATAAAATTTTTGGAATCTAAAATTTTCTTTCCTTAATAAATATTTCTGGAATCGAAGTTCTTCAAGAAGAACATTATAAATATTGACAATTATTTTTGAGTAATATATAAGGTATTTTTTCTTACTTAAATCGTCGTAATTGAATTTTTTACTTACTGGTATTTCTATCTTGTTTTAAAAAAATCCATCAGATTTACTTTCCTTAAATCTAATTTTTCCTTAAAACCTCAAAATATTATAATCTATAAATCCTTATTTGTAATTAATATCAAACTTCAGATTATATAAAGTTAATCACAACTCTTATATCTATTCTAGAATTTGAACCATCTCCACAAAGCCTATTTAAAGGGACCCCATGATCTCATCTCACATCAGTTCTCTCAACATTTGATATTGAATCTTCATTTCTATTTAAGTGTGCCATTCCATTTCTCAAATTTCCTTATATTCCAAATGTCTCTTAATGATTCTCCTCAGACTATGATGTAGTCTCAATCAAGTAAGGTTCCCAAGGATTAGTTTATGTTTAGGGAAATATTAATAGATCATAATTTCTTCCCCAATTATGATTTTTTGATTGAAAAGATTATTAAGTTAAATAGATGGGAAATCATTTGTGTTTTTAAAGAAAATAATCAAGATCTAGTCTATGCGGACCTTGTTGTGAAATTTTATGATTCAGTTCATTTCTATGAGCAATGTGGAAGAGAGATGTTTAAGTTTAGAAGTTATGGGAAGTCGTATTCTTTATCTTTCAACAAGGCCACCACCATATTTGATATCCCCTATGAAGGTGAAGCAATTCTATGCTCACATTGATTTCATGATAAGGAAGGATCCTTCGAGAAATTAAAATCTATAGAGTTCCTTGGGTTGAAGAATGTCAAGAAACCAAACATTTCCCATCTTTCATCAAACCACAGGTTGGTTTCTTTTTGGATTCAAGGTTTCCTTATCCCAAGGAAGGGTGGTAATGATTCAATTAAGATATGTGATATCTTTATCTTATATTTCTTGGTAAACCTAAGGAAGATAAATTTAGTGGAATACATCCTTATGAAAATCATTAACATTAATAATGGAAATATAAAGTATCAGATTTTGATGTATCTGGTGATCATTTCAAAGATTATTTCCATGTGTTTGGAATCTTTCAAGATCCCCTATATCTCAAAGAATAATAATTTCAAAATTATGTTTCTAAGTGATGATACTTTGAGGAGAATGAATACTGGTTTTAATGATGAATCATGTGAGTTTATAGATCTTCCTGATAAGGATGGTCAATCTAATAAGGATGAAGTTGTTGAACCATATAAGAAAATAAAATAAAAAGAATCGAAACCTCAGTTACCTAAACCTATTCTAGAACCCCAATCAGAACCTCCTAAACCAAAAAGGAAAAATAAGTTTTCTTATTAATTATTTTCTAAGTGGATGGAGCAGAAGAAAAAGAGAAAGGAAGGTGATCATATCTTGGGACTTGACCCTACGGAGGCTATGGTTTTGAAGATTATTGAAGCTGAAAATTTTGCGAAACAATCAAAGGAGAAAAATAAAAAAAACGAGTCACAAGATCAGGTTGTTCAGTGTTTGTTAAAAGATTTTGAGAAAGATTCAGAACAAATTCAGGTATCGGAATCCTTTTGTAAGGAAGATTTACTTTTGTTGTGGGTTTTTGAAGAATAATAAATTCAGAAATAAGAATAAGAAGAAGAAGAAGAAAGTGAAGATTTAATTAGAATAGTGGAAGAGTATCATGAAGAGAGGAATCCTTCTGATAAACTCTCAATAAGAACATCCTAAGCTTCATCCACTAAAATAGCATCAGATAAGCAGAAGAAAAATTCTAAAGAGGAGGAAGTTAACAAAATTCATTCCTTTGAAGAGATTAAGGGAAATTATGAAATTTTTTGGGAAGCTTAAGAGGAAGTTATTGTTGAAGAAAAATATCGCCAGGTAGCTAGTTTTGTTGAAAAGGATATTTCTAAAATAAAATTATTCCTTCTTAATACACCTCAGAAAGATATAGGTGGATCATCTAAGTCAAATAATGTTGAAGAAGTGAAGGATAACCCTCCAGAAAAAGGTGCTTTAGATTCTGAATAATCATCATCCATAGGACATGACTTTGTGGTGCAGTCTTTAAATAATCTTGTTGATTCAATATTGTTCTTTCCAAACATTGAATCTCGTTGTTAGCTTATTCAGCAGTCAGTAAACATAAAGAGGAATTCTAAAAATTTATTAATGGAAAAGTTAATCAAGAAAGAAACTAATTTCAAAACCTTCATGATCAACTATGAAGTTCATCGAAAGTCTTGCAACAATATTATAATTTGGTCAAAGTTAGTAGTTGATGATATTAATCTTGTTGGTGATTATATGGATTCAGTCAAAGATTTTTTCAAAAATTTTGATTAAAAGTTCAAGAATATTTATGAAAGGTTGAACCAAGAACAAGATGCCTGAATCCAAGGGGATAAAGATATCTATGGAAAGCTTAATTTTTTTGTTATTACCCAAAAGATAGAATCAAATACCACATATTAGTTAGAAGAGAAATTCAAATCACAAGAAGAAGTTATCAAATCTCAAGAAGAAAGGTTTCAGTCTCTCAAGAAGAATAACCAAGAACAAGAATACTTACTTAAGAAGTACTAAGAATATCATAAAGAGATAAATAATATTAATTCCATCTTTAAGAAGCTTCTTTCAGAGAAGAAGAAGGACAATTTATTATATTAAAAATCTAATTTTTTTTACTTAAATCTTTTAAAAATTTAATGAAATATCTTTTTTATACTTTGTTTTGTATGTTTCTTTTCTAACCTTTTAGGTACCAAATTTTTTCCCCCATTCCTTTTTGAAAATACATAGGGGGAGAAAAGTTTAAAAATAATATCATATTAAGGGGTAGTTTATCTAATATAATAAATTTATTATGAAAAGGGAAGTGTAATCTTAAAGAAAACTTTCTTAAGAAAAGGAAAGTTATTTTCAAGACAATATTTTAATCCAAATAATGCAATCCTTAAGGTGAAAAAACCTAAGGGGGGTAGTCATATTCACTAAGTCAACAAATATAAGGGAGATAAGTTTTAATTTCAAGATTTCCATTCTTAATATTCTTTTTCAAAAAGATGTTTTTTCTTTCCAGAAAGGGGGATATTGTTAAATCAATAATCTATCTTATGAATTTTCTATTCCTTTATGTTTTGAAAATCACAAACACCTTTTCATTAAAAATTATTTTCTTTCTCTAAGTAAATTTATTTTCTTAAACCTTAACATGATTTTATATGTTATGCCTAATGTTCCTTATCTAAGCTTAACTATATTTTTCTTAAGATTGAATTAACTTAATAATAATAAAATTATTTTCTAAACCTCAGAACCTTATATTTTCTTAAAATCCAAGGCTCTCTATTTTTAGACTTTGATTCCATATGATTTTAGACTCCATTGCATTCTAATTGTTTACTCCAAGTTTTAGAGAAATCAGACACCAAATTCCCAGAAATTATGGCTCTAAATTCCCAGAAATTTTGACTCTGAATTCTCTGAAATTATGACTCCAAATTCTCAGATATTCTGACTCTGAATTCTTAGAAATTCAGACTCCAAATTATTATAATTTCATACTCTGAGTTCTCAGATTTTTCTGATTCTGATTTCTTAGAAAATATGAACCCATTTCTATCCAAAATCAGACTCTATTTCTATCCAAAATCTGACTCTATTTTTATCTAAAATCAAACTCTATTTCTATCCAGAAAATAGACTCTAAATTTGTATTTTTCCAAACTCTATTTTTATACATATTTAGACTCCATTTATAATAATATTTAGAATCTGATTATTCATAATTGTTAAATTTACTTTTCTTTCTTAAGATATTGTTCCAACTTTATCGAATCCTAGTTTACTTAAGTTTATTAAACTTAAGAAATTTTTCTTACATGTTATAAATCCTTACACATGATTATGTTACAATGAAACGATGTCGTACAATCTGTTTCTAAATAACCATTGGCTGAGTGGCATGTATACAAGTCCCTCTAAAATTCAAGGAAAAATATTACTCTTGAAGGAGGAGATGACCGTTGTAATTTTTAACTATAAATACCCCAGCCATTTGAATAATTCAACACATGACACAAAGTTGAGAATGGAAGTAATGAACATTGGTTCTATGGATCATCTAAATCCTACCAGACCACCAATTTTTTATGTTAATGATTATGAGTACTATAGAGATCAGATGAATACCTTTTTTATTAACACTGGAGTGGATAATTTTTTCATGCTCACTAGTGAATAAAAAATTCTTGGAAAAGAAATCAAAACCTTCACAAATTATGAAAGATAATAATATTAACTAAACTACAAGGTGTGAAATACTCTTTTATGTCCCATGACCAGGAATATCTACAGTCAAATATCCTCTTATGAATCTACCAATAGTATTTGTAAGAAACCTAAAGTTACACACTTTTGAACTTCAAAAGTGATAAAAACAAGAAGATCAATGTTAAGAGTTGAATATCATGGATTTATATTAACTTATAGAGAAAATATTTGAAAAATTCAAGAAAGATTTATGACTATCATCAATAGTATTCAATATATGGGAGAAAAAGGACATGATGGTGAAGTTTTTCTGGAAAATATAATTGATATTATCCCCAAAAAATGGTAATCTAAAAGGATATCTATTGATAAAAATAGGAAAGTATCTAACATTACTCTTGATTAGTTATTTAGAACTCTTCTTCATCATGAAACAAGAATAAAGAGAGATGGTGATTTTAAAAAGAAAAACAATGGTAATGGAATTTTTTCTTTCACTACTACATCTAAATCCAAGACTCCTGAAAGGGTTACTAGATCTAAAGCTAAGAAATATGTTATAATATTCAAATCAAGTGACAGTGATCAGTCTGAGAATGAATTAGCCAGTCTTTCTCGAAGGATGAACAATATTGTGGGAAAGAAATATTTTCAGTATATATATAAGAAGAAATATAGAAATAACAAGAAAGATTATGAAGTAACTTATTATGAATGAAACATGGTTGGACATATCAGACCTAATTTTCCTATGCTCAAGAGAAAATACAGAAAGGATAAGCATTTTGAAAGGAAAAAAAATAAGAACTATAAATCTATGGCTAAGAAAGTATTGAAGGCCAATGAAACCTAGAGTTCCAGTGGTGGTGATTCTTCAGATGAATCCTCAGAATATGAATCTTCTAGTTAGAATAATATTGGTCTTATATCAAGATTACCTCTTGAAAGTCATTGTCTTATGGATAAGGTACACAATGTTAAATCTTTAACCAATATTTCTTTAAATTAAAATTTTTCTAATGAATAATATTATGAATATTTGGATTAATAATCCTCCTCATCAAAAGATAATACCTTACCTTCATTTGAAGAAGTCTCTAGATATTCCAAATTACTTAACAATGAGAACTGTAAGATAAAAAAGAAGTTAGAGAAATAAAATTCTAGAATTTATGTTTTAACAAAAGAAGTATGAGATCTTTCTAAATATCTTGATCAAAAAACTCTTTATTTTGATAATGTTTCTAAAAACCTTAAGGAAGTTAATTCTGAGAAGAATAAACCTTATATGGATCTTGAAAATGTTATTTCTAAAAAAAATTAGAGAATAACTCAAACACTAAGACTAATGACTTTGAGGATAAGAATTTAGTCATCAAACTAAAATTTGAATTTTTCACTTAAAGAAACTTTTATCAAATTTCACTTCTAGATGGAAATAAATTGATAAAATGTATTCACACCTTCTTCCTCTTAGAAATAGTTTTGTATTTGGTTATAATAATTCAAATTCATAACTATTTTGTTCCCCAAATTTCTCCCTTTTACACTAAGTTTCAACGTGTTGGAAATTGGTATAAAAATTTTTCTTTAAATAAAACCCAATTCATAGATTTTCATAAATATTACTTTTCTAAGAGAATGTGGATTCATAATATTTAACTTTCTATAATTTCTTGATCCAAACAAGTTTGGATTACGAAAGTCTAACTATTTTATTTTTAGGAAAATAAAGTAATTTCCAACAAAAATACGAGGTACATGGATAGTGGATGTTTCCGACACATGACTGGTAACAAAAACTTCATTTAAAAGATTATCAAGACAAAAAGAGGAAAAGTAACTTTTGGAGATAATGTTCAGGGAGAAATTGTTGGTATAGGTAACATTGTTCTTCTTGGAAAATCTTTAATTTCAAATGTTTTATTTTTTAAAGGTATTAATAATGACCTTATAAGAATTATCCAATTATGTGATGAAGGTTACCTTGTGAATTTTAGGAATGATAAATGCCTAGTACATAATTCCATGGAATATTTTATTCTCTCTACCCATAGAAATGATAATGTTTATACACTAAACATAGAAGAACTTAGGATTCAAGATCTACCTTGCCTTAGTTCAATGTAATATCGATATTGGTTATGGCATAGAAGACTAGGACATTGTAACCTTAAAAAACTATGAAAACTCTCAAAGAAAAGACTCATTAAGCATCTACCGAAGATTAGATTTGATTCTTCAAAAGTTTATGATCCTTGTTAATATAGAAAGAAACATAAGTCAATATTTAAATCAATCAGTGAAGTATCAAGTTCTGATTCATTACACCTAGTGCATATGGATCTTTTTATCCAATACAAACCAGAATAATTAGAGGCAAATACTATGTATTTGTTTTAGTTGATGATTATACAAGATTTACTTGGGTCTATTTTCCAACAAAGAAATATGAATCCTTTTCTTATTTTAAATATTTTTTGGCCAAAATTAATAATGAGAAAAACCTTCCATTGATAACTATTCATTGTGATCATAGAGGGGATTTGAACATTCAGTTTTTGAAACTTTTTGTAGTAAAAAATAAATTACTCATAACTTCTCAGCTATAAGAACTCCTCAACCAAATGGTGTTGTTGAATGAAGAAATTGAATTCTTTAAGAAATAATGAGAACTATGTTGAGTGAATATTCTATTGCTAAACATTTCTGGGATAAAGTTTTAAGTACTACTTTTTATACTACAAATAGAGTTTTAATCATATCTTTTCTTAATAAAACACCTTATGAATTGTAGACTGGTTAAAAAACTAAAGTTTCTTACTTAAAATTATTTATATGTAAATTATTCATTTTGAATACTAAATATAACTTACATATATTCACACCCAAATCTAATGAAGGAATTTTCTTAGGTTATTCCACTACTTCTATTGCTTATATAGTTTTTAACAAAAAATATTGTACTATTGAAGAAAGAGTTCATGTTAAATTTGATGAAACTGATCCTTTTGTTTTAAACAAACCCAACCTATATCTTCAAATTTGTTTTCCAAAACTGATTATCAACCTTTGATGGAAGATTCTTCTAATAAGGAAAATATTAAAGAAATTTTTTCTGAAGTTTTTACCTTGTAAGATTTTTTACCTTATGTTGATGAACAGGTTTTACAAAACCCAAATTAGTTATTTCTTAAGAAGCATCATTGTGATAGTATCATTAGTGATGTAAATCATCCTATAAGGACTATATGTTATTTTAGAAATGAAGTAGAAATTCTAGCATTTATTTCCCAATTAGAACCTAAAATCATTGATGAAGTTTTAGGTGATAAAGATTGGATTAAAGCTATGCAAGATGAACTAAATAAATTTGAAAGGAATAAATTCTGGACCTTGGTTAAAAGACCTAAGAAAACTTCTATAATTTGAGAAAAATGGGTCTTCTAAAATAAATGTGATGAAAATGGAATCTTTGTAAGAAATAAAGTAAGATTAGTTGCTAAAGTCTATAATCAACAAGAAGTAATAGACTGTGAAGAAACCTATGCTCTAGTATCTAGACTTGATATATTTGTATTCGTATAGACATTACAACATTCTTTAATTTTAAAATGTTTCAAATGGATGTGAAGTGTGATTTACTTAATGAATTTGTTCAAGAGGAATTTTATGTTGAAAAACCTTCTGGTTTGGAAGACACAAAACATCCTGAACATATTTTCAAACTTACAAAATCTTTATATAGAGTTAAACAAACTCCTAGATCCTCATATGATAGACTTACATAATTTTTGTTACAAAACAATTATATTAAGGGAACTATTGATACAACCCTTTTTATAAATAAAGACAACAACAAAATTATGATTTTTCAAATTTATGTTGATCAAATTATATTCATATCAACTTAGCAATATTTAAATGATTTAATTTCAAATATTATGAAATATGAGTTCAAAATGAGTATGATGGGTGAGTTAACATTTTTCATTGGTTTTAAAATTTCTCAAAAACCATAAGGAACATATATATCTCAACATAAGTATATTAAATATCTTCTTAAGAAGTATAGATATGACAATACTAAAAGTATAAGTAATCCAATCGATACCTCAGATTATCTTGATCTTGATGAAGTTGGGAAACCAGTAGATCAAACATATTTTACAGGTATGATAGGAAGTTTGTTATACTTAATATCTAGTCATCCAGACTTAATGTTTTTAGAATTCTTATGTGAAATATATTAGTCTAACCTAATTGAATCTCATTTAAAAGGATTGAAAATAATTTTTCGCTATTTAAAGGGAACCATGGATTTAGATATGTTCTATTCCTCTGGAAATGATTTTGTTTTAAAAAAAAAATTGGATGATAATTTTGGTGGATATAGAATGGATAGAAAAATTATATCTAGAACCTTTCATTTCTTAGTAGATTCATTAGTTTCTTTGTCATGCAATAAGAAATACTCAGTATCACTTTCCACTACTGAAGCTGAATATGTAGCAGTTGTAATTTATTATGTTCAATTATTGTGGATGCAACACACACTCATAGACTATGGTATGAATTTTTCCAAAACACGGATATTGTGTGATAATACTAGTTTCATTTACCTAAGAATAAAACCCTACACATCACTCTTTTGAAAAGCACATAGACATGGGGCATCACTTTCTTAGGTATCACACACTTAAAGGAGATATCATTCTTCAATTTATCGGAATGCAAGACCAACTTGCTGATATTTTTACAAAAATTTTACCCTATGATAGATTTGAATACATTAAACAGAAGTTAGGAATGATAACTATAAGTTAATCTTCCATATTACCTTTTTTTTAAACCTATCTCCAAACATTAAGTTAATCATTTTCATAGGGTGAGAACATTTGTTAATAAAATTTTTGGAATCTAAAATTTTGTTTCCTTAATAAATATTTCCAGAATCAAAGTTATTTAAGAAGAACATTATAAATATTGACAATTATTTTTGAGTAATATATTAGTTATTTTTTCTTACTTAAATCGTCATAATTGAATTTTTTTACTTACTGGTATTTCTATCTTGTTTTAAAAAAAATCCCTCAGATTTACTTTCCTTAAATCTAATTTTTCCTTAAAACCTAAAAAGATTATAATCTATAAATCCTTATTTAGAATTAATATCAACCTTCAGATTAGATCAAGTTAATATCCATTGTTATATCTATTCTAGAATTTGATTCATCACCACGAAGCCTATTTAAAGGGACCCCATGTTCTCATCCCACATCGGTTCTCTCAACTTTTTTCATCAAATCTTTGTCACTCTTTAAGTGTGCCATTCCATTTCTCCAATTTCCTTATATTCTGAATGTCTCTTGATGATTCTACTTAGACTATGATGTAGTATCAATCAAGTAAGGAACCCAAGGATTGAGTTGTGTTCAGGGAAATATTAATAGATCATAATTTCTTCTCCAAGTATGATTTTTTTATTGCAAAGATTATTACGTTAAATGGATGGGAAATCATTTGTGTTTCTAAAGAAAAGAATCAAGATCTAGTCTACGCAGACCTTGTTGTGGAATTTTATGATTCAGATCATTTCTATGAGCAATGTGGAAGAGAGATGTTTAAGTTTAGAATATATGGGAAGTCATATTCTTTATTTTTCAACAAGACCACCAGAATCCTTGATATCCCCTATGAAGGTGAAGTAATTCTATGCTCACATTGTATTTCTAATAAGGAAGGATACTTCGAGAAATTAAAATCTATAGAGTGCCTTGGGCTGAAGAATGTCAAGAAACATAATATTTCTAATCTTTCATCAAACCACAGGTTGGTTGCTTTTGGATTCAAGGTTTCCTTATCCCAAGGAAGAGTGATAATGATTCACTTAAGATATGTGATATCTTTCTCTTATATTTATTGGTAAACCTAAGGAAGATAAATTTGGTGAAATACATCCTTCTGAAAATCAGTAACATTAATAATGGAAATATAAAGTATCATATTTTGATGTATCTGGCAATCATTTCAAAGATTATTTTCATGTGTTTGGAATATTTCAAGATCCCCTATATCTCAAAGGCTAATAATTTCAAAATTATGTTGCTCAGTGATGATACTTTGAGGGTAATGAATATTGGTTTTAATGGTGAATCAGGTGAGTTGGTAGATCTTCCTAATAAGGATGATCAAACTAATAAGGATGAAGTTGTTTAACCTACCAAGAAAATAAAATCTAAAGAATCAGAACCTGAGTTACCCGCACCTATGCTGGAACCTCAATCAGAACCTCCTAAACCAAAAAGTCAAAAGACGTTTTCTGATGAAGTAGCTGCTAAGTGGAGGGAGCAGAAGAAAAATAGAAATGAAGGTGATATTGTCTTTGTACTTGACCCTACGGAGGCTAAGGTTTTGAATATTATTGAAGCTGAAAATCTTGAGAAACAAGCAAAGGATAAAAAGAAAAAAGAAAAAGATTCACAAGCTCAGGTTGTCCAGTGTTTGTTAAAATATTTTGAGAAAGATTCAGAACAAATTTAGGTACTGGAACCCTTTTGTAAGGAAGATTTACTTTAGAAGTAGGTTTTTGAAGAATAATAAATTCATAAAGAATAATAAGAAGAAGAAGAAAGTGAATATTTAATTGGAATAGTGGAAGAGTATCATGAAGAGAATAATCCTTCTGATAAAATCTCAATAAGAACTTCCCAAGATTCGTCCACCAAAATAGCTTCAGATAAGTAGAAGATAAATTATAAAGAGGAGGAAGTTAACAAAATTCATTCCTCTAAAGAGAGTGAGGGAAATGATTAAATTGTTTAAGAATATGAAGACAAAGTTATTATTGAAGAAAAATATCGTCAGGTAGCTAGTTTTGTTGAAAAGGCTATTGATAAAAGAAAATTAGTCCTTCTTGATACACATCAAAAAGATGTAGGTGGATTATCTAAGTCAAATAATGTTGAACAAGTAAAGGATAATCCTCCAGAGAAAGGTGATTCAGAGTTTAAATCATCATCATCTATAGGAAATGACTTTATGGTGCAGTCTTTGAAGAAACTTTTTGATTCAATATCATTCTTTCCAAACATTGAATCACGTTGTTATCTTATTCATTAGTCAGTCAACAGAAAGATTAATTCTAAAAATTTATTAATGGGAAAGTTAATAAAGCAATAAAAAAATTAAAAACCTTCATGATCAACTATGAATCTCATAGAAAGTCTTGAAAGAAGAATATAATTTGGTCAAAGTCAGTAGTTGATGATATTAATCTTGTTGGTGATTATATGGATTCAGTCAAAGATGCCTTCAAAAATTCTGATTAAAAGTTCAAGAATATTTCTAAAAGGTTGAATCAAGAACAAGATGCCCGAATCCAAGAGCATAAAGATCTCTATGGAAAGCTTAATTCTGTCACTATTACCTAAAAGATAGAATCAAATACCACAGATCAGTAAGAAGAGAAAGTAAAATCACAAGAAGAAGTTATCAAATATCAAGAAGAAAGGTTTCAATCTCTCAAGAAGAAGAACAAAGAACAAGAATAATTACTCAAGAAGTACCAAGAAGATCATAAGGAGATAAATAATAAGAATTCCATACCCAAGAATATTTTGTCAGAGAAGAAGAAGGACGATTGATTATCTTAAAACTCAAATATTTTATTGTACTTAAATCTTTTCAAAATTTAATTAAATCTTTTTGTTATACTTTGTTTTGTATGTTTATTTTCTAACCTTTCAGGTACCAAATTTTTTCACCCATTCCTTTTTTAAAATAACAAAGGGGGATAATAGTTTAAAAATAATATCATGTTAGGGGGGAGTTTATATAATAGAATAAATTTCTTATGAAAGGGGGAGCTTAATATTAAAGAAAACTTTCTTAAGAAAATGAAATTTATTTAAAGACAATTTTTTAAGCCAAAGAATGCAATCCTTAAGGTGAAAAAACCTAATGGGGGGTTAGTCATATTCACTAAGTCAACTAATATAAGGGAGATAAGTTTTTATTTCAATATTTTCATTCTTAATATTATTTTTTGAAAAGAGGTTTGTTCTTTCCAAAAAGGGGGAAATTGTTAAATCAATAACCTATCATATGAATTTTCTATTCCTTTATGTTTTGAAAATCACAAACACATTTTCCTTAAAAATTATTTTCTTTATCTAAGGAAATTTATTTTCTTAAACCTTAACATGATTTTATATGTTATTCCTAATGTTCCTTATCTAATCTTAACTATATTTTTCTTAAGATCGAATTAACTTAATAATAATTGAATTCTTTTCTAAACCTCAGAACCTTATATTTTCTTAGAATCCAAGGCTCTCTATTTTTAGACTCTGATTCCATCTGATTTCAGACACCATTGCACTCTAATTTTTTACTCCAAGTTTCACAGAAATCAAACTTCGAATTCCCAGAAATTCTGACTCCAAATTCTCAAAAATTTGACTCTGAATTCTCTGAAATTCTGACTCCAAATTCTCAGAAATTCTGACTTTGAATTCTTAGAAATTCAGACTTCAAATTCTCAGAATTTCATACACTGAGTTCTCAAATTTTATGATTCTGATTTCTTAGAAAATACGACTCCATTTCTATCCAAAATCAGACTCTGTTTCTAACCAAAATCAGACTGTATTTTTTTCTAAAATCAAACTCTATTTCTATCACGAAACCATACTCTAAATTTTTATTTTTCCAGACTCTATTTTTATACATATTTAGACTCTATTTCTCATAATATTTTGAATCTGATTATTCATACTTGTTAAAGTTACTATTTTTCTTAAGATATTGTTCCAACTTTATCGGATCCTAGTTTACTTAAGTTTCTTAAACTTAAGAAATTTTTCTTACCTATTATAAATCCTTACACATGATTATGTTACAATGAAACAATGTTGTACATTCTATTTCTAACTAACCATTGGCTAAGTAAGATATATACAAGTCCCTCTAAAATTCAAGGAAAATATTACTATTGAAGGAGGAGATAAACATTAGAATTTTTGACTATAAATAACCCATCCATTTGAATAATTCAACACATGACACAATGTTGAGAAGTGTTGGATATACTGATTTCTAGAGAGAGAAACTCTCATGCTTTGTCCTATCTATGAACATCTTGTTCATCCTTGAATAACTTGTTTAGCCTTCCTAGTACAATTCTGATTGGCTGATCAATCGAGGACTTCCAAAGATGGGAAGATAGAGGTGTCAACTACCTTAAAGTTTGAGGACTTATGGGGATAGAAAGACAAAGGTTCTGACTACCTTAAAGTTTTAGGGCTTGTGGGGATAAAAAAACAGATTTTGATATTATTATCGAGGTCTTACACTAGTGTGGGTAAGACATAATTTCTTGAAATTATAAATCAAGGGACCTTTATCCAAGTATATTGGATACCCTTCTATTTGGGTTAAAATATTTTCTACTTGTTTACTTATTATTGTTACAACTTTTAATTCCACTATATTTTAAAAAAAAGTATAACTTTGTTATACTTGTATACTCTGATAAATAAGATTCTATACACTTTAAGGTAGAATGTTTCCCTGAGATAAACTTGTTTATGTTTCTTTAAGATAAACCTATTTAAGTTTAAGTTTAGGTTATTTATAATTGGACCTAGGCCCTTCCAATTATCCCTTTTTTTAAGAACCAAATAGGGTGTGTGAATTCACCTTTTTTAACCTTGTTAAACATAGATTTCCTTTTAGGCTTAAAATGGAATTTTTTAAAACTTACAATTCACCCCCCCCCCCCTCCTGTAATTGAGCATCTACATCAATATTTAGATCCTACACCTACATGATGTGTACTACTAAATGGGGTGGAAACCATGTGTTGGATAGGGACATGTCTAGGCGGTGGAGCAGGACAACACACCGTGTGGGTCCCATCACATGTCATGTACCCCTTGAGCTCTTCTGAGTAAACTTAAAATGTTCATATCTCCTTTGTTTGAACTCGGATTTTGACTCATTATTAGCCTATCCTGTTTTTTTCGTATAGAACATGATGGTTCCCTTAGTTGTGCCTTTAGAGATATAATGTGAAATTTTCTAGGAACAACACCTTATGAGGAGACCCAGATGATGGTAGTGGTCAGGTAGGATCACCAGATGCTTACTCCTTATTGGAACCCTCCAGTTGGGATGGGAATGGGTCCTCAATGGCTTCTAGAGTGGAAACCTTCATATGGTTTGGGAATAGGTCCTCTACAGACTCCTGAGTGGAACCCTCCAGTAAGGCTGGGCATGGGTCCTTGACAAAAATCATAGTGGAACACTCCAGCTAGGCTAGGAATGGGTCCTTGACTATCAAAGTGGAACCCTCCAGCTGAGCAGAGAATGGTTCCTTCATTGAATATTAGAGGGAACCCTCTTGTTTTACTAGGTAATGGGTCCTCTACCAAGATTTTGTGGCCCATAGACTATGTGGAATAGTGAAAATATGTGTTTGGCATAGCTTTGGACTCATGAGGAAGAGGGATACTTTCCCCACTGAGACCCATTTTTGTGACGTGACCAAAACCATGAGGACAAGTCATTTCCACCCAAAGCAGATAGTATCAAGGTTTGTTTAATGATTTCCTTAGACTTGTGTGTTCAGGTTAGATGTGTGAGATGTTTGGCATCGTTAATGGACTTTTGGAACTATTGGCTACTCTTCTTCTTCGGATGAGTTGTGAGATGGAGATCCCCTTACTCCCTCATTTGGGATTCTTTTGATTGAGCATATATATATATCCTTCCTCTATATCCACTCTTTGTATTTGGACACTCTCCTTCCAAGAGAGGTGAAGACGTGCGGAGTATGCCATGTTATTTTTGTTTCTAGCTTCTCATGCTTGGATGAGTTTACTCTACAACTATGGGTGGTTAGGGCTTGAAGGGTAGTACATATACTCACCGTGTTTATCCCAAAATGTTTGGATGATCTTAATTTCACTATTAGTTTGGGTTTACCCATACTCTTTCATTGTACCTTATGTTACCTACTATCTTTCTCTTCCTCTTTTATCTCTTACTACTCCCCTATAACAACCTAAACCGTTATGAATAAAATTACACTTTTTGATTTAATTAAATGAATTATGGTTATAGAAAACACATGAACTTATTTTATTTTATTATATATAATTGGATTTAAATTACCATTAAGTATCATTACCATTGATAATATAGTCTTTGAATAGTGATCACAATACTAGTATAAATATATGGTTTTAACAAATCCATTTGACACAGACAAAGGAAGTGATGTCATCAACAAGTAGGATTGTATCCTATGAATCCCATTTATTAGAGATTCTGGGGGAGATAGAATTTCTGGGCTTTTCCCTTAACCAAACCCAATATTAGATCCAATAACTTAATCATGAGAGAAATCTTTTTATGGGACAAGTTCAAGCTCATCGAGATCATGGCCCAAACTATGTTTACTAAACGACCCCATGAAAGCCCCACTGTTACAAACCTTACTCTTAGGGTGTATTATGGTGTATTAAAGGGATATGTATCAAGACCCTAGAAATAGTAATATGTCCATTATTTTTTATAAAATAATGAATATATTTTCAACCTATTATTGTTACTTTGAAAATGATTTTTAAAGCATGAATTGTATTTTTGGTTAATATTCAAATTGAATTAATGAATTTAGGAATTAATGGAATTTTTTAAAAATAAATAATATTTTAATGTAATTTTATTATTAAATAATTTTTATCAAATATAAATGATCATATAATTTTTATAAAGTCAAATGTAATGTTTTATAAGGGTTCAAAAAAATGTCATTGTCAAAAACCAGTCATTTTCAATAAATATGGGTTTTTATTTTAAAAGAGAAAATTTACATATATAGAAAATTATTTATATAAAATGAATATTATTTTTTGAATTGATATGTCAAAATTATCCAATGGAAATTTTTTCATAATTTTTTGAGATAGTTGAATTTTTGGGTAAAAATTAAATACCGTATAAATATACTTTGTATTTTATGACATCATAATGAACCAAAAGTGATGTAATAAGTAATATAAATAGGATAATGGAAAAAATATATGTTTTCACTTTAAAATAATGTGACTTAATTTTATTTTATTTATTTTTTAAAGCCATTATGAATCCTCCAAGACTTATAATATATTTTAAGATTTTAAAATCATTTCTTTAAGAGTGTGACTCACCTCCACATTACCAAGGGTTTTATTTTAATAATTTCGGCCCTTGTACTTATAAAATAATTTATACCACTCCCATTTGGCATAAAATATGGGCAAAAACCATGGTATGGTTTTTGGTTTTGGATATTCTATTATTAAGAGTCCAAAACCAAAATAATAAATAAATCCCTCTCATTTCCTATATAAACCCACCAAAGATCCCATCTCTCATCACTAAAACTATTTTTATCATGTACATAATCTTAACTCCACTATATAGAGTCCTCAAAAGGTTCCCCCAATCTCTCAAGAGGTCTTTCTAAAGCCTTTGGAGACACACATTCAAGTAAGGGATCTCCCTCTCTCCTTTTTATTCAAGAACCTCTTTTATTTTATGCCTTTTAATTTACATTTGTTCATATTGGGATATGTTCTTCCATATTAACCTCAATTTAAATTTTATTTTTAAATGATTAAATTCCCCTTTCACTCCCATTAATCCCTCCTATAAACCTGTATGTACACCAGTTAACCGAAATTTTGTAAGGGTTCTTTCCTTTCTCTTATTTATTCAATTTTATTTATTATGTTACACATTCTATTTCCAATTCCTTATGTTGGGACATTTGTTTCCATGTACATATTACTATAAATTTAATTTATAAATTATTAGATACCCTTTTCTCTCTCATCAACCCATTTTATGAATTTTTATGTGATGTCGTTATGCTGCTAAAATTGCACCGTGATTTTCCATTACAAAATAATTGTGTAGTGAATATCAATCTCATTTAATATCATGGGTATTATCCTTTATACACATATATTTATTTTATTGGTTACTTAATTTTATTTATTCCATAATACTTGATCTTTTAATAAATTATGATGATGAATGAATCCATGTTAATTGATCTATGTGGCACACTTAATCATGAGAATAAAATGAAAGTGACATGTGTGCCCGGAATTATATAGTGCTCCAATGAATTGTATAATGGTTAGTATCATGATACATCATGTTGTTAAAGTGGTTTTAAATAATTTCTTTATGGTACTTTTTCCACCATGATTTCTTCCCGGGTTTATCCTTGACTTATATTTATGATGTGGTGTTTTAAGTTGTTTCCACATTTCCCATGTTATGATTATCATTCTATATCATGAATTATTATTCATGTTCCTTTTATTCTCCATTGATATGCCTATTTTCTAACATGTATTGTATTATTCATGTTATTCCTTGTTTATTTCTTTAATAGGCTTTATATCTCACCCCTTTCTTATGTATATCCTCAGGTTATCCCATGCAGTGTTAAGTACAAAAGAACATGTTGATCATGTTAAAGAAGTTTTCAATAAAGATGTTGTTTTTATGTTTTAAATTGTTATGTAATGTACCTAATTTCCCAAAAAAACTAGATCTATAAATCTTATGAGTTGTATTCAGTGTAATTTTATATATTAAATCATGTGTAAATAGTAGGGTTGTCATAGTTGGTATCAAAGGATATGTTTAGTTATTTCTGGGATTAGGATTAGAAAACTTTAGCAAAAGCCTTAGGGGTAAGACTAAGTATAGTAAAACATTCCTAAATTTTGGTTAGTATAGATTAATTGGTTTATTAAGAAAATACAACCATGTTTGAATACTATAAGTGTACATGGTTCTGGTATAGATTTACCTAGGGGTAATAATTCTGACAAGATGTTCCAGGTCTGACTTGGGGTAATATGGTATATGAAAATGGGCCTTAATGTTCACCTAGTTTGACAATACTACGTGATATTCTTTGGTAAATTCATAAGCTCATTATTAACCATAATTAAGGGAATAAAAAATCCCATAAGAATATATGTTAGGACATAGATCATGAATAACATAGATTAAAGCCTCTAAATTCAAGTTAAGGAAATAAATGTAATTTATAAGTTATCCATTTATTTTCATTGGATCCCCATTTATGTGTTTAATATTTTAAAATGATCATCCCTAATTTTTACTTTATTCTAGCCAATAGATAGTAATAGGAGGAATCAGTTTAACAACTGATGTGAATGACAATGTGATGATTACCCCCAACGAGATTCCCAACCCGATGGGATTAGGAATCACAAAATTTATCATGATACTCTATTAACTAATTCAAGTTATGAATAGAAACCTAGATCATGAGGAGCACCCAAACCCTCCTAATAAAGAAAAATCTGCAATTTAGAGCTTCATACAACAAAGGCCACTTACTTTCAATAAACTATCTGATCCCTTAATTGTGGAACAATGGATCAACTCCATTGATAAGATCTTCTCTATCCTTTAATGTTTAGAATAAGAGAAGGTTCTTATGGTTGTTTATCAAATGGAGGGATAATATGATCATTTGTAGACATTGATAAATAATATGAAGCCTAAGGAAGAGATCAAAACAATAGAGTGGAAGGAATTCTGGAAAATGTTTTTTGATAAATATTTTCCTCACACTCTCCTTGTTAAAATGGAAATGGATTTCCTTGAACTCGGGAAAAAATGATGAATCTAGGTGAATACAAGGAAAACTTCGCAAGACTTGCATGAAACACCTTTGGATTTGTCATTACCTATGAATAAAAGTTTGACCGCTTCTTTGGTGGGAAAAAACCTAATCTATGAAAATCCATGGTGATCTGTGACTTTGATAGCTATGAGGAAATTGTACGATGTTCCCTCAAAGTCAGAATGGATATTAGAGAATACGAAGGGTATTATGAGGATAATAAGTGTAAATTGGAGTTTAATTCTAGTTCTATGGATAAATCCAATGGTTCTATGAAATTTTAGTATCCCACCTATCAAAGGTGTGAAAAGAAGCACCCTGGAAATTACCTAAGGAGAACAAGGAATGATTTAGGTGTGGAAGAGAAGGTAACCTAGCCAATGATTTTTTATAGGAGAAACCCACCAATGTGATAGAGGAAATAAATTCTCTAGTCAACCCTAAATTAGTTTTTCATTTCTTTAAATATAAGGAACCATGGAACTTTGTGAACTAGTGCACTAAGACAAGGGTTTTTAGAGGCAACCAATAACTACTAAGGTAGAAAGAGAGAGCTTTTACTATCATGACCACTGAGGTGGATCCTGAAAACTAAGTGGTGACAGGTATGATATTTATTCATTCAATAACAGTGAACATACTTTTTTATTCTATTTCTAGTCATTCCTTCATATCACAAAAGTTTAGTAGAACTATCCAAACACCACCACATAGCATGGAACTAGAGATGTTAGTAAAAATGGAAAATGGGGTAATTATTTCATCCCAAGTATATAACTCCTCCCCTATCAACATTTTTGGGATTAACTTCCCAAAAAACCTTTTCATAATCCTTTTGGTGTAATTTGATGCAATTATGGGCATGGATTGGCTTTCTTTATATAGAACCAAAATAAATTTATGTGATAAGGAAATAAATATCCATATGGATAATCGACCCCCGATTTTATACAATTTCAAGGAGGGGGATGAAACATCTTTAGCACCATCATCTCAATCATGGATATTACTGCCCTATTATAAAGCATATCTTTCTCAAATGATTGAGTCTAGGGAAATAACCATCCTCAAATATATGCCTATTGTGAGGGAATATGATAATGTGTTTCTCAAGGAATTTTCTGGTCTTCCTCCTAGCTGAGAGGTAAAATTTCCAATTGAGCTTATACCTAGAGAATTTCCAATATCCAATACTCTGTATAGGATGGATGTTATGGAGCATGAGGTTCTAAATAAACAACTATAGGAAAATTTGGATAAAGGGTTTATATGCCCAAGTGCTTCACCATGGGGTCCACCAGTCCTCTTCTTCAAGAAGAAGGATGGGTTAATGTGCCTTTGAATTGATTATCGTGAGCTCAACAAGATCATGATAAAAAACAATTATCCTCTATCTTGGATTTATGACTTGTTTGATCAGATACGTGGAGAACAATACTTCTCTAAGTTGGATCTTTAGTTGGAATATTATCAAGTAAGGGTGAAGAAGGAAGATATCCCCAAGATTTATTTTCATACAACTTATGGGCACTATGAGTTCATAGTGATTCCATTCAGACTCACTAATTCTCCAGAAATTTTAATGGAATTGATTGATATAGTATTTAGATATTACCTTGACAAATTTCTAGTAGTTCTAATAGATGATATTCTAATATTCTAATATACTCTAAACCAATGAGGACTATGAGGAGCATCTGATCACTATGTTAAAGACCTTATAAAAGGAGAACATCTATGAAAAGTATAGCAAGTGTGAATTCTAGTTAAATGAAATATCATTCATGGGGAATATCAACACAAGAAATGGGATATCTATGGATACTTCAAAGAAATAAACAATTTAAGGATGTTTGAACACAACATCTATGACAGATATCCATAGTTTCCTTGGGTTAGCTAGATATTATAACTGATTTTTTAGAAATTTCTCACAATTGTAAAAACCTATTACTAAGATAACTCGGAATGAAGTTAAGTTTTCTTGGAATGATTAATGTGAAGAAATCTTCATGGAGTTAAAAATGAGGCTTATCACTTCCCCTGTGCTCACACTACCCATGAATGGGGAACTTTTGGTAATTTTTAGCAATACTTAAAAGAGGGGATTGGGTTGTGTGTTGATGAAAAAAGAAAAATTCATTGCCTACGCCTCAAGCTAGTTAAAAATTCATGATTAAAATTGTCCCATGTATGATCTAGAGTTGGAAGTTGTGATATTTATGTTGAAAATATGGAGGCATTATCTCTATGGGGATATATGTGATATACATACTGATCACAATAGCCTCAAATATATATTCACATAGAAAGATATTAATATGAACCAGTGAAGATGGATATATCTCATCAAGTATTATGACTACTCAATCCACTACCATCCTGGTAGAGCAAATAAGGTGGTGCGTCATCTAAGCAGAAAGGACCCAGCAATTCTATCATTAATGAGAATTAAGCAGGATTTTATCTTCTTAGAATTTAAGAGGATGGATATATGAATCATAAATAAAGTAACATCATTAATCCTTTCACAAATTATTTCTAAAAAATATATTTTAGAAAGGTTAAAGGATGTTCAAAAAGATGGTGTGGGAATTAAAAAGATAGTGAAAACTATAAGGAAAGGGAAATCCTCGAATTTCAATTTTAATGAAGAATTGTGAGATTTGGGTTAAGACTATGTGTTCTATCAAATCCTGAGTTAAATAATGAACTATAAGATAATGCACATAGTTTTACTTTCTCTATTCACCTGGAAAATACAAATATATATCGATATCTCTGAGAGAACTAATGGTGGGACAACATGAAGAAGTTGATCACTAAATATACATCAAAGTTCCAAATATGTTAGAAAGTGAAGGCTGAAAGGCATAATTTTAATAGGATGATTCTACCATTACCCATACCAACATGGAAATGGGAAAATATCACCATGGGATTTGTCACGGGAATTCCAAAGAAATCTAAAGGAAACAATTCTATCTAGGTTGTTGTGAACCATCTTATAAAGACTATACACTTCATTGTGGTTCAAGATGATTTCTTACTAGATCAACTTGCATAGATATACATTAGAGGAGTGGTGAGGATTCATGGAGTACCACTATTGATTATGTTTTATTGAGATCCAAGATTCACCTATAAGTTTTGGAAAAGTATTCATCATGCTCTAAACACTGTGTTGAACTTCAGTGTGGCTTATCACCCTAAAATCAATGGCTAATCTGAGCAGACTATCCAAACTCTTGAGTACATGTTGAGAGCATGCTCAATTGACTTCAAAAGAGTATGAAACCAACATCTTCCTCTAGTCGAGTTCTCTTACAACAAAAGTTTCCATTCGAGCATCCAAATAGATCCCTATGAATCCATTTATGGGAAGAGTTGTAGAACACCATAATGTTGGGATAAAGTTTGGGAGTGAAAACTTCTAGGTCCTAAAATTATTGAGGAAATAGTAGAGAAGGTTAAGAGAATTCAGAATCACATCAAGGATGATCAGATTCATCAAAATAGATATGATGATAATCATCGACAATGTCTATAGTTTTATGTTAGTGACATGGTATTCCTCCTCGTATCTCCATGGAAGAAAGTGGTGATATTTGGGAAGAAGGGAAAGCTTAATCCAAGGTACATCAACCCATTTTTAATCCTTGATCCCATTAGATCAGTGACCTATCGACTAGAAATACCACTAAACCTATCTCAAGTACATTATATAGTCTTTGTATCCCTCTTAATAAAGTACATACTAGACCCCTCACATATACTCAATATAGAGGTGGTACCATTGGAGAATGATCTTTTCTATGAATAGTATCCGATGAAGATCTTAGATCAAAGAGAAAACATTCTATGAAATAAGATAATTCCCATTATCAAAGTGTTGTGTAGAAACCACAAGTTTGGAGAAGAAAAGTGGGAACCGGAGGAGGTGATGAAGTAGAGTTAACCTCATCTGTTTTAGTATAGGAAAAGAAAATTTTGAGCACAAAATTTCTAAAGTGGGGAAGATTGTAACGATCTGAACTATTATGAATAAAATTCCCCTTTTTAATTTAATTAAATGTCTTATGGTTATAAAAAACACATGCACTAATTTTGTTTTATTATATACAAATGGATTTAAATAACCATTAAGTATCGTTACCATTGATAATATAGTTAGTGAGACTAGTGTAAATATAGGGTTTTAACAAATCCATTTGATACAGCCAAAGGAAGTGATAGCCTCAACCAGTAGGATCATACCTTATGAATACCATTTATTAGATATTCTAAGGGAGATAGAATTTTTTGTCTTTTCCCTTAACCAAGCTCAAGATGAGATCAAACAACTTAAGAATGAGTGAAACCATTTATGGGAGAAGTTTAAGCTCATAGAGATCACAGCCCAAACCATGTTCATCGAACAACCCTATGAAAGCACCACCATTATGCACCTTACTATTAGTGAGTATGCTGTTGTATTAAAAGGATGTGTATCAATATCTTATAAATATTAATATTTACATTATTTTTTATAAAATAATGAATTTATTTTCATCTTATTATTATTACTTTGTAAATGATTTTCAAAGCACGAATTGTATTTTTGGTTAATAATAAAATTCAATTAATGAATTTATAAATTAATGGATTTTTTTTAAATGAATAATATTTTAACTGAATATTATTATTAAATAATTTTTATTAAATATAAATGATCATATCATTTTTATGAATTAAAATGTAATTTTTTATAAGTGTTCAAAAAAATGTAATTGTCAAAAACCTATCATTTTAAATAAATGTCAGTTTTTATTTTAAAAGTGAAAATTCACATATTTATAAAATTATTTATATAAAATGAATATTATTTTTATAATCAATACATCAAAATTATCTAACAGTTAATTTTTCAAAATTTTCTGAGACAGTCGAATTTTTTGGTAAAAATTAAATATCGTATAAATATAATTTGTGTTTTATGACATCACAATGACTCAAAAGTGATGTAATAAGTAATATAAATATGATAAATAACCAAATATATGTTTTACCTTAAAAATAATATGATTTTAAGTTTATTTTTTTTTAAATCCATTATGAATCCTCCAAGACTTATATATTTTAAGATTTTAAAAATCATTTCTTTAAGAGTGTGACTCACCTCCACATCAATGAGGGTAATATTTTAATATGTTCAGACCTTGGACTTATAAAATAATTTATACCAATCCCATTTGGAATAAACCATGGTAAAAACCATGATATGGTTTGTGGTTTTGGATATTTTATTATGAAGAGTTCAAAACCAAAATAATAAATAAATCCCCATCATTTCCTATATAAAACCACCCAAAATCTCATTTATCTTCACTCAAACACCTTGTAGAATGTTCATAATATAAACCCAAATCTATATATTCCTACCAAGGCTCCCCCAATCTCTTAATAGTTCCTTCCCTAGCCTTTGGATTCACACATTCAAGTAATGGATTTCCCTCTGTCCTTTTTATTCAAGAACATATTTTATGTTATGCCTTTTACTTAGCATTTTTTAATGTTGGGATATGTTATTAAGTATTACCATTAATATAAATTTTATTTATAAATTATTATATTCCCATTACACTCTCATCCCTCCCATGAACCTTTGTGTACACTCGTTACCATGCAAAAATTTCGTAAGGGTTCTTTCCTTTCTCCTCTTTCTTCAAGTTTCTTTATTATGTTATACCTTATATTTCCAATTCCTTATGTCGGTACATGTATTTATATGTCTATATTACTATCCATTTCATGTATAAATTATTATAGATCCCTTTCTCTCTCATCAACCCATTTTATGAATTTTTATGTGACGTCGTTATGCTACTGAAATTGCACCACGATTTTTCATTCCAAAACAATTGTGTACTGAATATCATGCACATTTTATATCATGGGTATTAACCTTTATACACATATTTTTTTTATTGGGGACTTATATATATGTGTTACATACTCTTTGATCATGGAATAAATTATGATTAAGAATTAATTCATGTTGATTGATATATGTGGAACACTTAATCATAAGAATGAAATGAAAGTGACGAGTGCACCCAAAATTATATAGTGCTCCAATGCATTGGGTAATGGTTAGTACCATGATACATCATGTTAGGAAAGGGGGTTTAACTTATTCCTTTATGGTACTTTTTCCACCATGATGTCTTGGAGGGTTTATCCTTGACCTATGTTTATGATGCAGTGTTTTAAGTTGTTTCCACATTTCCCATTTTATTATTATCATGATATATCATGCATTATTATTCATGTTCCTTTTATGCTCCATTGATATGCCTATTTTCTAACATGTAATATCTTTTTCATGTTATTACTTGTTTTTTCCCTTACTGGGATGTATATCTCACATATTTCTTATGTATGTACTTAGGTTATTCTATGCATTGTTAAGTACAAAGGAATGTTTTAATCATGTTAAAGAAGTTTTCAATAAAGATATTGTTTTTAATGTTTTAAGTTGTTATGTAATATACCTAATTTCCCAAAGACACTAGACCTATCTATCTTATGGGTTGTATTAAGTGTAATTTTATTTATTAAATCATGTTTAAATGTGAAATAAAGAGTAGGTTTGTTATATCCCCCCCCCCCTCAACTTTTAAGGAATCCTACTAGGTATGTTTATACTCACCCCTACATGAGATTTTCCAACACGTATCATGTCTTATAAAGATGATGGGTAGGTTGATCATGACTATAGAGGATCTTAGGGACATTGGGTTCTTGGACCATGTAAAGTGTTCATAGCTTGGGATTTATGAGTTGGGCTCTCTCATCTGTTTAATTTTTCAGTTTTCTGTCAGGTTGGGACACATTCTAGTTGGGATTATATTTTTACCCTTTACTTTTCATTTTACACTACCATAATTTTATACTATATATAGGTTCATGCATGTTTGGTTTATTTTATATCAGTTTTCCATCTTTTTTTCTTTCCCTATTCACTTTTCATTGAGTTGGTTGTGTTCGTGTGCGCGGGTACTTATGCAAAGGCCTCCTTGTGTTAATTATGCCTTCAGTGCTTGTCACCGCCACCTGGCCTATGGAGGTATGATTGGGGTAGTTATGTCTTGATCCCTAGCATGGAATGGTTCGTGATAGATTTTATCTCACCCCTTTCATTAATGTATATCCTTAGGTTAATACATGTACTAAATGGGACATGAGATCTTTAAGAGGGATATGAATAAGGAATTAAATAATATTTATTTTTAATTATGTAAAAGCCATGTATAGACCTAATTTTCCCTATATACTAAACCTATTGATCCTATAATGTATTAATATTATGTCATTTATCTTTAAAATTATGTAATATTCATGTAAGAAAAAGTTTGGTCACTATACAATCTCAATCAATCGTCATATTTAAATTATGATTTATCTTGAATCATATTTAATAGATATAAGTACTATCTTCAACCTACATCCTCAAAAATGACTTCCATTAATTATAAAAACACCTTCATAACTTCTCCAAATCTAATTAAAAACATATTTACATCTTATTAAACACTAATATTCCTTATTCACAATAAATAAAATTTAATCCAATGGGCACACTAATCTCCCCCTTGTGATTTTTTTTCAATACCAGCACATTTTTTTATCCATATATGTGTTTATATATCTCCCCCTTATTGAAAATTTATATAAATTAAAAAATAGGGGTGGGTTTCATCATCTTAACTCACTTATTTTGAAACCATTTCCCTATCACCTTTTTCGGATCTGAATAATAGCATGTGCCACTTGAGAGAAGTATTATACCACATGACTTTTCTTAGAAAAGAGCCTTTAGTTATGTAACTCTAAGTCTAAATGAGATAACACTTTTTAGAAAATAAAAGTGAATAAAAAAATATTTTCAATTCTATCCATAAACTACCAACCATGTGATATCATTCTTGAATTATCATTTTGGGGATGGTCAAGATAGATTTATCAGTTAAGGTTTATCCAATTTCTCCAGTTTTATATAGTTGTCCAAAACTTCAAGATTCACTACATGAAAAATTATTCTCATTTTTTCTCCCACTCAAGGGATTCGCTCAATACCTCCTCTCCATGGTAGTTGGAAAACTCCATGAATAACACCTCAGTTATTTTCTAATATATACAAAACTAGACTTCTCTTTTAATTATCTATATATTTTTATAAATAAAAAAAATTGTAGGGAATAAGGATGGACCTATTTTTTCCTCATAAGTAATACTAAGATTTAAAATTTTCTCTCAACCCCATACACTCTATACTTATAAACTAATTGTTTAAAGTTTTATTCTTCTTGTTAACAACCTTCATTAGTTGTAATGCTCCTTCCTACCATGAATTGTTTCTTAATTTTGAGTTGTCTTCTCTAATTTAGTAAATAAATAAATATCATTTTTTATGCTTTCATATATAATTTCATAAATTTTTCTTAGGCAAGAATTATCGTCATAAAATTATTTATACCATGCATATTTTTTCTGAATATCTCACATAAACTTTCTTAAACCTTAAAATATGAATCTGTAGATAGATTCTCATGATAATCATCTTTTTTATGTGAAATTAATTATTTTAATTTGGATTTAACATACATCAATGATTTCTATATTTATTTATCCATATTTAATTGATCTAGCTAAAATTTCAATCATGAATTCTTAACATACTTAGTTTCTTTCAGTTTCTTACATAAATTCTTAGAAGAATTTGTGGTATGTTAATTCTATTTCACATCTTAGAAAACCTATCATGATATTCTAGTCATGCATACCTCAACTTTGTGACATTATTTATAATACATAACAATATTTATTATAGACACAAAAATCTATTTGGGGTGGATAGATTTGATGAATTCATGACACCATCTTTATTATTCATTAAATATGGCCTTAAATACTCACCAAAAATCCCCCTTGATTCTTACCCATTTCCTAGAAATGAAATATTAAAACCACAAGAATTGGTTTTGTGACCATACCTACCACAACATAAGAAAAATCTTATAAAATTTGATCTTCCAAATTATTGATAAATTTTTCCAAAAAATTAATTACATACTCCTGTATTATATGACTCTTTTTCTTCAGAAGGCTATGATATTCATGGTACATTTATACCTTATTTTGATGTGTAATATTACCTCTCAATTGTATTCTTAGTCCAAATAGGTTCTTACTTGCATTTATCACCCACGCTATTTGAAATAAAATATTTAACTTAGGAGATATTAGGTGAATATTTTTCTTCTCTATTGGAACACCTTATTTTACTATCTTGAGAAGATTATTATTTAACCTCAAAAACCTTTGATAATTCTTTTATAATCTTTCTTAGATCATTTTTGGAATTAATACATATGTATTGTGTCTTGAATAGTTCTTTTTTCCTTACAGTCAGCATCTCTTGAATATCACTTACCATATTCTCAAGTTCATACACATTTAATATATTCTTCTAACTTTCATCAATAAATATTGTTTCAATTTTATTATACTCCTATTTCTCAATAACTATCATTTTATTTTATTTTACCAACTTTATATTTTATTTCTTAGGATGTGTAACCTACTCAAGATAATCCTCCATCTCACCTTTCAGTTTCCACTTGAGTTATATTTTTTCTTCTCTATCCCCATCATTTTTTTATGAATAAAAACCCTTCTCAAAATGAGAAATGAAATTCACTTCATCATATAAGTCAATTTTTGATGATTCGCCTTTTTATTTCTTTCTCATTAAACTTATTTTCTTGATGTTGAACATTTTATTTATTTTATACTTTTATGAAATTGATATTTCTTATCCTCCTCATATGATTTGGATTCGTCAACATTCATCCTTGGGAAGTCCTTGGAAAGATGACCAATTTCATTATAGTTATATCACCTAAGTGTTTTCTTTCTCTTTCCACTTTCCCTTTTCTAACCTCTTTGAAAGAAAAGAAATAATTTTTTTGAAGTATTTTTCATCTTCATCATCACTTGAATTACTTTATTTTTCATCCTATTATTTTTTTAATATTCCCTTTATCATGGCCTCAAAATACATTTCATATTTTTCTTTATTTTTTAAAGTTGGATCCTTTCTCATATCATAAGAAATAAGTATGTTATGTAACTCATTTATTGAAAGATATTTTCTATATTCTAGGGTTGATAATTTTGGATCAAACCATTCTGGAAAATTGATCATCAATATTTTAACAATTTTGGAATCATCTAACTTCTCAATAAACCCACAAATATTTCTAACAGAATAATTAAATATTGTAAATTGGCCTTCAAAGCTCTCATCATCGTCCATCTTTATGTCTTTAGATATAATCCTACAAACTTTGGGTTTAGATTACAAGATTTTAATATTAATTTTATAGATTCTTCTCAAGTTTTCCCAAATATAATTTTAATTTTGAAGCCCCATTACATTTTTTACATTTTTTTTAAATAGTTTTCAAGATTTAATTTTAAGATTTATAATCAACCTATTAATCTCTCCTATCAAATTATATCATAGTATCTTCTTCAATAATGGGTAGAAAACTAACTATTTTAGTATCTCTTACTAGTAATAAAAGAGATAAGAGATAGGGAAACATCATATTCATCTAACTATGGTATTTTTCCATCAAATGTAGGAATAACCCTATAATTCAAAAGATTAATATTCTCTATTCTTAGTAAATTCTTGAATATTTAAGAGGGAACATGGAGTTTGATCTGATGAAACTTGTAGTTCCCAATTCCATATTAACTATTGGGGGGTGAATCAATGGTATTTGTGTATAAATTCTTCTTTTTAATTCAAAATATTAAACCAGTTAATGTTTTAATCCTCTCAATATGTTCTTATAAACTCACTTTGTTTGAATACAGGTAAAATCAAATAAAAGTCACACTAGTATTTATAAGGTTCGACCATAAAGGACCACTAATTATCATGATTGTTTAGACACCCCAATAATAGATTAACTTATATAGATGTAAGTGGTTACACCATGGACACTCTAAATCTGATCACCACAAAGTCCCACTATGTTCTTTCTTCGTGTGACTAGTTATACACCCCAATCACAACACCAATAGTATAACAATTTTGATCTACATTAGGAAATATATCCTTATTATTTGATTTTTTTTTACTATATGAAATAATCTTCTACCATGAACAAACTGGTTTAACTCATCCACTCAGGTATAACACCTTGAATAACTCTAGAAGGTGACAATGGTGATCAGTATTGTTGGTCTTGAAACTCACTCTAGATCTTGAATGATATTAGTCTTTCTCTTCTTTTGGAATAATAGAGTAATAGGCCTTGTCCTTTATAAAAATATACCCTAACTTTATTATAATTCTTATCTCCATAATACAATTGTGCATCAAACTCTCAATTCTTCAGAATTCTCCCAATCAGAATTTCACAACTTCTCTCAATCGATGTCAATTTTTTCTTTGGTACCTCTTATATTTTATGTTCCAAAAAATAATATTATGAATGGTAGTTTCCAAAATGGAAGTTTTAAAACTCCCTTGATCTTCAGCAGTAGGTGAAATCTTCTCCTGATGTTGTTGTTTTTTAATACACTTTTCCACATCATTTTTTTGTATTTTATTGTATTATTTTTATCAAAATAATATTTTTTCTTAAAAACTGTTCAAATGTTTTTAATTTTATATTTAATTGTTAAAATAATTATTTTTTATTAAAATATGTATTTTATTGTTTGTTTTTGTTATTTTGAGTAATTTAAAGTTTAATAATTAATTTTGGATTAACCACCATTTTTTATTCTTTTATTTTTGTTTAAATTGTATTTTTTTATTTTCATTCTGTTAATTAATTCAATATTTCATTTTATGTTTGAATAATTATATTTAGATATTCAATTTCATTCTTTATTATTTCTTTATTTCTTTCATTTAAATATTTTATTTATTAGATTCATTAAATTTATTAAATTTATTATTATTTAAAGTAATTTAGTATTAACAATTTTTTTATTCATTATTTTTTTTCTTTACAATAAAATTTAAATGTTTTATTTTTTAAAATATTAAATAAAATAACTCATTGATTATTTATTTTAATTATAAATAACTAATTTATCATTTTTAATTTTAATTTGTTCTCAGTTTGTTTTCCTTTTTTTAAAATTTAAATTGATTATTTATTTTCAATTTGTGCTACAATGCATCTAGCTATCATTCATCAATGGTAACACTCTACTTCCAAAGTAGAGAAACCATCTACCAGTCGCCTGCTTAATTTTCTGCCAAAACAAAGCTACTACTGTTGGACACCTACACCACATCCTTACACCATCCATTGATTCGCTACCATCTCTTATACCTTTGGCCTCCAACCTTGTTGCTACCACCAGATCATCCACTGTTAGCCCCCATTTTCATCCATCAATCCTTCAATATTCCATCAAATAGGTCTTTTACTATCGGACCATCCTTCCACCATTTCCCTTATTCCCACTGGAAGCACAATCAAAAATTCACTGCCACACCCACCACAAAACCAGATTTGAGAATCAGGTGGAGATATCTCCAAAATCAAGCACAAATGAACCAAGAATCATCGAAGAACAAGAAATATAATAGAAAACTCAAAATACACAAAATCAAAAATTAGAACCCTCTGCACCTACTGATTCTGATCTGAAGCTAACTAAATCAACCATCATGGTAACCGAATTTGATGAAGACCGATGCATCAGTATATATATTTAATTCAACCACAATTACTAGATCTGGACCCGAGCTAGATCTGTCACACCTTTTGTGGGAGCAAGAACAACCACCAAGGTGTGGAGAAGAAGGTTGAACTGCCAAGAAGCCAAGTTTTCCTAAACCACCAGATCTATTGGCTACTACCTATGCTTGCACCAACCCACCTATTAAAGAAGTTTTGTCGATCCATCGCCACTCATGAGGATACTGAAGCCAATCAAGCTACAACCCAACATGAGGAAGAAGCCAAAACCACTGACCCACCCCCGGGAGAAAACCCACACGGTGCAGGAAGATGAGAAGAAATGAAGACAAAAGAAAGAAAAAAATAAAATAAAATGAAACAAAATAATAATATATAATAATAATAAAATAATAATAAATAATAATAACAATAGTTATTACATATATATATATATATTAATAATAAGTATATAAACATATAAAGGTATATATATTAATAAGTATTTGAGTTTTTAAATATTATTATTTTCTTCTATAATAATAATAAGAAGAATAAATTTAATATATATATATATATAATAATAATATGTATATAAATTTAAATATACAATTTCATATATATATATATATATTTATTTAATACAATATAATTAAATTAAGTTATATATTTATATATATATATATATGAAAAATATAAAAAGATACTCAGATGTCAACTAGTGACGTCCAAGCCCAAAAACGGTTTTAGGGCGAGTGGAATCAGCACTATAAGAGCCCAAAAGAATTCAAGTCGTCCAACCACCTTTGAAATAAGAAATTGAAAATTTCATTTCCATGTTAAAAATGTTTTAACAGCTTTTATTTTTATGTCTTCGGTGGAAAATAAGGCAAACACTGATCATGGATGGAGATCCAAGGCGAAGCTGACTGTGGGGTATTTTGTCACTTATTCAAGGGGAAATGGGGGTTTTTGTAAGAGGTCGGTTATTTTCACTAGGAATTCACTGAAGATTCGGTGACAGGCATGTCAAACCACACCACATGGAATCATCTTCTTGTTAGTTAGAGTTTGATTGTTTTTTTATTTTCATTTTTGAAATAAGAGGAGCCCATACTCCTATGTTTTCTTTATTACCCCAGACATGGGAATCATCTATTTTCTTATAGACGAGAACCGTTCTCTCTCACTTTTTCTTTTTTTTATTATTTTCCCTATTTTTGTAATTATTGTTGTGTTGTTTCTATTTTTGAATACAGTTGTGATGTTTTTTGATCATTTGTTCTTTATTTATCCCTCTATCGTGATCTAGAATCTCTAGTAATGGAGAACTAATTCATGTGGTTTGATTTGGGAAATTAAAATAAACACTCCTTGGAGATCCTATCTTTATAATTATCTTCATCACTCCATATTTCCTCTTAGTAGATTGTGAATGTGATTTGGGTTGTGCAGGAGTGCACTCTTTCACAGGAACGGTCTGATACTATTTTTCTTCATTCCTTTTCTCATTTTTATCTTCTTTTCATGACTGATTATCTATTTTTTTTGTGAACTGACGATATCAATAGGATCATTCTGGCTTTTGATATTTCCTATTCTAAATGAGTCTATTGAGTGATTCATTTTTCATTCTAGAGAAATTCTCAAGCACTAAAGAACTTTTATGTTTGAGTTTTCATTGTTTTGGTGAGAGAGGTGTGTGATATAAATTTTTAGTCATGCATTGAGTAAACTGAGAGTTGATGGTCTTCTTTGAGAGATCTATGAAAGGCAACTGAAATTGAATCAACCTGGATCTATCCTTGTTCTTATTGAATCTCTATTTTCTCCCTCTTTTTGCTTCCTCTATTTTCTTGTTCCTTTACTTTTTTTCATTCCATCACTCTCATTGTCTTTATCATCACTATTTTTACGACTTTCATTTGATGTTTTCAATCTATATAAAATCACAAAAATATTTTCATAAATATCACTAGGAAATTTGACACTATTTCCTTGAGAGCAGCCCTGAGGTTATCCAATGTGCTATATTTTGTGTTTTATAAATGAATCAAAAAATATCCTCATAATAAGGATGTAAAAAAAATTGGCATCCTTACCAGGAAGGTAATGTTTTGTTTAGTGGTTTTTTCCATTTTTCTTTTAAAAACTAAAAAAACTTAAAACAAAAAAATGAAGAGGCCACCCTAACCCTTAAAGGACTATGTTAGATTTATTAGTTATATAATTATGAAATAGCTCAACATTTTAGATCAATATTATTTTGAAGAAATTATTGAGAAATTTAAGTAGGATTTGAGACGATAAATTTTGAAATCCTTAGTTAAGGAACTCAAGGAGTTTTATGAACTTTTCCCTGAGTCTTGTGTTTAAGAACTAGAGTTTACCAATTTTGACATTGATCTTCCCCTGGATTCTAGGTTATAGATTCAATATCCATATACTAAGGATGTTTTCAAAAGTTTGTAGGAGATAGTAGATATAGAACCAAAGGAAGATGGGAAATTTTTGGATGATCAGTTTTTCTTTAATGTTGATTTTGATGATTTAAACTATTATAACTCTTATAATGATTTTTAATTGACTCAACAGGTCAAAATAGTATTGAAAATCCTATAATTTTCATTGAAAGACACTAAATCTAAGGTTGTTTGTTTTTAAGAGAATATGGAGAATATTGACTACCTTACTCTGGATCTAGACACACTCCTTACAACACCAACTATTTTTGAATAAGAGTAATCAAAAAAAACTTGAGGATTATTTCACTTTATTGAATAGTATTTGCTTTTATTTTATTCTACTCTTTATTTATTGGATACTAATTTTGACTCTCTCTATGTAGGATCTGAAGAGCCAGCTGATCTATGTGTTTTCCTGGAGAGTATTGAGGAAGAAACACTTGTAGAATAAGAGAGTATTTCTTGGAATTATGCACGAATGACATAGAGGGTATTGACACATTTTCTATAGTTATTGAGGAATCTGTGTTTTGGACTAAACCAGAAGACAAGTATCACCCTATATTTTAAGTCTCACAACCTATGCACACCCTCCCTTAAGTTGAAGAATTAGGACAGTACCCCTGTATTTTATTTCCCACTCCATCAATCCACAAGTGGTACTTCACTAACAAGGAGTGGTTCTTATTTGAAATTGTATAATGGGTAATTCAAAATCTACAAAGTATTGAAGCTATAAATAATAAGATATGGTGGTTATTAAGAAAGAATCCACATCCTCCATCATACTGGGGATGACCCATCGATTATCCATCTATGTCTAGTCAAATCACAGCATACCTTAGGGGGTTATCCTCATATTATCCTATTTCATTTCCTGCTTTATTTTCTTAATGCTTGTTTTTAATTTGTTTGAATTTTATTATAGGATAATAATCAAATATAAATTTCATGTGGTAGTTATTCAAGGTCAAAGGTAATAGCACACTGAAGTTTACAGGATCAAAACTCCCTAGCACAAACCTGTTTACATTTCACTTTGAGCTTTAAATCTTGAAGTATAATTTTAATTTGTTTACATTTGTATGGATTGGAATAGAACAATTGTGGATCATTCAAAAATCAAACAAAGTGATACTGGGAGGCCATGTGTGGCTAAAATAAAAAAATAAGAAGCTTCCACACTCAGGGGATTATTATTTTTAATTCTGAGAATTTTAAATTCGTACATTCATATTTATTGCTATTAGAAGTTAAGTGTGTGGGAATACCACTTGTTGTGTAATTCAAAATTTTTAATCCTTTTTCTTCCACAGGTGTCTAGTTTTCTTATTTCTAGTAAGTTGAAAATTAAGTTGATCTGTATTTTTAATCTAGATAGCACTGTCTAAATATATTTTAATTAAAAATGAAGTTTTTTCCTCATTGTTTACTATGTTTCTATTTGAACTAAATTGAAAAATCATTTTTCTATTTATAACAACTAATTTCATGAATTTAAAAATAAATAAAAAAACATTTTTTTACTTGTTTATTTGGTGGTGGTTGGTAGAGATCAGGCGTAAATGTTTTTTATGTATAAATAATTTTTGTGATGAAAAAAATTAAGCTTCCCAATTACCCCTCCAAACTATATTTTACTACGTTGTATTTATAAATTCATTTTAAACATTTTAATTTTCTCTCCCACTCTAAGATTCAAAAATGGGGACATTGTTGAGTTTTAAGTGTGGGTAAGAGGGGTCTTTTTGTGCTAAGTCATGCTTTAAATTATGGGTACATCAAAATCCCCCTGATTTTTGGTCAAAAAAATGGTCACAAGTTTTCAAATACTTTCACAAACTAAGGGTCCTTAGGCTTCAATTTGCACCTAATTATTTTATGTGCATAGGATAACAATATATTGGTTTTCAAGGGTTCCATTGATTCTGACATTTTTAGGGATGTGTGGTTTTTGAGTGATGTTTCTTATTGTTTTTATGGATATTTTATTTAGAAACTAAGGCAGCGAGTGATATACGATAAATATTTAGGGATTTATGATCATAATTTTAGGAAACTAGAAATTTGAACTCAAACCTATAGGATTCAACTTTTGAAAAGTAATCAGCTTAGAGAGACCACTCAAATGATAATCATAGAAGTACTTGAAACTGGAGTAAAATTAGAAAATTGGAACCCATGGTGAACATATAAGACTCTATCCACTGGGTGTGTGTTTAATTCCTTAGTAAATATCAAATAAGGTCTTTTTCACAATGATTTTCACATACATGACTATGTAAAATTCAAAAAAAAGAATAAAAAAATAAATAATAAAGTGCCTAGTAGTCAAAAATGAGTTCATTAAGGTGAGGGGGATTTTGAACCCATATGAATAAAGGTACAACTTACTTACATGAAAATCATTTTAGTTGTATTAATGATGTGATAATAAATAAATGATGAAATTTTTTAGAACCTAGAAGAAAGTAAAAAATTTAAGGTACATTTTGTTAAAGTTTTATTTCCGCTTATATCTAACTTGACATCACTATTAGAATTGGAACTTGAACTGGAATGGAAGGAGGTTAGTCGGTCCTTCATATTGGAGGCATGACACCTTCAATAATGAATGAGTCATTTTTCTCTTGATTTCTAGTGTGTATTTGAATTTAGGTAGGACTTGTTATGGGAATTCTTTGAAAAGCCTAACCAGATTTTCTTCCTTAGTAAATAAAATTCTAGACATGCTTCATTTTGAGATGATCATGGAAAATCATGTTTTTTGTTTTATAAAAGACAAAAAGTATGCAATTTTTTTAGGATAAACAAATATGTAAGTGTGTAGGAGTTTGATGTGGCTATTTTTTAACACACTTTGTGACATCATTGTTTGTATTTTATTGTATAATTTTTATCAAAATAATGTTTTTACTTGAAAAATGTACAACCATTTTTAATTTTGTATTTAATTATTAAAATAGTGATTTTCTGTTAAAATTTGTATTTTATTTTTTTTTTAGTTATTTTGAGTATTTAAGGTTTAATAATTAATTTTGGATTAACCACCGTTTTTTATTCTTTTATTATTATATAAATTATAATTTTTTATTTTCATTATATTACTTAATTAATTTTTTCAATTTATGTTTAAATAATTATTTTTAGATATTAAATGTCGTTCTTTATTTTTAATTATTTATTTTATTTAATTCTTTTATTCATTATATTCATTAAATTTCTTATTATTTAAAATAATTTAGTCTTAACAATTGTTTTTCTTAGAAAATTATTTCCTACATAATAAATTTTAAATGTTTTAATTTTTAAAATATTAAATAAAATAATTTATTAATTCTTTATTTTAATTGTAAATAATTAATTTATCATTTTTAATTTAAATTATTTTCTTGGTTGTTATCCTTTTTTGAAATTTAAATTGATTATTTATTTTTAGGTTATGTTACTACATATCTAATTCACTGCTACCATTCATCAACGGCACCACTCTTCTACCACCAAATCCGAACAACCATCTACTAGTCACCTACTGTCTCTACCTGGTCCAACACCAAAATAAAGATCATACTATTAGCCTCCTGCCACTACCATCCTCCTACTATCGCTACCCCCAACCATCGGTAGCGGCACCCCAGCCCTCTGCTAGCCCTCAATCCATTGCCAGCCTCATCCACCGCCAACCCTTCTACCATTGGCCTCCACCCTTGCTGCTACTTCCAGTCCATCCACCATTATACACCATTATCATTAACTAGTCCTTAAATCTACCATCAAATAGGGCTTCCACCATTGGTCCATCCTCTCACCATTGCCCTCATTCTCACCAGTAGCACAATCAATAATCCACCATCGTGCCCACCGCAGAACCAGATCCGAGCAATGGATGAAGATATTTTTGAAATCAAGCACATATGATCTAGGAATAATTAAAGAATAAGAAATCTAATAAAAAAATCAAAATACCCAAAATCAAAAATCAAAACCCTCTGCACCTCCAGCTTCCGATCTAAACCAGACCAAATCACTGGTCACGGAAACCGAACCGGATGATGACCTATACATCAGTATATCTACAAAATATGACCACTACCTATAGATCTAGAACTGATCTAGGTCTACCACACTAGTAATAGGAGAAATACCTACCACTAAGGCATGTAGAAGAAGGTTGAACCACTGAGAATTCGAGTACGCTCAAACCATAATATCCATTTGGACACTACTTGTGCTTGAACCGACCCAACTATTGAGGAATTATCACCAAGTCATCTCTTCTTATGAGGAAGTTGAAGCTAATTTAGCCACACCTCATCATGAGGAAGAAGTCTAAGCCACTGAACCCCCCCCCCCCCAGATAAAACCTATACAGCACAGGTAGATTAGAAGAAAATAAGAAAAAGAAAGGAAAAAAATAAAAGAAAAATAAACAATATAATAATATATAATAATAAAAAATAATAATATTAAAATTTATTATATATATTAATAATAAGTATATAAACATATATAGGTGTGCATATATATAGTTAGGGTGACACTTGAGTGATAAAACTCATAATCCTGTATTCAAAAGACTAGGGTTTGAATCCTGAAAATCCCCTTAGGGGATTTATGACACAGGTAATGATGCAGTATGGGTAGGTAGTGGCGCAAACATGATGCAGTCCTGGTGACACAAATAGGATGATACAGACATCATGTTGCATTGGGCTTTTGGGTAAGTTTCTTGGGCCACTTGTCTTTGGGCCTATGGGCTATGTGATGAGTCTCCCTCTGCCTAGATATAAAGAGGCATTTTCTTTCATAATAAAAAGTTCTTTCATCCCCAAATTTTCAAAAAAAATATAGTTATATATATATATATTAATAATTATTTAAGTTTGTAAATTTTTTTATTTTATTCTGTAATAATAATAATAAATGTAATATATATATATAAGTATATAAACTTAATAAAATTACATGTAAGTATATATTTAAAACAAATATAATAAAATTAAGATATATATATATATGATGAACATAAAACAATGCTCAGACATCAAATAGTGATGTCTCAGCCCAAAATGGTTTTGGGAAGAGCAGGCTCAGTGATGTAAGGGCCCAAAAGAATTCAATTGGGCCTACTACCTTTAAAATGAGAAATAGAAATTTCATTTCCAAATAAAAAAAAATTAACACCTTTTATTTCTTTATGTTTGAGAGAATTTGGAAAGCACTGATCGTGGGCGGTGATCGAATGAAAATATGTTCTTGGGGAATTTAATCTCTTATACGAGGGGAAGAGGGGTCATTATAAGAGGTTTTTGTTTTCACTGGGAATTTAATGAAGAATCAGTGAAGGTCTTGTCAAAGTACACCACTTGGAATCTTCTACCTATTAGTTAGAGTGTGATTGTTTTTCTTTTTTTATTTTTCTAATAATAGGAGCTCATCCTCCTCTATTTTATCTATTCACCCAAACATGGTAATCATCTTTATTCCTAGAGATGGGAACCGTTCTCTCTTTCTTATGCTTTGTTTTTTATTTTTTCCCCTATTTTTGTAATTATAATTGTGTTGTTTCTATTTTTTAATAAAATTGTGATGTTTGTTTCATCTTATGTGCATTCTTATTCCCTATGTTGTGATTTGGAATCTCCAAAAATGGAAAAAAAATCACGGTTCTTGATTTAAGAAGTGAAACTAGAAACTCCTCGAAGATCCTTTCTTCATGACGATCTTCACCACTCCATTTTTCTTCTTATTAGACTATGAAAGTGATTTGGGGTGTACGAGAGAACACTCTTGAATAAGAATGGTCATCTACTCTTTTTCCTCATTATTTTTCCCCTTCATATCTCATTTCCTAGACTAAACATCAGGGTTAGGTTGTGTGATCTGACAATCTCATCAGGATCATTCTGGCTTTTGAGAGTCTATTGAGTGATTTATTTTTTAGTTTGGGGGAATAATCAAGAACTGAAGAAATTCTATGTTTGAGTATCCCTTTTTTAGGTGAGATATGTGTGTGATTTGAGTCATCGGTCATACATTGAGTGAATTGATAGTTGGTGGTCTTATTTGGGAGATCTATAAAGGGTAGCTGAGAGTGGATCAACCTGGATCTGGCCTTATTCTTATTGACTCTATATTTTATCCCTCTTTTTGTTTCTTCTTTTTCTTGTTCCTTCACTTTGTTTTCCATTCAATTACTCCCATTGTGTTTCTCATCACTATTTTTACTACTTCCATTTGATGTTTTTAGTCTGTATAAAAACACAAAAATATTTTCAGAAATACCACTAGGGTATTTGACACTTATTCCTTGAGATACCTCAAGGTTAGCCACTATGATATATCTAGGGTTTATAAATGTATCCTTTACCATACTCATGACAAGTATGACTTAACCTCTCATTTAAATTAGTTAATAGATTCCCAATTTATATTTTATTCAAAATAATTTTAATTTCAAAACAAGTATTCATTTTTTTACTCTCAAAAATACTTTAGTGTTTCTTTCTTTGAATTCATCCAAAAAATACACTTCATTAAACTCCTTTGAAATATCCATTTGTTCATGAACTCATGAATACCACATGGAAGATTTGTTTTATGGTGTGAAACACTCCTCCAAATCTCAACATCCACCTTAGGTGATCCTCCTTTTATATCATCTAGAAACATTATCATATGATTGATCATAAATCCTAGATCCATGAAGATTAATTCGCCTTCTATCATCTAAATTAATCTCCTTTAATTTTAGAAATATTAATTTCAGAACTCTATATTTTATCATTTGTTATGAATTTGTAATTCAAATGAAGTTCTCATTCCTTTGTGAATTTTCATCATTGGATTAATTCATATGATCTATCTCAATGTCTAATGTTGGCACTAAAATACATATACTAGTAGAATTCATACGATCAGTATGAAATTCATATGTTAATCAATGAAGTCATGTGATTTTCACAGTCACATATATTGAAGTCATATTCTCCAGAAAATTTGTATGGTGAAGTATTACAATATGGATCAAATTAATACACTCACCCATGAAATCTTACGATGAAGTCATGTAGTGAAGTTTTATTATTGGAAAAATTCATATGAGCCCCTTTAAGTCATATGATCTTCCTAAACTTTAAAGATTATAGAATTCTTCAAGTGACTTCAAGGATATTACAATTTAACTCCAACCTTATCAAACCTTCCTAGAACCTCAAAATAGATTCTATAAATTTTAATAATTATTGAAATAATTTCAAAATCATTCAGGTTTTTTTCAAGGACTTTGAATGTGTTTAAATACAAATTATGCTAGTTGTCTAATGTAGGTTCAACAATAATCTCTTTCAACCTCATATAATCTATTATTAACATGGTTTAGAATGTAATTATCTAAGATTTAGTACTTTTTATTGTCATACAATCTATCTTAATCAATTATCACATTTAAATTTTTCTCTATCTTGAATCTTCTTGAATATATCCAAGTACTATCTTCCAAATAAAGCCTCAAAATTCTTTCCATTAATCATGAAAAAACCTTCACCACTTCTCCAAAAAATATTGACATATTCGTCAACATATATCTTCTATATTTACAATAAATAAAATTTAATCCAATGGGAACAACACTTCATAGTGATACTATAATTTATCATATCTCAGGTTGTGCATGGTTGAGTCTTATCCAAGTGGTACCAAATAAGGTTTATCTAACAGAATTTATAAATTAGAAGAATAAGAAAAATCCCCCAAGGATATTCTTTAGCTATAGTCTATATACATTATAGAAAACTAAACAAGTCCATAATGAAAGATAATTTTCTACTACCATTCATTGATCAGATATTAGAAAGACATACATGTCATTCACATTTTTTATTTCTAGAAGATTATTTAGGATACAACCAAGTACCAATTGATCTATATGATCAAGAGAAAACAACCTTTACATGTTTGTATGTTAATTTTTCCTATAAAATTTCCCATTTTGTTTAGGTGGAGAAACTACAACATTTTTGACATGGTGGAGAAAATCATTGAGGTATTCATGGATGACTTCTTAGTCATAGGAATGACATTTAAAGAATGTTTAGAGAATTTTTCCAGTATTTTAGCTAGATGTGAAGAGAAAAAATTTATTATAGATTGGGAAAAGTTCTATTTTATGTTGAAATAAAGAATTTTTCTTATTCATAGGATATCCAATAATGTAATTGAGGTTGAAAAATAAAAAATAGGTGATTTCAACACTTATACTGCTAACTTCATTATAGGTAGAGAGAAATTTCTTTAAAGATTTTTTGTTTTAATAAAGATTCATTAAAGAATTATCTTATATTTCTAATCCACTATGCTAATTTATTTTAAAAGATATTGAATTTATGTTTGATCAGGAATACCTAGAAGCTTTCAATAGACTGAATATGGAGTTCACATCATCACCCAGTATTACTGCACTAGATTGGAGCTTAATTTCTAAAATCATGTATGATGATAGTGATATTACAGTGGGATTTACTCTTGGAATGAGAAGATATAAAAATAAACATGTGATACACTATGTAAGAAAAATTTTAAATAGATCCTAAGTTAACTATACAACAACTAAGAATGAGATGTTAGATTTTGTTAATTCCATGGAGAAATTAAGGCCATGTCATGTTAGGAGTAATGAAACTATTTACATAGAATAATAAATTATAAAATTCCAATAATATATAAAAGAATCCAATATAATTCATATTAAATGGGTATTGTAGTGAATCATACTTTTATATATGGAATTTTCCTTCTAAATATACATGTGTGTCATATTTAAGAATATGGTATAGTATAAAACACATCCACCACATAATAAAAACCAACTCTACTTTACTTCACTAATTTATAAAATTACATATGGAGAATAAATATACTCTATCAAATAGAAAATAGTACAATAGGATAATAAACACAAAAAATAACATAACTATAATTTGAAATCCTAGAACATCACACTCCCATAAAATTATCATGGTCGTGAAAAACATGATAAAAAAAGAAACATTAGTAATATAACCAGAATTTTGAAAATAGTGATTTTAAAAACTTGAGAGAAAATAAAATGAATTATTAATTAAGAGGATATGAGATATTTATAGGAATTATAAAACTAATATGATCATTGTATTAGTAACCCAACCATTAAGAATAGTTACATGATCTTTAGAATAGTAACTTTATTGTTATAATAGTAACCTAAATATTAGAATAGTAAAATGGATTTTAAAAAATATTTACTATGATAAAAATAAAAAAATATAATTATTAGAGTGTTATAAAATAAATATTGAAATTAAAAAACTCAAAATAAAGTATAAGTGTCTTTTCAATAAAGTGTTTTTTAATATATTTTTCAAAAACTTAAATTTTATATTAAATATTAAAATTACATAATTATGAACATTATTTAGATAAAATAAATTTTATTTTTGAAATCATCATTCCAAAATTTTTGAAGAGTTGTTTTTGAAAAGTTTCTAAAATACAAGAATTTTTAGGTGAATAGTAAAAATACAGTTTTTAAAAATATTGATCTTTTATGATGTAATGTTAATGTAATAATGACCCAATTGAACCTAAAATGGTTAAATCGACCCAAAATAGATTTAATAAGATAAATAATTAATTTAAAAATAATAATGTCAATTTAAAAACCTAAAAAGTAGTTTCCAAAGTCTAAAAAGAAACTGTATATCATAAAAAAACATTTTCATTTCTTCTTCTTTCCTTTTGTATAAACTAATAAATTAAATATTGGAAAGTTTTAAAAGACATAAAATCATGTATTTATATTCCAATATTATTCATAATTTCAAATATGACCACTATTGAAATTTTTTACTTTAGGAATAATGTTTTATTCAATATTTTAACTCAAAAATACACCTCACTTCAAGTATAAATTCCCCCCCTCACCCCCTTGGAAAATCAATTCCCAGACACTTCACATTACCCAATATCTACCCATTTTCTTCCTCCTAAGTATTCTTAAAAACCTATGGATTTTTTTGTCATGAAACTCCAAGCCTCCAAGGTATTAAGGACTTAACAAAGTATCAAACATTAAGGAAGCGGTAACATTTTCTCCTTTATCCTTTCATTTGTTATCATCCATTATTTTATCCTCTTATCCCAATTTAAAAAAAATATTAATCCAAAAAAAGTAATAAAATGAAATTAAATTAATGTTATTATTATATGGTAAAATCATTAAAATAATTTTATAATATATGAACATATTCCCCCCATCCCTTTTTGACACATCCCATTAATAGTCGATTATATTCAGCTAAGAGGATGTTGTCAATTCTTTACATTTCACCACCTTCATGGATGGTAAGAATAAAATATTCCTAATATATAAATACATAAATTGATGAATTATTAATTTTCTAGAGGTAATTTGACTCATGGATAAATAATAATGTATAAAAACTATAAAAGTAAAATAAAATAGGACAATTCAACGAAACATGTCATCAAATCATTTTCATATTTAAAAAATAATATAAAATAAATTTTAATGAATATAATTGGTCATGAATAAAATAAATGAATATAAATCACTTAAGGATTCATGTTTTAATGAACATATGTTTTTTATATTGGAACTGTAAATGTGACATTACAAAATAAGACCAAAGATAAGGGGACAATTGAAGTTGTATCTTTATTTTGGATTTATCTTCTCTCCCCAATCATTTCACATGATACTTCTTTAATCCCTTATAAATATATTTTATTTTTCTTTACTATCTATTATTTTAGGGATATTAATTTTCTTAATTTTTTTGGATGAATTCTTATCCACATCATGATTAATGATAAATTATTTAATCTTAAAGTCTCTCCTTGATTCTTACCATGTTTATTCTATTCTTTTTAAAGAACTATGATATTATATTTGTTATTGAAACACTTTAATTATAGAAATAATATTATTCCTTATTATTTTGGTAATTGATAGATTTATTTTTCAATAAAATCCTTATGAATCTATTATTAAACCCATTCTTTTCACATGGATTTATTTTGAGTTTATGATTGATATAAGTTTCTTTTCTATGTGGAATGTGTGATTATGAGAATATTATGATGTGATGGGTGGGTAAAAAATTATATATCCCTATAATTCATTGGTTAATGTGATATATCTCATGAAATTTTTTATATTATATGTGAACATGATTCTAGTTGTTTTCACATTTTATGTGTAGGCTATGTCCAAAATGTTATTATGTTTCATTATTATGCATATTCCACATTACATGTATCCATAAAATTATTTTTTTTATGATTATGTTGATTATTATATCTCTATTATATAATGATTATGATTATGCCCACCCATGTACTCACATTGATTCATGTATCATGTTCTTTCCTATTATCCCCCCTCCCTACTGGGCTTTTAGATCACCCTTTATTTGATGTATTTCCTCAGGTAATTACATATACTAAGGATAATATGAAATACTTTATGAGGACTATGAATAAGGATTTAAATAATATTTAAAATTTCATATGTATTGATGTTGTATAAACATAATTTTCCCAAGACAATAAACCTTTAAATTCTAAAATGTGTTATGATTATGTTATTTATCTTAAAAATAATGTAATAATCATGTGTGAAATGTGTGGGTTGATATAGTTGGTATCATGGAAAGTTTTAGTTAATTTGGGGATTATATTAGTAAAATATAACTTATATTAAACTTAGAGGCCTCATTATTTTATAATTTTGAATTGTTTTATTCATTTGAATACATTATTTAACCATTCTTTATTGACTGATAGTTTGTTATAACCTTTTCCATTTTAAAAAATTGTTGGAACTAATATAAATCAGACCAATAACCAATGTGATGGAAAATGTAACAATTGTTCGAATAATGCTCCCAAAGAAATTTGACATATAGTTTAGAACCTATTGGTGTTACTTAACCACTTATCCTAGGCTATGAATAATAACTTGAAACATGTGGGACATCATAGTTCACCCAATAAAGAGAAACGATCCATTTGATCCTTCATATGATAACAACCATTGAAATTTAGTGGACCTTTATATCCATTTATTAAAAAATAATGGGTTAGCTCCATATAAAAAATATTTTTTGTACTTCCTTGTTTTGAGAAGGATAAAGTTACTCGGGTTGTCTACCATTTAAAAGAAGTTGGTCTATGGTGGATATTGACCTATAATAAAAATTCAAATGATAAAATTAAATAAATGTAGTGGGAATAATTTAATAAAATATTTCTTAACAAGTATTTCCCTCAAACTCTTTATACCAAGATGGGGAGAGAATTAATGGAGATTACGGAATAGGAAATTAATATGTTATAGATTATAAGGTGAATTTCACATGGACAACAATGTACACCTCAAGTTTTTTTATCAACCATTATAAAAAAATAGATATATTCTTTAGTGTTTCAAAACCATATCTCAAAAAATATTTTTTAATTTGAGACTTTGGGAGTTATAAATAGTTTTTCTATCATGATCTCAAATTTGAGATAGAGTTTGTAGAATGGTCCCATAGACATAGATACAAGAAATAAAGGGTGAAGTTTCAAGCAAGAGGATAAAATGATAAAAGAGGTAAGAAGATCCAACCACCCACATGTCAAATATTTAGAAATAAATACCATGGAAATTTCCTCAATTAAATGAGGAAATGATTCAAGTGTGAAAAATAATGGTATCGATCCCATGAATTTTGAAGGGGGCTAAATAATCTAACTAATATGATAGAGAAAAAAAAGTCACTACCCAATGCACCACCCATGGTTCAATGCTTCATCTATACGGAACATGAACACTATGCAATCCTATAAACTAATCCATGGGTCTTTGATGGTAATAAACATCCACAATAACCTAATACAAGGGATCATGAGAAATATTATTACATCATCACCACTGAGATAGGGTGAAAAATTAAAGTAGTGCAAGGTACACTTACTAATAACTCAATAATGGTGAAAGTTCTATTTGAATCTAGTTATAAACATTACTTTATATCTTGTAAGTTTTCTAGAACTATTAAATCACCTCTATGATACCTTGAAGTAGATATATCTATAAAAAACACCTTATTGTTCAATTGTTACATCCCAAGTGTTGTATTCTTACCCTGTTATAGTATTTGGGAATATTCTCTCTAAAAATCCTATAATACTTAGATATAATTGAATTCTATACTAGGCATGAATTGGATATCATTATATAGAGATCATATCAATTATCATAAAAAGGAAATGTCACTCCATATCATAAATTATCCCATGATCCTATAAAAATATATGTAATATTTTGAATCTCCTTTAGAAAATACTTCAAAGTTATGGGTGTTGATAACCAATAAAGAATCATATATTACTAAAATGGATGAGAAAAAGGAAACCATAAACCATGGGAACGTTTTTATTATGAGGGAATATATGAATGTATTTCCTAAAAATTGGTTTTCCTTCTCCCAGATCATGAGGTAGAATTATCAATAGAACTTATACCCAATGAAACACCTATATCCAAGAGCCCTTATAATAAGGCTGTGATTGAACTCGTAGAGTGAAATAATAATTTGTAAGAGAATTTGGATAAAGGGTTAATAAACTATAGTGCATCACCTTGGGGTAAAATAGTGATTTTTTTAAAATAAAAAATTATGAATCAATGCAGATTTGAGTTGATTATTTAGAGATCAAAAATATCTCCATAAATAAAAATTATCCACTACCATAGATTGAGGGATTATTTGACCAACTTCAAGTAGCTTAGTACACATGAAAAGTGTATTTTTGTTCTAGATATCATTAACTAAAGGTGAAGAGAGAAGATATTTGAAAGAATATTATTATACAATATATGTCCACTATGAGTTCATAATGATACCATTTGGACATACAAACACCCTGTAATATTTATAGACATGATGAATAAATTCTTTAAAACCTAACATGATAAATTTTTGGTGGTATATATTGATGATATTATCATATACTCCAAGAGTAAAGAAGAACATGGGGCACATATAAGTACTTTATGGAAGTATAAGTTGTATACTGATTTTATAGAGTATTAATTTTGGATACAAAAAGTCATTTTATTAGGGAATGTGATTACAAGATAAATAATTTCTATAGACCCTTGAAGTAAAAGTTCATTAGTGAATATATCAACCCAAAAAAATCATGGATATTCCTAGTTTTCATGGATTATCCATCATGGTGGTATTAATTAATTATTTAATTTAATTAATTTTAAGCCTTTGTGAGTTCCTGGGAATTTGGGGCTAAATTTCTAAACATTTTAATGGATTTGGTGTTGTACATAGTTTGAACACTATAACACCATGAGTTTTTATAAACTTTTTTTTGAATAAATTAATTTTTTATGAAGTATTACAGAATATTAAACACCAAGTAAAACTTTAATTATATTCTACACCAATATAAACTTATTCTACATGCAACACCAACTTGGCTTTCATTACATGCAACACTGAGTTTCTACGAAATATCATTTTATTATTATAATTACTTAAATGATATGGTTAAGACATGTCCATAAAACTTAGTACTATAAATAGAAATAAATAATTTATAAATATTATTTATAATGGTTTTATATAAATAAAACATATTTATAATAAGATATATAATTTTTAGTGAAGTCTTTATATGTTTGAAAATACTATTTTCTTAAAAGAACTATTTCTATATCCTACTGTGAAAAATAATAAAATTAATTTTAAATAATTTTATAAATTTAATTTTATAGAATAAATTTAATTTTTTAATTCATAATGTCAAAATTATCTTAGGGTTAATTCTTGAGATTTTTCTGAAAAACTTCATTTTTTGTTGAATAGTGAAAAATACTGAATTTTAATTCAAAACTTATTTTTCAAATAATTTATTTATATTTTTAAATTATATTTTAATTTGGTTTTGAAGTTTAATTATATTAATTTTAAATCAATTAATCCAATTTAGTTCATTGGAATCAATTTCACTTTGAATTTGGATATAAAAACATACCAAACATTTGAAATGTTTTACTTTAAAATCTCGTCTTGTCGTCCCATGTGCGAGATTGAATTTGAATTAATTTCTACAAATTATGTGTTTGGAATTTGTAAAAATGTATTCAATATTTTGAATCATCATAATATATAATTTCAAATAAGTTTAACTTAGTTTTTGACACAAAATATTAATGAATTTAATTAAAATTAATTACAGTGATTAAGAGAAAAATTGTCTTACCAATAGACTAAACCTTACACTTAAGGGCCAAATGACCTATAAACTTATCCAAAATATATTGGATGTACATATTTAGACCCTATACATACTTTTATATAATTTGGATCATTATTGGATCCACTTGTCATAGGAAAAAAAGTGGGTCGAATTCCCTTTTCAAAAATTTACAAGAATGACACTCCTCCTCCACTATAAAAAGGCACTCACTCCTCCCATTTATTCACACCTCTCAATCCATTTGGCTTGAAAAAAATATACTCAAATCTATCCTTTATATTATTTTAATTCTCCACCACCTAAATTCTTATAATTACATGATTATATAATAAAATAAATATAATAAATATACTAAGATATTTTTATTATAAGGGTTAAACCTACACTTACACATAAATCCATCTAATTGGTAATGAACTTATCGTTCTTGTGTATGGAAAACTACCACCTCACGAAACAATGTTGTTTGTTTTTCCTTTACCACCTATCATAGTTGAGAAGTATAATAGACACTATATTTGTATATTATATATATGATTTTTATGAAAAATTTATGCTTATTTAATTATTATATAACACATACCTTCATGCTTTCCATTTTTTGTAAATATAATAACTTCATTTGTGGATGCATGGACTATAGCCTCCTCAAAGCGATGTGATTCGTTCGCATATATCATACAATTTATTAAGGATGGGTTTAGTAAATTTATATGATATAAATGAAATAATAATTATAATGGAATTAGTATATATATACATATACATATATGACATTTACTTTTATTCTTTCAATATGATAATTAAATTAAAATAGCGTTCATGCATACGTATGACCTACCATCTCCATGAACGATGTATTTAATTTTCTATATATATATTTTATATATTATTATAAATAAATATATAATGAATATATATGATATTTATATCATGTTTTACATTTTTTAAATTAGTATATAATTATGAGGACCAAAAATATAACAAATCAAGACACATACAAAATACAAAGCAGATATTACTCAAGACATAACATTAACATAGAGTTATTAATAAAAAACTAATATAAAGTCATAATAAAATACTATATGGTATTATATATAAGAATATGGTTCTTTTTTAGTTTTATAATAAACTTATATTTATTATACAGGAGGTTTTAATGAGTAAGATGAGATTCAAGACATAAGGTAAGAGGATTTCTAGTCTCACTTTTATTTTTGTGATATTTATGCCTTAATAACCACTTGTTTATTTTTTGTGGTGCATATAATATCCATAAATATATTTTATGGTTATTATCATAAAATTTAGGGGTTTTTAAATATCTATTTTATGATATCTCTTTCACAGGGTTTATGTTTCAAAAATTACCAAATCAGTAAAGTATTTTTGTCTCAATTTTCCTCCTTTGAGACACATGCCATGTTATGCACCTAAATTATCCTACAAGATGTATACACTACCCATTAACATGTTATATCATGAATATAATTATTTTAATTATATTTTTAGCCTCATGTAATTTCAATTTCTTACATGGGGATTCTGATTTAAAGTCACTGATTTGTAAAAGTTATTGCAATAATATCATCATTTATTGAGATTGTTTTTTATTATGCTTTCATTGATGAAATATTATGATAAATATTTCAAGAACACTCATGAATTTTATTCTCATATGTTTATTAATTATTTATTCATGTATTGGTACCATTTTTTCACTCTTTAGTACTTAATATAATTAATAAAAAAAATTAAGAAAATATGACCTTATTTATCTCTTCATACAGATACCAATTTTATTCAAAAACCATGATTTTGAAAATGATTTTAAAATTAAATTTTGATATAATTTTCAATGAAAATTTATTTTAAAAAAAATTATGGTTTTAAAATATTACTTTATAAGTTTTAAATCTATTTTTAAAGAAATTTGTTTCAAAAATGTTTCACATTTTAAAAACAATTTTTCAAAGAAGAAAGGATATTTTTCTCAAGCAATGTTTTTAAAAATTTATTTACAAGATTATTTTCCATATAATATTACATACTTTGGTGTTACTCATTCCTTTTTAGGATCTAAGGGTACCATTCATATTATTTATCTACATGATTTATGTTTTGATGGAATAATTTTTATGAAACATGTTTCTCTTCCACGAGTTATATTCTTATGAAACCCACTTCTTTTCATAAGTTATGTTTTTATGAAATGATTATGAAACCCATATATTTTCCATAGGTTAAGACATGATTACATGTTTATGACACCCATTTCATTTCATGGGTTGTGATATGATTGTTTATGATCTTGTGGAATATGTATGTATGATTTCATCATGAGATGGGTGGGACATATATCTCCCTCCAATGAATTGGGTAATTATTTATATCTCATGAGATAATTTTGTGAATAAATTCGATGGACTTGATCTAATATGGTAATATGGGGAAACCTGGTCTGCTATGGGAATATGGGGAAACCCGATCCATTATGGGAATATGGGGAAACCTAATCCATTACATACAAAGGACTATGATAGGGGATTGTGGTGTGTCTCACCCAGTAGGTGTAGTTCCCATAAATTATCCTGATAATTTCTATCAATTCATCTTGACTTATAGGGGATGATATTACATGTTTATGTGTATGAAATAATTCCATGTCTTACTCCTATGTTATTATTTCATGGATTATGCTCTTTATTCCCTTATAATTAATGTATTATGAACTACCAATATTTATTCCATGATTCATGTTTATGAACTTTGATATGTAGGGTATGATATTATAATGTTATGATCACATTAGCATACCCCTATGATCATGTTTATGCTTACATATCTCCCTTTTTTGACCTTATTGAGCATCGGATCTCACCCCTTTTTATATTTCCTTCCCCAAGTTATAAAGATATGTATTATGTATGATATGTCTAAGATGGGTGCTATTCGTGGAGAAACTAGTGGTTGATAATGTAGCTCGCTTATATACCAGTTTTTACATTTCCATGTTTCCAAAGGTACTAAACTAATATGGTATTTGGGTGTCTGTTTGTGTAATGTATTAAGTATTCTACAATAATGATGTAATTTTAATGTTTGAAAAGTGATGGTTGATATAGTTTGTATTATATAAAATATTTAGTTAACCATTTGAAACTAGGATGAGAAAACCTTAGTGAGAACCCTAAGTACATACTTAAGGATAATTATAAGGATGAGGACAAGTATAAAAAAATGTCATGGAATTTTGTTAAAGGATAGAGTGAGTGGTTTCCTAGAAATACATTCCTATATGGATACTATAAGTGGATTTGGTTATAGCATAGATGTACCTAGGGGTAAAAAAACCTGACAATGTGTGTTGAGTCTGACTCGAGCATAACTTGGTACATGAAAATGGGCCTCACTACACACCTAGTTTGACACTCCTGGGGGATATACTTTGGGAATTTGAAAACTCTTCAAGAACCATCATGAAGGATTTAAAAATAAGTTTTCTATGAATAACCTAGGATAAACCTATGGTGTCATAGATTAAAGGTGTCATAATTTAGACACCATGTAAGTGTTTTTTCATTATTATATAGTTCCTCACTAAGAAAATTGTTTCTTACTATATGATTTTTTGTTTTATTCAATGGTTTAAACCCGAAAGAACCACATTAATAGTGATTAAAATGGAAAATGCAATGATTTTCCTCCTGATCACCCGAATGCTATGGGAGTTGGAATAAAGAATCTCATTATTATGCTCACCCAAATTTATCAATCTATGGATAATGATGAGCATCCAAACAAGAAAATGAGGGAACAATGTTATATTTAGTCCCTCATGAGAAAACATCTTCCTTATTTTAGCAGGTCATCTAATCTACTTGTTTTTGAAAACTAGATCAGTATCACTGAAAAGATATTCTCCATTCTCCAGTGTTTGGAACATGATAAATTTGTTCTACCTATTTATCAGTTGGAAGGTGAAGCAGACCAGTGGTTCACTCTAATCAAGAATATGAGGAAGCAAGATGAAATTGAATATATGTATTGGGAGGTTTTCAATAATTTATTCTTCAATAATTACTTTCCCTGTGTTCTTTATATGAAGTTGGAAAAATAGTTCCTTAAGTTTAAGTAAAAGGATGATGAATATTTCGGTACCTATGAGGATAATTTCACAAGAGTTGTGAGGTACACTTCTGGAATTATCATTCAACCCAAAAGTAAAGTTGATAGGTTCTTTAGTGGATTAAAGACAATTCTTAGAAGGGTATTGTCCATAAGAGACTTTAGTAGCTATGAATATATCATTGTGCACTAAAATTTGAAATGAAGTTTTTAATTACATATCAATCTCATGTTTTTAACAAGAAAAGGGATATGGAGTTCAAAAGAAAATATAAAAACCATGAAAATAAGAAGATGAGCCTTCCTTTATGCTTTAAGTGTGGAAATAATCTTGGAGGAAATTGTCTTATGGGGTCTAATAAAAATTTTTTAAGTGTGGGAGGGAAGGCCATAGGAAAGTTGATTACTAAACTGATGGGAAGAAGTTATCCAATAATGAAAATATAGGTAAAGATTCATAGAATACACCTCCCACACCTCAGTTATTCAAGTGTAAGGAGGATGGGTATTGTGCTAACTAGTTCCAAAACCCAAGGGTTGGTGATGATGATTGGAATCAACAAACTCTTAAACCAAGGTACATGGGTAAGTCTCATGCAATCATTGTTTTTTTAGGGGTTCGATAACAATGTGGTGAAATGTACACTTACCATCCACTCTAGAACTACTAATGTCTTATTTGATTCTGGATCTACCCACTCTTTCATATCTAATTAATTTGATAAGGGTATTAAAATTCCTCCTAAATGGTTATATGTGGAATTATAAGTGAAAACCCCTAATGCTGCGATGATTGAATCTAAAGTCTATGATTCCTCTCCGATTCATGTTTGTGGAAATGTACTTCCTATAAATATTATCATACTACCCCTTATTTAATTTGATGTCATATTATGCATGGATTGGATATATCTTCATAAATCCCACATCAATTGTCAATTAAAGTAAGTTACATTTGATATTTCAAACCAAACTATGATCATATATCAATGTGAAAATAACAATGAACCTCCTATGGAGATTACATTTAGGGTATGGGTTTTAATTCCCATTTAGAATGCATATTTATCTCAAATGGTTTGGGAGAAACTCAAATTCAATTATATACCTTTTTTTGGGGATTTTTGTATTTGTTCCTGGGAGAGTTTCCTAGCCTTCCACCAAAATGTGAAGTTGAGTTCTCGATAGAACTAAAACCTAGTTCTACACCAATAACAAATAATCCCTATAGAATGGACCCAATTGAGTTATGGGGATTGAAGAAGAAACTCCAAGAAAACCTTGATAAGGGATTTATTCGGCCAAGTGTGTCACCTTGGGGTGCACCTTTTCTCTTCATGAAAATAAAGATGGATCAATGTGACTCTGCATTGATTATTGAGTGTTGAACAAGATCATGATCAATAACAAGTATCATCTTCCTCATATTGATGACTTGTTTGATAAACTACACAGAGCTAAATACTTTTCCAAGATTTACCATTGTTCTGGATATCATCAATTGAGGTTTAAGAAAGAGGATATACCTAAGATGGAATTCCATACAAGGTATGGACACTATGGATATATAGTGATGCCTTTTGGTCTTACTAATTCCCCTAATATATTCATGGATTTGATGAATAGAGTCTTTATATATTACCTTGATCAGTTTTTGGTTGTCTTTATAGATGATATTATTATATATTCAAAGAGAAAGGAAGATCATGAAGACCAATTGAGAATTATACTAAAGACCCTAAGGAAGAAGAAACTGTATGAAAATTTTACAAAGTGTGAATTTTGGCTAAAAAATGTTTCATTTTTGGGTCACATAATCTCAAGAGATAGTATAGTGGTAGATCCATCAGAGGTGGAGGCTATTGAATGTTGTTCTAGACCAACCCACGGTGACTGAGATCTATAGTTTTCTTGGATTAGCTGAATATTATCGATTGTTTTTTGGATAATTTCTCATGACTATTGAATCCTCTAACTAAGTTAACTTTAAAGGGTTCCAAGTTCCTCTAGATAGATAAATATGAGGAAAATTTCAAGGAACTAAAGTAAAGGTTGTTCAATGCACTTGTGCTTATATTAACCTATAGTGGAGAAGGGTTTGTAATCTATATTGATGAATCCAAGAAGGTATTGGGATGTGTTCTTATGAAGAATAAAATTTTTATCACTCATTCCTCACGAAAATTGAATACTCACAAGAAAAATTACCCAAATCATGATTTGGAGTTAGAAACAGTAATTTTTTGCATTAAAGATATGGAGGGATTATCTTTAAAGAGAAAAGTGTGATATATATATTGATCATAAAAGTATAAAATATATATTCACATAGAAGGAGTTGAACATGCACTAGAGAAGATGGTTAGAGATGATAAATTATTATGACAGCTCAATACATTACCACCCATGGGAAAGAGAATAAGGTTATTGATGCTTTAAGTTGAAAGGATCATGCCAGCTTATCCATAATGAGGATTAAAAAAGATCCAATATTCTGGATTTAAAAAGTATGGATATGGAAATATTTAAGTAAGGGGGGAAAATATTATCTTTCTCTAGTATGTCCCCCTTCTATCTCGGGTTTCTCTCGAGAGAGTGTCGTGCCTCTCATCCGTTTAGGGTTTTCCCTGTCAATGGAGCATCCTATTTCGGAATTTTCTCTCTTATCTTGTTCTATCGATGTTTCTTTCCTATTTTTTTTGTTTACAAGTTTCTATCTTAATCCTTGTTTCTTCTCCTCAGATGGGTTTCTCTCCTGTGGTGACCTGTTTTTTCCATAGGGCTTATATCTTCGTGCATCGCGGCACTTTCTTGACCTTCAATGCTCTCCTCCGCTCTTTTTCCATCCATCTCGGTCGGGTTTTCCTTATCTCTGTGATCGTGGCTCACTGTCAAGCCCTTTTTCATCTCAATATCTTCTCTTTCTCCCAGATCTAATGCACTAGACTTCATATCATTATGATGCAGTGGATCTAATGGGGGTTTTGGGATGTGTTGGTTGAGAGCTCATTAATTTTATTGGAGTCATGATTCCTGTTGGATCTCATCTGCCTTGGGGTTTTAGTCTTCTTCGTTGTTTTTGGTTTGGGTCATTCTATTCTCTGGTGGTATTTTGTTCCTGGTGGTCTTTTCCATTCGTGATTGATGTGTGGTCTCATCAGGATTTGGATTTTTTTCAAGGTTTTCATCCTCAACAACAATAGAAGTTCTTTGTGCTCGCGTTCTTGCTCGTCGGTGTCCACTCCTACTCTACTCTTTCTCTGTATTTAAACACTCTTCTCCTAGTCAGTTTTCTGTGGTGGTGTTCAAGGTGTCTTGGGAGGTGAGTTTGAGTGGCATTCAACATTTCAGGAGGTCACAGTGCTTGGTGATATTTTTTTTGCTTATTGTTGGTTATGTTTGTAGTGACTATTTTGTTTTTGATCTTTTGTGGTTATCAGATATGGTGATGATGGTGTTTTTTTGGATTTTTTTTTTTAAATGCTCTCATGATGGTTGTGAATAATCCTTGGTTATGGATTTGATGTTCTGTGGTGTTCTTTTTGGAGTTTACTTGGTGGCGATGTTGGATTTCGATGGGTGGATTTTGATGGTGCTCTGGTATGGTTGTGATGTACGATTGGTGTCAGCGTGCGAGGCATTAAGAGACTCGTCAATCAATGTAGTGATGATAATTTTTTTTATAATTTGAAATTTGTAACTTTGAAACTTTTAATTTGTGCTCAATTGGTGGCACGGTGATGTGGATGTGACGATATTTAGAGTGGAAGACTCGAATGTGGCATTTACCGGGATAGTAGTCTCTAGCCTCGGTGATTTACAGCTCATCCATGCAATCTTTTATTATTTTAAGTTTCAATTTGGCACATTGTATGTTTTGAATTTTGAAATATCTGGTATTCTGTGAGGTTACTACTAGCCTAAAATTGGATTTTAAAAATCAAAAAAAAATATTTGGAGGTAGAGTTGTAAAAGAAGGTTGGAAATGTTCCTAAGTTTAGCCTTGATCAGGATGAAATGATAAGTTTCAAGAATAGTATATGTGATCCTTCCATATCATATTTTAAGAAGTGTCTATTATAGGAAGCTCATAGTTCCTCATTCTCTATTCATCTTGGAAGTACGAATATGTATATATATTTTAAGGAATACTTCTAGTGGGATGGAATGAAGAGGGATCTCATAGATTTTGTATCTCGATGCTTGGTATTCCGGTAAGTTAAGGTATAAAGACAAAATTCTACAGTGATGTTGCATCCATTACCCATAACAGAATGGAAATTGGAGAACATCACTATGGATTTTGTCATTGAACTCCCCAAAACCTATGAAGGTTTTAATACTATATGGGTAGTATTCTATCACCTTACTAAGTCAGTGTACTTCATTTATATAAGAGAATAATTCTTTCTAGTTCATCTTTCTAGGATATACATTAAAAAAGTAGTAAGGTTTCATGGAGTACCATATTATATTGTATATGATTGGGATCTAAGATTTAACTCAAAGTTCTAGTAAAGTCTTCAGAAATCATTTGATACAAAATTGAGTTTTAGCACTACTTATCATCCTCATATGTATGGTCAGTCTGAAAGAATAATTCAAACCCTATATTACATGTTGAGATCTTGTTTTTTAGATTTCAAAGGTGGTTGGGATCAACACCTTCCTCTAGCTGAGTATTCTTACAACAGTAGCTTTCACTCAAAAATTTATATGACTCCTTATGAATTCCTCTATGGGAATAAATTAATAACTCCAACGTGTTGGGATGAAGTGGGAGAAAGAAATCTATTGGGACCTAAGATAGCTGTAGAAATGGTAAAGAAGGTTAGAACTATTTGGTAGCATATCAAGGTAGCATTGAGTTGGTATAAAATTTATACAGATAACTGATGGAATGTTCTAGAATTTGAAGTTAGTGAGAAGGTTCTTATATGGATTTCTCCATGGAATAATATTATGAAGTTTGGGAAGAAATGGAAACTAATCCCTAGGTATATCAATCCCTTAGAGATTCTTGATCATATTGGGATAATAACCTATCACTTGGAAATTCATCCAAATCTTTATAAAGTCCATGATGTGTTCCATGTATCTCTATTGAGTAAGTACATACCTAACCCTTCACGTGTACTGAACTTAGAGGTCATACTGTTGGAGCAGGATCTTTATTATAAGGAACAACTAGTTAAAATTCTGGACCACATAGAGAAAGTTCTATGAAACAAGACCACTCACCTGGTAAAAGTTTTATGTAGAGACCAACAGTTATAGGAAGATGCGTAGGAACTTTAGGATATTATGAGGTAGAATTATCTTCATTTTTTGTATTGGAATAACAAATTTCAAAGGTGAAATTCATTTTTAAGGGGGGTAGAATGTCACACCTTGAGTTTTTATACACTTTTTTTGAATAAATTAATTTTATTTGATGTATTTCTTTGTACTCTACACCAAGTTAATATTTCATTATATTCTATTCAAAGAAAAACTTATGCTATACGCAGACCGAGTGGACTTGCATTACACAAAATACTGAGTTTTAACAAAACATCATTTTATTATTATAATTACTTGAATTAGATAGTTATAAAATAGAATTAAGATTAGTAATATGAACAGTAATAACTATATTTTAAATTTTATTTATAATGGTTTTATATAAATAAAACATATTTATAATAATTCATACAGTTTTTAGTAAAGTCTTTATATGTTTGAAAATAGAATTTTCTTAAAAGAATTGTTTTTATGTCCAATTGTGAACAATAATAAAATTAATTTTAGAAACTTTTAGAAATTTAATTTGATAAATTTTTGAATTCATATTTTCAAACTTATCTTAGGGTTATTTTTTTATATTTTTCTAAAAAACTTCATTTTTAATGAATAGTGAAAAATAATGAATCTTAATTCAAAATTGTTTTTTCATCTAATTTATTTATATTTTTAAATTACATTTTAATTTGGTTTTCAAGTTTATTTATATTATTAATACATAAATTAATAAAATTTAGGTCATAGAAATCAATTTCACTTTTGAAATTGGATATAAAAACTTACCAAACTTTTGAACTTTTTTACTTCAAAAACTCGTTTTTTTGTCTCGTCTGTAGGATTAAATTTCAATTAATTTATTCCAATTATGTGTTTTGAATTTTAAAAAATTAATTCCATATTTTAAATAATAATACTATATAATTTCAAATAATTTCAACTTATTTTTTAAAAAAAATATTAGAGAAAATAATTAAAATTAATTATAGTAAATAAGTGAAAATAGCTTCATAAAGGACTAAGTCTTACACTTAAGGGCCAAAATGACCTATAAACTTGTCCAAAATAAATTTTATGGCCATATTTAGACCCTATATTCCATTTTCTATAATTTTATTTTTATTGGATACACTTTTGATAGAAAAAATGTGGGTGGAATCCCCTTTTCAAAAAATTAAAATAATGTCACTCCTCCACTATAAAAAGGCACTCAAGTCTCCCATTTATTCACACATCTCAAGGAATTTGGATCTCCCAAAATATGATAAAATAATCTCCCAAAATACCTAAATTCATAATATAATCCTCCCTTTAAGAATAAATCCATCCAAGGAATCCCTTTGGTGCAAACCAAAAGGAGTTACCCAAAGAAGAGGTGACATCCTTCCTCAAGCTTCTTTGTTTTTAATTCTCCACCACCTCAATTATTAATATTCATTGATTATATAATAAAATCAGTATCCTAAATATACTGATATTTTTTTATTCTAATCTTTCAACCTACACTTACACACACTTTCATCTAATGGGTAACAAACTTACTATTCTTGTGTACGGTGAACTACTGCCTCACAAAATGATGTTGTTCATTTTCCCTTTACCACCTCTCATGGTTGGTAATTATGATGTAAAATATATTTTTATATGATATATATATAATTTATAATGTATTTATGATTATTTATTTATTATATAACACATACCTTCATGCTTTCCATTTTTTCTAAATACGATAACTTCAGTTTTGGACGTGTGGACTACCGCCTCCTCAAAGAGATGTGATTCATTCACACATAACATGGAATGTATTAAGGATGGGTTTATTAAAATTTTATGATATATATGAAATATTAATTCTACTTTAATTAATATATATATATACATATATTTCATTTAATTTCATTCTTTCAATATGAAAATAAAACAAAAATAATGTTCATGCGTACGTACGGCTCATCGCCTCCATGAACGGTGTATTTCATTTTCTATTTCAATATTTTATATATTATTATAAATAAATATATTATGAATATATATTATATTTATACCATGGTTTACATTTTTTAAATCATGATATATTTATGAGGACCAATATTATAACAAATCAAGACACATATGAAAAACAAAGCGGATATTACCTAAAACATAACATTAAGATAAAGTTGTTAATAAATTGGTAATATTAAGTCATAGTTAAACATATATGGTATTATATATAATAATATGGTTCTGTGGTAAAATTATAATAAAATTGAATTTATTATAAATGAGGTTTGAATGAGTACAATGAGAGTCTAGACATAGGATTTCTAGTCTCACTTTTATTTCTGTGATATTTATGCCATAATCCCCACTCATGTGGTGTATATACTACCCATGAATATATTCTATAGTTATTATCATTAAATTTATGTGTAGTTACATATCTATTTTATTATGTGTATTTCATGGGGTTTATGTTTCAAAATTTACCAAATTGGTAAAGTAATTTTGTCTCAATTTTCATCCTTTGAGGCACATGTCATGTTATGCACCTAAATTCTTCTACAAGGTGCATACACTACCCATTGATATGTTATATCATGAATATTATTATTTTCATGATATTATAAGCCTCGTTTAATTTTATTTTCTTACATATGGATTCTAATTCAAAGTTACCGAGTGGAAAAGGTTATTGCAACAATCTCATCGTTTATCGGGATTATTTTTTATTATTAATGGGATTGTTTTTTATTATGATTTCATTGATGAAATATTATGATACATATTTTAATAAAAATCATGAATTTTCTTCTCCTATGTTTTTTCATGATGTCTTCATTTATTAGTACCATTTTTTCACTCTTTGGTACTTGATATAATTAAGAAAATGTTTTTAATAAAATCTAACCTTATTTCTCTCTTCGGTCGGATACCTATTTTATTCAAAAACTATGTTTTTAAAAAAAATTAAAAATGATTTTAAAATTATATTTTTATCTCATTTTCAATTAAAAGGTATTTTAAAAAAAATTATGGTTTTAAAAGCTTCCTTTAAAACTTTTTAATCTATTTTCAATGAAATTTTGTTTCAAAAATGTTTCACATTTTAAAAAGAATTTTTCAAAGAAGAAAGGATATTTTCCTTAATAAATGTTTTTTAAAATATATTTCCAATATTATTTTCCATCTAAGATGACATCCTTTGGTGTTACTCATGAATTTATATGTTCCAAGGTTATCATTCATATTCTAAAATGGTTTATTTCTTTATTTCATGATGTTCATGAAACATGTTTCTCTTCCATGGGTTATATGCTTATGAAATCCACTTCTTTTCATGGGTTACATTTTGATGAAATGAATATGAAACCTATATATTTTCCACAGGTTAAGATATGATTAAATTTTTATGAAATCCATTTCATTTCATGTGTTATGATATAATTGTTTATGATATTATGGAACATGTATGTATGATTTCATTATGATATGGGTGGGACCTATATATCCCTCAAATACATTGGGTAATGATTTATATCTCATGGGATAATTGTGAGAATCAAGTCAAAAATCTTTATCTATTATGGGGAGATGGGGAAACCTAATACACTATGGAAATTTGGGAAAACCTGATCCCTTACAATGAAAGGAATGCGAATGGGGATAGTGGTGTGTCTCGTCTAGTAGGTTTAGTCCCCATAAAGCACCTTGATAAGTTCTAGTAATGTGTCTTGACTTATAGGGAATGATATTACATGTTTATGTGTATACCAAAATTCTATTTCTTACACCTATTTTATGATTTCATGACTTATTCTCATGATTCCCTTATGATTTGTTTCTTATAAACTACCAATATTTATTCCATGATTCATGTTTATGATCTTTGATATGCAGGGCATGATATTATAATGCTATGATCACATTCTCATACCTTTATACTCATGTTTATGCTTACATATCTCCCTTGTTTACCCTTAATGAGTATCTAAGCTCACCCATTTTTATGTTTCCTTCCTAGGTCATGAAGATATGTATTATGTATGATCTGTCTAAAAAGGCTTCTAGTCATGGAGAACCTAATGGGAGATAATGTAGATCATTTATGTACCAGTTTTTATGTTTCCATGTTTCCAAAGGTACTAAACTATTATGGTCTTTGGATGTCTGTTTGTGTAATTTATTAAGTATTAAAAAAAATGATGTAATGTTAATGTTTGAAAAGTGAGGATCTCTATACACATGTTTAGGAGTAACCATGCACTGACTGTGTGTGAGGGGTTTTACCTTAACGGTGTCGATTTTCATGGTTTGAGCATGGTTAGCTCAATTATGTGACATGCCTAGGGGTAACTATGTGGGTAACTCATGAATTTCCATTAGGGATATCATGGTTCCCATATGGTTTGTTAAACCATGTGCCTAAACTATACACCATATCTAGATTTTAAATTTTTTCTTTCCAAAATTTCCCCTTTTAACACAACCTCCTAGATGAGACCCCCTATGTTTTATGCTCCCTCCTCCATGTACCTCCCTTATTATGATGTTTATCTCCCAATTTATTTGGGATTTTTGGTCTAATAATTTGGTAATATCTTTTCTTTCCTCCTCCTTTTTTCCAGTTATCTTCTCTCTCATGTTACCCCTCTTTCTTGAACAAATTCTGGGTTAAGGGGCTTGACCTGGTTTTTTGTATTTTTTCCTTGCTATGGTGTGTGATGGGTCTTTATAGATACCCTATTGTGTGTTTTGGCATTCTTCGCTGAATTCAATGCGATTCAGACCATTTCAGATCTCTTTTCATTGTTTTGAGGTAGGTGTCTCTTTGTAACCCACTTGTAATTCATGTTATAAATTTCTTGTGCATTGTAAAGGCTTTATTATAAATTTAGAAGCTTTTTATGAATTAGTAGGATTTTTTGGTGTTATAACTAGATTTTGTGTTTGGCATAGGCCTAGGATTCATTCCAAGTTCTTTCAAAATTGACTTAAAGGATCTTTAAAATTGTTTCAGCATTTGGAATATTTTCATGGGAAATTAAAAGGTTTCATCATTGTCATTTTGAATATTTTAAAATTATATTTGAACCTGGTCTTACTTTTGAAATGGTTGTACTTATTTTTAAAGTTTTATTTTATAAAAAGTGGGGGGTTGGACATTTTTTAAATGAAATGCAGATTCCTTTGAGTTTTTGGGTTGTGATTAGTTTTGATTGTGATTTCCCTTGGATTTCTATTTGGATTCCAAATCATTTTAAAAAGGGATTTCTAAATGTATATATTATAAGTGATAAGTGAAAGTCCTAGTTGGAACCTTGTGAAGTGATATTTTATTTATTGTTTATTGTGACCTTTTTGAGCCCCATTGTGTTTTTTGATGATGTTTATGTATATCCATGTGATGTATTTTGTGATGTTATTTTATCTTGGGGATCTTCCTAAGGTAAATATGGGAGATAGGAATGGTGCGATTATAGCATTATCCTTTGGGATTTGTTATTATCATGGGATGAAATTTTTTAAATGTGGACCACCTCTTGTAGTTATTCCATGAGGAAACCTAGGTGACTAAGTGGGAAGTCACTTGACGTTTCTAGTATAGTTAATATTATGCACTACCTAGTCACCCCTTGTTGTATGCAATACCTAGATAGTAGGAGGGTCGCTAATGATACTAGGTTAGAGTGATTTAGTTGATGAGATGTGTGAATGTTAACCTACCGATAGTTATTCCACCTTTTAGTGTCTTTTACTTATCCCATTACTCCTTGTGCAGTTGCCTCATGATATGTATTATATGTTATACCTTTTTTATTTATTATCATGTGTGATTCTTATTTCATGGATGGAATTTATTTTAGGTATTGATCCTTCTTTGATTTGGTCTTAATATTTACTAGTTTTTTTTCATCTATTTATTGGAATTATTTATGATTTTATATGGCTTTTTAATCATGATATTTTACCCTTGTTTCATAACTTACATTTGGGTTGGGTTTGTTAAACTTTTAAATGAAAAATAGGGATGTTATTTTAAAATTTCTAGTCTTTATTATAAATTCCTTTAAAATATTTCTAAACCATTTAAGTTTCTTATTCAAAATTATTTTTAAAAAATAAAGGAATGGTTTTTCCTTGAAATTTTTTATGAAACATATATTTTCATGGGATTTTGGAAAAATGGTAGAAATTGTTTGGTTTGTTTTCCTCATCTTAAAGGTTTAATTTTTAAAAAAAAATAACTATCCTTGTTTTTATTTTCTAAAAGGGTATTTGTTTGAAAGTGTGCATGTTTTTTATTTTTATAAATCATTTTAAAACCTTATTTATAGATTATTCTAAAACTATAAGTTTATGAACTATTTTTCCAAGAGATTTACATAGATTTGGCAGGTAATGGTGGTCAACTGAGTGCGTCTATAATCACACTGATTTTATCTCAGTTGAAGGTTACTGGATTAGTTCTCTGGACACTCTTGAGAGAATCATTATTATAAGTTAAGTTTTTATTTTACTACATTCGGAATGTGTGCCTATTATTTTATTTTGGTATGACCTGCCTTTACTTTCCTAGAATTCCCAGAAAGCTTCCCTTTATATGATTTGATTTTCCCAAATAGGATCTTATTTATTTCTATGGTGAGAGGTGTAATGATATTTTTATGGTTGAGGATAGTAATTTGGTGGGTTTATTTTACTTTTAGGAGAGGGATACTAGGGTGGTGAGGGAGTTTTTTGGTGCTCGTTCTATTTACTACTTTCTTTATTGTCCATTTTGTTTATTTTTTCCTTTTTCATTTGGTATGGATGTCTGGTATATTGAAGGGTCGTGTCATATTTTTATTATATTAACACTATCATACTTACCATATTATTGGTTAAAACCATTCCCAAGTGTGTTATTATGATTCCCATGTACTAGTTTCTATTCCATGGGGGTTAGGAATGCCTTTTGGGCTAGTGGTGAGAAAATTCAGGTGTCCGTCGGATGGACGACATAGGCCAGTTCATTACAAATGGTATTAGAGGTATGGGTTCTTCTTTTCTATAGAAGTCTAAGACTTTGGAATTCCATTTATTATTTTCAGTGTGGTTAGCTTGTAAATGGGTTGTTAGAACTTGGGAGGTAGGTATAAGGAGAGTCTCATAAGCTCCTTCTCACCCTAATCCTTGAGTTTCCATGGGAATTTGGGGTTTCCCATTTGATTATATTTTGTTTTTTGATAGTATTTTCAAATTATGGTTTGATTTCAATGAAATTGGTTTTTGATCCCCAATGGAATGTCTTGAGTTTCCATGGGGTCATATGTGATTCTTTAGGATGGTGATAAAGAAGGAAGTCGATACATAAGGTTGGTTAGTAGGGTCTGAAAAACCATGCAACAACTAAATGCTTGATTTTGGACACTCTTTGGGAACCAAATCATGATTAGCGTGTGGTCATAAACAATGTGTCCAATTCAGTCCTGATTCTACATCCTAGTTTCTTTTTTTATTTAAACCACTTGAACCTTGTATTCCATGTATGTTTAAGGGAAATGGGATTGGGTTCATGGTTGTTCTTATGATATGTTGGAATATTTGGATTTATTTTGAGTCTTTTTTTATTTCTTTGATTATGTTATTGTATATGTGATGTGAAATTTATTTTGTGTGTGTAAAAAATGGAATTCATGAGAAAAATGTTTTTGGTTTTAAAATAATTCCTTAGGGTTGTTTGTAAAATGAGTTTGGTTTCATAAAATGTTTTGAAACATTTGATTTCAATTAGAATTTGTAAAATGTTTTACATGTGATTGGTTTTTAAACCAAATGAACTCATTTTTTTGGAAGATGGGTTCCCTATTTTAAGGTAAATCAATGATTTCCAAAATGATTTTGTGGAATGTTTAGTCTTTTAACCTCAGAGGGTGTATTTTAAATAGATAATTGGTTTGAAGATCATTTTAAAAATGAAATTGTTCATTTAATTTTAAAATCCATAAATCTATTTTGGTTTGAAATTAAGTGGTGTTTGTTTTCAAATTAGTTTCAGAAACAATTTAAAATTAACTATGTTGTATTGGGGCTTGAGGTTTGAATTGTAAAATTCTTTCCAATTTGTTTTGAATGAAATAAGGCCTAATTTTTTTGGTTAATTGGTTTTCAAAAAGTGCTTTTGGTAAAACCTTACTTATTTTAAAAAATATTTTTTTTCATTATTTGTTTTGGGATAGCTTGATGTGATTTTAGGGACATGACCATGTAAGGATCTATGTCTCAAATTTTTTGATGTGCCCCTAGAAAGGTCTAGTATAGAAGTAAAGTGATTGTATTGGGGGTTCTTCCCCATTATGTTTAACATTTCCCAGGCTCCAAAGGAATTGGTAGTTGTTGTATCTCTTGGAATGTTGTTCCTTGGATTATTCTATGGTAGTGTTTCTTTAGTGACTCCTTTAGATACTGTTGGGTCTAGTGGTTTAAACCTATGAGAATTAACTTGATGGTTGGATTATTGAGGGTTATATTTTATTTTAGACTCTTATGTGATATCAAGTTGAGAATGTTTCCTTGGTTATTTTTGTAATTTTTTGAGATTTTATGGATGATTAAACATCATTTGTAATAATCTTCAGGTGTTGGTTGCATCTATTTTGGATGAAAATTCATTTTGAGATTTATTCTCATTGATCTTAGAGAATATTTGGATTAAGGAATCCATGTTCCAATTATTTTTGGGTTCTACTTTTGTTTTCCATTGTGGTTGGTGTTCCCTTGAACTTTTTTTCATACCTCATCACTTGATATTTTTGTTGAACTTAGGTGGTGGAGAACATGGTGTTTTTTTTGTGCTTGTTTCCTTAAACATGGGTATAACCTGGGGTTCATGATTGGATACATGGGGTGTAGTTTTGTTTCCATTTGGGTTGTGGATGGAATCAGGGTATTCTTTCTATTGTAGTTACCATGGGATGGTGTTTTAAGGATTTGGATTTAAAATCCCCTTATATTTTAGTTGTGACACTTAGGTTAGAGCCTTTTCATTTCTTAACGAGGAACGTTTTATTTTTTTAAGATCCTTGTTTGGGTTCCTGGGATAGGTGATCTATTTTTTTATACCTTGGGATATTTCTTGGAGCATTTCTCTCTATTTTATTTTGAAATGGTCTCTTGTGGTTGATTTTGGCTGGTGGATCTTCACAAATTCCCTTTAGAGATTTTGGTAAAATGGTTTCTCTATAGAATCCTCTTGTTTTGTGGAAAGATATTATCATTTGTTACACCATTTTGTACTAATTATAAATATTGGGGAGACCAATTTTTAGTCTCTATTTTTTTTATAACTTTTTTGAACTAGGTTTTTTATTAGGTATATTTGAGGAAGCTCGGTTGTGTGAGGATTTTTTTTAATAGGAGTTTCCTTAGAAATGTGTTCCCTTGTGAAACCTAATTTAACCTAAAACTTTCTGTGGTATAAATTGGTATGGTGGGGATCTTATGACACCTTCCATGTCATAGCGGTATTAATTAATTATTTAATCTAATTAATTTTAATTCATTGTAAATTTCCAACAATTTCATGGTGAAATTATCATAATTTTAAGGGATTTGGTGTTGTGTATGGTTTTTTCATGGTTAGAAGTAACTGTGTACCGACTGTGTGTGAGGGGTATACCCTTTAAAATTTTAATTCACATTCTTATCTCAACTATGTGACTTTTCTAAGGGTAACTATTCAGGTGTATTATGATTTTATAGTATGTATATCATAATAGGTGCTCAGTTTGGTAAACTGTGCACCATGTCCTGATTTTAAAAATTTTATTTTTCTTTCCAAAATTTCCCCTTTTTTTAAGAGGCTAGGTCTCATTTCTTCCCCATCTCCCTTATTGTGAAACACCCAAGCTGAGACACCCCTATGTCACATGCTCCCTCCTCCATGTACCTCCCTACTTATTATGTTTTACTCCCTATTTCTTTGGGATTATTGGTCAAAATATCAAGGTAATATCTCCTCTCCCCTCTTCCTCCCTTCTTCGAGAAATTTTCTCTCTATCATCACCCCTCTTGTTTAGATGAACCCTTGTTCAAGGGGTTTGAAATAATATTTTTTTTAATTTCTTCCTTTATAGGGTGTGTTATGGGTCTCTTGGGCTGACCTCTTGTGTGTTTCAACATCTATCGCTGAAGGTGATGCGTTTTAAACCATTTTGGATCACCCACCACTGTTTTGAGGTTAGTGTCTCTATAGATCTCCCTTTTAATTCATGTCATAAATTTATTATGAATTTTAAAGGAATTATTATAAATTTATAAGCTTTTTATATGTCATAGTATGATTTTTTTGGTGTTGCAACTAGCTTTTTCCCTTGGAATAGGCCTAGACTACTTTCCAAGTGATTGTGAAATTTCTTGAAATTCTATTTAAAATGGTTTCAAGCATTTAGAAAATTTTCTTGTGAAATTAAAAGTGTCTGAAATTTTTGTTTTTGTTTTCAAGTGGTATTACAAAGGTTAAACCACTTGGCATGGACCTTTGTTTCATTACAAGTGTTGGATTAAATTCTCATTTTTATTTTCTAATATATTTTAATATTTTTAAAATTTTATTTGAAGTTTTTATTCATTTTGAAATGGGTGTGCTTGTTCATAAAAGGATTGTTTTATAAAAAGTGGGGGGGTTTCCCCTTTTTTAAAATAAATGGATATTCTTTTGAGTTTTTGGGTTGAGATTAGTGTTTATTTTTATTTCCATTAGATTTTTTTTTGGATTCTAAATCATTTTAAAAAGGGATTTCCAAATTTATATATTATAAGTGATAAGTGAAATGCTCATTTGGAACCTTGTGAAGTGATGTTTTGTTAACTATTTATTGTTCCATTATTTATCCCAATTATATTTGTTGATGATTTTTATGTATATGCATGTGCTGGATGTTGTGATGTGAGTTATGATGTACATTTGGTTTGGGGATCTTGATAAAGGAAATGTGGGAGGTGGGAATAACATGACCACGGTTTTAGGCTTTGGGATTTTTTATTTTCATTTGATATCATTTATTTTGAATGTGTCCCACCTTATTTAGTTATTCCATGTGGAACCCTAAGCTATTAAGTGGGAAGTAATAGGATGTTTCTATGATAGTTGAGATTATGCACTAGATTTTCACCCCTAGTTGTAAATAATACCTATATAGTGGGAGGTTTATTGATAAGAATAGGTTAGAGTGATCCGGTATATGGGATGTGTGATTGTTAACCTACTGGAAATTAGCCCACCTTTTCATGTTGTGTACTTCTCCCATTAGTTAATTTGTTGTTTTCACGTGATATGTATCATATATTATGACTTTAATTATTTATTTTCATGTGTATTGTGTATTACTTAGATGGATTTTCATTGATTTATTTCTCCTTGTTTGATTTAGTCTTGATATTTACTATTATTGTTCCATCTATTTATTTTCATTATTTATGAGTTTTTATGTATTTTTAGTCATGATAGTTTACCCTTTTTTCCTTTATTACATTTAACTTGGGTGTGTTAAATATTTTAAAGGAAAAAGTGGGGTGTTTATTTCATAGTGATAGTATTTATTAGAAATTACTTTGAGATGTTTTAAACCATTGGAGGGATTGTTTTAGAAAGTAATGTTTAAAAAAAAGGAATAGTTTTTCCATTAAATTTTTTATGAAAAAATAGATTTTCATGAGATGTTGGAAAAAGGGGAAAAGTTTTTGGTTTTTTTTCCTCCTCTTAAAGGTTCAATTTAAAAAAAAGGTTTAACTATCCTAGTTTTTATTTTATAAAAAAGGTTATTTTTTTGAAAGTGTGCATGTGATTTGATTTTATAAAGTATGTGAAAACCTACTGTATACCTTAGGTTCAATCTAACAATTTATAAAAAAATTTACTAAGGTATTTATATAGATTCATCAGGTGGTCGTGGTTTTCTAAGTGATTATCTGATCAACACTATTTTATCTTAGTTGTATGTTCCTGGATCAATTCCCTAGCCACTTCTGAGAGAATTTTTCTACTAGGGTTAGTTTTTATTTTACTAATTCAGCAAGTGTGCCTATTATTTTATTTTGGTAGGATCTAACTTTAGTTTCATAGAATACTCAGAAATTTTCCATTTATATTATTTAGTTTTCCCAATTATCATTTTTTTTACTTTATATGGTTATAGGGGTATTGATATTCTGGCGGTCAAGTACAGCCATTTGGTGGGAATCTTTTCCTTTCATGTAATGTACCAAACTTTTATCAAAGGAATTTCTCCCTTCTTATAGTAATGACACTTAGTATAAACCACATAAAATCACATAGAGACCATAATAAAAACTTTATAAATGAATAATTAATGAAATAATAAGTATTTATAAAAGTTAAGGAACTAATGCTGATTAAATAGTAAATTGACCTTAGGAATAGTAATATGACCCTTATGAATAGTAAATCGAACAAATGAATAGTAAACTCACCCATGAAAGTGTAAATAAAATTTAGGCATATTATAAATGAAATTATGGTATAACTATATCATAGTCTAAGTAAATAAATTTTTTAGAAATTATTAATTAAGTGTTGGTATTTTTATAAGTTATAAATATTTAATTACAATTTTATGATTAATTTATTAATTTAAAAGAAAATTTATTTTCATAAAATGTATTAATAAATTAATATTTTTATTTCTTACGATTTTAAGATAATTTTATGATACTATAAGTAATTTTTTAAAGTGGTATAAAATCAGTTATAATTTTAAAATCTATATTTTCCAAGTAATTGATGATTGTATTTAAAAATTAAATTACTCATATTTAGAAAATTATTTTCATAAAATTTATTTCATTTTTTAATTCTAAAAATTTAAAAATGGTTAGGGTGAATTTTTCAGATTTTTTTGAAATTCTTGAATTTTTTATGAATCGTAAAATATGATAATTTTCAATAAATGCTAAATACATGAATTATGGAGTCATAGATGATGTAAGTCTGATATAAGCCCAAAATATCAAACTATCCTTCATTATTTTAATATATTTAGTTATAATTCTAAAACTATTCATATTCTTGATCCATAATAATAAATTAATGAATATAATATTGAGAAAACACCCCTCTCCTCCACTATAAATATCACTCATCACCCCCTCTTATCATAACACTTCTCAAGCCTTAATACTTGAATATATTATACCCAGTACTATTACCAAGTCCCTCCCCCGCATCCAAGAGTTCTTGGTCTCATTAAAACACAAAAACCTTTCCCTAAGGAGGTTCTCAAGGAGGATAAATTGAAGAGGTAAATCCTCTCTCTCTTTCTTTAAATTTCCTTTCAATTTCATTTATTTTATTATTATATCCTCACCCCCTTTAATAAAAATGGGATTATAACTCTAGTATGTTTGATATACTATAATTATATCATTTTAATAGAATATTCCTCATTAAACTCCACCCTCACTCTCTTTTATTTTAAAAAATGAAATTGTTGTTTGTGATGTGTCAATTTACCGACATTGCAGTCGATGAACTTTCATTTTACTTTAACACATTAAAGGATATTAATAAAACCATTATAATTGTTGAAATATATTATTAATTTTATGTTACATCCCTCTTTATATTCTAGAATTAACTTATACACATAATACTAAATGATAAAACAAAATGAGTTCATTGTGATTGAAAAAATTCCAAAATTAACTTAAAACGATCATCATTAAATTGTATCTAATGATTCATCTTTATACCTGATAGAGCGCTATCGTGGGCGCCCTCAAATGATTAGTATGATTTTGGGGTACTTAGGTGCAGCATAGTGGCTGACCAAGGTCGTCTCTCAAAGGAGTAAGTGAATTAAAACAATTTTTAGAGGTATTCTAGAAGTAAAATAAAAGAGAATAAAAACACTAATTGAAAGGATGGGGGTGTTTGTTTATAGTTTATGAATCTAGAAGAAGTTTGCTGGAAGAAGATTGTATTTTTTTTGTTTTTAGTTTTGAAATGAAGTTTGATTAAAATGACACAACAAAAAGATGTTTGTTTAGACAATATTTAAAAGACGTAATCGATCTAACTCTAGCTCTTCAATCATTTATTAATCATTATCATTTAAATTAATATTCACTTAATTATGATCCCTTAATTTGTTAAATCTCGAACCCTACGAGAATTAACTTTACCACGAAGATTGAAGTGAATTTTAACCTTAGGCTAACTTCGGAACATGCAATCGCAACACCCTGCTTTGATTGATGTTCTAAAATTAGCTTATGTTCAGTGGTAAATTAAGGCACATAACCACTCTGGAAATGAGGATTAATTGAGTTTAGGGATTATATTTGAACTCTACAAATTGATCCCATGTGGTTTTGAATTACCGGTTAAGGTTGCGCTCTCACAGTCCACACATTTCCCGACCTCGCGTGTTTTGTGTTAACTATTCAATTGCTTGCATAGTTTCATTTAAATTAAAAACTCAATTAATAGATCATAATATGTGAATTACAGTAGCTCATTTATTCAAAATAAATTAATGAAGAAGGATAGAGGTCGATCGATTACTAAAAAGAACTACTCTTTCATGGGTGGTGTAGTCATCGTGGAGACGTTTTGCATAAGCAACGGATTGAAAGGGTAGAATCCAATCTTGTCTCCACTCTTGATTCCAACCCAATTAACAAGATTAATATAAGAAGAAGATGGATGAACACAGAATATTATTTGAAGAAAAATTCAAGAAACAAACATGAAAGAAAAGAAATACAAAGAAGAGGTGAGAGAGGAGAGCCTTTTTGGAAGAGAGGTTTGCACAAAGGCTTACTTCCTCCAAGAGTTGTGAGGGGCTTCCAAGAGACACTCTTTCGGCCACACCTTCCCAAATCCTCTACCCTCCCTCTCAAAGAGCTAAAACCCACTTTAAATAGAGTTTGTGAGGGCTAGGGATACATAACTTTTTAAGTGTGAAATGAAAAACTCGGCCAAATATTTTATTCCAACTTGAACCGCCCATTTGACCTCCAAAACGCGTGCATTGACCAGCCTTCCAGAAGGATTATTTGTTCCAAATCATGTCCCCGATCTGTCCTCAAACTTTGGGCTCAATACAAGCCCGTATGTAGACGATATGGCCCAAATACAGAACCCATGTCTATTCTGCCGAGTCCAGCCCACCATTGGATTAATTGATCATTTACTCCATCCAAATGCACTCTTTAGCTCTAGTGTCCTGAATGCAAGTTGTATAAAATGAAGTTAGGAACACTGTTACAAAATTTCAAATTCAAATAAAAAAAATAAAAATATTTATCTTCGAAATACTACAATGCACTATTAAGGGTAAAACTGGAATTTTCACCAAATTTTCAAATGAATGATCAAATCCCAAATATTTTATAAATAAACATATTTAACACAATGTGAGGAAATTATTTCATTTATTATCAATAAAATATTCAATAAAATAGTGTTTTATCAACTCCCCCACACTTACCCTTTTGCACACCTGGGAAAAACCTCATATCAAGTAAACATCAATATCAAATCAAAACCAATTTTAAAACACATATCCTTAAGATCAATCAATTTCACACCAAGAATCAAAAGATATCATGCCTCATAAAAAAACTTATTTCAAGTTCTCCATTTATATCATTCAATATATTTCCACTTCATTTATCCACCCATGCACAAAACACTTACCTCGCTTGAATTTTCTCTCATCACTCAAATATCAATTTTTTTTGCAATGTCTTTCTCATCCAAACTCATACAAGGGTCACCATAGTCTTGATAGATTCCTACATCGCTACCCGATGTGAGTCAAGGACATATGTTTATCATAAGGACTTTTCAGGGTTGTTCTGTGGCTTTCGGTTGGTAGGATTAAGATGTGAAAAACTCTGAGGCTGAATGAGGAGGGCTTGACTCTTTTGAAGCAAAATTGCATTAATCTAGTTTTCACTTAAATATGGTCTTCTCTTCAATCCCCATAGTATCAATTCAGCTCCATCATCATGAAAAGTCATGAAAGGTTTACACCATTCATCATTTCAGCATAAAAAATGTCAATCTTCTCAAACATTATTTTCTTGAAAGCTCCAGATGGGCACAGCTTTCCACCTCAATTAGAAGCTCCAGAAAAGGCACAGCTTCACTTGTCATGAAAGCTCCATAAAAGGCACAGCTTTCAATATAATGACTTTCTTTAGCAGCAAACACATCTCTTCAGAATTTAATTTTCCACCCAAAGTATCACATAATGTGGTGGCACAACACAAGACAGCTTCCCCCACACTTAAGCTCAACTAGATTATGCAATTTCACTTCAAGAGTTGGTTGGATAGGGAAAATTGGCTTGTAATGTGGCTTAACCTAACAGGATGTGCATGGCTTCTAAGGGCTACAAGGATTAAATATTCAAGGTAGGCCATTATAAAAAAGGATTCTTTGAAATAGGGGTTTTAATACCAAACAAATGCCTCAATCATTTAAACACAAGTACCTCAAACCCTCAAGTTTTGACGGGAATAGATCAAATTCTGGTTAAATCAAGTATGGTTTGGTTCTCTCAAGAAGTGAGGTGAATGTAAAGAATATGAAAATAATGGTTTAGAAGCCTCACAGGAAAGTGATTTCAAATATAAAGACAGTGAGATTGGCATGGGATTCAAAATTCAGCGTACTTTTCATGAAATTACTAAATATTTGAACTTGAAACAAAGTCATTTCAGCATTCATTTAAGCTTAGTTTCAAGGGGTAAATTGTTTCACTTATTGATATGGATTTAAAAATGGTGATGAGAATCATTTTAGCTCAAAATGTTTCAAAAAACACATAAAATTGTAAAATAAACACACAAAATTTGAAAAACACACAAATTTTTTTTTGGTTTTTTTTAAACAGGAAAACAATTGAAATTACTAAACTAAAAGGTTCCCTCCCCCACACTTAAAATATTGCATTGTCCTCAATGTGAACCCGTGAGATGATATATGCACATGAAATGCAGAATTTTTAAATAGGACAAATAATATAAAAGTGAAAGGGTTAGGAACAGCCTGTTGTGATCAAGTGATGATGGGGTCATGTAGTGTGATAAAATCCACTGCATCAGTAGGATGTCCCTCAATGTATCTCTTTAAATGTTTCCCATTGACTGTAAATCTCCTTCCAGTGTCCTCTTGTGTGATCTCCACTGCACCATAAGGAAAAACATTAGACACAATATAAGGACCTAACCATCTGGAACGCAACTTACCAGGCATCAACTTCAGTCGTGAACTATAGAGAAGGACTTTCTCTCCAACATGAAACTCCCTTTGTTGGATCATTTTGTCATGAGATGCTTTTGATCTTTCCTTGTAGAGCCTTGAGTTCTCATATGATGACAGTCGAATCTCCTCAAGCTCTTGAATTTGCAACTTCCTTTGAATTCCAGCTTGGGCCAAATCCATGTTACATTTCTTTATAGCCCAATATGCCCGATGCTCGACTTCCACGGGGAGATGACACGCTTTCCCAAAAACAATCCGAAATGGGGACATACCAATGGGGGTATTGTATGCTGTCCTATAAGCCCACAATGCATCATCCAAGCGCTTGCTCCAATCCTTCCTATTTGGCTTCACGGTTTTCTCCAAGATTTGTTTCAACTCACGATTTGAAACCTCAGCCTGGCCATTTGTTTGGGGGTGGTATGGTGTTGATGTTTTGTGTGTCACCCCATACTTTCGAAGGAGGGAAGCAAAATTCCTATTGCAAAAGTGTGTCCCTTGGTCACTGATGATGGCCTTTGGTACTCCAAACCTGCAAAAAATCTGTGCTTTGACAAAGTCCACAACAACATGAGAATCGTCAGTCCTGGTGGCCTTTGCCTCCACCCATTTACTCACATAATCAACAGCAACCAAAATATACAAAAATCCAAATGAACTAGGAAAAGGACCCATAAAGTCGATGCCCCATACATAAAAAATCTCACAAAATAGTATGGGTTGTTGGGACATCTCATGTCTCCTAGAAATGTTCCCAGTGTGTTGGCAACGAGAGCATGACTTACAAAACAAATGGGCATCATGGAACAAGCTAGGCCAATATAATCCAGAGTCTAAAACCTTCCTAGCTGTCCGTTGGGGTCCAAAGTGTCCACCACATGCAAGTGTATGACAGAATTGCAAAACAGACTCAAACTCATGATCAGGAATACACCTCCTAATAACTTGGTCACTACACATGCGCCAGAGGTAAGGATCATCCCACACATAATACCTAGACTCGCTTTTTAATTTTTGGACTTGATGCTTCTTCAAATTTACTGGGATTTCAGAGCCAACAATGTAATTAACTAAATCAGCATACCAAGGATGCTTACCTGAGATGGTATAGAGATTCTCATTGGGGAAAGTGTCCCGAAGTGGTACCTGGTCCAAGGTGTCACCCTCTAGTGTGTGATTAAGCCTACTCATGTGGTCTGCCACCAAATTCTCTGACCCCTTCTTGTCCTTTATCTCAAGGTCAAACTCTTGAAGAATGAGCATCCAACGGATAAGTCGTGGCTTTGCATCTGGCTTCTTTAGGAGGTACCTCAAAGCTGCATGGTCAGAAAAAACAACTACTTTAGAGCCCAATAAATATGAACGGAATTTATCTAAAGTAAATATGACAGCAAGAAACTCATTTTCTGTGGTAGTGTAGTTTGATTGGGCTGAATCTAGAGTCCTCAATGCATAGGCGATCACATGTGAACGTCCCTCCACCCTCTGAGATAAGACAGCTCCAACCGCGAAGTTGGAGGCGTCACACATAAGCTCAAATGGAAGGTCCCACCGTGGGGGCTGTATGATTGGTGGATTGGTCAGACACTTCTTCAGATCATCAAACGATACCCTGCATGAATCATCAAAATTGAAGTCAGTATCTTTTTGAAGCAATCGAGATAAGGGTAGAGCGATCTTACTAAAATCTCTGATGAAGCGTCGATAAAATCCAGCATGCCCAAGGAATGATCGAACATCACGCACACATGTAGGATATGGGAGGGATGAAATAATGTCTACCTTAGATTTATCAACTTCAATTCCATTTTGTGAGACTATATGACCTAAGAAAATTCCCTTTTCGACCATGAAATGACATTTTTCAAAATTTAAGACCAGATTCTTCTCAATACAACGATGCAACACATCACCCAAACTAGAGAGACATTCATCAAATGAGGACCCATAAACTGTAAAATCATCCATAAATACCTCCATGCAGGTCTCAATGAAATCTGAGAAAATACTCACCATGCATCTCTGGAAGGTACCTGGGGCATTGCAAAGTCCAAATGGCATCCTTCGGTAAGCAAAGGTACCGAATGGGCAGGTGAATGTTGTCTTCTCCTGGTCCTCTGCTGTAATGGGAACCTGAAAATAGCCAGAAAATCCATCCAAGAAACAATAGTGTGTCTTCCCAGCTAGTCTCTCAAGCATCTGGTCAATGAATGGAAGTGGGAAATGGTCCTTACGAGTGGATTGATTTAGTTTCCTATAATCGATACACACTCGCCAACTGTTTTGTACTCTCACAGGAACTAACTCATCATTTTCATTTTTTATAACAGTGAAACCAGTTTTCTTTGGTACAACCTGAACAGGGCTAACCCATTGTGAGTCAGAAATAGGGTAAATGATACCCACCTCAAGTAATTTTTCAACTTCTTTCTTAACAACTTCTAGGAGGGTGGGATTAAGTCTCCTTTGTGGCTGTCTCACCGGTTTAGCCCCATCCTCCAAGAGAATCCTATGCATACAAATGGAGGGTCTAATACCTGATATGTCTGCCAATGTCCAACCAATTTCCCTAATGTTATCTCTCAAAAGATTCAAAAGTTTTTCTTCATGTTCAAAAGAGATATTGTTAGCAATTATGACAGGTAATCTATCACCACTGAGAAAGTATGCATATTTGAGATTTGGGGGCAATGGCTTGAGTTCCAATGTAGGTGGGTGATGTATGGATGGAGAAATTGATGCAACAGACATATCTGCACAATGAACATTAGTATCAGAATAAAAATCATCACAATCAGAGAATAAAGCACCAAATCCATCAGCATACTCAATAGCCATGTCATAATCAGAGTTCACATGATCAAAATCAGAATATGATTCCATTTCAAAATCAAATCTTAGAGAGTCTTGTTCCTTAAAAATGGGTGTAGAAGTATTCTTAGACATCAAACTAGAACCAATACTCATAATCTCCCTAAGCATAGGACAATCCAATTCCATGATGTTTTTACTTGGTGGTTCAAAATGGGAGATAACAAAAGAAGAATGGTCCTCTGAGGGGTACTTCATGGAATCCATAACATTAAATATCACAACTTCATCCCCAAATTCCATGGAAAGTGTACCCTCATTGACATTTATGATAGTTTTTGCAGTTTTGAGGAAGGGCCTACCTAAGATAATGGGGGCATGAGAACTTACCTGATCATCCTCCATGTTAAGAACATAGAAATTCACTGGAAAGATCATGTCTCTTACCCGGACAAGTACATCCTCAAGGACTCCTGCTGGATATGCCGTAGCTCTATTCGCCAATTGCACCACTACTCTTGTTGGCTTCAACTCACCAACCTGCAAGGAAGAGAATACAGAGTGAGGCATCACATTTATTGAATCTCCTAAATCACAAAGAGCATCAGAGAAGTGCAACTCCCCTATGGTACATGGGATGGTGAATGTCCCAGGATCCTTGCACTTTGTTGGCATTGCTAGAGTTGGTGTAATGAGTGCCGATACATTCCTTCCAAGGTTGATCCTCTCATTTCTCTTGAGCCCTCTTCGATTGGTACAAAGTTCTTTTAAGAATTTCGCATACCTTGGAATTTACTTAATGGATTCAAGTAGAGGAATGTTGATCTCCACACGCTTGAATGTGTCCAAAACCTCCTTTTGCATTGCTTCTTCAGCTATATTCTTGGTTTGAACAACCCTGTTTGGAAAAGGAAGGGGTTTAGGAGGAACATCATCAATATTTTTCTTACCTTTATCTTTCTCCTTGGATTGCTCATCAGTTGGTATGGAATGCGGCTTCTCTGAAGTTGAGGTGAATCCCGGTGGAATGGTAGGTGCAGATGTATCGTTCATTTGCTTCCCACTTCTCAATGTGATGGCACTAACATTCCCCTTTGGATTTGGAGTGGGTTGAGAAGGTAGATTTCCATAATTCTTACTCACAAGTTCATGGAGGGTGGTGGAAATCTGGCTCATTTGAGTCTTCAACTCCCTCAGCTCCGAACTTTGACTCTTCAGCTCATTATTTTGATTAAGAACAATTTGCTTCAAAAGATCATCAGTATTAGAATCTACCTTTGGTGGATGATTCTCTTGTTGCTGACTTGTTGATGTTTGAGCTTCAAATCTCCTTTGGGGTTGTTGGAAACCCTGCTGGTAAGGCGGAGGCTGCTGGAAGTTTTGTTGAAAGGGTGGCCTTTGTTGTTGTCCAGAGCCATACCTCATGTCCGACTGATCTTTCCACCCTTGGTTGTATGTTGTATCAAACTTCTTTTGGGGATATGGTTGTTGTTGTTGCTGCTGAAATGGTATCCCAGGGAACACTGCTACACAATCTTCTGTTTCTTGGAGTTGTGGGAAACAGTCAGTTGGGTGGCTTGTCTCAGCGCAAATACCACAAGGCCTTGAAGGAGGGGGTAAAGATGTCTTTTGTGCCAAAGAAATTTTTCTCACCATAGTGGTCAATTCTTCCAACTTAGTATCAATCAAATGACTTTCAAGAGAAGAAGGACTTACCTGATGTACTCCCCTGATATGTGGTGTACCTCTATCACCAAATTTTTGGGAGTTTTGGGCCATCTTGTCGATCAACGCACGTGCAGCTACTGGTGTCTTTTCCACCAATGCTCCTCCAGCCGCAGCATCTACCATGCTTCTCTCCATAGGTGTGAGTCCTTCATAGAAGTACCGAATGAGGAGTTGCTCACTAATTTGGTGATGTGGGCAGCTTGCACACAACTTCTTGAATCTCTCCCAGTACTCATACATTGACTCCCCTTGGGCTTGCTTGATCCCCGATATCTCCTTTCGAATGGATGTTGTCCTTGATGCTGGAAAAAATCTTTGCAAGAAAAGACGTTTCAAATCATTCCAACATGTTACATCTTCAGGTTGCAAATAATACATCCAATCTTTTGCAGCTCCATCAAGTGAGAATGGGAATGCTCTTAATTTAATTTGATCTTCAGAAACATTTCTTAGTTTTAAAGTTGAGCAAACCACATTAAATTCCTTAAGGTATTTGTTGGGATCCTCACCAGATAAGCCATGAAACTTTGGAAGAAGGTGAATTAATCCAGATTTCAATTCAAAGTCCGATTCGAGATTTGGGTATGCAATACAATTTGGTTGATAGTTAATATCAGGTGCAGCCAATTCTAGAATGGTTCTATTAAGTTCATTTCCATTGTTTTCAGCCATTGGTTCCTCTTTTATGTTTGAATTTGAATAGCTTCCAATTTCAATGTTTCCAGAAGAGAGGAATTCACCAACTGGTTGAATATTGAAACTTCCCGTAGACTGAGAATTTCTGATTCGTGCCCTAAGGCTGCGTTCAATCTCAGGGTCAAGATCTAAGAGATCATCGGGATTAGTTCGTGTCATAGATCAAATAAAAATGAAAAGAAAGAAAGTGGAGCATAGTAAAATAAAAATGAGAAGTTTGATTTGATGGTCCAAAAAGAAGTAGAAGAAAATAAAAGAAGAAGAAGAAAAATCAGATTGGGTAAAGAAGGAAGAAAGAAGAGAGGAAGAGAATAAAATCTAAAATAAAATAAATACCTCTAATTGGTTGAAATAATTACTTGCCTCCCCAGAAACGGCGCCAATTTGATAGAGTGCTGTCGTGGGCACCCTCAAATGATTAGTATGATTTTGGGGTACTTAGGTGCAGCATAGTGGCTGACCAAGGTCGTCTCTCAAAGGAGGAAGTGAATTCAAACAATTTTTAGAGGTATTCTAGAAGTAAAATAAAAGAGAATAAAAACACTACTTGAAAGGATGGGGGTGTTTGTTTATAGTTTATGAATCTATAAGAAGTTTGCTGGAAGAAGATTGTATTTTTTTTGTTTTTAGTTTTGAAATGAAGTTTGATTAAAATGACACAACAAAAAGATGTTTGTTTAGACAATATTTAAAAGACGTAATTGATCTAACTCTATCTCTTCAATCATTTATTAATCATTATCATTTAAATTAATATTCAATTAATTATGATCCCTTAATTTGTTAAATCCCGAACCCTACGAGAATTAACTTTACCATGAAGATTGAAGTGAATTTTACCTTAGGCTAACTTCGGAACATGCAATCGCAACACCCTGCTTTGATTGATGTTATAAAATTAGATTATGGTCAGTGGTAAATTAAGGCACATAACCACTCTGGAAATGAGGATTAATTGAGTTTAGGGATTATATTTGAACTCTACAAATTGATCCCATGTGGTTTTGAATTACCGGTTAAGGTTGCGCTCTCACAGTCCACACAATTCCCGACCTCGCGTGTTTTGTGTTAACTATTCAATTGATTGCTTAGTTTCATTTAAATTAAAAACTCAATTAATAGATCATAATATGTGAATTACATTAGCTCATTGATTCAAAATAAATGAATGAAGAAGGATAGAGGTCGATCGATTACTAAAAAGAACTACTCTTCCATGGGTGGTGTAGTCATCGTGGAGACGTTTTGCATAAGCAACGGATTGAAAGGGTAGAACCCAATCTTGTCTCCACTCTTGATTCCAACCCAATTAAGAAGATTAAGATAATAAGAAGAGGGATGAACACAGAATATTATTTGAAGAAAAATTCAAGAAACAAACATGAAAGAAAAGAAATACAAAGAAGAGGTGAGAGAGGAGAGCCTTTTTGGAAGAGAGGTTTGCACAAAGGCTTACTTCCTCCAAGAGTTGTGAGGGGCTCCCAAGAGACACCCTTTCGGCCACACCTTCCCAAAGCCTCGATCCACCCTCTCAAAGAGCTAAAACCCCCTTTAAATAGAGTTTGTGAAGGCTAGGGATACATAACTTTTTAAGTGTGAAATGAAAAACTTGGCCAAATATTTTATTCCACCTTGCACCGCCCATTTGACCTCCAAAACGCGTGAATGGACCGGCCTTACAGAAGTATTATTTGTGCCAAATCATGTCCCCGAGATGTCCTCAAAATTTGGGCTCAATCCAAGCCCGTATGTAGACTATATGGCCCAAATACAGAACCCATGTCTATTCTGCCGAGTCCAGCCCACCATTAATTGATCATTTACTCCATACAAATGCACTCTTTAGCTCTAGTGTCCTGAATGAAAGTTGTATAAAATGAAGTTAGGAACACTGTTAAAAAATTTCAAATTCAAATAATAAATATAAAAATATTTATCTTCGAAATACTACAATGCACTATTAAGGGTAAAACTGGAATTTTCACCAAATTTTCAAATGAATGATCAAATCCCAAATATTTTATAAATAAACATATTTAACACAATGTGAGGAAATTATTTCATTTATTATCAATAAAATATTCAATAAAATAGTGTTTTATCAATACCATATAACCAATTTCATTATAAGATCATTTAAACTTATTTAAGATCACTAATAACATATAATAACAATTCTTGATATTTATCCTCATTTTACATGAACTTACATTCATGCATACAAGCAAACCAATCATGAAAACCATGAAAATTAATGCTACTGAATGATGAAATTAAACTATATAACTCATCCAAAAATCCCAAAAAATGAATTAAATAATACCTTAATGAATATAATGTGATTATATGGGACATTAATATGAAGTAATCCTTTGGACACAAGGTAAGGGTAATTCTCAAACCCATCTCTCTTTCTTTGTATTTTCCCTTTTTCACCCCATTTTTAGTATAGATATTCCTTAAATATAATTTATTCATAACTATATTACATTTTATAGGATATAAATGTTTTATAATTGATTTTATGACAAACACAATGTTTTACAAAAGAACTCTTATTTCAAAAAATGCACCTTTTACTTTTCGAGATTCTTTCTTCTTAACCCAAGGATGATGATTCTTATATCAAGTATGTTATTCCCTTTTCATTTGGGAACCAAAATTTTATAAAGGTAAGATTTATGAAATAAAAACCATTCCTTTACATGGGTTATTTTATGTCCAAGATTGATATATGTTCTATGTGGTATGCATGGTAATATAAATGTTATGATGTGATGCGTGCACCCAAAATTATATAGATCTCTAATTAATTGGGTAATGTGATGTATCATATGATGAAAAGTGAAATATTAATGAACATGATGCTATTTTTTTATGAATTGTAGCATTCCATGCCTTTTCTTAATGCTTCCTCTCATGATTATGATCTTATGCCTATGTAATGATGATAATGATTATTATCTCCCCATGTTATAGTTTTTCATGTTATTATATATCCTCTTACTGAGATTTTATCTCACCCCTTTTTGATGTATATCCTCAATTGATTACATGTACTAAGTAGAATTAAAGGGCCAATAAGAATCTAAAGAATAAGGAATCAAATAATTATTTATGTTTTGTAAATGTTATGTATGGTCCTAATTTTCCCAAGACACTAAACCTTTAGACCCTCATTGTGTAATGATTTTATGTTTTTTTCTTTAAAATGATGTAATCAGATATGAAAGAAGAATCAGGGTCATTATAGTTGGTATCAGAGGCACGATTTAGTTAATTTGGGAATTAGGATTAGATAACATTAGTGAAAACCCTTAATTTGAGACTAAGTATAAATAATCACCCAATAAGATTGGTTTTAGAAAATAATAAACATAGGGATCACACAAGATATACCTTTAAAGTTAATTTCACAAAGGAATAAATTATTGATGACTTTTTGACTTGTGTTTTGTTTTAACCTTTTCTATTTTATAAAATGGTGGGAACTAGGAGAAACAAGGCCAACAACCCATGTGAGGGACAATGCAGTAATTGCCCGAATGATATACCCAATGATTTAGGAGGTGGATTTAAAATTTTCATGGTGATTCTTATCTATCTATCTCGGGTTATTAATAATAACTTGAATAGTGTGGAATGTCTGACTTCACCTAAGAGGGATCAATTGGTTATAAAGTTGTTTATGAAGAAACGACCACCAACATTTAGTGGATTTTCTGATACCCTAGTCGTGGAATAGTGGGTTAACTCAATGGAGAAGATATTTTTTGTACTTCGTTGTTTTGAGATAGAGAAAGTGACTTTGGTCATTTATCATCTGGATAGAGAGGTCATCCAATTGTGCATGTTGATTAAGAACACCAATCTGAGTGATGAAATTGAAGAGATAGAGTGGGAAGACTTTAAGATAATGTTTCTTAACAATTATTTCCCTATAACTCTTCATACAAAGAAGGAGAGATAATTCATAGATCTGAAGCAAAAGAAAAGAGAATCTATCATGGAATATGAAGAAAATTTCACAAGGCTTTCAAGGTATGATTTAGGATTTGTTATCAATAATGATATCAAAATTGATATATTCTTTAGTGGTTTAAAACCACACCTTAGAAAGGCTCTATAAATTCGAGACTTTGGGAATTATGAAGAAGTTGTTCGATGTGATCTCAAAGTGGATATGGAGTTTTCAGAATGGTCCCATGGCTATGGTGATAAGATATGAAAGATGGAGTTTAAATCTAGAGGATCTAATGAGAAAGGAGGAAAGAGAACTCAACCACTCGCATGTCAAAAATGTGGGAAGAGGCATCATGGGAACTGCCTCAAAGGGGTGGGGAAATGCTTCAAGTGTGGTAGAGAAGGCCACCAAGCTCATGAATGTATAAAATACATGAGTAAGCAGGAAAATGTGGTAGAGGAAAGGAGAGAACCACCCATTGTCCAATGCTACAACTATATGAAGAAAGGACACTATTAAAGCTAGTGTACTAAACCTCAAGTTCTCGAGGGTAATCAGCATCATCATCCACCAAATCCAAAGGAGAAAGTGAAGGATTATGCCATCACTATTGTAGAAGTGGAGTAAGAAAATGAAGTCGTAAAAGGTACACTTCCTATTCACTAAAGAATAGAAAAAGGCTTATTTTATTCTAATTTTAAGCATTACTTTATATCTTTCAAGTTTTCTAGAACTATTGAATCGAAGCCCCAAAACCTTGAAGTAGAGATATCCATAAAAAAACCTAGTGGTGAAATCATTCTAACCCAAGTGTTAGACTCTTCTCCTGTTGGCATATGTGGGAATATTATTCTAGAAAATATCATAATACTTAACTTGGTGGAATTTTATGCTATACTATGGATGGATTGGATCTCATTGTATAGAGCAAATATCAACTGTTAGGAAAAGTAAATATATTTTCATATTCTGAACCATCCTATGCTCCTCTACAATTAAAAGGAGGATCATGAATATTATTTTGAAAATCATTCAATGGTGTGGGTGTTGATTCCCTATGAAGAAGCATACCTCTCTCAAATGGTTGAGTCAAAGGAAGTTATCAACCTAGGGTAAATGACCATTGTGATGGAATATAGTGATCTATTTCTTGAGAAGCTACCCAGACTTCCCCCAGACCATGAGGTAGAATTATCAATATAACTCATACATGAAACTACTCCTATCTCAAAGTGTCTCTATATGATGGATCCAATTGAACTGGAGGAGTTAAATAATTAGCTGCAAGAGCATTTGGAAAATGGGTTCACACGCCTTAATGCATCACCTTGGGGTGCACCAGTGATCTTTTTCAAGAAGAACGATGGATCAATGTGGTTGTGTATCAATTATTGGGAACTCAACAAGATCACCATAAAGAAAAAGTATCCTCTTCCAATGATTGATGAATTGTTTGATCAATTTTCATGAGATCATTACTTCTCAAAGGTGTATCATTTTTTTGGATATCATAAGATAAAGGTGAAGAAGTAATATATTTACAATACTGCCTTTTGTACAAGGTATGGGCACTATGAGTTTCTAGTAATGCCCTTTAGACTTACTAATTCCCCCAGAAATCTTCATGGATTTGATGAATAGAGTCTTTAGACACTACATTGAAAAATTTATGGTAGTTCTTATCGATGATATTCTCATCTACTCCAAGATTAAGGAGGAACATGAAGAGTATCTAAGGCTTGCATTAGAAACATTTATGAAGGATAAGTTGTATTTCAAGTTCAAAAAGTGTAACTTTTGGATGCATCAAGTCCCATTCTTGGGAAATGTGTTCACAAGTGATGGAATTTCTGTAGACCCTTCAAAAATAAGGGCAATTGAGGAATGGATTATACCCTCTAGTGTCACAGAAATCCACAGTTTTCTTGGATTATCAGGGTACTATCGACATTTTGTGAGAAATTTCTCACGATTGTCAAGCCTACTAACTAATTTAACAAGGAAATGGGTAAAGTATGTTTGGATGGAAGAATATGAGGAAAGCTTCAAGGAGAGAAAGAGAAGTTTTATCACTGCACCTGTACTCACATTACCAAAAATTGGAGAACTTTTTGTGATATGCAGTGATACTTCAAAGAAATTATTGGTTGTGCACTCATGAAAAATTAAAATATGATAGTATATGCCTCACAGCAGTTGAATATCCATGAGCATAACTACCCAACAGATGATCTGAAGCTAGCAGTTATGATTTTTACCTTGAAAAATCTGATGGCACTACCTCTATGGTGAGAAGTATGACATATATACCAATCACAAGTGCCTAATTTATATATTCACATAAAATGAGATCAACATGCATCAAAGGATATGGTTAGAGATAATCAAATACTATGATTTCTCTATTCACTGTCATCATAGAAAGGTGAACAAGGTAGTTGATGCTCTTAGTAGAAAATAACCTTCTACACTATCCATGATGTGGATTGAGAAAGACCCTATTTTTATGGATATTCAAATAATGGATTTGGAAATCATAATGGCAGGGAATATGTCCTACCTTTCCCAAATGATTTCCCAACCATCTATCCAAGAGAAGATTAAGGAGGAACAAAGGGATGATCCAAATTTACAAAATAAGGTGAATGAGGTAAAGGAATGGAAACTGTAAGAGTTCCATATCAATGATGATGGTGTGATTTGGTTTGGAATGAGTCTTTGTGTGCCTTCATCTCCTAGGATAAAGGAGTTATTATATAAAGTACATAACTCAACTTTCCCTATACATCTTGGGAGTACCAAGATGTACTGTGATATCTGAGAACAATTTTGGTGGGAAAACATGAATAAGGAGATTGTTGAGTATATCTCAAGGTGCTTGATATTTCATCATGTTAAAGCATAGTGATAGAAGTCCAAAGGTGTGATGAAACCATTGCATATGCCCATTTGTAAATGTGAGAAAGTCACTATGTAATTTATCACGGGTCTCCCAAAGACATCCAAAGGAAATAGTGCGATATGGGTTGTGGTGGACCGACTCACCAAGACTGCTCACTTTATCACTATTTTGGAAGAAATATCACTTGAAAAACTTGCAAAGGTATATGTGAAGGAAGTTGTGAGACTGCATGGAGTTCCACTCTCAATTGTCTATGATCATGATTCTAGGTTCACATCTAAATTCTGGAGGAGTATTCAACAAAATTTGGATACTGAATTAAATTTCATCATGTCCTATCACCCCCAAAATGATGGAAAATATGAAAGGACTATTTAGATGCTCAAATATATTCTAATAGACTGCTCTTTAGAATTAAATGGTGGATGGGATCAGCATCTCCCATTGGTTGAGTTCTCATAAAACAATAGCTTCCACTTGAGTATTCAGATAGCTCCATATGACCTTCTATTCTTCTTGAATGAGTGTAGCTCTTCCATCAAAGGATTCAACTTCATCATGGAGGAGTATACTTTCTAGAGAAATCAATATGTTATTAGGGACAAGAGTGAGGTTTTCTTTCCCTCCTCCTGCCATGCCAAGTGTAAGGATGCCTTAGTATCTAGTTTGGGTATTGGATGTAAGTTGTTCTCTATAACCTACCTGAGTGCTCCCATATCCCTAGGTAGGATCTGCATTTGTCATTTTTAAGGTATGGTTGGTAAGATCTTTAATCACATCAAAAATTGGAAGAACAAATTTATGTCATTTGGTGGTAGTATCACTCTTGTGAATTGTGTGCTGACCTCAATCCTGATGCATATCCTTTCCATCATCAAGGTCCCAAAATCCACCATCAGACTTATAGAGAACACCTTGAATGGTTTCATATGGGATTCTCAAGGGTAGGTCCTTTGTAGGTGGGTCTCTTGGAGTAGGCTTCCCAAACCTATTGACTAAGGAGGCATAGGATCTAGAGATGTGGAGAAGGTTATGCATCTCTTTCAAGGAAAGTTTTCATGGGAGGTTATTGAGGGTCACTCTTTGTGGGGCCATTTTATCAGGGAAAAATATGGCTTTGGTTCTCAAGAAAATGTGAGACTTCCCTCTTAGTTATGGAAGACATTGAAAGTCCATATTTCGGTCCTCTTTGATCACTCAATGGATTTTGGGGAAAGGGGAGATAAGCTTTTGGAAATGTAATTGGGGGGAGGAATACTAGATTTTCTAGGCTACCATGTTCCCAATATTTCTTTCAGGGAGATCATATGTCATCCTTCCTTAATTCAGTTTTTCCTCAACGCCTCACACTAAGAATAATTTGACTATATCCACCTTGGAGAGTCCCCAGATCAATGTGTTTTTTCAGGCTCCTTGTTAAGAAAATTTATAGCTAAAGCTTACGGGCGGACTCTGTACTCCCAGCTGGGTAGTGATCCATGGGGTTCTTTCCTGTGGTGAAATGAGTTACCTTCCCAGTTTAATTTCTTACTGTGGATAATCCATAAAGAGGATATTCCTTCGGATCTGCAAATTAAAGGTAAGGGTGTTCACTTGGCCTCTAGGTGTTCCTATTGTGTCTATCTGATGGAGGAGTCTGTGGTGCACCTTTTCTTTCAAATTAGATGGGTAAGACTTATTTGGAGAATCCTCGGTGAATTTTTTTATCCCATCCAGGTGGTGGATTATTCTATCTATTTTTTTTAGAACTAGTTCTATGGATGTCTTGGGAAAAAGTACGAGGAGTAGGCCTGGGTACTACTATTGGTGGCGGGCTGCTGAAACTTATGGCTAGCTAGGAATCAGGTCTGCTGTGGCTCTTAGATTTCCACTGTGGGTTTGGTGGTGAGATCTTGGTGAATTTTGGTGGACCTGTTCGGGCTCACAAATCAGGTGGTGAGGGATGCACTATCCTTAAAGCACTTTTGGATCAGGCTTCCCACCTCGGGCTTGCCTTTTCCTAGCTAACCAGGTGGATGCGTTGGTTCCCCCCATCTAATAGCCTTAAGTTCAACGTTGATGGAGCTTGCACCCAGGGATGTATGCATGGAGTAGGTTTGGTCTTGGGCCCTTTTAGATCAGTGATTTATGCTTTTGTTGCTTTTAATGATCCAATAAACTCTCTCTGGGTGGAGGCCATGGCCATGCTTAGTGGCCTATCAATTTGTAGATCAAAGAACATGCCCCTAACTATGGTTGAAGCTAACTCCAAGATCATCTATGACACCCTAACTGGTGTTTCCTCCCCTTAGTGATACATCACCTACCTGATACGGGAATGCAGATCTTTATTATCAAATGATATGGTGGTTCTTCATACTTGCCATGAAGGTAACTTTGTTGCTGATTTTTTGGCTTCACTAGATTCCTAGGATTCCCCCTTTATGGATTTTTTCTCTTTTGGATCCTTTCCCCCTTCAGGGATAGCTCATGTTATTAGGGAATCCCTCGGTATTCATTTCTTTAGATCTCCATGATTTTGTACTATTTCCCTCCCACCTTTTAATAAAATAAAATATTTTGAGTTGGCATGATGTAGAACTACAACTTATTGGGATGAAGTTGGTGAAAGAAAATGACTTGGACCTGATCTTGTGCAAGAGATGAGAGATAAGTTTCAATCCATCCAGCAATATATCAAATCTATTCAGAGTTAGAAAAAGAGCTATTCTAACAATCGTTAAAGGGACTTAGAGTTCAACATTATACATAAATTCTTCCTTTGAGTATCACCATGGAAGAGAGTCATGTGGTTTGGAAAGAAAGGAAAGCTAATCCCAAGGTACATTGGCACCTTTGATATCCTTGATTGCATAGGATTTGTGGCCTATCAGCTTGAAATTCCACCGAATATGGCTCAAGTTCATGATGCGTTCCACATATCACTTCTGAGGAAGTACATACCAGATCCCTCACATATACTGAACTCAAAGGTAGTATAGCTGGAAGATTATCTCTCTTATGAGGATCATCCACTAAAGATTACGGACCAGAGATATAAGGATCTATGCAAAAAAGATAACCCACCTTATCAAAGTTTTGTGGAGGAACCATAATTATGAAGAAGAAACTTGGGAACTATAGGAGTCAATGAAGGAGAAGTACCCTGACCTGTTTATGTAAAATGAAATTTTGAGGGAGAAATTTCAAAAGGGGGGAAGAATATAATGACCCAAACTTTTATCAAAGGAATTTTTCCCTTATTATAGTAATGTCACATAGTAGAAACCACAAAAAAATCACTTAAAGACCATAATAAAAACTTTATAAATGAATAATTAATTAAATAAGAATTATTTCTAGAAGTTAAGGAACCTATACCGATTAAATAGTCACCTAACCTTATAAATAGTAATATGACCCTTATGAATAGTAAACTGGCCAAATGAATAGTAAAATCACCCATGAAAGTGTAAATAAAATTTATAAATCTTATAAATTAAAGTGTGGTATAACTATATCATAGTCTAAGTGAATAAATGTTTTAAAAAATATTAATTAAGTGTTGGTATTTTTATAAGTCGTAAATATTTCATTACAATTTTATGATTAATTTAATAATTTAAAAGAAAATATATTTTCCTAAAATGTATTAATAAATTAATATTTTTATGTCTTATGATTTTAATATAATTTTATAATACCTTAATTAATTTTTCAAAGTGTTATAAAATCAATTATAATTTTAAAATTTGTATTTTCCAAGTAAATTATGATTTTAATTAAAAATTAAATTACTCATATTTAGAAAATTATTTTCATAAAATAGAGTTTATTTTTTAATTATACACGTCAAAAAATGGTCAGGGAAAATTTTTGGTATTTTTATGAAATACTTGATTTTTTTTATGAATAGTAAAATACGATAATTTTCGATAAATGCTAAATACATGAATTATGGAGTCATAGATGATGTAAGGCTGATTTAAACCCAAAATATAGAACTATGCATCATTATTTTAATATATTTAGTGATAATTCTTAAAATATTCATAGTATTGATCCAAAATAACAAATTAATGAATATAATATTGAGAAAACACCCCTCTCCTCCACTATAAATATCACCCTTCACCCTCTCTTCTCCTTAAACTTATCAAGCCTTTATACTTGACTATATTCTACCAAATACTCTTCCTCAGTACCTCTCCCATGTATATGAACTCTTGGTCTCATTAAAAGACCAAAATCTTTTCCTAAGGAGATTCTTAAGGAGGATAAATTCAAGTGGTAAATCCTCTCTCTCTTTTAATTTTCTTTAAATTTATTTTCTTTTATTATTCTCTCATAACCTACCTTAATCCAAATGGATTTATAACTCCAGTATGTTTTATATACTGTAATTATATCATGTTAATTTAATATTCATCATTAAACTTCACCCTCTCTTTTATTTTAAAAAAAAAAGAAATCGTCGCTCGTGATGTGTCAATTTACTGACATCATGGGCGATGAACATTCATTTTCATTTAACACATTCAAGGATGTTAATAAAACCATTATAACAGTTTAAAAAGATTATAAATGGTATTTTAAAACCCTCTTTATATTCTAGAAATAACTTATACACATAATACTAAATGATAAAACAAAATGAGTTTGTTCTGGTTGAAAAACCGCCAAAATTAACTTAAAACAATCATCATTAACTTGTATCTAATGATTCATCCTCATACCATATAATCAATTTCATTATAAGATCATTCAAAAAAAATTAAGGTCATTAATAAAATATAATAACAATTCTATATATTTATCCACATTTTATACGAACTTCCACTCATGCATACAAGCAAACCAATCATGAAAACCATGAAAATGAATGCTTCTGAATGATGAAATTAAACTATATAACTCATAGAAAATCCCATAAATAAACTAAATAAAACCTTAATAAATAAAATTAATGTATAAAAGATTATTAATTTTTTAATTGATTAATCTAATGTGATTATACAGTACATTAACATGAAGGAAGCCTTCGGACACAAGGTAAGGGTAATTCTCAAACCCATCTCTCTTTCTTTGGGTTTTCCCTTTTTCACCCCATTATAAGTATGTATATTCCATAAATATAATTTATTCATAAATATCATAAATTTTATGTGATATAAATTTTTTCTACTTGAGATTATAAAAAACATAATGTTTTCCAAAATAACTCTTCTTTTAAAAAATACACCTTTTACTTCTCGAGATTGTTTCTTCTTCACCCAAGGATGATGATTATTATATCAAGTATGTTATTCCCTATTTAATTTGGGAACCCAAAGATTATTAATTTATGATTTGTTAAATTAAACTCATTACTTTCCATGGGTTATTTTATAAACAAGATTGATATATGTTCTATCTGACATGCATGATAATGTAAATGTTATGATGTGACGGGTGCGCTCGAAATTATATATCACTCCAATAAATTGGGTAATATGATGTATCTCATGAAGAAAATATAAATGTTCATGAACATGATTCTATATTTTTTCACAACTATATTTGATAGTTGACCACTAATACATGATGTTGCATTTTTGTTCATTTCCACATTCCATGCCTTTTCTTAATGCTTCCTCTCGTGATTATGATCTTATGACTATGTAATGATGATAATGATTATTCTCACCCCATTTTATATTGTTTCATGTTATTATCTATCCTCTTACTAGGATTTTATCACACCCCTTTTTGATGTATATCCTCAGGTTATTACATGTACTAAGAAGAATTCAAGGGCCAATAAGAAGCTATAGAAGAAGGAATTAAATAATTGTCTATATTTTGTAAATGTTATGTATAGTCCTAATTTTCTCAAGAAACTAAACCTTTGGATCCTAATTGTGTAATTATTTTATGTTTTTTCTCTTTAAAACTATGTAATAAGATATGAAATAATAAGAATGGTCACTATATTGCATGAGAGGGAGACCAGAGTGGCGAGGAAGGTTTTTTGTTATCTTATTGTTTACTACTTTCCTTATTATTATTTTTGTTTATTTCTTCATTTTTTATTCAGTATAGATGTCTGATATTTAGATGGTTCATTCCAAATTATTATTATATTACTACTGTCACATTTTCTCTAATTATTAGGAAAAACTATCCACAAGTGTGTTCTTGTGATTCCCAGGCACTAGTTGTCAGCCCATGGGGATCAGAAACACCATTTGGGCTAGTTTGATCATCCATTATATGGATGGATCGGGTCAATTTATTATATCACTAAGGAAAATTTTTGATAAATTTATCCTAGTTATCTATCCAACTAAGTTGACACGGAAGGGGGTAAAAGTATTTTTTGATAGAATAATGTGAAACGAGATTTAAATAACTCTATAAGAGTTTGATCATTTCAACTATACTCACACTACCCTCAAGTGGAGAAGGGTTTTTGATATAAAGTGATGCTTTAAATAAATTCTTGGTTTATATACTCATGAAAAATGATAAAGTGATATCCTTTGTCTAATCGTACTATCAAATGTGTCAAATTAGATGTTTGTTTTTTATAGAATTCCTAAATTATAAAAGGTACCCTAGGTTATCTCTTGATAGATACTTAGATCATTAATTTTAATAGAGTTTTTTTATTATGAAAAATAGAGGGGATTTTTGAAGAAATAGAGGGTTGAGTTTATGTTAAAATAATGAGTTATGAAATTCAAGTGTGAGTGGTGAAACATTTTGATGGGAGTGTGATCGTCTCAGGTAATCCCCTTAATTCTCATTCATCATCACTTCAAGGGAAATATTTTGATCTTTTAATATTTAACACATCAGGGTAATACCCTTGTTTCTCTAACCCAGTTATCCCTTAGACCATTTACTAAATCTCGTAACTGGTAAGAATCAAAATGAAATGGCTCTATATAAACATCATAAATTGGCACCCACCCCTAGATATTTTTTTCTAAGCATACATATCCATGATGATTATATCAAAATGAAAACATGAAACCATAACCACTATAGGTCAGGGTTATCTATAGACATCACCCTCAATATTCACTATAATTCTCCCAAATTAAGGGTTTCACCCATAAGAATTTGATGGTGTTTACCCCATTATAGGATTTTAATTAACCCTACTAAACAAGCATTAACCTATCTAGATTTCATCATTACCTGGATAATTCCTTTCATGATCAACACTCATTACAAACCATTTGAACCATTCTACAAGCCTTAATCTTGGTTTTATACCCTTTATAGTGCGTTATGCTTCCTATATCCCATTTTATTGATGATCCAACACTACAAAACCCAAGTTTTGATAGATATACCTCATGGTCAACAACCTCACTCACTACCATATGAATGAAATGTTCCAATCATCTTTATAATCGATACTATCTTATTATTATCTCTTCACTTTCATAGGATTCCAACTCATCACAGTTGAGACACTCTCCAGATTCATCAATAATTGTGTTAAGCCACTTAACTCCTTGTTATTTTATAGATATATTGGTTGAATCAATCCTATCTAAAGTGATCTATAGATCATAACACATACCCTATATAAATAACTAAAATCAATCACAATCTTAATTACCCCTTAATTATTTCTACAATAAGATATAGATACCATCACTCTTTCACATATCAAATTTCAATAAATTGATTGTAATTGATCAATTCAACTCATATCATCACTAGAGAAAATATATCTATTACTCATGAAAAAAATATCATTAAATTTTTATACCTATATACATTTCTCATAAAAAATAAGGAACCACACTCCTCTATATAAACCATCTTATACCTGGTTACACTCTGATTGTGATAATTTATCAAATCCCCTTGGAATTCCATGACTTATCACCAACAATAAAGAAATATAAGATTCCTTAACTCTAGAAATATCTCATTCACTATGAGATTCATCATAATTCTCTATTAACCATATCTCTCATTTTATCCAAGTTTTATCATTCCTAAATAATTGTCCATGAATCCCTTATATGTCAATCACATCTCTTTCATGGAGCGCCATTTGTGATTTTATACCCAATTCATCCCACATGTATAAACTAATCCCTAAACCACATGTTACCCAGGTTTCATTGCTATCATAGGAATAATTTACTATGATCTACATTTCTAAAGGCATCCTCATGCCTGGGAAAACCCCCACTTTCTTAGGATACCCATACATCACAGCTTATCTTAAGAAAAACATGCATAGTGCCCTATTATGCTTCTAACTTTCCTGAAACACTTCATCATGAGCCATGTGTCATTACCACTAAGATCCCCTACCTAGTCTAAAAACTATACACATTTGTAGTTTATAGAACACAAAACAACATTTATGATTCTATCTTATATAACTCAAGGAAACTCATTGATCCTCACCCCCAACCTAGAGATCTCATCACATTGGGTATACCCATACCCATATTACCCACTATAGAATTATTATTAGATACAAATGAATCTTTATGATATCATTATATAGAAACTCTCATCATGAAATTCATCACCATCAGGATTGGTTAAGTAGAGTTCCACCAATAAGTTTCTAGAAAAAACATTGCATAAGTTATTTTTGACACTATAAGTAAAAAAACCATTTTTAAAATCTAGTTCCTCAATCATAAACAATAATTTACATGTCTTATGAACCAATGTACCAAGTATAATCTATGTACATATTCCCTTACCAACCCAACCAGGATTAAAACCAATAAATTATAAATCATAACCCATAATCATCATATTATACCAAAACAACACAATGATAATAGTGTAAAGTAATAAAAATAATCCAAACTCTCTGAAAACTTGGATTTACACCCATAATTATTCTATCTTGGAACAAATATGGCTTCTATCTCAAGTTTGGACTAGTCTTAACTCTATTTTCCATGTACAAAATCCTTGGAAAAGTAAAAACAATTCTATGATACTATTTTTTAACATCATTATTTTAGAAATCATCCATACATACTAATTAGGAGTGATATATACCCCAAGTTCATCTCCCTATATGATATAAGATACCAACTAGTGTCTAGGATCAAATAATAACACTTATGGAAATGAAAAATGTGTTCCATGAACTTTTTCACAGAAGCCTTGATACGGTCCCCACTCAAATAACACAAATTAAGTATGGGTAGAAAGGTATATTTGTGCACAAAGAAATTGAGAATGTGATCTTCATGTGTTGTATGATTTTCCACACACTGAGATACATAAATTCATCAAAAACATTTCCCGGTCTAGTGATGTGGTGGTGATAACATTCAACAGAGAATAGGCTATGTATTCCCTCAATTTCTAAGGACAAGGTTGTTTAAACCATAAAACCCATTTTTAAAGGTATTTTATAAACTTTTTGGCCTTATAAAACACCTTTTATAGGGAGACCACTGATGTGGCAGTGTTTTAACAATCTTTGCCACATCCTTTTTATATTTTTATTGACTTTTTTATACCAAAATGATTGTTTTTAGTAAATATTTGATAATTGTTGTGTTTTTGAATTTGCTGTGTAAAATAATCAATTGTAGTTTAAATCATGTGTTTTTAGTACTCATTATTGTCTTTTTAAACAATTCTTAAATTAAATTATTCATGTGAATTATAATTATTTATTTATTCTTTTATTTTTACAATTTTTTGTTCTAGTTAGTTTATCAATTAATTAATTAATTCTTTATTTTTAATTTGTAAATAAATAACACATTTCAATTCTTAATTCTTTGAATAATTTAATTAGTTTAAAAACTTAATTTTATTCAATTCATTTTTTTCATTAATTATTTATTTATTTAATTTTTTTAACTAATTAATTGATTAACAAGAGTCTTTAGTTATGTTAGTTTATTTTAAATAAAATTCGTTTATAATTTTTAATACAAATAAATTTATTCTTTTAAATTAATCATAATTAATTTTATTATTTAACGTTGTCTTATTTATTTAGTTTTTTGATTTTATTCTATTTAATTTAATCAATTAATTTATGAATCTATTTATTAGTTTTATTAAAGTCTTAATTTATTTTATTTGTTTTTTTTGTGTCTTTGACTTGCAGGTGTCACTGCGTGCCACTATTCCTTCGCGGTCACGGTGTCATTGCTTCCCCATTCCCCTTGTCGCCGTTTCACACACTCATGGTGCCATTGTATCCCCATCTCATGGTGAGACCATGAGAAATGCTCACGGTGCCTCCATCACCCCACACTGATTGTCTCACCGTTTCATCAAACAGTGCCACACCACTCACCACATCATCCTGATACTATTTATCATCTCCATCCTAACTCACAGTGCCAAAAAAACATGTCACCATTTCAGCTTTACGGTCTTACCATGAGCATCACTCACGGTGCCACCACCACCCACACCCACCGCTTCAAACCACCCCCACACATTTCCACTATGAGTAGACACCGTGAGAAGCACCCAGTCTCATGGTGCCTCACTTGTTGTCTCGCCGTTTGCAAACTCAGCCACCGTAACCCCCTTATTGTGTCACTGTGACACCTTTTTATTTTTTTATCTTCTTCCACTGTCACTTTTCCTTTACACCACTCTTCCACTGTTCCACTCCTCCATCTCCACTCTCACCATCATGGGAAACACATATCCTCACAGCAGCTTCTCCACACACAAATGGCAGCATCAAGCAATTATAAAAGCAATGAAATACAAGCCAGCAGAATCAACAGAAAAAATAATAATAAAATACCATATAAGCTTTTCAACAGCATCATTTCACTCAACAACAGATCAAAACATCGATCTAAAAATCATGAATCGGTAAACTCGAATCAAAATAAAACCCTAGTATAAAATTGAAACCCCAATATCTGAACCTAGAGGAAACATTTCCTCAAACATCACCTAATTTGAGTCCGAGATCACCGGATATGCCTCGCGCCACCTCTGTTTTCCATAGCTCGGCACCCATTCTCCCAAATCGAACCCCACTTCATCTAATATTTCTATCGCACCTCACCCCGAGTCACCCCTTTCTTCTTTTGACCCCTGGCCCTGGTCCTGTGCTCCTCCACTGCACGATGCAGCCCTCCTAGATCTGCCATGAGCCCGCTTGGCTGCTGCAAACCAGTACCAAGAGACTCCCTTCCCGGAATCATTGCCCCCTGCTGAAACACCCACACAGCGCAGGTGACCCCGCCTTCATCGCCTCGTCGCTCCCCTGCGCCGAACCCTCCTCCCCCCTTTCTATTCTCTTTTCATTTTTTTATTATTATTTTTTATATAATAATCATAATATATATAATATATTATATAATATACATAACTTATAGTACTTCTATATATATATATATATATAATGTTAATTACTTTTGTTTTATAATAAGTAAAATATTAATAAATATAATAATTATATTTACATATAATAGTAATAATAATATTAGGTATTATATATATATATATATTGATATATATTTTTATTAACTAATCTAAGTAATAATATTATTATATAGTTATTTTAATTTCATTTTATTTGTTTAACTTGTTTTGATTTGTTTTTTTAGTCCGAGTAGGGGGAGATACTCGTAGAGGCGGTTCGCGGGAAAGACGCGAGAATATTCGTGAGTTCGTTGCAGGGGTTGTATGAACTTACCTAGAGTTCAATAAAAATCTAGTGGAATGCACATTAAAGCATTCCACGTGGATCTGCTGATTTATATAGGGAAGATTGTATCACGTCGGGTGCACATCATTTTCATTCAGTTAGGAGCAACTGCTCCGGTGACAAGTGCGGAGGAAGCAGCACAGTGAAAGCTACACGTGGAGACCAGGGAACAACTTAGGAGAGATTCTAGAGTCTTCAACTGGGTAATTATCATTCATGATGGGAACGAGATCATTGGTACCTAAGGGTACAAAAGGGAGAAAAAAATCACTGATCCAAACGTAGGTAGGAGAGTAAGAGGAACATACAGCATCTTCCATCGCATGTAGATTGCAGTACCGAGAGCAGTGGATCAGAGCATTTCATACCTCGATTCCCAGGGCGGGACATCAAGTGGATTCCAGCATTTCATCCACTATCAAGCAGTAGTAGTTAGAACTTTCAGGAGATAGAGGAGGGAGTCAAACATCTTTATTTTTCCATGTGCTCTGTTTTTATACAACTTATTTTAATATGAACTTCATTGTTTCTTATTATATTTTTTCATTAAAACCAACCATTAGGTCTAGCTAAATTCCTTCAGGGGGGATAAGCTAGTAGATTGTATTTTCTTATTTTGATTCATGCACTGTGTCATTTTATGGATTGTCTCTCTCACTGTTTGCGGAACAGATTTATTTTCAAAGCAACAAGGTTGAGTGAAAACCGATCTTGATTGAATCTTAATGAAAATTGTTTGAATCTGAGGAACTTATTGAAAAATGATTCATGCTCAAATGATAGAGACACGCTGAACTCAACTGACAAGTTGAGACCAGTGACATCTGACCTTCATCACCATTGGATAGAATGAATGTTACAGTTGAAGAACTGTAATGGTTATTTCATCGCAAACTAACCAGATGAAAAATATGGCTAGTTACTTTAAGTCAGATCCATATTTCTAAAACTTCAGTGCATGAATGAGTCTAAACAATATTAAATCATCCAGTGTACTTCCTCCCCCTACTCATCTATTGGCTGTTCTCACCACAATTTCCATTGCTGCTCTGTCTACTCCCCTTGCACTCACTAGTTCACCTTCACTTCTTTACACACTAATTCTCACTCACTCCACTTCACCACCACCAACTGTGTTTGCTTGTTCTTGTGTGTGTTTTTGTTTAGTTTAGTTTTTTTTTTTTTTGATCGCCAAACACAACATGAGTCCTCCATGTGGTTCGACCCTGTCTTTCCAATGTTCTATGTAGTAAGTAGGTATAAATTTTAGTCTGTCTCCCATGCCCAAAGATGCGCGAGCATGAAAATTTTGGCGTCGTTGCTGGGGAGGCTAGGTGCGATATAAAAAACAAAAAAAATCACATATATATAAAAAACCAAAAAATTAATAAAAAAACACCAAAAAATCACTAAAAATCTACAAAAGGAAAATTGGAATTTCAAAAAAAAAATGTGAACCTACTGCACACAAACTAGGTCTAAGTCTGAATACTTAGTACATGGCAACCCTGAAATTGATAAACACCTTAAGGAAGTGAAAAAGAACAAATACAAGGTCAAAATGGAAGATAAAAGAAATGAAAACTTGAAAAATCCACTTCCTAAGAATTTAAACCAACCTGGAATGATGAACCCACCTGAGAATCAGATAGCTGAGTGGCGCAGTTTGAGAGAGTTCTTGATACTTTCAGTATCTAGTAACCCTTCATGCATTAGACTCTTTCATAGGTCCAGGAATTACGAGATAAAGAAATATATGCTTAGTCATCTACCTACCTTCAATAGAATGCCTAGTGAAGACTCTATTGACTTCATTAGAGCCTTCTACTATAGTGTCCAGCAGCTACCACTTAGGGGTCTCACTAAGGAAGAGCTTAAACTGAGAGTGTTCCCCTTCTTCCTTTAGGGAAATTCTAGGTCTTGGTTCCAACAGTTAAAAGAAGAAATATTTGTCACTTCGGATCAAGTTTAAAATGCTTTCAAAATGAAGTTCTATCCTAGGAGGTTGACATCTGAAATTAGGCACAAAATAATTTGATTCTTTCAGGATGAAGGAGAACTATTTCATGAAGCCTAGGAGAGGTTCATAGTTTTTCTTAGGTAGTTTCCAAACCATCAATGTACACCCCAATTCCTTATGGACACCTTCTATAATAGTCTCACCCCTTACCACCAAACCTTGGTGGATCAGTCTTCTAGAGGATACTTTAGTGATAGGATTGATGAGGAGCTCAAACAAATCTTTAATACCTTATCTCAAAACTCCCATCACAAATACTCTAGGAGGAGAACCATTGTGAGAAAGGAAACTGCCCCTACTCCTCAAGCTGAATCCCAAGATGCTAGGTTATTTAATGAGAACCCACGTCAAACCCTTAAGGAAAAGATCCACCACTGTGGCATGTATGGACACTCTCAAACTTGTTTTCCAAACTTTGATATGCCTGTCCAGCCTTATGAGAGTGTCAGCTTTGCTGGTTATAGACCTCAGATGCATCCTAGGGATGATCCTTTTTCCAACACCTACAATCAGGGGTATAAGAACCATCTAAACCTGTCATGGAGGGAATAGGGAGTCCTCTGACCTAATCCACCTCCTGGATTCTAGCAGCCACCTAGGCAGTAATTCCAACCCCAACCACAACCTAAGGTTGAGTCATCCAACTCAAAAGATGAGGTGAGAGACATGTTTCATCAGTTGATATGGGGTTTGATGAATAAAAGACCAAAAATGATTTTGATAAAGTTTAAATGGATGCAATAATGAAGAACTTGGAAATTCAAATGGGTCAGTTGGCTAGGGATGCTAGTAATAAAGAAAAGGGTAGGATTCCTGGAACCACTGAAGCCAATCCTAGGGAGAATTCTATGGCTATGACCACCTTAAGTGGTCTCCAAACTCACCAAGAGCCTAGGAAAGAACCCCAAAATTCTGAAAATAAAAAATTGGATGAAGCTGGAAACTCAAATCTGAAAGAACCTGAATCTAGAAAACCGGATAGCACCACTAGAATCCCTCCAGTTCCTACTTTTCCAACTCAAAAACCCAAAGAAAATGGATTTAAAAACAAAGACAATAAAGGGAAGAAAGTTGTTAATGAGTAAGCTGTAAAGATGCCCCCAATTGTGAGGAATTTTTCCCCTGAAATCCCCTTCCCACAAAGAATTAAGAAGCCAATTCATGATTCTGAACTGTCGAAATTTTTGAAAGTAGTTAAAAAGATGAACATTGATATCCCATTCTTGGAAGCCTTGATTCAAAGCCCTTCATATCTGAAATCACTCAAGAAAATCTGTTCAAACAAAAAGACATTGGAAGATTTTTCCACCTATAGCTTAACAGAGGAGTATAGTGCAGTCTTGCAGAATAAGATACCTTCTAAGTTTTAGGACCCAGGAAGCTTTGTCATCCCTTTCACTTTTGGGGATAGAGGTGGTAAGTTCAATTGTTTGTGTGATCTGGGTTCTAGTATTAATCTTATTCCATTGTCACTTTTTTAGCACCTAATATTAGGAGTTCCCCAACCCACCACTGTTGTGTTACAGCTTGCTGATAGGTCCATTACTCATCCATTTGGTAGGGTTGATGATCAGTTAGTGGGAGTAGGAAAACTATTTTTTCCTACTGACTTTCTTATCCTTGATATGGAGTGTGACCAAGAGGTTCCTATCATTCTCAGTAGGCCCTTCCTAGCCACAGGGGGAGTTGTGATATATGTGTCCAAGGGGAAACTGATTTTCAATTTGGGTAAAAAGAAAGAAAAATTCAATGTGTTTAAGAAAATCCAAGAACCCACCCACCCATACTTCCCCAAAGATGAGATGTTAGTTGCTGAGAGTAGTGTTGATAAGGAGGAAGAAGAGTTTCTAAGGATAATTGTTGAAATCAATAGTGAACCTGAGATCCCTACTGCTGCCTGCATGGGGATCAGCTCAAGTAAGGAAAGAAAATTTGTTGATGATCACGAGGGAGATTTCTTGGAGAACCTATATGAGTTTGTTTTGGAGCACATTCTTACCCTGAGAGAGGAGTTTATGTTTGAGGAGATATATTTTGGAAGTTTTAGCACTGAGGAAAAATCCTTCTCTACTGCCTTCTTCAAGAGGCAGCATGAAGAACTTAGGCCACCCAGGCCCAAGTGTCTTCCCTCAAGCCAGTCACCACCCACCCTTGAACTTAAACCCCTCCCTGCTCATCTCAAATACTTATTTTAGGAGACAAGTCCACCCTCCCTATTATTATTTCATCCAACCTGGAGGTGAGTCAAGAGAAAAATATGCTTAGTGTTTTGAAGAAATACAAGTCAGTCATAGGCAGGTCGATTACTAATATCAAGGGGATAAGTCCAGCCTTCTGCATGCATAAAATTCTCATGGAACCTAAGTGTAAGCCTAGAGTAGAATCCCAAATAAGACTCAACCCAAACATGAAGGAAGTTGTGAGAGAAGAATTGATTAGGTTGCTTGATGCTGGAATAATTTTTCCCATTTCTGATAGCCCTTGGGTCAGTCCTATCCAGGTGGTACCCAAAAAGAGTGGAGTGACAGTGGTCACTAATGAAAAGAATGAGAAAATCCAGACAAGAGCAGTGAATAAATGGAGAGTATGTATAGAATATGGAAAATTGAATGTTTCCAAAAGAAAGGATCACTTTCTCGTGCCATTTTTGGATCAAATGTTAGAGAGATTAGCAGGTAATGAATTATTCTGCTTGCTTGATGGTTATTCTAGTTACAACTAGATTTCCATTGCACTTGAGGACCAATAGAAAACCACCTTCACCTATCCATTTGGGACATTTTCCTACTAGAAGATGCCCTTTGTCTTGTGTGGTGCTCCTGCCACTTTTTAGAGGTGCATGATGGAAATTTTTTCAGACATGATTGAGAGAATAATTGAAGTATTCATGGATGATTTTTCTTGTTGTGGGAAATACCTTTGAGAACTATCTGACAAATATGGAACTAGTGTTAGAAAGGTGCCAAGAGACCAACTTAGTCTTAAATTGGGAAAAGTGCCAATTCATGGCCACTGAAGGCATAGTTTTGGGACATGAAGTTTATAAGAAGGGGTTGGAGGTCGATAATGCTATAATTGAGGTCATAAAAAATTTTCCCCCACCTGAAAATGTTAAAGGAATTAGAAGTGTTTTGGGTCATGCTGGGTTCTACAGGATGTTAATTAAGGACTTTTCTAAGATTATTAGACCCTTGTACTCCCTACTGGTTAAGGAAACACCCTTTTTCTTTGATGATATATGTCTAGTGGCCTTTAATCTGCTCAAGGGGAAGTTGACTACTTAACATGTAATCACTGATCCTGACTGGAAGCTTCCTTTTGAGGTTATGCATGATGCTAGTGACTTTGTAGTAGGAGTTGTGTTATGATAGAGGAAAGATAGGAAACTTCATGTTATTTACTATGCAAGAAATCTGTTGGAAAATTCCCAGAAGAATTATTCTACCACTAAAAAGGAGTTGGCTGCTGTGATGTTTTCTTTGGAAAAGTTCAGGCGGTACTTGATAGGATCAAGGATCATAATTTTCACAGATTATTCATCCCTTAAGTACTTGTTGGCTAAAAAGGACTCAAATACCAGACTCATGAGGTGGACCTTACAGTTATAGGAGTTTTATTTAGTGATTAAGGATAAGAAAGGGGCTGAGAATGTAGTCGTAGATAACTTGTCCCGATTACCAAATTCCCCAAGTAAGGAACCAAAATAGATCAACACTTATTTCCCAGATGAATAATTTTTTTTTTCCTCTGTGCAGCAGACTACTTGGTTTGCATAATATACTAACTTTCTGGCAGCTGGAGTCATGCCCAAGGATCTCTCACACAACCAGAGGAAGAGGTTTATATCTGAATTGAAATATTATTTTTGGGATTACCCTCTTCTCTTTCAGAGATGTACTGATGGGATTTTGAGAAGATGTGTGGTTGAGGATGATATTTTGACCATACTTGAGAACTTCCATTCATCACCTTGGGGTGGCCACCATGGAGGAGAAAAGACTGCTCAAAAGGTCCTACAGGCTGGTTTCTACTGGCCAACACTATTTAAAGATGCTAAGAGTTTGGTTATTGGCTGTAAAAAATGCCAAATGTTGGGAAATGTTGGAAGAAGGCAGGTACTGCCCTAAAAAAGGTGTTCTGGAGGTTGAAATCTTTGATGTGTGGGGATTGGACTTCATGGGACCATTCCCATACTCTTATAGGAATGAGTACATTTTATTTGTTGTGGACTATGTGTCTAAGTGGGTTGAGTCAGTAGCTATGCCCGACAATTCAGCTGTTAGTGTTGTAAAATTCATCAAGAAAAACATCTTTTCCAGATTTGGTGTGCCTCGAGCATTCATCACTGATAATAGGACTCACTTCAAGAATTATAATTTCAATGGTTTAATGGAGAAGTATGGGTGCTCACATAGGACAGGAACTACTTACCACCCACAGTCCAGTGGGAAAGCAGAAGTTTCAAATAGAGAACTCAAACAAATTTTAGAGAAAATGGTGTCTAGCTCTAGGAAGGACTAGTCAAGGAAGTTGGATGAGGCCCTTTGGGCCTATAGAACTTCTTATAATACTCCTATCGTGATTTCACCATATAGGATACTCTTTGGGAAAACATTTCATCTACCTATTGAGTTACATCAGAGATCTTATTAGGTATTGAAGGAACTTAACTTTGATTTTAAGTCTGATGGTGATAGGAGACTGCTATCTGAGTGAGCTGGAGGAGATTCGAAGAGAGTCCTATGAGAATTCTGAAATTTACAAAGAAAGAATAAAGGATTTTCATGACTCAATCATTCAAAATAGGAATCTCAAGTTTGGTGAGAGATTCCTGCTTTTCAATTCTAGATTAAAGTTGTTTCCAAGAAAGTTGAAGCCCAAATGGTCAAGACCCTTTACCATTGTTCGAGTCTTGGTTAATGGAGTTGTTGAGCTATTTGGAGAAGAGAATAGACCTTTCTTATTCAATGGTCCAAGGATTATGCACTTCTTTGAAGGGAAGACAAAGGGATTGGCTTCCATATCTCTGTTGAAAGAATGAGTTGTTTCAAGCCTAACTGAGGACTATAAACTCAGTTTTGCATGGGAACTAACCCATGGATGATTAGTTGTTTTCCTTTTATTTTTTTCTTCAATAAATTAATCTCTGTTACTTGTTCTCTAGTTCAATTTCTTAACTAATTTATGGTGCTTCATGATCTGTTGTTGTTTTAGAGAGAGATTTTTTGCTGCCAAAAACTTGGCCAAGAAACCCTAAGGGAGAAATCCACTTCATTATATGGATAACGTCTCTTTCTACTCACTCTTTTGGGTTACTTATCTTAAACTTAAAACTTTGCAATCTTATTTTACTTATTAACACTTGCAGGTTATTGAAGAGGAGTAACAACCCAGTGCTGCTGACGAGGATCTATCTATGGAATTTAGTGTTAAAGCTCCAATAATTCAGGGAAGTGTTGTTCTGCCCTTTTTCACTTTTAATTAGTTGCTTAATATTCACTGTGAACTAAGTGTGGGGGTATTTCCACTGATTTTTGAAACTCTTCAACTGTGTTTTATGTTTGGGTGTTATCTTGCTAATATCTACTTAGTTGAAAAAATTATTTTGAGTTGATTTGTGAAACATGCGTGCACCCATTGTTTTCAATTTCATTATGCTACTACTGCACATCACTGTTAATCATGCTACTATTTGAAGTAAATTGATAAAATCTTTTGTCTTATCTTTAAAAAATTCAATGCATGAACATTTTAGGAATATAAATACACTTGGTCGCTGGTGATGGTTTTTGGGGTTGGTCTCTTCTGTTTTAGATTGTTTGTGTTTTCTTTTCTTTCACTTTTTGTGTGGCAAAGAAAATTTTTGAACCTCATCTCTACTTCTCCATATCCTTTTTCTACTGAAATGTCTATTTGTTTTGAACTTAAACTTTCTCCCACATTAATAATAAACATTGGGGACAATGTTGGGTTTTAAGTGTGGGGGAGATGGGTCATTCTAGTATCATGTTGAATTCCCCCTTCTTGAACCTGAGTTTGAACCTTAGTTTAAAAAAAATGGTCAAATTTTTTCAAAAAATTGTTCAAAATATTTCCAAAAAAATCAAATTCATTCATCACTTTATGTCCATTGGAGGTTCACTGGTACTTCAATCATTTCATGTAAGTGGATAACTACTTACTGAATTTTGAGAGTGGCATTTAGTCATAAACTGTTAATCATGAATGATTGCTGAGTGTAATTGTTCACTTTCTCTATTAACCTTTCTTTTTAAGAACTGAGGATGAGAGTGTGACAGGATAGATTTTGTGGGATGAGGATCATGACTTGTAGTAACTATAAGTTCTCACTGAACCTAGGGGACTCACATTTTTATTAAATAATATTCAATCACTTTAGGAAGTCAACTTGAATGATTATTAATTAAGTCCTTTGTAACTGGAGTAAAATGAGAAAATGGGATCACAAGATGAGTATCTGAGACAAGGTGCACTGGGTGCATTTCTGTAAATAAATAAATCTAATTTCAATCTTAATAAGTTCTATGCATAGTGCTCTGCACATGGAATAAGGCTGGGAAAGATTAAAATAAAGTTCCCTTGTCAAAAATGAACTCATTAAGGTGAGGGGAATTTTTATCCCAGATGAAGAAGGGAGCAATTGACTTGGTTAATTTTCATTTGATTTGAATCAATAAAGTGATCAAATTAATGGACTTTAATTTTAGGAACCTGGAGGAAGGTGAGAATGGAATATTCCCTTGGTAAAGTTTTAAATTCCACTTTATCTAACCTGTCAACACTCCTTGAATCAGTACTTGAATTGGAAGGTGAAGTAGGAAAGTTAATGAATACACATAGGAGGCATGAAATACTTTACAGTGTATGAATTTGTGAGGATTTTGACTTCCGGTGAGTATTTGAAGCTAGGAAGGACACTATTTTTGAACACCTTTGAAAAACCTGACTCATTATTTGTTCCTGCTCCTCTGGGTATTAAAGTTTAATCAAGAACTTGTTGATCTAAAACTCACAAATCATCTTTTTGTTTTAAAGTTAAAGGCATGTATTTGTTTGAGGACAAACAAAGTTTTAAGTGTGGGGGAGTTTGATGTGGCAGTGTTTTAACACTCTTTGTCACATCCTTTTTATATTTTTATTGACTTTTTTATACCAAAATGATTTTTTTAGTAAATATTTGATAATTGTTGTGTTTTTGAATTTTCTATGTAAAATAATCAATTGTAGTTTAAATCATGTGTTTTTAGTACTCATTATTGTCTTTTTAAATAATTCTTAAATTAAATTATTCATGTGAATTTGACTTATTTATTTATTCTTTTATTTTTACAATTTGTCGTTCTAGTTAGTTTATCAATTCATTAATCAATTATTTATTTTTAATTTTTAAATAAATAACACATTTCAATTATTAATTATTTAAATAATTGAATTAGTTTAATAACTTAATTTTATTCAATTCATATTTTTTTCATTAACTAATTCTTTAATTAATTTTTTAACTAATTAATTGATTAACAAGAGTCTTTAGTTATGTTAGTTTGTTTTAAATCAAATTTGTTTATAATTTTTAATAAAAATTAATTCATTCTTTTAAATTAAGCATGATTAATTTTATTATATAACTTTGTCTTATTTATTTAGTTTTTTGATTTTATTCTATTTAATTTAATCAATTAATTTATGAATCTATTTCTTGGTTTTATTAAAGTCTTAATTTATTTTATTTGTTTTATTTAACTTGCAGGTGTCATTGAATGCCACTATTTCTTCGTGGTCACGGTGTCACCGCTTCTCCATTACCCCCGCCGTCATTTCACACACTCATGGTGCCACCATATCCCCTTCTCATGGTGAGACCGTGAGAAACGCTCATGGTACCTCCATCACCCCACACCGACTATCTCACTATTTCATCAAACAATGCCACACCACTCACTGCATCATCCTGATGCCATTTCCCATCTCCACCCTAACTCACGGTGCCATAAAAACATGTCACCATTTCAGCTTCACGGACTCACCATGAGCATCACTCATGGTGCCACCGTCACCCACACCCACCGCTTCAAACCACTCCCACACACTACCACTGTGAGTAGAAACCGTGAGCAGCACCCAGCCTGACAGTGCCTCACTTGATGTATCGCCGTTTGAAAACTCATCCACCATAACCCCCTTACTATGTCACTATGACACCTTTTCAGTTTTTTCATCTTCTGCCACCATCACTTTTCCTTCACACCACTCTGCCACTGTTCCACTCCTCCATCTCCACTCTCACCATCATGGGAAACACATCTCCTCATAGCAGCTTCTCCACACACAAATGGAAGCATCAAGCAATTATAGCGGCAATGAAATACAAGTCAGCAGAATCAACAAAAATAATAATAAAATAACATAGAAGTTTTTCAACAGCATCATTTCACTCAACAATAGATCGAAACATCGATCTTGAAATCATGAATCAGTAAACTAGAATCAAAAGAAAACCCTAGTATAAAATTGAAACCCCAAGATTTGAACCTACAGGAAAACATTGCCTCAACCCTCACCTGATTCGAGTTCGAGCTCGCCGGATCTGCCTTATGCCGCCTCTCTTTTCCATAGCTCGGCACCCCTTCTCCCAAATCGAACCCCACTTCATCTAATCTTTATGTTTCACCTCACCCCAAGTCACCCCTTTCTTCTTCCGACCCCTGGCCCTGGTCCTGTGCTCTGCCACTACGCACTACAGCCCTCTTGGATCTTCCATTATCCCGCACAGCCACCGCGAACCCGCACCAAGAGACTCGCTTCCCAGCGTCGTTTCCCCCTGCTGAAACACTCGCACAGCGCAGGCGACCCTGCCTTCATCGCCCCGCCTCTCCCCTGCGGCGAACCCTCCTCCCCCTTTCTATTCTCTTTTCATTTTTTTATTATTTTTTTTATATAATAATCATAATATATATTATATATTATATAATATACATAACAGATAATACTTATATATATATATAATGTTAATTACTTTTGTTTTATAATAAGTAAAATATTAAAAAATATAATAATTATATTTACATATAATAGTAATAATAGTATTAGTTATTATATATATATTAATATATATTTTTATTAACTAATATAAGTAATAATATTAATATATTTTTTTAATTTCATTTTATTTGTTTAACTTGTTTTTTTTTATTTGTTCCGAGTAGGGGGAGCTAATCGTAGAGGCGGTTCGTGGGAAAGACGCAAGAATATTCGTGACTTCATTGTAGGGGTTTATATGCACTTACCTAGAGTTCACTAAAAATCTAGTGGTGTGCACATTAAAGCACGCCACGTGGATCTTCTGATAGGTAGAGGGAATATTGTAGCTCATCGGGTGCACATCATTTTCATTTAGTTAGGAGAAACTGCTCCAGTGACAAGTGCAGAGGAAGCAACATAGTGAAAGCTACACATGGAGGCCAGGGAACAACTCAGGAGAGATTCTAGAGTCTTCGACTTATTCATTAGCATTCGTGACGAGCATGAGATCATCGGGACCTGAGGGCGTAGGAAGCGAGAAAAAAATCCCTGATCCAGACACAGGCAGGAGAGCAAGAGGAACATACAACATCTTCCATCGTGAGCAGATTGGAGTACCGAGAGTAGTGGATCAGAGAATATCATACGTAGATTCCTAGGGTGGGACATCGAGTGGATTACAGCACTGCATCCACCATCAAGCAATAGAAGTTAGAACTTTCGGGAGATAGAGAAGGGAGTCAAACATCTTTATTTTTCCCTGTGCTCTGCTTTTCTGCAACTTATTTTAATATGAACTTCATAGTTTCTTATTCTATTTTTGCATTAAAACCAACCATTATGTACAGATAAATTTCTTCGGGGGGGATAAGTTGATAGATTATATTTTCTTATTCTGATTCATACATTGCATCATTTTATGGATTGTCTCTCTCACTGTTTGCGGAACAGATTTATTTTCAAAACAACAAGGTCGATTGAAAACTGATCTTGATTGAATCTTAATGAAAACTGTTTGAATCTGAGGGAATTGTTGACAAATGATTCATGCTCAAATGAGAGAGACATGCTAAACTCAACTGAAAAGTTAATCCCAGTGACATCTGACATTCATCACCATTAGATAAAATAATTGTTACAGTTGAAGAACTGTAATGGTTATTTCATCACAAACTAACCAGACGAAAAATTTGGCCAGTTACTTTAAGTCATGTCCATATTTCTAAAACTTCATTACATGAATGAGGCTAAGAAATATCAAATCGGCCAGTTTACTTCCTCTCCCTACTCATCTATTGGTTGTTCTCACCACAATTTCCCTTACTACTCTGTCTACTCCCCTTTCACTCACCAGTTCACCTTCACTTCTTTACACACTAATTCTCACTCACTCCACCTCACCACCACCAATTGTGTTTTCTTGTTCTTGTGTGTGTTTTTGTTTAGTTTTTTTTTTTTTTTGATCTCCAAATACAACATGAGGCCTCCCTGTGGTTAGACCCTATCTTTCCACTGTTCTAAGTAGTAAGTAGGTATAAATTTTAGTTTTTCGCCCATGCCCAACGACACGCGAGCGTTCAACCACTTAAATAGGGGCATAGTTCATTTTATAGGATTCAATTTTACAGATCATGGGGGAAAACAGACTTATGAATCAAAATTTATGGTCATTTTAATATGAAATTTATTTTAACAAGAAGGGGTATGGAAAATAAAAATTTACCATGAAGGAATAATATCCTTTGAAAAAAAATTATTTTCTTATAGCCACATAAACCCATTCATTATATGAGATTCATTCGTGAATCCGTGGAAGAAATATTTTGTAGCTACATAAGATAATATCGACTGAGGAACTGTTTGTAGCATATGGTAAAGTATCTCATATAATTTATTTTGTAAAGGACTCCCATGAATGTCTTTCACTGAGGGCCTTTCATGTAAGTCTTTCATGAATAGGATCCTTTAAAAACCATAGATTTAGAAAACTTTACCCACTTGCATAAAACCCCAATCTTATGAAAAATTAGGGTTTCCTAAAGTAAATTTTTCTCTCTTTCTAGTGATCAACTTCCATGTAAGATTTAACCAAATATATCCCACTTCATTAAATATTTTTTTATAGGTTTATATACCTCCTTTTTAAAAAATACATCTTTTTTCATAAACCAAATATTTAATGGGACTATATAATCTTATATCACATGTTTCCCCCTATAAAAAATTCCATTAACATGTAATATTGGGTATAGTATAACCTTTTTAATGAAATATTTATTATTTGGGCAGCTCATGTGTAATCCCCACATCAATGCCTTAAGTTGAGATACTCTTATTTGTTTCCTAAAATTACTTGAGTTGAGATGATCCTATTAGTTTCTATAAATTCATTTATTTGAGATACTTTTCTTGGTTTCTAAAAATTCCTCAAATCAATATTATCCTCCCAATTTCCTTCTATGACTGTAGTTGAGATTCTCCTCTCGGTTTCTTTAAATATCTTGAGTCAATATCCTCCTCCCAGTTTCCTTCTATAACTGTAGTTGATATTCTCCTCTCAGTTTCTGATTCATGCATTGCGTCATTTTCTGGATTTTCTCTCTCACTGTTTGTGGAACGTATTTATTTTCAAAACAACAAGGTTGAGTGAAAACCGATCTTGATTGAATCTTAATGAAAACTGTTTGAATCTGAGGGACTTGTTGACAAATTATTCATGCTCAAATGATAGAGACATGCTAAAGTCAATAGAAAAGTTGATTCCAGTGACATCTGACCTTCATCACCATTAGATAGAATAACTATTATAGTTGAATAACTATAATGGTTATTTCATCACAAACTAACCAGACGACAAATTTGGCCAGTTACTTTAAGTCATGTCCATATTTCTAAAACTTCAGTGCATGAATGAGGCTAAGAAATATCAAATCAGCCAGTGTACTTCCTCTCCCTACTCATCTATTGGTTGTTCTCACCACAATTTTCCTTACTGGTTTGTCTACTCCCCTTGCACTCACCGGTTCACCTTCACTTCTTCACACACTAATTCTCACTCACTCCACTTCACCACCACCAATTGTGTTTTCTTGTTCTTGTGTGTGTTTTTGTTTAGTTTTTTTTTTGATCTCCAAATACAACATGTGGCCTCCCTGTGGTTCGACCCTATCTTTCCACTTTTCTAAGTAGTAAGTAGGTATAAATTTTAGTTTTTCACCCATGCCCAATGACACGCGAGGGTGCAACCACTTAACTAGGGGCATAGTTCATTTCATAGGATTCAATTTTATAGATCGTGGGGAAAAATGGACTTATGAATCAAAATTTATGGTCATTTTAATATGAAATTTATTTTAACAATAAGGGGTATGGAAAATAAAAATTTACCATGAAGGAATAATATCCTTTGAAAAAAAAATTATTTTCTTATAGCCACATAAACCCATTCATTATATGATATTCATTCGTGAATCCTTGGAAGAAATATTTTGTAGCTACATAAGATAATCTCGATTGAGGAACTGTTTATAGCATATGGTAAAGGATCCTTTGTGACCACATAATCTCTCCATGACTGATGAAACATTTACGATAGCATGAGGAAAATCCTTCACAACTATATGAAATAGTTTTTATCAGGGATCACTTTATGGAAACATCATGAGAATCCTTTATAGCCACAAAATATCTTTATGGTTGGGAATTTATTTATGTAAGTGATTTGGTGATCCTTCGTAGTCATGTAGTTCTCTATGACCATGAACATTCTATGGGACCACATATTTTGATGTGGTAGTTATGAGGTACTGCCTATAAACACCTAGAATGAACTTAAAAAGAGACAAAATGGGAGGAGAGGCATGAAATTTTAAGCATATACATTTCAGAATACTTTTCTTCTATGACATTAAGTTTGGGAGAAGAATCACATCATTTATAAATCATTTACTTCAAAATACCCTTTAAATAAATCTCTTAGGTAAATATTGCGTTCAAATTGTAGTAAGGGGGATGGAATTGAAAAAAAATTTATGGTAATTCCCTCCATGTATAGGAAATTCACAAATTATCTCATATAATTTATTTTGTAAAGGACTCCCATGAATGTCTTTCACTGAGGGCCTTTCATGTAAGTCTTTCATGAATAGGATCCTTTAAAAACCATAGATTTAGAAAAATTTACCCACTTTCATAAAACCCCAATCTTATGAAAAATTAGGGTTTCCTAAAGTAAATTTTTCTCTCTTTCTAGTGCTCAACTTCCATGTAAGATTTAACCAAATATATCCCACTTCATTAAATATTTTTTTATAGGTTTATATACCTCCTTTTGAAAAAATACATCTTTTTTAATAAAACAAATATTTAATGGCACTATATAATCTTATATCACATGTTTCCCCCTATAAAAAATTCCATTAACATTTAATATTGGGTATAGTATAACCTTTTTAATGAAATATTTATTATTTGGGAAGCTCATGTGTAAGCCCCACATCAATGCCTTAAGTTGAGATACTCCTCTTTGTTTCCTAAAATTACTTGATTTGAGATGATCCTATTAGTTTCTATAAATTCATTTATTTGAGATACTTTTCTTGGTTTCTAAAAATCCCTCAAGTCAATATTCTCCTCCCAGTTTCCTTGTATGACTGTAGTTGAGATTCTCCTCTCGGTTTCTTTAAATATCTTGAGTTGATATCCTCCTCCTAGTTTCCTTATATGACTATAGTTGATATTCTCCTCTCGGTTTCTAATTCATGCATTGCGTCATTTTTTGGATTGTCTCTCTCACTGTTTGTGGAACGGATTTATTTTCAAAACAACAAGGTCGAGTGAAAACCGATCTTGATTGAATCTTAATGAAAACTGTTTGAATCTGAGGGACTTGTTGACAAATGAGTTATGCTCAAATGAGAGAGACACGCTAAACTCAACAGAAAAGTTGATCCCAGTGACATCTGACCTTCATCACCATTAGATAGAATAACTATTACAGTTGAAGAACTGTAATGGTTATTTAATCACAAACTAACCAGATGACAAATTTGGCCAGTTACTTTAAGTCATGTCCATATTTCTAGAACTTCAGTGCATGAATGAGGCTAAGAAATATCGAATCGGCCAGTGTACTTCCTCTCCCTACTCATCTATTGGTTGTTCTCACCACAATTTCCCTTACTGCTCTGTCTACTCCCCTTGCACTCACCAGTTCACCTTCACTTCTTCACACACTAATTCTCACTCACTCCACTTCACCACCACCAATTGTGTTTGCTTTTTCTTGTGTGTGTTTTTGTTTAGTTTTTTTTTTTTTTGATCTCCAAATACAACATGAGGCCTCTATGTGGTTCAACCCTATCTTTCCACTGTTCTAAGTAGTAAGTAGGTATAAATTTTAGTTTTTTGCCCATGCCCAATGACACGTGAGCGTGCAACCACTTAACTAGGGGCGTAGTTCATTTCATAGGATTTAATTTTACATATCGTGGGGAAAATGGACTTATGAATCAAAATTTATGGTCATTTTAATATGAAATTTATTTTAACTAGAAGGGTTATGGAAAATAAAAATTTACCATGAAGGAATAATATCCTTTGAAAAAAAATTATTTTCTTATAGCCACATAAACCCATTCATTATATGAGATTCATTAGTGAATCCTTGGAAGAAATATTTTGTAGCTACATAAGATAATCTCGATTGAGGAATTGTTTGTAGCATATGGTAAAGGATCCTTTGTGACCACATGATCTCTCCATGACTGATGAAACATTTACGATAGCATGAGGAAAATCCTCCACAACTATATAAAATAGTTTTTCTCAGGGATCACTTTATGGAAACATCATGAGAATCCTTTATAGCCACAAAATATCTTTATGGTTGGGAATTTCTTTATGTTAGTGGGTTAGTGATCCTTCGTAGTCATGTAGTTCTCTATGACCATGAACATTCTATGTTACCACATATTTTGATGTGGTAGTTATGAGGTACTGCCTATAAACACCTATAATGAACTTCAAAAGAGACAAAATGGGAGGAGAGGCATGAAATTTTAAGCATAGATATTTCAGAATACTTTTCTTCTATGATGTTAAGTTTGGGAGAAGAATCACATCATTTATAAATCATTTACTTCAAAATACCCTTTGAAGAAATATCTTAGGTAAATATTGAGTTCAAATTGGAGTAAGGGTGATGGCATTGAAAATTTTCTCTATGGTAATTCCCTTCATGTATAGGAAATTCACAAAGTATCTCATATAATTTATTTTGTAAAGGACTCCCATGAATGTATTTAACTGAGGGCCTTTCATGTAAGTCTTTCATGAATATGATCCTTTAAAAACCATAGATTTATAAAACTTTACCCACTTGCATAAAACCCCAATCTTATGAAAATTTAGGGTTTCCTAAAGTAAATTTTTCTCTCTTTTTAGTGCTCAACTTCCATGTAATATTTAACCAAAGATATCCCACTTCATTAAATATTTTTTTTATATGTTTATATACCTCCTTTTGAAAAAATACATCTTTTTTCATAAACCAAATATTTAATGGGACTATATAATATTATATCACATGTTTTCCCCTATAAAAAATTCCATTAACATGTAATATTGGGTATAGTATAACCTTTTTAATGAATTATTTATTATTTGTGCAGCTCATGTGTAATCCCCACATCAATGCCTTAAGTTGAGATACTCCTCTTTGTTTCCTAAAATTACTTGAGTTGAGATGATCCTATTAGTTTCTATAAATTCATTTATTTGAGATAATTTTCTTGGTTTCTAAAAATTACTAAAGTCAATATTCTCCTCCCAGTTTCCTTCTATGACTGTAGTTGAGATTCTCCTCTCGGTTTCTTTAAATGTCTTGAGTCAATATCCTCCTTGTGGTTTCCTAAAAATACCTTTAGCATGATCCAAGGACCATTGCACATGTTGCATGAGTAAATCCTCATTGAACTTGAATTATCATGAGTAAACCATCATTGCACTTGACATATCATGATACTAATCTTTACCCAATTCATTGGAACGCTATCAGGGCTCACCCTTTTTAATCATTTCATTTCATGTATATGTGTGCCACAAAGATCATATAACATGGATTCATTAAACATCATCATTTATTCCATGATAAAGGAATCTTTAATTCATACATGAAACTATTTATTCAATAATTAAATGTGCACAAAGGTGAATACCTTTGATAGAGAAATGGGTATGGTATTCACTACATAATGACTTTGGCTTGGAAAATCGTGGTGCAATTTCGGCAGCATAACGGTGTGACATAGAAATTCATAAAAAAAATTGATGAGAGATAAAGGGGTATCTGATAATATTTACATTAAATGGAAAGTAATGGGTTCATATAGAAACATTTCCCAACATATGTAATGGAATATAGATTCATAATACAAAATAATTGCTTGAATGTAAATGAGGAGAGAGAAATTCTTTACAGAATTTCAGCATGGTAATGGGTGTTCATGGGATGAAATAATGAGAGATAAAGGGGTCTATCATCATTAAAACATAAGGAGGGAAGTATGGGGGAGGTGAAAAATCACACCCCCGACATTTTTAATTGAAATAAAAAGGGTATAATAACTTAAAGAAATTTGGACAAAAATGAGAAAGGAAAAAATCCCTTACTTGGAAGTGTGATCCCAAAGGCTTAGGAGAGGATTGAGAGAGGCTTAATGGGAGCTTTGGGAACCTTGGGTGGATTATATAGAGAAGAGGTAAGTGTTTGGTCTAGCTCCAAAGACTTTGAGTGAAGAGGAAGTGGGAGCTTCAGTGGATTTATATAAGAAAAGGGAGGGAATTCTTTATTATTTAGGTTTTGAACCTACACATTAAACTAATCAAAACCACAAACCATCCCATGTTTTTTGCCCATTTTTTAAAAAAGGGGAGTGAAAAACATTATTTTATAAGTACAATGTCCGAAATTATTAAAATATTTGGCTTTATTATGTGGAGGTGAGTCACTCTCTTAAGAAAATCATTTCAAAAAGATAAAATGTTTTATAAGTCTTGGAGGGTCTACTAAGGATTTGTAAAATAAACCAAACAAACATAAAATCACATTATTTTAATGATAAAACATATATTGGCCGAAAATATTATTTATATTATTTATATTATTTTATTAAATCTCTATTGGGTCATTATGATGTCATAAAACACATTATATATTTAAACGGCATTTAATTTTTACCCAAAAATTTGATTGTCTTAGAAAATTACGAAAAATTAACTGTTGGATAATTTTGACATACTAATTACAAAAATTATATTCATTTTATCTAAATATTTTTCTAAATATTCAAATTTTTACTTTTAAAATAAAAACTGACATTTATCAAAAATTTATGGGTTTTGACAAAAACAGCTTTCAAACCTTAATAAAACTTGAAATTGTATTATAAAAATTATATGATAATTTATATTTAATAAAAATTAATTAAATAATAATATTTTATTAAAATATTATTTGATTCAAAAATCTATTAATTCATTAAAATATATTTCTTAATTGAATATTAACTAAAAATACTATTTGTGCTTTAAAAACTATTTACAACGTAACAATGATAAAATGAATGTATATTATTTATAAAAAATAATGTAAATAATCATATAGATAGGGTATTGTTTCATAACCCCTTATAAAACCTGTATAAGACCTAAGGGTAAGGTGTGTGATGGTGAAAGACTCTTGGAGAGGCTCAGATAACATCGCTCGGGTGGTAATCTCTATTAACTTCCACTTCTCCCATAGGCAGTTCCGCTCAAGCTTAACATGTTCAATCTTAGCTTGGTCTTAGTCAAGATAGAATACCAATGATGCCACCTCCTTTACAAGCTCTTACAAATAGGCTTTTAGTGGAGCAATTCTACTGGATGAGTTCATTGCTTCCTTTGTCTGGGTAAATTGGATTTGTTAAAGCCTTATATTTATACTAATCATGTTATCACTATTTAATGGCTATATTAACAATGGTCACAATTATTAACGATATTTTAAAATCCAAAAACATAAAACCAAGGAATTTCATATGTTTTATATGATCATTTTACATAATAATACATTTAATTAGATCAAGAGATATTTTCATTAACAAAATTTTGGGTCGTTACAATCTTACCCCCTTAAGAAATTTCACCCTCAAAATTTCTTTTTCCCACACTAAAACAAATGTGGATAACTCTGCCTCATCACTTCCTCGGGTTCCCACATTTCTTCTTCAAAATTTTGGTTTCACCACAAAACCTTGATGAGTGGCATTGTCTTATTTCATAGAACTTTTTCCCTACGATCAAAGATCTTCATCGTCTTCTCTTCATAGGAGAGGTAATTATCCAATGGTACCACCTCTAGATTGAGTAAATGCAATAGTTCAGGTATTTACTTCCTCAATAATGATACATGGAATACATCATGTACTTGAGATAGTTTTAGTGGTAGTGTTAGATGATATTCCACTTCTCCAATGTGATCAAGGACCTCAAAAGGGATGATGTACCTTGGACTAAGCTTTCCATTCTTCCCAAATCTCATAACTCTATTCCATGGTGATATGTGTAGGAATACCATGTCTCTAACATCAAACTATAGGTCTCGTCGATGATTATCATCATAGCTCTTTTGTCGACTCTTCACATCTTTAATGTGCTGCTGAATGGTCTTAACCTTCTCCACCATTTCTTCGACCATTTCTAGACCTAGGAATTTTCTCTCTCCAACTTCATCCCAACATGCTGGTGTTATACACCTCTTCCAATAAAGGGATTCATAAGTAGCCATTTGGATGCTTTATTGGAGACTATTGTTGTAAGAGAACTCAACTAGAGGAATATGTTGATCCCATCCTCCTTTGAAGTCCATTGAGGATGATCACAACATGTCCTCTAGTTTCTGGATAGTCTGCTCAGATTATCCATCAGTTTGAGGATGATAAGTCGTACTAAAGTTCATCTCAATATTTAGAGCGTGTTGGATACTCTTTTAGAAATTAGAGGTGAATTTTGGATCTCAATCGGATACAATCTATAGTGATACTCCATGTATCCTTACCACATCTATGATGTATATCTGTGCTAGTTGATCTAATGAGAAATACTCCCAAATTTCAATGAAGTGTGTAGTCTTTGTAAAAAGATCCACAATAACCCAGATAACATTATTTCCTTTTGATGTCTTTGGAAGTCTGGTGACAAAGTCCATGGTGATGTTCTCCCATTTCTGTGCTGGTATGGGTAATGGTCGTATCATCCCCTTAGACTTCTTCCTATAATCCTTCACTTGCTGACATACCAGGCACTTTGATGTATACTTAGTGATCTCCTTCTTCATGTTATCCCACCAATAATTCTCTTGGATATATCAATACATCTTTTTGTTTTCTAGGTGAATGAATAAATTTGAACTATGTGCATCATCCAAAAGTTCTTTCTTCAGCTCTGGACTTGATGGAACACATAGTATTTTCCCAAATCTTACAATTCCTTCTTTATTGACATTAAACTCTAAGGATTTATCTTTTATGATAGATTCCACTTTCTTCGGAATTCCCACATCATCCTTTTAATCATCCTTTAACCTTTCCAAAATAGACAATTGAACAATAATTTGTGAAAGGATTGATAATGTTCCCTTCTTTATGATTCCCATGTCGATCTTCATTAAATCTAAGAAGATTGGATCCTTTTCAATTCTCATCAATGATATAATTGTTGGGTCCTTTCTACTTAGAGTATCTAACACCTTTTTCTCTTTCCTAGGGTAGTAATGGATTGAGTAGTCATAGTCTTTGATCAGCTCTAACCATCTTCATTGGTGCATATTCAACTCTTTCTGTTTGAATATATACTTGAGGCTTTTGTGATCCGTATATATTTCACACTTCTCCCCAAAGAGGTAATGTCACAAAATTTTTAAAGAAAATACCACTGCAGCCAACTCCAGATCATGTGTTGGATAGTTCTGCTCATGAACTTTAAATTTCCTTGAAGCATAGGCAATAAATTTTTCATTCTACATCAACACACAACCCAAACCCTTCTTCGAAGAATCACCAAATACCACAAAAGTTCTTCACTTGTGGGTAATGTGAGAACGGGCATAGTGATAAGCCTCATTTTCAACTCCTTGAAGCTCTCTTCGCATTCATCACTCCAAGAAAACTTGACTCCCTTATGAGTTAGCTTGGTAAGAGGGTTTGAAAATCATGAGAAATTTCTCAAAAATCAGCAATAATATCCAACTAACCCCAGGAATCTACAGATATCTTTCAACAATGTTGGACTTAGCCATCCCACAATTGTAGCTATCTTGGAGGGATCCATAGATATCACATTACTTGTGATGATATGACCCAAGAATGAGACCTCCTTTAACCAAAACTCACACTTGATGTACTTTTCATAGAGCTCCTCCTTCTTCAAGGTCTCTAGTATAGTGCTTAGATGATCCTCATTATCCTCCTTGGTTTTGGAGTATATTAGAATATCATTTATAAATACTACCAAAAAATTGTCAAGGTAATATCTAAAGACTCTATTCATCAAGTCCATGAATATTGCTAGAGCATTAGTGAGTCCGAAAGGCATTACTATGAATTCATAGTGCCTGTATCTTGTACGAAAAGTAGTCTTGAGAATATCCTCCTTCTTCTCCCTTAATTGATAATATCACAACCACATATCTACCTTGGATAAGTATTGTGATCCACGTAGTTGATCAAATAATTCATAAATTTGTGGTAGAGGATACTTGTTCTTTATCATGATTTTTTTGAGCTCATGATAATCAATGAAAATGCACATTGACCCATCCTTATTCTTGACGAAGAGGACTGGTGCATCCCATGGTGAAGCACTTGGGAGTATAAACCCTTTATCTAGATTCACCTGTAGTTGTTTCTTCAGCTCCTCAAGCTCCAAAATAGCCATTCTATATGGATTCTTAGATATTGGAAACTCCCCAGGTACAATATCAATTGATAATTAAACATCACTTCTAGGAGAAAGACCAAGTAATTACTCGGGAAACACATCAGAAAATTCCCTCACAATAGGCATGTCTTCCAGGATGGTTACTTCCTTAGAATCAATCATCTAAGCCAGATATGTGTGCTTATAGGGTATTAATATCTATGCTTGAGATGATGGTTATAAAGAAGATTCATCCTCCTCCTTACACTTGTACATAATCAGGGATCGATTCTCCATATGGAGAGTGATTTCCCTCTCACGGAAATTTATGTTGGATCTATATAAGGAAAGCCAATACATGCTAAGAATTGCATAAAATTCCACCATAGGGAGTATGAAGAGGTTCGCTGGGAAGTTCAATCCACAAATTATGATAGGGGGGAGTTATATTCATGGGATTCAATGATTGCCCCATTTTCCGTACTCACATACATCTTTACTTCCATGATTTGTGGTGGTGTTGGGGTTGTTCTACTAAACTTTTGGTATATAAAAAAATGCATAGAACCAGAATCAAAAAGTGTGTTCACTATTATTGAATGAATAACTAGTGTACCTATCACTACTTTGTTATTGGGGTCCACTTCGGCCATAGTGATGGAAAAATCTCACCCTTGTTGCCTTGGAGGTTGTTGGTTGCCTCCTAAAACCCTTGTCTTAGGGAATTGGTTTACAAAGTGCCCTGGTTCTTTGCATTTAAAGCAATTAACAACGCATTGAGGGTCGAATAGAGAATTCCTCTCCTCTATCACAGCCATGGGTTTCTCTTGTTAGCAGTTAATAGCCAGGTTCCCTTCTCTTCCACACCTAAATAATTTCCTCATACCCTTCAGGCAATTTCCGGGGTGCTTCTTTTTGCACCTTTAGCAAGTGGGGTGCTGTATTTTCTTAGCACCATTGGATTTATCAATTGGACCACCAGAATTAAATTCCACCTTATTCTTCTTATCCCCATGATACCCCTGAGATTTTTTGATCTCCATTTTGAATTTGAGGGCACATCGGACAATTTTATCATAGCTATCGAAGTCACGGATCACCAGGGCTTTCCGTAGGCTAGGTTTTATCCCACTAAAGAAGCGATCAACCTTGCATTTGGGGTTAACAACAAATCCAGAGGCATATCATGCAAGACTTGTAATTTTTTTCTCGTACGCTCTGATGGATTCATCATCTTTTTTCTTAAGTTCAAGGAAGTCCCTTTCCATCTTAAGTTGGAGGGTGCGAGGAAAATATTTATCGAAAAACATTTTTCAGAAATCCTTCAATTCCAATGCCTCGATCTCTTCCTCAGGCTTCATATTTTTTATCAATTTCCACCATTGATCAGCTTCACTATTCATACAATATGCATCCATAAGTACCTTATCTTATTCAGAACATTGAAGGATAGAGAATATCTTTTCAATTAAGTTGATCCATTGTTCAGCGATTGAGGGATCAGATGATCCATTAAAAGTGCAAGGACTTTGTCTCATGAAGCTCTCGACTGTGACTTGTTCTTTCTTAGGGGGGGTTGAACATTCCTCTTGACCCATGATTCGAATGTATAATTCATACATTAAAATATTTATTCAATAATTAAATGTTCATAAAGGTTAATATCCTTGATAGAAAATTGGGTATGGTATTCACTACACAATGACTTTGGCTTGGAAAATCACGGTGCAATTTTTGCAGTATAACGGTGTGACATAGGAATTCATAAAAAATGGTTGATGAGAGAGAAATGGGTTTCTCATCATATGAAAATGAAATGAATATTAAGGGGTTTATATAGAAACATGTCCCAAAATAAGTAATGGAATCTAGATTCATAATACAAAAGAATTGCTTGAATGTAAATGAGGAGAAAGAAATTCCTTACGAAATTCCGGCATGGTAACGGGTGTACATGGGAAGAATTAATGAGAGATAAAGGGGTATATTATAATTAAAAAATAATTAGGGAAGTATGTTAAATTTTTTAAATCATACCCCAACATTTTTAATTGAAATTAATAGTGTATAACAACTTAAATAAATTTGGACAAAAATGAGAAAGGAAGAAATCCCTTACTTGGAAGTGTGATCCCAAAGGCTTGGGAGAGTCTTGATAGAGTCTGCTTGGGAGATTGGGAAACCTTGGGAGGATTATAGAGAGAGGAGGGAGGGGGTTTTTCAAGCTCCAAAGTCTTTTAGTGAAGAGGAAGTGGGAGCTTGGTTGGGTTTATATAGGAAAATGGAGGGAATTCTTTATTATTTAGGTTTTGGACCCTACACATTAAACTAATCAAAAGCACAAACCATCCCATGGTTTTTGCCCATGGTTTCTGAAAATAGGGAGTGGAAAAATTATTTTATAAGTCCAATGGCCTAAATTATTAAAATATCATACTTGTTTATGTGAAGGTGAGTCACACTCTCAAGGAAATCATTTTAAAAAGATAAAATGTTTTATAAGTCTTTGAGGATCCAATAAGGATTTTTAAAATAAACCAAACAAAAATAAAATCACATTATTTTAATGGTAAAACATATATTGTCCGAACATCTTATTTATAGTTTTTTATTACATCCCTATTGGGTCATTATGATGTCATAAAACATATTATATATTTAAACGGTATTTAATTTTTACCCAAAAATTTGACTATCTTAGAAAATTATGAAAAATTCACTGTTGGATAATTTTGATGTCCTGATTCCAAAAATAATATTCATTTTATCTAAATAATTTTCTAAATATGCAAATTTTTACTTTTAAAATAAAAACCAACATTTATCGAAAATTTATGGGTTTTGAAAAAAACAGTTTTCAAACCTTAATAAAAATTGCAATTGTATCTTAAAAATTATAAAATAATTTATATTTAATTAAAAATTCCATTAATTCATAAAAATAGATTTCTTAATTGAATATTAACTAAAAATACTATTTGTGTTTTAAAAACTATTTACAACGTAACAATTATAAAATGAATGTATATTATTTATAAAAAATATTGTACATAATCATAGTGCTAGGGTCTTGTTACATAACCCCTTATAACACCCGCATAAGACCTAAGGGTAAGTTGTGCGATGGTGATAGATTCTTGGGGAGGTTCAGATAACATCGCTCGGGTGGTAATCTCTATTAACTTCTACTTCTCCCATAGGTTGTTCTGATCAAGCTTAACATGTTCAAGTTCGGTTTGGGATTGGTCAAGAGCGAATCTCAATGACACCACATCCTTTCCGAGCTTCGAAAAATAGGTTTCATATGGAGAAATTCTACTGGATGAGGCCATCGCTTCCTTTTTCTGAGTAAATTAGATTTGTTAAAGCTTTATATTTATACTAATCATGTGATCAATGTTCAATGGTTATATTAGAAATGGTTACAATTATTATCGGTATTTTAAAGTCCAAAAACATAAAACCAAGGAAGTGCATATGTTTTATATGATCATTTTACATAATAATACATTTAATTAGATCAAGAGGAATTTTCATTAACAAAATTTTGGGTCATTACAATGATCATATGATTCCTTATATGAAAAGAATAAGATGACTCGTCTCTCCATTTCCTAGGTGAGGAGCATAAGATACCCTGAAGTCCTGACATAAAGAAGATAAAATGGCCTCATAGAAGGTATAGGCCCTAACTATACCCTCTCATATCTAGTTTCCAAGAAAAATATGATGAATTATAAAGGGACTCTCATGCATAAGTCCCACACTAACCATTTCTAGATAACTTTCACCTAGTATCCCACTCTACACGAATTTGAACTACTTAGAAGAAATCATTGATGTATGACCTTAAAAGGAACCACTATGGTCATTGTCACGTGGCACAAGAGCCTCATCTCAGTTGGTGAGGACTCGGCAAGTGCATCCAAGAGACCCGAGTTCAAAACTGGGTAGAGACATATTTTTGTGGGTACTGTAGCAGGTACTGTAGTAGGTACTGTAGCAGACACTGTTCTGTATTGTAGCAGCCGGAACTATTCATCCGTTTGGGCTTTTGGGTCACCAGTGTGGGCCTTGGGTCCTTTAAGGCCTTCGGGCCACCCAAGGCCTTCGGGCCAGTAATGATTTCAGGCCACCTCAAAGCCTTCGGGTCACCTCAAGGCCTACAAGCCACCTGAAATTTGTGCTTAATGATTAGAAAAACTCTACAAGGAACAGACTCTAGATGGGGATCAGAGAAGGCGCATTCACCAGAGCAGAATCTAAGAGGATTTTCATAAAGAGAGGGTATGGCATTGCCATCGGGACCAGCCTGTGCTTGCATGGGAAGCCTATCCGAACAGCCATGCGAAAGGTGGAGAGCTGATATCGTGATAAAGAAGCTAGGAGGAGTTCCAAGTATATTCTGTATAATTCCTAAGTCCTATGGGTTATGTAATCTCTAAGCCTACAGGCCTTGTAAGGGTTCCCCCTCATCCCTTGAAAGGGGGGTTATCAAAAATCAATAAAAATAAAGGTCTTTGGGATATTCGGGGTCATTGTCATGTGACTTTAAAAGATATGAAATATCTCGTTAAGTGGTAGTGAATATGTGGGATTTGATTATCTTCATAGGGAAATGTAAAATACACGTTTATAGGCCTGATCCAAACTCCACAACACCTCATAGCTTCTTTCAAAGGAAAATTTATTCTTTCTTGGATGGTGATAAACTCTATAGTGCCTACCTATATGGTTTCAAACTATAGAGCAACCAGATACTTGGATTAAATTAGAGATAATATAATCTCCACATGAAGTATCCTCTTAATCACATGTTGTTGGTTGAAAATTTTATTAATGGAAACTGGTATTCTTACTAGGAATGATTCACAAACATGTCTTAATTCTATAAGAGATTCTTAGAATAGTCATCAAAACCCCATGAGGGATGAAATTACCTCAAACACTCTCAACTAATGTACAACCCAAAGTGTCGATGGTATGTCCCAGTGTCTTTATTCCTTTGAAAAGAAAGTCTACACTAACTCAAAACTATGTGGGCATGGGGTAACATCGAAAACAACCACATAAGGATACTATACCACTAGATAGAGAAGTGTATAGTCCAAGAGATCATTTATCTAATCATTTTATGGAAACATAGCTAGGACAAGGAAACATGTATCATACCATAGGCTATTGAAGTGTCAAATCCATGGAATTACACAAATGACAATGGGATGGAAACACATCCAATCCAAAAATTATTCAAGAAAACCACTGGATGAAAATATGCTCAATATAGGGAATCCTTCTAATAGTAATGACACTATTTATACATCTGGTTCTCCATCAACTTTTAAATATTATTCCTAGTATACATATTCATTACTTGGGTAAGTCTATAAACTTATCAAAAAAAACATCAATGGAATTATCACAATAACAATCAAGGGATTCACTCTTCTCAATCTTATCCCTTAGATAACATCTCATCACACATCATGCATTCTGCATCCTAACATACCCATAATCCAAACCTTGAGGGCTTAACCCAAAATTCCTATGCTCAGGGTAACAATGTAAATCCATCACTAGAAAACCACCTAATGTTATACCCTCGGAAGAACATTGTTCATCATCCCACAAGAACATTATTGGTTTTGTCCATTATCTCAATACCATTGGTGCACATGATCATCACAATCCCTAATTCATTATTTATTTAAAACTAGAATAATTTTTACAAAGCAGAAACCCTAGTTCATCACTTGAGGAGCACTGAATGGGGGGATAGAAACAAAATATTTAAAAGTTAAATAAAATGAAAAATAAAAATCAGGGGGGTTTGAAAAATAATAATTTAATAAAAGGATTAGGATGAATATTAAGAAAATTAAATGAACAAATTGATATCATAAAGAATAAATATTTATCAAGTTTAATAAAAATACATTATATTATATAGTTCTATTCAGACTTACACTAGGTGTTGTCTATAATCCAATCCTCAACCAAATTTTTCATCCAAACACATATATAATAAATGGAAGGTCTGGAAATCCATGAACTATTGCCTATTTAGGTTCTGTAATAATCCATGGATCTATTAAATACCATCAAGTATTCCAATAATCCATGAAATATATGACAAGTGACATATAATGTTGATTCAACAATCATCAATACAAGAATTTATCCATAATTACTCCATCCCTAATATCAAAACCACCTTGAGGGGTGGATTTACTTATCCATCATTATGATGAGTAATAGGAATGTAGTGATGAAAGAATTACGAAAAGACAAGAAAGAAGGAAGGAATGATGAAATCAAAAACATAAGGGATGAAATTGTAATTATGAAACTAAAAAATCATTACAAATAAATGTAATTACAACTATTAAAACTTATAAATGATAGAAAATGAAAGGTTAAGGAAAAGAGAGAAAATACCAAGCATAACTTGAAATGGGCAACATTTTACCCCTTGTTGGAACCTCTTGAAACTCTTTCTAAACAACTTGTTTATATATTTCTGAAATGACCTGGAATATACTCAATAAATGGGAGAATTTATATATTTTTTCATGTGTTTGATGAAAAAAATTACACCTCATTAATTTTTACAATTTAACTATCGGTTGATGGGACTCAAGGTGTGTCTTTTTCATCCCCCAACCACTCAGAGTCATGATTTACATGATGTTTGGAATTGTGCATGGAGTATACTTTCCAACTAGAATATGGTCATTTGGATCTTGATATTTTCTTCATGTATTTCTCAAAACTACATAGTCTGTACATTTATTCCACATGGTGTGTACTTATTTTTTATCCAAAATTCTCCTGAGATTCCATCATTACCTCCATTAACCCTAAAAACATAAAAACATGTGAAATTTCCATTTTTAATAAATATTTTACTTTAAACACGTTTAAAACATTAGAATTGAAAATTATGCAAATATTCAAAACGTAAATCTCATAATCATTTAAAACAATGAATATAATGATGAAAAAAGTAATATTTTTATGATTAGTGCATGCTATCATCACAAACCATAATTGATTATTTATATAAAACTAGAACTACTATAGTAAATCAGAAACCCTAGGTCATCTCTTAATAAGAATTGAATAGGGGGGATAGAAAGTAAATATTTAAAAGTTTAATAAAATGAAAACTAAAAAATGAGAGGGGTTGAAATCAATTTCAACTTAAACTAGTTAATACAAAAATAAAAATAAATGAGAATGGGGTTTTATGGATCGGGGTGAAGATTAATAGAAGGAAATGAATGCATTGATATCATCAAACATAAATATTTTCTATGTTTAATCGACATCTATTATACTATATAGTTTGGTTTGGATTTTAACCAGGAATTAGTTATAATCCAAGACTTTACCTAAGTTTTCATTAGAACAAATATATAATAAATGGAAGGTTCAAAAATCCATGAACTACCACATGTCTAGGTTATTTAATGTAGTGACCATATCCATTTGGATCACTAAGAGAGTGTTATACCTAAGTAAACTTTGAGGATGGAGGGTTTATCCTGAATTAAACTTTTTCTTTTTCCTATTTGATTATCTTTTAGGATATTGTTTCTTTATGAGCAGGAATAGTGTTGAACATGTATCACTTGATAGGACAACCACCACAACAATCAAAAATATGTAGGAAAGTGAATCAATCAAATAACACAAATATTTTATTTGGTTAACCCCAAAGGGATGAATCCAAGGAGTATACACCAATGATGTATCAATGTGCCAAAATCCACTAGGATTCATCTATAGATTAAAAATTTCATCAATGGTCACTTCATGTTAAGTGAACTAACTTTAAAATGTTTAGGGTTTGGTCACTCCATACCCAAGGGGGACTCCCCATTCTCCTAGAAAATATTTGTCCTCATGAAACACCTATTATAGGGGAACCACTTAACTAGGGGTGTAGTCCATTTCATAGGCTTTGATTTTACAGCTCATGGATCCAAAATAGACTTATGAATTAAAATTTATGGTCATTTTAATATGGGATTTAATTTATCAAGAAGAAGTATGGAAAAGGAAAATTTACCATGAAGGAATCATCTCTTTTAAAAAAAACTTTACTAGTAGCCACATAAATTCATTCATGATCCGAGATTCATTAATGAAGCCTTGGAAGAAATCTGTTGTAGCTACATAAGATAATCTCAGTTGAGGAACTATTTGTATTGTATGGTAAAGTATCCTTCATGAACACATGATATCTCCATGACTGATGAAACATTTATAGTAGGGTGAGGAAAATCCTTCATGACTATATGAAATTTTTGTGCTCAGGCATCATTTTATAGAAACATCATAAGAATCCTTTATAGCCACAAAATATCTTTATGGTTAGGCATTGCTTTATGTAAGTGAGATAGTGATCCTTTGTAGTCGCATAACTCTCTATGACTAGGAACATCCGATGTGACCACATATTCTGATGTGTCAGTTATGAAGTACTACCTATAAACACCTAAAATTAACTTCAAAAGAGACAAAATGGGAGGAGAGGCATGAACTTTTAGGCATAGACTTTGAGGAATTATTTTCTTATGTGACATTAAGTTTTAGAGAATAATTACATAATTTATAAAGAATTTACTTCAAAATATCCTTTGAATAAATATCTTAGGTAAATCTCGAGTTCAACTTAGAGTGAGGGGTAGGTTTTTCAAAATATCTCTATGGAAATTCCCTCCATGTGTAGTAAATTCATGAAGTATCTCATATAATGTATTTTGTAAAGGACTCCCATGAATTTATTTCACTCAGGGCCTTTCACATAAGTCTTTCATGAATAGGGACCTTTAAATACCATGGATTTAGAAAATTTTACCCAATCACATAAAACCCCAATCTTATTAAAAATTAGGGTTTCCTAGAGTAAATTTTTCTCTCTTTACAATGATCAACTTCCATGTAAGATTTAACCAAGGGTATACCACTTCATTAAATATTTTATTTACAGGTTTCCAGAACTCATTTTGAAAAAATCCATCATTTTTTCATAAACCAAATATTTCATGGGACTAAATAATATTATATCACATGTTTCGCCCTATAAAAATTCCATTAACATGTAAGATTGGGTTTAGGATAATCTTTTTAATGAAATATTTATTATTTAGGTAGCTCATGCATAATCCCCACATCAATACCATAATTTGAGATACTTCTCTTTATTTCCTAAAATTCCTTGTGTTGAGATGGCCTCTTAGTTTCTATAAATTATTTGAGTTGAGATACTCTTATTAGTTTCTCTATATTCCTCAAGTCAATATTCTCCTCCCAGTTTCCTTATATTACTATAGTTGAGATTCTCCTTTTTTTTCTTTAAATTTCATGAGTCAATATCCTCCTTATGGTTTCATAAAAATACCTTTACCTAGATCATCTACCAAAATAAACCAAAAAAGGTAAGATCATACAAAATCCTCACACCAAGTTATTTTTAGGTACCTTTCACCTAGTAATCATAGTTTCATAACTTTAAACTATATAGAATATAGCCCTTACTCCATGAAGTTAGACTGTATAGACCAGTCTTGTCATATGACCATAAGTTTTGAAACTAAAACCATGGGGGTTTTGATCCTTATTCCAATAGAATAATCATGATGCCTTTTTGAGGATCAATACCAACATCCTATCACTATTTTTGTCTCATCTCTCCCTATAGAAGAAGTATCTCCCAAACTTGACCAGCCTTCTTATGTGATGATCATAAGAAACCAATCCCCTATGTGATTAGCATATGATTCCTTATGTGATAATCATAAGATGACCCATATCTCCTTTTATTAGGTGAGGAGCATAATATTCCCTAATGGCATGAAATTAGAAATATAAAATGGCCTCATAATAGGTATAGGCCCCAACTATACCCTCTCATATCTAGTTACCCACAAACAAGATGAATCAAAAAGGGACTCTCATGAAAAAGTCCCACACTAACCATTTCTAGGTAACTTTCACCTAGTATCCCACTCTACATGAATTTAAACTACTTGTAAAAAATTACTAATGCATGACCTTAAAAGGAATAATTTTGGTCATTATCACATGAATTTAAAAGTTATGACATGTCCTATTAAGTGGTAGTGAACTATGTGGGATTTGATTATCTTTATAGGTAAATGTAAGAAGATACTTTTATAGGCCTAATTCAAACTCCACAACACCTCCTAGCTCCTTTCATTGGATATTTATTCCTTTCTGGATGTTGATAAACTCCAGAGTGTCTACCTATATGGTTTCAAACTATATAGTGATCAGATACTTAGATTAAATGAGAGATAATATAATCCCCACATGCAGTTTCCTCTTAATCACATGTTGTTGGTTGAAAAATTAACTAATGGAAACTCATATTCTTACTATGAATAATTCACTAACATGTCTTAATTATATAAGAGAGTCTCGAGATAGTTATAAAAACCCCATGAGGGACAACATGACTACAAATTATCTCAATTAATGCACATCCCAAAGTGTCTATGGTATATCCCATTGTCTTCCTTCCTTTGAAAATAAAGTCTACACTAACTCAAAACTATGTGTTATAGGGGAACATCAGAAACAACCACATAAGGATACTATACCGCTATATAGAGAAGTGTATAGTCCAAGGGATCATGTATCTAATCACTAGATGGAAAACACCCAGGATAGGGAAACCCGTATCATGCCATAGGCTATTGAAGTGTCAAATATAAGGAATTACACAAATGATTATGGGCTAGAAACACATCCAATCCAAGAATTATTCTAAAAACCCACTGGATGAAAATATGCTCAGTCTAGGGAATACTTTTAACATCAATGATGGTATTTGAACATATGGTTCTCCATAAACTCTTGAATAGTATTCATAGTATACATATTCATTCCTTGGGTCAATATATAAACTTATCAACAAAACATCAATGGAATTATCACAATAACAATCAATGGAGTCACTCTTCCCAATCTTATCCCTTGGATAACATCTCATCACACCTCATGCATCCTGCATCCTAACATATCCATCATCCAAACCTTGAGGTCTTAACCCAAAATTCCTATGATTGGGGTCATAGTGTAACCCATCACTAGAAAACCATGTAATTATCTACCCTCAACAAACCATCGTTCATCATCCCATTAGATCGTTATTGGTTTTGTCCATTATCTCAATCCCATTGGTGCACACAATCATCACATGACCTAATTCATTATTTATTTAAAACTAAAATAATTTTTACAAAGAAGAAACCCTAGGTCATATCTTGAGGAGCATTGAATGGGGGGGATAGAAATAGAATATTTAAAAGTTGAATAAAAGGAAAAATAATAATATGTGGGGTTGAAAACAATTTTAATTTAAGAAAATGATCAGGATGAAGATTGAGAAAAATAAATGAACACATTTATATCATGAGGAATAAATATTTATCAGGTTTAATCAAAATCCATTATATTATATAGGTTCATTCGAACTTACACTAGGTGTTGTTTATAATCCATGGATCTATTAAATACCATCAAGTATGCCAATAATCCATGACATATGTGATAAGTGACATATAATGTTGATTTGAAAATCATTAATATAGGAAGTTATCCATAATTACTCCATCCCTAATCTCAAATACACCTTGAGATTTGGATTAACTTATCCATAATTATGATGAGTAATAGGAATGTAGTGATTAAAGAATTAAAAAATGAAAAAGAAGGAAGGAATGGTGGAATCACCAACATAAGGGATGAAGTTGTAATTATGAAACTAAAAATTCATTAAAAAGAAATGGAATTAAAACTAGGAAAACTTTAAAATGTTAAAAACAATGAAAGGGGAATGAAAAGAGAGAAAATCCCAAACATAACTTGAAATGGGAATCATGTTACCCCTTGTTGGAACCTCTTGAAACTCTTTCCAAAAAACTTATTTATTGATTTCTGAAACCACATGGAATACTCAATCAATGGGATAATTTATATATTTATCCATGTTTTTGATGAAAAAAAATTCTACCTTATTAATTTTTACAATTTAACTATCATTTGATGGGATTCAAGGTATGTCTTTTTCATCCCCCAACCACTCAGAGTCATGGTTTACACGATGCGCGACATTGTTACATAGAGTATACTTCCCAACTATAATATGGTCATGTGACTCTTGATATATGCTTTATGTATTCCTCAAAACTACATGGTGTGTGCATTTATTCCACATGGAATATACTTATTAGTTTTGATCCAAAATGCTCTAGAGATTCCCTCATCACCTCCATCAACCCTATAAAAATCAAAACATGTGAAATTTACATTTACAATAAATATTTTACTTTAAACGCATTTAAAACGTGATAATTGATAATGATGCTAACATTCAAAAATTAAATCTCATAATCATTTAAAACACTAAATATAAGGATAAAAAATATAAAAAAAATTATTATTGGTGTGCGCTATCAGAACGTACCCTAATTGATTATTTATTTAAAACTAGAACTACCGCAGTAAAGTAGAAACCCTAGGTCATCTCTCAAGAAGCATTGAATAGGGTGGATAGAAATTAAATATTTAAAATCTGAATAAAATGAAAACCAAAAAATGAGAGGGGTTGAAATAATTTTTTACTTAAACTAGTTAATATAAAAATAAAAAAAATGAAAATAGGGTTATATGGATCAGGGTGAAGATTAATAAAAGGTAATGAATGGATTGATATCATCAAACATAAGATTTACTATGTTTAATCTACATCTATTATACAATATAGGTTGGTTTGGATTTTAACCAAGCATTTGCTATAATCCAAGACTTTACCCAAGTTTTCGTCAGAACGCATATATAATAAATGGAAGGTTCAATAATCCATGAACTACTACATGTCTAGGTTCTTCGATGTAGTGACCATATCTAGTTGGATAACTGAGAGAGTGTTGTACCCAAGGACACTCTCATGAGGTAGGGTGTAGCCCAAATTAAACTTTTTCTTTTTTCTGTTTGATTATCTCTTAGGATCTTATTCCTTTGTGAGAAGGAATAGTGTTGAACATTTATCACTTGATAGTATAACCACCAAAACAATCAAAAATATATAGGAAAGTAAATCAATCATATAATACAAAGATTTTATTTTTTTCACCCCAAAGGGATGCATCCAAAATCCACTAGGCTTCATTTATAAATTACAAAGTTTCATCCATGGTCACTTCATGCTAGGAGAACTACCTTTAAAATGTTTAGGGTTTGGTCACTCCATACCCAAGGTTCACTTACCCTTATTCACCTCTTTGCATTACTTTAATGAAGGATGATGTGAGTTTATAGACTTGGGTGACTCTTCAAGATCATCATGTAAGAATGAACTGATTGCATCTCTGTCACCATAAAGATACATTGTGTACTCCAATATACTAATATTATTCTTCAAACCATATGTACTCAACACCTTGTGAATAATATTTGAGTCTGTCTCTTCCCTTAAACTGAAATAACATTGTCTTCTGAATGATGATAATTCAAAGATTGGAATTGTCTTCTTAAGAACTCCTTATAATCCCAAATAAAACAATGATAGGATTCATGCTCACTATCTTCCAAGTATATCTATAATATTCTTTATCTATCTTCTCTCTAATATTCACTACTCTAAATATAGATATAATCATTGGAATCACCACATGTGTCTTCACTATTCTTACTTATATAGATTCCTCCTCACTAATGCATGCCTTATTTTAAAACAATTGTGTTTGATTTTCTCTAAACTACTTCATGCACAAATAATTCTCAAAAAAACTAATCCATAGTACCTATCACCTATTCATGAAGTACTTCATAACATTATCATGTCTAATTTTTATATTATGTGAATTTTACTACCAATATTAACACTTCTCATCAGCTTAACTATTCTAGTTCTCATAACTCACTACATAAAAGCATGTTGCATGGTTGTAATTCAATCCTAATGAAGATAGAATATCATGCATAGCCTTCACATATTTAATTAAAAATTCCATTAATTCATAAAAATAGATTTCTTAATTGAATATTAACTAAAAATACTATTTGTGTTTTAAAAACTATTTACAACGTAACAATTATAAAATGAATGTATATTATTTATAAAAAATATTGTACATAATCATAGTGCCAGGGTCTTGTTACATAACCCCTTATAACACCCGCATAATACCTAAGGGTAAGTTGTGCGATGGTGATAGATTCTTGGGGAGGTTCAGATAACATCGCTCGGGTGGTAATCTCTATTAACTTCTACTTCTCCCATAGGTTGTTCTGATCAAGCTTAACATGTTCAAGTTCGGTTTGGGATTGGTCAAGAGCGAAGCCCAATGACACCACATCCTTTCTGAGCTTCGAAAAATAGGCTTCGTATGGAGAAATTCTACTGGATGAGGTCATCGCTTCCTTTTTCTTAGTAAATTGGATTTGTTAAATCTTTATATTTATACTAATCATGTGATTAATGTTCAATGGTTATATTAGAAATGGTCACAATTATTATCGGTATTTTAAAGTCCAAAAACATAAAACCAAGGAAGTGCATATGTTTTATATGATCATTTTACATAATAATACATTTAATTAGATCAAGAGGAATTTTCATTAACAAAAGTTTGGGTCATTACAATGATCATATGATTCCTTATATGAAAAGAATAAGATGACTCGTCTCTCCATTTCCTAGGTGAGGAGCATAAGATACCCTGAAGTCCTGACATAAAGAAGATAAAATGGCCTCATAGAAGGTATAGGCCCCAACTATACCCTATCATATCTAGTTTCCAAGAAAAATATGATGAATTATAAAGGGACTCTCATGCATAAGTCCCACACTAACCATTTCTAGATAACTTTCACCTAGTATCCCACTCTATATGAATTTGAACTACTTAGAAGAAATAATTGATGTATGACCTTAAAAGGAACCACTATGGTCATTGTCACGTGGCACAAGAGCCTCATCTCAGTTGGTGAGGACTCGGCAAGTGCATCCAAGAGACCCGAGTTCAAAACTGAGTAGAGACATATTTTTGTGGGTACTGTAGCAGGTACTGTAGCAGACACTGTTCTATATTGTAGCAGCCGGAACTATTCATCCGTTTGGGCTTTTGGGTCACCGGTGTGGGCCTTGGGTCCTTTAAGGCCTTCGGTCCACCCAAGGCCTTCGGGCCAGTAATGATTTCAGGCCACCTCAAAGCCCTCGGGTCACCTCAAGGCCTACAAGCCACCTGAAATTTGTGCTTAATGATTAGACAAACTCTACAAGGAACAGACTCTAGATGGGGATCAGAGAAGGTGCATTCACCAGAGCAGAATCTAAGAGGATTTTCATAAAGAGAGGGTATGGCATTGCCATCGGGACCAGCTTGTGCTTGCATGGGAAGCCTATCCGAACAGCCATGAGAAAGGTGGAGAGCTGATATCGTGATAAAGAAGCTAGGAGGAGTTCCAAGTATATTCTGTATAATTCCTAAGTCCTATGGGTTATGTAATCTCTAAGCCTACAGGCCTTGTAAGGGTTCCCCCTCATCCCTTGAAAGGGGGGTTATCAAAAATCAATAAAAATAAAGGTCTTTGGGATATTCGGGGTCATTGTCATGTGACTTTAAAAGATATGAAATATCTCGTTAAGTGGTAGTGAATATGTGGGATTTGATTATCTTCATAGGGAAATGTAAAATACACGTTTATAGGCCTGATCCAAACTCCACAACACCTCATAGCTTCTTTCAAAGGAAAATTTATTCTTTCCTGGATGGTGATAAACTCTATAGTGCCTACCTATATGGTTTCAAACTATAGAGCAACCAGATACTTGGATTAAATTAGAGATAATATAATCTCCACATGAAGTGTCCTCTTAATCACATGTTGTTGGTTGAAAATTTTATTAACGGAAACTGGTATTCTTACTAGGAATGATTCACAAACATGTCTTAATTCTATAAGAGAGTCTTAGAATAGTCATCAAAACCCCATGAGGGATGAAATTTCCTCAAACACTCTCAACTAATGTACAACCCAAAGTGTCGATGGTATGTCCCAGTGTCTTTATTCCTTTGAAAAGAAAGTCTACACTAACTCAAAACTATGTGGGCATGGGGTAACATCGAAAACAACCACATAAGGATACTATACCACTAGGTAGAGAAGTGTATGGTCCAAGAGATCATTTATCTAATCATTTTATGGAAACATAGCTAGGACAAGGAAACATGTATCATACCATAGGCTATTGAAGTGTCAAATCCATGGAATTACACAAATGACTATGGGATGGAAACACATCCAATCCAAAAATTATTCAAGAAAACCAATGGATGAAAATATGATCAATATAGGGAATCCTTCTAATAGTAATGACACTATTTGTACATCTGGTTCTCCATCAACTTTTGAATAGTATTCCTAGTATACATATTCATTACCTGGGTAAGTCTATAAACTTATCAACAAAACATCAATGGAATTATCACAATAACAATCAAGGGATTCACTCTTCTCAATCTTATCCCTTAGATAACATCTCATCACACCTCATGCATCCTGCATCCTAACATACCCATAATCCAAACCTTGAGGGCTTAACCCAAAATTCCTATGCTCAGGGTAACAATGTAAATCCATCACCAGAAAATCACCTAATGTTATACCCTCGGAAGACCATTTTTCATCATCTCACTAGAACATTATTGGTTTTTTCCATTATCTCAATACCATTAGTGCACATGATCATCACAATCCCTAATTCATTATTTATTTAAAACTAGAATAATTTTTACAAAGCAGAAACCCTAGTTAATCACTTGAGGAGCACTGAATGGGGGGATAGAAACAAAATATTTAAAAGTTAAATAAAATGAAAAGTAAAAATCAGGGGGGTTTGAAAAAAAATAATTTAATAAAATGATTAGGATTAATATTAAGAAAATTAAATGAACAAATTGATATCATAAAGAATAAATATTTATCAAGGTTAATAAAAATACATTATATTATATAGTTCTATTCAGACTTACACTAGTTGTTGTCTATAATCCAATCCTCAACCAAAGTTTTCATCCAAACACATATATAATAAATGGAAGGTCTGGAAATCCATGAACTATTGCCTATTTAGGTTCTGTAATAATCCATGGATCTATTAAATACCATCAAGTATTCCAATAATCCATGAAATATGTGACAAGTGACATATAATGTTGATTCAACAATCATCAATACAAGAATTTATCCATAATTACTCCATCCCTAATATCAAAACCACCTTGAGGGGTGGATTTACTTATCCATCATTATGATGAGTAATAGGAATGTAGTGATGAAAGAATTAAGAAAAGACAAGAAAGAAGGAAGGAATGATGAAATCAAAAACATAAGGGATGAAATTGTAATTGTGAAACTAAAAATTCATTACAAATAAATGTAATTACAACTATTGAAACTTATAAATGATAAAAATGAAAGGTTAAGGAAAAGAGAGAAAATACCAAGCATAACTTGAAATGGGCAACATGTTACCCCTTGTTGGAACCTCTTGAAACTCTTTCTAAACAACTTGTTTATATATTTCTGAAATGACATGGAATATACTCAATCAATGGGAGAATTTATATATTTTTTCATGTGTTTGATGAAAAAAATTACACCTCATTAATTTTAACAATTTAACTATCAGTTGATGGGACTCAAGGTGTGTCTTTTTCATCCCCCAACCACTCAGAGTCATGATTTACATGATGTTTGGCATTGTGCATGGAGTATACTTTCCAACTAGAATATGGTCATTTGGATCTTGATATTTTCTTCATGTATTCCTCAAAACTACATAGTCTGTACATTTATTCCACATGGTGTGTACTTATTTTTTATCCAAAATTCTCTTGAGATTCCATCATTACCTCCATTAACCCTAAAAACATAAAAACATGTGAAATTTCCATTTTTAATAAATATTTTACTTTAAACACGTTTAAAACATTATAATTGAAAATTATGAAAATATTCAAAACGTAAATCTCATAATCATTTAAAACAATGAATATAATGATGAAAAAAGTAATATTTTTATGATTAGTGCATGCTATCATCACAAACCATAATTGATTATTTATATAAAACTAGAACTACTATAGTAAATCAGAAACCCTAGGTCATCTCTTAATAAGAATTGAATAGGGGGGATAGAAAGTAAATATTTAAAAGTTTAATAAAATGAAAACTAAAAAATGAGAGGGGTTGAAATCAATTTCAACTTAAACTAGTTAATACAAAAATAAAAATAAATGAGAATGGGGTTTTATGGATCGGGGTGAAGATTAATAGAAGGAAATGAATGCATTGATATCATCAAACATAAATATTTTCTATGTTTAATCGACATCTATTATACTATATAGGTTGGTTTGGATTTTAACCAGGCATTAGTTATAATCCAAGACTTTACCTAAGTTTTCATTAGAACAAATATATAATAAATGGAAGGTTCAAAAATCCATGAACTACCACATGTCTAGGTTATTTAATGTAGTGACCATATCCAGTTGGATCACTAAGAGAGTGTTATACCTAAGTAAACTTTGAGGATGGAGGGTTTATCCTGAATTAAACTTTTGCTTTTTCCTATTTGATTATCTTTTAGGATATTGTTTCTTTATGAGCAGGAATAGTGTTGAACATGTATCACTTGATAGGACAACCACCACAACAATCAAAAATATGTAGGAAAGTGAATCAATCAAATAACACAAATATTTTATTTGGTTAACCCCAAAGGGATGAATCCAAGGAGTATACACCAATGATGTATCAATGTGCCAAAATCCACTAGGCTTCATCTATAGATTAAAATTTTCATCAATGGTCACTTCATGTTAAGTGAACTAACTTTAAAATGTTTAGGGTTTGGTCACTCCATACCCAAGGGGGACTCCCCATTCTCCTAGAAAATATTTGTCCTCATGAAACACCTATTATAGGGGAACCACTTAACTAGGGGTGTAGTCCATTTCATAGGCTTTGATTTTACAGCTCATAGATCCAAAATAGACTTATGAATTAAAATTTATGGTCATTTTAATATGGGATTCAATTTATCAAGAAGAAGTATGGAAAAGGAAAATTTACCATGAAGGAATAATCTCTTTTACAAAAAACTTTACTAGTAGCCACATAAATTCATTCATGATCCGATATTCATTAATGAAGCCTTGGAAGAAATCCTTTGTAGCTACATAAGATAATCTCAGTTGAGGAACTATTTGTATTGTATGGGAAAGTATCCTTCATGAACACATGATATCTCCATGACTGATGAAACATTTACAGTAGGGTGAGGAAAATCCTTCATGACTATATGAAATTTTTGTGCTCAGGCATCATTTTATAGAAACATCATAAGAATCCTTTATAGCCACAAAATATCTTTATTGTTGGGCATTGCTTTATGTAAGTGAGATAGTGATCCTTTGTAGTCGCATAACACTCTATGACTAGGAACATCCGATGTGACCACATATTCTGATGTGTCAGTTATGAAGTACTACCTATAAACACCTAAAATTAACTTCAAAAGAGACAAAATGGGAGGAGAGGCATGAACTTTTAGGCATAGACTTTGAGGAATTATTTTCTTATGTGACATTAAGTTTTAGAGAATAATTACATAATTTATAAAGAATTTACTTCAAAATATCCTTTGAATAAATATCTTAGGTAAATCTCGAGTTCAACTTAGAGTGAGGGGTAGGATTTTCAAAATATCTCTATGGAAATTCCCTCCATGTGTAGGAAATTCATGAAGTATCTCATATAATGTATTTTGTAAAGGACTCCCATGAATTTCTTTCACTCAGGGCCTTTCACATAAGTCTTTCATGAATAGGGACCTTTAAATACCATGGATTTAGAAAATTTTACCCAATCACATAAAACCCCAATATTATTAAAAATTAGGGTTTCCTAGAGTAAATTTTTCTCTCTTTACAATGATCAACTTCCATGTAAGATTTAACCAAGGGTATACCACTTCATTAAATATTTTATTTACAGGTGTCCAGAACTCATTTTGAAAAAATCCATCATTTTTCATAAACCAAATATTTCATGGGACTAAATAATATTATATCACATGTTTCACCCTATAAAAATTCCATTAACATGTAAGATTGGGTTTAGGATAACCTTTTTAATGAAATATTTATTATTTAGGTAGCTCATGCATAATCCCCACATCAATACCATAATTTGAGATACTTCTCTTTATTTTCTAAAATTCTTTGAGTTGAGATGGCCTCTTAGTTTCTATAAATTATTTGAGTTGAGATACTCTTATTAGTTTCTCTATATTCCTCAAGTCAATATTCTCCTCCCAGTTTCCTTATATGACTATAGTTGAGATTCTCCTTTTTTTTCTTTAAATTTCATGAGTCAATATCCTCCTTATGGTTTCATAAAAATACCTTTACCTAGATCATCTACCAAAATAAACCAAAAAAGGTAAGATCATACAAAATCCTCACACCAAGTTATTTTTAGGTACCTTTCACCTAGTAATCCTAGTTTCATAACTTTAAACTATATAGAATATAGCCCTTACTCCATGAAGTTAGACTGTATAGACCAGTCTTGTCATATGACCATAAGTTGTGAAACTAAAACCATGGGGGTTTTGATCCTTATTCCAATAGAATAATCATGATGCCTTTTTGAGGATCAATACCAACATCCTATCACTATTTTTGTCTCATCTCTACCTATAGAAGAAGTATCTCCCAAACTTGACCAGCCTTCTTATGTGATGATCATAAGAAACCAATCCCCTATGTGATTAGCATATGATTCCTTATGTGATAATCATAAGATGACCCATATCTCCTTTTATTAGGTGAGGAGCATAATATTCCCTAATGGCATGAAATTAGAAATATAAAATGGCCTCATAATAGGTATAGGCCCCAACTATACCCTCTCATATCTAGTTACCCACAAACAAGATGAATCAAAAAGGGACTCTCATGAAAAAGTCCCACACTAACCATTTCTAGGTAACTTTCACCTAGTATCCCACTCTACATGAATTTAAACTACTTGTAAAAAATTACTAATGCATGACCTTAAAAGGAATAATTTTGGTCATTATCACATGAATTTAAAAGTTATGACATGTCCTATTAAGTGGTAGTGAACTATGTGGGATTTGATTATCTTTATAGGTAAATGTAAGAAGATACTTTTATAGGCATAATTCAAACTCCACAACACCTCCTAGCTCCTTTCATTGGATATTTATTCCTTTCTGGATGTTGATAAACTCTAGAGTGTCTACCTATATGGTTTCAAACTATATAGTGATCAGATACTTAGATTAAATGAGAGATAATATAATCCCCACATGCAGTTTCCTCTTAATCACATGTTGTTGGTTGAAAAATTTACTAATGGAAACTCGTATTCTTACTATGAATGATTCACTAACATGTCTTAATTATATAAGAGAGTCTCGAGATAGTTATAAAAACCCCATGAGGGACAACATGACTACAAATTATCTCAATTAATGCACATCCCAAAGTGTCTATGGTATATCCCATTGTCTTCCTTCCTTTGAAAATAAAGTCTACACTAACTCAAAACTATGTGTTATAGGGGAACATCAGAAACAACCACATAAGGATACTATACTGCTATATAGAGAAGTGTATAGTCCAAGGGATCATGTATCTAATCACTAGATGGAAAACACCCAGGATAGGGAAACCCGTATCATGCCATAGGCTATTGAAGTGTCAAATATAAGGAATTACACAAATGATTATGGGCTAGAAACACATCCAATCCAAGAATTATTCTAAAAACCCACTGGATGAAAATATGCTCAGTCTAGGGAATACTTTTAACATCAATGATGGTATTTGAACATATGGTTCTCCATAAACTCTTGAATAGTATTCATAGTATACATATTCATTCCTTGGGTCAATATATACACTTATCAACAAAACATCAATGGAATTATCACAATAACAATCAAGGGAGTCACTCTTCCCAATCTTATCCCTTTGATAACATCTCATCACACCTCATGCATCCTGCATCCTAACATATCCATCATCCAAACCTTGAGGTCTTAACCCAAAATTCCTATGATCGGGGTCATAGTGTAACCCATCACTAGAAAACCACGTAATTATATACCCTCAACAAACCATCGTTCATCATCCCATTAGATCGTTATAGGTTTTGTCAATTATATCAATCCCATTGGTGCACACAATCATCACATGACCTAATTAATTATTTATTTAAAACTAAAATAATTTTTACAAAGAAGAAACCCTAGGTCATATCTTGAGGAGCATTGAATGGGGGGGATAGAAATAGAATATTTAAAAGTTGAATAAAAGGAAAAATAATAATCTGTGGGGTTGAAAACAATTTTAATTTAAGAAAATGATCAGGATGAAGATTGAGAAAAATAAATGAACACATTTATATCATGAGGAATAAATATTTATCAGGTTTAATCAAAATCCATTATATTATATAGGTTCATTCGAACTTACACTAGGTGTTTTTTATAATCCATGGATCTATTAAATACCATCAAGTATGCCAATAATCCATGACATATGTGATAAGTGACATATAATGTTGATTTGAAAATCATTAATATAGGAAGTTATCCATAATTACTCCATCCCTAATCTCAAATACACCTTGAGATTTGGATTAACTTATCCATAATTATGATGAGTAATAGGAATGTAGTGATTAAAGAATTAAAAAATGAAAAAGAAGGAAGGAATGGTGGAATCACCAACATAAGGGATGAAGTTGTAATTATGAAACTAAAAATTCATTAAAAAGAAATGGAATTAAAACTAGGAAAACTTTAAAATGTTAAAAACAATGAAAGGGGGATGAAAAGAGAGAAAATCCCAAACATAACTTGAAATGGGAATCATGTTACCCCTTGTTGGAACCTCTTGAAACTCTTTCCAAACAACTTATTTATTGATTTTTGAAACCACATGGAATACTCAATCAATGGGATAATTTATATATTTATCCATGTGTTTGATGAAAAAAAATTCTACCTTATTAATTTTTACAATTTAACTATCAGTTGATGGGATTCAAGGTATGTCTTTTTCATCCCCCAACCACTCAGAGTCATGGTTTACACGATGCGCGACATTGTTACATAGAGTATACTTCCCAACTAGAATATGGTCATGTGACTCTTGATATATGCTTTATGTATTCCTCAAAACTACATGGTGTGTGCATTTATTCCACATGGCATATACTTATTAGTTTTGATCCAAAATGCTCTAGAGATTCCCTCATCACCTCCATCAACCCTATAAAAATCAAAACATGTGAAATTTACATTTACAATAAATATTTTACTTTAAACGCATTTAAAACGTGATAATTGATAATGATGCTAACATTCAAAAATTAAATCTCATAATCATTTAAAACACTAAATATAAGGATAAAAAATATAAAAAAAATTATTATTGGTGTGCGCTATCAGAACGTACCCTAATTGATTATTTATTTAAAACTAGAACTACCACAGTAAAGTAGAAACCCTAGGTCATCTCTCAAGAAGCATTGAATAGGGTGGATAGAAATTAAATATTTAAAATCTGAATAAAATGAAAACCAAAAAATGAGAGGGGTTGAAATAATTTTTTACTTAAACTAGTTAATATAAAAATAAAAAAAATGAAAATAGGGTTATATGGATCGGGGTGAAGATTAATAAAAGGTAATGAATGGATTGATATCATCAAACATAAGATTTACTATGTTTAATCTACATCTATTATACAATATAGGTTGGTTTGGATTTTAACCAAGCATTGGCTATAATCCAAGACTTTACCCAAGTTTTCGTCAGAACGCATATATAATAAATGGAAGGTTCAATAATCCATGAACTACTACATGTCTAGGTTCTTCGATGTAGTGACCATATCTAGTTGGATAACTGAGAGAGTTTTGTACCCAAGGACACTCTCATGAGGTAGGGTGTAGCCCAAATTAAACTTTTTCTTTTTTCTGTTTGATTATCTATTAGGATCTTATTCCTTTGTGAGAAGGAATAGTGTTGAACATTTATCACTTGATAGTATAACCACCAAAACAATCAAAAATATATAGGAAAGTAAATCAATCATATAATACAAAGATTTTATTTTTTTCACCCCAAAGGGATGCATCCAAAATCCACTAGGCTTCATTTATAAATTACAAAGTTTCATCCATGGTCACTTAATGCTAGGAGAACTACCTTTAAAATGTTTAGGGTTTGGTCACTCCATACCCAAGGTTCACTTACCCTTATTCACCTCTTTGCATTACTTTAATGAAGGATGATGTGAGTTTATAGACTTGAGTGACTCTTCAAGATCATCATGTAAGAATGAACTGATTGCATATCTTTCACCATAAAGATACATTGTGTACTCCAATATACTAATCTTCTTCTTCAAACCATATGTACTCAACACCTTGTGAATAAGAGTTGAGTCTGTCTCTTCCCTTAAACTGAAATAACATTGTCTTCTGAATGATGATAATTCAAAGATTGGAATTGTATTCTTAAGAACTCCTTATAATCCCAAATAAAACAATGATAGGATTCATGCTCACTATATTCCAAGTATATCTATAATATTCTTTATCTCTATTCTCTCTAATATTCACTACTCTAAATATAGATATAATCATTGGAATCACCACATGTGTCTTCACTATTCTTACTTATATAGATTCCTCCTCACTAATGCATGCCTTCTTTTAAAACAACTGTGTTTGATTTTCTCTAAACTACTTCATGCACAAATAATTCTCAAAAAAACTAATCCATAGTACCTATCACCTATTCATGAAGTACTTCATAACATTATCATGTCTAATTTTTATATTATGTGAATTTTACTACCAATATTAACACTTCTCATCAGCTTAACTATTCTAGTTCTCATAACTCACTACATAAAAGCATGTTGCATGGTTGTAATTAAATCCTCATGAAGATAGAATATCATGCATAGCCTTCACATATTTAATTAAAAATTCCATTAATTCATAAAAATAGATTTCTTAATTGAATATTAACTAAAAATACTATTTGTGTTTTAAAAACTATTTACAACATAACAATCATAAAATGAATGTATATTATTTATAAAAAATATTGTACATAATCATAGTGCTAGGGTCTTGTTACATAACCCCTTATAACACCCGCATAATACCTAAGGGTAAGTTGTGCGATGGTGATAGATTCTTGGGGAGGTTCAGATAACATCGCTCGGGTGGTAATCTCTATTAACTTCTACTTCTCCCATAGGTTGTTCTGATCAAGCTTAACATGTTCAAGTTCGGTTTGGGATTGGTCAAGAGCGAAGCCCAATGACACCACATCCTTTCCGAGCTTCGAAAAATAGGCTTCGTATGGAGAAATTCTACTGGATGAGGTCATCGCTTCCTTTTTCTGAGTAAATTTGATTTGTTAAAGCTTTATATTTATACTAATCATGTGATCAATGTTCAATGGTTATATTAGAAATGGTCACAATTATTATCGGTATTTTAAAGTCCAAAAACATAAAACCAAGGAAGTGCATATGTTTTATATGATCATTTTACATAATAACACATTTAATTAGATCAAGAGGAATTTTCATTAACAAAAGTTTGGGTCATTACAATGATCATATGATTCCTTATATGAAAAGAATAAGATGACTCGTCTCTCCATTTCCTAGGTGAGGAGCATAAGATACCCTGAAGTCCTAACATAAAGAAGATAAAATGGCCTCATAGAAGGTATAGGCCCTAACTATACCCTATCATATCTAGTTTCCAAGAAAAATATGATGAATTATAAAGGGACTCTCATGCATAAGTCCCACACTAACCATTTCTAGATAACTTTCACCTAGTATCCCACTCTATATGAATTTGAACTACTTAGAAGAAATCATTGATGTATGACCTTAAAAGGAACCACTATGGTCATTGTCACGTGGCACAAGAGCCTCATCTCAGTTGGTGAGGACTCGGCAAGTGCATCCAAGAGACCCGAGTTCAAAACTGGGTAGAGACATATTTTGTGGGTACTGTAGCAGGTACTGTAGTAGGTACTGTAGCAGACACTGTTCTATATTGTAGCATCCGGAACTATTCATCCGTTTGGGCATTTGGGTCACCGGTGTGGGCCTTGGGTCCTTTAAGGCCTTCGGGCCACCCAAGGCCTTCGGGCCAGTAATGATTTCAGGCCACCTCAAAGCCTTCAGGTCACCTCAAGGCCTACAAGCCACCTGAAATTTGTGCTTAATGATTAGACAAACTCTACAAGGAACAGACTCTAGATGGGGATCAGAGAAGGCGCATTCACCAGAGCAGAATCTAAGAGGATTTTCATAAAGAGAGGGTATGGCATTGCCATCGGGACCAGCCTGTGCTTGCATGGGAAGCCTATCCGAACAGCCATGGGAAAGGTGGAGAGCTGATATCGTGATAAAGAAGCTAGGAGGAGTTCCAAGTATATTCTGTATAATTCCTAAGTCCTATGGGTTATGTAATCTCTAAGCCTACAGGCCTTGTAAGGGTTCCCCCTCATCCCTTGAAAGGGGGGTTATCAAAAATCAATAAAAATAAAGGTCTTTGGGATATTCGGGGTCATTGTCATGTGACTTTAAAAGATATGAAATATCTCGTTAAGTGGTAGTGAATATGTGGGATTTGATTATCTTCATAGGGAAATGTAAAATACACGTTTATAGGCCTGATCCAAACTCCACAACACCTCATAGCTTCTTTCAAAGGAAAATTTATTCTTTCCTGGATGGTGATAAACTCTATAGTGCCTACCTATATGGTTTCAAACTATAGAGCAACCAGATACTTGGATTAAATTAGAGATAATATAATCTCCACATGAAGTGTCCTCTTAATCACATGTTGTTGGTTGAAAATTTTATTAACGGAAACTGGTATTCTTACTAGGAATGATTCACAAACATGTCTTAATTCTATAAGAGAGTCTTAGAATAGTCATCAAAACCCCATGAGGGATGAAATTACCTCAAACACTCTCAACTAATGTACAACCCAAAGTGTCGATGGTATGTCCCAGTGTCTTTATTCCTTTGAAAAGAAAGTCTACACTAACTCAAAACTATGTGGGCATGGGGTAACATCGAAAACAACCACATAAGGATACTATACCACTAGATAGAGAAGTGTATAGTACAAGAGATCATTTATCTAATCATTTTATGGAAACATAGCTAGGACAAGGAAACATGTATCATACCATAGGCTATTGAAGTGTCAAATCCATGGAATTGCACAAATGACTATGGGATGGAAACACATCCAATCCAAAAATTATTCAAGAAAACCACTGGATGAAAATATGCTCAATATAGGGAATCCTTCTAATAGTAATGACACTATTTGTACATCTGGTTCTCCATCAACTTTTGAATAGTATTCCTAGTATACATATTCATTACTTGGGTAAGTCTATAAACTTATCAACAAAACATCAATGGAATTATCACAATAACAATAAAGGGATTCACTCTTCTCAATCTTATCCCTTAGATAACATCTCATCACACCTCATGCATCCTGCATCCTAACATACCCATAATCCAAACCTTGAGGGCTTAACCCAAAATTCCTATGCTCATGGTAACAATGTAAATCCACCACTAGAAAACCACTTAATGTTATACCCTCGGAAGACCATTGTTCATCATCCCACTAGAACATTATTGGTTTTTTCCATTATCTCAATACCATTGGTGCACATGATCATCACAATCCCTAATTCATTATTTATTTAAAACTAGAATAATTTTTACAAAGCAGAAACCCTAGTTCATCACTTGAGGAGCACTAAATGGGGGGATAGAAACAAAATATTTAAAAGTTAAATAAAATGAAAAATAAAAATCAGGGGGGTTTGAAAAAAAATAATTTAATAAAAGGATTAGGATGAATATTAAGAAAATTAAATGAAAAAATTGATATCATAAAGAATAAATATTTATCAAGTTTAATAAAAATACATTATATTATATAGTTCTATTCAGACTTACACTAGGTGTTGTCTATAATCCAATCCTCAACCAAAGTTTTCATCCAAACACATATATAATAAATGGAAGGTCTGGAAATCCATGAACTATTGCCTATTTAGGTTCTTTAATAATCCATGGATCTATTAAATACCATCAAGTATTCCAATAATCCATGAAATATGTGACAAGTGACATATAATGTTGATTCAATAATCATCAATACAAGAATTTATCCATAATTACTCCATCCCTAATATCAAAACCACCTTGAGGGGTGGATTTACTTATCCATCATTATGATGTGTAATAGGAATGTAGTGATGAAAGAATTAAAAAAAGACAAGAAAGAAGGAAGGAATGATGAAATCAAAAACATAAGGGATGAAATTGTAATTATGAAACTAAAAATTCATTACAAATAAATGTAATTACAACTATTAAAACTTATAAATTATAAAAAATGAAAGGTTAAGGAAAAGAGAGAAAATACCAAGCATAACTTGAAATGGGCAACATGTTACCCCTTGTTGGAACCTCTTGAAACTCTTTCTAAACAACTTGTTTATAGATTTCTGAAATGACATAGAATATACTCAATCAATGGGAGAATTTATATATTTTTTCATGTGTTTGATGAAAAAAATTACACCTCATTAATTTTTACAATTTAACTATCGGTTGATGGGACTCAAGGTGTGTCTTTTTCATCCCCCAACCACTCAGAGTCATGATTTACATGATGTTTGGTATTGTGCATGGAGTATACTTTCCAACTAGAATATGGTCATTTGGATCTTGATATTTTCTTCATGTATTCCTCAAAACTACATAGTCTGTACATTTATTCCACATGGTGTGTACTTATTTTTTATCCAAAATTCTCCTGAGATTCCATCATTACCTCCATTAACCCTAAAAACATAAAAACATGTGAAATTTCCATTTTTAATAAATATTTTACTTTAAACACATTTAAAACATTAGAATTGAAAATTATGCAAATATTCAAAACGTAAATCTCATAATCATTTAAAACAATGAATATAATGATGAAAAAAGTAATATTTTTATGATTAGTGCATGCTATCATCACAAACCATAATTGATTATTTATATAAAACTAGAACTACTATAGTAAATCAGAAACCCTAGGTCATCTCTTAATAAGAATTGAATAGGGGGGATAGAAAGTAAATATTTAAAAGTTTAATAAAATGAAAACTAAAAAATGAGAGGGGTTGAAATCAATTTCAAATTAAACTAGTTAATACAAAAATAAAAATAAATGAGAATGGGGTTTTATGGATCGGGGTGAAGATTAATAGAAGGAAATGAATGCATTGATATCATCAAACATAAATATTTACTATGTTTAATCGACATCTATTATACTATATAGGTTGGTTTGGATTTTAACCAGGCATTAGTTATAATCCAAGACTTTACCTAAGTTTTCATTAGAACAAATATATAATAAATGGAAGGTTCAAAAATCCATGAACTACCACATGTCTAGGTTATTTAATGTAGTGACCATATCCAGTTGGATCACTAAGAGAGTGTTATACCTAAGTAAACTTTGAGGATGGAGGGTTTATCCTGAATTAAACTTTTTCTTTTTCCTATTTGATTATCTTTTAGGATATTGTTTCTTTATGAGCAGGAATAGTGTTGAACATGTATCACTTGATAGGACAACCACCACAACAATCAAAAATATGTAGGAAAGTAAATCAATCAAATAACACAAATATTTTATTTGGTTAACCCCAAAGGGATGAATCCAAGGAGTATACACCAATGATGTATCAATGTTCCAAAATCCACTAGGCTTCATCTATAGATTAAAATTTTCATCAATGGTCACTTCATGATAAGTGAACTAACTTTAAAATGTTTAGGGTTTGGTCACTCCATACCCAAGGGGGACTCCCCATTCTCCTAGAAAATATTTTTCCTCATGAAACACCTATTATAGGGGAACCACTTAACTAGGGGTGTAGTCCATTTCATAGGCTTTGATTTTACAGCTCATGGATCCAAAATAGACTTATGAATTAAAATTTATGGTCATTTTAATATGGGATTCAATTTATCAAGAAGAAGTATGGAAAAGGAAAATTTACCATGAAGGAATAATCTCTTTTAAAAAAACTTTACTAGTAGCCACATAAATTCATTCATGATCCGAGATTCATTAATGAAGCCTTGGAAGAAATCCTTTGTAGCTACATAAGATAATCTCAGTTGAGGAACTATTTGTATTGTATGGGAAATTATCCTTCATGAACACATGATATCTCCATGACTGATGAAACATTTACAGTAGGGTGAGGAAAATCCTTCATGACTATATGAAATTTTTGTGCTCAGGCATCATTTTATAGAAACATCATAAGAATCCTTTATAGCCACAAAATATCTTTATGGTTGGTCATTGCTTTATGTAAGTGAGATAGTGATCCTTTGTAGTCGCATAACTCTCTATGACTAGGAACATCCGATGTGACCACATATTCTGATGTGTCAGTTATGAAGTACTACCTAAAAACACCTAAAATTAACTTCAAAAGAGACAAAATGGGAGGAGAGGCATGAACTTTTAGGCATAGAATTTGAGGAATTATTTTCTTATGTGACATTAAGTTTTAGAGAATAATTACATAATTTATAAAGAATTTACTTCAAAATATCCTTTGAATAAATATATTAGGTAAATCTCGAGTTCAACTTAGAGTGAGGGGTAGGATTTTCAAAATATCTCTATGGAAATTCCCTCCATGTGTAGGAAATTCATGAAGTATCTCATATAATGTATTTTGTAAAGGACTCCCATGAATTTCTTTCACTCAGTGCCTTTCACATAAGTCTTTCATGAATAGGGACCTTTAAATACCATGGATTTAGAAAATTTTACCCAATCACATAAAACCCCAATCTTATTAAAAATTAGGTTTTCCTAGAGTAAATTTTTCTCTCTTTACAATGATCAACTTCCATGTAAGATTTAACCAATGGTATCCCACTTCATTAAATATTTTATTTACAGGTGTCCAGAACTCATTTTGAAAAAATCCATCATTTTTCATAAACCAAATATTTCATGGGACTAAATAATATTATATCACATGTTTCACCCTATAAAAATTCCATTAACATGTAAGATTGGGTTTAGGATAACCTTTTTAATGAAATATTTATTATTTAGGTAGCTCATGCATAATCCCCACATCAATGCCATAATTTGAGATACTTCTCTTTATTTCCTAAAATTCCTTGAGTTGAGATGGTCTCTTAGTTTCTATAAATTATTTGAGTTGAGATATTCTTATTAGTTTCTCTATATTCCTCAAGTCAATATTCTCCTCCCAGTTTCCTTATATGACTATAGTTGAGATTCTCCTTTTTTTTCTTTAAATTTCATGAGTCAATATCCTCCTTATGGTTTCATAAAAATACCTTTACCTAGATCATCTACCAAAATAAACCAAAAAAGGTAAGATCTTACAAAATCCTCACACCAAGTTATTTTTAGGTACCTTTCACCTAGTAATCCTAGTTTCATAACTTTAAACTATATAGAATATAGCCCTTACTCCATGAAGTTAGACTGTATAGACCAGTCTTGTCATATGACCATAAGTTGTGAAACTAAAACCATGGGGGTTTTGATCCTTATTCCAATAGAATAATCATGATGCATTTTTGAGGATAAATACCAACATCCTATCACTATTTTTGTCTCATCTCTCCCTATAGAAGAAGTATCTCCCAAACTTGACCAGCCTTCTTATGTGATGATCATAAGAAACCAATCCCCTATGTGATTAGCATATGATTCCTTATGTGATAATCATAAGATGACCCATATATCCTTTTATTAGGTGAGGAGCATAATATTCCCTAATGGCATGAAATTAGAAATATAAAATGGCCTCATAATAGGTATAGGCCCCAACTATACCCTCTCATATCTAGTTACCCACAAACAAGATGAATCAAAAAGGGACTCTCATGAAAAAGTCCCACACTAACCATTTCTAGGTAACTTTCACCTAGTATCCCACTCTACATGAATTTAAACTACTTGTAAAAAATTACTAATGCATGACCTTAAAAGGAATAATTTTGGTCATTATCACATGAATTTAAAAGTTATGACATGTCCTATTAAGTGGTAGTGAACTATGTGGGATTTGATTATCTTTATAGGTAAATGTAAGAAGATACTTTTATAGGCCTAATTAAAACTCCACAACACCTCCTAGCTCCTTTCATTGGATATTTATTCCTTTCTGGATGTTGATAAACTCCAGAGTGTCTACCTATATGGTTTCAAACTATATAGTGATCATATACTTAGATTAAATGAGAGATAATATAATCCCCACATGCAGTTTCCTCTTAATCACATGTTGTTGGTTGAAAAATTTACTAATGGAAACTCGTATTCTTACTATGAATGATTCACTAACATGTCTTAATTATATAAGAGAGTCTCGAGATAGTTATAAAAACCCCATGAGGGACAACATGACTAAAAATTATCTCAATTAATGCACATCCCAAAGTGTCTATGGTATATCCCATTGTCTTCCTTCCTTTGAAAATAAAGTCTACACTAACTCAAAACTATGTGTTATAGGGGAACATCAGAAACAACCACATAAGGATAATATACCACTATATAGAGGAGTGTATAGTCCAAGGGATCATGTATCTAATCACTAGATGGAAAACACCCAGGATAGGGAAACCTGTATCATACCATAGGCTATTGAAGTGTCAAATATAAGGAATTACACAAATGATTATGGGTTAGAAACACATCCAATCCAAGAATTATTCTAAAAACCCACTGGATGAAAATATGCTCAGTCTAGGGAATACTTTTAACATCAATGATGGTATTTGAACATATGGTTCTCCATAAACTCTTGAATAGTATTCATAGTATACATATTCATTCCTTGGGTCAATATATAAACTTATCAACAAAACATCAATGGAATTATCACAATAACAATCAAGGGAGTCACTCTTCCCAATCTTATCCCTTGGATAACATCTCATCACACCTCATGCATCCCGCATCCTAACATATCCATCATCCAAACATTGAGTTCTTAACCCAAAATTCCTATGATCGGGGTCATAGTGTAACCCATCACTAGAAAACCACATAATTATCTACCCTCAACAACCCATCGTTCATCATCCCATTAGATCGTTATTGTTTTTGTCCATTATCTCAATCCCATTGGTGCACACAATCATCACATGACCTAATTCATTATTTATTTAAAACTAAAATAATTTTTACAAAGAAGAAACCCTAGGTCATATCTTGAGGAGAATTGAATGGGGGGGATAGAAATAGAATATTTAAAAGTTGAATAAAAGGAAAAATAATAATATGTGGGGTTGAAAACAATTTTAATTTAAGAAAATGATCAGGATGAATATTGAGAAAAATAAATGAACACATTTATATCATGAGGAATAAATATTTATCAGGTTTAATCAAAATCCATTATATTATATAGGTTCATTCGAACTTACACTAGGTGTTGTTTATAATCCATGGATCTATTAAATACCATCAAGTATGCCTATAATCCATGAAATATGTGATAAGTGACATATAATGTTGATTTGAAAATCATTAAGATAGGAAGTTATCCATAATTACTCCATCCCTAATCTCAAATACACCTTGAGATTTGGATTAACTTATCCATAATTATGATGAGTAATAGGAATGTAGTGATTAAAGAATTAAAAAATGAAAAAGAAGGAAGGAATGGTGGAATCACCAACATAAGGGATGAAGTTGTAATTATGAAACTAAAAATTCATTAAAAAGAAATGGAATTAAAACTAGGAAAACTTTAAAATGTTAAAAACAATGAAAGGGGAATGAAAAGAGAGAAAATCCCAAACATAACTTGAAATGGGAATCATGTTACCCCTTGTTGGAACCTCTTGAAACTCTTTCCAAACAACTTATTTATTGATTTCTGAAACCACATGGAATACTCAATCAATGGGATAATTTATATATTTATCCATGTGTTTGATGAAAAAAAATTCTACCTTATTAATTTTTACAATTTAACTATCAGTTGATGGGATTCAAGGTATGTCTTTTTCATCCCCCAACCACTCAGAGTCATGGTTTACACGATGCGCGACATTGTTACATAGAGTATACTTCCCAACTAGAATATGGTCATGTGACTCTTGATATATGCTTTATGTATTCCTCAAAACTACATGGTGTGTGCATTTATTCCACATGGAATATACTTATTAGTTTTGATCCAAAATGCTCTAGAGATTCCCTCATCACCTCCATCAACCCTATAAAAATCAAAACATGTGAAATTTCCATTTACAATAAATATTTTACTTTAAACGCATTTAAAACGTGATAATTGATAATGATGCTAACATTCAAAAATTAAATCTCATAATCATTTAAAACACTAAATATAAGGATAAAAAATATAAAAAAAATTATTATTGGTGTGCGCTATCAGAACGTACCCTAATTGATTATTTATTTAAAACTAGAACTACCACAGTAAAGCAGAAACCCTAGGTCATCTCTCAAGAAGCATTGAATAGGGTGGATAGAAATTAAATATTTAAAATCTGAATAAAATGAAAACCAAAAAATGAGAGGGGTTGAAATAATTTTTTACTTAAACTAGTTAATATAAAAATAAAAATAAATGAAAATAGGGTTATATGGATCGGGGTGAAGATTAATAAAAGGTAATGAATGGATTGATATCATCAAACATAAGATTTACTATGTTTAATCTACATCTATTATACAATATAGGTTGGTTTGGATTTTAACCAAGCATTGGCTATAATCCAAGACTTTACCCAAGTTTTCGTCAGAACACATATATAATAAATGGAAGGTTCAATAATCCATGAACTACTACATGTCTAGGTTCTTCGATGTAGTGAACATATCTAGTTGGATAACTGAGAGAGTGTTATACCCAAGGACACTCTCATGAGGTAGGGTGTAGCCCAAATTAAACTTTTTCTTTTTTCTGTTTGATTATCTCTTAGGATCTTATTCCTTTGTGAGAAAGAATAGTGTTGAACATGTATCACTTGATAGTATAACCACAAAAACAATAAAAAATATATAGGAAAGTAAATCAATCATATAACACAAAGATTTTATTTTTTTCACCCCAAAGGGATGCATCCAAAATCCACTAGGCTTCATTTATAAATTACAAAGTTTCATCCATGGTCACTTCATGCTAGGAGAACTACCTTTAAAATGTTTAGGGTTTGGTCACTCCATACCCAAGGTTCACTTACCCTTATTCACCTCTTTGCATTACTTTAATGAAGGATGATGTCAGTTTATAGACTTGAGTGACTCTTCAAGATCATCATGTAAGAATGAACTGATTTCATCTCTGTCACCATAAAGATACATTGTGTACTCCAATATACTAATCTTCTTCTTCAAACCATATGTACTCAACACCTTGTGAATAAGAGTTGAGTCTGTCTCTTCCCTTAAACTGAAATAACATTGTCTTCTGAATGACGATAATTCAAAGATTGGAATTGTCTTCTTAAGAACTCCTTATAATCCCAAATAAAACAATGATAGGATTCATGCTCACTATCTTCCAAGTATATCTATAATATTCTTTATCTCTATTCTCTCTAATATTAACTACTCTAAATATAGATATAATCATTGGAATCACCACATGTGTCTTCACTATTCTTACTTATATAGATTCCTTCTCACTAATGCATGCCTTCTTTTAAAACAACTGTGTTTGATTTTCTCTAAACTACTTCATGCACAAATAATTCTCAAAAAAACTAATCCATAGTACCTATCACCTATTCATGAAGTACTGCATAACATTTTCATGTCTAATTTTTATATTATGTGAATTTTACTACCAATATTAACACTTCTGATGAGCTAAACTATTCTAGTTCTCATAACTCACTATATAAAAGCATGTTGCATGGTTGTAATTCAATCCTCATAAAGATAGAATATCATGCATAGCCTTCACACATTAGCTTCATGAAACACCCTAAGTTCTTGTTTTTGATTTCTTCTATGCATAAGATCACATGCACAATTTTATTATCTTCATAAAAACATGAAATATAGAATGGTTCTATGAATGAAGATCATGCAGTCTACAACATCTGGTATCTCTTTACTCATCTTTGTCACATTGAAAATCCTTCATACAATTTTAATATTTTTTTTCATGGTATTCAAATTCTCTTTATATAATTGTACACAATCAATTCAGGAATATAAACATCATGCACTGCATGTTTTAAAATTTGTTTGAATATTATACACGATGTCCCTTGTCATCACACAACTAAACAGATGTGGATCACTCCCTTCTTCATGTTGTTCTTTATGTGTATAAAGCACCTTATACACATGAAGTAAATTATATATCTCACATAATAGGAGTTATGAAATCCTTTACGAGTAAAGATCTGGTCTGTTCGTGATCTTGAAATGTGTAGTTGTGTGATGACAACACCGGGTGAAGTAACATTGTTTAATCGATCATGTGGTATCATTGTATAACCATCATGCAAAACTCGGTTTGAATATCCCAACATGAAAAAACCCTTATTGAGGTTTGAGGTAGATGATGAGCATGGCATTGATCAGATGGGTCAGATTGATCTTATCAGACACTCATTGATATATGCATATAATTTTAACATGGAGTAACAATACCATGAAATTGAGTCCTGCATCAATTATTCCTTTGTTCTCATAGTGCTTAATAATAATAATCACTCCTTTAGTCTCACGAACAACCATGACTCTATGGATCGGCTCCCGGTTACACCTCATGCATATCACCGATTTTGTCACCCAGTGCATTCCATGTGCACGCTACCTATGTGAACTCTCTTAAACCTATGTGTACCCATGCTTATCTCCTATATTTTCACCAAAGTTGTTCAGGATGCCATTGTTTTGATCCCCTTGGCCAAGTAGGATAAACATTTTTTTATTAATATTCTAATAAATCCCTTTCTTAAATATATGTAAAATTTCATTAAAGTAGTGTTTGTCTTCAAATATCCTTCACAAAGTTTTTTCAACAATTATTTTTTTCCAAATATAATTTTGAACATTAATTCTTTTAGAACTCACCAATTCCAGATCCAAGCATCAATGAATCACCAATTCCATACACATATTTTCAAAAAAACCAATGTTAACCTCATGGATTCAACATTCTCCCCTTTTGGATTTTGTTAATAATAACTATAAAATATTTTTCATGTTGTCGTACATATTTTATGACCTCTTATTTATCCCTATTTTTTAATAAAATTATATGGTTAATTTGTAAAAAAAAAATCAACTCCTTTCAATCTTTTACTGCTAAAAAACTTTTTATCTTCTCCCCAATATTCTCTCTTTTCCTCAATTGTCTTTCCTTATTGAAATATTTCACTTGAGGATGCCTCTTACTGAGAATTACACTTGAAAGAAATACTAATTTCACTTCTTTAGATAAGGATAGAATAACATTCCTTTTATTAGTGAATCATATACTAATTAACTCTAATTCTACATGGGATAACTCAGTATAGAAAACAAGAGTGACTAATATAGATCTCAAAACTATTCATACACTGTTCATAAAGTGATACCATATTTTCTTTATTTGAGGGACTGATTTGAATAATTCATGATAATCTTCTTGACTTTATACTTCTTCAAGTTTTGTCCAGAATACCAAGTTCACATGAAATAATAAATCTTTAAAAGATGGTTTATTTTCCTAGCTCCCCCTCAAGGTATCCTATTCAAAAAAATCCCCATGTTTGATCTATCTCTAAGAATAATCTCTAAATACTAAGGACACCAGTTTGTTCCCAAATACTAAATCAGATAATAATGATTTATAAGAAGATAAAAGATAAATATATTCTTGATGGATTACTTCCCAAGTAATATAAATCATTCATTTTCATTTTTTAGGACTCCCTAAAATATGTATCACCTTCAATTCCTAGAATATAAGAAAAAAACGCAATGTATATATGGGAATAAGGTGAATTATCCCTTAGATCTTTAGATAGAGAAACAAGGTTGATATTTATTCCTCATCCCATAATAGTTAGAATCAAATTTTTTCATGCTTTCTCCCTTGATTCCTCGCACATTAATCTCCTTAAGAAGCATAGATTTCTTAATCACCTCATCTTTCTTATTAGATAGAATATGCTTCTTCATAGTAGAAATAAAATCACTTTCATTCTATTGTTATTGTTTCATCTTCCCTGACACTTCCAAATGATCTGGCCATATATTTAAGCATTCTTTGGGTACATGCTAAGTCTTCTTTTTATGTGTATATAGCCTATTCTCAATATATTTTTCACCAAAATGAGTCATATATGTTTTCCCCTTTTTTTAAATAATTCCTATTATCTAGGTAACAATGTTTTATACTTTATAGCTATATTCCCATATAATTTACACCTTCCAAACAAATCTCCACTGATCTTAAGTTTATCCCTTTAAAACAACCTCTCATGAAATTGGGTTTTTTCTTCTAGGGTGTCTTGTTCTAGACCAACAATATTATTACTCTCATGGATTGGTTCTTTATCTATCTATAACCTTATCCTTTTGATAATGATTTTCATAGAATATTCACAATGATCCATGATGTGGAAAATTTTACCAAAATATAAATATCTTTTTTGAGTTAATGTGACATCCTTAATAATGTTCTTCTTGGATATACTTTGATCAATATTGTTCTTCTAATTATTCACCAAGGTTGGATTATATCTATTTCTAGTATTATTTATCTGTTTTTGTGGTATTATCTCTTAAATATCATATTAGTTATTCATGATTGGTTCATACCATTGTTCCTCATAACTATGACCACTTATATTGTAATAATTGCATACACTTTTAGGTTGTTCATATATGTTCATGATAGATAGATTCATTCTTATCTGTGAGTGTTGTTTTAGTGCATCAAGATTTATCTTGTTTTTATATATTCTCCACTTGAATGTAGTCCTTCTGTGATTTTTATAATTTAACATATTATGAAAGTATTATGTATCCATGTGACTAAACTTCCAATAACACCAATGGTAGCCAATGAATCTTCTTCTTTTTCCTGAATATATAGTTTGATTTGATTTGATTCTTTATTGTTTTTAACAATATTTAAGGATATTATCTTATAAATATATTCATACACCTTTTATAAGAATGTGTATTTATTGGAGTTTTTATCCACCCTCTTAGGTATAAATTTTTATTTAATTCCCACATAAGTAGATAAAACTCAATTAGTACAAATATTTTTACTAAGATTATGGGTTACGTTATTAAGTAAGCTTTTAATAGTTTGATTATTAGATGATATAAATATATTTTTTCATGAGAAACTTGTTTGGTAGAACTTATCCTTTCTATAGTTTCTAAACTCTCAGCTGGTGTAGATTCCAAATCTCTTAATTTTACCTCCATCTCAAGACACCACATTTTGATAATATTTCTCTCCCCCTTAACTAAGCTCAATATTTCACTCCATTCATTATTTAACTTATGGATCTAATATTCATGTATTTTATTTTCCTATAGTAAAAACTTATCAATATATTTTATCTTATTTGATTTAACCTCCAAATGAGCATTCTTTACAGCCATGATTGATTTCAAGTATTCTTCTACTACTTTAAGTTTCTCTTCTAAATTTGTGATTGGTAATGTTTCTACATCTCTATCTCTCCAAAAAATTTACTGATTAAGTATACATATTCTTTCCCCTTATTTCTTAATGATGTCCCTTGAGATCCTAATTATTATATCATCAAACTATTTTAGTAGTTCCTTCACAGTTTCAATATTCATTTGAGACTCCTCCTAATTTTGATTCATTAAAACATATGATAGATCTTTTCATTTGTAATATATTCATAATCATGTGTCTCATATTCACATATACATCCTGAAAAAACTTTTATTCTAAAACTCATTATCTTCAAATGGATACTTAAAGTTTCTCCTTTCAATAATTTCATCCTCAATCGACTCAATTATTTTAGTTCATTATTTATCAGAAGCCTTCAAATTTTCAATAACCTTTGATTGATCTTCAAATTTCATCTTTAAATCCGCTAATAAATTTAATTTCACTTGATTAATAACTCTTTCTCAAGTCTATAAATCTTATATTCTCTATCATCTATATATTCAACATATTCTTTGAATAGATTTCCAATCTTTTGATTTTTTTCTCTTTGAATATCTAATTCTTCTAGAGCACCTTCTAACTCTACTTGAAGATCAACAACACCTTCTATTTCTTACCTCTTCTGAGTATCTTGTACTTTATTTTCATGAGATTCTAGAAATTTTAATTCCTTATTATATGGAACTTTTATCTTTCCTTTTTTGAGATGAGTGGCCCATAGCTACTGATAATTCTTCTTCAATATTTTCTCGAGCAGGTTAAACACCAATTTAGAACCTTTATACTCTAATGCCACATTTTGTACCTAGGGAAACCCTGAGAGGGGGTGATCAAGGTGTATCCCAAATTAAACAATTTATTTTGTATGTTTTATTATCTTTTAGGATATTATTACCATGTGATCATGAATAGTGTTCAACTTGTATCACTTGATAGTACAACCACCACAAAAATCACAGATTTGTAGGAAAGTAAATCAATCATAGAACAAAAATATTTTATTTGGTTCACCACAAAGTTCTATATCTAAGGATTACATTCCAATGATGTGTCAATGCTCCAAAATCCAAATAACTTTACTAGTTTTATGGTTTGAATTTTTTTGTATGTGGTCACTATATGCTAAGCTCACTGTCATTACAATGTTTAGGGTTTAGTCACTCCTTTCCCAATGGTAACTCCCTATTTTTCACCTTTGTGCACTACTTTAATTAAGGGTAGTGTCATTTTATATACTTGACGGTCTCTTCATGATCATCATGTAAGAACAAACTATTTTCATCTCTATCTCTATTTAGATACACTATAAACTCCAATATACTTCTCTTCTTCTTCAGATTAGATGAACTTAGCACCTTGTGAATAATAGGTAGGTTTATTTCTTCCATTAAACTTTATCAAAACTTTATATTGAATGATAAAAATTACAATATTGAAATTATCTCCTTAAGAACTCCTTTTAATCCCAGATAACACAATAATAGGATTCCCACTTTCTATCTTTCAGGTATATCTATAATATTCATTATCTCTCTTCTCTCAAATATTAATTGTTCTAAATATGGATATAATCACTAGAATCACCACATGTGTCTTCACTATTATTCCTTTTACAAATTCCTTCTCACTAATGTACTCTTTTTTCTGAAACAAATGTGTCTAATATTATTTAAAATTCTTTGTGTATAACTAATGATAAAAAAACTACTTCATAGTACCTCTCACCTATCCATAAAGTGCTTTATACTTTTCTCATGTATACTTCTGATATTAAGTTAATTCTATTACCAATATTAACACTTTTGATTAGCATAACTATTCAAGTTATTATAACTCACTACATGTAATCATGTTTCATGGTTTCAATTCAATACTCATGCGGATAGAATATCATGCATGGCCTTCAAACATTAGCTTCGTACAATACCTCAAGTTATTAGTTCTTCTTTCTTCCTTGTGTTAGATTACAAGAAAAATTTTAATATATTCATGAAAACATGAAATACGGAATGGTTCCATGTATAAATATCATGTAGTCTACCTAATATTATATCTTCACATGGATAATCCTTCATTAAAATTTAACATCACTTTTCATGGTCTTACAATTATATTCACTAAGTATGAGTACACAGGAATATCTTCTTCTTCAAGAAAGTAAATTATGATACTGCTTTGCTTCATGTTGGTGTCTTTCTCTACTACAGTGATAGATTCATTTAATTTTTTAGTCTATAGGATTCATTTCATTTTCTTCATGTAATTATCCCCTTCCCTTTCATAACACAATCATTTCATGCATATAAATATCATGCACTGCATGTTTTGAAATTCATAATAATATTGTATGTGGTGTCCCTCATCATCACACAACTACATATACATGGATCACTCCCTTCTTCACATTGTTCTTTTCATGCATAAATAACCTCATACACATGTAGTGAAGTATATCTCTCATAGTACACAAGGTATGGAATCCTTTGCAGGTACAAAGCCTGACTATTTTTTTATCAGTCTTGGCTTCTACCTATTTATATTTTTTCATATTTGTACTAATAGTATTGGGGGTATTTATAGATGAATACCACCACCTCATTACACCAACTCAAATGTCATGTATGCACTGAATTACTTCAGCTTACACCCACCTCTATACTTGATATGCACATCGTGTGATCTATTGTTATTCACACAACTTCAAAAACAATCCCTCTTAAAGATCGTGATCATATCTGACTTCGCATATCATTCATGTGATATGACTCTAAGTAAAGTAGTCTCTTCTAATTGATCACATGAAATCTTTGCATAACTAGCATGTAGAACTCGATTTGGAGATATAAACATGAAGAAGCCTTATTGAGGTGGAATACAAGCATGGAGTTAACTGGAAGGCTCATATTTATTTCATCGTATGGTTAAAGATATATGTGTATCATTTTAACACATAGTAATAGCACCATGAAATTGAGTCCCGCATTGATTATTCCTTCATTGTTACAAGGATTAATAATCTCGGTCACTCCTTCAACCTCTCAAATAGCCATGGATTCAGGGATCGGCTCCTGGATGCACCTCACACAAATCATTGGTTGCACTGACCCATGCATACCATGTGCACACTACCTATGTGAACTCTTCTAAACCTATGTGATCCCATTATTGTCTCCTAATCTTGTCACCATATCCACTCAGGCTTCCAGTGTGATGATCCCCTTGTCCAAGTTATATAAACATTTTTTATTAATCTCCAAATAAATCTGTTATTGATATATATATATGTATATATATATATATATAATTCCATTAAAAAGGTCAATATTTATATCTCCTTCACAACATTTTTCAAAAAATATTTTTATTCAAATATAAATCTCAATACCAATTATTTTATAATTCATTGATTACAAATCCAAGCATCAATGAATCACCAAATCTATACGCATATTGTAAAAAAATAAATATTAACCTCACGATTGCAATAGAGAGGGAGGTAGTTAATTAGTGATCTAATTTTTTATGAATTATTCTTCTTTTAATTTAACCTCTATGAATGGTTAAAGCCTCAATACCTCATATTTAATCTCTCATCCTTACCTATTATGCAATAGAAATAATTAGATCATGGTATAGAAGGATTTACAAGGGTTTATCATAAATACCTACTCCCTGTTGCAATCGATTATACACCCCAGTTACAAATTCTACACTATATGAAAAATTGGTTATAGAAATTGGTTATACACCCTAATTACAATCTTCCTTGTAATTGGTTTTATACCGCAACCACCAACTACATCCCTAATAGGTTATACACCCCAATCACCAACCACAACCATGAATATTTATATTCCCGGGTTGATTCTTTTGAAGTGATTGGTTATACACCCTAATCACAAGTCTTCAGTCATGTCTGTTTATACACCCCAAAACAACATCTTCAATCAAGTTTGATTTATAACTAGAAAGATCCTTGTCTTGCTCCTGGTGAATTCTATACCATTGAGATTAATCTTCCTCTATGATTGTACAGGATCTGGTCCACTCATGCACAACTTCAAGTCTATATGTTAGGTCTTATTTAGAACATTAACATATGGATTGATCAATTTATCAGATCTCCATATGATATGATTCTCCTTGGTTCAATGAATAGTCTGTCATGTAAGTCTTATTCTACAAATATATTTCAGCTTTAGTCCATTCTCTCTCCTTTATAGAATAGTGTATCGGTTCCCTTGGATTATTTTCTTCTCAATTTTTTTACAAATTATTTTGAAAAAAATACTCAATAATATCTTGTGAAACATTTTGAATGTCTATCATATAGCACTATATTTCCATGGTAAATACTCTCATGTATGCAAATCATGTATATTGATGTTCTAAGAATAGAACCTTCGTGAACCGAAGCCTTGAAAACTCACTGTTTTTTTATGTACTACTAGTGGTTCATTAATTCCACTTATTCTTCAAGAGGCTACACTATCTCATATAATACCTCCTTCATGAAAACTAGCATGTGGAATTATCTTCTTCATATAGCAAAGAAATCACTCGGATACTCTCTATTTTTTCTAAAATCATAGAGCTCTGAAAAACTTAGCAGCATGAACCCAGTCACACCCTTGGTATTTATAAAAGATATTCACCAAATTTACTTATAATAAAAATATCAAGTAAATATTCCTTGAATAACTCTAAAACTCATAGAATCCTCTTATTTCTTAGGTTATATCAGACGACACCAAGAAACATGGAATCAAGACTTCACATAAATAACCTCATGGCCTTTATATTTTGTATCCAAAAACATATACGTTTTATTCATTAAATGAGTAAATTCTCATTCATGTGATTCTGCATGCATCCATAGTTCTTCCATGAACTCTGTCATTTTATGGTTCATATAAGTAGATTACATAATAATTTCTTAGGTGAAAATTAAGATCCTCAAGTTCTTTCATACTTATTTTATATTCTCATAAAAATTCATATTTTTTGAATGTGATTGGAGGAATCAAGCTCTTTTTTTGAATAAAATAGTAATGGAATGTAAATCCTAAGCATGAAAAACCATATATCCCAAGGTAGAAGATGAAATACCTTGATCAGTGAACATGGAATAATCTCATCATGCATGGAATTATTTTTATTAGTGTGTTCCATGTATTAACATGTGAACAGTTGTGGTGTCAATGAGTCTCAAATCAAATTTCAATAGATAAGATTTATTCTTAATAAGAGACTATGTGATCCCCATCAGCAAGAAAAAGCTTTAATAGAGTCATTTCTCTCCTATGAACTCCCATGTAGATATGCATGTGAGAGGCTAAGCACCCTTCACCTAATTTACACCAAACCATGCACCTACATGAATTCCTGACACATTCTCAACTTCACCTATGCTCCAACATTCCCTACTTCCAAGAATGTCTAGCTTTGAGATTATACATCACCCTTGGTGTTATTATTATCAGCTAGTTGGTAGTGGTTGGAACATAATTTTTTAATTAATCTCCCAATAAAAAATCATTAGTAAAATAAATAAATCACTACTTTTCCAACCAAAGCCTCCTCAAAAATTATTCTTCCACTTATTTAAAATTATTCTCATAAATTCTTTTACAATCTTGAAATTTAATCATATAGATTCAAATTCTCTTCATCATCAATTCCAAATTCTCATAATTTCAACTTGTAAAGACACCATCCAATTGACGATCTTTCTTCAAAATCATCAAAGAATGGTTATATTTCACTTGGATAGAGTTTTCTCAAACAAACAACACCTCTTTAATCCCCTCATTAGTTATTACATCAAAAATATAGTTTATTTATATTTTAAAGAATGTGTTATTACAAAAAACACTAACATATGATTTCTTCATTAAGAATATCTACAAAATCTTCAAATGTAATTTTGAGGATGTATCCATAACAATCCTCCAAGCACCATCAGATCCTCATTCACATATTTTAAACTCCTCAAAACCAATTCAATAAACCTTATTAACCATAAATATAATTCATCAAATAGTCACTTCAATCTCCCCCTTTGGATTTGTTTTCAATACAACCAAACATATTTTATGTCAATATGTGGGTTTTTATTTCTCCCCATTATTGAAAATGAATACGAAGGATATCAAGCGGTATTCTCATTATATCTTTATTATTCAAAACATATTTTTCTCCATCCTTAATTTATAATCATATGATTTCATTTAGATATAAAAATGATACCACATATTTTTTTATCAAAGTGCCTTTATCTAGAAAATTCTAAGTATACATGATTAAACCCACTATAGAAAACAATATTTTATAACCAAGGTGATCATTTTTTTTCCAAAAATTAACATGCATGTGATATTAACTATGATGACTCACTCTTCATATTTTGGGGTTGTTCAAAATAAAAAATCATGAGTATATTCATACTATACTCATCTGAAAAAACACATCATATATTTTAAGTGAAAAACATATAGTTCCCCCTTTTATCTCAATATAAACTCCCCCTTGATAACAATTTTTAAATCATTTAAAATAGGGATGTGAGAGTGATTTTTATACCTCATATTTCAATTTTTACAAAGATGTTTAGAAATTAAACATTCATAGTGTGGTGAATTTAATAGATTCAACTCATCTTTGATTCCCCTTAATGGATGCATCTATCTCCTTAAATTTTCTACATGTTAGTACAAAAACATATAGATAAGGGAATAAGGAGCAACATTTTTTCTCCTCAGAATAAGTACTTAGGTTGAGAGTTTCCTCTCACCCTTGTTTGTTCTTTCTTTATTCTAATCTTATATTATGAAGTGTTATTCTTCTTGTTAATAGCTTTATAAGGTTGAATGCTTTCATTTTCCACAAGATTTTATTCTTCATGTGGAGAATCCTTATCCACCTCATTAATTGATGAAAATTATTTACCTTGTTTTTGATAACTTTTCTCTAACTTATCTTCTTATTCTAATAGTATTTTCATGTAGTACTTTATTCCATTCCCATATTGATTACATCTCACACACATTTCCAGGAATTTTCAAGTTACCACTTGTCGGTGACTTTTAAATCACTTAAATTTACTCATTTTATAACAATATATGATTTCCATTTTCATTATAATATAACTATGTTTTCTCCATATTCTTATCCATTTTTAGTTGGTCTAGAAAAATATTTAAGAACCCCCTTTTTTATTACTCATCTTTCTTGGGTTCCTCACACTGTTTCCTAGATAACTCATATGTACATGACTTCCCTTATTTATCCTTTTGAATATTATTCTATTTTACATCATAGGGAACTTATCTACATAATTTAGTCATGAATTCTTCAGATTTGTGACCCTCCTAATCACATATATTATAAATATCATCCAAGTATTCATACTTGTTTTGTGTTAGAAACTTGGGTGGATTTTTTGTCACAACTTTATTTCCTTGAGAAATTTTTCTCATATACTCATCATAGATCCCCATTAATTCATTACTTATCCTGAGAAATGACATTTTATAGCAAAAAATAGTATTTTTTATGCCCATACCTTACATGGAACCAGAAAAAACCTCTGAACAAAGATAATTCACCTTGATAATTATTTTTTACAAAATATTTTTATTACTGTACTTATTCAAAATAAGGCTTCTTTTTTTATATGGGGAAGTGATTTTATTGATATATCCCTCTCTTAATTTGATATAATAAAGGGTATATCACTTATATTCTCAGTCCAATAAGGTTTAAAATTATTTTTCTCTTGTATAATATTAGAAATAGTAGTTTTATATTGAGATAGATTAGGTGTAGATTTTGGTTTCTTGTTTAGACCCTTAATCCCATCAGTTGGGGAAGATTCACCTTCAACCTTAGTGTACTTAGTGAAATATTTTCTAATATTTTTTATCTCATTTTGGGTAGCTAGATAGATATTTTTTATCTTGGATAGTTCTTAATTCTATAGAACTAGTTTCTAATCAATATTAGTTACCATCTTCTCAAGATTATCCACTTTCAATCTATTATTATTAATCTCATTAGAAAAAATGATTTCTTTTCTACCATAATTCTCTTTTTCAATAGCTATATTATTATTCTCCTTATCTAGTTTCCCCGTTTTCTTTTTTGATATTTTATTTTTTCTTAAGGGAACCTTTTAAGTTGTATTTTAGTATCCATTATATTTATTTTCTTTATTCACCAACAACACTTCTAGAAGTATCAAAATTTCTCTCAATATGATCCAAAAAGATAACTTCATCATATTATTGATTGTTAGATGATAAATCATCTTGTTTCTTCCTGATTAATATATTTATCCTCTTGTTTCTAAAAAACTACTTATTTATTTTTTTTATTTTCTTTTATCCACTTCTGTAACTTGTATTCTTTCTCATCTGATTTAGTATCAATAGTCTTCTTCTTTAGACAGTCATAGGAAAAGTTCCTAGTGCCTTCAAAATTTCAATACTTTACCAATTATTTTCTTTTTAATTACCAATTTCCCTTTATTAATCACTTTAAAATAAGTGTAATAATTTTGTTAAAGTCCTCTTCATCTTTATTTTATCAAACTTGATTCTGATTCTTCTTATTTGATTTTACGTTTTCTCATGGCTTCAATATCCATATTATCTTTAGATTTCTTTTTGAAATCTATTTACTTTCTCATTTTTTAAGCTATGAGTATATTGTGCAGCTCATCCAATGAATGGAATTCTAAATCTTCCATGTTTGAAACCTTGAGATCAATTTGATCTGAAAATTTTCTCATTATATTTTTAATAGTGATGGAATGATCTAGCTTCTCACCAAACCCCTGAATATTACTTACAATCTCATTTAGACATATAACAATGATGAAACTAATGAGGGACACATGAATATACTTAAACCCATTGAACATTTACTTGAGGGTGTAAATGAAGAATTTATTTTGGATTTTTTGAAAGGAACCAAGTCACAAGTTATTCACTTAAAGGGGGGGATATTTTAATATTGATTCATCTTGTTTCACTTTTATTCAAATATAATTATCTACTGAGTATCTATTTGATAATTTTTTTGGTGAAACGCATCATGAGAAAGCCTTGGATGTTGAATAATAATATTACAAAGAAGTTGCGACCAAATCAAATGATGAGGACCCATTATTTTCCCACCCCCGGTATACAATTTATACCTTATAGAAAAGGGATGTATTTGTTATAATTTATCCATGGGATATTATGCAAGTAGTGAAAGATAAAAAAAATTAAAAATGATAAGTTTTGTTTTTTATTTAAAAGAAACCCTACCCACCATCAAATTTTGGATAACATCTAGAACTGCCTTTCTAGGGGAAATAAAATCCCAGAACCCACTTGGGGGTCCAAAAAAAAATTTATCCCTTTTCTTTCCCTTTATATTGATTTTAATTTATTATAATTTAATTAAATTTTTCATTTTTTATATTTATTTTCCTTATAGGAATTTAGTAGGTGAAATTTAATAGATTAACTCAAAACTACCACTACTAATAAGTCAGTTTGTATCACTCCTTTATACCTTAACTTTCTTATTTTCCAATTAAATTTTGTGTAAAAATGTTGTGATCATTTTTTAATCAAAAAGTGGGTAGTAAAAATATAAGTGTGGGGGATTTGAGACCAATATATTTAGTAATTTGTTTGTATGTTTTGTTTTCTTTTTTTAAAATTTTTGGAGTGTTATCAGGAATTTTGAGATTCATTGAATAATTTGGGAAATTCAATACCATCATGGTTTTTTTGAAAAAAATGACTGATTTGAATTTATATGGTTTTAAATGATTGATAAAATGTATTTTCATTCTTTATTTCAAATATTATTATTTAATGAAGTTTGATTGAATGTGAAACTCATGTGCGCAAGTGTTGTCCAATGTTTAATTTTCCCAAATCTAAGAGATTTCTAAACTTATTTTACACATCCTTTCCACTCATATTTTTCTTGAGAGTCTTTAGGTATATTGTGATGTCTATAATTTATTGTTTTTATCTTATTCAAATCAATTATAGCTCATGAATTGTATCAAATTTTAATTATGCACCATTTTGTAATCATGTTTTTACATTAAACTTCTATTTAAGTATTTCCTTACATCTGATGTTTTTATTAAGCCCTTAGTATCGATAAAATTCCTTTTTACACAACCATGATACAATACATTAATCCATTTCAACCATCACTAGAAATAATTTAATTCTTATGGTTTAACTTGAGTGTGGATAATTTGAGGAGATGAGCTATATTCTATTATTTTGAAAAATCTACTAAAGTTGTTTTGTGGGTGTTGTATATTACTATTGCTACTATTTAAGAAGAAAATACATACAATAAAGATGAAAGAATGACCAAAAATATAATTCAAAGATTATTTTGGAGTTCACCACTTCTTTAATACAAAAAGATACCTCTATTCCCCTCAAAAATAGAATTCTACACAAAATTCTCGATATGAAAAGCTGAAACAATATTGTTATAAAAGGTGAAAAGTGGAAAGAAAATATTATTGATGCTGAAATTTTCAAATTGTGAACTACCCAATTGACTAAAGTGGTGTTTGGAGTTCAAATTTTTTAAAGTGGAGTAAAGAGAACTCTATTCTTGAGTATAAAATTTTTTCATAAATTTTACTTCATTTTAGAGTTAAAACATCCTCATTCAAATTCTAAGTTTTTAACATTTAAACCTAGAAACTCTTTAGCCAAAAAATAACCCAATTAAATTACTCATGATTAATACACTTCTATAAATATATAAAGTGGAAATTATATGAAGGCATAAAGCCTATGGAAATCATGCATGCTCATAATAATTATAAAATCGCCGCTTTAAAATCCTTGAGTGTAAAGAAATGAATATTTGAGGCAGTAAGTACAAAAGTAACATAATAATTAATAGGTGATTGAATGGAATTTTATAATCAGGGAGGAAAGATATAATTGGGATCCATGTTGTAGGAATGATATTTCTTTGGTTGTTTGAAATGAAAAGTGATGTCATTAATATCTTGGGAAATATGAATTTATCATAGTATAAGATGATTCCAAATGAATGAAATTATTAAGTGTGAGGTAATTTATAGAGTTAATATTTCTATATATTTAAATTTATATTTTAATGATTTTAATACTATCATTTTATCAATTTATAGGCAATTTCCATTTTTTAGTGTATATGAATAAATTGGGAATAATTTAAAAAAAGGATTAATTATTTATCATTGATTATTTTTACTCATTTATAAAATCAAACTCATTTTTATTCCTTTATATTTATCGATTCATTAAGTTCTAAAGATTTTGGGGATTAAGGTATCACTTCATCAATTTTTGTGACTATTGTTTAAAATTTATGAATTATGAATTTAATTGATTTATTTAAAATATGGATTAAATAGATGGATAGATTTTAATTTTAATTTTTTTATGTTTTATAGTAGTTAAATTAAATTAATTTATAATAACTATGTAAATTTATAGAGGTTATGAGAGTTATTAGGTGAGGTCTGGAATTTCAAGCCAAATCTAGAAAAATAACTAAGTCCATAATCCATTTAAGGGTCTAACACCGCATATAAGGATCCATGTAGGTGTGGATCTCAACATAAGGTTCATTCACCCATGTATGAGGATTGACGTAAGAATGATTTCGAATGTAAGATGATCTGAAAAAGGGTGGAACTTGATGTAGGTGTAAGTCCATGTATTAGTCAATTATTTATGAGTGATCCATGTAAGGAGATTCGCAACTATGTTTTCACATAATGGGTTCCACGTCAGATTCATCGACATTAGGAGATTGAAATATGGGTATTTAGAGTTGGATATTAACATAAGGAGATCCACTTAAGGTGATTGTTTATAATTACATTGATACTGAGATTTCTGAAATTAATTTTCTAAAGAATAAAATAATTCAAATGTGGAATTTAGTGATCTTTAAAGGAATCAAATATCATAATGAAAATAAAATTCATCAAAAAAAATGTGATTTTGTGAGAAGAGGAAGACATATTTTTATGTTACAGATGAGTTCCACACCGCATGATGAAGCATCGTATTAACATTAATTAAAACCAATAATAGGTATCCATGTGAATGCTAGTGAATAATATCAATCCTAATATATGATCAATAATCCAATAAAAAAATAAAGTAAAATAATGTATTTTTAGGAAGTCTGGACTTTGATTCTCAAGGGAGATTCTAAGGAAGAAGAAATATTCCAAATTCAAAGAAGTAAGGATCTCATGAGGATTTGATCATATGAATAAAAATGGAAGGAATGGCCTTTAATATAGAGAGAAGTCCATAGGAGGTGGTATTTTGGTTAGGAGTTTCTTCTATGAAGTAGCCTTAAGAAATTCTATATTTTATTATTATTTTATTTTATAATCACATTCTTTGCTTTTAATTAAAAAAATATCTTTATCTCTCTCTCATTTATATCTCCCCCCCACTATGATCTCTTATACTAATGGTAATGACTAACTAACCCAAGGAATCTCTGAGGGGATGAATGTAATGATAAAACCAAGTCTCTATGAATTCCTATTTAAATTTTTATTATATGATTTGGTTTATGTTAAATATTATTATCAATGAGGAAAGGTGATAGTGCGTCCTCGCTATAGTTATCCTAGGTGTAGCTTCTTCTTATTCACTATTTTCCATACATTCCATGATCATAAGGGCATATGATGGAGCCTTTTTGATCTAGTGTTAAATAGGTTTGATTTCATATCAGGAGAGTGAGTTATTCGGTGCTCTCTGTTGAGGATCAATTTAACTTGCTTACCATTTAGGAGGTGAATGTGTAGTATAGTTGGAGATTTTTATATATAATATATATTCATAACCAGGGAAAATAGGGTGATAACATGTATGATGGAGTGTGTTCATTAATTAGGTATGATACTATCCATGAGACAATGAAGTTTCACTCCTAATGATTCCCTTGGGAGTATTTTCTTTATTATTAATCTCATTAATTCTATATGCATTACATTTCATGTTTTATTTTCTCTTCTACATTTCAATTATAAAAATCCCATTTATTTTATTTTGTTTTCATAAATATAAAAATATAATAAAGTGTTTAGGAGTGGTAAGCAATTGACTACAAAATCTTCTCAAGATAGATAGCCCTGGTCATCCACTATGGTGTCATGGGAAAATATAAATAATATTTTCTACCACCCCACAACAAGTATTTCCAATAACCAATACATACCCAAACCACCATTTCATTCCTTAGAGGTAGTCCCCCAGTGAGAATAAATGTTTAGAGTGAATTAGATCAAGAAATTTTAGAGACTTTTGGGAAATTTAATATTAATGTTCCTTTGTAGGGTGTACTGAAATAGATTACTTAATATGCTAAATTCATAAAGGAGATGTTCTCTTATAAGAGGAAAATGAAAGGATGATAAAAAGTGAAACTTGGTAAGAATGTTTCCCCCATTATCCAAAATTCCCTCCCTATCAAGTGGAAAGATCCAGGGACATTCACCATTCCATACACCATAGGGTAGTTTGAGTTTAAATATGTTATGTTATATTTAGGATCTTTCATAAATTTGATGTCTCTCTCCGTTTACTCCACATTAAAAGTTGGATAACTAAAACCAACTGAGATTATGATCCAATTAGGCAATGTAAGTACTAAAAACCTAATGGATTCATTGAATATGTTTTGGTAAGAGTAAGGGATAGGGTTTTCTCTACTAATTTTTAAGTTTTAGATATGTAAGGTGATAGGTTTAGCACACATGCACATTTAATTCTGGGAATACCCTTTCTTAAAACTGCTAAATTAATTATAAATGTTCACAAAGGCATATTTTCATTTGAATTTAAAAAAAAAAATCACTTATACATTTCTAAATCCATGAAATATTCATTATAGGTTCACTCATCTCACTAATTAAACATTATTATCCTCTAAGTTATTTCTTTATTTCATATGTAATGAACCAACATTTTATTCTCTTATAAATTAACTATTACCTACTATTGAGTATGATTTGAATTATTGTCACAATGTTTCAAGTGAATAGTATTTGAATGCTGAAAATTTTTCATACAACCATTCTAGAAAAAATGATTTGTTTATTGATTTCATTAAGAATACTGAGAACATTACTTGTAATGAATTTTATGATTTTTTTCTTAAATAATATTATCAATTTTCATGTCAATAAAACATTGAGTGTTCTAAAACTTCTGAAATTAAGTCTTTTAATTAAGATATTAAATGTTTTTTTAATCTATAATTATTTTGGAACATGAAGTTTTTTCACATCTTGTTGAAAATTTTCATATAAATAATATGAATAAAATATATGCTTGTTTAGTAAATATTTTAGAAGCTAAATTAGATTTTTTTTTTGATTTAATAAAACCCTCTATTATAATTGTAAACATTCCTCCTAATATAGAACTCAAAAATTTTCCTAAGAATCTCAAATATTAATTTTTAGAGGAGAATAAGAAGTTTTGTGATCATTGATAAAGAGATTCCCACAGACCAAGAAAGTCATATTTTAAGTGTCCTTAGAGAGAACAAGAAAGTTATAGGATATACCCTATCTACTTACTTGAAATTATTCCTTCGGTGTGCATCCATAAAATTTTGTTTTAAGATGATGCCAAACTTGTTTTTCAATTTCAAAGCAGGTTAAATCTATCAATTTTGGGGGTATTTAAGAAATAAGTGACCACTTTTATGGTTTCTGGAATAATTTTTCCAATTTCTAGTGGTTAATGGTTGAGTCCAGTTCAGATAGTTCCTAAAATGAGTGGTTTTAATATTTCAAAGAATTAATTTGGAGATATTTTTATTGATAAACTTATAAGTAAATGGAGAGTGTGTATAGAATATAGTAATCTCAACCTAGTGACTATGAAAGATCACTTCCCCATCCTATTCCTTAACTAAATTCTTGAGAGACTTATTGGAAATTCACATAAATATTTTTGGATGATTTTTCAGCATATATTCATATTTTCATTGCACCTGAGGATCAATAAAAACCCACCTTTACCTATATTTGTGGTACTTTTTCTTATAAAATAATTCCATTTGGATTATATAATTCTCCAAGAACCTTTCAAAGGAATATTATGGGTATTTTTATTGAGTATTTAAAAGAATGTATGAAGGGTTTTATATATTATTTCATAGTATAGGGATCATCTTTTGAGATTTTTTTGAAGATTCTTATTATTATCCTCAGAACATTCATTAAGAAAAACCTTGTTCTCAACTTTGATAAGTGACATTTTATGGTGTATAGAGGAATTTTTCTAGGATATATAGTGTCTAGGGATGGAATTAAAGTGGATAAGTCCAAGGTTAATATTATTTCCTCGCTAAAATATCCAAAAATAGTAAAGGATTATAGATATTTCCTTGGCCATGATGGGTTCTATAGGAGGATTATAAAGGATTTTATTAAGATAGACTTACACTTGTATAAATCACTACAAAAGGAGTCTCATTTTGTCTTTGATGAGAGTTGTAAAGAGGATTTTAAGGATATTAAATTAAAGTTTATTTCCCACCCATTATTTACCCACCTATATGGGATTTACCTTTTGAATTTAAGACTAATGTATTGTATTTTTCTCTATGGTATTTTTTATTCAAAGAGTGGAAATTATATTTCATAGAATAACTTATAAATCTAGGACTCTAGATCAAGATCAAGATAATTACAAAACAACTGATAAGGAGTTACTATCCATTTTTTTCTTTAAATAAATTTATATGCTACTTGTTAGGATTCACAGTGGTTGTTTTTACTAACCATTAGGCCATTATATTTTTTATAAGGAAACATGATATAAAACTAAAGCTACTAAGATTGATTTTTTTTTTGATTCATGAATTTGATATGGATATAAAGGATAGGAAAGTTTTTGAGAACTTAGTGGATAACCATTTGAGTATACTACCCACTGTTCTGGTTGAAACCCCAAATATTTCCACCTATTAGGAAAACCTTCCCAAATAAGGAAATTCATTCTATTGATATTTTTATACCATGGTTATATAACCTTGTTAATTACTTGGATGATAATGAAAGTACCCACTATTTTTCAAAGTAATAAGTTTCCAAGTTGGTAAGTAAATATAGGAAGTACATATGGGATGTCTCCTATTTATGGAACCTTATAAATGACCAAATAATTAAGAGATGAATTTTAGATTATGATATAAAATCAATGATCATATTTTTCCATGCTTTGAGTTGTGGTGGACACTTTAGACCATAAATAATAGTTAGTAACTTTCTTGATTCATTTTTGTTTTGTCCAACCATTTTCAAGGATGTTTTTTGAGTTTTGCAGAATATGTAAAACTTATCAATTTGAGTGGAATATTTCCAAGAGAAATGAGATTCCATACCAATCCATCTTATTTTTTGACGTGTTTAATGTTTTTTTTATAGAATATATGGCCCCATTTATGATTTTTTTGTATACCTTAATATTCTTTTAGTTATGGAATATGTATTCAAGTGGGTATATTCTATTCCCACTAGAACTGATGATGATAAAGTAATTGCCTAATTTGTAAGATCCAACTGATTTTATAGGTTTGGGACACCAAAATTTATAATCACTATTCAAGGAACCCACTTTTTTAATAAGATTTTAGAATCTGTTTTGAGGAAATATGTAGTTATTCATAAAGTTTTTACACCTTACCACCCTCAAACAAATGGAATGGATGAGGTATAAAATATAGATATCAAACACATTCTTAAGAAAATAGTCCAACCAAATAGGAAATATTATAGATTGAGATTTGATTATTCTAATTAGAATTATAGAACTACTTATAAAACTCCAATTGGAATTTCACCTTTTAGGATAGTGTATAGAAGATATATTCAATTGACCATGGAGTTAGAAAACAAATTTTGTTTAGACTATTAAGATTTATAACCTAAATCTATTTGAAGATGGAAAATAAAAGAATTTTTATTGCATGAGTTTTAAGAAATAAAAATAATGATTATGAAAAAACCAGCCTTTATAAAGATAAAACCAAGTATTTTAATGATGAATTGATCCTCGGTAAATAATTAAATGAAGGTAGATAAAGTGATGTTGTTTGGTTCCATAATTAATCTATTTCCATGTAAATTTTTTTCTAAATGGTTTGGAACTTTTATTATTGCTATTTTTTTCAATTTTTTGTTGTGTAGATTAATGAATCAGGGAAAGGTGAAACATGTAAAGTTAATATAATTAGATTGAAACTGTTTAGAGAATATTTCCAAGAGACTTTATGAGAGGAGTTTCTAATTCAAGTTTCTAAATGCATATAAGGTGATGTTTTTTCCTTATCATTTATTTACGGTGTGTTTATAATTCCTATTTTAAAATTCTCATATGAACTGTTACACAATGAGTACACTACAAAAATTATGGGTGGGGGAGGAATATCCTTTGTTAGATTAGAATTTTTTATGTTTTTCTTTTTTATTTTTCAATTTTTTTTACTTTATTGTGTGTTTATGGACCTGATTGAGATCAAATTTAATATATTTGTAAGATATGGATTCTATTCCAATTATGAGAACTGATTTGACCTATGAGATTCAAGTAATATGAATATTTAAATGAACTTTATTTTATATTCAAAATTTTTTAAATTCATGAATCAACCACTAATTTTTGAATCACATACCATGAAATACTGTTCAATTTTAAAATCACTTACTTGTGAGGCTTACAAACCATTTTTGGCATATTATTTACTATTCCCTTACATCTTGAGAGAACCAATTTATGCTTGATTAACCAGAATTTACTATTTTTCTTTCAAAACCTTGGAGAATTGAGAAACTTATATTGAAATTATAGAGGCATTATTTTTTAAAAAAATAATTTTTTATAAAATATACTTTTATTATTGATTAAAATTTACATATAACCCTTGTAATCCCCTAAAATCCATGAATGGTCTTATTATATAGAAACATTATAATCCTAAAACTCATTCTCATCCTTACCTAGAAGTGATTTCATAATTATAATTAAAATCAAGTTTGGGGGAGGCTTTTTGGGGAGAAAATATCATTCTAATAAGCTATTTTGGGTGTTGTATCAATTAGAGGTGTTAATAGAAGACATTTTAAGATAATATCATGTCAAGGATCTATTATGTGAGAATTTCTAAAAAACAAAGAAACATCAAGTTTGGTAAGCTATAATAGAATTATCCTTCAAAAAATTGGGAAAAAAATTCACAAAAATATTTGAAGCTCAAAGAATCCCTATCTACTTTAAAAATATAACCTCTGAGTAGAATTTGAAAAATAAAAGAAGACACAAATCTAGTGAATGAGTAAAGAGGAAGAAAAAAATAGTTCAATTAAAGTGTTAAATGTGTGAACTTTCTATGAAAATAAAAGAGTTGTTTAGAGATGAATTGTTACAAAGGGGGTAATGAGGATGTTATTCTTGTGTGTGAAATAAGAATCATGAATTTTTTTCAAATATAGTCAAAAATCCTTATTCTACCTCATAGATTTTAACATTTGAAACTTGAAATGCCTTATCCATAAAACAACCCTAGAAATTTATCACGATAAGAACAAGTGATTTACTCATTATGTAGAGAATTAGGAGATAATCATGTAACACCTCATCCCAGATCAGTCCACAATAACTAGACCAGAGATCCACATGACCTTAGGAGTGCCTCTCTATATACCAGAGGCTACCAACTAGTAGTGTGGGTCTAAGATGATATTATAGTTAGATTATACCTTCATATCAAAGTGGAAAAAAAATAGAAAAAATAATATACAATCAACCATCACAACATCCAATGAATAACTAAATAACACAAAACAATCAACCAAAAACAAACAGTAATCTATACTATAACAAAATGAACTATATAAAATAATATATGATTCAGAAAGACATCAAAAATATCTCCTATGGGTAGATCATATACATCCCAAACCAAAATGAACCAAAATAAAATAACTTCCACCTATTCCCAAGCCTCAACCCGATTACATCTCCTGACTTTATCCAATCTATCCAACTCATCCATCCAATGCAGGACATTTACCCTACCTATAGCTGCAATCATGAGATTTGAGAATATACCAAAGTGTTTGGGTCTCTTGATCAGGGTGTGAGTATAACTTAGTAGACAACCACTAATGGTGTCTCTAACATGGCTAGTAAATACAAAGTATACAAAATATAATGTGCTCAGAATAACTAAATAAAGTACGAAATATCAATAAAATAAACCATATTTGATCCTAAGGTTTTAAGGTGACATCAGGGATTGACCATGATTGCTTTATCTAGTTTTGGAGGTATTTAAGCATTATATATCACATTTATAATTGCATGGGGGAAATAACGGCTCACCCAAAGATATATCATATAAAAACCCTTATGGGGTAAGAGTATCCCACATAGAACTATCACATGTATGAACACTCTGGGGGAAACTGGTCAACCCATAAACATATCATGTCACATTGGGGAGGAAATAATCTCACCCTTGGAAACTATTAGTAAATTAATCCAATTTCAAGTTTTATTAAATCAATTTAATGGAGTTATTACTAGCAAATCAATCATGCTTTATGCTTCAACTATCAGAAGTAGTAGGACTTTAGTAGAGCAGTAGTATGATTATAAGTTTGTAAATTTTTATGAGTGTATTATGAGATCTTATAGAGGCTTAATGGATGCAGCAATTAAGGTGGTGTAATCTACATGAGATCGAAGTTTTACCAAATCCAATAGTGGGTTGACTACAAACTTTAAATGGTGTTGTGACCAACTTAAGTAGTTGAACACTTCTATAAAATTTTGGTTGGATTACCTGAATTATCAACATAGAAACTTGTACTTGTAATATTACTGATATTGGAAATCATCGATCGAAGTTTTGTTATCTTTATACTTTTGGAGTTATAAAATTTTTTCAGTGTTCTCTCATAAACATAGGAAAAAAGTATGAACTGTATAATATTATTTTTCCTATTTACTTTTCTTGTTGTATTTTATTGGCTTTGATGTTTGAATATTATTTTTTTGGAGAGTGTGTGATCAATGTGACTTATTATGGTGAGTGGGGTGCATGGTCTTCCCATATTCTAGTACACTAAGTTTAGGGGGGATTCTAGTGGTTTGATCTCTACAACATAGAACTTATGGTATGTGTGATCATCCAGTGTACTAAAGATCTTTCTTCTGGTGGTTGTATAGATAGTCCTTTTCCCTAACAAGTGGTATAAAATATTGGAATTTTTCACTCAATCGACAGATTATGTATAATTCACTCTAAACTCAACATTATATTTATTCAATTTAAGATTAATATCATCAAATTATATGATATTTAAAGAATTAAAAGTTTGAACAAACAATTTGACATAACTAATTATGGATTCCAGAATATGTAGATATAAGATAATCTTATAAAAAAGGATCTGGAACCTCTATTGGGTGGATAGAATCCTAAAAATATGGAGAAAATTGAATGGAAAAATATGGATACCAAAGCACTAGGTTTGGTGAGGATGCCATTAGAATAAAATATAGCCTTCAATATCTTAGAGAAGAGGATGTCAACTGAACTGATGGAATCCCTAATAGACATGTATGAGAAACTAATGGAACTGATGAGATTCTTATTTATATTGATATTATCGAAAGTAAGTTCACTGGAAAATCGTGTGAATGACTTCAACATGATCTAGATCCAACTTAAATAATTGGAAGTTACTTTCATTAATAGTGAGTGGTAAATTATTATTTTTCCTCTCTACCAAAATCATGGGAAGGTATGGTTATTTTGGTTAGTAATTACTATATAAATACCAATTTGATGTTCTAAGATGACCATAATTTGATCCTCAATGAGGGTAATAGAGTTCCATGTGCCTTTTGGTAATGAACTGAATGTTGATGAAATGGGATGCTCACCTCATAGAATGAGTCATCGATGACCAAAAGATAAGTCTAGGGAGAGGATTTGTAGAAAGTAAACTGGTCTAAGATTTACCTACTAATATTATGAGAATCATGTAAATATTCAGAGGAATTATAGAAATCACATAGGAGGTCATTGGTAAAACGGTGGACAAGATTTCAAATTTCATTAACGCAATGGAATGAGGCAACAACCTGGTGCTCAATATTCATAATCTAGTGGAGTCATGGGTGGTTGAATCCGGTGAATCCTTAAATTAAATGATTTATCATGGATTAATTGATAACTATGTATCTAGAAGTTTTGGTAAATCTTATTTGATGGATGATAAATCTTTTAAATTCATCATAAAGAAGTTGTAAACATCCAGATATAGAATATATTTTTACTATAGTTGAAGGAAGTGAGATACATTCTGGTCCATTAAAAGAACCACATATTATATAGGGTAGTTGAATGATGTAGGTTATAGAACTAAATTTTCCAATGGATTTTATAAAGTTACTTGAGGGTCCATGGTTGTGGTGTGAGGATTAAAGAATTTAATTCTTTACCTAGATAAAATTTCAGATGAAAGTGGAATGTCCATAATTTCAACATTGGGAGATCTGGAGGTTTTTTATTGCATACTTGGTCATCTTAGTGAGAATAACATGAATGCTCTAGCATGAAAAGGAATACTAAATCTAAATCACATAGGCATTATAATTTGTGAGACCTAGGTTTTGGGGAAACAAAAGTGAGTTTCATTCAACTCAAATGGATAGAATCTTAGTGCCTGGAAGCTAGAGATTGTTCACTCAAATGTATAGGGAATATCCCCAATATGATCTCATGTATGATATATTTATTCATAACATTCCTTGATGATTCTATAAGGAAGGTATGGTTGTATTTCCTTAATCAAAAATATGGCATTTTTAGTGATTTTTTATAGTGGAAATCCATGGAAGAAAGGTAAAGTGGTCATAAGTTAAAGTGACTCTAATCAGATAATGGTGGAGATTAAAGTGGTTTAGGGATATGGATTTGATTTAAATTTATTACTTCTAATAGATGATAGGAAACCTGAATTCCTAGAAGTTGCAGCAACACTCAGTGACTCAAAATAGTGGTAGTTATCTATTAAGGATAAAATGAATTTTTTGGAGTTCAATAGAACATGATAGCTAACTGAACTACTGAAGGAAAAGTGATTACTAGTTAACAAATGTTTTTCCATTTAAAGTAAGTATCTGAAAAATTAGAAGATGCACGGGGTTGTTAGTGGTAAAATTATTTCAAAAGAATGAAGGAATTTATTTCTTAGAAAAAATCACCAGTATTTAAGCATACTATGGTGTTAAGATTATTTTCTTCTAATGATCAACACTTTGAGTTTATGGATATAAAAACTACCTTTTTCATAGTGAATTAGAGTATTAGATCTACATAAAGTATCTAAAGGGTTTTGAAGATCATTGAAATGAGGACCTTGCTTGTAAGTTTAAACAAATCCTCTAAGGTTTGAAATAGGCACCTCAGTAGTGAAATTGGAAGTTTGAAACATTCGTGACTAAAGAAGGTTTCATGAGGAGAAACTATGATCACTACTAATATCATAAGTTGTAGAATGTTGGGACTTAAATCATATTCCAAATTTATGTGGATGACATGTTTCTAGTGGGTTATGAGATTCAAGGGATTCGGGATCTGAAGTGTAAGTTTTCTAAAAGATTTGAGATAAAGGATCTTGGACAAGATAAGAAAATATTGGGGATAAGGATATATAGGGATGGAAAATATGATATGCTGGTGTTATCCTAGAAAGTATATATTCAAAATATCATTGAAAAGTTTCAAATGATCATATGTAATCCTATTTCAACACCCCTTTCCAGACTCTTCTATTGTGGCTGAAAAACCAATCTCATGTGCCTTTAATAAAACCACTAAAACTCTGCACACCAATCCACCAGAACACCATATGCAGAAGACTCTACATAGTGGGAAACTAATCTATAGAATTTCACTTCCCCATGATTAATTATACCATAATTAGTAAGTCAAGGTACCCTAATCACTACAAAAAATCATCCTTGCACACACTAGAAAACTCACAAATATACAAAGTACCAGATATACATTTAACTATAATACATGCAACAAAAATATAGAAATAAATAAATGAACAAAAATATTATCATTCTTTAGGTGATGTTTCATACATACATGGGAGAAATTCCACTATAGGTATTTTAATTACTATTGAAAACAATACATAATAAGAGTTAAAAATTAGTAAGTATGAGTAATCACTTAATATATTAACTCTGTAATGAATTTCTAAATCACACACTTAGCACTAAGGTCCCACATACTTATATACTAAGGTCCAACTAGTTAACTTTTAATACCTTCTCCCCTAAAATCATGGATCACAAAGGTTGACTATTTAAGCTTGATTACCAACCTGGTGACCCTTCATCCTTGTTGAACTTTTTAAAATATATCACACCATCATACAACCATAGATATATGTGAAATTTTTATATTCCTAGTACCATTTAGAGAATAATTGCTACTACTTTCTATAAATCACATCCAACCCATCATCTGGTGAATTTAATTCTGATGGATGAAATTTTAGTGAATTTAAACATACTTCACCTATAAAAAATCTACCACTTGAAGTTTTTTCTAGGGAAACCTCAGCAAATCTCTAACACTTAGCATGTTATAGTATTCTCATTCTCCTTATTCCATTCAACCAAGTATCACTAATGTTTGATGTTGTCTCGAACTTTCTTGAACTACGGCCTTAGTGAATCTATCTGCCAAATTTTGGTTTTCTATTGTCTTCCATAGCTACAACTCTTTATCCTCCAGCAAGTTTCTGATAAAATTATACTTTAGGATGATATGATTCATTCAAGCATAGAACACGATAATTTTAGATAAGTGGATTTTACTTTGGTTATCACAGTAAAGAATTTCTTCTTCCTGAATCCTTATGAGATCCTTTATAAACCTCATCAACCATACCATTTCCTTCCCAAGTTCTATTTTAGTTGCACACTCAACTTCTATTGAAATTATATTAACAATCTACTATAACTTTAATTATGAGATAATATTTATTCCTTTAAAAGTAAACAAAAAAATAATTATACTTTTCCTTGTATTTGAATCCTTTTTAAAGTATGAATCAATGAATCCTTTCAATGCATTATCCATTCTAAAATAGGGGGTTATATATTTTGTTCCTATAAAATATTGGAGGATTCATTTCACAACCTTCTAGTGTACTTTCCTTAGATTCTCTATGTACAGACTCATAACTCTCACTACATAGGAAATTTATGGCCAATTAAAGATTATTTCATGCATCAAACTTATGAACACTGATGAATATAGTACTTTCTCTATGTATTGATTCTCAACTTTTTTTTTCTAGTTCATATGACTTAGATAATTTGAATTGAGTGGAAAGTGGGGTAGTTACTAGTTTTCATTCGGTCATGCCAAATATTTTAATGATTTTATAGATATATTCCTTCTAAGATGGTGCCAAATTTTTGTTATTCCTATATAATTCTATCCTTATCCTCAATGTCTTTATTTCCTATCCAAGATATTTTATCTTTAATTTTTCAGAAAATCCACACTTCAGCCTTTGAATTTTCATAGCATATGGTCTAGATATCAATATGTCATCCATATATAAGAGTAATGTGTTGAATGTATCATATTCCCATTGATTATTATAGAGAAAATGATCTATATTTCACATTATAAAACCTTACTATAACATAAATGAACCTAATTTATTATTTCATTATCAATGGTATTTCTTTAGCCCATAGAGGATTTTCTTCATCTTACATACTAAATTTCAGTTCCCTTTTACTGGTAAATATATTGGTTGTTGAATGCATAATTCCCCCTATAAATCACCATAAATGAAATCATTTTTTATATCCATATTCTACAAGAATATATTTTCTAATTCCACATTAATAGGAATTTTACTAATGTTAGAATTCTAAACTATTAGTGAGAAGATTTCTGAGAAATCAACTCCTTCATTATATTGTAAACCTTTTTCTACCAGTCTTGCCTTGTATATTTTCTTTTTATAAGCCTCTTCCTTGATTAGATAAACCCACTTATTTTCAAGTACCTTTTATCTTTCGGATATTCATCCATATCGCAAGTTATGTTAAACTTTAATAAATTTGTCGCCTTATTCATAAATAACTCCCACTATTTTTAGTAATTGAGTGAAGTTTCTTCCTATGGTTTTTTAGGTTCTCAGGCATCTATTAGGAGTAGAAAGTTAATATAAACCCTAAACCTCTAAACTGGTATCCTAATTCTAGTTGATCTCCTCAATTAAATTGACTACTATGAAATTCTTGTCTCTTCACTTCCGACCAGCACTTGAATTTTTAGTGCCTGAATTTCTAAATCCCATACATCTGATGATCTCAATAAATCTTTATCCACCCATGATATTTAAATCTAATATTTTTATGGTCTTAATATTATAATTTTTATGCATTCTACAATTATATCTTTCTTATATTTTTTCACACTTATAATGATTTTACTCAGATTAAGTTAGACTTTAGTGGTTGGTCCTTCTTCAAGTTCTTTCCCAAAAATGTTTTGGTCTTTCCATAGAATATTTTCATTGAAAAAAAATATAATATCTTAATTATTTGTTTTCTTTCATTATCCCATAAATGATATCCAAAATTTATATCTCTATAACCAATGAAAAAATGGATTTTGAGATAAGTTTATCTCTATCCTAATAATTGACAAGTACATATGCTAAACTACTAAATACTTTAAGATGATGAACTTCTGGTTGTTTTACATACCATAGATCCTTTATAAATTTCTACCTAACTATTGATGCTAGAATTTTATTAGTGACATAATCCACTTTTTTGAGTTCCTCTTCCCAAATATCCTTAGTAATTTTCTAGTGAAACCTCATACTTTTAGATTTCTCCATTAGAGTTATGTTCATTCTTTCAACCACTCTATTATGTTATATATTTTTGGGATATTTCTTCTCATTCCTTATTCCTTTCTTTTGGAAAAAAATTTAGAAATTATGTCTGGTGTATTCACCCTTGTTTTTTGTTTGGATGCACTTTAGCTTTTGACTCCATTCCCTTTATTCCAAATATTTTCAATGAATAAACCCTTGAAATACATCAGACTTTTTATTTAAGTAATAAATCCATAACTTCATTGTAGAATCATTAATGAAAATAATAACTTAAATATAACTATTATATGGCTAAATAGGAGGATGTCCCCAAACATCTAAGTGTACAAACCCCAACTTCTGATTCTTAGGAATCCATCCATCTAAGTTGAAGGACACTCTTCGCTACTTCCATGGTATACAAATTTAAAACTTTACAATTTTCATGTGATTTATCTTCAGTATGCCTTTAGCCTTTAGAACTTTCATATTCTTCTCACTAAGGTGACCAAACCTACAGTTCTAAAATTCTGGATCATTAGAATTTAAAATTTTTACCATTACAAATTTAGATGAATTTCCAATCAAGTAAATAGTTACATCCTTTACTCCTCTTGAAAATTTTATTAATCCTTAGGTAACTTCCCATACCCCATTAGAAAATCTAGTTACATTGCATTAATCATCCAAATATCCAATAGAAATAAGATTTTTCCATAAACCCGGTATATAGAAAACTAAAAATAGTTTCAAGAATCCTCAATTATTTATTTGGATGTAGACTTCTACTTTTCCAAAAACTCACATGGCTTCACCATCCTCCAAATGAAATTTTTAAAAATTACTAGATATATAATTTACTATGCATATTTGATCTCCAATTGAATGGTAGGATTATCCAAAGTCAATCACCCAAGATTCTACTGTATTATTCACATTCAGTGGGTAATTATTGTTGTCTTTCATTATATTAATAGAATAAAAACTACCAACCATTAATTCCTTTTTGATTTTACCTTTTTTACTTTTCTAATCATTCTTGATGTATCTTTTCTTCTCACACTTCTAGTAGGTTGTACAAGAGCCATTCGGTATGCTTTAACTCTTTTAATGAGTCCTTTATTCATATGGATTCTTCTGCTATACTTTATTCCAATGAGGTGATCATCCTACACCATTTCCATTGAGAGAATTATTGAATGGTTCTTAGAATTACCTCCACTTACGATCCTAATTTAGGATTAGGTTCTAGATATCCTGAAACACCAATTCTGTTTTTCCATTGGAGTTACTAACTGTAGTAAGCATAGAATCCTAGCTCTCTAGAATTAGGGATAATAGAAGTAATGTCTAAACATCACCAAAAAAATATAACCTCCACTTATTAAAGTTTTATACAGATCATGTTGAAATCATTTACATGATCCTCCACTGGTATTCCTTATGATAACCTTAAGATGAACAATCATCGCAGCATGAAAACTTTATTAAGGGTAGTTGGCTTTTCATACCTATCTTACAAGGCCTTCATAATATTCATTGTAGTTTTTTTATACTGAATATTAAAAGAAACATTTCATGTTATAGACATCCTTTCCATCCCTAGTGTATTTCAATACAATTTCTCCCATTGTTTTTTCTTCGTCATCACCACCTTTACTCTAGAAAATAAAACATCCAATTCATTTTGAATTAGAAAATTTTCAATCTACATTCTACAGAATCCAAAATCCTTTCCATCGAATTTATTGATCAGGATCTTCCCTTAATCTGATTCCATGCCTAATATAATACTGGTGTGTTATCCTATAGTACTAAACCTTAGGCTCTGATACCACTTTTTGGGAATGAAAACCCGATCATGCATGCTTTTGGTAAAATCATCGACACTCTGTGCACTGATCAATCAGAAGATCACATGAAAAAGACTCTTCATAGCATAAAATCGATCTCTATATTTTTGCTTCCTAGTGATTGAGTGTACTAGAAGTAGGAATTCAAGGAACTATACTCACAACACAAATTCATCCTTTCACACACCAAAAACTAAAAAACATAAAAATTAATAGAAATAAATTCAATGGTAATGCATGTAATGGAAATACATATTGTAAGAAATTAACATAATGATTTATGTGCTTTGAATGATGTGTCCTCATGCATGGGTGAAACGCCATTTCACCCATTACCATTATTACCATAATAATAAATAAAAAGAGTTAAAAATTACTAAGTACAAGTAATTACTCAATATATTCACCCAGAAATGAATTTATAAATAAAACACTTAGTGATGAGGTCCCATACACTTATATGCACCCCTAAAATCATAGATTATAAAGCTTAACCACATGAGCTTGATTACCAACCTGATGAACCTTCAGCCTTGTTGAACTTTCATACATCTGGAACTCCACCATACAAACATCAGTGGATGTGAAATTTCAATGGTCCTGATGTCATTTTTGAGAAGCCATATTGTCATTGTCTACACATCACGTCTGACCAATCATTCAGTGCATGAAATTCTAATGAATATAATTTCGATGGATTAAATTCTAATGAATTAAAATAGACTTCACCTCCCAACAACTTCGAGTTATCCAAGGAATAGGCACCACCGTTGAAATATGGGTATAAATACATGGTGAAATTAATTTATGCATCAGATATCATAAACTTAATGTATTTAATGATTTCTACACAATCATATATTGCCTTTATAGTGGGAGTAACAATTTGGTTTGTGTCCAACCCCAAAAGGGAAAATTAAGAACTCCTGAAGTGGATCATATGCTACTTCAAGGGATCAAAAGATTTAATTTTTTACTTTGGGTAATATGATATATTTCATGGATTCATGTATATAGATTTATTAGGGATTCATATACCTAAAAGAGCATGATAGGCTTCATGTTTACATTTGGCAGGATAGTGATTGGTTGGATGTCTCGAATGTAGCATGTGGTTACTTTGTTTTCAACAGAATCAAAATACATAGTATTTGTAGAATCCATAAAGTATTTAGTCTAGTTAATGTGATTAATTAAATAACTTAGAAGTATATTGGAAGGATGAGTGTTACTCTGTGATAGTCAGAGTGCAATTCATCTTATCTGAAATCCAATGTTTCATGTAAGAACGAAACATATTGGTTTGAAATTCCATTTCATCTGAAATATTCTAGAATATAAATTTTTAGGGATGTATAATATAGTTTATAATAAAAATATGGTTGAAATGTTCATAAATATTTTATTCCAAGAGATATTAAGTTAGTACATTTCCTCATTTAGACTTGGGTGAACATAAGATGATAGGGAACACTATATGCATGTGGAAAAGGGAGGCTACTTTGCTCTGAATTTCCCAAGCACTAAAGGTTTATCAGTGTGTTCCTTGAAATAGTGTTCAAGTGTTGGATTTTTAGGAAATGAATCCAATTTCAAGTTCATTTAAATCAATCAGAATGAGGAATTAATGACGGATTAGTTGGGATTGATACTTCGGCTACCAGCAGTAGTGGGACTTAAGTAGGGGTAGTAGTCTGATCATAATTTCATAGAATCTAATGATTTCATGGTGAGACCCAATATAGGTTGAATAGATGCATCATTTTAGGTAGTGTAAGCTAAAATATATTGGAGGTTCACTGACCCCAATGGTGGGTTGATAGAAAACTTCAAATGGAGGTGTGGCCAACTCAACTGACTGAACGCTTCTATAAAATTGTAGTGGGACCACCTGCACTATCAACATAGTAACTTGTACTTGAAATATTATTGATATTGGAAATCACTAATTGAAGTATTATTATCCATGTTCTTTTAAAGTTATGAAATTTTGGCAATGTTCTCTTTTAGATGTAAGATGAAAATTTGTACCATGTAATCTTATGTATCCACTTTACTTTTCTTATTTTATTTCCTTTACTTGAATGTTTTTGTATGTGAGTTATTTAAAGAGTGTGTGATCAGTGCGACTTAGTGTAGTGAGGGGGGTCCTAGTATTCCCATATTCCAATACACTAAGTTCCAAGGGTAATTATAGTGGTTTTATTTCCACATTATAGAACCTTTAGTGTGTGTGATCATCCGGTGGGTTGAGGATGTTTCTTTCAGTGGTTGAATGGACAGTCTTTTTCCCCAATAGAAACACCTCATCTATCACATTGATGGGAAGAGCATCCCACCCTGGAAATATCTCATATATAACATATATGGGAATATTTTCCTATCTCATAACATCACATATCGTATCATGGGAAGAGTGGCCCACTCATCATATCTCATATCATATCAGTGGGGAGTGGCACACCTCAAAATATCTCATATCACATCAAATCATAAAGCATCATGCCTTGAAAAAATCTCATATATCACATCTAGGGGAAGATCTTCCCACCTATAATATCTCATATCATATTAAGCTTAAGGGTAAGAGTGACCCACCCATAATATCTCATATCACATCAAGGAGAAGAGTAGTCTGCCTCAAAACAACTCATATCACATTGGGGGTTGGGGAAAGTTATGCATGTAATATCTCATATCATATCAAGGGGAAGAGAGGACCACTCAAAGTAACACATATATTACCAAGGGTAATAGCACCCACCTTATACACTATCATATTCCACATATAATCTACCTTATGGGTTGGCCACTCATTTTAACCCTATATAAACTTCCTAAGTTTTCCTCTCAATAATGCAACCTATTATCATTACTAAATTTATACTCAGGACATAATCATGTTATACCTCATGTTTAACCCTCTCCTGGGATAACATAAGAGTATGGAACCCTCTATATTCCCATAGTCATATCCTAGTTCAGACACCCCATACAAATTCCTCTATCTCATTTTTAAACTCTAGGGCCAAGCCTATCACTTGATGGGCGTAATATCTCTCGACACAACCATGTTCTCATCATGGTCCAATCGACCATACTAGTGATGTAACACTGGAATCACACTAACAAGATGGAATAAATCCTATCTCACTTCCAAGGCCAAGCTAGTTTGATCCTCTCACACCCAACCTGTACATAAATCCCTTTCATGGTATATCCCTAAGCTAATTGTTTCCAATCCATCACACTCACCCTCTTGGATAGAGATAAGGGAACCTATATTATGTTCCACTATGATCACTCATTTAATTTATACCCCTCAAGGGTCCATGCATCATATTGAACACATTTATAGTCAATCCATCATCTATCAGTGTCCAAGGAATCAAACTAATGTTTAAAGGTCCATCATGGTGACACATACTTCTGTTCTACCATGGGAATTTTAAAGAAACCCATTTATTTATAAATCAAGGTTGATCACATGAAAGTGGTGAGACCATGTATCACCTACACATAAAAAATGTATAAATTTTAGGTATATTTTTAAAGAACACCTACCTTATTCAGAGTTATCCCTTTTAAAAAAATCTCAGTCATCACCACTAAAACTCACCCAAGCTCAACCGGCCATTGCTCATTATAATGAGGTCCTGGCTCCATCATAATTTTACAAATTAATTATAAATCAATTAAAATTAATTTACACATTAAAAAATATTTATTCTATAATTAAAATTTGGGAATAATGAAGAAATGTCTCACTAGATGGTGTAAGGATGTTGAAACCTCAAGAAATGGGGTGAAAATCAAAACTAAAAGACCCCTGATCCCCTAGCCAATAAAATACTTAACACTCATAATTGATTCATCAATAAATTAAATTAAAATTTGAAGAAAAATACAAAATAATTTAGGGAAATGGTTTACCTCATTGGAACCACACAAACCGTAGTTTGTTCATCCTCCTAGGATCTACTTTATCCAAGATAAGAAAAAGCCTCATCATTTTGACTCAACTCCACCATTCTCCAATAGAATTGTCCTTAAACCCTAGCTCGATGAAACCAAAAATTAGTGTCTAGGAAAAAGAAGGAAGAAATAAATAATAAGGGGGGAAGAAATCACCTCTAAAACCACATAATCATCTAAGAAACACCCCTAATCAAGGGTAAATAAAGGAAAAGAGTGGAGGAGCTGGTCCAAAATGTCCCTCTCTTGACACCTCACTAGACCTAAAACCAAAGGGATACAACCTAGAAATGAAAAATATTCCCCTATTTTTAAAAATAGGACAAAGGTAATGTCATGGCGTGACCTATATGGATCATGATGTGACTCCCTATACTAGATAATCATCACAACATAACCCCTTGGGTCGCGGTGTGACACACCTCCCTCGGCTAGAATAAAAAACCAATGACCCATCCTTCACGAAATGGATCATCGCTTTCAGGTAGAACCAAAAATATCTTGTGAGGTTATCACAGTGTGGCCCTCCACCTCATGCCACACCACAACCCTTGTCATGAAATGACCAACCTTCCTCATGAAATCTACAAAGGAAATATATAGGGTTTTCCAAAATATTACATAAGGTCTAATATCATGACATGAAATCCCCAACCACAGTGTGACCATACATAAGATTATTTACTTTGAAAAAAATCCTACAAAAAAAATACAACACTGTAAAACCCACTAGCCACGGAATGATCGGCTACCTCCACAATGTGGCACCTCCTTGGATATGGTATGATTCATCACCCAAGCATCGCTTGTTGGTTGAAATAAACATGGATATACAAGAGGGGTGAATTGTTTCCTTTTAAAAACACTTGAATAATTTAAAATTGATCCCCCTTTGTGGTTTAGAAAGTGATATTGTTCTGTTTTATTTAAACAAATTAAGTAGTGGAATAATAAAGAAAATAACACAGGAATTTTTATAGTGGTTCAAGGCACCAATATCCCCTAGTCCACTCCACCAATTCTCTCTCCATGAGTTTTTGGATTTTCAATAAATAGGTCATGTTATTCAGGGACCTCTACAACTGATTGTAGATAGTTTTCACCATAAAACAAGGATTTTATAGGGACTTCAGGTTATTTTACATGGAACCTAATAGCTTAGTATGAGAAGTTGACACTCCAAAATAATAAATAAGAGATGTAGAATGTTGAAAACTGTTTCATATTATAGTTTCCTCTGAAATTGACAAATGAAGAGATATTTAGAGGAATATAAGAAAGACTTCTCAATATAATCCTCCTGAAGAAACTTTGGGTTTTTTGTAGAAAATGTTTAGAAGACATAGAAGTAGAAAAAATAAACTTCTTAGTAGTATGGAATACACATATAAGTAAATTACAACATGTATCTCTCCAAAGTATTATCTTGAAAAAATATTTGATAAACTACAGTAAAATATTAACATATAGATATAGCAGCAGTGAAAACAAGAATAATCTCATAAAGTCATGATATGATTTTAATGAGATTAAACTTTTTTGTAACTTTAGATAAGTGGAGAGTTATTTTAATTGTTTCAAATCCTAGAAAATATATATTCATTCAAATTATTCTATTGAGAATAAATAAGAATCTTTATTTAAAACTGGTCAAGAAGATTTGAAAATATCACCAAATAAATCTTGATTTTCAACACAATCAGTATGATTGAAATTTTAATTTAAATAGCCACTGGAAATAAAAACATCCTATAAAAATAAGAACAATTTAATCCATTTTCAAACAGCCTTTTAAATGGTCTTTGAATGGATTTCAATGAGATATTAACTCCAATTAAACCATTGTAGAAATCTTAGAAATTTCCAAAATTCAAATCATGCAAAGACTAATTCAACATAGGTTTTCCCTGTGTATGGAATCTTCAAATGTATAGTTTACAATGTACGGTTAATTCCAAATGTTAGGTTAACAAATCAAACATTGAATACTCAAATGTATGGTTCTTCACAAAAGTTAGGTTCCCAAACCTAATGTTTACTTGAAATGTAAGGTTCCAAAAGTAGTGTTTCTTATCAAAAATTAGGTTCTCAAACTTAACATTCACCTTAAATAAAGGGTTTTGAACAGTGATTCCAAACATCTTCAAAATGTCCAGAATACTTTGAAAATAAAAAATTCAGCGGTATTAAAAACAAATTACTTCCATAATTCTATGGAAAATAAAATAAATATTTCAATAAATATAATCATGAAACCCACTTAAACCATCTTCATTAGTAAAACAAATGAGGGTGTTTTTGAGTATCAAAATCAATGATAAATTAATGAAATTTTTGGATCAGTATCTATATGCTCAATAATCTCCCCCTTTTTATGATCACAAAATTCATAAAAATATAAACACACACAAAAATAGGTTTTAATCAAACAAATAAAGATTTATTAAATTAAATATTAGAATTCTGTGTTTATCCATATTTTTTCCCTTTATTGTGAAATCAAAAATATATATATATAAATGGAGTAAAATACATTCAATGTAGTACAAAACTATTAGTGGGTGTTTTGTAAGAAAAAAATAAATACATCCTAAAAAATGAATAGGCTTAGACACACAAAACTATAGTAAATAAAAAATAAAGATAATAGAAATTTAACAAAAGAATTTATTTTATTAATTAGCTCAGATTATAAGGAAATTTGGATCAAGATTTAATAAGTTAAGGATTAATTTTAGGCTCATCGTATAAAGATTCTGTGTTTAGGGAATCTCTGAGAGTCTAATGCAAAGCCTTTAGCTCTTCCATCATCTCCTTGAAATTCCATTTCATCGAACCATTCCATTCCTTCATCAAAAACCTTGAATCATATCACATATTTAGAACTTAAACTAGATTAAAGTTTATAAAAAATTAAGTAAACTTAGATGAATGAACATATTTCTCCATGTTACTACTCAGTTGGTTGACCAAAAACCTAACTCTTGGATCAGAAGAAGTTAACTTCTCAACTAGCTCTTGTTGATTGTCTAACAGAGCATGTAATGGAACATTGTCACTATGTAAGCTCTGAATATGTTCATCCATTGTAGTAATATCTTCTAAAAGCATCTATAGTCTCATTAGTATGTCTAAAAATCCCACTCTTCTTGAAGTAGAACCTCTTCCTTGATTTGAACTAGATCTAAAAGATTCAAATTGAATTGATAAAAACATTTTCAAATCACCAAAATATGACTTAGAAACCATTTCACTTTTGATCTGCTCAACCTGATCATCCATTTCTATCTTAAAAGGATCAAAATCTATCTTATTAATTGAACTTTATTTTAAATTATGATATTGATCCTGAAGAGACTCAAATTATATCCTTGAAATAGATGAGCTCTTTAAATCCTCAATAGATTTTTGAGAGCTCTCATGTTCTTATTCCATATTAACTACTTCATGCTTTAAATGATTAAATTTATAAACCATACCCCTATAAAAATAGTGATTATGTTCCTCAAAATAAGAATCGCCAGACACTCATAATGCCTTCTCAGGCCTCACTGGTGTTTCTCCAACTTCAACTAACTGAAATGACTAAACTTCCACATTTTTACATAATGGTGATGGAAATTCTCCAAGAACTCCTACTCCTTCACCATCTTCTTCAATTTTTCTTTACAAGTACCTTTCAACAAAATAAATTGATTTATCCCTAGTCAGATCATTTGTTGAAACTATAGGGGTACTCACATTCTCTTCAGAATGAATCTCCTAAGCTAGTTGTTCCTCTTCATGAGAAAATTACTCATCTCTTTATATAGCATCCTTATCAACCATTTCTCTAGAATCATAAAACTTTTGATCAAATTATTTAAGCATAGAAACATTAACCTTCTCAACATGATCTTCTCTCCTTTTAGGCCTCTAAACAAGCATAGCTCTACTGTATATTTCAGCAGAAGGCTCTTAAAAAGTTCTACGGAACTGAAGAACTCCCCCTATCCTAGCAAGGATATTCTCTTCCACCACTTTCCTCCTTTTGGTGCTAATAGTAACATTGGAAGCACCAACAAAAGATTATTCCAAGCCTATGTACAATTGAGGTAAACTATCTCTCCCATATACATGAGATTCTCTAACTTCTTTGGCACCATGCCTAGAAGAACTAGCTGATTTCAAGATCCTACACTCCCCCTCAGCATGAGCACCTGACTGTTCTTTATCTCCATATCCCATAAAAATAAAAACTTTCTCAAGGTTCTAGAAGAAAAGTTATTGTTGTGATGAAAAATCAACCCAGTTTAGATGTCACGTAGCATACCTCTCTTATATAGAACAAGAGAAAAAAACCTTTCATTGGGGTAGGATAACATTCTATATTCCTTTTTACAACAATGATGCATATACCTCAACATTTATTGGTTGACATTGAATTTTATTTCACTTATCATCAAAAACATGACATAGATGTTAAGAAATAAAATTTTCTAAAACTCAGCTATCCTCAGCACAACTATAGTCTGAATAAACTCTACCAAAACTTTTTTATCTAAATTAGATCTTTTACAAGAATCTTCCTAATTTTAGTTATTTTGAAAAGGAAAGATGTTATGTCTACAGATTTATGAACAATTTCCCCAATAGATCAAAAATTGAAATGAAAAAATCCTTCATATAGGAATTTGAATATTTTATTCATATCCACTAAAGAAAAAAATATTGGTGTTTACCTTAGAAGAGATGGCATCATCATTATCTACAAAACTAAACTGTGCATTTTCATAAAATTCGTTAACCACTCTTTCATAAAAATACTCATCATTAACTCCATCAAAAATGTATCCTAATCCTTGAAAGCTCAATTCTTTATTTATCATAAAATTTGTCTAAAACAACTACTCGAAATCCATAACTTTTCCTTGAAGTACTTTTCGTTCTAAACTAGAAGATTTATACCTCTTTATTATTCTTGGACTAGATTCATCTATTTTATTTTTCTTTTCCATAACAAGATTTATAATATTGATAAATTAGAAAATATAGGGTTTGAGAGATTGAGAGCTCAGGGGATCGAAAGGATGAGGGTTCAAAGGTTATAGAGAGAGGGGTATTTTACTCTGATTGATTCAGGTGATGGTTCAGTTTCTAAATCCATTATTACAATGTAATCATTCATGGTTTTTAAAATGAAATGAAAATTTCATCAAACAAAATACAAAAATAAAATTTCAAAATAACAAATTCATAAACTAGATAAATGAAAAAAATCTTTAAAATTTAAATACCTAAATAAAAAAATATTAAACATAACAAAGATAAACCAAGAAAGTTAAATGATTTTATTAAAATTAAATAAACTTAAATCTCTCTTAATAAAATCAAAACTATCAGTGGGAAGTGGTTTAGTGAAAATATCAGCAATTTGATACTCACTATTAACAAATTTTAAAGATATATCCCCTTTCTGGACATGATCTCTTAGAAAATGATGCCTTGTATTAATTTTATTAGTCCTAGAATGATTTATAGGATTTTTTGAAATATTAATAGCACTAGTATTATCATATAAAATAGGAATATGGTTGAATTCAATTCCAAAGTCCAGAAGTGTGTGTTTCATCCACAATACCTATGCACAAAAACTTCTAACAGATATATATTCTGCTTCAGTGGTTGATAATGAAACTAAATATTTCTTTTTACTAGACCATGAAACTAGGGACTTTCTTAAAAATTTACAAGTTCTTAGTGTGCTTTTTCTATCAAATATATACCCTCTGAAATCAATATATGAATATAAAATTGAAATAAAACCATAATTTTTTAGATAAAGTAGAGATAGAAAAGCAGTTCCTTTTACATATCTAAAAATCCTTTTAACAGTAATAAGATGATATTATTTCAGGTTTGATTGAAATCTTGCATAAAGGAAAACAAAAAACATGATATTTGGTCTACTCGTAGTAAGATATAGAAAACTACCTATCATACCTCTATATAACTTATTGTCAACTAGTTTTTTAGCTTCATCCAAATCATGTTTTACATTAGTACACATGGGAGTTTCATGAGACTTACTATTTTTAAGTCCAAAATATTTCAATAAATTGATAATATATTTACTTTGATTCAAAACATTCCCAAAATTCTTTTGATAAATTGTAGATTTAAGAAAGAAGTTTACTTCTCCAAACATACTCATTTCAAATTCCTTTTTCATAAATTCTGAAAAATCATTACAAAGATTTTGATTTATTGACCCATAAATAACATCATCTATATAGATTTGAACTAATCAAATATCAAAACAAGGGTTTTTCTTAAAAATAGTACGATCAACTAACCCTACTAAAAAATCATTTTTTAAAATAAAAGAACTCAATCTTTCATACCAAGCCCTTTGTGCTTGTTTAAGGCCATAAAGGGATTTAGTAAGTTTAAAAATAGAATTTGGTAGATGAGGGGTTTCAAAACATAGAGGTTTCTCAACATAAACTTCCACCACTAAATAATCAGTTGAAAATTCAAATTTGACATCTATCTGGTATAATTTAAAGTTCATATGATATGCATAGACCAAAAAGATTCTAATGGATTCAATCCTAGAAACTAGTGAAAAGGTTTCCTCATAGTTTATCCATTCCTCCTAGTTGTAACCCTTGGTAACTAGACGAGCCTTATTCCTAATAATTATACCTTGATCATCCTATTTATTTCTAAATACCCATTTAGTTCTTATCACTGGATGGTTTGAGCTCCTATCAACTAATTCTCAAACTTCATTCCTCTTAAATTGGTTTAACTCTTTCTACATTGCTATCATCCAACTCACATCATCTAAGGATTCTTCTATAGTCTTTGGTTCAAACTGGGATAAAAAGGCATAGAACTCAGCTAGGTTTCCTATATTTCTCTTAGTCCCAAATCCTTAATCTAGGTATCCTATAATATCCTCTAAAGGGTGGTCCTTTAAAGTTCTTGTCTATCTAGGTAAAACACTTTTAGGTCCTATAGTTTCAATTTATTCAGAACTGGATTGATTATGATCGTATTATAATTTAATTTCAAACATATCTTTAGAAGACTCAAATATTCAGTTATTAAAAGAATTAGTGACTTCATCTATTTGAATTTTTTTGTGATCAAATGGTAGTAGAAAAAGTTTGTTTAATACTAATTTTGGAGAAAAAATAATTGAATTTTAGATTCTCAAAATCTACTCTATGATCACTTCTTAATGAAATTATTTTGAAATATTTTTCATTTTGAACAGCCTTATAAAAACTCTCAAAAACAAAAAAAAATATTTACTTTTAAAATTTAATAAATAAACCCAGGAAAATATGGAAAAAATTTCAACCAAAACAAAAACATTGAATCTTCCGTCCAAGATTGCTACTCTAGAGGGTCCAAACAAATCTCAGTGGATGGGTTCTAAAGGTTTATATGTAGCAACATTGTTGATAGATTTGAAATATGAATTGTTTTATTTTCCTATTTGGCATACATCATAAGGAAAATATATTGCAATGACCAAGTCTCTTATTCCATATCCAGGATTCACTTATTTCGGTACTTAAAACAGTTAATTTTCTGTTCACATAAGGAAGTAAGGTCCAAAGTATAAATATTTTTTAGTTCTAGGTGCTCTAAACTTAAGTAGTTTATCTTTAAATGCAGAACAAGCATTTTTAGTGAAATCAACAAAATAACCATCATCATAAAGTTGAGAAATTTTTATCAAATTAAGATTCAACCCTTGTATGTAGAAAAATTTGTTAATCATGATTTACCTCAGATCTCCAACTAATCCAACTCCTATGATCTGGCCTTTAGCATTGTCTCGAAAGGTAACCAAGCCTCCATCTACTTTTGACAGGGTATAGAAATTTGAAGTCTCTACTCATGCACCTTTACTAGACACTATCCATATACCATATTTCAATTATTTCACTGTGAATTTTTACCTATAAAAATATAAAATAAAATCTTGTCTTAGTACTCAAATTCTCTTGGGTCTTGCAATGTTAGTGAGTAAAGATATGGGAAACCAGATCTGTTTAATCTTGCGAGAATCAAAATTGGATAAATATCTTGAAACATAATCATTTTTAATACTACTGATCTAAGTATTTTTCATACAATAGTTATTATCATAGTTTCCTCTAACACTACAATAAATAATAGGTAACCCTAGACATGTTGTAATTCTTGGAACAAGGAACAAATATTTTTCTATACAATTTGGATTTTTCACCATTACCAATACCATATCTTTCTTTTATGTGAATATTCTTTCCAAGAATATTGTTTAATTATTCTTATCACTTAGTAAATATGCTAGCATCACTTTTAAAGGATTCTACTTCAGCTTGAAACTCTTTAATTTTATGTTCATGCACTACGCAACTTGAGTCAAATTTGCTTAACTTTTCTTTTAATTATTTATGTTGTTTCAATTAGGAATATTTTTCACTAAGAAGGTCGTTATGATTATTCTTTAAAGATGTGTTCTTTTTCATCAAATATTCATATTTCACTCTAATTATAGAACAGTATTCAACTAATTTACCATTTGAGGAGTTTTTAGAATTAGAAGTAGAAGAATGGTAAGATTGTACCTCATCTTCCTTATCCATAAAGAACATGTTTACTTTATGATTTAATTGCTTTTTCAGAATCAGAAGTAGAAGAATGGTAAGATTGTACCTCATCTTCCTTATCCATAAAGAACATGTTTACTTTATGATTTAATTTCTCTATTTCTAAATCAGAACCTGAATAGCTTCTAGAGTCTTTATAAACACTCCATTTAGCCTTCATATTCTTCTTTCCTTTCTTCACATACTCTTATTTCATTTGGAGCTTCTTCTATTTCTTCTCTATTTTTCATTTTTCCTCCTTCATCTATGGTCAATCAAGTCTAATATGACCCATCTATTTTCATTCATAATACCTGGCCTCTTTTAGTGTGTGTCTATTCTTCTTGCAATCATTAAAAGACTTCTTGAAACCTTTCTTCCTTTTATAGAACTTATTGAAACTTCTAGCTAGGTGAGACAGTTCCTCTCCAGAGTTTGAACAACTTGAATCGTTTTGGGATATAGCATCCTCCTTTAGCTTCTTTTCAAATTTTTTACTATTAAATTTAAGTGAATTATTCTACTTCTTGATCATTCTACGATCTTTAACCCCATCTTTCATTTCATCCTCATACATTATCAATGTTCTGATCGATTCCTTTATTTGTAAACCTTTGATAGGAGTGGATTTTCATATAGTAGTAGAGATTCCATTCCATTTAGAGGGTAAGACTCTAATCACCTTTAACGCCTAATTTGGTTTTGGAATTAGAGTTCCTTGGGTAGCAACATTGTTGACTATTTCAGTCAATCTTATATTATTTTGAGTAATAATTTCTCCTTTATACATCCTGAAAGAATCAAAAATTAATTTTTCAATGGTCTACCTTAACTTTTTGACATAATTTATCCCTTAATAGGAAACTATAATTATCTATCACACTCATATACAGTAGCACACCGAGAGATATAATTGAATTCACTAGGACCAAGTCCATAAATGATTGCATTCATGGCTCATGAATTTATATCATACTCGTCTTCTTTGGTTGCATCTCGTCCTTCTGAATCTATTGTGGGTATTTCATTTAACTTAATCACCTTTATATAAAATTAATTGTAGACATTCTAGAAACCATAATTTTCTCCATTGAAATGTGGCACGCTGATCATTGGCATTCCTTCTTTGAGTTCGGCCATTGACATCTTTCTTCATAAAGACCTTTGGCTAAATCTTGCTAGATCTTAACAGGATTCTTCACAGAGCACTCCTCTGATACCAATTGGTGGTCGAAATAAACATAAAGACACAAGAGGGGGTGAATTTTTTCCTTTTAAAAAACACTTGAATAATTTAAAATCGATCCCACTTCATTATTTAGAAAGTGATATTGTTATCTTTCCTTCAAACAGATTAATCAATGGAATGATATAGAAAAGAACATAGAAATTTATAGTGGTTCAGGGCAAAAAGATCTTCCAGTCCACTCCACTAATGCTCTCTCCATGAGATTGATGATTTTTACTAAACATGTCCTTTTATCCAGGGACCACTATAATTAAGTATAGGAAATTGACACCTTACAATAAGGCTTTTACAGGGACTTAAGGTTCTTTTACAAGGAACCTCATAGATTAGTACAACAAGTTGGCACTTCAGAAGAACAAATAAGAGATAGAATTTTGAAACCCGGTCCAGATCACAATTTCCTATGCAACTAAAAAAAGAAATATCTTAAAAAGAATATAAGAAAGTATTCTCAGTATATTCCTCTTGAAGAAACTTTGGCTTTCTATAGAAAATGTTCATATGACACAGCAAAACAAACTTCTCACCAATATGAAATACACACAGCAGCAGATTACATCATATAGTCTTGAAAACAACTTTGATGAACTGAAGTAAATGGTTAATATATAGATACAGTAGCAGCAACAGCAACAAAAATAATCTCATAAAGTCCCAATGTGATTTTAATGAGATTCAACTTTTTTTAGAACTTCAAAGAAGCAAAGAGTTGTTTTAACTATATTCAGCCAGATTATTTTGTTGAGAATAAATACGAAAACTTAATTTAAACCTAGCAAAGAAGATCTGAAAATATTACCAAATAAATCGTGATTTTCAACATGATCAGTGCGTTTGAAATTTGAATTTAAAAGAAATGAGGGTATTTGTGAGCATCAAGATAAATGAAAAATTAATAAAAAAAATTATCAACATTTGTATGTACAACATCATCATGGTGTGACTTTCCCATGTCATGATGTAATGAGCCATCTACAGTGAAAATCAGTAAAGGGGTCACCCTGATCTCACTCCTACATTCACCCAAGCACCAGCAACAGCTCTCGGGCCTCTAAACACATCCAAAAACACCTCATAGGGTTGTTCCAACCTTTAAAATCTTGTTCCAAATCTCAATTCTTGAAACATCCCCTGATCAAGGATCAAAATTAAAATTTCTCTGACTTATCCCCAACCTGTAACAATGTGGTCCATTACACAGCAGACCTATGGTGACCCTTGCATGTAAATGAGAAAAATTTTGTTAAAATTCATAATTTGTGTTTTGAGATAAATATTTCAATGAGGTAGGTATAAATGTCATGGTGAGATGGAAAAGGTGGAAATGAATTGAATGTGCTTCATGGAGAAAATGCAATAAAGGACATTGAAAAGACATGATAAGTTTGGGTTCCATGGTAGTTGAAAAGAAACTCACATTAGCTAGTATTTTGAATCTTGATTGGGTAATATTTTCTATGTTCACTTGTCTAGGGGTCCAAGGCTTAAGTGTGGGAGAATTGATAAAAACATATATTTTCATTATGTTTACCTTCTAATTTGATGATTTTTCTCCCACAATTTTATTAATTTCAGGAAAATTAATGCATTTTTAGATACTTGGAGTAAATTTGGATTTAATGTGAAAAAGATTGATTTCTTGATTTTTAATTGTTTTATTCATTTTTTTGAGTTAATTGAATAAAGCCTACACTAAATGCTTATTTTTCACAATTTTCAGTTAAGTTCCAAAAGATTGAAATGCAATATGGGAAGAAGATTAATGTCAGGAAGTTGAACTGGACTGGAAACAAAATCTGGAAGCAAGTTGATGTTTGATGAACTTTTTATTCCATCGAAAGATGGGTTTAGCAAAAATATGAACTTTTAGAACTTACATGCATCTTCCACAAAATCTAGATACGGTAAAGAACGGAAGTATAAGTTTCAGAAGAAAAGTCTAGAAGATGGTTGAAGAATGGGAGTTGAAATTTTGGCAAGGTCATTTACCATACGCTTCTGCCAGAAAAATGTTACACATGAGCTGAATTGGAACAAAATCTAGATGTAGTAAAGAACTGAAGTATAAGTTTCCGAAGAAAAGTCCAGAGATGGTTGAAGAAAGGGAGTTGAAATTTTGGCAAGGTCATTTACTATATGCTTCTGCCAAAAAAATGTTACACATGAGCTGAATAGAAAGGGAGTTGAAATTTTGGCAAGGTCATTTACCATACGCTTATGCTATCAGTTGAACTTGAAAAATGTTTTTACATATGAAACATTTTTCTTGCGTATGAGATAATTTTATTATGTATCATCTCAAACTAGAATATTTTAAAGTAAAGTATCTTACATATCACATGAGATATACATTTTTCTTACATATGTGTGTTTTATGGAGAGGATGTTGCCTAAGGATTTTTCATTTTCCATTGGTTAATGCATAAGATATTCTTGGAATGGCAGAGGAGTTGCATAATCATTTTAAGGAAAACCAAACCATCGTCACAGGAGGGGGATTATCTAATCGTGAGCAGATCAGTAGAGAGGGCGGACCAGTGAATATTTTAGCAAGCAACAGTAGTGAAATGGAGATTTTTGTCTACTTAGCCATGTATGGATAAGACCTTTGTGTCAGTGACCTAGTGGAGACCGCGGAACCTCTTTTGGGTCTTTTCTAACTCTATTTTGATTTGTTGTTCATCCTATGGAAATAAAGTAGTTGTTCTCGTTTAAATTTCTTAAGCAAGGTCTTGTTATGTGTACAGTGAATTCAATTATAAATTTAGTTGTTTTGTGGTCATTGAGTAATTATATCACTTTCATAGGTGGAATAGCACTTGTACTAAGGTTTTAGTATGACTTCAAGTAGAATTAGGTATACACTTGCACATGAGCTTCAGCCTAGTTGGTGGGGTCTCTCTAAGTGCATCCACGACACCCAGGTTCGAAACCAGGTGTGGCATAATTTTTGGGGGTACTGTAGCAGTACTGTAGCAGGTACTGTAGCAATACCATGCGGTACTGTAGTAGGTACTGTAGCAGTTACTATAGCGGGTACTGTTTGGTACTGTAGCAGTCAGGACTATTCACCTTGGGCCACCGGTTTGGGCTTGGAGTCCTTAAGGCTTTCGGGTCACCCAAGCGTTCGGGTCAGTAAGGCTTTCGAGCCACCTTTAAGGCATTCATGCCACCTCAAGGCCTTCGGATCACCTCAAGCCCTTCAGGGCCACCTGACATGCAAATGCCCATACATATTCTATGAGGTACCAACTCCGGATGAGGATTCAAGAGCAGGGCGCATTCACCAGAGCGGGGCTACCGGATTTGGAAGAATGAGATTATGGCATTATCATAGGTATCAAACCTATGCATCTCTACACAAAACAGTTAGTCGAACAACCATGCAAAGGTGGAGAGCTGATCACGATGCAGATGCTGGGGAGGAGCGGTTTCAAGTAGTCACAATCTGTATGATTTCCTTAAAACCTATGGGTTATGTAATGTCTCCAAAGCCTCCAGACAATGTATCTCTAAAGCATACGGACCTTGAAAGGGTTCTCCATCATCCCTTGAAAGGAGGGTTATCAAAAACCAATAAAAAAGAAGGCATTCGAGTCATTCAGACAAGTATACACTTTAAGGTTTTAAAGTGTAAATTGGGGAATTCAAATAGGAGAATCTTTTGTAGACAATGAAGAAGGCGGTGTTCCAAGGTCAATACTAGTTCATATATGTTGTCCTAAATCTGTTCACTCAATTTCTCAGTCAATTCATCCATGTCTTTATAATTTTCATTTACTTGCTTTTGTTTTTCATGATTTTCATAAAATCGTTAAGGTGTGTGCAACCTCCACATGAGAAAATCTTAGGAAATGCTATATTGCATTTCTAGGGAAGAATTTATTGAAATGGATTCACGACAAAATCACTCCTTCAAGAGCATAGTCCTAACATGGGCCACTAGACAGAGTCATCATGGCTAGTGAAGTACTCATACCTAAATTTCTCACCTAACAACCCAAGGTTTCTCATGACATATAAATGGAGGTGAGCAATACAATTCAAGATATATCAATATAACAATAATAATCAACAATCATAACTCACCCTCGCCTTCGAACGCCCTTCATAGAAGCATCCTCTTTTCATAATAACATCAATGACATAATAACAATAGCTCTTTATAATCAATCCATCAACTTAGCATTTCACACTACGCTACCATTTTCACAAAAATAATACAAGGGGCTCACTTCAAAGGGTAGCAAAACAAACAAAATCAATGATATCCCTAAAATATGCCTTAAAGGCAATAAACTTCGAAAAACCCCAAATTTTAAGAGAAGTCACACAAATGAGGTTGCTAACAAAATATGTCAAGCTCAAAGTGACTAAATGCGCCCTTAAACATTGGAAACTTTATTAAAAACTTTATATTAAATCTTTATAAATCATAAGAAACCATTCCATGAAACACTCATTGTTCCAAGTCTAAAGGAAAATGAACGGAGTCACCTACCAAACTCAAAAGTAAACAGAGTGCGGAAGTCGTATTTCACCTTGAGATGGCAAGAGAAACCTTTAATGGGCTATTACAAACCCTAAAAATAGAAATGCCTAAAATCAATCCAACATGAAACCCGCTCCGGAGGATGGTCGATGTGGATAGATTGGGGAAGAAATGGGAGGAGATCCCATTAAAATCAGATCCCATGAATTAAAAATAGTAAGGGTTTTTTTTTTTCAAATATGCACGGTAAGTTGAACCGGCTGGGAGCCCATGCAGGTTACCCGTGCAACCTACTGCCTCTTCAGAGGTCATACTGTAGGAGCCCATGCAAATTTTGCACACCCGTGCATGCTACCCGTACAACTCACTGCCTCCTTGGGCGCTCATTCAAAGAGCCCATGCCAATCATGCACACTCATGTAGCTTGTCCATGCAACTCAAAAACACTTCCATTAATATACATGCACCAATGTTCATTCACACCTTCGTGACCCATCCATCGGCTTCGAGCTAATGCGGGCCTCATGCTCGAGCACAGCCAGAGCAGGGGCCCGTGTTTTCAAGACCATCTCCTCATACTCGGCCTCGGGATTTGAGAGTGCGACAATGGCGCCCCCCGCACCGATTGACGCCTCCCTCCCGTGCACTACGATTGTTCTTATCACAATGTTGAGGTCAAACGTCTGGCTGCATGACAGGAAGCCAATGCAGCCCGAGTACACCCCCCGTGAGCACCCTTCAACACAATCGAGAAGCTCCACGGACCGTCTCTTTGGCGCACCCGTCATCGATCCACCAGGGAAAGCTGCCTTGATGCAGTCCACCGCGCTGACCTCTGATCCCTTCCTCCCTTGAACTGTACTCACCATTGTGTGAACCGTTGCATAGGATTCGACCTCCATGAGGCGGGGCACGTGGACTGACCCAGGCTTGCAAACACGACCCAGGTCGTTTCTCAGAAGATCAACGATCATCAAATTCTCAGCTTGATCCTTCTCACTAGAAATCGAAAGACAAAAAAACATGTTTCATCAAATCAAGCATCTCGAAATGCAGAAGAAAAGTGAGATTACCTGTATTGCAGCTGAAATTTGAGTTGCTCATCTTCCACCTCAGTGGACCCGCGAGCTACTGTTCCCTTTATGGGCCTGGCTTCCAAGATGCCGTTTTTATCAAGCTGCAGGAACCTTTCCGGAGAAGAACAACAGATGCATAGATCTTCATTTGAAAAATTAAGCCATGCAGCATATGGTGCAGGATTCTCCTCCCTCAGCTTCAGGTAAAGGCCCAGAAAATCTCTGGACCCTAATTTTCTTCTCATCTGGGTAGTCAGACATAGCTCATAGCTTTCCCCTTCTCTGATAGATGATAGACATCTTTCAATGTCATCTATGTACTGCTCTCTGGATTTATCAGCAACAAAGCCAGCCATTGAGGGATTGAAGATCAAGGGCTGTGAAAAACCCAATGCTGGCTTTTCTGGTTCAGAAACCTTCATTTCAATGAGTTTCAGCTCGATAGCATCCAACCATGGTGAAGAACTGGTTCTTCCATCGTCCACTGACATGATATAAACATCATCAAGGCGATGATCAACCACAACAAAATTGTCCACAAAGAAAAGACAAGCATCGGGAACCCTAGATTTGTGGCGATTGGATGCCATTCCGCATTCAGCTTTAAGATCATACCTGAATTGCGATGATAGTAGCAAGAATGAAATTAACACAATAACAAGAAGAAACCCTAAACATGCAAGGCCAGATTATCAGACTGGAATGACCAAAAACACCTGCAAGAGGCAATCTTACTGAGATGGAATAAGAAATCCTCACATACCCCATGTAGCCAATAAAACCACCATAAAACTCAAAAGGCAGCCCGTCATATTCTTTTTCATTGTAGCAAAATGACTGAAGCTCCTGATACCAAACATAAGTGTTAAACATTAACCAACTGAGATCCACAATGATACAAAATTTCACTCTCAAAGACAAAACCAAACCAAACATGATATGAGGTAGTATGATAATCAAAGATACAACAGAACCAGAAAGATTCGGCAAATAAAACCACAATGAATACCTTGTTTAAAAATTCAAAAAACCCATCTTTCAAATATGTATTTTTTATTGAACCCTGAGAATCCATAATTGATAAATAACCTCCACCTTTACCACTGAAAACACACAAAAATGGGGGGAAACACATCAGTTGTGCACAAAAGATCTCAAGAAACTATCTGACGGACAAATTCTACAACTACCTTTCATCAGACAATCTGAATGTTAATTGCTTCCAAAGAGATCCACCTCTACCCCCCATAAATGAAAAGCGTGCTCTTCCCTGCATATAAATAATAAACAAGATAAGAGAAATATTGCATACAGTAAAAAAACAATCAAGGTAATACAACAAAGAGAACAGAAGAATGAATATTCTAGTTTATTGGATTAATTAGTGAAAGATTTTTAGAGAAAAACCAATGGGCTTCCCCAATCGGACAAGCTTTTCAAGAAATTTGATCTAATCACAAACATCTACAAAAACGTATAATATTATGGCACCACTACTACACAGTGTTTCATGTTCTGACCCTGTGAGAACTGCCCTAAGGCCACAAAATTCAAAATGGATTCCCTACAGGTTAGCTCCTTAAAAATTGGGGTTTCAAACCAAATAACGGGCATGTACATATATGGGTGGCATCAAAACTGAAAAAGGACTCATAATTTGAGAATTTACCCCCATATAAAAAACTCTCATTATTAAATATCGTATTCAAGAATGCAGCTTTTGACTTCATGATTCCAAGAGAAAGTGCATTCAAAGACACGAGATAAAAGGCTCACATGTAACATTAATGCAAAAATGAGCACAGCTTAAAAAACGCAGTTCATTCGATGTAATTACAAACAAAAGATAACAACACTTGTGCCAGAACCTCAAGAAATACCCTAATTGAAATTCTTCAGAATTATCATGAAAGTGATGCCTATGAAAACAAGACCTGCTTCAGTTTGAAATCAAATCATCAACCACTTGAACAAATCTACTTAAAAGAGACACCTAATATCCCTCCGTAGAATATATGGAAAGTATGGATCTGATTTGGTTTACATAAAACATGTCATCCTCTGGGTATATATTCTTTGTACATCACAAACAGGATGGATTGTAAAACTCAAGGACCCCAAACTTTGAATGGGTCAAAATCAGGTGAACCATGGCACAGTAGACAAAATGGACAAAATCCTTTTATAATTTTTTTGCTTCTTTTTTTCATTTTTCTTTCTTTCATTATTTCTATTTTTTTTTTGGGGGGGGGGGCATGGAACCATCCAATATCTAGAGAGAAACTACAAGTTCTACCAAATTTGAATCAAGCTGTGATAGTTGCTTGATAGGCGTCCAAGTGGGAGATAAAGAAAACAGAAGATTTCTATTACAACCGGCAGAATTACAGAACAGCTGTGGATGAAGAAGAAGAATGAGGAAGAACTCCCTAGAAGGCGCCGCTCCCAAAGACGAGGCCTAACCCTCGGATCAGCAGCAGCTGATAACTCCCAAATACAATCCCCTCCCCCATAAAGCCCACAACTCCCTTACTTATGGACTCCACTGGAACCTTCTAGACAACCCCCCCCCTCCCAACAACTTCCTAACAAACTAACAGGGCATTTACATACTTGCCCCTGGCAATTAAAAGAAACCCCCATCCCACAATATTATCACCCATATACCTATCAATAGTTGTCCCACGCATTCTAACCGCACCAACTGCCCAGCAACAGTAGCATCCCAGCACCAGCATCCCATATTCCTATCAAGCTCACTACCACGGCAAAGCTCTCCTGAGAAGTATTTAACACAGCAACACACCGAAAGACTCAACTTAAAACCCCTATTACGCTAACACAGTGGACAAGGTCTCTTTTGGTTTATCAAAAGAAAAACGATATAAAAACAGAAAAAAAGAAGCAGAGCTTTCAAAGGTTGTGCTGAATGCTTCTTAGGAATCATAGGCAAACCTTTTCTGTCGAGGAACTGTCAAGCCAAAAGGTGTTCTGAGCTTTGTAGTCCCCAAACAATTCGCAGAATATATTCTTTGCTCCACCAGCTCGAATGGCCAAGCTATCAAATTTCCTCCAGTTCAACCTCAAAAATTTAGCACCCAGTGGTCTACAAGAAAGATCTACCACAATCTAAGCTTTGACATCAGATCCATCAATTTGACTACACAAAGCTGTCTATAATGGTGAACAGCATGGTTAATAAATAACACATACTACTCTAGAGAATCACAAGGTGACTTGCATCAACACAAACACAAAATCCTGACCATAGGAATACAAATTTTACTCATATTGGCTTTGAGTCCCATGTATCTAAGAGTAGTGTTCCATCCAAGAGCAAAGAATCCATAAATTATAATGTTGACTAAATAGAAGTTTGGGTCTTGGATGGGATCTCGTTTATATGAATGAATAAGAGTGCATAGAATTTTAATCCAATGGTAAAAAATGCATATCAATCTTAAATGAGTTCTACACGAGTTGGCTCCTATAATAAAACTTATTTCAAGGGCTAAGGCATGCATTGTCCTATAGATTACACACAAAATTACTTGAACACTACTGAAAATGTCATATGACCTCAGTGAAGCTAAACTAGAAAGCACCAACATGGATACCAATACAATATGATTTGTGCCCCATATCAATCTTAAAGAGTTCTACACGAGTTGGCTCCTATAATAAAACTTATTTCAAGGGCTAAGGCATGCATTGTCCTATAGATTACACACAAAATTACTTGAACACTACTGAAAATGTCATATGACCTCAGTGAAGCTAAACTAGAAAGCACCAACATGGATACCAATACAATATGATTTGTGCCCCATATGATGGTATAACAATTTTCTAAAACTAATAAAGTTAGGGTGCATCTTATACACACGCAAGCACGCATGTGTGCACACAAAGAAAAAATAAGAAATAAACAAATAATTATTAATCAATATGAACTAAATAACCCATACAAATTAACTAGCAAATTAGGAAACAAAAAACATGCCCTTAAAAATTTTCAATTTCTTTCCCCCCAAATTTGAATATGCTTAAACATGCTTACGGTTTTTACACTCTTGAAAAGTTAATTTCTTGAAAGAGATTACCTTTTAAGAGCTCAACTTAGTAGATTTAGCACAACATTCGAAGAAAAAAGAAGTCACGGCCCAAAAAGGTATGACAACCAGCATTCATTGGTAGCCATGATTACATGGCAACATATTAAATTACAACCCATGATGACAAAGGATCACGCCAATGGCATTGAAAATAACAGCAAACATATAGTAAATTTTAATTTAGTTATTTATTGGAAAAGAAATATTAATGAAGCTCTGGTTTACCAGCATTATGAATCTTCAGGTTGCTTATGGATCGTTGTGAGCGGATACCAAGCCAATAATCCATAGTAATCTCTCTAAAATTCTTGAAAATTTGTCTTCCATGGCAGGTCGCAATACTCTCAGGATGAAACTGAAGGGGGACAAAACACAAGCACAATGAATAGAAAAAGAAGAACTCCCAAATTATAGGATTCGCTTCCTGGAATGAAATGGAATGGATTTTAAAGGGAAATGTTCTACTTTCAATATGATACATTATTTCACTGTTATATCATACATCAAATGAATTAAAATATTGAAATGAGTATTCCAGCCATAAATAAGGAAAGCAAAATTCCTACATTTTAATTCCTTTCGAATTGTGAACGAAAATAATCAAGAATAGAACCATTAAAACGAATGTGATTTTTACCTGTTACATTTCACGAAAAATGAAATACACAAACACAAGAATGAGGGTGAACCAACACACCTGCAAACCATAATGAGGCCTAGTAGAGTGCATGATGCCCATCAAAACTTCTCTGCTCTGCTTTCCTTTGGAATGGGAAGAAACCCATGAATTTCCATTTGTTGGATGTTTTGAAAATGAATGGTCAGCAATATTCTGGTTAATCTCGCTCTCACATGTACAGGGGATAAATTCAGAGTGCTGAGTATTAAGAAAAGGAAGTGCATCACTGGTTGTAGTCCATGCAATAGGTAGAAGTTTACTTGGAAGCGATTCCGCATCAATGACAAGGGAATGATATCGCACCACCTGGAGTAAATAAGGAGTCAAACAACCGCAAGTTGAAGATAAAATAAATTGCATTTGATTTTTCATGATTGTTGATTGCAGCTAAGCAAATTATTTCCTTGTTCAATTTCACTTGCACTTGACAAAGCATCAGACCTTAAACCCAGAATTTCTTCCAGAAGGAACATTACTGAAAATTCTGCAACTGCTATGCTTGATTTCACTGCAAAAAAGTTCACTTTTTAAAAAACAAATGCAAACAAAAACACAATACATTATCCATGTTATTGGAAACAAATGTTCCATATCAAAGGAATAAATTATTTACAAGAGACCCTTCAATTAAAATTTAACATACCTCAAGCGTCCATGAACAGGTTCAGGTGCATGGATAATACGAGCACCATGCACATATCCTAAAGCCTGTAAATTTTAAGGAATTCCGGTCAACTTTTAAGACAAAGTGAACTCAGCATCCTCAACCCTTTGAAAACACAAGGATAACTATAAACAGAAATTACATAGAAACATCCGAACAAAAATCTAAAAGAAATTTGAGTGTCGAATACCTGGTGTCCAAGGCAAACACCCAAAATAGGTATATCCTTGCACTCGAGCAGCAGCTGAAGACAAATTCCTAAAAGATTTGAGAATAGAAAAGGATTGCATGACAACGGTTAAGGTGATGAGTAACTAAAACATAGATATAAAATGGCATCACATGAATGAAGGTATCTACAATCCCTGTATGCCTGTAAAATTTAGCCCTGGTGCATGGGCCAATAGAGAAGCAAGAAAGGCAGTCCTTTCAATTAAAAATTAAATCAGTGAGACTTAAGAAATCTATGTGATAGAAACTTCAGTGAAACAAGAACCAAAGAAACCTGCCTAAGCATTATCTAGGCTTCATAAGCCTGCAACAAAATATTAATCTGATAAAACGAATATTGTTTTATTTATTTTTCCAAAACCACTATTCACAAAATATATTAATTGTTATGGATAAAGCCTTTTTTCCATAGAAAAATGCAATTGCTACTCATATGTTTATGTTTAGTCAAAATGTACATACAAGTTGCAGCTTTTACCCTGATGCATAGGCACATAGGGAATGATGGAAGATGGTTCTTTTAAATAAAAGTTGGTGCAACACTAGGAAAAAATACACCCATACCTAAACGCGATAAAAGGCAGGGGCAATGAAGTCTATTTGATTGCGATGTAGGGGAAACTAGGATCAGAGAACCCTACCTCAGCACTATATAGGTTTATGTTGCCTACAAAAGATGTTAATTTTAATGGATGACAAATGTTCATAGAAAAATGAAAATGTCACACTTAAATGTCTATGTTTGGCCAAAAGGAAAATAGAAATTGCAGCTTTTTTACTTTCTCTGCACATAACCGAATCAATAGTTTCAACGCTCAGTAACATGGGTTCAAACATCCAAGTGATACGAAATAACATCAATGATAATTTTAATACAGCAAAGCACAAAAACACACATTGATAATAAATTAAGTTCATGATCAGAGTTTTGGCCCTAGATGGCACTCTATCTAGGATGAAAGAACACAACATAATAAACTCCACACGTATGAGTAACAACAGAAGGCTGATTTAGTAAAGTATGTATCATCAGCAGATGTAAATGCAAGGAAACTGTTATGTTGGGTTCAAGACTAAACATTCCATCAAAAGCAGTCTAATAAAAAGAGAGACATGTAACAGCTAATGTTGATCAAGTCCCACGAAACAAGATATCCCATCATGGATAATTACATGAATGATAAGTGGGGTTGCATGCCAATTGTGACCAGTAACAGGTTAGTCAGACACTAAACCTATAAGCAAACTATCAGGACACGGTTTTGCAATTCTTATCAAAATAAAATTAGTAGTAAACAAAAAACTATGTACAGCCCATTCTTGTGTCTAACCTACATCAGCTGCACAGGTTGGTGAACCAGGACCAGGCGATATTACAATATTATCGAAGGCTTTACACTTGTACAAGTAATAAAGAGTATCTTCCCATGTCCACTGATCATTGCGCACCACTATAGGAGGAACTGTAAAATGGATAACAGAGCAAAATCTAAACATGTCAGAACAAGATATTGACAAATCAACTGCACATAATTTTTCTAATACATAAGAAAAAGCATAGGAAGCCATCATTTTCTAGCAGTAAATTCATGGGAGTATAAATACCAAAAGTTAACGAGAAAAAACAAAAAATGTGCTAGAATGCAACATACAATACATACAATACATAACATACTAGCACATGCCAAAAATGGATGGAGGAAAATACTTGTACATAAGCCCAAATTAATATCACAAGGTGCCCATCACACTAATTCTGTCACCAGTCAAAAAAATTATCATTCGTTCCAAACCTTGGTATGGAACAGTTATCCATTTTGGTCCTTTCTAACCATATTTACGCATATTAATAGAATTATTTTGTTTTTCAATATTTCCACTTCCTCTTGGCACTCTTTACCGTGAAAAAAGATGAGGGGATTTTGATGTATGTTAAGGGAAGTGTCTATAAAGAGAATAAGCAACACTCATAGAAGAAGAAACACCAAAGGTCTGACAGGAAAAGAAATGCACAAACACCAGGTGGGAGAATATGAAATGCAGGGAGGTACAAGAAGCTTACTGCCATTGGTCATGCATAACTCCTGGTAAATATTATAAGTGTAACTATCATAATTGTCAATTAACAGTGTCCTCACAAATTTTATCTTGCAACTAGCTGGTTCCAACTGCTTCTTCCCTATACACAATCCTTCCAACTTTTGAGGCATCAAATGACTAGAAATAGCAATCTGTTTAACACCATGCCTACAGACCATAAAATCTGAGTTCTTGTTCAAGTATGCAAACCCTACAAAAGGTTTGTAAAGCGATGCCCTCCTTTTTACATGTTGGAAATTCTCAGAACATTGGAATGTAGTTTCCCTCAAGCAAGCCAATGAAGACAAAGATAAGCTCATTCTTTCCAAGTGGAGAGTGACTTCACTAAACCTGCAAAAGAATGACAAAATTTCAACTGCAAAAAATATGAAAAGAATAAATAATGATTTAATACAATCCTACAATCCCTTTTGCTTGGCCCAATGAGGATTTCATTTAGCACTGATCTATGCAAACTCTGAGCTAACTTGGGTATTGAGTAACAAAATAGAGACGGTCATTGGTTCATTCCGAACGTTTTCCTCAAGGTTGTTCTGCGATTGAGATTCACAATACTTAATATCCCCGCTACAAATATAGGCATTCTATAAAATTTTGCAGTAGGCAGTTGATGCCACTACCTTGGCCCAATGAGGATTTCATTTAGCACTGATCTATGCAAACTCTGAGCTAACTTGGGTATTGAGTAACAAAATAGAGACGGTCATTGGTTCATTCCGAATGTTTTCCTCAAGGTTGTTCTGCGATTGAGATTCACAATACTTAATATCCCCGCTACAAATATAGGCATTCTATACAATTTTGCAGTAGGCAGTTGATGCCACTACGGTACAAGACTGGCAATATATCGCTCAGCATTCCTTTCAATTTTTGTATGAAGTACTAATCCCTTGAATTCTTTGGCCTTATGTTGTGTGTGAATTTGCAGTGAATACGTGAATTCCAAAATAAAAAAATATAATAATGATAATGTTTTACAGAACAAAGGTCATATATTTCCAATAAAAGGAATCAAACTATGAGTGAAAATCCCACATGAAAAGGCAACAACCACAAAGGCAAATCAAAATGGAAGAAAGACAAATATTGATACAAGAAAAAGCCTATAAATTTGCATCTAATCAAAGCCAGACAAGACAGCCTGCTTAGATAATAAAATGAGAAAATGGATGGATACCAGAGAATCCAACAGAGACTAAAACCGCAAAGCCAGCTAAAATTACAATATTCATCAACAAACAGATAATGAGAAAGAAGAGGTGATCCGGAAGGCAGCGCCGGTGCCAACGAACATGTCATAGGAAAGCAAAGCACCTTGGAATTTGTCCTGGGGAAATTGTTACTAGGCAGTGTTTGATTTTGTTGTGAGTTTTTTTTTTAATTTTTTTTTCAAATTTTAGTCCCCTAACTTTTTTCAATTTTTTTCAATCATAAAAACCAAAAAAAAACTTTAAAAAGTGATTACTACAATGATGATCGATGAAAAAGTGACATTATAGTGTTTAGTATGCAATGTAAAGTTATGATTAGATATTAGGTAAAGAAAAAAAGGTAATGTTTGGTATACATCAACTTTAAAGATAATGTTATGTCAAATAACAAAAATGTCTTTTAATAAAACATGAACATGTAAATTGATATAAAATAATTAATTAAAAAAGTAATTATCATATAAAAATAGATGCAGGGTGTTGAAAATTGATCGCATTTAATGACAGGTTTAACCTTATATTCATCACCTTTGCTATTTTTAAATATTGAAGTAAATATATTTTTAGCATTTTATAAATATTTTACATTGCAATACATTGCAAAAGATAGAGGGGACTAAAATTTAAAAAAACAAAAATTGAAAAAAAAAACTCAAAACAAAATCAAACATTGCCCAACAACAATTTCCTCTAGCCAAATTCCAAGAAACCCCTGCTTTCTGAAGACACGTTTGTTGGCACCGGCATTGCCTTCCGAAACACCTCTTCTTTCCCATGATCCGTTTTCTAGCGTCATCGCCAACCCAACAACCCACATGCGGACTCCACTTTTACTTTTATTCCTCCCCGCTTAAACACATCGTGCGCCATACACATAGCACGATGAATATTGTGATTATAGTTGACTTTGTAGTTTCGGTCTCAGCTGGATTTTCTGGTATGCATCCATTTCCTCAATTTATTAACTAAGCGACCTGTCTTGTCTGGATTAGGTTAGATGCAAATCCGTAGGCCTTTTCTTGTATCCATACTTGTCTTTGTTCCATTTTGACTTGCCCTCATGTGTGTTGCCTTTTAATGTAGGATTTTCACTCATAGTCGATTTCTTTTGTTGGAAATTGATGGTCTTTGTTCTGTAAAACATTACCATTATTATATTTTATTTATCGCTATTTTTCATTTTGAAATTCATGTGTTTCATGCAAACCCGCACACGAGCATAAGACCAAAAAATCAAGAGTTCAGCACTTCCTACAGAAAATTGAAAGGAAAAGTTGAGCGATATGTTGCAATTTGTGTACCATAGTGGCTCGCATCAACTACTGCAGAATTGTACAGAATGCCTATCTTTGTAGTGGGGGTATCAAGTATTGTGAATCTTAATAGGAGAACAACCATAAGTAACGCGTCAGGAATGAATGATTGTCACTATTTTGTTACTCTATACAAAAGTTAGCCCACGGTTCGTATAGATAAGTGTTAAATGAATCATCATTGGACTAGGCAGAGGGGATTGTCGGATTGTATTATATTATTATTTATTCTTTCATATTTTTTGCAGTTGAAATAGTGTCATTCTTCTGCAGGTTTAGTAAAGTCACTCTCCCTTGGGAAGAAATGAACTTATCTTTGTCTTCGTTAGCTTGCTCGAGGGAAACTGCGTTCTATTGTTCTGAGAACTTCCAACATGTAAAAGGAGGGCGTCACTTTACAAACATTTTGTAGAGTTTGCATACTTGAACAAGAACTCAGATTTTATGGTTTGCGGGCATGGTGTTAAAAAGATTGCAATATCTAGTCATTTGATACCTCAAAGGTTGGAACAATTGTGTACAAGGGATAAGCAGTTGGAACCAGCTAGTTGCAAGTTGAAATTCGTGTAGACAGTATTGATTGACAATTATGACAGTTGCATTGAAAATATTTACCAGGAGTTTTGTCTAGCCAATGTAAGTAAGCTTCTCCCATCTGGTGTTTGTGCATTTCTTTTCCCATTGGACCTTTAGTGTTTCTTCTTGTATGAGTGTTGCATATTCTCTTTGTAGACAGTTCCCTCAATATACATTGAAATCCCTTCATCTTCTTTCAAGGAAAAAAGAGTGCCACAAGGAGTGAAAATATTGATACACCCGATAATTTCATTAATAGAGAGAACCGAAATAAATAATGGTTTTGTACCAAGGCTTGGAACAGATGATAAATTTATGATCAGTGACAGAATTAGTGTAATGCAATCCTTAAATTTGAGCTTATATGCAATTGTTTTCCTCCCTCCATTTTTTGCATTTGCTTGGTGTGATGATGGTTTCAACTTCTGTCGTTTGCGGCCATAAATATGTTATTTACTGTATGTTGAATTGCAGAAGAAATGTTTGGGTGCTGTAGGTAATTGTTGGCATAATTACAATCTCTATTCTTAAGTTCAGTGGGTAGCTGCATCGCCCATTGCAGAAGTAAGAATACAAGGCTGCACATTTTAGCAAATTTTGTGCTTTTTCTCCTTAACTTTAGGCATTTGTACTCTCATCACTTTACTGCTAGAAAATGATGGAATACTATTCTTTTTCTTATGTATTAGAAAATTTATGTGCAGTTAATTTGCCAATATCTTGTTCTGACGCATTTAGGTTTTGCACTGTTATCCATTTTACAGCTCCTCCTGTAGTAATGCTCAATGATCAGTGGACATAAGAAGACACTCATTATTACTTGTATGAGAGTAAAGATAACATTATAATATCGCCTGGTCCCGGTTCACGAACATGTTCAACCGGTGTAGGTTAGACACAGGAATGGGTTGTACATAGTTGTTTGCAACTACTGATTTTATATCAATAAGAACTGCAAAATTGTGCCCCGATAACTTGCTTATAGGTTTAGTGTTTGACTAACCTGTTAGTAGTTGTTAAACCCTCTTTTGTATTATTATGGGTATTTCCGAGTCCCACATCAGAACACTCCCTTGTACATTCCGCATTTTCATTCTATAAAAGAAGAGCCTCACCTCACCTTGAAGGTAAGTGGGTTTCCCCATTCTACATGGTATCAGAGGGATTTTTATCCCGAACCCTCCCTCCTCTGCGGCTTCCCGGCGTCCTCCCGGCCCCGCCTCTCTCCCTGCTGCCCTAGCCATTCCCGGCAGGCCCCCCCCCCTCCTATCCCGGCGCAGCTCTCTTGCCCGGCTCCTCTCCGGCCTGGCCATTCCCGGCGGACCTCCCTCCCAGCGGCGCTCCCGGCCAACCCCACCGTGCGCGCGCCCAGCCCCTGCGGCTCACCTCCCGACGGCCCTCCATCCTCCCGGCGCGGTTCTTCCCGTCGACGTCCAAGCCCCGACGGCCTCCCGCGCCTCCCGCCGCTCCCGGCGCCTCCCGCTGCTCCCGGCGCCTCCCGCTGCTCCCGCGCGCTCCCGGCTCCCCGGCGTCTCCGGCTCGCCCCGACGTCCCGGCTCCCAGGCTCCCCGGCGTCCCGGCTCCCCGGCTCCCGGCGCCTCGCTGCGGCGCCTCCCACCCAGGCGCCTCACCCTCGGCGACTCGCCCTGGCGCCCCGCCCTCGACGTCCCGCTCTCGGCGACTCGCCCCGCTTCGCTCCCAGCAACCCCCGCCCGGCGCCTCCCGCAGCTCCAGCGCCTCCCGCTGCCCCGCGCCTCCCGAGCGCCCCCGCTCCTCTCGCCCTGCGCCCCCCCCCCCCTCCCTTTCCGCCGCCTTCCCCCTAGCACGCGCCCTCGACCTCTGTCCCGGCGGACCCTCCCGGCAGAGCGCCCTTCTCCCGGCGGCCCGCCCTCATCCCGGCAGAGCGCCCTCGTTCCGGCGGCCCTTCCAGCACGCGCACGTCCTGCGCCCGATCATCCCGCCGGCCCGCTGCCTCAGCTCCCGACGCTTCCATGGCGGACTCCTCGGGACGTGGTCGTGCTTCACGTCGTCCACGTCCCTTCTGTCACCATTGTGGCAAGTTTGGCCACCTGATCGCCCGATGTTGGGTCATGCATGGCCGACCATCTCAGCACCTGCGGCAGGGACAGCCCGCGGTCCGGGACGTGCCCTCGACTGTCGCCTCTCTTTTCCCGTCTCTGGCCCTGTCTATGGCCGACCTCAGGCGGCCTCATGATCCACCGGCCTCTGTCCGCCCCGCTCCCTCCTCGGCTTCTCTGGCCCGTACTGTTTGTCCCACTGCCTTGGTCAGCCATTGCTCCCCTGCATGGCTGCTGGACTCAGGTGCCTCCGACCACCTCACTGGTGATGCTGGTATGTTGACGTCTTACTGCCCATATGCCGGTTCTTCAGCCATCACCGTCGCTGATGGGTCCACTATCCCCATAGCGGGCTTCGGCGCATGCTCCCTGACTCCTTCGATACACCTACCCTCTGTGGCACATGTGCCCCGCAGTCCCTTTAATCTGCTTTCCATCAGTAAACTGACTAAGGATTATAACTGTGCGGCCATATTTACCTCTTCTGGTGTTGTGTTTCAGGAGCAGACTACGAACCGGGAACTTGGTCGAGGCCGGCTTCGAGACGGGGTCTACATGTTCGAGGGGCCAGCACCCATTGCTTGCACGTCTACCTCTTCTCGGGCACTTGATCTTCATTCCCGATTAGGGCACCCGCCTGCATCCACCATTCATCAGATGTTTCCGGACTTCAGTAGGACTCCTACTTTTCATTGTGAGTCATGCTCTTTTGCAAAACATCATCGCTCTTCCTACATTCCTCGCACGGATACACGGGCCTCCCACCCCTTTGCTCTGGTTCATTCCGATGTTTGGGGCCCGTGTACCGTTCCGAGTCACTTGGGCTATAAATACTATATCTCCTTCATTGATGACTATTCGCGAATGACGTGGCTTTACCTTCTTCGGGAACGCTCCGAAGTGTTTTCCACCTTCCAAACCTTTTTTAATGAAATTAAGAATCGTTTTTCTATCTCGGTCAAATGTCTCCGCTCAGATAATGGGCGCGAGTATCTCTCCACTTCTTTTCGGCAGTTTCTCCAGACGAATGGCATCCTTCATCAGACCTCCTGTCCTGATACACCCCAGCAGAACGGCGTGGCCGAGCGGAATATTCTAGAGACTGCCCGTGCCCTCATCTTCCACCGACAGGTGCCTCTGCTCTTTTGGGGCGATGCCATTCTCACTGCTACCTACCTCCTCAATCGCCTTCCTTCTTCTATCCTTAAGGGGGAGACTCCCTTTCGGGCTCTTTTCCCCACTCTCCCTCTTCATTCCCTCCCTCTTCGAGTGTTTGGCTGCTTGTGTTATGTTCGTGACACTCGCCCTGGCCGCACCAAACTCTCTCCCAAATCTCTCCGCTGCATATTTCTCGGTTATTCCCGCACTCAGCGCGGATACCGCTGCTTCTCCCCGGACCTTCGCCGGTATGTCATCTCCGCAGATGTCTCCTTTGTGGAAAGTTCTCCATTCTCCTTTCCCTCTCCTCCTCCTGACTCTACCATTGATGACTGTCTTCCCCTCATCATCCAGCCTCTTTCGGATTTGCCTCCTCCTACCTCTCCTCCTCCTGACCCTGTCCTCGATGATTGTCCTCCTCTCCTCATCCATCCTCCACCGGCGTCAACCCCTGTTGACACGCATTTTGGTCAGGTCTACTCCCGCCGTCCTTCGACTGCATTCCCCGTTCCGGCCAGTGACACTGATGCTCCCGCTTCGTCCGCTGCTCATGCTCCGCCACCCGCGGACTTGCCCATTGCCCTACGGAAAGGTACTCGCTCCTGCCAAAGTACTCCTCTATTTGCATCTTCTTACAGGGGTTTGTCCGCTCTGGAGACGGTTTCTATACCTCGCACAGTTGGTGAGGCCAAATCGCACCCCGAGTGGCTCGCAGCCATGCGGGATGAATTGCAGGCTCTGGAGGAAAACCATACTTGGAATCTTGTCCCCCTTCCGGCAGGCAAACAGGCAGTGGGCAGCAAATGGATTTACACGGTCAGACTGAATCCCGATGGTACTCTCCATCGCCTCAAAGCCCGCCTTGTGGCCAAAGGCTTTGCTCAGACATACGGAGTTGACTACTTTGATAACTTCTCCCCGGTTGCCAAGATGGCCTTTGTCCGGCTATTCATCTCTCTCGCCGCCCATCATCGGTGGCCTCTTCATCAATTGGATGTCAAGAATGCATTCCTCCATGGCTTCCTTGAGGAAGAAATCTATCTACAGCAGCCCCCCTGATTTTGTGCCGCCGGCGCTGAATCTCGTGTCTGCCGTCTCCGCCGCTCTCTTTACGGCCTCAAGCAGTCTCCCCGTGCTTGGTTTGGCCGCTTTAGCACGGTCGTCAGCGACTTTGGGCTTTCCCACAGTATGAAAGACCACATTGTCTTCTACAGGACGACTCCACATGGCTGCATCTTATTGGTCGTCTATGTGGATGATATCGTCATCACCGGCAGCGACTCTGTGGGTATCACCCATCTCAAGGCCCATCTTCACCAGCACTTCCACACTAAGGATCTTGGTCCTCTCACATACTTCCTCGGCATCGAGGTTTCCTACTCCTCTGCCACCATCTCCCTCTGCCAACGGAAGTATGCATTGGATATATTGCAGGATGCTGGGCTGACTCAGGCCACTGCGGTCGATACTCCTCTGGAGCCTGGCGAACGGTCTCTTTACGCCTCCTCGGCTCCATACCCACATCCCGAGCGGTACCGTCGATTGGTGGGCAAACTCAATTATCTCACCATGACTTGACCCGACATTTCCTGTGCGGTAGCCAAAGTGAGTCAATTTATGGAGCATCCAACCACATCTCAGTGGGATGCTGTCATCCGCATCACCAAGTACATCAAACGGGATCCTGCCCGTGGTCTTCACTACTCCCAGCATCCTCATCAGCATATTGAGGCCTTTTGCGATGCTGATTACGCTGGCTGCCTCGCCACTCGGAAATCTACCTCTGGGTTCGCCATTTTCTTGGCAGGCAACCTCATTTCTTGGCGCAGCAAGAAACAGACGGTCGTCTCTCGCTCTAGTGCCGAGTCTGAGTACCGTGCCATGGCCACCGTCACTACCGAGATCCTTTGGCTTCGGCAACTCCTCCAGGAGCTTGGCTTTCCTCAGCAGACTTCTGCTCACATATGGTGTGACAATCAGGCGGCCACTAAAATTGCTTCGAATCCCGTCTTCCATGAACGCACGAAGCATATTGAGGTGGACTGTCACTTTCTTCGCCACCACCTGGAGCACAACCATGTCAGCTTTAGCCACATTCCGACGGCAGACCAGCTTGCTGACATCTTCACCAAAGGCCTCCCTGGTGCTCGCCTTGCCTCGCTTAGTTCCAAGCTGGGGATCCACCACATCTGACACCCAGCTTGAGGGGGAGTAGTTATGGGTCTTGTGTGGTGCCATCTTATTCTTTTTTGTGGGACTCGTTGTCCAAGTTGGGTCTGTCCAGCTTGAGGGGGAGTGTTAAACCCTCTTTTGTATTATTATGGGTATTTCCGAGTCCCACATCGGAACACTCCCTTGTACATTCCGCATTTTCATTCTATAAAAGAAGAGCCTCACCTCACCTTGAAGGTAAGTGGCTTTCCCCATTCTACAGTAGTAATAGTTGACATGCAACCCCACTTATCATTCATACAATTTGTTGGATTGGTGTAATCCGATTCGTTTTGGATGATGATTGGGTTGAATGTTTGCGGCCCGTATTACGCACCAGGCCACAACTTATGCGGTGAGCTCGTTGGGGGTTGCAGGGGGCAACGTGCCCCTGCTTCGGCCCCCGGCCCAAAATTTGGGGCACTGTAACAACTCTAACACTGTAGCTCTGACAGGGCACTATAGCAGTATGGACTTTTGGCATGACTACTGTAGTAGGTCCGACTTTGGAGTCAACATTATTGTAGCGGCGCGGACTTCCAGCCGCCAGCATTGTAGCACTTCAAACTTGGGTGGTCGCGGCACTATAGCGATGCGGACTTCTAGCTGTTTTTACTGTAGCACAGCGGGCTTCCTATGCGGTTGGTGAAATAGTGATCCATCTTCTTTATTAGCCCAATTCGGGCTACGGTTTCTGTGTGTTGTGTGATGCCCTGATACTCCCTGTAATTTGTGCTCCCGACTATAGTGAATTTTCTGCCTCTCCGTGGACATAAGGATCATTTCCCGAACCACATAAATCTCTGTGTCCAGGATCTTCCGCTTCTTTTGTTTTTTTCCCTTTTAATTTTTTGTGAATCGTTTCATTCTGTCGTTGCAACTCCCGACGTTTCCGCAACACAATCATCCATGATTGGTTAACTTGTTTGATGGGACTTGATCAACACAAGTTGCTACATGTCCGGCTTTTTATTAAACTGCTTTTGAAGGGATGTTTAGTCTTGAGCCCCACGTAACAGTTTCTTTGCATTTACATCTGCCGATTATACATGCTTTACCAAATCAATCTTCACACATGAAGTTTATTATGTTGTGTTATTTCATCCTAGAGTGTCAACCAATTTCATCTCCCTTCATCCTTTCTCTCCCTTCTAGCCTTTCTCATTTCACTTCTCAGGCAAAAACACACATAATTAAATATAAAAGGTCTAAAATTAAATTCAAAAAGTCACCCAAAAAATATGGGTATTTATACCAGATTCCACAGATACTAGACTTAAGATCGTGGGAATTAAAAAAATGTATTAGTCTTTACTATTGCTACGAAAAAATTGAATTGTTGGGTATGGATTTGGAAATCAAAGTAGATCCGGTGAGATTCTGTTGCATGATTAGAAGAGAGGGTTCTGGAGGTTAAGGCGATATGGAGTGTTACCAGAAATGGATGACGTGGTGCGAGGCTTACTGGATGAAGAAGACTGAAAGTTGTACCATTCTAACTGATCGGGAACGAGATACAGGAGGGAAGACCAATGTTGGCACATTGACTGCTATAAAAGGAGAGGATCCCAGTGATATTAATGTTTACTATTGCTATGAAAAATTTGCATTTATACTACAGGATATGGAAGTATGTGTCTAGGGCATTTTCATCAAAGCTCTCACCATAGGGTCTTGTACCAATAATCATGACCAGTGATCATTGTGAAAATCACTACACAACAATAAATACAAGAATATCGATAAGATAAGTGTTAAATCCTGTTTTTTAATTATTCTGGGTATTTTCGAGTCCCACATCGAAATACTCCATCGTGTATTCCTTATTCTCAATCTATAAAAGAAGGTCTCCGCCTGACCTTGAGGTAAAGAGATTTCCTCATCTACATGGTATCAGAGAGAAGCTAATCCCAAGTCCTCCCTCCCATTTTATTTTCCCCTGTCAAGGGTTTCCTCCTCCGTGGCCCGTTCGGAAAAAAAAAATCCGCCTCCCTGCGGTTTCCCAGTTTCTGCCCGGCTCCCGCCTCCATTGGCCGTCTCCAGGCGCTGCGCCCCCTGTTGTTACTCTCCCCGCAGCATCCCGGCTACGCCCCACCCCGCCTCCCTACGGCTTCCCGACAACATCCTGGCCCCGCCTCTTCCGGCGACTCCTGGCTCCCGCCCTTCCCGACCCCGCCCTCTCCTGCGGCGCTCTACCCTCTCCTACGACACCCCTACCGGCTCCCCTCTCTCCTCCTGTCGAACCTCCGCTCAAGGTGACCTCCCGACGACCTCCCACTCCAGTCGTCGTCACTCGACGCATCTCCAGACGGACAGCCCTCGTCGCCCGACGCATCTCTAGACGGACCTCCGCTCCAGGCGCCCTCCCGACGCACCTCTCCAGTGTCTCGCCCGGCTCTCTCCGGCGGATCTCCCACTCCAACCGTCGGCGCCCTGCTCGTCCTGGCGCCCTCCCCGTCTAGGCACGATCGACCACGCCCTACGCGGATTCTCGGTCCCCGCCTGCTCGCTCTCCAGGCGGCCTCCGGATGCACCTCCTGACGCGTTGCCCAGCTCTCTCCGGTGGACCTCCCACTCCAGTCGTCGGCGCCCTAATCCTCCCGACGCCCTCCTCGACAACGCGTGATCGGCCCGTCGCCCGCCTCCTCGCGCTGCTCCCTGCGAGCGCCTCCTGCAGTTGCGCACCCGCCCTCCAGCGGTTTCTCGCCAACACTCCGGCGAACCTCCGCTCTAGGAGCCCGCCTAGCGACCCAGACACGACGCCCTCCAACTACTTATCGGCCGCCTCTCCCGACGTCTCTCGGTTCCTATGCCAGATCCCGATGCCACTCGTCCTCCTTGCAGCCTCCCGGCTTCAACCGGCCCCGCCTCCCTGCGGCCTCTCGCCGCGATCTCCATGCCCCCGCAGGTTCTCCCGCTCGACGAACGACCTATCTCTCCCGGCGCTTCCCATTCGCCGCAACTTCCCGCAATCCGGTCGGCTTCCTGAAAGATTCTCGGCCACTGCCTCCAATGCAATCTCTTGGCCCACCTCCCGCGGTTTCCCCGCCTGAGCTACCGTCATCTTCTCCGACCACCATTGCTCAGACTAATGGCTCTAAAGCCTGTCTATCTCATCAACCGCCAGTCTGGCTGCTCGACTCTGATTCGTCCGAACATCTCACAGAGGATTCTGGTATGTTCACCCCCTACCATTCGTCTACTAATGCTTCTACAATCACTGTTGTCAATGGATCAGCAATCCCCATTGCGGGATTTGGCACATGCCTTTTGACCCCGTCTATTAGCCTGTCTTCAGTCGCTCACGTTCCTCACAGCCCATTTAATCTTCTCTCCATCACCAAACTCACCAAAAACTTAAATTGTGCTGCTATTTTTAAGTCCTCTGGTGTTGTTTTTTAGAAGCGGTTGACGAATCGGGAACTTGGTCGAGGTCATCTTAGGGTCGGGGTGTACATACTCGATATCCCACTACCTCTTGCTTGCTCATCCACCTCAGTCTGTGCCCTTAAACTTCATTCTCGTCTTGGTCATCCGCCAGCTTCTGTCCTACAAAAGCTTTGCCCCCAATTTAGTCTCAACCTTTCCTTCCATTGTGAACCCTGCAAGTTTGCAAAACATCATCGGGAGACATGTTTCTCGATTGGACTCACGTCCAGCGAATCTTTTCGACCTTGTTCATTCCGATGTATAGGGTCCTTGCCGGGTTCCTAGCCAGACTAGGTACAATTATTATATATCTTTTATCGATGACTACTCCCACATGACCTGGCTCTACCTTCTTCATGATCGGTCTGAAGTGTTTTCTACCTTTCAGACCTTCTATAATGAGATTCATACTCAATTCTCAACCTCCCTAAAATGTCTTCACTCCGACAATGGACGGGAATATTTATCCACCCCTTTCAACAGTTTCTCAAGGATAAATGCATTATTCACCACACATCCTGCCCCGATACACCTCAGCAGAATGGAGTGGCCGAGCGGAAGCATCGCCATATTCTAGAGACTGTTTGTGCCCTCTTATTCCACATGAAGGTGTCTCTCAATTTTTGGAGCGATGTCATCCTGACTGCTACCCACCTCCTTAATTGTCTCACTTCTTCTATCTTTTAGGGAGAGACTCCTTTTCGGACTCTGTTCTCCTCTCTCCCTCCTCACTCACTTCCACTACATGTGTTTGGATGTCTATGTTATGTTCGTGACACTCGTCCCGATCTCTCCAAGCTCTCTCTTAAATCCATCTGTTGCATATTCATCGATTATTCCCGCACTCAGCGTGGATATCGATGCTTCTCTCCAGACCTACGGCGGTATATCATCTCTGTTGACGTCTCGTTTGTTGAGAGCTCTCTGTTTTCACTTCCCTCTCCCCATGCAGACACTGACATTGATGATTGTCTTCCTCTCATCATCCACCTTCCATTGGTGTCTTCCCTTGTTGATCACCGTTTTGGTACGGTCTACTCTCGCCGCCCATCGGCTGTACCCCCATCCAAGTCGAGGACACCATCGTCCCCTCTCCATCCGATGCTTCTGTCCCGGCACAAGACGACTTGCCCATTGCACTTCGGAAAGGTACTCGTTCATGCCGGACTACTCTATTTACATCTTCATACAGACGTATGTAAGCACTGGAGACAATATCCATTCCCCGCACAGTTGGCGAGGCCAAATCTCACCCGGGGTGGTTACAAACGATGCGGGATGAATTGCATGCTCTGGAAGACAACCATACTTGGGATCTGGTCCCCCTTCCGGCAGGCAAACAGGCAGTTGGCAGCAAATTGATTTTTACAGTCCGGCTTAATGTCGATGGCACTCTCCATCGTCTCAAAGCCCCCCTTGTGGCAAAGGGCTTTGCTCAGACACATGATATTGACTATTTTGATACCTTCTCTCCAGTTGCCAAGATGGCCTCTATTCGATTATTCATCTCTCTGGTCGCTCATCATCATTGGCTCTTTCATCAACTGGATGTCAAGAATGTCTTCCTCCATGGATTTCTTGAGGAAGAGGTTTACCTGCAGTAGCCCCCCGGATTTTGTGCCTCCGGAACCGACTCTCAAGTCTGTTGACTTCGCCGCTCTCTATATGGTCTCAAGCAGTCTCCTTGTACTTGGTTTGGCCGATTCAACACCGTCGTCACCGACTTTGGGCTCTCTCGCAGTATGAAGGACCACACCATGTTCTACAGGACAACGTCCACCGGCTGCATCCTCTTGGTAGTGTATGTGGATGATATCATCATCACCGGGAGCGACTCCACTAGAATCGTCCACCTCAAGGAGCATCTTCACTGTCACTTCCACACCAAAGATCTCGGTCCTCTCACATACTTCCTTGGCATCGAGGTCTCCTGTACTCCGAACACCATCTTCCTCTGTCAACGAAAATATGCATTGGATATTCTACAGGATGTTGGGTTGACACAGGCTAACGCAGTTGACACTCCTCTTGAGCCTGGGGAACGGTCTCTATATGACTCCTTGGAACCGTATTCACACCCAGAGCGGTACCATCGACTGGTGGGCAAACTCAATTATCTCATCATGACTCGTCCGAACATTGTCTACGTTGTTGGCAAAGTGAGCCAATTCATGGAGCATCCAACCACCTCTCAGTGGGATGTTGTCCTCCGCATCGCCAAATACATCAAGAGAGACCATGTCCGTGGTCTTCGCTACTCCCACCACGCTCATCTGAATATTGAGGTCTTCTGTGATGCTGACTATGTTGGTTGCTTTGCTACTCGAAAATCTACTTCTAAGTTTGTCGTGTTTTTGGCAGGCAACCTCATCTCCTGGCGCAGCAAGAAACAGACTATCGTCTCCCGATCCAGTGCGGAGTCTGAGTACCGTGTCATGGCCACTGTCACTACGGAGATCATTCGGCTTCGACATCTCCTCCAGCAGCTTGGCTTTTCTCCGCAAACATCTGATCATATCTGGTGTGACAATCAGGCAGCCACCAAGATTGCTTCGAATCCCGTATTCCATGAATGCAGAAAGCATATCGAGGTGGACTGTCACTTTCTTCGCCACCACCTGGAGCTCAATTGTGTTAGCTTTAGCCACATCCCGACAGCGGACCAGCTTGTCGACATCTTCACCAAATGTCTTCCAGAAACTCGTCTGGCCTCACTCAGTTCCAAGCTGGGCATCCACAGCATCTGCGACCCAGCTTGGGGGGAAGTGTGTCTGGTCTTGTCTAATGTCATCTTTATTTTGTGGGACTCGTGGTCCAAGTTGGGCATGTCTAGCTTGAGGGGGAATGTAACCCTGTTTTTTAATTATTCTGAGTATTTTCGAGTCCCACATCGGAATACTTCATCGTGTATTCCTTTTTATCAATCTATAAAAGAAGACATCTACCTCACCTTGAGGTAAGGAGATTTCCTCCTCTACAATAAGAAATAAATTTGCTAGTTTATGTTTCTTTGTATAGTAATTGCAAACTGAGGATGGTGCAATTTGATAACTGAGTTTGCTGAATTTCACCCCCTAGATGTATATTCTTGTCTTCTTTTTCATGAAATCCCCCAAATGAGTCCACCTTGATATTTCGAAATCCACATAGCAAACAGGTTCTTCATAGAAGTCAATAGTGAAAATAATTGAAATTGTCAAATGAAAAATGTTGTTATTCAATTGAACTTGTTTTCTTTATTTTGTAATTTGCATTGAAATTGGATAAGCTCAGTTGTTTCTGTATGTATTGATGTGAAACATGTAAACTGATTGTTGGTTATAAATCATTCAACATCTATCAAAATAAAACCTTTGCAAGATCACGTTTGACGGTATCAACAATAATAAATATTTATCAAATCACATGATATTGGTATAACAACCTCCCATAATCAATATATCGATAACAAAATTAGAATATTGATTGAATGTCAAACCAATAGTCGGTGAGAAAGAGACCCCGTAAATTAGGGTGAAGGAGACCACAATGACCCAACATACCTCATGATGACAAGCAATGTTGATGCTTGGTGCTACTTTCCTAAAATCCTCCTACACTTACTAGTTAAAGGCCAATGACTCCACGACAAAGAGAATTCATCATGTCTTTTTTTTACTGTTTAATTTTTCTTTTCTTTTTTTAAATAGCATCATTAGTCTTCCCAAGTCTACTCTAAACGTATCAAACATGAATACAAATATAAGTTTGTCTTTCCCATCACCCCACCAATGTATTTTCCATTTCCATCACACAACATCCCTTGTGCCAAATATAGCATTAATTTTATTCCAACTTCCAGCAGTTCCATTCCATTATGACCATTCAATTCCACCCCATGAAAACTAACAAATATTGATTTCACACATAAATTTTAAAGTTTTAAAAGTCTCATGTCTCCGAAGTTCCTAAATATTAAACTTTCAAAATCTTAAACCCTGAATTTAATTTTTCAAACTATAAAACCCAAAAATGTAAATCACCTTAAACCATAAATTATAAACTCTATCATTCTAAAATTCTAAATTCTAAAAACCTAACACATTTGTTGGGCACTTCTCACACTCTGTGTTTTCGAGAGGTATTTTCTAGGATAGATAAGCAAAACAAAATGCAGAGGATACAAAGGTTCGCAACTGGAGCTCCTCCAAGGAGAGACCACCTCCTTGAAGACCTCTCCTAGCCGCATGCCACTAAAAACCGAGAGCGCCTCTCTCTCTCTATCTCCTGTTCCAGTAGGTGCGTCCAACCAGGATCCTCCCAATGCCCCCTCTCTAAGCCAACAAACGGGCTATATAGTAGGCCCCGCACTCTAACCGGGTTAGGAGGCTTAACTGAACTGACATACTAAGTAGTCACGTGTCCCCTCTCCCAAACACGTGCTCCCTTCCTCAGTCCCAAACCACTGAGTCCTCAGGTATTAGACAGAGCTCCTCCTATGGTATGTATGGACGATAGCTGGCCTGTCCAGGGAGACCTCCCCACCACTAATAGTTGTCCCGCCCTCAAAAGCCACCTTGTCCTCAAGGTGAAAATCCAGAAACTGCTCCATGATAACTACATCGTCTTCCCAAGTAGAATCCTCGGCAGCCAAGCCCTGGCACTTGATAAGCCATAGTCCGTGAGGTCGACCAAGTTGTGACTTAGCAGCCAAAACCACTGCTGTCGCAACTCGCCTAACAAGCCCCTCAGAAAAAACTTCTGGAACGGTTGCCTGTACAGGGTGGTTGCCAACGGCGTGTTTCAACTGAGAAACGTGAAATACAGGATGTATGTGGGAAGTATTCGGTAGACTAGAGCCAACTTATATGTCGCGGCTCCCAACCGTTCAAGAATTTTATATGGGCCATAATAACGAGCAGCAAGCTTTGGACAAAGCTTCTTAGACGTTGTAGTCTGAATGTTCGATCTCAGCTTAACATACACCTGCTCGCCAACCTCAAAATGCACACCTCGTTGGTGTTTATTAGAAAACTTCGCCATCAACTGTTGAGCACGAAGTAAATTCCACAGAAGCTGAACCAACATAGCATCTTGATCCTCCAAAGCAGTGGCAGCAGAATCAACCTGGGTCTACCCCCACAGAAAGCGCAGAATCTTTGGTGGCTTCCTGCCGTAAATTATTTCAAAGGGTGTAAATTTAGTAGAGGCGTGAGTTGCGGTATTGTAACAATATTCTGCCCAAGGGATCCACCGGGCCCACAAAACCAGCTGCTCTGTAGCATAGATCGCACTGTCTAACAAATTTCAACACACTGCGAGTTATCCCTTTCCAGAACAACCCACAAGCGAGCTTTTTATATGTTTTAAGGCAACCCAAGTGTCCACCCACGGTAGAAGAATGAAAGTAATGCAAAAATTTGGGTATTAAGCTTGACTGTTTGGACAGAACCAACAGTCCTTTGTAATATAACAGCCCTTCGCAGACACAATATCCAGGATGAGAATCTGGTTGTTGCTCAAGGGCAACCATGAGACCCCTCGGGTCCCCATCCAAAAGCAGTTCTTCCCATACTGTTTCTAAATCCAGCCACAAAGTTTCGGACACAATAGAACAGAGCTGAATTTTTGTTGGACGATCAGCATGTCCCTCTTCCAATAGTCTAGACAAAGAGTGAGCGGCCATTTTTCTTCCTTGGTTTATACACAACTTCAAAATCTAAGCCCAGTAGCTTAGCCTGCCAGCACTGTTGGTTCATCGTATGCATTCTCTGGCTTAATAAATGCTCAAGAGCCTTATGGTCAGTACATACAACAAAGCGTTTACCTAATAGATAACGCCGCCAGTGATTAACAGCCAGAACAAGAGCCATAATCCTTTTCTCATAAACTGATTTGGAGAGATTTGTTTCAGCTAAAGCCTTACTGAAATACACTATTGGTTGTCCTCCCTGCATGAGAACCACTCCTATGCCTTGGCCTGACGAATCACACTCCACAACAAACAGCTTAGAAAAATAAGTACCAATAGCGGTGTTGTCACTCTGTCAAAGGTTCAGCAACCTTTCCATACCCACTGATAAATTTCCAATAGTAGCCGGTCAAGCCTAAAAACCCTCTCACCCCCTTGGCAGGTCGGCATGGCCAACTAACCACACAGCTGATCTTACTGGGGTCCATGGTCACCCCTTCCCACGACACTAGGTGTCCAAGATACTCCAATGAAGTCTGTGCAAAGGAGCACTTTTTCTTATTTTCTTTTAACTGGTTTGTAAACAATATATCGAATACACCTGCCAAATGCTGGAGATGTGTCATCCAAGAGGTACCCTAGACCAGTATGTCATCAAAAAAACCAGGACAAATCGTCGCAATACGCTTCTGAACACCTAATTCATTGTCGACTGAAAAGTGGTTGGGGGGGGGGGTCATAAGCCCAAATGGCATCATGAGGTACTCGCAGTGTCCCTCGTGAGTCTTAAATGTTGTTTTCCCAACATCGACCTCTTGCATTCAAATTTGATGAAATGCAGACGTAATATCCAGTTTGGTGAAAAATTTCGCCCCATGTAACTCCTCAATAACCCCTCAATAACCAGAATAGGATACCAATCAGGAATTGTTTTCTTATTCAAAACCCTATAGTCCACGGGCATCCTTCATTCCCCTTTTTTTTAACCATGATGATAGGGCTAGCATATGGGCTGTTGTTTCGAATAATTCCTCTTGCCAACATATCTGCAGCCTGCCTTTCTACCTCATCTTTTAGGTAATGTGCCATCTTATACGGCCTGATATTAACAAGTGCAGCGGCCTCTATCAGCACAATTGCATGATCAGTAATGCGGCTCAGTGGCATACCGTTGGGTTCCTCGAAGAGGAGCTCGTACTCCATCAGTACCTCCTCCATCCACCGTTGTAGCAGTTTCTCCCCTTGTTCAAACTCATTTCCTGGAAGAATTAACTCCGCTTTCCAGACCCACCCATCCACTAACACGGAATTTGCTTGCAGTACCAGCTGTAGGCTCTCCGGCCTCTCCTGCATTTCCGTCACCCCCTGCAGCTTCACTTCCTTCCTGTCCCACCAGAATTCCATCGTTTTCCGACTCCAATTTGTCGATACAAAACCCAAAGTTCTGAGCCACTTCATCCCCAGAACTAAGTCTGGTCCCCCTGTGTCAAACACAAAGGCTTCAATGGTAATTGTAAAGTTCTCCAAGGTTACTTCTACTCTTCTGCATACACCTTGTGACAATGCCCGTCGTTTATCACCCAGCCTAATTCCAAACAGCCGAATAACACTGACATGTAAATTCGCCAGTTCGGTCTATGCTTTGGACACAAAATTGTGGCTAGCACCACTATCTACTAAGACTTCTATCGGCACTCCTGAAACAAGGCCAGCGAATGTGAGCGAATCAGCCTTTCTATCCCCCATGCTTCTAAATTCAACTTGCTCCCCCGCCTTAACCAGTTCTTTATCCACCTCCTCGGGTTCTGCCACCACCTCCACTCCAGTCGGGTCCTCAATTTCCCATGTCAACAGCCTCAAATTCTTGTCGGGGCAGCGATGCATGGGATTATATGGCTGCCCACAACAGATACATAACCCCTTTTGCTTCCGCTCCTCCCTCTCCCGGCGGCTAATAGATTTAACTTTAATCCACCTGTCGACGACTCCGACTCGCCTATTTTCTTCTTCCTTCCTGTTTCAGTCAACTACCGGACTGCTAGGTGGAACAACAGGTACACCAAGTCCAGTTCCGCATGGTGGCAGGAAGACGAATGGCCTTCCTCTATTTCCTTTGAACACTCCACCAACTAACTCCCTTTCAACCTTCCTAGCTGGTGTAATCATCTTATGCTTGTTTGCAGGTCCATGCGTATAGACTCTATTCTTTATTTTTTCAGGTAACAAACCTCCCATTAACTCAGGAAGCACATTTCCAGAAATTTCAGTATTCGCAGGGCAACTTGTTCGAACTCACTAATCTATTAGTCAACCATACCTATTTGTCGAAAAGATTTCAAATACTGTATCGGATCTCCCTCCATGGCCTCCCCGTACCGCTCCATTAGAGCTAGTTTCAATTGCTCTGACATCAGCCCCGGACCAGTGTACTGCCATGACAGGAACCAATATAACGTTGTATCCGCCATACAAATCTGCGTTAATGGAAGCTTCATGTCCTCTGGCGTTCGATTAATTAAAAAGTACGTCTCCGCTTTGGTTATCCATCCAAACAAATCTTCTCCGAAGAAGGTAGGCATTTTCACTCTCTTCGAGATACTTCTGAGTCCTTCCATGGCTAAAACTTCTGGAGTCGAGTGACCGCCAAGCTTAGTACTGACCTCTGAAATTCTAACTCCTCTAGTAGAACCGACCGCATCTTCTTACCGAACCACAATTGATCTGCATCTCCAACACCTTCATTCTTTCAACCGAGTGTTCTTCCATATCTCGCAGCTGGCGTAAGATTGTTTCTTCATTCAGACTCATCTGCTCCTGAAACACGCGTTGGCTTTCCGCCTGTCCCTTAAGCATTTTCTTAATATTCTCCGGCACCAACTCAAGCGTCCACTCCATCTCCTGCTTTTCCCATTGATGTTTCTCCAGCGCCATTTCTAACAAAGCAACCTTGTCTTCCATTATCGTCTGCATCCGCCTAGCAAACAAGTTTTCATACATCCACACTCTGCGTCAACCAAAGTTGTGTACGTAATGCAACCTTGAGTTCTCCGTACTGCAAACGCTTCCTCTACTATATTTGGCTAGCACCAAAATTAAGATCACGTCCTAGGCAATCCCACCGATAGTGATTGTCCTCAGCGATCATCCTTCCTTCTACGGAACAGCAATCCTCTCAATGAAAGCACCAAGGTGTTGGCCACTTCTCACACTCAATGTATTTTCGAGAGGTATTTTCTAGGATAGATTGGCAAAAAAAATACAGAGGATACAATGGTTCGCAACTAGAGCTCCTCCATGGAGAGACCACCTCCTTGAAGACCTCCCCTAACCGCGCACCAATAGAAACAAAGAGTGCATCCAACCAGGAAGTGCAACACCTTGGCCACTTCTCACACTCAATGTATTTTCGAGAGGTATTTTCTATCTCCAGCTCCAGCAAGTGCATCCAACCAGGATCCTCCCAATGCCCCCTCTCTAAACCAACAAACTTGCTATATAGTAGGCCCCCCACTCTGACTGGCTTAGGAGGCTTAACCGAACTGACATACCAAGTAGTCATGTGTCCCCTCCCAAACACATGCTCCCTTCCTCAGTCCCAAACCACCGAGTCCTCGGGTATGAGGCGGAGGCCTCCTGTGGTATGTAAGGACGATAGTTGGCCTGTCCAGTGAGACCTCCCCACCACTAACAACATTAAACTTAATTACTAAAAAACATAAACAATGATCCCTTAAATCCAAAATATTAAGATTGAAATTCTTTTTACTCTACATCTTCAAAACATTATCCCAAAACCCCTAATTCTTAAACTACAAAAATTATGCCGTGTTTTTATATTTGCTTACATTTAGAATTTTATAAAAAAAATATATTATTTACAATAAAAAATCACATCAATCAAATATATTATTTTTTTTTTAATGTTAGCATTCAATTTTGACTTGATAAATCTGATGATATTGGTTGTTAACAGTTAATTAAAATTGAAATAAAATATACATATTATTCCTTATCATAATATTAAAATAATTACCAATATTCATTTTTATAAAAAACTGAAAATATTACTTTTATAATTATCAACATTAATATACAAGACTATTTAAAAAATAAAATTTATATTCAAACAAAATGCCATTGCAAAAAAGGCATTTCGTATATAAATTTTAATTGCATTGCATTATAATTTAATAAGCTATGATCACTTAATAACATTTGATCTGACATTTGTGACTGCAATATAACATTACAGTTGGAAAGTGATTTCAATTAAGCGCTATAATTTGATTGCAATAATATTCTTTTGCAATGTATTAAAATGTAAAATAATTACAAAATACTAAAAATATCTTTACATTAATATTTAAAAATAGTAAAGGCGGTGAATATAAGGTTAAATTTGTCATTAAATGCAATCAATTTTCAACATCCGGCTTATATTTTTTATATAATAGTAAAATTTTAAATTAATTATTAATTATTTTATATTAATTTACATGTTTTCTTAAAATACTTTTTTGTAATTTGACATAACATTATCTTTAAAGTTGATGTATGCCAAACATTACATTTTTTACTTTACCTAAAATTTAATCATAACATTGCATTGCATACTAAACATTGTATGTAAGGTAATCAAAAACAAACACACAAACAACCAAACTATGAAGATGGGTAATCCCTGACCACGGCAACGATGGCCGCTGCGCCGGTCCCTCCCCCACCGGAGAGGGAGGGACACTTTGCAACCTCCTCGGGGTCTCGGCCTTGCTCCTTCTCAACCTTTCCAAACCCTAATTTTCTTCCTCCTTTTCCAAATATTGTGATTTTCCCCAAAGTTCACACTCTTCATAATGGATTCCTGATGCTTCTACTTTCTTCTTTGGAATTCACAAAGGCTTCTGCCCTGTTGAATGTATCTCTGGTGACTCGGTTCAGACATCATCAACCCTCAGTAGACGCTTTCAAAAGATTTGTTTTCGACTCTTGAGGATTACAGGATCGTTCAATAGTCGGGTTGTGGGACTCACGACACATCATGGTTCTCTTCGCAATTGAGGAAGGTTTGATTTTAGCATGGTCTAAAGCCCTGAGAGTCTTCAACGGTTTCCGCTTCTCGCTTTTCAAATGGTCTTATGAATTTCATATGAAACGTGATCCCTCGACCACAACGTTTTGGGTAAGATTCCCCGACTTGCCTCTCCCTTTTCAAAATCCATCAATCATCAAGATGTTAAGGAACATGGTTAGTCGATATTTGTGTTCAGATAGTAGAACCAGTTCGGTTTAGTCATCCCGCCGCCCCTTGAAGGGGATGTTTCAAAACCAACAATGGAATTTGTTTGGATTGATGTTGGTGAGGAGTCCCGCTGCAAACAATTAGTGCTCTTCGAGTCATGGGTTGAATTTTGTTCCTCCTGCAAGCACTAGGCCACTCGCATTTTGTATGTCAGCGTGGTCCTAGGAATATTGTTTGGATGGTTGGTTCTGGTATTGAAGGCAATACGAATGGTCTGGAGTCTGAAATTTATGCTAGCCTGAGGGATCAAATTCAGGTAGGCAATGGTGATTCATGGTAAAGGGGGGTGGAGGGGGCGAGACAAGGGGTTTCAAACCTGAATGCTAGCAATACAGAACCACATACATATGCAGATGCAGTGCGGCCTGGCGCTCCTACTAGGACGTATGGGCTCAATAGGGATGATTCACTACCTGCGGAGATGCTGCAAGAGGCGATTGAGGAAGGTGGCATAGACCACATGATCCACGCAAGGATGTATGGTTGCTCTTTGCAAAAGGAAAGCACACTTTTACCTGTGCAGGCCGGGTCGGGAGGCTTACCTCCCCCTACATCAAAGTGGGAAGGCGGTGTGAACCCAGTGAGCAGGTTGAGTCCCGAGAAGGCCCCTCTGAACCTTAAATTGAACAATAGATTGAAAGTTCAAAAGGAAAATGTTTGGACTATGAGAAGGGGGAATGGTAGATAGTGAGATACAAGAGAAAGGGCAAGGCTCGGGCAACAGAATCATTCATAGTCCCAACACAGGAGAAGCAGTATGTTGCAGTGCATGCCTCTTCTGAAGCGAATTCAGGTGCGGACACTTCCAACTTTTCTTCACCGGATTGAGAAGATGAAGATCGGGCTACAAAATTGTACTGATCAAGAAAGAAGAAAGGGAAAAAGGGAACAACCGACTTGGGAAGCTGTTGAGTTAATATAAAGGGAAGAATCCAAGAAGTTGCAAAGAATATTCTTACTTACCGAAGCTCGTGGAGACTAGAGCAACAAAAAAAACCGGTGTCTGCATTGAGTGTGAGTGCGAAAACAACGAACCTGAACAAGATAATAAGGACCCACCATCTCAGGTACAGGATCAAATAACGGTGTAGGGAACAACTGAAGTGCAAGGTCAGACGGGGACGACGGGCAAGACAAAGGGGAATATGATCAAAGAACCTCCACGCAATTGCTTATGCACTCAAATGAAACAGTGGAAGATAAATTTGTTATTCTAACCCTGGAAGAAGAGAAGGATAAGATATTTTGAAGAACTACTTGAGTCACACTCAATAGTAAGCAAGACGATTGGATAAACACACAAGATCGAATTTTGCTCTGAGGCTTCAATGAAGGCAAGATCAACCTAGAGGAGTATGTGAAGTGGGACGGGATGGCTTCACTATTTGAGGGCATTATCTGCGAGGAGCCTAATTGGGATAAATTCCAATTGCTTATGCCCTCGAATGAAAAAGTGGAAGATAAATTTGTTATTCTAGCCCTGGAAGAAGAGAAGGATAAGACCTTTTGAAGAACTATTCGAGTCACACTCAAAAGTAAGCAAGACGATTGGATAAACACACAAGATTGAATTTTGCTCTAAGGCTCAATGAAGGCAAGATCAACCTAGAGGAGTATGTGAAGTAGAACAAGGTGTCTTCGCCATTTGAGGGCATTATTCACAGGGAGCCTAATTGGGATAATTCCAACTTTGACCGGCATCTCTAAGGGTCCAAGATTCCAACATGTTAAAACTTATCAGGAACAGTTTGAAATTTTTCATCATGGTGTGATCTTGTCGTAGTTGCAAAAATGTTCAATTTCCTCCATGTAGAGTTATGGTGGCTTGCACTTAACCGCTTAAAAGTGTTTCTGAAATAAAAATATGAGTTTGAGAGAAATAAGCATACTAAACACTGTAATATCACTTTCTCATCAATCGTTATTTTAGTAATCAATTTATTAAGCTTTTTTATTTTTATTTTGAAAGAAAGTGAAAACTGAATATGATAAATTAAACATGAGAAATTAAAAAATGAAAATACTTTTTTAATTTACAAAACAAAATTAGAGCAGACTAAAATTTGAAAACAAAAATTGAAAAAAAAAACTCATAACAAAATCAAACACTGTTTAGTAGGGATGTGCATGGTTAGGCTTTGAGCGGTTAACCAGTTTGGAACAGGCCTTCGAATTTCTAACCCGAACAGAGCCTGATAATTGATAAAAATTATCAATGTCAAACCAGTCGGCTAAGATCGGTTTGGGAAGGTTATAATCGGTTCCAGAACCGACTGAGAGCAGGGCTGGCCCTGGCAATATGATTGCCCAAGACCGTTATTGAAGATGTTGCCCTATCAGACAGATAAACAACAATGATCAAAAATCCACTGAATCAAAAACATGATACTTATCAAACAACACACACTACATATAGAAGAATTCAAAAGAACTCTGATTGCAAGAAAACGATGAATCCGAAATACAGAATTACATAAGGATCCTGGGACTGAGTTTACCCAGTCGGACCCGTAGCAGGGGGGTCGGCGGTTGTTTTGATGGATTTTCTTCAGATGCTTTTGGTTGATGGTCGTTGTGTTTCCGGAGGGGTGGAAGTTGAGCGCGGTGCTTTGATGCTTGGAGACTTGTAGTCTTCGAAGTACTTCGGCTTCGTCATTGGCAGGGCCCGCCCTGTTGGAGAGGATGAAGAGCCGGTGCCGTTGGAGGGGGGGCGAGGCCAGGGAGGAGGTGTGGCGCCACGGCGTCGGTCGGTGGCGATGAAAGTGTGGGTGAGGGCAGGCAAGGAGGAAGGGAGACGGGGAAGCGCGGAGTTGGGGCACCGTGGCGTCTCCAAGGAGAGGTGGGTAGGTGGGCTAGGGAAGCGGGGTGGGGACCGAAGAGGCGCGGTGAGAGGAGGCCGGGCCGGGAGGCGCCGTCGCGGGGAGGAGCGGGAAGTGCAACGGAGGAGAGGGGCGACCGCAGGGGAAATGCGCGCTCGCTACTAGAAGGGCGGCTGCAATACGCTGGGAGGATTACACGTGTCACGATCGAGGAAGGGAATGGAGTAAACGGATATATTGGTCTTGCGGGAAAAAAACGCACCCTCTGTTTTTTTTTAAATCATTAACACCAATATTATATTATATATTGAACAGATAATAAAAAGTGTGATATATTTTAAAATATATTATATTTTTAAATGAAATTATATTTGTACTATATAAAAAAGTTTATTAAGCCATTCTAAAAAATGACTAAATAATATGTGTGTTAGATTTTTAATTATTTTAATAAAATCAACAAATTTTAGTTAATATTATTAATTGCATACATTTTTTTTAAAACACGTTAAATATTAATGAGTTTATTATATTTTAAAACAAATTATATTTTTAAAAGAAATAATTTTTATTTTGCTTAAAAAAAATTGTTACGTCTTTTAAAGGGAATTAAAAATAATTATGTGGTGAAAATAGATTTCTTAATCATTTAGGGAAAAATTAATAGATATTCTTTAATATCGTTAAAGTGATGCAGTTTTTTAAAATGCATAAAATAATATTGAGTTTATTATATTGTAAAGATAGTTATTTTTGTAAGTGAAATGGGTTTTTTTTGTGTAAAAAGGGTTTTATGCCATTTAAAAAAAGGCAAAATAATTTATCTTTAAAAAAATAGATTTTTTAATTATTTGAATAAAATTGATAAATTTTATTTAATATTTTTAAAAACATGCAATATTTTTAAACACATGAGAAATATTTGTTTTCGAGACAAATTAAATTATTACAATTTTACTAATCATCTTAAAGAAATATTATTCATATAGAAGTATAAAAAATAATGTTTATTGAAATGATGTATAAGATATTTTTTGTAAGCATATAATATTATTATTATTTTAACAATCTTTCACTACCACAAATCGGTGCAAGAGCAGCGCTATCTTTTATCAGCGCTTTTTTAAAAGCATTGATAAAGACTCCTCTTTATCATCACTTTTTTACTAGCGTTGATAAATTGTGTATATTTCAAAAAAAAATCATTAAAAATAATATAGAAATATAATGTATATTCTTAAAATATGTTTCACATAAGGATAAATAGAAATTTAAACCTAATATATAAGATATTTAGTAAAAAAGATTTATGAAATAATTTAAAAAATATTTTTAATTGAAAATTTTGTAATTTTTATCGAATAATAGTCATTTAATAACAATTTGAATATAAAAAAATTAAAAAAACAAATTAAAGATCTAAAATAAGTTGAAAATGCAACTCGAACTTCAAACATCCATAACTTTTGATCTGGGTGTCTGTTTGAATTTTACCACATATCAAATCGAAATTTGCGACGAGCTCTACGCTGTAATAATTAAGGTTAAACCCTTTGTCATATTTTTCGAGGCCAAAAAAGGTCTAGAAAGACTATAAAACTGAGTTTTTAGTCGGGGTACCCTGATTTTTTAGCATTCGATGGATTTTCATGCTCGTTTAAGGGGGTCTTTTTGCCCTTTTTTAATGAGGACTGAATTTCTTCCTAGAGAATACATTCGTATTGGTATTATGGTTTCGAAATTTTATCGATTCTCACAGTGAACTATTATTTATAATCAAATATATAACAATATATACATGTTTTTTATATATTCACACATATAAAATTAATTATATAAATAAATAATTAAAAATATTTACATAACACTAACACACACACACATTATATAGATATCTAAATATTCATATATTTGTAAAATAGACTCTTTTTAACAGCGCTTCGATTATCAGTGTTTTTTTAGCGCATAAAAGCGATTTGTAACACTTTTAAAAACCATATCTGTGGTTGTGGTTAAAATTTTCTTTTGAATTTATAATTTTTATTATTCATCGTAATAAATACTATTTGCACGGATTTCTTAAAACAAACGTGTTTCTATGAAGGGATAAAAAACTGTTTTTTAAGTAATAAAAATCGATAGAAAATTTTGTTGACACCTCCTTATTTAGTGATCACAAGTCATGTTTGTTATGTTTCTAACTAACTCAATATTTTACGATATTAAATCATTTTCTAAGTAACTTTGTGAGCAAACTTGGTTAAGTGTTGATTTACCATTAGTTTAAGAGATCTATCGTTAGTTCAAAAAGATCTACCGCTGGCTATGTTGATCTATCGTTAGTTTAAGAAGATATATCATTGACTATGCTGATCTACCATTAGTTCAACAGATCTAATGATGATAGATCTACCGCCAGTCAGATCTATCGTCAGCACATATATCGTTGAAGTGATCTATCGTCCGCACGTCTACCACCGAAGCGTTCTACCATCAGAACCGATATACTGTTGGACTGTGCTACCACCAGTCTATGCTACCGTTCACCGATGCTACTGCCAAAGAGCACCTACCGTTCAAAGATCTACCACCAGATTATTGTTGTTGGTGTCTAGACTCTTATTCGAATTTAATTCCTCCAACATCTAGTTTAAGGAATTAAATGAAGTCAGCCATATGTGGATTTAAGAATCATTATTCTTAAACTGTTCCACAGATTCATTGAAGAAAAAGTCAGACTTTTTCTGATTTTGTGCACAGTATGAGGATCAAATGGATAATTGGACCCGCAACTGTATAACTTCTACATAACTCTCACGTGCACGTGAGGGAACTAAGAGTGTGTCCAATAGTAGTGATACATTTACAAAAACTACAGACTTTCATATGCTGAATCGAGAGAAATCTAAATACACTTGTGTGTTGAAGGATTCAGGACATCGACAGACTGGAAATATGACTTTTTAGACCTTCAAGATGCTTTGTTTTCCTACATATTCTGAGAAGCCTGTTCGAGCTCCTTTCAAAGACAGGTTTGAGGGCCTCTGAACATTTGAAGTTATTCGAAATGAGCAACATCACTTTTTCCCATCTTTATTCATTTTCTTTTTCTGTTTGTGCTTTATATTTGAGTTGTGTTTTGTTTTACTCTGTTTATATGTAAAACAAAGTCTCCTTGTAATGACTCCGATTTTTCCATGTATTGTTTTGGAATATTATATGGATTGTTTTCGGAGTTAGGCGCGAAGGCAGTGTGAGATTCCAAGGACTGGTATGCCCGAAATTAATTTTTGAAATATATTAAATGCACGTACACACAAATTTTTCTGAAAAAAGTGGAATAACTTCTAAACGTAGGCTCAAACTAGAAATCTGAGGCCGCCGTTGAGTTCAAAGCATGAGCTTTACTCTGGGTGTGACATAATATTTGTCGATGTCGAGCGTTTGTAAAAAAGTTGTCGTGGACGTAAAATAATAAATTAATTTATTCTATTTGTAATAGCGCAACAACCTAATCATTTCTATAAATATATGGCTATGGGAAAATCTCAAGATTAGCCGCATAAACCTAGAGATTTGGAGGAGCCGTTGGAGGAGAGCGTTCTTGGCAAGCGACATCGGATCAGATCGGGATCAAGGATCGGTGTGCTAAAGGAACATGTGAATCCCGCCAACGACAACGATGTAGATCCGTTCTTCATCAGTGATCGATCCACCTTGAGATAGGATGTTTGTTTTATTTGGATTTATCCCTATTTTAATTATTATTATGACCAATGTGAATCAATCAACTAACGAATTGACTCGTGAATCGTGCGTATTGCGGATACGGGTTGGATTTATCTACGAATTGGGGATTTCTTTGTGATTATCTTATTATCTATTCATTCGTCGTTCTAACGACAATGAATTGAGACCAACACGAACATTGGCTGATGTTTGTTCCTCATGTTTGTAGTTTGTGCATTTTCGCTCCTGTTCTTCGTTCATCACAGACAATTCCTTTAACCCACGGTTCGACAAATATCGGATAAACAATTGTTGCACACTCGTTTCATGGCACAACGGATTGTTATCGCAGATCCAGGTTTGGATCGATGATTGGATTGAGCTACGCCGATGGTGACGATGAATCGTGACCAAATTGGGCATACACGAGTGCGGTTCTTGGACGTACGACGACGATGGACCTCTGGGGAAATTCCCGAGTGACCGAGATGGTCGAAAACAAGATTTCCGATGACGAACAAGTCCGTTTGACTCATATCCATGACTTATAGCGTGGTTCATGGTCAGATTGAAGGCCACAGGAGTGGGCAATGACGTGTGAGAGATATGCTCCCTATTGCAGCACTGAGGTTCCCATAGAGAAGTTAAATATAACATGACATGTGACTCGATCTGGAAACTCAACACGTACCTCAAAGGGTACATGGGCTTGAGTACGACTATCTGTACACAGACATGGCCAGTTAGACACAGACATGGCCAATTGAACACAAACACAACTAGGAGTACACATGCTTGGATATGCCATTTACTAAGGCACAAACACAGACACATGCATAGGTCGTGATAAATGGGCAGGACCCAATGCCGAAGGGACACACCCTGTACTACCAGTACACACCTTGTACTACTTTAGAGAGGGATTAGATCCATCATCCTCTTCATCTTGGACAAGTTTTGTTAGGGAGTGTTCCCTTGATCCATTCCTTGAGGCTTAGTATGTAATTGTGTTTTATATAGGACCCCAGAACACCCTGAGAGGGGAGGGATGAATCAGGGTGTCAAATTTTTCTTCTTAAATAGATGGATCTTGTTTCCACATTGGTAAGAACTTGTTAAACCTATCACACAATCACATGCAAAGAGAAGACACAACAATTTTACTTGGTTCACCACTAAGGGCTAGTCCAAGGACCATACGCCGACAGGTTGTCGGTCATACCAAAATCCACTAATCTTCACTAGTCGTGAAGTACAAGAGTTCAAACACAGTCACTATGTGCCAGACACACTGCCTTTACAATGATTTTAGGGATAAAACACTACGTCCCTCAGAACACTTCTGTTGACTCCCCCTTGCACACTGTTGTGAGTGAAGTTTTACTCAGTTTATCGACTTGAAGGCCGCTTCAATGGTTTAACATTAAAGTCTTTGTCCCTGACTTAGCACGAGGCTCTTCTTTCACCGTAGACCTAAGTCGATGCACTCTAAAAGCTCTGTTTGCTAAAAACCAACTGTTCAAAAATGCTTTTCGTGAAGCTCCTTTGTGAAGCTCACTCATTTGAAAATCTCCCTTGCCTTTGCAGAACAAACTGCCTTCGTGAAGCACTCATGCCTTCATGGAACAAACTCCTTCATGAAGCTCAAAAAGTCAATGTGGTAAACCCTATCTCCGTGAAGCACCCTTTTCTCAAAAGCATTGGAATTAGTCAAGACTTTACAAGTATTTTTGCAATGCTCAAGCTCGAATGGAATGTCAGTTTCATGGAGCTCCCTTAGCTTCGTGAAATTAGAGCGATTCCAGATTTTCCTTGGAAAAATTCATGTGAAGTGAAGAGGGGTAGCCTCTTATTTATAGGCCCAGTCGTTCGCGAAGCTCCACCGCCTCCAGCGTGTTTTACATATTGGTCAAAAACAACTTCACGATTCTCCTCCCTTTGTGATGCTCCAATGAAATTCACTGTTCGCGATGCTCGTCGTAGTCGCACAACCTTCCATCAAAACATTGTGCAGTTGCGATGCTCCTCTTCTCGTAATTGCATAGAAACATCATCTTTGTTCGCGATGCTCCTCATATTCATGAACATAATCCCGGGCTTTGCGAAATCCACGCCTTTACCATATTTATGAAACGTTGATTCCATAAAACTACCTTTCGTGATGCTCATCGCAATCATGGAGTACACAGTTAGAATTCATAAATCCTTCATGAAACACAACTCATGTAGCCCTTCTTTGTGAAAATCATGCCTTTTCCATATTTTTATAAGACCTTCAAGGAAATCCACTTTTCACGATGCAAGACAACTTCTAAATTTTAAACCCCAAAAATTTGGCAAATGTTGGGAAACGACTCCACCTTCAATACTATTGTTGACTTGAACTGTAAGACCCCTTTTCATTCAATCTCCTTGATCTTCCATGCACCCATTGATCTTCCATGTCATGGATTGACAACAAACACAAACCATACTCTATTTTCAGTTAAGAATAACCTTGGTGTAACAAACCGACCCGAGTTACCCTCAAACCTAGTAGCTGACCCGATCCGTCACATACCTGAAGGGCGTTCCCAATCCCCATGGGCTAGCGACAATCACCCAGGTATCGAACGAAAAAAATCGAGGGAACGATTTTTCCCAACATGAAAAACCACATGGAATACATATATATAGAAAAAAAGAATAGCGAAAGACTAACAAATATATATGCCATAACTGTAAGGAAAACAACAGAAACAGAACAACTGTAACAGTAGCTAAAACCCAAAAGACAAGTTCGACTACAAAGGACTCAAAACCAAATAGTTAATCCAATGATGACATGGATGAACTCCAACCATCTCACCACCAGCTACTCATCCCAGTTGACACGAACCTCACTGCCTCACTGCGGTGCCTTGCCTTTCCCTGCAATGGAAGACAAACAAAGGTCTACGCACCACCGTAGTAGTGCGCAGAGTGTGAGCTAATAGGCTCAATAGGATCCCACCCAGGTGTTCCATAACAAGTCTCTATATAAAAAATCTTGTATACTCATTTTAAAGTAAAACATGACATGATAAACAGTAAAGAATTTTTATAGAAAAAACGATAAATTTCCCTTTTTCCACAGTTCTAAACAACAACAGGTATAACAGTTTTAAAGCAAGGTTTTTATATCATTTTTTTCACAAGCATCAACATGAATATCAAGGCTAACTTAGAAAGCCAAGAAGTACAAAACAAAAGCACAGGTATCACAACACCATGGAATACTACGAGTCTAGGTAGCATACTACTTGTACAAAAATAATCAAGTGCACAAAAACTGATCCTAGAACAATGGTCCTAGGAAGCAGAGGAATACCCCATGAGTAAACCCCCCAAAAGTCACTATCGGTCCCCTAGAACAACATTCCTAGGAAACAGAGGAAAGCCCCAAGAAAAACCTTCTTGATAATCATAAAGCAATGGACGATGACCTCAAGCTAACCTTCCACCTAAGTACCCAAGGTAACCCATGTGATCTTTTTCACAAACCAATTTCACTGTTTTGAAAACCATTCAAAATCATTTCACAATCCATTTCTCAAAATCCAAGGAAAACCCATTTTCTTTCAAAACCCTTTTTCAACACACACAAACAATCATGCCAATTTCATAAATCATTTTATAAAGAAATAGAAATTAGGCTCATTATCATAGGCTTAAATACAAAACCACCTACCTCAAGGTCTGGGTTGCACACGCCCACAACAGAATCCAAAACCAATAACAAACCTCAATAGCACCAATGGATACCCTAGAATCCAATCCACGATGAGATTGATTCAAATCTAAACACAAAAGGTCATTGGAAGAGGTGAAACCCACATACCTCGAAGAAGAGCATCCGCCGCACCACAACCAACAAAGGTAAAAGGCCTCTAAAATGAGATCTCACAACAAATCTAGAAGAAGATGATAAAGATCAACCAACTTAGATCAAAGGACCTGATAATGCAAGGCAAGAACGCTATCGCGATCAACCGCAATGAAGAACCGGAAAGAATACTTACCCGGAGAGACGTACCATAGAAGCAATGATGAAACGAAGCCGATTTGATCGCTCTAGAAGGTAAGAAGTCTCTGAACGTGAGGGGGATCAGGGTGATACTTTCTAAGCTGAGATATATAGAAAATATCATGAATTACCATCAACTGAATCAGCAATGCTAATCGATAGGAAACCTAACCGAGCCGTTCAGTGATCTCAAACGGTCCAACATATCTCAGAGCCAACTTTCCCTATTTTCCAAGCCGATGGTGACCCAACCGAGGAGAAAATTTCAAGAAAACCTAGTCACCAACAGAAAACTTCAAAGGATGACGCCGCTGATCTGCATATGATTTCTATCAACTCTGGGATGTAACCATACATCGTCACACCTATTGAATCTTTGTTGACTTCTCCTAAACCAGATTTGGTCCAAGAAAAGATACTTCTCCCACCTCCTCCCAACAAAGAGGTGATCTGCACGGGCGACAATACAACACCTCAAAGGGATCCATTCTAATCGACGACGATAACTGTTGTTGTAAACAAACTCAACCAGCCTCAGATGGATATCACATGATCCATTGAAATCCAAGACATAGGCAAGAAGCATATCTTTTAGGATCTGAATCACATGCTCCATTTGGCCATCTTTCTGTTGATGATAAGATTTTCTCAACTTAACCTGAGTCCCCATTTACTCTTGAAGACTCCTCTAGAACCTTGAGGTAAACCTAGGATCCCTATTCGAAACAATGGTATAAGGAATCCCATGAAACCTCACAATCTACTGCACATATAGCTTACCTAGATCTTCAACTTTAGTGGTGTCTTTGATCAGAATGAAATGAGAAGACTTCTTTAACTGATCAACAACCACCCAGATAGCATTTTTCCCTCAGGGTGTTCACGACAAATCAAAAACAAAATCCATGGACACCTCATCCCATTTCCAAACCGACATCAGAAGAGACTGAAGAAAACCAAAGGGTTTCAAGTGATCTACCTTTATCCATTGGAAGGTGTAACAATGGGACACATAATCTGCAATGTCATGCTTCATACCTGGCCACCAAAATCATCCTCTCATGTCATAATACATCTTCGTAGCGCTTGGGTGAACGACCCATGAAGAGATATGATGATCAAACAAAACTAAACTCCTCACAAAATCCAGGACAACAACTCGCTTTCTGAAGTGAAGTATATCATCTAAAGAAAGAGACCAACTAGGAATGGTCTCCCCACTATAAAGGCTTTCCTGAGTCTTCTGAAACTCATAATCCTACTGCTGACTTTACAAAATAGACTCCAGGAGAGATGATGATAATTGAAAATTGTTCATAACCATACCTGAAGCATCCTCTTGAGCATCCAAGTACAACTGAATGAAAATCCCCATAATATTTCACTCCTCCTTCGACTCCAGAATAGACTATGATGGTACCTTCCTACTTAGAGCGTCTGCAACAACATTTCCTTTCCCCGGGGTATAGGCAATGTCGAAGTCAAATGTCTGGAGGTATTACACCTATCGTCTCTGTCTTAGATTCAAGTATTTCTAAGAAAAGATATAGCTCAGAATCTTATGATCAAATAACATCATGAACTTTTCCCCAAAGAGGTAGTTCCACCAACACTTAAGTGAATGAAACACCACAGTAAGATCTAAATCATGAGTGGGGTAGTTCTTCTTATGTGGTCGTAGATGGCGAGAGTTGTATGCTACCACATGATCATCCTACATCAACACACATCCCAAACCAGCACCAGATGCATCACAAAACACCACATAACCCTTACCAGGCTTAGGTAAGATCAAAACAAGCACTGATGTCAGAAGTCGTTTCAGTTCATCAAAATAAGACTGACACTTTACATCCCATGATAATCTTATCACCTTCTTGGTAAGAGCAGTCAAAGGTGACACCAACTTAGAGAAATCTTTGACAAACCATCAGTAGTATCCAACAAGACCAAGGAAGCTTCGTATCTCAAATACATTCTGTGGTTCTTTCCAGGACAAAACAACTTTTACCTTCTCTAGATCAACTGATAATCCATGCTCAGAAATTCTATTCCCTAAGAATTTCACTTCTCAAATCCAAAAACTACACTTCGAAATATTTCCATACAAACAGTGATTTCTCATAACTTCCAGAACCAAACTTAGATGGTGCTCGTGCTCACACTCGTATTTTGAATAAACCAAAATATCATCCACGAACACTATCAAAAAAGTGTCTAGATACTGATGGAATATCTGATTCATCAAATCCATAAAAACTGCAGGAGTGTTAGTCAGACCAAAAGGAATCATAAGATATTCACAGTGGCCATACCTGCTCCTGAAGGTCGTCTTAAGTATATCAGACTCTCGGACTCTAAGCTGATGATAACCCAACTGAAGATCAATCTTAGAAAACCAATTTTTCCCCTTTAACTGATCAAAAAAATCATCCACATGAGGCAAAGGGTATTTGTTCTTAACTGTTACCCGATTCAACTTTTGATAGTCCACTCACAACCAAAGTGAACCATTCACTTTCTTGGAAAAGAGAATAGGGGATACCCAAGGTGAAACACTAGGGAGAATTAAACCTTTCTCTAATAGGCTATTCAACTGAATCTTGATCTCTTTCAACTCCACTAGTTCCATATGATAAGAAGACATTGATATCGGTTGCATACCTGGAACCGGGTCAATCGTAAACTCTACCTCTCTCTCCGGAGGAAGACCAGAGAAGTATTCTGGGAAAATGTCAAGAAAGTCTTTAATGAAAACAGAAAGATCACCAAAAAAAGAAATGTCATCAGGCTCAAATGCAACAGAAACCAACAAACTATAGAGCTCTAGGCGGGAAGGTCTTGAACGACCTGACCTCGGGTCCCACTCTCCCTAAAACACATGAGATCTCCCATCAACAGCAAGAAAAAACACATGCCGATGATAACAATCAACCTCATCTAGATGAGTGACAAGCCAATTCATAATGATGATGATGTCAAATAGATCCATATCAAGAACGAGAAAATCCTAGACCAACTCTGTATCAGCTATCGTCAATGAACAAGAAGAACACTGAAACCCCTACTCTTTCCTCTTTATAAGAGGTATCTCTAACTCCATTGAAAAGGTCATAAGTTTCATTGGAAGTTTAAGCACATCAAAAAATGTGTAGATATAAACAAGCGAGAGGCACCAGTATCAAATAAAGCAATTGCTACTAAATCTGCAATAAGGAGCATACCTCTCACTATTCTCGGACCTGTATTAACTTCCATTGGACACTCATCTACTGCGTGTAAATGCTTCACTCATGAGGCCTATGGCTAGAGCCCTATAGTATTTGAAGCTTCTGATTGCACCGCAGTAGCCTTTGGATCCGACGAAACCTGACCATAACAAGGTGTATTCATCGCCTGACAGAAATGTTGCAGATGACTAACGCGTCCACAACTATTGCATGTATTTTCAGGCGTAGGACAAGAATGTATAATGTTTCCTCTTTTTCCACACTGATAGAAAGTCAGAGGCACACTGCCAGTTGCAATAGATGGTGCAGAGGAGGCTCGCTGCTGAGACCCACCTCTACTACTTCTACGACGGTCCTACCACTTTCTCTTCTTCCCATACATGCCACTAAAGCTGTCACCTATTGGAAAAGAAGAGGCGGTAAAGCTGACTTTTCTTTCCATGTTCATATATGCCATCATTGCTCTATCTACCATCTTCACATAGGTATAAAGCTTTAACATGAACACCTGCGATCGAATGTCCGGTCGCAAACCCTGTAGGTACTTCTGCGCCTTTAGCTCATAATTATTTACCACGTCCAAAAAAAAATAGACAAGATCAGCAAAACGGTTGGTGTATGCCGACACTGAATGATCTCCCTATTGCAATGACAGGAACTCCAGAGATTTTGCCAAAATCAGAGACTCTAGAAAAAATTGATAAAATAACATGGTCTTGAAACCATTCCAATCCAAGCCCATATGTATGTCTGCCTGGACCATAGAGTCCCACCAACGCTTGCCTGAACCCTCGAGTATGAACACTTCACACTTCACCCTGATATTATCAGGTGTCTTCAAGAATTCAAAGATTTGATCGATCCTGTCCATAAAATCCTCCGCCTCTTGAGTTTTAGTCATCCCTTTAAAAGATGGTGTCTTCTCACGCAAGAACTCCCACGATCGATCTCTTTCTCCCCCAGCTCTTGGCTGCACCTCGATCACTACATTCTGAACTCGTGGAACATCCTAATCAAAAACACAGACTGCTCATACAATAGTCTCGATAATATTCTGGTCCATAGGTGGATTTCCTTGAGTAGCATTAGCTGCACCCTCTTGAGGAACCTATGGAAGACGTTTCAAAGGCATACTGTTGCACATCGAAACATAAGAATGATTAGACACAGACCAAATCTCAATTCAAACTAAAAACCCATAAGTATAAACTAAGATTTTAAAAGCAAAAACTAACACTAGAGACACATATCCCAACATCCCCTCATAACTTGAGTCTCGTTACGACAAGAGATGTCTAGACACTTATCGCAACATACCTCTCAAGTCTCGACAATCCTATCTATAGTATAACAAAAGTCATAAGAAAAAGATTCTTGAGGAAAGACCACCCTCTGATAACAAACTGTAATGAACCAACCTGGGTTACCCTCAAACCCGGTACCCGACCCAATCCGTCACATACCTGAAGGACATTCTTGATCCCCACAGGCTAGAGACAAGCACCCAGGCATCGAACGAAAAAACTGAGGGAAAAATTTCTCCCAACCTGAACAACCACATAACATACATATATAGAGAAAAAAAGAATAGTGGAAGACTAAAAAATATATATGCCATAACTGTAAGGAAAACAACAGAAATAGAACAACTGTAACAGTAACTAAAACCCAAAAGACAAGTCCGACTACAAAGGACTCAAAACCAAACAACTACTCCAACGATGGCATGAATGAACTCCAACCATCTCACCACCAGCTACCCATACCAGCTAACACGAACCTCACCACCTCACTACGACGCCTTTCCTTTCCCTACATTGGAAGACAAACAAAGGTCTACGCACCACCGTAGTAGTGCACATGGTGTGAGCTAACAAGCTCAATAGGATCCCACCCAGGTATTACATAACAAGTCTATATATAACAAATCATGTATGCTTATTTTAAAGTAAAACATGGCATGATAAGAAGTAAAATAGTTTTATAGAAAACAGAATAAATTTCCCTTTTTCCACAGTTCTAAACAACAACAGGTATAACAGTTTCAAAGCAAGGTTTCCATATCATTTTTTTTCATAAGCATAAACATGCATATCAAGGCTAACTTAGAAATCCAAGCAGTAAAAAATATAAGCACAAGTATCACAAAACCATGGAATACTACAGGTCTAGGTAGCAGACTACATGTACCAAAATAATCAAGTGAACAAAAACTGATCCTAGAACAATGGGCCTAGGAATCAAAGGAATACCCCATGATTAAACCCCCCAAAAGTCACTATCGGTCCCTTAGAACAACAAGCCTAGTGTAAAGACTTGGGTTTTACCATGTATTTTTTTTAATTATATGGAAATATTACGAGTCTGTGAAAATTAACAGTGTGTGATTCCGAGTCCCGGTGTGCCCAGAATGAATTTCTGAACTTTTTTTCGGGTACCTTCAGTTAACATGCGAGCGAGAATTTGTAACTTTTGAACCAGTACTCGGAATTGAAATCCAAGGACACCGTTGAACTCACAACACTGATATTCACTTAAAGAGACCTTTACTTCAACTGCAGTAGGCCGAGGGGAAGATCTGGTTTTACGAGTTTTTGTGGAGGATTAAAATAAAACAAATTTTTTATTTTTATTAAACTCCCTCCATTATTTTTAAATTCTTTGGAGGTGGGGACCACATGAGGGTGGCCAGGCATTTAATACTGGACATTAAATTCCCAGTTATACAAAGTGTGTAACCATGAAACCCAACATTTAATGAAATCTCATTAATGATGAGTTAACCATTAACTTTACTTAAATGAGAGGGGCTCCTCACCTCTTGTGGTTGGGGGAATTGTTGGAAAACTATTTTGGTGGAGAAATCTTGGTGGAAGAACATCCTCCAACGAAGAACGAACCTCCAGATCAAGAATGCGGAATTGATGCTCGAGCCCGAATTAGAAGCGTGTTGTGGGAGCGACGAACACCGGTGTCTCCTTCAACGTCTTCATACTCTTCCTCACACCATCTCCAACGAACAATTGAGGTAGAGAAATTGTTCATATCGTTCTTTGAGATAAATCACTGTTTTCAATCTATGAACCACCTGTTATTAATCTAACGCAGAGGGTACGGGCCAAACGAACATGACCTGATCCCTCCACCACTTTATTGTTTGACGTGTCCTTCGTGGGCAGATTGTCGAGATGAGCGGAACCCGACCACGTCATCGACGACCGACTCCGGAGGGGTACATGCGGTGGTCGGCACACTGGCCGGCCGCTATGGCGGTGGCGGCGCAACCATACTACTGAAGGAGGCCACGACCCATCGGCCGCAACAGAGGAGGGTGGTGGCCGGCACGCCGGACGGCCGCATGAAACCAGGGTGGTGCGCACCCACACCATCGGTAGAGGAGGAGGCCGCAGCTTCTGAGCTACATCGGTGCACCCGGAGGGCGGCCGACACCCAACCGGCCGCAGAGTCAGCAGCGGCGCACGCCGGCGCCGCTAGAAGGGGGAGCCAACTGGAACCCTGGCCGGCCGCGTCACGCCGAGCAGGACCCGCTCTGGTAGGTCCCGCATTCTAGTAGGCGGCACCACATGGTGCTGCCGGGTTGGCCAAAGATGAACGGTCCAACTAGACCGTTCAAGATTTCTAAGGGGGGGGGGGATTCTCCCCACGTAGTTGCTAGGGTGGGGCCTCGCCACGGCGGACCGAACCTAGCTGCGGGCCGAGCCCCGCGGGCCGCTCCGAGCAGGCTGCGCCCAGCATAGGCTGGACCACACCCAGTGGGCTGGGCTTCCCCCTTTGTGGGCTAGGCCTACCGCGGTCCAACCCATCCGGGCCAGATCTAAGCCCATTTGGACCCAGATACGCCTTTTTGGCCATATCTTGAGAACCAGGCGTCCGTTTGACAAACCGTCTATGGCGCTGGAATCCTTGGATCGAGACAGACCTTTTGGAATACTCCAATTGAGTTTTGGATAAAGTTGGAATACATCCGGGTTGGATCGAACCCGAATCCAACCGGGCCCTCGGGACTAAAAGGCTAATAACTTACAGACTGAGCGTCTGATTGACGCGCCGTCTGTCACGTTGGGTCCCTTATGACATGAAAAACCTTCGTGTTACTTCTTCGTGGGACATCGTGGTAGTTGAAGTATCGATCGATGGCTTGAGGAGTGGATCATCCCAGAATCAAGTGTGCTTAGTGCGAAAACCCTGTGGTTGGCTGTACTTGAAGAATCTTCAGATCCTGTGTGGGTCATCTTCAGATCCTGTGTGGGTCATCTTCAGATCCTGTGTGGGTCAACATCTACTGATCCTATGTGGTTCATCTACTGATCTTGTATAGGTCATCTTCATATCCTGTGTGGGTCATCTTTAAATCCTATGTGGGTCATCTTCGGATCCTGTGTGGGTCAACATCTTCAGATCCTGTGTGGGTCATCTTCGATCCCGTGTGGGTCAACAACAGAGCTTCTCGACAAAGTAAGATGATATATAAATACAGATAATCATCTATACTTTCATACTTAATTTATACCTAGTGTGAGCCGAGTCTTTACCTTTGTGTTACAATTCTGTGTGGTGATACCTTCATGGTATTCTTCTGTGTGGAATTACCTTTGTGGTACTTACCTTCATGGTATTATTTCCTTTGTGGAACAGTTGTGCTTTTTGCTAGAGATTTGGGTCTTGTGTTTCCTCATTAACGAGATGGGTATACTTGATAACTTAGGTATATGTATGGGCATATACCTAAGAAGGGTTGACTATTGTTTTCCGTGTTTGTGAACATGGTGTTTCTTTGTGGTTTATCCTTTTTGGATTTTGAGAGACCTTCGGGGTCTTGGGGTCTCTACTGAGTATTGTTATACTCACCCCTACACGATCTATGACTGCAGCTTACTGTGTCTTGTGTAGACGATGGACATCATTGATCGAGACTAAGGGTGTCAGGACTGGAGGCTGCTCGGAGGTGAAGCATTAGACGAGACGTTCCGCAGAGATGATCATTCGAGAGCTGTACCTACCCTTCAGGTAGGATCCTTGGCTGGTGTTCACAGGATCTGTTTTTAGTTTTACTTGCACTTTCTATTTGGGCTTGCATTTCGACCCCCTTTACTTAATGTACTCACCCTATTTACTATATAGTTTACTTTGTGCTTGTATCCTACTGTGTGCTTGGATTGTGTGGGTTTGCAGGTTAAAAAGGCAATGTCTTCCTAGTTTTAGGGATATGTCTTTCCGGTGCTAATCACCAGCCCCTGGCCTATGGAAGGTGGGCTTAGGGTAGTCACGACATAGGCCCCGGGGGACGGGTCGTGAAAAATTGGTATCAGAGGAGTCGATTCTACCGAAGAACTTGGACTCTAATATTTTAATATACAATAGTGTTAAGTGTTATGAGTGTGGTAATTAGTTTGGAGAATCCATTGTTGGTGCGGCGGCTGACGTATCCATACACCAGGACCCTGACTTCTGATTTTTGACTCAGTGCATGAAAACACTAACTGTGTGTGTGTTTTTGAAAAGTTTTCTTTGTGATCTCTTTGAGTCATCTCAGCAGGTATAACTTATTGACTGTAGCGCACCTATTTCTTTCTAGGATTCCTCCATGAAGACAGCCAACCAGGGTTCCGGGTAGAGTATGCAATGACAGCCCACCGAGCGACGAGCCATCGGTGCAGGGCCCCCTTTCGGCAGTTGTACCATTGGGTGGTGTACCAGTAGCACCACTACCCGTTGAGCAGCTGATGCCACCAGCCCCAGTAGCAGAGGGTGCACGCCAATTGAGCGAGTTTCACGAGTTACAGTGCCAGAGGCCACCAAGGTTCCAGGGCGAGATGGATCCACAAGCGAATGAGGACTGGCTGGAGGCTGTGGTCAGAGTTTTTCGACTGGTAGGGACACCAGCTGATCTTATGGTTATCCTTGTATCAAGTCTTCTTCAAGAAACAATGGGGAGATGGTGGAGTTTGATTCTCCAAGTTCATGATTAGGTTACTCTCATTTGGGAGGACTTCGAGAGCCTTTTTAGGGAAGAGTTCATCCTAGCGACCTTACGCTCTGTGCATATACAGGAGCTTCTCCACTTGCAGCAGGGCAACATGACCATAGATCAGTATTCAGTGAGGTTCACCGACCTCTCGTGCTACTCCACTGACATGGTACGAGACCCTTTCTTCAGGGCCCAGACCTTCGAGCAGGGGCTCAGACAGGAGATTAGAGCTTCAATGATTTCTCTCAGCATTCCAACGTAGGCGAGGATGTTAGAGCGAGCACTCTTAGTGGAGAGATTCCTTGCTAAGTAGTCACTGACAGTGAGACCCACCACCGGACGACACGTAGCAGAGTCATCTGCAGCTGGTAATAGACAAATGATGTAGAGGTCCAATAGGACCAGACCTATAGGTGGACGACTGCAGGATACATGGTCGGTTGTGCAGGGCTCTCGAGACAGAGTAGGACAGGAAAGGAGCATACAATGTTACTCGTGTGGTGGGCAGGGTCACATGGATCACGACTTCCCGACCTGCCGTATGAACGACCAACAGACGGTCGAAGGACCACCTGGATAGAGGTGAAGATTTGATCGATGAGATCCTTAGGTAGTAGGCAGACATGGAAGAGGATTTGGTCGTGCAACAGGCGGTGGGCGGTGATTCGAGGTTCTACCGCCACCACTACTAGGTGGTCCACCCTGACCACAGGGAGCAGGTGGACAGGGACGGGCTCAGCTCCAGGCAGTTGAGGCCTACAACCATGACGCTCCAGAGATGATTCGAGCTATGATCTATGTCTACTCCACCTTAGCCGTAGTACTTATAGACACAGGTTCCAGTCAATCTTTTATTGCCATGAACCTCGTTCGAAGCTCAGAGATTCCGGTGGAGCCATTGGCTTGATCCTTACGATTAGAGACTTCTACGAGAGAGGATTCGACGATTACACACTGGTTCCGGCAGTGTGAGCTTACTCTAGGAGGAAAGAGCTTCGACTATGATCTTCTAGTAGCGACATCGAGGCCTTATGAAGTTATTTTGGGTACGGATTGGTTATCTATAGTCCATGCTCAGATTGACTGTATTAGGTGCAAAGTGTTGTGTGTTCGCGAGGATGGGACCAAGTTTTCCTTCAACGGCGAGAAGAGAACCTTTGCAGCATAGGATGGACTTACCCAGAGGAGGGTGAAACCAATCACACACCAGTTGGCTAGCCTTACCCTCAGAGCGGTTGATGTTGAGAGTCTGAGAAATCCTATAGTAGTGGACCAGTACGCTGATGTTTTCCCTGATTATGTTATGGGTCTACCTCCTCGCAAAGAGGTGGACTTTTAAATTGACTTGTGCCCCGGGATGGCATCGATATCTACAGTAGCATATCGGATGGCTCCCGCGGAGCTTCATGAGATGCGGGTATAGCTGGAGGACTTGTAGAGCAAGAGGTTAATTAGGACTAGTGTTTCTCCTTGGGCAACCCCGATTTTGTTCGCCAAGAAGGCAGATGGGAGTTTGAGACTCTGTGTAGACTATAGGCGCCTGAACCAGGTGACCACGAAGAACAAGTACCCACTACCAAGGATTGATGATATTTTTTATTAGCTGAAGGGAGCACAGTGGTTTTAAAAGATAGACCTTAGATCAGACTATCACCAGCTCAGGGTACGAGATGAGGATGTGCAGAAGACAACCTTCATATGTCGGTATGGCCATTATGAGTTCTTGGTTATTCCATTCGTTGTGACCAACACCCCAATAGTGTTCATGGGACTCATGAACAGAATCTTCCAGCCATACCTCAATCACTTTGTGATAGTCTTCATCGACAACATCCTGGTATACTCAGCTATAGAGGAGGAGCATGCCTATCATCTGCAGATAGTTCTGGACACACTCTGAGAGCACCAGCTTTATGGTAAGCTCTCGAAGTGCCAGTTCTGGATCCAAGAGGTTCACTTCCTGGGGCACGTTATCTCGGAGGCTGGAGTTGTAGTGGATCCAATGAATATTGATACTGTGCTTTCTTGGGAGCCACCCAAGAGTGTGATGGAGGTGCATAGTTTCCTGGGTCTGGTCGGTTACTACTGGAGGTTTGTTCCTGAATTTTCTAGAGTTGTGGCACCCTTATCAGCATTGATGAAGAAGAGGAAACCCATCGTGTGGTCGGAGAGATGCCATTGGAGTTTCTAGGAGATGAGGCAGAGACTGAAAAGTGCCCCCCATCTTGAGTCTACCCGAGGAGGGCATTGGGTACGTAGTCTACTGCGACGCATCAGGGACCGGACTCGGATGTGTCCTGATGTAGGAGCGAGTAGTGATCATGTATGGTTCTCAACAACTGAGACAACATGAGAAAAACTACGCTACCCATGACCTGGAGTTGGTAGCATTGGTCTTCACCTTGAAGATGTGGTGACATTACTTGATGGGAAACATTTTACAGTATACTCTAATCACAAGAGTCTCAGGTATATCTTCTCTCAGAAGGACCTGAACCTGAGATAATCGAGTTGGCTTGAGTTCCTCCAGGACTATGAATTCAAGATAGTCTATACTTCTGGGAAGGGGAACGTAGTAGAAGATGCACTCAACAGGAGATATGGTATACAATTGCTGAGTGAGGCGATGGAGTAGCTAGCCGCTTTGTGGATATCCTACGTGGATCAAGATGGAGAATCTTATCTTCATTATCTGATAGTCACTCCCCCACTCCTTCAGTGAGTCAGGGAGGCATGACTTGGGGACACTGACTACGAGGCTTGATGTACTCATATATCCACATGACAGGCACCTGATGGATTTTATAAAGGTGGGGAGCATGTTATCCTCTTTAGAGGATGTACTATGGTACCAGTGGCGCTACATGAGGAAGCGTTGAGGGAGTTCCATACGTCCCCTCTAGAGGTACATTCAGGAGTGGAAAAGATGTACCAGGACCTTCGGCATTAGCACTGGTGGCTGAGAATGAAGAAAGCAGTGGCATAGTTTGTCTCATGGTGCCTCACTTGTTAGCAAGTGAAGGTAGAGCATTAGGTTCCAGCAGGCTTAGTTTAGCCACTAGAGGTGCCATAGTGTAAGTGGGATGGAATTTCCATAGACTTCATGACAGGACTTCCACACACGTCCATAGGTCATGATTCTATCTGGGTGATCATTGACAGGCTCACCAAGTCAGCCCACTTCCTACCTATCAGAGAGCAGGGATCAGTAGAGTGCTTGAGATGCCTCTATGTATAGAAGATTATGTGGCTTCATGGGGTTCCATCTACGATTGTATAGCATCCTGCCTTTTTATATCATAAACTTTCATTACATTATACAAAACCGAGGATCTTTAAGGTTTAGTGTCTTGGAAACCAGGAACTTAATACACGACAACAACAAAAACATTCTTCTTAAACACTTGAAAGGCTTCTTCATTTGTTCATCCTAAGTTTATTACAACATTTCATAACCTGGGAGAATACATCAAAGGAAAGGGTGATCAGAATGCCCAATAAGGAAAACAAGGGAAACATTTTACATGAGAACTTGAGATACATCAAAAGTCATGAAAAATAACTTTAAGGCATGAGAAAGAGTTCATGAGGCATATCATAATAAAAATAACATGTTTCATAACTTTAATATGTGGCTACAACATTTAACATAGAAAATCATTTCCATTTCACCAAGGTCCATCTCAAAGGTGTCATTAAAAATTACAAAGGTTATTCACCAAGGCGTCGTTAAAAATGGTCATCTCTAGAGATTAAGTCTTTACCCAATGCATTGGAGCGCTATCAGGGCGCAACCTTAAATTTGCCTTTATTATCATGTGAGCCACATATATCATCATAAATCATTTCATAAACAACCCATATATCATAAAAGTAATGGGTTTCATTTCATAGTCATCACATTTTAAAAACTGCTTTAAAGACGTGATCTTTATGTCACTTTAAACCCACGAAAAAAGGAAAGCGGGTCTCATGTATGTAAATAACAGAATTAAAATAGAACATTTTGATATATATGTGAATACCCCTGTAGAAGAAATATCATTGAGTATTCACTTAATAAAATAAAATAATTTGAGAAAAAGAGAAAGACATTTTGAGACGAAAATTATGCAGCATAACGACTATGATACAGGGTTTTAGAAAACATTGAAAATAGAGGGGACATGGGTCACCCACTCATAAATGATACATAAAATAGTAGGGGAACATAATATAAAGGATTTAAGAACATGGTAATGAAATTTAAATGATATACCATATGAAACGAAGAACTTTAAAGGAAGACAAAAATAAGATTTCTCTTATGAAAATTCAGCAGCCTAACGACGTCACTTAAAACTTAATTTTTTTTTGAAGAGATCAAATAGGGTCTCTCATCATATGAACATAAAAGATAAGTATGATATATATAGAGATCATAACCCCAAAAAATAAAAAGTAACTTGAAATACTTGACATGAAAATATAACTTGAAAACGAGAAGGGTGAAAGAATCCCTTAAAAATTTGGCAGCCTAACGACGCCACTTAAAACTTCAAAATACTGAATTGAAGAGATCAAATAGGTTATATCATCATATGAACATAAAATATCAGTATGATATATTTAGAGATCATACCCCAACATAATAAAAAGGAACATGAAATACTTGACATGAAGATAGATCTTGAAAATGAGAAGGGTGAAAGAATCCCTTAAAAATTTGGCAGCCTAACGACGCCACTTTAACATTATTAAAATGAAATGATGAGAGAAATAGGGGGTATCTCATCATATTAAAATGAAAAGGACAGTAGGATGAATATAAAATAACATACTATAACATAATAACATGGAGCATAAAAGAAATGACATAAAAGAGAGTACTTGGAAAGAAAGAGGGAGGTAGGATCCCTTACCTTAAAACGTAACTCTTAAAACTCAAAGTTTGGGACCTTGAGGGCTTGGGGGAACCTTGGGAGGACTTATTGGGAGGTAATGAGACCAGATATTCATTTGGGGAGAGTTGGGAGTGAAAACTAAAGGAGTAAAGGGTGGGTATTTATAGGGAAAGTGAGGGGACAAGACATTAATGGCCAAGGGACACCTCATTGGTGGTATTGGCAAAACCATGGGCTTGCCCATGGTATTTGCGCATGGTATTGGCCACTTGGGACACCTCATACCTTATCTTACTATTCACAAGTCGACCATATTGATTACATACTTAATACATCATTTAATGATGTCATTAAACACCCGTAACTTAAAAACTGTATTTTCACTATTCACCGAAAATTCATTTTTTTCAGAAAAATCCCCAAAAATTACCTTAACATAATATCGATGCTCTGAGTTAAAAAATAAATTCCATTTTATAAAAACAATTTTCTAAATATTTTTAATTTAATTTTTAATTAAAAAACACTATTCACCTGAAAAACCTAATACTTGACTAACAATTTCTGAAATAGTTATTTACCTATTTTATTGAATCACATTACTTAATCAAGGTGCCTATATTATATTAATACTTTCTTTAAGTGATGTTACTAATCCATTTGGTCACATTACTAATCCTAAGCGTAAAATCACTATTCATAATTTACTATTCATCAAAAATCAATTTGATCTTATTAGACTCTAAATTTCTTACTGAACACATTTGCAGAAGACCATTTTTTGAAAATCATTACACATCATTAATTATTTAAGGTTTAAAAAAATATTTTAAAATATCCTTTTTCTAGAATTCATAAAAAATATGCATACTATATTTATCCGGACATTTGAAAATTCATAAACTTCATCATAAGAAGAAATCACAATTTTTATTTAAAACAAAGGATTACACAAGGCAGTTACGATCTCCTTACATAGCCCCTTATAACCCCAGCATAGGACCTAAGTGTAAGGTGTGCTAAGGTGAGAGAATCTGAGGGCAGCTCGGCCAACATTGCACGAGTAGTAATTTCTATCAGTTTGAACTTCTTGCGAAGGCGATTCTGTTCTAGCTTCACACGATGAAGTTCGGCTTGGGTTTGGTCCAGAGAAAAGCCCAGTGGTGTTACCTTCTTCCCAAGTTCCGTTAGATGGGATTCGATTGGCCCGAGACTACTGGATGAGGCTATCAAATCTTCTTTCTATATTAATTAACCAAGATCACTTGTATTTAGAGACAATAATCGAAATGTTTAGTTTCCAGCGGTCATATTGACCAACGGTCATATAACAGTTGAAACCCAACGGTCTCATTTTAATTATACTCATGTTATCAAATGAAACAGTTTTGTTGAGTATTAAATAAAATAACTCACAAAATTAGGAAATAAGAATTATTCAAAATTCCAGATCGTTACATTCTTCCCCCCTTAAGAAATTGCGTCCTCTCAACTTTTAAAATTGGGATTGGAAATTTCATTGAAAGTCCCACATCGGAAAAGGAGTCAGTAAAACTATTACTTTAAAAGAAAGAAAGGGAATTACAAAGGTCACCCGAGTTAACCCATACTAGGATTCCATGTAGGAAAACATGGATATGGAGGAGAAAATAAAGGATCAAGTTCTGAGAGAGAGTGATAGAAAACATGATTAGGAGAAAGTTAACCACAAGAAAATCACAAACTTATGATGTGTGTATGTAACACCCCGAGATTTTATGAAAAATATTCTTTTTAATTTCATTAATGTCTTGTGTTGTACGCTACACCAAAAGGATCTTGCACAACACGCATCCTTTACTTGCCTTGCATTACACGCAATCGCGACCTTCCTCGATAGCGTGTGTAGTACGCAATACCGAGTTTCACTAAACAACGATATGCTATTAAAATATTATTAAAACTAGCCGTTATGAATAGTAATAACCACTTTTTGAAATTTTGTAAATTTTATTTTTCAAAATGGATTTCATTTTTGGATTTGGAATATCGAAATTAGCTTAGGGTAAAATTTTGGTACTTTTCGGATAACTTTCATTTTCTGATGAATAGTGAAAATTACTAAATTTTAATTAAAAACAACCTTTTAATAGAAATAATTAATAGTGATAAATTATTAATTTGAGTGGTTTTAAAGTATATTTAGAATATATTTTTACAATTTAATACAATGTTGTTCATTGGATGTAATTTCACATTTAAACCAGACATAAACAAGTGTCAATCTTTTGATAGTTATTATCTCTTAAGAACACGCTATTTGTTTTGACGACGAGAATTAATTTTTAAATTAATTAATGAAACTAATATGTTTTGAATTTTGTAAAATAGACATCATTTTTGAGTTCATAATATCAAATATAGCTTAGGCCTAATTTTTGGTATTTTTCTGGAAACTTTCATTTTTTGATGAATAGTGAAACAATTAAGTGGTAGTTAAGAAAAATGAATTTTTCATAAAACTTAATTTTACCGCTTCTGTGAGTGGAATTTCAAAAATATGAGAGACACGGTTGATGTCAGTAAGTAAAATGTGATTCAATGAGATAAAAATATTTTTTGGTGAATAGTAACTTTTTACTTTTTTTTTACCACAGTTAAAAGTAAATAGGGTAATTACGGGTAAAAATGATATTATTATTACCTTAACACATGTCCTAATTCTATTGGATAAGTTTAATTAGACCAAAAACAACCTTAGGAATAAAATATGACCATTTAGTCCCACTTGGATTAGATTAGGACATTTATTATTAATTTATTTAAAGAAGGGTTAAAATAGTTAAAATCAAAGTTTAATAAGTATATCATTTTTAATATAGGGTTATACGTAAGATAAATTCGACTATAAATATTCATTATAAATATAAAAATATTTCCTACATAATTATATTTTATTTGTAATTTTTAGACTTTAAATAAGTTAATTTATTTATGACACAAAGATGATGCAGTAATTATCTTATTAATAAAATATTGACATAATTGATGTTATAAATACCCAAATAAATATAATTTGAGACTTTTTATGAATTAAACTAATTTTATAGGTTAATATTAAATGTTATTATTGATTTAGTTAACTTTTTTCGAACTAATCATTCTGTTATGATTTTTACAAAAATCAATTACTAAATAGTTTCAAAATTGACATAAAATAGGTTTTAAAACAAATATTATATTATTAATTGTTACTTTATTTCTAAAAATCTAATGTTTGGCCAAATGGCTTAGTTAAGGTTATATATATTAATAATAAACAACTTGGGGTTCGTTTGGATGATTATAGTAAGTTTATTAACCTTATAGTATAAGAACACAAGAAGACACGGTAAAAGTAAAATTATTTAACTTAATGTTAAATCTAAATGATAAGGATAAAATAGGAACCTAAACTTGTCTAAATTCTATTGGATGAGAGGATTTAGACACATACCCACCTTATCTTAGAAATATATCAATTTTGAACTATTAAAAACCGAATTTGACTTTATAATAAAATAATATTTTTAGTTATTCCAAAGGTGCCCCTCTCCTCCCTTATAAAAGGGAACCTCCTCCCTCTCTTCTTCACACCACTTTGAGCCTTCAATCTCGGCCAACCCCTGAAAAATTCTCTTCTCCACTTCCATAGCTACATCCTAGAGGTTCTGGTCTTCCTCAAAGACCAATTTTAGTGCCCTAAAAGGAGATCTCAAAGAGGCGCTTCAAAGAAGAGGTAATGTCCGTTACCGATTCTTTCAACTTTATTTCTTCTTCCACTTCTTCTTCTTAGGTTGTTTCATTTTGAAGTAATAACATCAGTATCACTCATATACTGATATGTTATTATAAGTATGAAACAACCCTATTTCACCATCTATCCATCCTACGGAAAACGAAATCACCGCGCGTGCGTACGTACGGAATACCGTCTCCACGCCGTGGTGTAATCTATTTTCCACCACCACCTTACATGGATGGATATAATGGTGAAAATAAACAACTATATATGATTATTGTAAAGTGTTATTAATTCTGAAATAGTATTCACACACTCCAATACAATTCCACGATCATGAGAACGATATCATCGCTCGTGCGTACGTACGGACTACCGTCTCCACGACGTGATGAGATTCATTCTCCACGTTAACCATTCATGAATGATTATAAAGTATATATAATAAGTAATCATGAAATATATGACATAATAATGATACTGGATTTATGTGTATATATATGTATTTCATCTACTTAATTTCATTCAACTCAATAAGGAAACGAAAACAGCGTTCATGCGTACGTACGACCTACCGTCTCCATGAACGGTGTATTTCTTTCCATTTACTAATCTATTATATATATTTATATTCTAAATATATATTATATAAATCATGTTTTATATTCTGGAATGAAGTAATCATGATCTAAGTAATCATATGAATAATTACAAGTCAAAACACAGACGACAAATGAAACGATTTTACCCAAAACGCTCTTTAACATGGAATTTACAAAAGAACGGGTAAAATAAAGTCATAAGTAAACCATATATGATATCATAAAAATGAGTATGATTATGGAATAAGTCAATTCCATTATTTAAATCATTATACAGGAGGTTCAGACCCTTACGAAGCAAATCAGACCTAAGGTAAGGGAAATATCACAATCTCATTTTTATCCGAGATTGTTTATACTTTGAAATTTACCGGGGTGTATTTTATCATCCACATCCATGTTTAATCAATATGTAATATTATTTCCATCCACCTAAAATTATTTAAATCCAATTTTACCCTTCGGTGAGTTTTTAGTAAAAGATATGAAAAGAATCTTTTGTCGTTTTTTGTATGAGGTACTTTTTGACTTTTCCGACAAAAGTACGAGAAGAGTGTTTTTTTAACTTATACGGCATGAATGGATTTTTAAAACATTATTTCCAAGAAGGTTCCTTTACAATTTTTCAAGTTTATTTTTAATCAACTTCTTTTAGTTTAGAATTTTATGACATGTTAAGAAAGGAAAAGTGTTTTTGAAGTAGAAAAGTTATTTTCCTCAAGAATGGAGTTCAAGTGTTTTATCAAAATTATTTTTCATCTAAGATAATAAAGGGTTATGTTTCTATCCCTATTATTACATTGATTTTATTATGTTGTGATGGAATTATTTTTATGAATTCCTTTATCTTATATGAATTGTTTTATGATGTCACGATGTTTAAGATTCCCATTTTTATTACATGGGTTATGCTATGATGTATGGTTTATAATTTTGTGGCACACATAAGAATGGTATCATTATGAGATGGTTGGGACCTATATCTCCCTCCAATGCATTGGGTAAAGATTTTATATCTCATGAGATAGACATGGCTGGAACGACAGGTTAAACCGGTTCAGTGAAACAGGACTGAAACGAGGAGTGAACTCGGTTCAGAAATGGACTTTGTCCACTAAGATAGTCTTGGAAATGAGTCTTGACTAATAAGAAATGATTCTCTGTGATTATGTGTGTATTCCACAAAGTTTCATGTTTTAAGTTATGATTATTGGGATTACATTTCACTATTATGATTTATCCCATGTTATGATATTATGATCTGTTTTGCAGGTTAATATTTCCAAAATGTTATGTTCTTATGAATATGATGTGATTGATATTTCTTTTGTTTACCCTTACTGAGCATCTGAGCTCACCCTTTTATGTTTTTTTCCCAGGATATAAAGAAAGGTTTTAGGTAAGAAAAAAAAGGGAAGATCTTTATGGGAGATGTTGAAGATCTTTCACCACGATTAGAAGATTATATTCTGAGTTTCCAAAGACACTAAACTATTACGGTCCTTGTGTGTGTGTTTTTGTAATGTACTAAGTATTCCGTAAAAGTAATGTAATGTCCATGTACGTCAAGCTTAGGGTCTCTACAGTTGGTATCAGAGGAAAGGTTTAGTCAACCTTTGGAAACTAGGATGTGATAACTTTAGTGAGATCCCTAGAGATATTTCTAAGGTATGTCTAGGGATGTCCCTAAGGTTAAGTATAAGTATAGGTTATAGTACTAGAATTATGGTAACCTAAGATTTTAGATATTGAAGGTACTCCCCCTTTATTATTTTGTTTTCCCTAGCATGATTTTTTCCTCTCACACTATTCTTTTTGGGTTTTGGACGATGGCTGGAACCCGAAGGAACCGTGTTGATCAATGTAATGGACAATGCAATGATTGTCCTCCTAAACAAACAAATTTTATGGGAGATGGAGTGAAAAATATTATTGCTATACTTACACAAGCTATGAATCATTCTGGACTTCCAAATGAGCAGAGAAGGGAACAATATTCTATTGATTCCTTCATGAGGCAACGTCCACCTTCTTTTAGTGGGTCTTCTGGTCCACTTGTTGTTGAACAATGGATCAGTACCACTGAAAAGATATTTTCAGTTCTTCAATGTTCTGAACATGATAAAGTCATCTTAACATTATATCGTTTGGAAGGTGAAGCTGATCAATGGTGGAATCTTATCAAGAATACGAGACCAAGAGATGAAATTGAGTCCATGGAATGGGATGAGTTCAAGAACTTATTTTTCAATAAGTAATTCCCTCGTATTCTTCGAACAAAGATGGAGAAGGAGTTTCTTGAACTAAAGAAAAAGGATGATGAATCTGTTGGTGTATACGAAGCGAATTTTACAAGGCTTTCAAGGTATTCATCTGGCTTTATCATCCAACCTGAAAGTAAATTTGATCGATTCTTCAGTGTCTTAAAACCAAATCTTCGAAGGGAATTAGCTATAAGAGACTTCAGTAGCTATGAAGAAATTGTGCGCTGTTCTATTAAGATAGAAATAGAAGTTGGTGTTACATATTCATCTCATGGTTTTGACAAGAAAAGAAATATGGAGTTCAAGGAGAAATCTCAGAATAATGGTGAAAAGAAGATGAATGTTTCCTTATGCTCAAAGTGTGGAAAGAAGCATGGTGTAGATTGTCTTAAAGGAACTAGAAAACGTTTTAAGTGTGGAAAAGAAGGTCATCGAGCAGCTGAGTGTCGAAGTAATAGAAAAAGGGTTTCTAATGGTGTGAATAAAGAAAAGACTGCAGAGAACGCACCAACAACACTTCAATGCTTCAAGTGCAATGAAATGGGGCATTATGCTAATCAATGCCCTAATCCAAGGGTTAATGATGATCGACATGAGCAACCACTTAAGGCAAAGGACAAAGGGAAGTCACATGCGATCACTATTGGCGATGTTGAATATGACAACTATGTGGTGGAATGATTAAGTGTTTATGTAATGGGATTCTAAAATAATGTTGTATATAGTATCGTGGAATATTGGAATATTTATGTATTGATCTATTGTGGTTTTCAATAATTTTATGGTACCGGTAACCATGGAAAGTGATTTAGATATTTTTGGTAAGCAGATGATATGCGCATAATGAAGGGATAAGAAGATAATGAGATTTTTGATTGTATTCATGAGCTCATGATTGATATAAGGACTAAGTGATATCATGGTTTGAGTATAAATAATTTTGAGGATTTTGGTTTGTGGAAAGTGTTAACTTTTAACTGCATTAATGTTTTCACTAAGGTTCAATGGGTATACATGATTAAGGTATTCACATGTTTGTAATTTGACCAAAAAGATATATCTTATGATATATGGGGGATAAATTATGGCATTCACATGATTGTTATGTGACATTTCAAGTAATCATTTTTATACTATGAGCTTGGACCGAAGTATTTTGGATAAGCCTAAAGATTGGGATGGATTATGTTGGACATAAGTTAGTATTGTTTAAGGATATAAGTTTTTTCGATATTATTTATGGGATGTTATAGTAATTTAGTTTTAGAAAAAGGACAACCTACAGGATGGGCGACAGCCCATTGCGTCGGACAAGGCTGTGGGAATCGAACCCACAACCGAAGTACGACTGGCCTTTATCGCCTACCACTGGCCTACAGGAAGTCCCTGTTTAGTAGAAACTAGTTTTATTATGATATAATAAGTATAAGTCCATTTTAGGAACCATATATGATTAATCTCACTATAGATCGACTTATGTATATTTAATAACTTTTGCTAACCTTTTGTTTGAGATAGATGGAATGACCTGTCATTCTATCACATGATCTGCTAACACTTCACGAATAACAAATTCAACTTCATTTCTTTAAGAGATGAAGTGGAAATTGTTCAAGGCACGAACAATAGTGAGATTGTACCAAAATAAAGTAAGTATTTATTCTAATTCAAATTCTTCAACTTTAGGGAAATGATCTTGAAAACCAAAAATGTTGTCCTAGTGCTCTTATATTTGATGAATTAGATGGTACCTTAGATCGTCACAAATTTATGGCTTTGTGATTGCTGGCTTTTCCATAGCCATGTTCTCTACCACTCTCCATCAGAACACGATGGTTAGATTTCTCTTCCATATCCATATTTTCACCTATGTGGAAACCCAGTGATTAGTTTATTTGGGTAACCGTTAAGTTTCATACTTTTGTTTTTAAAGATTGGTTTTGGTATTCTTTTTTATGATATGGGTTTCTATTAAATAAACTTTCGAGTAGTAAACCATTTATAACCCTGACGAATTTCGAGGGCGAAATTCATTTTAAGGGGGGTAGAATGTAACACCCCGAGATTTTATGAAAAATATTCTTTTTAATTTCATTAATGTCTTGTGTTGTACGCTACACCAAAAGGATCTTGAACAACACGAATCCTTGACTTGCCTTGCATTACACGCAATCACGACCTTCCTCGATAGCGTGTGTAGTATGCAATACCGAGTTTCACTAAACAACGATATGCTATTAAAATATTATTAAAACTAGCCGTTATGAATAGTAATAACCACTTTTTGAAATTTTGTAAATTTTATTTTTCAAAATGGACTTCATTTTTGGATTCGGAATATCTAAATTATCTTAGGGTAAAATTTTGGTACTTTTCGGATAACTTTCATTTTCTGATGAATAGTGAAAATTACTAAATTTTAATTAAAAACAACCTTTTTAATCGAAATAATTAATAGTGATAAATTATTAATTTGAGTGGTTTTAAAGTATATTTAGAATATATTTTTACAATTTAATACAATATTGTTCATTGGATTTAATTTCACATTTAAACCAGACATAAACAAGTGTCAATCTTTTGATAGTTATTATCTCTTAAGAACACACTATTTGTTTTGACGACGAGAATTAATTTTTAAATTAATTAATGCAACTGATATGTTTTGAATTTGGTAAAATAGACATCATTTTTGAGTTCATAATATCAAATATAGCTTAGGCCTAATTTTTTGTATTTTTCTGGAAACTTTCATTTTTTGATGAATAGTGAAACCACTAAGTGGTAGTTAAGAAAAATGAATTTTTCATAAAACTTAATTTTACCGCTTCTGTGAGTAGAATTTCAAAAATCCGAGAGACACGATTGATGTCAGTAAGTAAAATGTGATTCAATAAGATAAAAATAATTTTTGGTGAATAGTAACTTTTTACTTTTTTTACCACGGTTAAAAGTAAATAGGGTAATTACGGGTAAAAATGATATTATTATTACCCTAACACATGTCCTAATTCTATTGGATAAGTTTAATTCGACCAAAAAAAACCTTAGGAATAAAATATGACCATTTAGGCCCACTTGGATTAGATTAGGACATTTATTATTAATTTATTTAAAGAAAGGTTAAAATAGTTAAAATCAAAGTTTAATAAGTATATCATTTTTAAAATAGGGTTATACATAAGATAAATTCGACTATAAATATTCATTATAAAGATAAAAATATTTCCTACATAATTATATTTTATTTGTAATTTTTAGACTTTAAATAAGTTAATTTATTTATGACACAATGATGATGTGGTAATTATCTTATTAATAAAGTATTGACATAATTGATGTTATAAATACCCAAATAAATATAATTTGAGACTTTTCATGAATTCCACTAATTTTATAGGTTAATATTACATGTTAGTATTGATTTAATTAACTTTTTTTGAACTAACCATTCTATTATGAGTTTCACAAAAATCAATTACTAAATAGTGTCAAAATTGACATAAAATAGTTTTTAAAACAAATATTATATTATTAATTGTTATTTTATTCCTAAAAATCTAATGTTTGGCCAAATGACTTAGATAAGGTTATATATATTAATAATAAACAACTTGGGGTTCGTTTGGCTGATTATAGTAAGTTTATTAACCTTATAGTATAAGAACACAAGAAGACACGGTAAAAGTAAAATTATTTAACTTAATGTTAAATCTAAATGATAAGGATAAAATAAGAACCTAAACTTGTCTAAATTCTATTGGATTAGAGGATTTGTACCCATACCCACCTTAGATTCTAAATATATCAATTTTGAAATATTAAAAACCGAATTTGACTTTATAATAAAATAATATTTTTAGTTATTCCAAAGGTGCCCCTCTCCTCCATTATAAAAGGGCACCTCCTCCCTCTCTTCTTCACACCACTTTGAGCCTTAAAGCTCGGCCAAACCCTGAAAAATTCTCTTCTCCACTTCCATAGCTACATCATAGAGGTTCTGGTATTCCTCAAAGACCAATTTTAGTGCCCTAAAAGGAGATCTCAAAGAGGCGCTTCAAAGAAGAGGTAATGTCCGTTACCGATTCTTTCAACTTTATTTCTTCTTCAACTTCTTCTTATTAGGTTGTTTCATTTTGAAGTAATAACATAAGTATCACTCATATACTGATATGTTATTATAAGTATGAAACAACCCTATTTCACCATCTATCCATCCTATGGAAAACGAAATCACCGCGCGTGCGTACGTACGGAATATTGTCTCCACGTCGTGGTGTAATCTATTTTCCACCACCACCTTACATGGATGGGTATAATGGTGAAAATAAACAACTATATATGATTATTGTAAAGTGGTATTAATTCTGAAATAGTATTCATACACTCCAATACAATTTCACGATCATGAGAACGATATCATCGCTCGTGCGTACGTACGGACTACCGTCTCCACGACGTGATGAGATTCATTCTCCACGTTAACCATTCATGAATGATTATAAAGTATATATAATAAGTAATCATGAAATATATGACATAATAATGATACTGGATTTATGTGTATATATATGTATGTCATCTACTTAATTCCATTCAACTCAATAAGGAAACGAAAACAACGTTCATGCGTACGTACGACCTACCGTCTCCATGAACGGTGTATTTCTTTCCATTTACTGATCTATTATATATATGTATATTCTGAATATATATTATATAAATAATGATTTATATTCTCAAATTAATTAATCATGATCTAAGTAATCATATGAATAATTACAAGTCAAAACACAGATGACAAATGAAACGATTTTACCCAAAACGCTCTTTAACATGGAATTTACAAAAGAACAGGTAAAATAAAGTCACAAGTGAACCATATATGATATCATAACAATGAGTATGATTCTGGAATAAGTAAATGACATTATTTAAATCATTATACAGGAGGTTCGGACACTTACGAAGCAAATCGGACCTAAGGTAAGGGAAATATCACAATCTCATTTTTATCCGAGATTGTTTATACTTTGAAATTTACTGGGGTGTATTTTATCATCCACATCCATGTTTCCTCAATATGTAATATTATTTCCATCCACCTAATTTTTTTTAAATCCAATTTTACCCTTCGGTGAGTTTTTAGTAAAAGATATGAAAGGAATCTTTTGTCGTTTTTCGTACGAGGTACTTTTTGACTTTTTCCGACAAAAGTACGAGAAGAATGTTTTTTTAACTTATACGGCATGAATGGATTTTTAAAACATTATTTACAAGAAGGTTACTTTACAAGTTTTCAAGTTTATTTTTAATCAACTTCTTTTAGTTTAGAATTTTATGACATGTTAAGAAAGGAAAAGTGTTTTTGAAGTAGAAAGGATATTTTCCTCAAGAATGGAGTTCAAGTGTTTTATCAAAATTATTTTCCATCTAAGATAGTAAAGGGTTATATTTCTATCCCTATTATTACATTGATTTTATTATGTTGTGATGGAATTATTTTTATGAATTCCTTTATCTTATATGAATTGTTTTATGATGTCACGATGTTTAAGATTCCCATTTTTATTACATGGGTTATGCTATGATGTATGGTTTATGATTTTGTGGCACACATAAGAATGGTATCATTATGAGATGGGTGGTACCTATATCTCCCTCCAATGCATTGGGTAAAGATTTTATATCTCATGAGATAGACATGGCTGGAACGACAGGTTAAACCGGTTCAGTGAAACAGGACTGAAACGAGGAGTGAACTCGGTTCAGAAATGGACTTTGTCCACTAAGATAGTCTTGGAAATGAGTCTTGACTAATACGAAATGATTCTATATGATTATGTGTGTATGCCAAAAAGTTTCATGTTTTAAGTTATGATTATTGGGATTACATTTCACTACTATGATTTATCCCATGTTATGATATTATGATCTGTTTTGCAGGTTAAGATTTCCAAAATGTTATGTTCTTATGAATATGATGTGATTGATATTTCTTTTGTTTACCCTTACTGAGCATTTGAGCTCACCCTTTTATGTTTTTTCCCCAGGATATAAAGAAAGGTTTTAGGTAAGAAAAAAAATGTAAGATCTTTATGGGAGATGTTGAAGATCTTTCACCATGATTAGAAGATTATATTATGAGTTTACAAAGACACTAAACTATTATGGTCCTTGTGTGTGTGTTTTTGTAATGTACTAAGTATTCCGCAAAAGTAATGTAATGTCCATGTACGTCAAGATTAGGGTCTATACAGTGTAAACGGTCTTTGATTACCCAGTAGGAAACGTAAACCAACAACATTTTTGTTTTATGTTCCTTTTCATAATTTTGAGGAATTAATTTACTACATAGAATAAAAACATAAGGAAATATACCTACCTTCAAGTAGAGTTTCATCCTTTAATAAGTTTCTACCAAAAATAATCTTTTCTCCAAACGATGAGCATTCAAAACTACTTGGTCTCATCAAAGAACAATAATCATCTTCTAGAGAATCACATAATCCACAAAAGATTAACTATCTATTTATTCTATCTTTAAACATTATCCCAAAACAGAAGGGGTAAGATAAAACAACTCTTCAAAAAGAAATAATCCCATAGGAAGGGAAACTTCTTTAAATCTTCAAAATTCCATGGTACTACCCAAAGTTCATCATAGACCATTCCATAAATAACTGTCCTTAAAATTACTCAAGATAAACCAAACTAAGATTGAATCCCAATTATAAGAATGATCTCATAACATAGTATTCCAAGATAGAATTTATCATTCATCTCCAAACAAAATCAACCACTCTTATAATCTTATAACAAAAGTAGCTAACCTAATCACATTTTCCCCAAGATAGGTTAATCATTTCTATAAGTAACCTAAATTACCATAAGTTCACCTTAAATTCACATATTCTTCAAAATACAAGTCAACCTTTACTCCTTAAATAAAATACTGTAGTAATCTATTTACCTCGATCATATAGGGTTCCCAAAATAGTGAATGTCTTCCAAAATAATAATCATCTTTTAATCCCCTAATCACCTTTTTTTAGAAGAACAACTTCGCTACATCAATATGTGGTACATAACAATAGATGTTTTCCTTAATGATATAAAACCATATTAGGTAGTGACTCAATGTTCTTAGAAAACATTAAAGATATGATAATGGAGCACGAACTAAAATACAACATGACATAAACAATTATTGTGAATAAGTTACATGTACTTTAGTCATCATGATCCATCTCAGCATATGACTTGCACTGTTCCCTTGTCCTTGAAGATTGTTGATGCTCATCATGCTTCTCATCCCTTCCAAGAGATCATTTCCTTGGATAATGTCCAACTTCTCCACATTTACCACATTGAATAGTATAGGGTACATTAGATTGAACCTTATCTCCATTCATCACATTATCCATTTTTTTTAAGAAATTGACTACTTTATGCCCTATCTTCCCACACTTAAAACATCTCCCGGTTCCTTTGTGACATTCTTCTTGGTGCCTCTTCCCACACTTTTTGCAAAAAAGAAATTGGGTCTTCTTTCCCTTATCAACTTTATTAGATGAACATCCTTGAGACTTTGTCTTCTTCTTCCTTGATGAATTTGGGCATTCAACTAGGTACCAATTATTAATTGTGATTTTTGATAGCTGGTTTTGCATAATCACAATATGTTCAACTTTATCTCTCATCATCTCTGTCACATTAATAGGGAAATCATCACATTTACTATCACATTGGTTGTTGGGACAAGTTCTTTTATTTCCCGCCATTAACTAAGAAAAGAAAGTATAATTAGGGGCTTAAATACTTAGCCAATAATCATTAAAAGGAAACTTTAAGCATAGAAGGATAAACTTGTAGAAGGAAAGTATACCCTAACTTGTGATCCCCTAGGTTCCAATCTAGGTTATCCATGATCATATATTCTTATGTGAATCCTTATTTTATTTTATCTTTGTTCCTTTAATAATGGTTCATACTAAGCTTATGAATTTCCCAAAGCATATCCCCTGGGAGTGTCGTAACCAAGAGTGCATCAAGGCCCATTGTCGTGTACCTGTTCCCATTCAAGTCTAGCTCAAAGCAGTGTTTTTGGGTTTTACCCCTATGTACATCTGTGCCAGAGCCACCTCTACCTGCTCATATCTAGACAGGGATGTATTTTCTTGGCAACCCCTTACTCAATACTCACCAAAATACCAGGAAGATTTCCTATATTTAAACTTTTATATAGGGTTCTTCCTAAAGTTTTCATATCCCAATTTCCATAAATAACTAAACCATACTTTGATACCAACTATAGAATCCTGCCTTTTTATCACATAAACTTTCATTACATTATACAAAACCGAGGATCTTTAAGGTTTGGTGTCTTGGAAACCAGGAACTTAATACATGAAAACAAGAAAAACATTCTTCTTAAACACTTGAAAGGATTATTCATTTGTTCATCCTAAGTTCATTAAAGCATCTCATAACCTGGGAGCATACATCAAAGGAAAGGGCGAGCAGAATTCCCAGTAAGGGAAACAAGGGAAACATTTTACATGAGAACTTGAGATACATCAAAAGTCATGAAAAATAACTTTAAGGCATGAGAAAGAGTTCATGAGGAATATCATAATAAAAATAACATGTTTCATAACTTGAATATGTGGCTACAACATTTAACATATACAATCATTTCTGTTTCACCAAGGTCCATCCCCAAGGTGTCATTAAAAATTACCAAGGTTATTCACCAAGTCGTTGTTAAAAATGGTCATCTTTAGAGATTAAGTCTTTACCCAATGCATTGGAGCGCTATCAGGGCGAACTCTTAAATTTTCCTTTATTATCATGTGAGCCACATATATCATCATCAATCATTTTATAAACAACCCATATAGCATAAAATTAATGGGTTTCATTTCATAGTCATCACATTTTAAAAACTGCTTTAAAAACGTGATCTTTATGTCACTTTAAACCCACAGAAAAAGGAAAGAGGGTCTCATGTATGTAAATCCCAAAATTAAAATAGAACATTTTAATATATATGTGAATAACCCTATAGAAGAAAGATCATTGAGTATTCACTTAATAAAATAAAATAATTTGAGAAAAAGAGAAAGACATTTTGAGACAAAAATTCTACAGCATAACGACTATGATACAGGGTTTTAGAAAACATTGAAAAGAGAGGGGACATGGGTAACCCACTCATAAATGATAAATAAAACAGTAGGGGAACAAAATATAAAGGATTTAAGAACATGGTAATGAAATTTTAATGATATACCATATGAAACTAAGAACTTTAAAAGGAAGACAAAAATAAAATTTCTCTTATGAAAATTCGGCAGCCTAACGGCGTCACTTAAAACTTCAAAAAAAAAAAATGAATTGGAGAGATCAAATAGGGTCTCTAATCATATGAACATAAAAGATCAGTATTATAGATATAGATATAATACCCAACAAAATAAAAAGAAACTTGAAATACTTGACATGAAAATAGAACTTGAAAACGAGAAGGGTGAAAGAATCCTTTAAAAATTCGGCAGCCTAACGACGCCACTTAAAACTTCAAAATACTGAATTGAAGAGATCAAATAGGGTATCTCATCATATGAACATAAAATATCAGTATGATAGATTTAGATATCATACCCCAACATAACAAAAAGTAACATTAAAGACTTGACATGAAAATAGATCTTGAAAACGAGAAGGGTGAAAGAATCCCTTAAAAATTCGGCAGCCTAACGGCGCCACTTTAACATTCTTAAAATGAAATGATGAGAGAAAGAGGGGGTCTCTAATCATATGAACATGAAAAGGACAGTAGGATGAATATAAAAGAACATCCTTCAACATAATAACATGGAGCATAAAATAAATGTCATAAAAGAGAGTACTTGGAAAGAAAGAGGGAGGTGGGATCCCTTACCATAAAACGCAACTCTTAAAACTCAAAGTTTGGGACCTTGAGGGTTTGGGGGCACCTTGGGAGGACTTCTTGGGAGTTAATGAGACCATAGCTTCATTGGGGGGGAGAGTTGGGAGTGAAAACTAAAGGAGGAAAGGGTGGGTATTTATATGGAAAGTGAGGGGACAAGGCATTAATGGCCAAAGGACACCTCATTGGTGGTATTGGAAAAATCATGGGCTTGCCCATGGTATTTTCCCATGGTATTGAACACTTGGGACACCTCATACCTTATCTTACTATTCAAAAGTCGAACATATTGATTACATACTTAATACATCATTTAATGATGTCATTAAACACCCGTAACTTAAAAACTGTATTTTCACTATTCACCGAAAATTCATTTTTTTCAGAAAAATCCCCAAAAATTACCTTAACATAATATCGATGCTATGAGTTCAAAAATAAAGACCATTTTATAAAAAAAAATTTCTAAATATTTTTAATTTAATTTTTAATTAAAAAACACTATTCACCTGAAAAACCTAATACTTGACTAACAATTTCTGAAACAGTTATTTACCTATTTTATTAAATCACATTACTTAATCAAGGTGCCTATATTATATTAATAATTTATTTAAGTGATATTACTAATCCATTTGGTCACATTACTAATCCTAAGCATAAAATCACTATTCATAATTTACTATTCATCAAAAATTAAGTTGATCTTATTAGACTCTAAATTTATTACTGAACACATTTGCAGAAGACCATTTTTTGAAAATCATTACACATCATTAATTATTTAAGGTTTACAAAAATATTTTAAAATATCCTTTTTCTAGAATTCATAAAAAATATGCATACTATATTTATCCGGAAATTTGAAAATTCATAAACTTCATCATAAGAAGAAATCACAATTTTTATTTAAAACAAAGGATTACACAAGGAAGTTATGGTATCCTTACATAACCCCTTATAACCCCAACATAGTACCTAAGTGTAAGGTGTGCTAAGGTGATAGAATCCGAGGGCGGCTCGACCAACATTTCATGAGTAATAATTTCTATCAGTTTAACTTCTCATGAAAGCGATTCCGTTCTAGCTTCACACGATGAAGTTCGGCTTGGGTTTGGTCCAGAGCAAAGCCCAGTGGTACTACCTCCTTCCCAAGTTCTGTTAGATGGGCTTCGATTGGACCGAGACTACTAGATGAAGCCATCTAATCTTCTTTCTATATTAATTAACCAAGATTACTTGTATTTATAGACAATAATCGAAACGTTTAGTTTCCAGCGGTCATATTAACCAACGGTCATATAACAGTCAAAACCCAATGGTCTCATTTTAATTATACTCATGTTATCAAATGAAACCGTTTTGTTGAGTATAAAATAAAATAACACACAAAATTAGGAAACAAGATTTATTCAAAATTTCGGGTCGTTACAAATTGTCTCCAATCGTGATGCATGTTTTACTTCCCGGCTATGAAAGGGGTTGCAGGAGGCATTCAGAACACAACTTCGGTTGAGCACTGCCTTCCATCCTCAGATGGATGGTCAGACAGAGTGGACCATTCAGACCCTTGAGGACATGTTGTGTGTTTGCATCCTTGATTTTGGCCGCAGTTGGGAGGATCACTTACCCTTGGTGGAGTTCACATACAACAACAGTTATCACTCCACTATCGGTATGGCACCATTCGAGGCATTGTGCGGTCGACCTTGCAGATCACCTCTATGCTGGAATGACCCAGGGGAGTCAGTACTCATGGGACCAGAGATGATATGAGCTACCACGGAGAAGGTTCAGATTATCCAGGAGCAGATGAAGACTGCACAAAGCAGGTAGAAGTCTTATACTGACAGAAGACAGAGACCTCTGGAGTTTGAGGATGGTGACCATGTCTTTTTACGGGTCTCACCTCGATGAGGTTTGCAGAGATTTGGTCGGGGTGACAAGTTATCTCCAAGGTTCATCAGACCCTTCCAGGTCCTCAACAGAGTTGGCGAGGTGGCATACCACCTAGCTCTTCCCCCTTAGTTTCACTAGGTGCATGACATTTTCCACGTATCCCAGCTGAGGAGATACATACATGATCCTTCGCACATCATTGACTGGGGTGAGCTGGACATCGAGGATGGGGCGACATTTTCGAAGGTTCCAGTAGAGATTGAGGATCGATAAGAGAGAGTCCTTCATGGGTGATCGATACCTCTAGTGCGCGTTCGATGGCAGCACGAGAACCTCCAGGAGAGCACATGAGAGCGGGAGGCTCAGATTTGTGCTCAGTACCCCCGCTTGTTTCCCTAGTTTGTGTTGTGACTTTTGGAGATACAAAGCCCTAAGGTGGAAAGAATGTAAAGACCTGGATTTTTCCATGTACTTTTTTTTAATTATATGGAAATATTACGAGTCTGCAAAAATTAACGGTGCGTGATTCCAAGGCTCGGTGTGCCTGGAATGAATTTCTGAACTTTTTTTTGGGTACATTTAGTTAACATGTGAGCAGGAATTTGTAAATTTTGATCCGGTGCTCGGAATTGAAATCCGAGGACACCTTTGAACTCACAGCGCCGATATTCACTTAAGGATACCTTCACTTCAACCGTAGTAGGCCAATGGGAAGATCTGGTTTTATGGGTTTTCATGGAGGATTAAAATAAAACAAATGTTTTATTTTTATTAAAATCCCTCCATTATTTTTAAATTCTTTGGAGGTGGGGACCACACGAGGGTGGTCAGACATTTAATACTGGTCATTAAATCCCCGGTTACATAGAGCGTGTAACTATGAAACCCACCATTTAATGAAATCTCATTAATGACGAGTTAACCATTAACTTAACTTAAATGAGAGGGGCTCCTCACCTCTTGTGGTTGGGAGAATTGTTGGAAAACCGGTTTGGTAGAGAACTCTTGGTGGAAGAATATCCTCCAACGAAGAACGAACCTCTAGATCAAGAACGAGGAACCGATGCTCGAGCCCGGATCAGAAGCGTGTTGCGGGAGCGACGAACGCTGACGTCTCCTTCAACGTCTTCATCCTCTTCCTCATGCCATCTCCAATGAATGATCGAGGTAGGAAAATTGTTTATATCGTTCTTCGAGATAAATCATTGTTTTCAATCTATGAACCGCCAACTATCGATCTAACGTGGAGGGTACATGCCAAACGAATACAACCTGATCCCTCTGCCACTTCATTGTTTGACGCGTCCTTCACGGGCGGATCATTGGGATAAGCAGAACATGACCACATTTCCAGCGACTGATGCCAATGGGGTACATGCGGTGGCAGCGCAATCATGCCGCTGAAGGAGGTCGCGGCCCATTGGCCGTGGTGAAGGAGGGTGGCGGACGACACGCTGGTCGGCCGCGGTTGCTAAGCCGCAGCGGCACACCCGGAGGGCGGCCGACACCCAGTTGGACGTGGAGGAAGGAGCGGTGCACGCCAGCACCACTAGAGGGGGGAGCCGACTGGAACCCCAGCTGGCCGTGTCACGCCAAGCAGGACCTGCTCCGGTGGGTCTCGCGTGCCAGCAGGCGGTGCCACATGGCGCCGACAGGTTGGCCAAAGCCGAACGATCCAACTGGACTGTTCAAGATTTTTTTTGGGGGGGGGATTCCCCCAGGGTAGTGTCTAAGGCGGGCCCTACCACAGCGGATCACACATAGCCGCGGGCCGCTTCGAGCGGGTCGCGCCCAGCGTGGGCCGGACCACGCCCAGCGGGCTGGGCCGCCCCCTTTGCGGGCCGAACCATGCACAGTGGGCCGAGATGCCCCCTTTGTGGGCCAGACCAGACCATGGCCCAGCGGGCCAGGCCCGCCGCGGTCCAGCCCATCCGGGTCAGACCGGACTCGGGCCCATCTGAACCCAGATATGCCTTTTTGGCCATATCTTGAGAACCAGACGTCTGTTTGAAAAACTGTCCATGACACCAGAATCCTTAGATCAAGACTAACCTTTTGAAATAATCCAATTGAGTTTTGGATAAATTTGGGGTATGACCGAGTTGTATTGAATCCAAATCCAACCAGACCCTCGAGAATAAAAGGATAATAACTTACAGACCGGGCATCTGATTGACGCGTTGTCTGTTGCGTTGGGTCCCTTATGTCATGAAGGAAATTCGTGTTACTTCTTCACTGTACTTAATGGAATTTGAAGTATAGATATATGGATTGAGGAGCGTATCCTCTCGGAATCAAGGATGCTTAGTGCAAAAACCCTGTGGCTAGTTTTACTTGAAGAATCTTCAGATCCTGTGTGGGTCATCTTCAAATCTTGAGTGGGTCAGCATCTATTAATCCTGTGTGGGTCATCTACAGATCCTGTGTGGGTCATCTTTAGATCCTGTGTGGGTCATCTCGGATCCTGTGTGGGTCAGCATCTTCAGATCCTGTGTCGGTCATCTTTGATCCCATGTGGGTCAACAACAGAGGTTCTCGATGAAGCAAGATGATCTAGCAATACAACAAATCATTTATACTTCCATACTTAAGTTATACCTGGTGTGAGATGAGTCTTTACCTTTATGGTATACTTCTATGTGGTGATACCTTCGTGGTATTCTTCTGTGTGGCGTTACCTTTGTGGTACTTACCTTTACGGTGTTACCTTCGTGTTGTTCTTTCCTTCGTGGAACAATTGTGTTTTTTGCTAGAGAGTTGGGCCTTTTGTTTCCTCATGAACGAGATGGGTATACTTGATAACTTAGGTATATGTATGAGAATATACCTAAGAAGGGTTGACTATTGTTTTTTGTGCTTATGAACATGGTGTTGCTTTGTGGTTTATCCTTTGTGGATTCTGAGAGACCTTCGAGGTCTCAGTGTCCCTACTGAGTATTGTTATACTCAACCCTACACGGGCTACGCCCGCACCTTGTTGTGTCTTGTGCAGATGACCGACAACATTGATTGAGACTGAGGGTGTCAGTACTGGAGGCTGCTTGGAGGTGGACTATTAGACGAGACATACTGTAGAGACGACCGTTCGAGAGCTGTACCTACCCTTCAGGTAGGATCCTTGGTGGGTGTTCACAGGATCTATTTTTAGTTTTACTTGTACTTTCTAGTTGGGTTTGTATTTTAGCCCCCTTTACTTACTGCACTCACCCTATTTATTATATAGTTTACTTTGTTCTTGTATCTTGTTATGTGCTTGGATTGTGTGAGTTTGTAGGTTAAAAAGGAAATGCCTTCCCAGTTTTAGGGATATGCCTTTTCGGTGCTAGTCGCCAGCCCCTGGCCTATGGAAGGTGTGCTTGGGGTAGTCACGACACAGGCCCCAGAGGATGGGTCGTGACACCTAGGAAACAGAGGAAAGCCCCAAGATAAACCTCCTTGATAATCACAAAGTAATGGATAATGACCTAAAGCTAAACTTCCACCTAAGTACCCAAGGTAACCCATGTGCTCTTTTTCACAAACCAATTTTAATGTTTTGAAAACCATTCAAAACTATTTCACAATACATTTCTCAAAAGCCAGGGAAAAACCATTTTCTTTCAAAAACCTTTTTCAACACACGCAAACAATCATGCCAATTTCATAAATCATTTTATAAATCAATATAAATTAAGCTCATTATCATATTCTTAGAGATGGAACCACCTACTTTAAGGTCTGGGTCACACACGCCTGCAATGGAATCCAAAACCAAGAACTAACCCCAACAACACCAAAGGAGACCCTAGAATCAAATCCACAGTGATATTGATTCAAATCTAAACACAAAAGTTTGGCGGAAGAGGTGAAACCCATATACCTCAATGAAGAGCATCTGCTGCACCACAACCAACAAAGGGAAAAGGCCTCCAAAATGAGATCTCACAACAAATCTATAAGAATATGATAAATATCAACCCACTTAGATCAAAGGATCTGATAATACAAGGTAAGGGCACTATCACGATCAACCACAATGAAGAGCTGGAAAGAATACTTACCCAGAGAGATGCACCGTAGAATTAATGATGAAATGAAGGCAATTTGATCGATCCGAAAGATAAGAAATCTTTGAAAAATTCAAAGGAGTAAGTTAGGGTCGAGATCCAAGAGGTTTGGGAGAAAAAGGATGAGCGAAACTAAAAAATGTGTGACTTAAATCTGGGCGTGGGTCGGGTCATGACGTGTACCCCTTGGTCACAACATGCAGACCTCGCTAGATAAGTTACGCCAAAAAACCCATTGTATCAGGTTGAAAACCCGATATTTATCCCCTACATGATGTGTACCTCAGGTACACAATGTGTACCAGCTCACGACATGACCCCTCAGTTCACGACGTGATCTCCCAGTTCTCGACATGATACCAGCACCAAGTACATGTCATGTACTTCAGGTACACAACGTGTACCTATTCAGCAGTCTGCAGTAAACCTAAAAAAAACACGTAAAAGGATTTTTAAAACCATGAGGGAACTTAGAAAAAGTAAACTTACCCAATCAAGTTAAAGGGATGTTACACTTGGTTCCAACATTCTACACATAGGATAATGATCCCTTCAGTGATAATTCTTGGATAAAGTTGTTGGAATCCTTCTACCAGGCCCGAAGTGAAATCCTCTATCATCATCTTGACCTAAGTGGAGTTATTGGTATCGTCGTGACCAAAACTACTCAGGCATTGATCCTATACTCAGAAGGTTATTCCAGATAGAGTTTTTGGTACACCCCATGACCTTGGGTGTGATATTTATCTTTGTATCAATCTCTTAAAACTTCTAGCATATACTTCTTATGGTGAGACCTGATGAACAATACATCTTGGATGAACGCCATCAGTGATTTCTGACTCATAGAGTGTGTCCTCGTACATGAGTGCTATGTGTAACCTTCGAGCATGATCCCTAGATTGTCTTTACAGTTGTGACTTTACTTTGAGACAATGTGTCTTTATTGAGTATATTTGGATGTTCTTGGTATATGTGTTATAGACATATACCTATATTGAGTTAGCTATTATTCTTGTTATTATATGCCTAGTGATTTTGGGGTGTCCTACTGTATATTATTATACCCACCTATGCATGGGATTTTCCCACACATGTCATGTCTTATTTAGATGATCGACCTTTTGATAAAGTACTAGAGGGACCAGGACCAGATGGAGCTTAGTGAGCTAGAATGACTAAGGTGTGTTTTGGAGATTACCTTGATAACATTCCCCTTATATACTTTCAAGTTGGACTTGTTTATAGTTTCTTTATAGTGGGATTGTATTTGGCCCTTTTGGATTTCCAGTACTTGTTAGTGTACTCTAATGGTGTAATTTATATGCATGCATGAATGGTTTATCAGTTTGTTTACATTTTAGCATTATATGGGCTTAGAGATGTGTGTGTATGTGTGTATGTACATTAGGATAAGGCCTCCCATATGAGTGATATGCCTACTCGATGCTAGTAACCAACCTCTGGCCTATTGGAGATGGGATTGAGGTAGTTATGACACAGGACCCATTGGGATGGGTCATGATAGAGTGGTATTAGAGTAGCCAGTTCTACCTTAGGACCAGAGTCTCTAAGATTGGTTTGGGGTAACAATGTTAAGTGTTTCGAGTTCGGTTTTCAGGCCAGAGACTCCAGTGTTGGTGAGATAGTCGACGCATCCATACACCGGGACTCTGATCACCTACCTTTCGACTCAGTACATGTAGACACTGGTTACATGGAAAAAATGGTACATGTATCATATAACAATGAGTTGTGGTTTCCATGTTCTTGAGTTATCTCTCCAGATATACTCATTGACTGTGGTGCATCTTGTCTATTTCGGGATGCCTTCGTGATGTATGCCAGCTAGGATTGAGTATCAGGATCATGAGGAAGATCCCCTCAGTGATGAGACATTGATGAAAACTCCTGTTCTAGAGGTGAAACCTATAGGTGGTTCACTAGTTATACCATCAACTGTTCAACAGTAGATGATACTCGTAGTACCGGTAGATAAGGTGAGCAAGCTGAGCGCACTTCATGAGTTTTAGTGACAACGACCCATCGGGTTTCAAGGTGATCTCGAACCACAAGTGGCTGAGAATTATCTTGAGGTGGTGAAGTGAGTTTTTCGTCTTGTCAAGGCACTGATAGATCAGATGGTGGTCATGAAAACAAGCCTTCTCTTTGGATCTGTAAGACGGTGGTGGGGTTTAATGACCCAGTCATACGATGATCCAAATATAACATGGTCAGAGTTAAAGTGACTTTTCAGAGAGGAGTTATCTCTAGATATTTTAAGGTATGTATGCATCCAGGAGATTCTACAACTTCAATAGGGTAGTGCGACAATGACTGAGTATTCATTGAGATTCACCAACCTCTCTAGGCACTCTATGGATATGGTTCATGATCAGTTCTTTTAGGTTCAGACCTTCTAGTAAGCTGAGCGCACTTCATGAGTTTTAGTGACAACGACCCATCATGTTTCATCAAGATTCACCAACCTCTCTTGGAGTGCTAGAGAATGCTTTGGTGGTTTAGAATTTCCTGGTTGAGTAGACATAGATATTTGTTGCCAACAGTGGGCATACAAGAGTAGAGACTTCGACAACAGGGAGCTGACATAAATCTTAGAGAATTGAACATGTGATATGTTTCAAGAGGTGATCCTAGGAAAAAGGGTCGATGTTTTAGGTCTCACAGTATGGGTTTAGTCATCCCAAGGAGAGAAAATGTTACTCTTGTGATGATAGAGGACATCTTACACAAGATTGTCTGACCTGCCGTACGTTGACAGAGAGATTGTGGATGATCCACCTAGGTAGATGCCATAAAAATAGAATACAAGTCTATAGGGTGGTGAACATGGTATGGGATCTATGAGAGTATCTGAAGGTGGTATATGTTTCAACTTGTTACCACCACTACCCCTCAGGTGGTCCACGCTAGGCTTAGGGAGATGGAGGATAGGGGTAGGGGCAGGGGTAGTTCTAGGTGGTTGAGGCTTATGACCCAGAGGCTCTAGGGATGATATGAGGTACTATCTGTGTCTAATATACCTTATATGTAGTATTGATAGACTCAATTTCTAGTCATTCTTTTACTTCCACATTTCTAGTTCGAGACTTAGAGATTCTGATTGAGCCATTGGCTCAACCCTTGTGCTTAGAGACTCCTATAGGAAGTGACTCAGTGATCACACACTTCTTCCAATGGTGTGGTCTGAATCTTGGAGGCAATAGTTTTTGTTAGGATATCTTTTTAATAGCGACAAGGACTTATGATTTCATCTTAGGTATGGTTTAGTTATCTACTCTTAATGCCAAGATAGATTGTTTCGGGAGGAGGATACAGTGTGTCCGCATCGATGAGACTCGGTTTTCCTTTGTGGGTAAAATGGAAACCCAAGTTGAGTAGGATGAACTCATGCATATGAGGGTGAAACTGATTACTAATTAGTTGGATAACATGACCCTCAGTGAAATGGATGCTACGATTTTTTAGTTCCTTATAGTGTTGGTGAAGTATGATGATGTCTTTCCTGAGGATGTTCCAGACTTACCTCTCCACTGAGAGATAGACTTCTGCATTGACCCACACCTTGAGACAACCCCAATATCTACATTAGAATATCATATGGATCCCACAGAGCTTCGCATACTGAGGGAGTAGTTGGAAGACTTGCAGAGGAAGGGATTTGTTGGACCTAGTGTTTCACCTTGGGCATCCCTAGTGTTATTCGCCAAAAAACGGATGAGAGATTAAGGTTATGTGTGAATTACCTTCACCTAAACTAGGTGAACATAAAGAATAAGTATCTAATACCAAGGATCAATGACCTCTTTGATAAGTTGAGAGACACACAATGGTTCTCAAATATTGATCTCAGATCATACTATCACCAGTTGTGAGTACATGACAAGGATATACCGAAGACGACATTCAGATGTATCTATGGTCACTATGAGTATTTGGTGATGCCCTTTGGCATGATGAACACCCCAACAGTGTTCATGGGACTCATGACCTAGATATTTTAGCCCTTCTTGGACCAGTTCATGATAGTCTTCATTGATGATATCCTATTATAATCAGCGTCCAAAGAGGAGCATGCAAGGCACTTGAGGATGGTTATAAACATAATTATAAAGCACCATATTTACAGGAAGCTCTTGAAGTTCCAGTTATAAATTTATGAGGTTAAATTTTTGGGACATGTTATCTCAATATACGATGTAGTAGCGGACCCAGTGAAGGTTGAGGTATTTTTACCTTGGGAACCACCCAAGAGCATGATAGATGTGTATAAATTCCTTGAGTTGGAAGGCTACTATTGGAGATTCATATACCTAACTTCTACAGGATATCATCTCCTTTAATAGCTTTGAATTTAAAGGGGAAACCTTTTGTGTGGATAGAGAGGTTTCAGTAGGATTTTTAGGAGTTGAGACAGATATTGATGAACACTCCCATTTTAATATTTCTAGAGGAGGGTTTTGAGTACATAGTGTTCTGCGATGCATCAGGAAATGGTATTGGTTATGTTCTGATGTAGAGGAAGATGGTGATTGCCTATGATTCATGTCATTTGAGACCACATGAGTAGAACTACTAACCCATAATCTTGATTTATTAGTGGTAGTCTTCGAACTGAAGATGTAGAGACACTACCTTATGGGTGAGCGGTTTATCATCTATTATAACCACAAGAGTCTCAAGTATATCTTCTCGCAAAAGGATCTTAACTTGAGATAGAGATGATGAATAAAGTTCTTCTGATATTATGAATTTAAGATTTTTTGTACTCCTATGAAGGGGAATGTGGTAAAAAATTCTCTCAACATGAGATCTTGTTCACAATTGTTGAGAAAGGTGTTAGGTTAGTTTTTCTCATTGTAAACATCCTTTGTGGATGGGTATATAGCAACTTATCTCCAGTCAATGATTGTCACCCCTCTACTTTTATAGTGATTTAGGGAGTAACAACTTGAGGATACTGAATGTGAGACCCTATGTAATCAAATATCCATTGGACATGCTCCTAATAGATTTTATGAAGGTAGGGAGCATGTCATTCTTTTCAGAGGATGCATGAAAATGATGTTGCAGGAGGGGGTTTTGAGAGAGTTTCATACCTCTCCTTTGATGGTACATCCAGATTTTACAAAGATGTACCAGGACTTCAAATGTCAGTTTTGGTGTCTAGGGATGAAGAATGAAGTTTCAAAGTTTGTCTCTCAATACCTTACCTATTAATAAGTGAAGGCTAAACACCCGGTTTTAGTGAGTTTATCTCAAACCCTTGAGGAGTTAGAGTGGAAGTGAGATTGGATATCCATGAACTTTGTGATGATATTACCACACACATCCAGGGGACACGATTCTATCTTGGTGATCATAGAATGACTTACCAAGCCATCCCACTTCCTAGATATCCAGGAGTAAAGTTTGGTAGAGAGCTTAAGATGCCTCTATGCACAGGAGATAGTCCGACTCCATAGAGTTTCCTTAACAATCGTTTTTGACCATGATGCTCGCTTCACATCTCGATTATAGAAGGGATTGTAGGAGGATTCTAGGACTCAACTGCATTTGAGCACAAATCCCCCCCCCCCCCAAATCGACGACCAGACTGAGCAGACCATTCAGGTATTAGAGGACATATTGCAAGATTGCATTCTAGACTTAAGCTATAGTTGTAAGGATCACCCAACTTTAATGGAATTTGTATACAACAACAGATACTATTGCACCATCTATATGACACCATTTGAGTCCTTTTACAAATGAACCTGCAGGTCACCACTATGCTGGATTGACTTAGGAGAGTTAACACTTATGATCCTAAAGTTAGTGCTTGCCACTGCTGAGAAGGTTCCAATTATCCAGGAGCATAAAAGGACTACACATATCCATTATAATTCCTATTTCTACTGATGAAAGAGGAATTTGGAGTTTGAGGAGGGAGACTATGTGTTCCTATGGGTTTCACCTCGACATGGGTTGTAAAGATTTAGATGGGGTGGCAAGCTATCTCTGAGATTCATTGGCCATTTCTAGATACTGCATAGAGTTGGAGAGGTGGAGTACTACTTAGCTCTACCATCACAGTTAGACCGAGTACACAATGATTTCCATGTGTCATAGTTGAGGCGGTACGTACACAATCTGTCACATGTTATCGACTTGGGCAAGTTGGACATCGAGGATGGATCTACCTTTACTGAGTACATGGTAGAAATAAAGTATTGATAGGATAAGATCATTTTGTGGGCTATTGATTCCCCTAGTTCATGTCCTTTGGAAGCACGAGAATATTCAGGAGAGCACATGAGAGTGGGAGACTCAAATGCATGCTCAGTACCCACATATCTTTGTATAACTTTTTGTTTTGGCTTTACAGAATGTAAATTTCCAAGTTGGGGAGAATTTAACAACTCTAATTTTTCCATGTATTATTTTGAAATATTATATGGGTTGTTTTGAGATCTAATAGTGAAGACAATGTGATATTCTGAGGCCCGGTGTTCCCAAAATTAAATTTTAAAATATATTAAATATATTAAATGCATGAACACACAGTTTTCCTAAAAAAGTGGAATAAATTCTAAATAGAGGCTTATATAAAAAATCTAAGGCCTCCATTGAGTTTAAAGTATGAGATTTACCCTAGGCGTGATATAATAATTTTCAATGTCAGGCGTTTGTGAAAAAGTTGTCATGGAAGTAAAATAATAAATTAATTGTTTAAATTAATTTATTTTATTTGTAATAGCACAGTAACCTAATAATTTCTATAAATATACGACTATGGGAAAATCCCAAGGTTATCCTCATAACCTGAAATATTTAGAGGATGTTTTGGAGGAGAGTTTTCTTGGTGAGTGATACCATATCAAATTGGGATCAAGGATCGGTGTGCCATCAGAACATGTGAATCCCACCAACAATAATGACATGGATCCATTATTTATCAAAAATTGACCCAAATTGAGGTAAGGAATTTGTTTTATTTATATTTATCTCCATTTTAATTATTCATATGATGAGTGCGAATCAATCAACTAAATAATTGATTCACGGATAGTGCATATTGCGGATACATGTTATATTTATTTAGAAATTGAGTATTTCTTTATGATTATCTTATTATCTCTTCATTCACCATTATAACTAAAATTAATTGAGGCTAGTAAGAACATTATATAAGGTTTTTTCCTTATGTTTGTGGTTTGTACATTTCTTCCCATGTTATCCATTAATTACAAGTAATTCCTTCAACCCACAGTTTGACAAATACCAGATAAACAATCGTTGCACACCCATTTCCTAGGGGAATAGAATGTTATCATAGATATGAGTTCAGATCGGTGAAAGGACCGATCTAAGATGATAATAGTGATGGATAAAGACTATATAGAGAATATGTGGGTGTAGTTCTTGGACGTACGGTGACGACGGACCTCTAGGGTGATTCTTGAGCGACTAAGATGGCCACAAACTGGATTTCTAGTGATGAACAGGTCCGTTTGACTCATATCCATGAATTACGGTGTGGTTTGTGGATGGATTGAAGGACAAAGGAGTAGAATATGTTGTGTGAAATGACTTCATGGGTTCTGGAACATCTCACAGAACACGACGTGTAATCTGGGATTACACAGCGTGTGGGACCCCTGGTGCGGTGCTAGGGTTTCCATGGAGAAGTTAAATATAACACAGTGTGTGACCCTTGTCACATGGCGTGTGACTTGACATGGTAGCTCGATGTCTACCTTAGAGGTTACAAGATCACGGTCACGACTAGCCATACACAGACACGGCCAGCCAGACACTGACATGGCCACCCTAACACAAATACGACCGTGAGTACATGAGATCGAACATGCCATATACTTAGGCACAAACACAGATACAGGAACAATTTGTGATACATGGTAAGGACCTATTTACAAAGTGACATGTATTCTTCTACTAGTACACACCATGTACCCCTTCAAAGAAGGCTTGTATCCCTCATCCTCTTCATCTTGGACAAGTTTCGTTAGTGAGTGCTCTCTTGATCCATTCACTAAGGGTTAGTATGGAATCATGTCCTACATATAGAATAGTGATACCTTTAGTGATACTTATTGGATAGAGTTGTTGGAATCCTTTTGTAAGTCCTGGAGTGAGATCCTATATCATAATCTTTCTATAGGTGGAGTTCTTTGTATCATCGTGACCAATACTACGTGGGCGCCGATCCTCTGCTTAGCAGGTTATTCTATATTAAGTTATTGGTATACTATCACATCCATGAATTATTTTAAAGGTATTTTTCATTTAATTACTATTCTTGATTTTTTGGGAGGTTTCCCATGTAGTTTTGAAGGAAATGGTGTGTTTTCATGATTTGGGCCAAACTGTGAGCTCATTTCATGTTTTAAAAACAATTTTTGTTTTTTATAACTCCTTTATTTTTCAAAATTTTACACCCATTCCACTTCCCAATTGGCATACCCTGGTATATTAAAAACACCATATCCTTTTGGACCTCATTGGAATCTATAATCATGATGGATTTGGGTTTTTTATTAAGGTATTGGTCCATCCTATAAGCCCATTTTATGCTTAAAAAAATCAATTCTTTAATATATCATTCAAATTTTAAGAGTTTTTAGTGATTAAAACTCTCACCTGAGACTACTTACCCAAGGTTCACCCCATGCTCTTTTCCCCCTTCTTTGAAGCTCATATTCATCACGAATTACGACAAAAATTCTCTGGATTTCTCAAATCGTACAGATTTGAAGAGGCAACTTGTTTCTTTCATAACTCCTTCAATTTTTACTCTTTTCCCTCCATTTAAGTCCTCACTTGACCTAATTAGCCTTATTATAACCTCAATTTCATTTTTGGCTGTTTGTAAATTCAGCTACTAGTGTATTTTGGGTGTTTTATTCAAGATATCTCAAGTAAGTGAGTTTCCTTCCTTCTCCCATTTGCTTAGGGTTTCTTTCTTTTGCTTAGGGTTTCATCCATATTTCCTTGAAGTTCCTAATTTCCATAAAGTAGGGATTTGAAACTAGGGTTTGATCTTGGTTTTATTGGTCTAATATTGTGGTTTTAGGTTTTATTTAACTCCCTTATGGTGCGGCGGTGGTGCAGATGAACTTTTGCACAAGGATTTGGTGTTTTGACATTTGTGGTAGGCGATTTCATGTGTAAGCATTATTTGATGAGTTAATTTTTCTTGATTTATATTTTTAGCATGATTCTCTTCCATTGTGTGTGGTGCGAAAATTATATTTGGTATCATTTGTTAAGTGGTTGGTTTTTAAGTGGTAACTTTGTGTAAAAATGATTGTTTTTCATATGTATTTCACATTGCATCAAGTGGGGTTTTTCTATGATTTTTGAAATGGTTTTATCAAAAGGTTTTAGGGATACCAATTATGGTTTTATGTTGTATTGGCATGAATTTTGACTCAAAATAGGGTTTTTGGAAAGGTTTTATGTGCAATGCTTGGTTACACTCTTAGAATTGTTTTGAGAAGGTTTTAAATGGTTTCTTGATTTATGTAAGAGGTGAAACTATGTTGCCAAACTATTTTGGTAGGAGTATATTTTTTAAATGGTTTATTTTAATGTGAAAGGTCTGTTCTATGATTTTTACTATCCTGGAATGTTTTTATAAAATTGTTTAAAGTATTTATTGAATTGTGAAGGAGGTGCGAAACGTGTTGCGGGTTGTTTTGGTATGAGTATGGTTTCAAAATAAATTTGAATGAAAATGGGGATTATGTGAATTGTGTGATATACATATGATATTTTTGGTGTGTGTGTGACTTGGAAGTGGTATTTTTATGTGCAAATTGTATTTCAGGGTTTGTGGAACTTTTTTGAGCATAAGAGGGAAAACCTAGGTATCTAGGTGGGTGGATGTGTACTAGTATACTAGTGATCCCGTGAGGTTTGGCCCCTATTTCATGTAGCAAGTTTAAAAATGAAAACACTAACTAAACTATGATGATGATGATGATGATGATGATGGTGTTAGAAAACCACTAGGTTATGGGTATTCTCCCTACTAGTGGATCATGTGCATGAAAACAAATATTTGTTTGGTTACTTTCACCATGATACGAGGTACCTGAGACCCACAATGAGCTAGTGCCTAGGGGTTATTTATCGTTTCTTGTGCTCATTAGATACTTTATACTTACCGTTGGAATACAGTGTATTTGTCTATAAAATTCAGTAGCTTTGTCATTCTATTTAAAAGTGTTGATTTCTTTTAAAGTAGCCCACTTGAAACTGTTTTCATTTAAATTTGCATTTTTAGAAAATGTTACTAGCATTTCTTGTTTACAAAACTTGCAAGATTTTCATCTTATAATAATTATCACATGGAATATTTTAGTGGTGTAATCATAATGAGCTTTGGATCACACTTTACTTACACCTTTGGGTGTAAGTAGACTTGGTTATTTTGTTTCAAGTTTGGGTAAAGCTTTTAGCGCCAATGGTATGGGTTTATAGCGGTCCTTCTTGGTGCAGTGTCATGGATATGGATTGAGGGAGGTGCCTCTTGACATGAATAGTTTCTTGGGATGTCCTTTGGGTTTTGTTCTCTTTTTTTAGTCTTTTAGTATTGTTTTAAATTGTGTAATTCAATTCTGAAATTTTGTAAATGATGGTTTTGTTTGAAAATTCCAGATTTTTTTATTGGATTTGTTTGTTGTTTTATGCTTATAAACTCAGGTAAATCATTCCTAAATTTAATTTTATTATTCTCGAGCACTTGTGCCAACTCGTGGGGATAGGGAATTCCCTTAGGGTCTTTCCATAGGCCGGGTTTGCTACTGGTTTTGATAGAGACCAGATTCGGTTCATGACAAAATGGTATTAGAGGAGGCTTAGGTTAACTCTTTGGGTCATGTTATTTGGGGAAGAGTCAGGATAGTATGGAGTTAGGATTGTTGGGTCTTGACATTTCTATTAAGAGTAGGGTTCCTGGCTAGCACACCTTGTGATGTGATTTAAGTCTCCAGGGGAAGTTGGGTTTTATCTGAGTCCTTTGGTTTTCTTGGTTTGATGATGATTAGAGGAAATGAAAAGAGAGTTGGGTTAATGGTCTCAGTGAGATCATAGGTCCTGGAAAGCCATGTGAAGCCAGGGATATTAACCTAGAGCACTCTCCGTGATGGTGAAGTGATTTACATATGGCTTCCAACCATATGTCCAAGTCACCCACCGAAACTAGTTTCCTCTCACATTGTCTTGTGTCCTTTAGTTTTGGAATCTTGGACGTTTGGTTTTAAAGAAAAAATGACTTGGTTTTAAGAAGCATAAAGTTTTTTTGAAATGTTTTTCTAATAAATAGGGAATGGTTTGATTTTTGAAATTGTATAACTGATTTTTCATAATTTTTTTGAAATGGTAAATGGTGTATTTAAACTCTTTTAGAAGTATAAATTATGTCAAAGTGGAATTTTGAAAATCTGTTTCAAATGGAACTTTATGAATTATTGGAAAAGTGTTTTGAATGGAAGAAGGTGTTTTTGAGTTGCTGTGTGGAGTTTATAAATGGAATTTTGATTTGTTAACTAGTGAGAATTTGAAAATTTTTACGAATAATTGGAACCAAGTTTTAAATAAGAAGAGATGAATTTTTCAATGAATGGGTGTTGATCAATTGGTGTTTTTTGTAAAACCGGAAGTGTTTTGAAAGGGGTTGAGATGTTTTGAAATTGATGTGAATATATTGAAAGTGAGTTTTCATTTGAATTATTGTGCCTTTCTGAAAAAATTTGTAAGCTATAAATTGGGTTTGATTTTGTGGTTAACGGTCTTGAGAAAAAAGGAAGTATTGGTTGTCTGTTTTGGTTTTGAAAAGTGGAATTTTTTTTTGTTTTAACCTTTGATATTTCCATGAGCGACCACATGCATGGGGTTATATGGGATGATGGATGATTAATGGCACAAATGGATGAGTGTCGGGATAGATATGAGGAGGGTGTCTAGTGTAGCACGAAAACATGCATGTGTGAGGCCCGTGGGGTACCATTGGTGGATGCGCTAACTACCAAACTATTTGTTTTCAAAGAGATGATTTTAAAGGAAAACTTGATGTCTTGATAACTGGTTTGGGGTGGTGTGTCTTATGTGTTTTTGGAAATGTTGTTATTGTGGGGTGTTTTGAGTCCAAGAACCCGTCTTGTTTGAATGGTGTTTTGGCTTTGTGTTTCTTTGGTAAGTTGGGTTGAAGGGCTGGTTAGTGGTCTCTTCTGAGAAAAGTCCAGGAAGCCTTTACAGTGGTTCCCCTCATGTGTTCGGTTCTGGTTTGTGGTAAATTTTTACCAATGGACCATATTTTTTGGGTTCTTGGGTTTTCTAGTTGGATAAGGTATTCCCCCATTAAGAGTTAATGCACGACTAAAGTGCAACCCAGATTTTTTTGCCATTAGAAGATCCTCCAGTTGATCAATATAAGGAATATTTTTCTCAAGATTAGTAGATCGAGTCTACACCATTTCCTTTCTTGGTTTTTCATATCCTCTTATAGTGGGAGAGTGCTCGTGGAAGGTTGAAAGATACCTTAGTTTCTTAAGTTACCTGATTCATTGAAGGTGAAAGTAGTCTGGGGTTGTTAGTGTGGATGGTGTCTAAGAGGGCCTCTGGGTCCTTCATAGTCTCTTCAAAGTAGGGGTTCATGTTAAACCACCAGCATAGGAAATATGGTCATGAGAGGTTGTTACGGCTACTTGCTGAAATTGTGTGTTGTTTGGGGACTTGGAATAAGTCCCCTCTCCATGTATTGTTTCTATCAGTCACAATGGTCATGTTCGGTGATGTCTTGTGATGTCATGTTCTTGTTTTCCTGTAAATGTGAAGTTGTATAATCTTCTATGAGTCTTTGTTTTTTCAGAAGTGTGTCTCCTTTTATGAAATCTCGACATCCTTTGTTTAGAGGAAGGTGTTTCTATATATCCTTTCCTCTTTCTTTTTCTTATCCGAAGAAACAAGGTGTGATGTGTGTGCATCTTCTATGCACTTGTTTCAGTGAAATGTTGGGTTAGGGTAAAGTGAGTTTGGAATGTGTTATGTCTTGGTGAACCCATATGGGATTAGGGTATAGTTTTCATGGAACCTAAAGGATAAGTTCCATTCAGGGGGTTTCCAAAGCCTAAATGCGAGGCTGAAAATTCTTCAATAATTTGAGCTCTAGCCATAGGTCTCAGAGTGAAGATGGCATGTAGTCAGGGGAAATACCATGGTCATTCAAACCCTTGTACAAAGTCCTATCCTTAGTATGAAATATAGGAAAAGTTTAAACCTCTGCTGTCATCATCTTGTTCCAGTTGTTCCCGTTCGGTGGTAGAGGTGGTAGGAACTCATTTCCATGTTTTATCCTGAGTTCATAATTTCCCCCATTGGGTTCCTTTGATTTTTTGGAGAAAAGTTTGAAATTTGGGCTATTCAGATTGAAGAGCACAATTTGCACACAATTAGTAGTAACCGTGCGCTCACCCAGGAAACTGTGCGATAAGAGACATTAGCTACCACATGGTCTCTACACGACCATGATCCTCAACCCATGTAACCATGAAAATCTTCCCCTTTGGATAGAATGCTCTATATAGTTAGTGAATGATTTCCCAAACCGCGTGGACAAACCATACGGTCGTGCCAACTCTTTAAATTTTGGGGTCTTTTTATGCCAGCCCATGCTGGTCAGTTAATATGGTTGGTTCTCATGGTGATGAGACCCACTATGAGTCTCATGTAAGTTATTTTAGAAAATTATAATGATAGTATACCCATTATTTTGGGAGTCTGTTAGGGCCTCCCCCTGTTAGTGCCGATTCCATCTCGGAAAAAAAATTGAGTTGCCCCTTATAGTGGGGAGTCTGTTTGTGTCTCCCCATATCAGTAACTCAGTTTTTCTCTAGTGTTGGTCTGGAAATAGGTAGTCTCATTTGGAGTTATTTAACTGCAAACTTTCTACTTGATTAAACGTTGGGATTTGAGTTCACCCAATAGTTTTGTTGAAGTAAGACTATGGTGACCTCAGTCATTTTCATTGTTCATTCCAGGAAAATTGCTTGAGTCTTGTTCAGATAGTGTTTGAGGTGTTTTGTTTTTGGATGTAGTTTTAATTTTTTTGATAATTTCAGGAAGTGGTGTATGTTTTGGTTAGTGAGAGTATTCCTTCCTTGATTGATCAATTGGAGGTGTTTTGGCCTTTTGGGGGTGGGCGAAACTTGGAAAAGGAGTCCATTTTGGCCTTTCGGTTGGGTTTGGTTTTTTCTTTTGGCCTTGCTGTGGCTTTATGAGGGTGGAAAGTTTTATAGTGAGGAGAATTTTCACATACATGACTTCTTTTAAAGGTATTTTTTATTTAATTACTATCCTTGATTTGTTTTTTGGGGTTTCCCATGTAGTTTTGGAGGAAAGGGTGTGTTTTCACGATTTGGGCCAAACTGTGAGCTCATTTCATGTTTTAAAAACAAATTTTGTTTTTTTATAACTCCTTAATTTTTCAACATTTTACACCCATTCTAATTTCCAATTTGAATACCCAAGTATATTAAAACCACCATATCCTTTTGGACATCATTGGAATCCATAATCATGATGAATTCTTGTTTTTTATTAAGGTATTGGGCCAGCCTATAATCCCATTTCCTGCTTTAAAAAAATTAATTCTTTAATATATCATTCAATTTTTAAGGTTTTTTGGTTATTACAACTCTCACCCAAGCCCACTTACCCAAGTCACTCCCCCATCCTCTTTTCCCCCCTTTGGATCTCACATTCCTCACAAATTATGGCAAAACTTCTTTGGATTTCTCAAATCATCCATATTTGAAGAGGTAACTTGTTTCTTTTATAAACCCTTAAATTTTTACTCTTTTCCATCCATTTAAATTCTAACTTAACCTACTCAGCCTTATTATAACCTCAATTTTATTTTTGGTTGTTTTAAAATTCATCTACTAGTGTATTTTGGGCGTTTTATTCAAGATATATCAAGTAAGTGGGTTTCCTTCCTTCCTTCTCCCATTTGCTTAGGGTTTCTTCCTTTTTCTTAGGGTTTCATCCATATTTTCTTGAATTTCCTATTTTCCATAAAGTATGTATTTAAACCTAGGGTTTTATCTTGGGTTTATTGGTCTAATATTGTGGTTTTAGGTTATATTTAACTCCCTTGTGGTGCGGCAGTGGTGTGGGCGAACTTTCTCACAAGGATTTGGGGGTTTTGACATTTGTGGTAGGTTATTCCATGTGTAATAATTATTTGATGAGTTATTTTTTCTTGATTTATATTTTTAGCATGATTCTCTTCCATTATGTGTGTTGGGAAATTATATTTGGTATCATTTGTTAAGAAGTTGGTTTTTACGTGGCAACTTTGTGCAAACATGATTGTTTTTCATATGTATTTCATATTGTATCAAGTGGGGTTGTTCTATGATTATTGAAATGGTTTTATCAAAAGGTTTTATGGATGAAAATTCTTCTTTTATATTGAATTGTCATTCCTTTGGACTCAAAATAGGGTTTTTGGAAGGGTTTTATGTGCAAAGCTTGGTTACTCTCCTTGGAATTGTTTTGAGAAGGTTTTAAATGGTTTCTTGATTTATGTAAAAGGTGAAACTATGTTGCCAAACTGTTTTGGTAGGAGTATAATTTTTAAATGGTTTATTTTAATGTTAAATTGATGTTGTGTGATGTGTACTATCCTATAATATTTTTTTATAAAATTGTTTAAAGTATTTATTGAAGTGTGAAGGAGGTGCAAAACGTGTTGTGGGCTATTTTGGTGTGAGTATGGTTTCAAAATAAATTTGAATGAAAAATGAGATTATGTGACTTGTGTTATATACATATGGTCTATTTTGTGTGTGTGTGACTTTGAAGTGTTATTTTCATGTGGAAATTATATTTCATGGTTTGTGGAACTTATTAGCACAAGAGGGAAAACCCAAGTATCTAAGTGGGTGGACGTGTACTAGTATGCTAGTGACCCCATGGGGTTTGGAACCTATTTCACGTATCAATTTTGATGATGAAAACACTAACTAAACTATGATTATGACAATGATGATGATGTTGGGGAACCACTAGGTTATGGGTATGCTCCCTACTAGTGGCTCGTGTGCACGGGAACATATATTTGTTTGGTTACTTTCACCGAGATATGAGGTACCTGAGACCCACATCGTGCTAGTGCCTAGGGGTTATTTCCCGTTGCTTGTTCTCATTAGATAATTTATACTTACCATTGGCATATGGTGTATTTTTATGGAAAATTAAGTAGCTTTGTCATTCTATTTAAAAGTGTTTATTTCTTTTAAAGTATCCCACTTGAAACTGTTTTCATTTAAAGTTGAATCTTTTAGAAACAGTTACCATCATTTCTTGTTTTCAAATATTGCAAGATTTTTGTATTATAATGATTATCACATGGAATATTTTAATAGTGGCATCCTACTGGGATTTGGATCACATCTTACTTACACCTTTGGGTGTAAGTATACTTGGTTATTTTGTCACAGGTTTGGGTAAAGCTTTTAGTGCCAATGGTACGGGTTTCTAGCGATCCTTCTTGGTGCGGTGTCATGGAGGTGGATTGATGGTGGTGACTCTTTCCATGATGAGGTTCTTGGGATGTACTTTGGGTTTTGTTCCCTTTTGTTAGTCTTGGAGTATTGTTTTAAATTGTGTAATTCAATTCTGAAATTTTGTAAAAGATGGTTTTGTTTGAAAAATCCAGATTTGTTTTATTGGATTTGTTTGTTATTTTATGCTTATAAACTTGGGTAAATCATTCCCAAATTTCATTTTATGATACTCGGGAACTTTTTCTATCCCATGGAGATCAATAATGCCCTTTGGGTCTTGACATGGGCCAGGTTTGGTGCCAGTTTTGATGGTGAACAGATTCAGTTCGTGACATATACCCCATGGCCTTGGGTGTGATCCTCATATGTGTATTGATCTCTTCATAATTCCAGTGTATACTTATTATGGTGAGTCCTAATGATTAGTACATCTCAAATGGACATAATCAGTGCTTTATGACTTATGGAGCATGTCTTCCTGAATGAGTGCTATATGGAACCTTAAAGAATGATCCCTATACTGGCTTTACAATTGTGGATTTGCTTTGTGATAATGTGTCTTTCTTGAGTATATCTAGATGTTCTTGGAAAATGTGTTTTAGAAATATACTTGTGTTGAGTTGACTGTTATTATTGTTGTTACATGCTTAGTGATTTTAGGGTGTCCTACCGAGTATTGTTATACTCACCCCTACATGGGATTTTCCCACATATGTCATGTCTTATACAGATGATCGAACTTTTGATGGAGTCTTAAAGGAACTAGGACGAGGCAAAGCTTAGTGAGACAGACTGATCGAGGTGTGTTCCAGTGATTACCTTAACATCAGTCTCCTTTTATACTTTCAGATTGGAGTTGTTTATAGTTTCTTTATGGTGGGGTTGTATTTGGCCCTTTTTTACTTTCTAGTACCTATTTTCATACTCTGATAGTGGAATTTAGAATTATTCATGCATGGTTTATCAATTGTTTTACATTTCAGCATTGTATAGTCTTGGAGGTGTGTGTGTGTGTGTGTGAATGTACATTAGGCTAAGACCTCCCATGTGAGTGATATGCCTACTCAATGTTAGTCACCAACCCCTAGCCTATTGAAGGCGGGCTTGGGGTAGTTACGACACATGCCTCATTGGGATGGGTCGTGACACTCATGTACTTAATTGGATAGTTCTCAACACACTCTCTCAAAATTATTCATTTGTATACCCATGAAAACTATGTAAGTGGTTGTGTGTGACTTGTACTTGTTTTATCCTATGTATAACTATGGAAGAGGCTTTATGCCTGGACAAACTTGTGTACTATTGTCTGCAAAGTCTGATCCAAGTTGTGGATCAATTTTATTATTTAATAAACTGCTTGGAAGAAGGTGATTACTAAGTGGAGGGTATTAAGTCTCGTCTTGAGACCAAACCCCTTATTTTAATTCCATTGTGTATTTTATTAAGTTTTTTTTGTATTTTAAAGTTCAAAAATCTATTTTTTTTAATAATTGTATCAAAACTTTTACTCAGGTGTTAATCTTAATTTTTGTTTTATATAGAGTGTTTGATCAAGTAATTTAGTTTCAAAAGTTAAAGTTATTTAAAAGATTATTTTAATGGAGCATTGATCCTGATTTAAGAAGCTATCTGAAAAATCAAATTATATATTTTTATTATTTTGATTAATCGGGTGTTTTTATTAATTTTGGATATTTAAGCTTTAAATTTTTTTAAATAGAAATTTTTATTTGGAAATCAATTCACCCCCTCTTTATTTACTCACTTAGACTAATAAAATTTAACTAAAAATGTTTAGTATAAAATTTTATAAGGAAATTTATATAAAAATACTTTAGAAATTTTTAGTGAATAACTTCAATGAAAATTACACTAAAAAATTTCAATGATAAATTTTATTACAAAACTTCACTATAATTTTTTAGTTTAATAATTAAAATTTTATATGAAAACTTTTTTTTATGTTATCTACTAGATTTTTTTAGCAACAACTTCCTTTGAATATCATTGTAAGTTTCTAGTTTACACTTAAATGTTCTAGAGGAATTTTCACTGAAATTTATGGTGGAAGTTTCACTAGAATTTATCATGGAATATTCACTAGAATTTTTAGTGAAAGTTTCAATTAAAATTTTCAAGTGGAATTTAAAATTACCACTAGAATTTTCTAATGGAAGATTCCATTGGAATGTTCAAGAGAAAATTTCACTAGAATTTCCAGTGGAAGTTTTATTAGAATTTCCAATGTAAGTTGCACTGAAATTTCTAATATATGTCTCATAGGAAGTTTCATTGAAAGTTTCAACTAATATTTTCAAGTTGAATTTGAAGTTACCACTGGAAGTTTTTAGTGAAAGTTTACATTGGAATGTTCTAAAAGAAGTTTCATTGGAATTTCTAGTGGAAGTTTCATTGGAAGTTCTAGTGAAAGTTTCTATTGATTTTTTCAAGTGGAAGTTGAAGTTACAACTGGGTTTTTTTTGTGGAAGTCTCCAATGGAATGCGAAGGAGATATGCACTAATTCCTTCTTTGTATATGATACAAGAGGGTACATATTATGGGTTTACTGCATGCATGAGATACAATCACTACCTATGTTTTTTTTAGCATCTAAATGATAAACATTATCATTCAGGTTGGTCTTCCACATAACTATCTTTTAATATATCATTTCATTAGATGAAACTTATGGGGAAAATTTATTCACACATTAGATGCATGAAGTTGGATGTATCATTTATTCATGGGTTATAATGCATGAATTAATCCAACAACACCTTCTAGGAGCTTCCTCGAAGGATTTATAAATCTTACTACCATATAATGGTAGTGTGGGTGTGAATTCCCTAAAATGATAAGCCAAACATTATTCGATTCTAAATTTCTCTTCATATTCCTCCTTTCCTTTAGAGGTACTATCATATCGTAGAGATAAGGTGAATCCTTTCTGAAAGTCAGATGATTTAGTACAATTCATGGATACACTGCAGAGGCGTGATGCTTATGTTTTCCACTAAATGATATTTATAAAACCCATTCACTGGTATTTGAATATGATTTAATGACTTCTTTAGTGTATGATACACACATTTACAATGTTCTTCATTTTTGGTTTTATCATAGGTTTCATACACCATGCATGAGAGATCCTCAAACAAGATTTCTATTTTCATATGTTGAATTTAATAATTATTATTAGACTTCTATGAAACCTAACTAAATGTTCCATTGGAAGTTTCACTAGAATTTCCAATGGAAGTTTCACTTGAATTTCCAAGTGGAATTTGAAGTTACCATTGTAATTTTCAGTAGAATTTTCCATAGGAATGATCTAGAGGAAGTTTCACTTGAAAATTTTATGGAAGTTTCACTATAATTTCAAGCATAAATTTCCATGTAATTTCATATGAAAAGTTCAATTAATTTTCTAGTGGAAGTTGAATTTAACATTGGAATTTTCTATTGGAAGTTTCCACTAGAATGTTCCAATGTAAGTTTCACAGGAATTTCCTGTAGAAGTTTCACTTGAATTTCCATCGGAAGTTTCACTAGAATTTCCAATGGAAGTTTTAGTGAAATTTTCATTGAGTACCATGTGTATAAAATTTCTATACCTTCAAACTAAATTAGTTGGGAACATCGAGGACCCCTTTATCTTCTAGTAAAAGTTGCACTGAAATTTCTAATAAAAATTTTCACTGAAATTTTTTAATGGATATTTACACTAAACTTTTTAATGAAAGTGTCTAGATTAATTGGTGATGTTTCCACTTAATTTTTTTCAATGAAATTTTATTTTGGAAATTTTCATTGAAAATTTTCAATGCAAGTTCTAGTGAAACTTCGAGTGAAAATTCCACTGGAACTTTCTATAGAAATTCCACTGGAAATTCTAGTGTAAGTTCCACTAGAACTTATAGTGCAAGTTCCATTGGAACTTCTAGTGAAAATTCCACATGAACATCTAGTTCATTTCCATTGGAACTTATGGTGAAAGTTCCACCGAAACTTCCAATAAAAGTTTCAATGAAATTTTACCCTTACTTAACTTTATTTTACCCTTAGTTTACCCTCACTTAACTTTTTTTGACATTAACTTTAGTTTTACCCTTACTTAAATTTTTTTACCCATACTTAACTTTAGTTTACCCTTAATTAACATGTACCAGTTTTGGAAACCCTTACTTAACATGTAGAAACACTGAATTACCTTTACTTAACTTATATAAAATTCATATTACCATTTAATAACCAAATCTAGTTACCTTTACTTAGCATAAATTTTGAGTTACCCTTGTGTAACTCAAAATCATAATAGAATACTGATTTTCAGACTATTTTTTCTATTGTATTTTGATCATAACTTGAGATATGCACTTTAGAACTAAGGTACGTGCCATTTTTATTTCTATTGGTACATAATTAAATTCAAGTGTCCATGAAAAATACCCGATTCAATCACTTTAAAGAAATGAGACTTGTTCACTTTGTTTCAATCAATTTGAAAATATATTTAAGATTGAATTCAAATCCAAAATATATTTGAAGTTGATGCTTCAATTTTAAAATATTTTTATGAATTGTACCTAATTTTTTAAATATACATATATTATTTTCTTAATAGGTGTAGGAGATTATTAATTATTTTTAAATATCAAAAAATATTTTTTAAATGGATAATTTTTTATTTTTTATTTTTTTATTACAAATTGAATTTTTTAATAGTAATTTTTTCCTTCTTTTTGAATTGTGTTTTGAATTATTATTTCCAACATAAAAATTCAAATTATTATTTTTATATGGTTTTGAAGCAGATTTTTCTATTTTAAAGTATCTTTATAAATTGATTTTTTTTTAAAATATATTTATAATATTTTTTTAAAGTCTTCAAAAAATATTAATTATTTGTGAATATAAAAAAATTATACAGATATCAAATTTTTTATTTTTTATAACAATTTCAAAATCATCATTTTTAAAGTGATTTTTACTTCTTTTTGAATCGAGTTTGAAATTTTTATTCCTGACATATAAATAGAAATTTTTTTATAAGGTTTTAAAAAATCACTACGCATTGGTAGTCACAAAAAAGATTCTTTACACTAATAATAAATTTTTTAATTTCTTAGACAATTTATAATTTTTTAATTTTTTTAAAATAATTTTTTGATATTTTTATGAATTCATTTATAAAATATATTTTTAATTTATAGTTACATATTATTAAATTTTTGATGTTGTCAAAAATTAATATTTAACTATAAATATAATTTTTTTACGATATGGATAAAAAACTTATTATTTATTTTGTCACGTTTTACAATTTTCTATAATTTTTTAACTTTATTTTTGAGTATTTTTTGTAAGATTTATAAAGTTTTATGCCGGTAAGGGAATAACTAGGTTTTTAAAAAAATTAGGTGGCGTGGTTTATTTTAATTGAATGGTTGGGATCAATTTCTAAAATGCAGCACAATCTCCTCGATACTGGATATTCCAATAAAATTGGTTAACTGAAGATGATTCTTATCCGTATTTTTCTAGGATTCCCCAAAAAAAAAAATTAAAACTATGAAAAAAAAAGAATAAGGGAAAATTAAATTTTATTATAATTTCTTATTGTCTATATCTCTCATCAATTAATAATATATCATACTTTTATAAGTAGTGCAGCGAGGGGTATTGGTTGGGGTAGGTAACCCACCACCACTAGTCTTCCACATTCATTGATTGTGACTACCTAACACTCCATCTTGGGATACATTCCCATTATAATGTCATATGTATTTTGATGTTGACTCATTAATTTTTTTTACAAAAACCCAATGAGATAAAAACTGAAATTAGGAAAATAGAACAATCACATAGACTCCACCTGAAAGTTACATTACATAAAGAAATTGAAAATGTATTATGTATAGTTTTTATAAAGATAGTTATTAGTGATGCCTCTATAAATAGATCAACATTTTTGTCACTAGATCGAACATATTACATGTTGATATCACATTTGTTCATTAACTATTGTGTGAAAATGAATAATTTCAATAGTATGTGTTTTGTCTAGTCATTTTTTATGAAGCCTTCCTTTAGTAGTGTGACACATGCAACATTTTCTTCGAATAATATTTTTGGGATACTATTTATAGACAATCCACCTACTGATTTAATGTGTTGAGTCATAGAATGAAACTAAACACATTATTGGCATGTCTCTTGCAATGTTATCACTTCTACATGAATTGAAAATATTACAATGAGCATCTACTTCTATGATATACAATACATGGTAGTACCTTCGACTGTGAACACATCGCCTATCTGTGATCATGTATTATTAAGATATGATAAATAATATGCATCTACAAAGCTAGACATCTTTTTCTCTATTTTTTTAAAATAAAATAAACTCTGATAAATAGTTCCATGAAGATAATGAAAAATATGTTTAATTCAATTCCACTATCTTCATGTAAGGTATTAAATAAACCTCAAAAAAATATATTAGCAAAAGATATATCAGGGTGAGTACAATTAGCAGGATACATGAGTGTTTTGATGGCACCAAGACATGGTATTTCTAGACCAATCAACTCTTCATTTTATCCATAGGGCCAGAATTGATCTTTCTCAATGTTTAAAAATTGAACAACCATTGGAGAACTATTTTGTTTTACACATATTAAAGTGTTTCAAGAAATTTTCCATGTAACTTGAGTGATACAAAAATATATCACTTGGAATATGCTTAATTTACAAACCAAGACAATACCCGATTTCTCCTAATCCTTCATTTCAAATTTATCCTTTAAGTTTCTCATTGCTTCACAGATCTCTTATGGAATCCCAATAATATTTAAACCATCAAAATAAATAGTAATGATAGAATATCCAAGTGTTGTTTTCTTAATAAAAACATATGGAAATATATGATCATTTTCATACCCTTTATTTAACAAATATTTTCTCAAGATATTATACCACATACACCATGATTGATTTAATCCATACAAGGGTTCATAGGATTTAATTGAATACAGGTATTTGGGTTTTGATTTTAATGTTTTGGGTATCTTGAATCCTTAGATGGATCTCATATATATATATATATAGCTATCAAGTGAATAATATAAATAAGTTATAAAAACATCTATAAGATGCATATTGGCCTTTTTAACTAATGTTAAGTTGATTAGATGTTGAAAAGAAATAATATCCATAGTAGGATAATATGTCCCCTCATAATTAATTTTAAATCTTTGGGAAAATCCTTACATGATAAGATGAACTTTGTATCTTAAAATATCATTTTTCTCATTACGTTTTCCCACAAAAACCCATTTATCTCCAATAGGCCTCACAACTTCTAGTGTGAGCATGATATGTCCAAATATGTTCATATATTAAGTAAATTTAATCCAACTTGCATTGTGTTTTTCATTTATCTCACTCAGGTTATTTTTTAAATTTCATAAAAAACCTTGGTTTAGGATCTTCATTCCTAATATCATGTACCAAAAAATATGAAAATATTTCATCAATATTCTTCATCTTACTTCGATTCCATATATCACCCATAATTACATAATTAAAAAGGATTAAATTATTTTAAAAACCTTCAAGGTTTTATTATGAACTCTCTATGATCCTCATTATGCATTTATTTAAGAACACTTAAATTATGTGTTTATTCTAGAATACACACCTCCATTATGAGGTTTTCAATTATACCAAGTCCTTTTCTTTTTCAAGAATTTTTATCCTTAGATCCAATTGGTCCACCACGCTTCAAGTGCGATTTTGAAATTTTTGTAACATCATTATTTTAATTGCGCCTTTAGGATATAAATTCTAGTTTGTTATTTTTTAGCTAGCATGTGTGACTTAGTTAAACCTTTTCTCTAATAGAAAAATACCCTATACCAATAGTTTGGAACCATTGGTATAGGTCTCCAAACCGTTGGTATAGCCTATACCAATGGTTTAGAGGACTGTTGGCTAGTTTGGCATTGGTATAGGTCTATACCAATAGTTATGGGAAAACCATTGGTATAGACCTATACCAACGATTTTTTCAAACTATTGGTATAAGTCATATGAAAAACCTATACCAATGGTTTCATAAAACCGTTGGTATAGGTAATTCAAAAAAAACCTAGCTTGGTTTTAATCCCAACACCTCCTGTTTATAATCCAATGAACTAACCACTAACCTAACATGACTTTTATGAACATAATTTCATATATATATATATATGTATATTCATACGTATTTTAACTTTTGATTTATTTAATGTTATTTGACAAAAGATTCCATAAAAAATATGTGTACCTATACCAATGGTTTTGAGAACTGTTGGTATAGGTTCTTTTATTTTTTGAGCTATACCAATGGTTTTGGTGAAATTATTGGCATAGGGTGGACCTATACCAACGATTTGGAAAAAACAATTGGTATAAGGTCACTATAATGGACTTATACCAATGGTTTTGGCAAAATCTTTTGGTATAGATCACTAATTTGGACCTATACCAATGTTTTTGGCCAAACCGTTGGCATAGGTCCAAATTAGTGACCCATACCAACAGTTTTGGCCAAACCATTGGTATAGGTCCTATTTCTAGTAGTGTTCGTATCAGTAAATTCACCAAGAAACTAATTTTCTAGTTATTGAAAATGTAAAATCCTTTTCACTTCCAACTCACACTGTCAGGTGGAAGGATCGAGTAACGATCATGTTTGCATATTTCAAGAAATCTTCATTGGATTTAGAACCTCTTGACCAAAATTTAACCACAAGAACTTTTACAATGTAAATAAGAACCAAAACCACTAAATCAGAACAAAAATATGTACATGATGTACCATACCTTAGAAGGCAAGCTGCACCTAAGTCATCACACTACAACACACACAAAAAACCCATAAAAAATACTTGAAAAGATAAATAAAAGGAAAAACAAATGCAAATAACAACGCAAGTTTACATGGTTCATACTTAGTCCCACTCCATTGGGGAAACACTATAATGATTTTATTCAAGAAATGTAAGATTATTACAATATTAAATAGTCATAACAATAAGTTTTTATAGCATATGAAATATGGTAGAATCTAGTTGGTGCAACTAGTTTCACCACCTTCCGGTCTTCATGAAGAGTATGCCCACTTGGATCTGATCTTTATAGGCATCTCTTCACTTGGTCAAAGATATACACCACCTTAACTCCTTATTCATGTGAACAATTCATGCATCCATAAACTTCTAGTTTACTATTATATACCATTTGAATAGCCCTTATATAAATTTTTTGAAATCCAAGGGACCCTTATGTAACTTCATAATGACTCTTATGCAATTCATTTACATTAATATGCTTCCTCTTTAGACTTTTCAAGGTAGATTTAGTTTTACTTCTTCTGGTATGACTGCTTCCATAATTTCGGATGTTGGTCATTGCCACACCACCATCTCCACCCAGTTTCTAAAATTATATTTTTGGAACCACTCCTTTAATTAGTTCCAATCACTTATCCAGAAAAGGATTTTCTTATGGATGAACCTGATAATCTTCTCCCTTTATTTATTTTCTCCCCTTAAGGTTGGGACCACTTCTTAATTGAAGTGATAATAAATAAAACTTATTTTAAATATATCACTAGTTTGAGGTTTAATATACCTAATGATTTATGGGGATTCATATCCCACATATATTCTCAACGTTATCTAGGTATCATTTTTATACATTGTGGGGGAGTAATCAGTGCATATACCACACAACAAAAAATTCTTAAGTGAGAGCTGCTAAATTCTTAGCTAAATGATAGTTGAAGTGGAGAGTGCTTATGATATTCAATTGGTATAATGAGAATTAATACCTGAGGATAATATATTACATGACCCCATATAGAGCTGTACAACTTTGTTCTCACTATCAATGGCTTGAAAATAAGTTGAACAAATTTTATCAGTGATTCACCTAAACCATTTTTTGTATACACACGGGCTAATGGATTCTCTAATATGATCCTTATTAAATTTCAAAAATCAGTGAAATATTGAGATGTAAATCCTACAACATTATAAAGCTATACTTTCTTAATGAGATTATCAATGAATTGCACTCTCAGTTTAATTATTTGAGAAACAAATCATGATAACTCTACATTGAATTTTGAGAGTAAATATACATGTGACTAAATACTATATGAATCAATTAATAATATAAAATATTTACATGGTTTACATGATGGATGAATTGTTCCACACATATCCCCTTGACCGCATTTAAGAAAATCAGGAATCTCAACCTTAATTCCAGTTGGTGATAGTCTCATAGTCAACTTTCCAATAGAGAAATCCTCACATGGAATTTTATCTCATTAGAAAGATATTTTGGCACTTTATTGAATGTATATGATAATTTTCGATTATTTTTCACATTATTTTTAAACCAGTATGACCTAACCTATCATGATATAATTAAAAATTCATGGTGAATTATTTACTACCATATGTGTTTTGATTATATACATATAAGCTAATCTAGATGATAATTTTGATATTTTTTCTTTTACATGGGTCTTACTGAATTTATTAATGGTAATGCACATGTACTTTTAATTTTCCTCATATATAGTCTGAGAATCATACCCATGCTGGTATATATCATTGAAACTTTACAAGTTTCTTTTGGATTTTATAGAAAATAAAGAATCTTTTATAAAGGAATTTGTCTCATTAGGTAAATAATTTTTTTTTCACCAGTCCATTTTATTAGATTTTCTAGACCTAATATAGTATTAATAATTAGTTTTTTTGGTTTAAGATTTGAAAAATACATTTTTTTATTTTTAAGAATTGTGTGCATTATTCCACTATCTGGTATAAAAATATTCATTCCATTTTTTACAATATATTTTAAATATTTGAATTAAATAAAATGGTATTAATAAAGAAACACTATACAATTTAAATATTATAACATCAAAAAATAAAAATCATGCAAAGAAAACACCATATTATATATCATAACCACTAAATTTTTTTTTGAATTATTTCCAACTATAATTTCCTCAAATTCACAAGTAAAATCATCTACCTCAAGGCAAGTGAAATCATCATTTGATGGTTTGTAATTATTAGTAAAATTTACTTCCTTTTCTTTCCCTTTACTAGATTCCTCAATGAAGGTTGATTCAATCTTATTCACTTCAAGAGATGCTTTATAGAGCTTACATAGGTGATATGAGGTTCAACATACTCAAGAGTAATATCCATTAGAACCACACATCTAACATGTATCTTCAAGATTCCTTAGAGTGTTTGAGAAAATATTTATTTGATTCTGATATTTGTTTTGATAGTGTTCATGTCTATAACCACATACTTTTCCACACCTTCCATCAAAACCATTTCCAACATGAGAATCATATCTTTATCTTCATCCTCATCCATGGTTATTTTCATGAAAAATGGATTTTGCTTCAGGAAATGCAATTGTAAAACCAATGGGACAACACTGATGCTTTTTAATAAAAAATTCATTATTCTTTTCCACTACAACTAATGATGATATGACATAAGGAAATTTTGTATACACTTACAAGTGATATTACTATTGTAGGGTTATGTGATAAGCATGAAAATTTTTATGTATTTTCAATCATATTACCGTTTTAAACCTCAATACCAAAATAATTTATTTTTTTTGTAATTATATACATAATATAATTGTAATCACAAGACCTTTATAGACTTACAAGTGTAAAAAATTACATTCATCATAGGTGACAAGATGAACAAACTCCTTTTGATAACCACATCTCTCTTTTAAAATCTTATAGACTTTTCTTAGATCTCTTTCTGTGCAACGTTAACATTTTATCCCCACATCGAGATATCTTCCAAGGAAGATCATCACTTTTTTAAAATGTTTTGTGAATTATTTTATTTAATTATTTACATGAGATGCATAGATTTGAGATACATTTAAACAACTATTTTCTATGACATATAATTACATCTAGAAATATTGAGAGTAGTGAATTCAAGTTTTTTGTGATTTAATATAATGATAAATAGAAGAAAATACACATTATTATTATTTAAAAAAAGAATACAACAAGAGTTACATCTTACTAAAGAAAATACAATAAATAAAAAATATAAATAAATATAATTATTTTTAAAGAATTATTTATACTAGGATATGCTTCCATAAATATAATGAAAGTATAACTGTATTCTGGATGAGTGAAAACATCAAAATCAGGCTCATAAAATTAATATTATCACTTATTTTTTTTTATCTCACCATAATCGGTTAGTAAATATTTCACATGGGGGTTTAACATAAATAAATATATATATCATGTTACTCATTTTAACTTTCCAATGTATACTAATTTATTAATTACATCATATTATTAGATGATGTAAAATAAATAAATTAGAATCATCCAGGAAAGGGGTATGTCGAAATTTATAGCGGTGATTAAATAAATTACATAAAACCATCCAATATGATGATAAATAAATGATATTGTATAAATAATTAAAACCCTCCAACTAAATGATGAAAATAAGGCTTAAAATTAAACCATACATTTCTACCTTTTAAGCGTTCATGTAGATAACATGTTGTAAAAATAAAAATTAAAACAGAAAGAATTTAAGTATTAGAGAAAGAGGAGAAATTAAAAGAGAAAGGGAAATTTTATTATAATTTTATCTATGTGTTTCATCTATATCCCCATTAAGGAAGACTACACTACCCTCTTATAGGTAGTGAAACAAAGAGAGATGGAGGATTAGTGGGGGTTTATATCCCATTAATGCTATTATTTGATAGTTTTTTAATATGTATGCCTAACATATGGATAAAAAACCTTTTCTTTCGGTGACCAACTTCACAAGATTTTCAATCTCTATTAACTATCCCACATACACATCAATGAAAAAGTGATTGATGTAGAAATGGATGAGATTATAGTTGGATGGATGAAGACTATTAGTGTCATGAACCCAATCTTGTTGGACTCGACCCCATAATATTTGCAACATAAAGCATGATTTTTATGGGGTTAGTGATGAAAATGGAGGGATCATGATGAAGGATCGAGCCTGTGTCCCATTAGTGATCTTAATTGGGGGTATGAGGGAATAACCCTCATAGTATAGACTAGTTCTATTGGGATAGGGTTTTATTTTTCTCTATATGCATGTGTGTACATGTGTGCATACTTTGTTTAATCTCTTTGAAGCATCTTATAACCTTGAATCTCAAAGTGAAATTTACCTCCTTCTTTGCCTGTGGTTTTTCCTGATTTGAGTTTCGCATGTAAAATTTTGGTTCTATCTTTTTATTTCTCTTCTTTTTGTGTTTTTTCATCCATCCATTTCACAATAGAGATGATGAGGAATCCAATTCACTTCATCTAAGTGGTTTAGAAGGAAATAATTAGGGGAACCATATCCAAATCATTTAGATACCCAAATATTCAAGATCCCTCATATGATACATTAATTTTAATGACAATTTTATATTAAATTTAAAAAATGACTTTTAACTAAACATGTAATTTAATATAAAATAATTAATTAAAATATAATTATTAGATAATATGATGCCTAAGGATCAAAACATAAATTTATTTTTAGTGAAATACCTTTCCATTTTTTTATATATGTATTTATAATTTCTAGGGTCCTTTATTAAAATTAACTTTTAGTTTTGATAATTAATTATCATTTTATTAAATTATTATATAAAAAAACATTTAATGTTGAAAATGAATTTAATCAAATAAGGGATCAAATCTTATATTTCATTACCTTCACTTTTTTTTTTAAAATTAAAGTAAATAAATTTTAAGTATTTTATAATTATTTTACACTGTAATACATTCCAAAAGAAAATCATTACAATTGGATTACAAGATTTTATGTCAATGACTTTACAACCATGATGTTATATTATAGTCTGAAATGTCATGTCAATATAAATTTTATTTTTTAAATGAACTTTTATATTAATGTTGATAATTATAAAAGTAATATTATAGTTTTTATATTAAAAAATATTTATAATTATTTCAATGTTATGATAACGAATAACATGTTTACTCATTCTTGATTTTAATTAACTTTTAACAACCAAAATGATCATATTTTTCAGGAAAAAAGGACTCTAACATTGAAGAATAATAATATATTTGATTTTTGTTATTCATTATTTTAAATAATATGAAATTTATTACAAAATTATAATTTTAAAAATTCTAAAAATAATATATAATTCTTTTAGTTTAAGAAATATGAGTTTTGGGGTAATGTTTTATAAATGTAGAGTAAAAACAAATTTAATCTAAATGTATTGAATTTAAGTGATTATTCTTTATATTTTTTTAATAAGAGATTAAAGCTTCACGTGTTATTTTTTAGAATTTAGAATTTGATACATTTAGCGTTAAAAATTTATGCTTTAAGATTTCAAGTGATATTTTTATGATTTAATGCTTAAATATTTGGGTTTTATAATTTGAAAAACTAAATTTTGGGTTTATGATTTTAAAAGTTTAATGTATGTAAATTTAAGAAACCTGAGACTATAGAAAATTAAAATTTATTGGCTTAATCAATGTTTGTTACTTTTGATGGGATAAAATTAAATAGTCATGATAGAATGGAACTATACAAAATTGAATGATATCAAGGTTGTGTTTGATACGAGGGATGTTATATGATGGAAATGGAAAATGCATGGGATGGGTAATAGGAATTGAAAACTTATATATGTAATTAAGTTTGATATGATTAGAATAGGATTAATCAATATAACTACATGATTCAAATAAAAAATCTTAAACAGTAAAAAAATAATATATTATGAGTTTTATTAGAATAATGGGGATATATGTTCCATAGATCCTTTGAACTTATAAATCCCAATGCTTCATTTTTCTTTCCCATGAGAGTAACACCAAGCATAAAAATTGCCCATTATTGTGAGGCATGTTGGGTCATTGTGCTCTCTTTCACCCTAATTTATGGTGTCTCCTCATTGGCTATTGGGTTGACATTTTATTAGTATTATATTTTTATTGCTATATTGATTATGGTAGGTTGTTCTACTAATAATAAGTCTTTTCATAAATTTTCATTATTTTCACAATATTGAATGTGATATTACATAAGACATTACTTTGAAATATGTTGGATTATTTATAACCAAGAAAAAAAAATAAACTCACATGTCTCACATAAATACATAAAAAACAATCAAACTAATAAAAATTACAAAAATAAAGAAAGTTTTATTGAATCATAATGTTTTTCATTTCACAGTTTCAATTATTAAAATTATTGATTTCTATAAAGAGCCCATTTTCTATGTGGATTTCAAAATATCACAGTGGACTCAATTTGGGGATTTAATGGAAAATAAGATAAGAAGAAAATACATATGGGAGATAAAATTTGAAAAACTCAATTATGAAATTGCAACATTATCCACTTATAATTACCATACAAAGAAAGATAAATCAAAAAATTTGTTTCTTACCATATTGATATTCTAATAGTTATTGTTGTAATCTAATTTTCACAATGATTATTAGTCACAACTATAGGTATAAAACCCTATGGTAAGAGCCCTAATGAAATTCCTCAAACTCACAATTCCATATCTGGTGTTATAAACACAAATCTTCATGATAGTAATAAGAATTAATACATTTATTCAATTCCTAAAAATAGTATTTTAGAATTAAGCATATAATACATGAAATAAAATATTTTTTAGACAATATTCTGGAAAAATTAAAAAATATCATACTTATCCCTTATAATTCTCAAAATATTATCAATTTTCTAAAATTTTACATAAAAATAAATGTAAAATCTAACAAGCATAGTAAGATAATCATGGAAAATATAGTAATATATTGATGAAAAATCATTCATATATCATAGAAAATATCACGACATGATTATAAAAATATATGTATGATAAATAATAATAATGAGATATAAGTAAGGAATGAATCATCATGGAACATGAGTTATAATGGAATAAATAATGCATGAATATGGGAATCATAAACATATTACCAAGACCCATCACAATATATCATAAAAAAATTACTAAGTCTCATAATGAAGGTACTTTATAATCATTAGTATTTTTCAAGTCATTTTAGTATCTATAAATATTAATCATTACCCAATGAATTGGAATGTTGTAAAATTTTTGGTTTTATCATTACAAAAATCATTAAACCCATGATTTCACAAGTATTTATTTATTTATTTTCATTATTGATTCATTTCATTTTATTAGAGTTTGGATTTAAAGATTTAAAATTCTAGAATTTTCCCAGAATGTACGGTCAACATGCATGACCATAGGGACCATACAAGGTGAATGTATAAGGTGGAAATTTTATATAAGTAGGTTTTAAATAGCCTCATTCATGTTTAGGGTGATCATGCATTCAATTCATCCATTTTAGTAAAAAGTATATATTTTAAGTTTTTGGACTCTGATAGTCTATAGGATTACACATTTCTATCTTATTTTCAACCAATATACTTTTATAGAAATACTGAACTACCCTTCTCTTCTTTATATTGTTTTGAATAGCGATACACCCTCAATACTTAGTGATTCCTCATGGTAAGAGGCTCCATCTTCTTTATTTTCCCCTTATTCTCCATCTTATTCCTTCTATATGAATTAATCCTTCCATAAACGCCCAAGGTTCTACTTTGGGTAAAAATAAATTGGGTTTTTTCTTATTTTAGAGCTCACAAATTATTCTTGATGCCTCAATATTTTCTTTTGAGGTGGAATAAATCTGATTTGGTGGATTTTGGTAGGTGGTTTTATCCCCTCTCCACTTTATTCCATAAACCTTGATTCTTGTCTATTTTAAATCTGCATTGGGTATGTCTTAGGATCTTTGATGCCACATAACCTTGTTTTTAATATTAATATTGGGTTATTTTGAAAATTTATTTGTTTTATGTTAATTTCATGTTTACCTCAAGTTTATCACATTTACTCATGATTAATTATATTCCCAATGAGTGGAGTAAGATCATCTAGAGTGTGTTATGCCTTTTTTGGGTTTTCATAAATGTTTATTCAATTTTAAAATAATTTCAAAGTGGTTTTGTGAAATATTAAATGTCATTTATTTATTTTAAAGACATTTTGGATAATAATAAACATGTTTTAGTAGATATTTTAGATAATTTAACTCCTTTTTTATAATAATGAAGTATATGTGTTGTTATTAAATACATGACTTGTAAATTGATAAATTATCTATGATAAAGGGGTTGTTTCTATGAAGGGAATTCAAGATCATGAGATGTGGGTTTTTATTTTAATATTTTTCATGTTTTCTTTATGTTAAATCCAAATGGGTGGGTTGGGATAGAGGGTACATTATATGAAAATACTCCAATAGTTAGTCCTAGATCTTGCACACTGAGTGGGTTCCCTTGATCATGTCTAGACCATACAAGTCAAATGAGTGGGTAGGATCACATCATTTCTAATAGGCTGGTCTTGTTTGGTGAATTTATTTTCCTGTTCCCTATATCCTAGTAACCCATGATGACTTTAAGAGTAGTGATTATTTAGGTTTTATTTTTGGGTGCTTAATTGAACTTAGGCATGTGGGATAGACCCATCAACTTGCATTTTTGTGGTGGGTTAGAATAGAAAAAATGGTCCATGTTTTAAATAAGATTAAATGGACCAGGGAAGAAAGCCCATAGGTTTAAGAATACTTGACTCAATATATACAGACCGATCCACAGGTCAAGAATACTTTTTTTCTTATTTATTTTAATGTTATTTTAATTTTATGTAGCATTATTTTATAACAAACAAATATATTTTTTATGTACGTGATGAATTTAGATATAAATAAAAATATATGTGAACATTATTGTGTATTTAATATTTATTAATAATGTGTCTATTTTTTTAAAAAATTATTTATATTTTTAATTATAAATTTTAGTTGACCCATGGGTTAGTGCTCTTAAAATACGAACTAGATCAGAATCAATTTTCTAAGTCTATAATAAATATATTCCAAAATAGTCCGGGCATTTTTAGGTCTGGTACATGTATAATTGGCCCACTCTACCCTAGTCCATCCCATTAAAACCCCTAGTTTTATTCTAAAATGATGTCTGTGATTATATTTCTCCTCACTTTGTTTTAAAATGGGGTTTGATTACTTGAATGAACAATTATTGTTTTCAAAGTGACTATTTCTTTAATTTTAAAGATTTAAAATTATGAATGATATGTGTTTCATTTTCTATCATTTAAAAAACTAGCATGTTGTTTTTTGGTATTCGAGTGGGGGTGTATAAAATATTTGGAGGTATCCTATGGGAATTTATGCTCACCAACTGAATAAAAACTTTGATGTGTATGTAGATTTAGTTTTACATGATATTTCCAAGGGGTAAGCTCAAATTTGATATGGAGGGTGATTTTTGTGATGCTCGGGTTACAAAGGAGGTGATCGGTGGAGGATGATTCACTTGTCACATAAAGATGGATAGTTGTTGGCTTTCCTTTTTAGTTATACATTTTTGGGGACTTATGTAGTAAACCTTCCATCTCCTTTGGTTAATTATTTGTGCTTCTTTTGATTATTATATATGGGTAACTTACACTTGATGTACATATAGTGGTTTATGTTTATGGTTTATATTGATGTGTTTAAAGTTTATGAATTTTAATTTTTTTATATTTTGTTTATATGTAGTTTATTTTATAAATTTTTGATTCATAGGTGTGATTAGTCCAACTTATGGAATGGTCATTCTAGATTCCCAATAAGAATCCATTATTTTGTTTTAATTTTGAAAATGGTGAAATATTTCCCAATGAGTGTGTTTGATTACCTTAACACTTGTTTCCAACCTATGGTGATCATGAATGTGCTTTAGGATTTGTGATAAGTTGACTCAAGTATCAGGATAGGATTAACCATGTTGGTTCATTACAAAATGGCATCAAAGTGATTGATTTAAATATGTTATTTTGGAAATATGGTAGAATGAAGACAAAACTATTATAACTCAAGGGGATTGTTATAATAAATTATGTGGAAAATATTTTTTGTAATGAGCCTTGAGTTACCATGTGATATTGAGTAAGTATATTTTAGTTAAAGATCTATTTTATTAACCTTTTTCATGTTAATTTGATTTAATTTTTTTTTGATGTTTATATTTTAGTTTCATAGTTTTTTTATAAAATTTTTAGGTTTAGAGTGGAAAAAATGGAAGGAATTCCATGTTGCGTTGTTGTGATGCACATGATATAGACTATGTATGAGGACCATGCAAATAAATCTAGGTCTTACAGTAGGTTTTTCATGAATGAAAACATGGTCCAATGGCCATGTATACCTAAATAGACATTTTAAGAAAATATTTTTGTTTATTTAATTCTTCTCCCCATGTTTTTTAATTATTATTTTTGGGTATTTATTACTTATTTGGAGTGATTTAATGATATTTTCATGATATAATAATATTATTTTGTTGAGGATGACTCGATTAATGTTATTTCACATGGTTATGATTTATTATTTTTTGATAAAGTTTCATTTATTTATGAAATTTATAGATTTATTCCTCCTAGAAGAGTCCCAACAAACCCTGAGGAGGAATTGGTAGATAATTTTTTGAAGGGAAACCTCCCGTTGATTGGAATTTAGTATAGACCATTATTTGAACTATTAAATTTATGGAAAAGGAGTTGATCTTGGCCCAAAAAAGCTAAAGATCAGGTTCGGGAATTCCATACTCATAATCATCCTACCTTTAGAGGTGTAAAGATCCTTAAGAGAAAGATGAGTGGTTGGCTAAGATCATAATTCCCTTAATTTCCTAGAAACTCTTGAGACTTGTAAAGTGAATCTTTCCATGTTTATGCTTAAGGTTATGATAAAACAGATTTTTTAGCACTTTATTTCCATGTTTTTCATGTATAAATTGATCAAATACCACCTAATCTTTGTGTTTTCATTGTATTTTATAAGAAAAGAAGAATTTGGATCCTTTAGAGAAATTTTGAATAGGAATGAAAATATGTTATAAAAATCACACCACAATATATCTCATTATGGAATGGATGGGTTTGAGACATGATGTGTTTGGATAACTAGGAATAAGTCATTGTGCAATCTACACTTACCATGCCACAACACACCCATGCATGAATAAATTGAAAGTTGAAGATAACTCTATGATGTGATACTAATTGTTATGTTGTGATGAGGCTGTGTATGAGTAATAAGGAGGATCCATTGTGCCACAACCCATATCATTATGTTTTATTGTTTATATGTGTGAATAACATTGTAAAAGTTGAATACTCATTATGTTTTGTTCTATTTCTTAACATTATAATGTAGGAAGTAGTTTTTAACTATAGAAACACCATATTTACGCACTACAAGCCATATCCCTTCATGGAATAATGAAATTGATAAAGATATATAATGAAAAGACCATGGATAGAACTTTTGGATGTTCATGTTATAAATTTAGGGATTTGACACTTGAAAAATAAGATAAAAAGACCACAATAAAAGGTGTACTTTTACACTGAAATGTGTGGAGATATGTAGGATGATTGGAGGACATGAGATGCACATATTACGGTGCAACAAAGGTTATCATGTTATAATTTTATATAATATAGAGGGTAAATCTAAAAAATTAATTATTTTAAATATTTAAGACATTGCTTATAACTACTCTAGGATTTGGTTCAAATTTTAGATCAACCAAAGTTGTATTGAGGAAGCTATGTCATTTTAGTGTGTCATGGGGAACTATTGACACATGCCTAGTCTTGGGGTGTGGAAAAAAATATTATTAACGAGGTACAGTATAATAGGTTAAACTTGGTTGTCTTCAAAAGAGGAGTGCACATGAAAACAAATTTTCCACTTTTGAGCTTTTTTAAGAAAATTGACTTGATTTGGGTTGTGAATTAGAGAATTTTAGAAAGTAGATTAAATGATTGATTGTAAATAGCTCATGATAAGTGGTGATCGGGTTGGGATTGACTAGACCTTAATGTAATGCTATCATGGTTTTCCAATTTTTACCTAATCTTTTTTCTCCTAAATTGGTAAGAGAGAGAATTCTCAACTGATTCCTCTCTATCCCTTTTACAAATGGTGATGGTGAGAATATATATAACTAAAACCTTATTCTGGTCTACCCTACTTCCTATGTATGTAATAATTACAATGGTTTATCTTTATTAATTAGGGCAATCCCTGACTGGGTATTTTTATCCCCTAACTACCAATAGTTCCCACCACAATTCTGCATACGTGATGATGATCTCCAAACACTCACCACTTAACCCTAACTCGTTCCAATGTATATAGACCAGAATTAAGTGGAAAGAGATTTTGGATCATTTACCAAGACAATTGAAAATAAAATAATCAAAACCTAACATAAACACATTCAATATTTAAAACTAAAAATTAAGAATTTTTACTAGATAAAAGAAGAAATAAAGAGTTTAATAAATTTAAGAACATAAAATCAAGAATTACAAATTGGTTTGAACTTCTCTTTCCCAATCACTCAGATGAACTAACCATCCATGTAAGGAGTAATTTATTTGATGCGGGAGGAAGAAGGTATCATGAGAATGAAAGAAAAGAAATAAAGTAAAATAGGGAAATAAAATTACAATAGACCATCATCCAGAGATTCCCCTAATTGATCAATGATGTCCCTATATAGTAGCATGTCTCCATATATATAATCATCAACATGGGAAACTATCATATCTAGCATAAAATCACTATTGACTCTAGATTTAATATATAAATGGAAAATTTACATCATTAATGGCATGAATCCAAAATCTTCCTTCGGTGAACTTATGATGTAAATGGGGTTTTACGATGTGAATAGTGTGGGTATCGACTTCTGTCTTGCACAAATTACCCCATAAATAACATTTATGATGAAAATTCCCTTTTTACGGATTGAAACAAGCTATGAATCTTATTTTTTAGTGTAAATAGGTGATGTTAAACTTTATGTGTCTCTGCCTTAGTTATTTCACCACATAAATGTTTTTTTACAATGTAAAACTCATATATGTCTAGATTTTTGGTTCTTCTTCAGCTTTAACCTAGATTTAAACTTCCAGTGCCTTCATCTTGAATTCATCATCTCTTTTTGTTCATTTTTTATCAAACTAGGTATCCTGCCATAAAACATATGAACCATTAAATATTGGAAAGATTAACCCATTAATTTATACAAATGATATATTTTATATCCAAATACACATGCATAAAATGGTTCTATTAATTCCCCCACACTTAGAACTTTATTGTACCTAAGCATGTAATCTCAAAATAAATTAAAGAGGAACACAATGTTATCAAAATTCAAATTCCAAAGTAATTAAATCAAATGACTATCATTGGGGGATTAAACTTTCAAGTTCCACATAAAACATCAATTAAACTTCACACTCTTAAAAGAGACTAATCAACCCAAGTATTTTACTTTTTCCCATTTAAGAATGGCGAATCTTTTCCTTTTATTCATTCATATATCATAATTCATTATTATCAAGCATGCTAAGTCATGATTTACCTTATAATGGATTCTTTTCTCTCATCACTTATGATACAAATTTTAGTAGATTTATTCTCATACCACGAGTACATGATCCTTTTCCATAGTCTTGAAAAATATCTTCATTATTCACTTTGTAAAGACAAAATTCACATAAAATCATGAGGAATTTGCAAACAAGGTCTTAATGAATCTGAGGCTTATAGTTATTTGGGACTGATGTTCAAAATATTAAGGCTAAAAAAGGAGGTTTATCTCTAAATAATATTGAATGATATCAAAAGAAAAGTGCACTAAAAATTTCCTCTATAAAATAACAACTCCCACCTACCAAAACTCAAATTAAGGTTATGATCAATGTAAGTATAATGAAAGAATTTCACCTTATTGATTTATTTCTCTATTTTTTTTAATTTTTCAAAAGTTATGATTTTAAAAAATATCAAATCCACCACCTATCCACATATGATAAAATCTTCGATCTGGTAATATTGATTTTTGACTTTCCAAAACACAACCCATTATTTTTTTTTATTTTAATTTTTTTTATTTTAATTTTGTTTTTCAAAAGGGAAAAAAATATAAGTACAATTAATGTAACATGATCCTTTCCTAATACAAAAAATAACACTCCACACTTGTTCCTTACAAATCAATACATCCCTTATTCCAAGACTTCCCTCACCACCACAATTCAACATTAGAATATCATGAAATATAAATAAAGTAGTGTAGGAATTTATATAAATATCTTGTAACATGGCTCATTCTTAGAAAGATCATTCATGACCTATATAGGTTACATAAGGATTTATGTAAAAGGTGGTATCAAGGATAAGGTCTTAACAATTTTTTTTTGAATTATATTAAATCTGGGTGGAGGTATATTTTTGGGTCCTATAGCAGTACTGTAGCAGGCACTATTCGATACTGTAGCAACCAGAACTATTCATCCATCTGGGCCTTCAGGCCACCAGTTTGGTCCTCGGGTCCTGCAAGGATTTTGGGCCACCCAAGGCCTTCGGTCCAGTTGATTCTCAAGGACTTCAGGCCACCTTAAGGCCTTAAGGCCACTATAAGGCCTTCAGGCCACATGAATGCAGGCCCCATACACACTACAAAAAAGGAGTATCCCCAGAAGAGGATTCAGAGCAGGTGAACTCACCAGAGAAGAGCTAAATAGATTGTAAGAATGAGAGGTTATGACTATGACATCGGTACCAGCCTGTGCTTGCACTGGAAGCCTAGCCAGACGGTCATGCAAAGGTGGAGGGTTACTATCAAGATGCAGATGCTGGGGAGGGGCAGTTCCTTATAGATAGTCTGGTTGAATTCCCTAAGACCTTTGGGTTATGTAATCTCCTAAGACTATGGGCCATGTAATCTCTGAGCCTACGTGCCTTGTAAGGGTTCCCCCTCATCCCTTGAAAGGGGGGTTGTCAAAAATCAATAAAAATGAAGGCCTTCGGGCCATTCAGGCTAGTTGGTGGAATATCCCAAGATCATTAAAGAAATATGTTCAAGATAAAAGTGGAAAGTATTTGGTATATAAATACTCTTGGGAATGAAACATATGAATTTGGGACAATCACTCATGACATGTAATAATAATAACAAACCAATACACAATTTTTAGAAATTTAAAGTATGAAAATAAAAGGGAAATTTCATTTACCTAAATCAACTAATTCCTTTAAATCATGATTCAAAAAAATTAACATCCTAAGCTTCCCTTTAATTAGTAAATTCCCATTTTACTCATCAAATATCATTATCTTTAAAATATTACATCATGAGATTCCTAAGAAATTTATGTCTCATAGATCAGTCAAGTAGAGAAAGAAGGCTAACCATGGACATGAAATTTATTTTAAATCTCAAAAATAGATTTAAACTACAGGGGTAAAATAAAATAAAAAATTGAAACTCATATTACCATTTTTAATTATAATTAGGTATCATTGAATAATAAATATTTTTGTATAGTTCCATTTTTCAGTATTCACAACATGAATTTTGTTCAGACAACATAAAATTCCTTTTTACAATATGAATTCTATATAGCTTCTTCATGTTTACTTGTGAAATGTCGATGGACCTAAAGATAAAAATAACAATGATTGATAGTGTAGGAATGTTTAATTATGATCAAATATGAACCAAGGGAATAATGGAATAAGGAAAAAAATACGGGTTGCTTCTCGAAAGTGATTTTATTTAACATCGTTGGCTTGACTCAAAAAATAAAAAATTTAAAATAAATACTAGACTATATATATTACCTCCAGTTTCAAGTAAGTAACCCTTTATTTATGTTTTTTTAAGTATATAAAGTGTTTGGGTGAATTTTGGGAAGGTTTGAAAGAATTTTGGAATGTTTTTAGGGCCTTTCTAAAGGTTAACAATTGGATCATGGTTAGTGAAAACTGTGAAACACCTATAGGAAACTGTGAAAGGTGAAACAAGGGCTTCAGTGTAGGCACACGGTTAAATGAATGGTTTTTCCAAGACATGCGACCACCTAGGATAAACCCTACAAAGTGGTACATAGATATTTTTCATGGTTGGGGCACAATTTGTCTAACTATGTGGGCCAACCATGAGAAGTTCTCCTTGAGGTATAGGATGGCACATGGTTAGCACGCCATTTTTCTAACTGTGTGACTAATTATGCATGGTTTAAAAACTAGATCCTAAAAAAGTGGATCTAGGTTGGGATTATCCCTATACCACTTGTGTTTCCTCCATTTCATATCTAACTTGAGATTTCTTCCTCTAAAAGGTAGTGAAGGTTTTCTCCATCGAACCAGAAGCAACCCAGAGGCTTTTCTTGGTGTGTTGAAGCCTGATTACCTTGGTAATTCTTATTTGTCATAGTTTTTCATAGTTTTTCTTAAATATAATTTCTTCCCTCTCTTGGTTTCTTAAATCTAGTCCTCTTTGAATATATATAATGTGGTTGATGCCAATCATGGTTAGATTTGACCTTTTTGATGTTAGGGGAAGAGATATAAGGTGGGTTTTTGGAGATTCAACCCAGTTTTGTGGTTATTTTCTGCCATTCTTCATTTTCACCATAATTCCTGAGGTTGAAATATTCACTCTCAACTCCTCTCATTAGAACTTGAAGTATTTGTTTAAAATTGGTTAAATTGATTGAATTTGGTTGTAGAATTGGTGTAAAAATCATGGTAGAAACCCTCTTTAGTGACAGCTTGAGTATTTTGTGGATTTTTGGATCTATGGAAATTGTTTGTGCAAAGTGATTTATTTTCTTGATTTTAAAATGTTGATTTTAAAATAAGGATTTGTTGGATTTATGTAAATTGGTTTGTTTGAAAGGTTTTCAATAAAAGAACAGCTTTATTGAAATGGATTGAAATGGTTAATTTGAAATGGTTTTGGCATACATGGGTTTGTGACTTTATGCTTTCGACATGACCCTAAATAAGGGGCATGTACCATTAGGGTACAAAGGGACATGACCCTAGATAAGAAAAGTATGTCATTGGGACACAAGGAGATTGGCCACTTAGTGATGACTTAGTGGATGGATGAGAAACTGATCATGAGTATGGAACTGTCACTGGAGCATGCATGTGTGGGTGTGTTTGGAAATCATCTAATGGGTATGCCAAAAAGAAATGTGAAGTGGTTTAAAGTATTATTTTTTTTATTTCCTTGGAAACTATTTTGTTATGAAACTATTTTTATTTGTTACAAATTTTTGAACTATTTAAAATGGTTTTTATATAAATTATTTTATATAAATGTGCTAACTTGTTCTATACTAGTGGAGTGAGTAGGTAATTAATTTAGGGAAATCCTACTAAGTTTCATTACCCACTCACTGCTTTGGAGCTTTAGTTATTTTACAAATATTGTTCATCGAGACATATGAAAAGGTAAAGTATCACACTTCTTTAGCAGTGCTTCATGATACTTGGGTTGTATTGTGGAGTTGGTGCATGAAGCATGTTGTGATCTTAGGAGTTTTTTTTGGTTTCATTAAGTTTTATTGGTTTATCTTCCACTTTTTACTTTTATGTTACTTGTCTTCCGCTGTGGTACTCTATTGTAGTTTGATTTTGAAATCAATGGTATTAATTTGAGTTGTTTTACATCATTATCATGCATTATGTAGTAGTCTTTTGTTATGGAATGTTTGGTTGGGTTGTTTTATTTCTAAAAGGGAAATTTTTTCCCCAATTGTATTGAATCCCTTGGAATTTATTTCCATCCTTTGTAGCCTTAGGGATTTCACTTAAGGCAAAGTAGTAATTCCACATTTACTCAAGCCAATGAAGAGGTGAAGGATGTTAAAAGTGGTATCATCTTGTTTGGTCCTTGACTTGAAAGTGGTATTAGTCATGGTAGTTATTTAACTTGTTAATCATTTTTCTTAGTCTTGGAGTTGTAATTCATTCTGGTTTAGTCCTAAAGTTGGGCTGGAAGAATGGATTAGGATTGTCGGGACTTGAAATGCAGAGCATAAAAATATGAATCTAACCTTTTTATGTTGAACTTCAAGTTACTAGGGAGTTGGGTACATATTTGTTTTGGAGACACTTATAGGAATTGGAATCTCATTGTCATGGGTTTATCCAATGAGATGGTAATGACATGCCTCATAGAAATGAATTCACACTAGGAGTACATATTTCATTTTGAGTAGTGATATATGATTTGGTACAAAAGTTTTGATTTTTGAAAATTGTTAAAGTTGTTTTCAAATGTGATATTTTGAAAAGGCGTGAAATGGTTATTTTGAAAATGGTATGATTTTCAAAAGCATGGGGAAATTTTAAAAAATGGTTGAATGTGGAAAATATTGAATTTTGGAAAGAAATGTTGTGATATATAATGTGGTATAATTTGAAATTGTTAATCATTCAATTATTAGAGAGTGATATTTATGGCGTTTGTTCTATATATAGAAAATGGAACTTGGTAGGCATTGTAGAAACCAATCGAAGGAAGCTACTGATAATATAGTTGCATTTGATCCATAGGTGAACCAACAAATGGTTTAGAGTATAGTTCAAGCATTTCAGGCTATGGGCAGAGGGAATATGAGGGATAAACCAAGGCAAGTGGATCATTTTGTTCAGTTTCAAAATTAGAATCCACCCATATTTCAGGCTCATTCGGAACTAGAGAAGGAAGAGGTGTGGCTGAAATGGATGAATAGAATCTTTGATTTCCTTGGCACACCAGAATAGTTGAAAGTTAATATGGTGACGTATATGCTAGATTATCTTGCACACCAATGGTGGGATTTAAAATTTTAGGCCAAATTAGACCAAGACCTTACATGGGAGGATTTTAAAGAATTTTTCAACAAAAAATTCTATCCTCATACGTTCAGAATTACAAGAACAAAGAATTTATTCAGATTTAAATAAGAGAGATTCACAGTGATAGATCACACAACAAAATTCATGAATTTAGTCTGCTTTTCACCTGAAGTTGCTGCTGGTGCATCCTTGAAGGTGCACATTTTTGAATTGGGACTGAGGTAGAAGATTCACTCAAAGATTGTTGTGATTTGTATAACAAATTATACAAAGATGGTTAATAGAGAGATGGTGGAAGAAAGGGACATCTTAGGAGGTACTAGTGGAGGGACCATGTTAATACTGACTGGAAATGGTGAGAACTCTAATACTGGGATAAAGAAAAAGAGGGACACCTATTTCCAAGGTACATGGATGACTTAGAATCAGATGAATGGATCAGTAAATCTTCCTCCAAGACCCAAGAGTAAAGATAGATGTTTCTAATGTTGTTCATTCAACCATATGAAGATAGAGTGTATTTAAACACCCATATCATACCATAATTTCAATCAGATAGGGAATCTTTAGTGATATTATTGTAGTGCTCTAAGGTAGGGTGTTTGGGACACTTCTCATGTGCCACAGACGTCATATGCTTCAACGAGACGAGAGAAATAGAAAAATCCTCATCAGTAGTACAGATCTATCCATGGTGATTCTAGGAATACCATGATTCCTCATCAAGGTAAATCTTAATAGGGTAATAAAGAACAAAGTGCCATGAGTAAGAAATTATATAGAGATGAGAAAGTTATTGTGGATGATTAGTATGGACCATTGATCATGAGAGGTATGATTCTTTTGAATTTTACCCTTATGAAAGCTTTATTTGATACAGTTTTATCCCATTCATTTATTTATTCTTGTGCTATTTATTTTCTAAGTTTAAATGTTGAGATGATTCCTTCAATGTTTAAACTAAAAAATCCTCATGGTCAAAGAGAATGTTAAGCCTTTATGTGTAGAGCACGTTCTATAACTGTTGATGGAGATAAGATGATATGGGATTTATCAGTACTTGATATGGATGTCTATGATATAATCCTAGGTATGGATTGGTTGACAATGTCCAAGGATCACATCAGCTGTTATACCCAACGAGTTAGTTTTACGACTGATGATGGCATCAAGAATCTCTTTAGAGGGGACCAGAATGTAAAGGCTGATGCCACAATATTGTTAGAATCAATAGTTGGAATGATCTCATACCATTTGGTAGTGTTGACTTTGGAATCAATGGAAAATATCGAGAATAGAAGTTTTCCAATGGTTCTTGATCAGTTTTTGAATTCTTTTCCTAAGAATTTCTTAGCATTTCCACCCACAAGATAAGTGGAGTTTATGATTGATCTCCTTTTAGGGACTAGTACTATTTTGCTTCCATCTTACCGAATGGAACCAATAGAATTAATGGAACTAAAAGTGATGTTGAAAGAGCTCTAAAGCAAAGGGTTCATTCAGCCGAGAACGTCTCCATGAGAAGAACTAATCATGTTTGTCAAAAAGGTGGATAGAACTCTTCAAGTGTGTGTGGATTATCATAATATTAATCAAGTTATGATAAATAATCAGTATCCACTTCCATGAATTGATGATCTATTCAATCAATTGAGTGGAGATTAGTGGTTTTCCAAAATTGACTTGTGCCCAGGATATCACTAATTGTAGGTTTAGAAGGAGGATATTCCAAAGAAAACTTTCAGGAGTAGATATGTCCATTATTAATATATGGTAATGTATTTAGTTATTATGAATTCTCTAGAGGTTTTTATGGAATTAATGAATAAGATATTTCAGATACATCTATATTCTTTTTTTGTGGTGTTTGTGGATGACATATTGGTGTATTCAAGGACAAGTGCGGATCATGAGAAACACTTGGAGATAGTGTTGGGAATCTTGTGGGATCATTGTTTGTATTCCAAACTATAAAAGTGTTATTTTTGGATATAATAGGTACATTTAATTGTCTACATAATATCTAAACAAGGTTTTTCTATTGACCCATAAAATAAAGAGGCTTTTATCTCTTGGTAACCACCAAAGAATGTCTTCGAGATATACAATTTCCTTGGTCTAGCTGGTTATTATCGAAGTTTTATCCATTATTTTTTATGACTGGCCTCACCTATGAAATCTTTGAAAAGGAATAATGTTCCATTCAAAAGTAATGATGAATGTCATAAGTCTTTTCAATATCTTAAAGTTTACCTTACATCTAAACCAATCTTGAATTTTCTAGAATCAGGACAGGGGTACGTGGTGTATTGTGATGCTTTGGGATCTGGGTTGGGATGTGTTCTCATACAAGGATACCATGTTGTTGTTTATGGATCAAGATAGTTACAGTTGCATGAAAATAATTACCCAAAACATGATTTGGAGTTATATTCTATAGTCCTTTCTTTGAAGACTTGGCATAATTACCTATTTGGTGAGAAATTTACAGTGTTTATAGATCATAAGAGCTTGAAACATATTTTCTCAAAAAGGCACTTGAATCCAAGACAAATAAGATGGATAAAATATCTCCAAATGTTTGAATTTGAATTAATGTATACAATGATTAAAGTAAATATGGTGGTATATGTATTAAGTATAAAGTTGTATGCTCATTTGAAAAAAGAGGCTTCAGATCAGTAGCAGTTGATGTCATTAATAACAGACATGAAATTGGAATGTGAAGACCGATGTGATATTGTGGTTTTATTTCCAGTTTCTTTTGTTTCTGATTTGGTTGATATAGTTAAATAGTCATAGAAATATGATTTAGAATTCATTTTTATGAGGTCAAAAGTAAATGGTGGGGAGACCATTGAGGGATGGAGGCTGGATGAGAGTTTTAGTTTTGTGGTTTCAAAATCAGATGGTCATACCTTTGGTTTTTCATGAATAACTTCTTCATGATTACCACCATTCAATATGGGTTGTTCTTTCGGGAATATAGAAGATGTATAAGGCATTGAAAACATAGTTTTGGTGGGTTGGTATGAAAAGGAAGGCGGCTGAGTTTGTTTTGAGATACTTAACTTGTTAGCAAGTTAAGGCTGAGCATCAATGACTAGTAGGTATGTTACAATCCTTACATATTCCTATCTGGAAATGGGAGAAGATAACCATGGATTTTTTAATAGGTATCCAAAGAATGGTTCGGAAACATGATTCTATTTGGGTGATAGTGGATCAGCTCATAAAGTCAGCCCATTTCATCCCTATTCATGAATCCCATATGATGGAGGACTTGTTAGAGATATATATCTGAGAAGTGGTAGAGTCATGAAGTACTATTTTTTATTGTATCAGATAGAGACCTGAGGTTTATGTCCCATTTCTAGAAATACTTACAGTAAACACTTGGGACTCAATTGTCTATGAGTATTATGTATCATCCTCAGATGGATGGAAAATATGAACAGACAATACAAACATTGGAATACATGATTCTGGCTTGTGAAATGGATTTTGGTGGCTCATGGGAAGACCACGTATCATTGGTAGAGTTATCATATAACAAAAATTATCAAGCCTCAATAAATATGGATCCTTTTAAAGTATTGTATGGTCATCCTTGTCATTCTCTACTTTGTTGAGTAGAAACATGTGAGACTTCACTGGTTGGGCTAAGCCTTGTCCAAGAGACAACATAGAAGATTTGGTTGATCAATAAATAGATGGAGATAACTTAGAGTCATCATAAATCATATGTGTATCATCGTCAATGTCTATTGTCATTCTAGGTGAGTGATCATATGTTTTTTAGGATCTCTATAAGGCTTAGACATCATCATTTTTGAAATAAGGGAAAGTTATCTCCTCGATACATAGGCCCTTCTAAGATACTTGAACGGGTTGGTGAGGTGGAATATTAAATATCATTTCCACCACGGTTTAGTTATGTACATAATTTTTTTAATGTATCTCATTTGAAAAATTATTATCCTAATCTTGACCATGTGATTCTATGGGATCATGTTGACCTAGATCCAAATGCTTCGTTGGTCCATATCCTAGTACGAATTGTGGATGGGAAAGAGAAATTATTGCATGGGAAAATCATTAGTCTAGTGTAGGTTTTGTGGCAACATGGTTAGATTTAGGAAGAGACTTGGGAATGGGAGAAAGAAATGGTCAAGTAATGACTAGAAATATTTTAGGAAAATGGTGGTTTTATACTTTATGAGGACAAAAATACCAATGGTGGGGAGAGTGTAGCACCCCCAGTTTCAAGTAAGTAACCCTTTCTTTATGATTTTTAAGTATTTAAAGGGTTTGGGTGAATTTTGGAAGGGTTTCAAAGACTTTTAGAATGTTTTTGGGGACTTTATAATGGTTAAAAGTTAGCTAAAACTATGAAACTACTAAAGGAAACTGTGTAAGGTGAAACATGGGCTTCCGGGTAGGCACACAGTTTGTCCAAACCGTATGACCACCCAGGAGAAACCATTCAAAGTGGGACATAGGTCTTTTTTACAGTTGGAGCATGGTTTTTCTAACTGTGTAGTACAACTGTGTGAGTTGATTCTTGAGGTAGAGACTGGTGCATGGTTAGTGCACAATTTTCTTAACTGTGTGACTAACCGTGCACAGTTTAAAAAATAGATCCTAAAAAAGCAGATCTAGGTTGGGATTAGATCTAAACCCCTAATTTTTTCTCCATTCTGATCCTAACTCTATATTTCTTCCTCATAAAGGAAATGGATGATTTCCCCATCAGATTGTAAGTGATCTAGAAGGTTTTCTTGGTGAGTTGAAGACTGATTCCCTTGTTAAGGTTCCTTTTGTGGTGGTTTTTCATAGTTTTTCTTTGATACACTTTCTTCCCTCTCTTTTTTTTCTTAAATATAGTATGTTTAAAATAGATATAAGGTGTTTGATGCCAATTATGGTTAGATTTTTCCATGTGTATGTTAAGGGAAGAGATCTAAGGTGGGTTTTTGGAGATTCAACTAGTTTTTGTGGGTATTTTCATGTCGTTCTTCATTTTCACCATAATTCCCAAGGTAGGTGGATTCACTCTCAACTAATCTTATTAGAACTTGAAGGCTTAGTTTAAAATTGGTCAAATTTATTAAATTTGGTTATGTAATTGGGAAAATCATGGTATAAACCCTCTTTAGTGATGGCTTGAGTATTTTTTTTTGGATTTTTGGATTTGTGGAAATTGGTTGTACAAAGTGATTTGTTTTCTTGATTTCAAAATGTTGATTTTAAAATATGGATTTTTTGGATTAATGGAAATGGTTTGTTTGAAAGGTTTTCAATAAAACAATGGTTTTTATTTAAATGTATTGAAATGGTTGACTTGAAATAGTTTTGTCATACATGGGTTGTGTGAGTTCATGCTTTCAACATGACCCTAAATAAGGGGCATGTTCCATTGAGGTCTAAAGAGACGTGACCCTGGATAAGGGGTATGTGTCATTGGGACACATAGAGATTGTTCACTTAGTGAAAACTTAGTGGATGGATGAGAAACTGCTCATGATTATAGAACTATCACTGGAGCATGCATGTGTGGGTGTGTTTGGAAATTAGGGAATGAGTATGCCGAAAAGGAATGTGAAATGCTTTAAAGTATTGTTTGTTTGATTTCATTGGAAACTATTTTTCTTTATTATAGATTTTTGTACTATAATGGTTTTTATATAAACTATTTTATATAAATGTGATAACTTTTTCTATCCTAGTGGCGTGAGTAGGGAAGTCTTTTGGGGAAAACCTACCAAGTTTCATTACTCACCCCTAATTTGGAACTTTGGTGCTTTTGCAGATATTTTTCATTAATACACATGAAAAGGTAAAATATGACACTTATTTATTGGTGCTTCATGATACTTGGGTTTTATTTTAGAGCTGGATCATGGATCGTGTTAGGAGATTTAGAGTTTTGTTTGGTATCATTGAGTTTTATTGGTTTTTCTTCCACTTTGTACTTTTATGTTAGTTTTCTTCCGCTGTGGTACTCTGTTGTAGTTTTATTTTAATATCAATGGTATTGCTTTGAGTTGTTTTACATCATTATCATGCATCATGTAGTAGTATTTTCTATGGCATGTTTGGTTGGGTTATTTTATTTATCAAAGGGTAAATCATTCCCCAATTTTATTAAAACCCTTGACATTTATTGCAAGCCTTTGGTGGCTTGGGGATGTCTCTTAATACCAAGTAGAAATTCCACATTGAATAAATCCAATGAATAGGGGTGAGATGTTACACTACAATATTCCCTCCCTCACACTTAATTGATGTAGTGTCCACAATGCATTAAAAATTGATTATTCAGGTAAGTATATTTTAAAATAGAATTTCCATAATCAGTCAAGTGTAAAGGAAAGGTACAACCTGGTGGGTCTTTACCGATAACCAAGGTGAAGGAGTGTAATCTCCTACTTCAGTTCATTGAATGATTCCCTGTAATCACTATTAAAATCAAAATCAACTTATTTTAATATTAATCATGATAGAGGGAGAGAAATATTACTGAAAATATTTAATAAATATCTTGTAGAAACCTACATGGCCTAAAAATGATTTAACATGTTTTAAACAAGTTGGATATGATAATGAATTTATTACTTCAGCCTTTGACTTATATAATTCAATTCCTTTCTCTAAAATTACATTTCCCAACACCATTCCATTTTCAACCATGAAATGACATTTTTCAAAGTTTTAAACAAGATTTTTCTCAATTCAAAATTTCAAAACTTTTTCTAAATTCCCTAAACAATGATCGAAAGAATTACCAAAAATAGTAAAGTTGTCAAGAAATACCTCCAGTTAGTATTCAATATGATATGATAAAATACTTAACATACACCATTTAAATACACCTAGAGAATTATAGTGCCTAAAAGAAATCCTATTATAGGAGAAAGTTCCAAAAGGGTAGGTGGAGGTCACATTCTCCTAGTTTTCTAGTGTAATTGGTACCTGGAAGTATCATAAAAACCCATATAAAAATCAATAATGAGTTTTCCCTTACAACCTTTCTAGAATTTGATTGATGAATAGGATGTGGAAGTGGTCTTTTTGGGTAACTTTATTTAGCTTCCTGTAATCTATACAAACCCTCCAACTATATTTCTCTCTCATGGGGATCAGTTCACTTTTCTCATTCTTAACAATGGTTAGACCATTTTTCTTTGGTACAACATAGATGGGGCCGACCCACTATGAATTAAATATTGGTTCAATGATGTCAGATGCTAGTAAATTTTCTATATCTTTCTTAACCGCATCCATGATGGTGGGATTAATTCTTATATGTGTCTATCTAACTATTCAAGAACCACTTTCTAGCAATATTATACGAGAGCATACTTTGGGGTTGATTCTGAGTATATCTCATAAGTTCCATCCTATGTCTCAAACATTTCCTTTTATAAAGCCAATCGGAGTTTTTTCTTGGGTTTTAGATAGATTATTGGAAATGATCATTGGTAATAACTTTCCTTCTATAAGGTAGGCACATTTCAAATTACTTGGAAGTGGATTTAACTTAAGGCTTGGGGGTTGTTTAAGAGATGGAATTGAATTAAAGTTTACTAATTCTAAGTCTTTTATCTATTGAGTGTGAGATATCATATCAAGCTTTTCATTGATTAGTAAAGAATAGAAGAAATCAAAGGTCACCTCCTCTTCTAAATGGAAATTAGAATATTCATATTTTTTGTCACTGGTAATTTTAAATGAAAATTTATCTACTGAAGATAAGAATCCATAAATAACACATGAATATTCAATTTCTTCTATACCTTCTATAAGATATCATATAAAGGGAATGATTTCTTAAAGTATGTTTCATTGCATCAAGAATATTGAAGTGAATTTCACTGTCTCCAAGATCCATTGTGAGTGTTCCTTTATGTAAGTTGATAATGGGTTTTACTATCTTTAAGAATGAATCCACCAAGATGATGTGTGTGTGTGAATAACTCCCATTTTCTTACATGTCCATCACATAAAATTAAGATAGGAATAATATATCTTTGACTTTCACAAGGACGTCTTACAAAACTCATATTAGAAAAATTGTATATTTGTTTGTGAGCTGGACCACCACTCTGGTTGTAAGAACCTGGATATTCATTTCAGGTATGGATCTTTATTTTGGGTTGTTTTTGAGGAAAAATGAAGAATTGGGAATTTTCTAAGTACACACCATGTACTTAATAGTATACGCTGTGTATATGGTTGCTGCATGTAGCTGTGTACTGTCTGTGTAATGGCTGAGTACATGGCCATGTAGGTGACCTAGAAGACCACCTAAAGTGGGGGACAATTGAGGCTAGTACATAGCATGTACATTAAATAAACACACCACATACTTTTCTTTTTAATTGATGAATCAGAGTGGGGTCACATCTCATCTCCAGAACACACTTCTTCTCTCCTCAGTTCGTACAGGAGAGTGACGAATGGACAACTTCAAGCTCCTCCTTGTTCTCTGTACAAGCTCTAATTGAGATGTCGTTGGGTGTGTTGGATTCCCATAAGTGAGTTCTCTCTTCTCCTAGATCCCCTGTTCCTGATTAATCCTCTCTCATGAGTATTTCAAGGATGATAGTTTTTACCCTTTTTGTATATCTACATTATTCTAGGCCGATTCAAGGTTTAACATTCAAGAGTGTTGATCGTACGACATAAAGGTACGTGGTTTGTGCCTTTCGTTGTTTTTCTTTGGATTATATATGCTTAAAGTGCCGAATACCGATGTTTGAGGTATTGCGTGTTGTGAAATTAAACCCTATTATTTACCTTCTATGGTTTAATTGATTGAAAGGGGGTAGTTTCATATGCGAAAGGGTTATTTTCCTTGTTTACAGGACACCCCATGGGTGTGTTTCCCTAGTTTGACCATTTATGGCCATTTGGCATAGGTTTCCTATGAGGCATACCTTGTTTCCATGCCTTGAATTGTTTAGGATGGAGTTTGATTGATTATATGAATTTCATGTGTTATTATTGTGAATGTTATCCATTTATTAGTTATAGATTGAAAGTGTTTCCTTGTTATGTTATGCACGCTGTTTTTCTAATAGAATGTGAGAGCCTTGGACTAGGAAAACTGTGGGGGTTTCCATGTTTATTTACATAGGATCGTGAGAGCCTTGGTGTAGACTTTTACCCAGGGGTATTGACCACATGATCTACCTAGGAGGTCATTTATGATTATTTATGCTATGGTGACCCATGGGATATTGATTGTGAGAGCTACCCGGAGGTCATTTATAAGTTATTGATGCCATGTTGTCCTAGGGTTATTGATCATGAGAGCTTCCCAGGTGGTCATTTGTAATTCTTTAGTGCCATGTTAAACCAAATGGGTTAGATTGTGAGATATTTCCCAGAGGGTTGTTGTGAATAATTGAATGATTGTGGCGGGTCTCCAAGCCAAAACACAAGCTTGGAATCTGTCTTACTTGATTGTTTGGATGGTCTTCTGAGATATCTGTTGTTACTATTACACACAGGGGTACAAAGATTAGGCTAGATCCTGAGATTTATTATTCAACGGTTTGAATAATTAACAAATGAAAATAAATGTAATTGAAAACTATAGAATTGTTTACTTTTGAGTACTTCCTAGTTTATTTCTTCATTTTTACATATTACTTGTTATATATATTAACTAACAGTTAGGCATAGATATTTTAGTGGTTGCCTATTGGGATTCATCTCACACCCTGTTTGGGTCATGCTTTTAGACCCAAATAAATTATATGGTTGCAGGTATAGATTGGGAAAGGTTCCCTTTTTCATCAGGTACTTGACTGCTGTTGGAGCTGGAGAGCATGGGACCAAGAAGAGGCTTGTGATGCTATTTGAGTTTATTGATTTTCTATACTTTGGTTTAGTATTTTATTCCCAGCATTATGACTTTTTTGGATGCTTTCCTAGACACATGTGACATGCATCATTTATATATGCTCCAGTTGTTTTATTACTATCAGTCTTTCGCTATTTACTTCTGCTGTATGGTGTTACTTATTCCACTATTGTTTTATATTTAGATTCCACTATTCATACTCTTACAATGAGGGAATATTTTCCCCAATGTCTTACCTTGGCTCTCACTGCTAGTTGTTATCCTCTGATATTTGGAGAAATGCGCTTGAGGTTATGTGACCAACTGGGTTCGGGGAACCTTTGAGCAGAACCCAAAATAGGGACATTAAAAAGTGGCATCAGAAGAGTTTATTTTCTTATTTGTCTTACTATTTGGATCCTATATACAGGGATAGTAAGGAATAGGTAGTTGGTAATAATCTGTTCCCGGGAGTAGCTAACCCTTGTACAGGGAAAAGCCAAGTTACCTCGAATATTACAATTTTTTTTCTGGTTTTGCAATTGTTATAGTTGATTTGATTTCACCATTGGGTGACACACTTGTTTTGTGCTATTATTATTCACGTCGTTGTGGTTCTATTTTTGTTTCAACCCGATCAGATGAGGGTATGTCATCTCATGCATCATATAGGCACTTGCTAGAGATCACATGTCATGCATTCTTATCATGCCATTTAGGGTGAATTACTGATTGCATGATGTTATGATAAATGTTGTGCTATATATTTAGGTTGTTGTGATAGATTCCATGATAGAATACCTGCTATTTTGATAGGGTATTGGAATATGTAAAGTTTCATTTGGATGGATACCAAACTTTGGTCCTTGAGGTGTTATGGGACCTCTTGGATCGAAATTTGGTGGATCATGTTTGAACTTTAATTGAATTTTTTCAAGTTTTGATGTGAAAAAGGATTCCAAACTTTGATTCGTGGGGAGTATGGGATCCCATAGGTCATAATTTGTCATGCCTTGGACAAAATTTTAAGTTTTTAAGGGTTCTAGAAAAGTTTCAGGGGCCTACTATCTGGGAACCTAGACAACACGATGTGTGATGTTATGAACACATTCCATGTGTTCTTATATTCTAAAAAAACAACATTTCTTAAGTACATGTCTTGTATTGGGAGTGCACGCCATGTAGTGCTTGACCATGTGCCTGACTATGTGAGCAGAGACACAGGGTTGAGAAACTGTTAGTAGAACATGCCATGTCTAGATTGTACACGCCATGTTGTAAAGAACTATGTATCTAGTCATGTGACCAACGACATGGGTGTTTGGAACTTAAGTAGTAAATTCCGTGTCTAGGGTGAACACACTGTGTAGTGTTACCCAGGAGAGAACCATATAGTTCTAGCCATGTAGAAGTACTTTGGCAGGAAGGAAAATTCAAGTACACGCCATGTATTAGGAGGAACATGCCATGTGTAAGGGTGTTACATGACCAGGATTGGTAGAGGAACATGCCATGTGTAAGGGTGTTACACGACCAGGATTGGTAGAGGAACATTCCATGTTAAAAGATTAAGGGAACACGCCATGTTAAAAGCTTAAGGTAACACACTATGTAGAGTTTATACATGCGGTGTAACTCTATTTTTTAAAACTTGAATGATTTATTTCTCATATTCTACTCTTTAAATTCTAAGTTTCAGTCCTTGATAATCTTGAACTGAGGTGTGCACTTGACCTTGCAGAGTCATGCCACCAAGATGTCCTTTGGTCTTGTTCCAGGTATAGGGCAATGTTTAAACACCATAAAGGGTAGACCAGGGACTACCAGCAGATCCTCCTATTGTGCCCATCTTGGAACCAAATATTATACGAGACACAGATGCTGATGCACAGTTCTGTGAAGGATTTATGTGGATGATGCGGACTTTCTAGGGATTACCACATCCTGCCCCAAATATGACAGAGTTGACACGGGTGTTCCAACAACAGCATCCTCCCACTTTCTCAAGGGATGGAGGACCACAGGCTACAAAGACATGGTTGGAGAAGGCCATGATTTCTATCTTTGAGCATCTAAAGATGCCTCTGGAGAGGAGGGTGAAGCTCGCGATGTACATGCTATGTGATTCCACCAAGAGATGGTGGGATGTTATCTCACAAGTGAGAAATCATCAAGATATGGTTTGGGAAGAGTTTTAGAGGACCTTATATAATTACTTCTATCTCGAGATGTTGAGGGCTGATCAAGCCCGAGAGTTCATGCATTTGGAGTAGGGTGATCTTTCAATGATGGACTATTCTTCTCATTTTACATAGCTTCAGTGCTTAGCACCTGTTTTGGGAGGTGAAGAGTTATCTTTGGCTAGGAGTTTTGAGGATGGTATCAAGTATAACATCGGATCATAGGTGAATTTTTTCAGGCTGAATTCAGTGATGGATATAGTAAACCAAGCACTGATTACTAAGCGCAATCTGAGGGAGTTAGGAGATGCGAGTTAGGGTGGTTTGACATCCAGGGCTGGTACTCCTTCATTTGATAGCAAGGAGCATCATATGGAGCCTTCATGTGGTGATTCTTGTAGTAGGGATGTATCTACAGGTATCCGGGTGAGGTGATACCAGTGTAGGAAGTGGGAACATGAGACCTCAATGCCTGAGAGACCTAGTTGAGTGTCGATCTTGAAAAGAGATGGTCCATCTTCAACATTTTTGCCAGTTATTATCACCAGAAGATGGTGAAATAGGATCTATTATGACTCCAGATTCAGGAGAAGGACCACCAGTTTCTCCTCAATTAGGGAACTGGAGTTCGTCAGGACATTCAGGCTGAGGAGGTGGTTATGGATGTGGTATCCAAATGATAGGTTTTTAGCAACAACAAGATGGATCTGGTCAGGGTAGTCAGGTAGGGTCATAGGGTCATGGTACAAGTCAGACTTTTGCAGTGGAGTAGACCCAATAGGAGCAGGATCCCAAACCCTCTACAGTTAGAGATACAATTCTATTTTCCCCCATTTTATCTTCTTCTCTTTTTGATATAGAGGCTTCCCATAGTTTTATATCGATTTCCATTTTGGAGAGCCTTGGGATTTTTATCTTTACATCTGATGATGTTATGATGCTATACACTCTATTGGGGATTAGAAAATCTAGTGTACGTGAGTGCAAGGAGTGCCCTCTTGAGGTTTATGGGTGTCACTTCTTATGAGACCTCTATGTCTTAGAGATGACAGGCTTCGATGTCATTCTTAGAATGGACTGGTTGGTCTATTTCCAGGGATTTTTTTTATTTCTATCGTCGTAGGGTGAGTTTCACGTCACCAGAGGGTGGGTCTTTTCTATACAAGGGTGAATGGGATGTCCAGGTGAGTAGAGTGGGACTCAAGAAACATGGGTTGGGAGTAATTATATCTCAGATTTCTAGTTTATACCTGGATGACTAGGGGACTTCACAAATGGACTTTTCTCCAGTGGTGGATCATTTCAGAGATGTCTTTCCAGATAACTTTTCAGGTTTACCTCCAGAGCGAGAGGTAGATTTATCTATTGGTCATGTTCCAGGAGAGGGACCAGTGTCCATTCCTCCTTATAGGATGTCTATATCAGAGTTATAGGAGCTCAAGAAGTTGTTAGAGGAGTTACAGACAAAGGGTTTCATCTGACCCAATACTTCTCCTTAGGGTTCACCTGTCCTTTTTGTGAAGAAGGCGAATGGTAACCTTATAATTTCTGTAGATTATCGAAAGATGAACCAATTGATAGTTAAGAACTGATATCCCTTACTAAGGATTGATGATATTTTTGATTAGCTTCAAGGATCCCAGGTGTTCTTGAATATTGACTTGAGATCTGGTTATCATCAGTTGCACGTTAGACCATTAAATATACCTCTTACATACTTTTGGGGAAGTTATGGTCTATACCAGTATTTGGTTATGCCATTCGGTCTCACAAATGCACCAGTAGTTTTCATGGAACTGATGAACCGAGTGTTCCATCCTTACTTGGATTCTTTTGTGGTAGTATTCGTGGATGATATATTGGTGTACTCTCACACTCGACATGACCATGCCATCCATCTTGAGATTGTATTGAGTACACTGAGAGAGCATCAGTTATATGATAATCTCTCAAAGTGATACTTTTGGATAAACTAGATTCATTTCTTAGGTCATGTTATCTTAGAGATATGAGTATCAATAGACCCAGAGAAAGTGAGAGCAGTAGTTTTCTAGGAGTAGTCGAAGAACATATTTGAGGTAAAGAGTTTTCTGGGGCTGGATGGTTACTATAAGCACTTTATACAAGACATTTCACACTTATTAGTGCCACTTAAAGGCCCGAATAAGAAGGGTTTGAAGTAATTGTGGAAAGATTCCTATGATTCATCCTTTCAGGAGATGAAAGGGAGATTGACTTTAGCACTGATACTGATTTTTCCAGAGTTGGGAAAGAGTTACACCATTTACTATGATGCATCGGGTATTGGGCTGGGAGTAGTGCTTATGTAAGGGGAAGGAGTCATTGTATATGGGTATTAGTAGTTGAGGCTATATGAGAGGAACTACCTGATGCATGATCTCGAATTGGCTATAGTTGTACATGCTTTATGTTGTTGGAGACACTATCTTTTGGGAGAGAATTTTGTGGTATAAATTGACCACAAAAGTCTCAAGTATATCTTTATTCATCATGATATGAATTTGAGATAGTGAAGGTGGGTTGAGTACCTTCAGTATTTTGACTTTGATCTTGCCTACACGCCTGGGAAAGCCAATGCAATGGCTAATGCATTGAGAAGGAGGACTCAGATACAGACAGTTCGAGAGGCCAGTAGTGAGTGAAATCTTATGACTCTGTTCTCTAAGATGCATTTGAAGGTGCATGACATACATGGGTAGATGTTTATTTCTTCTATAGTTGTTACATCTACTCTTCTGGATCGGCTGTGAATGAGGCAACTATCAGATTCTAAAGTCATAGTCCTAAGGGAGAGTGTGTCAGGCGAGGACCCTACTCCTGGGTGGACTGTAGGTGAGGATGAGGTTTTGTGTTTCCATGGGCATGTATGGGTATCAATAGACATACACGGGGATCTTTTATGAGATTTTCATTTCTTAGTTTGGGAAGTTCATCCTGGTGTCACCAAGATGTATCGAGATCTACAACGTCAGTATTGGTGGTTAGGTATGAAGAGAGATGTGGCTAGTTTTGTTATGAGATGTTCCACCTATCAGCAGGTGAAGGTGTAGCATCAACTAAAAACAGGTCTTTTACAACAATTACCCATTTCTGAGTGGAAATGGAATGACATCGTGATGGATTTTTTGATGGTTTTACCGAGGTCGCCTCAAGGGAATGATGTGGTTTGGTTTATCGTTGACAGACTCACGAAGGTTTCACATTTATTTCTGATCAAGGAAACCTTAAATTTTGATGAGCTTGGAAGGTTGTACATCCAAGAGATTATACATTTGCATGGTGTTCCACACTCGATTTTTTCAGATAGGGATTCACGGTTTACTTCTCATGTCTGGAAGGGACTACAGAGGGATTTGGGTACATTGGTACTTTTGAGTACAACTTACCATCCCTAGAAAGATGGTTAGTCTGAGTGCATGATTTAGGTTTTTTAGAACATTCTTTGAGCATGCGTCCAATATTTCAGGGGTTCTTGGGAGAGACACATACCCCTAGTGAAGTTTTCCTACAATAACAATTTTTAGGAAATGATTTAGATGACACATTATGAGGCTTTGTATGGTAGTCTATTCCGATCAACCCTATGTTTTCTGGAGGTAGGAGAGGAAACTATGTTGAGACCTCATCTTGTCCAGGAGACCATGGAGCAGGTGGAGTTGATTTGGAAGAGGATGGCTACTGCACAATCTCGGTAGAAATCTTATGCTGATTAGCGGAGAGAACCTCTAGAGTTTGAGGTTGGAGATCATGTTTTCTTACATGTCACACCGAGGTTGGGACACAAGTGGATTAGGAGATAGGGGAATCTTTCACTGAGATACGTCGGGCCATTTGAGGTTTTGGAGAGAGTCTAGCTAGTTGCCTATCAGTTGCAGTTACCTCAGAGGTATCGATCTATGCATGACATCTTTCATGTTACTCAGCTACGACATTACTATTCAGACCCGTCTCATGTTTTTCAACCCGAGGAGGTTGAGTTGGAGGTGGATGCATTCTTTGAGGAGCACCCTATTCGGATTGTGGATCGCAACACAAATGTTCTTTGTGGCCGGTATGTTCCTTTGGTATGGGTTTTATGGAAACATGGGTGAGTACATGATGATACTTGGGAGTGGGAGGCCTATGTATGATCCCAATGCCCAGAGTTGTTTGAAGTTTCTTCTTCACCACCCTTGGAAGGGAAATTTGGGGATATATTTCTTTAAGGGGGAAGTTTGTAAAATCCCAGATCTTCATTTCAGGTATGGATCTTTATTTCAGGTTGTTTTTGAGGGAAAAAGAAGAATTGGTAATTTTCTAAGTACATGCAGTGTACTTAAGAGTACATGATGTGTATCTGGTTTTCTCGTATAACTCTGTACTGGTCATGTAACGGCCGAGTACATGGTCGTGTAGGTGACCTGGAAAACCGCCTAAAGTAGGGGCCAGTTGAGGCTAGTACATGACATGTACAATAAATGAACATGACATATACTTTTCTTTTTAATTGATAAATCAGAGCGGGGTCGCATCTCATCTCTAGAACACACTTATTCTCCCCTCGGTTCGTACAAGAGAGCGACGAACAACCGAAGAACTTCGCGTTCCTCCCGGTTCTCTGTCTAGGCTCTGATTGAGATGCCGTCAGGTGAGTTGGATTCCCACTAACGAGTTCTCTCTTCCCCTAGAGCCTCTCTTCCTGATTCCTCCTCTCTCATGATTATTTCATGGATGATCATTTTTTACACTTTTTTGTAGATCTACATCATTTTAAGCCGAATCAAGGGCCGACATTTAATAGTGTTGATCATACGACATCAAGGTAGGTGGTTTGTGCCTTCTGTTGTTCGTCTTTGGATTATATATGCTTAAAGTGTTGAATACCCATGTTTGGGGTATTGCATGTTGTGGAATCAAACTCTATTATTTATCGAGTATGGTTTAATTGATTGGAAGGGGGTAGTTTCATATGCAAAAGGGTTGGTTGCCTTGTTTATGGGACACCCCATGGGTGTGTTTCCCTAGTTTGACTGTTTATGGCTGTTTGTCCTAGGTTTCCTATGAGTCATACCTTATTTACATGCCTTGAATTGTTTAGGATGGAGTTTGATTGATTATACGAATTTCATGTGTTATTCTTGTGAAAGTAATCCATGTAGTAGTTATACATTACATGTGCTGCCTTGTTATGTTATGCGTGTTGTTTTTCCAATGGACCATGAGAGTCTTGGACCAAGAAAAATTTGGAGGTTTCCATGTTTATTACACAGGACCGTGAGAGTCTTGGTGTATACTTTGACCTAGGGGTATTGACCGTGAGAGCTACCCATGAGGTTGTTTATGATTATTTATGCTATGTTAACCCAGGGGGTATTGACCGTGAGAGATACCTGAAGGTCATTTATAAGTTATTGATGCCATATTGACCCAGGGGTATTGACTATGAGAGCTGCCCAGGTGGTCATTTGTAATTTTTTAGTGCTATGTTAAACCAAAGGGGTTAGACCATGAGAGATTTCCCAGAGGGTTGTTGTGAATAATTGAATGATTGTGGTGAGTCGCCAAGCCAAAGCACAAGATTGGACTTAGTCTTACTTGATTGTTTAGATGGTATTCTGGGATGGCTGTTGTTACTATTAAATAGAGGGATACGAATCTTAGGCAAGATCCTGGGATTCATTATTCAATGGTTTGAATAATTAACGAATGAAAATGAATGTAATTGAAAACTTTAGGATTGTTTACTTTTGAGTACTTCCTAGTTTATTACTTCATTTCTACATATTAACTTCTATATATACTCACTGATATTTAGGCATAGATCTTTTGGTGGTTGCCAACTAGGATTCATCTCATACCCTTTTTGGGTCAAGATTTTGGACCCAAATAGATTATATGGTTGCAGGTATAGATAAGGGAAATATCCCTTCTTCATCAGGTACTTGATTGCTATTGGAGATGGAGAGAATGAGACCAAGATGATGCTTGCGATGCTGTTGGAGTTTAATACTTTTCTGTACTTTGGTTTAGTATTTTATTTACAAAATTGTGACTTGTTTTCCTGATTTCCTAGACACATTTGACATGCATCATTTATATATGCTCTAATTTTTTTATTACTATCAATCTTCCGCTGTTTAATTCTGTTGTATAGTGTTACCACTCCCACTATTGTTTTATATTTATATTTCGTTGTGAATACTCTTCCAATGAGGGCATAGTTTCCCCAATGTATTACCTTGGCCCTCGCTGCTAGTCAGCAGCCTCTAGTATTTGGGGAAATGTACTTGAGGTTATGTGACCAACTGGGTTCAGATCACCTTTGGGAGGCACCCGGAACCGGGACATTACACTGGTGGGATTAAATTATCTAATCTATAAAGATGTGTACATAGTGTGAGGCATAAAATTTATAGAAGTTCCAAAATTACATAAGTAATCAATAAAATTTAAGGACCCAATAGTGATGGGAATAGATAATGTCTCTAGATCTTGACATTTTTGTAATATCGGTAGTGTGATCAGTGCGGAGAAGCTTCTCTATAAGCTAATTATTTCATTTCCATCAAGTAAACTTCTCTTGGTGTATTGTTATTTGAGAAAATTTTCATATTTAGGGATTTTTTGATGGATTTTAGTAGCATGATGCTTATCTTGGTTTTTTAAAGGTCTCCTAAATCTATATTTGAAGTTGATCTTCTTACACATTCTTCAACCTAGTAATCCTATAAGGGAATGGTGTCTGGTTTCCCTTTTTTCACTTTGTTGTTTTTTCAATGGAATTTATGGACTTTCTTTTCTAAACCTTGTTCTTACCTATTCTTAATTCTTGTTCTCTTCTAGTTGTTTTTTAGAATTCTACTCTAAATTTCTAGAATTTATTTTTCCAGGATGCTAGAGCTCTTTTCCACTTCATGTTTTAATCATGTTGACATTCTCTTTAGGATTTGAAAATTTTTACACCAATAGGTTCCTTATATTCTTGGTCATAAAGTATATAAGTATTCCAACTTGGTTTTTCAACTTATCCATTTTATCTTCTAGTCCCAAAACTTTGGACCATATATGTTGTTCTTCAGTTGATGGTGCACTATTTGAAGTCTTCTCATATGTCTTTTTCTATAATGGTGGTGGTTGAAAGACTTAATGATGGAATGATAATTTTTATGATTGTTTAAATTGTAGTGAGTTTTGGAAGGTTTGTTGATAAAAGGGGGATGACTGGGGAACTAATTTAGATAGAAATATAACATTTGGTTTTGTAGGTTTCTATATAATAGTTGGACTTGTGGTTTACCGGGATGATACTACTGGAATTTATATGGCTGAAAGGCTGTAGCCCAACTTTCTATCCCCTAAAATTCTAGACACAGGTCAGTAAAATGAGTAGGTGAAGCACATAAACTACATAACTAAAATAAAGTTTGGTTTCCACTTGCTTGTTTCATAACCATTTGTTTGACTAAACTGGTTAGTTTGTCAACTTTAGTTTCAAGAAGATATAAAAATTAAAAAGTTCATACCTCATGGATACCTCTCATGCTCCTACCTCTAGTGCTGAATTTCTATGAGTTTTGAGCAATCTTTTCAATCATACCTCTAGCTTTTGTTAGATATTTTTCAATCAAGGATCCTCCATATGAGGCATCAATCATATTTTATTAATTATCAAAAAGTCCTTGGTTTAAGAACATGAGGAAGTGGTTCTCTTTAGTTTTATGTGGTAAATTGGAATAGATCTTCTTGAACATCTTTCGGTATTTGTAAATAGTCTCTCTAATCAACCACCACATGAAATATATTTCTTTTTATTATTGTGCTTAGTGAGGTGGGAAATAATCTTTGCATAAAACACCTCTTTATATCTTTACATTCATTAAATTATCCTAGCTGTAGATTGTAAATCCATTATTTAAAAGACCCCTTAAGTGAGAAGGGGAATTCCCTCCACTTAAATTGCTCTTTCATGACTCCTCAGGGCTTGAAGATAAAGAAGACGTAGGTAAACTCTTGGATGTTTTGATTTAGTTTTTCTTCTTCCAGACCATGAAACTTTGGAATCACTTGAATCATGTTAATATGTTGTTCAAAATCATTTTGTAATGTAGGAACAACTAATTGATTTTGAGGATTGGAAAATTGATGTGTATAGATATCTCCAACGGTTTGGTTGGGATTTCCAACCATTTTATTAGGTTTATAGTGAACACTTAGAGAATAAATCAAATATGAAAGGGTTATTTACTCACAGTATTCTTGTAAATCAATGTTTATTAATTTGGTTAGTGTTCATTCAATTATAGGGTAAAAATCAATTAAAGGGTCTATTGAACTTTAGTTCAATATATGTTAGGATGTTTTGAGGCACCGCCTCCCCGATAATGGTGCCAATTTTTATGCATGTCTTATCATGGGGTGTGAAAAAACAATTCTACTACCTAGGTATAATATATAAGGTTAAACTTAGGTTATCTTTGAAAGAGGAGTGCATATGAAAACATATTTATCAATTTTGTGTTGTTTAAGAAAATTAATTTGATGTGGATTGTGAATTTGATAATTTTAGAAAGCATATTAAATGATTGATTTTAGAAAATTGATGATAAGAATTGATCAGTCTAGGATTGGGTAGACCTTATTACAATGCTATCACGGATTTTCAATTTTTACCTAATCTTTTTATGTTAAACTTTTAAGAAAGAGATTTATTGACAAATTATTATCTCTCCATTTTCTAGATAGTGATAGTGAGAATATTCCCAACTAAAACCTCAGGTTGGTTTACCCTCCTTCCTATGTGTTCTGAAATCATAGTAATTCCTCTTAATTAATTAGGCCAGTCATCAACTAAGTATTGTTATTACCTAACTGCCAATAGTTCCCTCCACAATTTTGTACACATGTAGGTGATCACCAAGTACTAAACATCTAACCCTAGACCATTCTAAAATATACAAACTAGAATTGGGTGGAGGTATATTTTGGATTATTAGACAAGGAAATTGAAATTAACAGAATCAAAACCTAACACAACCGCATTTGGTATTTAAAACTACAAATTAAGAATTGAAACTAGATATAAGAAGAAAGAAAAGGTTTAATAAATTTAAGAACATAAAATCAAGAATTAAAAATTAGTCCAACATTACCTTTACAAATCACTTATAAGAACTACACCTCCATGGATGGGGTAATTGAATGTGGGAGGAAGAAGACATCACATGAATGAAAGAAAATAAAGAAAGGAAAACAAGGAAATAAAACTACAGTAGGCCTTCATCTAGAGCTTACCCTCGCTAATAAATGACGTTCCTATGTAGTAACACATATACATATATATGATCCTCTATGTGGAAAACCCTCATATCTAGGATTAAATCACCATTGAATCCATATTTATAATGTAAATAGAAAATTTATGTTGTTAATGGAATGATATCCGTATCTCCCTTTGATAAACTTATGATGTAAATGGAGTTTTATGATGTGAATGGTGTGAGACTCAGCTTATGGTGTGAGACTTAGCTTCTATCTTGAACAACTTACACCATAAATAATATTTATGACATAAATTACTTCTTTACAGCTTGAAAAAAGATATTAATCTTATTTTTTAGTGTGAAGAGGTGACATGAAACACAAAATGTCTCTACCTCAGTCGGTTTACCACATAATTGGTATTTTATGATGTGAAACTCATCTTTTTCCACATTTTCAGCTCTGATTCAGCTTTAACCTAGCTTTAAACTTCTGGTGACACACTGAAACATGAAGTGCCTTGGCGAGAAGTGTCTTTAGCTTGCATTCATCATCTCTTTTTGTTCATTTTTTTATTAAACTTGGTATCCATATATAAAACATAAGAACCATTAAATATAGGCATGATCAACCCATTAATTTATAAATACAATTCATTTTATATACAAATATATATGCATAAAATGCTTCTATCAACTATCATGGGCACAAAATCATGTGGTAATTTTTAGTACCACCTTTGTTTCAGAATCATGTTATGAACAACCTTGACGTGTCATGACACTATAAAATTTAAAATTTTGAATATTTAAAATATAAAATAGATATGGGTACTCAATATATTTTTTGGGATGACTCATGGTAGAACCTATACGACTTTCAAGGACTATTTTTGAGTTGGATTTATCTTTTATTAAAGGAAGATGGGATAATAGAAGAATTTGGAAACATTTGTATTGACATTAGAGATATAGATATATAAATATATATATATCTCTATAAAATGAGTATCATTCCAGTAGAGAAAGAATCGAAAACCTGATTTTATATAGTTCGTGGTTCTTCTTCTACCATATAAGGAGTTATTGTATCCATTTTGACGAGTCTATAGAGGAGGCCAAGATCTATAGATCTATATTGGAATTATTTTATTTATTTTTCTATTATGTAATTCTGGGATTCATGCTTTGAATGATTCTTATTTCAAGTATGTGTTCCATCATTTCTCAATTATTTCTTGGTTATTTTAGTTCTAAACTCTCTTATATGAGTGGGGTTTATTCATTACTAATAAATAATCAACTATGACTTGAAAAAATCAGATAAGTGAGTGATATCGATGGAGAAAGATGTGTATGGAATTTTTAAATCCTTATTAACTTGTGATTTATTATTATTAAATAGTATCACGTTATGATGAAACTTTTTTGAATCTCATTCATTATTAAATCATCAAGAGATGTATTTATTAATGAATAAAACCCAATCTGATAGAGATAATTAATTCATGAGAGTGGATTGGATTATTCTTTAGCTATTGTGATTTGAAATTAATTCACTTTAATTATTTTGATTCTTATAAAAATTAATAGTTTATATGTTAAAGTAGTATTGACTAAAAATGATCACATAGATGTTAATTACATTTATAACCACAAAAATACTAATTTAATAAATCTCATGAGTTAAGTTAAATTATTTTCATTAAATAAAAACATCCTTGTAATTGGATTCCTCTCTCTCAATTATCCTCATTCTTATTTAACTCTTTAAACCACTAATTTAGTTTAGTTTAATTTAGATTCCAATTCATAGTTCTAACAAAATTTTGAAGATCCAATAATTGGTTTAAAATTCATAATTGGGATTCCTTGTTCTCTATGGGGTCGACCTCATACTTACACTATAATACACCTTTATAGTTAGTTTTGGTTTTAGAAACATAAAATCTAAAATTTTTCCACTGTGAGAAGTAATAATGCTCATGGTTGTTCAAAGTTTTTATCACCATTGCTGGGGAATAAAGGAAATTTGTAACATTCAAAAACTGATTGATTAAATGAAAGTATTTTCTTATCTCTTTATATTTTATGATTTTAGCTTGGGTATTTTTTTTCTCTTTTACACATTTGGGTATTTTTTTTATGGTTATAGATTTCAAAGATGAAGGCCCACATATGCTTGGATATACAATTGGATCTTCTCCAATAACAAATCATATACTCATAGGGAGAATTAAACATCAAATATAGGGGACACAACCATACTATAAAGTGTTAACTATGAAATAATATACATATATATAATATTATAATATATTTATAAGTTTATATTTAATAATATGAATTTGGTGTAGGTATTATTATTCATGTATTAAATATATATGATAATAAATATATGTATCTTATATATATATTTATTTCTCCCAAACAACTTTTATTATCAATCCATTATGAATGGATTAAATGAATTGAATATTTATTTAATAGGTTTAAATGAATTAATGTCAATAGGAATAAATGTATATGGATAAATTAATATGGCCGATGTGTTTCATTTAATAAAACTCATCATGGATTGATATAAAAAGGGATGCAATCCCTCCTGTTGAGCACAACCGATTGTGAGAAAGCCTATCAATTCTCCCCCATACTACTGTTAATTGTCTGAGATGAAGGCGCTAGAACCCCTTTAGCACTTGAGTATCCTCATAGTACAATCATGGATCTATTGGATGATTTTCTCCCCTTCGAGGTAGGGTTATTTTGTTTACTGCTTTGTGATATTCATCAAGCATTCTCCTACGTCGAGGAAAAAGAAGATTGCTGCTATTTGCATTTTCCAAGTACTTTATTTTACATATTTATTTACACGTTGATTCTTAAAGATAGATATTCCTTGTTTGGGTTATCTTCCAATACATATGATCATATGAAACCGATTAGTGGTATCCGAGGGAAGGCTTCTTTGATGAATCAATGTGTTTATTATGAAAAAACATGTTTTAATTATAAAATGAGAATTTTAAAGCCTATAAATAAATATGAAATGTTCATATATTACTCTTGTTTATGAAAATAAATAAAGTGTTTATTTTAATCAATAGAATTCAATTTTGAATTGAATTATATTATTTATAAATTGTTTAAAAATAAATAAAAAACAATTTTGAAAAATTTATGTAAAAATTTATAAGTGTTTTATAAATCGATTAACTGTAAAATGTTTATGGTTAATTGATAAGTATATATTTTTTAAATACATTTTCACAAATTAAATGGAATTATTTATGATATAGAAATAAATGGATTATTTTTAAATAATAAAAGGTAATTTATAATGAGTTTATAAATTAAAAAATATATGATATTTTGATTATATAATTTTTTTTTATATAATAGATATTGAATTATAAAATGTTTATAATTCATGAAATATCATATAAATTTCATTTAATATAAAACGTGAAAGGGTTCATATTGAAATGAATATAAAATATTTATACTCTTGCTAATTTATAATTTTTTATTATTAACATTTATTTATGAATAGTTCATAAATGTCTCGTATTTAAAAAAATAAATAAATAGTTTATTTATTAAATCTCATTAATATTTATGTTTAGTTCACAATTAATTAATTTTAAATTGTTCAAATTAAAGGGGCTTTATTTGGATATTATTTAAGCCACATCAAAAGGTGTTTTGATAATTGATATAATCAAGGTTTAAATAATAGTTAAGTATACGATATTTAGATTTTTTAAAAGGTTTAAATAATATAAATTGAATTATAAGTATTTTATAATTCAATTAATATTATATATTTAAAAGGAAATTCCATATTATTATAAATATTAAAGAAATCATATTTAAAAGAATATAAAGAGTTTAGATTCAAAATTATGGAATGTACATAATGTTAAAGCTAAAATTATAAAAGGTTTTATAATTCATTTTTATTTATAAAATTGTTCATAAATGTTTATATAATATTTAAATATTTGAATTATTCATCTATTTAAAGGTTATTCCCTATTTTATTCATAGTTATAAATTATTATATTATGAATAACTATATGCCAAAATTTATATAGTGAATTTCTTCTAGGATAGATCCTTGAATATAATTCTAGGTTTGATATCATAAAATTTAGTTTTCATATACTTTGACCTCAGTTTGTAATTTTAGCTACGAGCTTGAGAGTAGTTATTGGGAATAGTTTGTGCATATTAGGTGTTAGAGTTTTTATGAATTGAATTATCTCTTGAGTAAAGTCTCCTTGGGTAGAGGGAATTGGGGTCATAAAACCTACTTTTCTAGAGGTTTTCCTTAGTTAGGAAAGTGAATGGGGTTGGATATATGTCACTCCAAGATTACTCATGTAGATTTTGTCAATCTCATATAACTTTATGCCTTTATGCCTTTATATGAAGTGTTCATGCACCTTATGCGTATGATGTGTTTAGATATGTATGAATATAATTGTATTTTGTTTTTGGGTGATTAACACATACTTGTGGGTTTTTTAAAGAGTTAAAAATTAATTTGGTGTGAACACATTAATTTGGTAGTTGGAATATGAATTTCCAAAACAAAATTATTAGATTCTTGCATACACAGAAAGGGAATAAGACACGGGAATATAATTATTACATGTGATATAAAATTTAAGAATTTAATATATATATGATTTATATTAAATTAATGATACCTTAAAATAAAACCCCAAAAATACTAAGTGTGAGATTCCTTCCAAAGATACACTTGTTAATACCTTGATCGTCTAACCTTTTGTGCCATAGTCGAGTGCCCCAAGATTATCTTGTGTAAGGAAAGAAAATAATAAGTGACTCTAGATTGTTTGGTTAGATAGTTTAATTCCATATCCTAGTTGTGACACCCTGAAATTAATTTCTGTAGTAATAATAATTTAAATTATTACACTTGTCTTAATTTCCTTTTTATATAAGCAATGACTGCAAAATAAACACAAGACTTTTTATTCATTCAAAACACTGGAAACAAATACATGGAAACAAGGCCTAAGGACCATAACTAACCAAAAATTCCTACAAGTAGGCCAATCATGATCACTGGTAGACCCCACAACACCACAAACATGCCAAGAAAGTAGTGGATTTCCTTCAGACCTGCCACAACTAAGAACAATATAACCAGAACCGCAACAATTGTACTAAGCGTTAGAGGGATGAAGAGCACCATATTATGTGTCTCGATGTTGGAAGTTGGAATACCCTAATCATGTTTTTATAAGATCTAAAATTCGACCATTACTGTTTAAGTGACTGTTGAATTTAGAAAATCTATAATTATACCCATTGGGTATTCTAGTTTAATTTATGAATATTGAAAATTTCAAAGTATTTCAAATATACGTTAAAGTCATTAACTCTTATTTATATTTTATGATTTCAAAACTTATTTCAAGAACTTTTCTTTAATGTTTCAAATATTTTAGACATTCTGGTTTTATAAAATAATCTCCTTCATGAAAATTATAAATATTTATTTTTGAACTTAATAAGTAATGATTTTTATAAGTATAAAATCACCTTGAAATGTTATAAGTGATTGAGTGCTTTAAATTCCTATCATTGAAAAAATTTAATTGAGATTATCTTTCGGAAACATGACATTTGGAATCGTAACATTTTGGTACATATGACTACTTTAATTCAAATAAAAATATTCATTTTGTTTTTGAATTTGAAAATGTTTTTTATGAATACTTTTATTAATTAAGTGCTATATAGTTTAATTTGTGTATTTTAAACTTCCAAAGTTATGAATAAAACAAATTTTATAAAAGTAAATATATTCTGTATATGTGTAATTTTCTTAGATAGTTATTTTGAAAATTGGGTTAATAAAAAAATATTAACTCAATAGGCCAACCCTTTATAGCTGGGCCAAGGGAGGAAGCTCACACTAGGTGGCTGAGCCTAGCCCTCATCCCAAGCCAAGGCTAGCCCGAGCATGGGAATAGGTTCCCCGAAGGGCACACAGGAGTAGGAGCCCTTGAGCGGGCCACTACAGTTGCAAGGCAGCGGCAAGGCATAGGTAGGTTAAGGCCTGCGAGGGGCGAGAGCCCATGTGTAAGGCTCCCTTGTGTGTGTGATGTGATTTCTGACTTGAGAATTGGAGCCTCAGGATTATAATGAATCCGTGTACGCCTCCTCGATTCAATGTGGGATGACGATTTTCAACTAGGATTGAATCCAGGTCGTCAGATATCGCCATGTGTGATCTGGGCCGTCAATTTAGATCCAGTGCTCGAACCTCAGTAGCCACGACTTATCTCCACATTTTTATGCACCGTCCTATCCAACATGGATCTAATCATGGCCATCAGAGTTTTTTTTAAAATCACTGCGTTGATCTAGGACATCCGATCTATCTCGGATTTGATTGATGTCATCCATTTCCTGAAAACCACATACTCATCCTGACCGTCCAATCAGATCTCACCTAATTCAAACCATCCACTTCTTCCCTAATTTTCTCTTTCGTGTCGTCTTCTCCATCACACTCAAACCAGTGGCCACCCACTGATTACTCTTCCTTCTTATTCTTTATCTTCTTCTCCCTCGAGTATCCCCAACTGTTTTATGGTCTTGCGGCCTTGAATTCTACCCGTAAGATCCTCCCCGATCCCCTTTATTTTTTTTTCAGTTTACTTTCATTGGTTTCAGTTTTATTTTTCCACAAACATTATATATGTGTATGTATTATAATCACCGATTGATTTTGGGTTGTCCTTTTAAGTAAAATGTTGGATCAGTGTTGTTTTAGTCAAAATCATGGGTCTTTATTTATGTTTTTTTATGAAACATTTTATATAAATATACATATATAGGGCTTATGTAAAACCTTGTTGCACCCATGGTTACCCGTCCTTCCTCTCCTCAACGTACAAAACATTCCCTAATCATCCTTTTTGCACACCCGAGGTCAGGTAAGGGATAGATTTTGTTATGTTTTTTTTGGTAAAGCTATTATATTCTTATGTATATATGGACCTATATATATATACATATATGTAAAAGTATTAGGTTTCTTCTAAACCATAATTCATGTGGATATTTTCTAAATATATTTTGAGTATATAAACACATGCAAGGGGTTATGATTCAAACATAAAAATCCTCATTGTCGATTTTAAAGTTTCATGGATTGTATAATCTTGTTCTAACCTATTTTGAAATTTCAAAATCTCATATGGTTTCTTCATACAAACTATTTTGGGTTTATGAACTTTGATGAGTGATCATTTGTTTTCAAGAATTGTTTTCTTTTCAATACATGAAACAACATGCAAGGTTTCTAGTTTATCACATTTTTTTGTGTATCCTTAAATACATCTCATGTACATGTGGTTATGTGTGAAATTATATATATATATATATAATATAAGTTTGGTAACAAATGAGTTTGTACAAAACCTAACCTTATTAGTTTAAAACATGATTATAAAGAATGCAATGGTTTCAAAAATATATTTATCCTTGTTTGGGTTATGCGAGATCTCAAGCTTATACCTTGTATATATATATTAGTATATATAAGATTTTACCATGATTTTCAAATCCACATAAATACATAAGTGTATTTCGAACTTTACTTCTCAAGTAAGTGGTATAGTATTTTTCATGTCCAAGTATAACTATACATTCATGCATGAGTACACATGTTTAATTATTTCTTTTATGCATGAAAATTTCTCTAAGAAATAATCCACACTTTGTATTTTCCCAATTGTCACAAGAAATTATTGGATCATCGGTAGTTTATGATTTAACCTTTTCAATTTTCTTGGATTAAATGAGTATTCCAATGTCAAAGCATGTAAACATGGGTTTAGAAAAAGGTCATGTTATTAAGAGTTCAATGAAAGTGTTGTTATTTCATATGATAACCCGTCATTTTATGTGAAATAATTCTTTCTACACGTGTAAGGGTATGATGTTTTAGTTCCTGCACGTCATTGTTAAATATGGAACTAACAAATCTAGTTCTTTTTCACGCAATGCATAATTCAATTAAAGTGAATGTATGAAAATTATTATAGATTAATAATGTAAGTTTTCTATGTAATATGAACACTACAAAGATGAGACCATGCTAAGACATACGAGGAATGTATTGGACTTAAAATGATGTGACGGGTGTTCCTAGAATTATACAACACTCCAACGCATTAGGTAAAGTGATGAAGTATCATGAGTTAAGTGAAATAATGTGTGAACATGATGCTAGCTTTATTTTCAACTATGTGTGGTTTTTAACCACAATTATGTTGGGTTTCTACCCGTACAGTCTTGGCACAAGGACTTGAAAAATTCCAGCATTATACATTTCCTCATTATGGAATGGTAAATGATCAACCAAGGGATTGTGGATCCTTACCTAAGAATCTTTCTATTATAATGGAAGTGAAATCATAAGGCATAACCAAGTATGCAAATGGAAAGTTATACAAGGGAAAACTATCTAATGTTAAAGCCATGTGAATTTCTTTTTATGTTATGATTAATCATGATATGAATGCTTATAATCACAACTATGATTTTGGAGTTGGATTGACTAAGTTATGAATTATGCACACCTCATTTATTACATACACATTCCCACTCTGATTCATGTTTTTGTAGAAAGCACAATTATCTTGTATGAAAATGGTCTTTTGAAAAAAATTCTGCATGTAACCTCAGAAAATATTGATGGTGTGCCTCGAAATGTAATATCTTCCTCTTAAGAAAATGTTTTATGATTATTTTCAAGTTGGTTGTTTTAAAAAGTGGGATTTTCTTCAAATGTTTTAAAACCCCCTTACTGGGAATTTTTATGCCCACCCTACATTTTAATTTATGTTTTTACAGGATTTTAGCAGTTTTTTCCAAACCTTGAGTACTCTTTGTGACGACATCAATTTGAAGATTATCCCTATTATGTTTTCAGAATAAGTGCTTTAGCAGCATCTGATTTTCCTAGAACCTAAACCGAAATGATCCTCTGTATTGGGAAAATATGTGCAAAATTTTAAGCCTATTTTTATGAAGAAAATTGCACACCATGTTTCAGGCACTAATTTCAGACTTCTGGGGTCGGGGTCATGACAGTTGGTATCAGATGATCGGTTTAGTAAAACTCAGGAAAATTTGAGCAACCATAAATTACTTAATTTCATTATACTAAGAAAAATCCCTCTCAATATTTCAGATGGTTGGTGAATCACACCTTATGTCTCTTCCAACAAAAGTATTAGAGATTATAGTGGGAAAGTCATGTGCGGGAAACTATGAGACATTTGAAAATATCCATCTATCATGAAAAACCCTCTATCGTGTATCTGATTCTCCTCGTGTACTCCAACTTCACCGAGGAGCAGGCCTCGACTATATTTTTATGATGCATGCCCAATTTCTGTTCAATGCACAGTAAGGAAAATACTTTGAGGGTTTGTTTAAGTGTTTTACCCTAGATAGTAATTCTTCATCTCAAGAGGACTTCCAAGTGGCTGCACAAAGGGGTGACCTTCGAGCGACATACCTTTGTCAAATTTTGACCTAGAGTCTCCGTGGCCAAGTAATGGACTTTGAATCTCTTAAGGATGGGCTTACTCATTTGCATTATCAACATCTAGTTCATGCCAATGTTGCCCAACTTCATACACATCATGACTTTCTCACCCTGAACTATAGATGCCCACATGTGGTCGATCCTAGTTTCCCGTGTTGCATCTGGACCCAAGAGATCGAAGCTTTTGGAAACGCCTTAGGGATTTGTTTGACTAGGAACCTAGGAAATCACCAACACCGGTAGTACCTATAAAAAGACGTCACGATGATTATGTAACACATTGATTTTACAAACCTTGTTAAATGAATAATGTTATGTTTTATGTGTTGGTATCTTATTATGATTTTACAAAATTAATGTCTCTATTGTAATCTGGTTACGCTTTACTAAGTAAAACATGTCCCTTGATTTTTTTTCTTTCAGATGGAAGATGTGAGTTCATCGATCAACCTTTTATCACTTCCTACTGAATTGCTAGAATCCATAATCACCAAGACATGTTCAGAATACTAATAACCTTTTTCCAACCTGTGATTGTCTTGAAAAAGTCTTTATAAAGTGTCCCTTAGCCCAAATGTCCTTCAGGCCTACCAGGGAAACCGTCATGTTTATCGCTGCATAGCAACTACAAAACTAGCAGAGTACAAGCAGAGAGAGAAGTACCATGAAGGTCTCTTCCTTTGCTTCACCTTGTCTGAGAACAACCTAAACTTGGGGAAGTTTCGTGAAGTTACCTTGGAGGGAAACACCCAAGTCACCTATCTATTCCAGGTCCGGAGTTTCAGTATGTATAGTATGACTTATAACTTTGAGGTGTTCAAGTGAGAGGTGGTCTGAGAGATTTATAGAGAGGTATCTCACTCCCAAATCTCCAACCTCCACACCTCTCATGCCACTCTTTGGAAGACCTAATGTTTTATGCATAGGTTTGACCCTAACTGCTTATAGTGTATATGGGCCAAGAAGATCAAGGAACTAGGAACTAATCTGGGGATCCACCTAGAAACATCAGTGGATTATCCACAATGGTGGTCCTAGAGGATGGGACCTCGAGCATAAAGTCTCTCTGGTTTTGCTGGTAGTTGCTTACGGGTGTAATAGAATTGCGAGGGTGCAATTCTTTGAAGTAGGGGATAATGTGACACCCCGAACTTAATTTCTGTAGTAATAATAGTTTTAATTATTACACTTGTCTTAATTTCCTTTTTATATAAGAAATGCCCACAAAATAAACACAAGGATTTTTATTCATTCAAAACACTGGAAATAGATACATGGAAACAAGGCCTAAGGACTATAACTAACCAAATATTCCTACAAGTAGGCCAATCACGATCACCGGTAGATCCCGCAACACCTCAAACATGACAAGAAAGTAGTGGATTTCCTTCAGATCTTCCACAACTAAGAACAATATGACCAAAACCGCAACAATCATACTAAGCATTAGAGGGATGAAGAGAACCATATTCTGTGTCTCAGTGTTTGAAGTTGGAATACCCTAATCGCATTTTTATAAGACCTAAAATTTTACTATTACCATTTAGGTGACCGTTGAATTTACAACGGCTATAATTATAGCCATTGGGTATTCTAGTTTAATTTAAGAATATTGAAAATTTTGAAATATTTCAAATATATGTTAAATTCATTAACTTTTATTTATATTTTATGATTTCAAAACTTATTTCAAGAAATTTTCTTTAATGTTTCGAATATTTTAGATATTCTGGTTTTATAAATTAATCTCATGTATGAAAATTATAAATATTTCTTTTTGAACTTAATAAGTAAAGATTTTTCTAAGTATAAAATCACCTTGAAATGTTATAAGTGATTGAGTGCTTTAAAGTCCTATCATTGAACACATTTAATTGAGCTTATCTTTCGGAAACATGACATTTTAAATAAAAATGTTTTGGTACTTATGTCTACTTTAATTCAAAGAAAAATATGCATTTTTTTGAATTTGAAATCTTTTTTTTATGAATACTTTTATTAATTAAAAGTTATATAGTTTTATTTGTGTATTTTAAACTTATAAAGTTATGAATAAAACAAATTTTATGAAAGTAAATATATTTTTTATATGTGTAATTTTCTTAGATAGTGATTTTGAAAATTGGGTTAATAAAAAAATATTAACCCAATAGGCCAACCCTTTATAGCGGGCCGAGGGAGGTAGCTCACAACAGGTGGCTGAGCCTAGCCCTCAACCCAAGACAAGGCTGGCCTGAGCATGGGCATAGGTTCCTTGAAGGGCGTACGGGAGTAGAAGCGCTTGAGCGCGCTACCGCGGGCGCAAGGCCGCGACGAGGCATAGGTAGGCCGAGGCCTGCGAGGGGTGGGAGCCCGTGTGTAAGGCTCCCTTGTGTGTGTGCTGTGATTTCTGAGTTGAGAATCAGAGCTGTGGGCTTATAAGGAAGCTGTGTGCGCCTCTCCAATTTGATGTGGGATGATGATTTTCAACTAGGATTGAATCCAGGTCATCAAATCTTGCCACTTGCGATCTGGGCCATTGATTTTGATCCGGTGCTTGAAACTCAGCAGCCGCGACTTATCTCCACATTTTTATGCTCTGTTCGATCCAAGATGGATCTAATCATGACCATCAGAGTTTTTCTAAAATCACCGTGTTTATATGGGCCATCCGATCTATCTCGGATTTGATCGAGGTCATCCATTTTTTTTAAAACCACAGACTCATCTCGACCGTCCAATTAGATCTCACCTAATCCGAACTATCCATTTCTTCCCTGATTTTCTCTTCCGTGTCGTCTTCTCCGTCGTGCTCAAACTAGTGGCCACCCACTGGTTATTCTTCCTTCTTATTCTTTATCTTCTTCTCCCTCGAGTATCCCCCACTGTTTTATGGTCTTGCGGCCTTAACTTCTACCCGTAAGATCCTCCCCAATCTCCTTTTTTTTAGTTTACTTTCATTGGTTTCAGTTTTAGTTTTCCACAAAATTTATATATGTGTATGTATTATAATCACCGATTGATTTTGGGTTCTACTTTTAAGTAAAATATTGGATCAGTGTTGTTTTAGACAAAATCATGGGTCTTTATTTATGTTTTTTTGTATGAAAATTTTTATATAAATATATATATAGAGGGCTTATGTAAAACCTAGTTGCACCCGTGGTTACCTGTCCTTCCTCTCCTCAACATACAAAACATTCCCTGATCATCCTTTTTTCACACCCAAAGTTAGGTAAGGGATAAATTTTGTTATGTTTTATTTAGTAAAGCTCTTATATTCTTGTGTATATATGGACCTATATATATATATATATACATATATGTAAACGTATTCAGTTTCTTATAAATCACAATTCAAGTGGGTCTTTTCTGAATATATTTTGAGTATGTAAACACATGCAAGGGGTTATGCTTCCAATATAAAAATCCTCCTTGTTCATTTTAAAGTTTCATGGATTATATAAGCTTGTTCTAACCTATTTTTAAATTTTTAAATCTCATATGGTTTCTTCATACAAACTATTTCAGGTTTATGAACTTTGATGAGTGATCCTTTGTTTTCAAGAATTGTTTTCTTTTCGATAAATGAAACAACATGCAAGGGTTCTATTTTATCACATTTTTTTGTGTATCCTTAAATACATATCATGTACATGTGGTTATGTGTGAAAGTATATATATATATATATAATATATAAGTTTGGTAACAACTGATTTTGTACAAAACCTAACCTCATTAGTTTAAAACATGATTATGAGGAACACAACGGTTGAAAAATTATATTTAGCCTTGTTTGGGTTATGCGAGATCTCAAGATTATACCTTGTATATATATAAGTATATATAAGATTTTACCATGATTTTCAAATCCACATAAATACATAAGTGTATTTCAAACTTTATTTCTCAAGTAAGTAGTATGATATTTTTCATTTCCAAGTATAACTATACATTCATACACGAGTACACATGTTTAATTATTTATTTTATGCATGAACATTTCTCTAAGAAATAATCCACACTTTGTATTTTCCCAATTTTCACAAGAAATTATTGGATCATCGGTAGTTTATGATTTAACCTTTTCACTTTTCTTATATTAAATGAGTATCCCAATGTCAAATCATGTAAACATGGTTTTAGAAAAAAGGTCACATTCTTAAGAGTTTAATGAAAGTGTTGTTATTTCATATGATAACCCATAATTTTATGTGAAATAATTCTTTCTACATGTGTAAGGGTATGATGTTTTAGTTCCAGCATGTCATTGTTAAATCTTGAACTAACAAATCTAGTTCTTTTTAACTCAATGCATAATTAAATTAAAGTAAGTGAATATATGAAAATTATTATGGATTAATAATGTAAGTTTTCTATGTAATATGAACACTAAAAAGATGAGACCATGCTAAGACATATGAGGAATGTATTGGACTTAAAATGATGTGACGAGTGTGCCTAGAATTATACAACACTCTAATGAATTGGGTAAAGTGATGAAGTATCACGAGTTAAGTGAAATGATGTGTGAACATGATGCTAGATTTTTTTTCAACTATATGTGGTTGTTAACCACAATTATGTTGGGTTTCTACCCGTACGGTCTTGGCGCAAGGCCTTGAAAAATTACAGCATTATACATTTCCTCATTATGGAATGGTAAATGATCAACCAAGGGATTGTGGATCCTTAACTAAGAATATTTTATGATAATGGAAGTGAAATCATAAGGCGTAACCAAGTATGCAAATGACAAGTTATACAAGGGAAACGTATCTAATGTTAATGCCATGTGAATTTATTTTTATGTTCTGATGAATCATGATATGAATGCTTATAATCACAAATATGCTTTTGGAGTTGGATTTACTAAGTTATGAATTATGCACATCTCATTTCTTACATACACATGCACACTCTAATTTATGTTTTTGTAGAAAGCACAGTTATCTTGTATGAAAATGGTCTTTTGAAAAAATGTCTGCAAGTAACCATAGAAAATATTGATGGTGTGCCTCAACATGTAATATATTCCTCTTAAGAAAATGTTTTATGATTATTTTCAAGGTGGTTGTTTTAAAAAGGGGAATTTTCTTCAAATGTTTTAAAACCCCCTTACTGGGCATTTTTATGCTCACCCTACATTTTAATTTATGTTTTTATTGGATTTTAGCAGTTTTTCCCAAGCCTTGAGTACTCTTTGTGACGACATCAATTTAAATTTTAGCCCTGTTAAGTTTTCAAAATAAGTGATTCAACAGCGTCTGATATCCAAGAACCTAAACCAAAATGATCCTTTGTATTGGGACAAGATGTGAAATTTTTTAAGCCTATTTTTATGAAGAAAATTGCACATTATGTTTCAGGCAATGATTTCAGACTTCTGGGGTCAGGGTCGTGACACTGGTTCCCTTGGATTCTCCTAGGTTATCTTGTTTTTGGTGTTTGATTTTGGTTACACTAGTTGTGAAGCCATAATTATTAGGATACCCAAGGAATTGAGTTGAGTGAATTCATATGAAGGATTTGGATAAATGGTTATCTACTCAACTATCCAAGAGTCACAACTATTTTTATTGAGATGATTCCCTTTCTAAATAATAATTTAGTGATACAAATGACCTTGAAGATTCATTACTTAGTGAAATATGGATCTTGGGTCACTAAATGGATATGATGTATGAGGTCATCAATTTTAGTGGGAGAAATTTCATTTAAATTCCTTGATGAAAAGATATAAGAAATGATATTTATCTGGTTAAAAGTTCTATTATAGATAAATATATCATTATTATCAAACTAAACTTTATATTAATCCTTAAAATGAGAAGCATAAAGTAAGTAACTCCTAAGACTGTTAGATTAAGAAAATTCATCGATCAAGAGACATATTCTATGTGTTAGAATATTTCCTTCCTTAGTAACCAAGTGTTAATGTTTTTTACTAAGTGAATCTAGGTTCTTATGGAAGAATAGATTGATTTATTTAAGGTTTAAAAGTAATTAGATGATAAAAAAGGAATATTAGTCTCTACAAATGTACTCAATATAATTGGGCACATAATGATTTTAGTCTCATATATTGAATATAATTTGGTACGTCAAATTATATTCAATATGATTCAATATATTAATGTCCCAGGACTAAAAGTTTCCTTAAAACTTTATTGGTTATAGAAATAAATTCTATTTTTATGAAAGATATATGATATCCACTATATGTTTTACAAAGTGTTATAAATATACAAAAGTTTCAATGTTGAGAAAGAATTTAAACTTGAAGTTTGATTGTAAGTAATGGAGCAAATGAGTTGCTAAATTGATAACTTGGATGCTTAAAGCTTGGATAAACTCATCATAAGATGTGTATTTTATCTCATTTATCTCTTGAGAAGAGATTATAAATAATGGTTGTTTAAATGAAATGATATGGGTGTTTATACACATGGTATATGATTAGTTTAATTATATAACATGATTTAGAAGGGGGGACTAAAATGGATTGTTCTGGTTAGTGAATTTGTCATATTTTCATTTATGGGAATGTTCCAACAATTTTATTGAATACAATGAAAACTTTACTTAATATTCTCAAAGTGTTGAGAATGAATGAACAGGGCACATGATTTCTAGATTTTGGTACTATATAGACAGTACAAGTGGGTAAAGGTTCAAACCAGAAGAAGAAAAGTTAGTTGAAAAGTTCAAAAAAGTTTCTTCAAGAAGAAAATTAAGGCCATTGATACATATGGTTGTCAAAAAAGAAATGTTATAATTTAATATGATTGTATTATTGAAGACATACCTGATGGAGTTTGTGGAACTCCATGGAATATCCATATTAGGTAGGGATGTTATAGAAATTAATTCTTCAATTTTTGAAGGGTATGTGATACTGAATATATATTTTACAAAGTGTTGCAAATATACATGAGTTAAAAATCAAAGAAATAATTGATCGATCTTGTAGATTATATTCATAAGATGAAGTAAATAGTTACTAAATCAAGAATTTTAATATAAATAATTTTATTAATATCAAATGAATCTAAGTAATGAAAATGTATCTTCATATCACTTCTATTATACTATAAAATGATTTTATATAAAAAAGAGTTATTATGATATGATTAAATGTATACACATGGTTTATGATTCTTTGTATTCTATAATATGTTTTGAGAAGAATATTTGGATAAACTGTTTATCCAAGGTGAAATTGTTTATCCAAATTTTTGTTAAATATGTGGGAAGGTGTTCCTACCACCCATTGGTGGTATATTTTAATAAAGTCTTATTTTCAAATAATAATGTTCCAAACACATAGAATACCATATATAATATGGAAACAATAGTTTATTTTTTTAATATTCCTAATAAAAGGAAATAAATGTTATTTCAAAAAAAAGTAGTCAGTGTTGAATCTTAGAAGTATATTCCAAAGAGAATATAAAATCTAAGAGGCTAGTGGGAGTATTTATGAACTTAGAGAAGTTCAAAGTCAAAAAATAAAATATAGTTCTAATCTAATTTTGAGTGATTTTTTTCTTAATATCCTAATGATTTAGGGTATGCGATGGTAAATAAAAATGTAAATAGTCACATTTAGTTATTGTGAGAAAGTTAATATTGCTATTGACTAAAGGATTATACCTGTGTAAGATTATAGCGATTATTCATCGAATATCCTAAAATATTTAGGATATATGCCAATAAATAAATATAAAGAGTTATATTTCATTATCATAATAAAGTTAATTACATCTGATATCCTAAAATAATTTTTAGGATATGATGGTAATGAAAAATGGAAATAGTTACATTAGTTACCATGAGAAAGTAAAATTCACTTGATATCCTAAAAGAGTTTAGGATATAATGGTAAATAAAAATATAAAGGGTTATATTTAGTTATCATAAAAAGTGATCATAAATATTATATAAAGGATTATACTAGTTAATACTTAAAGTATTACACTCGATATCCTAAAAGAGTTTAGGATATAACAGTAAATAAAAATTTAAATAATTACATTAGTTACTATAAAAAAGTGTTATAAATTTATCCTAAAAGAGTTTAGGGTATGATAATAAAGGAAAATGTAAATAATTACATTCGTTACCATATCAAAGTTGATATAAATTTATCCCAAAAGAGTTTGGAATGTGCTGGTAAAGTGATAATGTAAATAATTATGTCATTTACAAAATATTTCATGGAAAAAGTTTGATGGAAAAGGTTACAAGGATGATGATAATATAATTAGAAAGAGTTATAAGTATACAATAGGAAAACTTTATAACATTTGATGTTATGAAGTTAAAGAGTTTGAATATAAGTTCAAAGAGTTAAACTTAATGAATATGATTACTAAGTCTCCCCATTATTCAAACATTATTTCTTTAAAAATGTTACTCACTAAGTGGTTAGTGGGAGTATTTTATCAAATGGTAACATAGAGATGTGATAGAAATTACATTTGTATGTAATGTTCAAAATCCATTAATGTAGAAACCACATGAGGGTCATATTATATATCTATGTGTTTAACACTTAAGATATTACACTACTCGAATTTCAAGTATTTGCAATGGAAAAATGTCCCGTCGCAAATAGACCACACACAAGACCGATTTGCGATGGAGGTAGAATTCTATCGCAAATAGTAAGCATTTTCGACATAATTATAAGTCCATCACAAATAGTTTTGGTAGGGTTTCCCACTGCCCAACACGGAAATAATTCACGATGAACATTTGCAACGGATTGCTTAGTCTACCAAAAATTCCCTTTGAATTGCGATTATTAGCAAAGAAATTCAATGCCCATTGAAAATAATTTTGACCAAAAAACTTTTTGCGACAGAATTAATTCCATCATGATTACTCCATCTCAAAAAGTATCACAATTTAACACCGTGCGACACTCCTTTATTCTTCTTCCTCTCTTCTTCCTTCCCTCTCCTGAATGTAATAGAACCCTTCTAGTCACCCCGCTCCATACAGCCTCAGAAAGCCCTGTTTCTTCCAATTTTTGGGTGATTTCACACCATATTTGAAAGGTATGGACTCTTATTCTATCCTTCATCAATTGTTTTTGCGTATTTTGGCTAGATTGATAAATTGACAAAACTTAGGTTTAGAAATTTACCCTATTTTGATTATTTATTTGACATGTAGGGTTAGTCTAAATTATTATTGTAGATTTGAGTGTCTTGATTATGGATAATTAATTTTAATTTGATTTAAAATATTTTGTACATTGTTTGATCTTTAAACTATATAGATTTTTTTGGTGTTTAGGGTTGCTGAAATGTTATTATTTTATATTATTATTTGAAATATAATTATTATTGATATATTCTGAAAGTTTGAATTTGTTTGAAAATATGTTGTTTTTTTCAACACTTAGATTTATTTTAATTTTCTTGGTGTTTTAGGGTTACTGGAAATTTATTATAATTTTACTCGTTCTTTGTTGATTATTGTTTTTTTGGTTTTTTATTCCTTTTATTTGTGTCCTGGTTCCATTTTTTTGCGCATGCGTGTATGTATGTATAAATATTTTTTTTATTAATTTGTTTATAATAATAATATTTGCGCACGCGCATAATATTTGTTTATAATAATATTTTCACGCATGCATAATATTTGTTTACAATAATATTTTGTTATAATAATATTTTTTTGGTGCACATTCATATATGTATGTATGTCTAAATATTTGTATGTCTAAATATTTGTTATGTTAATTTTTTTGTGCGTGTGCATGTGTGTAATAATAAATTTGATGTTAGTAGATTTGATTAAGAAATTATGTATATATATATATATATATATATATATATATATCATTTGAAATAAATATACTTGATTGATTTTTAATAATGATGAGAAAATTAATTTAAAGAAAACATTTTAATAAAAAGTTATTTATAAGATTTTTTTTATAAAAAAATGTTAAAAAATTGGTTTAATGTAAAATAATGACAACTTAAAATATGTAATATTTATTAAAAACTTAGTTAATAATAATTTGGAAATTTTTTTGTAATAATTTCTAAAAATATATAACAAATATAAAGAATTATTATAAATTTGTAAAAAATAATAATTATTAAAAATGTAGTATTAATTTAAATAATTAGTAAAAATTAATAAATAATTTATAATATGTAACAATTAATGAGTCTTTATTATTAATTAATTGTAAATATTAGTGATAATTATAAAATAATAATAATTTGTACAAAAATTATAATAAAACATAACAACTTTTAGAAATTCATAATATTTCGTATAAAATGTTATATTAATTAAAATAATAAGTATTAATATTTCATATAAATGTTGTAAAAACACTCGACTCACACAACTATTATAATGCATATAGGGTAAAAATTATTAATTCAAAATAATTATGAATTTAAATTAATTATTAATTCGAAAAATATGAACTCAATTTTATTTATAAATTATTTATATAAATCATAAATTCAAGGTAATCAAATTTATTTATAATCAAAATTTTTCATAAGTAAAAATATTTATAATATATATATATGTGTGTGTTTGTGTGTGTGTTTATGTAGATTTGATATTTGTATATTTGTTTAAAAACAAGTTAGAATATATTTGATGTATTTTTATTAATTAAGAAATTGTGATATATATATAGTAATTATTAAAATTTTAATAATAATTTTAATAAATTAATAATAATCATTGCATAATTTATAATAATTTAAAAAATTTACGAAATTTTAATAATACCAATCAATACATAATATAATTCTAATAATAAATTTGCAATAATAATTTAAGAAATTATGATATATATATATAATCATTACATAATTTATAATAATTTAAATAATGAATAATAATCATTACATAATAATAATTACATAATTTATAATAATTTATAATAATTAATAATAATTGTTACATAATTTATAATATTCATTACATAATTTATAATAAATTGTTATATATATATAGTAATTATTAATTAATTAATAATCATTTCATATAAATGTTTAATTAATTAAAAGAATCCATATTAATAATTTGTATAAATATTTTAATATATATTTATATATATAAATAATTATATAAATAATATTAATAAAATATTAAAAATGACACCTCCGCGTGAGATATAACAAAACAGTCGACGCTAACAAATGTTATGTCACGTCTAGGGTAAACCCCACATACCGGACCTAATAGTGGTCTCTGATTTTTCATATGATAAACAAATTGGAAGATAAATTTAAATTTTAATAAGAAATTATAATAAAAATATTAACTGAATTACCCTCACGTGCAATCTAACGAAACACTCGACGCTAACAAATGTTATGTCACGCCTCAGGTAAACCCCACATCCTGGACTCAATGGTGATCTCTGATTTATCATACGACACATAGTTTGAAATATACATTGAAATTTTATAATAATTTATAATACAAATATTAAATGAATTACCCTTGCTTGTAATGTAACTAAACACCCAATGCTCACAAATCTAATATCGCGTCTAGGGTAAACCCCACATCCTGGACCCAACGATGATATCCAATTTATCATATGAGACACCTTTTAAGATATATTATATTATTCTCAAAAAATAGCATGTGTCTTATATAATATATATAATATTTTTATTTTTATTTGCGTTGACCCTCTACGAGCCCCATAAACTAGTGCTAACCTAGTGCGTCACTTTGCTCATATTTCATAGAATATTTCAAGATGATAAAATATAATAATAATTTGCAACTAGTCAAAATGATCACCAATAATTATTCTTATTATTGTTGTTTTTTAGATAACCATGAACTCGATAAGTAGACACCAATATCTATTATGCGAACGTGACTAGATAAATAGTTGCAAAAATCCAAACGGATCTGGTTTCAATCTTATCTACATTGAAGGTGTTGAATACTTTATATCATTTGCATCTTCAAATTCAGATTTTTTTCTGAATGAAAAATTAAATTTCCATGCCAGAAATATGATCTTTGGACATTCGAAACATTTGAAAATGTTGGACTTCATCTATTGTATTTTGGTTTTCGAAAAGATTATATTTTTTGGTATCAACATGGTCAAAAGAGTTCAGTAGAAAAATAACTTTTTTGGTTCCAGATCCATCATTTTAGAATTTAATACATGTGGAAACTGGTCCATCTATTCCTGAAACAACAACTTAGAATGATATTCCGAATCCTGAATCAGAACCTTCTCAGTTTTAAAATTTGTTGAAATCTACTGAGGAGTCCTTATATATGGGAATCTAGATCAGAAAACTTGAAGCTGTTAAAAACTTTATGGATATTAAATCAGATTTTGGAATGTTTAATAGTTGTTTCGATCAGATTTTATCTTTGGTTAAGTCATTGTTTCTTGATGGAAATACATTACCTGTTAGTTTCTATGAAATTAAAAGGTTGGCTTATAATTTTGGTCTAAGTTATCATAATATCCACACATGTTTAAATGAATTCATCTTATATTATGGTGATTATGAATCCTTGGTTAATTTTCTAACATTTGGAGAATCGAGGTATAAAGAGACCTAACAAGGAAAGTCCAGAGTTCCCATGAAAGAGTTGAGATATTTTACAATTACACCTTGTTTCCAAAGTTTATTTATGTCTCGTAACATAGATGGATTGATGACATGGAATAAATCAAATAATTTCCTCACAAAAAGATTAAATCATCCATGTGATAGTGATTCATGGAAACATTCTGATTAGACGCATCCTTCATTTGCTTCAGAACCTCGTATCATATGGTTGGACCTTTATACTGATGGTTTTTGTCTATTTGACGCTTACGAAAGTCAATATTCTTATTGGCCTATTTTCATTACTCCTTACAACTTTCCTCCTTATATGTTGATGAAGGAACCATATATATATTTGACGGTATTAATTCCAGGACATCCAAAGAAGAATATTGATGTTTATTTGAAACCACTAATTGGTGAGTTAATTTCATTATAGAGGTTTAACTACATTTGATATAACTATAGATCGGAATTTTATATTGAAGGTTGAATTAATATGAATGAATAGTGAATTCCAAGTGTATGATATGTTATCTGGATAGAGCACACATGTTATAAAATCATGTCTGTACTACATGGATGAGAACAAAACGTTTATGATTGGTAATTAGAGAAAGGTCAGTTTATTTGAATTTCATCGGAGATTTCTTCCTGTGGATCACCCTTTTCGAAGGAACATAATTAATTTTACAAAAGGTCAAATTGAAATAGACGCACCTCCAGCAGTGATATTAGGTAATCAGGTAAAATCTATTATCTCTGCATTACCTCATGTTACTTTTGGACCAACCATAAATGAGCAAAAGAAAAATGATTTTGGGAGAGATCATAATTGGATAAAGCAGATTATTTTTTGGGACCTTCCATATTGGTATGATTTGTTGGTTCATCACAAGTTAGATGTAATTTATATTGAGAAGAATTTTTTTGATAACATGTTTTATACTGTGTTTGACACACCTGGTAAGACCAAAGATAATATAAAGGCACAATTATATCTTGTGCAGATTTGAAGATGTCTTGAACATTAATTATTTGATGGTGAAAGATCACAAAAATTAATGAATCCAAAAGAATCTTACTCACTTAGTAAAGAAAACTGTTTATTATTCTATCAATGGATTAGATATTTGAGGTTAAAAGATGGTTATGCTTCTAATTTGTCTCCTTTAATCATAAATGGGCATATTACTGGGTTAAAAAGTCATGACTGTCATGTCATAATTGAAAGACTACTTCCTGTTTGTCTTATAGGGATATTGAATTCTTCAATATGGGATGTGTTTATCAAAATATTATATTTTTTATGAGATATTTTTTCAATAACATCAGATTATGATGCATTGAGTTCGCTGGAAAAGGATGTTGTTTTAATTTTTTGTAAATTGGAAAAAATATTCCCACCAAGCTTCTTTGATTCCATAGAACATTTAATGTTTAATTTTCCATATGAATATAAATGTGAAGGCCCGGTACAATTCTAGTGTATGTATCCATTTGAGATTTGTATGAAAAAATTGAAGAAGAAATTACATAACAAAGCATTAGTTGAAGGGTCGATTGCTGAAGCGTACTTGCAGGAGGAAATTTCAAATTTCTACTCTCATTATTTTTAGTTGTAATATCCTTCAAAAAATAATCGCATGGGTCATAATGAGAAAAATGTTGATGATATCACATACCATCAGTTTCCAGTTTTTAATTAGCCTAAGCTTGGTTTTAGTGGTTATGATGAGCGATGAATTACATATGAAGAACTACATAGAGCTCATACTTATGTTCTGCCGAATTGTGAAGAAATGGAACCATTTGTGCAGTAAGTACTACTTTTTTATTATTTTGTAAAATATTTATAAAAGATATCTTTATTTACATTAACTTTTTTATAGACTATAAGATGGCCATTTCAAAAAAATTATACAAATTACATTTTCTACTCTTGAAGAATGTCGACAACAAAATTTTGCATATTAGTTTCAAATACTGGTAAGATAAGTTTCTTTATATGGAATATTAAATTATTTTTTCAATGATATCTATTATTAATAATTTTTATTATTTATAGGTAACACAACATGAAAATAAAATTGACATTAGATTATGTGTGCTCAAAAACCCTCTATTGAAATTGGTAAAATCTTATAATGGTAACATGGTTAATGGATTTTGATTCCATACACGCATATATAGAGACTCAAAGAAATCAATGAATAGTGGTTTTCATTTGAAAGGATACCATCATAATGAAAGATAATTTGACTTTTATAGTATACTATGAAATACTTGAGTTATGTCATCTAGTATTAAATTATGTTAGAATGTTTAAATGTCATTGGTTTGATACTGATTGGGGGTTGTGAGTTCATCTATGACATAGAGTCGTTGACATTAAATATAATAGTCTTCTTGCATCAAATCAAATATTTATGTTGTCACATCAAGCACATCAACTTTACTATAAAAATTACTGTGATGTTTCAAGAGATTTGAAGGACTGGTGGAGTGTGATAAAAATGAAATCACATGACAATCAATTTATTGAAAATGAAAATGGTTCTATGGAAGTGAAACATATTGAAAATTTTCAAGAAACATACAAAAATATATCTCTTAACTGATGGGATATAAATATTGATGATAAACCCCCCCAGTTAAGGGCCGATGATATAGATAATGTTGATGAAGTAATAAGGGATGATGAAACTTAAAGTTATATGAAATTTTACAATGTTGAAGATGAGGATGAATACATTGATTTCGATGAAAATGGTGATGAAGATGAAGATTGATTATATTCACGTCTTTAGTTATAGGTAATTATTATATTATGATATTTATTAGTTTTTTAAATTTCATATTTGTATTAACAATATATTACAGGTAACATTATTTTTTCCTGACATTTTTTTATATTTTATATCTGTATTAACAATTTATTACTAGTGAGAATATTTGTTTTAGATGGTTGGAGATGATCTTGAAGATATATTACGTTCTCTCATTGATGTTGGACTTCCTGATGATAAGCCTAATTCATCTCCTCCTTAGGCTGGTGCACCTACTAGGAGGGGGCGCAACCTTGCTCGATTACTGATTCTAGATCCTATTCCAGAGAGACAACCATATATTGATTTTGATCCTCATTTACATAGGCATGTTTAATTGTTTAAGATATTTATTTTATATTAACTAACTGTGTTAATATTTATAATAATTTTATGATTATATATTTGTTTCAGTTTTCAATTTTTTTTGAATTTATCCATTGGGCAGGCTGGTGCGATTCTGAGAAATTATTTTTCCGAGACATGGGTGTCATAGGACTAATACCCATTTTTATGCATGACCAGATCTTCCACCACTGGATTGTATGTCATTAAATAATATATAACTTTTTAAAATTTATTTAATTACTAACATATTTTTTTAATTATCTTGCTGAATTTATTTTCTCCGATTTCTAATATCCAGAGTGGTCCTATCTGAAAGGCATGGGATAATTGTATACATGAGTGCTTTCATCAGTTTCTACACAACATTAGAAAACAAGCCATTGATAAAGATTGTGCTACCATTTTCTATTAGTCTTGCATATCTCATCATCCCAACTATATATCAGCTCAAGCATGGGATGGGTTGTGCTCCTTCTAGCTAGGAGAGACTTTTAGGAGGAGATCATCAATTGGACGTCAGAGTTGGGGGAGACAAGAGACCAACCATAGGTCCAAGAGTTGTACATTTGGTATACATCGACAACATATGGTAAGTTATATTATTTATTAATGTATATATTATTTTAACTATAACATGTTTATTATATTATACAGGCTACTAAAGACTCATCTATTATGGAGTTTTAAGTTTATAAGAAGATGTATACTGATCTCCATATAGTAGAAGTTGTAGGCGAACGATAGTTCCATATTGTGTTTAGTGATTTTTCTTAAAAATTTCATGAATATTAATTTTATTGTTATTATAATTTTTCATTATATTTAAAGGAAACATATTAGGATACGACTTCTCATCTATAGGAGAGTCAAGCTGAGACTGAATAATATGTCACTGCTGATTTGGGTTTCGATGTGGGGGCTTGGATACATGTGACTTTGTAGGGTTTCGAGAAAGGCTGAGTGATTGGTATTGGTTCTCTACTAACACCTAAGAGTTGTTATGGTACTTCTACGATGACATCATTGAGCATGAAGGGAGCTCGTGGAGAGTCTTCATCGACACCATTGTCCGCTGCACAGTTTGAGGAGAGGTTGAGAGCTTAAGATAAGATGATACAACAAATGTAGATAGAGAGGGAGGAGGAGCATGAGCAGCAACGTCTGAGATATGAGTAGATGATGGAGTATATGTAGCGACTCGTGCATTACATTGATATTGAGTTTTTTTCCCCTGGTCCTTCGAGTGATCCTCCTCCACCAGACGATAGTTGATGATTTATGAAATTTTTATGACTTTTTTTGTAATTTGGTATAACATACATGTTAGTTTTTAACTAATTTATTACTTTTATGTATGTTTTAATTTATTTAATTTTTTATAATTCTTTTTAAATATTTTTAAATTTATTAATTTTTTTTAATGTTTTTAACATATTTTAATTAATTTTATGTTTTTTAATTATTCTTAAATATATATATATATATATTAATATTTTTATATATATTTAATATGTTAATTAATTTCAATAATTAATTTTTTTAATTAATTTTTAGTATATTTATTTTGTAAAATAATTTTATTTTGTTTAATATTTATATATTTTTTAAATATATTTATTTTTTTTTAAAAAATTATTAATTTTATTTTATATTTTTTAAAATAATTTTAATTATTTTTTAATTATTTTTGATTTTATTTTTTTTTGGAAAAATTTGTTATTTGCGATGGATAAATTCATCCACCGCAAATAACCTTTTGAACCTTTTGTGATGGATTATCGCAAAAGTTTATTTATAAACCCTTATGGGAGTTTTTTGTGACAGACAAAGGGTCCATCACAAATAAATATTATTTGCGGAGGATCATCGAAAATAAATACATTTGTGATGCCACCATCAGCGAAGGGGTATTTGTGACAGACTCCTGTCAAAAATGACTTTTTATGATAGGAGTCCATCGTAAATACCCCGTCACAATTACCTGAAATTCCTATAGTGTTGGTTCTAATGGTTGTAAACATATCTTGTTATTATAATAAAGGAAATATTCATTTATCATTCATTAATATTTTCTGAAATTTATTTTACGTGAACGTCCAAATGATAAAAATCCCCTAAAAATATAAACTTTGAGTTGTCCCCAACCGATGATCATCATGGAGAAAAATGTATTGTGATGATATATAAAGGTTAACTTAAATATATTATTATATCTATTATAGAGGGTTTTATATTAGATATTAAAGAATAGATTCTTGAGGTAATAAGTAAAAACCTAGTACTTGGATAGATCCGTTATAGTATATCTCATGGAATATCATATGATCATGGATATACTTAGGGATGTATACTTATTATCAATCCTTCTTACCTGAGGTTGGAAAGATTACTAGCATGAGAACCTTCATACTTTGATACCCTAATTATGTAAGTCAACATATAATCTTAGCTAATATGGGGGTGGTTGTGTATGTTTCTAATTATGTCATCGGTTGAAGTGCACCCAAGATGATATTTGTCCACTTGTATGATAAGAAAAGACATCTGGACCTTTATTGAATTCAACTAAGGAAATGAATGGCCATGTTTAGTTGTTTCAAATATGATGTATTCAACTACTTGGATATGTGACATGTGATGTGCTTATCAAATATATGAATGACATGTTATGTATTCATCTGCTTAGTATTTTTCAAAGAATCAAGAAAATGATGAGAGGATTATTCTAGATTTACATGTTCCATGTTCAGTGGTCGCTTGACATCATGGAAAAAGAAATTATATAATATAAATATGATGTATATAATAAATCTTATGGTGGACATGTTCATATAGAGATATAAGTATGTTTGATGGATATCACACCAGACCCCTTAGTAGCTTGAGTAGAACTAATGTTTTTCCAGAGGCTGCTCTTTGCTTACATCTATAAAATAAAGTTTCATAGTTGTTTTCAATGCTGATAAGGGCCAATGGGTCACACAGTTAGACACTTGGATAAGGATAAAATTTTGGACAAAGTATTTTTTCAAAATTAAGAGAGTTTGATGAAAAACCGTATCAAAAAGAGTTTGGATGGATTCTCAAAGAGTTGCGGAGTTATGCATAAATTCCTTATTAATTTTTACTGAAAGTGGGATATTATTGACTATGAACTAATATATATATATAATATGATATTATATATAAGTGTATATTAATAATATTAATTTGATTCTGGTATTATTATGAATGTATTAAATACATGTGATAATAAATATATGTATTTGATATATATATATATATATATATATATTTCTACCAAATGTTTTTTATTATCAATCTGTTATGAATAGATTAAATGAATTGAATATTCACTAAATAGGATTCCATGAATTAATGTCAATAGGAATAAATGTATATGTATAATTAATATGGCCGACATGTTTCATTTAATGAAACGCATCATGGATGACTATATAAAGGGACGAGATCCCTCATGTTGAGAATAACCAATTGTGAGTAAGCCTTTTAATTATCTCTTCCCCCATACTATTGTTCATCATATGAGATAAAGGTGCTAGCATGTCTTTAGCATTCGGGTATCCTTACGATATGATCATGAATTTATCGGTTGGTGTTCCCACCTTAGAGACATGGTTCTTTTGTTCACTTCTTTTTGATCTCCATCAAACATTATCCTTCACCGAGGAAGAAGAATATTACCACTATTTATGTTTTGTAGGTACTCTGTTTTATAGATTTATTTACATGTTCATTCTTAAAGATAGATCTTCCTATGTTTGGGTTATCTTCCACAATATATTATAATATGATGATTGTACAAAACCCATAATAAAGTAAATTTTGAATACCACCCAATTCTAGATGAAGAAACCCTATTTCTCAGGAAAAATAAACTCAAATAAGGGTTTGAAATACTAAATAAAGTGAATAAAGAGATGGCTAAATCAAATGAATTCCCAAATATAAAGATAAATTCAAGGTATAACCTGAGGAGAGTTGCAATAGTGATGCCTAGTATATGGATAAATCTAAATAGTTTTCTAATGATGAAGAAGAATTTGAGATAGAATATAGGAAGCTAAAATATTGGATAGACTTTCCAAATCATGGTTTTCACCTCAAGAAAGCATTAAGTTGATATGAATGAAAATAATGAGAATGATCTCTCTAGATGTAAAAAATTAAAGTCATAGTTAGATTCATACCAGGTAACTTCTTTCCATTCTCCTATTACATGACACCAAATGAGGAAAGGTATAACTTAAAGACTTTAAAAAAAGTGATTACATGATGCAACCTAAATTTTTCATTACTTTTACAAGAACTAGTTTTAGGAAGTATTTTAGGAACTCTCTTAGTGGCCGATGTCAACTCCCTTATTATTTTGAACTTAAATAGAATGGACCTTGAACCCAACTTGATTATTCTAAATTTTTAGGTTCAAATAATATGGATTCTTAGAGATAATAAGAAAGTACCAATGCTCTAAAAATTTCAAGTAACTTTAATGAAATCAATTCCATCCAACGATCAAGGAAAATAAGATTTCTTAAATAGTGAATAATTCCTATTTCTTTCATTATTTTTGCACCATTCCTTTATTGATTTTTTTCATATTATTTGGAATACCTCTCACAATGAGTTAAAAATTGGAAAAATGTTTAATTTAAGTGAGAGGGAGGTAACTTTGGACCCCACATGAAATTTTTTCCCTTGTTGATCTAGGATACATCATCAATTAGAATACATATTATTATTTGTTAGAAAATTTGATTGATCGTTCTTATAAATGATAAATACAGAGGTGAAAATTGTTTAATGTTACATGCTAATTTCATTCTTGAGTTTTTTAGAGTGATTTTTGATATGATCTCTATTTTTGACATTAATCTTTTAAAATATTCATTAGATAGGATAATTATTATTATTAATGTCATGAATTGATTTATTAGTGTTTTTAATTCCCATTACTGAAAATTTAAACCCCTTTAACATATTCTTTCTTGTACCCTCTTTGTTGATTTATTCTCAATATATATATCACTACTATAACTTTCTTATTAATAATTTTCTAAGCATGAATATTTTAAATCACATTAAAATGATTGAGTCCATTTTGGTTTTTTTCATCCCATTTGATCTTAAGACCTATCTTATGTATGACCTTTATTAAGACTGTAGAGACCAGGAATTTACTTATAATAATCCACATTACAAGATAATTTATCCTTCCCATCCCTAACTCTTTAATATTATTACATGATTCCATCTAATCTTAAAGAGGTATTTAATGTTAATTCATGGTGTTGTTAGAAAATTTTCTATGAAGTAGGGAAAGATTTGGGGTTTATCTATTTATTATTGGGGAAAATGTTTACAAATAGATTATGATTTTTCCTACAAGGATCCTCTAGTTTTTGAAAAAATAGAAAAATAAAGTAGAAAAATTGTGAAAAGGATAAAAATTCATCAATATTTTCAAAGTGTAATTTGTGATCCTATGGGGAAAATGAGATAGAATGTGGAGATTAATGATATTTTGGTGAAGTTATGAAGGAAAATATCATTTATTGAGTTTAATTGAATGTTATTCATTATAATTTAGGAATCTAATCTTTCTTTTTATCCATTTATTCTTAATTTTTACATCCTAAACCACTCACCTTAAACCTCAGAATCATCCTTAAAAAATTCCTCTTGATTTTTTTCATTTCATTTATAATTGGGGATTCAGATAAATTTAAAGCTTATAGATAGAGTGTATATACTTTATATTTAGAATAAATCTAATTATATGGTCTTTAATGATGATTGAAATGATTTTTTGGAAGGTAGATCATAAGTGACATAGATATTAAATAAAGTTTAAATAATGTGAGTAGATGATGAAAATAGTTTTGAGTTATAAATATATAGGAGGCATAATCAGGACACCATTGATTAGATGAGTTATGTGTTTTTGAAATTCTCAATTATTAATTTATATTTATTAGTAGAATAAATTGAATATTTCCCTTATTAATGTTTGGATTATTCTTTGATTTGATGTTGATATTTTTCTTAGGGACAATAAATTATTCAAGTGTGGGGGAATTTGATAACATAAAATTATGTATACTTTATTTCCTTGTTTTCTATAGATAAATTGATCAAATAATAACTAATATTTGTGTTTTTATTTTCTTTTAGCAGAAAATAAGAAGTTAGAGACTTTGGAGAAACTTTAAAGAGGAATGGAAAAATGTCAACAAAATCATGCCGCAATACACGTCATCATGACATGACTGAGTTATATATTTATTTCATTTGAATAACTAGGAAGAATTCATGGAAAAATCTATAAATAATATGCTTCAACACACCCATGTATGAATAAATTGAAAGTTGAAGATGAATATGCACCATGATGTTGATTGCTATGCCATAATGAGGTTGTGTATGAGTAACAAGAAGGATCCTTTGAGTTGTAAACCAAAAAATCACACCATGTCACTTCTATGTATGAATAATATTGTAAAAGAAGAAGACTTCATTACCACAAATCTGGTCAGGGGATGCATCGACTATTATCAATGCTAAGTAGGAAGCACTGATAAAAGGGGAGCCTTTATCAATGCTAGCTAAAAGCGCTGATAAATGGATGATTTATCAGCGCTATTATTAGCGATAATAAAAGTTTTTAATAAAAAATATTAATAATTTATATAAAATTATTATATTTATATTAAAAAATAATGTTTATTTGTATACATTAAATAAAAAACGCATGTTCACAATTAATATATATTTTTTAATAATTCAAATATATTTAATGTTTAAAAAAGTATTTATAATATTATAATTAAATAAATATATATTTAAATAATTATAAGATTATAATAAATTTCATTAAATAATAAATATATTTATTATATTTATAATTCTATATTTATAATTATATATAAAATAGTTTATATATATATATATTTATAATTATAATTATAAATAAATAAATATATATTTAAATAAATATATGTTTCCAATGAATTTGGTCAATAAATACATTGATGCGTGAATATAATTGATGCTCATATGTTATGTATTCATCATGAATGTTCATATAAACATTACACCCTCATTACTATTCATGTTATCCGTATATATGTTGTCATGAACCCCTCCCTCCAAAGATGCCCCTCCTGAATTGACAATGAAGAAAGAGAGATAATGACCTTCGAGTCTCGCCTCTAGTAGGCCTCAGGGTGGTGACTAAAACCAAGGGTATACAAATCTCACAAAATAGGAGGCATTACCCTTTTTATAGTAAACAAGATTGGGATATAGGAGGAATAAACCGTAAACAACTCCATGACATATATAAAATAAAGACAAACCATCCCACAATGCATGTATAAATCAAAACAAATACATATATAATTATAAAAAAAAGACCAAAGAATAAAAGCTAAGACAATGACACAACAACAGCTCCAAATTTTGATCTAGAAATGTCTAGCATGGTCTACAAAGTCCTCCTGAAAACCTGAAAATAGTTTATATATATGTAGGGTGAGCATACATGTATACTCAGTAGGAAACAAAAGTCTCTCATGCATAAGTGGGAGAAGCATACTAATACCCCTATGAGAAAACATCAGAAACAAACAACACCTAATAAGGAATACTATCCATCCCAACTTCATCAAGGCACACTCACCAAATAACGCAAGTCAAGTAAAGTAATATAATAAGCACATCAATTTTTGGGTACCTCACACCACTTCCCACTGGTTAACTACTCATACCCTAATGAAAACGTCATGGTGTTTCCGCACTCTTCCACAAGCCTCATGTCACAACCCGCATGCACACACCTAGGCCTCAAAGTTAGTCCCACAACCTGGGAAAACGAAGATCACCACATCCTACTTATAGACACATGGGCCACAACCATACCACATCCTACCCACAGACACCTAGGTCACCACTATACCACACCCCACCCGTAGAAACTTGGGCCACAACCATACCTCATCCCTAAGAAACTTGGAAAATCACACCACATCTCATCTTTTATACACCTAGGAAAGCACACCTCACCCATAGAAACTTGGTCCTCACAACCGCACCACAACTTGCCTGAAGAGTCTTGAGCTACCAATGCCTAGAATAGGGAGCATGGAAGATCCAATAACCAACAATCAATCCTCCCACTGAGATTTTGGGAAAAGACACCCTACCCCATGAAAATGGGGGTGTTCAGCACATAGTTCTCAACTAGGGTGGGGTGCATATAGAAAACACAATGGAAAAATACAAGTATACATATATAGTACCAAACACTCAAGCCCAACCTATGGGTTCTCAAACAAACAACCAAATCACAAGCCACCACCTTTTCTACCACCTCTAGATTCACAACACCACACAATAAGTCACAAAACCCATTTCACATTCCAAACTAGTTTTTTATACATAAACATTAAAAAGTGAAATAATACAACCCATTATCAATTTCTTCTATAAAAATATCCTTTTTAATTCATTAACATGAAGTATTAATTCCATTAATACTTGAGTAGATTTAATAGAACCAACCACATAGCATAAGAAAAAAATCATACAAGAAAAACATGAGCCACAATTCATATTACACTTTTAATCCACATTTAGATTCTTAATATATTTTACAAATATTGAATAATACCATATTAACAACACATTTGTTCATTAAATTCCAGCCTGTAATCATTCATTCTTTATATTTTCATATTCCACATTCCATTTCAAAGAAACCATTTTTTCAGATTCCTCCCAAGAATAGATATACCATTTTAGTTCCATACTTCCCAGGGAACTAGAATTATTTCACACAATACAATAACCAAAACATAGAAAGCAACACCACACAACAACCCATTACTTTATTTCCAACAATCCCACATCACCACCAATTTACAACCACATCCTTTTTTTTGCATCCTTGCTACACAACCACACCATAACCATTATACAAACCCACTGTATAACCGTACCTATTATAGCCCCACTGTATAACCATATGTACCATTTTAACAATCACAACCCCACTACCTAAAAATCTCATCCACTACCCCCACATATCACAACACAATCATATTCCCTTAATCATATCACCAGATCCAACCCACAATACACAATCATGTCCACAAACAAGTTACAACACATAACATAGAAAGACATGCTTCCAGATTTAGCAGGGCATTCCTCATTAAATTTCCTCTTGTAAATTCTAGGGTTATCATAAAAAACAATTTTATCCTAGGGAATTAGTTTATTATCCGTGTATACGTGGTTAACAGTTTTCATGTTAAAACATTCATCCAAGAACAAAAATCAGTCATTCTATAGATCATCCTGTGTGAAAATAGAGACCACTAATGACCATTATTTTTAGTATACAAATATCCCATACAATTCATGAAATGGATCAAAATAACAATAAAGCATAAAAATGCATCACTTTCCCTAGCCCCTTTACATTGTTCTTAAACTGATTCAATTATATTTATTAACTTTGTATCCTGATATATTTCACAAGATTACATTCATACACCCACCTCACATGATACACAAATTATAGAAATATGAAGGGATCCCTACTTTGAGAAACAGATGATCAACACCTCCTCCTTGCACTAAACAGGGGGTATGCAAGGTTCTAGGGAAACATGATCTAAGAGTGAAATACAGATGAAAAAATCCTCAGGGAAGAAAGGTTTGGGGACACTCAATATCAAGATTAAATGGAAAACATACAAGGAAGAAAGGGTTTTGGCTTTAGAAAGGCTAGATCCTAAATCAATGGAAGAAACTATTTTAAAATCCATTAATAGAAGATCTTGACCAAGACCATGCAACTTGGACATTTAGGAGCCTCCCTGGTGTTATGGATTTAAAGATATATTTTATATCCCTTGAAATGGCTTCAAAACCCCTTAAATATGGTGTTAAAATCAATTTATTTCAAATAAAATGTTAAAGGGGTGAAACTGAGAAAATTGGGAAAATTTTAAAATTTTGAAAAACTATAAAAAATGACTGACCATTGGGTGAGTCAACATCGTGATTTACCGGTGGGTGAGTCACCATTGGGTGATCTACCATTCGGTGAGTCACCGTTGGGCGAGTTACCATTCAGAAAGTCACCATTGGGTAGACTACCATTCGACTAGTCACCATTGGATGTGCTACCATTTGACCAGTCACCATTGGGTGAGTCACCATTTGGCGAGTCACTGTTGGGTGAGCTACCATTCAGCAAGTCACCATTAGGTTATCTATCATTCGATGAGTTACTATTGTGACTCACTACTCCCGAATCACTATTATGGAATCACCGTTGTGAGCTGTTGGTGCGAGTCACCGGTGCAAGGCACCATCACGAGTTACCATCATGACCTACCATTGGTGATTCACTGGTCTTAACTCAGTATTATGAAAACTAGAATTTTGTAAAACTTTTGAAATGAGTCACCATGAACTCCTAGAACACTCCAAACATTGGATTTTCACAAAGTAATAGACCAGAGAGGTCCAAGACATTACATCACATACCTCTCAAACTATTGTCACCCTTGAGAATTTAAAACCAAACCCAAAAGGTAAAAAGGGATCCGAACAACCACCCTATGAGATACCTCTCAAGAATCTTGTTACACATGAAAAACTTTCAAAACTTGATCTGTTTCCCAAACACCCACAACATCATAACAGACATCCTTTAACATAGGAAGAAGGGAATACCACCATATAGGAAACTATGCCTTCCTAGCACCCGAACCAGGGGAATAGTTCATCCTAGAGAACCAAAAAAAACTAGAAATAAATATAATGGTGGTCTGACCAACCCATGAGATACCTCTCATGATTCTCGATATATTTGGAACACACCAATCACAAGGGAAAAGAAGTGTAAACCTACATAATACCTTGAAACAATATCCCGAGGGAGATACCTCTCAAACAAAATAAGGATTCATAGATAGGTATAATATGTCCAGTATGAAATTCATATCAATCAAACAACCATAATAACACCAAAGAAGGGAGAACATTCAAAAATAATTCCTTAACATTATTTTAACCACTTTAATTCAATGAATTCACTTAGACATGCCATTTCATGGATATCTATACATGAATTATCTTTATCTGCTAATCCATAAAAAAAATTAATTTCAAAACATTTAAAACATATCATACTTTTTAAATAATTCCCATGAAAAACATTATATTGAAATAAACTCAGTAGGCTAAGAAAACCATTTTGAGTCAAAACTCAAATTCCGAATCCTTTTTGTACATGGAATTTATCAAAATTCTATTTGTGAAAACACTTTCAACCAATTTTTTAAAACCATTTTTTCTCCAACATGTTTCCCAAAACAACATAAATAAATTGGAAGGATTCACATTTCAAAAAAAAAATATTTTTTCTACTAACAGAACTCCTTCATTCCCTTTATTAAGTTAATATTAGTAGAAATTAATATCAAATTTAGAAAAATATAATTAACATATAGAATTAATTTCAAATATGAAATGATTTTTAAACTTACCATATTATTCAAGTTTAAAACTTTCCTAGGTTTTTTATCAAAACATTAATACTAGGAACATACTTTTACAGAAACAATAAGGGGTTCAACATTTAAAATTTATATTTTTCATAGGTCAATGTCATTACTTATAGGATTTTCAAATAGTATTCCTCTACCAACTCCAAAACTTATATTAACTAAGAAATATCTACCAAAATCATACAAATCAAAGGAACTCACCCACCACACCATGATATTGTCCTCTTTGGGCGCCACTAACTTTCCCACACAGTTTTAAAAAATGTCCTAAAATAACACATCATGATGTGGGAAATAATTTCCCCTTTCATCATATGTTTAAGGTCATAACAGATTTCATGAATATAAAATCAATCACAAAAAACCCAACAAACAAGATAATAGTCAAAACAACTCATCACTTCCTTTATAAAAAGAGATTACACATGGTAGGCATGCCCATATTCATTTCTTTCAAGATTCCCAAAACAACCATTTTATTTTATTGTTAAATTTAAGTGGTTAATCCTTTTTATTGATGGTGATGCATTTCACCGCATAATCATAGCACATCACAACAAAAAAACAAGTCAAAACATCATGATAACCATATATCGCACCCACCACACATCACCACTACTACACAACAAAACCACTGCCCACAAACTCACCAACTAATAAAAAATTCCACCATACATTTCATGCAACCAAATCACCGCACCACTGGAAACTAAACTTTTCACATAACCACCTGCTCTATCTCATCCTCCACACTTCCCTAACCAAATATCATAATTATCACCACAAAAAAAATCCCCAAGCACACAAATCAAGGAATTCCCTCTCCCATGTCAGGATATTATCTGCTTTGGGTGGCACTAACTCACCCACAAAGTTTCAATCACGTAAAGCTATAATGCATCTAAATTAAGGATCAGGTATTCCCATAATTGAATTCTTGAATAATTTTAATCATACGCTACACAATGGAACACAACAAGAACAACCACACATAGCAGTAACACACAGCATCTTCCAGAACTGTCCAGGGGTTTACATTATTTCCTATTATTATTTCTCATGGGTACTTTTACAAAGTTTTAAATTTTACATGGTAAATCTGTTAATTATCCATATATAAGTGATTAACCTTTTAATACGTGGTGAGTTTAATCAAGAAGTCATATCAAGGGTCTCATAATCTACAATAATCATAGAATAAACAAGGTTTCCAACAATTTTTATTTTCAGCAAGGCCTAACAACACATCAATGAAATGATAATAATGCAACCAAAAACAACACTAGTAAAACATCACGTCTTGCATTTAAATAGATCCAACATGCACCCAAGTTAAAGATAAAACCATACACATGTTATATCACACACCATGTTTGATATGGTTAAACAAGACTTTTTGGGTTCATATTATCATTAAGGAAATACACTTTCAATTTCATTTGAAAAAATTCCACATGCTATGTTCTTGTGTTCAATTCAAAAACTACATTCCATAGACAAAATGTTCTCATAATCATTAAAGTAAAACATGATTTCTGATGATAAAATTAAAACTACACATGTTGTATTTATATCTTTTATGCGTTATCATGCTCAAAATAAACATCATTTAATTATTTTGTAGTTCAATAAAGCATGATTATATAATGATAACATGATTCTACTTACATATTTAAATGTAAAATATCAAACATGATATATACACAAGTCTCTCATACTAGATTTTTTTAGTTTCTACACCAATGATTTCAACTTTAGGCATGCTTCCCATAAAAAACTACTCATGACTTAACATGTGAGGTAAGGTCATCTCAGTACTTAAAATTTATTATCAGTCATAAAATATTAAGTCTAATTATTCAAACAATTTTTTAAGTCTCAGTAAGTTACCACTAGGAATTCTTATCATTTTCCTAAGTTTATATATAATGTAATAATAATTTCTACCCTAACACATGTTTATAACATATAGTTATATCAATACTACAGAATTTCAATAATTCCAAATAAAGAGAAAGTCATTCTTGAAAAAGGTTTCTAAAAATAAAAAGGAAGTATCAATCAATTAATATAGTCATTTGAGAAATTTTAGAATTTAAATATCCAAAGAAACATTTTACAATAAGTCAACAACACATGCCTATGATAAATTACAATGTAAATAAATACATGGAATATTACCTCACAAGGAATCTAGAATAATTCTAAGCATGGTTTATAAAATAATTTATTTTATCATGTAAGTGTGAAGTTTAATTCTAGGTTGTATGCTTTATAAGGGTTAAAAATTAAACAATTCAATTACAAAAAATGCACAAAGAATGATTCTATAACAATTTCAAACATTAGAAAAATTAGATGGAATGTTATACTTTTATAATAAGGGAAGAAAAAAACAATTTATTAAGAATCATGCTATAACAGGAAAAGAAACAACACATTCAAATCTAAAGAAGGTTTCAAACAAGAAAACCAAGTCAATTAACCATCATATTACTCTTTCCTATTTATTATATAAATAACCCAGCTATAATTAATGAATCTTATTAGTAATAGAAGCATAAGAAAATTCATAGAAACAAAATTAAAAGTTTATGATTCAATTAATTCATTTTAACTTAAAAAAACAACCAATTCAAGTAAGAACACAAGTCATCATGATGCATGTACCTTTCCTAATGACTCTACCCTGAAAATGGTGTAGCCTCACTTGGTCATTCAGTAGGCTCAGATTCTATACACTGGATCCTGGGGGGGACCTAAAATCCCATGTCCTAGTCGGTCTCCCTGGCCCATGTCATGCACTAAGGTCAAATGACACTTTTTCCCTACCAACCCATGCATTCCTCACTGTGCCTAACTCCAAAATCCACCATATCTCTCAACCATCAGCTCTGATACCATTATATCACAACCCCCTCCCTCTAAATATGCCCCTCTTGGACCGACAATGAAGAAATGGAGATAATGAACCTTGAGTCCCACCTTCAGTAGGACCTGAGGTGACAACCAACACCAAGGGTATACAAATCTCACAAAATGGGAGGCATTAACCTTTTTATAGTAAACAAGATCAGGATATAAGAGGAATCAACCATAAACAACTCTAATAAATTTATAAAATAAAGCCAAACTATCCCACAATGCATATATAAATCAAAACCGATACATATAAAAGTCTAAAAAAGAAATACCAAAGAATAAAAGCTAAGGTAGTGACACAACAACAACTCTGAACCTGAAGCTAGAAATGTCTAGAACAGTCCACAAAGTCTTCTTAGAAACCTGAAAATAGTTTTTATATACATAGGGTGAGAATAAATTTATACTCAGTAGGAAGAAAAAGTATCTCATGCACAAGTGGGTGAAGCATACTAGTTCCCCTGTGAGAAAACAATAGAAACCAACAACACCTAACAAGGAATACTAGCCATCCCAACCTCACCAAGGCATGCTCACCAAATAATGAAAGTCAAGTAAAGTAATATAATAAGCACATTGATGTTTGGGTACCCGCACCACTTCCCACTGGTTAAATGCTCATACCCTAATGAAAAATGCCACGACGCTTCCACACTCTTCCACAATCCTCATGTCACAACCCACCCACACACACTTGGGACTCAGATCTAGTCTTGTAACCTGGGAAAACGAATCTCACCACATCCCATCCACATACACCTGAGCCACAACTATACCACACCCCACCAGTATACACCTCAGACACAACTATACCACATCCCACCCATAGACACCTGATCCACAACCATACCTCATCCCGAAGACACTTGGGAAAACACACCACATCTCATCCCATAGACACCTGGGAAAGCACACCTCGCTCGCAGACACCTGGACCTCACAACCGCACCACAACTTGCCTGAAGAGTCTTGGGCTACTAATGCCTAGAAGAGAGAGTAGGGAAGAGCCAATAACCATCCACCCATCCTCCCACTGGGATGTCTGTAAAAGACACCCTCCCTCATGAAAATGGGGGTGTTTGGCATATAACACTCAACTAGGGTGAGGTGCATATAGAAAAAACATGGGAAAAATACAGGTATACATATATAGTACTAAACACTCAAGCTCAACATATGGGTTCTAAAACAAACAACCAACTTACAAGCCACCACCTTTGCTGCCACCTCTAGATGAAAAACACCACACAATAAGTCACAAACCCATTTCATATTCCAAACCAGTTTTTTATACATAAAAATTAATAATTGAAACAATACAACCCATCATCAATTTCTTCAGTAAACATATCCATTTAAATTCATTAACATGCAATATTAATTCCATTAATACTTGAGTAGAATTAACAGAACCAACCACATAGTATAATCACAACACCATACAAGAAAAAAAACAAGCCACAAGTCACATTACACTTTTAATCCACATTTAGATTCTTAACAGATTTAAAAAATATTGAATAATACCATATTAACAACACATTTTTTCATTAAATTCTAACCTATCATCATTCATTCTTTAGCTGTTCACATTTCACATTTTATTTGAAATAAACCATTTTTCCACATTCCTCCCAAGAACAGATATACCATGTTAGTTCTATACTTCCTAGGGAACTAGAATTAATTCACACAATACAATAACCAACACATAGAAATCAATACCAAACAATAACTCATTACTTTCTTTCCAACAATCCCACATCACCACCAATTTATATCCACATCCCATTTTTTCCAGCCTTACTATACAACCACACCATAACCATCATACAAACCCGTTATACAACCATACCCATTACAACCCCATTGTACAACCATATGTACTATTTTAATTATCACATCTCCACTGCATAAAACATCTCATCCACTACCCCCACATATCACAACATAATCATATTCCCTTCATCATATCACCAGATCCAACCCAAAACACATAATCATGTACAAAAACAAGTTACAACACATAAAAGAGTAAGACATGCTTCTAAATTTAGCAGGGCATTCCTTATTCAATTTCCTCCTTTTAATTCAGGGGTTATCATAGAAAAAAGTTTGATCCTGGGGCATCTGTTTATTAGCCATGTATACATGGTTAACAGTTTTCATGTTGAAACATTCAGCCAAGAACAAACACCATTCATTCCATAAATCATCCTATGTGAAAACAAATACCACCAACAACCATGATTTTGAGTAGGCATATTTCCCATACAATTCACGACATGGATCAAAATAAAAATAAAGAATAAGAATGCGTCACTTTCCCTAGCCCCTGTACATTGATCTTAAACCAATTCAATTATCTTTATTAACTTTCTATCCTTCCATCTTTCACAATAGGACATTCATACACCCACCCCACATGATACAAAAATTAAAGAAAGATGAAGGGATCCCTACTTTGAGAAATATACAATTAGAACCTCCTCCTTGCACCAAATAGGGGGTGTACAAGGATCCAAGGAAATACGATCCAAGGGTGAAACACAGACCCACAACTCCTCTGGGAAGAAAGGTTTGGGGATGTAAGATATCAAGAGTAAAGGAAAACGTACAAGGAAAAAAGGTTCTTGGCTTTAGAAAGTCCAAATCTTAAATCAATAGAAGAAACTGTTTTAAAAGCCATTAATGGCGGATCTTGGCCAAGACCACATGACTTGGCCATTTAGAATCCTCCCGGGGGTTAGGAATTTAAATATATATTTTATATCCCTTGAAACAGCTTCAAAACCCCTTAAATATGATGTTAAACTCAATTTATGTCAAATAAAATGTTAAAGGGACGAAACTAGAAAAACTGGGAAGATTCTAAAATTTTGACAAACTATCCGAAATGACCCACCGTTGGGTAAGTCATCATCGCGAGTCATCGTTGGGTGAGCTACCATTCAACGAGTCATTATTGGGTGAGTTACCATTCGATGAATCTTCGTTGGGTGAGTTATCATTCAGTGAGTCATCATTGGGTGAGATACTATTAAGCCAGTCATTGTTGGGCGATATACTATTTGGCGAGTCACCATTGGGTGAGCTACCATTTGGTGAGTCACTGTTGTGACTCACTGCTCCTAAATCACCGTTCTCGACTCACCACTGCAAGCTACCAGTAGGAGTCATCTGTGTGAGGCACCGTTGCGAGTCACCATCATGACCTACCATTGGCGAGTCACTGGTCCTGACTCACCATTATGAAGACTGGAATTTTGAAAAAATCTTGAAATGAGTCATCGTGGCCACCCAGAACACTCCAAACATAGGATTTTCACAAAGTAATGGACCAGAGAGGTCTGGGACATTACATATGTGATGAATCATTTTTTATGATCTATACTTCACTAGGTATATATATATATATATTTATAATTATGTACAAATATTTATAAAGATATTTATAATTATAAATAAATATATATGTAAATAATTATAAAATTATTGAAAATATATTTATCATACTTATAAAGTTATAAATATATATAATTAAATAAATATATTTATAAATATATGTTTTTTCTTACTTTCATTACAACAAGTACCCTCATTTCTTGTTTCAAAAGTGATTAATCACTAATTGGACTTTTCAATGGTTTTTTAATTGAATGGAATCCTTATATATAATGTGATTTGGTTTCATTATTGTTTTTCCAAAATAGAAAACTATTACATTGTAATGTATTTCAATATATTTATTTATATTTATAATTATATATATATATATATATTTAAATAATTATAAAATTATAATAAATATATTTATTATACTTATAAATTTATAAATTTATATAATTAAATAAATATATAAAAATATTTATAAATGAATAAAAATACTTATAATTAGATTTCTAAATAATACAAATATATTTAAATAATTATAAAATCATAATAAATATATTAATTATATATATTTATAAAATTATAAATGTAATAAATATATTTGTTATAATTTTATAATTATTGAAATAAACAAATATAAATAAATAAATATAAATAAATATATATTTATAATTATAACTATAAATATATATATATTTATTATGAATATAAATAAATATATAAATTTATTATAACTATAAATAAATATATATATACTTATTATAACTATAAATAAATATATATAAATTTATAGCTATTAAATAATTATAAAATTATAATAAATATATAAAAATATAATTCTAAATAAATATAGATATATTTAAATAATTATAATAAATATATTAATTATATATAATTATAAATATTATAAATATATTTATTATAAATGTATAATTATAAATAAATATTTATTTATTATATATGTAAATATAAATAAATATATATAAAAATATAAAAAATTTATTAGCATTATATTTTTATCATCATTTTTTTAGAGCTGATAAACCATACCTTTATCAGTGCTTTTTAGTACTGATAAAACATACCTTTATCAGCACTTTTACCTAATGCTGATAAAAGGTTTACTTGCTTTTATAAATAAACTCTAATAGTCTCCTCCTTCTCTTGCACACCTAAATCTCTCACGGAAGTCAAACCATGCCGCCTCCTCCCCCTCCTCCACCGCCTCCTCCTCCTCCTCCTCCAGTGCCACAAATCCATCCTCCGTTGTGAATCCCTCCTCCGCCACTATGAATCTCTCCTCCACCATGAACTGCACCTATACCACCAAACCCCATCTACTATAAACCTCACCTCTACTGCGAACATCACCTCTACTGCGAACATCACCTCCGCCATGTGCCAAACCCCACCTCTACCCTGAACCCTTCTTTTTCCATAAACCCACCACCTCTGCGTAATCTACCTCTACTGCCGAACCCCACCTCTACTGTGAATCCCTCCTCCTTTGAGAACCTACCTCCATCGAGAACCCAACTCCTCAGGTACTACCACTATGAGTATTCTTGTAATGCTCTTAGTATTTCCTTTGTATTTTCTCATTTTATAATTTTCCATGATCAATTCCATGTCTGTTACTTTTCTATTTTAGAAGGATATTGATGAGCTTATAGGGCTAGAATATATATTGTCCAAATAATCATGTTTGATGAAATTATGTTGTAGAGTTGTCGCTGATCATCATATTGAATTGGGTCTTAGTGCATTAGATACCTATTTCTGCCAATGAGGTAATAATCTATAACTCCCTGGAGTTCCATGATTTTTTTTTGAAAATTAAATGGGATTATTTTGAGACCAGGCTTTGAGAAAACGTGCAATTCTGAGGCCCAAAGTGCCCAAAATGATCTGTCAAAAAATGTTGAGTTTTAAATAGCGTGCATGAATGATTTTCCTAAAAAAGTGGAATAACTCTTAAATGGATGCCCAGATCAGAAATCAAAGTGCACTGTTGTGTTCAAGATGGCATATTTACCCTAGGCGCGACTTAAGTTTAGTCAGTGTGAACCTCCAGTGAGAAAACCCGAAAATGGCATAACTATAAATAAAATAATTAAATAAAATTATTTTATTTTTCTAAATCTTTATAACTCACGAATGGTGACTCGAATGGAAAAATTGAGACCACCGTTGAACTCGTGAAGGTATGATTTCCTTAGGTAGAGCCTAACATTGGCCGATGTGGGTCAATAGTGGAAAGTAGTTTTTTGGCTGTAAATAAAATAATTGAATAAATTTATTTTATTTTCAAATCCTTATAACTCATAAACAGTAAATTGGATTGGAAATCTGAGAGTACCGTTGAGTTTTTGAGTATATACTTCCCTTAGGTGGAGCCTAACATCAGTCGGCATGGGCCGACTGTGAAAGTTGGTTTTTGGGACATAACCGTAAATAAAATAATTTAAATAAAAGTTATCTTATTTTTGAATCCTCATAATTCACAAAAGGTAAATCAGATTAAAAATCCAAGACCACCATTGAGTTCATAATGAGATGTTCTCCTTAAACAGGACTTAACCTTGACCGGTGTAGGTTGAGAGAAAAAGTTAATTTTTGGACTTTTCAGAAGAAAAATAAAATAAGTTAAAAAGTTATTTTAATTATTTTCTTCATCATTGAGCACTGGAACATTAGCACTACGGTGCAACGACAAGTCAATGATGAATCTCATTAATAAACCTCATTAATGAGTCAGCGTAACGATGATGCGACACAACATAACAGAAATGTTGATTTGCGTTTCATCAATTAATAGCATAACAAGCAATGTAGGATTATTGTCACAATCCTGGAATTTCTCTGAGCCTTTGGTGGGTGGTAATGATGAACGAAGAAGGAAAACCTCTCCAACGACAAATTCCAGTGAATCGAACAATGACAAAGACACCATTGGAGAGCGGATTCAGGATCAGAGATTGACAGATGACGATGAACGATCATCCCCAAGCAATATCCTTTCCCATGAGGGGTTTAAATTATTAATAAATTATTTTCCCTGATCCCCCCTCTAAATTAAGAACATGGATCAACTCTCTAACAAGTTGATCCACGTATGGATTTCCCTTGTGGGGTTAGGAAATATAATTATGGGTTGATATTGGGATTAAATCTTAGTGGTTTATAATTTATACGTCGTGATCTCACTAACATGAACAATTATGGACCAACACGAACAAAGACCGCTTGTTCATATGGGTGTTCTTTGTGATTCCCTCCATCTCTCTCTCTCCATTCTTCGTGGCGTAATGGATGGAGGTGCATCGGCTATAGAAGCTGCAGGCAGATGAGCCGTGGCTGGGCGGGCTGCAACACTAGAAAGAGACCACGACATAAGGCCGCAGTGGCAGCACTGGGCCACAGTGCACGAACAACACGCCACGATGATGATAGGAGTCGCCGATAGGTGGACGCGGCCACCCAGTTGCGATCTATAGACCACAGCTACAAGCTGGACCCATGGAAAAGCCATGATCCATGAGGATTAACGAGTTCGCATGAGAGGATCAGCTCAGACAGTTGGTGCCACATTGGAGGAGCAGACCACACTGGCGGGCCATGATAGGAGCTGGCACGTGGTTTTGGATGACGTGTGGGGGAGGCATCCAGCCTCATCCGACCACGTGCGCCATGAACCGGATGCCTCACGGGCATCCGGGAAGGGGGGAAACTGGCCTGTCATGCAAGTCGGGATGGTGGCACGAACTAGGCCGCTGGGTAGTCTGGACTGGATAAGAGTTGGTTCACCCATGAGGGTTAGGCCGATGGGACAAACCGGGCTATTGGGTGGCCCGTTATGGGAAAGAACCATGCCAGATGAAACCAGGTCATTGGGAGACCTGGCAGGTTGGACCCACGACCGAACCGGGCTGGGTCCAGCAAGGCCAAATGGGCCTGTCCCAACAGTCGAATCAGACTGGGCCAGCCCATACCCAACCGGGTTGGGTTGGACGAACTGGGTTGGGTCATGGGGGACCCTTGGGATGGGTTGGTCAGGTCGGTCCGACCAGGTTGGACCAGGCCCGTACACAACTGACCCCTGTTTACTAAAACACCATTATCTTTCAGAACAAGCATCTAATTGACATGCTGTTTGTGGCATTGTAACCCTCACAACCAGGTGGTTATTTTGGAATTATCTAATGAGGATTTCATGTAATTTAACATTTTAATAATGTCTTGAGGTGTGGATTCTATCGGAATCAAGCGCACTATGTGTGGGAATCTTACGGCTGGCTGACACCCAAAGACTACTGAAGAACAGGTCTAAGTGACCCTGCAAGACTATGTGGACCAGCTACAAGAGGCTCTATGTGCACTAGCTACAAGAAACTCTATGTGAACCAGCTACAAGAAACTTTGTGTGAACCAGCTACATGCGGCTATGTGTGAACCACCTACAAGTAGCTCTGTGTGAACCAGCTATAAGCGGCGCTGTGTGGACCAACTATAAGTGGCCCTATATGGACCAAATATGATGACATAAGTGGGGAGAACCTCTATGTGACCCAGTAGACCCATGGTGGGGAGCGACTCTGTGTGACCCGAATGACCCACGATACTAATCAGGGATAAGTACCTTAACAGTCCAAGGTGTTCAGTGTTACGACTGATAGTCTTGATTTCCATACTTTGAGTTATACTTGGTGTGAGATGTCTTTGCTTTATGGTCTTGCCATATGGTATTTCTTTGTGGTCCTTCATTTGTGGTTTGGGGTCCTTACTGAATATTGTGTTGCTCCCCCCTGAACGGGCTTTGCCCTTACGTGTCATGTCCCGTGCAGGTGATCGATGCTTCGACAGATACCTTGGTGGTTCAGAACTAGGTGGTGCTCAGTGAGATATTAAAAACATACACTTTGATAGAGACCTTGATGGACCAGGACTAGGTGGTGCTCATTGAGATGGGACAGACGAACATACTTCTACGGTTACAGGTAGCTACCCTTCACCTACCCTTCATGTGGGGTCTCGAGCGGATGAACCATGGTAGTTGTACTTTCCTTTGTGGTTTTGGGCTTGCATTCTGGCCCCTTTGTACTTTCAGTTTGTACTATAATCTTAGTAGTTGTCTCAGTGACATTTTTTTTAATTTTTGTTTAATTTTTTTAGTTTGAGCATTGTACATGTGTAAAGGTTTTAAGGAAAATGCCTTCCCTTTTTGGGATATGCCTACTTGGTTCTAGTAGCCCGCCCCTGGCGTATGGAAGGCGGGATTGGGGTAGTCACAACATGAGCCCTGGGGGATGAGTTGTGATAAAGTGGTATCAAAGGGTGGTCAGTTCTACAAGAAGAACTAAGAGTTTGTAAATTTTTATGGGGAAATAGTGTTAAGTGTTTCGCGTTCGGCATTCAGGCCAGGGAGTCCAGTGTTGGTGTAGTGGCCGAGGTATCCATACACCAGGACCATGAATTCTACTTTCTGACTCAGTACATGAAAACACTAGTTGAATGCATCTTTGAATGTTTTCTCATGATATTTCTGAGTCAAATTCAGATCACCAGGTATAATCTATTAATCGTGATTCATCTTGATCTCTTTCAAGATGCATCCATGTAGACAACCAACCATGATTCAAGTGTGTGACCATGAGGATGGTCCAGAGAGTGAGGAGGTTATGTTACAGGGACCTTTTCTCGAGATGGAACCTTCGGGTTGTGTCCCAGATTTACCACTGCCCATTGGTTAGTAGTTACTACCAGCACTACCGGTAGAGGATGCACGTAGGATCAGTTCCTTACGCGAGTTTCAGTGATAGACACCCCTCAGGTTCTGAGGCGAGCCCAACTCATAGGTAGCTAAGGACTGTCTTGAGGTGGTGACCAAGTTTTCCAACTAGCTAGGGCACTATTAGATCAGATAGTGGTCCTAGCAGTGAGCCTTTTACGTGACTCAGTTGGGAGATGAAGGGGTTTAGATTTCCCGATCTTAGGATAAGGTGAATTTTTTCTATGAATAGAGCTTGAGAAACTTTCTCAGAGAAGGGGATCTTTCCATAAAATCTAAGGGATATGTGTGCCCAAGAGATTCTATAGCTTCGACAGGATAACATATCAGCACCTAAGTATTCATCGAGGCGTATCGACCTTTCTAGGTACTCAATGAATATGATACGACCAATGCTTCATGGATCAAACCTCCGAGAGAGATATGCTTAGGGACATCTGAGCAAGTACTATTACTCTATGCATTACTACTTATGCTAGGGTGATAGAGAGAACCTTTGTGGTTGAAAGTCCTTTGGATGATCATATACAACCAGTGGATGTCAACAATGGGAAAGTAGGAAGCCGACGTTAGTCTTAAATACTTGGACATGTGAGATGTTCCGAGAAGAGGTCCCAAGAAAGGGGATCTATAGCTCATGGATAATAAGGTGATTCCAGTCAGCCTAGAAAGAATTAAGTCTTATCAAGAGACGGTAGGGGAAATTTCTCTAGAGATTTTCCAACCCATCGTTCTAATAGTGAAATGGTGGATGTGCCACCAGGGTAGAGACAGTGATAAGAACAGATTAATCTACAGGGTGGAAGACATGGAAGAGGAGCTGAGAGAGCAGTAGGTAGTGGTATACATTTCGACATGTTATAACCACCACCCCAATGTGGTCCACACCAGGATCAAGGAGATGGAGGACAAAGGAAGGGGGTAGCTTCATGCGAAAATCCTTACCCATATAGCAGTGGATGTTTTGAGTTTTTAGTTCCCTACAATGGAGGATGAGTATGGGGATGTCTTTCCAGAGGATGTTCCAAGACTACATCCTCATATAGAGGTAGATTTCTGCATTGATCTATACCTTGGTACGACATTGATATCTACACCTGCATATTGGATGGATCCCATAGAGATCCGGGAGCTGAAGTTATAATTGGAGGACTTGCAGAGGAAGGGGTTCGTAAGGCCCAACATTTCACCATGGGTAGCCCCAATGTTGTTCGTCAAGAAGGAAGAAAGAAGATTGAGGATATGAATGGACTTCCTGTGCCTAAACCAAGTGAACTTGAAGAACAAGTATCCCCTACCAAGGATTGATCCTCTTCAATCAGTTGAAGGGAGCAAGATGGTTCTCAAAGATAAACCTCATATCAAGCTATCACCAACTTCAAGTGCGAGATGAGGACATCTCAAAGACGGATTTCAGATGTCGCTATAGACACTATGAGTACTTAGTGATGCTGTTTGTCATGAAGAATGCCTCATCTGTGTTCATGGGACTCATGAATAGGATCCTCCAGCCAAACCTAGACAAGTTTTTAGTGGTCTTTATTGATGAAATCTTAGTGTATTCAACGTTAGAGGAGGAGAACACGATACAGCTAAGGATGGTTCTGGACACACTCTGAGAACACCATCTTTACAGTAATCTCTCAAAGTGTGAGTTCCAGATATGAAAAGTTCACTTCCTGGGACATGTCATCTCAGAATCTAGAGTTTTGGTGGATCCAACAAAGATATAGGTGTTTCTTGCTTAGGAGCCACCCAAGAGCGTTACCGAGGTGAGAAGTTTCCTTGGGTTGGATGGGTACTATTGGATGTTTGTACCCAACTTCTCTAGGGTAGAATCACCCATAAAGACATTAAAGAAGAAGAGAAAACCCTTCATGTGGACAGAAAGATGATAGCATAGATTTTAGAAGATGTGGCAGAGCTTGATGAGTGCTCTTATCTTGTGGCTACCAGAGGAGGGAACTAACTACATGGTGTTCTATGATGCATCAAGAATTGGGCTTGGTTGTGTCTTGATGTAGGGGAAAGTAGTGATTGCTTATGGCTAGTGACAATTGAGACCGCATGAGCAGAACTATGCGACTCATGACCATGAGTTGGCAGTGGTAGTCCTTTCACTGATGATGTGTTGACACTACCTCCATGGGAGAATAGTTTATCGTCTACTCCAACATTAAGGGTATGAAGTATATCTTCTCTTAGGAGGATTTGAACTTGAGACAAATACAATGGCTGGAGTTTCTCAAGGACTACAACTTCGAAGTAGTCTATACTCCTCGTAAGGGGAACATGGAAGGGGATGCTCTCAGAAGGAGATCCAGTTCATAGTTGATGAATGAGGAAATAGAGATGTTGGCCTCACTTCAGATAACCTTCATGGATAGATAGGAGACAACTTTTCTTCAGTCAATGGAAGTTACCCCTCCACTCTTATAGCGAGTCAGGGTGGCGCAACTCAGAGATGCCAACTGCGAGACTACATGTGCCCAGATGTCCATAGGGAATTCCTCTGATGGATATTAAAAAGGTGGTGAGCACATCATCCTTTTTAGAGGAAGCACTGTAGTACCAATGGCATTATAGGAGGAGGATTTGAGGGAGTTCCATACATCCCCTTTGGCAGTGCATCCATGTGATTCCCCAAAACTAATCTCTCATTTAATAGTAATATTATGATATTATCCAAAAAAATTTGTGAACTAAATACCATCCATTTCACTTAAATAAAACACCAAAGTGTTTACATTACAACAACGTCAAAGGAAAAACGTACTAACCAAAAATACCTATTAAAATACCTATTAAAATTACAGGGAGACCACCCAAAACAATGAGAACCCTAAGAAGATAATATGGGACTTTCAGATTCATCACAACAAAAATTAGAATGGATAGAGCCACTGCAACAACATTGAGCATCAATGGGATGATGTGAACCATATTTTTCAATTTGTTTTGATTTTGGAAACACCTTAAAGCATGGTTTTATAAGAGTCTTAATTCGACCGTTGCCTTGGGTGACTGTTGAGTTCTAATGGCTATAATTATAGCAATTGGTCATTTGGTGGATTAATTAAAACTATATAAGTATAATTTAGTTTTCCTAAATATTTAAGTTATGAATTGAAATTATAATAAAACCTCTTATTATGAGATTTAAAAGGAAAATGGTTTAATATTTTGAACTACACTTAGTGTGATTTTAAAATGAGGTGAGGATTTCAAACACCATTCAAATATTTCAAATATATTGTAAATGTTTTCATTATTAATGCTTAAAAAAGGTCTCTAATAATACTAGAATAGTTTTCGTATATAAATATTAAATTTATAACTTTTCTTTTAAAGGGAGGTATGCTTTTTATCTCTGATTTTGGAAACATGTTTATAAATAATTTTAGTAATACTCTTAGTCAAGGAAAATTATAATTTAATTGGTGTGCCTTAATCTTTTAAGTTTAAAATGAAAATCAAGTTTTATAAAAGGTCAGATATTCTATTTATATTTCAAATGAATATTTTTTTTCTATGATTTTATGGTTAGTATTATGAGTTGGATGTTTATAAAAAAAATAAACCCACTAGGGGATAACCCTCTAGCTAGGTCGAGGGAGGCAACACGTGCTACGCGGCTGAGTCTAGCCCTCAGCCTCAGCACAGGTTGGACCAAGAAAGGGGAATAGCTACACCTAAGGGCACACAAAAGAACATGAGAGAACCAGAGGCACTGCCATGAGGGGCGGCACAAAGGCGTGGGTGGGAGCAAGAGCGCGCCTGCAGAACCCGGTACGGGGTAGTACCAGGAGGGGGGGGGGGTAATTTGGCATAAGGATGAGAGATATGAACTTATAAAGGGCTGCGAAACCTCCCTCAGTTTTGATGCGGGATGAGGAAAATTAGCCAGGATTGAATCTAGGTTATTGGATCGCATCGCGCGCGATCTGGGCCGTCTGTTTCGATTCGACACTCGATACTCAGCAACCGCAGAATCCCCCGCATTTTATATGCACCGTTCGATCCGATTCAGATCTAATCTAGGCCTTACAAGACATTTTAAAACACTGTTCTGCTCTGAGCTGTTGGATCTCACACATTTTAATCATAGTTGTACGAGTTTTTTTTAAAAACACCGCATTGATCTAAGCCGTCCGATCGAACCTCGATCTAATAGAATCCATCCACCCCCTTTTAAAATCTATGGTTTCTCCTCCACTGTTGGATAAATCTATATTTAATCTCCACTGTCCATTTCTTTTCTAGTTCTTCTCTTCTTGATACATCTTCTTCTTCTCCTGACTGTGCCATACCAGTAACCCTATCTCCCTTTCTCTTTGTTTTCCACACCCGTGACCCCACTGGCCCCCTCCTTTCACGCGTTTTCCACAAGTAATTCCCCCTGATATTTTAATAAAACATATAGGGATCAGTTTTTTTCAGTAGTAGCATTAGATTATTCATCATATTTTTAACATAATATAGTTTATAAACAACCCGGTTGCACCCATTCCCCTGGTTGTCCCTCCTTCTCCTCAAACCTCAACAAGCCTCATTCAACGATTTCCTGAGACACTCCTCCTCAAATCAAGGTAAGGGAATTTATGTTGCCTTGCTTGTGTTGAAAGTTTACAGACTTATATATATATATATATATATACTCTTGTATGTATAAACACCCTTTCAGTTTGGAAATAAACCCTCCTATACCCTATTCAGGACTTCTGGATTTTGGGTTTATGTGGTATTATTAGACCTGAAGAATAATTTATCTCATGAAAAACTTGTTTAAATACCTTATATATATATTTGGTTATGTATATATATATATATACAACCATAAATTTTTATATAAATCTTTATTATATCCAGTTTAAAGACTTTTAAACATTGAGTCTCAAGTTTAAGTAGAATTTTAAAACATAAGGAATTATGTGTTGTACAAAACTTATATATATATATATATATATTTGTATACATGGTTATATATAATTATATAGTTTGTATAAATCACATTCCGAACCAGTTTAAATTCTCTCAACATTGGACTTCAATTATTTATTGACATTTTTGATAAACATGTATGTGTGAATTGATTTTGGTGTAAGACCCTTAGGTATACCCGAATATTCATACAAGTTTTATATGTGATTGAGGTTTACATTTATATAAATTTTTTTAATAAATAAACATTTTAAATTTTATATTATGATTTAAAATTTAGGTACTTTTTTTAATTAATGTGACTAAAATATTAAAGTCATATGGCTGTCAATGAATTTTTGGTTTAAACCCTTTAATACATAATGTGTATTCGGATATGTGAAAATATGTGTATATAGATAAACTTTGATCCTCAATTTTACTTAGAATTTTCAAAGGGTTACTAAGGAAGAATAAACATGTGTTTTCAAAATATGTTTTTGTTTAAAACACTACTCTTTATATACACCCTGAAAAATTTACACAAACCCTAATTGTGGATATTCCAAATATTACACTTATGATGTGTTTAGTAATTGTGGAGAGTACAAGATTATAATATTTGGGGTTTACAACTTTTATATTCATTTTTATGAATTAATTATATATATATATATATTAAACGGTGTTAGTTATGGTTGAATCTCATACCTTCCATTTTTAGCATTATGTATACCCTTCTTATACCAAATCATTTCAGTAATAAATGTATGAGCATATATCAGTTTAATACCCCACCTTAAATATTTTCTTTACCTTTTTAATCGATTATTCATCCAGGTATAATTCCAATATGTATTTATTAATAAAATATTATAGTTTTACGGTTATCATTTTATGTAACAAAACTTGTATTTCTTTAAGTTCATTCGTTGACATCACATATTCCATAATCTTCTTATCATACTCACCAGTCAATGACATAGCCATGCAGTTGATAATTCTGTAATTAATACTTATATTCCGGATTCACTATATATATGTAAATTCTAATGAATGTAATTATAACTCTTATGAACTTTTATGGAATTATGGATTAAATTATTCAAAGTGGTATGGGACACCTTGAATAATATGAAATGAGAAAATTAAATATTCAAAGTGGTATGGGACATTTTGAATATACGACCCTTTGTGGCATATGAGGAATGTGTAGACTCAGTATAATGGGTTAGGGAACAATTAATGAAAGACCCTCAGTGCATTGATAGTTCTCATGAGACAATCAGGTCATGGAACGAGGCCATTGACATTTTAGAGTCTTGACACGAGGTCTTGATAGGGTTTGATATTATACATTCCCTCATTATGTTTATGATAATTAATTAACAAAGTGGATATTAGACTAGTAGAATATCCATGGTTAAGATCCAGTACTTATGAGTATTAGAAGAAGTAAATGCTTATGGCATGACATTTATTTTACACTCATTGATTTATTAGCCAATGTATATTTCACAGTAGCAAAGAATGAAATTGAAGTTATTACCTTTACACGCAACTCTGATTATGTATCACTCTCAGTTATTAAATTTATACTTGCATATTCATATGTCATACTTATTTAGAATGTGTTTTACTTATTATTCTGAATGAGCATGCCTATAAATGAATCATGTTTCCTTGTAATTCTGTTAGTATGATTTTAATTTTTCACTTTTATTTCTTATACTATTGTTATGATATGTTACATGTGTTACAACATTTCTTAAGAAAAATGTTTTATGGAAAGTTTTAAGGAATGTTTACAAAAGTTATAATTGGTATATTATGTTATTTTAAAACCCCTTACTGGGCATTCATATGCTTACCCTACGTTTTTGAAATAAAATTTTCAAGTATCAGTTTAACAAGAAGAATCATGTCAGAAGAGGCTAGTTTCCCAAAACCTAAACCGAATCGATCCTCTGTATGGTACATGATGTGTGAAATATCAGTGCATGGTTTTTGTAAAAACTCACACATCATGTTTCAAGGCACCGACTTCGGGTATTCTGGAGTTGGGTTTTCACAGTTGGTATCAGAGGATTCGGTTTAGATAACTTTGGAAAACTAGAACTAAACAAAGAAAAAATTTACTCAAGCATTACTGAGTATATTGTTTTCATAATTTTTTGATGGAAAATGGAAATACCAGTCTTTTTTCTCTTCCTATTGAGGCCCTAGAAACCATAATTTCCATATCTAGATATGATAACTTTGTAAACTATGCCCATGTTTGTATGACATACAAACACCTCTATGATGTGTCCAACTCTCCCCGTATACTTAAAATCCACCGAGGAGCGGGTTTGGACAACCTCTTTATGATGAAAATCCAATTTCCATCCTATGAACATCGGGGAAAGTACTACTAGGGACATTTTAGATGATTCACCGCAGAGGAAGGCATCCAGTCCCTTATGGATTTTCAAGATGCTACAGCAGCGGGAGACCTCTATGCATCATATATGTGTTGAAATGGATCTCGCTTCGAAATTTCCTCCACGTCTCCTTATTAAGACTCCGGAAGGTTTCAATTGGTGGAAGCAGTTGATTTATCAGTCTCCTCTGAGATTCTGTTCAATGTGCGGTTTGCAGGGCCACTCGGTTGAAGTTTTTTGTAAAAGGAAACTGAGAATTCGGCTCTAGGGTGATCCCTTGGTGAAGGGTAAGGGTGTCTGTCAAAGTCCTTCGATGGTGGGGTTAACATTAGATCCCGAATCTAGTGTCCCACAAGGATTTTCTGGTGCTTCGGTGACTGGTGAGGTTCAGGGGTTGTCTTCTCAGACGATAGGGGAGATAACTGCTTTTATTCCTCCAGATTGCGCCAAGTCAAAGCCTTCAGCAAAGTCTCTTCCGTCACTGCCTTTGGTCCCTGATCAGTCTTTGTCTCCGGTCTTTAGGGCAGATTCGATTAAATTTTTTGCGTCATCATGGGAGGAGGGGGATTTCTGCGAAGTCATTACTGGTCTTCTCCCGGATCTGACCAGGGAGCTTCAGCCTCCGTCTCAATGCTTTCGAATTTCCACCATTCTTGTTTCGGAGTCAATAGGGATATCCCTGTTTATATATTCTGGTTTTAACAAGAATGTTCAAGAGGTGGTCCTGTGGAAGGCACCTCCAGAAGGGGTGACGAGGGAGGTGTGTGCTGCTCGGGGTTCACCTTCTAGGATGATGTTGCTTTCTCTGATTCAAGAGGATCTGGTTCCTTGTTCTCCTCCAACAACGCTGGTTAACAGATTTTCCTTGATTGAAGAATCAGATAGCCCTCTTAAGCAGAATATTCTTACACTGAAGAAGCTAGTGTCTCTAGATGATTGCATCAGACCTGTTACCAGATCTATGTCTAAGGAAGATGGGAAAATTCTCCTAGCTCCAAAAACAGGTACGCCTAGTCGGAAGGTCAAGAACTCCATCATTTAATGTTGTCCTTGATTTTGTGGAATGCACGGGGGTTGGGGTCACCCGAAAAGGAAACTTTCATTGCTTCTGAAGTCAGGAAACATAATGTATCGCTTGTGGTTATTTTTTAACCCAAACAGGATCCCTCCAAGATCAATATTTTTTCAAGGAAAATGGGATTTGGGAGTTATATGCATGCGTTCCCTGAGAAAAAACATATATGGATTTGTTGGAAAAAGGAGGTGCAAGTAGATGTGGTCCGGGCTTTGGATCAATGTATGACGGTTAGGATTTCTATGAAGGGAGATATTATTCTGTTTTCTTTCATTTATGCCAGTAGTGACGGGCAAGGTAGAAGGTCTCTCTGGGATTTTTTGGAGTCTTTTGAATCGCTTGGTTTTCCTTGGTTTATAGGTGGAGATTTCAATTCTATTGTTGATTCTTTGGAGAAAAGAGGAGGAATAGGTACTGATAATGTTGGCATGCAGGAGTTTAGAGACTGTATTGCTCACACAGGGCTTCTGGATTTGGGTTTTAAGGGCTGCAAATACACATGGTGCAACAACCGTAAGGGCACCAGCCGCATTTGGAGCCGTCTAGACAGATGTTTTTCCAACATCCAAGGTTTAGACTCATTCTCGAAGGTTACTGTTTCCCATCTATATCAAATTATTTCGGATCACCCCCCCTACTGGTTGATTTGGAAAGAGGTGACCCTAATAATATTACATTTTTATACTCCTCGAATTGGAACTGGGTTTACGACTTCTTACAAATGATGAGAGAATATTGGGAGAAGGAAGAAACTAAGAGAGCGCGGGTTGGCCTCTCGAGGCGTCTTAGGAATCTTTAGCAGGACATAAAAGGATGGTTGAGGAACAAGCCGTTGGTTGATATCTCGGTCGAATCCATTCAATCAGATATTGATACTTTGAAAGTGGAGCTACAAAACAATTGGGATGAGGATAAGTTTTTGAGACTTTGTGATAAACATAATCTTCTGACGGCACGTTTGTTGGAAATCGAAAGATCTAGCAAACAAAGATCCTGAATTTGATGGCTTAAAGAAGGTGACCATAATGATTCTTATTTCTAGGCCTGCCTTAAGGAGCGGAAAAACATTAAAATTAATATCAGGCTTGAAGATGTGTCCTATTCTTTTGATGTGACTGTGGCAGGGAGGTTGGCTCTACATCATTTTGAGAGTTTACTTGTTGGGGAGGTATCTGTTCGCAGTCATGGATCCTCGGAGGAAGAGATGGATTTTATAGATAGTTTACCAAGACTGATCATTGAGGAGGATAACCTGGATCTTAAGGCTATACCTTCAGGGGAGGAGATTTGGGGAACAGTTTACAGCATGCATCCTGACAGCGCGCTAGGAATAGACGGATTCCTGGGAGCTTTTTATATGGCAGCTTGGGACTTTGTCAGGAATGATGTCATTGAGTCGGTTCAAGATTTTTTCAGAGGTGGATCTATCAATCGTAGTTCATGCTCTTCCAGGGTGGTCCTTATTCAAAATGTTAAGGACCCGTCCGATATTAATCAGTATAGACCCATCTGCTTATGCAATGTATCTTACAAAATTCTGGCTAGTTTAATTGCGAAGAGATTGAATGGGGTTATTCCTCGTATCGTGTCTCAGGAACAACATGGTTTTGTTAAAGGCAGAAGTATTCAAGGCGTGATCGACATTGCTAAAGAGCTGGTGGAGGATATTAACAAAAAGACTATCAGTTCCAATATCATCATCCAAGTGGATATGGACAAATCTTATGATAAACTAGAATGGGATTTTATTATTCAGTCCATGAGGTGTTTTGGATTCCATGAGTGGGTCATTGATCTATGTTTCAGATGCTAATCCTCTCCGTGGCTATCTATTTCGATTATGGGAAAGGGATTTGGTTTCTTCAAAATCTTGTAGGGTGTGCGACAAGGGGACCCTTTGTCGCCCATAATTTTCATTCTGGCTCAAGATGCCTTATCTCGAAACCTCCATAGAAGTGTGGATGAAAGTAGAATCCTCCCTTACAAGCAGACCGGGGATGGTTGTATTTCTCATCTCATGTTTGATGATGATATTCTCCTCTTCATTAATGGTAGGAGGAGATCATTACATAACCTCTTGAAGATCATGGTGGTGTATGATGATTTAAGCGGACAAAGAATCAATTCAAGGAAGAGAAGTGTTTATATTTCCAATAAATGTTCTGCTAGGAGAATCAAGGGAATTCAAGACATTCTTGGAATACAAAAGAAGCAGTTTCCTATGGTTTATCTTGGGGCATCGATCTCCTTTGGTCGGATTAAAAAGTCTTTCTTTGATGATATTTTGAACAGAATTATGGGGAGAATTGTTAATTGGAAGAGCAGATTTCCGTCTTTTGGTGGGCAGGTTATGCTGATTAATAGTGTGCTAACCTCCATTCCGATGCATACTTTTTCAACAATAATTCCTCCAAAAGGAACCATTGATAAGATGGATAAGATCATGAACAGTTTTTTATGGGATGCACACTCCGTAGGCCGATATCATTAGGCCTCCTGGAAACGTATGGCTAAACTATTAGAGGAGGGAGGTATTGGCTTAAGGGACACTAAAGATGTCATTCAATCCTTACAAGTGCGACTGGATTAGGATTTTCTAGTAGGAGAATCCATATGGGCCTCCTTAGAAAACATTATGGAAAATAGTGGGAAGACTGGGACAACCGTCTTAGAAAGTTGTCGAAGCTGGATAAGTATGTTATGCACCATTTGGAAGAGCTGCAGGAGGTTACTTAATGGGTGGTTGGAAGAGGAGATATCAATTTATGGAGGGATAATTGGGTTGGAGATAAACTTTTTTTTCTAGGATGTCCGAGCCCTGATTTATCTGTGAAGAAGGAAATCTCTTATCCTTCCCTGTTGGAGGCCATACTGAGCAAGGAACAGCTGGATTTTTTCCTTTCTATTACATTTACGGAGGAGGCAGATAGATGCTGCTTCACTAAGTCACCCTCGGGTATCTTCAACGGGAAGGATTACAGAGGACTGCTTCATGAGATACCTGCTCGGGATGAGTGGGATTTGCGTTTATGGTGTAAGGACATTCCCACGAGGATGAATTTTCTGGTGTGGAGGCTGTGGAATCGAGCAATTCCAATGGAAGATAATGTCCAATCAAAGGGAATTAAGCTAGATTCTCGCTATTTTTGCTGTATTATTCCACAAATGGAGTCTGATTTGCACTTATTTTGCTTGAGTGAGTAGGCTACTGGCTTGTGGTCTATGATTGATGTTCGGATGGCTGTTAGGTGAGATTATGAGTTGCTGCAGGACTTCATTGGGTTATGGTTTATGGGGTCGGACCACTGTGAGATGGAGAGCAGGACTCGATGCATTGTGTTTAGTTTCATTTGCTAGATTTTATGGGATGCGCGGAATTTGACCAGAATGGATAAACGACCTTCGATGTCATTTCTTCAGGTAAGATCTAAGACTCTCATACATGAGTTGATCTCAATATTGAAAGGCGGGAACTGATCACAGGTGCTTGGTGGGTTCCTAAGTAATACTAGTGTGGTTAATAATCTATAAAGTTGATGGGTTAGATGGATCCCTCCAGCTAATGGTTTGAAGCTTAATGTTGATGGTTCTTTTAGTAATGGGTACATGTGAGGGGGTGGTTTGCTCAGGGACACAAATGGATCAGTTTTGATGGATTTCAACACTTTTTATGGGTTGGGGAACTCCTTATGCATGGAGGCGAAGGCCTTTCTCTCCAGTTTTTCTATATGCAGAAGATTCGGCTTGCAGGTATTGGAGGCTGAATTAGATTCTGAGATTCTGGTACGGTCCATACAAGGGCAAGAAGATCCTCCATGGAATCTGATTTATCTTATCAGAAGTTGTTCAAAGGAAATAAATGAAGGGTGCAAGGTTCATCATGTGTGGAGAGAAGCCAATTTTACTGCAGATGCCCTTGCTCGAGCAGCAAGTGAAGAGGAGCCGCTTATTATATATTCCAGTTTAGGTTCAATTACTCAGGATTGTAAAGATGTGGTTCGAGGGGATTCCCTCGGACTTCATCACTTCAGACCACCGTGAATGTTCAGATGTGATTTTGATGGGGGATTCACCCATCCCTTAATAAAAAATTAATTCACAGTCAGCATTTGGTTTAGGGAGATTGAGAGTTTTGAAATTGTTTTGGGTATTCGTGTAACTGAGAACTGGGGAAACCATTAGTTTTGGGTGCAGTGTACTAGTTGTTTTATGAAAATACAATTTTTTATTTCTTCTACCTTTTCAGTGTTTGTGTTTCATAGAATGGACTTTCATGAAAAATTTCTATTTACAGATGGAAGGAAAAACCCACATTTTATCTCTTCCCATTGAGGTATTGGAGGCCATTATGGTCAGAACTTGTGAGGAAGAATACCTTCCCTTCACAAACCTATGAAGAATGAAAACATCTTTATGGGATATCGAACTATCCATACATTCTCCAGTCCTACCAAGGGAATGCTTATGTCTACCACCGCATAGCCACCACCCAACTCAATGAGTATAGGTGAAGGGGAAAGTACCATAGAGGAATTTTTCTATGCTTCACCCTATCTCAAAACTTCACATCCAAGGTAAGGTTTAAAGAGTCTACCTTAGAAGGGGACCTATGCGCAGCCTACATGTACTAGATTCTGAACATCAGTTTGTATGACCACATCGATGTCATTGACATTTTCAGATGAGAGATGGTCCAATGAGTCTTTAGATAGTTTTTCCATTCAGACATCTCTGAACTCTCTACCATTCAAGCCTCCCTTTGGAAGCCCGAGTGTACACTTCATGAGTTTAACCCATACTGCCCGAGGTGTGTTTGGACAAGGGAAGCAGAAGAATTGAACACCAACTTGGGTATTAAGCTTGCTACACCTGAGGTTCCTCCATGATGGAGGATGTGGTAAAGAATGTCAGAGAGTTTCTTTTAGTATGGTTGTATGAAATGAATTGCGAGGATAAAATTCTTTGTAGAGGGGAATATTGTTATGCCCCAAAACTAATCTCTCATTTAATAGTAATATTATGGTATTATCAGAACAAATTTGAGAACTAAATACCATCCATTACATTTAAATAAAACACCAAAGTGTTTACATTACAACAAGGTCAAAGGAAAACCCTACTAACCAAAAATACCAATTAAAAGACCTATTAGAATTACAAGGAGACCACCTAAAACAACGAGAACCCCAATAAGATAATATGGGTTTTCAGATCCATCAAAATGAACATTAGAATAGCCAGATACACTACAACAACACTGAGCATCAATGGGATGATGTGCACCTTATTCTATAATTTGTTTTGATTTTGGAAGCACCTTAAAGCATGGTTTTATAAGAGTCTTAATTATACCATTTCCTTGGGTGACCATTGAGTTCTAATGGCTATAATTATAGTCGTTGTTCATTTGGTGGATTAATTAAAAATATCTAAGTATAATTTATTTTTCCTAAATATTTAAGTTATGAATTGAAATTATAATAACACCTATTATTATGAGCTTTAAAAGGACAATGATTTAATATTTTGAACTACACTTAATGTAATTTTAAAATGAAGTGAGGATTTCAAACACCTTTCAAATATTTCAAATATCTTGTAAATGTTTTCATTCTTAATACTTAAACAAGTTCTCTGATAATACTAGAATAGTTTTTGTATAGAAATATTAAATTTTAAGCTATAACTTTGTTTTTAAAGGGAGGTATACTTTTTATCTCTAATTTTGGAAACATGTTTATAAATAATTTTAGTAATACTCTTAGTCAAGAAAAATTATAATTTAATTGGTGTACCTTAATATTTTAAAGTTTAAAATGAAAATCATGTTTTATAAAATGTAAGATATTCTCTTTATAGTTAAAATGAATATTTTTTTTTCTATGATTTTATGGTTAGTATTGTGAATTGGCTATGTATTAAAAAAATAAACCCACTAGGGGCCAGCCCTGTAGCTAGACCGAGGGAGGCAGCATGCGCTAGGAGGCCGAGCCTGGCCCTCAGCCTCAGCACAGGCTGGCCCGAGCAGGGGGCATAGCTACCCCGAAGGGCACACGGAATCTTACAAGGGAACTAGAGGCACCACCGTGCGGGGCGGCACAGAGGCGTGGGTGGGCGCAAGAGTGCGCCCGCAGAACCTGGTACGGGGCGGTACCGGGAGGGGGGGAGGAGTAATTTGGAATAAGGCCAAGAGCTACGGGATTATAAAGGGTTGTGAAACCTCCCTCTGTTTTGATGTGGGATGAGGAAAATTATCCAGGATCGAATCCAGGCTGTCGGATTGCGTTGCGCACGATCTGGACCGTCTGTTTTGATCCGGTGCTCAATCCTCAGAAACCGTGGAATCTTACACATTTTATATGCACCGTATGATCTGACATAGATCTAATATCGGTCGTCTGAGTCATTTTAAAACACCACGTCACTCTGAGCTATTGGATCTCACATGTTTTAATCGCAACCATCTAAGTTTTTTTAAAAACACCACGTTGATCTAATCCGTTTGATCGAACCTCGATCTAATCGAATCCGTCCATCCTTTTTTTAAATACATGGTTTCTCCTTCACCATTGGATCAATCTATATTCAATATCTGCCATCCATTAGTTTTCCAGTTCTTCTCTTCCCATAACATCTTCTTCTTCTCCCATCTGTGCCAGAACAGTAACCCTATCGCCCTTTCTCTTCGTTATCCACACCCGTGAACCCACTGGCCCCCTCCTTTCACGCATTTTCCACAAGGAATTTCCCCTGATATTTTAGTAAAACATATAGGGATCGGTTTTTTCAGTAGTAGCATTAAATGATTCCTCATATTTTATACATAATATAGTTTATAAACAACCCGGTTTCACCCATTCCCTCAGTTGTCCCTCCTTCTCCTCAAACCTTCGCAAGCCTCCTTCAACGATTTCTCGAGCCACTCCTCCTCAAATCAAGGTAAGGGAATTTATGTTTCCTTGATTTTGTTTAAAGTTTACATACTTATATATATATGTATACTCTTGTATGTATAAACAACCTTGAGGTTTGGACATAAACCCTCTTATACCCAATTCAGGACTTCAAGATTTTGGGTTTACGTGGTTTTATTAGACCTAAAGCATAATTTATCTCATGAAAAACTTGTTTACATACCTTATATATATTCAGTTATGTATATATATATACAACCATACAGTTTTATATAAATCTTTGTTAAATCCATTTTAAATACTTTTAAACATTAAGTCTCAAGTTTAAGTAGAATTTTAAAACATAAGGAATTATGTGTTGTACAAAAATTTTATATATATATTTGTATACACGGTTTTATATAATTAAATAGTTTTTATAACTCACCTTATGGACCATTTTTAAGTCTCTCAACATTGTAATTCAATTATTTATTGATATTTTTGATAAACATGTATGTGTTAATTGATTTTGGTGTAAGACCCTTATGTAAACCCGAATATTCATACAAGTTTTATATATGAACAAGGTTTACATTTATATAAACTTGTGTAATAAATAAACCTTTTAAATTTTATATTATGATTTAAAATTTAGGGACTTTTTTTAATTAATGTGAGTAAAATATTAAAGTCATATGGGTGTCAATGAATTTTTAGTTTAAACCCTTTAATACATAATGTGTATTCAGATATGTGAAAATATGTGTATACAGATAAACTTTGATCCTCAATTTTACTTAGAATTTTCCAAGGATTACTACGAAAGAATTAAACATGTGTTTTCAAAATATGTTTTTGTTTAAAACACCACTCTTTATATACACCTTGAACAATTTACACAAACCTTAATTGTGGATATTCCAAATATTATACTTATGATGTGTTTAGTAATTATGGAGAGTACATGAGTATAATATTTGGGGTTTGCAACTTTTATATTCATTTTTATGAATTACTTATATATATATATATATTAAACGGTGTTAGTTATGGTTGAATCTCATACCTTACATTTTTATCATTATGTATACCCTTGTTATACCAAAGCATTTCAGTAATAAATGCATGAGCATCTATCAGTTTAATACCCCACCTGAAACATTTTCTTTACCTTTTTAATTGATTATGCATCCAGGTGAAATTACAATATGTATTGATTAATAAAGTATTAGAGTTTTAGGGTTATAATTTTATGTAACAAAACTTGTATTTGTTTTAGTTCATTAGTTGACATCACATATGCCATAATCTGCTTATCATACTCACCAGTGAATGATATAGCCATGCAGTTGATAGTTATGTAATTAATACTTATATTCATGATTCACTATATATATGTAAATACTAATGAATGTAATTAGAACTCTTATGAACTTTTATGTAATTATAGATTAAATTATTCAAAGTGGTATGAGACACCTTGAATAATATGAAATGAGAAAATTAAATATTCAAAGTGGTATGAGACATTTTGAATATAAGACCCTTTGTGGCATATGACGAATGTGTAGACTCGATATAACGGGTTAGGGACCAGTTAATGAAATCCCCTTGGTGCATAGATAGTTCTCATGAGACAATCAGGTCATGGAACGAGGCCATTGAAATTTTAGATTCTGGACACAAGGACTTGATAGGGTTTGATATTATACATTCCCTCATTATGTTTATGATAATTAATTAACCAAGTAGATATTCGACTAGTAGAATATCCATGTTTAAGAGCTATTACTTATGAGTATCAGAATAAGTAAATGCTTATGGAATGAAGTTTATTTTACACTCAGTGATTTATTAGACAATGTATATTTTATAGTATCAAAGAATAAAATTGAAGTTATTACCTTTACGCGCAACTCTGATTATGTATCACTCTCACTTATTAAATTTATACTTGCATATTCAAATGTCATACTTATTTAGAATGTCTTTTACTTATTACTCTGAATGAGCATGCCTATAATTGAATCATGTTTCCTTGTAATTCTATTAGTATGATTTTAATTGTGCACTTTTATTTCTTAGACTATTGTTATGATATGTTACATGTGTTACAACATTTATTAAGAAAAATGTTTTATGGAACGTTTTAAGGAAAGTTTACAAAAGTTATAATTTGTATATTATGTTATTTTAAAACCCATTACTAGGTATTCATATGCTCACCCTACGTTTTTGAAATAAATTTTTCAGGTTTCAGTTTAACATAAGAAGCATGTCAGAAGAGGCTGGTTTCCCAGAACCAGAACTGAATCAATCCTCTATATGGGACATGATGTGTGAAATATCAGTGCATGGTTTTTGTAAAAACTCACACATCATGTTTCAAGGCACCGAATCCAGGTATTCTGGAGTCGGGTTGTCACAATCCAGGTGTGGCGAAGATGTATGAGGACCTACGACATCCGTATTGGTGTCCGAGGATGATGAAGGCAGTAGTGGAGTTTGTTTCCAGATTTCTCACTTGTCAGCAAGTGAAGGCTGAGCACCATGTTCCAGTCGGTTTGACACAACCCCTCAGGGTACCAGAGTGGAAGTTGGATGAGATATCGATGGAATTCGTGATGGGTTTACCACGTACATCCAGGAGACACAATACCATACGAGTTATCATTGACCGACTCACCAAGTCGACCCACTTCCTAACTACCCATGAGCAGAGTTTAATAGAGGGATTGGGATGCCTCTACGTGCTAGAGATTTTATGACAATGTGACTTTTGTGGAGTTTCTGGTATAAATTGAGGATTAATAGGAGAATATCCTTCATGTTTTTTTAATTCCTCTAGTTCATATTCATTGGTAGCAATTGAATTTCCAGGAGAGCACATGGGAGCACGAGGCTCAGATATGTGCTCAGTAACCCATTTTGTTTGATTATCCCTTGTTTTGGATTACAAGGACGTAAATCCCTAAAGGGGGGAGTAATGTAATACCCCATAATTCCATGATTTTTTTTGAAAATTAAATGGGATTATTTTGAGACCAGGAGCTGAGACAACGTGCAATTCTGAGTCCCGGAGTGCCCAGAATGATCCGTCGAAAAATGTTAAGTTTTAAATAGCACGCATGTGCAATTTTACTAAAAAGGTGGAATAAATCTTAAACGGGTGCCCAAATTAGAAATCTGAGGGCACTATTGTGTTCAAGATGGTGGGTTTACCTTAGAGGCGACTTAAGTTTACTCAGGGAGGGCCTCCAGTGAGAAAACCCTAAAATGGAATAATCGTAAATAAAATAATTAAATAAAATTATTTTATATTTCAAATAATTATAACTCATGAATAATGACTCAAATTGAAAACCTGAGACCACCGTTGAAGTCACGAGGGTATTATTTTCTTTGGCAGAGCCTAACATTGGCTGGCATGGGTCAACAATGGAAAGTATTTTTTGGTCATAAATAAAATAATTGGATAAATGTATTTTATTTTTAAATCCTTATAACTCATAAATGGTAACTCAGATTGGAAATTTGAGAGTACTATTGAGTTTGTGAGTATATAATCCCCTTTTGTGGAGCCTAACATCAATCGGTGTGGGCTGACTATAAAAGTTGATTTTTGGGACGTAACCATAAATAAAATAATTTAAATAAAAGTTATTTTATTTTTGAATCCTCATAACTCACAAATGGTAACTCGGATTAAAAATCTGAGACCACTGTTGAGTTTGTAATGATATTTTCTCCTTAAGAAGGACTTAACCTTGATCGGTGATGGTATAGGGAAAAAGTTAATTTTTAGAGTTTTTAGAAGAAAAATAAATTAACTTAAAAAGTTATTTTAATTGTTTTCTTCGACGTTGAGCAGTGGCACGTTAGCATTGTGGTGCAGTGAAGAGGCAATAATGAATATCATCAATAAACACCATTAATGAGTCAGTGTAACGATGCTACAACGAAGCATAATAGAAATACTGATTCATGTTTCATCAATTAATAGCCTAACAAGCAATGCAGGATTGTTGGCACAATTATGGAATTGATCTGAGGCTTTCGTGGGTGGCGACGACGAACAACGAATGACAACCTCTCCAACAATGAATGCTGGTGAATCAGATGACGACGATGACACCCTTAGAGAGTGAATTCGGGGCTGGAGATCGAAGGATGGTGACAAACGATTATCCTCGAGAAATATCCTTTCCTAGGTAGGGGTTTAAATTATTAATGAATTGTTTTCCCTGCTCTCCCCCTCTAAACAAAGAACGCAGATCAACTCTCTAAAAAGTTGATCAGCGTATAGATTTCCCTTGCAGGGTTGAGAAATATAATTTCAGGTTGATATCAGGATTAAATCTTAATGTTTTATAATATATACATTGTGATCCTACTAATACGAACAATTTCAGACCAACACGAACAAAGGCCGGTTTTTCATATGGGTGTTCTTTGTGATCTCCTCCGTCTCCCTCTCCCCGTTATTTGTGGCGTAACAGATGGAGACACATCGGCTGTAAAAGCTCAAGGCTAAAGGGTCATAGCCAGGTAGGACACGACACCAGCAAGAGACCGTGACACAAGGCTGTAGCAGCGGCGACACCAGGCCACGACACCCCAACTGAGGAGGTAGGCAGGAGGCGGCGACAGGAGGTGGTGACAAGAGCTACCGGAACCGAGGCTGACAACTGGAGGTAGGCGGACACGGCCACCCAGCTGCGTCAGAGGTGCACGCAGCACAGAGCCACGATCCACATACCGTGATGGGGAGTTGGACCATGGAAAATTCATGGGTCATGTGGGGTAACCAATCCATGTGATCGGACTGGCGCAGACAGGAGGCGCCTCTTAGGTGCTGCGTTGGAGGAGCAGACCATGCTGACAGGCTGTAACATCCCAAGTAAATAAAGAAATATAAAATTTTCATATTTATTAATATTTGTGAATTAAATATTAATTTTACTTTAAAGGGGTTTCTATGTTCGATGGCGTACCCGATACGCAACAATGAGTTTCTTTGAAATCTTACGTTGCACACTAACAAAATAATATTATTATTTTAAATGGTAGTTAACACCTCGCCGTTGTATTGGTGGGAATGAACAGAACTAACTAAAATATGAGTATACATGTTTTTTAAATGTTTATACATTTATCCAAAAAAATTTAGAGGCTTAAAATGTAAGTGAATCTAATTTTAAGCACAATTTACTTTAAATGGTTGATTTACCACCTTTTAATGGAGAACTCTCTTAAAATATAGTTTTGGTCACTTTTATATGTTCTATTTGACAAAATAAAATTCTTCTTTAGAATCAAGACATCAAAATTTACTTTGGGTAAATTTTTGGTATTTTTCTAATAAAATTCATTATTTAATGAATAGTGAAAAATACTGTATTGTAATTCAAAACTGTCTTTTAATCTAATTTATTTATATGGTTAGATTATCTTTTTAATTGGTTTTAAAATGTAATTAGATTAAATTTTTACCATTTAATCCAATATTGGTCATTGTAATTTATTTCATTTTTAAATTGGACATAAACAAGTGTCAATCTTTTGATAGATATTGTTTCTTAAAAACACGCTATTTCTTTTGACAACGAGAAGTGATTTTAAATTAATTAATCCAAATTCTATGTTTTGAATTTGGTAAAATAGACATATTTTTTGAATTCAGAATATCAAATATAACTTTGGCTGAATTTTTGGTATTTTTCTGAAAAACTTCAATTTTTGATGAATAGTGAAAACACTGAGTAGTAGTTAAAAAGTTGAATTTTTCACTTAAATGAAAATTTACCACTTTTGTGAATTGAATTTTGAAAATCCGACATACATGGTTGTTATTAGTAAGTAAAATGTAGTTCAATAAGATGAAAATATTTTTTTTGTGAATAGTAACTTTTGACTTTTATTTACCGCGGTTAAAGGTAAATAGGGCAATTCAATGTAAAAAGAATATCATAATAATACAAAATTATCTTAACAATTGTCCTAAACTTATTGGATGAGTCATAGGAAACCATGGGAATCCTTGGGTCTATTTTGGGACCCCATGAATCCACTTAAGAGTGATAATGATACTTTATTTTAATTAACTTAAAGTAAAGACAACAATGACATAAACAAATATCTTTTATAAAATTAATTTTTACATAGAGTTATATAAGTTATCTTTTCAACTATAAACATTCTTTGGAAATATAAAAATATTTCCTACATTATGGTATTTGTTTTATATTTTTTAGACATCAAATAAATTAAATTATTTATGACACAATAATGATGCAGTGTTTACCTCATTAATAAATGATTTAAATAAATAAGATTATAAAGATTAAAATAATATCCAAAACCTATCCAATTATTATTGGATGATTTTATTTTGAACATGAGTCATCTTATCTTCGACTTTAATAAGTTTTGGACATTTAGAAACTGAAAATCATTATGTAATAAAATAATATTTTCACACTTTCCTAAAGAGCCCCTCCCCCCTTATAAAAAGCCCTCTCCTCTAACCCATTCCTCATACCTCTCAATCCCCTTGGCTCATAAAAATTATGCCTAAATAAGCTCCCTACACCCCTATACTCCTCCTAGAAGCCTTAACTTAGGCAGAAGACACTTCAACAAACCCTTTTGGTTCAAACCCAAGAGAGTTACCCGATTTAAAGGTAACATCTTCTCTTAAGTTCTTTTGTTTTATTTTACTTCTCCAACCCCTAAAATCTTTTTATTCCATTATTTTATAACAAATACAATATCCTCAATATAATATGTTGTTGTTATGATAAGGATTCAGACTACACTTACACACACCTCCATCTAATGGGTAAAGAACATACTGTTTCTGTGGATGAGAAACTAATGCCTCACGAAACGATGATTGTTTAATTATCTCCTACCACCTCTATTGGTTGAAATTATGATGGAACTGTATTTATATATGATATATATTATGTTTATTATTTTTTTATGCTTCTGTATTTTCCATTTATAGCATACCTTTATGGTTTCCATTATGGGTAAACGTGATAATTTCATTTGAGGAAGTGCAGACTACCGCCCCCTCAAAGTGATATGACTCGTTCATGCCTTATATGGAATGTATAAAGGGTAGAGTTAATGAAATTATATATGATATTATACTGTAATTATAATATAAATATGTATAATTAAGTTTTTATTCCATTACAATATGAAATAGAAATGGAAGTAGCGTTCATGCGTACGTACGACTTACCTTCTTATGAACGATGCATTTCATTTCTTATATCCAAATGTTTTGTGCTATTATAAATACATGTATATACTGGATATATATGATATATATGATATCTAAATCATGAATATCATTATGGATATAATGAACTTTTGATCACATGAACAACTTTTAATTATAAGAAGTCCATTTTTGACTCAAGTACAAAATATCGACAAAATGACCATTATTAACTTAAATGATTACATAATGTTTATAACATGGTAATAATTGATATAAAATAAATCATAAACTTGAAAAAGGTTCATAATCAAGTATAAATTAACTTTAGTTTATTATTCATGAAATTAAAGAACGAACGTATCAAGTCGGACACAAGGTAAGGGACTTCGTCTCAATCTCCTTTCTTTGAGGCATATATTGTTTTATACACGAATTTCTTTTATACGCTATATAAAAACCATTTAATTTTCATTTCATTGAAAGGGAATCTTTTTCTACAAAGCGTTTTATTAAAGGATAAAAAAGAATGTTAATTTTTAACGTAAGTGGTGACAACGACCTTTCCACCGCCGCGTGTATTATTTGATCTTTGACTTTCTTAACAATTCGTAATGTTTTTAAAAGGAAAATAAATAAAATATACTCTTTTATGTATTTTGGTATTGAAAATAGTTTTGATAATATATTTTTTATGTTAATATATTTAAGTTATATATTGTGATTGAAATGTGGAAATGTTTTCTTTCCTTTATATTTGTTGTATGTGTTATAATTTTATAATGGTACTTGGAAATTTGATGGGTGGTTATGTGATAAACCAAATGACAGGTGGTGTTGTGATAAACCAGGATGGGTGGTTACATTATAACCTCCAATTCATTGGGTGTGGAAGTCGGTCGTATGACTATTCCATTTAGTGATATGTGTGGAAGTCGACCGTATGGTTATTCCATTTAAGTATGTTTATTTCCCAAGTTACCTTTATATGTTATGTGTTCTTTATATGGGTTTTATGGTAATATTTTGGTTACAAAAGGGTAAGTAATGATCTTTTATTCACTGAAGAGTATTTACTACTTAATAAAGGTGAAAAGTATTACTTATGATAAAGTATTCATGGTTTACTTGTTGTTTTGAAAAACTAACAGTTTTCCTTCTTTGTGTATCCCTTACTGTACTTTTTATGCTCATCCCAAGTTTTTAAAATTTTTTTCATAGGAAATAAAGTGGAATAGGGTCAAGGATGGGATCAAGGAAAAGTCATGCTATCTAAAACATGGAACTAGACATGACTCTTTTTTTCAAGAATTTTTATTTTGTGAAAAAAATGGAAACTGGGTAGATGTGTCTACATATAATATTCAAGTTTTTATATATATGTTATGACCTAATTATATAAATCTCTAAAACTGAAAGGATCCTCAATGTGAATTATTAACTTAATTCAAGAATATGAAATGTTTAAGGCCGAGTCCTTATAGTTGGTATTAGAGGTCAGTTTAGACAACTTTAGGAGTTAGGGTATTGTTAAATCAATATCCATAAATTAATTTATGTTAATATTGAAATGATATAGCATTTACAGATTACCATGTCGCTTCTCCTAAGATATTTATGTGTTCAAAATGGTTTTCCGTAGAGGAAACAAGGTAGATATGTTGGGACGACATCAGGAGGAAGACAACCTTCAAAATCAGCAACCTGAGATGGTCAGAATCAGAACTGAACAGTTTGTTTCAGTGATGAAACATTTGAATCAGGCTATAAATGGTGGTGGTATCCATGCATGAGATCAGCCAGATCAACCACAGAGGAACAAGTCAGTAGTGTAGCATTTCATGAGGCAACATCCCCCATCATTCAGAGGATCATCTGACCCTGTGCTAGCTAAAGGGTGGATTAAAGCACTGAATAAATTTTTTGATGTCATGGGGTGCTCAGAACATCAAAATGTTAGTTTTTCTATTTACCATTTTGAAGGTGAAGCTGATTAGTGGTGGTCGATGGTGAAAAATATCAGGGATAGTGAGGAGATTGATGCTCTTGTTTGGGATGAATTTAAAGGTATGTTTCTTGAGAAATATTTTCCAAAGGTTATTCATCTTAGGATGGAAAAACAATTCATGGAATTGAGGAAGGAGGATGACTTAGTGGAAGCTTATGAAGTAAATTTCACTCGACTAGAAAGGTATGTTCTAAATTTCATCAGAGATCTTGATATTAAGATAAATCGATTTTACTTAGAACTGAAGCCACGATATCGAAGAGAATTAGCCTCTTGTGAGTTCAATAGTTATGAAAGACTTGTTTGATGTGAGGAGAAGGTGAAAATGGAGTTTTATGATGATTAGGTGTTCTTTGACAAACAACAGAATAAGAGGTCCAGTTGGCTGGAAAAGGGAAAGAATTCATCAAAGAAGCCTGGAGGTAAGAAAAATAAATATCTATCTTGTGAGAAGTGTGGTAAAAAGGATCCTGGAGAATGTTTATCAAAGTCTGGAAAGTTCTTCCAGTGTGGTAAGTTTGGCCATATTTCTTATAACTGTAAGGAATATGATCATGTAGACAATGAAAAGCCAATGGTAAGATGTTTTAAGTGCAATGAAATGGGTCATTATGAAAATGTGTGTCCAACGAAGAACTTAACTGAGGGAAAGAATCCTTACTACAAGAAAAAAGGGGCGGTGAAATCCTTTGCAACTACTTTAGCAAATGTTGGGACATCAAATGAAGTAGTATCGGGTACACTTTTTGTTTGTTCAGATTATGCCAAAGTATTGTTTGATTCAGGGTCTACACATTCTTTCATTTTTGAGAAGTTTTCTAGTAAATTGGGATTTCCATCTCAAGATATGAATCCTGAACTTATGTTAAAAACACCTGGAGGAAATTTTGAGAAAAAAATAAATTATAAGAACCTTCTTGTCCTTGTGTGCAGAAAGAATCTATTTACAAACCTTATTGTTTTGCCTTTAGTAGAGTTTGATGTTATTTTAGGCATGGATTGGCTGTCTGTTTATCATTCTAAGATTGAATTTAGAGCTAAAGAGGTTTCTTTTCAGAAATATTTTCAGTTTGTGTATAAGAATGAACCCTTACTTTTGATAACATATCAGGAAGATGAGAAACTAGTAAAATATGGAAATGAATGTTACCTTGCACATATTGTTGAAAATAAAGGAACTATTAAGATTAATGATGTGCTAGTGGTAAATGAGTACCTTGATGTTTTTCCTGATGAGTTTCCTAGTATTATACATAATCAGAAAGTTGAATTTACTGTTGACTTAGTTCTTGATGCTAAGAAAATTTCAAAACCCTCTTATTGAATGGCTCAAATTGAACTTTTAGAGTTAAAGAAGCAATTGTAGGAGTTATTAGATAAAGGTTTCATTCGACATACCACATCACCATGGGGTGATCTTGTCTTCTTTGTTAAAAATAAAGATGGTTCAATGAGACTTTTCATTGATTATAGAGCATTGAATAACATCACTGTTAAGAACAAGTATCCTTTGACTCATATCAATGATTTGTTTGATCAGCTCCAGGGAGGTCAGTATTTTTCAAAGATTGATTTGAGGTCGGGGTACCATCAGTTGAAAGTAAAGGAAGTAGACATTTCGAAGACCTCGTTTCATACTAGATATGGCCATTATGAATTTTTAGTTATGCCTTTTGGGTTAACCAATGCACCTACTGTATTCATGGATCTTATGAATAGAATTTTACGTGAGTTATTAGATAAGTTTTTGGTTGTGTTCATTGATGATATATTGGTTTATTCTAAAAGTAAAGAGGAGCATGGAAGTCATTTAAGGGTTGTTTTAAAAACCTTAAAAGAAAATAAACTGTATGAAAAATTCAGCAAGTGTGAGTTTTGGTTACAATAAATTTCATTCCTTGGTAACATTGTTTCAAAAAATGGCATAACTATTGATCCTACTAAAATGAAAGTTGTTGAATAACAGCCAAGACCCAAAAATATAACCGATATCTATAGTTTTCTTGGTTTGGAAGGTTATTACTATAGGTTTGTTGAAAAATTTTCACGGTTATCTAGTCCAATGACTAAGTTAACTCGAAAAGGTTTTAAGTTCATTTGGACAAAATAATGTGATGATTGTTTTCAGGAATTGAAAAAAATATTGGTGAATGCTCTAGTTTGGCACTACCTTCTAGAAATGGTAAGTTTGTTATTTACAATGATGCTTCATTGAAAGGACTTGGCTGTGTCCTTATGCAGAATGATTAGGTAATTTCTTATGCTTCATGTTAGTTGAAACCTCATGAGTTAAATTACCCTACACATGATTTGGAATTAGCTGCTGTTGTTTTTTGCTTTAAAAATTTGGAGGCATCATTTGTATGGAGTAAAATGTGAAATATATACTGACCAAAAAAGTTTAAAGTATATATTAACTCAAAAATAATTGAACATGAGATAGAGGAGATGGTTGGAATTAATCAAGGATTATGATTGCACAATCCTTTACCATATGGGAAAATAAAATAAAGTGGCTGATGTTTTGAGTCAAAAAAGTAATTCTTCATTAACCATGCTACGTTTGGAATGAGATCCTATAGTTTTTGATTTGATGAAATTTGGCATAGAAGTTGTTGGTGCAGGAAATTCCTCTATTTTGTTTCAGGTGTCAGTGAGATCATCCCTATCAGACATAATTAAGCAAGTGCAAAAGGGAGATAGTGAGTTGCAGAAAAAGGTAGAGTTGGTTCATAAGGGTAAGTTTCTGATTTTAACTTTGATAATGATTGTGTTTTGAGGTTTAGTAAGAGATTATGCATGCCTTGTGATTCACAGTTGAAGAATGAGTTGTTATGTGAAGCTCATAGTTTCTCATTTTCAGTTCATCCTGACAGTACTAAGATGTAAAGAGATCTTTAGGAGTATTACTAGTGGGATGGAATGAAAAGAGATGTTATTAATTTTACTATGAAGTGTTTGAATTGTCAGCAGGTTAAAGTAGATCAGCAGTTACCGAAAGAGATGCTTCAGTCTTTACCGATGCCATAGTGGAAATGGGAAAATATATCCATGGACTTCGTTGTGGGATTACCAAAGACATGACGAGGTAATAATGCAATCTGGGTTATTATTGATCGATTGACTAAATCTGCTCATTTTCTTCCTATTCGAGATACTTTGTCTCTAGATTAACTTTCTTGGTTGTATGTTAAAGAGATAGTCAGGTTACATGGTGTTCCCCTCTTCAATAATATGAAAATATTTGTTTGGTGAATAGTAACTTTTGACTTTTATTTATCGTGGTTAAAGGTAAATAGGGTAATTCAATGTAAAAAGAATATCATAATAATACAAAAATTACCTTAACACTTGTCCTAACCTTATTGGATGAGTCATGGTCGATCATGAGTATCCTTGGGTCTATTTTGGGACTCCATAGAGCCACTTAAAAGTGATAATGACACTTTATTTTAATTAACTTAAAGTAAAGACAAAAATGACATAAACAAATATCTTTTAGTAAATTAATTTTTACATAGGGTTATATAAGTTATATTTTAGACTATAAATATTATTTGGAAATATAAAAATATTTCCTACATTATGGTATTTTATTTATAATTTTTATACATCAAATAAATTAAATTATTTATGACACAATAATGATGCAGTTTTTACCTCATTAATAAATGATTTAAATAAATAAGATTATAAAGATTAAAATAATATCCAAAACCTATCCAATTATTATTGTATGATTTTATTTTGACCATGAGTCGTCTTATATTCTACTTTAATAAGTTTTGGATATTTAGAAAACGAAAATAATTATGTAATAAAATAATATTTTCACACTTTCCTAAAGAGACCCTCCTCCCCCTTATAAAAATCCCTCACCTCTAACCCATTCCTCACACCTCTCAAGCCCCTTGGGTCATCCAAAATCTGCCTAAATAAGCTCCATACATCCCTCTCCTCCTCCTAGAAGCCTTAACTTAGGCATAAGGAACTTCAACAAATCCTTTTGGTTCAAACCAAAGGGAGTTACCCGATTTAAAGGTAACGTCTTCTCTTAAGTTCTTTTATTTTATTTTACTTCTACAACCCCCTAAAATATTTTTATTCCTTTATTTTATAAAAAAACAGTATAATAAATATAATATGTTGTTTTTATGAGAAGGATTTAAACTACACTTACACACACCTCCATCTAATGGATAAAGAACATACTATTTCTGTGGATGGAAAACTAACGCCTCACGAAACAATGATTGTTAAATTATCTCCTATCGCCTCTATTGGTGGCCATTATGATGGAATTGTATTTATATATGATATGTATTATGTTTATGTTTACTTCATGCTTCTTTATTTTCCATTTATATCATATCTTTATGGTTTCTATTATGGGTAAATGCGATAATTTCATTTGAGGAAGTGCAGACTACTGCCCCTCAAAGTGATATGACTCGTTCATAACTTATGTGGAACATATAAAGGGTAGAGTTAATGAAATTATATATGATATTATAATGTAATTATAATATACTTATTTATCATTAATTTTCCATTACATTACAATACTAAATATAAATAGAAGTAGCGTTCATGTGTACGTACGACTTACCGTCTCCATAAACAGTGCATTTCATTTCTTATATCCAAATGTTATGTAATATTATAAATACATGTATATACTGGATATATATGATATATATGATATCTAAATCATGAATATCATTACGTATATAATTAACTTTTTACCACATGAACAACTTGTAATTATAAGAAGTCCATTTTTGACTCAAGTACCAAATATCGACAAAATGACCATTATTAACTTAAATGATTACATAATGTTTATAAAATGGTAATAATTGATATAAAAGGAATAATAAACTTGAAAAAGGTTCTTAAGCAAGTATAAATTAACTTTTGTTTATTACGAAGGAGATTAAAGAACGAATGGGTCAAGACGGACACGAGGTAATGGACTTTGTCTAAATCTCCTTTCGTTGAGGCATAGATTGTTTTATACACGACTTTATTTTATACACTGTATAAACACCTTTTAATTTTCATTTCATTCAAAGGGAATATTTTTCTACGAAGTTTTTTACTAAATGACAAAAAAAAATGTTAATTTTTAACGTAAGCAGTGACAAAGACCTTTCCGCCGCCGTGAGTATTATTTGATCTTTGGCTTCCTTAACAAGCCGTAATGTTTTTAAAAGGAAAATAAATACGATATACTCTTTTATGTATTTTGGTATTGAAAATAGTTTAGATAATTCATTTTTTAGGTCAATATATTTAAGTGATATATTGTGATTGAAATGTGGAAATGTTTTCTTTCCTTTATATTTTTTGTATGTGTTATGTTTTTATAATTGTACTTGGACATTTGACGGGTGGTTACGTGATAAAAAAATTATGGGTGGTGTCGTGATAAACCAGGATGGGTGGTTACATTATAACCTCCAATGCATTAGGTATGGAAGTCAGATGTATGACTATTCCATTTAGTGATATGTGTGGAAGTCGACCGTATGGTTATTTCATTTAAGTATATTTATCTCCCAAGTTACCTTTATATGTTATGTGTTATTTATATGGATTTTATGGTAATATTTTGGTTACAAAAGGGTAAGCAATGATATTTTATTCAGTGAAGATTATTTACTACTTCATAAAGGTGAAAAGTATTACTTATGATAAAGTATTCATGGTTTAATTGTTGTTTTGAAAAACTAAAAGTTTTCCTTCTTTGTGTATCCCTTACTGAGATTTTTATGATCATCCCAAGTTTTTGAAATGTTTTTCACAGGACATAAAGTGGAATAGGGTAAAGGATGGGATCAAGGAAAAGTCATGCTTTCTAAAACATGGAACTAGACATGACTCTTTTTTTCATGAATTTTTATTTTGTGAAAAAATAGAAACTAGGTATATGTGTCTCCATATAATATTCAAGTTGTTATGTATATGTTATGACCTAATTCTATAAAGCTCTAAAAATGAAAAGATCCTCAATGTGAATTATTAACATAATTCAATAATATGTAATGTTTAAGGCAGAGTCCTTATACAGGCTGTGAAAGGAGCGGGCACGCGGTCCTAGACCGCATGCTGGGGAGGCGGGTGACCTTAGCCGACCATGTGTGCCATGTATTGAACACCCCACAGGCATACAGGTAGAGGGGAAACCGGCCCGCCATGTGAGCTTGGCCAATGGCATGAACCGGGCTGCTGGGAAGCTTGGGCTGGAGAAGAGATGACCCGCCGATGCGGGCCAGACTGACTAGAAAAACCAGGTTGCTGGGTGGTGTGGGATGGTAAAGAATCGAGCCGGATGAAACCGAGTCACTGGGCGACTCGGTGGGCTGGAACCATGGCCAAACCAGGCCAGTTTTAACAAGTCCCAATGGGCCCGACCTGGCCCAGTGGCTAGGCCAAGATGAGCCGACCCATACCCAACCCGTTTAGGTTTGTTGAATTAGGTCGGGTCAGGTAGCCCCCCCCCCATTTATTAAAACCCCAATATCTTTTATATCGGGCATCCGATTGACGCGATGTTTGTGGAATTAGAACCCACATGATGAGGTAGTTATTTTTTTATTCTCTAAATAGGATTTAATGTAATTTAAAATTCAAATAATGTATTGAGGAGTGGATTCTATAGGAATCAAGCGCACTGCGTGCGGGAATCCTACTGCTGATTGTGACCTAAAGACTATTGAAGAGCAGGTCTAAGTGACCCTACATGCCTAGATGATAAGCGACCCTATATGGACCAACTAAAAGTGGCTTTGTATTCACTAGCTACAAGAAGCTCTATGTGAACCAACTACAAGAAGCTCTATGTGAACCAGCTTTAAGCAACTTTGTGTGAACCAACTACAAGCAGCTCTATGTGCACCAGCTATAAGCTGACCTATGTGGACATACTATAAGTGGCCCTGTGTGGACCAACTATGATGGCCTATGTGGGGAGCAGCTCTGTATGACTCGACAGAACCATGGTAGGGAGCGGCTCTATGTGACCCAATAGAACCATGATACTAACCAGGGATGAGTACCTCAACAGTTCAAGGTGTTCATTGTTACGACTAATAATATTTCTTTCCATACTTTCAGTTATACCTGGTGTGAGCTATCTTTTATTTATGGTCTTGTTATTTGGTCTTTCTTTTTGGTCCTTATTTTTTGGTTTGGGATCCCTACTGAGTATTCTGTTACTCACCCCTATATGAGATTTTCCCGCATGTGTCGTGTCCCTTGAAGGTGATTGATGATTTGATGGAGACCTTGGTGGTCCGGGACCAAGTGGTGCTCAGTGAGACAAGATAGACAGACACTTCGATGAATACCTTGGTGATCTGGGACCAGGTGGTTCTTAGTGAGATGGGACAGATGAGCATACTTCTATGGCTACAACTAGCTACCCTCACCTACCCTTCAGGTGGCGTCTTGAGTAGACATACCATGGTAGTTGTACTTTCCTTTTTGGTTTTGGGATTGTATTTTGGATCCTTTGTACTTCAAGTTTGTACTGTACTCTCAGTAGTTGTCTCAGTGACAGTTGTAGTTTACATTGTGTTTACTTTCCACAGTTTGATCTTTGTGCGTGTGTATAGGTTTTATGGAAAATTCCTTCCCTTTTTGGGATATTCCTACTCGGTGCTAGTCGCCAGCCCCTAACCTATGGAAGGCGGGATTGGGGTAGTCACGGCGTGGGCCCCGGGGGATAGTTCCTGACATAATCAATGAATATTCGGGATTAAAACTTGATACCTTGTAATAGGTATATAGTTAAGTACATTTTGGGTGTGGATCTAGGATACCTAGGATTAACTCTATAGATCCTCCAAATAAATTGGGTAAAAGAAACATGTTCATTTGATTGAAATTAGGTTGGTAATAGATATATTTTTATAATCTTGATGATTCTCATTATTGACTTAATTTTATTACATTGCATCTTTATTTCACCAATGTTATTATTTCTATCAGATAGTGCATCTCATTTGATTTATTTTTATTTCCATTGAAAATAAACTACATAATTAAATTTTATATTGATATAATTTTATTAATAAAAAATTATAATAACTAATAAATAATATATTTGAGTGACATGAAAAATTTGAGTCTAGTTTGTGACTATAATTAAAACCCCCCAGGTAGTGATGTATCTACTATATCAATTGTTTTCATCGATGGGTGGAATTTTATTTTGAGGGTGGTGATTATGTCTATATTGGAGAGTTATATATGAAAACTAGTTATGTAAGAACTATATTTCTATATCTAGGTAGAATCATAGACTATTTTTCTAGAGTAATTTTGGATGATAGATAGAAACATCAGCCAGTATGTCCTACTGTCATTGGAAAGTGCCTAGATGTATTTACCAAGGACTTATCTTGGTTACCACCCAAGGGATAGGTTGAGTTTATGATTTTTTTTCTTACCAGGTGTAGAGAATATATCTATTCTACCATATAATATGGATCCTATAGAGCTATGAGAGAAGAAGTCTTAATTTAACGACTTAGAGGTGAAGGGGTTCATATGAATGGTCATGCCCCCTTAGGGTTCCTTAGTTTTTCTATAAAAATTAAAATGGATAATTGAGAATATGTGTGAACTATTGGAGGTTATTATAAGTGATATAAATGAACTTAAATACACTTATATGTATTGAAGGAATATATGATCAACTTAGAGGTGCTAAAGTTTTCTCTAAGACCGATTTTATATCAAGTTATCATCAGTTTATGGTGAGGTATTTTGATATACCACATACTTTTTTTAGGAGTATGTATGTATTTCATGGGTATCTAGTTATGTCATTCAGTTTGAAAAATACAGTGGTAGTGTTAATGGATGAGATGAATTGGGACTTCTATCCTTATTTAGATAATTTTGTAGCCATATTTTTCAGTCATATCATCATGTATTCCCAGTTGAGGGAGGAACATGCTAGATATATGGAGATAATTTTGAGAAAACTTAAGGGAGAATCAACTATATGCCATGATCTAAAAGTGTATGTTTTAGATTGATAATGCACACTTCATGGGGAAAATTATATTAGTAGATAACATATTTTTTGAACTTGAGAAGTTCGATGTTATAGTTTATTTAGAGAGGCCAAAGAATGTTTTTGATATCCAATTTTTTTTTGGGAATTTCTAGTTATTACCAGAGGGTTAACCAAGATTCTTCTTGATTGGAAGCGCTACGAAGGCCTTAACCAAGAATTTGGTATGGTTAATTTTCTTAGATGTTCATGAGATCTCCTTCTAATATCTTAATGGGATATTGACAAAAACACCAATCTTAACCATAAATGAGCTGGGTAATGAGTATGGATTATATTGTGATGTATCAGAAGTCAATATTTGAATAGTTCTAGTCCATGATGGTTATGTGGTTTCTTATGGGTCCATAAAGTTAAGGAAAAATAAGAGAAACTTCCCAAATCCTTTCCTAGATTTTGAAATAGTGATTCTTTTCATGAGGTGTTATTGGTATTATGTTTAGGGTGAGATATTTTTGGAATACACTAAAAAGTGTTTGAAATATATTTAATCACAAAGTGAAATGAACCATCGATAGCAAAGAAGGTTTGAGTACCTATAGCCCTTTAACTTTGACTTAATGTATATCCTCAGTAAGAGGAACATTTTTTCTAATGTATTGTATTGGAAGGATCAAGCTTAGGTAGTACATGATTCAAGCATCAAGTGGAAGATGGTTTCCCACTTTGAAGAGACATGAATTTATGTTCAAAAGTATCATGGACAAGTGACACTTATGTCTTTATCTATTAGTTATTCACTCCTCAGTAGTATTATGAGAGTAAACTATAGGATTCATACAATTTATTCATGAGAGACATGATAAAACTTTTATAACTTTATATTTTATAAAATGTTGGTTATTTTTTATTCATGTATCCTTTATAAAGTGCCTCTCATGGGATTTATGTATTTATGAAAATTACTAATTGGATATTTTAAAATGTTTCTTAAAAAATTATATGTGTTCAACATACCCTTTTTGGTTTTAAATATATTTAAAATTATTTAAACACTTGGCATGGACTTAGGTTTCATGCCAAGTGTTTTTCAACTCACCTGATTGACTTTCATAAAGGGATGTGATTTTTTTAAAAGTGTATTTAATGCTGGTTTCATTTTAAAAATGGTGTATTATTTTAAATATGAATTTGTATAAATGGTTGAATTTTTAATGGGATTTCAAGTGTGATTTTATAAATAGTTTTCAAAGGAATTTGGTGTTAGCTTCTAAGGGGATGAGTCTCAAACAAAAAAATTCAATAATAACTATCATTAAAATGTTAAGTTCCCCTTATTTGAAAGTCACCTTTTTGTGTATATATTTTGTTAAATATTAATATCACTGAATCAAATACAATGGATATGAATAAAGAATGAATGGATGCCAATCGTCTGACAAAAGAGTATAGAGATAGCGTGAAAGAGTTCATCAAGTTTGAAAAATATCATGAATATGACTCTTCTCAAATCCCTTTTCCATGTTTATGATATTGTTATTCAAGAAAAATTAGTCCATAGGAGTTGGAAGAACACTTGATCTTTCATGGAATAGATCAAAGTTTTAAATACTGGAATAAACATGAGGAAAAATCGAATCTAGCTATTGGCTAGGATAACATTGTGTTTTATGGATCATCTAATATGATTAAAAGTGTGGAAAATGAAAAAGACTGTATCGAGGATGTGATTACAAATGTAAATTATGATGAAGATCATATTGAGGAAATGACAAGGATAGTTGAAGATGAACTTCATGATTACCCAAAATTGTTTGAGAAGTTAAAGAGTTGTGCAAAGATGTCATTGTATGCTAGTTTCACTAAATATACAACATCGTCATCCATACTAAAGATGTATAATTTTAAATCAGGAAATGGATGGAGTGAATATAGTTTTATGAAATTACTTTATCTCTTGAATGTCTTGATCCCATAAGATAATGAGCTTTTGAGATGAATATATGACGCTAAATGAATGCTACACTCGATGGGTATGATCTCTGGAAGAATAAATGCCATCCCAAAAGATGGATATAAAATACACATAATCAAAAGCAATAGTATGGTTTCAGGACCATATTTTTAAGGAGTTATATGAAAATACAGATTCAATTTTATAATGAATTCGATGGCTAGCCAGAGGACCAAGTGTGTAAGTATTATCTTACAATTCTTATGTAATTAAGGGTTAAAAATTCTATACAAACGAGTATGATGAAGACAATACCATGAAAAATAGTGGAGTTACACTCATAGATGAAGTGATGTATGTTTATATTACTAAGGATATAAATAAAATTTACATAAATATGTCATAATTTTTCATCATGAAACAAATATGAGAGTTGTATTATATAACATTTCAAGTGATGATTTTCAATGCAAGTGGGTTGGTAATAGAAGTGTTGTTAAAATAGATGAATTGGGATTCATGAAAGTTGATTTTAGTAAGGAAGGGTACAAAGACAAACTTTTTATAATGGAATCATAGGTAGTACAAGTATTTTATGTTCCAGATCCCACAAACCAAAATTGGTCAATTGTTCTGTTATCGACCAAAACCACTAAAGGGTCAGATAAAAATTCAACTGAGGATGACCCTTTATTTAGGATGTTGCAATCATTTCGCAGTGGTTCCAATGTAAACAGTGTTTTTTATGTTAGAGGAGACCACAATGAAGGGATTTGGATCGTCGATAGAGGGTTCAAATCCCTTCAGCCTTTAAAAAATAAAAATAGGGTTTAATAACCAGGTTACATTTTTTGTACTATACATCATGTTACCTCATGTTATTATCTATTTTCTACTTCATTTATGTACTCTAAATTAAATGTTAAAACACTTCTATAGATAATGACTTACACATGTTCTAGTGCTCCCAATCTCAAGGAATAATAGGTCTCTCAACCTATTACCAATTGTAGTGTAGAGGAATGACCTTCTGTATGTGATGGTGCTCCCATTCCTAAGGAAAAATAGGTTTCTCAACCTACTACTTCTCGTAGTGAAGAGGTAAAATGACCATATGAATATACCAATTCTACCGCTCTAGAGGAACATATTGATGACGTTGATTATGGGGAAATGGTAGGCAATGAAGGACCAACGACGCATAAAAATAGGAGTGCCTTCATTTGACAGTGTTAGAAAAAATCATCAAGGAGAAAGCCAAAGACATTGAATATGAGGTCAGATAGCATGTGTGGTTCTAGTATGTTAACCCCAAAAGGCAATGTTCATAAGTTATATTAGAATTTTTCACTCAGAAACGCGTGCCGATTGATGTAGATTCGTGGTACCATGTTGGGCCCAGGCTTAAGACACTGATGTGGGAAGAGATTAAAGTAACATTATTATATCATTTCTTTATTTTACTAAAAAAACAAAATAATGAAACATTGAATTACTCTTCATCATCCATTGCAGAGTGTATTTATAGTAGATTAATCCCATAAGAAATATGTATTAATGCTTGTTGGAAGGATTCATAGAGGATTTCACACAATTATAACAAGTCATCATCTTAAAGATGTTGAAGGGAAAATAAAACCACACCCACCACTTATCCATACACACTTAATAACCCAAGAATCATGGGATATGTTTACTAGACATCGTACATATGTGAATTTTCAGGTACATTGTAGCTAGTAATATTTTGTTTGATGATATTTGTATTCATCACTTTTATTTACAATTTTTTATTATGAAACAAAAATTGAGTGTTGGAAATAAGGAATGAGAAAAAAATAATATACCCCTACCATAAAGCAAGGATGGGGTATGCTTCACTTGAAAAAATGGTACGTATTTTAAATCTACTGTAATACTTTTATGTGACATGAAACAATACCATATTTATGTTCATATGTTTATATTCAAATTAATGACTCCAAATCCAAATCCACTTCTATCCCACACCATGTTCTATGGAAGGAGGAAAATGTAAATAAATACAGGATACTAATAGATGAAAAAAAACAAGAAGTGTGGGAAACATGTGTAAGTATTACATAATAAAAAATTATTTTGTTTTAAATCCCTATTACATAATAACAATCACTTATTTTCCTATATTTTCTATCTGATATAGTCATAGGAATTAGTAACACCTGTACTAGATGAACACATACTATCGGTGGCCTTGAAGTAGCCAGAATAGTATAGCTGCATCAGAGGTTCAAGTTTTGGGGTGACACCCCAGAAATATTTTGATAAAAAAAACAAGAGAAGGATCAAAGTGAATTAATAAAATAGATAAGAGAAAGAATATATACCCTTGAAGACTAATTACAATGGTAGAGAGAGATGACATAAAATTTAATGGGGGGAGGCAAAGAGAAGAAGAAAATCAAAAATATCCACCACGTAGAGGCCCCATGCCACCCCCACTAGCTATGAGGATATATATTCCCCTCAAAGAGATGTCTTAGATAGAGTAATCGATATTCTAATAAATGTTTCTATGAAATATGAATCAGACAGACACTTATACCTTTCATGTACTGATATTATACAAGGTGATAATGACTGTGATTTATATCTTGCAACACCCACCCATCGCCTTGTAGTGAGGGATACATCGTTAAATATTCAAAACAACACGATACACAACAGACCACTTCCAACAGGTCATGTGTGAGTTTCGATTAGCATAACCCATGATCCAAGCACAAAGATAACTATTCCAATTGATGAGGAATATATTCATATGGTTGAAAAAGATGTTGGAATATTCATCACATGACTGTCACATCTTGTAAAATAACATGTCGATAAGGAAGTATTCATTTCCAATTTACTTTTCAAGATAAACCTTTAAAAATTAATGAAAAAAGGTCTAAATTGATGAATGTTACTATATATGGATAAAGAGAAGGGGATGAAATAAAAGACCACCTCAAAACCATCTAAAGGATCGACCAAATGATCCAATATATCTACCGAAAGGACTATTACCCCACCCGTTCTATATCCTCATTTACTATTGTAACGCCCAGACCCCAGTTACCCAGAGTCGGTGCATTATTTCGTAATATTGGCATGATCACAAAAGATCAAGTCTCAAAAGACCGATTAGTTTAGTAGCCTTGGAAACACTAGATACATTCATAAGTCTTACATTACATCATAAATTAAAACAAAACTACAAAAACATCTTGTCTTCATATCCCCTCATACTATCCCTGTAGGTCATTCATAATATACTTCTTCACATCCTGGAAAAATTAAAACATTGAAAGAGGTGAGATCAGATGCTCAGTAAGGATAACAATATAGAGAAAGCTTTCATAAATAAACATAAACATTTAAGGCAATGTATAACTAAAATAAAATCCTTTTAAACTTGAACTTCAACATAATATGGCAAAAGTAAAATGAGATAATTCCATTTACTTATTCACATGGATATTCTACTAGTCGAATAATCACATGAAATATCAATAACCACTTTCATAATGATGGAATGCATAATGCCAGACTATCATAACCACATAGCCAAGGCCTCGTGCCAAGACTACAAATAAGATTTTGTCAATGCCTCGTGCCAAGACACTAGTTTGTCTCATGAGACCTACCGATGCATCGAGGAGCTATAGCAGGCTCCACCCATCACTTATTAAGTCCAATTCATTCCTCATATGAATAGGTTTAAACATATCATAAACCATAACATAATCGTATCACATAAAACATGCATAAAGGAAACATAAAATTTCCTCATTTCAATCACAATATATCAATACAACACATTGATATAATAAAAAAATTATCAAAACCATTTTCAATACCAAAATAAAAGAAAATTAAATCTTGGTATTTATTTTTCATTTAAAAAAAAGTTATGGCTTGTAGAGGAAGCCGAAACACAAATAATGGTCACGATGGAGGAGAAGTCGTTGTCGCCGCATACGTAAGACAAAAAAATTCCTTTTTTAATTTAGTAAAACTCTTCGTACAAAAATATTCCTTTTGAATAAAAGTAAAAGTCAAAGAGGTTTATACACCGTCTAAAAGAAAGTCTTGTATTAAAACAAAATATGACTCAATGAAAGAAGATTGAGACGAAGTCCCTTAAAAAGATCATTTTTTAAAATAAAATAGATCTATTATGTGTATTAAATATAATTATGCATAAATAAAGTAAAAATACAAGATAGATCATAATAATATCATGGCATAATTTGAAAGTAGGAGATTAACCCAAAGAACGGAAATTGGGTTAAGAAGTTCCCTTACCTCGTGTCCGACTTGACTCGATCATTCTTTAATCTCCTGAATAATAAACTAGAGTTAATTTCTATTTTCTTAAGAACCTTTTTCATGTTCATTATTCCTTTTATATCACTTATTACCATGTTATGAACATTATGTAATTATTTAAGTTAATAACGGTCATTTTGTCGATCTTTGGTACTTGAGTCAAAAATAAACTTCTTATAATTACAAGTTGTTCATGTGATGAAATATCCATTATATCCAGAATTATATTCATGATGTAGATATCATATATATCCAGTATATACATGAATTTATAATATTACATAACATTTAGAGGTAAGAAATGAAATGCACCGTTCATGGAGACGGTAAGCCGTACGTACGCATGAACGCTACTTTCATTTCTATTTCATATTTAATGGAATGAAATTATAATTATATAAAGGTATACTATAATTCCAGTATAATATAATGTATAATAAAATTTACTCCATCCTTTATACATCCCACATATGGCATTAACGATTCAAATCACTTTGAGGGGGCGATAGTCCGCACTTCCTAAAATGAAATTATCGCGTTTACCCATAATGGAAATCATAAAGTTATGACATAAATGAAAAATACAGAATCATAAGGAAAACAAAAACATAATATATATCATATATAAAAATAGTTTCATCATAATGGCCACCATGAGAGGTGTTAAAAGAAGATTGAACAATCATCGTTTCGTGAGGCAGTAATTCACCACCCACAAAAACAGTATGTTCTTTAACCATTAGACGAAAGTGTGTGTAAGTGTAAATAAAATCCTTCTCATAAAAATATACAAGTATATTGATGATATTGGTGTTGTTAAAAAATAAAGTAATAAAAAGATTTTAGGGGGTTGGAGAAGAAAAATAAAACAAAAGAACACAAGAGAAGACATTACCTTAAAATCAGGTAACTCTTTTTGATTTGAGCCAAAGGCTTCCTTGGGAAGACTTGGGCCCAAAGTGATGCTTATAGGAGTAATAGAGGGAAGTTGGGAGAGTATTTGGGCAGAGGTTGGCCGATCCAAATGGCTTGAAGGTGTGAATAATGTGGTAGAGGTGGGGGCATTTTATAAGAGGAGAGGAGGGGCACTCTTGGAATGTCATGAAATGTTACATTATTATGAAGTGCTTTTCGGATTTCAAAGGTCCCACAATGATATATTTCTAGGATAAGGTGATAAGGGTTATAAATATACCCATCCAATAGGTTTTAGACAAGTTTAAGTCTTATATTTTACATTATCTTTTCATTTTATTTAAATTGTTAATTAATGAGGTAATCGCTGCATCATCATGGTGTCATAAAAAATTTAATTTATTTAATGTCTAAAAATTATAAAAAATTACCATGATGTAGGAAATATTTTTATCTTTCCAATGAATATTTATAGTCAAAAAGTTAACTTATATAACCCCATGTAATAATTGTTTTAGTAAAACAACACATGTTTGTGACAATTTTATTTTTTACTTTAAATAAAAAGTTATTAATATCATTTTCTTACCCAAGTGGATCCATGGGGTCCCCAAGTTGACCCATGGATTTTCTTGGTCGTCCATGACTCATACAATAAGGGTAGGAAAAGTGTAAAGGTATTTTCATATTTTTATAATATCATTTTTACCTTAAATTTCACTAATTACCTTTAATCGCGATTAATAAAACTTAAAAGTTACTATTCACCAAAAAATTATTTTAATCCCATTGAACCTCATTTTACATCATAATGACAACCATGTATGTCGGATTTTTTAAATTCAATTCATAGAAGCGGTAAAGTTTCATTTAAAAGAAAAATCAGTTTTTTAACTACCACTTAGTGGTTTCACTATTCATCAAAAATTGAAGTTTTTCAGAATAATGCCAAAATTTCACCCTAAGATATAATTGATATTCCGAATTAAAAAATGATGTCTATTTTAAAAAATTACAAACATATAAGTTTCATTAATTAATTTTATAATTAATTCCCGCTGTCACAACAAATAGCGTGTTTTTAAGAAACAATATATCAAAAGATTGACAATTGTTTATGTCCAATTTCAAAGTGAAATTAATTCTAATGACCACCATTGGATAAAATGGTAAAAATATATTCTAATTATACTTTAAAAACACTAAATATTATAATTTATCACTATAAATTATTTTGATTAAAAAAGTTGTTTTTAAGTATTTTTCACTATTCATAAAAAATTGGTATTTCTCAAAAAATTACAAAAAATTAAACTTAGGATAATTTCGATATTCTGAATACAAAAATGAAGTCCATTTTGAAATATAAAATTTATATAATTTCAAAAAGTGGGTATTACTATTCATAATGGCTACTTTGATTGGTCGCGGTGTGTTAGAACTCGAGGTTGCGTACAACACACGCTGCTCTATTATTCAAAGAGAAGCGCACCATGGAAGCTTGGGGTGTTACATTCTCCCCTCCTTCAATAAATTGTGTCCTCGCAATTTGAAATTTTTCTTTGAATATAAAAGGTTGAAAATAGAAAATACCTTTGTGGAAAACCCACATCAGAAATAAGGTTAATAAAAATATAACTTTAAAAGAAAGAAAGAGAAGTACAAAGGTCACCCGAGATAGCCAATACTAGGATTCTATGAAAACATGGATATGGAGGAAAAACAAACCATCAAGGTCTGATGGAGAGTTTTATAAAACAGGATTAGGAGAAAGTTTAACTACAAGAAAATCAAAAACTTGTGATTGGTTAAACGATCATTGATTCCCCAGTAGGAAAAGTTAACCGACAACGTTTTTGTTTTAAGTTACCTTTCATAAAGTTGAGGAATTTATTTAGGAGATTTACTAAGAACATAAGGAAATATACATACTTGTCATGTAGACTTTCATTCTTTAATAAATTTTCACCACAAACCCATCTTTCACTCAAAAAGATAATAGAACTCAAAAATATTTTATTTATCCTAATATTATAAGGTTCCAAATATTAACACATACCATTTAGATTAGGAAAACTATTTTGTAATAACCAGAGACTTCCTGTAGGCTAGTGGTAGGTAATAAAGGCCTATCACACTATGGTTGTGGGTTCGATTCCTACATCTTTTTCTGACGCGACGGGTTATCCCCCGACCTGCAGGTTGTCCTTTTCCTAAAACTATAGTATTATAATATTCCAAAAATAATCTTTATAAATGTTTTAAACTTAAACAATACTACCCAAAGTTCAACTTAATCCATTCCAACCTTTATAGTTATCCAAAATACCTCTGTCCATACTTTTTCTAAAAGGTCTCTAAATTCCAAAATCAATTGTATCATCATATTCCTCAAACAAAGTAAAGTTTCTCTTATTGTCACATAAAAAAATATGATTACCTTAATCATATTAAAACCTTAATGAAAACAACAAGTACTGGAGTACAATCCTTATATATATCACATTATTCTTATAACCAGAATATAATCCTTGAGTCCAAAAGCACCAATACATTAATTATTCCACTTCAACTGTAGTAAAAACATAAGATTGTCCTTGATCCCTTGTCCTTTTCTGAGGTAAGTTTCCCTAACGCTTAGGACATTCATTTTCATAATGCCCCATTTACCTACAATTGTAGCATTCAACATTGATAGCCTCTTTCTTTCCCTTGCAATCACGAGCCTGGTGACCCTTTTCTCCACATTTATAACAAACTCCCATTCCTTTTAGGCAAGTACCGGGGTGATTCTTCCCAAAATTATCACATAATGGAAAATCCTTTTTCCCTTTTTCCCTTTATCTGTCTCTTGTTCCGCCATTCTCTTCTTCTCTTGCTTTACTTTATTGTCATAAGATTTAGAGAATTCCTTTTCTCTCTTGATAGCACATGAGACAATATCTTCGTATGACGATAAGGTTTGTGAGACTAATGCTCGATGGAGAAATGGTTTTAACCCATCAAAGAAATGATCAATCTTACTTCTTGGGTTACGTATATAATCTGCAGCATGTCTTTCTAACCTTGTAAAGTTGGCCTCATACTTTGCGACATTCTCATCCTCCTTTTGTCTCAGACTCAGAAATTGCCTTTCCATATCTGCTCGATGGTCATGAGGAAAGTATTTTTCTAAGAAAAGATCTTTTAAATACCTCCATTCCATATTCGATACTTCATCATCTTCCTTTTTATTTTGAATCAATGACCACCATTGATCAGCATCTCCAGTGAGGCGGTAAACTGCCATGATAACCTTTTCCCTTTCACTACTCCCTAAGGCATGGAATATTTTCTCTAAGGAATTTATCCATTGCTCAGCTACTAAGGGATTAGTACTCCCATTGAATATTGGTGGTTGTTGCCTCATGAAGCGTTCTAACATTGATCCTCCACGTTGCGGATCAGGGTGCTCCATACGAGTAAGGTTATTATTCATAACCTGAGTGAGTTGTCCCAGTATGGTGATAAGTTGATCAGCACTAGTTGTATCACCAGCTCCACTATAATTATCTTGAGCAGGAGGGAAATCCCTACATGGAGTGCATGAATTGATATGGTTTCCATTCCTTCCACTAGGTGCCATTTCTAAACAATGGCATAAACTAGATTAGTTTATGAATCAAAATACATAATTACATACTTGTAAAACACTTAACATAAATTGAACAATTTATGGAGATAATCTATAATCATAATTTTTTTTTCTTTGAGGAAGTATATACTCATAAACCCTTCATAATGGGTTGTAAAGAAAATGAGAATTATCATAAGCATATCCCCCGGGAGTGTCGTAAGAAAGAGTCCAGCAAGGTCCATTGTCGTGCACCAGTTCCCGTTCGGGTCTAGCTCAAAGAGGTGTTTTTGGGTTTTACCCCTAGGTACATCTGTGCCAGAGCTGCCTCTACCTGCTCGTATCCAGACAGGGATGTATTTCTCGGAAAGCTCCCAAAATCTCTATAATACCAAAATTCTAGGAAGTTCTTCTATACTAATCCTCAAAGTCTATCTTAGGGATATGTGCTCTAATCAGAGTTTATCTAAATCTAGCTTCTAAGGTTAGTACTAAACTGCCTCTGATACTAACTGTAACGCCCTGAACCCAGTTACCCAGAGTCGGTGCATTATTTCGTAACATTGGCATGATCACAAAAGATCAAGTCTTGAACGACCGATTAGTTTAGTATCCTTGGAAACACTAGATACATTCATAAGTCTTACATTACATCATAAATTAAAACAAAACTACAACAACATCTTGTCTTCATATCCCCTTATACTATCCCTGCAGGTCATTGATAATATACTTCTTTACATCCTGGAAAAATTAAAACATTGAAAGAGGTGAGCTCAGATGCTCAGTAAGGATAACAATATAGCGGAAGATTTCATAAATAAACATAAACATTTAAGGAAATGTATAACTAAAACAAAAGCCTTTTAAACTTGAACTTTAACATAATATGGCAAAAGTAAAATGAGATAATGCCATTTACTTATTCACATGGATATTCTACTGGTCGAATAATCACATGCAATATCAATAACCACTTTCATAATGATGGAATGCATAATTCCAGACTATCATAACCACGTAGCCAAGGCCTCGTGCCAAGACTACAAATAAGATTTTTTCAAGGCCTTATGCCAAGACACTAGTTTGTCTCATGAGACCTACCGATGCATCAAGGAGCTATAGCGGGCTCCACCCGTCACTTATTAAGTCCAATGCATTCCTTATATGAACAGGTTTAAACATATCATAAACCATAACATAATCGTATCACATAAAACATGCATAAAGGAAACATAAAATTTCCTCATTTCAATCAAAAGATATTAATACAACACATTGATATAATAAAAACATTATCAAAACCATTTTCAATACCAAAATAAAAGAAAATTAAATCTTGGTATTTATTTTTCATTTAAAAATAATTATGGCTTTTAGAGGAAGCCGAAACACAAATAATGGTCACGGCGGCGGAGAAGTCATTTTCACCACATACGTAAGACAAAAACATTCCTTTTGTCGATTAGTAAAACTCTTAGTACAAAAAGATTTCTTTTGAATAAAATTAAAAGTCAAAGGGGTTTATACACCATATAAAAGAAAGTCTTATATTAAAACAAAATATGCCTCAATGAAAGAAGATTGAGATGAAGTCCCTTACAAAGATAATTTTTTTAAATAAAATAGATATATTATGTGTATTAACTATAAGTACACATAAATAAAGTACAAATAAAAGATAGGTCATAATAATATCATGGCATAATTTGAAAGTGGGAGATTAACCCAAAGAACGGAAATTGGGTTAAGAAGTTCCCTTACCTCGTGTCCGACTTGACTCGATCGTTCTTTAATATCCTGAATAATAAACTAGAGTTAATTTATACTTGCTTAAGAACCTTTTTCATGTTCATTATTCCTTTTATATCACTTATTACCCTGTTATGATCATTATGTAATTATGTAAGTTAATAACGGTCATTTTGTCGATCTTTGGTACTTGATTAAAAAATAAAATTCTTATAATTACAAGTTGTTCATGGGGTGAAATATCCATTATATCCAGAATTATATTCATGATTTAGATATCATATATATACAGTATATACATGAATTTATAATATTACATAACATTTAGATAAGAAATGAAATGCACAGTTCATGGAGACGGTAAGCCGTACGTACGCATGAACGCTACTTTCATTTCTATTTCGTATTTAATGGAATGAAATTATAATTATATAAAGGTATAATATAATTCCAGTATAATATAATGTATAATACAATTTACTCCATCCTTTATACATCCCACATATGGCATTAACGATTCAAATCACTTTGAGGGGGCGGTAGTCCGCACTTCCTAAAATGAAATTATCGTGTTCACCCATAATGGAAATCATAAAGGTATGAAATAAATGAAAAATAAAGAATAATAAAGAAAAAAAACATAATATATATCATATATAAAAATATTGTCATCATAATGGCCACCATGAGAGGTGTTAAAAGAAGATTGAACAATCATTGTTTCGTGAGGCAGTAATTCACAACCCACAGAAATAGTATGTTCTTTAACCATTAGACGAAAGTGTGTGTAAGTGTAAATAAAATCCTTCTCATAAAAACATATAAGTATATTTAGGATACTGGTTTTGTTAAAAAATAAAGTAATAAAAATATTTTAGGGGGTTGGAGAAGCAAAATAAAACAAAAGAACACAAGAGAAGACATTACCTTAAAATCGGGTAACTCTTTTTGATTTGAGCCAAAGGCTTCCTTGGGAAGACTTCTGGACAATGTGATGTTTCTAGTAGTAAGAGAGGGAAGTTGGGAGAGTATTTGGGCAGTGGTTGGCCGAGCCAAATGGCTTGAATGTGTGAATAAGTTGGTAGAGGTGGGGGAATTTTATAAGAGGAGAGGAGGGGCACTCTTGGAATGTCATGAAATGTTACATTATTATGAAGTGATTTTCGGATTTCAAAGGTCCCACAATGATATATTTAGAGGATAAGGTGATAATGGTTCTAAATATACCCATAAAATAGGTTTTAGACAAGTGTAAGTCTTATATTTTACATTATCTTTTCATTTTATTTAAATCGTTAATTAATGAGGTAATCGCTGCATCATCATGGTGTCATAAAAAATTTAATTTATTTAATGTCTAAAAATTATAAAAAAATTACCATGATGTAGGAAATATTTTTATATTTCCAATTAATATTAATGGTCAAAAATTTAACTTATATAACCCTATGTAATAATTGTTTTAGTAAAACAACACATGTTTGTGACAATTTTATTTTTACTTTAAATAAAAAGTTATTAATGTCATTTTCTTGCCCAAGTGGATCCATGGGGTCACCAAGTTGACCCATGGATTTCTTTGGTCTTCCATGACTCATCCAATAAGGTTAGGACAAGTGTTAAGGTATTTTCATATTTTTATAATATCATTTTTACCTTAAATTTCACTAATTACCTTTAATCGCGATTAATAAAACTTAAAAGTTACTATTCACCAAAAAATTATTTTAATCTCATTGAACCTAATTTTACATCCTAATGACAACCATGTATGTCAGATTTTTTAAATTCAATTCATAGAAGCGGTAAAGTTGCATTTAAACGAAAAATCAGTTTTTTAACTACCACTTAGTGGTTTCACTATTCATCAAAAATTGAAGTTTTTCAGAACAATGCCAAAATTTCACACTAAGCTATAATTGATATTTCGAATTCAAAAATGATGTATATTTTAAAAAATTACAAACATATAATTTGCATTAATTAATTTTATAATTAATTCCCGCTGTCACAACAAATAGCGTGTTTTTAAGAAACAATATATATCAAAAGATTGACAATTGTTTATGTCCAATTTCAAAGTAAAATTAATTATAATGACCACCATTGGATAAAATGGTAAAAATATATTCTAATTATACTGTAAAACCACTCAATAGTATAATTTATCACTATAAATTATTTTTATTAAAAAATTTGTTTTTAAGTATTTTTCACTATTCATACAAAATTGGAATTTCTCAGAAAATTACAAAAAATTCAACTTAAGATAATTTTGATATTCCAAATACAAAAATGAAGTCTATTTTGAAATATAATATTTATATAATTTCAAAAAGTGGGTATTACTATTCATAACAGCTACTTTGATTGGTCGCGGTGTGTTAGAACTCGAGGTTGCGTACAACACACGCTGCTCTATTATTCAAAGAGAAGTGTACCATGGAAGCTTGGGGTGTTACAACTATCATTGAAGGTTCATGTGGATACAAAATTAAAATATGGTCATAATCACATAGTTGGTTTTGAAGAAAATATTTACGGAGAGAAAGATCAAGAATTCATTGGCATTGAGAGTTTAAGCAAAACCCTCGACTATAATTGGCTAGGCGACTCAGTTATAAATGTATACATGAGGTATGTTTTCGTGATTTTATTTTCCAAAATCTGATATAGTGTGTTAATTATGAAAAAATACATTTCATATTTTTTGAAGATTTATATATAAAAAACAATTTAAGGAATTTACCATGAAAAAAATTCAGACTCATTAGTCCTCACATATCCTTTATAGAACAAACGGAAATAAATAGTAAACAAGAAGAAGAATAAAATAGTGGAAGGTCTGATAAAATAATTTCAAAGAAAACTTTCAGATGATATACTCTATTTAATACCAAATATGCAGGGGTAAAACTCTACAATTTAATCATATCTAATATATTTTCATTTCTTTCATTACTTATTTCTTTTTGTGTTTTTAGGCAGCATTGGATGCTTATTGCAGTAAATTTGGATACTCCAAAGATTTATTTCATGGATTCAATGCATGGATATCCAAAAAACCATCCACACATGATGGAGTTTTTCAATTTTTAATACACTAAATCCAACATTTTAGAACTAAACATCAAGTTATATAATTTATATTATCTTTTAATGAGGATTCTGTCATGATAGGGAAGTGCATCACTATTATGAAAAACAAGGAATGAGGCTAGGGGATAAGCATAAGGATGAAGACAATTTATTTTACTAGATAAGTATCAGGGTATATATAATAATATTTCACTATACAAACACATATAAAAACAAATTACTTATTCTACTTAATGTTTCTGTAGTCTCCGAAACAAACCAATGGAAAAGAGTACAACCAATATGTTTGTAAATTTATGAGAGAGATCATATTCCATGAACAAACTAGAATCCATGAAGAGGTATTTTTGAATATAATTACTATTTAATTTAAAATATTTATTAATCCTTTGTGTATTTATATTTTTCTAGTACTACTATGACTGTTGAAAAAACTCAAATTCATAAGATGATATAGATGTACTTAGAAATGAATGGGTAGCGTATATGATGGAAGAATGTACAAAAATAAAAAAAATATGTGACTTACATAGAAGTAGTATATTGTTTCATATTTATGTTTAATTTACTTCTTTTTAGTATTAATCACTTAAGAATTTTTTTCTTATATAGGTGGATTATTTTGTTCGAGTTGGGGTGGCTTGTTTGAAAATGATCATGCTTGTGAGAGATTGAACTTCGAGGCTGCAACTAAAAATTCAATGAGAAGGTAAAGTTTTTTTAATATACTATATTTTTATTTATAATATTATTTTTTCTCTAATGCATTAAAATAATCTAAATTAAATGTTTGAATACTCATACAAACAATGTCTTCTCTATAGTTACTCTCCCTCAAAACCTTTTCACTCCTGTATTGTTAGCATTTATCACTTTTCTTCAAAGGTAGTGGAGGAAACTTGAATAAAAGTGATAAATATCGACAATGGAATGTTTCCATTTTGATAAAGAAATCAAATGAAAATCATGGTAATGCATGATGTGGCCGATATGACTCAAATTGTGTATTTTTATGTAATTAATTAATTTTTTCATTATTTTATCTACTATTTGTAAGTCAATTTATTTATATGATCATTGATATCAACCTTTTTCACACTTATTGTAAATCTATGATCACCCTTTATTATTTTTCATATCCTTAGGTTATTAAGAATGTTTTTAGAAATGATATGTCCAAGAAGGTTTCTAGTAAAGAATAACTTAATGAGAGGCTCTTATGAACTAGTTCTTTATGTTTCCATGTTTCCAAAATCACTAGAAAGATACTAATATGTGATATCTATGTTTGAAATTTCTGGTTCAATATATTTGTTATCATAGAAACTGACCTACTCAAAACTGAGAAAAAATAACAAGTGATTGTTATCACTCAAAGTGTCTCTTTTTATTTAAAACTGACACTACTTTTAGTAAAAAGAACAAGTGACGTACTAAAAACTAAGAAAATGAATTTGGATTGTTCTTATACTTTAGGAAAATGATCCATAATTCATTTTTTATGTGTATAAATCAACCACATCTCAATCCGATGCACGATGTGACCAGTATGACTAAAAGTGTCTGTTATCAGTTTAAAATTGACATTTTAGTTCAAAACACGTCACTCAGTGAAAGCCAATTAAACACACTCTGATTGTCTCAATAATTTAGGAAATAAATTAATAAGTTATTAGTGAAGTGTATAAAGTATTCTCACATCAATCTGATGCATGATACGATCAGTATGACTCGTAATGTGTGTTTCTAGTTTGAAATGACATTTTAGTAAAAAACAAAACTGGCATATTGAAAATAGAGAAAACACATTTGGATGGTTTTTATACTTTAGGAAAATTATCTATAAGTCATTTTTGACATGTATGAATCATGTTAACCTCAATATGTTTCAGGGTGTGGTCGGTATAACTCAAAGTGTCTCTCTTTATTTAAAATTGACATCAATTTAAGTAAAAAAACAACAAGTGACATACTGAAAACTGAGAAAACGGATTAAGATTATTTTGATATTTTAGGAAAATTATATATACATTATTTTTGATTTTTATTAATCATCCACACCTAAATATGACACATGGTGTGTCCTGTATAACTTAAAGTGTCACTTTTTATTTGAAATTGACATTAATTTAAGTAAAAACAACAAGCGACATACTAAAAAACTAAGAAAAAACATTCATAATGTTTTTATACTTCAGTAAAATGATCCAAGATTCATTTATTATTTTTAGTAATAAAAAAACCTCAATAAGACACACGATGTGACCGATATGACTAAAAGTGTCCGTTATCAGTTTAAAATTGACATTTTAGTTCAAAACATGTCACTCACTAAAAACCAAGCAATCAAACTCTGATTGTATTGATAATTTAAGAAAACAATTAATAATTAATTTTTGACATATATAAAGTAGTCTCACATCAAACTGATGCATGGTGCGACCAGTATGACTCATAATGTGTGTTTCCAATTTGAAATGACATTTTAGTAAAAAATACAACTGACATACTAAAAACCGAGAAAACACATTCAGATTGTTTTGATACTTTAGGAAAATGATCCATCAGTAATTTTTGATAGGTATGAATCATCCTAACCTCAATATTATGCATAGTGTGACTGATATAACTCTAAATGAGTCATTACTTAAAATTGACATTAATTTTAGTAAAAGAACAAGTGACATACTCAAAACCGACCAAACACATTCAAATTGTTTTGATATCTTAGAAAAATTATGCATACATCATTTGTGAAATATGGGAGTCAAACTCACCTCAATACTATGAACTATTCAATCATTATGACTCAAAATATGTGTTTCCAGTTTGAAATGACATTTTTGTAAAAAAACATAACTACCATACTAAAAACTGAGCAAACACCTTCATATTTTTTTTATATTTTTGGAAAATAATCTATTAGTCATTTGTGATTTTTAGGAATTAGACACACCTTAATATGATTCATTGGGTGGATAGTACTACTCAAAGTGTCTCTTTTTATTTATAACTGACATTAATTTAAGTAAAAACAGCAAGTGACATACTGAAAACTAAACAAACACATTCAGATTGTTTCGATATTTTATGAAAAAGATATATTAGTCATTTGTGATGTGTATGAATCATATTCACCTCAATATGACACATGGTGTGGCTAGTATGACTCAAAGTGTCTCTTTTTATTTAAAATTTACATTAATTTAAGTAAAAACAACAAGTGACATACCAAAAACTGAGCAAACACATTCAAATTGTTTTTATATTTTAGGAAAATAATATATTAGTAATTTTTGATGTGTAAAAATCAGTCTCATATAAATAAAACACACAATGTGGATGGTATAACTCAAAGTGTCTCTTTTTATTTAAATTTGACATTAATTTAAGTAAAAACAACAAGTGACATACTGAAAACCAAGAAAATGCATTAAGATTGTTTTTTATACTTTAGGAAAATGATCCATGAGTCATTTGTGTTGTGTAGGAGTCAATGAAACCTCAATCTAATGCATGGTGTGACCAGTATGACTAAAATTGTCCGTCATCAGTTTAAAATTGACATTTTAGTTTGAAACATGTCACTCACCAAAAACCAAGAAAACATGATCCGATTATCTTGATAATTTAGGAAAATTATTCATAAGTCATTTTTGAGGTGTATGAAATAGTATCACATCAAAGCGTTGCATGATATGACCGATATGACTCATAATGCGTGTTTCCAGTTTAAAATGACATTTTAGTGAAAAAAACTCAACTGACATACTGAAAACCAAACAAATGCATTCATATTGTTTTGATACTTTAGGATAATGATCCATCAATAATTTTTGACAGGTAGAAATCATCCGAACCTTAATTTTATGAACGGTATGACCAGTATAACTCTAAATGTGTCATTATTTAAAATTGACATTAATTTTACTAAAAGAACAATTGACATACTAAAAACCAAGCAAACACATTCAGATTGTTTTGATATTTTAGGAAAACAATCCATAACTCATTTGTGATGTGTAGAAATCAAACCCACCTTAAAAGGATGCATGGTTTGACAAATATAACTTCAAATGTTTCATTTTTATTAAATATTTACATTTTATTAATGTATTCTTCCATATTAATGTTTAATTTATTTCTTTATAGTATTACTAACATAATATTTATTTTCTTATATAGGAGGAATATTTTTATCTGGTTGAGATGATTGGTTAGGCATTTGATACCATGGGCAGAAATTTTTGATTGGGGATCACAAATGTCAAAAGATGAAATATTAATGTTTTAGAATGTTTTTTAGATAATTGTAAATGTAATTTTATAAAACATTTTTTTAAAATGTAAATAGTAGTGTTTTTTTATATACCATGGGTGGAAATATTTGTATTCATGATGTCAATTAAATTTATATAGAATTGTTTGAAATTATAGAATTGTTTAAAATTATAGGTTGCATATAGAATTTTAAATTATAGGTTTTTTCTTCTAGATTCACTGTTATATTAATAGCACATTATAGGCGACTAGGACTTTATTACTGCTAAAAATAGCATCGATAATGGGGTCCCTTTATCAGCGCTAAAGTAGTGCTAATAAAGGGAGTCCTTTATCAACAATTTTTAGCATAGATAAAGGGCCCCCTTTATCTGTGATTTTTTAGTGCTGATAAAGGGGACCCCCTTATCATATTTGCAATTAACTGCATTTTTTAACACTGTTAAAAGCTGATTTGCGCACTGTTAAAGAGTATATGTGTAGTTGTGCTTATTGCATCATGATAAATTTACCTATATCACATTATAAGGAGTTAAAAAGACAAAACAATAAATTTATATTCTAAAATCAATATCCCTTCATGTTGTAATGAAAGTGAGGAAGATATGTGAAGATAAGACCAAAACCAAAACTTTCAAATGGATACGCCATGGTTTTCTAAGATTTGAAACTTGAAAAATGAGATATGAAGACCATGAAACATAATGTACTTTTACACTGAAATGTATGAAGATATTCAGGATTCTTTAATGATATGAGATGTGCATATTATGTACAAAAAATGTCATTATGCTATGATTTTATGGAACATAGAAGAAAATTCTTGAAAAAATGATTATTTTTTAGTTGGATCAAAATTATAATTTAAAAAATTGAAGACCTTTCATATGACTATAATAGGATATAGTTCAAGTTTTAGGTCAATCATAGCTGCAATGAGTAAGTTATTTTTGTTTTAGTGCATCATGGGGTACTTTTGTGGGAACAACTATTGGTTTAGGATAGCCATGATGAAGACACAAGAGGGGGGGGATTGTGTCCTTACAAAAATCTTGACAAATTTAAAACTTCCCTCTTGAAATTAAGTTATCCAAAGTCTCTATTAATATTTAATAATAAAGAATAAAGAGCAGGACAAGATGATGTATATTGGTTTGGGGAATAAAGATACCCTAGTTCACTCCACCAATGCTCTCTCCATAATCTTGATGATTTTCACTATGAAAGTCCTTTTATCTGAAGACATACTAAGTGAAAGTAATTGCTACTTGGTACATGGATTTTAATCACCCTTCAATTTATTTTATAGGGAACCTCAATAGCTTATTATGATAATATAACACTCCACCATTACTAAGTGCAAGTAGTCGACACTTAAGTAGAAAGATATGTGATATAGAAGTTGAAGCGACTTCATTACACAGTTGCAACAACAAATGATAGTAGATGGGTTTTATTCTTTAGATATTAAGTTCTTCATGTAGGCACAAACTTAAAGTGATTCTCATTGTATAATATATTCAATGAGCACATCGTCAAAATAATAATAATACAATTATTTTATATGTCAAGAGTGTTGTCTCTATATTGTACGATCAATAACATCACTACCATATTAATTCTATATTTATAATAGATCTTTTAAAGTTTTTGTAGACTATGTCACCATATTCAATAATTCAAAAATAAATGATTTAAAGGGATTCCATAATTTTCTCTATAATTATAGTGTGACCGTTGAATAATTCCTCAAATAAAATTTGAAGATAATAATATTAACTAACAATAATAATATTTGAGAATTTAAATATTCCATTGGCACACCAAAATATTTTCCAAGATTAATCTACACATGAACATTGAAAAATCAATATATTTTTGAATTTGAATTTCCATAAATATCTCATTGCCTAGTTATTTTATAATTCGGTAACTAATCCTCCATAAATCATGTGGATATTCAAATTTTAAATTTTCATATAGTTTCTAAAATTATATCTATACTTATTTCCTCACATTTAACCTGGTAAAATATAATCTCATAAAAATTATCCTCTAATAATTACAAAAAATTAAAATTAAAATTTAAAAATTTATCTTTCTCTAAATATCTTTATGATTTGGGTAACTAAAATCTTCCAGAATTTCTCCAACAAATATGGTCTTCAAAATAAAAACATTCAAATTTTAATTTTGAATATAGTCTTATAAAATTATCCCCATAATAATATATATGAAAATATCCCATGAAAATACACTGACTAATTTTTAAGATCACTGTTAAAACATTTGAATTTGAAATTCAAACACCTTTCAAATAATCCTTTAATTATATCACATGAAATTTCTAGAAAATTCATAGGTGGATGAGATTCAGTCAATTTTTAGAGTCTCTAAAAAACTGATTTAGTATTTGGTACAAACATATTACATTTATATAATTTTATTGTCTCTCCAAAAGATCAAAAACACATCTATTGTACTTTTTTATCTTGAGATATCATCGAAAATTAGTATCTAACATAATCTAAAAACTATATAATTACATAAAAGTTGATGAGGCTTAGTTCATTTTTTCAAGAACCCAAATGACCTTTTCATCCATCCTGGTAGTTCAATTAAATGAATTTAAACTTTATATATATCCATATTAGAAAAAATCCATCAATTATGAGGTCTTTATATCATGTTATGATCAAAACACCAAGAGATAATAAAACTGGAAATGCATAAGGAATGCAGATAAATACTCAAGAATTTAGTATATTTAACTTCTTAAAGATAATAGATAATTCCATAGAAATATATTCTATAAGTGATAATAAAATAATTTTGATAATATAATATTCATGCAACTTTAATTATGTATGCAGAAATTCCTAATAACATCTCGAGTCTGTAGAATTCATAGAAATATTCCCAATGACCTGAGGTATATTTCCAATGTGAGGATCTTGAATGTTTGGTATATTCCAAATGTGTGGTTCCAAACATGAGGTTCATTCCAAATTTTAGGTTCAAAATGTGAGGTTTATTCCAAACATGAGGTTCCAAATATGAGTTTCATTCCAAATGTGAGGTTCATTCCAAACATGAGGTTCCAAACATGAGGATGATTTCCAACATGGGGTTTCAAAACATAACGTTCACCATAAATGTGGGGTTTAAGTCCAATGTATAGATTATTTCCTTTTTGGAAAATATAATTTGTACTTGAATGAATGATTAAGATGATATATGCACTGTGGTGATTTCTCTATATAAAAGTGAGAGTACCAACATAATAATATAAACATAAAGAAAATAAAAAATAATAAAAAATAAAGAACAATAAACAATAAATATTAAAAATGAATAATTAAAATCAAGTAATATCATAAATAATAAATGAAAATATTAAGTGTGTTTTATTAATTATCAAAAATATAAATAATATGGTTTTTTGTAATTATAAAAATATAAATAAAGTGGAAAGGAGCCACTTAACAACAACATCATGTGATAATTTTTGGGGTCACAACTATTTTAGAACCATGACCTGAGGAATCCTATTATAGTGTGACACTATTGAAATCTATAATTTTAAATATTTAAAGGCTCAAATAGATATAGTAACTCACCTATATTTTTGGGATGTCATGTGGTCATAAGTCTCAGAATGGAATATACTCAACCAATATGAGGGTGTTGAATCAATGGTCAAAGTCCAATATAAACTCATCCACCTTTTCTCCCTATTCACATTTCTTTATCATGATGCCAGTTAGTGCATGAACCACATGATTATTAACATAATAATGATGATGACGATGAGAGGTAAATAGAAGATAAGAAAATAAATCACATTACGTGAGGATTACAAGGTTTATGAAACTCTTTTCATCGAGTATTTATGTATTTGGTGTACAAAGATTATCATCCCACTTACCACTTAAATGAATTTTTATCAATGATTAATTAAGTGATAGATGTATCATGAATATAGTACTAAAATCCTAAAATAATTTCAATTATAATAAAATGGAAATAAATCAATAATAAGAAGCTTTTCGGTGTGTGCGATCCTTCCTCCATATTCTTCGAGTGCCTCCATATTAATGAATATTGTGTATATTATTATTATCTTAAGAATGATACTCATTGGGTATACCACTCATTATAAACGATCTAACAATGATAATCTAGTCACTTTGGTCTCATAGGTTTTCTATACTATATGAGAAATCCTAGAGTACACCCTAACATAGTAACATTGATAATCCTTTTATAGATATATTTTATATCACTATATCTTCATCAATAATACCAATAAATACATGAGTCTCATATAGTCTCATATTCCTCCATGTGTATTATATATTTAATTCTGAGTCAAATTTGTTTGGTATATTGTTGATGTTTTCCAAATTGGGTCCTTGTTTCATCCCTAAAACACATGGCATTTGATATTAGGATAGCCTAAAATTAACTTGATCACAGTGTGAGGGTTATTACCATGGAATAATATAGAATATTATGACATGATACATCCATTAACAGTGTAGAATGAAGTTATACTTAGATCCAAAATTCATAGATGAAACCTCTCCTCAAATCCAAAAAATACATTTTTCTATTGTGGCATAATTATGAGCATTGCAACATGGTCATTACATCTATTTATGTCTAAAATATCCACTCTATAGTGTGCCCATGAGACTTGCAACGTGGTTGCTTATGCTCCTCATTCAAGCGAGACATATAATTATCATGGAATACCTCACTTTAGTATGAACCATCATCTTATAGTGTAGTAAACTAGATTATAACATGATGTCCTTTATCTCCTTAGACAGTGTTGCATCAAACATTCATAGATCCATATTGAGACACGGGGTAGATCCCATATCCTTATAGAAAATTATTCATGACACAACACATAGATGCTATTATATGATTCCTATATAAGAGTTAAATCTCCTTTTTCTTCACTCCCAACCCATGTGATAAATACCTCAACATGACATGATGCATCAGTGAAATCATTTAATCAATTGTTTTAGAGACAAATCAAGGCATGGAACAAATCTAATATACCATTATTACTTTTAACATATTTCACTACCAAATTCCTTTTTGTTCAAGCCTCCACTTTATATTAAACCTTATCTAGAATATATAATATATTACAAACTTAAAATGATGACTTCAAATCTTATCAAAGTCAACCTTAAATCACGATCCATGTTCTCTTATATCTTTATTCATCAACTAAGTTAAATGAATATGATACAAAGAACCTTGTACCAATCACTAGGATATCTTCTCAAGAGTACATAAAATAAAAATCTATAAAACATATATAGAAAAAGTATGTTAGTGTTTCATGAACTCCTCATCATATGTTAGAATCAATAGCCAACTCCATTTGGAGGTTAATGTTAACACACCATCAATTTGGATAGTGCTTGTGAGATATTTTCAACACTTTTTGAGAAAATATTCTTGTGGTCAATGGAAACTTCCTTGATCATCATAATGAGTCAATCTATCACCATAACGAGTCATAATATCCATATTATTCTTCATAGTCTACGTGATTCTCCTATATTATACGAGTTTTTCAAGACATATTCATGACATATGATCTAAAAACAACTTACTTCCTAAACAACTACATATACTACTTCATGAATCTCATCCATGATACAATCAAGGAATATGATAAACTCCATCACCTTGTTGATTTACATAGATAAATTGAAATCTTTTTCCATAACTTCACCTCATCTTCATGATGATCTCCTTTAATGTTTATCTCATTTAAAAAATAAAACATGACATGTATTTATATATGACATATATAAGTAAAAAAACATTATAAATTCATTCCCAATTCATTCCAAACCTATCATGCTTGATCATTTAAAATCCTTTACACATTGATAAAAAATCCAACATGATATAACAAAAAATCAGTGTTCTTTATCATTGATATATTTAATAAATTAATCATATATTGTTAACATCACATTCATTTAATTACCTCATATTTATAAATTCATTGATTTCTAATGAGTTTTGGAATTAAGGTATTAATTCATCATATTTTTGAATATTGATTAAAATAGGAAAATTATGAATTTAACGGATTGATTTAATTTCTAGAGTAAATGGATGGGTGGATTTTGATTTCCCTTTATTATGATGTTTTATAGGATTTAATTTAAAGTGATTGAGAATACATTTGATAATTTAAAGAGAGTCTAAGAGTTATTTGGTGAGGTATGAAAGTTATATCCAAATATGAAAAAAATAACTAAGTACAGAATCCATGTAAGAGTGCCCATGTAAGGGTACAACATCACATATAAGATTCACGTAGGGATGGGTCTCTATGTAAGTGTAATACAACCATATATGGGGATTAAATGCATGTAAAATCATTTAAAATTATTCACATAAGGGTATTCACAACTGTACCATCCCACAATAGGTGTGTCAAAACTTGGCGCCATTATTGGGGAGTTAAATTAATCTTCTACTCATTATTATTTTAATAGTCCATAAATAATTTTTATCAGTTTTTTAAAAAATTATCAATTATGTATTCAAATTTAGATTATTATGAATGGTATAAATACTATAAAGTTCAATAATAATAAGAATATTTTTTGATTAAAGAGACCCCTACTACAAGATATTAGAGATAACTTTCATAAGATGTGAAGAAAAGTAAAATTTTTAACAGAATGCCTCCTTTAATCCAATGAGTAACAAAGAGATCAACAAGAGCTATAATTAGTGGTGAAAGATATTTCTCCCATAAAATTTTCTATAGAAGAACCTAAGGAGTATGGGAAGGAATTTCTTGAAGAATTACTATCATTAGAACTTACATAGCCTTTATTTTAGGATATTCCTAAATAAAACTTTATAGTTGATGCACATATGGGAAATAAAAAAATTGGATGAATTCTATAAACACTTTTTATAAGGTAACTTAAAAAATGATTCCCCCATATTAGAATAAGAACATTTATCACCTTTATCTCTTTTTATGTCTTTGGAAGAGGAAACCACTGAAGTGATGGAATTTTAAGAGATATTAGTGGAGATTAACTACTTACCTCCAGCCATGATGACTCAAATCCAATATAAACTTACCATTGGCGAGGAAATTGAAGTTGAGCATACTTAAGGAGATAATATTTTCTTGAATTTATATCCGTATAATTTTATTGAAACTGAATTGAGAATTACCTCCCACTATTAATAATTTTTAGATTTGTCCAGTACATGGATTTCCTTGGAGAGTGTAGAATAAGAAGATGATTCACCTAACGAGGAATACACAAAGCTCCCTAAACCCATAGGACATCTATTAGAGGGAGTAAAAGAAAAATTTCTAATGAATTTTCATGAAGAAATTTAGTTAAAAGCTTTCCATTTAAAGGGGAATATTTTAACATTGATCCATATTGTTTCAATTTTATTGAAATAGAATTATTAATTGAATTCACATTTAATAATTATATTTATTTAGGACATCATGATAATGAAAAATAATCTAAAAAATTAGCAACTAAAGAATAACATGACCCGTTATTTGTACCACCCCACCATGAAATCTTTACCTTATTGCTATGGGGATGGAACTATAGTGTAATGAACCAAAACATTATAAATGGAATTCCCCTTATGAATTAACACATGTGGAATATTTAGGAATATTTTATTAAACACATTCACTTAATTATATTAATTTTTAATGTCACATATAATAAATATATATCATAATAGAATTAAATAAAAGTGTTAAATATGGTAAAATAAATGTTTCGCACGAAGAAAGCATACTTGTATTTTTGGTAAAACACATATATTTTATTTTAATTAAAATCTATTTTTATGGTTTGTAAATGAAATTTATTTTCATAAAACTATTTTTTTAAACAATATTTATTTAATCATTTAATTTTATGAAATCATAATTAATTTTTCAAAGGGTTAGTAATTTGACAATGTCATAAAAATTAGTATTTTTCAATAAAAGTATATTTATTTAAAAAATAATATTTATCATAATTATAAAATTATTTTGATAAAATGGATTTTATTTTTGAAATAATTACATCAAATTTATCTTAATATTTTTTTTATTTTTCTAAAAATTTTATTTTTGGGTGAATAGTAAACATATAGTTTTTACAAGTATTATTACTTTTATGACACCATCACTATATAAATATAAATTAAAAATTTATAAAATCTTTTAATAAAATTAAAATGGATTTAATAAGTATAATTATTCATTTAAAAATGATATTTAAAATTTATAAACCTATATTTAGAATTTTGGGACCTAAGTTTTATTTTATTCTAATAAAAAACTATTTTTTGATCTTTGAATTTATTTGAGTGGTTGAATGATTACATTAAATTATGGAATGATTATAATGTCAAATAAAAATATTTTTTTAGTAATAAACCAAATAATTTCATGGTAATAAATTCTAACCAAAAGTAGTTGGCCTAAACGATAAAATAATCAATATTTTACTCTAAAACATACCTCTCCTACCCTTATAAATACAACCCTTCACGACCTCAACTCTCCTCACACTTTAAGAACTTTACCTCAGAAAAATATACCCAAATATATACCTAGACATATTAACATGTAATATAATCCTTGGTATTACAAGAATTACCAACTAAGGATCCTTAAGGAGTATCCTAATAGTGGATATCCACAAAGGAAGAGGTAATATTCTCAACCGAATTCTCATAAATTTTTTTCTTTTTATACGTACTATAAATCTATTATATTCATCCTAATATAGTGAAATTAGTATCATTAGTATAATAAAATTTTATTATGTTAATGGGATAAAATTATATACCTTTCACCCATTAATTCTATAATTAAAATGTCTCCCATGTTATGGTCAGTTCATCTCCTCCATGGACGACGTGTTTCATTTTTCATCATCACCTTACAAAGATGGTTTCAAGAATGAAATTAATGAATAAATATAATATATATGACCCAATTAATATTATTATAAGATAAATTTGGAATTATATTAATTATATTACCACATCAATGACCATAGTAACTTTTACTTCCCAAAAAAAGCATAATGGGATATTTTATATAATTAGAGTCAATTTTGGACATATATTGAGTAGTATAAAATTTTTTCTACTAGAATTATAAAAAATACACAAATATAAAATTATATATATTATGGAACAAATTAATACCAACTTTGACCATAATCAACATACTGAATAAGTTTTAGATAAAATTATACAAAAAACACCAAGTGGTCATTATAAGAAAAAACAAAACAATAAATGAATAAATTATGAAAGTAAATAGACCTTAAAAAATAAAATATACAAGAATTTTTTTTGAGTAAAGTATTTAATAAAATTTATTTGATTATTTAGGAAGTTAAATGAATATACCAAATTAGTCAAGGACCTGAGGTAAGGGATCTTATATCCACTGTCATTACTTTTAGGTTACACATTCTCCTTCTTTTTATATTTTCCCTAAATAATATTCTCATTTAATTATTATACATTCTATATATATGTTACCTACATATATAACTATTTTAATTTACCTTTTTTGGGGATAATATATATTTCAAGTTCTCATCTCAATCCTTTCTTTTAAGTAAACCCGTTTAAAGGGAACTTGCTTATTTTTGATCTATTTTAATGCACCACTCCATAGAATGTTTTTTAACCTTATAATGTTTCTATAAAAATTATTTTTTTATGGAAAACCATTTGGGTTCATTTATAGTTTTAAGGAAAATATTATGCTCTTACTACCCTCTTTGTAAGATCCCGATGATTTGATGAGGTATGTTTTTTGTGTTAATTTTGGTTAAAATCATTTTAGAATGGTTGATGGAATGATTCTCAGGATTGGGGAAGGTATTAAGGGTTTACTAGGGATTTGGGACATTAATAAGAGGGAAAATGGATATAGTATTTATGGTGTATAGTTAGTATTAACCGTACACCGTGACTGTGTGGCATGGAGAAGGGGGAAGCATGGTTTGTAAACCATGGAAGGGGTGGCCTAGAAACTATGTGAGGCTGAACAATGACATTTTCATGGATTCTACATGGTTTTTATAATCATGTGAGTTCCTTATAAAATCACGTGACTCAGCTTCCTCATGGATAGGTGAGGTCGCACAATTAGGGAACGTTTTGAAAAAATGTGTTACAGAACCATGTACCCTATTAAAAGTGGGAAATTTTCTATTTTCCCTCTTGAACTTTATATAATTTCACCCAATTTTATCCCCCATATATTCTACAAAATAAAGGGGTGCAAACCAAACCATCCTAACTCCTAAAAGGGTAGTTCTACTTTGATTCTAGGGTGTCTGAGGTGTTGTTTAGTGCGATTCGAAGCCCCAGGTAAGTAAATGACCCTATTTCCTTATATTTTCAAGAATAATATTTTTTTTGGTTATTTCTATTATTCCAAATATCATGAGACCCAATTATAAGTAGTATTTAGATATGTGATTTCATCCATTATATCTTGGATCAATGGATGAGTTTGGAAGTATGTATTTCTACAAGAATAAGGTAGGTGGTATATAATATTTCTCCCATAGTATTGATGTTGTTAATATGTATTTTTTTGTTTCATTATGATTTTATGCTGTACATTTGTTTCCTTGAATAAGAAAAGTAAATTAGGCCTTAATTTGATGTGTGAGACCCTTTACAGACCCCGTCAGGCTTGTTGATGATTTTAAGACCGGGCCTATGCCACCCATGGGGAATACTAATCTATTGATAATGGTGAAATGAGTTTTTAAATGACGAAAAAAAGGGTTTAATAGGTTAAACCATTGGTACTTGTTTTTTATATGTTAGCATGATATAAGGGGCTATTTGGTTTAACTTGGAGAAGTTAAATGAGTTATGAGATGATTAAGGGTAAAGGTGGTAAATGGTTAAATGGGAATGTTTATCTGGTTAAATGTTTTGAAATAATTTATAATGGACGAGGTTATGAATAAATGATAAAATGGACTTGTCATGGAATTAAGTTAAAGGTGTTGAATGTAATGAACCATGGAAATATTGATAAATGAAAAGGTACACCCTTTTTGTTTAATAAATATTAAAGAGGTCAAGTTTTAGATATTGGGAATATGTTGTTAGTGAAATGGTTAGAGGTGTTGGACATGGTGTTCCACATCTATGATTGGGGTGGTTAGACATGGTGATCCATGATCCTTGGTTTAGGACTTTAGACATAGTGTTCCACATCTTTGAGTGGGAATGTCAGACATGGCACTCTATATCCTGGGTTAAATATTTGGATTGATTCCCCTTAATTAAATATGTGAACACTATGATATATGGTTCAAATTATTAGTATGGGATGAAGTAGGTTTGATTGGATCATGCGTCACTTAGAACCCAAGGGTGAAGGAGGTTAATTGATAATCGATTAATTGTGAAAATTGTTTATATTTACCACCTTGTTTATTATTTATTTATACTCTTATATACACTATAAATATATTGTATATTATTTTAGACACTGTTGGTGGTGAAATACTAGTTTTTACTCACAACCTTCTTGGGCCACTATTGATAACCAATAATATTTCATGGTTGTAAGTCAAGATAGAGGAAAATTCCCTATAATTGATGGTCGAGTCAGGATTTTGGGCTGGAACATGGATTAGGGGACTAAATATGATATTAGGATCCGATTTGGGGATTTTTAGTGTGTCTTTATTTTTAGATCTTCCTTGACACATGTCACTAAAATGACATGACATGTTTTATGTTTTGGTTTGTGGGTACTTATACAGTTTTGGAATATTGTTATGGGATGCATGGTTTTGATGGTTATTGATCATTATTACTTTGGTTATTGTTTATTTTGATTTCCATTATTTTCCTACTCTGGTAAAGATGGTATAATATCCCCACATAACTTATTAAAACCATGTTACTAGTTATTAGCCTATGGTTTACAGGGAGGTGTGACTGAGGTCATGTGTTGAACCGAATTAGGGCACTAGTTTAGTGTCTCCTGAGATGGGATGTCACAAATTAGTATTATAGGTAGTTTATTTTTTATTTCTTTACTATCTGGTAAAATTAGAAAGGAGACCAGGATGTTTTGGGTCTTGGTAATGAGCTCATGCATGTGAGTAGGTAACCCATGTATGGGAAAAAACCCAAGTTCCTAGGACATTATTACTATTATGGATGTTCTTCTATTATAGTTGGATGTTATTCCACATTGGGTGGATCACTTGTTGTGTTATGTTTTGTTCTATGAGATTTTAATCATGGGTTTTTATGGAATAATATTTGTGTATTCATGCATCATTTTAAGAACTCAGGGATTTATGTGAAATGCATCATGTTAGGCACACAAAAGAAAAGAATGTTGGGGTATGTTTCCTTGAAATAGAAGAATTGGGTTATAAGAAATAAAATGATTTTCTGTTACTTATGTGGTTTTAAATAAATAGTGTTTAATAAATAGGTTGAAATTGTTTTAAGAATTGAAATATGTTTAAATGAAACAGTTAACGAGGTATCAAATGAAAATCTTATAATTTTGAAGTTTGGTTTACCCTGAATTAGCCATGTCCCATGATATGGATGGTTGAGGGTAGTGATAGTGTTGCAGTTATGACCATAGATAAGTATATGAAAAGTATCTTGTCATTGATAGTTGTGACCCCTATTTTTCATAATAGTGTAATTGTATATTATGTACCCTAAAATGTGCATTTGGTAGAGTGATTCCACCATGATGATATTTACCACTGAGGTGACATGAGGGAATTTATAAGAATGCACCTTCAGTAGTGGAACTAGAACCCCCATAGGTTCTAGGTGATAGGGATAACGAACAATTATGTTAGAATTTCACTCACTTTATGCAGTTCATGGAGAGAGACCCAAGGTGAGATACACTGAGTATGTTTGATCTAATAAAGGAGTTATAGATGCAACATACTCCAATGTTTTCTAGAGGGGGTGGCCATGTGGTAGCTAAGTTTTGTATTGAGTCTATCTAGACAATTTCGGATCACTTGGAGACTCTTTCATAGAAGAGGGTCAAGTTAGTAGCTTATATGTTATAAGGATCAAAAAAGTGTTGATGGGATATTTAGGATTGGGGTGAGAAGTTGAAGGTCATGGTATGAAATAACTTCTAGGATAATTTCCTTGAAAACTTTTACCCCAAGACCCTGAGGTAAGAGAGACATATAGAGTTTATGTAGTTGACCTAGAGGAGTATGTCAGTGATGGATTATACTATCTACTTAACCAAATTGCAACACTTTATTCTTAAATTTATAGAAGTTGATTCATCTATGAAAAACGTTTTTAGGATGAGATTATATATGAGATGAAGTCCCACGTGAATATATTATGTTGGAAGAAGTTTTCTGAGTTAGTGAATCAGAATCTCATTTCATAGGGGAACAGGAAGGAAGCCTTTATTAGTGGACATACGATTTTAGTTAGGTGATCTAGTGGTATTTCCTTTGATAGTAGGAAGCATCATTATAATATCTTTCACTAGGGTGGTTGTATAAAGAGTAGACCGAGGAGAGGATTGACTTCTCAGGGTAGTGATTGAGTTTCTACTATTAGTGTGGAAAACATGGACACATATATAGTTAGTGTATTCGACCACTAGTGGAGTTCCAAGCTTTTGGAAGGATAGGAAATGTATAGAGGTTCTATAGGAACCCTCGACAAATGTCTAGTGATGGTGGAACTATGATAATACATAAAAATAACAAAGGATCTTCTACCTCATATCATTCTACCAGTTAGAGTTCCACCAGCTACACTAATCATGGTGGAGAACATAGTACTTTTTGAAAAGAGTTTCCATATCAGTAGGGTAGTGTAATTCATGGGAATCAGATAGGATCCTAGGGTAGAGAGATATGTTAGCTTCATGTATTTCATCATGCTCTAGATGGTAGCATGGATGGACCATCGGCTATTCGAGGTATGATTATTATATATTTTATACTTTTTAGTGCTTTATTTGATATTATATATTCACATTATTTTATATCTTCTAGGATTGAAAATGGTTTGGGTATGATTGTTGAATTATTATGTGGAGTTATGTTGATCAAATAGCCATTAGGGGTGTAATTAGAGGGTATTTGATGTTTCAAAGAGAATTACCTCAAAATTGGCGGGTACCAAATCCATTGGGTCTTTTTTGTGCTTGATATTTAAAGTTTTTAATTGATAATAGGAAAGGACTAGTTAGTTTCTTATCAAGATAAAATTGATTATTACTATCGAAGGTTAACATTCATATCTCCTGAGAGTGAAACTTATAGTCACCATGGGGAATGGGACATCAAGGAAAGTCATTCAGGGACAATCCATCAACAATTTTGAGAGATTATATTTTAGGTTTTGAGACTTATGCTAGATGATGAGGAATTGGATAATGATTTATACCCTCCAATAGTGGGTCAGTTTCAGGACATGTTTCCTGAGTAGTTCTCAGGGATACCACCTTAGAGAGAGTTTGAGTTCATGATTGAGCTGATGCCAATGGCTAATATAGTTTCTATTCCACCTTATAGAATGGAACCAAAAAAACTTTAGAATATTAAGACTCAGTTAGAGGAGTTGAAGGATAAAGGGTTCATCCATCCAAGTATTCCATCTTGGGGTTCTATGTTTTTTTACCAAGAAGGCTATCAGGATGTTGCATTTGTATGTCAATTATTGGAAGTTGAACCAGATGAAGATTAGGAATCGATATCCTCTTCTACATATTATTGATATTTTTACTAGATTTGGGATTCCTATGTATTATACAAGATTTATTTGAGATTATGGTATCATAAAATTGGGGTTATACCTTCTAAAATACCACATACTACTTTCATAAGATGGTATGAACTATATGAGTTTACTGCGATGCCGTCTGCTTTGATTAATGATCCTACTATGATTATGTTCTTGATGAACCAAATATTTCACAAATAATTGGATCATTTTATGGTTTTATTTGTTGACGACATCTTGGTTTACTCACAAACACATGATGATCATGCTAAACATCTTGACAGCATCCTGAGTCCACTGATAGAGCATCGACTATATGCCAAGCTATCTAAGTGTCATTTCTGGATTTATAAGTTACATTTATTAGGCCACATTATCCTAGAGGAAGGTGTGTCAATAATACCTAATAATGTCTAAGTGGTTAATTCTTAGGAACAAACTAAAAATGTTTTTGATATCCAAAGATTTTTAGGTTTTTTAGATTACTACTAAAGTTTTGTAAAAAACTTTTCTTAATTTAAAATGCCTCTCTTAGGACTAAACAAGAAGGGTATCAAGTTTGAGTGGTCTTAGGCTTATGATAATGCATTCCAGGAGCTAAAAGGGAATTTTACCACTGCATTGATTTTGATCTTACCATAAATGGGTGAGGATTATACCTTGAATTATGATTTATAGGGGATCAGACTCATGGCATTATTGATATAAGGAGATCAAGTTGTGGTGTATGGATTAAAATGATTGAGTCTACATAAATGGAACTACCCTATGCACAATATTGAGTTATCCACCATGGTTTGTGCTTTAAAATATTGGTATAATTATCTTTTGGGTGAGAGGTTTATTGCTTATATTGATCATAAGAGCCTAAAATATATCTTTTCTCAGCATTATCTAAATATCAGGAAGAAAAGTTGGGTTGATTATATGCAATATTTTGATTTAGACCAAGATTATATGTTTGGAAAATGGAATAATAATTCTGACTCCATGAGCCAAAATAAACATAATCAAGTAGTTCAAGAGTATAGTTCTGAGTGGAATATGACGTCCATGTTTTTTGGGATGCATTTAGGTGTTCAGGAGGTGTGAGAGTAGATCAATCTAGTGTATTTATTCGTTGATCTCTATCTTATGAGCTAGATCAAGAAGAGTCATTATTAGGATCCGAAGTGCCAATAATTGAGGGACAACTTTGTTGATGGGGAGCTATCCCTCGACTGAACTATCGATGAGGATGAGATTATTCATGTTCATGGTCATGTTATTATGCCTACTTGTATGGTCAAGGAGTTGATGTGTGAGATTCGTGATTTGAAGTGTTCAGTGCACCATGGTATGAAAAAAATATAATGTGATCTTTATAGATAGTATTGGTGTCCCGAAATAAAGAAAGAGATCATAGGTTTTGTGTTGCGATGATACACCTGTTACCAGGTGAAGGCTGAGCACTAGTGGCCCACTTGTCTTTTACAGCCATTAACCATTTTGAAATGGAGATGGGATGATATTACCATGAAATTTATGGTGGTGCTGCTGATGAATTATTGAAATAATGATGTGATATTTTTGATTTAGGACCAATTGAAAAAGGTATCCCATTTCTTGCTAATTTGAGAGACTTTCACTGTTGATTAAGTAGGTGAATTGTATGTGAAAGAGATAATATGTTTTTATAGGGTTCCCAAGAACATCATTTCAGATAGGGAACCTAATTTTACATCACACTTTTGGAAAATATTATAGAAGAAACTTGGTACTCAAGTGTTTTTGAGTATAGCCTTCCACCCATAGATAGAAGAAAAACCAGAACATACTATCTAGGTGCTGGAGTACATGTTGAGAGTATGCATCCTAGTTTTTTTATGGAACCTGAGAGAAGCACCTAGGGATCATTGAGTCCACCTATAACAATAGTTACCAGGTGACTATTTAGATGGAACCATATGAGGATCTCTATGGTAGGCCATGCTGATCATCGTTATGTTGGATAGAAGTGAGAGAATCAAATTTGTTAGGGCTAATTCTTGTATAGGATACATCATAATTGTAACACCCCGAGATTTTATGAAAAATATTATTTTAATTTCATTGATGTCTTCTATTATACATTACACCATGTTTAGCTTGTACTATACGCAACACCTTATTAGCTTGCAGTATACACAACACTATTCTTGGATCGTGTTACACACAATTTCATGTTCGTTTTATAATAGTCATTCTACGCAACATTGAGTGTGTGTATATATATATATATATATTCAATGTATAAATGAAATATTGTTTGATTATGTTATACGAAACAATGAAGGATTCTTGCACAACAGGCAACCCTGACTTGTCTTACATTACACGCAATCATGACCTTCCTCGATAGCGTGTGTTGTACGCAATACCGGGTTTTACTAAACAACGATATATTATTATAATATTACTATGAAATAGCCGTTATGAATAGTATTAACTAAAATTTTAATTTTATAACATTATTATTCATCTTACACATTTTCTAGAACATAGTATAAGAACAACATAAATTTTCCGGGTAAAATAAGTATTTTTCAAAAAAATGCAGTTTTGCCTCCTTTTGATGGCGCACCCACTTTAAATCTAGTTTTTGACATGTTTATAAGTTCAATTTTACAAAATAAAATTATTCTTTGGAATCAGGATATAAAATTTTACCTTGGATAAAATTTTCATATTATTCTGATAACTTTCATATTTTAATGAATAGTAAAAATACGCTATATTTTAATTAAAAACAACTTTTTTCATCGTAATAACTTATGTGGTTAAATTATAATATTTAATGGTTTTAAAGTATAAATAGAATATATTTTTACCATTTAATAAAATTTATGTCATTAGAATTGATTTTACATTGAATTCATAGGTTAAATCAATTCAATCTTTTGCAATGTTTTAATCAAAAACCCATTTTCATTCGACAACGAGATTAATTTAAATTTAATTTCTGCAACGTCTGTGTATTGAATTGGAAAAAATGGATTCCATATTTGGATTTAGTGGGTCCAAATTATGTTAATAGAATACTTTTTATTTTTGGGAATTATGAATAGTAACTACGGTAAATTTTATTTACCATAGTTAAAGGTAAATCGGGTAATTAAGGGTAAATAAAATATTATAAAATTAACCTAACACATAAAAAAATTCTATTTAATGACTAAAATTCGACCCATATCACCTAAGGGTCGGATTAGAATCATTTAATGTAATTTTTTCCATGAAAATAATTTAATTATTATTAAAACCAAAGAAAGTGACAACATGTCACTCTCTTAAATCTTATAAGTATATTAATTTTAATTTAGTGATAAACTTCATGAAACTTCGAACATGAATAGTCTCCAGAAATCTAATGAAATTATCTACATAATATGAATTTATTTATAATTTTTAGGGATTAAATAATTAGCAATAATTGTGATACAATAGTGATGCAGAAATGTTTTATCTAGTGAAAAATCAAGAATATAGTTTTTATTAAACTAATAGTGACCATAAAAGGCACAAAACCCTGAACAAAAATTATTGGTCATGTAAATTTAAACCATAATTATCCAATGGTCTAATATTTGACCATTTGGAGCCTTATAAAAGCGATTATGACACTTATGTTATTTTATTTTAAATGATGCCAAAGTTGTCACCTTCATAATTTAATAAATATAACAATTTAAATATTATGATTTTAAGATGATAAATTCGAGTAAAAGTATTATTGTAAAATTTAATAGATTTATCTTCATCATAGGATTTTAGTTTTAATTTTTATGCAACAAATAAGTATATTAAATAATTATACAAAAATGATGTAGTAATTATTTTATTAATAGATAAACCAAATAAATTGTTTTAAAAATAATAAAATAAATATTATATGAACTATTTAATGTGATCCACTAATTTTATAAATACATATGAACTTTTATGAATCTATTAAATCTTTTATTTCAAACATATATTCTGTATATATTTTATTTAAATTCAAATAAATGTATAGTGTCAAAATTGACACTATTGTTATTTTATAAAAATAACATATTATAAAATTGTTTAAAAATCACAAAAATATTTAAAAATTATAAATTTATATTTATATGGTCTAAAATGTTATAAAGTATCCAATTATGGACAATTCACAACATATAAGTAATTATTTGTTATAATTTAAAATTTAGAATGTTATTACCACAAATAAAATTAAATTGATTAAGGATAAATCAAGTTGATAATGTTTAAAATAATTTCATAACATGTCTAAATTTTATTGGTTTATAAGATTACAACCCTATATAATCTTATATTCTAATATGAGTCATTTTTTGATGTTTTTAAGTGGGTTTAGATTTATTATAAATTAATATTTTTAAGATTTCCAAAGGTGCCCCTCTCCTCCCTTATAAAAGGGCATCTACTCCCTCTCTTCCTCACACCAATTTGAGCCTTCAAGATCGTCCAACCCCTGAAATTTTCTCCTATACACTTCCCTAGAAACATACTAGAGGTCCTGGTCTTCTTCAAAGACCAATTTTAGTTCCCTAAGAGGAGGTCTCAAAGAGGCACTTCAAAGAAGAGGTAATGTCCGTTACAGATTCTTTCAACTTTATTTCTTATTCCACTTCTTATTCTTTAGTTGTTTAATTATGAAGTAATAACATTAGTATCACTCATATAATTATATTTTATTATAAGTATGAAACAACCCTATTTCACCATTTATCCATCCTACGGAAAACGAAGTCACCGCGCGTGCGTAGATACGGAATACCGTCTCCACACCGTGGTGTAATCTATTTTCCACCACCACCTTACTTGGATGGGTATAATGGTGTAAATAATAACTATATATGATTATTGTAAAGTGATATTTATTCTTAAATATTATACATACACTTCAATACAATTCCACGATCATGGGAATGATATCATCGCTCGTGCGTACGTACGGACTACCGTCTCCACGACGCGATGAGATTCATTCTCAATGATTAACCATTCATGAATAATTATAAAGTATATATAATAAATAATCATGAAATATATGACATAATAATGATACTGGATTTATGTATATATATATGTATGTCATCTACTTAATTCCATTCAATTCAATAAGGAAACGAAAACAACGTTCATGCGTACGTACGGCCTACCGTCTCCATGAACGGTGTATTTTTTTTCCATTTATCGATCTATTATATATATGTATATTATGAATATATATTATATATAAATCATATTTTACATTATGGATGTAATTAATCATGATCTAAGTAATCATATGAATAATTACAAGTTAAAACATGAACGACAAATGAGACGATTTTACCCAAAACGCTACTTTAACATGAATTTACAAAAGAATGGGTAATATAAAGTCATAAGTGAACCATATATGATATAATAACAAAGAATATGATTCTGTAATAAGTCAATGACATTATTTAAAACATTATACATGATGTTTGGATACGTACAAAGTATATCGGACCTAAGGTAAGTGCTAATTATTCCAATCTCGTTTCTTATCTGAGATTGTTTATTCGTAAGTATTTACTGGGGTTATATTTATCATCCATGTCCATGTTTTCTCAAAATGTTTTCATAAAATGTTTAATATTATTCCTTGTATTTTTAAAGTCATTTTTACCCCTTTTTTAATTTTATCACAAGGTACGGAAGGAATCTTTCTTTTACGTTGTACTTTTTGACTTTTCCGGAAAAAGTATGAGAAGAATGTTTTTTACGGCACAAAAGGATTTTTACGGTTTTATAAAGCCTTATTTGCATGAAGCTTCCTTCAAAAGATTTCATGACTATTTTCAACAAAATCTCTTCCTTTTAAAATAGCATGACGTTTTGTGAAAAGTAATTGATTTTGAAGAAGAAAGGATATTTTCCTCAAGAATTCATTTCAAATGTTTTATCAAAACCATTTTCCATCTAAGATGAAATTATTTCATATGTGTATGTTTTAAGTTTAATGTCTCTATAATTTACATGGTTCAATTTTCTTATGATGAAATGTCCGTTTTTTTTATATGGATTATGAAATGATGGGATGATGTTTATGAAACCCATTTTATTCTTTGGGTTATGATGAATGTTTTAAGTTTATTTTGTGGCACAAGTAAGAATGATTTAATTATGATATGGGTGGGACCTATATCTCCATCCAAAGCATTGGGTAAAGATTTATATCTCATGACATAGACATGGATGGAATGACAAGTTAAACTGGTTCAGTAATACAGGACTGGAACGAGGAGTGAACTCGATTCAGGAAGGGACTTTGTCCACTAAGATGGTCTTGGCAGCAACGCCTTGGATAATATGGAAATCATATCATGTGCTTAATGGTTTCCACAATTACATGTTTTATTCCCATGCTATTTTATCATTCTTAATGTTTCTTTATGATCTATGCCTTACAGACTTCTATGTTTTATGTATTTTCTCAAGTGTTTGATGTTTAAACATTATGTTCATATTTTTAGGTTCAAATGTATATGGTATGTTTTATTTTACCCATGCTTAACCTTACTGAGAATTTGATCTCACCCTTTTTATGTTTTCTCTTCCCCAGGATATAAAGAAAGGTTTTAAGAAAGAAAAAAGGGAAGTTCTTTATGGGAGATGTTGAAGATCTTTCACCACGATTAGAAGATTATGTTCCAAGTTTCCAAAGACACTAAACTATTATGGTCCTTGTGTGTCTTTTTTTGTTATGTATTAAGTATTCTGCAAAATTAATATAATTTCCATGTACGTCAAGCTTTGGGTCTCTACAATAACATGTTTATTTGATTTTGAAGCATATGGATATGACCCAGAGTTGAATTAATTCATACAATGTTCAATGTAATCGACCTATTGAGTTTATAGTGTGTGACCATGTGTTCCTTTGGGTGTCACTAATATTGTATCACCACCAGATTTAGAAATAGTTCAAGTTGGCACCTAGGTATGATGTACCATTTGATATTATAGAGAGGGTCGGTCTGGTAGCATAATAATTGGATCTTTTATAGTAGTAAAGTTCCATGAATGAATTTTTTTATGTTTCACAACTTCAATAGTATCACCTTAACCCTTATCATGTGATTTATGTTGATGATATTGAGATTGAGGTTGATGATTCCTTTGAGGAGTATCCGATTCATATTGTGGATCATAGAGAGAACATTATTTAGGGTATAACCGTGCCTTTGGTCCAAGTGTTATGGAAGCATGGCTGTTTTTATAAGTAAACTTGGGAGAGGGATGCTAATATATAGGCCCAATGGACTGATCTTTTTACCTTGGAGGCTTAGTGATACCAAGGATTATAACTCAAGGATGATTTGTTATATAGTGGTGAGGTTGTAATATACTGATCCACTACTAGAAAACAACACTATACCAATGGTTTGGAGGGACCTTGGATATTATGGTATTGTTATAAACCTATACCAATATTTTTTAAAACCGTTGGTATAGTTCATATAAAAAACCTATACCAATGGTTTTCTAAAACCATTGGTATAGATAATGTAAAAAATAAAACCCATCTTGGATTTGATCCCATCACCTCGGGTTTATAATTAAAAAACCTTACCACTAACCTAAGATGAATTTTGTGAACATAATTTCATATATATATATATATATTTACAATTATTTTAACTTTTTATGTATTTAATGTTATTTTACAAAATAATCCATAAAAAATATGGGTATATATACCAACGGTTTTGAGAATTATTGGTATAGGTACCTTGATTTTCTGAGCTATACCAACAGTTATAGAAAAACTGTTGGTATAGGGTAAACCTATACCAATTGTTTTGGAAATAATATTGGTATAGGGTCTATATAATGGACATATACCAATGGTTTTGTCCAAAAATGTGGGTGTAGGTCCATATAAGTGACCTACACTAATGGTTTTGGAGAAACCATTGGTATAAGGTCTCTACAAGGGACCTATACTAATGGTTTTGGCCAAAACCCTTGGTATAGGGTCTCTCCATGGTACCTATAACAACATTTTTTACAATACCATTGGTATATGGTATCTATAAGGTTATTATACCAATTATTTTATCCAAATCTTTAGTATGGGACCATTGATATAACTCTATTTTCTAGTAGCAATGCTTTAATTAGGTACATTTTTGTTTTAATTTTGGTTAAAATTCTTTTAAAATGGTTGATGGAATGTCTCCAAGGAGTGATGAAGGTATTGGGAAAATCTCATAGGTCTAGGATAATTAGAATAGGGAAAAAGGGCTATACAATGTAGGGCACATGATTGGTGAATGATCAGTACTAACCGTGTGCAATAACCATGCGACATAGAGAAGGCATAGTTTGTAAACCATGAAAGGGGTGTCCTAGAAATAATTTGAGGCTATAAATATCCATAATAACTGCTTCTACATGGTTTTTTAAAACATGTGGGTGCCCCAAAAAACCACGTGACTCAGTTTCCTCATGGATAGAGGAGGCTTCATGGTTGGCACATGGTTTAGAAAACCGTGCAGCCAAACTTTTTGCTCCATTAAAAGTGAAAAATATACCATTTTTCTATGCCAATTTTTATATTATTTCACCTTATTTTCAACTCTATTTTTTATTCACCAGAAAGGGGTGTGAACTAAACCCTCACAACTCTTATAAGGGTAGTTTTCCTTTGATTCTAGGGTGTTTGAGGTGTCGTTTAGTGTATTTTGAAGCCCTGAGAAAGTCTATGACTCTGTTTCCTTCTATTTTATAGAATAAGATTTTTTATTGTTTATATTATTTAAAAAATCATGAGACCTAATTCTAAGGATTCATTCTATAACACCCCAAGTTTTTCTGAATTATTTTTTTTCCAATTCATTTAATATTTTTGATATTTTATATTTGATGCAACACTGAATATAGATTTTGTTATATGAAAGCACTAAGTGCGGCTTACATTATACACAAAACCAAGAAAATATTATGTTATACACAACATAAAGTTCAGATTTATCTACCTAGAAATCCAAGGTTAGCTTGCATTATATGAAATACTAACTTTACACGATGGTTCGCGTAACACGCAAGACCGAGTTTTACCAAAAAATAATATATTATTAAAAATATTATTAAAAATATTATTATTTAATATAATAAAATATAAACTAGCCATTAAGTTTATGTTTATGAATATTATTAAATAAATTATGAAAATAAATGGTTTAATTCATTGGTTACAAATTAATTATAAATGATTATGAGAACCAATTGAATATAAAATAAATGTTTTTATAAAAACAACTTTTATGCTCACAAAGGAATTTTATCCTAATAAATTAAATTAATTAATATTGGTGAATGATATTAATGAAATATTTATTTTATATATTCAATAAAATATTTTTTTACATTCATAGAATATATTTTATAGGCATAAGATATGAACAAATCGAATATTACACATAAAAACCTATATATTTTTTAAAAGCAGTTTTACCGAATTTTAATGAAGAACCTATTTTAAATATAATTTTTGAAAATTTTATAAATTTTATATTAAAAAAAACTTAATTTTTTAAATAAAAACAAAAAAACTAGGTTAGGGTGATTTTTTTTTTCCGTGAAATTTCATTTTTTGATGAATAATGAAAAATACTGAATTTTAATTCAAAACTAATTTTTCATATAATTTATTTATAAGGTTAAATTGTATTTATAATTGGTTTTAAAGTATAATTATACAAATTATAAATAAATTAATCTAATTTTTGTCATTGGGATCAATTTTAGTTTGAAATTATATATAAAAACTTACCAAACTTTTGAACATCTTTACTTTAAAAACCCACATTGTCATCCAGTTTATGAGATTAATTTTAAATTAATTTCTAACACTTATGTGATTGGAATTTAGAAATATTGATTAAATATTTGGAATCATTATAATTTATAATGTATAATAATGTCAACCTAGTTTTTTACCAAAAATATCAGGGAATGTAATTAAAATTAATGAAAGCGATTAAGAGAAATATTAGCTTAACAAAGGACTAAACCCTAAACTTAAGTAAAACAATAACCTAGAAACTTGTGAAAAATCCATTTTTGTCTATATTTATACCATATAATCCCTTATATAAGTTTTAAACCATTATTGGAGCCACTTTTCATGGGAAAAATTAGGGTGAAATTCCCTTTTCAAAAATTTACAAGAATGCCACTCCTCCTCCACTATAAAAAGGCACTCACCCCTCCAATTTAATCACACCTATAAAGACCTTTTTATCATAATTTGTTTTCTAAAATATCCTAAAAAAATACCTCCATTACTCCTTGAATCCTAAATTTGGGAATAAATCCAACCAAGGAATCCCTTTGGTTCAAACTAAAAGGAGTTACCCAAAGAAGAGGAAACATCATTCCTCACACTCCTTTCTTTTATTTTCTTTCTACACCAACTCAAAAATTCTTATTACAAGATTATATAATAAAATAAGTATCATAAATATAATTATATGTTTTTATTCAAAGGTTAATACCTTAACTTACACAAACTTCCATATAATGGGTAGCAAACTTACCATTCTTGTATACGACGAACTATCATATCATGTAACGATGTTGTTCATTTTTTTCCTTTACCACCTTTCATGGTTGGAAGTTATGATGGAAACTATGTTTTTATATAATATATAAGATATTTATTATGTATTTATGCTTATTTAGTTTTGATATAAAATATACCTTCATGCTTTCCATATTATGGATATACAATAACTTTGTTTGTGCACGTGTGGACTACCGTCTCCTCAAAGCGATGTGATTCGTTAACACATAACATGGAATGTATTAAGGATGGATTTATTAAAAATATATGATATATATGAAATATAAAATATACTATAATTAATATATATATATATATATACATATATACATATACATATATACATATATGTCATTACTTTATTTCTTTCAAAACGACAATTAAATAGAAACAACGTTCTTGCGTACATACAACCTACTGTCTCCATAAATGGTGTATTCAATTTAATATATATATCATTTATATTTTATTATAAATATTCATATAATAAATATATATGATATTTATATTATGTTTTAAATTCTGGAAATAAGTAAATCATGATCTAAGTAAGAGGATCAATAATAATAAGTCAAAACAAGTACGAAAAAAGTAAATATTAACCAAAGTGTAACATTAACATGGAATTGTTAATAAGAGGGTAATATAAATACATATATGATATTATATATAATAATATGATTCTTTGGTATATTTATAATAAAAATATATTTATTATATAGAAGGTTTGAATGTGTATGAAGAAATTTAAGACTTAAGATAAGGGTTTTCTCGTCTCACTTTTATTTTTCATGAGACACGAGCCATGTTCACCTCCAATTTTATTATATGTGGTATATACTACCAATGAATATATTTTATGATTAATATAATTAAATTTATGGGTATTTTCATATCCATTTTATGATCTTTATTTCATTGGGTTTATGTTTAAAAAGTTACCAAATCAGTAAAGTAATTCTGTCTCAATTTGCCTTCTTTGAGACACATGCCATGTTACACACCTATATTTTTCTATGAGGTTTGTATAATACCTTTTACATGTTATATCATGAATCTATTTATTTTAATTATATTTTAATCTTCATGTAATTTCATCATTTCAATTTTATTTTTATTAAAAGTTACCATAGTGGTAACAATTTATTGGTATAATCTAATTATTTATCGAGATTGTTTATGATTATACTTCCATTAATGAAATATAATCATACATATCTCAATAAATCTCATGAATTTTATTACCCTATTTTTATTCATGTTATATTCAATTAATGGTACCATTTTCCCACTATTTTATACTTAAGATAATTATGAAAATGTTTTTATGAAAATATGACTTTATTTCTCCTTTAATTCAGAAATCTATGTTCTTAAAAAACATGTTTTCTAAAAATGTTTTCAAAAAATGTTTTACTATTATCATATGATGTTTAAAGAAAATGTTTACCAATGTATTAACTTTTAATTTTTTTTAAAAAGTAATATTCTTATCATTTTCCAATCAAGGAACTTTTCTAAACTTTTAAGGTGAAAAAGGAATGTTCAACATATATGGAGTTACCCACCGTTATGACCGTCATTTCCTTGATTATTACATTGTAAGTTTACATGGTTATTTTTTTAAAGAATTTTTTTTCCTAATATTATGTAAATTTTTTTATTTTAAAATTGTTTTTAAATAAAAAAGGTTTTAAAAAAATTGTTTTATGTTTAAAAAGTGTTTTAAATGGTTTTCAAAGCACCCTTTATATGTTTTAAAAAGGTCATTTTCAAAGAAAAGTATTTAAATTATCTATAACATTATTTTATAAGTTTTCAAATTATTTTCAAGGAAAAATATTTTAATTTTTTTCAAGCTTATTTTATAAGTTTTCAAGGAAAAATGTTTTCAAAATGTTTTCAAGTTTCTTTATAGGTTTTCAGAGTTATTTTCAAAGAAAATGGTCTTCAAAATGTTTTATGTTTTAAAATTTTTTTTCAAAGTGTAAAGTATATTTTCCTCAAGATTTTTTTAAAAGATATTTTAAAATTATTTTCCATATAAGATGACTTACGTTGGTGGTACTCATGCCTTTTTAGGGAAATGATCCAAAGGTTCCATTCATATACTTTCTATAAATGGTTTATGTTTTTATGGCATGATTTATATGAAACACATTTCTATTCCACGAGTTATATGTCTATGAAACCCATTTATATTTCATGGGTTATATGATTATGAAAACCACTTCCTTTTATAGGTTATTATATGATGTAATTATTATGAAACCTATCTCTTTTCTATAGGTTGTGGTATGATGAAATGTTTATGATACCCATTTCATTTCATGGGTTATAATGTTTATGAATCCCATTTCTTTTTATGGGTCATGATATGATGAATGATTTATTATCTTGTGGAACATATAGGTATGATTTCATTATATGAAAGGTGGGATCTATATCTCCCTCTAATTAATTGGGTAATGATAAGTGGTATATGAGCTCAAAGGGTAGATAGGTTGTAACCCAAGCCCAAAAACAAGAGGGTACATGTGTTGTATCCCAAGATTGAAAACAAGAGGGTAAATGGATTATATCCCAATCCTAAAAACAAGAGGGTGCATGGGTTTTTAGACCAAGATTGAAGCAGGTACATGAGTTGTAGCCCAAGACTAACATGTTATGAAGGTCTTGGTAGGTATCATTGACATAATATTTTCCATTCTTATGTGTATGACACAAATTATTTGTCTTATTCCTCAGTTATGATTTAATGGATTATTCTCTTGATTCACTTATGATTCATGTCTTATAAACTGCCAATATATATTACATGTCTCATGATTATGATCTTTGATATGTAGGGTATGATCTTCAAATAACATCCTCATGTTCTCATACCCTTATGTTCATATTATGATTACGTACTTCCTTTATTCACCCTTACTGATCATTTGAGCTCACCCCTTTCTTATGTTTCATTTTCATAGGTTATGAAGAAAGGTTTTGAGTAGAAGTAATAAAGGGGAATATATTTTTGGGAAACATTGAATATATTTCACCAAGTTATAATATTTTATTCTAAGTTTTCAAATACACTAAACTATTTTGATCTTGGGGTATGTAATTTTGTAATATGATGAATATTGGTCTACATTGATGTAATATCCATGTATGTTAAGACCATGTTACTATAGTTGGCATTAAAGGCATAGTCAAAGGGTGATATTGTGCATATGGAATGAAATTAAATCAAGTAAGTATATATTCTCATGAAAGGTATTCAAACCTATAGAGAGGATCTTGAAATTGAAAATGTTATCCTAGTACCTTCTTTTCCAATGAATCAAATAACCCCTTAGATCATCATAGATTTATAGATTTGTGATTGTTAAATTTCTCCTAACCATGTTTTAAATCACTCTCTATCAAAGCTTGATAGTTATATTTCTATTCCATGTCCATGTTTTTACTTTACACCTATGTTCTCCTATGCAGAAACCTAGTTATGTGATAGTTTGGGTAACTTTTATGTTTTCAACTTTACCTTTTAAAGGAAGTTTTAGTATTCAATTTTATGATGTGGGTTTATTTGAAAGGAACATTAAAGTATAAAAATTTTAATCACCCAGATGAATTTTGAGGGAGAAATTCATTTTAAGGGGGTAGAATGTAACACCTTGTGATTTTTTGAATTATTATTTTTAATTAATTTAAACTTTTTGATAATTTACATTTCATGCAACATTGAATATAGATTTTTTATACAAAACAATTAAGTGTGGATTTCATTATATGAAAAAACAAGATAATATTATGTTACACATAACATAAAGTTTATATTTCTATACATAGAACACTGAGGTTATCTTGAGTTATAAGAAAGACTCACTTTCCTTGATGGCTTGCATAACACGCAAGACCGAGTTTTACTGAAAAATAATATATTATTAAAAATATTACTATTTAATATAATAATATATAACCTAGAATTTAAGTTTTAGGTTATGAATATAATTATATAAATTATGAAAATACATGGTTGAATTTATTTTTAACAAATTAATTTGAAATTAATATGAGAACCAATTGAATATTAAAGGAATGGTTTTATAAAAACTACTTTTACGCTCACAAAGGAATTTTATCCTAATAAATGAAGTTAATTAATATTGGTTATTTATATTAATGAAATATATATTTTTTATATTCAATAAAATATTTTTTACATCCATAAAATATATTTTATAGGCATAAGATAGAAACAAACCCAATATTACATAAAAAGCCTATATTTTTATAAAAGAAGTTTTACTGTTTTAATGGTGAAACTATTTTAAATATAAATTTTGGAACTTTTATAAATTTTATATTTCAAAATGAAATTAATTTTTTAAATAGAAACATAAAAATTAGGTTATGTTGATTTTTTTATTTTTATGTGAAGTTTCATTTTTTGATAAATAGTGAAAAATACTAAATTTTAATTCAAAACTACTTTTTCGTATAATTTATTTATAAGGATAAATTATATTTATAATTAGGTTTAAAGTATAATTATATAAATTATACATCAATTAATCCATTTTATGTCATTGGGATCAATTTTTGTTTGAAATTAGATATAAAAACTTAGTAAACTTTTGAACATTTTTACTTTAAAAACCCGCATTGTCATCCTATCCATGGGATTAATTTTAAATTAATTTCTGCCACTTATGTGATAGGAATTTGGAAATATGGATTCCATATTTGGAATAAGAATAATTTATAATGTATAATAATTTAAACTTAGTTTTTGATGAAAAATATTAGTGAATGTAATTAAAATTAATGACAATGATTAAGAGAAAAACTAGATTAACAAAGGACTAGACCCTAAAATTAAGGCTGAAAATGACATATAAACTTTTCAAAAATCTATTTTATCTCTATATTTAGACCTCTTTCTATATTTTATCAGTTTTGGACAATTATTGGTTCCACTTTTCATGGGAAAAACATGGGTTGAATTCCATTTTCAAAAATTTACAAGAATGCCACTCCTTCTCCACTATAAAAATGAAATCACCCAGCCCACTTCCTCACACATATAAATAAATTTAGATTAGTAAAACTCTGATAAAATATCCTCCAAAAATTACTCCCTTATTAATTTAATATTAACTTTTGGAATCAATCCAACCAAGGAATCTCTTTGGTGAAAACCAAAAGGAGTTTCTCAAAGAAGAGGTAACATCCTTCCTCAAGCTCCTTTTTTTATTTTCTTTCTCCACCAACTCAAACCTTATTATTAAAAGATTATATAATAACATAATTATAATCAATATATTGATATTTTTTTATTCAAAGGTTTTTACCTACACTTACACACACTTCCATCTAATGGGTAACAAACTTACCGTTCTTGTGTACGGTGAACTACCATCTCACGAAACAATGTTTTTCATTTTTCATTTACCACCTATCATGGTTGGGAATTATGATTTAAAATATATTTTTATATGATATATATTAGATTTATTATGTATTTATGCTTATTTAATTTTTATATATAACATAAAATTTCCATATTATGGATATATGATAAATTTGTTTATGGATGTGTGGACTACCACCTTCTCAAAGTGATGTGATTCGTTCACAATTTACATGGAACATATTAAGGATGAGTTTATTAAATTTATAAGATATAAATGAAATAGTAATGATACTGTAATTATAATATATATATATATATACATATATACATATATGTCATTACTTTCTTTATTTCTTTCAAAATGATAATTAAATAGAAACAACGTTCATGCGTATGTACGACCCACCATCTCCATGAAAAATGTATTTCATTTCATATTTATATATTTTATAGTCTATTATAAATATTTATATAATGAGTATATATTATATTTATATCATGTTATAAAATATGTAAATAAGTAAATAATTATCTAAGTAAGAGGATCAAGAATAATAAGTCAAAACATGTATGAAAAAGAGAGCGAATATTACCTGAAGCGTAACATTAACAAGTAATTGTTCATAAGTGGATAATATAAAGAAATATATGGTATTATATATAATAATATGGTTATTTTTTTGATTTATAATAAAATTATTTTTATTATACATGAGTTTTTAATGTGTACGAATAAATTCAATACTTAAGGTAAGAGTTTTCTCGTCTCACTTTCATTTTCTATGAGACACAAGCCATGTTCACCACCTATTTTCTTATATGTGGTATATAATACCCATTAATGTATTATATGATTAATATAACTAAATTTTTGGGTATTTAAATATCCATTTTATGATCTTTATTTCATGGGGTTTATGTTCCAAAAGTTACCAAATCGGTAAAGTAATTCTGTCTCAATTTTCCTTCTTTGAGACACATGCCATGTTATGCACCTATATTTTTCTATGAGGTGTATATACTGACTTTGAAATGTTATATCATGAATAAAATTATTTTAATGATATTTTAAGCTCCATTTAATTTTATTTTTTCCATTTTATTATGATTCAAAGTTACCATAGTGGCAACCGTTTATTGCTACAATATCATTGTTTATCGAGATTGTTTATGATTATGCTTCTATTGATGAAATGTAATGATCCATATCTCAAGAAATAAAATTAATTTTATTATCCTAGGATTATTCAGGTAATATCCAAGTAATGTTACCTTTTTTACATTCTTTGAAACTTAAGATAATTAAGAAATTATTTTAATGAAAATCTGAATTTATTTCTCATTTCGGTCAGAAATCTGTGTTCTTTAAAAAACGTTTTTTATAAAAATGTTTTCAATTTTTTTTACTATAATACTATGAATTTTAAAGGAAATTTATACCCATGAATTACCATTTAAAAAATTATTTTAAAAATTATTCTTATTATTGTTTTCCTATCAAGGAACTTTTCTAAACTTTTAAGGTTTAAAAGGAATGTTCGACATGTACAGACTTACCGGCCATCATGATCATCATTTCCTTGATGATTTCTTTTTAAATTTACAAGGATATTTTAAAAAAGAATTTTTTTTCCTAATAATATAGATTTTTTTGGTTTTTAAAATTATTTTCAAAGAAAAATGCTTTTCAAAAATCATTTTATGTTTAAAAAGTGTTTTAAATGATTTTCGAAGCTCCCTTTATATATTTTCAAAGGGTTTTTTTTTCAAAGAAAAGGATTTCAATGATCTAAAATCTTATTTGATAAGTTTTAAATGTATGTTCATGGAAAAATGTTTTCAAAATGTTTTCAAGATTCTTTTATAAGTTTTTGAGGAAAAAGGTTTTCATAATTTTTTCAAGATTCTTTATAAGTTTCAAGGTTATTTTAAAGGAAAATGGTCTTCAAAATGTTTTAGGTTTTAATTTTTTTTCAAATCATAATGTATATTTAAATCAAGAAATGTTTTTAAAATATATTTCAAAATTATTTTCCATATAATATGACATCCATTGGTGTTACTCATGAATTTATGGGGAAATTATACAATGGTTACATTCATATCCTTTCTCTAAATAGTTTATGTTTTTATGGAATGATGTTTATGAAACCCGTTTCTATTAAATGGGTTATATGACTATGAAAATAATTTCTCTTTCACGGGTTATATGCTTGTGAAACCCGCTTCCTTTCTTGAGTTATTCTACAATGAAATTATTATTAAACATATCTATTTTACATAATTTTTTATATGATTAAAATTCTAAGATACCCATTTTATTTAATGGGTTATGATGTTTATAAAATCCACATATTTTTATGGGTCATGATATGATTAATGATTTATTATCTTATGGAACATGTAGGTATGATTTTATTATGTGATGGGTAGGACCTATATCTCCATCCAATTCATTGGGTAATGATAAGTGGTATATGAGCTCAACCGTTACATGGGTTGTAGCCCAAGATAAAAAACAAGAGGGTACATGAGTTGTAGCCCAAGCTTGAAAACAACAGGGTACATGGGTTATAGAACAATTCTGAAAATAAGAGGGTACACAGGTTGTTATCCCAAGCCTAAAGCAGGTATATGGGTTGTATCCCAATCCTAACATGTTATCAAGGTATTGGTAGGCTTCTTTGACATAAGATTTTATACGGTTCTGTTTATGCCAAAAATTATATGTCTTATTCATCAGTTATGATTTCATGGATTATTCTCTTAATTCCCTTATGATTCATGTCTTATGAATTGCCAATATTTATGCCATGTCTCATGATTATGATCTTTGATATGAAGGTTATGATATTTAAATAATATTATCATGTTCTCATACACTTATGTTTATGTTATGATTACATTCTTCCTTTATTTACCCTTACTGAGCATTTGAGCTCACCCCTTTCTTATGTTTCCCTTCCCCAGGTTATGAAGAAAGGTTTTAAGTAGAAGTACTAAAGGGGATGATATTTGTGGGAAATATTGATGATTTTTCACAAAACTAGAAGATTTTATTCCAAGTTTCCAAAGAAACTAAACTATTATGATCCTTAGGAATGTAATTTTGTAATATGTTGAATATTCATATATATTGATGTAATATCCATGTATGTTAAGCCTGGGTCGCTATACCTTGACTTTGTGATTTCATCTATTCTAGCATGAATCAAAGGATAAGGTTAGATGAGTGTGTGTCTACGAGAATAAGGTAGGTGGTCTATAAGCATTCTCCCATAGTCTTGATGTTGTTCATATGTATGTGGTTATTCCATTATGCTTCCATGTTGGACATTTGTTTCCTTGACTAAGAAAAGTAAAGTGTGCCTTAATTAAATATGTGAGTGTAACGATCCAGGTATTTATAGAATAATAATTTTTGATTTATATTAATACTTATGAATAAGATATTAATTTTAAGTTAAATGGGATTCTTTTTCTGATAGCGTACTCAACACGCAACAATGAGATTCTCTAAAATCTTACATTGCACAAAACATTGAGTTATACTGAAAAATAATACAATAATATTATTATTACTTTAAATGGTAGTTAATGACTAGCCATTGGAATGGAAGGAATAAATAGTATCAAATAAATTTTGAAAAATGGTTTACACATGTTTAAATGATGATTCATTGATTACCAAATTTATTAGAAATAGAAATAAAAACCAATTGAATATAATGGATGTGTTTATATGAAAACATATTTAAAAGAAAATATTTGTGTTTTAATATCACTCTTTATGGATTTTTATTTAATAAAAAATATATGATATATATTAAACGTAATGTTTTAAATTCATCTTATATGTTTTCTAGATATGATATAAGAATAAATTCATTTTTTCAGATAAAAGAAGTATTTTTCTAAAAATGCAGTTTTACCGCCTTTTGATTGCGAACCCTTTTTAAATCTTGTTTTTAACAAGTCTATATATTTTATTTGACAAAATAAACTTCTTATTTAGAAGAGGAACATCAAAATTTAATTTGGATTAAATTTTGGCATTTTTCTGCTAAAGTTCATTTTTTAATGAATAGTGAAAAATACTACATTTTAATTCAAAACTGCCTTTTAATATAATTTATTTATATAGTTAGATTGTAATTTTAATTAGTTTTAAAATGTAATTGGATTATATTTTTTATCATTTAATCCAATTTTAGTCATTTTAAGTAATTTCACTTTGAAATTGGACATAAACGCATGTCAATCTTTTGGTAGTTTTTACTTCTTAAAAACACGCTTTTTGGTTTTGGCGATGATAATTATTTTTAAATTAATTTCTAAAAATTCTGGGTTTTCAATTTGGAAAAATTGATTCCATATTTGTAACAATGAGGTCCAAATTTTATAAATAGTTACATTTTATTTTTAAAAATTATGAATAGTAACTTCAGTAAATATTTTATTTACTATGGTTAAAAGGTAAATATGGTAAATAAGGGTAAAAATAATATTTTAATAATATTAAATTACTTTAAAACATTTCCTAATCCTATTTTATGAGATATTTCTTACCATGGGAATCCTTGGGTATATTTTAGGACGCATGAAGCCACTTGTGTGTCGAAATGACATTTAATTACTTTTTATTTAAAGTTAAGGAAAGTATAACCTAAACATGTATATTTTAGTAAAAAAAATTATATGGGGTTATATAAGTTATATTTTTAACTATAAATAGTCATTAGAAATATAAAAATATTTCCTACATCATGGTATTTTATTTATATTTTTTAGTTATTAAATAAATAAATTTATTTATGACACACTGGTGATGTAGTGATTACCATATTAATGAATGATTTAAATAAATGAGATTATAAATATTAAAATAAATTTATTTTGAAACTTTTTTTATGAAATCCAAGAGTATTATAGATTATTATTACTTTTTTTAATTAATGAAGTTTTTTTCAAATAATCAAGTTATTATGGATTTCTAAAAAGTCATGATATGAATAGTATAATCCAAATCATTTTTTTATTAAAAAGCCACTTTTAAGAAAAAGTGGAAACCATACAGAACATACACCGCAGAAACATAGGCCATAGGCAGACCCTCCAAAAACATAGTATATTTCAAAATTCAAAAATTCAACATCCCCGTGCCTCGCACTCCACCCAGGTACTGATCCCACAACACGCACATGATCACAAATATTCAAAATTCAGAATTCAAAAATATTCATCATCACCATTCAAAAACTATAAGCCGCCCGCATCAGCCTTCATCATCAGATTCATCACCCATCACCGGAGCCGAATACCGTCCTTCCTGGATGCGTCGATTCAACAGTACGTCTGTCGTCACCGTGCCATCGCTGCAAACCAATCCGAACCACGAACACAACATCACCAACAACACCATTTTCATCACCGAAGAAAACCATCACTATTTTCGAACAGGGAACACATGAACTAGGGATTCGCGAGCAACAGAACAAAAACCCGATCAAATCAGACCTCGGAAAAGACCTCCTCGAATAGCCAGCTAATGAAACCATCGACACTAGCCCCAAGCCACAAACCCGTAGGTGAACTCCAGTCAAAATCCGCCGAAACCCACCAACGCCGTGAGATGAACTCCCGAAACAACGGGAAGAACACGTTCCACAAAAATAGTTCCATTGTAGAAGTTAGATCGAGGAAGAGACTAACCAGACGCCATCATATCATCGCTTCACCATCTCCGCTATTATCCTCGTCACAGCAGACCCAAAAAAACTCAAAAAGAACTGAGAGAGGAAGAATAAATGGGGATAAAACCCTAATCGGAACTAAGAAAAAACCTTAAAAGGAAAGTGAAAAAAACCCGAAAAACACAACAAGGGGATGAAACCCTAAGACATAGCTGGGGGCTTTGTAACGTCCTGGCCCTGGGTTCCACTCAACGGGTGCCCCGAACCTGGTTCGCCACATGACCTCAAGCACATTTCCCCAAACGCCAGAGGCTGCTGACTAGCAGTGAGGGCCTAGGTATGATAGTGGGGAAACTATGCCCTCATTTTGTCAAAGTGTAGCACAGTGGAATTTAAATAAAACATACAACAAACAACGGAAGCAGTAAACCATACACAACTGAAATAAACTACAGTAGTGTATATAACCAACATTATATATAAATGATGATGCTACATGTTTCAAGTTCTAAGAAAACAGCCAGAACATGTTATACATCGATACAGTTTAACAATATACAGAGTGCAGCAAAATAAGAAAAACAGCTGGCAGCGGCATCGCGAGCCTAGGCTCGGTCCCATGCCCTCCTACTCCACAGCAACAGTCAAGTACCTATATAGGGACTCTTTCCCCTATCTACACCTGCAGAAACATAATATGTTTGGGCCGAAAAGCATGGCCCAAACAGGGTGTGCGAAATATATCTCAGTAGGCACCCACCAAAGGCCCGTGCCCAACTGCGTGTAAGCATGAAAGAACAGTGTGCAATAGTAAAATTCAATAAAGTAAGCAGTACTCAAAAGTAACTAATTACCAGTTATATTTCCATTTTATTATCCATTTAATCCATTTAAAAATAAGAAATCACCACAGTGAATTTCTATGTAAACAATCCACGTCCTCAGAAAAGTAAACCCCCACCCTCAGGTAAGGAGTGTCAAACACAAGAATCTTCCCTCAGGCATAACAGAATTTGCCCTCAGGCATAGGTAGTGTCGCCCTCAGGCACAGAGTCTATTGCCCTCAGGCACAGAAGAAGTTGCCCTCAGGATGAAGTAACTACTGCCCTCAGGCTAAACAGTGCAGTGCCCACAGGCTAATCACAACAACACCCTTAGGCTAAACAGGTAACCGGGCCATTCCCAACATATCAAAATGCAGTAAACAATCAATTCCTCTCAAGGAAATTCTACAATTACTACATTAAAGGCATACCCTCGGGTATCCTGGCCAATGGATAAACAGTGGAACACACCCCCGGGGTGGTTTCAGATCCAAGAAACGATCCCAACCAACATTTTATTATCACAATTTAATCACCTATGCAATTATAGGCATTAAATATAGCAACGACCTCAGCCACACGACACCCCAACATGGGTTCATGGCACTAAAACACACAAAACGCACGACAGTTGGAAAAACTAACACAAAGCCACCTACCTTATACGTCAACAAAAGTTATACCCGAATGTTGACTCTAGAAACGCCCAAGAACTGCGTAGATCTGACGAAGAAAAAACCCATTAAAACGTAAATAACTTTTTTTAGGGGAAGAATTGGTATGAATGGCTTAAGGAGGAGTAAGGGATTACCTGTGCGGTTCCAACGAGATCGTCCGAAGCCGAATCGGATTCCAGACAAACACCTGGCGGATCTTCAAAGGTTCGGATGTCCTCCTTGGCTCCAAAATGGATCAAACGCCTCCTCTGCCAAATGAGGAGGCTAATACCTGTTTTAAGTCGAAAAAACAAAGTACACGGCGTGCACTTATGAGTAAACATCGTGTACTTCTCTCATTTAACTGTTCATTCGGCGGCACCGCCACACTGTTCACCCGTCAACCTGAGTACACGACATGTACTCCTGAGTACACAGCATGTATTGTCGCCTAGCTGGCGGTGACTCCACCGCCTTACTATTCAAGTCTTCCGACTGACTACACGGCGTGTAAGGTACCACTACACGGTGTGTAGTCGGTTCCTACACCCCTCATTGCCGACAAGGCTACACGCCCCATGTACTCATCCCAACACGGCCAAAAGTACACGGCGTGTGGAAAAAGTACAGGGCGTGTAGTTTCAAAATTTAATATTTTTTCCCATTTTCCATATTTTCTCAAAAACACTTAAGGAAAAGGAAAAAGAAGAAGCCCGTACCTCAAAAACAAGAACCAGGTTCTTAAAAACTTCCCCCCTTATAGCAATTTGTCATCGAATTGACCTTCTAAGTGTGGTGAAGATAAATCTCAGAACAGCTCTGGCCACTGAGCACGTACATCAGCCTCCCGCTCCCAGGTCTCGTCCTGCACTCAGCTATGCTGCCATAGCACCCATACGAGAGGAATCGACCAGCCTCGGAGAACCTTCGTGCTCCTGTCAACGATACGGATCAGATGCTCCTTAAAGGATGCATCATGCTGAAGCTCAACCTCCTCAGACTGAAAGGTTTGAGACGGGCCTGAATGGTAGAGATGCAACTGAGACACGTGGAAGACGTTGTGCATGGATCAGTACCACTGTGGTAAATGCAACTGATAGGCAACCGGCCCAACTCTCTCCAGAATCTCTAATGGCCCCACATACCTCGGTGAAAGTTTACCCTGTCTCCTCATCCGCTTGTTTCCCAGACTCGGCAAAACACGTAGAAAAACCTAATCCCCGACCACGAACTTCAAAGGTCGTCTGTGGAGATCAGCATAAGACTTCTGATGAGACTGCATGGTAGCCATCCACTTCCGAATCAACTGGACCTGCTCAGATGTTTCCTAAATGAGCTGTGGCCCCAGTAAAGCTGCCTCACCTACTTCTAACCAGCACAAAGGTTATTGGCATGGCCTACCACATAAAGCCTCGTATGGTGCCATCTCAATAGTTTACTGAAAACTATTGTTATAGGAAAACTAAACTAAGGGCATATGCTTCTCCCAAGAGCCCCCAAAGTCTAGGTCACATGCGTGCAGCATGTCCTCTAGAACTTGTATCGTACGCTCTGACTGGCCATCTGTCTGAGGGTGGTATGCTGTGCTGAGAAGTACCCGTGTACCTAGTGCCCTCTGAAAACTATTCCAGAAACGAGACGTAAAGTGGGATTCCCTATTTGAAATGATAGAATGAGGGACCCCATGTAGACGTACGATCTCTCAGATATACAGCCTTCCGAGCTCGTCCACACCGAAGGTCTCCTTGATCGGAAAAAAGTGAGCTACCTTCATGTGTCTGTCCACAACAACCCACACAATGTCATTGCCATGAGGTGACCTCGACAAAACCATCACGAAATCCATCACGACATCATCCCATTTCCACTTTGTAATGGGTAACTACTGTAACAGTCCAGCTGGTCTCTGATGCTCTTCCTTCACCTGCTAACAGGTGGAACATCTCGTAACAAACCCAGCTATATCTCTCTTCATACTTGACCACCAGTACTGACGCCTCAAGTCTCGGTACATCTTGGTAACCCCGGGATGAACTTCCCAAGATGAAGCATGGAACTCCCACATCAGCTCCTTGCGTATATGCCCTGGAACCCATACTCATCCATGGAAATGCAAAACCTCATCATCACCCATCGTCCAACCGGGAGGAGGGTCCTCACTTGCCACCGAATCCCGTAGAACTAGGCCTTCTGAATCAGATAGCTGCCTCATCCTCACTCTATCCAGGAGGGTAGAAGTTACAGCTAATGAGGAAAGATAAGTCTTCCCCTGACTGTCATGCACCTCCAGATGCATCTTAGAGAACAAAGTCATAAGTTTCCACTCACCACTGGCCTCTTGCACTACCTGTATCTGAGTCTTCCTGCTCAGTGAATCAGCTATTGCATTACCTTTACTAGGTGTATAGGCAAGCTCAAAATCGAAGGACTGTAGGTACTCGACCCACCTTCTCTACCTTAGATTCAGGTCACGCTGAGTAAATATATACTTGAGGCTTTTGTGGTCGGTGAAAACCACAAAATGCTCCCCCAACAGATAGTATCTCCAACAGCGCAACACATGAACAACTGCAGCCAACTCGAGATCATGCGTCGGGTAATTCCTCTCATGTGGCCTCAACTGCCGAGACCCGTATGCAACAACTCGGTCGACCTACATAAAAAATGCTCCCAGCCCAATACCTGATGCATCACAGTAAACTGTATAGCTCCTTCCCTGCTCTGAGAGTATCAGGATCGGTGCTGATGTCAACCTTCCCTTCAGGTCCTGAAAAGCTGTCTCGTAAGCTTCTGACCAAACGGACTTCACACCCTTCTTAGTCAGACCTGTCAACGGTGCTGCTAAGCGGGAGAAGTTCTATATGAAGTGTCTGTAGTAACCATACAACCCTAAGAAACTCCGTATCTCAAACACGTTCTTAGTCTTCTCTTAGGAAACTATTACTCTCACCTTCTCTGGGTCTACTGCAACTCCTGCCTTTGAGATAATGTGACCCAAGAAGTGAATCTGTCCATCCAAAAGTGGCACTTTGAGAGCTTAGCATATAGCCGATGATCTCTCAGTGTACTCAATACGATTTAAAGATGGGTGGAATGGTCGTGTCGAGTGTGAGAGTACACCAAGATATCTTCCATGAATACTACCACAAAATAATCAAGATACGGATGGAACACACGATTCATCAGAGCCATGAAAACTGCTGGCATGTTCGTCAGCCCGAACGGCATAACCGTATACTCATATAGACCATACCTACTCCTGAAAGCTGTGAGAGGTATAACAGATGGTCTAACACGTAGCTGATGATATCCGGATCTCAATTCAATCTTCGAGAACACTCGTGCTCCACGAAGCTGATCAAACAGATAATCTATCCTCGACAAGGGATATCAGTTCTTAACCATAAACTGGTTCAGCTTCCGATAATCCACGCAAAGCCTAAGGGTACCATCCACCTTCTTCGTAAAAAGGACTGGAGAACCCCAAGGAGAAGTACTGGGTCGGATAAAAACCTTCGCCTGTAGATCCTCTAACTGCCTCTTGAGCTCCTGTAACTCAGGTGTAGCCATCCTATAAGGAGGAATGGACACCGGTGATGCTCCTGGTACTAGCTCGATAGAGAAATCCACCTCACGCACTGGAGGTAGACCTGAAAAGTCGTCTGAGAAGACATCCCTGAAACGATCGACAACTAGAGGGAAATCCGTCTGACAAGTCCACTGGTCGTCCAGATATAAGCTCGCAATCTGGGCTATGAATCCACCTCGCCCACGATGCTCTGGTCCAGCTCGACTCACCTGAACATCCCACTCACCCTTGTATAGAAACTCTCCGTCCTCTGGTGACGTGAAATGCACCCTGTGACGATAGCAGTCTACAAAGGCTCGAAAGGGAACCAACCAATCCATCCTGAGAATGACGTCATAGCTCGTCATCTCCAAGACATAGACGTCCCAAAGGAAGTGACACCCACCAACCTCAAGCAGACACTCCTTGCACTGATGCACACCAACCATTCTAGTCCCCAACGGAGTGTCTAGCGTCATGATATCAGAAGAAGTAGAAACACTGAGCCCAAGGCTCTCTAAAAAGGGTACAGATATGAAACTATGCATAACACCCATATCAAAAAGTACTGTAGACAAGACAGAAGCTACTAGAATAGTACCTATGACTGTAGAAGGTCCGAGATCCTACTCCTGCTAGGTCTATTGCACTGCATATGTCTGCCCAGTGCCGCAGCCCTACGACACAGCCTGGCTACCCTGAGCTGTCCCGCCCTGCGGCCTCTGCGATACTGGTGTCTGGCTACCACGGCCACGACCACCATCTCTGCTTGCACGCCCTGACGTATTCCAGTTCCCAGACTGGTAAGAAGCCACTGGTCCTGCTCCTGCATGTGGAGTCTGCACAAAACCCCTCTCACTAGCCACTGGTGGAAACGCCCTACAAAAGCGCTGCAGATGACCCATCTTGCCGCAAGCTCGGTACTCCACTGGGTCTCATGGACACTGCGGTCTCTTGTGCCCCTCTCTACCATACTGGTAGCACCTGACCAGACCACCTGAAGAAGCTGCCTAGCTGGTACTACCTCCCTGAGAGAAGTCTATCTGTCTCTTCCTCTTTCCAGCAGAAATAGTACCAGTAAATGGTGATGAAACGCCCTGGCCCACACCACTTGATTCCCGCAGGTTCCTCTCTATGATCAGTGCCTGGTTCACGATGGCATGTATAGTAGGCAACTTGAAAAAATTCACCAGCGCTCAGATGTCATACTGAAGACCATCCTCAAAACGTCTGGCTCTCAGCGTCTCATCACCCACCAGCACGGGTGCAAAGCGCTGAAGCTCCGTAAAACGAGCAGAATAGTCTATCACTGACATAGCGCCCTGCTGCAGATTCATGAAATCTCGAGCTCTATCTACCCTCAGTGTCTCGGGAAAGAATAATTCATAGAAGACTGCCTGAAAATCTTCCCACGCCATGTCCCTGTGATGCTCGGACTGGGTGGTAATATCCCACCACCTCTTGGTTGAATCACGCAGCATGTAAGTTGCGAGCTTGACCCTCCACCCTGGAGGCATCTCAAGATGCTCGAAAATAGTCTGCATCAATCCTAGCCAAGACTCCGTAGCCTGCGGTCTGCTATCCTCTGAAAACGTAGGCGGATGCTACTTCTGGAAGATACGAGTCAGCTCAGCCATAGATGTAGTAGCCCGTGGTGTTCCCTGAATGGTCTACATAAACCGCATAAAACCTTCACGGAACTGCGCCTCCGCGCCTATGTCTGGTATAACAGCCGGTGCCGCATCTGGCTCTGCTGGAGGATCAACTGGTAGCCCATGGCCTACCATCTCTGAAGTATAATCATTGCCGCTCTCTTGGAGAACAACTCGCGATCGTCTAGGTGGCATGACACTACAAGGTCAAAAGCACACCTCAGATTCAAAATTATTATGATTGAAAAGCGATGGAACCACAAAGGAAAAAAGAGGAAGAAGGCATTAAAAATTGGTAATACAATAATACACGGCGTGTACAATGACTACACGACGTGTACTTGACTTCCCTTCCCCTGCCCGGGTCCTTCCACATGGCTAAGCTACACGGCTTCCATTCAAAAAAACTACACAACGTGTATAATATCTACACGGCGTGTACGGTGTTATTTTTCCAACTTCCCATGTCGTCTGTGACACGACTGACTACTCGGCTTGACACTACACGGTGTGTTACACCCATATACGGCGTGTACAACACCCCGTTTCCCAGCCATATGGCTAACTCCACACGGTCTGTCCTCGGACAAGACTACACAGTGTGTCCCACAGGTACATGGAATGTTTAAAGGGAGGTGACACTGACCCGTGTTGTTAGTGACACAGCCGAGTCCCCAGGTCACACTACACGGCGTGTGCATCATTGACACAATGTGTTCTGTGAAGGATTTCACCAACCCATGTTGTTAGTTACACGACCGAACTCCGGGTCAACATTACACGGTGTGCACAAAACTACACGACGTGTTTTACCAAAGCCCTTCCCTACCCCGTGTCGCCGCCCACACGGTTTGTGACACAAGAAGAGACTACATGGCGTGTACTCCGGGTACACAGCGTGTACTCAAAAAGTTCATTTTTCTTCCCGAACAGAAGAACATACACAGCGTGTATAAAAATACTACACAGCGTGTATACTAGGATTCCAGATAGTATGCCTCAGAAACTTTTCTGGAACCCAGAAAATACCGTAAAACAACACCTAAGTGTCAAATTCCGACCTGTGAGGTCCCATACTCCCCACGAATCAAAGTTTGACATCTTATATGTGTTATAACCAACAAATAATTAATGATCCACCAAATTCCGGTCAATGGGGGCCCATACTCCCCAAAAACCAAAGTTTGGAATCCATTCTATAAACAGGCACAAACAAAAACACCATATCACAAGGCATGTATTTATCAAGAAGCTATCACAACAAAATGATTTTATAGCACAACAACTATCACAACAACATGAAAATTATAATGCACCTACATGGCATAGAAACTATGCATGGAATGTGATATCTAGCATGTGCCTATATGATGCATGATACGACATACCCTCATCCCATCGGGTTGCAACTAAATAGAACCCACAGATAAAATATAAACAACACAATCCATGTGCGTCACCCAACGGTGAAAACATATCAATCGTAAAATTGAAAAATCTAAAGAATGGAAAATACGAGGTAGACTGGCTTTTCCCTGTACACGGGTTAGCTACACCCGGGCACAGCTTATTACCAACTACCGTTCTGTCCTATCCCTGACTACGGCTCCAAATAGTAAGTTAAAGAAAAGAAACACCCTCTGATACCACTTTGTAACGTCCCAGCCCTGGGTGCCACTCAACGGGTGCCCCGAACCCGGTTTGCCACGTGACCTCAAGCGCATTTCCCCAAATGCCAGAGGCTACCGACTAGCAGCGAGGGCCCAGGTCTGATAGTGGGGAAACTATGCCCTCATTTTGTCAAAGTGTAACGCAACAGAATTTAAATAAAACATACAACAAACAGCGGAAGCAGTAAACTATACACAACTGAAATAAACTACAACAGTGGATATAACCAACATTATATATAAATGATGATGCTATATGTTTCAAGTTCTAAGAAAAAAGCCAGAACATGTTATACATCGATACAGTTCAACAATATATAGAGTGCAACAAAACAAGCAAAACAGCTGGCAGCGGCATCGCGAGCCTAGGCTCGGTCCCATGCCCTCCAACTCCACAGCAACAGTCAAGTACCTGTATAGGGACTCTTTCCCCTATCTACACCTGTAGAAACGTAATCTGTTTGGGCTGAAAATCATGGCCCAAACAGGGTGTTAGAAATATATCTCAGTAGGCACCCACCAAAGGCCCGTTCCCAACTGCGTGTAAGCATGCAACAACAGTGTGCAATAGTAAAATTCAATAAAGTAAGCATTACTCAAAAGTAACTAATTACCAGTTATATTTCCATTTTATTATCCATTTAATCCATTTAAAAATTAGAAATCACCACATTTCATTTCTAAGTAAACAATCCACGTCCTCAGACAAGTAAACCCCCACCCTCAGGTAAGGAGTGTCCAACACAAGAATCCGCCCCCATGCATAACAGAATTTTCCCTCAGGCGTAGGTAGTGTCTCCCTTAGGCACAAAGTCTATTGCCCTCAGGCATGGAAGAAGTTGCCCTCAGGCCGAAGTAACTAATGCCCTCAGGCTAAACAGTGCAGTGCCCACAGGCTAATCACAACAATGCCCTCAGGCTAAATAGGTAACCGGGCCATGCCCAACATATCAAAATGCAGTAAACACACAATTCCTCTCAAGGTAATTCTACAATTACTACATTAAAGGCATACCCTCGGGTATCCTGGCCAAACGGCTAAACAGTGGAACACACCCCCAGGGTGGTTCCGGATCTAAGCAACGATCCCAACCAACATTTTATTATCACAATTTAATCACTTATGCAATTCTAGGAATTAAATATAGCAACGACCTCAGCCACACGACACCCCAACATGGGTTCATAGCACGAAAACACAAAAAACGCACGGCAGTTGGAAAAACTAACACAAAGCCACCTACCTTATATGTTAACAAACATTATACCCAAACATTGACTCCAGAAACGCCCAAGAACGGCGTAGATCTGACGAAGAAAAAAACCCATTAAAATGTAAGTAAATTTTGTTAGGGGAAGAATTGGTAAGAATGGATTAAGGAGGAGGAAGGGATTACCCATGCGGTTCCAACGAGATCGTCTAAAGCCGAATCAGATTCCAGACGAACACCCGGTGGATCTTCAAAGGTCTATTCGTCCTCCTTGGCTCCAAAATGGGTCAAACGCCTCCTCTGCCAAATGAGGAGGCTACTGCCTGTTTTAAGATGAAAAAACAAAGTAAACGACGTGTACTTCTTTCATTTAACTGTTCATTCGGTGGCACCGCCACACTGTTCACCCGTCGACCTGAGTACACGACATGTACTCCTGAGTACACGGCGTGTACTGTCACCCAGCTGGCAGTGACTCCACCGCCTTACTATTCAAGTCTGCTGACTGACTACACGGCGTGTAAGGTACCACTACACGACATGTAGTCGGTTCCTACACCCATCGTCGCCGACAAGGCTACACGCCCCGTGTACTCTTCCCAACACGGCCAAAAGTACACGGCGTGTGGACAAAGTACATGGCGTGTAGTTTCGAAATTTAGCATTTTTCTCCATTTTCCATATTTTCTCAAAAACATTTAAGGAAAATGAAAAAGAAGAAGCCCGTACCTCAAAAATAAGAACCGGGTTCTTACAGGCTGAAACCCTAGAAGTGGAAGGAAAGAGACGCTGAGAGGACCTTCACCTGCCAAATCGCAATCCCAGAGCCTCGGTGTGTCCATCCTTCTGGATCCGACCTAGAGAGGAATGATAGAGATCAAGTCCAGAGCGTAGAATGGTGGCTGGAGGAAGATCTAGATGAAGAGAGGAAACAAAAACAAGCGTGAGAAAGAAAGGAAAATGACCAGAAGAACTGAGGGGAAACCCTAGGAATAGGAAGAATCCGAGCCGAGGCGATAGCCCGAGAACGATATATGAATAATATAAAATTGACATAAATGAGTTTAAAAAAAAACTATTTTATTGAATGATATAATAATACTAAAAATATAATATTCGTCCAAATTACTTAGATAAGGTTGAAAATATCATTAATTAACCACTTTAGGTTCGATTGGCATTTTATAGTAACTATATTAACCATATAGTATGAATATACAAGAAGACATGGTAAAAGTTAAATTAGTTATCTAAGGGTTAAAACTAAAAGATAAGGTTACTTTTATGCCCTAAACTTGTATAAAAACCATTGTATGAGAGGATTTCGACCCATAATCATCTTATTTTATAAATATATCACTTTTGTGTTATTATAATTCAAAAATAAATTAATAATAAAATAATATTTAAAAACATTCCTAAATTGACCCTCCTCCCTCTTATAAAAGGACACCACCTCTAACCCACCTCTCAAGTCTCTTGAATCATCCAAACTCTGCCCAAATAAGCTCCCAAAATCCATCTATTCCTCCTAGAATAATTAAATTGGTCATAAGCCAATTCAAGAGGGCCTTTTAGCTTAAATTAAAAGGAGTTACCCGTTTTGAGGTAATGTATTCTCTCAATATTCTTCCATTTATTTTCCTTCTTCAACCCCCTAAAATCTCTTTATTCCATTATTTTATAAAAAAATATATCTTCAGTATAATTGGATGTTGTTATGATAATTATTCGAACTAAACTTACACACACCTTTATCTAATGGATTTAGAACATACCATTTCTATGGACGACAAACTGCTACCTCACGAAACGATGATTGTTCAATTATCTCTTCCCACCTCTCACGGTGGAAATTATGATTAAAATGTATTTATATGATATATATTATGTTTATATTGTCTTCATTCTTCTATAATTTTTATTTACAACATACCTTTATAGTTTTCATGATGTGTAAACACGATAATTTCATTTGAGGAAGCACAGACTACCGCCCCCTCAAAGTGATATGACTCATCCATGCCATACATGGAACATATAAAGGATGGAGTTAATGAATTTATGTAACATATATAAAATATGATATTATACTACAATTATAATATACCTATGTATCATCAATTTTTCATTCCATTAAATATAAAATAGAAATGAAAGTAGCGTTCATGCATACGTACGACTTGCTGTCTCCATGAACTATGCATTTCATTTCTTATATGAAAATGTTATGGAATATTATAAATTCATATATACTAGATATATATATATATATTAATAATATTATGGAGATAATGGACTTTTGACCACATGGAAAAATTGTAATTATAACAAGATCATTTTCGACTCAAGTACCCAATATCGACAAAATGACCGATATTAACTTAAATAATTATGTAATTTTTATAACATGATAATAAGTGATATAAAAGGAATAATAAAATTTAAAAGGTTATGAATAAATTATAAATTAACTTAAGTTTATTATTTAGGAAATTAAATAATGAACGAGTCAAGTCAAAAACGAGATAAGGGACTTCGTCTCAATCTCCTTTCATTGAGGCATATTTTGATTTATACATGACTTTCTTTTACCTGGTATATAATAAAACACTTTGGATTTTACTTTCATTCAAATGTAATATTTTTTTATGAAGCATTTTACTAAATGAAAAATAAATGTTTTTAACTTATGCGGTGAGAATGACCTCTTCGTCGTCGTAATCATTATTTGGATTCCTCTATAAGCCTTAATGTTTTTAAAAGTAAAAAGAAACCCATTATTCCATTTTTGGGTGTTTTGGTATTTAAAATGGTTTTTTGAAATGGATTGATTATTTAAATATCTTGAAATGATTTCTTGTGATTTCAAATGAATTTTTTTTAGTAAAATGTTGATATTTTCAATATTTTATGTGTTATAATTATGGTACTTGGAAATTTGATGGGTGGTTACATGATAAACCAAATGATAGGTGGTTCTATAATAAACCAAGGATGAGCGGTTACATTATAACCTCTAATAAATTAGGTATAAAAGTCAACCATATGGCTATTCCATTTAGTGATATGTGTGTAAGTTTATTGTGTGGTTATTCCATTTGAGTATGTTTATGTCCCAAGTTACCTTTATAAGCTATACGTTGTTTTCTATGGTCTTTATGGTAAACTTTTGTTTACAAAAGGGGTAAGCAATTGAGCTTATATTCAATGAAGTTTTTTTGCTAATTTTTTAAGGTTAAAAGTATTAATTTATGATAAATTATTCATGGTTTACATGTTATTTTGAAAAACTAACAATTTTCCTTCTTTATATATCCCTTACTGAGCTTTTTATGCTCATCCTATGTTTTGAAATATTTTTCACAGTACTTAAAGATGAATAGGGTCAAGGATGAGATCAAAGAAAATTCATGCTATATAAAACATGGGACTAGACATGTTTATTTTTTTAATAGTTTTTGTTTTATAAAAAAATGGATAGTGAGTAGAAGTGTCAACTTGTAATATTCAAGTTGTTATGTATAAGTTATGACCTAATTATCTAAAGCTCTAAACCTGAAAAGATCCTCAATGTGAATTATTAAATTAATTCAAGATTATATAATATTTAAGACTGGGGCCTTACAGTTGGTATCAGAGGTCGGTTTAGATAACTTTAGAGGTTAGGGTGTTATTTAAGTTTAAGTGACATAACCATAATGGTTAGAATATTAGAAATATTCATAGTTATTTTAGATAAATTGAATGAGTTTAAGATAGCATGTATAAGTATATCTTAGTATTTACCCTCCTCACAAGATATTATATGATGATTTTGCTGATATACTCACACTAAACTTTTTGGTTTTAGTAAATGGCTGGATCTAGCAGGCACCAAAGTAACAATGGATGTGAAGAAAACTGTAACAGTTTTCTAAATAAGAAACCGAATGAAATGGGAGCGGTAATAAGAACTCTTGTGGTTATTCTAAACTAACTACATGGATCTATGATTGAACACCTAAACCTTGGTGATTTTTATAAGGTATCATATGTGCAAGAAAAAAATCCATACAAAATTTCAGGTAATAATCATAAAGGTAAGTATATTAAAAAACCTATGTGTTAAGGATGTGAAAAGAAACACCTAGGAAAATGTTTCAAAGATATGAGAAGATTCCATGGATGTGGAAATTAAGTTCATAAAGTAAGAACCTGCCATAGAAAAAAGAAGCTTCTAGTTGACTCCAGGAAAGGGGAAAAAGTTCTTTTTGAGGGATCAATTGAATGTTTTAAATGTGGTGTCTATGGTCATTATACAAATAGATGTCCTATAAATAAGGTTCGAGAATGAGATCAGCATGACCGTACAAATATATGTTTACTAATACCTAATGACATTCCAATTTATGATTAGGAAACTAACAATGACCAATGAAAGGTATGGATTATTTCTTAGTTAATGTTTTAACATCATTGAATCTTAGGATATGATTCATGATTTTGTTTGTAGGAAATAAGTATTACGGAATAAGTTGGAAAAGAATGGTTAATAGATCATGAAGAGCGTTGAATGAGTAAGAATTATACATATAAGGGATTCAAGAGTTATGGTATATTTTAGGATGATGAAATGCTTAAAAGTATTAAGTCTCTTTTGATGATGGGATTACTTTGGAATAATTTTTCTAGTATATGTAACCCTGAAGTTTGATGTGTGAAAATGTTATTCAAGAAAGAATTATCTTTTCTTGTGTGGACATAATGGATAATATTAGGGGTTCATATGATATATTTTTGAGGTGATAAATGGTTATTATATAACCTTTGAGGATAAAATAAGTTATGGTTATTTTTGAGGAAATTATCTTATTTTTGATAATGTTATAAGAATGATATAGTTTTAGAAAAAGGAAAACCCACAGGATGGGTGAAAACCCATCGTGTTGGGCAAGACCATGGGAATCGAACCCACAACCGAAGGGCGACAAAGGTGTATCACCTACAACTAGCCTACGTGAAGCCCCTAGTTAGTATGACTTATTATTTTTAGTTAAATTATTTTATTGATCAAGAATAAGTTGATTTGGGATTTTATGTTTTATCAAATTGATATCCTTATTATAGGAAAATGATTTGGTGATTAAGTGATAAAGGTTATTTTGGAATACATTTTCTCTTTTGGGAACACTATATGCCTAAGGAAAATATAATACTTTGGGATTTCAATTGAGGAGTAATGGTGGAATTTTATTTTTGGAAGAATCTATGTTTTTTGTGTGGAATTATAGAGATTTGGGTTATTTATGGAAATGATTAACCTATCTTGGAGAATATGCGATTAGGATAATTACCTTTCAGTATGAGACTTTAAGAGTAGTCGATGTTATTTGGAGATAAATGAAAACATTTATCATAGAAGACTTGGTGATCAAATCTTTCTGAATTTTGGGTTTCAAACTTAGTTTGGATTATTTTGAATAATTTTAAAGACAATTTTTTATTGAATGGTCTTTGTTGAACTTTGGGTATTGTTTGTTTAATTTTGATGATTACAAATAGTATTTATTTCTATAAAGGATTATTCTTTTTGGGGATCATCAGATCTTATACTAACCATTTTGGTTTTGGTTAATGTATAAAGACAAGAGAAATATATAGTTTATATTTTTTGGATTATGTGATTATATAGAAGTTGATTCTAGCAATTCATATGTGACCAATTCATCTTTAATACTCATCATTTGGAGAAAATATGATTTTGTGGTAGAAATTTAGTAAAGGATTGAAGTCTACATGAAAAGTATGTATGTTTCCTTATGTTCTTAGTCAAGATAATAAATAAATTTCTCAAATTTATTAAAAGGATATTAAAAAAATAAAATTGTTCATTTACTTTTCCTACTATGAAATCAAATACAATTTAACATATCACAAGTTTGTGGGTTTCTGGTGCTTAACTTTATCCTGATCATGTTTTCTATCACTCTTCATCAGAACTTGACACTTAGTTTCTCTTCCATATCCATGTTTTACTAAATGGAACCCTAGTATGGGTTATCTCGGGTGACCTTTATAATTCTCTTTATTTATTTTAAAGTGATAGTTGTATTGACTATTTTTTTGATGTAGTAATTTCAATGAAGTTTTCAAGCCCAATTTTAAAATTGCGAGGACACAATTTTCAAAAGGGGGGAAGGATGTAACGACCCAGGTATTTATAGAATAATTTTTTTTTTATATTAATACTTATAAATAAGATATTAATTTTATGTTGAATGGGATGATTTTTCTGATAGCGTACTCGACACGCAATAACAGGCTTCTCTGAAATCTTACACTACACACAACATTGAGTTATACTGAAAAATAATACAATAATATTATTATTATTTTAAATGGTAGTTAACACCTAGCCATTGGAATGGAGAGAATAAATAGTATCAACTGAAATTTTAAATATGGTTTACACATGTTTAAATGATGATTCATTGATTACCAAATTTATTAGAAATGGAAATAAAAACCAATTGAATATAATAGGTGTGTTTTTATGAAAACCCATTTAAAAGATAATAATTGTGTTTTCATATAACTCTTTATGGATTTTTATTTAATGAAAAATATATGATATATATTCAATTTAATGTTCTAAATTCATATTATATTTTTTTTAGATTTGATATAAGAATAAATTCATTTTTTTCAGATAAAAGAAGTATTTTTCTAAAAATGCATTTTTACCTCCTTTTGAGGGAGAACCCTTTTTAAATATAGTTTTAAACCTTTATATGTTTTATTTGAAAAAATAAAATTCTTCTTTATAATAATAATATAAAAATTTATTTTGGATGAAATTTTGGTATTTTTCCGTTAAAGTTCATTTTTTAATGAATAATGAAAAATTCTGCATTTTAATTCAAAACTGCCTTTTAATCTAATTTATTTATATAGTTAGATTGAAATTTTAATTGGTTTTAATGTTTAATTGAATTATATTTTTATCATTTAATCCAATTTTTTTATTTGAAGTAATTTAACTTTGAAATTGGACATAAACGCATGTTAATATTTTGGTAGTTTTTACTTCTTAAAAACATGTTTTTTTGGTTTTGACAACAGGAATTAATTTTAAATTAATTTATGAAAATTATGTGTTTTTAATTTGTAAAAATTTATTCCATATTTGTAATTAGGAGTTCCAAATTTTTTAACTAGGTACCTTTTATTTTTAGAAATTATGAATAGTAACTTCAATAAATGTTTTTTTACCATGGTTAAAGGGTAAATATGGTAAATAAGGGTAAAAATAATAATATTTTAATAATATTAAATTAACCTAACACATGTAATAACCCAATTTTATGAAATATTTACGACCATGGGAATCCTTGGGTCGATTTTAGGACCCCGTGGAGTCACTTTTGTGTGAAAATGACATTTAATTACTTTTAATTTAAAGTTAAGGAAAATATGACCTAAACATGTATATTTTAGTAAAACAATTTTTATATGGGGTTATATAAATTATATTTTTGACTATAAATAGTAATTATAAATTTAAAAATATTTCCTAAATCATGATATTTTATTTATAATTTTTAGAGATTAAATAAATAAATTTATTTATGACACAATGGTGATGTAGTGATTACCTTATTAATGAATGATTTAAATAAATGAGATTTTAAATATTAAAATAAATTTATTTTGAAGATTTTTATGTCATAAAATAATTTTATGGATTATTATTACTTTTTATATTTGAATTAATGTAGTTTTTTCAAAAATTATAAAGTTTTTATGATTTTTTAAAAAGTCATGATATGAATAGTATAAAAATTGACATAAATGAGTTTAAAAAAAATACTATTTTATTAAATGATATAATAGTCCTAAAAATCTAAGATTCTGGAAAATGACTTATATAAGGTTTAAAAAGTCATTAATAAATCACTTTAGGTTCTATTGGCATTTTATAGTAACTATATTAACCATATAGTATGAATATACAGTAAGACATGGTAAAAGTTAAATTAGTTAACTAAGGGTTAAAGATAAAAGATAAGGTTAATTTTATGACCTAAACTTGTCTAAAACCCATTTTATGAGATTATTTAGACCCATACTCATCTGATCATTTAAATATATTACTTTTTTGTTATTAGAATTCGAAAATCAATTAATAATAAAATTATATTTCATGACAATCCTAAAGTGCCCCTCCTCCCTCTTATAAAAGGACAAAACCTCTAACCCATTACTCACAACTCTAAATCCTCTTGGATCATCCAAAATCTTACAAAATAATCTCCCAACATCCCTATATTACTCATAGAATCCTTAACTTGGTCATAAGGAAATTCAAGAAGGCCTTTTATCTTAAATCAAAAGGAGTTACCTGATTTGAGGTAATGTCTTCTCTCAATCTTCTTCCCTTTATTTTCCTTCTCCAACCCCATAAAATCTTATTATTCCATTATTTTATAACAAAAACAGTATCTTCAGTATAGTAGGATGTTCTTATGAGAAGTATTCTAACTAAACTTACACATACCTCTATCTAATGGATTTAGAACATACTATTTCTGTGGACGACGAACTACTGCCTCACGAAATGATGATTGTTTAGTTATCTCCTACTGCCTCTCATGGTAGATGTTATGATGACACTGTATTTATATGATATATATTATGTTTATATTTTATTTATTCTTCTATAATTTTTATTTACAACATACCTTTATTCTTTTCATGATGTGTAAACGTGATAATTTCATTTGAGGAAGTGCGGACTACCGTCCCCTCAAAGTGATATGACTCATTCATTCCATACATGGAACGTATAAAGGATGACATTAATGAACTTATGTAACATATATAAAATATGATATTATACTATAATTATAATATACCTATTTATCATTAAGTTTTCATTCCACTAAATATGAAATAGAAATGAAAGTAGCATTCATGCATACGTACGACTTACCGTCTCAATGAATGGTGAATTTCATTTCTTATCTCCAAATGTTATCGAATATTATAAATACATATATAATATATATATATGAAAAATATTCTGGATATAATGTAATTTTGACCACATGGAAAAAGTTTTAATTATAATAAGATCATTTTCGACTCAAGTACCCAATATCGACAAAACGACTGATATTAACTTAAATAATTATATAATTTTTATAATGTGGTAATAAGTGATATAAAAGGAATAATGAAATTGAAAAAGGTTAAAAATAACTTAGAAACTAACTTAAGTTTATTATTTAGGAAATTAAATAACAAACAAGTCAAGTCGAACATGAGGTTAGAGACTTCATATCAATCTCTTTTCATTGAGCAATATTTTGATTTATACACGACTTTATTTTACATGGTGTATAATAAACCCCTTTTAATTTTACTTTCATTCAAAGGGAATAATCTTTCTATAAAGAATTTTACTAAATGACAAAAGGAATGTTTTTAAAATATGCGGTGACAATGACCTCTCTTCCACCGTAATTGTTATTTGGCTTCCTCTATAAGCCTTAATGTTTTAAATGGAAAAAGAAACCCCTTATTCCATTTTTGGGTGTTTTGGTATTGAAAATGGTTTTTTTGAGATGGATTGAGTATTTCCATATCATGAAATGATTTATTGTGATTGAAAGTGAAATGTTATTATTTAAATATTGATATTTTCAATATTTTATATGTTATGATTATGGTACTTGGACATTTGACAAGTGGTTACGTGATAAACCAAATGACGGGTGGTTCTATGATAAACCATGTATGGGTGGTTACGTTATAACCTCCAATGCATTGGGTATGGAATTCATCCATATGAATATTCCATTTAGTGATATGTGTGGATGTTGACCGTATAGTTATTCCATTTCAGTATGTTTATGTCCTAAGTTACCTTTATAAGCTATACATTGTTTTCTATGGGCTTTATGGTAATATTTTGGTTACAAAAAGGGTAAGAAATTGAGCTTATATCCAGTGAAGTGTTTTTTCTACTTCATTAAGGTTAAAAGTATTACTTTATGATAAGGTATTCATGGTTTGCATGATTTTTTGAAAAACTAACAATTTTCCTTATTTATGTATCCCTTGCTAAGATTTTTATGCTCATCCCAAGTTTTGAAATGTTTTTCATTGGACTTAAAGATGAATAGAATCAAGGATGGGATCAAGGAAAAGTCTAGCTATATAAAACATGGAACTATACATGTTTCTTTTTTTTAAGAGTTTTTGTTTTATGAAAAATTGGATAGTTAGTAGAAGTGTCTACTTTTAATATTAAAGTTGTTATGTATAAGTTATGACCCAATTATCTAAATCTCTAAACCTGAAAGACCCTCAATATGAATTATTAACATAATTCAAGATTATGTAATGTTTAAGGCTGGGGCCTTATGGTGAGACCCTTCATGGACCCTATTGAGTCTATCAATGATTTTGAGATTGGGACTATACCACCCATGGGGTGTACCAATCCTTTGATAATAGTGAAATTAGTTGTTAAATGATGACAAAAAGGGTTTAAGAGGGTAAAATATTTGTACTTATGTTTGGTATATTAGCATGGTATAAAGGTCCATTTTCTTTAACTTGGATAAGTTAAATGGTTTATGATATGATTAAGGGTAAAATTGGTAAATGGTTAAAGGGGCATGTTCATGTGGTTAATATAAGGCCTCAGCCTTAAACCTTACTTAATCTTGAGTTATTACAAGATTACACATTGAAGATCTTTTTAGGTTTATAGTTTTAGAGAATTAGATCATAAAACATGCATTACATTCCACATTTAAACAAAGTGGTTACATAAAAGATAGTACTCATTTACCCCATCAACAGAAACATATTTAAAATAAAACATGGATTCTTTCTTGACACTTCCTTGACACTATCATCACATCATGTACCTTTCCCTTGACTTGTGAAAAACATTTCAAAAACTTGGGATGAGCTTAAAAAGCTCAGTAAGGGATATAAAAGTACGAGATGAAAACATTAGTCCATGTATGAAATCATACATTACTCATAAAACATAATCACTTTAACATACCTCATCAAATCATGAATAAATCATAGAAATCATAATATATAAAGGTAACTTGAGGCATTCATAACATTCTTACGTAGGGAGTAACCCTCTTGGTTACATTTGGAATACCCATCACAGTATATTCCCTAAATCTCTTCGGAGAAACCTTAACATTTAACTCCTTCGCATTACCCAATGCATTGGAGAGCTATATCGGGATCACCTGACCTTAGTTTATCACGGAACCACCCGTCTTCATAAAAAATGCCCAAGAACCATAACATAATCGTATCACATAAAACATGCATAAAAGAAACATAACATTTCCATATTTTAATCACAAGATATCAATACCACACATTGATATAATAAAAACATTGTGAAAAACATTTTCAATACCAAAAGAAAAGAAAATTAAAACATGGTATTTATTTTTTTCATTTAAAAAAAAGTTATGGCTTGTAGAGGAAGCCGAAACTCAAATAATGGTCACGGCGGAAGAGAAGTCGTTGTCGCCGCATACGTACGACAAAAAAAACATTTCTTTTGTCATTTAGTAAAAATATTTGTATAGAAAAAATATTCCTTTTGAATAAGCGTAAAAGTCAAAGGGGTTTATACATCGTATAAAATAAAGTTGTGTATAAAACAAAATATGCCTCAATGAATGGAGATTGAGACGAAGTCCCATACCTCGATTCTGACTTGACTCGATCGTTCTTTAACCTCCTGAATAATAAACTTGATTTAATTTCTACTTACTTAAGAACCTTTTTCAAGTTCATTATTCCTTTTATATCACTTATTACCATGTTATGAACACTATGTAATTATTTAAGTTAATAATGGTCGTTTTGTCGATCATTGCTACTTGAGTCAAAAATAAACTCTTTATAATTACAAGTTTGTTCATGTGGTAAAATATCCATTATATCCAGAATTATATTCATGATTTAGATATCATATATGTCATATATATCCAGTATATACATGCATTTACAATATTACATAACATTTAGAGGTATGAAATGAAATGCACCGTTCATGGAGACGGTAAGCCGTATGTACGCATGAACGCTACTTTAATTTCTATTTTGTATTTTATGGAATGGAATCATAATGATATAAAGGTATATTATAATTCCAGTATAATATCATATATAATATCATTAATTAAATCCTTTATACGTCCCACATATGACATTAACGAATCAAATCACTTTGAGGGGGCGGTAGTCCGCACTTCCTAAAATGAAGATATCGTCTTTACCCATAATGGAAACCATAAAGTTATTCCATAAATGAAAAATACCAAAGATTAAGTAAAACATAAACATATTATATATCATATATAAATATAGTGACATATTAATGGCCACATTTGAAGTTGTTACAAGAATATTGAACAATCATCGTTTCGTGAGGCAGAAATTCACCATCCATAGAAACAATATGTTCTTTAACCATTAGATGTAGGTGTGTGTAAGTGTAGCTCGAATCCTTCTTATAAAAAAATCCTAGTATATTTAAGATACTGGAGTTGTTATAAAATAAATTAATAAAAATAGTTTAGGGGGTTGGTGAAGAAAAATAAAACAAAAGAACATAAGTGAAGACATTACCTCAAAATCGGGTAACTCCCTTTGGTTTGAACCAAAAGGGTTTCTTTAAGAGATTCCTGCCTAAGTTAAGGCTTCTAGGATGAGGATAGGGATGTGGAGAGACAAAATGATCAGATCTTGGCTGAGCCAAATGCTTGAGAAGTGTGGGTAAGGAGGTATAGTTGGGGGCCTTTTATAAGAGGAGAGGAGGGGCACTCTTGGAAAGGTATAAAATGTTACTTTATTTTCAAATTAGTTTCGGATTATAAAGGTCCCACATTGATTTATTTAAAGGATAAGGTGATAAGAGTTCTAAATCCACCAATCCAATAGGTTTTTGACATGTATAGGTCTTATATTTTACATTATCTTTTCATTTTATTTAAATTGTTAAATAATAAGGTAATCGCTGCATCATCATGATGTCATAAATAATTTAATTTATTTAATGTATAAAAATTATAAAAAAAATACTATGATGTAGTAAATATTTTTAGATTTCCAATTACTATTTATAGTAAAAAATTTGACTTGTATAACCCCATGTAAAAATTGGTTTAGTAAAACAATACATGTTTGTGTCATTTTTACTTTTACTTTAAATAAAAGGCATTAATGTCATTATCTTACCAAAGTGGCTCCATGGGGTCCCAAAAATGGACCCATGGGTTGTATTGGTCGGAAATGACTCATAAAATAGGGTTAGGACAAGTCTCAAGATATTTTAATTTTATTATATTATCATTTTTACCTTAAATCACACTAATTACCTTTAATCGCAATTAATAAAACTTAAAAGTTACTTTTCATCAAAAATTATTTTCATCCCATTGAACCAAATTTTACTTAATAATGAAAATAATTTATATTGGATTTTTTAAATTTAAATCACAGAAGTGGTAAATTTCCATTTAAACGAAAAATCAGTTATTGTAACTACCACTTTGTGGTTTCAGTATTCATCAAAAAATAAGGTTTTTCAGAAAAATACCAAAAATTAACCCTAAGCTATATTTGATATTCCGAATTCAAAAATGATTTCTATTTTAACAAATTCATAACATAGAAGTTTCATTAATTAATTTTATAATTAAATCCTGCTGTCCAATCAAATAGCGTGTTTTTAAGAAACAATATCTATCAAAAGATTGACACTCGTTTATGTCCAATCTCAAAGTGATATTAATTCCAATGACCACCATTGGATTAAATGGTAAAAATATATTCTAATTTCACTTTAAAACCAATTAAAAAGATAATATAACTATATAAATAAATTAGATTAAAAAGAGGTTTTGAATTAAAATAAAACACTTTTCACTATTCATTAAAAAATGAACATTATCAGAAAAATACCAGAAATTTATCCAAAGTAAATTTCAATGTCCCAATAATAAATAATAAGTTTATTTTGACAAATATATCTTATAAAAATGTTAAAATTTAGATTTGAAATGGTTCGCCATCAAAAGGCGGTAAACCAATCTTTTAAAAATATTCGAGTATTCCATGCTTAAGATTGGATTTATTCTCATTTTAAGCCTCTAAAACACTATCTAATTCATAAATAGACATAGATAAGAATATCTATTATTCATTACTTACTTGGGATGTTACATCCTTCCCCCTTTAGAAAATTGCTTCCCCGTAATTTATTTACTTATCGAATAAGTGGGGGTATTTATCCCTCATTGCATTTTCAGATTCCCATGTTGCCTCTTCACTCATGTGGTTTTTCCAAAAAAACTTTACTTGATGAATCACCTTATTACGCAACACTTGCTCCCTGTGATCAAGAATATGAACCGGTTGTTCCTCATAAGATAAATTCTCTTCCAGCTGAACTACCTCTGGACTCAAAACATGAGATGGATCTGGCATGTACTTCCTTAACATTAAAATATGAAAAACATTGTGTACCTGAGATAAACTCGGAGGTAAAGCCACTCGGTATGCAACTAATCCAACTCTCTCCAGAATTTCATATAGTCCAATGAACCTTGGACTCATCTTTCCTTTCTTACCAAATCACATCTTACTTTTTCTTGGAGAAACCTTGAGGAAGACATGATCACCTACCTCAAAAGAGAGATCCTTCCTCCTATTGTCCACATAACTCTTCTACCTGCTCTGATCTGTTCTCATGTGTTTCTGTATCAGCTGAACTTTTTCTACCAACTCTTCTACCAATTCTAGTCCCATCAACTTTCTTTCACCCACTTCATCCCAGAAAACTGGAGTTCGACACTGCTTCCCATATAATTCCTCAAATGGTGCCATCTGTATACTAGAATGAAAACTGTTATTATAAGAAAACTCAACCAAAGAAATATGTTGGTCCCAACTTCCCTGATAATCCATCAAACAAGCACGTAACATATCCTCCAAAGTCTGAATTGTTCGTTCTGACTGCCCATCTGATTGAGGATGAAAAGCTATACTAAAATTTAATTCAGTACCCAATGACTTCTGAAGGCCTTTCCAAAAGTTAGAAGTGAACCTGGGATCACGGTCAGATACAATGGAGAGAGTAACTCCATGTAACCTAACTATCTCTTTAAGATACAAATGGGAAAGTTGATCTAGGGAAAAAGTATCTTTTATAGCAAGGAAATGAGCAGATTTAGTCAAGCGATCAACAATAACCTAGATTGCATTATTACCTCGAGGTGTATTCGGAAATCCCACAATGAAGTCCATGGATATATTTTCCCATTTCCACTCTGGTACTGGTAAAGGCTGAAGCATCCCTTTTCGTAACTGCCACTCTGCTTTAACCTGTTGACAAGTCAAACACTTCACAATAAAATCAGCAATATCTCTTTTCATTCCGTCCCACCAGTAATACTCCCGAAGATCTCTATACATCTTAGTACTGCTTGGATGTATTGAAAACGGAGAACTATGAGCTTCACATAACAACTCTCTCTTCAACTATGAATCAAAAGGCACACACAATCTCTTCCAAAATCTCAAAACACAATCATTATCAATGTTGAATTCAGGAAACTTACCCTTCTGAACCAGCTCTACCTTTTTCTACAACTCACTGTCTTGCTTCTGTGCTTGCTTAATTCTTTTTTATAGAGAATATTTCACTGATACCTGAAACAAAACAGAAGGACATCCTACACCAACAACTTATATGCCAAAGTTCATCAAATACTTAACCAAAGGATCACATTCTAAACACAATATTGTTAATGAAGAATTACTTTTTCAACTCAAAGCATCAGCCACTTTATTTTCTTTTCCCGGATGGTAATGAATTGTACAATCATAATCCTTGATTAATTCTAGCCATCTACTCTTTCTCATGTTCAATTCTTTCTGAGTGAATATATACTTTAAACTTTTGTGATCGGTATATATTTCACACTTTACTCCATACAAATGATGCCTCCAAATTTTTAAAGCAAAAACAATAGCAGCTAATTCCAAATCATGTGTAGGGTAATTTACCTCATGAGTTTTCAACTGACGTGAAGCATAAGAAATTACCTGATCATTCTGCATTAGGGCAAAACCAAGTCCTTTCAATGAAGAATCACTATAGATAACAAACTCCCCATTCCTGGAAGGAAGTTCCAAAACTGGAGCATTCACCAATCTTCTTTTCAGTTCCTGAAAACAATCATCACATTCTTTTGTCGAGACAAACTTAACACCCTTCCGAGTTAACTTAGTCATTGGACTATAACCAAGAAAAATTTCTAACAAACCTTCGGTAATAGCCTTCCAAACCAAGGAATATAAGAATCTCAGTTACATTTGTGGGTCTTGTCCATTCTCCAACAACCTTTGTTTTTACAGGATCAACAGTTATCCCATCTTTAGAAACAATGTGACCATGGAAAGAAATTTGTTTTAACCAAAACTCACACTTTCTGAATTTCCCATACAATTTATTTTCTTTTAAGGTTTGAAAAATAACCCTATAACCCTTAAATTTCTTTCATGATCCTCTTTAATTTTAGAAAACACCAAAATATCATCAATGAAAACCACCACAAACTTATCGAAGAACTCATGGAAAATTCTATTCATTAAGTCCATGAATATAGCAGGTGCATTGGTTATCCCAAAAGGCATTACTACAAATTCATAATGGCCATATCTTGTACGAAAAGCGGTCTTCAAAACATCTTCTTCCTTTACCTTCAACTGATGGTACCCCGATCTCAGGTCAATCTTTGAAAAAAATTGACCTCCCTGGAGATGATCAAACAAATCATCGATATGAGGCAAAGGATATTTGTTCTTAACAGTGATGTTATTCAAGGCTCTATAATCAATGCAAAGTCTCATAGAACCATCTTTCTTTTTAACAAATAAAATAGGATCACCCCATGGTGATGTGCTAGGTCTAATGAAACCTTTCTCTAATAAATCTTACAATTGCTCCTTCAACTCTAAAATTTCAATTTGAGCCAATCGATAAGGGGGTTTTGAAATTGGCTTAGCATCAGGAACTAAGTCAACGGTAAATTCAACTTCCTGATCTGGTATTATTCCAGGCAACTCATCAGAAAAAAAACCAGGATACTCATTTACCACTGACACTTCATTAATTTGAATAGTTCCTTTGTTTTTAAGAATATGTGCAAGGTAACATTCATTTCCATATTTTACAAGTTTCTCGGCCTCTTGATATGTTATCAAAAGTAATGGTTCATTCTTGTACACAAACTGAAAGTCTTTCTGAAAAGAAACTTATTTATCTCTACAGTCAATATTACCATGGTAAATAGAGATCCAATCCATACCCAGGATAACATCAAACTCTACTAGAGGTAAAAAATAATATTTTCAAGTAGGTTCTTTCCACAGATAAGGATAGGAATATTCTTATAGATTCTTTTTGCCTCAACATTTCCCCCAGGTGTTTTTACCACAAGTTTAGGAGTCATTTCTTGAGATGGTATTCCCATTTTACTAGAAAAGTTTTCAGAGATGAAAGAATGTGTAGACCCCGAATCAAACAACACACTGACATAATCTGAAAAAACAAACAAAGTTCCAGATACAACTTCATTTGATGGCCCGACATCTGCTGAAGTAGTTGCAAAGGATTTCACCACCCCTTTCTGCTTGTAGTCTAACTGCTTCCTATCACTCGAGCTCTTTTTCGGATACTCGTTTTCATAGTGAACCATCTCATTGCAATTGAAACATTTTACTAACTGTAAATAAAATTTGGTCTTACCATCACCTTGATCTTTTTCAGTGCAATCACGAGCCTTATGTCTCATCTTACCACATCGGTAGCACTTTCCAGAATTCAGAAGACATTCCCCAACATTCCTTTTACCACATTTATCAGAAACTAGAAACTTAGTTTTCTTACCATCAGACTTTTTTGAAGAATTCTTCCCTTTCTCCTGCCACCTATGTATCTTCTTCTGTAGGTTGTTATAGAACACTTGATCATCGGAAAACTCCACTTACACCTTCTCAGCACATCAAACAAGATTTTCATAACTCTTGAAATCGTGGGAAGTTAAATCCCTTCGATATTTTGGCTTTAATCCTGAGTAAAATGATTGATTTTACTATCAAGGTCTCAGATAAAATTTGGAGCATACCTTGCCAATCGAGTGAACCTTTCTTCATAGGCAGCAACTGAGTCTTCCTCTTGCCTCAATTCCAGGAATTTTTTTTCCATCATAAGTCGAACAGCCTTAAGAAAATACTTCTCAAGAAACATACCTTTGAATTCATCCCAGTCGAGAGCATCAATCTTATCAGCGTCCCTAATATTTTTAACCATCGATCACCACTGATCTGCTTCACCCTCCAAACGGTAAATAGCAAGACTAACCTTTTGATTATCTGAACACCCCATGACATCGAAAATCTTATCCAGTGCTTTAATCCACCCTTAAGCTAGCACAAGGTCAGATGATCCTCTGAATGATAGGGGATGTTGCCTCATGAAATGTTCCACCACTGACATGTTCCTCTGCGGTTGATCTGGCTGATCTCGTTCATGGATACCACCACCATTTATCACTTGAGTCAACTGCACCATTACTGCAACAAACTGTTCAGTTCCAATTACGACCATCTCAGGATGCTGATTTGGAAGGTCATTTCCTTCTGTATGCCTTCCTAGCACTGCTTCCCTATTTCCTCTGCGGAAAACCATTCTGAACAAACATTTCTTAGATGAAGCAACATGGTAATCTTCAAATTCTATATCATTTAAATTTTACCATAAAAAAAAATATTTTTGGATAATCATTTAATAGAATTCTAACTCCTAAAGTTATCTAAACCGACCTCTGATACCAACTATAAGGCCCCAGTCTTAAACCTTACTTAATCTTGAGTTATTACAAGATTACACATTGAGTATATTTTCAGGTTTATAGTTTTAGAGAATTAAATCATAAAAAATGAATTACATGCCACATTTAAACAAAGTGGTTACATAAAAGATAGTACTCATTTTTACCATCAACAGAAACATATTTAAAATAAAACATGGATTCTTTCTTGACACTACCTTGACACTATCATCACATCATGTACCTTTCCCTTTACCTGTGAAAAACATTTCAAAAATTTGGGATGAGCTTAAAAAGCTCAGCAAGGGATATAAAAGTACGAGATGAAAACATTAGTCCATGTATGAAATCATACTTTACTCATAAAACATAATCACTTTAACATACCTCATCAAATCATGAATAAATCATAGAAATCATAATATATAAAGGTAACTTGAGGCATTCATAACATTCTTACGTAGGGAGTAACCCTCTTGGTTACGTTTGGAATACCCATCACAGTATATTCCCTAAATATATTCGGAGAAACCTTAACATTTAACTCCTTCGCGTTACCCAATGTATTGGAGAGCTATATCGGGCTCACCCGCCCTTATTTATCATGGAACCACCCATCTTCATAAATAATGCCCAAGAACCATAACATAATCGTATCACATAAAACATGCATAAAGGAAACATAACATTTCTATATTTCAATCACAAGATATCAATACCACACATTGATATAATAAAAACATTGTGAAAACCATTTTCAATACCAAAATAAAAGAAAAGTAAAACATGGTATTTATTTTTTTCATTTAAAAAAAAATTTATGGCTTGTAGAGGAAGCCAAAACTCAAATAATGGTCACAGCGGCAGAGAAGTCGTTGTCGCTGCATACGTACGACAAAAAAACATTCCTTTTGTCGTTTAGTAAAACGTTTCGTATAAAAAAAGATTCCTTTTGAATAAGATTAAAATTCATAGGGATTTATACACTGTATAAAATAAAGTTGTGTATAAAACAAAATATGCCTCAATGAATGGAGATTGAGACAAAGTCCCATACCTCGGGTCCGACTTGACTCGATCATTCTTTAACCTCCTGAATAATAAACTTGAGTTAATTTATACTTTCTTAAGAACAATTTTCAAGTTCATTATTCCTTTTATATCACTTATTATCATGTTATTAACACTCTATAATTATTTAAGTTAATAATGGTCATTTTGTCGATCATTGCTACTTGAGTCAAAAATAAACTCTTTATAATTACAAGTTTGTTCATGTGGTAAAATATACATTATATCCAGAATTATATTCCTGATTTAGATATCATATATGTCATATATATATAGTATATACATTCATTTACAATATTACATAACATTTAGAGGTAAGAAATGAAATGCACTGTTCATGGATACGGTAAGCCGTACGTACGCATGAACGCTACTTTCATTTCTATTTCATATTTTATGGAATGGAATCATAATGATATAAAGGTATATTATAATTACAGTATAATATCATATATAATATCATTAATTTAATCCTTTATACGTCCCACATATGGCATTAACGAATCAAATCACTTTGAGGGGGCGGTAGTCCGCACTTCCTAAAATGAAGATATCGTGTTTACCCATAATGGAAACCATAAAGGTATGCCATAAATGAAAAATACAGAAGCTTAAGTAAAACATAAACATATTATATATCATATATAAATATAGTTACATCTTAATTTTCACCTTTTAAGGTGTTAAAAGAATATTGAACAATCATCGTTTCGTGAGGCAGAAATTCACCATCCACAGAAACAGTATGTTCTTTAACCATTAGATGTAGGTGTGTGTAAGTGTAGATCTAATAATTATTATAAAAACATCCTAGTATATTTAAGATACTGGAGTTGTTACAAAATAAATGAATAAAAATAGTTTAGGGGGTTGGAGAAGCAAAATAAAACAAAAGAACACAAGTGAAGACATTACCTTAAAATCGGGTAACTCCCTTTGGTTTGAACCAAAAGGGTTTCTTGAAGATCTTCCTGCCTAAGGTAAGGCTTCTAGGATTAGTAGAGGGATATGGAGAGACAAAATTATCAGAGAGTGGCCGAGCCAAAGTCTTGAGAAGTGTGGGTAAGGAGGTAGAGGTGGGGGCCTTTTATAAGAGGAGAGGAGGGGCACTCATGAAAAGGTATAAAATGTTACTTTATTTTCAAATGAGTTTCGGATTTTAAAGGTCCCACATTGATTTATTTCAAGGATAAGGTGATAATATTTCTAAATACACCCATACAATAGTTTTTTTACATGTTTAGGTCTTATATTTTACATTAGATTTTCATTTTATTTAAATCATTAAATAATGAGGTAATCGCTGCATCATCATGATGTCATAAATAATTTAATTTATTTAATGTTTAAAAATTATAAAAAAATACTATGATGTAGTAAATATTTTTATCTTTCCAATGAATATTTATAGTAAAAAATCTGACTTGTATAACCCCATGTAAAAATTGTTTTAGTAAAACAATACATGTTTGTGTCATTTTTACTTTTACTTTAAATAAAAGGCATTAATTTCATTATCTTACCCAAGTGGATCCATGGGGTCCCAAAAATAGACCCATGGGTTATTTGGTTCGGCCATGACTCATCAAATAGGGTTATGAAAAGTGTCAAGATATTTTCATTTTATTATAATATCATTTTTTCCTTAAATCACACTAATTACCTTTAATCGCGATTAATAAAACTTAAAAGTTACTTTTAATCAAAAATTATTTTCATCCCATTGAACCAAATTTTACTTAATAATGAAAATCATTTATATTGGATTTTTTAAATTCAAATCACAGAAGTGGTAAAGTTCCATTTAAACGAAAAATCAGTTTTTGTAACTACCACTTTGTGGTTTCACTATTCATCAAAAATTAAGGTTTTTCAGAAAAATACCAAACATTCAGCCTAAGATACATTTGATATTCCAAATTCAAAAATGATGTCTATTTTACCAAATTAATAACATAGAAGTTTCATTAATTAATTTTATAATTAAATCCTGCTGTCAAATCAAATAGCGTGTTTTTAAGAAACAATATCTATCAAAAGATTGACACTCGTTTATGTCCAATCTCAAAGTGATATTAATTACAATGACCACCATTGGATTAAATGGTAAAAATATATTCTAATTTAACTTTAAAACCAATTAAAAAGATAATATAACTATATAAATAAATTATATTAAAAAGAGGTTTTGAACTAAAATACAACACTTTTGACTATTCATTAAAAATGAACATTATCAGAAAAATACCAGAAATTTATCCAAAGTAAATTTCAATATCCCAATCATAAATAATAAGTTTATTTTGAAAAATATATCTTATAAAAATTTCAAAAGTTATATTTAAAAATGGTTCGCCATCAAAAGGCGGTAAAACAATCTTTTAAAAATATTAGAGTATTCCATGCTTAAGATTGGATTTATTCTCATTTTAAGCCTATAAAACACTATCTAATTCATAAATAGACATATATAATAATATCTATTATTCATTACTTACTTGGGATGTTACAGTTAAATGATTTTAGGGAATGCATAATGGTTGTGGTTATGAATAAATGATAAAATAGACTAGTCCTGGAATTAAGTTAATGGTTTTGAATGTAATGATCCATGGACATATTGATAAATGAAAAGGTTAACCATTTTTGTTTATTAAATATTAAATAAGTCAAGTTTTGTACCTTGGGAACATGTTTTTAATAAAATAGATGGAGATTCTGGACATGGTGTTCCACATTAGCGATTGGGGTGGATGGACACGGTGATCCACACTCATTTTTTAGAATGATGGACATGAACTTACACATAATTGATTGGAATTATTGGACATGATGATTTGTATCCTTGATTGAATATCTGATTCTCTTTGATCCAATATGTGCCACCTATGATATATGTTTCATATGAATGGCATAGGCCGAAGCAGGTTTGATCATATTGGGTTTCACATGGAACCTGAGGGCCAAGGAGGTTAATTAACAACTAATTAATTATGAAACTTTTCTATATCTACTACCTTGTTTATTATTCATTCATACTCTTACACACACTATTAATATACTGGATATTTCTTTATACACCATTGGTGGTGGCTTACTAAGTTTTACTCGCACATTATTAGGATTTCCATTGATACCCAAGAATATTTCATGGTTGAAGTTTAGGATAATGAAAAATTCCCTGTGCAAGATGGTTGAGTTGAGATTTTGGGTTGGAGCATGGATGAGGGGACCGAACTTGATATCAGGACCCAATTTGGATATTTTCAGTGTGTCTTTATTTTTGGGTTTTCTTTGATACATGACGCTATTATGACATGATATGTTTTCTTTATTGGTTTTTGGGTACTTATAGAGATTTTGAATTTTTTATGGGATGCATGGTTATTTTTGGTTATTGATCACTATCACTTTGGATATTTTTTATTTTGATTTTTGTTGCTATTTTAATCTGTTAAAGAGGTTATAGTGTCCCTATATACCTTATTATACCATTGTTTCTAGTTTATGACCTTTGGTGTATAAGGAGTTGTGCCTAAGGGTGAATCATATTAGGACACCAGTTTGTGGCTCCTAGGATGGGTCGTCACACTCTTTAAATACTCTTTACCTTTTTTCTTAAAAACCCATTTAATAGTTTCATTTCCAAACTTTTTTCTCCACTCTTTTTATGTCTTCACTTCAGTTTAAGTTCATTTTTATTAACTATGATTATTTATTCATTTATTTACATTTAATAATTCTTTAATACCTTCTTTAACAGCAACCTTTATAATATTCCATTTGGTCATGCTCTAAAACAATACCATGTAACCCATTTCCTTTTCCCAGGTTTTTCTTATTCTTATACCCTATATATAATTTTCTTATTTAGAACACATATTCATGTACATTTTATGAATGTGACAGGTGGTATTGAAATTATATGGTCCCCAAATGCATTGAGTAATGTTTTATATCTTATGATATGCTATGTATAGGACTTAGGAGTAAACTAAATCCATTATGTGACTTTTTACACTATTTTATATTTTCTTAGTAGCGAGCCTTGAATTTTACTTAGATGTCATGTTTTATGTTGTTTCCACTTTTATATGATGCCATGTTCTTATGATATCATCTTCTTTATACCAAAATATCATGTACACATATATAATCCTTCTCTTTTATTCTATCATGACATACCTCTTGTCTCACATGTATTTATTTTCATCATGCTTTACTTTGATTTGTCCTTTAATGGGTTTTAGCTCATCATTTTTACTTATGTATTCCCCTAAGGAATTCTATGTAGTAAAATAAGATTAGTTCGATTTAGTAGCATTTTTATAAAGAGAAAAATAAATATGTTGTAGTGTATGTTGAAGTTGATTTTTATGTATCTAATATTCCAAAGTCACCAAGCCTCTATATTTATGGGTTATATTTAATGAAAATTTATGATAAAAATCATGAAATAAAATGTATAAGAGTATTGGGATATTATATTTAATAATCTATCCATGGGGACCTCAACATGAAGTGAATGGTGAATAGAAGTTGAAGCAATAATATGTGGTGGTTTATCTTGAAGAAACCCTGCCCATTATGATATTTTTGATAACAAATGGAACTACTTGGATAGGGGAAGTAAAACCTTAGAACCCACTTAGGGTCCAAATCAATATTTATCCTTTATAATTTACTTTTCCTTTATCTTTATTTTTTTACTTTTCATTCACTGAAATTTATCATGTTTTCTTTCTTGTTTTTACTTATTGGTTTTCAGTGGGAAACATTTAAGAGATTAACTCAAGTCTTCCACTACCAATAAGTCAGGTTTATTACTATTTTATACCTTATTTTTTTCTCTACTCAATTAAATTCTATATAAAAAGACATTGTGATCATGTTTGAATAAAAAAGTGGGTAGTAATAGTCTAAGTGTGGGATATTAAAGTTAATCTATTTAGGTTTTCATGGTTTGTTTTCAATTTTTAAATTTTTGATTGTTTTTAGGAATATTGAGCTTCATTGAATACTTTGGGAAAATTTAAGACCATCTTGTTATTTTTTTTGAAAAAACTACATGATTTGAATTTATAAGGTTTTAAATTATTACTGAAATAGATTTTGGTTCTTGATTTCTAATTTTCTCATTTAATAAAGTTTGATCAAAAGTGAAACTCTTGTTTACAAGCACTATATAATGTTTAGTTTTTCTCAATCAAAAGGTTTATAAACCCATTTTACACATTCTTCCCATTTATTGTTTTCTTGAGGGTCTTGAGGTATATTATGAAATGTAGAACTTACTATTTTTCTATTATTAAAATATGGCAGAGTTCACGAATGTTGTTAAAAATGATCAAGGCACCAATTTAAAATCCCATTTTTATATTAAACTTCCATTTTAACCCAGTCCTATATCTGAAATTTTTATTAATCCCATGGTATCCATGAAATAACATGTTAAGAATCCATATTACAAGACATTTATTATTTTCCAACCTACTCTAAAAGTAATTCATGCTTATGGTTGAACTCAAGTGAGGAGGAGTTGAGGAGATGAGTTATATTCTATTATTTTAAAAAATATACTGAATCTATTTTATGGGAGTTGAATATTACTACTATTTATGTGTGGTAAAGAAATAAAAGAAGGAAAGATGAAGAGATGACCAAAAATATCATTCATAACTAGGCTGAGAGTCATGATACATTTTGAAGTTCAAGATGCCTATCTTTCCTTCCAAAATATAAAAACTGTGCTAGAATTATAGCTCTAAAAAACTATAAAAATACTATTATTTGGTAAGAGGGAATAAAATAATAAGGATGATGAAATTTTCAAAGTGCAAACTACCGAAGAGACTAAAGAGGTGTTTGAAGGTCAATTTATAAACATGGGAGTGAGTGATTATACCATTCTTGAGTATAAATTTTTTTAATGCATTTTAATTTATTTTAGATCCAAACCCTTATAATTATACTTCTATGTTTTTTTACATTCAAGACCTACCCACCCTTAAGCCATAAAAAAACCTAGGAAAATTCTTCACGATTGACACATTTTTATGAATATGTGAAGTTATGATTCTAGGAAGATTCCAAATCTATAGAAATCATGCACGCTATTAAGGATGATAAAAGATCAATTTTAATATCCTTGAGTGAATAGAGATACATATTCATGGAGGTAAGTACAAAATTCACATGATAATTATGAATAGATTGAATGGAATTTTATGTTTAGTGAGGAAAAGGAGAATTTTGATCCATTTTGGAGGTATGATATTTCTTTTTTTTGAATTGAAAATATTGTTACCAATATCTTGAGAACGATGAATTGACCTTAGTATAAGATGATTTCCCATGAGTGAAATGTTTAAGTGCGGGAGGATTGATAGAGTCAATAAATTCATATGTTGAAAATATTATATCTCATTAATATTGAATTCAAATAAGTATCCAATTTCATATCAAAGCATCAATAAGTAATTTAATCACAAATAAGGGAAGATGGTTTATCAACTAATACCTTAGTTTTTGAAAGAAGGATGTTTTCCAATATAAAACAACCTTGGATTCATAAGATTTATAGATTTAAAAAAAATCCTTTTCACTACTTATTATCATTTATTTTGATTAAGCTACTTATTTGATTTCATGGGAAAATTAAATAGCATATTGGTGTCATCCTTTGATTATTACATCCACTGGATTCATCTACTTTATCCCTTTGGAATTTAACTATAAGAAAATATCATATTTTAGATGAACCATATGTTATGGATTTCATATCCATTTAAAATATAAAACATAATTTTTTCCAAGATGTATTATCCAAGATATATTTCATATATATCCCAAATGATGAACCACTCATATAATTAAGATGTATTATATAAGATAGATTTAAATCCATCCAAAATAAGTGACCACACATGCATGATGGGTTTTATCTAAGATGGATTTAAGTCTATCGAAGATAATCTATAATAGAATGGTGGATTTTTTGGGATGAATTATAAATTCATTCCAGATTAGTTTAGCACACATATTTATCGTAAAAAATTTAAAATCTATCATAAATAATATTACCTTACATATATTTATTCCATAAATAATATATATATATATATAAATAAATAATTATATGAATACAATTATATTAAATTTATATGTATTTATAAAATATATATGTAATTTCTCACACATACTGCAAATGACCCACATCGTTACATGTTATTAAATCTAGGGGAAATTTTATTTTTTTGGTTCTGGAGAAAGATAAATTTAGAGAATTGTGAATTGGATTGAGATTTTGAGGGTTTGAAAATCTCAAGAAGATGTTTCAGGGAATGTTTAGAGGCCCATGAGGTGTTTTGGGTGCTCAGTTGAATGTTGGGGCGGGTTCAAGATGACCTTATTATAGAATTTTTCTACAAGAGTTAGACCACGATACAAATCAGGGGAATTATGGCATGGTGTGTACCAAATTTAATTTTTTTATAAGAAGAAAACCTTACTTATGGGGAAACCACGCCATAGTAGAAGGTGATACACTACAAGGATAACATGTGGGTGAAGCACTATGCCTCAACCAGGTTGGATGAACTATATTGGATGCCTATATGAGGATATATTGTAAAGGAAAATATCATACATATGCCTTTATTAATTTTTTCGTGAGGAAAGAGAGAACAAAGTGGATTGAGGGGATGCTCCATGAGGAGTTCTCACTGGGGATCTTCACATCATAGCCTAAGAGTTTCACCATGAGGGTTGATCAAGGTAAAATTATTTCATTGTAGGGGAGGTGCTGTGCCATGGTGTATTCTCAAGAGGTAAAAGTGTCGGGTGTTGTTTGGAGGAGGCTTATGCTGTGTATCTTGGAATTGAATCGTAGTAGGTTCTTGAGGGTGGCCCTTTGCACCATAACCCCTATAGGCCATGTTGTAAAGTTCACTCTAACCTATATTTTTAATATTGTAAAGACCATAATTTCATAGTCACCCATTTATTTCTAGATTAAGAAACCATTTAGGGAGGGAAATTTTATCCAACTCCTCCCCCCATCCTCCCTTTTTCAATTCCCCTATAGGAGTGGAAATTTTGAGGTGGTTCTGTGGTGATTGAAGGTGAGATCCTCCCTCTGTTTCCTCTTGCATCATCTTCACTAGCTACTAATTTTAGTGTCCTTGGCTAGGGTTTCAGTGATGATTTCACTAGATCATGGGAGAATCGATCTGATATAATGGTTAGTTTTCATGGATTAGTTAGAGGATTTCTCAGGAGGTAGATTTCACATCATTGTTCACTATTTTGTTGGAGGTAAGTCACTTAGTGAATTTTTCTATGGGTTTCCACCACTTTGGCATAGAATTTGTGCCCACATGGATGTTATGTAATGGGGGTTTTATTTATATATATACCATAAGTATTCCATAAGACATTGGCATACTATTTTTTAAGGTTTTAATGAGTAGATGATGCTCGTTGAGTTTTAAAAGATTACGCGTCATTGAATTAAATTCAACAATTAATTATAATTTTTATAGTTAATTATTGTGGATGTTATGTATTGAGTTGTGATCTTAGTGATGATACAATCTTGGATGAGGATTGGATGAGCTTAGGTGATGGTTTATGATCTTGTTAAAAAGTAATTAATTTGAATGAGGTAGGTGGCCCTTGAATATTTCCCTAAAGTTTATGTTTAGTGTGATGTGTGTGTGATATGTGATCTCACCACTTGTTTGTGATTGAAATTTAATTTAAAAATAAATTTTTCCCTTAAAATCTCATGAAATGAAAAAAAGTTTCTTGGTCCATGATGGACCCTCAAGTACTAGTTTGATTCCTCAACCACTGATAATCAAGGGATTGACTACAAATGTATGTTACGAGACACATGAAACCCAAAGGGGTATAAATTGAATGAGTTTTATAAGACCCAGTGGACCTAGAGAGATGGTGGCTTTGAGCCTCAAGGTTCAAAGAAGGTTCTCTAATGATGTTTGTGGGAAATGGAGTTACTCTATTGTAAGTGACCATTTAGGATAATTGTATCACTAAGAGGGGGAGGGAATGAATTAATTATAATTTTTCTATTATGTTTCCTTGCAATTAAAAAAACCTTCACCCCCTGTTAAAGATTCTATTCCCTACTAAAATTAATTCAAACAAACATCCACAAAAACACAGGTATTTATATGGTTAACTATTCAATACAATTAGATACATCTTTGGTATGGTTTGGATAAAATCCAATACCACACAATCCACTAGAAAAAAACCATTGGATTACAAAAAGTAGGATATTCCATTTCACTCATATTGTACTTTGAAGACAATACAAAAGTACGAGTGCACACTATTAGAAAAAATAGGGTAATACAATGTTTGTGTAATAACTTATGTTACCCATGCTTCTTTTCAATTTCAAAAATGTAGTTTTTGAAAAAATAATCTTCAATTTCTTACCCAGAAGAAGGTAAGAACTTCCTAGAATTTGTTAAAGAAAAACCTATCTAATTTTCCCAGTCTGATTCCTCAGAGTCTAATTTTTCCCGATACAATTATTCTCAGTACGATTCTCTCAACCCAATTCTTCTAATTCTAATTCTTCCTGGTACGATTGCTCAATATGAAAAGATATAACACTGGTTGGGTACAATTGATAAAATTCAAAACTCATTCTTCCTCAGTCCAAAAATCCTTTTATAGAAATTTTGATCTGATTATTCAACCTGATATGATGATCAACCAAATATGATTTAAAAACCAAATACAGTAATCAACAGAATACGATAATCACTAAATATGATGATCAACTAAATACTATGTTAGGATCTTGTCTTTTATACTTTTACTTCTCTGTCAAAACTTCTTATACACAAGTGAATATGGAAACTTATTATTCTCTCTAAAACTTAGAGCTTCTCTCTCTTCTATAGTGAAAAATACATCATTTATCAGAAAAGAATGATGTACTTTTCTCCTTTTATAGGTGATATGTCTATTTTATGAATATATTTTACAGTGTTTTAATGTATTGAATTGTGTATTTTAATGATAAATCTTACCAATTTTGGAATGGATTTACTTGTTTTATGTTTTGTGGAAGGAAATGATTGATTTTTGAAAAAGGAATGAAAAGGTATAAAAATATGAATAGTCAAAGAAATATCCACAGATTCGACGCGGCGGAGGAAAAATTGGATTTTAGGTACACGTTGTGTACCACAAGTACACATTATGTACTTGTCAATGACATAGAAAAAAACAGGCAACACGAGCCATGGGTTTGGAAAATATTCACCTTTAAATAAGAACCCCAACCTCCATTCCAAAACACAATGGGACTACTAGAAGGCAAGGCGACACCAATAGATGAAGGGGTGATGATCCATAACCGTTATTTTCCACCATTCTTCCTCGGGTACCCATGTCACTTACTCTCATCATGAGCGAGTAGTCCCATTTGTGTTGGGTGATGTTATCATAGGGGGATGTGATTCTCAGGGATTATTTAATTATCTTAATCATGTTTTGGATTGCTATAACTCGTTCTTTAAATTCCAAATCTCTTTTTTATAGAATGACCATTGCTACATTCTAAGGTTATTCATTTAATTGCATCAATTAATCAATCTATTTTGTGTATGACCATTACACAACATAGGCCTATTATATTTAAACATGGTTTTGGGTCACCTATCCATGTGATTGAATCTAGTAGATGACCATTCCAATGGTCCAATCATAGGAATAATATGAGATACAACGACCAAGGATCCCTGCTGACCCATTTCCAATACTAAAACCGAATAAACACACTTTCAAGTAAATCCTTAGCACACGAACCTAAAAATCACTGAACCTAGCATGACTCCCATATTGATTGATACCCCAATCAATCCTGTTATTTCTTATCTTTTCTAAAAAACAACCAATCAATTTCAATTTCAATTTTCTAATTAATTAAGAACTTACAGATTATCCTTGTGGGTTCGACCTCAGACTTGCTAGATACTACACTTTGAGTTAGAATTGTATGAGTTTTTTAAATTTTGTTTTTTCATAGCACCATAGGGAACTAACAAGGCTTTGGGGGGGGGGGGGTTATCAATAGGTGACCCATAAGAGGTTTTGGTGGGAATCCCCAAAATTTTTCCCGTTCACTTAAATTCACCCAAATATTTATTTCCCCTAAAATCTCAGGTTCATTTATGACTTTGTCAATGCTTCTCAATTCTTCTTGAATATTATTCAAACTTCATCTCTTCTTCATATCAATCTAATTTATTCAAAAAAAAAGCACTGTATCAATTGAGTGTAAATGTATGAAGAACTGGACACCACTTTGATTTTCTAAATACAATTCTCTATATCAATTGAATACAATTATTCTTTTGAATTTCAAGATCCCCATTGATATCATATTCAGAAAAATCCTTCATCTCTTATCTCGACCCAATTCTCATTATTTCACCTTTTCCCTTAATCCACTTGAAAATTTTATTTGAAAAGGAAACAAAGTAATTAAAATATTGACCCACTTGATGAAGACATTTGGAAACAAATCGGAGTTCACCTATCTATTCCTTTAGAAAATCATTCAACCATCTCAAATGGTTGACTACATTGTTGATCAGTCTTTATCATTACAATTTTCATCAGCCTTAACTCAATTCCATTTCCATCAGTCTTTGTTGAAAAAAAATTCTACCTAAGTATGATGGAATGATGAATACAATAGACTGGTGTCAATAGATTCAGCTTCAACAACTTTATTCATTCCAAAACTTATACTTGTTTCATTAATTCCTTCATAACTTTTAATCCATTTGAGAAAAGCTTCAACATTTTCAGATTTATATTGGAAAGTATCATAACTTTCCATTCTTTACAACTTCTTTATTTCCTTCTCACATGAGTACAATTGTTCAGAAATCAACTGCCCCAAATACAATTAACATGAATAAAATTTTCATAATTATGATCTTTTTGAGTATGATTGGACTAGATATGATCATACTGATAACGATTATCTTGAATAATATTATTCTGGGTATGATCATTCTGGGTATGATCATTCTGAGTATGATCTTCAGATTCCTTTTTCTTGTCTTCCACCCAGATACGATTATACTAGGTATAATTCCTTTTCAATCAGCGACATCTCTTTATTCTCTTCCACCCGAATATGATTTGGAATTCCACTTTTCCCTTTTCTTCCATCAAGCTTGCATCATAAGTTCCCCAATCAACTTATGATTTATGTGAAATAAAAATCAGCAAAGCATCATAAAATTTAATTAATCATAATCATGCAGACTTCAATTCTCCATCAAAACAATCACTCATTCCACACCAGATACATAGTGAATCTGATGACCATTTACTTATAATAAGATATATTTTTAATTAAATTGATCCTTTAATTATGGATTCAATGTGAATATGATTACAATTAATTCCTCATTATGATATTATCTCATTCCAAGCCCATGGTGAGTCCTATTCTTTTGAAAATAATGGTCATCATGATTTTCCCTAAATACAAAGTGAGGTGATTTCTTTTCTTCAAAAAATTTCCTTGACAACAAAAGACAACACTTGAAAAAAATACCTTCCTCATCAGCTTGGTTATAACAATCTTCCCCTTTGTATTTTATTGTCAACCAAGTTTCATAAATCACTGAACTTTATATCCTCAAGTAATGGATCACATTCCAATAATTCCAATCCTACATGAGGTAACTCATTATAGGAAACAAGAATTATTAACATCATAACCATGCTATACAAAAGAAGTGATTATGAAAACATATTCAAAAACTTTCTTCCTAAGATCTTCAACATTTCTATAATATAAAAAAAATTCTTTCCTATGACCACTCCAACAAATAGTTAGAATAGTTCACTCGCAAAATAGTTCTGAAGTCACAGCTTACCCACAAATCCCCCTTTTTACATGCCTTTTAAGGATATATTTGTGAAACAGTACAATTCTATCCCTTTACAATACTATCCAAAGGTAATATGATATAGGGGATTGAAACACATACCTTAACCTTGACAATAAAGAGGTTGGACATCTATGTTCAACCTCAATTTAGAAAATGATTCCTTTGGTAAAGGTTTTGCGAAAATGTCAGCAACTTGTTTTGATGTTGGAACATGTTCTAGTTTTAATTCATTATTCTCCATATTATCTTTGATGAAATGATATTTGATATCAATATGTTTTGAAAGAGAATGTTGAACATGATTCCTGGTGAGATTTATTGTACTTTGATTGTCACAACCCAAGATCAAGGGTAACTTTACTTCAAAAAGTAAATATTTTAATTGAGTTTTCATCCACATAAGTTTAGTATTAGCTTGAGTGGAAGAAACATACTTATCTTCATCTATACTGAGAGTTACTAAGTTCTTTTTCTTTGAATTCCAAGAAACAAAATTCTTTCCCAAAAAGAATACTTCACCAGATGTGGATCTTTTATCATAAAAATTTCCCACCTAATCAGCATCTGAATACCCAAACAAATAAATACTATATGAGCTTTTATACCTCATTATGAATTATATTGTACCTTTTATGTATATAATTTTTTTGCTACAAGTAAATGTGATTTTTTGGAGCACTCTAAAATCATTCACATAAGGTAACAACATAAATAATGTTAGGCCTTATGGCAGTTAAATACAAAAAACTTACAAAAAACTTTCAAAATTCTTTCTGATCAACTTATTTTCCTTCTAAATCCTTTTCCAACTTTTTTCCCGCTGATATTGGTGTGGAAACAGGTTTTGAGTTTTCAATGTTGAACCTCTTAAGAAGTTTGTTAGCATACTTTCCTTGGGGTAGAAAAATCTATTCCTTTGTTCTATTTGTAACCTAAGAAAGTATTTCATTTTTGCCAACATGGAAATTTCAAATACCTTTTTCATTTATACAAAAAATATTTCACAACTTCTTTCATCATTCCTAACAAAGATAATTTCATCAACATAAACAATTATGATAAGGGAATAATCTTGAATTTCTCTGATATAAATATTTTTGTCCTCTCTTCCTTTATTATAGTTCAACTTCCTTAAGAATGTATCCAATTTGGAATACCATGCCCTTGGAGCTTGTTTTATCCTATAAAACTCTTTCTTCAATCTACACACATAAATTTCATCTTTCCCAACAACAAATCTACAATGTTGTTCAATAAAAAAATTCATCTTCAAGATCACCGATTAGGAATATAGATTTAACATCCATTTAAAAGATTTTGTAGCATTGTTATGAAATAATAGAAATAAAGATTATGATTGTTTCAAGTCTTTCCACCGAAGAAAATATTTCATCAAAATCAATACATTCAATTTTGAATACCCTTTACACACCAATATTTCCTTGTTTCTTATCACTTCAACTTCCACATTTAGATTGTTTTTGAAAAACCACTTTGTTCCAATAATGTTTTTGTTTTTAGGATTGGGTATGAGTTACCATGTATAATTATTTTCAATCTAATATAACTCTTAATTCATGGCCTGAACCTATTCTGGATACTCGAAGGCTTCTTTTACATCATTCAACTCTACTTTTGAATATAAATAAGTATGTATACTAGCATTTTTTGTTCTTCTTGTTTGAACCTTATGATATTGATCACCAATTATATTCTAAGATTCCACTTGATTCCTTAGCCTAGGATGATATTTTTGAGTATCTTCCTCCTCACTATAAATGGCCAAGTCCGATCCTTCCTCTTGAGTAGGAATACAATTATCTATATCCTTATTATAATTTTTTTCTTCAACTTGATCAACTTACTTTTCTACCTAAATATTTTTTTATTTATCTCCTCTTTAAATTACTTTCACATCAATAGAATAAAAAATTCTTTTTGTATCTTTGTTTATAAATCCATATCCTCTTCCTTCTGGAGCATAGAAAAGAAAGATTCCATCTTCACCTTTCTGCTCGAACTTTCCATAGTTTCCACCTTTCTTATTTATATTGCATGGACTCCAAAAAACATTAAAATATTTCAAACTAGGATTTTTTCCATTAAAAAATTCATAAAGAGTCATATCTGAATTTTTCTAGTAGAAATAATGGTTCTGAATATAAATGCTAGTACTCATGGATTTCCTCCAAAAGTAATGAGAAAGGTCATGTTCAAGTAACATGGTTCTTCCCATTTCCACCAAACTTCTATTCTTTCTTTTAACAACCCCATTTTGTTGAGGAGTGTATGGGGAAATATGTTCATGGTGAATTCTATGATTATCCAGATTACTTTAAAATTATTCACTTTTATATTCAGCACCATTATTAGTTCTCAACTTCTTCATATAATACTGAAATTCCTTCTCATATTTCCTTCTGAAACTTTTAAACATTTCAAAAGCATTGGATTTATGTTCCATAAACATAACACAAGTATTGTGAGTAAAATAATAAATGAAAGTGATGAAGTACTTATCTACATTTTTTGACTGTTTTATCATTGGCCCACAAATATCATAATGAATCAGATCCAAGGGTTGTTTTGAACAAATATTAACTTTCTTATGCATTGAGTTTGTAATATTTCCTTTATAACAGATAATGTAACACCAATATATTCTTCTTAGAAAATAAAGAATGTATTAGAAACTATTTCTTTTAAATAACTTTCTCATGTTTCTTTGACCCATTTTTCCAAGACTTTTATGACATAATTGATTCTACTTCACCATACTTATGTAACAAGAGTTTTTTATTTTACCAACCTGAAACAAGTTTCCTTTTGTACATTGGCCTCTTGTAATAATATTCCCACCTTCTTTACTTTTCACAAAAAATCCATATTTTATGAAGATTAATTTTTTACCCTCATCACACAATTTTGAAACACTTACCAAGTTGTGTTTCATCCCATCAACATACAAAGTTTTCTTGTATTTCATCTTTTCTTTCCCAATGATAGATGATCTAACGCCTTTGATTTTCTAGGATTTATCATTTTTAAATGTCACTATTCCTTATTTAAAGTCTTTCACATTCTTAAAAAATTTCTAATCATCTATCATATGAGAATAACACCCACTATCAAGAATCCAAGGTTTTTCTCATTTTGTAGCTTTCAATGCGGTTTCAACAACAAGAGATTTTTCCTTTTCCTTTTCTTTCTTCACTTTTGGCCTCTGAGAATTGTTAAGAAATTTTTTTTGTATCAATAATAGAATAATACAGCATTTTTCAAGGTGTACAGGTTATTCATATCTTTCAAAAATAGTTTTGATAGGTTGGAAATTATTTCTAATCTTCACTCCAATGTTTTTATGTTTCTTTAAAATAATCTTCTCAAAATTCTTATTTTGAGGGAATTTTATCCCCCTCAAACCTTGCCTTTAATAACCTGTGGAATAATAGTAATGTTTTTGGTTGAACTAATACATATTTTCCATATGTCCAAATCCACAACAATTCCAGAAATATCTATAAAATGAGTATTTTCCTTTGAACCTTCCATATTGGCCAGAATTGTGAATATATTTCTCATCCACCTTCTTCTCTTTCTTTTATGATCCATAAAACTTTATATTATCAATAAAAGTCTTTGTTTTATTTTCCAATTTATTTTAAATAAAAGTGTTTAAAAATTTTCTAGACTCATATTGTTTTAAAACATTTTCAGACTCAGGGTTCTTTGAGACTTTTGAATTTCTGACTTTGTTGGTCTTTTCCACATACATGACTTTCACAGCTTTATTATTTTCAGAAACAATTCCATCATTCTTTTAAACCTTTGAATATTTTTTTTGATTATTCTTAGGTTTATATTTTTTAGGACTTTTACCAATTTCAGAGATAGATTTTTTGAAACTTGTATTTCTTTTTTCATATTTTGAATGTTTTTGTTGGACAAGTTCCAACGATTATTATTTTGCCTTTAGCTTCACCTCCAGATACTCATTAAGATTGTTTTCTTCTTCAAGAGATTTATTCAAATAATAAATCTCTTTCACCAGACTTTCTTTCTCATATGGAATAAATTCTTGATTGTTTCTTAAAGAATATTCATCTTCTAACTTCTTATTTTACTTTTCAAGCCTTATAATATTTCTCATAAATTATTTCAACTATTCTTTTAAATGATGTTCATGTTGATTTTCTTCTTCTTCCGAACTACTACTTCCAAATTCATAATCATTTACTATTTCAATAAAAGTATTTTCAATATAATACTCAAATAATTTTTAGGATTCCAAATCACCGCCTTATTTTTCATTATCTTTAGACAACAAACTTCTTCTTTTGAATTTGAAGAATTTTCTTTCTTTCCTTGTGGATTTTTATTTTTCTTTGTCTCCTTGTTTCTTCCATGATCTTCTTGGATTTATTTCTTCTTCATCACCATCCTATTCTTTCTTTTTTCAAGGAAAATTAGAAACAATGTTCCTAATGGCTCCACATTCAAAAAAATTCAAGGGAAGTTTCCCTTTGTATTTCCTTATACCTCTTTTCACATTTTTAGAAAACAAGGATAAAATATTATCAAGATTTTACATACCTCATATTTAGAATCATATTTACCATATAAATCTTCAATATGAATATTCTTTGTCCTTTCTTTATTTGTATCCTTGAAAGAAATTTCTCTATCAATTTTTTTTCTTTTCATACCTTTCTCCCTTCTCATTTTATAAGTGATGAGAGTTCTATGTAAATCATCAAGAGATAATGTTTCAAGATATCTGTCTTCTAATGAAGAAAATTTTGCATCATACTTATTGGGAAGGATTCTCAAGATCTTTTCAATAACTATAGAATCATCCAAATTTTTACCAAGACATCTGATAGTACTCAAAATATCATTTACCACGGGAAAGAAGTCCCCAACATATTTGTACTCACCCATCTTCAAGTCATCATACTTCAATCTCCAGATTTGAAAATTTTCCTTATTCACTTTTATATTGCCTTAATATATGTTTTTCAATTTATCAAATATACCTTTTTCTATGAAAAAAACTTTCACCCTTAGGAATTCAATTTCAAAATGTGATGATAATATAGGATTCTTGGCCCTTCCATCATTGTCTAGATTCTTCTTATCAACAGATGTAAGGGGTGATTTAAAATCAATAGGTGAAAACCCATCTTTTATAGATTCAAGAACATAATATACAATATATATAATATAATTCAATATTCTATCTTTCTAAATATGTTATTTCTTTCTATCGAATATTGGAATACCTTTATTGTTCACACAATTCAAATTCTTTATCAGCAAAGAATAAGTGAAGGGAAACTATGCTCTGATACCACTTTTAATTGCCCGGTTAGGGTAATTGTATCAATGAGAGGGGTAGGGGTGAATTAATGATACTTTTTATTTTATGTTTCCTTGAAATTGAAACAACCCTTTCCTCCTGTTAAAGATTCCATTCCCTATAGAAAGAAATTCAAACACACATCCATAGGAACAAAAGTATTTACAAGGTTCACTATTAAATATTAATAGTTACACCCTTGGTATGGTTTGGAGAAAATAAAATACCACAAAATAAACTAGAAAACAATACTTGGATTAAAATCATTCAGATATTCCCTTTCACTCATGTATTACTTTGAAGACAATCCAAAAGTACGTGTGCACCATCTTAGAACAAATAGGGTAATACAAAGTTTGTGTAACAACTAATATTAACTATTCTTATTTTTAATTTCACAAATATATTATTTGAAAAAAAAATCTTAAATTTCTTACCCAGAAGAAGTTAAGAACTTCTTAGACTTTGTTAAGGAAAAACCAGTCTGATTTTCCCAGTACATTTTTCCCAATCTGATTCCTCTGAGCTTGATTCTCCCCAATACGATTCTTCTTGGTATGATTCTCTCAGACTGATTCTTACAAGTCTGATTCTTCCCAGTAAAATTTCTTAATTAGAAAATATATAACATTGGATGAGTATGATTGATACAATTCAAAAATTCTTCTTCCTCAATCCATAAATCTGAGTATGGAAATTACAATCCAATTATTCAGCCCGATACAATGATCATCCAAATATGATTGGAAATAAAAATATGGTAATCAACTAAATACGATAATAAATGAATACGATGATCAACTGAATACCATATTGATATCTTATCTCTTCTCCTTTTACTTCTCGGTCAGATATTCTACAACACAAGTGACTATATAAACTTCTTCTTCTCTCTAAAACTCGGAGCTTCTCTATCTTCTGTAGTGAACAATACATCAGTCATCAAAAAATTACGATGTACTTTTCGACTTTTATAGGTGACCTATAAGAGGTTTTTATGGGAATCCCCAAAATATCTCCTGCTTACTTAAATTCACCCAAATCTTTATTTCCCCTAAAATCTTGGGTGCATTTATGACATTGTCAATGCTTCTCGATTCTTCTCGAATCTTATTCAAAATTCATATATTCTTAATATCAATATGATTTCTTCAAAATGAAGCACTATATAAATTGAGAGTAAATTTATGAATAAATGGATACCACTTTTATTTAATGATTACTATGATCTATATCAATTAAATATAATTATTATTTTGAATTTCAAGCTCCCCCTTGACAGTATATTCAGAAAACTCCTTCATCTCTGCTCTGGACCCACTTCTCATTATTTCACCTTTTATATTGAACCACTTGAAAATTTTATTTGAAAAGAAAAAAAGTAATTAAAATATTTACCCACTTGATGAAGACATTTGGAAACAAATTAGAGTTCATCTGTCTCTTCCTTCAGAAAATCATTCAACCATATAAAATGGTTGACTGCATTGTTGATCAGTATTTATCATTAATATTTTCATCGTCCCCAGCTCAATTCCATATCCATTGGTCTTTGTTGAAAAAAAATTCTACTTGAGTATGATAAAATTCTGGATACAGTAGACCAGTGTAAATAGCTCCAGCTTAAATAACTTTATTCATTCCAAAAATTGTGCTTATATCATGAATTCCTTCATGACTTTGAATCCATTTGAGAATAGCTTCCACATCATCATATTTACATTGGAAAGTATCATAACTTTCCATTCTTTCTATCTTATTTATTTTCTTCTCACCTGAGTATGATTGTTCAAAAATCAATTAGCCCTAATACAATCAGGTTGAATACGATTTTTCTGATTGTGATCTTTCTGAGTACGATTGGCCTAAATACGATCATCTTGATAATGATTATTCTGGATATGATCATTCTGGATATGATAATTTAGGGTATGATCATTATGAGTATGATATTCAACATCATTTTTCTTCTCTTCCACATAGATATGATTATACTGGGTATGATTCCTTTTCGATCGACAACATCTCTTTCTTATCTTCCACCCAGATATGATTTGGAATACCTCTTTTCACTTTTCTTCCATCAAGATTTCATCATAAGTTCTCAAATAAACTTATGATTCATGTGAAATAAAAATAATAAAAGCATCATCACATTTAATTAATCATAGTCATGTAGAATCCGATTCTCCATCAAAATAATCACTCATTTCACACTGGATCCAGAGTGAATCAGATGACCATTTACTTCCAGTAAGATATATTTTCAATGAAACTAATCCTTTCATTTCAGATTCATTGTGAATATAATTACAATCAATTCTTCATTAATATCTTCTCCCATTATGGGCCCATGGTGATTCTGATTGTTTTTAAAATAATGGTTAGTACAATTTTCACCAAATACAAAGTGAGATGATTTCCTTTCTTCAAAAAATTTCCTTGAAAATAAAATACAACACTCAAAAACAAATACCTTTCTCATAAGATTGGTCCTAACATTGATGACTATGCTACTAGGGGTGAATATTTTGATTGAGGTCATGAGAAACCCAAGATGGTTCCTTGATCATGATATGATATGCACATAGTCTAGGTTAGTTTCATAAATTAATCGGATTGGCATGTAATTCCTAGTACTAGTAGTGATCAGAGGGATAATCATACATCTCAAGAATGATGGGGAACTCCCTCTTAAGGGTGGGTTGGAGTTTTGGAGATATCCATGAGTGGGATAAGTCCTTTAGTAATAGATATGATGATATGTGAGGTTTTACACTAATTCATGGGATCAAGCGACATCCTTTGAGATATGTGAGATGAACCCCACTGAGGGTCATGGGAATTATTTTGGAGGATTGGATATTGGGATACCAAGGGCCTTAGTGAAATTTAGATTGAGATGGTACATAGTTAGTTGGGTTGGGCCATGATCCAGGACCCTAATGTGATTTTGGATTATCCTCTTGAGGCTAGGGTGAGATAAATCCTATAGTTTGTGAGAACACTATAGGGGTGTTATATGTGAGTTGGTATCAGTGAGCAGAGAATGAGAAGGGATTGAAGGACCCTGGCAGATTACCTTATGAGTGACATTTGGATATTGATAGGTGTGTAATTTATACTTGTATAAATAAGAAAATATTGAGAAGGTTAGTTTGTGAGTCTAGGTGGATGATGAGGTATGCTTCAAGACACGGGGTTGGGTCTTTAGTGACTATCACCCAGATAATGAGATGAAGAGCTTATGAGATGGGATATGATGCCTATTTTTTCACTGATTATGTTTTCTTGGTGTGTATATACTTTATGCCAATAATATACATTGGTATAACCTTGAGTTATATGGTTAGGATCAAATGAAATGATTTGTGACCTCACTCAAGTGTGATTTATATGGGTGTTTACCATGGAGGACCCTAAGTATGTATATGATATATGTTTCTTGAGATAGGTACCATTACCATAATGATATGATATATGTTTCTAGGGATGATTTATATTCCCCACTGATGATATGAAATATAATTATATGGAGGGGTGTTAATTCCCCTGAATGATATGATGGATGTTTCCAAGGAGGGCCACCAATCCACTTAGATGATATGTGACTATTGATTCCTGGGTGGGACACTATTCTCCAAAAATGATGTATTTCTACTATTTAATGGGTGGGGTTATATTCTTCCTAGATTATATATGACTAATGTTTACTAGGTGGGGAACTATTCCCCCCTGATGAGACTATTGATTCTTAGATAAGGCACTATTCCCCTAGATGATATATGTTAACTAATTTCAAGACAAGACATGGTTCCCCTTCATGACTGTGCGACATGCTCTGAGACATCTAACACTAGCTGAAGTAGGTATGGTTAGTCCTGAGTGTCACCTTATAACCCAAGGATCTAAATTGGATATTTTATTATTCTTCCATACTTTATTTATTATCATGAGCACATCACATGAGAATACACTATATTTACTGGTTATGTTAGGGACATCATTGGTGGTGGCCTACTGAGTTTTATTCACACCCTGATCATATGACCCTAACACTTTGGTACCCAAGAATACCTCATGATCACAAACACAACTAGGGAAGAGGCTTGGTATTAGATGATCAAGATGTAGAGCTTGGTCATTGTTTAGAGGTTAGGATGAGGTAAGGATTAGGGATAAAATTAGAGCCTCTTCTGTATTTTATTTACTTTTTTGTATTTTGTATATGTGATCATCCTGGTGGGTAGTCAGTTAATATGTACAATTGTGTGAAAAAAATTCATTTATTATATAATGGATATTTATTTTATTATGTGTAGTTTTATTATTTTTTATGGATATTTCTTGGTTAATTACATTATTGTGTCACTCTGATGTGAGGGTATAGTCTCCACATAATATCACCTTAGACCATCACTACTAGTCAGTAGCCTCTGGTGTATGGGTAGGTAAACATGAGGTCACGTGACACTCCAGTTCAGTTACTATAGAGTGAACCAGGCTGAGGAAGTCAAAAAGTTGTTTTAAAGTGTCTTTTTCTTTTGTCTTAATATTTTAGATATGGTAAATAGGGAATAAGAATGTGTCAAATATTGTGAATGACATTAGATTAGTGAGTCATAAACACCTTTTTGGTTTGAATTCCTAGTTACTAGGGTTACATGATTGTTGTTCTTGTCTTTCACTCTTATATTTGAGATATTTATTCAAGTATGATGTGTGAATTTGATATTTTTATTATTACTTTAGCTCTTGTCCTATAAAGGTAAGAGGACCATGTGCATGAATCATTTATAGAACACATGATTCATATGAAATATTCATGCTTGTGTGTGACTGATTTCACCGTATATAAGGATTTTAACTATTTAAAGTGTCCACAACAACTTATATAGTGTTTTCCTATATAAATTGTTGGTGGGATTATACTCATCTGTAAAATGGTATTTTCCTTTTGATAACATATCATTTGTATCCTATGTGGGATCTTCTTTGATAGTGGATTTAAAATCCCCCATATATGGGATGTTTAGAAACCCTTAGTGGGATGGCATAGACAATTGATGCCTTGGTGATGGACCCCTTATGAGTGATTGTGATGATGGCTTAGTAACTTAAAGATTCAAAAACAACCTATATGGTGTTTTACAACACAACTTCTTGGTGGTATTCTAATTAACTAAACTATATGTCTATGGTTTTACTCTATATGAATCATTATACAATGATGTTGTTATATGCACATAGACATGACTTGGACCTTGAGGGGGTAGTCTGGTATGTGGATGTCCAGTGAGGCTGGGTGACCTAGAGTGGGTGGTTTACTTGGAATATGATGTTCGATATGTATATGTGGGAACCCTATAGTGGTTGTGTTCACATTTTAGTTTCCTTTAGGATGTGGATACACCTGAGAGGGATGAAAAAAGGAAAGTGGAATTCCTTGTATTTTTAAATTTAGAATGGAATGAGCACGTTCTTTAGTATTAAGGTTAGATTTTAAGGGTGAGATTGACCTAATATCATAAGTTATGTTGGGTTTTGAGGGTAGGTTCGACTGGATTCTGAGACTTATTGATTTCAGGTGTGGTTCCTAATTTTAGAGTGGATCATGATACTAGATATTTGGGTCTAGGATTGGTAGAGCATGGGTATATGATTCTAGTTGTGGAATGATTTATGAATGGTGGGTGATCATGTGGTTGACCTTGTGATGAGTGAGATGCATCATGACCATTGAAAATTAATTAGTGAGGTGCTTCTAGATAGATGATATTGGCATGAATTAGGGCATAATTAGTCAGTTAGCAATGTGATCCTAGATGTTATGGCTAGTGTCTCATGGGATCTTGAGTTGGGCAATGGTATTAGGTGATATGGGAGTGTATATCGATTTGTATTAGATGATATTAATATAGATAGTGGGTAAGAACATGAGAGAGGGTTCTTAGAAATTTACTTTTCCTGTAAAGAGTAGAGTGAGCATTGATATGGACTTTTAGAAAAGCCTCATTTCATAAGGGTAAGTGTGTGAGGGGTTATCCATGGTGTTGTTTGGTTCATGATTCAATGAATGGACATGTTTGAGCTAAATACTAATGGATTTTATGTAACCCATGTTGGAATGGTGGCTTGATATTCAGGGTTAATATTTGAGGTGTTTCCAGTAACAGGTGGTGACATCATGGATGGATCAGAGTACCATGGTGTGGTCGATCCAAGTTTGTTCCTTGATAGGGGTTGTTAGGATGGATGATCATGGCTTGGGAGGAGAAAAACACCTGAGATTTTGGAAATCATAAATAATTTAACTCAATAAGTGGTGTAAATATAATGGGGATCACACTATATGATTTTAGAGGGTGTAACCCTCTTTATGGATAAATTTTTTGTGGATGTTAAAGATGATGTTCATGGTGAGATGGGAATGGGTAGTGACGAAAATTTCATGTTGACACTCAATTATGTATGGGAAATTCATGTCTAGTCATTACATATGGTAATATATGGAGATAGGTCTACAAATATTAGTGTTTCAGTTTAGTAGAGTGATGATAAGGATAATAATATAGTTGAGATAATCTTATTAGTTATAGAGGTATGACCCTCTTGTTGGTAGGGTCATGGATGCAGTGAGACCAGTAGGCGAATGGTCGAGATGGAAGTGGGATTCTAGTGAGCCAACACATCCAATTTTATTTGGTTACTTAGAGAACACTAGATTCTGGATTCAGATGTAGTTCCATATGGAGTCCATGTATGGCATTAGTCTCAATATGGAATTGGGAATGATCTAAGAGTGAGTCATATTGGAGGTGAACTAGTGCTTATGGTGAGAGTATGATAGTCGATGTGGTTTCTTAAGTAATTAATTATGGAATTACATTGAGTTTTGGGCTTAGAATTTGATGTGGGTGTTTAGATTATCTCTAGATTCCTTAGGGAATTAAGGCATATTGACCAAGGAATGTAATAGAGTATTGGTGGGAGAGACTAAGATTTTTGGGATAAATTGGCCAGAGGAGGACCTTGTTAGGTCCACAAGGCTGAATACCCTGAGAGGGGGGGGGGGGGGGTGAATCAGGGTATGATTAATTTAAAATTAAATCCCGTTTTGATCTTGTTTCGCTATTAAGCAAAAAATCTTTTCTCTCTTTCCCGTTGCACAATATAAAAAGAAAGTAAAGAATGCACAGGACACAACAATTTTTACTTGGTTCACCCTCACCGGGCTACGTCCAAGGAGCATACACCGAAAATGTGCTGATGTACCAAATCCACTATAAGCACATTGCCGTTTACAAGGTTCAGGATATATCACTTCTATTCCCAGGCTCACTGCCTTTACAGAGTTTAGGGTTAGCTCACTGCTTTCCCGAGAGTCACTCCTTGTTTCTCTCTCTCTGGATCACTGCTGGTGGAGCGGATCACATTCTTCCTCTTCCTTTTCTCACTACTCTGGAAAGGATCCACTCACAGTTTATAGACTTCTAGGTCTCTTCATTATCACAAATGAATACATCCTCTGTTGTATGTAGATGCGCTGTTGAAGTCCAACTTTTATCCGTAGATGAATCTCACTTTTCACCGAAGGTATCAGGAAATCTTCCATCTTCCACGCAGTACTGAATCACCGTAAAGAATCAACCATACCTGGCGCCCTTCTCTAAGACGACGCGTAAGTATCGACACACAATTTATAACTGGCACGCAGGTCTATCTCAACCACTTGCGCGACACAAGCTTCTGCAACTTGAAACTTGCACGAATCACTTCCCTTTACGCCCAAACCAATATTGGCGTGCAACTAACAACAACCGCACTTCTTAAAAATAGGCACACAAGTCCTACTTGCATGACCCACCACCACTTGCGTGACCACCACACCTGCATGATGGGAGCTCTGATTTTCTCTAAGTCTTGAACTCATGTGGAATGAGGAGGAGTCGACCTGTATTTATAGGCATTTGAACAACCTGCACGACGACACACAAGTCTCCCCTAGACACTTGCGCGACCAACTTAAAAACTTGGGCGCCCCTTCTTCATTTTCCATATTTTGATGATCTGATAACGAAGGAAAAATGGCGCGCAAGTTTCCAATCCTTCTAGGAACCGGTGCACAAGTCCTTCCTTGGCGCGCAAGTCACTTGCGCGACCTACCTAATACTTGAGCACCCCTTTTCCCTTTTCCATTTTTTGATGTTCTAATATTGAAAAACATTGGGCATGCAAGTTTCCTCACATTCAATTACACGACACACAAGTCCCTTTTCCAAAAACCACTTTTCTTCATTTGTCGATTTTCAGGCCCAAACATTTTGCAAACACTGGAAAATGGCCCCACCTTGTATTTGTTCTTTTTGTACCGCCTCTAGATCAACCATTACTTTGTCGAAGTTCTTGGATCAAACATTGATCGTTAACCATAGCTCTTGAACTCGACATGCCACCATGAAATCCCCTTTTTCAACAAATTTGTATGTTATGGTTTGCTTTGTCAACAATCACAACACAGATGTCCTCTTTGTCAACAAACACAATCACCTCAAAAATGCTTCAATGATGCTTTGAGGGATTTTTACCAACAATATCCCCCTTTGGGTTTGTTGAAAACTCTTCTATAAAATGATACATCGTTAATTATTCAGCCACCATTCGCCTATTGCGATTCTGATAGCGATCAAGGATTTACTCAACACATACTCTAAGACCACATGAGCAATGCTTGACATGAGAAACAAGAGTAAATGAAAAGTTCATCAATGAATCACTTCAACTCTGACATCCACTGTTGACCCCAAAATGATACCAATTTTTGGAAATATTCTTACCGCATCCCAAACCACTCTTCTGATTTTATCACGATCCTTAGCTGTCATGATATATATTCTTTGATCGATCACATCTAGTATCGTCAGATTTAATATGCTCCCCCTTTCTCATTGCTCTCCCCCTATCTCACTGCTCCACCTGTTAGCTTCTCCCCATATCATTAATGATTTATCAAGCTGCCACACTATCTCCGCCTTGAACAATTACTATTTTCTCCCCCTTTGTTAATGAACCCAAAGGTCATTCCTTTGCAGTATGTAACAGAGTAGAGAACACATATCTACACCTTAGGGAAAACACATCATACATCGGGGAGAGGGGGGGGGGGGGTATTTCCACATCCACACTCTTTTAAGTGCGGGGAGTCGACTGAACTCCCAGAGCCAGTCGATTCCTTTCAAATGCTTCCTTGGGTAAGGCCTTTGTCATAATATCTGTAACCTGTAGCTCTGTAGGCATATACTCCAACTTCACAATCCCTTTCTCCACCTTCTCCTTGATGAAATGATATTTGATCTCAATGTGATTTTTCCTTGAGTGATGAACTGGATTTTTGCTAAGATAGATAGCACTTGAGGTATCACACTGGATTCCGATTGGAGACTTCAATTCAACTCTCATATCTTCAAGTTGCTGCTTAATCCATAATAACTGTGTGCATGCTTGAGTGGCCTCAATATACTCAGCTTCCGCGGTGCTCAATGAAATGAAATCTTGCTTCTTGATTATCCAAGAAATACACAATCCACCAAGATAGAATGCACCACATAACGTTGATTTTATAGCATCTGTTGAACCGGCCAAGTCGACATCAGTATATCCTAATAACTCTGTCTGAGATTTGTCATTATATGTCAAGACGAAGTCCACTGTGCCCTTGATATACCGAGGTATTATTTTCACTGAAAGCATGTGGATTTCCTTGGAATTACTCTGATATCTTGCTTCTTGGAATGTGTCAAAAACAATGTCAGGCCTTGTCACAGTTAAGTACAATAGACTTCCAATTATTTGCCTGTATTCTGTGATATTTACTACCTTTCCATCCTCATCTTTGGGAAGTTTCATCCGGGTAGCAACTGGAGTCTTCATATACTTGGAATTTTCCATTAAAAACCTTTTCAAAACCTATTTGGCATATTTGGATTGAGAAATGAATGTTCCATTCCTTCCTTGAGTCACCTGTAGACCAAGGAAAAAAGTTATCTCTCCAATCATTGACATTTCAAACTCATTTTTCATGAATTCAGAAAAGTGTCTACACTGAGCTTCATCTGATCCCCCAAAAATTATTTCATCGACATAAACCAACATCATCATCCTTTGATTACTGTCATTGCTGAAATAGAGATTGTAATCAACTCCTCCATGCTGGAAACCAAGCTTCTTCAAGTACCGATCAAGCCTTGAGTACCATGCTCTTGGTGCTTGTTTTAGCCCATACAATGCCTTCTTTGGTCTGCAAAACATGTTCTCATCCTCATGAATCAAAAAACCATCTGGATACTCAATATACACTTCCTCCTCTAGAACCCCATTCAAAAATGTAGATTTGACATCCATCTAGAACACTTTGAACTTTCTTTGCACTGCTATGGATAAAAATAATCGGATTGTCTCTAGACTTGCAACCGGTGCAAATGTCTCATCAACATCAATTCCCTCTATCTGGGAGTACCCTTTTCAAACTTGTCGTTCTTTGTTTCGAACCACTGCACCATATTCATTCATCTTGTTTCGATAGACCCATTTAGTCCTGATGACATTCTTATCTGCCGGTCTCGAAACAATCTCCCACGTCCGGTTCTTCTCAATTTGGTCTAATTCTTCATTCATACCTCAAACCAGTACTCATCTTTAGCTGCATTGGAAAAACATTTCGACTCCACCTGAGATAAAAATGATGTTTGCTGTGATGATTTCTGTAACAACCTGATATTTTATTAGAATTTTTTTTTTAAATTTCATTGATGTCTTGTGTCGTACGCTACACCAATATTATCTTGTGCTATACGCAACACCGTATTAGCTTGCAGTATATGCAATACTATTCTTGGCTCGTCTTACACACAATTTCAAGTTCGTTTTGTAGAAATTATTCTACGCAACATTAAGAATAGAGTTTGTTTTATGTATAAATGAAATATGGTTGTATTTTGTTATACGAAACAACAAAGGAGTCTTGCACTACATGCCACCCTGACTTGGCTTGCATTACACGCAATCACGACCTTCCTCGATAGCGTGTGCAGTACGCAATACCGGGTTTCACTAAACAACGATATATTGTTATAATATTATTATAGACTAGCCGTTATGAATAGTATTAACTACATTTTGAATTTTATAACATTATTATTCATCTTACATATTTTCTAGAACATGGTATGAGAACAAAATAAATTTTTCGGGTAAAATAAGTATTTTTCAAAAAATGCAGTTTTGCCGCCTTTTGATGGCGCACCCACTTTTAATATAGTTTTTGACATGTTTATAAGTACAATTTGACAAAATAAAATTCTTTCTTGGAATCAGGATATAAAAATTTAATTTGGATAAATTTTTCATATTATTCTGATAACTTTCATATTTTGATGAATAGTAAAAACACACTATATTTTAATTAAAAACAACTTTTTTCATCGCAATAATTTATATGGCTAGATTATCTTTTTAATTGGTTTTAAAGTTTAATTAGAATATATTTTTACCATTTAATCTAATGTTGGTCATTTTAATTAATTTCACTTTGAAATTGGACATAAACAAGTGATGATCTTTTGATAGTTATTGTTTCATAAAAACACGCTATTTGTTTTGATAACGGGAATTAATTTTAAAATTAATTAATACCACTTCTATGTTTTGAATTTAGAAAAATAGACATCATTTTTGAATTCATAATATCAAATATAGCTTAGGCTTAATTTTTGGTATTTTTCTGAAAAACTTCAATTTTTGATGAATAGTGAAAACACTGAGTTTTTGGTTAAAACCAACTTTTTATTTAAATAATCATTTATTTGATTTAAATTTATTTTAGGTCAAAATAGATACATAATAATTATATAAGTTCAATGAAATTCATTGGAATCATTTTATAATAATTTTAGATTTATAAAAATTGTATTGAACTTTTCACCGTCTTTTACCCACCTCCTAGGAGCTTTTGCAATTGTTCATAAAACTTAATTTTACCGCTTCTATGAGTTGAATTTAGAAAATCTGAGAGACAAACCTTTAATATCAAGGAGTAAAATGTGGTTCTATTAGATAAAAATAATTTTTGGTGAATAGTAACTTTTTACTTTTATTTACCACGGTTAAAGGTAAATAGGGTAATTCAAGGTTAAAAGAATATTATAATAATTCAAAATTACCTTAAAACTTGTCCAAACATTATTGGATGAGTAATGGCCGACCATGGACATCCTTGGGTCGATTTTGGGACCCCATGGAGCCACTTAGAAAAGAAAATAACACATTAGATTAATTAATTTAATGTAAAGACAAAATTGGCATTAACAAAAATCTTTTAGTAATTATTTTTTATAAAGGGATATATAAATTATATTTTTGACTATAAATATTAATTAGAAATATAAAGAGATTTCCTACATATTGGTATTTTTTTTATAATTTTTAGACATCAAATAAATTAAATTATTTATGACACAATAATGATGCAGTATTTACCTCAACAATAAATGATTTAAATAAATAAGATTATAATGATTAAAATATTATTCAAAACCTGTCGAATTCCTATTGGATGATTTTATTTCGAATATTAGTCATCTTATCTTCAACATTAATATGTTTTGGACCTCTTGAAACTGAAGATAAGTTTATAATAAAATAATGTTTTCACACTTTTCTAAAGAGCCCCTCCTCTCCCTTATAAAAGGCGACCACTTCTATGCAATTACTCACACCTATCAAGCCTTTTGGCCCGTTCAAACTATGCCCAAATAAGCTCCCTACATCTCTCTCCTCCCCCTAGAAGACTTAAATTAGACAGAAGGAACTTCAAGAATTCCTTTTGGTTCAAACCAAAGGAAGTTACCAAAATTAAAGGTAATAGTTTCTCTTAAGTTGTTTTCTTTTATTCTACTTCTCCAACCCCTAAACTCATTTTAATCCTTTATTTTGTAACAACACCAGTATCCTAAAAACACTAGGATTTTGTTATGAGAAGTATTAGAACTACACTTACACACACCTCCATCTAATGGATGAAGAACATAATGTTTATGTGGATGGAAAACTAAAGCCTCACAAAACGATGATTGTTCTATTTTCTCCTACCGCCTCTCATGGTGGCCATTATGATGGCACTGTATTTATATATGATATATATTATGTTTATGATTTCATTATGATTATTTAATTCCTAATTATATCAAGCCTTTATGGTTTCCATAGTCGGTAAATACGATAATCTCATTTGAGGAAGTGCGGACTACCGCCCCCTCAAAATGATGTGATTCGTTAATGCCTTATGTGAGATGTATAAAGGATGGAGTTAATGATATTATATATGATATTATACTGGAATTATAATATACCTATGTGTCATTATGTTTTAATTCCATTAAAATAATTAAAGTAGCGTTCATGCGTACGTACGACTTGCCGTCTCCATGAACGGTGCATTTCATTTCTTACCTCCATATGTTATGTACTATTATAAATACATGTATATGATGGATATATAATGAATATATATGATATATAAATCATGATTTACATTCTGGAAGTAAGTAAATCATGATATAAGTAACAATAACATCAAGAACAACAAGTCCAAACACGTACGATAAATTAGATGATTTTACCCAAAACATTGCTTTAACATGGGATTTACAGAAGAACGGGTAATATAAAGTTACAAGTGAACCATATATGATATCATAACAATTAATATGATTCTGTAATAAGTCAATGACATTATTAATTCATTATACAGCAGGTTTGGATATGTACGAAGCATATCGGACCTAAGGTAAGGGATAACCTTTCCAATCTCATTCTTATCCGGGATTGTTTATTCGTAAGTATTTGATGGGGTTATTGTTATCATCCAAGTCCATGTTTTCTAAAAGTGTTTTTATGTATGTTTAATTTCCTTTTTAACCATTTTTTCTTTTAGTACATGGTATGTAAGGAATCTTTCTTTTGTTTACATTACGAGGAACTTTTTGACTTATCCGACAAAAGTACGAAGAGAATGTTTTTTTACATATACAACATGAAAGGATTTTTATGGTTTTATAAAGCCTTATTTTCATGAAGCTTCCTACAGAATATTTCATAACTATTTTCAACAAAATCTCTTTCTTTTAAAATTGCATGACATTTTGTGAAAAGAAATTTATTTTGAAGAAGAAAGGATATTTTACTCAAGAATTCATTTCAAGTGTTTTATCAAAACCATTTTTCCATCTAAGATGACATTATTTCATATGTGTATGTTTCATGTATAATGTCTCTATGATTTACATGGTTTCAATTTTCTTATGATGAAATGATATCCATTTGTTTTATATGGATTATGTTATGATGGGATGATGTTTATGAGACCCATTTTTATTCTTTAGGTTATGATGAATGTTTTAAGTTTATTTTGTGGCAGAATTAATAATGATTTCATTATGAGATGGATGTGACCTATATCTCCCTCCAATGCATTGGGTAAATATTTATATCTCATGATATAGAAATGGCTGGAACGACAAGTTAAACCGGTTCAGTAATACAGGACTGGAACGAGGAGTGAAATCGATTCAGAAAGGGACTTTGTCCACTAAGATGGTCTTGGAAGCAATGCCTTGGCTACTATGGAAATCATTAAATGTGATTAATATTTTTCCACAATTACATGTTTTATTCCCAAGATATTTTATCATGATTGATGTTTCATTATGATCTATTCCTTATGTACTTCCATGTTTTATGTCATTGTTCAATATTTTGATGTTTAAACATTATGTTCATGTTTTTAAGTTCAAATGTATATGATTTGTTTTATTTTATCCATGATTACCCTTACTGAGCATTTGAGCTCATCCTTTATATGTTTTCTTTTCCCCAAGACTTAAAGAAAGGTTTTAGGTAAGAAAACCAAAAGGGGAAGATCTTTGTGGGAGATGTTGAAGATATTTCACCACGATTAGAAGATTATGTCCCAGGTTTCCAAAGACACTAAATTATTACGATCCTTGAGTTTTGGTTTTTGTTATGTATTAATTATTCCACAAAATTATTGTAATTTCCATGTACGTCAAGCTTCGGGTCTCTACAGTTGGTATCAGAGGAAAGATTTAGTCAACCTTTGGAAACTAGGATGCGATAACCTTAGTGAGATCCCTAGAGATATTTGTAAGGTATGTCTAGGGATGTCCCTAAGGTTAAGTATAAGTATAGGTTATAGTCCTAGAATTATGGAAATGATCTTAGAATTAAAACTAAGATGTTAGATATTGAAGTTAATCCACATTTATTATGTTGTTTTACCTATCATGATTTTTTCCTCTCATAGAATTCTTTTATTGTTTTAATCAATGGAGGGAAACAGAACTAATTCAGTTAACATTGAATCGAATAGACAAATTGGTAACTATGAGCAACGAAATTTCATAATTCCTAGAGAGAATGATATTGTGATTATGCCGAATCAGTCATCGCGATATATGATTAACAAGGTGAAATTTAGTGGTATTCCTAATTCATCAAATAATAGGACGATAGACTTTTATGCATGTTTGCATGTTGAGGAGCATAAAGAAAGGAAGATTGAGATTTCTAAAGAAGGGATGAAGAACCTTGAGGAATACCTCAAATGTAGGGGAATATGTTATCTGTGTAGAGAGAAGGGTTATAGAGTGACAAGCTATTATGGAGTTCAATGTCTTATCTGTGGAGAACATGGGAATTACCCAACTCAATGCCCTGACCTAAGAGGTTACTTCTAAATCAAGGATGGACTTATTCCATGACAATCACTGAAGATGATGGTTTTAAGTGTTTATGTATTGGTATTCAAGAATAATGTTATTGAGGTACTTTTATGGTATATTGTAATATCTATGTATTGGTCCATTGTGGTTTTCCATAAGAATATGGCATCAGTAACCATGAAAAGTGATTGAAATATTTTTGGAAAGCAGATGATATGCACATAATGAAGGGATAAAGAGAAACTAATATGTTTAATAGTATTCATGAGCTCATGATTGATATAAGGACTATGTGGTATCATGGTTTGAGTATATAGAATTTTTGGGATTTTGGAATGTGGAAAGAGACAACTTTTGACAACATTCATTTTTTCTACTAAGGATCTATGGTAATTCATGTTGCAATAGAATAAATGATTAAGGAATTCACATGTTTGGAATGTGACCAAAAAGACATATCGTATGATAAATGATGTTATTCACGTTCTTGTTATGTGACCTTTCCAGTAATTGTTTTCTTTATACTATGAGCTTGGACAGATGTATTTTGGATAAGTCTAAAGATTGTAAAGGGTTATGCCGGAAATTATATAGTATTGTTTAAGGATAGAAATTTTTTCGAAATTATTTCTGTAATGTTATAATAGTGTAGTGTAAGAAAAAGGACAACCTGCAGGATGGACGACAACCCGTCGCGTCGGACAAGGCTGTGGGAATCGAACCCACAACCGAAGTGCAACATGCCTTTATCGCCTATCACTGGCATACAGGAAGTCCCTGGTTAGTAAATTAGTTTTATTTTATTAAGCAGTATGATAGTTGAAGTATAAGTCCATTTTTGGAATCATATACGATTAACCTCACCATAGATAGACTTATGTATATTTGATAACTTTTTCTAACCTTTTGTTTGAAACAGATGGAATGACTCATCATTCTATAACATGATTTGATAACACTTCATGAATGAAAAATTCAACTTCATTTCTTTAAGAGATGAAGTGGAAATTGTTCAAGGCAAGAACAACGGTGAAATTATACCAAAATAATGTAAGTATTTCTTCTGATTCAAATTCTTCAACTTTAGGGAAATGATCTTGAAAACCAAAAATGTTGTCCTAGTACTCTTATATATGATGAATCAGATGTCACCTTAGATGATCACAAATCTATGGCTTTGTGATTGTTGGCTTTTTCATAGCCCTGTTCTCTACCACTCTCCCTCAGAACATGATGGTTAGATTTTTCTTCCATATCCATATTTTCACCTATGTTCTCCTATGTGGAAACCCAGTGATGAGTTACTTTGGGTAATCGTTACATTTAATACTTTAGTTTTTTAAATTAAGTTTTTGTATTCCTTTTTACGATGTGGGTTTCAATGAATAGTAAACGATTTATAACCTCGAAGAATTTCGATGGCGAAATTCATTTTAAGGGGGGTAGAATGTAAAAATCCAAGATTTTATTAGAGTTTTTTTAATTTCATTGATGTCTTGTGTTGTACGCTACACCAAGATTATCTTACGCTATACGCAACACCGTATTAGCTTGCAGTATATGCAACACTATTCTTGACTCGTGTTACACACAATTTCTAGTTCGTTTGGTAGAAATTATTCTACGCAACATTAAGTATAGAATTTGTTTTATATATAAATGAAATATGGTTGTATTTTTTTATACACAACAATAAAGGAGTCTTTCAATACATACCACCCTGACTTGGCTTGCATTACAAGCAATCGCGACCTTCCTCGATAGCGTGTGCAGTACGCAATACCGGGTTTCACTAAACAACGATATATTGTTATAATATTATTACGGACTAGCCGTTATGAATATTTATAACTAAATTTTGAATTTAATAACATTATTATTCATCTTACATATTTTCTAGAACATGGTATGAGAACAAAATAAATTTTTCTTGTAAAATAAGTATTTTTCAAAAAATGCAGTTTTGCCGACTTTTGATGGCGCACCCGATTTAAATCTAGTTTTTGAAATGATTATAAGAACAATTTTACAAAATAAAATTCTTCCTTGGAATCAGGATATAAAAATTTAATTTGGATAAAATTTTCATTTTATTCTGATAACTTTCATATTTTGATGAATAGTAAAAACACACTATATTTTAATTAAAAACAACTTTTTTCATCACAATAATTTATATGGCTATATTATATTTTTAATAGGTTTTAAAGTTTAATTAGAATAAATTCTTACCATTTAATCCAAATGTTGGTCATTTGAATTAATTTCACTTTGAAATTGGACATAAACAAGTGATGATCTTTTGATAGTTATTGTTTCTTAAAAACCCGCTATTTGTTTTGATAACGGGAATTACTTTTAAAATTAATTAATGCCACTTCTATGTTTTGAATTTGAAAAAATAGACATCATTTTTTAATTACGAATATCAAATATATCTTAGGCTGAATTTTTGGTATTTTTCTGAAAAACTTCAATTTTTGATGAATAGTGAAAACACTGAGTTTTTGGTTAAAACCGACTTTTTATTTAAATAATAATTTATTTGATTTAAATTTATTTTAGGTCAAAATAGATACATAATACTTATATAAGTTCAATGAAATTCATTGGAATATTTTTATAATAATTTTATATTTATAAAAATTGTATTGAACTTTTCACCGTCTTTTACCCACCTCCTAGGAGCTTTTGCAATTGTTCATAAAACTTAATTTTACCGCTTCTGTGAGTTGAATTTTAAAAATCCGAGATACACACTGTTAATATTAAGGAGTAAAATGTGGTTCAATTAGATAAAAATAATTTTTGGTGAATAGTAACTTTTTACTTTTATTTACCACATTTAAAAGTAAATATGGTAATTCAAGGTTAAAAGAATATTATAATAATTCAAAATTATCTTAACACTTGTCCAAACCTTATTGGATGAGTAATGTCTGACCATGGTCATCCTTGGGTCGATTTTGGGACCCCATGGAGCCTCTTATAAAAGAAAATGACACATTAGATTAATTAATTTAATGTAAAGACAAAATTGGCATTAATAAAAATCTTTTCGTAATTATTTTTTATAAGGAGATATATAAATTATATTTTCAACTATAAATATTAATTGGAAATCTAGAAAGATTTCCTACATGTTTGTATTTTTGTTATAATTTTTAGACATCAAATAAATTAAATTATATATGACAAAATAATGATGCAATATTTACCTCATTAATAAATGATTTAAATAAATAAGATTATAATGATTAAAATATTATCCAAAACCAGTCCAATTCCTATTGGATGATTTTATTTCGAATATGAGTCATCTTATATTATACATTAATGTGTTTTGGACCTCTTTAAAGCGAAGATAAGTTTATCATAAAATAATGTTTTCACACTTTCCTAAAGAGCCCCTCCTCTCCCTTATAAAAAGAGACCACTTCTATGCAATTCCTCACACCTCTCAAGCCTTTTGTATCATCACAACTCTGCCCAAATAATATCCCTACATCCCTATCATCCCCCTAGAATCTTTAAATTAGTCATAAGGCACTTCAAGAAGTCCTTTTGGTTCAAACCAAAGGAAGTTACCCAAATTAAAGGTAATAGTTTCTCTTAAGTTGTTTTCTTTTATTCTACTTCTCCAACCCCTAAACTCTTTTCAATCCTTTATTTTGTAACAAAAAAAATATCCTCAAAATACTAGGATGTTTTTATGAGAAGTATTATAACTACACTTACACACACCTCCATCTAATGGATGAAGATCATACTGTTTATGTGGATGACAAACTAACGCCTCACGAAACGATGATTGTTCGATTTTCTCCTACCACCTCTCATGGTGGCCATTATGATGGCACTGTATTTATATATGATATATATTATGTTTATTATTTCATTATGTTTCTTTACTTCCCAATTATATCTAGCCTTTATGGTTTCCATAGTCGGTAAATACGATAATCTCATTTGAGGAAGTGCGGACTACCACCCCCTCAAAGTGATGTGATTCGTTAATGCCTTATGTGAGATGTATAAAGGATGGAGTTAATGATATTATATATGATATTATACAAAAATTATAATATAACTATGTATCATTATGTTTTAATTCCATTAAAATAATTAAAGTAGCATTCATGCGTACGTACGGCTTACCGTCTCCGTGAACGGTGCATTTCATTTTTTACCTCCATATGTTATGTACTATTATAAATACATGTATATGCTGGATATATAATAAATATATATGATATATAAATAATGATTTAAATTATGTAAGTAAGTAAATCATGATATAAGAAATAATAACATCACGAACAACAAGTCCAAACACGTACGATAAATTAGATGATTTTACCCAAAACATTGCTTTAACATGGGATTTACAGAAGAACGGGTAATATAAAGTTACAAGTGAACCATATATGATATCATAAAAATAAATATGATTTTTTAATAATTAAATGACATTATTTAAATAATTATACAGGAGGTTTGGATACATACGAAGCATATAGGACCTAAGGTAAGGGACAACCTTTCCAATCCCGTTCTTATCCGAGATTGTTTATTCGTAAGTATTTGCTGGGGTTATTGTTATCATCCATGTCCATGTTTTCTAAAAGTGTTTTTATTTATGTTTAATTTCCTTTTTACCCATTTTTTCTTTTAGTACATGGTTTGTACGGAATATTTCTTTTGTTTAAGTTACGAGGTACTTTTTGACTTTTCCGACAAAAGTACGAGGAAAATGTTTTTTTACATATACAGAATGAAAGGATTTTTATGGTTTTATAAAGCCTTATTTTCATGAAGCTTACTCCAAAATATTTCATGACTATTTTAAGCAAAATAATTTCTTTTAAAATTTCATGACGTTTTGTGAAAAGAAATTGATTTTGAAGAAGAAAGGATATTTTCCTCAAGAATTCATTTCGAGTGTTTTATCAAAACCATTTTTCCATATAAGATGACATTATTTTATATGTGTATGTTTCAAGTATAATGTCTCTATGATTTACATGGTTTCACTTTTCTTATGATGAAATGATATCCATTTGTTTTATATGGATTATTTTATGATGGGATTATGTTTATGAGACCCATTTTTATTCTTTAGGTTATGATGAATGTTTTAAGTTTATTTTGTGGCACAAGTAATAATGATTTCATTATGAGATGGGTGGGACCTATATATCCCTACAATTCATTGGATAAATATTTATATCTCATGAGATAGACATGGCTGGAACGACAAGTTAAACCGGTTCAGTAATACAGGACTGGAACGAGGAGTGAACTCGATTCAGAAAGGGACTTTGTCCACTAAGATGGTCTTGGCAGCAATGCCTTGGATAATATGGAAATAATTACATGTGCTTAATGTTTTTCCACAATTACATGTTTTATTCCCATGCTATTTTATCATGATTGATGTTCGATTAGGATCTATGCCTTATGTACTTTGATGTTTTATGTCATTGTTCAAGATTTTGATGTTTAAACATTATGTTCATGTTTTTAAGTTCAAATGTATATAATTTGTTTTATTTTATTCATGCTTACCCTTACTGAGCATTTTAGCTCAACCTTTATATGTTTTCTTTTCCCCAGGGCTTAAAGAAAGGTTTTAGGTAAGAAAACCAAAAGGGGAAGATCTTTATGGGAGATGTTGAAGATCTTTCACCATGATTAGAAGATTAAGTCCCGAGTATCCAAAGACACTAAACTATTACGATCCTTGAGTTTTGGTTTTTGTTATGTATTAAGTATTACGCAAAAGTAATGTAATATCCATGTACGTCAAGATTCGGGTCTCTACAGTTGGTATCAGAGGAAAGATTTAGTCAACCTTTGGAAACCAGGATGCGAGAACCTTAGTGAGATCCCTAGAGATATTTGTAAGGTATGTCTAGGGATGTCCCTAAGGTTAAGTATAAGTATAGGTTATAGTCCTATAATTACGGTAACGATCTTAGAATTAAACCTAAGATGTTAGATATTGAAGTTACTCCCCCTTTGTTATGTTGTTTTACCTATCATGATTTTTTCCTCTCAAAGAATTATTTTTTTGTTTTAATCAATGGAGGGAAACAGAAGGAATTCGGTTAACATTGAATCGAATGGACAAATTGGTGACTATGAGCAACGAAATTGCATAATTCCTAGAGATAATGATATTGTGATTATGCTGAATTAGTCATCGTGATATATGATTAGCAAGGTGAAATTTAGTGGTATTCCTAATTCATCAAATAAGAGGAAGATAGACTTTTATGCATGTTGTCATGTTGAGGAGCATAAAGAAAGGAAGATTGAGATTTATAAATAAGGGAAGAAGAACCTTGAGGAATACCTCAAATGGAGGGGAAGATGTTATCTGTGTAGAGAGAAGACTCATAGAGTGACAGACTATTATGGAGTTCAATGTCTTATCTGTGGAGAACATGGGCATTACCCAACTCAATGCCCTGAACTAAGAGGTTACTTATAAATAAAGGAAGGACTTATTCCATGACAATCATTGAAGATGATGGTTTGAAGTGTTTATGTATTGGTATTCAAGAATAATGTTATTGAGGTACTTTTATGGTATATTGGAATATCTATGTTTTGGTCCATTGTGGTTTTCCATAAGAATATGGCATCGGTAACCATGAAAAGTGATTGAAATATTTTTGGAAAGTAGATGATATGCACATAATGAAGGGATAAAGAGAAACTAATATGTTTGATAGTATTCATGAGCTCATGATTGATATAAGGACTATGTGGTATCATGGTTTGAGTATATAGAATTTTTGGGATTTTGGAATGTGGAAAGAGACAACTTTTTACAGCATTCATGTTTTCAACTAAGGATCTATGGTAATTTATGTTGCAATAGAATAAATGATTAATGAATTCACATGTTTGGAATGTGACAAAAAAGACATATCATATGATAAATGATGTTATTCACATTCTTGTTATGTGACCTTTCCATTAATTGTTTTCTTTATACTATGATCTTGGACAGATGTATTTTGGATAAGTCTAAAGATTGTAAAGGATTATGTCGGACATCATATAGTATTGTTTAAGGCTAGAACTTTTTTCGAAATTATTTCTGTAATGTTATAATAGTGTTGTTTTAGAAAAAGGACAACTTGTAGTATGGGTGACAACCCGTCGTATCGGACAGGGCTGTGGGAATCGAACCCACGAACGAAGTGCAATTTTTCCACCACTGGCCTGCAGGAAGTCCCTGGTTAGTAAAATTAGTTTTATTTTATTAAGCAGTATGATAGTTGAAGTATAAGTCCATTTTTTGAATCATATACTATTAACCTCACCATAGATGGACTTATGTATATTTGATAAATTTTTCTAATATTTTGTTTGAAACAAATGGAATGACTCATCATTCTATCACATGATCTGCTAACACTTCATGAATGAAAAATTCAACTTCATTTCTTTAAGAGATGAAGTGGAAATTGTTCAAGGCACGAACAACGGTGAAATTATACCAAAATAAAGTATGTATTTATTCTGATTCAAATTCTTCAACTTTAGGGAAATGATCTTGAAAACCAAAAATGTTTTTCTAGTACTATTATATATGATAATCAGATGGCACCTTAGATCATCACAAATCTATGACTTTGTGATTGTTGGCTTTTTCATAGCCCTGTTCTCTACCACTCTCCATCAGAACATGATGGTTAGATTTTTTTTCCATACCCATATTTTCACCTATGTTCTCCTATGTGGAAACCCAGTGATGAGTTACTTTGGGTAATCGTTACGTTTCATACTTTAGTTTTTAAAATTAAGTTTTAGTATTCCTTTTTACGATGTGGGTTTCAATGAATAGTAAACGATTTATAACCCCAAAGAATTTTGGGGGAGAAATTCATTTTAAGGGGGGTAGAATGTAACAACCCGAGATTTTATTAGAATTTTTTTTAATTTCTTTGATGTCTTGTGTTGTACACTACACCAAGATTATCTTGCGCTATACACAACACCGTATTAACTTGCAGTATACACAACACTATTCTTGGCTCGTGTTACACACAATTTCAAGTTCGTTTTATAGAAATTATTATACGCAACATTAAGTATAGACTTTGTTTTATGTATAAATGAAATATGGTTGTACTTTTTTATACGCAACAACAAAGGAGTCTTGCACTACACGCCACCCTGACTTGTCTTGCATTACACGCAATCGCGACCTTCCTCAATAGTGTGTGCAGTACGCAATACCGGTTTTCACTAAACAACGATATATTGTTATAATATTATTATGGACCAGATGTTATGAATAGTATTAACTAAATTTTGAATTTTATAACATTATTATTCATCTTATATATTTTCCAGAACATGGTATGAGATAAAAATAAAATTTTCAGGTAAAATAAGTATTTTTAAAAAAAATGCAGTTTTGCCGCCTGTTGATGGCGCACCCACTTTAAATATAGTTTTTAAAATGTTTATAAGTAAAATTTGACAAAATAAAATTCTTCCTTGGAATCAGGATATAAAAATTTAATTTGGTTAAAATTTTCATATTATTCTGATAACTTTCATATTTTGTTGAATAGTAAAAACACGCAATATTTTAATTAAAAACAACTTTTTTCATCGCAATAACTTATATGTCTAGATTATCTTTTTAATTGGTTTTAAAGTGTAATTAGAATATATTTTTACCATTTAATCCAATTTTGGTCATTGGAATTAATTTCACTTCGAAATTGGACATAAACAAGTGATGATCTTTTGATAGTTATTGTTTCTTAAAAACATGCTATTTGTTTTGATAACGGGAATTACTTTTAAAATTAATTAATGACAATTATATGTTTTGAATTTGGAAAAATAGACATAATTTTTTAATTTGGAATATCAAATATAGCTTAGGATTAATTTTTGGTATTTTTCTGAAAAACTTCAATTTTTGATGAATAGTGAGAACATTAAGTTTTTGGTTAAAACCGACTTTTTATTTATATAATCATTTATTTGATTTAAATTTATTTTAGGTAAAAATAGATACATAATCCTTATATAAGTTCAATTAAATTCATTGGAATCATTTTATAATAATTTTAGATTTATAAAAATTGTATTGAACTTTTCACCGTCTTTTACCCACCTCCTAGAAGCTTTTGCAATTGTTCATAAAACATAATTTTACCGCTTCTGTGAGTTGAATTTTGAAAATCCGAGAGACACGGTTAATATGAAGGAGTAAAATGTAGTTCAATTAGATAAAAATAATTTTTTGGTGAATAGTAGCTTTTTACTTTTATTTACCACAATTAAAGATAAATAGGGTAATTCAAGGTTAAAAAAATATTATAATAATTCAAAATTACCGTAACACTTGTACAAACCTTATTGTATGAGTAATGGATGACCATGGTCATCCTTGGGTCGATTTTGGGACCCCATGGAGCCACTTATGAAAGACAACGACACATTAGATTAATTAATTTAATGTAAAGGAAAAATTGGCATTAACAAAAATATTTTAGTAATTATTTTTTATAAGGGGATATATAAATTATATTTTCAACTATAAATATTAATTGGAAATTTAAAAGTATTTCCTACATGTTGGTATTTTTTTTATAATTTTTAGACATCAAATAAATTAAATTATTTATGACATAATAATGATGCAGTATTTACCTCATTAATAAATGATTTAAATAAATAAGATTATAATGATTAAAATATTATCCAAAACCTATCCCATTCCTATTGTATGACTTTATTTAAAATATGAGTCATCTTAGCTTCGACATTAATGTGTTTTGGACCTTTTGAAACTGAAGATAAGTTTATAATAAAATAATGTTTTCACACTTTCCTAAAGAGCCCCTCCTCTCCCTTATAAAAGGAGACCACTTCTATGAAATTCCTCACACCTCTCAAGCCTTTTGGCTCGTCCAAAATATTCCCAACTAAGCTCCCTACATACCTATACTCCCCCTAGAAGCCTTAAATTAGGCAGAAGGCACTTCAAGAAGTCCTTTTGGTTCAAACCAAAGGAAGTTACCCAAATTAAAGGTAATAGTTTCTCTTAAGTTGTTTTCTTTTATTCTACTTCTCCAACCCCTAAACTCTTTTTAATAATTTATTTTGTAACAACACCAGTATCCTCAAAATACTAGGATTTTGTTATGATAAGGATTATAACTACAATTACACACACCTCCATCTAATGGATGAAGAACATAATGTTTATGTGGATGACAAACTAACGCCTCACGAAACGATGATTGTTCGATTTTCTCCTACCGACTCTCATGGTGGCCATTATGATGGAACTGTATTTATATATGATATATATTATGTTTATTATTTCATTATGATTCTTTAATTACCAATTATATCAAGCCTTTATGGTTTCTATAGTCGATAAATAAGATAATCTCATTTGAGGAAGTGCGGACTACCGCCCCCTCAAAGTGATGTGATTCGTTAATGCCTTATGTGAGATGTATAAAGGATGGAGTTAATGATATTATATATGATATTATACTGGAATTATAATATAACTATGTATCATTATGTTTTAATTCCATTAAAATAATTAAAGTAGCGTTCATGCGTACGTACGGCATACCGTCTCCATGAACGGTGCATTTCATTTCTTACCTCCATATGTTATGTACTATTATAAATACATGTATATGATGGATATATAATGAATATATATGATATATAAATCATGATTTACATTCTGGAAGTAAGTAATTCATGATATAAGTAATAATAACATCAATAACAACAAGTCCAAACACGTACGATAAATAAGATGATTTTACCCAAAACATTGCTTTAACATGAGATTTACAAAAGAACGGGTAATATAAAGTTATAAGTGAACCATATATGATATCATAACAATGAATATGATTCTGTAATAAGTCAATGACATTATTTAAATCATTATACAGGAGGTTCGGATACGTACGAAGCATATAGGACCTAAGGTAAGGGATAACCTTTCCAATCTCGTTCTTATCCGAGATTATTTATTCATAAGTATTTTTTGGGGTTATTGTTATCATCCAAGTCCATGTTTTATAAAAGTGTTTTTATGTATGTTTAATTTCCTTTTTACTCATTTTTTCTTTTACTACATGGTATGTAAGGAATCTTTCTTTTGTTTACGTTATGAGGTACTTTTTGACTTTTCCGACAAAAGTACGAGGAGAATGTTTTTTCTACTTATATGGAATGAAAGGATTTTTACGGTTTTATAAAGCCTTATTTTCATGAAGCTTCCTCCATAATATTTCATGACTATTTTCAAAAAAATCTCTTTCTTTTAAAATTGCATGACGTTTTGTGAAAAGAAATTGATTTTGAAGAAGAAAAGATATTTTCCTCAAGAATTCATTTCGAGTGTTTTATCAAAACCATTTTTCCATATAAGATGACATTATTTAATATGTTTATGTTTCAAGTATAATGTCTCTATGATTTACATGGTTTCACTTTTCTTATTATGAAATGATATCCATTTGTTTTATATGGATTATGTTACGATGGAATGATGTTTATGAGACCCATTTTTATTCTTTGGGTTATGATGAATGTTTTAAGTTTATTTTGTGGCACAAGTAAGAATGATTTCATTATGAGATGGGTGGGACCTATATCTCCCTCCAATGCATTGGGTAAAGATTTATATCTCATGAGATAGACATGGCTGGAATAGAAAGTTAAACCGGTTCAGTAATACATGACTGGAATGAGGAGTGAACTCGATTCAGAAAGGGACTTTGTCCACTAAGATGGTCTTGGAAGCAATGACTTGGCTACTATGGAAATAATTACATGTGATTAATGTTTTTCCACAATTACATGTTTTATTCCCATGATATTTTATCATGATTAATGATCCATTATGATCTATGCCTTATGTACTTCCATGTTTTATGTCATTGTTCAAGATTTTGATGTTTAAACATTATGTTCATGTTTTTAAGTTCAAATGTATATGATTTGTTTTATTTTATCCATGCTTACCCTTATTGAGCATTTTAGATCACCCTTTATATGTTTTATTTTCCCCAGGAATTAAATAAAGGTTTTAGGTAAGAAAACCAAAAGGGGAAGATCTTTATGGGAGATGTTGAAGACCTTTCACCATGATTAGAATATTACGTCCCGAGTTTTCAAAGACACTAAACTATTACGATCCTTGAGTTTTTGTTTTTGTTATGTATTAAGTATTCCGAAAAAGTAATGTAATGTCCATGTACGTCAAGATTCGGGTCTCTACAATTTCATTCTTCGAGTCTGAACTGGGGCTGTCTGATCGCCAATGATATTTTGCCTATCAATTTCAACTCGACTCTTTGGATTCTTAGCAGATTCCAATTTTTTTTCCTCTTTGAAGGTTTGAGGAGATGAATGACATCACCTCATATATCTCTTCTTCTTTCTGAGAGTCTTCAATGGTGATCTTCTTCATGGCCTTAAATTCCACCTCCTTGGATTTCACCTTTTCCATACATCATTTTCATCATTCCTCATTTCATATGCAACAAGTGTACCGTGCAGGTTATCCAATGTCAGCTCTTTTGGGTCATTATCTTCCAAGACTGAGACTTTCGGATTAAACCGAGGTGGAAGTTTGCTCAAGATACGCTTCACAATCTTTATATATTTGATGAATTCTCCAATACCCCGCATGTCTTTCACAACAACATTTACCCTATCGAAAAATGCATCAACAGATTCATTCGGGCTCATTCTCAGATCTTCATATTTGTTCCATATAACTTGCAGCTTTTCCTCTCTAACTTTTTTATCCACTTCACATATGTTCAAAATCTTTTCCCACATAGAATGTGACGTTTTTCACGACATCACCTTCGTATAGATAGAATTTGAAATGGATCCACCTAAAGCATTAATACCCTTTGCGTTAGCATCTAGCTCCATTCTTTCAGCTTCTGAAAATGCTTCACTATTGATGTTAGCTGAGATACCATGCATAGCTGCTGAAAACACATCCATTCCCAAAGATCAGAAATAGTTTTGCATTTGATTCTTCCATATCGGAAAATTACTTCCGTCAAAGATCGGAATCCCTTTATGATTAGTGACCTCAATTGAGAGAAGAACTAAAATAAACCTCCCTTTGATACCAATTGATAGGTCCACAAGGATTAATACCCTAAGAGGGGGGGGGGTGAATTAGGGTATGACTAATTTAAAATTAAATCCCATTTTGATCTTGTTTCACTGTTAAACAAACACTCTTCTCTCCCTTTCCCGTTTCACAATATAAACAGAAAGTAAAACATGCACATGACACATCAATTTTTACTTGGTTCACCCTCACTGGGCTAAGTACAAGGAGCATAGACCTACAATGCGCCGATGTACCAAATCCATTATAAGCACACTACTGTTTACAAGGTTCGGGATAGATAAATTATATTCCTAGGATCACTGCCTTTACAGAGTTTAGGGTCAGCTCACTGCTTTCCCAAGGGTCACTCACTGTTTCTCTCTCTCTGGATCATTGCTGATGGAGAGGATCCCATTATTCATCTTCCTTTGATCACTACTCTAGAAATAATCCACTCACAGTTTATAGACTTGTAGGTCTCTTCATTATCACAAATGAATACATCATTTGTTGTATGTAGATGCGCTGTTGAAGTCCAACTTTCACCTATAGATGAATCTCACTTTGCACCGAAGGTATCAGGCAATCTTCCAGCTTCCACGCAGTACTGAATCACCATAGGGAATCAACCATACCTGGTTCCCTTCTCTAATATGGCACACAAGTATCGACGCGGAAGTTATAACTGGCTCGCAGGTCTACCTCAACCACTTGTGCGACACAAGCTTCTGTAACTCCAAACTTGCACGTCTCACTTCCCTTTACACCCAAAACAATATTGGCACGCAACTAACAACAACCACGCTTCTTCAAAACAGGCGCGCAAGTCCTACTTGCGCGACCCACCACCACTTGCGCAACCACCACACCTGCATGATGGGAGATCTAATTTTCTCTAAGTCTTGAACTCATGTGGAATGAGGAGGAGTTGACCTGTATTTATAGGCATTTGAACAACCTGCGCGACGGCGCGCAAGTCTCCCCTCGGCGCGCAAGTTTCGGCGTGCAAGTATTCTATCCCCCTAGACAGTTGCACGACCAACTTAAAAACATGGGTTCCCCTTCTTCCTTTTCCATATTTTGACGATCTAATCACGAAAGACAAATGGCGCTCAAGTTTCCAATCCTTATTGGCACCGGTGCACAAGTCCTTCCTCGGTGCGCAAGTCACTTGCGTGACCTACCCAATTCTTGAGCGCCCCTTTTCCCTTTTCCATTTTTTGATGTTTTGATCTTGAAAAACATTGGGCATGAAAGTTTCTTCACATTCAAGTACACATCGCACAAGTCCCTTTTCCAAAAACCACTTTTCTTCATTTGTCAATTTTCAGGCCCAAACATTTTTCAAACACTAGAAAACGGCCCCACCTTGTATCTTTTCTTTTTGTACCGCCTCCAGATCATCCATTCCTTTTTCGAAGTTCTTGGATCAAACATTGATCTTTAACCAAATCTCGTGAACTCGATATGCCACCATGAAATCCCTTTTGTCAAAAAATTTTTATGTCATGGTTTTCTTTGTCAACAATCAAAACAAAGATGTCTGCTTTGTCAACAAACACAATCACCTAAAAAATGCTTCAATGATTCCTTAAAAGATTTTTCCCAATAGACCTAATATTGTTTTACATGGAAATTAAGTGCGGTGAGGTGGAAATTACCCTAGGAATTATAGTGGACTACAGAAAAGGTGTTTTTGGAAGGTGTTTTTTGTGGAGGGGAGAAACATGATCCAGAATTAGCCTTTGTGAATGGATTATTTTAGTGGGAAGAACCATAAGACTATTAATTAATTAGTTGAATTTTTTTTGATGTCTTGGGATAGATGGGTAAGGTTGATTTCCATCTCAGTGTTAGTGATGGGGATAAGAAGGTAGCTCAACTTTTGGTGAATAATGTGTCTTGGTGTTTGGAATTGCACATCATAAGCTCATTTGGAATTTAGGGATAGAATGGGGTGTGTTAGTGGTGAATTGAAAGTGTAGGTTGGCCAGGATTAATCAAAATGACTTCTTGGGGATGAGAATAATTGTGGTGGTGGGATTGTAGAAACATTCATCTTTAAAAGTTGTAAAATTCAAGGAAAATTTGAATTTTTGGTCTCAGAGAAGGGGTTGTTTCAAGAATCAGTACTCATTTCAATATTCTAAGGGTTTTACCATCTTTAATAGATGTATATGGACATGTTTAAGGGCATGGGAGGTGTTTAGGGTGCTCAGGTGAATATCAGGGAAGGACTGAGATGACCCCACTATAAAATTGTCATATAAGTCAAAAACCGTACTATAGCCTAGAAGTTTTGTGGCATGGTTCATAACACATTATGAATTTTTTTCAAAGGAAAAAACCTTATTTATGTGGAAACCATTCTTCAATATAAGGAAATTCACCACAAGGATGGGACATGGGTGAAACATTGCACCAAATCAAGGGTGGTCGCACTATGGTGAGTGCCTCTATGAGGATATTTTGAAAAGGAAAAGATATTATGTATAATTTTGTGAATTTTTTATTAGGAAGGATACCATAACATAGCCTTGGGGTCTATGTCATGAGGGGTGATCATGGTGAGGCGTTGTGCGGAAACCTGAGGGGATGCGCCATGAGGGTCGATCGAGGAGGAAAGATTGAACCACTTGGGAAGAACTAAACTATAGAGGGTGATTAAGAGGCAGAAATTTTAGGCACCATTAGGAGGAGTCTTATTCCATGTATCCCTGTGTTTTTATATAGTTGGTTTATGAGGGTGGTCCTTTTCACCACAACCCAGGAGGTTGAACCATGATGCAACTCCAGGAGAGGGACTTTGCACCATATACCTTATGGGCTACACAACAAATGGAATTCTGCCCTATTTTTTAATAGGGGAATACCTATCATTTTAGGTTTAGTTGAATTCATTTTTAGGTTACGTAACTATGTGGGGAGGTCTATTTCAGTCATATCCTCCCCCTCTATTACCCCATTTGATTTCCTTGAGGTAGGGGTGATTTTGATGTGGTTAGATAATGATTCAAGGTGAGTTCCTCCCTTTTGTTCCTCTTAGTCTCCACCATTCATTAGAAACTAATTTTAGTATCCTTTTCTTAGGTTTCATTGATTATCTCCCCTAAGTATGGTGGAAATCAATTTGAGATGTTGGATATTTTTCATGGTTCAAATAGAGGATATCTTAAGAGGATGAATGCATATCATTTCTCACCGTTTCATTAAAGGTAATCTACCTTTATGATTTTTATAGGGGTTTTCACCACTTTGAAATGGAATTGGTATTTGGGTGGGTGTTTCGTGATGGGTATTTTGTTTTCAGTGATACCGGGAGCATCCTATAGTATGTTGTCATGCTATCTCTCAAGGTTGAGATGATTACATGTTTCATAGTGAGTTTTAGGTTATTATGCTGCTTTAAATTTAATTTAATAATTAATTATATTTATTATAATTAATTATTTTGGATGTTATTACTTGATATAGTATCTTTGTGATGATATGATCATGTAAAATGCTTTGATGAGTTTAAGTAATGGTGTTCAAGATTTCTTAAAAGGGAATGACTCTAAATGAGGTAGGTGGTCCTTGAAAATTTCTCAAATTTATTATTGGTGTGATGTGTATGTAATATGTAGTCTTGGTACTTGTGTGAAATTGAAATTTAACCTTAAACTCTCATGAAATTAATATAAGTGTCTTGATCCATGATGAACCCTTGAATACTAGTTTGATACATCAAACACTGATGGTCAAGATCTTGATTACAAATATGTGTTATGTGACACATGGACCCTAGAGGGGTATAAATTGAATGAGTTTTATGAGACCCACTAGACCTAGAGAGAGGGTGAATTTGAGTCCCTAGGTTTGGAGTAAGTGATCCAGTGATGTTTTTGGGAAATAGATTCACCCAATGATTATGTATCTAAGGGTGAAACAATGTCTGTGGAGGTAACATGAGACCTGGGATGGGTCTTTAGGATTGATATGAGATGTATAAATCCAAAATTACTTTCCTAAATCTATTAGAGACGGTATGAAAGTATTTGGACTAGTGCTGAAGGGTGAGATGATATTATGTCTCATGCATGATAGGGAATACCCTCTTGAGGTTGGGTTAAAGCCTTGGTGAGTGCCATGAGTGGGATAATCCCTCTAGGGATAGATATGGAATGAAAAGGGGTTTTTATCTAGCATATGATTTCAAGATATATCCATATAGATATATGATATGGAACCCAGTGAGGGTCATGGGAATTATTTTGGAGGACTTGGAATTAGGATTCCAAGGTCCATAGTACAGGTCAGATTGAGATGGTCCCCAGCTAGTGGGGCTCAGCTATAGTGTAGGACCCTAATGAGGTTTTGGACTGACCTCTTGAGGCTTGGGTCAGATAAATCCTATGGTTTTTAGAACACCATGTGGTGTTGTATTTGAGTTGGTATTGATTAGAAAGGACTAAGATGGGTCCAAAGGACCCTAGTGGATTCCCTCATAGGTGAGATGTGAATACCGAGTGGTGAAGTAGGTTATGATTGTGTGACCGAGATAGTCTTGAGAAGGATAGAGGCTTGGTGGATGATGATGTGTGATTTAAGATGTGAGTCCAGGTCTTAAGTTACTAGAGATTTGATGATGAACTAAAGATCTTGTGAGATGAGTTGTGATACCCGATTTTCCATTTCTTGTGTGTTCCCAGTGTGTGTGTGTTCTAGATGACAATATTAGGCCAACCTTGAGTGGGATGGTTGGAATCTAATTTGATGATGCATGAACTCCATCGAGTGGGGTTGGTATGGGTTATTTTAATGTTGGCCCTGAGGTATCTATACGATACATGTTTTTGGGGAGGGGCACTATTCACCCATGTTGTTATGATATATATTTCTAGGGGAAGGTACAGTACCCTCCCCTTAATGATATGATATATGTTTCCAAGGATGGGTGTCATTCATCCTGATGATATGATGGATGTTTATAGGGAGGGCTGTTATTCCCATATATGATATGAGACTACTGATTCCAAGGTACAACACTATCCCCCTATATGATATATGCCTATTATTTCCTATTTGGGGTGTTATTTCACCTAGAAGATATAAAACTACTATTTCTTGGGTGGGGTGTTATTCCATCTAAATGACATGGGACCACTGATTCTTGAGTGTGGTGTTATTCTTCCATATTATATATGCCTACTAATTCATATGTGGGGAAATATCACCCTAGATGATATATGCCTACTAATTCTAGGGAAGGGCACAATTCCCCTTGATGGTTGTGTGACATACTTAGAGAAATTTGACATTAGACGAAGTAGGCATGGTTAATCCATGGTTCCACATTATATAAAAAGGTTCAAATATAGTTATTTTATTATTCTTATGAACTTTATTTGTTATTAAAAGCACATAACATGAGTATAAACTTTATTCACTAGTTATGTTAGGGAAAATGTTGGTGCTGACCTACTGATCTTTACTCACACCCTCCTCAAGTGGAACTAAAAATTTGGTACTTAAGAAGACCTCATGATCACAGTTACAAGTAAGGTAAAAGGATAATATTGGATGATCGATCTAGATATATTGGACAAATACTAGAGGTTTAGATGAGGTGAGGATCAAGGATGGTTATAGAAACTCTTCATTATTTTATTCTCTTTAGTTTATTTTGTATATAGGATCAGCCTGATGAGTGGTCAGTTGAGATGTATGATTGTATGATAAAATTTGATTTATTATACCAAGGATGTTTATTTTATTCCATGCACTATAATTATTTGTTGCAGATATTTCTTAGTTATGTCTGTTATTGGATCACTTTGATATAAGAGTATAGTCACTCCAAAGTATCACTTTAAAACTTTTCTATTATTCAGAAGGCTCTAGAGTATAAGGAGGCACACATGAGGTCACATGACACTCCGATCTAGTTATTGTAGAGTGAAATAAGTTGATTAAATAAAAAAAACATTTATTTAATAAGATTATACATTCTACCTTGGTCATTTACATTTTATCTCCTTATGGTTTCTTTGTCATATTCCCTTGAAAAACACCCTCTTACTTGGTTATCTTTTTATGTTCTTTATCCTTGTTTGTAGAATAATATATTTATAAATTTATTATTTATTTATATGATTGTATTTTTGTGTCTGTATAATAATGTATATATAAATTTCTTATTTATTATTAATTTTATTTGTGTGTGGGTGTGTGTGAGTTTATGTGTGTACGTGATAACGTATTTATAAATTCCTTTTCAATTCATAATTGTATTTTTGTGCGTGTACATACATATATGTGCATATATACTTATATATATATAACGTATGTATAACAAATTTAAATTTATATACTTTTATATATTTTTATAACAATATATAAACTCATATATGTCTTTTTATTTATAATTCCTTGTGCAGAAAAATTATTTTTTGGGATAAATTTTAAAATTTTCCTAGATAAATTTTCTATGTAAACTTATTTGGGATGAATTTTAAGTTCATTCATCAACATATTTAGGTTAACTTCTAAATCCATCCCAAATATATCATGCTAGACATGTTTGATGAAATGAAATTAAATCAGTTCCAAATAATTTTATATATACACGTGTGTGATTATTAACATTAATATATAACAATATATTCAATATATTAATATATTGATATATATAAACACAAACACACACACACATCATATAAATTTAATTTATTAAAATAAATAATAATTTGTTTAATATATATAAATATTTATTAATTATAAATCATTATATATATATATATAATCTTTTTAATATGCAATATATTAATACATATTAAGGTTAATGTATAATAATATATAATAAAATATTAATATATGTCAAAGTTAATATAATATATAAATTATATATATATAAATATCATAATATTATGTAAGTTATTTATTATGCAACTTTCATTTGATTTAAATAAATAAATACATATTTATTTAAATATATATAAATTTTTATAAATAAAAAATCTTTTTTTGGGATGGATTTGAAATCTATCCAAGATATTTTTTTTGTCAAATTATTTGGGAAAATTTTGAATCTGTCTAAAAACACCATTGTTTATTTGGGATGAATTTAAAATCCATGTCAAATAATCTTATTTGTTAGTTTATTTAAGATTTATTTTAAATTCAACCCTAATAAATATATATTTTTGGAACATAGTTGAAATCCATCCAATATTTATAGGACTATCCCAACATATTTTAGAAAAATTTAAAATCCATCCCAAATTTATCATGCCACACATGTTAATGTGTTAATTTAAAAAATAATAAAATAATATATCAATTAAAAATGTTAATATAATTAAAATTAATATATCAATTCAAATTATTTATTAATATATTAATTAATTTGAATAAATTATAACACTAATGTATATATATATATATTAATTATAGAATGTTAATTATTTTTGTCAATAAATTATTAATACTTATTAATTGAAAATTATAATATGTGTGTGTGTGTCTGTATGTGTGGTGGTGGTGGTGGTGGGGGGATAGATTAGACAAGAGTTTGGATAGACCACATTGCTTCAGGTGGTCCAGGTATAGACTTATTTGAGTGAACTCTGTTAGTGGTTCAATTTTATTATTATATTGTAAAATATATATAAGATAGATTAATCTGTCCTAGATATAAAAAAATATTAAAGATGGATTAATCTACCCTAAATAATAAAAGGGATAAAGTGAAAAAAATGAGATTGATTAATCTATCCTAGATAAATGTGATGGAAATCATTTTACCATACAACTTAAAAATTTATTTTATTACTCTAAAAATATTTATGTGATGAATTAATCTATCCTAGATAACAATTTTTTCTTCCACAAATTTACCCAGGATGTAAAAAAAATCTATCCCAAATAATAATATTTGCAACACCACTTTCTATGATAACTTTTTTATACTGGATTTTCATCATATAAACTCTTTTGGGGTAGGTTTTTAGTTATTTTGGGATAGAAAAGTTTAATCCCATTTTCATAATTTTTTTACATTGATTTGATACATTTAAATGTTTTTTTCTATATGCTGAGTGAAATAAATTCAATCTTAGTATTAAGAGATTGAAATCCACTTGTAACAGGTCTCCATTACTTCTTGAAAGTGGATTGATCATGATAAATAATAATACATGTTCCAATGGATCTTTTAGTATCAATATTATTCTTTTCCTCACGATCCTCTAAATATTTTAATGGATCCTCATGATTTTCCTTAACCAAATTTTTAAGAACATGAACGTGACCCCACTTCTCATAAGAATTAGAATAATCCTTTATCAAAAATTTCTTTAATAACCATATGAGAAAAGTTTTGGTTGTATGTATCAAATGTTTACAATGTGGATAAGTTTCCTCAAGTACACCATTAATGATTGACACTTTCTCCTAATCTTTATTCTACTATGATTTCATTTTCTTTTTATATTTCACTACTAAAATATTATACCAGTAGTTTCTAAACTTATAGAAAAATAGAGCACACCTTGATTAACATTCTTATGTATTTGTTTCTTTCATTAATTAAGTGTTTTTATCAAATTAAATGGTTTTATTTAATCAATTTTGATTCTACTTAGTAGATTCATCCCCTTTCCTCAATGAATATTTTAATGGAATCTTCTTATAATGGGAAAATATCCCACAGACTCTTTCCCATTCGCCTTTGGTGGGATATATTTCCCATAGTTCTCAATGTTCTTCCATGGATCATTATGTGAAAAAATAAGTCTTCTCAAAGATGAAATTTCCTTGTTTTCAACCCTTTAAACCATGGGTTTCTTATTCATTAGGGAATTTGAATTAGAATCACTCCCACTTTCCACATTAATTTTTCCATCATTTTGTATTTTCAAAGGAACCTTGAGTGTTTCTCCATTAGAACATTCTTTCTTTATTTTATATATCTTTTTGTTTTTAACATCCAATAAAAAAATTTATTTCTTATCTTGTGATTTATCAACATGATATTTAGACAATATAAATATGAAAAGTTCATGAGACCCCAAATTCATAATTCTAGGATTCATACCATTGGTCTCTATGAAATTAGAGTGCTCTAATTTTATAAAATCTTGTAAGGATTTTCATAAAATCATTTTATCCTTATTGAGTTCACCCCATAATACTTGAATGATGGATTAGTGATTCCTAAAATTATATTTCTAGAAATTTACATAATCTTCAATTTTTTATGAATATTTACTCATGAAATCATCATCTATTTGAGCTAAATCAAGCCTCTAATTAATAATTGAAATCATAGTGTGAATATTATTTTTTTCTTTCTCAAGATCCATAAATTTTTAAGAAGTAACCAAATGATAATTTTTAGTGATTTATGCTAATTTACTTAACTTATTTACCTTAATTTTATTCTGATTTCTTAATATCTTAATGCACAAAGACTCTATTTTTCCATTAGAAGAACTATCTGAAAAAATAATGGAAAGATCATTAAAATTAAATTTCATGATGAAAGGGAGTAATAAGATTTATTTAAAACAATAGGATAAGACCTTAATAATATGATATATCTAGAAAAAAAATCTAGTTGTGAGCTTAACAATCATTTTTAAAATCCTCTAGTGAAAGAATATAATAATGGAAATATGCAATGGTCTAAAGATAAATTCAAATCCAAAAATTCTATTACTTTTTCTAAAAAAAACTTAGGATCCCTATAAACATAACTATAATAATAACTCTTGTAGGGTATTATAAGAGTCGGCTTTGTAATCTATATGGGTATGATAGATATAATATTACTTGTATGCTTTATAATGGAAGATGTATAACCACTGAGAAGGGGGTTGAATTAATGGTTAAATCCCAATATGTACTTATTGAATTTTTCTCCCTTTACACAATCCTTTACCATATTTTTATTTAGTTCATGGGTTATGTGATGATCAAAAAAATAATGATGATGATGATGAGAGGTAAATATAAATAATAAAATGAAGTATATGACATGATGATTACAAGGATCACAACACTATTGTCACCGAGTGGTTACTTTCTTAGTGTAAAATGATTATTATCCTAGTGTTAAATTCAATGTCTTTTTATCAATAGTGAATGGAGTGATAGATGGATTAGGAAGATATTATTTAACTCCTATAAGAATGTAAAATATAATACAAGGGAAATAAATCAATAACAAGAATCTCTTCAATATGTGCTCCTTTCTCTATTTTCCTTAAGTGCCTCAATATTAATGGATGTTGTGTGAACTATTCTTCTCTAAACCATTAAACTTGTTGATAAAACATATCCATCTGAATGATCTCACAATGATTATATTTTCACTTTTTCCTTATAAGTTTCACATACTAGATGAGTGATCCTTGATGATTATACCCTAGCATAGAAACATAGATGATCGTTTTATAGAGATATTTCACACATCTATACCTTTATCAACAATCTTTATTGATCTATGAGTCACAAATAGTATAATATTCATCCATTTGTTATATATATTAAATATCGAGTCAAATTCATCTATTAAACTACTGAGGTGTCCCAATTTAAGTCCATATTTTATCCCTAAAAGATAGGGCATATGATATTAGGATATTCTGTAATTAATCCAATCACAGAGTGATGATAATTAATTGAAATATAAAATATCAAGGTGTGATATATACCTTCACAATATATAATTTAGTCAAACTCAAATCTAATTTTTTTGGTGGAAATATATTTTTAGATTTACAAAATATACTCTTCTATTGTGGAGTAACTATGAGTATTGTAGTGTGGTCATTGTATCTATTTATGTATGGAAGAATCATTTTGTGACATTAACATGGGACCTATAGAGTGATTAATCTAAATTATTATTCTAGCAAGACATAGAAATATCATAGTATGACTCACTGCAGAAAAATCCATCATCTTGTGGCATGATGAACTGGCTTGCAGCATGATGTCCTTTATCTCCCTAGACAACACTGTACCAAACTTTCATGACTCTATATTATGGTGTGACGTTAATCCCTTGATCCTTATAGAAAAATATTCATGATGAAATACCTAGAGGTTATGAATTTGTTACTAAATTATTCTTTTAATTCACTCCCTTATGGCTTGAACAACAACTCATTACAGCAAGATGCATTAGTGAAATTATTCAACCTATTATTTTAAATCCAAATCATGGTGCAACATAGATCTATTACATAGTGATTTATTTAAACACATTGCTCCAATGAATTACTTTATGAATAATCCTCTACATTTTCTCTAACCTTATCCATCATCTATAATATATTCCAAACTTTAATATGATTCAATTGAGTATTTCTGAATCCAACCTTCTATTGTGATACTCATTATTCCATATCTTTTTCCATTATCCAAGTGAAAGGAATATGATACAAATATCCTCATTATAATCACTAGGATATCTACTCAAGAATATCCATAAGAAATAATTGTAAAACATATATATATTTTGTGTTTTAGTGTGTTATGAAATTCTCATCATAGGGTAGAATCTATAGACAACTCTATTTGGAGGTCTATGCTACCAAACCATTGGTTTGGATAGTGTTTGTGAGAGATCTTTATCCCTTGGGGAGTTATCATTCTTTTAGAAAATGGAAACTTCCTTTATCATAATAAGGAGCTACAAGATATATATTTTTCTTTATACTCATTGTGATTATCTAATCCCACAAGAGTTATTCATGATCTAGTAAAGAAATATTATTTAAAAATAAATTTCTTCCAAAACATCTCCATATACTCCTTCACGAATATCCTCCACATTCTAATCATGGAATATGATAAACTCCACTTTCTTCTCGACTTCTATAGATAATTTGGAACCCCCATCCATATCTATCCCATAAATGATTTTGGAAACTAAATGATCTTCTTCCTATTATAGATCACTTTATCTCATATTCATTGTTATCTCCTACAATCTTAATTTTATTTTATAAATAAAACATGACATGTAGAAGAAAATAATTCTATTTAATAGTAACAATTTTCTCAATACATTCCTAATGTATGAAAAATATAACATTCATGATCATTGAAAGATCATAGACATTGAAAATTATTTTCACATTGAAAACAAATATGATATACTATAATAAGACATATGTGGTCTTCATCATCATGGAATTAATGTGATCATCAATGGTTGACCTCAAAATAATTTTATGTTTTTTCTTGAGTAGGATCTATCCACCATTAAATTAAGAAGAGATAGAGGAAGATTTGAAAATATTTAGAAGGATATATATATATATATATATATATAAGCATTCCATTGAAGAAAATATCATCCACCTAGGATACTATAGTTTGAGGTTCCTCTTCTACTATTTGAGGAGTCACTGGAGTTATTTTAAAAAGTTGAGGGAGGAGGAAAATATCTATATATCTAGAAATGAATTGTTTTCTTTACATTTTCCTTATTTTTAAACTGTGTTATTTTTAGATTCATTCTTTGGATGATTTTTATTTCAACTATGTGTTCCATTATTTATCAATTATTTCTTATTTATTTTAGTTCTAATCTCTCTTCTATGACATATAGATCTTTAATTAACGATGAATAATAAACTATGGGTGACTAACTTCATAGAAAGGAGTGATATTGATATAAAATGATGTATATGACAAGCTTGAAATTCTTCTTCACTCATGAGTTAGTCTTATTAAATAATATCATGTTGTGATGAATATTTTTATATCTCATTGATTGATAAATTATCAAGATATATATATTTATTAATGAATAGATCCTAACATGGTAGAGGTAGTTATTCAATGAGAGTGAATTGTATTTTTTTGTTATTTGGGCATAATTCACTTTAATTATTTTGAATCTTATAATGATTAAGAGTTTTTATATTGAATTGTAATTGATTGAAATTTATTACATGGATGTAAATTAAATTTATAATTATGGAAATATTAATTTTACCAATATCATGTCTGATTTTGAATTGATTTCATTAAAGAAAAACTATCCTTGTAAGTTGATTCCTCTCTCTTAATTATATTTGTTTTTAGTTAACTTGTTAATTCACTATTTTTTAGGTTATTTTAATTTAGAATCCAATTCAAAATTTTTAAAAAATAATAATGATATAAAAATTGGTTTCTTATTCTCTTTGATATCAATCTCTTACTTATTCTATATCATGCCACTATTGTTAATTTTGGTTTGATAAACATAAAATATTAAATTTATCCACAATAATAAGAAATGATTCTAATGGGTTGTGAGAGTATTATATGAAAATGGTGAGAGTCATTTATACAGGGTGAAATACCTAAGGTTATATCTTGGAATCACTTCAAGACTATATTCACTCAATAGATTTATCCCAAAATGATGAAGCTAGAAAAGAAAAGTGTGTTCTTATATCTATGGAAGAGTAATCGGAAAGTAATACAATATGTAAACCAATCCAAATTTTCAAGATAATGTAATTTGAGTTAGATCATATTATAAATAAATCTTTGAAATATCTACATTTTGATATCAAAATATACCTTGGCATCAGATCATAAGCATTTATTTACTACCTAAATTATTATGTAGAAGTTGTTGACATGGTGTTGATGGTGGAGATAGACCTAATATGACTATCTATAATAGGAAATGTTTATTTTTTACACACCATTAGTGAATGTGTATTATTTGGGAGAATATGGAAGTATTATAAGTTTATATGGGTAATTAGTGGAAATTCTAGGTGGACATCTTAGTTTTCTTCTTCAGGTCCTTCTAGGAATTGATCTCTCACATTTTACTAGTGTTACAATCCATAGAACTCTAATCTCCCAAGCCCATAGGATCTAAAATATTATCATCTATGTGGTAGTTTGGGTCATATTAAATGATTATGCAAGATAAACACACAATATAATAGTGATTATAGTTTTATGGTTTTAAAGGTATCCTAATTATAATTAAAGGCTTTTAATTTAGATGTTCCTCATTCTTAGGAACATATAGAAAGGATTAAACCTTTTTTATGAATGTTTAGACGATAAAATGAGCCTACATTTAGTGGTATATCTCAAATATAACCTAAATCTAGGAATTTATTCACAAAAAATCATGTTACAACTAATTTTGAAGCTGTACCTACCATAATTCAATGTAACATTCTCATTATATATTAAATAGTTATTGATTTATTTGATATAGGTTATTCCCACTCATTTATTTATTTGAGAGTGGTAGATTTATTAAATATTTAGTTTGAACATATTACATATGTTATGGAGATCTATACTCTTTTTGAGAAAAAGAATGAGATAGGTTTCATTGGTCCTTCATATTTAATAATGATCTCTGATATTGAAATTTCTTTGGATTTTCTAATCTTTGAGATGAATATTTTTTATCTTATTTTATGAATGGTCTAGATGATTATATTTATGGTTAAAATTTATTTTTATCTCTAAAGAGTTACTTTGTATCCTCTAAATTAATTTCCCTTCTATTTTAAGGTGAGTGGGATCCTAGGTCATGTCAGGCCAGACCTACTCTTCTCAAAGTTAATGAATTTTATTTATTGTTGGCATCTCTTCATATAGAAGAAATTGAATAGAATTTATGGAAGGAAATTATACTCATGGTTAGGTATTTCTTAAATTATTTACCAATAATTTATTTATAATTACACTAGAGTGAGAAGATTAATTATAGATCAATTTTATTATAGGTATATGTGTTATATTATTACACTCCTATCAGATGTATCTTATATAATTGAAGGATTTAAAGATTCTACTTGATGACACTAAGGGTAAATGATTCATTTGTTTTAGTGTGTCACTGTGGATAGATTCTATATTATTTACCCAAAATATCAATGGGGGTATACACTTTTATGATTATTATCTAAAACATAATCATGTTACTTTAAAGAATAAGTATCCTCTACCCCATATAAATGACATCTTTGATTAATTTAATGGGTACATATGGTTCTTAAAGACTAATCTCAAATATGGGTACCATTAGTTAAGGTCTTGGGAGAAATATATTCCTAAAACTTATTTCCAATGTAGGCATTACTATTTCAAATATCTAGTGATGTCATCTGGTCTAAAAAATGTTCTAGTGGTTTTGATGACTTGGATGAACTGAATCTTCCATATATATCGAAATACCTTTTTTATATTTTTAGGTGAACTTATTGTGTATTTGAAATCAGATAAGGATCATGATCATAATTTATAGATCAAGTTGGGAATTATCAAAGAGAACCAATTTTATGAAAAATTTTCCAAGCACCATTTTCAGGTTTAGGAATTGAAATTATTATGAAATGTGGTTTCTGAACATAACATATTAGTTGATATTGTGAAGATTAAAGTTGTTATGTCATGGGATAATTCTATAACAAACCTAATCTTTATTTTACATTAATACAAGATTTATTACATAATATTTCACTTAGTAGAACCTGAATGTTCTATAAGTCTAGTGTCTTTGATAATTAGGTACATTACACAACAATTTAAAATAGGAAAAAATCATCTTTATTGAAATATTCCTTAACATTCTCACACTTAAAACAGTATGGGACAACCTGAGGATATACATAATAAAGGGCTGAGCTATAAAGTCTAATAAGGGAATAAAAATGTAATAACTTAAAGAAATTAATACATGTTATACAATTGTAATATCAATGGGACATAAATAGAACATGAATAGTAAGGCATGATAATCATAAGATGAGAAATGTGGAAAAAAATTAAAACACTACATCATAAACATAGGTCAAGGATAACTGCTAATAAATCATGATGGAAAAAGTCCCATAAAGGAATTAGTTTCACTCCCTATCCTAACATGGCATCTTATGATACTAAAAATTACTCAATGCCTTGGAGGTATATATAATTCTGGGCGCACCCATCACATTCATTTCATTCTCATGCTTAAGTGTGCTATATAGATCATAGAACATGGATTAATTAATCATCATATTTTATTAAATGATAAAGAAGTGTGAAATACATACATTTAATTCCCAATTAAAGGAAGTATAAGTGTATAAAGGTTAATACAGTTGATAAGAAATGGTTATAGTATTCACTATACAATTGTTTTGGCTTGGAAAATCATAGTCAAATTTCTGTAGTATAACGATGTCACTTAAAAAATTCATAAAAATGGGTTGATGAAAGAGAAAGGGGTATCTCATAATTTTTAAATAAAATGGGTAGTAATAGGGACATGTAAATACATATACCAACATTAAGAATTGGAAAATAGAAGGTATAAGATAATAAAGAAACTTTAATAAAGAGGAGAATGATATGATCCCTTACTTGAGTGTGTGACTCCAAATGCTTGGGAGGGGATTATTGAGAGCTTTTGAGTGCCTTGGGAGAACACTATATAGTAGAGGTAAGAGTATGTATGTGATAAAAATTTGTTTAGTTAAGAGAGATGAGATATTGTGTGGGTTTATATAATAAATTATGGGGATTTCATTATTATTTAGGTTTTGGACTCTACATAATAAAATAACCAAAACCAAAAATCATCCCATGATTTTTCCCATTGTTTCTAAAAAATTGGAGTGGTTGTAATTATTTTATAAGGTAAATGGTCTAAATTAATAAAATAATACCCTTACTTATATAGAGGAGAGTCATACTATTAAAGAAATGATTTTAAAACCTTAAAATATATTAATGGTTTTGGAGGATTCATAATGTATTTATAAAATTAATTAAATAAAATTAAAATATTATTATTATAATGATAAAACATAGATTTGGTAATGGATAACTTTAATGGTATTTATTACATCACTTTTAGGTCATTATGATTTCATAATACACATACTATATTTATATAGTATTTAATTTTTACCCGAAAATTCAACTATCTTAGAAAACTATGAAAAACTTACTATTTGAAAATTTAAATGTTCTGATTCCCAAAATAATATTCATTTTATATAAATAATTTTCTAAATATGTAAATTTTCACTTTTAAAATAAAATTGAAATTTATTAAGAAATGCTGAGTTTTTTGATGATAATAGTTTTCAAACCCTTATAAAAATTACATTTGACTTCATAAAAATTATATGATCCTTTATATTTAATAAAATTATTTAATAATAATATTTTATTAAAATATTATTTATTATAAAAAGTCATTAATTCTTTAAAATAAGTCCTTAATTGAATTTGAATATTACCCAAAAATAATTTTTTTGTTTTATTGTATCAAAATAAAAATCAATTATAAAGTAAAAATAATAGGATGAAAATATACCTATTATTCTATAAAAAATAATGTACATAATAATATCTTTAATTTCTTGATACATATCTATTTAATACACCAAAAAAAATCCCTAAGAGTAAGGTGCGAGACGATGAGACTTTCATGGGGTGGTTCGACGTACATGGTTTGGGCCGTGATATCCTTGAGCTTGAAGTTATCCCATAAATGGTTTTGATCATGATTAAGTTTTTTGGATCTTAGATTTGTCTTAGTAAAGGGAAAATCCCATTGATTCTATCTCCCCTAGAATCTTTGATAAATGGGCTTCATAATGTACGATCCTACTAGTTAAGGCTATTACTTCCTTTTTCTATGTCAATTGGATTTGTCAAAACCCTATATTTATACTAATTATGTGTTTAATTTTCAATTAATAAATTATCTATGGTAAAGATGATTAATTTTCATTTAAATATGATAGGATATAATAAAACCAAATAAGTTCATGTGTTTTTATATGCATATTTTATAATAATATATTTAATTAAATTTAAAGGGGAATTTTATTTATAACAGATCAGGTTGTTACAAATCCATAAAATATTTTTATGATATGAATCTTCTTTGGTTTGTAAAGATATTATTAGTGGGTGAAGTTTATTTAGATTCATGAATCTTAGAATACTTTTGATGAACTCAAATAAATATTAATGTCTACTCCTAATCTGATATTTCTTAATACAAATAATGGATATGTTATTTATTAAGATACTTCTAGTTTAGTTTTGTGTTTCATCCTTATATAGAATTATTATTTGGTGGATTATAACTCTCTTCAGTTACACTAATATAAGAATAATGGAGCATACCTTGTTTTTGGACCATTAAAAATTCCATGGGAGTTTAAACTTTTCATTTGGTTAGAAAGACAAAATTTAAACCAAGATTTAGAATATAAATATGAGAATTGGAACACTTAAAAGTGTTGTTTTTATAGGGGTTTAAGGTCTGAGAGATGTATTAGAAGTTTAGATGAGTTTTGGGGTCATCTAGAACCAAAACCTTACATTCCATGAGTGATATATTGGGGTACATGGTTTATTTATACCATTCATCCCTCAAAGAGAAACTGTGAGACCCTTAAGGGGGTATTTCATGGTTTGTTAAACCATGAAATGTGGTGTGCATGGCCATATGGAAGGTCTTCAATAAATTTTAGAGGTGGCCACACAAGCTGCACACGGTTTAGAAAACTGTACACCTATACCACATGGTTAGTTCCACTTAACCAGTAGCACCACATAATTAGCACACGATTAGTTCAAACCATGCAGGTAAACCATACAGGGTATGTATCTTGGGTAGTGTGACCTGTACGGTTAGTGAACAGTTATCCAAACCATTTGGCCTAACTGTGCACCTAATTAAAATGAAAAAAATTACCCTTTTCCTCCTCCCTTAAATGGATTTTTCCCATTTTCCTCCCTCATTTTCTCCTAACACCCTCCATGAACATTTTCTCCTTCCTCCTCTTCCCATGGAGAGATATACCTTATTTAAGTAATGAATCAAACTCTATCAGATGTGTTGTAATTGTATCAGTGATCCAGAAAAACCTCCTTCCTAATTTCTTAGTTTTTTATCCATATTGAATGATATTTTCATGTGAGAAAATTCACCATATTTTTATGGCATTCAGATATTTCTTCAATTTATCTCAATACATCTCAAATCAAATATCAGTAATGGGATAGTAAATTGTCCTAATAATAAGCTAGGTTATCTCATGATTTTACCTTAAATTCTAGCATGTTTATAAACTACACTATTGTACTGTGCACCTAAATTCTCACGTGTCTCCCTTAAAATGTAAAATTAATAATTTAGAAGCTAATGTGTTAAATTAAACAGTATTTATACATTAAATTTCATTATTATAGGGTTTTCATATAAACTTAAACCAACCTTAGGGTGTGGTGTTTTAAATTCTATGAAATTTATGTCTTTCCTTGTAAAATTAAGCCACCCTCTTAGGCTATGGTGTTAAATTATCATAATTATAAATTCATCTTAATCTTGAATCAACTCATAAGGTGTGTGTGGTTTTATTCCTCATGTAATGGATGATTAATCTAAATTAACTGAATTGGAATTACACCCTTTCCCCATTTTTAGGTATGGCTTCCCCATTCCATTATAATACCTGGGCATGACGTCCCTTATCATTTATGATACTCAGGTATTGGGTCCCTTATAAGTCTTGATACTTGAGAATGACATCCCTTATGAGTTTTTATACTCATGAATGACATGCCCTATAACTTATGAAACTTAAGAATGACACCCCTCATGACTTATGTCACTCAAAAATGGTTCCCCTCATGGTATCTGATTTACAGGCATGGTGTCCCTTGTCACTCTATAAGAATTTAGTGACTATGCATGGATGATCGAGTTACGCCTCATATCCTGTATATTCATAGTATATATATGTATAGATATATATTTCACTACATATCTAGTATATATATAAACATGTATATATATATTAGCATTTGTTTAGAGGTATCCTGGGTTAGGCTGAAGCAGGTATGGTCAGAAGGGCGTCCTTAAGGAAACTGAGCCTGAATTTTTTATATTTATTTATTTACCACTCCCCAATATATGCATTCTTCTTTAATATTGTATCATTCACATGGATATTCATGTTTTTTTAATTGGAATTATCCATTTTATTAGTTATTATTTCCTCCACTACCTTTCATTTATACTGATTCCACTATTGATTGATTTATTATATTATACCACTATGACAATATGATTATGATGGTATAGTCTCCCCATCATACCATCATTGGACCCTAGATACTAGTTGGAAGCTTCTAGCATATGGGGAGGCATGCTTGGGGCCTTGTGACCGACCGACCTAGGGAACCATTTCAGTGGCTCTCAGGTCGGGATGTTATAAAGTGGTATTAGAGGTTTATTTTCATTTTTTTATTACTATTTGGGTTAGTAGAAAGGAGACTAGGAGTGTTTTGGTGATTGGTGAATAGCCGTGTCTAGGAGTGATCAACCCAAACACAAGGAAAATACCAAGAAGATAGGGATAGGATTATTGTTCATGCTGTTCCTTATTACAAATGATTATGATTTAACCTTGATTGATTTTTCTATTTTTCACTGCTTACTGATTTATGAGATTAATGGTATTATACCATTTTCATGGTATGTAAATTAAGTATTGTTACATGCATCATTATAGGCATGCAAATATTCACATGCCATTCATATTCCATGACATGTAGGTTGCATTCCTTGACTACCTGATATATATTGGATGTGCCTTTTGTGATTGAGAAACATGTATACCTGTATAAAATGTTTATATGAATACTTATCATGAATTTATAAGATCATAATATAATATTGGTTATTAAGGTGTCATTATCAACCTAAATGGTGTTTTACCATATAGCTTTATGGTGGCACCTTAACTAACCAATCACTAAATGCTTGAGCCCTGGACCATGGGCCACATGGGTTGAAACATCTATGGTTGTGATTAAATGGGTGTTAATAATAGTTTATAAGGTTTATGGGTCCTTATAAATTGGAAAGGGTAGCCCATATAAGAAAAGTATTAAATATGAAATTGCTATATTATAAAATCAAAGGTAAGACCTAGATTCAACTAGATTAATTCCAATTGTAATTTATAAATTCAAGAACCTTTATAAGTTAGGAATGGTAGTGCATGTAACTAAACCATGATATGTGATAAATGGAAATTCTTAGAGATAATGGATTCCTTTAATAAGGAAATTATCTATATAATTTGGGTATAATGAAACATACGACTAAATTCCTAAATGAACAAATGGACCCAAGTAGGTCAACTAGGGCATAGTGTTATATGATAAACCCTTTAAGGATGTGATTGATATTTGAGAAATAAACAGTTTTTGGGTTTCATTTAGATGGATCCTAGTTGAAATGATGAGTCACTCATAGGCCGCCTCATTCTTTATATGGATTGGTATCTAACCCCATGGGGTATACTCATGTTATATAGGGACAATTATTTAACGTGTTAACCACCACTTATATGGGTTACATATGAATGTATGGTGGAATCTTACTGACCCGATCTCCTTTGATTAATAAGGAACTATTATTTAGTATTTTTATTTATAAATGTGAGACATCAGTTAATTAAAATTCCAATTACAACCTAAAGAGTGTTTTCATATATAGCTTAGAATTTATATTTTCTTTAATTAGGCTAATTGAAATATATTATGATTAAATAAATGATGATTAAAATGGATGAAATGAATTTATAAGATAAAGTTTCCAAAATTATGACAGTATTTAAGCTAAATAATTAATGTTTGAAATAAATTTTGATGTAACTTTCCTATGTTTCCTTATGGTGTTAGCTAAATGAAGTACCATGTATAGTTTTCCTTCATAATTGATACTGGTTATTCTTTAAGAAAATACTTGGAAATGTTTAAATTTCAAATGATAATTAGTGTAATGGATTAAATTAAACCTTAATGTGGTGTTCTTAGTTGTGACCCTCATGTAAGGGAAGTTTAAATACTTTCTTGATATTCCTTGAATGGGAACATGGACATTACTTGAGGATCTCTTTGACTTTTAAATTATGTTTATCTAGAGATTAGTTCATTAATCCTAGTGAACTATTATGGAATTCACTATTTATAAGGTCTATACTTGTTCCATAGTAAGGGTCTATCATAGTTAAGGTAGTTACCTCAGAGGAAAATTAGAATTGCTAAATGATTAGGAATAATTTTAGATGTGAGGTGTTGTTCGAGTGAACTTTGTCCCGAGTAGGGATATTAGTGATAATATGACACCCCCTAGATAGATAGGTGATATTTAGGTAAGTTGAACCATGTTAAGGGAATGAGCACCATGTAATGCTCTACTTTAGCAGATTAGACACGCCTCAGGTATAATCAATCGCTTTGTTGGTCGTGTTACCTTCCTTATCTTTAATGGGGCATCACATGCCATGATTTATGTTGTGCCTATTCCACTTTTCTAATATCATATTATCATGAATTTTTACATGAAAATCCATATATTTAAAATAGATACATTAAATTAGATTTTTTTCAAGCACTGAGGTTATGTAATAACTTAAACAATGTGGATTCAATATTTCTTAGAAATAGTCATGAGTACTAGAAATCTATGTTCATTGGTCATCTCTAGATTAGAGTGACCTATGTTTGAAATATTTTTGAGAGTGATGTAGCCTTGAGCCTTCATAATATGAATAAGATATCCCAATTCCCAAGATAACATTGAAAAAACGGTTGGGTGTGATAATACTACTGATCAATTTTAATCTTGAATTTATGATGGATGTGGATGAAAAGCATGAACATAAATTGGTATGAATTTCACATATATTTATAAGAATGTTTCTAATGTATAAAACTTTCAAGTTTATAGTTCATCCTTCCTTTTGCATTATCATTTGGTGTAAGAAAATTTTTCTTGTCCAGGAACCATGTTCAGTGGTGGCGGAGCATGTTCCATTGGATTGAAACTGTTTTCAGTAGCTAAATGAAAAGGAAACTCCTAAGGTGGGGAGTTTCATGTTTGTCATGAATAACATTTACTTATAGGTAGAAGGAACATGATTATAAAGGAACATTTTTAAATGGTCATAATAGATTCCAGAAGTTGGTAATCTTTTTTAATTCATGAAATCCTAAATGACACCATGAGTCGGGTGGTCATTCTATAGTTAGTGGAACATGTAGATGCTTCTTTTGAAGGAAACATCAAGGGATATCCCAACTTAATGAGACTTACATGACAATTAGCACAATAATATTGGATTAAATGGTGAACAACTCATGGAATCATGAGTTAGGTCTCAAACTGGGTGGTACAATATAGTACACCTAGTATGCTAAGAAATATATGAATGTTACACGCCAGTTGTGTGTGGTTCCATTTAAATAACCAGTCAAAGAGTGGTTTTGTGCAAGACAAGGATCAATGGTTTTCAACTTGATACTTTTGGGTATGGAAACTCATCGTTTTCAGTGAATTAAAGGTAGTTCCATAATGAGTACTAACCTAGAGTTAAATTGGGCACTGTAACGTGGTTAAACCATGTTTGAACTTAGACACTCATGGTTGGGAGATGTAGTTTCAGGAGTTGGTTGAAGGCAGGTATGGCTTGTTTTGATGTGAGCATGGATTTAAGAAATTGGTACACACCTATCAATGAAATAGTTATAGGTGACCATGTCCCCTATTTTGACATCACCTTGAGTACGCTTATAGAGCATCAACTTTATGCCAAACTTCTTGTTTAAAAAGTTGTTATGGTTTGAAAGAGGAGACATTTAGAGTTACACTATAGGAGAGTAGATAATATTAGAGGTGTGCATTATATTGATTGATATTGGTATTCCCAAGTAGTAAGGCCTTGGATGGTCTCATGGACATCAATCGATTCATTTAATTGACCCCCAGGTGAATAATTCTTGGGGATAAACAAATGTTTTGATATGTGGATGTTTTAGCTATATAATATCTTCTCATTTGTAAACAATGGAGTATGAACTGCCTTGGATGAGTAACTTGGACTCCATTAACTGATTTAAAAGTTACCCCATACTAAGATTAGGCTCTGATGATGTGCTATGAGTGTGATGATCCAAGGGTGAAAGATCAGTTATAAACGTACATTAATATTGTGACATGAAGATATAAATGAACGGTTGGGTTAGAGACATCACTGGAAGTTGGTTATAGGATTCGATGAGAAAAATCTAGATAAGCATAGAAATGTCTTAGGATAAAGGCATCATACTCAGTTTTCAGATGATTCGGCTGCTAAAGATGATCATTTTTAGGGATAGTTGACCAGTGGTGTCATGAAATGCTTTCCTCTTTGTTTGTTGAATGCGGTCGATGAGGAACTGTATCAGGCAGGTCATCGATATGAGAAGAGTGTATTCCAAGGGTCAACTGATACTTTTCATGGAAAATCTAGCATGACTAGGATAAATGTGGTCAATTGGGAAATGAAAATTTGATCAAGTTGGGAATAATTATGAGTGTGTCATTAGAATGATAAGGGTGTGCTCAAATAGAAAATTCCAATGGTGGAGGTGTTGTGACTCAGAATTGACCATTCAAGATGAAACCTATGGTGGGGAGTTCCATAGGATAGTTGATGAAATAGATAATGAAATGACTATGTCTCAGGTTAGGTGGGCTCAGGTAAGCACCATTTCAATGTTAATTTTTAATATGATCATTTTATTGAGTTTAACCAGCTTAAGTACTGTACGCTTTAAGTGATTCTTAGAGGTGAATTGGGTTTTTGGAAATACAACAAGACCATTTGAATAAAACTTCATGAGCTGAGTTTGTTAGGTTTTTTTTCCTCAATTCCCCAAGGAATATCAGAGATGATAAGTTATAAGGTGGTGATATTGTAGAATCTCGTGTTTTTTAACCATTGAAAATCCCATGGGAGTTTTAACTTTTCATTTGGTCAGCGTGCTGAATTTTTAAAAAAGATTCAGAATGTAAATATGAGTGTTGGAACACTTAAAGGTGTCTTTTTTATATGGGTTATAAGGCTAGAGATGTGTCTTGGAATTTAGGATGAGTTTTAGGGGTTTCAAGCATTGAAAAACCACTTTCTGGGAGAGACAAACTAGGAAACACCATTTGTTTAAACCGTGTGACCATATAGGAGAAGCCCAACGACCCTTGGGGGGAGGGGGTGTTTCATGGTTTGTTAAAACATGAAAGGTGGGGTGCATGACTATGTGGAAGGATCAAATAAATTATAGTGGTGGCCGTATTGGCTACACACAATTTGGAAAACTGGGTACCTATCCTACACGGTTAGTGCCACTTAACAAGTATCACTGCATGGTTGGTGCACAATTAGTGTAAACGTTGTGGGAAAAATATGTAGGGTATGGATATTGGGTAGTGTGAGATGAAAAATTGGCACATAGTTATCCAAGCTCTGTGGCATAACTATGTACCTCATTAAAATGGGAAATATTAACTTTTCCCCCTCTACCCTTAAATGGGGTTATGCCTATATTTCTACCTCATTTTCTCCCAACAGCCTCCATGAATTCCTCCACCTTCCTCCTCTTACCACATATAGATCTCCCTCATTTAATATTTGAATCAAATTACTTTGGATACATTTTAAGTGTATTAGTGATTCTATGACTCCTCCTGTATCCTTTCTCAAATTTTTTAGCTATATCAAATGCTATCTTCATGCGAGATAATTCCCCCTATTTTTAGGGTGTTCAACCATTTCTTCGATTTATCTTGAACCAAATAGAATTAAATACCAATAAGTGAAACATCCAAAGCATAAATTAGGTGGTCTCATGCTTTTAACTTAAAGTATAAATTTTTATAAACTACACCATTATTCCACAAGCTTAAATTCCTATGTGTCACCCTTAAAATGTAAAATTAATAATGTAGAAGATAATTACTTAAATTATATAGTTATTTTACATTAAATTTCACCATTTTATATTTTTTATCTCAAATTGAACCATCCCCTTGGGGTGTTTTTTTTAAACCCTATGACCTTTATGCCTTTCTTAGGAAAATTAATCCATTATCTTGGGATGTGGAATTAAATGCTAATAATTATAAAGTACACTTGATATTGAATCACCTAAAAGGTGTGTGTGGTTTTATCCCTCATGTAAGGGATGATTAATATAAATTAAATGAATTTTAATGGAACCCTTTCCCCATTTTGTAATAAAACCACCTAAGAGGTGAACTATATTATCTAATATAAAGGGGAATTTAAATGGTGATATTTGGATGGTAGGTGACATGCTTATGGGTATCAACCTCTTTATTTACACTTGAATTATAATACAAAATGCTTACTAAAAATGGACTATAATTTATTATTAAATGTAGGTGACTATTTTATATTATTATCCTTGATATTCGGGCATGGTGTCCCTATTGATTTATGATATTCAGAAAAAGCATACCTATTGATTTATGATATTCAGACATGGTGTCCCTATTGATTTATGATATTCAAGCATGGAATCCCCATTAAATTATGATACTTGGGAGTGGAATCCCTTGTGATTTATGATACTCAGGCATGGCATCCCTTACGAGTTGTGATTCCCAGGCACAAATTCCCTTGTAAATTATGATACTCGGGAACGGTGTCTAACATGAATTACGACACACAATCATGGAATACCTCATGGTATCTAATTTCTAGGCATGGAATCCCTTATCACTCTATGATACTTTAGTGACCATGCATGGACGCCTGAGTTACACCTTAGGTCCTGGATAGTCATAGTATATATATATATATATGTCTACATATGTCACTACATATCTAGTATATATATATATAAATATATATATATATATATATATATATGATCACCTGTTTAGAGGTATCCCATCATAGGCTGAATCAGGTATGGTAGACGAGGTGTCTTTTGAGGAACTCACACCCAAATTGTTTATATTTATTTATTTACTGCCTTGTTGATATTCATACACACTACAATATTTTATACTCATAGTCTGGATAGCATTATACACCATTGGAGGTGGCCTATAGAGTTTATATCACACTCTATTTGGGCTTCCATTACATCGGGGTACCTAAACAGCCCCCTTGGTTACAGGATCAGGTTCTGGACTTGGCTTGCTTATTGTTATTCAAATTGTGTTGTACAATTATATATGGAGACTTAGGAGAACAAGACTGAGCTATAGATTAGTATGATCATGGAGATAACATTTTGATATTTTTTACTTTTCATTTTGTATTAATTATTTATATATTTCATACTTTACGTCTTATTATTTTATATTCCAACATTCACATCGACATGAATGGTCATGTAATTAGCATTGACCATTTTATCAGTTATTATTTTCTTCCACTACCTTTAATTTATACTGATTCTTCTACTGATTTATTTATTATGTTATACCATTGTACCACTCTAGTAATGAGGGCATAGTCTCCCCATCATACCATAATTGGACCCTCGATACTAATCAGAAGCCTCTAGAATATAGGGAGGCACACTTGAGGCTATGTGACTGACTAGATTGGGACACCATTTCAGTGGATCCCAATTTGGGACATTACAAAGAACTACACAACCGATGGAATTTAATTGGTGGTTTCCTATAATTCTCTCAAATTTTAGTGACATTACTTGTTTAGTGAGAAATAAACTATCTATACCGACCATAAGAGACCAAGTTATAAATTTTTTCAAAAATATTTTCATATAAAATAGGGAAATGGGTGTAATATCATGAAATATTTGATTTTGAACTCAATTATGCTCCCAATAAATGGAACACTACTATAATAACCTAATATTTTACTATATGTTTTCATCTGATTAAGTTATATATGTTCGATAGCTTGCTCAATATACCAAAAATGAACTAAAATGAAACTGTGATATGTTTAGACAGGTAAAACATATCTGCTATATTAGTAGGTATGAATTGAAGTAACAAAATTATGAAATGTGATAATATGTATATTTATATAAAGTTTATTTTATACAAATTTACGTAATTAATTATTGTGTTTAATAATCTATATTTTTATGCACTGCAATTTTTATTAAAGAAATACAAGAATATTATTATTAAATTAAGAAGTCAATAAAATATAATATTGATTGATTAATTATAGATTTATTAGTTTTTTATAGAAATTAATAATAAAAGCATATAGTATTTTAAAAAGTCATTTTCTTATAAAAACAGTTTTCATTATACTTTTTAATTTTATTTTAAAGTTAATTTTATATATTTTAGGATGATAAATTGAAAAAATAAACTTTATTTTTGTATTCATAATAAAAAATATTATCTTAGGTTAAATTTTTGGGATTTTTCTAAAAAATTGATTTTTAGGTGAATAGTGAAATATACTATTTTTACTATTACTGTGACTTTTATGCCATTATTAGTATATAAGCATGAATTAAAAATTTATGGAACATTTTTTTTTGAAAAAATATGAATTTAATAATTGAAATCATATATTTTAAAAATATTTTTATAGTTTAAGAACCTATGATTGATATTTTAGAACTCAAGTAATAATTTTCTAAAAAATTGTTTTAATACATTATACATTTATTATATTAAAATTAAATTTTAGCACTTTTATATCAGTGAGGGTCCCACTTCACCCAAAAATTTGGTTTTATTACTAAATAAAAAAATGGATTATAATTAATATATATATATATAATATTTAAAATAATTTATTTATATATATTTTATATATTTTTATAAGTGTGTTTTTATATGTTTATGTCTGTTTGTATAATAATTTATTTATAAATTTCTTATTTATTCATATAATTGTATTTATGTTTGTGTGTAATAATGTATATATAAATTTCTTATTTATTTGTAACTTTATTTGTGTACGGTTGTGCGTGTGATCCTATGTGTGTGCGTGATAATGTATTTATAAATTTCTCATTTATTCATAATTGTATTTTTGTATTTGTACATACATATACGTGAATATATACTTATATATATAGAAAATCGATGTCTAATTTTTTTTAAAGTTATATTATTTTATATATATTATAATAATTTATAAACTTATATATGTCTTTTTATTTATAATGTAATTTTGCAAAAAAAATTTTGTGATGAATTTTAAATCTATCATACATAAACTTTTTATGTTGGATTATCTGAGATGAGTTTTAAGTTCATCTCATATACGATGAATGCATCAATATATTTACTTTTTATTTGCAATGCATCTCAAATATATTGTGCTAGACATGTTTATACGAGACAAAATTAAATATGTTCCAAATAACTACATATAAATGCATGTGTGTGTTTATTAATGTTAATATATAATAATATATTCTATATATTAATATATTAATATATATATACACAAACACACACAAACATCATAAAAATTTAATTTATTAAAATAAAAACAAAATTTTAATGTATATAATATTTATTAATTATAAATTATTTTACATATATTTTTTAATATGAAATATATTAATACATATTAAGAATAATATATAATAATATATAATAACATATTAATATATATCATTGTTAAAATATAATATCTATAATATATATATCATAATACTATATAATATATTTATTACATAACTTAAATCTATTTAAATAAATAAATAATTATTTATTTAAATATATATAAATATTTATTAATTATAATTTTTTTCTAGGATGGATTTTAAATTCATCCCAGATAGCATTTTTTGTCAAATTATTTGGGGTAGATTTTGAATTTGTCCTAAAACTCTACTACTTAACTAGAAATAATTTCAAATACATCTCAAATAAGCTTCTTTGTGAGTTTATTTAAGATTGATTTTAAATTCATCCTAGACAAATAGTGATTTTTTGGAACATAGTTTAAATCCATCCAAGGTTTATAGTACTATCCCAATATATTTGGGAAAAATTTGAAATCTGTCTCAAACATATCATGCGACACATGTCAATATGTTATTTTAAAACATTAATAAAATAATATATTAATTCAAAATGTTAATATACTTAACATTAATATATTAATTCAAAATGATAATTTATTAATATATTATTTTTTTGAAATAAATTACAATATATATATATATTAATTATAAAATGTTAATTTATTTAATTTAATAAATTATAAATACTTATTAATTGTAAATTAGAATATATACATGTGTGTGTGTGTCTGTGTGTGTGGTGGTGGGGGGGGGATTGGGTTGGGAAAGAGTTTGGATGGACTGACATGGTTTGGGTGGGATAGGTATAGACTGAGTTGGGTTAACTTTACTAGTAGGTCAATTTTAATAATATATTTAAAATTATATATAGGATAGAGTAATTGTTGGAGTTATCAACTTATAATTGACTTTTTTAGTAGTTGATTAAAAAATTTTCATTACTAAAGAAATTTATTATCACATCATGATTGTTACTTTAAATGAATATTGTATTTGATAATTTAATAAGAACATGTGTCACACTGAAAGGTCATATCAGCTCCCCACTATGATGAGAACTTAGAGGTGTCACAATAGTATTCTTGAAAATTGTTTTATAGCTGGATGATATTGTCTAATGGGACATATATGATACAAGATATTAGAGGTAAGAGCCATTTAGACAAATTATAATGATGTTAACTATTGGTAATAATAAAGATAAGAGGTTATGAGAACATTCCTCTTAATAGAAAATCCATATTTCCATGTGTCATTGGATGTTCCTATTTACTGACCTGTGTATTGATCCTTAGATATTAAAATAATTGTTAAAGGATATCATGACTCACATAATTTGATGTATTGATGAAAAGTGTGATGAAATATTCTCACGATGAGGTAAGATGCATCGTGTACATCACAAGTGATATTGAATTAATGGATAATGGAAGAAAGGATTTATCCCTTTTGTCCCTTAATGAAAGTTGATATCTCAGGCCCTTTTTTGGGAATGGAATTGCCTGTAAAATTCATGGCCATGGTGTTTAGCGGTCGTGTTCATTTTCATAATGTCAAAAAAATAGAAATCGAGCAGATTGGTTGATGGAATCGGAATGCAACCTGCTTGATTTGAGATATCATGATAAAGGAATTATATTACATGGTAAGTTTTTGTAGAAGGTTGAATGTCATTGTGACATTAAAGTTTTTCTCTATGGGAAGCTTTTCATGTTTCCAGATGATAACCTTGGAGTTTAGGTGGTTATTCCTAATTACATTTATAAATATTCCTACAGGTTCATACACTAAGTGTATCTACAATCTTATCCAAATTCAAGTATTTAATTTAACAAGTTAAAATAAATAATATTTATTCAGTTTTGGTTGATCACCATAATTTAATCACAATTTATTTAAAATAATAAGTGATTTAAAAAATAATAATAAATATTTATTTGAAATTTTGGTGAATATAATATTTATTATATTGATTATAGAATAATGCAGTGACATTTATTTATTAAATAATCATTATTTGAGGATTGGTAAATGTCAATGAAGGAAAGTGGAACAAGCTTAATGGTCTGATTAAAAAAGGTATAAATGATATTTTTTATATTATTAATGTCATTCACATATCAAGGGATTAATAATAATAATAATATTATTATTGTTGGGCATGGGGTTAACTAATAATTATTAGGTTTGAAATGTGTTTTTATGCAATTTTCCAACCCTAAACCTGCCATAATAAATATCTAATTAAATCACTTTCCATAATCACTTTTGGTGTGTACAATAGATAGAGAGAGACTATATCAAGACCTAGAGGGATATATAGGTATCCAGAGCACACACTCTCTTCCTCCTCTCTCAATCCATCAAGAGAATACCAATATTTCTTCCTCATTCAAGAATAATTAGGTTGCAATTAACCATGAACAATGCAAGCAATCGGGATTGGATGTGCTAGCATCCAGTGATTCTATGAACACATTAAGAGATTGTGGTGCATGTGTGGATCACATATATACAGACTATATACATGTATCTTGTATCATAATGATGTTAAAATGATATCTAGTTCACCATATCATCAATAAAAGTGGAATTACAAATTGAGATAATTCTATATATGCTCATACATTAATTATAAATTACATGTGAAGATCCCCCTATTCTGATTTGAAAATTTTAATCTAGTCAAGTAATATATTGTTTTTTTAGTACATGATGTTTTAATCATGTGTGGAAATAATTATGCATAAACTAAGACTAAAATACAAGTTTGTCATACTATCATAGGACACTTCCATTGCACTCGTAACCATCAAGTGGTATCAGGGGAGCCACATGTTTAATTTATAATTATTTATTATTAATTGATTGTTTACATGTGTTTTCATTTTATTTTACTTGTATCAATTAATTTTAATATCCAAAATTATCGTCTCTTCCCTTATTCATTCTTGCTAACATAACTTGTAAATAGTTAAGATTAAAAAATGAAGAAACATTTGAAGAACACCATCTGGAGATGCCGAAGGATATAACTTGAAACAAAAGAGTTCAAAACACGTACTAACTTTATAAATTACATGTATTATTGTTTTTTCATTAAAATATATTGATAAATTTGGATAAATCTTACAATATTGGATCAGTGTGTAGATCTGGACAAATCAGATCATGGCTTGAAGAACTACACACCATTTAACCACTGTACACAACATGTAGTTCCCAGCTTTTCATGGATGAGAAAAAATTATGTCCCAGAGTTCTGTTTATTAGATAAAAACATGAGGATTTATTATTCATAAAAATATGAGGCCAGACACCATGTATTCACATTATAAACCATGTACCTCGAACTTGTCTGTGACAAGAAACATGCCTAGTCCCAAGGTGTGTGTTATAGACACAAGTAAAGGAAAGTACATGTTTTGTACTATAGTACATGCCATGTTGGATGCTACATACAATGTTCCCAATTTTTCATGGAGAAAAATTAAATATATAATGAAACCTATTCACATATGTACCATGTGTCATTTATTTGATAGGACATGCCTTTTCATAGGATTGATAATTATAAATTAAATCAATTTCCATGTTAAAATCTTGGATAATCACATACACTTTTTTCTAAGTACACTTGTGTACTATATTAATTTTAAATAAAATTATTATTTTTAAATATATATGATGGTGAGTTAAGGATTCTTGGATGGAATTAAGATAAATTGAATTAATTAGATCAATTCATGGCACATTATATTAATTAATTAATGAATCAAAGTAATTGACAACAAGGTTTCAAATTTATGCTTGTTTATTAATGTGTGGATGATCATGAAATTATACCAACCCTTTATATGTGAGTGGTTAATTTTAATTTATCATTATTAACTTAAAATTTATGGCCTGCATGTCATCCCTCCTTTTTATTATGTAAGGTACCATGTGCTTGTGGTTTATTTTATATAAACCCCTTTATCGAATACTTTAGATCCCATAACCTATATACGAGTAAAATATTATGTAAGGATAAATATATCAAGTGATAGTAGGTGGTCAAAGACCAGGAGTTGAGGAAAAACCAATAAAAGTGATATATATGAGGTAAAGGTTAAATGAATTAACATGAACCAAGATATGGTTCAATGTGTTTTCCCCTAAGGTTAAGGGTTACTTTATCATTCTCTAGATAAACTAACCATTAGATAATCTCATGATCATGCCACTTATATTTTATTTATAAAAGTTTCATGGTTAATTATTTATGTTTGTGGATATTTCATGATTACATAATAAATGAATTAACAAGTATAGAATATGGAATAAAATATAACCAGATTATGTGTGAATGTTTTATCATAAATCGTTAATCACTTAAGTAAAATCTACTTAATATTAACAAGGACTGTGAAAAGATAAAATGGTCTTTACACATAAGGATAAGAATCAATAAACTAAGAATATTAAGGTGGTATAGCCTTCCAATACTTATGTTAGAATATACCTCATTGTTCAAAGTTCTTGGATAACCCAATTTGGGGTGCTTTCAATTATCATGGAACTTTTATCTTGAAGTTTTGGGTTGAACTAACTTGCTTTACATCATAGGTTTAATACCTAATATAGACTTGGTGTAACTGAGAGGACTTTTTTGTGGACATATTTAAAATGGAATTTTAGGATTGGGGAGTCCACTCAATAGATCAAGGAACTATGAGTTAATACAATTGGAAAGTTATGGAAACCTAAAACCCTTAAATAACATATCAGGGATGTGGGTTATGATAATTGGAATATATATTATTTCCACTAGAATATATAAAAAAAATCTACATCAAAACTAATGGAGATGGTTATTATATTTCAAAAAATAGTAGGAGATTAGTAAAATTTAATTAATTTTAAATTTATCAATATTTTTTTGTAATAAAAAAGTACTAATTATCTATTATTAATTTTTAAAAAATGCCATGTGAAACAAATTAGACAATATAACTGCAATCCATACCATACAAGGATAACCTTATCATTGGTGTTAATTTTAGGGAATGGTATAAGCACTTTCACATTATACTACACTGCGAATGAAAAGTATATGTGTTGGAGGACCTAGTTTTTCAGTTCCTTACCAAATAGGTAAGTGAGGAAAAAGTATCTATCTCTGTAAAACATGTGGATGACATAATGGATATCCAATTCTTCAAGATATCCTTCATGTATAAGGATATATTAAATAAATATTAGAATATGTATGCATATAACATCATTTATCACCTTTGGGGTCTCTATCAAGACAAGCTGAGATTAGAGGGATATAATATCTCAAATTCACTATTCACATGAAATATTGGAGAGTTAGTTCCAACTAGGACACATGTAGTCAATATTATTGGATACATAGAATTCCTAGACATCTTGGGTTTTAAGATCCTTGATGATCCGCACAACGATCTTATTCTTTCCTCACTACCTAAAAACTTCTCCAGTTATATTATGAATTATAATATGAGAAATAACAAGAGTAAACTTTTTGAACTTCTTACTCTTATTCACCAAGTCGATAAAGACATGGTTCATGACAAACCCATATTTCTTATGGTGAATAAGAAGAGGATTGAAAAGAAAAAGGGGACAAGGACTCATTCCATGTACAAGGATCTAGAGCACTGTCCCTCCAAGAAGAAAAATATACAGAGGCAAGGAAAGGAATAATATGTGGTATGTTTTCAATGTGGAAAGCATGACCAATGGAGGAGGAATTTCACCCATCCAAATAAGTAAGGGGAATCTTTGAGTGAATTTTTTATTCAGCGTAATGTTTCAATATCTATAATTTGGGTATTAGATATTTTCTACGGCGCTCAAATTGGTATCCAAATACAGGAACCAAGTAAATTTTAGAATATTGATAGAGATGAGGTGGATATATGGGCTACCAATGGAGTGAGGATAACAAATCTATCCATTGGATACTACCTTTTTATATTAACAATGATATTTATTTTGGTTTTAAAGAATTATTCTTATGTTCTTAGTATTATTAAAAACATTATTTCAATTTCTTATTTAGACATGGATGGATTTGTTTTCATATTTGGAAATAAGGGATTCTAATTTTATAAAAATAGAATATGTTATGGTATGAAACAATTGAATAATGGTCTTTATGTATTAAATTATGAAAAAAATTCTAGTAATTGATAATGAAACAAATATGTGTGACTCATTTAACACCCAGTCATGGCATCACAGTCATGGTCACATAAATAAGTAGCGTTTGAAAATTCTCCATCAAGACGGTTACATAGAATCTTTTAAGATTAAACTACTTGAAATATGTCACACTTGTTTACAAGGAAATATGACCAAACCTCTATTTAGTGGTCAAGATAAAAGGTCCATATAGATTATATAATTGGTATATATTGATGTGTGTGGAACTTTTCATGTAAAATCTAGAGGCATATTCTCATACTTTATTAATTTTATTGATGACTTGGGAAGGTATGGATATATCTACTTAATGAGGTATAAGTTTGAATCATTTGAGAAGTTCAAAGAGTTCAAGAATGAAGTTGAGAATCATCTTTCTAATAAGATAAATAAACTCTAATCAGATCAAGGTGGAGAGTATCTTAACTAATAATTTAGTGATTTTTTATAGAAGTATGAGATTTTATCTTAACTCACTCCACCTTATACACCACAGTGGAACAGTGATAGTGAAAAGAGGAACTGTACCCTGCTGGACATAGTAAGGTCAACGATGAGTCACACAATCCTTCCATTATCCTTTTGGGGATATGTATTATAGAATACATCATACTTACTAAATAAAGTACCAATTAAAGTGGGAATAGGTATTCCCTTTGAGTTATAGAGTGGAAAAAACTTGTTTTTTCACATGTTAGTGCATGGGGTTGTGAGGGATTTGTTAAGGTCATCTCAATCAACAAACTATCACCCTAAGGAAAACGTGTATCTTTATATGGTATCCCAAGGAAAAAATGAGATATTATCTATAAAACACTTTAAATAAGAAAGTAACCATCATAAGACACAATTTATTTCTTGAGAGGGATAACATCCTCAAGGAGGATAGTGGGAGAAAGATTGAATTTGATGAAGTTGATACTCAAAATACACAAGAGTTGCTAACAGAATAGATTCCATGAGTCCCCATGGAAGAAGTTGTTTCTGAAACACAAGTATCGGATAAGATTACTAGAGATGTAAGAGGACCCGAGAGATATGGTTTTCTAGTCACTGATGATGGTGACTCATTATTGGTTGAAAATATTGATCCTATATCTTATAAGAAGGCATTATAAATCTAAGAAGCTATAAGATGACAAGAATCCATGAATTCTGATATAGATTCCATATATCAAAACCAAGTTTGGGTTCTAATTGATCTTCTATTTGATATAGACCCCATTGGGTATAAATGGGCCTTAAAGATAAAGATAGACATAGAAGGTAAATTAAATACCTATAAAGTACAACCAATGGATACATGGTTTAAAAAACATTAAGGAATTGAATATAATAAAACCTTTTCTCTAGTTTCCATGTTTAAATCCATCAGAATTTTAATTGTCACAGTAACTTTCCATGACTATGATATTTTAAAAATGGATGTAAAAACAACTTTCCTTAATGATAACCTTTAAGAGGATGTGTATATGACACAAATAAAAGGGTTTTTGACTCTATTCAACATGAAAAATGTCTTAAAGTTGTTGATATCCATCTATAGATTATAGAAATCATCCAAGTCATGGAACATTTGATTCAATTAAGCCAGAAAGGATTTGGTTTCATTAATAATTAATGTGAGCCATGTGTTTACAATTAGTTTAGTGGGAGTATAATTGTTTTCATATTATTATATGTTTATGACATATTACTAATTGGAAATGATATACCATCCTTACAAGAGGTTAAGGAATGGTTGAGCAAGTGATTCTCCATGAAGTAATTAGGTGAAACAACCTACATTATAGGGATCAAGATCATGCATGATAGTTATAGGAGTATTCCTAGACTATGTCAAGTTATATACATTGACCAGATACTAAAGGGGTTTAGCATGGAACAATCCAAGAATGGATTGGTTGTAGTGTAACATGGTATACATCTTTCTAATAAAATGTGTCCTCAGACACAAGAGGAAAGAGATAGAATAAGTAAGTTACCATAATCTTCTATAATAGGATCTATCATGCATTCCATGTTATTTATATGGAATGATATTTCCTATTATTGTAGAAAGGTAGGAAGATATTAAGAAGATATAGTGAACAACATTGGATTATTGTTAAGGCTATCCTTAAGTATCCGAGATGAACTAAGGATATGTTCCTAGTGTATGGAAAATATGAAGAGATAATCATAATGGTTTATATAGATGGTAAATTTTAGATAGATCATAATGATATAAATTCATTTTATAGATATATATTTTGTCTCAATGGAGGATCTGTGATCTTCAAAGTATCCAGTTTTTTCCAATTTTATAGTGGAGTCAAAGTATATTACGGATTTTGATGTAGAGAAGGCATCAGTTTAGATTTAGAACTTTTTCCAAGAGATGTATGTGATGCCTATCATTAAAGATCACACAATATTTTATTATTATAACACTACAATGGTGGATATATCTAAAGAGACAAGGTCACACAAAAGAAAAAATCACATAATTCAGAAGTTTTATATTGTGAGGAATGTTTCTCAATGAGGTAAAGTTATGATAAGAAAATTATCCATGGAGGAAAACATGGTAGATCCCTTTACTAAGGATTTATATCAGTATATGAATAAGTATCATGTGAGAGATAGTGGATTGAAAGTTATTGTTAGTTGTATATAGTCAAAGTGGGAGTTGGTTGAGTTGGTTCCCTAGAACTGAATTTATTAGTACTTGGTTACATGTTTTTAATTATTAAAGAATTTTATTATCACATAATGATTGTTCCTTTTCATGAATAATTTATATAATAATTTCATAAGAATACGTGTCACACTAAAAGGTCATAGAATCTCCCCACTATGATGAGCATATAGTGGTTCTATGATAATATTATTGAATATTGTTCTATGGATGGATGATATTGTCTGATTGGATACAAATGATATAGGATATCCATGGTTGGAGTCTTATAAGACATTAAGACATATTCTCATGGTGTCCACCCTTGGTAATATCTATGATATGATGTTATTAGTATATACCCGTTAATAGGAAATCCATATTTCCATGTGTCATTAGATTTCCCATTTTTGAATGTTTTTATTGATTATTAAACTTTAGGGTAATAATTAATGGATATCATTACTCCTATAATTTGAGGTATTGTTGAAAACCATGATGAAATATGCTCATGGTAAGGTAGGATGCATTGGGTATGTCATGAGTGATATTGCATTAATTGATAATGTGAGAAAATATTTATCCATTAAATCCCTTTATGAAAGTTGGATTTTTAGGCCCCTTAATAAAATGTAACTGCATACAAAATCCATGGCCACATTTTTTTATGGGTGAGTTCATTTTTTGAAAGTTAAATAAAGAGAAATTGAGCATATAGGTTTATGGAACCGAAATGAAGCCTTCTTGATTTGGTATATCGTGATAAAGGGATTATATTACATATAAGAATTAGTAAAAGATTGAATATTATTTTTATATTAACTTATTTCTACATGGGTTCCTTATCATGTTTCTAGATGATAACCTTTTAATTTAGGCAATCATGCCTAATTACACGAAGAAATATTTCTAGAGGATAACACACTAAGTATATTCTCAATATCAATTAAATTCATGTATGGAATTTAAAAAATTAGAATAAATAATATTTATTTAGTTTTGGTTGATCAAAAAAATTTATTGACAATTTATTTGAAATAATAAGTGAGTTAAATAATAATATAGATATTTGTTTTTTCTGGTTTGGTGAATATAATATTTATTGTATTTATTATAGAACAATTTAGTGACATTTATTTATTAAATAGTCATTATTTAAGGATCGATAAATATCAATGAAGGAATGAAGAAAAAGCTTAATCATCTGATTAAATGTGGTATAAATGATATTTATTTGTATTCTTAATTTTTTTCACATGTCAAGTGATTAATAATAATAATAGTATTGTACATGAGGTCAAATAAGAATTATTAGGTTTGAAAGGGGTTTGTGTGCGGTTTGTAAACCCTAAAATCTCCATAATAAATATCTAATTATATAACGTTATATAATTAATCTTGGTGTGAGAAAAATATAGAGAGATAATATCTTAATACCTAGAGAGAGATCTAGAGATATAGGGTGAATTGTCTCTTCCCCCTCTCTCAATCCATCAATAGAACAGTAAGAGTTCTTTCTCTTTCAAGAAGAATTCTAAAGCGATCAACCACGAACAATGAAAGTGATAAGGATCGACCGTGCTAGAACTAAAAAATTATACTATGACATTTATAGATTGTATTTCACATTTGTATCACCTATAGAGATATTTTTCACTTGGATCCTGTAGCACAATGATGGTACTATGAGATTTAGTCCACTAAATCATCAGTGAAAGAGGAATTAAAAATTAAGGTAATTATATATCTATTCATAAATTAATTATAAATTATATGTTTAGATCCTTTTATTATGGTTCCAAAATTTTAATCTCGAAGATTAATCTATGGTTTTCATTGGACATTACATTTTAATCTTGTGAGGCAATAATTAAATTTAAATTAAGATTAAAATATATGTTTTTTATACCATAAAAATACACTTCTGTTGTGATTGTAACCTTCAGTAATTTATTCTAGAGATAATAAAATATTAAATATGAATTAATTTATCCCAAATAAAAAAAATATTGGATAAATTAAAAAATATACATGAGATTGATTAATCTATCCCAGATAAATGTGATATAAATCTCATCACCACATATATAAAAATTTATTCTATTATTTTAAAAATATTTATGAGAAAGATTAATCTATCATAGATAAAAAAATGTTCTTCCAAAAAATTATATGTGATGTCAAAAAATATATTCCAAATAATAATAATAACACCATTTTCTATAAATGCATTTGGGATAGATTTTCAATTATTTGAGATGGAAAAATACTATCCTAAATGCATAATTTTCTTAAAATGTTTTGAGATGATTCAGTGTTTCTCTCCATGTGTTGAGTGAAATAGACACTCTTTTTGAATTTAAGAGATTGGTATCCACTTATAATAGGTATCTATTATTTTTAAATTTTTATAGAAATTTCTAAATCATAAGAAAAGTTGTAGTGGGTCTTTGAGTGTCTAAATTATTCTTTTTCTCATGATCTACCAAATGTTTGATGGGATCCTCATGTTTTTTCTTAACCACCTTTGCAAGAACATAATTATAAATCCAATTATCATATGAATTGGAATATTCCTTTATCAAAAATTTTATTGGTAACCACATGAGACAAGTTTTGGTTGTGCGTCCGGAATTTCTACACCATCAACACGTTTCCTCGAGATCACCATTGATGATTGAAACTTTCTCCTAATCTTTAGACTTCTATGATTTACTTTTCTTCTTAGATTTCAACATTTAAATTTTATACTATTATTTTCTAAATTAATATCCAAATAAACCACACCATGAGTAATATCCTTATGTCTTTTTTTCCTTCTAGAAATAATCATTTTTATAAGATTCCAAGGGTTTCTCTCCTCCATTTTAATTATACTCAGTAATAATGTCCTTTATTTTTAATAAGTATTTTTATGTAATCTTATTATAATGGGTGATTCTAACCTAGAATCTTTCTCACACACCTTTTGTGGGATATGTTTCCCACTATTCTCCTTGTTCTTCTACTATTCATTATGTGAAACAACAAGGCTTCTAAAATATGATATCTCCTTATTTTCAACCATTTCAACCATGGTTTTCTTTTTTATTGGGATGTATGAATTAGAATCACTCTCACTTTCCTCATAATGTTTCCCATCATTTTTTATTCTCAAAGTATCCTTGATAGTTTCTCCATTAGAAGTATTTTTTTCTTTCTTTTAAAGATCCTTTTTTAATAACTAATACAAAAAATTATTTCTTCTCTTGTGATTTCTAAATAATATCTTACAGTAATATAAATATGAAAAGTTCATGAAACGAAAAATTTAAAAGTTTAAAATTCATACCATTAGTCACTTTGAAATTAGAGTTCTCTAATTCTATAGAATCTTATAAATATTTTTATAAACTCATCATTGCCTCCTTATGTTCACCCCATAATCCTTCGATGATGGATTGGTGATTCATAAAATTATATTTATATAAATATACTTCATCTTCAATTTGTGATACAAATATATTAATGAATTTCATATCTCGTTGAGCCAAATCAAGTCTCTAATTAATAATTGAAATTATAGTGTGACTTATCTTGTTTTCTTGATGCAGATCCATAAAATTTTCAAAAGTAACTATATGATAATTTTAGTGGTTTTTATTAATTTTATCAAATTATTTGCATTTATTTCATTCCAATTCCTTAATATATTAATGCACATAAAATCCATTTTTATATTATAATAATTATCTTAAAAACTAGTAGAAATATCATTAATATTACACTTCAAGATGCAAGGGAGTAATAATATTGATTGGCATCAAAAGAATAAAATCTTAAGAACAATATATCCCTAGATAAAAATCCAATCATGATCTTAAAGATAATTTTTAAAATCCTCTTGTAAAAGAATATAACAATGAACATATTCAATTATATGAAGATAAACTCAAATCCAAAAATATGTTATCAACTTTTCTTTATAAAAACTCATAATCCCCATAGTCATACCTACTATGATACATCTTGTAGGGTATCATAAGAGTAGGGTTTGCGATCCATGTGGGTATAATAGATCTAATATAACTTATAGGCCCTATAATGGAAGATTCCCAACCACTTAGATTGGGGGGGGGGGGGGTGAATCAGTGGTTGAAGTCCAATATTTACTTATTAAAATTTTATCCCTTTCCACACTCTTTTCCCATATTTCTAGTTAGTTCATAGATCATGTGATAATTCAACACAATAACGATGATGACTATGTTAGGTAAAGATAGATAAGAAAGTAAAGCACATAGAATGAGGATTTTAAGGATCACAACACTATTTCTCTCGAGTGGTTATTTTCTTAGTTTACAATGGTTATTATATCACTTTACACTTCAATGTATTTTTTTAAATGGTGAATGGAGTTATAGATGGAGTAGGAAGATAGTTTTGAACTCTTATAATAATATTTACAATGGAAATAAAAAATAATAATAATATATTTAATATATGTGATTATTTATTAATATTTTTATAGTGAATCAGTGTTAATTGATGCTGTGTGCCAAATTATTATATAAAGCAAAATGCTTCTTGGGGAACTATCTCCTTTTTAAAAATCTCACAATGATAATATATTCACATTTTCCTCATAGGGTTTACATACCTAATGAGTGATCCTATATGATTACACCCTATCATAGAAGCATAGATGATCCTTTTACAGAAATATTTTATATCTATATACCTTTATTAACTATCCTGCTTGATCCATGAGTTATAAATAGTATAATAATTAACCATGTGTTATATCTATTAAATCACGAGTAAAATTCATGCATTATACTACCGAGTTGTCCCAATTTAATTCTATATTTTATCCCTAAAATATAGGGTATATTATATTATGATATTATAGAATTAACCTAATCTAAAAGTAAGGGTAATTAGGTGAAATATAGATTATTAAGGTGTGATATGTCCCTTCACGACATATAATTTAGTCAAAATTAGATCAATTTTTTGGCTAAAATATTTCCTCATATATACAAAACATACTCTTCTATTATGGTGTAATTATGAGAATTGGAGTGTGGTCATTATATCTCTTTATGTATGGAAAAAACATGTTGTGACATGACTATAGGACTTACAGAGCAATTACTCCAGCTTCTTATTCTAGAGAGACATATAAATATCATGGTATGACTCACTTTGACATGAACCATCATCTTGTGGTGTGGTGAACTGACATGGGTCCTGACATCCTTTGACTCCTTGAAAAAAACCACACCAAACTTTCACTACTCTATATTGATATATGAGGTTAATCCCATGAACCTCAGAGAAAACTCTTCATGATGAAACACCAAGAAAGTATAATTTGTTTCAATATAATAATAAATTATTCTTCTACTTCAATCACTTATTTCATGAGAAACAACTCATTTCTTTATGATGCATTAGTTAAATTATTCAACTGATTATTTTAGAGCCAAATCATGGTGCAACAGAGATCCATTACACTATGATTACTTCCAACATGTTTCTCCAATGAATTCATTTATGAATAAGACTCAACATTTTATATAATCTTCTATAATATACATAATATATTAACAAAATTAATTCTATTCCATTAAGTCTTCTAAAACCAAATATTCAATCACAAGCCCCATTCTTCTATCTATTTTTTCATCATCTATGTGAAAGGAATATGATACAAAAAACATCATACCAATCACTCAGATATCTCCACAAGATTATCCATAAGAAAAAATTATAAAACACACATATATATATATGAAGTATGATATAATGTTATGAACTTATCACATAGGTTATAATCCATAGAAAACTTAATTTAGAGGTCTATGCCACCACACTATTTGTTTGGATAGTGTTTGTGATATGTCTCCATCCCTTGGTGAGTAAGAGTTATTATGAAAAATGGAAACTCCATTGATCATCACAAGTAGTCACAAAGTCCATATTTTTCTTTATAATCAATGTGAATATCTAATACTACAAAATTTTATCATGACCTAGTCAAGAAATATGATTTAAAAAGAATTTTCTTCCAAAATAGCTCCATATACTCATTTATGACCTCCTCCATGAGACAATCAAGGAATATGATAAACTCCACCATCTTTTTGATTTGTATTGATAATTTATAATATCATTTTATATTTATCACATAATGTATTTTGGAAAATGAATGATATTTTTCCTATGATAGATCACTTCATCTCATCATGATGATCTCCCATAATTTCCATCTTCTTTTAAAAATCAAACATGACATATATTTCTTCATGATAAGTAGAAGAACATAAATCTATTTGAGAGTAAAATTATCCTCAATTCATTCCAAATCTATTAAAAATATAACATGTTTTATCATATAAAATTACTTGGTCATTGAAAATACCTTTCATATTGACAAAAAATCCAACATGATATAATAAGACATTCATGGTATTCATCATTATAGAAAGAATGGGAACATCAGTGGTAGACCCCAAATAAAATTTAAGGTTTTTTAAGTAGGATATATCCACTATTAAAGGAGGAAGATATAGATTAGGATTTGGAAAAATTTGGAAGGATATTATATTTTATACAGGAGTATTAAATTGTAGAAAACATCAGACACCCTGGATACTATAGTTTTAGGTTCTTATTCTTCCATCCAAGGAGTTACTAGAATTTTTTCAACAATTCAAGGGCAAAGGAATTGATTTATATATATAGACATGAATTTTTTTCTTTAATTTTTTTTATTTTTATCTTATTTTGTTTTTATATTACTTATTTGGATGATTATTATTTGAAGTATGTGTTCCATTATTTCTCAATTTTTATTTATTTTATTATAAAATCCCTTCTATGATGCATTTATCATTAATTACTGATGAATAATCAACTATGAGTTTCTAAATTCATATAAAATAGTGATATTGATCAAAAATTTTGTGTATGGCATGTTTTAAATTCTTCTTCACTCATGAGTTATTATTATGAAATAGTATTCTATTGTAATGAAACTTTTTTATATCTCAGTGATCAATAAATCATCACGATATATATTTATTAATCAATTAAGACTAACATGGTAGAGGTAATTATTTATTGAGAGTGAATTGTATTATTCTTTTGTTTTTTTATTTGGACTAAATGAAATTTAATTATTTTTATTCTTATGATGGTTAAGAGTTGGTATGTTGAAGTATAATTGATTGAAATTGATTACATAGATTTCAATTACTTTTATAATTATGAAACTATTAATTTGATCAATATTATGAGTGATGTTGAATTGATTTCATTAAATAAAAATTATCCTTGGAAGTTGATTCACCTATCGTCATTATCTTTCTTTCTTGTTATCCAATTAACTTACTAATTTAGTTTAGTTTGGTTTTATTTATATTTTAATTAATAATTATAATTTTTTAAGGATATAAAAATTAGTTTGAAATTAATAATTGGGATTCCTAATTCTCTATGAGATCAAACTCATACTTATACTATACCATGCCATTGTAGTTAATGTTGGTTTGATAAACATAAAATAAAAAAAATGTCTACAATGAGAAGAAATGATGATCATGGGTGTTTAGAGTCTTAGTTGAAAATGATGAAAGTCCTTTGTACTGGATAAACTACATGAGGTTATATCCTGGAAGCACTTCAAGACAATATTCACTCAACAATTTAATCTTGAAATGAAAAATCTCTAAAATAAAAGGTAGTAATTATTTCTCTGACAGGTTAATTAGGAAATAATAATATATTCAACCCAATATAATTTTTCAAGATAATATAATTTGAGTTAGAGATTATTATGAATAACTTTTTGAAATATATAAATTCTATAATGAATATCCGCCTTGGCATTAGATCATGGGTAATTATTTCCAACTATAATTCTTATATAGAAGTGGCTGATAAGGTGTTTATGGTGGATACATACCTAATATTACTATCTATAATGTCCAGTGGTTCTTTTTTCACATTCCATTAGTGGAGGTGTATTATTTGGGAAAAAGAGTAAGAGTGATGAGTTCATATAGGTTAGTAGTGGCAATGCCAGGTGGAAATATTAGTTTTCTTCTTCAGCTCCTACTAAGAATAAATCTCTCAAATTTTACTAGTGTTATAATCTAAGAACTTTAATCCCTCAAGCCAGGAGTACCTAGAATCTTTTAATTTATGTGGCTGTTTGGGTCATCTTCAAATGTTTTTCAAGATGAACTCTTAATATAATATTGGGTCTAGTTTTATAGTTCCAAATAGATCCCAATTATAATTAGAGGATTTTAAATTAGTAGGTCAGAATTATTAAGAACAAATAAGGGTTGAAACTTATTATATGAAAGTTTAGATGAGAAAATGAGCCTTAGTTTAGTGGGAGATATTAGATACAACCTGAATTTGGGCAGTTATTCATAGTAGAGCATGTTCTAGCTAAGTTCGAAGCTATACCAACCATAGTTTAAAGTAACATTCTCATTTTATCTTATATGATTATTGATTTATTTTATATAGGTTTTTCTCAATTCTTTATTTATATGATAGTGGTGGATTTATTAAATATTTAGTCTTAACATACTCCATATGTTAGGGGGATCTCTACTGCTCTAGGGGATAAAAAAGATATGGGTTTCAGATGTCCTTCATACTTAATAAAAATCATTAATATTAAAATTTATTGGGATTTCATTGTCATTGACATGATTTTTTTCATATTTTATGAATGGATTAGTTGATTATTTTTAGGGTTTACATTGATTTTTATCACTAAATAGTGACCTTTTTTTTACTAAGTGAATTTCCTTTCAATTTCAAGATGAATGGGATCCTATGTGAGGTCTAAATGGACCAACTATTTTAAAAGTTGGTGAATTTTATGGCTACTTATCATATCTTCTTATATAATTGATGATGTTAAAGATTCAAATTGATGATATTTAGGGTAAAGGATTGATTGTTTTATTATTTCCTAGTGTATAGTTTCTTTATTATGTACAAAGAAGGTCATTGGGGTATGTACTTTTATGTTTATTATCAGAAACTTAATCATGTAACTATAAGGATTAACAATCCTATACCCCATGTAAATGACATTTTGATAAATTGAATAGGAAAATATGGTTCTTGAAGACTAATCTCAAATCTAGGTTCCATTAGTTAAGGTTTTTGGATGCAATACATTCTTAAAATTTCTTTCTAAAGTAGGAATGTATATTGAAAATATCTATTGATGTCATTTTTTATGAAAAATGTTCTAGTGGTTTTCATGAATCAAATGAACTGAATATTTTTTAGATATCTAAATATTTTTTATATTTTTAGAAGAAATTATTGTGTATTTAAAATAAAATAATGACCATGCGCATCATTTATAGATCATATTGGAGATTCATAGAGATAAAAAACATGTTTTATAAAATGTTTAAGTGCCATTTTCAAGTTTAGGAAATGAAATTTTTAAGAATTTTTGTTTCTAAACATGACATATTAGTTGATCCTAAGAAGATTAAAGTTATTATGTCCTCAGATACTCGAAATAAAATTTTTATGATATTAATATTCCATTATTTGTAAAGGTATTATTGGTGGTTTGTGAAATAATTCTCAAAGTTAGTGTCAAATTTTATCAATCATACCCATAAGTGGGTGGTGTTTATTTAGAGTCCTGAATGCTAGAAGAATTTTGATAAGCTTAAATAAAGGTTAATGCAAAATTGTAATATGACCATTCTTAAATCTAGTAAAGGATATGTTTTTTATTATGGTACTTGAAGTTTAGGTTTAAGTATCATCCTTTTAATATCCCCAGATTCTAAATGAACACTATGTTCGATAGTGTATATAATACACAACATTGAGTTTAAATGAACCATGAAATATTATTATTTAAATATTATAGTTATAACCAAGTCATTAAATTAGAGGATATGAATATGATTAAATTCATTATGATATATATATATATATATAAAGTTCCTACATAATAAAAATATTTTGATTAATTATTAGGAAATAAGTACTCATATTTTCAATAAAGTCATTATATTCTTTAAAAAGATTTTTTCCTGAAAAATGGATTTTATTAATTTTTATGACCAAATATATAATTAATTTCTACCAATTATAGAAAATTTATTTGAAAAAATAAACTTAATTTATAAATCATCGTGTAAAATTTTTCTTAGAGTGATTTTTTTGATAATTTTCAAAGAAGATTGATTTTATGATGAATAGTGAAAAATTATGATTTAATTGAAAAATATCTTTTCATTTCAAGCATTAAAAATTTTAAATTTTTTTAAATAGTTTTAAAATTAAAATTAGTTAATGTATAATCCAATTAATTTCATTAAAATAAATCTTTTGTTGGATTTTAGTATAGAAACGTTTTATACTTTAGAAAACATTTTTTCAGGAAAACTGATTTTCCTCACATTTTACGTGTTTAAATTTAAATTAAATTCCACCACTCTTATGAATTGAAAATTGAAAAATGGATTACATATTTGGAATTAGGAAGTTATTTTTTTTAAATAGGATCCTTTTATTTTTAGTCATTATGAATAGTAACCATGATAAATATTTTCACCTCAATAAAGGTAAAATATGTTATTTAGTGTAAACAATAATGTGAAAGGACTTCAAATTCATTAAAAAATTTGAATCAATTCCATTTAATGAGTTTATTTCATCTATAATCCGAAAAAATTTAAAAATATGACCTTTTTCTATTTTTTTTTGATTTTGACCTTTATAATATTTAAGTAAAAGATAAAGTAAAAAATATCAATTTCTTGCTTTTAATATCTATAATATTTTTGATAGGGATAAAACAAATTATGTTCCTTTATAAATAGTTATTTTAAATATTAATGAATTATTTTTATCATGGTAATTTATTTTTATTTTTTAGTGATGAAATAATTATCTTAAATGCTTATGTAATGCCGACATAATGCTTATGTAAGGAGTAAAAAAAACAAATTAAATGATTGTAAAAACTATAGAAGTAATATTTATAAAATAATTTAAAGTGTTATATGAATTTTTAATATATATATAACATATTATATATGTTTTAAAGTTTTATATTCGAATTCCATTTATTTTATGTTTTTTTCAATATTAGGTTATGTGAATAATTTTTAAAATGATATTAATAGTATTTTATATTAAATATATTTTATTAAATTATTTCAAAATCATAAAAATATTGAAATTGTAAAATTATGATGATAAATGGTCAAAACTTTCATCCTCTATCCATTTATGATCCAAATTTTACCTTAAGTAAAATCATGACTGATTAATGTTGAAATATTCATTACCATAGGTTAAGGTTAAAATTGGCTAGTTTCCAGAAAATGAACCAAGATTCCATAAAACCTGACACCCAACCTAGCCCATGGAATGTCCTAATGGGAATTACTAATACTAATGGGATGGAAACTAGTCCCATGGAGTAAATAAACTCTTTTGGTAATAGTTTTTCCCATTTTAACAATAATTAGTATCATTGAAAAATCTATAAAACATCATGACCAACATCCATAACATGTAAAAAAAAGGAAAAAACCAAAAGCATACATTAAAAAAATTACATTTATAAATGGAGATAAAATAAAAAAAAAGAAATGGGTTTAACTGGATAAAAAAACTACCTTGTGACATGTGGGTTGATACCCACCATGCCATAACCATTAACACCATCCATAGAAGACACTAATAAGAATAACTGCCACCACCACCATAGAATGCCTTGACTTTACCCAAATCATATTAAACAAGGTCTACATACACTTTTGGGTGTATTTATGGGGTGATATCACTCTCACAATAGGATATCACAAATATATTCCATGTAATGACATTAAGATATAAAATAACATCCAATTTTTTAAAGGAATAAATTAGACAGTTCAAATTGAGGAAAGGTTTTATTTTGAAAAGGAAAGTGATCAACAAAAATATTTCTAAAATAGTTAAAAGTATAGTTTCATAAATATGTCCAATCCCAAATAATACAGGTCAATAGGGTCATATGATCCTTATAATATCAATGATTGGACCATAAAATCATTTCTCATGCACATGCCTCTAGAGAGGATGAATCCAACGTTTTTGTGGTCCCAAAATCATCATCACATTGTTTAGTTAGTGTTGTTGTATAATTCAATTGGGGATCCTGGGTCATTTCCCTACCAACTTAACTAAAATACTAGTAATTAGAAACCCAAGTTGGTAACCAAGGTTCTTAAGTGATTTATCCCATTTTATACATCATACAAAACCCCTTCTTATATCATAAATCCATTTTTCACAAACTACACATAAAAGAACTAACCCTTCACAAAGGGGTAAATCATTTATATGAATTACACTCACACCAAAAACATTGAAAATAATATTTTTCACACACACTTTCTATTTAGAAACACTTTTGTAAACAAAGAAAATAATATTAAAATCATTAAGTAATTGAAAAGCACAGAACCACATACATTTCACTTGAAATCACACAAATATGGATGGAAACTGCAAGAAAAACCAAGGGAAGATCCTAATAAAGAAATAACACACTGAAAAAATAAATATCAAACGTAAATAAATAATATTAAACCCATTTTAGGTAAAAAAACAGACGGAAAAGAGAGTACCCAAGAAGGAACATATGAGAGATCAATAGAAGGGAAGAGTAGAAGAGATTAGGGACTTACTTGAAGTAATCTTGAAGAACCAAGATAAAATACAACTAAAAACTGATCCAAGGAGTGTAAGAGTAGGAGGGTCGGCCTAGGGATGGTGGAGGTAAAATGGGTAAAATGAGAGGTGTAAGATGGTAAAAATTTATGGGGGGGGGGTATAATTAGAAATTTAATTTTTTTAAGAATCTGGAAGACTACACGGTTTGGCCACATGATCTTCCAGACCATGTGCCAACTGTGCAACACCTCTATCTAAGAGGAGGGGGTGTACACATTATTTTCTTGAAATGGTATCACAACCATGTTCCTATCCTTGTGTCTTGAACAATTCCACTATATGGGCCATATAATTTACACTGGGTTTGGTGCACACTTTCCCCTAACCGCATGTCAACCATAAAGCACCTTTTGTCTGCCTAAAAATCACCATTTTCTTTAAAAAATGCTTGATAAAGCTACAAAACATAAGTAAGAACAAAAATAAGTGAGAAAATACCTCAAAGTAAGACCATGAGTGTGAAAATTTTCCATATGAACAAAATATTCCTAACTTATAAAGTTAATCCACTAACTGATTAGGGAATAAGTGAGGGTACAATGCCTCCACCAAATAATTTAATTCTCACATATCATTCTCATCGTTTCCATTCTTCCAAAGGACTAGAACTAATAGTATAAACATTCCCTAAAGAACATTCACCTAGTAATCCACAATCTGACATACCTTGGTGTAACCTTCTCGTGGTTCCCGATTTGGTGATAACCCAAACAAGGAGCTACCTTTAGAAACCCCAGATCACCTACCAAGAACTCAAAAACTTGATGATAATGTGCCTAATATGACATATAATGACTCTAAGTTGTCAATAAATACTGTTAGATTATCTTCAATATGTCAGTTATCTACTAAATAGGTTTTGGTCCCAACAAGGAAGCCTCACTCACTTTTGTCCAACATAGAGGGGAATGACATGGTTGACCATAAATCATTTCAAAGGAAGACATCATGATCGAGTATTAGTAACTCTTATTGTAAGAAAATACCACCATCCCAAGATGGTTATCCCATACTCCACTAAATTCCAACACGCATTCATGGTGCACATCTTCCATAATATGATTCACCCATTTTGTTTGACCTTCCATTTGAGGATGATATTCTATATTGATATTTAATTATAACCCCATCATCTTTTAAAGGCTGTACTAGAATAGAGAGGTAAAATGGGGGATCCTGTTCAAAATAATGGTCGATGAAAAACTATACGACCTCATGATTTTCTAGATATAAAACCTACCCAATTCCCTCAATTCTTTTGAATCCTTTATCAAAATGAAATGGAGGATTTTTTCAAATGATCAATAACCACATAAATCATGTTCCTTTCCTAGGGTGTATGAGGAAACCCAATGATGAAATCCTTGGGGACCTCATTCCACTTCTAGGTAGGAATGGGAACTAGATGTAGAAAACCTAAAGGCTTCTTGTGTTCGACTTAAAGCTGTTAGAAAATGTAACAACGAGACATAAAATCGCTATACCACACTTCATACATTGAAACTAGAATCGGTAATGAACATCATAAAACATCTTGGTGGCACTAAGATGAATGGAACATTGGGACTGGTGATTATTGTACACCACCACATTTCATAGAGACAAAGGCACAACAAATGGATGTTGAAGTAAATAATTCCCTCAGGAGACATCGACCATTCATTAGGCACAACCCCAATATTTATAAACAGTATAGAGAATTGATATAGTTCATAATTAGAATATTATTCCCAAATTAGTTTGAGAAGGGAGGGTGTCAACTAAACACTATCCAAGAACATGTCCCCAATATGCTCATTGGCATCTAGATGCATCCAAGTTAAAAGTACCATCAGAGTCCACTAATCACAGTAATCCTTTAGAGCCTGAGTCGATATTATCCTACTTAAGGAATCAGCTACCACATTCCATTTTCCCAGGGTATAGATAATATCAAAGTTGAATCCCTAAAGTAACTTTATTCATCATCACTGCCTCAGATTCATATCCTTATGGGAGAAAATACAGGCTAAGATTTTGTGATTCGAGCAGACTGTACATTTCTTCTCAAAAATATTGTGATTCCTTGAATTCAGAGCATGTATAACCACTGTCATATAGAGATTGTGGGATGGGTAATTTCTATCATGTGGTCAGAGTTAGAAAGAACCATACACTACCACATGGTCACCCTACATTAGCACACACCCAAGACCTATACTTGAAGTGTCACAATAAACCATGTACCCCTTTCCAGCCTTTGGTAAAATCAAAGTGGGGTAAGTGGTCAACTTCCACTTAATATCATCAAATTATTCTTGGCATTCTAATCTCTACACGTACTTCAACCCTTTCAAGGTGAGAGCTTCCATTTTTGAGGAAAGCTGAGAAAATACTCTAAAAAACCGCTTATAAAATCCTTCCAATATTAAGAAGATTTTGATCTAAAAACAAATTCTTTGACTATTCCCACGAAATCAATACCTTAATTTTCTATGGATCATCTAAAATCCCTTACTTATATATCACATGACCCAAAAATTTAACCACCCATATCTAGAAACTGTATTTTGAGAATTCCTTAAAATTATGGCGATTCAAAGTGTTCCCAAGGAAATCCTCATTTGCTGAAAATGAACCTATTTTATTTTCATTTTTCTTACTATTTGGGTTAGTAGAAAGGAGACTAGGAGTGTTTTGGTGCTTGGTGAATAGTCGTTTCTAGGAGTGATCAACCCAAACACAAGGAAAATACCAAGAAGATAGGGATAGGACTATTGTTCATGCTGTTCCTTATTACAAATGATTATGATTTAACCTTGATTGATTTTTATGTTTTTCACTGCTTACTGATTTATGAGATTTATGGTATTATACCATTTTCATGGTATGTTAATTAAGTATTGTTACATGCATCATTATAGGCATGTAAATATTCACATGCCATTCATATTCCATGACATGTAGGTTGCATTCCTTGACTACCTGATATATGTTGGATGTGCCTTTTGTGATTGAGAAACATGAATACCTGTATAAAATGTTTATATGAATATTTATCATGAATTTATAAGATCATAATATAATATTGGTTATTAAGGTGTCATTATCAACCTAAATGGTGTTTTACCATATAGCTTTATGGTGGAACCTTAACTAACCAATCACCAAATGCTTGAGCCTTGAACCATGGGCCGCATGGGTTGAAACATCTATGGTTGTGATTAAATGGGTGTTAATAATAGTTTATAAGGTTTATGGGTCCTTATAAATTGGTAAGGGTAGCCCATATAAGAAAACTATTAAATATGAAATTGCTATATTATAAAATCAAAGGTAAGACCTAGAATTAACTAGATGAATTCCAATTGTAATTTATAAATTCAAGTACCTTTATAAGTTAGGAATGGTAGTGCATGTAACTAAACCATGATATGTGCTAAATGGAAATTCTTAGAGATAATGGATTCCTTTAATAAGGAAATTATCTATATAATTTGGGTATAATGACACATACGACTAAATTCCTAAATGAACAACTGGACCCAAGTAGGTCAACTAGGGCATAGTGTTATATGATAAACCCTTTAAGGATGTGATTGATCTTTGAGAAATAAACAGTTTTTGGGTTTCATTTAGATGGATCCTAGTTGAAATGATGAGTCACTCATAGGCCGCCTCATTCTTTATATGGATTGTTATCTAACCCCATGGGGGTATACTCATGTTATAAAGGGACAATTATTTAAAGTGTTAACCACCAATTATATGGGTTACATATAAATGTATGGTGGAATATTACTGACCCGATCCCCTTTGATTAATAAGGAACTATTATCTAGTTTTGTTATTTATAAATGTGAGACATCAGTTAATTAAAATTCCAATTACAACCTAAAGAGTGTTTTCATATATAGCTTGGAATTTATATTTTCTTTAACTAGGCTAATTGAAATATCTTATGATTAAATAAATGATGATTAAAATGGATGAAATGAATTTATAAGATAAATTTTCTAAAATTATGACAGTATTTAAGCTAAATAATTAATTTTTGAAATGAATTTTGATGTAACTTTCCTATGTTTCCTTGTGGTGTTAGCTAAATGAAGTACCATGTATAGTTGTCCTTCATAATTGATATTGGTTATTCTTTAAGAAAATACTCGAAAATGTTTAAATTTCAAATGATAATTAGTGTAATGGATTAAATTAAACCTTAATGTGGTGTTCTTAGTTGTGACCCTCATGTAAGGGAAGTTTAAATACTTTCTTGATATGCCTTGAATGGGAACATGGACATTACCTGAGGATCTCTTTGACCTTTAAATTATGTTTATCTAGATATTAGGTCATTAATCCTAGTGAACTATTATGGAATTCCCTATTTATAAGGTCTATACTTGTTCCTTAGTAAGGGTCTATCCTAGTTAAGGTAGTTACCTCAAAGGAAAATTAGAATTACTAAATGATTAGGAATAATTTTAGATGTGAGGTGTTGTTCGAGTGAACTTTGTCCCGAGTAGGGATATTAGTGATAATATGACACCCCCTAGATAGACAGGTGATATTTAGGTAAGTTGAACCATGTTAAGGGAATGAGCACCATGTAATGCTCTACTTTAGCAGATTAGACATGCCTCAGGTATAATCAATCGCTTTGTTGGTCGTGTTACCTTCCTTCTCTTTAATGGGGCATCACATGCCATGATTTATGTAGTGCCTATTCCACTTTTCTAATATCATATTATCATGAATTTTTACATGAAAATCCATATATTTAAAATTGATACATTAAATTAGATGGTTTTCAAGCAATGAGGTCATGTAATAACTTATACAATGTGGATTCAAGATTTCTTAGAAATAGTCATGAGTACTAGAAATATATGTTCATTGGTCATCTCTGGATTAGAGTGACCTGTGTTTGAAATATTTTTGAGAGTGATGTAGCCTTGAGCCTTCATAATATGAATAAGATATCCTAATTCCTGAGATAATGATGAAAAAAGGGTTGGGTGTGATAATACTACTGATCAATTTTAATCTTGTATTTATGCTGGATGTGGATGAAAATCATGAACATGAATTGGGATGGATTTCATATATATTTATAAGAATGTTTCTAATGTATAAAACTTGCAAGTTTATAGTTTATCCTTACTTTTGCGTTATCATTTGTTGTAAGAAAATTTTTCTTGTCTAGGAACCATGTTCAGTGGTGGCGGAGCATGTTCCATTGGATTGACACTGTTTTTAGTAGCTAAATGAAAAGGAAACTCCTAAGGTGGGGAGTTTCATGTTGGTCATGAATAACATTTACTTATAGGTAGAAGGAACATGATTATAAAGGATCATTTTTAAATAGTCATAATAGATTCCATAAGTTGGTAATCTTTTTTAATTCATGAAATCCTAAATGACACCATGAGTCGGGTGGTCATTATATAGTTAGTGGAACATGTAGATGCCTCTTTTGAAAGAAAATTCCAAGGGATATCCCAACTTAGTGAGACTTACATGCCAATTAGCACAATCATATTGGATTAAATGGTGAAAAACTCATGGAAGCATGAGTTAGGTCTCAAACTGAGTGGTACAATATAGTACACCTAGTATGCTAAGAAATATATGAATGTTACACACCAGTTGTGCGTGGTTCCATTTAAATAACCAGTCAAAGAGTGGTTTTGTGCAAGACAAGGATCAATGGTTTTCAACTTGACACTTTTGGGTATGGAAACTCATAGTTTTCGGTGAATTAAAGGTAGTTCCATAATGAGTACTAACCTAGAGTTAAATTGGTCACTGTAACGTGGTTAAACCATGTTTGAACTTAGACACTCATGGTTGGGAGATGTAGTTTCAGGAGTTGGTTGAAGGCAGGTATGGATTGTTTTGATGTGAGCATGGATTTAAGAAATTGGTACACACCTATCAATGAAATAGTTATAGGTGACCATGTCCCCTGTTTTGACATCACCTTGAGTACGCTTATAGAGCATCAACTTTATGCCAAACTTCTTGTTTAAAAAGTTGTTATGGTTTGTAAGAGGAACCGTTTAGAGTTACACTATAGGAGAGTAGATAATATTATAGGTGTGCATTATATTGATTGATATTGGTATTCCCAAGTAGTAAGGTCTTGGATGGTCTCATGGACATCAATCGATTCATTGAATTGACCCCCAAGTGAATAATGCTTGGGGATAAACAAATGTTTTGATATGTGGATGTTTTAGCTATATAATAGCATCTCATTTGTAATCAATGGAGTATGAACTACCTTGGATGAGTAACTTGGACTCCATTAACTGATTTAAAAGTTACCCCATACTAAGATTAGGCTCTGATGATGTGTTATGAGTGTGATGATCCAAGGGTGAAAGATCAGTTATAAACATACATTAATATTGTGACATGAAGATATAAATGAACGGTTGGGTTAGAGCCATCACTGGAAGTTGGTTATAGGATTCGATGAGAAAATTCTAGATAAACATAGAAATGTCTTGGTATAAAGGCATCATACTCATTTTTTAGATGATTCGGCTGCTAAAGATGATCATTTTTAGGGATAGTTGACTAGTGGTGGCATGAAATGCTTTCCTCTTTGTTTATTGAATGCGGTCGATGAGGAACTGTATCAGGCATGTCATCGATATGAGAAGAGTGTATTCCAAGGGTCAGCTGATACTTTTCATGGAAAATCTAGCATGACTAGGATAAATGTGGTCAATTGGGAATTGAAAATTTTATCAAGTTGGGAATCATTATGTGTGTGTCATTAGAATGATAAGGGTGTTCTCAAATAGAAAATTCCAATGGTGGAGGTGTTGTGACTCAGAATTGACCATTCAAGATGAAACCTATGGTGGGGAGTGCCATAGGCTAGTTGATTAAATAGATAATGAAATGACTATGTCTCAGGTTAGGTGGGTGAGGTAAGCACCATTTCAATGTTTAGTTTTTAATATGATCATTTTATTGAGTTTCACCAGCTTATGTACTGTACGCTTTAAGTGATGCTTAGAGGTGAATTGGGTTTTTGGAAATACAACAAGACCATTTGAATAAAACTTCATGATCTGAGTTTGTTAGGTTTTTTTCCTCAATTCCCCAAAGAATATCAGAGATGATAAGTTATAAGGTGGTGATATTGTAGAATCTAGTGTTTTTGCACCATTGAAAATCCCATGGGAGTTTTAACTTTTCATTTGGTCAGCGGGCTGAATTTTAAACCAAGATTCAGAATGTAAATATGAGTGTTGGAACACTTAAAGGTGTCTTTTTTATATGGGTTTTAAGGCTAGAGATGTGTCCTGGAATTTAGGATGAGTTTTAGGGGTTTCAAGAATTGAAAAGCCACTTTTTGGGAGAGATAGACTAGGAAACACCATTTGTTTAAACCGTGTGACCATATAGGAGAATCCCAACGACCCTTGGGGGGAGGGGGTGTTGCATGGTTTGTTAAAACATGCAAGGTGGGGTGCATGACTATGTGGAAGGATCAAATAAATTATAGTGGTGGCCGCATTGGCTACACACAATTTGGAAAACTGGGTACCTATCCTACACAGTTAGTGCCACTTAACAAGTATCACTGCATGGTTGGTGCACAATTAGTGTAAAAATTGTGGAAAAAATATGTAGGGTATGGATATTGGGTAGTGTGAGATGAAAAATTGGCACATAGTTATCCAAGTTCTGTGGCATAACTATGTACCTCATTAAAATGGGAAATATTAACTTTTCCCCCTCTGCTCTTAAATGGGGTTATGCCTATATTTCTACCTCATTTTCTCCCAGCAGCCTCCATGAATTCCTCCACCTTCCTCCTCTTACCACATATAGATCTCCATCATTTAATATTTGAATCAAATTACTTTGGATACATTGTATGTGTATTAGTGATTCTATGACTCCTCCTGTATCCTTTCTCAAATTTTTTAGCTATATCAAATGCTATCTTCATGCGAGATAATTCCCCCTATTTTTAGGGTGTTCAACTATTTATTCTATTTCTCTTGAACCAAATTGAATTAAATACCAATAAGTGAAACATCCAAAGCATAAATTAGGTGGTCTCATGCTTTTAACTTAAAGTATAAAGTTTTATAAACTACACCATTATTCCACAAGCTTAAATTCCTATGTGTCACCCTTAAAATGTAAAATGAATAATGTAGAAGATAATTAATTAAATTATATAGTTATTTTACAATAAATTTCACCATTTTATATTTTTTATCTCAAATTGAACCATCCCCTTGGGGTGTTTTTTTAAACACTATGACCTTTATACCTTGCTTAGGAAAATTAATCCACTCTCTTGGGATGTGGAATTAAATTCTAATAATTATAAAGTACACTTGATATTGAATAACCTAAAAGGTGTGTGTTGTTTTATCCCTCATGTAAGGGATGATTAATATAAATTAAATGAATTTTAATGACACCCTTTCCCCATTTTGTAATAAAACCACCTAAGAGGTGAACTATATTCTCTAATATAAAGGGGAATTTAAATGGTGATATTTGGATGGTAGGTGACATGCTTATGGGTATCAACCTCTTTATTTACACTTGAATTATAATACTAAATGCTTACTAAAAATGGACTATACTTTATTATTAAATTTAGGTTCCTATTTTATATTATTATCCATGATATTCGAGCATGGTGTCCCTATTGATTTACGATATTCAGAAAAAGCATACCTATTGATTTATGATATTCAGACATGGTGTCCCTATTGATTTATGATATTCAAGCATGGAATCCCCATTAAATTATGATACTTGGGAATGACATCCCTTGTGATTTATGATACTCAGGCACAGAATCCCTTATGAGTTGTGATACCCATGCACAAATTACCTTTTAAATTATGATACTCAGGAACGGTGTCCAACATGAATTACGACACACAATCATGGAATACCTCATGGTATCTAATTTCTAGGAATGGAATCCCTTATCACTCTATGATACTTTAGTGACCATGCATGGACGCCTGAGTTACACCTTAGGTCCTGGATAGTCATAGTATATATATATATATGTCTACATATGTCACTACATATCTAGTATATATATATATATATATATATATATGATCACCTATTTAGAGGTATCCCATCATAGGCTGAATCAGGTATGGTAGACGAGGCGTCTTTTGAGGAACTCACACCCAAATTGTTTATATTTATTTATTTACTGCCTTGTTGATATTCATACACACTAAAATATTTTATACTCATAGTCTGGATAGCATTATACACCATTGGAGGTGGCCTACAGAGTTTATATCACACTCTATTTGGGCTTCCATTACATCGGGGTACCTAAACAGCCCCCTTGGTTACAGGATCAGGTTCTGGACTTGGCTTGCTTATTGTTATTCAAATTGTGTTGTACAATTATATATGGAGACTTAGGAGAACAAGACTGAGCTATAGATCAGTATGATCATGGAGATAACATTTTGATATTTTTTACTTTTCATTGTGTATTAATTATTTATATATTTCATACTGTACATCTTATTATTTCATATTCCAACATTCACATCGACATGAATGGTCGTTTAATTAGCATTGACCATTTTATCAGTTATTATTTTCTTCCACTACCTTTAATTTATACTGATTCTTCTACTGATTTATTTATTATGTTATACCATTGTACCACTCTAGTCATGAGGGTATAGTCTCCCCATCATACCATAATTGGACCCTCGATACTAATCGGAAGCCTCTAGAATATGGGGAGGCACACTTGAGGCTATGTGACTGACCAGATTGGGACACCATTTCAGTGGATCCCAATTTGGGACATTACAAAGAACTACACAACCCATGGAATTTAATTGGTGGTTTCCTAGAATTCTCTCAAATTCTAGTGACATTACTTGTTTAGTGAGAAATAAACTATCTATACCGACCATAAGAGACCAAGTTATAAATTTTTTCAAAAATATTTTCATCTCAAATAGTGAAATGGGTGTAATATCTTGAAATATTTGATTTTGAACTCAATTATGCTCCCAATAAATGGAACAGTACTATAATAACCTAATATTTTACTATATGTTTTCATCTGATTAAGTTATATATTTTCGATAGCTTGCTCAATATACCAAAAATGAACTAAAATGAAACTGTGATATGTTTAGAAAGGTAAAACATATCTATTGTATTAGTAGGTATGAATTGAAGTAACAAAATTTTGAAATGTGATAATATGTATATTTATATAAAGTTTATTTTATACAAATTTACGTAATTAATTATTGTGTTTAATAATCTATATTTTTATGCACTGCAATTTTTATTAAAGAAATATAATAATATTATTATTAAATGAAGAAGTCAATAAAATATAATATTGATTGATTAATTATAGATTTATTATTTTTTATAGAAATTAATAATAAAAGCATGCAGTATTTTAAGAAGTCATTTTTTTTATAAAAACAGTTTTCATTATACTTTTTAATTTTATTTTAAAGTTAGTTTTATATATTTTAGGATGATAAATTGAAAAAATAAACTTTATTTTTGTATTCATAATAAAAAATATTATCTTAGGATAAATTTTTGGGATTTTTCTAAAAAATTGATTTTTAGGTGAATATTGAAATATACTATTTTTACTATTACTGTGACTTTTATGCCATTATTAGTATGTAAGCATGAATTAAAAATTTATGGAACATTTTTTTTTTGAAAAAATATGCATTTAATAATTGAAATCATATATTTTAAAAATATATTTATAGTTTAAGAACTTATGATTGATATTTTAGAACTCAAGTAATAATTTTCTAAAAAATTGTTTTAATACATTATACATTTATTATATTAAAATTAAATTTTAGCACTTTTATATCAGTGAGGGTTCCTCTTCACCCAAAAATTTGGTTTTATTCCTAAATAAAAAAATGGATTAGAATCAATATATATATATAATATTTAAAATAATTTATTTATATATATTTTATATATTTTTATAAGCGTGTTTTTATATGTTTATGTCTATTTGCATAATAATTTATTTATAAATTTCTTATTTATTCATATAATTGTATTTATGTTTGTGTGTAATAATTTATCTATAAATTTCTTATTTATTTGCAACTTTATTTGTGTACGGTTGTGTGTGTGATCCTATGTGTGTGTGAGATAATGTATTTATAAATTTCTCATTTATTCATAATTGTATTTTTGTATTTGTACATACATATACGTGAATATATACTTATATATATAGAAAATCGATATCTATTTTTTTTAAAGTTATATGATTTTATATATATTATAATAATTTATAAAGTTATATATGTCATTTTATTTATAATGTACTTTTGCACAAATTTTTTTGTGATGAATTTTAAATCTATCATACATAAACTTTTTATGATGGATTATCTGAGATGAGTTTTAAGTTCATCTCATATACGATGAATGCATCAATATATTTACTTTTTATTTGCAATGCATCTCAAATATATTGTGCTAGACATGTTTATACGGGACAAAATTATATATGTTCCAAATAACTACATATACATGCATGTGTGTGTTTATTAATGTTAATATATAATAATATATTCTATATATTAATATATTAATATATATATACACAAACACACACAAACATCATAAAAATTTAATTTATTAAAATAAAAACAAATTTTTAATGTATATAATATTTATTAATTATAAATTATTTTACTTATATTTTTTAATATGAAATATATTAATACATATTAAGAATAATATATAATAATATATAATAGAATATTAATATATATCATTGTTAAAATACAATATCTATAATATATATATCATAATACTATATAATATATTTATTACATAACTTTAATCTATTTAAATAAATAAATAATTATTTATTTAAATATATATAAATATTTATTAATTATAATTTTTTTCTAGGATGGATTTTAAATTCATCCCAGATAGAATTTTTTTGTCAAATTATTTGGGGTAGATTTTGAATTTGTCCTAAAACTCTACTACTTAACTAGAAATAATTTCAAATACATCTCAAATAAGCTTCTTTGTTAGTTTATTTAAGATTGATTTTAAATTCATCCTAGACAAATAGTGATTTTTTGGAACATAGTTTAAATCCATCCAAGATTTATAGTACTATCCCAAAATATTTGGGAAAAATTTGAAATCTGTCTCAAACATATCATGCTACACATGTCAATATCTTATTTTAAAACATTAATAAAATAATATATTAATTCAAAATGTTAATATACTTAACATTAATATATTAATTCAAAATGATAATTTATTAATATATTATTATTTTTAAATAAATTACAATATATATATATATATATTATAAAATCTTAATTTATTTAATTTAATAAATTATAAATACTTATTAATTGTAAATTAGAATATATACATGTGTGTGTGTGTCTGTGTGTGTGGTGGTGGTGGGGGGGATTGGGTTGGGAAAGAGTTTGGATAGACTGACATGGTCTGGGTGGGATAGGAATAGATTGATTTGGGTTAACTTTACTAGTAGGTCAATTTTAATAATATATTTAAAATTATATTTAGGATAGAGTAATTGTTGGAGTTAGCACCTTATAATTGACTTTTGTAGTAGTTAATTAAAAACTTTTCATTACTAAAGAAATTTATTATCACATCATGATTGTTACTTTAAATGAATATTGTATGTGATAATTTAATAAGAACATGTGTCACACTGAAAGGTCATATCAGCTCCCCACTATGATGAGAACTTAGAGGTGTCACAATAGTATTCTTGAAAATTGTTTTATAACTGGATGATATTGTCGAATGGGACATATATGATACAAGATATTTGAGGTAAGAGACATTTAGACAAATTCTAATGATGTTAACTATTGGTAATAATCAAGATAAGAGGTTATGAGAACATACCTGTTAATAGAAAATCCATATTTCCATGTGTCATTGGATTTTCCTATTTACTGACGTGTGTATTGATCCTTAGATATTAAAATTATTGTTAAAGGATATCATGACTCACACAGTTTTATGTATTGATGAAAAATGTGATGAAATATTCTCACGATGAGGTAAGATGCATCGTGTACATCACAAGTGATATTGAATTAATGGATAATGGAAGAAAGGATTTATCCCTTTTGTCCCTTAATGAAAATTGATATCTCAGGCCCTTTTTTGGGAATGGAATTGCCTGTAAAATTCATGGACATGGTGTTTAGTGGTCGTGTTCATTTTCATAATGTCAAAGAAATAGAAATCGAGCAGATTGGTTGATGGAATCGGCATGCAACCTTCTTGATTTGAGATATCATGATAAAGGAATTATATTACATGGTATGTTTTCGTAGAAGGTTGAATGTCATTGTGACATTAAAGTTTTTCTCTATGGGAACCTTTTCATGTTTCCAGATGATAACCTTGGACTTTAAGTGGTTATTCCTAATTCCATTTATAAATTTTCGTATAGGTTCATACACTAAGTGTATCTACAATCTTATCCAAATTCAAGTATTTACTTTAACAAGTTAAAATAAATAATATTTATTCAGTTTTGGTTGATCACTATAATTTAATCACAATTTATTTAAAATAATAAGTGATTTAAAAAATAATAATAAATATTTATTTTAAATTTTGGTGAATATAATATTTATTATACTGATTATAGAATAATGTAGTGACATTTATTTATTAAATAATCATTATTTTAGGATTGGTAAATGTCAATGAAGGAAAGTGGAACAAGCTTAATGGTCTGATTAAAAAAGGTATAAATGATATTTTTTATATTATTAATGTCATGCACATATAAAGTGATTAATAATAATAATAATATTATTGTTGTACATGGGGTTAACTAATAATTATTAGGTTTGAAATGTGTTTTTGTGCAATTTTCCAACCATAAACCTTCCATAATAAATATCTAATTAAATCACTTTCCATAATCACTTTTGGTGTGTACAATAGATAGAGAGAGACTATCTCAAGACCTAGAGGGATATATAGGTATCCAGATCACACACTCTCTTCCTCCTCTCTCAATCCATCAAGAGAATACCAATATTTCTTCCTCATTAAAGAATAATTAGGTTGCAATTAACCATGAACAATGCAAGCAATCCGGATTTGATGTGCTAGCATCCAGTGATTCTATGAACACATTAAGAGATTGTGGTGCATGTGTGGATCACATATATAGGGAATATATACATGTATCTTGTATCATAATGATGTTAAAATGATATCTAGTTCACCATATCATCAATAAAAGTGGAATTACAAATTGAGATAATTCTATACATGCTCATACATTAATTATAAATTACATGTGAAGATCCCCCTATTCTGATTTGAAAATTTTAATCTCGTCAAGTAATATTTTTTTTAGTACATGATGTTTTAATCATGTGTGGAAATAATTATGCATAAACTAAGACTAAAATACAAGTTTGTCATACTATCATAGGACACTTCCATTGCGCTCGTAACCATCAAGTGGTATCAGGGGAGCCACATGTTTAATTTATAATTATTTATTATTAATTGATTGTTTACATGTGTTTTCATTTTATTTTACTTGTATCGATTAATTTTAATATCCAACATTATCGTCTCTTCCCTTATTCATTCTTGCTAACAGAACTTGTAAATAGTTAAGATTAAAAAATGAAGAAACATTTGAAGAACACCATCTGGAGATGCCGAAGGATATACCTTGGAAAAAAAGAGTACAAAACATGTACTAACTTTATAAATTACATGTATTATTATTTTTTCATTAAAATATATTGATAAATTTGGATAAATCTTACAATATTGGATCAGTGTGTAGATCTGGACAAATCAGATCATGGCTTGAAGAACTACACACCATTTAACCACTGTACACAACATGTAGTTCCCAGCTTCTCATGGATGAGAACAAATTATGTCCCAGAGTTATGTTTATTAGATAAAAACATGAGGATTGATTATTCGTAAAAATATGAGGCCAGACACCATGTATTCACATTATGAACCATGTACCTCGAACTTGTCTGTGACAAGAAACATGCCTAGTCCTAAGGTGTGTGTTATAGACACAAGTAAAGGAAAGTACATGTTTTGTACTATAGTACATGCCATGTTGGATGCTACATAAAATGTTCCCAATTTTTCATTGAGAAAAATTAAATATATAATCAAACCTATTCACATATGTACCATGTGTCATTTATTTGATAGGACATGCCTTTTTATAGGACTGATAATTATAAATTAAATCAATTTCCATGTTAAAATCTTGGATAATCACATACAATTTTTTCTAAGTACACTTGTGTACTATATTAATTTTAAATAAAATTACTATTTTTAAATATATATGATGGTGAGTTAAGGATTATTGGATGGAATTAAGATAAATTGAATTAATTAGATCAATTCATGGCACATTATATTAATTAATGAATGAATCAAAGTAATTGACAACAAGGTTTCAAATTTATGCTTGTTTATTAATGTGTGGATGATCATGAAATTATACCAACCCTTTATATGTGAGTGGTTACTTTTAATTTATTATTATTAACTTAAAATTTATGGCCTACATGTCATCCATCCTTTTTATTATGTAAGGTACCATGTGCTTGTGGTTTATTTTATATAAACCCATTTATCTAATACTTTAGATCCCATAACCTATATACGAGTAAAATATTATGTAAGTATAAATATACCAAGTGAGAGTAGGTGGTCAAAGACAAGGAGTTTAGGAAAAACTAATCAAAGTGATATATATGAGGTAAAGGTTAAATGACTTAACATGAACCAAGATATGGTTCAATGTGTTTTCCCCTAAGGTTGAGGGTTACTTTATCATTCTCTAGATAAACTAACCATTAGATAATTTCATGATCATGCCACTTATATTTTATTTCTAAAAGTTTCATGGTTAATTATTTATGTTTGTGAATGTTGCGTGATTACATAATAAATGAATTAACAAGTATAGAATATGGAATAAAATATAACCAGATTATGTGTGAATGTTTTATCATAAATCGTTAATCACTTAAGTAAAATCTACTTAATATTAACAAGGAATGTGAAAAGATAAAATGGTCTTTACACATAAGGATAAGAATTGATAAACTAAGAATATTAAGGTGGTATATCCTTCCAATACTTATGTTAGAATATACCTCATTGTTCAAAGTTCTTGGATAACCCAATTTGGGGTGCTTTCAATTATCATGGAACTTTTATCTTGAAGTTTTGGGTTGAACTAACTTGGTTTACATCATAGGTTTACTACCTAATATAGACTTGGTGTAACTGAGAGGAATGTTTTGTGGACATATTTAAAATGGAATTTTAGGATTGGGGAGTCCACTCAATAGATCAAGGAACTATGAGTTAATACAATTGGAAATGTATGGAAACCTAAAACCCTTAAAATAACTTATCTGGGATGTGGGTTATGAGAATGGGAATATATATCATTTTCACTAGAATATATAAGAAAAAATCTATATCAAAACTAATGGATATGGTAATTATATTTCAAAAAATAGTAGGATATTAGTAAAATTTAATTAATTTTAAATTTATCAATATTTTTCGTAATAAAAAAGTACTAATTATCTATTATTAATTTTTAAAAAATGTCATGTGAAATAAATTAGACAATATAACTCCAATCCATACCATACAAGGATAACCTTATCATTGGTGTTAATTTTAGGGAATGGTATAGGCACTTACACATTATACTACACTGTGAATGAAAAGTATATGTGTTGGAGGACCCGGTTTTTGAGTTCCTTACCAAATAGGTAAGTGAGGAAAAAGTATCTCTCTCTGTAAAACATGTGGATGACATAATGGATATCCAATTCTTCAAGATATCCTTCATGTATAAGGATATTTTAAATAAATATTAGAATATGTATGCATATAACATCATTTATCACCTTTGGGGTCTCTATCAAAAGAAGCTGAGATTAGAGGGATATAATATCTCAAATTCACTATTCACATGAAATATTGGAGAGTCAGTTCCATCTAGGACACATGTAGTCAATATTATTGGATACATCGAGTGCCTAGACATCTTGTGTTTTAAGATCCTTGATGAGCCGCACACCGATCTTATTCTTTCCTCACTACCTAAAAACTTCTCCAGTTATATTATGAATTATAATATGAGAAATAACAAGAGTAAACATTTTGAACTTCTTAGCATTATTCACCAAGTCGATAAAGACATGGTTCATGACAAACCCATAGTTCTTATGGTGAATAAGAAGAGGATTGAAAAAAAGGGGACAAGGACTCATTCCATGTACAAGGATCTAGAGCACTGTCCCTCCAAGAAGAAAAATATCCAGAGGCAAGGAAAGGAATAATATGTGGTATGTTTTCAATGTGGAAATCATGACCAATGGAAGAGGAATTTCACCCATCCAAATAAGTAAGGGGATGCTTTGAGTGAATTTTTTATTCAGTGTAATGTTTCAATATCTTTAATTTGGGTATTAGATATTTTCTACGGTGCTCACATTGGTATCCAAATACAGGAACCAAGTAAATTTCAGAATATTGATAGAGATGAGGTGGATATATGGGCTACCAATGGAGTGAGGATGACAAATCTAACCATTGGATACTACCTTTTAATATTAACAATGAGATTTATTTTGGTTGTAAAGAATTATTATTATGTTCTTAGTATTATTAAAAAAATTATTTCAATTTCTTATTTAGACATGGATGGATTTGTTTTCATATTTGGAAATAAGGGTTTCTAATTTTATAAAAATAGAATATGTTATGGTATGAAACAATTGAATAATGGTCTTTATGTATTAAATTATGAAAACAAAATTCTAGTAATTGATAATGAAACAAATATGTGTGTCTCATTTAACACCCAGTCATGGCATCACAGTCATGGTCACATAAATAAGGAGAGTTTGAAAATTCTCCATCAAGATGGTTACATAGAATCTTTTAAGATTAAACTACTTGAAAGATTTCACACTTGTTTATAAGGAAATATGACCAAACCTCTATTTAGTGGTCAAGATAAAAGGTCCATATAGATTATATAATTGGTATATATTGATGTGTGTGGAACTTTTCATGTAAAATCTAGAGGCATATTCTCATACTTTATTAATTTTATTGATGACTTGGGAAGGTATGGATATATCTACTTAATGAGGTATAAGTTTGAATCATTTGAGAAGTTCAAAGAGTTCAAGAATGAAGTTGAGAATCATCTTTCTAATAAGATAAATAAACTCTAATCAGATCAAGGTGGAGAGTATCTTAACTAATAATTTAGTGATTTTTTATAGAAGTATGAGATTTTATCTTAACTCACTCCACCTTATACACCACAGTGGAATAGTGTTAGTGAAAAGAGGAACTGTACCCTTCTGGAAATAGTAAGGTCAATGATGAGTCACACAATCCTTCCATCATCCTTTTGGGGATATATATTATAGAATACATCATACTTACTAAATCAAGTACCAATTAAAGTGGGAAAAGGTATTCCCTTTGAGTTATAGAGTGGAAAAAACTTGTTTTTTCACATGTTAGTGCATGGGGTTGTGAGGAATTTGTTAAGGTCATCTCAATAAAAAAACTATCACCCTAAGGAAAACGTGTATCTTTATATAGTATCCCAAGGAAAAATGGGATATTATCTATAAAACACTTTAAATAAGAAAGTAACCATCATAAGACACAATTTATTTCTTTAGAGGGAGAAAATCCTCAAGGAGGATAGTGTGAGAAAGATTGAATTTGATGAAGTTGATACTAAAAATACAAAAGAGTTGATACCAGAATAGATTCCATGAGTCCCCATGGAAGAAGTTGTTCCTGAAACACAAGTACCAGATAAGATTACTAGAGATGTAAGAGGACCAGAGAGATATGGTTTTCTAGTCACTGATGATGGTGACTCATTATTGGTTGAAAATATTGATCCTATATCCTATAAGAAGGCAATATAAATCTAAGAAGCTATAATATGACAAGAATCCATGAATTCTGATATAGATTCCATATATCAAAACCAAGTTTGGGTTCTAATTGATATTCCATTTGATATAGACCCCATTGGGTATAAATGGGCCGTAAAGATAAAGATAGACATAGAAGGTAAAGTAAATACCTATAAAGTAAAAAATGGATACATGGTTTAAAACACATTAAGGAATTGAATATAATAAAACTTTTTCTCCAGTTTCCATGTTTAAATCCATCAGAATTTTAATTGTCATAGTAACTTTCCGTGACTATGATATTTTTAAAATGGATGTAAAAACTACTTTCCTTAATGATAACCTTTAAGAGGATGTGTATATGACACAACTAAAAGGGTTTTTGACTCTATTCAACATGAAAAATGCATTAAAGTTGTTGATATCCATCTATAGATTAAAGAAAGCATCCAAGTCATGGAACATTTGATTGAATTAAGCCAGAAAGGATTTGGTTTCATTAATAATGAATGTGAGCCATGTGTTTACAATTAGTTTAGTGGGAGTATAATTGTTTTCATATTTTTATATGTTTATGACATATTACTAATTGGAAATGATATACCATCCTTACAAGAGGTTAAGGAATGGTTGAGCAAGTGATTATCCATGAAGTAATTAGGTGAAACAACCTACATTATAGGGATCACGATCATGCATGATAGCTATAGGAGGCTTCCTAGACTAAGTCAAGTTGTATACATTGACCAGATACTAAAGGGGTTTAGCATGGAACAATCCAAGAATGGATTGGTTGTAGTGTAACATGGTATACATCTTTCTAATAAAATGTGTCCTCAGACACAAGAGGAAAGAGATAGAATAAGTAAGTTACCATAATCTTCTATAATAGGATCTATCATGCATGCCATGTGATTTATATGGAATGATATTTCCTATGATTGGATAATGGTAGGAAGATATCAAGAAGATATAGTGAACAACATTGGATTATTGTTAAGGCTATCCTTAAGTATCCGAGATGATCTAAGGATATGTTCCTGGTGTATGGAAAAGATGAAGAGATAATCATAATGGTTTATATAGATGGTAAATTTTAGATAGAACAAAATTATATAAATTCATTTTATAGATATATCTTTTGTCTCAATGGAGGATCTGTGATCTTCAAAGTATCCAGTTTTTGCCGATTTTATAGTGGAGTCAAAGTATATTATGGATTTCGATGTAGAGAAGGCATCAGTTTATATTTAGAACTTTTTCCAAGAGATTTATGTGATGCCTATCATTAAGTATCACACAATATTTTATTATTATAACACTACAATGGTGGATCTATCTAAAGAGACAAGGTCACACAAAAGAAAAAATCACATAATTCAGAAGTTTTATATTCTGAGGAATTTTTCTCAATGAGGTAAAGTTATGATAAGAAAAGTATCCATGGAGGAAAACATGGTAGATACCTTTTCTAAGGATTTATATCAGTATATGAATAAGTATCATGTGAGAGATAGAGGATTTAAAGTTATTGTTAGTTATATATAGTGAAAGTGGGAGTTTGTTGAGTTGGTTCCCTAGAACTGAATTTCTTAGTACTTGGTTACATGTTTTTAATTATTAAAGATGTTTATTATCACATAATGATTGTTACTTTTCATGAATAATTTATATAATAATATCATAATAATACATGTCACACTAAAAGGTCATAGAATCTCCCCACTATGATGAGAATATAGAGGTTCCATGATAATATTCTTGAATATTGTTCTATGGATGGATGATATTGTCTGATTGGATACAAATGATATAGGCTATCCATGGTTGGAGTCTTATAAGACATTAAGACATATTCTGATGGTGTACACCCTTGATAATATCTAAGATATGAGGTTATGAGTATATACCCATTAATAGGAAATCCATATTTCCATGTGTCATCAGATTTCCCATTTTTGAATGTTTTTATTGATTATTAAATTTTAGGGTAATAATTAATGGATATCATTACTCCTATAATTTGAGGTATTTATGAAAACCATGATGAAATATGCTCATGGTAATGTAGGATGCATTGGATATTTCATGAGTGATATTGCATTAATTGATAATGTGAGAAAATATTTATCCATTAAATCCCTTGATGAAAGTTGGATTTTTAGGCCCCTTAATAAAATGTAATTGCATAAAAAATCCATGGCCACATTTTTTTATGGGTGAGTTCATTTTTTGAAAGCTAAAGAAAGAGAAATAGAGCATATAGGTTTATGGAACCGAAATGAAGCCTTATTGATTTGGTATATCGTGATAAAGGGATTATATTAAATATAAGCATTAGTAAAAGATTGAATATTATTTTGACATTAAATTATTTCTACATGGGTTCCTTATCATGTTTCTAGATGATAACCTTTTACTTTAGGCAATCATTCCTAATTACACTAAGAAATATTTATAGAGGATAACACACTAAGTATATTCCCAATATCAATTAAATTCATGTATGGAATTTAAAAAATTAGAATAAATAATATTTATTTAGTTTTGGTTGATCAAAAAAATTTATTGAAAATTTATTTGAAATAATAAGTGAGTTAAATAATAATATAAATATTTGTTTTTTCTGGTTTGGTGAATATAATATTTATTATAGAACAATTTAGTGACATTTATTTATTAAATTGTCATTATTTAAGGATCGATAAATATCAATGAAGGAATGAAGACAAAGCTTAATCATCTGATTAAATGTGGTATAAATGATATTTATTTGTATTCTTAATGTTTTTCACATGTCAAGTGATTAATAATAATAATAGTATTGTACATGAGGTCAAATAATAATTATTAGGTTTGAAAGGGGTTTGTGTGCGGTTTGTAAACCCTAAAATCTCCATAATAAATATCTAATTATATAACTTTATATAATTAATCTTGGTGTGAGAAACATATAGAGAGATAATATCTTAATACCTAGAGAGACATCTAGAGATATAGGGTGAATTGTCTCTTCCCCCTCTTTCAATCCATCAATAGAACAGTAAGAGTTCTTTCTCTTTCAAGAAGAATTCTAAAGCGATCAACCACGAACAATGATAGTGATAAGGATCGACCGTGCTAGAACTAAAAAATTATACTATGACATTTATAGATTTTATTTCACATGTGTATCACCTATAGAGATATTTTTCACTTTGATCCTGTAGCACAATGATGGTACTATGAGATTTCGTCCACCAAATCATCAGTGAAAGAGGAATTAAAAATTAAGGTAATTATATATCTATTCATAAATTAATTATAAATTATATGTTTAGATCCTTTTATTATGGTTCCAAAATTTTAGTCTCGAAGATTAATCTATGGTTTTCATTGTACATTACATTTTAATCTTGTGAGGCAATAATTACATTTAAATTAAGATTAAAATATATGTTTTTTATACCATCAAAAGACACTTCTGTTGTGCTTGTAACCTTCAGTAATTTATTCTAGAGATAATACAATATTAAATATGAATTAATTTATCCCAAATAAAAAAAATATTGGATAAATTGGAAAATATACATGAGATTGATTAATCTATCTCAGATAAATGTGATATAAATCTCATCACCACATATATAAAAATTTATTCTATTATTTTAAAAATATTTATGAGAAAGATTAATCGATCATAGATAAAAAAATGTTCTCCCAAAAAATTATATGGGATGTTAAAAAATATATTCCAAATAATAATAACAGTAACACCATTTTCTATAAATGCATTTGGGATAGATTTTCAATTATTTGAGATGGAAAAATACTATCCTAAATGCATAATTTTCTTAAAATGTTTTGAGATGTTTCAATGTTTCTCTCCATGTGTTGAGTGAAATAGACACTATTTTTGAATTTAAGAGATTGGTATCCACTTATAATAGGTATCTATTATTTTTTAATTTTTATAGAAATTTCTAAATCATAAGAAAAGTTCTAGTGGCTCTTTGAGTGTCTAAATTCTTCTTTTTCTCATGATCCGCCAAATGTTTGATGGGATCCTCATGTTTTTTCTTAACCACCTTTGAAAGAACATCATTATAAATCCAATTATCATATGAATTGGAATATTCCTTTATCATAAATTTTATTTGTAACCACATGAGACAAGTTTTGGTTGTGCGTCCAGAATTTCTACACCATCCACAAGTTTCCTCAAGATCACCATTGATGATTGAAACTTTATCTTAATCTTTAGACTTCTATGATTTCCTATTATTCTTAGATTTCACCATTGGAATTTTATACTATTATTTTCTAAATTAATATCCAAAGAAACAACACCATGAGTAATATCCTTATGTCTTTTTTTCCTTCAAGAAATAATCATTTTTATAAGATTCCAAGGGTTTCTCTCCTCTATTTTAATTATACTCAGTAACAATGTCCTTTATTTTTAATAAGTATTTTTATGGAATCTTCTTATAATGGGTGAGTGTCCCCTAGAATCTTTCTCACACACCTTTTGTGGGATATGTTTCCCACTATTCTCCTTGTTCTTCTACTATTCATTATGTGAAACAACAAGGCTTCTAAAATATGATATCTCCTTATTTTCAACCATTTCAACCATGGTTTTCTTTTTTATTGGGATGTATGAATTAGAATCACTCTCACTTTCCTCATAATGTTTCCCATCATTTTTTATTCTCAAAGTATCCTTGATAGTTTCTCCATTAGAAGTATTTTTTTCTTTCTTTTAGAGATCATTTTTTAATAACTAATACAAAAAATTATTTATTCTCTTGTGATTTATAAATAAGATCTTACAGTAATATAAATATGAAAAGTTCACGAAACAAAAAATTCAAAAGTTTAAAATTCATACCATTAGTCACATTGAAATTAGAGTTCTCTAATTCTATAGAATCTTATAAATATTTTTATAAACTCATCATAGCCTCCTTATGTTCACCCCATAATCCTTCGATGATGGATTGGTGAGTCATAAAATTATATTTATATAAATATACTTCATCTTCAATTTGTGATACAAATATATTAATGAATTTCATATCTCATTGAGCCAAATTAAGACTCTAATTAATAATTGAAATTGTAGTGTGACTCATCTTGTTTTCTTGATGCAGATCTATAAACTTTTCAAAAGTAACTATATGCTAATTTTAGTGGTTTTTATTAATTTCATCAAATTATTTTCATTTATTTCATTCCAATTCCTTAATATATTAATGCACATAAAATCTATTTTTATATTATAATAATTATCTTAAAAACTAGTAGAAATATCATTAAAATTACACTTCAAGATGAAAGGGAGTAATAATATTGATGGGCATCAAAAGAATAAATCTTAAGAACAATATATCCCTATATAAAAATCCAATCATGAACTTAACGATAATTTTTAAAATCTTATTGTAAAAGAATATAACAGTGAACATATGCAATGATAAGAAGATAAACTCAAATCCAAAAATATGTTATCAACTTTTCTTTATAAAAACTCATAATCCCCATAGTCATACCTACTATGATACCTCTTGTAAGGTATCATAAGAGTAGGTTTTGCGATCCATGCGGGTATAATAGATCTAATATAACTTATAGGCCCTATAATGGAAGATTCCCAACCACTTAGATTTGGGGGGGGGGGGGTGAATCAATGGTTGAAGTCCAATATTTACTTATTAAATTTTTATCCCTTTCCACACTTTTTTCCCATATTTCTAGTTAGTTCATAGATCATGTGATAATTCAACACAATAACAATGATGACTATGATAGGTAAAGATAGATAAGAAAGTAAATCACATGGAATGAAGATTTCAAGGATCACAACACTATTTCTACTGAGTGGTTATTTTCTTAGTGTACAGTGGTTATTATATCACTTTCCACTTCAATGTATTTTTTTTAATGGTGAATAGAGTTATAGATGGAGTAAGAAGACAGTTTTGAACTCTTATAATAATATTTACAATGGAAATAAATAAAAAAAAGAATATATTTAATATATGTGATTCTTTATTAATAGTTTTATAGTGACTCAGTGTTAATGGATGTTGTGTGCCCAATTATTATATGAAAGAAAATGCTTCTTGGGGAACTATCTTTTTTTTAAAAATCTCACAATGATAATATATTCACATTTTCCTCATAGGGTTTACATACATAATGAGTGATCCTATATGATTACACCCTATCATAGAAGCATAGATGATCCTTTTATAGAAATATTTTATATCTATATACCTTTATTAACTATCCTACTTGATCCATGAGTCCTAAATAGTATAATAATTAACCATGTGTTATATCTATTAAATCTTGAGTAAAATTCATGCATTATACTACTGAGTTGTCCCAATTTAAGTCTATATTTTATCCCTAAAAGATAGGGTATATTAGATTATGATATTCTAGAATTAACCTGATCTAAAAGTAAGGGTAATTAGGTGAAATATAGATTATTAAGGTGTGATATGTCCCTTCACGACATATAATTTAGTCAAAATTAGATCAATTTTTTGGCTAAAATATCTCCTCATATATACAAAACATACTCTTCTATTATGGTGTAATTATGAGAATTGGAGTGTGGTCATTATATCTCTTTATGTATGGAAAAACATGTTGTGACATGACTATAGGACTTACAGAGGAATTACTCCAGCTTCTTATTCTAGAGAGACATAGAAATATCATGGAATAACTCACTTTGACATGAACCATCATCTTGTGGTGTGGTGAACTGACTTGGGTCCTGACATCCTTTGACTCCTTGAAGAAAACCACACCAAACTTTCAGTACTCTATATTGATATATGAGGTTAATCCCATGAACCTCAGAGAAAACTCTTCATGATGAAACACCAAGAAAATATAATTTGTTTCAATATAATAATAAATTCTTCTTCTACTTCAATCACTTATTTCATGAGAAACAACTCATTTCTTTATGATGCATTAGTTAAATTATTCAACTGATTCTTTTAGATCCAAATCATGGTGCAACAGAGATCCATTACACTATGATTACTTCCAACATGTTTCTCCAATGAATTCATTTATGAATAAGACTCAACATTTTATATAATATTCTCTAATATACAAAATATATTAAAAACATTAATATTATTCCATTAAGTCTTCTCAAACCAAATATTAAATCATAAGCCTCATTCTTCTATCTATTTTTTCATCATCTATGTGAAAGGAATATGATACAAAAAACATCATACCAATCACTCAGATATCTCCACAAGATTATCCATAGTAAACAATTATAAAACACACACACATATATATATGAAGTATTCTATAAAGTTATGAACTTATCACATAGGGTATAATACATAGAAAACTTCATTTAGAGGTCTATGCCACCACACTATTTGTTTGGATAGTGTTTGTGATATATCTCCATCCCTTGGTGAGTAAGAGTTCTTATGAAAAATGGAAACTCCATTGATCATCACAAGTAGTCACAAAGTCCATATTTTTCTTTATAATCAATGTGAATCTCTAATACTACAAAAAAATTTCATGACCTAGTCAAGAAATATGATTTAAAAAGAATTTTCTTCCAAAATAGCTCCATATACTCATTTATGACCTCCTCCATGAGACAATCAAGGAATATGATAAACTCCACCATCTTTTTGATTTGTATTGATAATTTATAATATCATTTTATATTTATCACATAAAGTATTTTGGAAAATGAATGATATTTTTCCTATGATAGATCACTTCATCTCATCATGATGATCTCCCATAATTTCCATCTTCTTTTAAAAATAAAACATGACATATATTTCTTCATGATAAGTAGAAGAACATCAATCTATTTGAGAGTAAAATTATCCTCAATTCATTCCAAATCTATTTAAAATATAACATGTTTTATCATATAAAATCCTTAGTCATTGAAAATACTTTTCATATTGACAAAAAATCCAACATGATATAATAATACATGCATGGTATTCATCATTATGGAAAGCATGGGAACATCAGTGGTAGACCCCAAATAAATTTTAAGGTTTTTTAAGTAGGATATATCCACTATTAAATGAGGAAGATATAGATGAGGATTTGGAAAATTTTGGAAGGATATTATATTTTATACAGGAGTATTAAATTGTAGAAAACATCAGACACCCTGGATACTATAGTTTTAGGTTCTTATTCTTCCATACAAAGAGTTACTAGAACTATTTGAACAAGTCAAGGGCAGAGGAAAAGATTTATATATATAGACATGAATTTTTTTCTTGAATTTTTTTTATTTTTATCTTATTTTATTTTTATATTACTTATTTGGATGATTCTTATTTGAAGTATGTGTTCCATTATTTCTCAAGTTTTAGTTATTTTATTATAAACACCCTTCTATGATGCATTGATCATTAATTACTGATGAATAATCAACTATGAGTTGCTAAATTCATATAAAATAGTGATATTGATCGAAAATCATGTGTATGGCATGTTTTAAATTCTTCTTCACTCATGAATTATTATTATTAAATAGTATTCTATTGTAATGAAACTTTTTTATATCTCAGTGATCAATAAATCATCAAGATATATATTTATTAATCAATTAAGCCTAACACGGTATAGGTAATTATTTATTGAGAGTGAATTGTATTATTCTTTTGTTTTTTTATTTGGACTAAATGAAATTTAATTATTTTTATTCTTATGATGATTAAGAGTTGGTATGTTGAATTATAATTGATTGAAATTATTACATAGATTTCAATTACTTTTATAATTATGAAACTATTAATTTTATCAATCTTATGAGTGATGTTGAATTGATTTCATTAAATAAAAATTATCCTTGGAAGTTGATTCACTTATCGTCATTATCTTTCTTTCTTTTTATCAAATTAACTTACTAATTTAGTTTAGTTTGGTTTCATTTATATTTTAATTAATAATTATAATTTTTTAAGGATATAAAAATTAGTTTGAAATTAATAATTGGGATTCCTAATTCTCTATGAGATCAAACTCATACTTATAATATACCATGCCATTGTAGTTAATGTTGGTTTGATAAACATAAAATAAAAAAAATGTCTACAATGAGAAGAAATGATGATCATGGGTGTTTAGAGTCTTAGTTGAAAATGATGAAAGTCCTTTGTAATGGATAAACTACATGAGGTTATATCCTGGAAGCACTTCAAGAAAATATTTACTCAACAATTTAATCTTGAAATGAAAAATCTCTAAAATAAAAGGGAGTAATTATTTCTCTAACAGGTTAATTAGGAAATAATAATATATTCAACCCAATATAATTTTTCAAGATAATATAATTTGAGTTAGAGATTTTTATGAATAACTTTTTGAAATATATAAATTCTATAATGAATATCCACCCTGTCATTAGATCATGGGTAATTATTTCCTACTATAATTCTTATATAGAAGTGTCTGATAAGGTGTTTATGGTGGATACATACCTAATATTACTATCTATAATGTCCAGTGGTTCTTTTTTCACATTTCATTAGTGAAGGTGTATTATTTGGGAAAAAGAGTAAGAGTGATAAGTTCATATAGGTTAGTAGTGGCAATGCCAGGTGGAAATATTAGTTTTCTTCTTCATCTCCTACTAAGAATAGATCTCTCAAATTTTACTAGTGTTATAATCTAAGAACTTTAATCCCTCAATCCAGGAGTACCTAGAATCTTTTAATTTATGTGGCTGTTTGGGTCATCTTCAAATTTTTTTCAAGATGAACTCTTAATATAATAGTGGGTCTAGTTTTATAGTTCCAAATAGATCCCAATTATAATTAGAGGATTTTAAATTAGTATGTCAGAATTATTAAGAACAAATAAGGGGTGAAACTTATTATATGAAAGTTTAGATGAGAAAATGAGCCTTAGTTTAGTGGGAGATATCAGATACAACCTGAATTTGGGCAGTTATTCATAGTAGAGCATGTTCTAGCTAAGTTTGAAGGTATACCAACCATAGTTTAAAGTCACATTCTCATTTTATCTTATATGATTATTGATTTATTTTATATATGTTTTTCTCAATCCTTTATTTATATGATAGTGGTGGATTTATTAAATATTTAGTCTTAACATACTCCATATGTTATGGGGATCTCTACTACTCTAGGGGATAAGAAGGATATGGGTTTCAGATGTCCTTCATACTTAATAAAAATCATTAATATGAAAATTTATTGGGATTTCATTGTCCTTGACATGATTTTTTTTCATATTTTATGAATGGATTAGTTGATTATTTTTAGGGTTTACATTGATTTTTATCACTAAATAGTGACCTTTTTTTTTCACTAAGTGAATTTCCTTTCAATTTCAAGATGAATGGGATCCTATGTGAGGTCTAAATGGACCAACTATTTTAAAAGTTGGTGAATTTTATGGCTACTTATCTTATCTTCTTATATAATTGATGATGTTAAAGATTCAAATTGATGATATTTAGGGTAAAGGATTGATTGTTTTATTATTTCCTAGTGTATAGTTTCTTTATTATGTACAAAGAAGGTCATTGGGGTATGTACTTTTATGTTTATTATCAGAAACTTAATCATGTAACTATAATGATTAACAATCCTATACCCCATGTAAATGACAATTTGATAAATTGAATAGGAAAATATGGTTCTTGAAGATTAATCTCAAATCTAGGTTCCATTAGTTAAGGTTTTTGGATGCAATACATTCTTAAAATTTCTTTCTAAAGTAGGAATGTATATTGAAAATATCTATTGATGTCATTTTTTATGAAAAATGTTCTAGTGGTTTTCATGAATCAAATTAACTGAATATTTATTAGATATCTAAATATTTTTTTATATTTTTAGAAGAAATTATTGTGTATTTAAAATAAAATAATGATCATGCGCATCATTTATAGATCATATTGGAGATTCTTAGAGATAAAAAACCTGTTTTATAAAATGTTTAAGTGCCATTTTCAAGTTTAGGAAATGAAATTTTTAAGAATTTTTGTTTCTAAACATGAAATATTAGTTGATCCTAAGAAGATTAATGTTTTCATGTCCTTAGATACTCCAAATAAATTTTTTATGATATTAATATTCCATTATTTTTAAAGGTATTATTGGTGGTTTTTGAAATAATTCTCAAATTTAGTTTCAAATTTTATCAATCATACCCATAAGTGGGTGATGTTTATTTAGAGTCCTGAATGCTAGAAGAATTTTGATAAGCTTAAATAAAGGTTAATGAAAAATTGTAATATGTCCATTCTTAAATCTAGTAAAGGATATGTTTTTTATTATGGTACTTGAAGTTTAGGTTTAAGTATCATCCTTTTAATATCCCCAGATTCTAAACGAACACTATGTTCGATAGTGTATATAATACACAACATTGAGTTTAAACGAACCATGAAATATTATAATTTAAATATTATAGTTATAAAGAAGTAATTAAATTAGAGGATATGAATATGATTAAATTAATTATGATATATATATATATATAAAGTTCCTACATAATAAAAATATTTTGATTAATTATTAGGAAATAAGCACTCATATTTTCAATAAAGTCATTATATTCTTTAAAAATATTTTTTCCTCAAAAATGGATTTTATTAATTTTTATGACCAAATATATAATTAATTTCTACCAATTATAGAAAATTTATTTGAAAAAATAAACTTAATTTATAAATCATCGTGTAAAATTTTTCTTAGAGTGATTTTTTTGATAATTTTCAAAGAAGATTGATTTTATGATGAATAGTGAAAAATTATGATTTTTATTGAAAACTATCTTTTCATTTCAAGCATTAAAAATTTTAAATTTTTTTAAATAGTTTTAAAAGTAAAATTAGTTAATGTATAATCCAATTAACTTCATTAAAATAAATCTTTTGTTAGATTTTAGTATAGAAACGTTTTATACTTTAGAAAACATTTTTTTAGGAAAACCGATTTTCCTCACATTTTACGAGTTTAAATTTAAATTAAATTCCACCACTCTTATGAATTGAAAATTGAAAAATGGATTCCATATTTGGAATTAGGAAGTTATTTTTTTAAAATAGGATCCTTTTATTTTTAGTCATTATGAATAGTAACCATGATAAATATTTTCACCTCAATAAAGGTAAAATATGTTATTTAGTGTAAAAAATAATGTGAAAGGAATTAAAATTCATTAAAAATTTTGAATCAATTCCATTTAATGAGGTTATTTCATCTATAATCGTAAAAAATTTAAAAATATGCCCTTTTTCTATTTTGTTTTGATTTTGACCTTTATAATATTTAAGTAAAAGATAAAGTAAAAAATATCACTTTCTTGATTTTAATATCTATAATATTTTTGATAGGGATAAAACAAATTATGTTCCTTTATAAATAGTTATTTTAAATATTAATGAATTATTTTTATCATGGTAATTTATTTTTATTTTTTAGTGATGAAATAATTATCTTAAATGCTTATGTAATACCGACATAATGCTTATGCAAGGAGTAAAAAAAAACAAATTAAATGATTGTAAAAACTGTAGAAGTAATATTTCTCAAATAATTTAAAGTGTTATATGAATTTTTAACATATATATAACATATTATATATGTTTTAAAGTTTTATATTCGAATTACATTTATTTTATGTTTTTTTCAATATTAGATTATGTGAATAATTTTTAAAATGATATTAATAGTATTTTATATTAAATATATTTTATTAAATTATTTCAAAATCATAAAAATATTGAAATTGTAAAATTATGATGATAAATGGTCAAAAATTTCATCCTCTATCCATTTATGATCCAAATTTTACCTTAAGTAAAATCATGACCAATTAATGTTGAAATATTCATTACCATAGGTTAAGGTTAAAATTGGGTAGTTTCCAGAAAATGAACCAGGATTCCATAAAACCTGACACCCAACCTAGCCCATGGAATGTCCCAATGGGAATTAATAATACTAATGGGATGGAAGCTAGTCCCATGGAGTAAATAGACTCTTTTGGTAATAGTTTTTCCCATTTTAACAATAATTAGCATCATTGAAAAATCTAAAAAACATCATGACCAACATCCATAACATGTAAAAAAAAAAGGAAAAAACCAAAAGCATACATTAAAAAAATTACATTTATAAATGGAGATAAAATAACAAAAAAAGGAATGGGTTTAACTGGATAAAAAAACCACCTTATGACATGTGGGTTGATACCCACCATGCCATAACCATTAACACCATCCATAAAAGACACTAATAAGAATAACCACCACCACCGCCATAGAATGCCTTGACTTTACCCAAATCATATTAAACAAGGTCTACATACACTTTTGGGTGTATCTATGGGGTGATATCACTCTCACAATAGGATATCACAAATATATTCCATGTAATGACATTAAGATATAAAATAACATCCAATTTTTTAAAGGAATAAATTAGACAGTTCAAATTGAGGAAAAGTTTTATTTTGAAAAGGAAAGTGATCAACAAACATATTGCTAAAATAGTTAAAAATATAGTTTTATAAATATGTCCAATCCCAAAAATACTGGTCAATAGGGTCATAGGATCCTTATACTATCAATGATTGGACCATAAAATCATTTCTCATGCACATGCCTCTAGAGAGGATGAATCCAACATTTTTGTGGTCCCAAAATCATCATCACATTGTTTAGTTAGTGTTGTTGTATAATTTTATTAGGGATCCTGGGTCATTTCCCTACCAACTTAACTAACATACTTGTAATTAGAAACCCATGTTGGTAACCAGGATTCTTAAGTGATTTATCCCATTTTATACATCATACAAAACCCCTTCTTATATCATAAATCCATTTTTCACAAACGACACATAAAAGAACTAACCCTTCACAAAGGGGTAAATCATTTATATGAATTACACTCACACCAAAAACTTTGAAAATAATATTTTTCACACACACTTTCAATTTAGAAACACTTTTGTAAACATATAAAATAATATTAAAATCATTAAGTAATGGAAAAGCACAGAACCACATACATTTCACTTGAAATCACCCAAATATGGATGAAAACTGCAAGAAAAACCAAGGGAAGATCCTAATAAAGAAATAACACACCGAAAAAATAAATATCCAACCTAAATAAATAATATTAAACCCATTTTAGGTAAAAAAACAGATGGAAAAGTGAGTACCCAAGAAGGAACATATGAGAGATCAATAGAAGGGAGGAGTAGAAGAGATTAGGGACTTACTTGAAGTAATCTTGAAGAACCAAGATAAAATACACCTAAAAACTGATCCAAGGAGTGTAAGAGTAGGAGGGTTGGCCTAGGGATGGTGGAGGTAAAATGGGTAAAATGAGAGGTGTAAGATGGTAAAAATTTATGGGGGGGGGGTATAATTAGAAATTCAATTTTTTTAAGAATCTGGAAGACTACACGGTTTGGCCACACGATCTTCTAGACCATGTGCCAACTGTGCAACACCTCTATCTAAGAGGAGGGGGTGTACACATGATTTTATTGGGATGATATCACACCCATGTTCCTATCCTTCTGTCTTGAACAATTCCACTATATGGGCCATATAATTTACACTGGGGTTGGTGCACAGTTTCCCCTAACCGCATGTCAACCATAAAGCACCTTTTGTCTACATAAAAATAACCATTTTCTCTAAAAAATGCTTGATAAAGATACAAAACATAAGTAAGAACAAAAATAAGTGAGAAAATACCTCAAAGGAAGACCATGAGTGTGAAAATTTTCCATATGAACAAAAAATTCCTAACTTATAAAGTTAATCCACTAACTGATTAGGGAATAAGTGAGGGTACAATTCCTCCACCAAATAATTTAATTCTCACATATCATTCTCATCATTTCCATTCTCCGAAAGGACCAGAACTAATAGTATAAACATTCCCTAAAGAACATTCACCTAGGAATCCACAATCTGACATACCTTGGTGTAACCTTCCCGTGGTTCCCGATTTGGTGATAACCCAAAGAAGGAGCTACCTTTAAAAACCCCAGATCACCTACCAAGAACTCAAAAACTTGATGATAATGTGCCTAATATGACATATAATGACTCTAAGTTGTCAATAAATACTGTTATATTATCTTCAATATGTCAGTTATCTACTAAATAGGTTTTGGTCCCAACAAAGAAGCCTCACTCACTTTTGTCCAACATAGAGGGGACTGACATGGTCGACCATAAAGCATTTCAAAGGAAGACATCATGATCGAGTATTAGTAACTCTTATTGTAAGAAAATACCACCATCCCAAGATGGTTATCCCATACTCCACTAAATTTCAACACGCATTCATGGTGCACATCTTCCATAATATGATTCACCCATTTTTTTTGACCTTCCATTTGAGGATGATATTCTATATTGATATTTAATTATAACCCCATTATCTTTTAAAGGATGTACTAGAATAGAGAGGTAAAATGGGGGATCCTGTTCAAAATAATGGTCGACAAAAAACTATACGACCTCATGATTTTCTAGATATACAACCTACCCAATTCCCTCAATTTTTTTGAATCCTTTATCAAAATGAAATGGAGGATTTTGTCAAATGATCAATAAACACATAAATCATGTTCCTTTCCTAGGGTGTATGAGGCAACCCAATGATGAAATCCTTGGGGACCTCATTCCACTTCTAGGTAGGAATGGGAACTAGCTGTAGAAAACCTAAAGGCTTATTGTGTTCGACTTAAAGCTGTTAGAAAATGTAACAACGAGATATAAAATCCTCTATTCCACACTTCATACATTGACACTAGAATCGGTAATGAACATCATAAAACATCTTGGTGGCACTAAGATGAATAGAACATTGGGACTGGTGATTATTGTACACCACCACATTTCATAGAGATAAAGGCACAACAAATGTATGCTGAAGTAAATAATTCCCTCAAGAGACATCGACCATTCATTAGGCACAACCCCAATATTTATAAATAGTATAGAGAATTGACATAGTTCATATTTAGAATATTATTCCCAAATTAGTTTAAGAAGGGAGGGTGTCAACTAAACACTATCCAAGAACATGTCCCCAATATGCTCATTGGCATCTAGATGCATCCAAGTTAAAAGTACCATCAGATTCCACTAATCACAGTAATCCTTTAGAGCCTGAGTCGATATTATCCTACTTAAGGAATCAGACACCACATACCATTTTCCCAGGGTATAGATAATATCAAAGTTGAATCCCTAATGTAACTTTATTCATCATCACTACCTCAGATTCATATCCTTATGGGAGAAAATATAGGCTAAGATTTTGTGATTCGAGCAGACTATACATTTCTTCTCAAAAATATTGTGATACCTTGAATTCTGAGGATATATAACCACTGTCATATCGAGATTGTGGGTTGGGTAATTTCTATCATGTGGTTAGAGTTAGAAAGAACCATACACTACCACATGGTCACCCTACATTAGCACACACCCAAGACCTATACATGAAGTGTCACAATAAACCATGTACCCCTTTCTAGCCTTTAGTAAAATCAAAGTGGGTTAAGTGGTCAACTGCCACTTAATATCATAAAATTATTCTTGGCATTCTAATCTCCACACGTACTTCAACCCTTTCTAGGTGAGAGCTTCCATTTGTGAGGAAAGATGAGAAAATACTCTAAAAAACCGCTTATAATATCCTTCCAATACTAAGAATCTTTTGATCTAAAAAAAATTATTTTACTATTCCCATGAAATCAATACCTTAATTTTCTATGGATCATCTAAAATCCCTTACTTATATATCACATGACCCAAAAATTTAACCTCCCATATCTAGAAACTGTATTTTTAGAATTCCTTAAAATTATGGTGATTCAAAGTGTTCCCAAGGAAATCCTCATTTGCTGAAAATGAACCTATTCTATTCCAAATTAAACCAGGATGTCATCAAAAAAAAACCATGATGAATGTGTTAAGGTATTTATGAAATACCCAATTCATAAGTTCCATGAAAACTACAAGACTTTTTTTTAACCCAAATGGATTACCCAAATATTCGAAGTGGTTATACCTACTTTAGAAAGATGTCTTAAGAACATCGACTTATCTAACCTTAACCTAATGATACCCAAAACACAAGTTGATCTTTGAAAACCACTTTAACCCCTTGAGCTTATTGAAGAGGTCATCGCTATGATATAATGGGTATTTATTTTTTGATAGTGACTCTCTTAAACTTCTTATAATCGATGCACAATCAAATAGATCGATCATCCTTCTTATCAAAAGGCATTGGTGTGGCCCAAAGTGAGACACTTAGGTGAATGAAACCTTTGAATTATAAATTGTACAACTGTATCTTTAATTCTTTCAAGTCGGTGGGGGCCATACAACATGAGGTAAGAGATATAATCTATGTCCCCAACATTAAATCAATGGTAAAATATACATTCCATTATAGAGGTAACTGTGAAATTTCCTCTAGAAATACCATTGGTAACTCATCCACTATGGGAGACAATATATTCTCAAAAACTTTCTCATCATCTTACATAATAAGAGAAAACACATGATAAACCAGGAAACCTAACTCCAGAAGTGAAGGTCTATATCATCTTGACTATAAATCCCATTTACCTTGAAAAAATATAGTACTCCCATCAGGGGCTATGAACATCACCCACTGACAATAAAAATCGATATAATCCTTAAATCATGTAAGATAATCTATTCCTAGGATCATGTTAAAAAGGTGAATTTCTAGAAAAGGGATTTCCCATTCCAAATCAGCCTCTGAAAGGGTAATAACATAGTATATACATCTAAAACCCTATTACTTCTTCTTTCTAATATGTGTAATCAACTCCATTGAATACTACATAAGCTTCATCGAGAGATTCAGTGAATCCAAAAAGTGAGAAGAGATGAATGAATTATAATCACTTGTAAAAAATAAATAAACTTCCAAGGGTAATGTAATAAGAACAGTACCTAAAAATATCATGGGGATATATTTGATTCCATTGGTGTCTGATTCATAGAATGATGTTGCCTCGTCTCTACCTATTCTTGGGAGTGACTACTAAATTTTGGCTCCAACTAAAGCTAAAAATTCCTAGAATAAGATCCAACCTTTCCACCATAAACATAAAATCAAGAACCGATAGATTTGGATGGATTTGACTAATCCATCATTCTATTAGATTATGAAGAGATTGAACCACTTTGAGATGAAGTCACATATCTGTAAAACTACTATCAATAGCCCATGTATCCACACCAATGGTACCACTTGGGTAGATATGATCATGCAGTCCATACATGTAAAGGGGTCCCCCACTGATGACAAACTATAGATCCACCATCGGTAGCTACTAACATGGGTGGTCAGGATGAATACCCAGAGATACTACCAATCCTCTTCTCCTTCCCCCCTTAATTTCTCTTCTTCTCAGATGGGCCAATCCCACTCCAATTCAATGCTATAAGAACCCATGAAAATCCTAAATTACTATCCTTGTCAATCTCTACCATTAGGGATTAATCAACCACCTATGTATATATATTTAATTTAAATATGAAGACTTAATAGCAGATGTCTGGCCATAGACCCATTCAAAACCTCTAATATTTCAACTGTTCATTTTAAACCACCTTAGGAGAAAAACCGACAATCTCTATAAACTGTTTAAAATATTCTAACTCTATATAATCTCCCTGATAGAGATCCAAGAACTCCTAGTACTTTGTGAAGGACAACGTCTCAAGAAAATAATATTCATTAAAATAAACCTTGAAGTCCTTTCTACCCATATATTCTTGTCATCCAACCTGAACCATTAATTCCCACCAACAAAAACTGGTGCCTTAGAACATAAATAAGGAAAATTTCACTTAAATGGACTTAGGAGTCCTGAGGAACCCAAATGTCCTATCAATTTTATCCACCTATCCTTCCACTTCTTGGGGATCCATTCTTTCTTAAAAGGAAGGGGGATTATTCTTGAGAAAGTCCTGGGTCCTATCCTTTTTCAAAAATCATCTTGGTTTTCTTAACTTGAGAAGGTGTAGATCCCATTCCCTAATCTAGAGCTCAGATAGCCCAAAACAGTACCTCCGCTAATATCAGATCAAATGGCATGGGTGGAATCTCTCTAGCCACTTCCCATGGCTCCATGAGAGGTATCCAAGGAGAAATGATACTTCATAATCCAAAAAACATAAAATAAAAACTATAAATACATCATCCCATATAAAAAAACAAATATCATAATTTCAAAATTCTCCACAATTAAAATTAAAAACATGATAATCAGAAACAATAATTTAAACCACTCCACCCTACCTTAGTGTCCATTCCCAATCTATAGCTAGTGAATTACACCTGAATAAGGAGTCAAAAAAAATCCTAAACTTCCCATGTTGGCCCAAGGTTTGTCATGTTGTGTTTTTTCTAGACACCACACTCAAAACTATATCCTTAATCCCCAACAGTCCTAGATCATGTTTATCCATAATTCCCAAACAATATATCCCAAAATAAAGGAAAAACTACCTTCGATACCATTTTTTCATGAATAATCCCAAGATTCCTTACAACTCGACACTTAACTTCACCCGTGGCATGACCCGAAGGGAATTCTCGATCTCTATAGGTTGGAAACTAATGTTTGGGAATCAAGGAACTCCTTTGGGAATGGTTTTTTTCTATGTGAACAATAATTAAAATCAATTAAAAATAAAAATAAAATCAGGAACAACATCCATAATATGTGAAACAAAAAGGAAGGAACCAAAAGAATATGTTAAAAATTTTCATTTATAACCAGAGAAAAAAATAACCAAAAGGGAAGGGTGTCAAATGGATAAAAAAACCTCATTGTGATATGTTGGTCGTCACCCACCATTCCACCAACATCAACACTCCCAAATAATGTTCTAACAATAATATTCACCACCACTTATATGGAAGGCCTTTCCTTTACCTGAATTAGACAGAACAAGGTTTATATACATTGAAGGTTGTATGTGGGTATTGAGCTCACTTTTCTCGTAGGATTCTACCAATAGATTCAATGAAATGAAATTAAGAGAAAAAATAACATTCAAGTTTTAAAAGGAAGAAATTATTCAGTTCAAATTGAAAACAAGTTTTATTTTGAAAAGGAATGTGAGGAAAAAAGAAAATATAAATAAAATAGATAAAAAAAAGTTTAATAGAACCATATAATATTATCTCATCAATAGTCCTCTAGAGAGGATGAATCCAAAGTTTTTATGGTCCTCAAATAATCAGTACATTTTTTAGTTAGTGTTGTATCACAATCCTTCCAAGGATCCTGAGTCAGTTACCTACCGACTCAACTAATGTACTAGTCCTTGGAAACCCATGTAGGTACCCAGGGTTCCCAAGTTATTTTTCCCATTTCCCACATTATACAAAACCCCTATGTGTATCATAAATTCATTTGTCATAAACCACACATGAATGAACGAACCATTCAAAAAGGTGAAAATAACTTCTTTGCATTATACTCACAATAACGCCTTTGAAAACACCATTTTCACCCACACATACAATTTAGAAACACTTTTAGGAAAAAAACAATAATTAATTAATTCCAAAGCATTAAACCACCTACATTTTAGTTAAAATTATTCAAATATGATCATAATAAAAAATCTGAACTAAGATAATATCCTATATAAGAAATAAAAAACCAAAATCATCAATATATAACCCAAATAAATAATATTTAACCCATTTTAGGTCAACAACATTGTTGTAGAATAGAGGACTTAAGAAGGAATAGAGGATAGATCACCATAAGGGAATATGATAAGAGAGAAGGGACTTAATTGAATGAATCTTGAAGATCTAATATTAAATCCACCAAAAAATTGATATAATAAAGTGTGTAAGAGGAGGTGGGGTGTTCATAGGGATGGTGGAGTTTTAATGGGGAAAATGTATGGGGTTAGAGGGTTAAAATCCAAGAGTAGAATATTTCAAAATTCATTTTTTAATAATATGGAAGGCCACACTATCTTACAGATTGTACGCTAACCCCAAGACACCTCTGGCTAAGAGAGTAGGGGAAGGTTTTGGTCACATGGTTTTCCTTTTAGGGGCATATACCCATGCACTTAACTATGTGGTATGGATAGTGCCACTATTTAGGCCATAAGGTTTTCACTAGGTCTAGCTGATTATTTCCCCTAATCATGCACCACCTTATTTTCATAAAAAAATCATTTTTCTTTGAAATTCATAAGAAATCTATACAACACAAGTAAGAAAAAAAAATAAAATAAAAAATAACTCAAGGGGACACCATAGGTGTGACATTAACCAAGGAGTTAAACCAAAATATAAAATTTAAAAATGATATCTAAACCTATCAAAATTTTATTGGATGGTAATATCAAGACCATATCCTACTTATATTAAAATTTATTTCATTTTTTTACTATTTGGTATGAGTTATACACATATTATTTTATAATATTTCATGTATTTCAAAAAACAACATTAATGATATTTTATAATAAATAATATTTTATTAAATGATTTAAAATTCATAAAATCATATATTCATAAACATTAATTATATATGATTGAAAATATAAACCATTGTCCATTTATAGGTTAATTTCCCATTTATAGTAACTTTTTTGGACACTAAAGATTGAGAAACATTGATATCATGATAATTGTGAAAAGGGTTAATGGGGGGGGGGGGGGGGTTAAAACCATGAGATAAGGGTGAAAATCACCTGAACTTATAAATTTTTTATTTTATGATATTATTTCAACACATACTCATCCTAAATCATAATAATATCAATTTAGATTCATTTTTCCCTGAAAATTAATTTATATTAATTTAATACTTTAAAAAATTCCAAGAATGCTTATCCCCTCATTTATAAAAGGAAACCACATCTCTTCTCTTATACACACATAAATAGACATTTGGTTCATTAAATAACTACCTAAATCAATTAATATCATACCTACCCACATTTTAGATATCTTATTTTGAACATAATACCAACCTTATAGGGATTAAGGTGTAAATAAAAGAAGGTTTTCTGATGAGGAGGTATGAATTTTAACTGAATGTTTTAGTTTTATTTCTAATTATACCTCCGTGAAATATTTATCAAACATAATTAAATAATAGAAAATTTATATTAAATATAATGATATTTTTTATGTTATTTTAATAACCAATATCCTTCTCCACTTCCATCAAATGGGAAACAAAACCATTGTTCATGTGTATGACAGTTTACCGCATCACGATCCGATGTAATTCGTTTTCCATCACCGCCTCTCACATATAGTTATAATGATATAGTTAATGTATAAATATGGTATTCATGAAATAATTATAATTATTTAAAGTTAATATATCATCTATTTTCTTACCTTTCTATCCATTAAAGAATGATAACATCATTCGTGTGTACTTGGAGGTTACCACCTCCAAGAAGTGATGTGATTCATTTTTCATAACCACATCACATGGATGATATATATAAGTGTATTTTAAAAAAATATATTATATTTATGTTATGATAATAATTTTTTAAATATAAAATATTACTCACCTTCTTTCAATTATGCTCTTTGAAAAATGGAAACATTAATCATGTGTACGTATGACCCACTGTCTCCATGATTATAACGTATTTAATTTTACATAACAATATTTCATGGTTAGTTTTAAAATTATAATTTATGTATAAAAAATATAATTAGGTAATTATAAATATTCTTGATTTTATTTAATAATTGACTCTTTTACCATAGTCAACCGACTGAATCCATTTTGGAACATATGAGATGAATATCGTCAAAACATGTAATGTGAACTTAATTGATTAAGTAATTAAATATAAAATGATGAAAAATAAAATAAAAGGAATAATAAACATTAAAAATGTTCTTAAAAAATTAAATAATTACCATAATTAAATTATTTTTGAAGATAAATAACATACATGATGAGTCAGACTTGAGGTAAGGGACACTTTACTCCAAAATCCTCGTTTTAAATGTTTTAAAGATTTATTTTCTATGTATTTATTTTATATGTAAATTTTCATAAAATTATTTTATGGATTTATATATATAAACATAAATTAAATATAAATGAAATTTTATATCACTTTTTTACTTTCTTTAAAAAAATTCAAAATGAATCTTTTTATGCATTTTATACGGAATGTTTTGACTTTCTTTACAAAAGGCGAAAATAATTTTCAATTTTAATGTATAAAATATCAAAAACATTTACCACCACCACAAAAATTATTTTATATTTGTATTCCTTTATAATATTTCATGTTTTATTCTTATAAAATCCCACCTTCGCTTTGTTAAGGGCATTTTATTTTTTTTTGAAAATTGGTTTTTAAAGGAAAGTAATATATCAATATCTAGAAATTTGCAACTTATGGGTTTAAAATGATATTTTTATGTGTTTGATGATGGAAATAAAATATTTTATGTGTTTAATTTATTTTATAGTATTATAAATTTATTATAATGATAATTGAGCTCGATATAGTTCATGATGATGGGTGTGACTAATATAGATCAGGATGATGGGTGAGCCTAATATAGCCATCCAATGCATTGGGTAATGATTATGTTATAAAAATAATATATATATATATATACGAAATTTTAGTTGTTTCTTGTACACATATTACCATCTTCTTAATTCTATTCAGTATACCATCTCCTCCCACTATCATTCCCTCCACATTAAACCTCTCCCGCTCATGATTTCCCTCTCCCTATCCTAGGGTTACTAGTGTAAATAAAATCCTCCATCCTTGCCTCCAATTGTTTCTTCATCTTCGACTAAATTATCCTCATCCATTTACCACATTTCTAAGGTTAATAGTGAAAATTGAATCCTCTATCCTCTCCTCTGATTGTTTCTCTATATTCAACCACCTTCTCCTCTTATATTTACCACCGTTTTCGGGTTAATGATGAAAAACTATTCCTCCATCCTCACCTATGATTTTTGATTCATATTCAACCATGTTCTCCTCATCTGTATACCACCACTCTCTCTCTCTCTAATCCATAATATTCCATCTCGGTATTTACCTTGCATTCTCCTTCGATTCACGTCCTGTAAGCTATTCCAGTTTTTCTTCAGCATCAACTGCCATGGAGGATGCCTGTAAACCACTTCACGAAGCCCTTTACCTTCACCAATACCTTCTTTAGAGAGCCTATAGATCCAGATATCTATAACATGTATTTTCTGCTAATATCATGTAAATAACATCCTCTTCCTTTTTTAATATTTTCCTTTACTTACAAATTTTTTATATGTTATTACAATACATTTGTTTTTCAGATTCACAAATTAGGGGATCTATTTCATTATGTTATTCAGTATTTATTCACATATTCATTATTTTGGGAATGTTATTCCAAATTCAATGTTATTCATAATCACTACTTTGATTCTATATTGAATGATTATTAAAATGGTGCTGAATGACCTTACGTGTATTCTTGGATTTAGTTTTCTTTATCACCATCTCATGTTTTTGAATGTAATGGTATCAAATATTCAAGGTAACTATTTTTAAGTATTATTTATATTTCCATTTATATAATGTTTCATTGATTGTTGTTTTGTTTTTCATCAACATTTTTTTGATATATTATTCAGCTAAATCTTCTAGGAAATCAGTATTCCATGCACTTTTTGTTATGTATATTTTTTTCAACTGGTGTTTGTTATCACTATTGTTATTTGTAAAAATGTTTTATCACATTATTAGGGGTTGTTATTTCATTTTCAATTTCATTCAATAAAATTTCATTTTTATGGTTATATTATTTTAACAAATTACCAATAGCATTGTTTCAACTATTGTGATATATATTGTTTCCCATCATTACTTCATTTGATATGCTACCATTCTTTGAGCTTAATATTCTTTGTTGGCTTATATTCTTTGAGGGATTTAACTTTTAGATCTCATGTATTATTTCCCATTCATTTTTATGGTCATAACGAATTTTATTTCTTTTTAAATTCAAAAACTATCAATCCTTGAATTTTGATAACATGTTCTCTTTATGGTGGATACTTTGTATAGATATTAAATTCTCTATAGAATTTCATTATATGTTTGTGTATTTTAATTTAGCTATTTTTTATCCAAAATTTTGTGTTACATTTACCACCCATTGTATATTTGTATATTAGTGTTGTTGTTTCATTATTTGATGCATTTTCTTCCAAATGTGATGTTATTTATGATCTCTACATTGATTCTAGATTACACGAACGTTAAAAAAGTTTCCAATAATCTTTCATGACTTCTTTGACTCAGGTTTCTTTATCACTATATCAAGTTTTTTAATGAAATGGTAACAATGATTCAAGGTAATTATTTCTCACTATTATTTCATTTTTCATTATCATAATATTTCATTTGCTATTTTTATTCTTTATCAATACTTTTTTTATATTATTTATAATCAGTGTTATTTTTTCTTATTAGTTATTTATTAATATTTTTTTTGTCAATAGTGTGAAATATAATTTTCTCACCATTATTTCATCTTTTAGGAAATTGGTGTGTCATGTAATTTTTCTAATGTATATTTGTTTTAACTATTGTTTTTATCACTATTATTATCTTTAAATTTCTTTTCTTGCTCTATCAGGGATCTTATTATATTTTAAATTTTATTAAATACCATTTCATTTTTTCTAGGTTATTTCATATTAACAATTTACAAATAGCATTGTTTCAACTCCTTATATATATATTGTTTCTCGTCATTCCTTCATTGTATATACTATCTTTCTTTGAGCTTAATATTGTTTATTGGATTATATTTTTTACCAAAACAAATTCATATTGTTTCAACTCCTAATATATACTATCTTTGAACTCCTTCTATATACAATCTATCAACTCCTACTATCTTTCTACTCCTGCTATATAGTATATTTCAACTCTTGATATATACTATATTTATTTGAGATTAATATTATTTAAAATCTAGCTATATACTATTTTTTAACTCTTGATATATATATATTGTTTACCCTATAAAATTCATATTTATAAAACTATGATGCTCTTCAGATAGTAGAAAATACTTATCATGATGGTATGCTATATTTATGAACACATACCACATCCAATAGTTTTTTTACTTTAGTATTTCTTAAAATGAATTGTAACATTGTGATGTCATTTTCTATTTGTGCTGATCAAAATTTAAACATGAAATGATATTTCTATTTACAGGTTACCAAACCATATGTTTCACGCATCTAAAATGATCTTCATTGATATTGGAAATGGGGGTTTTTCTTCTTTTAGAGAACTTTTGAAGGGGTTCTCTATATGAGTTTCTTAAACATACAAGGTTTGTTGATGTTCTCATATTATCTCTATTTTTTAATGATTTTAGGCATGTAATTGGATCCAATAAATGGTTTGACTGAGGGAATAGTTATAGGGACTTTCTCAATTTCTTGTGTCATGTTTTACATTTGTTAAGCCTTTCCTAGAAACTCCCAATGGTTCCCTCATCTATAGATAGGTATATAACTGCTTTCCAAAATCCAGCAACCATCTATGTTGTTAGGCCCAATGAATCCTGGAGACTCACATTGGTCAAGAGGATGGGAGGTCAGGATCATCATTTCCTTTTTGGGGGGAATTATTCCCTAATTTGGGACCCTCTTATAGATTTAAGATATGTTCTTGAATATCTTTCTAATATTGATATAAGACTAGTTACCCTAAAAAATGACTATAGGTTAATTATCTTTCATGTTTAAAGGATTAGGGTCTCTTTAGTGGATCCATATGTATGTATAAGAGGTTCTCCATCATTTTTTAGTAATATGAGGATGCTTATGTGTTGAATTCATATATCCAAGTGCTTCAAAAAGTGCTTCCATGAAATGAGGAAGTTCATATTCTTAAGAGGGGACTGAGCCATTATGAGGCATCCTATATATAATTGTTATTATAGGTATCAAAACCCACATAGTTCATTCAACCTGTACAGTTTAATGTCATACAGAAATGACTTATATGGGTGACCTGGGACACCAAATATTCAAGCTCAAATCACAAAGGGATGTCCTACGTATCCCGAGTATAGTTGGAATCAAAGTTTTCATAGTTCATATGGGAATGGATTATATATTGAGGTTATCCTTGTCATTTTAGAGACACATGGTGTGGATGATATGATTATTTCAACTCCCTATTCCCATGTGATCCATGCTCAGTGTGAGAAACATGAGATGGAAAATGATCATTTCATTTCTTTGAATAAGGGACTTAAATGTTTGGATTTCCCTGGATGATCATTATGGATCTCGAACCTTGGGAGTGGTGGCCTACATATCCTAAATATGGAAGGAATTAGAGCCAATATAGTTCCCTTTATACTAGGTATTACACCTGTGGCCGCCCGAATAACCTGGACTTCTTGTATGGAGGGTGTTACATGACCCATTTAACTTGTCCAGCAGACATCACAAGATCTAGATGGTTTGTTCTGAGAGACATCATATAACATAGTTGGATTTCCTAGGAGGTGTCGTATGATCTAGCTGACATGCCTTGGTGTCATTCGTATGAGTTAGTTTAAAACATATGGATGGTGTCACAAGAGTCAGTATGATATGGCTTGAAGGATGTCGTGTATCTTAGATAACATACTACGAGGTCAACGTGAGACCTGAATGACATGTCTAGAGGGAATCATGGGTATCAGTTGTTTTGTCTAGAGGGAATTGTGAGAGTACGATTTTCATGCCCAGGTGCAACTAAATTACTTGACTAACATGAGCAGGTGCCATTATATGAGTCATGTTATGCATCTAAAAGATTTCACAAGTTTGAAGCAATAGGTCCAGAGGGTTTCATGAGACCAAAGTGGTGTGCCCAATAAGACTATATGACTTTCTTTGACATGATAAAAGTTTTTTTCTTGTCCCAAATAACATGTTTAAGGAGCATTGTGAGATCTAGGTGATGCGTCCTAGTACTATTGCATGCCTTTGGATGACTCTGGTGAAGCGCATGAGAACCATCAAACACATATTTCACTTAAGTATTCCCCTTTTAATCTTAGTTGTATCCCTTGTATTGTGAATGCATTAGGTTGTTCAATATCAGTTTATCTTGATTCTTTCATGATCTGGGGGATATATAGTATGTTTTTCCCACACATTTCGAGCAGTCCATCGTGTGATCTATGAATGATCATGTGAAGTACCTTATGTATAGTGCATGATTGCTCTAGATTCTTGCTGGTATATTACGTGATGAAATACTTTTCGGTCCCAAGATTAGATAATCCAAAAAGTTTGATCTAGCCCTAGAGCCTAAGTGTCCAGAGGTTGAGAGTCAAATCGTATAGATTCAAAAACTTTTTCATATTGGGGTGGGTAATTTTTAGGCATCTCCACCTTGATTGTTCACTGGTTTTTGTAGTTTATCTAGTGAAAATACATGCTGGAGTCAGTGAAAGGATCTGGAACCACATGGGTTTGCGAGTCTCTTTCGTGGACTGCTCTGTGGGAATCACATGATTTTCAGTGACTATGAGTCCCTCTCGTCAATGTATTAACTATTGGATTATTTCCAATTATTTGGGACTCATTTTATCATGAGGTCATGTTGATGTACTTCCTTATTGTCATATTTATATATCAAAGGGCCTTTGTGAGATTCAAGTGCCTGTTCAAGGGCATCTACAAGATGTCAGGTGACTTTTCTATAAATCTTGCGAGACCAGACTGCAGACTTCCTATGCACGTCACAAGAATTTTACGGTCGTAATAGCTCTTACCTACTTACTTTTTATCCTTTTTGTTTTATGTGGTGAAGGTTGGGAGTCATGATGGTTTGCATGAGTAATGCCAGGGACATTTAATCTATTTTTTGGTGATGCATCATGTGACTAATATGGGTCATATGGGGGTGCGTGAGAATTTTGTGGACAATTTTATTTGTTTTTCCCTTGGATTTACAAAGCGAGGCGTATGGTCTCCTGAACATACCCAATTATTTTCGTGTGATGAGGTTAAAAAGCCTAAGGGACTTTGTGAGATGATGTGTACATGTCACTAGGGACTCATGGCATCTTGCAGATCACCAGGGGCACACTGCATGTACTTTAGTGACCAAAAGTAGCTCCCACCTCCTCCATTTTTATCCCCTTTATTTTATTTCAAAAAGGCTTGGAGGTCTTTCGAATTTTCTTGGATGATTTCAAGCATAATTACCATTATCATTTATGATAACCAGCATAAACACTATGAAATCTAGGGGATTCCATATTTTGGGGATCCTTTATCCCATTTTGAGAGGATTTTCAAGTTGGATTTCTAGGTGCTTGTCACCAGAAACCCATGTGGCCTAGGGGAACTCATCTGGTTATCACCTATGTGGTTACTGGTTGTCTGGAGCACCTTTGAAAAAGAAGAGGGACTCATTGAAATGGGGGATTGATAAAACACTATTTTATTGAGTATTTTATTGATAATAAATGATATAATTTCCTCACATTGTTCTAAATATATTCATTTATGAAATATTTGGGATTAGATCATTTATTTGAAAATTTGTTGAAAATTCCAGTTTTACCCTTTTAAAATGTACTGTAGTATTTTGACGATAAATATTTTAATATTTATTATTTGAAATTAATATTTTGTAACAGAGTTCCTAACTTAATTTTATACAACTTTTATTCAGGACACTAGAGATAAAGAGTGTATTTGCATGGATTAAATGGTCCATTAAGTTAATGGTGGGATGGACTCGGCATAATTGACATATGTTCTGTATTTGGGCCATATCGTATTCATCCGGGATTGGATTGAGCCCAAATTTTGAGGAAAGCTCTAAGACATGATCTGGAAGAAATAATACTACTATAAGGCCGGCCAATTCACACGTTTTGGAGGTCAACTATGCGGTGCAACTTGGAATAAAATATTTGGCCGAGTTTTTCATTTCACACTTAAAAAGTTATGTTACCCTAGCCCTCACAAACACTATTTAAAGGGGTTTTTAACACTTTTAGAGGGCTGGTAGAGGATTTGGGAAGGTTTGGACGAAAGGGTGTCTCTTGGGATCCCCTCACAACTCTTGGAAGAAGGCTTTGTGAAAACCTCTCTTCCAAAAAGGCTCTCCTCTCCCACCTCCTCTTTGTATTTCCTTTTCTTTCATGTTTGTATCTTGATTTTTTCTTCAAAAAATATTCTGTATTATTCCATTTTCTTCTTCTCTTAATCTTCTTAATTGGTTTGTAATAAATAGTGGATAAGAGACTGGGTTATACCCTTCAATCCTTTGCTTATGCAAAATGTCTCCACGATGACCACACCGCCCATGGAAGAGTAGTTTTTAGTGATCGATCTATCTTATACCCTCTTCATTTAATTATTTTGAATCATTGAGCTACTATAATTAAATTAATATGATCCATGAGTTGTGTTTTTAAATTGTAAGAAACTAAGAAAGAAATTGAACAATTAACACAAAAACACGCGAGGTCGAGATTTTGTGTAAATTGTGAGAGCGCGATCTTAATCGGTAATACAAGACCACACGGGACAAATTTGTAGAGATCAAATATAATATCTAAACACAATTCATCCTCATTTATATAATTGATATGTTCTCTAATTAACCACTTACCATAAGCTAACCTTTGAACAACAATCAAAGTAGGGTGCTGCGATTGCGTGTTCCGAAGCTAGCCTAGGGTTTAAGTAATTCCATCTTTGTGGTTAAGTTAACTTTTGTATGGTTCAAGGGTTAAAAAATTAGGGGATCATAATTAAGTGGATATTGATTTAAATGATAACGATTAATAAGTAAATGAAAAGGTAGATTTATATCGATTACTCCTTTTAAATATTTTTTTAAAAAACATCTTTTTATTGTGTCATTTTAATCGAACTTCATTTTAAAACTAAAAAAATATATTCTTCCAGCAAACTTCTTCTAGATTTATAAAATATAAAAAAACCTCATCCTTTTAAGTAGTTTTTCAATTATAGTCTCTTTTATTTTTAGAATACCTCTGGAAAGTTGTTTTAATTCACTTCCTCCTTTGAGAGACGACCTTGGTCAGCCACTCTGCTGCACCTAAGTACCCCAAAATCACACTAATCATTTGAGGGCGCCCACGACAGTGCTCTTTCAAATTGGCGCTGTTGCCGGGGAGGCAAGTAATTATTTAAACCAATTAGAGGTATTTATTTTATTTTACATTATATTCTCTTCCTCTCTTATTTCTTCCTTCTTTACCCAATCTGTTTTTTTCTTCTTTTTATTTTCTTCTACTTACTTTTGGACCATCAACTCAAACTTATTATTTTTATTTTACTATGGTCCAATTTCTTTCTTTTCATTTTTATTTTATTTATGACACGAACTAATCCCGAAGATCTCTTAGATCTAGACCCTGATATTGAACGTAGACTTAGGGCACGAATCAGACATTCTCAGTCTACGGGAAGTTTCAATATTCAACCAATTGTAGAATAACTCAAATATCAGAACATTGAAATTGGAAGAAATTCAAATTCAACCATAAAACAAGAACCAATGTCTAAAAATAATAGAAATTAACTTAATAGAAACATTTGAGAATTGGATGCATTTGATATTAACAATAAACCAAATTTCATTACATATCCAAATCTTGAATCAAACTCTGAACTAAAATCCGGGTTAATTCACTTACTTCCAAAGTTTCATGGACTCTCTGGTGAGGATCCCAATAAACATTTGAAAGAATTTAATGTGGTTTTATCAACCCTAAAACCTAGAAATGTCTCTGAAGATCAAATCAAACTAAGAGAATTCCCATTCTCATTAGATGGAGCTGCGAAAGACTGGATATATTATTTACAACCCGAAGATGTAACTTGTTGGAATGATTTGAAACGTCTTTTCTTGCAGAGATATTTTCCAGCATCGAGGAACATTTCCATTCATAAGGAGATATTAGGGATCAATAAAGCACAAGAAGAGACAATGTATGAGTATTGGGAGCGATTCAAGAAGTTGTGTGCAAGCTGCCCACATCACCAAATCAGTGAGAAATTACTCATCGAGTACTTCTATGAATGAATCACACCTATGGAGAGGAGCATGGTGGATGTTGTAGCTGGAAGAGCATTGGTGGAAAAGACACCAGTAGCTGAATTTTCATTGATCGAAAAGATGGCCCAAAACTCCCAACAATTTGGTGATAGAGGTATACCACATGTTAGGGGAGTACATCAGGTAAGTCTTTCTTCTCTTGAAAGTCATTTGATTGATACCGAGTTTGAAGAATTGACCACTATGGTGAGGAAGATTGCTTTGGCTCAAAAGACATCCCAAACCACTCCTTCAATGCCTTGTGGCATTTTCACTGAGACAAGCCACCTAACTGACTATTGCGCACAACTACAAGAGACATAGGATTGCACAGTAGTATTCCCAGGGAGACCATATCAGCAGAAACAACAGACATACCCCCAAAAGAAGTTTGATTCATTTTCTCCAACATACAACCAAGGGTGGAAGGATCAACCCGACATGAGGTATGGATCTGGACAACAACAAAGGCCCCCTTTTCAACCAAACTTCCAGCAGCATCTACCTTACCAACAGGGTTTCCAACAACCCCAAAGAAGATTCGAAGTTCAAACATCCACAATTAAGTAATAAGGGAATCCCCCACCAAAGGTAGATTCTAATACTGATGATCTTTTGAAACAATTTTTTCTTAATCAATAGAATGAGATTAAGAGTCAAGGTTAGAAGTTGAGGGAGTTGAAGACTCAAATGAGCCAGATTGCCATTTCTTTCCATGAACTGGTAAGTAAGAATTCTGTAAATCTTCCTTCCAAATCCACTCCAAATCCAAAGGGGAATGTCGGTGCCATCACATTGAGAAGTGGGAAGAAAACAACTGATGATTCTCCACCTACCATTCCACAGGGATTCACCTTATCTCTGGATAAGCCCCATTCCATACCAACTAATGAGAAACCCAAGGAGAAAGATAAAGGTAAGAAAAATATTGATGATGTTCCTCCTAAACCTCTTCCCTTTCCAAATAGGGTTGTTCAAACAAAGAAGATGGCTGAAGAAGCAATGAAAAAAGAGGTTTTGGACACATTCAAGCGTGTTGAGATCAACATCCCTCTACTTGAAGCCATAAAAAAAATCCCAAGGTATGCCAAATTCTTAAATGGACTCTACACCAATCGAAGAGGGCTCAAGGGAAATAAGAGGATAAATATTGGATGAAATGTGTCAACACTCATTACACCAACTCTAGCAATGCCAACAAAGTGCAAGGATACCGGGACATTCACTATCCCATGAACCATAGGGGATTTACACTTTTCTGATGCAATTTTTGATTTGGGAGATTCCATAAATGTGATGCCTCACTCTGTATTCTCTTCTTTGTAGGTTGGTGAGCTGAAACCGACAAGAGTAGTGGTGCTGTTGAAGAATAGAGCTACGACATATCCAGTGGGAGTTCTTGGGGATTTATTTTTCCAGGTAAGAGACATGATCTTTCCAGCAAATTTCTACATGCTTAACATGAAGGATGATTAGGTAAGTTCTCATGCCCCCATTATCTTAGTTAGGCCCTTCCTCAAAACTGCAAAACTATCATAAATGTCAATAAGGGTACACTTTCCATGGAATTTGGGGATGAAGTTGTGATATTTAATGTCATGGATTCCATGAAGTACCCCTTAGAGGATCATTCTGCATTTTTTATCTCCCATTTTGAACCACCAAGTAAAAACACCATGGAATTGGATTTTCCTATGTTTAGGGAGATTATGATTATTGGTTCTAGTTTGATGTCTAAGAGTACTTCCACACCCGTTTCTAAGGAACAATGTAACACCCCAATCTTCTACGGTACACTTCTCTTTGAATAATGTGATAGCGTGTGTTGTACGCAACACCGAGTTCTAACACACCATAACCAATCACACTAGCCATTATGAATAGTAATACCTAATTTTTGAAATTTTATAAATTCTATCTCTCAAAATGGACTTCATTTTTGGATTTGGAATATCGAAATTATCCTAGGGTGAAATTTTGGTACTTTTCGGATAACTTTCATATTTTGATGAATAGTGAAATTTACTAAATTTTAATTAAAAACAACTTTTTTAATCAAAATAATTAATATTGATAAATTATGAATTTGAGTAGTTTTAGAGTATATTTAGAATATTTTTTTACCAGTTAATTCAATGTTTGTCATTGGACATAATTTCACAATTAAACCAGACATAAACAAGTGCCAATCTTTTGATAGTTATTATCTCTTAAAAACACGCTTTTTGTTTTAACAACGGGAATTAATTTTAAATTAATTTCTGCCACTTCTGTGTTTTGAATTTGGAAAAATGGATTCCACATTTGGAATCAAGATGTTAAAATTGTGTAAATAGGTAACTTTTATTTTTAGACATTTTGGATAATTACTTCGGTAAATATTTTATTTACCATGGTTAAAGGGTAAATCCGGTAAACAAGGGTTAAAAATAATATTATAATAACACTAAATTACCCTAAAACGTGTCTTAACCCTATTGTTTGATACATGGTCGACCATGGGAATCTTTGGGTCGATTTTGGGACCCCATGGATCCACTTGTAAGTGATAGGGACACTTTATTTTAATTAAGTTAAAATGAATACAAAAATGACACAAGCATATATCTTTTAGAAAAACAATTGTTACATAGGGTTATATATGTTGGATTTTAGACTATAAATATTAAATATAAATCTAAAAATATTTCCTACATAATGATATTTTATTTATAATTTTTAGACATTAAATAAGTCAATTTATTTATGACACAATGGTGATGCAGTAATTACCATAATAGCAAAAAATTAGAATAATTGATATTATAAATACCCAAATAAATATAATTTGAGAATTTTATTGAATTAAACTAATTTTATAAGTTAATATGACATATTAGGATTGATTTAATTAACTTTTTTAGAATTAATAATTCTGTTATGTGTCACAAAAATCAACTATTGAATAGTGTCAAAATTGACATAAAAGAGTTTTTAAAACAAATATTATATTATTAATTGATATTAAATTCCTAAAAATATAAGGTTTGTCCAAGAGACTTATATCATGATAGGTGTATAATTAATGAACCACTTGGGGGTCTCTTTGATGTATATGGTAAGTTTATTAACCATATAATATAAAAATACAAAGAGACATTGTAAAAGTGAAACTAATTAACTAAGAGTTAATACTTAAAGATAAGGCTAATATAATGACCCAAACCTGTCTAAATTATATTGGTTGAATGGTTTTCGACCTATCACCACCTTAAACTTTGAATAATCAACTTTGGAGCCATTATAAACCGAATATTAATTTATTATAAATTAATATTTCTAGCTTTTCCAAAGGTTCCCCTCACCCCTCTTATAAAAGGGAAATCCTCCTTATCATTTCTTCACACATTAAAAGCCTTTTGGTTCGGCCAAACCCTATCCAAATACTCTCTCAACTTCCCTCAGTACAACCTAGAGGCCTTAGTTTGATCAGAAAGCCATCCTAAGGAGCCCTTTTGATCAAATCAAAAGGAAGAACCCGAAGAAGAGGTAATGTTTTCACCACCCCTTTTCAAGTTCATTTCTTCTTCCACTTCTTCTTCCTTTGTTATTACCATTATAAAATAATAACTCTAGTATAATATATATACTGTGATGTTATTATAAATATGGTACAACCATATTCAGTATTCTATCCACCCTTTGAATAACATGTCACCACACGTGTGTACGTACGGCTTACCGTCTCCACGTCGTGGTGTAATTGTTATTCAATATATTATTATTTTAGATGGGTATAATAATGATGTGTAACTCATGAAAATAATAAATATAAAATTATAATTATTCTGTATATATGATATACCATCCAATTATATATTATTTTAATATCAAAAGAATGATATTGTCGCTCGTGCGTACGTACGGACTACCGTCTCCACGAATGCGATGAGATTCATTCTCTATCGTATCCACTCAAGTATAATTATCATTTGATGATTTAAAAATAATTTTTAAGGACTTGATATCATTCTGGATATGAATAAGATACAACCTATTCATGACAACCACGACTTACATAACAAAACATATAAAAGAAAACGAGTAAGTTAACACCTGAAACGATGATAATTCTAAGATATTATTAACAAAGAAATGTTAAAAGATCATATATGATATCATATTAATGTATATGATTATTGAATAATTTAATAACAATTATTTCACCATTATAAAGGAGGTTAAACTACCGTCAAGCAAGGAAAAAGTACAAAGTAAGGTATTTTCTTATCTCACTTTCAATTCCGTGAGATTTCCATTGTTCGCCACTAAATTATTGAAAGTGGTGTATTGTGTACTGCCATTTTATATATATTATCATGATTATATTTATATTAATGTTATTCTGTAAATAATTTGGTGGTTATTAACTTTTTTCCATACGACTTAGTTGATTACAACGTGGTAAGGGGTTTCTTATCTCACTCTTAATTTCGTGAGAATTCCATTGTTCACCACTTATTTATTGCATGTGGTGTATGTGTACTACCCATAAATGTATTCATTGTGTATTATAATTTAATTTATGTGAATTTACATCATCATTGTATGATCCTTCTTTCATGGGTGTATGTTTCATAAGTTACCTAATCGATAAGGGAATTTGAAATTTCAATTTCCATTTATTCGGCTTTACGCAAACTCCATTGATTATTTTACTCCGAGATTATGTGTGGAATAAATATTAATTTGTTTATTTCATAATTTAAACTCCAATTTCTGTGGATATACTTTTTATACACATAATAACTCCATTGATAAATTCTCAAGTCATCGGTATGAACTTGATAAGAGTAATTTTTACTCAATCTCGATTTGTTGAGATAAACATCCAATTCATTAGTGTTGTTTTTTCTAGAATATGTGTGAATGTACTTTGATTGTTTTAAAATGAATATCAAATCATATTTAGTGTATTTATATTTGTCACACATAATTATGTCGTTGATATATCCTTAACCTAAGGATACGTCCTTTATGAGAGATTTCATCTCAATTTAAATTCCATTGAGACTTATTTTTTGTTATACACCAAATAACTTTTATGTGGTGTATATAATGTACTTTGACATAGTATATCATGAATCCCTTTATTCTCATGATATTACAAAGTATTGATTACCTAAATTATTTGTATTCAAGTGTCTCTCTTTTGGTTAGAAACTCTAACTAAAATACCATTTTTAAATGTTTTAAAGACTTATTCTTGTAAATCATTCTCATTAATGTCCATGTTTAAAAAATGGTTTTAATGATTTATTTATATGGACATTAAAGTTTTAAAATTAAAACTCATTTTAAAAGTTTCAAAGTGGTATGGGACACTTTGATTCAAAAATCTATTTTTTAATGGCTTTTTGACAAATAGTGTGACTTTTAAATGATTTCAAGAAAAAGGGGGATATTTCTCTCAAATAGTTTTGATGATTATTTTCATCTATGTCAATATCCTTCATTATTATCAATTGAGGTTAATATGATACAATACAATCTTCCATATTGTATCGAATGAGTTCTGCTTGACTGTGGATGTGCTATTTTTATACCATTCATGGTTTGTGGATAAAGTATTGACATTTCGTATGCTAGTTTTAATACGAATGTTTAGGTTATGTTTAAAACTTTTCATATGAGGAATGCATTGGAATTATTAAGTGACGGTTGGAGCCCACTATAGATCCTCGATGCATCGGTAGGTCTCATGAGACAAACTAGTGTCTTGGTACAAGGCCTTGGAAAAATATTATTTGTAGTCTTGGCACGAGGCCTTGGATATGTGGTTATGATAGTCTGGCATTATGCATTCCATCATTATGAAAGTTGTTATTGATATTGCATGTGATCATTAGACTAGTAGAATATCCATGTGAGTAAGTAAATGGAATTATTTTATTTTATCTTTTCCATTTTATTCTGAAGTTCGAGTTTAAAAGGCTTTCGTTTTAGTTATAAACTGCCTTAAGCGTTTATGCTTATCTATGAAAGATTCTACTATAATGTTATCCTTACTGAGCATCTGATCTCACCCCTTTAAATGTTTTATTTTTCCCAGGATTATGGAGAAGTAATTTATGAATTACCTGCAGGGATAGTATGATGGGATATGAGGACAAGATGTTGTTGTAGTTTTTTTACCTTATGATATAATGTAAGACTTATGAATATATCTAGTGTTTCCAAGACTACTAAACTAATCAGTCTTTCGAGACTTGATACTTTGTGATCATGCCAATGTTATGTAATAATGCACCGACTCTGGGTAACTGGGGTCGGGGCGTTACAGTTGGTATCAGAGGAAGTTTAGTACAAACCATGGAAGCTATATTTAGATAAACTCTGATTAGAGCACGTAGACCTAAGATGAACTTTGAGGATTATTATAGAAGAACATCCTAGAATTTTGGTATTGTAGAGACTTTGTTAGTTTTCCGAGCAATACATCCCTGTCTGGATACGAGTAGGTAGAGGCGGCTCTGGCACAAATGTACCTAGGGGTAAAACCCGAAAACACCTCTTTGAGCTAGAATCGAACGGGAACTGGTACACGACAACGGGCCTTGATGCATTCTTGGTTACGACACTCCCGGGGGATATGATTAGGATAATTTACATTTTATTTACAAACCTATTTGAAGTAATATATATATAAGATGAGAGTAAATGACCTTGGTTAATCCTAATGTGTTTCAAATTGAGAATATGGTGACATGTTAATCTCTAAATGATTTTATGACTACTATTACTCACACACTGATTTTTGGTTTTAGTCAATGGCTAGATTCCAAGGAAGTCATAGTGACTTTGGGAATGATGTACAAGGTGTAAAAAATGGTGGAAATGAGCAAAAAAATGGAATGTTGATAGGCGTAAAAGATATCGTCTTTATTCCAAATCAGTTTTCTAAAAATATTATCAAAAACATATATATTAACCAACTCCTAGACTCAACAAGGAAGAGAAAAGTGATGAATGATAAGAGATCCAGTAATGGAGACCATGGAGAAAAGAACCCTAAATTTCCATCATGCAGGAAATGTGGAAGGAGACACCCAGGAAAGTGTCTCAATGGGACAAAGAAATGCTTTACGTGCAGAAAGGAAGGACATAAAGTGAAGAATTGCCAAAGAAAAATGAAGAGTACTATGGAAGAAGATAAAAATGGTCCCAAGAATCCATTTACAATCATTTGCCGTAAATGTAGGGGACCTGGCCATTACCTGAGTGAATGTCCTATTCTATAAGATATTTTCTTGGTCAGAGAAGAAGCTATGTGGAAATAAATGGTTGGATATATGTTTAAAAATTATTAGTGATCCTTGTTGAAAGGTTTACTTTGGAATAATTTTCTCTTGTATTTGTAACCCTAATGTTTTCCATGTGAGAATGATATTTATGGAAGAATTATATTTTCTCTTGTGGATATAGTTATAAATAACCATTTGGTTTTATATGATCATTGGGTTTGAGGAAATTAAAAATTATTATAATTTGGGATGAAAATGCAAGGTATGAGATAACATTTGTGGTTAAATTATGTTATGGTTATTTTGAGGAATTTATCTCATTTTGGTAATGTTATTAAATATAGTTTTTGAAAAAGGACAACACGTAGACCGTGTGACAACCCGTTTCATCGGACAAAGCTGTGGGAATCGAACCCACAACCAAAGTGCGATTGGGATTTATCGCCTACCATTGGACTACGTGAAGTCCCTGGTTAGTGTGACTATTATTTTTAGTTAAATGACTTTATTGATCAATAATAATTTGATTTTGGATCTTATGTCTTATCAAATGAATACCCTTAGTATAGGAAACTTATTTGGTGATTAAGTGATAAATGTTATTTTGGAATTTGTTCACTTTGTTGAGAACACTATATGCCAAAGGAAAATAGAGTAGTATGGGATTTCATTTGAGGAGTAATGGTGGATTTTTATCTATGTTTTTATTGTGGATTTATAATGATTTGGGTTATTTATGGAAATGATTAGGTTAATTACTTTTAAGTATGTGAATTTAAGAGTAATTAATGTCATTTGGAGAAACAATTTAACGTGGAATACTACATTCATAATAAGTTTTGGTTTTCAATATTAGTTTTGATTATATTAAAGGATTTTAAGTACAATTGATTATTGAATGGTATTTATTTATCTTTGGGGTATTGTTGGTTTAATTTTGAAAATTAATATTAGTGTTTATTTCTCTCAAGGAATATGCTTTTGGGGGATCATTAGATCTTGTACTAACCATTTTGGTTTTGATTAATCTCTAAAGACAATGTAAATATATAGTTCATCCTGCATGGATCATGTGATTCTATAGAAGTTTATTCTAGCTCTTCTAGTGTGACCAAGTCTTATTGAATACTCATCATTTATAAAAAATGAGTTAGTGGTGGAAATTTATTAAAGAATGAAACTCTACCTAAAATTTATGTATATATCTTTATATTCTTAATCAATATCATAAATGAATGTAACTTAAAACAAAAAAATGTTGTCCGTTTACTTTCCTACTAGGAGACTAATGGTCGTTTGTCCCAACACAAGTTTGTGGGTTTCTTATTGTTATCATTCTCCTGATCATGATTTCTATCCCTCTCCCTCAGAACTTGACACTTAGTTTATCATCCATATCCATGTTTTCCTACATGGAATCCGAGTATAGGTTATCTTGGTTGACCTTTATACCTCTCTTTCTTTCTTTTAATGTGATAGTTTTATTGACTCTTTTTCCGATGTGGGACTTTACATTATATTCCCAAGCACAATTTTAAAAATTGCGAGGATGCAATTTATTGAAGGAGGGGAGAATGTAACACCCCAAGCTTCTACGGTATGCTTCTCTTTGAATAATGTGATAGCGTGTGTTGTTCGCAACACCGAGTTCTAACATACTATAACCAATCACACTAGCCATTATGAATAGTAATACCTACTTTTTGAAATTTTATAAATTCTATCTCTCAAAATTGACTTCATTTTTGGATTCGGAATATCGAAATTATCCTAGGGTGAAATTTTGGTACTTTTCGGATAACTTTCCTATTTTGATGAATAGTGAAAATTACTAAATTTTAATTAAAAACAACTTTTTTAATAAAAATAATTAATATTGATAAATTATGAATTTGAGTAGTTTTAAAGTATATTTAGAATATTGTTTTACCATTTAATTCAATGTTTTTCATTGGACATAATTTCACAATTAAACCAGACATAAACAAGTGCCAATCTTTTGATAGTTATTATATCTTAAAAACACGCTTTTTGTTTTAACAATAGGAATTAATTTTAAATTAATTTCTGCCACTTCTGTGTTTTGAATTTGGAAAAATGGATTCCATATTTGGAATCAGTATTTTCAAATTGTGTAAATAGGTAACTTTTATTTTTAGACATTTTGGATAATTACTTCGGTAAATATTTTATTTACCATGGTTAAAGGGTAAATCCAATAAACAAGGGTTAAAAATAATATTATAATAATACTAAATTACCCTAAAACGTGTCTTAACCCTATTGGTTGATACATTGTCGACCATGGGAATCTTTGGGTCGATTTTGGGACCCCATGGATCCACTTGTAAGTGATAGGGACACTTTATTTTAATTAAGTTAAAATGAATACAAAAATGACACAAGCATATATCTTTTAGAAAAACAATTGTTACATAGGGTTATATATGTTGGATTTTAGACTATAAATATTAAATAGAAAGATAAAAATATTTAATACATAATTATATTTTATTTATAATTTTTAGACATTAAATAATTTAATTTATTTATGACACAATGGTGATGCAGTAATTACCATAATAGTGAAAAATTAGAATAATTGATATTATAAATACCCAAATAAATATAATTTGAGCCTTTTAATGAATTAAAGTAATTTTATAAGTTAATATGACATATTATGATTTATTTAATTAACTTTTTTCGAAGTAATTATTCTGTTATGTGTTTCACAAAAATCAACTATTGAATAGTGTCAAAATTGACATAAAAGAGTTTTTAAAACAAATATTATATTATTAATTGATATTAAATTTCTAAAAATCTAAGGTTCGACAAAGAGACTTATATCATGGTAGGTGTATCATTAATGAACCACTTTGGGGTCTCTAGGATGTATATGGTATGTTTATTAACCATATAATATAAAAATACAAAGAGACATTGTAAAAGTGAAACTAATTAACTAAGAGTTAATACTTAAAGATAAGGTTAATATAATGACCCAAACCTGTCTAAATTCTATTGGTTGAATTTTTTTCGACCTATCCCCACCTTAAAAGTTTAATAATAAACTTTTGAGCCATTAAAAACTGAATATGAATTTATTATAAATTAACATTTCTAGCTTTTCCAAAGGTGCCCCTCACCCCTCTTATAAAAGGGCACTCCTCCTTCAAATTTATTCACACCTTCAAAGCCTTTTGGTTAGGCCAAACCCTTCCCACATACTCTCTAAACTTCCCTCAATACAACCTAGAGGCCTTATTTTGATCATAAAGCCAACCTATGGAGCCCTTTTGATCAAATCAAAAGGAAGAACCCGAAGAAGAGGTAATGTTTTCACCACCCCTTTTCAAGTTCCTTTCTTCTTCCACTTCTTCTTCCTTTGTTATTACCATTATAAAATAATAACTCCAGTATCATATATATATACTGTGATGTTATTATAAATATGGTACAACCATATTCTGTATTCTATCCACCCTTTGAATAACATGTCACCATACGTGTGTACGTACGGCTTATCGTCTCCATGTCGTGGTGTAATTGTTATTCAATATATTATTATATTGGATGGGTATAATAATTATGTTTAACTCATGAAAATAATAAATATAAAATGATAATTATTCTTTATATATGATATACCATCCAATTATATATTATTTTAATATCAAAAGAATGATATTGTCGCTCGTGCGTACGTATGGACTACCATCTCTACAAACACGAAGAGATTCATTCTCTATCGTATCCACTCAAGTATAATTATCATTTGATGATTTAAAAATAATGTTTAAGGACTTGATATAATTCTGTATATGAATAATATACAACCTATCCATGACAACCACGGCTTACGTAACAAAACATATAAAAGAAAACGAGTAAGTTAACACCTGAAACGACGATAATTCAAAGATATTATTAACAAAGCAATGTTAAAAGATCATATATGATTTCATATTAATGTATATGATTATTTAATAATTTAATAACAATTATTTCACCATTATATAGGAGGTTAACCTACCGTAGACCAAGGAAAAAGTACAAAGTAAGGGATTTTCTTATCTCACTTTCAATTCCGTGAGATTTCCATTGTTCGCCACTAAATTATTGAAAGTGGTGTATTGTGTACTGCCATTTTATATATATTATCATGATTATATTTATATTCATGTTATTCTGTAAATAATTTGGTGGTTACTAACTTTTTTCCATACGACTCAGTTGATTACAACGTGGTAAGGGGTTTCTTATCTCACTCTTAATTTCGTGAGAATTCCATTGTTCACCACTTATTTATTTCATGTGGTGTATGTGTACTAACCATAATTGTATTCATTGTGTATTATAATTTAATTTATGTGCATTTACATCATCATTGTATGATCTTTCTTTCATGGGTGTATGTTTCATAAGTTACCTAATCGATAAGGGAATTTGAAATTTCAATTTCCATTTATTCGGCTTTATGCAAACTTCATTGATTATTTTACTCTGAGATTATGTGTGGAATAACTATTCATTTGTTTATTTCATAATTTCCACTCCCCTTTATGTGGATATACTTTTTATACACATAATAACTCCATTGATAAATTCTCAAGTCATCGGTATGAACTTGATAAGAGTAATTTTTACTCAATCTCGATTTGTTGAGATAAACATCCAATTCATTGGTGTTGTTTTTTCTAGAATATGTGTGATTGTCCTTTGATTTTTTTACACTGAATATCCAATCATATTTAGTGTATTTATATTTTTCTCACATAATTATGTCGTTGATTTATCCTTAACCCAAGGATACGGCCTTTATGAGAGATTTCATCTCAATTTAAATTCCATTGAGACTTCTTTGTTGTTATACACCAAATCACTTTTATGTGGTGTATATAATGTACTTTGACATAGTATATCATGAATCCCTTTATTCTCATGATATTACAAAGTATTGACTACCTCAATTATTTGTATTCAAGTGTCTCTCTTTTGGTTAGAAACTCTAACTAAAATACCATTTTTAAATGTTTTAAAGACTTATTCTTGTAAATCATTCTCATTAATGTCCATATTTTAAAAATGGTTTTAAGGATTTATTTATATGGAAATTAAAGTTTTAAAATTAAAACTCCTTTTAAAAGTTTCAAAGTGGTATGGGACACTTTGATTCAAAAATCTATTTTTTAATGGCTTCTTGACAAATAGTGTGAATTTTAAATGATTTCAAGAAAAAGGGGGATATTTCTCTCAAATAGTTTTGATGATTATTTTCATCTGTGTAAATATCCTTCATTATTCTCGATTGATGTTAATATGATACAATACAATCTTCCATATTGTATCGAATGAGTTATGTTTGACTGTGGATGTGCTATTTTTATACTATTCATGGTTTGTTGATAAAGTATTGACATTTCGTATACTAGTTTTAATACGAATGTTTATGTTATGTTTAAAACTTTTCATATGAGGAATGCATTGGACTTAGTAAGTGACAGTTGGAGCCCGCTATAGCTCCTCAATGCATTGGTAGGTCTCATGAGATAAACTAGTGTCTTGGCACAAGGCCTTGGCAAAATCTTATTTGTAGTCTTGGCACGAGGCCTTGACTATGTGGTTATGATAGTCTGGGATTATTCATTCCATCATTATGAAAGTGGTTATTGATATTGCATGTGATCATTCGACTAGTAGAATATCCATGTGAGTAAGTAAATGGAATTATTTTATTTTATCTTTGCCATTTTATGCTGATGTTCGAGTTTAAAAGGCTTTCGTTTTAGTTATAAACTGCCTTAAATGTTTATGCTTATCTATGAAAGCTTCTGCTATAATGTTATCCTTACTGAGCATCTGAGCTCACCACTTTCAATGTTTTATTTTTCCCAGGATTTTGAAGAAGTAATTTATGAATGACCTGCAGGGATAGTATAAGGGGATATGAAGACAAGATGTTGTTGTAGTTTTTTTACCTTATGATGTAATGTAAGACTTATGAATATATCTAGTGTTTCCAAGACTACTAAACTAATCGGTCTTTCGAGACTTGATCCTTTGTGATCATGCCAATGTTATATAATAATGCACCGACTCTGGGTAACTGGGGTCAGGGCGTTACAAACAAGACTCTATAATATTTGATTTTGAAATGAAATCATATTCTAATTTTGATCATGTAAACTCAAATTATGACATGGATGTTGAGTATGTTGATGGATTTGATGCTTTATTCTCTAATTTTGATGATGTATATTCTGATACTGATGCTTTTTGTGAACATATTTTAGTTCCTTCTATGACCCCATCCATACACCACCCCCTACACTGGAACTCAATCCATTTCCATCAAATCTCAAATACTCATACTTGTTACGTGGTGAAAAATTACCTATTATCATTGCTAATAATCTCCCATTTGAACATGACGATTTTGTTTGAATCTTTTGAGGGATAACATTAGGGAAATTTGGTGGTCCTTGGCTGACATATCAGGTATTAGCCCCTCCATTTGTATGCATAGGATTCTTTTGGAGGATGGGGCTAAACCGGTGAGGTAACCACAAAGGAGACTCAATCCAACCCTTTTAAATGTTGTTAAAAAAGAGGTTGAAAAATTACTCGAGGTGGGTATAATCTATCCCATTTCAGATTCTCAGTTTGTAAGTCCTATTCAGGTTGTGCCTAATAAAAGTGGTGTTACTATTGTTAAAAATGAGAAAGATGAGTTAGTTACAATGAGGGTGAAAAACAGTTGGCGTGTGTGTATTTATTAGAGGGAACTAAATCATTCCACTCGCAAAGACCATTTCCCCCTCCCATTTATTGATCAGATGTTTGAGAGACTAGCTGGGAAGACACAATATTGTTTCTTGGATGGATTTTCTGGATATTTTCAGGTTCCTATAGCTCCGGAGGATCAGGAGAAGACTACATTCACCTGTCCCTTTGGCACATTTTCCTACCAAAGGATGCCATTTGGACTTTGCAATGCCCCAGGTACCTTCCATAGATGCATGGTGAGTATTTTTATGATTTTATTTTGACCTACATGGAGGTATTTATGGATGATTTTACAGTGTATGGATCCTCTTTTGAAGAATGTCTAAATAGTTTGGGAAAGGCATTGAATCTTTGTATTGAGAAGAATCTGGTCCTGAACTTTGAAAAGTGTCATTTCACGGTAGATCATGGCATTGTCTTAGGGCATGTAGTGTCAAAACATGGGATAGAGGTTGATAGATCTAAGGTATATATTATTTCATCCTTACCACATCCTTCATGTGTGTGTGATGTTAGATCTTTCCTAGGACATGCAGGATTTTATCGGCGCTTCATCAAAGATTTTAGTAAGATTTCTCTTCCTATGTCACGATTACTCCAAAAGGATTCTGATTTTGTGTTTGATGATTCTTGTAGGACTTCATTTTATGAGCTAAAGAAGTGTCTGACCACTCCACCTATCATACAACCCCCACTATGGGAGATTCTTTTTGAGCTTATGTGTGATGCCTCCAACTTCACGGTTGGAGCTGTCTTTTCTTAGAGGGTGGAGGGACGTTCACATGTGATCACCTATGCATCAAGGACAGTGGATTCAGCCCAATCAAACTACACAACCATGTAAAAGGAGTTTCTTGCTGTCATATTTGCTTTAGATAAATTCCATTCATATTTATTGGGCTCTAAAGTAGTTGTTTTTCTAACCATGAACTCTGAGATACCTCTTGAAGAAGCCAAATACAAAGCCCAGGCTGATCCGATGGATGCTCCTTCTTCAAGAATTTGATTTTGAGATAAAGGAAAAAAAGGGGTCAGAGAACTTGGCGGCAGACCACATGAGTAGGCTTACTCACACACTAGAGGATGAAACCTTGGACCAGGTACCACTTCGAGAAACTTTCCCTGATGAGCATCTTTATTCCTTCTTAGGTAAACATCCTTGGTATGCATATTTAGTTAACTACCTTGTTTCCTCTGAAATCCCTGCAAATTTAAAGAAACATTAAGTCCAAAAATTAAAAAGTGAGTCTCGGTATTATGTTTGGGATGATCCATACCTCTGGCGTATGTGTAGTGATCAAGTTATTAAGAGGTGTGTTCCTAATCATGAGTTGAAGTCTGTTTTACATTTTTGTCACACACTTGATTGTGGTGGACAATTTGGACCCCAAAAAACAGCTAGGAAATTTTTAGACTCTGTATTATATTGGCCTAGCTTATTCCATGATGCCCATGTGTTTTGTAATTCATGCTCTCGTTGCCAACACACTGGGAACATTTCTAGGAGAAATGAGATGCCCCAACAACCCATACTATTCTATGAGATTTTTGATGTATGGGGAATTGATTTTATGGGTCCGTTTCCTAGTTCATTTGGATATTTATATATTTTGGTTTCTGTTGATTATGTGAGTAAATGGGTGGAGGATAAGGCCACCAGGACTGATGATTCTCATGTTGTTGTGGACTTTGTCAAAGCGCAATTTTTTTTTTCCGTTTTGGAGTACCAAAGGCCATCATCAGTGACCAAGGGACACATTTCTACAATCAGAATCTTTCTTCCCTTCTTCGGAAGTATGGTGTGACACACAAAACATCAACACCATATCACCCCCAAACAAATGGCCAAGATGAGGATTCAAATCTTGAGTTGAAACAAATTTTGGAGAAAACTGTGCAGGCAAATAGGAAGGATTGGATAAAGCGCTTGGATGATGCGTTGTGGGATTATAGGACAACATACAAGACACCCATTGGTATGTCCCCATTTCGGATTGTTTTTGGGAAAGCATGTCATCTCCCTATGGAAGTTGAGCATCAGGCTTATTGTGCTATAAAGAAATGCAACATGGATTTGTCCCAAGCTGGAATCCAAAGGAAGCTGCAAATTCAAGAGCTTGAGGAGATTCGATTATCTTCATATGAGAACTCAAGGCTCTATAAGGAAGAATCAAAAGCATCTCATGATTGAATGATCCAACAAAAGGAGTTTCATGTTGGAGAGAAAGTCCTTCTCTACAGTTCATGACTGAAGCTGATGCCTGGTAAGTTGCGTTCCAGATGGTTAGGTCCTTATATTGTGACTAATGTTTTTCCTTATGGTTTAGTGGAGATCACACAAGAGGACACAGGAAGGAGTTTTAAAGTCAATGGGAAATGTTTGAAGAGATACATTGAGGGACTTTCTACTGATGTAGTGGATTTTATCCCACTGCATGACCCCATCATCACTTGATCACATCAGGCTGTTCCAAACCCTTTAACTTTGTTATTCTTTGTCCTATTTAAAATTATAAATTTCATGTGAATATATCATCTCATGGGTTCACATTGAGGAAAATTCAATATTTTAAGTGTGGGGGAGGGAACCTTTTAGTTTAGTAATTTCAATTTTTTTTCTGATTAAACAAAAAACAAAAAAATGTGTGTTTTTAAAATTTTGTGTGTTTATTTTACAATTTTCTGTGTGTTTTTGAAACTTTTGAGCTGAAATAATTTTCATTATCATTTTTAAATCCATATCAATAAGTGAAACAATTTATCCCTTGAAACTAAGCTTAAAAGAATGCTGAAATGACTTTGTTTCAAGTTCAAATATTTAGTAATTTCATGAAAAGTACACTGAATTTTGAATCCCATTCCACATCTCACTGTCTTTATATTTGAAATCACTTTCCTATGAGGCTTCTGAACCATTATTTTCATATTATTTACATTCACATAACTTCTTGAGAGAACCAATCCATGCTTGATTTAACCATAATTTGATTTATTCCTATCAAAAATTGATGGTTTGAGGTACTTATATTTAAATGATTGGGGCATTTGTTTGGTATTAAAGCCACTATTTCAAAGAATCCTTTTTTATAATGGCCTACCTTGAACATTTAATCCTTGCAGCCCTTATAATCCATGCATAGCCTGTTAGGTTAGCCAGATTACAAGCCAATTTTCCCTATCCAACCAACTCTTGAAGTGAAATTTCATAATCTAGTTGAGCTTAAGTGTGGGGGAAGATGTCTTGTGTTGTGCTACCACATTTTGTGATACTTTGGATGAAAAATTAAATTATGAAGATATGTGTTTTCTGCTGAAGGAAAACATTATATTGAAATCTGTACCTTTCTGTAGCTTTCATGATAAAAGAAGTTGTGCCTTTCTGGAGCTTCTAATAGAGGGGGAAAGCTGTGCCTATCTGAATATTTTAAGAAAATCATGTTCGAGAAGATTGAAATTTTTTCTGTGGAAATATCGAATGGTGTGAAAATTCCCTTATTTTTCATGATGATGGAGCTGAATTGATACTATGGGGATTGATGAGAAGACCATATTTAAGTGAAAATTAGATTAATTCAATTTTGCTTCAAAAAGAGTCAAACCCTCCTCATTCAGCCTCAAAGTTTTTTCACATATAAATCCTACCAACCAAAAGCCAAATAACAACCCTAAAAAGTCCTCATGATAAATATATGTCCTTTACTCACATCAGGTAGCTATGTAGGAATTTATCAAGCCTATGGTGAACCTTATATGAGTTTGGATGAGAAAGACATTGCAAAAAAAATTGACATTTGTGTGATAAGAGAAAATTCAAGTGAGGTAAGTGTTTTGTGCATGAGAGGATTAATAAATTGGAAATATATTGAATGATATAAATAAATATCTTGAAATAATGATTTTTTATGAGGCATGATATCTTTTGTTTCCTGGTGTGTAATTGTTTCATCTCAAGGATATGTGTTTTAAAAATGGTTCTGAATTGATATTGATGTTTACTTGACCTGAGGTTTTTCCCAGGAGTGCAAAAGGGTAAGTGTGGGAGAGTTGATAAAACACTATTTTTTTGAATATTTTATTGATAATAAATGATATAAGTTCCTCAAATTGTGCTAAATATATTCATTTATGAAATATTTGGGATTAGATCATTCATTTGAAAATTTGATGAAAATCCCATTGTTACCCTTTTAAAATATACTATAGTATTTTGAAGATAAATATTATAATATTTATTATTTGAACTTAAAATTTTGTAAAAGTGTTAATAACTTAATTTTATACAAATTTCATTAAGGAAACTAGAGCTAATGTGTGCATTTGGATGGAGTAAATGGGACATTAATTCAATGGTGGTCTGGACTCGGTAGAATGGACATAGGTTATGTATTTGGGCCATATCTTCTTCATCCGGGCTTGTATTGAGCCAAAATTTTGAGGAAATTTCACGGACATGATTTGTAACAATTAATCATTCTATAAGGCCGGACAATACACGCCTTTTGGAGGTAAACTATGTGGTGAAAATTGGAATAAAATATTTGGACGAGTTTTTCATTTCACACTTAAAAATTTATGTAACCCTAGCCCTCACAAACTCTATTTAAATGGGTTTTTCACTCTTTGAGAGGGATGGTCAAGGATTTGGTAAGGCGTGACTTAAAGGGTGTCTCTTGGGAGACCCTCACAACTCTTGGAAAAAGTAAGGATTTGTGCAAACCTCTCTTCCAAAAAGGCTCTCCTCTCCCACATCCTCTTTGTATTTCCTTTCCTTCCATGTTTTTATCTTGAATTTTTCTTCAAATAATCTTCTATATTATTCCCTTTTCTTCTTCTCTTAATCATATTAATTGGGTTTGAATCAATAGTGGAGATGAGATTGGGTTCTACCCTTTCAATCCTTTGCTCATGAAAAACGTCTCCACGATGACCACACCGCCCATGGAAGAGTAGTTTTTAGTGATCGATCTATATTCTACCCTCTTCATTTAATTATTTTGAATCATTGAGATAATATAATTCAATTAATATGATCCATGAAATTTGTTTTTAAATTTTAAGAAACAAAGCAAGAAATTAAACAATTAATACAAAAACACGCGAGGTCGAGATTTTGTGTAAATTATGAGGGAGAAATCTTAATCAGTAATACAAGACCACATGAGATAAATTTGTAGAGTTCAAATATAATCTTTAAACACAATTCAACCTCATTTCCATAATGGATATTTTCTCTAATTAACCACTGACCATAAGCTAACCTTAGAACAACAATCAAAACAGGGTGCTGCGATTGCGTGTTTCGAAGTTAGCCTAGGGTTTAAGTAATTCCATCTTTGTGGTTAAGTTAACTTTTGTAGGGTTCAAGGGTTAACAAATTAGGGGATAATAATTAAGTGGATATTTATTTAAATGATAATTATTAATAAGTAAATTAAGAGGTAGAGTTAGATCGATTACTCCTTTTAAATATTTTCTAAAAAAACATATTTTTATTGTGTCATTTTAATCGAACTTCATTTTAAAACAAAAAACAAAAAAATACAATATTCTTCCACCAAACTTCTTCTAGATTTATAAACAATAAAAAATACCCATACTTTTAAGTAGTGTTTCAATAATATTCTCTTTTATTTTTATAATACCTCTGAAAATTTGTTTTAATTCACTTCCTCCTTTGAGATACGACCTTGGTCAGCCACTCTACTGCACCTAAGTACCCCAAAATCACACTAATCATTTGAGGAAACCCACGACAGTTCTCTTTCAGGGCTCTGTGGGATCCATTTTAGGTTATGTGTTGTTTTTGGAGACTTTACATGACCTTATATTGGTTACACGATCATGAGTCTCCCAAAGTTTATCATGATCGACATGTATTGACCATATTTCTCTTCTTTTCCTTTTGTAAAGAAAATAATACCCATATTCAGGTATTTCTTACCTTGTGAATTTGAAAATTCTTATTTGGAGAGTGTCAAAAAATTCCCCCTTAGGAGAAATGTCTGTGGGGACAAGGGTTTGGTTATGAGGAAAGTAAATGCCCACCAGAGCCTTTAGTGGTGTCGTGAATCTATGCCTCGGGTGATGTTTGGTTTGCTGAGTGATGCTTGGTATTCCTAAGAATGACCTATATATATGAGGGGGTAGAGAGTGATTCATTTCACCAGTCACCACTTCTCTAGAGTTCTCTCGTCTTTGTTTTCATCGTTCATGACCATTTCAAGACCATTCCAAAAATCTTGATCACGAGACCTTGTTCTCAAGAATTCACTACGAGATCTTTTGCGTAAGTCCTGCCGCCAATTAGGCGCTCATCTCATCTGAACACAAACCCTACTTCAATAATTATTTTTAAAATTAGACCATGAGGTACTGTGATAGTCTTGAGGGTTTTGTGGGGTTTGATGGTTCGATCATTTGATTTGACTGATTCTCATGACCTTGTTCAGGTCACATGATCGCAAGTCTCGAAAGGGGTTATGCAATCATGTGATGACCTAGAGGGATTATGATATCATGCAATTTTCACATCCTTTATATGATTCACAAATGAATTGTTTATTCATGTGATGTGCATGACACCTCCAGGTTTTTCATGCTTCCATTTTTGACAATATCTTATATTCTATTTGTCTAAAATGTTCCACTTACTTATTTTCAGATGAATTCTAGTTTTTTTCAAGGTTACTCAATGAAATATAACTAAAGGGAAATGATTTATAGATATTGAAATGTTAATCCTTGATATTGCGTACATACTGAAAATGAAACCCTGATGAGGTTACTTTCATCCGACATCTAGAATGACCCCTTATCTTATCGACTTCCTCTGTAGGAGTTTGGTTTACTAGATGATGATACCATACCTCCTCTAGATTTTAATCTACCATCCCACTGGGTGTCTGATTCTCTTGACTGCATTCATAAAAAAATTATTGAGGATAGTCAATTGGTTATATCTCGATCCTAGGGTTTTTCTTATCTGTTGGTACACTCTCCTCTCAGTCTAGACAACTATGATTTATCCCAAAAACATATTTCTCAGAGTTATTTGAGTATATTCAACTCTTATATGAAAAATCTAGACAGTGGATGGTATTCAAAATGGGATCCTCATCCCACCAGGAATTTCTCCAATGAATTGGTGTGGCCTTTCTAGGTCAGGCAGGGTTGTTTGGAGTTCGTTAATGACTTATACAGGCTTCAACTTTATGAAGTTGTATGGATCTCTCAAATTATAATTTATCTCTAGACTAAACTCCTTCGAGAGATGATCATCCATTGGTACCCTGGTACCAACACACATCACTTTCCCCCTGGTGAAGTGGGAATCAACCTATAGGACATCTATAGTTTGGTCAGAATTCTTCCCCTTGGAGAAATGTATGATGCATTACTCCTTATTTCTGATTTATGGGATGATCCTCAGAAGACCCCAGTTTTGGAAAGGGAGATTCTTATTATTTTAAGGGATAAATTTAAGAAATATTTTACAATGCAATCACTTATTTATTTTAAGTATTAGATCAATATATTCCTTTGTAGCTACACAGTTTTACCAACCATTATTCGACCTCATAGGTGCCCCTCCCAATAAGTCTGTGATAGTGATAGCTCATATTAGGCCATCTTAAAGGCTGGAGATCATAACTCATAGGGATATTGTGTGAAATTCGAGATCCCTCTGAACCTAAGACCGTCAGGTTTTATATCCATGTTCTTGAATTGGTGGATCTAATTGGATGGGGACACATGTTCGGGAATTCATGTTAGTAGTGATGGCATCCTGTCTTTCATGAAATATGGATGAGGGTGATAGACCCGGGATGAATCAAAACACTATGGGGTGATTAGTTCTACCATGGTGCTTGTAGGGATCATGAGGATTGGAGTTCCTTTCTTGCAAGGTGGATGTGACTTTAGTTGGTGGGTTAAATCCCTTATGCATCGATATCATGGTCAAGAAAAGATGATCTCTATTCTTTTCCAAGGGATATGGAATATTTATGGAAATAATTATGGATGAGGGAAAAATATTATGGATACTAGGCCTTCCTGGATAGTTGGAGTGTGGGTGATATAAATCAAAATTGAAAATATTGAGTTTATGAATATGGTATGGGGAAGACATTTAAGGTATGTACCATAACATTTTGATATGTTCGATTCTACCTCATCATTTAGAAGGATCACAAGGATTGAAGCTACTTTCTTGTAAGGAGGAGATTCCTTTAGTTGGTGGGTCTAAGACCTTCTGCATTGATATCATGGACAAGAAAATCTTATCTCTACTTCTATACAAGGGTCATGAAGGATTTTCAAAGACTCAAATGTCTAGATGATTAAGTTGGGCATGGAAAGATGGTTATCTAGGAAGGGCTCTGGAACCCTATGGAAATTTATCTCTTAATTTGAATCTTGAGCTCTACACCCTATGATTTTGAATAATAAGGTGTGAGCCATAAAAGTTTTCAAAAAAAATTGTTTCATTCTATCCTTGAGAAAGGGTATAAAATAGGGTGACGTAGCATCGAAGATGTTGAATCTACTCAGATAGTTTGGTATGGGGATTTTATAACATGATCCAAAGTGCTCGGATTAAGAGGATGATATGGGACAAACATATCAGGATTAGTTCAGCCACACTGATGTGTTGAGTGCTTCCGCAATGACGTCAGAGCTTATAAGGATTAAAATATCCTCTTTGTAGAGTGATGCATTTGGTTAATGACCATAGGTGAATATGCAGGATCCATAGGACTGTATGCATATTCAAATAAAGGGTCACTTGAATCCATGTATTTTTCCATGGTCTATGAAAGGTTGGCGATGAACCAAGGCTCTTAAAATCATGAAGTGTGATTTATGGAAAATGTAAGATCCAATAAGGGTTAGAGAACCCTAAAAGTTGTGCCACCACCTAACAAACATATTCTCACAGTGATTAAATGTAAAAAATCATTGGTCTAACTTTTTCTAGGACCAGTGGGTCTTGCCAGCACAACTTGGATTTCACTAGGGTCATAAAGAAGACCCTATGAAATTTATGACTTTTATTTGCATCCTATTTTTTTTCCTAAACTCTAGATATAAAGAGTTTAGTGATCGAGGGATTGACTTTTTCTTAGTCCTCCCTTTGCGGGTTTCCAACTTGATATAGTTTGTGTCTTTTTCGCTAGTAGTTCAAGGTCTTGAAATTTAATCCATTATAGGATAAATTTTAAGGTTATATAACTTTGACCAAATCCTAGGAAGTTTAAGGACTTGAATTATGTGAAACTAATATTTGAGACGTCACACATGAGCCTAATTGAGATACCCATGGTCAAGAGTACCCCAACATCCTTCTGAGTGGGAGGTGGAAATGTTGTAAATCATGGATCAAGTTCCTTAGGTCATGAGAAATGATATAGGGAAGTCATATTGGGATTAGTTCATAAACACTAAGGTGTTGAGTGATTCCATGATGATGTCGGGGATCTTAAGTATTAGAATATACTTTTTGTAAAGTGATGCATTTAGTTTACGACCATAGGCGCATATGTAGGATCCATAGGCATGAATGTATAGTCAAGAAAAGGGTATCTTAAATCCAAGTATCTTTTACAGGTGCCATGAAAGGTTTCTATGACCTAATTCAAAAAACATGTGAATTTTGGTATATGTATTTAGGTGACTTTAAAATATAGTAGAAGCACCCCATACTATGGTTGATCGATGTAAGTATCTTGTGGTCCTTTTATAAGGAATGAAAAATGAGAGATGGTCTATGTAGTTTATCATCATGTAGTGGGGACATTTTTCATGCAGTTTTAATGTAATGTGACCAAGATGTTTTCCTTATAGTTTAACGTTATGTGGTAAGAATGTATTCCTATGTTGTTTATCATCATGTGGAAATGATATATTTTTTTGTTTATTTTTAATGTCATGCTACCAAGACGTTTGTCTTGTAGTTTAACATCATGTGGTAAGGAAATACTTCTGTGCAGTTTATCATCATATGGTAAAGACATTTTCCTTGCAGTTTAACATTATGTAGTAAGGATGAACTTCTATACAGTTTATCTCCATGTGTTAAGGACCTAGGAACTGATGTGAATGGATGGAAATTTTATGGTTAGGATCAAGAGTGAAAGTACATGCATCACTACATATCTCATTAAAATGAGAATATAACCACACATAATTCTTGATAGCAGTGCATTTTAGTGTCATGTGGTGGGGGAATTGACCCACCTACATGAAATGGTGGAATCTTGGTTGGGTCCATGAATGGAATTATGGGTGTCACTACATATTCCATGGTGATGGAAATCAAGCCCTACATAGTTTTTAAATTAGAAACTCTCTCTTCTCTGGTCTAGCCCATATAGAAAGGTGGGAATTTCTTCCATTGATTATTGTAGTTGGGAATAGGATTAAAGGTCTAGGCATCACTATGTATCCTATAATGATAGTAATCAAGATACACATAATTATTTAAGGTATCATACATTTTAGCGTCATGCAGCAAGGATAAATATAGACCAACCTAAAAAGTGGCAATATTGCAACTGGGCCCAAAGATGGACATTTGGGAATCACTACATATCTCATGAAAAATGAGATTCAAGACATACATAGTTCTTAAAATTCAATTTAGTTTAACGTCATGCGATGAGGAAAGAGGCATACTGATGTGAATTTATGGGAATATTGTGGTTGGGCCCAATGGTGGAAGGTTGGGTGTCACTATGTATCTTATGAGAATGTGAATCAAACCACACATAGTTCTAAAGAGACACGAAGTTTAATTTCTTATAGTGAGGAATGATGGTATACCTTTTAAGGTCTCATATTCAGAACCAAGACAAACCTATCGAAGCTGACATGCCTTGTTCTTATGGAGAACCCCCTACCAAAATTTCTATGCCCACCTGAGCTATGATTAGTGTGAGAAAAAAGGAACGAAAAAGGGTCCCACATAGAGGCAATTAAGATCAGGACATGGGTATTTTGTATCATGTGGTGGCTAGACCAAGATATAGGATTAAGGCATCCCTATGAATCTCATTGAAAATGAGAATCAAACCTTATGTAGTTATAGATATCCATACAATTTAAAGTCATGCGGTAATGATATTGGGTCACCCAATGTGAAAGAAAAGTAATCCTATGACTGGGCCTAAGAATAGAGATTCAGGCATCACTAGGTATCCTGTAAGAGCGGGAATCAATCCATACATAGTTCTCAAAAAACTATGTAGTTTAACATCATGTGGTTAATACGATCTCTAGTTTAACATCATGTGATCAAGAAAGTCTCCATAGTGTTTAACATCCCATGGTCAGGACCACCTGTGTACATTTTAACTTTATATGGTTAGGATGATCTCTGTATAGTTTAACGTCATGTGGTCAGGAAAGATTATGAGGCTTACTTTGATGTGGATTACATTTTTAATGATAGATTATGCAAATTATTTCTTTAGAAATATCACATTGGTGGGTGGTGTGACATTCTCCACATACATGGTGGCTATAAAATAGGCATCATTATGATAAACCCTATGTATTACATAAGGCCCTTCCCACTTGGGTTCCAATTTAGGGGGCTTCTTTTCCAGTATCATTGGGATTCTGAGGGACATCACTAGTTCTCCTTAGAGGAATGAATTAAGATGAACCTTTTTATTAAAGTCCAGTTTCATCTGATTTTGATGGACCTCCAGGCTGTGCAATGTGCACAATTTGTTCTCATTTAGCTATTCCAATTCATCCAGCTGCTTTTGCGACTACTCATCATCTGATAGCTTATTACAGACGGATATTTAGAGTGAAGTAAACTAGAATTCTATGGGTAATACTACCTAAATCCCATACACCAATTAGTATATCATTGCCAATGTGGGGGTATGCGTGGTGGATTGGTAGGCCCATAAAGCATGGATGAGTTTATTCTGAAAAGACTTCTTATCCTTATTCACCATATTCTGGAGTATTTTTGATAGATTCTTATTGAAGTTATCTATTTATCCATTTTCTATAGCATGATAGCGGGATGAGTGATTGGACTCAATATTTTACTCTTAGTATACATTATTTAAATATGTGGAATGTAAATTAGTTCCATTGTCTGTTAATATTGTGTGAGGGACTCCAAACATGGTAATGATATGAGACTTCATAAAGTTGATAATATTCTTCATCTTGAATTCCTTAAGGGGTATTTACTGAACCCATTTGGAAAATAAGTTAGTATTAATAAGTTTTTACTTGAACTGCTTAGCTGTGGTTGGGGGATATGGCCCCACAATTCCATCCCCTAAATGGAAAATGGCCAGGAATATTTAGCTGTATGTAGAAATTACGAGGGTTAATGGATAAAGTTTTCATGAATTTGTCATTCATTAAATTTCCTTATGAATTCCATGTAATCCTATATCATGGGTTTCCAATAGTATCATAATCTAATGATTTGGTGGGAGAGCCTGGTTCTAGATCGATTTGCACCACAGGAGCCTGCATGGACTTCTTCCATGATGTTGAGAATTTCTCCTTCTGATATGAATCTGATGATAATTCTATCGAAGCCACATTTTTAGATGATGTTTTCTCATTTATACCATCCTACAGAGTGAATTTTATTGCTCAGTGATGAATCTATTCCCTTCTGGCACGATCTGTTAGGAGGGTCTCATTTTGGAGATAACCAAGTATGTGCTCCATCCATCAAAGAGTGGTAATTGGTTCATCATGATCTGGGGTGGTGAAAACCTAATTTATTTATTCCATATCACATATGATGGTTTATGAGACCCTTATTCTATGTGTGATATAGAAGATCGCTTCCTCCTGATCAATGTTAGCCAGGACAGTGGTTGTATTAGCCAGTACGTCGATGCGAGTATTTTGTGATCGAGGAACATGATGTAATGCGGGATCAAAAGAGAATTATGCAATCAATCCCCTAACAAAGCTAGTGAGATGGGCTATTTTTTCCTTTTTAATGGAATATTCACCATTGATCTACTTTATCACCAATTCCTGACCCCCCTTGATATTTAGGTAGGCTATGTGTAGCTGTAGGGCTAGTTCCAACCTAGTAATGAGGTCTTGGTATTCTGCCTCACTATTAGTGGAGCTTTTGGCCAATGAGAAAGAGTAGGGCAGAACTGATTTGTCTAGGGAGAAAAATAAAATCACCAGACCAACATGATTGAGATTTGGGTTTTCCATTATTTTGTTGGTAGGACTCTAAGACATGACATCAAAGTACATATCACATGTCTTGGGAGTGTTATGGGTGTAGAATACTTCTTCATTTGGGAGGTCAGTGTCTTCTGGTGTATTTTCCAAGGCAGGATGTGCAATGAGGAGATCAGCTAGGGATTTCCATTTCAAAAACTTCTATGATATGAATTGGATGTCATTTTTCAACAAAATGACCTCCCATCGAGCCAAGCACCCAGTCAACATAGAGAGGGTAGAGATGTACTTGAGTGGATCAATACGAGAGACAAGGTGGACTTCATGGCATTCCAAGTAGTTCCTAAGATTTTTCACTATGGAGATGAGTGAAATGCATTTATTTACAAATTAGAATATACAGTATCGATACCTAGCTTCATACAAATGAGGTATTAGAGAAAATTCTCACTCCTTGCATCAATTTTATAAGCGAGGAGGGTATCTAGTGAGCGTTCCATGGATACCACATACAAGATGAGTAGACTCCATTCTATTAGAGTCATCAAAACCTATGGGTTCCTAAATTATTGCTTGATAATTTTGAAGTCTCTTTAACATTCATGATCCCATTTGTAGGTGATTCCCTTCTTCATTAGACAAGGGAAGGGGAGACCTGAATCATTATTTCCCGAAGGATGATTTCCACCCTTGTTATTTGAGCCATTGTAGAGACATGCTGAAGTCAATTGTTTTTTACATTGTTTCTAAGGACAGGAGGGGATTTCATCTCTAGGATTGGATCTGCTACTTCAACCATGTTTATAGGGAGCACATAGTCATCATTGAGCATACTCTAGGGGATCATAGGGCGGTCCCTAAGCCATTGGGAGCTGAAACTTGTATATTGTCATTCTACATTGTTTACTTGACTCCATTTTTATAGAAATCATCTTCAGTATATGAGTCTTTATAAGTTTCGAAGGGGACACTATCACCATATAGTATGTCGACCTTTCCATTGATGGGGTAATTCAAAAATTGATGGATTATTGATGGTACTTTCAAGTGGCTATCGAGTTAGGGATTTCTGAGTAGGATATTATATGAGGTGTCTTACTGGATAACCATGAAGTTATAATCAGATGTGAGTTCCCCAAATTTTTCTTTGAATTTAATCTTTATGATAGTTATTTTTTCACATTTATCATACCCTTAAATGATCTACTTTGTGGAGGGTAAATCCCCTTTACTATATACCAAACATCTAAGAGTTCAAACTGGGATGAGATTAATCCTAGATCTATTTGGAAATTGAAATAATTGAGTCTACCTGAAACATATAATGGCCTTATGTTCCCTTTGATGGCCTCATCTTGATCTTGATCAGTGAATGATATAGAAAATAAAAATTATGAGGAAATAGTCTCCAATAGATCAACCTCAGCTATAGTGAATTCTATCTCAAATTCCCATGGGCTCTTGAGGGCATCAACACTTGCCTCCCTGATTTATTTTTAAAGGTTTATCACATTGAGTATTGATATCTTGGTTGGTATTGCAACTAGCTATTATAGAACATCATATTTTTGTACCATAGGTCGATGATTCCTGATATGGGGATGCCCTTGGGAATGTAGTTCAGGAGATGAAGTATCTGAGGTAGATGGACACAATATTTTCACATAAGTTGAAGGAGTATATGCTACTAGTGGTATAGGTTGCACTGGCCTTCCTCGTTGTCTGCGTTGACTGGATTGAACTCTCGCTAAGTGGTCATGCAATACAATAGGATGTGGGAAACTGCTGAAGGTATCTAAGGAACCTTGCTTCCTATTTTGAGACAACTAGAGTGATTTCCCATGAGTCACAACAATATATATGTCCTCTATGGGGATATGACTTGACTATTGAGTCTAACCACATCTATGGTGTCCCCTGTATCCTCAGTTTTAGTGCATGCGACCTCCCATTCCATGATTATGTGATGGAAAACCATATTCAGGAGCATATTCATCATCGTAAAAGGGGTCTTCCAAGTGTATCACATTGACAAATCCAAATATGAGCTCTTCATCCATTGACAATTCCATTCGGTGGGGAAGTTCCCATCTTGTAGATGTTTCAATAAAGAAATATTCAAGAGTTAGGGCTTGACTTGGAGTAGAATATAACTCTTACTCATCCGTCTCTTCCTTCTTCTGGTGGTCACACCCTTATTTGGGAGGCACATATTATGTATCCTTCATGGGTGATGGATATATCATGATTCTATGTAGCTATTCCATCAGAGTGATGTGAGATTGATCAACCATTTTTTGAGTCATCCAGTTTTCAAACTTTTGCACATGACTTGCCAGAACTTTCTACCTATCTTTCTCTTCTTCTGACTAGATGATTGCTATGTGAGACACCTACTCTAGGGAGTTATCTATAATCACCTTTCCAGAGTCCACCATGACTTAAAGGATGTATCTGAAGATGAATCAATCTTAGATATTATGACCTAGCCTTCTATGGTAGGGGAAATAGTTAGGATGGTTGGTGAGGTTGACTTCCTCTGGCTATCTGGGATGTGGAAGTTTGAGAAGGTTATTATCCATGGATGTTAGGAAAAAATGAGGACTTGTTCATTCCAGAAGGAGTATAATATTTTCACCTAGTACTCAAATACCAGGTGACCCTAATTTCTCTGTACTTATGAATGAGGGAAATTATTTGGTTTCCACCACTCGATAGGATGTGCTGGGTGGTTTGAGACCTTCCTGAGTTCTTCGATGGGTATTTCTATAGGATTGAGAGTGATAGAAGTAGATTTTTCTCTGCCTAGATTTTTCCCTGTTGTGTGGGAATGATTCGAGACTTGGATCAGGTTCACCAATTAGACTCTTTAAGATGTTATGTCATTTCAACAAACTCTCAGAATCCACCTATATATTTCATGGGGATTAGAAGAATCTGTAACACATCCCTAAGATTTTAAGTACAGAGTTTCAATTGTTTATATTGTGAGAGGGGGATGTTGAGTGAATAGGTTAAACATTTCCACCATTCTATGAAATCAGACACCCTTTCATTCTCACATTGTTTATAGTTCTTTAGATTTATAATCATCCTTTTTCTCAGTGTTGAACTAAACTAATAAATAACTGATGATGAAGGTCTTCCCATCCTATAACAGATCCTCCCAGTAGACTGCTATACCATATAAAGTCTAGCACTATCAGAGTATGCATGAAACACCTCAACTTTTTTTCTTCTTGTTAATCTCAAGGGACCATCATCAGTCCACATCAGGACACTAAGTGTGTGATATGTTGTTCAGGGTCACCTACACTATCAAAGGTTGAGAAGGTAGGGTTACCAAAGTTGGATGGAGGTGAAGTATCATCCACCCATTCATGATATGGATTCTTTTCAGGATGTAATGCTTTATGTCTCCCTTCCATGGATTCCATTCAAGTATCTAGGGACTCGATTACATTAAGAAAATCTATGTGAACTGTTGTTAGAGACACCTCCCATCCACAGGGAGAAGGTGAAGGTTGATGAGGTGGTCCTGATTTTATCTCCTACTGATTCTCAATTATTCCTATGACTGAATGATTAACCTGATGAGGGAGAGTTTGTCTTCATAATGGAGGGAATTCATGATCATTTTTGACTTCCTCATTTATGTAGGATATCTATATAGATCCAGAGCTAGTTTGATGCTCGAATACCACTATTGCTGGTGGATCGGCAACAGGAGGGATAATATTCATCTCTAGGTGGAGATAAAACACATTAGGAATATTTTCCCTAAGTATCTCCTCATTGAGTGGTTGTAGACCTCATATTTCAATCTCATATTGTGACAACTGTTCCTACAGGGAAGGAACTTATGTTCTTCAAGGTGGTGATCAGGATGTATCCATTCCTTTACCTTTTTCTTTCCAGTATTAAATTGAGGAAGTGGTAAATAGTTATTCGGTGGTTCCAAATTTTGAATCCTTCTTTGGTTATGGGTTCATGAAACTTCATTTGGTGCATCCAAATCACCCTCTTCCTAGAATATATTTTCCACATTTTATCCCTCTATATTCACATCTTGATCAATTTCTTCCATGTTGATAGTGACAACATTCACAAATGCATACCAGACAATGGTGGTTGTGCCATTACTTTCAAAGCAACATGATGATTCTGCACTACCTTCGTCTGGGTCATTATTTGAACCCGTGTCCATGTAGGTCTATTTTAGATTGTGACCCCAGTGGGGTCTGATTTCCTTTTTCGTTTTCCCCTCCCATATCAGCCTATGAATAGAGACTTTGAGGGAGTTTCTGATTATGGTTATTGTACAAGCCCTGACCAACAAAGGTTTGTCTTATAGTGCGAGGAACATGTGGGATTCTGACCATTGATTTTCCCTCCAAACCTAGAGAAGAATTATTTCCTTTGTGGTGATAATGATAATGAAAATTACCCAGTACTATGGGGTGGGGTCCATTTGGGGTTTCCATTGGCACTAATTGGTCCTATTGTTGAGGAATCAATGACTCCAGTTAGGGACTTGACGAGTCCTTTGATGGACATGAAGATATAAATTCCCACAACCTAGTGGGGTGGGGGAAATCTGGAATAATAGCTGATTATTCTAGGACCCTCTCAGGGGATTATTAACCTAGATATGGTGATTGAGATATAAATTACCCCATCCCAGTGGGCTAGGGTATACCTGTGGATGTCGAGGGTATATCATGAATCTTATTGAGAATTGATGATATAAGGGGTTGAGGTGGTGGTAGATATTCTCCCAGCCTAGGGGATCAAGTCCGCTCCTGGATGGGTGTTATGACAACTACTATTTCAACCCATTTAATTTGGTGTAACTATGCTCGTGTAGGAGCTGGGAATGATGGTAGCCCAAAACAAGAATTATTTTTCATGGGAATCTATCAGGATGATCAAAACTTCATTATCTAAGTTTGAAATGTGTTCTTATTGCTTCTAGGGGACCATTTTGATATCCTTTTGGCTATCATATTCCTTCGTTTATGATGTCATGGAATCACCAAAGAGGGTTCATTCAATTATAGTGACCAATCAAAACAAGCGTTACCTGGTCTCTTGATTTCACTAGAGGCTATAACATTATAGGATACCAAATCTGTGGGGTTTTATTATTCTAGGGGTGTGGAAAAGTGAAATGATCCATAATTTTCCCATCCTAGAATATAGATGAATGATGTGGCTTTGAATATTAGTTACTGAAGTTTCACAATGTAATGTTGGTAAGTGTGTTGCATATTTTCACTTTGCTTTTCCAGCCTTGGATCTCGGGCCATAGAGATAGCAGCTAGGTCAAGATGATAGAAGAGTATCTTTTTTTTTCTGAAGGTGACACTCATATCCTAGATAAGGGAGATATTGATCCTTTATTCTTTGATGAGTATCCCACATATTTTGGTGTAGGTAAGGAATGAAATCCTTTTAGAGATCACATAGTACCTCATAGCTAGAAGTAGCGAGGGGCCAGAGCATGATCAAGAGGTTGTTTGTAGTTAAATATCTAAATAGGTCAATTTTGGATTTCTCCTCATCAGAAATACTTACCTTCATCCAATCATACCATAGAATATGGCTTTGATGGTCGCCTATCGATGAGAGTGGAGTGTTTCTAGAAGTTGATGGGGGAACCATATATTATTGACCCCGACATCTCGAGCACCTCTTTATATGAAGGTGTTATATTTTTGGACACCTCGATATATAGAGGTGTCTAGGAAAGGGGAGGACTTCCTTGTCCATGAGAGATATTTTCATGGGGAGGTTGACCATAGTAGATGTTAGGAGTAGAGTCCCTACGGTCCATCTCCACACCAACATGAGGAGGACTATCATGGCAATGAATGTATTCTTCTTCCCCTTCAATATAAGAGTCAACAGACCCTTGGGGTGTTGAGAATTTGTCTCGAAAGACCTCAAGGACACTATCATTGATAAGATTAGAAATATGGGACATGTTCCGTGTCGTGGTAGGAATATGCTGACCTTCCTTTTGTGATTGCACAGGGATATGAGTCTGCTATGTGACAACTATCAAAACTTATATATAACCATTTGGTGTTGTGGGAGTATGATCCCACTACTGAGAAGCTATTGGAATATTCCAATAAGTTGTCTCATTATTGATAGGGATATGATACTATATAAAAGAATGTTCCATTATCACTTGGTGAGCCTTAGTCAATATGGGAGTATGATCATGATCTTGAGTCTTTGTGATATGTTGTTGGACTTTCTTGGAAGAAGTATGATCCTTCCCTAAGGCATGTGATGCTATCAGTTGGTGAGACTTGGTTAGAACAAGAATATGAACCTAGTCTGAATATGAATTCCCTATTATAATATGTTTATGGACCTCTGAAATGGGAGAAAGAATACAAGCCTCCTCTTATATTTCCTTGGAATGATGCTGGCATAGTCGTTCGTCAATGGAAGTAGGAATATGAATCTTTCTTCTATGATCTGATGGAATATACGAAATATATTCATTGATAGGAATATGAGCCTATCCCGAGAATTATTCCATTCTTACATGGTCATACTTAGCCATAACGAGGATATATTCCCAATCCGGAGACTTTGGAGTATGTAACTGGAATTCTTTGATAGGAATATAAGCATTTCCTGAGGTTTGTCCCCCTCTTACATGGTAAACCCTGACCAGAATGGGGATATGATTCCGATCTTGGGCCTTTATATTATGTTAATGGAATTTTTTGATAGGCATGTTCCCCTATCCCGAGGTGTGTGCCACCCTCACCTGGAAATCCCTAGTTAGAATAGGAATATGATCCTGGTCCGATACCTCATCCTTTATTGGAATATGCTGATAATCCTCATGAATGAGAGAAAGAGTGTGCACCTTCTATGGTACAACCACTTGTTTTTTATTATTAGAGTGTTGAGTTTCCCAGGCTGTAGGGATAGAAGTATGAACCTATCCATTTATCTGTGATAATTCCATAATATGTGGGTTGATCTCTTCAGCTATTGCTAAAATATATTAGAATTTTAGAAATGTGTGTGTAGGGATATAAACCTGCAAATTTTTTATCTCTATTATGAACTGGAAGATGTATTTGATTGAAGTGGGGATATGCACACACTTTTTTTCTCCTTATTCCATCAAAGTATGCCAATGGGCTTCATGCATGGGGGTAAGGATATGTGCCTCCTCCATGATTATTGTGGGAATATGCCTCCTCTATGATATGGGCCTTCTTGTTGGTTCCTTATAGAGTATGTCGATAGGAATCATCAGAAGGAGTGGAGATATGAGCCCTATCTAAGATATCTAGTGCCTTCCTCCCCCGATGAGCCTTCCTTGCTGCCTGTTCATGGGTATTAGAGGAGGAAACATGTCAGGTGATACTCACAGTAGGCAACTGGTGGGTACTGACAGACTGATACTAGTGACAGTGATTGGAAGGCTCCCTCCTTGGAGGAACCTAAATTAAAAGAAAACCATATTTGGATTCTTAGTATGCCTTCATTAGACATGAAAGGTGACTGTTTTTGTGCTCTAGGGATAAGATACCAAAGAGGTTGGTTGTAGAAATGAGGGCCACTGTCTTAGAAACAACCTTTGCTGGGTGATGTGGATACACCGTCTACTATGCTTGGAGATCCTCATGGGAAAATTCCATGGTCGGAATTGTACTATGTCGGTGGTACTCCTGAACCATAGTATTTTCCACCTGCTGTTAGAGCTATCAAGCAGGTGAGATTTATTTATAACCCATGGGGGTCCTAATTGTAGATGATTTACCTGAACAAATGATGGATGCTGAAGAAATTGTCTTGGGTTGGGATGTTGTCGATGAGAGTAGTATCTACAATCGCACAGACAACAAGGAACAAGGTTACCGATTATTGTTATATTGTATGAATAAAAATGCTCAATCAGATATGCATGGTTAACATAATTGTCCTATTTTAACAACCCGACCATTATTCTTGCATAGACTTGTTAGTGCGAGGATGGACTTAAAACAATCCTAGTTATAGAGGATCATCTATATGATCATGCTGGTCTTACTACTTTGTTTGTATAGTTTTTTCAAAACAAAGTGGCCTAATAGATTCATGTTAGTCCTGTTAGTGTTGTTTTCATATAGGGTGAAAACAAAATGGATTGATGGATTATAAGACAATTACTTTTTATTATAGAGTTTCATATTGGGTTCACAATTTTTGTTTTCATATAGTGAAAAAATGGCCTGACAGATTATAACTTGGTCATTTGTTATTACAGATATTCACATTTGGTTTACAATTTTTTTCGTCAATATTCGAGGTGTGGAATAGGTTTCTCTCAATGGTTTGGCAGAGGGGAGATTATTTGGGCCTCACTCAATTGATTGCATCAGGATTTACATTTATTATACCTTTCATAGAAGCTCTAAATGATTCTTCATCTATAGTTGGGTACGAACCTTCTTTCCAATGGCCAGTGGTCATCTGGGTCTTCAGGCCTAGCTATTCTTGGGGACTCACATTGGTCGAGAGGATGGGTGGTTGGTCTAATCACATACTTTTGGGGGAATTATTTCTTATTATGGGTCTCTATAATAGATTTAATATATGTTTTTGAATCTATTACTAATCCCGATACATGATCATTTACCCTAAAAATGACTATAGGTTAATTCTATTTCATGTGAAAAGGACTAGAGTCTCTTCAGTGGAACCATATATATGTATCTAAAGTTCTACATCATTTTATGGTAATAGGTGGATACTTTTGTGTTGAATTCTTATAAACAGGTTCTTTGTAAAGTAATACCATGCAAGGAGGCAGTTCATATTCTGAGGAAGGGATTAATCCATTATAAGGCATTCTATGTATCATGGTTATTGCAGGATTAAAACCCATGTAGTTTGTTCGAACTGTGTAGTTTAACATCATATGGAAAGGACTTATATGGGTGCTCTGGGATGCTAAATATTCAAGCTCGAATCCCAAAGGGATGTCCTATGTATCCCAAGTATAGAGAGAACCAGAGTTTTCATAGTTTATTTGGTTAGGGATTATATATTGATGTTATCCCTGTCATTATAGAGACCTGTGGTGCAGATGATATGATTATTATAACTCCCTAATTCCACATGATCTATAATTAGTGTGATAAATAAGGGATAAAAAATAATCATTTCATTGCTTTGAATATGGGAATTAAATGCTGGAATTCCCCTATATGGTCAATATGGAGTTCGAACCATGGGAGAGGTGGCCTATGTATCCTGAATATAGTAAGAATCAGAGTCTCCATAGTTACCTTTATATTGGGGCTTACACACTTAGGATTACCATATAACCTAGATTTATTTTCTGGAGTGTGTTTCATGACCCATTTGACTTGTTTAGAGGACATCACAAGATCTAAATGGTTTTTAAAATCCATCACTTGAATTTGATGGCTTTTCCCTGAGGTGTTGCATGATCCAATTGATGTTCCTTAGTGTCATTAGCAAGAGTTGGTTTGACACATATGGAGGGTGTCACAACAGTTAGTAAAACATGACTGGGTGGATGTTTTGTATCTTAGATAACATCCATGTATGTCATCGTGAGGCCTAACCGACATGTCTCGAAGGTTTCGCGGGTCTTGACTTACTTGTCTAGTGGGTATCACAAGAGCTCGATTTTTATACCCAGGCATAACCACAAGAATTGACTGACATGAGTAGGCACCTTTATATGAGCCAGGAGATGCATCTAAAGGATTTTGAAAGGTTCAGGAGATAGATCCATAGGGTTTCATGAGACCAAAGTGGAGTTCCCAATGGGACTGTATGACTTTCTTTGACATGCATGGAGGATTTTTCTTTTCCCAAATAGCATGCTAAAGGATCATCATGAAATCTAGACGACATGTCCTAGTATCAACACATGTCTTTGGATGACTCATGGGAATCATATTAGGACCAAAAAACACATCTTTTACTTAAGTCTTCCCCTTTTAATATCAGTTCTAGCCCATGCATTGTGAATTCCTTTGTGATTTGTTTAATATCTGTTTATCTTGAGTCTTTCATGATCTGAGGGATATGTGGTGTGTTATTTGAACACCTTTCTAGTAGTCCTTCATGTGATATATGAATGATCACGCGAACTACCTTACGTATATCCCATTATTTCTCTGGCTACTCACCAGTATATTACATAATGAAAAAAATTTCTAGTTATGAGATTAGCTACTCTGAAAAGTTTGTTATATCCCTTGTGCTTAAGAGTCCAGAGGATGAAAGTCAAATCGTCTAGATTCCCACACTTTTTCATATTGGGGTGGGGAATTTATAAGAATCTCCACCTCAATTATCCACTGGTTTGTGCGACACATCTAGCATAAATCCATGTTGGAGTCGGCGAACAGATCTTTCCCCATGCAGCTTCATGAGTCTTTGTCGTGGGCCGCTATGAGGGAATCACTTTATTTTCAGTGACCATGAGTCCCTATTTTTAAAACCCTAATTATTGGATTATTTCCAATTAACGTGGACTCATTTGATCACACAAAAATGTTTAATGACTTCCTTATTTTTATATTAACATGTTCAAGGGACTTTGTGAGATCCAAGTTCTTGTTGAAACGCATCCGCGAGATGTCGAGTGACTTTTCCAGTAGTCTCACAAGACCGAGCTATGGACTTTCTATGTGCATCACAAGCATTTTACGACCAAAAGATCTATCACATTATTCCTTTTTATCCCCTTTTTTAATGTGAATAATTTTGGGAGTCATATAGTTTCTCATGAGTAACGTCAAGAACATTCACTTGATTTTTTGGTGATGAATTGCGTGACCAATATGGGTCATACGGGGGTGCGTGAGCATTTTATGGACAATTCAATGTTTTTCCCTTGGAGTGAAAAAGGGAAGCGTATGGTCACCCAAACATACCTGAGGATTTCTATGTGAAGAGGTTGAAAAGCCTAAGGGATTTCGTGATATGAGGTGGACATGTCTCCAGGGAATCGCTTAATCTTATAGATCCCCAAGGGTGTACCACATGTCTTTCAGCAACCATGAGTATCTCCCGCTTCCTCCCTTTTTATCCCCTTGGTTTTATTTCACAAAGGATCAAAGGTATTGAAAATTTTCTATGATATTGTCAATCATAATTAACCTTCTCATCAATGATAAGTCACACGAACACTATAAATGTTAGGGGATTCCACCTTCTGGGAATCCTTACTCCCATTTTCAGAGTATTTTCAAGTTGGATTTCTAGGTGATTATAGCTGGAAACCCACGTTGCCTATGGGAACTCATCTTCCTGCCACCTACGTGGTTATTGGTTTTTTGAATCACCTTTAAAAAATCATAGGGACTCATTGAAAAGGGGGATCCATGGTATCCTTCACAGGTTATACACTATGTGTGGAGACTTCACGTGACCTTATAATGGTCACATGATCACGAGTCTCTTAAAGGTTCTTGCAATCCATAGGCCTTGAATATCTTCTTATTTATTTACTTTTACATAGGAAATAATACCCATATTCAGGTATTTATTCCCCTATGAATTTTCTGAAACTTATTTGGAGGGAATAAACAGTCTCATAAATGTCATTTAGTTTTGAATTGGAGGCCTTATTTCTTGTAGAATAATTTATTTTGTTATGTTTGTTAATATTAATGGTATATGTGACTGAATCATGTGTGAAGTTAGCCTACATAGTCCATATAATATAGAGTTTTCATTTGGGTAAGATCCTATACACCATCAGATATGGTTTGGTATATCTTCTCATTGACCTGCTTGAATTTGATATCCTATAAAACTGTACAGATTTTAGGCTCACTAAATTTTGAGCAAGCCATTGATTATTTTTGTCATTAAAATTCTCCTATGATGAAAGACCAAAAACCTCCTAAATTGGATTTAAATCCAATTCCAACGGTGGAATAGGTGCATATACATTTTCATGACCAAGATTCTCTAAAAATCCTATCACCCAAATTTCACTGAAAACATTAAAAACCTATGTTTGACTGTTAGAGACCTCCAAAAGATATGCTCTGTGGAGAATTTTCTGCATATCAAAAACAACAATATGAGTGGAATCATGTTAGAGATGAAATTACATAGTAGCCACTTACACCTCAAAATTTCCAATAAGATAATCCATCTCATAATCAAGTCCAAGAGCCTCATCATTAGAGGTTGATCCAATATTACTAGGAACCTATAAAAGCTATGGGAGATCCTCATCTATTTTTCAGATTCGGAATCCTCCATCATCATGCTAGGTCCTTCATGAGAAATCGGAATGGGGGGGGGGGGGGGGTGGATTCTTGTATAATTCATGTAATTGATTTCTCCATCCTAAATTCCTAATATAAATTATTATTCCTTGTTAATTCAACTAAATATTTTCTTTTATTATTGTTATTTCTCAATAATAACTCAATAAGTATTCCATTATTCTGTACTACTCATTTTTGATTTAAATTTATTCATTATTAATATGAATTATTATGTTTCCAAAACGGTATTCTATTATTGAAAATATTAATTTATTTATAGGGTTGTGAGAATACATAGGTGAAGTACTAGTTATGTCAGAATTTGACAATATAGGTTATTCCCATTTTAAGGGTTATTTTAAGGGGTTCTATAAAGATTATTTCCCAAGGCACCTACATGAATTTTATTTGCTTGATAATGAGTTTTTAGGGAAATAATTTGATTTCAAAAGGTAAGATAATGATATTTTATTTTAAAAGAAAGATTATTCCCTTTTAGGGGAAAAGGTACGTCTTAAAAAAAAAATCACGGGTTCTCATATTTTCTAAGAATCCCTTATGATTGTGATTTTTTTAATTTATGTTTCATTATAAAGTGTTTTATGAAAAGCTAAGGGTATTAAAGATAATTTCATGTGTAAGTAAATGATTATTTGATTTCAAATTTAATTATATTAAAGGAAAACTCTCTTTTATAATCTCATGGTTTTAAAATGGACCAATGAGTTACTTTATTCTCTTTTATGTCCCTTAATAATATTTTTTTCTTATCTCATGTTTTTAAATATTTGTAATATGATTTAATGATAAGTAGGACAAAGAATAATTCATGTTAAAAGTCATAAATATTTTTCATGAAAGAAAACATATTTTATTTTAAAATTTTTGTATTGTGTAAAAATTGATACAAAATAGAAGTTTCCAACTTGTAATGCATGTGTCTATTAAGTAAGAGTTATGAAAAAACTCTCTAAATCCCTAAACCTAAAATTATACTCAAATTGAAAGAAAGTGAATTCTGTTCTAAAGATTCAATTTATGAATTTTTTAAGGATGGGTCTATGCATTTGGTATAAGAGAAAAGGATTAGATAAATTTGAACATTATGACGTTTTCAGGTGATGTTAACTTAAGTTTTATTGATACCATCACAAGTTTATATGTTTAAGGTTTATCATCAATTTATTGGAATATATACCCAATTTTATGTGATGGGAATACTTTGGGAGGAATTTAGGGAGTTTTGATAGATATTTGAGGTATATGTAACCCTTATGTTTAACATGTAAAAAATTTCTTTGGGGAATAATTACTTTACATTTTGTAGACATAAGTTTAAAGGTTTTGATAACCTTTAGGGTATATATGATCTTTTATATTGAGGTAATTATGGGTTATTAAAATTTTGGAACATATATTTTACCATATAGACAACCATGGAATTTAAAATTGATTTGATGATTAAGTGATTAATGTTATTTTAGAAGAGTGTACTATTTGGGAACATTATATGATTAAGGTAAACAAAAATATTTTTGGATAATATGTGATTTTATTTGAGTAATTAATATTGAATTATCTTTTGGAAGCACATATGATTATAATATGGATTTATTATGATTCAAGTTATAAATGGAAATTATTAAAATATCATAGAGATTATATGATTAAGGAATATAAATTTTGGGTATGTGAGTTTAATAGTGATTGATGTTATTCATAGATATATATTAAATTTTTCTAGAAAGAATATGTGATCAAATAATTATAATATTTGGGTTTCAATACTGGTCACTAATATTTTGAATAATTTTAAGGATAGTTATTAGTGGAATGATTTAGTTTGAACTCTGGGTATTACTATTGAATTTTATAGATGATTGTATTAATTCTTCTTGTGAAGGTTTATAAATTTTTGGAATTATCTAAAAGTATTATTATGATCTATTGTTGGTTAATTTTTGAATACATAATGAATAAATTTTTATCCTTTTATGGATTATGTGATCTATTAGAAGTTTATTTTAGTGCTTTAGGAATTTTAAATTCATCTTGAATACTCATTAATTGAAGAAAAAGATGAGATTGTGGTGTAAATTTATTAAAGGATGAAATAATATTTATCAAGTAAGTATATTTCCTAATTTTTTTAGTATAGATGGTAATTGAATTACTGAAATCTAGGAAAAATATATTGAAACAAAAATCTTATAATATTACCTTCATTTATGATGAATCAATAGTATTTTTCATACAACGTTGATTTGTGGTTTTATGTTTATCAACTTTCTCATGATCATTCAATTTATTTTGATAAATTTTAACTGTCACTCTCCATTATTATTTATAAATTAATTTTTCCTCCAAATCCTTATTTTTACTTCCCACTAAAGTTCTATTATTTGGAAACATATTATATGTTATTCAATATTACCTTCATATTTCAATTTCCTTATTTTAAAGAGGAAGTTTTATTAACACTTTTTTGGATATGAGATTTAAAAAAGGTATTTTCAAATGTAAAACCATTATTTAGCTCATGTTTAAATTGAAAGGACATAATTTATTAAGGGGGGGGGGGGGTATGTAATATCTTGATAATTTAAGAGAATAATATGTTCAATAACGCACACAACACGCAACACTGAGCTTAAAAAACCATCAAATATTATTATTTAAATGTTATAATTATACCGTAGACATTAAATTGGTGAGTATGAATAGGATTATCCAAATTATGAAATATATATAAAGTTCCTAATCGATAAAAATTTATTTATTAATTCTTAAAAAATAAGAACTAATTTTTTTAGTAAAGTCATTATATGATTTAAAAATACTTTTTTATTCAAAAATAAATTTTATTAATTTTTTTGAGAAAATATTATAATTAATTTTTACCACTTTTATAAAATTTATTTGAAAAAAAGTAACTTTATTTTTTAAATCATCATTTAAAACTTTTCTTAGATTAAATTTTTGAAAATTTTCTAAGAAGATTGATTTTTCAATGAATAGTAGATAATAATAATTTTTTTGAGGACTGTATTTTTGTTTCAAGAATCTAAAAAGTTACATTTTGTTTTAAAATGGTTTCAAAAGTAAAATTATTTTATGGATAATATAATTAATTTTATTAGAGTTAATTCATTGTTGGAGTTTAGTATAAATACTGTTTATGCTTTAGAAAATTGTTTTTCTGGAAAACTGCTTTTTGTTGTGTTTGGTGGGTTAAATTTTAAATTAACTTCTACCAATTATATGAATTGAATCAGGAAAAATTGATTCCTTATTTTTAGTCACGTGGTTATAATTTTTTAAATAAGTTCCTTTTATTTTTGGTTATTATGAATGATAATTGTGATAAATAGTTTTCACCTCAGTAAAGGTGAAATAGGTTGATTAGAGTTTAAAATAATGTGATAAGGCATAAAATTCATTAAAGAAAGTTTTTTAATTTAATTATATGAGTATATTTCATCCATAATCATCCATAATTTCAACATATGACTTTTGTTCCCACCTAACTTTGATTTTGAACTTCATAATATTTAAGTAAAAGATAATGTAAAAAATGTCACTTTCTTGATTTTAATATCTATAATATTTTGTGAGAGGGATACAACCAACTTATGTTAGGTTATAAATTTTTATTATAAATATTTTTTTTATGTTTTTAGTGATCAAATTATTAACTTAAATGCATATAAAAAACCGACACAATGCTTGTACAAGTAGTAGAAAAACCGAGTAAATAATTTTAAAAACTCTAAAAATAATATATTTTTTGGTTATTTAAAGTGTAAAATGAATTTTTAAGATAAATATTGCATATTATATATTTTTTTTAAAAGTTTATATTAAAATTAAATTTCCCTTATGTTGTTTTCAATGTTAAATTATGTGATTTGTTTATAAAATGACATTTATAGTATTTTATGTTAAATATATTTTATTAAATTATTTAAAACTATATAAATATTAAAATATGACAAATAGGATGAGAAATTGTCGAAAGTATCATCACATTTCCATTTATTTTTCAGTTTTTACCTTATAAGTAAAATTATAACCCATTAATATAGAAAAAGTCATTACCACAGTTAAGGTTAACATTGGTTAACAAAGGGGTTAAACCAAAAGTTAGATTTAAAATGATATCTAAAACTATAAAAATTTGATTGGATGATTATATTAAGACCATATCATCTTTATATTTTAATTAATGTTATTTTTAATCATTTTAATTAGTTAGAAATGTATTATTTTATAATATTTCACATATTTCCAAAATTGACATTAATGAAATTTTATAATAAAAAATATTTTATTAAGTGATTTAAAATTTATAAAAATACTATATTTGTCCACGTGAATTAGATATAATTTATAATATCAACCATTATCAATTTATGGGTCAATTTTTCATTTATATAAACTTTCTTGACCACTAAATTATGAAAAACATCGATATCCTGGTAATTGTCAAAAGGGTTAACCCAGGGGTTAAAACAAAGATATAAGGATTAAAACATCACCTAAAATTATTAAAATTTACTTTTATGAGATTATTTTGACTCATAATCATCATATATTTTAATTATATCAATTTTGATTTATTTTTTCATGAAAATTAATTTATATTAATTTAATAATTTAATAAATTCTAAGAATGCCCCTTCCCTCATTTATAAAATGGAACCCCATATCCTCTCCTATACACACATAAAAATATATTTGGTTTATAAAATCCCTATAAAAATCCCTTATTAACATACCTACCCACATTTTATAGGTCTTAGTTTTCATATAATACTAACCTTAGAGGGATTAAGGTGTAAAACAAATGAGGTTTTCCAAAGAAGATGCATAGATTTTAACCGAATGTTTTAAGATTATTTCATATTCAAAATCCTTAAAATAATATTCAGACATGATGAAATAATATCACCAGTAAATTACATATACTGAGATGTTTTTATATTATGGTAATAACCTATATCCATCTTCACTCTCATCAAATGTGAAACGAAACCATCGTTCATGTGTACGATAGACTACCACCTCACAAACCGATGTAATATGTTTTCCATGAATGACTCCCTAATATGGTTATAATGATGGATTTAATTTATATATATGATATTAATAAAATAATTTTAATCCTTACAATATAATATATCATATATTTTCTTACCTTTCCATCCATTTAAAAATGATAACATCATTCGTGCATACGTGTGGATTACTACATCTACGAAGCGATACGATTAATTTTTCATAACCACCTAAAATGTATGATATATATAAGTATATTAAAAGAAATGATATGATATTTATGATATATTAATAATTATTTAAATGTAAAATAACAATTACCTTCTTTCCATCATGTTTTTTGTAAAATGGAAATGTTACTCATGCGTACGTACAACCTACCATCTCCTGGATTATAACATAGTTAATTTTCATAACCATATTTCAAGGTTGGTTTTAAAATTACAATTTAAATATAAAAATTATAATTTTCTCATAATTATTATTTTTTGGATTATGTAATAATATGTAATCCCTCCTTTTTATTACACAACTTTTCATTACATTTTACAAATAGAGGATCTTTAAATTATAATTTCTTGGAAATAAGGTATATAATACATGAAAACTTATAAAATTATTTAAATACTCTTGAAAGGATTCTTTAATTGTTCATCCTATATTCAATTAATTTATCTCATAACCTGAGGATATACATCAAATGAAAGTGTGAACATAAAGCCTAATAAAGGAAAATAGGGAAACCAATTTACATGTGAACTTGAGAGAATACAATAAGAACTTGATGAAATATCATAAAGGCATAATAAATAGGAATATAATGATAAAAATAACTTTAATAATATCTTGAAAATGTTACTAAAACATTTATTTTATAAATTCATAATCATATCACCAAGGTCCATCCCCAAGGTGTCATAAAAATTACCAAGGTTATTAACCAAGGTATCATAAACCTGTCATCTCTAGAGAATAATTTCTTTACCCAATGAATTGGATAACTATCAGGGTGAACCCTTAATATGTATTTATATTCATGTGATACACATAGATCATAATAAAAAATTTCATAAATAACCCATATAGAATAAATTAAATGGGTTTCATATCAAAATCATGGCGTTTTAAAAAAGTGCTTAAAAAATGATCATGATGTCATTTATAACCCATAGAAAGTGAATGAGGGTTTTATGTATATAAATTCCAGAATAAAATAAATCATTGTTATATCTTGATTAAAACCCCTAGAATGAAATAGTTTTGGGTATTCCCATAAATAAAATAAAAAAATTTCTTGAGAAAAAGAGAGAGATTTTGATAAAAAAATCTACAGTATAATGGCTATGAAACATTGTTTTAGAAAAAATTAAAAAGAGAGAGGACATGAGTATAACATTAATAAAAGACTCATAATATAGTATAGGGATATAATAAAATTTAAATAAGAACATGGTATAAAAATTTGAAATATATACCACGTAAAAGAAAACTTGAAAGGAAAAGAGAAGTTGAGAATTCCATTACCATGAAGAGTAACTTCTATAACTCTATGATCAAGACCTTGAGGGATTGAGTACACCTTGGTAGGACTCTTTGGGAGTAATAAATAACATAAAGTTATGGAGGATGAATTTGGAATAAATATAAACAAAGGTGTGGGTGGGTATTTATAGTAAAAGAGAGGGAGTTTTTTATTAATTTCAAAGGACACCTCATTAGTGGTATTTGAAAACCATGGTCTTGCCCATGGTATTGGACACTTGGGAAACCTCATATAATATTTTATTACTCAATATTATACTATAATTATTAAATCATTATCAAATCACTAATGACATCATTAAACATACCGAAAACTCAAAACTGTATTTTTACTATTCACTGAAAAACAAATTATTTTATAAAAATCTCATAAATTCACCGTAACATAATATAAAATTTATGAATTAAAAAATGAAATTTATTTTATCTTAATAAATTTATAAATATGATAAATTTAACTTTTAACTATAAATTTTTTTATTATTAAAAACAATAGGGGACAAAAAATGCATAGGGACATGCATAGTAAATTTTTTGACACTTGATAAAAATAAAATTATTTTATCATTTGTAAATAAAAAGGAGTGTTTTTATAACACTATTGCATTATAATAAAAATTATTAATAAATAATTATTTTAAAATAGTAATAAAAGTAAATTTTTTACTTGTAAAATAAATTTATCAAATTTTCTCAATTAAAAATATATCTTATTAAGAAAAACTATTCTTATAATGGAAATGATAAAATAAAAATTTTAGTTATACAAAACCAATTAAATAAAGTAACTAAATCCACATTACATAACCCCTTATTACAACTACATAATACCTACAAGTAAGGTGTGCAATGGTGATAGAATCTTGGGGTGGCTCAGACAACATTGCTCGAGTGGTGATTTCCATCAACTTGAACTTCTCCTATATGAGATTTAGGTCAAGCTTAAAATGTTGAAGCTTGGCTTGAGATTGGTACAAAGAAAGGCCCAGCGATGCTACCTCCTTTCCAAGACTTAAAAAATGGGCTTCATATATGATTCTGCTGGTAAAGTCCATCGAATCTTTTTTTTTTGTGAAACAAAATATTATTCAAAAAGTTCAATTAGTTACATTCTTCCCCCCCTTAAGAAATTTCTTCTTTGAAATTTCAACTTGTACCCTTAGAAGAGAAAAGGTGTGGATACTTCTTCTTCATAGTTTTCTCTGGTTCCCATGTGGCTTCTTCATATTTTTGGTTCCTCCATAACACATTAATAAGGTGGGTAGTCTTGTTGCATATAACCTTGTCTCTACGATCCAAGATCTCCACCGCCTGCTCCTCATAAGAGAGGTCATGTTCCAATTGAAAAACCTATGGATTTATTACTTATTAAGGGTCATGTATGAACTTCCTCAAGAAATATACATGGAATACATCATGAACTTGATCTATATTTGGAGGAAGTTCAAGTCGATAAGCCACTACTCCTATGCGATCAAGGATTTCATAGGGGACAATGTACCTAGGGATGTGCTTATCTTTATTACTAAACATCATGAATCTCTTCTATAGAGAAAATCAAAGGAAAAAATTGTCATCTATTAGAATAGGGCATGCAGAAGAAGCCCTAAACAGGTGGGTTTTTAAAAAAATTCCACTGAAGATCAATATAAACTTTTCGACATCAGGGAATAGCAGCCCGGTCCTAGCTGAGGACAACACTTGAAGGTTTTAAGCCTAAAAATAAATCATAAATTACCTAGTTTAATTACAAAGCCATGCACAACCTCTACTCATCATTGGTGATCACTGCTCTAGGAATCCAAAGTTGAATTTCTCTAGATCATCCACACATGCTTCAAGGAATCCATGGGAGTTCCGTTCGTTTTAATCCAGGTGCTAGCACAGAATACCGATCATGCCTTCAATGCTCCAATGATCACCGCATCACTTTGACTTGTGATTCCCAAGAGATATCTCCATCCAAGCTCCTTGGATCCAGAGCATCTCTCTATAGATCATAAGAGAGAGGATAGGAGAGAGAATCCCCATTAATAGCACTTGGAAAAATCCCCTCCTCTTCTATTTATCATGGTTAATTAAAATACCCGGTATCGCCTCACCGACCCTGAATACTTAATGCACCATCAATGAAATTTTATGAATACTGAAATGAGTAATAAATATTATTATCATTTACTTGTAATATATTAAAATATATTACATGATAATAATTGAGTCATTAACTCAACTCGTCATTACCATAAATATTAATTGAACCTTGAATATATTTAATATTTGTCAATTAATATTTTTCATGTATTTACTAAAACTCATAAATACATTTAATAAATAAATTCAATACCAATTATTCTAAACTCAAATAATATGAATTTATTTATTGCATTGGTGATCATTTAACTTTGAAAAAATCCTAGACCCCTGTGGTGGGGCCCACTTTGTCCAAAACTCCAATTCAACTAAATAAGGAATATTGTTTTTTCATGCTATTGTGTGTGATCCTCTTGGAACTTATCTTGATAGTAGTGAATAGTATTCCGAGACCAAGAGTGGGATCTAGCAACCCATGATAGCCCCTGAAGAGATAAGGATTGTCACAGCAGCGACAACCAACCTAAAAACACGACTGTATAATATAATATCTTTGTCTGTAATATCTCATAAAGAAGGATTCACTCACATCTCATAACCCTTTTCTTGATTTATAGTTTTTAGATCTAACTCGATGGATTTTCCCTTAACTTCCATGTCCTTGGTCTTATTAAGTTACTTCCATCCATATCAACATGCCCTGAGATATATTACTTTCATAACCCGGAAGTGACAAATCCTTTCTTAACCATTCAACCAATGTCATTCCACCAGTGGCACACCGAAAACAAACTACCTCACCAAGAATTCATTGCCATGGTTTTTGTATTGCATCAAAGTACAAAATCAAATGACATACATTGGTAATGATATCAAGTCATGAGACCATTACACATGATCGTAGATAGGAACATCCAATGACACTTGAAACATATGGTATTCCTATTGGCGGGTCAGTCCTCATGATCTCACAACTAGAGATCACCAAGTGTGAAATTCATGAGAAGAAGTCTCAATTATTATGATCCCCCAGCACCTGATGTCAAACAACTACTATGTACAGTCATTAAGAAGTATCTAGACCGTAGAAGTTATATTTAAGATTAATTTCATAGTATCTGGAGGTTCTTATTATAGAATGGGAACTGCTATAACCTTTCGATAGGACAATTAATCATTGGAAATTACCATTTAAATAGTGGATGAAAAAAAGTATACACTATAATGGCAAGATGACATCATGTATAACTAACTATATACACGATATGGTAATCTATAACACTGAATATTTGGGTATAGGGCACCGACTATTTCAATATCATCAACAACAAACTCCAAGTCCCTTCAAAGGTTGTCGATATATCTCTTCTGCCAACTCTGAGTAGCCTTAAACTTATTCTATAATAAAGGATCTTCTTTTTGAGATTTCTTGATCTTCTCTAGTAATGATAGTTGATAAATCATTTGTGATAGGGTTATTGATTTCCCTTACCTAATAATTCCTATTTCCAGTTTCACTAGGTCTTTGATCAAGGGATCTCTTTGAATCCCCATCATTGTTAGAATAGTAGGTTATTTTCTACTTAACGCATCAAAAACATTGTTTTCTATTTTGAGATGATAATGAATTGAATAATCATAGTTTTTAATAAGTTCCAACCATCTCCTATGTATCATGTTCAATTCCTTTTGCATGAAAATATACTTAAAACTTTGATGGTCTATGTATATATCACACTTCTCCCCATAAATATACTACCTCCATATATTCAGAGAAAAAACAATTGTAGCTATCTCAAGATCATGCATAGGATAATTCTTCTCATGAGGCTTCAACGGTTGAGATGCATAAGCAATGACTTTTTCATTTTTCATGAGGATACACTCAAGCCCTTTCAGAGATGCATCACAAAAAATAACAAATCCTTCTTCGATTGAGGGTAGAGTTAACACATGTGCAGTAACTATTATTTTCTTTAACTCTTAGAAACTTTATTCACATTACTTTTTCCATAAGAACTTTAACCCTTTTCGAGTTAACTTGGTTAATTTATTAAAAATTTATGAAAAGTTTTTCACAAACCTCCTATACTATCCCACTAATCCAGGGAAAATATGAATCTCAGTTGCTATTATAGGATTAGGCCACTCCTCCACAAACTTTGTCTTTACAGGGTCAAATGAGATTCCTTCACTGGTTACAATGTGACACCAGAAAACAACTCACTAAAACCAAAACTCACATTGGATAAACTTTCCAAATAACCTATCCTTCCTTAGAGTTTTAAATATAACCCTTATATGATCATCATTATCTTCCCAAATTTTGAAATATATCACAATATCATCTATAGAAAACCACCACAAAGTTATCAAGTTAGTCTTTAAAGACTCTATTCCTCAAATCTATAAAAATAACAGGTGCATTAGTTAATCCAAAGGTCATAACAACAAAATCATAATGCCTATATCTTGATCGGAAGGCGGTATTTGAAATATCTTCTTTCTTTACCCTAAATTGATGATAACCATATCAAAGATCAATCTTGGATAAGAACTAAGCCCCATGAAGCTTTTCAAATAAATCATCAATTCTTGAAATAGGGTACTTATTATTTATTGTGATCCCATTAAGTTCCCTATAATAAATGCATAAACACATTGATCCATCCTTATTCTTATGAAAGAGAACATTTTCTCCTAAAGGAGACACACTTGGCCAGAGAAATCTCTTCTCCAAAAGGTCTTGGAGTTGCTTCTTTACATCCTCCAGCTCTACATTCGCCATTCTAAATGGGATTTTTGAAATCATCTTGGAACCAGGAATGAGTTAAATGGAGAACTCTACCTCTCTTTCTAGGAGAGGTCTAGGTAACTCCTCAGGAAATATATCAATGTATTCTTGAGTGATGGGGACATTCTCTATCCTTATACTCTCATTTACTTCTTCTTTTCACCGATCAAATCAACAAATAGGGCTATAGGAGGTGCATATAGAAAAATATAAGGTTGAGATACATCTCCTTGGAATATAATTGTAGGTTTTCAATTCAAGACTACTAAGATTTCCTTGCTTATTTATTTGATCTTAGCATTATACTTTGAGATCCATTCTATCCCTAGTATAATGTCAAATTAAAATATGGGAATGAGTGCTAGATTTACGATAATATTATGCTCGCTAAAGTAAATACCAGATTTTCTAAACACTATTGATGCTTGGATAATCCCTCAAGGTGTATTGACTAATAACTCTACTTTTATAAGTTTAGGGATTGATTCTATATTCTTTTAAAACTTAAAGGAAATAAAGGAATATGCCGAATATGAATAAAACAAAGTACTTTTGAGATTTTGGAGAAAAAAAAGAGCACTTTCCACCACATCATTTGGAGCTTTAACTTCGTCAATTGTGATAGAAAAATAACAACCTTGCTCCCTTGGCCTATACTAAGGCTAGTGGTGATTCTCCTCCTCTACCCTTAGATTCAGACAGTAATTATAAAAGTTCCCAAGCTATCAACACTTGAATCATTGGACTTCAGGTAGCTATTTCACAATCTTCCCTTTTTCATTAGTGTTGGAAAGTTGAGGCTTCGGATCACTATGCCAATTCTGAGTGATATGGAAATCTCTTCCACACATGTAACACTTCCCACTCTGGATAAGGCAGTTCCCCGAATGCTTCTTCCCACATTTATTACTTGTGGGGAGTTTCACTTATTTTCCTCCTCTTCCCAAATCAATGATCCTCCAAAAACATGTCTCCATTGATCTCTTCTTTTCATTGGATTTGTGAGACCAATACATCTCACCAAACTCCAGTTCAGCTTTCATAGAACTCTACACGATCTTCTCATAGTTATCATAGTCTCGGTTGGCTAGAATCTTCCATAGAAGTGGTATTAGTCCAACAAAGAATCTTTCAAACTTACCATTAGGATCCATTACCAAGATTTAGGTTTAACGAGAAAGTCTTTTGAAGTTTATCTCATGACTTCCAACTGATTCATTCTCATTCTTATTTATCTCAAGAAATTTTTTCTCCTTTTTTGTTCTCATTGAATGGGGTAAATACTTATTGAAGAAGATCCATCTGAAATATTCCCACTCCAAAGCTTCAATATCCCATCTTAGCCTCATGTTTTTAATAATCTCCCAGCACTGATCAGCTTCTCCCTCTAAGTATTAAAACACCAAGGTTACTTTCTCTTGTTCAGAACTATGAAGTATAGGAAATATCTTTTCTATAGATATTTTCCAATTTTCTACAATCAATGGGTCAGTATATCCAATTAACATTGGTGGTTTTTGATGCATAAAGGACCCAACATAATTTTTTTCCCTTCTTGGTGAAATCAGCCTCTCAGGTTGATTCAAGTTATTTCCTATAACTTGAGTCATTTGATTCATCATTTTCATAAAATCTTCCATTTCGGATTCCATTGGAGGGCCTTCAGTGAATGGTCTATTGTGGTCACCATTTGCAAGATTCCTCATATTTCCCTCCATTTTATAAAAGAAGAAAACCTTAGTGAGAAACTTGTTTCATTTAATAATCTTATAACTCTAAATGATTTTTATGTCTTAAAAAATCCGGCTTAAATATGTTACTCATTATCAAAAATTAAATTTTCTATAAATCCTTTATAATGGTTCATAAAAATATTGTGATTAACTAAACATATCACCCAAGAGTGTCAAAACAAAATTGAAGCAAGACCCATTGTCCTACACCAATTCCTATTCAATTATAACTCAAAGCGATGTTTTTGGGTTTAAACCCTAGATAGATCTATACCAGATCCATATCCACTTGTTCGTAACCAGCATAGATTTATTTTTTCAGAAACCACCTACTTAATATTTCACCAAAATACCAAGATATCTTCCTATATTTAAACTTTTATATAGGGTTCTTCCTAAAGTTTCTATATCCTAATTTCTAAAAATAACTAAACTACCCTTTTATACTTACTATAGCATCCCACATTTTTATTACATAACTTTTCATTACATTTTACAAATAGAGAAACTTTAAAGTCTACTGTCTTGGAAATAAGGTACATAATACACAAAAACATATAATATTATTTAATTCCACTTGAAAGGATTCTTGAGATGTTCATACTAATTTCAATTACTGCATCTCATAACTTGGGGATATACATCAAAGGAGAGGGTGAGCATAAAGCATAATAAAAGAAAATATAGAAAATAGTTTATATGTGAGCTTGAGAGAATACAATAAGAACTTTAGGAGATATCATAAATGCATGAGAAATAGGAATATAATGATAATAATAACTTTAATCATATCTTTAAAATGCCGCTACAAAATTTATTTTAGACATTCAAAAGCATATCAAAAAGTTTCATCCCCAAGGTGTCATAAAAATTACCAAGGTTATTCACCAAGGTATCATAAAATTGTCATCTCTAGAGACTAATTTATTTACCCAATGCATTGGAGTGCTATCAGGGTGCACCATTAATTTGTATTTATTTTTATGTGAGCCACATAGATCATAATAAAAAATTTCATAAATAACCCATAGAGAATAAATAATATGGGTTTCATATCAAAATCATGAAATTTTAAAAAAGTGATTAAAAACATGATCATTATGTCATTTATAACCCATAGAAAGGAAATGAGGGTTTTATGTATTTCAATTCTAGAATCAAATAAATAATTTTTATGGCTTGATGAATATTCATATAATGAAAGAAGTTTGGGTATTCACATAAATAAATTAAAGAATTTCTTAATAAAAAGAGAGAGATTTGGAGAAGAAAATTCTGCAGTATAACGACTATGAAACATGGTTTTAGAAAAAATTAAAATGAGAGATGACATTGGTATACCATTTTTAAAAGACTCATAATATAGTATAGAGACAAAATTAAATGAAAATAAGAAAATGGTATGGAAATTTGAAATACATGCCATATAAAAGAGGAATTGAAAGGAAAGGAGAAGTTGAAAATTCTCTTATCTTGAAGAGTAACTCCTAAAACTCTAAGATCAGGACCTTGAGGGCTTGAGGATACCTTAAGAGGACTCCTTGGAAGGTATAAATAATATAACTTTGTGAATATGAATTTTTAATGAAGAGAAATTAAGGGATGGGTGGGTATTTATAGTAAAAGAGATGGAGTTTTTTATTCATTTCAAAGGACACATCATTAGTGGTATTTGAAAAGCCTTGGTCTTGCCTAAGGTATTTCCAACTTGGGACACCTCATATAATATTTTGTTCCTAAAGAGTCAAACAACATTATTACAATATTATTATATAATTACTACATCATTATTACATAAATATTACTTCATTATTATATCATTATTACATCCTTATTACATCATTATTACATCACTAATGATGTCATTAAAAATACCGAAAACTCAAAACTATATTTTTACTATTCACTGAAAACAAATTATTTCATAAAAATCTCATCAATTCATCATAACCAAATATCAACATTCTGAATTGAAAAATGATATTTATTTTATCTTAATAAATCTCTACATATGAGAAATTTAACTTTTAACTATAAAAATACTTTATTATTAAAAATAATAGCGGATAGGAAATGCATAGTGAAATGCATAGTAAAATTTTTGACACTTTAAAAGAGTAAAATTATTTTATTATTTGTAAATAAAAATAGTGTTTTTATAACACTATTTCATTATAATTAAAATTATTGAAAAATACTTATTTTAATATAGTAATAAAAGTAAAATTTTTACCTATAAAATCTATTTATCAAACTTTGAACACATAAAAATATATTATATTAAGAAAAACAATTCTTCAAATGAAAATGATGAAATAAAAATTTTATTTGTAAAAAAGGTATTACACAAAGTAACTAATGCCTCGTTACATAACCACTTATAACACCTACATAGGACTTAAGAGTAAGGTGTGCAATGGTGATAAAATCTTGGGGTGGTTCAGACAACATTGCCTGAGTGGTGATTTATATCAACTTGAACTTCTCCTGTATACTATTTTGTTCAAGCTTGACATGTTGAAGCTCAACCTGGGCTTATTCTAGAGAAAAACCCAGTGACGCTACCTCCTTCCCAAGCTCCGAAAAATGGGCTTCATATGGAATGATTCTACTGATAGAGACCATCGAATATTCTTTATTTCTATATAAAAAAATATTATTAAAAAATTTCAGGTCATTAAAAATAATGTCCTCTTTGACCATAGTCAACCTACTAAAGTCATTTTGTGTATATGAGCTTAATATCGTCAGAACGTCTGTTGTGAAATTTATTGATTAAGTAATTAAATATAACATTGTAATAAATAAAATAAAAAGAATAATAAACATGATTTTTTTTACTAAAATTGCAAATAATTAACATAAATTTTTCATCTAAGAAGACAAAAAATGTATGTGACAATTTCTACTCGAGATAAGGGACACTTTACATTAAAAATATCGTTTTAAATGTTATAAAGATCTATTTTATAATTTGTTTTCCATGTTTATATTAATAAAATTATTTTATGGATGTATTTATATGGAAATATATGAAAGTATAAAGGAAATTTTAGGTCTCTCTTGACTTTATATAAATTATCTTCCAAAATAATATATTTATGCATTTCATACGGAATGTTTTGACTTGCTTTACAAAATGAAAAAAATGTTTTATTTTAACACATACGACGTCAATGGATTTTCCTTCCACCCATAAAATTATTTTATATTTATATTCCTTTATAATATTCCATGTTTTATTTAAAGAAAAACCTTCCTTCCTATTGTTCGAGGTATTTTAGATTTGATAATTGGGTTTTAAAGGAAAATGATATATCAATATTCAGAAATGTTTTACTTATGTGTTTAAACTGGTATTTTTATTATTTTGATGATGAAAATGAAAGATTTTAATTTTTATGCATTATATAGTCCTTGTTCATTTTTTATAATGATGGGTGAGCTTGATATATCTCATGATGATGGGTGAACCCGATATAACTCATGATGATGGGTGAGCCTGATATTGCTCTCCAATGCATTGGGTAACAATTATGTTCTCTAGAGAATTATGTTGGAAGTTGACCATATTAGTTATTACACTTGTAGTGGTTATTGTAATGGTTATATAAAGATGATTTCATAGGTCACATACAATAATTTTATATGCTTTCTAATTAGTTTTCATGGAAATTGTTTGATTTCAAAATGTGAGCTAATGATCATTTATTTTAAAAGAAAGATTATGCCATTTTAGGGTAAAATGGTTTGTATTTTTGAATTTTTTTTCATTGACTATAATGGTTTATAAGAAACTCCCATTATTATTATTTTTCCCTTTTCATTTCTTATAATGTGTTTTATTAAAAACTTTGGGCTGTAAAACTGATGTCATGTGTAAGTACATGATTATTTGAGCTCAAAGTTTATAATTTTAAAGGAAAAATGTATTTTATGATTTCATTGTTCTAAAATATACTAACTGGTTTGTTTATTTTTTTTATGTCACTTATGGATACTTTTGTTCTCATCCCATGTTTTTAAATGTTGTTCATAGTATTTAAGGATGAGTAGGAATAAAGAAGTTGTGTTAAGAATAGTAAAGATTTATCATTAAAGAAAACATGTTTTACATTAAAAGTTTTTCATTGTGGGAAAAATAGATACTAATAGGAGGTTTAAAACTTGTAATTTATGTATTTATTATGTAATATTTATAACCTAACCCTATAAAACTCTAAACTTGAAAAGAACCTTGAAATGAAATAAAGTGAAATATTTTCTAAGGATTCAATTTATGGATTTTTTATGTCCAAGTACATAAAATAATTATATATAATTATCATGAGATATATCAAAAATCTCTCTTTATAGTTACACTAATATAATAACTACACAACCTATAAAATTTAATTGGTTATTTCTATGTATGCTCTCAAGTGTTAGCGACATTACTTGTTTACTGAGAAATTCACTATCTATGTCAACCATAAGAGAACTAGTTATATATTTCTTCAGAAATATTTTCATATAAAACATGGATATGGGTTTAGTAACATAAAATATTTCATTTTGAACTCATTTATTCTCCCATGAATTAGAACATCATCATAACAACCTAAGATCTTAATATATGTTTTTCTTTAATTAAGTCAAATATGTTCTATAGCTTTCTCCACACACAACATCAAACTAAACTGAAATCATGATATGTTTAAAACATTAAAACCTATAAATTTAACTAGTAGGTATGAATATAAGTAACGTAATTTTGAAATATGATAATATTTATATTTATAAAAGGTTATTTTATACAAATTTACTTAATTAATTATTGTGTTTAATAATCTATATTTTTATGTAATATATTTTTTATTAAATAAAAAGAGTATATTATGTTAAATTATGAAGTTAAAAAATATAATATCTATTTATTAATGATATTTTTTTAGTTTTTTTAATAGAAATTAAGAATAAAAAATTATCATTTGAAAAATTATATTCTTATAAAAATTGTTTCAAGCTATGCTCTATAATTTTATTTAAAAGTTAAATTTATATATTTTATAATGATAAATGTAAAAAATGAACTTAATTTTTAGATTCATAATAAAAAAATTAACTTAGTATATTTTTCTTAATATTTATCTAAAAAAAATGATTTTTAGGTGAATAATGTAATTTACCGTTTTTACTAATACTATAAATTTTATGCCATTATTAGTATACAAGTATGAAGTAGAAATTTATGAAATATTTTTCTTGGAAAAATATTTATTTTATAATTGAAATCACAAATTTTAAAATATTTTTATAGTATTTAAAACATTGATTTATATTTTAGAACTCAAGTAATATTTTTCTCAAAAATAGTTTTAATACATTATATATTTATTTTATTTTTTTAATTTTTTGAAATTAAACTAGAAAAAATGTATTTTAAATTTATAATCAGTAGGTACAAATTATATAATATGACCCATTTTATTTTTAGGAATAAAGATTAATTTACCTTAAGTAAATACTATTTGTCGTGGTAAAATATTAAATGAAAAAAGTTAATATTCAAGGGACAAAGGGCATGAAACATGTTAAAACCTATTTATAATCAAGTGTTTAATATATTAATGAAATTATATCACCATTCAATCAATTAATGTATATTTTTGTGACATTTGGCATGTTTAACATGTTCTTGCTTTATATTAAGTTGAAATATTTAAAAAATGTCATTCTCACCACTTATAAAAGGGGCCTCTCAACAACCCTTAAAGGAACTTATAAAAATTTGGGTTCCTACTAAATAAATACCCTTTTCCATTCTTATATAATCATATTTAAATCTATTGAGATTTTATTTCACAAGACATTCTTCTGTTCCATCTATTTCCATGGGATCATCCAAGGAAATATCAATGTGCTCAATGTGAGTTATCATTTTTAGTTAACTTATTTCCATTATATATATTTTTTCAATTTTAATTTTCAAATATATATATAATAAAACAATTATTGTTTATATAGTAAATGTTTTATGCTATTATAATAAAAATTAATCACCTTTTCTAATTTCACTTAAGAAAAGAAAAAATGACATTCATGTGTGAGTGCAAACTACTACCTATACAAAGCATCATATTTAGTTTTCCTTAACAACCTTAAACAGATTTTCATAATAAGGAATTTAATATATAATTATGATATTTAGGTTATGAAATTAATGAACCTTATTTATCCTTTCTCTCATTCTATGGGAAATGAAATTATCATCTATGCATACGTGTGGACAACCGCCTCCAAGGAACAATTGATTTTAGTTTTTATTTTCATAATCAGCTTACATGGATGGTGATTAGAATGTGTTTAAGGGGTAAATATTATTTTTATGACATCATTAATATTTTGTTATGAAATTTTGGATAAACTATTAATGATATGATCAATAAACCATCATCATTAATTCAATCGTGTAAAACAAACATACTAAGAGGAAAATCATTTATTAAAATTATGAAATATTTCCATATTCATTACTTATTCATCTACATGTTTATAATTTTGATAAATAACACTAATAAACACTAAATTATTTTATTATTATATCAGTTTAAATATATTTAAACTAAATCATCTCATAACCATTCATTAAGCATAATATGTTAATGTTTGTGGTGGTTTGACCACATACTAGAACAATTATATTAATTTATATCATGGATGATCATGATAACTTAATTACTAGTATAATATCATATAAATATTTATATAATGATTTTATTTTGTTATTGTTAAGTTTATATGAACACTTAACTCATTAATTAAGAAAAAACCCTTCATTGGTTAAAAATCACTGAAATAATCTTATAATTGATTTCATATTCAAGGAAAAGAATAAAGAACTCATGAAAGGAAATAGAAAATTAAAATATCATTATAATTCATACTTTATAGTAACTTTAATCGTATTTTTGTAATGAATTTTTGAAAAAGAATAAATGTTTCCCTCACATTTATGAATATAGTATAAACCATTAATGTTATAAACACCTGATGCCGAAAAATAGGTAAAAACTAACTAACTTATATGTATATATATGTAATAATTATTAATTAGGGTTACACATTATTATTTTTACTAATAAGGTTCTTGGGTATTTAATTAATAAACTTAATTAAATTATTCAGGATGTTTGGAATATGTGCAGAATGAATCAGGACCATGGTGAGGAGTTTTCTTCTCAAATTTTTATCTTAGAGACATGGTTTGTATTATGCACCTAATTTATTTTAAAAAGTTTATATGATTCCTAATTGAGATTTTATATCATTAAATACCCTTTATTCCTGGTAATTTAAGTTCAATTTAAATCTCTCTCTCTCCATCAATTTTAAGAGGTTCTCAGTTAAATGATTAAAATATTTTAAGGGGGTTTTCTAACTCAAATATTTTACTTGGTTCTTAATCACATCTCCTTGAATATTATAATTTGATATTGATATACTATAAACTATGATGTTTTAATATTGTATTTATAACTTATTTTATGGGTAAATCATGTTTTAAACTACAATCTTCTTCCTTGATGATTTGTTTTGTTTCCTAAAAATGAATTTTTATTAAGAGTAATTATAATTAATTTTAATAGATTTTCCCTCCATATACACGTTATTATTTTCCAAAAATGTTGTCCTCTCCTTATAAAAAGAACAATTTTTTTATATCCAATGATACTTTTACTCCCCTTTATTAATTTCTATACAAAGGTTTCATTATTATTTTAACAATGTTGGTTTTCAATAACGTTATTTAAAAATGATCATAAGGTTTTCCCACTATTTCAAAATCAAAGGTTTTACCTTACCCTCCACATTCCTTTTTTTAAATGTAATTTTTTTAAAACGGTTTTCACTTCACCATTTTGAAAACTTTGTGTAATTTTAAAGGCTCTATTATTGATCATTATTTTTAAAAGTAAATGTTTTCAAGGTGTCTTAACTTAACCTTTTTGAAACCTTTATTTATTTTTAAAATCTCCACTATTGGATGTTCCTTTTTAAAAAATTTAACAATTTTCATTTTTTTTAAAATTACTTTTCAAAGTGTCCATAAATTCATATTTTACACCAAAGATATTTTTTTTCTAAAAGATCTTCTATGATTCCACCACTATTTCCCTCTTAATATCTAAATGAATTATTTATTTAGAAGTTATTTTTTATGAAACACCCCCTAAATTATCTTATGAAATATCTTTTTGAGGTGATTGAGTGTTTAGAGTCAACCATTTATATGATTTAGTTTAGTTTTTGTGATACCATATTGAAGTGTTATGAAACCAATTTTTATTTCCACAAGTTATTTACAATGTGATGAATGAAACCCATTTAATTTTTTATAGTTTTTCATGATTTGTTGAATTATTTATATCTTATGTCACTCATATATATTCTTGATGATGGGTGGGGTCCTATATTTCCATCCAATTCATTGATTAAGAATTTATATCTCATGAGATAAGGATGTGAAGTCGGGAAATATTTTTTGTTCAAAAAAATAAAGTGTGAACATTTTATTTTTCCAAAGTATGAAGCATGAACATTTTTGTTTTTAACATTATAAATCATTAAAATTTTTATTTTTTACAACATAAAGCATGGGAATTTTCTTATTCATAAAAATGTGCAGGCATTTTGTTTGTTCACAACATGAAGTGTAGGAATTTTTTTTGTTCACCACATGAATAATTAAAATTTTGTTTGTTCAAAATTTTATAATATTCTATTCTTATGTTTATGCCAAAGTTATTTATTATGTCATGTTTCAAGGGAATTTTACAATTAAATAACATATTCATTTATTATTTTACATGGGTAAGGTTTATTATCTCATGATTCAACACTGTTATACCATGGTATATGTTTTATATTTTTTGGTTACATGTTTTTCTATCATAGATTATGGAAAACTCTTATTATTACAGGTTTTTAATATGATATTTCTCACCAAATAATGTTTTATCATATGATTATGATATAACCCTTGATGACATGTTAATAAGTCTCCCCTTATTGAGAAATCGAGCTCATCCATTTATTATGTTTTCTTTCCGTAGGTTATAATATAAATATAACCTAGGATATGTCTATAAGTGGATTAAGTTTGGTTCAAATATGTAGAATTTTTAACAAGTACTTAAATATAATATATTTATATAGATTTTCTCCAAGACACTACACCTTTTAGTCCTTAGGTTGTGTGTCTATTTCTAAGACGTATTAATTATAACATAGAATCAATATATTTCTTACATATGTTTATCTTGGGTCACTATAGTTGGTATAAGAGGAAAAGGTAAGTTATTTTTTTTAGATTAGTTTAGTTATATTTTGTGTTAGGTTTAGATAACCCTAGTGAAAACCTTGGATATGATTCTGAGTATTGGATGATATCCTAAAAATTAGTAAAGTCATGATTAGGTGACTTTCCTTGAAACAAATCCTCATGTGGATACTATAAAAAATATTTGACTATGGAATAGATTCACTTAAGAATAATCACCCCAAAAGGGTTGGTTTATAATTTACTTTATTATCACCATGATGTATGATGAGTGGGCCTAAGACTGCACACCTAGATAGATGCTCCTAGGGAATATTCTTTGGTTGATCACATGTTCTTTATAAACCAATATGAAGGATTTATTTGGCAATTACTTTGAGGGATTAGGTTGAGAAGTATAAGGTAAATCCAATTAGACTAACCAAGGTTAAACTAATATTGATATAGGTTAATCTAAAGAAATTATAGGATAAGAAGATAATAATGGTAAAATATTATAAGGTCCAATTCATTTTATGTTATTGATTATTATAATTACATTTTATTATTAATTTTTCATCACATATGTCAACCCTTTTGATTTTATTAATGGATAGAACTAGAAGGAACCATGGGTGTAAGGGATGATGTAGTGATTACCTCAACGAACAACCCATAAGAATGAGAGATGGAATGAGAAACATTTTGATTATTCCAAACTTTATATCATAAAATATTATTAACAATGTGAACATAGTGCAATTCCCTAAAAAACAAAGAAGAGAAAGATGCAGTCGCATCGAAGTTCATGTGATGAATATAATAAATAAAAAAAGTTGAAGTTTTCTTCATGTAAACAATGTGGGAAGAGTAACCCATGTGATTGTATCAAAGGAATAAGAAAATATCTCAAGTGTATAAATATTTATCATCAATCTTATAATGACCCATAATTTTTATAAATAGACAATTCATCTTTTATATGGATACTAATTACATAACATAACTATCCACACTAGAATCATATAGGTTAGTTCCTTTAGAAACTTGGACACATAAACAATTGGTTAATAAGAGTCTCCCATTAAGTTCTTTATAACTAGAACCCTTTTTAGAAATATCACCCCTAAAATATTTCTTCATAATATATGGAAATGGATACATAATAAAGGGAGATATTAGATTATTTTTAAGGGTAAATAAAGGAGATTTCAATGATCACTTGAGTATAAAATGAGCATATGGGTATGATAACATGATCATACCATTTTAAATTCATACCCTGCATATTATATATCATAATCTGGAGTCATGGTTTAGTGTTTGGAAGTTCATAATACACGACACATAAATTAATCATAGAACATGTGCCAAGAGAGCATAACATTGGTATACCACATGATTTTTAAGCATACAAAAAAGTTTAAAACTTTATTAACATGTATAAATAGAAATAGGTTCACTCATAAATTCAAGGACATGAAATCAGGCCCTAACATAGACATTTATACATAGAACTAGGTCCATGCATAATCTTATGGACATGAAATTTAGGTCCATGTATAAACTTTTGGACATGAAAACCAGGTTTAAACTACTAAAAAACTACTCTATAACCACACTTATATAGCCACAGTTTAAAAAAATCATGGATAAAACCCTATGTAGTTCCATAGTTCCATAGTAGTAGGCCCAATCATATTTTATTTCTTCCCTACCTCTCGATATCTCGTCCCCAAAAACCATCAACACCCCTGATGTCCTCCTGAATACCTCCAGTCTATGACCCTTCTGTCTACAATCCTCCTCCTACGAAGCAAATCTGAGCAGCCTCCCCACCTCCTTCCTACCTTCCATACATCTCCAACCCCACAAATCTCAACACCCCTAATTCCGAGTTCGTCACCACCGATTCCCTCCTCGACAACCCTAAACACCCCCGTTGCCCTCCCCAATGCCTCCTCCCCGTGTTCCTCCTCCTTTAGTGAAGATGCTCCGAGTGGCCTCCCCAACTCATCCCTTACTTCTCAATATCTCTCCCCCACAACACTCAACACCCCCAATGCTGAGGTTGAAACCCCCGAATCCTCCCCCCAATGACTCCACCCCAACATTATCTCATATCTGTACCAATTTTTTCGAAGATCTACTTTGAATAACCTCTAATCAGCCAACCATATATTTAGTGGACTCATTCATAGATTTGATTTTACAAATTTAGTCGATTAATCAACCTCATAAAGTCCCCTTATTTTGACTTTGTCCAGTTACACTTAATGAAAATACCTTGGAAAAATTCCACACTCAGGTCCATCATTCTAAGATTCAATTAGACAATGCACCTTCTAGACTTAACTAGGAAGTATATGATCTCCTATTGACACCAAATTTTATAAAATTTATATGTGTTTGTTATATTGACTACCTGAGATAATTTCTAAAGGCTACCCTTCGATTTTTAAATTCCTGGTTTTCTGGTTATTCTTATTCTTATATTTTTTTCTATAATTTTTTTATAAGCTAGATTCTTGAAAATTCTTTCACACCTTAGTGTTTGGACAACTTCTTTACTCTTATACTACTTGAAGAGTCACCCTCTTCCTCCTATGTATACTTCCAATAATAGCTATGATACATACAATAATTTTCATCACAATTTTCTTTTTTAGATAACTTTTTTTAAACATAATATTTCTATTGTAGCTAGGGAAGAAGTGAGACACAATTTATGCTGTTTAGTGTGTTCATAGTATGCGAAAATACTTCTATTTTTCTTTAGGTATGAAAGTTTTTCTTAGATTAATATTTTTTGTAAATTTCATTGTCTGTTTTATTATATTTCTTATTAAATTTTAATATTTATGTATTTTTATTTATTTATTTGTTTTAAAATAATAAATTTATAACAAATTTTTCATTAATAAGTTTCTAACATCAATGGGTATGATGTTATTTTTATTATAAAGAACACTACAACATTGTACGAATATCTTATTACGTTGGATGTTTTTTCAAATTCACATTGTAATTCATATATATTTTGATATATATTATATATACAAAAATATATCCAAACACACACACATGCATATAAGGGAGTTGTGTTCCATTTTTCATATCTATTTTGTTCATTCAGAATTTGAGTTCTATTTTTTTTGTAATGCATCTTAGGACATAAATTTTCCACCACATTATATTTTGTAACGATGAAATCCATTGGAAATTTCTTAAATTACGGTATTTAATTTTTATATGGTGTATGTTATTCTCTATATATGTTATATATATGTTTATATTGTTTTTAATAATCCTAATTTATAATACAACATAGAACATAAATTGTTCACCATAATTTAATATGTAATAGTGAACTCCATTGGACGTTTCCTAATTTATGGTATGTAATTTTTATAGTGTATATTATTCTATATATATGTTATATATACGTGTCCTGTGTATGTAATGATTATATAAAATTTTACATATGTATTATATTTAAATATCTATGTATATGATGAGTTTTTTCAACTATTCTTATGTATTAGTTGTGGGAATACCAAGTTCTGCATCTATATTGATTTTTTTCTTTATTGAATTTACATTTATGTTTAACTATTCTTCTATAATGTGTTATACTGTGTTTTCATTACCATAATGTTTAATTATCATGTTGTCTATACTTATACTAAATCATTTATTTCATCTTCCACATCCCCCATGATCCACTATTTCCTACTCTGATTCTACTCCCTCTCTGTACATGGGTAGCCCTTCCAAGTACTCCCTCAACTTCCCTCTTCCAGAAACCCAAATCTTGCAAATCATTATTTACAATGAGCATCAACTATAAGAGTTATGTTATGTTATTGTAAAAGTAATATGAAATTTTAATCTTTTTTATCCACTTGGTATACTTTATACCCCTATATCCAAAAAATATATTCACATTTTAATAGTCTTAAATTTTAAATTTTCATTCATTTGAGTGTAATAATTTATCAAATGATCTATTCATAGATCACTTAATGATTCATTTTCATGGATTTTGGGATTTAAATGATTGATGTTGCCATTAAGCAGTCGAAAATCTTAAAAATCACACCCCATTGGTTAATAACACTCCTCCATACTATTGTTTTTTCATTTAATTAAATTACAATATAGAATACTATTTCAACTATTAATATGTTCTTTATTATAGAAGAATCTAATGGAATATTTTTATAATGAAGTTACCACTGAAAATGGAAATACATTCATAAGTTTCAATTTTTCCTGCTTTGGAAGGAATGAAATTCAATATTCCTTTTCATCCCCTTCCCTTACAAAGAAAATTAAGTCTTAAAAAAGGACAGGCATTGTTTCCTTCTAGGTACGACTTCAATGCATCTTTATTTATGATATAGCAATGATTTCTAAAATTTTATTCCATTATTATAGAATAGTTATTTATGATTAGGATTTATTCAATATACACATGAATTATTATATAGAAGATATTTGTGATTTATATTTGTTCAATATCCCCTTTAAACTGTGTTTTGTGTATAAATTTTATCACATATGAATTTTTTTATGATTTTCTCACATCTTAACATATGCTTATTCTTATGTCTATGATCATGTGATGAAATGAAATATAATAACATTTCTAATTTGTTTGTGAATATGTTTATGGTTATGATTAATCATATTCTTATGATTACAATTATGTTTATAGAAATACTATAATACATACATAATTTCAAATATTATAATATATATAGCTTAACAAGCATAGTTTCTTTATTTTATGCTTATAAAAAATTGTGTTACTTAAATACTGAAATAAATACAAAATTTTTAACCGTATAGTGAAAATTCTTATGGTTCTTCTTATATTTGTATATACAATATAACACATATACATTTTCAAAATTATAGTTCTTATCATTGAAGGGTTTATTATAAAACCACTAGGAAAACATCTTGGGTATAATGATTTTATATTTATACATTTGATATCTTCTCAATGTAGACTTTTTTCTTTCATTCTTCTAAAATTATAGGCTTAATTATTGATTTGTATTTAAAACATACATAATTTAATTATAAAATAAATTATCACTCCTTTGGGATGTGTTCGTGCAAGCAGATGGGCATCCTCCATGGAGCTGCGCCTGAGATTCCTTTCTTTGGTTTCTTTCTTCACCGGGGAAGTTAGTTGTTGTGCGTTTTGGGTATTCTGGCGATGTGTCTGATGTTCATTGTTCGTACGATGCGTGTGGTGTGGAAGCTGAAGGTGAAGGGTGGTTTTGGTTGAAGACATCGATGAAGTGGATGACAGTGTCGAGTGATGAGGTTGGCAATGACAATGTTGAGCAATGAGGATGGCGACGACGATGATAGAAGCTCCGGCGATGACTACGACGATGATGAAGGCGTTGGTTCCGAGAAGCGATGATGACAGAAATGTCTGGACGATCGAGGAAGGTGACCGAATCTATAGATGGACGACTGGCATGATGGTTGTGATCTTGAAGTAGGCACGTGAATGATGGAAGGATTTTGATTTTGGAATTTTGTGTTTTTTTGGAAGGCAGTAATGGTGGTAGATCGGGTTTGCTGTAGTGTTTGTTTGAAATTTGAATGTTTTATTCCGTAATTCTCATGGTGGTTTTATGAGGGTCTACACTTAACATTTAAAAGTTTTATTATAAAATACAGAAATATGGATTGTGGTTGACTTCTTATAACATCATCCTGAATATAACAATTAATTAAAAAGTCTAATTCTCCTATCTTATTATTCAGTATGAAAGGTATTAATTATTCATATATAATTGGTTTTTCTATCATGATTTGATATTATTATTCTAGAATAGGTTCTATTTTGGTTCTCCTCAACTCTCTTATCTACATCTAAAATATTTAGTAGCATGCGGTAGAAAATACTCTTCTTGTACACGAAAATGTTGTTTGAAACTTCCCAAATAGAATTGGAGATAAGGGATTCAAAAAAGTATTTTAGAGGTATTATTCACCCTAATAATATAGAAAATGGTTCTATGAATAATGATTAACAAACTCTTGATCTACCATTAAAATATCATTTATGGAGGTAACCCACACATATATAAGAAGTCATTATATCTCACTTCTTTTCCCATTATTTCCTTATTGGTAGTTTCTTATGATGAGGCCAGTTTTATCCATAATCATCAATGGTAGTGACTTTGACATCATATTTGGGTAAGTTTTCTTCCATTTTAATCCTTTTGGTGCAATTTTAATTAGGGATTTTGTGATTTTGGGTTGCTTATAATTTTATAGTGTGTTTTGGATCTCGTTGAGGTGGACTCAAGTCGCCATTATCAAAGGTGACTTAAATGTGTACACATAATTAGGAATATACATATGTAAGTTCTAACTTTATATATATATTCACTCATTGTAGTATGAATATATATTGGTTCTAGGAGTGATTATATATAGATATGAAAAATGCATATGTGTGTAAGTGTAAAGGGGTGTATGTAAGTATTAACATATATATATATGGAACCCCTTGTGCATATTTGGTCATGTAAATATGTACATAGGTTCTAGGTGTCCTTATATATATGTGAATTTGAATCTACAAGAAAGTGTAAAAAAGATTCAAGTTGTCTTCGTAAAAAGCAGTATGCCTTGAGGTTGAGGTAGGTTCCCTATGCCTAATAATTAAATTTGAAATACATAATTTCTTAATTGTTTTAAAAACCTGTTTTCATTATTATATAATGTGTATATTGTATTCCAATTGGTTGTTTCTATTTGAAATGGTATTTTCACATATTTTACATTATTTTCATAAGACTTCAACATGGACAAGTTTCCAATTCAGTATCTGAACTACTTTCATTTATATTAAAAAAATCTGCATCTTATTCACTTTCATCAATAAAAAGAGAGAATATTTTCATCTCAAACTACATCATTTCTTTTTATTAGTGGAATCTCATCAACCCAAAACTCAAAAATCCACAATATCATCCCTTAAATTTTATATAAGAACATTTTATCTGAGGGTTAGCCTATATTGATTAGTGAGTGATAGGTTATATTATCATTATTAATGTATGAAATGATAGTAGGACATGTACTAGATATATGTTAGTTAGGATACAAGCATGCTAAATATTCCAGATACAAAACACACTGACCTAATATGAATCTCATTATCCAACACCCATATCTATTTTCATTCTGGTTTCCATAAGTAACCTAGTCTCTCACATCAAAGCACCACCAAAAAACCATAATCACTTCTGGTTTGGGATCCCTAACACATCACTCCCAACATTTTCTAAAAACCAATCAAAAAAATAATAACATGATTAAATCATCTATGGTGTGATCCCCACATGGATAATTTTATAAATTTCCCCTTGATTAGAACTCCCAACAAGTTCCTTCATCACATGATTATCTCTACTCCCAAACGATGCTCATCCAATCCTTAGGAACACCTATCTGGGACCAAGATAAAATTGGTTAGACCATGGTACTAAAATCTATTTTTTATCACCCACATCAAAGAGGGACACATCTAAACCTCATTAAGATGTAATTCTAGAACAACTGTAGGTATCTCATACATTCCGTTTGTCTCTTATCATATCGAAAATTTATTAAAACGATCAGGATAAGAATCCAATTGATCATAACATCAAAAAAACAACACAACTCAAGGTATCAAGGTTAATCATCCACATACTTTAAGAATCCCATTCCTAATATAAACCATGTTAAAATCACAATTCCCTTGAAATAACATGTGGAAGTCACTTATAAAACCATTTTAATGCACCTCACACCTAATTAAATAGTTTTGAAACCATCCTTAGGTTAAGAATTGGTCACATGACACCACTTACTGCACATGGTAATCCAATTCTCACCATAACACCATGAAATGAGTGTTTCTTATTATATAAATTTCACAATAACCAATTACCATTACCATCCATCCACACTCATCAGACATTTCAAACTCAACAAGGTGCAAGGGGTGTGAAGGATGCAAAGTGCAGGGGGTGCATGGTGAATAGGGTATAGGGGGTGTGCAAGGTGCATGGGTGTGTAAGTTGTAGGGATGTTCAAGGGGTGAAAGGGGTGTTTTGCATGGTGCTGGGTGGGTGTGGAGGGGTGAAGGGGGTGTGAAAGGTGTTTGGGTGTGCAAGGGTGTAGGGGATGAAGGTGTGTTCAATGGGTGTGCAAGGGTGAATGGGTGTGAAAGGGTGTAGGGGGCATGTATATTATAGGGGTGTGCAAGGGTGCATGGGTGTGTAGGGTGCGGGTGTAGGGGGTTTGAAGGGAAGCAAGGGTGAAAGAGTGTAATGTATAAAGTCTCACCATTTTATTCATTTCTCTACAGCCTTTGAATTAGGCGATATCTTCCACACTCAATCCATGAATTTTGAATAGAAACATATGTCGTAGTGTTTCCCTACTAAGATTTGGTACGTTATTAGACATGATATATTTCACATGCCATGCTTGTTTATTAGAAACTATTTATTATCTAGTTAGAAATTTATCTCATCCCAATAGTCCTAAAATCCTAATCATGTACCATATGAAGTCAGTGAAATATTATAGAGATATAATTCTTCATACTCCCCCTCAGAGATAATTAAGAAATGAAGATTCAATTTCTATCACCCAAGACTCAAGTGGGTAGGAATCTCATACAAGATTAATATATCAATTTTTTGATTCATAACATTTGGATTTTACCTTTATTTAACCACAATAATTCTTCCAGTATCCTTTCTTTACATAATACTAACACAAGGTAGGACCTTACTTAGAGATATTGACACTCATGTGACACATCCAAATAGTGGTTTATCCACATAATTACATACTATACATGTCCCCAAGAGATGAATGGATCTCTTCTGGGTTAATCTATTTGTTCAAGATTACTTCTAAAATATCCATGAACATGAATTAATCCCTTTCTCATGAATTACTCACATAGGCCCTATCAAATACTATTATTTAAGTAGTGATGAGGGTGTAAGGGTGCATTTTCGTTACTATAGAGGATTTAATCATATGGGAAATTACAACCTGAAAATTAATATTGGAAAAGGCAGTTAAGATACCATTAGACATATGTTTCATACACTAATATGATGAGGGACCTCTTAGAGTAGCAGAGGTTGGTCCTCAGGAAATAATCATTCACAATGGACCATCCATTGCTTTAATAGTTGGAGACAAAGATGGACATTGATATGATTCTATTCCACCACCTCCACCCTTGTAATCAAAATGAATGTGAACCAAAGGTAATAAAAATGAATCGATTAGAACCCAAATGAATGAAATTATCCAAGTTAATATAAAAAAAATAAAATAAACTAAATCTAATGAAAATTTACCCAAAAAACTTGTATCAAACAAAATCGAACTAAGATGAAACTAGAGCCAAAGTAATCATATACCATTAATAGTAAGAGAAATTTTTAATTAATAAGAATTTACTGTTTGATGGTATCATTTTGAAACTTGGATCTATTTCCTCCTTTCTTATAGGAACATGATTTGACCCATGGGGTGTTGTGGTTCTTATATGTTGGGTAGTGACTTGTATAGTCATAGGAGACATGTATGTAATAGTTTAGTTTTTATTTTATTTTCTTTATCACATCATCCACTTAGGAGTTTTACTAATTTCTATGGATGAAGGGTATTTATATGCTATGAAGGGGTAAAAAAGGGCACCATAGGTGGCTATGTGATTTTCTTTATTGGGAAGGGAGATCAAGGTAGTGGGTAGATTAATTTGTGTATTTCGTTTTTATCTTACTTTATTCTCTATTTATTATGTTTTATTTTCCTTCAGTGTGGATGTATGACATAAAAATAAGTCATTCTGAAATACTAATACTGAAAAGACCTTTCCCTTATAGTTACCCCTCTATAAAAGTGACCCAGGGTCTCCTATACCTGACTTTCCACTGAATTTCAAATTAATTAAAAAGATTCTCAGTCAAAATATTTTTAGAGAAATCAAATTTATATTTTAAAATCATCTATCAACTCAATTTTCAAAAAAATAATTTTTTTATAATAATCATGCTTCACACTGAATTTCAACAAAATGGTTTTTCTAACATCACTTTATAATAGAGTCCCTTAAAAAACCACTTTTGAAACCATATCCCATTGAAAACATAATGTTTTACAACCATTTCCTTTCTTTTATTATTTAAGTAGGAATCTGTTTCATACTTTTAAAAACCCTATAACTACTATAGGAGTACTTAAATACTAGAAAAATATAAGATTAAATTAATAACAAAGATGAAGAAGGGAAGGATTTTTAAAACCATCGTATCAATAGATTACAAATAAAGAAAAATTATAATGACTAGTGAGGGGATTCCATTAGTGTCTCAGTGGGAATTGTATCTAAGGGTTAGCCTATGTTGATTAATCAGTGATATGTTATATTATTATTATTATTATTATTATTATTAATTTATTCCATGATAGGATGACATGTACTAGATATGTCAGTCAGGATACAACATGATGGATATTTCAGAAACTAGTAGAGTACTAGGATTGTGTTTTATATTCCATATGTTATTTTTATTATTGTTTTAATCATGGTTCCATATTCGAGCTACCCAATCCTCACAAAAATACACCACTAAGGACTTGAATCAACTAGGAAACCCCTCCAAAATCAAATTGAGTTGATTAATATCCTTATTTTCATATCTTCACAACCATATATTTCCTCATATCGCAAACAACACCCCCAAACCCCCAATATCCCCTCAAACCATTACATCTATTCTCAAAAACATACAAATTAAAATAACCCTTTCCCAAACCCCTATCTAATATCTCACTCCTTACCCTCTCCATGGATCATAAAAAACAATTCATAGACATTGAGTTTTAAGTGATTTAATATCATGATAGTGTTTAATTGAGTGGTGCTATTTTCCACTTTCTCTTATGGTTGGTCTAAGATATTATGAATTTTCAATTGTAGTCAGTCGCCTCAAGGTGCTATCTCTTATGCCTATGCTATCAATTAATTATTATAGTTTACACACATATCTACTTGCAATACTTTAGGCATGATAGTTATATGATTAGCACTGGCATGATAGGTATGTGTTCAATTGTTGAAACTCTATGTGGTATTGATGATGGTGATATGTTTGTTTAGAGGCCCATTTACCACATTCAATATTCCCCTATAGTTCTTATCCTTTTTTTTATTAGGTTATTTTTAAACATGAATTTAGTTTTTGTTATGTGGTTTATTTTAGACTATGGAGGGGGTGTGTAGGGGGTGGAGGGTGTGTGTGCATGGTGTGGAGGGGGCGTAGGGGTTGTGTAAGGGTTGCGCTGGGGGTGTGTAGGGGGTGTGTGTAGGGTGTGTAGGGGGTGGAGTGGGTGGAGGGGTGTGTAGGGGTATGAAATGTGTGGAGGGGGTAGAGGGTGTGTGTGTAGGGTGTGGATGGGGTGGATGGGGTGTGGAGTGGGTTTGTTCAAGGTGTGTGTCTATGGGGGGGGGGGTGGAGGGGATGTGCATGGGGTGTGTGTAGGGGGTGCATGGGTTTGAAGGGGTGAAGGGTTCTGCATAGGGTATGAAGGGTGTCTGAAGGGGGGTGTGTAGGGGGTGTGCAGGGGGTGGGTATAGGGGGGTGTGGATGGGGTGTGTAGGGTGAATGGGGCAGGGGGTGTGCGCAGGGTGTAGTGGGGGTGTGTAGGGTTTGTGCAGGGGGTGCAGGGAGTGTGTGTAGGGGGCAGGAAGTGTGCAGTACAACAACTATTTTTTTCTTCTGAAAATTCATGCTATAGCCACAGTTTGAAACCCTGCCTATAGATTTCATTTAATATTTCAACATCTATGGTTTCCAACTGTGGATATAGGTGTACTTCCACATTGGAAATTGTAACTATAGACCTATATCCATGATTCCCAACTATGGCTATAGATGTGGCCCTTTTTCCTCACCAATAGAAGTCACAATTGTCTAAACCATGGCTATAACCTATATCCATGGTTTGGGGACCTATATCCATGGTTATAAACTATGGATATTGCTTGAATTTATAGTAGTGTCACACATATTATTATAGAAATGAAATATAGGTTCATGATTAATTCTACAGTCATGAAAACTAGGTCCACATATAAAATTTTGTACATTAAATCAGGTTCACACATATCATATTTTCCTCACAATTTTCCATATTTACCCATTTTATTGAAGGAACATATAGGTCCCACCCATAAAATAATGAAAATAATACATATGTGTGTTACAAGAGCTTAATGAATTTATCACATTAGAACCCCTGAATATAAATAGGTTTCATAAACATTTCATCACAGAATAATCAGAGGAAAAGAAGTAGGTTTCATAAAAATTCCATCATTTTATAATAGAATAACCTATGTAAAAGGAATAGGTTTCATAAACATCTTTTCATAATAAACATAAACCATATAGAAAAATATTAAGGATGGTATCATTGGATTATATCCTCAATAAATCATAATTTATATCAATGGAATTTCTCATTTATGAATATAAATACCATCAAAATATCATTATAAAATTCACGGGGAAAATATCCTTTCCATTTTGAAATCACTTATTTAATTTTTTTTGATAATATTAGGGGAAAATTATTCTTTAAAAATATTCAAGGAAACTTATAATGGAAGTATCAAATCATTGAGAAGTACTAAGGGTGGTAAATTCTTTCCATGATGTATAATTTAAAAAAACATTCCATTTATACTTTTGAAAATAGTCAAAAAGTACCTCGTTCATAAAAAGAATAATATTACTTTTAAAGAAATTTTTTAAAAGTCAAAAAAGGGTAAAAATTACTTTAAACAATCCTAGTAGAATAGTAAAAACATTCTTTAAAATATTTTTAGAAAATATGGATATTTTAGAAAACGGTTTTTCAAACAAAGAGAGAAATAAAGTAAAATTTACTTCAAAAAATAATTTTTGTCTCTTGAGTAATTAACATGAGGAAAATGAAAGGAAAAAAATTATTCTTAGGAAATAACCATAGGATAAAAAATTCTTGAGTTTCATGAGAATTAGATCATAATATTTCATCGTTGAAAACATAATTATAAACAATCTCGATATGTAGTGAGATTGTAACACAAAAACCTTACCACTTTGATAAAATTCAAATAAAAACCCCATGAATGCGAGAAACGTATATATATATATAAATCCTACTAAATTTCATAGAAATAATCATAAAATATTTTAATGGGTATCACGTTGGAACTGAAAAAATCGTCTAAATTATTCACCTAATTCTTCCAGACATGATCTAATAGCATAGCTTGTTTTACAGGCTTCAATTTGACTGGTCGTGGATCCCTAATAGAGTTATGGATAAGAAGTCATGGCCATTTGATGTCAGACTGCTGAAAATGGCCATCCAAGACAAGCTTGGGGTATAGTATGGTTTTGCGTGCAATAATGTAAATTTGGCTCCCAAAAAAAAATCTTTTGCGCAACTTATCGTACAAACATTTTACATGCCCAATGTGATGTAATATTTCATCCTGACCACCTAAAAAACATCAATGTAAGGTGCGTGCAAGTTTTGAGATGCGCGTGCAAGATCGAAATCTGCACACAAGATTCTTACGCACCAAATGAGATGTGAAATTCCCCTTTGCATGTACACCTATTACAGGGTGCACAGAAGATCTCTTCCATGCCCATAATCTTACGCACCACTGCTCAGGGTTTCAACTATAAATTAAACTACACCCCTCCCCTCTGGGTATGTCTCCAGAGGTCATCTTCCACTCTACTTCACATAAGATCACCTAATCTATTACTACGTGGAAGAATGGAAACCTCCATGTGGGATCTTAAGTGACAGGTCCTGTATGGGTCTGCCTTCACGCAGGCCCACAGAGGTTTGACCCTCATACGATCTTTTTTCTGCCTAAGTCATGTATGCAAAATATTTCCTCCTGCATTCAAGATTCCATTTTTGCACACAAAACCTACAATCATGAATGCAATACTTCAATCTTGTTCACAACAGTGGCAATGTGCTCATCTTGCACACACCTGTGCTGCACAACCCAATCATGCGTGCAATGCATCATATGCATAGACTATCTTACATGAAACAGTGACCAGATATGTGACCATTAGTCCATACCATAGGGGTTGTTCCCCTGCACCCCTATTCGAGATCAGTGTCAGGCTATGGTTCCAACACCCCAGGTGGATCCCATCACTACCTTCACTGACCCCCATGAAAAACGGAGAGTCAAACCGAAAACTTTTCAGGTCGGGTCACAAATATTTTACATTTCTCCCTTATGCACATCCACCTTCCACCTATGTAAATACCATGATTTGAGATACTCCATTTCACTCCATGAAACACCTCAAGAAGACATGTTCCTCTTAGTCCATTTCCCATGTCGTGAGTTGAGATTCTCCTCATCAATTCACTGAGGACCTTGAGTCAAACCATTCCTCAAGTAACCCATCCAAACCCCATCACCTGACTCCAATAATAGGATCCACCAGAAAGGGCCTATCTTGCATAAGTCCCAACAACATCCACTGATAGGAACCTTATGCTTAATAGTCCTGTTTATATGAATTTAAACTTTAGTACACCTTATATGAAAATCATAGGATGCCTCTTTCCCCAAAACATGTTATGGATTATGCACCAAGAAAAAGATGCTAATAGTCCTATCTACATGACTATAAACTGTAGTATACACTACCATTAAATAATAGGATGCCTCTTATTCCAAATAAGAGATTCCTTATGTGACAAGCATAAGATTCCTCATGCCATGATTATAGTGGAGTAATTTCAAGAGTGTTGGTATCTATTTGAGAATTCCACCACTCCACCTCATGCTTCGCGTGTCTTTCATTCGGATCTTCATCCACTTTAATGTCTGAAGGGACCCCCTAATGGCCTCATCCCATGCCACTTCAGCTCACCTACTGTTATGGGTAAACACCCTGAAAGACATTAGACAACACAATGAGTTTGGAACCTCGTTTCAAATATAGTAAACAATTTGCCCTCTTTTGTTTGTTTCCATCTTAAGATAACACGATGTGGATAGTGCAGTTTGAATATGGTCTCTAGTTAGGTCCCTTCATCATGTCTCCATCATTATGTTCCTAATGTTGGTCATATGACTCACACTTTTCATCTCCCTTTTTTCATACCGATTCCAATTCCCTTGGCGTTATCCCACTTTTGCACTAGTGTATAGGTGTAGGTCCCAATTATATGCCTCAACCCACCAACGAGTTGGGTTTCCCTCATATCCAGACACGAGGAAGACATTACAAGAATCATCCATGCGTAAGCCCCATTCACTATTGTCACTCTATAGGGGCACCTCAACAACATCCATGCGTAATACCCATTCACCATTGCCACTCAATAGCGGCACCCAGGTAGCTTCCATGCATATACCCCATTCACCATTGCTTCTCCATAGCATCTCTCAGGCGGCTTCCATGCGTATCTCTGATCCACCATTATCTCTCCATAATGACACTCGTGAAGCTTCTATGCGTAAGCCCGATTAACCATTGCTGCTCCATAGTGGCACTTGGGTGACTTCCATGAGTAAGACCCATCCATCATTGCTCATTCTTAGTGGCTCCTAGGTGGATTCCATGCATAAGACCCATCCACCATTGAAAATGCATAGCGGCACCCATGAAGCTTCCATACATAAGCCCCATTCACCATTTCCACTCCATAGCAGCACCAGGGAAGCTTCCATGCGTAAGACCCATTCCCCATTGCCGATCCATAGTAGCACCCGGGCAGCTTCCATGCATAAGCCCCATCCATATTTGCCTCTCCTTAGCAGTACCCAGATAGCTTCCTTGCTTAAGCCTCATTCACCGTTTTCACTCCATAGCGGCACCCAGGCAGCTTCCATGCGAAAGCCCCATCCACCATTTCTGATCTATAATAGCACCCAGACAACTTCCATGCGTAATCCCCATCTACCATTTCTGCTCTATAGCTACATCCGGGTAACTTCCATACATAATCCTCATCCACTATTTCCACTCCATAGCGGCACCCGAGAAGCATCCATGCATAAGCCCCATCCATCATTATCACTTCTTAGTGGCACCTGGGCTACTTCCATGTGTAAGACCCATTCACCATCCTTCATGGACGCACCTTTTCATCATTATCATCAGGTCTGTTTTTGCCTCTTATTTCTCACATCAAGTAGGACTCACATGAACTTATAGTAAGAATCGACCATGACACCCTTTTTGGGATTCTTTAATGGGTAAGACCCATTCCCAACTCTTCTGAACTATGTGGACTTTGATCCTTGACATTTTTAAGAAAGGTACATAGGAAGCATCTTTGAAGTTCAATCCCATAACTCATCGGTCCCGACCACTTCACATTGGTTTACCTTCATCCCACATGATGTTAAACTATATGCTTCTAAAGTACATGGAATTTGCTCCTCGACCTTTCCAAGAAAGGTACGTAGGAAGCCTCTATGAGGTTCAATCCCATCACCCATTGATCTCAAAAACTTCATGTAGGTTTACCTTCATTCTTCATGATGTTAAACTTTATTCTTCTAAACTATGTGAACTTTTATCCTTGCCCTTTCCAATCAAGGTACGTATGAAACATCTCTAAGGTTCAAGCCCATCACCCCTCACCCCTGACCACTTCATGTTGATTTACCTTCATCCCAAATGATGTTAAACTTTATACTTCAAAAATATATGGAATTTGATCTTTTCCATTTACAAGAAAGGTACATAAGAAGCCTCTCTGAGGTTCAAGCCCATCACCCATCGGTTCTGACCACTTCACCTTCGTTTACCTTCGTACCGTATGACGTTAAACTGTATGCTTCCAAACTACATGGACTTTGATCCTTTCCCTTTCCTAGAAAGGTATGTAGGAAGCCTCTCTGATGGTCAAGCCCATCACCCATCAATCCTGACCACTTAAAATCGGTTTACCTTCATCTTTCATGATGTTAAACTGTATGATTTTGAACTACGTGGGTTTTGATCCATGTCTCCAAGGCATGGTATGTAGGAAGCCTCCATGAGGTTCAACCCCAAGAACTGATAAACTTAGGTGTCCCCTTTGTTGGGACCCACATCCTTGGTCCGTACCTTAGTGGCGTCAGACCAGCTCCTGGGAAGCTAGCCATACATAAGTCCCATACTCAATTCATACTCCTCCAAGCAAGAGTGCACCTCTTACGATGGGATGCTAATCACGTGTAAGCCCCAACATGTCTCTGGGTCATTGTCAATTGTGTACACCCTGATTCTATGCCCCATTCTGAACTATGTTGAATTTGATTCCCTACCATTGGGTTACGTATGTAGAGACCCGAATCTTGACGTACATGGACATTACATTACTTTTGTTGAATACTTAATACATAACAAAAACCAAAACTCAAGGATCATAATAGTTTAGTGTCTTTGGAAACTCGGAACGTAATCTTCTAATCGTGGTGAAATATCTTCAACATCTACCATAAAGATCTCCCCCTTTTTTTTTCTTAGCTAAAACCTTTCTTTAAATCCTGGGGAAAAGAAAACATATAAAGGGTGAGCTCAAATGCTCAGTAAGGGTAAGCATGGATAAAATAAAACAAATCATATACATTTGAACTAAAAAACATGAACATAATGTTTAAACATCAAAATATTGAGCAATGACATAAAACATGACAGTACATAAGGCATAGATCATAATGTAACATCAATCATGATAAAATAGCTTGGAAATAAAACTTGTAATTGTGGAAAAACATTAAGCACATGATATGATTTCCATGGTAGCCAAGGAATTACTACTAAGACCATCTTAGTGGACAAAGTCCCTTTCTGAATCGAGTTCACTCCTCGTTTCAGTCCTGTAACACTGAACCGGATTAAATTACCATTCCAGCAATGTCTATCTAATGAGATATAAATCTTTACCCAATGCATTGGAGGGAGATATAGGTCCCACCCATCTCATAAAGAAATCATTCTTACTTGTTCCACAAAATAAACTTAAAACATTCATCATAACCCAAAGAATAAAATGGGTTTTGTAAACATCATCCCATCATCACATAATCCATATAAAACAAATGGATATTTCATCATAAGAAAATTGGAACCATGTAAATCATAGATACATTATACTTGAAACATACACATATGAAATAATTTCATCTTAGATGGAAAATGGTTTTGATAAAACACTTGAAATAAATTCTTGAGGAAAATATCCTTTATTCTCCAAAATCAATTTCTTTTCACAAAACGTCATGCAATTTTAAAAGAAAGAGATTTTTTTGAAAATATTCATGAAATATTTTGAAGGAATCTTCATGAAAATAAGGATTTATAAAATCGTAAAAATCCTTTCATGCCGTATAAGTTAATAAAAAACATTCTCCTCGTACTTTTGTCAGAAAAGTCAAAAAGTACCTCATAACATAAACAAAATAAATATTACTTACATACCATGTTGTAAAAGACAAAAATAGGTAAAAAGGACATTAAACATACATAAAAACACTTTTAGAAAACATGGACTTGGATGATAACAATAACCCCAGCAAATACTTACGAATAAATAATCTCGGATAAGAACGAGATTGGAAAGGTTATCCCTTACCTTAGGTCCGATATGAATTGTACGTATCCAAACCTCCAGTATAATGATTTAAATAATGTCATTGACTTATTATAGAATCATATTCATTGTTATGATATCATATGTGGTTCACTTATGATTTTATATTACCCGTTCTTTTGTAAATCCCATGTTAAAGCAACGTTTTGGGTAAAATCATCTTATTTATCGTACGTGTTTGGACTTGTTGTTCCTGGTGTTATTATTACTTATATAATGATTTACTTACTTCCAGAATGTAAATCATGATTTATATATCATATATATTCATTATATATCCAGCATATACATGTATTTATAATAGTACATAACATATGGAGGTAAGAAATGAAATGCACCGTCAATGGAGACGGTAAACCGTACGTACGCATGAAAGCTACTTTCATTTATATTTATTATTTTAATGGAATAGTTATAATATAATTCCAGTATAATATCATATATAATATCATTAACTCCATCCTTTATACATCCCACATAAGGCATTAACAAATCACATCACTTTGAGGGGGCGGTAGTCCGCACTTCCTCAAATGAGATTATCGTATTTACCAACTATGGAAACCATAAAGGCTTGATATAATTGGGAATTAAAGAAGAATAATGAAATAATAAACATACTATATATCATATATAAATACAGTTCCATCATAATGGCCACCATGAGAGGCGGTAGTAGAAAATCGAACAATCATCGTTTCGTGAGGCGTTAGTTTTCCATCACAGAAACATTATGTTCTTCATCCATTAGATGGAGGTGTGTGTAAGTGTAGTTATAATAATTCTCATAAAAAAATACTAGTATTTTTAGTATACTGGTTTTGTTACAAAATAAATGATTAAAAAGAGTTTAGGGGTTGGAGAAGAATAATAAAAGAAAACAACTTAAGAGAAACTATTACCTTTAATTTGGGTAACTTCCTTTGGTTTGAACCAAAAGGACTTCTTGAAGTGCCTTATGCCTAATGTAAGGCTTCTAGGGGGAGAAGAGGGATGTTGGGAGCTTATTTGGGAAGATTTTGGACGAGCCAAAAGGCTTGAGAGGCGTGAGAAATTGCATAGAAGTGGTCTTCTTTTACAAGGGAGAGGAGGGGCTCTTTAGGAAAGTGTGAAAACATTATTTTATTATAAACTTTTCTTCGGTTTCAAGAGGTCCAAAACACATTAATTTCGAATATAAGATGACTCATATTCGAATTAAAATCACCCAATAGGTATTGGATAGGTTTTGGATGATATTTTAATCATTATAATATTATTTATTTAAATCATTTATTAATTAGGTAAATACTGCTTCATTATTGTGTCATAAATAATTTAATTTATTTGATGTCTAAAAATTATAAAAAAAATACCAAAATGTATGAAATATTTTTAGATTTCCAATTAATATTTATAGTTTAATGTTAATTTATATAGCCCCTTATAAAAAATAATTACAAAAGGGTATTTGTTTATGCCAATTTTGTCTTTACATTAAATTAATTAATCTAATGTGTCATTGTCTTTCATAAGTGGCTCAATGGGGTCCCAAAATCGACCCAAGGATGGAAATGGTCGGCCATTACTCATACAATAAGGTTTGGACAAGTTTTAAGGTAATTTTGAATTATTATAATATTCTTTAAACCTTAAATTACCCTATTTACTTTTAACCGTGGTAAATAAATGTAAAAAGTTACTATTCACCAAATTTTTTTTATCTAATTGAACCACATTTTACTCCTTAATATTAACTGTTTCTCTCGGATTTTATAAATTTAACTCACAGAAGCGGTGAAATTAAGTTTTATGAACAATTGAAAAAGCTCCTAGGAGGTGGGTAAAAGACAGTGAAAAGTTCAATACAATTTTTATAAATCTAAAATTATTATAAAATGATTCCAATTAATTTCATTAAAATTATATAAGTATTATGTATCTATTTTGAACTAAAAAAATTTAAATCAAATAAATGATTATTTAAATAAAAAGTCGGTTTTAACCAAAAACTCAGTGTTTTCACTATTCATCAAAATTGATGTTTTTCAGAAAAATGCCAAAAATTCAGCCTAAGATATATTTGATATTCCTAATTCCAAAATTGTGTCTATTTTTACAAATTCAAAACATAGAAGTGGAATTAATTAATTTTAAAAGTAATTCCCGTTATCAAAACAAATAGCGTGTTTTTAAGAAACAATAACTATCAAAAGATCATCACTTGGTTATGTCCAATTTCAAAGTGAAATTAATTCCAATGACCAAAATTGGATTAAATGGTAAAAATATATTCTAATTAAACTTTAAAACCAATTAAAAAAATAATCTATTCATATAAATTATTGCGATGAAAGAAGTTTTTTTTAATTAAAATATAGCGTGTTTTTACTATTCATCAAAATATGAAAGTTATCAGAATAATATGAAAAATTTATCCAAATTAAATTTTTATATCTTGATTCCAAGGAAGAATTTTATTTTGTAAAATTGAACTTATAAAAATGTCAAAAAACAGATTTAAAGTGGGTGCGCCATCAAAAGGCAGCAAAACGACATTTTTTGAAAAATACTTATTTTTCCTGAAAAATTTATTTTGTTCTCATACCATGTTCTAGAAAATATGAAAGATGAATAATAATGTTATAAAATTCAAAATTTATTTAATACTATTCATAACGGCTAGTCCATAATAATATTATAACAATATATTATTGTTTAGTGAAACCTGGTATTGCGTACTGCACACGCTATCGAGGAAGGTCGCGATCGCGTGTAATGCAAGCCAAGTCAGGGTGGCGTGTAGTGAAAGACTCCTTTGTTGTTGCGTATAACAAAATACAACCATATTTCATTTATACATAAAATAAAGTCTATACTTATTGTTGTGTAGAATAATTTCTAAAAAATGAACTTGAAATTGTGTGTAACACGAGCCAAGAATAGTGTTGCGTATACTGCAAGCTAATATAGTGTTGCGTATAGTGCAAGATAATCTTGCTGTAGTATACAACACATGAGATCAATGAAATTAAAAAAATTATAATAAAATCTCATTTTGTTACAACGTAGGAAGCCTCCTTGAGGTTCAAGCCCATCACTCATGTCTCAAACCGGTCTCTCCCTTGAGCCTTTTGGTTTCCAAAAGGTCATTCCCCAATCCAAAGGTTTTACTTTCTTCAGGTCCCATCCATGCGTCCATTTTCACAGGTCACCTCTTCAGGTGTCCCATCACCCTGTTGAACTAAATGGACTTTGATTCCCTGCTAGAGGGATACATAGGAAGACTCTCTGAGGTTCAAGACCAACATAACTATCATCTTCATGACAGTTCCATCTCATTCACCATCTATTTCATTCACCCCCACCACCCATCGTGGTTCATACCCGACCCACCATATCTTGGTAATATCATGTCATCAACCCGAGCAGCTATCCATGCATAAGCCCCACACAATCTATAACCATCCAACTAAGAGAGTCTCTCTTACGATGGGCCACTATCTATATGTAGCCCCAACAAGTCTCTGGGTCATTGTACTTTATGTACACCCCAATTTCAATCCTCACCCATTCAAACTACATGGTTTTTGATCCCTATCTTCTAAACAGGGTATGTAGGAGGCCTCCATGAGGCTCAATCCCATCCAATGGTAAACCTTGGTGTCCCCTTTTCCAGAACCCAAGCATCCTAGAATTTGTCAACATTGGATGTTCTGATCCACCCATATAGTAAACCCCTCAGGTTCTCCCTCCTAGGGATGTGCCCATATGATCCACTCCTATCAGTGTTCTAATTAGTCTAATCTATCTCCACTAGACATTAAAATTGTAGAAAACCTCGTGTTAAACATGGGAAGATGAGGAAAACCTCAGAGACATGACTATGGAATATAATTCCCCACACTCGATGTGGGATTCCTTAGGCTTCTGAATCCCCAAGAAGCCCTATAATAATGGATGTAAATATAGGTGTACCGGTGTTTTAGCGTCGATACATGCTAAAAATGTCCAATGTGACTAATCCCTTGACTAAATGTTGCTACCCCAACTTAACCCCTTGGAATGTCCTAACAGAAGAAGTGTAATTAACCTCATCGAAAAAGATATGGAACTGGGAATATTTTCACGAAAAATGTCTTAAATCTATGAGGGAGACCCGAACTTGGTGATAAATTCCGAGGAGGAATCCATGGAAGGAGAAATAGACATCCCATCACCCTGTTTCGATCAAGGAGAAAACATCATTGAATAAGTGACAGATGCCGCCTGCATTGGGAAGGAGGGAATGCAGGAAAACATCCAGTGCATCACCATGGATGGATGTGCACCCCCAGCGAAATCATCAGAAACACATCACATACACCACATAAATGAAACAAGTGGTGAATGTGGCATGTGTCTCACAGAAATAAAAGTGAGATGAAAATCCATTACCACAGGTCCAAAATCCTTCATACACATTGGAAAATATTGTATAATATATATATATATATTTATTATAAATATATTATAAAACCATAATAATATATAAAATTATATATATTATTTATTTATAGCCTTTTATCACCATTGTTTTAACAATTCTTTATTAAAATCACTCTTTTGGGTGATCTCTTCTTCAATTTTCATGTATGTTCTAGTTTGGTATATTGTTACATTTAATTTGATCATGGTAAAATCATATCCATAATGTTAATTATGTTATAAATATCATATAAATTAATTATATACATGTTTATATTTATCTATAAAATTATAGATAGAAAAATGAATTACACCATTTATGGAGACAGTAGGATGTATGTATGCATGAACACTTTTTTCATTTTTCGAAAGATGGAGTGAAAGAAAGGTAAATAATAAATAACCTTTAAATAATAATTATTAAATCATATATAACATATATATTCATTAAATTTATACTTATTTATATCTAAGTAAAATGAAAATTAAAAGTGAATCACATAACTTCGTGGAGGTGGTAGTCCACACATATGCACAAGAAGTATTATCATTTTTCAATGATTATTTAGGTAAGAAAATATATATGATATTATAATTAAAAAGTATACTTATTTCAAAATTAACTCATATATATATATTAAACCCATTGAAATATCCATCTATAAAATATGGTGATGATAAATGAATCGTGTCGCAATGTATAGACGGTAAGCCGTATGTACGCACAAGGGATACTTTCACTTCCCATTTGATGGATAAAGGGAGAATAAAGGTGGATTAATAATAATAATAAAATTTCAGTATATTAAGGATAATTAAGTTATTATTTAATAAAAAATATAATATATTTAATGTAGGTAAGAAAATTATTAAAAAGAAATTGATTGATTAAGGTGATTACATCTTCTTTGAAACAACTCCTTTAGATCACCTCTTCAGAACCACATGGTTGATATTTTGGGAAGAAAAAAACCTTTTGAACGGGGATAAAGAAGTTTAAAATTGATTTTTTAGGGTCTGATCAAGATATAAGGCTCATTTTTTTGTGGAGAAGTTAAAGGAGTGACAACCTTTTATAATTGAGGTAAAAGACACTTTTGGAATTTCTTAAAATATTAAAATATAATAAATCATTATCTAGAAAAAATGATTCCAAATTATTAATGACGTGAAGATAATTTTTTATGGGGTTTATATAAAATGAAAAAAATAAAATTTTTATAGGTTTAAATGGAATTTTAAACTTTAACGTTTGGTTTAATTCATTAGTTAACCTATTTTAACATTAACCGTGGTAACACCTTTTTTACTCTTAAAATGTTATAATTTTACATATAAGGTCAAAAATGGATCATAAAGGGACAATGGATAAATTTTTTTACCATATATTTTCCAAATTGTCTTATTTAAATATTTTAATGATTTTTACATTATTAAATTAAATATTATTTTGAAAAAAAATCATTAATGAAAATTTTGACAATATTCATTCCATTCGACTTAAGGGACATAAAGAAAAAGTTGGTATTAAATTATAATCCTTTTAAAAATAAATATAATTTTTAATTTATCTAAACAATTAATTTAACACTATAAATCACTAAAATTATATTAATTGTAGTATTTTTAAAATCATTTATTTTATGTTTCTATTAATTAAATAAATACCACATCGGCGTTGTATAAACATTTAAGGTAACTAAATAATTTCTAAAAATTGTAAATAAATTTATAACATGAAAATAATTTCATTAAGGTTAAAATATGCATTTATATTCATTAATAACTTTCTTTCGTCCCTATGTGGATATATAAATGATATTTAAAACTATGAGAGTGACATTTTGTAACTTTCTTTTATTTAAATATTATATAGATCATTTTCATAGACAAGTATCTATTAAAAAAAATATATTTTGATCTTAATATTAAAATTTTTGAATTAAATTAACCCAATATGAATTATCATGAAAATTATGTGCTTATCACTTATTTTTAAACTAGATTTACCAAAATTTACACTTTACCAAGGTGATAAATTTTACAATGGTTACTATTCATATTAAACAAAAATAAAAGGGAAATATTTAACAAATTTTAAAATCATGATTCAAAATATGTAATGAATTTTATAAAATTAAATTTCTATAAGTTTCAGAAATTAATTTTAAAATAATCGTGCAAAATGCAAAGAAAACCGCTAATTAGAAAAATATATTTTTAAGTATAAACTTTTTATATTCTTATGTCATGCTTATAAAAATATTCATAGAATTTTAATTTTTTATTTAATATATAATATAGAAATTTAATTAAAATAATTCATCAATAATGATCAATTTAATTTATTATGATAAAAAAACATTGCGCGCCTAAAAACCGTTTTTCAAAAAAAATGCCTTTTTACATATAAAAATGTATTTATACTAAATTAAAACATAAAACTGATTTTAATGAACTTAATTGGATTATTTAAAATATAATAGAACTAATTTTTCTTTTAAACCATTTTAACAAAAAATGGAACTTTTTTACATGCCTTGAAAAAAATATGCTTTTTAATAAAAATAATCATTTTTCACTATTTAGTGAAAAATAAATATTTTTAGAAAATTATCAAAAATTCATCCTAAGAAAATTTAGATATATTTTTTTTAATTTTAAAATTGTTTGTTTTTAAATTTTTAAAAATTAAATATAATATTTTCTCACAAAAATTAATGAAAATCATTTTTGAAGGAAATCAAATTTTTATGAAAAATATAACTTTGAAGTTAGGGTGAAACATGAGTGGTAAATCCCATATTAAAAAATATAAAAAAGTGAAAAGTTCAAATATAAGAAAACTGCTTGAGGATTTTTGATGTAGATGGTGATGTATGCATGATTTGTGTAGGTGATGACACAGACATGATGCAGGTGTGACACATGCTTGGTGATGGAAGATGGATGATACAATCATGATGCTGCACTGGGCCTTCTGTCCATGTTCACAAGCCACTTGGACTTTTTCATTTGGGATATTTAATGGGTCTCCCTCTACCCATATTGAAAATCATTCTTTTAATTCATAATAAAAAGTGTCTTCGACCTCAACTTTTATACAAAATATAACTTTGTTAAAGATTGAATTATTATTTCCTAAGAATTAATGAATATATTTATATTGAGTGGGGTATTTTTAAATATATAATAAATTAGTTAATTATATTCATAACCTTAAATTTAATGTCAATGTTATAATTATCATATTTAAATAATAATACTTCATGGTTTGTCTAAGTTTAGTGCTCTGTGTTTTCTATGCTATAAAAACTAATGCACTTTTTTCTAAAATATCAAGGTGTTACATTATCCCTAATATAATAAATTTCATCCTTGAAATTTTAACTTGTGTTCGACAATCAAAGGTTTCATATTTAAAAGTCCTCTGTGTAAACCCACATCATGTAAAGGGTTAATAAAACTTCCTCTTAAAAATGGAAATGAAAATACAAAGGCCATCTGCGTTTCTGAATAGGATAACTGTAATGAACAAAACATTTATCAATGGAATTTCCCACATTATAATTATTTTATATATTATAAAACACATATATTATATTGATAAACCAACAAAAAAATTATTCTCATGAGTGAAGAATGAAATAAGTTGTATTTATAGAAATTAAAAAACATATACTGATGGAATAGTAACATGATAGTTGAAATAGTAATATGACCATCAGAAATAGTAATCCATCAAATAGAATAGCGAACTCACCTATGAAGGTATAAATAAAATTTAGGTATCTTATAAATCAAAATACGATATAATTATATTTTGGTATAATTAAACTAATGTTTTAAAAATGGTAAATTAAGTATTGATATTTTTGTTAAACATTAATGTTTACTTACAACTTTTTAATCAATATAATCATTTAAAATTTAATTTATTTTCATAAAATAGATTCATAAATTAATATTTTCTTGTATTATAATTATGAGATAATTCTAGGATACCTTAATTAATTTTTCAAAGTGTTATAAAATCACTGATAATATTAAAATCAGTATTTTTTTGAATAAATATTCATTTTAATTAAAAATTACATTTATCATATTTAGAAAATTATTTTTATAAAATTAGTTTTAAATATTCATGTTGAAAAATGGTTAGGGTTATTTTTTTGGTATTTTTTTAAAATAGATGATTTTTTTTGTGAATAGTGAAATATGGTAATTTACAATATTTAACATTTTAAGAAAAATACAAGAGTTATTGATTTTTGGATGATGTAGGCACCATTATCTGAAATATCCTTCCTAAGTTACTATATTTTTTATGCTAATCAATACTATTTATAGTTTCGAGGCAAAATAATAAACTAATGAATAAAATAATAAAAAACACCCTTATCCTCACATATAAATACCACCCCTCACCACCTCTTCACCTCGCACCTAAAAAGCCTTGAATATAGCCTAAATTCTTCATAATTAAATTCCTAATCCTCTTCTACACATAAAATAGATACTGGTATCAACAAAGGACCAAACCTAGGTGCCTTAAGGAGGTTCTCAAGGAGAAGATATTCTAGAGGTAAAATCCTCCTTTCTATTTTATTTTATTTTATTTTATAATCCTCTACTCACCTCCCATATCAAGAAATAAAATGATAAATAAAATATTAAATATATACTATATTTTTTTTATATTAATGTAATATCCATTATCGAATATCTTTTCATCTCCATTTATTCTAAAAATGAAAACATCACCCGTGATGTGTGGTTTCACCGCCTTCGTGGATGATGAGTTTTCATTGTCCATTACCACCTTCATGGATGGTCATAAAACCATTATAATGGATAAAAAAGATTTTAAAATTTATACTATAACTTATTTTATGTTTTTAACTAATATATATTCATAATATTTAATAATAAGACAAAACTAGTTCGTGATGATAAAAAAACCGCCAAAATCATTTAAACGTTTATTATTAATGTTTTATCTAATGAATCATAATAATATCATAAAAAATTATATATAAGAATATTTAAACTTATATATGTTCATTAAGGACAAATAATTTAAATTCTATAGAATTATTCTCATTTTACATGAATTTCCATACTTGTATACAAGTGAACTGATCATGAAAATCAAGAAAAAGAACACCCCCGGAATGACAAAATTGATCTCTATAACTCATCAAAATGGTCATAAATATGATTAATAAAATTATAATAAATAAAATAAATATATATTAGGTTATTAATTAAGTAATTAATAAATATAATTTTATTATACAGGATATTTAGTACCAGTGTAGAACACATTCAGATATAAGGTAAGAGGATTCTCAAACCCAACTCCCTTTCTTTGGGTTATACCTATATCATGACAAATTTTAATGTTTATGTTATTTTAATATTAATAAAACAAAGTTATATTTTTCTTTCCTTTTCTTTTTAGGTATATACATGTTTTCAAATTTAGTTTTATGATAAATATAAATAATTTTCCAAAATAAATCTTCCTTATAAAACACATCTTGATTCCTCTTGAGTTATTTCTTCTTTGATAAAGACTGTTGATTTATAAAACAAATGTGATCTTAACTTTTCTTCTGGTAACCAAAAATTTTATTCATAAATTAATTAATTATTAAATCCTTATGAAACCCATTCCTTTCCATGGGTTATTTGATGGTTATGATTGTTATACATTCTATGTGGCATGTATGATTATGTAAATGTTATGATGTGATGGGTGGAACTGAAATTATATAGCCCTCCAATGAATTAGGTAGTGTGATGTATATCATGAGATAATTTTTATTATGTGTGAATATGATTCTATCTTTTTTCATAATGATAATGTTATGGTTATTCACATTTGTTATTCCTAAACGTGATGTTATCTTTGTTCACAACTATTTGTGGTATTTGACCACTAAGACATTATGTTTCATTTGTATGCATTGAAACATTTCATGCCTTTATATAAAGTTTCCTATCATGGTTATGATGATGATCATATAATTATGTTATTATGGTGATGATTATTATCACCCATGTTTTATTTATTTATTCCCTTATTCATCCTTTTATTGGGATTTTAGCTCACCTATTTCTTTGATGTTTATCCTTAGGTGACTAGATGTAATAAGGAGAGAGTGAGATTTAAAAGGATAAATAAGAATATTTAAAATTATTTTTTTATGATTTATTATGCTTATGAGATGTATGGTCCTAATTTTCCCAAGATATTAACCTTTAGATCCTATTTTTGTAACATTGTTATGTTGTTTGTCTTTAAAATGATGTAATAGTCATGTAAGAAAACGTAGGGTCTCTATAGTTGATATTAGAGTAAAATTTTATTAATTTTGGAATTATTTTTAGATAATGTTAGTGAAGGAACTTAGTATTATAATAAGTATATGTAAATATTAAATAATATTTTTTAGAAAAATTCGTAACATAGGGATCCCATAACATAAGCCTTTAGTATTAAGCATGTAAAATAATAAATTATTCATACTTTATTTACCTAAATTTTGTAAAAACATTTTTATTTTAGAAAATGGTGGGAACTAATAGAAACCATGACAACAACCCATGTTAGGTACAATGCAACATTTTCTGAAATAAAATCCCTAATTCCATGGGAGGTGGTGTCCAAAACTTCATGGCAATGTTTACCCAGCTATCTCTAGATATGAATAATAACCTGAACAAGGTGGAATGTCCACCTTCACCTAAGAGGGAGAAAATTTCTATCAAATCTTTTATGAATCCATGAAAACCTACATTTATTAGATCTTTCAATCTACTTATTATGAAAAAATGGGTTAACTTAAAGGAGAAAATATTTTTTGTGATCCACTATTTAAATAAAGAGAAGGTGAATCAAGATATCTGCCGTTTAGATGGAGAATCTGATCAATGGTAGGTGTTTATAAAGAACAATAAGATGAAGTATGAAATAGAATGGATGGATTGGGAATAATTTAAGATAATATATTTTAACAAGTATTTATATAAAACTCTTTAGACAAATATGGATAGAGAATTCATATAGATAATGAAGAAAAGAAGGTGAATATATCATGGATTATGAAGAAAAATTCACAAATATTACAAGGTACGCATTAGGTTTTGTTATCAACAATGATAGAAAAATAGATAGATTATTTATTGGTTTAAAACCACATATTCAAACAGTTCTAGCTATTTGAGACTTTGGGAGTTATGGATAAGTTTTCTGATGTCCTCCCAAAGTGGATGTGGAGTTTGGAGAATGGTCTCATGGATATGAAGATAAGAAATGAAAGATGGAGTTTCAAGATAGAGGATCAAATGAAAAAAGTGAAAATAAAGCTCAACTACCCACATATAAAAAAATGTGGGAAGAAGCATAATAGTAATTGCCTCAAAGGGACAAGGAAATGCTTCAAGTGTGAGAGATAAGTCCACCAAGACCATTAATATAGGATAAACATGAAGAAGCTAACCAACATGATGAAGGAAATGAGAGTAACACCCATGGTTCAATGATTCAACTGTAGGGAGAAAGGGAACAATGCAAGACAATGCACTAAAACTTGAATCCTTGAGGGTAATCAGAGTTCATTTCCACCAAAGACAAAGGAGAAAGGGAAAGCTTAGTCCATCACTACTGTTGAAGTGGAGAAAGAAAAAGAAGTCATTCAAGGTAGAGTTATTATTCACTCAAGAATGGAAAAAGTATTATTTGATTATAGTTATACAAATTCCTTTATATCCTACATGTTTTCTAAAACTACTGAATTGAAGCCTTGATACGTTGAAGTAGTGCTATCCATAAAAGCTTCTAGTGGTGCAATAATTTCAACTGAAGTGTTAGAATTTTATCATATTGGTGTATGCAGGAATATTCTTCTAGAGAATATAATAATACTTCCCTTGGTGGAATTCAACACTATATTGGTAATGGATTTTCTATCATTATATAAAGAACACATCAACTATCAGGAAAAGGAAATATATTTTCATATTCCAAAACACTCCATACTCCTCTACAAATTAAATGAAGACCATAAATATCCTTTAGAAATTACTTCAATGGTGTGGGTGTTGATACCCTATGAGGAAGCATACCTTTACCAATTGGTTGAATCAAAGGAAGGTATCAACCTGTAGGAAATTACCATTTTTAGGGAATACACCGATGTATTTCTTAAAGAGTTACCCAGACTTACCCCAAATTGTGAGTTAGAGTTCTCAATATAACTTATATCAAGATCTGCTTCTATATAAATATATCTTTATAGGTTGGCCCCTATAGAACTAGATGACTTAAAGAAGTAGAAACAAGAGAACTTGAAAAATGTGTTCATATTCCCTAGTGAATCACCTTACTCCAATGGCCCTAAGGCCTTCATTTTATTGATTTTTGATAATCCACCTTTTAAGGGGTGAGGTGGAACCCTTACAATGCCTGTAGGCATAAGTTTTACATGGACCTGTAGGCCTTAGAGGAATTCATTTCACGTAGGATTCAAACATTACATACAACCCAGACAAACTACTTGGAAATACTCCTCCCAGCATCTTCATCATGAAATCAGCTATCCACCTTTGCATGGCTATTCGGTTAGGCTATCCCATGCATGCACAGACTTGTCCCGATGGCAGGTGCCATACCCTCTCATTCTTGAAATCCGTGTATCTTCTGCAGTGGTGAAATCTCCTTGCTCATCCTCCTCCTAGTGGATCACCTTGGGGTGAGTTGATTCTCTTTGTTAAGAACAAGGATGGTTCAATGAAGTTGTGTATCGATTACCAGGTGCTCAATTAGATCAGCATAATGAACTAGTATCCTCTTCCAAGGATTGTTATATTTTTTGGTCAAATACAAGGAGACTAGTACTTCTCAAAGGTGGATATTCATCCTATATATCATCAAATGAAGGTGAATAAGTAATGTATTCATAAGGATACTTTCCATACAATGTATGGGAATTATGAGTTCCTAGTGATTCCATTTGGAGTTACTAATGTCTTTGTAATATTTTTTTATTTTATGAATAAAGTCATTAGAGACTACCTTGAAAATTTTTGGTAGTATTAATTGATGATATTATCATCTAATCCAAGAGAAAGGAGGAACATGAAGAAAAACTATAGATTGTTTTGGTGAAATTAAGGAAAGATAAATTGTATGCCATGTTTAGTAAGTGTGTCTTTTGGATCCAGCAAGTAACATTTTTGAGGCATGTGATCATAAGTGAGGGAATATCTGTGGTCCCTTCCCAGAAAAAGGTAATTGAAGAATGGTCTAGACCCACTAGTGTCACTAAAATCAATAGTTTTCTTGGCTTTACAGGGTAATACTGATGTTTTTTGAGAAATTTCTCGTGGCTGTATATCCCAATAATTAAGTTATCCTGGAAAGTGGTAAAGTATGTCGGGATATAAAAATGTGAGGAAAGATTCAAGGAGCTCAAGAAGATTCTAATCACTACACCTATACTCAGATTACAAACAAATGGGGAAGGTTTTGTGATATATAATGATGATTTAATGAAATTATTGGGTTGTGTATCATGAAAAATGAAAAATTGATAGCCTACACCATATGAAAGTTGAAGATCTATGAGCATAACTACCTTATACATGATCTAGAGATATTGGTAGTGATTTTTTCCTTGAAAATATAGTGGCACTATATTTATGGTGAGAATTATGGCATATATACTGATAATAAGAGTCTAAAGTATATTTTCACACATAAGAAGCTCAACATGCATAAAATAAGATGGTTAAAGCTAATCAAGGACTATGATTACTCTATTCATTACCATCTAGAAAAGGTGGAAAAGGTAGATAATGATCTTTTCAGGAAATATATTGCAATATTATGCGTGTTGTGAATTGAGAAAGAACCTATATTCCTAGATATGCAAAGGATGTATTTGGAAATCATAACAGAAGGGAATACATCATACCTTTCCCAAATGATTTCCCAACCATACATCTATGTGAAGATCAAGGAGGTATAAATGAATAATCTGGAGCTTCAAAAGAAGGTAAAATCCTTAAAGGAGGGTAAGATATATGTGTCCACATCGATGAAGATGGTGTCATCCGATTTGAAACTAGGATTTATGTGCCTTCCTCACTTGAGATAAAGAAGGAGCCATTGGATAACTCACATAGATCATATTTATCTATCCATCATAAAAGTACCAATATATACCATGATCTTCAAGAATAATTATTGGGGGAAAACATGAAGAAAGAGATTGTAGAGTATATATCACATTGTTTGATATGTCATTAAAGTTAAAGCTGAGTGACAGAAGTCCAATGGGATGATGTAACCATTTCCTGTACCCATGTAGAAATGGGAGAACATCACTACAGAGTTCATCACTGGAATCCCAAAAACATAAAAAATGAACAATGTTATATGTTTTTTTGGATTGAATCACCATGAATACCCACTTTATCTCTATTCAGGAAGATTTATCACATGAAAAACTTTCCAAGATATATATGAAGGAATTGGTGAGGCTTCATGGGGTTCCAATTCTGATCATATTTTATTGTGATCCAAGGTTCACATATAAATTCTAGATAAGTATCCAATATTATTTGAGTACTAAATTGAATATTAGTAAAACCTATCACCCCCAAACTGATAGCCAATTTGAAAGGACTATTTATATATTTGAGGACATACAGAGAGACTACTCAGTAGAATTAAATGGAGGATCAGAACAACATCTCACACTAGTTGATTTATCATATAAAATCAACTTCCACTAGAGTTTTCATATTGATCCATATGAATCCCTATATGGGAAGCAGTGTAGAACTCCAACTTGTTGGGATGAAATTAGTGAACAAAAACTACTTGGACCTAATCTTGTGCAAGAGATGAAATATAAGGATCAAGACATAAAACATCTTATCAAATCTACTTAGATTTGGAAAAAGATCTATGTATACAACCATTAAAGGGAATTAGAGTTTGATGTTGGAGACAAAGTCTTCCTTTGAATATTACCATGGAATAAAGTCATGTAGTTTGGAGAGAAAGGGAAGCTTAGCCTAAGGTACATTGGAAAATTTAAAATCTTTAAACACATAAGTGCAGTGGAATAACTAATTTCACTTCTAGAAAACATGGATCAAGTTCATGACATGTTCCATGTATCTCTCCTAAGGAATTACATACCTGAGACCTTACATGTACTGAATCTGGAGGTGGTACAACTAGAGAACAAACTCTCATATGAAGAACAACCGATGAAGATCTTGGACCATAGAGACAAATTCCTATGAAACAAGATGACTCACCTTGTCAAAGTTTTGTAGATGAACCATAAGTACGAAGAGGCAACATGAGAACTTGAGGAAGAAATGATGTAGAAATACCCCAACCTATTTTCACCTTAGTATGTAAAATAAAAATTTGAGGGTGAAATTTCAAAAGGGGGGAAGAATGTAATGAACCAAAATTTTATTAATGTAATTTCTCTTATTATAATTATGTTATATAGTATAAAACATATACATAACAAATATAACCCAATAAAAACATTTTTATCATGATTAAAGAATGAAATAAGTGATATTTATAGAAATTAAGGCACCTATACCTATAGAATAGAAACATGACCATTAGAATAGTAATATGACCATTAGGAATTGTAATCTAAAAAATAGAATAGTGACCTCACATATGAAATTATAAATAAAATTTAGGTATCTTATAAATGAAAATATGATATAATTATATCATGATGTAAAAAAATAAACATTTTAAAAATGATAAATTAAGTATTGGTATTTTTGTGAAACATAAATGTTTAGTTATAACTTTATAGTTTATATAATGATTTAAAAGAAAATTTATTCTCATAAAATAGATTCATACATTAATATTTTATTTTATTATAATTTTAATATAATTTTGTGAGACTTTAATAATTTTTCAAAGTGTTATAAAATCAGCTATAATATTAAAATTAGTATAATTTTGAATAAATGTTGATTTGAGTTTAAATTTAAAATTCTTATATTTTGAAAATTATTTTTATAAAATGGATTCCATTTTTAAAATCAACACATAATAAATGGTTAGGGTGAACTTTTTATATTTTTCTAAAATAGTTGAATTTTTGGTGAATAGTGAAATACAGTAATTTACAGTATTTAACATTTTAATCCAAATACATGAGTTATTGATTCATGGATTATATAAGCACCATTATATCTAACCATCCTTCCATAGTTATGGTATCTATTCATGGTAATCAACACTATTTATATTCTTGATCCAAAATAATAAACCAATGAATAAAATAATAAAAAATACCCCTTTTATCCCCTATAAATACAACCCTTCACGACCTCTTTTTGCCACACCTAAAAATCCTTAAATATTATCTAAATTATACACAATTACCTTACCAAGATTCTTACCTACATCCAATATCTTCTTGTCTCAACAAAATACCAAACCCATGTTCCTTAAGGTGGATCTCAAGGAGAAGATATTCAAGAGGAAAAATCGTCCTTCTTTCTCTTTTATTTTCTTTTATTTTCTTATCCTCCCCTCAAATATACTAAATGGTAAATCCAATATTAAATATATACTAGAATATTTTTGTGTTAATGTAATATGCAGCATCAAATATCTTCTATTCTCTTATTCTAAAAATGAATACATCGTCCGTGATATGCCAATTCCCCGCCTTCATGGTTGAAGAGTTTTCATTTTCCATTACTTCCTTCATGGATGATCATAAAACCATTATAATGGTTAAAAAACGTTGTAAAATTTATATTATAACTTTTTTATGTTATGGAACTAATATATATAGATAATATTTAATAACAAAAAAAACTATTTTATGATGATAGAAAACCCACCAAAATAATTTAAACGTTTAGCAATAATGTTTTATCAAATGAAACATCATAATATCATAAAAAATGATACATAAGATCATTTAAAATTATATAAGTTCATTAATAACATATAATTTCAATTATGGAGACTTATTATCATTTTACACAAATTTTTATACTTGTATAGAAGAGAACTGATCATGAAAACCATGAAAATAAACACCATCGAAACAACGAAATTGAACTCTATAACTCATCAAAATGTACATAAATGAAGTTAATAAAATTATAATAAATCAAATAAATGTATAATAGTTTATTGATTAAGTAATTAATGAATATAATTTTATTATACATGATATTAAGTATAAGTGTCGAACACATTCAGACATAAGGTAAGGGGATTCTCGAACCCAACTCACTTTATTTGGGTTATACCTATGTCATTCCAAATTTCAGTGTGGATGTTAATTTAATATTACTCAAAAAAAGTTAATTTTTATTCCCTTTTATTTTTTAGGATATACATGTTTTAAAATCTTTTTTTATAAAAAAATTAAATAATTTTCAAAAATAACTCTTCTTTATAAAATACATCTTGATTCATCTTGAGTTATTTATTCTTCACTCAAGAGTGAAGATTTCTAAACTAAACATTATCTTTATTTTTTCTTTTGGTAACCCCAAATTTTATTCATAAATGAATTATTAATGAAATAATTATGAAACCCATTCTTTTACATGGGTTAGTTCATGGTTATTATTGTTATATGTTCTATATGGCATGCATGATAATGTAAATGTTATGATGTAATGAGTGGGAAAGAAATTATATATCTCTACAATGCATTAGGTAATGTGATTTACCTGATGATATAATGTGTATTATGCATGAAAATGATGCAATATGTTTTCACAATGATGATGTTATGATTAACCACATATGTTATGTGTGATCATGATGCTATCTTTGTTCACACTTTGTGTGGTGTTTGACCACTAAGACATGATGTCTCATTTTTTTCATTTACACATTTCATGAACTTATTTAATGTTTCCTATCATGGTTATGATGATTTTCCTATTCTTATGTTATGATGATGATTATTATTCTCACACATGTTTTATTAATTCATGTCCTTATTCATCATCTTACTAGGATTTTAGCACATCCCTTTATTTAATGTATATTATCATCTGAATACATGTACTAAGGATAGTGTGAGATTTAGATTGAAGAATATTTTAAATAATTTTTTATGTTTTATTATTATTATTTGATGTATGGTGATAATTTTCCCAAGATAATAAACCTTTTTATCCTAGTTTTATAACACTATTATGTTGTTTGTTTTTAAAATAATGTAATAGTCATGTAAGAAAAAGTATGGTCACTATAATAACATCATTGGAAAGTGAAAATATGGATATATATTAGAAAATTAACACCCAAGGACCAATAGAGAGTGATATAAAACATATACATGTGAAAGTTAACAATCACCATAACATAAATCTTTAGTGGGTGAAATGAACATAGATTCATTTAAAAAGAAAGTAAAAGTATAAAATTTTATTTAAAGAGCACTTTCCTAATGTTCATTGATCCTTTTACTATCAATATAGAGAACATGAGAAAATATACTTGATTTCTTTATATACCATAATAAAAATTTCATCCTTTTATTGTACTTTGATTGATTTACACTTCAACTCTTACTCCATGAAATGAATATTAAAGATGATTTTTTATGCCAGAAGCACTAAAATTAACTTTTAATAGATAATAATATCCATAAAAGAATGAAAAGTAATTCCTTTTGTCTCTATATTAAAAAAAACAAAATTACTAGTACATGTTATCCAATATGATTAATCATACTTTGACCTCCAAAAATAACACCCAATTTTCAACATAATCCATTCCATAAATAGTTAACAATAAAAGTCCTAAAAAATTTGTCTAACCAAGATGTAAACCAAAATATGATTCTATATCATATCCTACCATGTTCTACTTAACAAAAAGTTTAATCACTCATAAATTCTCATACTAAAATGTATATACCTTGATAATATATACTAATAATTTTCCAAAATAAATTCACAATAAAATAATATATGCTTCCAAAAGATAATTCAACTCTTATTCTTTAAATAATCTCTTATATTAACCAAAAATATTTCCATTATAGGTTTGGGTTTATCCTTTCACTAATTGAAAATTGCAGGTTTATTTATATGGAATCTTTGTTGGTATAGGTAATCAATTCACAGAATCACATCAAATTTCACTAAAGGATAATATTTTCGTAGTGATTATTATATAAAAAAATCCACATGGAATCCTTAATTCTATAGTGGAGGATAAGTGTTCCCTAACTATCAGGACTGACTTTGACTATTGTAATTGCATAAGCTTTACCTTTGTTCTTTTAATTTAAAGTTTTTATAGACTATTATATTTATTATCTCTTGGATGTTGGAATTGATTCACGTAATGACCATATTATTTTCATTTATTGTATTGAAGTGTGTGGGGTGTATTTTGTTGAGATCTCTCTCCATTCATTTCATTTACTAGCCTCTTCACATCACTCCAATATTCTTTTGCTCGATGGTTAGGCTTCCCACACTTAAAACATCTTATTATTCCATTTAAGCATTAAACTAAGTCTCCTTACCCCATTTTTAGAAAGTAGGAGGTTAAATATTTTTCTTCCCTCCATGTTAAAAACCACAAGATATTTCATGAAGATAAATAATAATTTTATTATCACTAGAACCTTGAGGGTTTATAGCTTCCATTTCTACTTTCAATGCACATAAAACTATTTCTTCATAGCTTCCGAATTCCCTTATATCTAATTCATTTTGAATACTTGGTTTCAAATAACTAACAAATCAATAAATTATTATTTAAATTAAGATGATTAAACCTAAATCATACCTTGCACATCTTGTAAAATTTACCTCATCGGTACCAATGGATTTATCATCATTATTCTTAATCTCAAATAATTAATTCTCCATTTTTGTACATATAATACAAGGGAAGTACTTACTAAAAAATACACACTTAAACTCAACCCATTCCATGGGGTCAATTTTATCCTCCTTCTATTCATTCTTTATTTGATTACACAATTGATATGATTCTCCATCCAAATGATAAAAAACTAGGATAATTTTTTTCATGGTCCAAGCATTCAATAATGGAAAATATCCCTTCCATTGCATTGATCCATTTCTCAGAAACTAGTGGATCATAAGACCCATAGAAGGAGAGTGGATATTGTCACATAAAATATTCAATAACAGGTTGTTCCCTACTTGGTGCATTCATATGTTCAAAATTATTTGTGTTACCACTAATATATTGAGAGAGTTTAGTGAGCATAGGCACAAGATACTTCATCCAAGATCTTAATCCATTTGGTTCTTCATGTGTACTGTCATTGTATTGGTCATAAAATTAGTTGTTCACATGATTCATTCATGTTCCATCCATTGATTAAAACCAAAAAGTATAGTGTGAGAAATAATAATCATAATGAATGAAAACCAACAATTATGATAAATCACTTATAGAATGTCTAAATCATGACACCTTCTTCTATGATACCTTAGGTTTAACCTAGATCATTCATGATCATTATAAAAACTTTAGGATTTTATCCAATACTTATAATTATACCCAGAGTCCTCAGTAATGTTTTCAAATCCTAGTTTCCAAAGGTTAATTAAACCTTTCTATGATACTGACTATAGAAAACCATACTTTTCATACATATATAATTCATCTTTTTAGATGAATATTCATTACATAATATAACTATCCATGAAAGAATAGTATAGGTCAAGTTCATTTGGAAACTTTTACACATAAAAAACTGGTTCATAAGAGAATCCCATTAATTTCTTCAAAACTATCACCCTTCTTAGACATAGCACCGCTAAAATAATTCTTCACAACTCTGGTAAAATGATACATAAGAAAGGGTGATACTAGATGCTCAGTAAGGGTAAACAAGGGAGATGTTACTAATCAATTGAGTATAACATGATCTTATATGTAATATAACATGATGATAAAATTTTAAATTCATATGCTACAGACCATAGATCATAATATCAAGTCATGGAATAAATCTTGATAGTTCATAAGGCATAAATCATAAAGAAATAAAATAACATTATCAATGAGAGAATAAAATTGGCATAAGAAATGATTTTGTGGCATACACATAAGCTTATAACATTGTGAACATGTATAAATAGAAATAGGTTCACTCATAAAGCTAACGACATGAAATTAAGCCCTCATATAGACTTATGTATATGGAACTAGGTCTACTCATAATCTTATGGAAATGAAAGTCAGGTCCACACATAAACTTATGGACATGAAAACCAGGTGCATGCATATTCTTATGGATATGAAATCCAGTTACACACTTAATATTATTTATATAAAACCCAACCACAAAAATAAAATTATGAACATGAAATTAGGATCACACGTGTCATATTTACATTAGGATTTTTCCACCTTTACCAGTCACAAACTAGCACGGATACCATGGTACACTGATACTAAAGTCGATACTAACATAGCTCGAAGGGTGTTCTTGATCTCCATGGGTTGAAGAATAATACCTGGAATCATAGAAAACAATATGTAATTAATATTCCACAAAATAATGAAAGATAAAAGATACAAGTTAGTATGATCAACACTCCAAAAGGATAAAGTTCCAAAAACCAAAAAGTTATAAAAAAACCCAAATTAGTACATCATCAAAGTAATCAATAACTGGAAAGATAAAACTAAAACATCCAAAAGGAAATATCATCCCACTCCACATTATAAAGGATCAAGAACATCATCCACCTCCAAGTGGCACTTTCCCTTTTCTTGGACCTGGAATAATAAATTCTACAAATTCTCGGGAGAAAAGTTAATGTGTGATCTATAAATCCTATTAATATGTCAATATGTTTTCCATAATTGATTCCAAAAATAATAAACCAAATATTCTATGAATTTAAATAAAACACGGCATGAAATTTCTTATGCATATTTAAAAAAAACATGATTTTATTTCAAAAAGATGATATACAAATAAAAAATCTTTCAAACAGTCTTAAATGAAAATTTTATATAAAATAGTTTATATAAATCGGTTGGAATGAACAATGTAGTTCTATAAATCAATATAAAGTATATAAAATCAAACCACTATACCCCCAAATTATGGGAAAATTTAATCCTCTTCCACTTAAAGGGAAAATTACATCTACTCCCACTTAATGGAAAATTATGTCTTCTCCCATTTAAGGGAAAATTACATCAATTTTTTTTGCATTCAATCATTTTAAGGAACATTAAAATACATTTACCCAATTTAAATTTTCAACAAGAAATCTAATTTTAAAACCAATATATAGGTTTTCATAGTTTCATTCAATTTCAAAAAATATTTCAATTTAATACCTTTTTACAAGATTAACATCAAATCATTTTCATCAAAAAAATTCCAAAATCAAGCCATAATTTTCTATAGATCCATCTCACAATTTCAATTCCATTGAAATTGAGGGTTTTATCAATTTTTGTATCCCTTTATAATTAAGGATCAATTAATCACAATTCCATGTTTTTAAATAAATTAAAAAATCAGTTGAATTTAATCTTGAAATTACAGGTATTAATTGTAGGGAAAATAACTATGGAACCACCTATCATATATTAATTATCAAGAACCCGCACCCGCAATGAGATTCTCCAATAAAGAAAAAATGTTTCAGGGATCAAGAAACCAAAAATAGAATCAAGATTCAAACAAAATGTTTTTATATCCATCAAGAACATGATGATCTAACACACTCTAAGGAAGATAGAAAGAGAGACTAGAAGAAAAAAAACTGAAGGATATCCGTCTACTGGAGAGGGATTGAATCTTCCATCGGCACTTTGATTCATAAAAGGAGAAGTTTGGAAGATCAATTTTTTTTGGGATCCTTCTAAACTCTAGAAACCATAATAGGGTTGATCGAGTAAGTTAGGCACTTAAAATGGGGGTTGAGAAAATTTTAAAATAACTTTTATATTAAAAAAAGTTCACATGCTTGGTTTCCTAGAGAGGGTTATACCATTAGAAAAACCACCCACCCATACACTAGGATGAAAAATTTCTCCTAACTAGGTTCATAATTTGGGAAACTATGCATTACCCACTATTTAGGGGGTGCAAAATTTGTACTGGTGAAGCACATAATTTGGGAAACCATGCGCCAACCATGCAGAAACCATAAGAGCCTAAGTTTTTTTAAATTTCACCCAAAATAAGCTAAAACAAGCCCTAAACAAAGCATGATAAGAAAAGGATCAAGGAGTAACTGAAAACAAGTAATATGATATTACAACCTCCCCAACATAGAAAATTTCTATCCCCAAAAGCATATCAATAAAGATCTATATCTAAATGATGAGGTCAATTCTCTCTCAACAAAACCTCATGCTCCCATGTCTCAAGAGAATCAAAACTGTGCTACCATAGCACATGGAACAAAGGTATCATCATACCATGAAGTACCTTTTTCTAAAAATAAATAATCCTCTCTAGATGTTTAGTCATGGATAAACAAGGATGAATATCAAGATTTTCCTAGTTGAAGACATGAAATGGGTCTGAAAGATACTCCTAGAGTTTTGATATATGAAACACTATGTATTGACATAAACTGTAGTGGAAGTGATAAATAGAAATAAATTTTCCCCACAATCTAAAAAACACAAAAGGTCCCATGAAATGAGGAGAAAGATTCCCTTACCGCCAAAGACATTAGTGACCCAATCGAGGTAAAACTCACATGAACACCCAGTCACTGACAAAGAACCCCAACAGTCTATGATGAAAATAAGTATAGGTTCTACACTGGGTTTTTTCCATCAACATTCTAAAAAAAACAACTAAATATTTATTATCATATCTTGGAACAAACTAAGACCAACCAAGGAATCTTCTCTAATATATGACCCACATAATGGATATTTACAAAGCCTACCATATAAGGCCTCAAAAGGATCCATTCTGATCATAGACTAGTAACTATTGTTATAAGAAAACTCAAACAGTCCCAAATGATCATCCCAAGAACCCCATCCCCATGGGTTAATAACTAGCACATGAAATCATACAAGAAAAAGAGAGAAAATATTCTCTAAAAAACAACAGAAGATAAAATATACAAGTTAGTTTACTCAACACTTTAAAAGGAGAAATTACCAGTTAACAAAAATGTATAAAAACACCAATCATTACAACATCAAAGTACCCAACAACTGGAAAGATAAAACTCAAACATACCAAAGGAAACATCTTCCCACTCAATGGTCCAATGGATCAAGAACATCCACCACCTACAAGTGGCACTTTCCCTTTCCACGAACATACCATAAGAAACTCTACAAATTCCTAAGGGAAAAGGTAGGGTTGATATATAAAACAGGGTCTCACCAAGTGTTTTATAATTGATTATAAAATATATAAAATGTATATGATATCAATTTAAATAAAACTAGGTATGTAATTTCATATGAATATTTAAAACAAAACATGATTTCATTTAAAAAATATGGTATACATATAAAACAACATTATAAAAGGATTTAATAAAAATTTTATATAAAAAAGTTTATATAAATTTTCTAGCATGAATAAAATAGTTCCATAACTCAATAAACGGTATATCAAATCAAACCACTATACGCCACAATTTAGGGAAAATTAAATCCACTCCCACTTAAGGGAAAATTTCATCCACTATCACTTAAGTCAAAATTACATCCAATCCCACTTAAGGTAAAATTACATCATACATATTGGTAATAAATCATTTTAAAACACTTAAAAATATGATTGAAATATTTTAATTTTCAACATTCCTTGTCATTTCAAAACCAACATGTTGGTTTTCCCCATTTCATTCCATTTGAAATCATTTTTCAATTTAAGACTTTTTCTCAAGATTAACATCAAATTATTTTCATCAATACTATTTCCAAAATAAATCCATTATTCTCCATTAATCCATCCCAAAATTTTAATTATATTGAATGTGATATTTTTATCAATATCTACATTCCTTTAAAATAAAGGATCAATTCATCACAATTACATGTTTTTAAATCTATTAAAAACTCAATTCAATTTAATCAAGAAATTTTAGGTTTCAATTATAGGGAAAAAAACTATGAAGCCACCTACCTTTAATAAAATATCAAAATAAATGCACTCAATGGGATTAACCAATGAAGAAAAAGGTGTTAGGGATCAAGAAACCAAACCCCGCATCAAGATCCAAACAAAAAGAGTTTATATCCATCAAGACCATGATGATATAACTCTCTATAAAGAGGAGATAAATAGACACTAGAAGAAACCACAAGGGAGGAGATTCACATACTGAAGAGGGAACATATCTTATACTAGCACTTTTATTCATCAAAGGATAATGTTAGAGGATAAAAAATTTCTTATAGAGATATTTTTAAACCCTATAAATCATAATGGGGTCAATCAGGTAGGTTAGCCACTTAAATTGGGGGATCATGAATTTTTTAAATAATTTCTGGTATAAAACAATTTGCACACATGAATCTTGGGAGAGGACAGCGTAGTTAGAAAAAATGTGAATGTGACCCTACACAAGGGTGAAAAGTTTCTACAAGGTGGATGCATCGTTTGGGAAACAATGCACCGACCTTGCATTCCCCACTATCCAGAGGGTGCATGTTTGTCATTGGTGGGGCACACAATTTGGAAAACCATATTCCATACATGTGCAAACCATAAAGCCTCAAATTTTTTTAAAATTTCAACCAAAACAACCAAAGACAAGCCCTAACTAATGAATGATCAAAATATTGGTCGAGAAGTACCTGAAAATAAGTTATAGAATATCACACTACCCGATGAATTGAAGTGCGAAGAATCCTATGGCTGGCTGTAATGTGAAGAAAGAACATCGATCATGTGTGGGACAATGCTCACCAATCCTGTGTGGGTTAGCGCATATGAATCATGTGTGGGTAAGATCCGGTGTGGGTCAATGCTCAACGATCCTATGTGGGTCAGCGCATACCGATCCTTTGTGGGTCAGAGGGGGTTTATTACCTATCTATCTTGTGTGGGTCAGTGGAGGTTAGTTACCTATTGATCTTTTGTGGGTCATAAGTAGTTCTATTTAACAGAATAAGGTGATCTAGCCTTATAACTAATCATTTGTACTTATGTACTTATGTTATACCTGATTGTGAGCTAAGTCACTTCTATCATTGTGGTGTTACCTCTGTGGTACTTCTATCTTCGTGGTGTTACATGTGTGGTTCTTCTACCTTTTTGGTGTTGTCATTGTGGTGTTACATGTGTGGTACTTCTATCTTAGTGGTGTTACCTGTGTAGTACTTCTATCTTAGTGGTTTTACCTGTATGGTATCTCTACCTTTGTGGTGTTACCTTTGTGGTATTATTCCCCCATGAATGAGATGGGTATATTTTGATAACTTAGGTATATGTATGGGCATACACCTAAGTTGAGTTGAATTATTTCTTTGTGGTATTTTCTTTGTGGAACTCTAGGAGACCTACCGGGTATTGGGGTCCCTTCTGAGTATCGCTATACTCACCCCTGCACGGGCCACGCCCGCACCTTGTTGTGTCTTGTGAATATGACAAACAACATTGGTCGAGGCTGAGGGAGCTAGGACTAGACAATACTCAGAGGTGGACTATTTGGCATGACGTGATGCATGGACTAATGATCATGATTTGTACCAACCCTTCAGGTAGGATCCTTGGTGGATGATCCATGAGCTATTTTTCCCCTATTCAGTTGTATTTTTACATTTCTGTTGTACTTGTACTTCTATTTGGGCTTGTATTCTGGACCCTTTACTTTCATCACTCTTTTACTACATTAGATTACCTTGTGGTTGCATCTTTTTTCATACTATTATGTGTGTTTGTATAGGTTTAAAGGCAACGCCTTCACATTATAGGGATACAATTTTCCGCTGCTAGTTGCTAGCCCCTCGACTATGGAAGGTGGTCTTGGGGTAGTCACGACATGGGCCCGAGGGACAGGTTGTGACATCTCCCCCTTAATTCATGCCTCATTCCTGGCAGTGACATGTTATATTAGCATGAATAAGATTTTGGACCAAACAACCCACAACAACAGTAGTAGCCCCTAAACCTTGATCTTACAAGATGATTCAAATTATACTCTAAATATTTTTATTACCGAATTTTCAAATATCATGGGTGTCTTAGCTTAGGAGGAAATTTTTTGATTGAATAAGTTAACTCCTCTTTATTATTATATGTTTTTTCATTTTTTCTTTTGGTCCATCCAGATTTAGTCTTGTCTCTCAATCATGCATTGTCAAAAGTAACAAATGTACATTATGATTCATTAGGTATAGAATCTAACCTTTTTTGTGGACCCTTCTTATCAAGATGATTAGACATTGTCAAAAGTAACAAATGTACATTATTCCTTTTAACATATTTATTTTCATGTGATTAGAAAATGTAAACAATGTTCATGCATATGTTTGAACTACCATCTCCATGAACAATGTATTTCATTTTATACTTCTACATTTTATAGATTATTATAAATACATATATTCTGGATATATATGATATTTATATCATGTTTATAATTATGAAGATTATTAAATGATGATATAATTAAGAGTAAAAAAAATATAACAAATCAAAACACATTTAAAAAAAGGGGATATTACTTGAAGTGTAACATTAACCTGGAACTATTAATAAATGGGTAAAATAAAATCATAATAAAGTCATATATGGAATTAGATATTATAATATAGTTCTATAATATATGTATAATAAACTTTTATTTATTATATAGGAGGACTGTATGAGTAAGAAAAGGTTCAAGACATAAGGTAATGGATTTTTTAGTCTCACTTTTATTTCTATAGGACACATGCCTTATACACTACTTGTTTCTATTGTGTCATGAATATAGCACCAAAAAATGTAATTTATGAGTATTATTCTGAATATTATGGTATTTTCAAATCTGTATAATTTTATTTCTTTCATGGTTCATATGATTCTACTAATTATAAAGTGATAAGTGATCATTTCACAATCTCATCAATCGTTGAGATTATTTTGTTTTAAATCACCATTATGGAATATTTATCTTCTAAATACATGTTTTGTAAAAATGTTTTAAAAAATATTTTTACTATTATTATATTAATATTTAATGTTAATTTTACCCATGTTTTAATTTTTATAAAATGGTTTGAAAAGAATATATTTTTTTTTCTAAATAAGGCACTCTGTGACTTTACTAAAAAAATATACAGAAGGAATATTCTTTTTTACTTATATGAAATAAATGAATTATTCCTCCTTCATGATTCCTTAATGATATTAAGATTTATTTACAATATTACCTGGTTAGTTTCAAATAAAATGTTTTCTTTTAAAATTGTGTGGCATTTTAAGAAACAAAAACATTTTCAAAACCAAAAGGATATTTTCCTCAAGAATTATTTTCATGTGATCTCTAAAAATTATTTTCCATTTATGATAAAATTATTTTATGTTACTTATGATTTAATGAAGATAATTTTTAGATATGTAATAACTATTATTTCTATGGTTGGTTTATGTTTATTAAACTCATTTATTTTATATGGATTATGTTTATGAAACCTATTTTTTATGGGTTTTGATATGATGAATGAATTATGTTCTTATGGAAACCATATGTATGGTTTTAATTATGTGATGTATGGGACCTATATCTTCTTATAATGCATTGGGTAAATATTTCTATATCATGAGATAAACGTGGTTAGAATGGGGAGTGAACTTAGTTTAACAAAAGACATTGTCTTCTAAGATGGTCTAGGGAGTGAACCTTGACTACTAAGATGCTCACATGAATGAACCATAAATACCAAGATGGTATGGGGAGTGGACCCATACTACTAATATAACCTTGGTAGTGATACCTTGAATACTATAGAAATCATTATATATGCTCATGCATCTGCCACAATTTCAAGTCTTATTCCTATGTTATGATTTCATGGTTTTTGTTATTTATTCCCACATGATTCATTTCTTATGAGATGATAATATTTAATTCAATGATTCAAGATTATAATATTTGATATATAGGGATTTCGTGATAATGTTTGTGCTCCAATTTTCTTACCCTTATACTCATGATATGATTTGATATCTTCCATGTTTACCCTTACTAAGCATCTGAGCTCACCCTTTCTTATATTTCCTTTTCCCATGTTATAAAAAAAGGTTTTAAGTAGGATTAAAAAATAAAAATATCTTTATAGTACATTATGAAGATATTTCACCTAATTAGAATAATATGTTTCATGTTTCTAAAGGCACTGAACTATTATGGTCCTCAGGCACATGTTTGTATAATGAAATGAATATTAACCTAAAAAGATGTAATATCTATGTTTGAAAATCATGGGTCGTTATATTTGGTATCATAGGAAAGGTTTAGTTAGACTTTGGAAACTAGGATAATAAAAATTTAGTGATATTCCTAGATATATTTCTAATGATATGTCTAGGGATTTCTCTAAGGACAAGTCTAAGTGTAGGCTATAATCTTAGAGTTTTCATAATAATCATGAATAACCTAGGGTTAATCCAAAGGTGTCATAGATTGAAATATTATAAGTAATTTACCTTGATTATTTTGTTCTACCTATAAGACCCCATCTATAAACATTATATAATCTTGGATTAAGTTAATAATTCATATTAATGATCTTTTCAGGTTCAGAGTCTTAGAGAATTATGCCATAACTATTATATTACATCTCAAAAATTACAAAGTTGACAATCCTACTCAGTATCCATTTTTTTCATAAAATAAAAACCCTCAAAATAAAACAAGAATTCTTTTATTGATGTAAATCTTCATGAATTTATCCTTTCTCTTACCCTTCCTTATACCCTATGAAAAACATTTCAAAAACTTGGGATGGGCATAAAAATCTTAATAAGGGTTATAAGATAAAGAAAAAAAATTAGTCCATCAGTACACAAAAATAATAATCTATTTAACATAACTCATGAAATAATAATATTTATGAGTAACACATAGAAATATTAAATCATAAAGGTTACTTGTGGAATCCATAATAACTTAAGTTGTAGCTTTGACATCTACGTAGGGAGTTTCACTTGGAATACACATCATAGTATATTACCTAAATCTATTAGGAGAAACATTAAATTCTACCTCCTTCACACTACCAAATTAATTGGAGAGCTATCTCGAGCTCACCCACCCAAGGTTTATCATGGAACCACTCGTATATGTAAATAATTTCCAAGAACCATAACATGATAATAACACACAAACAAGCATAAAGGAAAGATAACATTTTCACATTTCAATCACAATATAAAATTTCAATATATTGTCATAATCAATACATTCTCAAATCCATTTTCAATACCAAAATATTTAAAAAGATTATATGGTATTTATTTTCCTTTTAAAAACATCACAGATTGTTAAGGAATCTGAACATCAAATAATGCTTACGGTGACAGAAAGGTCATTGTCACCACATATGCAAAAACAAAACATTCTCTTTTTTTCATTTATTAAAACACTATTTAGAAAAAGATTCCCTTTGAATGAAATGAAAAGTAAAATGTGTTTATACACTGAATAAAATAAAGTCGTGTATAAATCGAAATATGCCTCAATGAAAGTAGAGTGAGACGAAGTACCTTACTTCATATCCGACTTGACACTTTCATTATTTAATATCATGAATAATAAAATAAAGTAAATTTATTATTACTTGATAACCATTTTAAAGTTTATTTTTTTCTTTTTATATCACTTATTATCTCAGTATACACATTACATGATTATTTAAGTTAATATCGGTCGTTTTGTTGATATTTGGTACTTAAGTTAAAAAGGAACTTCTTAAAATTGTCCATCTGGTCAAAATTCCATTATCTCTAGAATGATATTCATGATTTAGATATCATATATATCATATATAACCAGTATATATATATATATATATATATGATAGTACATAACATTTGGAGAAAAGAAATGAAATGCAACGTTCATGGAGACGGTAAGCCGTACGTACGCATGAACCCTACTATCATTTATATTTCGTATTTAATGGAATAAAAACATAATGATACATATATATATTATAATTACAGTATAATATAATATATAAATTTCATTAATTACATCATTTATACGTTTCACATATGGAATTAACGAGTCATATCACTTGGAGGGGGCGATAGTCTTCACTTCCTCAAATGAAATTTTCATATTTACCCATTATGGAAACCATACAAGTATGATATAAATGAAAAATAAATAAGAATATAGACAATATTAATATAATATATATCACATATAAATATATTTTCATCATAATGGCTACCATGAGAGGCAGTAGGAGATATTTGAACAGTCTTCGTTTCATGAGGTAGTAGTTTCCATCCACAGAAATAGTATGTTCATATCCATTATATGGAGGTATGTGTGGAAGTGTAGTTTTAATAATTCTCATAACAAAAACCTAGTATATTGAGTATACTAGTGTTGTTATGTAAATAATTAATAATAATATAATAGGGAGTGGAGAATGAAAATAACAGAAAAAACTCTAGAGAAAACGTTACCTTTAAATCGGGTAACACCCTTTGGTTTGAACCAAATGGCTTTATTGAATTGCATTATTCCTAGAGTAATGATTCTAAAAGGAATATAGTGGTGTTGGGAACTTATTTGAGCAGATTTTGGGTGATATAAAGGGCTTGAGAGGTGTGAGTAATGGGTTAGAGGTGATGGAATCTTATAAGAGGGAGGAGGGGCTCTTTTGGAAAGTTTGAAAGTATTATTTTATTATAAAATAATTTTCTAATTCAAAAGGTCCAAATCATATTTAATTAAAATATAAGTTATATATAAGTCGAAATAAAATAATCCAATAAGAATTGGATAGGGTTTGGATATTTTTTAATCCTTATCTTTTTTATTTAACCCATTTTTAACTTAATTAACTTTTACCATGTCCTCTTATATATTCATACTATATGGTTAATATATTTACCATAAAATGAAAATAGAACCAAAAGTGGTAAATTAATGACATTATCAACCTTAAATAAGTTATTTGGACGAATCTTATACTTTTCAGACTATTTTACCATTTAATAGAATATTGATTGATTTAAAAACTCAATTAAGTCAATTTTTACACTATTCATATCATGAATTTTTAAAAAATCCAAAACAACTTGTTTCTTTCGAAAAAACTTAATTAATTAAAATATAACAACGCATCCTTATCTATAAAATTATTTTATAGAATAAAAAGGGTCAAAATAAATTTATTTTAATATTTATAATCTCATTTATTTAAGACATTCATTAATGAGGTAATTATTGCATCATCATTGTGTCATAAATTAATTTATTTATTTGATGTATAAAAATTTAAAATAAACTACCATTATTTAGGAAATATTTTTATCTTTATAAATAATATTTTTTGTCAAAAATATCACTTATATAACCCCATATAAAAATTGTTTTAATAAAAGATATATGTTTATGTTACATTTTCCTTAACATTAAATTAATTTTTATAAAATGTCATTTTCACTTACAAGTGGTTCCATGGGGTCCCAAAATCAGCCAAAGGATTACCATGGTCAGACATATATCAAAAAAAAGGTTTATAAAACATGTTAGGGTAATTTAATATTATTATAATATTATTGATTACCCTTATTTACCAGATTTACCCCTCAACCATTGTAAATAAAATATCTACTAAAGTTATTATTCATAATGTCTAAAAATAAAAGTTACCTATTTAAAAAATTTAGACCTCATGATTCCAAATATGGAATCCATTTTTCCAAATTCAATACATATAATTTTCAAAAATTAATTTAAAATTAATTCCCTTTGTCAAAAAAAAGACTATTTTTAAGAAATAATAACCATCAAAAAATTGACATTTTTTATGTCCAATTTCAAAGTGAAATTACTTAAAATGAATTTTTTTTGATTAAATGGTAAAAATATAATCTAATTACACTTTAAAACAATTTAAAATTACAATCTAACTATATAAGTAAATTATATGAAAAGACAGTTTTGACTTAAAATGTAGTATTTTTCACTATTCAATAAAAAATGAACTTTATTAGAAAAATACCAAAATTTCATCCAAAGTAAATTTTGATATTAAAATTCTAAATAATAATTTTATTTTGTCAAATAGAACCTATAAAAGTGAAAAAAACTATATTTAAAAAGGGTTCTCCATCAAAAGGTGGTAAAATGTCTTTTTAGAGTATTTCATGCTTAAAATCAGATTCATTCTTATTTTAAGCCTCTATATTTTATTGGATAAATGTAAAGAAATTTAATAAATATGTATAATCATATTTTAGTTAGTTTTATTCATTCCCACCAATACAACAACTAGGCGTTAACTACCATTTAAAATAATATTATATTATTATTTTTTCAGTATGACTCATCCTTCTGTGAAGCATAAGATTTCAGAGAAACCCATTATTGCATGTCGGGTACGCCATCAAGCATAACATAAAATTTAAAGTAAAAGTAATATTTAATTCACAAATATTAATAAATATGAAAATATCATATCCTGTATTTACCTGGAATGTAAAACAACCACAATGATTAGTGTTGCTCACACTATGCTTTCAGGTTTTAGTAATGGATGGAAACCAAGGGAACTGTATTAATGATGATTGAAATGGGAAATTCAATGATTTTATTCCTGAAAAATTAAATTTTATTATATCTGGAATGTAAAATCTTATCACTATATTTATACAATCTATGAATCATTATATACTTCCAAATGACCAGATAAGGTAACAAATTTTTGTTTATTACTTCATGATCCAATGTACACCTTCTTTCAGTGGGTATTTTGAAACACTTATTTCTAAATAATAGATCATTACCACTAAAAATATATCTTCATTCAATCATTGTTCATAACATGAAAAAGTAATTTTGGATTCATATTGTTTAGAAGGATAAGTATACCAGTGGTGGGGTCTAATCAAGAATATAAGGTAGTAATATGAAATTGAATCCATGGATTGGGACGAGTTTAAGAACTTATTCAGCAATAAGTAAATTCCTCATGTTCTTCTTATGAATATGGAGAAAGTGTTCCTTGAGTTAAAGCAAAGGGATGATTATTCATTTGGTACCTATGAGAGTAATTTTACAAGACTTGTAAGGTACACTTCTTATATTATCATCCAACCTAAAAGTAAGGTTGATATATTCTTTAGTGTCTTAAAACCAAGTCTTAGAAGAGTGTGTGGTAGAAGTGACTTCAGTAGCTATGAAGATATTGTGAGTTGTGATATCAAGGTGGAAATATAGGTTGGATTTATATTTCAATATCATAGTTTTTATAAGAAATAAAATATGAAGATTAAATGAAAATATAAAAACCATGGAGAAAAGAAGAAGAGAATTACATTGTGATCAACGTGTGAAAGAAACATAGAAGAAATTGACTTAAGTGGTATTTTAAATGTTTTAAGTGTGGGAAAGAAGTTTATCAGGCAATTTATTTCCAAAGTAATGGAAAATATATAGCTAATGATGTAAATAGAGAAAAGGTTACATAGAATCCACCTCCCACACTTCAATGTTTCAAGTGAAAGTAAAATGGACATTATGCTAACTAATTACCTAATCCAAGGGTTATTGATGCTTATTAACTTTAGAAACCACTTAAGGCCAAAGATAAAGTAAAATCACATGTGATCACTATTGAAAATTTAGAGTACGACAATGAGGTCATAGAATGATTGAGTGTTTATGTAATGGAATTCAAGAATAATTTTATAGAAATACATTTATAGCATTATGGAATAATGAAATATCTAAGTATTGTTACCTATAATTTTTTCATAAGGATTTAATAGAATATTCTAAATAGAACTGGTAACCATGAAAAGTGATTGAGGTGGTAATGTGATTTTTTTAAAACACATGATTAGTGGGAGGATAACCTTTAATATGTGCATGATTTTTGGATAATGAAAAATAGAGATATTTGATTATGATAAAATAAATGGGATAATATTGATGAAATTTGGTATGATAAGATGAAAATGTGGTTTTTGATATCATGGATTTAGATTATAGAGTTTTTAGACTTATGGTATGAAACAATAGTTGTTTCTTTTTGAAATAATGAATGTTTTTACTACGGTTTTTTGGTAATTTAGGTTATTACAACATTTCAAGAGAACACATGATAATTGTATTCTCATGTTAAGATCTAAATCAAGTTGTTTGGACGATTAATGACGAGTTTATTTTTTTTCAAGTTAGTGAAATGATTTTGAATGTTTTGGATTTTAATATTTTGGAAGGATCATAAAGGTAACCAATTATGAAATTGTTTACATTAAAATTTTGATGAGGTTTTAGAGATTAAAGTATTATCTCTCCATATAATGATTTAGGCATATTAGGACATTTGTGTTAACCTTTTGTTGTGATTTTAACTAAATACATATGGAATGAATTATCATTCTATTTATAGATCTCATGGTTTTCTAATTCATCAGGAATGCAAAATTCACCTTCATTTCTTGGAATAAGATATGAAGTGGAAATCAACAAAGGTATAAAAATAGGATGAGATTGTGCTTATGAAATGTAATAAAATCACGTAAGTATTTATTCTCATGAAAATTCTTTAACCCTAGGGTAAGGATCTTGAAAGGAAATTTTTTATCCAAGTACCTTCTTCTTCGATGAATCAAATGGTCCCTTAGATCACCACAAATTTATGAATTTGTTATTATTAAATTTCTCATAGACAATTTATCTATCACTCTCCATCAGAACTTGATTTTTAGATTTCGATTCCATGTATATTTTTTCAATTTAAACCTATTTTCTCCTATTTTGAAACCTAATTATGAGTTACTTTGGATAACCTCTATGTTTCCAACATTCCCTTTCTAAAGAGAGTTTTAGTATTCAGTTGTATGATGTGGGTTTCTATGAAAGGATATTTCAAGTATTAAAACTTTGATAAAAAATATGAATTTAGTGGAATAAATTAATTTTAATAGGGTAGAATGTAACAACCCAAGTTTTTTATGAAATAGATTTTCTGATTTCTTTGATACCTTGCATTGCATGATAGACCATGTCAAGATTTTGCTACATGAAACACTGGTTTTACATTCATTACACACAAAAATAACTTTAAATGAAACATCATTTTATTATTTAAATTATTTAAACAATGAAATTATAACCTATCCATTATAATATAGAATATTAACATGATTAACTAAATTATTAAAGTATAGTTTACACATGTAAAACCTTATTGAAATTAAAAGGAAATATTTTTATGAAAAACTATTTAAATGAACACAAGTGTGTTTTATAACAATGAAATAAAAAAACCACTAATTTTGTATTATATTAATATATATAATATTCAATATAATTTATACTATGTGTTTTCTACACATTATATAAAAATAAATCCAATTTTATTCTTAAAAACTGTATTTGTTTTTCTAAATGTAGTTTTATCACTTTTTAATTGAACAATTTTATTTTGAAACTTTTAGAAATTATATTTTACAAAATGAAATTATTATTTTAAATTGGGATATCAAAATTTACATTGGTTAATTTTTTAGTATTTTTTTGATATGTAACACGTTTTGATGAATAGTGAAAAATATATAATTTTAATTGAAAACAACTTTTTTGTCTAAATGATTTATATTGTTAAATTATATTTTTAATGGTTTTAAAGTTTAATTATATAAATTTTAAATCATTTAATTTAATTTATGTCATTTAAATCCATTTCATATTGAAATTGGATATAAAAACATTCCAAACATTTGATCATTTTTACTTTAAAAACCAGTTGTTTCGTCCAATTTGTGAGATTAATTTTTAATTAAAATCTAGAAATTATGAGTATTGAATTTAGAAAAATTGATTAAATTTTTTTAATAATAAGGAACAAATTTATTAATTAGGTCCCTTTTATTTTTGGAAAATATGAATAGTAACATAAGTAATTTTTATTACCATGGCTTATGGTAAATCAGGTAATTAGGGGTAAAAAGAATATTATAAATATTAAAGAACTACCCTATAACATGGAAAATATTTTTTTGATTATTTTAATTCAACCCTTAAGACATAAGGTTCTAAAATGAAAAATTTAATGGACACTTTACCAATAAAATGACTTAGATATTATTAAAATCGAAGGGATTTCCAAAATGTAACAATCTTACTTTTAATAAGTATAATATTTTTAATATAGAGTTAAATAAAATATATTATTGAATATATATATTATTATGAAATATAATAGGTTTATATACATCATGGAATCTTATTTTGAACTTTTATTGAAGAAATAAGTTTCATAAATTCTTACTAAATGATAATGTAATAATTATTTAATTAATGAAATAATTAATTAAATGATATTAAAATATTAAATGAAATATATTTTGACTTAATTAACATGAAACATTAATTTTATAGGTTAATATGAAATATTAGGTGGGTATTAAATGAATTTTTTATAAGTTATATTTATGTATTGATTTTATTAAAGTCAATATTATGAATATTGTCAAAATTGACACTAATGATATTTTAAGAATTTTTTTTTATTAAATTATTTAAAAATCATAAAAATATTAAATAAGGAAAAATGGGATGAATTATGTTCCAAAATATCATAAATTTTCCATTTATATTTTAATTTAAACCTTAAAATTAGAGCTATCAACCTTTTAATATCAGAAAATTGTTACCATAGTTAAAATTAAAATTGGTTAACTAAAGGTTAATAAAAATGTTATGGTTTAAAATTACATAAAAAACAATATAAAATATATTTTTTGATAGGATTATAACCTCTTACCACATTTTTTGATGCTCCTTTCCGTCACAGAATATAATGATTGAAAAAGGGAAATACCTTAGTCCAAATTGATTCATCCTTTGAAGAAACATCAAAAATCAACAAAGGCATGAAGAAGGATTTCCTCCCACTTGGGTCGCGCAAGTTTCATCATGGTCACACAATTATACTTGCACGCCGAATAATGGTCGCATAGGTGAATTGTGCACCCTCTCTGATTTTCACCCAAGGGTCTTCCCTGGTCTATAAATACCCCCTGTGGGCCCCCCTTTTTAGAACGGGAAAAATTCCAAAACTCATATTCGAGATCTGGTCACCGAAGTCTCTTTTGGAAGTCTTCCGAACACATCTAAGGTAATTTCTTACCTAGAATGGAAGATCTAAACAGGGGAAACAAGGCCTAAGTGTTGAAACTCATCAACACTTGCGCGGTTGAGTGGCCATCCCTTAAGGGAAATGGCCACCCTTGCGCGCCGCCTTATCCCTTCAATAAAATTTGCACACCACTCTTTTGTAAGCCTTTAGGGATAATACTAAGGGATTGAGTAAAGTATTTCCCAAGTAATACCCTAAGGGTTGACCATCACGCAAGTACCCATGTGACGCGCAAGTATACTTGCGTGACCATGACTTGCGCGCCCACGCAGGACTTGCACGCCACTCTCTTTTTGGGTGCCCCTTATTCTTATTCACTTTCCTTCTTCAAATACACCTCTCCTTTTCAAGATTTAGCCTTCAAAACCGTCTTCAAAGTCATTTATGCCATGGTTCCTTTTTTTCCTTCTTTATCTAAAAGGAATTCTGTGGAACATTTCTCAAAACTTAGTGATTTACATATCTTTATGTCACTAAGGTTAGAGATTTCATTCATTCAACCTCATCCTTTAAATATGAGAGGTTCCCTAACCTGGTCCTCCTTTTTAGGAGTAAGCCCTAGTAATAATTTCTCTAAATCGAGCATCTTCCTTAGGAGTAAGCCCCACTCATAAATTCCATTAACTTAGGCCTCCTTCTTAGGAATAAGTCATATGTATCAAGTCTCCTTAACAAATGGGCCCCCTTCTCAAGAGTAAGTCCCAATATAAAGTACCCAAATATGGGAATCCTCCTTAGGAGTAAGCCCCAAGTCCCATAACCAAGGCCTCCTTTTCAAGAGTAAGCCCCATTCTTCAAGTTCCCTTAATTTTGGGCATACTCCTCAGGAGTAAGCCCCAAGTTCCCAAAATCCAAATTCCCTTATCCTGGATTCTTTTTCAGGAGTAAGCCCTAGTCATAATTCCCCTTGACCTGGGCCTATTCTTTAAGAGTAAGCCCCAATCATAATTTCTCTTAACCAGTCTTAATTTACTTTTGATTTGGGATTCCTTCTCAGAAGTAAAACCCAATCATAAGTCCTCTCTAATTTGGGCATCCTTCTCAGGATTAAGTCCTAAATTAAGTATCTAAATCTCCATAAAGCACATATAACTTTATAGAACTTATTCTCTGGTTTCTTCCCTGAAGTAAATCCTAATCTTCATCTATCTGGGCAGTCATACATACATAATCCCCACATCATTTCTTATAATTGCATCTTTCATGGAACAATTGTCAGATTTTACCAATACCACTTGTTTCTCACACCGAGCATGGCTCACATGAGCTTAGAGTGTAAAAGTAATTATGACATATTTCTTTGAGCCATCAATCATGCATAAACCTCATACTTCTTTATTCGAACTACATGGGTTCTGATTCCTTTTCCAAAACAAAGAATACGTAGGTAGCCCATCTGTAGGTACGATCCCAACTCTGAAATAATCTATGTCCTTCTGAATGACAATAAACTTCAAGTGCCCCGCTGAGTGGCTTTAAAACCAGTATGGTTATCATAATGACCAAAGATATTTCTATATAATGTGTCGAAGGATACCATTGATTAAGAATATCTAACAAATACAGATGATTCTCTATCGATGAAGAACCTCGAATAAAAATAAAATATTCTCTAAATCTCATACATATTAATCATTGATTGTCGGATTTAAAGGAAAGATCATTTTCATACTTGGTAATGTAGTAAGGATTCATGAACATAACTTAAATCTATAAAGAGAGTCCTAGAGTAGAGAATAATTTCCCCCAAAAGGTTGTGATGAGTCCGACCTCCCATACTCTCGACCAATGAAAATTATTAATCCTCATGGGTTCATAACTAATGAGAACCTACCTTTGGAAAGTAGGTCCAAATGGATATAGAATCATTGGATGTTTCTGGTTCTATGCACAAACCCGTTAGAAACCACTCGGAATGTTTGAACCTTAAATCAACGAGGTCATCCCCATTTCCAAAGGAAACAAAAAATGGTGAACCCGATGTGAATCCTTAACTAAGTTAAAATGATGTTTTACTTATTTGTTAGGCCCCTATTTAAACTCAATGAGAGGGCCAACAGAACAATCGATAACATATGTGCTCATCCAAAAGATGTAGCAGCCGAACTTATCTTGATTATGTTTGTTATATCAAACAGGAACTCTTTTCCAAGATCTTATGCATTACAGAAATGGATTCTCTTAAGTTCATGCTTGTGAATACCTCTGTTGTGAATGCCTCTACTGCTACTCCTGCTGGATCATCGTCCGCTCTGAGGATGACATCACCTACTCAGCGTCTTCAATGCTGGGTATCAAATGCGCTGGTTAAGGAATACCGTCAAAACGGTACTATTCCAACTCTGGAGGCCGCTCGACAATACCTCCAAGTCAATAATTCACTCCGGTCATCTGGACAGCGATGAACAAAAATCAAGAAAAAGGTGGTGCCAACCACCATTTCCAACTGTTTTGGGTCATTATCCCCAAAATGCAATCACCAGTCCCTCCCATATTCTTGGGAGGTGAATGAGCATGTCCCTCAGAGCCTTAATTCAAAGAGACATGAGTCCTTCACGAGGGCTCCCATCAACAATTGCCGCCAGACTCGTGCGGTAGTGCACCCTCAACATGATGAGGGTATCATCTCCAAGCGTTCAGCTCAGGTTCTTCGAACCCGAGTAGGCAAGAAGAACTTCCATAGGTGAAATCCAATTAAAAGTGAGCAGGTCCTTATCTCTTCCATCTCCGGAGAAGTCCACCAACCTAACTTGGTGGAAAGCAATGAGCGGGCACACACACCCGTCCGTTTTAATTCCACTGTCCAGCAGACTCGTCTGGCAGCAACACGCCAATCCCGCTAAGAAATTCTGGTGGAGTACTATAGAAAAGAACATACACATGTTTATAGGGCATCATGTAGTCAACATGCTCGTCTGACTACATACGATGAAGCCCGCCAACCTAATGTGTTGACAACTGGTAAACAGGCACATACACCTGCTTACACTCATCAGTCCTGCCAGGAGCCTTGTCTGTCAGTATTGAAGGAAGTTCATCAACCACGTTCGGCAGAGTGCAATCAGTAGACACATACACCTGCTAGTATTGATCAAGCCTACCAACAGTCTCGTTTGATATCATTCGGAGAAGTTAGTCAGAAAGCTCCGATGACAAACAGGAGGCAGGATCAACTCTCTACCCCCACACATGAGTACTGTCAAAATTCACTAAAAGGAAAAGGTGGACAGGAGTAGAAACACACACCTACTCCAAGCACGAAATGGATGTATATTCCTATTCTGGCAGCTGAAGTCACCAAGCATATTCTATCAATGGTGAAATAGCAGAAGCAAATCCCTTCTCATATTCTGGATGCCTACCAGGATATTATAACAGCTTCAGCAGCATCACAGGGAAAGAAATGAAAATCTATCCCTACCAGTGGAGTGACACATCAACAGTTCACTCCGGAACAGACACACACCTCTATTCCAGTCAAAAAGGGTTATGGGGCGTACTCCCCCATATCATACGGACAACCAAGTCAGGCACATACACCTAATTTGAGTGGAGATAATCAGCCTAACCTGATCATTTATCCTGAGTAGGCACATACACCAACCTATAATGACCACTTTTTTCAACAATTGGTTCCTAAAGTGGGTAAGAACTCATCTAAGAAGAAGACCCACCCAACATAGTCAAGAAATCAAGGGCCAATCTGTAACAAGGCCTTGCTCGATGCTGGAGTTCTTGATGCACTTAGACAAATATCTGTTGCAACCCAAGATTCTACTCTCTCAATTCCCAATAGTGGGAACATTAATTCCGAAGGTCTACATCAGACACTTCCTCATGAAGGCTCTCTTCATGACAATTCGGTTGATCTCGAAGTTTCATCTTCAGATGAGAGCCACAAGGACCCTCTGTGTTTCCAGAAGACCAAGGCAAAAAATGTTTCATCTTTTGATATAACCCACCATGGTGGTCCTCCCCATGATGAAGAATTTAGCTGTGAAAGTCCTCTTCATAGTAGTGATTTACATTGCCTGGAAAATTCTCCAATAGACAATGTAGTGATGAGAAAGACCTCTTATCTTGAGGCAGTTGCAAATGTGAAGACAGTCATGTCTGATGCTTTACCACTAGTAGGTGAAATACTTTCTCAATCAGAAGATAGCCCTGGGGTGTAGGTCATTCTCCGAACCACCCCTGGGTCGTTCATCTTCTAGTTTGATCAGTTAATTCTCTACCGATCTTGTTGAATCTGATGAAGGAACAAGGAAGCACCAACTTTGGTCTAATAAGGTAGAATAATCTTCACTGAATGATAAAGAGGAAGTACTGAATATGAGAAAACAACTGGCGAAAGGTTAAGTGCCAGTTGTGTTTTGGCCTTCGGCTGAATCTCATTATGACATTCCAAAGATATTGACAGAAGATGGAATTCATGATATTCGTCTCAACATATGGAAAACTCTTTGTCAGTTAAAAAAGAAAATATTATCTTATGATGAATATTAAGATCATTTTAAGATAATAGAAGGTTTACAATGCCAAATTGACTTGGCTTCTCTCTCAGTTTATCGATATGTGAAGGATGAAAAGCAGCAGAGAGCCCTTCAGCGTTCATGCCTTGGCACATTAAGAAGATTGCACAAGTTAATTTCCAATGCCCCATCTGGTATTCATATCAGGGGATGGGGTGTTCATGGAGCACTACATTTCACTGTACTCTCCAGTTAGCAAAGGCTTCCAAAAATGGTCTCATGAAATGTTATTTTCCATGGATGGCCATAGCCAATTGGCTTTGTTTGTAATCAAAGGATCTCTCAAGAACAAGCCTCAAATAGTTCTTCTCAAAATCAAGCATACAGAGAACAGGTTTTTTAATTAATCCTGCATCAAGAAAACAAGAATATTGAACAGGCCTCTCATTTAGATCAAGCACATCATCAAGTGACAGAAGTATCAGAAATCATTCAACGGTCTTTTGAGTTAGGTGATAAGAGTGGATGTAGGTTGATGCATCCAGCTAATTTCCGGACTAAAGTCTGCAAGATCAAGAGATATTTTAAGAAGGTCTCAGATATAGAAACTCAAAAACAACCCCACCTTTCCAGACTGGGGAATCCTTTAACCCAACCCCTAGAATCCACAAATAGGATTCGAGGAGTTGAGCAGGAACAAGAGGAACAGCCCAGTCCGCCGGACTGTGTACTTTTTCAAATACTCAATATCTTCCTCAGAGAAAGTCAATCTTCTCTAGATTAGGGAAGAATCCCCAAGAGGAATGAAGAGAAAAATTATCAGGAGATACCCTCCAAATTACAGTTTGTCAAGAAGTTCCTGAGGGATCAAATCAGTGAAAGGCAGTGTCTCAACAAGGACATGAAAAAAGACAATATCGCAGAAATGATGATAGAAGAGATGCAATGCGTTATGAATCAATCAATGTCATCAATGCTGTTTTTGCTGATCCCCCAGATGAGGCTCACTCAGAGGGATCAGATGAAGAGGTTCCTGCTCAAGAGGTTGTACACACAGACACAAATGAAGAAGGTGTGAGTACATGAAATCAAAGGATTAGCGAAAATCTAGGTAATCCTTCAAGTAACCCACTTCCCCCTCTCCGAAAGGGATCCAATGAGGGGAATTGAATGAACCAAGTTACATACCCTTCCTCTAGAGAAGGACAATAGCTCTCATTAGAGCAAAGATTCACACAAAAAGAGGAAGAAATGAAGGAATTGAGGAGGTTGAACGCCTAACTACTTCAAGGTAATCTTCCTCCGAAGCATGCTGGAGTTAGTCAGCCAAGGGAATTTGTTGTGGCTACTAAGATGGATCAAGAATATCCTCCTCTACCAGTACACCCTCACAGGTCTAATTCTATGGGTCAGGTGCAACAACAATCAGTGGTGCTGCCATCAATTGCAGTACCCATCACCACATCTGTCCAAGCTCCAGTTATTGCACCGGCTCAGCTCCAAGCTCAACCAGATGTTTCTCAAAATTTAATAACTACTATTGAGTCATTAAAAACTCGGTTGTAAGCTGTGGAGGGAAAGCGTGCTCAAATTCAAGTTGAAAAGAGATCATACCCTGAATGGGTTGATGCAATTCCTCCCCCATCAAATTTTTCAAGTACCACATTCTCAATATTTAATTGTTCGGGAGACCCATAGAAACACTTAACACATTTTTTTTCTCCTTGTAATCCTATGATGGGAACCCCTCAGCAACAGGAAGTAGTTAAGCTCAAGTGTTTTGTACAGTCATTACAAGGACCTGCTTTTGTCTAGTACACAATATTTCAATCCCGGTCAATTACCAGATGGGAGGATCTCCGCCAACGATTCCTTCTTCAATTTATCTCATCTTTTCCAAAGACATCAATTTTTGATCTTACCAACTGTAAGAAAAGGGAGAATGAAAGGGTTTAAGATTTCATTGCTTGCTGGAAGGGATTAACATATTCCCTAAGCTTAGCACTCCCTCAAGTGGAATTGTTGTCAATCTATGTGGAAAATTTTCATGATGAGTTGCACACACTGTTGATCCCTATGAAATACACAGGAGGGTTTCGAGATCTTACTTCGATCACTCAGCAGATTGAAGATTCTCTTATGAAGACTAAGGATAATGTTCGTGTAATTCCATCAGATCTAGGAAGGAGAATGGGTAAAGCAGAGAATGCTATAGTTACACTTAGAAAAGCACCTATACCTACTTCTACTTCAAAACCTTCATCTTATCAAAGGGTTCCACATCCTGAGCATCAACAACAGAGGTCGTTTCATTAAGATGACCAAAGATATCAAATACAAAAACAATTTGAGGATCTTAAGAGTAAATTTTACTATTTCTGAAATGAACAAGTTCCTGGTTACTTAGTTTCGGCTCTGGAAAATAATTTGGTTCAATTGCGAAGGCCCAAAAGGCCGAACAAGGTAGGAGATGAATACTATCCCAATTATTTCCCATTTCTTCAGATGTTGGGGAATCCCATTTAAGAGTGTTTTGTCTTCATGGACCTCATGAAAAAGATGGTGGACTCAGGAAAAGTCAAACTGAAAGGTTCTTTAGCTTAGTTAGAATGTGTTACTTCTACAAATCCAGAGGAAGAAGGTGAGTGGCAAGAAGTCAAGAAAAAAATGTGAAAAAATATGATGATTAGACGGTCAGAATGATGATCAACCAAACTCATGCCATTTTTTGAATGCAATTGAAGAAACCAATTTCCTCTTCTGCTATGAATGCCACAATAAAACCCTCTTCATCAAAGGGAAAATCCTCAAAGGGGTGGCATAATTCAAAGAAAGAGGAACAATCTGAAGAAGATGAAATTGTGTCAAAGCCTAAGTTTTCTTTGTCTCTGGCAGATTTTATGCCATCTACTTCAAAGCCACGGGCACCGCCCCACCAAACGACACAGCCTAAGTTGGTTAATCAAGCAGAGTCTTCATCGGATGAAGAGTTGATATTTGGTTCTATTAATATGATTCATTTAACAGATCCTTATGCTAGTCACAGTTTCGATTTTGATGAACCTGAATTCCCTGTATCAAACAGAGGAATTGGAGGGAGTTCCAGAGTTCTAGGATATAGAGGAAGACGTGGATATCCCAGAATCCACTATTCCAATTTTACCCCTGCTAGAACTGTGTATGTAGTAGAAACTTGTGGTAGAGACCTTCAATGGGCTCAACAGGAACAAGAAAATTCTTCCACCAATAGCAGACTCAGTCTTGGAACTGTTATTCTGGAGGATCAGTTAGATATTGCACCTTCTCCCTCTCATTAATTACATAGACCTATTCGATCTAATATTCCAAAGCAAGGAGTATTTTCAACTCTTACCCCGATACAAGATTCATATACTTCCAAAGCATCTACTTATAAGGTACCTGTGAAACCTCATGTTCTTGTTTGGAAACACAGATATTTGGATAAAAAATATGATGTATTGAAACACTTTTCCCAAATACCGGACAAGTTATCAATTCTAGATTCTTTAAATTTATCAAAAGATCTTTAGGAGGCACTCATCGAGGATTTGTCAAGTCCTCAAGAAGTTGAAACTGAAATTACTGCAACTGAAGTCTACCATGTAGAAAATAATCCCGCAGAATTCCATGTAGTGATATCTTTCAGAGATGAAGATGATGATGATATAATGCATGGACATATTAGAACTTTGTACTTATCTGTAAAGGTCAATGGTGTAGACATTCGAAGAGTTTGCATTGATAATGGTTTAGGAGTCAACCTCATCCCCATTCGTACACTTCATCGATTGGGCCTCACAGAATCTAATTTATCTCCTTCTACTTTGATGTTACAAGGATATGATAAAAATTAACATGAACCACTGGGCGAGATTACACTCAGAACTCAGTTTGGAGATCTTGTATCCAATTTAGATTTCATGGTTTTTGATCAAGACTCAGCCTTCAACATCTTGTTTGGAAGACCCTAGCTACATCAACATGCAACTATCCCTTCATCATACCATCAATGTATCAAATATTGTTTCAATGTTCAAATTGGGAAATTGTATGGTGATAAGGCCCCATTCATGACATTTGAATCTCAATACATTGAGGTGGAATTCTATCACATGAAGGGAAATGAGAAATCCACAGCAAAGGAGGTAACCAAGGTTAATGCTCCATATGGTTCAGAAAAGATTCTAGTAAACTCATTCACACATGTGAGTACAAATTACGTGTTTCCTATCATTAAAATTGACAGGATAAACCCAAATCTAAGTACTCTTATAGAAACCTCCATAATGTCGACTATGGAAATCAAGCCAGACAACATGGGAGAAAGTGGTGATTCACAAAGCAATGATGAAAGCTCAAATGGGGATGTCTTCATTTCATCTACTGAAATCCATCAAGTTTATACTTCGCTAACCAGGCTAGAAGAAGTTATAGAAATTTCATAGGTGAACGATGATGTTGATTCTCAATCCATCATCTCCTCTTTATTAACCAAGGAAGACCTTTCATCATCAATCAGGTCGGAAATGGAAGCTTCTTCTTCAAGATGTTCAAATTTTAACATCTCTTCTGATCATGGAAATTTTACTTCATCAACTACTATGCAAGTAGAAACGGAAGAAATAACGCATGTTGAAGAAGAAGAGTAAGATCTTAGGGATGCTCCTCCATCATTTGAAGAGGGTATCTCTACCACTGTGGATGAACTCAGAGAAATAAATCTGGGTACAAAAGAAGATCCACGCCCCAATTTAATTAGTGTGGCCATGACTATTGAAGACCAAGAGATGTATATTTAATTTTTAAAGAAAAATTGAGATATATTTTCTTGGAACTATACAGAGCTTCTAGGGCTTGATCCTGATGTTTACACTCATTGTTTGGGTTTTCCATAAGAACATCAAGGATTCAAACAAGCCGCTAGAAGAACACACCCAACCTATACTTCCAAAATTGAAGATGAAGTGGATAATCTTATCAAAGCTAACTTCATCAAAGAAGTTCAATATTCCAAGTGGTTGGATAATATTTTCCCAGTGAAAAAGAAGAATGGGAAAATTAGAGTTTGCATTGATTTCAAAGATCTTAATCGGCATTGTCCTAAGGATGATTTTCCAGTACTAATTACAGAACTCTTAATTGATGAAATAGTTGGATATGAAGAACTTTCCTTCATGGATGGATGTTATGGATATAATCAAATCCGAATGGCTCTAGAAGAGGAAGAATATACAGCCTTCAGAGCCCCTCAGGGTGTGTTTTTCTATCGGGTAATGCCCTTTGGCCTGAACAATGCAGGTTAAACATATCAACGTTCCATGCATCATATCTTCAAACCCTTTTTAGGGAAGTTTGTTGAATGTTATATGGAATATTTGGTAGTTAAATCCAAACAACTTTCTAATCACTTGGATGATTTGGAAATCATATTCCACAAACTTCGGCAACATAATTTGAAGATGAACCCCTTAAAATGTGCTTTTGGGGTAACCTCAGGAAAATTTCTCAGCTTCATTGTACACCATCGTGGTATCGAAGTCAATCCCTAGAAGACAAAGTAAATCCTTGGTATGTCACCTCCTAAAAATTTGAAGGAATTGAGAGGACTTCAAGGACACTTGGCCTATTTTTGGCGTTTCATCGCCAATTTGGCAGGAAAAAGTTTACCATTCAACAAATTCATAAAGAAGGGAGTCACTTACCAGTGGACTGAAGAATGTCAAGAAGTATTAGATATTCTCAAGAAATATATCTTGAGTCCACCGGTGTTAATGACACCTGTTTAAGGAAAATCAATTATCATCTATGTGACAGCTTTAGAGCGATCATTGGGTGCCTTTCTTGCTCAGAAGGATGATGCTGGGAATCAAAACAACCTCTACTATCTCAGTCAGACTATGCTTGAAGTAGAAACCGGATACTCAAGTATTGAGAAGTGCTGCCTAGAATTAATCTTTGCAGTTCAAAAGTTGAGACACTACCTAAAACATCACGAGGTCCAATTGGTATCTTGCAATAAACCACTAAAATTCATCCTTAGTCATCCAATGCTTACTGAACATCTGGCAAGGTGGGAAGTTATTTTTCTTCAATTTGATATTCAGTATGTGTCTCAAAAGGCAATAAAGGGCCAAGATCTGGCTGATTTCTTTGCTGAACATCCTTCAGCAGAAGATACATCTTCAGATATTGAAATTCTTGATGAGGAAGTCTTTTTTATTCTAGATAGTCTTCAAACATGGGAAATGTAATTTGATGGTGCTTCCAGAAGTCCAACAGGGAAGAAAATGGAAGATCCTAAATTCAAAAAAGTTGGGTTAGGAATTGTACTCATTTCCCCGAAAAAGGAAGTGCTACCTTATTCCTTCTCATTGCTGGGAGGCGGTACAAATAATGAAGCAGAATACCAAGTTCTCATCAAAGGATTGGAGCTGGCGCTTCAAGCATAAGTGAATCACTTAAAGGTGAAAGGTGATTGTGACCTGGTAATCAAATAAGTCAATGGGTATTATGAAATCAAAAAAGAAGAGATAATACATTTGTATGATTACGTCAGATATTTAATGGAAGAATTTCCTTCGAAACCGACATTTTCTTATGTCCCGCAATCAAAAAATGCCTAAGCTGATGCACTGGATAATATAGCCATAGCTCTAGCAGATCCAAATCAGGATGAGACAAGCATCAATATTGTCCACCGTCGTACAATTTCACCTTATGTTCAAATCAGAACAGAGGAAATCAATGAAATTAGTCCCATTCCTGAACCATATGGTCATACTACAGGATGGATGACACCTATCAGGGAATACCTTCAAAATGTAACACTTCCACCTGATAGAGCTGGGAAAGAACAAATCCGGCAACATGTGGTCAATTTTACTCTTTATGATAGCCAGGATCACCTATAGAAAATTCTCTACAAAAGAGGTTTTGATGGAATTCTCTTCAGATGCATTGATGGTGAAGAGACAATGACTGTCATGAAAGAAGTGCATGCAGGAGTCTGTGGTGCCCATCAGTCCGGACATAGACTATCTGATCAAATTCGAAGGCTTGGATACTTTTGGCCTTCAATGATACAAGATTATGTTGATTTCACAAGGAAGTGTCATTCTTTCCAAGTACATGCCAACTTCATTCATTAACCCCCAGAGTTGCTTCATACAGCTAAATACTCATGGCCAATTGCTACATGTGGAATGGATGTAGTGGGACCTTATCATTTGACTACAAACAAGAAGTTTAAGTACATTCTTACTGCTATTGACTTCTTTTCCAAATGGGTACAGGCAATACCCCTCAAAGAAGTCAGTTCTAAAAGCATTGTTAGCTTCATCAAGTGTAAAATCATTACCGGATTTGGTGTCCGTCATACCATATTGACGGACAATGGAATCAACTTCTGTTCGTTCGAGGTGAGGAAGTTGTATCAAGAATATGACATCAAATCCAATCATTCATCTCGGTATCATGCAGCGGCCAATGGCTAGATAGAAGCTTTTAACAAGACTCTTTCAAACATACTACAAAAGATGGTGGATAAAGATAAGAAATCATGGCCTGATAAACTCTTTCATGCTTTATGGGATTATCAGACCACCACCCGCACTACAACGCGGTCAACTCCATATTCATTGGTATATGGAACAAAAGCATTATTGCCCATTGAGGTTCAATTACCCTCGCTAAGAGTAGCCATTTGTGATCAGTCATCTACAGATGAACAATCTTAAAAGCGATTGGATGAATTGGAACGGTTAGATGAGAAAATATTGTGCACCCTGCACCACTTAGAAGTCTATCAGAATCGAATAACACAAGCTTTCAACAAAAAAGTTAGTATTGATTCATTCGTTCAGGGATAATTGGTATTGGTTCTTAGAACTCCAATGATACCAGGAATGAAACCTCCCAAGCTTGAGCCAAAATGGGAAGGACCTTATTCAATACATAAGGTCTACTCCAATGGAGCTTATTCTTTAATCTCAATGGATGGAGAACTCATCACTACTCCAACCAATGCTAGATTTCTGAAGAAGTATTTTGTGTAACACAAATACTTTATCGTCCATCAAGACGTTAAAATGCATAATCTTTGGTCCATAAATATGACCTTAAACTATTCGCACCATCATCCAACATGACGTTAAACTATGACGTCCTAACTACATGATGCTAAACTGAACAGAATTCCTTTAAATCCAACAAGACGTTAAACTGCATAATCTCTGGTCCATGCATATGACCTTAAACTATTCACACCATCGTCCAAAATGACATTAAACTATGAAAAAGTCCCTAATACGTCAAACATAATGTTAAACTGTTTCTTATTTTGTCCTTACTACATGACATTAAACTGCACAGTCCCCCTTTTGTCCAACATGACGTTAAACTATATTGTCCCCATCATCTTAGCTACATGACACTAAACTATGCAGCACCAATAGTCCTCACTACGAGACTTTAAACTGCATAATCCCTTCATACATCCTACATGACATTAAAATATGCATTGTTAAGGTTGTTATTACCTCTTGTTTCTCACATTGAGTATGAATCACATGAGCTTAGAGTAAAATTTAACCATAACACCATTTTGGGCTGCAAACCATGTGTAAGTCCCAACACCATTTTTAGGTCGTTGTTCTCAAAAACAACTTGATTACTAATTTATTATTTAATTGAACTGCAAAGACTTTTGTCCTTGCCTTCTATGCTGGGTACGTAGGCATCCTCTTAAGGTTCAAGCCCAAAATAAATTTCTTCACATCAGTTCACCTCCATATCATACGATATTGATCCGTGATGCAACCGCCAGAACCAATATTTTTACATTGGTTTACCATGGTCCATGCATATGACCTTAAACTATTTTCACTTTTTTCCTGTATGACAATAAACTACAACATTTTTTGACACCCTTACTTGAGAGGGAATAATTATTTACATTTATCTCTAATCATGTTATATTCCAAAGTCTACATACATACATGGCAATGCCTGAACCTTTTATCTTGGGTCAAAACATCATTTCACTAAAGTCCCCTTTTCACCCTTCATATGTACGAACCAAATCTGGACAGAGGGTATTTCAAGAACTACATGCGGCTTGATTCCCATCCTTATGGGATATGTAGGAACATTCAAGCATCCCTCGAATCTAGCCGCAATTCTTTGGGCCTAACCCCAAATTCCACTTTCAGTCCCCTGGCTGAAAAGTCCCTGTGAAAACACACACACTGTATTCATTTTTATGGTCCGAGCTCTATGACCCTAAACTAAGATTTCCTATACTCTCATCCAACATGACGTTAAACTGTATTTCCAAAAATACGTATGGATTGATTCCTATCCTTATGGGATATGTAGTGAAGTTCAATATTTCAATTCAGGACCCATCCACAACATGATTATGGTTAGAATTGTCCTATGTATCTTCTACATGCATTGGAAAATGCCCATTTTGATGTTTTATAATCCTAACCTTAAATACTTCCAGATTTCCATAACCCTTTTCTTGACATCTGTTCACAAAATGTTTGATACTTGAGAGTTATTTTGCCCGACTATGCAGCACGTTCCCTTAGGCGGCCTTGCATAAACAGTCTACATAACAGAACTGTCAGCCAAAAGATTATATTATTTGACTATGCAGCCAATGCCCTTAGGTGGCCCTGCATAATTCAACCCCCTAATGTGTTTGTCAAATAGTGGTAACTTCATTCTTGGGGGAAAAAAATATTTTATCCTTATTTGTCTTAATGACAATATGTAGGGATCTGTAAAATAAAAATCCTTAACATATTTGTCTCATACTCTTTTTTCTCAATCTGAAAGTATTCATGTTTATGGTTTATATTTTCCTTCCCTAAATTTGGGTCATACCTTCATAGGAGTGACATTCATTCAGTTCTTAGACAATATTGTTTGGAAATATCTTCTCCATATTCAAGTACCTATATCCATACAACAAACTTTATGCTTTAGATAATTTGAATCCCCATAAAATTTCACAAGATTTTTAGCAGTAGAAAAGTAAATTTCTCAGATTTCTTTTTCCTGAATATGAAGCACATTCCCTTAGGTGGCCTTGCATAAGTAGTCTACATAACAGACCTGTCAAACAAAAGATTCTATTATTTGACTATGCATTCAATGCCTTTAGGTGGCCCTGCATAATTAAATCCCCTAACGGGTTTTTTAAATAGTGGTAAATTCATTCTTTGGAACTACTTCTTCTAATGCCTTTAAGACATTTTTCATATCATTCCTCAGATTCAAAATTTCTTAAGTCATCATTTACATATTTTCCCTCATACTCGAACATGTTAAAATGTATTTAGATAAATTATCATGGAATTGAGACAATGTTAATCCATTCGGTCAAAGCTATTTTGACCTTAAAAATTATCCTTTTTATGTTTGACGTGCATGACTTTAAACTGCCCACAAAAAAAGACAAGGGAAATATGAACAAAAGTCAAGTCCTAGCTCACACCTGCGCGACACTACCTGCATGCTCAAAACTTGCGCGCTGCCCTTCCTTGGTTTTCTCCTTTACCTCAAAGTCAAATCCTCTTTCCTTTCGGATCCAACTATGAGGGGGGACTTTTTATGACTCTCTTTTCCATCACAGAATCTAATGATTGAAAAAGGGAAATACCTTAGTCCAAATTGATTCATCCTTTGAAGAAACATCAAAAATAAACAAAGGCATGAAGAAGGATTTCCTCCAACTTGGGTCGTGCAAGTTTCATTATGGTTGCACACGTATAATTGCGCGCCAAATAATGGTCGCGCAGGTGACTTGTGCACCCTCTTTTATTTTTTCCCAAGGGTATTCCCTGGCCTATAAATACCCCCTGTGGGTCCCCCATTTCAGAACAGGAAAAATTAAAAAACACATATTCGAGCTCTGGTCACCCAAGTCGCTTCTAGAAGTCTTCCGAACACATCTAAGGTAATTTCTTACCTAGAATGGAAGCTCTAAACAGGGGAAACAAGGCCTAAGTGTTGAAACTCATCAACACTTGCGTGCCTAAGTGGCCAACCCTTATGGGAAACGTACACACTTGAGCGCCGCATTATACCTTCAAAAAAACTTGTGTGCCACTCTTTTGGAAGCCTTTAGGGATAATACTAAGGGCTTGAGTCAAGTCTCACCCAAGTATTACCCTAAGGGTTGACCATCGCGCAAGTACCCATGTGTCTCACAAGTATACTTGCACGACCATGACTTGCGTGCCCTTGCAGGACTTGCGCGCCACTCTCTTTTTGGGTGCACCTACTGCCTATTCATTTTCTTTCTTCAAACCCACCTCTCATTTTCAAGATTTAGCCTTCAAAACCCTCTTCTAAGTCATTTATGACATGGTTCCTTTTTTTCCTTCCATATCTAAAAGGAATTCTATGGAACATTTCTCAAAATGTAGTGATTTACATATCTTTATGTCACTAAGGTTAGATATTTCATTCATTCAACCTCATCCATTAAAGATGAGAGGTTCCCTAACCTGGGCCTCCTTTTCAGGAGTAAGCCCCAGTCATAATTTCTCTAAATTGGGAATCTTCCTTAGGAGTAAGCCCCACTCATAAATTCCATTAACTTAGGCCTCTTTCTCAGTAATAAGTCCTATGTCTCAAGTCTCCTTAACAAATGGGCCTCATTCTCAGGAGTAAGTCCCAATCTCAAATCCCCAAATATCGGCATCCTCTTTATAAGTAAGCCCCAAGTCCCTTAACCTAGGCCTCCTTTTTAGGAGTAATCCACAGTCTTCAAGTTCCCTTAATTTTGGGAATCCTCCTCAAGAGTAAGCCCCAAGTTCCCAAAATCTAAATTCCCTTAACTTGGGCTTCCTTTTTAGGAGTATTCACCAGTCATAATTTCCTTGGACCTAGGACTCTTCTTTAAGAGTAAGCCCCAGTCATAATTTCTCTTAACCAGTCTTAATTTAATTTTTATTTGGGCTTCCTTCTCAGGAGTAAAACCCAATCATAAGTCCTCTATAATTTGGGCATCCTTCTTAGGTTTAAGTTCTAAATTAAGTATATAAATCTCCATAAAGTACATATAACTTTATGGACCTTGTTCCCGGGTTTCTTCCCTGAAGTAAATCCAAATCTTCATCTATCTGGGCAGTCATACATACATAAGCCCCACATCATTTCTTATAATTGCATATTTCATGGAACAATTGTCAGGTTGTACCAATACCTCTTGTTTCTCACACCAAGAATGACTCACGTGAGTTTAGAGTGTAAAAGTAATTATGGCATCTTTCATTGAGACATCAATCATGCACAAACCTCATATTTATTTATTCGAACTACATGGGTTCTAATTAATTTTCCAAAAAAAGGATACGTAGGTAGCCCATCTTTGGGTATGATCCAAACTCTGAAATAATATATGTCCTTATGAATGACAATAAACTTAAAGTTCCCCACTGAGTTTCTTTAAAACTAGTATGGTTATCATAATGACCAAAGAGATTTCTATATAATGTGTCGAAGGATACCATTGATTAAGAATCTATAATAAATACTGATGATTCTTTATCAATGGAGAACCTCGAATACATATAAAAGATTTTCTATGTCTCATACATATTAATCATTGATTGCAGATCTAAAGGAAAGATCATTTTCATATTGGTAATGTAATAAGGATTCACAAACATAACTTAAATCTATAAAGAGAGTCCCGAAACAGAAAATAATTCCCCCCAAATGGGTGTGATGAGTCCGACCTCCCATCTTCTCGACCAATGCAAATTCTTAAGCCTCATTGGTTCATAACTAGTGAGAAATGGATAAAGAATCATTAGATGTTTCTGGTTCTACGAACAAACCCGTTAGAAACCGCTTGGAATGCTTGAACCTTAAATCAACGAGGTCATCCCCATTTCTAGAGGAAACAACATTATATTTGAATACATTTCTATTTGGATATATTTAGATCAATATTTAAATTATTATAAATTAATCTTTTGAGAAATTCCAAAAGTGCCACTTTTCCTTCCTTTGAAAAGAGAACTTCTTATTCTCTTTTTTCACACTTTATAAACTATTTGGTTTGGAAATAATCATTCCAAATATAAATATAAATTCCCTCCCTTAATATTATAAGCCTTAATTTTGGAATAAATTCAACAAAATAAGTTCTTTTGTTCAAATTAAATGGAGATATCCAAAGAAGTGGTAACATTCATCAACAAATGTTTTAGTTTTATTTATTCATTAAACCCATTCAATTTTTTTAGTAAATATATTTATAAAAACATAAGTATCATAAATATACTTAGATGTTGTTATATTAAGGTATATAACTACACTCACAAGAATTTCCATCAAATAGGATATGCATTCATCGTTTGTGCGTACGGTCGACTGCCACCTCGCGAACCAATGTCATTCATTCTTCAATTCGCACCTTTAATGGTTGGGAATAATGATGTAATTTATTTTTTTATATGATATATATGATATTTATTATGGATTTATTCTTATTTAATTATTATATAACTCATAACTTCATGATTTCTATTTTTTTAAAATACAATAACCTTGTTTTTGGACGTGTGGACTACTGCCTCCTCAAAGCAATGTGATTTGTTTACACTTTACATGGAATGAATTAAGTATGGGTTTAGTGAATTTATATGGAATATATGAAATAATAATTATATTTTAATGATATTATTTATATTTCATTTATCTTCATTCTTTCCATATGACAAGAAAATTTAAACAATGTTCATGCATACATACAACCCACCATCTTGATAAATAGTGTATTTACTTTTCTAATTGTATCCTTAATAAATTATTAGAAAACAATATACTGAAAATATATGATATTTATATAATTTTTATAATAATGGAGATAATGAAATAATTGTATAATTAATAGGACCATAAATATAAAAAATCAAAACAGATATGAAAAACAATAATGATATTACCCGATTCATGACATTAACACAAAATTGTTAATAAATGGGTAATATAAATTCATAATAAATTCATAAATGGAATTAGATATAATAATATATTTATGTAATAGATTTTAAAAAACTTATATTTATTATATTGGAATTATTTATGATTACGATGAGGGTTAAGACATATGGTAAGTTATTTTTTATCTCACATTTATTTCTGTGGGACACGTGCCTTATAGACTACTTTTTTTGTGGTGTATATACCACACATTAATGTATTTTATGATTATTATTTTTAATATTGTGATATTCTTACATCCATATAATTTTATTTCCTTCATGGGGCATATTATTCTACAAGTTATAATGTGATTGGTGATAATTTCATAATCTCATCAATAATTGGGATTGTTTCATTTTAAATAAAAGTTGTGGAATATTTATCTTCCATGTACATGATTTCTAAAAATGTTTTCAATTTTTTTAATATTATTCTATGAATATTTAATTTTATTTTTACCCAGGTTTTACTTTTTATAAAATGGTTTGAAAAGAATACTTTTTTCATTTTCTAAACATGGATATCTGTAACTTTACTAACAAAAATATACAGAATGAATGTTTTTTAACTTATACGACATGAATGAAATATTACACTAATATGAATCCTTTATTATTTAAATCATAATTTACAATCTTAAAAGGTTGTTTTCAAATATTTTTTTTATTTAAAATTGAAGGGAATTTTAAAATATAATTTTTTTTCAAAGTTGAAAGGATATTTTCACCGTGAATTGTTTTCAAGTGATATCTAAAAATTATTTTCAATTATTATAAAATTATTTGATGTTACTTATGCTTTTTTGGGGATACTTTTTAATGATACTTTCCCTATTCATTCTATGGTTTGTTTATGTTTATGAAACCCATTTATTTTCCTTGGGTTATATTGTAATGGAGTGATGTTTATGAAACCCATTTCAATTTTTGGGGTTTGATATGATGAATGAGTTATGTAATTATGGCACAAATATGAATGGTTTTCATTATGTGACTGGTGGGACCAATATCTCCCTCCAATTCATTTGGTTCATAATTATATATCATGAGATAATCATGGCTGGAATAGGGAGAGAACTCGATTCAACAAAGGACTTTGTCCGTAAAGATAGTATTGGGAGTGAACCTTGAATACTAATAAGGTAATGGGAGTAAACCATAACTACGAAGAAGGTTTTGGGAGTGAAACCATAATGTTAATATGGAATTGGAAGTTATTCCATTACTACTATGAAAATAATTTTATATGATTATGTGTCTTCCAAAATTTCATGTCTTATCCCGATATTATGATTTCAGGGATTATGCTCCTGATTCCATTATTATTTATGTATTATGAGATAAAAATATTTAATTAAATGATTATATATTATGATATTTTTTGTTCTAGTTTTTTATCAACGTTTAAGCTCCTTTTTTCATACCCTTTTTCTTAGGATATACTTATATATATTCCATGTTTACCCTTATAGAGCATATAAGCTTACAATTTCTTATGTTTCATTTCCCAAGGTTATAAAGTAAGGTTTTTAGTAGGTATAATAAAGGGGAAGATCTTTATAGGAGATATTGAAGATATTTAACCAAATTAGGAGAATTTAATATCCATGTATGAAAATCCTAGGTCTTTATAACATATGCACAAGTGAGGTTTTTGATTTCCATAGGATGGAAAAGAGGTGGAAATGGTTGCACCATAATCATAAAAACAATTCAGTATATTAATGATACTAAATTAATTATTTTATAATGGATACCATATATTTAGAGGAGATAGAAGAAGAAATAAAATTGAAAGTACTCAGTTTAATGTTATACCTCTTTATCAAGAAAACTCGTTTATATTACACCTTAAGCCTTGAAAATATGATCTTTTAGAAAGAACAATATCTCTTAGACATGGGGAAGATATAATGAATGTATTATGGTAGGGATAGGATGATATAGAAGGCTCATGAAGTGTAGAGAAGATAGGATAGTTGGTATCCTTTAATAGGTGAGGGAATGGTCACACTTGGAATTACATAAAAGATTAATTAACATATACATAATAATCATTTCAAGTCAAATGAAGTCACAAAAAATTCAAAGGTAAGGTTTAGTAGGGTTGAAATAAACTAAAAAAATAACATTTTTGAATGTTTCTGACACATTTTTGGCTTATATTCAAGTTAAACCATTTAAACCAATTTAAACCTTAACAATGATAATTTAACTTTTTACCATGATAAATAAATTGTTTGTCAAAAAATAACAAGGTCCTTCTATTTTTTATGGAAATTATGATTATAAAATTGGAATTTATTTTATCATATTAAATTTATATAGGTGGTATTAATTAATTTTTATAAAAGAACAAAAAACTCAGGGAAACTAATTTTTAGGAAAATACATGATTTTAGATTAAAAATTATTTTAACATGAAACAATGTTACAAATTACTTTAAAAAATATTTATTGGTTTGATCATAAAAAGGAAGTTTTTTTGACTTTTTGATAAATCAAAAAAAAATCATTTTCCAACCATTCCATTAAATACAAAGTCTCCAAAATTGTTTTAAATTTGAATAAAATATAACTTATCATCTCAAATGTCAAGATTGGCTACCCAATTTCAAAATAATGTTTTAGAATATATTATTTATCTCTTTTAGATAGATATTTTTATGAACACGACTCACATAATAGGATAAATTCATGTGTTATATATATTATAAATTTCAAACCCATATTTTTAACTCAGTTTTACCTAATTTACCCTTACTAAAGCAATAATTACTTTCCAAGACTACTATTCACAATGGACGAAAATTAAGCTGACATTATTAAATAATATTAATTACTATGATTTGAATTATGGAATAAATTTTATCAAATTTAATTAATATAATTAAATAATTTAATTTAAAATAAAACATGAAAAATATGACGAGAAGTGTTTTTTAGAAAAAATATCTTCTTAAGTGTAAAACGATTTAATAGAAAATTCAAGCATGAAATTGATTAAAATGATATTAATATGATTATTAACAATATAATTGAACAAATTTTACTTTTAATCCATTTTATAAAAAAATTTAACTTTGTAAATGCCTGAAAAGAAAAGATAGTTTTCAATAAAAAAACATTACTTTCTACTATTTATTTAAAAATTAATATTTTTAGAAAAATCCCAAAATTTTATCCTAATTTAATTTTAATTCAAGTAATCCAAAAATGATATTAATTTTTTTATTTTTTTAAAATTGGTAGAAATTAATTACAATATTCATGGATGAAACGCTATGAAACCATTTTTTTGAAGAAAACATGTTTTTGAAACATAAAATGACTATTAGAAAATTGATTACTTTTTTATTATAAATTAATCAATATATTTGAATTATATAAAACAATTATACATATTTTCAAAATTTTGTTATTACTATTTATACTTCCAATTTTAACATCTTGGTTATAATGGTAATGTTTAAATAAAAATATTTTAACTGTATATCGTGGCTCTTTAAAACATAGTGTTGCATGTAATGAATGTTATCAAATAAATTAAATTTATTTGAAGAGAAATATATTTTAAAATATAAATTTGTTACACTTATCCTATGTTATATGTTTTCTCTTTTGATATTATATGTTTTTCTATCATGGATAATGGAAAATTTCTTTTAATAAGATTTTTATCCCCTGATCATGCTTTCTTTCCGCAGGTTATAAAGATAAGTATAATATAAGAGATGTCTTGAAGTGGATCTTTTATAGATAAAATATAGAGAAATGCCAATTTTTTTTGTAAAATAAGATATTTATGTATCTATTTTACAAGATACTAAACCTTTCAATCATTGGGTTGTGAGACTATTTGTGAGTTGTATTAATTAAACAATATAAACAATGTATTATTTATATATATTTATCTTGGGTTACTATAGTTAGTATCAAGGGAAAGGTTTAGTTATTTTTTAAAATTAATTCATTTAACTTTTGTTTTAGGGTTAGATAACTATAGTGAAAATCCTAGATATGAGTCTAAGTATATGATGATATCCTAAAATATCGATAAAGTTGTGAGTTATTAGTTTTCATTGAAAAAAATTCATTTTTGGACATTGGAAAGTGGATGCAGATATAGAAAAAATGAACCTTGTGGGTAATCACCCTGAAAAGGGATGGTTGAGCATTGAATCAACCGTTACCTTGATGCACGATGAGTGGGACTAACACTACACACATTACTAGCCACTTCTGAGGGATATTATTTAGTCGATCACATGATATTTATAAACCAATATAAAGGATTTATTTATTAGTTACTTTAAGGGATTATTTTGAGAAGTAAAGATCAACCAATATAATGTAACCTAGGTTAAACTAAGATTGATACATGTTTAATTAATGTAATTTCATGCTAACATGACGATAAAGTTAAAAGGTTTTGAGGTTGAATCATTTTTATGTTATTGATTATGACAATTCACTAATATTTTTAATGTTTTACCAGTCATTTTCATGACCCATCCCCCAGGGCCTGTGCTGTGACTACCCCAAACCCACCTTCCATAGGCCAGGGGCTAGAGACTAGAACCAGAAAGGCATATCCCTAAAACCGAAAAGGCTTTTCCTTTTATACTACAAACTCACACATCCAAGCACACAGAAAGATACCAGCACAAAGTAAACTATATAGTAATAGGGGTGAGTACAGTTAGAAAAGGGGGTTAGAATACAAGCCCAACTGGAATGCACAAGTAAAACTAAAAATAGCTCCTGTGAAAACCTACCAAGGATCCTACCTTAAGGGTAGGTATAGCTCTCAAATGGTCATCTCTGTGGTATGTCTCATCTAATGGTCCCCCTCTGAGCAACCTCTAGTCCTGGCACCCTCAGCCTAGATCAATGATGTCCATCATCTGCACAAGACACAACAAGGTGCGGGCATAGCCCATGTAGGGCTGCGTATAATAATACTTAGTAGGGACCCCGAGACCCCCAAAGGTGTCTCAGAATCGACAAAGGATAAACCACGATGTAAGACCTCAATCTCAAAGCACAAAGCAATAGTCATCAACACTACTTAGGTATATTCCCATATATATACCTAAGTTATCAATATATACTCATCCCACATGTGAGGGAAGTAAACCACAAAGGTAACACCACGAAGGTATAATTAACACATAGGTAACACCATGAAGATAGAAGTACCACATAGGTAACACCACGAAGGTGGAAGTACCACATAGGTAACACCACGAAGGTCGAAGAACCACACATATAAAAGCACGAAGGTACGTACCACAAGGTAATGCCACACAGAAGAATACCAAGAAGGTATCACCACACAGAAGTGTACAAAAAGGGTAAAGACTCATATCATACTAGGTATAACATGAGTACGTAAGTATAGTTGATTAGCTGTATTGCTAGATCAAATTACTTCATCTTGAAGATCTGTTGTTGACCCACACAAGATCGAAGATGACCAACATATGATCTAAAGATGACCCAAAGAGGATCTGAAGATGACCCACACAAGATCTGTAGATGACCTACACATGATCAGTAGTAGCTGGCCCACACAGGATCTTAAGATGACCCACACAGGATCTGGAGATTCTTCAAGTACAACCATCTATAGGGTTTCCGCACTAAGCATGCTTGATTCAAATAGGTTCCACTCCTCAATCCATTATACAATAATTCAAGTACCATGAAGTCCCATGAATAAGTATCAATAAGGTTCGCCACATCAATAGGGTCCAAACGGGACTGATGACATGTCAATCAGACACTCGGTCTGAAAGTTATTAGCGACTCCACTCCGAGGGCCCAGTTGGATTTGGGTTCGATCCAACCCAGCCATACTACAACATTATCCAAACCACAAGTGGAGTATACCAAAAGGACCATCTCAGTTCAAGGATCCCAATGCCATAGACTGTTCATCAAACGGACACTCGGTTCTCAAGATATGGCCCAAGAGGCATATCTGAGTCCAGATGGGCCAAGGTCCGGTCCGACCCAGCTCAGGTCGACCTGACCTGGTTCGGGTCGACCTGACCCAGTCCAGGTTTAGACCGGTTGGGCTGGGCTATGGCTGGCTCGACCTGCTAGGCCGTGGTCCGGTCCGGCCCACAAAGGGGGCGGCCCGCCCTGCACTGGGTGCAGCCCGCTGGGCGTAGCCCACTCGGCGCGGCCCGCTCAGTGAGGCCCGCTTGGCTGGGTGTGGTTTTCCCGGCTGGGTGTGGTCTGCCCGGATAGGTGCGGTCTGCACGACTGGGTGTAGTCTATAGTGGTGGGGCCCACCCTAGTCACTACCTGGGGGGAAGGCGCCCCCGGTATTCCGAACGGTTCAACGGATCGTTCGGCTTGGTCAACTCGGTGGTGACATGTGGTGCCTCCTACTAGCGTGTGGGACTCGTCGAAGCAGTCTGGCTCAGCGTGACGTGGATGACCATCCTGGGGCACCTCCATGACTCAATAGCCACGACCTATTCCTCTACCGGTGGCTCAGACGCACGCCTCCCTGGCTCCATGTGGCCGACCGACGTGTCAGCCTCCACCTTCCACCGCTGCGGCCAACGGGCCGCGCCCTCCCTCGCTTCCAGCGGCGTAGTCGCACACCCCCCGATTCACATGGCCAGGCGGTTGCTGACCACCACCTTCCTTCGCTGCAGCCGATGGACTGCGACCTCCTTCACTACCAGCAGTACGATTGTACCACCACCGTCATCGCGGCCGACCGGTGTGTCGGTCGCCACCCATACCCTGCCAGAATTGGTCGCCAACATCATGGTCGGGTTCTGCTCAACCGTTGATCTACTAGTGAAGCAAACGTCAACATAGAGGGAGTAAAGAGATCGGGCCGTGTTTATTTGGCCCACACCCTCCACGTTAGATCAATAACAGGTGGTTTGTAGATTGGAATCAATGAATTACCATGAAGAACGAATTGAACAAAATCTCTTACCTCGTTAATTCATTGGAAATGGCATGGGAAATAAGATGAAGACATCGATGTTCGTCACTCCCACAACACGCTCCCGATCTGAGCTTGAGCGTCATCCTAGTTCTTGATCTATAGAACGTTCTTTATTAGAGGATGTTATTCCTTCGAGAATTATCCAGCAAAATCCTCCTCTCGCTTCTGCCAATGGAAAATAAACCCTTAATAAGAGTTAATAAAATTCTTAATTGACATGTTGATTCATTAATTTTCAGAATTAATGGATCCCATTAATTAAAGAAAAATGTGGTTACAAATTTTGTGTAACTGAGCATTTAATGCTCAACATTAAATGCCCGACCACCCTCGTGTGGTTTCACCTCCAAGATTCAAATGAGAGGTTTCTAATAAATAAAATAAAATTTATTATTATTTTTTTATTTTTTTTATATTAACTCTCCCACGAAAATCCGAAAAACAAATTCCCACCCTCGACCTACTACAGTTGAGGTGAAGGTCTCCTTAAGAAAATATTGGCGCTGCGAGTTCAACAGTGTCCTCAGATTTCAATTCCAAGAATCGGTTCAAATGTTACAAAACATTTCTCATGCGTTTAGTGAACGTACCTGAAAAAAAAGTTCAGAAATTCATTTCGGGCACACTGAGCCTCAGGCACCGTAAATTTTCAGAGACTCGTAACCATTCCATATAATAAAAAAAAATTACATGGAAAATTCCTAGTCTTTAGATTCATGTAAACCCTTATGTTTTTAATAATGGCTAGAACTAGAAGCAACCATGGGTTTGAGGGAAAATACAGAGATTACCTCAATGAAAAACCCATTATAAAGAGTGATGGAGTGAGAAACCTTGTTATTATTCCAAAGTAGAGACCATGAAATATTATTGACAATGTGAACATAGTTTATGTCCCAAATTGAATAAATAATAGAAATATGGTCTATCATGGAAGTTTAGGTGATGAATATGATAATGGAAAAATATTTAATTTCCTTTGTGTCAACAATGTTGGAAGATAAACCCATGGTATTGTCTCAAAGGAGTAAGAAAATGTTTTAAGTGTATAAATATTTTCCATTGATCTCATGAGTGTCAAAGAGAGATAAAGAGGCCAACCAATAATGCATAAGGTATAAAAGTCCCAACTAATACACCATCCACACTATATTGATTCATATGTAATGGTGTTGGGAATTATGAAAATTGACTCCTTAACCTTGTATTATTTAGGATAATAGGAATAAATGAACTCCTTGACCAAAGGAAAAACTATACTACTGAAGGTAAGTCCTGAAGGCTATGGGTAAAGGTATTATCACACTACAATTTAAAATTGTAGTTATTGGAATCTATTTTAGTAACTCTAGTAATCCTAGGACACTTTTAAAAAATATTAAATCATCACCCCAATGATTTGAATATCCAATATATTGAACCTAAGTGTTATATTTATTGTAAAAATTTTATCAATATGTTCTTCGTAAGTTTATATAAAGTGATGATGCTTAGGGAATTGTTATGGATCCATATAATGGTATTAGATTTCATGTTTAAGCTATTCTCCTAGAATAATTTTGTTAGTGATTTTGAAGTGATATTATTTTCCAGGACCCATGTCAATGATGAAACTATTTATTTCAAGATAAAGATAAAGTCCATGATTACATCATGTTTTTAGAATATGAAAAGGTTTGGGTTGGAATATTATTTTAGGATTCTTTTATGATAATATAAGGTGGTATTTAGACATTTTTAAGTGGTTGCCCAAAAATCTGGGAGCAAACCATACAAGCCCTCATGGATAGACCTCAACCATACTTAGGGGGACCTAAGGGGTCAACAACCATGGGAGAGCCTACCGATGAGGCCGTATGGAAGATAAAGAGTGAGTGGGAAATGTATAGCCCCACAAGGGTGACCCAATATATAAGGGGATTGAGATATGCTAGTGGGACCATGCATAGTGCTAGGATAGCATACTCCTAGAGTTTCATAGAGGTTGGTCCAATAACTCATGGGATAAAGCCCAGGTAGTTTATGTAGTGATATCTGTATAGACCCCTGGTATCCATATCGAACAAGTAGTGTACATAAATTTGTTTATAAAGAGGGGTGAAGCTGCTTTGAGTTTTCAATGTGGTACAAGCCGTATTGCGGGTAATATTCACTCGTGTTAAATGATATCCATAAAATGTCACCCATCCAATATAATTGATCATTTGAATATGATCTATCTGATTAAGGAGAGAGATCTTATTCTTCCTACTATGTTTTAAACCCTTCAAAAACTATGGGTTTTAGGCTGAGGAACTATATATGAATCCATGCGCCATGTAAGTTCTACCGCACATGTTAGGAGTCTGAAAGATGGATAAGGATTATTATACAAAAGTATAAAAATTATTTACAATGTTGAGTTTGTGGGTAAGAATTCAATTATAATAAGTGATTATAAATTTTTAGGCATGAATAAATGATTTTAGAATTAATTCTACATGATGAAGATCTAATGTGAATCCACATAGGAAATGAGATTTATTTTAAAAGGTAGTGTTTTGGCCAAAGACCAAAACACCAAATACTATTAAAAAAAGGATTACATGCGTATGAAATTTGGGATTTTGTTAACATCCCTAATATACATAGTAAATGAGATGATTTGCAAGAATGAATGTTTAATCGTGTGAAGAGTTTTTGGATTACAATACTATGCGAACTAAGTGTTCTATGGTGATCATTTTTGGTGAGAGTTATCATAATATCTAAAGTCTATGGGAACCAATTGCTATGAGATAAGAAGAGTTTGCTGACTTCCATGTAGTACTTAGTGAATCCCCTATGTGGAGGTTTCTTTGCAGATAAAAATTATTTGTGGATGAATAATTTTATATGGGAAGTTTCTATGAAAATATGATACTTTATAGTGAGAAATAAATTATGTATATGGGTTATCAAATAATTTTCAAAGATGAATTATAATTCTTTGTGGATATTAATTAAAATTAAATGCATAGATGAATGAACATGCTTTGTAAAGGTGAATTAAAAAGATTTACAGAGGAATTGAAATTCTATGTAGAGAAGAATAGAAATTATAAGTAACCATGAATAAAAAATGATTTTTGAATGAATGAGTTTATATGAAGATGATCATTATATAATTATGAGTTTTTAAAAAACTATTTTTTAATTCTATGTATAGAATAACATATTTTCAAAGAAAATAATTTGTTGCTCGTAGTGGAAATATCAGTTCACAAAGTTGTATAATTTTATGTTGATAGTATGTGGTAGTAAAACTGTTCTATGTGATAATTATTTTATATAAAAAATTATTATTTCATATACTATATGAGAATTATATATTTTAGAATTCAAAATTTAGATATTGAGGAAGAACTAGTTCAATGATTTCTTCAAAAAGTGAGCATATTATATTTTTTTATCTTGAAGGAACCAAAGAAAATATCTTTGTCAATTATTTCATAAGACTCCAAAATTCAGAAGTGATATTTATTTCATTGTCTATAATAACTTTTTTTAATAAGAAGAGTGAAACATATATTCCAATGGGACTCTAGAAATCATAGTGGGGCACTATACTAGTTAGGAAATTTATGTTATAACTACTTGTAATTATAATGTAGAATCTATGATTGGGGAGTCTAACCAATCATAATAATGAATACGATCACATTTATACCAAACCATTTAAAAATAGTGTGCTCATTTTCTATTTATTTTTACTACATTCTAGAGATATTGAGTAATTATAAGAGTGGATTGGATCCTAAAAAGTCAACAAAGGTTAATTTTGAAAGAAATAAAAATTATAAAAATCACCACTGATTTAACCCCACCTTCTTAGTTATGAAAAAACACCCTAGGCACTTCAATTGTTTTCATAGGGAGGTTACCTTTATTAGGATCCACTATGTATTGAATATGGATAATCTAAATTCTATCAATATTAGGACTGTTCCAACTTTTGATGGAAAGAACTATCATAGTTAGAAGAATAGAATGTTTCCCTATCTTCTATCTGTTGGTATTAAAGTTAATGATTCAGTTACAATAGGATTCACACCTATAACTAATAATTATCTAATGAATTTTACTAATAAGAGAAATTTTTATATTGATGGAAAATATAAAAATTCCATTTTGACGTATCATTTTGAAAAAGGTAACACAAAGGTTATGTGAATCAAAAATGATAAAGTATTTTTCTATAAATTGGAAAGAAATTATGAAGTAAACGTGGAAGTCATAGAGTCAAAATATGAAATTATTATGAGAAAGTTTCAAGATATCAAGACGGGCTAAGAAGAATATATTGATGAATACATTACAAGATTCAATAGAATTGTCAGTAATATTTGAGGTTTTGGAGAAAATCTAGATGATTCAAATATTGTCAAAAAAATGATGAGAAATTTTCCTGATGGGTTTGATCCTAAATTATCAACTTTTTATGATAAATATGATCATACTCTCAATAAATTTCACAATAAAGTCATTGTGTATGAAATTTTAAAGATACCAATCTTCAAGATGAAGATCAAATATGATATTGATTTTGAGTCCATGAGAAATCTCAAAATCATATATGATGAAATTTCAGAAACTAGTGTATCTGATTATGAAAATAAGGATGAATATTATTAAATAATCATTTATCTTTTATAAAAAAGATTCAAGTAGGGAAATTTTAACGGTAAAGGTAAATTACAACCAAGGTACTACAAATTTAATGAAATTGTAAATTTTGCTGCAAACTGTCTTAAAAAGATGTCTATGGAACCTGAGATAGATGATGAGAAAACACATAAAAAAGAAATGGGGGAAGAAATTACAAGGAAAAAAAAATTTATGGAATAAAGAAGAAGTTATTTAGAATTAAAAGTATAAGTTTAATGAGAAAGGAAGAGGTAGTTAACTGCACCATAAGCATACCATCAGAAGATGAAGCCATCTTCATGGATCATGTGGAAAATGGGCATGAGACCGTTGGCAGGGAAGATGATGAAATTGAATGAAAAAACATATAGAACATGTTGAAAAATTAATTTGAATATTTTAATGATAAAAACACAAAGATCAATAAGAAAAATACATTTTTATTGAAAGAAAGAGAAAAGATAACTGAGTAAAAGGAATAATGTTAAAAGAAAGAGACTCTTTACATTGAATAAATAAAAATACCAAAAATAAAAGTGGATGAAATGGAAAAGATGGTAAAGGAACTAGAATAAAAAATTATTCTCAAATAATAAGAACATTCAAAGACTCAGTTTAAATGTCTTGAAGTAAAAAATAGCCTAAAAATATTTAGATAATATTTCAGCAAGGATGTTGAGGTCAAGGAAGAATCATCACAAACTAGTAAAAAATGAGTTTAAAGAAGAAGGTTAATTTATCACTCTACAAATTTTAAAATAAATCTATTATCTCTAAAAAAGTAGGTCCAAAAATAAATTATGGACAAATATAGACCATAAAGACAATGGAAAAATCAATTTATAATTAAAAGTAATAAATAAATTATCTATGAATATTTTTCCCTCATAGTTTTGACAATATTAGTATACTAAAATACAATAATAAAAATTTTCATTATTGGGATATTATCAGTTGGTAATATCATGTTTTAGAGGATATTTCTAGTTTTTTGGACTGTTTGGACACAAATAATATTTATGCTGATATAACATGTACCTACTAGAGATGTGACATAAATAAAGGGGGATCTGTTTTGAGAAAAGGAGAAAAAATATTCAAATTAAGAAAATAGTTATCAGTAATTTATCCTATATTCCAACCCAAAACAAATTGGACTATTTAATAGAAATATGTTGAATATTTGATTAACATGGTCCTATTTTTGAAAATTTCATGAGTATTCTCCCTAAGAAAACATCTAATATTGAGAAAGGAATGAAAGCCTAAAAAATAAATGAATAAAAGTAATTTTTCACTAAAGTTTCTTTGAAATATTGTAAAAAAACAAGACATAGATTCTTGATAGTGTATGTTCATCACACATGAATGGTAACTCAAAAATTCTACGAAAATTGAAAATTATGAAGGAGTAGAAACCTTTTGAAATTAGTTTCTCTAAAATTAAGGTAGTTTGAAAAATAGATATTGAAGCCCAATATCTAAAATCTAAAAATGTTTTAGTTGTTTAAGGGATAAATCATAGCTTTCTTAGTGTTAGTAAACTTTGTGATGTTATACATGAGATATTGGTAAAAATTGATTCATTTATAATAAAAGGTAGAATGTATGGAAGAATTACCAATCAAGGGAAAAGAACTAATGATAATTTATTTAAAATTGGTGATTCTATCAATTCCTGTTACTTGAGTGCCAAAGATGAAAACAACCTATGGAATAGAAGGCTTGGCCATCTCAGTCAAAGAAGTAGAAGTAAAATCTTGAAGCATGATATTGTGAGAGATTTCCCCAATCTAAAGAGGGAAATGTATGAAATCTATAAAAAATTTCAAAAAGGGAAATTAGATCAAATTTCACACAAAGGGGTGGTGGATATCCTCTCTTTTAAACCCCTTGAACTTATTCATACTGATTTATGTGGTCCAATGAGGCATAATTCTACCAGAGGTGATATAAATTTCATTAATTTGTTGATGATTATACTCAGTTTACTAATGTCATTTTTATCAAATACAAGTTAGTGGCAATGAAAATGTTTAAAAATTTTAAAATACATGTTGAGAAAGATATGTGTCTCCATATCACGAAACTAAGATCAGATAATGGTAAAGAATTTACTTGTGATGATTTTGAAACTTATATTTCCAAACATGGAATCAATAATCAGTACAATACACCCTATACTCTATATCAAAATGGAGTTGCTGAAATAAATAATAGAATCATAGTTTAGAAGGGCATGTTAGCTGAACACAACATCTCAAAGTATTTCTAGAGAGAAAATCTTTGTACTTCTATACACATACAAAAAAACTATCTACTAAGAGTAGAAACAAAAAATACAACATATGAAATGAAATAAATGAAATATGAATTAAACAATTCCATATTTTTTTGGTGTCCTTACATTATAAATATAATGAAGATCAATTTATGAAAATTTGAATAAAATTCTGAGGAAGAAATTTTCATGGGCTATATATCTAATGGTTGTGGATATAGATAATGTAATAATAAGATGAACAAGTTAGTTGAATATAGTGATATCAAAATTATTGAAAAAATAAAAAATTAGAGGTCACAATTTATACAAATTCAGAATATTTAGTAGAAAATGGTGTGAAAATGGAACATAATAATGATGAAGTTACTGATAAAGAGAAAAACATTGTAGATATTGATTCTGAACATACTAGGGATGAATATGAAAGTGATAAAAATGAAATAAAAAAGTAAAACAAATAAAATAAACATGTTGAGGCAGAAAATATCATGGGAATTCAACAGGATTCAGTTAAAACAAGAAAAATATTGGGAATTGAAGAAAAAACCGCACTAATTTCTCAAATTAAACCTCAATTAGTGGAAAAAGTCATTGAACAAGAGGAATGGATATAAGTTATAAATGCGAAAATTAATTAAATTAAGAATAAATAAACTTTGTATGTTGCATCAATACCAAAAAATAAAAATGTTTTGGCACCACATGGGTTTTTAGAAATAAGCTAAATGAGAATGGTAAAGTATCATGAAACAAAGCTAGGCTGGTGTGAAAAATATATTATCAAATGGAAGAAATTAATTTTGAAGAAATGTTTTCACCAATAACAATAATGGAAACTATTAGAATGTTATTTATAGTAGTAGCACACAAAAATTACAAATTTTATCAAATGGATGTGAAATATACCCTTTTAAATAGTAATCCTCAGGAAGATGTCCATATTGAACAACCTAATGGTTTTGTCTTAGAAAATGATGGCAAACTGCTATGTATATTGAGGAAATATTTTTGTGGTTTGAAATAGGATCCTAGAGCCTGGTATTCTAAATTAGATGGTTTTTTAAGGGATATGATGTTTATAATAGGTAAAGTTTACAGTATCCTTTATGTGAGTGAAATGCCCAAAGGAACTCTCATAGTCATTTTGCATTCTAATGATATCATATTTTTTAGTGACAAGGAATGCCTATATGAATAGTTTGTTGAAAAAATTAAAAGATATTTTCATGTTCCTAGATTAGTCATTTGATATACTTTCTGGGATTACAGATTGAGAAGAAACCAAATTACATATTTCTATCATAGGAAAATTATGCTAGGGAATTTCTAAAAAAGTTTGGAATAGAAAATGAGAAATACTTTTCAACTCCAATTATATTTGTAACCAAATTATGAAAGTGTAAGGAAGGAAGAAGTGTTAACTAGAAAGAATTAAAAAGAATCATTGTAAGTCTGGTTTATCTAAAAACATCAAGGACAAATAAAAATTATTTAGTGACTCTATTTTCTAGATTTCAGAGTTACCCTAAAGAGTCTCACTTGTTGGATGCTAAGATATTTTTGAGATATGTGAAAGGAACTCTAATATAAGGTATTCTATATAGACATAGTGTAGATTTAAAAAATTTGGGTTTTATAGATGCTGATTAGGAAGGACATTGTACAGAAATAATATCAAACTTCGGTGAATCCTTGTTTATAAAAGAAGGCAATGTCTGTTGGTATAACAAGAAGTAGAATTCAGTAACACTGAACAAAAATATGGATGAATATGTTACAACTACACATGATTATACATAGATTATTTACATGCAAGGGTAGTTGGAAGATTTGAAAATTGAGACCAAGAGACCACTAAAAATTTCATGTGATAATAAAACTGCTATTCTGTTGTCTAAAAATCCATTACAACATTCAATATCCAAGAATATTGATATCAGGTATCATTTTATCAAAGAAAAGGTGGAATGTGGATACATCTATCTAGATTACATTTCTACAAAATATCAGGTTGCAGTAATAAGAGAGAGATTTATAGTGCTGGTTTTGAAACTTTGTTTTCATCCTTCTCCTCTTACTTGAATACTTACAAGAGGTATCTTCTTATTCTCTATTATTTTATGTGTATTGTTCTAAAAAATAGATAATTAAATGATAAGTTTTGTTCATCATGTATTCTATTTAATTACATTATGAAGATTGTGAATTAAAATATTGAGCGGGAGCCTTCATTAGGATTGAGTAATACAGTCACACTCTCATATCATTATAAATTGTATTTATTAAAGGGGAGTGCTTGTTTCATAAAATTATGAGACAAAGTGGAAATTTTTCTTGTGAAACTAAACATTCTGATGTGTTTTATAAAGTTTTTATATGATCTTGAATTTCATTTTAGACATTATGATCTATATGTAACTTGCATGGATATTTAATTGACATATTAGATACCCTTGGTTATATCTCTCATGTTTTCTACACACATTAATCCTACATAGACTTAGAGATGATTAATAAAAGCTATTTTCTAAGTATCATGTGTTATCGCAACTTCTTTTTAAGAGAATAGGTTGTTGAGAAGAAATAATAGATGAAAATAACCCAAATACCCTTTGTATTTAATTTTCAATAAGGGGGAGTGAATATGAATCACACATATTTAATTTTATGTGAAGGTATAGTGATAACAAAATACAAAGGGGATATTGTTTAACCTAAGTGTTTCATTTGTTGTATAAGTTATATCAATATGTGTTTGGTATATTTGGATGAAGTGGTGATTCCAAGAGAATTTCTATGGATCCATCTGATGGATTTGGATGTCATGCTTGTACAATTATACATGAATAACTCTAACCATTATTTTATGTGATCTTCAATTACAAGACTTGGGTCAGTGTTGACACTGTTTACTATAAGATAAAGATGAAGGCCATGATTACATCAGTTTATTTTGAGAAGGTGAATATTTTTTAGGTTGGAATATTATTTTAAGATTATTTTATGATTATATAAGTTGGTATTAAAACCTAGATAGGTGTTTTATAAAACATTTGAGATCCAACCAAACGAGAACCCTACCTATCCCTCAACCATACTTAGGGGGGATGTAAGGGTTGACACCCTCATGGGAGAGTCTACCAAGGAGGTTTCATGAAATCTAAGGAGTTAGTGGGATATGAATGTTCCTACAAGGGGTTCCCCCATGTATAAGGGGATTTGGATATGCTAGTGAGCCCATGCATAGGGCTAGTAGAGCGTATGCACGAAGGCACACACAGGTTGGGATAGTAGCCCAAAGGAAAAATCCTTGGTGGTGTGTGTAGTGAGACAAGTGGTGATCCACAATAGCCTAATAGAATGTGAAAAAATATTCTATTTTTTTAAAGAATAGATCTTTTGGAGTTTTTATGTGGGATAAACTACCTTTTCAGTACTGTTCACTTATGGTAAATGATATACAAAAAATGTCACCTGTCCAATCTAATAAATCATTTGAATATAATTTAATTGATCATGGAGGGATATCTTATACTTCCTACTATTTTAAAAACCCTTCTCAAATGAGGGTTTTCTAGGCTGGTGAACCACATATGAATCCAAGCACCTTTCCAGTTCAACCTAGTTTGTTGGGATTCTAAAAAATAGTTATGGATGACTTTTTAAAAAGCATAAAAATGATTTATGATATTGAGTTTGTGGAGAATAATGATATAAGAAGAAGTAATTATCAGTTTTTGGTAATGACTAATTTTTTTACATTATTTATACACATTAAAGATCCCATGTTAATCCTCATAGAAAATGAGATGCTATGGGGGGATGGAAATTTACTCTTGTGAAGAGTTTGTGGATTAAACTACAATGTGAACTAAGTTGTATGTGGTGAGTGTCTATAGTGAGAGTTTTTATGAGAGGTAAAGTCCATGAAAACCAGTTACAATGAGATAAGTATATTTTGTTTAAATCCATGTAATACGCGGTGAAGCCCCTATATAGATGTTTATTTGTGAAAAAAATGAATTTGATGATGAATAATTCCATGTGGGAAGTTGCTATGTGGATTTTATGCCTTGTTATGGGAATTATAATATATGGATGGGCTATAAAATTCATTGTGGAGGTAAATTAAAATTATTTTTATGGAAGAATTATAATGTTATGCGGAGATGAATGAACATGCTTTGTAAAGTTGAATTAAAATTATTTGTGGAGAAGAATTAAAATTCAATGTGGAGAAGAATGAAAATTATATGTGGTCGTGAATAAAAAATTATTTTTGATGAAAAATTTAATATTAAAATGAAAAATAAATGATTTAGAGTTTGTGGAAATTATTTTTGAATTCTAAGCATACTGAGATAACTTTGCAGATAAGATGCTTCACAGTGAACATGCTACACAGAGGAAATTGATCCTTTGTAAACTTCTTACCATTTTTTGAATAATAATCCCATGAAAAATTCTTCTTAAGTGGAAGATTTATACCTATAAATAATAGTTTTATTCTTATATTATAGTGTGATGAGATTTGAAGTGTAGGGAATATTTTTAAGAAAATTATTTATTTCCCATAGTGTAGATATCATCTTGCTAAGTAGAATTTTTTTTAAAGACTATATGTGGAAATATAAATTTAAGTTGAAATAATTATTTTATGTATGTAGTGATTATTTCACATACTATATGAAAAGAATATATTTTATAAGTCAAAATTCATATATTGAGGATGAACCAATTTTGTGATTTCTTCAGAAAGTGAGAAAATGATATTTTATTTATCTTGAAGGATAAAAATAAAACAACTTCATAAATTGTTGTATAAGAGACAAAAGTTTAGATGTGATATTTTTATATGGGTTTTAATAACTTTTTTTAATAGGAAACATGAAACTGTTGTCCCAGTGGGACTCTAGAAAGAATAGTTGAACTCTATGATTATAAGGACCCAAATCCTGTTGCCTGGATTTGATGACTTATTTTTTCACATTTTCATGATTAAAAGAAATTTGTATCCTAAATAAATGGATAGTTTAGTAGTTTTAGAAAACTAGATACATACATAAGTTTAACATTACGACTCGAAAGGAAATACAACATATCAGCTTCTTTTGAACCACAAATAATCTCCTAGATTATTCATACCAGTAATTCATAATATAATTCTCCAAAACCTAGGGAAAATAAAACATGTGAAAGGGGTGATCTTATATTCTCAGTAAGGGTAAATAATATAGTATAATAAACTATAAACATAAACCCTAGGCATGATGGATAAATAAAAAAGCATGCCTTTAAAAATATACTTGAGAATAATATAGAAGGAATAAAAACTGATTAAATAATGCTATAAAACATAACCATGCATATTATACTAGTTTAATAATCACATGGACTATCAATCTTTAGTTTCATAATTATGGAATTCATAATCCTGGACATCATAATCACACCATCAAGGACTCGTTCTAAGACCATATAACCACTATTTCAAGGCCTTGTGCCAAGACACTAGTTTGTATCATGGGACCAACCGATTCATCGAGTAGCTATAGAGGGCCCCACCCATCATGTAATAAGTTCAATTCATTCCTCATATTAATGAGTATAAACATAAACAACATATACATTCATATTAAAAATAAAATTTGAAATGTAAATAGATTTTCCCATTTATTAAACATAAACACTAACCATTCGAAATAATATGGTGAACAGTATCAAGATTAAAAATCCATAACAAACTATTAATAAAACATTTAATAAAATATGTTATATTATATCATAAAATATTAATCCCATAATAATCAATAACAATGTTAAAATAGGTGAAAGTACTCATATAAAATCATTGATTAATTTCTGAGATAAATTCTCTTTTACTTTGAAAAGAAGAGTTATTTTGGAAAAATAATTTTATAAAACCAGAAGTTAATTAAGATAGTTTTCATGATAAAAAATAATTTTATAAAAAATAAAATTTTCTAAAAATAGATTATAGAGTGCCCTTGAAAATAGGTAAGAATTCAAGAAATTCCCTTGAATCAAGCTTGTTTATTTGGAAAGTTTTTAAAATATCCTTTTAAAACATGTAACCCCCATTAATAGAAAATATAATTATGGTTGGTACACATATATAGATCATTAATATATAATTTATGATGAGTAAATTAGAATAAATAATAATTTAATTGGTGTTAAGAGAGATAAAGAGTAAACCAAAAGAAAATGGAGGTTCGGGCAGAAAACCCTTAGCTTATGTCCGAATATGTTCTTCTATTGACCTTAAGGCCCTAGAATATGAAATTATAATGATTAATAACTTAATTAAGAACCTATTTGGAATTTATTTGATTTATTATAATTTTATTAAGTTCATTTATTGTCTTTTTATGGGTTAAGGGATTCAATATCATCATTTGTGAGTGCTCGTTTCATTAATTTTCATGATCAGTTCATTTGTATGAAAGATAATGTAAAATGAGAATTAAATTCTAGAATTGATGTTATATGGTATTAATGTTAATACATAAGGTAAAATTATAATATAATTTATTTGGTTACATTAGGATAGGATGAATCATCAGATAAAATTTTAATGACAAATTCTTGGATTAATTTGGTGGTTTTTCAATCACCAAGAACTCATTTTGTTTTATAAATTAATAAAATGTGGAAAAAACTGATTCCAGAACATTAAATAGGATATATTACATATATTATTATCTGGTTCAACCATAAAAATGGTTTCATGACCAAAATTAAATATGGAAATAGAAGTTGAAAACCCGTCGTCCTTGAATATGATAAATTAACACATCTCGAATGGTGTTTTCATTTATAGTATAAAAGAAGGAGAAAATAGTGATGATTATAAATTATTAAATTATCATAAAAAAACTATAGTAAATTTATGTTATTGGAGTTATCATAACTTTTTGAGGAAATTAGGTGAGTAAATAAAAATAAAGAAAGGAACTGGAATGAAAATAAAAGAAATGAAAAGAGGAATTTACTCTTGAATATATCTTACTTGAGAGCCTCTTTAGGGGAGAGGATTTGGTATTTTGAAGAGACCAAGGGATTCTGGATGTGGGTATATTATTGGGAAGATATTTTATCATAATTTATAAAAGTTACAAGGCTTGATAGGAGTGAAGAGAAGAGTGAGTGAGGACTGACTTTTATAGTGGAGGGGAAGAGTTATTTCTGATTATTTTAATCATTATTTTATTATTCTGACTCAAGACTATGAATAGTATTTATTATTGTGACTAAAATAGTAATAAGTGCATGTGAGTTCGAACCAAGTGTTCTTACATCATCTTTAATTCACCTATGACTCAATAAATCATGTATTTAGCATTTATCGTAAATTAACATATTTTTCTATTCACAAAAAATTCAAGTATTTTAGAAAAATATCAAAAATTTATCCTAACCATTTTTCAATGTGCAAGATTTAAAAATGAACTAAGTTATATCAAAAATAATTTTCTAAAGGAGAGAAATTTAATTTTTAAATAAAATTATTATTTACTTGAAAAATACTTATTTTAAATTTAAAACTGATTTTATAATACTTACAAAAATTAACCGAGGTATCATAAAATATTCATAAAATCCTAGGGAGAAAATATTTATTGAAGAATACATTTTATGAGAGTGTACTTAATTTTAAATAAATTTATTAATTTAAAAATTTAATTAAATATTTAATACTCAAAAAATACTAACACTTAATTAATAATTTCTAAAATACTATATTTTATTTATAAGGTGTATAAATTTTATTTAAAATTTCATTGGAGAGGTTAAAATTCCTAAGGATCATATTTCTATTCATAAGGGTACATTAAAATTCATAAGGTCTCATTACTATTCACAAAAAATGTAAGTCGATCCTATTACACTCTAAATATCTTACTGAACTCAATCGTGTATGTCAATTTTCCAAAATTCAAATCACAGAGGTAAAAATATTATGTTTATTATATTGGTTTTAACAAAGTGATGTTTCTTAGATACTCAGTGTTTCCTATATTAAATAATAAATTTATTTATAAATCCTTGGGGTGTTACATTATCCCCCCTAAAAAAATTTCATCCTCAAAATTCTAGAATGTTACCTGATAAAATGATTTGGGTATTTATTCGTCATAAGCTCCTTAGTCTCCCATGTTGCTTCATCAATTTTATGATTTTTCCAATGTACTTTTATCAGACATGTCGCCTAATTCCTTAACAATTGTTCCTTAGTGTCTAGAATCTAGATAGGCTCTACACAGTAAGATAATCTAGGTTCCAATTATATTCCATCAGATGTAAGTACAAGCGTTGGTTCTGGCATGTACTTTCTCAACAATGAGACATGGAACAGATTGTGTACTTTAGAAAGTCTAGGAGGAATTTCCAAACGATAATACATAGATCCAATTCTCTCTAGAATTTTAAAAGGACTAATGTACCTATGGCTCAATTTAACTTTCTTCCCAAATACTATAACACCCTTCCATAGAGATACATTTAAAAAAACATGATCTCCCACTTGAAATTCAAAATCCTTCTTTAAATTATCAGCATAACTCTTTTTCCATATTTTATCTTCTTTGATATGGGTTTTAATAGTCATTAATTTTGATGTTGTTTCCTCCAAAATCTCTGGCCATATAAGCTTCTATTCAACAACTTCATCCCAACATGTTGGTGTACGACATCTCTTTACATTGAATGCTTCATATAGTGCCATTTTAATTCCTGAAAAGAACTATTACTGTAGGAAAACTCCACCAATGGTAAATACTGATTCCACATACCTTGAAAATAATGTGAGCATGATTAAACAAAATTGAGGGTGATAAGTAGTACTCAATCGAAGCTCAATATCCAAATATTTTTGAATAATTTTTCAAAATTTTGATGTGAATCATGGATCATAATTAGACACAATTGAGAGGGGTTCTTTATAAAGTCTCACAAATTCATTTATATAGAGTCATGAAAGGTACCCAAGTGGAAAATCCTCCCTTACACCAAGGAAATGTGCATATTTCATATGTTGATCCACAATTACCCATATCGAATCATTCTTTCTTGGAGTTTTGGGTAATCCAGTTACAAAATCCATAGTTATGTCATCCCATTTCCATGTAGGAATAGGAATAGGTTGCATGAATCATCTCGAATTTTTTCGTTCAAACTTCACTTGTTGAGAGACTAAACAGATTGATACATAATATTCAATTTCCCTCTTCATATTATCCCACTATTAATGTTCATTCAATTATCTATACATCTCCATGCTACCAAGATGTATACGGAAATTATAACTATAGTAATCATCCAATAAATCCCTTTTTAGCCTATGTATAACTAGAACACAAAGTCTCTTCCCAAATTTCAGAATTTCATTTTCATGTATGAAGCTTTTCAACTTCCCATCATTCAAAAAACTATTATTTTTTGAATATTATCATAATTAGGATGTTGACTTTTAATTCTTTCCAACAAATATATATGGGAAACCAATTGAAAAAGTAATGTTGTTTCACCTTCTTTTATGATTCCCATATCCATCCTCACTGAATCCATGAACATATGGTCCTTATCAATTCTCATTTTGTTTATAATTCCATGATCCTTCCTACTCAATGCATAAATTAACTTATTTTCCTTTCTTTGTTGGTAGTGCATGGAACAATTGTAATCCTTGACCAGCTCGAGCTATCGCCTTTGCCTCATGATGAGCTCTTTTTGTGAGAAGATTTATTTCAAGCTCCTTTGATCAGTATATATCTCATATCTTTCCCTATAGAGATAATGTATCCATATCTTCAGAGCAAAGATTATATCTTATAACTCAAGATCCTGAGTTGGATAGTTTTTTTAATGATTTTTTAATTTCCTTAATGCATAGGCAATAAACATGTTATTCTATATAAGGAAACAACCAAGTACTTTCTTTGATGCATAACTATAGATCACAAACCCATCATTCCCCGATGGTAGAGTTAGGATCATAGAATTCACTAATCTTCTCTTTAACTCTTCGAAACATTACTAACATTCTTTTGTACATATGAACTTATCCCCTTTATGGGTAATATTAGTTAACGGGTTGGATAATCAGGAGAATGTTTTGACTAAATAATAATAATAACATACTAAACCAATAAAACTACATACCTCAGTTATGTTTGTTGGTGTAGTCCATTTTTGAACAAGCTTTGTCTTCATAGGATCAATAGATATTACATCCTTAGAGATAAATTGACTAAGAAAACAAATCGATTGAAGCCATAATTCACACATTCTAAACATCTCATATAATTTATTTCTTAAAAGAGTCTTCAAGATAACGCAGAAGTTATTTTACCAATATTGGTAGCTTTTGGAGTTTACTAAGATATTATCAATAAATACAAAAAAATGTCATCAAGATATTCCCTGAAAACCATATTAATTAGATCCATGAAAACAAAGGTTGAAATAGTCAGTCCAAAAGGCATTACTGTAAAATCGTAATGCCCATACCTGGATCGAAATACTGGCTTTGGAATATCTTCCTTCCTCACACACTACAGATGATATCCAAATTGGAGGTCAATCTTCAAAAAACATTGGGCTTCATGAAGTTGATCAAATAAATCATTAATACGAGGAATGTGATACTTGTTCTTTATCATAATAGCATTGATCTCTCTATAGTCAATACACAAACTCATAGATCCATATTTTTTATTAAAGAAAATAATAGGATCACCCCATGGAGAAATACTAGGGTGAATAAACCCCTTACTAATAAACTCCTCTAGTTGTTTCTTCAGTTCAACTAATTCAATTGGTGACATTCTATAAGGAGTATTTGATATTGGCCTTGAACCAAGAATTAAATCAATAGGGAACTCAACTTTCTACTCTGGAGGATCTCCAGGTAAATCCTCTAGAAACACATCAACATATTCCTGCACAATAGGTACACCCTATATTTGAACTTTTTTCCTCACCCATATATACTTTGTTATATTCCTCCCTAAGAATTGAATTCAATAATTCTAATGAGGTTGAATCTTGATGAGAATCAGATGGTGATGTTTCTCCTCTAAATATAATGGATTCTTCATCATTCTTAAAAATTGAAACTTCTTTCTTCTTGAAATATAATTTCATATCATGATTTTAAATCTAATCTATACATAGGATTATAAAAAATTCAATAATTGTTATGATGATAAAATCATAAGTTAAAGAATGTCCATATCCCATAATGAGGACTTCTTGAGACATCTTTGTTGAAATGAATCTTCCCTCAGGTGTTTTGACTGAAAAATCCATTATTAAATCAAATTGGAAATATCTAATTTTCATGGAAAATTGTAAATATATAAAATAATGTGATGATTAAAAATAAAATAAATAATTGTCTATGTTTGATAAAATGATTAAAGTACCTGCTACCACATAATCATGAACATCTACCTCAATAGTTGTGAGAGTATAAGCTTGGCCTTTCTCCCTTGGACTTCTATGGGGAATATTTCCTTATCTCTTAGGAAAACCATTTTAATAATGTCCCATATCCTTGAAATTATACCATTGAACATTGGTAGCTTCTTTTATCCCCTTATAATCACGGTAGTGGTGACCTTTTTTTGCACACTTGTAACAAACACCCATACACTTCAGGCAAGTACCAGGGTGTTTCTTCCCACCATTATCATGGGGTGGAAAGTCAAATCTTCCATTATTACCCATTTCACTATTTTTCTTTTTCTAGAGTTATAAGCATCCCTATCCTTCCCTTGGTTTCCTTTAAAGTTATAAGACTTAGATAATTCCTTTTCTGTCTTGATAGAACATGAGACTATATGATCATATGAAGAGAAAATTTGGGCGACCAGTGCCCTTATAAGGAGTGGTTTTAAACCATCAAATAATCGATCAATATTTCTCCTTGGAATAAATATGTAGTACATGGAATGTCTTGTTAACCATGTGAAGTTATCTTCAGACTTTGAAAAATTCTCATCCTCTTTTTGCCTCAAATTCAAAAACTTCCTTTCTATATCTTCTTTCCATTCATGAGGGATGTATTTTTCTAAGAATACTTCCTTAAAATCCCTCCATTCAATTTCTTCCATTTCTTACTCCTCCTTTTCATTTTTAATTAAATACCACCACTGATCCGCATCACCTGATAGATGATAAAATGCCATGAAAACATTCTCTCTTTCATTACATCCCAAAGCAAGGAATATCTTCTCTAAAGAACTTATCCACTACTCTGCGATGAATGGGTTTGTAGTCTCATTGAATAATGGAGGTTGTTGTCACATAAAGCGGTCTAACATAGATCATCTATGTTGTGGATCCAGAGGCTCCATACCGGTAATGTTATTGTTCATAACCCAGGAAAACTATCCATGTACAGTTATAAGTTTATTAGCATAAGACCTAACACCAGATCCAGCATCATTATCTTGAATCTTTGGGAAATCCCTACATGGGATACGTTCATTCATGTAGCTTCCATTCCTTCCACTATGTTCTATCTATAAATAATGGTGTATACTAGATTCTTTTATGAATCATAACATATAATCTCAACTTAGAATAATACGTAACATAAATTGAAATCCTATCCATAGATAATCTCATCATCATAAACATGGTTTCTCTGAGGAAAAATTTTCATTTAATTCCTTCATAATGGGTTGTAAAGAAAATGTTAATTATCCTAAGCATATCCCCTAGGAGTGTTGAACCAGGTGCGCAGTAAGGCCCACTACCGTGTACAAGGTTACCCTGGGTCAAGCTCAAAACTCATTTTAGGATTTGTTACTCCTTGGTACATCTGTGCCAGAACCACACCCACTTATAATATCCAAATAGAGATGTATTTCCTAGAAAGATCCAAATTATCTATTTCTTAACTAAATTTGAAAATGTTATTGTATGTACATATTCAAAGATTATATTAGGGTTGTGTTCCCTAATCTAAATTTTCTAAATCTAGTTTACACAATTTCTACTAAACTTCCTTTGATACCAACTGTAAGGACTTGACCCTAGTTTCCCAAAGATGGTGCCTTATTTAATTACATTGGCATGATTAAAAGAAAGTCTTATCCCAAAGGAATGAATAGATTAGTATTTTTGGAAAACAAGATAAACACATAAGTTCAACATTACAACATGAAAGGAAATACAACATATCAACTTCTTTTTAATCACACATAATCTCCTAGATTATCATTATATGTCATTCATAATATAATTATTCAAAACATGGGGAAAATAAAACATGAAAAAGGGGTGATCTCAGATGCTTAGTGAGGTTAAATAATAAATTAGAAAAAATTATAAACTTAAACACTAAGCATGATTAATAACTAAAAATTCATGCCTTTAAAAATATACCCGAGCATAATATGGAAGGATTAAAAACTGATTAAATAATTCCATAAAACATAACCATAGATATTATAATAGTCTAACAATCAAATGTAATATCAATATCTAGTTTTATAAGGAGGGATTTCATAATACTGAACATTATAATCACACTTTTAAGGCCTCATTCCAAGACCATATAACCCCTATGTCAAAGCCTCGTGCTAAGACCATATAACAACTCTGTCAAGGCCTCGTGCTAAGACACTAGTTTTTATAATGAGAAATACCGATGCTTTGTGGGTTTATAGTGGGACCCACCCATTACATAATAAGTCTAATTCATTCCTTATATGAATGGGTATGAACATAAACAACATATTAATTCATATTAAAACTAACATATGAAATGTAAATAGGTTTCCCCAATCATTAAACATAAACACCAACAATTCAGAATAATATGGTGAATTGTATCAAGATAGAACGTCCAAAATAAAACTATTAATAAACCATTCAATAAAATATGGTAGATGATATCATAAAATATTAATCCCATAATAATCAATAGGGTGTTGAAATAGGAAAAAATACTTTTATAAAATCATCGAGTAATTCTTGAGATAAATACCCCATTACATTGAAAAGAAGAGTTCTTCTGGAAAAATATTTGTATAAAACCAGAAGTGAATTAAGGTAGTTTTTCATAAAAAAAATGATTTTATAAAAAATAAATGTTGCTAAAAACATATTATGGAGTTCCCTTGAAAATAGGTTAGAATTCGATAAATTCCCTTCAAACATGCTTGTTTATTGGGAAATATTTTTGAAAGATCCTTTTAAAACACGTAACTACCCATAAGAGAAAGAAGGATTATGGTTGGTAAAAATATATAGAACATTAAAACAAATTTTATTATGAGTTCATAATAATAAATAATAATTTAATTTGGGTTAAGAGAGAAAAAGAGTAACCCAAAAGAAAATGGAGGTTTGGGTAGAAAACCATTACCTTATGTTTGAATATGTTTCTCTCTTGAAATTATGGTCCTGGAATATGAAATTAGACTTATTAAAAACTTAATTAAAAACCTATTATACATGTATTTGGTTTATTATAATTTTATTAAGTTTATTTATGATCGTTTTATGGGTTAAGAGATTCAATATCATCATCTGTGAGTGCTCGTTTCATTAGTTTTCATGATCAGTTTGTTTGTATGGAAGTTAATGTAAAATGAGAACTGAATTCCATAATTGATGTTATATGTTATTAATGTTGATATATATGGTTAAATTATCATATAAGTCATTTGTTACTTTGGGTGAGGATGAATCATTCGATAAATTTTTAAGGATAAACTCTTGGAATAATTTGATTGGTTTTCAATCACCACAAACTCATTTTGTTTTATAAATTATCAGCATGTGTACAGAACTATTTTAAGAAAAATAAATAGGATATATTACATATATTATGATCTATTTCAACCATAAATTTTTTTCCATGACTATAATTGAATATGGTTATAGAAGTTGAAAACCCATCATCCTTGAATGCAACAAATTAACACATCTCGGATGGTGTTTTCATTTATAGTATTAAAGGATGGGAAATGAGAGATGATGATGAATTATTTTATTATCATAAAAACACTCCAGTACATGTAATGTATTGGAGTTATCATATAATTTTGAGAAAATTAGGCGAGGAAATAAAAATTAAGAAAGGAACTTGGAAGAAAATAAAAGAAATGGAAAGAGTAATTTACCTCTTAAATATATCTTCATTGAGAACCTCTTTTGGGAGAGGATTTGTTATTTTGAAGAGAAAAAGGGATTCTGGATATAGGGTTGACCTTGGGAGGATATTTTAGTATAATTTTGACAAGGCATGAGGCCTGATAGGAGTGAATGAAAGAGGGAGTGATGGGTGGATTTTAAAGTAGTTGAGAGGAATTATTTTCCAATATTTTAATCATTAATTTATTATTTTGAATTTAGAATATGAATATTATTGATTATTGGGACTAATATAATAATAAATTCATTTGAGATCAAACCAAGTGTGCTTAAATTAGATTTAAATCACTTATGACTCAATAAATCATGTATTTAGCATATATCGTAAATTACCATATTTTATTATTCACCAAAATTCATATATTTTTGAAAAATACAAAAAATTCACCCTAACTATTTTTTGATTCATCAAATTCAAAAATGAACTCCATTTTATCAAAATAATTTTCTAATTAATATAAATTTAATTTTTTTAAATTTTTTTAATTACTTGATAAATAAATATTTTAAATTTTAAATTGATTTTATTATACTTTCAAAAATTAACTGAGGTATTATAAAATTATCCTATAATCATAGGACAACAAAATATTTATTTAATAATAAATTTTATGATTTTTTTTATTTTAAATAAATTTATTAATTTATAAATAGAATTAAATATTTAGTACTCACAAAAATACCAACACTTAATTATTAATTTCAAAAATACTCGATTTCATTTATAATGTGTCTAAATTTTATTTATACTTTCATGGGAGAGGTTACTATTCCTAATGGTCATATTACTATTCATAAGGGTATATTAATATTCATAAGGGTACATTACTATTCAATAAAAATATAATTTGATCCTATCAGACTCTAAATATCAAACTGAACACAACCATGTAAGTAATTTTTCCAAAATTAAATTCACATAGGTGGAAATTTTTTGTTTATTTTCATGGTTATAAAAAAGTGGTGTTTTTTAGACACTCATAGTTTCATGCATTAAATAATGAATTTATTTATAAATCCTTGGGGTGATATAATGCTAGTGAAGAAATGTATGTTGCAACTACTTCTAATTATAGTGGATAATAAGTTATTGAGGGGTCAAACCAATCACAGTGAGGAATAAGATAACAATGAGACCAAACTTTATAAAAATATTGGGTTATAATTATATTTATTTTTACTACCTTGGGGAGATATTTAATAATTATAAGATTGGATTATATCTTAATAGGTCACTATGAGTTTATTTTTAGAGAAAGTAAAGTTGTAAAAATCACTACTGATTCAACCCACTTCTCAGTGGTGCAACATCATCATGTGAACTTTAGAATAAAACATTTATTTAAATTAATATTTTAGCCCAAGAAAATTTTAATTTGAAATTGTTCTTCATAAAAATATTATTATTCTACCATTAGATAAATTTAATGTTATTTTGGAAAATGAATAGTTTTATTCACTTAGGGGAAGCCGGAAATATTCATCAATTTAGGACTCTAGGCCACCGGTTTGGCTATCAAGTCTTATAAGGCTTTTGGGCCACCAAAGGCCTTCGAACCTGTTGTCTCTCGAGGCCTTCAGGCCACCTTAATGCCTTAGGGACACCCTAAGGCCTTCCGAACACATGATGATGTAGATGTACTAATAAGACTATAAGGTACAAGGCTTCAGATGAGGATTCATGGCAGGAGAACTCACTAGATAAGAGCTAACTAGAATTAGAAGAATGATAGGGTATGGCATTGCCATCAGTTCCGAGCCTGTGCAGCTTTTCATAAGACAGCTAGTGGACCAACCCTACAATAGTGGAGTGATGATATCATGACATATTCTGGGGAGGAGTAGTTCTAATTGTTCTTGTAACAGTGATTCCATATATGACCTACGGATACTGTAATTGTCTCTAAGCCTTCAGGCCTTGTAAGGGTTCCACCTCACCCCTTGAAAGGTGGATTATCAAAAATAAAAACATGAAGGCCCTCGGGCCATTATCACCGACTTAGGGAAAGAATTATTAGAAATAATGAGATCACATTTCATATAAACCATTGATAATTTATCAATTAAATGATAATTATTAATATTTTTTAGAAGGAAACTATATAATATGGGTCATCATACTGAATAAAAATAGGATCTTGGCTCAAACAGTTGAAAAAACTCAATATTAGGGACAATCCTATTCTGGGGAAAAATAAAATTTTACAAAGTTTTAAAGGTTGATTTCACATTATAAATTATATCTTGAGACACCATTAATTTTTTTTATTATTAAGTGATAATTAAAATGGAGATTATAAATTTTATTTGGGGGGGTATGTAACAACTTGAGATTTTAATACATGCTTTCCTCCAAATAAGTCAAATATGGTGATTATATTTCTCCACACACAAAATATAACTAATATGAATCTATAATATGTTTACACTATTAACACTAGGATATTTAATTAGTATGTATGAATACAAGTAGCTCAAATATGAAATATGTTAATATATTTATATAAAGGTTATTTTATAGAAATTTACTTAAATAATTATTGTGTTTAATAATTTATATTTTTATGCATTGTAATTTTTATTAAATAAAACAAAGTATATCATTGTTAAATAATTAATTTAATAAAATATAATATTTATTGAGTAATAGTATCATTATTAATGTTTTATTGAAATTAAGAATAAAAAAAGTATTTTTAAAAGTTATTTTCTTATAAAAACATTTGTTCTCTATGCTTTATAATTTTATTTAAAAGTTGAATTTATATATTTTAGCATGATAAATTGAAAAAATAAACTTCATTTTTGAATTTAGATTAAAAATACTATTTTAGGATATTTTTTTATGTTTATTTTCAAAAATTGAATTATAGGTGAATAGTGAAATATTTCATTTATACTAATAATGTAAATTTTATCCCATTATTAGTATAAAAGAATGAATTATAAACTTATGAAACCTTTTTCATGAAAAATATATTTTATAGTTTATATTATACATTTTTAAATATTTATTATAGTTTAAAAACCTATGATTGATATTTTAAAAATCAAGTAATATTTTTCTCAATTTTTTGATACATTATTCATTTATTTTATTAAAATTAATTTTTAACACTTTTAGAATTTGAAACATACAAAATGTATTTAAAATTTATAATTAATAGGTACAAATTATCTAATATGTCCCACTTTTGTTTTAGTCATAAAGATTATGTTACCTTATGTAAAAACTAGTAACTACTGTAAAAGATAAAATGGAAAAAGTAATAATTCATGGGATAAGGTGATTAAAAAATATTTCTAATTTAGTGGTTGAGATATTATCAAACTTATCCCACCCACCAATCAATTATTATCTATTTTTGGAGTCAATTTAAATGTTTTCCATGTGATCTTTTTATATTATGGTTAAATATTTAACAAAATATCATTCTCACGACTTATAAAAGGGGACTTTTACCACCCCTTCATGAAACTCATAAAAATTCAATTTTCTATTAAAAACTTAACCTTTTTACCTAACAAAATAATTTCATTTATCTCTATTGAGTTTCTAGTTTCAATATATTATCATATGACATCCATTTCTACGGGATCTTCTAAGGAAATCTCAAAGTGCTCGTCGTGAGTAATCATTTTTACTAAACTTCTTTCCTTTATATTTTTATTTTCTAATGATAATTTTAAAATACCTATGTAATTAAATTAGTATTGGTTATAAAATTAATTTTTTTCATGTTATTGGAAAAATCATTAATCACAATCTTCCTTTTTCCATTAAGAAATAGAAAATGACATTTGTGTGTATGTATGAACTACCGCCTCTACAAAGCTTCATATTTCATTTTCATTCACCAACTTACAAAATGGGTCTAATTAATTAATTTAGTATATATGAATGATATTTACAAAATGTTTTGTGTTCTGAAAATAATAAATCATATTTATCTTTTCTCCCATTCTATGGGAAATAAAATCATTATTTATATTTATGTGCGGACTACTGTCCCAATGAAATGAATGATTTTCATTATTATTTTCATCACCAATTTACATAAATAGTGATAATGATGAGTTTATTAGAAAAATATTATTTTTATGACATCATTAAGTTTATTTTTTTACAAATTAGATAACATATTAATGATATTACCAATAAAATACCATCATTAATTCAATCATTTAAAACTAGCACACTATATGGAAAATAATTTATTCAAATTATATAATATTTCATATCCATTCCTTATTATAATAAATAATTTATAATTATTATATATATCACCAATAAACACTAAAATATATCAATATGTATCCCGTGTAATGATATTTCAACTAAATCACCTCATAATCATTCATTAAGCATGATATGTTCATGTTTGGGTCCATTTGACCACCTACTAAAACAATGATGAAGACTATGAGAACATAATTACTAGTATAATATGATGTAAATATGTATATTATGATTTTATTTTGGTTTTGGTTTGGTTATATGAAAATTTAATCCATTAAATAATGAAAACAACCATTTTTGGGTAAGAATCACTCATATAAGCTTATTACCAATTCCATACTGTAGGATAAAGAATGGAAATTTCATAAAAAGAAATTGAAAGTTAAATGATTATTATAATTCAACTTTTACATTAAAATTAATTATTTTTTATTGATTAACATTTTAATAAGAATAAATATTAACATCGCTCCTACAATACTAGTATAAACCATTAAACCTATAAACACATGACGTTGGAAAATTGGTAAAAAAAACTAAAAAATATATGTTTGGAATGATAATAAATGAGGGTTATAAATTATTATAATTAGGAATAATTCTCTTAGTTATGAAATAAATATACTTAATTTAATTATTTAGGATATCTGTTGCAATTAGAGAATGAATCGGGACCAAGGTAAGAGATTTTCATCTCAAATTCCTCTATTTGAGACATGTTTTGTATTATGAACCTAATTTCATTAATGTGGTGTATATTATAGATAATTTAAATGTTTTATCATAAAATATCCTAAATTCATATTTATTGATGTTTAATTTAAGGCTCTCTCTTTTTCAATAGGTTTCGAATTAAATGCTCTGCAAATTTTAAGGGGTTTTTAGGACTCAAATGTTTTCCTTAGGTAATAATAAATTTTATTTGACTATTATAATTCAAGATTGATGAAATATAAGATATTATGATTTCATTTTTTTCCTCCATATTTTTTGTGGAAATCATGTTTCACAGCAAATTCTTCTTCCTTGATGATTATGTTATTATTTGAAAATGATTTTTTCTTTAGACTAATTCAAATTAATTTTAATGTATTTTTCCTCCATATCCCTATTTTTTACTTCCTTCCAATGTTCTCCTTTACCTATTGTAAATTCAATTTGTTTTTATCTCCAATAATCCTTCATTTCCCAATTATTCATTTTAAAATAATTTTTTTCCTTTTAATGATGTTGTTTTTTAACAAGGTTATTTCTAAATGATAAAAAGGTTTTTCCATCCTTTAAAAATCAATAGTTTAATCTTCTACTCGAAATTCAATTTTTATAACCTTTATATCGATTCAATTATTTATTATAAAATATTTTTCTTTAAAATAAAAAATTTTCAAAATTTATTTAGTTCACCTTTTTTAACCTTTGTCTAATTTTCAAGGATCCTTATTGATGATTATTTTTACAAGTAAAAGTTTTCCAAGTGTTTTCACTTAAACTATCACATCCCCCTCCCCCCCAAAGAGAAGACATATTGGTATAACAATGTGGAAATAATATTAGGACCTAATGAGTCCCACCTTTAATAGGCACTAAGTTGGAAACTACCATTGAGGATATATAATCATGGGGTGATCATAACAGTATACTCAGTAAGATCCTCCTCGAAGATTCTCATGCAAAAGACAAATAAAGAATGATAAATCGTAGTATTTTATAAAAAAACTAACTCATAACCTAAACTGATATTCTAAATCCCCAGGAACACCATGGATATATCTCACCAAGTATCTTATACATGAGATAATATATTATAAAAATAAAAAAACAGTACCCTACTATCACTTCCCCACTGGTTTTCCACTCTGCCCCAACATCACACCTCTTGATCCATAGCTCTCTACAAGAATCCAGACCAAAGACACCTGGGATAATATCAAACCATTCATCTCATGCATCACATTATCTCTTAATCCCATTCCATATATCCATATAGTAACCCAGTAGTTACTAGGAGCCACCACAACCCGTATGACATGTATCATACCCATAGAATTATACCTCAAGACATCAGAACCTATACACTGCGTAAGGTACCTCAAGAAACCATATCATATACATTTCATACCTATAATAATATTTTTGGAAACTATATCTAGCGATAGATGTGTCTGAAATAACCATAATTCGTTATATCCCTCTAATCCATACATATAATAATGGGGAAAATTAACTATTGGGTATGCCATCACATAATAGTACCAAGAGAAGCGAGTATGGACATAGGGGAAGTCATCTATCTATCCCCACCACCAAGATGTTTTGGGAAAACACCCTCCTAGATTCCAATGGGTGTCAATTTCCCTATCTACATGGTTGGGGAAGTATATTAAATCATGAAATGCACAAGATATAATATAACTTGAAACCAAACTATGGGCATAACATAGTCTTAGAATCAATCGTAGCTAACATATCTCAGACTCTCTGCTACCACTGATAAGAACTAGATATCCTATAAGAAAATAACAACTAATAATATTTTCATTAAAATATGTTTTTTCATTAAACAATACACTTTACATTAATTAATTCATTAACCAATAATTAACAACATTATTCCAAATTACACATTTCAATGACTATTAGAGTGAAGTTCATGCCCTGCACGAATAATACAAATTAACTCCATTGTTTCTCAAGATCACCTCATTTTCATCCCCAAAAACACCAAAACCGTGGGTCAATATATTTATTAAACATTATTAACATTCCACAATTCTAGGTATTCTAAGAAAACATATTAAAATACCATCAAAGATATGCAACCAAACACATCTATCCCCCTTAAGTAGTGGGGAAAAATTAGGGTTAACAAGTAATATGGACATCCAACCATTAAACAAATTAATTATAAAGTAATCATCCAACTTTCATCATAAAAATTGGAAGGCCCAAATTCAACACATTTAATAATATCTGGTTTCATCCTTAACACCACAATGAATATCCCGTTGAATCTCACTATCACAATCTCAACTGTTGCCACAAACTCTGGAAACCCCACCCATATATCATTAGCTACCCTAATCTCTCATTAAATCACAAAAATAGGCTCATATCTAGAGTAAAAAAACGAAATCAAAGAATTAAAATAGTCAATAGGGAATAATGTATGTAAAAAAATTCATTTAGCCTTTATATACAAATGACCTCACATGAACCCCAATACATGGTGTCCAACCTTTACAAAGAATGGGCTGTCATATCCCTAATCATTTATCTTTATAAAAAACTAATTTTATTCCATATTCAATTATCAAATTCAGTTATTACAGGTTCCAAATATGGAAACCCTAAGGAATTAACTATAAGAATATATCAAATTGTTTAAACATTATATTTAGAAAAAAAACTTGTTTCATCAAACTACAAGAATAAAAATTCTCAATTAACATGATTCTTTATAATTTCCATATTTTAAAATCATTATAGATTCAAGTTATTTATACAATTCCAACAAAATATGAAATAAGATAATCAATTAAACATGAAAACTTTCATCAATTTTATTTAAATCATATTATATAAAACACTTGATTTGTTAAACATGAATCTTTAATTATTTAGATAAAAAAATGACTCTGAATTTACATTATATTCCAATTTTATCAATTTCATGTTGATAAAATAATAAAATCAATATTCTATAAAAATCATATTATAGATAGAACACTATCTATAAAATCAAGAGGCAACCATTATCATGGTGGAAAACTCCAACATGAAATCACTAAACATAAACCATGTTCATATTTAATATAGTTTAATATTTATTAGTTTAATTTCACCACCAACCAATGGGATCAAACATTTTTAATATATTATTTCACATACTAAATAGGAGAAGCAACGAATCCCCTACATCAAAATCGTCAACGTTCATGAAATGAGAATAGATCAATGTCATGGATATTCTATCACCTATCTGACGAGGAAAATCCATCCCTTTAGAAATGAGGTTCCATAAATATGCCAAATAACATCCCAAAAAACGATATTGGAATGATGAAGTTCAAAATAAATAACATGGAAAGATAAAACATGAGGAAATGAGATTAATACCAGAAGAAAATGTGAAAAGTGAGGTAGAAAATACCGTGAAATGCTGCAGATCAAACATGGAAAACTGGGATCAATCCCCATCAAAAGGGGATTTAAAGACTTTAAAAACATACCTTGTGAACCGAGAGTTCTATAGAAATAAGTTGGAGAAAATGGGATTCAAATGACCTTAGGTTATTTATAACCAACTAAAAATTAGAAGACCACAATGCAGCCCTTTGGACCACACCATATATGTTCCTGATATAGGGGAAATTATGAATCAGTGCAAGGGACCACAACCCATGCCCCTTGGTCAAATCATGCCTAAGATCCATGGATTGATCTATGAAACATATCCTAAAATGGGGATCTGAGGCTACGATGTATACCTAATCACTTTTCTACAAAACACACCAACCTGAGTGGTGAGCTATGATTTAACCCAAATCCATGTCGTAGGGGTGATGAAATTGGAATAACCGATAAATTCCACCATTGGTCCATCTCATCAAAGCTATCAACACTATGAAACAATCATCATCCAGTCTACACTGCAACCTAACCTCCACATTGTATCCATGAAATTTTTGGATGTTTTTCAAAATATCCTCATTAGCACCCCTACACTACAGTATGTTGACAACATCGCAAAATCCTAACTTACATCACAAAACATCGATCCACACCTCAACCCTACCTAAAATTGTATTGGTAGACCCTTTTCCATATTTACCCTCCAAAATCCATGTAACATCCTTCAAGTACCTCAAAAACCCAAAAAACACAAAGGGAAAGGCCACTAGGTTCCATTCCCTTATGTTAGTTTCATCTGAGACCATCATTGTCCTTGAGAATTAAAAACCAAACCTAGAGAGAAAGAAAGAGAAATGTGTATTTGAAGATCCACCTTGTAATATTCTTCTCAAGGATATCACCATCAAAGGAGCTCAACCACCTCACTCAGAATAAATAAGAAAAAAATCATGTAACAGAAACAACCAACTAAAAAATTCTATCCTAGGGGAGATACCTCTCAAATGAGTTTAAAGTCAGCAAAAATAAGAAGAAAAGAGGAAAACATTTAATAAACTAGAAAGAGGTCAAAACCCATTATAATGTATCTATTTTCCATTTAAATCTTTGAAATATATAGAGTAATATTTTCAAATCCAAGCATTGAGATGTTGCATGATTCTGAGGCCCGGTGAGCCTAAAATTGATGTTATAAGAATATTAAATATAACAATACCACACACACAAAGTTTTCCTAAAAGAGTTAAGTAAATATATAATTGAGACTTAGTTATTAAATATAAGGCTATTTTTTAGTTTAGAATGTGGTATTTACCCTAGGGGTGACATAACCATTGTTGACATCAGATTTTTGGTAAAGTTTCATCATAGGTGAAAATAATAAAATAGATAAATAAAATCTGTTTTATTATGTGTTGGAATAGAAACCTTGACCTATCCTATTTAAACCCTATTATATATAATTGATAGGGTTCGTTTCTTAAACATGAGAATTATGAGGACGACTTTAAGGATATCGTTGGAAAATGATAATAGATCAGAGGTTTGGATCGATACTAAAGGCATCGTCTATGCCAAATGAGTTCATAGATTTTTCCACGACTACAACACATGAAATTTATTTATTAGTGAATGATCCAAACTCAATATATGATTTCATTTTATTTGGATTTTTTTCCTATTTATTATCCCATGGTGAATGTGAATATACTCTTCCAACAGAGAGATTTTCTTGTCGATCATGCATGCGGGTTTGAGGTTATTTCTTCTTCGTATTGGTGAAATATTTTGATTGATTATAATTACTCATCATTCATCATTATTTTGGAAATGAATCAAGGACAACCTAAACATTTTGTATGTTAAATTCTCAATTTTTTGTGTTGTTCTCCCTCATTTCATCACATGTTCATCGTGGAAAATTTATTTTCCCCATGGTTTGATGAATACTAGGTATTTTATCATTACATGATTTTTATTTGGTGTAATGGATCAATACAGTGGATGCAGTTCAGGAATGAGGATGTGATCAAGGTGTTTCGATGGTGGATGATGATTGGAGTTATATTAGGTCTGAATCAGTGGTTCTCATATTCATGGTTTGGTGTGCGATGATGACATGATACAACACAAATGATTCCTGATCAAATTTGATTGCCTGATTCTGGTGAGTAGTGATGAAAAAGATTTTATAAATGAGATCCATGTTTCTTAGCTTGATTAATATCTATATTAAGGTTAGAGGTGTGGGTGGATGATATAGATTAGAAACCATGAGTATATGTAAAAACCACACCCCACATTGTTTAATCAAGAGTCACATACCATGTGGTTACTTAGCTGTTGTGTTAGGGGTTACATTGAACGATAAGAACCACACACCATGTGGTATCTACCACATTCCATGTGATCAATTCCTAAAGACTCTTAATGTATCCTATAGGATAAACGAGCATGGATATGCCATAGTACATGGGCAGAGCTGTGTACTCATACATGGGAAGATGTACATAGGTAGAGATTTTAACTCTTACATGACCAAACATACGAACATGACAGTAGTACATGGTCAAGGATATATAGAACATGTAGGGTTCTGGATGAGCTTTACATTCCATGTACCCCTAAGTGGCATGCCATGTATGTGGATGTTTACATACCATGTGAGATGATGATACATTAGTAGACTAGAGGTTGGAAATACTTGTTGTATACCCCTAGTACACACTGTGTAATATATAAGAGGGTGTTTGGAACAGTTTGTTTCCTGTGTTTGAACTAGGAATAATTGAGTGAAATTACATTATTCCTTCCCATAAGGGTAAAACATGGCATTGTGCCCTCTACATAAGACTGTGATCCCCCTACCAGGTTTCGTTTTAAATAGAGTGTAGTGAATCCCCCTATGGGACTAGCATGGGATCCTCTATCATTCCTAGGTGGTTTTCATGGTATCAGTACAAACACTATGCCTAGGGTATTTATACCCTATCTAATAGGACAATCCAGTAGGATTCATGGTGTCCACCAATGACCTTGGTTGTTACCCCCTACATGGATGATGATATCTTTTGAGATCTAGTGAGTTAATCCTGGGAAGGTTATGACAATCATGACCTATTAGAAGATAATAATCAGTAATGACATGGATCATGGAGTGAGAACTCCTAGAATGAACATTTAATTGAATCCTCAAGTAGTATCCTGTGGTTGGAAGTATTGTTTGGTACCACTTGAGACCAATTTTCCATTATCTGTATATCTAGGATTGTTTATTATATTACTATTATGAGCTGAATACTCTTGATACTTTATGTTTGGTTATTTTAGGGAGACATATTGGGTATTTTTATACGCCATCCTATATGGTCTTGACCCACATGTTTTATGTCTTATATATATGAGTGACCATTTGATGGTGTCATGGGTAGACCAAGAGTAGATGGAGCATAGTTTTGGGCTAGACAGATCAATGTGTACACCGACATTGCATTAGACAGTAGTCCCCTCCATGTGAGCAGGTTGGACTCATTTGAAGTTTTGTTTGTGATTTTATTTTTCCCATTTATCACTTTCCCATACTTATTGTCATACTATGATATGGGATAGATGTTATGCATTCATTTATGGTATATTTTTTTCCTTGTTTATATTCATTGTATGAGCTTGGAGATGTGTGCGTGAGTACAAATACAATAGGATAATGCCTCCCATATATGGGAGATTCCTACCAGGTGATGTTATTTAGCCCCTATCGTATTGAAGGTGATATTTTGGTGTTCAAACTCGGCTTATAGCTAGCCTATAATTTTCCAATAGGTTAGTTCATGAAATAGTGGTATCAGAGAAGTCAGTTCTACATTAGGGACAAACCGTAGATTTTTATCTACCTGTGAGATAGGGTTGGGATTTACGAAAAGAGGGTTAAAGAGTTTTGGGTTTAGATTTTAGGCTAGTTACTCAAGTGTTGGTGATGTGGCTGGTGTTTCCATTCACCAAGACTCTGATAACCTACTTTTTGACTCGATTCATTTAGACACTGGTAGTAGGGAAAAACATTGGTACATGAATCAAATAGGAATGGGTTATGGTTTCCATGTCCTTCTAAAGTCATATCACCATATATACTCATTAACCATGGTGTATCTTGTTTATTTTGAGATTCCTCCATGAAGACAACCAGCCTGGATTCCATTACGTTATCACGATGATGATTTTCTATGTGATAAGACTTCAATATAGGGGCATGTAAAGAAGATAGTACCTCTAGATGGTTTTCGAGTTATTCCACCACCTACCATGAAGTATATAGAACTGGAAGTATCGGCCAAGGATATATGTATGATAAGTGAATTACATGAGTTTCAGATGTAGATACCTCTTAGGTTTCAGGTAAAACTAGAACCCTAGGTGTTTGAGGAATGTCTAGAGGTAGTCACCAATTTTTCACCTTGCGAGGATGCCTAGAGATCAGATTGAAATACTCACAGAGAGTCTTATTTAGGGATATTCTGGGAAATGGTGGATTCGTGTGACTCATTAACACAATGACACATCTCTTTCCTAGTTATAATTTGAGTATATATTTAGGGTGGAGTTTTATTTTTCCATGTTTTAATTTGTGAGCATCCAGGAGGTTCTATATTTAGAAAATGGATGTATGGATATAGAGGAGTATTCAATGAGATTTATCAACTTCTTATTGTACTTTTTGGATATGGTGCATGATCCATTATTTAGGGAATGGAACTTCAAATAGGGATTACACTGAGATATTAGGGCTTTAGTGATATCACTTTTCATTCCCACTTATACCGGAGTGATTGAGTCAGATTTAGCAGTGGAGAGCTTCCAAGAAGTGAAGAAAATAATAGTGGGTGCTGGTAGGGGGAATATTGGAGCTGATACCTTGGAAGTAGGTATCCTATGATAGTCACAGGGACAAGGGCATGCGATACACTTCATGAGATGATCCCAATACATAGGATGAGGGTTTTAGGGTTTTTAGGATGGCTCGAGTTAGCTTTGGGAGAATTAGTGATTCTATTATAACGATCATGGACATTTTTGATGAGATTGTCTGAACTAATAGACAACTGATAGAGTGATGGTTGAAAGAACAACTAGATAGATACAAAGGTAGGAACAAGGATGTTCACATGGTGGTGTATGTGTATGAGGGGCTTGTAGAGTAGTCGGAGTTGAAAGATGGATTTACTTGTTTCCACCACCACCCCCAAGTGGCCTATGATAGGCTCAGGTGGCTGGTGTTTAAGAGAAGGGACAACTAAAGGTAGTGGAGGCCTATGACCCCAAGGATCCTAACATGATTAGATGTATGATCTATTTATTTTACACCTTATATTCAGTAATAATATACTTAGGTGTGAAACACTCTTTACTTTAAACTTATCTAGTGTGATACTTGGAGATTCTTATTAAGACCTTGGCTTGACCCTTGTGCTTAGAGACTCTAACTCGAGGTGACTCGGCTATCACACACTTCTGTCAGTAGTGTGACATGATGCTTCATGGTAACTGATTCTTATGGTATCTACTTATAATAGCGATGAGGCATTATTATTTCAAATTAGGTATTGAATTGCTACCACATTTTATGCCCAAATTAAATTTTTTAGGATGAGGATACTGTGTATCCATGGAGACAGATCAAGGTTTTATTTTGTGGGTGAGAAGGAAACCTAGGAAGAGTAGGATGATAACATTCATAGGAGGATATATCCAATTACTCAACAAGTAGATATTATTTTCCATATAGAATTGAATTCTATGGGCTTTCAGTTCCATACAGTTGTGGCAGAGTATGATGACGTCTTTCCTGGGATGTGCCAGGCTTTACTCCCCACCAGGAGATAGAATTCTGCATTGGATTATAACATGGGATGGCATTGATAACAACACAATCATATTAGAGGGACCCTATAGATAATTAAGAGTTAAGGGTTCATTTGGATGACTTTCAGAGGAAAAGATATGTGAGACCCAATATTTCACCTTGGGAGTCCCCGATGTTGTTCACTAAGAAGGAAGACATGAGATAGAGGTTGTGTGTGGGTTATCAATGCCTGAACCATGTGACTATGAAGAATAAGTATCCACTATTAAGGTTTAATTAACTATTGTATTAGTTGAGAGGGATGCGATGGTTCTTGAATATTTACCTCAGATCAGTCTATCACCACTGTGATTAGGGGACACAGATATATTGAAGATGACATTCATATATCACTATGGTCACTATGAGTACTTGGTGATTAATTTTATTGTGAATAACTCCATATAGGTGTTCATATAACTCATTAATTGGATATTTCATCCTTTATTAGTTCAATTTATGGTGGTCTTCATCAGTGATATCCTAGTATACTCGGTATCTGAGGAGGAGCATACAAGACACTTGAGAATGGAATTGGATATAATCTGAGAGAACTAGATTTATGTGAATATATTGAAGTGTTAGTTTTGGATTTATTAGGTCAACATTCTAGGACGTTTAATCTTAGCTGATGGTGTATCAGTGGACTCGGAGAAGGTTAAGTCAATATTATATTGGGAGTCACCAAAGAGCATGATGGAGGTGCATATATTACTTGGGTTGGCTAGCCACCACAAGAGATTCATGCTTGATTTCTCAAGGATATCAACACACTTGTCTTCATTGAATCATAAGGGAAATAATTTTGATTATATGGAGATATTCCAATAGGATTTTCTAGAGTTTATTTAGTGGTTGATGATCACCCCCATATTGAGATTTACAGAGGAGGGTGTCAAGTACATAGTGTTCTGTGATGCATCAGGTAACGAACGTGGTTGTGTATTGATGTATAGGTAGGTAGTGATTTAATATGGTTCTCAGTAGTTGAGATCACACAATAATAACTATGTGACCCATGATCTTGGGTTGGTGGTGGTAGTCTTATCCTTAATGATGTGGAGACACAACCTTATGGGTCAGCAGTTTATCATCCAATATAACCAAAAGATTCTCAAGTATATCTTCTCTTAGAGGGACCTTGACTTGAGATAGAGGTGTTGTATATATTTCTTACATGATTATATCTTTGAGATATTCTATACTCCTTGTAAGGGGAATGAGGTAGAGGATTATCTTAGTAAAATATATTTCTCAAAGTTGTTGACCGAGGATTTAGAGAAGTTAGCCTCATTAAAGTTTTCCTTAGTGGACAAGGATGGTCCAACATACCTCCAGTTGATGTTTGTTACCCCTTTTCTTCTAAAATGTGTAAGGGAGGATCAACAGGGAGATACTGACTATGAGACCTTATGTACTTATATATCCATTGGATTTTCCCCTGATATATTTTATGATTGTGGGGAGAACATTATCCTTTTAGAGGAAATACTATGGAACCAAAGATATTACAGAATGAGGTGACGAGGGAGTTATATACATCCCATTTTTTGGTACATAATATTGTGGTAAATATTTACCATGATATTTACTGGATATTTTGTTGGCCATGTATAAATAAAGGTGTAGTAGTGTTCTCCTCTTGATTCCCTACTTGTTAGTAAGTGAAGGTTGCACGCTAGGTTCCAGTGGGTTTAGCTCAAACTCTTGAGGTACTAGAGTGGAAGTGGGATGAGATATCTATGAACTTTGTGATGGGGTTAACACATATGTGTGAAGGAAATGATTCCATATAGTTAGTTATAGACCAAATCACCTAGTCATCCCACTTACTACCTATTTGAGAGAATTGTTTAGTGGATATCATATAATTTCTTTATATGCAAGAGATAGTTCTTCTCCATAGATTTCCCCTGACGATCGTTTCATACTGTGATTTTCACTTCACATCATGATTATAGAGAGGATTGTAGGAGGCCTTTTGGACTTATTTTCATTTGAGAATATAATTTTACCCCTAGATTGATTTTCAGACTAACCGGACCATTCATATTATGATGTACATGATGTGGGCATGCATGTTAGACTTTGGCCACAGTTGGGAGGATTGATTAACCTTGGTGGAGTTTTCATACAATAATTGTTATTATTAATCCATTAGTATGGAACAATTATACTCATTGTATGGGGGACCTTCTAGGTCACCACTATGTGGGACTGAACTAGGAGAGCCCACACTCATGAGTCCAGAGTTAGTGTGAGATATAATAGAGAAGGTGTAGGTCATCCCAGAGTGGATGAAGACTGAATAGATCCGTTAAGGGTCCTATGAAAACTAATGATGGAGTATTTTGGAGTTTAATGAGGGAGACCATGTGTTCTAGAGGGTGTCACCTTGAAATGGATTATGGAGATTTAGAAGAGGATTAAAGTGGTCTTGAAGGTTCATTGTCCCTTTTAAGATACTACATATAGTAAATGAGGTGGTTTACCACATGGATATACCACCCTAGTTAAACTGGGTGCACAACATCTTCCTTGTGTCACAACTGATCAGGTATGTGAAAGAACCATAACATGTTATTTAAAAGGGATATATGAACATCAAGGATGGATATACATTTTTCAATTACTTAGTGAATATCTAGGATCAACAATAGAGGATTCTATATGGGTGAGTCATTCCCTTGTTTTATATTCAATGACAATATGTGATTATTCAAGAGAGAACTTGGGAGTGGGAGACCCATATGCGAGCTTAGTATCCACATATTTTTGAGTTGCCTTTTTCACTTTTTGAGATGAAAATCCCAAAGTTGGGGATAACTTAATGTATCTATTTTTTCAATGTAATTATTTTATTTAAATCTAGTAATATATTTGGAGTAATGTGCTGATACGACATGTGATTTTGAGGCTTGGTGATCCAGAAATTGATGTTTTAAAAATATTAAAAATATTAATATTACCCACATGAAATTTTACTAAAAAATTTTAGTAACTATAGAATAAAGGATTGGATTTGAAATCTATGGATACCATTGATTTTATAATGTGTGTTTTTCTATAGGTGTGATATAACCTTTATCAGCGTCAGAAATTTTGGTAAAGTGTCACCGTGAGAAAAAATAATAAGATAAATAAATAAATTAAATTTATTTATTTTGTTATGTGTTGGAATAATTACCTGGACCTATACTACATAATCCATATTATATCCAATTCATTGGGTTAACCACATAACCTTGATAATTGATATGCTATCTTGGGGGAGACCATTAGAGGATGACAATAAATCAGAGGATTGGATTGATAATGAAGGCATCATCTACACCAATGGATGTTGAGTCAATAAGGTTTTCCTTATGACTTTTCATTCCTTCTTGTTTTGAAAATCACAAACACCTTATCTTTAAGAAAATCAATTTGATAAGAAAAATTGCTTTTATAAGGAAAATTGGTTTTATAAGGAAAATTGCTTTTATAAGAAAAATTGCTTTTATAAGGAAAATTGCTTTTATAAGGAAAATCACTTTTGTAAGAAAAATTTTTCTTATCATATTTTCATTCATATTTTTCCTAAGTATAAAATTCGGATTCATTTCTATTTTCTCGGATTTGTTTGAAACTTTGATATAAAGTATTCTGTTTTAGGATCCGAATTCTGGATAAGAACTGTAAGGAAGTTTCACTCCGAATTCCAGATGAGAACTGTAATAAAGTATCATTCCAAATTCCGGATACGAACTCTGACTAAGTCCCATTCCAGATTCAGGATACGAATCCTTATGAAGTTTGACATTGAATTCTCATTACGAATTCTAATGACGAATTCTCATTACGAATTCTGATAATGAATTTTCATTAAGATTTATGATGACGAATTCTCATTACGAATTCTGATGATGAATTCTAATTCCGAATTCTGGATACGAATTCTCATTACGAATTCTTAAGATGAAATCTCATTACGAATTCTGATGATGAATTTCCATTACGAATTCTGATAAGGAATTCTCACTACGAATTCTGATGACGAATTCTCATTCCGAATTCTCATTCCGAATTCATCTATTAAACAGAATCTGATCATCTCTATTTTGTACAGTCTGATTTATTCAGACTCCGAATTTTTCACTCTGAACATTCATTTTTCTTATGCCTTTATATTTTGACTACTCTTTATTATTTTCCTTACACTAAGAACCTTCACTCCGAATCTTTTTAGTTAAGATTTAAAACGGTGTCATATATTCTGTTACACTTATTTTGTTATAAAACGATGTCGTGTATTCTGTTATGAACTAACCATTGGTTAAGTTACACATGTACAGGTCCCTCCGATATTTAAGGAAAATATGACCATTGGGAAGGAGGCCGACCTTACCTATAAATAGGATCTCATTTGAATGATCTCGTGGCTAAAAGGCTGACTGATCTTCGACTCATGTGATTACATGCTTGAAGTGATTTCTAGAGAGAGAGAGGCTCTTATTAACTCTCAAAGCTTCGTGCGACTCCGAATGATGGTGATTACATTCGAGGACTTCCGGGGATAGGAAGACAGAGGTGCCGACTACCTTGAAGTTTGAGGGCTTCCTTGCTGCGGAAGACAGAGGTTTCCAACTACCTTGAAGTTAAGGGCTTGCGGGGATAGCAAGACAGAGACACTCCGATCTTCGTATTGAGGGCTTACCCTGGTGTGGGTAAGACAGACTTGCTTGAAAGTATAAATCAAGGGACCTTTATCCAAGGTTTTTGGATACCCTTCTCTTTGGGTTAAAAGACTATTATCTTGTTACTTGTAGTTCTACTACTTGTTTATTTCCGCTGCATTTTGTATTATAAGGAAAGTATAACTTTCTTATACTTCCTTACTTGTACCCTGTTTCATTTAGATTCTATAAGCTTTGAGGTAGAAACTCATATTGTAACTTTTGTTAAGTTTCAATTTCCAGAACCATATTTCCGGAACCTACTTTCGGAATCTCTTTCCAAGCTTGCATTCGGTGTTAGAGGTGTTGTGAATTTGCTTAGTTTAACTTTGTTAAAATTATCCCTTTCCTTTTCTTAAGGAAAACATAGTTATTTGTAACTAACTTTAAAGGTTCCAAAGGAATTTTTGAAGTATACAATTCACCCCCCTCTTGTATATTGAGCATCTACATCACTATTTCGATCCTACAATTGGTATCAGAGGTTGGAAACCTGATATTCTATACCAATCCTACAATTGGTATCAGAGGAGGTCTATGAAATACTTGTACTTTTGTATAAGTTTTTCTTGATCACTTTATCATTCCGAACTTTCCCATTCCGAACATTCTCATTCTGAACTTTGTTATTACGAATCTTTTCTACTAACAAGATTGTGTGCCAAAGGTTTTTATAAGTATGGAAGGAATTAATGTTGGTTCAATTGATAATCTAAATCCTACAGGACCACCAATCTTTGATGGTAATGATTATGAGTACTGGAGAGATCGAATTAAGACTTTTGTTATCAATACTGGAGTGGACAATTTTTTTATGCTTACTGGTGATTATAAGATTCCTGATAAGGAAGTTAGAACTTTTACCAACCAGGAAAAGCAATAATATCAACTGAATTACAATGTACGCAATACATTATTATGCTCTATGACCATGAATATATATAGTCAGATATCTTCATGTCAAGCAGCCAACTGTATTTGGAATAAATTATAAGTCACTCATTTTGGTACATCCAAGGTTATAGAAACAAGGAGAGCAATGCTTAGAGCTGAATATCATGGCTTCAACTTTCCTTATGGAGAACCAATCTGTAAAGTTCAACAGAGATTTATGACTATCGTAAATAGCCTACAGTCTATGGGAGAGAAAGGTTTAGATGATAAAGCTCTTATAGATAAGATAATTGATATCATGCCTAATGAATGGGAGTAAAAAAGAACTGCTATAGATGAGAACATGAAAGTGACTCAGATTTCTCTTGATGAGCTTTTTGGAACTCTTCTCCAAAATGAAACCAGAATGAAGAGAGATGCTGACAACATCAAAAAGAAAAATGGAAATGGTACTGTTGCTTTCACAACAACATCAAATAATATGAAAGCCAAGACTCCTGAGAGATTAACCAGATCTAAGTCTAAGAAAATGGGATTTCAGTCAGATTCTAGTGAGATTGAAATATGAGAAAATGAATTAGAAAATCTTGCTCGAAGGATGAACAAGATAGTTGGCCAGAAAAATTTCCAATCCAAGTATAAGAAAAAGGAAAGGAAAGATAAGAAAGATGGAGAAGTTACTTGTTATGAATGCAAGAGAGCTGGACATATTAGACCAGATTTCCCTATGCTCAAAAATAAAGAAAGGAAAGAAAGAAATTCAGACAGGAACAGAAAGAAGTATTATAAAGCAAAAGCTAAGAAAGTTCTGAAAGCTAAAGACACCTGGAGTGCCAGTGGTGGTGACTCTTTAGATGAATCTTATGATTATGAATCTTCAGGACAGAAGAATCTTGGTCTTATAGCCAGATTACCTATTGATAATCATTGTTTTATGTCTAAGGTACGAAATGCTGAATCATTGACCAATGTTTCTTTAAATTCTAATGATAGTAAGTATTATAACTCTTCTGATGAAGAATCCTCTTCTGATGAAGAAAATACTTTACCTACTTTTGAAGAAGTCTCTAGGTTTGCTGAAATTCTTGAGATTGAGAATTCCAAAATCAATAAGAAACCTGATAAGGCAAACTCTAGGAATTATATTCTTACAAAAGAAATTTCAGATCTTTCTAAAGATCTTGATAAGAAAAATTCTGATTTTGAAAGTATTTCAAAAAATCTTGAGGAAGTAAGTTCTGAGAAGAATAAACATTCTAAAGAATTAGAAAAAGTAATTTCTAATAAATTTTTTTTCGAGCCTAGCTCTAGTTCTAAAACTCATGATTTTGAGGATAAAAACTTGGTTATAAAACTCAAGTCTGAAATTTTTTCCTTAAAGAAGTGTTTATCAATCTTTACCCATGGTAAGGAAAATTTTGATAAAATGTATTCCCAAATACGACCTTTAAGAAATAAATCCGGATTTGGTTATACCCATGCAAAACCAATTTTCAGTAACAATTATTTTGTTCCTCAAAGTTCCCCATTTTGTACTAAGTGTCAATGTGGTGGTCACTGGGCAAAGAATTGTTCCTTAAACAAAACCCAATCTCTAGGATTTCACAAAGCTTACTTTTCTAAGAAGATGTGGGTACGTAAAATTTTATTGTCTGGAAATCTCCGATCCAAACAAATTTGGATTCCAAAAGTCTAATTTTCTTCTTGATTTTAGGAAAATAAAGAGAGTACCAGCAACAATACATGGTACATGGATAGTGGATGTTCCCGACACATGACTGGTAACAAAAGTTATTTTGAAAAGATTATCAAAACGAAAGGAGGAAAGGCATCTTTCGGAGATAATGCTAAGGATGAGATTGTTGGTATTGGTAATATTGTTCTTCTTGGTAAAACGTTAATTTCAAATGTTCTTTTTGTTAAGGGTCTTAAGCACAACCTCATTAGCATAAGTCAGTTATGTGATGAAGGTTACCTTGTGAATTTTCGAAATGATAAGTTCTTAGTTCACAATTCCAAGGAAGAATTTATTCTCTCAGCCAATAGGCAAGAGAATGTTTACACCTTAAATTTAGAAGACCTCAGGAGCCAAGATTTACCTTGCCTTAGTGCAATGGAAGATCATTCCTGGTTATGGAATAGAAGACTAGGTCACCGTAACCTTAGGAACTTATGTAAACTCTCTAAGAAGAAACTAGTTAGGATCTACCGGAGCTTAGATTTGATTCTTCTAAAGTTTGTGATCCTTGTCAATATGGAAAGCAACATAAATCTAGTTTTAAATCAATCAGTGAAGTCTCAACAACCGATGCATTACAGTTAGTGCACATGGATCTTTTTGGTCCAACACAAACTGGAGGTATTGGAGGCAAATACTATGTGTTTGTACTAGTTGATGATTACACTAGATTTACTTGGGTTTATTGTCTAGAAAATAAATCTGAAGCTTTTTCTTATTTCAAAAGTTTTATAGCTCAAGTTAAAAATGAGAAAAACCTTCCATTGAAAACTATTCATAGTGATTATGGTGGAGAATTTCAAAATTCTGATTTTGAAACTTTTTGTAGTAAAAAAGGTATTACCCACAATTTTTCAGCACCTAGAACTCCTCAAAAAAATGGTGTAGTTGAAAGAAGAAATATAATTCTTCAAGAAATAACTAGAACCATGTTGAGTGAATATTCTATATCTAGACATTTCTGGGATGAAGCTGTAAGTACTGCTTGTTATACTATAAATCGAGTTTTGATTAGACCTTTTCTTAATAAAACTCCTTATGAGTTATGGAATGGTAGAAAACCAAGACTATCCTACTTCAAGGTTTTTGGTTGCAAAGTATTCATTTTGAATACTAAAGATAACTTACATAAATTTGAACCAAAATCTGATGAAGGGATTTTCTTAGGTTAGTCCACAACATCTAAGGCTTATAGAGTTTTTAATAAAAACACTTGTACTGTTGAAGAAACAGTACATGTAAAAATTGATGAGTCAGATCCTTTTGTTTTTAAAACACCTCAGCCTACATCCTTGGATGTGTTTTTAAAAACTGATTATCAACCTTTGATAGAAGAACCTTCTGATAAGGATAATGCTTAAGAAGATATTCTTGAAACATTTACCCCAGAATATTTTCTACCCTATGTTGATGAACATGCTTTTCAAAACCCAAATCAGGCGTTTCTTAAGAATCATCCCAGTGATAGTATCATTGGTGATGTAAATAAACCTGTAAGGACTAGAAGTTCCTTAAGAAATGAAGTAGAACATCTAGCATTTCTTTCCCAATTAGAACCTAAAAGCACTGATGAAGCTTTAGGTGATGATGATTGGATTAAACCCATGCAAGATAAACTAAATGAATTCGAAAGGAATAAAGTCTGGACCTTGGTTGAAAGACCTAAGGAAACTTCTATAATTGGAGTCAAATGGGTTTTCAGAAATAAATGTGATGAAAATGGAATCATAGTAAGAAATAAAGCTAGACTTGTTGCTAAAGGCTATAATCATCAAGAGGGAATATACTATGAAGAAACCTATTCTCCAGTAGCTAGACTTGAATCCATCCGTATTCTACTTGCCTTTGCAGCATTCTTTAATTTCAAACTTTTCCAAATGGATTTGAAATGTGCTTCTCTTAATGGTTATGTTCAAGAGGAAGTTTTTTTTGAACATCCTCCTGGCTTTGAATATACAAAACATCCTGATTATGTTTTTAGACTTACCAAAGCTCTGTATGGCCTTAAACAATCCCCACGAGCATGGTATGATAGACTCACTGGATTTTTGCTTCAAAATAACTATGTTAAGGGAAATGCAGATCCAACCCTTTTTATAAAGAAAGATAAGAAAAATGTTTTGATTGTTCAAATTTATGTTGATGACATCATATTCGGTTCAACTCAGCAATCTTTGACCGACTCTTTTGCAAGTCTAATGAAATCTGAGTTTGAAATGAGTATGATGGGTGAGTTAACATTTTTCCTTGGTTTTCAAATTTCTCAAAAACCAGAAGGAACCTACATATCTCAACATAAGTATATTAAAGATCTTCTTAAAAAGTATGGTTATGACAACACTAAATGTATTAGTACTCCCATTGGTACCTCAAACTCTTTAGACCTTGATGAAGCTGGGAAACTAGTAGATCAAAAATCTTTTGAAGGTATGATAGGAAGTATAATATACTTAATAGCTAGTCGACCAGATTTAATGTTTTCAGTATGCTTATATGTATGATATCAATCCAATCGTAAGGAATCTCACCTAAAGGCAGTAAAAATAATTTTTCACTACCTTAAGGGAACCACAGATCTAGGATTATTTTATACTTCTGGAAATGATTTTATCCTAAAAAGATTTTCTGATGCTGAATTTGGTGGATGTAGAATGGATAGAAAAAGTACATCTGGAACTTGTCATTTCTAAAGATATTCATTAGTTTCTTGGTCCTGCAAGAAGCAACATTCTGTAGCACTCTTCACTACTGAAGCTGAATATGTAGCAGCTGGAAGTTGTTGTGCTCAAGTGTTGTGGATGCAACACACACTCACAGACTATGGCTTGAGTTTTACTAAAACTCAAATTTTGTGTGATAACACAAGTTCCATTGACCTCAGTAAGAACCCTGCACATCACTCCCGTGCAAAACACATAGATATTAGGCATCACTTTCTTAGGGATCACACACTTAATGGAGATATTATTTTTCAGTTTATCGGAACGCAAGATCAACTTGCTGATATTTTCACAAAATCTTTACCTTCTGATAGATTTGAATACATTAAACAGAAGTTAGGAATGATAACCGTAAGGCAATCCTTCTTAATTAACTTTCTGTTGAAATAGTCTCCTTACAGCAATAAACTCCTTTTCATAGGGGGAGTACATTTGATTGTTAATTTAACAAAGTTTTTCAAAAACTGTTTTCAAACTTTTCGGAATTAAAATTCCAGAATGGAATTTCTGGAACTAATATTTCCAGAATGGATATGTTCATATAGAAGACTTCTAGAATCAAAGACTTCATATTGAACACTTCCAGAATGGAAAATTTTCGTACTGATATTTTCATAACGGGATTTTCATACCGAATCTTCCATAATAAGTTTTTTCGTTTTCAAAATTTTGTAATGAAATTTTCGTACTGAGTTTTCCGTACTGAGTTTGGTTTTGCATAGTCAGATTTCCAAATTTTTTCTTTTCATAATAATGTTTTTTTTTGTTTTCGTAAGAATATTACCCATTACGAATAATCCTCCTAAGCCAATCCGAAAGGTATGATTTCCTTACCCAAGTTTTCGTAGTCATATTTTACTTGCTGGTATTTTCTTATATTTTGTTTTCGGATTATAATTTTCTTAATTCTTTGTTTTAATAAAAACCTCAAAAGATCGGATTCAAAAGAATTGGTTTTCGACCGTCAGATCTGATCTCAGCTTATCAGAACCGTTCGATCAACCGTGGAAGTTGAACCGTCATCTCATTGCCTATATAAAGGGGATCTAAATAGTTGTCCCACATCGGTTTTCAAGATCTCGCATCCCGAAGCTCTGCCCCTCTGTTTTAAGGCCGTTCCGAAATTCAGCCTTCACCGATCCAAACTTCTCAGAGGTCTTCAGATCCGAATGTCTGTGGAAGTAGCTTCTCAAGACATGTCTTCCTCCAAGCCGATTTTGAAGTGGTTAGTATATAGAGAGAGGCTGGTTCATCCGGATTTCTTCAAAAAGTATGATTCTCTTATTTCTAAGAATATAATGCTTAATGGTTGGGAAGATGTTGTGGTGTCAAAACCCGGGAACCAAGATGAAGTGTATTCAGACTTACTTGTTGAATTCTATGAGACAGTTTTTTTTCTTCAGGAAGATGGAAAGGACAAATTGTCTTTTAAGTCTTATGGTAAGACATATAAGCTTTCATATGCCAAGGCAGCCAGCTTGGTAGGGCTGAATAATGAAGGTGAAGCTGAATTTATTTCTCATGTGTTGCCGAATTCTAAAGGTAGCTTCGACAAGGAAAAAGCTTTAGAAACTCTCAGACTGGCAGATGATAAGGCTCCGAAGATTGCTAGTTTATCTACAAATTTTAGGATTCTAGAGTTATGGGTACAGGGTCTTATCGTACCAAGGAAAGGTGAGAAAGATAGCTTGAAGAAGAGTGAGATCTACATCCTATATTTTCTGATAAATCTGAGGAAGTTTAATTTGATGAATCACATTCACATTACTCTTGAGAATTCGAAGAAATGAAATCTGAGAGCTCAGATTATAATGTATCCAGCAATCCTCTCCAAGTTGATAGTTCGGTGCCTTGAGTCTTTCAAGGAGGATTGCAAATCTAAGCCAAGAGTTTGCAAGATTATGCTCGTGAGTGATGGTACACTCAAAATAATGTATGTAGCCTTTGACAAGGAGTCTGGACAGTTTATTGATCTACCTGCTCAAAAAGAATCAGTTTTGAAAGCTGCTGATCTGGAATCTTCTAAACTGGTAAGGAAGGGAAAGCTGAAGGAAGTGGGAGTAGAATTCGAGGATCCCAAGTCTAAGGAAGTTCATTCTGCACCTCCAAAACCAAAGAAGAAGAAATATTACCCAGATGAGGTTTTTGCTAAATGGAGGGAGATGAAAGAAAAGAGAGTGCAAGGGGAGCCTCAGTTTGGATTGGACCCTTCGGAGGCTAAGGCCTTGAAGGAAAGAACTGCAGATGATCTCGAAAAAGAAGCAAAAGAAAAGAATCTCAAGAAGAAGATGTCTGAGGATGAGGTAGCTCAGGATTTGTTGAAATTCAATGAGATGGTTTCTTCAAATATTCCTATTCTGAGATCTTTTTCATTGGAATCTCTACCTGAGACTCCAGGAAGAGATTTTGTTGCTCCAGAAGAGGCAGTGGCTAAGTCTGTTCAACAAGGTGAGAAAGTTGAGCAAATGGAAGAAGAAGAAGATGTTGCTGAAGGAAGTGGTGAAACCAGAGATGTGTTGAATCAAGTAGATGATTATAAAGGGACACCTTCGGAACACTTATCACTCTGAACTTCAGAATCTGAATCTTCGAAGCTAGTTACTTCAGCAATGGAAGAAGAGAAAGGAGAAGAAGAAGTAGCTTATCATGGAGAAGAATAACAACTTTTACATGATATTTCTTAGATGGAAAACGTAGAGGTTGGTGTTCAAGAAGTTGCTGATGAGGAAGATAATGTTGTCCATGTCTCTGATAGTGAAAAGAAAACTCCGGAACAGGATTATATTCTGAAAAAAGACAAGGGAAAGCAAAATCTTGCCGATACTCCGAGCTCAGAAGTGATGAAGAGAAAGGAAGTTGGTAGTTATTCAAAGAGAAAGCTTGACCTTATTGAAGAAGAAAATTCTCCAAGCAGAGTATCGGATTCGGAGTCATCTTCGGTGGGGCATGACTTTGTTGTTCAGTCTTTAAAGAAGTTGGTGGGAACCATTCCGACCTTCTCAAGTATTGACTCAAGATGTCAGATGCTCCAACATGCTTTAAGTCATTAATCAGACTCTGTATCTATGGTTATGGACAAGTGTGTTAAAATAGAGGCTCAGTTCAAAATGTTCTTTGTTGGCTACGAAGCCCATAGAAAATCTTGTAAGAGGATGACAAACTGGTCGAGGAAGTCTGTAGAAGAAATGAGGTTATTTGATGAATTTCAAGACAATGTTAAAGATGCTTTTGAGACTGAGGACAGGAAGATAAATGAGCTGACTTCTTCCTTTGAAGAGAAGCTGACAGATTAAAAGAACTTTCGGATTCAAGAAGTCAGAGATCTGAATGGGAATCTAAATTCTGTCTCTCAAAACTGGAAGTTTGAAAGGGATCATCGGATTGAGTTTCAGGAAAAGATGAAGGCTCAGGAAGAAAAGATCAAAGCTCAGGAAGAAAAGCTTCAAGCCCAGGAAGAAAAGATTGAAGCTCAATCTGCAAGAATAGTGGTCTTAGAGAAGCAAGCTGAAGAAGATCATAAAGACTTAAAGAAGATAAAGACCATTCTAAAGGGTCTCATGGCGAAGGAGAAAGATCCCAAATAGACAGATCCGATCTTTTGTTGTACTTTTACTCTTTTGTTGTTGAAATTTTCAATCTTAATGAAAATTTGTGCTTTCTCGTTGTTACTACTAATCTTTCAGGTACTTTGTTATATTTTCCATTCCCTTTTATTCTTTTTGAAAATCACAAAGGGGGAGAAGGAAAATATCTCTAATGAAAGGAAAAAAAGAATCCTAACAAAGGGTGAGAAAGAAAAAAAACCCTAATAAGAGTTTATCTAAGGGGGAGTTGTTCATTAAAGAAGAATTTCTTATTCGTAATGAAATGTCACTCTGGAAATCTAGAATACTATCCTTAGAGTTTCAAAGCCTAAGGGGGAGTTAGTCGTATTCATCAATATCCTTAAAGAAAAGGGAGATAAGCCTTAATGTTTTTCTTTCTTCTTAGAATTTCTTTTTCAAGGGTGTTTGTGCTTTCCAAAAAGGGGGAGATTGTTGAGTCAATAAGGTTTTCCTTATGACTTTTCCACTCCTTCTTGTTTTGAAAATCACAAACACCTTATCTTTAAGAAAATCGCTTTTATAAGAAAAATTGCTTTTATAAGGAAAATTGCTTTTATAAGGAAAATTGCTTTTATAAGAAAAATTTCTTTTATAAGGAAATTTTCTTTTATAAGGAAAATAACTTTTGTAAGAAAAATTTTTCTTATCATATTTTCATTCATATTTTTCCAAAGTATAAAATTCGGATTCATTTCTGTTTTCTTGGATTTGTTTGAAACTTTGATATAAAGTATTCTGTTTTAGGATCTGAATTCTGGATAAGAACTGTAAGGAAGTTTCACTCCGAATTCCAGATGAGAACTGTAATAAATTATCATTCCGAATTCTGGATACGAACTCTGACTAATTCCTATTCCAGATTCAGGATACAAATCCTTATGAAGTTCAACATTGAATTCTCATTACGAATTCTAATGACGAATTCTCATTACGAATTATGATAATGAATTTTCATTAAGATTTATGATGACGAATTCTCATTACGAATTCTGATGATGAATTCTCATTCCGAATTCTGGATACGAATTCTCATTATGAATTTTTAAGATGAAATCTCATTACAAATTCTGATGATGAATTCCCATTACGAATTCTGATGAGGAATTCTCACTACGAATTCTAATGACGAATTCTCATTTCGGATTCTCATTCCGAATTCATCTATTAAACAGAATCTGATCATCTCTGTTTTGTACACTCTGATTTATTCAGACTCTGAATTTTTCACTCCGAACTTTCATTTTCCTTATGCCTTTATATTTTGACTACTCTTTATTATTTTCCTTACACTACGAACCTTCACTCCGAATCTTTTTAGTTAAGATTTAAAATGGTGTCGTATATTCTATTACACTTGTTTTGTTATAAAACGATGTCATGTATTCTGTTATGAACTAACTATTGGTTAAGTTACACGTGTACAGGTCCCTCCGATTTTTAAGGAAAATATGACCATTGGGAAGGAGGCCGACCTTACCTATAAATAGGAGCTCATTTGAAAGAGCTCGTGGCTGAAAGGCTGACTGATATTCAACTCATGTGATTACATGCTTGAAGTGATTTCTAGAGAGAGAGACTCTTATTAACTCTCAAAGCATCGTGCGACTCCGAATGTTGGTGATTACATTCGAGGACTTCCGGGGATAGGAAGACAGAGGTGCTGACTACCTTGATGTTCGAGGGCTTCCTTGTTGAGGAAGACAGAGGTTGCCAACTACCTTGAAGTTAAGGGCTTGCGGGGATAGCAAGACAGAGACACTCCGATCTTCGTATCGAGGGATTACCCTGGTGTGGGTAAGTCAGACTTGCTTGAAAGTATAAATCAAGGGAACTTTATCCAAGGTTGTTGGATACCCTTCTCTTTGGGTTAAAAGACTATTATCTTGTTACTTGTAGTTCTACTACTCGTTTATTTCCGCTGCATTTTGTATTATAAGGAAAGTATAACTTTCTTATACTTCCTTACTTGTACTCTGTTTCATTTATATTATATATGATTTAAGGTAGAATCTCATATTGTAACATTTTTTAAGTTTCAATTTCCGGAACCATATTTCCGGAACCTACTTTCGGAATCTCTTTCCAAGCTTTCATTCGGTGTTAGAGGTTTTGTGAATTTGCTTAGTTTAACTTTGTTAAACTTGGCCCTTTCCTTTGCTTAAGGAAAACATAGTTATTTGTAACTAACTTTAAAGGTTCCAAAGAAATTTCTAAAGTATACAATTCACCCCCCCTCTTGTATATTGAGAATCTACATCACTATTTCGATCCTACAATGGAGTTCATGGATTTCACCAATGAATATTGGGTATGATTTTTCTTTATCACAGACCAATTCAATATAGAGGGTGGATGTTATTTTATGTGTATTTGTTCCATATTTATCATCCCATTGAGAATAAAAATCAATTCGACCAATAGAGTGATTCATGGGTCAGTCATGCTTATTGGATTAGAGTTATTTATTATTGGGATTGGGGAATTAATTCTTCATTATAATGAAAATAGATTGTGGGAAACCCAAACATGGTAAAGGTTCATTCCTCATTTTGTGTATTTTGTTTTTCTCCCCCATTTCATTGCATGTTCATCACATGCAATTTATTTTCCCCATGATTCAATGTATATTGGGTATTTGATCATTGTGTGACCATTATTCAAAAAGATATATCAATACTACATTTTTGTTTAGGTATTGAGGAAGCGATTGAGGTGCAATAACAAAGAAATATGACCAGAGGTAGATTAGGGCCAGATCAATGGCTCTTGTTTTCTTGGATTGATATGTGGTAATGACATAATGAAACATGGATGATTCAAAATTAGAATTTATGGAAATATTTTTGAGAGTGGTGATGGAAAGTATTTTACATATAGGATATAGATTTTTTGAAATGATTCATGGATAGATCAAAGGATAAAGGTGTGAGGGGTGATGTGGAGAAGTAACCATGAGTTTATGTAAAATCCACATTACATGACATGCAATCCAGAGTTACGCACCATTTGGGGCCCTAAATGTAGAACTTGGGTATCTATGGAAAGTTAAAAATCACACATCGTGTGGCCCCAAATAAACATCATGTGACAAAGATTGGAAGCTCACTATGTATCTTGGAGGATACACGGGTATGACCAAGTCATAGTACATTGGTAGAGCTATGTATTTTGACATGACCAGATGTACATTGGTAGACCCATGTACTCAAACACGGCTAGGCACACATCCCTGCCAGTAGTACATTGGTATGAATAGACGACACAAATATGGTCCAAAATGACCTCTATAAACCATGTGCCCCTAAGGGACATGTTTTGTATGTGGAAATTCACATGTTGTGAAAGAAGATGATACACGACAATACCATATATTGTAAAGAAACATTCTGTACCTCTATTACACGTCATGCACTCCCTCTCCTGGTATTTGGAACCCTTCATTTCCTTGGTCTAGACAAGAATAATTTTAGTGTGATTCCCTAATCCCATCAAATAAGGGTATAGTGTGCTATTGAATCCTTGGCATAGGATTTTGATCCCCTTGATGTGATTGGTTTTGGAAAGATATCGGTGAATCCCCCTATGAGACCAAGGTGGGATCCTCTATCATTAATAGGTAGAGTTCATGGTATCAACATGACTACCATAAATGGGGAATAAATCCACTATATGGAAGGAAAATCCAATAGGGTTCACGGTGTCCCTTAATAGCCCTAAAGTGTGATCCACTATTTAGATTATGAGATCTTCAGAGATCCAACGAGTACTTCTTGGATGGGTATGAAAATCATGACCCATCAAATGAGATTTATGAGTGATGACATGGATCATGGAGTGATTACTCCCTAAATGAGAATTATCATGAAGAATTTAGAAATATCTTATGGCCGAATGTATTTTTTAAGACCACTTATGACCAAATGTCTATAATGAGAAAATTTGGGCTTGTTTATTGTGTTACAGTTAAGATCTAACTACTCTTGATGCTTAATGTTTTATTATTTTTGGGTGTCCTACTGTGTATTTTTATACTCACCCCTGCATGGTCTCTTCCTACATGTGTCATTTAATAGGTAGGCACGCAACCTATTGATAGTATCCTGGAAGGAATAGGATAATGGGGAGCATATTTCTAGGCTAGATAGACTAAGGTATATACTAGTGTTTCATTTGACAATGGTACATTATTTTGAGTAGGTTGGACTCCTTTTTAGTTTTGGTTGGGCTTGTATCTCCCCCCTTTATCACTTTCTAGTACTTATTATCATACAATAACGTGGGATATATGTTATGCATGAATTTATTGTATCATTTGTTTCCACTTTCTCAACATTGTATGGGTTTGGAGATGTGTTTATGTGTTCATGTACATTAGGATAATTCCTCCCATATGTGGGACATGACTTCTTGGTGCTAGCCGCTAACCCTTTCACAATTGAAGGTGGGATTTGGGTGGTCACACTTGGATTATTGCTAGATGTCTGGGCCTCAGTTGGTTGATTTATGACAAGAAGAAATGAGAAATGTTGTAAGAGAAGAGATAAACAACCAACATCTCAAGGTACAAAGTGGATATCTACAACTCACATTCCTAGGTATTATCCTCCATTGTTGAAGTCTTCAAAAGTATATGAACCAAGGAAATAGAAATCCTATAAAACACCTTCTCATGGTGGTCTGGAATCTATATTGGATTCTCCTTCAAGGTCAAATCATGGTCAATGCTGATCTTTCCACAATCAATTAAATGAGAGTCACTGTAATGGTAATTATAGAGCTATTTCATGTAATTTTTTATTGTATCTAGATCATCTATAGGGGAAACACTAACTAATATTCCATGACTCCAACATGAGACAATACCTAAAAATCCCAAAATGTATGGATAAAGATTACTCCCATGACCAAAACTTCACTCGACATGATAAGAAGTTATCTTTAAGAACGCATGATCTCTAATGTTAAACTCTAGTGTTATCCTCCTATGATCGAAATAGGACATATGATGATCCTATGACACTTTTAACCTTTCTTGAATCACCTGAACCATCTCCTTCATGTTTTTTACCAGTTTTGACCAAAGGATTCATGAGTCTATGATGAAATGGAGAATAGAATGTTTTGACATAACCTATGATATAGTAAAAACTATTATTACAAGAAATCTCGACCAAAGGAAGGTACCTCAACCACAAGCCTCTAAAATTCAGGACACAAGAACGCAACATATATTCAATATTTTGAATAGTATACTATGTCTGACCATACTTCTGTAGATAAAAAGTATTCCTAATGAATAACAATGAAAAAAAAATCATGATTGAGACCTATCTACACCATAGAGTTAAAATAAGGATCTTGAAAAAATATGATCATCCTCAGTATGCCGTGGATCCTCACCACCACCTCTAGGTACTTCCTTGAAAAAACCTCAATTGATATCAACTCCTAAATCACTATAATGTGGGATGATTTCATCAAAATTTCCACTATGACATATATAAAATCAAATACTTCATTATATCGTGGTAAATTGGTAATAAAGTTCATCAATATTTCCTCCCAATTCTATTTAGGAACAACTAATGACTAGAATAAACCACTAGGAACACACTCCTCACCTTTCACCTTATGGTAGACCAAACATCGGGACACAAAATAAGTAACTGCATGCTTCAACATAGGCCAAAAAAACATCCCTCTTAGATATTGATACATATTTTTTAAAATAGGATGTACTTCCAAATTTGAGATATGGAACTCACAAACAACCATCTCACGCATCACCAAAGGAATGAAAAGCCTACCATGGAACAATGTCTAATGTTTTCCATCCTTAGAACAACCATCATGGGCATAAAAAAAGACAACTCAATCTCTCCATTACTCCAACTTAGAATCCCCTAGGATGGGACTCCTCCACCTACTACATCAAAAATTCATCACTGAGATCTCTTCCGTCACTTTCTAGGAATATCTAGATTCACTATTTACATCACTATGGGAATTCATTCTTACTGTATCCACTAAAAAATTACCCTCTCCTAGTGTATGTAAAATCTTGAGGTCATAATCCTGAATGAATTTCATCCACCATCACTATCACAAGTTGAATCCACGCCAGGAGAAGACATACCTTATGATTATATTATCGGTGAAAACTATAAAGCAGTCACCAATGTGGTAATTTCACCATACCTATAAGGAAAATAAAACTACTTCCAACTCAAGATCAATGGTGGAATAATTACACTCATGGGGACATAACTTCTAAGAACCATAAGAAGTAACTAGTTTCTAATGCATCAGAAAAAAACCCAAACCAAGATGTGAATCATCACATTAAACCTCAAACTGGACCACCTTTACTGGAAAACAAAGGATTGGAGTGCTAAAAAGTTACTACTTTCAGTACATAAAATTTTATTGACATTGATAAGTCCACAAGAATGATTGATCCTTTTTGTTCACGGCTATTAGAGGAGTATTAAATTGAGAGAAAGCCACTAAAAACCTTCTGTAATAGCATGTAAGTCCAAGGAAACTTCTCACCATGGAAAGAGTCCTTGGGGCTCCCAAAAAATAAACCATCTCTATCATTAAAGTATCCACAAACACTCCTTACTGGGACATTACATGACCCATGAAACAAACTACATGAGGCCAGAACTCACACTTCAAAAACTTTTTGAAAATATATTTATGATGAAGAACTCCAAAATGATATATACATGATAAATATTATTCTACTCAAACACAGAGTACACAAATAAATCATTGATTAAAATAACCATAAACTTATCCATAAACTTCTTAAAGACTACATTCACCTTTCCCATTAACACTAATGGGGAATTCATCACACCAAGAAATATCATAGAAAAATCATAATTTCTATGAATGCTTCATAAAGAGGTTTTTGGAAAATTAACCCATCATTCACCCACATTTGATGATATCCTAACATCAAATAATTATTCGAGAACTAACTATCTCCTTTCATCTAATCGATTATATCTCCAATCCATTGAATAGGTTATAAGTTATTCACTACCACCTAATTCAAGTGATGATAATTGATACTGATACAAAAACTTCAATTATCCTTCTTTATGAAAAAATGTTTCACCCCAAGTTGATACACTCGGCTGAAAAAAATCTCTCTACAACAGATTATTGAGATGTTATTGCATCTCTCAGAACTCAAAATGTTCTATCCTATATAGATACATTGAGATAAGAGAAATACTCTATAGTATCTCTATCCTAAACTTGATCTACTTTTGAGGGATTAATGAAAAAACTTCCTCAGGAAAGACATCAAGGAACTCTTCCAAAACCCTGGGAAACACTGACATTTGAACCTTCAATTAAATCAATACCTACTCAACCATTATGTAAGAAAAGTATAGAACATGAATTTATCCCATATGAGGGTCTTAATCATCAAAAACACTTATAGATATCCTTTAGAATCATAGAACACAACTTACATCATAAAAAAAATCCACAATGGAAAACACTTAAAAATAGCGAGTCCATATCGAGGATCGTGTTATAGGTCTATATCCATAAACATAGGATGTCTCCCCAAGAGTGGTTATACCTAAAAACTATCTCATAATCTCTAGATACCTCATAAAAATAATATTTAACACCAACTGGTGTAGTCAATACCAAGGGAATTGGAAGCCTCTATACCTCAAATCCAAAAGAATAGATTAGGGAAGGTGACATAAAGGAGTGTATTGATCCTGAATCTTACAAATTATGAACCCATTGATAAAACAGGAAAAAGGATTACTCAAATGATGTGTGGATCACCCAATGATTTGAATATTAGATCATGAAACAAGAAAAGACCTTCTCTATATCCTCTCTAACCCTGATGATGACTACCTCCCTATACAAGACCTACTATCTAAAGATGAGGAACATCTTGGGGTTTTTATATGCATACATTATGTTATCTTAATTGATCCAAAGATCAATCATCTAGATAATTTCTCAATTAAAATTACCTCAATGATGGAACCTGAAGTGGGACACCCAGTGCATGATAACTACCCAGAATGGTAAGGAATTAAGATCACTAATGAACTTTTCCTATAAATAAAAAAAGTGAATGATCACTTCGAAAAGGATTCAGAGCAGCCACCCAAAGAGAAACAAGATGATGAGGTATGATACCTAAATCTGACTAAGTTAAAACTCTTATGTTCAGGAAAATGGGAACCCCAGACCAAAAATACACTCCCTGAGAAATCATGAAGACTCCCCTCTCATAATGATCAGATTCTAGAAAATACCATATTGAAAACCTATTATCTTTCCATAACCTTAATATATGATGAAAACATGAACATGGTGGCATGGTGTTGGATATTTGGATGAAACTACTCCTCAAATGACTCACTGTATCATCATTATCTAGAAAAAAGTTCTGAATCATATCATATAAGGGTCCTGAAATTGATCCTGAACTCCCACATACTCGAACTCCCCTATCAATGGGTAGTATCTCATGGAGATTGTCCCCCTTCGTAGTCAAAGAAAGAAAATTTTCTTAGAACTATTCACTAAACTTCTCTTATGATACTTACAACTCCTTGTGATCCTTAAACAACTAGATCTACCATTATATCACTGTTCCATGTAGTATCTTCATGGATAAAACCCAATGCTACTTCCATCCATTGATCAAACCGAGAATAATATCAACCTCATCTAACCAGTCTTCTATGACGGAGTTCGAAATGAAGCCCTCATAATTCTATAGACTCTAACACTAGAATTATTGGAGTTTACTCCTCTAAGTATTATCTCTTTTGAACTCTACTATATGAAAATATGATGGAATATCCTGTTGGACATATTTCTCATGAACCTTACAAGGAAATAAACTTAGAGATATGCTTGTAAAATTTTTTATAGACACCAAAACATGGAATATGGAATATCTAATATTAATAAATTATTTTATTTAATTTATTCTTTTAAGGTTTAACCTACCCCAAGGTCTTCCCATTACATATACATGAATAAAGAATAATGAAACATTATTCTTTCTTAGGCCTCTACCCCACAACCAGTATAAATTTACTCTACAAGATTAGTAAAATTAAATGTCCTTGAATTAGATAATAGGGGTTCTAAATACTTGGGTATCATATAGTATCTTGTTTTTACATCATTTACTAAACATATTTGGCATCATTTCCATACCAACACATGTAGTCTAACATATTCGTAACTCCAAACTCCATACCATCCCTTAGCCTAAACCTCTAATACCACTTTATCATGAACCCCAAAAATTATAACCCTCATGGTTCAACAATAAGGGAAAAAGGATGGTGACTTCCTAAGTCGCACCTCAAGTAGACCATGGGTTGGTGAGTAGCACCGATAGTATATCATATATACAAATGGGAGGCATTACCCACAAAGAGAAACATTAGAAAGAGAGAGATAAAATCGATAAATGAATCAAATATTTATTTTAAAGATAAATGAATTGAAATTGAATATATTTAATTTCATACCAAAATAATGAGAATGGAATGGAAAACTAAAAGTATAAAAAAGTTGAACATGACAGTGAAAACATAGACTTAAAAAATCATACAAAACCACAATCTAGTAAATCCTATCATAATATATAACCTGATAATGATGACCTAAAAACTGTTTATATAAACATGGGGTGAGAATAATAGTTTACTAAGTAGGATCATCCTTGGAGATTCTTGTACAAATGATAAAGAAAGATTACTGAAGCCTAGTGAACAATAATGAAACAAACTCATAACCTAAATAGGTATAATAAGTTCCCAGCATCACCATAGTTATCTCTCAACAATTATCACATATAAGAGATCATATATCATAATAATAAAGCAACATGGGTACCCCACTACTACTTCCCCACTGGCTTACCACTATACCCCAACATTGCATGTCCTGAGGCATCTCTGTCCAAAGCAAGCTAGCTCGAAGACACCTAGGATAAGTATCACAATGTACACCTAGTTCATTAAATCATATCATCATCCCATGAAATATCTCTATATAGTAAAAAAGTAGTTTTTGAGATCTACTACAGCCTCTATGATGTGTATCTTACACCGGGTATTATACCTCACGCCATCACAACCCATACACCATGTAAGGAACCTCAAGCCATCACAACCTATAATTGTCATACATATAATAATCTGTTGGATAAAATATTCAAAAATACATGTGTTTGAAATCACCAAAATCCATTATAACCCTCTACACACATATTTGGGTAAAACTAACCATCGTATATGCCATCACATAATAATACCAAGGGAAGATAAAAAGGCTAGAGGGTGTAGTCAACCATTTATCGTCCCCACTTGGATGTCAGGGGAAAAATACTCATAGAGTCCACTATGTTTCAGTAATGCTACTAACCTAGGTGGAGTATCAATTTAAATAAAAAGACATAGTGGATATATTATAGCTCAAAACTACACTATGTGAATAACCTAGTCTTAGACTCAACTGCAGTTAATGTCTCTCCGACTCTTAACTCCCACAACTAAAAACTAGATATACTATAAGAAATAAATCATTAATAATACTTTAGTTAAATTACTTCCTTTTCATTAAACAATTCAATTTAATTCATTAACCATCCAATAAGATGATTACTAAGAATTACACATTTCATTAGCCATCATAGTGAATTCCATCCCCTCTTGGAATAATTAAATCCAAGTCCACAATTTCTCAAGATCAACTCATTTTCAATCTAGAAATACCAACCCCATGGTTTAATACATTCATTAAACATTATTACCATTCTTTAATTCTATGTATTCTAGAAAAACAAAATCCTTAGATATCATCAAATAGATGAAATAGAGAAAATCAAGCTTTCTAAAGTAGTGGGGAAAGGAAAGAAGGGTAGACAAGAAACCTGTCCATCCATCTATTGAGCATATTACTTATCAAGAAAGCATCCAACTCTCATAAAAATCTGAATTCCTAGATTCAAAATGTTCTATCATCTCCAATTCCATCCCTAACACCACCATGCATATCCCCATGTATCTCATTGTCACATGATTCAATTATTACAAAAAACTCAGGCCTCCATTCCCATATTTCATTATCCATCATAGGATCACATCACATATCATAAAAAGGATCATATATAGAGAAAAAAGAACATAAAAACAACAAACACAATCAATAGTTCTACTTCTCCCTAAAAAAAGCATTTAGACATTATATGGAAAAGAGCTCCCACATCCCCCAACACATGGAATTCAGCCTTTATAAATAATAAAAACTCATGAACCAAAGAATTTATCTTTATAAAAAAATTAGTTTTATTCCATATTGATTTAACCAATTAAATTATAAAAAGTTCTGACTATAAGATGCCTAAGGAATTATCTATAAAGAGATATCAAATTATTTTAACATGCTCTCTAGTATAAAATTAGTTTCATCAAAATGTGAGAAGAAAAATTCTCCAAAAAGATGAATTTTTATTATTTTACTAATATATAATCATTAAAAATTAAAGTAACTTACGAAATTACATAAAAACATGGAATAACATTATCAATTAAACATGCATAATTGCATCAATTTGAATATCATCACATTATACGAAACTTCAAATTTGTTAAACACACACATTTAATATTTTATCCAACCAATTAATTCAATATTTATGTTATCTAGCAATTTCATCAATTTGAACATGCTAAACCAGGAAAATAAACTTTCTATAAAATCCATTGTATAGATAGAACAGTCTCTATAAAATCAAGAGGAAACCATTATCATAGTGGAAATTAGCAACATTTGATTGATAAATATATACTAAGTTAATCTTTAATCCTATTTAATATTTTTTAGATCAATTAAACCTCGATATACATGGTTAAAACATGGTAAATGTATGATTTTACACTAATAAATAGAAGAATAAATGAATCAAATACCTAAAAAGAGTCAATATTCATCATATAAGAATTAATTAATGTTATGGATCTTTGATCACCCTTCCCACAAAAAAACTGCATCGCTCCAAGGAAGTTGTGCCATAATAGTTCCTAAAAACAATAAAGAAAACTCCATTAGAATGAAGCAGCTCCAATTACATAACATGGAAATAATAAATGAGAGGAAATCATATATAACCAAGAATAAACCATGAGAAAAGAGAGGTAGAACATACCTCTGATTATTGTGGATTAAACATAAGAATACGAGATCAATCCCTATCATTATGGGCTTCAAAGTATTATAAAAACTACCCTTTAGTGCCTAGGGATCGTGAGAATAAAGTGGTGGAAAATGGCGTTTAAATGGACCTTAGGTATTTATAGCCAACTAAATATTAGAATACAATGAAAAAACCCATTATACCACACTATAAAAGTTCCATACACATGATAAACTACAATGTAGTGTAAGGGACCATACTATATACCCCTGGTCAAAGTGCATTTTATATCCAAGGTGTAGATCCAAAAATGGGGATATAAGGCTATGGTGAAGCCCAAATCACTATGCCATATGACCTAAAAACATGAGTGGTGGCTATGGAACAACCCATGTTATAGGGGCGATGAAATTGAAAAATCTGAAAAATTCCACCTAGGGTCCTTTACGCCATAGTCATCCACTCCATGACATAAGGCTTAGCTACGCTATATTGTAGCTTGACCTCCATATCACAACCATTTTATTTTTGGAATTGGATCCAAATATTCTCCTAAGCTCCCCTACACTTAAACATACTGACCACACTACTGAAGCCTAGATTACAACACAACCCTTATCTTGATGCCACATCCTTTCCTTAAGTGGAAGTGGAATCCCTTTTCCCCATTTACCATCTAAACTCTTTGGGACATACTTTGAGTACCTAAAAAACCCAAAACACACCAATTAAAGGGCCACTTGGGTCTAGGACCTTACATATTTTTGAAACAATTATGCATTTTCAATGTTAAACTATAGTAATTTCATTTGTAAAAAAATTATATTTTTCAAAAGTTTTAAAAAATTAATTTTCCATGTTGCCGCAATTTATTCTTTTACACCAAATAAGAAATAATGTTATAAAAATACTTTTATTATTCCACCAAAATTTTTCTCTTTATAACTAAAATCTTTATTTATTTGGATTTTTTTTAAATCACTCCTCAATATTCTTATGAATTCTATTTTTTAGGTGATTGAGTTTTTGATATAATCCATTTACATGGTTGATGTCAGTTTTAGTGATTCCATCTTGATATGTTCTGAAACCCGATTCTCCTTCCATGGATTATTTATTATGTTAGGAATGAAACCAATTTTATTTCCCATGTGTTTTCATGATATTTTGAATTATTTATGTATAATGGAACTCATATATGGGTATGCAGATGTCTGTGGTCCTATATCACCCTTCAATTCATTACTTAAGGATTTATATGTCATTGAAAAAGGATTTTAAGCATTGACATTTTTTATAACATGAAGCACAATTTTTTTTCATAATATAAAGCCTAATCATTTTGTTTGTTCACAACATAAAGAATGATTTTTTTTTGTTTACAACATAAATCATGGTAATTTTTTTGTTCACAATATAAATCATGTCTATTTTGGTTTTTTACAATAAAGATCATTGATATTTCTGTTGTTCATAAAATGAAGCATGGAAATTTTGTTTGTTCACAATGTTATAATTTCCCAATACTTATGTTTTTACCAATATTCCTTACTATGCTATATTTGAATGGAATTATACATTTACATCCATATAACTATTATTATGATCCATGGGTCATGTTTATTTTATCATTTTTCCACACTCTTACACCATGATATATGTTTCATATTTTTTTTATTGCATGTTTTTCAATCATGGCTTAACAAGATGACATGTTGATAATTCTTACCTCATCGAAGACTCAAACTCACCCATTTTTTATTTTTTCTTTCCCTACGTTATAATGATGATTATAACCTAGGAGATGTAAAGAAGTGGATTTAGTGTGGTTAAAATATAGAGAAATTTCAGAATGTGTTGTAAAATAAGATGTTTATATTTATATTCTACAATACACTAAACCTTTAGGTCCTTATTTTTTGTGACTATTAATGAGATGTATTAATTAATCCATGGAGTCACTATATTATTTACATATTATTAGCTCGGTTCTCTATAGTTAACATAAATTATCTTTGTATAAATTTTCTATTACAAGTTTTGAAATATTATAGTGATTAATTATTTTTAATGAGTCTCTTTATTGAATAAAATTTAGAACTAGGCAATAATAAATTTTTTTTATGGAATATGAAAATTTACCCTTCTCTACTTGATATTATTTTTCAGGTTTCGTATTTATCTATGAAATTACAATGTATAAGAATAACTTTAAATTGTGAGGATATCTATAGTGGGTGTCCTCTTTCCTCAATGGAATTTTTTATTTTAAAAAGTAACATATGGTTCATTTTTCTTTAATACTAGTGGTGATGAAAGACCACCACTAATTTCAATGGGTTGTTCATCCAAGTGAAACCAAGATATACTATGATCCTAAATATCAATATTAGTATCTTATAATTAAGAGGGATATTATTGATTATGTTTCTAACCAACTAAATTTTCTTCATGTGAAGGCCAAGCATCAGAATCCTGAAGGTATTATTCCACCCTTATATATTCCCTCATGAAGGTGGGAAGAGGTGTGAATAGATTTTTTCATTGGATTACCTAAAACCCCTTATGAAGGAAATGTTAGTTTTTTGACCATGAATAGGATGACGACTTCATCTCCCTTTTTCACTCTTAAAGAACATTTGAATGTTAAATATCCTGAAAGGTTATACCTGTAAGAGAATGTGAAGCTATAAGTTTTTCCATTAGAAATTGTTTTGGAGAGAGATCATTATTTTTTATAGATATATTACCAAAAAGTAATATAAAGTAAATTATGTTTTGGACATATCATTTTATATTATAGGTATATAATTTATCGCATGACATATGGAAAACAATGCAAATCATATTCCTTGTTAAGGGAATAATTTAAAGAAAGGATCTGTAAAAATCATGAAACTTCCATGTCAGTCGTAATATAAAATTGATCCATGTTGTATAGTAGTGTTGAGAGAAGAATCATATTTTATGATTCATACAAACACTCTATTATTAATGGTTGTCAAACATTATTTTGTTAAAGTATAAGAATCTTCCACTAATAAATATCATATATTACAATGTTTCCCATGATTAAATGTTGTGGAGAATAGATGGATTAAGGTTACAAGTATTTTTATCATATGTCATTTACTTATATGTTTCATAATGTTTAGATTCTTGGGGAGTGTCCCTAAGGTCTATATAAGGATAAAAAATCCATTTTAATGGTGTTTTATGTCAAATCGTACCTCTTAAAATTTCTCTCTAGCATAAATCTCTCATCATTCATATTTTTCTACATGAGGATCTAGAATACCATGGTTTTGAGAAGGATCCAGTTGGGATAATGGACCCCATACCAAATTCTTAGAACTTTAAATTAATCCACCATAATATGAAAGACCCAAAAAAAACATAATCTTATAGAATTATCTTCTATCATGTTCATAGTGAACCAAAATAAATGATGATTTTTCACCTTACCCACTGCACTATGTCAAACCTTTCACACAGTCCATTAAACTCACAGATCACTCAATATGAAAAGTAAACAAGAAATAAATTAGGGTGCACAAAGTTTTATGTAGTTTATAATTTATGTCCTAAATCAATTTGAGAAAAATGCCAAGATTTTCATTACACAAAATATACAAGGATTAAAATTCTCAATTTATAATTTAAAATACCTTAATACTTTAAAATCTGAGTCTCCATCACAATGTGTGGATGGTACCACCCCAAATTTATAGTGGGATTGAGTTATTCTACTACTAACTCTAGCCTATGAATTTCACGAGAATTTATACATTGACCATAAGTGATTGCTAATATACTATTTATTTCCTCAGCATAACCGACACCATATGATATAGAACTTTATACTTCGTCATTTCATGAAAATCCTATTCAGATGATGTCAATGTTTGTTTCATGACACCCTTCTGGTGAACTGATAATCTTAAACACAATCCATCAGATGACCCTCTTTCAATCAACCTATATTCTATTGGAATTTATACTTTTGTTGTACATATATCTAAGACTGATCCTATATTATTGTTTTCTATCCTACCGATTGAATGAAAAAAATTGAAACTAGATTCACATTTTTAACAATAACCCACTTGATAACTATTTTAAGTAAACTCTAGAAACCCTCTAACACTTATGAAAAGTTTGAGCATTATTCCTCCCTTAAATAACTTGAATTGTAATCCTTCCATTGACTTTACCATAGTATAACTTAGACATAATTTTTCCTCATACTTTCTTTGACTAGTTCCTTTATGAACATATCAACAATATTTTATCTTCCAACCAACTTCCATAAATATAATAATTTTTATTCTAGAAATTTATGTATAAATTTATATTCATGTCAATGTGTTTTTTTCTTTAATTGAAATATTATACTCTATACTAGGGGAATAAAAATCAGACTATAGTAGTGAATTACTCCCTCCACTTGACATATTTTGAGTTCCTTTGGTAATTTCATTAACAAAATAAATTTAATTTGTACTTTTTTATAGGAAAAATAATTATTATTTTCAATTTGGACATTCAATTCACCACCATACCTCCATAGATAAGAAAAAACCCATTGTTATATTATAGATATCTTAATATTAATAAAAGTATGCACTTAAAACCCTCTAAAATGGAGAATATTATCTAAATCAGAATGATGTTTCCTATGATCTATTTAGGAACTAGATGATCCATTTAAAATCTTCTTAGTGTTGCATTCCTGGAATTGACATAAACTAGACATAAATCCCACCAAAAAGTAAATATATTGATGAATATAAATAATCAAATACATCAAAATTTTGATCTACGATGCAAATTTATTTTTTCCATGAACCAAATCGCATCTTCATACATGGATAATTTGATGTTTCTCACCAATGGAGTTGAGATAGTCTTACATTTTTTCAACATGAATCTCTAGATTATCATCCAGATGTAGTCCCTTTGAGATATCATTAATGTTACAACCTTTATATCTCTCTCAATTATCATTCCTAATATCTTATTGTATTTTATAATAACTTTCATTTTAGATCCTTAAAAAAATCACACTTAATATCTTGTATTCCGGTATGTTTGAAACAAAAAAGCAACATTTCATCCAAATAAAGAAGAATATTTATGTATCTTCCATAATCCCATGCCTTCTGGTAAAATAGTGGTCTATATTAATCCTTATAAATCTTTCTTCAACCATGAATCCATTAAATTTCTTGTTCCATTTTCTAGAAACCTACTTCAATATATACAAAAATTTCTTTAGTCCACCGACTGGAATTCCATTATAATTATTCTCAAAACCTTTTTGTTTATTAATTTAAATCTTTTCCCATAAGACTCCATGAATTAAGGTTGTTTTGAAATCTATTTTATCAAGAGTTAGATCATCAAAATCTTTGATGATTAGAATCATTTAGATGGTAGGATTCTTAACTACTGATGAGAAAATTCACAGGTAATCAATTACTTATTTATATTATAAACCCTTCACCACTAGTAATGAATTATATCTTTTTCGCATGTTAGCATATTTTAAAAATAAAATACCCTTATGTTATAAAATATTATTTTTCCCATGGTTACTATATCAGCTTCCAAGTTCCATTAGTATCAACGTAATCTATTTCTTTCTTCATTTCAAAATAATACTATTTATATTCACTAAGAAGAGCCAGTTATTTTGGGATCTTGGGATCTATTACATATATTAGAATAAATAAATTCATATAATAACTAAACCTTTTTACTATCCTGATTACTTTGGAAGATGTCCCCAACTGAACTTTCTACTATGATCATTATGAAATTATATTTTTCAGTGCTTTATCTTCTACAATAATACCTTATAATTTCCTAACTTTTGTAGATTTACCTTGGATATAATATGTTTTAGAGCATTCTGACATGTCTCCCACTGGTCTCACTTCAAAACAATCTATTGTAACTTATGAACTCCCCCAAAAAATTTACCTTCTAGTATCTCTATTCCAATAAAATTTAACTTTTGTAGTTGATTTCTTGTTCTCAACTTCCAACTCATCCAAGTTCTAGTCCTTATATATGACATTATCCTGGAATAGAACATCGAAACTCTAGATTATATTCTACTGAACATCATACCATAACCAAAATCTAAATTATTAATTGAGATAACACATAAGGAAACAATCTTTGAAAATTTACCCCTAGATATCTCTATCCTTTGTCTCAACATGAGCATAGAAAAGACTGTCAAAGATTCTAAGGTAGAGAACTTCTGGTTGTTTACTGGACAATTTATTTTTTGAAGGATCCTACAAAAATATTGATGAAAGAATTTTATTGAGTAAATAATATACTATGCTAACAAACTCAGACCAAATTTCCGTGGGAATACCCATGTGAAACAACATTCTCCAAGATTTCTCTAATAATGCACAATTGATTATTTCTACTACATCATTCTACTTTGGTGATATGTAAATTTTCTTCTATATCCCAATACATTTATTTCAACAGATTTTTTGGAAGTTTCTACCATTGTAATCAGTTAAATTTTCATATCTTAGGAATTTCAACTTTAAACCAGACTCCCTATCCATCTTGGATTTCCACTAAACAAAGGCATTGAACACATCAGATTTTTTCTTAAGGATATAAATTAAAAAATTCCTTATTTCATCATCAATGAATGTGAAAAAATAAATTTAACCACCAAGGGACTTAATTGGGGTTGGTCTCTACACATTAAAGTGAAATATTTATAACTTTGGGATCCTTGGATTCTAACCACTAAAGTTGAATTACACTCTCTTGTTATTCCAAAGCACACAACACTCACAAAATCTAATATCAGTATGATAAAGATTAAATATGCCTTTAACCATTATAATTTTCATATTTTTCTCATTAATATGAACAATACTATAATTCCATAACTCCATATATACATAATTTATTATTTTATAAATTGAGGCTCCATATGAACTTCTAGCAAGATAATGTGTTCCATCTTTAACTCCACACACCACCATTATGGAATCTCTAGTCACTTTCTAAATTGAATTATTCTATCTTATTCCAAATACTACATCATCATGTATACTAATGGAAATTTGGGTCATCAATAGTCTATGGATATGTTTGAATTATATGTGTCTCAATAATATTTTTTTCTTCATCTGAATGTTAATTTTTTTTCCACTATTTTTATATATTTATCATCTACTAAATTTACTTTTACAATTTTTATTGGATACATAGTTGACCCTAAATCCCTACTATATTATTAATAGAAACAATCCACTAAAAATAACAATCAATGATTCCACCAAAATATTGAAACTTAATAGCAAGGTGATACCTCCTTTAGTTTCACTCATAGAATTTGTACTTCTAGAATATGTTCTAATGGTTAATTATTTAGGACTTATTAAATCCTCATTGATATTTCCATGTTTCCCATATTTTTATTATAACAATACTTCTATTTATTACACATTTAAATATGATTTATTAAATAAACTTTCACTTAATACAACCCAAAATATCAAGAGGTATAGTGTCTTTCGGGATTAGGAACATTACATGACAACTTAAGACATAAAAATACAACATCTTTATTGAAAACTTATTTTACATGATCACACCATTCCTTCATACTTATCATTGTATGGGATAACTTTAGGACATACATAAGAAAGGGGTGAGCTATAAAGCCCAGTAAGGGAGTAAACAAGGAATAAAATGAATAATACAATTCATGTTAGGCAATAGGCATATAAATGAATCACAAGAGAAACATGAATGTAAAGGCATGATATAATATGATTATCATAACATGGAAATGTAGCAACAACATTTAACATGATATTAGCATGATCCAAGGCTCATTATACATAGAGAATGAGTAAACCCCAGTTGAACTTCAATTATCATGATTAAAAACTCATTTAACTTGAATTAGCATGAGTAAACTCTCATTACACTTGATGTATCATGATACTAATAATCACCCAATTCTTTGGAGCCCTATCATGGTGCACCCTTCTTAATCATTTCATTTCATGCATAAGTGTTTCACATGGATCATATAACATGGATTAATTAAACATCCTCATTTATTCCATGATAAAGGAATGTGGAATTAATACATGAAAATATAAAATAAATAAGTAAATGTGCATAAAGGTGAATACCCTTTATATAGAAATGGGTATGGTATTCACTACACAATGACTTTGGCTTCGAAAATTGTGATGCAATTTTGGCAGCAAAACGGCATGAGATAAGAATTCATAAAAATGGTTGATGGTAGAGAAAGGGGTGTCTCATAAAATTTACATGAAATGTACAGTAAGGGGGTAATATTGATATATTTATTGACATATGTAATGTAATTTAGATTCATAATATAAAATAATTACTTAAATGTAGCTGAGAAGAGAGAAATTCATTAAAGAATTTCGTCATGGTAAAGGTTGTACTTGGAAGGAATTAATGAGAGATAAAGTGGTATCTCATCATTAAAACATAAGGAGGGAATTATGGGCTAGGGGAAAAATCATACCCCAACATTTTTAATTGAATAAATGGTATAACAATATAATGAAATTAAAAAAAATGAGAATAGAAGAAATCTTTTACTTGGAAGCATGATCCAAAGGCTTGAGAGAGGCTTCTTGGGAACTTGGGGTGCCTTGTTAGGATTCTAGAGCGATAAGTTAAGGGGTTGGGTGAGATCCAAATGGTTTTATGGAAGAGGAATGAGGTATTAAGTGGGTTTATAGAGGAAAGAAGAAGGAATTCTTTATTATTTAGGTTTTGGACACCACACATTAAACTAATCAAAACTACAAACAATCCCTTGGTTATTGGCCATGGTTTTTCCAAAGGGGAGTGGAAAAATTATTTTATAAGGCCAATGGATGAACTTTTTAAAATATTAGGCTTTATTATGTGGAGGTGAGTTACACTCTCAAGGAAAACATTTTAAAATGATAAAATGTTTCATAAGTCTTGGAGGGTCCACTAAGGCTTTGTAAAATTAATAAAACAAACATAAAATAACATTATTTTAAAGGTAAAACATATATTGGCCGAAAATACCATTTATAGTATTTTATTACATCACTATTTTGTCATTATGATGTCATAAAACACATTATATATTTAAACAGTATTTAATTCTTACCCAAAAATTCTATTGTCTCAAAAAATAATGAAAAATTCACCATTGAATATTTTTGACGTCTTGATTCCAAAATAAATATTTAGTTTATCTAACTAATTTACTAAATATGTTAATTTTTACTTTAAAAAGCCGATATTTATCAGAAATTCATGGGTTTGACTAAAATAACTTTAAAACCTTAATAAAAATTACAATTATATTCATAAAAATTATACAATCATTTATATTTAAAAAAAAGTAATTTAGTAATAATAATTTATTAAAATATTATTTAATTAAAAAAATACATTAATTCATCAAAATACATATCTCAATTGAATTTAAATAATAACTAAAAATAATATTTGTGCTTTAAAACCCATTTACAATGTAACAATAACAAAATGAATGTATATTATTTTTTATATAAACAAAAGAATTCACATAATCATAGTTCTAGGGTCTTGTTACAGAACCCATTATAACACCCGTATAAGACGTAAGGGTAAGGTGTGTGATGGTAACCGACTCTTGGGGTGTCTTAGATAACATCTTTCAAGTGGTATTCTCTATTAACTTCCACTTCTCTTGTAGGTAGTTAAATTAAATATTAATGTGTTGAATCTCGGATTGGGCTTGGTCAATAGAAAATCCCATTGATGCCACCTCCTTTCCGAGCTCCAATAAATGGGCCTCTTTTGGAGAAATTCTACTGGACGAGCCATCACTTCCTTTGTTTGAGTAAATTGGATTTGTTAAAGCCCTATATTTGTACTAATCATGTGATAACTGTTAAATGGATATATCAAAAATGCTAACAATTCATAACAGTATTTTGAAATACAAAAACATAAAACCAAAGAAGTTCCTATTTTATATAACCAATTTACATAATAAGAAATTTAATTTTATTAAGAGCTATTTTCATTAATAATAGTTTGGGTCTTTACAATCTTCTCCCTAAATAAATTTTACCCACAAAATTTCCTTTTCCAACACTAAAATAGATGAGGGTAACTCTACTTGATCACTTAATCGAATTCAAAAATTGCTTCTTCAAACTTGTGGTTTCTCCACAACATCTTGATGAGGGGAACTGTCTTATTTCATAGAACGTTTTTCCTACAATATAAGATCTTCACCAGCTTCTCTTTATAGGAGAGGTAATTCTCTAATGGAACAACCTCTAGATTGAGTACATGAAATGGTTCAGGTATGTAATACCTCAAGAGTGATACATGGAATACATCATGTACTTGAGATAGGTTTGGTGGGAGTGCTAGTTTATAAGACACTACTCCACTACAATCAAGGATCTCAAATGGGCCGATGTACCTTGGACTAAGATTTAAATTCTTCCCCAATATCATAACTATCTTCCATGGTGATATACGAAGGAATACCATGTCTCCAACATAAAAATCTAGGTCTTGATGATGATTATCATCATAGCTCTTTTTTCAACTCTCAGCAGCTTTAACGTGCTGTTGGATAATCTTAACCTTCTCCACCATTTCTTCAACCATTTATGGACCTAAGAGTTTTCACTCCCAATATTCATCCCAAAATTCTAGTGTTCTTCACATCTTCTAATAAAGGGCTTCATAAGTATCCATTTGGATGCTTGAGTGGAAACTGTTATTCTAAGAGAACACAACTAGAGGAAGATGTTGATCCCATACTCCTTTGAAGTCCATTGAGAATTCTCTCAACATGGCCTCAAGTGTTCGGATAGTCCACTTAGATTGGACATCAGTTTGAGGATGACAAGCCATCCTGAAGTTCATCTCAGTATTCTGAGCATGTTAAAGACTCTTCCAGAACTTAGGGGTGAATGTTGGATCTCGATAAGATAAAATAGATAGTGGTACTCCATGCATCATTACCACTTCTCTGATATATATCCATGCCAGTTGATCCAATGACAATTCCTCTCAAATTTCAAAGAAATGTGAAGTCTTTGTAAGATGATCCATAGAAACCCAGATAGCATTGTTTACTTTGGTTGTATTTATAAGTCTGATGAAAAATTCTATGGTGATGTTCTCCCATTTCCATATTGGTATAGGTAATGGTTGCATCATCCCCTTGTAATTTTTCCTATCATCCTTCAGTTAATGACATACCATTAACTTTGATGTATACTCAGATATCTCTTTCTTCATGTTATACAACCTATAATGATTTTCAAGATCTCAATACATCTTTTTGTTTCTTAGGTGAATAGAAAATTTTGAACTATGTGCATCATCCAAAAGTTCATTCTTTAACTCTAGATTTGATGGAACACATAGTATTATCCCAAATCTCAAAATTCGTTCTTCATTAACATTGAACTCTGAGGATTTCCCTTTTCTGATAGTTTCCAATTTCTTCTAAATTCCCACATAATCCTTTTGAGCATCCTTGACCTTTCCAAAAGATTCGGTTGAGCAATCATTTATGAAAGGACTGATGATGTTGCATTCTTTTTGATTCCCATGTCCATATTAATGAAATATAAGAAAATTGGATCCTTTCCAATTACTATCAATTATAGAATCACAAGGTCCTTTCTACTTAGAGCATCCTCCACCTTGTTTGATTTCCCAGGGTGGTAATGGATTGAGCAGTCATAGTCTTTTATCAGCTCTAACCATCTTCAATGGCGCATGTTTAAATCTTTCTCTGTGAATATAGACTTGAGGATTTTATGATCCATATATATTTCTCACTTCTACCCAAATAGATAATGTCTCCAAAATTTTAATGCGAAGATTACTACATCTAACTAAAGATCATGTGGTGGATATTTTTTATCATGGGCATTCAATTTTCTTGAAGCATAGATAATGAATTTGTCATTTTTCATCAACACATATCCTAGAAACTTCTTCAAAGCATCACTAAATACAAAAAAAATTGCTCCACTTGTGGTTAATGTGTGCACGAGTGTAGTGATAATCCCTCTTCTCACCTCCTTGATGCTATCTTCGTATTCATCACTCTAAGAAAACTTTACTCCCTTACGAGTTAGCTTGGTAAGAGGGTTGGACAATCATGAGAAATTTATTATAAATCTACAATAATATCCAGCTAACCCCAAGAAGCTATGGATATTCATTACCTATGTTGGCCTCATCCATCCCTCAATTGTAGATATCTTGGAGGGATCCACAATATCCCATTACATGTGATGATATGACCCAATAATCAGACCTACTTCAACCAGAATTCACAGTTGTTGTACTTTCCATAGAGCTTATCCTTTCTCAAGGTCTCTAGTACAGTTCTTAGATTTTCCTCATGCTCCTCCTTGGTTTTGGAGTATATTAGAATATCATATATAAATACTACCACAAATTTGACAAGTTAATCTTTAAATACCCTATTAATAAAGTCCATGAAGATTTCTTGAGCATTAGTGAGTCTAAAAGGCATTAATATGAATTCTTAGTGCCCATATCATGTATAGAAAGCAGTCTTGGGGATATCCTCCTTTTCACCCTTACATGATAATATCTTGTCCACAGATCCACCTTGCAGAAGTATTGAGCTCCACGTAGCTGATCGAACAAGTCATCAAATCTTGGTAGTAGAAACTTGTTATTTTTAATGTTTTTAAGCACATGAAAATCAATGCAAAGGCACATTTACCCAACATTCCTCTTGATGAAGAGGACTGGTGCACCCCATGGTGAAACACTTGGGCATATAAACCCTTTATCCAGATTCTCCTATAGTTATTTCTTCAGCTCCTCAAGCTCCACAATAGCCATTCTATATGAACTATTGGATATTGGCAATTCCCCAGGTATACGATCAATTGAGAATTCAACATATATTCTAGAAGGAAGAACATAAAATTCCTTAGGAAACACTTAGAAAAATTCCCTTACAATATGCATATCTTCAAGGATAGTTTCTCTTATAGACTCAATCATTTTAGTAGGATATGCATGTTCATAGGGTAGTAATATCCACACATGAGATGATAGTGCTAATGAAGATTCATCCTGCTCCTTGCACTTTTACACAATCGGGGGTGGATTCACCATATGGAGAGTGATTTCCCTCCCATGTCAATTTATGTTGTCTCTATATAGAGAAATCAAATCCATGCTATTAATTTCATCAATTTCTACTATAGGGAGTATAATGAGGTTTGCTGGGAAGTTCAATCCAAAAATTACGACAAGGGAGGAGTTATATTCATGTGATGCAATGATTAACCCATTTTCCATTCTCAACCAAATATTTACTTCCATGATTTGTGGTAGTGTTGGGATTGTTATAATAAATTTTTGGGATATAAAATAATTTTTAGAACTAGAATAAAAAAGTATGTTCACTATTCTTGAATGAATAACTAGCATACTTGTCACAACTTCATTGTTGGGGTTTTCTTCAGTAGTGGTGATGGAAAAATCAATCCATTTCTCACTTGGAGGTTGTTGGTTGCCTCAAAAAACCCTTTTATTATGGAACTAAATTGTAAAGTGTCTTGGTTATTTGCATTTGATACAATGAACAATGCGTTGAGGTTCATACGGAACATTCCTCTCCTCTGTCGTAATCGCTAGTTTTTCTTGTCGGAAGTTAATAGCCAGATCCCTTCTCTTCCACACCTAAAGCATTTCCCCATCCCCTTAAAACAATTTATGAGGTGCTTCTTTTCACACCTTTGGCAAGTGGGGAGCTGGAATTTCTTAGCACCATTTGATTTATCCATCGGACCACTAGAATTAAAGTCTTCTTTCTTCTTCTTATCCACATGATACCCCTAAGATTTGGCGATCTACATTTCAACTTTGAGGAAACATCAGCAAATTTCCTCACAGCTTTCGAATTCATGGATTTCTAGGGATTTCCGTAGAATAGGTTTTAGCCCACCAAAGAAGCAGTCAACCTTACATTCAAGGGTAACGAAAAATCCATAGGCATATCATGTAATCCTTGTGAAGTTTTCTCTGTACGCTCTGATGGATTCATCACCCTTTTGGTTGAGGGAAAGGAAGTATATTTTCTATGTTAAGCCAGAGGGTGCGAGGAAAATATTTATCAAAAAACATTTTTTGGAAATCCTTCCATTCCAACATCTCGATCTCCTCATCAAGATTCCTATTTTGGATCAATATCCACCATTGATCAGATTCACCCTCCATATGATAAGCACACAAAAGTACATTCTCTTGTTTAGAACATTTCAGGATTGAGAAGATATTCTAAATGGAATTGATCTATTATTCAACGATTGAGGGATCATATGATCCATTAGAAGTAGTAGGCCTTTGTCTCATGAATCTCTCGATTGTGGATTGTTATTTCTTGGGGGGGGGGGTTAAACATTCCTCTTGACCCATGTTTCTATTCAAAACATGAGTTATCTAAGAGAGTATCATGACAGAGTTTTCAATTCCTGATCCCATAAAATTGGGAATCTCATTAGAAAAGTCATCACATTGATCTTCACATTTCTTGTTAGCCTGAGTCCTCCTATTACCCTCCATTTTCTAGAATAAAAGGAAACATATGGGTAAAACTTAAAAGGGAATCCAATGAAAAAAATAGATAACTAATAAATTACATTTATTTCCTTAACTTATCTATGTTACCCATAATCTAATTCCCAACATATATTCTTAGGGGAATTTTGTTTAATTCCTTTAATACTGGTTTGTACTAAGAATATAAATTTACTAAAGAATATCCCTTGGGAGTTTCATAAACAAGAGTGTATCAAGGTCTATTTTCATGCACCAATTCCCATTTGAGTCTAGATCAAAGTGGTGTTTTCAGGTTTTACCCCTAGATACATTTGTTCCCGAGCCGCCTCAACCTGATTGTATTTAGACAAGGATGTATTTTCTTGATAAACCACATACTCAATACTCAACAACTTTAAAGGATTTTTTTATTATACTTAGTCTTATCCTTAAGTCTTTCAATAGGGGTTTCTAATCCTAAACCCAAAAATAACTAAACCTATCCTCTGATACCAACTATAACAACCCCGTTATTTATTACACATTTAAATATGCTTTATTACATAAACATTCACTTAATACAACCTCGAATATTGAAAGGTATAGTGTATTTGGGGTTAGGAACATTACATGACAACTTAAGACCTTAAAATACAACATCTTTATTAAAAAATTCTTTTACATGACCTCAACATTCCTTCATACTTAGCATTTCATGGGATAACCTAAGGACATACATAAGAAAAAGTTGAGCTATTATGCCCAGGAATAGAGTAAACAAGTCATAACTTGGAGAATACAATACATGTTAGGAAATAGGTATATCAATGGAGCATAATAGAAACATGAACATCAACTCATGATATATCATTATTATCATAACATGGAAATGTGGCAACACCATTTAACATGATATTATCATGATCCAAGGCTCATTGCACACGAAGCATGAGTAAACCCTCACTGAAATTGAATTAGAATGATTAAACCCTCATTTTAATTGAATTATATTTGGTAAACACTCATTTCACTTTATGTATCATGATACTAATCATTACCCAATGCATTGGAGAACTACCAGGTCTCACCCTTCTTAATCATTTCATTTCATGCATAAGTTTTCCACACTGATCATATAACATGGATTCATTAAAAATCATCATTTATTTCATGATAAATTAATATGTAATTCATACATGAAACATTATAATAAATTATTAAATGTGAATAATGGTGAATACCCTTGATGGAGAAATGGGCATTGTATTCACTATGCAATGACTTTGGCTTGGAAAATCACAATGCAATTTTGGCAGCATAACGTCATGACATAAGAATTCATAAAAATGGTTGATGAGAGAGAAATGGGTGTCTCGTCATATTTACATGAAATGTAAAGTACGGAAGTAATATAGATAAATTTACCAACATATGTAATTGAATTTAGATTCATAATAAAAAATAATTTATTGAATGTAAATGAGAAGATAGAAATTCCAAATGGAATTTCAACATGGTAACAGGTGTAAATGGGTGGCAATAATGAGAGATAAATATTTATCTCATCATTAAAACCTATGGATGGAATTATGCGGGAGGTTCTAAATCATACCCCAACATTTTTAATTGAAAAAAATAGTGTAACAACATAACGAAATTTGGGAAAAATGAGAAAGGAAGAAATACCTTACATAGAAGTGTGGTCCATAGGCTTGGGAGAGGCTTCTTGGGGGCTTGGGTACCTTCGGGGGATTATAGAGAGAGGGGGGAAAGGGTTGGTTGAGCTTGAAATGGGTTGAGTGGAGAGGAATGGAGTATTTAGTGGGTATATATAGGAAAATAGAGGGAATTCATTATTATTTAGGTTTTGGACACCACACATTAAACTAGTCAAAACCACATATGATCCCATGTTATTTTCCTACGGTTTTTTCCCAAGGGAAGTGGAAAAAATTATTTTATAAGTCCAATGGAAGAACGTATTAAAATATTAGGCTTGATTATGTGGAGGTGAGTCACACTCTCAAGGAAATCATTCTAAAATGTTAAAATGTTTTATAAGTCTTGGAGGGTCCACTAAGGCTTTTTAAACTAAATCAAAAAATCAAAAAATCAAATTATTTTGAAGTTAAAACATATAATGGCTGAAAATTCCATTAAAAGTATTTTATTATATCACTATTGGGTCATTATTATGTCATAAAACACATTATATATTTAAACAGTATTTAATTTTTACCCAAAAATTCAATTGTCTCTGGAAATTATGAAAAATTCATTATTGTATAATTTTGAATTCTTGATTCCAAAAATAAAACTCATTTTATATGAATAATTTTATAAATATTTTAATTTTGACTTTTAAAATAAAAACCAAAATTTATCGAAAATTAATGGATTTTGACAAAAACAGATTTCAAACCTCAATAAAAATTACAATTGTATTTATAAAAATAATATAATAATTAATATTTAATAAAAGGTATTTTAGTAATAATATTTTATTAAAATATTATTTAATTCGAAAATCCACTAATTCATCAAAATATATTTCTTAATTGAATTTGAATATTAACTAAAAATCCTATTTGTGCATTAAAAACCATTTACAAATTTGTAATAATAAAATGAATGTTTATTATTTATTGTATAAAAAAATAATGTACATAATCACAATTCAAGGATATTGTTACATAACCCCTTATAACACCTGTATAAGACCTAAGGGTAAGGTGTGTGATGGTAATAGACTCTTTGGGTAGCTTAGATAACATCGCTCGAGTAGTAATCTCTTTTAACTTCCACTTCTCCTATAGGCAGTTCTGTTCAAGCTTAACATGTTGAAGATCCGCTTGGGATTGGTCAAGAGCGAAGCCCAGTGACACAAACTCCTTTTTGTGCTCCAAAAAAATGGGCTTTTTGTGGAGAAATTATACTGGATAAGGCCATCAATTCCATTATTTGAGTAAATTGGATATGTTAAATCCCTATATTTATACTAATAATGTGATCACTGTTCAATAGATATATTTGCAATGGTAACGATTCTTAATGGTATTTTGAAATCCAAAAACATAAAAACAAGGAGGTGCATATTTTATATAACCATTTTACATAATAATACAATTAATTAGATTAAGAATAATTTTATTAAATAAAAGTCTGGGTTGTTACATCTATCATGTTAGACCAGGGCATACCGGATTACCTTGTCTTATGTTTTGAGATATGTATTATGATTTCTTCTTATGAATTCTCTTATAACGTGAGTTACCTCCTCCTTTAGTATTAAAATTGTTACCACCTCCTATAGAGTTATTCACTAAGGATTAAATTTTGGATATCATCAAATACTAAGTCTATATTTCTAAAAGAATTTCTCACTACTATTAAAATTTCACCCCATTACTTTGGCCTTTATGAAAATAGTAAAACTACCCAAAAATCATCCTTTAATGTTACATTCACTTATTCCAGTTAGATATTGATCATTTTAAGACCATTCATATGATCTAATAATATCTTACCTTCCAATATCCTTATACCAAAATACCATCACATTTGGAACACCTTTTAAATTTCTATAGGTCTTTAGTATATTTTATCTAGGTCCTTCACCATCTCCTTTATTGTTTCATTCTCCTAGATATTAAAGGACATATTATAGGATAGTGAAATCCTCCATAAAACATGTGATTTCTTACATAACCTTTTCTATTTACATTTTTTCATAAAATATAGTTTGAATCTTGGTAATTTAATTTACAAGTCCTTTCAAATGAGATAATATTTCTTTTTCATCTTGAAGATATCAAATCCTAATTCATTAAACTTATCAACTCAAAACTGTCCTTATTCCAACATTATAGCTCTTATTAACATTAAACTCTAACTATAATGGAAATAATGTTAAAGGAAAGACTATGATAATCACTTGAGTTAACACTGTTCATGTTGAGAGTGAGAAGAAACCAAAATATCTAATACCACTTGTTAAGATAATGGAATCTATAATAACTCATAAAAAACAAAATTTAATCCAGAAGAATATGAAATGTGTAATGGAACATAATCCTTTGAAATTTTATTTTCTTATGATCTTAGTGTATCGAATGATAAGATGTTTTTTCACCCTAGTCACAAAACTATGTAAAACCTCTCATATAATGCATACCACTCAAAAATAACTCAAAATTTAGAGTAAAAAAATAATAAATAAGAAAACAAAAAGTATTACATGGTTCAGACTTTAAGTCCTACATCCATGGGAAATCAATTTCAAACAATTCATTACATAAACTATATAATGATTATAATCCTCAATCAGTAATTTATAATATCAGATTACCTAGAAAAATGAGTCACCATCATAGAGTATAAGTGGTCCCACTCCATCTTTATAGTGGTCCTAGAATTTTTAAATGACAACATCGACCCTTGACTTTCATGGGAGTCTATCCATTGAACACAAGTGACCACTGATACACTTCTGATTTCCTTATCGTAACTGACACCATTAAACAAAGAACATTTCACTTAATCCATTGCTTTAAATCCTATTCTAATGTTCTCAATATAAATTATGCTTTCCCTATTCTTGATAAAATGAACTGATTTCACACCATCCACCAAAAGAGACCCTTATGATCAACCTACAATCTACTAATATTTTTCTGCCACTAGTATCACATTTAAGTTGAAGCCTATCTTCCAATTTTCTTTCCTACAAGTTGAATGAAATAGAAGTTAAAACTAGATTAACTTTCATAAAAGGGACCAGGAATCAAGTGTTTTAGATCAACTCATTGATATATAATGAAGGTAATATTCTATTGGATGTTCCTAATGATCATCATAAATCACTGATAAAAAAAACAGTAGAAACAATATTCAGTGTAAGGTACAAATTATTCATTTTAAAAGGTTTTGGTTTTATATAACATGAAGATTTTCGAAAGTATTTTTTCAATGTCCTCCATTTATTTGGACAAGTGTATTTCAATCCTTAGAAACCCTTCAATAGTATTAGATCTTGACCATGCATCCTAATTAAAAAACCATTCTTGAAAAATGATATAATTAGATGTTGTGATAATATTAAATTTTATATTCCTAAAATTGATATAAAATTTTAATTGTGGCTGTATTTTTAATATGAAATATCCTAAATTTTCAAAAAACCATTCTTGAAGACATGTGATATCAGAGGGAACTACATAGATCAAATTTTTAGTTTTTGAAACATCATAACATATGACATAGAGAATCATTAAATATAATAATATTGATTCAATTTATTCCAAAATAAATTCCTTGTATCAGAGAAAGATGAATTTTATTTAAATAATAAATGAGGCTTCGACCCCAACCTTTAAAAAATTGATATGCATGAAAAAAATTATTTTTTCTTATTTTCAATCACCATTTTAATTATATAATTTATAATTTTTATATAAATTATAGAAAAACTAAATTTAGGATATTTATTTAATTTATCAAATTGTTATAAATGAATTAAATATAAAATATTTATAATTAATTATTAATTATTTATGAAAATTTTAATAAATAAATATCCACGATATTAAATGTTCTTGTTAAATATATTTTTAATTATTTAACATGAATTATAATTTGGATATAAATGGGTTTTCTAGAAATTATGAGAGGGATTTATAAAGTGTGTATATATTACAAAATAATTTCAAATAGAAAGAAGTTTATATTTAAAATTGTTAATTATTCACAATTATATAATTTGAATTTTTAAAAATAAAAGGGTTTTATTTGATAAAATATTTAAAACATACCAAAAGAAGTTTTGATAATTTATATGATTAAGGGTTAAATAATATTAAATATGTGATATTTAAATTATTTTGTTAATCCTAGTGGATCATGCATCCACCCTGAGAGGAGGTGAATCCGGAGTGTCCAAATTTTACAGACTACCTTCAACATAATATTTTTATTCCCTTAAGTTGATTGAACCTTTGTTATTAGTTAGGATATATGGATCTTTGATATGTTCCCTCAACACTTACTCCCACATGAAATTAAAATAATATGAATGAGTTAGCACACTAAGATTTTAAAAAAGTTTGGCCTTATTTTGGAAAAATTACTACTTAATGTGCTTGGGATTTATGATTCAAATATTGGTTTCTATTATCATAAATGTTATAATGGGGAAATTTATTATCCTTTTTCATATATCAAGATTCTATAAAAAATCTAAAACCATAATATTACAATTATGGTTGAGCTATCTCCAAAAAATATTATTCTACCTCCAAGTAGGAATGTGATGGTCTTTATATTAGATTCACCAATCCTAAGGTGTTATTAATGAACTTCATCATAAATAGAACCAATATTTTTAGATGAATTTATTCTATACTCAACATGCATGTAAAACTATCCTATATCTAGTAACGTAATTCCAAATCTCCCACTATTGCAATTCAACATCTGGTACATCTACAGGTCAATACTTGATGTTATTACACTTTCCACCCTTATATTCTTCTAAATTTGGAGAACTCAAATTACTTTATCAGGGCTATATGTTATGATATTCTAAAAATATTGACCAAAATGTACTTCTGATGAATGTAGTTTTACAACTCCCTCTCTTCAACTCTTTTTTACTTTCTCATCTTCTCCTCTTAATAATCATCAGAATTTTTTAAAATAGTGTTTCCCTTTATATTATGAAACTTTATCCTATAAATAAGGGAAATATATGAGATTGAATTAAAAACTCCTACTAACTCAATATCGTTTTGCAATTTATATCAATTATTCTGAAGATATCAAATTTTTAATTTGTTAAATTCTCCACAATACTCAGTTGAAGTATTCTTCAACTCACCCATAGATCTAAACATAAATCTTGAAATTCCATTTCTGAATACCTCACTTTGAACGTTTATCTAAGTATCATCAAAATGGTTTTGAATTATAATTAATTTAATATCCCTCAGTGTCTTTTTTCTAATGAAATTACATTAAATCCAACAATCTCTTTCCATTTATATCTTTACCTATACCTAATATTATACATCATTCATTACATCATACTTCCTATAACATAATTCCAATTCTTTTGATAGACTAAATCCATTACACCTTTACTATATTCAAACATCATCCATTAAGTTATTCTCTCAACCAAACTAATTTTTACCATTTTACTACTTGTAAATATTTATCCTCTATATTCATATGATTTTATCTTTCCATGCAATTTTACTTACACTAATCCTTTAATATTTAACTTCTTCAATAGATGGATTAGTCATTCGATCTTTTGATACACTGTATTTCAACCAAATTTATTTTCTAGTTTGACTACCTAAACTTGCAGTTCCTTCAACATCAACCTTAATTCATCCTCTTTTTGACCAAATTAATCATTTCATCACCTTTGATTGAATCAAAATTAGTCTTCTAACTATGTGATGTATTTATGATGAAGGAATAGTACAACATCGATTGGATTTCACCTTAGTAGTTTGGGCTTCGTAACATTACTCAGTTGAATGATTTTATAGAGGTATTTCAATTCATAATTTATAATACATATTCATGTGCTACTACTTCTACAAGTATATCACAAACTTAGACTACACTTTATTCTATTACCAAATTATTTAGAGGCAAATATCTATTCTCTATAAAAAATTGTGTAACTTCTAGTCAACTTACTATCTGAAATGGGCGCTCTTAAATATCTCATTTGTCTGGTACTTAAATATCCTACTTAAAATCTATTATAGAAAATACATATCATTCAATTATTTTATTTCAAATTAATAAAAGTTTAATAATCATTAGATGTGTAGGATACTTTCAGATAGATTGGTTTCTGTGAATGTAACCACATTCCATCAGCAGAACATGCTTCACTTCTCTTCATCACTCATAGTGGAAGAATTTATTCTTATCTTCTGATCAGATTATATAGTACTTTTCAATTTCGACTTACTATGGTAGAAAATTCATGTATGATGTTATTTATTTTGATGGTACCAATATCCAAAGAATGAATATCGGTGCACTTACTTCTAGAACACCCATAAGTTACTTCATTTCAAACTCCATAATCATCTCTAAATATCATTGAAAAATATTGTCACCAAAAAATAAAATACTTCATCATAAACATCTAATGGGTTCATAAATCATCTCTAAATATCATTGAAGCACTTTACTTCATGGATGGATATTATGGATATAATCAAATCCGAATGGCTCTAGAAGAGGAAGAATATACAGCCTTCAGAGCCCCTCAGGGTGTGTTTTGCTATCGGGTAATGCCCTTTGGCCTGAAGAATGTAGGTGAAACATATCAGCGTGCCATGCATCGTATCTTCAAACCCTTTTTAGGGAAGTTTGTTTAATGTTATATGGAATATTTGGTAGTTAAATCCAAACAACGTTCTAATCACTTGGATGATTTGGAAATCATATTCAACAAACTTCGGCAACATAATTTGAAGATGAACCCCTTAAAATGTGCTTTTGGGGTAACCTCAGGAAACTTTCTCAGCTTCATTGTACACCATCGTGGAATCGAAGTTAGTCCTTAGAAGAAAAAGTCAATCCTTGGTATGTCACCTCCTAGAAATTTGAAGGAATTGAGAGGACTTCAAGGAAACTTGGCCTATATTCGGCGTTTCATCGCCAATTTGGAAGGAAAAATTTTACCCTTCACCAAATTCATGAAGAAGGGAGTCACTTACAAGTGTATTGAAGAATTTCAAGAAGCATTCGATATTCTCAAGAAATATATCTTGAGTCCACCGGTGTTAATGCCACCTGTTTAAGGAAAACCAATTATCCTCTATGTGACAGCTTTAGAGAGATCATTGGGTGCCTTTCTTGCTCAGAAGGATGATGCTGGGAATGAAAACAACCTCTACTATCTCAGTCGGACTATGCTTGAAGAAGAAACCAGATAATAAAGTATTGAGAAGCGCTACCTAGCATTAATATTTGCAGTTCAAATATTGAGACACTACCTAAAACATCACGAGGTCCAATTGGTATCTCGCAATAAACCACTCAAATTCATCCTCAGTCGTCCAATGCTTACTGGACGTCTGGAAAGGTTGGAAGTTATTTTGCAGCAATTTGATATTCAGTATGTGGCTCAAAAGGCAATAAAGGGGCAAGCTCTGGATGATTTCCTTGCTGAACATCCTTCAGCAGAAGATACATCTTCAAATATTGAACTTCTCGATGAGGAAGTATTTTTTATTCTAGATAGTCTTCAAACATGGTAAATGTACTTTGATGGTGCTTCCAGAAGTCCAACAGGGAAGAAAATGGAAGATCCTAAATTCAAAAAAGTTGGGTTAGGAATTATACTCATTTCCCCTAAAAAGGAAGTGCTACCTTATTCCTTCTCATTGTTGGGAGGCGATACAAATAATGAAGTAGAATACCAAGATCTCATCACAGGATTGGAGCTGGCGCTTCAAGCATATGTGAATCACTTAAAGGTGAAAGGTGATTCTAACCTGGTAATCAAATAAGTCAATGGGTATTATGAAATTAGAAAAGAAGAGATAATACATTTGTATGATTACGTCAGATATTTAATGGCAAAATTTCCTTCAGAACTGACATTTTCTTATGTCCCGCAATCACAAAATGCCCAAGCTGATGCACTGGCTAATATAGCCATAGCTCTAGAAGATCCAAATCGGGACGAGAAAAGAATAAGTATTTCCCACCGTCGTACAATTTCACCTTATGATCAAATCATAATAGAGGAAATCAATGAAAGTAGTCCCATTCCTGAACCATATGATCATACTACAGGATGGATGACACCTATCAGGGAATACCTTCAAAATGGAACACTTCTACCTGATAGAGCCGGGAAAGAACAATTCCGGCGACGTGTGGTCAATTTTACTCTTTATGATAGCTCATATCACCAAGAGAAAATTATCTACAAAATAGGTTTTGATGGAATTATCTTCATATGCATTGATGGTGAAGAGACAATGGCTGTCATGAAAGAAGTGCATGCAGGAGTCTGTGGTGCCAATCAGTCCGGAAATAGACTATCTGATCAAATTCGAAGGCTTGGATACTTTTGGCCTTCAATGATACAAGATTATGTTGATTTCACAAGGAAGTGTCATTCTTTCCAAGTACATGCCAACTTCATTCATTAACCCCCATAGTTGCTTCATATAGATAAATACTCGTGTCCAATTGCTACATGTGGAATGGATGTAGTGGGACCTTATCCTTCGACTACAACCAAGAAGTTTAAGTACATTCTTACTCCTACTGACTTCTTTTCCAAATGGGCAGAGGCAATACCCCTCAAAGAAGTTAGTTCTAAAAGCATTGTTAGCTTCATCAAGTCTAAAATCATTACCAGATTCGGTGTACCTCATACCATATTGATGGACAATGGCATCAACTTCTGTTCGTCCGAGGTGAGGAAGTTGTATCAAGAATACAAGATCAAATCCAATCATTCATCTCGGTATCATGCAGCGGCCAATGGCCAGATAGAAGATTTTAACAAGACTCTTTCAAACATACTACAAAAGATGGTGGATAAAGATAAGAAATCATGGCCTGATAAACTCTTTCATGCTTTATGGGCTTATCAGACCACCACCCGCACTACAACGCGGTCAACTCTATATTCATTGGTATATGGAACAGAAGAATTCTTGCACATTGAGGTTCAATTACCCTCGCTCAGAGTAGCCATTTGTGATCATTCATCTACAGATGACCAATCTTAAAAGCGATTTGATGAATTGGAACAGTTAGATGAGGAAATATTGTGCACCCTGCACCACTTGGAAGTCTATCAGAATCGAATAACACGAGCTTTCAACAAAAAAGTTCATATTCATTCATTTGTTCAGGGATAATTGGTATTGGTTCTTAGAACTCCATTGATACCAGGAATGAAACCTCCCAATCTTGAGACAAAATGGGAAGGACCTTATTCAATACATAAGGTCTACTCCAATGGAGCTTATTCTTTAATCTCAATGGATGGATAACTCATCACTACTCCAACCAATGATAGATTTCTGAAGAATTATTTTGTGTAACACAAATACTTTATCGTCCATCAAGACATTAAACTGCATAATCTTTGGTCCATGCATATGACCTTAAACTATTCGCACCATAGTCTAACATGACGTTAAACTGTGACGTCCTAACTACATGACGCTAAACTGAACAGAATTCCCTTACATCCAATAAGACGTTAAACTGCATAATCTTTGGTCCATGCATATGACCTTAAACGATTCACACCATCGTCCAAAATGAAATTAAACTATGAAAAAGTCCCTAATACGTCAAACATATTGTTAAACTTTTTCTTCTTTTGTTTTTACTGCATGACATTAAACTGCACAGTCCCCCTTTCGTCCAACATGATGTTAAACTATATTGTCCCCATCATCTTAGCAACATGACACTAAACTGTGCAACACCAATAGTCCTCACTGCAAGACTTTAAACTGCATAATCCCTTCATACATGCTACATGACATTAAACTATGCATCGTTAAGGTTGTTATTACCTCTTGTTTCTCACACTGAGTATGAATCACATGATCTTATAGTAAACTTTAACCATAACACCATTTTGGGCTGCAAACCATGTGTAAGTCCCAACACCATTTTAGGTCGTTGTTCTCAAAAACAACTTGATTACTAATTTATTATTTAATTGAACTACAAAGACTTTTGTACTTTCCTTCTAGGTTGGGTATGTAGGCACCCTCATAAGGTTCATGCCCAAAATCAATTTCTTCACATCAGTTCACCTCCATATCATATGATATTGATCCGTGAAGCAACCGCCAGAACCAATATTTTTACATTGGTTCACCATTGTCCATGCATATGACCTTAAACTATTTGCACTTTTGTCTTGTATGAAAATAAACTACAACATTTTTTGACACCCTTACTTGAGAGGGAATAATTATTTATATTGATCTCTAATCATGTTATATTCCAAAGACTACATGCATACATGGAAATGCCTGAACCTTTTATCTTGGGTGAAAACATCATTTCACTAAAGTCCCCTTTTCACCCTTCATATGTACGAACGAAATATGTACAGAGGGTATTTCAATAACTACGTGTGGCTTGATTACCATCCTTATGGGATATGTAGGAACATTCGAGCATCCCTCAAATCTAGCCCCAAGTCTTTGGGCCTAACACCAAATTCCACTTTTAGTCCCCTGGCTGAAAAGTCCCTATGAAAACACACACACTGTATTCATTATTATGGTCCGAGCTCTATGACCCTAAACAAAGATTTCCTATACTCTCGTCCCACATGATGGTAAACTATATTTCAAGAACTACGTATGGATTGATACCTATCCTTATGGGATATGTAGTGAAGTTCAACATTTCAATTCAGGACCCAGCCACAACATGATTATGGTTAGCATTGTCCTATGTATCTTCTACATGCATTGGAAAATTCCCATTTTGATGTGTCATAATCCTAACCTTAAATACTTCCAGATTTCCATAACCCTTTTCTTGACTTCTGTTCTCAAAATGTTTGATACTTGAGAGTTATTTTTCCCGACTATGCAGCATGTTCCCTTAAGCGGCCTTGCATAAACAGTCTATATAACAGACCTGTCAGCCAAAAGATGCTATTATTTGACTATGCAGCCAATGCCCTTAGGTGGCCCTGCATAATTCAACCCCCTAATGGGTTTGTCAAATAGTGGTAACATCATTCTTGGGGGGAAAATCTCTTTTTTCCTTATTTGTCTTAATGACAATATGTAGGGATCTGCAAAATAACCATCCTTAACATATTTGTCTCATACTATTTTTCTCGATCTGAATGTATTCAAGTTTATGGTTTATATTTTCCTTCCCTACATTTGGGTCAGACCTTCATAGGAGTGACATTAATTCAGTTCTTAGACAATATTGTTTGGAAATATCTTCTCCATATTCAAGTACCTATATCCATACAACAAACTTTATGCTTTAGAAAATTTTAATCCCCATAAACTTTCACTGGCTTTTTAACAGTAGAAAAGTAAATTTCTCAGATTTATTTTTCCTGAATATGAAGCACGTTCCCTTCGGAGGCCTTGCATAAGTAGTCTACATAATAGACCTGTCAACCAAAAGATGATATTATTTGACTATGCAGCCAATGCCCTTAGGTGGCCCTGCATAATTAAATCCCCTAACGGGTTTTTTAAATAGTGGTAAATTCATTCTTGGGAACTAATTCTTCTAATGCCTTTTAACCATTTTTCATATCATTCCTCAGATTCAAAATTTCTTAAGTCATCGTTTATATATTTTCTCTTATACTTGAACATGTTAAAATGTTTTTAGATAAATTATCAAGGAATTGAGACAATGTTAATCCATTCGGTCAAAGCTATTTCCACCTTAAAAATTAGCCTTTCTATGTTCGACGTGCATGACTTTAAACTTCCCACAAAAAAGACAAGGGAACTCTGAACAAAAGTCAAGTCCTAGCTCACACCTGCGTGCCGCTACCTGCATGCTCAAAACTTGTGCGCTGCCCTTCCTTGGTTTTCTCCTTTACCTCAGAGTCAAATCCTCTTTCGTTTCAGATCCAACTATGAGGGCGGACTTTTTATGACTCTCTTTTCCATCACAGAATCTAATTATTGAAAAAGGGAAATACCTTAGTCCAAATTGATTCATCCTTTGAAGAAACATCAAAAATCAACAAAGGCATGAAGAATGATTTCTTCCAACTTGGTTCGTGCAAGTTTCATCATGGTCGCACAAGAATACTTGTGCGCCAAATAATGGTCGCGCAGGTGACTTGCACACCCTCTTTGATTTTTTCCCAAGGGTCTTCCATGGCCTATAAATACCCCCTGTGGGTCCCCCATTTCAGAACAGGAAAAATATCAAAACACATATTCGAGCTCTGGTCGCCCAATTCTCTTCTAGAAGTCTTCCGAACACTTCTAAGGTAATTTCTTACCTAGAATGGAAGCTCTAAATAGGGGAAACAAGGCCTAAGTGTTAAAACTCATCAACACTTGCGTGCCTGAGTGGCCAACCCCTGTGGGAAATGGACACACTTGCGCGCCGCATTATACCTTCAAGAAAACTTCTGTGCCACTCTTTTGGAAGCCTTTAGGGATAATACTAAGGGCTTGAGTCAAGTCTCACCCAAGTATTACCCTAAGGGTTGACCATCGCGCAAGTACCCATGTGTCGCACAAGTATACTTGCGCGACAAGGACTTGCGTGCCCTTGCAGGACTTGCGCGCCACTCTCTTTTTGGGTGCCCCTACTGCCTATTCATTTTCTTTCTTCAAATCCACCTCTCCTTTTCAAGATTTAGCCTTCAAAACCCTCTTCAAAGTCATTTATGACATGGTTCCTTTGTTTCCTTCCATATCTGAAAGGAATTCTGTGGAACATTTCTCAAAACGTAGTGATTTACATATCTTTATGTCACTAAGGTTAGATATTTCATTCACTCAACCTCATCCATTAAAGATGAGAGGTTCCCTAACCTGGGCCTCCTTTTCAGGAGTAATCCCCAGTCATAATTTCTCTAAATTGGGCATCTTCATTAGGAGTAATCCCCACTCATAAATTCCATTAACTTAGGCCTCCTTCTCAGTAATAAGTCCTATGTCTCAAGTATCCCTAACAAATGGGCCTCATTCTCAGGAGTAAGTCCCAATATCAAATCCCCAAATATCGGCATCCTCTTTAGGAGTAATCCCCAAGTCCCTTAACCTAGGCCTCCTTTTCCGGAGTAATCCCCAGTCTTCAAGTTCCCTTAATTTTGGGCATCCTCCTCAGGAGTAAGCCCCATGTTCCCAAAATCTAAATTCCCTTAACCTGGGCTTCCTTTTTAGGAGTATTCCCCATTCATAATTCTCTTGGACCTAGGCCTCTTCTTTAAGAGTAATCCCCAGTCATAATTTCTCTTAACCAGTCTTAATTTACTTTTGATTTGGGCTTCCTTCTCAGGAGTAAAACCCAATCATAAGTCCTCTCTAATTTGGGCATCCTTCTTAGGATTAAGTTCTAAATTAAGTATATAAATCTCCATAATGTACATATACCTTTATGGACCTTGTTCCCAGGTTTCTTCCCTGAAGTAAATCCAAATCTTCATCTATCTGGGCAGTCATACATACATAAGCCCCACATCATTTCTTATAATTGCATCTTTCATGGCACAATTTTCAGGTTGTACCAATACATCTTGTTTCTCACACCGATAATGACTCACGTGAGCTTAGAGTGTAAAAGTAATTATGACATCTTTCTTTGAGACATCAATCATGCATAAACCTCATATTTCTTTATTCGAACTACGTGGGTTCTAATTCCATTTCCAAAACAAAGTATACGTAGGTAGCCCATTTGTGGGTATGATCCAAACTCTGAAATAATATATGTCTTTATGAATGACAATAAACTTAAAGTGCCCCAATGAGTGTCTTTAAAACTAGTATGGTTATCAAAATGACCAAAGAGATTTCAATATAATGTGTCGAAGGATACCATTGATTAAGAATCTATAAAAAATACAGATGATTCTCTATCGATGGAGAACCTCGAATACATATAAAAGATTTTCTAAATCTCATACATATTAATCATTGATTGGAAGATCTAAAGGGAAGCTCATTTTCATATTGGTAATGTAATAAGGATTCACAAATATAACTTAAATTTATAAAGAGAGTCCCGGAACAGAAAATAATTCCCCCCAAATGGGTGTGATGAGTCCGACCTCCCATCCTCTCGACCAATGCAAATTCTTAATCCTCATTGGTTCATAACTAGTGAGCACCAACATTTGGAAAGTAGGTCCAAATGGATAAAGAATCATTGGATGTTTCTGGTTCTACGAACAAACCCGTTAGAAACCGCTTGGAATGTTTGAACCTTAAATCAACGAGGTCGTCCTCATTTCTAGAGGAAAAAACATTATATTTGAATAACTTTATATTTGGATGTATTTGGATCAATATTTAAGTTATTATAAATTAATCTTTTGAGAAATTCCAAAAGTGCCACTTTCCCTCCCTTTGAAAAGAGAACTTCTTATTCTCTTTTCTTCACACTTTAGAAACTATTTGGTTTGGAAATAATCATTCCAAATATACATATAAATTACCTCCCTTAATATTATAAGCCTTAATTTTGGAATAAATCCAACAAAATATGTTCTTTTGTTCAAATTAAATGGAGATATCCAAAGAAGTGGTAACATTCGTCAACAAATTTTTTTGTTTTATTTATTCGTTAAACCCATTAAATTTTTTAGTAAATATATTTATAAAAAAATAAGTATCATATATATACTGAGATGTTGTTATATTAAGGTATATACCTACACTCACAAGAATTTACATCAAATAGGATATGCATTCATCATTTGTGGGTATGGTCGACTGCCACCTCGCGAACCAATGTCATTCATTCTTCAATTCACACCTTTAATGGTTGGGAATAATGATGTAATTTATTTTTTTATATGATATATATGATATTTATTATGTATTTATTCCTATTTAATTATTATATAACTCATAACTTCATGATTTCCATTTTTTTAAATACGATAACCTTGTTTTTGGACGTGTGGACTACTGCCTCCTCAAAACAATATGATTTGTTTACACTTTACATGGAATGCATTAAGTATGGGTTTAGTGAATTTATATGGAATGTATGAAATAATAATTATATTTTAAGGATATTATTTATATTTCATTTATCTTCTTTCTTTCCATATGACAAGAAAATTTAAACAATGTTCATGCATACATACAACCCACCATCTTCATAAATAGTGTATTTACTTTTCTAATTGTATCCTTAATAAATTATTAGAAAAATATATACTGAATATATATGATATTTATATAATTTTTATAATAATGGATATAATGAAATAATTATATAATTAATAGGACCATAAATATAAAAAATCAAAACAGATGTGAAAAACAATACAGATATTACCCGATGCGTGACATTAACACAAAATTGTTAATAAATGGGTAATATAAATTCATAATAAAATCATAAATGGAATTAGATATAATAATATATTTATGTAATAGATTTTAAAAAGCTTATATTTATTATATTGGAATTATTTATGATTACGATGAGGGTTAAGACATATGGTAAGGGATTTTTTATCTCACATTTATTTCTGTGGGACACATACCTTATAGACTACTTTTTTGTGGTGTATATACCACCCATTAATGTATTTTATGATTATTATTTTTAATATTATGATATTTTTACATCCATATAATTTTATTTCCTTCATGGGGCATATTATTCTACAAGTTACAAATTGATCGGTGATTATTTCACAATCTCATCAATAATTGGGATTATTACGTTTTAAATAAAAGTTGTGGAATGTTTATCTTCCATGTACATGATTTCTAAAAAGGTTTTCAATTTTTTTTACTATTATTCTATGAATATTTAATTTTATTTTTATCCATGTTTTACTTTTTATAAAATGGTTTAAAAAATACTTTTTTCATTTTCTAAACATGGATATTTGTAACTTTACTAACAAAAATATACAGAATTAATGTTTTTTAACTTATACGACATGAATGAAATATTACAATAATATGAATCCTTAATTATTTAAATCATAATTTAAAATCTTAAAAGGTTGTTTTCAAATATTTTTTTTATTTAAAATTGAAGGGAATTTTAAAATATAAAATGTTTTCAAAGTTGAAAGGATATTTTCACTGTGAATTGTTTTCAAGTGATACTGAAAAATTATTTTTAATTATTATATAATTATTTGATGTTACTTATGATTTTTGGGGATATTTTTTAATGATACTTTCCCTATTAATTCTACGGTTTGTTTATGTTTATGAAACCCATTTATTTTCTTTGGGTTATATTGCGATGGAGTGATGTTTAGAATCACATTTCAATTTTTGGGGTTTGATATGATGAATGAGTTTTGTAATTGTGGCACACATATGCATGGTTTTCATTATGTGACTAGTGGGACCAATATCTCCCTCCAATTCATTTGGTTCATAATTATATATCATGAGATATTCATGTCTGGAATAGGGGGAGAACTCGATTCAATAAAGGACTTTGTCCGTAAAGATAGTCTTGGGAGTGAACCTTGAATACTAATAAGGTAATGGGAGTAAACCATAACTACCAAGAAGGTTTGGGGAGTGAAACCATAATTTTAATATGGAATTGGAAGTTATTCCATGACTACTATGAAAATAATATTATATGATTATGTGTCTTCCAAAATTTCACGTCTTATTCCGATATTATGATTTCATGGATTATGCTTCCGATTCCATTATTATTCATGTATTATGAGATAAAAATATTTAATTAAATGATTAAATATTATGATCTTTTTTGTTCTAGTTTTTTTATAAATGTTTAAGATCCTTTTTTTCATACCTTTTTCTCAAGATATACTTATATATATTCCATGTTTTCCCTTATAGAGCATATAAGCTTACAATTTCTTATGTTTCATTTCCCCAGGTTATAAAGTAAGGTTTTTAGTAGGAATAATAAAGGGGAAGATCTTTATAGGAGATATTGAAGATATTTAACCAAATTAGGAGAATTTAATATCCATGTATGAAAATCCTAGGTCTTTATAACATATGCACAAGTGAGGTTTTTGATTTCCATAGGATGGAAAAGAGGTGGAAATGGTTGCACCATAATCATAAAAACAATTCAGTATATTAATGATACTAAATTAATTATTTTATAATGTATACCATATATTTAGAGGAGGTAGAAGAAGAAATAAAAGTGAAAGTACTCAGTTTAATGTTAAACCTCTTTATCAAGAAACCTCGTTTAGATTACACCTTAAGCCTTGAAAATATGTTCTTTTAGAAAGAAAAATATCTCTTAGACATGGGGAAGATATATATGAAGGTATTATGGTAGGGATATGATGATATAGAAGGCTCATGAAGTGTAGAAAAGATAGGATAATTGGTATCCTTTTATAGGTGAGGGAGTGGTCACACTTGGAATTACATAAAAGATTAATTAACATATACATAATAATCATTTAAAGTGGAATGAAGTCACAAAAAATTCAAAGGTAAGGTTTATTAGGGTTGAAATAAACTAAAAAAATAACATTTTTGAATGTTTTTGACACATTTTTGGCTTATATTCAAGTTAAACCATTTAAACGAATTTAAACCTTAACGATGAAAATTTAACTTTTTACCATGATAAATAAATTGTTTGTCAAAAAATAACAAGGTCCTTCTATTTTTTCTGGAAATTATGATTATAAAATTGGAATTTATTTTATCATATTAAATTTATATAGGTGGTATTAATTAATTTTTATAAAAGAACACAAAACTCAGGGAAAATAATTTTTATGAAAATACATGATTTTAGAGTAAAAATTATTTTAACATGAAATAATGTTACAAATTACTTTAAAAAATATTTATTGGTTTGATCATAAAAAGGAAGTTTTTTTACTTTTTGATAAATCCAAAAAAAATTCAGTTTCCAACCATTCCATTATATACAAAGTCTCCAAAATTGTTTTAAATTTAAATAAAATATAACTTATCAGCTCAAATGTGAAGATTGGGTACCCAATTTCAAAATAATGTTTTAGAATATATTATTTATCTCTTTTAGATAGATATTTTTACAAACACAACTCAAAAAATAGGATAAATTCATGTGTTATATATATTATAAATTTCAAACCCATATTTTTAACTCAGTTCTACCTAATTTACCCTTACTAAAGCAATAATTACATTCCAAGACTACTATTCACAATGGATGTAAATTAAGCTGACATTATTAAATAATATTAATTACTACGATTTTAATTATGGAATAAATTTTGTCAAATTTAATTAATATAATTAAATAATTTAATTTAAAATAAAACATGAAAAATATGACGAGAAGTGTTTTTTAGAAAAAATGTCTTCTTAAGTGTAAAATGATTTAACAAAAAATTCAAGCATGAAATTGATTAAAATGATATTAATATAATTATTAACAATATTATTGAACAGATTTTACTTTTAATCCATTTTATAAAAAAATTTAACTTTGTAAATGCCTGAAAGGAAAAGATAATTTTCAATAAAAAACATTACTTTCTACTATTTATTGAAAAATTCATATTTTTAGAAAAATCCCAAAATTTCATCCTAATTTAATTTTAATTCAACTAATCCAAAAATGATATTAATTTTTTGATTTTTTTAAAATTGGCAGAAATTAATTTCAATATTCATGGATGAAACGCTATAAAACCATTTTTTTGAAGAAAACTTGTTTTTGAAACATAAAATGACTATTAAAAAATTGAGTACTTTTTTATTATAAATTAATCAATATATTTGAATTATATAAAACAATTACACATATTTTCAGAATGCTGTTATTACTATTTATACTTCCAATTTTAACATCTTAGTTATAATGGTAATGTTTAAATAAAAATATTATAACAGTATATCGTGGCTCTTTAAAACATAGTGTTGCATGTAATGAATGTTATCCAATAAATTAAATTTATTTGAAGAGAAATATATTTTAAAATATAAAGTTGTTACACTTATCCTATGTTATATTTTTTCTCTTTTGATATTATATGTTTTTCTATCATGGATAATGGAAAATTTCTTTTAATAAGATTTTTATCCCCTGATAATGCATTCTTTCCCCATGTTATAAAGATGAGTATAATATAGGAGATGTCTTGAAGTGGATCTTTTATAGATAAAAAATGGAGAAATGCCAAATTTGTTTTGTAAAATAAGATATTTATGTATCTATTTTACAAGATACTAAACCTTTCAATCATTGGGTTGTGAGACTATTTGTGAGTTGTATTAATTAAACAATATAAACAATGTATTATTTATATATGTTTATCTTGGGTTACTATAGTTAGTATCAAGGGAAAGGTTTCATTATTTTTTAAAATTAATTCATTTAAATTTTGATTTAGGGTTAGATAAATATAGTGAAAATCCTAGTTACGAGTCTAAGTATATGATGATATCCTAAAATATCGATAAAGTTGTGAGTTATTAGTTTTCATTGAAAAAAATTCATTTTTGGACACTGGAAAGTGGATGCAGATATAGAAAAAATGAACCTTGTGGGTAATCACCCTGAAAAGTGATGGTTGAGCATTGAATCAACTGTTACCACGATGCACGATGAGTGGGACTAAGACTACACACATTAACTGCCACTTCTGAGGGATATTATTTAGTCGATCACATGATATTTATAAACCAATATAAAGGATTGATTTATTAGTTCATTTAAGGGATTATGTTGAGAAGTAAAGATCAACCAATATAATTTAACCTAGGTTAAACTAAGATTGATACATGTTTAATTAATGTAATTTCATGCTAACATGATGATAAAGTTAAAAGGTTTTGAGGTTTAATCCTTTTTATGTTATTGATTATGATAATTCACTAATATTTTTAATGTTTTACCAGTCATTGTCATGACCCATCCTCCAGGGCATGTGCTGTGACTACCCCAAACCCACCTTCCATAGGCAAGGGGCTAGCGACTAGCACCAGAAAGGCATATCCCTAAAACCGGAAAGGCATTTCCTTTTATACTGCAAACTCACACATCCAAGCACACAGAAAGATACAATCACAAAGTAAACTATATAGTAATAGGGGTGAGTACAGTTAGAAAAGGGGGTCAGAATACAATCCCAACTGGAAAGCACAAGTAAAACTAAAAATAGCTCCCGTGAACACCAGCCAAGGTTCCTACCTTAAGGGTAGGTATAGCTCTTAAATGGTCATCTATGTGGTACGTCTCATCTAATGGCCCCCCTATGAGCAACCTCTAGTCCTGGAACCCTCATCCTAGATCAATGATGTCCATCATCTGCACAAGACACAACAAGTTGTGGGCATAACCCATGTAGGGCTGCGTATAACAATACTTAGTAGGGACCCCGAGACCCCCCAAAGGAATCTCAGAATCAACAAAGGATAAACCATGAAGTAATACCTCAATCTCAAAGCACGAATCAATAGTCATCAACACTACTTAGGTATATTCCCATACATATACCTAAGTTATCAGTATATACTCATCCCACATGTGAGGGAAGTATACCACAAAGGTAACACCACGAAGGTATAATTACCGCATAGGTAACACCATGAAGATAGAAGTACCACACATGTAACACCACGAAGGTGGAAGTACCACATAGGTTACACCACGAAGGTCAAAGAACCACACATATAAAAGCACGAAGGTAAGTACCACAAGGTAATGCCACACAGAAGAATACCATTAAGGTATCACCACACAGAAGTGTACAAAAAAGGTAAAGACTCATATCATACTAGGTATAACATGAGTACGTAAGTATAGTTGATTAGCTGTATTGCTAGATCAAATTACTTCGTCTTGAAGCTCTGTTGTTGACCCACAAAAGATCTAATATGACCAACACATGATCTAAAGATGAACCACAAAGGAGGAAAATCATCTAAGATAGGACGGGTTAGAGAGATGGGAGACCATATCTCTCTAAAATCGCGAGCCGCCTAGGGTTTCATCCTGCGATCTCTTGATCCTCACTCGAATGGCGGATTTTCTTTTGCCCGGCCGATTTCAATCTCACCATTATGATGATTCTCGGATGAGCCAAGGTCATTTACCTCTCCCTGTTGCAAATATTTTCAACGACGATGATCCTCGGGATCATGTTCGTAGCCACGAGTTCTCTGGGAGATCCCAAGCGATCTCTTTCCTTGACGCGCTGAAGTCTGCTGATCATAACGAAACCCTGACGAAGACCTCGCTAGTAAAGAAGCTTGACGACGGTGGATTCCTGGTCGAAGCGTATCCAGAAGCGCTTCAGCATCGCACGCATTTATGCAGGTTCTCCATTTTGGCCCGAATCTCCTACCTCAAAGGTAATCGCCCTTGGTCAATTTCTGATCTGCATGACCGTATTTCACAATGCTGGAATTCTGTGAACTGTAAACTTATACCAATCGGCAAAGGGTACTTTCATATTTTGTTAAAATCTCAAGATGAATATGATCAAGTCTGGAAATTAGGAAATCTAAATCTTAAACCTGGTATGCTACGACTATCTAATTGGGACTCCAATTTCAACCCACACACTCATCGAAACACATTGGCGTAGGTATGGATTAAACTGCATGGCCTTAATTGGTTTTTTTGGCACCCAAAAATATTGAATGACATCGCTTCATGCATAGGCACCCCTCTCAAAATTGATCAAAGAACTTTGAATGCTGATTTAGGAATCTTTGCTAGAGTCATGGTGGAAATTAATCTGGAATCAAAACCTCCCAATACTATTAACTTCACTGCAAAAGACTAGAAAACGGAAATCCACATTAAGTATGAGAGGATACCCCCTTTTTGTGATCATTACAAGTTCATTGGTCACAACATTTATAATTGTAGACTGATTAGGAAACAGTCAATCCAGCTGATTGAAAATGATTGGAAAGAAATAAGAAGATTTCGGAAGGAAAAAGCACCCTTGGTTAGTGCTACTGAACCAGTTAGAACTGCAACCTGGGTGAAAAAACCCACTAATTCATCTCACTTAGGATAGTCCTCGGGTAACAAATGGGCTGACCTCGTTGAAGAGGAAGAAACCATCAAAGGGCACTCCCTAAAATTGGAACCTGCAGTTTTAGACACTCTTAAATAGGATCTTGGGCCTAATTCCACTTCCTGTACTGCTGAATAGATTCAAGACTCCCCCACGGCCCACATTTCTTCTTACAATCCAATATCCATGGCTGTGCAACCTGATTCTCAGGATACCTTGAATTTTATTACTCATGAGTCTTTTTCTTTGGAAAAAGACCACACTCACATGCAGGATTCTCATCCTGGAATGCGGCACAATGAGGTACTTGCCTTCCATGATGAAGGCATGCTGCTTTCTCCCTTACAGAAGGTCCAAGAGGTTTCTATTCCGATTGCAGAGGTCTCAGATAAGCAATGGTCTGTAGATATTGCTGCTACTCACTCTGTTTCGGACGCCTTACCAGGTACCTGCACTATTCAGCCGGAACTTGATGCTCCTCATTCTGTTTCGGATGTCTTACCAGGTACCTGCAATCTCTCGGTCCAGCATGATAATTTACATGTTGAATGTGTTAATGCTGATAATAAAAATGCTCTAACTACTTTGCCGCCACCTAATTTTAATAGCATACAAGTCCCGACTTTGACGGCACCAATTCCGTTAGATGATTCTTCTATCATCTCTGATCCTTCCAAATGAAAGAAAGTCCCTGCCTTAAGCCCAAATTTGTCAAAAAATGTCCGAAGATCAAATAGGCATAAAGGATCGGATGGTAAAAAAAAGGGAGTTCTAACTCCAAACGTAGATTTAAATGAAGATTCTCTTCTGGAACTGCCAAGGTATTGCAAACCTTGACACCTTTATTATTTTAAAAAGAATGGTTAACATTCAAAAGCCTTTAATTTTTTTCCATTTTTGAACCTAAAATAATGTTTTCCACTGATTTAGCTCAATTTTTTCGTTTTGGATACACCTTCATCGGTGCATTTCAAAACACCAATAGCTTTAATACTCTTTGGACCTTTTCCCATCCCTCCCTATCTAATGTTAATGTTTTTCATATTTCTGATCAAAGTTTCACTTGTGACTTTATCATTGATAATGCTCATATCTTTTGTTCCTTTATCTATGCCAAGAATAAATATCAAGATAGGAGGTCTCTCTGGAGGGACCTCTCCTCTCTCAATTCAAAAATTCATTCCCCCTGGATCGTTGCGGGTGATTTTAATGCTATTCTTTCTGCTGATGAAAAAATTGGTCCTCTTCACTCAAGTATTTCTATGAGGGATTTTAAGGCTGCTATTGAAAACTCCAATCTCACTGAGATCACTCTAAGTGGTGCCAAATACATGTGGTACAGGAATCATTACAATAGAGTGGTTGCGAGAAAACTGGACAGAGCCTTTTCTAATGACCATGCTTTAGATACTTGGGATTCCATCTCTAGTACCACCCTTCCAAAACTTCATTCTGACCATCATCCTATTTTGGTCACCATCTCCCTCAACATTCGGAAACCCTCTTTCCCCTTTAGATTCAACAATGCTTGGTTCTATTACCCTGACTGTTGTAATCTCATCAATCATTTTTGGTCATCTCTGAATCATTCCGATGAGGATTTTTCTTGTCCTCTTAAATTAAAATATCTCAAATGCAAGCTCAAATCATGGTGCAGCACTAAAGCAATTCAAATTGACAATGACATCCTCTCTCTTGAGAATGAGATGCATCAAATTCAAAACAACAACACTCACTTAGACTTCGCCTCTGATCACAATCCAGAAGCCCAAATTACTATGAACCTAAATATGCTTCTTGCCTTCAAAGACAAAATCCGCAAGCATACTTTTAGAATCAAATGGCTCACTGATGGTGATCGTAACACCAAGTTCTACAACTCTTTACAAAGAATTCGGAAAGCTAGTAGGCGTCTTGCCTCCCTTAAAGATGGCGATAACCTTTTGGATAAAGAAGAAGACATTGTTCAGCATGTTTTTTATTACTTGGAATCTTTATTCAATGGGCCTTGTATGAACAAGGAACTCATTAATGACGTCATTTATACTCCTGTTACTGATGTTGATAACAGTTTTCTCCTGGGTGTTCCTCTTGATCATGAAATTAGAGACACTGTCTTTGGTTTGAACCCTGACAGTGCCCCAGGACCTGATGGATTCACTAATGGTTTCTATCAAAATTATTGGGATATCATCCATGCTGATGTTTGCAAGCTCGTTAAATCTTTCTTTGCTAATGGTTTCTTACCTCATGGCTTAAATTCCCAATTCCTTGCTTTGATCCCCAAAGTTGATAATGCCGCTGAAATCGATCTTTTTCGCCCTATAGCTCTGATCAACACCCTCTATAAAATTATTACCAAGCTTATAGCTAACAGACTCAACACTATTACTGACAAAATTATATCCTACAATCAATTTGGTTTTATCAAGGGGAGATCAATCCAAGACTGCATTTGTCTTGCTTCAGAATTCACTAACATGTTAAATAATAAAAATGGAGGCGGAAACATCGCCATTCAACTAGACATTCGTAATGCTTTTGACACTATGGACTGGAATTTCATTTTCAAAGTTCTTCATGGTTTTGGCTTCAATGATAACTTCATATCTAGAATTAAAATCCTCTTTCATTCTACTCATGTTTCCATTTTGGTCAATGGATCGCCTAGAGGGGTTTTCAAATGTTCTGAAGGAGTCAGACAAGGAGATCCCTTATCTGCTATTCTTTTTTCCATTGCAGAAGACTATTTTAGTCGTCTGCTCACCCATATGGTTGACCATAACAAGATCAACCAATTCAGGCATACAGAAATGTGAATGCCCCCACTCACCTCCTTTATGCTGATGACATCATTCTTTTTCTAAAGGGTGATCTTAAAAACATCAGAACTCTTAAAGATGCTATCAACCATTACGAGGAGGTCTCGGGTCAAGTCATTGGTTAGAATAAATCTTTCATTTACTTTGGAAAAAACATCCCTTCTGCTAGAAAAAATAGTATTATCAATGAGCTTAACATCAAAGAAGGTACTATCCCTTTCAAGTACCTTGGGGTTCCCATCTTCTGGGGTAGACCCAAAGCCTTCTACTTTTCAAGCATTTTTGACCAGGTTCTTCATCAACTTTCCTCTTGGAAAGGAAAATCCCACTCCATGGCGGGGAGAGTTTGCCTTGTTAAGTCTGTTATTGTTTCCAAACTTGTCTACTCGATGATGGTCTATAAATGGCCTACTAGTCTCATTAAAAATCTAAATGTTCACATTAAAAACATTGTCTGGTCTAGAAGCACTTTGGACAGAAAACTTGTGACTATTCCTTGGGTTAAGTGATGTAAGCCTATAGCCATGGGTGGTCTTGGTATTAAAAACATCAAGTTCTTCAATGAAGCTCTTCAAGCCAGATTAACTTGGAACCTGATTCAAAATGACACCCCTCCTATTACTTTTATCAAAAACAGGTTCATTGATAGATTGAAAAGTTCTAATATAAGTTTCATGACCTCTTCCATTTGGCCCTCTGTTAGAGACACTTATGACAATATTATGCACAATGCTAGATGGATGGTTTCGAGAAACTCTTCCATGAGATTCTGGTTGGACAATTGGACTGGTGCTCCTCTTATCTCTGTGACTCCCCTTGACCATATCCCTGTTGAAATCAACTCCACTGTCAATAATGTGATTAATTCTCACATTGATTCCCTTCCTGTAAACATTACTCAAATTATTGATTCCTACCATTTTTCTACCTCGTGTGATTTCTTGATTTGGGAGCCTTCTCATAATGGGATCCTTAATTCCAAAAACTTTTATAATCACTCCTTACACAACGCTGATAATGATATGAAATGGATAAATGTTTTTGACAAACCTTGGATCAAACCTTCTAGATTCACTCTTATTTGGCGTCTCGCCCACAATAGGGTTCCCACTGATGTTTGTCTTCAAAGTTTTGGTATCCAACTTTGTTCAAAATGTCTCCTTTTCAATCATCATAGAGAAGATGCTAACCAATTATTTCTATCTTGTGCTACTTCCACCGCTCTTTGGAACTATATTTTTGACACTTTTGATTGCAGATGGCTGGTTCAGAACTCAATTGATGAGCAGCTTAAGCGTTGTGTTGCTAAGGATAACTCTCAACAAATCAGAAACTTGTTCCTTGATGGGGTCTCAGAGCTGATACATGTGATATGGTATGGTAGAAACTCGATTCTTAACAATAATTGCTCAGACAACATTAATGCAGGTAAAACGCGAATTCTTATTGCTATTCGGGAAGCTGCGCTGATTCAGAATGGTTCCTGCAACAATTCGGTGGATGATTTTATGATCCTTAGACGTCTTCAAGTTCAGGCCATTTTCTCGAAACCGTTTCGCACTTTTGAGGTTTTATGGAGACCTCCCTTTCCAGGTTGGATTAAAATCAATGTGGATGGAGCCTCTAAAGGAAATCCAGGTCCTGCGGGTTGTGGAGCCGTCTTCAGAAATCATCATGGTAATATTATGGGGTGATTTTTTGGAGGCTGCGGTACTGCAACCTCTCTGGAAGCAGAGATGCTAAGTGTTATTCATGCCACTGCTTTTGCTCTTCACCATGGGTGGAACAACTTATGGACTGAAAGTGATTCTACTACTGTTGTTCAAGCCATTTGGAAGGGAGATATTCATCTTGCTTGGCCGATTACTACGCGCTGGATGAATTGTCTTCAATCTCTCCATGACGTCAGTTTCATTGCAACACATACTTACCGCGAAGCTAATATGGTTGTGGATGCTCTCTCTAATAAAGGCATTGATCAGACTTTAACATGGCTGGAGGAGCTCCCAGATAATCTGATGCCTTTGCAATTTAAATATTGTAATTTGATCCCGTCTTTTAGACTCTTGTAATCCTTGTTTTCTTTTTGCTAATAAATTTTCTTTGGTCCTTTGACCCCAAAAAAAATGAACCACAGAGGATCTGAAGATGACCCACACAGGATCTGTAGATGACCCACACATGATCAGTAGAAGCTGACCCACAGAGGTTCTGAAGATGACCCACACAGGATCTGGAGATTCTTCAAGTACAACCAGCTATAGGGTTTCCGCACTAAGCATGCTTGATTCAGAGAGGTTCCTCTCCTCAATCCATTATAAAATAATTCAAGTACCATGAAGTACCATGAATAATTATCAATAAGGTTCGTCACATCAATAGGGTCCCAACGGGACTGATGACACGTCAATCGGACACCCGATCTGAAAGTTATTAGCGATTCTGCTCCGAGGGCCCAGTTGGATTTGGGTTCGATAAAACCCAGCCATACTACAACATTATCCAAACCTCAAGTGGAGTATACCAAAAGGACCATCTCAATTAAAGGATCCCAATTCCATAGACTGTTCATCAAACAGACACTCGGTTCTCAAGTTATGGTCCAAAAGGCATATCTGGTTCCATATGGGCCCAGGTCCGGTCTGACCCTGCCCAGGTCGACCTGACCTGGTTTGGGTCGACCTGACCTAGTCCAGGTTTAGACCGGTTGGGCTGGGCTATGGCGGGCTTGACCCGCTAGGCCGTGGTCTGGTCCGGCCCACAAAGGGGGCGGCCCGGCCTGCACTGGGTGCGGCCCGCTGGGCGTAGCCCACTAGGTGTGGCCCGCTCAGTGAGGCCCGCTTGGCTGGGTGTGGTTTGCCCGACTAGGTGTGGTCCGCCCGGATAGGTTTGGTCTGCACAACTGGGTGTAGTCCATAGTGGCGGGGCCCGCCCTAGTCACTACCTGGGGGGAAGGCACCCCTGGTATTCCGAATGGTTCAACGGATCGTTCGACTTGGTAAACTCGGTGGTGACATGTGGTGCCTCCTACTAGCGCGCGGGACTCGTCGAAGCAGTCTGGATCGGTGTGACGTGGCCGACCATCCTGGTGTGCCCCCACAACTCAATAGACGCGACCTCTTCCTCTACCGGTGGCTCAGACGCACGCCGCCCTGGCTCCATGCGGCTGACCGGTGTGTCAGCCTCCGCCTTCCACCGCCGCGGCCAATGGGCCGCACCCTCCCTCGCTTCTAGCGGCGTAGTCGCACACCGCCCTGATTCACATGGTCGGGCGGTTTCCAACCACCACCTTCCTTCGCTGTGGCCGATGGACCGCGACCTCCTTCACTACCAGCAGTACGATTGTACCACCACCGTCATCGTGGCCGACCGATGTGTCAGTCGCCACCCATACCCTGATGGAATTGGTCTCCAACATCATGGTCGGGTTCTGCTCAACCGTTGATCTGCCAGTGAAGCAAACGTCAACATAGAGGGAGCGAAGGGATCGATCCGTGTTTATTTGGCCCACACCCTCCACATTCGATCAATATCAGGTGGTTCATATATTGGAAGCAATGAATTACCATGAAGAACGAATTGAACAAAATCTCTTACCTCGTTAATTCATTGGAAATGGCATGGCAAAGAAGATGAAGACATCTATGTTCGTCACTCCCGCAACACGCTCCAGATCTGAGCTTGAGCGTCATCCTAGTTCTTGATCTATAGAACGTTCTTTATTAGAGGATGTTCTTCCTTCGAGAATTATCCAGCAAAAGCCTCTTCTCCCTTCTGCCAACGGAAAATAAACCCTTAATAAGATTTAATAAAACTCTTAATTGACAAGTTGATTCATTAATTTTTAGAATTAATGGATCCCATTAATTAAAGAAAAATGTGGTTACAAATTTTGTGTAACTGAGCATTTAATGCTCAACATTAAATGCCCGGACACCCTCGTGTGGTTTCACCTCCAAGATTCAAATGAGAGGTTTCTAATAAATAAAATAAAAATTTATTGTTTTATTTTAGTATTTTAATATTAACTCTCCCACGAAAATCAAAAAAACTAATTCACACCCTCGACCTACTACAATCGAGGTGAAGGTCTCCTTAAGAAAATATTGGCGCTACGAGTTCAACAGTGTCCTCAGATTTCAATTCCAAGAATCAGTACAAATGTTACAAATTTTTTCTCATGCGTTTAGTGAATGTACCTGAAAAAAAAGTTCATAAATTCATTTTGGGCACACTGAGCCTCAGGCACCGTAAATTTTCAGAGACTCGTAACCATTCCATATAATAAAAAAAAATTACATGGAAAATTCCTAGTCTTTAGATTCATGTAAACCCTTATGTTTTTAATAATGGCTAGAACTAGAAGCAACCATGGGTTTGAGGGAAAATACAGAGATTACCTCAATGAAAAACCCATTATAAAGAGTGATGGAGTGAGAAACCTTGTTATTATTCCAAAGTAGAGACCATGAAATATTATTGACAATGTGAACATAGTTTATGTCCCAAATTGAAGAAAGAATAGAAATATGGTCTATCATGGATGTTTAGGTGATGAATATGATAATGGAAAAATATTTAATTTCCTTTGTGTCAACAATGTTGGAAGATAAACCCATGGTATTGTCTCAAAGGAGTAAGAAAATGTTTTAAGTGTATAAATATTTTCCATTGATCTCATGATTGTCAAAGAGAGATAAAGAGGCCAACCAATAATGCATAAGGTATAAAGTCCCAACTAATACACCATCCACCCTATAATGATTCATATGTAATGGGGTTGGGAATTATGAAAATTGACTCCTTAACCTTGTATTATTGAGGATAATAGGAATAAATGAACTCCTTGACCAAAGGAAAAACTATACTACTGAAGGTAAGTCTTCAAAGCTATGGGTAAAGGTATTATCACACTCCAATTTAAAATTGTAGTTATTGGAATCTATTTTACTAACTCCAGTAATCATGGGACATTCTAAACAAATATTAAATCATCACCCCAATGATTTGAACATCAAATATATTAAATCTAAGTGTTCTATTTATTGTCAAAATTTTATCAATATGTTCTTGGTAAGTTTATATAAAGTGGTGATGCTTAGGGAATTGTTATGGATCCATATAATGATATTAGATTTAATGTTTAATCTATTCTCCTAGAATAATTTTGTTAGTGATTTTGAAGTGATATTATGTTCTAGGACCCATGTCAATGATGACACTATTTATTTCAAGATAAAGATAATGTCAATGATTACATCATATTTTTTAGAATATGAAAAGGTTTGGGTTGGAATATTATTTTAGGATTCTTTTATGATAATATAAGGTGGTATTTAGACCTTTATAAGTGGTTGCCCAAAAATCTGGGAGAAAACCATAAAAGCCCTCATGGATAGACCTCAACCATACTTAGGGGGACCCAAGGGGTCAACAACCATGGGAGAGCCTACCAAGGAGGCCGTATGGAAGATAAAGAGTGAGTGGGAAATGTATAGCCCCACAAGGGTGACCCAATATATAAGGGGATTGGGATATTCTAGTGGGACCATACATAGGGCTAGGATATCATACTCCTAGAGGTTCATAGAGGTTGGTCCAATAACTCAATGGATGAAGCCCAGGTAGTTTATGTAGTGAGATCTTTATAGACCCCTGGTATCCATATCGAACAAGTAGTGTACATCAATTTGTTTATAAAGAGGGGTGAAGCTGCTTTGAGTTTTCAATGTGGTACAAGCCGCATTGTGGGTAATATTCACTCGTGTTAAATGATATCCATAAAATGTCACCCATCCGATCTAATTGATCATTTGAATATGATCTATCCGATTAAGGAGAGAGATATTATTCTTCCTACTATGTTTTAAACCCTTAAAAAACTATGGGTTTTAGGATGAGGAACCATATATGAATCCATGAGCCATGTAAGTTCTACCACACATGTTAGGAGTCTGAAAGATGGCTAAGGATTATTATACAAAAGTATAAAAATTATTTACAATGTTGAGTTTGTGGGTAATAATTCAATTCTAATTAGTGATTATCAATTTTTAGGCATGAATAAATGATTTTAGAATTAGTTCTATATGATGAAGATCTAATGTGAATCCAAATAGGAAATGAGATTTTTTTAAAAGGTAGTGTTTTGGCCAAAGACCAGAACACCAAATACTATTAAAAAAAGGATTACACAAGTCTGAAATTTGGGATTTTGTTAACATCCCTAACATACATAGGAAATGAGATGATTTTCAAGAATGAATCTTTAATCCTGTGAAGAGTTTGTGGATTACAATACTATGCAAACTAGGTATTCTATGGTGATCATTTTTGGTGAGAGTTATCATAATATCTAAAGTATATGGGAACCAATTGCTATGAGATAAGAAGAGTTTGCTGACATTCATGCAGTACTCAGTGAATCCCCTATGCGGAGGTTTCTTTGCAGATAAAAATTATTTGTGGATGAATAATGTTATATGGGAAGTTTTTAGGAAAATATGATACTTTATAGTGAGAAATAAATTATGTATATGGGTTATCAAATAATTTTCAAAGATGAATTATAATTCTTTGTGTATAGTGATTAAAATTAAATGCATAGATGAATGAACATTCTTTGTAAAGGTGAATTAAAAAGATTTGTAGAGGAATTGAAATTTTATGAAGAGAAGAATAGAAATTTTAAGTGGCCATGAATAAAAAATGATTTTTGAATGAATTCATTTATATGAAGATGATCATTATATAATTATGAGTTTTTAAAAAACTATTTTTGAATTCTATGTATAGAATAACATATTTTCAAAGAAAATAATTTGTTGCTCGTAGTGAAAATATCAGTTCACAAAGGATTATAATTTTATGTTGATAGTATATGGTAGTAAAAATGTTCTATGTGATAATTATTTTATATAAAAAATGATTATTTCATATACTATATGAGAATTATATATTTTAGAATTCAAAATTCAGATAGTGAGGAAGAACTAGTTCAATGATTTCTTCAAAAAGTGAGCATATTATATTTTATTTATCTTGAAGGAACCAAAGAAAATATCTTTGTCAATTATTTCACAAGACTCCAAAATTCAGAAGTGATATTTATTTCATTGTCTATAATCACTTTTTTTAATAAGAAGAGTGAAACATATATTCCAATGGGAGTCTAGAAATCATAGTGGGACTCTATACTAGTTAGGAAATTTATGTTATAACTACTTGTAATTATAATGTAGAATCTATGATTGGGGAGTCTAACCAATCATAATAAGAAGTACGGTCTCATTTATACCAACCCATTTAAAAATAGTGTGCTCATTTTATATTTATTTTTACTACATTCTAGATAGATTGAGTAATTATAAGAGTGGATCGGATCCTAAGAAGTCAACAAAGGTTAATTTTGAAAGAAATAAAAATTATAAAAATCACCACTAATTTAACCCCACCTTCTCAGTTATGAAAAAACACCCTAGGAACTTCAATTGTTATCATAGGGAGGTTCCCTTTATTAGGATCCACTACGTATTGAATATGGATAATCTAAATTCTATCAATATTTGGGATGTTCCAACTTTTGATGGAAATAACTATCATATTTGGAAGAATAGAATGTTTCCCTATCTTCTATCTATTGGTATTAAAGTTAATGATTCAGTTACAATAGGATTCCCACCTATAACTAATAATTATCTAACGAATTTTACTGATAAGAGAAATTTTTATATTGATGGAAAATCTAAAAATTCCATTTTGACATATAATTTTGAAAAAGGTAACACAAAGGTTATTTGAATCAAAAATGATAAAGTATTTTTCTATAAATTGGAAAGAAATTATGAAGTAAGCGTGGAAGTCATAGAGTCAAAATATTAAATTCTTATGAGAAATTTTCAAGATATCAAGAGGGGCTAAGAAGAATATATTGATGAATAGATTACAAGATTCAATAAAATTGTCAATAATATTTGAGGTTTTGGAGAAAATCTAGATGATTCAAATATTGTCAAAAATATGATGAGAAATTTTCCGGATGGGTTTGATCCTAAATTATCAACTTTATATGATAAATATGATCTTACTCTCAATAAATTTCACAATAAAGTCATTGTGTATGAAATTTTAAAGATAAAAATCTTCAAGATGAAGATCAAATATGATATTGATTTTGAGTCCATGAGAAATATCAAAATCATATATGATGAAATTTCAGAAACTAGTGAATCTGATTATGAAAATAAGGATGAATATTATTAAATAATCATTTATCTTTTATAAAAAATATTCATGTAGGGAAATTTTAACGGTAAAGGTAAATTAAAACCAAGGTACTAAAAATTTAATGAAATTGTAAATTTTGCTGCAAATTGTCTTAAAAAGATGTCTATGGAACCTGAGATAGATGATGAGAAAACACATAAAAACGAAATAAGCGAAGATATTAAAAGGAACAAAAAAAATTTATGGAATAAAGAATAAGTTATTTAGACGTAAAAGTATATGTTTAGTGAGAAAGGAATAGGTAGTTAACTCCACCATAATCATACCATCAGAAGATGAAACCGTCTTCATGGATCATGTGGAAAATGGGCGTTAGACCATTGGCAGGGAATATGATGAAATTGAATGAAAAAAATATAGAACATGTTGAAAAATTAATTTGAATCTTTTAATGATAAAAACACAAAGATCAATAAGAAAAATACATTTTTATTAAAAGAAAGAGAAAAGATAACCGAGTAAAAGGAATAATGTTAAAAGAAAGAGACTTACATTGAATAAATACAAATACCAAAAATTAAAGTGGATGTAATGGAAAAGATTGTAAAGGAACTAGAATAAAAAATTATTCTCAAATAATAAGAACATTCAAAGACTCAGTTTAAATGTCTTGAAGTAAAAAATAGCCTAAAAATATTTACAGAATATTTCAGCAAGGATGTTGAGGTCAAGGAAGAATCATCACAAACTAGTAAAAAAGGAGTTTAAAGAAGAAGGTTAATTTATCACTCTACGAATTTTAAAATAAATCTATTATCTCTAAAAAAGTAGGTCCAAAAATAAATTATGGACAAATATGGACCATAAACACAATGGAAAAAACAATTTATAATTAAAATTAAGAAATAAATTATCTATTAATATTTTTCCCTCATAGTTTTGACAATATTAGTATACGAAAATACAATAATAAAAATTTTCATTATTGGGATATTATCAGTTGGTAATATCATGTTTTAGAGGATATTTCTAGTTTTTTGGAGTGTTTGGACACAAATAATATTTATGCTGATATAACATGTACCTACTAGAGATGTGACATAAATAAAGGGGGAGCTGTTTTGAGAAAAGGAGAAAAAATATTCAAATTAAGAAAATAGTTATCAGTAATTTATCCTATATTCCAACCCAAAACAAATTGGACTATTTTATAGAAATATGTTGAATATTTGATTAACGTGGTCCTATTTTTGAAAAGTTCATGAGTATTCTCCCTAAGAAAAAATATAATATTGAGAAAGGAATTATAGTCTAAAAAATAAATGAATAAAAATAATTTTTCACTAAAGTTTCTTTGAAATCTTATAAAAAAACAAGCCATGTATTCTTGATAGTGTATTTTCATCACACATGAATGGTAACTCAAAAATTCTACAAAAAGTGAAAATTATAAAGGAGTAGAAACCTTTTGAAATTATTTTCTCTATAATTAAGGTAGTTTGAAAAATAGATATTGAAGCCCAATATCTAAAATCTAAAAATGTTTTAGTTGTTGAAGGGATAAAGCATAGTTTTCTTAGTGTTAGTAAACTTTGTGATGTTATACATGAGATATTGTTAAAAAACTATTCATGTATCATAAAAGGTAGAATGGATAGAAGAATTACCAATCAAGGGAAAAGAACGAATGATAATCTATTTAAAATTGGTGATTCTATCAATTCTTGTTACTTGAGTGCCAAAGATGAAAACAACCTATGGAATAGAAGGCTTGGCCATCTCATTCAAAGAAGTAGAAGTAAAATCTTGAAGCATGATATTGTGGGAGATTTCCCCAAGCTAAAGAGGGAAATGTATGAAATCTATAAATAATTTCAAAAAGGGAAATTAGATCAAATTTCACACAAAGGGGTGGTGGATATCCTCTCTTTTAAACCCCTTGAACTTATTCATACTGATTTATGTGGTCCAATGAGGCATAATTCTACTATAGGTGATATAAATTTCATTAATTTGTTGATGATTATACTCAGTTTACTAATGTCATTTTTATCAAATACAAGTTAGTGGCAATGAAAATGTTTAAAATTTTTAGAATACATGTTGAGAAAGATATGGGTCTCCATATCACGAAACTAAGATCAGATAATGGTAAAGAGTTTACTTGTGATGATTTTGAAAGTTATCTTTCCAAACATGGAATCAATAATCAGTACAATACACCCTATACTCTATATCAAAATGGATTAGCGGAAATAAATAATAGAATCATAGTTTAGAAGGGCATGTTAGCTGAACACAACATCTCAAAGTATTTCTGGAGAGAAACTCTTTGTACTTCCATACACATACAGAACAACTATCTACTGAGAGTATAAACAAAAAAACAAAACATATGAAATGAAATAAATGAAAAATGAATTAAATACTTCCATATTTTTTTTATGTCCTTACATTATAAATATAATTAAGATCAATTTATGAAAATTCGAATAAAATTCTGGGGAAGATATTTTCATGGGCTATATATCTAATGGTTGTGGATATAGATGATGTAATAATAAGATGAACAAGTTAGTTGAATATAGTGATATAAAAATTATTGAAAAAAGAAAAAATCAGAGGTCACAATTGATACAAATTCAGAATATTCAGTAGAAAATGGTGTGAAAATGGAACATAATAATGATGAAGTTACTGATAAAGAGAAAACATTGTAGATATTGATTCTGAAAATACTAGGGATGAATATGAAAGTGATAAAAATAAAATAAAAAAGTAAAAAAAATTAAAGAAACATTTTGAGGTAGAAAATATCATTGGAAGTCAACAAGATCCAGTTCAAACAAGAAAAATATTGAGAATTGAAGAAAAAACCGCACTAATTTCTAAAATTAAACCTCAATTAATAGAAAAAGTAGTTGAACATGAGGAATGGATATAAGTTATAAATGAGAAAATTAATTAAAATAAGAATAAATCAACATGGTATCTTGCATCAATACCAAAAAATAAAAATGTTTTGGCACCACATGGGTTTTTAGAAATAAGCTAAATGAGAACGGTAAAGTATCAAGAAATAAAGCTAGGCTGGTGTGAAAAATATATTATCAAATGGAAGAAATTAATTTTGAAGAAATTTTTTCACCAATAACAATAATGGAAACTATTAGAATGTTCTTTATAGTAGTAGCACACAAACATTACAAATTTTATCAAATTGATGTGAAATATACCTTTTTAAATAGTAATCCTCAGGAAGAAGTCCATATTGAACAACCTAATGGTTTTGTCTTAGAAAATGATGGCAACATGGTATGTATATTGAGGACATATTTTTGTTGTTTGAAATAGGATCCTAGAGCCTGGTATTCAAAATTAGATGGTTGTTTAAGGGATATGATTTTTATAAAAGGTAAAGATTACAGTATCCTTTATGTGAGTGAAATTCCCAAAGGAACTCTCATAGTCATTTTGTATTCTAATGATATCATATTTTTTAGTGACAAGGAATTCCTATATGAATAGTTTGTTGAAAAAATTAAAAGATATTTTCATGTTCCTAGATTATTCATTTGATATAATTTCTAGGATTACAGATTGATAAGAAACCAAATTACACATTTCTATCATAGGAAAATTATTCTAGGGAATTTCTAAAAAAAATTGGAATAGAAAATGAGAAAGATGATTCAACTCCAATTATAGTTGTAACCAAATTATGAAAGTGTAAGGAAGGAAGAAGTTTTAACTAGAAATAATTAAAAAGAATCATTGGAAGTCTAGTTTATCTAACAACATCAAGGAAAAAAAACTTATTTAGTGGCTCTATTTTCCAGATTTCAGAGTTACCCTAAAGAGTCTCACTTTTTGGATGCTAAGGGATTTTTGAGATATGTGAAAGGAACTCTAATCTAAGGGATTCTATACAGATATAGTGTAGATTTAAAAAAATTGGGTTTTATAGATACTGATTAGGAAGGAGATTGTACAGAAATAATATCAAATTTCAGTGAATCCTTCTTTATAAAAGAAGGCAATGTCAGTTGGTATAACAAGAAGTAGAATTCAGTAACACTGAACAAAAATATGGATGAATATGTGACAACTACACATGATTATACATATATTATTTAGATGCAAGTGTAGTTGGAAGATTTAAAAATTGAGACCAAGAGACCACTGAAAATTTCATGTGATAATAAAACTTCTATTCTGTTGTCTAAAAATCCATTACAACATTCAATATCCAGGAATATTGATATCAGGTATCATTTTATCAAAGAAAAGGTGGAATGTGGATTCATCTATATAGATTACATTTCTACAAAATATCAGGTTGTAGTAATAAGAGAAAGATTTATAGTTCTGGTTTTGAAACTTTGTTTTCGTCCTTCTCCTCTTACTTGAATACTTACAAGAGGTATCTTCTTATTCTCTATTATTTTATGTGTATTTTTCTAACAAATAGATAATTAAATGATAAGTTTTTTTCATCATGTATTCTATTTAATTCCATGATGCAGAATGTGAATTCAAATATTGAGCGGGAGCCTTCATTAGGATTAAGTAATCCAGTCACACTCTCATATCATTATAAATTGTATTTATTAAAGGGGAGTGCTTGTTTCATAAAATTATGAGACAAAGGGGAAATTGTTCTTGTGAAACTAAACATTATGATGTGTTTTATAAAGTTTGTATATGATCTTGAATTTCATTTTAGACATTATGATCTATATGTCACTTGCATGGATATTTAATTGACATATTAGATACCCTTGGTTATATCTCACTTGTTTTCTACACACGTTAATCCCACATAGACTTAGAGATGATTAATAAAAGCTATTTTCTAAGTATCATGTGTTATCTCTCATTCTTTTTAAGAGAATAGGTTATTGAGAAGAAATAACAGATGACAATAACCCAAATACCATTTGTATTTAATTTTCAATAAGGGGGAGTGAATATGAATCACACATATTTAATTTTATGTGAAGGTATACTGATAACAAAATAAAAAGGGGATATTTTTTAACCTAAGTCTTTCATTTTTTGTATAATTTATATCATATGTGTTTGGTATGTTTGGATGAAGTGGTGATTCCAAGAGAATTTCTATGGATCCATCTAATGGATTTGGATGTCATGCTTGTACAATTATACATGAATAACTCTAACGATTATTTTATGTGATCTTCAATTCCAAGACTTGGGTCTGTGTTGACACTGTTTACTATAAGATAAAGTTGAAGGCCATGATTACATCAGTTAATTTTGAGAAGGTGAAGATTTTTTAGGTTGGAATATTATTCTAAGATTATTTTATGATTATATAAGTTGGTATTAACACCTAGATAGGTGTTTTCTAAAACATTTGAGAGCCAACCAAATGAGAACCCTACCTATCCCTCAACCATACTTAGGGGGGATGTAAGGGTTAAAAACATCATGGGAGAGTCTACCAGGGAGGTTTCATGGAATCTAAGGAGTTAGTGGGATATGCATATTCCTACAAGGGGTTCCCCCATGTATAAGGGGATTTGGATATGCTAGTGAGCCCATGCATAGGGCTAGTAGAGCGCACGCACGAAGGCACACACAGGTTGGGATAGTAGCCCAAAGCCAAAATCCTTGGTGGTGTGTGTAGTGAGACCAGTGGTGATCCCCAATAGCCTAATCGAATGAGAAACAATATTCTATTTTTTTAAAGAATAGATCTTTTGGAGTTTTTATGTGGGACAAACTACTTTTTCGGTACTGTTCACTTGTGGTAAATGATATACAGAAAATGTCACCTGTCCAATCTAATAGATCATTTGAATATAATTTAATTGATCATGGAGGGATATTTGATGATTCCTACAGTTTTAAAATCCCTTCTCAAATGAGGGTTTTCTAGGCTGATGAACCACATATGAATCCAAGCACCTTTCCAGTTCAACCTAGTTTGTTGGGATTCTGAAAAATGGTTATGGATGACTTTTCACAAAGCATAAAAATGATTTATGATATTGAGTTTGTGGAGCATAATGATATAAGAAGAAGTAATTATCATTTTTTGGTAATGAATAATTTTTTTAGATTATTTCTACACATTAAAGATCCCATGTTAATCCTCATAGAAAATGAGATGATATGGGAGGATGGAAATATACTATTGTGAAGAGTTTGTGGATTAAACTACAATGTGAACTAAGTTGTATGTGGTGAGTGTTTACAGTGAGATTTTTTATGAGAGGTAAAGGCCATGAAAACCAGTTACTATGAGATAAGTATATTTTGTTTAAATCCATGTAATACGCGGTGAATCCCCTATATAGATGTTTATTTGTGAAAAAAATGAATTTGGTGATGAATAATTCCATGTGGGATGTTGCTATGTGGATTTTATGCCTTGTTATGGGAATTATAATATATGGATGGGCTATAAAATTCATTGTGGAGGTAAATTAAAATGATTTTTGGGGAAGAATTATAATGTTATGCGGAGATGAATGAACATGCTTGGTAAAGTTGAATTAAAATTATTTGTGGAGAAGACATAAAATTCAATGTGGGGAAGAATGAAAATGATATGTGGTCGTGAATAAAAAATTATTTTTTGATGAAAAATTTAATATTAAAATGAAAAATAAATGATTTTGAGTTTGTGGAAATTATTTTTGAATTCTAAGCATACTGAGATAACATTGCAGATAAGATGCTTCACAGTGAACATGCTACACAGAGGCCATTGATCCTTTTTAAACTTCTTACCATGTTTTGAATAATAATCCCATGATAAATTTTTCTTAAGTGTAAGATTTATACCTATAAATACTAGTTTTATTCTTATATTAGAGTGTGATGAGAGTTGAAGTGTAGGGAATATTTTTAAGAAAATTATTTATTTCCCATAGTGTAGATATCATCTTGCTAAGTAGAAATTTTTTGTATAGACTATATGCTACAATATATATTTAAATTGCAATAATTATTTTATGTACATAGTGATTATTTCACATACTATATGAAAAGAATATATTTTATAAGTCAAAATTCATATATTGAGGAAGAACCAATTTAGTGATTTCTTCAGAAAGTGAGCAAATGATATTTTATTTATCATGAAGGATAAAAATAAAACAACTTCATCAATTGTTGTATAAGAGACAAAACTTTAGATGTGATATTTCTATATGGGTTTTAATAACTTTTTTTAATTGGAAACATGAAACTATTGTCACAGTGGGACTCTAGAAATAATAGTTGAACTCTATGATTATAAGGACCCAAATCCAGTTGCCTGGATTTGATGACATACTTTATCACATTTTCATGATTACAAGAAATTCGTATCCTAAAGAAATGGATAGTTTAGTAGTTTTATAAAACCAGATACATACATAAGTTTAACATTACGACTGGAAAGGAAATACAACATATCAACTTCTTTTGAACCACAAATAATATCATAAATTATTCATACCAGTAATTCATAATATAATTCTCCAAAACCTAGGGAAAATAAAACATGTGAAAGGTGTGATCTTATATTCTCAGTAAGGGTAAATAATATAGTAGAATAAACTATAAACATAAACCCTAGGCATGATGGATAAATAAAAACACAGGCCTTTAAAAATATACTTGAGCATAATATAGAAGGAATAAAAACTGATTAAATAATGCTATAAAACATAACCATGCATATTATACTAGTTGAATAATCACATGGACTATCAATATGTAGTTTCAAAATTATGGAATTCATAATCCTGGACATCATAATCACACCATCAAGGACTCGTTCTAAGACCATATAACCACTCTTTCAAGGCCTTGTGCCAAGACACTAGTTTGTATCATGGGACCTACTGATGCATCGAGTAGCTATAAAGGGCCCCACCCATCATGTAATAAGTTCAATTCATTCCTCATATTAATGTGGATAAACATAAAAAATATATACACTCATATTAAAACTAACATTTGAAATGTAAATAGATTTTCCCATTTATTAAACATAAACACTAACCATTCGAAATAATATGGTGAATAGTATCAAGATTAAAAATCCATAATAAACTATTAATAAAACATTTAATAAAATATGTTATAATATATCATAAAATATTAATCCCATAATAATCAATAACAATGTTAAAATATGTGAAAGTACTCATATAAAATCATTGATTAATTTATGAGATAAATACTATTTTACTTTGAAAAGAAGAGTTATTTTGGAAAAATAATTTTATAAAACTAGAAGTTAATTAAGATAGTTTTTATGATAAAAAATAATTTTATAAAAAATAAAATTTTCGAAAAACAGATTATAGAGTGCCCTTGAAAATAGGTAAGAATTTAAGAAATTCCCTTGAATCAGGCTTGTTTATTTGGAATGATTTTTAAAATATACTTTTAAAACATGTGACCCCCATTAATAGAAAATAGGATTATGGTTGGTACACATATATAGATCATTCATATATAATTTATGATGAGTAAATTAGAATAAATAATAATTTAATTGGTGTTAAGAGAGATAAAGAGTAAACCAAAAGAAAATGGAGGTTCGGGTAGAAAACCCTTAGCTTATGTCCGAATATGTTCTTCTCTTTAACTTAAGGACCTATAATATGAAATTATAATGATTAATAACTTAATTAAGAACCTATTAGACATTTATTTGATTTATTATAATTTTATTAAGTTCATTTATTGTCTTTTTATGGGTTAAGGGATTCAATATCATCATTTGTGAGTGCTCGTTTCATTAATTTTCATGATCAGTTCCTTTGTATGGAAGATAATGTAAAATGAGAATTAAATTCTAGAATTGATGTTATTTGGTATTAATTTTAATACATAAGGTAAAATTATCATATAATTTATTTGGTTACATTAGGATAGGATGAATCATCAGATAAACGTTTAATGAAAAACGCTTGGATTAATTTGGTGGTTTTTCAATCACCAAGAACTCATTTTGTTTTATAAATTAATAAAATGTGTAAAAAATGGATTCCAGAACATTAAAAAGGATATATTACATATATTATTATCTGGTTCAACCATAAAAATGGTTTCATGACCAAAATTAATGATGGTAATAGAAGTTTAAAACATGTCGTCCTTCAATGTGATAAATTAACACATCTCGAATTGTGTTTTCATTTATAGTATAAAAGAAGGGAAAAATAGTGATGATTATAAATTATTAAAATAGCATAAAAAACTATAGTAAATTTATGTTATTGGAGTTATCATAACTTTTTGAGGAAATTAGGTGAGGAAATAAAAATAAAGGAACTGGAAAGAAAATAAAAGAAATGAAAAGAGGAATTTACTCCTGAATATATCTTACTTGAGAGCCTCTTTAGGGGAGAGGATTTCATATTTTCAAGAGACCGAGGGATTATGGATGTGGGTATAGCATTGGGAAGATATTTTATCATAATTTATAAAAGTTACAAGGCTTGATAGGAGTGAAGAGAAGAGTGAGTGAGGACTGACTTTTATAGTGTAGGGGAAGAGTTATTTCTGATTATTTTAATCATTATTTTATTATTCTGACTCAAGACTATGAATAGTATTTATTATTTTGACTAAAATAGTTATAAGTGAATTTTAGTTAGAACCAAGTGTTCTTACATCATCTTTAAGTCACATATGACTCAATAAATCCTGTATTTAGCATTTATCGTAAATTAACATATTTTTCTATTCACAAAAAATTCAAGTATTTTAGAAAAATATCAAAAAATTATCCTAAACATTTTTCAATGTGAAATATTTAAAAATGAACTAAGTCATATCAAAAATAATTTTATAAAGGAGAGAAATTTAATTTTTAAATAAAATTATTATTTACTTGAAAAATACTTATTTTAAATTTAAAACTGATTTTATAATACTTTCAAAAATTAACCAAGGTATCATAAAATATTCAGAAAATCCTAGGGAGAAAATATTTATTGAAGAATAAATTTTATGAAATTGTACTTAATTTTAAATAAATTTATCAATTTTAAAATGTAATTAAATATTTATTACTCAAAAAATACCAACACTTAATTATTAATTTCTGAAATACTATATTTTATTTATAAGGTGTATAAATTTTATTTAAACATTCATTGGAGAGGTTAAAATTCCTAAGGATCATATTTCTATTCATAAGGGTGCATTACTATTCATAAGGTCTCATTACTATTCACCAAAAATGTAAGTCGATCCTATCACACTCTAAATATCTTACTGAACTCAATCGTGTATGTCAATTTTCCAAAATTCAAATCACAGAGGTAAAAAAATTATGTTTATTGGCTTGGTTTTAACAAAGTGTTGTTTTTTAGATAATCAGTGTTTCCTATATTAAATAATAAGTTTATTTATAAATCCTTGGGGTGTTACATTATCCCCTCTAAAAAAATTTCATCCTCAAAATTCTAGAATGTTACATGATAAAAAGATTTTGGTATTTATTCATCATAAGATCCTTAGTCTACCATGTTGCTTCTTCAATTTTATGATTTTTCCAAAGTACTTTTATCATACATGTTTCCTAATTCCTTAACAATTGTTCCTTAGTGTCTAGAATCTAGATAGGCTCTTCACAGTAAGATAAGCCAGGTTCCAATTTGATACCATCAGAAGTAAGTACAAGCATTGGTTCTGGCATGTACTTTCTCAATAATGAGACATGGAACACATTGTGTACTTTAGAAAGTCTAGGAGGAATTTCTAAACGATAATACATAGCTCAAATTCTCTCTATAATTTCAAAAGGATTAATGTACCTATGGCTCAATTTACGTTTCTTCCCAAATATTATAACACCCTTCCATAGAGATACATTTAAGAAAACATGATCTCCCACTTGAAATTCAAAATCCTTCTTTAAATTATCAGCATAACTCTTTTTCCTGATTTGATCTTCTTTGATATGGGTTTTAATAGTCATTAATTACGATATTGTTTCCTCCAAAATCTCTGGCCATATAATCTTCTATTCAACAAATTCATCCCAACATGTTGGTGTACGACATCTCTTTACATTGAATGCTTCATATAGTGCCATTTTAATTCCTGAATAGAAACTATTACTGTTGTAAAACTCCTCCAATGGTAAATACTGATTCCACATACCTTGAAAATAATGTGGGCATGATGAAACAAAATTGAGGGTGATAAGTAGTACTCAATCGAGGCTCAATATCCAAATATTTTTGAAGAATGTTTCAAAATTTTGATGTGAATCATGGATCATAATTAGACAAAATTGAGATAGGTTCTTTATAAAGTCTCACAAATTCATTTATATAGAGTCATGAAAGGTACTCAAGTGTAAAATCCTCCCTTAGACTAAGGAAATGTGCATATTTCATATATTGATCCACAATTACCCATATCGAATCATTCTTTCTTGGAGTTTAGGGTAATCCAGTTACAAAATCCATAGTTATGTCATCCCATTTACATGTAGGAATAGGTATAGGTTGCATGAATCATCTCGAATTTTTTCGTTCAACCTTCACTTGTTGAGAGACTAAACAAATTGATACATAATCTTCAATTTCCCTCTTCATATTATCCCACTATGAATGTTCCTTCAATTATCTATACATCTCCATGCTACCAAGATGTATAAAGAAATTATAACTATAGTAATTGTAACGCCCCGACCCCAGTTACCCAGAGTCGGTGCATTATTACATAACATTGGCCTGATCATAAAGGATCATGTCTTGAAAGACCTATTAGTTTAGTAGTCTTGGAAACACTAGATATATTCATAAGTATTACATTACATCATAATGTAAAAAAAACTACAACAACATCTTGTCTTCATATCCCCTCATACTATCCCTGCAGGTCATTCATAAATCACTTCTTCATAATCCTGGTAAAAATAAAACATTGAAAGGGGTGAGCTCAGATGCTCTGTAAGGATAACATTATAGCAGAAGCTTTCATAGATAAGTATAAACACTTAAGGAAGTTTATAACTAAAACGAAATCCTTTTAAACACAAACTTAAGCATAGAATGGCAAAGATAAAATAAAATAATGCCATTTACTTACTCACATGGATATTCTACTAGTCGAATGATCACATGAAATATCAATAACCACTTTAATAATGATGGAATGCATAATGCCAGACTATCATAACCACATAGTCAAGGCCTCGTGCCAAGACTACAAATAAGATTTTGCCAAGGCCCTGTGCCATGACACTAGTTTGTCTCATGAGACCTACCGATGCATTGAGGAGCTATAGCGGGCTCCACCCGTCACTTATTAAGTCCAATTCATTCCTCATATGAACATGTTTAAACATAACATAAACATTCGTATTAAAACTGGAATACGAAATGTCAATACTTTAACCACAAACCATGAATGGTATAAAAATAGCACATCCACAGTCAAACATAACTCATTCAATACAATATGGAAGATTGTATTGTACCTCAATCGATAATAATGAATGATATTGACATAGGTGAAAATAACCATCAAAACTATTTGAGATAAATATCCCCCTTTTCTTGAAAACATTTAAAAGTCACACTATTTGTCAAGAAGTCATTTAAAAAAAGCTTTTTGAATCCAAGTTTCCCATACCACTTTGAAACATTTAAAAGGATTTTTAATTTTAAAACATTAATGTCCATATAAAAAAATCCTTAAAACCATTTTTAAAACATGGACATTAATGAGCAAGATTTAGAAGAATAACTCTTTAAAACATTTAAAAATTGTATTTTAGTTAGAGTTTCTAACCAAAAGAGAGACACTTGAATACAAATAATTGAGCTAATCAAAACTTTGTAATATCATGAGAATAAAGGGATTCATGATATACTATGTCAAAGAAAATTATATACACCACATAAAAGTGATTTGGTGTATAACAACAATGAAGTCTCAATGGAATGTAAAATGAGATGAAATCTCTCATAAAGGCCATATAGTTAGGTTAAGGATAAATCAGCGACATAATTATGTGTGAAAAATATAAATACACTAAATATGATTGGATATTCAGTGTAAAACAATCAAGGGACATTCTCACATAATCTAGTAAAAACGACACCAATGAATTGGATGTTTATCTCAACAAATCGAGATTGAGTAAAAATTACTCTTATCAAGTTCATACCGATGACTTCAGAATTTATCAATGGAGTGGTTATGTGTATCAAAATTATATCCATATAAAGGGGAGTGGAAATTATGACATAATAAAATGAATAGTTATTCCACACATAATTTTGGAGTAAAATAATCAATGAAGTATGCGTAAAGCCGAATGAGTGGAAATTGAAATTTCGAATTCCCTTATCGATTAGGTAACATAAAAAACATACACCCATGAAAGAAGGATCTAAAATTGATGATGTAAATACCCATAAATTAAAGTATATTACACAATGAATACAATCATGGGCAATACACACACCACATGCAATAAATAAGTGGTGAACAATGGAATTCCCACGGAATTAAAAGTGAGATAAGAAACCCCTTACTTTGTACTTTTTCCTAAGTCGACGGTAGGTTAACCTCCTGTATAATGGTGAAATAATTGTTATTAAATTATTTAATAATCATATACATTAATAATATATCATATATGATCTTTTAACATTTCTTTGTTAAAAATATCTTAGAATTATCGTCGTTTCAGGTGTTAACTTACTCGTTTTCTTTTATATGTTTTGTTACGTAAGCCGTGGTTTTCATTGATAGTTTGTATCTTATTAATATCCAGAATGATATCAAGTCCTTAAACATTATTTTTAAATCATCAAATGATAATTATACTTGAGTGGATACGATAAAGAATGAATCTCATCGCGTTCGTGGAGACGGTAGTCCGTACATACGCACGAGCGACAATATCATTCTTTTGATGTTAAAATAATATATAATTGGATGTTATATCATATATACAGAATCATTATAATTTTATATTTATTATTTTCATGAGTTACACATGATTATTATACCCATCCAAAATAATAATATATTGAATAACAATTACACCACGACGTGGAGACGGTAAGCCGTACGTACACACGTATGGTGACATGTTATTCAAAGGGTGGATAGAATACTGAATATGGTTGTACCATATTTATAATAAAATCACAGTATATATATGATACTGGAGTTATTATTTTATAATGGTAATAACAAAGGAAGAAGAAGTCGAAGAAGAAAGGAACTTGAAAAGGGGTGGTGAAAACATTACCTCTTCTTCAGGTTCTTCCTTTTGATTTGATCAAAAGGGCTCCTTAGGTTGGCTTTAAAATAAAACTAAGGCCTCTAGGTTTTAGTTAGGGAAGTTGATAGAGTATTTGGGAAGGTTTTGGCCGAACAAAAAGGCTTTGACGGTGTGAAGAAATGAGACGGAGGAGTGCCCTTTTATAAGAGCGGTGAGGGGCACCTTTGGAAAAGCTAGAAATCTTAATTTATAATAAATTCATATTCGGTTTCTAATGGATACAAAGTTGATTATTCAAAGGTTAAGGTAGGGATAGGTCTAAAACCATTCATCCAATAGAATTTAGATAGGTTTGGGTCATTATATTAACCTTATATTTAAGTATTAACTCTTAGTTAATTAGTTTCACTTTTACAATGTCTCTTTGTATTTTTATATTATATGGTTAATAAACTTACCATATACGTCCAAGAGTACCCAAAGTGGTTAATTAATGATACAACTATCATGATATAAGTATCTTGGCCGAACCTTATATTTTTAGAAATTTAATATCAATTAATAATATAATATTTGTTTTAAAAACTCTTTTATGTCAATTTTGACACTATTCAATAGTTGATTTTTGTGAAACACATAACAGAATGATTAATTCGAGAAAAAGTTAATTAAATCAATCCTAATATGTCATATTAACTTATAAAATTAGTGTAATTCAATAAAAGTATCAAATTATATTTATTTGGGTATTTATAATATCAATTATTCTAATTTTTCACTATTATGGTAATTACTGCATCACCATTGTGTCATAAATAAATTAAATTATTTAATGTCTAAAAATTATAAATAAAATATAATTATGTAGGAAATCATTTTATATTTCTATTGAATATTTATAGTCTATAATCCAACATATATTACCCAATGTAACAATTGTTTTTCTAAAAGATATATGCTTGTGTCATTTTTGTATTCATTTTAACTTAATTAAAATAAAGTGTCCCTATCACTTACAAGTGGATCCATGGGGTCCCAAAATCGACCCAAAGATTCCCATGGTCGACCATGTATCAACTAATAGGGTTAAGGCACGTTTTAGGGTAATTTAGTATTATTATAATATTATTTTTTAACCCTTGTTTACCGGATTTACCCTTTAACCATGGTAAATAAAATATTTACCGAAGTAATTATCCAAAATGTATAAAAATAAAAGTTACCTATTTACACAATTTTAACATCCTAATTACAAATATGGAATCCATTTTTCCAAATTCAAAACACAGAAGTGACAGAAATTAATTTAAAATTAATTCCCGTTGTTAAAACAAAAAGCGTGTTTTTAAGAGATAATAACTATCAAAAGATTGGCACTTGTTTATGTCTGGTTTAATTGTGAAATTATGTCCAATGACAAACATTGAATTAAATGGTAAAATAATATTCTAAATATACTTTAAAACTACTCAAATTCATAATTTATCAATATTAATTATTTTGATTAAAAAAGATGTTTTTAATTAAAATTTAGTAATTTTCACTATTCATCAAAATATGAAAGTTATCCGAAAAGTACCAAAATTCCACCCTAGACTAATTTCGATATTACGAATCCAAAAATGAAGTCCATTTTAAGAGATAGAATTTATAAAATTTCAAAAAGTAGGTATTGCTATTCATAAAGGCTAGTGTGATTGGTTATGGTGTGTTAGAACTCGGTGTTGCGTACAACACACACTATCACATTATTCAAAGAGAAGCATACCATAGAAACTTGGGGTGTTACATTCTCCCCTCCTTCAATAAATTGCCTCCTTGAAATTTTTAAAATTGTTCTTGGGAATATAATGGAAAGTCCCACATCGAAAAAAGAGTCAATAAAACTATCACTTTAAAAGAAAGAAAGAGAGGTATAAAGGACAACCAAGATAACCCATACTCGGATTCCATGTAGGAAAACATGGATATAGATGATAAACTAAGTGTCAAGTTATGATGGAGAGGGATAGAAATCATGATCAGGAGAAAGTTAACAATAAGAAAGCCACAAACTTGTGTTGGGATAAACGACCATTAGTCTCCTTGTAGGAAAGTAAATGGACAGCATTTTTTTGTTTTAAGTTACATTAATTTATGATATTGATTAAGAATATAAAGCTATATACTTACTTTTTAGGTAGAGTTTCATTATTTACTAAATTTCCACCACTAACTCATTTTTTTAAACAATGAGTATTCAAGAAGACTTGGTCACACTAGAAGAGCTAGAATAAACTTCTATAGAATCACATGATCCATGCAGGATGAACTATATATTTACATTGTCTTTAGAGATTAATCAAAACCAAAATGGTTAGTACAAGATCTAATGATCCCCCAAAAGGATATTCCTTGAGAGAAATAAACACTAATTTTAATTTTCAAAATTAAACCAACAATACCCCAAAGTTAAATAAATACCATTCAATAATCAATTGTCCTTAAAATCCTTTAATATAATCAAAACTAATATTGAAAACCAAAACTTATTATGAATGTAGTCTTCCACATTAAATTGTATCTCCAAATGACATTAATTACTCTTAAAGTCACATACATAAAATTAAGTAACCTAATCATTTCCATAAATAACCCAAATCATTATAAATCCACAATAAAAACATAGATAAAAATCCACCATTACTCCTCAAATGAAATCCCATAATACTCTATTTTCCTTTGGCATATAGTGTTCTCAACAAAGTGAACAACTTCCAAAATAACATTTATCACTTAATCACCAAATCATTTTCCTATACTACGGGTATTCATTTGATAAGACATAATATCCCAAATCAAATTATTATTGATCAATAAAACCATTTAACTAAAAAAAATAGTCACACTAACCAGGGACTTCACGTAGTCCAGTGGTAGGTGATAAATCCCAATCGCACTTTGGTTGTTGGTTCGATTCCCATAGCTTTGTCCGACGCGATGGGTTGTCACACGGTCTACATGTTGTCCTTTTTCAAAAAATATATTTTATAACATTACCAAAATGAGATAAATTTCTCAAAATAACCATAACATAATTTAACCACAAATGTTATCTCATACCTTTAATTTTCATCCCAAATTATAATAATTTGTAATTTCCTCAAACCCAATGATCATATAAAACAAAATGGTTATTTACAACTATATCCACAAGAGAAAATAAAATTCTTCCATAAATATCATTCTCACATGGAAAACGTTAGGTTTACAAATACAAGAGAAAATTATTCCAAAGTAAACCTTTCAACAAGGATCACTAATAATTTTTAAACATTTATCCAACCATTTATTTCCACATAGATTCTTCTCTGACCAAAAAAATATCCTATAGAATAGGACATTCACTCAGGTAATGGCCAGGTCCCCTACATTTACGGCAAATGACTGTAAATGGATTCTTGGGACCATTTTTATCTTCTTCCATAGTAATCTTCATTTTTCTTCGGCAATTATTCACTTTATGTCCTTCCTTCCCACACGTAAAGCATTTCTTTGTCCCATTGAGACAATTTCCTGGGTGTATCCTTCCACATTTCCTGCATGAGGGAAATTGAGGGTTCTTTTCTCCATGGTCTCCATTGCTGGAGCTCTTATCATTCATCACTTTTCTCTTCCTTGTTGAGTATGGGAGTTGGTTAATATATATGTTGTTGATCATATTTTTAGAAAACTGATTTGGAATAAAGACGATATCTTTTACGCCTATCAACATTCCATTTTGTTGCTCATTGCCACCATTGTTCCCACCTTGTACATCATTCCCAAAGTCACTATGACTTCCTTGGAATCTAGACATTGACTAAAACCAGAAATCATTGTATGAGTAATAGTAGTCATAAAATCATTTAGAGATTAACATGTCACCATATTCTCAATTTTAAACACATTAGGATAAACCAAGGTCATTTACTCTCATCTTATATATATAATACTTCAAATAATTTTGTAAAGAAAATGGAAATTATCCTAAGCATATCCCCCGGGAGTGTCGTAACCAAGAGTGTAGCAAGGCCCATTGTCGTGCACCAGTTCCTGTTCGAGTCTAGCTCACAGCGGTGTTTTCGGGTTTTACCCCTAGGTACATCTGTGCCAGAGCCGCCTCTACCTGCTCGTATCCAGACAGGGATGTATTTCTCAGAAAACTAACAAAATCTCTACAATACCAAAATTTTAGGAAGTTCTTCTATACTAATCCTCAAAGTTCATCTTAGGTCTATGTGCTCTAATCAGCGTTTATCTAAATATAGCTTCCAAGGTTTGTACTAAACTTCCTCTGATACCAACTGTAACGCCCCGACCCCAGTTACCCAGAGTCGGTGCATTATTACATAAAATTGGAATGATCATAAAGGATCAAGTCTCGAATGAACGATTAGTTTAGTAGTCTTGGAAACACTAGATATATTCATAAGTATTACATTACATCATAAGGTAAAAAAACTACAACAATATCTTGTCTTCATATCCCCTCATACTATCCCTGCAGGTCATTCATAAATTACTTCTTCATAATCCTGGGAAAAATAAAACATTGAAAGGGGTGAGCTCAAATGCTCAGTAAGGATAACATTATAGCAGAATCTTTCATAGATAAGCATAAACACTTAAGGCAGTTTATAACTAAAACGAAAGCCTTTTAAACTCGAACTTCAGCATAAAATGGCAAAGATAAAATAAAATAATTCCATTTACTTACTCACATGGATATTCTACTAGTCGAATGATCACATGAAATATCAATAACCACTTTCATAATGATGGAATGCATAATTCCAGACTATCATAACCACATAGCCAAGGCCTTGTGCCAAGACTACAAAAAAGATTTTTCCAAGGCCTTGTGCCAAGACACTAGTTTGTCTCATGATACCTACCGATGCATCGAGGAGCTATAGAGGGCTCCACCCGTCACTTATTAAGTCCAATTCATTCCCCATATTAACATGTTTAAACATAACATAAACATTTGTATTAAAACTAGCATACGAAATGTCAATACTTTAACCACAAACCATGAATGGTATAAAAATAGAACATCCACAGTCAAACATAACTCATTAAATACAATATGGAAGATTGTATTGTACCTCAATCGATAATAATGAATGATATTGACATAAATGAAAATAACCATCAAAACTATTTGAGATAAATATCCCCCTTTTCTTGAAAACATTTAAAAGTCACACTATTTGTCAAGAAGCCGTTTAAAAATAGCTTATTGAATCAAAGTGTCCCATACCACTTTGAAACATTTAAAAGGAGTTTTAATTTTAAAACATTAATGTCCATATAAACAAATCCTTAAAACCATTTTTAAAACATGGACATTAATGAGCAAGATTTAGTAGAATAACTCTTTAAAACATTTAAAAATGGTATTTTAGTTAGAGTTTTTTAACCCAAAGAGAGACACTTGAATACAAATAATTGAGGCAATCAAAACTTTGTAATATCATGAGAATAAAGGGATTCATGATATAATATGTCAAATTAAATTATATACACCACATAAAAGTGATTTGGTGTATAACAACAAAGAAGTCTCAATGGAATGTAAATTGAGATGAAATCTCTCATAAAGGCCGTATCATTAGGTTAAGGATAAATCAATGAAATAATTATGTGTGAAAAATATAAATACAATAAATATGATTGGATATTCAGTGTAAAACAATCAAGGGGCATTCACACATATTCTAGTAAAAATGACACCAATGAATTGGATTTTTCTCTCAACAAATAGAGATTGAGTAAAAATTACTCTTATCAAGTTCATACCGATGACTTCAGAATTTATCAATGCAGTGATTATGTGTATAAAAAGTATATCCACAGAAAGGAGAGTGGAAATTATGACATAATCCAATTAATAGTTATTCCACACATAATCTTGGAGTAAAATAATCAACGAAGTATGCGTAAAGCTGAATGAGTGGAAATTGAAATTTCGAATTCCCTTATCGATTAGGTAACATACAAAACATACACCCATGAAATAAGGATATTAAATTGATGATGTAAATACCCATAAATTAATGTATATTACACAATTAATACAATCATGGTCAATACACACACCACATGCACTAAATAAGTGGTGAAGAATGGAATTCCCACGGAATTAAATGTGAGATAAGAAACCCCTTACTTTGTACTTTTTCCTTGGTCGACGGTAGGTTAGCCTCCTGTATAATGGTGAAATAATTGTTATTAAATTATTAAATAATCATATACATTAATATGATATCATATATGATCTTTTAACATTGCTTTGTTAATAATATCTTATAATTATCGTCATTTCAGGTGTTAACTTACTCGTTTTCTTTTATATGTTTTGTTACGTAAGCCGTGGTTGTCATGGATAGGTTGTATCTTACTCATATGAATAATGATATAAATCCTTAAACATTATTTTTAAATCATCAAATGATAATTATACTTGAGTGGATACGATACAGAATGAATTCCATCGCGTTCGTGGAGACGGTAGTCTGTACGTACGCACGAGCGACAATATCAATCTTTTGATATTAAAATAATATATAATTGGATGGTATATCATATATAAAGAATCATTATCATTTTATATTTATTATTTTCATGAGTTACATATCATTATTATATCCATCCAAAATAATAATATATTGAATAACAATTACACCACGACGTGGAGACGGTAAGCCGTACGTACACACGTATGGTGACATGTTATTCAAAGGGCGAATAGAATACTGAATATGGTTGTACCATATTTATAATAATATCACATTATATATATTATAATGTAGTTATTATTTTATATTGGTAATAACAAAGGAAGAAGAAGTGGAAGAAGAAAGGAACTTGAAAAGGGGGGGTGAAAACATTACCTCTTTTTCGAGTTCTTCCTTTTGATTTGATCAAAAGGGCTCCTTAGGATGGCTTTCTGATCAAAATAATTTCTCTAGGTTGTAGTGAGGGAAGTTTAGAGAGTATTTGGGCAGGGTTTGTCCGAACCAAAAGGCTTTTAAGGTGTGAAGAAATGAGAAGGAGGAGTGCCCTTTTATAAGAGGGGTGAGGGGCACCTTTGGAAAAGCTAGAAATATTAATTTATAATAAATTAATATTCGGTTTCTAATGGCTCCAAAGTTTATTATTCAAAGTTTAAGCTGGGTATAGGTCTAAAACCATTCAACCAATATAATTTAGACAGGTTTGGGTCATTATATTAACCTTATATTTAAGTATTAACTCTTAGTTAATTATTTTCACTTTTACAATGTCTCTTTGTATTTATATATTATATGGTTAATAAACTTACCATATACATCAAAGCGACCCCAAGTGGTTCATTAATGATACACATATCATGATATAAGTCTCTTGGTGGAACCTTATATTTTTTGGAATTTAATATCAATTAATTATATAATATTTTTTTAAAAAACTATTTTATGTCAATTTTGACACTATTCAATAGTTGATTTTTCTGAAACACATAACAGAATGATTACTTCAAAAAAAGTTAATTAAATAAATCCTAATATGTCATATTAACTTATAAAATTAGTGTAATTCAATAAAAGTCCCGAAGTATATTTATTTGGGTATTTATAATATCAATTATTCTAATTTTGTACTATTATGGTAATTACTTCATCACCATTGTGTCATAAATAAATTAACTTATTTAATGTCTAAAAATTATAAATAAAATATCATTATGTATGAAATCTTTTTATATTTATATTGAATATTTATAGTCTAAAATACAACATATATAACCCTATGTAACAATTGTTTTTCTAAAAGATATATGCTTGTCTCATTTTTGTATTCATTTTAACTTAATTAAAATAAAGTGTCCCTATCACTTACAAGTGGATCCATGGGGTCCCAAAATCGACCCAAAGATGCCCATAGTCGACCATGTATCAACCAATAGGGTTAAGAAACGTTTTAGGGTAATTTAGTATTATTATAATATTATTGTTTAACCATTGTTTACCGGATTTACCCTTTAAACATGGTAAATAAAATATTTACCAAAGTAATTATCCAAAATGTCTAAAAATAAAAGTTACCTATTTAAACAATTTGAACATCCTGATTCAAAATATCAAATCCATTTTTCCAAATTCAAAACACAGAAGTGGCAGAAATTAATTTAAAATTAATTCCCGTTGTTAATACAAAAAGCGTGTTTTTAAGAGATAATAACTATCAAAAGATTGACACTTGTTTATGTCTGGTTTAATTGTGAAATTATGTTCAATGAAAAATATTTAATTAAATGGTAAAATAATATTCTAAATATACTTTAAAACTAATCAAATTAATAATTTATCAATATTAATTATTTTGATTAAAAAAGTTGTACGAAGCTTATATAGCTAGAACACAAAGCCTCTTCCCAAATTTCAGAATTTCATTTTCATGTATGAATCTTTTAAACTTCCCATCATTCAAAAAACTATTATTTTTTGAATATTATCATAATTAGGATGTTGACTTTTAATTCTTTCCAACAAATATATATGGGAAACCAATTGAAAAATTAATGTTGTTTCACCTTCTTTTATGATTCCCATATCCATCCTCACTGAATCCATGAACATATGGTCCTTATCAATTCTCATTTTGTTTAGAATTCCATGATCCTTCCTACTCAATTCATAAATTAACTTATTTTCCTTTCTTGGTTGGTAGTGTATGGAAAAATTTTAATCCTTGACTAGATCGAGCTATCTCTTTTGCCTCATGTTGAGTTCTTTCTGTGAGAAGATTTATTTCAAGATCCTTTGATCATTATATATCTCACATCTTTCCTTATAGAGATAATGTATCCATATCGTCAGAGAAAAGATTATATCTTATAACTCAAGATCCTGAGTTGGATAGTTTTGTTCATGATTTTTTAATTTCATTAATGCATAGGCAATAAACATGTTATTCTATATAAGGAAACAACCAAGTACTTTCTTTGATGCATAAGTATAGATCACAAACCCATCATTCCCCGATGGTAGAGTTAGGATCATATAATTCACTAATCTTCTCTTTAACTCTTCGAAAAATTACTAACATTCTTTTGAACATATGAACTTATCCCCTTTATGGGTAATCTTGGTTAACGGGTTGGCTAATCAGGAGAATTTTTGGACGAAATAATAATAATAACATACTAAACCAATAAAACTACATACCTCAGTTATGTTTTTGGTGTAAGCCATTCTTGAAAAACCTTTGTCTTCATAGGATCAATAGATATTACATCCTTAGAGATAATTTGACTAAGAAAACAAATCGATTGAAGCCACAATTCACACATTCTAAACATCCCATATAATTTATTTCTTATAAGAGTCTTCAAGATAATGCAGAAGTTATTTTACCAATATTTGTAGCTTTTGGAGTTTACTAAGATATTATCAATAAATACAACAAAATGTCATCAAGATATTCCCTGAAAACCCTATTAATTAGATCCATGAAAACAAAGGTTGAATTAGTCAGTCCAAAAGGCATTACTATAAACTCGTAATGCCCATACCTGGTTCAAAATACTAGCTTTGTAATATCTTCCTTCCTCACACACAACTGATGATATCCAAATTGGAGGTCAATCTTCAAAAAACATTGGGCTTCATGAAGTTGATCAAATAAATCATTAATACGAGGAATGTGATACTTGTTCTTTATCATAATAGCATTGATCTCCCTATATTCAATACACAAACTCATAGATCCATATTTTTTATTAAAGAAAATAATAGGATCACCCCATGGAGAAAAAGTAGGGTGAATAAACCCCTTACTACTAAACTCCTCTAGTTGTTTCTTCAGTTACACTAATTCAATTGGTGACATTCTATAAGGAGTATTTGATATTGGCCTTGCACCAATAATTAAATCAATAGAGAACTCAACTTTCTACTCTGGCGGATGTCCAGGTAAATCCTCTAGAAACACATCAACATATTCTTGCACAATAGGTACATCCTATATTTGAACTTTTTCCCTCACCCATATATACTTTGTTATATTACTCCCTAAGAATTGAATTCAATAAAGCTAATGAGGTTGAATCTTGATGAGAATCAGATGGTGATGTCTCTCCTCTTTATATAATGGATTCTACATCATTCTTAAAAATTGAAACTTATTTCTTCTTGAAATATATTTTCACATCATAATTTTAAATCTAATCTATACATAGGATTATACAAAATTCAATAATTGTTATGATGATAAAATCATCAGTTAAAGAATGTCCATATCCCATAATGAGGACTTCTTGAGACATCTTTGTTGAAATGATTCTTCCCTTAGGTGTTTTGACTGAAAAATCCTTTATTAAATAAAATTGGAAATATCTAATTTTCATGTAAAATTGGAAATATATAAAATAATGTGATTATTAAAAATCAAATAAAGAATTCGCTATGTTTGAGGAAATGATTAATGTACCTGCTACCACATCATCATGAACATCTACCTCAATAGTTGTGAGAGTATAAGCTTGGCCTTTATCCCTTGGCCTTCTATGGGGAATATTTCCTTAAATCTTAGGAAAATCATTTTAATAATGTCCCATATCCTTGAAATTATACCATTGAACATTGGTAGCTTCTTTCATCCCCTTATAATCACGGGAGTGGTGACCTTTTTATGCACACTTGTAACAAACACCCATACACTTCAGGTAAGTACCAAGGTGTTTCTTCCCACCATTATCATGGGATGGAAAGTAAAATATTCCATTCTTACCCATTTCACTATTTTTATTTTTCTAGAGTTATAAGAATCCCTCTCCTTCCCTAGGTTTCCTTTAAAGTTATAAGACTTAGATAATTCCTTTTCTGTCTTGATAGAACATGATACTATATGATCGTATGAAGAGAATATTTGGGCGACCAATTCCCTTATAAGGAATGGTTTTAAACCATCAAAGAATCGATAAATATTTCTCCTTCGAATAAATATGTAGTACATGGAATGTCTTGTTAACCATGTGAAGTTATCTTCAGACTTTGCAACATTCTCATCCTCTTTTTTCCTCTAATTTAAAAAATTCCTTTCTATATCTTCTTCCCATTCATGGGGGATTTATTTTTCTATTAATACGTCCTTAAAATCCCTCCATTAAATTTCTTCCATTTCTTACTCCTCCTTTTCATTTTTAATTAAAGACCACCACTGATCTGCATCACCTGAGAGATGATAAAATGCCATGAAAACCTTCTCTCTTTCATTACATTCCAAATCAAGGAATATCTTCTCTAAAGAACTTATCCACTACTCTGCGATGAATGGGTTTGTAGTCCCATTGAATAATGGAGGTTGTTGTCACATAAAGAGGTCTAACATAGCTCATCCATGTTGTGGATCCAGAGGCTCCATACCGGTAATGTTATTGTTCATAACCCAGGCGAACTATCCAAGTATAGTTATAAGTTTATTAGCATAAGACCTAGCACCAGATCCAGTATCATTATCTTGAATCTGTGGGAAATCCCTACATGGGATACGTTCATTCAGGTAGCTTCCATTCCTTCCACTAGGTTATATCTATAAATAATGGCGTATACTAGATTAGTTTATGAATCACAACATATAATCTCAACTTAGAATAATACGTAGCATAAATTGAAATCCTATCCATAGATAATCTCATCATCATAAACATGGTTTCTTTGAGGAAAAAATTTCATTTAATTCCTTCATAATGGGTTGTAAAGAAAATGTTAATTATCCTAAGCATATCCCCTAGTAGTGTTGAACCAGGTGCATAGTAAGGCCCACTTCCGTGTACAAGGTTACCCTGGGTCAAGCCCAAAACTCATTTTAGGATTTGTTACTCCTAGGTACATCTGTGCCAGAACCACACCCACTTATAATATCCAAATAGAGATGTATTTTCTATAAAGATCAACATTATCTATTTCTTACCAAAATTTGAAGATGTTATTGTATGTACATATTCAAATATTATCTTAGGTTTTTGTTCCCTAATCTAAATTTTCTAAATCTAGTTTCCACAATTTCTACTGAACTTCCTTTGATACCAACTGTAAGGACTTGACCCAAGTTTCCCAAAGATGGTGCCTTATTTAATTACATTGGCATGATTAAAAGAAATTATTATCCCAAAGGAATGAATAGAATAGTATTTTTGGAAAACAAGATAAACACATAAGTTCAACATTACAATATAAAAGGAAATACAACATATCAACTTCTTTTTAATGACACATAATCTCCTAGATTATCATTGTATGTCATTCATAATATAATTATTCAAAACATGGGGAAAATAAAACATGAAAAAGGGGTGATCTCAGATGCTTATTAAGGTTAAATAATAAAGTAGAAAAAATTATAAACTTAAACACTAAGCATGATGAATAACTAAAAATGCCTGCCTTTAAAAATATACCCGAGCATAATATGGAAGGATTAAAAACTGATTAAATAATTCCATAAAACATAACCATAGATATTATAATAGTCTAAAAATAAAATGGAATATCAATCTCTAGTTTCATAATGAGGTATTTCATAATACCGAACATCATAATCACAGTTTTAAGGCCTCATTCCAAGACCATATAACCACTATGTCAAAGCCTCGTGCTAAGACCATATAACAACTCCATCAAGGCCACGTGCTAAGACACTAGTTTTTATAATGAGAAATACCGATGCTTTGTGGGTTTATAGTGGGACCCACCCGTCACATAATAAGTCTAATTCATTACTTATATGAATGGGGATGAACATAAACAACATATAAATTCAGATTAAAACTAACATATGAAATGTAAATAGGTTTCCCCAATCATTAAACATAAACACCAACAATTCAGAATAATATGGTGAATTGTATCAAGATAGAACATCCAAAATAAAACTATTAATAAACCATTCAATAAAATATGGTAGATTATATCATAAAATATTAATCCCATAATAATCAATTGGGTGTTGAAATAGGGAAAAATACTTTTATAAAATCATCGAGTAATTCATGAGATAAATACCCCTTTACATTGAAAAGAAGAGTTCTTATGGAAAAATATTTGTGTAAAACCAGAAGTGAATTAAGGTATCTTTTCATAAAAAAAGTGATTTTATAAAAAATAAATGTTGCTAAAAACATATTATGGAGTTCCCTTGAAAATAGGTAAGAATTCGAGAAATTCCCTTCAAACATGCTTGTTTATTGGGAATGATTTTTGAAAGATCCTTTTAAAACATGTAACTACCCATAAGAGAAAGAAGGATTATGGTTAGTAAACATATATAAAACATTAAAACAGATTTTATTATGAGTTCATAAGAATAAAAAATAATTTAATTTGGGTTAAGAGAGAAAAAGAGTAACCTAAAAGAAAATGGAGGTTTTGGTAGAAAACCATTACCTTATGTCTGAATATGTTTCTCTCTTGAACTTATGGTCCTGGAATATGAAATTAGACTTATTAAAAACTTAATTAAAAACCTATTATATATGTATTTTATTTATTATAATTTTATTAAGTTCATTTATGATCATTTTATGGGTTAAGAGATTCAATATCATCATCTGTGAGTGCTCGTTTCATTAGTTTTCATGATCAGTTTGTTTGTATAGAAGTTAATGTAAAATGAGAATTTAATTCCATAATTTATGTCATATGTTATTAATGTTCATATATATGGTTAAATTATCATATAAGTAATTTGTTACTTTGGGCGAGGATGAATCATTCGATAAATTTTTAAGGATAAACTCTTGGAATAATTTGATTGGTTTTCAATCACCACAAACTCATTTTGTTTTATAAATTATCACCACATGTACAGAACTATTTTAAGAACAATAAATAGGAGATATTACATATATTATTATCTATTTCAACCATAATTTTTTTTCCATGACTATAATTGAATATGGTAATAGAAGTTGAAAACCCATCATCCTTGAATGCAACAAATTAACACATCCCGGATGATGTTTTCATTTATAGTATAAAAGGATGGGAAATGAGAGATGATGATGAATTATTCTATTATCATAACAAAATTCCAGTACATTTAATGTATTGGAGTTATCATATCATTTGGAGCAAATTAGGTGAGGAAAGAAAATTAAGAAAGGAACTTGGAAGAAAATAAAAGAAATGAAAACAGTAATTTACCACTAGAATATATCTTCATTGAGAACCTCTTTTGGGAGAGGATTTGTTATTTTGAAGAGAAAAAGGGATTCTGGATATAGGGTTGACCTTGGGAGGATATTTTAGTATAATTTTTACAAGGCATGAGGCCTAAGAGGAGTGAATGAAAGAGGGACTGATGGGTGGATTTTAAAGTAGTCGAGAGGAGTTATTTTCCAATATTTTAATCGTTATTTTATTATTTTGAATTTAGAATATGAATATTATTGATTATTGGGAATAATATAATAATAAATTCATGTGAGATCAAACCAAGTGTGCTTACATCATATTTAAATCACTTATGACTCAATAAATCATGTATTTAGCATATATCGTAAATTACTATATTTTATTATTCACCAAAAGTCATATATTTTTGAAAAATAAAAAAAATTCACCATACCTATTTTTCGATGCATCGAATTCAAAAATGAACTCCATTTTATCAAAATAATTTTATAATTAATATAAATTTAATTTTTAAAAAAAAATTATTATTTACTTGATAAATAAATATTTTAAATTTTAAATTTATTTTACAATACTTTCAAAAATTAACTGAGGTATCATAAAATTATCCTATAATCATAGGAAAACAAAATATTTATTTAATAATAAATTTTATGAAAATTTATTTTATTTTAAATAAATTTATAATTATAAATAAATATTTAGTACTCACAAAAATACCAACACTTGATTATTAATTTCTAAAATACTCGATTTCATTTATAATGTGTCTAAATTTTATTTATACTTTCATGGGAGAGGTTACTATTACTAAGGGTTAGATTACTATTCATAAGGGTATATTAATATTCATAAGGGTACATTACTATTCAATAAAGATATAATTTGATCCTATCAAACTCTAAATATCAAACTGAACACAACCATGTAAGTAATTTTTACAAAATTAAATTCACAGAGGTGGAAATTTTTTGTTTATTTTCATGGTTATAAAAAAGTGGTGTTTTCTAGACACTCATAGTTTCATGCATTAAATATTGAATTTATTTATAAATCATTGGGGTGTTATAATGATAGTAAAGAAATGTATGTTGCAACTACTTCTAATTATAGTGGATAATATGTTATTGAGGAGTTAAACCAATCACAGTGGGGAATAAGATAACATTGAGACCAAACTTTATAAAAATATTGTGTTATAATTATATTTATCTTTACTACCTTGGGGAGATATTTAATAATTATAAGATTGGATTATATCTTAATAGGTCACAATGAGTTTATTTTTAGAGAAAGTAAAGTTGTAAAAATCACCACTGATTCAACCCCCTTCTCAATGGTGCAACATCATCATGTGAACTTTAGAATAAAACATTTATTTGAATTAATATTTTATCCCAAGAAAATTTTAATTTTAAATTGTTCTTCATGAAAATACTATTATTCTACAATTAGATAAATTTAATGTTATTTTAGAAAATGACTAGTTCTATTCACTTAGGGGAAGCCAGAACTATTCATCGATTTAGGACTCTAGGCCACCGGTTTGGCTATCAAGTCCTATAAGGATTTTGGGCCACCAAAGGCCATCGAACCGGTTGTCTCTCGAGGCCTTCAGGCCACCTTAAATCCTTAGGGACACCATAAGGCCTTCCAACCACATGATGATGTATATGTACTAATAGGAAAATAAGGTAAAAGGCTTCAGATGAGGATTCAAGGAAGGAGAACTCACTAGATAAGAGCTAACCAGAATTAGAAGAATGAGAGGGTATGGCATTGTCATCAGTACCGGGCCTGTGCAGCTTTTCATAAGACAGCTCGCAGACTAACCCTACAATAGTGGAGTGATGATATCATGACATATGCTGGGGAGGAGTAGTACTAATTTTTCTTGTCACAGTGATTCCATATATGACCTACGGATCTTGTAATTGTCTATAAGCCTTCAGGCCTTGTAAGGGTTCTACCTCACCCCTTGAAAGGTGGATTATCAAAAATAAAAACATGAAGGCCCTTGGTCCATTATCACCGACATAGGTAAAGAATTATTAGAAATAATGAGATCACATTTCATATCAACAATTGATAATTTATCAGTTAAATGATAATTATTAATATTTTTTAGAAGGAAACTATATAATATTGGTCATCATACTGAATAAAAATAGGATCTTGGCTCAAACAGTTGAAAAAACTCAATATTAGGGATAATCCTATTCTAGGGAAAAAGAAAATTTTACAAAGTTTTAAAGGTTGATTTCACATTATAAATTATATCTTGAGACACCATTAATTTTTTTTATTATTAAGTGATAATTAAAATGGAGATGATGAAATTTATTTGGGGGGGGGATGTAACAACTTGAGATTTTAATACATGCTTTCCTCCAAATAAGTCAAATATGGTGATTAGATTTCTCCACACACAAAATATAACTAAAATGAATCTATAATATGTTTACACCATTAACAAAAGAATATTTAATTAGTATGTATGAATATAAGTATCTGAAATATGAAATATGTTAATATATTTATATAAAGGTTATTTTATAGAAATTTACTTAAATTATTATTATGTTTAATAAATTATATTTTTATGCATTTTAATTTTTATTAAATAAAACAAAGTATATCATTGTTAAATAATTAATTTAATAAAATATAATATTTATTGAGTAATAGTATCTTTATTAATGTTTTATTGAAATTAAGAATAAAAAAAATTATTTTTAAAAGTTATTTTTTTTATAAAAACAGTTTTTGTCTATGCTTTATAATTTTATTTAAAAGTTGAATTTATATATTTTAGCATGATAAATTGAAAAAATAAACTTCATTTTTGGATTTAGATTAAAAATACTATTTCAGGATATTTTTTGATGTCTATTTGCAAAAATTGAATTTTAGGTGAATAATGAAATATTCCATTTATACTAATAATGTGAATTTTATGCCATTATTAGTATAAAAGAATGAATTATAAACTTATGAAACCTTTTTTAGGAAAAATATATTTTATAGTTTATATTATACATTTTTAAATATTTATTATAGTTTACAAACCTATGATTGATATTTTAAAAATCAAGTAATATTTTTCTCAATTTTTTGATACATTATTCATTTATTTTATTAAAATTAATTTTTAACACTTTTAGAATTTGAAACATACAAAATGTATTTAAAATTTATAATTAATAGGTCCAAATTATCTAATATGTCCCACTTTTGTTTTAGTCATAAAGATTATGTTACCTTATGTAAAAACTAGTAACTACTGTAAAAGATGAAATGGAAAAAGTAATAATTCATGGGATAATGAGATTGAAAAATATTTCTAATTGAGTGGTTGAGATATTATCAAACTTATCTCACCCACCAATCAATTATTATCTATTTTTGGAGTCAATTTAAATGTTTTCCATGGGATCTTTTTATATTATTTTTAAATATTTACCAAAATATCATTCTCACCACTTATAAAAGGGGACTCTTACCACCCATTCATGAAACTCATAAAAATTCAATTTTCTATTAAAACCTTAACCTTTTTACCTAACAATATAATTTCATTTATCTCTATTGAGTTTCTAGTTGCAATATATTATCATATGATGTCCATTTATAAGGGATCTTCTAAGGAAATCTCAAAGTGCTCGTCACGAGTAATCATTTTTACTAAACTTCATTCCTTTATATTTTTATTTTCTAATGATAATTTTAAAATAGTTATGTAATTAAATTATTATTGGTTATAAAATTAATTTTTTTCATGTTATTGGAAAAATAATTAATCACCATCTTCCTTTTTCCCTTAAGAAATAGAAAATGACATTTGTGTGTATGTATGAACTACCTCCTCTACAAAGCTTCATGTTCCATTTTCATTCACCAACTTACAAAATGGGTCCAATTAATTAATTTAGTATATATGTATGATATTTAAAAAATGTTTTGTGTTCTAAAAATAATAAATCATATTTATCCTTTCTCCCATTCTATGGGAAATAAAATCATCATTTATATGTATATGCAGACTACTGTCCCAATGAAATGAATGGTTTTCATTATTATTTTCATCACCACTTTACATAAATAGTGATAATAATGAGTTTATTAGAAAAATATTATTTTTATGACATCATTAAGTTTATGTTTTTACAAATTAGAGAACATATTAATGATATTACCAATAAAATACCATTATTAATTCAATCATTTAAAACTAGCACACTATATTGAAAATAATTTATTCAAATTATATAATATTTCATATCCATTCATTATTATAATAAATAATTTATAATTCTTATATATATCACTAATAAACACTAAAATATTTCATTATGTATCAAGTGTAATGATATTTCAACTAAATCACCTCATAATCATTCATTAAGCATGATATGTTCATGTTTGGGTCCATTTGACCACCTACTAAAACAATGATGAAGACTATGAGAACTTAATTACTAGTATAATATGATGTAAATATGTATATTATGATTTTATTTTGGTTTTGGTTTGGTTATATGAAAATTTAATCCATTAAATTAAGAAAACAACCTTTTTTGGGTAAGAATCACTCATATAAGCTTATTACCAATTCCATACTCTAGAATAATGAATGGAAATTTCATAAAAATAAATTGAAAGTTAAATGATTATTATAATTCAACACTTACATTAAAATTAATTAGTTGTTATTGATTAACATTTTAATAAGAATAAATATTAACATCGCTCCTACAATGCTAGTATAAACCATTAAAGTTATAAACACATGACGTTGGAAAATTGGTAAAAAAAAACTAATAAATATATGTTTGCGATGATAATAAATGAGGGGTATAAATTCTTATAATTAGGAATAATTCTCTTAGTTATGAAATAAATATACTTAATTTAATTATTTAGGATATCTGTTGCAATTGGAGAATGAATCGGGACCAAGGTAAGGGATTTTCATCTCAAATTCCTCAATTTGAGACATGTTTTGTATTATGAACCTAGTTTCATTAATGTGGTGTATATTATAGATAATTTAAATGTTATATCATAAAATACCCTAAATTCATATTAATTGATGTTTAATTTAAGGCTCTCTCTTTTTCAATAGGTTTCGAATTAAATGCTCTGTAAATTTTAAGGGGTTTTTAGGACTCAAATGTTTTCATTGGGTCATAATAAATTTTATTTGACTATTATCATTCAAGATTGATGAAATATAAGATATTATGATTTCATTTGTTTCCTCCATATTTTTTTGTGGAAATCATGTTTCACATCAAATTCTTCTTCCTTGATGATTATGTTATTATTTGAAAATGATTTTTTGTTTAGAGTAATTCAAAATAATCTTAATGTATTTTTCCTCCATATCTCTATTTGTTACTTCCTTACGATGTTCTCCTTTACCTATTGCAAATTAAATTTATTTTTATCTCCAATAATCCTTCAATTCCCAATTATTCATTTTAATTTTTTTTTTCATTTTAATGATGTTGTTTTTTAACAAGGTTATTTCTAAATGATCAAAAGGTTTTTCCATCCTTTAAAAATAAATAGTTTAATATTCTACTTGAAATTCAGTTTTTATAACCTTTATATTGATTCAATTATTTATTATAAAATATATTTTTTTTAAATCAAAATTTTTCAAAATTTATTCAGTTCACCTTTTTTAACCTTTGTCTCATTTTCAAGGATCCTTATTGATGATTATTTTTACAAGTAAAAGTTTTCAAAGTGTTTTCACTTAAACTATCACAGCCCCCTCCCCCCAAAGAGCACACATCTTGGTATAACAATGTGGAATATAATATTAGGACCTAATGAGTCCCACCTTTAATAGGAACTGAGTTGGAAACTACCATTGAAGATATATAATCATGGGGTGATCATAACAGTATACTCAGTAAGATCCTCCTCGAAGATTCTTATGCAAAAGATAAAGAAAGAATGCTAAATCATAGTATTTGATAACAAAACTAACTCATAACCTAAACTGATATTCTAAATCCCCAGTAACACCATGGATATCTCTCACCAAGTATATTATAGATGAGATAATATATTATAAAAATAAAAAAACAGTACCCTACTATCGTTTCCCCACTGGTTTTCCACTCTACCCCAACATCACACCTCTTGATCCATAGCTCTCTACAAGAATCCAGCCCAAAGACACCTGGGATAATATCACACCATTCATCTCATGCATCACATTATCTCTTAATCCCATTACATATATCCATATAGTAACCTAGTAGTTACTAGGATCCACCACAACCCATATGACGTGTATCATACCCAGAGAATTATACCTCAAGACATCAAAACCTATACACTGAGTAAGGTACCTCAAGAAACCATATCATATACATTTCATACCTATAATAATATTTTTGTAAACTATATCTAGAGATACATGTGTCTGAAATAACAATAATTCATTATATCCCTCTAATCCATACATATAATAATGGGGAAAACAAACTATTGGGTATGCCATCACATAACAGTACCAAGAGAAGTAGGTATGGACATAGGGGCAGTCATCTATCTATCCCCACCACCAAGATGTTTTGGGAAAACACCCTCCTAGATTCCAATGGGTGTCAATTTCCCTATCTATATGGTTGGGGAAGTATATTAAATCATAAAGTTCACAAGATATAATATAACTTGCAACCAAACGTTGGGCATAACATAGTCTTAGAATCAACCGTAGCTAACATATCTCAGACTCTCTGCTACCACTGATAAGAACTAGATATCCTATAAGAAAATAAGAACTAATAATATTTTCATTAAAATATGTTTTTTCATTAAACAATAAACTTTACATTAATTAATTCATTAACCATTAATTAACAACATTATTCCAAATTACACATTTCAATGACTATTAGAGTGAAGTTCGTGCCCTGCGCGAATAATACAAATTAACTCCATAGTTTCTCAAGATCACCTCATTTTCATCCCAGAAAACACCAAAACCGTGGGTCAATATATTTATTAAACATTATTAACATTCCAAAGTTCTTGGTATTCTAAGAAAACATATTAAAATACCATCAAAGATATGCAACCAAACACATCTATCCACCTTAAGTAGTGGGAAAAAATTAGGGTTAAAAAGTAATATGGACATCCAACCATTAAAAAACTAATTACAAAGTAATCATCCAACTTTAATTATAAAAATTGGAAGGCCCAACTTCAACACATTTAATAATATCTGGTTTCATCCTTGACACCACAATGAATATCCCTTTTAATCTCACTATCACAAGATCAACTGTTGCCACAAAATCCGGAAACCCCACCCATATCTCATTAGCTACCCTAAGCACTAATTAAATCACAGAAATAGGCTCATATCTAGAGTAAAAAAATGAAATCAAATAATTAACATAGTCAATAGGGAATAATGTATGTAAAAAAAATTCATTTAGCCTTTATATACAAATGACCTCACATGAACCCCAATACATGGTGTCCAACCTTTACAAAGAATGGGTAGTCATATCCCTAAGCATTTATCTTTATCAAAAACTAATTTTATTCCATATTCAATTATCAAATTCAGTTATTACAGGTTCCAACTATGGAAACCCTAAGGAATTAACTATAAGAATATATCAAATTTTTTAAACATTATCTTTAGAAAAAAACTAGTTTCATCAAACTACAAGAATAAAAATTCTCAATTAACATGATTTTTTATAATTTCCATATTTTAAAATCATTATAGATTCAATTTATTTATACAATTCAAACAAAATATGAAATAAGATAATCAATTAAACATGCACACTTTCATCAATTTGATTTCAATCATATTATATAAAACACTTGATTTGTTAAACACAAATCTTTAATTATTTAGATAAAAAAAATGATTCTGAATTTACATTGTATACCAATTTTATAAATTTCATGTTGATAAAATAATAAAATCAATATTATATAAAAATCATATTATAGATAGAACACTATCTATAAAATAAAGAGGCAACCATTATCATGGTGGAAAACTCCAACATGAAATCACTAAACATAATCCATGTTCATATTTAATATAGTTTAATATTTATTAGTTTAATTTCACCACCAACCAATGGGATCAAACATTTTTAATATATTATTTCACATACTAAATAGGAGAAGCAACAAATCCACTACATCAAAATCATCAACGTTCTTCAAATGAGAATAGATCAATGTCATGGATATTCTATCACCTATCCGACGAGGAAACTCCATCCCTCTAGAAATGAGGTTCCATAAATGTGCCAAAAAACATCCCAAAAAACGATATTGGAATGATTAAGTACAAAATAAATAACATGGAAAGATAAAACACGAGGAAATGAGATTAATACCAGAAGAAAATGTGAAAAGGGAGGTTGAACATAACGTGAAATGCTGGAGATCAAACATGGAAAACTGGGATCAATCGCCATCAAAAGGGGCTTTAAAGACTTTAAAAACATACCTTGAGAACCTAGAGTTCTATAGAAATAAGTGGGAGAAAATGGGGTTTAAATGATCTTAGGTTATTTATAACCAACTAAAAATTAGAAGATCACAATGCAGCCCTTTGGACCACACCATATATGTTCCTGATATAGGGGAAATTATAAATCAGCGCAAGGGACCACAACCCATGCCCCTTGGTCAAATCATGCCTAATATCCATGGATTGATCTATGAAACATATCCTAAAATGGGGATCTGAGGCTACGATGTATACCTAATCACTTTGCTACAAAACACACCAACCTGAGTGGTGAGCTATGCTTTAACCCAAATCCATGTCGTAGGGGTGATGAAATTGGAATCACAGATCAATTCCACCATTGGTCCATCTCATCAAAGCTATCAACTCCATGAAACAATCATCATCCAGTCTACACTGCAACCTAACCTCCACATTGTATCTATGAAATTTTTGGAAGTTTTTCAAAATATCCTCATTAGCACCCCTACACTACAGTATGTTGACAACATCGCAAAATCGTAACTTACATCACAAACCTTCGATCAACACCTCAACCCTACCTAAAATGGTATTGGTAGACCATTTTCCATATTTACCCTCCAAAATCCATGTAACATCCTTCAAGTTCCTCAAAAACCCAAAAAACACAAAGGCAAAGGCCACTAGGTTCCATGCCCTTATGTTAGTTTCATCTGAGACCGTCATTGTCCCTGAGAATTAAAAACCAAACCTAGAGAGAAATAAAGAGAAATGTGTATTTGAAGATCCACCTTGTAATATTCTTCTCAAGGATATCTCCATAAAAGGAGCTCAACCACCTCACTCAGAATAAATAAGAAAAAAATCATGTAACCGAAACAACCAACTCAAAAATGCTATCCTAGTGGAGATACCTCTCAAATGAGTGTAAAGTAAGAAAAAATAAGAAGAAAAGAGGAAAACATTTAATAAACTATAAAGAGGTAAAAAACCATTATAATGTATCTATTTTCCATTTAAATATTTGAAATATATAGAGTAATATTTTCAAATCCAAGCACTGAGATGTTGCATGATTCTGAGGCCCGGTGAGCCTAAAATTGATGTTATAAGAATATTAAATATTACAATACCACATGTGCAAAGTTTTCCTAAAAGAGTTAAGTAAATAAATAATAGATACTTAGTTATTAAATATAAGTCTATTGTTTAGTTTAGAATGTGGGATTCACCCTAGGGGTGACATAACCATTGTTGACATCAGATTGTTGGTAAAGTTTCATCAGAGGTGAAAATAATAAAATAAATAAATAAAATTTATTTTATTATGTGTTGGAATATAAACCTTGAACTATCCTATTTAAACACTATTATATATAATTCATAGGGTTCGTTTCTTAAACTTGAGAATTATGAAGAAAACTTTGAGGATATCGTTGGAAAATGATAATATATTAGGGGTTTGGATCGATACTAAAGGCATCATCTATGCCAAATGAGTTCATAGATTTTTCCACGACTACAACACATGAAATTTTTTCATTAGTGAACGATCCAAACTCAAGATATGATTTCATTTTATTTGGATTTATTCCCTATTTATTATCCCATGGTGAATGTGAATATACTCTTCTAATAGAGAGATTTTCTAGTCGATCATGCATGCGGATTTGAAGTTATTGCTTCTTCGTATTGGTGAAATATTTTGATTGATTATCATTACTCATCATTCATCATTATTTTGGAAATGAATCAAGGATAACCTAGACATTTTTTATGTTAAATTCTCAATTTTTTGTGTTGTTCTCCCTCATTTCATCACATGTTCATCGTGGAAAATTTATTTTCCCCATGGTTTGATAAATACTAGGTATTTCATCATTACATGATTTTTATTTAGTGTGATGGATCAATACAGTGGATGCAGTTCAGGAATGAGGATGTAATCAAGGTGTTTCAATGGGGGAGGATGATTGGAGTTAGATTATGTCTGAATCAGTGGTTCTCATATTCATGGTTTGGTGTGTGATGATGACACGATACAACACAAATGATTCCTGATCAAATTTGATTGCCTGATTTTGGTGAGTAGTGATGAAAAGGATTTTATAAATGAGATCCATGTTTCTTAGCTTGATTAATATCTATATTAAGGTCAGAGGTGTGGGTGGATGATATAGATTAGGAACAATGAGTATATGTAAAACCCACACTCCACATTATTTAATCAAGAGTCACATACCATGTGGTTACTTAGCTGTTGTGTTAGGGGTTACATTGAACGATAAGAACCACACACCATGTGGTATCTACCACATTCCATGTGATCATTCCTAAAGACTCTTAATGTATCCTATAGGATACATGAGCATGGATATTCCATAATACATGGGCAGAGCTGTGTACTCATACATGGGAAGATGTACATAGGTAGAGATTTGAACTCTTACATGACCAAACATACGACCATGACAGTAGTACATGGTCAAGGATATATAGAACATGTAAGGTTCTGGATGATCTTTACATTCCATGTACCCCTAAGTGGAATGCCATGTATGTGGAGGTTTACATACCTTGTGAGATGATGATACATGAGTAGACTAGAGGTTGGAAATACATGTTGTATACCCCTAGTAAACACTGTGTACTCTATAAGAGGATGTTTGGAACAGTTTGTTTCCTGTGTTTGGACTAGGAATAATTGAGTGAAATTACATTATTCATTCCCATAAGGGTACAACGTGGCATTGTGTCCTCTACATAAGACTGTGACCCCCCTACCAGGTTTCGTTTTAAATAGAGTGTAGTGAATCCCCCTATAGGACTAGCATGGGATCCTCTATCATTTCTAGGTGGTGTTCATGGTATCAGTACGAACACTATGCCTAGGGTATTTATACCCTATCTAATAGGACAATCCAGTAGGATTCATGGTGTCCACCAAGGACCATGGTTGTTACCCCCAACATGGATGATGATATATTTAGAGATCTAGTGAGTTAATCATGGGATGGTTCCGACAATCAGGACCTATTAGAAGATAATCATCAGTAATGACATGGATCATGGAGTGAGAACTCCTAGAATGAACATTTAGTTGAATCCTCAAGTAGTATCCTATGGTTGGAAGTATTTTATGGGACCACTTGAGACCAATTTTCTATTATGTGTATATCTATGTTTGTTTATTATATTACTGTTATGAGCTGACTACTCTTGATACTTTATGTTTGGTTATTTCAGGGAGACATATTGGGTATTTTTATACTCCATCCTATATGGGCTTTACCCACATGTTTTATGTCTTATATATATGAGTGACCATTTGATGGTGTCATGGGTAGACCAAGAGTATATGGAGCATAGTTTTGGGCTAGACAGATCAATGTGTACAACGACGTTGCATTAGACAGTAGTCCCCTCCATGTGAGCAGGTTGGTCTCATTTGAAGTTTTTTTTTGTGATTTTATTTTTCCCATTTATCACTTTCCCATACTTATTGTCATACTATGATGTGGGATATATGTTATGAATTCATTTATGGTATATTTTTTTCTTCTTTATATTCATTTTATGAGCTTGGAGATGTGTGTGTGAGTACATGTACAATAGGATAATGCCTCCCATATATGGGAGATTCCTACCAGGTGATAATATTTAGCCCCTATCGTATTGAAGGTGATATTTTGGTGTTCAAACTCCGCTTATCGCTAGCCTATAATTTGAAAATAGGTTAGTTCATGACATAGTGGTATCAGAGAAGTCAGTTCTATATTAGGGCCAAACCGTAGATTTTTATCTAGCTGTGAGATAGGGTTGGGATTTACGAAAATAGGGTTAAAGATTTTTGGGTTTAGATTTTAGGCTAGTTACTCAAGTGTTGGTAATGTGGCTGGTGTTTTCATTCACCAAGACTCTGATAACTTACTTGTCGACTCGATTCATTTACACACTGGTAGTAGGGAAAAACATTGGTACATGAATCATATAGGAATGGGTTATGGTTTCCATCTCCTTCTTAAGTCATCTCACCATATATACTCATTAACCATGGTGTATCTTTTTTATTTTGAGATTCCTCCATGAAGACAACCAGCCTAGATTCCATTACGTTATCATGATGATGATTTTCTAAGTGATAAGACTTCAATATAGTGGCATGTAAGGAAGATAGTACCTCTAGATGGTTTTCCAGTTATTCCACCACCTACCATGAAGTATATAGAACAGGAAGTATCGGCCAAGGATATATGTATGATAAGTGAATTACATGATTTTTAGTTGTAGATTCCTCTTAGGTTTCAGTTAAAACTAGAACCCTAGTTGTTTGAGGAATTTCTAGAGGTAGTCTCCAATTTTTCACCTTGCGAGGATGCCTACAGATCAGATTGAAATACTCACAGAGAGTCTTATTTAGGGATATTATGGGAAATGGTGGATTCGTGTGACTCATTAACACAATGATACATCTCTTTCCTAGTTATAATTTGAGTATATATTTAGGTTGTAGTTTTATTTTTCCATTTTTCAATCTGTGAGAATCAAGGAGGTTCTATATTTTGAAAATGGATGTATGGATATGGAGGAGTATTCAATGAGATTTATGAACTTCTTATAGTAATTTTTGGATATGGTGCATGATCCATTATTTAGGGAATGGAACTTCAAATAGGGATTACACAGATATATTAGGGATTTAGTGATATCACTTTTCATTCCCACGTATACCGGAGTGATTGAGTCAGATTTAGGAGTGGAGAGCTTCCTAGAAGTTAAGAAAATAATAGTGGGTGCTGGTAGTGGGAATATTGGAGCTGATACCTTGGAAGTAGGTATCCTATGATAGTCACAGGGACAAGGGCATGCGATACACTTCGTGAGATGATCCCAAGACATAGGATGAGGGTTTTAAGGGTTTTAGGATGGCTCGAGTTAGCTTTGGGAGAATTAGTGATTCTATTATAATGATCAGGGACATTTTTCATGAGATTGTCTGAACCAATACACAACTGATAGAGAGATGGTTGAAAGAACAACTAGATAGATACAAAGGTAGGAACAAGGAGGTCGACATGGTGGTTTATGTGTATGAGGGTCTTGTAGAGTAGTCGGAGGTGAAAGATGGATTTACTTGTTTCCACCACCACCCCCAAGTGGCCTATGATAGGCTCAGGGGGCTGGTGTTTAGGAGAGGGGACAACTGAAGGAAGTGGAGGCCTATGACCCCAAGGATCCTAACATGATTATATGTATGATCTATTTATTTTACACCTTATATTCAGTACTAATATACTTAGGTGTGAAACACTCTTTACTTTAAACTTCTCTAGTGTGAGAGTTGGAGATTCTTATTAAGCCCTTGGCTTGACCCTTGTGCTTAGAGACTCTAACTCGAGGTGACTCGGCTATCACACACTTCTGTCAGTAGTGTGACCTGATGCTTCAAGGTAACTGATTCTTATGGTATCTACTTATAATAGAGATTAGGCATTATTATTTCAAATTAGGTATGGAATTGCTACCACATATTATGACCAAATTTAATTTTTTAGGATGAGGATACTGTGTATCCATGGAGACAGATCAAGGTTTTATTTTGTGGGTGAGAAGGAAACCTAGGAAGAGTTGTACGAGAACATTCATAGGAGGATATATCCAATTACTCAACAAGTAGATATTATTTTCCATAGAGATTTGAATTCTATGGGCTTTCAGTTCCATACAGTTGTGGCAGAGTATGATAACGTCTTTCCTGGGATGTGCCAGGCTTTACTCCCAACCAAGAGATAGAATTATGCATTGGATTATAACATGGGATGGCATTGATAACTACACAATCATATTATAGGGACCCTATAGATATTTAAGAGTTGAGGGTTCATTTGGATGACTTTCAGAGGAAGGGATATGTGAGACCCAATATTTCACCTTGGGAATCCCCGATGTTGTTCACTAAGAAGGAAGACATGAGATAGAGGTTGTGTGTGGGTTATCGATGCCTGAACCATTTGACTATGAAGAATAAGTATCCACTATTAAGGTTTAATTAACTATTGTATTATTTTAGAGGTATGCGATGGTTCTCGAATATTTACCTCAGATCAGGCTATCACCACTGTGATTAGGGGACACAGATATACTGAAGATGACATTCATATATCACTATGGTCACTATGAGTACTTGGTGATTAATTTCATTGTGAATAACTCCATAGAGGTGTTCATATAACTCATTAATTGGATATTTCATCCTTTATTAGATCAATTTATGGTGGTCTTCATCAGTGATATCCTAGTATACTCGGTGTCTGAGGAGGAGCATACCAGACACTTGAGAATGGAATTGGATATAATCTGAGAGAACTAGATTGATGTGAATATCTTGAAGTGTTAGTTTTGAATTTATTAGGTCAACATTCTATGAAATTTAATCTTAGCTGATGGTGTAGCAGTGGACTCAGAGAAGGTTAAGTCAATATTAGCTTGGGAGCCACCGAAGGGCATGATGGAGGTGCATATATTACTTGGGTTGGCTAGCCACCACAAGAGATTCATGCTTGATTTCTCAAGGATATCAACAAACTTGTCATAATTGAATCAGAAGGGAAATCATTTTAATTATATGGAGATATTCCAATAGGATTTTCTGGAGTTGAGGTAGTGGTTGATGATCACCCCCATATTGAGATTTACAGAGGAGGGTGTCAAGTACATAGTGTTCTGTGATGCATCAGGTAACGAATGTGGTTGTGTATTGATGTATAGGTAAGTAGTGATTTAATATGGTTCTCAGTAGTTGAGATCACACAAGAATAACTACATGACCCATGATCTTGGGTTGGTGGTGGTAGTCTTATCCTTAATGATGTGGAGACACAACCTTATGGGTCAGCAGTTTATCATCCAATATAACCAAAAGATTCTCAAGTATATCTTCTCTTAGAGGGACCTTGACTTGAGATAGAGGTGTTGTCTATATTTCATGCATGGTTATATCTTTGAGATATTATATACTCCTTGTAAGGGGAATGAGGTAGAGGATTATCTTAGTAAAACATATTTCTCAAAGTTGTTGACTGAGGATTTAGAGAAGTTAGCCTCATTAAAGTTTTCCTTAGTGGACAAGGATGGTCCAACATACCTCCAGTTGATGTTTGTTACCCCTTTTCTTCTAAAATGTGTAAGGGAGGATCAACAGGGAGATACCGACTATGAGACCTTATGTACTTATATATACATTGGATTTTCTCTTGATGTATTTTATGAATGGGGGGAGAACATTATCCTTTTAGAGGAAATACTATGGAACCAAAGATATTATAGAATGAGGTGATGAGGGAGTTACATACATCCCATTTTTTGGTACATCATAGTGTGGTAAAGATATACCATGATATTGAATGGATATTTTGTTGGCCATGTATGAATAAAGGTGTAGTAGTGTTCGCCTCTTGATTCCCTTCTTGTTAGTAAGTGAAGGTTGCGCACTAGGTTCCAGTGGGTTTAGCTCAAACCCTTGAGGTACTAGAGTGGAAGTGGGATGAGATATCTATGAACTTTGTGATGGGGTTACCACATATGTGTGAAGGAAATGATTCCATATAGGTAGTTATTGACCAAATCACCTAGTCATCCCACTTACTACCTATTTGAGAGAATTTTTTAGTGGATATCATATAATTTCTTTATATGCAAGAGATAGTTCTTCTCCATAGAGTTCCCATGATGATCATTTCATACTGTGATTTTCACTTCACATCATGATTATAGAGAGGATTGTAGGAGGCCTTTTGGACTTATTTTCATTTGAGAATATAATTTTACCCCTAGATTGATTTTCAGACTAACCAGACCATTCATATTCTGAAGTACATGATGTGGGCATGCATTTTAGACTTTGGCCACAGTTGGGAGGATTGATTAACCTTGGTGGAGTTTTCATACAATAATTGTTATCATTAATCCATTAGTATGGAACAATTCTACTCATTGTATGGGGGACCTTCTAGGTCACCACTATGTGGGACTGAACTAGGAGAGCCCACACTCATGAGTCCAGAGTTAGTGTGAGATATAATAGAGAAGGTGTAGGTCATACCGGAGTGGATGAAGACTGCATAGATCCGTTAAAGGTCCTATGAAAACTAATGATGGAGTATTTTGGAGTTTAATGAGGGAGACCATGTGTTCTAGAGGGTGTCACCTTGAAATGGATTATGGAGATTTGGAAGAGGATTAAAGTTGTGTCTAAGGTTCATTGTCCCTTTTAAGATACTACATATAGTAAATGAGGTGGTTTACCACATGGATATACCACCCTAGTTAAACTGGGTGCACAACATCTTCCTTGTGTCACAACTGATCAGGTATGTGAAAGACCCATAACATGTTATTTAAAGGGGAAATATTAACATCAAGGATGGATATTCATTTTTCAATTACATAGTGAATATCTAGGATCAACAATAGAGGATTCTCTATGGGTGATCCATTCCCTTGTCTTATATTCAATGAAAATATGTTATTCTTTAAGAGAGCACTTGGGAGTGGGAGACCCATATGCGAGCTTAGTAGCCACATATTTTTGAGTTGCCTTTTTCACTTTTTGAGATGAAAATCCCAAAGTTGGGGATAACTTAATGTGTCTATTTTTTCAATGTAATTATTTTAATTAAATCTAGTAATATATTTGGAGTAATGTGCTGATACGACATGCGATTTTGAGGCTTGGTGATCCAGAAATTGATATTTTAAAAATATTAAAAATATTAATATCACCCACATGCAATTTTACTAAATTTTTTTAGTAACTATAGAATAGAGGATTGGATTGGAAATATATGGATACCATTGATTTTATAATGTGTGTTTTTCTATAGGTGTGATATAACCTTTATCAGCATCAGAAATTTTGGTAAAGTGTCACCGTGAGAACAAATAATAAAATAAATAAATAAATTAAATTTATTTATCTTGTTATGTGTTGGAATAATGACCTAGACCTCTACTACATAAAACCTATTATATCCAATTCATTGGGATAACCACATAACCTTGCTAATTGATAGGCTATCTTGGGGGAGACCATTAGAGGATGACAATAAATAAAAGGATTGGATCGATAACGAAGGCATCATCTGCACCAATGGAGTTCATGGATTTCACCAATAAATACGAGGTACGATTTTTCTTTATCACAGACCAATTCAATATAGAGGGTGGATGTTATTTTATGTGTATTTGTTCCATATTTATCATCCCATTGAGAATAAAAATCAATTCGACCAATAGAGTGATTCATGGGTCAGTCATGCTTGTTGGATTAGAGTTATTTATTATTGGGATTGGGGAATTAATTCTTCATTATAATGAAAATAGATTGTGGGAAACCCAAACATAGTAGAGGTTCATTCTTCATTTTGTGTATTTTGTTTTTCTCTCCCATTTCATTGCATGTTCATCACATGCAATTTATTTTCCCCATGATTCAATGTATACTGGGTATTTGATCATTGTGTGACCATTATTCAAAAAGATATATTAATACTACATTTTTGTTTAGGTATTGAGGATGCGATTGAGGTGCAATAACAATGAAATATGACCAGAGGTAGATTAGGGCCAGATCAATGGCTCATGTTTTCTTGGATTGATATGTGGTAATGACATAATGAAACTTGGATGATTCAAAATTAGATTTTATGGAAATATTTTTGAGAGTGGTGATGGAAATTATTTTCCATATAGGATCTAGATTTTTTTTTAAATGATTCATGGATAGATAAAAGGATAAAGGTGTGAGGGGTGATGTGGAGAAGTAACCATGAGTTTATGTAAAATCCACATTACATGACATGCAATCCAGAGTAACACAGCATTTGGGGCCCTAAATGTAGAACATGGGTATCTATGGAAAGTTAAAAATCACACATTGTGTGGCCCCAAATAAAAATCATGTGACCAAGATTGGAAGCTCACTATGTATCTTGGAGGATACACGGGTATGACCATGTCATAGTACATTGGTAGAGCTATGTATTTTGACATGACCAGATGTACATTGGTAGACCCATGTACTCAAACACGGCTAGGCACACATCCATGCCAGTAGTACATTGATATGAATAGACAACACAAATATGGTCCAAAATGACCTCTATACACCATGTTCCCCTAAGGGACATGTTTTGTATGTGGACATTCACATGTTGTGAAAGAAGATGATACACAGGAATACCATATATTGTAAAGAAACATTGTGTACCTCTATTACACGTCATGCACTCCCTCTCCTGGTATTTGGAACCCTTCATTTCCTTGGTCTAGACATGAATAATTTTAGTGTGATTCCCTAATCCCATCAAATAAGGGTATAGTGTGGCATTGAATCCTTGGCATAGGATTTTTATCCCCTTGATGTGATTGGTTTTGGAAAGAGATCGGTGATTCCCCCTATGAGACCAAGGTGGGATCCTCTATCATTACTAGGTAGAGTTCATGGTATCAACATGACTACCATGAATTGAGCATAAATCCACTATATGGAAGGACAATCCAATAGGGTTCACGGTGTCCCTTAATAGCCCTAAAGTGTGATCCACTATTTAGATTATGAGATCTTCAGAGATCCAACGAGTACTTCTTGGATGGGTATGAAAATCATGACCCATCAAATGAGAGTTATGAGTGATGACATGCATCATGGAGTGATTACTCCTGAAATGAGAATTATCTTGAAGAATTTAGCAATATCCTATGGCCGAATGTATTTGTTAAGACCACTTATGACCAAATGTCTGTAATGAAAAAATTTGGGTTTGTTTATTGTGTTACAGTTAAGATCTAACTACTCTTGATTCTTAATGTTTGATTATTTTTGGGTGTCCTACTGTGTATTTTTATACTCACCCCTGCATGGTCTCTTCCTACATGTGTCATTTCATAGGTAGGCGCGCAACCTATTGATATTATCCTGGAAGGAATAGGATAATGTGGAGCATATTTCTAGGCTAGACAGACTAAGGTCTATACTAGTGTTTCATTTGACAATGGTCCATTATTTTGAGTAGGTTGGACTCATTTTTAGTTTTTTTTGGTCTTGTATCTCCCCCCTTTATCACTTTCTAGTACTTATTATTATAAAATAATGTGGGATATATGTTATGCATGAATTTATTGTATCATTTGGTTCCACTTTCTCAAAATTGTATGGGTTTAGAGATGTGTTTATGTGTTCATGTACATTAGGATAATGCCTCCCATATTTGGGACATGACTTCTTGGTGCTAGCAGCTATCCCTTTGACAATTGAAGGTGGGATTTGGGTGGTTACACTTGGCTTATTGCTAGCTAGCTGGGCCTCAGTTGGTTGATTTATAACAAAAAGAAATTAGAAATGTTGTAAGAGAAGAGCTAAACAACCAACATCTCAAGGTACAAAGTGCATATCTGCAACGCACTTTCCTAGGTATTCTCCTCCATTGTTGAAGTCTTCAAAAGTATATGAACAAAGGAAATAGAATTCCTGTAAAACACCTTCTCATGTTGGTCTGAAATCTCTATTGGATTCTCCTTCAAGGTCAATCATGGTGAATGTTGATCTTTCCCCAATCAATTAAATGAGAGTCACTGTAATGGTAATTATAGAGCTATTTCATGTAATTTTTTATTGTATCTAGATCATCTATAGGGGAAACACTAACTAATATTCCATGACTCCAACATGAGACAATACCTCAAAATCCCAAAATGTATGGATAAAGATTACTCCCATGACCAAAACTTCACTCGACATGATAAGAAGTTATCTTTAAGAATGCATGATCTCTAATGTTATACTCTAGTGTTATCCTCCTATGATCGAAATAGGACATATGATGATCCTATGACACTTTTAACCTTTCTTGAATCACCTGAACCATTTCTGTCATGTTTTTTTACCAGTTTTGACCAAAGGACTCATGAGTCTATGATGAAATGGAGAATAGAACGTTTGGTCATAACCTATGATATAGTAAAAACTATTATTACAAGAAATCTTCACCAAAGGAAGGTACCTCATCCACAGGCCTCCAAAATTCAGGACACAAGAACGCATCACATATTCATGATTTTGAATAGTATACTATGTCTAACCATACTTCTGTAGATAAAAAGTATTCCTAATGAATAACAATGAAAAAAAATCATGATTGAGACCTATCTACACCATAGAATTAAAATAAGGATCCTGAACAAATATGATCATCCTCAGTATGTCGTGGATCCTCACCACCACCTCTAGGTACTTCCTTGAAAAACCCTCAATTGATATCACCTCCTAAATCACTATAATGTGGGATGATTTCATCAAAATATCCACTATGACATATATAAAATCAAATAATTCATGATATCGTGGTAAATTGGTAAAAAAGTTCATTAATATTTCCTCCCACTTCTATTTAGGAACAACTAATGACTAGAATAAACCACTAGGAACACACTCCTCACCTTTCACCTTATGGTAGACCAAACATCGGGACACAAAATATGTAACTTCATGCTTCAACATAGGCCAAAAAAACATCCCTCTTAGAGATTGATACATATATTTCAAGGATGTACTTCCAAATGTGAGATATGGAACTCACAGAGAACCATCTCAGACATCACCAAGGGAATGAAAAGCCTCCCATGGAACAATGTCTAATGTTTTCCATCCTTAGACCAACCATAATGGGCATAAAAAAAAAGACAACTCTATCTCTCCATTACTCCACCTTAGAATCCCCCAGGATGGGACTCCTCCACCTACTACACCAAAAATTCATCACTGAGAGCTCTTCCATCACTTTATAGGAATATCTAGATTCACTATTTACATCACTATGGGAAGTCATTCTTACTGTATCCACTAAAAAATTACCCTCTCCTAGTGTATGTAAAATATTGAGGTCATAATCCCGCATTAATTTCATCCACCATCACTATCACAAGTTGAATCCATTCCAGGAGAAGACATACCTTATGATTATATGATCGGTGAAAACTATAAAACACTCACCAATGTGGTAATTTCACCATACCTATAAGGAAAATAAAACTAATTCCAACTCAAGATCAATGGTGGAATAATTACACTCATGGGGACATAAATCCTAAGAACCATAAGAAGCAACTAGTGTCTAATGCATCATAAAACAACCCAAACCAAGATGTGAATTATCCAATTAAACCTCAAACTGGACCACCTTTACTGGAAAACAAAGGATTGGAGTGCTAAAAAATTTATACTTTCAGTACATAAAGTTTTATTGACATTGATAAGTCCAAAAGAATGATTGATCTTTTTTGTTCAAGGATATTAGAGGAGTATTAAACTGAGAGAAATCCACTAAAAACCTTATGTAATAGCATGTAAGTCCAAGGAAACTTCTCACCATGGAAAGAGTCCTTGGGGCTCCCCAAAAATAAACCAACTCTATCATTAAAGGATCCACAAACACTCCTTACCGGGACATTACATGACCCATGAAACAAACTACATGAGGCCAGAACTCACACTTCAAAAACTTTTTGAAAATATATTGATGATGAAGAACTCCAAAAATGATATATACATGATAAATATTATTCTACTAAAACACAGAGTACACAAAGAAATCATTGATTAAAATAAACATAAACTTATCCATAAACTTCTTAAATACTACATTCACCATTCCCATTAACAGTAATGGGGAATTCATCTCACCAAAAAATATCATAGAAAACTCATAATTTCTATGAATGCTTCATAAAGAGGTTTTTGGAAAATGAACCCATCATTCACCCACATTTGATGATATCCTAACATCAAATAATTATTTGAGAACCAACTATCTCCTTTCATCTAATCGATTAAATCTCAAATCCATTGAATAGGGTATAAGTTATTCTCTACCACCTAATTCAAGTGATGATAATTTATACTGATACAAAAACATCCATTATCCATCTTTATGAAAAAATGGTGCACCCCAAGGCGACACACTCGGCTGAAAAAAATCTATCTACAACAGATTATTGAGCTGTTATTTCATCTCTCAGAACTCAAAATGTTCCATCCTATATAGATACATTGAGATAAGAGAAATACTCTCTAGTATATCTATCCTAAACTCGATCTACTTTTGAGGGATTAATGAAAAAACTTCCTCAGGAATGACATCATGGAACTCTTCCAAACCCTAGGAAACACTGACATTTGAACCTTCAATTAAATCAATACCTACTCAACCATTATGTAAGAAAATTATGGAACATGAATTTATCCCATATGGGGGTCTTAATCATCAAAAACACTTATAGATATCCTTTAGAATCATATGACACAACTTACATCGTAAAAAAATCCACAATGGAAAACACTGATAAATAGCGAGTCCATATCGAGGATCATGTTATAGGTCTATATCCATAAACATAGGATGTCTCCCCAAGAGTGGTTCTACCTAAAAACTATCTCATAATCTCTAGATACCTCATAAAAATAATATTTACCACCAACTGGTGTAGTCAATACCAAGGGAATTGGAAGCCTCTATACCTCAAATCCAAAAGAATAGATTAGGGAAGGTGACATAAAGGAGTGTATTGATCCTGAATCTAACAAATTATGAACCCATTGATAAAACAGGAAAAAGGATTACTCAAATTATGTGTGGATCACCCAATGCTTTGAATATTATATCATGCAACAAGAAAAGACCTTCTCTATATCCTCTCTAACCCTGATGATGACTACCTCCCTATACACGACCTACTATCTAAAGATGAGGAACATCTTGGGGTTGTTATGTGCATACACTATGTTCTCTTAATTGATCCAAAGATCAATCATCTAGATAATTTCTCAATTAAAATTACCTCAATGAAGGAACCTGAAGTGGGACACCCAGTGCATGATAACTATCCAGAATGGTAAGGAATTAAGGTCACTAATGAACTTTTCCTATAAATAAAAAAAGTGAATGATCACTTCGAAAAGGCTTCAGAGAAGCCACCCAAATAGAAACAAGATGATGAGGTATGATACCTAAATCTTACTAACTTAAAACTCTTATGTTCTGGAAAATGGGAACCCCAGACCAAAAATACACTCCATGAGAAATCATGAAGACTCCCCTCTCATGATGATCAGATTCCAGAAAATACCATATTGAAAACCTATTATCTTTCCATAACCTCAATATAAGATGAAAAAATGAACATGGTGGCATGGTGTTGGATATTTGGATGAAAATACTCCTCAAATGCCTCACTATAGCATCATTATCTAGATAAAAGTTCTGAATAATATCATATAAGGGTCCTGAAATGGATCCTGAACTCCCACATACTCGAATTCCCCTATCAATGGGTAGTATCTCATGGAGATTTCCCCCCTTCATAGTCAAAGAAAGAAAATTTTCTTAGAATTATGCACTAAACTTCTCTTACGAGACATCCAACTCCTTGTGATCCTTAAATAACTAGATCCACCATTATATCACTCTTCCATGTAGTATCTTCATGGATAAAAACCCAATGCTACTTCCATCCATTGATCAAACAGAGAATAATATCAACCTCATATAACCAGTCTTCTATGACTGAGTTTGAACTGAAGCCCTCATAATTCTATAGACTCTAACACTAGAATTATTGGAGTTTCTCCTCTAAGTGTAATCTCTTTTGAACTCTACTATATGAAAATATGAAGGAATATCCTGTTGAACATATTTCTCATGAACCTTACAAGGACATAAACTTAGAGATACACTTGTAAATTTTTTTTATAGACACCAAAACATGGAATATGGAATATCTAATATTAATTAATTATTTTATTTAATTTATTCTTTTAAGGTTTAACCTACCCCAAGGTCTTCCCATTACATATATATGAATAAAGAATAATGAAACATTAAACTTTCTTAGTCCTCTACCCCACAACCATTATAAATTTACTCTGCAAGATTATTAAAATTAAAGGTCCTTGCATTAGATAATAGGGGGTCCTAAATACTTGGGTATCATATAGTCTCTTGTTTTTACATCATTTACTAAACATATTTGGCATCATTTCCATACCAACACATGTAGTCTGACATATTCTTAACTCCAAACTCCATACCATTCCTTAGCCTAAACCTCTAATACCACTTTATCATGACCCCCAAAAAGTATAACCCTCATGGTACAACAATAAGGGAAAAAGGATGGTGATTTCCTAAGTCACACCTCAAGCAGACCATGGGTTGGTGAGTAGCACCGATAGTATATCATATATACAAATGGGAGGCATTACACACAAAGAGAAACATGAGAAAGAGAGAGATAAAATTGATAAATGAATCAAATATTTATTTTAAAGATAAATGAATTGAAAGTGAATATATTTAAATTCATACCAAAATAATGAGAATGGAATGGAAAACTAAAAGTATCAAAAAGTTGAACATGACAGTGAAAACATAGACTTAAAAACTCATACAAAACCTCAAGCTAGTAAATCCCATCATAATATATAACCTGATAATGATGACCTAAAAAACTATTTATATAAACATGGGGTGAGAATAATAGTTTACTAAGTAGGATCCTCCTTGGAGATTCTTGTACAAATGATAAAGAAAGATTACTGAAGCCTAGTGAACAATATTGAAACAAAATCATAACCTAAAAAGGTATAATAATTTCCCAGCATCACCATAGTTATCTCTAAACTATTATCACATATAAGAGATCATATATCTTAATAATAAAGCAACATGGGTACCCCACTACTACTTCCCCACTGGCTTACCACTATACCCCAACATTGCATGTCCTGAGGCATCTCTGTCCAAAACAAGCTAGCTCGAAGACACCTAGGCTATGTATCACAATGTACACCTAGTTCATGAAATCATCTCATCATCCCATTAAACATCTCTATATAGTAAAAAAGTAGTATTTGAGATCTACCACATCCTCTATGATGTGTATCATACACCGGGTATTATACCTCATGCCATCACAACCCATACACCATGTAAGGAACCTCAAGCCATCGCAACCTATAATTGTCATACATATAATAATCTGTTGGATAAAATATTCAAAAATACATGTGTTTGAAATCAACACAATCTATTATAACCCTCTACACACATATTTGGGTAAAACTAACCATCGTATATACCATCACATAATAATACCAAGGGAAGATAAAAAGGCTAGAGGGGGTAGTAAACCATTTATCATCCCCACTTGGATGTCAGGGGAAAAATCCTCATAGAGTCCACTAAGTTTCAGTAATTCTACTAACCTAGGTGGAGTATCAATTTAAATAAAAAGACATAGTGGATATATTATAGCTCAAAACTACACTATTAGAATAACCTAGTCTTAGACTCAACTGCAGTTAGTGTCTCTCCGACTCTTAACTCCCACAACTAAAAAGTAGATATACTATAAAAATAAATCATTAATAATAAATTAGTTAAATTAGTTCATTTTCATTAAACAATTAAATTTAATTCATTAACCATCCAATAAGATGATTATTAAAAATTACACATTTCATTAGCCATCATAGTGAATTCCATCCCCTCTTGGAATAATTCAATCCAAGTCCACAATTTCTCAAGATCAACTCATTTTCAATCTAGAAATACCAACCCAATGGTTTTAATACATTCATTAAACATTATTACCATTCTTTAATTCTATGTATTCTAGAAAACAAAATCCTTAGATATCATCAAATAGATGAAACAGATAAAATCAAGATATCTAAAGTAGTGGGGAATGGAAAGAAGGGTCGAAAAGAAACCTGTCCATCCAGCCATTGAGCATATTACTTATCAAGAAAGCATCCAACTCTCATAAAAAATTGAATTCCTAGATTCAAAATGTTCTATCATCTCCAATTCCATCCCTAACACCACCATGCATATCCCCATGTATCTCATTGTCACATGAATCAATTATTACAAAAAACTCAGGCCTCCATTCCCATATTTCATTATCCATCATAGGATCACATCACATATCATAACAAGGATCATATATAGAGAAAAAAGAACATAAAAAACAATAAACACAATCAATAGGTCTACTTCTCCCTAAAATAAAGCATTTAGTCTTTATATGTAAAAGTGCTCCCACATCCCCCAACACATGGAATTCATCCTTTATAAATAATAAAAACTCATGAACCAAAGAATTTATCTTTATAAAAAAATTAGTTTTATTCCATATTGATTTAACCAATTCAATTATAAAAGGTTCTGACTATAAGATGCCTAAGGCATCAGCTATAAAGAGCTATCAAATTATTTAAACATGCTCTCTAGTATAAAATTAGTTTCATCAAAATGTGAGAAGGAAAATTCTCAAAAAAGATGAATTTTTATTATTTTAATAATATATAATCATTAAAAATTAAAGTAATTTACGAAATTACATAAAAACATGGAATAACATTATCAATTAAACATGCATAATTGCATCAATTTGAATATCATCACATTATAAGAAACTTCAAATTTGTTAAACACACACATTTAATATTTTATCCAACCAATTAATTCAATATTTATGTTATTTAGCAATTTCATCAATTTGAACATGCTAAACCAGGAAAATAAACTTTTTATAAAATCCATTGTATAGATAGCACAGTCTCTAGAAAATCAAGAGGAAACCATTATCACAGTGGAAATTAGCAACATGTGATTGCTATATATATACTAAGTTAATCTTTAATACTATTTAATATTTTTTAGATCAATTAAACCTCGATATACATGGTTAAAACATGGTAAATTTATGATTTTACATTAATAAATAGAAGAATAAATGAATCAAATACCTAAAAAGAGTCAATATTTATCATATAAGAATGAATTAATGTTATGGATCTTTGATCACCCTTCCCACAAAAAAACTGCATCGCTCCAAGGAAGTTGTTCCATAATAGTTCCTAAAAACAATAAAGAAAACTCCATTAGAATGAAGCAGCTCCAATTACATAACATGAAAATAATAAATCAGAGGAAATGACATAGAACCAAGAATAAACCATGAGAAAAGAGAGGTAGAACATACCTCTGATTACTCTAGATTAAACATAAAAATCCAAGATCAATCCCTATCATTATGGGCTTCAAAGTATTATAAAAACTACCATTTGGTGCCTAGGGATCGTGAGAATGAATTGGTGGAAAATGGGGTTTAAATGGACCTTAGGTATTTATAGCCAACTAAATATTAGAATACAATGAAAAAACCCATTATACCACACTATAAAAGTTCCATACACATGATAAACTACAATGTAGTGTAAGGTACCATATTGTATCCCCCTGGTCAAAGTGCATTTTATATCTAAGGTGTAGATCCAAAAAAGGGGATACGAGGCTATGGTGTAGCCCAAATCACTATGCCATAGGACATAAAAACATGAGTGGTGGCTATGGAACAACCCATGTTATAGGGGTGATGAAATTGAAAAAACTGAAAAATTCCACCTAGGGTCCTTTATGCCATAGTCATCCACTCCATGACACAAGGCTTAGCTAGGCATTATTGTAGCTTGACCTCCATATCAAAACCATTTTATTTTTGGAAGTGGATACAAATATTCTCCTAAGCTCCCCTACACATAAACATGTTGTCCACACTGCTGAAGCCTAGATTACGACACAACCCTTATCTCGATGCCACATCCTTTCCTTAAGTGGAAGTGGAATCCCTTTTCCCCATTTACCATCAAAACTCCTTGGTACGTACTTTGAGTACCTAAAACACCCAAAACACACCAATTAAAGGGCCACTTGGGTCTAGGACCTTACATATTTTTGAAACAATTATCCATTTTCAAAGTTAAACTATTGTAATTTAATTTGTAAAAAAATTATATTTATCAAAAGTTTTAAAAAATTAATTTTCCAAGTTGCCGCAATTTCTTCTTTTATACCAAATAATAAATAATGTCATAAAACACTTTTATTATTCCACCACAATTTTTCTCTTTATAACTAAAATATTTATTTTTTTTATTTTTTTTAAATCACCCCTATATATTCTTATGAATTCTATTTTTTAGGTGATTGAGTTTTTGATATAAACCATTTACATGGTTGATGTCAGTTTTAGTGATTCCATCTTCATGTGTTATGAAACCCGATTCTCCTTCCATGGCTTATTTATTATGTTAGGAATGAAACCAATTTTATTTCCCATGTGTTTTCATGATATTTGGAATTATTTATGTATAATGGAACTCATATATGGGTATGCGGATGTATGTGGTCCTATATCACTGTTCAATTCATTACTTAAGGATTTATATGTCATTGAAAAAGGATTTTAAGCATTGACATTTTTATAACATGAAGAACAATTTTTGTTCATAATATAAAGCCTAATCATTTTGTTTGTTCACAACATAAATAATGATTTTTTTACAACATAAATCATGGTAATTTTTTGATCAAAATATAATTCATGTCTATTTTGGTTTTTTACAATAAAGAGCACTGATATTTCTGTTGTTCATAAAATGAAGCAAGGAAATTTTGTTTGTTCACAATGTTATAATTTCCCAATACTTATGTTTTTACCAATGTTCCTTACTATTCTATATTTCAATGGAATTATACATTTACATCCATATAACTATTATTATGATCCATGGGTCATGTTTATTTTATCATTTTTCCACACTCTTACACCATGATATATGTTTGATATTTTTTTATTGCATGTTTTTCAATCATGGCTTAACATGATGACATGTTGATAATTCTTACCTCATTGAAGACTCAAACTCACCCATTTATTATTTTTTCTTTCCCTAAGTTATAATGATGATTATAACCTAGGAGATGTAAAGAAGTGGATTTAGTGTGGTTAAAATAAAGAAAAATGTCAGAAAGTGTTGTAAAATAAGATGTTTATATTTCTATTATACAATACACTAAACCTTTAGGTCCTTATTTTTGGTTACTATTAATGAGATGTATTAATTAAACCATGGAGTCACTATATTATTTACATATTATTAGCTCGGTTATCTATAATTACCATAAATTATCTTTATAGAAAGTTTCTATTACAAGTTTTGAAATATTATAGTGATTAATTATTTTTAATGAGTCTCTATATGGAATAAAATTTAGAACTGGACAATAATAACGATTTAATTTTATTATGGAATATGAAAATTTAACCTTCTCTACTTGATATTAATTTTCAGGTTTCGTATTTATCTCTGAAATTACAATGTATAAGAATAACTTTAAATGGAGAGGATATCTAGAGTGGGTGGCCTCTTTCCTCAATGGAATTTTTTATTTTAAAAAGTAACATATGGTTCATTTTTCTTTAATACTGGAGGTGATGAAAGACCACCACTAATTTCAATGGGTTGTTCATCCAAGTGAAACCAAGATATACTATGATCTTAAATATAAATATTAGTATCTTATAATTAAGTGGGAGATTACTGATTATGTTTCTAACCAAATCAAATTTCTTCATGTGAAGGCCAAGCATCAGAATCCTGAAGGTATTATTCCACCCTTACATATTCCCTCATGAAGGTGGGAAGAGGTGTGAATATATTTTTTCATTGGATTACCTAAAACCCCTTATGAAGGAAATGTTAGTTTTTTTACCATGAATAGGATGACGACTTCATCTCCCTTTTTCACTATTAAAGAACATTTGAATGTTAAATATTTTGAAAGGTTATACCTGTAAGAGAATGTGAAGCTATAAGTTTTTCCATTTGAAATTGTTTTGGAGAGAGATCATTATTTTTTATAGATATATTACCTAAAAGTAATATAATGTAAATTATGTTTTGGACATATCATTTTATATTATAGGTATATAATTTATCACATGACATATGGAAAACAATGGAAATCATATTCCTTGTTAAGGGAATATTTTAAAGAGAGGATCTGTAAAAATCATGACAGTTCCATGTCAGTCGTAATATAAAATTGATCCATGTTGTATAGTAGTGTTGAGAGAAGAATCATATTTTATGATTCATACAAACACTCTATGATTAATGGTTGTCAAACATTGTTTTGTTAAAGTATATGAATCTTCCACTAATAAATATCATATATTACAATGTTTCCCATGATTAAATGTTGTGGAGAATGGATGGATTAAGTTTACAAGTATTTTTATCATATGTCATTTACTTATATGTTTCATAATGTTTAGATTCTTGGGGAGTGTCCCTAAGGGCTATATAAGGATACAAATTCCATTTTAATGGTGTTTTATTTCAAATCGTACCTCTTAAAATTTCTCTCTAGCATAAATCTCTCATCATTCATATTTTTCTACATGAGGATCTATAATACCATGGTTTTGAGAAGGATTTAGTTGGGATAATGGACCCCATACCAAATTCTAAGAACTTGAAATTAATCCACCATAAGATGAAAGACCCAAAAAAACATAATCTTATAGAATTATCTTCTATCATGTTCATAGTGAACAAAAATAAATGATGATTTTTCATCTTACCCACTTCACTATGTCAAACCTTTCACACAGTCCATTAAACTCACAGATCACTCAATATGAAAAGTAAACAAGAAATAAATTAGGGCGCACAAAGTTTTATGTAGTTTATAATTTATTTCCTAAATCCATTTGAGAAAAATTCCAATATTTTCATTACACAAAATATACCAGGATTAAAATTCTCAATTTATAATTTAAAATACCTTAATACTTAGAAATCCGAGTCACCATCACAATGTATGGATGGTACCACCCCAAATTTATAGTGGGATTGATTTATTCTAATACTAACTCTAGCCGATGAATTTCACGAGAATCCATACATTGACCATAAGTAATTGCTAATATACTATTTATTTCCTCAGCATAACCGACACCATATGATATAGAACTTTATACTTCCTCATTTGATGAAAATCCTATTCATATGATCTCAATGTATGTTTCATGACACCCTTCTGGTGAACTGATAATCTTAAACACAATCCATCAGATGACCCTCTTTCAATCAACCTATATTCTTTTTGAATTTATACTTTTGTTATACATATATCTAAGACTGATCCTATCTTATTGTTTCCTATCCTACCAATTGAATAAAAAAAATTTAAACTAGATTCACATTCTTAACAATAACCCACTTGATAACTATTTTAAGTAAACTCTAGAAAACCTCTAACACTTATGAAAAGTTTGAGCATTATTCATCCCTTAAATAACTTGAATTTTAATCCTTCCATTGACTTTACCATAGTATAACTTAGACATAATTTTTCCTCATAATTTCTTTGACTAGTTTCTTTATGAACATATCAACAATATTTTATCTTCCAACTAACTTCCATAAATATAATAATTTTTATTCTAGAAATTTATGTATAAATTTATATTCAAGTAAATGTGTTTTTTCTTTAATTGAAATATTATAATCTATACTAGGGGAATCAAAATCAGACTATAGTAGTGAATTACTCCCTCCACTTGACATATTTTGAGTTCCTTTGGTAATTTCATTAACAAAATAAATTTAATTCGTACTTTTTTATAGGAAAAATAATTATTATTTTCAATTTAGACATTAAATTCACCACCATCCCTCCATAGATAAGAAAAAACCCATTGTTATATTATAGATATCTTAATATTAATAAAAGTATGCACTTAATACCCCCTAAAATGGAGAATATTATCTAAATCAGAATGATGTTTCCTATGATCCATTTAGGAACTAGATGATCCATTTAAAATCTTCTCAGTGTTACCTTCCTGGAATTGACATAAACTGGACATAAATCCCACTAAAAAGTAAATATATTGACGAATATAAATAATCAATTACATCAAAATTTTGATTGACGATGAAAATTTATTTTTTCCATGAACCAAATCGCATCTTCATACATAGATAATTTGAAGTTTCTCACCAATGGAGTTGAGATAGTCTTACATTTTTTCATCATGAATCTCTAGATTATCATACATATGTAGTCCCTTTGAGATATCATTAATGTTCCAACCATTATATCTCTCTCAATTATCATTCATAATATCTTATTGTATTTTATAATAACTTTCATTTTAGATCCTTAAAAAAAATCACACTTAATATCTTGTATTCCGGTATGTTTCAAACAAACAAGCAACATTTCATCCAAATAAAGAAGAATATTTATGTATCTTCCATAATCCCATGCCTTCTGGTAAAATAGTAGTCCATATTAATCCATATAAATCTTTTTTCAACCATGAATCCATTAAATTTCTTGTTCCATTTTCTAGAAACCTTCTTCAATATATATAAAAATTTCTTTAGTCCACTGACTGGAATTCCATTATAATTATTCTCAAAACCTTTTTGTTTATTAATTTAAATCTTTTCCCATAAGACTCTACGAATTAAGGTTGTTTTTAAATCTATTTTATCAAGATTTAGATCATCAAAATCATTGATGATTAGGATCATCTAGATGGTAGGATTCTTAACTACTGATGAGAAAATTCACAGGAAATCAATTACTTATTTATATTATAAACCCTTCACCACTAGTAATGAATTATATCTTTTTCGCATGTTAGAATATTTTAAAAATAAAATACCCTTATGTTATAAAATATTCTTTTTCCCATGGTAACTATATCGGCTTCCAAGTTCCATTAGTATCAATGTAATATATTTCTTTCTTCATTTCAAAATAATACTATTTATATTCACTAAGAAGAGCCACTTATTTTGGGATCTTGGTATTTTTTACATCTATTAGAATAAATAAATTATTATAATAACTAAACTTTTGTACTATCCTCATTACTTTGGAAGATCTCCCCAACTGAACTGTCTACTATGATCACTATAATATTATATTTTTCGGTGCTCTATCTTCTACAATAATACCTTATGATTTTCTAACTTCTATAGATTTACCTTGGATATAATATGTTATAGAGCATTCTGACATGTCTCCCACTGGTCTCACTTCAAAACAATATATTCTAACTTATGAACTCCCCCAAAAAATTTACCTTCTAGTATCTCTATTCCAATAAAATTTAACTTTAGTAGTTGATTCCTTGTTCTTAACTTCCAACTCATCCAAGTTCAGGTCCTTATATATGACATTATCCTTGAATAGAACATCTAAAATCAAGATTATATTCTATTGAACATCATACCATATCCAAAATCTAAATTATTAATTGAGATAACACATAAGGAAACAATCTTTGAAATTTTACCCCTAGATATCTCTATCCTTTGTATCAACATGAGCATAGAAAAGAATGTCAAAGATTCTAAGGTAGAGAACTTCTGGTTGTTTACTGGACAATTTATTTTATGAAAGATCCTACAAAAATATTGATGAAAGACTATTATTGAGGAAATAATATACTATATTAACAAACTCAGACCAAATTTCCGTGGGAATACCCAAGTGAAACAACATTATCCAAGATTTCTCTAATAATGCACAATTGATTATTTCTACTACACCATTCTACTTTGGTGATATGTAAATTTTCTTCTATATCCCAAGACATTTATTTCCACAGATTTTTTGGAAGTTTCTACCATTGTAATCATTTACATTTTCATATCTTAGGAATTTCAACTTTAAACCAGACTCCCTATCTATCTTGGATTTCCACTAAACAAAGGCATTGAACACTTCAGATTTATTCTTAAGGATATAAATTAAACAATTCCTTATTGCATCATCAATGAATGTGAAAAAATAAATTTAACCACCAAGGAACATAATTGGGGTTGGTCTCTACACATTAAAGTGAGATATTTATAACTTTGGGATCCTTGGAATCTAACCACCCAAGTTGAATTACACTCTCATGTTATTCCAAAGCACACAACTTTTACAACATCTGATATTAGTGTGATAAAGATTAAGTATTCCTTTCACCATTATAATTATCTTATTTTTCACATTAATATGACCAATACTATAATTCCATAACTCCATATATACATAATTTATTATTTTAGAAACTGAGGCTCCATATGAACTTCTAGCTAGATAATGTGTTCCATCTTTAACTCCACACACCACCATTATGGACTCTCTGGTCACTTTCTAAATTGAGTTATTCTATCTTGTGCCAAATACTACATCATCATGTATACCAATGGAAATTTCGGTCATCAATAGTCTATGGATATGTTTGAATTATATGTGTCTTAATAATATTTGTTTCTTCATCTGAATTTTAAATTTTTTGCCACTATTTTTATATATTTATCATCTACTAAATGTACTTTTAAAATTTTTATTGGATACATAGTTGACCCTAAATCCCTACTATATTATTAATAGAAACAATCCACTAAAAATAACAATCAATGATTCCACCAAAATATTGAAACTTAATATCAAGGTGATACCTCCTTTAGTTTCACTCATAGAATTTGTACTTCTAGAATATTTTCTAATGGTTAATTATTTAGGACTTATTCAATCCTCATTGATATTTCCATGTTTCCCATATTGTTATTATAACAATCCATCTCTTTATTACACATTTAAATATGATTTATTACATAAACATGCACATAATACAACCCAACAGATCAAGAGGTATAGTGTCTTTCGGGATTAGGAACATTACATGACAACTTAAGACATAAAAATACAACATCTTTATTGAAAACTTATTTTACATGATCACAACATTACTTCATACTTATCATTGTATGGGATAACCCAAGGACATACATAAGAAAGGGGTGAGCTATAAATCACAGTATGGGAGTAAACAAGGAATAAAATGAATAATACAATTCATGTTAGGCAATAGGCATATCAATGGATCATAAGAGAAACATGAATGCAAATGCATGATATAACATGATTATCATAACATGGAAATGTAGCAACAACATTTAACATGATATTAGCATGAGCCAAGGCTCATTATACATAGAGAATGAGTAAACCCCAGTTGAACTTGAATTATCATGATTAAAAACTCATTTCACTTGAATTAGCATGAGTAAACTCTCATTACACTTGATGTATCATGATACTAATAATCACCCAATTATTTAGAGCCCTATCATGGTGCACCCTTCTTAATTATTTCATTTCATGCATAAGTGTACCACATGGATCATATAACATGGATTCATTAAACATCCTCATTTATTCCATGATAAAGGAATATGGAATTAATACATGAAACTATAAAATAAATAAGTAAATGTGCATAAAGGTGAATACCCTTTATATAGAAATGGGTTTGGTATTCACTACACAATGACTTTGGCTCATAAAATTGTGATGCAATTTTGGCAGCAAAACGGCATAAGATAAGAATTCCTAAAAATGGTTGATGAGAGAGAAAGGGGTGTCTCATAAAATTTACATGAAATGTACAGTAAGGGGGTAATATTGATACATTTATTGACATATTTAATGTAATTTGGATTCATAATATAAAATAATTACTTGAATGTAGATGAGAAGAGAGAAATTCATTAAAGAATTTCGGCATGGTAAAGGTTGTACTTGGAAGGAATTAATGAGAGACAAAGAGGTATCTCATCATTAAAACATAAGGAGGGAATTATGGGCTAGGTGAAAAATCATACCCCAACATTTTTAATTGAAAAAATAGTATAACAATATAATGAAATTAAAAAAAAATGAGAATGGAAGAAATCATTTACTTGGAAGCATGATCCAAAGGCTTGAGAGAGGCTTCTTGGGAACTTGGGGTGCCTTTTTAGGATTCTAGAGCGATAAGGTAAGGGGTTGGGTGAGATTCAAATGGTTTTACGGAAGAGGAATGAGGGATTAAGTGGGTTTATAGAGGAAATGACAAGGAATTCATTATTATTTAGGTTTTGGACACCACACATTAAAATAATCAAAACTGCAAAAAATCCCTTGGTCATTTCCAATGGTGTTTCCAAAGGGGAGTGGAAAAAATTATTTTATAAGGCCAATGGATGAACTTTTTAAAATATTAGGCTTTATTATGTGGAGGTGAGTTACACTCTCAAGGAAAACATTTTAAAATGATAAAATGTTTCATAAGTCTTGGAGGGTCCACTAAGGCTTTGTAAAATTAATAAAACAAACATAAAATAACATTATTTTAAAGGTAAAACATATATTGGCCGAAAATACAATTTATAGTATTTTATTACATCACTATTTTGTCATTATGATGTCATAAAACACATTATATATTTAAACAGCGTTTAATTCTTACCCAAAAACTCTATTGTCTCAGAAAATAATGAAAAATTAACCATTGGATATTTTTGACGTCTTGATTCCAAAATAAATATTTAGTTTATCTAACTAATTTACTAAATATGTTAATTTTTACTTTAAAAAACCGATATTTATCAAAAATTCATGGGTTTGACCAAAATAACTTTAAAACCTTAATAAAAATTACAATTACATTCATAAAAATTATACAATCATTTATATTTAATAAAAAGTAATTTAGTAATAACACTTTATTAAAATATTATTTAATTAAAAAATACATTAATTCATCAAAATATATATCTCAATTGAATTTAAATATTAACTAAAAATACTATTGGTGCTTTAAAACCCATTTACAATGTAACAATAAAAAAATGAATGTATATTATTTATTATATAAACAAACTAATTCACATAATCATAGTTCTAGGGTCTTATTACAGAACCCATTATAACACCCGTATAAGACCTAAGGGTAAGGTGTGCGATGGTAACGGACTCTTGGGGTGTCTCAGATAACATCTTTCAAGTAGTATTCTCTATTAACTTCCACTTCTCTTGTAGGTAGCTAAATTAAATATTAATGTGTTGAATCTCGGATTGGGCTTGGTCAATAGAAAATCCCATTGATGCCACCTCCTTTCTGAGCTCTAATAAATGGGCCTCTTATGGAGAAATTCTACTGGACGAGGCCATCACTTCCTTTGTTTGAGTAAATTGGATTTTTTAAAGCCCTATATTTGTACTAATCATGTGATAACTGTTAAATGGATATATCAAAAATGGTAAAAATTCATAACAGTGTTTTGAAATCCAAAAACATAAAACCAAAGAATTGCCTATTTTATATAACCATTTTACATAATAAGAAATTTTAATTTTATTAAGAGTTATTTTCATTAATAATAGTTTGGGTATTTACATTCTCCCCCCTGAAGAAATTTTACCCACAAAATTTCCTTTTCCAACACTAAAATAGATGAGGGTAACTCTACTTCATCACTTAATCCAATTCACAAATTCCTTCTTCAAACTTGTGGTTTCTCCACAACATCTTGATTAGGGGCACTGTCTTATTTCATAGAACTTTTTTCCTACAATATAAGATCTTCACCAGCTAATCTTTATAGGAGAGGTCATTCTCCAATGGAACAACCTCTAGATTGAGTACATGAAATGGTTCAGGTATGTACTACCTCAAGAGTTATACATGGAATACATCATGTACTTGAGATAGGTTTGGTGGGAGTGCTAGTTGATAAGACACTACTCCACTACAATCAAGGATCTCAAATGGGCCGATGTACCTTGGGCTAAGATTTACATTCTTCCCCAATATCATAACTATCTTCCATGGTGATATACGGAGGAATACCATGTCTCCAACATAAAAATCTAGGTCTTTCTGATGATTATCAGCATAGTTCTTTTGTCAACACTCAGTAGCTTTAACATGCTGTTGGATAATATTAACCTTCTCCACCATTTCTTTGACCATTTATGGACTTAAGAGTTTTCACTCCCAATATTCATCCCAAAATTCCAGTGTTCTTCACCTCTTCTAATAAAGGGCTTAATAAGTATCCATTTGGATGCTTGAGTGGAAACTGTTATTGTAAGAGAACACAACTAGAGGAAGAAGTTGATCCCATACTCCTTTTAAGTCTATTGAGCATGCTCTCAACATGGCCTCAAGTGTTTGGATATTCCACTTAGATTGGACATCAGTTTGAGGATGACAAGCCATATTGAAGTTCATCTCAGTATTCTGAGCATGTTAAAGACTCTTCCAGAACTTAGGGGTGAATCTTGGATCTCTATAAGATAAAATAGATAGTGGTACACCATGCAGTATTACCACTTCTCTGATATATATCCATTCCAGTTGATCCAATGACAAATCCTCTCAAATTTCAAAGAAATGTGCAGTCTTTGTAAGATGATCCACAGAAACCCAGATAGCATTTTTTCCTTTGGTTGTATTTATAAGTCTGATGAAAAATTCTATGGTTATGTTCTCCCAAATCCATATTGGTATAGATAATGGTTGTATCATCCCCTTGTAATTTTTCCTATCATCCTTCACTTAATGACATACCATTCACATTGATGTATACTCAGATATCTCTTTCTTCATGTTATCCAACCTATAATGCTCTTAAAGATCTCAATACATCTTTGTGTTTCCTAGGTGAATAGAGAATTTTGAACTATGTACATCATCCAAAAGTTGATTCTTTAACTCTAGATTTGATGGAACACATAGTATGGTCCCAAATCTCAAAATTCCTTCTTCATTAACATTGAACTCCGAGGATTTCCCATTTCTGATAGTTTCCAATTTCTTCTAAATTCCCACATAATCCTTTTGAGCATCCTTGACCTTTACAAAATAGTTGGTTGAGCAATCATTTATGAAAGGACTGATGATGTTCCCTTATTTTTGATTCCCATGTCCATCTTAATGAAATCTAAGAAAATTGGATCCTTTCCAATTACCATCAATGATAGAATCCCCAGGTCCTTTCTACTTAGAGCATCCTCCACCTTGTTTGATTTCCCAGGGTGGTAATGGATTGAGCAGTCATAGTCTTTTATCATCTCTAACCATCTTCATTGGCGCATGTTCAAATCTTTCGGTGTGAATATAGACTTGAGGATTTTATGATCCATATATATTTCACACTTCTACCCAAATAGATAATGTCTCCGAAATTTTAATGCGAAGATTACTACATCTAACTAAAGATCATGTGTTGGATATTTTTTATCATGGGCATTCAATTTTCTTGAATCATAGACAATGAATTTGTCATTTTTCATCAACACATAGCCTAGAAACTTCTTCAAAGCATCACTAAATACAACAAAAATTTCTCCACTTATGGTTAATGTGAGCACGAGTGTAGTGATAAGCCCCCTTCTCACCTCCTTGATGCTATCTTCGTATTCATCACTCTAAGAAAACTTTACCCCCTTATGAGTTATCTTGGTAAGAGGGTTGGAAAATCATGAGAAATTTCTTATAAATCTATAATAATATCTAGCTAACCCCAAGAAGATATGGATATTCATTACCTATGTTGGCCTCGTCCATCCCTCAATTTTAGATATCTTGGAGGGATCCACAATATCCCATTACATGTGATGATATGACCCAATAATCAGACCTACTTCAACCAGAATTCACACTTATTGTACTTTCCATAGAGCTTATCCTTTCTCAAGGTCTCTAGTACAGTTCTTAAATTCTCCTCATTCTCCTCCTTGGTTTAAAAGTATATTAGAATATCATATATAAATACTACCACAAATTTGAAAAGTTAATCTTTAAATACAATATTAATAAAGTCCATGAATATTTCTTGAGAATTAGTGATTCCAAAAGGCATTAATATGAATTATTAGTGCATGTATCATGTATAGAAAGCAGTCTTGGGGATATCATCCTTTTCAACCTTACATGATAATATCTTTTCCACAGATCCACCTTGTAGAAGTATTGAGCTCCACGTAGCTGATCGAACAAGTCATCATATCTTGGTAGTAGAAACTTGTTATTTTTTATGTTTTTTGAGCTCATGAAAATCAATGCAAAGGCACATTTACCCAACATTCCCCTTGATGAAGAGGACTGGTGCATCCCATGGTGAAACACTTGGGCATATAAACCCTTTATCTAGATTCTCCTGTAGTTATTTCTTCAGATCCTCAAGATCCACAATAGCCATTCGACATGGACTATTGGATATTGGCAATGCCCCAGGTATACGATCAATTGAGAATTCAACATATATTCTAGGAGGAAGAACATAAAATTCCTTAGGAAACACTTGGGAAAATTCTTTTACAATATGCATATCTTCAAGGATAGTTTCTTCTTATAGACTCAATCATATGAGTAAGATATGCATGTTCATAGGGTAGTAATATCCACAAATGAGATGATAGTGCTAATGAAGATTCATCCTCCTCCTTGCACTTGTACAGAATCAGGGGTCGATTCACCATATGGAGACTGATTTCCCTCCAATGTCAATTTATGTTGTCTCTATATAGAGAAATCCAATCCATGCTAATAATTGCATCAATTTCTACTAGAGGGTGTATAACGAGGTTTTCTGGGGAGTTCAATCCAAAAATTACAATAGGGGAGGAGTTATATTCATGGGATGGAATGATTAACACATTTTCCATTCTCAACCAAATCTTTACTTCCATGATTTGTGGTAGTGTTGGGATTGTTCTAATAAACATTTGGGATATAAAATAATTTGTAGAACTAGAATAAAAAAGTAAGTTCACTATTCTTGAATGAATAACTAGCATATTTGTCACAACATCATTGTTGGGGTTTTCTTCGGCGGTGGTGATGGAAAAATCTATCCATCTCTGCCTTATAGGTTGTTGGTTGCCTCAAAAAACCCTTGTATTAGGGAACTAAATTGTAAAGTGTCTTGGTTATTTGCATTTGATGTAATGAACAATGCGTTGAGGGTTATACAGAACATTCCTCTCCTCTGTCATAATCGCTAGTTTTTATTGTCGGAAGTTAATAGCCATATGCCCTTCTCTTCCACACCTAAAGCATTTCCTCATCCCCTTAAAACAATTTATGAGGTGCTTCTTTTCACACATTTGGCAAGTGGGGAGCTGGAATTTCTTAGCACCATTTGATTTATCCATTGGACCACAAGAATTAAAGTATTCTTTCTTCTTCTTATCCACATGATACCCCTAAGATTTGGCGATCTACATTTCAACTTTGAGGGAACATCGGAAAATTTCCTCACAGCTTTCGAATTCATGGATTGCTAGAGATTTCCGTAGAATAGGTTTTATCCCACCAAAGAAGAATTAAACCTTACATTCAAGGGTAACGACAAATCCATAGGCATATCGTGTAATCCTTGTGAAGTTTTCCTTGTACGCTCTGATGGATTCATCACCTTTTTGCTTGAGGGCAAGGAAGTATATTTTCTATGTTAAGCCGGAGGGTGCGAGGAAAATATTTATCAAAAAACATTTTTTGGAAATCCTTCCATTACAACATCACGATCTCCTCATAAAGATTCCTATTTTGGATCAATATCCACCATTGATCAGATTCACCCTCCATATGATAAGCACACAAAAGTACATTCTCTTGTTTAGAACATTGCAGGATTGAGAAGATATTCTCAATGGAGTTGATCCATTATTCAACGATTGAGGGATCATATGATCCATTAGAAGTAGGAGGCCTTTGTCTCATGAAGCTCTCGATTGTGGATTGTTCTTTCTTGGAGGGGGGGGGGGGGTTGAACATTCCTCTTGACCCATGTTTCTATTCAAAACTTGAGTTATCTGAGAGAGTATCATTACAGAGTTTTCAATTCCTGATCCCATAAAATTGGGCATCTCATTAGAAAAGTCATCATATTGATCTTCACATTTCTTGTTAGCATGAGTCCTCCTATTACCAGCCATTTGATAGAATAAAAAGAAACTTATGGGTAAAACTTAAAAGGGAATCCAATGAAAAAAATAGATAACTAATAAATTGCATTTATTTCCTTAACTTATCTAGGTTACCCATGATCTAATTCACAACATATATTCTTAGGGGAATTTTGTTTATTTCCATTAATAATGGTTTGTACTAAGAATATAAATTTACTAAATAATATCCCTTGGGAGTTTCATAACCAAGAGTGTATCAAGGTCTATTTTCATGAACCAATTCCCATTTGAGTATAGATCAAAGCGGTGTTTTCAAGTTTTACCCCTAGATACATTTGTGCCCGAGCCGCCTCAACCTGATCGTATCTAGACAAGGATGTATTTTCTTGATAAACCACATACTCAATACTCACCAACTTTAAAGGATGTTTTTATTATACTTAGTCTTATCCTTATGTCTTTCACTAGGGGTTTCTAATCCTAAACCCAAAAATAAGTAATCTTATCCTCTGATACCAACTATAACAACCCTGTTATTTATTAAACATTTAAATATGATTTATTACATAAACATTCACTTAATAAAACCTAGAATATTGAGAGGTATAGTGTATTTGGGGTTAGGAACATTACATGAAAACTTAGGACCTTAAAATACAACATCTTTACTGAAAAATCCTTTTACATGACCTCAACATTCCTTCATACTTACCATTGCATGGGATAACCTAAGGACATACATAAGAAAAAGGTGAGCTATTATGCCCAGGAAGGGAGTAAACAAGTCATAACTTGAAGAATAAAATACATGTTAGGAAATAGGTATATCAATGGAGCATAATAGAAACATGAACATCAATGCATGATATATAATGATTATCATAACATGGAAATGTGGAAACACCATTTAACATGATATTAGCATGATCCAAGGCTCATTGCACACGAAGCATGAGTAAAATCTCACTGAACATGAATTAGAATGATTAAACCATCATTGCACTTGAATTATCTTTGGTAAACACTCATTTCACTTTACGTATCATGATACTAATCATTACCCAATGCATTGTAGAACTATCAGGTCTCACCCTTCTTAATCATTTCATTTCATGCATAAGTGTTCCACACTGATCATATAACATGGATTCATTAAACATCATCATTTATTTCATGATAAAGTAATATAGAATTCATACATGAAACATTATAATAAATTAGTAAATGTGCATAATGGTGAATACCCTTGATGGAGAAATGGGCATGGTATTCACTATGCAATGACTTTGTCTTGGAAAATAACAATGCAATTTTGGCAGCATAACGTCATGACATAAGAATTCATAAAAATGGTTGATGAGAGAGAAATGGGTGTCTAATCATATTTACATGAAATGTAAAGTACGGAAGTCATATAGATACATTTACCAACATATGTAATTGAATTTAGATTCATAATAAAAAATAATTTATTGAATGTAAATGAGAAGATAGAAATTCCTTACGGAATTTCAACATGGTAACAGGTGTAAATGGGTGGAAATAATGAGAGATAAATAGGTATCTCATCTTTAAAACCTATGTATGGAATTATGGGGGAGGTTCTAAATCATACCCCAACATTTTAAATTGAAAAAAATAGTGTAACAACATAACGAAATTTGGGAAAAAATGAGAAAGGAAGAAATACCTTACATAGAAGTGTGGTCCAGAGGCATGGGAGAGGCTTATTGGGGGCTTGAGTACCTTGGTGGGGTTATAGAGAGAGGGGGAAAAGGTTTGGTTGAGCTCTAAATGGGTTGAGTGAAGAGGAATGGGGGATTGAGTGGGTATATATAGGAAAAGAGAGGGAATTCATTATTATTTAGGTTTTGGACACCACACATTAAACTAGTCAAAACCACATATGATCCCATGGTATTTTCCTATGTTTTTTTCCAAGGGAAGTGTAAAAAATTATTTTATAAGTCCAATGGAAGAACGTATTAAAATATTAGGCTTGATTATGTGGAGGTGAGTCACACTCTCAAGGAAATCATTTTAAAATGTTAAAATGTTTTATAAGTCTTGGAGGGTCCACTAAGGCTTTGTAAACTAAATAAAAAAAATCAAAAAATCAAATTATTTTAAAGTTAAAACATATAATGGATGAAAATTCCATTAATAGTATTTTATTAGATCACTATTGGGTCATTATGATGTCATAAAACACATTATATATTTAAACGGTATTTAATTTTTACCCAAAAATTCAATTGTCTCAGAAAATTATGAAAAATTCATTATTGGATAATTTTGAATTCTTAATTCCAAAAATATAACTCATTTTATATGAATAATTTTATAAATATTTTAATTTTTACTTTTAAAATAAAAACGGACATTTATCGAAAATTCATGGATTTTTACAAAAACAGATTTCAAACCTCAATAAAAATTACAATTGTATTTATAAAAATAATATGATAATTAATATTTAATAAAAAGTATTTTAGTAATAATATTTTATTAAAATATTATTTAATTCAAAAATCCACTAATTCATCAAAATATATTTCTTAATTGAATTTGAATATTAACTAAAAATCCTATTTGTGCTTTAAAAACCATTTACAATGTAGTAATAATAAAATGAATGTTTATTATTTATTATATAAAACAATAATGTACATAATCATAGTTCAAGGATCTTGTTACATAACCCCTTATAACACCTACATAAGACCTAAGGGTAAGGTGTTTGATGGTAACATACTCTTTGGGTAGCTTAGATAACATCACTCGAGTAGTAATCTCTTTTAACTTCCACTTCTCCTATAGGCAGTTCTGTTCAAGCTTAACGTGTTGAAGATCAGCTTGGGATTGGTCAAGAGAGAAGCCCAGTGACACAAACTCCTTTTTGTGCTCCAAAAAATGGGCTTTGTGTGGAGAAATAATACTGGATAAGGCCATAAATTCCATTATTTGAGTAAATTGGATATGTTAAATCCCTATATTTATACTAATAATGTGATCACTGTTCATTAGATATATTTGCAATGGTAACGATTCCTAATGGTATTTTGAAATCCAAAAACATAAAAACAAGGAATTGAATATTTTATATAACCATTTTACATAATAAGACAATTAATTAGATTAAGAATAATTTTCTTAAATAAAAGTTTGGGTTGTTACATCTATCATGTTGGACCAGGGCATACCGGATTACCTTGTCTTATGTTTTGAGATATGTATTATGATTTCTTCTTATGAATTCTCTTATAAGGTGAGTTACCTCCTCCTTTAGTATTAAAAGTGTTACCACCTCCTATAGAGTTATTCACTAAGGATTAAATTTTGTATATCATCAAATACTAAGTCTATCTTTCTAAAATAATTTCTCACTACTATTAAAATTTCTCCCCATTACTTTGGCATTTATGAAAATAGTAAAACTACCCAAAAATAATCCTTTAATGTTACATTCACTTATTCCAGTTAGATATTGATCATTTTAAGACCATTCATATGTTCTAATAATATCTTACCTTCCAATAGCCTTATACCAAACAACCATCACATTTGGAACACCTTTTAAATTTCTATAGGTCTTTTGTATATTTTATCTAGGTCCTTCACCATATCCATTATTGTTTCATTCTCCTAGATATTAAAGGAAAAATTATAGGCTAGTGAAATACTCCATAAAACATGTGATTTCTTACATAACCTTTTCTATTTACATTTTTTCATAACATCTGGTTTGAATATAGGTAATTTAATTTACAAGTCCTTTCAAATGAAATAATATTTCTTTTTCATCTTGAAGATACCAAATCCTAATTTGTTAAACTTATCAACTCAAAACATTCCTTCTTCCAACATTATAGCTTCTATTAACATTAAACACTAACTATAATGGAAATAATGTTAAAGGAAAGACTATGATAATCACATGAGTTAACACTGTGCATGTTGAGAGTGAGAAGAAACCAAAATATCTAATACCACTTGTTAAGATAATGGAATCTATAATAACTCATAAAAAACAAAATTCAATCCAGAATAATATGAAATGTGTAATGGAACATAATCATTTGAAATGTTCTTTTCTTATGAGCTTAGTGTATCCAAAGATAAGATGTTTTTTCACCGTAGTCACAAAACTATGTCAAACCTCTCATATAATGCATACCACTCAAAAATAACTCAAAATTTAGAGTAAAAAAATAATAAATAATAAAACACAAAGTTTTACATGGTTGAGACATTAAGTCCTACATCCATGGGAAATCAATTTCAAAAAATTCATTACTTAAACTATATAAGGATTATAATCCTCTATCAGTAATTTTTAATATCAGATTACTTAGAAAAATTAGTCACCATCATAGAGTATAAGTGGTCCCACTCCATCTTTATAGTGGTCCTAGAATTTTTAAATGACAACATCGACCCTTGATTTCATGGGAGTCTATCCATTGAACACAAGTGACCACTGATACACTTCTGATTTCCTTATCCTAACTGACACCATTAAACAAAGAACTTTTCACTTAATCCATTACTTTAAATCCTATTCTAATGATCTCAATATAAATTATACTTTCTCTATTCTTGATAAAATGGACTGATTTCACACCATCCACCAAAAGAGACCCTTATGATCAACCTACAATCTACTAATATTTTTCTGCCACTAGTATCACATTTAAGTTGAAGCCTATATTCCAATTTTCTTTCCAACAAGTTGAATGAAATTGAAGTTAAAACTAGATTAACTTTCATAAAAGGGACCAGGAATCAAGTGTTTTAGATCAACTCATTGATATATAATGAAGGTAAGATTCTATTAGATGTTCCTAATGATCATCATAAATCACTGATAAAAAAATGGTAGAAACAATATTCAGTGTAAGTTACAAATTATTCATTTTAAAAGGTTTTGGTTTTATATAACATGAAGATTTTGGAAATTATGTTTTTCAATGTCCTCCATTTATTTGGACAATTGTATTTCATTCCTTAGAAACCCTTCAGTAGTATTAGGTCTTGACCATGCATCCTAATTAACAAAACCATTCTTGAAAAATGATATAATTAGATGTCGTGATAATATTAAATTTCATATTCCTAAAATTGATATAAAATTTTAATTGTGGCTGTATTTTTAATCTGAAATATCCTAAATTTTCAAAAAACCATTCTTGAAGACATGTGATATCAGAGGGAACTACATAGATCAAATTTTTAGTTATTGAAACATCATAACATATGACACAGGGAATCATTACGTATAATAATATTGATTCAATTTATTCAAAAATAAATGCCTTGAATCAGAGAAAGAGGAATTTTATTTAAATAATAAATGAGGCTTCGACCCCAACCTTTAAAAAATTGATATGCATGAAAAAAATTATTTTTTCTTATTTTCAATCACCATTTTAATTATATAATTTATAAGTTTTATATAAATTATAGAAAAACTAAATTTAGGATATTTATTTAATTTATCAAATTGTGATAAATGAATTAAATATAAAATATTTATAATTAATTATTAAATATTTATGAAAATTTTAATAAATAAATATCCATGATATTAAATGTTCTTTTTAAATATATTTTTAATTATTTAACATGAATTATAATTTGGACATAAATGGTTTTTCTAGAAATTATGAGAGGGATTTATAAAGTGTTTATACATTACAAAATAATTTCAAATAGAAAGATGTTTATATTTAAAATTGTTAATTATTCACAATTATATAATTTGAATTTTAAAAATAAAAGGGTTTTATTTGATAAAATATTTAAAACATACCAAAATGAATTTTGATAATTTATATGATTAAGGTTTAAATAATATTGAATATGTGATATTTAAATTATGTTGTTAATCCTAGTGGATCGTGCATCCACCCTGAGAGGGGGTGAATCAGGAGTGACCAACTTTTACAGACTACCTTCAACATAATATTTTTATTCCCTTAAGTTGATTGAACCTATGTTATTAGTTAGGATATATGGATCTTTGATATGTTCCCTCAACACTTACTCCCACATGAAATAAAAATAATATGAAGGAGTTAGCACACTAAGATTTTTAAAAAGTTTTTCCTTATTTTGGAAAAATTACTACTTAATGTCCTTGGGATTTATGATTCAAATATTGGTTTCTATTATCATAAATGTTAAAATGGGGAAATTTATTACCCTTTTTCATATATCAAGATTCTATAAAAACTCTAAAACCATAATATTACAATTATGGTTGATCTATCTCCAAAAAATATTATTCTACCTCCAGGTAGGAATGTGATGGTCTTTATATTAGATTCACCAATCCTAAGGTGTTCTTAATGAACTTCATCATAAATGGAACAAATATTTTTAGACGAATTTATTCTATACTCAACATGCATGTAAAACTATCCTATATCTAGTAACGTAATTCCAAATCTCCCACTATTGCAATTCAACATCTGGTACATCTATAGGTCACTACATGATGTTATTATACTTTCTGCCCTTATATTCTTAAAATTTGGAGAACTCAAATTACTTTATCAGGACTATATGTTATGATCTTCTAAAAATATTGACCAAAATGTACTTCTGATGAATGTAGTTTTACAACTCCCTCTCTTCAACTCGTTTTTACTTTCTCATCTTCTCCTCTTAATAATCATCATAGTTTTTTCAAATAGTTTTCCCCTTTATATTATGAAACTTTATCCTATAAATATGGGAAATATATGAGATTGAATTCAAAAATCCTACTAACTCAATGTCTTTGTTCAATTTCTATCAATTATTCTGAAGATATAAAATTTTGAATTTGATAAATTCTCCAAAATACTCAGTGGAAGTATTCTTCAACTCATTCATAGATCTAAACATAAATCTTGAAATTCTAATTATGAATACCTCACTTTGATCGTTTATCTATGTATCATCAAAATGGTTTTGAATTATGATTAATTTAATATCCCTCAGCGTCTTTTTTCTAATGAAATTACATTAAATCCAACAATCTCTTTCCATTTATATCTTTACCTATACCTAATATTATACATCATTCATTACATCATACTTCCTCTAACATAATTCCAATTCTTTTGATAGACTAAATCCATTACACCTTTACTATATTCAAACTTCATCCATTAGGTTATTCTCTCAACCAACCTAATTTTGACCATTTTACTACTTGTAAAGATTTATCCTCTATATTCATATGATTTTATCTTTCCATGCAATTTTACTTACACTCATACTTTAATCTTTAACTTCCTCAATAGATGGATTAGTCATTCGATCTTTTGATATATTGTATTTCAACCAAATTTATTTTCTAGTTTGACTACCTAAAATTGCAGTTCCTTCAACATCAACCTTAATTCATCCTTATTTTGACCAAATTAATCATTTGATCCCCTTTTATTGAATCAAAATTAGTCTTCTAACTATGTGATGTATTTATGATGAAAGAATAGTACAACATCGATTGGATTTCACCTTAATGGTTTGGGAATCATAACATTACTCAGTTTAATGATTTTGTAGAGGTATTTCAATTCATAATTTATAATATATATTAATGTGCTACTACTTCTACATGTATATCACAACCTTAGACTACACTTTATTCTATTACGAAATTATTTAGAGGAAAATATCTATTCTCTAGGAAAAAAATGTGTAACTTCTAGTCAGCTTACTATCCAAAATGGGTGCTCTTAAATATCTCATTTGTCTAGTACTTAAATATCCTACATAAAAACTATTATAGAAAATACATATCATTCAATTATTTTATTTCAAATGAATAAAAGTTTCATAATCATTAGATGTGTAGGATACTTTCAGATAGATTGGTTTCTGTGAATGTATCCACATTCCATCAGTAGAACACGCTTCACTTCTCTTCATCACTCATAGTGGAAGAAGTTACTCTTATCTCTTGATCAGATTATATAGTCCTTTTCAATGTCAACTTACTATGGTAGAAAATTCATGTATGATGTTATTTATTTTGATGGTTCCAATATCCAAAGAATGAATATCTGTGCACTTACATCTAGAACACCCATAAGTTACTTCATTTCAAACTCCATAATCATCTCTAAATATCATTGAAAAATATTGTCAACAAAAAATAAAATACTTCATCATAAACATCTAATGGGTTCCTAAATCCAAATACTTTATTTTTTTATCAATACATATTTAGTTGATACGTACTAAAAACTAAATTCAATGATATTGCTCCCCCTAGTTTACAATAAATTTAAATTATATTATATCTCATACTTCTGAGAACTTTTATTTACAATGTAATGTCTTGGTTTTTTTCCATTTAAATGAATGAAATATAACTAGTAATATTTTTAGAGCTGGGCGCTAAGACGACATGAAATTCTGCATCTTGGTGAGCTTGGAATTGATATTTGAAAAATAATAAATATATAAATATGAAACTCACAGAGTTTTCATAAAAATGGAATAACTATTAGAAGTATTATTGAATAATAATTTTGGGACCTCCATTGAATCTAGAACATGAGATTTACTCTAGGTGCAATATATTATGTTTAGGCATTGGTTGTTTTGTAAATCTTCATCACAGAGGAACATAATAAAATAAAATAAATTAATAAATTAATTTTTTTTGAAATAATGAAATAGAGATCCTCTATAAATAACCTATTATGGGTGATTCTTAGGGTTATACAGATAACACTAAAGAAAAATAGAGGAGATGTTGGAGAGGCATGGGAAATAGACATCGGATTAGAGGATTGAATCAATTTCGCAAGGATCACTAATGAAATCAGAATTCACAGATATCACCAAAAACTATGATGTAGGATAATTATTCATCAATGAAAGGTCCAAGATCGAGGTAGTTCATTTATATTTTGTGGTTTATTCATTTTTATTTATCCTATGTTGAACATATATCAATTCCACAGACAAGATTTGATTCACACATTGTGAGTTGATTTAAATACAACAGATTTATTTTTACTTGTTGTGGATTGATTATTTTACTCTTAGTTTTCTATTCTAAATAATTTATCAAGTATGAAATGAACAAAATCCATTATTTGTTCATCATATTTATTATTTTATGGTTTTCACCCCCCGTTTCTTCACACGCCTATCATGAGAAATTTCTTTGGTTCGTGGCTCGACAGATACCCAATATTCGATTTTTACGTGACTGTTATTCAACGTAATGGTTTGATAACATGGGTATAAATTATTATTGATGATTTGATATAGGATCAATGATAGTAGATGATAAATATAGGAAGATCAGACTAATGGTTCCCATTTTCCCGGATGAGTGTGTGATGATGGAATGAGCTACAAAGGTTTTTCTGATTGATTTGGATGGACGAAAATGGATCTATGGTGATGATAGAACACTGTTGACCTAGGTTTATGATCCATAGTAGGGTTTGGTAGTAGACCATGAATCAAAAGTGGTGGGAATGAATAAATCATGAAGAACTTAGGGGGTTTGGAAATTTTTGAACTACCCAGCATGTAGTTTGGAGATACACACCATGTGGAAACCCTGCTATGGAACTAGGGTTTCCATGGAGGAGATAAGGATAACACACCACGTATTACCTACCACATGTTGTTTAACCCATTTCTAGTGGCTCAGTGCATATCTCAAAGGATATATGAGAACACAGATTACCAGGATCACAACCATGTGTAGAGTACATTGGTACAACTTAGTACTCAAACACAACCAGGTACATGGCATGACATCAGTTCACATACATTACTAGTTTCCTAAAGGGTGAGTTCTCTCAATCCATCTATGTTAGGGTATAGTATGGTATTACATATTGATAATAGGATTATTATCTTATATAAGGGATTAGTTTCAAATAATTTTGTAGGAATCCATCCCTAAGGCCTGAGATGGGATCCTATATCATCATCTACCCCTGGAGGGGTCCTTGGAATCAGTGTTCCATATTACACAAGGGAATAAATCCCCTCCTTAGTAGGTTAATCTAGATTAGTTTATTGGTATAAATAATTTACCTAGGTGTGATCCCTATCTATGTATAAATATCTTCAAACTTCAATCAGGTATATCATTATAGTGAGAACTAATGATCATGACATCTCAGATGGAATCCATCAGTTCTATCAGACTTACATAGTGAGTTCTCCGAAGTGAGTGTGGTTACAGACTCTCAAGATGAATCTTACATTGGAAATGTATCTATGACCTTACTTTAATACATAGTTCCTACTATGAGTATATATGGATGGTTTATTTTATTTATCATATTATGATTTACATATACTATAATGATATGGATAATCTTGATTATGTATGGTTAGTGATTCTCGGGTGTCTTACTAGGTATTGTTATACTCACCCCTACATGGGCACTACATTCATGTGTCATTTATTATTTAGACGAATGGATATTTTATGGTGTTCAAGATGGATCAAGAGTAGAAAAATCTTAGATTTTGGATCATTAGACTCTTTTTTTCTAGGAGTCACATTTTACTATAGTACTGTCTTACTAGCAGGTTATGATTCTTTACAGTTTTGGGGGTCTTGTAATTTTTCCATTATACTATTTAGTATATTTCATCATGCTTTGATTGTGATATTTAGATGTGTTCATGAAATTGGTATCATTTGTATTTTATATTTCATCATTGTATAGGCTTATAGATGTGTATTTCATTATAGTTACTATAGGTTAAGGCATCACATATGAGTGTAATGCCTACATACTGTTGTTCACCCACCCTTGGCCTATTTGAGGTAGGAGTGGGGAAGTCACACCCATCTTATCACCATATAGGTGGGCCCCTATGGGCTGGGTCCTGACCAAGTGGTACTACAGGATTTTTTCCATCCATGGATTTAAGTTTGGAGTTTTTTCTCTCCATGATATTGGTTTGAGATTTATGAGAATAATGTTAATTGTTTTAAGTTTAGATTTGAGGCTAGGGACTCCAGTGTTGGTGTGGTGGATGACATATACATACACTAGTAATCTGATAAACTTCCTTTCAACATGGTACATATATAAATTGGTTATAGGGAAGAACATTCGTACATGCATCATATAATAATGGGATGAGTTTCCAGGTCATTTTTATTTATCTCAACTATTATACTCATTGACCATGGTATATCTTGTCTATTTTAGGATACCTCCACAATGATTTCCATAGAGGATTTAGCTATAGGATCCTAATAAAGACCCCCTTAGTGATGTGGCTTTATTTAAAGGACTTGTTCAAGAGTTAGTACCTCTAAGTGGTTTTCTAATCATACCTTGACCTATCAAGTAGTAGATAGTACACATAGTACTATCGGATGAGGTGTATAGACTGATCACACTTCATGAGTTTTAGCATCATTAACCCCTTAGGTTTAGCACTGAGCTAGAAAAAACATGCATGTGAGGATTGGAAAGAGGTGGTTACTTGAGAATTTCATCTCATTAAAACACCTACAGACTTGACGGTTATCCTAGAAGTGACCCTTCTTCATGGATCTACAAGACATTAGTGGATCCTAGTTGTTAAATTGTATGATGGGGAACTCTTTAATGGACATAGTTTTAGTGTCTCTTCTGGGAGGAGTAATTAGCAGTTATGATGTGAGCAGTGTGCATCCAAGAGATTTTTTTTTTCTAAAAAAGGGTATCATGACTATGGTTGAGTATTCATTGATGTTTACCAACCTATCATGACACTCGATGGATATGGTTCAAGAAAAGTTCTTTTGGGCATAAAACATTGAGTGAGGCCTATGTGGAGACATCTAGGCCAATGTGATTCGACTATGAATTTCTACTTAGACTGGGGTCCAAGAGAGTGCCTTGGTGATATAGATCTTTTAAAATGAGAAGATATTGGATGTGGGTGCCAGTAGTGGGCACACTGGGGATAAAACTTCAGCATCAAGTATCAAACATTAGATGTAGGGATCTAGATAGGTAAGATATTTTAGGAGGTGATCGTATGAACTAGGTTTTTTGGTCTAGGGATATTATGATGGGTCCAGTTAGCTTAGAATGAGGTGGTACTATTCCAATGATAGTCGGGGAGACATCACATGGGATTTTATGACCTTCCATATGGATAATAGAGAGATAGTGGACATTCCACCCAAGTAGAAGCAGTGGAATGATTAGGGAGGTCTATAGGGTGGAAGACTTGGTAGGTGCATAGGGAGAGTTATGGGAGGTGGTTTATGTTTTTAATTTCTTCCACCACCACCCCAAGTGGTCCTTTTAAATCTTAGGGAGCTGGTGGATATGAGATAGGGTAGATAAAGTCCCTAGAGGCCTATGATATGGAGGATTTAGGTATGATTAGTAGTAAAATCTATACAGTTTTTAACTTATTTTCATTTTTGATAGACACAAGTGTGAGACACTCTTTTATTTATAAATCATTTTTTTATACCTATTGGTTCTGATAGATCCCTTAGCTCGACCCTTACACTTGGAGACTCCTAAAAACGATGACTCATTGAACACAAACATTTGATGATAGTGTGATACGATGCTTGGAGGAGAGATTTTATTGTCGTATATCCTTATGAAAGTGATGATTACTTATGATATAATCATAGGCATGGACTGGATATACACTATCCATGTATAGATTAAATATTTTATGTAGAGGATGTAGTGTATCTAGATTTATGGGATGAGGTTTTACTTTATAAGAGAGAAGGATACCAAAGTATAGCAGGATAAAATTATACATAGAAGAGAGAAGTTGATTACACACCAGTTGGATAGAATGACTATTGGAGTAGTAGATACTATGAGATATCAGTTTCCTACTATGGTGGTTGGGAATGCAGACATATTTCATGAGGATGTTCCAAACTTAACTCCTCACCAAGTGATATTGTTTTACTGAATTAAACTCTATTATGGCCCCAATATATCCAGAAACATATTGGATGGATCCCGAAGAGATTCATGAGTTGAGTGTATAGTTTGAGTACTTATAAAGGAAGGGATTCATGAGACCAAATGTTTTCCCCTAGGTAGCCCCATTGTTTCCCCCAGGAAAGTAGATGGAAGATTGAAGTTATTCATGATTTATTGGTTACTAAACCAAGTGACCATGGAGAATAAGTATCAACTATTGAGGATTGATGACCTCTTTGATCAGTTGAGAGGGGCACACTGGTTCTCAAAGATTGACCTTAGACCAGGCTATCACCATCTATTAGAATGGGATGATGACATACTGAATATGGTGTTCATATGTCTCTATAGTTACATAGTGATTCCCTTCAACTTTATGAACACCGCAGTAGTATTTATGGGACTAATGAACTAGATCTTTTATCCCTTATTATATTAGTTTATGGTGGTATTCATCAACAATATTCTAGTGTATTTGGAATCTAAAAAGTCGAAAATGATACCCTTGAGGATGTTTATAGACACACTTTGAGAGCCCCATATTAATGTGAAGATATAAATGTGTCAGTTTTAGATTTAGGAGTGGTGTAGCAGCAAACCCAAAAAAGGTTGAGGTAGTGTTTTCTTGGGATCCACTCAAGTATTTGATGTAGGTGGGGATATTCCTTGGGATGGAAGGATACTACAAGAGGTTTTTTTATGATTCATTTTGGATAGAGACACCTTTGACAACTTTGAACTAAAAGGGGCAATGCATTGTGTGGATGTAAAGGTTCTATAAATCTTCCAAAAGTTATAGAAGATATGGGATAGTGCCCCTATATTAAGATTACTGGAGGAATGTATCGATCATGTAGTGTTTTGTGATTATTCAGGGGCATGACATGGTTGTGTACAGATGGAGAGGTAGGTTGTGATTTTTTATGGGTCATGGTAGATGATAACTCATAAGTAGAACTACGTAACCCATAACCTTGAGTTGGCAGCGGTAGTATTCACCCTGAAGATGCAATAACACTACCTTATGGGTGAGAAGTTTATCATCTAATCCAACCATAAGAGTATCAAGTATATCTGTTCTTAGAATGATCATAACTTTAGACATTGATGATGGATATAGTTTACCCAAGACTATGAATTAGAGATATTTGAAATTCCTGGGAAGGGGAGTGTGATGGAAGACACTCTATGTAGGGGATCTTATTCTTAGTTGTTTGTTGGGGTGTCCTAGTAGTTAGCCTCATTGATGTTATCCTTATAGAACAAAGATGATGCTTCATATCTTCAGTCTATGGTTATTACCACACCATTTTTACAACTTTTTAAGGAACCTCAATATAGAGATACTGTCTATGAGACATTACATACTAAGATATCCAGTAGACATGATCCTAATGGATTTTCTAAAGGTGGGGAGAATTTTAACCTTTTTAGAGGATGGAAGACAGTTCCAGTGATTTTTCATAAGGAGGTAATGATGGAGTTTAATAAATCCCATTTGGTGGTATATCTAGGTGCGGGAAATATGAAAAATAATACATTTGACTTCAATTTTGGTCATCAGGAATGATAAATGGGGAAGCATATTTTGTCACTAAATGCCTCACTTGGTAGTGGGTGAAGACTGAGCACCAAGTTCTGGTGGATTTAATCACCCCCTTTATGTACCAGAGTTAAAGTGGGATGGAATATATTTGGAATTAATGATGGGGTTACCACATACATTCATAATAAATGATGCCATATGGGTGATCATATACTAACTCACCAAGTGAGCACACTTCCTAGTTATTTTAGTGAAGAGTTCAGTAGAGGGATTATGATTAATTATGTTCATGTGATAGTCTACCCCCATGGAGTTCCCCAATGATCATTACATATAATTATTATTCATAAAAATCATGATTATGGAGAGGATGGAAGGAGGAATTTGGGGATCATTTGAATTTGATAATGACATTTCACCCCCAGACCGATGTCCAGACTGAGCAGACCATTCAAGTTCTAGAGGACATATTTCGATATTTCATGTTGGACTTTGACCATAGTCGGGAGGATCATATACCCTTAGAGAAGTTTGTATATAATAGAAGATACCATTACACTATTAGTACAACACCATTTGAGGCCTTGTATGGGTGACCCTATAGGTCAAAAATTTGTTGAACAAATCCAAATGAGTCTTCACTCATAGTCCCAGAGTTAGTGTGAGCTATGCCAGAGAATTTTCAGATCATCCAATAGTAGAAGAGGATAAACCAAATCCATAATAATCCGTATGAAGACTAATGATATAGGAATTTGTTTTTTAAGGATGGAGTTCATGTGTTCTTAATGGTCTCACCTTGACATGGATTATGGATATTTGGATGGGATAGAAATATATCTTCGAGATTCAATATATGTTTCTAGATATTGCACAGAATCAGTGAGGTGGAGTACTACTTGGATCTACCACCAATGTTAGACCGAGTACACAACATCATTCATGTGTCACAACTGTGGATATTTGTTCAAAACCCATAAAATTTTTATTGACTATGGTGAGATGGACATTGAGGATGGAGCTATAATTTTAGAGTACCCAATGTTGATCAAGGGTTTGTAGGAGAGGATCCTCCATGGGTGAGTGATTCCTTTAGTATTTGTTTAGTGGTATCATGGGAATCTTCAAGAGATAACTTGAGGATAAGAGACTCAAATGTGAGCTCATTACCAACATATGTTTTACTAGATTTTTTTCACTTTTTAGTATGAAAATCCTTATGGTGGGGATAATGAAATGTCTTAGTTTTTTCCATTTAAGACTTTGAAATATATCTTGTAATACTTTCAGAACTAGGAACTCAAATGATGCGATATTCCTAGGTTTTATGAGATTGAAATTGATATTTAAAAAATATTAAATATATTAAAATCACGCACATGAATTTTATTTAAACAATTTGAATAAATCAAAATAATAATATTAGAATATAAATTTCCGAAAACCGTTTCATCCATAAAACTTGGGTTACCCTAGGCGTGACATAATATTTGTTGACATCATGCATTAAATAAAAATTCATAATGGGAAAAAATAATAATATAAATAAATAAATAAATTTATTCAATTATTTTGACATAGATTCCTAGGAATAATTTATAAATACCTTTTTATGGGTGAGTCTCAAGGTTAGCTGTGTAAACCTAGTAACCTAGAGCAGAGATCTTGGAGAGGTGTTGTTGAACAACATTAGATTGGAGGATCAAATCAATATCACAATATTTCTAATAAAATCATAGTTTTTGGATCTAACAAATGATTGTGATGTATAATCATTATTCATTAGAAACAAATCTGAAATTGAGGTGTGACATTTTTATTTTTTGGATTCATCCATTTTATTTATCACACATTGAATGTAGATCAATAAAAAAAACATAAATCGATTTGTGCATTAATGGTATATCTAAACATGATTGACTGGTTGATTTATTTCTGTTGATTGAGTAATTTACTCTTTATTTTTATATTACACAAAAATAGATCAAGAACAAAATTAAAAATGGATGAGGTTCTTTCCTCACATTTATTATTTTATGATTTTATCCCCTATTTCCTTCACGCATTCATCATGGGAAATTCATTTCAAATGTAGTTCAATGGATACTCAATATTCATTTATTGTGTGACCATTCTACGATGAAATAGATTGATACTATGGGTATGTCTTGTGATTTAGGCTGCAATCGAGGATAGACAATAGTGGAGGATGAATGGAGTGAGATTGGACTGATGGTTCCACTTTTCTTGGTTGGGTACAGGATGATGGCATGAGAAACAAATGTTTTCGTGATTGATTTGGATGGTTGAAAATGTATCTCTAGTGATGATATAACATGGTTAACCTAGATCATTGATCCATGGGAGGGATGTTTATAAGACCTAGTGGTGGTAGTGGTGGTAATGGATGATGTGTAAAGAACCTATGGGTTCTGGAAATTTTCGAACTACACGACATGTAACCTGAGGATACACACCATGTTTGGCCTCAGATGTGGTGTAGGGTTTCAGCAGAAGATATAAGTATCACATGCTATGTGATTCCTACAACACACCACACAACATTTGGCTGGAAGATCATAATGTATATCATAGGATACATGAGAACTAACATGGCCAGGAACACAAACACATGTAGAGTACATAGCCATAAACCAATACATGGACATATGTAGGTATATGGAATGAAATCTGTACATAGACATAACAATATGTACAAAGGAATTGGAATAGGTACTTTATAATAGACACAGGATGGTTTGGGATTAGTGGTACACACCGTTTACCCCACTTACACACCAGGCAGTTCTTTAAATATGACTTAGAGTCCTTATTCCTCCTAGGGTGGACTAGTTTCTTTAATGGTTCCATCCCTCAATCCACCCCAGTGAGGGTATAATATGGAATTAAATCCTAATAAAATTATTGTAATCCTATAAAAGGTAATATTTTTTTGATTTAGTTGTATTAATGCCTCTCTAAGGCCTAATATGTGGTCCTCTATCATTTTCTACCCCAAGTGGGGTTCTCAGATTTGGCGTGACCAACTATACAGGGCTGTCAATCCTTTAATTTTAAGGTTAATACAAATTGGGTTTTTGGAATACCCCATGTCCCTGGGTGTTATCCCCACCTATGTGTTGATTTTTTAGGCTTTATTGTGCACTTCTGTTTGGTGAGACCTGATAAACATGAAATTGTAGGAGGAGGCCATTAGTGCTGTTAGACTTGCAGAGTGAGTTCTCTTGAGCAAGTGTTGCTATAGATTCTCAAGAAGAATTTTAGGTTGGAAATGTGGTTGTGACCTTACCATGAAACTTGGTGTCTATTATGAGTATATCTAGATGGTTTGTTGTATGTCTCAAATTATTATTGAGATATGTTGTGATGAAATGATAACTCTTAATTCTTTATGCTTAGTGATTTCAATGTTTCCTTCTGGGTGTTGTTATAATCACACCTGCATGATCTCTTTCCGCACATGTCATGTCTTAGGTAGATGGCCAATTTTTTGATGTGGTTATCGATGGAATAGGAGTAGAGAGAGATTAGACTTATCCTTGAAAGAATTTTCTTCATTCCATGAATTAAAATTGACTACAGTCCTCTTTAACCAGAAGGAAAAACTTCTTTATTGTTTTAATGGGCTTGTTTTTTGACTTTTATTCTTTTTGATGTATTTAATAATACTTTGATTATGGATTTATATGTGTTCATTAATTTATTATAGTTTTATTTTATATTTCACCATTCTATGGGATTGGAGATGTTTATGTACATACAAGTAAAATAGGATAAATCCTCCCATGTGAGTGTTATGTCTACTCAGTGCTGGTCTCCAGCCCATGGCCTATTGGAGGTGGGATGGGGTATTGAAACTAGGCTTATTTTTATTTAGGTGAGCCTCGGTGGATCAGGTCATGAAAAAGACACCTTCATAATACTTCTCCCCCCTAAGGTGATCTAAATTTGAATCCCCCTTACTGACATCATGAGGAAAGGGAAGAATATGTTTTAATATTTTTTATCTTCTCCCTTTTTCTTATGTTTAAATTAAATTAATTATTGAATTAATTTAGGGAAGTAATAAATAAATTTCCCTGAACAAATGAGCCACAAATAAACCTATTCTATGTCTAAGTGATCTATTCTTTATGTAGAAAAAAGTGATTAACTTGGATACTAAATATGTCTATAAAATATTCATGCAATACCAAATTGTGAAATTATTATTATTAAGGCATATTTAAATGAATATTATGAATATTATTTTCCATGAACATCTCAATAAACATATTAAAAGAATTAAACCCAAAAGAAGGTCGTTCCCCTTTGTATGATAAATCATACTTTGTCATAAAAGATTAATTTACCCCTTTATATTTAAACTTGATTTTTTCAATTAAAGATTAGATAATATAAAAAACTTTTCTTATGGAAGACAAAAAATTAATTTTCTAGATTTTCATTACCTAAAACATCATCGTTATCATCAAGATAGTGAAACTATGTACGATTCAATCTTCAATTCACCATAACTTCATTATCCAGTGTATCTTATATATGGTTGTTTGGATTTTTGTAATTCAAAATACAACTTGTCACTTCTTTTTAGTTACCATATTAAACATCACTCCTACTAAAGGGGTAAACTCTATCTTCCTTCTTCATCACTATTGATACAAGATTGAGATGAAGTCTTCTATGATGGATTTATTTTGGTACCTGTAGAGTACACAAACACTGATTCTTGAAGGCCCCGCAGGTTACATCACCTTAAATTAACTCTTCCTTGAAAAATCATTAGAAATTATGAAGTAACAATATGTATTTCCTTTTCCCATTAGTTAGTGAAATGAGGATAAGAAATCATTCTCACTATGGAAACTCTCATCACTTTATATTAAATTTTCTTTATTCTTTCACCTTTGAATTTATGATGTCCAAACATTTTGTCTAGTATTTACTTTTTTCACTTAATATCACTTTTAAATTTTTATAGGGGTTTATTTGCTACTTTTATTAGAAGTGATTTTCGCTTTTATTTTTTTTCTCTTCATTTTCCTTATTTATTTTATATGATATGGATATATTTGAAATAAAAAATTTGATAAATATTTGCATTTCTATTTCTAATGATATTTCTATTTATAAAGAAAATTTATTTTTTAATAAATGTATATTGTTGTTAACTAACTTCTCTTATCTGGGAAATATTTTCATGAAATATTTTAGAGAGCGGTAAACCTTTATATACCTTAAATATATCTTATTAACTTCTAGTAAGTTACCCATTAGTGGTAATTTACATAGAATATAAAATTCTTTATTGGGGATGTCTTACACCATTCAAAAATACTTGTGTATTTCATGGATAGATTCAGTTTATTGATTTATCTTTCCTTTATTAATAAGAATATTCATGGAGAGTTTAGAATGATATATTAAGTGTCAATTTCTTCCACATGATTCACATCTTCTATTGGGACAAAAATATTCTATTACTTACTTATTGGGTGCATCCTTCCTTGTAGATTTATTTTCCTTCCATCCCAAGTTATACTTATAATCTGTCTTCCATTCACATTTCTTGAGATATTACAACCTTATATTATTTTTTACAAGAAAAGTTTTATTGGTAGAAGTAAACAAACACTCATCATCTCCATGACACCTTTATTCACACAATTTACATATTTTTTCGAGATTTTAAAATTTGTTGAATTTTGTGAGGGTTATTTATACTTAGCTAAATTACTTATAAATTATATTTTTTCCCTGTTAGTATAGTAATTATTTGATTTTCATACATAGAAACATTATTCCATAAATCTATAGAAATTTATTTGAACATTCCACAACACTAATAGTAGATAAATATCAATTTTTTCATCTATTGAATTGAACTTTGGATGGTGAAATAAAATCCTTAAAGTTATTACTTTATAGAGAATAAATTTTAAGTTTATTTCTTTCTTCCAATTTTACATATTTTCTGGGATTCTTAATTTTCTCTTCCCATCATTCTCCATAAATTTAGTTGTAACATACACAATTCAATGTATTAGAACTAATGAAAATAGTTTTATCAAAAAATAGGTTTAGATCTTTCTTTATTTTATTAGAAGATAATAATTTATAGTGATTTTACATTATTCATGTTGCAATAATGAGTTATACCAAAAAATACTTTTCTTATAAACATCAATGGTGGTAATTCTTTCAGCATATTATAAAAATTAAACGTGAGTGACTTCCATGTTCCTCAATGTCATTTAAAACTCAAGAAACATTCAATTTTAAGTGTTATTATAATTTTCCATTAACCCTACTTTTCATTCACATTAATTTTATTATTTATGTATCCTTTATGTCATGAATCGATCTAGGGTTCCATCTAACCCAACTTTTGACTCCCTCTGCCACATGGCCTAGAGGGCATTCCCGATCTCCATAGCCTAGTAACTAGTGACTAGGTATAACATAACAAACCATGTGATTGATTTCACCCTCATACAATAATAATAAACCAGTAGTAGAAATAAAATCAATAAACATACAAATAGAGATATACATAATAGGAAATACAATAAAAATAATATTTCTAATACATAAATAAATGAACAATAGTCACAGAAATACATAATTCAGAACATAATATATAGTCACACAAATAGACAAAAAAACATAAATAAAATACTTGAACATCCCCAACAAGCCACTAAGTAATCCAAAGTGAATATCTATCACAAATATCCCGTAAAATATCAAATAAACATAAAATACTAAAACAAGCCCGAACCTATAAAATATAAGTGTGAACTAAACAACGTAGTATATCACCAAAACAAGCTAAAAATAAGTAGTCACTTTCATATTACATAAAAAATTATAGATTAAAATCTAATAGAAAGAATCATTTTCTATTAGACATCATAAAAAGAAACAACAACACATTAAAAGTGTGCTAAAAATCTTTTTTGAAGATTTTCATTAACTAAAAACAATCTCTTGGAAATTATTTTCTTGGTGAGTACCACTTTTCCAAACCACGCTTTTAAAGTCCCAATTTATAACCATTTCAAAAAAGAAATCTTTTACAAATTCACATTTCAACACTTAAAATAGTTTCCATTTTTTAATGTTTTTCCAAAACCTCTTTAAAAAAAATCATTCTATAAAACATGGAATGATAACCCAAAACCCATTTTTAAAACTCACACACACTTAGAGTTAAAAAACCATTTTTAATTTTCTCATTTGAGATCACTTTTAAAAATCATCATTAAATGTTTTTGAAAACAATTAAAAATAAAAGTTTCTTTTCCTTCTTTAAAAACTTTTCATGATCCATTTTTAGACATTTGAAAATTATACTATACAAGGATAAAATAAATCACACAGTCAAGCATCACTATATCAAATCATACAATAAGTGAAATTGAATGACAAGTATATAAGTTCCAAAAAATAATATAAGATGTGGGGGATAAAATCTAACAAGAAGGAAAAATCCCCTAAATGATCCTAAACAACATCTTAGTGTCATGGGAATCATCACTAGGATTTGGTAATAATGGACTTGAACTTGAGACAAGGAACATAGGCTATGACTCTTTAATCCATACACATCCTCAAAAGTCCCACTAAACTACTGAGGGATAATTTCCTTGGAACACCTTCATCCATGATATCATATAAAAATATATTTATAACATAATTTAATCCTACTCATTCCTATTTAACCATCTCTATGTAGCTAGAAAATGATCCCCAGTCAACCCAGTATCTCTACTAGGGTACTCCCTCCCACAGTTCACCTACCATATATGTAATACTCCCATGATGAGTCAAGTAGAGGTGATCACAATCAAATGTTCCATAACTCAAGTATAAAACATTTAAAAATAACAAATGCATCACCTCCCCACACCCTAAAAAGATGAATATGAAAATAAATCAAACCCAAATAGAATATATAAATTCATTAATTACAAACATCCCCTCACATGATCACAAGAAACCAAAAGAATAATAAGAATTACATGGGGATCAAAGAGGGTGTCACATATTTTATTAAAAACTCATTATACATAAGATTGCTAATGATACTACGTTTTCAAAACATTATTAGAATGTATACCACATTAAAATTTTAAAAAATCCTTCTCAATATACTCTTAATAATAATTTATATCAAAAAACCCTTTAAACTCAATTTGTGACTCATAGTTCCCCTTTTAGACAACCTTTGAAAATGTTCAAAAGAACTAAAAAGTGTCAATATATAATTCACATGGGTTAACTCACCATTTTAAAACAAATGATCCCAATTTTATCATTTCAAAAGATTTAAACACATCAAAACATTGATTATAAAATAAACTAAGGTTGTAAAATGGTTTCAAAATATCATACACAAGGGTTAACACAATACCTTTGAAATTGAAAAAAACCACTAATTTTTTTTAAACACATTCAAAACACCAAAACATTTGTTTTGAAATCCATTTCATGTAAAAACACCTTTTAAAACAACGATCTAGTTCTCTCTACTACTTTCAAAACAAAAATAATCCCGAAAAACCCATTTAGGATTTTTCACAAACACTTGGCATGGAATCCAATTCCATGATAAGGGTCAGAAATCATTTCAACCCAGCATAAAAAATAATGGGTCATACATATAGGGATAATTTAAGAGAAAAATAATTTCAAAACCATTATGTATTTAAAGGCATGTAATAGAAAGTGATGATAAATAAAAGCTGGATTAGTTTAACAATGATCATGTCAAATGTTATTTCATAGATTGGAGAACACTCCCTTAGTAGAAGATGTTCCCTCTAAAACTCATAACCGAGTAAATCCTCATGATTAAAACCAATAAAAACCCTAAAATTTTACAATATAGAGATTAGGGTTCATGAGATGAACTAGAAATAAAGGTAAAGGATGAATAAAATAGGGGAAGAGGGTTAGATTGACTTACCCTAAAAAATCACATGAATCTGTGGAGAATATCTCCAAAAAAGAAAGTAGAAAACAGGATGACCACCAAAGAGGTGATCCTAGTCTATTTTAGTAGGAGGGAGGAGAATTGGAGGGTTTAGATGCTTAAAATCAAAGAGGGGAAAAATATAATTTTCACATTTCATGATTCTGGGTTGGCTGCAAGGCTTTCCCACATGTGTTTTCATGATTCATGGAAACCAATAATTGGACATTTTATAGAGGAAATCCACTCAAAATGTTTAACCTATGTTGATGAATAGTTAGAAACAATAATGTTCTAACCTTTATAATTTACACTATCAAACTATAAAGGGGATCACATGATTTATTGTATAGTTTTCTAAACTATTGACAAGCTGTGAACTTTGACATAGACATAACAATGATATAGTATGGTTTCTCCTAGGATCCACGTGATTTAGACTTAACAGTGTTCCACCCATGGTGATAAACAATATAAAAAACAAGATGATCAAAAAATTCTACCTCATTAGGGTAATTCCATGGTTTTCTTTTGTCTATGTGGGAAAATAATGCATAATAATAAAAACTCCAAAATTTATGAGATTCATGCAAAAACACCATGGAAACCTAAAATGACCCCGGTCCCATGAAATCACATAAATTAAACTCTATATTAGCATGATGTGTGTTAGAAATATCTTTACCAAGACACTTTATACCTGCTTCCGACGCTTTCGCCGGGGAGCGCGCATCCGCCCGCCGGGGGAGGGCGCGCTGCTTGTGGCCCCGCATTCCCGCTTTCCAAAGGCGGGAGGCATCCGTTCCTTGTTCAGGTACGTCTGCTCCTTGATCGAAACTGGGATGATGGGATGTTGGTTCTTCCTTCTGTGGATTCCTCCTCAGATCTCGTCACCTAGTCCGGGTCTCCCTCAAAGATTTAAGACGGATTCGTGAAGCTCATTCCTGGTGCCATATCTACATGGACGCCAGTTAATTACGCTGCTTCCGGAAAGACTCTCCAAGGGGTATTGTCAGGATAGAAACCTGTGGTGAGGAGAATGGTCACGTTGGGGCATCGTCAGCATGTCTGTCTTTGGTCCCTCATCACAGGGCTTCTCGAGGGCGCGGAAGCCCGAGGAATCCCACATCGAACGCGGGTAATGTGTTCCATCTGAGGTTTTCCTCAGATTCCCATGTTTAACACGGGGTATGCCGCGAGTTTAACGTCTTGTGGCGACAGATCGGGTTAAAGGGCCCCTAGGGGGAACATCGATGTTGGCGCCAGCACGTGGGCGGCCTCCCGTAAAACATGGAGTGGGAAAGGGTGGCATGATCTCAACGGGATGTGGCGGCCCTGGTAAGGATCAAGATGGATGGTGGGGTGAAGCATGGGGCTTACGTTCTGAGACGGCCCAAGAGGGGGGATATAGTTTAACGTCATGCGGGATGGAATACAGTTTAACGTCATGCGAGACGCGATACAGTTTAACATCATGCGGGACGCGATACAGTTTAACATCATGCGGGACGAGATACAGTTTAACGTCATGCGGGATGGGAGATTTGGGGCTTACGCTCTGAGGCAGCCCAAGGTGGTCAGGGGACCGACATGGAGAGGTCGGGATGACCGGGTGGTGGGCTTGAACCTCGTGGAGGCTTCCTACGTACCATGCGTTAGCACGGATCAAAGTCCACGTAGTTCAATGGGATGGGGCTTACGCTCTGAGGCGGCCCATAAGAGGATGTCATGGTCGGTGCACGCTCTAAGGCCACGTGAGTCATGCTTAGTGTGGGAAACAAGAGGCAGCCGGGACCAGACGATCACGTTGCGAAGGGTGCGTCCGTGAGAAGCGGAATGGGGCTTACGCGTTGAGCGGCCCAAAGAGGAAATAGGGGATTACGCGTGGTTAGCGGCCCTTGGTGCCAGGGCTTACTCCAGGGTGGAGGCCCGTGGTGTGACAAAGTGCAGTGGGAAAGACTCCACTGGCCTTGGCAGGGGGGAAGTACGGAGATGCATGGGTGCAATCATCTGTACGAAAGGTTAGGGGCTTACGCTCTGAGGCAGCCCTTTCCCCACGGACAAACGCCGCTCCGACAAGGAGGATCTCATTCCATGTGAGGAAGAGTCCATTCCCGTGGAGACGAGTGGGCGTAAAAAATGTCTGAGCTAGGGGGGCCCTGCGTGCGAAGCACGGGGTCAGACCATAGTTTAACGTCTTTTGTTAAGGACGAGGTGCTTAGCAGTTTAACGTCCTGCAGCTTGGACGAGGTGGGTTTGCTCCACACCCCTAGGGCTTACATGCCCAACTACCTCTACCCCTTGTGGACGGGAAGGAATCGGCAAGGCCGTGTTGAAGGGGGCCGCAGGGCAAACCACCGGGGGGTCCACGTTAGCGTGGCTATGTGAAGAAGCAATAGCCGTTAGCGTGCCTATGCAGAGAAGCATAAGGCAAAGCAACGCAATGGGAGACACGGACCAAGGGACCTTGAGGTTACTTCGCACGAGCCTGGAAGGCCGTGCGGGAAAAAAACGCATGGCGCGCATGCCCGGAAGGGGAGACATCAGGAGTCGGTGCAGGGGGTAGCCAAGGGGCATCAAGGTGAGGGGTCCTCATCTATGAGCGCGCAAAAGGGACGATTTGCGCGCAAAACACCGGGACGACGTGCAATAGGAGCAACCGAATTGAACGCGAAGAGGGAATTACGTGCAGGGTATTGCGTGCACGGCAGGGTATTGCGCGCGCAAACCAGCGATTGCGCGCAAGTGGGGAAACTGGGGGAAGGGGAAAATTCACTGAAGCCGGTGGAGTTGCACGCAAAGGAGAACTCTAGGGCAAGGTTGCGTGGAATTGGGGATTACCTAGATGTCACCCTTCGCGCGGGGGAGCCGAATTGCGCGCACGAGAGTCGCTTCGGATTCCTCAACCCCCAAACAGTTCGGGGTCACCTTATATTTATAGGCGACCTCCAGTGCAGAATCCAGGCGGCGTGTGAAGTTTTCCATGCTGGGAACCGTTTGCGCGCAAAATCTCTCCGCAGAGAAACGGGGCACGCAATTATTGCGCGCATCACTGGTCCAATTCCGCGAATCTTGGGATCCCTTCACGCGCAGAACATTTTTGCACACGGATCCTCCATTATTTCGTGCACCACTTCCCGGGCCTCCGGATCGGGCCTCTGATTCCGAATATGACTTCGCTTCGTCATTTCGAAACTTCCTCCGGGAGTTTCGGGCTTTTTCAGCGTCAACAAATTCCCCCCTTGGAATTGGATCAGCGAGAGGTCGCAACGATCAGATTCCAAGCGAAACGCCGAAACACCAAAATGCTAAGTCTCCTGATCAAGCTGCGCGCAAAAAATCCGATGGGGCGCGCAAAACATACGGACGCGCATGAAATATTCTTTCTGCGCGGCGCAGAACCCTGGCCTCGCCTATAAAAAGGGGCACTGGGTCCCAGATCCGTACTTCCGATTTTTCCGTGCGATAAGCTTACCGCTCTCATGGGCAAAATCACTCCGCGACTGTGCGTAATAACGCACTGGCAGCACGGAATTCCTTCCGAAATTTGGCCGTGATTTCGCGCCAAACCGGGATCTTCTGTGCTTAGCGTCCCAATTGCGCGCTCAACTCCAGGATTTCACGCAACTCAGCCAGATTGCGTGCCGAACACTCTGATTCCGCGCACTGCATCCTGATTTCGCCCAACTCCCGAAAAATTAGAGATGGCTGCAAACCGAGTCGATGAGGGGGAAGCCGCTGCCCGTAGGACAGAAATGGCGGCGAACAAGGAGGTATATGGCACCAAGGTGATCGTATCCAACAATATCACCTTGTTCAATCTACTGACTCCAGCCCAAAAGGCATATCCCTTGTCGGACAACCTCCCACTCTGGAATTTTGGCATCCTGGAGGTGGTACCACTGCCGGGCTTTGAGGTGGACACACCATGATCCTGGGTGACTCGGGAGGACGAACTTCCTCGCTACAACATCACTAACAACGGCCATCCTGCCAGGGAAACTAGACACATGGATGTATATGTCCTGAACCCGAGGACTAGGACCATTACTGGGGACGAGCCTGTAGCGGCGGATTCTTTGGCCCTCTACGCGAGCACGTTATGTCAGAGCATCACGGATGACACGAAGGGCTGGCTGAAGGATTGGGACCTGCGGTCCGGGGGTAACTTCACCAGTGAATGGGCCTGGGAGTTCTGGGTTCGCCATACCTGTGACCAGTTCGGAGACGAACTGCGGTATATCGGCCTGTTCGAGGCGGTGTGGACATCACAGTTCCATTTCCACCGTCAGCCTGAACTCGGACTAGAGCTATTCACCCGGTGGTCTCCCGACACCAACACGTTCCACCTTCATCACGGGGAAGTTGGCATCAGTCTTTGGGACGTTCACTGCATCGGTGGTATCCCACTGGAGGGTTACCAATAGGACGAGTTCGTTCCTCCAAAGAACACCTGGGGAGACAGGTCGCGGACGCTGATGATGACGTGGCACCTGCTGCAGCTGGCCAAGGAGAGGCTAGGGGTCAAGGACTTCCTGAAGGACATCGCCTACAAGGGCTGGTTCAGCATGTTCCTTGAGAAGGACCCCGCCGTCAAGATGCCGGGATGGGGAAAACGGTGCCCAACCACGACTCATAGGAGCAAAGATGGGTCATACTGAAAGACCCTAGAGGCAGGGCAATACCAATCATGGGGCTACCACGTCATTGAGGCCCGGGACCCGAACGTCCGGTATGCCGGGTTCCTTGCCACCTTCCTGAGAGGGTGGCTCCTGCCGGTGCGGGACGCGAGGATGGGCGTCCGTCCAGCGACTTTGGTGATGGCAGGCTCCATGTCCGCCAACAAACGGTTCAACTTGGGCGTCCCCGTGCTGGCCAAGCTGTATACCATTCTGGGGTGCATCTCACGAGGGGGGTCGCCTCGGAGGGTCTGTGGTCTCTTCCAGATCTTCCATGGCTGGGTGGCGGCTCATCTCGGTGGGTATACTTTCCCAAACGCCGTCCGTCCTCCGGGAAATGACTTGCGACCGTCCTTGCTAAACAATTCAGGGGTGGCGCCATTGACACTCAATGAGGAGGGCGTGAGGATCCGCATTGGTAACCATGCCAACTTCAACTTCAGCCCGTTCCCCACCCCAGTTGGCCAGCTGGTGGACAACGGGCAAGGCTCTCTGGAACAGTAGGAATACTTCCAGAGCATTCGGGGCGGGGTGCTCGTGGCTCGGATCGACGAGAAGGTGATCTGCGAGCAGTACGTGCCATCCCGATTTGCCAGGCAGTTCGGGTGCCTCTAGAGAATGCCGAAGAAGGTATTCACGGCTATCTGGCAGGAGAAGAATCCATGCGTCCTGCGCCAGATGTGGTTGATGTTTACCATCTTCGGCTCTGGAGACATTGTTACTCTCCCTCCCAATGGGGTCTATGCCGGCCTAGCAACCGAATATGCCGAAAGCTGGGCCATCGCGTACCCTGAGGGGCTATTACGCAAGCGCATCCGGCAACTCGTGGTTACTCGCGTGGAAACCAGGCGACGGGAAAGAAGGGAAGGTGCCGTCAAAAGGGGAGAACCAAGGGCGCGTCAGGCAGTGAGGCTTGCGCAGGCCGGGACTTCAGCAGCGAGGACATCACACGGTGCCTCCACGTCCTCGTTACCCATAGGTGGGTCACATGAGGTGGCCAGGGAACTGCCTGGGAAGAAGATAAGATATCTGCTTGAACCTTCCCAAGATGCAATTTTCCCGGCACTATGGTCGGCCTGGATGACCCTGCGGCAATCGCTGAGCGTCGAAACCATCTGGAAGAAGATAATGCAGAATGGGATCCAACTGTCGGAGGTCGGGCTCGTTCGGATTACCGAACAAGTAAATTTCCATCGGAGGCATGCTTATGTGATGGCCATGGACGCATACGCATGCCAAAGGGGGCGGCGTGCGGAGCCAACTTTCCTAGTGAAAGTGATGCTCGGCCAGGAGCATGATCCGGAAGCGATGCTGCCAGGAGAAGGAGACAATGATGAAGAACCGGAGGGGGAGGAGGAAACCGGAGAGGATGAAGGCGAGGGAGAAGATGAAGAAGAGGAGCCCGAAGGTGAGGATTCTCAAGGGGCGACCTACCAAGGGAGTCTCCGAGAGAGCGGTGAAATTGCCGACTCTAATCTCGACATAACCGAGATTCTCAAGGTTTGTCTCTGTCTCCATTCATTTCCCTCATTCATCCATTCTACTTTCCAACTTCTAACTCACTTCCCAATCTTACTCAGGAGCAATTGAGCGGTGGACAGGCGTCCCCACCAGAGGACGGCGGAGAGGAACCAGTGGGACATGATGGGGATCTGACACCCATCATTGAACTAACCAGCGCAGAGGGGTCTCCCCTTATGGCGGCTCCTGCAGTGGCCAGAACACTGGGGACCGACGCTCTAGATTCCTGTAAGTCTCACGCTTCACTACTGGTTCTTGGTGTCAGGTCTGACCAGCGTATGCTCCACGCAGTGATGTCAACACTGGAGGCACGTCGGGCTGCGGAGCCCGGGCCATCCGCGAGTGGACGAGCGGCGGACATACCACCTCGCCCGGAACATGCTCTCTGCACTGAGTTGACCCCGACAATAGATGAACAGAGGGCAGCGGACATCAGTGGCGCTGTTCCCGGAACGCGGTTGGAAGCTGGTGGAGGCGTCATTGCTACTGGGGCGAGGGAAGATCACCCGAACGTCGAGGATTCTATTCCTCATGAAGACATCCCTGGGGTGGATCCTGCTGCCGACCTGCTGGCGGCCTTCCCCATATACCGACCTGCTGAACCTGAGGAGATTGATGAATCAGACTCAGAGGCAGCTGAGGAGAGCCGGATGGCAAGGTGCAAGGGGTGGAAGTGTATCCAGCGCTTTCTCAGGTAGCCCCAGTCCGATTGGCTGAGGCGGATGGGATCACTCCAGACCTGGCTGCGCTTCCTGTGCACCGGAGGGGTGATGCTCAGCGCCTTCATCTAACAGTCCGTGATTACATGGCCGAGAAGATGCGTGAGAGAAGCCGGCGCACTGACATTTCCCAGTTCCAGGAAGGATCGACGAGCGCTCAAGCCCTGCTGAGGGTGGAGCAAGAAGTTCGGCACCTCGAAGGGCAGGCGGCAGACAAAGAAGTCTTCATCGCAACATGCTATGAGCTCGTGGAGCAACTGACTTCCCAGCTGGCTGATGCCCAGGAACAACTGGTGGAGGCGAGTCACCAGATGACCGTGCTTCGAAACGAGCAGGCGCAGGCACAAGCTAGGGCTGATGAGCTGCGCTCTGTGGTGGACGATGAGGATAGAGTCATCGAAGAGAGAAAAACGGCCCTGGAGGCTACCAGCCAGAGGGTAGCAGTGCTGGAATGATTGCATCAGCACGCTAAATCCAGAGGGCTTTGTTTTTTCCATCACATGAACTTTTGCTTGTATTGCTCATTGGCTCAATCCAATGTATGGCCAACTCCACTCTTTTGTACCCTTGGTTTAATGCGCTCAACCATAGCTTCGAAACGAATAACAACTCACCCCTAGGCTCTTATGGGACATGCCCAGCGCAAGAAGCAAGAGGTGCTCGTACCATCATTCCGTTCAACTGTGAGGCATTGACCAAGCTTCAGGCGTCAAAAATCGGGCCTGGACTTTTGAAGAGACCCCGGGCCAATTGATGTGTCGACTTCTCAATGTGTCTTAACACACGAGCGGGGCAATACCGGGGCATTGAAATCCATCTGAACACAGGGGGTGGAGAGAAAGGGTGCATCACACTGCCCAAATTCAGAACCCAATGGGGCACAACCATGGAGGATAACTGTCAACCGTGGCAGAAACACAACATCCATATCACGTTGGCCCGGAATGGGAGGACAATAAATGAGGGCTGACCGCTGGCCTTGTTCGCAACACGGGGCCTAACTCAAATATCATTGGTCTGTTTTCTAGAACATTGGCCTAGGATAGGAGGCGGACCATAGGTCGAGCATCCATACTTTTAGGGGGTCCCGTCAAACATGACCAGTTCTCCAAAACGTTGGCCCTGGACAGTAGGCGGACCATAGGTCGAGCATCCGTACTATTAGGGGGTCCCGTCAAATGCGAAAGGAAACGAGGGTTCGAATAAGGGGGAACGAAAAGTGCGGGAGGTGGAGTGGTGTCTTGTTCGAACAGAGTCCAACACTCTTGATATTGCACCACCAGGGCGAAGGCGCATTAGGCGGACGTACCAACCTAATCACGGGTCGTCCCAATTTCCAGGCAGGACCTCTTTGGTGAGAGAACTGCCGCTTCCCATCATTACCATGGGGCATCCCAAACATGCTCGGGGTAGATATCCTGATGACACCATTTCTCATGAAGTCTGGCCGAGGGGCCGACAATAAAGAAGGATGGTGTTCATCTATCCCTGGGGCTGGACCCAAGAAGAAACGTCTGGGCGGTCCTACGTATCTCATAAGGATGAGAATCATGCCCACGTAGTTCTGAAAATGTAGTTTAACGTCATGCTGGATGAAATACAGTTTAACGTCATGCGGGACGGAAAATAGTTTAACGTCATGCGGGACAGAATACAGTTTAACGTCATGAGGGACGAAATATAGTTTAACGTCATGCGGGACGGAATACAGTTTAACGTCATGCGGGACGGAATACAGATCTTAGTTTTAGGTCTTAGAGCTTGGACCATGAGGATCTTAGTTTGAGGTCTTAGAGCTCGGACCATGAGGGAAGGGGGAGAAACGGACACACGGCCAGGCGGTTACAAAACCCGACGTGAAGGAGGACCTAAGACCCACATAACATGTGCTCTCCGGGGGAACGATCGAGTCGAGGGACCGAACACGGAGGTAGGCTGGACCTGCGGGGAAGTGCCCCAGGCATTCCTATGCATCTCATAAGTATGAGAATCAATCCACACGTAGTTTTGAAAGTGACATGGTAAGATACCAGTTCCAAAGGAAAAGGGGGAGTACGGGCGCGACCCTTGCACTAAAAGAAGCGGCATTTGATGAATCTTTTTTGTCCTTTAAGGTGAGTAGTTTTTTTTTGTGAAGCGATAGGCCCAGAGTAGCAGGCCATGGTGTCACCATAAGCATCAAACCGTGATAGGCGTTCACAATTGGCATGGCATAAAACCAATACCCAACGTGATGTCCTCTACAACGAGGTCACCATAATGCAGTGCCGTTTTTCTTCGTGCGGCCAGGACGATAATATCACAGTTTAGGGTCGTGTGGTAGGACCAACAGCATAGTTTAAGGTAATATGGTTTGGACCAACAACATAGTTTAAGGTCATATGGTTTGGACCAACAACTCATTTTAAGGTCATATGGTTTGGACCGATAGCACAGTTTAAGGTCCTAAGGTTTGGACCAACAACACAGTTTAGGGTCATATGGTTTGGACCAACAACAGAGTTTAGGGTTATAATGTTTGGACTAACAACACACTTTAGGGTCATATGGTTTGGACCAACAACACAGTTTAAGGTCATATGGTTTGGACCAACATCATAGTTTAAAGTCATATGGTTTGGACCAACAGCACAGTTTAAGGGCATATGGTTTGGACCAACACCACATTTTAAGGTCATATGGTTTGGACCAACACCACAGTTTAAGGTCATATAGTTTGGACCAAAAACACAGTTTAAGGTCATATGGTTTGGACCAATAACACAGTTTAAGGTCATATGGTTTAGACCAACAACACAGTTTAGGGTCATATGGTTTGGACCAACAACATAGTTTAAGGTCATAAGGTTTGGACCAACCGAGAGAGGAGCCTCGGGCAAAGGAGCCTATGAGGGTTCAACAATCAGGGAGGGGCAGCAGATTCTAGCTCCCAGCTCTGCCGGGCCCAATACGCAGTGTCTGGGCGACTCATCATTCCCCTAATGGGATAAAGGTCAAGCTGCACACGATCCGCAAGGAAGAGACCCAAGCACATACTCTAGCGCTCACACCGTGGGATCCCCGAGAGACACCGTTACGCAACTCGGTCTGTCTGATGTGCGGGGGTGTACTGAGGGTTAGTACAAGGAGTGTCGAGATTCCACCTTGGAACGGCGGGTAAAAAAATGACATGAACCATGCCACCAACATTCAGGGCCTGGGGAACCGGCAAGACGACTGAGGACGACTATTGACCATGTTCGCAACATAGCATCCTGTCGTGTTAGCCATGGGGACAAACAAATGAGCATCAACCGCTGACCATGTTCGCAACGCGGGATTTGTATCAATTTGTTGTCTGAAACCCTCAGGGGTATTGGCCCATGACGGTAGGAGAGCCCTTGGGCATTGTATCCAGACCGTTCTTGGGGGTCCCGCCGGGTATAAAAGATGACGGGGGCCCGAATGAAGGGGAACACGAAGCTTGGAAAGTGGATGGAACTTTCCTAAGTCGAATCTGGCACTCTGAGTTCTAGACCAGAGTGCTTTGAGCACATCAGCAGACCACTGGAAAGGGTCAGAGGGCTCAGTCCGAGAGCGGCCAAGAGATGGCGGATCCCTGGGCAAAAGAGGGGGTGTAATGCCAAACACCCTGGGCACTGGGAGATCGTGGGATCTCCTACGAGATGGGGCTGGACCTGACATCTAGGTGTCCAAGCAGTTCTACGTATCCCATTAGGATGAGAATCAAGTCACACGTAGTTCTTGACAATACAGTTTATCGTCATGTTGGACAGAATATAGATCTTAGTTTTAGGTCTTAGAACTCGGACCATGGAGAGCTCAGATGTAGGGCAGAGTGTAGTTTAAGGTCATGCCAGACCATACAGTTTAAGGTCATGCTGGACCGTACAGTTTAAGGTCATGTAGGACCAACAATTTAAGGTCATGTAGGACCAACAGTTTAGGCAAAGTACTTCTTGAGGAACCTGGCGTTGGTGGGAGGAGTGATACGCTCCCCATCCATAGTCACCAGGGAATACGCACCATTGGGATAGACCTTGTGGAAAATAAAAGGTCCCTCCCACTTGGTCTCCAACTTGGGTGGTTTCCTGCCAGGAATCATTGGCGCTCTGAGAGCCAATACCGGGTCACCTTGCAGGAAGGAGCGGAGGCGAACCTTCTTATCGAAAGATCGAGCCATCCTGCTCTGATGCCTTTCTAGGTTATGTAGAGCGCGAAGCCTACTTTCATCCAGCGCTTCCAATTCGGCTAGACGGATCTCGGAAACTCTGTCTGGTGCTTGCTGGTCGTAGACCGCCGTGCACAATGAGGGCAGTTGGACCTCGATGGGAAGGACGACCTCAGATCCGTACACCAGGGAATACGAGGTCACCTGGGTGGAATTGCAAGTCGTCGTCCTATAAGCCCAGAGGGCATTGGGGAGCTTGTCCAGCCAACTTTTTCTATTCTGACCAACCATTTTTTGCAGAATGTTAGAGAGGGTTTTGTTAAACGCCTCAATCTGTCCATTCGCCTGCGCATGATAGCGGGAGGTGTGGTTCGAGCGAATGTTGTACTTGGCGTACAAACTCTTCAGCTCGGCCGCCTAGAATTTGCTTCCATTGTCCGTGAGGATAGCGTGAGGTATTCCAAACCGGTGAATCATATTGGAACTCACAAAGTCGGCGATAGAACCAGCCTTGACTTCCCTAAGCGGGGATGCCTCTGCCCACTTTGAGAAGAAATCCGTGGCGGTTAAGATGAACCGGCACTGGCGGGCCGTCGCCGGAGGGTAGGGCCCTACGACATCCAAACCCCAGACTGAAAAGGGCCAAGAATACATAGTAGTATGGAGAGGCTCCGGTGGCCGATGCACAAAGTTAGCATGAACTTGGAACGCGTGGCACCTCTTGGCGTACTTGATGCAGTCGTGGATCATGGAGGGCTAGAAGTATCCCAGTCTCTGAATCTGGTGGGACAACTTCGACCCGGCCTGGTGGGTGCCACAGGAGCCAACATTCACTTCCTGCATGACCTGTGGGATCTCAACTCCTTGATGACAATGGAGGAGAACACCATCAAACCCGCACCTATAGAGGAGCTGCTCACGACTAGGACCGCTTTGAAGGGTGAAATGCGGCGCGCGACGCCGGATTCGTTCCCGCTCCGCTCGGTCCATTAGAAGATTGCCGTGCCGGAGATATTCAACCAGGGGTGTCTTCCAGTCAGGGACTGTCTCGATCACCACGCCTGGAACCCCGGGGGGTCCTGACGTGGGGGCACCAGCGGTGAGATGGTTCCCCCGCGGGCCATGACCGCCCTCCGGGATAACAGGAGTAATGACTCTTCGGTGCACCACGTGGATGATTAGGCCATCCTGTTCGGGCTCCGCGAGTGATGCGGCCAGGCTGGCCAAAGCATCTGCTCGACTGTTCTGCGACCGGGGGGAGTGAACGACATCTGGTCGAGAGGGGAACTTAGCCATTAGATGGAGGGTGCACTCCAGCAACGACACGAGTTCTGGCTTCCTGACAGCGTAGTCACTGTTAACCTTCTTGATGACTAGCTCAGAGTCCCCTTTTACATACAGGTGGGGTACGTTAACCTCCAGAGCCAACTCGAGGCCAGTGATGAGGGCATGATATTCTGCCTCATTGTTGGTGCAACCCTCTGACAATAAGAAAGAATATGGCAACACGGCTTGATCCGGGGTGATGAAGACGATACCCAGACCCACTCTGTTAAGCCTAGGATCGTTGAGCCTTATACCGGTAGGGCTTCGGGAGGCGCCATCAAAGTGCATCTACCAGAATGGGGTGGCGTGATCGACTGAGAGGATTGCCTCATCAGGAAAGCCCACATCTAGCGGCTGGTCCGCAGAGGTTGGATGAGCAGCCAAGAAGTCTGCCAACGCCTGTCCTTTGACGGCCTTCTGAGATACGAACCTAATGTCGAACTGCTGGAGGATCATCGCCCAGCGTGCCAATCGGCCGGTCAACATAGGCCGACTCAGGATGTATTTCAACGGGTCTACCCGAGAGACAAACTGTACCTCATGGTGCTGCAAGTAGTGCCACAATTTCTGTACGGAAAATACGAGCGCCAGGCAACTCTTCTCGATGGGAGAATATCTAATCTCCACGTCGAGGAGCATGCAGCTGAGGTAGTAGAGGCTATTCTCTGTTCCCTCGTTGTTTTTCTGGGTGAGAAGGGCGTCGAGGGATCACTCCAGGGCGGTCATGTAAAGGACCAGTGGTCTTCTGGGAATGGGTGGCATCAGGACCGGAGTTTGAATCAGATACTGCTTGATTTCCTAAAAAGCGGTCTGGGACTCTTCATCCCACCCATAGGTGACGCCTTTCTTCATGAGCCGAGAGAAGGGCTTACACTTGCCGGCCAGATTCGCAATGAATCGGCGTATATAGGCTTTGTGGCCTTGGAGGCCTCGAAGCTCCCTAATATTACTCGGGGGAGGCATCTGACTGATGGCCTTGATCTTCTCGGGGTCGATCTCGATACCTCGATACCTGACGATGAAGCCAAGAAACATTCCGGAGGTGACCCCGAAGGCACACTTCAACGGGTTCATCATCAAGTGACGAGAACGGAGCAAACTGAACACTTTCTCAAGGTCTCTGAGATGGTCCCGGCGCTGACGAGATTCAACCACCAGGCCATCTACATAGAACTCCACTAGTGTCCTGAGGATCGGCTTGAATATGCGGTGCATGACCCGTTGATAGGTGGCACCGACGTTTTTTAGGCCGAAAGGCATAACCCGATAGCAGAAAGTTCCCTGGGGAGCCCTGAATGAAGTTTACTCTTTATCCTCGGGGGCCATCTAGATTTGGTTATACCCGGAGTACCCATCCATGAAAGAGAGGGATTGGAACCCAGCTGTTGCGTCGATGAACAACTCTATCACGGGAAGGGGAAAGTCATCCTTCGGACAGTGGCGATTAAGATAACAGAAGTCGATGCAGACCCTGATCTGCCCGTTCTTCTTCCTTACAGGCACAATGTTGGCTAGCCACCTGGGGTACTGGACTTCCCTGACGAAGTTGGCCTTAATGAGCTTATCAACTTCGGCCTCAACCTTGGCACCGTGAAAGGGGTGCATTTTTCTGGGAGGCTGCTTGAACCCGCGATGGTTTGCTGGGAGGCCAAGGCGGTGGACGGGTACCTGGGGATCTAGTCCCGACATCTCGTCATAACTCCAGGAAATCACATCATGATGCTGTTTGAGGAAGTCTATGTAACGTTTTCGTTCCTCGGGAGGCATAGCGGCGCTGACCAATGTGGGTCTCGGGTCCGCCTCACTACTGAGGTTCACCTGTACGAGCTCGTCGACCGTGGCGGGGATGCCCTCCTCAAAGGCAGGATGAGCATCTTCCATGTCTTCTTCTCTGCTTGGGGAAAGATCGTCCATAGGAGGAGCCGTTTCGGGGCTGCTCGACCCTGATGGAGAGCTAGCACCGGCTTGGGCGGGCGGTCGTCACGACGGGAGGTTCATGCACCGCGGAGACCGCAGCGACAAAGGCGGTTGATCCAATCCCATCCGGCCTGCGGCCCAAGGGGCCACGCTTCATGACATCGATGCAGTGGTGTCGCGTTGTCCTGATCCGGTCGATCACGGCTCGGAGAAACATGCACGTATGACGCACCGCCGTTGCCATAAGCCCAACGTCCCGATATCGTACGGGGGTAAGAGGCTCGGGGATCACCCGGGCCTGGTTGGTGTAAGAGTACGAGGTGATTTCCCGCCGTTTCTTAGACCCGGAAATATGCATTCCTTTGGTACCCGAGACAACAAAGCACTCTCCCATATCGGGAGTTTTGGACTCCAACCGATGGATTGGGAAGACATATGCGTCATCCAAACCTGCCCAGGGATCAATCGCGACAGCGGCAGGCTCAACCTCACTTGCCAGGATCTACTTGTCCTTGCTCTTGTAATAGTCTGCGTCCAGGTAACGAGCTTCACAAGAGGAAAACGGGGACACATCTCCTTGGAGAACACCCACTCGACCCTTAAGGGAGTATTTGAGGCACTGATGGTATGATGAGGGAACCGCTGCGTGAAGATGGAGCCACGGCCTGCCCATCAACACGTTATAGGCAGTGTCCTGAGAGACAACCATGAATTCAGTATTGGAAATTAAGCCGCCGAACTGGGTATTCAGACGAATCTTGCCGAGTGGAGTTTGCTCGGTCCTGTCATACCTCTAGATTCTGAGGTCGGAGGGAGTTAAATCATCCTTGGACAACCCCAGTTTTTGCAGTGTCCGAGTTGGGATCAAGTTAATCCCAGAACCCGTGTCGACAAGACAGCGATGGACCTCCACGCCATTGAACTGGCCGGTGATGTAAAGTGGGCGGATGCCCCCCTGTATGGGAGGGTCTTCATCTTCACTAGAGAATGAGATAACCGCCTGACATTTGGCGTCCTCAATCACCTCGGTGTGGAAGGCTTCCATGGCCGCTACCTCCGTTTCATACTGGAGGGGGCTCCTCAGAGCCTCGGCGAGCGCCTCATGCATTTCAGACGATAGGCGGAGGGCCTCAAGGATGGAAAGTCTCTCCGGAATGCCGGCCAGATGCTTTAGGACATCATACTTTCGCCCGAAACGCGAGCTTCTGCTTACAGGAGGTCGCTCTGCGATTGGGGGCATGATGGGCCCTGCTGGTGGGACCGCTGACTGACTGGTACTAGGCACGTCCTGCTTTTCACTAGCTGAAGCCCGGGAGGTGGCTACCATGCTAGGACCAGAAGGCCGTAGTCGGCCAGCGACAGGGCCGGGCCGGTTGCGACGCGGGTAAGGCGATTCCGCCCGATCCAGCAACACGGACGATGGTGGAAGGGAACCTATTGTCACAGGATGAGGGAGCTGCAAGTGCTGCTCCCAATACCGGGCCTACTGCCTGGTCTCAGTAGTGTGCACGTCCTGACTGGAGGTGACGACCACCATGCCCCGGTGATTCACGTAGCCATGGCTCCATCGACGTTGACGACGGCTGGGGACATTGGGGGGATTCACCCGGCGCTCCTCATCGTCGGGAGCCACAAAGGGATTTACCAACTCTACGGTGTTAACCGAAGCGTACCCCGGGCTCTCAGGGAGATTCACCTGGCGCTCCTCATCGTCAGGAGCCACAAAGGGATTTACCAACTCTACGGTGTTAACCGAAGCATACCCCGCGATCTCGGGGAGATTCACCCAGCGCTCCTCGTCTTCGGGATCCACGAAGGGATTTACCAACTCTACGGTGTTAACCGAAGCGTACCCCGGGCTCTCGGGGAGATTCACCCGGCTCTCCTCGTCGTCGGGAGCCACAAAGGTATTTACCAACTCTATGGTGCTAACCGAAGCGTACCCCGAGCTCTCGGGGAGATTCACCTGGCGCTCCTCGCCGTCGGGAGCCACGAAGGGATTTACAAACTCTACGGTGTTAACCGAAGCGTACCCCGGGCTCTCGGGGAGATTCACCCGGCGCTCCTCGTCGTCGGGAGCCACGAAGGGATTTACCAACTCTACGGTGTTAACCTAAGCGTACCCCGGGCTCTCGGGGAGATTCACCCGGCACTCGTCGTCGTCGGGAGCCACGTAGGGATTTACCAACTCTACGGTGTTAACCGAAGCGTACCACGGGCTCTCGGTCGAGGAGTCATCTGTTAACGGACGGGGTCTCGGAGGGATCCCAATTTTTGAGGGCATGAAATCGCCAAGCGTGCAAGAAGATGACGGCAATGGCAGGGCGCGTTCTTTCTTCTTACGTCGCCGCCTGCTCTTCTGGGAAGAAGCAGGCTGGGACGGCGAGGCCAAAGCGGCGCTCGCGGATTCTGAGGGCTCTGGTCGGTCCAGGCGGGCACGAATGATGCCATAGTCACGAGCGACCGTCTTGCGGGCCATCCATTCGTTATACTTCCGAGACCCACGGTTGGACACCTGTTACCACCCATCCCCGTCATCACTACTGTCATCCGATCCCACGAAGACACCTGCCACCTTTGCCGGGGCTGGGCCCTACCTGACTATGTTGTTTTCAATCTGGTCATGGAGCCAGTCCTTGAACACATAGCATTGTTGGATGGTGTTTCCCAGGAACCGGTGATAAGGGAAGTAGTCAGGGCGATCCGCGAGACACGCCTCTTTTTGCTTCCGGCACTCAGGCAGCCGCATGATCCTCTGCTCCAAGGCGCTACGGAAATAACCGGGGACCTGGGCCTCGTCAAACGAGTAAGCCCGATTACTTCTGCCTGGAAAGGGAACCCTTGGGGGCTGGCCATGTCCAGGGACCAGAGGAGCAGGCCGAGGAGGCGGAGCCGGATTACCTCGCCTAGGTGGTGGCGGTGCGTTACGCGGAGGCGCATGCCGATTTTGAGGCGGTCGCTGCTGGGCCGGAGGCTGTGGGGGTGGACCCCTATGAGCCTGCTGAGCTGGCCTCACCGGTAGCAACTCTAGCTGTCTGGGGGCCTCTATCTGCGCCACAGCAGCGAGCTCGGCTCTGGTGGCTCTCCTTGCGGAGATCACAGGAGGCAGCAGACGTGCCTGGCTAGCCTGTTGCAGGGCTTCTTCGAGGCGCTGAGCCTTGTCTGAGAAGTCCCGGAACCCTCCAGTGTAATTCTGCGTGATCAGGGAATGAACCAACTCTGACTTGATGTTCCCCACACACATTTTCAGTAATTGCTCCTGAGTCAGTGGCATGTCAAGGGAGTACGTGAGCCCCTTCCACCGGGCGACGAAGTCCGCGACTCGCTCGTCGGGCCTTTGCTTGCACCTGAAAAGGTCTGCAATGTTCGTCTTCCGGGTTGTGGAACTGAACCGGTAGAGGAATTGTCGACGAAGGTCCTCCCAGCTAGTCACTGATCCAACAGGAAGCTGGCTGTACCAAATGAACGTTGGTCCCTCCAGCATCTGAACGAAGTACCGGAGCTTGGCTGCCTCCTGCTGCGTCGGAGTCCCCAACATAGGCCCGCACCTCGAGTTGAAGTGGGCCAAGTGCTGTGGCGGGTCTCCGGTCCCGTTAAAGAGGGAAAAAGTGGGATTCCCAAACCCTGGCGGGGCCGGCATGTCATCCACCCATGCGGGGTATGGCTTGCGATCCGGTGGTATCGCCACCTTCCGAGTTTCCAGGGCCTCCAAGCGAGGGATGAGTACTTCCATCAGATCATCCAGAGGCGGATTCATGTCCTAACTGGGATATCTAACCACAAGCGCATTGCTAGGCTCTTCGATACGATGGTCGCGCTCAGTGGCTTGGGGGAAAGTTGGCGGAGCGACTATCGGAGCGGCGGGAGGAAACCGAGAAGGGTCTCCCAGGTTGCCTCGCTGCTCGGGAGGGTTCGACGAAACATATCGCGCCCTCTTGCCATGGGATCCAGTGTCTCCCCTGTCGGCGAACACGACACGGTCACGGTTGCCCGGGGGGATCTCAGCAAGGGGTAGATTCTCCTGCCCCTGCTGTCCTGGTCTAGGGTTGCTGTAGACAGGCCGCCGCTCTGCAATGCGTTCAGCCAGGAGCTCATCAACCAGCCTCTTCTGCTCAGCTAGCTGTTGGCGCAGCGTGGCCTTCTCGGTATCTTCCTCTGCCTTCTGCACTGAGGCAGATGGGTCGGCGAGTTTGACAGACCCGACGGGCTCATTACCCTTGCCGATGTTTCGGCCCAGCGCCAGTGCCTCCGTGGGTACAGGAAGGCCTAGGAGGCTCCTCTGTTGGCGAGTAATCCTCCCAGATGGGTCCAGTAGCGGCCTGTCCTCAGGGGGTGAGTCCCCGTCGAGGGGATCCACAATGTTTCCCTCATATGAAGGTTCATCCATGTTGACTGCTACTACCCTTGGCGACGTTCCCTCAGGGCTGCCCAGTGGGTCGGGCCGCCGGCGGATCGCACAGAAGAGGAGAGCAGCGTACTTCCCCCACCCATGGACGTGCGTGTGGGGGGTGTCCTCCTTAATAACTCTGCGGAGTAATTGAAAACTCTGGACGCATTGTGGATGAAGGGCCTCGTGGAGGCCTAGCGACTCGGGGTGTCGGACCGCGGGGAGTGCTGCTAGGTCAACCCGGCGGCACTGCTCACCAATATCCTCAAGATGCGCTTAGCTCCCGGGATATGGCGCTAGCTGATGATGGAGGCGGGAGTGAGTCACCCGATGAATCTGGAGGAAGCATTCAAACTCACCCGGGGTGAGTGACTATGGCACATGAAAACCCGATTCTGCGACCAGCCAAAACTTCTCAGGGAAATGGCCCGCTGCAAGAACGGTCCAGAAGCTCCACGGCTCCGGCTCGGGGTCCGGAACTTGCCACCCCTGCTCGTCCACCGAGGAAAGTCGGGGAATTGGAAATGGCACTGAGGAAGGCCGTCGGGGCGGTGGGCTGGCCGGCGGGGAATACGGTGAACAGGCCGATTAGCCGCCGATCTCCGGGTCATCCTCCCGCGGTTGCAGTGCCCTGGCCACCACGTCGCGATAGGAAGGTCCGGCGGATGGGCCTCCTGTCGCAACGTCGGTGCTCTCCGAGGTTGTGTCGCCTCGCGATCCTTCCGTCGGTCCCCAGATGAGCTCCTCACCATCCCTAACAGGGGCAGGAGGTGCTTCCGAGGAGATCAGTGGAAACTGCGGGCTTGATCCCTGAGGGTATGCCAAATCTTCGTCCTCCTGGATATACCATCGAAGGGAGGAGGGAATATTACGGGTCTCGCATTCGGGGAGTACGAGACTGACGCACCGCGTCCCCATCCCTGCCCTCAACTCGAAAGGTTGGGGGGGGGGGGAGGTTCTATCGTCGAGTCGTACTCTACCTCAGAATCCGAGAAACAGACTGGTCTGATTCCCGTCCGGACTCCCCTGGCATTCCTCCTCCTCCGACGATGACGTCCGGCCTTCCTTCCCCTGGGTAGTTCCTCAAGGTAAGGACGACTTCTTTCATCGAGTCCCCCGACCACAATAGAGATGGGGCAGAGGGGACCGAAGTCCGGGGTGCGAGAAGCACCGAGATAGATGTCGAAAGGGACATGGGGAGGACCTCCATGAGAGTGGGCGACTGGATACACAACGGATCCATGCTCGCGACCGGTGGTAGGGGGAGTGACCTCATACCCCATGCAGTGGGTGCTGGAAGGAGTCGTACCCGAAGCATAGCCGTCGCGAAGAAGCATTTGACTTCCCGGATCGGTGGCACGGGATGAGCCTTCATGGCGAGCGGCACTACCGCGGATTGGTCTGCAGTGGCCATTGCCAGTGTCCGCGACCGAGAGATTCGACCCAACCTTCCTGCAGGGCGGTCGGGGCTTCAATCCCAGTCAGGCACGCAGCTGCCCATGCTCAACATGCACAGGGATCTAGGAACAGGAGTCAGCAGTGGCTGGGGACACAATGGTTGTTGATGCTGGTGCCCCAGGACGGGCATTCTCCCCCACTCGCGCCCGACACTGGCGTCGAGTCAGATGGGTTGGAGCCGGCGGAGCGGGCATGAAGACTGCCTGCTCCTTGGCTTGGGGAGTCGGGCGGCGGCGTCGACGTAGCCTGGCAGGGGTTCTTGCCGGTAACCCCTGTGATGGATCGCCGATCGGGTGGACCCGGACATCCCCCACCTCATTGGCGTAGGGGAGGGATGTGTCACAGCGCTCCGGGGATAGGCTCCTGAAGCGGCTGAACGTCGGCGTGGGGAGCGGCGGCTCCCTGCGAGGCCCTCGAGGGCGGCGATGGTGGTGAGGCACGACCGCCTCTAGATCCAAGCGGGCCATGCCCCTGGTGGGGATGATCTGTTCCTCGTCATAACTACGAACCAGGTTATTGATCACCCTCCGTTGGATGATTTCTGATGGGGATAGGGGGCGCAAGAACCTGGATGCTATGGCGGTCGAAGTCGGAGCGACCGTGGGATAGGCGGGACCGCGTGGTGTAGCCGTGTCGGCACTACCCCTGCCCCTACGCTGGTCGGAAGGTGGCGATCAAGCTCCGAATGCAGTGATCTGATTCCAGGAAACAGGGAGATGAACCCATTAGTATCAACAGGAAAGGAGATCAACAACCAAGGCCCAACATCATTCCGTCTTCAGTGGTCGGCGAGAGGGAACCATGCTGACGACGTCAGAGAACGGAGTAGTCAATGTCTTAATGGCCTCGACCCCTAGCGGGTTCACGTCCTGGTGAGGGTTACCTGGACCTGGTGACATGCTATTATTCCGATGCTCCAACGGCTACCATTCCTCGTGTTGAGGAGAAGAGCTTCAAGTCGGGTTCACCATTTTTTGTTTCCGACGCTTTCATCGGGGCGCGCGCATCCGTCCGCCGGGGGAGGGTGCGCTGCTTGTGGCCCCGCATTCCCGCTTTCCAAAGGCGGGCGACATCCGTTCCTTGTTCAGGTACGTCTGCTCCTTGATCGAAACCGGGATGATGGGATGTCAGTTCTTCCTTCCGTGGATTCCTCCTTGGAGCTCGTCACCTAGTCCGGGTCTCCCTCAAAGATTTAAGACGGATTCGTGAAGCTCATTACTGGTGACATATCTACATGGATGCCTGTTAATTACGTTGCTTCCGTCAAGAAGCTCCAAGGGGTCTTGTCGGGACAGCAACCTGCGATGAGGAGAATGGTCACGTTGGGGCATCGTCGGCATGTCTGTCTTTGGTCCCTCATCACAGGGCTTCTCGAGGGCGCGGAAGCCCGAGTCATCCCACATCGAACGCGGGGAATGTGTTCTATATGAGGTTTTTCTCAGCTTCCCATGTTTAACACGGGGTATGTCATGAGTTTAACGTCTTTCGGTGATAGATCGGGTTAAAGGGGCTCTAGGGGGAACACCGATATTGGGGCCAGCACGTGGGCGGCCTCCCATAAAACATGGAGTGGGAAAGGGTGGCATGATCTCACCGGGATGTGGCGGGCCGTGTAAGGATCAGGATGGATGGTGGGGTGAAGCATGGGGCTTACGTTCTGAGATGGCCCAAGAGGGGGGATACAGTTTAACGTCATGCAGGACGGAATAGAGTTTAACGTCATGCGGGACGCGATACAGTTTAACGTCATGCGGGACGCGATACAGTTTAATGTAATGCGGGACGGGATACAGTTTAACGTCATGTGGGATGGGAGATTTGGGTATTATGCTCTGAGGCAGCCCAAGGTGGTCAGGGGACCGACATGGAGAGGTCGGGATGACGGGGTGGTGGGCTTGAACCTCGTGGAGGCTTCCTACGTACCATGCGTTAGCACGGATCAAAGTCCACATAGTTCACTGGGATGGGGCTTATGCTCTGAGGCGGCCCATAAGAGGATGTCATGGTCGGTGCGCCCTCTAAGCCCATGTGAGTCATGCTCGGTGTGGGAAACAAGAGGCAACAGGGACCAGACGATCACGTCGCGAAGGGTGCGTCCATGAGAAGCGGAATGGGGCTTACACATTGAGCAGCCCAAAGAGGAAATAGGGGCTTACGCGTGGTTAGCGACCCTTGGTGCCGGGGCTTACTCCAGGGTGGAGTCCCATGGTGTGACAAAGCACAGTGGGAAAGACTCCACTGGCCTTGGCAGGGGGGAAGTACGGAGATGCACGGGTGCAATCATCCGTACGAAAGGTTAGGGGCTTACGCTCTGAGGCAGCCCTTTCCCCGCGGACAAACGCCGCTCTGAAAAGGAGGATCTCATTCCATGTGAGGAAGATTCCATTCCCGTGGAGACGAGTGGGCGTAAAAAATGACCGAGCTGGGGGGACCCTGTGTGCGAAGCATGGGGTCAGACCACAATTTAACGTCTTGTGTTAAAGACGAGGTGCTTAGCAGTTTAACATCCTGCAGCTTGGACGAGGTGGGTTTGCTCCACACCCCTAGGGCTTACATGCCCAACGCCCTCTACCCCTTGTGGAAGGGAAGGCCTCGGCAAGGCCGTGGTGAGGGGGGGCCGCAGGGCAAACCACCGGGGTGTCCACGTTAGCGTGGCTATGTGAAGAAGCAATAGCCGTTAGCGTGCCTATGCGGAGAAGCATAAGGCAACGCAACGCAACGGGAAACACGGACCAAGGGACCTTGAGGTTACTTAGCACGAGCCTGGAAGGATGTGCGGGAAAACAACGCATGGTGCGCATGCCCGACAGGGGAGACATCAGGTGCCGGTGCAGGGGGCAGCCAAGGGGCGTCAAGGTGAGGGGTCCTCGGCTCTGAGCGTGCAAAAGGGACGATTTGTGCGCAAAACACCGAGACAACGCGCAATAGGAGAAACAGAATTGCACGCGAAGAGGGACTTACGCACATGGTATGGCGCGCACGACAGGGTATTGCGCGCGCAAACCAGGGATTGCGCGCAAGTGGGGAAACCGGGGGAAGGGGAAAATTCACTGAATCCGGTGGAGTTGCGCGCAAAGGCGAACTCCGGGGCAAGGTTGCGCGGAATTCGGGATTACCTGGATGTCATCTTTCGCACGGGGGGAGCCGAATTGCGTGCATGAGAGTCGCTTCGGATTCCTCAACCCCCAAACCGTTCGGGGTCACCTTATATTTATAGGAGACCTCCGGCGCGGAATCCAGGCGGCGCGCGAAGTTTTCCGCGCCGGGAACCGTTTGCGCGCAAAATCACGCCGCGGAGAAACGGGGCGTGCAATTATTGCACGCATCACCGTTCCAATTCCGCGAATCCCGGGAGCACTTCGCATGCAGAACATTTTTGTGTGCGAATCCCCCTTTATTTTGCGCACCACTTCTCGGGCCTCCGGATCGGGCCTCTGATTCCTAATATGAATTCGCTTCGTCATTCCGAAACTTCCTCCGGGAGTTGCGGGCTTTTTTCGGCGTCAACAATACCCTTTCAAAGTCTCAAGATCCAGTAGAGGTGAAAATATAATGAATTCCAAAACAAATATCAATGAAAATGACAAATCCTCAAATAAATAACTGAATCCTAAAGAAGAAATTATCAGAAAACCGATCTAGGAATGACCCTAAAGATTTGGTGACCAGGAATCAGTCTCCCCACCATTTAGATTCTACCTACAATGGTGGAAAAAATGATTAAAAACATTAAAAAAAATAATTAAAAGGAACTAAAAAGCTCTATCATTCACATCCAAACACAAGAAACCATCTCAAACCCACTAAGAGATAACTACTCTAAGAAGAATCCAAAAGGATTACAAAATTGGAACACTAATCCATATAATCCGAATAAAGAGAAAAATTGAAAAAATAGCCTCATTAATAAAAAACATGACTCTAAACTAAGGTTGAACACCAACATATGAGGGATTTTAAATACGAATCCTCTTAATTCTATCCTATAGTGATTTCAATGAAAATCATAACCCAACAATATCCACGACCATTTCGGAAACAAACCCACACACCCAAGTATCTATGTTTTCACCTTAGGTAATTTCCATGTCCAATGAAACATGAAAAAATAGGCCAAAAATATACACAAAATAAGGGAACAATAAGAAATGGCGAACGAAAGGTTCCTATAGAAAAAAAATTCTCCCCAAGGGTATCTAAATAAAACACAGACAAAGATTACTAAAGGCAAAAATGCTCAAAACTCATTGATAAAAAACCATCTTTTTTTATTCAGAAGTAATAAAACCAAACACCCAAAGGTTATATTAATGATGTACAAACACCCATAAAACCCCCCAAACTACCAAGCATCACTGAAGAAAAATTCCAAACTAGAGATCACTTTAGAGTCTCTACCAAAAACTTATACTCACCAGTCGAACCATCGAACTGAGGATCAAGAGTCTAGACTAAAATGCCTAAAAATATGAAAAGAAGGTTACTAGAGGAACACCACATTAGATAAATCCAAGGAACACTACTTAGAAATAAGTCAACACAATCCACTCTTCTTAGATACTTGGTAGTGATAAATGGAAGGAGAAAATACTTTTAAGATAGGCACTATAAATCTAAACTAGACCTTTGAATGATGATTACATTAAAAAATGTGGGATATAGAACCATACATGATATTTTACCTGTAACAATTCAAATAGTCCCAATATCTCATTTTGAAAATTATGGCACCATTAAAATTGGTCACTTTTTCACTAAAAACCAATCACAAAAAATTTTACAATAAAAAACCCAATCCATTACTTGACTTAGTCAATTTAAATCATTTTGAAAAATAATTTTATAATAAAATAAAATTGTTTTAGAATCATTTTTTGGGTATCATAGTAAAAAAATTAATCCTATTTTTAAATAAAATCAAGTAACTTTCCCTTTTTAGATAACACAATGGTTAAAAGTAAAAAAAAGTTAAAAAATTCAATTTATTAAATCGATGGTTTCCTATATAATTAGAAACATATCTTTCAAAAAACAATGTTCATTTGATTAGAAAAATGAATCACACATAATTTTTTTAACAAATTTAATAATAAACCAATTATTTAAATAATATTTTATAAAACTAAACCCATTTAACACAAAATCCATTGTGAATTGTAAAAAAACCAAAAATGATTTTATCATGAGAATCTTCTTTTAAAAACACAAGTTGAATTTCAAATCACATGAAGAATTGCACTAATAAATGCATAACAAATTCCTCAATTATAAATTTATTCGAATAATATTGAAATATATAAATAAATTCCATAAATATTTTCATACTACCCTAACATGTATGGAAATACACGGGTCAAGGGGTATAAATAGAGAAAAACTAGGTTGCAGTATTTTACCTGACTTGGAAACATGGTTGAAGACCGCCTGAAAATCATGCATTAGACCCTATGACATATCAAGAAATAAAATTTTTTTTTCTATAAATTTGGTTAGACCCTTCAAGACAACCTCATTCTTCAATCCATTTACCCATATCTATCCCAAACATAAAACATGACACCTAATTAAAATAAGTCCATGATATTGAGGATCAAAGCACTAATTCCATAGGAATAAAACTATAACCCAATAATTACATTAAATTTAAAACCAAAATCAACAAAAAAATCCCATCTTCACATGGATACTCAAAGCATAGAGCGAGAATATCTCACGCCACTCTCTCAACACCTACCTACCAAGTCCCAAAAACCTTATCACAAAACTACCAATACCCAAAATAACAAGATGGAATTATAAATCCTAGGTCACACCAAGAAACTTGGCTCTGATAACAATTTTCATGAATTGAGCTGAGGTTCCATCTAACCTGGATCTTGACATAGTTCGCCACATGGACCAAAGGGTGTTCCATATCCTCACAGAATTGAAACTAATGCATGGGCATTACAGAATGAACTTTGAGAATGATTTTAATATTATGAAATTATAATAAACTAGAAATGAAAATATAAGCAATAAATATACAACTATAAATAAAATTAAATGAACATCCAATAAATATGTTACAACTAACACTTAAATAAAAAATTGTAAAATAAAATACATAAGTTAGAGAATATGGAAAATGGGCCAAATGTATAAAATAATCCCAACTGAAAGAAATGTTTAGTATAACTACAATGATACATCTAGTGACCCATGACCTCCATATATAATAAATTTTTTCTAGATAATAAATTAAGTGAAATATATTGGAACAAACATGGACTTATAAAATATAAACATGGTCAAAACAACCTAGTAGGTCACCACAACCCACTGAAACAAAGCAGTAGATTTCATATCACATCCTAAAATTTCTATATTTAAATATAATAGAAAAATAAATATTTTCTATTATGCTTTACAAAAGGAATAAAAAATGCATCAAAAGTGTGCTAAAAATAATTTTCTAATATTTTCATTAAATGAAAAAAATCACCTATAAATGTTCTTCCCTTGAATAATAACTCTTGGACAAACAATATTTTTTAATTCCCACTTTAAATCCATTTCATGAACACCTTCTTTAGAAATTCACCTTTAAACACTTAAAAAAGTTTATATTTTTTCAATGTTTTTCCAAAAATAAATTTGAAAACCAATATTTTATAAAACTTGGGACGATGGCCTAAAAACATATTTTCAGAACTCAAACACACACATGGAGTTTAAAAAACAAATAATTTTAAATTTTCATATTTGAGAAAAATTTTCAAACTCATTCTTTAAATATTTTGAAAATACATTAAAATTACACTTTCCTTATTTTTTTAAAAACTATCATGATATTTTTAAAAAAATTAAAATTAAACAACAAAATTAATGTTGAGAAAATAGTTAGAAACCATCATGTGATGTCATATAAAAAGGTGAATCAAAAAACAAGAAGTGGAGTGACAAAAAATATTATAAGAAGTAGGGGATATATCAAATCACTAGGATAAATCTACTAAATGATTCTAAATTGGACCCTGATGTCTTGACAAGAGTCTCTAGATTCTAATCATAAAGGAATTTAATTGGTGACGGGGAACCTAGGACACAACTACCAAACCTGTCCAAGTTCCAAAATTCTCATCAAACTACCCAAATATAATTTCCCAGGAATTCCTTAATACAAGGGATCAATGATGATATCATCCATATAAGTGATTTTTACATGGGATTAATTAAATTAAGACCCTTGGAATGACTTTTCCCACAACACCATATAAAAATAGGTTTCTAGTATAAGTTACTACTACTTCTTCCAATATAAACATCTTGAAGTAGTTAGTTAGTGATCCCTAGTCAACACAATATCTCTACTAGGGGTTTCCCCCACACATGTCACCTACTATCTTCCTAGGACTCCCATGATGAGTCAAATTGAAGTGAGCACAATCAAACATTCCATAACTAAAGGTTAAAAAATTTGAAAATAACTCATACATAACCTCCCCACACCTTCATAGGATGTAACCCCATATATAAAAAACACAAACAATATATAGATATTAATCAAACATAAACATCACCTCACTGCATAACAAGCCACCATGGGCATGAATAGAATCACTCGGGGCTCAAAGAGGGTCTCACACCTTTTATGAATACAAATTTTCCATAAAATTACAAAGAGGCTTTCTCTTTTTAAAAATTTCTTAGAATTACATAACCATTCACAAATTACAAAATCCAAATTAATCTACTCCTGAGATAAATTTTTATCAAAACACCCTTGAAACTCAATTAATATCTCACACTCCCCTTTTTAAACAACCTTTTAAAACATTTAAATCCACTAAGAAGTTTACAAATTTAATCAACATGGGTTAACTCACCCTTATGAATCATTTCAGACGATTTAAACACCTTAAACCCTTAATATAAAAATAAACCAAGGTTTTAAAAAGGTTTAAAAATGTTACACACAAGGGTTAAAAACACCCTTTAAAATTAAGAATCACATTACAAATATATTAAAAACATTTAAAACACTCAAACATTTGTTTTGAAAGTAATTTCATACAAGAATCCCTTTTAAATGTTCAATCTAGTGATCACATTAATTTTTCAATACCAAAATCATCCTTTAAAATCCATTTATCAATTTTAAGAAATATTTGGAATGTAATTCTGTTCTATTACAAGGGTTAAAAAGAATTTAAAATAATATTTCCCATCATGGGTTATACAAAAAGGCATAATATAAATAAAAAACCATTTCTAGACCATCAATAAATTAATGTCATGTAATACATTATGATGACAAAGAAACCTAAATTAGTTCAACAATGATCATGACAGAAGTTGTTGCATATGATGACAAACACTCCCACAATCTAAGATGTGCCAACCCCTATATGATAAAATACCCATGATTTGAACTAAAACCAAACCTAAAATCATCTAATATATATATTAAGGTTCGTGGGAGGATCTATAAATATAAGTATGGATGAATAGAAGAGACGAAAAAGTTTATAGGGATATACCATGATGAAACTAACATTCATTAAGGGAGAAGTTAAACAAAAATATAAGGAGGAAGGATGAAGATACCAAAGAATATGTACTTAGTCTATTTGAGTTAGTGGTATGAGAGATATATGGGTTAGATTCTTAAAATCTAAGAGTATAAGAAGTATACTTTCCACTTTTAATGATTCTGGGAAGACAACATGGTTTGGCCCTATGGACTTCCGGATTGTTTGACAACCATGAATTGAAAATTTCCTAGAAAAAAAATCCACTTTCACATTTCACCCTAGTATGAAACACTATTGTAAAACCAATTCTCTAACCAAGCCAATCAGCATTGTCAAACTATCGAGGAGATCACATGATTTTCTTCATGGTTTTCTAAACAATGTGCAAGATGTCTGCTTTGGATCACACTCAAAAAATCTCCCACTTTATTTATCCCAAGATCTACATGGTTTGGAATTATCCTTGAACCACCCCTACTAAAAAAACCTATACAAAAAAATTAAATATAATGTAAATCACATAAAGATAGTAATGTGGTTTCCTCTAAACTATATTAAAAAACCATGCAAAATAAGAAAAATAATAAAATTTACAAGCTTCGAGCTAACAATCCATGGGAACTTAAAATGAAACCCTTACACATGAAACCACATAAATGAAAATATACAAGGATATGGTGATTATAAAAGTTTCCTCATTAACCTTACACAACTTTTTAAGGGATAATATATTTCTTTTACATGTTTTCCCATTATCTGATGTTGAGTTTTTTAACATCAATAACTTATTTTTACGTATTATTTAGTTCATGGATATTTTCTAAAATAGCTTCCTTTAACATAACATTTTTACAAAAAATCCTCTGAGAATATTCTTCTATATTAGTCTATTCATATATTGTCACTGATTGATCCTTTTTTTCAAAAGGATTTGTGAAGTTATTGCTATATTCTAAATATTTTTTTCATTCATTTAACCCTCATTCAATAATTATTATTTAAGCTCTTTTATACTTGTAGTTTAAAATTACAACTAAGAGTTATTATCTTTGATAATATATTTTACTGCATGGAAAAATTACAATAACACATTACAATATATATCATTCTCATAGATACTTATTTTTCATTCTGTTTTGACTAGGGAAAATCATTTAATGCAATTTTTTAAATACTGTTACATTTCTTCTACAAACATTGTGAGGATTTTTCATTTTCAAAAACTTTTAACCAATGAATCTTCCATATCATCATGTTTTAATTATAGTTTATATTTAAAAATATATAATCCGTTGATAAATGAAAATATATATTAAAAAAATATATAAGGGACTCTTTTTATGTAATCTTTGACTTTAGTGCAGAGTTAATCAATAGATTCAACTAACTTAAACTCACCACAATTTTTTTCATCTTATATAGAAATTTTTATGTATTTTTCCATACAAATTATACACTTTCTATATTCTAGTAATGGTGGATTCTAAATCTATTAATTTTGAGAGTATGAATTCAATTTATTTTGAGCATCATTTTATCTTCTAATTATTTAATGTATTAGTTGAAGCTTCCATGTTTCCATCACTAAGAATAAATTCTATTTTTTATCTCAGTAATTCCTTTCTTATCCTCTGATAGAGTATTTTTATCTTTCAAAAATTTACACTTCATATAAATCATTGAAAAATAACTAAGAAAAAAATAGTATTTCCAAAATAGGAAACCTGGCCAGCTGTAATAACACTTGTTAGTTCTACTAGACAACGAAACCCCCTAGTGGGGGAGGGGGGTGGGTAAATCAGCAAAAACCATCTTTTATTGTTTATCTCAAACATAAAATTTTTATTCTCTTAAGTTGATCAAACCTATACTATTGGTTTGGATGTATGGATCTTTGATATGTGACATTAATAATTATTCCCATATAAAATGAGGTTAATTTAAATGAATTAGCATGTATATATTTTTATAAGGATCATCCCTAATGTGGGAATCATACTCTTTTATGTGCTTAGGATTTTTGGGACATAAATATTTATTATTCTCATAAGTGTTAAAGCAGGTAAAGTTATTTTTCTTTATTCTGGAGAAATATTTAACCAAAGATCCAAAACCATAATATTACTAATGTGGTCTCTCCATATCCCAGAAATATCCCTCTTATTCCTAATAGGAGAATAGAATTGTTTATATTAAAACCACCAATCATCAAGTGTTTTTCAAAAAATTAATGATGGATGGAACCTCAACTACCAAATTAACTTCTATTATACTCAGCATGCACATTGTTTTATCCTGTATCTGGTAACTTAATTTTGGAGCTCTCACTATAGCACTTCATTGTACAATACTTCTACAGGTCACTTATTTATGTGAATATCCTCATTATATTATTATAAATCTATAAACCTCACTCTGATTCCTTAGAAGTATACGTTTTGGTCATCTAAAAAGTTTGACCCAAATGAACTTCCAATAAATATAGGTTGGAAACTCTTTATATTAAACTCTATTTCACATTCTTATCTTATCTCCTCAATAGTAAGATTGATTTTTTTAAAACGATGTTCGCCCTTTGTGTAACTATACTTCCTTCAATAATTATGGAGAGAACTTCTGAGTAAATTTGAAACAAATGCTAACTTAATATCATTATTCAAACACTTTCAATACTTCCAAACATATTAGAGTTTGAATTTATAAATTCCTCTACAATGATCAGAGTAATCATTGTTCCACTCATTCATATATGGTATGTTAAATCATGAAAATACTATAGTGAGTACCAAATTTGAATTCCCATCTTACTATCACTATAATATTCATGTTTTTGTATAAATTAAAAGTACATTATCATATTTTGGTGAAAAAATATATATGTAATTCAGTCAACTCCTTCTAGATGTTATTTTACCTTCACAAAATATTATTTTGCCTTGATTACTTAAAACTTCTTCTAACATGATTCTTTTGATTCTAGTGGACTAAATCAATTAACCCTACACAACATTGTGACTTTATCATGAACATACTTATTTTAACTAACTTAACTTATGATCATATTACTACTTGTTAAGCTTCATACTTTAGCTTCTGATTCTTTTATATTTCCATGAATTTTTACATACACTCATCCTATTATCCTTAACCTCTTCAACACATAGATAAGACATTTTCTCTTCTCATACTTTCTCCGTAGTCCAAATCTATCAGCTTGCATGACTACCTGAACTTATGTTTCCTTAAACATCAACCATATTTATTCATTATTTTAATTGACTTAATAATTTGATAAGCACTTCTTGAATAAAAACTGGTCTTCCACTAGAGAAATATATTTATATTGAATTAACAGTATAACATCGACTGATTTGAACTTATAACAACATTATTAGTTTATAATTCATTAATTTACTCCGTAATATGATCTTATGAATATATTTCAATTCATAATTTTCAATATATATTCTATTGGTTCTTCTTCTATTGGTGTATCTTAGACTAATGATTCGCTTTATGACTTTTCTAAATTCATTGGTAGAAACTATTTGTTCTCCAGAAGTAAAATTTATAAATTTTGGTCAATTTTAATTCCCAAGTGGGTTCTCTTAAATCTATCATTATGTTGACACATCAATACCCTACATAACAACTGTGTTAGATAATACATATCTTTTATTACTTTTTCTTATCTTAAAGAATATTTCAAAAATCATGAGACGTGTAGGATACATTCTGATAGAATATTCTCCTCGAATGCACCCACCTTTTATTAGAAACACATTCTTCACTTATATTCATTACTCTTAATAACACAAGTTCATCTTATCATCTGATCATATTATCAAGACTTCTTGAGTGGCATATTTTTGTAGAAAAATATGCATATATAGTGTTCATACTTCTGATAGTTCCACCATTTGGATTTCTAAATTCTATCCAAATTACTTCTAGAACACCCATTTAGAATTTCAATTCAAACTCCACCATATCTAAATTTAATTGAAACTTTTCATTGGAAAATATCATTGATAGAAAATACAATACTTCAATATCACTATTTAATGGTTTCTTCATATGAAAATTGTGCATAAAATAGAATTGGAATATAAAGTGTTTATATTTAATTTAATATCATATTTTTCACATAAATGTTATATAGAAGGATAATACCAATGAGTCCATATTGAATATTAATATATTTTTCTTTATATTTTTTTACTATTTAATCTCCCAAATGCATGAAAAAATTATAAAGGGTGTATAATTTATTTTTTTATTAATTTCTCATAAATTGGTTATCTCATGTTAAAATATATTAATTACTTATTTAGTTTTTTCCCAATTTTATTCTTAAATATAATTATTATATTATAAATGTGATTTTTATTTAGTTTAAAGTGTTAAAATTATTCTATAAATTTCCATACCTGTATTTAAGGAGTTATATGCTAGGTATGATAATTGAATTATTTTTATTTTCCTTGATTTTGGATTGTACATGATTTTGATCATAAATTCAAAGGATGAATATAGATTAAACAAATAACACATTATAATTGTGATATAATTGAGGTCTATCTTTAGTAAAAGTATCCTTGGGTAGAGGGACATTGATTTGGGATACTCATTGTGTTTTATGATTATTCTTTATTTAAACAAGTTGGAGTAAGTTAGCCATCACTCCAAGACTACTCATATTGGTATGATTTATTTTATACGATTCTAATCCTTTACAAAAAGAAGTTTCATGTAATTTATACATGATATTATTTTAGATATATATGAATATATTTGGTTTTTTAATTTGGGTTAGTAACACAAGCTATGTTTTTTATAAAGTGTTACACACCAATATGGTTTGAACATATTGATTTAGTGTAAGGAACAAGGTGTATGAACTAAATCATTTGAATGATGAATACATGTATGTGGAATACATAAGATACAATGGTGATATTAAATACACTTTAAATTAATATGTATTAGATTCATTCTAATGTAAACACTTTTCAGGACCTTTTTTTTATTAAAACATATATCATTAATAAGGAATATCAGCAGAAGTACAATTACAAAGCCAAGAAGGTAAATTGTCTAACCAGATTTGGATGGAGTTGAATGGGCCTGAGGCCGCTAGCTAATGGGCCGCATTGTTTCCTTCCCTTTTTGTAAAGGAGAAGGTGCAAGAAGAGAAGCACTGACCAAGTGAGAGAATCCACCTAAGGATGATGCCAAAAGGCTAGATCCCCCCATCGTTGTTGTTAATAGCATTAATGACAGTAAGGTAGTCAGACTCCACAAAAATTTCACTCCATACATAATCCAAAGCGATACGAAAACCAGAAAGGATGTCCATGGCCACAGCGACTGCCGGTTCCCAGAAAGCCTGGTGTGGAACATATTTTATAGCAAGGATTTTCCCTTGATGATTACAGGCCAAAAGGCCGAGGGCAACATGCCCATCCTCTTGGAGAGAGGCGTCCACATTAATTTTAAGAGTCCCTTCCATTGGGGGGTTCCAATGAGAGGGTGGGGTGAGGGTAGCTCCCATCATAAAATGGTCCCTGTGGTCCTTCCATCCCTTAATCCAAGAAGAATCCTTTTCAATCCAGAATTTGGGAGGTTTGTGAGCTTGATGAAACATGACATCGTTGCATCAGATCAAAATAATCCAGGCCAAAGTGAAAAGAGAACATGAGAGATCCAGGGGAAGAGAGGAGCAGCAACACATCAGAAGATCGGGAAGGTCAGAGGCCAAAGCCAATAATTCGATAGAGGTTGGGCCCCATTTACTCCAAACCTGCTTAGCTCCCAAGCAGTGAATGATGGCCTACAAAGGAGTTTCAATAGTGCTTGGATAGAAAGGTAAAAAAAGAAGAACTTGCCATATGTCGGTAAGCGAGAAGGCTCTTGGTTGGGAGAGTACCCGTGCAAACCTTGCACCAAAATTGGAAAATTTTATGGGGAAAATTGAGTGTCCAGATCGATTTCCAAGGTCCCTCATCCCGGCCGACTGGGTGGTGGCCAAGGGTCAGTCTGTAGTCGAACCTCACTGTTTATTCGCCCGTGATGTTATTGGTCCAAGAAATATTGTCGGGGCCTACGTGAGGGATCCAGGGAATGCTAAGGATTATTCTTTGTTCCCTTTTGTTAAACCAATCAAGGATCTTTTCCATACACCACCCTTGTCTCTGTTCAGAAAGTAGGCAGCTGACAGTGGCGTCTTACAGACCTTAATCATTCAATCAGGTAGGTTTTATTAAATCTAGATTCCCATAACTAATCAAGTATAAATAAAGAAAGTAATGAAGTCACCTTAAGATTTAGGTTCCTCATTTTTGAAATTTTCATTAGGATACACTTATCCAGGAAACCCTAAGAGTTATAATGCTTGGGAAATGGTGTTGATTTTATCCATGTGATGGATTGGGTAAAGAGTTATCCTCTCAACCATCTAAGATTAATATATAATATGATTGAAAAAAATGATATGCCTAAATAGATAAGTGTTAATAGGATCACCAAAGTAGACTAATTTTTTATTGAAATATAGATCTTTTACCACTAATGATAATGGTGGATTTAAAAATAGGTTATCATTTTAATGTGACACATTAAATAAAATTCTTTATTAAATGATTGTAAAACATGATACACATCTGATAAAATATTCTATTATAAATAAATGAAACTACCATATTTGAACATTATTTTGTGATCAATCCCATAAAAATGATAATTTTATCATTAGAAAATTATTTTAATGTTACAAAATCATTATGAATAGTTATCATGAAAGAGGAAAAATTCAATATGCTAGATAAATTCTCTCCTGAGTAACCAAAGATTAAAGTTTATCAAAAGGTGAATCTAGATGCTTATGAGAATCATATATGGTTTCACTTTGCATTTTAGAGGCATTTGATGAAATATGATCTGAGGATATTTAGTCTCTACTCATATAATAAATTTGATTAAGAGTGATAATGACTTGGGTAAAATTGGGGGTTCCCTTAAGGACTAATCTGGATATAAAAATCATTCTAAAAAGAATCATTGGAAATATTTGAACAATGTGAATGAGTTTAAAAAAGGTTTACCATAATTTATAAAAAATATTGGGGACATAAGAATTGGTAATGTAATATGGAGGATCTTAAACTATGTTGATAGTATAAGAGGATAATATTTTGACTCAGATAAAGAACATTGGAAATATCTAATAGACAACCTCTATTATTGAAACAAAAAGTAGGTTTTAGTGAGAATATAATTGATTCCATATATGATGGAATTATTTATAATACCTAGAGGAGTTTTTGGAACTCTATGGATAATGAATGTCAAATATTGGTGTTATAGAAATCAATTCATGGATTTCAATGGGTACTTGATACAAAATGTATAATTTATAATTTTTTTAAATATATAAGAGTTCAAAATAAATGAAACAATTGAAGGAGATTATAGTTTTCATTCAATTGATGTAGTAAATTGTTACCGAATCATGGATTTTAATGAAGAGGAAAATATCAAGATTAAATAAATCTAAATAAAGGATGTGTATTTTCAAATTTTTTCAATAAAATGATAAGTTTATTTACTTGTTAAGAAAGAGAAGTTTTGAATAAAAGAGGTTATAAATGTGGTCTATGATTCATTGGATTCAATAACATTTTTGATAATAAATAGATAAAAATATAAATGTTTTATTTGTGATAAAATAGTTTATCTTGGTGTTTATTAAGACATGTGGGATTTAATACCACTACCCTTTAGTGGAATTTTTTAAATAATAAAGTATTAAATAAAAATATTTCTTCAAACACATAGATTACCATATATAATAATGATATAATGGTTTATTTGTTAAATATTTCCACTAAAGGAAATAAACAATATTTCCTAAAAAAGTGGGGTTTGATCCTTAGTGTGATAGTCTATAGAGAATATATAAACGTTAGAAGTTAATAAATGAAGGATTATAATAGTAAAAATTAAAATTTAATTTCAATAGATATTCTAAAAGGGTTTGGGTTATAGTAGAAACACAAATATAAGAGTCACATTTTGTTATTTCAATGAAGTAAATACCACTTTATATTATAAATAAGTTCCAAATATACTGGTAAATAAATAATGTATAGAGTTATATTGGTTAATAAAATGACCTCAAGGAAAATGTTTGATGGAAGTGTTGTAATAAGGATTCTAATGACGATCTTAGGAAGAGTTATAAGTTGATAACAAAAGTTTTTTATGTCATACAATTTGGTGTTATAAAGTTAAAGTGTTCGGATACTATGTTAAAATATTTGAGAATTAGGAATATGATTCCAAAATCTCACCACTATTCAAAATATATTTCTTTATCTATGTTATATATATAATGGAATTTAGTGGGAGAGTTTTATCTGATTCTGACATAGAGATGTGGTGGGAATTACATAGAAATATAATGATTTTAGAAAAACCTTAAAAGTGTTGAAAACATAAGGATGATTTGACAATCTATTCTATGTAATATAATGAGAGAGATTCTTATGTGTATTTTTTATTATTCTTAAAAGAGTTAAATATTTAAATATATACCATGTTATATAAGGGGATCCTTTACTTTATCTTTTTTTTATGATTGGATACATCTGACACTTGAAGTGAAATGATAATTAGCTTCTAAGAATATGAATATTTATTCGTAAATTATGTTCATCATTGATTATTATAGGTTGTGAAAAATTTATAAGGGTAATGTGGATAATATTTTATATAGAGATAAAAAATATGATAATGAGGCATAAAAGGAGTTTTTTTGTGCATGATAACCCCAAGTATTGTTGTAACCATGGATGTTCTATGCAGGAATTTGAGTTTGGTTTGTGTTTGTTGTCAATCCTCAGTAGAAGTTCCGAATGTGTGCCAGCAAAGTGATCATACTGTTCAAGCAGACAACAATATTGAAGGTGGCGTTGTTTCCCAGTGTTTTCCAAATTTTTGGGCCTCAAAATCAGAAAATGAAGACATGGATTGTCTGCAAAAGGAGGTTCGTACAAAAAGGAAGTGGTGCACGAAATATACGAGGCTTGCAAGAAATACTTAAGTTGAGCGCGGAAAACAGCGGGATGCGTGAAATAGTGGATCAAGGTTTTTCGCGTAAATAGTGTTTCGGAATCAGATTGGTAAAAAATGGCAAAGGCATGGGCTACGTGGAAAATAAGGGTTGTGCGCGAAATACTTGAGATGGGCACGAAAAACAGTGTGGTGCATGAAATAGTGGAGCGAAGTTTTTCATGCAAATAGTGTTTCAGAATCACACCGTAGAAAAATTGCAAAGGCATGGGTTGCGCGAAATATCTGGAGAGGTGCACCGAAAACAATACCTACGCGAAATCTTACACACCAGATGAGAGGTTTTCCGCGTTGAAGGGGATTTTGCGCATGGGGGTCTCTATCACCTATAAATATGAGGTGACCCCTTCATTCCACAAGGTTGAAGACTTAGAGAAGATCTGAGGTCTGATGCGCGAAAAAGGATCGCGTAAAGGGGCTTGCGCGAAATATTCGTAGTTGCGCGGAAATTTTTGGGATGCGCGAAAAAAGGGATTTTTGCACGCAATATTTTTCCACGCAAAAAGTATAGTTTGCGTGCAATAGGAAGGTTTTGCGCGCAAAGGTTTGGGGTTGCGCGTAATTGTAAGTGAAGTTTGTCGGCACTTTCTGGTTATCCGGTTCAGTGGTTTTCTGCATTCTAGTGCATCTATTCCGGACTTCGATGCAATCGGTGTCTCGTACTGAGCAGAGCCAAAGACTTCAATGCACATCTATTGAAGAGACCTTCACTTCTACAAACTAAGTGATACTTCACCAAGGCCAGTGAGCCAGGGGGAGTCAACGGGAGTGACCTGAGGGATAGAGTGAGAAATCCCTAAATATTTGTAAAGGCAGTGAGCCTGGGACCGAGTGACTGTGCCCGGACAATTGTAATCTCCAGCTAGTGAAGCATAGTGGATTTTGGTATGACCGAAAACTTGTCGGCGTATGCTCCTTGGATGAAGCTCTTAGTGGTGAACCAAGTAAAAAGGGCTGTGTCTTCTCTGTGCATGTGCATGTCTGCTTTCTGATCATTTTCATCATACAGGTTCAACAAGTTCCTACCAACGTGGGAACAAGATCCATCACATTAAAAGAAAAACTTGTCACCCTGATTCACCCCTCCCCTCTCAGGGTGTCTTGGGGTCCTTCAAGTGGTATCAGAGCGTAGAGGTTGCTGGTGTTGAATCTGACCTTTTTCGTCATGGAAAACACGGTCAATGTTAGGGGAGTCCCTCACTTTGATGGAAGCAATTTCCAGATTTGGAAGAACAGAATGAGATCTCATCTAAGATCTCTTGGAATGGAAGTTCTCTTTTCTACTTTGCAAGGAATACAAGTCACTGATCCAACAGGCCTAGCTATGACTGAAACAGACAGGAAACTTCATGTTGCAGATGCTAAAGAATAGAATGCACTCACTGCAGCCCTTTCTAATCAGATCTACCTAAAGGTGATGAATTGAACCTCAGAAAAATCCATGTGGGATAAACTTGAGAATATTTATGAAGGAGATAGAAAATTGAAGGAGGCGAAACTACAAGTGCTGCACAAATCGGTTTGATGATCTGAAGATGCATCCAGATGAGAATGCAGACTCTTTCTTCAATCGAATTACTGATGTGGTTGGAGCAATTTGGGGTCTAGGCGAAGAAATAAATGACATTGATATTGTATAGAAAATTTTGAGAAGACTTACACCTTTGTATAATGCGAAGGTGTCAGCCCTTGAAGAAAGAGATCTTTCCAAACTTTCTCTAGATGATCTACTTAGCAGCTTGGTAGCATATGAAATGAGAGTCAAACCAAAAGATGCTATGACTCGGGTGAGCAAGAAAATGGAATTCAAGGCCATGGATAAACTGAAAATCTCAAAGGATAGTAGCGGTGAAGATGACGAAGAAAAAGGAATTCATTCTCTCATTTCAAAGAAGTTCCAGAAGGGGAAAGGGAAATTCAAATGGAAGTTACCTCTCGCGTGTTTCCGTTGTGGAAAGGTTGGGCACATTGCCTCTCAGTGCTTAAAAATGATCAATGATGAAGATAGTGAGGATGAAAACTTCAAGAAGCCTCAGAGAAGGTTCTTGAAAAAGGGAGACTTCAAATCTGGTAAGAAAATGCAAAGGAAGAGTTTTGTCTGTGAAGAGGAAGAAGATGATAATGAATTATGTGATGAAGAAGAACCGGAATTCAAAACTGGGAACCATGCTTCTATGATGGACACTATTGAAAAGTCAGAAGATACTGATGGAGAAGAACAAATGAGAACTTGTGTAGATCCCGAGATGCAACTTAAGGATGTGGGTTGTAAGCTTAAGATTAAATGTAAGAGCTGCAATAAGTGGAAATCAATTGTAGAAGAATCAACTGAATACGTTGATCAACTTGAAGCTAAAATTGAACGACTGGAAGAATTTGTGAAGGTACAGACTAAAATAATTGAATGTAATGATGATGTAGTAGATCTGAAGCTGAGAATTGAAGAGCAGGCAAAGGTCATCAATGATCTCACCTCCAAACTGGATAAAAAATCCAAGACTAGTGATGGTCTTGAGGAGGAAGTAGTTACTCTAAGGATTAAACTAGAGACTGAATCAGTTACAAAAGAATCGAGGAAGAAAATACAGTTTGGAAGATTATCAGATGCAGAATTACTAGCAAGAGCCAAGTGTGGTTCAGATGGAGTTGAAAAAATCTTGAGTGATCAAAGACCCGATTGCATGGGAAAGAGTTGAATTGGCTGTGAGGCTGAGACATCAACTGCTGGAAGTGAAAAGATCCAAAATAAAGATAAGATGAAAGTTGAACATGTTGAAACATTACCTAGAGTGCCAGAAAAGGAACCCTCAATCCAAACTAAAAGGAGACCTGAAAATTATCCTCAAACATTCAGAAATGACAGACATTTTTACTATTCTCCCAAGGAAGAAGGTATGTGGAGAAATTCAAGTGAGAAGTCATTTCCTCACATGAAGTGTCAGTTCTGTGGCTATCTGGGCCATAACATGTCTTATTGTGAAGAGGCAAGAAGCTATCTGAATGGAGAAGATATAGAAGCTCAACAAAGGAGAACAATTTCATATCCTAATTCTTATAGAAGAAATAATTTCTATGGATATCGTTTTTTTTTGTTCTAACATTGGTCATAAGGCCGCTAATTTCAGGCAGAGAAGGGACATGGACACCTCATACCGAAGTTCAAAACAAGTCAAGTATCGTCAGCAAGATAGTGTTTCCCTTTCAAACAGGTTTTCACCCCACAAAGAAGACTTTGACTATGAAGAACCTGGGTATGCAGAAGATATAATTTAAAGGCCACCAGTTCTATATACTCGATCTAATGTCTCATGGAAGGAAAGGAAGAAGATTGAGAAATCCAACCTTGCAGAGGTGGCCCTCAAAGCTACAAAGAACAATAGTACTTGGATTCTGGATAGCGATTGTTCATCTCATATGACAGGTAATTCCGGCCTACTAACAAATATCATAAGGAATGTCGATGGTACAGTATGATTTGGTAATGATGGGGCTCTGAAAATCAAATGGAGTGGAAGTACCAAATTAGCTAATGGAGAACTAAAGAAGACTGAAGTCCTTTACGTAGATGGCCTACGTCATAATCCCCTCAGCATGAGTCAACTCTGTGACTCGGGACTTATAGTTACGTTTAATCAGAAAGGCTACACTATCAAGGGAAAGACTGGAAATTCACTTATGAAGGGATGTAGAATAGAAGGAAACTTGTATCAGGTTGATAGTGAAGAAAATGTATGTTACATGACTGTTGAAGAAGAAAACAATTTGTGGCATCGAAGACTGGGACACATCAATCAACAAGACATGGAGAAAATATCAAAATTGAGAAATGTCATGGACATTCCCAAATTGAAGCATGAGGGTGAAAAATCTTGTGATGCTTGTATTCGTGGGAAGCTGGTCTGTAGTTCATATTGGCCAAAGAAGAAAAGGGCATCTCACCTTCTTGATCTGAATCATACAGATGTTTGCGGGCCAATAAATGTTGCCGAAACTCATGGAGAAAGGTACTTTTTCCTTTTCATAGATGATTACAGTATAATGGCATGTGTGATGGTCATTCACAGGAAACAACAAGTCCTTGACTGCATGAAAACATATCGGTGAATCGCCGAGAATGATACTGGACGAACAATCAAAGTGTTGCGATCTGACAATGGAGGAGAATACATGTCCATTGAATTTGAGAATTATCTGAAGAAGCATGGGATACAACACGAGGTAGCTTCTGTGAGAACTCCACAACAAAATGGAGTTGTTGAACGTAGGAATCGAGAGGTGAACAACATGGCACGAACTATGCTGATTGAGAGTCGGATTCCACGACATTACTGGAAAGAGGCTGTTCAAGCTGCAGTGTAAATTCAGAATCGAACAGGACTTTATATGGGTGAGACGAAGTCACCATATGAATTGTGGCACGGACAGAAGCCTTCTCTAAAATTCTTTTGTGTCTTTGGAAGTAAATGCTTCATCAAGAACAAAGAAGGAAATCAAGGGAAATATGGCGACAATGCAGATGATGGAATTTTCCTCAGTTACTCAATGAACAGCAAAGCCTACAAATGTTTCAACAAGCGTTTGGGAAGGATTGTGGAAAGCAGTGATGTTAAGATAATTGAAGAGAAAACCAAAAATGCTTCAAGGACGTCATATGCTGATGTGATAGAAAGTCAGGAAGAATGTGAATGTGAAGAGAATACAAATGCAGAAATAGAGGAATCTGTTCAAAACACTCAGCAGTCACATCACGATGTTGACTCAGAAGAAGAATCTGAAGAAGAAACCATGGATGAAGAGAATACTACTAAACCTTGTAGAAGAAAACTAAGAGCTGAGATTGATCCATCCAACATAATTGGGGACATGAGTGCACCCACTCAAACAAGAAGGATGAGGAATACCACGCAATCTGCATTTCTATCAGTTGTAGAGCCATCCTCATTCGAATAAGCTGCAAAAAATGAATCTTGGGTGAAATCCATGAATGATGAATTAGATAAGATTGACAAGAATCAGACATGGGATCTTGTCTAGAGACCTGAAGGTCACAATGTGATTGGTACGAAATGGATCTTCAAAAATAAGTTTGATGAGCATGGAAGTGTCATAAAAAATAAGGCACGACTGGTATGTAAAGGATACTCCCAGATTGAAGGCATTGATGTTGAAGAAACCTTTGCTCCAGTGGCTAGACTGGAGTCAATCCGGATTTTCCTTGCAATGGCACTCCAAAAAGGATATAAAGTATATCAAATGGATGTCAAGAAAACATTCTTGAATGGTGTACTCGAAGAATAAGTCTACATTGAACAACCAGTGGGCTTTGTTTTGGGTACTGATGAAACAAAGGTCTGCAAACTGAAGAAATATCTATATGGTTTGAAGTAGGAACCACAGGCATGGTACTCACGGCTGGATTCATATCTCAAGAAGTTGGAATTCAAAAAAGGAGTAGTTGATCACAATCTCTATGTGAAGAATTCTCCAAAAGATCAATTCATGGTTCTTTTCTACATTGATGATATCATATTTGGTGGCAGTAGGCAGAAATCAGTGGATGAATTTTCCAACCACATGAAATCAGAATTTGAAATGTCTATGATTGGGGAGCTCACATATTTTTTGGGGCTGCAAGTGATTCAAAAGAAGGAATTCACTTTCATTTCTCAGGAAAAATATGCAAGAGAGCTGCTGAAGAAGTTCAATATGCAAGACTCCAAACCAATGTCAACTCCGATTGCAGTTGAAACTAAAATTGGAATGTATGAGGATGGGAACTCTGTTGATCCCACCATGTACAGGAGGATCATTGGAAGCCTACTATACCTGATAGCGACAAGGCCATATATTGTATTTGCAACATGCCTTGCAGCCCGCTTTCAGAGTTATCCAGAGGAGGAACATATGACAGCTGTAAAAAGAATCATAAGGTACATTGAAGGTACACATAACTTCGGGTTATTTTTTGCTGCAGGTGGGGACTGTGAATTATCAGCATTTTCAGATGATGACTGGGCTGGCGATGTTGTGGACAGTAAATCCACTAGTGGTGGAGCATTCTTTATTGGAAATAACTGTGACGAATGATTGAGAAAGAAACAAGAAAGTACTTCTCTTAGTACTGCTGAATCTGAGTATATATCTTCCAAAAAGGCATGCTCTCAACAGCTTTGGATGAAGCAACAACTAATAGATATTGGTGATAAGGTGCAGCAACCAATGGTGATTTACTGTGATAACAAAAGCGCAATTGATCTTACGAAGAATCCGGTTCAACATTCTCGTAAAAAACATATTGAAATACGGTATCGTTTTATCAAAGAAAAGGTTGAACAAGGCGTGATTAGAATGGACCATGTTGGAACTGATGAGCAAGTGGCTGATATCCTGACCAAGCCACTGTCTGCGGCTGTTGTTGAGAAGAATCAGTTGAACCTCGATGTTCAACCGCCTCCTACTGCAAAAGGAGGCTCCGGAAATCCCCTCTCCCCATTTGTTTTAACTGTTTTGATCTGTTTATGGATGTGATGCAGGTTTATGGGGGAGATACTATCCAGGGGGAGTATGGATTAAGTTGAACATTGATTAATTTACCAGCCTTTGGGTTTATTGTCAATGGGGGAGAAAGGAAAGGAATAAATTCAGGAATTTAGGATTGTCTGTGGACATGTAATGCTTCTATGACACGATGAGAATTCAGTGTAAGAAAATTCTTGAGCGACTTTGAGCATTCCAAAACACGGGAACCCAATTCAAGATTCCTCTCTTGTTTTCTACACCGAGCATTGCTCACGTAGACTTAGAGTGTTGGATGATTTGATCCTTTCTTTTTTGGTATGCATGTGGATGGTGATATATTGAATTTATTTGGTGATTTCCAACAAACCCAAAGGGGGAGATTGTTGGAACCACGGGTGTTCTATGAAGGAATTGGAGTTTGGTTTGTGTTTGTTGTCAATCCTTAGTGGAAGTTCCGAATGTGTGGCAGTAAAGTGATCATACAGTTCAAGCAGACAACAGTATTGAAGGTGGCGTTGTTTCCTAGTGTTTGCCAAATTTTTGGGCCTCAAAATCGGAAAATGAAGACATGGATTGTATGCAAAAGGAGGTTCGCACAAAAAGGAAGTTGTTCCCGAAATATAAGAGGCTTGCGCGAAATACTTAGGTTGGGCGCAGAAAACAGCGAGATGCGGGAAATAGTGGATCAAGGTTTTTCTCGCAAATAGTGTTTCAGAATCAGATTGGAAAAAAATGGAAAAGGCATGGGATGCGTGGAAAATAAGGGCTGTGCGCTAAATACTTGAGCTGGGCGCAAAAAACAGCGTGGTGCGTGAAATAGCGGAGCGAAGTTTTTCACACAAATAGTGTTTCGAAATCACACCGTCGAAAAATGGAAAAGGCATGGGTTGCGCGAAATATCTGGAGAGGTGCGCGGAAAACGATACCTGTGCGAAATCTTACGCGCCAGATGAGAGGTTTTCCATGCCGAAGGGGATTTTGCGCGCGGGGGTCTCTATCGCCTATAAATATGAGGTGACCCCCTTAATTCCACAAGGTTGAAGACTTAGAGAAGATCTGAGGTCTGATGCATGAAAAAGGTTCGCATAAAGGGGCTTGCGCGAAATATTCGGAGTTGCGCAGAAATTTTTGGGATGCGCGAAAAAGGGGGGTTTTGTGCACAATATTTTTCCGCCCTAAAATTAATGTTTGCGCGCAATAGGAAGGTTTTGCGCGCATGGGTTTGGGGTTGCGCATAATTGTCAGTGAAGTTTGTCAGCACTTTCTGGTTATCTGGTTCAGTGGTTTTCTGCGATCTAGTGCATCTATTCCGGACTTCGATGCAAACAGTGTCTCATGCTGAGCAGAGGCAAAGACTTCAATGCACATATATTGAAGAGACCTTCACGTCTATAAACTGAGTGAGACTTCACCAAGGGCAGTGAGCCAGGGGGAGTCAACGGGAGTGACCCGAGGGACGGAGTGAGAAATCCCTAAATCTTTGTAAAGGCAGTGATCCTGAGACAGAGTGACTGTGCCCGAACAATTGTAATCTCCAACTAGTGAAGCATAGTGAATTTTGGTATGACCGACAACTTGTCGGCGTATGCTCCTTGGATGTATCCCTTAGTGGTGAACCAACTAAAAAGGGCTGTGTCTTCTCTATTCATGTGCATTTTTTCTTTCTGATCATTTTCATCATGCAGGTTCAACAAGTTCCTACCAACGTGGGAACAAGATCTATCACATTAAAAGAAAAAGTTTTCACCCTGATTCACCCCTCCCCTCTCAGGGTGTCCCGGGGTCCTTCAAATATAACATATGGAGTGTCACACACTATGTATTTGGTATACTAGGGATGCATATTTCATATTGTAATTTATCAAAAACAATGTTTGAAAATATACATAGATTGAGAAGCTTCATAATTTGATACCCTTCTTATACAAGAATTGATTCTTAGATAATCATGGTGTGTTTGGGTATGGTGCTAATCATGTAAGGGATTTGGGATTAACCAAGATGAGATTTTTCCTCTCATATAACCAGTAAGAAATTAGGACTATCAATTAAGATATAAATAAGGAGAGGAAGACCATACCTAGATAAGAAATGCGATGTTATTATTTATTAGACGAGGTCTATTTTATGTGATCATCCATAATGGTTAATGACATGTGATGTATTCATCAACCTTGTTTGTCTATACTTAGAGAGTTGAGTACTTATGAGTAGTCATTCTATATGGTAATACTCCATATCCTATGGTTAATCAATGTATAGGACCAAGGGATTGTAGGAAAAATCATACTTATATATGATACAACTAGTGGAAATAAGTTTGAAGATATGCGTATTTGATGGAGTTCATGTCCTATCCCATTGAATATTATGTACCACTAATTCTCTATTTTAAGAAGATATTTTATTACATCTATGAATTTTTGAATTTATATTTTTTATCTATTCTAAAAAGGTATATAGGGTAAAACATTATGGTTTAATTAATTGGGATTTTGTTTTATGAAACTAAATGAGTTATTCTAAAGGTATTTTAGAGTTTATCTAAGAGGAGTTTTGGATGGATATTCACCTGGTGTTGTATATGTTTTCATATGAGGTGAATTTGATGATAACATTCCAAGGGTTTTTGAAATATAAAAAATGAGTTTTAGATATTGTTTCATAAGTTATTTAATGTGATACTATATATGGTAAAATGACACAAAGTCAATGAGGATTTAGTGTGAGTGGAATATTGATAGAGATACTCACTAAAGCTAATATAATTTATATATTTTTATAGCCATAAACTTTTATATGATTTGGATATTTCATATGGTACAACATATGAGAAACAAGGAATATCATATTCCTTTTAAATCATGTATCAAAAATCATGAATATGAATATATTATTCTACTACCATGTCAATTGTATTATACGAAAGGGCCATGTTGTATGTTAGTGTTGAGAGTAGAATCACATTGTATGATTCAAACAAACTATATACAATTGGAAATGGTAGTAGAAAATTATGTGTTTAGGATTAAAAAACATTCCACTAATGTATATGATTGATTATAATGTTTTTATGATGAAACATTGGGTATAATTAATGTAGGAAGGTAACAAGTGTTGTTACTACATTTAATTTATTCATAAATTTGAGAAAATACAAGTAAATTATATAGATAGTCGATGAGTGACCTTGAGGGATAATATGGAGGAAATTTACATTATAATGGTTCTTCGAGTTGTCCCATGCGTATTATAATTTATCCCAAACATAACTCTATCCTTCTACAACCTTTACTGCACACGATATTGGAATACCATGGTTTTAAGGAGGGTATTTCTCAATCATAAGGAGATTCAGATCAACCCATGGATACACCATAGAGGGACGATTTTGTTGGCTTTTCCTTGATATTTTTACCAATAAGTAACAATAAACAATAACTACATCAATATTTAGTGTAAGGAATACATTATTCATTGTTTTTATATGGTTTTATTTTTTTATAACATGACGATATAGGGAATAAGGTTTCTAATATCCTTCACTAATTTAAAATTTCTTTTAAATCCTTACAAACCATTTATATTTTACATATTGGTATTTTTAATGGACTTAAATATTATATTGGAAGATAGATAATAATTTGTATAACATGTAACCCTTGAACAAAATTTTATATAGAAATAACTATTTTGATTTTAGATGATTTGATTTGTACTTGAGTTTTGATTTTAGGGAAATTTAAGAAAACCAACCATATTTGTTTAGATTATTATAAAATAATAGTTATTGATATATTTTAAATATAAAACATTTTCAATAAATTTATGGGAAACCATACTGAACCCCTTTATATTATGTCAAATTTGGTAAATATTACTTAGTTGGACTGATCATTATTTAGGATATGAAAAATATTATTTAACTTCTTCAAAAGTGATTGGTAATGGTGGAGTGTTTTTAAATTTGTTATGAAAATATTTAGTGATGGTCATTGACATTTTTTATAGGTTATTTGATCTTTCTGAAAATTTCAGATTGATTGGGATATAGAAAGTTAGGGATGTTGGGTAAGTTAATTCCAAGACATATAAAACCATTTAATATTATAGAGATATGTATGAAGGATGAATATAAGGTACTGTTAACTCCTAGATGACATCAATCCATAATATCTATCATGATTCCTAGTTGAAGAAATTGAAACCTGAACCTTATGATGTTTTCAACTTGAGAGACTTGGATTTGGAACAATATGATTCCTTCATAAATAAACAGATCTAGTTTCTGAATTATTAAAATACGTACTACGAGTAAAATATATTCCCCCATTAATAATTCTTTAGAAATGGGGAAATCTTTCCCATGAAACATGGGCGAAATTTTATATAAATAATGAGTATTCAACTAACCTATTTTCTGACCAAGGAACTGAATTAGTATTTAGGAATAAAAAGTATAATTTTGTGGATAATTTTGACACCTATATTGTCACTTGGTTGTATTTTTTTTATTTATTATATATTAATGTTAGTTAATTAAATTTAAAATTTAAAAATACAAAATTTTATATTTTTTTGAGGATTCATGGTTGAATTTAATGGATAGAAGGACCTTATAAGGGGACCATTACAAGTTAAAATTTTAGGTAGTAGGGTTCACACTATCCCATGTATAGTTGGGTGGATATGTAGTTACGTCATATATTTGAATAAATATTCCACATTTTATAGTTTTTATCACTATTTTCCTAAATACTTCCACCATTATTTCTTATTTTTAGTTGGAAGACATTTTGAGTAAGACCTATCCATCCTCCTCCAATTCACCTTGTCTTATAAATACTCCTTATAAAGTGAAATAATAAAGGGGGTTTTAGAAACCCTAAATCAAGGCATTAGGATGCCAAATATTTATGAAGTAGGATAAAAAAACTATAATCACCAAGGATATAACAACCTAATAGAAAGTGTTGGTGATCCTTATAAATAACTTATTTCATGTTATATTATTACTCAATCTCTATATCTTTTACATGACATTTTCTAGGTTACATTGAGATTCTATTATTTTACTAGCATGATAAAATTTAATAGAATTATAAGGAGGTTTTTTGGTTATATATATTAACCCCTTCTCCTAATGATTCTCATGCTGATTTCCAATTGCACTTCAAGTGGTGTCAGAGAAAGGTTGTTCTTGAGTATTTTACTCTCCTTTCATTACTTATATGTTTTTAAATAATAATTTTTTAGAGTAATAATTTAACCAATAAAATTGTATTTATTTGTTCAATAGAATCAGATTTCACTTTTAGAAGGAAAATATGGTTCCTTTCTATAACTTGGGATGAATATTCTTGAAATTACCAAGAATAGTATTAATATACCAAAATTTATAGTTGAATTTATAACCAAATATAATAAAAACATTTATGTTAATGGTAAATCATGCAATGAATTATGCTTATCATTCTTTGAGAAATAATTTACATGATTTATGGATTCCCAAATACCGAGACACATATGGATAAAGTTACCTGATGTTAATTAAGAGGATAATTAGGTTAAAGAATAAAAAATTCCAAAATATTAGGTATCATTTGAGGATATATGGAGTGATGAAGAAAAATTGATAATGGGGTTTTTTATTTGAGTAAACCAAATTTCTATCTTGATTCAGTGATTTGAAGATGTTCTTGAAGATTTAATAGTGGTAAAGAAATTGTTGTGGATTCTACTATGTTAGTTTAATGACTAATATTTTTATTTATAGTATAAACAAGTGGATAAGTCTATAATTAACAAAATAAACAGCATCTTGTTATATTAGTAGATGATAAGTGGGTTGACAAAGAAGAAGAAAATGAAATTTGAAAAGTAAACTTTATTTATGTCCTTTAAAGGGAAAAAAATGAATTCAATACGTCACATGAAAAGGAATCATAATTTAAGATAATTACATGAATTTCAATGAGTTTATATGATTTTATAAAAAGTAATGTAAAGTATAAATCCTAAAGGTACATAAATTACTTATTTTAGATGTTTTAATTTTTGAAATATTGGTACTTTTTAGTGAATTTAATTAATTAAAATAAAGAACAAGGATGGGATTATCAATTAATAAGACCATCCAAGAGGATCAATAAGTTGTAAGCCATTTATAATGTAAGAAAATTCACTGAAGGAAAAGGTAAAAAAAATTCATCAAAGAAAAATAATTTTATATCAAAACATGAGGTATAATCTTGTTATAAAAGAGAAGAGAAAGTTAAAAACTTATGGGATTAAGTTGTTAAAGATTTTATTACTCAATAAAATAATTTTTTAAAATCCAACAATAAATAAGAAATAAGTTGTGAAGAGGAACATATAGATAAAGAAACCCTTAAGGAATTATAATTGATTATAGAACAAATGGTCTGTCTTAAAGAAAATAAAAAAGATGAAAGAAAAAATTAATCGTTAAAAAAATATAATGAATCATTGAATAATACCATTGATACATAACATTTCATGGTTAATTTTGAAAAATAAAATAGATATTTTAGTGAAATTGGTGATATCATTGTCAGTTTTGAGTCAAGAGACCAAATTATTGGAATAATGGAATCCAATTTAGTTTATAATAATTAACAGGTTAAAACTCATGAGAAAAATTCACATGAATTTGATAATTACTTTAAAAAATTTTAGTTAAAGTTCCAAAATTCTATTATTGAAGTTGAAGAATATTTTAAATCGAAAGAAAAATACATTTTTAGTATTAAAGAAATTAATGATTTTTTAAGAATAAAAAAAGACATACTTTGGACACTCAAGGATTCAGAGAAAGAAATATAAGTGATAAATATAAGGGAAATGAAATTAGTGTTTACACCAAGGTAAATTAGTTCACCCATTACTACATCACATGAAAATATAACAAATAAAAAAAAATCAATGAGGCATGATTAAAAAGTAAGTGGGATCTATAACTATGTGAAAATTCATGATGAATTTTAACAATTTTATTCTTGAGATGGTTAAATAAATTAAATGATGTTCTCAATAAAAGAAAAATAAACAAATATATTTTGAGGAAAAAAATTTCTAATTAATGAGAAGATTTATATTTTAAGGGTTATTTTGAAGCAATGGTGTGTATAGTCACTAAGCCTATTTTTTTTAATAGAGTATGTATTTCTCTTAATAAAATAGAGGGAAGAATATTTGGGGAGGAAATATAAAAAAAAGTAAAACCAATATAACATGATAAGGGAAAATAAAACATTAAAAACAATTTAGGTTATTGAAGATTCTAATTATAGGTGTGATTAATAGGGACATACCACTAACAAGTAACTTACATTAATTCTATTGTGGATAGAAAAAAAAGAAAAATATAACAATAATAGGAGTGATCAAGATCATGTTATGATAGTTTATTTTTATTTTAAATATACAATGAAAGTAAATACTTAGATCTTGGATAGTGGTTTATCATCACACATGACCAGAAACGAAGTTATATTAAAGGATATTTATAATCATGATGGATGTTTTGTTAATTTTGGGAAACATAGTAACTTGACTATAAAATGAATAAAAAGAACAAAATTTGATGATAATAAGTTTATATAGAGTTATTTTCTATTTTTTTTATGGGTAAATAAATACTCTATTAAGTGTTCCTCAACTTTGAATAAATGATAATGAGTTAATTTCATAGAAAAATGGACGCGTCATTTGGAGGACTAAGGATTTCATAATAATTATAAATATACCATTACTAAATGGAAATCTATTTATGGTTTCCAATTATGGAGATATATTTTGTTTGAGTGTGAAGGAAAAAAATGAGATATGGTACAAAATAATTTTTCACTTAGATTAAAATTACAAATAATGACTTATCAATTACGAAACTATAAGAATTATTTTGAATCTAAATTAGAAGAAGAAAAAAGTTATAATGTTTTTTATGGATTCAAAATAGTGAGAAAGAGTTTCATATTGTTTGAGATCAATCCCAGAAGTCCACTTGAACTTATATATCTAAATGTGTTTAGTCTAATGGGTATGAAATCAACTAATGGAAAAAAATATTAAAATTTTAAATTATTTGATCCATTTAAATTTTATTTATTTCAAGTTGATTAAATCATATAATCCCAATAAATTTATAATATTTTAATGATATATAGAAAATCAAATAGGGTATTTCTTCAAAAGTTTTTGGTCTGATAATGGATCCAAGTAAAAAAAATTAATTTGAGGCATATCTAGAAAATTGTGGGATAAATCATGAATATAGTTATTTATACACACATCAATAAAATAGGATAATTTGAGAGAAATAATTATATATTTTTTGACATGGAGAGAACTATGTTATCAAAAATTAAACATCATTTATTTGGATACAAGGCATAATAATTACTGTTTACATTCTCAATAGGTTCAAACTTAGAAAAAATTTAGTGAAACCCAATATGATATGTGGTTTATAAATAATACCAATATGAAGATCTTAGTTGGGTTTGGTAGACCTTGTTACATAAAGATAAATGGAAATCACTTGGGAATCTTTTATGAATATATTGATGAAGGGATATTTCTTTGGTATACAACAAGAGGAAGAAGTTTTTTGTATTAAAAAACAAAAATATTGAATATGGTCGAAAAATATAACATTATCATCTGGAAGGATCATGGAATATAAAAAATATCATTGTAAATTGATACTGATATTATTAAAGAACATGAAGAACATGATTAAAAGTATGCTACTAATTTAATTGGTAGATTTGTTTTTTGTGAAATGTTTACCTTATTTAGGTATTTCAAGTGATGAAAAATTCCTTAAGTAAATAGGATATTATTTTTCAAGGATAATAAATATTATAATCAAGAAAATATAATTATAGATTGTATCATGGGAGTTTAACTATGAATAAATTTATGAAATTACAATCAAAGAAGCCTACATTAATAGGTTGAACCAAAAAGTGTTGAAGATACTTTGGAAAATAATGGTTGGATCATTAATATATTGGAATAGATAAATTAGATTTAGAAATAATGACACTTTTAAATTAGTATCTCTTCACAAAGGTAGTAATGTGATTGAGATAAAATGAGTTTTTATAAACTTAATGAGAAAATAAAAGTAGTATAGAAAAAATATCTTCATATCCAGAAAGGTTACTATGAAATTATGGGTAATGAATTTGATGATAATTTTTCTCCCATCAAATGGATTAAAATTATACATATTGTTCTTATGATTTTTTCATAAAGACATTACAAAGGTTTTCAAATAGATGTGAATTAAACATTATTAAATTTATAACTTGAAGAATAATTTTATATTGAATAATTATAGGGATATATTCATGATAATAATGGTTCTCACATTTAAAATCTAAAGAATGTAATTTATTGGATTAAACAAACACCATATTTTTGGTAATAAAATATTGAAAATATCTTAAAGAAATTAATTTAATTAAAGTAAAGGTGAAAAGAAATTATTTAAAATAAAATAACATGATATTAATAATTGTGAATATGTACAATAATGAAATTATTATTTTTGAAGGATAAAATGAGAAATTTTTGAACATTTTTCTTACCAAAAGAAGAAACATTTTGAAATTTAAGTTATGTAAGAGGTAAAATTATTTGGGACTTGTAAGTTGTTAATTTTTTTATTTTAAAATAAAAATACACTAATGAGTTGATGAGAAATTTTGGTATGGGGGAATCAAGAGAAGTTTAAAATTATACTAAATGTTTGAGAAATTTATCCTTTATAAATAAGGAAGGTGTACAGATCAAAAATAGCTTTGAATCCTAATTGAAAGCTTACTCTACTTAAAAGTATCCATAATAAAAGTCAATTTTGTCATAACCATTTTTCTTTATTTTAAATTAAAGTAATTTAGTCACATATTATGATAGTGAAATAAATATTTTGATATGTCATATGAACTATAGATTATGGACTTAGTTATAAATATTATAAATAATTAATAAATTATTTTAATTGTGAAGATTATTGGGAAATTTATATAGGGATCATAAATCTACTTTTGAAGGTGCATTATTCAATGGGTAAAGGTGTGTTTTTTTGAACACTAAGAAGCACAATTTTCTCAATATAATCATAATATAAGATAAAATAGAGATACATTTAAAACACAACATAGATGAATTAAATGAAGTCAAAACTAGAATATTTGAGTGTGTAGGTCACACATCAATTGATAATTATGTGTGATGAACAAACTATAATTAATTTTACAAATAATTTGGGGAAACATTTTAGTAAAAGTTATATTGATGTCAAATACCACTACATTAATGAGAATGGAGAAACACGATGATTGATTGCTGAAATTTAGGTATGATTTTTCATCAATAATTTTGTTGATAAAGAATTTAATATTATCTAATTTAGTGTGTTTTATTGTTTTATGATAGGATGAGTATTAATGAGTATCTTGGTTTATTTTGGAACTAAGTAAAGTAAAATAGAATAATTTATACCATGGAATGATGAAGAACATGAAATGCTGTTACATTAAGTGAAAACAGTGAGAAAAATTGTGTGTAGAAACACAAGTCATAGAAGAGAAGGATTTTATGAAGGGTTGATCATGGTGATTGGAGTTTCATGAAGACCATGGTTGTTTTACATAAATATTATATCATTATAAATATGTGAAGATATAAAACCATGAGAAAAGATTTAGGAATCTAACCATAGTTTGTGGAGATACATATTTTGAGATAAACTAATATAAAATATATAATGTTGTTGATTTCAAAGGTATAATGGTTATTATTGATATGAAGAAAAAAAGAGTTTCTATTATGTGTTGAAATTTGGTTTGCTATAGTCTTCAAAATTATATAATATTTGAATATTTGGAATCATTATCTTTAAATAAATAATAAGATATCTTTTAGGGTGATATTTGAGGGACCTGTTTGATTTTTAAAAGAAAATTCAATGTGATTTAAATAAAAAAAGGAAAGAATATATGAGAGATACATGAGAGTATTTTATATATAAAAATGAGTTAGTTATTTATATCCATACATTTATATCAGGAATAAGGGACTTCAACTTTGGTTCTAGGAGCTCGATGTCTATTTTTAGACATTAGTTGAAGTAATTTCTTTCCCACACTCATATCCAATATAAATCATGTCCTTGGTTGTTATTAAAATATATGAGGAAAACATATTTTGAAAAGTTTTTTAATGAAGGGTGATTGATGTGTTGAATTATTTAATATTTAATAGTTATTTCAATTGAGTTTCTACATTAATATATTATTACATCAATTATAATTTCTTTATAAATTATAATTTTTTATTAATTAATGAATTTATATTTAAAGCGTAGACTAGATACTTACAGTCTTTCTTGATCATGGATAGATTTTGAGTAAAAATGATTAAATATGGTTCTGTATTCAGTAGTTATAGAATGAATCAAAGTACTTGATCATGTGAAACCAGGATTTTAGTAATCAAAGGTAGAATCCAAAGACAAATGGTTTGTTTAGATTCAATATTCCAAATATTAAAAATTATTCAATAAATGTATTAGATCCTTAATTATATTATAAACCTATATTTATAAATAATAAATATTTTTTATTAATTAGAGTTCATTCAGTTACATTATATCTATTTTAATCATTTTAATAGTGATTCATAACTTTTGAGTCAAAATTTTTATGTTAGTGATCCTTGTCATAAGGTGTTTAACCTAAAAATGTCCATAAACAATCCCTTATTAGTTAATAATTAGAAAAATTATATTATAAATTCTAAACATTATTTTACCTTGTATTAATTTTTCCTTATGAGTGTTCAATTTTTTTTGGAATAGTTTTTTGGGATTTTTGAACCTAATAAAAGTTTAGGTTTGATAGATCAGGATATTAATTTTATATAACCTTTTTATTTTAACTTTTTATACTATTTTTTATGGTTTATGTGGTCATGTTATACTTTTTAAATGATAAATTATTGACTCATGAGTAATCAACTTAGTATAAGGATAAAAATTATAGAATAAAACTTTTGGAGAATGATTATGAGATAAAAAATATTAAGGTGAAAAAACAGAGAACATGGATAGAGTAGATAAAATTCTTGAAACAGATCATGTTTTGTAAAGGAGATAACCAAGACAAAGGACATTTATGGAGTATAGTTTTTGTTCAAATATATGGGTATAAAAAATAATTCTGGTATTACCAATTTTTTTAAAAAAATTTGAAATAAATAGGGAGATCATTCAGATTATCTCAAATTTGATCTAATTAATTGGGTAACCACATGCATATTAAAATAGACACATAGACTTTTTTTTTTATATTTTTGGTAATTTAAAATTCAATTATGTTTCAAATTATGTGGTAAGGATAACCTTATTCAATTTTTCACTATGATACAAAGAAAAATAATGAATTCAAAGTTTCGAATCATATTCCATTAAAACATGGGATGAGATGGAAAGTAATTCTTAACAAGTGTCTTTCCCCATCTAAAAGTAAAAATATACTCTTAAATATTAATTTTTTTTCAAAAATATAATCTTGAGACTCTTTATTCTATATAGGATTGGTTTAATATAACAACCAGAACAATTATAAATGAAATTCACTCCATTTCAATGAATAAATGCATTATAAAGTAATGAAGTTATAACAAACACATGCACTACTTTGGTTATTTTGGAATATTATATCCTATAATATCTAAAATTCCATTAATCATCACAACCATAGAAAATATAACTATTTAATAGTTATTATATTAGTAGTTTATATGATAGGTTTTGATAAAGTCTAATTGACATAAAAGAATGAAATGATGACCTCAACCAATAGGATCATACCATATGAATCCCATTTATTAGATCTTCCATGGGAGATAATATTATTGATATTTTCCCTTTATCAGTCCCAAGATGATATCCAACAACTAAATATTGAATAAAACCATTTATAGGAGAAGTTCAAGCTCATTGAGATCTTTATCCAAACCATGTACGCCGAACCACCCCAAGAAAATCACCCCATCACACACCTTACCCTTTTGAAATTAATTGGTGTAATAGAGGGATATATATCTTGACTGTATTATTATGATTTTTTTATATTTTATTCTAATTAAAAAATTTTTATATTTAACCCTTTTTAATACTACTTTTAAATGATTAAATAATGAATTTTATAAAAATTAGATTCTGATACGATGAAACAAAAATTTCATTTTTTGGGAAATATATAGTTTCAATTAATACACTCTTTTGATGAATTTAAGAATTTTTTTAATAAATTGTATTTAAAAAAATATTATTATATAATATTTATTAGATATAATTGGTAATATAATTTTATGAAGTCAAATGTAATTGTAATAAGGGTCAGAAAACTATTATTGCAATTAACCTGTATATTTCAATAAATTGATATTTTTTTTAATAGTGAATATTTTTATATTTAAATTATCTTTTTTTCATAAAGTAAATATTATTTTTGAATTCATCACGTATAAATTTCCCAATGGTGTTTTTTTCATAATTTTATGTTTTAGTCATTTTTGTCGGTAAAAATTAAATATTGTACAAATATAAAGTATGTATTATGAGATCATAATGACCTAAAAGTGATGAAATATATTCCATATAAGGTATCCGCAACCAAATAAATATTTCCCCTCTGAAATAATGTTTTTTTGAAATTATTTAATTATTTTTATAAACCCTGAATGAATACTCCAAAACCTATATTATATTTTACGGTTTTTAAATCAACCCATTATAAAAATGTCTCACATAAACATCACAAAAGGTATTATTTAAAAGATTTCATTTCTTATACATTGAAAATAATTAATACACTTTATTTTTTATAAATTTTGGGAAACTACTATGGGGAGGTTTTCAGTTTTGTTTAATTTATCACATAGAGTCCAAAACCTATGTTTGGAAATTCATAAAGAATTATCCTGTATTTTGCTAAATAAACCCACCCAAACTCCACTTACTATTCAATTTATAAAAATTCATAAAAAATTTAATAATCAGTTACATATATAGAGTCCTACCATGGTACCCAAAATCTCTTAATAAGCTCTTCCCAAGCTTTTAAAAGTTCCTTCTCAATGTAAGGGATCATCTCATCCTCTTTATTGAGGAACTTTTTTATGCCATTCCATTTTCATTTACAAATTTTCATGTTGGGATATATTTTTAAAAATATATATTACTGTACTTACTATTAACAAGTAATGAAATACCCTTTTCACACTCATTTACTCCTTCTATAAACCTTCATGTACACCCATAATGTTGATGAAATTTTCATGTGATTTTCAATGACAAATTTTTTTGTGGTTGTGAATACCCATAACAATATCCACTCAAGGGTATTAAACTATTAGAAACTATCCTTCATTAATTATGGATTTATATTTATATAACATGAAATCCTTGATAATGTGGTTAGAATTGGTGAAATACATCCGTATGTTGTATGATCTATGTGGCATACTTATTCTTGTATATGATATGAAAGAGACATGCGGGATCATAATTATATATCCCTCCAATGCATTATGTAATGTTTTAATCTATTAAGATTCCATGTATGGGGAATGATAGGTTATCCTATGAAAAATATGTTACGTTTTCCTAGCATTTAGCCTTGAATTATGTTTATGATTCCTTATTTTAAGTTATTACCACATTCTTATGATTCCCTTATGCTACCATGAATTATCATTCCTAAATGTTCAAGATTATGATGATCAACCATCTTATGTTACCTTTAATTGACTCTTGGATCACATGTAATACTTTACCATATTATATGATTTTATTATTCCCATACTAGGCTTTATAGGTCAACTGTTTCTTATGTACGTCTTCAGGTTATCTACTATAGTTTTAGAAGAATAATGTAATTTTAAGATAATTTTATGGGTGTTTTCCATAATTTAATTCTATTACTCTTTCATGTTTCTATACTATATACATAATTTTCCCAAATTCACCAGGCTTCATGATCTATTAAAATTTTAATATTTGTACCTTTATATAATAAATAAAGAATTAATGTTTATTAAAATATGGGATGTCATAATTGGTACAAGAGAAAAGCATAGTTATTTTTTACATTAGTATTATAAAATTCTAGTAAAATAATTATGGATAAGAATAAACATTTTTGAAAACATACATAAATTTTAGAAAATTATAGATTAATTATTTTCCAAGGAAATTAATCCTTTTATGGATATTATGTGTGGATGTTTCTCTTTCATGGAGATACTAAGGGGAAATATCTTCAAAAGGGAAATATTTAATTAGACTCAATCATCACTTGGTGTATGAAAATGGGCCCTATTGTACACCTAGTTTTACACTCTCTAGGGATATGATTTGGTAAATTTACAAGATCCATAAAAACCATTTTTACGGGAACCAAAATTCCCATAATATTTTATGTTAGTAAATAGATCATTGATAATATAGATTGAAGCCCTAACATTCATAGGTTAATGAATATATATTAATTATGCGTTATCCCTTCAAGGTTTATAGTTTATTTTTTTGTGTTTAATCATTTTGAAATAATGATCAAAATTTTCCCTTTATTTATTCAATGGTTTGTAATAATAGGAATCAAGTCAACAACCAATGTAATGAAAAAGTTAATGACTGTACAAATGAAATTCTCAACCCGATGGGAGGATGAATCAAAAACGCCACGACAATACTTTCTCAATTGACTCAAATTTTGAACAAAAACATATATCATGAGTGTAACATCCTAGGTAAATGAAGAATAATACATATTTCATATTTATTAATATTTTTTATTTAATTATTAATTTTACTTTAAAGGAGATTCTATGTTTGATAGCGTACCCGATAGGCAACAACGAGTTTCTTTGGAATCTTACATTGCACACTAATAATATAATATTATTATTTTAAATGGTACTTAACTCCTAGATGTTGTATTGGTGGGAATGAACAAAACTAACTACAATATGATTATATATGATTGTTAAATGTATTTACATTATCCAATAAAAAGTTAGAGGCTTAAAATGTGAATGAATCTAATTTTAAGCATAATTTACATTAAAAGGATGATTTATCTCCTCTTTATGCAGAAAACCCTTTAAATATAGTTTTGGTTACTTTAATACATTATAATTGACCAAAAAAATCCTTCTTTAGAATGGGGACATCAAATTTTACTTTTTGTAATTTTTTGGTATTATTCCGATAAAGTTCATTTTTTAATGAATAGTGAAACATATTGCCTTTTAATTCAAAAGTACCTTTGAATATATTTTATTTATATGGTTAGATTACCTTTTTAGTTTGTTTTAAAGTGAAATTAGAATATATTTTTACAATTTAATCCAATGTTGGTCATTGGAATTAATTTCACTTTGAAATTAGACATAAACAAGTATCAGTCTTTTGATAGTTATTGTTTCTTAAAAACATGCTATTTGTTTTATCAACAAGAATTAATTTTTAAATTAATTAATTCCACTTATATGTTTTGAATTTGTCAAAATAGACATCAATTTCTATTTTGGAATATCAAATAATTCTTAGGATGATTTTTTGGTATTTTCTTGAAAAACATCTATTTTAGATGAATAGTGAAACCAATTAGTAGTAGTTAAAAAACTAACTTTTTCATTTAAATGAAATTTTACCACTTCTATGAATTGAATTTTGAAAATCCGACACACATATTTATTATCAGAAAGTAAAATTTGGTTCAATAAGATGAAAATAATTTTTGGTGAATAGTAACTTTTGACTTTTATTTACCGCGGTTAAAGGTAAATAGGGTAATTCAAGGTTAAAATAATATTATAATAATTCCAAATTACCTTAACACTTGTCCAAAACTTATTGGATGAGTCATTTACGACCATGGGAATATTTGGGTCGATTTTGGGGCCCCATTGAGCCACCTGGGAGTGATAATGACAATTTAGATTAATTAACTTAAAGTAAAGGAAAATATGATATAAGGAAATATCTTTTAGTAAATTAATTTTTAGAAGGGGTTATATAAATTATCTATTTGTCTATAAATATTAATTGGAAAGATAAAACGATTTCCAACATGATAGTATTTTGTTTTAATTTGTAGACATCGAATAAATTAAATTATTCAGGACACAATAATGATGCAGTATTTACCTCAATAATAAATAATTTAAATAAATAAGATTATAATGATTAAAATATTATCCAAAACATGTCCAATTATGATTGGATGATTTTATTTCGACCTTGAGTCATCTTATCTTTAACTATAATTATATTTTGACCTTTGGAAACCAAATATAATTATATTATAAAATAATATTTTCACACCATCCTAAAGAGCCCCTCCTCCCCCTTATAAAAGGAGACCATTTCTATCCAATTCCTCACACCTATCAAGCCATTTAGATCATCCAAAATCTGCCCAATTAAGCTCCCAGCCTCCCTATCCTACTCCTATAAGCCTTACCTTAGGGAGAAGGAACTTCAAGAAGTCCTTTGATTCAAACGAAAGGGAGTTACCCAAATTAAAGGTTACAGTTTCTCATAAATTGTTTTCTTTTATTTTACTTCTCCAACCCCTAAACTCTTTTTATTCCTTTATTTTGTGACAACACCAGTATACTCAATATACTAGAATGTATTTATGAGAATTATTAAAACTACACTTACACACACCTCCATCTAATGGATGAAGAACATAATGTTTTTGTGGATGGAAAACTAACACCTCATGAAAAAGTGATTGTTCAATTACATATTACTGCCTCCCATAGTGGCCATTTTTATGGAACTGTATTTATATATGATATATATTATGTTTATGATTTCCTTATTCTACTGTACATCCCAATTACATCAAGCCTTTATGGTTTCCATACTGGGTAAATACAATAATCTCATTTGAGGAAGTGCGGTCTACCACCCCCTCAAAGTAATTTTATTCATTAATGCCTTATGTGGGATGTATAAAGGATAGAGTTAAAGATATTATATATGATATTATACTATAATTATAATATACCTATGTATAATTATGTTTTATTTTCATTAAAATAAGAAATAGAAATGAAATTAGCGTTCATGTGTACGTACATCTTACTGTCTCCATGAACGGTGCATTTCATTTATTACCTCTAAATGTTATGTACTATTATAAAAACATGTATATACTGGATATATATGATATATATGATATCCAAATCATGAATATCATTCTGGATATAATGAACCTTTGACCACATCGACAACTTGTAAATATAAGGTGTTCATTTTTTACTCAAGTACCAAATATCGACAAAATGAACGTTATTAACTTAAATGATTGAATATTGTTTATAACATGGTAATAAGTGATATAAAAGGAATAATAAACTTGAAAAATGTTATTAATAAAGTAGAAATTAAATTTCGTTTATTATTTAGGATATTAAAGAACGAACGGGTCAAGTCGGACACAAGGTAAGGGACTTCATCTCAATCTTCTTTCATTGAGGGATATTTTGTTTTAATACATGATTTTATTTTATACGCTGTATAAACTCCTTTGGATTTTCTTTTCATTCAAAGGGAATATTTTTATATGAATCATTTTACTAAACGACAAAAAGGAATGTTTTTTTATGTAAGCGGTGACAACGACCTTTCCGCCACTGTGAGTATTATTTGATCTTTTGTTTCTTTAACAAGCAGAAATATTTTTAAAAGGAAAAATAAATACCATGTACTCTTTTTACGTATTTTGGTACTGATAATGATTTTGAGAATGGATTTATAATTTCAATATCTTGAAATGATATTTTGTTATTGCCATGTGGAAATTTTATCTTTCCATTATGTTTATGTTATGTGTTATGATCATGTCATAGTTCTTGGTAATTATTTATGTATACGGGTGGTTCCGTGATAATCCAAGGTTGGGTGAGCCCGAGATAGCTATTCAATTCATTGGGTAATGTGACAGAGGTAAACGTGAATGTTTCTACTAAGAGATTTGGGGAATTTACTGTGATGGGTATTCTAAAGTAACTCCCTATGTAGCTTTGATATCTATAATGTTAGTATGATATGGATGCCACAAGTTACCTTTATGAATTATTATTTTTATGCATCTTTCATAAATCTTATGATTTCATGAGGTAAGTAAAATAGTTCATGTTTTGTAAGTATTTTTGAACAAATGTTTTCATTATTTGTTTTATAACCCTTACTGAGCCTTTTTTGCTCATCCCACATTTTGAAATGTTCTTACAGGACTTAAAGATGAATAGGGTCAAGGATTGAATCAAGGAAAAGTCATGCTGTCTAAAACATGGAACTAGATATGAATTTTTTTTCAAGAGTTTATATTTTATGAAAAAATGGGAACTGTATAGAAGTATCGACTTTGCAATATTTTGAGAATTAAATGTTATGTCCTATTTCTCTAAAACTCTAAACCTGATAAGATCCTCAATGTGAATTATTCATTTAATTCAATATTATGAAATGTTTAAGGTCGAGTACTTATAGTTGGTATCAGAGGTCTGTTTAGATAACTTTAGGTGTTAGGGTATTGTTAAAGTAATATCCATAAAGTAATTTATGTTAATATTGACATCATATAGCATATCTAAATTACCATGTTGCTTTGCCTAAGATATTTTTGCGTTCAGAATGGTTTTCCACAGAGCAAACAAGGAAACTGTGTTGGGATGACATCAAGAGGAAGACAACCCTCCAAATTAGCAACCTGGGATGGTCGGAATCAGAACTGAATAGTTTGTTACAATGATGGGACAGTTGAATCAGGCAATAAATGGTGGTGGTATCAATGTACGAGACTAGCCAGATCAACCACAGAGGAACATGCCAGTAGTGGAGCATTTCATGAGGCACATCCCCCATCATTCAGAGGATCATCTGACCCTGTTCTAGCTGAAGAGTGGATTAAAGCACTGAAGAGGATTTTTGATGTCATGGTTTATTCAGAACATCAAAAGGTTATTCTTGTTGTTTACCATTTTGAAGGTGAAGTTGATCAGTTGTGGTCGATGGTGACAAATATTAGGGATAGTGAGGAAATTGATACTCTCGATTGGGATGAATTCAAAGGTATGATTCGTGAGAAATATTTTCTTAAGGTAGTTTGTCTTATAATGGAAAAACAATTCTTGGAATTGAGGCAAGAGGATTACTCAGTGGATGCTTATGAAGAAAAATTCACTGAACTGGCAAAGTATGCTCCAAATTTCATACGAGATCTTGATAATAAAATCAACCATTTTTACTTAGGATTAAGGCCAATGTATCGAAGAAATTTAGCTTCTCGTGAGTTAAAAAGTTATGAAAAACTTGTTCATTGTGCGGAGAAGGTGTAAATGGGGTTTTCTGATGATCAGGTATTCCTTGACAAACAACAAAATATAAGGTCAAGGTGGTAGGTGAAAGGGAAGAACTCTTCAAAAAAAATTCTGATGGCAAGAAACTTAAGTTTACAGTTTGTAACAATTGTGTTAAAAATCATACTGGGGAATGTATTTTGAATTATGGTAAGTGCTACCGATGTGGTAAAATGGGACATATAGCTCGTAATTGCACTGAAAAAGATCAGGGTAATAGTAAGAAAAAATATGACTTACAGTCAGTGAAATGTTTTAAGTGCAATGAAATGGGTCATTATGAAAAGGAGTGTCCAACAAAGAACTCAACTGAAGGAAAGATGCCGGAGTACAAGAAGAAATGGGTGGTGAAATCCTTTGCAACTACTTCAGCAGATGTTGGGCCATCAAATAAAGTTGTGTCAGGTACACTGTTTGTTTGTCCAGATTATGCCAATGTGTTGTTTGATTCATGGTCTACAAACTTTTTCATTTCTGAGAAGTTTTCTAGTAAATTGGGAATTCCATCTCATGATATGAATACTAAACTTACGGTAAAAACACTTGGAAGAAACTTTGAGACAAAAATAAAACATAAGAACATTCTTGTCCTTGTGTGTGGAAAGAATCTACCTGAAAACCTTATTGTTTTGACTCTAGTAAAGTTTTATGTTATGTTAGGCACGGATTGGATTTCTGTTTATCATGCTAAGATTGAATGTAGAGATAAAGAGGTTTCTTTTCAGAATGATTTTCAGTTTGTATACAAAAATGAACCCTTGTTGTTGATAACATATCAAGAAGATGAGAAAAAAGTTAAATATGGAAATGAATATTACCTTGAACATATTGTTAAAAACAAAGGAACTATTTAGATTAATGATGTGCCAGTGGTAAATGAGTACCATGATGCTTTTCCTGATGAGTTTCCTAGTATTATACCTGATCGGGAAGTTGAATTTACTGTTGACTTAGTTCCTGATGCTAAGCCAATTTCAAAACCCCCTTATCGAATGGATCAAATTGAACTTTTAGAGTTAAAGAAGCAATTGGAGGAGTTATTAGATAAAGGTTTCATTCGACCTAACACATCACCATGGGGTGCTCCTGTCTTGTTTGTTAAAAAGAAAGATGGTTCAGTGATACTTTTCATTGATTATAGAGAATTGAATAACATCAATTTTAAGAATAATTATCTGTTGCCTCATATCGATGATTTGTTTGATCAGCTCCAGGGAGCTCAGTATTTTTCGAAAATTAACTTGAGGTCGAGGTACCATCAGTTGAATGTAAAGGAAGACGTTGTTCCAAAGACTACATTTTGTACTAGATATGGCCATTATGAATTTGTAGTTATGCCTTTTGGGTAAACCAATGCACCTACTATATTCATGGATCTTATGAATATAATTTTCTGTGAGTTCTTGGATAAGTTTGTGGTTGTGTTCATTGATGATATTTTGGTTTATTCCAAAAGTAAGGAGGAACAAGAATGTCATTTAAGGGTTGTCTTTCAGACATTAAAAGAAAAGAAACTATTTGGGAAATTCATCAAGTGTGAGTTTTGGTTCCAAGAAATTTATTTCTTGGTCACATTGTTTCCAAAAATATCATAACTGTTGATCCTGCTAAAACAAAAGTTGTTGAAGAATGGACAAGACCAAAAATATAACCGAGATTCGTAGTTTTCTTGGTTTGGAAGGTTATTACCAGAGGTTCGTTTAAAATTTTTCACGGTTATCTAGTCCAATGACTAAGTTAACTTGAAAAGGTGTGAAGTTCAACTGGACAAAATAATGTGATGATTGTTTTTAGGAATTGAAAAGAATATTGTTGAATGCTCCAGTTTTGGCACTGCCTTCCAGAAATGGTGAGTTTTTTTGTCTACGGTGACGCTTCATTGAAATTATTGTGTTGTTTCCTAATGAAAAATGATCAGGTAATTGCTTATGTTTCACGTCAGTTGAATCCATATGAGTTAAATTATAGTACACATGATTTGAAATTAGCTGCTGTTGTTTTTGGTTTAAAAATTTGAGGGAATCATTTTTATAGAGTCAAGTGTGAAATATATATTGATCACAATAGTTTTAAGTATATATTCATTCAGAAATAATTGAACATGAGACAGAGGAGATGGTTGGAATTAATCAAGAATTATGATTGCACGATCCTTTATCATTTAGTGAAAGAAAATAAAGTGGGTGATGCTTTGAGTTGAAAAAGTAATACTCCAGTAACCATGTTACATTTGGAATGAGATTCTTTGGTTTTTGATTTGATGAACTTTGGCATATAAGATTTTGTTGTAGGAAAATATTCTGTTTTGTTTCACGTGTCAGTGAAATCATCTCTATTAGATAGAATTAAGAAAGCGCAGAAGGAAGATAGTGAGTTGTAGAAAAAGGTTGTGTTGGTTCAGAAGGGTAAGTTGTCTGATTTTAACATTGATAATGATGGTGGTTTGAGATTTGGAAAGAGATTATGTGTGCCTCGTGATTCACAGTTGAAGAATGAGTTGTTATGTGAAGCTCATAGTTCTCCGTTTTCAGTTCATCCGGGAAGTACTTATATGTGCAGAGATCATCGGGAGTATTACTAGAGGGATGGAATGAAAATAGATATTGTTGATTTTATGGTGAAGTGTTTGACTTGTCAGCAGGTTAAAACAGAGCGACAGTTACCGAAAGGAATGCTTCAGACTTTACCGGTGCTAGAGTGGAAATGGGAAAATATATCCATGGACTTTGTTTTGGGATTACCAAAGACATCTTGAGGAAATAATGCAATCTGGTTTATAGTTGAATGATTGACTAAATATGCTCATTTCCTTAATATTAGAGATACTTTGTCTCTATATCAACTTTCTTGGTTGTATGTTAATGGGATAGTCAGGTTGAAAGGATTTCCCATCTCCATTGTATCTGATCGTGATCCCAGGTTCACTTATAACTTTTGGAAAGGCCTTCCGAAGTCATTGGGTACTAAATTAAATTTTATTACAGCTTTTCATCCTCAATTAGATGGGTAGTTAGAACGAAATATTCAGACATTGTAGGATATGTTACGTGCTTGCTCGATGGATTACCAGGGAATTTGGGACCAACACCTTTTTTAATTTAATTTTCTTATAATAACATCTTTCATTATAGTATACATATGGCTCCATTTGAGGAATTATATGGAAAGCATTGTCGAACTCCAGCATTCCGAGATGAAGTAGGTGAAAGGAAGCTGATGGGACTAGAATTGGTAGAAGAGATGGCAGAGAAAGTTCAGTTGATTCAGAAGCACATGAGAATAGCTCAGAGCAGACAGAAAATTTATGCAGATAACTATTGGAAGGATCTTTCCTTTGAGTTAGGTGATCATGTCTTTATCAAAGTTTCTCCATGGAAAAGAGTGATGCGTTTTAGTAAGAAGGGAAAGTTGAGTCTGAGGTTTATTGGACCTTATAAAATTCTAGATAAAGTTGGATCATTTGCGTATATATTGGATTTACCACCATGTTTATCCCTGGTACACAATGTTTTTCTTGTTTTGATGTTGAGAAATTATATGCCAGATCCATCTCATGTTTTGAGCCCAGAGGTAGTTCATTTGGAAGAGAATCTCTCTTCTGAAGAACAACCAGTTCAGATTCTTGACCATAGAGAGAAATTGTTTTGGAATAAGGTGATTCACCAGGTAAAGTTTTTGTTGAAAAACCATATGGTTGAAGAGGCATCATGGGAATCTGAAAATGCTATGAGGGATAAATACCCCCACTTATTTTGATAAGTGAATACAAATTGCGAGGATGCAATTCCCAAAAGGGGGGAAGGATGTAACATCACAGGTAAATGGAGAATAAGACATATTTTATATATGTTAATATTTTTTAATTAAATATTAATTTTAATTTAAAGTGGTTTCTATGTTCGATAGTGTACCTGATACGCAACAACAGGTTTCTTTGGAATCTTACATTGCACACTAATAATATAATATTATTATTTTAAATAGTAGTTAACTACTAGGAATTGTATTGGTGGGAATGAAAAAAACTAACTACAATATGACTATACATTATTGTTAAATGTATTTACATTATCCAATAAAATATTAGAGGCTTAAAATGTGAATGAATCTAATTTTAAGCATAATTTTTATTAAAAGGGCAACTTATCGCCTTTTAATGGCGAACCCTCTTTAAATATAGTTTTGGTTACTTTATTACATTCTAATTGACTGAATACCATCCTTCTTTAGAATAGGGAATTGAAATTTTACTCTATGTAATTTTTTGGTATTTTTATGATAAAGTTCATTTTTAATGAATAATGAAAATATTGCCTTTTAATTCAAAAGCACCTTTTAATCTAACTTATTTATATGGTTAGATTATATTTTTTGTTGGTTTTAAAGTGAAATTAAAATATATTTTTACCATTTAATTCAATTTTGGTCATTGGAATTAATTTCACTTTGAAATTGGACATAAACAAGTATCAGTCTTTTGATAGCTTTTGTTTCTTAAAAACATGCTATTTGTTCTAACAATGAGAATTAATTTTTAAATTAATTAATGCCACTTATATGTTTTGAATTTGGAAAAATAGACATCAATTTTATATTCGGAATATCAAATAATGCGTAGGCTGATTTTTTGGTATTTTTCTGAAAAACTTTAATTTTAGATGAATTGTGAATCCACTTAGTAGTAGTTAAAAAAACTGACTTTATCATTTAAATGAAATTTTATCACTTCTGTGAATTGAATTTCCAAAATCTTACATACATGGTTGTTATCAGGAACTAAAATTTTGTTCAATAAGATGAAAATAATTTTTGGTGAATAGTAACTTTTGACTTTTACTTGCCACGGTTAAAGGTAAATATGGTAATTCAAGGTTAAAATAATATTATAATAATTCAAAATTACCTTAACACTTGTAGAAACCTTATTTGTTGAGTCATTTACGACCATGGGAATCTTTCAGTCGATTTTGGGTCCCCATTGAGCCAATTGGGAGTTATAATGAAAATTTAGATTAATTAACTTAATGGAAAATATGATATAAGAAAATATATTTTAGTAAATTATTTTTTATAAGGGGTTATATAAATTATCCTTTTTTATATAAATATTCATTGGAAATCTAAAAATATTTCCTACATCATAGTATTTTTTTTATATAATTTTTAGACATATAATAAATTAAATTATTAATGACACAATAATGGTGCAGTATTTACCTCATTAATAAATAATTTAAATAAATAAGATTATAAGGATTAAAATATTATCCAAAACATGTCCAATTCTGATTGGATGATTTTATTTCGACCATGAGTCATCTTATCTTCGAATATAATTATTTTTGGACCTTTAGAAACCAATTATAATTATATTATAAAATAATATTTTCACACTTTCCTAAAAAGCCCCTCCTCCCCCATATAAAAAGAGACCATTTCTATACAATTCCTCACACCTATCAAGCCATTTGGCTCATCCAAACTCTGCCCACTTAAAATCCCAACATCCCTATCCTCCTCTTAGAAGCCTTGCCTTAGGCAGAAGGAATTTCAAGAAGTCATTTGGTTCAAACCAAAGGGAGTTACCCAAATTAAAGGTAACAATTTCTCTTAAATGGGTTTCTTTTATTTTACTTATCCAATCCCTAAAATATTTTTATTTCTTTATTTTTTAACAAAACCAGTATCCTCAATATACTAGGATGTAGTTATGAGAAGGATTTGAACTACACTTACACACACCTACATCTAATGGATGAAGAACATAATGTTTCTGTGGATGGAAAAATAACGCCTCACGAAACGATGACTATTAAATTACATCTTACTGCCTCTCATGGTGGCCATTATGATGGAACTGTATTTATATATGATATATATTAAGTTTATGATTTCTTTATGCTTCTGCATTTCCCAATTATATCAAGCTTTTATGGTTTCCATAGTGGTTAAATACGATAATCTCATTTGAGGAAGTGCGGACTACAACCCCCTCAAAGTGATTTAACTCGTTAATGGCTTATGTGGGATGTATAAACGATGGAGTTAATGATATTATATATGATATTATACTGGAATTATAATATAACTATGGTTTATTATGTTTTATTTTCATTAAAATAATATATAGAAATGAAAGTAGCATTCATGCGTACGTACGACTTACCGTCTCCATGAATGGTGCATTTAATTTCTTACCTATAAATGTTATGTACTATTATAAAAACATGTATATAATATATGTATATGATATATATGATATCCAAATCATTAATACCATTCTAGATATAATGAACCTTTTACCACATGGACAACTTGTAAATATAAGGTGTTTATTTTTTACTCAAGTACCAAATATCGACAAAATGAACGTTATTAACTTAAATGATTGCATAACGTTTATAACATGGTAATAAGTGATATAAAAGGAATAAAAAACTTAAAAAAGGTTCTTAATCAAGTAGAAATTAAATTTAGTCTATTATTCAGGATATTAAAGAACGAACGGGTCAAGTCGGACATGAGGTTAGGGACTTCGTCTCAATATCTTTTCATTGAGGCATATTTTGTTTTAATACAAGATTTTATTTTATACGCTGTATAAAACCCTTTGAATTTTCTTTTCATTCAAATGTAATCTTTTTATATGAAGTGTTTTACTAAACAACAAAAAGGAATGTTTTTTTACGTAAGCGATGACAACAGACTTTCTGCCGTTGTGAGGTTTATTTGATCTTTGTCTTCTTTAACAAGTCGAAATGTTTTTAAAAGGAAAACTAAATAACATATACTCTTTTTACATATTTTGGTATTAAAAATTATTTTGAGAATGGATTTATTATTTCAATATCTTGAAATTATATTTTTTTATTTCAATGTGAAAATTTTATCTTTCCTTTATGCTTATGTTATGTGTTATGATCATGTGTTGGTTCTTGGGAATTATTTTTGTATACAGGTGGTTCCGTGATAAACCTAGGGTGGGTGAGCCCGAGATAGATCTCCAATGCATTGGGTAATGTGATAGAGGTAAATGTGAATGTTTCTCCTAAGATATTTAGGTAATTTACTATAATGGGTATTCCAAAGTAACTCCCTATGTAGCTATGATAGCTACAATGTAAGTATGATATGGATGTCACAAGTTACCTTTATGATTTATGATTTCTATGCATCTTTCATAAATCTTATGACTTCATAAGGTAAGTAATAGAGTTCATGTTTTGTATGTATTTATGAACAAATGTTTTCATTATTTGTTTTATAACCCTTAATGAGCCTTTTATGCTCATCCCACGTTTTGAAATGTTTTCACAAGACTTAAAGATGAACAGGGTAAAGGATGGAATCAAGTAAAATTCATGTTGTCTAAAACATGGAACTAGACATGAATTTTTTTTCAAGAGTTTATATTTTATGAAAAAATGGGAACTCTGTAGAAGTTTCTACTTTGTAATATTTTGATATGTAAAAGTTATTTCCTAATTCTCTAAAACTCTAAACATGAAAATATCCTCAATGTGAATTATTCATTTAATTCAATATTATGTAATATTTAAGGTCGGGTCCTTATAATGAGGAAGACCTGAATGACCCTAAGAGAGATTAATTTTCAATTAAGATCGTTATGTGATGAATGACATTAAATTATAGTGGATATTCTAATCCCCTAATCATGGAGCATTGGATCAACTCAATTGAAAGGATCTTCTCCATTATTCAGTACTTTTAGAAAGAGATGGACATGCTGGATATTTATTATATGGAGGGAGAAGTTGAACAATGGTGAGAGTTGGTCAAAATATGAATCCCAAGGAGGAGATCATAGAGATTGAGTGGATTGAATTATAGATTTGTTTCCAAAAAATATTTTCTATGTAGTCTCTGACTGAAAATAGAGTGGCAATTCATTAGACTTAAGAAAAATGAAAACAAAAACATTGGTGTATATCATGAATATTTCACAAGACATTCATGACATACCTCTATATTTTTCATTTCCACTAAAAGTAAATTAGACCAATACTTATGATTTCTATAGTTGAATTTATGAAAATTTTATCTATATTTGACTTTGAAAGCTATGAAGTAAATTTATGATGTTTCCTCAAAATCGTAATGGAAATAAGTGAATCTCAAGGGTCTCTCATGATTGGAGATGAGAAGCACAGAATGAATTTTAATTCTGGTCGTATGAGGAAAAAATATTATGGTGTGAAGAAATTACATAATCCCACTTTTCAAAAGTGTGGGAAGAAGCATCCTAGAAATTATTTTAAGGGGATGAGGAAATGATTTAAGTGTAGGAAGGAATGGAACCCAAATAGCGATTGATGATAAGAGAAACTAACCAATGTGATAAACTAATGTAATTATCCAATAAATACTCAACATATTTTATATTTTCTCAAAATCAAATAAAAAATACACTATGAAAATTAGTTCCCAAATCCAATTGTTTTCGAATAAAACCAAAAACAACAACAACAACACCCAAGGCCTAGAGAGAAACTGTGAGATATTAAATCACAACTGCCAAGGAGGATCTTGAAATGAAGTGGTGACAGGTGAAGTAGTTATTCATTCAAGAATAGAGAATGTATTTTTTTATTAGGGTTCTATGAATTATTTTATGTGATTATTGTATAGTATAACTATTCAAATTCCACCACAAACATGGAATTTGAGTTATTATAGAAGACATATAATGGGTTAATTTTTGAATCCCAAGAATATAACTCATACCATATCCATATTTTCAATTTTAATTTATATGAAAACATTATGATTCACCTTTAGAATCATTTTTTAAAATTCTAGGCATGCATTATATTTCCTTATATAGATCCAACATAAATTATCGAGGGAAAGAAATAACCCTTTACTTCACGAATTTCCCTTCAATTGTATAAAAATTAAAGGAGAAGGTTAAAATTTATTTGGTAAGAAAATAGAAATCATGAATATTATTGTATTATGATAAGGGTATTCAGATAAAATGATTGAGACTAAATAAAAGATCATCATTGATGACATGTCAATTGTAAAGTAATTCCCTGATGTGTTTTCCCATGAATTTCACAGTCTTCCCCTAAACATGATATTTAGTTCTCAATAGAGATCATATATAGAGAATTATAAATATAAAATACTCCTTATAGAATAATTTTTATTTAACATAAGGAGCTGAAGAAGAAATTACAAGATATTCTAGATGAAGGGTTTATATTCCCAAGTGCTTTACCTTGGGGTGCACTTGTTCTTTTCATCAAGAAGAAGGATGGGTCAATGTACCTCTACATTAATTATCACGAGCTCAACAATATCATGATAAGGGATAGGTATGATATAACATATATTAATGAATTGTTCAAAATACTACGTAGAGCCTAGTACTTCTCTAAGAGGATCCATAATTAGGATATTATCATGTAATGGTGAAGAAGGAGGATATCTCCAAGATTACTTTTCATAAAGTTACAGTAACTATGAGTTCATATTGAATCCATTTAGACTCACTAATGATCCAACTATATTTAAATACATGATGAATATATTATTTATGTATTACCTTGATAATATTATGGTATTCCTTATAAATAATATTCTTATATACTCAAAAATCAAGGAGGAACATCAAGGGAATTTAAATATTATACAAAAGACCTTGAAGAAGTAAAAATTATATAAAAATTAGAATAGATTTGTGTTTTAGTAGGACCATGTAACTTTATTGGGGATTATATCACCAACAAGGCGATATATGTGGATCTATCAAAAATGGAGGTAATAGAAGGATGTCCCAGACTAAAATTTGTGATGGAAATCCATAGTTTCCTTACATTATCTGGTACTATTTTTGATTTGCGAGAATCTTAAAATGATTTTCAAGGGAAATAACTAATATTAGTTGAATGGGAATCATGTTTTAATGGAATGATGAATGTGTGGAAAGATTTAAAGAGATTAATAATATGTTAATCAATGAAACTATACTCATATTACCTACCAATGGTGAAGGATTTGTGATATATAGTAATGTGTCCAAAAAGGTATGGGGTTTTATACTCATTAAAGTTGTAAAAGAGATAGAATATGCCTCAATCTAATTAAATTTACATGAGGATAACTAACCAAATCATGATATAGAATTGGAAATAGTGATCTTTTGTTGAATATTTGGAAACATTATCTCTAAATAGAAAAGTGTGACATATATATGAACCATAAAAGAATCAAGTATATATTCGCAATATTTTTGATTAATATATTCCAAAAAAGGTGGTTATATATGATCAAGGATTATGATTGTTCAATACATTACCATCATATGAATGAAAAAAGTGGAATATGATTTCAATAGAAAGGATCCCACAACTCTATCAATGATGAGGATAAAATGGGATCTAATATACATTGACATGAAAAGTATGGACATGGGAATAATAATAGGATCTTGATACTAAATTCATTAAATAACTACCCCACCAACCATTCTTGAGAAGATCTAGTTGTCTCATAACGATGATGTGTTTCTATAGATAGTAAATATTTTAGAGTACAACTTTGCTGAAGATGGAGTTATAAGTTTTGGAACTTGAATTTATGTCCAATAAAAACTAGAACTGAGGAGAAAACATATGGATGATGTGTATAGATCATCATTATCTATTCATCTAAGAAGACCAAATATGTATAAATATATAAGGAAAAACTTATGATGGGATAACATGAAGAGGGAGATTCTAAAGTTTTTATCTCAATGCTTTATTTGAAAACAAGTCAATTGGAAATAAAATAAGTCTAAGGGTATGATGTAACCATTTCCTATAATAGTGTGGAAATGGGAAACCATAACCATGGATCTTTTTCATAGGATATCCAAGGAAACCTAATGTTAATAATTCCATCTTGATGGTATTCGATTTCATTACAATGTTATCACATTAAATTATTATCGAGGAAGATTTATCTATTGAACAACTCACCAAGATATATATAAGGTAATTGGTAAGACTGCTCTAATTCAACTCTTTATTTTATCTGGTCGAGATCCAAGGTTTAAATAAATGTTTTATAGAATACTTTAATAATTGTTGGATATATATTTGAGCTCAAACAATGATTATCATCCTCAAATAGATGTTTATTTTGAAATAACCATTCAAAATCTAGGAGACATGTTAAGATAATGTTTAATAGATTTCTGATGATTTTGGAACATTCACCATACCATAGTGAAGTTATATTATAAAATCATTTCCCATTATATCATTAAAATGAAACCTTATGAGGATCCATATGGGAAGATGTGTTGGACTCCAACATTCTGGGATGGAGTTGGAGAGTGGAAGTGGATGGGACCTGATATTGTATAAGAGATGACGGAGAAGGTTTAAAACATTCAAAGTCACATGAAATATATAAAAAAAGATAAGAAAAGATATGAAAACAATATTCAATGAGAATTACAATTTTACGTTAGACAAAAAGTTTTCATATTTATATCACTATGGAATAATGTCATGAGGTTTGAGAAGAAAGGAAATCTAAGTATAGGATACATCAAACCCTTTGACATCATTGATCACAACAGAGCGGGGGCCTATGGACTAGCACTCCCATATAAAATATTTCAAGTACATGATGTGTTCAATGAATACATCTTAATTATGTACATACCATACTAATCAAATGTACTAAATCCAAAGGAGGTACCATTGAAGAATGATCTTCTACACAAGGAGTAGTTGATGTAGATATTAGATCCTCAGAATAAGGTTCTATGAAAAAAGAAAACTCTCCTGGTCAAAGTGTTATGGTGGAGACAAAAGTTTGAGGGAGTGACCTCAGAACTAGAAAATGTGATCAAATAGAAGTACAATAATCCATTTTAGTGTATAAATGGAATTTTTAGGCTGAAATTTCTAAATGGGAAATGAAACGACCTGAAATTTAAAAAATTAAATTCCCTCTTTTTAAATGAATAAATACCTTGTCATGTATTGAAGTTATAGAAAACACATGCACTATTTTTGTTATTTTGGAACATTATATCCTATAAAATTTAACATAATGTTATGAATAATAACCATTGATAATAGAACTATTGAAAAATGACTGTATTAGTATTATATATAAAGGGTTATGATAAAGTCCAATTGATATAGATAGAAGAAGCATTTACCTAGACCTATAGGATTGTACCCTATGAATCCCACTTATAAGATCATCTAAAAAAGATAAAATCACTTGTATTTTACCTTGATCAATACCAATTTGCGATCAACGAACTAAATCATGAATGAACCCATTTACAACATAACTTCAATCTCACTAAGATCACAAACCAAACAATGTACACCAAACTACCCTAAGAAAATATCACTGTCACATGCCTTACCCTTAGAGAATTCACTGGTGTAGTAAGTGTTTATATATCTAGACCCTAACAGTATGGTTTTTTATATTTTATGTTAATTAAACAATGATGATATTGATAAATTTTTAGTATTACTTTTTAAATATTTAAATAATTAGTTTCATAAAAAATAATTTTTGATATGTTGAAATACAAAGCGTATTTTTTGGGAAATATATAGTATCAATCAAGGAACCATTTGGACAAATTTATGATTTTTGAAATAAAAGGTTTTTTAATATAATTTTATCAAATAATATTTATTATATATAAATGATAATACATTTTTATGAAGTCAAATGTAATTTTTTTACAGGTTAGAAAACTATTATTGTAAAAAAAACTAGTATTTTTTAATAAGTGTGCATTTTTATTTGTAACTATATATTCTCATAGTTAAATAATTATTTTTATAAAATAAATATTTTTTAAATAATGAAATTGAAATTACCCAATGGTGAGTTTTTCAAAAGTTAATGTGACCATTGAAGTTTTGGGTAAAAATTAAATACGATGTCTATTATGACATCATAATGAACAAAATTTAATTTAATATATTCAATAAAAGGTATCAAAGGCCAAAACCATATTTGCCCTTTAAAATAATGTGTTTTATATATTATATTATTAATTTTATAATCCCATAATGAATCCTCCAAAAAATATTTTATGTTTTAAGGATTTAAAATCAATTATTTGTAAACATGACTCTATAACACATCACCAGGGGAATTATTTTAATGATATTGGTTTATAAACATGAAAAATATTTAAAACTAATTCAATTTGGTAGAAAATATTGGAGAAAATTATGGTATTTTTTGGGTTTGATTACTTTATCATATAGATCCCAAAACGTAACTTTGAAAATTAATAAATAATTATCCTCTCTTTTTCTATATAAACCCACCTAAAATAAAATTAATCGTAACTAAATATACATGGAGTACAACTTTACGACCCCCATCTCTATAGATTACTCCCATGGTGTCCCCAAGCTTTTATGAAGCTCCTCCCAAGATTTTATTATAATCCTCTCAAGTAAGAGATTCTTTACTTCTCCTCTTTATTCAATCACCTTATTTATGTCACACCATTTTGATTTTGAATTTTTTAAGTTGGGATATATTTTTACACATCCATCATGCTATAATTATGACTCCAAAGTAATTAGAGACACTTTTATATTTCATTTAATCCTTTTTAATACTCTATGTATACCCATTATGCTGTTTAAATTATTCAACGGTTTTCCATGCCAAATATTTATGTAGTGAATACCCATCTAGATTTCCTCTTAAGGGCATTCACCTAGTTGAAGATATCATTAATTTGTTGGTTATTTAAATTTATGTGACCTATAAACCTTTATAAAAAGGTTAAAATTTATGAAATAGATCCTTATGTTGTGTGATCTATGTGGAACACTTGTATATGTACATAATATTCTTATGTATATACATGATATGAAAGCAATGAGTGGGATCAAAGTTATATAGTCCACCAATGCATTGGGTAATGTTTTAAAATCTAGAGATTTCATGTATGGTTTGTGATAGGTTATCCTAATAACACTATGTTAGGTTGTCTTGGCAATTTTCCTTGACTTATGTTTATAATGACATGTCTTAAGCTATTACCACATTCCTATTTTTCCTTTATGCAATCATGTTATATCATGTCTCATTATTCAATATTATGATTCTAACCACTATTATGTTACCTTTATATGCCTCTTGGATCAAATTTAATACCTTAAATTGTGCTACGATTTTTTATTCCCTTGTTAGCCTTTATAAATCACCGCTTTATTATGCATTCCCCAAGGTTATCTTGTGCAGTTTTAGAAGAATGATGGAATATTAGGAGAATGTTAAGGAAGTTTTAATTAATTCCATTGTATTCCTATTTTATGTTCTTACACTATGCACCTAATTCCTGAAATAGACTAGGCTACATGATATTTTTGGATTGTATCATGTGTACCTTTATGTAATGAATCGTTAATTAAAGTATATTAAAATATGGGATGACAAAGTTGGAATTAGATAAAAGTCTAGTTTTTTGGGATTAGGATTAAGAAACTAAAGTAAAATACTTAGGGATATAAATAAATATTTAAAAATTTCCCTAAATTTTAGAAATGTTTATATTAAGTTATTTCGTAGAAAATACATCCCTATTTGGATTCTAGAAGTGTATGTGTCTCTATGATAGAGGTACCTAGAGTTAATTACCCAATAGGGTACACTGATATGGAATCAGTTATCACCTGGTGCACATCAATGGTCCTTGTTTCAGACCAGGTTTGACACTCCTAGGGGTTATTATTTTGTAAATTCATAAGATCGTTATGGAACATTATTATGGGAAAAAATCCATTATTATTTTATTTTAGGAAATATATCATGGATAACTTATTTTGAAACTTATAAATTCACATGTTAATGAATATCTATCAATTATGAGTTATCCCTTCAATGATCATAGTTTCCCTTTTAGGTGTTTAATAGTTTAGAAATAATCTTCCCTTATTTTCCCTTTTTTTATTCAATGTCTTGGGATGGGAGGAACTATGTCTACAACAAATGTGAATAAAAATTTATTGATTTCCAAAATGAAATTCCCAACCTGATGATAATGAGAATAAAATACTTTGTGACTATAAATTCTAAATTGACTCACCTTTTGAACCAAAACATGAATCAGAAGGAATGCTCAAATCCACCTAAGAAGTGAAAATTTTGATTGTGAACTTTATGAGAGAAAGGAATCTAATTTTCAATTGATATTATGATCTCTTAATAATTGATAAATTATCAAATCCATTGAGAATATCATCTCTATTTTTCAAATCTATATGAAATTGAAGGTCATTCAAATTATTTATCATATATAGGGAGAAACAGATCAATGGTAGACATTGGTAAAAAAATATGAAGCCCAAGGTGGAGATCTATGTGATGGAGTGTAAGGAATTCAAGAAAATTATTTTTTATAAATATTCGCGAAACACTCTTAGAATAAAAATGGAGAGGGAATTACATTACCTCATGGAAAAGAATAAATAATCCTTTGAGGTATATAAGGAAAAATTTATAAATCATACCTGATATGCCTATAGTTTTTTTTATTTCCCCCTAAAGTAATGTTGATCGCTTCTTTGGAGGGCTAAAACTGAATTTATAAAAATCCTTATCCATTTCAGACATTAATAATTATATGAAAATGTTTTGATGTGTTATTAAACTAACAATAGATATTGATGACTCTAATGGGTCTCTTCATATTAGAGACAATAAAAAAATAAATAACTTTAATTCTAGGGACATGATAGAAAAATATTACTAGGGTAAGAAAGACCATCATCACACTTTTTCAAACTGTGGGAAGAAGCATACCTAAAATTTCATGAAGGGTATAATGAATTTATTTTTGTGTGGTAAGGAAGGGAACATAGCTAGAGACTATCGATGGGATAAAAAGAACTATGGGACGAAATAATGGAATTCTCTATTAAACACTAATTCTATTGTGTATTTTTTAAAATATAAATATTAATAAAACTATACGAATCCATTCTCTAAGCCATGGGTTGTCACTGAAAACTGATGACAACAACCTCTATGGATTTGAGAGTAAGGGTGATATTATATAATCAAAACCGCTGAGGTGGCTCCAAAAAATAAAGTGGTGATAGAAATCCTAGTTATTTATCCCAGAATAATGAATGTATTTTTTGATTTTGGTTATATATATTCCTTCATATCATTTAATTTGATTAGAAATATTCATACACCACCTCAAAAAAAAGTTGAGTTATTGATGAATACATAGAATGGGTCAGTTGTTTCATACCAAGAATATAATTTATCCCCTATCCATATATTCAGGGTTATTTTTTCAAAATCCTTTTTATACACACTGTTTTTAGAATTTGATGCAATTATGGTAATGGATTATATTTCCTCATATAGATCTAACATAAATTTCTGAGAGAAGGAAATCACCCTCCCTCTCATAAACCATCCTCTCATTCTATACAAATGTTAGGGGGAGGATGAATATTTTTAGTACCATGATATCAAGAATTGATATTATTACATTATGAGAAATAATATCTGGATCAAATTATTAATTCTAAAGAAAAGATCATCCATAACGACATGCCCATTGTAAGGAAATTCAATGATGTGTTTGTTGATGAATTCTCTAGTCTTCATCTAACTATTATGTTGAGTCGTCAATCAGGCTCATAATTTTTTATTTTACAATATCAAAGTTTCTATACATAACGGTCCTTGTTGAACTTTAATTGCAATGGAAGAATATGAATAATGGGTTTATACACCCAGGTGATTCACTATGTGGTGCAATAGTTCTCTTCATCAAGAATAATGATGAGTAAATGTGCCTCCTCATTGATTATCATGAAATCAACAAGATCATGATAAATAATAAGTATCCTACACAATGGATTGATGAATTATTTTTTTAGATATTTGGATCCAAATATTTATTTATGGTGGATCTTCGATTGGGATATTATCAAGTAAAGGTGAAGGAGGATATCACTGAGACTACTTTTTGTACAAGGTGTGGGATCTAGGTGTTCTTAGTGATTCCATTTGGACTCACTAATGCTCTGACTATATTCATGGACATAATTAATAGTGTATTTAGGGATTACCTCAAAATATTTAGGGTAGTATTTATATATGATATTCTTATCTACTCAAAAATAAATGAGGAAAACATGGATCATTTAAATAATATACTGGAGACCTTGCGAAAGGGAAAATTATATGAAAATTATAATAAATGTGAGTTTTGGTTGGAGTAACATTCTTGGGGCATGTTATCACTAATAAGGGGATATTTTTTGATCCTTAAAAAATAGAGGCAAACAAAGGATGGTCCAAACCAACATTATTGATGGAAATATGTAGTTTTCTTAGTTTATTTGGTTACTATCATCAATTTTTTTGAAACTTGACATTATTTTCAATACCACTAACCAGGATTATTCAAAATAGAGTCATGTATATTTGGAAGGATGAATGTGAAGAAGGCCTTAATTATATGAAGAAGAGGCTAATCATTACACATGTACTCATATTAACCACTAGTGGGAAAATGATTTGTGGTCTATAGCTATGCATCCAAAAAGGGATTTGGTTGGGTACTCTTGTAATATAAAAAATTGATCACATACTCCTCCCTCCAATTAAGCATCCATGAGAAAAACTACAAATCTCATAAACTATAATTGACAACAATGATTTTTGTGTTGATGCTTTAGTGAAATTATAAATATCAATAAAAGTGTAAAAAATATATGAACCATAAAAGCCTCAAGTATATATTCACAAAAAATGATCTTAATATGCTCCAATGGAGGTGGTTATATATTACCAATGATTATATTTTTTCAATCCACTTCCATCATAGGAAAGAAAACAAAGTTGAATATTATCTAAGTAAAAATCATCCCACAACTCTATCCATGATGAGGATTGAAATATATCTAATATTGTTATACATTAATTTGATGGACATGGTAATAATAAGTGGATATTCATCTTAACTTTCTGAAATAACTATACAATCATCTATTATTGAGAAGATCAAGGAGGCTTAGAGGGATAATGAGTTACTACAGAAGAAGTTAGTGAATATTCTGGAGTTTAACCATAGGATGTAGTTATAAGATTTGGAACTTGGATATGCATCCCATAAAAACAAAAAATGAATAGAAAACTTCTATATGAATGTTATATCCCATCCTACTATATTAATATAGGAAGAAATAAGTTGTATAGAGATTTGAAGAAAAACATTTGTTGGAAAAAATGAAGAGGAAGACCATGGAATTTGTATCTCGATGCTTGGTATGCCAAAAATTTATGGCAGAATGACAGAAGTCAATGGGAATGTTGAAACCATTTCCCATAATAGTTTGTAAATAGGAAAAATAACCATGGATTTCATTATAAGACTCCTAAGGAAACCTAAATGAAATAAAAAAACCTGGGTGGTAGTCGACCACCCTACAAAGTTAGCACATTTCATTGTTATCAAATAATATTTCTTTCCTTAATAACTCACCAAGATATATATAATGTAAGTTGTAATACTACATGGAGTTCCACAATCTACAATATCTTATTGACATATGAGGTTTAACTTGAGGTTTTGGAGAAGCCTTCACCAAGAATTGGATATAGAATGGATCTTTAACAATACTTATCACCCTAAAAAATATGTCCAACCTCTAAGAACCATTAAAACTCAAGAGGATATATTGATATAATTTTCATTATATTTAAAATTTTATTGAGTCAAACACCTTCCCCTAGAGAAGTTCTCATATAAAAAAAATGTCCATTATATAATTAAAATGGAACCTTATGATGATATGTATTGGAAGAGGCATTGGAATCAAACATATTGTGAAGATGTTAGAGAGTGGAAGTGGATGAGACTTAATTTTATCAAAGAGATAACATATAAGGTTCAAACCATTCCGCATCATATTAAAACCATAGAAATTTGAATGAAAATCTATGAAGACAATCATCGATGAGACTTATAGTTTTTTGTCAGAGATAAACTATTCCTTTATATATTGATGTGGAATAAAGTCATTATGTTTGATAAGAATGGTAATCCTATTCCTAGGTAAATCATCCCCTTAGATATCCTTAATCACATAGTAGAGGTTTCAATCAACATAAACTTACACCTAACCTATCTCAAGTACATAATGTGTTCCATGTATCCCTACTGAGGTTATACATACTATACCACTCAGATATGATAAATCTAGAGGTGGTACAATTGGATAATGATCTTTAAAATGAGGATCAGATGATCATGATATTAGATCATGGAGACAAGGTTCCATGAAATAAGATAACTCACTTAGTTAAAGTGTTATGGATGAATTACGTGTTTGGTGAAGCGATATGGGAACCAGAAGAGGTGATGAAAGAAAAGTACCCTAATATATTTTAGTAAAGGAAATGAAAATTTTGAGGTTGAAAATTTTGAAGGTGGGAATAATGTAACGAGTCAAAATTTTATAAATGAAATTATTTCTTTTTTAATGAATAAATAAATTATTATGTAATGAAGTTATAGAAAATATATACACTAGTTTGGTTATTTTGGAATGTTATGTACTTTTTTGTTTAAAATATCATTAATAATAATAACATTTGATAATATATTATTTGTAATGTGATATTATTAATAATATATATTAAGGGTTATGATTAATTCCAATTGAAACAAATGGAAGAAGCATTGGCCTTGACCAGTAGAATCATACCCTATAGAGCCCATTTATTAGAGGTTCTGAGAGAGATAACATCGATGGGATTTGACATTGATGAATCCCAAGATAAAATATAGTAGATAAACCATAAATGAAATTGTTTATGGGATAATTTCAAGCTCATCAAGTTCATGACCCAAACCATGTACACCAAAACACCCCAAGAAAATATCACCATCACACACCTTTACCTTGAGAGATTCATTGGTGAAATAAAGGTATATGTATCAAAAAACTAAAAATATTAATTTTTTATATTTTATTTTAATTATAAAATTACTATTTTTATCTATTTTTAATATTTATTTTTAAATTATTAAATAATGAGTTGGATAAAAATTAGATTCTGATACAATGAAACACAATGTGTATATATTTGGGGAATATATTGTTTCAACCAAGACACTATTTAGATGAATTTATTAATTTTTGAAATACATTATGTTTTACTGAAATACTTATAAATAATATTTATCATATATAAATGATAATATAAATTTATGAATTCTGATGTAATTATTATCGAGCTATAGAAACTTTTTTTTTTAAAAAAAGCTAACATTTTTCAATAAATTGGTATTTTTATTTTAAATTTTTAATTATCATATTTTAATAATTATTTTGATAAAATATGTTTTTAAAATTGGCATGAAATAATTATCCAATATTGATTTTTTTATAATTTTCTATGAAATTTGAATTTTTAGGTAAAAAATAAATATGAAATAAATATATGATTTATATTATGACATCATAATGACCGAAAAGGATGTAATATATTACATCAAAGGTATCCATGACCAAATATATATGTCCCTTATAAAATAATGTGTTTTTAAAACTATTTGATTAATATAATAAACCCTTAATGAATCCAACAAAACCTATATTATTTTTTAAGGATTTTAAATCAAATATTTATAAGTATGACTCACTTTCACATAACCAAGGGGTTTATTTTAATGAGTGTGGTTCATCAACATGAATAACAAAATTAGTGGAAACTATGGAAAAAACCCACAATAAGTTTTTTGGTTTTTATTACATTATCATATAGAGTCCAAAACCTATGATTGGAAATTAATAAATAATTCTTCTCACATTTTATATACAAACCCACACAAAATCCCATTTCTTTTCACTCAAAACCCATATATCATAAAATTAATCTACCATTCACTCCTTATAGTCCAAACAATGATACCAAATTCTTATTAAGAAGATCCTCACAATGTTTTAGAAGTTCCCTTTTAAGGAAAGGGATCCTCTCATTCCCCCTTTATTCAACAACCTTCTTTATATCATGCCAAATTTATTTCCAATTTCAAATGTTGGGATATGTTTTTAAACATCCCTATTACCATCCTTATAAATACCAAGTAATTATATATCCCTTTATATCTCATTCACCCTTCTATAAACCACTATGTACTCCCATTACACTTTCAAAATTGTTTAATGATTTCCCATGCCAAAAATTTGTGTAGTGAATACCAATCTCCATTTCTACTCATGGGTATTATCATATTTGAACATATAATTCATTGAATGGGGATTTATATTCATGTAACTGAAACTCTTTAATTCTGGGGTTAAAATTGATTAAATACATCTTTATATTGTATGATATATGTTTCACACTTATGAATGTACATTATATGAAAGTGATGGGTGGGCCTGAAAACATGTATCCATCTAATGATTTAGATAATGTTTAAATATCATGAGATTCCATTTATGGTGCATGATAGGTTATCTTAAGAGAACTATGTTATGTTTTTTTGGTGTTTATCCTTAAATTATGTTAATTATTCCATGTTTTATGTTGATTCTAAATTCATATGTTACCTTTATGCTATCTTGTTATATCAAGCCTCATTGTTCAACATTATGATTCTAAACCCTCTTATTTTACATTCATATTTCTATTGGATACCATGTACTTATTTACCTTATTCTATGATTTTTTATTCCCTTATAATTCTTTATAGATCACTCATTTATGATGTACATACCTAAGTAATCCCATGCAGTTTTAGAAGAATAGTGGAATTTTAGGATCATGTTATAGATTTTTTCAATAATTTCATTGTATTTTTATTTATAGTTTATATGATATATACCTTATTCACCAATTACACATGTATTCATGATCTTTTGGGAATTTATTATTTTCAAATTTATGAAATAATTCATAAATATAAGTGTATTAAAATATGGAATGTCATATTCAAGAAGATGTTAAGAAAGTCTCCCCATCATGGTCAAAAGAATTGATTTATTCTTTAAAAATTTTATAATGTTTTGTATTAAAGGGATAGATATATCATTGATGAAACTACTAATGGTTCGTTGATAAATATTATTCTAAGAAAAAGTTATTTCTTTTTGTATGATATGTGAAGAAATAGTTTTAATGTAAATATGGGGAAATACAACAACTAAAAGGACATGATATGATGACCACTTATATACAAAGAAATGGTATTTCTATAATTGTTTCTATGGTTTTATAAATAATGAAATAAAAACTGGGTATGTGAATGAGATATTTATATTTTGTTTATTTTAATTTTAAAAATAATTTTCATGGTAAAGGGAATAAGAAAATAAAGGGTTTCAACCAAGAGAAGGAGAATAGGGTTCCAAAAACAACAATAAAGACTATTTCTTAATTGTAAAATATGTCCTTTATATAAAACATTAGAAACAGTCAGGATATGCGCCATAGGTACCATCAATGATTTAAAAATGAATTATAAATATCAAGGAGTTTCTATGAGAAATATTGAATTTCATATTGATAAAATTACAATTGACTCAAGGATATTACAAAGGAGTACTTACAGGTAATTTTGGTATTAATACAAGTAGAGTGGTGAATTCTATTCCCTTATGTGGTGAAAAACCCAAAGAATAAACTTATTGAATAAGGATAAGACAATAATATAATTTAGTGGAAAAAATAGGAAATTGGGAGAAATATTAAGGATAAAATAGAGGGATGTTGAGAAGTATGTTATAGAAGAATATATAACACCTTACAAAACACTATTACCATTATAAGAAGGAATCAATTAAGGTAAAATTGAGGAAGACAACAGTGATTTTTTTAATGAATTGTTTTATTAACATTCCCTTCATAGAATCTTTAGAGAACAAGCCTATATATAAGAGGTTTACAAAAGAGTTAGTTATAAATAATAGGAATATTAAGGATATGGAAATAATACAACTTATGGGAGATTTTTTTACTATGGTTTTGAGTAGACTCCTAAAGAATCTACATGATCCCAGCTTTCTTTCAACTCTTATTAACATTAGCTCTTATGATTTTGGAGGATCGTTGAGTTATTTATGTGTTATTTTTAACAACATGTAATACTAAACATTAAAATATTTGGGATCATAGGATTTCAATCCGCTAATGGTTAATCTTATTTTGAAATCAAATTAGATATTTATAACGTTATATTGAGGATTTACTAGATAATATTGATAATTTTCAATTTTTTGTGTATTTTGTAGTACTTGAGATGTATAAAGAGAAAGAAAATTTCATAATTTGAAATAGAATTTTATCAATAATAATGGAAAAAATTGACATTAAAAGTGTGGGTGGGGGTATCTATAAGAGTTTGGGTTGATAAATTCATGTTAAACACTCATTGAGTAATGTAAAATTCTTGTCAACAAAATGGGATTTTGAGTGAGGAATTCAAGTAATAAGTTGAGGATGAATATACCTTTTGTGAGGGGAAAGGTGTTTTTGTGGGGAAGAAATATATGGGAGAAATTAAAATAAATAAGGATTAAAGAGAGATACATAAGAGCATAATGGATATTAAAAATGTTACAAAGAAAGATGATATTAAATAAGTCCAAAAACATTTGTTAGTTTAGGAATTATTATTTTATTTTTCTGTATTAACTAATTATTGTAGGATTGGTGCTATGGAATTTAATAAGGTTCCACATCAAGGAAGAGTATATTTTATTTTATAGAAATGAAAAAAATAAATTTATATGGAGAAATATCAACATAGACTATTCATTGGTCTATATCATATAACTTATTTTTATTCTATTGTTACATGACATGGTGAGCTCATAACTAGTTAAAAGATATAAAAAGTTATTATAATTAGAAACCCTATTTTTTATTACTTTCATAGGACGTAGTTTTTAGAAATTTCATTTATTATTTTTTTAAGTGTAAAAAATTCAACCAACCTTTTCTTTTTGATACTTAATGTGATAATGATTATAATATCACTTGAATGTGTTTTTATTTTTTAGGTTTATGATGATGATGAAGTAAGGAACACAAATATACAATTTTAGAAAGAAAAAATATATATATATTGTATTATTGTTTTATAATTATAACTTTATTACACTTCCAATATTTTAAAACATGTTTTTTTTGGAAATTAAATACTTCAATTATATTTAATTCTCTATTTTTTTACCTTTGATAAAAAAATATGCATAGTAGTACCGACATACCTTGTTTTAACATTCATTTTTTATGGGACTGAAATAGTAAGATTATGGGTGGAGGAGTAAATTTATAAATGAGAATATTGATTTTATTAATCATTATATAAGAATATTGGTTGATTTATAAGAAGGAAAATTACTGAAAAATTTTAAAATTTTAATTTTTTAGGATTATTTAAATCGATAAATTATTATTATTCATTCCATGAGTTATTTTATAATTTAAAAATTCTAATTATTAAATTGTACTCTTAACTATTTTTTTGTATTATTTATTGTACTATTTACATGAGAGATTCAATTTTGTCTATGGAGATATTGAAATGTTATGTATTGAAAAAATTGTAAAATGTGGTCATTAATTTCATGTTTACTAAGAAAAAAGTTCACTATATTGTATATAATTTCTCTTATATGGTTGATCTATCATTTGAGAAAAGTAACAAAAATTAAAATAAACTCCTAATAAAGGGGCAAAAATTCATTATTAATTTGAAATATTGGTTTTTCAAACCTATGAGGAAAATAGGGTATGGATTGGAGATGATGAATTATGTGAATGGAAGAATGAGAAAAGTTTCTTCATCTTATATGAAAATCATTAATTTTACACTAAGGATTAAGATCCTTTTTTATACTTTATTTTTAAATTTTATGTCACGAACCACTATCCACAAACCACATAAAAATCCATTAAAAGTAATCTTAATTATTATTTTTTAATTTATTACGTATATATTTTTATATTTTTTATTATTATTGATAATATGAATAATGTTGAGATTGATTATAAATATAATTAAATTAAATTGAGTGTTTAGAGATAAAATTTTCTTTTTGGGTATATGAAAATTGTTAATAAATATTAATGGAAAGTTTAACTATATGAATGGAAAATAAGATATGTATAAATAACTTAATGAAAAAGTAAAATAAATTTTTTCTTGGTTTGGTTGAAAAGAAAGACGTTGAAGTTGATTCCTTATATGATGATTGAAAATTCATTCCTTAATGATAATTGTATCATTTTTTTCACTTTAGTTTTTAAATTGTAGATAGTATGTATTTTCTTTATGATGGTGTAAAGATACACGTATGAGAATTCAATTTTTTATGTGTGGGTGACTTTGTTAACACATTTTTTTATAATTTTTCATTAATAATTTTATTGATAAATGAGTTAATCATGTATAATTTAGTGAGTTCCAATTTTTTATTGTAGGACTAATCTTAAATAATAATTTAGAGTATTTACGAATAAATTAATGTAAAAAAGTGTAATTTATGATATGGTGTGATGGAGAACTTTACATGGTTTTATAAAAAGTTAAAATAGAGAGAAAAATGGGAATGAAAGACCAATTGATAAAAAATAAATATTTTTGAAGGAAAAAATGGAACATTATTCCATAGAAAATGTCATGGATGAATTATAATATAGAAATGAGGAGATAAACACATCCAAAATGAATAAAATATCATAGTTGTTATAGTTTCATGATGATCATGAGAATTTTACAAAAAGATAATTTCGTGGTAAAGATGTTATGATATAATACCTTGAGTAAAGATTTAGAAAAATGACAATAATTTTTGGTTATATAAATTTCAAGAAAACGTGACATAAATTCTATGAATTTATGGATTTTAAAAAGGTCATGGTTTTAAAGAGATATGAAGAAAACATTGAGTCACTACACTGGTAAAACAAATTTTGTTGTGGTATTTGGTATTTGGTATTATAATATATTTGAATATTTTTAATCTTAAAATTTTATGTAATATTAAGATATACTTTTGGTAGATATTCCTAGAACCCAACATGAGTTTTGTAGACAAATTTAATGGTATTCACATACAAAATAAATAGAAATAAGTTATGGGATAAATAAGGATATGTATGGAAAGAATTTATTTATAAAAGGCCACGGTTTAGATGAAAACATTTATATTAAGGGGATTAGAATTAATATGGAGGTCCTATGATCTTGGTGGATGTTTTTAGCTATTATTTTAGGATTTTTCTTTCCTCTCTCATGTCTAACATGGATCAACTCATTGGTTGTTGTGAAAACATGAGGGTGTAAACATATTGTACTGAGTTTTATAATAAAAGTTGATTGAATAATTGAATAATTTTGTTTTTAATAGTGATTCCTATTGTTTTAATATTCATATACTATTCTATATCCTTTATTCTTTCTTTATAGATAATTAATTTTTAGGGATTGATAAATTTCTATTTAATTTATAAACTAGTTAAATTGAGTCTTTCTTAATGATGGACCGAGTTTTAGTTACATTGTTTAAATATGGTTTTGGACCACATTTTTTTAAAATGAATTAATGTATTTGATCAAAAGAAATTATGATTTTATTAATTAGATTATAAATTCCATGATTAAGTGTTTATTTAGATTTAATTATACAAAAATAAAGATACATCATTAAACAAATTAGAGTCTTAATTGTCTAATGATCCATGATTTATAAAAACTCAATACACTCTCATCGCCTAGGGTTCATTCAATTAACTTATATTTATTTAAATAATTCAAATCTTGAGTCTTAACTTTTTAATTGAATGTTTCATTATAGGGATCCTTATATATGTGAATTCAACCTTATACTATCCACTTAGTAAGGATTAGTAGTTATTAGTTATAAAGAGTATATTAAAAATTATAAACATGATTACTACATGGAATTAATGATTCCTTATGAGTAGTCAAAGTTTTCTACACTACTTCTGGGGAATTTTTAATTTAGTGTAATCTTAGGTTCAATAGATTTTGAAATCTCATTCCTTATCCCATTTATAATTCTAATTTTTATTATTTTTGTTAAACTTGGTGTGATTGAATTGTTCTTTTCATGTTATACATTGTTAATGAATGGGTACTAAACATGGGAGGAGGGTTCAAATTATAGAAAATAACTTTTAGATAATAATCTTGTTATTAATAAAATATTAAGGAGATGTAATAATGAAGATAAAATGGCTATAATTGATCATGTTATTGAAGAAAATAATGTTTTGGGAGGGATACGTCTAAGGAAAGATACATTGATGTAGTACAATTTACATTAATGTGCGGGGATACAACAAATAATAATTATTCCTATATTAACATAAATTAATTTTTGAAATAAATATGACGGTTTTATAGAAGATCTCAAATTATATCCAATTCACCAGTATAATACCCATTTAATTGTGAGGTGCGTTACAGGTTAGGATTTCCATAATCATGTTTATTTTTCTGAGTTTATGATTTTGGAGGTATTAAATGATGTTTAAGGGCCAAAATTTCTAAGAAGAAATATTGATATAGTTGGGTGGCTTTAATGGAACAAGTTCATGGAATAAAGCTTTTTTTTCATTCTGTGAACCCATGTTTCATTTCATTAACCATGTGAGAAACATCAATTAGGGTTTAACCGCAATACTTTCAAGGTATAAACCAATGGTTTATGCTAAGAACTACTCTTATGTAGTGTTGAGGTGTTTTAAAATAAGAAACTCACCTGGAACCCTCTCATTTCTTCCCCCTAAACTCCCAAAATTATTTTGGGTTAAAATGGAGTGTTTTGGATTTTAGGATCTCCTCTGACCTATTTTTGCTGGATCGAAGAACGATTTGATCATATGGAATCATCTTGGTAAATAAAACCACATGTATGCCGTAGACTCATCCCTCCTTATTTATTTTTAGTTTTTCATCTTATAAACACAAATATATCTATTTTAGGGATGATTTCATGGAATCAATATGTTAGTATTAAATCAGGTGGTGATTCATAGGGGTTTTTCTTCACTAAAATTGATTTAGTATGTCCTTACCAAGCAATGACATTTGTATATAATTTTATTCCTAGATTTGTATGTGGGTGCATGTGTTTCCCTATGCGACCTCTTATTTTAGTCTGAAAGTGTCAATTTAGTTTTGTATCGAAATATTTGGTACCTTAGAGGGGGATTATGATATTTTTTATGAAATTTATAAATGATGATCCTTGTTATGTGGTTAAGGGTAGGGATATCTATGAGGGTAATTGGGCTTGAAATGGTCCATTCCAACTCAGGTTATGATATGATGCACCTTTTTTGATTATATACAGGTTCAAATAATGATTCAAGTGCATCATGACTTATTTGGATGATCATGGAATGGTGATATAGGATAGACATGAATTATATGACTATGTCTGGGATGGTGATGAGGTTGAACAATAAGTGATATTGTTGATATTGGAATAATGATAGTGGTTATCCATGAATGAGATGGTGAAGTTTGTGGAAAAAATGGGTTAGTAATTAGTGATATGTCTTATCATGACCTGTGTTGTGAGGATAACCATTAGTGAGATGGTTGGGTCTTGCTGTGATGAAGATGGCCAAAATGAGTGAGATGGTCAGGTAGGAATTCATTAATTTGAGTTACCTTGTTTTAGTAGAGTATGACTTGTTTTGGGTTTTAGGTTACATGGTTTGTCTATTCCTTCCAATACTGAGCTGAAGTAGGTATGGTTAGTGTTCATGAAAGCCTAGTTATCATGTGATGACCTAGAGAGTCGTATTTTTATTTATGTATTTATTTTTATCACTATATACACTTTTATAGGATTACTAAACATATTTGAAGGATTATTTGGTGGTGTTCTATTGGGTTTATACACAAAACCTATACATGATTCTTGTTATGTGTGTAGACGTTACTATTAGGGATCCAGTTAAGGGAAATATATGAAATTAGGATAGTTGAGTATGAGGAGAATGTTTGTTGAGTAATTTCCGAGAAATACTCCAAGATATATTTGTAGCATTTTATATTTTATTATTATTTTTCATTTTATTATTATACATATAGATTTTCTACTTGTGGGGATTTATTTTGACTTGATATAATGAAATTTTAATTCCATATTGCGATGATTTTTTTTCCTCCTCTTATTTATAATTATTGTTGATTATTTATTTATTTTTCTTACATGTTTACTCTAATGAACCTAAATTTCTGAGGGTGTAGTATCCCAAAAATTCCAATTACTTTATCACTTCTAGTCAATAACCTATTTCATATGGGGAGATATGCATGAGATAATGTGACCCCACATCTCAAACCATGTGGTTCTGGTTGGGGTATCAAAAAATGGTATGAGAGCCCCTTTTCTATGACTTACAATTTGGGGCATGTTAGAAATGAGGTATGGTGTTTTTAGGACATGGAATGAATAACATGAATCAGATTAGCTAACACACACATGCGAAAAGTCCATGTGGATACGGATGAGATTGTTTTTTGGATTCTTTTTTTATTATGGGCCTACGTCCACCATTAGTGATGTATATGATTTTCAAATTTATGATTTATGGGATTTTATTACTTGGACTACTCGGAAATTGTGGGTTACTTCATGCATCATGTATAAGTATATAGGGTCACATGTCATGCTGTTGTTTTCTTATGATTGGTATAGGTTTAAATTAGTTAAATTATAGTAATAATATTTAGTATTTTCCAAAATACATTGGTTGGGACATTTAATTAACTTAACCTCATAATGTTGTGATTTTAATATATATATATATATATATATATCTTTGTGTGTGTGAGAGACTGTGAATAATGTATACTTTTTGATAAAATTTACTTGGACCTTGAGTAAGTGGTAGGTGTTTTCATGATCATTCATGAAATGGCATATCATTTTGTGATAAATAGTTAAAATGATTTGTTTATTTAGTTTTAGCCACATTGAATGAGTATATTGAGTTTTTAACCATTTTTAAAAGTGGATTTGATGTGGAAAAAAGGTATTAAATTTTTTGATAATTTAGAAAAGGTTTTTTGAATGCCATGTAATTGATGAAAATTTTCAATTGTTTATTTTATATAGAATTTGTCATTTAAAGTGTATTTGGACATGTTTGAGTCATGAATGAGGTCTTGAAATGATTTATATGGTTTTGTTCTAGGTTAAAGAATATATATAATGTTATTTTCAAATGAAACATGTGGTTTATATTTAATATGGTTTAACTAAATTTTCTAAATTTTTTTTGATTAACTTGTGGTTTTATACGGAACATAAAAATGTATAAATAAATTGGAACAATAAGCTAAAATTTTAGTGAGGCCCATTTTTAAATTTAAAAATAGGATGTTCGTGGTGCATGTGTGAGACCCCATTGATGAATATTGTTTTTTGTTTTTGTTGTAGATTATGGACCTAGTGAAATACTTTATGATGGTTGTGTGGTTTTTTTAAATATTCACTATTTAGGTTATAAGTTCAGAGCCGTTTGGTGGGTTAGTCTTAATGTCTGGTTAGTGGTGGACCCCTGAAATGGGATGGTTTTCATTTGAAGTTTCCTTATAATGATGATGTGGCACCCTCTATAGTGAGTAGATAGGGGTTTTGGGAGAAAGTTAGTTTTGTGAGATCCTAATATAGATGTGAACTGTTTAATTATTAGGCATTTTTAGTGTATTTTTGGGTAGATACTTTTGAGTTGGATGGGTTTTTGTGTGGTGTCACCTAGGAATATTGACATGTGGCTTTAGGTTTGAGATATGGTATAGTAGAAGTATAAGTTAAATTGTTTTGCTATTTAGCCACTAGTTTGTACCAGTTAGTGGGATGACATGGATTCATAGGCTTTTAGGGTTAGGTTAGTGGGTTATTACTTTCATTTAGGAGAAAGTGAGCACGATATTTATAGTGATAGGTCTCTGGTAGTGCATGGACTATGTTTTGTAGAGCATAGGTTGTGATAGTATGAGATTGAGCATCTAGCCTTATATATTAATGTTTCAGTTTTATAGAAGTGTAATCTTAATGATTGATTCATGAGGGATGAATCAACATATTATGTATGGTATGTTGGAGGTTTTATCTTGTGGTTTTAGATTATAAACTAAAGGAAAGCCTCAGAGTGATTTGAGAATGTTATTTTTTCCTTGGAGTGGTGAAAGCCACATGATATGGGGTGATATTGAAGCATGATAGGTAGTGGCATTCTTATATAAACATATTGAAATGACTTTAGGGACCTAGGTTTCATGGCTTAATGAACCATGGGTTTTCAAAAGTGTTATTAGGAATAGAATTCCGTTGAGTTGTTTCATGTTGTCCTGAAATCCTAGTGGGGTGTTTCATATAGATATTTAGGTGCGGTTTAAGTGTATCTGATGGGTAGTTCCTTTGTGAATTACCCTCATATAGGACGTGTCAGGGATATCTAGATATCATCATGGCATGTTCATGAAGTGGAAGGTAGAAACATGTAATTTGGTTCCCATGGAACAAATTCCAAGTTCATGGACGATTGTGGGAAATTTGAGATAATCCTCAATAAATCCATTGTCAAGAGGTTTGGATTAGTAGAAGGGTAGTTGTTGTGGTGGTTTTATAGAAATCAAAATCAGGGCCTCTATGTAGAAGTGTGTCATTGGTTGATGATGGGTTAAGGATAAGGTCTTATTTGAGGTAGGGTCAGATAGTGATAAGGCTTGTTGGGACCTTGTAGGTGATGTGTGGTTTCGTTCCAAGAATCCTTAGGGTGTGGGGGTTCATTGTTCAGGGCCATTTGGGGTGATTAAATTTGGATATATGTATAGGTTTTTTTATGAATTATGAATTAAAAAATGTTGTTGGTCAATATTGATGACTGGGTATTAGACAAATTAAGTGAGGGATGTTAAGCCACTAGCATTGTAAGACTTAGAATTAGTGCCTTAGGTTGTGGTTTCTAGGACTGATGTGTAAGTAACTCATAGGGTGAAACCTTATAGAATTTTTAATCCAAGTAGTATAGTTTTGTTAGAGAAGTGGTTTAGATTATCCCTTGATATGGGACAATCTCAGGGATGGTGACCCTATTTTATTCGGAATGGTGAGAAAAAATGGCCAAAAAGCATCCTTCTTTTGTAACTACAATGTTCTTGTTGAGTTCCCTATGTTTGTTTCACATAGAAAATAAGTGTGGTTTTAATGGAGTTTCGTGTTGGTGGTGGAATGATTCTTTACATCACACACACCATTTATTTTACTATCTATTTCAAGTGGTCTCTAATAGGGTTTATTCATGGAACCAGAAACACCTAATGGTTCCATTATTCAAGATATTTTACTAACCTTCATTCTAAAGGTATTTGGTCATTAGGACATAGTTCCAAAAACACTTAGGGACTCACATTGATCTAGATGATGTGATCTTGGGCTAATCAAACCTTTTTTGGGGTATTTTTTTTCCTACTACGAGACTCTATTATAGATTTAATAAATATTTAAGATTCATTTATTATATAAAAAAATATAGAACATGTTACCCTTAAATTAAAAATCAATTATTACGATGTATTAGATTTAGAATCATTCGTGTATTTAAAAGGTTTCTTCAACTATGTAAACATCTATATATATCTATGGTTCTCCGTCAATGGAACAATTTATTTACAGATAATATATTCTTTTATAATTTATAATCATGATGTCGGTTTTATGACTTGAAGAGGGTCAGTCTAGAATTTATCATTATCCAGGAAGATATGAGTTATCTGGATGTTGGGATAGAACCCATGAGAATATATTCCTATATATCCTTGTGAATGGAATTATAACCCACATAGTTCTATGAAACATAATATCACACATCACTCCTTTTAAGGTGATGTGAAAAAGGACTAGACCATGAAATTTAATGTAATTCTGCAAGGAAATCTATTCAAATGATTCCAAAAAAATATGGTGTGGGACGTATAATGATGTAAACCATGGTACCTAGAACGAATATGAACCTCAAGGTTGTATATGCCCTAATTGGGAATATAGCCTAGATAAGATTAAGGTGAGTAGGGGGTATTGGGTTTGAACCTCAGGGAGGCTTCCTACATTTTTTGATAGGAATCAAACCAAAAATTTTCAGTTTAACTGGGCCTTAAACTTATGGAAGAGGCCCACTTAGTTGATTAATTAGGAATATGTTCCTTTGAATGCTTTTACCATGGGTAATATATCCCATTGTGAGGATTTTTACATGTTTTGACCTGCTTAGAGCTAGTAGGAGGACCATTTGATTAATTTTTGATCATGTTGATGACATGACCACCACTAAACTCAAAACCCATGTGATTCATTCATGGTGTGAGAAATAATAGAAAACCCATGATATATAAATCCAAATAACCTTATTTATCCACTTGTGGATTAGGGTGGGGATATGGAAAGTGGGGGAATATCCCATAATAAATACTAAGGGATAAATCTTGGAAGGATGTTGTTTTAAAGATTCCTCCTTGCTCCCCTCCACCCCTTTTGATAGGTGGAAGAGAGAAAGAGGGTTAGCCTATTGGAAAAAAATGTCACAACATGTTTTTACAATCCATATTCCACCATCCCTAAGGTTTGGGTCCGCATTACCACATGAATTTATGACTAATGAAATTCCAAGGGAATTACCTATTTGTTAGGATAAATTACAGACTTCTATTGCCACAATAATACATGATTAAGAGGGATCCCTAATTTTAACTTGGTTTAGATCATGCATGTTCAGAGGAATTGGAGGGGGTATTGACATGGTCCTCATCAGATGAGAGACCCATGTAAAGGGGGCCCAACCATTAAAAAAATAAAGGAGGGATCAAATGGTCGATCATGTAAGGTGGAGGTGGGTGAGATAGAGATAATTCAACTAGGTAAGGCCTGGAAAAAATAGAGGATCTTCACCTAGATAATAATTGGAAAATCTAGAGGTACTTCACCCAGGTAAGTCCTTGGTGGGATAAATTTTCCTTTCACATGAATGGCCTAGGTATGATGAAGTTTCCTTACATAGGGTAGACCTAGGTGAGAAAGAGATTCCTCATGCTTGGTGGACCATGGCGAGTTGGAAGTGCCTTGTAAAGGTTGTACCTAGGAGAGCGAGATATTCCTCTTGGACGATGAAAAAAATGGGCAATAGTGATTAAGAAACACCATGCGTTAAAATCCAAGTATCCCCTCAAGTTTCCTTTGATGATTGGTGCTCATGTTTCAAGACACTTAAGGGGCCTCAACCCTAGTGGGTTTGACAAGGGGTGGGTTGGGGATGGTGGAATGGTTCCTTTCAAGGTTATTGGTATTATTCACCTTTAGGGACCTCATTCCATTGACATTTTCTAACTCCATCTTCTTTTTTTGGATTAGGCAACTAACTGAGGGTTTGGAGGAATTGGGAGAGTGACTTGGGTGAACAGTGCTTCAAGAGGTGTCTTCATCTTCTAGTTGTGTCAAATAAGGGTCACAATTATCCTATTTATAGGAAACAAATTGAATCTAGTATGAATAAGATCGTTTGAATAGGTCCAATTCAAATGTTTCTCACATAAGACCCTTTTATAGATATTGTCTACTCATTTTGGCCTGTGTAGGTTGGGCATGCATGAGCCTCTAGCTGCATAATGTGGGTTCAATATGAGATCTATTTGGGCGAGTTATTTGAATCCCTTTACAGGTCTACTACTTTAGGTATTTTCCCATAAATCTTTTTTATCCCCATGTAAAAAGGGAGTGTGAACATATTCCCCCCTCAAGAATGGGTTTGATCAGAAGAAGAGGATCTAATCATGTGGTTGAGAGGAATGTGGATGTTGTTGGATGATTCACACACTAATTTCTATGTACTTTTATACCCTCAAGTTCTCTTTGAACATTGCTACCAACTTCTTATGTGAAATAGAGATGATAAATGGTGTACTAATATCCACTATGCAGGTAATTCCTGCAGGTTATTCATGCTAGTCAGTCAAACTTTTTGACCAGACATATTAGTATTTCAGATCATTTGTTCTAGTAAACAACCATGGGTGAAAACATATGAGATTGGGAATCTATGAATTTAGAAACCATTCTGAATTATTCATCCATGTGTTAACACTACTTATTCCCTCTCACCACACAAGTCTTCCGTGCAGCCCTTCCAAATTTCTCATTCGTTTTAGTCATCTTGCATACTATATGTATGACATTGGAAAGATACATCCCCAAACCACTTGAGATAGTGAACTAAATGTGGTTACTTGTGAAAGTAAATTGCATGTGGTTTCTTGAACAAGTGACTTGGGCAATGTGACTTAAGCGACGGACCTATATGAGGTGACTCCTTTGTTACATTTTCCCCTATTTAAAGAAAAATATAAATAAAGTACATGTATCTTAGGAAAAGCTAGGTGTTTTCTTTTGTGCATTTATCAAATAAACTAAAAGGATCTATGATGAACAATTTTCCACACATGTTATGTAAATGATCATTACCGTTTGGGATATATTACTATGACATGTAGGACTCTACTATTACAAACAAGAAAAAATACTTGAAAAGTACTAATATGAGTACTGAATAAGAAATAACCTTCTACTTTATTGATATAGAATTTTTAGTGATTAATTTATCCTGAAGCCACATAGATATTTACCAAAGTCATAGTTCAAAAAGTACACTAACTAACCTACTTCCAATATCTCTTCGAAATTTTTGTTCATCAATAAGGTAATAATACCCTCTAAATGTGTTAATAATCCTATTTTATGTGCTCCATAAATGAATAATCACACCCAAGAGTCAAAAAAACACTACTATCTATCAATATTCCATCCTTACAAGATGGATTAGTTAAAAGTCGAGAAGTAGGAGTGGGACTTCTGTTCTATAGGGGGATTGAAAACTAAATGGATGTGTGGGTACTGGGTGCACCAAATATTTTAAAAATTTAGAAAATTCAAGAAACAAGTTGGAGTTTATAAATATGTATATGTGGACCAGACATATGTGCACAAGAATTCAGATATCATTCTTAAGATCATGAGATGATGGAGCCCTCAGAAAAATACTTTTCATCTGATACACAACAAATTCAATATTATTTTATGGGATGTCTATAAGATTTATGGATCACCTATTATTGATGAAATTTGAGATGAATTTATCCCACCAAATCAACATGGGATAAAATTGAATGGACCTAAAATTTGGCCTATAAGATGTTAAAGTTGGTCTATAAGATGCTGAAAATGTACCCTCATCCATGGGGTGATATTCATTCGGAGAAGTGGATGAAGGCCTTCCAAGAGAAATAAGGGGAGCGTCCTAGTTTATAGAATCCAATATGATGTTCATCATTGAAGAAGAAGGAAATTCCTTGTAAATTGTGGCCTATGTTAGAGTAAGGAAATCATGATTTATGGAAGTATAAATTCGAGTCTGAATTCCATGCAAGAATATGTCTCACCAGCTTCCTAGAAATGTGGTTTAGCACCTACTTACTATCGGTGCACAAATTTGATGACAATGTGATGTTGGGGATGTTATTAATTGAATCCAAGTTAGAAAAAGGAAATAATACAGTGTTGTATTCCCCTATTTTAGGGGAAACAATTAACATTTTTTGTTTCATATACACCTTGGGAAGGTCCCACATTAAATTTCTAGGACATTTCAAGTGTTGTGGGGGGGGGGGGGCTGGATTTCATCACACTTTAGTTATTATTCTATATTGACTATAGTAGAAGTACATAAAGGCCGATTGTGTCTATTTATTTAGGATTTTCTAGTATTAAACAGTTATCTATAAGTTATAGTGAATCTCTAAAGGATATGATTATAATAAGAGAGTTTAACTTCTTCCCATAAAGTGATCCATCTACCAAAATTTTTATTAACAATGGATATGGGGATGTTGAACTAAGTTTATACATGATCACATTCTGATATATCATGCTAGAAACCCGGACTTAATGTGTGGTCAAATTTCGAGCATATTTTATAAACAAATTTTATCAATAGTTCATGTGTCCACAATAACCAAATGTATCTCCCTCCAAACATGTTCAGTTTGAGAAGCACCTAATGTTATCCCAACAATTCTGGAACCTCATGGATTTAGTGGTATCCCAAGCATCAATTAAGCTACCTCCACTAGCCACATCAATGTCTGATTATGTGCGACCTAAGGAAGTCAGAGTCAGGAAAGGTGTAACCCATGGCATCAAATATTTATGGGTATTTCATAAAGATGAAATACGTATTCTATAGATTAAGGGTACTCTTATTTCCCTATGAACCTCAACCTGGAAATAATTTTACTAATGTGGGGCCGAATGGTCAGGAGTTGGTTATGTTAGTATATATGACCAACAACTAGATCCCGATAATAGAGAAGGTAACCGGTATAATAGATCATGGTTATAGTGAGGGATTGGCATACCAATCCAATAATGAATGGGATAAATTCATTTATGCTGGTGTTATAAACTTATTTCCCTTTCCTTTGAAACCATAATCATTTTTGTGAGTTGAGGAACTACTAATAAGGTGAAACATTTACATATAGAAGGAGGTTTCACCATAAATATCTTCCCCAAGATATATTTCGATCGGCACCCCGATTAAGGTTGAGGGGTCTATTCTTGATCTCAAGAAGCTATCTCTTGATCAAAGATTAATGGATAAGAAAACAGAGGGAGACATTTCCATATCCAATAACTTTTTTTGAGAATACCGACATGACCACCTCATAATCTCAATTTAAAATATAGAAAAGTGAAAATAATTTGTCCTAGTGTGGGCACTGTTGTAAGTATTCCCAATTACATTTAATCCTTAAATTTTCTAGTCTACCCTTTTTACCATAATTTCCCTTTGTAGGATCTGCTTCACTTTCCTACCTCTAGGTGTCTAGTTTTAATCCCTTGGGATATAAAAAAGGAACTATATATAGGGCATATAACCCTACTAATAATTTTGTATACTTGACAAAATAAGTGTTAGGGGACATGAATTTATTCATTCTTATCATCTTGTCAAATCAATAGAATAATAACTGCCTGGTAATGTTGATTATGTATAGCAGGATGTCAAATAATAGTGGATTTCACTCCTTTTTCACAATATTTCTGGCCCACAACAAGTATTAAAGGACCCTATGTTGACCACTACTGACCTTGTCACTGTCTTTGGAGAATCTGATCAGAGTCTTTGATAGTCCAAAGATGGTGTTCCTACTAAAAACATTACAGGTAAATTAGAAAGAAAACAACTATTTCATGAGAAAAATGTCTCACATATCTCCATCGGTGATGGTACCATGGGGATTGGGGAATTAATTCAAGAAATGATAACTCATGATTTTACAATTAAAGATATTGCACATCTTAATATTCAAAAACCATTAAATGAGTTAAGGGAATTCAATAAGGAGGTTGATATATGTGAGTATTTATTTTTACATGACCAAAATTAATGTCTAATTATTTAATCACGACTACATAATTCATGAATCTTTTTATGTGGAAAATATTTTTGAGGCCATTGAGTGGTAGAGTATCGATATTCCTTACACATTTAAAATGGATTAGGTTTTAGTCCCAGAATTTGATATGGGGGAATACCAAGAGCCTTCATCCCTAGGTTCTAAGAAACTTGAAAAGAGAACCTCTCATTTGGAGGTCCTTTCTCAGGTAGTAAAAGTTATAGATATAGGGGATGCTTCTAATAGAATGGTTGACCCAAAAAAAAGTGAGTATTATTAAATGATTTGATTGTATCCCTACCCTTTATACCTATTATTACCCATTGGTAATGATGAGTTACACATGTAATACAGTTTTATCGATGTTCATGGCCAAGCCTAAGGAAGAGGTCTTCATGCCTATTCAGTCAACAACAAAAGGAAAAGATGATACTACTTTGGAAATTGTAAAATATGGTTCCTACTTGAGTGAATTAATCATAGAATATATATCTCCCTCTTAAAGTGGATCTGAGTTGTATTTGGAAGAACATGAATCCTTTCATACCATATGTCATTTTTTTTAGAGAGACATTTAGAAGTTAATCTCAAAGATGCCTCTTGAAGATCTACCATAAGGACTTTAGAAACTCCAAACCATATTTTACAATATGGGGTATGGAATATTTGATTACAACATTATCGATCATTCTGTGAAGTTGATAAAGTAGTTATAGGAAGATGAGAAAATATTATGGTAGGATAAGGTGAAGTTAGTTGTCTAGTTTGAAGATCATAGAGCTGTTGTATTCTAGTCAGAGCTTCTCCATGCTAATGAAGTGGAGGATAATCAATTATACACTGATAATAAGTCTCTATATATTTTATGTCTTCAAGAATAAATAGATTTCACAAATATAGAGATTATATAACTCCACCAATCCTTAAAGTGGTCCTTGGAACAAAGAAGAGATTCCATTACTGCAGAGAAGGATAAAATTTATCAGGATAAGGAAGTCATTTCCACCGAATTGATGGGCTTAAAAAAACAACATATAATGCTCGAATCTCACTTCATAAAATAAAAACCAATGTTGAGGGAAACCAATAACCCATGGAAGGGAGACTCCAACAGGTGGAAGATCCTTTGAATTTTGATATCTGAATAGAAAATATTGTGTTCCCTAATTATCTATATCTTTATTCCAGGAAATAAAATAATTTTACATTAGTATATACTAATTAAAATAAACTTCATTGTGTCTATATGACAAGATCATAATGAAATGAACAGAATAATGATCCAATTTTTACATAGAACACATGAACTATTGAAAATAACATTATTTTTATTTTGGACTTAAAATTGGACTTGTAGAAATTTCACCTTTTGAATTAACATTTTAAGGTATTGCAAGACAGACCAATGTTTATGATGTTTTAGTTTGAATATACTTGAAAAATATTTGGTGGGGTAACATTCTGGAATGAGGCTTGCTAGACATGAATACCCGAATATCACCTTTTTTCTAAAGAAAATTTATAAGTCATGATTATAAGATTTTAAGGTTTTTATATGAATATGTAGGTAATGAATATAGAACATGTAAAACAGTTAATTTTAATTACAAAAATTTGAAGTCACGTTAAGATAAAAATATGTACTCCTAAAGATGAAAATTCCCATTTTTGACAAGACAAATTTAGTAAATTCATTATGTAGATCGAATTTGAGGAATATTATTTATAGTTAAATAAAGGTGTCTGTTAGAGTATAATTCCATGACTTTCAATAGAGAAGAAAAAACCAAGAGTATTTGAGTTACCTCCGGACCATGATGTATGGATCATCAAGTGACGAGTATTTGGAGGCATAATGGTGGAAATTTGGGTTTGATCCAATCATTAACTTGGACTAAACAATCTCATTTTTAGTTGAGTGGATCACCTAAGTATTTACCTAACCTAATAATGTTTATGGGAGGATGTAGGGGAGATTTTATTTTGTGATTGAGTCAGAATATAGAATTCATACATCCCTATAAGAAGTGTTCCTTTTCAGGCATTTACTTCAAGACAAAAAAACTACATGAATTTGATTATGAAATGATTTAGTTATGAAAAATGGGATGATCTGATGATCACTCTAGGGTCATGTGATTCATGTTCAATGTGAGGAATAAGAGGATTTTGGGATGTTACATAGATTGTGTGATAACATCGATCAAGGATTCTATTTGATGAACACCACATGATTGATTACATTGGTGTTGTATCATAGTTTACTATTATGTGACTAATACCAATTGTTTCTAGAGTTTAAGGTCACCAATATTTGACTTAATGGTATGTGGATAATGAAAAAAAGGGTCTACCGATGCCAAAAGAATGCCCCATTATAGATGGACATAGAGGTGTTGGTTTTAAACCTTGATCTATGGGGCTTTCGAATCAAGTGGATTGATGTGGAACAATTCTGCAAAGAAAGACCACATACCTTGTTCAAAAAGTGTCTAGAATTATGACATATCTAGAGATTATTGAGATTAATAGAGTTTATCCTAAGGGTGAAATTCTATTTTTTGATAGGACACATTTTGGAGAACCCATTATGCAGAGCCAGTTTGAGGCATGTTAGGAATAGTCAAAACAAAGGTGTAAATCAATGTTAAGCACTGTCATCACCAATAAAAAAATAGAAGATTTTGGAGATCTGATTTCCCCATGAAAATGAGTGTGACTAGTGAAAGTGATAGGTCCAAGCATAAATGAGGTATTTAGACTAGTATTTTCCATGGATAGGAAATTGCATATATATATATACGACTCATATGTAAGGAAGAACAATTATTTTTCTTTATGGATAGGCCTAAAATAAAAAAATCAGGTGTTACTATATATCTTGTCGTCAAAAGCATCAAGATACATGTATTTCTTGAGTTAGCCACACTGATCATGTTTTTATGTGGGGAGAGGGACATTTTTTTGAATATGGGTTCATAAATGGAAGGAGAACCCATGCTAGGATACTCTTATATAGGTCTCGATCATGTACAGGGGGTTGGTAGTACTGTCACGTGGAGGATTTCCCTAAAAATAGGAGGGGGAATGAAAATATTTGCTTCAATTTTGAATGATGTGTATTTAAACATTATATGAAATATATGACAATGATGCAAATTAATTTCATGCAGTGAAGACGCTGGTTACCCGATGTGAAGAGAAAACATGATATAACACCCTCAAAATTCCTTAATGTCATTTATAAAACTCTTATTTTATAATAATTTTTTTATGAGAACATAAAAATATTTCTACATTTAAAAATAAGTTCTACATCATTGGTCTATATGAAATTTTATAACCAGGAATAATAAAAGGATAAAATAAAATTACAAGGAAACTAACAACACTTTACTCATTTATTTTAGAATGGAAACTTACATCTATTAAAATTCATATTATTAATCCCAAAATTATATTGGAAAGACTAATAGAGAATATATAAATTAAAATATAAAAATTTGGGTCACCTTGATCTCCTAGAATTATCCCACCCACTAACAGTGATATAATAAGGAAACATAGAGTTAGTAATACAATGTTCAGTTTGGAAATGATATTGAACCTTGATTCGAATTGAAGTGAATGATAAAGAGTAAGTATAATGGTGTATTTATAGGGGAATATTATCATCAAAATTTAAGTTTTTCAAATAATATAGTTTAATTTTATTATCAACATTAGTCAATAAAATAGTTGGTTTTTATTTAAGTTAGATACGTCAACACATTTAAATGATCATCATTATTATTTATTGGTATAATATAAATTGTATTATTTGGGGAGATTATGAGAATATTATATTAATATTTTTTATTAAAAATATATAAGTTTTATATAAAACTTTATTTCATTAAATAATCTTACAAAACACTTTTAACATGATAATATTTTTTAAATAAGTCCTAAGTAATTTTCATAATTTCTAGGATGTTTATTTTTCAATGAAATTTCTAAATTTCAATAAATAAGGATATTTATTTAAATGTTTAAATTCAAATATTTAGATATTTATATTGATAATATAAACTTTATTTTCATAACCATCATGTAAAAATTAACATAGGTTAATTTTTTGGGGATTCTTTAAAAATGATGATTTTTGGGATAAAAAATGAAAATACTGTTTTTAAAAAATATCATAACTCTTATGAAATAATTATTATATGATAATTATTTCAAATTTATTAACCCTTATTATTGATAAAAAATTTAATAAGTTAATGACATAATACATAAGGTGTTAAATTTAGAAATACATGCTTATTAATTTTAAAAACTACAATTTTAACCGTAAAGAAAACCATTTTAATAAGTTATACGTGTAACATTTTTAGAATTGATTTTTATCACTTTTATAAATTGAATCAAGAAAAATGGATTAAATATTTATAATAAATTGGTAAAATTATGTTATAATTTCATTTCCATTTTTAGGCATAAATGTTACCATGATAAATAAAGATTTACTATAATATATTAAAATAACGTAGTACATTAAAGTTAAAAGGTAAAAGCTTAAAATATATAAAAGTAAAACATTATATGGGTGTTTGATGTGATTATTTACCATAATCAGCCTCTAAAAAATTAATTATAATCCAAATAAATTCGAATTAATTCCACCAAATTTTGGATGGCTATAAATATAAAATGATCTTTAATTAATCACTTAAAACCAACCCTCATCAACTATAAATACCACACCTCACAATCCCGATTTGTCATAAAAATACTTTAATAACTTCAAATATTAACAAATATATATACTAAAAACTATCCCAAAATTCATGTTCTTCTTCTCATATAAATACTAATTCCAAATTCCTTACTGGGTCCTTCAAGAGGTGATATTCAAGAGGTATCTTTCTCAAACAACCACTGTTAATTTATATTCTTCTTCTACCTTCTCTTAACCTATATAGTCCATAAAGTAATAATAACTCCAATATATTATATATAATGATATTTTATGTTTATAATGGAATATATTATATCCATCACTTTTATTACCTCCTCTTATTCAAATAAACAAAACCATTATTCAAATTGTAGCGGTTAACCACTTTCGTGGATAATGATTTTTTGTTTTCCATTACCTCCTTCAAGGATGGTGATAAAAATATTATTCATATTAAATAAAATTATAAAAATATTATAGTATCATATTTAATTTTTTATAACTAATATATATATATATAATATTAATTAAAATGAAACTAGTTCATGATAGTATGAAAAAACATCAAAAACAACTAAACATTTATCATTAACATTTTATCAAATGAATCATCCTAATGTTAGAAATAAAAATTATATATGGGACCATTTAAAATTATTAAATTTCAATACTACCATTTAATTTCACTTATATAGTTTTATTTACATTTTACAAGAACATCGATAATTATACACTAGTGAACTGGCCATGAAACCATGAAACGAACACACCTAAAACAATAAAAATAATGGAATATAATTAATGAATGAGTGGTAATATGTTAAAAAGCTATAATATAAGGTATTATAAATATTAATATAGTTATATAATGAATAAATAACATTATTTAAACCTTTATACCGTAGTTTAATGTATTTAAAACTAAAGGAAAACGTGAGGTCAAGGTTTCTTGTCACATTTTTACTTTTGTGAGATATATGTCTTTTTCACCACCTATTTATTGTGTGTGGTGTATATAATTACATTTGGTATATCATATAATGATTATCATTATATTAATGGTATTTAATGTTTTATTTTATAACTAGTAATTTTATGGGACATATGATTTGATTGATTATAAGTGGTAACATATATCTTAAATAAATTTCCATTAATTGGGTTTAACTACTACTTAATTGATTTTTTCACACAATGACTATGTGTGAAATGAATTTTTATTACATTATCTCATATTTAAACTTTTATAATGTATATATAAATTATATACACATAGGCAATTCATTTTACTAATTGTCACTTTAATGATATGATATTTTTAGGAGACTTTATTTTTTTTTAAAAAATATCATTTTAATGTTTTCCATGAAACATATTTTTTCTTCTATGATCTTGTTTTATAAAATTCTTTCCATTTTTTTATATTCACCTATTATTTTTAAAATTCATTTTAAAACATTTTTGACCTTTTCCAAAATGGAGTGAAAGGTATATTTTTTTCTAAACAAGGTTCTTTGATACTTTTCTGACAAAAAATAGAGAAGGAATGCCTTATTTTTGAAACTTATATGGAATGAGATGTTTTTAACACTATCATAGCTCTTTAATAATTTAAATATTAATTTACATGTTTATATTTTTATTTTAATAAAAAATTCATTTATAATTGTGCAGTGTTTAAAAAAAGTGATTTTCAATGTGAAAAAGGGTATTTTCCCAATTAATTTATCAATGATATTAACAAATTATTTTCATATATGTCAACATAATTTGTTTAATAGTATGATACATTTAGGATAATATATTATGAGATCATATAATGTATGTTATTAAATTTTTTATGATCAGTTTGACTGATAATGTAATATTTATTATATTACTCTAGATGGTTTGTGATTATATTTACTTATTGGGGAATTCTATTTACATTTAGTATGATAGTTTCAATAGAAATTTATATATTGATTATGTTTCACCCCTTTAATATGATGAGTTCATTGGAATTAGTATGTGATGGTAAGATCCCACTATGGCCCATTGATGCATTAGTTTGTCTCATGAGACAAATTAATTTGGTTATTGGATTATGTCTTACCCGTTCATGTATGATATCTTGGTTGAAGCCGTGATTTCATGTTTATGATTTCTATAATTATTAATTCTCTAATTATGAGATTATTTATGGATTTCTATAAGATTATTCAAATAGTATAATATCCATGGTTATTTTTTCTAGATCATGTGATTATTTATATGTCATTACTTGACCATCTTTTAATCCTATCATATTATGATCAAATTATTGATTAAATAGAATGTGTTTCAATTAATTATCTGTCCATAATATTTATTCCTTTTGTATTCATGGCTTCACTGTACTCTTACCCATACTATGTGTCAGAGCTCACCCCTTTCTTATGTTTTATTTTCCACAAGATACAAGGATGTTTTTTGTGATTGATATGTAAGGATACACTAAGGGGAATTATTATATTCTCATTAAAAATTAATTGTGTATTTTCTTTTTGAAACATGATGTGAATTTAGAGAATGTTTCTATATTTCCAATACAACTAAACTATTTGGTCCTCCAAGATGCGATTTATTTTATCTTATTCCAATGTAACAAAGTAACCACTAACTCTGAGATACATGGGTTGGGTCTTTAAAAATTAGGTCTTACACCATGATAACATCTTTAGGGTGAGATGTACAAAGTGTAAGGTCTTGGTGCTTGGACTGTTAAATGACCCAACAATACTAGGAGGCTCCTACAAATATTCCTGAGTGCACATGAGCTATTATTGGTGTAAGAAACAATGAATCATGGGGTTTACATTGATGCAAGTTTGTGATTCAAAAGAAAAATCAGCCATGTAAATTTTCATTCTACAACAAGGATGGTCAATGCGCCTTTTACGGTCTTGTAACCAGGACATCTATACAACTTAAAGTCATAAAAAATAACAAACCATTTCTATAATTTAAGAGATAAGAAATTCTAAATATTCTATAGAAACAATTAACCAATTGGGTCTTACTGGTCCAAGGATATCCCAACATAATTTGGGCATGTGTAGGGAAAGTTTAGTCCATAATCTTGGGGGTTCTTAGATTATGAGGATTTAAGATGCAAAAATCACATAAAGAAAAACCATAGACCTTGTTCAAAAAGTGGCTTCATTTATAATGTTGTCTGATTGTATGAAGGCAAATGGATTTACTACTAAGGATAAAGGTTCCACTAGTTGATGGTCCATTTTGGTTCACTCATTATACAGATCCAATTTGAGGCGTATTATTTATAGTTAATAAAAATGTGTTCATTGGAGACCAATTTTATAATTACCTACAGAAAAGAAATACTTTGAAGATTCGAGTACTCTGGGATAAGGGATATGATGTGTGTAGGGGATATGATTGAGTATGAAAGAAGTTTTTGGACTGACACTGGACAAAATGTGTGTGGTTCCATATATGGATATTGATCATATTTAAGGAAGGGGTTAATTTACTATGGCCAATATTAAAATATCATACATGATTTTTGTTTTCATGAAAGAGAGGGTGAGTTTTATTTATTTTTAAGCTAGACTTTATATAGAGGTTTGGGTGTCACTACATATCCCATCAAATAGAGAATCATTCCACATGTAGTTCTATGGAGTAATAAGAATTGATGGTGTGGTAGGAGACCAACACCAAAATAGGGGACCTCTTAGGTTAGGAACAAATTGTTAGGTAGTTTTACAACATGAATCCGAGATGTGAACCATGTAGTTTTACATTATGTGGTGAGGATGTTATCATATTGTTTAATTTATTGTCACTAGGAAATAAAGGTCATGCCTTTTAAAGCCATGTGATGAGTATTTATCTATGAAGTTTAACATCATGTTGTTAGGACATAAAGTGTATTTTAGTTTTGGGTCATATTACTAGTAGCATTAGTTTATGTTCATTGGAAAAAATTTCATGACATGTAGAAGGTAAAAACCTGACATGAAGAGGGGGGGAAATGGAGGTCAAGTGTAATTCAAATTTCCAAGGAATTTACTCCCAGTGAGGGGATGTCCAAGAGGCCAAATGTTTAGAGAATTAATAGTTGGACTATATATAGGAGGTCTAGGTGTCCATATGTATCCTATGTGGCCAGGAATCAAGAGACATGCAGTTTTATGGTATTACATGGTGAGAGACCAATGGAAAAATGAATGGTGTCCTTACTAGATAGGACCCATGGAATCATGTTCTTTGAAATCACATGAAAAAGACATGTACCATATAGTTTAACACATTGTGGAAATGACGTTGTGACTTTTTAGTTTAAAGTCTCATAGATCGTACTATGGTGTGGAGATAATGAGAAATATTAAACTGTACAAGAATTTACAAAGCAATTTATATCTATTTTAAGGCCACAATGTTGAGACTGTGTTTCTTGACAATGCAAGAAGGCCCCATATAAGATTAATAATCTCACTTGAGTCATTATTAGTGATAGAAACAAGGAATGGAGAGAGTTCCTTCATTTCATGTAAGTGAGTATGAAATAATGGTAGAGTGGGATACGATTTCACCCTAATATAAGATTTTCATCTATGCCTAGGTTGAAGAATTTATGAATAACTATGTATGTTATATAAATAAGAATCAACCAACACATAGTTATGGAATATTTCATGGTAGAGGACTGGAACCATAATAGAGACATCCTCTCTAGTGAGGGCCTAAGAAAGCACATGGTTTTATTTCATGTGATGGGGTTATATGCTATACAATTTTATGTCATGTGGGAAATAAGTTATCATATAGATTATTGTCTTATTACTAGGATGATTTGGTTTTTCGTTTTAGGTTCTCTTAATAAGGAATTAGGGACATCTATTGTTTAAGGTCACAAATCCTTGAAAAATATGGGGTGAAAAGATTTCTGTTGTAGCCAACATGTGATAAACCTACTGCAAAGGGAGGCCTCATGGGCCAAAGATTGGAAAACATGATCTTACAAAGGGATGGATTTGGGGTTGGGACTAAGAAAGAGGCCCTATGAATCTATAATTATCTCATCAAAGTGAGAATCAATCCATACATTGTTATGGATGCAACTAGAAACATAGATATGACTCTTGTGTAGAGAGAGGTAATTTTAGGTGGGTCTTCCAATGAAAAGACCCATGTTGGAGTCCTATACATAGATATTATATATACACACAGATTATATATGAGGGAGTGGAATTTTACTTACATCGTAGATGGACCTTAGAGAGTGGTCCTCTATTCACTACATATCTCATCGAAATGAGAATCAAGCCATATGTAGTTTTATGGATATATAGATTGGTGATATAGTAGAAGACTGACATAGATATTGGGGACCTCTCAGGACTGAAAAAAAGTGCCACACAATTTTATGTCATGTAATAGGGACATGAACCATGCAATTTTATGTCATGCAGTGAGGATGTTGTCATACATTTTAATGTTTTATGACTAAGATTTAAATTTCATTCCTTTAAAAGTCATTTGACATGGACTGATCCATGTATTTTAACATCACACTGTATGGAAAAATGATGTATATTAGTTTGGGGTCATATGAACAGGACCTCTGGTTCATCACATGAATTATTTCATATGAAACCTTTCGTTGGTAGGAGGTGTAGCGTGTTCCCTATACATCATGATTAAGGAGTATACTCTATTGGTATAGTCCCTTTGTATGATGGATGGTCCTTCCCATTTGGTTCATGATTTTGGGGTTTCTTTCTATGTATCATTAGAGTTTTATAAGCTAAAACCAGTTCTCCTTGAATTAATGAACGAAGATGAAATTTATTGTCGAAGGCTTGTGTTATTTGATTTTGATGAACTTCTAAGTGGGGAAAGGTATGAAACATTTTCTCATCGATTGACTCTAAATCATCCAACTGATTATATGATTGATTGTCATCTAAAATTTTTTCGTGGATAAATATCCAAAGTGAATTAAACTAAACCTTAATAAGTAGCACTGTGTCTATTCTGTAAACCAGTGAAAACAAAGTCTCCTAAGTAAGAATTTGGGTTATATTGATGTAGGACCACAAGTCATGAAGGAGATTTTTAGGACAATACATATTTTCACTATCTACCTTTTTCTAGTTAATATTTGATAGAGTTTTATTGAAAGACACTATCTGGTTATTTTCCACGCATGATAGAGTGAAGAATAGTTGGATACGATGTTGTACTTTGGTATATATTTTTTAATTATAAAGAGTAGAAGTTGGTGACATTTTCTATTAGTAACATGTGATGGACATCAAATCTAGAGATAATTTTGGACTTTAAGAAATTGATGATACTAGTGGTTATAAATTCCTTAATTGGTATTACCTTTTCCCATTTAGAGAATAACTTGGTAGTGGTAAGGATATATTTGAACTACTTGTCCATGGATGAAGTTTATAGTCATACAACATCCATTCACTATATGGTGAATAACAAGGAGTATTTATCTATGAGTAGAAACAATGGGGGTTAATGGTTGAATTAGGCATTCACTTTTTTGGAATGACCCTTTTTGAGTAATTTTGAGAAATCTTACGTCATCGAAGGCTAAAAATACCCAAGCCTCTTGATTTTGTGAGAAATCATGGTTCATGACTGATGGTAACTACAAGATCCTACAAGAACATCCCTCATGGTGGTAGTCATATCCTCTCTTCCAATGAATCTATTGATAAATCCATCGAATATTTACTTATAAAGAACCTTATGATTACTCGAGCTACCATAGAGAGTGAAATTGGCTAACCATCATCAGATATATTCTTTTATATATCTTTATGATGTAAGGGTCATATTTTGGAGGTATTCTAGGATGGGAATCATCCAAAAATATTTAGAATTATCTACTTCAGTGGCAGATGCAACCATGTTGATCTCTTCTATAAAAATCTGAAAAAAAGATGATAAAATTCCGGGATGGGTGATTTTGATGCCTCTTTCATCTTGATCTAGATCCTCTAGCTCCATAGAAATATTAGCTAATGAATTTTCCAAATACCTTTTTGAATTTAGGATAAAATTTAGTGTTGGATTAAAGGGGATTTCTTCCATCAACCCACAAACATAATTAAGCATGTGTGTTAACTCTTCTTTTACAATAGAATAATCATTATTGATCGACATAATCATCTAATTGGAGTCACCATTGATTCATAGGTGAGTCACTAGTATTTGAAAATCCAATTCCATGCCTACAATGAGGTATTGGTATTCATCCTTGTTGTTAGTGTAGCCTACTAATAGTAGGAAGGAGTAGGGTATAATAGCCTTTTCTAGAGATATGAGAATAAATCCCAACCTAACATTTTGAGCTTGGGGTCTTCCATCATCTTTCTTGTTTGGATTCTAGATTCACTATCAAATTACATTTCCCACATTTTGGTAGAGTCTTGGATAGATAATATCCCATCATTTGATAGTTTGGTACTCATCGATTCTTCTTCTGTAGAGGAATTGTTTTCCTTGGAATTTTCTATGGCATGAACTTTTATCACCTTCTTTGGTATGAACCATATATTGAACTATTGTATAATAACAACACATTGTGATAAAACATATGGGAAGCATTGTGTGATAGAGGATACATTTGAGCGGGCCATTTTAAGAGATCAAATGGACCTCATGGTTCTACAAATACTGCCTTAGTTTTTAAATTGAAAAACACAGTACCAAACTGTTCTTCAGGATATATGAATACGATGTCTTAGTGTTGACCATGGTATAACTAAGATAATAAAGTATGTTTTCACTAACAACATCATTTTCTCATATGAGGAAATACCCCATTGACTCTTCCAAATATGTTACATATAAGATGAGATCCTTTCTTCAATTGGGGGAATAAACACCATGGGATGAGGAGAAATTTCCTAAGGCTGGAGAATGATTCTTGGTAGTCATCAGTCCAATGAAATTTGATGCCTTTATTTATCTACCTGGTGAAGGAAAAATACATTCCAGTGAGGTTTTCTTTGAATCATCAAATGTAGGAAAAGTTTCCTTATAGTCCTATAAACTCTTTTAGGTTTCATGGGGGTAAAATTCCAATAAATTCCTTAGGTTTTTTTGGGGTTGAATTCAATTCTACAATTCAATACTAAGAAGATGATAAATTTTACTGAGGTAAAACTAAATGTGAATTTTAGGGGTTCTTTTTCAGGCTGGGTTTTCACAGCTTGTCAGGAATTGTTTCGAAATTGGAAAGGTGATAATTTTTTTGATTATAAATTAAAATCATTAACTCAACAAATGAAAGAAATTCATAGGATGTTTTTGAAGATGTGATGCATGGAACGTTGATATGTTTTGAGAATATTATTTAAACCAAATGGTATAAACTGATAGTAGAATATTCTTTGGGATCCCAGTTTTATACATATTATAAGTCTATTCAGATTTAGTTATATACTAAATAGTCATATGTGAAAAAGAGTGCTTTATATCCAACTTTTACATCAATCAAAAGTTTTATAATTGGAACTAGGGAGTAATATTTTCGATAGTTTCAATTATGATCTCAAAAGTAGATGAAAACTCTTATTTTCCCATTTATATTCTTCACTGGGACTATATTGGAGGTCCACATCATGTAAAAAAATCCAGAATGAACATGGATTTTAAAATTATTCCAATTTTAACATTGAAATTGGAGGAACGAGTTACATGTGTCCTTCTATCTACCTTCTTGTAACCATAGTGATCTCCTAGCAATCCTAACAGATGGGTATCTATATTGGGATTTCATTATAGTTATACAAAAATATTTCTCGATGCTGCTTCATAAAAGAGGATTATATTTCTTAATCCTTAATGGGTATAGATGTTCTAATCAACATTAGTCATGGATCCTCCTATATGCCCAGATTTATCTATAGGAGTTCATCGACAGTGGTGGAGACTCCATCTTCAAATGTTGGTAGAGAATCTATAAGGATGTCTTATTACACTTTATATTCATCCCTCCATTCCTTTGTGTCTATGATGGGATGGATAGGAGAAAAATGAGAGTCATTAAAGTTAGGTGGGAGGTCAAAATCTTGAGAGCCGACTTCACATGATGATATACACTACTGCAAATATGGCCTTTATCGGCGCTAGAAAAGGTCATTAACAGTACTAGAAAAGTGATGTTAATTGAGGTGAAGATAGGGGGCCCCTTTTAACATTGCTTAGAAAGTCACTGATAAAAGGGGTCTTTTCTCAGGGATAAAAAATCACTGATAAAATGGTCCTTTATCAGCACGTTTTTGAGCTGATAAAAGTTAAAAAAACATTAAAAAAACATATTTCTGCTATTCTAGGAGGGGCTTCAACAGTGCTTGAAGACCCCCTTCAACAACGCCCCACCTCCCACCACAAACCACATGCCCCATCCACCCCTAGACTTTAACTGCTCCTCCACCCCCTTTAACATCACTAGTCATTATTCCCCACCTGCACACATGACCTGCTTTTCCCAGGATTGGAACTTGGGACCAGTTGCCTATGCACCTAAGCCTTTACCACTCCACCATATTGTTTTTCTCTTTATTTATTAATATATCTATTTATTTATATTTATATTTAGTTATATTTACTCGTATATTAATATATATAAATATATATATTAACCTACATATATTTATATTAATATATATCTATATTTAGTTATATTAATATATATATATATATTTAGTTATACTAATATATTTATTTATTTATATTAATATATATATATTGGTATATTAATATATATAGTTATATTTATATATTAATATATTTATTTGTATATTAATAAATATTTATAAGATCCGTTTTAAATACATTTAAAAAATATGATTTTTGTGTGTGTTTATAAAAAAACAAATATATATGTACAACACACACACATATTATATGTGTATTTGTAAGTATAATTATGCATATTTATAAATATTTACAAATATTATATATTAATATGTGTATACATATTTTTAGAATATATAGATAATATATATATGTTTGTCAATAGAGACACACATAAATATACACACTCACACACACATACACATCATATATGTATATAAATATAAATATTTTTGATTTTAAATAAAATGGATATTATTTTTTTATTTAGATAATCCTTATATATTGAGAAATATACTTTATATGTAAATATGATTGATTAATTATTATAAAGTTATATTTTTATGGGTGAATATATATATATATATATATATATATATATATATATATATTGTTATATAACTGATTATAAGTAACATTACATTGTGAAAAAAATTCAAATCCATATAATCAATATAAATGTAACCCCTTGGAATAAATTCAGTCCCTAGTGAAAAAGGTCAAAAAGACCCCCTAAAACGAGGTTGAAATTCCATCGAATGTTAAAACATTTGGGCATCGGAACAAAAAAATCAATTTTAGAGGCATTCTAGGCCTTTTTCAGCATTGAAAAGTGGGACAGAAGGATCCCTTGGTTCACAGTGCGTAGAGTTCATCATAGGATTCAATTTGATATGCTGTAGAGCTCAAACGAACACATAGATCAAAAGCTATGGCCATTTGAAGTTTGAGTTATGATTTAAACTTATTTTAGAACTTTTATTATTTTTTAGATTTTTTGGGTATTCAAATTGTTATTAAATGATTATTAGTTGATGATAATTGGAAAATTATTAATTAATAATTTTTAAGACGTTTTTAAGCAATTTTCACTATATATCTTATATATTAATTGAGAATGTTTATTTATACTTATATAAAACATAATTAAAAAATATATATTATATTTATAAAATATAAACATACATATATATCATTATATTATTTTTTATGAAATATAATTATTTTTTAAAATATAAAATTTATCAATTCTAGGAAAAAGAACTAATAAATCCACCCATTTATCAGTGATACTAAAAAAAGCATAGATAGAGGGGGCCCCTTTAGCGGTGCTAAAAAAAGCACCGATAATGGGGGTGCCTTTATCTGTGCTAAAAAAGTAGTGATAAAGGTTCACTTTTAACATTGTTTTTTTAGCGCTGATAATGGAACCATGTTTATTAGTGATTTTTTAGCACTATTAAAGGGTGGCGCTATGCAATCCCGATTTTGTGGTAGTGATATTAAATTCCTCAAATTTAGATGAAAAAGTGGAAACCTGCTGACATTTTGGTGATAAAGTCAATGTATTTTATTTCAATTCATCACCAAAAATATGGAAATAAAATACTTCAAAATCACTGTTAGATTTAACTTATGTGGATAAAATCATAAATAAGAGTGATTACATATTTGAATCTGAGCTTATTTCCTCAACCCAATTGATGAGAGGATCATATTTTTCACCAGGGTCTTTGAATGGGGTTTCTTAGGTTATTTCCAAACCATTTTGAGGAGTATCCTGGGATACATTATCATTTATGGGTTGGTTCCCCTCTCTTCATTAGAATCCTACATCAATATATTTATATTCAAAATATTCAAAAGGAGTCTTATTTCTATGTAAAATCCTTGTATTCCCATTTCTATTGTATTCGTGACATTGATATTATAATGAATGGATCCTCATGTACTAGGGTAGATAAGGCCTTCCTGGAACGCCATTGAAAGCTGTATATTTATGGATGACCAATAGCACATTTTCAAACACCATATCTTCAAACTAATATATAAGCTTAATGGGACATAGGGTTTTCAATTGGCTTTTATCATACCCTTGAAGAATTAGAGTAGAAGGTGATAGATAAGCTTTACTGTATACTAATTGATGGAGTGTTTTAAATAGAACGAGGTTGACCCCACGAGACATTTTCAATGAAATAATTATAGATATCAAGGTCATCTAATTAACTAGATACATACAAGTGTTTGATATGTCTGTATATAATAGTATCTCAATCTTATTCAATGAAATTTATAGTCACATGACATTCTATAGGGTGATTCATTACATGATATACCTCATAGGATGTAACATCATCTTAAAACTCTCTAGGGATCATTATAGCCTATAAAAGTGCTTATAATAGATAGTTTAATATATTTATAGAATCCAAAATTTAATTTTTCATTGGAACAATGGAATAATGATTCATTGTTTCATATTTTTTAGTTAAATACCTACATCTTTAAATGGGGATCTACTCCCTAGTAGGAACTATAGAGACTAATACCCCTATGGTAGATGAGTTGGGTGGTTTCATAGATGTTGAATGTATATTTTCTAATGGACTGGGCCATTTCATCCAACCTACCTGTCATGGCTGATGAGACAACTGCACCCCTTCAAGTTTATCTAATAGAATTATAAGTTAAATAATTCCCTTTATGATGGTGGGTATGTTTCCCTTCTCTTCTTATTCTCAATGAAGGGATCTTCTATGAGCCTTGATAGTATAAACATCATTGGTGGGGGTTTGGAAGGGCAATTGGTTTGGACCACGAGTACATCTCCCCTTTCATAATTGGCCTTTTTAAGCCTATCCCTATGTTTTCCCAATTTGGAATCAGTAAATTGGGTTTTTAAAAGCACTCATCATAAAAAATAGACCCATTAAGAGAAAGACATTAAGGGTACCAAATCTTAATTCTAAAATGGATGAGGAGTCTATCTAGTTGGATGATTCCCATTGCACAATTTGGTGGGGTGGAACCGACTGTAATGTTTGGTGGGGTGGTTCCCATTTTCTTAAGACTAAAGGTATGAATTCTGAGAGATTCTAGAAAAAAATTTTATTTAGTAAAATTTTATCTTCTTGGGTTTGTTTTCTTCTCTTTTGGACATGTCATTTCTTATAGGACTAGACTTTGGATGGTTGTGTCATTAATAGAGTCAGATGTGTCATAGAAGAAGCTATTGGAGGAATAAATGGTTTTCATAACAATGCTTAGAGTATAGAATGAGTTTAATTAATTCTTTTTCTAGTCATCCAATCCCTGAAATTTTGTGAATTCTTGCTAGAAACATTCTTCTATCCTCCTTCTTCCTCTAGAGTGGTGTAAAAAACATACACTACCTACTCAAGTGTCTTTCTCACGTTAACCTACCCAGAATAAACCATATTTTTTGGTATTTATAAAAAAAATATATTTTTAACCCACATTCTGTAAAAGGATAATTAATCTGGGTGATCGTCAAGGCTAACTTTCTCGGTTCTCCTGGATTTGACAACTTCAGGAAGTCATTTTACATGGATGATAAACAGTAATTAGAAATTTGATAAAATAAGAAGGAATAGAATTTATTCCCATGTTTCTCAAAATATGAAAATTTAAGTGCAATTATATAATCCTGATGGGGATACTATTGCTGACACTTTTGTTCTGGTGGAGGTATCATGTAAGGAGGAGTGAGATTTAGATTTGGAATTGGCGTAGAGTTCAGTTTAAAAAATAACCAATATAGTTTCCACTATACACATCCTCTTCACTTGAGACACTGAAACCTGATAAAATTTATATGTGGCTTGAAAAACAGAATATCCCAACCTTTTTGAAATTGTAGAAATATCCTGAAATCCACCAAGATACTTTACATAGGTAAGTAGTGTTCATTTTTCATTAGGAATATCATCAATGAAAAGACCTAAAAATCATCTTAATGAATGTTTATGTTCAGGAAATAAGTCAAACTCTTCCACCTATAAATCAATTCTAAAACCCTATCATTTTCTTATTACATAAATTTTGAGAGATTAATTATTATTTTCTTATACAATGTAGAGAAAAATTGGTTGATTAATTTTAAGCAATGATATTCCCATCCCTTGATTAATCAGGATGGTAAACTAGTATACCATGTGATGGATGGTCACAATAAATTCTATATGAAACAGTTGATCTTAGAGACCTCTTTATTCTCAAGGGTCCCCATCATGGGGTCGCATCGAGAACTAAAGTGTAAAAGATGATATTACAGATCCAATTAGCCATCGAATTTTTGGAATATAGGATTCCCACATTTGGGAATGGGAAGAATCAAATCCACCCATTCAGGGTAAGGCTTCCTCTATTGTGGTACTAGTGAGAATCATCTATCTATAGATTCTAATTGAGCCACTGGTGACTCAATAGCGTCTATGATATAGGGAGAAACAATTGCGAAGCTAGGATAACGAATAAGGGGAAGAATAAATTAGGCCAATTATAGAAGCTCTACATGTACTTATAGTGGGTAACCTACATGGGATATCTTGTGAGGATGCCTCCTACATTGCTCCAGTCTTATACCCAATGGAAGGAACTATTGACATATTGCTTTTATGACGTTAAAATATATTTGTTGGGGATAACCCATGTTGATTGGATATTCTAACTTCATTTCAATTTTCAAGATGAACCATCTTTGTTGAGTTATGTCAGTTGTGATTACAAGAGGAGGATCTTCTTATAGAACACACCCTGTAAGGATATTTCCTCATGTAGTTCTATATTTAGTTTTCCTAAATCCTTAATTTCTTCATCATAGTGATAAAATATTTCCTCAAGCATGAGAGGTTTAACATATTCAGGATTTGATAGAGATATGGATGAACCTTAACCCTTTTCCATAAAAGATGCTCAGAGAGGAGCTGGTAATGGGAAAATTTAAGAAATGAAAAAAATTCATAACAAGAATCTAGTTTTAGGTGTTTATGGATTATTCAATCATTTTTGTGTGTAATATATTACAAACATTAACCTACTACTCTATTTCCATTTCATTGGCCTCATGTTTTGTAGCATCAGAAATAACTGTGCTAAAGAAATATATTGATTCTAATTGTATCACGTTAGTTTCATAAACCTCTAAATAGTGGGAGAACTGGTTACAATGAGAGTGTGTACATGAAGAGATTTGATTTATAGGATTATTTATTCCCTTTAATGTCATTGTTTTGTGATTGTCATGGGGCCTCATAATATTCTTCAAGGATTCATTCAGATTCATCTGGTGAAGGGTGACCAGAAGGGAATCATAGGATAATATTTTTGTTCATATCACTAAGGAAAAAACTATATCATAAGGCATGATGAAATGGGGAGATTCATTTTATGGGAATCCTAATAACTATAAAAAGGATGACTTTTTCTAGGGTGTAGGTTTAGGTAAAAATGCCACAGTACTTATGGGTTGAGGCTAATTTTGTTCCATTTTCACAAAAATTTGATCTTGGATTTTTGGAATTGAACATTGTGTTAAAAATTACCCCAAACCTATAGGATGGGGTTTCTTCTATATTTCTATAGCTTAAACTATTTTGGATTGTCTCTTGATTTTATGGAGAATTGTTTGAACATGGGTCAGGTGTATTGTATAATTTTCAACTGAGATATATGCTTCAAAATATATTTTCACTACCTGATGATTGAATTCCCTTAAGATAGTGGCACACTTAATATTTTTAGATGCTTGATGAAAGATCCTTTTGATGGATCGATTTATTCTAGCCCGATGTCTTTGAGAGTCATTTAGTGCTATTTTTTGTTAACCAAACAATCCATTATTATTATATTATATTTTTCATTGTATTTCTAAGGAAATAATGTTACATGATGTCACTTTGCGAATGTTTTATTGATTGGGGAACAAGGTGAAATGAAATTACCTATGTTATCTCCATCCTCAGATATTAACACTAGATGGGGCATCAATGATCAGTCGAAAAAACTATATTAATGCCTTGAGATATTCACACCAAAGGGATCCTTACTGTTTTCCCAATCTCAAGTGCAGCATGGCTAGAAGGGGTTCGAAATCAACTTTACAACACATCTATTTTCTTACCTTGACATGACTTAGCTATTCTTAAAAAGGAAAGACCTTTTTTATAAATGAATATTAGTACATATATTTAGGCGTATTTCATGCACTAAATCTTCTAATAAGACATTTAGAATGATATATTAGGGAGTGGCTAATGGATAGAAAATTAATGGTATATTTTCTTTAGCCAACTGTATCCTCATGAGAAATACATATTCTTCATCCTTTTCAAGTGGTTCCTCAACCTATTCTAACCAAATAAGATGTATCCCCATTACATTGTTATAAAAAGTAGGGTCATTAGGGATTTAATCTATCATATTTGATGTTAAGTAATCCATTGGTGGTTTTGAGAGTGACCATTCCCTTTATATGTATTTTGGTTGAGAAAGAATAATAATTTTCAATGATGAGTTATCAGGAATATATATCCTCATTTTATCAAGTGTATCGGGATATTAGGGATTCCTCATAGTTGATTTTTCAGGGGGAGGAACTTCAAGAAGAAATTAAGAGTCACTGTGTGGAGGACATTCATATATAATATCATCATATTGAGGATTACCATCATTCATTGACATCCAAATACAAGGAGATTTTATATAGTTTATGCCAGGAAGTGAAAATTTAGGAAGATGATAGAAAGGGGTGGTCCTTCTATCTGTTTGATTTTCTGTCCATGAGAAGGGTCTCAACGGCACAAATCAGAAGATGGGATTTTTTTGATCAATCAGATTGTGGAAAAAAATTAATCCTTCATGGTAAGATGTACGAGGAGGACCACCAGATCATCTATAAAGAAGTTACAGGGACAAACTTCAAAGTTGAAGATAATATATGCATAATTTTTTAGTGGATGAGAAGGATCTTGATCTGTCATAGATAAACATATGATGGCATTAAGAACACCATCATTTGGAAAATCAAGATCATAGTGAGCCTTATTTTTGGATTCTCCCTTATGGGTGACTGATACCACCTAATTTGGATAATAGATTAACTATATGGTGTTTTTTAGTATATTTTATTTTATTTCTAGAATTTTCTATCATATTTTTATAATTTTTTCCGGGATATATTATTTAACTAGAGTGGCCACTAGGATTGATTGATGACCTCCAATTGGAATGGGGATATAGGCCCGATCTGGTTTTCCATTTATGATTATTTTTTGTTATCAATCTCTGGGATGAGAGTAGGGATATTTGTATACTATTGAGTGATCATTTTTTTATGTTGATGAGTCACCCCAATGCGGGGTAGGGGTTGTGTTCCCACCCTTTAACCACTAACACTACCTTCATTATATCTTGGTATGTTTATAGGATGTGGAAATGGATTTTTTTCCCTTTCATCATTTTCAAGATATGTTTGTTAAATTTAGTGGATAGAATAGGGATATAATCCCATTACATGGTTGCATTAGGGATGTAGGCCAGATCTTTTCTTCCATTTCCTATCAATATACACCAAAACCCTTTTTTTACAGGGGTAGAGACATGGGTCTACCACCAATTGCTTTATAGGATTCTATAAGTAGATTCTCCAACTGCTAGAAAACTAGGATAAAGGACTTGGTGGATATGGACATGTGTATTCTCCTAATTTCATTTTCCCACATTATTTGAATTTAGGGATTCTCCTAAGTGAATAGAGGTGGGGAACTATTCCATATTTCAGGAATTCTTTCCTTGGTAGGTTATCCTAAGTGTTTGGGTCTGAGTGTCCTTGGATGGACTCCCAATGGTAGCAACCTATTCATGATTATGGTTTGATACCTTATGATGTTGGTGGATAAGGATTATAGAATGATCCATTATTAGGACCCTATGTTGTTGGAATAAGGTTGTTGGTGGCCTCTTGATTCACCTCCCTAAGATAAGGGATGAACTTGTTGATATAATTTGGGGATATACTGCTGAAATAGTTTGAGATAACAATGGGTATCTTATGTTTCTTTTAATCCAACCAGTGTTGGCTAGATGGTTGGTAGAGATTCATTCCATGGAGGTTTTTTCATGAAACCTCTAGGATTGGTACAATTATATTAGAGTGGTACTCCTAAACTATAGGATCTGAAATCTTGAATTAAATATGGAGGGTTGGTGATAATATTCTATAATTTAATAAGGATCTTGATTGTGTGGTAGTAAATGTATTAGTCTAGGATATATGGTTGGATTCCATTTATATTGAATAAATTTCTGATGTTAGTGTTTGAATATAGAAAATAAATAAATAAAGAAAAACTAACCAAATCAATATTTCAATAAACTAGCACATGCATTATAGATTGTTTTTAATCCATGTTTGGATTAGTTCCATTTTTTGAGAGCATGAAAGGGTCCTAGAATGTGGTAAACAAAGTTATTTTGGTTAAGGATTTATGAAAAGTTCACATTTTTTTATTCACAATGGTGATAACAAAATATCAAGACATGCATACAAATACATTCTTTCATAACTTCAAGGTATATGTTAGGTTAACAATTTTTATTTCACATAGAATATCATGTGGGGTTTGGATATAATTTTTTGGTGGTGGTGGCATGATCCGTCACATTTTATTTCCATGTCCATCCTATGCTATTTCAAAAGGGGTTCATTTATGGAACTAAAATCACCAAACAATTCTCTTATTCAAGATTTTGCAAGAAATTATATCCTAAGGTGGGTTTTATTTGGTAAATGTTCCAAAAACCCTAAGGGACTCACATTGGTTGGGATGATGTGAGGTCAGGCTCATTTCATCTTTTGGGGGGGAATTCTTTCCTACTCTGTAACTTTCTTATAGATTTAATACATATCCGTGAATCCTTTAGTAAATAAAAAATATATAACGGGACCCCCTTATATTAACAATAAAATGTTATAATGTATTGGAATTAGAATCATATATATGTATATAAGGTTATTCTTTGTTGGAACATATTTATGTATCCACAGTTCAATATTTATGACACTATTTTTATACAGATTAGAGATTCTTATGTCATTTTCTATCATGACACTAGATTCAAGCCACATACTAGGAGCTCTAGAATTTATCATCATCTAGAAAGATGAGATTTGTTTTGATGTCTGTATTGGGCCCATGAGAAGGGATTCCTATGTATACTTTTGAAAGGAATAATAACCCATGTAGTTTTGTGTCACTTAATAGGATACATCACACCTTTTTAGGGTTGTTTCATGAGAATGATCGCACACAATTTATCGTCATTTTTCAAGGACATCTATAAAAAATATTCCTAGTAAATGTTGGTGTGGGACTTAGGTTGAAGTAGTCCAAGGGTCCAAGAAGGGATGTGACCATCCAAGTTGGATGTGGCCCTACTAGAAATATATTCCATAGAAGATTAGGGGAGTTTGGGGTGTTGGTTTTGAACCTCAGGGGGAATACTACATATCCCATTTAGACATGAATCAAAGGCCATGTAGTTTTGATTGACTATGGATTAAACCTACAGAGTAGGCCCACTTGGTTTCTTCATCAGAAATTTTTCCCTTTGAAGGTTTATCTTGTGAGGAATATGACCCTCTGAGTGGATGATATCATGGTTTTGAGGGGCTCACACCATGTATCTTGGAGGCCCATTTTATGAATATATTATCATGATGGTGATATGATCACCAGTAACCTCTATGCCAATGTGATTCATGATTAGTGTGAGAAACAAGAGGAAGCAGAAGATAAACAAATCCTCATAGTCTCCTTCATCCATTGGTGGATGTGAGAAATGATATATATGTAAGGGGAATTACCTATAAGAAAAACTAAGGGATTACATTGGGGGGGGGGTGGATAAACTTTTGAATATTCTCATTTCTCTACTCTTAAATTTTTGATAGGTGTAAGATATGAATTGGATGGGTCTATGGGTAATAGATTATGTAACCTAGCCCAAGAATCCATCTACCACCATCCCTATGTTTGGGATCCTTGTTAATATTGGAATGTATTATTTAATTAATTCTAGGGACACTACCTATTAAATAGGCTAATTACATGACATAAATTACCACAAGAATGCATGATTGAGATGGCATGCTGGTATAACCTAGGTTTAGATCAGGCATGTACGAAGGCTATGTAGGAGGTTTTGGCTTGGCCCTCCCTGGATTATGGAATCAATGAATGAGGGGCCCTACCATTGGGGATATGAAGTAGAAATCAATTTATAGATCACATAGGGTGTCCCTAGGTTATCTAGTTGTGAGTGTACTAGTTAAGGATTAGGTGACCCAGAGGGACTATACCCAAATAGAGCCTAGGAAAGCTATCTCATATAGAACCCTCACATGAGTTTGGCCTATATGAGCTTCTTGGGGAATATATGGGGTCTCAACGAGATCTATTTGGGTGAGTTATTTGAATCCCTTTTCTCTTATACTACATGAGGTATTTTACAAGAAGTATTTTCATCCCCATTTAATAAGGGAGTGTCAAAAGGAAAAAAATAAAAGGGTCGATATCCCCATCATGTTATGTGATTTCATAGTTGACAAGAAAGAAAATTATTACAATTCTATTCAAGGTATAATAAGGTGAGTTGTTTTGTATACAAAAAATATTCCATAGTTTATGATTTGAGGGTGGGTTTGGAGGTGATCATTGAGAATGGTAGCTATTGAATTGAGGATCCGTTAAACCTCCAGCTAAAATGACACGAGGGCACTCTTTGGAAATGTTTGACTAATAAGACCTGAGTATCAGGGCATGGACAATGCATGATGTGAGGCCTCTATGAGGTGATAATGAAATGGACATGGTTTTACACAGTTGTGGGTGTGTGAGGCGATTATATCATTATATTATGGAGATATAACCCTTTAAGGATAAGGCATTGTGGTGTTGGGTGATGGGGTTTGGAACATTTTTTTGGAGTTGTTAGATTGGCATGATTGTTAAGGATCCTGAGTAGTGACCAGTTGTGATGCATTTTGTGCCTCAAATTTCTTCATTTGTAAATATTTATAGATGAGGTTATGGTATTATGGAGTTTGAAATCCATGTGATGATAAAAGGGGTGTATACCTTGAGTTTAAATCTGGTAGGGTTTGGAAATTTAAACCTGCTTCAGAAGTGTTATTGGTGCTCATGAGTGTTATAATTACGCTAAAATTCAGTTGAGTTTAAGATTTTAGATAAAAGGTGGTGGAAATTCCTTAGTTAATTTAGGTATTGATATATAGGTGAATATAATATTAATGATTTAGTGGTTAGAAATGGTTCATGTGTGTGAATAGATGATCTGTATCAATAAATTAGAAATTCCCATGTGTTAATCTCTCAGGTGTGAGCTGTTGATGGTGACTAATGGTGTGATTCCTAGGACATAAAGTAGGATTTTATTGGGAGATAGTGTGGTCATATGGTGATTTATGGAGGAAACAATGATTTTTGGCGTTGTTTTTTATGCTCTATGATTTTTGGTGTGATTCATGGGGTGAATCCTATGAAAAATCATAGTGAATGTGTCAAGTTAGAGGTAGATGTTTCTTTTGAATAGGGTCTAGTATTTATTATAAAATTTAGGTCTTATGAAAAAATTAATTTATCTAGAATGGGGATTGAGTGTCAGATTCATGTGCTAGGGGTGATGGTTTGAGGATTTCAACAGAGTTCTATAAAGACACTTCTCGAGAGAAAGAATTACTTATAGGGGGATTTTTTAACACCCCTACAATTTATATGTGTGTTATGGGTTATAATTTCTCAAATCGAATTTATTTTTTAATTTTTACCCATAGGATGGGTTGAAAGTGGTTTAGCATTTGAGTTTTGGAGGAAGACCTAGGGATGCAATTGAAAAGGTTCACAATGTGAACCTATGTGTCACACCATGATCCATGTTGGAAAAACATAAAGGGGTTATTCTTCAACACATTCAGGGTGTAAAAAAGTGGTTCAAACTATGAATTTCTCCTTGTTTGTGATTTAGGAAATTTAAAAAAAATACACACATGAAACCCTTTCATTTCCCACCATTGATCTCCCATCATGTTTTTGGGTAAAAATGAAGGGTTTTGGATTTCGGGAGCTCCTTTGACCTCATTTCTTTCCAGCTCAAAGTACTGTTTGATCCTATGGAATATTTTTGGTAATTCTATCCATGTATGTTACATTTAATCCTTATTTCGTAATTTTTTTGGGTTTCCATCACATAAACTCTAATATGTCCATTTTAAAGATGATTTCATGGATTCAGTTTTTAGGGATTGAATAGGGTGGAAATTCTTGAGGGGTCAAAATTAACATGATTAAGGTAAGAATTCATTACTATTATAAATCAATTTAATGGAATTTTATGAATTTATTTCATTGTGAATTCATATTCAAAATTATGATACATTTTCTTTTATAAATAAAGTGATTGAGTGAGGTCTATATCAATATAGTTGGTCCCTTAGAGGGGGAGTTCATGTTGTGTTCCATGAAATTAACAAACATCATAATTTTACCATGGATAAGGGTATACTTGTATGTAATGGTAATTGGGATTAGAATGTACTATTCCGCCTCAAGTGTGGCCTGAATGGCCTTTTTTTGAGGATTTCTTTATTTAGATAATAAAGCATGGTAGTTATGGGTGATATGGATGAGCATGGAATGACTATATGGGATAGTTATGAGTTAGATGATTATATATGATATAGTGATTTAGGATAACCATGAGTGATATGGTTAATCCTATTATAGTGATAGAGGTTGGTCCTGAGGGATTCAGTCAAGTTTAGGATGAATATGTGCTCTTCATGAGTGATATGACTTACCCTACATCTGATTTGAATAATTCCATGAGTAAGATGGTTGGATCCATTTGCAATGAAGATGATAACCATGAGAAATATAGTTTGGAAAGGATTTGGTTTTGTGATTTCCCTTATTTGAGAAAAGTGAGACTTGTTCTAGATTTTTGGAAACAATATATGAACATTACTTCTGAAAATGAGTTGACGCAGGTAGGGCTAGGGTTTGGGTCTTCCATGTTAGCACATAATGACCCGACAAGTTATGTGTTTATTTATGAATTTATATTTTGTTACAACATGAAATTTTATGTGATTTCATCACTTTTATTAAGGATGTATTGATGGTGTTTTAATGGGTTTATACTCATACACTGTATGGGAATCTTGGTACACGTGTAGACTTTACAATCACGAATCTAGATAAGGGATGGGGCCTTTCTTAGGAGAGTTTAGTAGGAGGAGTAGTTTAGTTGAGGAATTTATATGATATACGTCAAGGTATATTTATAGGGATACCAATTTTATTATTATTTTTTATTTTTCTTATTGAATTTTGAGATCTACTGCATGTGAGGATCACTTTTAACTTGATGTACCTGATTCTGTATGATATCTGTTATATAATTTTATGATGATGTTGATTCTTCCAATTTTTATTGATTCTATTTATTATTTATTTCTTTTAATTATGTGTTTCATTTGATATAAATCTATTAACAAGGGAATAGTAACCCCACAATGATGCTTAGAACCACATGAATATTAGATAACCTATTACATATGGAGAGGATTACGTGAGGCTATGTGACCCCACAACTTGGTCCGGGTAATTTGGGTTAGGGCATTACCACTAGGATACCAAATCAATATCCAAACACACATTTGTAAATTTTTCATGAAATTTTTGTTACTTTCTAATTAAATGGAGTTTCCAATGATATGTTAATAAAATGGTTATTCAAATTTTCACTATGATTCAAATTCAAATAATAGATTAAAATCTTATAACTACTTTACATTATACCATGGGATGAGATGAAAATAAGTTTATTAACAAGATTATTTCACCTTATAAAACTATGAATATACTATTAAATTTTATAAATTTGAAACAATATAAACTAGTGTAAATTTATACTATATGGGATAAGTTCAAGTGTATGTCAATTAAGTGTGCCGATAATGGTTCAGAGATGTGGTTAATTATAAAATATTTTTTTATTTTTTTATCTCAAAGTGATTGGTTAATCGGTGATACTGCCACTGGTGATTAGTTGATAAAGCATATACTGATAGAATGTTATTATTTTTTAGATGATATATAAATAAACAAATGTCAATGGAAAACTATGGAATAAAACAACAAAAAGAATCTCATATGGTGAACAAAAATAGAGAAAAACATCATATTAAAACTATAATTCTTATGGATATGTTTATCTGGAAACAAATACCTGGTGAGTACATCAATGTTTTAAAAAATAATAATTTTAATCATAATTTTTTTATGGAAGGAAATTTAATGAAAATATAGGATTTTAACTAGAAGGAGGAGGATCAGGATTCCAATAACAATAGAAATTACAATCAATTCAAATGGAAATACGTTTTTGGATTAAACATTAAAAACATATATAAGAATCACTAATTATACCATTAAGGAGTTATGACAAGATTATAAAGATAAAAGATCATCCATGAGAAGAATTTAATTTAATGTTCGTAAATTTATAGAATAACTCAAGGAGAATAAAAAATGACTACTTCCATGTGACACATAGATCAAACCCAGTACAGATATAAAGGATATGACCTTAATGGGTTGAATAATTATAAAATAAAGCAATGAAACAAGAATAATACCAAAATATAGTAAAGTATAAAAAGAGTGTAAGGATAAGGAAAAAAATAAAGATAAAGTAAAGAGATATTGAGAATGAAGTCAGAAAATAAGATACATTAATATATTGACCACCATAATAATTCACAATATGATGAAGTAAGATAAAATTGATGAATTAAGGAGTAAGTTTATCGAAATTTTTATTAAATTACATATTAACATTCACTTCAGTTTTTTCTTTAAATAATACCCACCCATATATGAGAATTTTAGGAAGGAGTTGTTTTTAAATAAGATATGAGTTTGGAGAAGGGAATAATACTACTGATAAAATAGTGTTCAGATATAGTGTTGAGGAGTCTACCAAATAATCAATAAGATCTATTTATTTTTTCAATTCCAATTAACATTGGATGTTATAGGTTTGTAAGAGCTTTGGACAATTTTGGTGTAATTTTGAATATCATTTTATACTCAAAATTTATATTTTTAGGATTAGAGGAGGGGAATTACATATAGGCATCTCTTCAATTTACAGATAAAACAATGATATTTCATGGGTTTTAATGGGAGATTTTTGGGTTAAAGTGGATAAATTTTTATTTCTAGTATATTTTCATTTTCTATCGATGGATGAAGTGAGAACAGTCCTCATACATAGAAGGATATTTTTATAAATTATAAGTACCTTAATTGATGTTTAAAATTTGTAATTATCATTAAGAGTCTGTAGGGATAATGTCAAGAACAATATTCTTTGAGTGATGAAATATTTTGATGAATTAGATTACTTTTTTTGTGATGATAACAATTTAAGAGTTGAGGGTTTTGTCGTTATTGATGATAGTAATGAAGGATCTACCTTGAAAATTAAATATATAAGATAAATTAATGAAATTAAAGAGAAAAGATATCCAATTGATAGAATTATTGATGCAATATTATTTTAAACAAGTTTTATAAACCCTTTTTATGTCATTTTTGGTGTTTTGTATTGAAATAGTGTTTAAATTGTATATTTTCATGTGGTTTTTTAATTTATATCTTTATATATTACTTTTAATTATTGTAAAAAGATGTTTTTTTGTTTTAATTTTTCTTTGATTATGTTTTCAAATGTTATATGTTGTGAATTTTTGTGTTTGTATATGTTTTCATTATAAATAAGTTTTTTTAATATTTAATGTAAAATTATATTATAATTTTTATAATAATTTAAAATTTTCATATTAAATATTTTTTATGTATTTTAAAATCTTAATATGATTTTTTAGTTTTTTATATTAAATTTGAAAATTAATTGATTTATTCAATGTTTTTTAAAATATATTTTTTAGAAATTAATTAATTAGAATAATTATTAATGTTATATTTCAATGTAAATTTTTTAATTTATTATACAATTTCATTTATAACGTTTATAACCATTTTAATTATATATTTAATAAATTAAATGTAAATGAATTATATTTATTTTTAAATTATATTTAATTTATATCAATAGAAACAGATTTATATAATTTTTATTAGTATTTGAAGATCCCTTGTATTGGATTTTATTTTTTTTCAATCAATAAGGCTACTATTGTAAGAAGATATTACTAATATGTATTGGTGACATGATAAGATGAGTGAGGTACTACCATTTTTCATGTCAATAAAGGAATTAATATGTTGGAGCTACTGCTTTAAGGACTTGTATAAATAGATTCAATTATCCTTCATATGTGTTTATTAGAGAGATAATATTTATGGGAATATATGATAGGTTTTCATGGTCAAAGAAAAACATTCTAATACAAAAGTGAAGGAGGATGATAAAAGACAACTTGTTTTGGAGATTAAAGATAATGATCTAAAAGGTAAAATCCAGATAGATTTTTGAGAATTCATGGGGAATCCATCCTTGGATTATCATATATTGAAAAAAATATATCAGGTGAAGAATATAATTATATGATATTTAGATAATATTTTAGGATATTGATAAGGCTTTCAGATCAATTAAAGAGGTTAAATGTTTTTTTAATAAATCTATAACTTCATATGAAAGGCCTCATCATTTGATAAAAAAATTATATGAGAAGGAATTATCATATAAAAGAGATTTTTTATCCGAGGTGAAGTCTCATATGAAAGGAAAAAATATTTCATATAAAAGATGAACTTCAATGAAATAATTATGAAAATGTGACTTTTATGTTTCTGTGAAGATAAAGAAACACAAAATATAGATATGTATAAGAAACATGTTTTAGTATGATATCAGGCATGCGTATGATACCTAACTTCATGAGATATATGTTCTCATTGTAACAACCCAGAATCTAGTAACCCAGATCTGATGGTTACATTATTAGATTTTCATAAATAAAAAGGTTTTAATACTAAAGTTCTAATAAATTTAGTAGTTTTGGAGAACCAGACACATATATTATTCCCATTTACACTGGGAAGTAATTATTAAAACATTTGAAGAAAATGGTCTTCATCCTTGAAACTCATTCAATGAATTATTCTTCATAACCTATGGATAAAATATAAAATAATGGTGATCTCAGTTACTCATTATGTTTATATATAATGGAATTTCTCATAAGTATATAAGGAATAATAATTATGGCAAGGTAAATAACAAAAAACAGATTCCATTTAATCAATACTTGATAAAAAAATAAAACCATTTATAATATCAATTGAATAATATAAAGGATAATACTAACTAAATTATCAATGAAATAAATTATTAATATGAGATTTCATGACTTTATAAATCATAATTAATATACCATCAAGTCCATTAACTATGATAGTTTAATTTATGGGTAGGTATACAAAAAACCACATTTAATTTGGCCAATTGATTCATCTAATGAGACAATTGATGCATGGTGGGGAAATTTATAACTTTTCCCCACCCATAAAAAACTTTTCAATGCATTCCTCTTATATTTAATGATTAATTCAATTTATAAGAAATATATCTTATTAGAAAATATCTGTATTGAGTAGAGAATATTGATTTATCAATATTTCCACATTTAATCAAATAACATTCATCATAAATATCCATATGTAAAAATTGAATATAATTTTGGAAATAATCTTATCCATGATAAAAATAACATATATATTTATAATAAATTAAATTTCCAATGATTATAATAAAATTAATTTTTCAAAAGGAGTTATGAACTCAAAATTATTAAGGCATAAGAGATGACCATCAGTTCATCAAGAATATAGGTTTTTTAATAAGATCATTTCCATTAGAAAAATAATGAAAATGAGTGTGAAATACTAAAATAATATTTCATTAAAGCGTTTTCTTTCTAACGAAATTTAAAATTTGTAGAAGAAGTTAAATTTTGTAAAATGGTTCTGATGTTGGGGAAGTCTGTTAATTCAATATATATTGAAAAAGATTCCTTTTGAAATTTTGTAAATAAAGACAAAAGTGAAAATTTAAGAAAAAATTAGAAAGTTTTATTTAATAAATTTTAAAAATCATTGGATAACTTAAAATAACCATAAAAAATAATTTCTTCTAATAAAAATTACTTTTGTAGAACAATTTTTAAAAAATATAGATATGGATGAAAAATATACCTGATTAAAAGTGAATTAAAGCTAGATTTTTATTCATTTATTCACTTGATTCAAGTTCAAAAGAGAGTAAAAGTATGAATAAAATATGTAATCAACTTAAATATATAAAGGATATGAAAATTATTTGATCTTATGAAGGATAAATAGATAGATTCCTTCAATGAAAATTTATGCAATCCGAAAATTATGTTAGATTGTACAATAAATTATTACCTCTTTTGTAAATTTGGACTTATAATACCTTGAAAGAATAAAATTAAGTAGAAACATTAATCAAAATTAATAAATAGAAATTCTTGTTAAATATATCAAAGGGTAAACTTATAAAACACATAAAATTTAATAGGTTCATAATAACAAATATGTCTTAATGGAATGAAAATCGACCCAAAATACCTTACCACACGCTTCCCTTTAGTTGAATGTGATTTAATATCCAATATAATGGTTTTAAACAAGTTATTAATTTATACCACAATAATATTCATATTTATAATATCATATATGATACTCCTATAAAATCTTATCATCCATTCATTAATAATATATCATTATTACCATTGTTTTGGGAGTTAGCAAAATCATTTTCTCATGCCAATTTTTTCATTGAATATCTGGTAAATTTTAATAGGATATATTTAAATAAAATAAATAATTATATTATTTTTATAAATATAATATTCACCCATTAGATACATTTTTATAATCATTCAATAAATATTTACATGGAAAATGAATCACATCACTTGATGCATATAGTAGGACATATGTACGCATAGACGATGATATCATTTTCTTAATTGGAGAAAGGGAAAGAATGTGGGTGATAATTTTATTTTTTAGAATCAATATTAAGTCAAATGTAACATAAATATTCATTACTAACATCATTATTACTATTCATGTGAGTCAGTGATGGAAAAAATTACATATATTCACATGTCAGTAGTTCGCCATACACACGAGTGATGGTTTTGCTTCCCATTTTATAGAGAAGGAGATTGATAAATATCATTACATAAACATAATAACATATTAGTGTTTGGGATATACTAGTGTTATTATATCATAACATTTAAGACAAAATTCAATTTTGTAAAGGAATATGTAAAAAAGAAAAATCTAGGTGGAGACAATTACCTTCACTTAGAAGACCCTCCTTTGGATATCTTATTTAAGATACTAGGGTTGGTATTTTGGGAATTTAAGAACCTATATAATGTGTATAAATATGTTAGGAATATTTTTATAGGGTTTTTTGAGGTAAATGGATTCCTATGTGTGAATAAGTGATATGAGGATGTGCCCTTTTATAGTTGAGGTGAGTTACACACTTCTAATTTTTCATATTTTTTAAATATAGTCTTTCCCCTTTCTTGGGAATATGACTCCAAAATGGACCATATTATTATAGGAAAATGATATGGTAAAAAAGAAACCAGCCAATGATGTTTTATAAATTCATTAGGTCATTTTGATCCTTATATTTATAGATTAACCCCTAATAAACATGTTCTAACCTTAATCGTGGTAATTAATTTTTACTATTTTACTATTCATTATAACCAAAACCTAAGTTTAAATTTTCAAATAATATTAAATATGTATTTTAGAAATACGAAATCCATTTTTACAAATTAAATTAAAATAATTTGGATAATTTAATTTTAAAATAAACCAACAAAGCATTTCGAAAAACTATTATTTCAAGAAATGTTTTTTAAAAGGTTGGGGATGAAGCCTCAATTTATTATTGAAGCAAAGAACTCTTTAGACTGGGTAGAGGGTGACCCATTACATAGCCCAAAGGCCCAAGGCCAAGTGGCCTGCATACAGGGCTAGAAAGCCCATTTGTTGGCCCAAAGGACCCCTCGGTGAATAGTACTGCTACAGTACCCGCACAGCTACAGTACCTACTAAAGTATCACCGTCGTATAGTACCCTGCTATAGTCCCTCCGCCGCTACAGTTCTGCCGCTACTACAGTCCGCCGCTACAACAGTACTGCTACAGTGACCTGCTACAGTGCTGCTATAGTACCCTGCTACAGTGCTGCTACATTACCCTACTGCAGTACTCGGGAATTCTCCCCTACCCGAATTTGATCCTGGGTCTTTTGGATGCCCATGGGGTGTTAGCCGAGTGGTACCTGCTGGTTGTACCCCTCGCTCTCCATGGGAACTGAACCAAGCTCGAGTCCCGCCAGACTCGAACACTGTTCATATTATACACATGGTGATTCAAAACCATTTTCCTAGTTGGGGAACGTGTAGCGCGCTCTGGGCATGGCGGGGCCCCCCAGTGGGAGGCGAGCGTTACCCTTATACACGTTTTCCCATGGGGTGTTAGCCGAGTGGTACCCGCTGGTTGTACCCCTCACTCTCTGTGGGAACTGACCCAAGCTTGACTCCCTCCAGACTCGGACACTGTGCATATTATGCAAAGGGAAATTCAAAGCCATTTGCCTAGTCGGGGAACGTACGATGCGCTCTGGTCATGGCGGGGCCCCCCAGTGGGAGGCGAGCGTTACCCTTACACACGTTTTCAGGAAATGTATTTTTCAAGAACAAGATGATCTTATATTAACTATATAACTAGTAATAATAATTTCATGGATTAGAATTAATATATTTATATATATAACCTAAAAGTTTAATTTAAATTATTCATCATTAAATATTTTTTTAATTAATTAAAATTGAAATACAATATGATTTAAAGAAATAGTTTTATAAAAAATATCCCCTTTTCCTCCAAATGATCTTATCATTATTTCTATGAAATTGAAACAAAATAATTTTTTATTGATATATATTTTATCATATTATAAAACATAAATCAATTAATAATTAAATACTACATTTTCAATTACTCATAAAATATTATTTCTAATGAAAAATCACAAAAATTCATTCTAGGCTTATTTTGACCAAGTAAGTTCAAAATGATTATTCAACCTATAAAAATTATATTTTTTAAACCATTAAATGTTAAAATGTTCATTTTATTTGAGTTTTATGAAAATATAATTTTCACTTACTATAATTTAGTCTCAGTTGTTACATTCATAATATATCATGGAACTTCTAAAAAAAGAACGACCAAATTATCAGTATGAGATAATGACGAAAAATTTAAATAAATTTATATTGAATATTATAATATTTTATGAAGTAATTTAAATAACTCTTAATATTCTATTATGAATGGATTAAGAGTCGTTATCATTCAAATGGATCTTGATACAAGATCATATTAAGAAAGAATCATCCAAGGTTGAAGGTGGAGATTGAGATTATGCCACACTCTAAGGGAGAAAAACATGTTAGAATGCATGTGTTCATGCACACATGGAGGAGGTTTTCAAATTATATGAGTACTATAATTTTTTATAGAGACTAAAGTTTTGATATTTTAAATATCACATAAGTAAAACAAGATAATCCTTAAAGAGATTCAGAATGAGAATATTAAATCAAATTATAATAAGAATTTATTTAAATGTATTATGACATTATTAAAGGGGGTTTCTAAATATGTTATATAAATAATTGATATACAAAGGTTTTTTACTATTTTTTTTATATTATTTAATATAGTTTACCTTACTCGATTATTATTTGAAGATTAAATGTAACTGTGTGTTTTAATCTTAAATTTTAAATCTATTTGAAAATTATGTTTTTACTATTTTAATATTACCTCAGTACTTTGGACATAACAGATTTTATAACGCTTTTTGACATAAAATTTTATATTGATATTATCAACTAATTTTTTATTTTTTTATTTAGACAATCAAATATGGATCACATATGTTCATGGATGATAACAGACATAAAATTAGGGTTGGTCTGAATTTGAAAACATAGACCCCTCATCACTAAATCAGTTATAAGTTATTCAATACTTCATGGATTTGGATGAAATTCTTAGTGGATTCAAATTAATAGATTCATATAATTTCAATAAAATTTAGTGACACCTATTTAACATGGTATTATGGTCTAAAATGAGGATTGAAATGAAGTAAAATTTTGTGGCAGAATGATGCATATAAAAATTTTGGAATTTGAAACCATAAAACATCAACACCCTATATAAATGGGGTTTCATCTATTTAAAATGGGTTTTTGAGTATTTTTGTAGGTTTTTACGAAATGGTTGGTTTTAATTCACTCTATTACCATTCTGAAGATGGAATCATTTGTGCAGGGATATCTTCTAATAAGGATTTCCTATCCCACATTTACTTTTTGTTTCTTTTATTTTCTATTTTTAATATCATTGAATATTCATTCACACTAATTATTTCTACTATAATTTCATATTTATTATTGGTTATTGGTTCATTAATCTATGAGTGGGTATGATATTGGGTTATAACATTTTCTACCATTTCTTATGAGAATCATCTACATGACAAAAATTCCATCCATGTAAGAGTAGTTCTTTTTGTGGTTGATACTATTATTACAAACATAATTAGTTGTTTCAAACAAATGTACTCAATACAATTCATAAAAATATTTTTAATTAAATGATTATGTATAGTTAATATCACTCAAATGATTTACACATTGACTGAAAGGCAAGGATTTTTTAAATTGTGAGAGAAGCACTTTAAAGGAAAAATATAATAAAATTAGGGTCGATACATAGGTTTTTTATCTAATCCACAAACTCAAAAAATTATAATATATAGGGTATATGTGGTTTAATAATTTTACATTTATCATAAGTCAAATTTTGGACCATAATCAAAGAAGAGTTCCACGATCTCATGTCTCGAAGTAAGATTAGGGTTTGTGGTTGTGTGTTTGTTTGTAGGGTTCCGTGTTAAAATTATTTTGACCCATTATTTAATATATTTAATATTAAGGTATAATTATTAATTATTAATAAAGGGGGTAGTTTATCTTGACCATAATATTTCATATTATTTTTTTAAAAGTAATTGTTTTCGCATTTTTTTCATTTTTTATTGTAAATCACACAACCATTCCCCACATATTTTCAATCATTTTTTAATATCTTTTATTTGGTTATTTTAATATATTAGGATATATTTTTTTCACTTAATTTTCATGGTAAATGAACTAGGTTATAACCTGGGCTACACTGTGTAAAAAACCAATATTTATGAGAATTCCTGTGACAATGCTCATCCAATTGATGTCCTTACTAGAGAGGAATGTTTTTTTATTCAACCCATTTTAGGATGTCACACATATATAATTTTCATTTATAATATATTTAAAAAATGGAATTCAATTTTGATGAACCTTCATTGAGTGAAAATTTTAGTGTTTTAGAAAAAAAATTAAGTGGGTTTTATAATTCATTTTTCAGGGATTGTGTGTTTAATGATTTCATTAGAGGACTCAAATAATATCTTGAGTGATAATATCTTTAAGCCTTGGGAACTGAACTCATCGATCTCTCACAATATTTTCCTGAATTCCATCAACATGAGGGTGAGGATAAAAAATACATACCCATATTTGATGAAGGCATTAGGGAATTGGGGAAAACATTAAAAAAAAAATTCTTTCATAACTCTTATAAATCCTTTCAATGGACCTCCATGAACAACATGCACATAATATTGATCAACTTAAGGGTCTATAATTAACTTTAGATTTACATGATTTCTACTTTAAATTTTTATGAATTCTAATTCACTACCCTTATTTTTATTTTACATAAATAGTCCCTATAAATTCTGTGTAAATTGATGATGAGGAGGATATAAAGAGAACCATAGAGGATAAGGTGGTGTTGGAATTCAATGATGAATAGGTTACGGGGGTTTTCCAAGATAACATGAAATATACTAAGAATGAAGGGGATCATACAAATTTTAATTCATAATTCATTAGTAATTATCAAATTAAATTATTAAATTATTTCCATGATTTTTTTCATAATGATTTGGTACTAATGAAAATAGAATTGTATTATAACAAAAATACCACCCATGAAGTAGTTATTGAATAATAAGAGTTCATAGATCTTATAGAAATTAAACATTCTCATTTACAAAAAAATACCATCTTTTATAGGAGGACACCATGAAAATTTTAAGGGTATACCCCTTCCTACTTTCCCCCCCACCCAATGCTTATTTCATTTTCATACTGTATGGATGAAACTGTTTTTATATTTTACAAGGAGTATTATTACTTTTTTTACTAAAAAAAATTGTAAAACAAAAATATGGTGGTTTCTATTAGATAAAAACCATCTTCCATTGGAATTTGGTTAACACACTAGTATTTATTGGCTGTAGGCAGTATAAAAACAATACCTCTTGGGGGATAACATATGTTTATCTTTATATTTTTTTCATTTAATAAATTATTTAATTGTTTTTTAATTTTTTTATTTAATTATATAGGTTGTAGAAGGTGTTAATAATAATATTAAATCAAATTCACTAAATAGAAATAAACTAGGTTATATATTTCTTTATTATTTAATTCCATCCATACAATTTATTATTATTCTTTAATTAAAATGGTTAGTTACATTTTTTTTGGGGGAATGACATTCCATGTAGCTTGATTAGGGTTTTTATTTTTTTGTGTATTTTTCCTTCAAATTATAATTAATTTTAAAAAAGATAAACCATTTCAAATGTTTGTTACATCCATGGAACTTATTGAAAATGCATGTTTTATTTTTTCAACCACTTGGTAATCATTCTATACATGGAACAATTTTCATCCATGGGGACTATTTCGGTGAAAATGGAGGTTGACCAATGATATTATTGATTTCATGTTTAGTAATCCTTTGATATTTTATTCCATTATTTGTGTGAATCTTATAGGAAAATTGTTTCATTTCACCTCTTCCTATACTCAAAACACTATCACGACTTTAGGTTCATAATACCCAATTAAACGTATAATCAAGTCATGTAATCATTTTAGGCTTATAAAAAGGTCTTTACATATATTAATTTCTCTTATAATCAATTATATTACCATACCATATTGACCTATTTGTGTGAACCTAATATTTGACTACTGTACTCCATTTAGAAAATAAACAGGGGAGTGATTACATTTACAACATGTGATTTCATCTCAATGGGAGATTAATGTTTTACTTCCAAGAATAATTTAACGAGTTGATTTTGGAATTTTTTTATAAAGGATATATGAAAAGATTGGGGAAATTGAATTTGGTAAGAAAAAAGTTTTTCATGACTAGAATATACTAGATAAAGGGTGTAGTGAAAATATTGAAATGTTTATCACACTAACACATGGGAATTTTTTTCATAGTTGACTCAATACTTGATTCCATATGATTAATTCAATTGATCTCATTGGATTTGGTTTTTGATATAAATTTTGAGATATTTAATTCCTGATTTTGTTGAGGTTTACATCTTGTTTATGATTCTTACCCAACACATATTTCTATCATTGATTGATGAGTGTCAACAAGAATTAATTTTTGGATCACATGCCACGTGGTTTTACCGTGAGCACAATAGGGTAATTGTGGAAGAGTTGATAAACCATTTTTTGATTAGTATTTTGTTGATAATAATAGATATAATTTACCCACATTGACCATGATTTTATGATTTATTGAAAACATTTGTTTGGAGTATGAATTTTTAAATTTCATGAAAATTATGTTTTTACCATTTTATTATTACGTCTGTTTGTTTGACATAACATTTTGGTGTGCCAAAAATTTGACATAAATTTTTTATAAACATATTATGAAATCATTTTCATATATTTTTCATTTATACCATTTATGATAGAACATGTAGGTGTTGGGACGAATATTGACATTAATCCAGGGATGGATTAAATTCATCTAAAATTTTGAAATGTTTTCATGGACTCAATTTAGATTAGTTCATTAAATTGGAGTGACACATGGTGTACAAGGGATGGTGGAAGAAAACAAAACTCAAGGTGTAGTAGATTTTTAAATAGAACGACGCATGTTCTATTTTTGGAATTTTAAATTGTAACCCTATAACACTCATACAAATGTGTTTTAACTATTATGTATTTTTTTTATAGTCCATGGTAAGGTGTGTCCAAAAGGGTTGGTTCCATTTCACTCTCTAACCATTTTGAATAAGGATTCCTTTTTGAAAGGATATATACCAAGAAGGTTCTCCTCTACCACCTTTACTCCATGTTACATTCATTTTGTGATTTTATTCTCTTTGAATAATCAATCAAAATTATTTTTTTATTATCATTTCATATTTTAATATTGGTTATTAGTGATAAAATTAATAAGTGTGGATGATATTGAGTTATACCCTTTTCAATTTTCGGTTGTGGAAATCATCTACATGATGAAGAATCCACCCATGGGAGAGTAGTAATTTTTGTGGTTATTATTATTCTTACCTCCATCATTTTTTAATCAATGTAATCATTGAAATTCATAAAATCACAGTTAATGACATTATTTTTTAAAAGTTAATATCACTCAAATAATTGACACATTTACCATGAGTCTAGGATTTTGTGAATCATGATAGTGACACTTTAATTGTTAAAAACAATTAACATGGGAATGATTATTAGGGTTCATATATAAACTAAAGGTTTAAGAAATTTTCATTTATAGGGTGGATTTGATGTATTCATTATCAATTTATCATAAGTTAGATTTATAATTATAATTAAACTAGGATGGCAAGATTGGATGTCTCAAAGATGGATTAGGATTTGTGGTAATTTTTACTTCTATATGGTTATATGTTAACAAATTAGTGAATCAGAATTGGATAAATTTAATCCGAAGGGATAATTTTCAAAGATTAATAAATGGGGTTACGTAAGATACCACACAATCATTAATATATATGTTTTCAATGTAATTATTTTCTCATTTTTTCATTCTCTTTAGAAATCATAGTACCAACACCCCCCTCTTTTATTAAAACATTCAACTATTTTCTTTGTTTATTTTTTTATATAAGGGAATATTTTATTCACATCATCATCATGAGATATTACCTAGAAAATCCCCTATTCTATAATTAATAAAATCAAAACTAGTTTAGTGAGTGTGTGTGAAAAATATCATCAACAACATTAAAACAAAATTAATAATAATTATATGAATACAAATTTGGGAGAATAATGTTAATTTGACAGAGAACTAAGAGAAAAAACAATACTAAATTATATTGAATATAATGTTTTTGTATCAAAGGAGTAGTTGATGGTAATTGGGAATGTTTGTGTGTTGAAAAATAAAGATATGAATCCAACACTACTGTTTTTGTATTGAAGTCACGGAGAAAGTGAGAATCAATAACCTATTCTAGTAAACTATTATATTATTATATCTTTTTGAAAATAATTTTACAAAGTCAAGTGATCTCTATAAATAATAGGATTCATAGACTTGAAGGAGAACAAGGAAACACACACACTATACCAAGAGAAAGGATAGTTCGAAGAACTGTTCGATAAATGAGTTTGGGAGGATCCTTAAATAACTTCTAAAATATAGTATAAAGACTATAACTAGTGTTGGTTAAAATAATTTTGGGGGATATCATCAACTATATGGATTGATTATAATGAAAAATTAAAGAGGCAGAAACTATATTCACTACAGACCATTCATATTAAAGATTGTCTGTCAACATTTTTAGGAGATAAATTGTACTTGCACTCGGTGTTTTATAGTTGAGAAACTAGGTCACATAAATTGAACCAAAACTAGTAAGGAGTAGTATTTTAATGTTGAGACTCACAAATTTCTTGTATTCCTAAATTTACATACCATAATAATTGATTAAGTTATAAAGACATAAAAAAGAGTGGATCTTGATCTTAACCAATTACATAGGTTGGTTTAATAGATGTAAGTCATAAAAAAGGATCAATGATTCACCCCATCCCGCACTTATTAATATCACCAAACCTAAGCAATTCAAGTGGTATTAATGAAAATAAGGATCCCCAATAAAATATCCAAACTTTAATAAAGGAAAATGATGGAGAATCATAGTTCTGTTAATATCTGAGGTGTACCCATTTTTTATGGAATGAATTTTCATGGTTGGAAGAATATAATGCTTATATATTTTCTATCACAAGGGTTGAGGAATGTTATTTTATTATTGTAGTATTTATTCCATATGGAAAATATTCTACTATTAACTATGATGAAATTATAAATATTGATGTTTATGGGAATGCTATAAATTCTAAATTATCATCTTTTACTGACAATGTCTTTACCAAAATCATGGGACTTAAAACATCTAAGGAGACATGGGAGAAATTAAAAAATATGTATGAGATAAATATAAATGTTAATGAAGCTAAAATTTATATTTATAGATATATGTTGGAAATTTTTTTGAGGGATGATGATGATACTATGAATTAACACTTTACAATGTTCAATGAGATAGTTATCTAAATTGTAGGATTGAAAGAAAATCTATAGGATTCAAAAATTATAACGAAGATGATGTGGAATTTCTCTTATATATTAGACCTATAAAACCCCACCCTTATGATGAGGTCATTATATTATATTCTATACAAACAAGTTAATTTTGATCTTAATGAAATTTATGGGTGGGGTTTGGGTGTTCTAGAGAGTTCCTCATAGGTTTTAGGGTTTGTAGTTTCATTCTTTTGGGAATCTGGAAAGTATAACAACCATTTTCTTTATTACACAGTTAAACATGATTTATTACCTAAAATTTTACATAAGACAAATCCAGGTATTGAGAGGTATAGTGTATTGGAAAATTAAGTGTAACGCCCTGACCCCAGTTACCCAAAGTCGGTGCATTATTGTGTAACATTGGCATGATCACAAAAGATCAAGTCTCAAAGGACCGATTTGTTTAATAGTCTTGGAAATACTAGATACATTCATAAGTATTACATTACATCATAAAGTAAAACAAAACTAAAAAACATCATATCTTCATATCCCCTCATACTATCCATGCAGGTCATTCATAATATACTTCATCACATCCTGGAAAAAATAAAACATTGAAAGAGGTGAGCTCAGATGCTCAGTAAGGATAACAATACAGCAGAAACCTTCATAAATAAACATAAACATTTAAAGTAATGTATAAATAAAACAAAATCCTTTTAAACTTGAACTTCATCACATTATGGCCAAAATAAAATGAAATAATTCCATTTACTTATTCACGTGGGTATTCTTCTAGTCGAATAATCACATGCAATATCAATAACCACTTTCATAATGATGGAATGCATAATGTTAGACTATCATAACCACGTAGACAAGGCCTCGTTCCAAGACTACAAATAAAATTTTGTCAAGGCCTCATGCCAAGACACTAGTTTGTCTCATGAGACCTGCCGATGCATCGAGGAGCTAAAGCGGGCTCCACCCGTCACTTATTAAGTCCAATTAATTCCTCAATGAACAGGTTTAAACATATCATAAACCATAACATAATCATATCACATAAAAAATGATTAAAGGAAACATAAAAATTCCACATTTCAATCAAAATATATCAATACAACACATTTTTATAATAAAAACACTTTAAAAACCATTTTCAATACCAAAATAAAACAAAAGTAAAACGTTGTATTTATTTTTCATTTAAAGAAAGCTATGGATTGTAGAGGAAGCCGAAACTCAAATAATGGTCACGACAGCGGAGAATTCATTGTTTCCACATACGTATGACAGGAAAAATATTCCTTTTTGTCGCATCGTATAAAAAGATTCCTTTTGAATAAAAGTAAAAGTCAAAGGGGTTTATACACCGTATAGAAGAAATTTGTGTATAAAAATAAATATGCCTCAATGAAAGGAGATTGAGAAGAAGTCCCTTACAAAGATCATTTTTTTAAATAAAATAGATCTATTATTTGTATTCTCTATAAGTACACATAAGGAAATTAAAAATACAAGATATAACATAATAATATCATGACATATTTTGAAAGTAGGAGATTAACCCAAAGAACGGAAATTGGGTTAAGAAGTTCCCTTACCTCGTGTCCGACTTGACTCGATCGTTCTTAAATCATTTGAATAATAAACTAGCATTAATTTATACTTTCTTAAGAACCTTTTTCAGTTTACTTATCCCTTTTATATCACTTATTACCATGTTATGAACATTATGTAATTATTTAAGTTAATAACAGTCGTTTTGTCGATCTTTGGTACTTGAGTCAACAATAAACTTCTTATTATTACAAGTTGTTCATGTGGTAAAATATACATTATATCCAGAATTATATTCATGATGTAGATATCATATATATCATATATATCTATTATATAAATTCATTCATAATATTACGTAACATTTAGAGGTAAGAAATGAAATGCACCGTTCATAGAGACGGTAAGCCGTACATACGCATGAACGCTACTTTCATTTCTATTTTGTATTTAATGGAATTAAATCATAATGATATAAAGGTGTATTATAATTATAGTATAAATTCATATATAATATCATTTACTACATCCTTTATACATCCCACATATGACATTAACGATTCAAATCACTTTGAGTGGGCGGTAGTCCGCACTTCCTAAAATGAAATTATCGCATTTACCCATAATGGAAATCAAAAAGGAATTCCATAAATGAGAAATACAGAAGAATAAGGAAAACATAAAAATAATATATATCGTATATAAATATAGTTACATCTTAATGGCCACCTTGAGAGGTGTTAAAAGAACATTGAACAATCATCGTTTCGTGAGGCAGTAATTCACCACCCACAGAAACAGTATGTTCATTAACCATTAGACGAAAGTGTGTATAAGTTTAAATCAAATAAATATCATAACAACATCATATTATATTGAATATACTTATGTTGTTACAAAATAAAGGAATAAAAAGATTTTAGGGGGTTTGAGAGGCAAAATAAAACAAAAGAACACAAGAGAAGACATTACCTTAAAATTGGGTAACTCTTTTTGATTTCAGCCAAAGGCTTCCTTGGGAAGACTTCTACCAAAAGTGAGGTTCTAGGAGTAAGAGAGGGATGTTCAGAGAGTATTTGGGTAGAGGTTAGCTGAGAAAAATGTCTTGACAATGTGAATAAGGTGGTAGAGTTGGGGGCCTTTTATAAGAGGAGAGGAGGGGTACTCTTGGAAACTAATGAAATGTTATATTATTATGAAGTGATTTTCGGATTTCAAAGGTCCAAAAATTATATATTTAGATGCAAATATGATAAGGGTTCTAAATATACCCATACAATAGGTTTTATACAAGTTTAAGTCTTATATTTTACATTATCTCATCATTTTTTCAAATCGTTAATTAATGAGGTAATCACTGCATCATCATGGTTTCATAAAAAAAATTAATTTATTTAATGTCTAAAAATTATAAAAATATTACCATTATGTAGGAAATAGTTTTATCTTTCCAATTAATATTTATAGTCGAAATGTTAACTTATATAACCCCATGTAATAATTGTTTTAGTAAAACAACACATGTTTGTGACAATTTTATTTTTACTTTAAATAAAATTTATTAATGTCATTTTCTTACCCAAGTGGCACCATGGGGTCCCCAAGTTGACCCATGAATTTTATTGGTCGGCCATGACTCATCCAACAAGGGTAGGAAAAGTGTAAAGGTATTTTCATATTTTTATAATATTATTTTTTCCTTAAATTTCACTAATTATCTTTAATCATGATCAATTAAACTTCAAAGTTACTATTCACCAAAAAATTATTTTAATCCAATTCTAACAAATTTTACTAACTAATGAAAACCATGTATATCAGATTTTTGAAAATCAAATCACAGAAGTGGTAATGTTTCATTTAAACAAAAAATCAGTTTTTAACTATCACTTAGTGGTTTCACTATTCATCAAAAATTTATGTTTTTCAGAACAATGCCAAAAATTCACCCTAATATATAATTGTTTTTCCAAATTAAAAAATGATGACTATTTTACAAAATTCTAAACATATATGTTGCATTAATTAATTTTATAATTAATTCCCATTATCACAACAAATTGCGTTTTTTACGAAACAATATATATCAAAAGGTTGACAATTGTTTATGTCCAATTTCAAAGTGAAATTAATTCTAATGCCCACCATTGGATAAAATGGTAAAAATATATTCTAATTATACTTTAAAACCATTCAATAGTATAATTTATCACTATAATTTATTTTTATTAAAAAATTTGTTTTTAAGTATTTTTCACTATTCATAAAAAAATTGGAAGTTCTTAGAAAATTACAAAAAATTCAACTTAGGATAATTTTAATATTCTGTATACAAAAATGATTTCCATTTTGAAACATACAATTTATTTAATTTCAAAAGGTGGGTATTACAATTCATAACGACTATTTTGATTGGTCGTAGTGTGTTAGAATCTAGAACTTGCGTACAATGCAGGCTATTTCATTATTGAAAGAGAAGCGTATCGTGAATGCTTGGGGTGTTACATTCTCCCCTCCTTCAATAAATTGTGTCCTCGCAATTTGAAAATGTTCTTCGAAAATAAAAGTGTGAAAATAGAAAATACCTTTGTGGAAAACCAACATCGGAAATAGGGTTAATAAAAATATAACATTAAAAGAAAGAAAGAGAAGTACAAGGCTCACCTGAGATAGCCCATACTAGGATTCTATGAAAATATGGATATGGAGGAAAAACAGACCATCAAGGTATAATGGAGAGTTGTAGAAAACAGGGTTATGAGAAAGTTAACTATAAGAAAATCACAAACTTGTGATTGGTTAAACGATCATTGAATCCCCAGTAGGAAAAGTTAAACGACAACGTTTTTGTTTTAAGTTACCTTATATAAATTTGAGGAATTTATTTAGGATATTTACTAAGAATGTACGGGAATATACATACTTGTCATGTAGAATTTCATTCTTTAATAAATTTTTACCACAAACCCATCTTTCACTCAAAAAGATAATATAACTCAAAAATATTATATTTATCCTAATTGAACAAGGTTCCAAATATTAACACATACCATTTAGATTAAGGAAACTATTTTTTAATAACCAGGGACTTCCTATAGTCTAGTGGTTGGTAATAAAGGCCGGTCACACTATAGTTGTGGGTTCAATTCCTACAGCTTGTCTGACACGATGGTTTATCCCCCGACCTGCAGGTTGTCCTTTTCCTAAAACTATAGTATTATAATATTCCAAAAATAATCTTCAGAAATGTTTTAACCTTAAACAATACTATCCAAAGTTCAACTTAATCCATTTCAACTTTTATATTTATCCAAAATACCTCTGTCCAAACATTCTCTAAAAGGTCTCTAAATTCCAAATCAATTGTATCATCAGATTCCTCAAACAAAGTAAAGTTTCTCTTATTTTCACATAAAAAAATATGATTACCTTCATCATATTAAAACCTTACTTAAAACAACAAGTATGACAGTACAATCCTTATATATATCACATTATTCTTATAACCAGAATATATTCCTTGAGTCCAAAAGCACCAATACATTAATTATTACACTTCAACTATAGTAACAGCATAAGATTTTCCTTGATCCCTTGGCCTTTTCTGAGGTAATTTTCCCTGATGCTTAGGACATTCATTTTCATAATTCCCCATTTCCCTACAATTGTAGCATTCAACATTGATAGACACTTTCTTTCCCTTGCAATCATGAGCCTGGTGACCTTTTTCTCTACATTTATAACAAAATCCAATTCCTTTTAGGCAAGTACCGGGGTGATTCTTCCCACAATTATCACATATTGGGAAATCATTATTTTACTTTTTCCCTTTATCTATCTCTTGTTCCATCGTTCTATTCTTCTCTTGCTTTACTTTATTGTCATAAGATTTAGAGAATTACTTTTCTGTCTTGAGAGCAATGAGACAATATCTTCATACGACGAGAAGGTTTTTGAGACTAATGCTCGATGGATAAATGGTTTTAATCCATCAAAGAAACGATCAATCTTACTTCTTGGGTTATGTATATAATCTGCAGCATGTCTTGCTAACCTTGTAATGTTGGCCTCAAACTTTGCAACATTCTCATCATCCATTTATCTCAGACTCAGAAATTGGCTTTCCATATCTGCTCGATGGTCATGTGTGATGGATCGGATCCCTCGGCCCAGCAATATTGTCCGCTCTGGCCCAGTTGCTATCCCAGGCCTCACGGCTTTAAAACGCGTTACTGAGGGGAAGGTAGGCACGGGAATTTCAAGCACCCACCAATCTCCCTCCACAACCGATGTGGGATTGGTTACCGGGGCACAGGCGCCAACAATCCTGGCGGGGGCCCAACAATCCTGGGCCCAGGACACAACATCCCCCCCCCAAGCCCACACCGGTCCCGAGACCAACCACCCTCTGATACCAATTGATGGATCGGATCCCTCGGCCCAGCAATATTGTCCGCTCTGGCCCAGTTGCTATCCCAGGCCTCACGGCTTTAAAACGCGTTACTGAGGGGAAGGTAGGCACGGGAATTTCAAGCACCCACCAATCTCCCTCCACAACCGGTGTGGGTTCTTGCTAAACCATTAAAAGCAAGTGGGTTCTTGCTAAACCAATAAAAGCAAGCTGTAATAGGTCCTAGTGCTACCTTAAAGCCTAGTGGGTTTCTTGCTAAAACCATTGAAAAGCAAGCGGTAGGAATCTCTCAACGGTTGAGTTGGGAGCGGAGACGTAGGCCGGGTTTTGGCCGAACTCCGTTATCAAGTTCTTGTGTCTTGCCTCTTTACTTTCCGCTGCATTTATACTTTGATTTAAATTTCTTAATCAATTTTTTAAAAAGGCAATTCACCCCCCTCTTGCCATCACTCTCCTGGGGTTTCTTCCGACCCAACAATTGGTATCAGAGGGACCTTTGAGTAATTCCTTAACCCGGTTTCAAAGTTAAGATCTTTTTTTGATGGCATCAACTTCTTTCGCCCCCGAGGGCTACTCATTGGGTCGGGCTCCATTTTTTGATGGGACCGACTATAATTATTGGAAAACCCGCATGACCACCTTTTTGAGAAGTATAGGATATCCCATTTTTAAAATAGTCATGCAAGGTTACACTCTCTCTTCCCCCGACGAATCCAAATGGACCCCCGCCGATATTAAAAATTTTGAGCTTGATGGAAAAGCCATGAATGCTCTTCATTGCGGGTTAGATAGAAATGAATTTAATCGTGTATCCACTTGCACCTCCGCACATGAAATTTGGAAGCTTTTAGAAGTGACCCATGAAGGCACTAATAAAGTCAAGGATACTAGATTAGATATGTATAGACAGGATTTTGAATCTTTTTCAATACATCCAAATGAGTCTATTTCTGAAATGTTTACACGATTTACTGACGTGTGCAATGGGAGAAAGTCCCTTGGTGATGATGTTTCAGCTGAAACTATGGTGAAGAAGATCCTATGGATCCTACCAAGCAAATGGGCACCGAAGGTCACGGCGATTCAAGAAGCAAAAGACATCAAAAATATGCCGGTAGAGGAGCTCATCGGATCTCTCATGACTTATGAGATCACGATGAGGAGGCAAGCTCAAAAGGAGGGCACACCAATCAAGACCCCAAAGAACATCGCCCTCAAGGTACAAAAGGAAGTAAGCTCCTCCTCATCTTCTTCCTCATCTCCTTCCTCATCATCAAGCGGCGACTCAGAAATGGAGAATCTCGCCCGCCAAATGCAAAAATTCATGAAGATGCACAAGAAGAAGAAGAAATCCCGCAAGCATCGAAATCAAGAACCCACCGCAAGACCCGAGCCCAAGGTGAAATGCTACGGGTGCGGCGAAAAGGGCCATTACAAGCCCGATTGCCCACTCAACAAGAAACGGGCCACGCCAAAGGAGAAAGGAAAGAAAAAGGTCCTCAAGGCGACATGGAGTGACACCTCCTCATCCTCCTCCTCCTCCTCCTCAAGCGACAACGGTACAAAATGCCTAATGGCATTCCATGAGGTAACATCTTCCGACTCCTCCTCTTGTTCTTCAAATTCCAATTCTTTAAATCATCTTTCTTATGAAGAACTCTCATTTGCTAGAGATCAATTGGAAAAAGGTTTTCATGAACTCTCTTCTAAATTTGTCGCGTTGAAAAAGAATTTCAAAAAACTCTCCTCCGAAAAAGAACAACTTCTCAAAGAGAAGGAGGAGATGTCCCTTAAAATCCAAAATTTTCCAAATGTTGATTCCATGGAATCAACCATCAAAGACCTTAGGGAGACCCTTGCTAAGTTCACCCAAGGGGAACAAAATTTGAACAATTTGCTTGGTTCCCAATGTATATCTAGAACCACCCAAGGGTTAGGATATACCAACCGAGCTTCCTCCTCCCATGCTCAAACTGTTTTTGTAAGGGGGAGCTCCGATTATAAATTTTGTAATTATTGCAAGAAAACCGGGCACCTAATTTATGAATGTAATTGTAAAAACGCCCGGTATGGTCAACCCAAAAGTATTTTCTTTTCCGATGAGTTTTATAGGAGAAGACCCGCCATGAAACAAATTTGGATTGAAAAATCCCTTTTGGCGAGTCTCACGGGACCAAAATTTGTCACGGTTTCAAAAACCGCTCCCCGGTGATTAGTTGTTTTTATTTAGGGGGAGTTAGGTTCTTTTAAGCCTTTTTGTGAATTAAAAATTTTCTTTCAAAATTAAGCTTTTAAATTTCAATTTTTTTTTTTTTTCAATCTTTCAATTTCAACACTTGGTTTCAAATTTTTCATTTCAAAATATTCAATTCGAATTTTTAATTCAAAAATCTCTTTCAATTGGTTTTTGATTCAAAACTTTCAATTCAAACTGATATTCAAATTTTCATTTCAATTTCAAAAATCTCAATTGATTTTCAAATCTCTTTTTGTTTTTCAAAGTGTTCCCTCAATCAAGTTTTATGCCCCGTGCTATTTTGATAATCACAAAGGGGGAGAAATTTCTTGATTGATTGGGGGAGAATCTTTTTTATCACGCTTAGTATTTATTTTCAATTTATCATTTAGGCATGCATTTCATTTAAGTTTTTACATTGCTTGATAAGTGATTGTGATCATCAAAATAGGGGGAGATTGTTGTACCCCACACTCTTTGATTTTCATGATCACAATCACTTTAATATGTGTTTAACATTGTGTTTAAGTGTTGTGGATGATAGGCACAAGGTTGCCAAGAAGTTGGCCCAAGAATGGACTTCAAGTGGACTGAAATTCAGTCCACCGGTCAGCCGGTGGCTTGACCACCGGCCAGCCGGTGGCACCCTGACTCAAGGCTGAGCCACTGCCTCCCCACCGGTCGACCGGTGGCTCTGCCACCGGTCGACCTGTGGCATCCAGCCCAAATAGTGCAATCTACTGTCTTTCCACCGGCCAGCCGGTGGCTCCTCACCGGTCGACCGGTGGAGCCTGGATCAAGACTCTTCTTCTCTACCAAGGCACCGGCCAGCCGGTGGAGATGTACCGGTCGACCGGTGGCCCCTGGACCAGACTTCTCCTCCACTGCCAAGGCACCGGCCAGCCGGTTGAGCTGTACCGGCCAATTGATGGATCGGATCCCTCGGCCCAGCAATATTGTCCGCTCTGGCCCAGTTGCTATCCCAGGCCTCACGGCTTTAAAACGCGTTACTGAGGGGAAGGTAGGCACGGGAATTTCAAGCACCCACCAATCTCCCTCCACAACCGATGTGGGATTGGTTACCGGGGCACAGGCGCCAACAATCCTGGCGGGGGCCCAACAATCCTGGGCCCAGGACACAACAATGTGGAAAGTATTTTTCTAAGAAAATATCCTTAAACTCCCTCCATTCCATACTTGATACTTCTTCATATTCCTTTTTGTTTTTAATCAGCAACCACCATTGATCGACATCTCTAGCGAGGCGGTAAATTACCATGACAACCATCTCCCTTTCGCAACTCCCCAAGGCATGGAATATTTTCTCTAAGGATTTATCCATTTCTCAGCTACTAATGGATTTGTACCCCTATTAAATTTTAGTGGTTGTTGCCTCATGAAGCGGTCTAACATTGATCCTCCACATTGCAGATCAGGGTGCTGCATACGAGTAAGGTTATTATTCATAACCTGAGTGAGTTGTCCCGGTATGGTGATAAGTTGATCAGCACCAATTCTATCTCTAGCTTCACTATAATTATCTTGAGAAGGAGGTAAATCCCTACATGGAGTGCATGAATTGATACGGTTTCCATTCCTCCCATTAGGCGCCATTTCTAAAGAATGGCACAAACTAGATTAGTTTATAAATCAAAATACATAATTCCATACTTGTAAAACACTTAAAATAAATTGAACTATAATCATAAAAAAAATTTCTTTGAGGAAGTATATACTCATAAACCCTTCATAATGGTTTGTAAAGAAAATGAGAATTATCCTAAGAATATCCCCCGGGAGTGTCGTAACCAAGAGTGCAGCAAGGCCTGTTTTCGTGCACCAGTTATCGTTCGAGTCTAGCTCAAAGCGGTGTTTTCGGGTTTTACCCCTAGGTACATCTGTCCCAGAGCCACCTCTACCTATTCTTATCCATACAGGGATGTATTTCTCGGAAAACTCACAAAATCTCTATAAAACCAAAATTATAGGAAGTTATTCTATACTAATCCTCAAAGTCTATCTTTGGGCTATGTGCTCTAACCAGAGTTTATCTAAATCTAGCTTCCAAGGTTAGTACTAAACTGCCTCTGATATCAACTATAATGCCCCGACCCCAGTTATCCAAAGTCAGTGCATTACTGCGTAACATTGGCATGATCAAAAAAGATCAAGTCTTGAAGGACCGATTAGTTTAGTAGTCTTGGAAACACTAGATACATTCATAGGTCTTACATTACATCATAAAGTAAAACAAAACTAAAAAAACATCATGTCTTCATATCCCCTCATACTATCCCTACAAGTCATTTATAATATACTTCTTCAAATCCTGTAAATTGTAAAACATTGAAAGGGGTGAGCTCAGATGCTCAGTAAGGATAATAATACAGAGGAAACTTTTATAAATAAACATAAACATTTAAGGCAATGTATAACTAAAACAAAAGCCTTTTAAACTTGAACTTCAGCAGATTATGGAAAAAATAAAATAAAATAATTCTATTTACTTATTCACATGGATATTATACTAGTCCAATAATCACATTCAATATCAATAGCCACATTCATAATGATGGAATGCATAATTCCAGACTATCATAACCACGTAGCCAGAGCCTCGTGCCAAGACTACAAATAATATTTTATCAAGGCCTCATGCCATGAAACTAGTTTGTCTCATGAGACCTGCTGATGCATCGAGGATCCATAGCGGGCTCCACCCATCACTTATTAAGTCCAATGCATTCATCACATGAACAGTTTTAAACATATCATAAACCATAACATAATCATATCACAAAAAACATGCATAAATGAAACATAACATTTCCACATTTCAATCACAAGATATCAATACAACACATTGATATACTAAAAACACTTTCAAAACCATTTTCAATACCAAAATAAAAGAAAAGTAAATCTTTGTATTTATTTTTCATTTAAAAAAATGTATGGCTTGTAGAGGAGGCCGAAACTCAAATAATGGTCACGGTGGCTAAGAAGTCGTTGTCGCCGGATATGTATGACAAGAAAAACATTACTTTTTGTCACATCGTATAAAAATATTCCTTTTGAATAAACATAATATTAAAAGGGTTTTATACATCGGATAGAGGAAATTTGTGTATAAAACAAAATATGCCTCAATGAATGGAGATTGAGATGAAGTCCCTTACAAAGATCATTTTTTAAATAAAATAGATATATTATTTCTATTCACTATAAGTACACATACATAAATTAAAAATACAAGATAGAACATAATAATATCATGACATAATTTGAAATTACGAGATTAACACAAAGAACAGAAATTGGGTTAAGAAGTTCCCTTACCTCGTGTCCGACATGACTCGATCGTTATTTAATCTCCTGAATAATAAAATAGAGTTAATTTATAATTTCTTAAGAACATTTTTTCACATTCATTATCCCTTTTATATCACTTATTACCATGTTATGAACATTATGTAATTATTTAGGTTAATAACGGTCGTTTTGTCGATCTTTAGTACTTGAGTCAACAATAAACTTCTTATAATTACAAGTTGTTCATGTGGTAAAATATCCATTATGTCCAGAATTATATTCATGATGTAGATTTCATATATATCATATATATCCAGTATATACATTCATTCATAATATTATGTAACATTTAGAGGTAAGAAATGAAATGCACCGTTCATGGAGACGGTAAGCCGTACGTACGCATGAACGCTACTTTCATTTATATTTCGTATTTAATGGAATTAAATTTTAATGATATAAATGTGTATTATAATTCCAGTATAATATAATATACAATATCATTTACTCCATCCTTTATACATCCCACATATGGCATTAACGATTCAAATCACTTTGAGGGGGTGGTAGTCCGCACTTCCTAAAATGAAATTACTGCGTTTACCCATAATGGAAATCAGAAAGGAATGCCATAAATGAGAAATAAAGAAGCATAAGGAAAACATAAACATAATATATATCATATATAAATATAGTGACATCTTAATGGCCACCATGAGAGGTGTTAAAAGAATATTGAACAATCATTGTTTCGTGAGGCAGTAATTCACCACCCATAGAAACAGTATGTTCATTAACCATTAGACGAAGGTGTGTGTAAGTGTAAATCAAATAATTCTCATAAAAACATCCTAGTATATTGTAGATACTTTTTTGTTACAAAATAAGGGAATAAAAATATTTTAGGTGGTTGGAGAAGCAAAATAAAACAAAAGAACACAAGAGAAGACATTACCTTAAAATTGGGTAACTCTTTTTGATTTGAGACAAAGGCTTCATTGGGAAGAATTATGCCCAAAGTGAGGCTTCTAGGAGTAATAGAGGAAAGTTTAGAGAGTATTTGGGTAGAGGTTGGACGATACAAATGGCTTTATGTTGTGAATAAGGTGGTAGAGGTGTGGGCCTTTTATAAGAGGAGAGGAGGGGTACTCTTGGAAAGTAATGAAATGTTACATTATTATGAAGTGATTTTCGGATTTCAAAGGTCCCACAATTATATATTTCTAGGATAAGGTGATAATTGTTCTAAATATACCCATACAATAGGTTTTAGAAAAGTTTAAGTCTTATATTGTACATTATATTTTCATTTTATTTAAATCGTTAATTAATGAGGTAATCGCTGCAACATCATGGTGTCATAAAAAATTTAATTTATTTAATGTCTAAAAATTATAAAACAATTACCATGATGTAGGAAATCTTATTATATTTTCAATTAATATTTATAGTCAAAAAGTTAACTTATATAACCCCATGTAATAATTGTTTTAGTAAAACGACACATGTTTGTGACAATTTTATTTTTACTTTAAATAAAAACTTATTAATGTCATTTTCTTACCCATGTAGCTCCATGGGGTCCCCAAGTTGACCCATGTATTTTATTGGTCGGCCATTACTCATACAATAAGGGTAGGACAACTGTAAAGGTATTTTTCATATTTTTATAATATCATTTTCACCTTAAATTTCACTAATTACCTTTAATCATGATTAATTAAACATAAAAGATACTATTCACCAAAAAAATATTTTAATCCCATTGAACCGAATTTTACATAATAATGACAACCATGTATTTCAGATTTTTTAAAATCAAATCACATAAGTGGTAATGTTTCATTTAAATGAAAAATCAGTTTTTAACTATCACTTAATGGTTTCACTATTCATCAAAATTGATGTTTTTCAGAACAATGCCAAAAATTCACCCTAAGATATAATTGATATTCCGAATTCATAAATGATGTCTATATTAAAAAATTACAAAAATATATGTTGCATTAATTAATTTTATAATTAATTTCTGCTGTCACAACAAATAGTTGTTTTTTAAGAAACAATATATATTAAAAGATTGACAATTATTTATGTCCAATTTCAAAGTGAAATTAATTCTAATTACCACCATTGGATAAAATGGTAAAAATATATTCTAACTATACTTTGAAACCACTCAATAGTATAATTTATCACTATAATTTATTTTGATTTAAAAAGTTGTTTTTAATTATTTTTCACTATTCATAAAAAAATTGGAAGTTCTCCGAAAATTACAAAAAATTAAACTTAGGATAATTTTGATATTAAAAATAAAAAATTAAGTCTATTTTGAAACATAAAATTTATTTAATTTCAAAAAGTGGGTATTACTATTCATAATGGCTACTTTGATTGGTCATAGTGTGTTAGAATCTCGAACTTGCGTACAATGCAAGATATTGCATTATTGAAAGAGAAGTGTATCATGAAAGCTTGGGGTGTTACATTAAGAATATGGTATGACAAATTAAGACATAAAATACAACATCTTTATTGAAAACCTCTTTTACATGAAAACAACGTTCCTTTGTACTTATCATTGCATGGGGTAATCTGAGGACATACATAAAGAAAGGGTGAGATATAAAGGAAAATAAAGGAGTAAAAAATGAATAACATGAAGAATAAAATACATGTTATTAAATAGGAATATAAATTTAGAATAAGAGAAACATGAACATAAAGGAACTATATAGCATGATTATCATAACTTGAAGAAGTGGAAATAACATTTAACATGATATTATCTTGAGCCAAGGCCCATTACACATGAAGCATGAGTAAAACCTCATTGCAATTGAATTAGGATGAGTAAACCGCCATTTCATTTGAATTAGAATGAGTAAAAACTCATTTCACATAGATTATCAGGATAATATTCTTTACCCAATGCATTGGAGCGCGATTAGGGCACACCCTTCTTGAACATTTCATTTCATGCATAAGTGTGCCACATAGATCATACAACATTGATTCATTAAGCATCATAATTTATTCCATGATTAATAGATATGGAAAATATAAATGTAAGTCCTCAATCAAAAATTAAATATTCATAAAGGTTAATAACCCTGATTGAGAAATGGATATATTATTCACTTGTATGATAATTTTTCCTGAGAAATTTTGATGTAACTTCAGCAACATAACGACGTCAATTAGATATCATAAAATGGGTTGATGAGAGAGAAATGGGGGTTATAATAATTTATACATGAAATGAACAGTAATGGGGTCATGGAAAATAATATCCCAACATATTCAATGGAATATAAATGCATAATTTAACATAATTTCTTGAAAGTATATGAGGAGAGAAAAATCCTTTACAGACCTTCGGCATGGTAAGAGCTGTACATTAGAGAAATTAATGAGCGATAGAGGGGTATATAATCATTAAAACATAATGAGAGTAGTATATTGGAGGATTAAAATCATACCCCAACATTTTTGGTAGAAAATAAAAGGGGCATAACAATATAAGGAAACTTGAACCGAAATAAGGATGGAAAGAAAGTGAGGATCCCCTATATAGAAGTGTGTGACTTCAAGAGCTTGGAGAGTGGCTTCTTGGAGTGCCTTTTGGGGATTATAGAGAGATAAAGAAAGAGTAGGGGTGTTCTAAAAGGGTTTTTATTGAATAGAAGTGGGATATTGTGTGGGTTTATATAGGAAAATAGAGGGGAATTCTTTAATATTTCACAAACTTAGGGTTTGGAATCTATAAAATTAAATATTCAAAACCACAAACCAACCCATGGTTTTTGCCCATGGTTTTTTCAAAATGGCAGTGAAAAACATTATTTTACTATTCCAATGGACTAAATTATTAAAATATTAGGCTTTTTTAAGTGGAGGTGAGTCACACTATCAAGGAAATCATTTTATAATGATAAAATATTTTATAAGTCTTGGAGGGCCCACTAAGGAATCCTAAAATTAATAAAAAATATAAAATAACATTATTATAAAGGTAAAGTATATATTGTCTGAATATAAATTTTATAGTATTTTATTACATCACTATTTTCTCCTTATGATGTCATAAAACACATTATATATTTAAACGATATTTAATTTTTACCCAAAAAATTTTACTATCTTAAAAAATTATGAAAAATTCACCGTCTGATAATTTCAAAATCATGAATTCAAAAATAAAATTCATTTTATCTAAATAATTTTCTAAATATGTGATTTTTTTACATTTAAAATAAAAACTGACATTTATCAAAAATTGGGGGGTTTTGACAAAAACAGCTTTCAACCCTTAATAAAACATATAATTTTATAAAAATTATACGATCATTTATATTTATTAAAAAGTAATTTATTAATAAAATCTTATTAAAATTTTATTTAATTAAAAAATTCATTAATTCAACAAAATTTAGTTCTTAATTGAATATTAACTAAAAATACTATTTGTGATTTAAAAACCATCTAAAAAGTAACAATACTAAAATGAATGTATATTATTTATTCTATAAAAAATAATGAACATAATAAGAGTGCTAGGGTCTTGTTACATAACCCCTTACAACACCGACATAATACCTATGTGTAATGTGTACGACAGTGACAGACTCTTGGGGTGGCTCAGATAACATCGCTGAGGTGGTAATCTCTATTAACTTCCACATTTCCCGTAGGTAGTTATGTTCAAGTTCAACATATTGAATCTGAGCTTCAGTTTGGTCAAGAGAGAATCCTATTGAAACAACCTCCTTTCAGAGCTCTGAAAAATGGGCTTCGAATGGAGCAATTCTCTTGGATGAGGCCATCACTTCCTTTTTTCGAGTAAATTGGATTTTTTAAAGCCCTATATTTATACTAATCACGTGATCATTGTTCAACGACAATATTAGAAATGGTAAAAATTCCTAACGGTGTTTTAAAATCCAAAAACATAAAACCAAGGTAGTGCATATTTTTTACATAAACATTTTACATAATACGATATATAATTAGATCAAGATTAATTTTCATTAATAAAAGTTTGGGTCGCTACAATCTTCCCCCTTAAGAAATTTCACCCTCAAAATTTTCTTTTCCCACACTAAAAAAGATGAGGTTAACTCTGCTTCATCACATCCAACAATTCTAATGTTTCTTCTTCAAAATTGTGGGTTTTTCACAACACCTTGATAAGGTGAATTTTATTACTTCATAGAAATTCTTCCCTTTGATATATAATCTTCACCTAATTCTCTTCATAAGAGAGGTCATTTTCTAATGGCAACACCTCGGGATTTAGTACATGTGATGGGTCATGTATGTACTTCATCAAGAGTGATACATGGATTGCATCATGTACTTGAGATAGGTTCAGTGGGAGTGCTAGTCGATAGGCCACTACTCCAATGTGATCAAGGATCTAAAAAGGTCTCATGTACCTTGCACTAAGATTTAACTTCTTATGAAATATCATAACTCTCTTCCACGATGATATGAAAAGAAATACCATGTATCGAACATCAAACTCTTGGTCTTGTTGATGATTATCAACCCAACTCTTTTTTCGACTCTAAGAATATTTAATGTCATGTCGGATTGTCTTAACCTTATCCATCATTTCTTAAACCATTTATGGAACTATGAGTTTTCTCTCCCCAAATCCATCCCAACATGCTTGTGTTATGCACCTCTTCCCAGATGGTTTTCCAGCTTCCTTCTTCAGCGTGGCCTGGTATGTTGTGGGCTCACAGTTTGAACATGCGGTTCAAGACTTCTTTAGAGGTGGTTCGTTTATCAGGGGTGTATCTTCATCAAGAGTAGTGGTTACTCCAAATATCAAGGACCCTAGCCTCCATAATCACTTCTGAACCATTTTTCTTTGCAATGTTCGTATAATATTTTTTCCACGGTTATCAGCAGGAGGCTGTCCAGAATTATCCCCAAGGAGATTTCATCAGAATAGCATGGTTTTATTCGGGGTCAAAGGATCCAAGGGGTAGTCGGTATTGCTAGTGAACTGGTTCAGGACATTAACAGACGTACCATGGGTTCCAATATCATCTTCCAAGTTGACATGAATTAGGATTATGGAAGATTGGAATGGAGTTTTCTCATTCGTGTCAAGAGAGGGTTCAGCTTTCAGGAATGTTTCTGTGACATCTGTTTCAAGTGCTATTCCTTGCCCTGGCTCTCGGTCTCTATCATGGGGAAGGGTTTTGGTTTATTTAAAACCGTCCAGGGTGTGCAACAGGGAAATATTTTGTTCTCAACTATGTTTTTCCTTTCCCAAGATGCACTGTCCAGGAACATGGTTAAAAGATCATTGGAGGGCAAGTTGAAATCATATTATGGAAGAAGGAATATAGGTTGCATTTCACACATAATGTTTGCTGATGAAATTTTTCTCTTTTTGAATGGCAGTAGTGGATCCTTGAAGCACCTAAAAGACATCTTGGATAGATATGGTAGGTTTAGTGGACAAGTTATCAACCCTATGAAGAGTCATTTCTTTATTTCAGATAAATTCCCTGGGAGGAGAGGCAAGGTCATTCAGGGGATCCTTGGTAGCAAGCAGAAAAAACTCCCTATTTTATATCTTGGGGTGCCGATCTCTTGTGGCTGAATCAAGAAACTCCACTTCAATGAGATTCTTGATCGGATTTGGGGAAGGATCTTTAATTGGAAGAATAAGCATCTATCTTTCGGAGGACGGGTTATGCTCATTAACAGTGTTCTCCTATCCATTCCAATGCATATTTTTTAGGTTATCAAGCCACCGAAAGGTGAAGTGGAGAGAATGAAGCGTATTATTACTACCTTTTTATGGGATGTGATAATGGAGGGGCGGTGTCCTTGGGTATCTTGGAAGCGGATGGAATGTCCGGTGGAAGAAGGTGTTGTTGGTCTTCGTGACATCCAAGACGCCATCATGGGTTTTTAGGCACGGTTGGCCTGGGATGTCATTATTGAGGAGTCCCTTTCGGAGAGATTTTTCAGAACACGGTATGATTGGAAGGGGGAGTTTAACAGGAATGGCATGACTGGATTGGCCAAATGCATGTTTTCACATATAGAGAACTTGTCTGGCCACAACAGGTGGATTGTTGGATGAGGGGAAATTAGCTACTGGGATGATAACTGGGCTGGAGAAAGGTTGGCCTTTCCTGGTTGTCCATCTCCCCATATCTCCTTTAAGGAAGCAAGGGATAGGTACGATTTCATTCATTCAACACTTAACTCCAACCAGTTAAACCTGTTTTAGGGCATCGTGACGAGCGAAGATCGGGACTTGTGTTTCTTTACGGAAGCAATCTCGGGGTGGTATGATGTCCGTGACTATAGGAAAATACTTTAGAGAGATCTCTCTATGAAAAAATGAGGACTAGTTTCTTGGTGCAAGGAGATTCCAGTGAGAATGAACTTCCTGGCATGGAGGATTAAAATGGAGCAGTTCTGATGGAGGAAAATATACAGAAGAAAGGGGTCTGCATGGCATCACGATGTTACTGCTGTGAACAACTGGAGTCAGAAACGACAGCTCACTTATTTTTCCAAGGGAAATGGGATTCCTCTCTTTGGTCACTCTTCACGCACCCTTCATTCCCTATGGGTGAGTCCCGGTCCGTCGAGGATTTTATGTCGGCATGGCTCTTGGGTATTGAAAATAGAATAATGGAACAGAATGTAAGGTCCATCATCCTAATTGCTATTTGTTGGGTTATTTGGGTGGCGAGGAATCAGGTTAGACTGGGAGCCAAAAAGTCTCTATTTTCTATTAAGTTTTGGCTTAAAGATCTCATTGTGGAGTTAGATTCACTTGTCAAAGGTGGACTCTCCTCAGTTGCAGTTTTCACTCTGATTAACCGACCCTACATTCATCTTATAGGGAGAGGATGTTGGGTTAGGTGGCAACCTCCGAGGCATGGCTTGAAGCTAAACATTGATGCCTCCTACATGGGGGGAGTCATGAGGGGGTGGATTTCTTTGGGACTGCTGGGGATCTGTTCACCTTGCCTTTAGTGGTTTTTATGGTCCAGGGAACTCTTTGGGTGTGGAGGTCTGGGTGATTCTCTTAGGACTGATGGTTTGTAGGCGGAAGGGGTTGCAGGTGATGGAGGTGGAGTCCGGTTCTGAGGTTCTTGTTAGGGTGTTACAGGGGGGACACGAGACACCTTGGGAACTATTTTATCTCATTCGGAGGTTCAAGGCAGAGACCAAGCATGGAAGGATTATTCATCATAGTTTGAGGGAAGCTAACTTGGCACTGGATTCGCTTTCTCTCTTTGGCAGATAGGAGGAGTCACTTAAGATCTATGATAGCCTGCATTCCCTTCCCCTTGAGTGCTCCTCCATGGTGCAAGGGTAAGCCCTTGGACTCCATCACTTTCTCCCTCCTTGAAGGGTTGTTCTTTGTTTTTCTTGTCTTCCTTTAATGGGTAATAAAAAAGTAGGTTTCAGTCAGTGAGTGTTAGAGACTCATCCAGAACGTAGAGGTGAATATTGGATATCAATAAGATACAATCAATAGCATTACTCCATGCATCCTTATCACTTATCTAATGAATATCCATGCCAGTTGATCCAATGAGAAATCCTCCCGAATTGGAATGAAGTGCGCATTCTTTGTAAAACGATCCACAAAAACCTAGATAGCGTTGTTTATTTGGATGTCTTCAGAATTCTGGTGACAAATTCCATAGTGATGTTCTCCCATTTCCATGTTTGTATGGTTAATGGTTGCATCACCCCCTTAGATATCTTCCTCTAATCCTTCACTTATTGACACACCAGGAACTTTTATGTATACTCAATGATATCCTTCTTTATGTTATCCCACTAATAATTCACTCATAGATCTCAATACATCTTTGTGTTTCCTCAGTAAATGGAGAAATTCAAACTATGTGAATTGTTCAAAAGTTCATTCATTAATTCTATATTTGATGGAACACATAGTCTTTACCAAAATCTCACAATTTCTTCTTCATTAACATTGACCACAAAGGATTTCCTTTTTCTAATAGTTTCCACTATCTTCTGAATTCCCACATCATCCCTTTTAGCATCCTTTAACCATTCAAAAAGAGACGGTTGAAATATTATTTGTGAAAGGATTTATGATGTTATGTTCTTTATGATTCTCATGTCCATATTCATCAAATCTAAGAATATTGCATCCTTTTCAATTACCATCAATGATAGAATTGTTGGTTTCTTTCTACATAGAGAATCCTACACCTTTTTCAATTTCCCTGGGTGCTAATGGATTGAGTGGTCATAGTCTTTTATCATCTCTAACCCTCTTTTTTGGATCATATTCAACTCTTTCTATGTGAATATATACTTTAGACTTTTGTGATGTGCATATATTACACACTTCTCCCCAAAGATGTAATGTCACCAATTTTTTAAAGTGAAGATTTTGATAGCCAACTCTAGATCATGTGTTGGATAATTTTCACATGAAATATCAATTTCCTTGAAGCATAGCCAATGAATTTTTCATTTTTCATCAACACATATCCTAGGCCCTTCTTTAAAGAATCATAGAATACCATGAATATTTCTCCACTTGTGGGTAGTGTGAACATGAGTGCAGTGATAAGACTCCTTTTAAACTCCTTGAATATCTCTTCACATTCATCACTCCAAGAAAACTTGACTCCCTTTTGAGTTAGCTTGGGAATAGGGTTTTATAATCGTGAGAAAATTCTAAGAAATCGATGATAATATCCAGCTAACCCAAGGAATCTACAGATATCTATCACCGATGTTGGCATCGTCCATCCCTCAATTGCATTTTTTTTTGGAGAGATCCACAGATATCCCTATGCTTGTGATGATATGACCCAAGAATGAGACTTCCTTCAACCAGAACTCACACTTCAAGTACTTTTCATAGAGATTATCCTTTCGCAAGGTATCTAGTATAGTTCATAGATGCTCCTCATTATCATCCTTGGTTTTAGAGTATATTAGAATATCATCTATGAATACTACCAAAAAATTTACGAGGTAATATCAAAAGACTCTATTCATCAATTCCATGAAGATTACTGGAGCATTAGTGAGCCCGAATGGAATTACTATGTATTCATAGTGCCTATACCTTGTACCAAAAGCAGTCTTGGGGATATCCTCCTTATTAACCATTACTTGGTAATATCCTAAGTACATATCCACCAAGGAGAAGCATTGTGATCCATGTAGATGATTGAACAAGTCCTTAATTCTTGGTAGAGGATAGTTGTTCTTTATCATGATTTTGTTGAGGTCATGATAATCAATACAAATATGCATTGATCCATAATTAGTTTTGACTAAGAGAACTAGTTCGCCCCATGGTGAAGTACTTAGGTGTCTAAACCCTTTATCCAGACTCTCCTATAGTTGTTTCATTAGCTCCTCAAGCTCCACAATAGCCATTCTATATGGAGTCCTAGAAATTGGAAATGTAACTGGTATAAGTTCAATTGAAAATTCAACATCTCTTCTTGGAGTAAGACTAGATGATTCATCGGGAAACACTTCAGATAATCCCCTCATAATAGGAATATCTTCAAGGATGGTTTCCTCCTTAGACTCAATCATCTGAGAAAGATATACATTCTCATAGGGAAGTAATATCCATGCTTGAGATGATAGTGATAAAGAAGATTTATCATTCTCCTTGAACATGTATAGAATTGGGAGTTGATTATCCATATGAATAGTGATTTCCCACTCATGGAAATTTATTTTGGCTCTATACAGGGAATTCCAACCCATGCGAATAATTTCGTCAAATTCCACTACAGGGAGTATGAAGAGGTTCACCGGGAAGATCAATTCACAAATTGTGACAGGGGAGGAGTTTTATTCATGGGATTCAATGATTTCCCCATTTTCCATTTTCACTAACATCACTACTTACATGATTTTTAGTAGAGTTGGGAATGTTCTACTAAACTTTCTACATATAAAATATTGCATAGAACTAGAATAAAAAAGTAGGAAATCTATTCATGAATGAATAACTAGTGTACCTGTCACCAATTCATTTTCGTGGTTCACGTCTGTGGTAGTGATGGAAAAATCTTTCTCTTACTATGGTAGAGGTTGTTGGTTTCCTCTAAAAACCCTTAGCATATGGAACTAGTTTGGAAAGTGCCATGGTACTTTGTATTTTAAGCAATGAACAATGTTTTGAGGTTCAAACATGGTATTCCTCTCTTCTATTGTAGAAGCAGGTTTTTCTTGTCGGAAATTAATGGCCAGATTTCCTTCTCTTACACACCTAAATCATTTCCTCATCCCCTTAAAGAAATTTACGGGGTTCTTAATTCCGCACCTTTGGAAAGTGGGGTGATAAAACTTCTTAGCACCATTCGATTTATCCATCAAACTGCCAGAATTAAAGTCCACTTTCCAGTTCTTATCCCCATGATACACTTGAGATTCTATGATCTCTATTTCAACTTTGAGGGAACATCAGAAAATTTCCTTACAGCTATCAAATTTACAGATCATAAGGGCTTTCCGTAGGATAGGTTTTATCCCACCAAAGAATTGATCAACCCTGTATTTGGGGTTAATGAAAAATATAGAGGCATAATGTGAAAGACTTGTGATTTTTTCTTCATATGCTCTGATGGATTCATAGTCTTGTTTCATGAGTTAAAGGAAATACCTTTCCATCATATATTGGAGGGTGCGAGGAAAATTTTATCAAAAAACATTTTCTGGAATTCCTTCCATTCTAACTCCTTAAATATCTTCCTCAATCTTCATATTTTTTATCAGTGTCCACCATTGATTAGCTTCACCCTCAATATGACTTGAATCTAGGAGAACCTTCTCTTGTTCAGAACATTGAATGATGGAGAAGAACTTTTCAATGGAGTTGATCCATTTTTTGGTGATTGTGGGATCATATGATCCATTGAATGTAGAAGTCCTTTGTCTCATGAAGCTCTCGATTGAATCTTGTTTTTAGGGGTGTTGAACATCACTCTTGGCCCACATTTCTATTCAAAACATGTGTTAACTGAGAGAGTATCATGACAATGTTCTCAATTCCCACTCTGATCAGATTGGAAATTTCCTTAGAACAACCATAACATTGATCTTCACATCAGTTGTTAGCCCAATTCCTCATATTACCAACCATTGGATGGAATAAAAAGAACTTTATGGGTAACACATAATGGGGAATCCAATGAAAAAATGGATAACTTATAAATTACATTTATTTCCTTAACTTATGAATTTATAGGCTTAAATCCATGTTATCCATGTTCTACTTCTTAACATATATTCGTAGGGGCATTTTTTTATTCCCTTAATAATGTTTCATACTAAGCTTATGAATTTATGAAGGCATATCCCCTAGGAGTGTCGTACTAAGAGAGAAGAAAGGCCCGTTGTTGTGCACCAGTTCATGTTCGATTCTAGCTCCAAGTGGTGTTTTTGGGTTTTACCCCTAGATACATATTTTCCAAAGCCACCTCTACTTGTTCATATCCAAACTGGAATGTATTTGTGTGATAAACTACTTACTATATACTAAAAAAATTTAAGGATGTTTTTCTTATACTTAGTATTATCCCTAAGAATTTCACTATGGTTTTATAATCCGAATCCCAAAAATAACTACACTTATCCTTTGATAACAACTATAACAACCCTAATCTTTACCACACACACTTAGACCTCATTTATTACATAAGCATGAAATTAAGACCACTCCGAGGATTGAGAGGTATAGTTTCATTGGAAAATAAGAACATTAAATGAAAACTTAAGACATAAAATTCAACATCTTTATTGAAAACTTCTTTTATATAACCACAACATTCCTTCATACATAGCATTTCATGGGATAACCTAAGGACATACATAAGAAAATGGCGAGCTATAAATCCCAGTGACAGAGTAAAAAAGGAATAACATGAAGAAGACAATACATGTTATCAAATAGGAACTTCAATGGATCTTAATAGAAACATGAACATAAAGTCATGATATAGCATGATTATCATAACATGGAGATGTAGAAACAACATTTAACATGATATTTTCATGAGCCAAGGCTCATTTCCCATGAAGCACGAGTAAACCCTCATTGCACTTTAATTAGTATGAGTAAACCCTCATTACCCATGAATTAGCATAATTAAACTCTCATTTTACATGGTGTATCATGATAATATTCTTTACCTAATGAATTGGAGTGCTATCAGGGCACACCCTTCTTAAACATTTCATTTCATGCATAAGTGTGCCACACAGATCGTACAACCTGGATTCATTAAACATCATAATTTATTTCATGAATAAGATATTTGGAATACATAAATATAAGTCCTCAATAAAAAAGGACATATTAATATAGTTGAATACCCTTGATAGAGAAATGGGTATGGTATTCACTTACACAATGATTTGGCATGACAAATTTTGGTGGAACTGCGGCAGCATAACAATGTATAATAGAAATCATAAAATGGGTTGATGAGAGATAAAGGGTTATATAATAATTTATACATGAAAGTTAATGTAAGGGGTCAAGGAACATAATATACAAACATATTTAATGGAATTTAGATGCATAATATAAAAGAAATTTCTGAAAGTAAATGTGGAAAGAGAAATCTGTTACGAAATTTCAGCCTGGTAACAAGTTTACATGGTAGGCATTACTGAGATATAAAGTGTTATACCACAATTAAAAAATATTTAGTGAAGTAAAGTGGAGGTTATAAATCAAACCCCAACATTTTTAGTTGAAAATAAAAGCAGCGTAACAATATAAGAAAACTTGGACATAAAAAAGGAAGAATAGTGAGGATCCTTTACTTGAATGTGTGTGACTTCAATAGCTTGAATTGGTGATTATTGGGGGGCCTTGGAAGGTTTATAGAGAAAGGAGGGAAGATTAGAGACATGATCTAAGGGTTTTGAGTGAATATAAGTGATAAACTAGGAGGTTTTATATAAGAAAAGAGAAGGGATTTCTTTAATATATCCCAAACAAAAGTTTTAAAATCTATAAAATTAAGTATTCCAAACTACAAACCAAAACATGGGTTTTTCCAATGGTTATTGCCCAAGGAGAGTGAAAATATTGTTGTATAAGTAAAATGGATTAACATACTAAAATATTATGCTCCCTTATTGGGTGTTGAGTCACACTTTTAAAGAAGTCACATTAGAATGTTAAAATATTTTATAAGTCTAGGAGGGTCCACTAAGGAATCATGAAATTAAAAAAAAATATAAAATTACATTATTTTAAATTTAAAAAATATATTTTCCAAATAACTATTTTATATTATTTTATTACATCACTATTGGGTAATTATGAGTTAATAAAACACATTATATATTTAAACAGTATTTAATTTTTACCCAAAAATTTGACTATCTCAAAAAATTATGAAAAATTAACCATTTGATAATTACGACATCCTAAATCGAAAAATAATATTAATTTTATCGAAATAATTTTATAGATAAGTGAATTTTTACTTTTAAAATAAAAACTATCATTTATCTAAAATTCATGGGTTTTAACAAAAAAATCATTCAAACCTTAATAAAAATTATACTATTATTTATATTTAATAAAACTAATTTAATAATAATTTTTTATTAAAATAAATATTTAATAGAAAAATACATTAATTCATCAAAATTGATTCCTTAATTGAATATTAACTAAAAATACTATTTGTGATTTACAAACCATTTACAATGTAACAAAAATGAAATTAATGTATATTATTTATTCAATAAAATAATTATGAACATAATAATAATTCTAGGGTCTTGTTATATAACCCCATATAACACTTTCAAAAGACCTAAGGGTAAGGTGTGCAATGGTGACATACTCTTAGGGTGATTCAGATAACATCACTCAAGTGGTAATCTCTATTTACCTATTCTTTTCCCACATGCCATTCCGTTCAAGCTTAAAGTGTTAAAGATCATCTTGGGATTGGTCAAGAGTGAATCCTAGTAATTATACCTCCTTTTCAAGATTTGAGAAATGGGCTTCGTATGGAGGAATTCTACTGGATGAGGCCATCGTGGAGTAAATTGGATTTGTTAAAGCCCTATATATATACTAATCATGTGATCACTATTCAACGGCTATATTTAAAAAGGAAAAAAATATTAAAGGTATTTTAAAATCCAAAAACATAATACTAAGGATGTGTGTATGATTTACATAATCATTTTAGATAATATGAAATTTATGTAGATCAAGATTAATTTTCATTAATAGAAGTTTGGGTCCTTACAGAAAGGGTGCATGGTTTTACCTAATCATGCACTATAACTATGAAAGAATGAAAGGGGAGGAGTGAAATTATTCATATAGTGTGAAGGGATTAGAGAAACCATATGAAACTATAATTTATTTCATAGTTATTCTGCATGGTTTTTTAACTATGCACCTAACTGTTCCTGGTGAGGGGATTCTGGGTAGTGGAGTCCACACGATTGATGCATGGTTTGGCCAAATGTGTGGCGAAGCTATGAACCAAAGTAAAACTATGCATATTCACCATTTAACCCTTATTAAATTTTACCACATTTTAACCAGATTTCACACAATTTTTTATAGAAAAAAACCTCTTATGAACCCATTTCTCCTCTCCTCCTCATTAGTGAAGCTCATTTAATATAGAGTTGCTTTGGTTTTTGTTTTGTGTGATTGATTCCTTATGGTAAGTGTAAGAATACATTCCACTATTTTTATAATTTCATTCAATAATGGTTATGTTATAATGGTTTTACATGGTTTTATGTTTTTTAGGGAAATATCTCTAGTAATTCAATATTATCATTTCTAAGACGAATCAAGGGTCGATATCAAGTATGTGACCTCTCCTAAATCTAAATTAAGTGGTCCCTATGTATTATTATATATTCATCCTTCCTTTACTCATATTTTACATGATGCATCTCAATATGGATGTCCGTACATGAAATATAATTTTATCTTATATTTTAAAATATTACCTTGGCATGAAATTTGACCCCATTGAAATAAAATTTATATTGAAATTTGTTCTTCATTGTAAATATAACATGGTACTGAAATAATTTTTCCCCTTTTCAAAGTACCATAGAAATGGATTTTAGTTTTGTAAAATGATAAATGATTTTGGAATGGGACTTGGAAAATGGATTCATCTTTGATCTAAGGTTGGTATTTATGTTCATTTTTTGAAAAAGAGAATAATAATTTAGTTGTAAATGATGGTGTTAATTGAACATGTTATATTTTTGTATTTTATTATGGGTATTTTAGTTATAATGATTAATACTATAGCGAATACTATCCTTGGGTGGTCTTGGGTTATTATGGTTAAACCCATGGTGAACGCTACTCCTAGGTTGATGTTGGTTATTATGGTCAAACTCAAGGTTGGACATTGACCCCTGGGTGGACTCTAGTGCCCTAGGGATGGGTATATTTTCCTCAAGTATCAGGTTGGAATAAGAATGGTCATATTTACCCCAGTGAGTTGTGATTTGAATTGGTGAGGTCATTGTGACATGCTCATAGACATTTGTAATTGGATGAAGTAGGTGGGTCTGACCACAAGTGTCACCATAGAGCATAGGTCTGTATTTTTATTAATTCGACTTGATATTTAAATTTTTTCTATATGAATAATCACATGAACTTATATTTTAGAGTAAATTATTTAAGGATTCCATTGGTGGTGGTATATTGATTCATACTCACACCCATCTTGGACATCTACTTGGTACCTAATAATATTTCATGGATGCAAGTAGTGATAAGGGAAATCAATTGATGACCAATGATTGACTATGTGCTAGCATGGATCGACGATTGGTGTCATTCTAGATCTTAGTTCATTTTTGAGTCATCTTGGTTTTCAACCTTTTTTCTTCATAGGCCTTCTGTGTATGAATGGTGAATTTAATTCTTTATGGTATTATATCATCATTTTTTGTTACTTGGGATATGTTATAATTCGTTATTGTATGATTATCAACATGGGATATTTGTTTTGTATTCTATTTAAGTTTTTACCAATGTTTATGCACTATGACTATTAGGGTATAATCACCCCATGATATATCTTCAGACCCTCACCTCAAGTTGGAAACCTTTAATGTTGAAGGAGGCACACATTAGGTTATGAAAAATGCTTCCGATTTGGGCATCAATTTGTGGTCTAGTTAGGTGGAACGTCACAAAGTGGTATTCAAGTTTCTTATTTTTATTTTTTATTACCATCTGGGCTAGTAGAAAGAATATTAGGAATGTGTTGGTCCTAGTTATAAGATCATTCTTGGGAGTAGTGAACCCAAATATATGGTAAGAGATTAGTCACCAAGAATGGGTTTATTTTTATTAGCTGGTCTTTTACAGTTTCTTGATTTCTATGTTGAGGGGTGCACCTGTTGTTCACTTTTACTAGTTATTGGGTTTATCTCTCTTGGTTTGGTATGAAAATAGAGTGAATTTTCATTCCTATATTACGATAAGAACATAGGAATCGTTATTTTGTGTTCTTAGGTGACTGCCAAATATGAATTTATGTAAGAGAAGTTTCCATCGGATAAAAGGGGTTTGTCCACTTATTGTTTTGGAAACAACTTATATGGTGTTTTCCAATATACGGTTGTTGTGGAATCTTACTTTCCCAATTTAGAGGATAAGACCTTCACTTATAAGCCTATATTAATGGATTGTTAAATAAGGAATATGGATAAGTAATGATTCCTTATAACCTATAAAGCATTTTACCTTATATAATTTGATTGAAACTCTATTTTTTCATACCCTGGAAATGTTATTGTGATAACGAAAATATGGGAATTATTTGAAAATGGTTTAAAGTAAAATTGGGGTATAGCATAAAAAGACGCATGTTATTGTATTTTCCCCATATTATCTTGAACTTGAGGAATAATGGTTATCTGTACCATTCTGATATCTTATGTTTTCTTTGTATCTTTATGATTATTTAGAGAGTTAGGGTCCTAGACCTTGAGGGAGAGGGTGAGAATGCTCTAACAGTGGGTGGACCAGAACAAATAGTTATTTATTGTTTAGTTATTTATGATCCTCTCTATTATAACCACTTACGAGTAGCATGTGCCTTAATATGGGGACCAATTCTAGATACCCAATCTATACCAAACCATACACTAGAGTTTTAACATAATATCCTTCTACTATTCACCAATTAGGGTGGTCCATAGGGAGTTAATTAGTGGATGGAGTCTGTATAGACATTAATTGATCATATAAAGATACCAAAAGATAATAGGGTGATGTTAACTATGCAAATATTTCAAAAAGTAGTGAATTGGTCCTGAAACATCCTCATATAGGAGAAACTACACATTTTGATAACTTGGAAGATTTAAAAACACACCTTTTTAGCGACCTCTCCCTTGAGATTCTTCGTTTAGACAAGGATGTTGAGTTCATGTGTTTGGAATAGGGATACCTGACCGTCATGGATTACACCACTAATTATAATAAGATTTAGTGGGTTTAAACAGGTATTTTTAGGTGAAGAGTCTTCTAGGGAGAGACACATTGTAGAGGGCTTACATAATGAGATCGTGGTCTAGGTAAATGACTTCAATTTCACATCCTTTATGGATATCGTGAACCAGGACTTTGTCTCTGAAAGTAATATTGTTAAGGGATATAAAAATTGATGAATATCTTCCTCAAGTCCACAAAACTGTGTTGGTGGGTGTTCTGGTAGTCAGAACAATCAATTAGACAACTCATTCTAGGTTAGTAGCAGTCATTATAGGTGGGATAGTGACCCATCTTGTCTATACTGAGGAAGTTGGGAGGTGTGTTGTTACTAGTGTAGTCACTCATGAGACATGATATGTCAGTTCCTATGAACACCCTTGTAATTCCATATATATAGTTTTATGGGCCATATATTTCTTTTTATAGAGTTAAGTTAGATGTTGCTTGCGGTAGGGGTGCTGGATTAGTCCAAAGTTCAGGAACCAGGGTGACTGCTGAACTACAATAGCCTGGATATTGGGAGTCTACCAAATACTCAGTCCATGGTGGTGAATGTGTGGCTTAGTGACATGGTTATTAGTGTTATTAGGGATTTATAACCAAGGGAAGCAAGGTTATGGTGCACAATCATGATATGATATAACTTTATGTGGTATATCCTATTTAGATAGACCAGGATGATGGATTATTGACCATTTGATATATGATTCAAGTTGGTTATACTAGTTATTTTTCATTTTTTGACATATAATCCACACACTTAATTATATAAACATTTTTTAGCCTTGGGTCTGATCATAGAATACCTCTATGGCGTGCTTTTTATTGATGCACCCCTAGGAAAAAGGTTAGAGGGGATTCACAAGTGTCCTGGTTGTGTTATAGCCAATGGAGACTACTATTCCATCCTTGAATTATTTATACCAGAGATGGGTGATTTTATGTGATTTTGGGTATAGAAAACCTCACCCAATAATAATCAGGAATTAACTGTTATCACTAGAATGTCTCTTTCATATCTCATATGGGTAACTTTTTTGAGTATATGGGAAAGTGGTATGCCTATACGCATCAATCCCAATAGAACCTTGATAAAAAAATTTAGTAAATTTTTTATTGAAAATAAATGACAAATTTCATTATATTTTTTTAAATATTTCTATTTTTAAAATATTATGGATGAGATCATTCATTTAAAAATTTGGTGGAAATTATAGTTTTGATACTTTAAAGTGAACAATATTATTTCATTCATAATTTTTTTCAATGACTTATTTAAAAATAAAATTTCATAAAATAATTCTTTAATCAATAGGATAGAACTTTCATTTTGGCCATTTGAGCTGGATGTTGCATTTTATTGGAGTAAATTGAACATGGAATTAAAGATGGCTTAGACTCATCAAAATGGACACCCCTTCACCATTTGGGCCATATATTCATAATTAAGTCTTTTATTTTGATGAAATTTCGACTGTAGATATAAGAACCAATTCAAGAAAAAAAATCATTCTAAAAGGATAACAGTTTCATGCATTTTGCTGATCAATATGTCAGTTAATGTTGAACTAAAATATTTGGCCAAATTTCCCATTAACACTTGAGTGTTGGAACCCTAGACTCACATATACTCTATAAATGTTTTTTATTCCTATTTTATGGAATTTTCCATGAATTAGGATATTAAGGTAATATGTGAGGTTTTTTATTCCATTTCTATAAGGATTTAAAGAGTGATTTATTTTTAAACAAGGACCCCTTCCATTAAGCATTATTCTTATTTTTCTTCATTACATTGTAAAATTTTCATTTTTTAGTAAACCTTATAGTCTATTATCTATTTCATATATTTTATTTAATTTTATTCTTATATACTTTACTTATTTATACTAGAATTTAGGTGTCAAAAAACGATTTGATTATACCCTATCAATACATTTGAGAATGCAAATCGTTTCTTTGACCACAACAATATCCATGAATGAGTAGTTTTTCTTAGTAGTAGATATTACTCTAACCATATTAATTTATTTATTTGTAATGAATGAGATTATTTTTGAAACTGGGTCTCCGTGAAAATAAAGACACACCGCCTTTAACTGCCTATCGGGTCTTAGCCAACCAAGTAGCACCAGCTGCCACGAAGGCACGAGGTCCCAACCCCCATGCTCGAATGGATCATCTTACTAATGACAGTTCCTGCAGGCCAACACATGTCCTTTCTAGTGTGCTTTGTCCTCACTCACAGACACCCTTGGAAACTTCTCAGAATGTCACCCATCCTGATCACTAATCCATTCCAAGAATCATTAAATATGAGGTTCTAATCGGGTAGTCTCCCAAAAAGGAAGGTGTGCCTTTTTTTGGCATGAGTGATATCATTTAGTCATTAACCGTTTATCATTATGGGATGTTTATTCACCCCCTTTAGAGAAAAAAATTCCTTATTGTGGGCCCTAAATCTCATCCCAAGAAGTGCACCACACTTAAGGTTGTGTACCACCTATGATACCAAATGCGACAACTGGGTCCTATGGACATAACTCACACCCCACCTTTAGCATGGTTGTCAGGTCCTGGCCCCCCAGGTACCACCAGTTTCCCTGCAGGCACGTGGTCCCCACCATAGGGCCCACCCATGTGCCCAAAAGGGTCATCTCACTAATGAAAACCCCCATAGGCTAACAAATGTCTTTTGTAGTGTTCTTTTTCCTCACTCACAAACACCATATAAAACTTTCCTGAAGGTCACCAATCACAATAACTAATCTAGGCCAAGAACAACAAACTATGAAGTTCTAATAAAGTAGGCTCCAAAAAAGGAAGGTGTGAATTTTCTGACATTATTCATATCATTTAGTCATTAACCCTTTATCATTATGGGGTGTTACATTCACCTCCTTTAGAGAACAACATCCTCATTGTGGTCCCTACATCTCAACCCAAGAAGTGCACCACACTTAAATATATGTAGAACCTATGATACCAAATGTGACAACTGGGTCCTGCTGACAGCACAGACCCCCCACCTTTAACATGGTCGTTAGGGCCTGGCCAGCTAGGTACCACAGGTTTCCATGCAGGTATATGGTCCCCACCCTAGGGCCCACCGACGTGCCCAAACTGGTCATCTAACTAATGAAAGTCCTCACAGGGTAACACATTTCCTTCCCAGTTTACTTTTTTGTCACTCACACACACCCTAGGAAACTTCCCAGATGGTCACCCATCCTATCCACGACTCCATTCCAAACACACTTAACTGTGGAGTTCTATTCCGGTAGGCTCCAAAAAAGGAAGGTTCACCTTTATTGACAGGAGTCTATTCATTTAGTCATTAACCCTTTATCATTATGGGGTGTTACATTATTTAATTCATTTAATATAATCCATGAATTGAGTTTTTAATTTAATATATTCACTTGATTAATTTAACAATTAATACAATATCTGCGAGGTTGTGTAATGTTTATATTTTGAGAGAGAAATCTTAATTGGGAAAAAATAACAACATGGGATGAAATTATTGATTTTAAATAAAATCCTTGTACTGAATTAATCCTCATTTATAGAATGGATATGAGAAATAATTTACCACTAAACATAATCTAGATTTATAACAATAATCAAATAATGGCACTATAATTTCACATTCAGAATCTAGCCTGAAGTTTTATTTATTTTATCTTTGTGAATAAGTAAACTTTCATATGGTTTGAGGGTTAAAAAATTTGGGATGAATAATTATGTTGAGTTTAATATTAATGATAGTGGTTTATAAGTAATTTATTAAGTAGTATTATATAGATTCTCAACTTTAAAAATATTTTCAAATAAAACATATTATAATTTTTTTATCAATCAAATTTGAAAAAGAAAGAAAATTAAATCTTCTCCCAATGTACATATTTTAGTGTTATAATCATTAAAACCCCCTATCATTTATAGTTGTGAGTTTCATTAATTTTTTAAAAATAACTTTAACATATTGTTTTATGTACTTCCTCATTAGAGAATGACCTTGGTCAACCATTCTACTGTAACTAAGTAAAAAAATCAGACATCTATTGAGAGTACCCAAAATAGTGATTTTCAAATTGGAACAATTTTCAGGGAAGAAACTATTTTTTTCAAATAATTAGAGGTATTTTTTACTTTTATTTTATTATATTCATCTCTTTTTATTTTCCTTCTTCCCCATTGTCATTATTCTAGGACCATTAAAGCAAAATTATTATCTTCTTATTATAGTAAATGTCATTTATTTTATATGATTTAGGACCCAACCCCATCCCTAGGATCTCTTTGATCTATAACTCAAGATTGAACATATCCTTAGGTATTTAATCATAAAATATCAGTCAATATGAAGTGTATACATTTACCCAACTAGGGATATCTGCAATTCTAGTAATTTTTAAATTGGAAGCACTTATGAATTAATCTAAAATATAGAACCAATATATTCAAATAATAAACTAATGCACTTGATTAAACAATTTTAGAATTAGTTCCTCCATACATTAAATATAAACTAACTTTTACCCAAACCTATAATTAGACTTTGAATTAAAATATGAATTGATACACTTATATCATTTTTATGTTAAAAAATATTATACTATATGTTACCCATTACTGAGCATCTAAGTTCACCCTTATTTTTTTTACTTTTCCTAGGAAACCTAGAGGATGACTGTGTGTAATGTTTAGGGAATGATGGAAGTTATAACAATTTTCACAAAATTTTTTCATGGTTTATCTTATGTTTTAAAATTTTAGGTATATATGTTTGTAGTCTTCCAAGACTACTAACTAGTTTAATCCTAAAATAACTCTTCTATTTTGTAATAATAATGCAATTTATCTACCTTATTTGGTTTTCTAGAGCCTAAGACGTTATATTTGGCATGATAGTATGTTTAGTAGGAACTATGAAGACTATATTTAGAGGAACTATGCTAGATATAAAAACTTCCATGAAGACCCCTCATGATTTATAAGGAAAAATCTATAAAAATTAATTGGAATTGAATTTTATAATTTAATATGATGAGATAATTTTGTGTATTATATTATTGAAATATGTGAAATAATATTAGGAATAATAACTTTATCAACAACCATAGTAACTGTAGGGATATTCTCCTAGAACAAGTTAATGAAGGAGTAGTTGCAGCTAATTAGTTCATAACCATATTAGGGATGTTTACCCAGGTTATGATAAATTATTTCACCAATATAGAGATAACTGTTGATCCAAAATGTTGTATAACTATGATGGATCACTTCATGTGACAATAAACTCCATCATTCAGTGAAACTATTGACACATTGGTAGCTAAATAATGGATCAAGTCCCAAGAGAAGATAATTCTCAATTTGGTCGTAGTGAAAAGGAAAAATAATTATGGCCAATTATCATTTGAAGGGAAATGTAGACAAATTGAAATTGTTAATTCAAAACACTAAAGAGTAAGATTATATTAGGTGAATGGAATAAAGAACTCGCAAGAAGGTATTATAGGAAAAATACTTTCCTTGTGAGAAATGATCCAAATTGGAAAGGCAATTCATCAATCATAGACGAACATAGGATAAAAATGTTAGTGAGTATGAGGATAACTTTACATGTTTATCTAGAGATGTCAAAGACTATATACATAGACCAAATACAATATTGATCATTTTTTTATATTAAATCCAATCCTTTGAGGAGAATTAGTCTCTCAAACCTTTTTATCATATGAGGATATAGTCACAAGAGCCATTAAAATAGAAAATGAGTTCTATATGATGTATGTATTTAAGATAAACATGGAGTAGAATTGGTTGGTTGAGAATCATGGGGAAAATGAATCAAATAGGAAGAAAATAAGGATGATATTTCCCACATGTGATAAATTTGGGAAGAAGCATCCTAGGTCTTTTAGGAAGGGAACATTAATTTGTTACAAGTGTGGAGAATAAGTTCATCATGCTTAAAAATGAAATGTAAAGTAATAATCTATTGATATTCAGTGATATAGCTGTAGGGAGAAAAAAAATTATGTGAATGAATACCCTAAATATTAAGGGAGCATACCTTACAAAAATCAAAAGGATAAAGACAAAGATTATGTGATTACTATAGATAAAGTTGATGATATTAATGATGTGGGGGGAGTAATTTGATAATTTACTCAAATTTAGCTAATGATTTATTTGATTCTGGATCTTTTATCTCTTATATTTTTAATGTTTTCCAAAACATTAGATATTTACCTATCATCTAGTTAAGAAAATTATAATTTAATACACTAAGTGGATGTATTATTGAATCAAATATGTGTCAGCATGTTCCAATTGTGATGCGTGGACATATCCTATTTGAAAACATGGTTATTTTCATTATAGTTGGATTTAATATGATCCATGGTAGGTATTTTAATTCAATGTATAAAAAAAATATGTTTCCAATAGAAGGATATTGTGATTTGTGAATGTAAAGTTGAATATAATTTATTTAAAGGGGAAACATTATCATATAAATCATTTCATGAGTCTCACCCAATAGAACTCCTTAATGAAATTAGGGGAATATGGGAAGATCAAGTAAGATCTATGGATACCAAGGACATCATAAGAATACATGTTGTACCTATGGTATAAAAATCCATTGATTTTATTCCAAAATAATTATCTGGCCATCCACTAGAGTGTGAAGTCGATTTATCTATTGATCTCATTCATGATGTAAGGACTATATCTAAAACTAATTATAAAATGACTCTAGTAGAGTTGGTCGATATGATGAAATAGTTGTTGGTGTTATGTGATAAGGAATTTATATGAACTATTTTTTCACAATGGGGAGCCACTATTTTATTTTTTGAAAAATAAGGGTGGGTCTTCGAGACTGTACATCGATTATTGGGAGATAAATTCTATTTCTATAATGAATAAATATCCTTTTCAATATATTGATGACATGTTTGATCAGATTCAAGGATACCATTTTTTTTATGATCGACACTTTCACAAGTAATCATTAACTAATGGAGAAGAAGGATGTTATACCAAATAATAAATTTTCAATATCAAACAGATATTATGAGTTTATGGTAATGAATTTTGGATTGACTAATGCACCTTCTATCTTTATAAATCTGAGTAATTTAGTATTTAAGGATTATCATGAAATTTTTTGGTTTTCGTCATTTATAATATCTTGATATACAAAACGAGATATAAAGAGAATGAGAATCATATTTAAATAATTCTAGGGATGCATAGGAAAAAAGGAATTATATGGGAAATATTGTAATTTTGAATTTTAGCTTTATGAACTTTATTTTCATATTCATATTTCCTACAAATATTTAATATATATTAACCCATAATGATAAAGGTAGTGAAATAATGACCTACACTGATTACCATAAATAATATTTGATGTTTTCTAAGTTTATATTTTTAATATTTGTTGTTTTTAAAGATTTTACCCTGTTAGAGAACTCAATAAACAAGTTTACATATAAAGGTGTTAAATGAAAATGGTAAAAAGAATGTGAGGAATGTTTTGAAGATTTGAATAGAAGGCTAATTAATGTACCAGTGTTAACTCTACCATTAGGTATGAAAATAATTTTAATATATAGTGACATTCCAATGAAAGGAATTAGTTGTGTTTTAATACATAATTATAGTGTGATTTCCTATATATCAATATAACTAAAAATCCATGAATAGAACTTTACAACTCACAAACTTGAGCTGATGACCGTAATATTGGATTTGAATATATTGAGACACCACCTCTATGGAGAAATATATGATATATATATATATATTTATGTGGACCATTAGAGTTTGAAGCATATATTCTCTCAGAAAGAGCATAATATGTTGTAAATAATATTGTTGGTAGAAATCAAGGAATAAGATGTCTTGATGAACTACCACCCAGGGAAGGAAAACAAGTTGGATAATGAATTTAGTAGGATGGACCAAGTATTTCTAACCACGATGAGGATTAACATGTTTCTTATATACAAGGTGTTGATAAAGACATGTATAGGTATTTTCAGGAAATGGGATCCATCATTAATTTTCCTTGAAATTTCCAAACCATCCTTATAAGAGAAGATAGAGATGTCTTATTAGGATAAAGAGAACTCATAAAAGAAGATTAAAGTAGCTAATGATGGAAATTGGTTGAATTATTTTTGATATACAATGTTTTGAAGTTTGGGAAGAGGTTATTTTTTCAATATATACAAAAATTGAAGAGGGAACATATAGAGAAATAACATTTATCAAATCTCTATGTACACCCTTGAATTAGAAAGGTGTGTAGATATTTAAGAAAACATTTATGGTCGTATGGTATGAAGTAGGAAATTTTATATTTTGTGTTATGATTCTTAGCATTTTTATAGGTATATCCTGTAATATAATATCCAAAAGGAGTCATAAAACATATTCCTATACCTATATTTAAGTGAGGGAATGTTATAATGGACATTGTCACTAAACTCTCAAAGAATCTAGGGAAGAATGATTTTATATGGGTCAAAATTGATCATCTTAATTTTTTTCCTCAAGTTTTAGAAAAAAGATAAGAACCACCCCTTGAGTGCCTTTCCCTTGACTTATAATGTATGTGGGCACAATATCTATATTTTTTGGGATTAGTATACAATAATAGCTTCCACTCGAACATCTATATTGCACCATATGAATCATTTTATTAGAAGATATTTTATATGAAAATATATTTAAAAGATGTTAAAGAAATAAATTTCATTGGATTATAGATTTTAAATGATATTAATTTTAAGTAATGAACTATTTAGAATCATATTAAAGCATACAAGAGGAGAAAAAACCAGTGATGATAATCGAAGGAAAGAATTGGAATTTCAAGTTGGGGATCATGTATTCTTGAAGGTTTAACCATGGAAGGGAGTTTTATGATTTGGTAAAATAGTGAAGTTAATACCATGATACGTTAGGATTTTGAGACACTAGACTGAAGTGTCGGTGTATCTTACCAATCAACTTTACCTCCAAACCATTCTAAAGTACAAATATTCTTCCATGTTCTATTAATATGTAAATACCTTAGATATCATATATATTTTATCAGATCTAAGGGGATATAATTGGAGTTATAATTGTCTTACAATGAAGAACCTACCTAGATTCTTGAAACTGGAGAGAAAGTGTTTTATAATTGAAAAAATAAATATGTGAAAGTCATTTAGGGAAGTCACAAATTAAAAGTGGAAACCTTGGAATGTAGAAGGTATTGTTCGATAAAATATCATTTGAAACTATTCATCTTTTAGGGACATCAGTCTATCAGTTTGGTCCTCGAGTACTTCAAGGTTTTATGATAGTTATGGCCTTCCAGACTATTTGGTTTTGGGCCACCTCAAGGCCTTCATGCCACTATATGGCCTTCCGGCCACCTCAAGGACATTAGACAACCTCAAGGCATTTGGGCCACCAAAAAATATAGATTTAACAGAGAGATTAAAAGGAAAAATGCTCCAGATGAGGATTTAGAGTAGTCACATTCATTAGAGAAGAGTTAAACGGACTTGGAATATTGAGAGGGTATGGAATTTCCCTCAGTACTGGGCCTGTGTAGCTCTGCACATGATAGCTAACTGACCAACAATGTGTAATTAGAGAGATGTGTTGAACTCACCTGTTTGGATAATCCCAACTATGCTTTAATATGATTTGATAATCCCAAATAATGTTTATCTACATGTAAAATTATTTAGACAAAAATATCAAAATAATCATTGGAATTTGTTAATCAATGTTTATCTATGTTTATACATGCTTTGAAATAATTCTAACTCAATATGCATATGTTTTGCACAGAACCGATACTGATAGAGTAATTCTACCGGTATGCACAAAATCTATTGATAAGGCTAATTACACCAGTACAAATGTCTACCAATATGGATAAGGTCACTGGTATGCAAATAGTCACCGTTACACCTGAGCTACCGATAGAATAAGTATACCGGTATGCACAAGTCGACTAATACAGACCTACCGATAGAGTAATTCCACAGGTATGTACATAGTTACCGATACAAGCTACCAATACGAACAGACAGACAGACAACTACTGATATAAAGTCCACCGATACAGACAAACAAAGTGTACGGATACAAGTTTGTTGATATAGACAGACAGCTACTGATACAAGTCTACTGATATAGATATAGGGCTACTTCTACAAAGTCTACCAATAAAAGCTCACAAGTATGGGTTACTGATATATAAAGTCCACCGATAACAGGAGCTACTGATAAAAGGATCTGATAGAATGAGCTATGGATAGAAGGAGCTACCGATACATAGAGCTACTGTTATAAAGAGTAACTGCTACCGACACAAGACATACTGACTCAAGTCCACCGTTACAAGCTCACTGATACCAGGAGGTACCGATGGAAACCAGTCACAGTTTCTCTAATCTCTATTTTTACATGTTTATTTAGCAACGGTCATATTTTATGAATTTAATGCATCTTCTATTAATTAATGATAGTTGTTGGAATGTCATGGAACTGTACCTCGTACCTATAAAAAAGGTAATCATTCCCGTTGTCAAAGCTCAAGGTATAAAAGGATGATCAAACTAATGAATAAAGGAAGAGGAATATACATGAAAGTCTGTGACACCTGAAGTGAAATTCTTAAAGAAGAACATGAGATGAACTCAAAGAACAGTCATACACATCAAGCATAAGATTCAAAGAATAATCACAAGTGTTACAAAGAATACTCTCTTCCTCGAGCTGAACTCTTACACTAGAAGTAAAGGAATAGAAAAATGACACTCTGTTTTCTTGAAAAAAACCAGAGAAGGACTCAAAGCTTCATCTACATCAATCCAATGAGTCCATAACATCACTCACAACACATAGAGCATTCTAAAATCATATCTACTTGTTTATATCTATTTTGTTTCATTTATATAAATTTTGAGCAGTGTGTATGCTCTGTTATTTAGACACACACTGACTCCTTAGCATAACTGGAGGATTTCTAAATCCTCACTCAATATTTCCCTTACACTCTTGTTTCCAACTGTGGATAGTGGTAGAGGTCAAGTGTAACCTTGATAGCCTGTGTGATATAGTATTGTTTTTCCCAGGAAGAACTATGGTAGAGGTCTTAGTACCTGGAAAGTATGTGTACTATTGTAAACACCGATCCAAGGTGTGGATCATAGTTTATATAAAACTGTTTTAGAGAACTATGTCTCGGCTTGAGACTGAACCTCTTGGTTAAAACTGTTATGCTCGTTTATTTTGTTTTAATCTATATTGAATACTCTGCTGTTATTTACTTTAAATTCAAATCTACTATAAAGTAACTCTAATAGTTAAACTATCAAGAGTTTATATTTATTGTAAAGCATTAAGTGAGTTTCAAAAGGTAATATAATCTTCACATTAGATTAACTAAGAACTAATCAATCTCTTGAGAACCTAACTGACACTTTACTGTATTAAAAATTCACTATAGTTTAGCTTGTTGTTTTATTTTGGGGGATTTTAAAAGAAATATTTTTAACAGAAATTTTTAATTGGAACTCAATTCATCCCCCTCTTGAGTTTCCACTCCGACCAACATTTGGTATCAAGGGATTGTTTATTAATTAAGGATTTTCAAATAATCTGTTTTTAAACTGTGATTTTAGTTGTATCTTAAAGATCATAAATTTCTGTTAGTTCTAAATTTTATCTCTTTAAATATATTTTCTAAAATCTAATTATGGATAATAGACTATAAGATGCTGCTACCAACATGCCACCCTTTTTTAATGGTGTTAATTATGCCCAATGTTTATGCACTATGAATATTAGGGTATAATCACCCAATGATATATCTTCAGACCCTCACCTCAAGTTGGAAACCTTTAATGTTGAAGGAGGCACACATTAGGTTATGAAAAATGCTTCCGATTTGGGCATCAATTTGTGGTCTAGTGAGGTGGAACGTCACAAAGTGGTATTCGAGTTTCTTATTTTTATTTTTTATTACCATCTGGGCTAGTAGAAAGAATATTAGGAATGTGTTGGTCCTAGTTATAATATTTTTCTTGGGAGTAGTGAACCCAAATATATGGTAAGAGATAAGTCACCAAGAATGGGTTTGTTTTTATTAGCTGGTCTTTTACAGTTTCTTGATTTCTATGTTGAGGGGTGCACCTGTTGTTCACTTTTACTAATTATTGGGTTTACCTCTCTTGGTCTGGTATGAAAATAGAGTGAATTTTTTTTCCTATATTACTATAGGAACATAGGAATACCTATTTTTTGTTCTTAGGTGACTGCATGATATGAATATATGTAAGAGAAGTTTCCATCGGATTAAAGGGGTTTGTCCACTTAAAGTTTTGGAAACAACTTATATGGTGTTTTCCAATATAAGGTTTTTGTGGAATCATACTTTCCCAATTTAGAGGATAAGACCTTCACTTATATGCCTATATTAATGGATTGTTAAATAAAGAATCTGGATAAGTAATGATTCCTTATAAACCTATAAAGCATTTTACCTTATAGATTTTGAGTGAAACTCTATTTTTTCATACCCTTGAAATGTTATTGTGATAACGAAAATATGGGAATTATTTGAAAATGGTTTAATGTAAAATTGGGGTATAGCATAAAAAGACGCATGTTATTGTATTTTCCCCATATTATCTTGAACTTGAGGAATAATGGTTATCTGTACCATTCTGATATCTTATGTTTTCCTTGTATCTTTATGATTATTTGGAGAGTTAGGGTCCTAGACCTTGAGGGAGAAGGTGAGAATTCTCTAACAGTGGGTGGACCAGAACAAATAGTTGTTTATTATTTAGTTATTGATAATCCTCTCCATTATAACCACTTACGAGTAGCATGTGCCTTAATGTGGGGACCAATTCAGGATACCCAATCTATACCAAACCATACACATGAGTTTTAACATAATAACATTATACTATTCACCAATTAGGGTGGTCCATAGGGAGTTAATTTGTGGATGGAGTCTATATAGACAATAATTGATCATATAAAGATACCAAAAGATAAGAGGGTGATGTTACCTATGAAAATATTTCCTGAAGTAGTGAATTGGTCGTGAAACATCCTCATATAGGGGAAACTACACATTTTGATAACTTGGAAGATTTACAAACACACCTTTTTAGTGACCTCTTCCTTGAGATTCTTCGTTTAGACAAGGATGTTGGGTTCATGTGTTTGGAATAGGGATACCTGACCGTCATGGATTACACCACTCAATATAATAAGATTTAGTGGGTTTAACTAGGTATTTTTAGGTGAAGAGTCTTCTAGGGAGAGACACATTGTGGAGGGATTACATAATGAGATCGTAGTCTTGGTAAATGACTTCAATTTCACATCCTTTATTGATATCGTGAACCGAGACTTTATCTCTGAAAGTAATATTGTTGAGGGATATAAAAATGGATGGCTATCTTCCTCAAGTCTACAAAACTGTGTTGGTGGGTGTTCTGGTAGTCACAAAAATCAATTAAACAACTCATTCTAGGTTGGTAGTAGTCATTATAGGTGGGATAGTGACCCATCTTATCTATACTGAGGAAGTTGGGAGGTGTGTTGTTACTAGTGTAGTCACTCATGATACTTGAGATGTCAGTGCCTATAACCACCCTTGGAATTCAATATATATAGTTTTATGGGCCATATATTTCGTTTTATAGAGTTAAGTTTGATGGTGCTTGCGGTAGGGGTGCTGGATTAGTCCAAAGTTCAGGAACCAGGGTGACTACTGAACTACAATAGCCTGGTTATTGGGAATCAACCAAATACTCAGTCCATGGTGGTGGATGTGTGGCTTAGTGACATGGTTATTAGTGTTATTAGGGATTTATAACCAAGGGAAGAATGGTTATGGTGTACAATCATGATATGATATAACTTTATGTGGTATATCCAATTTAGATAGACCATGATGATGGATTGTTAACCATTTGATATATGATTCAAGTTGGTTGTACTAGTTATTTTTCATTTTTTGACATATAATCCACACACTTAATTATATAAACATTTTTTAGCCTTGGGTCTGATCATAGAATACCTCTATGGCATGATTTTTATTGATGCACCCCTAGGAAAAAAGTTAGAGGGGATTCACAAGTGTCCTGGTTGTGATATAGCCAATGGAGACTACTATTCCATCCACAAATTATTTATACCAGATATGGGTGATTTTATGTGATTTTGGGTATAGAAAACCTCACCCGATAATAATCAGGAATTAATTGTTATCACTAGAATGTCTCTTTCATATCTCATACGGGTAACTGTTTTGAGTATGTGGGAAAGTGGTATGCCTATACGCATCAAGCCCAATATAACCTTGATAAAAAAATTTAGTAAATATTTTATTGAAAATAAATGACAAATTTCATTATATTTTGTTAAATATTTCTATTTTTAAAATATTATGGATGAGATCATTCGTTTAAAAATATGGTGAAAATTATAGTTTTGATACTTTAAAGTGAACTATAGTATTTCATTCATAATTTTTTTCTATGACTTATTTAAAAATAAAATTTCATAAAATAATTCTTTAATCAATAGGATAGAACTTTCATTTTGTCCATTTGAGCTGGATGTTGCATTTTATTGGAGTAAATTGACCATGGTATTAAAGATGGCTTAGACTCATCAAAATGGACACCCCTTCACCATTTGGGCCATATATTCTTAATTAAGGCTTTTATTTTGATGAAATTGTGACTGTAGATATAAGAACCAATTCGAGAAAAAAATCATTCTAAAAGGATAATTGTTTCATGAATTTTGCTGATCAATATGTTAGTTAATTTTGAAATAAAATATTTGGCCAAATTTCCCATTAACACTTGAGTGTTGGAACCCTATACTCACATATACTCTATAAATGTTTTTTATTCCCATTTTATGGAATTTTCCATGAATGTGGATATTTAAGTAATATGTGAGGTTTTTTTATTCCATTTATATAAGAATTTAAAGAGTGATTTATTTTTAAACAAGGACCCCTTCCATGAAGCATTCTTCTTATTTTTCTTCATTACATTGTAAAATTTTCATTTTTAATAACCTTTATAGTTTATTATATATTTCTTATATTTTATTTAATTTTATAATTATATACTTTACTTATTTATACTAGAATTCAGGAGTCAAAAAACGATTTGATTATACCCTATCAATACATTTGAGAATGCAAATCGTTTCTTTGACCAGAACAATATCCATGAAGGAGTTGTTTTTATTAGTAGTAGATATTACTCTAACCATATTAATTTATTTATTTGGAATGAATAAGATTATTTTTGAAACTGGGTCTCAGTGAAAATAAAGACACACCGCCTTTAACATGCCTATCGGGTCCTAGACAACCTGGTAGCACCAGCTGCCGCGAAGGCACGAGGTCCCCACCCCCATGATTGAATGGATCATCTTACTAATGGCAGTTCTCATAGGCCAAAACATGTCCTTTATAGTGTGCTTTGTCCTCAATCATAGACACCCTGGGAAACTTCCCAGAATTCCACCCATCCTGATCACTAATCCATGCCAAGAATCATTAACTATGAAGTTCTAATCAGGTAGGCTGCCGAAAAAGAAGGTTTTCCTTTTTTGGCATGAGTGATATCATTTAGTCATTAACTTTTTATCATTATGGGATGTTTATTCACCACCTTTAGAGAAAAATGTCCTCATTGTGGGCCCTAAATCTCATCCCAGGAAGTGCACCACACTTAAGGCTGTGTACCACCTCTGATACCAAATGCGACAACTGGGTCCTATGGACATCACTCACACCCCACCTTTAGCATGGTTGTCCAGTCTTGGCCCCCCAGGTACCACCAGTTTCCCTGCAGGCACGTGGTCCCCACCCTAGGGCCCACCCATGTGCCCAACAGGTTCATCTCACTAATGAAAACCCCCACAGGATAACAAATGTCTTTTGTAGTGTGCTTTTTCTTCACTCACAGACACCATGTGGAACTTTCCTAAAGGTCACCAATTATGATCAATACTCTTGGCCAAGAACAATTAACTTTGAAGTTCTAATAAAGTAGGCTCCCAAAAAGGAAGGTGTGAATTTTCTGACATTATTCATATCATTTAGTCAATAACCCTTTATCATTATGGGGTGTTACATTCACCTTCTTTAGAGAAAATCATCCTCATTGTAGTCCCTACATCTTAACCCAAGTAGTGCACCACACTTAAAGCTATGTAGAACCTCTGATACCAAATATGACAACTGGGTCCTGCTGACAGCACAGACCCCCCACCATTAACATGGTCGTTAGGGCCTGGCCAGCTAGGTACCACAGGTTTCCCTGCAGGTACATGGTCCCCACCCTAGGGCCCACTGACGTGCCCAAACTGGTCATCTGACTAATGAAAGTCCTCACAGGGTAACACATTTCCTATCCAGTTTACTTTTTTGTCACTCACACACACCCTAGGAAACTTCCCAGATGGTCACCCATCCTATCCACGACTCCATTCCAAACACACTTAACTGTGGAGTTCTATTCTGGTAGGCTCCAAAAAAGGAAGGTGGACCTTTGTTGACATGATTCTGATCATTTAGTCATTAACCATTTATCATTATGGGGTGTTAAATTATTTAATTCATTTAATATAATCCATGAATTGAGTTTTTAATTTAATATATTCACTTGAGTAATTTAACAATTAATACAATATCTACGATGTTGTGTAATGTTTAAATTTTGAGAGAGAAATCTTAATTGGGAAAACAAAAAAACATGGGATCAAATTATTGATTTTAAATAAAATCGTTGTACTGAATTAATCCTCATTTATATAATGGATATGAGAAATAATTTACCACTAAACATAATCTATATTTATAACAATAATCAAATAATGGCTCTATAATTTCACATTCAGAATCTATCCTGCAGTTTAATTTATTTTATCTTTGTGATTAAGTAAACATTCATATGGTTTGGGGGTTAAAAAATTTGGGATGAATAATTATGTTGAGTTTAATATTAATGATAGTGGTTTATAAGTAATTTATTAAGTAGTATTATATAAATTCTGAACTTTAAAAATATTTTCAAATAAAACATATTATAATTTTTTTTATCAATCAAATTTCAAAAAGAAAGAAAATTAAATCTTCTCCCAATGTACATATTTTAGTGTTATAATCATTAAAACCCCCTATCATTTATAGTTGTGAGTTTCATTACTTTTTTAAAAATAACTTTAAGATATTGTTTTATGTTCTTCCTCATTAGAGAATGAACTTGGTCAACCATTCTACTGTAACTAAGTAAAAAAATCAGACATCTATTGGGAGTACCCAAAATATTGATTTTCAAATTGGAACAATTTTCAGGGAAGAAACTATTTTTTCAAATAATTATAGGTATATTTTACTTTTATTTTATTATATTCATCTCTTTTTATTTACCTTCTTCCCCGTTTTCATTATTCTAGGACCATTAAAGAAAAATTATTATCTTTTTATTATAGTAAATTTCATTTATTTTATATGATTAAGGACCCAACCCCATCCCTAGGATCTCTTTGATCTATAACTCAAGATTGAACATATCCTTAGACATTTAATCATAAAATATCAGTCAATATGAAGTGTATACATATACCCAACTAGGGAGTTCTGCAATTCTAGTAATTTTTAAATTGGAAGCACTTATGAATTAAACTAAAATATAGAACCAATATATGCAAATAATAAACTAATTCACTTGATTAAACAATTTTAGAATTAGTTCCTCCATACATTAAATAAAAACTAACTTTTACCCAAACCTAGAAATAGACTTTGAATTAAAATAGGAATTGATACACTTATGTCATGTTTATGTTAAAAAATATTCTACTATATGTAACCCATTACTAAGCATCTAAGTTCACCCTTATTTTTTTTACTTTTCCTAGGAAACCTAGAGGATGACTATGTGTAATGTTTAGGGAATGATGGAAGTTATAACAATTTTCACAAAATGTTTTCATGGTTTATCTTATGTTTTAAAATTTTAGGTATATATGTTTGTAGTCTTCCAAGACTACTAACTAGTTTAATCCTAAAATAACTGTTCTATTTTGAACTAATAATGTAATTTACCTACCTTATTTGGTTTTCTAGAGCCTAAGACGTTACATTTGGCATGATAGTATGTTTAGTAGGAACTATGGAGACTATATTTAGAGGAACTATTATAGATATAAAAACTTCCATGAAGACCCCTCATGATTTATAAGGAAAAATCTATAAAAATTAATTGGAATTGAATTTTATAATTTAATATGATGAGATAATTATGTGTATTACATTATTGAAATATGTGAACTAATATTAGGAATAATAACTTTATCATCAACAATAGTAACTCTAGGGATATTCTCCTAGAACAAGATAATGAAGGAGTAGTTGCAGCTAATTAGTTCATAACCATATTAGGGATCTTTACCCAGGTTATGATAAATTATTTCACCAATATATGGATAACTGTTGATCCAAAATGTTGTATAACTATGATGGATCACTTCATGTGACAATAAAATCCATCATTCAGTGAAACTATTGACACGTTGGTAGCTAAATAATGGATCAAGTCCCAAGAGAAGATAATTCTCAATTTGGGAGTAGTGAAAAGGAAAAATAATTATGGCCAATTATCATTTAAAGGGAAATGTAGACAAATTGAAATTGTTAATTCAAAACACTAAAGAGTAAGATTATATTAGGTGAATGGAATAAAGAACTCTCAAGAAGGTATTATAGGAAAAATACTTTCCTTGTGGGAAATGATCCAAATTGGAAAGGCAATTCATCAATCATAGACGAACATAGGATAAAAATGTTAGTGAGTATGAGGATAACTTTACAAGTTTATCTAGAGATATCGAAGACTATATACATAGACCAAATACAATATTGATAATTTTTTTATATTAAATCCAATACTTTGAGTATAATTGATCACTCAAAACTTTTTATCATATGAGGATATAGTCACAAGAACCATTAAAATAGAAAATGAGTTCTCTATGATGTATGTATTCAAGAGAAACATGGAGTAGAATTTGTTGGTTGAGAATCATGGGGAAAATGAATCAAATAGGAAGAAAATAAGGATGATATTTCCCACATGTGATAAATTTGGGAAGAAGCATCCTAGGCCTTTTAGGAAGGGAACATTAATTTGTTACAAGTGTGGAGAATAAGTTCATCGTTCTTAAAAATGAAAGGGAAAGGAATAATCTATTGATATTCGGTGATATAGTCGTATGGAGAAAAAAAATTCTGTGAACAAATACCCTAAATATTTAGGGAACTTACCTTAAAAAAATCAAAAGGATAAAGACAAAGATTATGTGATTACCATAGATAAAGTTGATAATCTTAATGATGTGGGGGGAGTAATTTTATAATTTACTCAAATTTAGCTAATGATTTATTTGATTCTGGATCTTTTATCTCTTTTATATTTTTCATGTTTTCCAAAACATTATATATTTACCTATCATCCAGTTAAGAAAATTATAATTTAATACACTATGTGTATGTATTATTGAATCAAATATGTGTCAGCATGTTCCAATTGTGATTCATGGACATATCTTATTTGAAAGCATGGTTATTTTCTTTATAGTTGGATTTAATATGATCCTTGGTAGGTATTTTTATTCAATGTATAAAAACAATCTGTTTCCAAGAGAAGGATATTATGATTTGTGAATGTAAAGTTGAATATAATTTATTTAACGGGGAAAAATTATCATATAAATCATTTCATGAGTCTCACCCAATAGAACTCCTTAATGAAATTATGGGAATATGGGAAGATCAAGTAAGATATATGGATACCAATGATATCATAAGAATACAGGTTGTACCTATGGTATAAAAATCCTTTGATTTTATTCCAAAATAATTATCTGACCATCCACTAGAGTGTGAAGTAAATTTCTCTATTGATCTCATTCATGATGTAAGGACTATATCTAAAACTGATTATAAAATGACACTAGTAGAGTTGGTGGATATGATGAAATAGATGTTTGTGTTATGTGATAAGGGATTTATATGAACTATTTATTCACAATGGGGAGCCACTATTTTATTTTTTGAAAAAATAAGGGTGGGTCTCCGAGATTGTACATCGATTATTGGGAGATAAATTCTATTTCTATAATGAATAAATATCCTTTTCCATATATTGATGGCATGTTTGATCAGATTCAAGGATACCATTTTTTTATGATCGAAAATTTCACTTGTAATCATTAACTAATGGAGAAGAAGGATGTTATACCAAAGAATAAATTTTCAATATGAAACAGATATTATGAGTTTATGGTAATGACTTTTGGATTGACTAATGCACCTTCTATCTTTATAAATCTGAGAAATTTAGTATTTAAGGATTATCATAAATTTCTTTGGTTTTCTTCATTTATAATATCTTGATATACAAAACGAGCTATAAATAGAATGAGAATCATATTTAAATAATTCTGGGGATGCATAGGAAAAAGGAATTATATGGGAAATATTGTAATTTTGAATTTTAGCTTTATGACGTTTATTTTCATATTCATATTTCCTAAAAATATTTAATATATATTAACCCATAATGATAAAGGTAGTTAAATATTGACCTACACTGATTACCATAAATAATATTTGATGTTTTATAAGTTTATCTTGTTAATATTTGTGGTTTTTAAAGATTTTACCCCGTTAGAGAACTCAATAAACATATTTACATATATAGGTGTTAAATGCAAATGGTAAAGAGAATGTGAGGAATGTTTTGAAGAGTTGAATAGAAGACTAATTAATGTACCAGTGTTAACTCTACCATTAGGTATGAAAATAATTTTAATATATAGTTACATGACAATGAAAGGAATTAGTTGTGTTTTAATACAAAATTATAGAGTGATTTCCTATATATCAATATAACTAAAAATCGATGAATAGAACTTTACAACTCACAAACTTGAGCTGATGACCGTAATATTGGATTTGAATATATTGAGACACCACCTCTATGGTGAAATATATGATATATATATATATATATTTATGTGGACCATTAGAGTTTGAAGTATATATTCTCCCAGAAAGAGAATAATATGTTGTAAATAATATTGTTGGTAGAAATCAAGGAATAAGATGTCTTGATGAACTACCACCCAGGGAAGGAAAACAAGTTGGATAATGAATTGAGTAGTATAGACCAAGGAGTTATAACCACGATGAGGATTAACATGTTTCCTATATACAAGGTGTTGATAAAGACATGTTTAGTGATTTTCAGGAAATGGGATCCATCATTAATTTTCCAAGAAATTTTCAAACCATTCTTATAGGAGAAGATAGAGATGTCTTATTAGGATAAAGAGAACACATAAAAGAAGATTAAAGTAGATAATGGTGGAAATTGGTAGAATTATTTTCGATATAAAAAGTTTTGAAGTTTGGGAAGAGGATATTTTTTCAATATATACAAAAATTGAAGAGGGAACATATAGATAAATAACATTTATCAAATCTATATGTACACCCTAGAATTAGAAAGGTGTGTAGATATTTAAGAAATCATTTATGGTCATATGGTATGAAGTGGGAAATTTTAGATTTTGTGTTATGATTCATAGAATTCCTATAGGTATATCCTGTAATATAATATCCAAAATGAGTTATAAAACATATTCCTATACCTATATTTAAGTGAGGGAATGTTATAATTGACATTGTCACTAAACTATCAAAGAATCTAAGGAAGACTGATTTTATATGGGTCAACATTGATCATCTTAATTTTTTTCTCAATTTTTAGAAAAAAGATAAGATCCACCCCATGAGTGCCTTTCTCTTGACTTATAATGTATGTGGGTACAATATCTACATATTTTGGGATTTGTATATAATAATAGCTTCCACTAAAACATCTAGATTTCACTATATGAATCATTTTATTAGAAGATATTTTATATGAAAATATATTTAAAAGATGTTAAAGAAATAAATTTCATTGGATTATAGATTGTAAAGGATATTAATGTTAAGTAATGAACTATTTAGAATCATATTAAAGCATCCAAAAGGAGAAAAAACCAGTGATGATAATCGAAGGAAAGAATTGTAATTTCAAGTTGGGGATCATGTATTCTTGAAGGTTTAACCATGGAAGGGAGTTTAATGATTTTGTAAAATAGTAAAGTTAATACCATGATACATTAGGATTTTGAAACACTATAGTGAAGTGTCGATGTATCTTACCCATCAACTTTACCTCCAAACCATTCTAAAGTACAAAAATTCTTCCATATTATATTAATATGTAAATACATTAGATATCCTATATATGTTATTAGATCTAAGGGGATATAATTGGAGTTATAATTGTCTTACAATGAAGAACCTACCTAGATTCTTGACACAGGAGAGTAAGTGTTTTATAATAGAAAACATAAATAGGTGAATGTCATTTAGGGAAGTCACAAATTAAAAGTGGAAACCTTGGAATGCAGTAGGTATTGTTAGATAAAATAGCATTAGAAACTATTCATCTTTTAGGGACATCAGTCTATCAGTTTGGTCCTCGAGTACTTCAAGGTTTTAAGACAGTTATGGCCTTCCGGACTATTTGGATTTTGGGCCACCTCAAGGCCTTCATGCCACTATATGGCCTTCAGGCCACCCCAAGGCCATTAGACCACCTCAAGGAATTTGGGCCACCAAAAATATAGATGTACCAGTGAGATTACAAGGAAAAATGCTCCAGATGAGGATTTAGAGTAGTCACATTCATTAGAGAAGAGCTAAACAGACTTGGAATATTGAGAGGGTATGGAATTTCCCTCAGTACTGGGCTTGTGCAGCTCTGCACATGATAGCTAACCGACCAACAATGTGTAATTAGAGAGATGTGTTGAACTCACCTGTTTGGATAATCCCAACTATGCTTTAATATGCTTTGATAATCCAAAATAATGTTTATCTACATATAAAATTATTTTGACAAAAATATCAAAATAATCATTGGAATTTGTTAATAAATGTTTATCTATGTTTATACATGCTTTGAAATAATTCTAACTCAATATGCATATGTTTTTCACAGAATAGATACTGATAGAGTAATTCTACCGGTATGCACAAAAGCTACTAATAAGGCTAAGTACACCAGTACAAATGTCTACCGATATGGATAAGGTCACTGGTATGCAAATAGTCACCGTTACACCTGAGCTACCGATAGAATAAGTCTACCGGTATGAACAAGTCGGATGATACAGACCTACCAATAGAGTAATTCCACTGGTATATACATAGTTACCGATACAAGCTACCAATACGAATAGACAGACATATAGAAAACTACTGATATAAAGTCCACCGATACAGACAAACAAAGTGTACGGATACAAGTCTGTTGATATAGACAGACAACTACCGATACAAGTCTACTGATATAGATATAGGGCTACCGCTACAAAGTCTACCGATACAAGCTCACAAGTATGGGTTACTGATATATAAAGTCTACCGATAGAAGGAGCTACAGATAAAAGGAGCTGATAGAATGAGATACTGATAGAAGGAGCTACCGATACATAGAGATACTATTATAAAGAGTAACTTCTACCAACACAAGACATACTAACTCAAGTCCACCGTTACAAGCTCACTGATACCAGGAGTTACCGATGGAAACCAGTCACAGTTTCTCTAATCTCTATTTTTACATGTTTATTTACCAACTGTCATATTTTATGAATTTAATGCATCTTCTATTAATTAATTATAGTTGTTGGAATGTCATGGAACTGTACCTCATACCTATAAAAAAAGTAATCATTCCCATTGTCAAATCTCAAGGTATAAAAGGATGATCAGTCTAATGAAGAAAGGAAGAGGAATATACATGAAAGTGTGTGACACCTGAAGTGAAATTCTTAAAGAAGAACATGAGATGAACTCAAAGAACAGTCATACACATAAAGCATAAGATTCAAAGAAGAAGCAAAAGTGTTACAAAGAATACTCTCTTCCTCGATCTGAACTCTTACACTGGAAGTAAAGGAATAGAAAAATGACACTCTGTTTTCCTGAAAAAAACCAGAGAAGGACTCAAAGCATCATCTGTATCAATCCAAGGAGTCCAGAGAATCACTCACAACACATAGAGCATTCTAAACTCATATCTACTTGTTTATATCTATTTTGTTTTATTTATATAAATTTTGAGTAGTGTGTATGCTCTGTTATTTAGACACACATTGACTCCTTAGAATAACTGGAGGATTTCTAAATCCTCACTCAATATTTCCCTCACACTCTTGTTTCCAACTGTGGATAGTGGTAGAGGTCAAGTGTAACCTGGATAGCCTGTGTGATATTGTATTGTTTTTCCCATGAAGAACTGTGGTATAGGTCTTAGTACCTAGAAAGTATGTGTACTATTGTAAACACTGATCCTGGGTGTGGATCATAGTTTATATAAAACTGTTTGAGAGGACTATGTCTCGGCTTGAGACTGAACGTCTTGGTTAAAACTGCTATGCTCGTTTATTTTGTTTTAAGCTATATTGAATACTCTGCTGCTATGTACTTTAAATTCAAATCTATTTTAAACTAACTCTAATATTTAAACTAGCAAGTGTTTGTATTTATTGTAAAGAATTAAGTTAGTTTCAAAAGGTAATGTAATCTTCAGATTAGATTAACTATGAACTAATCAATCTCTTGAGAACCTAACTGACCCTTTACTGTATTAAAAATTTACTATAGTTTAGCTTGTTGTTTTATTTTGAGGGATTTTAAAAGAAATATTTTTAACAGAAATTTTTAATTGGAACTCAATTCATCCCCCTCTTGAGTGTCCACTCCGACCAACATTTGGTATCAAGGGATTGTTTAATAATTAAGGATTTACAAATAATCTTTTTTTAAATTGTGATTTTAGTTGTATCTTAAAGATCATAAATTTCTGTTAGTTCTAAATTTTATCTCTTTAAATATATTTGCTAAAATCTAATTATGGATAATAGACTATTAGATGATTCTACCAACATGCCACCCGTTTTTAATGGTGTTAATTATGCCCAATGGAAACTGAAAATGAAAATTCATTTAGAAAGTATGGGATTTGACATTTCGACTGCTATAGAGACTCGGTATAAGATTCTAGAAACCTAAAGAATTTCTTGGTATGAACCTACAAAAACTGCTTACAATAATAATTGTAAATCCATGAATTCTTTGTACTATGCTTTAGGAGATGAAGAATTTAATAAAATATTTTCTTGTAAAACCGCTTATGAAATTTGGGATACATTGGGTGTTTCTCATGAGGGAACAACCAATGGTAAAGAAATGAGATTGAATACCTACACTATTAAGTATGATAATTTTAAAATGGATCCTGATGAACCTATCTCTGACATGTATCTCAGGTTCAACAAAATTGTAAATACAATGAGCTCACATGGAAAAGCTGTTCCTAGAAAAGAAAAAATCATGAGGATACTAAGATGACTTCCAGACAGATGGAGATTCACATCAGTTTCAATTGGAGAATCATGTGACATTGGAAAGATTCCTATTAAGGATTGAATTAGAAAGTTGATGATGTATGAAGTGAAACTAAAGGTAAATAGGGAAGAAGATGATGAACCAAGGAAGAAGTCTGTAGATTTCAAGACCTCTACTTCAAAAACTAAGGACAAGGGAAAAAATTCAAAGAGAAATTGATAGCTCAACCTTTAAAGAGAGTGCATCTGACAGTGATGCTGAGATAGCTAAGATAGCCAGATGATTTATGAAATATTATAGAAAGATGAAGATTTTTAGAAAATCCAATTACAAAGGAAAGTATGAAAATAAAGGTCATTTGAAGAAGGATTGGAAAATAACTGATAAAAGCAATGACATAGTCTGCTACGAATGAAAGCGGAAAGGAAATTTGAAGGCTGACTATCGAAAATTAAAATACAAGAAGAAATATGAGTACAAGGAAAACATATACAAGAAATCAATGAACGAAACCTGGAGTGATTATGAAGAGAGTTCAAGTGATTCTGATTCCACTCAGGATGAAAAATCTTAAAAATCAAATATGTGTTCCATGAAAAACACATCTAAGGTACCATTGGTTACTCCTGATTTAAATTCTTATTATTCTGGAGATGGTTCTGATTCTGAAAACATGTTTAGTGAAGAGATATTTGAATACTATAATATTTTATAGGATTCTTGTAATGAGATGAAGGAAAATTACAATTCATTAAATAAATAGTACGCCTTGACTAGTACTGTTAAATCTGATCTTAGTATAGAAAAGGAAAATAATGCTCAATTGTTAAAGGAGAATACTGAACATAAATTTTCCAATGATCAACTTAGAAAATATATAGAAAAATTCACAAATGGAATGAACACTCTTACTCAAATTCTTGGAAATAAAATTTCACCAAAGTATACTAATGGTTGAGGCTATCATCTTGGACAGATACAAAATACACAGAATAGATTTATTCCAAAATCTAGGCAGTATGCTGTTACTTCCAATTCTGGAAATTCCTTTGCCTCAAATAGCTATTCACATATTTATAGATCAAAAAAAATTTATCTTTAAAAATATTTTGAATATATTGGTTATATGAGACCCATTAAGAAAATCTGGGTACCAAAAGTCTTTCTTTCTAACCCGTTTGGACCCAAGAAAATCTGGGTACCAAAATCATTTTCTGTTTAAACCTGTTTAGTAGGAGACTTGCCCAAAGAGTTCCTATAAGAAGATATGGTACATGGACATGGATTTCCATGTCATATGAATAGATATTACCAATGTTTAAAAAGTTTAATCAAAGTTGGTTGAGGACATGTCACCTTTGGTGATAATTCAAAAGCAAAAATCATCAGCTTAGGCCAGATTGGTAATACTGATTCAGTTTTAATTTCTAAAGTATTATTTTTTGATGGATTAATATATAACATGTTAAGAATTTATCAGTTTTGTGATGATGGTTTCAATGTTAAATTTTAAAATGATGCTTTTAATGTTTTTAATACTAAAAATGTTTTGGTATTTTCTGCCTTGAGAAATGAAAATGTTTATGCTGTAGATTTAAATTTTTTAGACAAACAAAAGGTTACTTGTTTAAATGCTTTTCATAGAGAGTCTTGGCTATGACACAGAATATTAGGACACTGCAATTTTCATTCACTTAAGAAATTGACTAAGAAAAATTTAGTTAGAGACCTACCTCAACTAAAATTACCATCAGACAAAGTTTGTAATCCTTGTCAAAAGGAAAAGGAACATAAAGTTTCATTCAAATCAAAGAAAGAAGTTTCAAATTCTCAACCTCTCGAGTTAGTTCACATGGACTTGTTTGGAACTTCTAGAGTTTCTAGTTTAAATGGGAAGCACTATGTCCATGTCTTAGTAGATGACTTTTCTAGATATACTTGGGTATACGTTATTTCTCAAAAAAGTGAATCATGTTCTTACTTTATGAAATACTCCAAGTCTGTAGAAAACCATAGTGGAAATAAGGTTAAGACCCCGAGAAGTGATCATGGCTGTGAGTTTGAAAATCATGATTTTGAAACATATTTCTCACATAATGGCTACAATCGTAATTTATTTCCCCTTGGACACCTCAACAGAATGGTGTAGTAGAATGAAGGAATAGAACCCTTCAAGAAATTGGAAGAACCATTATTAATGAGTATGACCTACCTGTTTATTTCTAGGCTAAAGCTATCAATACAGCTTATTATATTATAAATAGAGTCTTGATTAGACATGTTCTCAAGAAGACCCCTCATGAACTGTGAAATAGTAGGAAGCCTAATGTTATTTACTTTAGAGTTTTTGATTGAAAAGTCATTATTCTTAATACTAAGGATAATCTTGACATGTTTGATTCTAAATGTGATGAAGGAATTATTCTAGGTTACTCTATAACCCGTAAATCTTATAGTCTTCAACAACAGGACCAAATGTGTGGAAGAATCAGTACATGTCAAATTTGATGAAACTGATCTGTATGAAACAAAGTCTTCTATTGAAAATCTTGAAGTAGATCTATCTATTCTAGATATTATTGATAAAATTAGTGAACCTATTGTAAAGAAAACCATTTATGGAAATATTCCAGAATCTGTTTCTGGTGAACCCGAGCATAGAGAAGGACCTGAAATTTCTAGTCCTACCTATACTAGATCAACTAGGATTCTAAATAATCATCCTTTAGATGATGTTGTAGGTAATATTAATAGAGGAAAACAGACTAGATCTTCTCTAAGAAATCATGTTGAACAAAAATCCTTTATTTCATAGTTATAACCTAAAAATATCAATGATGCAATCAATGATAAATTTTGGGTAGTGGATATGAAAGAATAATTAAATCTATTTGAAAGAAACAAATTTTGGTAATTAATTTAAATACCTAAGGACACTTTGACCATATGCACTAAATGGGTTTTTTGGAATAATGTTGATGAATCAGGAAACATAGTTAGAAACAAAGAAAGGCTAGTTACACAAGGGTATAATCAAGAGGAAGGAATAGACTATGAGGAAACCTTCGCACCTGTAGCTAGATTATAAGCTATTAGGATTCTACTAGCCTATGCCTCTCATCTAAATTTCAAGTTATATCTAATGGATGTTAAATGTGGTTTTTAAATGGTTTTATATTGAAGATGTTTTTGTTCAAAAAACACCTGGATTTACTAATCTTTTTTTTTCCAAATCGAGTTATTAAGATTTCTAAATCATTATACGGTTTAAAACAAGCTCCACGATCTTGGTATGATAGACTAAGTAAGTTTCTTATTTCAAAAGGTTTTTCTAAAGGGATTTCTGATCCAACTCTCATTATTAAAAGAATTTCCAAAGATGTTTTGACAGTACAAATATATGTTGATGATATTATTTTTGGAACTTCTAAAAATTATTTGTGTATTGATTTTTCTAGAGTATGAAAAATGAATTTGAAATGAGTTTAATGGGAGAAATCAAATATTTTATTAGATTTCAAGTTTTTCAAAATGAAAATGATATTATTTTAAATCAAAATAAATATAATAAGTATCTTTTAAAATGTTTTGGTTTGGATAATATTAAGGAAAGTGATACACCTATGATTACTATTTGTATGTTGGATGCTGATGAAACTAGAAAACCACTGGATCAAACCAACTATAGAGTTATGATAATGAGTCTACTCTACCTTACAGCTAGTCGACATGATATTATGTTTAGTGTGTGTATGTGTGCAAGATTTCAAGCTAATCCAAAAGAGTCACACTTGCTTGTAGTTAAAATAATTTTCAAATATCTTAAACATAATGTAAACATAGTATTATTTTATCCAAAAGGGTAATCATTTGATTTAATAAGTTTTTCAGATGTTGACTTTGCTGGTTACATGTTAGATAGAGAGAGCACTTCAGGAACATGTCATATTCTAGGTAAGTCCTTAGTATCATGGTGTAGTAAAAAGCAGAACTCAGTTGGATTGTCTACTGCTAAAGTAGAATATATTGCTGCTGGTAGTTTTTTTGCACAAATTATGTGGAAGAAACATACATTATTGGACTACATATATCTGTTTAGACATGTATCTATAAACTGTGATAACACTAGTGTGATTAACATTTCTAAGAATCCAGTGTCTCACTCTAGGACCAAACACATTGATGTAAGGCACCATTTTTTGAGATACCATTACCAAAAAGTTGATATTAATCTGGAATTTATAGGTTTTGAACATCAATTAGCTGAAATTTTCACCAAGACATAAATTTCAGATAGGTTAAGTTACATTAGGAATGAGTTAGGAATGATAAACACTGTAGAATCAAAACCTCACTGCTATCCAAACCTCACCGTTAGCTATACCTCAGTGTCAGTGAACCTCACCGATACACCTCACTGTTCGTGAACCTCACCGATATACCTCACTGTTAGTGGATCACACCATTATACCTCACCGGTAGGAATCATCACTGGTATATCTTACCGTTAGTTTGCATTGTTTTTAAACATTGTATTTTTACCCACTGAAATCTATGTCATTTGTATTTTATTATGTTTTATTTAGTTTGTGATTCCTAAATGAAAAAACATAAGTCTTGACCTCTGTCAATACAACTCAAACCCTTTACCTTCAAGCCTTAGCTTCCAAACCTTTGTTTCTCTCAAACTCTAAGCCTCGCGATTCGTAGAATGGAAAGAGTGAAGAGACCATCAGTTAGCGAAAAAGATGATGAGACGAATGCCAAGAGACTAAAAGGAGAGTCTAGTAATGGCAGTGAAGTGAAGAAACCTTCAAATCCGCCCCTCATCCAAAGGGAATTAGTAGTTGAGAAAGAGCTATGCGCGGAATGGTTGATGACAAGTAAGTCTTTAGTTCTGGAAGTTATGGAAGATCAGAAATGGGTAGAATGCTACTCGAATAAAAATGGTCAGTATTATCCAAAGCTGGTAAAAGAATTCTATGAGTTTGTTCGTTTTGAGAAATTAGAAGTTGAGAACAGAATGATATCAGTAGTAAATGTCAAGACAATATCTTTTTCTTCTATTGAGTGGGATGAGTTCATGAGAGTTCCACATGATGGAGAGTTTGGGTATTTCTCAAAATCAGTACCTCCTAATAGTGACATCTCTGAATATGAAGATACATTGGAAGAATAATAGGAGATGGTACACCAAGAAAATTAGTTGTCACAGAGATGGATGGAGTGAACCAGTTTCTTTTCAAGTTCATCCAACATGGGTTATGTCCAAGAAGAGGGGACTTTGAAAATCTGAAATACTAAGATATTTATTTGTTTCATTTGCTGAGGCATGCTGTCAAGGTAAATTTGGGTAGGATTCTAATGATTCAAATTGAAGATATGACCAGGAAAAAGTCAAAAACTAATTCTCTATTCTTTACAAAGCTGATTTCAGTTATGATCAAAGTAAAGGGAGTATCTGAGTCTCAGGATAAGACAGTGTTGTTAAGGAATAATTTTGGCATCACAAGCACTATTTGTAAATATATGAAGATCAATTGGAATCCTTGGAGAAGAGAATGGGTCAATGATGAAGGGAAACTGTGTGATAAGTTTAATCCTGTGAATCATCCTTATAGGCATAAGGATGTGAGGGATCTAGGTCTAGGACCTGATGAAGAAGAACCTCAGTATAGTTATGATAATGAAGAAGAGAATACCTCTATAGATGATAGAAAGGATCCGGACTTGCCTCCATGTTCAGTTACTAAAGTTCTGCAAAAGAAATAGTTTTGGGAGAAAGCAATGAAGAAGCCCATGTTGATGAGGAAGACCAGTCTGTTCTAGAGAATGAGGAATAAGTTCATGAAAGTGGAGAACATGTTTCCGATAACTCAGATGAGAACACCTTGAGTATATGTCCATTGATTGTAAGTACTAATGTTCCTATAGAGGCTGTTCTTGATGAATTAGATAGACCTGCACCTATTCCTGAGGAGCCTCCTGCTGTTGAATTGGAAATGGTTGTGGAGAATTCTTCTGAGGAATACCAAACTGCTGAGGGTTCTATTACTGTACTTATACAGGAGAATGCAAAAATTGAGGGAGAGAATCCTACCAGACATGGCACTGTTTCAGTTTCTCATGATATTGAAGACTAGTTTGAAGACCCTTGTTTTGTAGTTTTTGGGTTGGACTATCCTGATTCAGAAGATGATACACCCATCAATAGACCTCCTGTCACTTATAATCTCCTTTCTGAAACATTACCAGAGGATGTGGTAAGAAAAGATGACTTAGACCAGTTGAAGTCTAATCATAAGGCCTCTTTTATGAAAGACATAAGAAGAATGGAAACCTCATTGATATCATCCATTCAATATTTTATGAATATCTCTGTTGAAAGTATTGTGTATGAAAGAGCACCTGCAGTTGTGCCTGAATATATGGTTACTAAGGCCGATCTTGAATCTTTAAAGGGTGAGTTGAAGGAGACATGGACTGTATCTGTTGATGATTTAAAGAGCTATTTTATTAAAGAACTGAGAAAAATGGAAAAATCATTTGACCTCTCTCTTGGATGTATTGTGTCAACCACTGTGGAAGAGACGATGAATGAAGTCAAGACCTTCCAGAATCAAATTTCATGCTTGGAAGAGGACATTGAATCTCTAAAGAATTCAGTTGTCTCTCTGGAGTCCTATATAATCTCTAAATCTCAAGCAGAAAAAGGATTGGCTTTTGTGAAAAATGTAGTTGGCCAGATGGTATCAGTTTTTGAGGAATTTAAAACTTCCATGGAACAACATGTCAGCACCTGTGACTCTCTTGTGAAAAATCTCATAAGTGGGCTGAATAAATCCTTTAAGGAAACATTTTCCTTTACTATTGGATCTCTGAGTACAACCAGTACTTATTTGGATATTGATCATATTTGAGTAGTGATAAGAGAAGAGATTGAATAGTCTTCTACCAGTGGCTCTGTAGATTCTACTACTTTGACCCAAGTGGTAACTAACAATTGGGATATAGGTAAAATTGTTCCAAATTTTATGAGAGAGGCCACTGCTTCTCAAAGAGAGGTCAAAGAAAAAGTGGATTTCTATTTTCAAAGGATCTACACTAAGAATCAATTGAATAATCATTTCAAGATTCTGTTAGAAAACCTGAAACTGCCCCCAGTCACTCAAGCCTTCAAAGAACAAGTCAGAAAGCTCAGGTAGTTGACTCCAGCTCTATAAAAATTTATGGAGAACAAGGATGAATTCATTGCTACTATGGAAAGAGAAGGGGGAATCATAATGGACTTTAGGAATATTTTTCTTCCATTTTTTCATGTTGATAGTACTCCAATCATTGCACCTCCATCTCTTCCTACCTCTGCTTAGTCTGCCTCCATTCCTTAGATGACACTAACTCAAGATATTAGAAGCTTTACACCATTGATTACTCCAATCAGTGCCCAATACAGGCCAGGAACTGTCTCTGTTTCTCAACCTCTAGTAGTGCTTTCTATAATTCCCAAGCATTCTACTAAAGCTACCCAACCTGAGTCTACCTCTGAACCTAAAGCCAAATCCAAAGAGGACATTCAGGAGGTGGATTGATAATTGGAATAGACCTTTAACAGGAATCACCTGTATTCTTTTTTGGTTCAACTTTGTATTTCTATGTATTTTTTTTCCTCATGTAATATATAACTACTTTCATTCTCTCTTACTTTCTATTACTTTTCCCATCTTTGTTTCCCAGTTTTTCTAATTACAAAGGGGGATAAATAATATACAGAGGGAGAAATAATACAAAGGGGGAGAACTATGATCTGAAGAACCATTCTATTTTTACCTCTGTTACATTTGTTTTATAATTCTGCTACATTTGTTACCTCTGATATAATTGCATTTAATTTTATATCCTTTGATATCTTCATGATTATTTTGGATTACAATGACATAATTTGTGATTATCAAAAATGGGGAGATTGTTGACCTAACCTATTTTGATAATACCAACTATGATATAATATGCTTTGATAATCCCAAATAATGTTTATCTATATGTTAAATTATGTTGAAAAAATATCAAAATAATCACTGGAATTTTTTAATCAATGTTTATCTATGTTTGTACATGCTTTGAAATTATAATAACTTAATCTAGATATGTTTTTCATAGAACAACTACTGATAGAGTAAGTCTACCGGTTTGCACACCAGCTTCCGATGAGGCTAAGTACACCGGTACAAAAGTCTACCGATATGGATAAGCTCACAGGTATGCAGATAGTCACCATTACACCTAAGCTACTGATAAAATAAGTCTACCTGTATGCACAAGTCGACTGATACAGACCTACCGATAGAGTAAGTCCCCTGGTATACACATTGTTGCCAATACAAGAAACCGATACAAATAGACAGACAAAGAGACAGCTACCGATATGATGTCCACCGATATAGACAAAAAAAGTCTACCGATACAAGTCTGCTGATACATAAAAACAGCTACCGATACAAGTCTGCTGATATAGACAGATGCCTACCGCTACAAAGTCTACCAATACAGGCTCACCCGTATGGGTCACCGATATATAATGTCTACCGATAGAAGGAGCTACTGGTAGAAGGAGCTGGTAGAAGGAGCTACTGATAGAAGGAGCTGATAGAAGGAGTTACCAATAGAAGGATCTACAAAAAGAGAGAGATACTGTTGTAACGAGTATCTGCTACTGACACAAGACATACCGACTCAATTCCACCATTATAAGATCACTGATACCAGGAGCTACCGATAGAAACTAGTCACAGTTTCTCTAAACTCTATTTTTATATGTTTATTTAGCAATGCTCATATTTTATGATTTTAATGCATTTGCTATTAATTAATGATTGTTTTGGCATGTCATGGAATCGTACCTCATAACTGTAAAAAAGGTAATCAATCACATTGCCGGAGCTCAAGGTATAAAAGGAAGATCATGATAATGAAGAAAGTAATAGGAATACACGTGGAAGTGTGTGACACATTAATTGAAATTCATAAAGAAGAACATGAGAAGAACTCAAAGAATAGTCATACACATCAAGTAGAAGTTTCAAAGAATAATCTCAAGTGTTAAATAGAATACTCTCTTACTTGAGCTGAACACATACACTGGAAGTAAAGGAACAGGAAAACGACACTCTATTTTTCCTAACAAAAATCAGAGAAGGACTCAAAGTTTCAACTTCATCAATCTATGGATTACAGAGCTTCACTCACAACAAATTGAAAATTCTAAACTCATATCTACTTGTTTAGCTCTATTGTGTTTCATTTATTTAAATTTTGAGCAGTGTGTGTGCTCTATTCTTTAGACACACACTGACTCTTGAGCATAACTGGAGGATTTCTAAATCCTCACACAATCTTTCCATTACATTCTTCTTTCCCACTGTGGATAGTGGTAGATGTCACGTGTGATCTGGATAGCCTGTGTGCTATTGTATTATTTTTCCCACGAAAAACTGTGGTAGAGGACTTAGTACCTGGACAGTCTGTGTACTATTGTATACCACGATCCATGGTGTGGATCATAGCTTATATAAAACTGTTTGATAGGACTATGTCTGGCTTGAGACTGAACCTCTTGGTTAAAACTGTTTTTCTTGTTTATTTTGTTTTAAACTATATTTAATATTCCACTACTAAGCAATTTAAATTCAAATATATTTTCAATTAACTATGATAGTCAAACTAGAAAGTGTTTGTATTTATTGTAAAGCATTAGGTTAGTTTCAAAAGGAAATATAATCTTCAGATTAGATTAATTGGGAACTAAGCAATCTATTGAGAACCCATCTGACCATTTACTGTATTATAAATTCACTACAGTTTAGCTTGTTGTTTTATTTTGGGGGATTTTAATAGAAATATGTTTAGCAGAAATTTTTAATTGGAACTTAATTCAACCCCCTCTTGAGTGTCCACTCTGACCAACAAGATGATATCAAAAAAATTTATGGGTATGGGTAGTTCGATGTTTCCTTGTTTGGGTTTATATCCTAAGACCTATAGGGAATCTATTTTCACTTATGTCATCAGACATTGGAAGGGTTCCCCCTCATCCATTGAAAGGTGGACAATCAAAAATCAATAAAAGTTGACAGAATTCAGGCAATTGAGGCTATAAAGAAAGAGTGTCCAAATTGGTTTAATAGAATATATATATATATATATCCCAATTTATAGGATGTGATTTTTTAAACTGGTGAATAATGTAATACCCAATACCGTACAATAGAAGGTAAACACCATATATCGAACTATTACACAATTCCTACTCTAAAGATCCTTTATTCATGAGTATATTTAAAAGATTAATTTATTGATGTTAGATTTTTTAGGAAATAAACTTTATTTATGTAGTCATCCAAAATATATTTATTTAAGATGGTTTTTTGGGATGTTTTCTTAAAAAATGGTTTTATGTGTGGAAATGATTAAATTAGTTACCCATACACATTAATTTTATTTGATAAAATAGAATGTATACATAGAATCAATAGTAATAAATTATATAACTATGTAAATTTTATTTTTATTCATTGAAAATAAATTACTTTGGATATGGATTAATTACCGCTGTAAAATTAAATTAAGTGTTTCTAATGAAATAATTTGATAAGAGATATATGATTTTTATCTAAATAAATTAAAATAATATACATTAAAAAATTACTCAAATATTATGTTTAAATACATATATAAATATTCATTCAATTAATAATTAATAGAAAATATGAATAAAAGAAACTTATTATATTATAATATTTTTTTATGAAATTAGTTTCTCTATATTTTATGTCTTAAATTAAAGTAAATTTTCCCATATTTTGAAATTTATTTAGGTTAAATTGATCCAAAATTTAGATTCATAAAATATAAAAATATTAATAATTGTAATAATATATTTTTTGTAAAAATACATATACCATTATTAATTTCTAGTCATTATTAATAAGCGTAAATTGGGTAAACGGGTTATCTTGAGTTTTTAATAAATAAAATGTTACCCAAAACATCTATAATGAATTTTTAGGTTTGAAATTTATACCCACATGTCCCACCTACCATTTCTACACCCAATTTAGTAAACCCATATAGCACCCATGTGAATCTATTCTCACCCCTTACTAAACATTATTATCCCTGAAAATACCCTCCCTTCCACCTATAAAATGTGATTCTCACCACCCCTTAAATTCCATTAATTGACCTGAAAAATAAAATTCTACTACCAAATAACTTTTAGGAATTAAATCTGGAAACCAAACATGTCCAAACTAATGTATGTTAAACATATAACTAACTAAAAAAATTATTAAATAAAAAAATAAGATTACTAGAATTACTCTCCCTATATAACCCACATTGAAGTTTAGTTACCTGTGTATCCAGATGTTCCTTGATAAGATCATCAAAATGATTTTCCATCTTATCCCATGTTTGGATATATACCTCCAGATTAATTGTTCCATAGTTTATTCCATGTGCCAATATCCTATATTTTTTTGATCAAATCATCTAGATTGTTATTAAGGATAACTCAAATCGATCTCCCATACATTCTGTAAACATCCACCTTTGAAATGTTGATATAGAAATATTACTCCAACGAATATTTCTTAGAATAAAGAAGAAGCATCAGGACTACACCCTCTTTCTATGAATCTTTTTGGTCATCTCCTACTGACCTTAGTTTTTATAACCAGATAGAATATTACAACCTTCCAACTTTGGTCTCCTCATTCCTATCATCTGAAACCACACTATCATCACAAAGAGGTAATTCTTTACCTCGAATAATTTCATGTTTATGAGATATAATTGGTTTCTCCCTTTGTTATGCCTCTTTTTTATTTGTTTTTTCAGATAATCTGGTGACTATGGGCTTTGTAAGGTAGGAGTAGTCTTTATGCTATTTAATTTTCCTCTTCTTATGATATAAACATTTTCAAGAAACAAAATTCACTTCTTTCCCATTCATCAAGTCACTCCTAGGAAACATTTTCATATGTTGACCTTGATCACCATTCAAAGGTGATTGAGTTTCAGTTTCTTTTTCACTTAATAAATTTTGGTCATCATGAAAAATATCATCGAAGAGTACATTCTTTTTCATTTTAGATTTTACAAATTTTAATCCTACATCATAAACCATTCCTATGTTTTTTTCTACAAACAACTTAAACTTGTTATTAATATCAACTCATTTGCTCACCATATTCATGGAGCTGCAAATAGGGGGAGATAAAATTCCAGCCCATGAAGCATTAACAGTAATACCTCGAGGCCCACTTGATGAAGACTGAGTTTCCTCACATTGTGGACCACTAGAGAGGGAGGTGGGAGCATCAAACCGAGAAAACTTCCACCCTTTGTTACCATTGATAGAAACATTAATAAAATATCTATTCATTTGAGTGTTAGTGATCACCACATCTGAATAAATTGGCCGAAGCATAATGGAACTGGTATCAATTTTCTCCAAAGTGTTTTCAAAATCATAATTGTTCGATTATGTGGAAAGATGAGTCAAATCCCATTTCCTTAAATGATAGAAACAAGCTTGTTGGAGATGTCCAAAGTAAAAACGCAATGAAGGAAAAATCACACATGGCGTCGAACACCACATGATGTTTACATATAAATTCTTCATCCACTACAATCCACAAAAAACCTATTGGGGACATAGAGATGTACACTTCTATGAAGATTTACGGTGAAATGGGATGGCATAGATGTCACGACCCATCCTCAGGGCCCGTGACGTGACTACCCCAAGCCCGCCTTCCATAGGCTAGGGGATGACAACTAGCACCAAAGGCGTAAATCCCGATAAAAGGGAAGGAATTTACTGTATATAAGTAAAGAAACACAACAGAGTATGCAAGATGAAGTAAACACTAAGTAAATTGAGTACAAATGTAAGTGCTGGAAAGTAAATGGTCCAGAATACAAACCCAAATGAAAGTACAGTACAACTGAAAAGAAAGTACGGTAGTAGTAAAGTAAATCAGCAACCACCGAGTTGTCCTCTGGCTTTCCCACCTGATGGGTGGGTACAGATGGTCCCCTCAGCTTTTCGGGTCCAGCCGTCCTCTCCGTGTACATCCCATCAAGTGGTCCACCTCCAGGTACCGTCTTGCTTCAAAAGACTCCTCCTCGATCAGTGCTGTTTGTTGTCTATATCCAACACAACGTAGTGTGGGAATATCCCGTGCAGGGGTGAGTATACGATACCTAGTAGGGGCCCTGAGACTCCTGAAGGTCTCCCAGAATCCACAAAGGATTAACCACAAAGGGAAGATACAAACACAAAGTATCAACCAACTTTACTTAGGTATATGCCCATACATATACCTAAGTCATCAATTTCAATTCGGCTCCAACTCATGATCCCAAGTACAACCCAGTCCACACAGGAAAGCACAACCCAGTACACATAGGAAAGTAAGTAAAACATATCGATGATATTGATTGAAATTCAAGACTCAACTCACACATGTATACTACTCATGAAGAGGGGTGGAGATGATAGATGTAGCCTCTGAATCATCTCTCCTGCCGAATCCACGTAGGATCCAAGTATAGAAGTCGTCGCTGTCGAACCCATAGAGGATCCAAGTATAGTAACCATCACTACCGAACCCACGTAGGATCCATGTACAGTCATCATTGCTGTCGAACCCATGGAGGATCCAAGTACAGTCTTCCTCGCTTCCAAACCCACGTAGGATCAAATTACAGTCGTCATCATCGTCGCAGTCGCAGCCAGCTCTAGGGTTCCCGAACACAGCACGCTTGATTCCAGGAGGGTCTTCTCCATGAGCCTAGGGGGTCGATACATCATGATACATGAAGTACAGAGTTGATGTATCACAATTTTCTTGTCCCGACAATAGGAACTCAACGTGATAGACGGCGTGTCAATCGAACGCTCGGTCTGAGAGATATTGGCTTTTTTGTCCTAGGGGCCTGATTGGTTTTTAAGCTAAAACCAACCTGACTATACTACAGCTGCATCCAAACCTCAATTGGAGTAATCCAAAAGAACTGTATCACTAAGAGTAATTCAACATAATCGACAACACATCATTCAGACATCCGATCCTTAAGTTATAAGAATTTCTACTCCAAGGGACCGCTTGATTTTGGGTTCAAACCAACCCGGTCATATGAAAACTTTTCCAAAATCTCAAGTGTAATATATTGAAACGACAGTTTCGTTCTAAGGATTCCTATGAAACTGACGATGCATTGATCGGAGCTCTGTAGCTCAAGTTATGAGCAAAAGACAGAAAACTGTATGAAGTGGGGGGTTTGGGCCTGGCCCAACCAGGCCCAACCCCCCTGGTCGGCCCGAACCAGGTCGACCCGACGCGGATTCGGGTCCAGCATGGTTGGGAACTACCTGACCAGTGTGGCCTATGGCCCAGCTCAGAAGCTGGTCGCGGCTCTACCGTTGGCCGAGCGGGACGCCAATGGGGCACGACCCCCTGTTTTTGGAAACGACAGACCCAGTGGGGTCCTCCCTAGAAACAGGTCGGTGGGGGGGGGGGGGGGGGTTACACCCCCCGTTTTTCCGGGTAACGGTCGACCTTTATGGCCGGCCGGTCGTGAGCCGCCGCGGGACCCAGATGGGGTCCCGCCTCCTGGAGATGCCGGAGGCCAGCTCAGCCAGCTACCCTTGCTGGTCTGCCGCGACCCGCTCCTGCCTGTGGCCTTCTTCGACCTCACCGGCACGGTGCGATGGCGCCACCCACCACAACCTCGGCCCACTCTAGCCGTGGTCCCCTTCATCCATGCGCGGTGCAACGGCACCGCGCCCCTTCGCCTCAATCATCAATGATGATCAACAAGGGAAAGGGGAGGAGAATCGGTCGTGTCTGTGCGGTCCAATCTCCTCCCGTTATGATGATATCAAGAATCTAATACTTAAGAAACGAAGAACGATAACTAAAACTTGATCAATAATAACCCATACCTCATGACGTGATCTCTGGAGAGGTGGCATCATTCGTTATCGTTGGAAGGTGACGTCGAAGTGCGCCCGAGGAGGAAGCAGCATCTCCTATTTTTGTCACGGAGAGAAGAAGAGGATTGCGTGTCATTGAAATTCGTGGATTCAGTGCTCTATGTCGAAGAGGTTTCGTTCTTCGTTGAGAGGATGACGTTCTTCAACGATGGAGGAGCTTCCTCCGTCCTTCACACAAGGCTCTCTTCCCAAATTCCCACACAACATGCCAACCAAATTAAAATAAGGTCACCCCTTATTTTAATTGTTTTTTCCTTTCATTTCAAAATTTAAGAATTCAAAACACTCATTAACTAATTGAAGTGGTTCAATTAATTGTTTAATGTTTGTTGGAAACAGTTAAGAGGGAGAGAGAGAGAGGGTGGAAGGGTTACACATTTAATTCAAAGGGGGTTAAGGGGTTATGGAAAGTGAAAAGGTTGGGGCTTGTGTGTACCCCACCTTAAATTTATCCTCACATGGGTAGTTAGGATGCGAATGGGTCCCACCCTAACTCCCCCGTGTAGGATAAAACCAACATTGAAAACAAAATAAAATTTGTACCACAAATTTATTCACATTTTATTTAATCCACATTTTTTTAACATCTCCTCCCGAGCAAACGCATCTTCAATAAAGTTCCTCTTACGCAATTATCGACGCTGCGGTTTCATCGGTGCCCTCGAATTTCAATTCCGAGCACCGATTCAAAAGATAGAAAAACCCGCTCGTTCGTTCATTAAACGTACATGAGCTAAGCTTCAGAAACTGATTCCAGGCACACCGGGCCTCAGAATCAAGTTCCGTCAGAAACTACATACTCATAAAATTATGAAGAATTTAAGAAAAAACTTTCCTTGAAATTTATCGGTTTTTACAATACTCCCACCTTAGGGATTTACGTACCCATAAAGCTACATCATAAACAAGGGAAACAAATGAGGGTACTTTGCACGCATCTGAGCCTCTCGCTCCCTTCTGCTCTCCTGGAGGTTCCTGTGCTGCCAACGAATGCGCACCAGAGGAATAGACCATCCACGTAGTACCTGATCCTATAGATCAATGACCTCCACCAGGACCTCGACAAAATTATCCCCGTCATCGATGTCCAACTCCCCGTGATTGATGATATGCGTCGGGTCGTTCACGTATCTCCTCAATTGAGATACGTGGAAAACTTCTTGCACTCGGTTCAACTGAGGTGGAAGGGCCCGATGATAATCCACCTCGCCTACCCTGATGAGAGCTTGGAATGGTCATATGAAGCGTGGAGATAACTCTTCACCCCAAACAAATTTCTGTAATCCACGTCGAGGTGAGACCCGTAAGAAAACGTGGTCGCCATCCTCGAACTCCAGTGGTCTCCACCTCTTATCAGCATAGGACTTCTTTCTGCTCTGTGCAGTCCTCATCTACTCCTGGATGATCTTCACCTTCTCCGTCGTGGCCTAGACCATCTCTAGTCCAACAAGTGCTAACTCCCCAGGGTCTGTCCAGCACAGAGTTGATCTTCAAGGTCGGCTATACAGTGCTTCTTATGGTTCCATCTCGATGGTAGAGTGGTAGCTGTTGTTGTACGCAAACTCCACCAAGGGTAGGTGATCCTCCCAGCTACGACCAAAGTCAAGGACGCATGCACGGAGCATGTCCTCGAGTGTCTAAATGGTCCTCTCTATTTGGCCATCCGTTTGAGGAAGAAAGATGATGCTCAGGCGTAGCTGCATGCCTCCTGCAACCCCTTCCAAAACTGAGAAGTAATGTGAGCATCTCAATCAGAGACGATAGACGATGGCATACCAGGAAGCCATACGATCTCCTGAACGTAGAGGCACCCCAAGCTCTCCACCGAGCCCTACTCTCTGATAGGTAGGAAGTGGGCCAACTTGGTGAGTCGGTCGACAATCACCCAGATGGAGTCATGTCCTCTAGATGTATGTGGATGTACCGTCACTAAATCCATGGATATCCCATCCCACTTCCACTCCGTGACCTCTAAGGGCTGCACCAAGCCTGTCAATACCTGGTGCTCCACCTTCACCTACTGGTAGGTGAGGCATCGTGAAACAAACTCTACCAAAACCTTCATCATACCCGACCATCAGTTATGTCGTTTGAGATCCTGTTACATGTTTGCTACTCATGGATGTACCGCCAAAGGGGAAGGGTGAAACTCCCTCAACACCTCCTCCTGTAATGCAAGTGGTACCATGGTACGTCCACTGAAGAGGATGACATGATCTGCCCCTTCCCAAAATCCATCAGGTGCCTGCCCTGTAGAAATCTTAGTATGTCGCATCTCACAGTCAACGTCCCCACGTTGTGCCTCTCTGACCTACTGAAGTAGTGGAGGAGTGATTGTGAGCGACTGTAGAAAGGCTTCCCCATCTCTAGCAACGAAGGATATCTACAAAGCAGCTAACTACTCTGTCGCCTTTCCAAGTAGCTGAATGCCCGATATCCTGCTGAGAGCATCAACTACTACATTCCCCTTCCAAGGAGTATAGAATATCTCAAAGTCATAGTCCTGGAGGAACTCAAGCAATCGTCGTTGTCTCAGGTTCAGTTCCATCTGCAAAAAGATGTACCTGAGACTCTGGTGGTTAGAGTACACTGTAAAGAGCTCTCCCATCAGATAGTTCTACCACATCTTCAAGGTGAAGACCACTTCTGCTAACTCCAGGTCAAGGGTAGCATAGTTCTACTTGTGCTGCCTAAACTGTCGTGAACCATAAGCGATCACTGTCTGCTCCTACATCAGGACACAACCGAGTCTAGTCCCTGATGCATCGCAGTAAATTGCGTACCCTACAACCTCCTTTGGTAACCTCAAGATGGGTGCACTGGTCAATCTTTGTCTCAGATCATGGATGCTCTGCTGACATCTATCTGACCACACGAAGGGTTCCCCCTTCTTCGTCAAAGATAAAAGCAGTGCTGTAACTCTGGAGAAGTCTAGGACAAATCTTCGATAGTACCCAGCCAGACCTAGGAAACTCTGCACCTCTATCACACTCTTGGGTGGCTCCCATGTAAGTACTACCTCGATCTTCACAGGATCCACTACAACTCCCACCTCAGAGATGATGTTCCCCAAGAAGTGGACCTCTTGAATCCAGAACTGACACTTCAAGAGATTAAAATAATGCTAGTGCTCTCGGAGTGTGTCCAGTACAACCCGCAAGTGGTAGGCGTGCTCCTCCTCAGTAGTCGAGTAAATCCATATGTCGTTGATGAAGACTACGAAAAATCAATCGAGGTAAGGCTGGAAGATCCTGTTCATGAGACTCATGAACACTGATGGAGCGTTGGTTACACCGAAAGGCATAACCAAGAATTCATAGTGGCCATACCGACACCTGAAGGCCATCTTCTGCACATCCTCATCTCGAACTCTGAGCTGATGATAGCCTGACCAGAGGTCTATCTTCGAGAACCATCATGCTCCCTTGATCTGATCAATGAGGTCGTCAATCCTCGGGAGTGGATACTTGTTCTTTACGGTCACCTGATTCAGGTGACGGTTGTCAAAACATAGTCATAAGCTCCCATCCTCCTTCTTGGTGAATAAAATCAGATAATCCTAGGGTGAAACACTGGATAGGATGAATCCCTTGCCCTGCAAGTCCTCCACCTGTACCCATAGCTCACGAAGCTCAGCAGGAGTCGTCCGATATGCTGGAGTAGATATTGGGACTGTCCCGTGTTACATGTCAATATAGAAGTCTACCTTTCTGAGAGGAGGTATTCCTGGAATTTCTTCAGGAAAAACGTCCGCATACTGATCCAACACAACAGGAAAACTCAGACTCCGCACATCAACTGCTCATAGGATGAGACTAGCCAATTGATGGGTGATCGGCTGCCCTCTCCTCTGCGTAAGTCCATCCTGTGCTGCAAAGGCTCCCTTCTCGCTGGTTAAGGTGAACCTGCTCCCATCTGTGCGGACACACCGCACATTGTGCCTAATACAATCGATTTGAGCATAACCTGTAGATAACCAATCCACGCCCAAGATGACGTCCTAAGGCCTCGACACTGCTGCAAGAAGATTCCAGCTGAAGATCTCGCCTCCTAGAGTTAGCTCACATTGCCGGCACCAGTGCGTAATCATCGATTCTTCTCCCATAGGAGTCTCTAGCCATAAGGATCAAGCCAACCTCTCTGTCGAAATCTTCGAGCTCTGAAAAAGGGTAGCAGAAATGAAAGAATGACTCGATCCTGTGTCTATTATGAACTGCAGCAAGGGTGAGTAGACACAGATAGTACCTCGAATCATCTCAGGTGCACCATGGTCGTAAGCCTCCACTGCCTAAAGCTGAGTCTGCATCTGTCCACCAGCTCCCTATGGTCGGGGTGGACCTCCTGGTGGTGGAGGTGGTAGAGCCTCAAAACATCGCCCACCACCCGTTACTCGACCAGCTCCTCTGCCTCGTCCGCCTACTCCCTACGGACCACCACGGTCGAACCTCTGCCTCTACCTGGGTGGTCCCTTAACCGTCTTCTGCTCCTCTGCATGGCGGGTCGTGCTGTCACGAGCCATGTGGCCCTACCTACCGCATGCATAGCACTGCCTGCCTCTTGTATGACTGGCTTTACTGCGTGTTCCCCGCACATCCGAACCAGTATCCATAGGTCACCCACCTGATGGCCTGATCCACTTGGACCTCTGCGTCATTTGTCTTCTACCAGAGGTAGAAGACTACACTACGTGTCACCCTGTAGTAGGCCTCGCTGCAGGCATAGGCTCAACAATGAATCTACCTACAAGAAGGACTCACTCCAGTACTCCTGCCTGCATCGGAATGCTGAGGGAGATCATCGAAGCCCTGATCTCATGCCTCAGTCCCTGCTCGAAGGTCTATTCCTGGAAGAATGGGTCTCGTACTATGTCCGTGGAGTAGCGCGAGAGGTCGATAAATCTCACCGAGTACTGGGATACTGTCATGTTTCCCTGCTGCAGATGTAGTAACTCCGGGATACAAACCACACAAAGGGTGGCTGGAATGAACTCTGAGAGGAAAAGTCTCTCGATGTCCGTCCAATGTAGTGATTCGTCGTCATGCACCTGGAGCATCAGGCTCAACCATCTACCTGCTGCTGCGTGCAGGAGACTCGCCACAAGGATCCCAATGAGGTCAGTTGGTGTCCCTACTAATATGAAGACTCGAACGATAGCCTCCATCCAATCCTCGGCTGCCGGAGGTTCCATCTCTCCACAAAACCTGTGCGACCTCTAACGCTGAAACTAGTGCTATGCACTCAGGTGACATGAACTCTCTGCTTCTGGGGTTGGTGGCATCGGTGGCTCGGTGGGTAGAGGTACCGCCGGTGCCTCCGCTGTAATGGGGCCCTGCACAGAGGCCTCATTCCTCGGTGGGATTCCATCTCGCACGAAACTGGGAACCCTAGCTGGCTACCATCATGGGGCCATCCTGAAAAGAAACAAGTGTGCCACAGTTAATATAGTATACCTGTTGAGTTAACACAAATTAATCACTACGAAAAATTTAGAAACACACATGCAATCAATGTTTTCGTGCACTGAGTCGTAAATCAGAAGTCAGGCTCCTGGTGTATGGATACGTCGGCCGCCGCACCAACACTGGACTCCCTGGACTGATAACCACACTCATTACTCTAAACATTATTGCTTTATAGAGAAGAAATTATCAGAGTTCCGAGTTCTGCAGTAGAACCGACTCCTTTAATACCAATTTGCCACGACCCGTCCTCGGTTCCCATGCCGTGACTACCCCAAGCCTGCCTTCCATAGGCCAGGGGATGGAGACTTGCACCAAAGGCATAAATCCAGTGAAAATGGAAGTAATTTCCTATATATAAGTAAAGAAAAACAACAAAGTACGCAAGATGATGTAAACACTAAGTAAACTGAGTAGAAAATTAAGTGTTGTAATGTAAATGGGCTAGAATACAAACCCAACTGAAAGTATGTTACAACTGAAAAGAAAGTACGACAACAGTAAAGTAAATCAGCAACCACCGAGTCATCCTCCGACTATCCCACCTGAAGGGTGGGTACTGATGGTCTCCTCACTTCCTCGGGTCCATCCGTCTGCTCCGTGTACGTCCCATCAAGTGGTCCACCACCAGGTACCGTCCCGCTTCACAAGAATCCTCCTTGATCAGTGTTGTCTATCGTCTGCATCAAACACTACATAGTGTGGGCATATCCCATGAAGGGGTGAGTATACAATACTTAGTAGGGACCCTGAGACTCCCAAAGGTCTCCTAGAATCCAGAAATTATAAAACACAAATAAAAGATACAAACACAAAGTATCAACCAACTCTACTTAGGTATATGCCCATACATATACATAAGTCTTCAATTCCAGTTCGGCTCCAACTCACAAGCCCAAGTACAACCCAGTCCACACAGGAAAGAACAACCTAGTCCATACAGGAAAGTAAGTCATACATATCGATGATATTGATTGAAAGTCAAGAATCAGCTCACACAGGTATACTAGTCATGAAGAGTGGTGGAGATGATAGATGTAGCCTCTAAATCATCACCCCTACAGAACCCACGTAGGATCCAAGTACAAAAGTTGTCGCTACCGAACCCACATAGGATCCAAGTACAGTAACCATCGCTGCCAAACCCATGTAGGATCCAGGTATAGTCGTCATCGCTGCCGAACCCATGGAGGATCCAAGTACAGTCATCCTCGCTACTGAACCCACGTAGGATCCAAGTACAGTCATCATCATCTTCGCAGTCGCATCCAGCTCTAGGGTTCCCGCACATAGCACGCTCGATTCCGGGAGGGTCCGCTCCACGAGCCAAGGGGGTCGATGCATCAACTATCATGAAGTCCATATTTGATGTATCACAATGTTCTATCTCATCAATAGGAACTCAATGCGACAGATGGCGCTTCAATCGGATGCCCAGTCTGAGAGATATTAGCTTTTCCGTCCCAGGGGATCGATTGGTTTTTAAGCTAAAACCAACTCGATTGTACTCCAACTACGTCAAAACCACATGTTTAGTTAGCCAAAAGGACCGTCTCACTAATATGTATTCAACGTAATTGACGGCACGTCATTCGGACGTCTGGTCCTTAAGTTATAAGCGTTTCTGCTCCAAGGGCCTGGTTGGTTTCAGGTTCGAACCAACCCAGACATACCCAAACTTCGCCGAATCCCCGAGTTCAATATACAAAAATGACCGAATCATTCCAAGGATTCCTACACAACTGAAGGTGAATCGATCGGAGATCCGTATCTCATGTTATGAGCAAAAGACCGAAAACAGTCTGATGTGGGGGGTCTGGGCTCGGCCCGACCCGGCCCAACCCTCCATGGGTCGGCCCGAACTGGGAAGACCCGACCCGGGTGCAGGTCCGACCCAATGGGGTGAGGCCCATCCCGGAAGGGCACGACCGACCCACCCTGCGGCAGGCCCGACCCGCGTGGCCTGCGGCCCAGCTCGGAAGCCGGCTGCGGCTCGGCCGCTTGCCAAGCGAGAAGCCAAGGGGGAACGACCCCCTATTTCTGGAAACGGAAAACCTGGTGGGGACTGCCCTAGCAACAGGTCGGGGGGGGGGGGGGGGTTACACTCCCCCTGTTTTTTGGGTAACAACTGACCTTTATAGCCGGCTAGTTGTGCGCCGCCCTTGGACCCAGATGGGGTCCCGCCTCCTGGAGACGCCAGCCACCCCTGCTGGTCTGCCGTGGCTCATCTCACCGGCGTGCCGCGACGGCGGCGTGACCTTCCGCCACGGCTCACTCCTAGTCGTGGCCTTCTTCGTCCCCACCGGCGCGACGCGACAGCGCCGCACATCACCGCCGCGACCTGCTCCAGCCGCGGTCCTCTTCGTCCCCGTGTGGCACAACGACACTGCACCGCCTTCGCCTCAAACATCAATGCTGATCAACAAGGAAAACGGGAGGAGAATCAGATGTGATTGTACGGTCCGATATCCTCCAATTATGATGATATCAAGCGGCCAATACTTATTCAATGAATAAAGATGATTAAAACTTGATCAATAATAACCCCTACCTCGTGACGTGATCTGTGGAGAGGTGGCATCGTTTGTTGTCGTCGGAAGGTGATGTCGAAGTGCCCCCAAGGAGGAAGCAGCATCTCCTCTTTTTGTCACGAAGAGAAGAAGATGATTGCGTGTCGTTGATCCTCATGGATTCGGTGCTCTATGTCGAAGAGGTGCCATTCTTCGCTGGGAGGATGACATTCTTCAATGATGGAGGATCTTCCTCCTTCTTTCACACAAGGCCCTCTTCCAACATTCCCACACAACATGCCAACCAAATTAAAATAAGGTCACCCCTTATTTTAATTGTTTATGCCATGAATTTCAAAATTTAAGAATTCAAAACACTCATTAACTAATTCAAGTGGTTCAATTAATTGTTTAATGTGTGTTGGAAATAGTTAATAGGGAGAGAGAGAAAGACAGTGGAAGGGTTACACATTTAATTCCAAGGGGGTTAAGGGGTTATGGAAAGTGAAATGGTTGGGGCTCGTGTGGGCCCCACCTTATATTTATCCTCACATGGGTAGTCAGGATGCTAGTGGGTCCTAACCTAACTCCCCCATGTAGGATAAAACCACCTTAGAAAAAGAAATGAAATTTGTACCACAAATTTATTCACTTTTCATTTAATCTACATTTTTTTAACATCTCCTCCTGAGCAAACGCATCTTTAGTAAAGGTCCTTTTCAGAAATTACCAGTGCTGCGGTTTCCTCAGTACCCTCATATTTCAATTCCGATCACCGGTTCAGATGATAGAAAAACCCGCTCATTCGTTCACTGAACGTAGCTGAGATAAACTTCGGAAATTGATTCTGGGCATACCGGGCCTCGGAATAAAGTGCCATCAGAAACAACATACTCGTAAAATCCCAAAGAATTTAAGAAAAAAATATCCTTGAAATTTATTGGTTTTTTACAATAGAGATCTTGAACTGTCATCAAAATCCAAAAACCTTCCTACAATATTACCCTGTATTTGAAGGATTGAGGGGTTTTTAGAGGCAAAGGGAATTCATGGGAGGATAAACAAGATCGACATGATAGTGGAATCATTCTTCCATTGGAAATCATACCCTAAATGAAAATGAAGAACAACATACCTTCACAAGAGCGCTGACCCTTGGACCAAGGAGTGGTGAGATATCCACCACTATAGAAACATATAAAAATGATGGGGACTAACAAACCCATGATGTTACGTTCCATAGAAAGGAAAAGTCCCATTGAAGAACCTGTCAAATCTATTGAGAAAATGGAATCTTTGACTAAATCGAGCCACCAGAGATAAGTTATGGATATTTCCACACCATAGAGAACTCCTAAAGGGAGAGGGGTGATAAGTGGCTCTAAGATGAAGTGATGTGACCTTAATACTGAGATGGATATAAGGGAAATCATGGAGAAGGATAGGAATAGTTAAGGGGAGAAGGATGGTTAGTCCATCCCCCATTGGAATGGGAGATAGAGGAAAAGAGAATCCATAAATGACATACATAGGGTGTGTTGTTTCTTTGTAGGGATCTACCATGCCAGGAGAGGGGGATAGGTGAGGTGCACTTAAATTAAACTATAACAATGAAGTTTCCTATTAAATATCTACCCAATTTATTTCCTCTATCATACCCTTTCACCTTCATAATCTTCTAGTCAAAATAGATTATCCCAAGAACTTCCTTTTTAATGAATCCTCTAAGAGAAACCCAAGGTTCTCAATATAAATCAGTCTTTTCAAGAACATATTTTTATTTTATGTTTCCATTAAAAATTATTTTCCCAATATTATATGATGAATTCAGTATTTATATTTTACTGAATGTTTCTATATTTTTTGAAACAAACACTAACCAAATTTACACTTTCCCATAACATAACAAAACTGTCATATGTGCATTGCACGGACTACCACCTACACGATGCAACATGTTTTTTCTTCACCACCTTACAAGGATGTATATAAGGATGGGATTAATGGATAAGAATGACTTATATTTTATCAATAATTTTTTGGTATAAAAAATGATAAATTATATTAATGATATGAAAAATAATAGTTTATCATTAATTTAATTGTTCAAAATAAGCATACTAAAAGGATCAAATTTTATTTAAATTGTGTATTATTCTAATAAACATTACCGATTCGTATAATTACTTACAACTATAATATATAATACTAATAAACATAAAATAAGATCATTATGCATATATTATAATGATATTATCAAAAAACCACTTTATAATTATCCATTTAACCATGGTATGTTCATGCTTGGAATATTTTAATGACCTACTTGAAAAACACATCGCATTTATATCACGAGTGACTATGAAAATATATTTATTGGTAAAATATGATATAAATTTGTAAATAATGTCTTATATATAGGGATTTTAAATCAATATTGAATTCATTAATTTAGAAAATAAATTTCAATCATCAAGAATCCCTGATACTTTCTTATTTTCTATTTCATCTTCAAGGATAGAGACCAAAAACTCATTGAAGGAATTTGAAAAATCATAAATAATTATAAAATATCCTTAAAAATATATTCAATAAACTATTAATTATTATAATTGGAAGAAGAAAAAATACAAAAACTTCTATTTTGAAACTAATGTAAACGATCATATCTATAAACACCCGATGTGGAAAATCGATAGAATTAATGTAGAGAATAATTATTTATGAAGTGTTTGAATTAAAATGGATATGAGTAAGATTAAATTTTTTTATTAATATATATATATATATATATGTTTTTTATATAATATGTTACTGTTCATTCCTGGAATTAAAAATAAGAGGTAAGGGTTTTCATCTCAAATTCCTCTCTTTAAGGCATGTTTGGTATTATGAAACTAAACTTGTTTATGTGGGGTACATACTACTTATTCACTAATAAAAAATAGGCGTTTAACAGTGCTAAAAATTTCCTTTATCATCACTAGAGAAGCGCTGACTACTAGAGATATATTAAAATCCATAGTCATTTATCAATGCTGCTACAAGTGCTGATAAAGGAGAATATTATAGTGTGTTGTAACATCACACGATAGCACTAGTGTAGTCTACCGTAAAAGCACACCATAACACCCAAAAAACCCCCAAATTATCAAAATAAGGTATGAATATATAATTTAAATGAAATAAAATTTATGATATAAATTTCAGAAAAAAACTATATTATAGAAATTTCAAACATTGGTTTATACAATTACATAAGTACAAATTATTAAAAATATTAAAAAACACAAGTCTTCCTTTGTATTTAGATCATAACCCTTTCTTGAGAAAAAAAGAACTTATATATGAAAAAAATCATAAATTATTAAAAATGTAAAGAAATAAAATAACATAAAGTGTTAATTTTAAACTAATCGTTGATTCAGAATGATGATAATATAGTCTCATTTTCTCAATTTTAAACTAACAGAATATAAAATTATGATAATCTAGTCTCATTTTCTCAATTTTTGTTAGGTTATGTGTGTTTTAAACTAAGATGATACTTATATATTGAAAAGAATACCTCAGAGTCATACTGGTCACACCATGAATCAGATTGAGGTGTGGCTGACTATTATACATCTAAAATGACATATAGATCATGTTTATAAAGAATCAAAACAATATGAATGTGTTTTCCCTATTTTGAGTATGTCTCTTGTCTTTTTTTTTACTAAAATGTCATTTTAAATTCAAACACACAATTTGACTCGTACTAGTCACATCGTGTGTTAATTTGACATGAAACAGATTCCTAGACTTCTAAAATGACTTATGAATCATTTTTTTTAATTATAAATACAATCAAATCATTTTTTGTTGGTTTTTAGGGAATGACACCTTTTGAACTAAAATGTGGATTTTAAAATGATAATAGAAACATTGAGTCATACCAAACTCATCATGAATAAGATTGAGGTGAGGATGATTCCTAAAGATCCCAAATGACATATAGATCATTTACCTAAAGAATAAAAATAATAATAGTATGTTTGATTGGTTTTTAGTAGGTTAGTTTTGGTTTTTACTAAAATTGATGTCAATTTTAAATATAAATAGACACCTGGTGTCTTGTTGGTCACATTGTGCATAGTATTGAGGATTGGATAATTTTTACACATCCTAAATGGATTATGTATTATTTTCATAATGTATAAAGACAATATGAAAGTGTTTACTCAGTTTTGAGCACACCACTTTCCTTTTTACTAAAATTTCAATTTAAACTGGAAATAGACACTATGACTCATACTGATCACATCATGTTTTAGTTTTACATGAGACCATAACATACACATAAAATATTACATATGAATCACTGTACTAAATTATAAATAACAACAAATTGTGTTTGTTTGTTTTCTAAGGAGTGATATTTCTTAACTAAACTGTCAATTTTAAACTAATAACGGACACATTCAGTCATACCAAGAACATAATGTATCATATAGAGGTGAAAAATATTCCTATAAATAAAATATTAATTAAGTATCATTTACCAAAATCACAAAACAATCAAGATGTGTTTAATCAATTTTGAGTAGGTTATTTATCCTATTTAAAAAACTGATGTAAATTTTAAATAAATAGACGCACTTGGAGTCCCATCAGTCACATCGTGAGTACGATTGAGTTTAAGCTAATTATTACATGTACCAAATGTTATATGGATCATTTTTATAATGATTAAAAAAATATTAATGGTTTTACTTGGTTTTTAGTATGTCACGTGTCTTTTTTACTAAAATGTCATTTTAAACATTAAACACACATTTTGACTCATACCGATCACATCATGTATCAATTTTACATGAGGCTAATTATTACACGTCAGAAGAGACTTATGAACCAATGTCTTAAATTATCAAGAAAATATGAGAGATTTTTCTCAGTTTTTAGTGAGTGGAATTTTTTGAACAAAACTATCGATTTTAAAATGATAATGGAAATATGTAGCCATACTCAGCACATCTTGTATCGTATTAAGGTGTGGAAAATTACTACCCTTCAAAATCATATATGGATCATTTCCTTAACATATCAAAAAAATATGAATGTATTTTACTTGATTTGATTAAGAATTTTTTCTTTTTTTGTAAAATTGAGGTCATTTTTAAATTAAAAGACACACTTAGAGTCATACCGGTCACACCTTGCATCAGATTGAGGTGAAGTTGATTTATAAAAGTAAAAAATGAATTATTTATTGTTTTACTAAAGTATCAAATCAATAAAAATGTGTTTTCCTAGTTTTGAGTAGGTCAGATTTCATTTTTACTAAAGTTGATGTCTATTTTAAATAAAAAGATGCATTTAGAGTCATATCGGTCACACTGTGCGTTAGATTGAGGTGATGAAAATTCCTAGATACCTCAAATGGATTATTTATTTTTTTAATAATGTACTAAAACAATACAAATGTGTTTACATGATTTTGAGTATATCAATTTTATTTTTACTAAAATGTCATTTTAAACTGGAAACACACATTTGACACATACCAATCACTTCACATATCAGTTTGAAATGAGAACATTTCATAAATGTAAAAAAAATTAATTATGAATAAATTTACTAAATTATCAAGAAAATAATTTTTTCTTAGTTTTCAGTGAGTGACATTTTAGGTAGTAAATTATTGATTTTAAACTAATAACAGACACACTGAGTCATATCGAGCACATCATGTATCAAAATGAGGTGAAGCTAATTTATATATGTCAAAAATGACTTATGTATCATTTCTCTTTGGTATAAAAATAATATAAAAGCATTTTATTGGTTTTGAGTAGGTTAGTTGTCATTTTTACTAAAATTAATGTAATTTTCAAATAATAAGACACACTTGGAGTCATACTGGTCACAACGTGTGTTATATTGATGTTAGGATTATTCCTACACATCACAAATGAAGTATTGATCTTTATAATAAAGTATAAAAACAATATAAATGAGTTTTACTATATTTGAGTACATGACTTTTCTTTACAAAAATGTCATTTTAAAATGGAAATACGTACTTTAACCCATACCGATCACATCGTGTATCATTTTGTTTTGAGACTCATTACTACACATCAAAAATGACTAATGAATAGATATCCTAAATTATCATGAAAATCCAAAAATGGTTTCTTTTTTTAGTGAGTGACAGTTTTTGAACTAAACTGTCGGTTTTATATTGATAACAAACACATTGAGTAATATTAGTCACACCATGTGTCAAATTGAGGTGTAGATGATTCCTTTATATTCCAAATGACTTATGGATCATTATCTTACTGTAATAAAATAATTTGAATCTATTTTATTTGTTTTGAATATTTCATTTCTTCTTTTTACTAATATTAATGTCAATTTTATGTAAAAAGAAGAACTTGGAGTCATACCATTCTCACTATGTATTGGATTGATGGGCGGTTGATTCTTACACATCCTAATGTCTTAAAATTTTTTAACATCCATTGTAACCATGTTTCCATTTTATTTCTATGTTGATCTACCAACAATTCCTATTAACATGATGATCTTATATGAAAAAACTTTCTCATTATTGAAATTTAGAAGAGAATAGGAAGCTCATGTTCCCATTATATCATGAGAAGTCACCACAATGGGAACATGAGCTTCCAGTACTCTTCTAGATTTCAACAAAAAGAAAGGGTTTTCAGCTAACAAAATTGAATCAATATGTAGTGTTGGAAGCTCGACAAATAAAAGAAATGAAAATAAAAAACATTGTTACATTGGAATAAATAATCATTTTATCTCTTTTTGAGGCTTGTTTCACATATTTGAAAGTAAAATATGACATCCCAAAAGATCTATGAAAAAAATAAGTATTATAAAAAATGATAATGAAATTAACTTACAAATAGTAGATAAAATGATAAAAAAATAAATTAAATAAGTTGAAGTAATTCACCTTTTCCCAATGGTGTATGAATTCATGACATATTTCCTCATTATCATTATGCCTCTTATAGGCTAGATGTCCAATTCCTCATAAGAAAAAGTAGCTTCAAACAAACCATCCTGACTCCAAAGAAAGAATCCAATTGTACAAGAAAAAAATTATTATATGAGTAATACTAAAAATAAATAAATTAAACATAAATAAGAACTATTATATTAATTATATGGATAATTATTTTACTATGAAAACATTATTACCCATAGGGATATGAAGATGATAAAGTTAGAATGATGATAAAAAAATACAAATAGATATGTACAAACAATTAATCAATGAGTGAGTAGGATAAAGAGAAAATAAGATACATTGGATTGAAGCTTTGAATCATCTGAGTGAAAGTAAAAACAAACTATTGGGTTCATAAAATATTCATTTTTTACAATAAATAAATAAATACACATATGATATTCATTATGATAGGAAAAAGTTATAGATAATTATAATATGTGAAACTCAACATTTTCTTATTTCAAATAATTTCAATATGCTTAAAAGAAAAGGGATAATTTAATATAAGAAAAGTAGTACTCCACTATGGTAGGTTTTATCCTCTAAATTCATCCAAAGGTGAAAGTTATAGGAAAATTCCATCCTCATCAACTCATCTTCTAAATAGTTATCAATGATTTTTTTTGAAATCATCCTCCATCTCTTGTGGACATACACCTATGTTTTTAAAATACTCAAAGCAGCAGTCATCCCTATGATGACTACTATATAGAGTAGTACAAGAAACATAAAAGAGATGAGGGATGCATCCTAAGAAACAAATTGTAATAATAATTATTCAATAGATGAAACTGAAAAGGATGGAATTTTTACTCCATTGTGTTCTCTAAAAGGGGTGATGCATCCTATTTGTGATAATTACATGGATGGTAATCAATGATTCCTAGGGTAGTAACCAAAAGGAAATATTAATGAATGATATTTTTTAGATGGATTAAAGTAAGAAGCACATAATTTTTATTAGATGTGTGATGAATGAAATAAAGTGATTCTTAATAAGTATTAAGGAGTGTATTATCATTATAGAGATGGATATATATTTTTATCAACTAAAATAAATACAATTAATGATAAAATCAATTATTATAATTTCATTGGTGGTCCGAACATTTTGGTGAAAACTCGAAGGAGTAAAACTCTAGAAAAACAAAAAATTTCCCAAGTAGAGCCAAAATCATTTGGAGTGTTTGACAAGGATGATAATTGGATAAAATCTATACATGAGAAGTTTGATATTAATAATAATAATGTGACATGTGAAATTTTTCCAAGGATGAATGTTAGAAATATTATGAGAACCAAGTTGGTGTTCAGTAGTAAACTCATTGAATATGGATAAGTGTCTAAATCTAAAGAATAGATAGTGTGAAAGGGGAACTAAAAGATCCAAAAAAAATTTATTTATGATAAATTTAGTCCCATATCTCAGTTGGGAACTATTTTATTTTTTGGCTATTTTCGAGAAAATGTAGTTAAAATTATACCAAATTGATGTAAAATCTATGTTCCTAAATGTAGTTCTTAAGGCTAGAGTATACTTTGAGAAACATTATGAGTTTATTATAGATGAAAATGTGTTAAAGGAATGTTAGTTAAAGAATTATTTGTATAAGATAAAGAAATCAATGAGAACTTGGTATTTAATGATGGATTAATAACTAAGAAAGATTGGTTTTTAGCGAGGTAGAGTTAATCACACCCTCTTCGCAAAGAATGAGAATGAGGAATGGATGTTGGTACTATTATATGTCAACGAGCTAATATTTTAGGATTGTAAAAATAACAATGATTTTTTTGTGGATCATATGAGGTATGATGTCAAGATTTCTAGGATTGGTGAAACATTTTCCATGGTTTATAGGCAAATTAAGGAAATCACAGCACAATAATTTCTTAATAAAAATATAAAAAAGTGGTTTACAAGTGATTTTTAATGGAATATTCAAAACCAATGACATCATTGAACACTATATAGAAGAATTTTTCAAAATATGATGACTACAAAGAGGTAGATGTCAGGGAATATATGTATTTGGATCCTGTTATACCCACAACAACATGAACCAACATTGGGTTTGATATATTTTAGGTCTCACAATACTATTATTGTCCTAAGGAGATACACATGCTATTGGGGAAGATAATACATCAATATATCATAAAAACAATGAATTATGGGCTGTTTTATTATAGGATATTATAACTGGACTTGTTGGGATACACAGATGTGGGATGACAGGGTTCAATGGATAACCAAGGGATATTATAGATATAAAAAAACCTAGATTTTGTTTGAACCTTTGTTTTGTTCATCCATTGAATCGCTCGAAAATTGGATTCGAGCCTTGGAATTGTTGGAGCCTTGACTCTATCCTAGATTCATGCTTGCATTCGACGAAAAAAGAGTGCTAGATGTTGGTCACTTTAATGGAGAGCTTCAGATATTGAGAACTAGTTCTTGATGGTTAGGGTTCATAAAATAGATCCTGATTCTTTTATCAGTGCTTCCAAAAAAGAAATTACAAAGATACCTTTTATCAGCACTAAGTTAAAAAAGCTGATAAAATAAATCATTATCAGTGATGAAAAATTGCTCATAAATACTTATGATACTTAAAAAATAATTTTTAATAAAAGTATAATTATTATATATAATTATAATACTTATAATAATATTTTTTATAAAATAATAATTTTATAATTCTTTGAATATATAATTATTTATTTATTCTTATATAAATACTTTTCTAAAAAATAATATTCATATCATTATTTACATTTATATAATTATATATATATATAAAGTAAATATATTCATTATTTAAATAAATTTATTGTAATTTTATAACTACTTATTTATAATTATATTAATTCTTTTTAAATATTTATTATTTACTTATAGATAATTATAAATGTATAAGAATAGTAAATATATAATTATAAATATTTTTATTTATAAATATTTTTTTCACAAATTTATTTTTAACAATATTAATGAATATTTAATCTTAAGTTTATGCATGTTAAAAATGAGTAAAATTGATTAATTAAATATGAGTATAATATTGAAAATTTGTATATGTTTGATTAATATAATTCATTAAAAATGGATATATATTGAACTAAAGGTGAATACATATTGAAAATATTAAAACATAGGTAATAAATATTTATAAAATAAATATTATACTCTTATTAAATTCCCAAAAAAAATATTTGTGTGTGTTCATATGTATATAAAAATTCATTAATAACATATATGTGAAATCAATGTAATACATTTCACCTATGTTAAATTGACAAATAAAATGACATTAAATTATATACCTTACTAGATTCAATTAGTCAGTATTTTTAATTCATATTAATTTATAATTATAAACCATTATTCACTAAATATATTACTATATAATGTAAAGAATAAATAATATTTTGTATTATATAAATCATATTTATATACATTCATGTATATATATCTATATATTTTATATGTAACATTTATTAACATTATTAATAATTATTTAATTCATAAAATGGTTAATATTTTTACCAATTTTCTTATTTTAAATTTTTTTGTTTAATTTTTATTTTACATATATCTATATACTTAATATATACTAACTAAAATTTTTATATAGTGTAATCAGTTTATTCATTTTTATCAATAATTATTAAATTAATAATATTTTAAATATTATTTTAATAAAATCAATTTTACTTTTTATTTATTTAATTACATAATTTTATTCATACTTTTATCATCTCTAAAAAAATGCTGATAAAATATTCCTTTAGGGGTGCTAAAAATGAAGCACTAATAAAGGGTGTCCTTTATCAGTGCTAAACATAAAGCGTTGATAAAGGAAACCCTTTATCACCGCTTAAAAATTCACAAATAAAGGTTTCCTTTTATGATAGCTAAAAAATGTGATGATAAAGGATGTCATTTATCAACTCTAGAAAAAACACACGGATAAAAGGTTCCCTTTATCATTCCTTATTTTAGCAATGATAAAGGGTAACTTTCTCACCTCTTTTTTCTAGCACTAATTAAGACCAACATTGTTAAAGTCTTGTTTTGTAGTTGTGATTTGGTATTTTTTATCATGAAATTTATTTATCAATGGATGTTAAAAAAATAATTTGATTCCTCTATTTCAAGTGGTTTTGACTGAATTTCCACCCAGGCAGTATGTGGGGTTACCCCGTCTTAATTTTCATTCGTTAGGAACCATGATATATCCCCCACCTATTTTCTTTTGTATGGTGAATAAATTTCTATAGAATAATTTTTACTATATTACTCAAGAAATATATTGGATTTAAAATTCTATATTGTTATCCCCCTCGTATATTCTTTTGATATAAGAGTTACCAAAACCGTTGTAAAACTCAATCTTTTCCATGGTGGTAAAACCTTCTTATGTTTTGTTAAAGTAAAAGTGTGTATAATTTCCAAGGAAATTCATCCCTATCTAAACACTGGAAAGTGAATGTGGATATGTTATAGATGAACCGAAAGGTAATCATCCTGAAATTGATTGGTTGATCATTGAATTAATCCCCTCCCAAATTCATGGTGAGTGATCTTAAAACTACACACATAGCAAGACAATACCATAAGATATGATTTGGAATATTCACATTCCATTAATGAAATATGATAAAGGGATTTTCTTATTATTTCCTTGGATTCCTTGAAATACAAATTATTAAACCGAATTACTATATCCCATGGATAACTCGTCACTTTAAAAGTACCCATGCCCATATATTTATTTGATGTGGGTATTTCATGTAACTTTGATGATACCGCACATATTTGATAATGACTTGGAGATGTTATCCTAGATATAAAAATTATTCCATTGAATGAGGATGTATTTTATTTCATTATTTCTCATTATACAGATAACCATGATTTATTCTGTAAGAGGATACTTTGAGAATGGTTTAAAATTTATGAATGATTGTATTGGGGAATACATTGGACTTAATTAGGTTATGGGTGAGGTTCAAAATTATTTACCCCTAGATGAATAAATTGGTTTCATGAGGCACAACATGATGGGTTTTGATTTCTACCTCTTCCAATAATTTCAATGTTTCTTGGAATAAGTACTTGAATGTAATCTTTGATATACATAATTAAACATTCAATTAGTATGATAATAAATTTTTTTATCTTTGTTTTCATTTAATTTTATGGATATAGCACGACCTCAGTTTCCATTGATTATCAATTCATGTTGTTCATTTATTCTTACCGTATCACATATGTCATGTTTATATTATGAAACATTCTATTATGTGTTACCCCTTACTGAGCATTTAAGCTCACCATTATTTTTTCCTTTCCCAAGGAATCCTATAAGTGGCCTACGTTTAGTTTTTAGGGACATTATGGAGGGAAGAATAATGTTCTCATAATATGTTCATGTTTTATCTTTTGTTTTAAAATGTCATGTATATATGTATCTATCCAATCAATAAAACTAAGATGTTTTATTTTACATGAACACTTATATTCTGTACAAAAATTGTTATTTAACTACAAAATTAGGGTTTTGGGGTTAGTGATGTTACAAAAGAACCTATAAACTTTGGTGAAACATGTTAATCAATTATAGATGGAATGTATCAAGGGTAAGAAATATTGAAAATAAGATAAGACAATATTTGATAAATAGGAATAATCATGAGAAGAAAAGTTTATTTTTGAGAAATCATGAAGTATATAAACTAAAAGAAAGTATGATAAACTAAAAGAAACTCATGGAATATGTGATCAGTAGGGCCACCATGCTATGGTTTCGATGAAATTACTTCCTGTATAGACTCTAAAAACTATTTGAGCCAGGATAGATAAACAAAATGGGGTCAAAATATTACATTTAGGTTATATTATTTCCACAAAAAGGAAACGATAGAGAATGAATAAAGGAATACTTATGCTAAATGAATATAATAAGGCTTAAAAGATAAGTGGTTAATAAAAAGTAATAAAATGTTGTGTGGGAATAATGAGCTTATTGAAAAAATAGTGGGAGATTGTTCATTAGTATTTCCAATTCAGGATGAAGTACTAAAAATGAAGAAAATATTGGAGGAAGAATGATCCTTTATCCCTAAAAATAAGAATCGATACCCATATAATGAAGGATTTGAAAGAAAGAAAGAAATTACACAGTCTATGGAAACATAGAGAAAACAATTCCGAAGAGGAGACATGAAGAACCCTTTAATTGAATTGGGTCTATGTTTATTGAAGAAATATATAATTTCTTAAGAAATGTATTTTCAAATGAAATAGAATCTTATATTAATGGAAATCCCAATATTAAAATGGTTTCATATAAGATATTAAATATCTCAATAAATAAATCTATATTTCATATGAATGTTGTAATTTATAAGAAATTCTTATGAAAATGAGACCTTGAAATTATTATGATGATGAGGAAATCATGTAAGATGATTAATGTGTAATACATAAGTTTTCACATAATATAATTCCTTTATATGATACTTGAATTTATTTGTTGTGGGTTTTTGTAAGATACTAGAGAACTCTATAAGATAAAAATCAACCTATTTTTCTAAGATAATGAAGAAAAAATAGAATAAAAATAGAATAAATATTCCAATATTTTGTGCAGTAACTAAAAGGATTTTTCAAATGTTTTTATCCAGGATTTAAGAATCCTGATCATTCAAATAGATCATGATGCATGATGAGATTGAGAAAGAACCAAACAAGGTAGAAGATGCAGATTCAGATTCCAGCACACTTCATGGATGATAGGTATATCACAATGCATGTGTTAATGCACATGTAGAGGAGGAATTAAAATTATTTTAATTATTTGTTTTTTATATATATTTTATAGCTATTATATTTCAAATATATTATATGGGAATCAATCTCAGTCTTAAATAAATTTAGAATAAAGGCCTTAACATTTATTTGAATGAGAATCCATGTAAAAATATTGTACAAAATATATGCTGGAGTTTCCAAAATTATTATGGGAATAATATCTGAACAAAAATAAAAAAATATTGTAAATAAAAATTATGGAGAAAAAGAAGAATGTGTTGGAGAATTGAGTGAGGCATCAAAACTAAATTCCAGATGGGAGATATTTTCTGTATCAAAGGGGGAGTTAGGGATATTTTTTTCACATCACTACTAAAGGGGGGCTGAGCTAGTGTGAAATAATTCACATCTATAAATCATAGAAAAAAATAGTTTAGAGATTTTAATGCTTAGTGATTTCAAAAAAGTAGGAGCTTCTAACAATAAGGAGGATATTAGCTGTGCTTGATGTGTATGGTATGTTCATGTTCACTACAAAAATAACATATTTAGTGGTTGTTTTGAAAACCACCACTATTTTTTTAAAACCACATATATATATATATATATTAAATATTTGTTTCACAAAAATATTGAAATTTATTTTTAGAAACAATTTTTTAAAAAACAATTAAGAAATAACAGTAGTTTTTAAAAACCGTAGCTAAATTAAAGAAAAAAATAAAAAAAATAGAATATTTAATTCTGATTCTTTATTTATTATTTACTATCATATATATTTAATTATATACAATGTTAAGTAATTATAATGTGTTAATTAATAAATGTAGATAATTATTAGTTAATAATAGTTAAAACTTCATTTAAATCTTAAATAAGCTGAAAGTCAGACTTTCACATAAAATGATCATAACTTTTGATTTGAGAGTTTGTTTTAGCTCCATAAATGGTAATATTGAAGCTTATAAAAAGATCTAAAACCAAATTATATTTATTGTTTTGTCAAAATGAAAAGAAATAATTTACTATTGTTTCACGAATAGTTGGAAATCGATCATGAACTTCAAATGACCATAACTTTTGATCTGGTTTTATATTTGGCTCTACCCTATATTCGGTCAAATCCTATAATGATATGTATGCCTTGGTGACTAGGAGCCCCCCTGTAATGTGTTTTGAGGCCGAAAAGGCCCAAAGTCCTCCAAAATTGGGTTTTTAGTCGAGCTATCCCAATTTTTCAACATTTTATAGAAGTTCATCCTTGTTTAAGGGGTCTTATTGTTTTTTTCTCATATGGGATGTAATTTATTCCTGATGATTACATTCATATTGATTTTATGTCTTTGAATTATTATCACAGTTTAAATTTTAGTTTTATTTATAATTAAATATATACATTTTTTCTTATATTTAATTGTAATAATTCAAATGTATAAATACATATTTACATAAAAATGAAATTTTTAACATATAAAAATATATGTAAATAGATATATTTTTTCATTTAATTTATAATATGTAATTATCAATTTTATTTACCTTATAAAAATGTGTAAAAATGTATATATATACAAATAAAATTAATGTTCATATATAAACATGTGTTTGTCAATAAAAAAAATCTACATTTATATGTATATTCTAATATATATAAATAGAAATATATATAGGCAAATATTTATTCATGTATTTGAAAAAAACAACATGTACATGTGTGCCAATAATATTGTGTGTATGCATCATATAAAAATATATTTTTATATAAATATACAATTATCATTAAATATAGAATATAAATTAATTTATAGTTACACTATTTGAGTATATATGTATATACACAAAATATAAATATTGTTTATATATTCATATTCATGTGTATTGACAAACATATATATATACATATATTTATATTCTAATATATGAAAATAAATATTATTATATAATATATTTAAATAATTTATAAGGTATATATATATATATATATCATACACATTTGATGAGATTTCATCTTTGTTTAAGAGTGCATTCATAAGTTTTTATGTTTTTATGGTTTTACTTCATTGAGTGTGTTTATATATATTTATCTAAATTTTGTTGTATGTATAAATATTAATAATTATTTATATCCATGTATTATCTTATTATTTTATTATTTATTATTTTATTATTTATTATTTATTATTTATTTACTATATATTAATTATTTTCTATTCATTAATTGTTTACTTATTCATTATTTATTTTTTATTACATATACATTATTTATAAATTATTTTTTATTTCTTTAATATTAATAAATTAATTATTACTTATTTCTTATTGATTTAATAATTATTAATTATTAATTATTAATTATTTCATATTATTGTTCTATTATTAATATAATTTTGATAATTATTTTATTATTTTATTATTTATATATTATTAATTTTCTTAATATTTATTTATTTATTTGTTATTTGTTAGTTATTATTTATTATTTATTATTTATTATATATTATTTACATATTTGTTATTGAGTTACTATATATACATTAATTATTAATTTACATTCCATTTATTATTTTTTATTAAAAATTTACTATTAGTTTATTATTAATTTATAATTAATTATTTATTAATTTATTATTAACATCTTATTAATTTATTATTTGTTATTTTTTTATTATTTATTAAATTTTTATTTCTATGTTATTTATTTATTTATTTTTTGTTTATTTTTTATACATTAATTATTAAATAATGAAATATTTTTTTATTTTTTTGTTATTTTAATATTAATTATTAATTGACATATTATTAATTACTTATTTATTTTATTTTCATTATATTTTTTTCATTATTTATTTATAATTTATAATTTATTATATAAAAAAAATTGTGTACAACCACAAAGGCGGTGCACGGTGCAAGGAAGGAAATTACATTAAATTGCAAGCTCGAGGACTTGACCCCGTGACCTGCCCCTCACCCCCCAAACTGTAACGTCCCGGTTCCGGGTGCCACTCAACGGGTGCCCCAAACTCGGTTCGCCACGTGACCTCAAGCGCATTTCCCCAAACGCTAGAGGATGCCAACTAGCAGCGAGCCCCTAGGTCTGATAGTTGGGAAACTATGCCCTCATTTGTCAAAGTGTAACGCAACGGAATACGAAACAAAACATACAACGAACAGCAGAAGCAGTAAAACATACAACACTGAAATAAACAACTGTAGTGGATAGAACCAACAATATATAAATAATGATGCTACATGTCTCAAGTTCTAAGAAAATAGCCAGAACATGTTATACATCAATACAGTACAACAAAAAGCAGAGTACATCGAAACAAAGAAAAACAGCTAGCAGTGGCATCGCGAGCCTTGGCTCGGTCCCATGCCCTCCTACTCCTCAGCAGCAAACATGTACCTGTATAGGGACTCCTTCCCCTATCTACACCTACAGCAACGTAATCTGTTTGAGCCGAAAAGCATGACCCAAAACGGGTGTGAGAAATATATCTCAGTAGGCACCCACCAAAGGCCCATGCCCAACTGCATCTAAGCATGCAACAACAGTGTGCAACAGTAAAATGCAATAAAGTTAGCGGTACTGATAAGTAACTAACTTAACAATTAAATTGCCATTTAATTATTTATTTAATCCATTAAATATTAGAAATCACTATAGTGAATCTCTAAGTAAACAGTCTACGTCCACAGATAATAAAAAACTTACCCTCAGGTAATCAGAATCCAACCCGTAGGTATAACGCTGAAGCGTAACAGAATTTTCCCTCAGGCGTAGGAAGTGTCACCCTCAGGCCCAGAAGTCAAGCCATCAGGCACGAAAGGTTGCCCTAAGGCAGAATAACTACAGCCCTCAGGCCAAACAGTGCAGTGCCCACAGTCTAATCACAACAATGCCCTCAGGATTATCAGGTAACAGGACCATTCCCAACATGTCATTATGTAGTAAACAAGCAATTCATCTCGAATAAATTCTACAATTACTACTTTAAAGGCATACCCTCGGGTATCCTGGCCAAATAGATAAAAAGTGTAATCCACCCCTGGGGTAGTTCCAGATCCAACCAATGATCCCAACCAGTATTTTAATATCAAAATTAATCACCTATTCAATTCTAGGTATTCAAAAATAACCATGGCCTCAGCCACACGACACCCCAACATGGGTTCATGGCACAAAAACGCACAAAACGCACATCCGTTGGAAAAATTTACACCAAGCCACCTACCTTATACGCCAACGAGCGCTATACCCAAACGCCAATTCCAGAAACTCCCCAGAATGACGTAGATCTGAAGAAGAAAAAAACCCGCTAAAATGTAAATAACTTTCGTTAGGGAAAGAATTGGTATAAACCACATCAGGAGAAGAGAGGGCTTACTCGTGCGGTTCCAATGAGATCTTCCGTAGTGGAATCAGATTCCAGACGAACACCTGGCAGATCTTCTAAGGTTCGGTCTTCCTCTCCAGAGCCTCCTTCCCATTCTAAGCCTTCCCTGCGAACAGGGGAGGCTACTTCCCATTTTATGCGAAAAAACAATGTACACGGTGTGTACTTTCCAAAAATTGTAATTTTCCCCTTTTTCCATATTTTCTAAAAAAAACTTAAGGAAATGAAAAAAGAAGAACATGTACCTCAGAAATAAGAACTGAGTTCTTACAAACTTCCCCCCTTAAAGCAATTCATCCTCAAATTTCCCTTCCAAGGTTGGAGAAGATATAGCTGTGAATAACTCTGGACACTGAGCTCGTACGTCGGTCTCCCGCTCCCGGGTTTCATCCTACACTCGGCCATGCTGCCATATCACCTGTACGAGAGGAATTGTCCGGCCTCAGAGAACCTTCGTGCTCCTGTGAACGATACAAATCAAATGCTCCTCAAAGGATGCATCCATCAGAAGTTCAACCTCCTCTGGATAAAAGGTGTGAGATGGGTCTGAATGATAGAGGTGCAACTGAGATACAAGGAAGAAATCATGCATAGCTCGGTACCTCTGAGATAACTACAACCGAGAAGCAACCAGCCCGACTCTCTCCAGAATTTCAAATGTCCCCACATACCTCGGTGAAAGTTTACCTTGTCTCCTGATCCACTTGTGTCCCAGCCTTGGTGAAACATGCAAGAAAACCTGATCCCCGACCAGGAACTCCAAAGGTCATCTACGTCGATCAGCATATGACTTCTGACGAGACTTTGTGGTAGCCATACACTTCTGAATCTACTGGACCTGATCAGAAGTCTCCTGCATGAGACGTGGTCCTAGTAAAGCAACCTCAGCTGCCTCTAACCAGCACAAATGTGATCGAAAGGACCTACCATATAAATCCTCGTATGGTGCCATCTCAACAGTTTCCTGAAAACTATTATTATAGGCAAAATCAACTCGGGGTATATGCTTCTCCAAATATCCCCCGAAGTCTAGGACGCATGCTCGCAGCATGTCCTCAAGAACCTTTATAGTACGCTCTGACTGGCTATCTGTCTGAGGGTGGTATGCTGTACTCAGAAGAACCCGTGTACCCAGTACCCTCTGAGAACTCTTCTAGAAACACGACATAAAGTTGGCATCCCTATCTGAAATCATAGAATGAGGGACCCCATGAAGATGCACGATCTCTCGGATATACATCCTTCCGAGTTTGTCAACACCGAAGGTCTCCTTTATTAGCAAGAAGTGAGCTACCTTCGTGAGTCTGTCTACAACAACCCACACGACATCATTTCCTCGAGGTGACCTTAGCAAACCAGTCACGAAGTCCATCACGACATCCTCCCATTTCCACTCCGGAATGGGTAACTGCTATAACAATTCAGCTGGTCTCTGATGCTCCGCCTTCACCTGCTGACAGGTGGAACACCTTGTAACAAAACCAACTACTTCTCTCTTAATACCCGGCCACCAGTACTGACATCTCAAGTCACGATACATCTTGGTAACCCCGGGATGAACTACCCAAGCTGAAGCATGAAACTCCCGCATCAGCTCCTCATGTATATCCCCTGGAACCCACTCTCGTCCATGGAAACGCATAACCTTATCATCGTCTATCATCCAAACAGGAGAAGGGTCCTCACTTGCCACTAAATCCTGTAGAACTAGGCCTTCTAAATCAGATAGCTGTCTCATCCTCACTCTATCCAGGAGGGTAGAATTCATAGCTAAAGAGGAAAGATAAGTCTTCCCCTGACTGTCTTGCACCTCCAGATGCATCTCAGCGAACAAATCCATGAGCTTCCACTCACCACTGGCCTCCTGCACTGCCTGTATCTGAGTCTTCCTGCTCAGTGTATCAGCTACTGCATTACCTTTACCAGGTGTATAGGCAAGCTCAAAATCAAAGGACTGAAGATATTCGACGCACATTCGCTGCCTCAGATTCAAGTCACGCTGAGTAAAAATATACTTTAGACTTTTGTGGTAAGTGAAATCACAAAATGTTCCCCCAGTAGATAGTGTCTCCAACAACGCAACGCATGAAAAACTACAGCTATCTCGAGATCATGCGTCGGGTAATTCCACTCATGTAGCCTCAACTTCCGAGACCCATATGCAACGACTTGATCACCCTACATCAACACTGCTCCCATCCCAATACCTGATGCATCACAGTAAACTGTATAGCTCTGCCCCTGCTCTAGGAGTATCAGGATCGGTGCTGATGTCAACCTTCCTTTCAGGTCCTGAAAGGCTGCCTTGAAAGCTTCCGACCAAACGAACTTCACACCCTTCTTAGTAAAGCCCGTCAATGGCGCTGCTATGTAGGAGAAGTCCTGTATAAAGCGCCTGTAGTTACCATCCATCCCCAAGAAACTTCATATCTCAAACAAGTTCTTAGGATGCTCCCAGTAAACTACTGCTCTCACCTTCTCTAGGGATACTGAAACTCCTACTTCTAAGATGATATGACTCAGGAAGTGTATCCAGTCCATCCAAAAGTGGAACTTTGAGAGCTTAGTATATAGCCGATGCTCTCTCAGTGTACTCAATACGATCTCAAGATGGGTGGCATGGTCGTGTCGAGTGTGATAGTACTCCAAGATTTCATCCACAAATACTACCACAAAAGAGTCCAAATAATGATGGAACACACGATTCATCAGAGCCATGAAAACTACTGGCATGTTTGTGAGTCCGAATGGCATAACCGTATACTCATATAGACCATACCTTCTTCTAAAATCTGTGAGAGGTATATCAGATGTTCTAACACGCAGCTGATGATATCCTAATCTCAAATCAATCTTCAAGAACACTCGTGCTCCATGAAGTTGATCAAAAGGATCATCAATCCTCGGAAAGGGATATCGGTTCTTGACCGTCAACTGGTTCAACATCCGATAATCCACACAAAGTCTGAGGGTACTATCCGCCTTTATCGCAAAAAGGACCGGCGAACCCCGTGGAGAAGTACTAGGTTGGATGATACCCTTTGACAGTAACTCCTCTAACTATATCTTGAGCTCCTGCAGCTCAGGTGTAGCCATCTTATAAGGAGGAATGGACACCGATGCTGCTCCTAGAACAATCTCAATATATAAATCCACCTCTCGCTCCGGAGGAAGACCTGAAAAGTCATCCGGGAAGACATCTCTGAAATGATCAACCACTGGAGTGAAATCCGTCTAACAAGTCCCCTGTTTATCCAGATATAAACTTGCAATATGGGTTGTGACTCCACCTCGCCCATGATGCTCTGGTCTAGCTCGGCTCTCCTGAAAATCCCACTCACCCTTGTATAAAAACTCTCTGCCCTCTGGTGACATGAAAAGCACCCTACGACGATTGAAGTCTACAAAGAATCAAAAGGGAACCAACCATTCCATTCCTAGAATCAAGCCATAGATCGTCATATCTAAGACATAGAGGTCACAAAAAAAGTGACACCCACCAAACTTAAGAGGGAAATCCTTGCACTGATGCACACCAGTCGTTCTAGTCCCCCGTAGAGTGTCTAGCATTTTGATATCAGAAGATGTAGAAACACAAATCCCAAGGCTCTCCACTATGGGTACATATATGAAACTATGTGTAGAACTCGTATCAAAAAGTACTTAAGATAGAACAAAAGATACTAGAATTGTACCTCTGACTGTAGAAGGTTCGGGATCCTGCTCCTGCCAGGTCTGGTGCACTACATATGTCTGCCCAGTGCCGCGGCCATGTGACACAGCCTGACTACCCTAAGCTGTCCCGCCCTACTGCCTCTGAGATCCTGGTGTCTGGCTACCACAACCACGACCACCATCTCTGCCTGCACGCCCTGACGTATTCTAGTTCCCAGACTGGTAAAAATCTACTGGTCTTGCTCCCGCATGCGGAGTCTTCACAGAACCCCTCTCACTAGCCATCAGTGGAAACGCCCTGAAAAAGCACTGAAGGTGACCCATCTTGCCTTAAGATCGACACTCCACTAGGTCTTGTGGACACTGAGGTCTGTTGTACCCCAATCTACCACACTAGTAGCACCTGACCGGACCTCATGAAGAAACTATCTAGCTAGTACTTCCACCCTGAAATAAATCCATCTGCCTCTTCCTCTTGCCATTAGAAATAGTACTAGTAACTGGTTCTGAACCGCTCTGGCCCACACCACCAGATTCCAGCAGGTTCCTCTCTGTAATCAGCTCCTAGTTCACAATAGCATGTACAATATGCAACCTGAAAACATTTACCAGTTCTTAGATGTCATAATGAAGACCATCCTCAAAACATCTGGCCCTTAACGTCTCTTCACCCACCAGCACGGGTGCAAATTGCTGAAGCTCGGTAAAGTGAGCAGAATAGTCCATCACCGACATAGCGCCCTGCTGCAGATTCATGAACTCTTGAGCTCTGTCTTCCCACAACTTCTCGGGTAAGAAGAAGTCATAGAAGACCTCCTGAAAATCTTCCCACACCATGTGTATGTGATGCTCTGACTGGGTGGGGACATCCCACCACCTCTTGGTAGAATCACGAAGCATGTATGTTTCCATCTTGACCCTCCACTGTGGAGGCGTCTCAAAATGCTCGAAAATAGTCTACATCGACCCCAACCAAGACTCCACAGCCTATGGTATGCCATCCACTAAAAGCGTCGGTGGATGCTGCTGCTGAAAGTTATGAGTCATCTCAGCCAAAGATGTGGTAGCCTGTGGTTCTCCCTGAAAGGTCATCATGAACCGCCTAAAGCCTTCACGGAACTGCGCCTCCGCGCCTGTGTCCGGTATAGCAGCTGTTGCCGCATCTGGCTCTGCTGGAGGATAAACTGGTAGCCCATGGCCCACCATCTCTAGAGTATTCTCATGGCCTCTCTCCTGGTGAACAACGCGTGGTCGTCTAGGAAGCATGACACTACAAGGTCAAAAACATGCCTTTAGAACGAGATTATCATGGCAGAAAATGAAGAAACCCAAAAGGGAGCAGAAGGAAGAAGGCATTCAAAATTTTCAAAACAAGACTACACGACGTGTATACTGACTACACAACGTGTACTTGACTTCTCTTCCCATGCCTGGGTCCCTCTACATGGCTAAGTCACATGACTTATGTGGTACAAAACTACACGGCGTGTATAAAAACTACACGGCGTGTATGGTGAAATTTTCCAACTGTCTGTGTCCCTTGTGACACGGCCGACTACTCGGCTTGACACTACACGGCGTGTTACACCCGCACATGGCGTGTACACTACACTGTTTCCCAGCTACATGGCTTACTCCACACGGTATGTCCTCGGACAAGACTACACAGCCTGTCCCATAGGTATGTGATGTGTTCAAGGAGAGGTGATACCGACCCGTGTTGTTCGTTACACGGCCGAGTCCCCAGGTCACACTACACAACGTGTTCAACATTGACACGGCGTGTTATGTAAAGGAGTTTCACCGACCTGTGTTGTTAGTTACAAGGCCGAACTCTGGGGAAACACTACACGGCGTATAAATTTGGCACAAGACATGTTTTCCCCAAGCTTGTCCCTTCCCCGTGTCGCCACCCACACGATTTTTGACATGGGAAACGACTACACGGCATGTACTCTAGGTACATTGCGTGTACTCAAAAAGTTCATTTTTCATCCCGAACAGAAGGACATACACGATGTGTGTAAAGATACTACATAGTTTGTATACTGGGTTTCTGGACAGTACGCCTCAGAAACTTCCCCGGAACCTAGAAAATATCGAAAAACAATACCTAAGTGTCAAATTCTGACCCGTGATGGCCCATACTCCCCACGAATCAATGTTTGATAGCTTATCTGTGTTATAACAAAAAAACAGTCAATGATCCACCAAATTCCGGTAAATGTGGGCCCATACTCCCCAAAAACCAAAGTTTGGCATCCATTATTTTAAAAACATGCTCACAAAAAAATACCCTATCAACAACAGGTATTAATCAAGAAGCTATCACAACAGTATTCTTTTGTAGCACAAAAACTATCACAATAACATGCAATTTTATAATGCACCTTCATGGCATGAAAACTATGAATGGAATGTGATTCTAGCATGTTCCTAAATGATGCATGAGATGGTATACCCTCATCTCATTGGGTTTCAACTAAATAGAACCCACTGATAAAATATAAACAGCACAATACAAGTGCGTCACCCAATGGTGAAATCTTATCAACTGTAAAATTTGAAAAATCAGAAAGATGCAAAATACGAGGTAGACTGGATTTTCCCTGTACATGGGTTAGCTACGCTCGGGCACAACTTAATACCAACTACTGTTCATCCTATCCCTGACTAAGGCTCCAAACAGTAAGTCAAAGAAAATAATTCATTTGATTCCACTTTGTAATGTACCGGTTCCGGGTGACACTCAATGGGTGCCCTGAACCCAGTTCGCCACGTGACCTCAAGCGCATTTCCCCAAACGCCAGAGGCTGCCGACTAGTAGCGAGGGCCCAAGTCTGATAGTGGGAAAACTATTCCATAATTTGTCAAAGTGTAGCGCAGTGGAATACGGAACAAAACATACAACGAACAATGGAAGCAGTAAAACATACATAACTGAATTAAACAACTGTAGTGGATTCAACCAAAAATATATAAATAATGGTGCTAAATGTCTCAAGTTCTATGAAAACAGTCAGAACATGTTATACATCAATACAATACAACAAAAAGCATAGTACAATGAAACAATGCAAAACAGCTGGCAGCGGCATCACAATCCGAGGCTTGGTCCCATGCACTCCTACTCCTCATCAGCAATCATGTACCTTGATAGAGACTCTTTCCCCTATCTACACATACAACAATGTAATCTTTTTTGGGCCGAAAAGCATGACCCAAATAGGGTGTGAGAAATATATCTCAGTAGGCACACCCCAAAGGACCGTGCCCAACTGCGTCTAAGCATTCAACAACAGTGTACAATAGTAAAATGCAATATAGTATGCAGTACTGATAAGTAACTAACATAAAACTTAAATTTCTATTTTATTATTTATTTAATCCATTAAATATTAGAAATCACCACAGTGCATCTATATGTAAACAGTCCATGTCCACAGACAAGCAAAACCTTACCCTCAGGTAAGCAGAATCCAACCCATATGTATAGCCCTCAGGCATAATAGAATTTTCCCTCAGGAGTAGGAAGTGTCACCCTCAGGCATAGAAGTCAATCCCTCTGGAACGAAAGGTTGCCCTCAGGCGGAATAACTACAACCCTCAGGCCAAACAGTGCAGTTCCCATAGGCTAATCACAACAATGCCCTCAGGCTAAATAGGTAACCGAGCCATGCTCAACATGTCATTATCCAGTAAACAAGAAATTCCTCTCGAGGAAATTCTACAATTACTACTTTAAAGGCATACCCTCGGGTATCCTGGACAAATGGATAAATAGTGGAATCCACCCCTGGGGTGGTTCCGGATCCAGGAAACGATCCCAACTAGCATTTTAATATCACAATTAATCACCTATTCAATTATAGCTTTTCAAAATAACCACAGACTCTGCCACACGACACCCCAACATGGGTTCGTGGAAGAAAAACGCACAAAACGCACAGCAGTTGGAAAAAATTAACACCAAACCACCTACCTTATACGCCAACGAGCGCTATACCCGAACACCGGTTCCAGAAACGCCCCAGAACGACGTAGATCTGATGAAGAACAAAACCCACTAAAATGTAAATAACTTTCGTTAGGGAATGAATTGGTATGAACCAAACCAAGAGAAGAGGGGGCTTATCTGTGCGGTTCCAATGAGATCGTCCGAAGTGGAATCGGATTCCAGACGAACACCCGGTGGATCTTCAAAGGTTCGGTCATCCTCTCTCGAGCCTCTATCCCGTTCTAAGCCATCCCTGCGAATTGGGGAGGCTACTGCCCATTTTAAGTGAAAAAACAAAGTACACGGCATGTACTTTCCAAAAATTGGAATTTTCCTCTTTTTCCATATTTTCTCAAAAACACTTAAGGAAATGAGAAAGGAAGAACTCATACCTCAGAAATAAGAATCGGGTTCTTACACAAACCCTCACCATCCCACCAACAACAATGGGGCTTATAATTTATTATTTATTATTCATTATTTATTAATTTTTTTAATTATTTATCATATATGAAATTAATTTTTAATTAATTTTTTTATTTATACACTACATATACATTATATATTATATTTGTATTTGGAGGATTACTGAGGTGGTAAAATATCTCCATAATCCTATATCAGGCCAGGTGTTCAAATACTGGTGGAGCGAATTTTTTCAGGTAGATGATGATGCAAGAATGATGTAAGATGCATGACACATGCTTGATGTATGATGCATGACAGAGACCTGACGCATGATGCAGGCCTAGTGACACAAGTAGTATGAAGAAAATATGATGATGCCCTAAGTCTTTGGGCTAATTTATTGGACTTTGGGCTATGTAATGGGCTTTATGGCCACAGGGTTTTCAGGCCATGTACTGAATAAATATGGTTTGATGGGTGAGAAATCGCTGGGGGGGGGGGGTATAGCCAGCCTTTTCGGCCTGTGTGTGTGGTGTGTGTATGTTAATGTAATTGTACCCCCAATAACCTCATATATATAAATAAATATATTATATTATATTATATTATATTTTAAATATTATATATTTATTATTTGTTATTTTATTATTTATTATTGGTTATTTGTTATTCATTATTCATTATTCATTATTCATTATTTATTATTTATTATTTATCATTTATGATTTATTGCTTACTATTTACTATTTATTATTTACCACTTATTACCATATTATGTAGATATTTATTTTTTCTTCATTTATATTTTATTTATTATTTATTAATTCATAATTATTAAATATAAATAATTTACTTTTTAATTATAAATTATAAATTATTTAGTTTTATCTATTTTTTATATATTGTTTGTTTTTTGTATCAATGTATATATATATATATATTAAATTCTTTTTATTCACAACTTGAAGAGCCTACTAGAGTGGTAAATCATTTTGTGAATAACCAAGAGGTAAGGTGTTTAATTCCCAACCAACACAAAATTTCTATATATAACATATGAATGCATGTTCAAGTGCATCTGCATGTGTATGGTAATAAATAATTAATTAATTTTGAGAATAATAAATCAAGAAAAAAAAAAATAAATTATTTATGATAATAAATAAATAATAATAATTAAATGACAATAAATACATATTAATAAGTTAATTAATTAATTAATTATGATAGCTATAAAATTATAAAATTAGAAAATGATAAAATGATAAAAAAAATTAAATAGGAAAATAAAAAAAATTATTATTAAAAAAACCAACATGAAATGATTTTGCAGTGGTTTAAACTGCTACTAAATGATTCCCCTAATTTTAAATAATAACTGATAAATAGTTCTGTAGTGGTTTTGAAAAACCACCTCTAAATGATTAAAAACACAAGATTTAGCTGTTTTTTAAACTACCGCTAAATACCTATTTTGGTGTAGTGTTTGGAGGATGTTTGGTTCACAAGATGATCCATTACAATTATTCTACATGATATCTATTTATTCAATTATAGAAGAGCCTAGGTATTTTTTATTTGCAGTTACTCTATAGAGTTGATGCTTTGTTTTGGACTTGATTTAGGTTAATGGAAGGTTTCTTCTCAATGATTGGAAAATTTATTTTTTTGTCATGGTTCATCTAGTGGTCCTATCATAGTGAAATGAAGTGTTTAGAGACCTATTTTATTTGGATATAATGAATAGTTAAGTTCATGAAGTTCATCGTATGGAATTTTAGATGTTCATGTGGATAATTAGGGAGACTATAAGAAGATCCTTGTTTACGAACCATATTAGGATAAACTATATTTAGAGATATAGATATTATTAGATTCACTATGAGTATATAGAGTCCATGAGAAATGATTGAATATTGAGGAAAATATCCTCAGACATTCAAGTGAACTGGTGAAGACCAGATATTTTCTGATCTGTTTATTGGAAATCGGTTATATGTTCATTAAGTCTAACTCAACATGAAATCTATTTCATCCCAACATAATTTTAAATATTAACATTTATAGGCTCATTTTACATAGTACACAATTACAATCGCATAAAATTACTGTATCCTAATATAGTCATCTATATGATTTTCTAAATTATATATTATTGTATTGAGATGTACTTGTGGTAACAATTAACTATGGTGGAGATGAATATCCCAAAAGGTTACTGATATGGATGGAGTCAATCATTTTTTTGGTCAGTTTTTTGTGATTATTTTGTTTTAGGCGGAGCTTGTTTAAGGTTGTTTGGAAGGATGAATTAAAATATAATGTATGAAGTCACAAGATTAGGTACTATAACACATCAATATAAAAATAGGACTTCAAGAAACATATATAGGGGATAAATAATTTTTAACCATGATAAGAGATAACACAAGGAGAATTCCATTGGAGGATTGAGACACTTCTAATGATAGTTCAAGCTAGAGAAGAATCCTCTCTATCACTCTCTCCCTCCCTCTATGATAATTATAATTACTATCTATGAAATTTTTTTATTATAAAATTGTTTTGTGTGATTGAACAACATTGGGGGAAGTAGAAAGTTCTTGAGGTAAATCATTCTCTTTATTATTTTTATTTATTTTTACGGATTATGTCACAATTTCTTAACTTTTTTTCTATCTCATACTAAATATTTCATCGACACATATATACATAATTTTTTTTGTGATAATTTATTCATTGTTTATTTATTTTAAAAAAAATATATCATTTGATAATATACAGAAATAGTAACATTTTTAATTTTTTTATTACTAGTTTCACATTGAAAATTAATTTTCTCCAAATATAAAATGATTCATCTTATTCCCATTACTGAAAAATTAATTTTAAAGTTTTATATGAAATTTTTTTATATTTAAACCATATATTGATTTTTATTATTTAATTATCATTTGATATGATGAATTAATGAAAATTAGAGTGTCAAACTTATTATTCTCATAGGAAAATATTGATCAAGTAAAGGATGATTTAGTCAAGTGATAATAAAATGTATATTTCAACATGAATGAAGAATAAATTTTTTGTAATATGAACCATTAAATTTTCACCTTGTTATTTTTTTATTGATCACCTAATTACTATTATAGATGAATTATACTATCTAGTGACTTATATCACTTTTTTTCATCACAATTTCAACAGCATCACACTAATTCTTATCTAATTTAGCTATTTTCTAATTAGTTTTCACTAAAATAGTTTAAAAATTCTATAAACACATCACTTTCCATGTGGGTTTGACCCTACTATTACAATAGTGTTTAATTTAGTTAATATATATATATTTCTATATTCAATGATATATTTAAACTTAGCACTGTTGTTGGGGAAAACATACTTATGTTAAGATAATGAAGGGAAAAATGTTAAATAAAATAATAAAAAATGTAAAAAAACAATAAAACCGAATCCTAATCATTTTTAGTGCTATAATTTTAAAATACTCATGCTATTTTGGTATTATTTTGTCTTAAAATTTTGAAAAATTGTTTTTTGAATGTCATAAAGTCCTTCATTCTACATATTTATTCCAAGGGTGCTGGAGATAAATTGTTTTTGTAAATTTTTAGTGATTTCTAACTAAAGTATATATAACTTATTTGTTAAAATTTATTTTCATAGTGTTCTGTAATATAATCCTAATCACACTAAAACAATAGGAATACTATTAAAACACATTCAACTAATTTGAAACATTTTATACATAGTATTATAAATAATTTAGTTCCCTTAAGAGGGAAAATGAGTGAAAATGAAAAATTTTGTGGATAAGTTTATTAAAAATCACAATAAATTAATTTTTTAACCTAATATTAGAAATAAAAATATTGATAGACTTTTACATAGAGAGATCCAAATACTAATCACTTTAGGTAATCTATATTTCATTAGGATTTCACAAAAGTCTTGGAATTATAAAATCAAATAGTAATATCTTTCAATAATATAAGCATTTATTGATATTCATAAAGAATACACTTTTTAATTAATTAATTAATTTTATGGAGAGTTTCAATAGTTACCACTCCAAGGGTTGAATGAGGATGAGTTGAAAAGAAGGCTAATTCACTTTTTCTTGAAAAAACAATGTTAGGAATTCGTTCCTTTAGCAATATGAGAATTATTTTGACACAAAATATAAAGTGTATAATCCATTTGGAATGAAATTTAATCAAAATAGGTTGAAAATAGAGATTAGGTATAAGATAATGGGGTTTGTAAAAGATAATTGTGAGACATTTCATCAGTATTGAGATAGTTTAAAAAAATTTGAAGGTAGTTTCCACAGCACCAACTACCATCATAATTACATATATATCCATTATATGAGGGGCTCATACTATCTTACAAAAACATAGTTAACCAAGATACTAGTGATAACTATTATAATAATATAGATGATGAACTAGAGGAGATATATAATAGACATGACCAAAACATTCAACAAAATTAAAGTTATCAGGTGTAACAATAACATTGGTTTATATCTAAAAACAAATGCTCAACTCACTAAAATTACAAAGAATATTCCCACTTTATTTCCATGATGTTCAAAATAGGACACTTCCCAAAATCAGGAGAGGTTACATAGTGATTGTTGTGAATTATATAGAATGAATGGGAGTTACAATATTTTTCCCATAAATTTTACATTCCCCTAAAAGCTATTAGGTGTTATAGTTAATTTTTTCTATGGGATAAAAACAATTTAATTTTTATCCATTTTTAAATAATTTCAATTATGGTTATAAAATAACATGAATTTATCAAAGAGATACTAATAGGCAATGAAAAAACTTATTTACCTTTGCTACTACAATATTCTGAACCCTCTGTTTCAAAGTGTTGATGATACTTATGATTATTAAGGGAATTCAAATAGGCCAGTGTAACAAATTATGAATCATTTTATACTTCAAAGGATAAATTTTATATAAGGATTGGCCAAATGAATCTAATTTATCATACAAGCACTCATAGTAAGGAAATTTAGTTGAGAAAAATTGATCAGATTTTGGGTGAGAGAGATAAAGGCAAGATGGCTAGGACTAGTGACATCAATCTAATAGAAAATATCATGGCTATCCAAACTAGGAGTGGTTTTAAATAATCAAGAAACATTATAGGTAATAAACTAAGAATGACAATAATGAGAGTTGTGATGAATATGGAAATGAAAATCAATATAATTTTAATACTAAAAAGAGGTTAATAGGGTCGAAATAGTATTTAAATAAACACCTTCATCTGAAAACATTGGGAAATATTGTTAAAATTAAAAAGAATGAAAAAAGAAAGAAGGATGATAAAGAATGTTTATATGGAATAAGTATTTTTTTCAAATGATTCAATTTCAAAAATGGCATAATATAAATAATGATGAGATTAATTATCTTATGTTTTTTGACATGTAAAAAGAGATAAATGTGAACATCCAATTCATTATGTGTTTGGATAAAATTCCACCTGATAATTTTTTTTTGAAAATATTTATCACTAATGTGACGAAATTTTAGGAATTTAATACTATATCATTAATTGAGGAGTGTAGTTCATTCCTTTAAAATAAATTTCCTTAAAAATTTAAATCCCTTGATAATTTTCTCATTCCTTTCAAGATTTAAAATATTGGTTAATTAATATACTTGTGTTTCCTCGGTTTTAGTTTCAAAATCACTCTATTCTCACTATTTTAACAATAATAACCTGAGAATACAAATCAATATTAATATAAATTTAATTATATGATTTCTAAATCACTCACTCTATTTAGAGAGTAGATAACTTGTTGGTGAATGTGTGAATCTATTTTCTCCAATGACTTTATGATTCCATATGTAAAGTGTTATATAGAGGTTTATATAATTCACAGTAGGATATTTTTATTTATTAGAGGGGATATCATTGATTTGTAAAATAGAAAAATGGTTTCCTATAATTGTGATGAATTGGAGAAGTTAATGTGTTTTATTTTTCTACAGAACCACCACATAATGGAAATTGATTATTTATTTTATATTTATGAGATGAAATTCTAAGAGTAACATACGATTATTTTGATGATATCATTCATGATTCTATTAATTATTTAACTGGAATAAATTTCATGGAATTTTAATTTTCATTTTAAATTAGAATCCTAGGGGAGTTTGAAGGTGAAAATCATTATCTTTTTATTGAAGAAAATAAGAAATAGTTTGGTGATAACTTCTTTTATCTCTTTAATCTCACTTTTTGAGAATGATGGTGCGAATAATGAATTTAAATAAACTTTTAGAGGACCACATTATTTGATTCAAGTGAGGCTTTGGAAAATATATCACAAGGGCTAAAATGAATTTTTTTAAGTGATTTTTTTGAATTTCATGTTTCATGATATTTGAAATCAATTTATAAGAATGTTTAGCTGTTTATAATAGGGATTTCAACTATTTTTTAGATTTTTGATAGCACTATGGTATTAGATCATAGTGAGGTTAATTATAATCCATTATGTAACACTTACAAGATACCTTTATATTTTTAAGTGTTGAATTCACCAATTTGTCATTAAAAATAAATTGGGATAATGTGTTATTTACTATTGTTATAGGATAATTATATTATTCTTGGATAAATGATAGGATTATAATATCAATGAAAATTATTTGTGACATATCTTTACTAAATATTAAGGAAATTTTTAACATTAATATACGTACTTCCACCGACTATGGATATATGATTTAGTAGTGTAGTTTAATAAGATAATTGAAAATTATAACTTTTAGGAATTCAATCCGTGTTTTCAATTAAGTATTTCTAATATTTTTATTTTTATTTCAAAATTATAATTGGAATAAATGAATTAACCATTTTTTAATAAAATTTTCCATACATTAGGACCTTTAGAAATACCGAGAGTGGTAACTCAAAAAAATACAAACATGTTGTTTTTATGTTTATCTAGCTATGATTTAATGGTTTGACATGTTTTCCTTATAATATTGAAATATAAATAATTTATATTATTAAAAAATAATTATGGACTTCCACTATTAGTGTAGTGTGTTGTCTACTTTATAGTTTTATCAATTTGTGGAGATCATTGATGGGTTTCAGAGGCTGTACACATCAGATATACTCCATGGGGGGATCAAGGTATTTATTTCCTTAAAACATTACTTTTTCATTGGATTGATTTATTCAATATTATATTTTTTAGTTGAATTTTGAAATATTTTTTAATTTATGGGAACTTTAAAATGAATAACTAGAGAACATGTTGTTGGAATGAAATGTGTTTTTTTAAATATGGATTAAATTCCACCACTATCAAGGGAGTATCTATTTTATTTTGTTTGTTATATTTTGTAGTTAAAAGTGGTGAAAACTATTTTATTATACCTCTTGATAAATTTATTAAATTAAAACATTTTTATGTTGAAATGGTATTCTTTTTGATGTTATATCTCTCAAGTGATTTTCAATTGTTACTGATATTGAAATCATTAATAAAATTCATTATAAACAGGCATGCACACCCAAAAATATATGGTATTTTAATTTTTGAAGATATTTTCATTTTAAATATGTATAATAAATTTTTAGTTATAGAATTCAAGTATCTAAATTATAGTTTTTATCACAAACATACCATGCCTATAAAATTTTATGATCCCTTTTGTATAATTTCAATTCCTAAATTATAAACTTATTTTTAACTTTGAGTGTTTAATTAATATTATAACTTATAATTGAACGATAAGAAAAATGTTGAGATTTAATTTTAGAGGATGGGTCTTTATAATATACTAAAATATATTTCATAATACTTAAAAATTTTGACTGTTTTTTTAAATGATTTTTTTCTTCAAAAATAAGATATGTGCTCAACAAATGATTTTTTTCATAAAATGAAATGTAATTTTATTTATATTGAGTGGTTAAAACTTTTTTTTATAAAATGGAGTTCCTTTGATAGTAAATTTTAATATCATTTTATTGAAAATCAATTCTTGTAGAATTTTTTATATCTATATTTTCAAATACATTTAAAACTTCTATTAGAAATGGGAATTTTAAATTTTCATTTGAATTCTCTAGAATAATTAAACCATGAAATTACAGTGATGTCTGTGTATGTTATATTTATGTTCAATAATGATGAATAACACTGTTTTATTTTTGAACTTTTTATTTATTAATTTTAATTTTATAATTTATCAAGAATAAAGGGTGCATTGTATAAATAACATAATTATGTGAATAAATTATGAGTTATGTTAGTATGAGTGTTTTAATAAGGATTAAAAGGGTATAATTTTTATATGAATTTGTAACATCCCAGGTAAATAAAGAATAACGAATTTTCATATTTATTAATATTTACGAATTAAATAGTAATTTTACTTTACAGGGGTTGCTATGTTCGATAGCGTACCCGATACGTAACAAAGAGTTTCATTGAAATATTATGTTGCACACTAGTAATAAAATAATATTATTTTAAATGGTAGTTAACACAGAGTCGTTGTATTGGAGGGAATGGATAGAAATAACTAAAATATGATTATATATGTTTTTAAATGTTTTTACATTTATCCAATAAAAGATAAAGGCTTAAAATACGAAAAGAATTCAATTTTAGGCTTTTATACCCTAATTTTCCCTAAAGGTTCACTTATCGCCTTTTGATGGTGAACCGTCATTAAATATAGTTTTGGTACCTTTTATACATTCTATTGGAGCAAATAAAACTATTATTTAGAATTGGGACATCAAAATATACTTTGTGTAAATTTTTGGTATTTTTCCGATAAAGTTCATTTTTTTAATGAGCAGTGAAAAATGTTGTATTTTAATTCAAAACCCATTTTTAATCTAATTTATTTATATGATTAGATTATCATTTTAATTGGTTTCAAAGTGAAATTAGAATATATTTTTACAATTAAATCTAATAGTGGTCGTTGGAATTAATTTCACTTTGAAATCAGACTTAAACTAGTGTCAATCATTTGATACTTATTGTTTCATGAAAACACGCTATTTACTCTGACAGCGGGAATTAATTATTAAATTAATGAATTTAACTTATATGTTCTGAATTTTCTGAAATAGACTTCATTTTTGAATTCGGAATATCAAATATATATTACGGTGAATTTTTGGTATTTTTCTGAAAAACTTCAATTTTTGATGAATAGTGAAACTACTAAGTGGTACTTATAAAAACTGATTTTTCATTTAAATGAAATTTGACCACTTCTGTGTTTTGAATTTCAAAAATACGACATACATGGTTGTCATTAAGAAGTAAAATTCGGTTTAATGGGATTAAAATAATTTTTTGGTGAATAGTAACATTTAAGTTTTTAATCGCGATTAGAGGTAATTAGTGTAGTTTAAGGTAAAAATAATGTTTTAATAATATGAAATGAACTTGACACATGTCCTACCCTTATTATATGTGTCATGGCCGACCAAGACAATCCATGGGTCAACTTGAGGACCCCATGGAGCCACATTAGTTGGAAAATGACATTAATATCTTTTTATTTAATGTTAAAATAAAAATGTCAGAAACATGAGTTGTTTTACTAAAACAATTTTTACATGGGGTTATACAAGTCAGATTTTTTACTATAAATATTCATTGGAAAGATAAAATGATTTCCTACATTATGATATTTGTTTTATAATTTTTAGACATTAAATAAATTAAATTACCTACGACACCATGATGATGCAATGATTACCTCATTATTTAACGATTGAAATAAAATGGAAAGATAATGCAAAATCTAAGACCTACACATTTCCAAAACCAATTAGATGGGTGGATTTCGAATCCTTATCACCTTATCCTCCAAACACATCATTGTGGGACCCTTTTTATCCGAAAATCATTTTATAATAAAGTAACCATTTATAACTTTCCAAGAGTGCCCCTCCTCTCCTCTTATAAAAGGCCCCCACCTCTACCACCTTACCCACACTTCCAAAGCCTTTGGCTCGGCCAAACCCTGACCATTTTGTCTCTCCACATCCCTCTCTTACTCTTTGAAGCCTCACTTCGGGTATAAGTCTTCCCAAGGATGCCTTTGAGCTCAAATCTATAGGAGTTACCCGATTTTAAGGACGTTAAAGAACGATCGAGTCAAGTCGGACCCGAGGTAAGGGACTTCATCTCAATATCCTTTCATTGAGGAATATTTCATTTTATACACAACTTTCTTTTATATGGTGTATAAACCCCTTTGACATTGACTTTTATAAAAAAGGAATCTTTTTCTATGAAGCTTTTTACAAAATGACAAAAAGGAACGTTTCTTTTAACGTACGCGGTGACAACGACCTTTTCTGCCGCCATGAGTATTATTTGGTCTTTGGCTTCCTCAACAAGCCGTAATGTTTTTAAGAATGAAATAAATATCATATAATCTTTTATGTATTTTGGTATTGAAAATGGGGTTTTTATAATGGATTTGTTATGTCAATATATTTAAGTGATATATTGTGATCAAGTGTGGAAATGATTTCTTTCCATTATATTTGTTTTATGTCTTATGATTTTATAATGGTACTTGGACATTTGACGGTTGGTTACGTGATAAACCATATGACGGGTGGTGCCGTGAATACCAGGATGGGAGGTTACGTTATAACCTCCAATGCATTGGGTATGGAAGTCGGCTGTATGGCTATTCCATTAAGTGATATGTGTGGAAGTCGGCCATATGGTTATTCCATTTATGTATGTTTATGTCCCAAGTTACCTTTATATGTTATGTGATCTTTATATGGGTTTTATGGTAATATTTTGGTTACAAAAGGGTACGTAATGATCTTTTACTCAGTGAAGAGTTTTTTACTACTTTATAAAGGTGAAAAGTATTACTTTGATAGAGTATACATGGTTTACTTGTTGTTTTGAAAAGCTAACAGTTTTCATTCATTGTGTATCCCTTACTGATATTTTTATGCTCACCCCATGTTTTTTTTGAAATTTTTTTCACATGACTTAATATGGAATATGGTCAAGGATGGGATCAAGGTGAAATCATGCTATCTAAAACATGGAACTAGACATGTTTCTTTTTAAGAGTTTTATTTTGTTGAAACATAGAAGAAGTTTCTACTTTATAAACATTTGAGATGTAATAGTTATGTCCTAATTCTATAAAACTCTAAACCTGAAAAGATCCTCAATGTGAATTATTCATTTAATTCAATATTAAGTAAGGTTTAAGGCCGGGGCCTTATAGTTGGCATCAGAGGTCGGTTTAGACAACTTTATGAGTTAGAAAATTGATAAATTATGAAATAATTTATGTTATGATTGAAATGATATATCATTTAAAGATTACCATGTTGCTTCGTCTAAGATATTTCCGTATTAAGAATTGTTTTTCATAGAGGAAACATACCAGATTTTCTGGGAAGGAATACAGAGGTAAATGACCTTTCAAATCAGTATCCTGAGATGGTCAGAATCAGAACTAAACAGTTTGTTGTAGTGATGGCTCAGTTGACTCAGGTGAAAAATGTTGGTTGTTTTTATTGATGATATTTTGGTGTTTTCTAAAAGTAAAGAGGAGCATGAAAGTCATTTAAGGGTTATCTTGAAAACCATAAAAGAAAAGATACTTTATAGAAAATTCAGCAAGTGTGAGTTATGGTTACAAAAAATTTCTTTCCTTGGTCACATTGTTTCTAAAGATGGGATAACTGTTGATCCTGTAAAAACAAAGGTTGTGGAAGAATGGCCAAGACCCACAAATGTAACCGAGATTCGTAGTTTTCTTGGTTTGGCAGGTTACTACTGAAGGTTTGTTGAAATTTTTTCACGATTATCTAGTCCAATGACTAAGCTAACTCAGAAGGGTGTTACGTTTATCTGGACAAAAGAATGTGTTGATTGATTTCAGGAATTGAAAAGAAGATTGGTGAATGCTCCAGTTTTGGCACTTCCTTCCAGGAATGGTGAGTTTGTTATATACAGTGATGCTTCATTGAAAGGACTTAGTTGTGTCCTAATGAAGAATGATCAAGTAATTACTTATGATTTACGATAGTTGAAAACTCATGAGGTAAATTATCCTACACATGATTTGGAATTAGTGGCTGTTGTTTTCGCTTTAAAAATATGGAAGCATCATTTGTATGGAGTAAAGTCTGAAATATATACTGATCCCAAAATTTTAAAGTATATATATTCACTCAGAAAAAATTGAACATGAGACAGAGGAGATGGATGGAATTAATCAAGGATTATGATTGTACAATTCATTACCATCCGGGAAAAGAAAATAAAGTGGCTGATGTTTTGAGTCGAAAAATTAATGCTTCATTAACAATGTTGTGTTTGAAACGTGATCCTTTGGTTAAAGATTTGATGAACTTTGGAATAGAAGTTGTCGGTGCAGGATGTCCTTTTGATTTGTTTCAGGTATCAGTGAAATCTTCTCTATCAGACAAAATTAAGCAAGCACAGAACCAATAAAGAAAGTTGTAGAAAAAGGTAGAGCTAGTTCAGAAGGGAAAGTTGCCTGAATTCAACATTGATAATTATTGTGTTTTGAGGTTTGGGAAGATATTATGTGTGCCTTGTGATTCACAGTTGATGAATGAGCTGTTATGTGAGGCTCATAGTTCCTCGTTTTCAGTTCATCTAGGGAGTACTAAGATGTATAGGGATCTGCGAGAATATCACTAGTGGGATGGAATGAAAAAGGATATTGCTAATTTTACTGTGAAGTGTTTGACTTGTCAGCAGGTTAACGTAGAGCGGTAGTTACCGAAAGGGATGATTCATCCTTTACCAATGCCAGAGTGGAAATGGGAAAACATATCCATGGACTTTTTTGTGGGATTACCGAGGACATCTGGAGGTAATAATGCAATCTCGGTTATTTTTGATCGCTTGACTAAATATGCTCATTTCCTTGCTTACGAGATAATTTTTCCCTAGATTAACTTTCCCATTTTTATCTTAAAGTTATATTCATGTTACATGGAGTTCCTCTCTCCATTTTTCCCTATCGTGATCCCAGTTTTACTTCTAACTTTTGGAAAGCCCTTCAAAAGTCGTTGGGTACTGAATTAAATTTTAGTACAGCTTTTCATCCGCAATCCGATGGGTAGTCAAAACCAAAAATTCAGAACATGGAGGATATGGTACGAGTTTGTTCGATGGTTTATCAGGGAAGTTGGGACCAATGTCTTTCTTTGGTTGAGTTTTCATATAATAACAGTTTTCATTCTAGTATACATATGGCACCGTTTGAGGCATTATATGGGAAGCGGTGTCGAACTCCAGCTTTTTGGGATGAAGTGGTTGAAAGGAAGATAATGGGACCAGAATTGGTAGAAGATATGGAAGAAAAAGTTTAGTTGATTCAGAAACACATGAAAACAGCTTAGAGCAGGCATAAGAGTTATGCGGATAACTGGAGGAAAGATCTATCTTTCGAGGTAGGTGATCATGTTTTTCTCCAGGTTTCTCTATGGAAAAGTGTGATGGGATTTGGTAAGAAAGGAAAGCTGAGTCCAAGGATCATTGGACCATATGAAATTCTGGAGAAAGTTGGATCAGTGACTTACCGAGTGGCGTTACCTCTGATTTTATCTCAGGTACACAATGTTTTTCATGTTTCAATGTTGAGGAAGTATATGCCAAATCCATCTCATGTTTTGAGCCCAGATGTAGTTCAGTTGGAAGAGAATCTCTCTTATGAAGAACAACCAGTCCAGATTCTTGACCGAAGAGAGCAAGTGTTGCGAAATAAGGTAATCCACCAGGTAAAGTTTTTGTGGAAAAACCATATGGTTGATGTGGCAACGCGGGAATCTAAAAATGCTATGAGGGATAAATACCCCCACTTATTTTGATAAGTGAATAAAATTGAGAGGACGCAATTCCTAAAAGGGGGGAAGGATGTAACATCCCAGGTAAATAAAGAATAAACAATTTTCATATTTATTAATATTTACGAATAAAATATTAATTTTACTTTAAACGGGTTGCTATGTTTGATAGTGTACCCGATACGCAACAAAGAGTTTCATTGAAATCTTATGTTGCACACTAGTAATAAAATAATATTATTTTAAATGGTAGTTAACACATAGCCGTTGTATTGGTGGGAATGGATAAAAATAACTAAAATATGATTATATATGTTTTTAAATGTTTTTACATTTATCCAATAAAAGATAAAGGCTTAAAATACGAAAAGAATTCAATTTTAGGCTTTTGTTCCCTAATATTCACTAAAGGTTCACTTATCGCCTTTTGATGGAGAACCATCATTAAATATAGTTTTGGTCACTTTTATACATTCTATTGGACTAAATAAAACTATTCTTTAGAATTGGGACATCAGAATTTACTTTGTGTAAATTTTTAGTATTTTTCCGATAAAGTTCATTTTTTTAATGAACAGTGAAAAATGTTGTATTTTAATTCAAAAAATCTTTTTAATCTAATTTATTTATATGATTATATTATCATTTGAATTTGTTTTAAAGTGAAATTAGAATACATTTTTACCATTAAATCCAATGGTGGCCGTTGGAATTAATTTCACTTTGAAATCGGACTTAAACTGGTGTCAATCTTTTGATACTTATTGTTTCATGAAAACACGCTATTTTCTCTGACAACGGGAATTAATTATTAAATTAATTAATTCAACTTATATGTTTTGAATTTTGTAAAATAGGCTTCATTTTTTAATTCGGAATATCAAATATAGCTTAGGGTGAATTTTTGGTATTTTTCTGAAAAACTTCAATTTTTGATGAATAGTGAAACCACTAAGTGGTACTTATAAAAAGTGATTTTTCCTTTAAATGAAATTTTACCACTTTTGTGTTTTGAATTTCAAAAATCCGACATACATGGTTGTCATTAAGAAGTAAAATGTGGTTCAATGGGATTAAAATAATTTTTTTCTGAATAGTGACTTTAAACTTTTTAATCGCGATTAGAGGTAATTAGTGTAGTTTAAGGTAAAAATAATGTTTTAATAATATGAAATGAACGTGAAACATGTCCTACTATTATTGGATGTGTCATGGCCGACCAAGAAAATCCATGGGTCCACTTGGGGACCCAATGGAGCCACTTAATTGGAAAATGACATTAATATCTTTTTATTTGATGTTAAAATAAAAATGTCACAAACATGAGTAGTTTTACTAAAACAATTTTTACATGGGGTTATAAAAGCCATATTTATGACTATAAATATTCATTGGAAATAAAAAATTATTTCCTACATCATCATAGTTTGTTTATAATTTTTAGACATTAAATAAATTAAATTACTTATGACACCATGATGATGTACTGATTACCTCATTAATTAACGATTTAAATAAAATGGAAAGATAATGTAAAATCTAAGACCTACACATGTCCAAAACCAATTGGATGGGTGGTTTTCGAACTCTTATCACCTTATCCTCGAAAAAAATCATTGTGGGACCCTTTTTATCCGAAAATCATTTTATAATAAAGTAACCTTTTATAACTTTCCAAGAGTGCCCCTCATCTCCTCTTATAAAAGGCCTCCACCTCTACCACCTTACCCACACTTTCAAAGCCTTTGCCTCAGCCAAACCCTAACCATTTTTTCTCTCCACATCCCTCTCTTACTCCTTGAAGCCTCACATTAGGCATAATTCGTCCCAAGGAAGCCTTTGAGCTCAAATCTAAGAGAGTTACCCGATTTTAAGGATGTTAAAGAACGATCCAGTCAAGTCGGACCCGAGGTAAGGGACTTCTTCCCAATCTCCTTTCATTGAGGCATATTTCATTTTATAGACCACTTTCTTTTATAGGGTGTATAAACCCCTTTAACTTTGACTTTTATACCAAAGGAATCTTTTTCTATGAAGCGTTTTACAAAAAAACAAAAAGGAATGTTTCTTTTAACGTACGTGGTGACAACGACCTTTTCCGCCGCCGCGAGTATTATTTGGTTTTTGGCTTCCACAACAAGCCGTAATGTTTTTAAAAATGAAATAAATATCATATAATCTTTTATGTATTTTTGTATTGAAAATGGTTTTTTTATAATGGATTTGTTATGTCAATATATTTAAGTGATATATTGTGATCAAGTGTGGAAATTTCTTCTTTCCATTATATTTGTTTTATGTATTATGATTTTATAATGGTACTTGGACATTTGACGGGTGGTTATGTGATAAACCATATGATGGGTGGTGCCGTGAATACCAGGACGGGTGGTTACGTTATGACCTCCAATGCATTGGGTATGGAAGTCATCCGTATGGCTAATCCATTAAGTGATATGTGTGGAAGTCGACTGTATGGTTATTCCATTTAAGTATGTTTATGTCCCAAGTTACCTTTATATGTTATGTGATCTTTATATGGGTTTTATGGTAATATTTTGGTTACAAAAGGGTAAGTAATGATCTTTTATTCAGCGAATAGTTTTTTTCTACTTCTTAAAGGTGAAAAGTATTACTTTGATAATGTATACATGGTTTACTTGTTGTTTTCAAAAACTAACAGTTTTCTTTCATTGTGTATCCCTTACTGAGCTTTTTATGATCACCCCAAGTTTTTTTTGAAATGTTTTTCATAGGACTTAATGTGTAATAGGGTCAAGGATGGGCTCAAGGGAAAGTCATGCTATCTAAAACATGAAACTAGACATGTTTCTTTTTAAGAGTTTTATTTTTTGGAAACTTAGTAGAAGTTTCTACTTTATAACCTTTTGAGATGTAATAGTTATGTCCTAATTCTCTAAAACTCTAATCCTGAAAAGATCCTCAATGTGAATTATTCATTTAATTCAATATTTAGTAAGGTTTAAGGCCGGGGCCTTATAGTTGGTATCAGAGGTCGGTTTAGACAACTTTAGGAGTTAGAAAATTGTTAAATTATAAATTAATTTATGCTATGATTGTAATGATATAGAATTGAAAGATTACAATGTTGCTTCGCCTAAGATATTTTTGTGTTAATAATGGTTTTTCTTAGAGGAAACAGAACAGATTTTATGGGAAGGCATACAGAGGGAAATGGACTTTCAAATCAGTATCCTAAGATTGTTAGAATCAGAACTAAACAGTTTTTTGCAGTGATGGCTCAGTTGACTTAGGTGAAAAATGTTGGTTGTTTTTATTCATGATATTTTGGTGTTTTCTAAAAGTAAAGAGGAGCATGAAATTCATTTAAGGGATATCTTGAAAACCTTAAAAGGAAATATACTTTATGGAAAATTCAGCAAGTGTGAGTTTTGGTTACAACAAATTTATTTCCTTGGTCACATTGTTTCTAAAGATGGGATAACTGTTGATCCTGAAAAAACAAAGGTTGTGGAAGAATGGCCAATACCAACAAATGTAACCGAGATTCGTAGTATTATTGGTTTGGTAGGTTACTACTAAAGGTTTGTTGAAAATTTTTACGGATTATCTAGTCCAATGACTAAGCTAACTCGAAAGGGTGTTAAGTTTATCTGGACAAAAGAATGTGATGATTGTTTTCAGGAATTGAAAAGAAGATTGGTGAATGCTCCAGTTTTGGAACTTCCTTCCAGGAATGGTGGGTTTGTTATATACAATTATGCTTCATTGAAAGGAATTGGTTGCGTCCTAATGCAGAACGATCAGGTAATTTCTTATGCTTCATGAAAGTTGAAAACTCATGAGGTAAATTATCCTACACATGATTTGGAATTAGTGGCTGTTGTTTTCGCTTTAAAAATATGGAGGCATCATTTGTAAGGATTAAAGTGTGAAATATATACTGATCCCAGAATTTTAAATTATATATATTCACTGAGAAAGAATTGAACATGAGACAGAGGAGATGGCTGGAATTAATCAAGGATTATGACTGTACAATTCATTACCATCCAGGAAAATCAAATAAAGTGGCTGATGCTTTGAGTCGAAAAAGTAATGCTTCATTAACAATGTTGCATTTGAAACACGATACTTTGGTTAAGGATTTGACAAACTTTGGCATAGAAGTTGTTGGTGTAGGATGTCCTTCTGTTTTGTTTCAGGTATCAGTGAAATCTTCTCTATCAGACAGAATTAAGCAAGCACAGAAGCAAGACAGCGAGTTGCAGAAAAAGGTAGAGCTGGTTCAGAAGGGTAAGTTTCCGGAATTCAGAATTGATAATGATTATGTTTTGAGGTTTGGGAAGAGATTATGTGTGCCTTGTGATTCACAGTTGAAGAATGAGCTGTTATGTGAGGCTCATAGTTCCCCGTTTTCAATTCATCCTGGCAGTACTAAGATGTACAAAGATCTGTGGGAGTATTACTGGTGGGATGGAATGAAAAGAGATATTGCTGATTTTACTGTGAAGTGTTTGACTTGTCAATAGGTTAACGCAGAGCAGCAGTAACCGAAAGGGATACTTCAGCCTTTACCAGTGCCAGAGTGGAAATGTGAAAACATATCCATGGACTTTGTTATGGGATTACCGAGGACATATCGAGGTAATAATGCAATCTGGGTTATTGTTGATCGCTTGAATAAATCTGCTCATTTCCTTGCTATATGAGATACTTTTTCCCGAGATCAAATTTCCCGTTTGTATCCTAAAGAGATATTCAGGTTACATGGAATTACTATCTCCATTGTGTCCGATCGTTATCCCTGGTTTACTTCAAACTTTTGGAAAGGCCTTCAGAAGTCGTTGGGTACTGAATTAAATTTTAGTACAGCTTTTCATCCACAATCTGATGGGCAGTCCGAACGAACAATTCAGACCTTGGAGGATATGCTACGAGCTTGTTCGATGGATTATTAGGGACGTTGGGACCAACATCATTCTTTTGTTGAGTTTTCATATAATAACAGTTTTCATTCTAGTATATAGATGGCACCGTTTGAGGAATTATATGTGAAGTGGTGTCGAACTCCAGCTTTTTGGGATGAAGTGGTTGAAAGGAAGATAATGGGACCAGAATTGGGTGAAGTGATGGCGGAAAAAGTTTATTTGATTCAGAAACACATGAAAACAGCTCAGAGCAGGCAGAAGAGTTATGCAGATAACCAGAGGAAAGATCTATCTTTCAAGGTAGGTGATCATGTTTTTCTCAAGGTTTCTCCATGGAAAAGTGTGATGCGATTTGTTAAGAAAGTAAAGGTGAGTCCATTGTTCATTGGACCATATAAAATTCTGGAGAAATTTGGATCAGTTGCTTACCGAGTGGCTTTACCTCCGAGTTTATCTTAGGTACACAATGTTTTTCATGTTTCGATGTTGAGGAAGTATATTCCAGATCCATCTCAGGTTTTGAGCCTAGATGTAGTTCAGTTGGAAGAGAATCTCTCTTATGAAGAACAACCTGTCCATATTCTTGACTGAAGAGAGCAAGTGTTGCGAAATAAGGTAATCCACCAGGTAAAAGTTTTGTGAAAAAACCATATGGTTGAAGAGGCAACGTGGGAATCTGAAAATGCTATGAGGGATAAATACCCCCACTTATTTTGATAAGTGAATAAAATTGCGAGGACGCAATTCCCAAAAGTGGTGAAGGATGTAACATCCCAGGTAAATAAAGAATAAAGAATTTTCATATTTATTAATATTTATGAATTAAATATTAATTTTACTTTAAAGGGGTTGCTATGTTCGACAGCGTACCCGATACGCAACAAACAGTTTCATTGAAATCTTACGTTGCACACTAGTAAGAAAATAATATTATTTTAAATGGTAGTTAACACATAGCCGTTGTATTGGTAGGAATGGATAGAAATAACTAAAATATGATTATATATGTTTTTAAATGTTTTTACATTTATCCAATAAAAGATAAAGGCTTAAAATACGAAAAGAATTCAATTTTAGGCTTTTATACCCTAATTTTCATTAAAGGTTCACTTATCGCCTTTTGATGGCAATCCTTCATTAAATATAGTTTTGGTCACATTAATAAATTCTATTGGACCAAATAAAAATATTCTTTAGAATTGGGACATCAAAATTTACTTTTTGTAAAATTTTATTATTTTTCTGATAAAGTTCATTTTTTAATGAATAGTGAAAAATGTTGTATTTTAATTCAAAACATCTTTTTAATATAATTTATTTTTATGATTAGATTATCATTTGAATTGGTTTTAAAGTGAAATTAGAATATATTTTTACCATTAAATTCAATAGTGGTCATTGTAATTAATTTCACTTTGAAATCAGACTTAAACTAGTGTCAATCTTTTGATACCTATTGTTTCATGAAAACACGCTATTTGCTCTGACAACGGGAATTAATGATTAAATTAATTAATGCAACTTATATCTTTTGAATTTTCTAAAATAGACTTCATTTTTGAATTCGGAATATCAAATATAGCTTAGGGTGAATTTTTGGTATTTTTCTGAAAAACTTCAATTTTTGATAAATAGTGAAACCACTAAGTGGTACTTATAAAAATTGATTTTTCGTTTAAATGAAAATTTACCACTTCTATGTTTTGAATTTCAAAAATCCGACATACATGAATATCATTAAGAAGTAAAATTCGGTTCAATGGGATTAAAATAATTTTTTGATGAATAGTAACTTTTATGTTTTTAATCGCGATTAGATGTAATTACTGTAGTCTAAGGTAAAAATAATGTTTTAATAATATGAAATGAACTTGACACATGTCCTACCCTTATTGGATGTGTCATGGCCGACCAAGGAAATCCATGGGTCAACTTGGGGACCCCATGGAGCCAATTTAGTTGGAAAATGACATTAATATCTTTTTATTTAATGTTAAAATAAAAATGTCACAAACATGAGTTATTTTACTAAAACAATTTTTAAATGGGGTTATACAAGTCAGAGTTTTGACTATAAATAATCATTGGAAATCTAAAAATATTTCCTACATAATGATATTTGTTTTATAATTTTTAGGCATTAAATAAATTAAATTACTTATGACACCATGATGATGCAGTGATTACCGCATTATTTAACGATTTAAATAAAATGGAAAGATAATGTAAAATCTAAGACCTACACATGTACAAAACCAATTGTAAGGGTGTATTTCTAACCCTTATCACCTTATCCTTGAAACACATCATTTTGGGACCCTTTTTATCCGAAAAGCATTTTATAATAAAGTAACCTTTTCTAACTTTCCAAGAGTGCCCCTCCTCTCCTCTTATAAAAAGCCCCCACCTCTACCACCTTACCCGCACTTCCAACGCCTTTGTCTCGTCCAACCCCTGACCATTTTGTCTCTCCACATCTCTCTCTTACTCCTTGAATCCTAAATTTGGGCATATGTCTTCCCAAGGAATCCTTTGAGCTCAAATCAAAGAGAGTTACTCGATTTTAAGGACGTTAAAGAACGATCGAGTCAAGTCGGACCCGAGGTAAGGGACTTCATCTCAATATCCTTTCATTGAGGAATATTTCGTTTTATACACAACTTTCTTTTATACGGTGTATAAACCCCTTTGACTTTGACTTTTATACAAAAGGAATATTTTTCTATGAAGCGTTTTACAAAACGACAAAAAGGAATGTTTCTTTTAACGTACGAAGTGACAACGACCTTTTCTGCCTCCGTGAGTATTATTTGGTCTTTGGATTCCTCAACAAGCCGTAATGTTTTTAAAAATGAAATAAATATCATATAATCTTTTATGTATTTTGGTATTGAAAATGGTTTTTTTATAATGGATTTGTTATGTCAATATATTTAAGTGATATATTGCGATCAAGTGTGGAAATGTTTTCTTTCCATTATATTTGTTTTATGTCTTATGATTTTATAATGGTACTTGGAAATTTGACGGGTGTTTACGTGATAAACCATATGATGGGTGGTGCCGTGAATAACAGGATGGGTGGTTACGTTATAAACTCCAATTCATTGGGTATGGAAGTCGGCCGTATGGATATTCCCTTAAGTAATATGTGTGGAAGTTGACCGTATGGTTATTCCATTTAAGTATGTTTATGTCCCAAGTTACCTTTATATGTTATGTGATCTTAATATGGGTTTTATGGTAATATTTTGGTTACAAAAGAGTATGTAATTATCTTTTATTCAGTGAAGAGTTTTTTACTACTTCATAAAAGTGAAAACTATTACTTTGATAATGTATACATGGTTTACTTTTTGTTTTGAAAAACAGTTTTTATTCATTGTGTATCCCTTAATGAGATTTTTATGCTCACCCCAAGTTTTTTTTGAAATGTTTTTCAGAGGAATTAATGTGGAATAGGGTCAAGGATGTGATCATGGGAATGTCATGCTATCTAAAACATGGAACTAGACATGTTTCTTTTTAAGAGTTTTATTTTGTGGAAACTTAGTAGAAGTTTCTACTTTATAACCTTCTGAGATGTAATAGTTATGTCCTAATTCTCTAAAACTCTAAACCTGAAAAGATCCTCACTGTGAATTATTCATTTAATTCAATATTAAGTAAGGTTTAAGGCCGGGGCCTTATAGAATTCTTAGAAAATGAATTGATTTTTTTAATTTTTCATTCAAAAGATTCTATATTTGATTACTTTTGATGTTGAATCTATGTTTCCACCCAAATAAACTGTTTTGATAATGAAATAATCTATTTAATCATAATTTATTAATATAGGGCATTTTTTTAAAGATACTCATTTTCATGTAATACATATTTATTTTGAGTGTAAAGTATATTCTTGTTGAGTATGTGGACTAATTTCTTAAGGACCAATAATGTCACAAGTTTAGGAGAAATTTATGTATAGGAAATTTATGCATGATTTCTACATCAATTTAATGCCACTTCTGGGTGTTTTGTGTTTAAATGGTACTTGAATTGTATTGTATCACATGATAGTTTAATTTGTATCTTAATGTATGATTTAGTCATTAATTATTGTAAAACATGTGTTTTTTGTGTTTTAATGTTGTTTTTGTTATGTTATTAAATTTCATATAATGTGAATTTATATGTTTTTATATGTTTGTATTATGAATAAGTATTTTTTACATATTTTCTACTGACCTAACCCAATAAATCTCATAGATGGAATGTTACTTTACTACATTTTCATAGATACACGAATTATATTCCAAAGTACAAAATAGTTGAGCAATTTTGGAAAACTAGATTACATACAAGATACCAATTTTTTTAAATTGGGAAAATAAAATAAATCATAATACATAACAAAATATATTAAACTACATCCTTGAAACTCATTCTATGAAATAATATTCATATCCTGGGGAAATGATGAAAAATAAAGGTGTCTCAAATACTAACTAATGGTTAGGTACATCATAATAAATAATGATTCAATAAGAATAATCAATATATAAAGTTAAATGACTATATAGACCTGTCGTTTAATAATTTAACTATGAATAAAATGAATCAACATATTTTTTCATAGTGAAAATACTAAGGATAATAAAAACTAAATATTGAATGATGGAAGTGCTTAATTATGAGACTTAATGTTTCCTAGTAACATGATATCTTTATCATCAATAGATATCCTAATGAAATTTTAAAACATATTGGGTGAATGTACATCTGATTTAGGTAACTGCATTGTCTCATGAGACTACCGATGCATCACGAGGATTGAATTAATCAGTCTCCAACCCATCGGGCTTGCATTAATAGGTCGCCAACCCATAAAGATTTCATTAATAAGTCTCCACCCGGTTTTATAATTGTACAAATCATTCTTCTAATATCAAAAAAAAATATTCAATTCATATAAAATGTGCCATATCAAATATCTATTTTTAGTAAACAATACAGATTTATTAATATCTTTCAAATTAATCAAATAACATAAAAAGTAAAGACTGTATGTAAAAATGGTATACATTTTATAAAATATTAATATCCATTAAACTAGTATATGGACATTTATGATAAATTTAATGTACAATAAAAAATTATCATAAGTAAGTGATTATTTTAATTGAATGTTAACAACAACAAAAGAAAGTGGGATTATAAAGATATCTTTTACCACTTGGTAATTATCATGTCCAAACCCCATGGATAAGATAATTCCAAGTGAAACACAAAATACAATTAAGTATGAGAGAATAATGACATTAAATGAAAAAGGGTAATTATATACACCACATCTAAGTGAATTTGTGTATAATGACAAATAAGTATCAGTGAAATCTAAATTGAGATGAAATTGCTTACATTGAGTCTAACATATCATGCGTGTATCTATATTTCTAAATAATAAAATTATGTATATTATTTAATTGTTTAAGAATATTTTTCATGTTTTTATTAGTTTTATTTAAATTATTAACAAGTTATATACAAATAAATAGAAAATTAAGTTTAATTAGTATGTTTTGACCACATTCGTTTAATATATCAAAAATGACTTTGGTAGGTATACTATGGTCAAAGGGATCATCATTTAAAAATATACATAATACTATTCATGACCTAATAATTATATTTACACATAATTTAATCATTTGAAACGAATAATGGAATATATTTATGTAAAATGAACTAACATTACGATTTGGGATATAGTAGGACATACGTACGCATGAGTAACGATTCTATTTTTCAATAATCATTATAGAAAGAAGGAAAGTAACATTTATCTTTCCAAGATGATCATTATTTATTAAATAAGATATTATTTAATCATATATAATTTTATATTGAATTATTGTGATGCATAATAAATAACATCACTTCAAGGAGGTGGTAGTCCACATGTCCACGAACAACGTTATCACTTTTTTATTATGAGAAATGGTACTATATAAAATGGTATATTATGTTTAAATAAATGTAGTTATGTCATTAATACCATAATTATGTCATTTATATTATATATATTCAGTGTATATATATTTATATTAATCAATTTGAGAATACCCACCACGATCAATGTATCACTGAGATGGGGCGGGAGTGAATCAGTGATATCATTTTTCCTTTAAGATTCCTTTATTTTGAAAAAAACATCACCTCCTATTAAAGAGTATCTTCCTTGATGAAAAAAACGAAACCCACATCCATAGGATCATAAGAATTTACATGGTTCACTACTCAACAATAGTATCAACATTCTTGGTATGGTATGGAAACAATCCAGTACACAAAATCCAATAGAAAAAAATTCTTTTGTGTCGAATAAAATGGGAAAGATATTCCCTTAGAATCATGTAGCATTGTGTTCAATGCATTAGTTTTATTATCCATCTAGATAAAATGATGTAATAAAAAATGTTATAATAACTTAAGAATCATGTTACTGTGCTGCATTGTCAACTTTAACAAATTTGTTCTTAAAAAAATTCTTAACTTTCTTACCAAGAAGAAGAAAATAACTTCATATACTTTGTAATTATACACAGTCTAAATTACCATTCTGATACCTCAATATGGTAAAATAATATACCAAAATATGGATGATAAAATATGAACTAATTCTTTCTTAGTTTGGAAACCCCAGTCTTATAGTTCGATCTGATTCGAAAAACTCGAATTATGATCTTGTCTCTTCTCATTTTTTTCTTATGTTTAGAAAACATCCACTTGTATGACTGATTTAGAAAATTCTTCTATCTAGAAATATTTAGTGATCTGACTTCTCTCTTCAAAATAACTTTTATCTAAGAAATGTACTAAGTACATCCACCTTTTATAGGTGACCCAAAATAGTTTTCCATAGGATATTGAAAATGTTTCCCACTCAACCAAATTTACCGAAAACATAAATTCTCTTTTAATTTTGGGTGCATGTTGAGTCATTCAATGCTTATTTAACTCTTCTAAACACTACTCTAATCTTATCACAACCTTATCTAACTTCATACTTTATTAAAAAACATCAGGCCAATACAGATTCCCATTCCACTCTCTTCATTATGATGAAGAAAATAGTTTCTTCATTACATTCCTCCATGCCAACAGAAAAATAAAAATATTTCTTCTCATTATGATTCTCAATCCAACTACTTAATTCATACTTCTTCATTATAATGTAGATGTAATATTCTTCATTACATTTCTATACACCAAATGAAACATATGAAAACCATTCTTCAACTTCTTCGATAACTTATATGACTCCCTTGATAACAATTTTTTGAGATTTAATAGTCTCATTTTCTTATTTTCCCAGATCAATGAACTTGGTGATGTTATCAATGCCAAACCATGTTCGATTGATCGATCTATGCTTTACAATGATAATTTGTGTCATTTATAGCTGGATGGATCTTGACCTAATTAATATTAATGGAATATGATACTTTTTCTAATTCCAAAATGGAAAACATATTAGGGTTATTATTTTCTCTTGACAATCTTTTTAAGGAAAACAGTCAAAAAATTCAATTGATGAAAATGGTTCATGACATTGTTAATTGTTATTTTATTTTCTTCTTCATATTTGTCACAATTTGTTTTCTTTTTATACTAATTCATCAGTCCTAATACCATCTAATATCTCTTCCTTTTTATTGGACCTAAAAATTTCTCCACAAAATTAGTTTTTTCTTCTAATAAATCTATACATCCATTATACAAAAGGTACCAATAAACTGAATTGATGATATAATCCATTATAATGGACCTCTTCCATCAAATTCAACTTTAGAAAATTACTTCCTTATCTAAATATGATACCAATAATATTCTTATACTCAAATTATTACACTAAATATTTGTTTGTCATGGCTTATTGGTATGACTGAATACCATTATCTTCAATTTTTCAAGTTTTGATGAACCTTCCCAAAAAAAATATTTCTATGACCGATGTTCTCTTACCGATGAACTTAGATCAAAAGTCATTGGTTTCATCAACATGACTCTTTTACAAACTTCTTCTTTAATCTTTGATTCCTTATGACCTTGAATATATTTAAGATCAGCTTCAATATCATCTGACTTATAATGGAATGTTTTGTAACTTCCCATACATCCAGAAACTACTTTCTTTCGAATCTTCAATACAGTTAGCATCACTCCCACTTTATATCATCAATATTGTATCACAAGATACTCAAATAACATATGATTTTTGATAACTCCAATATTAAAAATTTTTCATCATTTTTATATCATATCCATGTAGAATCTGATTGTCTTCTCATTATGATCAAAACCTCATTCCAGACCAAAGGTGAGTTTAATGAGAATTTTCTTCTAGAAATATCTTCCCAAACCAATTTTATTGTTTAAAAACTATGATTCTTAAACCCTAATTATGATGGTCAATCTGACCACAAAAAAATACAAATTTTGGGTGATTTATTTCATTTGATATAAAAGAAAATTTTCTTAGGAACGACTTCACCCAGAATCCAAAAACCTTCTCCAAACAACATGGTCCCAATAATATCCCCATTTATATTTAATTTTCAACAAACATTAATCAATCAATGAGAACTATAACATTAAAAAATGGATTACTTATCTTAAAATCATAATCCTACGTGAGCTAAATAATTATTGGAAACAAGAATTATTGGTAGAAAAACCATGATATCCAAAAGTAATGATTATGAAAACTTCCTCATATTTTCCTTACATATTTCATCGCCAATTTATTTTTCATCTTCAATTGTACTATAATTTATTTTCCTACAATCACTCCAACAAACATTTAGAATAGTTCACACGTTTACTTGTCGAGATCATAACTTACCCACAACTCCACCTTTTTACATGCTTCCTAAAAATGTTTAGTAAATTACAATGTGTATATTTATGAAACAATTATCCCCCTTGAAAAAACTATACAAGGAAAATATGTGAGTGAGAAAAAACTCAACGATCAACCTAGATGAGAAATAGTTTGGACACCCATGTTTAACCTCAATTTTGAAAAAGGTTCCTTTGGTAATAGTTTTGTTAAAATGTCAGCAACTTTTTACGATATAAGAACATAATAGAACTTAAATTCATTATTATTCACATGATATTTGATTAAATGATTTTTTATGTCAATATTTGTTTGAATGATAATGTTCTACTATATTTCCATTAAGGCTGATGGCACTCGAACTATTACAAAAAAAGAGTAAGGGTAACTTCAATTCAGTAAGTAAAAATTCTAATTGGGTTTTCATCCACATATGTTGAGTAGAATCTTGAGTGAAATAAACATACTCACCTTCATCCGTGCTAAGAGTTATTGAATTTTGTTTGATTGTATTCCAAATAAAAAAATTCCGAGAATGAAAGCTTCACCATATGTGGATATTCTATCATCAATCTTTTCTACCAAATTAGCATCTAAATAAAAAAACACGTTTGTACTATATGATATATCATACCTAATTAGGAAATTTTACAAGCCTTTCATTTATCTGAGAATTATTTTTCCAGAAAATAAATGTGATTCGAGCACAAAAAAATATTTCACAAAAGGTAAAAACATAAACAATGTCTGGCTTTAAGGAAGTAAAATACAACAAACATCCAATAAGTTTTTGAAACTCTTTCTGATCCACTTCTTTAAAATATCCATCATTAGTCAGCTAGGATCCCACTGAAATATTTATGGAAATATGTTTTTAATTATTCATTATAAACTTCTTAATACGTTCTATAACATACATTTTATAGTTAAGTAAAAATGAATTTCTTATTTTGGGAGATTTTTTACCTAGTAAATTATATCATTTCACCCATCATAGATATTTCAAATAAATTTTTTTCTCTTTAAAAAGCCTTTAGCAAGCTCCTTCATCATTACCAAAAACGATAATGTCATCAACTAAGACAATTACATTCGGTACTTATTTTTTACTTTATTTAACATACAGATTGTTATCAAATCTACCTTTTTTAAAACTCTTCTTCTTTAAGTTGGTATCCAGTTTGGAATACCATACCCTTGGATTTTTTAGCCCATAAAAGGATTTCTTCATTCATAAAAATATAACTTTCATCCTTACCAACAACAAATCCTCATGGTTATTAAATATATACTTCCTCTTCAAGATCACCATTTAAGAAAGCATATTTCATATCCATTTTATTTTTTTAACTTCATTGGGATGAAATAACAAGAATGATTCTGATTTTTTTATAAAGTTTCCACCATGGAAAATGTTTTATCAATGTTAATTCCTCTAATTTGTGACTAACCTTTTCAATCTAATATTTCTCTATAACTTATAAATTTACTATCTTAACTCATCTTATTTTGGAGACCCCATTTTCTATAAATAACATTTTTTTGCATCTAGTTTCGGTAGAAGTGCCGACGTATCATTATTTTAAATCAGATTAAGGACTTTATTCATAGCCTCAACCCATTATATATGCTCAAAATATTCATTCACATATTTTTTCCCTACTTTCGAATACAAATATGTGTGTGAAAACTTTTGATGTTCTTCTTATTTGAACCTTTTGGTGTTGATCACCAACAATATTCTAAGATTCCTCTTGCTTCCTCATCTTAGGATGAAATTTTAGAGATTCATCCTCATCACTAGAAATAGGGGAACATGATTCTTCTTCCTATGCAAGATTACTATTGTCTTCATCTTTATTTGAATCCTTAACTATAAATTCTTTAACCCTTTTCATGATCCTTATCTATAAGAGTATATATTTTTTCCTGATCCTCTTCAAAAAATTTCACATCAACTTAGTCAACTAGTCTTCTCGACTCTTTATTGAAACATCTATATTCTCGTATATCCAAAGCATAGCCAATAAAAATTAAATATTCTAATATCTTCTAAAAATGTACAGGGATTCCACCTTTATTCTTCATGATCCATGGACTAAAAACACTCTTAAGTGTTTCAAAATTAGAGTTTCTTAATAAAACATTTCATATAGAGTCATATCTAAACATGGACTGTAGAAACATTTATTTTTAATATACACAACATTGATCATGGGTTTCCTACAAAAAAATAAGAAATTATATGTTTAAGTAACATATTACAACCCCTTTCCACCAAACTTTTATTCTTCCTTTAAGAAAAACCATTTTGTTGAGGAGATTATGGTGTATTGAAATCATGCTCAATTTCATTCTTCCTAAGATAATTTTTCAATTATTAATTTTTTTATTCACCACCAATGTTAGTTCTCAAATTCCTGATTGAATACTCACATTCCTTCTCATCTTTCCTCATAAAACATTTAAACATTTTCAGAGAATTTGAATTTTGTTTCATATAAATAACACAAGTAATGAGAGTAAAGTCATCAATGATTGTGATGACACACTTATCTCCATGAGTTTATTTATTTTATCATTGGACCAAAAATATCAGAATAAATAAGTTCTAGGGGTTATTTTGAAATAAATGTCAACATTATTATATATAGAGTTAGTAATATTTCCGTTTTAAAAAATTATATAATAAAAATCTCTTCTTTTTGATGTATTAGAAATTCAATAGAAACTGTATATCTTTGATACGTTACTCATGATTCCAGAACACATATACCCCATAATTTTATACCACAAATTATTTTCTTCTACCATTACCAACTAATAAGAGTTTTATATTTAACCAACATGGAACAAGTTTACTTTTTTGTGTTAGACTATTGTGAATACCTTTCCATATTTCTCTATTTTCATAATGAAGCCATCATTTCTGAAAAAATTATTTGCTTCATCACATAGTTGTGAGATACATTGAAAGTTTTGATTCATCCAATCAATAAAAAAAATCATTTTTCGATTTCATCATTTATTCCCCAATAATGGTTGATCTAATGATTTTGATTCTGAGGGATTTATCATTTATTCCCCAATAAGAACATTTTATTCTCCTTTATCTTTATTATCTTCCAATAATAATTAACAAACTTTTTTTATGATTTAAATAAAACAAGAAAACCCTTTTCGTGGTTTCTAGGTAGTTCACATCATTCTCAAATTGTTTCTAAGGGTTTGAACCTATTTAAATTTTTATACCTACCTTCATAGGTTTTTTTAGAATATCCTTCTTAGACTTCCTCCTATGAGGGAATTGAATCCCCTTAAAACATTACCTTCTGTAGTTTTTGGAATAGTAGTCATGTTGTTGATTAAACCAACATATTTCTATTATATTCCCAAATCCACCACAATACCAACATTATCCTTATAAAGAATACTTTCCTATGTTACTTTTACACTGTTTAGAGTTTTAAACATTTTTCATAGTAACCTTATTAATAGAAATTTTTTGACCACCAACCTTTTTATTATCAACCATAATATTCTTTATCAGATCAATTTTTTTTTATTATTATCAAAACCAAAAGTAATAGTAATTTTTCAAAATCAGAATTTTGTGAAAATTAAGAATTTCATACTTTATTGGTATTGGCCACATGCATAACATTCCTAGATATATTTTTCACAGAAACAATTTCATCTTTTTTCTCAACCTTTGAATATAATTTTTGATCATTCTTAGGTTTACCCTTTCCATAGCTTTTACCAAATTTAGAGATTGACTTATTTAAACTTGTAACCCTATGTTCATCCTTATAATTTTTTTTTGAAAAATTTCAAACTAATATTCTTTTTATTTCAAACTTACTTCTATTTAATCATTATGATTCTTTTCTTTATAATGATTTTTATTTAAATCATTGATCTCTTTTAGAAATATAACCTTTTTATTAGGGAAATATTCTTGATTGTTCGTTGAAGAATATTCAGATTTTACCATCATGATTTATTTCTCAGGCATCCCAATCTTTCTCAGACATGATTTTAAATATTCATTGAGATGAATTTTTAAATGAGATTCTTTTTCATTGGAACTACTACTTTGAAAATATTCATTGTTAACTATTTAAATAAAATTATTCTCATCCTTCTCAATAAAATTTTGGGATTGAGCTTTATTTTATTCTTCTTCATCATCTTCATATAAGAAGCTTCTACATTTACGGTTTGATAATTTTCTATCATTTCTTTTGGAATAATAATTATCCTTAGTTTCTCCCATGATATTTTTTAGATTATATCATCTAACTCACCATATTCCTCTTTATTTATTTGGGAAAATTAACTAAAAAGTAATCAATACCTTTAAATTCAAAACATTTCAATATATTTTTTTTTCACTTATATTTTCATATACCACTTTTCACATTTACAGAAAACAACAATAAAAATTCAAAAATATTTTTACATACATTGTTTTTAGAGTAAAATTCACCATATTCTTATTAAAAAAGAATATTCTTTGAATTTTCCTTCCAGTAATCCTTAAAAGATATTTCTATATCAACCATTGTTTTTTTACTTTCATAAATTTTCCCTTATTATTTCATAAGTAATGATAGTGATATGAAAATAATCCAGAGATAATGTTTTTTGATCTCTATATTCTAATGCGGAAACTTTATAATCAAACTTAGAAAGAATAATTCTCTAAATCTTTTCAACAGTTTAATAATCTTCTAAATTTTCACTAAGAAATATGATAATGCTGAAAATGTCATTTACCCTGGTAAATAATTAACTAGTAGATACTTATTAAACAATATTGAGATCTTCATACTTCATACTCTAGTTTCTTAACTATTCCTTATTTACGTTTTTATTTCCTTCATAAATATTTTTCATCTTAACCCTGATACCTTTGTTAGTGGAAACACCCTTCACTCTTAAAAACTAAATTTCAGAAAGAAGTGATAGTTATGACTTCTTGTAATTTACATCATTCTCAAGATTCGTTTTGTTAATATATGTAAGAGTAACTTTATCATCAGTCAAAGGAATTCCATTTATCGTAGCTTCAAGAACATCATACCCAATAGACATAAGATACGAAAAAATTCTATCTTTCCAGATATGATATTTCTTACCATCGAAGACTAGAATCCCGTTACTGTTTACACAATTTAGATTTTCCATTACAACTTCTTCTTTAAAACGCCAGAAAAGAGTAAATTAAGGAAACCTTTCTAATGATACAAATTGAGAATGCCTGGAAGGATCAATGTATCATTGATAGGGGGAGAGGGTGAATCAGTTATATCTTTTTCTTTTAAGTTTCCCTTCTTTTGAAACAAACTTCAACTTATGTTAACGAGTTTTCACATTACTAAAAACAAACCGACAGACACAACTATTGGTACTTAAGAATTTATAAGGTCCATTACTCAATAAGTGTATCTGTGTCCTTGGTATAGTATGGAAACAATTCAATAGTACACAATAAATTATAAAAAATCCTTTTGTGTGGAATAAAATGAGTGGGATATGCACTTACACTTTTGTAACACAATTTTCAATACAATTATTCATGTTATCCTTATTTCATAATTTATTTTATAAAATTTTTTTTATCAAGTTAAGAAACGTGTTATTGTGCTGCCTTTTCAACTTTCAAAAATATGATATTCAAAAAAAATTCTCCACTTTCATACACAGAAGTAGGAATGAACTTCCAGGACATTGTAATGATACTTAGGCTAATTTCCCAATCCAATCTACCTAGTTTGAGTTTTTAACACAATAAAATAATCTATCAGAATATAGCTAAAATAAATTTAAAACTCTTCTTTCTAACTCTGTAAAACCCAATCTGATTTCTTGGTCCGATTCTAGAAACTATGATTATAATCTCATATATTATCTTTTATTCTTCTGTTTTACAATATTCCTCAGGTATGCCTAATCCAAAAACATATTATCTCTATAATTATTTAGTTATCCACCTTCTATATTGAATAGTAATTTGATGTCAAGAAATTAAAATGTAATTCCTCCTTTTATAGGTGACCAAAAAGGTGTTTTGGTAGGATTATAAATTTTTTTATCGCGCAAACAAATTTATCGAAAACATAAGTTTTCATAAAATATCAGGTGTCTGTTAACTTATTCAACACTTCTCAAATCTTCTTAAATCTTTTTGAATCTTCTCACAAATTCATATTGTATTATAATTATTTAAAGAAATTTATCCTAGTTCTACTTCCCCATTCCGATTTCTTCATTACGATGAAGAAACAATTTCTTTATTATGTTACTCCATACCAAATGAAAATAAAAAAACATGTGTTATTATCATGATTCTCAAAACTAATTTATTATTTCCAATTTCCATATTACAATAGAGATAAAACATTCTTCATTACATTACTATACACCAAATGAAACACAAGATAAAAATTATTCACCTTCTTTAACAACTTATATGATTCCCTTGATAACACTTTGACTGGAAATAATCAATAATCCTTTTCTTCTTTTCCATGAATGATAATCATGATGATGTTATCTCTGTCATCCTATATCTGATGGATTAATAGGTAATTCACTCCAATAATCATTTTCATCCCCAGTTTGATGGATCTTGACCCAATTGAAATTATATAGAAAAAATACTTTATCTCATTACCAATGAAAAATATAACAGAGTTCTTATTTTTTGTTGAACCACTTCTTAAGGAAAAAATCATAAATTTGTCTTGATGAAAATTGTTGACTACATTGCGGATTTATCTATGATTTTATTCATTATATTTTTCGTAATAATAATTTATTATTACCTATATTAATTCGTTCCAATAACTTCCGATTTAATTTATTTTTGATTAGTCACTAAAAATTCACCACAAAACAATTCTTCATTTAATAATACTGTACATCCTTTATAAAAAAGATACCAATAAAATAAATCAGTTTTAGAATCCATTCTGATGGACCAGTTTGAGTAGCTTCAACTTCAAAAACATATTTACTTCCCTAAATAATATACCAATGAACTTTCATTACTAAACATATTTATCAAGAGTTTTGTTTCTCATTGCTCGTTGGTTTGACCGAAAACTAGGATCTTCAAATGTTCATGTTTCGATCAACCATCCCAACCAACAAACATTTTTATGTTCAATGTTCTTATATTGTTAAATTGAGACCATAAATACTCATCTTCAAAAAATTACTTTTTTACATAATTTTTCTTGTATCATGAATTCCTCATGACTTTGAATATGCTAAATATAAAATTCCACATCATATGAATTATAATAGAATGTTGTCAAACTTCCAATACATCCAAAAAATTCTCTATTTATAACCCTAAATATAATTATACAAAATCCCATTTTCTTTCATAAAGATTTAGTCACAATTTACTCAAACAACTTATGATTTGTGCTAATTCCAATATCATAAAAGAATCATCTGTTTTATATTAGATCCATGAATAATCATATTCTCTTCCTCACAACAATACAAACATCATTCTCGACCCAAGGTGAGTCTGATGAGCCTTTTATTATATAAAATATATTCCCAAACCAATGGAATTTATTAAAAATTATGTGTCTAACATCTAAAATATGATGGTTAATTCGATCACCAACAAATAAAACGTTTAGGTGATTTCTTTACTGTCATAAAAAAAGAATTTTTTTGAAATAAAATTTACTCAGCATATAAAAACATTATCCATCCAAATATATCACAAAATACATAATATTTTGTGATAATAAATAGAAAACAACATTCATTGATATGGTATGCCATATGTACATATGAATGTTGTTTCCATTTTCATATCTTATTTAAACAATGAAAGGAAAATGTTGTGTGTGTGTGTGTGTTTGTTTGTGTGTGTGTTACAATTCAAGTATCATATATTTTTTTTCATATATTTCAAATATTTTAATAAAACCTATCTTTAATAAATTCCAGGTAAATCATGAATCAATCACATCACTTTGATGTGGTAGTAGTCCGCTCATTCATAAAAGATGTAATCATATTATAAAAATTTTAAATCATGAAGGTATATGTTATAAAATAATTCAAAAATCACAATGTCATTATAAATATAATATATATGGTATATTGACTATAAATACATCATTATTTTCATCCTTTATTGGTGGTAATAGAATAACTAATGGCATTAGTTCGTGAGGTGGTGGTCCATCGTACACACGAATGATGATTGAGTATCAAATTTAATGGAAGTGTGTAAAAGTGTAGATCATACCATTATGATAAATCATATATTTATATTGATGAAACTAATTTTATTAAATAATAAATATATAAGTGTAATTTAATGGGTGAATAAATAAAGAAGGAAAACGTTCTCATTGAATAATATTCCCTCTTTTGCGGGTAACTTTTTTTGGTTTATAAAAAATAAGTCATTGGTTGGATTTATTCCCAAAGTGATGCTTCTAAGAATATGTGAGAGACTTTGGGATATTATTTTTGAAAGTTTTTCAGGGATTTATAGTTGTGAATAAGTGTGTGGGGGGGGGGGGGGTATTTCCCATTTATAGCGGAGGAGGTGTGGAATTATTGTAAATATATAAAGGTAAACAATATTGAGAGATCCCCCTTACATAATGTGCCACCAATAATGATCCATCTTCTAGGAAATTGATTATATATTCTCAATAAGTTCCTAAAATGTGTTTTTTACATATTTAGAGGTCATTTGGCCTCTTATGATTAAATTTTAACCACTAAGTAAACTCATTTTTACCTTAATCATTGTAAATAATTTTAATTTCATTCACTAATATTTTGGTTAAAAAAATTTGTTTAGCTTAATATAAATAATACTTTTATTATTATAAATATTTAAACCATTTTTAAATTTAAATTTCATAAGTGACTGATATTAATCATAAATTAATCCTATAGACTGAACGAGAAAACATGATTTTGAAGTGAAAATACCCAAAATATCGAAATGTTTTTATATCAAAATTCAATATAAAATTGACACAAATGACCTAAATTGGAATAATATATGTAAAAATAATCTAATTAAACTTTAAAACCAATTAAAAATATTATTTCACACTATAAATTATTTATATTAACAAGTAATTTAATTAAAATTAATTATTTTTCATTATTCATCAAAAAATGAATCTTCATTGAAAAATAAAAAACGTTACCCTAAGATAATTATTAAATTTAAATTTGAAAATTGATTTTTATTATTTCATATATAATTTATATAATTTATAAAATTTATTTTTAAAATAGGCATTCCATTAAAAGGTGGAAAAATGACTTTAGAAAAATATATCTTTTTTCCATAAAATTGGATTTGTTCTTATCTTATGACCATCAAAACTATTAAATGAATGTAAAAAATTCATAACGTAAAAATATATATATATATAATTAAAATAATTCACTAATATAAATTAATATTATTTATTATGACAAAACTCCCTTGGGTGCATAAAATAGTTTTCTTATAAAGACATTTACTATACATTCAATTGGATTACATATTCATTTATAATACCAAACAATTAAATAAACATATATAAACAATGTTTTAAAAATTTAGTTAATTATTTTCATACATGAAATTACAATTTATAGTTGAAAATTATTATATGAAATAATAATACTAATATTAATAATAATATATTGTAGTTTTGTAAATCTCAGTCTTTTATGTAACACAAGATATCAGAGGAACTTTGTATTGTTGGCAACAAAATCCATCTAACTGTTGTATGTACCAAAAGATAATATTATTATTGTATATAGTTTAAGATTAACTTAGTATTTCATATAAGGTAGTCTAACAACAAAATTATATTTATTCTAAAAGGAAAATATCATAAAGTGTGGGGGTGTTTCATTCTCCCCACCTTAAATATACAACATCCTCACAATCGAAACATTATATTTGTAATTGAGGGTTTGATATTTAAAAATACTATTGTTGAGAAACCCAAATAAATTATAGGGTTAATGAAAAGTATTTTTAATAATAGGTAAAATGAATTACGAAGGTCATCATAGAACTAGGATTTTGAAAAAGAGAACATTTGTGAAAATAAGGAAATAGAAGAAAAATCTAACTATCATGTTCTAATGGAGAGTGATAAATATAATGTTAATTATAATGTTTTTGACCACAAATCCAAAAAATAAAGGTGTTAAAAGGTTTATTTATATCATATAAAATGATGATAATATATTTTTTTTGTTTCAAGAACCATTTACATGAGTTTAGGAATTTATTTTACTCTATAAGAATGTAAAAAAATATAATTACTTGATAGGTTTATATTTCACTAGAACACTATTTTCCTTTGGTTGTGCCTTGAACTATTTCTACTACATATATTAGTACAATTTTTATCTTATCAATCTATAAAACCACATCCAATATGTTAAACTTAAACTTTTTAATAAATGCTTAACCTTTCCAAAATTTACGATACAACACTTGAAAATAATTTTTATTATAGTAATTAGTATCCAATTTACTTTATTCATATGAATAATCTCTCTATCCAATATCATTATAACAATATCGAGAACATAATAACGATTATTTTTCCCTCAACCTGTGTTTTCCAAAAAAAAATAACTTTTTTCTGAATAACATTCATGGTACCATTCAATATATAATATCAAATATTTAATGAAAAAGTACTATTGTAAAATCCTTACATGGTTAATAATTCTTATAACCATCACACCATTGAAAAAATACTCAAATTAAATAATTCTTGAAACCAAAAACATGCATATTAATCATTCCACTTTATTTTTATCAATAACATATGTTCAAATTTGATCCCTTAGCTTATTTAGTGGTATATTCCCTTGATGCTTAAGGAATTCAATTATATAGTACCCCATCTCATTATAATTGAAACATTGAATATAATCATTTTCCTTCTTCCCCTAGCATTATTTAACCAGGTGAACTATTTGTAAAAACATAAAACAAACTCCCAATCCCATCAAGAATTTTCCCAGGGATCTTTTCATAAATTCTTAGAAGGTGAGAATTTCATCATTAAATTATTAATATTTGAAACATTTCATTTTTCATGCTATTTAGAAGTCCTCTTATTATTTTATATTCCATTAAATATGAAATATCTTGATAATTCCTTCTATGACGGGGTCAATCTTCCACTCCATGTTTTGTATGTAATCCATATAATACTTGGATAACCATGTAAATGTTTTTTCTTAATCTACAACACATTATTCTTAATTTTCATTTAATATATGGAACTTTATCTTTATCTCAATTTTTTTATCATGAGGAAAAAATTTATCGAAGAATGAATCCTTAAATGTTTTTTTATTCCATGAGTTATATTTCTTATTCATCCCTTGTATTCTAGATCAATGACTACACTAGATCAATATATCCATTAAGTAAATACATTGTCAGTGTAAGCTTTTTATTTTTACCACATATTAATGCCTTTAATATATTCTCTAATGATGTAATCCATCGATTGACTACTGCTGGATTTATCATACCACTATATGAAGGGGGCTTCTATCATGTAAAGAAATCCAACATATGATATTATCTCTATGGAATATGTTTCTCCATCCAAGAAAGGATATTTTTTATATATTTATTAATCTTCCCTAATATATTCCTAATTTTTCCATTCCAATAATAACAATATTTATTTACTCAGAATGGAAACCACTACATTATCGATGAGTATTGTTACTATTATTCCTCTTAGGATCCATTTATAAACAATGGAATGTACTATATTAGATCATGTAATTATGAAACACAATGTATAATCTAAAAACAAGTGAAATACATAACATAAATTGAAAATTTTATGTGTATATTATTTCAAAATCATAAACATGGTTTATCTGAGACATTATTCTATACATATACTAAAAGTATATCATTTGGTTATATTCTATGATATATGTTTTAATAAATCCATTTCCATGGTTTATACTAAACTTTTTTCTAATACCAACTCTAATGACCTATACCCTGAAATCCCATAGCTAGTGCCTTAATTTATTACGTTGGAATAAATAAAAGAATTAAACCCTAATGGACAGAATAGTTTAGTAGTTTTGGGAAACCTGATGACATACATGCCACCCATTTTTTACAGTGGGAAAATAAACAAAAAAAATAATATATAATAAAATATATTAAACTGAATCCTAGAAAATAAATCCATGAATTAATCTTCATATCCAGGTGAAATAATATAGAATAAGGGTGTGATCAAAAGCTCAGTAAGGGTTATTTACAATAGATAAAATAACAATTAAATGAGAATAATAATAATGAAAAGGTATTTAACAAACCACACATGCCTTTTAGTCTATAAATTGAGAATAAAATGTGTCCACAAATTTTTTCATAGAGAAAATTTTCTTAATATTAATAACTTAATACTAATTCGAAGAAATTCTTAATTATATGATGCTGTGTTTCCTCAAAATATGATACATTTACCATCAAGATCTATCATCAAGATATCCTAAAACATACTGGGTGAAAAGCCATCTATGTTTTCCAAATAATTCGTCTCATGAGACTACTGATGCATTGTGGGGATTTAATTAACTGGTCCCCAACCCATTGGTATTTCATTAACTGCTCCACAACCCATAGGGCTAGCATTAACCAGTCCATAACCCTTTTCAATTAATTTCCAATAAATTAATCATATATCAAATAATTGATTTAATTCATTTACAACATTCCTTATAAAATATCAATACGGAGTAAAAGATATAAGTATATCAACATTTCCCCAATTTAAAAAATAAGATTCAAGGGAAAAATTGTATGTTAAAATAGTATAAAATTTAGGTAATTATAATATTCATTACACAAGAATATGTATATTTAAGACTAATGTAATTTAAAATAAAAAATGATCATTATGATATGATTATTTCAAGAGAAAGTTAACAATCACAAAACAAAATGAGATTAAAGAGATAAATTTTACTGATTAGTAAATTTCAATTAAAAAACCCCTGGATGAGATATTTTATATTGAAACATAAAATACCATGAATAATGATATAATAATTAAATTAAATGAAAATGGGTAGTATATGCATAACATCAAAGTGAGTTTTATCATAATAAAATATAAGTCTCAATGGAATGTAATATATGATGGAATCGCATACCCTAGGTCTGACTAATCAAGTGTTCCTCTATATTAATAAATTATAAACTCATATTAATAATTTAATTGTTTGAAACATTCTTCATGTTTATTTATTATTATATTTTACCTATTAACATGTTATATAAAACTAATTTTCCAATTAAGTTTAAGTTAGATGTTTTTCCTGAATGGCCCTAAGGCCTTTTTATTGATTTTTGATGACACCCATTCATGGGATGATGGTGAACCTTTACAAGGCCCATATGATTAGATATTACATGACTCATAGGTATTAGAAGATATATACATACTATAACTACATGGAAATGCTCTTCCCCAGCATCTACATCATGATATCAGCTCTCCACCTTCATATAACTATAATACTAGGATTCATGTGATTTTATAGGTTAGTCTGAATGGAAACACCATACCCTCTATTTCTTACACAAATGTTAGCTTCTTATCTGGTGAATACGTGCACTATAAATCCTCATCTAGAGTATGCTCCTTGTAGAGTCTACTAGGTATATTTATGCAAAAGTTTCGGTGGCCTGAAACCCTTAAGGTGGACTGAAAGCCATGAGGTAGACTAAATGCCTATGGGGGCCCGAAAGCCTTACTAGCCTGAATTCCATGGGTGTACTAAAGGCCTTTAAGGACCCAAGGAAAAAATTGGTGGCCCGAAAACCCAAACGGATGAATAGTTATGGATGCTATAATACGGAATAATACTTGATATAGTTCATGATGCAGTTCTACTACAATACTTCTATAGTACCCCAGAAATATGTACCCATCCGGTTTGGAACTCAATTCTCCTAGATTCACTTCCTGAGTTCTCACCAACTAGGCTGAAGCTCTAGTGCAATGTTTTCACTATATTCGGTTTTTGTGTCAAAAATAAATTTGGTTGGTATAATATGGTTAAATGGGTAATTTAATATCCATAATAATAATCATGACACAATTTTCATATTTATACATCAATTATACTTTAAAACGTATCATGGAATATGGTTTTGAAAAATTAACTAATGTTTTGATCATGGGGACGGTAGGTCATATGTACGCTTGAGTAACATTTCCATTTTTCAATGATCATTACGGGAAAAGGTAAAAAAAAATTATCTAAAAAACTTATAATTATATAATAAATTCCATATTATTTATTCATATATAGTTTTACATATAATTCTTATGATACAAATGAATCACATCTCTTATAAGAGGTGATAGTCCGTACATCCACAAATTATGTTATCATTTTTTTAGTGTTTGAAAGGGTAATACATAATATGATATACTATATTACAAAAAGGTAATTATATCATGAATACCATAATGATTTTATTTATATTCTATATACTCATTATATATGTATTTATATTAATCCATAATATTTGGTGACAGGAAATGAAATACACGATTCTTGGAGAAGGTAGACCATTCGTTCACATGAACATTGTTTCCATTTTCATGTCATATTGGAAGAATGAACTATATATGATATATATATACATATATATATATATATGGGTGTGTGTATTATAATTCTAGTATCATATTAATTTCATATATTCAACATATTTTTATGAAACCCATCCATAATACATTCCATGTAAAGCGTGAACGAATCACGTCACTTTGAGGAGGTGTTAGCCCACACATCCTCAAATTATGTTATTGTATTGTCAAAAAATAGAAACCATGAATTTATGTGTTATAAAATACATTTAGAATCATAGAAAATTTATAAATATCTTATATACCATATATTAAACTATAAATACATCATTATTTCTTACCTTGAATAGTGGTAATGGAAGAACAAACAACATCTGTTCGCAAGGCGGTTGTCCACCGTACACATAAACGATGATTGTATATCCCATTTGATGGAAGTGTGTGAAGTTGTAGGTAATACAATTAATATTAAAAATATTATCATATTTAGGATACATATTTTATGATATTATAAAGTTTTACTATGAATTTCATAGGTGGATAAATTAATAAGACAAAAGTTCTTGTTGATTTTTTTACCTCTTTTGGTTTATACCAAAGGCCTTCTGTGGATGTATTTTTGAGAAAATTGAAGATTCTTGTATTATTGGAGGAATTTTGGAAGCTTATTTTGGTTGTATTTGGATTAGAAAATGACTTTATATGTGTGAATAAGTGAGAGGGTGAGTTCCCTTTTATAGGAGAGGAGTGACATTTTTGTAATCATTAAACGGAAAACACTATTTGGAGGTCTTCCTTACATAATTTTCATAAAATAATTTACCATTTTAGATAATAGTGCCTATATGGAAAATATATTTCCACAAAATGGGTTTTGGAAAAGTTTCTTTGTCATTTGGACCCTTAATATTGTATCTTAACCACAATGTAAACACATTTTTACCTTAATTGCTGTAATTAATATTAATTAATTTCACTAATATTTTCGAATAAAATAAATTCAAAATAAAATAATTTATAAATAATCAATATTTAAAATATTTTATCAATTTTTCAATTTCCAATCATAGAAGTGGAATAAATTAATTAAAAACTAATCTTGTAGAAGGGATGAGAAAGTAGGGTTTTAAAGTGGAAATATCCATAAGTTTTAACTGATTTTATAAAAGAATTCAATAAAAAATTGCTCCAAATGAACTAAATTGGATTTTTAAATGTAAAATTTATTTAAATAAACCTTAAAAACAATTAATAATATAAATTCACCCAATAAATTATTTAGAATAAAAATCAGTTTTGATTAACATTTTCTTAAATTTCATTATTCATAAAAAAATTAATCTTCACTGAAAAATATCAAAAATTAACCCTATTATAATTTTTAAATTTTTATTTAAAAAATTATGTTTATTTTTTAAAATAAAATATAAAAATGTTTCGAAATTTATATTTAAAATAGGTTCTTCATTAAAATGCGGAAAAACCACCTTTAGAAAAATATAGTTTTTTAGCATGTATTTGTTCATTTCATATACCTATAAAACCTATTTATGAATTTCAAAAATAATTAATTGAGTATATAAGATATATATATTCAATTAATATCATTAAATAATATAAATTAATTTAATTTATTATGAAAAAAAACCTTTGGGTTCATAAAATAATTATCTTATAAAAACATTTCATTTATATTCAATTGGATTCTATATTAATTTCTAACAACAAATAATTATATTAACTTATGTAAAAAAATAATTTAAATGTTTATTTAATAATTTTAATAAATTTCATAAAAATTATATTTGATAATTATCATAATAAATAATAATATTAATAGTATATTTTAGTTTGGTAAAACATGTTCTTGCGTGTAATGCAAGCTATCGAATGAATACGATATTGTCTGTAATAGAACCAACTTAATGATTGTTGTACTTAAATCTAATCAATGTAGTCTATAGTGTAATATTAACTTGGTGTAACATATAAATAATTCAAATAAGAAAATTGAATTAATTCTAGAAGGAAAATATTGTAAAGTCTTTGGGTTTTGCATATTTTCTGTAATACCCAAGACCCGTAGTATTGGCTCTAGTACTAAAAGGCCCATACTATATATATTTTCTTTTTTAATAGATTTATAATCCTAGATATGGACACCCATAATTAAAAAATTAATAAAAAATATCAAATCTATGATATCCAAATTATAATTTCATGTTTAGATACATAGTGAATAGGACACATAATAAACTAATAAATCCCATTTATTTTCAAATAATGGAATTTTTTTTCATTATATATAAGAATATATTTAATTCAAAACAATTCATTAATATCTACCCTAAATTATTCAACAAATTATATCAATATAAAAATATATTATTTACTACTTTTCTTCATAACTCGGTTAATGAAATCATTAGAAAGGGGCGAGCTAAAACTCGTTGTGAGGGAAGAATATTACTAAAAAATCATATTACATATAATAAATAAATATTAATAGAGGAATATGTAAAAAATATTAATCCATAATCAACATGAAACTAGGAGCGTGATATATCCATTATAATAAATTTAAACATGGATATTAATAATACTATTCTCATACTGATGGAATGAATAAGGACATACATCAAAAGACTAATATCAATGGCTAGATTCATGAACCAATACCTTTCATAAAGACCTAAATCAATACATATTTCTGAATTTAGAAGGAATTCACCAAGTACCCAAACTTATTGGGTCACATGATACATGTTGATGCATCAAGGGGATATATAATTCTGGGTGCACCCATCACCAGATTATGTCTATGCATTCACCATAAGAGTCATCAGGACCTTTCATATAATTCCATGAGGAACCATTTAATCAATAAAACATAACTATCCAAAATAATGTGAAATAAAGTATCGAAATTCATAATCAACCTATGTTAACAATAAATAATCATCTAGAATTCCAATAACTTTCCCCATTAAATTAATGGTGATAATATGATAATAACCCATCTAGAGAAAGAAGTTAGATGGTATAACATCACATGAAAACTTTCCAATAATCATCCATATTGTAATTAAAATATATAGAACAATAATAAATTTTCCCTATAAATAGAATATCTTACTTTCTTGGTGAACATCTTCCAATTATAATTTTTAAAATTTATTGTTCATACTTTATATAGAAATGAGTATACGATTAAGTTAATAATAGAGTAATATGATTATAATAAACTATATATAGAAGGAGGATGGTTTAAATATAATATAGACCCAATAAAATAAGAAAACATTGAAGGGTGTTCAAATAAATTAAAAAAACCCTCACAAATTAATGCTTTAAATGGTCTCACACAAATTGAAATATTTGATACCATAAGTTTAATACCTAAATTGATAACATATATCTATCATAAAACATTTAATCCATTATATATTTTTTAAAATGATAAGGTAATTAAACTAAAAAACATATTGATGTTTTAGATTTTTTTTTCATTTGTATAAAACACCAATTTATATGTTTCATTAAAAGGTAAATTTTAAAAATGTGACATGAAGGATTTTGAAGACATTTAATTTTAAAAGTAATATATAATAATAAATAAATTAACATATATAAAATTTATCTGGGAAAAATGAGGATAAGAAGAAAAAACATATGAATGTTAAAGAAGAATACACTTTTCATATTTTGAAAATTACATATTTTTAAACCCACATTGTAAAAAGAGTTTGAAAACATTGTTTATTTTAAAAAATAATTTTAACAAAGTGGAATAAAAAATATCATATGACAGAATATTATAGTGGTAAAATAAATGAATGTAATGAAGAAGTTTATTATTAAATAATTCATCTCAAGGAAGGGAGATATGAGTTATCAATATCCATTATGAGACACATACTCCTTAAAGAATAAGACATTTGAAAATGGGTTTAAGTGGTAAAAATGTAAAAAACGAGATAATACAATATAATTCCATAAAATGGGTTAATGTACCAATCTTATATAAAATATTTTCATGTTAATGAACATAAATCAAGGAATGAAAATTGAGTAACAAAAATAATTATGACTAGAGTGACACTATAGTGAAAATAAATTTATTAGACATAGTTTATCCCATGAATAAAAAGAAAATAATGTATATAAAATTAATTTTACAGTAAATCAATAGTAAACAATACAAAGAAAACATGGTTCAGTACATGTAACATGTCCCAATTAATTAGAATTGAGACCTAGAAATCCCTTGCACCTTTAATAACAATTTAATCAAAACCCCATGAAAGATGCGGCTTGAAATTAAGAATTAAATAAGATTATTAAGATATAATTCCTGATATTATATCTCTAATAGGTAATATATATCAAATAAAAATGAAATTATATGTATAATACCAAATATATCTCAAAGAGAGTAATTTTATATCAAAACCCTTACCAGTATTACATAATTCTATGAATAAACTTTATCCTCTTATATAAAAAATATAGATATCTTAATCACATATATAATGACCTTAATCATATCCATTTTCATTTATACTTACAATAAATTGTTTTTATCTATAATAATTTTTTTATTTTCCATATCGAGTGTTTGTAGCATTGATTGTTTATACTAGTTTCATAAAAGTGGTGTCTGTGTTTATTCTTATTCCAAAATTAATCTTTAATAATCCTTAATGTTACTATTTAGTATCATTTATTTTGATTTATGATGTTTAAAATTACATTAATGAGTTTTTCATAATTATATTTTAATATTAAACTGATAATAAGAAAGTTTCAGTGATTCTTGGCAATCAAAGTGTATTTTATTTATTAAAGAATTAAATAATGATATAAAATCACTAAAAACCCATTATTTCGAAATTTATATAAACTTATACAATTAATTTTGTTCCCATAGTGATTCATGATATATACTCATCTTATTTTTCAATTAGGTTGTTGAACCGTCCCAAACTTGAACACTCCCAGACTTATGGAATCATTTTGAGGTCATTTTTTTGTAATATCATCATTATAAAAGAATAATGATATTATTTAATGTTTATTATTATGATATATTATAATTTTAAATAATTAAATTTAAAATCAATGGATATAATAACATTAGTCATTTTGAATGAAATATTATCCTTTTAGTACAATTATTTTAAATGTTTAAATTAAAGATGGTAATTTTTTCATAATGCCATTAATAGGTTATTAAATTTTTCATAATAGAACCTGAAAGATATAATAAATTAATATTTATCTTTAAAATCATCATTTTATCCAAATTTGTAATGTGGTAATGTAAAATGAGACATGTTACATTGTGGAGCTGGTATTCTACATAACACACGAATGACTGTTTTTTTCTTAATTGTTGGGGTATATGAGTAAAAAATGACAAAATATTAATATATTAAAATTAAAATATATAATTTATAAAAATAGAATAATATTAGTGAGTCTATAATAAATCTTTAGGATGATAATTAATATTAAAATCTTAGTAGTTGATATTACTCACATCAAGGATTTGAATCTTTTTTAGAAGATTGCATAGAAATCAAGACCTTATGTTTACTAAGGGTAAATATTGGATTTTTAATGTGGGAGAGGGTTATAGGAGGATAAAAAATTCATAGATTCAATGATAATTCTACAAATAAGTTAGTATTAAATTTGTGTAGATGTTACCCATTTTTATGTGAAGGGAAATGTAGTTTTTGATTAACCCTTACATATTCAATATTGTACGGTTACTATTCAAGTGAAAAGTACTTAAAATGGAAAAAAGTATCGTTATTTTTTGGGTAAAAACCAACCTAAAAACTCAATGTTTAGAAAAAATTGAGTGTTTTATTCCTTTTTGTTTTACTTTTGTCAATTTAAAAAATAATAACTTATTTTTTTGTAATTAATTTAAAATCTTATTAATTAATTTTAATGACATAGATTGAGATTAAATTTTTTAAATATTTTAATTATTTTAATTATGAATTTTTTTATCAAATATCATTTCAAATTATGTGAAAATTTAATTTCAATATAAATACCCACGATAATGTAAAAATAATTTTAGAGAAATAATGTTTTTAAGCATTACTTTTATATATAAGGTAAAATTATCTTGAATAATGATTCTAATAACAGAAATTGAATTATTAAAAAAATAAAGGATATAAGGTTTCTAAGAAAATATAAAATATAATCTCACATGAAATTAGTTGATTGAAAAAAGAAAAAAATAGTTTTTTTAATGTTACATTTTATTTAGTTCTAAAAATGTTGGACGTAGGATTTATGTGAAAAAATATAATTGAGAATTTGTAATTTTATTTGATGATTTATATTTGATCACCTAAAGGTTTTAAATATTATATTACATTATTATATATGGATAAATTCTTATAAATTATATGATTCATGAAAACTGTATTTTTTTACGAAAAAAATATTTTTTAGAAAAAAGATAAAATATTAATAATAAGTCAATTTTTCTATAAATAAATAAAAAATGAAGTTAATTTTTATTAATTTAAAATTCCAAAAATTAATAAATAAGTTTTTGAATAAAGTCTTAAAATATAATGAAAAGAAATTTTAATTCGAAAAAGAAAATTTTAATTATTAACTCTTATTATTGTTATTTCATACCATTTACCAACTAAATAGTGTTAACCAGTAATTAATTTCAAACATATTTTATCATTATTCATATCCTTTATGGAATAGAAATCTGTATCTCATATATGATTTTTAAAAAAAATAATTTTCCAAATAATAACTTTTTTTGTTAGTCATTTTAGGTAAACTAATTGAATTTAATTCATATTAAATGTTTCTTTTATATTGTATAAATATATTAATCATAATTTCAATAATTGTTTTATTCTCAATAATTCAAAGGCTTCATGTACAAATATTATACATATATATTTATATTTTAATGAAATATTTCATGGTATTTTTTAATTTTTTGTTGCATATGGAGAAATCAACTAAACACATTGACATATTTAACTGTAATAATACATATAAAAAATTGGGGTCATATTCACCCCCATAAATAAAATTTTTGCTCTCAATTTTACTCATAAATATTTTTATAGTGATCTCATAATTATTCCATACACCACTAGATGATTGAGGGGTTTTAAGATGTAGAATGATATTTATATATAAGAAAAATTATTATAAGTTCTGTACAAAGAGTGAAAACCCATCCCTAATTTCACGTAAAATTATATTAAGTGAAGACGATCAAGATCCATAAGGAATAACCATCCACAAACATTGAAAATGATTTTTATGGTCATCATACAACTATGGGTTTTTATTTATAACTTAATATCTAACAGTTGGTGGTGTCTTACATGACACAGGACAGTAGAAAATCTAGAGTGAAAACTGACTATGTACCTCATTAGTTGTAGATTCATGGAAATTTACTTATTCATACAGTTGTGGGTGAATATTTCCCTAGTTTTCTATTTGACTGATACATTGAGTCACGTAATTGACAACACTATTGTAATTAAAGAAAGGAATTTTTATACCATATATATTTCCCATAAACTAATGAGTCTGATAACCTTCAACTCCCCACTTATAGAATTTACCCATCCCTTTAAAGAAATTTTCCCAATGAATCTTCTCATATTTTTGACATATATAAAAGAATGAATCTTCTTTATTTCATCATATTATTCACTTTATCTTTTACGAGGGTCCATATTTCTCTTTAATAGTGTGTTTGAGACTTAAAATATATTCACATTGGTAATCATATTTCATTATTTCTTGTCTAGAATAATTAAAATATTTCTCACTCCAACCCTTATTCTATTAGGTTGTTCATTGGGACAGTTTCCACATTACCGATGGTTTCAATTATCGACTTTTTTCTTTTGATATTTTTCCATTCATAAAACCAAAAGAGTTTACCTGAGTGATGACAATTATATGTTAATTATGGTAAATAACCATAAAAACATTTAACCATAGTATGTATCACATTATGACACTATCATTTTAACCTATAGTTATTATATATCAACTTTTGTTAGGCTATGTTCAAACTATATCACTTCTACTGTAGGTTATATAATTCTAGTAGGGGCCGGGAGAGTTCCATTTCGACACAAATGTGCGCTACGATGGGGTGCGTCAAGGAAGCAGTATGCCGATCAGCGCACAGGAAGTGGAGGTCCCTCCTGTTTTGGGGAGGGGGTTTTTTCTGGGTCGTTGAAGGGGGCTATCCCTAAATAATCAGGGCCTCAGGTTTCAAAAGTATTTGAATGACTGAGACAAGATCTGGGTATTAACCCTTTGTCAAGTGGATCGGGGTCAGCATTGTAGTTGAGTGGGGCTGGGTCGGTGGAGATGATCACCCACCAGGATGTTGTTCCAGCCATGCAGTTGGAATCCTCCGGATTGTCCAGTGGTGCGACTGTGTGTTTAGATTTCCCTACTCCAGGTGTTGTTGGGCAGCCCCATAATGAGATATGGGAAGTTTCAATCAATCTTCTACAGTACATGGGCTGAGGTTACGAACAACCTCGAGTATCAGAGGTTTTCGAGTAGGTATTCTAGGCCAATTTATCTTATGCTAATATGGTGAAGTTTGGTGTAATGGATACCCACATTCTTAATCAGTTTGCAGTGTTGGAAGTTGAAGAGAAATATTTGGTTGAGGAAAAGGATGAAGAGGAGGCTTCCTCACGAGAGGTTAGGGAGGCTGACTCGGATTCCCCCGATGAGCCCAAGGAAATGAAATTGGCGGGGGAATTTATCAGATTCAACTAAATAAAGGGGAAAAACAACATCATTGAATCGACATGGTTCATAAAACACTCTCGGAGGCTGTGGAAGAAAAAGGACTACTCATTCTTACCTAGTCCTCCGGTCACTAGATCCTCCAGCACAAGGAAAATCCCTCATGAGGTTTCAAAGCAGGTGGGGATAAATTCCTTGGAGATTGAAGCACCTGTAAGGGAACCATGTACCACCGATTTGGCGAATGAAGTTAAGTAGTCAGCGACAACAAATACCCATCAAAGCGGGAATGATTTGATGGAATGTGATGAGTGGTAATCTATCCTCAATTTCAATGACGAATTATCGGGAAAGGGAATGGAGTTCATCACCATGCAAGTGGAGTTTGACAGGCTGGTAGGGAGGTGGTACTAGGCTAGCCTCTCTGAAGAGAAGGTCGCCTGGGTCAATTAACAACTTGGAATTATATCACGTGGATTCAATGAGTAGAAGAATACTGTAGAAGAGCTCATCCAAACTTGGTAAAAGATGGTTTGAAACTATAAATACCACCACAATGCTGATTTGTATGAAAAGGAGGATAGTCTCCAATAGACGCTACTTAGAGGTAAAATCTCTAAAAGGATTAAATTGAAATTCATGGATTCTTCTATTTCATATCGTGTTGTTTGATTGTCTTTCTGTGGTTGGAATGTCTTTTTGTGTTTGGATTGGTTTCTCAATTTTCCCTAAATGTGTTTTTCTTAATAAAAAAATATATTTGGATGGAAGTCTTCAACATATTTCATAAATTTATCCACAAATTGGATAAAATAATATTATCAACCATTTAAATATAATCCCATATTTAGTTATAAGAAAAAATAGGTTCCATGTACATACCTTTCATTGATTCATTTGAATGATCTTATTTTTTTTAAAAAAAATACTAAAACTAAAATTGTTTTGATAATATCTAGAATTAATATATGAAAATGTTAATATAAATATTTATTTCCCAATGGAACCATTGTTTTTAATATATCATACTTTTAGATCAGCCTATTATTTTCTTTGTTTAATCCTTGGTAATCCATGGTAATTTTTCTGTTACAGTTTATAACCAAATTAGTTAACATCAATATTAAATACTTTATAATGGTTTATTGTGATAATGTGATTTACTAAAGAATATCCCCTAGGAGTGCCTTTCCATGTATTTAGTTATAGTCCCACTCATCATTAATTAGGGTGATGACTGATTAAATTATTAACCAATCCTTTTCTAGGGTGATTACACCTAGGTGAATCTATGCCACATTTTCATCCACTTTCCACTTATAAAATGTGAATTATTTTTGAAGAAATAAATCATATACTATTCTAATGAGTTGCCTATACCTTTCAAATTTTGATCAACATTTACTCATAAACCCTTATATTATACTTAATATACATTATAATCACTAAATTTATCTAGAAACTTCATTTGATAACAATTATGATTCCCAAAACCCACACCATAAATTCTAGTTCTCAAAGACACACAGTCTCATTGATACTAGTTGTAGAATCCCAAATATACCAATCTATAATTACAACATCATTTTTTATGAACCGCCAATATATAAATAATATTTCTAGGTTTGGATCATTAGAGGTTTAATATGAATAATTAATTAATTAATACCATGTATTTCCCCACCAATGAAATTTTTTATTACATATAATAAGAATCTATTTCAGGAAAAGTCTCCAAAATCTCACATAAATTTTTTCATGAATGTTATCATTCTAAACTTGTCACATGTACTTTTTTTTCTTAACACAGGGAATGGAAACATAAGAAAGGGGTAATCTCAAATTATCATTTAGGAAAATATATATCTAAAGAAAGCATGGAATAAAAATAAAATACTTTTTATGGAAGGAACTAGTGAACAACATGAAGCCATAATCAACTTGAAACTTAGAGGATGATATATTTATTAAAATAAATGAAAACATGGATTTCAATAATTCTTATTTCATATTAATTTCACACTGATGAAAAGTATAATTTAGAATAATAAAACCCTATTGTCAAGGAAAAATTCTATAAAAAATTAGTTGAAATTAAATCCGCAATCCATAAATATTGCTGAATTGAGCATTCACACACCAAATAATCATTCTTATTATATATTATGAGACCTTTCAATGAATCGAGGGGAGATATAATTTCGGGCCTCACCCATCATCATATTATGTCTAATTTATTATCTATAAGATTCCTTACGACCTCTAATTCCATTCCATGAAGAATATCTTACTAAATAAATCTTAGGTATATGTATAATGAGAAATATAAAAATCAAGTAAAAAATCAACTCATGTTACCTATTAATAATTATTAAGAATTACAATAAATTCACCATGTAAATAAAATGGATAACATGATCGTCACCCAGCCAGAGAAGAAATTCCAATGGTCAAAATTACATATTCAACATTCCAATAACCATCAGTATTAGAATAACAATATATGAAACACCATTACATTTCATAAGGTTAATTAGAAACATACATTCTAGGCGAACATAAACCAATATGAATTATGGAAAATGTTATGTTCACAACATATAGATAAATTAGTATATGACCAAGTAAATACAAGAATAAAATGATTATAATCTATCTAGAGAAAGAAGGTGAATAGTTTCAACAGAACATAACACTAGTGAAACAATGAAACATAGAATGGTGTTGATATAATTTATAAATAACCCCAAAAAAGAATGATTAAAATGATATCACAAGAATAAAATTATTTGATACTATGATTTCGATCACAAAATTAATAAAATATATCTGTTATGTAATATAAATCCAATGAAAGAAAATACCTTTGAAAACGATAAGTAAATTGGAATAAAAAACATAAAGAACTTTTTGAAAACTTTTTTATCATTAACATAAAATAAATATTTACATGTCACATTCAAAGTAAATTTTTAAAAATGTGACATGAAATATTTTAAAAAATTAATTTTAAAATTAATCAATAATAATGGATCCTTGAAAATTCATAACGATTACCTTGGAGAAATTAATACACAATGATAAAACATATGAAAGTGAAAAGAAAAAATCTTTTAATATTGTGAAAAATATATCTTTCAAAATACACATTGTATAAAGAGCTATAAAACCTCTTTTGAAACATCATTTTAGAAACGTGGAATATAAAATACAATGGAATATAAAATTAGGGTGGTAGAATCTAAGCTTGTAAAAAAGAAGTTCATGATGAAATACTTGAAATCAAGGAAATACAACTTGAGTTTTTAATATCCCTTATAGAAACATACTACTTGAAGTATGATGAATTTGAAAGTGGGTTTATGTGATAAAAATGTAAATAATGAAAGAATAAAAAAAATATAATGGTAGAATGTACCCAAATTATATGAAATATGTTCATGTAAAAAAGCATAACTCAATGAATAAAAATTGTGTTACTAGAAACTCTTACGACTGGGGAAACACTTGAGTCAAAAGTTATTTTGAGAAATGGAAACGATTCGTCTCAGTTTATCCCCTGAATTATAAGTAAATATGGTATATAATGTTCATGGTATTGTAAATCAATATAACACCATAGAAATAATCATGGTGTATAACATGTAACATATCTGAAAGAATCAAAATCAATTCCAAGAAGACACTTGTGGATTGGGTAATACTTTAATGAGAACCCCTTGAAAGAGAGGGATTGTAATTGAACTTAAAATAACAGGATTAAATTATAATTCATGTTATGATATTTAAATATGAAATATATACCCCATATAAATGTAACTAGGTGCATAATACCAAATATTTATCAAAGATATTGATTTGAGATGAAAACCCTTGCATCTTATCCCGACATCCATGAACATAATTTAGATTGCTATATCAAAAACATATTTATATTAATAAAATAATTCATAATCTTACTCATAACAATTTACATTTATAATTTTCATAAATATTCAATCTCTGCAAGAATTATTGTGATTTTCCGCATCAAGTTTTTGTTGTTTTGGTCTCTTATAATAGTTTTATAATAATGGTGTCTTTATTTAATATTATTCCAAAGTATATCATTTAGAGATATTTAATTTACTATTATTAACAATTTGTAATTATTTATGATGTATCATATTTCATTAATGATTTTTTAGTCATTATCATTGAAGATGAAATTGATAATAAGCATGTTTCATTGATTCTTGATAGTAAAAGTTTGTTTAGTTAACTAATTAATTGAATAATGATTTAACATATATAGAATATAAAAATAATTATTTAAAAATCTATATCATATTATAAAAATAACTATGTTCGCATAGTCATTAAGAATATAAATTTATATTATATATAAAATAAGTGGTTAAACAGAGTTGAACATGAACACACCCGAATTTAATGAATGTTTATTATGTGGTTATGTTGTTGTATAATTCTAATATAAGAATAATTATAATATTTAGTATGTATTATTATTTTATATCATAATTTTTATGAATTATAAAATAAGTCAATGAACACGTAAACATTACACAATTTGAATAAAACATTACCCTCTTAATATAGTTATATTAAATAGAAAAACTTACAATGATTGTTTGTTAATCATATAATTAATGCTTTTTAAATTTGACATAAAAAACATAATGTTATCATAAAAAAATATTTATCCTTTAATATCATCCTTATATCCATCATTGTAATACAATGAAGAAAAATGAGACATGTTTTTTCGTTGCGATAGTAGTTCACACAACAGATGAATGAGGTTTTTGTTTTTTAATTTATGGGGTATATGAATAAACAATGATAACGAAATTAATATAGTAACATTTATTTATATAAATGATACTAATATCATTATATTATTAATTTTATAATAAATTTAAAATAATATAACTAACAGGAAAATCTATTTAGTTGATAATACTCAGATATGGGACTTGTATCTTCGAGGGAAGTCCCCTTGTAAATGATGGCCTTGTTCTTACTAATGGATACCACAATATTTTAAATTTGGTAGAGGGTTATAGGGGGGGGGGGGGTAATGGAATATTTTCAAGGAGAAAATCTAATGATAAGTGAATTTTTATGCGGTGGAGATGTTACACTATTAAAAGTGAAGGGAAGGGTAGTTTGGGAGAAACCCTAACCTTTTCAATAATATGAGGTTAGTATTCAAGTTACAAAGGAAATAAAAAAAAATTGGATATAAAAATTAGTGTGTGTTGAAACTCATGATTAAAACTTCATTTTGAGACAACAATGAGTTTTTTATGGAATTTATATTCAATGTTTTTCTTTTACCAGAACTTACTTTTACCTTGGTAATTATTTTTTAAATATTAGAAATTAATTTTAATGAAAAATATTAATATTTATCTTTTTATCTAATTTTATACTTATAATTAAAAATTTTAAAATAATTTTGTCAAATAATAGTTCTAATGGTGTGGAAAGTTAATTTGAAAATAAATAGCCATAATCAGGTAAAAACAGTTTTTAGAGAAATGACGGTTTTAAGATTTCAATTTATATTCAAGTTAAAATTTTCTTGGATACTGATTTTAATAATATAACCTAAATTATTATAAAAAATTTAGAGGATATGATTCTTCCACAGTAATCCTAAATTGAATCTCCCTAAAAAATAATTGATTCAAAGAAAAGATCGAAAGTAGTTATTTATGATAATGTAACATTTTAATTTGTTCTAGAGATGTTTGAAATATGATCTATAAGATCAAATAATATTTAAAAATGAAAAAATTTATTCCACATATTTATATTTTATCACCTAAAAGGATTTTTTATTTTATATATAATTCCTCTACATAGATAAAGTAATGGAAATTATAAGTTTCATGAAAACTATATTTTGACTAAAAAATGACCATTTTATAAAAAGATCAAAAATTTATTCTATGTTATTTTTGAAATCAGTAATAAAAAGTTGGAGCTCATATTTAATAATTTGAAATTTAAAAATATATAAATTCAATTTAAAAATAAAATAATAAAATATAATAAAAAACCATTTTTAGTGGAAAATGACATTTTCAAAACTAAATTGACATTATTCTTATTGCAAATCATTTGGAGGTTGAATTTGGGTTAACCAATTTTTAATATAAATTATAATTTATCATTGATCATATTTTTTCTTACAATACCAATTCATAACACATTAAAGATAGTTTTTTAGAAAAATAATTTTCTAAAAAATAATTTTTATTATTAGTCATTTTAGATTAACTAATGGAATTTCCTTCATATTAAAAGTTGATTTTATTTAATATATAGATAAAATTGATAAATAGGTTTTTTCAATTCATTCTTAGTAATTTAGTATCTAATAATATAATTATTATTCTTAAATATTTATATTGTTTCTGAACAAATCTCAGTTTCATTAATGTTAAGTATTGCATGTGTAACAAGATATCAAACAAATTGAATTATTTAAAGGTAAACTTGCTGTATAATTTTTATGAGTTAAATTTTCCCTTGTACTCATTTAAATATTTAATATTTGAATTTTTTTACTTTAAAGTGTTAATTTTATTTTTTATATTATTATTTTAAATTTGGTTATAATCTTATTTACTAAAGATGTTTTAAATTAAAAATATTTTAATATATTTATTAATTAACCTAATTATTACAATTTAGTTTAATTATAAAAGTTATAATATATTTTTTATTTTAAATAAATATTTTGATAAATATTTTAATTAGATATTAAATAGATTAAATATAAATGTTTTGTATTTATTTATAAATTAATTTTTTTTATATTTGTTAATTTACTTGTTTATCAATATATTTATAATATTTATAGTACTAATAATTTTTCATATTAAAATATTCTTGTATTAGTGTATTTATTTATTTAGAAATATTATTTAAATTATTAATTTTATAATTTGTAATTTTTAACATTATAGAATAAGTCTCCAATTCTAATTTTTTTAATTAAAAGTGATTTTTTGTGTACATCGTATTTTGGATGTTGGTTACCCAAGTGGAAATTGAATTAGGACAATAAATAATTTACACCCTATAATCATCTAGGCGTAGATTCTACACAAAATTTATTGGATCACTATTGTGGGGATTATGCATGGCTATCCACTTATGGTTTCTTTGGGTAATTGGTGTGTTTGTAACTACTCACATATATTTAGGAATAAAATTGTTTAATTTCTCACCTTGAGTATTTTATTTTTTGTTAAATTTAATATATTTGAGGGGTTTATAAGTTTTTTAGTGATGGAAGAGGCAACCACACTGTAAGGGTGGGTAGACCATGCTATCGTATAGTGAAAATAAGGTGAATTTTGGGAGAAATAACAAATAACACAACAATGGAAGGCAATTCACTGTGAAGTGATTTCTTATGATATTAAGGTAGGGGATCATTCCATGAAATTCCATTTAAGAATAAATTCTTGGATAATGGAGAGGTTTCATGCTGTAATATGAGGAATTGCACCTTATAGAAAATGGTTGCATCATAAGGGGTACTTATTGAGAGCTTTCAATTCAATCTATACTTGGGATTTGAGAATCATCTTGAAACATGGTATATCACACTATAAAGAATATATAATTTTAAGGTTATAAGGGGATAATCATGATTCAATATGTGACCAGGGTTATGAAATTACATTACAAATCACATGATCATGTCATAGATCTATGGAAGAATGATGTTATACTACTCTAATTAGAGCGTTGCACCATGACACACATGGTCACACCACACCTTATTCATTTAATATTATTTTATTTTAATAAAATCCATTTAAATGATTAAAATATTTTAAATGTTTTCTCCTTTTGGATTACGATAATATTCACGATCCACCACCACATTCATGTTTATTACACCCTCAATGTTTTGTTTCTTCACCTTTCATGCTCTAATTTGAGTTTTTATGTCCTATTGGATTTCAAGAGTTTGGTTTATAAATCCTCTATAATCTATTCTAAATTTTATTGACACCATATTTAATTAATAAAAACCCATAATATAGGGATTTATTTCATATGTTGGGACTTCATCTTATTGAAACTAAATCTCATAGAGTTCATTAATAAGTGGTATCCTACTAAGGTGAGGTAGGTAGTCCCAAACAATTCACATCCATATATATGAGTTAGATGAATCTCGTGATGTATAAGTATTGTATGTGTTGGCATATGATATGGATTAGATCCAAATTTGGTTACCATTCTTCATAAGTGATGAATATGGTCACCCTAAAATACAATATATCTTCTAATATTGTTGGTTCAAGTTCATGTCCACTGATGGTTGTGACACCATGGGAAGGAGGAATATTAAATATATAATGGGTTTTGGGAGGGTCTTCATTCTTATTCCAATAAATAAAGATCCATCTAAGGTATCCTATAATATTCCATGATGTAGGGATTCTTAAGAATAAGTTAGTCTTGTGATAAATCGACCTCTTCATTAAACTTTTGGTTGGTTAGTGACCTTATTAACTTGACCCTTATCAGAGGAGTATTTTTAAGGGTTCTTAATGTTAGTAACTGGGTAATAGATTATCAAATTATGTTGTAATTATTTTGTGAAGAATAATTCATTTTAATAATTTTGTTATTGTTTAATCATTCAATTGAGGTATTTATTTTGTTATTTATCATTATATTTTTCCTATTTTATTCCAGTGATAAGTCATTCAACTTGATAAACATCTTGGAGGTATCTCATCTACCCTTATTGTGAGATTATATGATAGATAATTTATATTGGGAATTTAATAGGTAATTATTTTTATTACCTATCATATGTATTGGGTGTATATCATCCACCTTTGTTAGTGAGAGAGGAGATAAATTATTCACCATACTATCAATCTTGGTGGTATCTCATCCCCCCTTGTTGTAAGTTATAATGATAAATCAATCACCTATATTTTTGATATTGGTTATTCATCATTCACCTTGTATGTGGATATACTGGTTGATCATCAACCACCATAGATGTGTATAATGACGTTTTATTCAAATTATTGTTAGTTCACATATCATACCATCCACCCATTAAAGACGAGGGTAATTGTTCAGTGTTCAACTTAGAGAGTGTGGATATTGATACTTGTTCCACATTAGATATGAGTTAGAGAGACATAATCCACCAGGACTACTGTATTGATGATGAATTATTCTCCTCATTATCATGAATTAATGATATATCATCCATCTTATATGATTATATGATGATATACCATTTTACTTATGTGATATAAAAGTGATGTATCATTCACTATTGATTATTTTATGGATATAAATTATTCATCATGCCCATTGATATGAGTGGTGATAGATAATTTAACCTATTTTTGTGTTCAAGGTATGAGAACTTCATCATATTCTGGAACCAAACATGGTATGTAAGATTCCAAATTATATTATAATGAATTTTAAAGTGTGATGGGTATTTTTTTATTTTTTGGTCAACATATCATCTTAATAATATAGTTATATATTCTAGATATGTTTAGGGACATAATTAGTGATTTTATTATAGGTCTCACTCACACCCTAGATATGAATATTGGTACACATATATATATTTTGATCAAAGTTATATATATATGGAAGGGCTCTACTTTTGATGGTTCAGCTAGGTTGTGATATGGAGTAAGAAACAAGGTTGGGTGGATTCTTAGGTCTAGATTATTTTGTGCACATATACAATATTTTATATCTTTTTTAACACATTTTACATGAGTGAACTACATGTGATTTTCATTTATATACATTATTGTATGAAATTAAAATGTAGTATATTTTATAGAATGTGTAGATTATTTATCTATAGTTGTCCCATCGCTGTAAAATATTTTTTATTATATTCATTGAGGTTGATTCTATATTATTATTTTATTTACTATTTATCACTATATAATAAGGGTATTGTTTTCCCTATATTTGTACATAGGCCCTCACCACTAGTAGGTAGTCACCAATATTTGAAGAGGTGAACTCGAGGTCAGGTGGCTCACAAATCAAATTTATTCATGATAATTGCACTAAGGATTATATAAAGTGGTATCATAACCTCACCTCTATTTTCATTCTATTTTTTGATTTTTTAGATAGATATAAGATGTGTTCAAAAATATGGATGAACCTTATGCTTGGACATAGCTAACGCATATGTAAGGAAATCCCTAGTTAATAGGGATTTTGTTATTGGGATTTATTTCTACATTTAATGTTGAAATAATTTTTTTAAAATATGATTCATTGGGTTACTAATATCTATTTTATGTTACTATTGTCCTAGTATAGATAGAAGTATGTGTTCAAGAATTAAATTTGGAACACATGATCTGCATGACATTCATTTGCTAATATGTGATTAATGATCCAATTTCAAGATGGTATTTTGTTACTTTACGTGTTAATAATAAATTATATGATATATTATAATACAAATTATCAATGGAACTATACTTGATTGATGCATGGTTATTGATACTCTTAAATTTTTTAGATGATAATTTTTTATGCATATATGTGTATTTGACACCTGACATGAGAGTGGGATGGTTGGTCTAGAGTTGATCCTGAGATATGTGATACCCTTATCTCATAGGGTGTGTGTATACAGTAGGAGGGGTTATTACCTATTACCATTATACCTAAACAATGATATCAATAAGTATGATAAAAAAATATGTTTTGAGTAGTGTGTTTTTTATTTTAATGGCATTCCACCATAGAAACCTACAGTTGAGATCTAAGAGGTATAGTACAAGAATACCCCACTAAGGATGGTGCTAACACCCCCATTGAGCTAGTACCTCCTATGTATGAGAAACTCAATGTTTTATTTCTATAGTTCTTATAGTATATGGTTTATAGGGTTCTAAGTGTTGTTCCACCCATTTCAAACTTTACAATGTAGTTCATGATATAGAAAAAACCTCACTTATCAGGTGAGGGTAGACCATAGGCTAATGAGTACTAGATTGAATCAATGTAAACTATCTTTGACTAAATCGTTACACCTATAGAGTGGAGGGTGAATCATGTTACCAATATTATTTATGCAATAAAAAATAATTTAAGTGATGTATTGGTTTTGGAAGACTAGTATATGGGGCTATCCTAGAAGAAATTATGAAATAATTTCTTTTAGAAGTTCCTTCGTGATATTCTAATTGTTTATTGGGATAAATAGTTTACACATATTTTTTCTATGGTGTCATATACATGATGGATTATGCTTCTCATTTTACGAATTTTCTATGGTTTTAACCAATATTGGTATGTGATGAGACTACTAGGGGAATATTCTTTGATGATGTCATATGGAATTCAATTCTATCTCAAGTGAATATGTTTTCCCTAAAATACTTTTACAAGGTATTGAATTAGGACCACATTTTTGAGTTAAACCTAGTAAAGGGTAAACCATTTAAGTAGTTTGTTTCTTCTAATAATACCCAAATTGGATGATTATGTAGTAAGAATTTTAGATATAATAGTTCTCACTAAGGTGGGAATAAGTGGTCAATTCAATGAAGGGGTTCATCTCTTCATCTTATAGGGAAAACATTCATTGGGAGCTCTCTACATAGGTGTACAGGGAATATTTGTCTGGATTGTGATAGTTCATTAATTTATTTTCATTGTTATGACCAGATGGGTAAATTGTAGTGATTTAATGTCATTTCACTATGGGTAGTTAGTGAGAATGGTTTTAGAGATACTCAAGGTTCTGGATCAAGTCCAAGAGTTCCATAAGAGAGTGTTAGTTAGGATTTCAGTGAATGTTCAGAATATGGTAGAGGACATGTGTATAGGGGAATGTGAAATAATATCAGTAGGGTTATACCCCTTAGGAGATATGGGTGATATGATATTAGGGTTTGGGATTAGATAAACCTCATGATACGAAGTATACTATTGTCAATTATAGTGAGGGGACATTAACAACTACAGGTACAATTATGGTAACATATACTTTATCCTATGTTTTTTGATTTCCTTGAATCACATTTATTAATAATATTTAGGTAGTTTATGATTTAGGGATTATAGTAATTATTTGTTAGGGATAATAATGATTGATACACCCTTTGAGTGAAATCTATAAATATTTCATGAAATACCATGTGAGATATCACGATAAATGGTTATAGTATTCTTTTTAATTTATTTGTATTATAGATTAATTATTTTAATATGATCACATTATTAATTGATTGAACTGTTATAGATCACACATTAAATATTATATTTGAGGATTATATTTCTTATCTTTTCTGGGTGGTTGTTATACCATCATTAGATAGTAGGATTGATAGTAAGGTTGTTAAAGACCTAAATAACAATAACTAGGGTTGATCATTACCTAGTCTTCTAGTGTTTTTTGTTGTGTGATAAGGAGATTAGATAGATGATATTTCAATATATGTTAACAAATTTCAGGACATATATATAAAGGACTTATTTTGGATTCCACTTGAGAGGGAGGTATAGTTTATGATCAACATAATTCTAGGTACAATTACCGTATCCATTTTATCATATATTATAGAAAAATATGTGTTTCATGGATTATCGTAGGTTAAACCTTGTGATGATATAGAACTAATATCCTCTTCCTCATATAAATGAAAAGTTTGATCAACTTAGGGGAGACACATGATAATATAAAATCTATATGAGGTTTGGATATCATTATCTATGAGTGGTAAAAATAAATGTTCATCATATTAAATTAAAGAACAAATACAGTCTATATGAGTTCCTTTTGATAACATTTAGGTTGATGAGCATGGTAAATATGTTCATTGAATTGATGAATATGGGTTTCTATCCATTCATGGATTTATTCATCATTTTTAAATGATATTCTGTTTTACTCCCTATAATGGGAAGATTAAGTTTGTCATCAAAATATCATTTTTTATTTTTCTAAGAGATAATTGTTTTTATTCCAAGATCTAATAAATTCGTTTATAGAAAATAGAGTTTCTCTTCATATGGTATGTGATATCTAAGATTGGAATATCAGTACACCCTTTGAAGGTTGAGTCTATGGTTTCATATGATTAACCTAAGAATGTTTTCAAGATTCATTATTTCTAGGGATTGATATGATATTATTCGAGATTTATTTAGGACTTAAATGGGTTGGAATCATTCATGAAGACCCAAAAAAAATAAATGGATGCATTTGAGTAGTCAATGCATTGTAAGAGATTATTTTAGGAGACCTTACCAGATCTTAGTAATGTGTATATTTTGACCAATTTTTCACAATGAATTGTATTTGAAGTATTTTTTGTGAAATACAATAATGTATTCACTTATGGGTCTAGGAAACCAAGGGAACATGAATGAAACTATCCAAAATTTTATTTAGAGTTGGTAGTGATGGTTCATAGACTAAGATGTTGGAATCACTACCTATTGTGAGAGAGTATCATGGTGTATAATTAACATAGGATCCTCATCTATATGTTTCATAAAATGAATTATTATATCGACAGAGATGGTGGTTCATGTATCTCTAATACTTTAACATTGATATGGAATACACCCCCAGGGAGGGAGATTTGTGGCTGAAGCATTGAGTAGAAAAACATTGGAATTTCTAAGTTGAATAATCTAGTAGTGAGTGACAATTGATAATTTTTTTTATAGATATGCATCTTGATTATTTGGTGTATTAGGATAAGTCAACCCTAAAATCCTTAAGAATTTCCCCATCACTCTTTGTTAGGGTAAAGGAAAGTCAATAGTTTGAATTTTATAAAAATGTTATGAGAGATAATATATTTGAAAAGGAGTCATAAATATATAGGATATTAGATGCATATGGAATATATAATGTGCGAGGATAAGTTTTCTCCATATGATCAAGTGTGAGAAGATGACACAAGACACACACAACCCATTATTTATTGTCCATCCAAGTATAAATAAGATGTTTTCTAACATTCAAATGTAGTTTTTATGGATTGTAATGAATAGTGATATTACAAAGTTTATTTCATTATGCCTCACCTCTTATATATTAATGATTGAGCACTAGTGGCCCCAAAATATTATCCATCCCTAACCCATTATTGAGTGAATGTTAGATTTTGTGACAGTTGATTTCATGATAGGCTAAATGGGATCACCCTGAGGCAATGATATAGTGTGGTTAAACATTGAATAGATATAAAAAGTGTCTCTTTTCTTACCAATCGGGTAGAACCAATCTATTGAAAAGTTTTTCCGGTTATATATTTGGAATATTGTGAATTTATATAGTTTTAAAAGGCGTATCAAATCAAATAGAGATACGAGATTAATATCTTGATTTGACGATGTATTTTAGAAGCCATTATATTTTAAGGTTAATTGGATCAAGAAATAACATCACAAAATTAATGATATTCTTGAGCACACCATTCAGATATTTGAGGAAAAGATTGAAGCATGCATCATAGATTTTTTTGGTTCTTTACAGAATAACTTTCCTTATTAGATTTCACTTATAATAATAGTAATCAAACATCTATTCATAGGGAACCCTTGGAGGCTTTGAATAGAAGGATTTTTTGATCATCACTATGTAGTTAAGAGGCACGATGGAATTTTATTATTGTTATAAGATTCATGAAATATATGTTAAATCATAGTTATATTATATGGAAGTGGATATAGATACTATAGGGTTTCCAGTGATTATATTATGGCCACTATCCTTGATATTTTTTTGTTGTCTACTGGCTATTCTTGAGGTTTTCACCTCGTTCGGGGAAAATCAAAACATAGGATAGTGGAAGTCAACACCATGGTTTTTGGGGTTGTTTGATATTGTTGAGAGGAATATTACAATCTAATACTAGTTTTTTATTTGATACATATTCCATGATTTTAATGATATATCACACATATATTAACTTTAGAGATATCATCCAAATACATCTCACATGATCGCCATTGACAATATTGATCCAGAGGATCATGCATAATTGAAGGAGTGACTAGTTATTATTTTTGAATAATGAATAAATATCCTTAAATGACAAATGGTACCAATGGTACGTGTGTAGTGGAAGCATGGGAATATCCTCGTGGAGACTTTGAAGTTTTAGGTCGGTATGCAAGCTTAGTGATCGAAGCTTTTCATCAATGAGGCTCAGGGATACAGCTCAAGGATAAGATATTATATGATGGATAGGTTATAATAAACAAATGATTATGGGATATATAATTACTTAATTTGTTTCCTAAACCATGAATATATTTTTAACTTTAATTTATTATAGTTGTTTAGTAGTATTTTTGAAAAGGAAGAGGGAACCACACCACAAAGGTGGGTAAACCACACCGTCATTCAATGAAAACAAGATAAATATTGGTGAAGGAAGAAAATAATGATCAAATGAAAGGAATTTAACTATTATGTTATGTCTTGAACAATAAATTCAGATGTTATGATATGAAATTATACATAATAATGGATTCTTATATAATATAGATGAGTTAAGTCACAACATTAGGCATTGCACCATGGTGGAAAGGGTTTAATTGTGAGGGGTAACTGATGATATGTTTGGATTTGGTTTATTTCTAGGATTATATAATCATTCCAATATATAAAATATAAAACTACAATGAACCAAGAATATTAATATGAGATTGGAAAAATCATTCCATAAGGGTTGTCTATGTTTGGGTGTTTCCCCATGAATTACATGATCATGCCTCAACTATTGTCCATGTTGATTTTACATTTCTATAATTGAGGTGTTGTTTAATGAAAAAAATAGTTACACAATGATATGTCCACTTATAGTTTTTTAGTTTAATTAAAATAATTAGAAATTTAAAAATCATATAAATGTTCTCCACTTTATGGATTCATAAAGGCTATATGGGTCACCCCTTCACCTTTGTTATTCCTCCCTCTTGGTATAGGCTCACTATCATTCATACCTAAATTTGATTGTTTTCTATTATAGGGTATTTCAATAGGTATTTTTATAGATCTTCATCACTCAATTATTTATTTTTCTCACTTTTGTATAATTTTCACAAGAAATCCTTAATTTAGTGATTTTATTTCATTTTGGGATTTCATTAGATTGTAAGATATTTTCTTAGAGATCATCAAGGACTGGATTCCTATTTAGACAATATATATGCTCCCAAAAATTTACTATTGGTTTATATAAGATACCTGTATCATGTGATGCCTGAGGTATTCAATTAATGGCATATGACCTAGAATAGAATTAAATCAAGTTCCCTAGATTTAGAAGTGATGAGTATTGAATAGAAAAATTAATATAGGTCTACTATGATTATTTATTCAACTACATGGTTGTTGATAGTTAGGAAAAGATAGTAGAGTGGTATCTTAAATATAGAATAATATCATAGTAGGTGTCTTTATTTATTTCATAACCTAAGGATTCATATGAGGAAACCAAGAGCATTCATTAGTGGATGAAATCTTGAGTATGATTTATGTTGGTTACAAATTATCTTCATCGTAGAACTTAGGGTTGCTTAATGTACTAATTTTCAAGACCCTTATAATAGTGGTAGTTTTATGTGATCTTAATATTGTTTATTGGGTGATAACACATTCACCTGCATTTTAGATATTATATGTTTAATTTTTTAATTTAATAATGTGGTTTGTGATTGATCATTCACATTATTTATTAAATTGTATATTTAAGTGAATTGTGATATTTCTTATTTTATGTCAGAAATAAATAAATCACCATGATAATTATTTTAATGGTAACTTTCCCACCATTTTTGAGAGTTTAGGTGTCCAAAAAATCACTTGGTAAAGTTTATATGGTAGATTATTGTCCACCATTAGTATATATTGGTTTTATAGCATACACCTTTGTTAATGAGAGTTGTGATACTACATTCACCTTAATATAAGTCTTGGTTGTATTTCATCCACCCTTAATGTTAGTGATAGTGATAAATCATTCACTTCTAGTAGTGATATTAGTGATATATCATTCACTATGCCTATGTATTAGGTGGTATACTGCCAAAACTCATTGATAAGTCTATTGATTCATTATTCACTTTATCATTGGTTCTATTAGTACATTTACCACCAATTATAGGTTGGTATAGTTCTTAATTATTCTCCTTGAAAAGTGATCATGGTAATTAATCATTCAAATTTGATATGAGATGGTGATACATTACAAACCAAACTTATTATATTAGTGATGCCTCGATCACATGATGATTATAAATTGGTGATTCTTAATTTACCTCAGATGATTATAGGGTGATAATACAATTACTTTATATGATATAATGATCATACCTCATTCACCATGGATTCTTATTTAGTGACAATGTAATGGTCACATAAATAATAACACCCAGAGAGGGAATAGGTGAATCAGGGTATAGAAAATTCTTCCTTTGTTTAGGATATTGTTATCTCACCTTAAGAAACACTTTGATTTATCATTACCTTTTCTTTTAATGAGAAATTAAAGTGGTAAAGAGCAAAAGTAATTTTACATGGTTCACCCCCAATTGGTTATGTTAAAAGAGAATGCTTGACAATGTGCATGTGCACCAAATTTACTAAAATCTAACTAATTTACAATTATAATTTTGGAACAGTCTCACTAATCCTCTTATTTCACTGCCTCAAATAATTATAGAAATAACTAATCTTATTCATAAAAGAACTAACTATTAAAACTATTAAATAATCCTTCTTCACATAAAAATATCTTAAACATGAACCCATATCGTATTTTATCTACTGATTTTTTTTTGATTTCCAACAAGGATGAGAATCCTGTAATAGCTACATCAATAATTAAACTTCTAGAAGTTAATCAGTTGAATCCTTGGAAAATATACTCCATAAAAATACTATGAATATAACTCAATTTTTATCATCCTTTATTAAAGTAGATTCCATCCCCTTTTAATATCATCACAACGTTCAAGATTTATCTTATATTTTTATGATTGTACCATGTGTCGCTGATGTTTATTAGTGTCATTATTCACTATAAAATATGAATTAAACATTGGGAGTTTCAAATCATTTCTCCCCCTTACATAAAACAGTCAGTATTCTAAAATGGTTTGGCTATGATGTGTACATGATTTCCCTGGTACAATATTACACATGTCTCATGTACTATAGTGTATCCCTTCTCACTATAGTGATAATATTATATATATGATGTGGATAATAATAATATGGCGTGGAGAAATCCATTCGACCATATCCACTTTTCTGATACATAACTCCTTCAATAACTCTCTCACATTATTTTAGGAATGATATCCTTGAGATGTGTCTCAAAATGAACTAGTTTCACCATTAAGGAAACTACAATGACATAGACTCTTGTTGGATTGGTGTTCAAAAAATATTATATTCTTCCAAAATCAAACACTCCCCATCAAATGGAATGGTTGTAGTGTAAAATCATTCAAATCCATGGGGGATGTGGTTTATACAATACTACTATGATTTGGAAATATTTAATCCTAAGAAATCGAAATTATTTGATTCTTTCAATTTTGGAAACAATATTTCACAATAATTAACTATGGTGTGGAAAACATCCTCTCCAAGGGGGATGTGTCACTACCCCTTGTTCTATGATGTAGTCACCCAAAGAACTGTAGTGGAACATAAATCTTCTGAAACCCACTATTCATTGTGGTGACCTTGATTATGGTGTAGAATATAAACCTTTAATCCCAAATCATATTATACCCATGAAATCTCATTTAATATAACATATCTCATTCCATTGATTTTCCATATGTGAGAAATGAGGTGTACTCATGACTTCCTCCATGGTGTCACCTTGAACCATTTATCACTTCCTCCATACCCCACATTGTGACTCAAACCACTAATTTATTCATATTACAACCTACATGAACATTCCCCTACCTACTTAGTGACACTCCGGCTAGATGGGCTGACTGGTTCCCCAATATGGTCAAGATTTCTCCAACATAATCAGGGTCATGTTAGTTTAGCTGCCCAGCTAAGGATGACCATTTTCTAAGATACAACCAAAAATGATGTAGTATAGTCATATGACTTTGATGTGGCCAATATTTATTTTATAGATACTTTTTCAAAAAACACAACACACACAGAAACCACAAAATGATTATTTTCCCAAAAAAATTCCCCTTTGGGTTTTTGACAATTCTCCAAACACTGCAACCATTTCAATAAGAACCATCTTTCAGAAAGTATATGAAATAGATAATAACCATCAAATCAACACAAACATGAGAAATTCTAGATGTGAGAAACAAGAATTGAATGAAATTTTTTCATAATCACCTTTGGATAATTTCTACACATTGAAACCCCACTAAATTTAAAATTACATACTATTACCCTTTTTTCTTCCTCTTTTTCTAGCATTCAAACTCATTTAAATATATTATACCCATTTATAAAAAAATAAAAATAGGGAAATTATTTTAAAACTTCATAGTAGTGGGTTAGAAATCCAAAAAAATATACAAGAAAACATACCTCACTCATGATGAAAACTATGGGGTGTAGGTATTTCATCTCTACAAATTTATGAAAAAAATACAGTTAGACACGAAGAGTGAATTGATGCATCTCACACACTACTTTGGGTAGTGACTTTGTAATGATATATACCACCTGATCTTGTATTTACACATACTACAACGACATAATTCCTTGCTCCACCTTCTCCTTTATAAAATTATATTTGATCTCAATGTGCTTTTTTCCATTAATGTTGGATATAATTTTGGATAATATTGACTAAAAACGTGTTATAAAATATAAATAGAATTAAATAGATCTACTAAATATCCACATCAACTTTTTATTGTGTTGTATATAGTAATTGGGTTCATGTTTGATTGGAAACAGTATACTCAACCTCTATGCTGATCAATGAAATGAAATATTTCTTTTTTACTTGGCTATGAAATACATGAACTCAAAATATAGAAAGCACCACTAGATGTTTATTTTCTTCCATTTATAGAACCATTCCAATCCACCTATGTGAATACAAAAAAAATCTATTATTTATCTTTGCAATAGAACAAATCATATTCAATTGTATAATGAATATATTGAGGAATTTGTTTCACAAAATTCTAGTTTCTCTCAATGTGATAACTTTTAAAATAAGCTGTTTGATAAGTAGAAAATAATATATCCAGTTGAGTGGTTATTAAATAGAGTGAACTCCCAATAATTTACTGATAAATTTTCTCATTGTCCTTTCTTACTAGATAATATTTTTATAATTTATATCTTATCTCAATTAGAGTTACCATTGACCCCGATTCCTCCCTCTAAAATTTTCATACACTTCCTTACCATATTTAGTTTTTGATATTCATATACCATATAATATTTTAGAATGCTACAAGCTAAGAAAATGGATATTTCACCAATTAGAGAAATATTTAATTCACACCTCATGAGTTATGAAAAATGATAGAATTGGGTTTTATCTAAGACTGCCAAAATTATGTCATCAATAAAGCTAAGTACCATTAAAAAAATTTCATTCTCCATATTGAATAAATATTATGATAATCTAATCATCTATTTAATATGAGCTTATTTATAAATTTTTCTAATCTAGAATACCATTACCTTGGTGACCTATTGAGGCCATAGAAGGCATTATTTAGATGACATAATTTTCCTCCATTTTCAATAATGAGGAACCCATCCGAATGGTTGATGTAAAATTTCACTTCAATGATACCATTCAAGGTATAATATTTGACATCAATATGATATTACATGATACACTTTTGACTTACCATAGATAGAAAGAAATAGATGGTTTAAATTCCCACAATAAGAACATATGTCTCATCAACATCAATTCCTTATACTTCAGAATACCATATACATACAATCCATGCCTAGTTTGGGATTACCTTGTATTCATAATTGAGTTTATTTTGGAACACAAAATTGGTTTGAATGAAATTCTTATTAGTTTTCCTTATAACAACCTCCCATTTATTATTCTTATATATTTGGTTAAGCTTTTCATTTATAGTCTTGACTTAATATTTATAATTTATAGTCTCTAATGATGTTTCTTTCAATGATTTATGAACTTCTAATTTGTATCTATGAATGTACTATAATTTATATGCTTTCTTATCAATAAAAATCAGTATCAATTTTCTATTAATTCATTGCAATCACCCTCAAACTATGGGATTCTTAATCACTATATGATTGATAAATTGGGTGGATTTAAGGAAACATTTTATCATGTGTTTTTGTTATTTGTGAACCTTCCACAAAAAAACATTATGAAACTCAATTATCTTCTACAACTTCTTATCGTAGCACCTTTAATCTTTTTTATTTTATAAGTATCCATGAAATATTCCATAATATCTATATTCTTTAAATTTTAAAAAAAATTCCTTATTAAGAGTAAAACATTTACATATAAAATATAAAAATTATTTGACTATAAGTTTATTTCCATACAACATTTAATGTGGTGTTCTCTCTAAATTTTCATATAGAAATGCTCTATTGGAGACATAAACTGATGCAAGAACCATTTATTTACAATAAATTTCCAAAATATACTTTTCAATTAGCATTGTTATAACCACATTATTGATTATACAATTTCTTATTTCTAGAGCCACATTCTATTGGGGTGTTTTGATAGCCACCACCTAATGTTGAATTATATACTTTTCTAGATATTATTTAATATGATAATTTATATATTTTTTCCCATTTCATGTTCAAAATTTATGGATCTTTACACCAATAATCTTTTTAGATTTCTTTCGATATAGAGGGATACATTTATATAACTTGGTGTTATGTATGATAAGCATAATCAAAGCCATTTGGCTGTAGTCATTTATTAAAATCATATATTACATACATTTATCCTTTTATTTGCCTGAAATTGTCCCTAAAACATCGATGTGGACTTGTTTAAGCATCCTTGACGCCTTTATTATCTATTTTTTAATTTATAAAAATCAACCATTGTTACATGAATCACACATGTGATTGTGATAATATATAAGATGTGGAAAATCACAAGCTCCATTTCTCTTTACACGCCACTCTAGAGATGTTAGGCTCAAACATCCAATCTATCTATGTTATAACTTGTTCTTCTCTCCTTTGGACAATATACTTAAATTAAACTCACCCCCAAGTTATATATTTTATTTACTTATTTCTCTAGATAATAAGTGAACTATCTTTAGAATTGATGGTGTAATCCATTTGAAAGAATTATAATTTATGTCTATTGGAACATAATTGGATGACATTAAAATGATTATGGCTCAACACATAAATTAAGAGATTATATGTTCAATTGAGATATGTTCCTCTAGTATTTCATTTTATTGAAGAAAAAATATTAAGACCCTCATCAATCCCTAAATGAATGATTTCATGTTTATTGTGCTGAAAATTAAAAATTAGGTATACAATTATATTTGCATGTTATGCGGATCCACTTTCAAATATCTATGATCTCTACTTTATCATTTCTATCATGAAAATAATAGAAACACTATCCTTTTCCAAAATACCCTTCATCACTAATGTCGGTGCTGAGTGTTACCTATCTATAATTGGCTCTGTGGTATTCTTCTTCTTGAAAAACTGAAAACATTTTTTGTGTTTCAATGTTAATGGGAAAAGGTTCTATTTTTTTATTTCTTACACATCAAGAATTTAATGATGACACATGTTTCATTCTTGGAGTGAAGTTAATTTCATTATTCCTGGAACATTCACAAAAAAACAATATCCATTAAAACAAAAATAATAATCCTATATTATTCTTTCTAGTTTGGTTTAATTATGCTCCAAGGAGGACCTCCTAACAATACAACACACATAGTATGTGTGTCACAACATTCCATAGATTAAACATCTAACTATTAAATAATTTTAATTCATATTGGACACATGGTTTGTTTCCTTTATAGTTTTGAAAATACTAATCTTTTCCCAAAGAGTTAGTGGACGAGGTTATAAAACAATCACATATTTATCTCTTTTTTTAAACCACTGAACTTGAGTAATAGACATGTGTTCTTCCCCAAGAATTCCATTTAATTGGCTTGATGATGATTTCTATGTATTTCCTATCATTATTCCTAGTGTCAATAACCATTCTTGATATTCACACTTCTGATAAAAATTCATAACATATTCATCCAAATCATAAATTAACTTTACACTAACATTGATAGTTTTGTCCAAAAAATCAGTGATTCTCGTTTTTCTTTAATTTTAATATTCAGTTTAACTTCTATCCAAGAATGTTTTGATCACCATGACCAATGTTTTTTAATTTCCAACTTTAGATCTAGATTTTAATATTCTTATTGTTTCATGTAGATCATAGAATCATGCACAACCTAATTGAACTTCTTAGTAATATCTCTTCATACATAATGATCTTCAAGTGTTTACTCTAGTGCTACCTACAGAACAACCCATATAACAACTCTTTCATTCTCAACATCACTATCACTATTTATTGGATTATTTTCAATATCCATCAATAAACCATCATATTTATAGTTTTCATCTTATTCTACATCCCATTCTCCATAACTATATAGTTCTTTATAAATAATACTTCTTCTTCTTAGGGAACCCCATTGTGATTTATTTGAACAATATTATTCATTTTCATGAGAGGTGTTTCTTCACCACCATCATAATTATATTTTTTAGTAAATTTAGCTACATGATATACCACCTATCCAAACATGAACTAAGAAAGGGTAATATCACACTTAAACCTCCAAATCAATCTTTTATGATTAGATAATAATAATTACATCACCTAATAAACTTTATCAATTTATATATTCTATATTATTAAGAGATTCTTCATGGAATCAAAATCCACATCCTAGGTACTTTCCTTTACTCATTAATCATTGTCTTAGTTTCTCATTTCATAAGCCATCAGAGTGCTATAAAATCTATAAAAAGAGATAACTTTCATTTATCTTTCTTCTAAATATAAATATTTCATTGAAATGAGGAGGTATTATTCTCGTGATTCTATTAATGATATTTTAATCTTTTAAATCTGCATCAAGACCTCAAATATATTCAACAAGAACATTTAGGTGGTAAAAAGGCATCATTTATCTAATTTTAATTCATTTTAAAATATTTATACATGTTCCATAGAACATATTTATTAGCCTCCTAAACTTTTTAATACCATTAATAATTACTCCAAATTTTTTTTGACATACCAGAAGTGGATTTTGAAAAAATTACCCTCGTAAAGATGTGATCAGAATGTGAACTTCCCACATAATTAATGAATTTTTCAACCATATGAAATTATCAATTATATCTTCCCCCAAAGACTCAAATTTTAATTTTTTTAGTGATTTAATAGTTAGTGGATATGAAAAAATCCATGCCTAAGTTTATGAAATAACGTATTATGTGAATTTTCCATAATTGGAATTACTGTCATCGAATATAAGAACACCTTTATCATTGGATTATATTTCCATACTTACAAGAGAGAAGAAGAATAAAATACCATTTGACACTACATGATAGAACCATTTAAATAAAAAAATATAAAGTGGTGAATCAGGGTATTGAAACTATTCCATTGATTGGGATCTTTTCCTCTCTCATTGACGAACAATTTGATTTCTTTTAACCATTACCATAAATGAGCGATGGAAGTAGTAAACAACATGAGCGATCATAAATGGGTCAACCACACTGAGATACATCTAAGGATAATGAAAAATAGTGTTCTTGTGAAATAAATTCATTAAAATATCACTGATTTCAAGTTAAAATTTTGGAGTGGCCTCACTGACCCTTCAGGATCACTACCACGAATAATTTGGGAACTGATTGTTCTCCTTCAAGGATCAACTCACTACTCCATATGTTGAATACTCTTTCCATAAAAAAGGATGAAATAAATATAAAATCATATTGGTATTTTTCATCAGCAAATAGTTTTCAATTTTTAGTTAATATCACACTCATAAAATAAATCTTTTGACCAACAAAATTCCATAATAGATCTTAATGAAACCTTTGGAAATATTCTCTTGAAAAACTCAATATATCTATCTTTATTTTTTTTATCTTTTTTAAAAACATATTTCTTCCTATTTTGATATCAACAAAATGGTTAGGATTTATTATTCTATTTATAGGATTATGATAAGTTTTCCCTTTTTTTATTGGGGCCATCATACACCATAAAATCTAAATTAACCATTTTGGATTTAAAGTCATAACCATCACCAAAGTTAAAGAAATAAGAAGTCTAAAATGGATTGGCTGTAGTGTGGAAATGAATTCCATTGTGAAATAATAATCATTTCAAATATAATAAAATCAATCCCTCCTCACAATGACAGAACCATCCTTACTATGGTATTGACAATAAAAATATGGTATGGATACTTCTATTTTACCAAATCCATTTTTTCATGAATAACTCCTTAAATAACTCCCTCAAAAGATTTTAGGAATTCTCTACATGAACAAAATATCACACCAAACTAGTTATAGAAATAATAAAAATACTAAGGAATATAATCCTATGGGATAGAGGATATCAAAAATATTTTCTTCTACCAAATTCAGACACTATACTTCCTAAGGAATTGTCGGGGAATGGAATCCTTCTTTTCTAAGGTGGAAACAACATAACCCATTTTTCTATGGTGTGGGAGCCTATAATCTCGATAAATTAAAATTAATTTTTTTTCAATTGTATACACTTCATGTTGAAATTTATAGTTATGATGTGGTGAAATTCATCTCAATGGGGACTACTTTTTAGCCCAACGTGCTACGACATTGTCACCCAAAAACTCTAGTGGTACCAAAATCAACTAAAACACACTCTGTACTATAATGACCTTGGTTTTGGCATAGTAGAAGAAATTGATTCCCACGTCAGACTTGAAACTAAATATCTCACAACATAAAAGATATATCATTCCATTGGCCAGCTAGATGTGAGTAACAAAGTCATATCCTAGGTGTGTCCATGGTGTTTCCCTACGGTATGGAAAAGTTCCTCTATGCTACCAATATTGTAGTGTGTACCACTTCTCTATGAGAATGCCTACCCACGTGCATGATCCTATACCTCCTTAATTCCACCATATCTAGTTCTTTTACATGGCCAATCATTTTTATAAATATATATGCATGATCTATCTTGGTTTTGAATCCTCAGATGACCTTCATTTTGTAGAACATCCAATAAGGTTGTTTTGTAGTATTGTGACTATGATCCAACTTCTATTTCTTTATTCTCATTTTTCTCAACAAACATAACACATGTGAAAATATCCAATTGTATTTTGGCCAATAGATAACCCACTAACCATGGACATTGACACAACTGGTGACTAATCATTCAATATTTGGTTATTTTTATTCTTGGATATTATTATCTATTTTAATTACTAAACAAAGTATGTATGATTTCTCATGGGAATGGATATTGAAAATTCCCAATTGTAATAAGTATATTTTTATGATTATTTGGTTAAAATATCATCTCAAAAATACATTTTTCTATCCTATATTTTTAGGGACACCATTGGTAGAATCTCACTGAGTAATACTCGAACATTATAAGAGAATATAGTTATTTATAGTGCATGACACACAATAGTGTCAATGGCCTCTTGTGAAAAAGTGCATTGCACGATGCACCACACATGGAAATATTAACTTGATTTGCAAAAAGGGAAAATAATGATGTTGAAATAATAAAATAATAATATGTTAGATGAAAAAATTATAAGTAATAATAAAAATATAAAAATATAAAAATATTAATTAAATTATTGAAAATTCATTTAAAAAAAGATCTAATTTTAATGGTACACTGTTATTAATTGAAGTAAAAATTCATTTTAATTTGATTATGGAAAGGATAATAAATAGGTAGTAGGGTTAGTGGTTATAATCAGTCGTGGATCCTGATCAATCCATTTGATATTGTTAAGGGAGGTGGAAGGGGAATTAATTGACCAACAGTATAGTATTTTAATAATGTATTTTAATAGGGATTGGTTATCGGGTTAAAAAAGGTACAAAAAAATATGGAACAATAGTGCATGTTATTCCATGCAATTACAAGGAACAAAAAAATGAATTCTATGATGCACCATCCTAATTGGAAAATTGCATATGTATATTATGGCATAATGGTCCCTATTTCTATCCATCGGGCAATGGAATACAGTTAAATGCCCTATTAATAACTACGCATTGGAATCTTGGTCTATGGGAGGATTCAAAATTAGGGTTAATAGTAGGGGAAAGGGCCCTACTATCTATGATTAAGATGGGAGGAGAGGTGGAGTGGGAGATAGGATCAGGAAGAGACTCTGGTCCAATTTAATTTGTAAGAAGATTTATTCTTCTTTATCTTTTGTACAATATTTTATATAATCAATCAATATGAAATCCAATTTTTTATGTATGTTCATATAAAATTGTACTATGTAACATTTTTTTATAAAATATGTTAATTATTTATCAATGATAGTCTTATCACTATAATTATCATGTATTACTATTCATTATGATTGATGATTTTTTATTCTTTCTTATACTATTTAATGTTTTTTGATAGTGGGTATATTTTCCAAAATAGTTTTACATCGACCCTCTATGATAGACTCTAACCTATGGAATATGGGGAGAACCTAAGGTCATATGGATTACCTATTCAAATAATTTAAGCAGAAATATGCAGAAGATGATAAAGTGTTTATCTGAGATTTGGAGATAATATTCATCTTTTTAAACAAGAATTCTATAAGTTGGAGAAAGAATCTCATACTACTGATTCTTTTTTATTTTAAGTTATGTTGTTGAATTGATTTATATGATCTATGCCTATTGTAAAATTGATCATGGGTCAAGAATGGGTTAGCATTATAAAGATAAAATCCCAAAATTTGAGGGTACTAGTCTATTTATTTTGAAGTTAGGTATGCTTTGTTATAGTTTGAGTCTGGATCCGTGATTAAGTGGAGTTATAATTAATTTTTTGAGAGCTGTATAAGTTTATTTTATATTTTTTTAGTTTTTTGGAGCATGTATACTTCTAGGGTCATGTATGATAGAATTAATCAAATTAAACCAACTAAACCAAACTACCTTAAACCAGTAAAATTAGGTTTAAATTGGTTACTCTTGTTTAGTCAATTGATAAATATTCTATATTTCAATTTTTTTATTTGGTTTAGTTATATTAACAACAACCATTCTTAATTGCTAAAAAATAATTAAAAAAATAAATAAATCATTATTAAATGTTAAATTGAAGATTCATTATTTATGATCGATTTTAAATTTAACATATATCATTAATAATATTTAATATAATGAATTTCAATGAACATATTAAATGATTAAGTGAATATATTTATTTTAATCATGTTGAATGTAAGTTATCATTTTTAGTCACTTTAAATATTTTCCATATTGATGGATTGGTTTAATATTAAAACATTTTCTTCATTTTTAATATTGAATTGATCATTTTATACATATTTTTCCTATACTATATATTTTATTATGATCTTATGAATATCATAAAACCATTGGCTATGAAATTTTTGAGTTTTATCATTTTTAATAATCTAATGTGTATCTATTTATATCATTATATAGTTCCTTTATTAATCTAAACATGTTTTTACTAATATAAAAAACATATTTGGTTTATATCTGTTATAGAATAATCATTGATCAGTTTGGGTTTTACCTTGGAATATTTTTTTAATAGGTTGGTTCAAACTAGTGTCCTTAAAGAATCTTAACCAACAGTGAACACCCCTAACTACTTAATGGGGTTTTATTAGGGTTTAATAATTTTATGCTTTGATTCTTAGATACTAAAATCATAGATAGTCCTTCTTGATTATTGTGATGATGGTAGAGGCACTATCAATCCCAATGTTATTATCTGGGTTGGATAATCCTGGTCAATGCATGTAATAGGTTTTTTGGTTCACAAGCTATATTTTGACAAGGTTTATATATGACATCACTTTTATTAATTACATTAAAGCAAGTTTATTAATTCTTTATAGTTTTTCTACAAAGATGATGCTTTGATTCAACCTTGATTTTTTGTTTAGTGAAGGTAATTTCTTTATGATTAGAGCATCGTTTCATTTCAATGGATTGTCTTGTGGTTTAATCTAGGTAAAATAAGGTGGTAAAAGAATTTTTTGAGTAGGATATTATGACTCATTTGATTCATGAACTCGGTTTAAGGGGACTATAGATATTGACATGGATTTTTCAAGAGATTACAAGTGTATATTTTTTAATGCGACACATATGGATTAGCCGAGTAGAAAAATATATATTTTATTGGATTTACTTGTTTTTTTGAGAGGAAAGGTCTTGCGAAATATATAGTTAGAGTTCACGTTATGGGACTAAAGATTATGTAAGATATATTTAGTTTTTCAAGTAAATATGAGGACTCTAGATATAATATGATTAGTTTATTTTTCTTTAGTTATAGTTTATCATATCAAACTCGACAGGAAAATTTATATCCACACAAAATACTATTGAAGGACAACATTTACAGGCCCTATTTATTCTAATTTTATGATTTATCCAATATAAAATTATAGAATCCCAATATAACAATTCCTTGAATTCCCCAAATGAAGGATTAGTGTATTGAGATGACCGTCCGGTTAAAATTTTGGATAAAACAGAGGAAGACTCATGATGTCTAATGATTTAGATAGAGTTAATTGGTTTGGTTAGTTATTAGTTTATTGGTGACTATTTGGTTATATATAGATCTTAATTAATTCTTCCTGATAATGAGGATTTAATTTTAATGTTTATAGAATCACAATATAAGGCATTATTGCACAACAACATAAAAAAAGGACTCCAAGAAACTTATAGGGGGACTCAAAAACATTCCATTTTGGGTATAAAAGATATCAAATAGACTTTTAGAGTCACTTTCAGAGGATGCTAGAGACACTTACAAATAATCTTAAAGAAATTTATTAATTCTCCCTCTTAAATGAACTTTGATTACTTTATTAATCTCTACTAATTATAAAAAATATCTATCTGTATACTTTTATTGTGATTTTGAATATGTTTCTATGTGATGGTAATTTTTTGAGGGTAATAGAAAGTTCATGATGAAAATATATTTCTTTATAATTATATACAATTTGTTATAGTATCTACTTTTATTCCATATCATACTAACATATTCCAAGGAAACATATATGTATAATATATTTTGTAATATTTTATTTATTTTTTGGTTTTTGTAGATAAATATGACATATGAAATTATGTATAAAAAATGTTGTGTTTTATATAATGATTTTAAAATTATTATGATATTCTAAAAAATGTTAGTTAGATGATTTAAATATTTCATCTTATGATTGATAAAGAAAACATGATCCCATATTCTAACATAAAAAAAATTTATAATTAAATCAACAAAAAAATTATATTATTTAATTTTCACATGAATGAATGAATAAATGACGAATCATATTATTATAACATGAATGTATTGATATGATAATGTATGGTTTACTATGGTGATTATATAATATGTATTTTTATAAGAATAAAGAAAATTATTATACATCAAAAATCAATCAAATTTACCATCATGTTTTTTTTGATGATTACATACTTACTGAACATGTATAATTCCACTATCATGTGACTAATCTCACTTGATTTCTTAACATATTAAATAACAACACATAATGTTTTATAAATTTTAGACATATAATTTTTCTTTTTTTGATAATTTTTTTAAGAACATTACAACACATATCCTTCCCTCAGTTTTATGCAATATAAATATTATACTAATTATTATTTGAAACAAATATATTTTTATAGTTAACATTTGTTAGGTCCACTAGGTTGAATACCCTATGGGGGGTGAATTAGGTTATGGTAGATTGAAACTTTCTCCCTTTTGGATCTTTTTTTGTTGTTAGAAAAAACTCTATTCCCTCTTCCTCTCGTAGCTATATACGAACTGATATGAAATCATGCACATGACACAATGATTTTTACTTGGTTCACCCTCACAATGGTATGTCCAAGCAGCATACAACGACAATGTGCTGATGTACCAAATTCACTAAGGATCACTTCCTGTAATTAGTAAAATTTTTGTGATAGATCATCTATACCCAGGCTCACTGCCTTTACAAGGTTTAAGGTCTTTTCACTTCATTAACTAGGGCCACTACCTATGCCTCTTTCTCTAGATCACTATCAGTGGAAAGGGTCACCATCTTCCTCTTCCTTCGCTCACTACTCTTGGAGAGGAATCCACTCACAGTTTATCGACATGTAGGTTAGATGTAGTTTATAAACATATAGTTCCCTTCATTTTCATGAATTAATGCATCCTTAACTATAGGTAGACGCTCTGATGAAGATCCATTTTCACCCACAAATGAATTCAACCTTTTCGAGTAATTTTAGGTATTAGAAAATAATTTCGCAAACTGAATTGAAGCTTTCAGAAGATTCTTGTGAAAATCTTGAACCACCTTATCTCTCTCGCATACTGAGTGCTTAGTTTGGTATGCAGGACACTTTCTTTGTGTACCTCAACCACTGCAATGAATCTTCCATTTTCTGTAGACTATCTCAGCCTTCGCGATCATGTACCGCTACAGCGTACTGACTCTTCGAACCTCCTCTGCGAAATACCATCTATCCGTGAACTTTTTGTTGTTCGTGGACTGCCTTCGCTTCTATGTACTGGAGTTCCCTTCTCTACGTACGGGACATCCTTTTCATATCAATAATTTCTACAAGCACCTTTGGGATAATCACTCTTACACGAACCACTTCAACCTTCGCGAACCACTTCGGAATTCACAAACTTCCTTAGGCCTTTGCTGAAATCCCGGAGAAAAATATGTTTTCTAATGATGTTAAATATATACAGTAATTGGTTAGGATAGTGACTCCTATATTTGGATATGATATCCACTTATTCTAATAAATCAATATTTACCAAATCTTAATTCGATACAGCCCCACCACGTACCGAATCATCATCCGCAACGAACTGCAAGCTATCTATGAACCATGTTTCTACATGGTCCATGTACCACCTTTACACCTACGCGGTCGACCTACTCCGATGACTTGAACACATCCACATACTGCACCGCTACTTAGCCTCAAACCATGTTTGGTTTCAAAAACAGCATTCGTGAACCACTTCCTCTGCCTGGTACGCGGCCACGTACCGTCCTCGGACATGGTACACAATCCATGTCCAATGCTCCTCATTACTCTTCATTTTTTGATTTTTTTTCCATCAAAAATAGAAATTCCATATTTGGAGGCCCTAAAATTTGGCAAACACAGGGAAACTTTACCACCTTAAAGTCCTTTCTACGACAAAAACCAACCATATTCATTTGTGGTCATATGAATTTTTCAACAAACACAATATCACCCAAAACATACCGAGAAGACACCTTGAGGGTTTCCCAACGAAATTATATCAATTTTATATTTTGGAATGACTGTTGATAAATAAGATATAAAATGAGAAAAAAAGATTCTTGAGTTCAAGAATTAACTTTTTATTTTTTTGGATTAACTAATGATTGGGGATCAGTCTTATACAAGGGGAGAAGGTTCCTCCTCAGGGAAGATTAAGTATTATTTCTTCAATGTAATGAAATCAATTTATATAGAGGAATCAAAACAGTAATCATTCGTTAATATGATCTAGGAAGATTTTATAAAATTTCATTCAAATGAAAAGAAGAGGTCATGTATAGATAAATGATATTAAACAAATCACTGATGAGAGGTGATGTAAAATTCTTATTCCATTCTCTGGATTTTTTTAGGAATTTATTTTTTGTAAATTTTTAAAAGTATGAAACTCAATCAATATTATAATTTTTTATATTTAATAGGATGAATCTTGTACTTCCAATTTGGTTTTTTCATTTTTAGTTCGAAGGTGATGACGGAATAAGGAACGAAAAGATATATTATAATGCTCTGGCCTTAAACATTACATAATCGTGAATTATGTTAATGATTCAAAAAGGGGATATTTTCAGGTTTAGAGATTTACTGAATTTGGTCATAACATATACATAACAATGTGAATATTTCATGTAAAAACTTTAACACAGTAGCAATTTTTTATAAAATAAAAACTCTAGATTAAAACTGTCACGTCTAGTTCCATGTTTTAGAAAACACGAATTTTCCTTGATCCAATCCTTGACCCTATTCTACTTTATGTCCTATGAAAAACATTTAAAAAACTTGGGATGAGCATAAAAATCACAGTATGGGATACACAAAGAAGGAAAACTATTAGTTTTTCAAAACAAAAAGTAAACCATTAATACCTTATCAGAAGTAATAATTTTTACCATTATGAAGTATTAAATACTCTTAAATGAATAAAATATCATCACATACCCTTTTGTAATCAAAATATTACCCCAAAACCCATAGAAATCACACATAACATATATTGGTAACTTGGGACATAACCATACTTAAAAGGAATATACATACGGTCGACTTACAGACATATAACTAAATGGAATACCCATATGGGTGACCTCCATACCCAATCCATTAAAATTTATAACGTAACCACCCATCCCAGTTTTTCATGGCACCACCCATATTTTTGTTTATCACATAACCACCTGTAAAATATCCAATTTCCATTATAAAATCATAAGACATAAAATAATGGAAATATAAACATTTCAATAATAAAATTTCATTAACAATCAAAAGAAATCATTTTCAGATATAAAAATAATAAATTCATTTCAAAAACCATTTTCAATAATAAAACACCCAAAAAGAGAAAAAAGGGTTTTTTTATTTTAAAAAACATTAAGTCTTATAGAGGACGCCAAATAATGATTACGGTGGAGGAGAGTTCCTTGTCACCTCAAACGTTAAAAAACATTCCGTTTCTTGTTTAGTAAAACGATTCCTAGAAAATTATTTACTTTGAATGAAATTAAAATTGAAAGGGTTTTTTATACCCTTTATAAGAGAAGGATTTGTATATTATCAAAACATGCCTCAATGAATGGAGATTGAGACAAAGTCCCTTACCTCATGTTCGACTTTCCTCGTTCTTTCTTTTATCTCCTGAATAATAAACAAAAGCTAATTTATAATTAATTCAGAACATTTTTCAAGTTAATTATTCCTTTTATATCACTTATTAACATGTTATAAACATTACATAATCATTTGAGTTAATAACGGTTGTTTTGTCGAAATTTGGTAATTGAATCAAAAATGAACTTCTTATAATTACAAGATTTCCATTTGGTTAAAAGTATGGTATCTCTATAATGATATTCATGATTTAGATATCATATATATCATATATATCTAGTATATATATGTATTTATAATAGTAAAAAAACATTAGGATATATGAAATGAAATGTACTATTCATGGAGATGGAAAGCCGTTTGTACGCATAAACACTTCTTTCATTTCTATTTTATATTTAATGGAATTAAAAAATAATGATACATAAGTATACTATACTTATAGTATAATTTCATATATAATTTCATTAAATCCATTCTTTATACCTTCCATGTATTTAATGAACGAGTCATATCACTTTGAGGGGGCAATAGTCCGCACTTCCCCAAATGAAATTATCACATTTACCCATTATGGAAATCATTAAGGTATGCTATAATCGAAAAATACAAAAATGTATAAAAAATATATTTATAATATTTATCACATATAAATACAATTCCATTATAATGTCCACCATGAGAGGTAGTATGAGATAATTGAACCATCATCGTTTCGCAAGGCAGTAGTTCGTCGTCCACATAAACGATATGTTCTTTACCCATCAGATGGAGGTGTGTGTAAGTGAAGTTATAATCCTTCTCATCAAAATATCCAAGAATAATAAGGATACTGGTGTTTCTATGTAGAAAAATAATATGAAAATCATTGGGAGGGAATAAGTAAATAAAATATGAGAATTTGAAAGAATACATTACCTTTAAATCGGGTAACTCCTTTTGATTTGAACCAAAAGGCTTCATCTAAGTGCCTTCTACATAAGGTAAGGCTTCTAAGAGAAGTGAGGGGTATTGGGAGATTATTTATGCAGATTTTGGAGAATACCAGGGCCTTTATATGTGTGAGTAATGGGTTAGAGGTGATGTCCTTTTATAAGGGGGCGAAGGGCCTCTTTAGGAAAGTCTGAATATATTATTTTATTTTAAAGAAAATATTGATTTAAAAAGGTCCCCAAATAATTTAATTCAAAGATAAGGTTATTATTTTTCTAAATACTCTAATCCAATAGGTTTTAGACATGTTTTTGTTTCATTTTTAACCTTATCATTTAGCATTAACCCATAGTCAACTAATTTTAATTTTACCATGTCTTCTTGTATATTAATACAATATGGTTAAAATGTTTCAAATAAAATGACAAGCGACCCAAATTGGATCATTAATGACATTTTCGACATCATATATGTCATTTGGAAAAATATTATATATTTAGGATTATTTTATCATTTAATAAAATAGTATTTATTTTAAAAACTCATTTATGTCAATTTATAAACTATTTATATCATGACTTTTAAAAATTATATAACAACATGATTATTTCTAAGAACCTAAATTAATTCAATGTTAACAAGTTATAATCATCCATAAAAACCCTGGATGGCATGAAATTTTTAAAAATATATTTATTTAAATATTTATAATCTAATTTATTTAAAACATTCAATATTGAGATAATCATTACATTAGCATTATGTCATAACTAGATTTATTTATTTTACATCTAAAAATTATAAATAAAATACCATTATATAGGAAAAATGGTGATATTTATAATGATTATTTATTGTCCAAATATCATATATATAATACATTGTAATGTTTTTTTACTAAGAGGTATATGTTTATGTTAGATGTTCCTTAAAATTAAATTAATTTTTATAAAGTGTCATTTTCACTTACAAGTGGCTCCTTGGGTCCCAAAATAGACCCAAGGATGACCATGGTCGGAAATGTATTAGCCAATAGGGTTCTGACATGTGTTGGGGTAATTTAATATTATTATAATATTATTTTTTACCCTTATTTACCAAATTTACCATTTAACCATGGTAAATAAAATATTTATTGATGTTACTATTCATACTGTATAAAAAAAGATACTTATTTACACAATTTTTATCTCCTAATTCCAAAATATTGAACCCATTTTTCAATGTTCAAAACAAAGAAGTTTCAGCAATTAATTTAAAAATAATTCCCGTTGTCAAATCCAAAAAGTGTGTTTTTTTAAAATAATAACTATCAAAAGATTTTCATTTGTTTATGTCCAATTTCAAAGTGAAATAACTTACAATTAACATCTTTGGATTAAATGTTAAAAATTAAATATAATTACACTTTAAAACCAATTAAAAATATAATATATCCATATGAATAAATTATATTAAAAGGCAGTTTGAATTAAAATGCAATATTTTTCATTATTCATTAAAAAATAAACATTATCAGAAAAACACCAAAATTTCATCGAAGGTAAATTTTGATGTCACAATTATAAATAAGAATTTTATTTTTTCAAATAGAACATATAAAAGTGAAAAAAAAAACTATATTTAAAAAGGGTTCACCATCATAAAACGATAAATCGACCTTTTAAAGAATATTAGAGTAATTATGCTTAAAATTGGATTCTTTCACATTTTAAGCCTCTAAATTTTATTGGATAAATTTAAAAACATTTAAAAAACATGTACAATCAAATTGCATTTATTTCTTTTCATTCCTGCCAAAACAAAAACTATGCATTAACTACTATTTAAAATAATAATATTATATTATTATTTTGTAGTATAACTCAACATTGTGTGCAACGTAAGATTTCAAAGAAACACGTTGTTACGTATTAGGTACACCATCAAATATAGAATCACCTTTAAAGTAAAATTAATATTTAATTCAATAATATTAATAAATATGAAAATATCATATATATATTATTTACCAGAGAAGTTACATCCTTCCCCCCATTTGGAAATTGTGTCCTTGTAATTTTATTCACTTATCAAATAAATGGGGATATTTATCCCTCATAGAATTTTCAGATTCCAACATTACCTCTTAAACCATATGGTGTTTCCATAAAACCATTACCAGAGGAGTTATCTTATTCCGTAACACTTTCTCTCTATGGTCAAGAATTTTGTCTTGTTATTCCTCATAAGAAAAATTCCCTTCCAACTAAACAACCTCTGGACTCAAAACATGAGATGTATCCAGAATATACTTTCTCAACATTGAAACATGAAAAACATTATGTACCTTGGATAAACATGGAGGTAAATCCACTTTGTACACAACTGATATGACATTCTCTGGGATTTAATAGGGTCCAATGAACCTCATACTCGACTTTATCTTCTTACCAAAACACATCACAATTTTCCATGTAGATACTTTGAGAAAGACCTGATCACCTACCGTGAAAGAAAGATACTTCCTCCGGTTATCCATATAACTTTTTTCCCTACTCTGAGCTATTCCCATGTGTCTCTGAATCAACTTAACTTTTTCTACCATCTCTTCTACCAATTCTGGTCCCATCAGTTTCCTTTCACCTACTTCATCCCAAAAAACTGGAGTTTGACACCGCTTTCCATATAATGACACAAATGGAGCCATCTTTATACTAGATTGTAATATTTCATTATATGAAAACTCAACCAAAAAAAGATTTTAATCCTAACTTTCCTAGTAATCCATTATAGAATCACGCAACATATCTTCCAAAGTCTAAATTGTTATTTCTAACTACCCATCTGGTAGAGGATGAAAAGATGAAAAAAAATTAATTTAGTGGCCAAAGACTTTTGAAGGCCTTTACAAATGATAGAAGTGAATTTGGGATCATGATAAGATACAATGAAGAGGGGAAATACATGAAACCTTACTATCTATTTAACATACAATTGAGAAAGTTTATCTAGAGACAAAGTATCTAGAATATGAAATAAATTAGTAGATTTAGTCAATCATTCAACAATAACATAGATTTCATTGTTACCTCAGATGTCTTTTGTAATCCCACCCTGAATTCCATAGATATATTTTCCCATTTCCACTCTGGAACCGGTAAAGGCTGAAGCATTATTTTCAGTAACTATCGCTCTACTTTAAACTATTGAAAAGTCAAATAGTTCACCGTAATGTTTGCAATATCTCCTTTCATTATAGCCCACTAGTAATACTCTCGATGATCGATATATATCTTAGTACTTCTAGGATGAACTGAAAAGTTAGAACTATGAGCTTTACATAACAACTCTTTCCTCAATTGTGAATCATAAGGAACACATAATATCTTCCCAAACCTCAAAACGCAGTCTCTATCAATGTCAAATTCAGTCAACTTACCCTTCTAAATTAACTCTAAATTTTTCTGGAACTCACTGTCTTCTTTTTGTACATTCTTAATTCAGTCTGATAGAGATGATTTTATTGACACCTAAAAAAAGTGGAATTTTCTATACCAACAACTTCTACACCAAATTTAATCAAATATTTAATCAAAGGATATTGTTCCAAACATTACATTGTTAATTTAGCATTACTTTTTCGACTCAAAGCATCAGCCATTTTATTTTCCTTTCCAGGATGACAATGAATCGTGTAGTCATAATCCTTGATTAATTCTAGCCATCTCCTCTATCTCATATTCAATTAATTTTGAGTGAATATATACTTCAATCATTGTTCTAAGTATATATTTCACATTTTACTCCATACAGATAATGCCTCCAAATTTTTAATGAAAAAACAACAGTAGCTAATTCCAAATCATCTATAGGGTGTTTTAAATAATGAGGTTTCAATTGAAGTGAAGCATAAGAAATTACCAAATCCTTTTTCATAAGGACACAACCACGTCCTTTCAACAAATAATCACTGTAGATAATAATCTCACCATCTCTGGAAGGAAGTGCCAAAACTGGAGAATTCACCAGTCTTATTTTCAATTCCTTAAAAATTCATCACATTATTTTTTCCAAATGAACATAACACCTTTTCAATTTAACTTAGTCAGTGGTCTAGATAAATATGAAAAAATTTAAAAAAACATTCCGATAATAACCTGACGAAGAAAGAGAACTACGGATCTCAGTTATATTTGTGGGTCTTGTCCATTCTTCAACAACTTTTATTTTAGCAGGACCAATAGTTATTCCATTTTTTGAAACAATGTGACAAGGGAAGGAAATTTTTTGTAACAAAAACTCTCACTTCACGAATTTCCCATATTTTTTTCATTTATGAATTTCAGGACAACACTTAAATGAATTTCATGTTCTTATTTTCACTTGGAGTAAACAAAAATATCATCAATAAACACAACCAAAATCTTATCCAAGAAATCCCAAAAAATTCTATTCATATGATCCATGAATACAAAAGTTTCATTGGTTAACCCAAAAGACATAACATCAAATTAATAATGGAAATGTCTAGTATGAAACATAGTCTTTTGAATTTTTTTTCCTTTACATTCAAGAGATGGTACCCTGTACTCAATTAAATCTTCAAAAAATACTGATCTCCCCAGAGCTGATCAAACTAATCAATGATATGAGGTAAAGAATACTTGTTCTTAACAGTTATGTTATTCAATGCTCTATAATCAATGATAAGTCTCATTGAACCATCTTTTGTTTTTAACAAACATGATTGGAGGACCCCATGGTGATGTGCTAGGTCGAATAAAACCTTTGCCTAATTACTCATGTAATTTCTTCTTTAACTTTAAAAGTTCAATTTGAGCCATTCGATAAGGGTGTTTTGAAATTGTCTTAGCATCAGAAACTAAGTCAACAGTAAATTCAACTTGTCGATTAGGTATTATACTAGGTAAATCATCATGAAAAACATCAAGGTACTCATTTACTACTTGCACATCATTAATCTGAACAGTTCCTTTATTTTAAAAATTATGTGAAAGGTAACATTTATTTCTATCTTTTACTATTTTTTAAGCTTCCATATATGTTATCAAAAGTAAGGGTTCATTCTTGTACAAAAACTGAAATTCTTTTTGATAAGAAACCTCTTTATCTCTATAGTCAATCTTATCATGATAAATGGAAATCCAATACATACCCAAAATAACATCAAACTCTACTAGAGGAAAATCAATAAGGTTTGTAGGTAGATTCCTTCCACACACAAGGATATGAAGGTTCTTATAATTTATTTTTGTCTCCATATTTTCTCCCAGTGTTTTTACCATAAGTTCATGATTCATATCATGAGAGGGAATTCCCAATTTACAAGAAAATTTCTCAGAAATAATAGAATGTGTTGCTCCAGAATCAAATAACACATTGTCATAATCTAAATAAATAAACAATGTACCTGATACTACTTTATTTGATGGACCAACAACTACTAGAGTAGTGTCAATGGAATTCACAACCCCTTTCTGCTTGTATTCTGGTTGATTTCCCTCAATTGAGTTCTTAATTGAACACTCATTTGAAAAATGACCATTTCACTGCAATTAAAACATCTTACTGATGGATTTTCATTGCCTTCTAGCTCATCTTTTTTATAGTTACGAGTAATATGACCAGGCTTACCACATCTGAAGCACTTTCCAGACATTGATAAACATTATGTAGGATGATTTTTACCACACATCTCATAATATGGATATTTAATTTTCTTACCTACAAGCTTATTTGATGAATTCATTCCCTTTTCCTACCTACTATACATCTTCCTTTTCTTTCTCTCTTTGAACACCTTTTCATTATAAAACTCCATTTCTACCTTCTTGGCATAACTGACAAGTTACTCATAGCTTTTGAATTCACGGGAGGATAATTCTCTTCAATGACATGGCTACAATGTTGATTAAAACTGATTTATCTTACTACTAAGATCTTGGATGAAATTTAGAGCATTCCTTTCTAGTGGAGTTAAACTTTCTTCATTAGCAGCCACTGAGTCTTCCTCCTAACTCAATTCAAATAATTATTTTTCCATCCTATGTCGAACCTGCTTAGGAAAATATTTCTTAAAAAACATATATTTAAATTCTTCCCAACCAATATCATCAATCTCCTCACTATCCCTGATATTTTTTACCATCTACCACCACTGATCTTCTTCTCCTTAAAAACGATAAATAACAAGACTAACCTTTTGATTTTTCTTTACAACCCATGACATCGAAAATATTTTCCAGTGATTTTATCCATCATTCATCTTGAACAGGGTCATATGATCCTCTGAATGATGGGGGATTTTTCCTCATAAAATGATATACTCTAGACATGTTCCTATAGGGTTGTTCCGGTTGGTCTCACGCATGTATACCACCACCATTTATCGCCTGAGTCAACTGAGGAATCACTGTAACAAACTGTTCATTTCTGATTACGACCATCTCAGGATGCTGATTTGGAAGTTTATTCTTCTATATATGTCTTCCCATTATAGATTCCACGTTTCCTCTATAGAAAACCATTTTGAACAGAGAAATATCTTAGGTGAAGCAACATGGTAATCCATAAATTCTATATCATTTCAATATTAACATAAATTAATTTATGGATATTAATCAATACCCTAACTCATAATGTTTTCCAAACTTACCATTAATACCAACTATAAGGCCTCGACCTTAAACATTAAATAATCTTGAATTAAATTAATAATTAACATTGAGGATATTTTCAGGTTCAGAGATGTACAAAATTAGGTCATAACCTATATATAACAACTTTAATTTTACATGTTGACACTTCTACTCAGTATCATTTTTTTCATAAAAAAAAACTCTTGAAAAATGGGTCTGGTCTAGTTCCATGTTTTAGATAACATGACTCTTCCTTGATCCCATCCTTGACCCTATTCCACTTTATGTCCTGTGGAAATCATTTCAAAAACATGGTACAAGCATTAAAAGTACAGTAAGGGATACACAAAGAGGAAAAATGTTAGTTTCTCAAAAAAACATGTAAACCATGAATACCTTATCATAAGTAATAATTTTCACCTTTATGAAGTAGTAAACACTATTCACTAAATAAAAGATCATTTCAAACCGTTTTGTAAACAAAATATTAAAATAAACCCCATAGAAAGCACGAATAACATATATAGGTAACTTAGGACATAAATATACTTATATGGAATAACCATACAGTCAATTTCCACACATATCACTAAATAGAATATCCATACGGCCAACATCCATACCCAATGCATTAGAGGTTATCATGTAACCACCCATCCTAGCTTATCACGGAACCAACCATCATTTGGTTTATCACATAACCACCTGTCAAATTTCCAAGTACCATTATAAAATAATAACACATAAAATATTGAAAATATAAACATTTGAATAATAACATTTCATTTGCAATAACAAGAAATCATTAAAAGATATTTAAATAATCAATGCATTTCAAAAACCATTTTCAATTCCAATACACCAATAATAATAATAATTTGTTTTTTTTTTAATTTAAAAAACATTATGGCTTATAGGGGAAGCCAAATAACGATTACGGCAGTGGAAAGGTAATTGCCGCCACATACGTTAAAAAACATTTCTTTTGATATTTATTAAAATGATTCATAGAAAAATATTCCCTCTGAATGAAAGTAAAAGTCAAAGGGTTTTATTATACTCTGTATAAGAAAAAGAGTTTTATATTATCAAAACATGCCTCAATGAAAGGAGATTGAGACAAAGTCCGTTACCTCATGTCCGAATTGACTCGTTCATTATTTAATCTCCTAAATAATAATCTAAAGATAATTTATAATTACTTCAGAACCTTTTTTATTTTTATTATTACTTTAATGTAACTTAATTCCATGTTATAAACATTACATAATCATTTGAGTTAATCACGGTCATTTTGTCGATATTTTTTATTTGATTCAAAAATGAACTTCTTATAATTACCAGTCATTCATTTGGTAAAAAGTCCACTATCTCCAGAATTATATTCATGATTTAGATATAATATATATCATATATATCCAACATATATATGTATTTATAGTAGTACAAAATATTTGGAGATAAGAAATGAAATGCACTATTCATGGAGAGGGTTAGCAGTATGAACGCATGAATGCTATATTAATTCATATTTAATATTTAATGGAATGAAAAATTTATGATACATAGGTATATTATAATTCTATTATATAATCATATATAGTTTCATTAACTCCACCTTTTATACATTCCACGTATGGCATGAACGAGTCATATCACTTTGAGGGGGTGGTAGTGCGCACTTCCTCAAATGGAATTATCATATTTAACCATTATGGAAACTATAAAGGTATGATATAAATGTAATATATAGAATTAAAAACAATATAAATATAATATATATCACATATAAAAATGTTTCCATCATAATGGACACCATCAGAGGTGGTATAATATAATCAAACAATCATCATTTCGTGAGGCAATAGTTCACCGTCCACAGATACAATATATTCTTTACCAATTAGAAAGATGTGTGTGTTTGTGCAGTTAGAATTCTTATCATAAAAAAAACTAGTATATTTATGATACTAGTGTTTTTATGTAAACAAAGTGTAAAAAAATCATAGGGAGTGAAGAAGTAATATAAAAGAAGAGAACTTGAGGGAAGATACTCCCTTTAAATCGGGTAACTCCCATTATTTGGAACCAAAAGGCCTCCTTGAAGTTTATTATGCCTAAGGTAAGGATTCTAGGTGTAAAATATGGTTATTGGGAGCTTAGTTGGGTAGAGTTTGGATGAGAAAAGGGGCTTGAGAGGTGTGATCAATGGGTCAGAGGTGATGCCCTTTTATAACGGGGAGGAGGGTCTCTTTAGGAATGTTTTAAAATATTATTTTATTATAAAATGAATTTCTATTTTTAAAGGTCACAAACTCATTTAATTAAAATATATGGTGATTAGTATTCTAAATCTTCTCAAAAAATATGTTTTAGAAATGTTAGGGTTTCATTTTAACCTTATAATTTAGCTTTAACCTTTAGTTAACTAATTTAACTTTACCATGTCTTCTGGTATATTCATACCATATGGTTAATATTTTTAATTTAAAATTACAAAAAACCCAAAATGGATCATTAATGACATTTTTAACATCATATATGTCATTTTTATGAATCTAATTTTTTTAAATTATTTTATAATTTAATTAAATAGTATTTGTTTTAAAAACTCAATTATGTCAATTTATAAACCATTCATATCAAGGTTTAAAAAATATATAACAAATTGATTATTTTGAACACCCAACATTAATTAAATGATAAAAATTTGTAAGAATCCATAAAACTAGTTAATGGCATAAAAAGTTTAAATAAATTTATTTTAATATTTATAATCTCATTTATTTAAAAAGTTCATTAATGAAGTAATCATTACATGACCGTTGTGTCATAAATAAATTTATTTATTTTATGTCTAAATATTATAAAAAAACTAACATGATATAGGAACACTTTATATCTTTCTAATGACTCTTTATAGTCCAAAATATAACTTATATAACCCATTATTAATTTTTTTACTAAGAGATATATGATTATGTTATATTTTCCTTAACATTAAATTAATTTTTATAAAGTGTCATATTCACTTAAAAGTGGATCCATGGGGTCCCAAAATCGTCCCAAAGATTCTCGTGGTTGGCCCTGTATCTTCCAATAGGATTATGACATGTGTTAGGGTAATTTAATATTTTTATAAAATTATTTTTACCCCTATTTACAAGATTTACCATTTTCCATGGTAAATATAATATTTCTTGAAGTTACTATTCATAATGTCTAAAAATAAAAGATTCTTATTTATTCAATTTTGACCTCTTGATTCCAAATATTGAATCCATTTTTCCAAATTCAACACACCAACGTTTCAGAAATTAATTTAAAATTAATTCCCATTTTCAAAACCAAAAAACTTATTTTGAAGAAATAATCACATTCAGAAGACTGACATTTTTTATGTCCAATTTCAAAGTGAAATTACTTACAATGACCAAAATTAGATTAAACGGTAAAAATAAAATCTAATTTCTCTTTAAAATAAATTAAAAATATAATATATACATATAAATATATTATATTTAAATGTAGTTTTGATTTAAAATGCATAATTCTTCCTTATTCATTAAAAAATGAACATTATCAGAAAAATAAAAACAACTCATCCAAAGTAAATTTTGATGTCCCAATTCAGAATGAGAATATTATTTTGTCTTATATAACATATAAAAGTGACAAAAATTATATTTTAAAAGGGTTCACCATCAAAAGGTTGTAAATCAACCTATTATAAAATATTCGAGTATTATGCTTAAAATTGGATTCATTCACATTTGAAGCCTCTAGATTTTATTGGATAAATGAAAAAACATTTAACAAACATGTATAATTATGTTATATTTAGTTCTGTCAATTCTCACCAATACAACAACTAGGCATTAACTACCATTTAAAATAATAATAATATATTATTATTTTTCAGTATAACCCAACGTTGGGTGAAATGTATGATTTCAAAGAAACATGTTGTTGCGTATTAGGTAAGCCATTGAAAATTTCATCCCCATTAAAGTAAAATTAATAGTCAATTCCCAAATATCAATAAATATGAAAATATCATATCCTTTATTTACGTGGGATGTTACATATAAATAGTTAAAAATAAAAATTAAATGACAGTCTTGTATTTTTTAAAATTGTTTATTATTTAAATTCCAAATATTTTTCTTATAAGTTTATGAAAATTAAATTCCTTACTTATATTTATTTCTATTTTTCGGACCTATTATAAAACAATTTGAATGGAAACACTATGATACCCTGTTTCAAATTTCATTTTAATGGGATTGAATTAGTAAAATATGGGGTGGAAGAAGATGGATACTAATGATAACATTTATTTGATGAATCATGATTTGAACAATTGTTTAATTTCTACAAATGGAATTTCTAGAACCCTTTAAGGATTTTAATTTCTAACGTTTATATTAATTTACTAATCATTATTATTTAGGCTATTATTGATTGTGCAATATCAAAACTATCATTCATGGGATATAATATTAACCAAATTTATATATTCTTTATAGTGCACTCTTTTTGGGGTATACTCATGACATGAATTACAATAAGAAATTGTATTTTAATATTTTTAAAACATGATTATTAGGATCCATATTAAGATAATTAAGTTCATATATGGTCACTTTGGAGTTCATTTGAACTTTTAGGACTGCCCTACATTTGATATTTTTTTAATACCATATAGAAAATGAATTTACTTATAGGTGGCCACATTTAATGATGATTTATCCTTCATGTGCAAAATATTTGGTATTATTTTATGTTTTGAATTGAGTTAAAATAAGGAGTCTGGGTTGAATCATGGATATTATGGGATTTTATATCTTGAAAAGAAGTAAAATGTTTTAAATATCTTCATGGTTATCAAAAATGTTTTTTTTATTCTTACATGGTTTCATTATCATTAAAAAAGTTAAAAATAAAGTCTTCAAAAAGAGGGAAAAATCTTCCTTGATTTCAATGTATAGGTTTTCTAACCAATTAGAAAATGATGATAAGGATGTTATATGATAAAATTTGTGAAGGAAATGAGAGGTGTTTTTTTAGATTAATTGAAATTCATTCATCATATTTTGAAGAAAAACTTTTCTTTTTTACCCTTCATTAATTCCTTTTTACATCAAAATTGACGAACCATAAATAAATGAATAAATATTCAAAAAAATTATTTCATAATATGGTTTGATTTATTAATTGTAGTTATAGATATCTTGTAATATTATGGGTTGAGTGGATATAATTTTTATTGAGCATAACACTAATTAAATGATATTGGGTAATGATAGAAGCAATTTTTCTGTATAAGGTATACCACAATTGTCCATGAATATTAATGAAATGTTTAATGATGTGAATGGGTGGGAATAAGAGTGTAAATAAATTAAATAATATGTAGAGCCCATATCAGTTATGGTAATATTGGGGGGGGGGGGTGTGAATTAGTAGTACCTATTTTTCATTTAATAAATTATCATTTATAAATAATCCCATGTGACTGATTAAATTCTGGACTCACTATTTTGAATCTCTTCCTAGTATGTATGAAAGAATAAAAAATAAATGAAAGAAAAATAAAAAATTTAAATGTTTTGGCATTATTGTGAAATCCCACTCATTAAATTTTCCAACCTCTTCTTATGATTTTTTTATCTCTATAATTTTTTTATTAGAATTTTGGTTAATTTTTCATACAATATTTGAGCAGGTATCATCAACTTCTCAAAATGGGATTGCATCGCCCACTTACCAAAAATTATAGGATGTTAATTATACTAGAACCACATGTACATCATGATTCCTCTTCTTCACTTAATTTTGTTTCAAATATTCAAATCCTAGCTGGATTTCCTTGCATTAAGAATATATCTTATTCAAGAAAGACTTTGATTTCTTGAATAATTAGTGTGATAATAGTAGATCCATATTCCTATCTAAACTTCTTCAAAAATTTCTAGTTAAATATGTGAGAATAGGAAAATAAAAATATACCCATCCTAATTAGTAATATGTTCCTTGATTAATTGAAATTGAATCAAATTTCCTCAAATCCCTTAGAAACTCATACGAAATACAAGACACTTTATTAAAATTTCCTTCCTCCTCAATATAATGAGCCTTAAATACAATAAAGTTTCAAAAAATATCATAATTATATAAAACATCACTTCTTATCATTTCCTTATCTATATTTCCACAACAAGTGTGAATATAATATTCACAATAGAATGTGTAAACATTAATTCTTTCTCAACTTCAATTAAATCCATAAAGGGAAAAAATATTGAATGTTATAAATAATTTCAAATATTTAATTTTAAATATCTATAAAAATAAATATGAAATCCTATATTTTATGATCCATTTAAATATGATTCAATATTCCTTGAATACTGTCTCGAATGACTAATCCTGATAGACACAATTCTATTTTTGAATTAACCACACAAAAATCAATCATCAAATTTAAATCTCCAAATTCTCTAGAATATAAATTCTTGAAATCCTAAAATTATTGAAAATGTAAAAGTTTCCTTTTGTTAATTTTCTAACATAAATTACTCTGATGTAGATCCCTTTACATGAATGAGCCATATTAGAGTACCCATACACGATAACTCATCCCCTTAAATGGTTGGTTATTTCCTTAAGTTGATATTCAAATGTTGACGACCCATACAAGAATATTTATATATATAAATCTCTTTATATGGTAGTTTATATTTGAATACCTTTATGTGGTATCTCATCCCTTTATTCCAACCACCATTACATGAAATTATAATGATCCAAAATTTGAACCACAATATTTGAATTCCAAACATCCTAAAATTGAATTAAAACTTTTTAAAAAAACCTTTATCCACCTTTAACAAATTTGAAAAACACTCTAAAAATTATAAAAAAATGGGGCACATTGTTTTATATAAAGAAAAATTCTTTAACAATTATAAGTTCACTTAAATCTCCCACATTTTATTATTTATCAACTTGATGATACTATTTATTAAAACTCCTTCTTGAAACTCAAATTGTTATTCATGTTTAATAAAATCACAGCCTTTTTCATGTGAAAACATTCTTGACATCATACCAATATTTAGAGTAGTGTTTGGAGATAAATCCACCTCTTGGTGAAAATAAAACATCTATCCAAGTGATAAAATAATCCCCCTTAATGACGGAACCTTCTATTAAAATAATACTCCCTTTTTTCAATGAACACAAATAATGATTTAAAAGTATATAAAAATATAAATGAATCCTTTCACCATATGATATACCATTTCCACATTTATGTAACCTTCAATAAAATATTTTTACAGAAACATATCCATATATGAAAATATAGTCCAATGTTTATTGGGTGACCCTTTTAAATATTCTAAATGGGTAGGTAATGGATAAAAACTGATGTCTATCTTGAGAGACTCAAATTTGGACTTAGGAATTCTATTAATGAAGATATCATTCAGTTTTTCCTTGGTAAAAAACATTCTAGATTGATATCACTTTTTACCACACTTTATTTGATGAAATAAAACCTAATATCAATGTGATTTGATCTTTATCATTGAATATTGTTTTTTAAAAATAACTATAACACATATATTTTCACCAAAATTACTAATTATTTTTTCACTTTTCACCCATAATTCTCATACATTCTCTTTTAAACATATCACATAGGTTAAAGCACTTATAGAATCCAAATTATTATATTATATAGTCATTAATTTCATTGAATTTTTCTTTTCATAGTGAAGGATAATGAAACATTCTCATAGAAAAAATACTCCATTGGAAGTATATATCTTTTTATCACAATTCCAAACACATTAGGAATTAGTGTAACTAGATAGATATATATTTTCTTATTTTCTATATTGTATCTCATAGTATAATGAAACTCTAATTTATCTCTAAAATCTTTTGGATTCTATAAGATAAGGTTCATCAAGATCACATTGATATCTTTCACAAAGACTGCCAATATAGAATATATCATGACAAAAAATGCAGTGATATAGATAATGCTCCCACTAAATATTCTAAACTCTCTTTGATCCACACTTTAACCATCCAAATTTTTATATAACTATATTACCACTTGAATTAGTGTAGAAATAGGTTTACATACCTACATCGTAGGCTTATTCATTTTTTTGGCATACATATCTTGGGACATTAAGATAAAATATTCTAATTGTATTAATTATAACCCGAAGAAGAATATAAAATCACACAACATGGACTTATCAAACTGTTTATTAACCTACTTATAGAATTACTTTAAAGAACATTCTTGATCACATGAAAAATGATGTAATCAATATAAAAAATAAAATAACTATACTTAACTTCATTTATATGATATATAAGTTTTTGTACACCATCTCTTTAGTGAATTTCATATCTATTAAATAACCGTTAAACTATAAATACCAGGTCCTGCTGTGTACTTCAATCAATATAGATCCTTCTTCAGTTTTAAAATTTTAGAGAAATCATTCACATGAAAAAAAACCATCAGGGTTATAAATATAAACCTATTATTTTATATCCCTATTTAACAAGGCATATTTAACATCCATTTTGTAGATTTATAATACCAACACGCTATTATAATAATGAAAATTATACTGGATTAAATCCTAGTATATATAGTAATGGTGTCTTTAAAATCAATCCCTTAAACATTAGAGTACCCATTGAAGCTATGTATGGAATTATTCGTTGTGACATATACTTTTTAATTCATCTTATTTCTGAACAACAACTTAGCCCCAAAAAAAATTCTATCATTTGATCTAGGAATAAGATCCCAAGTTAAATTATTCTCAATTAATTCTATTTTCTAATTCATAACCCCAACCCATTATTATTGATTGATATCTTGAACCATTAAATGTTTTTTAACATGAGAGATTAAAGTTGTTTGATTGTCACATTTTAGTCCTCTATTTGTTTGGATTTGATCACTCTAATTTACCATTATATTCTCTTCCTATACATGGTACTTCAGATTTTAGTACTTTTATTTTTATTCCTACTAGTCTCTTACTCATTACTGGTTTAATCAAATTGAATTTCAACCAATCATGGTTCAATTTCATCATATTCAAGGATACCTCCTCCATAATTTTTCTCACTACCTTCATTTGTAATCTCAAAGTATGATACTATTATAAAATCACAATTTGGATTCATTTCAAATATTTAGATATTATAATAGTGAAATCCCCTATAAATTATTATTCCCTCGTATCATTTTCCTTTTAAATTTGATGGGTATCCTAAAAATATAAATTCCTTAGTCTTCTCATTGAATTTTCCTAGATTAGAATAATTGATTTTAACAATGAAATGGATTCGATAAGTATTGAAATGAAAAAATGTTGGTTTCTTTTTAAACCAAATGGCATATCACTACAGGAAAACAGAGTATTTGCGACGAGATCCCATCACAAAAGACCTTTTGCGATGGGGCTCCATCGCAAATCGCCCATTGCAGAAAACAACGTCGCAAATAGTTTTTTTTGTGGTCCCATCGCAAAAACGGTATTTGTGATGATATTTTTCCCCGGTCGCAAATTTTTTTTGTTTATATATAAAAAAGGTATTTTAGATGGGCCGTCGTAGATATATTAGTTGTGACAGGTTTCTGACCCATCACAAATGGAAAATTTATAAAATATTTGCGATGTAGGTATTTGCGACGGACCGTTGTAGAAATAGTTTTTACGACGAGTATTCTTCCCATCGCAAATGGGAGAGTAAAAAAAATATTTTACGATGGGACACCCCGTCGCAAATACTAAAAAAAGATAAAATAAAATACAATAATTAATACATATCTTATAATATTATATAAAAATAAAAAAATAATAATAATATAAAAAATTCTATTATTATAATATAAAAAAAAATATAAAATATAATTATGAAATATTAAAATAAAATAATAATAATATGAATATAAATAATATAATATTATATAATAATACTAATATTAATAATATAAAAAATTAATATAATAATAATATTATTAAAATATGTATATAATAATAATATTATTATTATAAATATAAAGAAATTATATTATTATAATATAAATAATAAAAAATATATATAATATAATTATGAAATATTAATGTCAAATAATAATAATAATATGAATTTAAATAATATTATATTATATAATAATAATACTAATATTAATAATATAAAAAATTAATATAATAATATTATTATTATTAAAATAAACATACATATTAATGAAAAAGTAATATTAATAATATTAATATTATTAAAATTATAAAATTATAAACTTCTCAATATTAAAAAATAATATAAAATATTAAATGTAATTTACTAAAATAAAGAGACATTAAAAATAATACTAATAAGTAATAAAATATTATAAAAAATAAAAACACATTAAATCATGCAATATTCATATCAATATGAAAGGGGAATTATAAATTGTTAATATGGAAATAAACTATGAACTCAAATGTTTGTTACATGTAAAAAATTCACTAGGGGGGTGGATAATCTGGAGGACCTGGAGGAGGAGGTGGAGGAAACTCCATCCCTAAACTACGAGTCAGATGACGTATATACTCCATCTACTCCTGATGTTGGTTCTCAAATCGACGCCTCTCCTCATCATGCTACTGACACATCTTCTCCTTCCATCGACGCAACTCCACATCGTGCTATTGACGCATCTACTACTGACCCTAACACAAATCCTCTATAAGCTAACTCTGAGCACGCAGCTGCTCCTGATACTGTGAGGCAGAAGATGATTCCTTTCCACGAGCTCCTCTCGAGCTGGATTCTGACATCGCAGCAGTACCATAATAAGGTGCAGGAGTCAAATGAGAGTTGATACCAACTACTCGGCCCTTATCGAAGCCATACCGGGTCGCTTGCATCCATTTCGTCTCATCAAAATGGTGGGTACTAGTCTGATCACCCATCTCATCTTGACTCTCAGCCTGTGTCTGAGAGGTCGCGGCCTCATATGACTCCTTAAGTTTCAATTATAAATTAAAATAATGAAAATATTATATGCATTTAATTTTCAAACTGAAAAGAAAATAATACTGACCACAATCTGACACTGGCGGTCACCTCTAATCTCTCTAGTATCCGGATCAGTGTACATCCTTTGATAAACATCGTACGTCGTAATACTGGGATACTCGGCTTCCTATATGAATATAAAATAACCCGTTTATATTTAAAGTTGTATAAAATATTAAAAAATACTTACCAGATGCTCTCTATGCGCACTGAATGTACGACTACCGGCTCGATGCGTCACCTCTTGTCTCCCCCGATTCTGTCGACCTAATGCAGATGTCCTCTGAAACCCACCACCCAACCAGTGTGTACATAATCCATCCCAAACGTGAGATGAAATGTACTCTAGTCAGTGGACTCTACAAGAATCATCAAATTCTGCCACTCCGGCTATCCTCATAGCCGCCTTTCTCAAATTATGCAAACATTGACGGAAATGGTCACGCATAGACAACAATCATGTTGCGTAGATAGTGGCACTCATAATCTCAAAGATGGGATACCATAAACCCTAATATAATATTATTAATGAATTAAATTTCAAAATAAATAATATTTAATTACGTACCATCCAATGATCGAACATGGTAGCCTACACATCAGCGAGAATATGATCCCATGTGAGTCAGGGCTTAGAAAAATAATTGCGCCAGATAGCACTCCCCTGTCCAATAGCTATATGCGTAAAACTATGGAAAAAATAATAATCAAACAATTAGAATATAAATAATTTATAATGAAAGATAACTAAAATACACAGGTTACCATACCACCGCATGTGTGCATCGAATCCAAGAGGTGGACGTCTCTTGAGGATAGGATTTGGAATCATCAGTCTGGAAAGACCATGCCACCTCTGACTGCTCCCTGTAGTTCCAATAGCCTGAGGTTCAGATGACTCAAGATCCTCATCATCCATAGGTATCTCAGCCTCCAACAACTAAAGATATGTTTCTGAGTCCATCTGAAACATGAAATGGTTGTTATTAGGAAACAGTTGAAAATAACTATTATGTATAGATATATATTTGTTATGATTTTAACCAGCATTTTATTGTGTCAATGTTCATATTCATCATCACCTTCATAGTTGTCAATGTCAATGTCTTCATATTCCTCATCAACATCATCAATTTATATATTAGTTTCACTTTCATCATCTCTTGTCATTTCAAATTCAGTTGTATAATCATTGACAACATCGTCACCATCGACACTTAATACTGGGGTGTCATCCTCGATATTCATGTCTCTTTGTGAAAAAGATGTGTTTTGAGGAGTGTCCTAAAAAATTTCATTTCCTTTCACATCAATGGAACCACATTTAGTTTGAGTAAACTGGTTTTCTGGAGATTTAACTTTTATTATACTCCACCAATCATCCAACTCTTTTGCAGTAGCATAATATGTTGCGTAATAAATTTGATGTTCTTGATGAGCCAATAAAAATGGTTCATTTACTACCAGAAGACTTTTATGTTTAATATCAACAATTCCATGAGTCGGATGAACATGAAATCCTCTCTCAGTATCCAGCAATTGACATTTAATCATTTTTACAATATTCCATCCCAAATAACACAGTTCAATAATTTTTCAAGCATGCCATAAAAGTCAACTCCAATATCTCTATGATGTAATCCCTTCAAACAAACACAACTATTCATTGTTTTCTTTGATTCCCCATATGAACGTGTATAAAATCAATAACCATTCACCACATATGCATTATAAGATTAAACCACTTTGGATGGTGGGCTACTCAATATACACAATTGACTATCAATCTTATCAACAGATACAGATACCTGAACATTTGTAAAAAATTTATCCCTATTACAAGTAATAAATTGATTTTATATGTAAAACCAAAAAAGAATGCATGTTACCAGTTTTTTTAACGAATAGGCAATATTTTTTTCGACATTCTTCTAAGCCAGCTGCTGTAATTTGTGAAATTATTTCTTGATATGATCATCATATAACCTACAAATACAATATGATTAATTTACTGTAACATAATATATAGAAGAAGGGATAGGATCACTCACTGTACCATTAGTGACATTTTCCTCACATTTGAGTAGAACATATGTATGAGCTCTATGATGTTCATCATCTGAAATCCATCTATCATGAACTCCATCAAAGCCATGTTCGGGCTGATAAACAACAGATAACTGATTGTTCATATCATCATCAACATTCCCCTCGTTCCGGCCCATGTAGTTAAATTTTGAGGGATATTCAGATCCAAAATAATGAGATTAGAATAAAGAAATTTCCTCTTTCAAATAAGCTTCAGCAATTGAGCCTCCAACTGATGCTTTGTTACATACATTTTTCTTCAATTTCTACATGGATCTCTCAAATGGGTACATCCATCGAAACTGAACCAGACCTTGACATTTTGCTTCATGTGGAAAATGTAATATCAAATTATCCATTGAGTCAATGAAAGCCGGCAAAATGATTTTTTTTCCAGTTTCAATATAATTACAACAAAAGATTCTTCTAGTTCTCTTAGTGCATTGTAGTATGTTGTCGCCACACACATGTCTCAGAAAAAATATGATATATCTGTTATCGAATCCCAAATATTAGAATTCAACAAACCTCTTAATCCAATAGGAATATGTATCTCCATTATAACATTACAATCATGACTTTTTAATCCGGTAATATGACCATTTTAAACACATCTTTCAAAGTTAGAAGCATATCCATCTGAAAGTCTCAAATCTGAAATCCACTGGCAAAATAATAAGTGACTCTCTTTGGTTAGTGTATAAGCTGCTTTTGGATTCATTAATCTCTGTTATCTGAAATTTTCAAACAATTCAAGTTCTGGTCGCCTGCAAATTTGGGAAAAATCTAATCGTTCCTTTACATTATCTTTGGTTTTACTCGGTTTATCCAAAACTGTATGAAATAAATTATCAAAACAGTACTTCTCAATATACATGACATCCAACATGTGTCGGACCAAAAAATCATGCCACTATGGCAGATTCCAAAAAATGCCTTGTTTTTTTCCAGTTGTGTTCTTTCCCAAAGACATGAATTTTCAGTTGGTTTATTTTCAGTCCAAAAGTGATAGAAGGTAATGAAAATACAACTAATTGTAACTCTTTACCTGAGATCATTTTTGGAGGTTCATCTCTTTCAATTCTACCTTTTCTGAAATGAGATTTATTCCTCAGAAAAGGATGATCGATTGGAAGAAATCTGCGATGATAGTCAAAATAGAATGGTTTTTTCCATTCACGGGAATAAATGATATGTTGTCTCCCATACAGTAAGAAAATGATTTTGGACCATGTGTGCTCCAGCTAGATAACATGCAATATTCCGGGAATTCACTAATTTTCCACATCAAAGCACCTTTCATTACAAAATTCTGTTTCGTAGCAGCATCATATGTACCAACACCATGACTCAACAATGAATTTAACTCATCAATCAATGGTTTCAAATAAACATCTATATTCTTTTTTGGATGTTCTGGGATTAATAAAGTCAGAAAGATATAAGGCTCTTTCATTAACATCCATGGAGGTAAATCGTATGGAGTTATAAAGACAGGCCAATGGGAATACTGACTACCAAAAGATTTAAATGGACAAAAACCATCAGTAGAAAGACCCAACCACACGTTCTAGGATTCTAAAGCAAAAGACAGATTCACTTGATCAAAATATTTCCATGAATCACCATCAGATGAATGAATCGAACTTTTACCATTTGAAATATTGGTTTTGTTCCATGACATCATTGTCGTTGTGTTTTGAGACATAAATAAACATTGCAACCTGGGTGTAAGTGGGAAATATCTCAACTATTTTACAGGAATCAATCCAGACTTCCCTAATTGAGCTTCTTTATACCTCAATTTTCCACATGTGGGACAACTATCCAATGACTAATTTTCACTAGAATATAAGATGAAATCATTTGAACATGCATGGATATTCAATATTTAAGGCCCAGATTATGAACCAATCTCTTTCTCTCATAATAATTAGCAGAAATCACATTTCTTTTAGGTAATAGTGCTTTAACCAAAGAAAATATTTGATCAAAATAGTTAGTTGACATTACATTATCTGATTTAATGTCTATAAATTTTGCAACTGCTTCTAATTTTCTTATCTTGAAACCAGGAAATAATGCATCCTTAGCAGACCTGAACAACTCACCAAATTCAGATGGTGCCAACTCGAGAGGTAAATCAAAATCATCCTCGATTTTAGTTTGTTGAACAGATGACCCTATAACATCATATACTAAATTCTGAAACTTTGATGTATCTAGAATCAAATTATTAGTATCTTCTCTGGAACTGCGTTCACATTGTTGATACCAAATAATAAAATCTGATTGAAAACCATAACGCAAGAGATGTTACCCAATGATGTCAAATGTCTCAAACGTTCTTAGAGAACATTTTTTATAAGGACACTTAATTTTCCCTTCTGAAACAAATTCTAGGTTTTATGATGAAAATGATAAGAAATATTCAACACCATCAACATATACAGGATTTAAACTAGATGTGTTTGGTTTTATGTGGTGATTTATCCAAGCACTATCATATAATAATGATTGATGTCGACTTCCTTGTTCCATATTCATATATATGTTTCTGCAAAATTTAAAACCATTACTGTTGTTAAATAATTTGATATAAGAAAAACAATATCCAAAAAAGATAAGATACATAATTACAGTTATTTCATAGTAATTACCAATAATTATAAGCGACACAATTAGTTTGTAATCATCCCCACTAATTATTATTAATTTAGAAATACTTAACAATACTTGGAAAAATGAAATATGCTTGAATAATGAAATAAAATTTTGTAATCATCATTGTGGAGATTATATTACTAATTATTCTTATTTGTTTCCAGTGGATTGGTGATAGCTCTTCTGCCTGACGACTCATCTCCTTGCACGGAGATGAGTCGTCAGGGAAAAGAGCCTCTTTTTTCCGATGACTCATCTCTTTCTAACTTTCTCCCGAATGAAATCAGTATGAAAAACTTTCTCTGACATAAATTAGAGCACGTTTTTCATACTAATTTCAATGGGAGAAAGTAGCAAAGATATGAGATGTTGAGCAAAAGGAAGCTTCCAATCTGCTGGAAATTATGCCAATTTATAACCATGTAATCAAATTTATTTAAATTTTGATTAATTATTAATAATTATTAATAATTATGACTAATTATTACAAATCTCAATATTTTCATCAGATTTTTCTCTATTCTTAACATTTTCAAATGTTAAAAGGTCGTTAATTTTCAGGTCATTCCCAATAAAAAGATTGCGTCAGCCATGTCCAATGTAAAATCTATAATTGTCATTATATGGTTTATCACCTCGCAAGTAGTGTTGCAATATGACGACACAAGTACTGCCTTTCTCGTCTTTAAGAATCATCTCACATGACCCTTTACTTTGATCATTCTTCCTTGAAAAATTAAGAGAACTTCAGTATCTTTCCCTTAAATTTTCAAGAAAGAATGGTCTATGTAAAAAGTCATGAGATTTGATTCTTATAGATGAGAAAGACATGACTTGGGTTGTCCTATTGCAACGCTACTTGCGAGGTGATCACCAAAGAAAGGAAAATTATAGAGTTTACATTGGACACGATTGATGAAAACTTTTTATTGGGCATGACCTGAATATTGGCGACCTTTTAATATTTAAAAATGTTAAGAATAGAGCCAAACATGTTGGAAATATTGATAATTGTAATATTTTATAATTTTAATAATATTAATAATTTTTTATAAATATTAATAATATAATTATAAAATAATTATATTATTAGTATTATTTAATTATTAATATTAGAGTAATACAATATTTTAAATTCTGTTACTATTTATGTTACTAATTATATTACAAATTATGTTACTAATTAGTAATACGAAGATATGCATATAGATCAGGTGGTTAATCAACCATTGAATAGAAAAACAGACATGATTGACCGCTCATCTACCTCAATTTTCTTTTCATTTGTGTGTTGAGGATTGACAGGAAACTTCTTCCTCCACATGTAATATTTGCTTTTACTGTCAAAATTATAAACCTCCTCACCTCTATACTGGTGAGGAGGTTGATAATTTTGACAGTAAAAGAAAATATTACATGTGGAGGCAGAAGTTTCCTGTCAAGCCTCAACACACAAATGAAAAGAAAATTGAGGTAGATGAGCAGTCAATCAGAGTTACTAATTATCCTAATTATAGTTTCTTGTATCCTAATTGTAGTTGCTTGTATCCAAATTGCAGTTGCTTGTATCCTAATTGTAGTTTCTTGTATCCTAATTTTAGTTGCCTGTATCCTAATTGTAGTTTCTTGTATTCTAATTGTAGTTTCTTGTTTCCTAATTTTAGTTTCTTGTTTCTTAGTTGTAGTTGCTTGTTTCCTAATTGTAGTTTCTTGTTTCTTAATTTTAGTTTCTTGTTTCTTAATTTTAGTTTCTTATTTTCTAATTGTAGTTTCTTGTTTCCTAATTGTAGTTATTTGTTTCCTAATTGTAGTTACTTGTTTCCTAATTGTGGTTGCTTGTTTCCTAATTTCCTAATTGTAGTTGCTTGTTTCCTAATTTCCTAATTGTAGTTGTTTGTTTCCTAATTGTAGTTGTTTGTTTCCTAATTGTAGTTTCTTGTTTCCTAATTTCCTAATTATAGTTTCTTGTTTCATAATTATTTTAATTATTTCCTAATTATATTAATTGTTTCCTAATTATTTTAATAATTTCCTATTTATTTTAATTATTTCCCAATTATGTTAATTGTTTCCTAATTATTTTAATTGTTTCCTAATTATTTTATTTGTTTCCTAATTATTATAATTGTATCCTAATTATTTTAATTGTTTCCTAATTATTTTAATTGTTTCCAAATTATTTTAATTGTTTCCTAATTATTTTAATTGTTTCCTAATTATTTTAATTGTTTCATAATTATTTTAATTGTTTCCTAATTATTTTAATTGTTTCCTAGTTATTTTAATTTTTTCCTAATTATTTCAATTATTTCCTAATTATATTAGTTGTTTCCTAATTATTTTAATTGTTTTTAATTTCTTAATTGTTTCTAATTTCATAATTATTTCTAATTTCCTAATTTTTTCTAATTTCCTAATTTTTTCTAATTTCCTAATTATTTGTAATTTCCTAATTATTTCTATTTTCCTAATTATTTCTAATTTCCTAATTATTTATATTGATAGTTGTTTTAATTATTTATAATTATTTCTAATTAATTAAATCTAATTATTTCCTAATTATTTGATAATTATTTTAATGAAATATAATTATTTATTATTTATTTGATAATTATATTAATTATTTCTAATTAATTTGATAAATATTTCTAATTAAATATAACTATTTCTAATTAAATATAATTATTACCTATTTCTGATTGTTTCTAATTAAATTTAATTATTTCTAATTATTACCAAAACATCCCCTGGGAATGTCGAACCAAGAGTGCAGCAGGGCCCGTTGTCGTATAACAGGTTACCCCGAGTCAAGTTCGAAAAACCATGTCAGAGTTTTCACTCCTAGGTACATCTGTGCCAGAGTCGCCTCTACTTGTTTGTATCCAGAAAAGGATTATTTGGTTCAACCACTTAATCTAATTATACTATATAACTACTAAACATTATATTAAAAAAATTAAAATTAACAATTAAAAATAATATTAACAATTAAAAATAATTAAAAAAATTTAAAAAATATAAATACCTTCGATATTTTGAAGCAATTAACGCCTTCTAACTCCTTGTATCCTCTTCTCGTAAGAAAAAATTAAACCAAAAGAAATTTTCTACTTAGAACTGGAAGTTAAAGAGAGAAAGAAAGAGAGATCTGAATGATTTGGAAGAAAATGGGTGGGGGTATATATAGGTTAGATTATTTACGATGGTCTTATTTGTGACGGGATACCGTTGCGAATAACTAGTATTTACGAGTGGATCCCATCACAAAAAACATTCTCCTGCATTCATTACGGGTGGTGGTTAAAAGTGTTTTTGCGATGGTCCCATCGCAAATAGTTTCCTGCCGACATACGATTAGCGATGATAGGATATCACCATCGCAAAATCTTATTTACTACTGCCGGTATTAGCGACAGTCCCCATCGCAAATAACACCTGCCGACAAATTTTTTGCGACGAGACAATTTACCCATCGTAAATAGTATTTACCGCCGCCAGGTAGTTGCGACGGGTAAAAGGCGACCGTCGCAAATAGGCTTCCCGCGTTTTGGCGCGCAAACTGTGCCATATTTATTGCATCAGGTCCTATATTCCTATCACAAATAACTGACTATTTGTGACAGGAATATATTCCCGTCGCAAATATGCTTTTCATCGGATTTTTTGTGACGGGATTGATTCCCTTTGCAGATAACCCGTCACAATAATCGGTTTTCCCGTAGTGTATGATTTATTTTAATTTGTCCTAATAAAGTATCAATTTTGAATGTTTACAACTGTACGCACTGATTTTCTCAAAAAAAATTAACAACTCGTATTTTTCTAACATAGTCTTGCCTATCTCACCTGTAATCCTATTCACTCTCTCAAAAAATATATTTTATGAGGTGTGTATGTTGTACTATATTTGTTCTTGATTCAATATTTAAAAATATAAGATCCAAAATCACTTCTACCTAACAACATACCATTATAATTCCTTAGCTTCTTGATGTGATTAACAATTTTTCTTTCAAAATATCATATAATGGTATTAAACATTCCACCACTTGTGATTTATGATTTATAAATAGAACAGAATTCATCATTGTATATTCTCTTATCTCATAAATAAAATTATGCAAACTATATGTTAGGGTTGAATTGTATTTTATAAAATAAACTCATTTTTTCATCCACATTTAATTTAATACAATTAGAAGTAAGATCTTTTTCTTAATCCCAAAATTAGCGTAACAATAATATAAACATTATGAAAATTTAAAATATATAAATTTTAATAATTTTTTATAAATAAATGAAAAATAAAAAATAAAACAAAACAATTTTTTTAGAAAATATCGAACAAAGTAAGGATTACATTCATAAAAAGTTTAAAGGATATTGTTAACAAACATACAGTTTGAATCCAAAGTAAAAGTAGGATTTATAAACTGGTCCAAGTTATCCCCATTCTAAATATTAGAACATCTTCTGTTATAAACCCATAATATGATATCCTTTTCTTTCTATCATTAGAAGCCCTTGAATTTAACCTATCTGAAAAAATCTCAATCTTCAACCACATAACTCTATATATCAACCTTCTTGGTTACCTCTTTGATTCTACATATTAGAGGCTTCATGATCTCCATGATTAAAACAAGATCTTTCTTCCACATAGAATACATTAATCACTCAGGATCACAAATAAAGAAAAATATTGGAAAATGTTAAATATATTTATACAAAAACTATCACATGCTAAAAACTATTAGAAATGAAATCCAGAAAGAACATATTACACTAATGAAAATCACACTTAAGAACAAACAGTTTCACAAAATCAAAATGACCAATTGAATCTTTTTATTTTTAATTTCTGAAGTACATACTTTTGATATTCAAAGTGATAATCATTTTTTTTTTGAAAATAGTCTAATAGACTTATTCCACATTCATTGGGTTCAATTATAAAAGTATCTGATTATTCCTCATCATCAGAAAATAAACTCAGTGAAACTCGTCCTCATCTGATGAAGCCAATAATACACCTTTACAGTGCCTATACATCTAATGGATTTAATTCGGTATGAAAAATGACATTCTTATGATTATCAAATAGATCAACTTAAACAAAAATCAATTGGAATAAATGTTAGTATATTTTCATCCAATACAACAAAAGTAACAAAAACAAAAACATCAAGTTATATAATGATACAACATGAATATAATGTAATTTACAAAAATAAAGATAAAGTGAGTCGATGATGATACAATCTCCCCATTTTTGAAAACCACAAACACAAATTAAAAATTAATATTTGTGGAATTTAAAATGAAACACCCTCTAACGTTTTATGTTATTATGAACATAGTTTCTCCATTATTATAAAAATATTCAATAAAAACTTATTACTTCAATGCAAAGTAAATATCCTATTTTACAAAATACAATGTTTTATTAAATTAAAATATTGGATATAAATATACCTTTTTTTGAAATAAAAAATATATGTGATATTTCTCTAAAATTACCATTGTTTTTTAAAATAAAAAAATTAGTTTTTTTTTGAAATTGGGAGATATGAAAATAAGTTCTTAGTTTAAAAAATTATGTTATCCCTTGAATGTAAATTCCATTTTTTATTAAAAAACAACTTTTTAAAAAATGTGTGATCTTTGAGTAACTTCTCTCCTTTATGATTTAGACATGATCTCATGATATAAGATATAAATTCCATTATATCCTATTATAAAATCATTCACATATTATAATATTATTTAGAAACAAATATATTCATGCATTGGAAAATAAAATTAAAACATAAAAACCAATAATTAACATCGTTCATAAAATGAAAAAGAATTTTCTCTTTCTATTTTTATATTCAAATATAAGTATAAATTAAATTGAAAAATATTTATATAAGTATAATTGTCATAAATTTATATTTATTTATTGTTCGAATTTTTTCAAATAATATGTTTCAAATTTTTGATCTTGTTTTTATTTCTCTGCCAACGTCTCCTCCAGATTCTATAATTTTGGATCCTAATATTATATCTTCCGATTAAAATATTCTGTCTAGTTGTTATAAAAAACTACTAATTTTTTTACCTCATTAAGAGATTCCTAATTATTTTCTAGATTCAATCATAAATAAATAACAAATTATTCTAGCTCCTCTAATCTATTTAAAAAACTGGAGTGACAGATGTAAGTCACAAGGGGGGATTCTGTGTGGGGTCATGGGAATTGGGTATACAAGTCGTGAATTAGGAATATGTGCTACCGAGCCTAAAACTTACATATTGGCATTGTTCCATTGATCTTTTGATCCATGTAAGGGTTCCCTATAAATGTAATTAAAAATTTTTTATCTATAAATAAAATAAAAATTTAAGTCATTTATGACATTCCATGAAAATTATTTAACTTATTAATCAAATTATATCAATGAAATGAACTTGATATTGAATCTCCACATGATGAAATTATTTCCATGGTATTTGTATCAGCTTAAATAACATCATAATGATGATAAGAAATTGAAGATTATTTTTAAGGTTCTTCCATCACATTCTCCTTCCCCCTTTTGATGAATTATATATTTCTCTTGATAGGTTATTCTTAAATAAAATTTTATTGTATAGTGATGAAGGGTATAATATCTCTCATAACCTGAGAATATTTCACCATATGATAATAAAATTTCTTCATATTCTCATCAGTTAACTTTCGATGATCATCTTCTTTCAACGACAAAGATTTACCTTTTTCAAGAAAAAATAAGGAATTCTAATAACTCTTTATGATTTATTCTTTCTAATTTATTCAACAATTTTTATCCATGATTTACTCTCAATTTATACCACCTTTTGAAATTCATCATTTAATTAAAAATTTTAATGTAAAGCTTTATTTATATGTCCTTCATCTACTTTCTTTATTTTTGAAAATACTTGGTATTATAAGATACTTCCAAATATTTCCTCTTCTAATTTGATGTCTTTATTCCATTATCACCATTAGATTTATTTTTCATGGATTTTTCATCATCTGATGAACTTGTATCTGATTAATTTTCAAGAAAAGTTGTCTTATTAAACTAATACGTCAATTTCATCTGAGGTATTATTTACACATTCATAATATTTTCCTTAAATACCTATGAATTCACTTCAATATTTAATCCTTTAACTTCTAATAGTTTAAAAAGTTTCCTTTTCTAAATCTCATAGTATAACAGAATCAAAAAATTTACAACCCCAATACAGATAACCTCTATATATCTCTACATAATCTTTAAAAAATTATGATTCCTCAAATTTACATGAATTTATTAAAGATAAACTTCTTGAATCTTCACTATATCTTTATATCCTTTCCACAGTAACAAAAAATATAAAATCCATTGATATAAAATTATTAATTCTATTGATAGACGATTCACATTATTAAATTTTTCCATAATAAGAAACAACATTTCCTCTTCTCCATCCTTAGAAAATGTGTTAAATACTTCTGGTAGTTTGAGAGATACAAAGAGTTGTTATCCTTTTAATATATTGTCCAACAATTATTCAAACCATTCAAAATAAAAACATAATGGATTATCTAAATGAGTAAATGAAAATTTTTCTAACCCTCTACTTTTATTAAACTATTAATTCTATAAAACTATCATATAAAATAAATACATAATGAATCATAATCATCCATCTATAAACAATTATCTATCAATATTAAAACATAATTAGTACCTCTAGTTGAAATTCAAGCTTTAAATATGAATATCTATAAATAAGCATATCATGAACGATTTCTCTTGAAGAAATATCCCTAAAATATGACATTTCAAAAACAAAAAATAGAGATAACTAAATTCCCAAAAATCACTGACAATATCTTAACAATGAATATTTCTAAATAGTCTTCGGTCTAAAAAACTTTATATAGGCATCAAATTTGACTGAGGAATGAATTTATTATCCATGATCATACTTTCTGAAATTTTTCTTGCCAAAACATATATGATAATTAAATCTCAAAGAGAACTGAATGTCAAATTTCTTAAAATTTTTAATTTATTAAAATTTACTTTTTAAACATAAACTATTATCTTTTGATAAAATGAAAAATTAATAAATTTTAAATATTTTAAATTCCTCACAAAATAAAAATAACAATTATTTTAATAAATCGTAGTGTTAAAATATACTACTTTTTTGAAGTTATATACATATGAATATACTTGATATTCTTATTTTGGATATGGTTCTTTAATGATTTTTTGATTAAGAACATATAAAATCAATGAAAACCTAAAAATAAACTATTTGAAATGTTAGAAAAAATTTTTTATATAATTTGAAAAAAACATAAAGAGAATAGTTACCAAGTATAAGATATTGAAATTTAGTTTCTGATATGTAACTACATAATATTATTATAAATTAATTCTTCAGATGATATACCATCTTTTCTGTAGAACTATTATAAAAAATACACTTGACACCCACATTTATCTTTGATCATCAAGTATGATAAGTTCCTTAGATAAAATATCTATGTGAGTTCTGAGAGATTGATAAATATTCAATGAAAAATGTTTATTCTAATGTATCCTATATATAATTTAGTGTACAAGGGATATTTATTAGATATAAAATAATTTGAATGATATGTTTGAAAATTTCTAATTGATTCATTTCTATGCCTAATAGAAATTATTTTAGAGCTATGTTTTTTATTCAACTTTACAAAATACTTTTTTCCATTGTAAAGTTATTCAAAAAAAATCTAAAATTTCTCCCTCGGACATTATATTAAGACACTAATTAATAAGTTACATATAACTAACATAATTTTATTTAGATACCTAATTTCGATATTTCACAAAAAAACATTTCCTTTATACTCAGAATTTGGGTTTTGTATTTTACTATTATATTTTATAACCATAAATTCAGTTTATTATTTTCAATTTTAACTTTATCTAAAATCATTGATGTCTTATAAATATTATCCCTTTTCTCATTTATTTCTACCATAATTTTCTTATCACTTTTATAAATATTCTAATACATTTCTTCAGATTACAAGTATATATTTTGAACCCATCTTAAGTAATTGGTTTTTCTTACTAATTATTATAAAAATATTAGCCATATGAAAAGAATGAAAAATTTGGATATAATTAAATTTATCCAAATGTGTTAGAATGCAAATTTAACATTAAGAAAAAAATTCTTTTCGAGCTATATCAGAATAAATAAAGAAAATGTTTCTTAAACTACCATTTTTGTATCAGTGTTATTATTAGAATAGAATAGATCATTAAGATCACTCCATGTATTATTATTTTCATTGAATGATTTCTTATGCCTATTATTATGTTATTCATATCTATTATCCTTTTTTAACATCAAGTAATCTCATATTATATTTATTGTTTTTCTATATATATAAAAAATCATCTTAGATGTATCTTTCCTTTCCTAAATGTCCTTATTATCTTTTTTATTCTTTTGATAATTTATTTTGTAATAATTCCTTATAAATATTTTCATTCTAATAATTTTTAGACCACAATAACTGTGATTTAAAAAACTATCAAAATTTCTTATAAAATTTTTCATAGTTTCATTCTATTTAATAATTGTTTCATTAATCATAATTTTATATATTTTGATTATAATTATACTACATGATTATTATTTATCCTTTTCAGTATCTCATTTAATTTAATCACACACTAAATAAGATTTCATGTAAGATTATCCAGAATACATTTTATATCATAAATTTTATTTATTTTTAATATCCATTCTATTGGTAATATCTTTATAAACATCTTATCAAATTGATCTTCTGATATTTGTTTTTTCACCAAGGTATTGTAAATTTTTTTCAATCATTAACGACCATTGATTAATTTGAGAAATTCTCTCTTTAGGAATAAAATAAAACATTTAATATTATGATATAATCATATATCATTTAGTCTCCGAAATATTTAAATCTCATAAGTGTGTATCCTCAAGATTTTTCTAAACCCCACATATTTTTTTAGATGAAGAACACTGACGGAATATATTCTTTTTGATTGAATAAAATAATTTATTATAAATTGAAAATACACCTTAAACCCATTTCATTAATCTCACATAAAAGTAATGAATTATTTCCCTATAATCTTATAACTTCTGGTAAGTATTAGAACATTATAGACACATTTATTAATAAAATAATTTTACATGTGATGAAAAAAGTATTCATAGTAATTTCCATAATAAATAATAGGAATTCTTGGATTGAAATAATATTTACATCCCATGTGCATAACACATTCCGCATTAGTTAAATAAGTTATTTTCTCCACATAATAGTTACTGTATGAAAACTGAGATTTGAATTCCCTTATGATAATGAAAATTCCATGAATAAGATTTGGTATAGTCACACATTTATAGAATTTCTATGACACTAAATAAGATCATACAAATACAAGTAGGTAAAATATAAGGGGGGAGGGGTAAATTTTAGTTTTTAAATTAACTAATATTTTTTGGAAAACTAAATTTTAATACTATAATAAAAAAGAACATTTGATCAAACCATAAGTAATAGTAATTAAAATATAAATTCAATATAAATTTAAACTATAAGGATCTTAAAAACTTCCAAAAAAATAATGGGAAGTGAAAATAAATAGAAACAAAAAATTTAAAAAATGATCAAAATATGGATTGTCATAATAAAACTCAAAAAAGTATATTATTAAAAAATTAACACTTTTAATCCAAAGTGAAATCTTATTTATAAACTAATATAAGTTTTCCCCATTCTAAATACCAGAACAACCTCGATTATAAACTCATCATATACCATCTATGTCTTCATAACTCTGAAATTACTCATCTTTAACATATATAAAGGTATATTTGTTTTCTTTAGCTAGAATGAATCGATCATCCGGATTAGTAAATAGTTTGATTCCACACATGAGAAGATTAATAATCTCTAAGACCATAATAAAAACTATATTTATCATTGAATCCCTCAATCACTCAGTACAAAAATAATAATATAATAATAAAATAATATAGTTATTTTCCACGGAGAAATTTACATGATGGTATATCTTAAAAAAAAATTAACACTTCCACAAAGTGCTCTAAAGAATTAATAGTTACAAAACATTAATATTATTTGATGAAGATATTTCTATAAAATTAAAAATGGATATAATATAAATAATAAAAAACATCCATATTTGTAGAAAATAATATGATGAATATATTCTTCATTCATTAGGATTAATTAGAAAAAAATTATAATCTTCTTAATAGCCATTTAATTAACATAGAAAAGGTCCTCATCTTCCAATAATGTCAATTATAAACTATTATAGTTTTTTTATATCCATTAGATTATATTTTAAAAAAATTATTTATCAGGGCTCTCATTCATTTTAGTTTAAAATGAAATCCTAAAGAACTAATGTTACATGATTTTCATCCTATAAAATGAAAATCCTAATATAAAAAACAAAGTTAAATAATGCTACAAAAAGAGTTTAATGGGATTTTAAAATATATAAATAAATTGAGTTTATGACTCAGTACAACCATCAATAAATGTGTTGAAGTAAAGATATTCAGTTGTGGATTTATGTCTCCTGGTTTTACAAAACTCTGATATAATCCACTCAAGTTATCTAGTTGATTATATCTCCACTATTTTATACATTCCAAAGACCATATTACCCTTATGAAAAGTTTTAAAAATAATATATCTTACTCTAATTACAGGGTTAGATCTCTTAAAATATGCTCTATTAAAAAATTTATCATATTCTTTTTGGTGGAGAAATCCAATTCATTTATTCTAAATTGTATCATCATATTTGAACTTATATTAAAGGAATTTCTAAGATCTAGAATATTAAATTCATTACCAATAGTTCATCCACTTAATTTGAGGAATTTTATATCTTTAATTATTTTTCATAAGGTATGTGTTTTTTATAAAAATAATTCATTTAGATTAATTTAATATTTTACTCACAGATAGATGATTATTTACAAGACTATCAGTAAATAAAACCTCATTCGAGTTCAAATTGTGTGGCTTAATTTTAGCAAATAAAATTACATTAATCATTAAATAGATCTAATTTCCCAAGATATCCACTCCAACATCATGATATATATTGTTTTAAAGACTTTGGAATATACTTTTAGTGTGGTGAACAACCATCGTCAATTATCCATGTCTTTACCTTCTTTTTAGCTAAGATAGAAACATCATAATCGATATACTTTTTGGATTTTTATTTATATTGAGTCTTATTAACATTAGAAATGATTTTTTGTTGACCTAAGATCTCAGTGATATAATCTTATATATAGTTATCTTACTAGACATAAATTAAATTGATCTCCTCAAGCCCATAAAACCCATTTTGGGAAGGTACTATACGTGACTTTCTATTATGCTTCTACATAACCAAATATTTATAACATCATTTTATGGAGAAATACCCCTAAATAACGGTCTTAGTTTTATCCACAAGATAGATATATTATACAAGTAATAATATTATGTATGCCTATAAGTTCCACAATATAAACATTATACCATGAAACTCATTCTTCTATCAGATCACTGAGTTTGTCTTTGAAAATCTGTATGATGTGTTAGTGCAACATCAATATTCTTCTTCATATTTATAGAGGAACCATTATTATTTTTACAATTATCTAGTCCTTAGATATAATACTCATATTCTAATGTTTTTTATCAACATAGGTTTTAATGGATTGAAATTGTAGTCCTTCACTTTTAACAGAAATAAATTTAACATTTTTATAGATAATAGTGATAATTTTACCTGATTTGGTGCCAAATATTTCTCAATACCTTGTGATGACTCAAAATTCACACTAATAGATTTATCGAAATAAATCATTATCTTTTTAATTGTATTATTATCCTTAAGAGATGTGCCAAAGTCTCAGGTGGGAGGTGATGCACCCCGCCTAAAGAGAGATTTGGTTGATTTCAAGCAGACTGAGCAGGAGCCGCTGGATATAGGGAAGGCCGAGGGGACTCGCGGTGATGAATTCTTGACCAACAGAGCTGCTCCACCACATCCGGAGGCAGCTCCTGAACATGAGGGAATGCCTTTGGAGGCTGCGGAGGAAAGTAGTTGTGACAAAGTTATTGACTCATCAAAACAAGGCACTCCATTTGGCTGTGAACTAACTCAGAATGACTAAAAGCATGGTACTCCAGCCGAGCTGGTTGGTCACTAGATCACAGGACAATGATAGACTCATGAGGCCATCCAAACCTGTAACCGATTTGATGGCCTTGTAATTGAAGGGCCGACTCAAGACCAGGATAATGACATGGATGATCAGACAATATGTGGGACAGAGTACGATGAGGAATACCCTTGCTATTATTCTGAGGACAATGCGGGACAGAAGCATAGTAAATTCCTGTACAATGTAAGGAAGATGAACGGACAAAAATCTAACCGGGATTAAAGAAGTTTCATCTTGACTAAAGAGAATAAAAGCGAATGGCACAAGGATTACTCATTCCTGCCAAAACCAATGGAGACCAGGTTAGGTAAAAAAATTAAATCCAAAGAGTTGGAGTTCATGCCTGATTCTCGCCCAAATTTACCCAAGAGAAGAAGGTAAGACGGTCCTTGTAGTTTAGCTTGGGATATCGAATCCTCAGAGACCTAAGAAGAAACCTATAGACACATACATTCTATGGACTGTTTTTGGCTATGAAGTGGCCAACATGGGTTGATTTTATATGGTTTTAAAGTATAAATAATAGATTTAAGTGAATTTAATTTAAAATAATGAGTTGATCTGAGGTTATCGCTCGGGGTGGACTGGACGTATTTTCTTTTTAATGATTTCAATTTCTTAAATTTGAGATGGGTTCATTTAAGGAGATAAAACAACATCATCACTTACTGGTTTAATTCCTACACCCTTTAATACTAATCACCTATACACTTGAAGGATCAAAGTTTTGAGCACTTCAAGGTAAAGGTTCGTATTAGCACTTGAAGTGTGTGGCCTTAAATTAAACAAGGACGATGGAGTTTAAAAATCATCAAATAAAAATCTCAATTAAAGAAGTGATTATACATTAATGAGGTGATAAATAACATCCAATCTATCCCCTTGCTACTCCCATGGATCAACCCATATGTGGGTTAGCTATCCATTGATTCTATGGTTTCAATGTAAGCGGAAAGTAGACTCATGAGGGAGGAAATGGAGAAGTAAAAAAAACGCAATAAAATAACAATCACTCCACTATTGTGTGATAATCTCACAAGGTTTGGTATGAACAAGTTCACACCTTGAACCAACGGTATCAAATTGATAAGGATAAGAATAGAATAATAAAAGAAGAAGAACTTTTATTAAGAAACAAGGATGAATTAAAACAACTTACATGTGAAGGAAGAACATTACAAAGAGAAATTGGCAGCACAATATTAAGATGAAAACAAGCTCAAAGATTCTTCAATCCTCCAACAAAACTGCCTTAAATATGAATTTTTGAGACCTTGGGTCTAGAATCCAATATTCCAAGTATCCTCAATTAATTTTGGTAGTCCATAGGTGGGTGGAAAGTAAGGGAGAGGTGATTTTTCCACCCTTGACCCGAGGCGGCAGCCAGATTTCCATCACCGAACAGACATGTCTAGAAAACCTTCTAGATGGCTGAATCAGAGTGGGCCATAAAATACGGAAATGGAACTCTGGATATCTTATAACCAACTGTAAATTGTGGGACCATTTGGAGGTGTGGAATCCGAGATATGATAAAATTATTGGGTTGTGTTTCTAGGCCGCAGAATCTGGCCCAGAATTGTATATCTAAATTGGTCCGCCTTAATGACCACCATAGAGGCCTAATTAGCATTGAATCATGCAAGATTATTTGTTCCTATACATGGCTTCAAGAATCCCACAAAATTTAGGATCCATTGGGCCTGTATGTTCGGCCCAACAGTCTCATAAGAGGGCTGATTTCCAATCTGCCTTCTCTAAGAATTGTTTCCATTCATCTCCAAATATCTCCATCATTGTTTATGAATCATCCATTGATCACTGAATGAAAAATGTTCACATTTAAGTGTAGATATAGTTCCCAAAATATCAAATGAAAATATTTATAATTACATTCCTTAGAATCAGATGACTCATTAGGCCTAAATTGGTGTATATTAGACATTAAGTGCACAAATGATGAGAATGGATGTTAAAAATGAAAATACACTAACTCAGGCCCATAATATCAAAAATGAACATTTAATACCATTAAAATGTAATTAAAATATATTTTTTTATTCGATAATCACCCCCCCAACTTGAGATTTTCTAGTCCCGAGAAAATAATTCAAGGATTTTATTTGAATTCTTTTCTTCAAACACATTATAACAAACAGTGCTCACAATGTAAACTGCAGACAAATATATTTTTATAAGCTATCAAGATAATATAAAAAAATATGAATTTAAAAGCATATCCCAATCCTAATCCCATTCCTTTGATCAAATCCATCATCATACTTTATCCAACTCAATTAGTTGTAATGATGTGTAGTGAATCACAATAGATATGGGGGTTCATTTTCATTCAAGGGGGAAATCATGGAAGCGCTAGGTGGAATCACATTTAATGCTAATCTGATTATTCTTAATTTCTATTTTTTTGGATTTATTTTTGCAATGTTTCTATAGTAATTGAGATTGCAGTTAATCAAATTAACCCATGTAGCAAGACTTTGCTGATTACTCCCAGACTCAACGGCCTTAGGGCACCAAGTGAAGCCCACATACTCGGGAATTGTCTCGAGTTAACTTAATCAAATACAAATTCATATTACCATAAACAGAGATAGATTGAAAAACTCAGGGCTAGACAACTCTGGAGTCACGATTCCCAAGTGCCGAAAGCCTCTCATTTTATCAATCCATTTCTCTTCACGGAACTTTTTTTTGAATACTCATATTACTCATAAAAATAAAACCAGCCTATGATATTTATTATGGGACCCCAAAAATTCAAATTAGCACCCCACAGTCTAGAGAACGTGCATTGTTGAATTTTGATTTAATGGATGAAAATAAAAATGATGAAATTTTCATTGGATAACCAAACTTCCAAAGTCAATGCTTTTAAACATAATCATGAATTAAATTAAGAGTCACGGAAATAAAATTTATTTGATATGTAGTTTTAATGTGATAAAAGATGTTATTATATTAATGATAAAGGAATTTTACTTCTTTTTTATCATTGTTTTCTTTAAACAAACATTTTGTTTCCACACCCCCGAACATAGAATGAAACTGTCCCTAGTTTCATAAAAATAAAATTTTGAATGGGGTAGAGGAATAAAAGGGGAGTTCAATAAGGAAATTGAAATATGAGGACCATGGAATGAAGTCACCTGGTGGTTGAAGTTTGAAGTTCTTGTCGCTCGAATTTAGTCCTTTGATATCCATGTCACTTGCAAAGTTCCCTAGTGGAAAAAGGGAAAAAACAAAACAAAACAATATATATTTATAAGTAAAATATAAGTATATATATAAAAATTATAGAATAAGTAAGAACATTAAGTCGTAGGTCAGTTGTAAGTGCACGCCCCTGTCTCCCTTCGGTCCCGGGTTCGAGTCCCAGTGGCTTCGCCGGTTGTGACGGGGTTTTCCCCAAGGCCTATGGCGTGTCCCATTTTGTAATTATTATATTATTATTATTTTTTTATTTTTTTATATTAACCTACAAAATTATAAAAATACAACAAAATAAACGGATGATACATTGTCTTCTTTTTAAATTTCTTGTTAAGGTTTTACTCAAGGATCACACCACGTGACACAGATGAATATGGTGCTCCCCTTTCGAACCCATCCATACTCAAAATAGTAGAACAGTTCAAAAGCCTATTTTTCTATTTTTAAATATAAAAAATTATTAATTAATCTTATTTGAAAAATAAAGATGATTCAGAAAGATTAGAAACATAAAAACCACGGGATGCCTCTCGTGAAGCGCTTTGTTTAATGTTGTTAGCCCGACATAGATCCTAAATTTATCAATTTTTTCTGGTTCATAGATTGGCTCAATTAACTCAAACTCCATTTCCTGTTTATTGAATGATTCAATGAATGTTTTTTACCTTTGACCATTGACCTTGAAAATGTGACCACTAGTGGGATCTTGAATCTCTACTGCCCCATGGGGGTATACATGATGCACTATGAAAGGACCTGACCATCTAGGCCTTAACTTTCCCGGGTGTAAATGATGTTTTTTACTATACAAGAGAACAAGTTTTCCCAGTTCAAAATGTTTGACCTTGATATTTCTAGATTGGTAAGCTTGAACTCTAGCTTTATTAATCCTTGAATTTTCATAAGCATCCATCCTTAGTTCCTCCAGTTCATTAAGATATAATTTCCTTTTTGTTCCGGCCAATGAGAGATCATAATCCATTTCCTTAATTGCCCAAAAGGCCTTATGTTCAATATCCACTGGAAAATGGAATTCTTTATCATAAACAAAAATATATGGGGACATTCCTAAAATGGTTTTATATGCGGTTCTATAGGCCCAAAGAGCATCTAAGAGTTTCTCAGACCAATCTTTCCTAGAGGGGTTGACAGTTTTTTCAAGAATTTGCTTAATCTCCTTATTCCCTAACTTAGCTTGAACATTGGTTTGAGGATGGTATGAAGTGGAAACTTTATGAGAAATACCATACTTAGACATGAGTGAAGAGAATGGGTAGTTGCAGAAATGGGTTCCTCGATCACTGATTATAGCCCTAGGAATTCCAAATCGAAAAAAATATGTTATCTTTCAGAAATAGAATAACAACTTGATGATCGTTGGAATTAGTGGGAATGTCCTCAACCCATTTTGAGACATAATCAACAACTAAGAGTATGTAGAGGTACCCCCGAGAGTTTGGGAAGGGACCCATGAAATCAATTCCCCAACAGTCAAAGATTTTAACCACTAAGATGGGAGTGAGTGGCATTTGATTCCTTTTTTTGATGGACCCTACTTGTTGACACCTAGGACAACTTTGACAAAATGTGTAGGAGTCCCTTGAGAGAGTGGGTTAGAAGAGACCACATTGAAGAATCTTAGAAGATTTTTTCTTAGAGGAAAAGTGACCTCCACATGCCTCACTATGACCGAATTTATTGATGGACTCTTGTTCAGATTCTGGAACACACCTCCTAATGACTTTGTCAGGGCAGAACTAATAGAGGTATGGATCATCAAAAACATAGTGTCTAACATCATAAAGGAATTTCCTTCGAGCTTGAGTCCCTAAGAACTTTGGAATGCCTCCTGTAACTAATAAATTGGCTATGTCGGAATACCAAGGGAAGTCACTCACAGAGTATAGGTGTTCATCATGAAATGAATCAGACACAGAAAAGAGATTTGAGTTGTATTTTAATTCCATCATAGAGATGTTATCAGCGACAACATTTTCCACTCCCTTTTTATACTTGATTGTGAGGTCAAATTCTTGTAATAGAAGGACCCACCTAATCAGTCTAGCCTTAGCATCTTTTTTTTGGAAGAGGTATTTTAGTGCAGAATGGTCTATGAACACAGTGATGGGGGATCCTAAGAGGTAGGATCTAAACTTCTCTAGGGAAAAAACAATAGTAAGTAACTCTTTTTCAGTGGTGGTGTAGTTGATTTGGGCATCATTTAAGGATTTTCTTACATAAGCAATGACATAAGGAGTTTTATCACAACGTTGTCCTAACACAGCTCCTACAACAAAGTCACTAGCATCACATATAAGTTTGAAAGGAAGGATCCAATTTAGAGATTTCATAATGGGAAGAGAGGTGAGAGAGAATTTGAGGTTTGAGAATGAACCCTCATAGCTTTCTGTCCAAACAAATGGAGCATCCTTCACTAGGAGAGCACGAAGGGGATGTGATATTGAACTAAAGTCCTTGATGAATCTTCTATAGAAACCAGCATGTCCTAAGAAATACCTTACTTCCTTGACAGTTTTGGGTGATGGAAGGTGACAAATGATGTCAACCTTGGCTTTATCAACTTCAATCCCCTTACCTGAGACCAGATGGCCTAGAACTAGTCCCTCATTAACCATGTAATGGAATTTTTCCCAGTTTAAAACTATATTATTTTCTTCACGTCTTGACAATACTCTCTCTACATTCCTCAGACATCCCTCAAATGTATCCCCAAACACAGAGAAGTCATCCATGAAGACCTCTAGAAAATCCCCTACCATGTCTGAGAAGATTCCCATCATGCACCGCTGGAAGGTTCCAGGGGCATTTCATAACCCGAAGGGAATGCGTTTGAAGGCAAAGGTACCGAAAGGACATGTGAATGTAGTCTTCCCTTGATCATCTAGGGAGACCTCAATTTGATTGTACCCCGAGTACCCATCTAAGAAACAGTAGAAGGCATGGCCTGCCACTCTCTCAAGGACTTGGTCAATGAATGGTAAGGGGAAATGGTCCTTCTTGGTGAATGAGTTTAGTTTCCTATAGTCAATGCAGACCCTCTATCCACTACTCACCCTTTTTGGAAGAATCTCTCCATCCTCATTGGTTATCACTATGATTCTAGCCTTTTTTTGGAACCACTTGGATTGGGCTCACCCATTCACTCTCAGCTATAAGATATTTGATACCAGCTTTCAACAATTTCATAAGTTCTTTCATATCTACCTCCATGAGATTATGATTGAGTCACTGTTGAGGTTGACAACATGGCATTGAATCAGATTCCAGAACAATCCTATGAGTCCCGATAAGTGGGATAATCCTAGTAATATCAGAAAGGGTCCAACCAATGTCTTTCTTGTGCGTCCTAAGGACATCTAGAAGCATACTCTCATGATTGGCTTCAAGAGAAAAAGAAGTGACAATAGGATGTGTTTGATTGTCCCCTAGGAAAGCATACTCGAGTGTAGCAGGAAGTTCCTTCAATTCAAGATCAGGTTGGTTCGGAATTTCAGCAGAAGATTGTGACATTGGATCATGTTCAATTTATTTTTTTAGAGTTTCAGATAGGATTGGTTCCCCACATGTAGAAGTTTCAGCTACTAGATTGGCTTGATCATATTTAGGGATGGAATTTAGAGGGGTCTCCATAAAAGTGCTTTCTTGAAAGGTTTCACTGATTGTTGGACCTAAGACTTCACCATAAGAGCAATTTGAAAATGATTCAAGCCAAGGAGATAAACTTCCTTTATATAAACAAAGGAAATCAATCTCATCCTGACTTAAACATTCATTAAATATTCCTTGATGTTCCATGGATTCATTATCAATTCTTCCTATCATGTTTACTTCATGAATGTCCTCATAATCCCCTATTTGTGAGATTTCATTATAGATGTTCAAGTCTAGACTCATGTTCCCAAAGGTGATGGTCATGTTCCCATTTCGAACTCTGATAACAGAGTTTATTGTTGCAAGAAAAGGACGGACAAGGATGACTGGGGTTTTTTCCTTATTTCCTATGTTTGGATGGTTATCAAGGATAATAATGTCAGCAGGGTAGATGAAGTTTTCGACCTTTACCAGAACATCCTTTAAAATCCCTTTTGGAACCCTAATGCTACGATCAGCAAACTGAAGTGTTACAGATGTGGGTTGGAGCTATTCTAGGCCTAACTGGTAGTACACATCATATGGGATGAGATTGAAACTAGCACCTAGGTCACACAAGGCCTTGACAACTTTGCTTTCTCCTAGTGCAACATTGATGTAAGGGCAACCTGGGTCTTCCAACTTAGGAGGAATGGTCCCTTGAATGGAGGTACTCACATTAGCAGCCAAAATGACTTGGTTTTTATGTGAAAATTTTCTTTTAAAAGTGCACAAGTCCTTAAGGTACATTGAGTAGGTAGGTATGGTTTGGATGGAATCGAGAAGGGGAATCTTCAGCTTGACTTATGAGAAGATTTCCCTCAATGTTTCATTCAGTTCAGGCTTGGGTTTCCCCCTCATGCGTTGAGGAAATTGTGCACGTTGTGGGGTTGTTTGTTGAAGAGTTGTTTCTTTCACATTGTTATCAGTTTCCTCAGTTTGATCTTGTGGTTAATTTAAATTTTCATCCAAGTTTGAATATTTAGGTGGGTTCTGAATTAGTTGTTCAGGATTCTCAATTAATTTCCCACTTCTTAGAATACTCACATCCTTAAGTTGTTCATGAGTTATATGAGCAAAACTTGACTCTCCCCTTGAAGTTGAGGATGGAATCGCCTGAGTAGGAATGGGTTCCATTATAGTTTTGATGGTTTGAAGTTCTTGTTTTAGGGAAGACACTTCTAAGTTAATCCTCTCCATTTGTTTGCATAGTTGTTCTAGTAGGCTTTGTGGAACAGTTTGGGTGGGTTATTGAGTAGGTTGGTTTACCCTAGGGGGATATTTTTGAGGTGGGATGGTTTGTTGAAAATGGACCGGTGGCTGTTGGTATTGGATAGCTTGGGTTTGGAACTGGTTATGGGTTTGGTAGTTCTGATGGGGGTAAGGATTTTGTCCCTGAGGTTGGATAGGTTGTTGGTTATCTTTCCAGCGGAAGCCTAGGTGGTCGTTATACCTAGGATTGAAGTTGTTTTGGTATTGAGGCTTTTGAAAGTTCACCGCATTTACTTCCACTGGGGGTCCTCCTAAAATAACATCCTTGATGGATGGAATGGTTGGGAAGTTGTCTATCTTATGGTCATGTTTGTCACAAATTGTGCAAACAGGGTCAACGGTTTGGATTTCATGGACATTCATAAGGTCTATCTCTTCAACCTTCCTAGAGAGTGCTACGAGTTTAGCCCTAAGTCTTTCCTCTTCTCTAAGTGTATGAATTCTAGTAGTTCTTTGTGTTTTTCAGAATAAGGTGAAGTTCCCCATGTTTGATTTTGTTCAGAAAGGCTTTCTAGATACTCATAATCATCATTTGGGGATTTGTATTTAAAAGTTCCATTACACATCATGTCAATGAATTGTTTGTTCCCCGAACCTAACCATTCATAGGAAATTCTCACTTGTTCAGGAATAGAAAAACCATGGTGTGGAACCATGTTTAGAGTGTCTTTGAACCTCTCCCATGTTTCATAGAATGACTCTCCCTCTTTTTCAAAAAAGTTTTGGATACTCTTTTTAAGTGCAATTGTTTTGTGGTGGGGAAAGTATTTTTTGTAGAATTCTCTTTGTAGTTGGTCCCAAGGGTTGATGGATGATGGTCTCAAATTGTTTAGTCAATTTTTAGCTCGATCCTTTAAAGAAAAAGGAAATATCCTCATCTTAGCTAATTCTAGTTGATGTGGGGGACATATGGTTTCTACAATGTCATTAAACTCCTTAATGGGCAGGTATGACATCTCGGACTCTATTCCATGGAATGTGGGAAGGTGGTTGAGGACATGGGGTTTAGAGATGTAGTTGGAATCTCCTAGGGAATTGTGTCTAATGCATGAGGGGGCATTGGTCCAGGAAGGTGTGAGGTAGTCATTCATGGTTTGATCCATCGCATTCCCCATGTTTGGGGCTGCCTCATTTGGGTTTCCATTTGGGTTTCCACCCGGGTTTATGAGTTGGTTTCCTTGAAGACCTTCCATTGAAATTGGCTCAATTTTGGACTCTAGAGTATTAGGAAGATTATGATCTAATGGAATGAGATCCCATGGTTTACTTGACTCTAGAACCCCATGACTATCCACCCTAACTAGACGGTTTGATTGATCACGCGTGAAGGCGGACATGCGCCAAAAGAAAAAAACGAGAAGGGGACAAGATAAGAAAATTTGGATGAGAAAAGACGAAATGGGGGAGAATAGAATGGGTGTTTCGATGACTTACTTGGGTCCCCGAAAACGGCGCCAAAATTTTATTCTCGCTCAAATTTACCAAAGAGAAGAAGGTAAGACCGTCCTTGTAGTTTAGCTTGGGTTATCGAATCCTCAGAGACCTAAGAAAAAACCTATAGAAACGTACATTCTATGGACTATTTTTTACTATGAAGTGGCCAACATGGGTTGATTTTATATGGGTTTAAAGTATAACTAATAGATTTAAGTGAATTCAATTTAAAATAATGAGTTGATCCTAGGTTATCGCTTGGGGTGGATTGGACGTATTTTCTTTTTAGTGATTTCAATTTCTTAAATTTGAGATGGGTTCATTTAAGAATATTAAACAACATCATCACTTACTGGTTTAATGCCTACACCCTTTAATAATAATCACATATACACTTGAAGGATCAATGTTTTGAGCACTTCAAGGTAAAGGTTCATATTAACACTTGAAGTGTGTGGCCTTAAATTCAACAAGGATGATGGAGTTTAAAAATCATCAAATAAAAATCTCAATTAAAGAAGTGATTTTACATTAATGCGGTGATAAATAACATCCAATCCAGCCCATTTCTACTCCCTTGGATCAACCCATAAGTGTGTTATCCCTCCATTGATTCTATGGTTTCAATGGAAGCTGAAAGTAGACTCATGAGGGAGGAAATGGAGAAGTAAAAAAACGCAATAAAATAACAATCACTCCACCGTTGTGTGATAATATCACAAGGTTTGGTATGAACACGTTCACACCTTGAACCAACGGTATCAAAGTCATAAGTATAAGAACAGAATAATAAGAGAAGACGAACTTTTATTAAGAAACAAGGATGAATTAAAACAACTTACATGTGAAGGAAGAACATTACAAAGAGAAATTGGCAGCATAACATTAAGATGAAAACAAGCTCAAAGATTCTCCAATCTTCCAACACCACTTCCTTAAATAGGCATTTTTGAGCCCTTGGGTCGAGCCTCCAATAGTCCAAGTCTCCTCAATTAATTTTGTTAGGCCATAGGTGGGTGGAAAGTAAGGGAGAGTTGATTTTTCAACCCTTGACCCGAGGTGGCAGCCATCTTTCCTTCACCGAACAGACGCGTCTGGAAGACGTTATAGATGGACGAATAAGATTGTGCCATAGAGGAAGAAAATGGAGCACCATATTTCTTTAAACCACCTATACAATTTGGGCTCATTTGGAGTTGTGGATTCCAGATATGATCAAATTAGTGGGTTGTTTTTCTGGGCCACAAAATCTGGCCCAGAATTGTATCTCTATCTTGGGCCGCCTTAATGACCACCATAAAAGCCGAATTAGCATTGGATCATGAAGTATTATTTGTTCCTATACATGTCTTCAAGAATCCTTTAAATGTTGGGAATCATTGGGCCTGTATGTTTGGACCCACAGTCTCATAAGTGGGATGGTTACCAATCTTCCTTCTCTAAGAATTGCTTCCATTCATCTCCAAATATCTCCATCATTGTTTATGAATCATCCATTGATCCCTAAATGAAAAATGTTCAAATTTAAGTTTATATATAGTTACCAAAATATGAAATTAAAATATTGATAATTACATTCCTTATAATCAGATAACTCATTGGGTCTAAATTGGTGTATATTAGGCATGAAGTGCACAAATGATGAGAATGGATGTTCAAAATGAAAATGCACTAACTCAAGACCATAAGATAAAAAATGAACATTTAATACCATTAAAATTTAATTAAAATATATGTTTTTATTTGATAATCAATGCCTGATTCTATTGTTAATACCCTGGGAAACCCCGAAGCAGTGAAGCCTGATTTTGGTGAGACCAATGCAGAAAAAACTGGTGTGTTGGAGGTCAGTAATAGGAAATCCCTGGGATTGCTTATGGACATGGAGGAAGATATGGTGGAGGAGTATCTCACTATCAATTCTATACAAGAAGAGGCTGACGAGATGATGGAAAGGGTGTTTCGCATGGTTACTAATGGTGAGAAGGCTGCATGGATCGAAAAATAAGACCTTATATTGATTAGGGGTTTCAATGAAGGGAAGATAAGTAAGGAAGAGTACATTCAAATGCAGGAGATGATGGCCGATCTCTTTGAGGTCATCATCAAAGACGATCTAAATACATAGGTGCACACTCTCTCATGGAAATTATTTATGGAGGATCTCTCTAATAGGCTTATTTTCCGTTACAATGATTTTGTGATTTCTTATGAGGTCTATCCTCTGGTTGAATTAATGTGGTTTCTCACTTTTCCTTAAAAGTGTTTGATAATAAAAAGTTAATTTTTAGTCAGTATTATTAGCCTTAAGACCCATTGATTTATCCTAGTTGATCATTTTTTATTATTCAACTGTCTTATTCTTAGATTATTTTATAATTATTTCTCGTTTAGTAACAATCACTTCGATGATATTAACTTCCCCAATATGACCATTAAAACTTCTGTAAAACTCACTTTTAATATTATCCATTTTACTAATGTAATTCATCTGAGATTTTATTTCATTCTTATGTTGAGGGTTTCTATCAAAGAACACAATAATTTTATTTATCAACTTCTTCTCAATACAGGTTTATTCTCCCTCTTATTCTTTAATGCTTGAGCTTTGATCATCCCTTTTAACATGTTCCATGAAATTCGTTTCATTACTAGAAACTTATTCCTCAAATTTAATACGTTAGTAAGATCATAATTATTCCAATATTATCTACTTTCTTTTCATCTTTTTCATTTTCGATTTTCTTCTTCTATCATTGCATTTCTTATATAGTTTACAGGATATATTTTCAGATATTTTTGGAGTCTTAACATGATCCCCTTAATAATCACACTCAATGATATTTATACTCCCTGGGAAGTTATATACAATGTTCCCAACTCCTCCAAATTTTATTAATTTGAGTTAGAATTTCCCCTTGTATCATTGGTTACCTATTTAAATGTTTTTATAGAAAATATGTATAACCTTTTTGAGACTCTCATAACCCTCAATATCTTTTTCAATTTATCATTTAGATTCAAAATCATCTTGTTTAATCTTAAAATTTATCATGGGCTCAAAATACATCTCTTATTTGTCCTTCTTATAGAAAATTATTATTTTATTCATTTTATACTTCAAAAGTGTATTATATAACTAATATATTGAATTATATTGTCAATATTTTATTGAAAATTTATTTGGATTAAATATGTCTCAGAAATTTATCATTAATATTTTGAAAACAATAGAGTCATTCATATTTTCTCTAAAATCTCTCATTCAACTAAATACATCATTCACCTTGGTGAGGTGGTTACCCATAGTATCATTTCGAAACATTCAAATATCTTAAATTTTTTTTATCTGATTTTGAGTATTTCCTCATCGATCTAAAAAATTACTTAGTATATAGTTTCTAGTTGTTTCCACATCTCTTTGGATATCTGTTTCCCTATAAATTTAGTATAAACCTTATCTGATAGAGATGAAATAAAGACAATTATTTTTTTAGCATGGAATTATAAAATTATAATATCAGAAAAATTCATATGCCTGTAAGAGGTAGAAATCAAACAATAATAACATTATTAACATCAAATCCTTATGATGTGAAGTAGAGTAACATTCAGTTATACTAAAGATTACTAGAACCAGTTCAATTCCACTTGATACTCAGTGGATTTGACCATGTATCCAATGAGATTCCTAAAGCTTGGATTTTACTAGATGAGCTCAACTAGTTATCCATGAAGAGTCAGGGTCAAATAGTGTCCTTTTGATAGAAAACTCCTTTAGGGGATGAGCAATCAGTTTGCTAGTACTCCTACATCAGGTAGCCAATGGTCTTTCTCCACACATGATTCTCTACTAACATGAAATCTAATAGCTGATTCCCAACACTGACATCTGTTTTAGTCTTCAAATAACTAAAATTCATGTGTGCAAACATAAACATAGACTTAAATCCTTTTTTGGTTCTTCTATTTTGTTTTAAGATTTTTTATGATAGAAATATATATGTTTAATCCTTTATGAAGACTTCAAAATTATATAAGTATTTCATATATTCTACAATATTGAATTCAATAAAAATAATGAAACTCACATAAATGAAAATGTTTGAAACATATGTGACTTTTTTTATCATGAAAAAACCATGAGTGATTGAGATAGGTCCAAAAATATTATCCTTTTTTATTATCACAAATAATTAACTTAAAAAAGATAAATTAATCATAAATGTAGTTTAAATAAGATTCATGATATGAAATGAAATTAATGTTCTTAGAGATCAAGATATTTATCATTTTTATTAGATAAAAAAATTATTTTAAGGGATATTCAATAATATCAAGAAAATAACTCAACAAGAATGCTATTAATAAGAAGATTTTAAAAGTTCTACCATTATAAAACAATAAATCACTAGAAAAGAGTAAAACTAATTTAGATAATTTTAAAAAATAATCCTCATTTTTGAAAATAAATTTAGAAAATTTCTTAACCTTTTTAAAATTAAACATTTAAGATATTTTTACCCCTTATTATGAAATTTATCACCCTTTTTATAATCAAAAAGATAAAATAAAAATTACAATGGAGAAAGATATGAAAAATTGTGGAAAAAACTCAAGAAAGGTATATAAAATGAAAGAGAACATTGAAAAATAAATTTTATGAGATAAGAGAATAAGAAATTTAAATTAAGTAAGAAATATAATAAATTAAGGAAGGATTAATAAATAAAGGGATAAAAGTATAAAAAAGTGTAGAAAAATAAGCAAATTAAACCTTACATACCTTTTTTCATAAAAATAGTTTTCCATAAGGATTAACTTTATACCTATTAATTTATTTCTTACATGAAATGATTCTGAGTAATGAAATTCATAAAAAAGTGAAATAATAATTTTAATTCATCCTTTTATTGGCCATTTATTGAAGAAAAATCTAAAAAAATGTTATAGAGACAAGTATATATGAATCAATATTATTAAATTGTAAAATTAATTAAGAGATATATAAAAACAAATATTTTAACTTAATAAATAATTATATTTATAGATACTTAAATTATTTAATAAGTTTATTTATTTATTTATTTTTTAAAATCAATACTATCAAAGGTTGTTTCAAAAATATTATCAATAATATTAAAGTACATGGTTTTAATAAAATTGATTATGAGGATTTGAGAATAAGAGAAAAAACATTGAAAATCTATAATTTATTAACTTTGAAAAAAAATATATACAATAAAGAAAATTTAAGAAATAGAAATACTTAAAGAAGCCACTCATATGGGAACATGGGCGAGATAAATAGATAAAAACAAAAAACAAAAAATTAGATTAAAAGAAGAAATTATCAATTAAAAAAATTGAAATGATCTTTTTAAAACATACTATAACCATAGGTCAAATAATTAATTTCACAAGAAACCAATTCCTACTTCACCTTTAATGAATTTTTAATGATGATGGACTACATTTTTGTTGAAAATAGTAATGATTTGATATTCTGTTGGTAAAAAATCCCAGGAACTATCATATTTTATGAAGTGATATCTTAGTAAATAGTGTAAAACCTTATTATGTTCAGTGAAAGAATATATAATAGGATTTTTGGTTATATTAATGTAACTGTTATTGTATCACTTGATAGGGACATGATAAATTTTTTGGCCGAAGTCCTAGAGAGAGTGTAACGTCCTTAGAATTTGATTCCAACAACTGTAGGTGACTATGGGTTCTGATTTCACTGTCAAAACATAAATGAGTTATTTTTTTACGACTCCTTGAGATGTATTATTTTATTAGTACATTAGAGTTTCCATATGTAATTTTATAATATAGTGGTAAACCTCAAAATTTAATATCTGAAAAAGAATTACATTCAAAAGTGGTTACTTTTAGATAAAATAAGACAAGATTTTTGGATACATTAAAATCATAAAAAATATTTTTAAAATAATTTAAATGATGTTCAAAAGGATTAGATAGAAAAAAGTTAATGAAAAACATTGAACATGATATTATGGCGTTTTGTAGTAAGTTAAAGTAGATTACCAATTAGGCTTCAATAAAGTTTATGATTATCTATTTTAGAAACTTCATCCAATATCAACATAAAAGTTTCACTCAAGTTATTGTTAATTTCGTTTATAAGATCTATTTTGAATCATTCTAAGAGTTTATTGGTTAATTTTCCTTCTTTTGAAATGTTTACATCATTTCTTTGAGAAATTCAATAAACAAGAAAAAATTTAAGTCCACCTATAAATCGCATATAAAATTAATTATTCATTAAATAAAATAATTAAAAAACATACTTTCATTGGTAGAGATGAGAATCACAAAATAAAAATAAATTTTAACAAGTAATAAATTATTTGAGATGTTTTTTTGAAAGAGAGTTCAATAATAATTTCCTATTTTAATTTTTTTAAGAAGATAATTTGAAAGGTATTTATATAAATACTTATGGGATTATTTTAAACCATAAATATATTTTGATAGTTTTAAAATAGGATATTGAGAAAATATATTTTCAAAACTAGGCTGGTTTTAAAAAAATATTTTATAAATTAAAACTATTTAGAAAATTGCTTTTGACATCCATTTGAATGATTTTTAAATGAATATAAGAGGAAGATTCCAAAAATATTATAATGTGTTCTAACCAAGTGTTGGTTGAAAACGTTTCATAATAGAATAAAACTTTTTCTTGGTAATAATATTTGAAAACTAAATGTTCTTTTTCTTCTAGTGATATTACCATATTTAAAAAGTTTATTTCTCAAAACCATTTTTAGATCCTATAACAATTTAATCATAAAGAATTTCCATGAGTGTAAATGAATCATTGAAATTGAATTGTTTTAGTATATCTTGCATATAAATTACCCAATTTTAGTCATTCTGTTAAATATGTGTCATGATTTTTTTAAGTTAGGGTTCCTAAGAATGATACCTTTATATGATTTAAAAATGAATTTTCCAAGATTGTATTCGGGGTTTAAAATATAAAATTTTCATTAAAAGCCATTGAAAATGGTGACTTGGTAATTTTTTTAAAGAATATTTTATTGTATTCTTTTAGTAAAAGGAATAGTGAGAAATAATTAATGATATAACATGAAATACTCATATCCCCAGACAAAAAATACATAAGAAGGAAAAATCCATTTAAAATATCTCATGAAATTTATTTGATTATTTTATTTCACCTATCTAATACCATGTATTGTTGAGGTGTTCAAGGAGAATAAAATTACTGATTATAGCCTTAATAAGAGCATAAATCATTAAATTCAATATTATATAATTATCTTCTATAATCAATATAATATTACATATTTTTAAAACCATTTTCATTTTCAAATGTTTTAGAAAAAATTATTAATAATTTTCTACCTACACTTTTCTTAGTTAATAAATATTCACATGTTAATCTTGTAAATTCATTAAAAATTATGATATAATAGAATTTAACTCATAGGCTTTTAATTTTAGAAGGAATGAAAATATTGTGATTAATTATTTCAAGAGATTTTAAAAATGAAATAACTTTTTAAATTTAAATATGAGTTTCTATTTACCATATTATCATGCAACACAATCTGTGTCATCTTTCAAATAAAATTTTACAAGATATTCTAATAGTTGGTAATCATTGAGTTTTATACGTGAATGTGGGATGTAATGAATGATGTGTCTATTCCAAATCCATGATTTTTTCACTTATGCACTCAAACATTTGATATTTTGGATAGAATGATATTTTAAATTAATTATAAAAATATTTTTAAATCATCTAGTTGTAAATTAAACATTTACTTTTGAATTAAAACTAGGAAAAATCCATTTTTAAAAGATATTTTAAAACAAAAACCACAAAATTGACTAATACATAGAATATTATCCATCAATTTATGAACAAATATTTTTTTTTATAAAAGTTGAGTTAGAAAAATAGATTATGACTTCACTGATTATCTTATCCTTATAATTATCAACAAATATGACTTAAATTCCTTTATGTTTACTGATTTGACTGATTTCATAGTGGTATCCACATAAGAGTGAGGATAAACAACTATTAGGCACCATATTTCTTCATGGTTTTTTCTTAAGTGGTAGTTTTATTACTAAGATAAACAATTAATGCTTCTATTATCCACACAAACTTTGGACTTATATCATTAGACAATAATCATATCAAAATCCCAATTTTCTGATCTAATTTTCAATTGAAAATTTTAGAAGAAAAATTAACTAACATTGGTCTGGAATATTTCGTGTTTTTTCAATCACATTCATATATTGAATGATGGATTCTTTGAAATTAGTTTTAAAATTTTACATGTGATAAACCAATAAAAAAAGTTAATTTTTTTTTAATTATTAATGGTTTTTAATGACTTGAGTAACCAAATACAACTGAATAATTTCCATGTTTTTAGAACGGAAATTTTAATTTTAATTTTATTTACCTTGAGTGAATTTGAAAAGGAACATTTTGATCTCTTTAATGGTGGATTCATGTTTTTATACTTCATTTGGCTATTGAATTTCATAGAGAGATCTTCCCATTCATTTAAGTGAAGATAATTTTGTTTTTGGAGAATTTATTTTTGTTTAACCACATGAATATTTTACTTTTTATGTTTTTTAGAAAGAATAATTTTGAAAAAGGAAATTTCCATGTTTTTTGAAATAATATATTAATTCTTTTTATAGTAGGTGTTTAGAGGATAAATGAGAATAATAAATGGGGGATTATGTATAATAAGAAAAATTAGAGGAAATAAGAAGAGGGGCACTAACATTGAGGTTATCATCAACATGTTCTATATGACCCATCAATATTTAGTCACTTGAAGTGGTTGATGATATAGAATCCATAGATTTATCTCTTTAACTCCATGTTGTTAATTTTAATTCCTTTTTATATTATTTTTTTGTTTTATATCTTTCATATATACTAGGCACTCCAATTTTGTGTGACTATTATTTTTTATTTTTTTATTGTGTCACTTTAAGTTTAGCTATTTTTTTGACTTTTTGGATGACATGTGGAAGTTATTCTACAATAAATAATTGAAAATATCATTCAAAATAATGCAATGGACAATTAACACACTTCATGATGGTTCGTGATTAGTAGATTTGAATGTTATTATTTTATTAACTTATTTGGGATCATTTTCCTCTTTCTCCACTTTTCAATTCATCACAATTTTATGTCGTATGGGAGATGATGAGTTCGTTGACCACCATCTTTTTCATTACATCAGATTATTGAATGGATGTGAAATTGGGAGAGACAGATCTAGATAAAAGCATAATTATTTTCATTATGAATTTTTTTAGAGATAATTAATCACCAAGGGACTTTATACTATTAGACATTTCATTAAATCTCATAACAATTATACTTATATATTCATTGGAATGCATAGTAAAACATTAAAAATGTTGATTGTACATATATTTTTTAGTTTACTTTATATTATTTGTTCCTTTTTGTGTGACTTATAATAATTTCAAATATCATAAGTAGTTTTACAAGAATAAAAATTATTGAATTTATTTTTATGAATGAAAAAAATGCAATGCATTAGTTGATTGGTTATTTAATTCTAAATTCTTAATTTATTTGGAAGTCCATTTTATAAGAATACTTTATTGAAACATATCCATGGATTACCATTTTTTAGAAATGATAAGAAATACTACCAATAAAATTTGACACCAGATTCTTCTAATAGGAATATTCGGTTACATAAAAAATAGGTACATGCAAATTGAAATTTGACACCATAATATAACTAATATTGAAATCAGTTAGGATTTTTAAAAATTATTTTTTAAGAAAAAAATTATTTTTTGAAATGGATGAAAAAAGATCCTATAATGCCAATTGTTTTTTAGAGATTATGAAAATAGGGGGTCAATTTCCCTTTAAAAAATTGAATTTGTAATAGAATATCAATATAAGAAATTAATTATGTGATAGTTTATAAATTCAATTCATGTTTATAAATATATTATCCAAGTAATAATGTAATATACTTAATAAAACCAAATTTATGAAATTATGTGAGTTGATGTTAAATTATGTAATGTGTAAATTTAAAAAGCAAATAAACAAAAATGATTAATATTAGGATTAAGGTCATTGTAAGACCCAATGTATGCACCCCTCAACTTAGCTGGTCTATTATATAAATATATTGATCTCAATGATGATAAAGAGATCTTTCCTATAAGATTATTGTTTGTGAGAACCCACTTGATCATTTATGGTATCCAAGTATCACATCCTACACTTTTTTGATGTTTGAACGATTTGATAAAGATGGTTGAGAAGAGAGAGGATTTCCTTAAGAAAACCCACTACAGAACAGTCCCAAATATCTTTAAAGGATGACGTTTAATGAATGATTATAGATTTAAGAGTATGGTTGGGATCATTGAGAGATTTTGAAATTTGGATGTCTCTTGGAAGGAATTGAGAATTCTTGATCCATTACATCAATTTGATATTTGAGAGTACATTATTTGGAGCATGAATCACAGGGTTAATCCTCAAATACCCAATGGGAGCCTTTTATAACCTTACAAAGGACTGAGAATCTTTCAAAAAATAAACAAGATACATGAATCTACATAATAAATCATTTATAGTCTTTTTACCATAATAAATGAAAGATTTATGGAGAATTCACAACACCACCAGACACCTAGTATCCATCACTAGTTACCTGATATGCTTCGTTGTAGTGAGAGCTAGTGGAATAAATCTAGCGGCTATCTGCTACTAAACAGAAGATAGATGGTGGCCTTATGGTAGAAACTTCCTTCATTGGATAAGTCATCTGATGGACGGTGAACATCCATTGGGTAACTATTTCTCCTTTTACACACCTTGGTTCATGCCAATATGGACCTTGCCTACTAGTAACCTACAATAGCTAGACGGTGTGGCAAACACATAACAAGATTCATGTGTATCATCCTCCACTTCTACCTAAATCCTTATTTGATCTTCTAGGATGTTTCCAAGGTAAAACATGGAAAGATATATGTTGAATCCTTTAAAAATATATCAAAATAACATAAAGTTTACTTGAATTACATGACTTTGAATTAAATATAAACATTAAGACTAAATTGAATGAAAATTATAGAAATGTAGGTGAGTGATTGTGATAGGAGAGACACCATAAATGAGATATAGATATAGGTATAACACCAAGGTCATAACCACTCAATAAAAATAGTTTTTGAAACTTGAAAATATCTTATTTCTTCTATTCTTCCTACTCACTCTCTATCTCTCATATATATAATTTTCATGGTTAATTTTAGATTCTATCCACAAACTAACTATTAACTTTTGTGATATTTTCATAATGGTTTTTTTGTTTCACTGATTCACCCACAAATTAATTATTATCACTTTACATTCTCGATACTACTTATTGGGTGATATAAGAACTATCACTCCGAAATATTGCTTAAAAGTTAACAGTTTTCCTTAAATTTTTAGTTACCACCACTCTCAATTAAAATTTTATTTTTCTATAACCCAACAATATCTCTTCACCCATTGAGATCAATTTTTGTAATCTACGATGTAGATTTTTGGGGATAATGTTGTTAAGAATTTGGCTGTAAAACCACTTATAGGTGCTAAAAGGCCTTCTCACCTGAAAATATTGCTCAAGAGGTGTGGGTTTCTATCATAATTATATTCAACACCATCCCATTGAACATTTTAATGTGGTATAAACCAATATTATATATTAATTCCCCCCTTATCCTTACTGATTCAAAAATGTAAGAGGCCCCATCCATTTTCCCTTATTCATTTTCTTTCTTATTTATTCCCTATACCGATCAATGTAGAATAAGGGTTCACATTGGGTTAAAATAAATAGTGGATTTTTCTTATCTTATGCCTCATAAATCATTCCAAATCCATAGTATGATCCTTTTAGGTGTAATAATTATAAGTTTATGGATTTCAGAATGTGGTTCTATCCCATTTACACTTCCATAAAAAATATGTTTTTCTATTTTATATATCAATTGGGTATGTTTTTGAGATTATTGATGTTTCTTAACCTTATTTTATATGTTAATATTGAGTTGTTCAAAAAATATATGTCTTTTATATTAATTTCATGTTTACCTAAAATGTATATCGCTTTTTTTTGAGTAATTATATTTCAAATAAATGGAGTAAAATTATTTAGAGTTATTAACCTTTTTTAGGTTTTTATAAATTACAATTTTATTTTAAAAGTATTTTCATGTGGTTTTCTGAAACATTATAGGCCATTTCTTTATTTCAAATTATCACTGTCTTGTAATAATTCTACATTACTAGATATTAAGGATAAATAATGTTCCTTTTGATAATATTGAAGTATATGAGTTTTTATTTAATATATCCCATATAATGTGATTATTTTTCTATGATAAATAGTTTATTTCTTTTAGAGTGTCCATAATTGTGAGATTTATGTTTTTATTTTATTGAGTTTTTTACTCTCTATAATTTACCAACCAATTTTACCTAAACGGTACTGAAGTCAGAGCACTACAAAACCCTAGGGGTGCCTCCTCACATGCTAGAGGCTACCTACTAGTAAATAAGGTCTATCAATAACATAAGAAGCCAATATAATCCATCAAATAACCATAAATAATTCTTAAATAATATCAAACCACCATTAATATTGTAACAACATAACATATAAATTAAAATGATAATGTTATAATAAAAACAAAACACATGAAATAATATAGTCACAAAAAATATAAATGTCATACAATTCACAGAATAGACATATAATTTCATGAGTGTCAAATCAGATACCAATTTCATCAAAAAATAAATAAAATAGTGTATATATAAATTAAGGTTAGGTCTAAGGATTCAATCGAAACAATTTTCAAATCCAAGTTATCTATGTCAAACCAAACCCCTAGAGAATGATTTATTTCACTTATATTCATCATAGATAAAGATGTATATTTGTATATCAAGGTGAACATATATGGTTTGGGTAATATACCTCGTAAGACACCGTCAATGGAGACCATAAATAAATATTGTATATATGGGTGTATGTACAATGTGATATTCCCACAAACAAACATAAATAAAATACTTGGCAATGCATCAAGTGTTGAACAAGATAAAAAGATGAGAAACCATTTCTAATTTAGCTAAATCAATAATATGATGGGTACTATTATGGACTGAAAATCTCATATAAAATGTAATTAAACCGATGTTTAACTTCATACACTCATCATATTCTAAATACATGGTTGTCATATTTAGTACCTACGGACACCAGTTCCACCAAAGACACTAGGTTAACCTATTTACAAATAGTCGACACTGAACACATGAAATTAAAAGGTTAACCCATCTCTCCACCCACCTAAATCATATCATACCATAGGCTATGTATGTATGTATCCAAATTTCCCTTATCCATTGAACTATAAATTATTTCTGGAATTTTGTCAAGTATATCAATTCATAATGATAAAAGGTTACGACAACCTATATCTAAGAGGACTATTCCCACTATCCTTGAGAGTTCATCATATCTTGGATCCACCTAGTATAATATCATAAAGATAATGAATCACTATTTTATTGAATCTAAAAAGATTTAACTCATCAATATAATACCCAAGCCATAGAAACTATCCCACATCACTGTTTTATCGCATTACATAAAAACCCAGTCAATCCAAACCACCCTTGTTATAATTAACAATACATCACTACCATCACTCAAATAGTGATAAATCCATTTTTGATACTAACTAAACCAAACCATCCCCAAACGGCTAACTCAACACCAAAATATTTAAAAATAAACTTTCTTTCATTAGGGAATTCTTAAGGATAGATCCCAAGGCCATCTAATTCATGTTTTAAGAGAGAACACCACACATGAGTTCCAATTTCATGGAATCTTAAAAAATTACATAAGGGAATTGACTGTTTATGACCATGTGATTGAAGAAAAAATATCTAAGAAATAATTATTGGTTAAATAGTTCTGACTAAACACGTAACATAAAAATAAACCCAATCATGTTTTTGTTAGGGTTTTCTGCACCTACTCTCCAAATCCTACATAAAAAATGACACATGTAAGTCCTAAAATGGAAGTTAAATTTATAGTAATGACCAAACTTGTATTAGAAAAAAACTCATCTTCATAAATCATTATGTGATTCATCCCCAATAATTATATTATAAAGAAGAAACAAACCCATAATTTATGGATTTCTAGTGAAGAAAAACACTACTGTGAGAAAAATCACAAATACAACGAAAATTAATCTTACACATACTGATGATGATCCAATGGGATAAAAAATTCTTGAATCATGGCTTGGATATGGGATATTATTTTTCTAGAAGAGATAAAATTTATGGAGAGGTCACTAGGGTTCATCCAGAATAGGGAATGATAAGGGGATGATATAAGGTTTTTTTAAAAATAAATATTTTGTTAATTGATATAAAAGATGTGGATACTAAGAATCTAGTGAAACCACACTAGACACCAAATGTCCCACTAGCTACCTAGACATGGACCGAATCTAGTAAGTGGACCCACGGGGCCCTCTACCCACTTCGACTATTCATTGGGTCCCAGTATCGGGCCACTAGGTACCTAGTGGTTTCTACTAATCATTGATGATTTTTATTGACCACATTTAATCTGATTTATACTACTAGTCTCTTATAACCACTCTCAAAGTAAATATCCACACAAGACATTTTTAAAGAAAAAAATAGATATAATGTTTGCATTATTGTATGCGAGTCATTATAACCACTTCACTATACGGGTTATCATACCTATAGGAATCAATGATACTATAATAATAATAAATGACCACTATGCTCATATATTTTCATTAGACACTCAAGTATCCACATAGAAATGCCTATTCTACCTCTACACACATACTAGGGGTACCTTTTTCCCGTTTAATATCTTCTCAAATTGATCCACCACGCATTCAAGCCACTACTTAAATGATGCATTATCCACTAACTACACATCACTATTGTGGATTATACATTAGGGATTTGGATAGTATATCTAAAGAAAATATGCATGCAATCAATCGTTCATAACATTATATTTATATGTACTTGTATGTCGATCATTCTGCCAATCATCATGATAATCTTGAATGAACCCACAAATTAGGGAACTGTCTTTCCCTTTTCTCGGTATACTCTTGTGTCTCAACAAATTTTACTCTCATAAAAATACTTGATAACATAGATAAAACTCTTGAGGATTATTTCATTGGTCTATGAAACTCATTTCAGTACTTTTATTAATCACAAAATCCCTTCAAATCACTTGAATTTTCTCTGAGGTATCCTATAAAATACTTGAACCCATCATAAAAGACTATCCTGCTAATAAACAATATTATGGAGATCAAAAAGGCCTAAAATATAATTCCTTTTATAGTGCATTATAATTTCATTATTGATCAATATTATTATATAAAAGCTCTTCTAGAATAAGATAACCCTACCAATATTTTCTACAATCTAGTGCACACACTTGATTATTTTCTTCTAAAACCATAACTGCGTTCTCAAACAACCTGTATGTATATGGATGGAATACTATAAAAATTTAATGTTATGTACCGAATTACCACTATAATTTCTAAAGAAGTAAATCACACATCCTAGTCTAACATGATACTAATATACACACCATAAATTCTAACCATCTCTCACATATATAACTTTCTTATCTCATCAACTGACTTGGGGTACCTGACCCGTAGAAAATGTGAAACCATATTCTACTGAAAAACAATGAACTATAACAATAACTACTTCAAGAAGATATTAGTAACCCCTTCCAATATTATATAATTATAGTAAATAATTTACAAGTTAAAAGGTTCAGTTACTGAAGAAGATTAGACAACCCTCAGTCTTCATTCTTCACCTATCGATATGTGATGAATTATGATATAAAACCTATTATTCCCCAATTAATCCATGACCACTGAAACCATTAGTTGATTATAAGGTAATATTTTTTCAATCTGGGGAAAGTATATATGTTGAGGTTTGGGATCCCCAAATTTTCTTCTCTCATATTCTCATTATGAGAACCACAATACACAAAACATATAAACCAACATCACCATCTTAAGTCTAATATATTATCAAATCCCAAACATATATATTGTCCCTCATCACCAATTCATTAAAGTAAACCATCTAAGTCTCCATAACCATATCCAAAAGTGATAAGGTGAATCCTAGATCTCACAGGGTTTCCATTCCTTAAAACTATTAAACATCTAGGTGTTAATCAACAAAGATGTTCATCAACTGCCTCTCTTCATTGGCCATAAACACCACATGCACACACGTATTCCTACTAAGATCATCTACCAAAAAATCCCCTAACACTGAAAGAATTAGTGGATACTTTTGTTGGAAGGAAAAAATACCCCACACATAGGATATAATTTTTCATCATTTCAGTGCAAGAATAAATAATAATAGCTCAATATCATGGGTTAGATAGTTATCATCATGGGAAAATAACTTTCAGGGATTAAAATAGATGATTTGAACATCTTATGTGATTTCAGAACTAGAAAATGTATTTATTCATATAAATAAACTATATAATGTGTTTTCATCCCCTTTTCACATATCAATTCAACTTGAAAATCCCAGAGGTTTACCATCCATCTTATCATATCAAAATGATAGAAGGTTGGGCTGACCTATATCCAAGCATCATATCTCCAATATCCATGAGAGTTTAGTCTATCCTAAATCCACCTTTTAAATGGTCATGATAATAATAAATATCCATTGTCCAGTATCTAAATATCTTTATATCATCACGTTAAAATCCATGCCATAGGAACTATGCCACATCACCCCTTGTATTATATGCCCTGAAACCCCATTCAAGCACAACCACCCTTGGTATAACTCACAATACTTTATAACCATCCATCTCATAATGATCAATCAATTTTGGATACTAACTATTCTAAACCACCCCAACATGGAAAAATCACCACTAAACTATCCAACTCACAATATTCTTGTCATTGGGGAATGATCAGGGATATCTCATATGTCCTAATAATTTATGTTATAAGAATGGAAACCACTCATGAGTTCCAATTTCATGTAATATCAAAACATTCCATAAGATACATAACCATCAATGAACAAGTGATTAAGTAATAAATATCTAAGGATAAATTATGTTTTAAATGGTACATAATCATTACATAACATAAAAAACCCAATAATATATTTTTAGGGTCTCCTCTATATACTCTTCAAAGTAAACATAACAATTGACAAATTTAAATAATAAAAAATGATATTTTTTGGGACGAACTACATTTTATTAGTAATATACTCTTCCTTAAAAATTATTGGGCGATTCAGTCTCAATAAAGAAATTATAAAAGAAGAAATAATACCTAATTTAAGAATTTCTAAGGAAAAACAACAACATAGAGAGAAAAATAACAAATATAAGAAAATTAAGTATATAAATATGTTCCAATGGGATAGACAATTATTGAATCATATCTTGAATGAGAGGGGTTCCAAATTTTTAAGAGAGAAAATTGAAGGAGAGGTCACTTAGGATTATGTCGAATAGAGAATACTGAGCTGATACAATACGTTTTTTAATTATTTAATTTCATTAAATGTTTTAAAACGAATGTGGATACTGGGAATCAAGTTCAGCCCAGTTAGATAATTGATGTCCCATAGGCAACCAATCCATGGGCCCCAGCTAATAAGTGGTCCACTGGGGCCTAATGGCCCTTTAAAGTTTTCATTTTGTACTTATAATCAACCACTAGGTGCTTAGTGGTATCTTATAAGATTTGATGCATTTTATCATGCTCATATGTTCTGATTTTTAATCTTACTCTATAATAACCACTATCATAGTAAATACCCACTACACTTAATTTTCAATGACATAAAATTGATAAAATATTTACATTCGTGTATGAGATTCATTATAAACTCCCAAGCATACCATTTCTCATCCCTGTGATGCATCCCTGATCTTTTTTAGTGAAAATATATGAAACAAAGTTTTTATATTTTTATCAGACTCCCATGTATCGTTCTGTACATGACTATACTACCACTACCCACATACTGAGGTTACCTTCTTCTTATAGAGTATCTTCTCTCTCTGATCCACAATGAATATACGTCATTCATTAAATGAATGATCATCCTTTAATTCTATATCCCTGATGTGGATTATACATGAGGTATTTATATGATTTATATAAATCCAATATCTTTGGAATAGATCATTTATAAAAATACGTATCTATAGAAAATAAATTGTGTCTTTCACCATGCCAATCATCTTGATAATCTTAGATGAACCCAAAAATTAAGAAACTAACTTCCCTTGTCTCTATAACATCTAGTATCCCAAAAAATGTGACAAAAAAATATTTGATCACCTACCCCAACATATAGTGTTTTGTTCTTGGTTCTATGTTACTTTTTTTTTATACTTTGACTAGCCATAAATTGTTTTCAAATAACTTGAATATGCTCTCAGGTCCCTAAAACAAGACATGACCCAATCACAACAGATTTTCCTACCTCAAAATAGTATCTATGAGATCATCAAGATAATATATGTTATGTACTATATGATACCATTTAAATTAATTCATGATAACTATTATTATAGGAAAACTATAATAGAAGAAGATGAATCTTCCATGATTTTTCAAAATCTAGGACACACACTTGATGAATGTCCTTTAATCCTTAACTATATTCTCTAACAACCCACATTTCTATGGTTGGTATACTATACTAATATTTACTTATGTACCCAATTCCCTCTACATTCCGCTGATAAATAAATCACACATACTATTGTGACATGATGCTCATAGAAACAACATGAACTATAACACTCTCTAACACATTTAACTATTTTATCTCATCAACCGACCAAGACTCCTTGATTAATAGACATTGTGTAACCTTATTCAATATATCCATAATGAAATCTAACATATCAATACATTAGGGAGGTCTCAGTAACCCCTTCACAAATTCAATAAAGAACTCATACAATTTAAAATTTTAAGGGGTAAGTTACAAATGAATATTAGACTAACTCCAGTGTTCGTTTTTAACTGTCTGATATGTGAGGAATTATGATATAGATAAATCTATGTCCTTGTTAATCCATAATAAAAAAACCATTTGTATATGTTAAGGTAAATTTTGGTTATGTGAGGGATTACCATCAATTTTGAGGTATGGTATCTCTAAATTAGACACTCTTATATACTCATTTAGAGTACTACCCTACCCCAAACAAATAAAACACCACCACCATCTTAAGTCCAATATGGTGTTGACTTCCCACCATATATATTATCCCTCATGACCTCGTATTCCATGTTAACAATCTAATTCTCCATCACACTATCCATAAGTAAATATTTGATTCTTATATACATCAGTGTGTCCATCCCCACCCCTACTATTAATCATATAGTTGTATATTTATATAGAGGATTATCCACCACCACTTTAAATTTTCTTCACACACCATCTGTACTCACACCATCCTACCAAGAGAATCAACCAATGAAAATCCTTGTACAATGAAATAATTTGTGGATACTATAGTTGTAAGGAAATAAAAACCTCTCACTTAGGAGATAATGTATCATCATTTCAGTGCAAGAATACATACAAATACCTTAATATCATGGGTTAGATAGTTTTTCTAATGATATCTCAACTACATAGTCTTAAAAATAATTAATCGAACATACTTTATCATTTAATTAGTAAGAACAAATATTCATGAATCACAATACACCATATAATAATAACTAGGATTAGGTAAATCAATATTGTAGAAAATATTAATCATCCCTTAAAAATTTCAAGGGATCTCTTCCATGGATCAATCTACTTGTACATCACCCACTTCTCAACTGGGGACATTATCCTCACATTAAATCAAGTTAAGTCTCAAATGAAGCATTTTAAATATCCCAATAATACTAGTTCTCCACATGTCTGAAATGAATTAAAAATTATTCCCAATATACCACCACATTGACCTTCTCATGGTCTACTGATATATCTGATATAGACATCACAATACTTAAGATAAATACATCCTGTATGAAATATAACACTTTGAGAGCATGGTAGAAATATGATTCACTCTCAATTTAATCAATTTTTTTTTGAATTCCCACTATGGTGCTATCTTCTTTTGGAATAAACCAAGATATCATTAAAAATTCCACTAAGAATGAATCACGATAGGGGGATAAAGATTTTATTTATTTGATCCAAGTGTATTTAAGTTTACATTTTTAAATTAAATTTATTGTAGTTAAAATTTTATTATTATTGAAAATAAATATATTTATAAACTAATATTTTGAATTTTTATTATTTATTAATTTATAAGAAATATTATTAACGTTACATGATGTTTAAAAATTTCAACATTAAATAAAAGTAGTTTTCCATTATAGTTTTTATTTTCATTTAAATAATAATTTTTTTAAAAATTGTATTAAAATGTGTTATTAATAATTTCATTATCATATTACGATAATGTTTTTAGGTTTTTCTAAAATAATGTTTTCCAGTGAACCAAGAAAGAAGACCGATTTTTCTAATACATTCAATATTATGAAATTATCATAACAGGAGTACAAATATGTTTAAAAAGAATTATATAGAAATATATTTATAAAGTAAATTAAATAATTCAAAAATATTACTTTGAATTTTTAAAACCCATGATTAATTTCATGGAAATATATGTATTATTTTACAATAAATACTATTTTTATTCTCATATATTAATTATTATATATAATCACTTGTTGAAACTAAACTTAAAAAACAATATTTCAAATTTTATATCCTTATGTTCATATTATTTAATAATTTCATTTTCATTTTTATCTATAGAATAATGACTACTAGAATTATACTTAATGAGTATGACAATGGTGAAAGTGTTATTTTCAATGAAATGTTTTGTTAAAATTGTGAAATTTTTATTAAATAAATTAAATAAATTATAGTTTATATAATAAATTTATAATTATGTTTAGACATGCATAAAATATGTTAATATTGATTCAGTTGGTAATCAATACAAAACAAAATTGAGGATAATTAAGGGTAAAAACAAAATTTTTCTAAAAAATGTTTTTATATATTTACTATTTTATTTTAAAAGTTGATTTTATCTTATTTAGGTATTGAATTAAATTATTTAGAGCCTAAATTTTAGTGAAAAACCTAATTTTTTTAATAATTTTTCATATTATATTATTAATAAAATAGAGATTACTTTGGGAAAACTAGTTACCTAGGTAAAAACAAAAATGGTAAATTTTAAAAATAATTTTGTAAAAAGATTGTGTCATTTTTGAAATATATGGTTAAATGGGTGTCTGAGTCATTATAAATGTTATATCATTGAAAAATATATTATTTATTACTTGTGGAACTATTGAAACTTGTATATTGTGATTTTATCATTTAATAATGTGTATTCATAGAAGTAACCTATTATTCAATAATATAAGTTGATCACTTACACCCTTTAAATTCACCACACTCCCTTAGATATTTACTTGAAACACAAAAATAATTTTCACAAAAAAAATCAAGTTCACTTCATAAATCCCATGGTCACTAGATATTTTCTTATTCTCTTCATTTATAAGGATAATTTCAAGAGATATTTCATGGAAATAACTTGTGTATTACTTTATCCATTACCTTTTCTTTTTATTCTTATCCTTCCAAACCTATTTTTACCATAGTAATATTATGATAGAAATATAATTATTATATTTAAGTTTTAATATATTATTTAAATGATAATGATTTATTACTTCCCATCAACTTAGTTAACAATAGAACCACAATCATATGTTTTTGCTGACTACCACCATCCCAAAGTGATGACTTCCATTTTTCACCACTACCACTTTTTTTAGTTATAAGGATGGGATTTATGAATAAATATGAAATATATATAATATAAATATGAATACTAAGATAAAAATTATAACCCACATTCAATCCCTCCTTACTTTGGGGAAATGAAAATGTTAATCATGCATTGTGCGGTTTACCACCTCTACAATGTAATGTATTTTATTTTTCATATAGTTTCTTTACTATTTATTAAAATAACCTAAAATAAGATTTAATACCTTAAAAATTCTTAATAATATCAATAATATTATTTAATGATGATATAATTCTAAAATAAACCACTTTCATGACCATAACCATCCATCAATTAATGTGTGTTAATGTTTCGGACGACATAACCACCTACATGGAAAATTTTGTAAAAATATATCATAGATAACTACAGAACCAAAAATAATAATAATAACAATATAAGTTAAGAAAAATATTAATATAGGTTAATGGTTCTTTAAGTGTTATATTTTTTAAAATTATTATTAAAATATCATCTTTGATCACTAAAAAAAATTAGCTGACAAAAAATTAATTTTCTCAAAAAATTTCTAAAAAATTATAATATTATATATGAGATTTATAAATATATATTTATTATAAATTTTACGACCTATAATAATTAATGAATTATTAAATTGGTGTCAAATAATAGGTGCTAAAATTTACATCATAAAGCATGCATGGAACAATTAAAGTTACTAACACATAATGGAAAAAATAAGATATAATTAACTAATATATTTCTAATAAATGTAAATCATTGAAATATGTATAATTTATTGTACTTGATTAAGTTTATAAAATAGAATAGTAACATATTTGTTTCTTATATAGTATCTTAGAGTGCATTTGAATAAGCGGGGATAGAAGGTAACAATTTCTTGTCTCAATTTTCACCTCTTGAGGCATACTTCCTATTATACACCATATTTTATTTGTAATGATTTATTAACTACCCATTTAATGTTATTAACACAATTCTATCATATTTAATAGTTTGTAGTTTTTTTATTTTAAATCATATCCTTGATGAAGTTTTGATTTTAATTTTATTAATGTTTTATAGTTTATTTACTTCAAATTTGAATTCATTGAGACATATTGATGTTATAAACCTTGTATTATATTGTATGTTAAAATGATTGAAAATTTATCATTTTATATCATGATTTCCTATATTTATTGATAGTCAATGTTTTATTCTATTTTATATCTCTCATGAGGTTTTTACATGAATGTTTCAAAAGGATTAAGAGTCATGTAAACTACGTTTCCAATTCATTAGGTCATATTATTTCTTACATGAATATATATTTCAATATTTGTTTCATCTTATAATTATAGTATTTTACATGGGATTATATATTTTATCTAGGTAAATTATATATCATCCTCAATATCTACTTCCTAGATAAAATATCTTCAAAAAAATTATAACATTTTCTACAAAAACCCCCATTCATAGAAATGTATCTTCTCCTTTCATGTCTACATTTTTTTAAAATAAAAATATTTAAATAAATACAAAAATGTTTTGTATTTTTTATTCTTAAATTTTTTCATCTATTATTTTATTAAATTAAACTATTTTAACTTTTCTCTGATGATTTTTTTACTTTAAATGAACTGTAAAATATTAATAAGGATATATATTTTTATGATTTACCACTCTAAACTTATTGGTTTTGTTATTTTATTTTTTTTAAGGTTCCTTTATCTGGAAATAATAATAATATGGTTTTATAAATAATATTCTTCCCCTTCTCATTTTTTGGATATTAATTTATACTTTATCTTTTATAATGTTGTTTTAAAGATTTTTTAAAACTTTTTATCTTTACTATTATTTTTCTTCCATTATTTATCTATCATGAAGTGTTGTTTTGATAACCCTATATATTTTATTATGAAATGATTCATTTTTAAAAATGATATTTTTATATCTTATGACTTCTTAATCTCTTATTATGTCATGTTTTTGAAATTTATAAGAAACCTTTCTATTTTTTATGTGTTTTTTAATATATTATGATCATTGATTTTAGTTGGAACAAATATGTAAGGATGAAAATGGATGGGGTCCTATATTTCCATAAATGAATTTGGTTTAATATTATATCTCATGATATATTTAGTTGGGTACATAATTATGTTTTTAACATAGGTGTGAGAATAATTATTTTTCTCTCATTTTCAGGCATGAACATAATGAGTTTGTTTACAAAAGTATGGAAATAATCAATTTCTAGAAAAGTTTTCATATTCTCATGTTTATTCCATATTTATATATTTATTTTATTTTTAGACTATGTTATATTTCATGTTTATACCTATATTATATGATCTTTCACTCTTTTAGTTTATTCTATGATTTATTCTATGATTTATGATCAATGATTTATTGTATATAACTTTTTTATAAATCTTTATTATACTCATTTTCATATATTATGATCACTTATGATGTTTTATTATTATCTATTATATTAACCCAAATTATGAATCTAACCTCACCCCTTTATTTTGTTTCTATTTACCCAAGTTATGGAGAAAATTAATACGTATTATTTTTCTTGAGGAGAATTTGTTGGAGATCATAAAGACTTATTATGGATTAATTAGTGCCTTATATATTACAAAAAATTCTAATTAATAAAAAAATGTAAGGTTTTTTTATAGGAACCTAGGCTGTTCTCTATAGGGAATAGAGTATGGTTTTTTTTAATTTTCAATCCTCATTGGGTTGATCAAGGAGTTATAAGAAATGTGGTATTTAATTTGAGGAAGAAAGTATTATTGAAGGTGACACCATTTCCCAATGTCTACCAAATTTTTGGGCCTTAAAATCGAGAGTTTTCTTTTGATGAAGGAAGAATTTCTGCATAGGAGTGAATGAGATGCTAAATGGAGAGGGAAATAAATAATGGAAGGGAACTGTGTAGCATGGGACACAAACCACATACAATGTATGGGGAAGGGTTCACGAAAAATGAAGGCTGATATGAAAATAGGACAAAAATGGCTCACATAATAAAAAACGATTCACAGTAAAGGTTTATGTTTTAAATCTGGCCTTGTATTATGTGGGAGGTGAATAGTTCATGGTATGAAGTGTCATTAAAAAAAACGAGGTGGGTTTTTGAGAAACCGTGAAGGGTATTGTTTAATTAAACGAGGTGGTGATTTGTGACACTGTTGAGGGAGAATCGAGGTACACGAACAGTCTAGTGGTTATGATTTGCAGGAGATGCATGGTTAGCAGTAAAGGTACTGCCACAATGAAGATTTGGTAAATATTGTTTTAGTAGATTTTTTGGATCTATTTTACTATATAAGGTTCACTAATCCATTTCATAGAATAAAAAACTAAGATTAAAAAAATCAGGAGGATTTCAGTGATGTCACAATAGGGAAGTACGTGGAGCACTTGTGGAACGCAGAGTAAGGGTGGTTCATGGATGGCGATAAGAAGAGGTAGTACACGATGGTGGTTCACAGGTTCATTATGTGGGATCTATACACAGATGTAGTGTGCCTAAGTGGTACCTGTAGGTGGTACATGAAGGTAGTATGTGGATGTTATTTTATGGTGATGGTTAACAGAGGTTGTATGTGGAGTAGTGCGATACATTGAGGAAGAAGACCAGTTCGCAGAGGAAAAGTTTCCTAACAAATAGTACGCAGAAAAGCATATTACATCCACAGGTGAAAACCCAACTTTAAAAAAGAATATATATATATAGTTAATGATTCATGATTTAATACCAATCCATTGAATAAACCTTTATTTTGATAAACTGAGTTCAGATTCATTTCATCAGAGAGAGCATTGGGGAGTCAATGGAAGTGATCGATGGGACGCAGTGTTCTATCCACAAAAAATTGTAAACGTGGTGTTCCGGAAAAAAAGTGACTATGATAAACCTTTTTTATAAGGCCCCTGCCTTAAACCTTACTTAATCTTGAGTTATTACAACATTACACATTGGGGATCTTTTCAGGTTTTTACTTTTAGAGAATTAGATCATAAAACATACATTACATTCCACATTTAAAAAAAGTGGTTACATAAAAGATAGTACTCATTTTTCCCATCAACAGAAACATATTTAAAATAAAACATGGATTCTTTCTTGACACTTCTTTTACACTATCATCACATCATGTACCTTTCCCTTGACCTATGAAAAACATTTCAAAAACATGGGATGAGCTAAAAAACCTCAGTAAGGGATATAAAAGTACGAGATGAAAACATTATTCCATGTATGAAATCATACATTACTCATAAAACATAATCACTTTAACATAACTCATCTAATCATGGATAAATCAAAGAAATCATAAGACATAAAGGTAACTTGACGCATTCATAACATTCTTACGTAGAGAGTAACCCTCTTGGTTACATTTGGAATACCCATCATAGTATATTCCCTAAATCTATTCGGAGAAACCTTAACGTTTCACTCCTTCGCGTTACCCAATGAATTGGAGAGCTATATCAGGCTCACCCGCCCTTAGTTTATCAATGAACCACCCGTCTTCATAAACAATGCCCAAGAACCATCACATAATCGTATCACATAAAACATGCATAAAGGAAACATAATATTTCCATATTTTAATCACAAGATATCAATACCACACATTGAAATAATAAAAACATTGTGAAAACCATTTTCAATACCAAAATAAAAGAAAAGTAAAACACAATATTTATTTTTTTCATTTTAAAAAATAGTTATGGCTTGTAGAGGAAGCCGAAACTCAAATAATGGTCACGGTGGTGGAGAAGTCATTGTCGCCGCATATATATGACAAAAAAAACATTCCTTTTATAATTTAGTAAAACACTTCGTATAAAAAAATATTACATTTGAATAAGCATAAAATCCAATGGGGTTTATACACCGTATAAATGAATGTTGGGTATAAAACAAAATATGCCTCAATGAATGGAGACTGAGACGAAGTCCCATACCTCGGGTCCAACTTAAATCGATCGTTCTATAACCTCTTGAATAATAAACTTGAGTTAATTTATACTTTCTTAAAAACCTTTTTCAAGTTCATTATTCCTTTTATATCACTTATTACCATGCTATGAACACTATGTAATTATTTAAGTTAATAATGGTGGTTTTGTCGATCATTGCTACTTGAGTAAAAAATAAACTCTTTATAATTACAAGTTTGTTCATTGGTAAAATATCCATTATATAAAGAATTATATTCATGATTTAAATATCATATATGTAATATATATCCAGTATATACATGCATTTACAATATTACATAACATTTAGAGGTAAGAAATGAAATGCACCGTTTATGGAGACGGTAAGCCATACGTACGCATGAACGCTACTTTCATTTCTATTTCGTATTTTATGGAATGTAATCATAATTATATAAAGTTATATTATAATTCCAGTATAATATCATATATAATATCATTAATTTCATCCTTTATATGTCCCACATATGACATTAATGAATCAAATCACTTTGAGGGGGCGGTAGTCCGCACTTCCTAAAATGAAGATTTCACGTTTACCCATAATGGAAACCATAAAGGTATATCATAAATGAAAAATACAGAATCTTAAGTAAAACATAAACATATTATATATCATATATAAATATAGTGACATCTTAATGGCCACCTTTTAAGGTGTTAAAAGAATATTGAACAATCATCATTTCGTGAGGCAGAAATTCACCATCCACAGAAATAGTATGTTCTTTAACCATTAGATGTAGGTGTGTGTAAGTGTATCTAGAATACTTCTTATAAAAACATCCTAGTATATTTAATATACTGGAGTTATTAAAAATTTAATGAATAAAAATAGTTTAGGGTGTTGGAGAAGTAAAATAAAACAAAAAAACACACAAGTGAAGACATTACCTTAAAATCGGGTAACTCCCTTTGGTTTGAACCAAAAGGGTTTCTTAAAGAGCTTCATTCCTAAGTTAATGCTTCTGAGATGAGGAGAGGTATGTTTAGAGACAAAATGATCCGATCATGGATGAGCCAAAGGCTTTAGAAGTGTGGGTAAGGAGGTATAGGTGGGGGCCTTTTATAAGAGGAGAGGAGGGGCACACTTGGAAAGGTATAAAATGTTTCTTTATTTTCAAATGAGTTTCAGATTTTAAAGGTCGAACATTGATGTATTTCAATATTAAGGTGATACGAGTTCGAAATCCATCCATCCAATAGGTTTTTGACATGTGTAGGTCTTAGATTTTATGTTAGATTTTCATTTTATTTAAATCGTTAAATAATAAGGTAATCGCTGCATCATCATGATGTTAAAAATAATTTAATTTATCTAATGTCTAAAAATTATGAAAAACTACTATGATGTAGTAAATCTTTTTATCTTTCCAATTACTATTTATAGTCAAAAATCTGACTTGTATAACCCCATGTAAAAATTGTTTTATTAAAACAATACATGTTTGTGTCATTTTTACTTTTACATTAAATAAAAGGATTTAATGTCATTATCTTACCCAAGTGGATCCATGGGGTCCCAAAATAAGACCCATGGGATGTATTGGTCGGCCATGACTCATCCAATTGTGTTAGGAAAAGTTTCAAGATATTTTCATTTTATTATAATATCATTTTTACCTTAAATCACACTAATTACCTTTAATCGCGATTAATAAAACATAAAAGTTACTTTTCATCAAAAATTATTTTCATCCCATTGAACATAATTTTAATTAATTATGATAATCATTTATATTTGATTTTTCAAATTCAAATCACAAAAGTGGTAAAGTTCCATTTAAACGAAAAATCAGTTTTTATAACTACCACTTTGTGGTTTCACTATTCATCAAAAATTAAGGTTTTTCAGAAAAATACCAAAAATTCACCCTAACATATATTTGATATTATGAATTCAAAAAAGATGTCTATTTTACCAAAATTCATAACATATAAGCTGCATTAATTAATTTTATAATTAAATCTCGCTATCAAATCAAATAGGGTGTTTTTAAGAAACAATATCTATCAAAAGATTGACACTCGTTTATGTCCAATCTCAAAGTGATATTAATTCCAATTACCAACATTGGATTAAATGGAAAATATATATATATTAATTTCACTTTAAAAGAAATTAAAAAGATAATCTAACTATATAAATTAATTAGATTAAAAAGAGGTTTTGAAATAAAATACAACACTTTTCACTATTCATTAAAAAAATGAACATTATCAGAAAAATACCAGAAATTTATCCAAAGTAAATTTCAATGACCCAGTCATAAAGAATAAGTTTATTTTGAAAAATATATCTTATATAAATTTCAAAATTTATATTTAAAAATGGTTCTCCATCAAAAGTCAGTAAAACAATCTGTTAAAAATATTAGAGTATTCCATGGTTAAGATTGGATTTATTCTCATTTTAAGCCTCTAAAACACTATCTAATTCATAAATAGACATATATAAGAATATCTATTATTCATTACATACTTGGGATGTTACATATTTACTCCACAAAATGTGAATATTAGTGTATTTTGGTATGACCAAAAACCTATTGGCTTATATTCCTTGGCCATATCACTTAGCAGTGAACCAAGTAAAATTTATTGTATCTTCATTTTTCAAGTGATTGTTTTTTTTCTTCATTTCCCAATTAAGTAGATTTAACAGGTTCCGACTAACAAGGGAAAAAGATCCATCAGTTTAAAAGAAAAATTTGACACCATGATTCACCCCTTCCCTCTCAGGGTGTTCCAAGATCCTTTATTTTTTAGTTAATGTTTTATCTTAGTTTTCATAAACTCTAAACCTAAAATAGCAAGGCAAAAATTGGATTTATAATAATTTAATTATGATGGTCACATCTATGAGGTTTAATAGTTGGTATCAAAGTAAGGTTGAGATAAAATCAAAGGTTGGGTTGTCAGTTGGAGATAATTTAAGGGTTTATATGTTAAGGATGATAATAATTTTAGAGGAATATTTATCCCTTTAGGTTATTTTAGGTAATAGTTGGTCCTCCCAGTAATTACGTCCCTAAATGAATACTAGAAACTATATATGGTTGTGGCACATGTGAACCTAGGGGTAGTCACCCTAAAAAGGTTGGTTGAGTATAAAATAAATCCTCACCCAAGTTCAATATTAGTGAGTCTATATTACGTAATCCTAGACAAAAACACCTTATGGGTATGCTTTGGGAAAATCCTATTCTCATTACAAACCATTATAACGGATTTTAGTATTATACCAACTATTTTGTTAGATCACCTAATATAAAAATGACCATGGATAACCAAGGATTGAATAAAGAGATTTATAGTTGAACCAAAAGTATCATATGTTTAAAATGCTGTTAACATAGGGGAACACATATTTAGATTTTTTTTCATATTCCAACTTTGGGTATTATCCTAACATTTTTGGTTTTTGAATTTATTGAAACAACATAAATAAAATGAAACTAAGAAATTTATATATCCATAAACCACTAGGTCTTATAACCAAATATGGGAGAATACTTAAATGGTTGAGGGTCTTAGTATATAGCTTTTATGATTGAAAATGTCAGGTTAATATTATTCCCTATGTTAATGATATTTATTATTTAATATATATTAAATCTTAACACTCATAGCTAAATTCATCAGTGAATGATAATTATTGATGATATTTTTTCATATTCTAAAATTTAGGAGGATTATTTGAAACATATAAGGTTTTTATTTTTAAATATTTATTTAATATGTAAAAACATATATCAACTATACAAATAACTTTTAAAAGAAATTTTAGTACAAGGTTAAATTATTGGGGATAGATATTGAAGAACACATGAATGATTGATGGTCAGATTATAGGATTAATATATGCTTTATGATGTGATATTAAATGAAAATAAAAAATATAAAGTAAAACTACTTTTCTTCAAAATTAAAATTTCAAAACATCAAGTGAATCTAATACTAAATCATATAAATTCATATATAATTTAATGTTCATAGTCTGGTTGAATTACCTAGGACCATTCGGTCATGTAATCTCCTAAGCCTACGATCCATGTAATCTCTGAGCCTATGGGCCTTGTAAGGGTTCCCATCATCCCTTGAATGTGGGGTTATCAGAAATCAATAAAAATGAAGGCCTTTGGTCTATTCGGACATATATAATTAAATTTTTATATATTCTTCTATCAACATAAATATTACCTATTTTAATAAAAATAATTACTTTGATCAATTTAATTTTATAATGTAAAATAAAATAAAATTTTTAAAGGTTCTTCAAATGTGTCCTTTTTAAAATGTTAATCAATTAAAATTAATTATGTATAATTATTTTTATTCAATATTATGTTTTTATTTAATAATGATTCTACTCTTCTTGTAATTTTAAGATGTTGGGGTTCATTTTAGTAAGATTTTTCACTAGTTTACTGTACTGCGTGATAGAAGCTATGAAATATATTACTAATTTAAAGGGTCTAAAATATGAATTCATTACATGATACCACCTTAAATATTTAAATCCTAACAATTTTTAATTATTACTCAACAAAGAAAGTAGTTGAGGGTATTATAAACATATGCATCATTTGGTATATCACTTTTAATATAAAATCTAACTTAGAAAATTATTCTATATTAAGTTATATATATTTCCTCAAATAAAATTAATCTATCATACAATGATATACTAATGTATGTATATACCACATTCATACATTCTGAACAATATACCTTTATAAAAACCGTATATATTTATAATATATTAAACCACTATGATACCATATATTCTTCTAGAAATTAACAAAAACATTAATCTGAATATCGTATTAATATCTCACTAATAAAATCACACACTATTTAATATATACCACAATCCCTAAATTATGAATAACATTACAAAACATATCTTAAATTAATTATCAATTATATGGTTAACAAAACTATCATACATATTTTTTTTAAATAAGACAATTATTTATTACTAAATTTATAAATTTCTGAAATATAATTTTAGAGGAAAAAATTAATTTTTGGATTATTAATGTAAAAATTATATTAGGATTTATTTTTGAGATTGTTCTAAAATAGTATATTTTTAGGTGAATTATTCTAAATATAGATTTTGATAATTTTGTCACTTATATAATATTGTCATAATACAGGATTGAATAAAATGTTTTTGAAATATTCTATTATAAAAAATATATTTATAAAGTAAAATAAATAATAAAAAAAATACTATGTTGAATTTATAAAATCCAGGTACATTTTTTTGAAAGCATTGGAAATATGTTTCACAAAAAAATAATTTTTATTCATTTATATTAATTATTAAATTTAATCAATTATAGAAATTAAATGTAGAAAACTATATTCCATATTTTAGATCATTATGTTTATTTTATGTAATTTTATATATGTATTTTTTATGAATGACAATATCATTACTAATATTAAAGTTAATATTCCTGATAATGGTGAATGGGTTTTTTCAATGAAGTGTTTTATTAATGTAGTGAAACGTTTATCTAATAAATTATGTTCATATATTTTATATAATGTATTTTATATTATTTTTAAAGAATATAAATAATATATTAATACTCATTCAATTGGAAATAAATAATAAATAATATTATGAACACTTAATGTTAATAACTATTTTTTTCAAAAAAATAGTTTTTCTTCTTATTAAATGTTTTAATTTTAAATTTAATTTTAAACTTTTTAGATTTTGAATTAAATTTTATGGAAAATAAGTTTTGGTAAATAAATATACCTTTATTATTGATGGTTACATTATTTGTTTTATAAAAATTAGATTATTTGGTAAAAAAAGATACCAAGGTAAAAACGGATGGTTCTAGGTGCATAGAGGCACTAGATTGGGTATGCCCAACTCATATTTTTTTTGTAATCAATGATTTATCTGAGGTGTAAATTTGAAGATAAATTTTATCACCAACATAATTATATTAAATATTAATTGGGGAGATAACTCCAAAACCAAAACAGAAGATCATCATATAGTTATTTATAATTAATTTATGAAATTAATGAATTACCATGTGATTGATTAATTCATCATTGACGAATCTGAAAATATATCTGCATTGTACTATAATTTTTTTCTTAAATAATGTGTATACTCCCTCCACTGGTGATTCGCACATGTTCCTCAAACCTCTAAATATAGTAGAATGAATTTCTTTGTGGTAGCATGGTAGATCCAAATGCTTGTGTCAATCTTCTTGGATCGCCCTGAAAATCGATTCTGTAATAAATATCATTGATCTCTATAGAATTGAAAGTGTTGGTAGTAATGGATCATTTTTCATGACTGAGATAATTCTTTAAGAGGGATGTCTCTATGAATTTGATGGAATTATCCAAATGATATTGTGTATAACAAAACAAATTTCAAACCACCTTAGTTAGAAATAATATAAGTTGGTTTAAATGGTGTTAGTGTTTGAAAATAATTATTAATCACACACCATTAATATTTTATTAATCCCTCCATAACACTTTAATTATAGTAATAATATTATTATTAGTACTTTAAATATACAGAACTCTTAAATTAATTAAATATTATTTATTCAAATAATTTATATATATTATTTCTCACCTTACCACTAACTAGACACATCATTTATCCCCAATATTTATTGGACATTTAATAATGACTATTTATTTAATAAATAAATATCACCACATTATTTTATAATAAATAAATGAACATTATATTCACTAAATATCAAATAAGTATTTATAAAATAATATACCTAAAAAATATTTTCTTGAATAACTTGTAGATGAATATATGAAATAAATAAGACATTAATACATATTTAACTATGTGTGGGAATAATATTTACACACTATAATAAACAATAAAATATATTATTAATTTATTTATATTTTTGATACACTTAGTGTGTGGCCCATTAGGCCTCTTTCTCTATCGCATTAGGTAAACCAGGTTAATGTCAATGGTCATCCTCTAACAACATGTAAATTCACCCATATAGAATGAAGTTAACATTATAATGAAATAAAACGTAATATATATTCTTACTAAGAAATATAATGCCTTTATCATTATGTTTATATTAACTTCGGTTGCATTTTGGTGACATCAACCTATGTGCACAAGGTCTCTTTATTTGACATTATAGATATGAACCTTCTCATAGAATACCATGACCATTGATTTATTTAGGCACTATAATATCTATAATGGGACTCATATATAAATATTTCTGAAATAACAGAAGTTAAAAATACTTTATCACATTATTCTTTAATTAAATATTACTCGGGAAGTACCCATCATATCATACTTCACCAAAAACATATGTAATCACTATTTTTATAAATAGATCAAAGTACTCAACTCATAATATCTATTAATAATGATTTTAATGTATATGAATCAATACACACATCCATATATAAGAACATCCAATTAAACATATGATATGAATTTCCTATTACTTGGACATGTTCACATAATCTCATATAGTGGAAAATACCAAGTGTGTATACCATGTAAAGGTTCCTCAAAGTCCAATAAGTCTCCACACATGTATCCTATATCATTCATGTCTATCAAATTATTTCATCTAGATATAGAACATAAAATTAGGAATACTAGAATACATTTTTGGATTGTCATCATAGCAAGGAACTAATATGACATTTCTGTGTGATAACTACTCTTAGTTAATTATCACATAGAACATAACATGGAAGAACAATCATTGTATGATTAGTAGATTAGTAATATAAAAAACTATAAATGTAGGTAATCATAAAGTATATAGAATTTGGTTCAAGGGAACCAACCCTAATATAATCCATCTTTCACTAGATCAAACTACAAAAATCCTATAGTGTACTATCTATCACATTATATTTATGATTTTACCAAGATAAAAATTTAGTCATCGGGTCCCCAAAAATTTTTTCCATGGAAACTATACCTACAACACCTTTACACCTATGAGAAAAATCCTTCAATAGGGGATGCATTCAGAGTATGTTCTTTATCTGTTGGTGTGAATTTGAACCTTTTTAAAGAGCCACCAATGCAATTTTATCACAATATAATGTGATTGGGTATTTATATTTAGTTAACACATTAGGCACTTTTATAAAGTTTCATATTCGAATAAATAATTTGGTTTCATCAAAAGATATTATATACTAAATCTATGATGTTGAATCAATGAAAATAAAAAGCTTTGAACTCTTCCATCCCACATATCCTCTATTAATAAAAAAAAATATCCTAATATGCCATCAAATCATTTTGATCTGTTGGAGAACTAGCATCAATATAACCCCTGATGACTATCTTTATATCTCATCCATAAAACATGATCATATCCTTTGTTCTTCTCAGAAACATAAGGATAACCATAACAGTATACCAAAGATGTTCACCTAGATCAACTTAATATCTACATACTATGAGAAATGTATAGGAAACACCAAGTCTAGTATATAACCTGGAATACGTGATTGATCATGTAGTAAAATTCTGGGCACAATGGAAGTGCATAATGTGTGTGTACAAAAAACTGAAAATTTTCATAATAAATGATTAATCTGGGATCAACACGACAATGAATTCTAGTATCTGCATAATCAAATCAGAGATAAAATTCAAAGGGGAGAACTTAAAACTGAGTAGATAGGATCAACATATTTTGTTCATAATTAATTTAATTAAATTATAGAATTTCCTCCAAGGTGATTCTTTCTTCGTTGAGGCGTTTGACCCTAGGTTTGATATGCAACTTCATTGCGATATAGAATCAAGGAATAAGAATACTCTAGTGGTGATCCACACGTTCTTTATGTATCTCTGACCATATTCGAATGAGTCTCTGGGTGAAAACATGGAAGATACATGTGATTGTGATGTCTTCCTTTGATTTCCTTGATAATTGCATCCAAAGTGCTATCCATGATCTAGTGCAGGAGGATCTCTAGCATTATTGAGAGAATTCTTAGAGAGGGAATTGTTCTCTAGGTTCAAGTAATTTTATCCAAGGTTTTTGTGCACATAATGATGGGTTTGCAGGTCGAATGACCCATTGTCTAATTTAGAGAATAGTAACATGATAGGGAATTTACTTCATTAAGTAGTAATAAACAATTAGCACTGGTTACGTTACTTAATTTATTATTACATTTGAAATCCCATGTCAAATAATCATAGTAATGCTATTATTCTCCGGACATGTGCTTAACTTGCACATTAATTTTTAAATATTATTTAACCAAATAATATTTAATATTATTTTTCACTGGACCAATATCTTGGTCTTCCAATCCTCCCCAATATTTATTGGGCCTTGAATAATGACTATTTATTTATCAAATAGAGATAAATGAATTATTTTCTGGTTAATAAATATTTCTTCTGTAATATATTCTCTCAAATAACTAGGGATGAAATAAGTACAATCAGGAATACTTGAATTATTATTAAAACACAACCAGGAATGATATTTATTCCACTTGTAAAATAAATAAATTATTTTAATGAGATACTAGATACACTTAGTGTGTGACCCTCTAAGACTATTTCTCGTTGGAATTAGGTGGGCTTTCTTAATTCCAATATTATTGTCTAGCAATGGGTATAGGAAAATAAGAGAAATAAGTTAATGTCACAACAACATGTCACCTTATATGAACTCTTGCTATATAATATAATCCATTTGTCTAGATATCTCTAATCAAGTAGGTTGCATGAAAGTTCCATCAATCCATGCCCTCAATTCCTCATTCTTTGACTTCCTAGAATTAAACATTCCTAGAGAACACCATGTGCATGGATTTAGTTAGGATATATCTTTTCCATTAAATGTCTTGAGATATGTACTTATGAAGAATTGAAAATCATTTCTCGCATTATTCATTAATGTAGTATTACTCATGACACACACAACATATCCTACCTCACCACAAACATTTTTCCTCATTGTTTCTGTCAATATATCTATGTATGGGATTCATAATACCATTAGTATTAATATTAAAGTTTAAGGACCCATACACACATCTGCATATTGGAACATCGAATGTCATTCATGAATGTTAATTTTCTGCTAGAGGGTCTTGTTCTCATAATATGCTCCTCGATATTACCAAGGGAACACACCATGAGAAGGTGCCTTGAAGTTCCATGAGTCCCCACCCCTGATATCCTATATCATTTGAATCCCTTCAATTTATAACATCTAGCCATAGAATATATATTCAGTCATATTTTCATGGAACTTTTGGGTTCTCAACATAGCAGGGATCTTCTACAACCTTTTAATGTGATATCTATTCTTAGGATATTATCACATACTATGTCACACAGATGAAAAATCATGATGTGATAAGATGTTTATGAATATTCATCTAATGAATATAGGTTTATCATAATGTACAAAGAAGTTGGTTTTTAGGGCACCACCTCCAACTTACTCCCACTTTTACAAGAGCCAAATCTTAATTACCATCAATCTACTAGCACTCACATTATATTCATCCTTCTATTGAGATAGGTCTTTGGAATGATGTGTACCATGTGGAACTGAAACCAATCCCATCTTGGATTATTACATACTAAATCTATTTAGTATCTTATCAAAGTATGTACTTTGACTAATTCCAAGTAGCCTCTTGGATCTATCATGAATGATCTTGATCCCTAGAATGTAGGCTAATTCGCCTAAGTCCTTCATGGTGAAGCACTTGTTCAACCAGTCCTTGACTGACTCCAAGATGGGTATTTTATTTAACATAAGAAATATTTCCTCAATACACACTACTATAATAACAATAACATTCCCATTAAATTGCTTGTAAACACATGGATCACATTCATTCTCAATGAAACCAAATTCTATTATGGATTCATTAAATAGATTATTCCATGATCTGGTTGCATTCTTTAATCTATAAATAAATCTATACAACTTTCATACCATTTTACAATAAAATTTTATCACAAACCCTTTGGGTTGTGTCATATAGATGTCTTTTTAAAGGTTCCCATTACTGAATGCAATTTTGACATCTATCAGCCACATCTCATAGTCAGGGAAAGATGTTATAGAAAGCATGATTATTTTGGATTTAAACATGAAAATAGATGAAAGGTTTTAATCATAGTCAATTTCCTGATGCTATTTAAAACATTTATCCACTATCCTTGCTTTATAGGTACTAACATGTCCTTCTGTGTCCAATTTTTTTTTAATACGCATTTTCACCCAACAGGAATTACATCAACTAGTTCATCAACTAAAACCCAGAATTCGTTCTGATACAAGGAATCCTTCTCATATTTCATATCTTCTAGCCATCATGTAGCTTTTTAGCTCTCTACATATTCGTTGCAGGATGCCGATTCATCATTCTCCAAAAATAATGAGTCACCTTCTTCGACGATAGGGAAACTATAACTATCTGGTTCCCTTACCTCTCGTGTGATCCAGTGTAGTACTTGTGTTTCTGGAACTACCTCCTCCATGGGGACCTATGTAAGTTGTTCTTTTACCAACTCCTTGTATATTTATTATCAACTTTATCGAATTTAATATGGCTCCCACAATCATTTTTGAGGATGTAATCCCTCTCATGAATGAGAGTCTATATAGAAACAATCACTTTATTGTCTGAGGGGGTTGTATAGGTATTATAACTTTGTGTCGATAGGATACCAAATAAAGATACAATTCATTCACTGGGGTGAAAGTTTGTTTCCTAATAAACCCTTAACAAATGCCTCTCACCCCCATACACATGTATGTGAAAAAGAGGGTTTTATTCCACTCCATAGCTCAAACGGAATCCAATTTTCCTTCTTAGTTTGTACTTTGTTTAATGTGTATTTCATAGTTAGCAATGCATATACCCAAATGTATAATGGAAGATTTTCATGACTCGTCATCGATCGTACCTTGTCAAATAAGGTACGATTCTTTTTTTCACTAACACCACTCCAAAATGGAGTATAAGGTGATGTGAGTTGAGATAGAGTCCAACACTCACATAAATGGTCGATGAACTCTTGGTTAAGATATTTACCACCTCGATCCAATCAAAGATTCTTTATCTTCTTACCATGATGATTCTCTACATCATTCTTGGACTCCTTGAAATTCTCAAACGACCAAGACTTATACCCCATTAAGATGACATATCAATATTCTATCAAGTCATCTGAAAAAGTAATGATGTAAGAATATCCAAATCTAGCTTCTACTGGAAATGGTTCACACACATCAGTGTGTACCAATCCTAGAATCTATGTGTCCCTTTCACCTTGACCACCAAATAGAGGTTTGGTCATTTTCCCCTATAAAAACCGTGAAATATATCAAGTGGTTTTAGCTCAGAGGAGTCTAAATAACTATATTGATAGAGCATTGTTAGGCGCTTATCATTTACATAACCAATTCAATGATGCAAACACATGGTGTTTCATGAGTCATGTGAACTTGGTTCATTAACAATTGAAAACACTTAGTTATTATAATTTAATACATACAGGCTGTTATTTAAATGAGTCATACAATGACATATGATGTCCTTATAAAAGTAACAACATTTTTTTCCAAACATGAAAAAGAATGCATATATATGAAAAATATATATAGAAATTATGTTCTTGGTAAAACTAGGTACATAATTACATCCATGTAAAACCACAATAATTCATGTTAGCAATGTGAGGTGGTAGTCACTAATGGCCAGAGCAGCCAACCTGACAGAATTCGTAGCTTGTAGATCCACCTCTCCTATGACAATTTTCCAGAATTTACTCAGTTTTTGTATTTGAATATAGATGTGAGCCCATTAGCTCTATCTATTATCCAATGTTTATAAATGGAAAGATTAAACTCGATAACAAATGCCAATTTGGATTTCCCTTACATCTGGGTGCAGTTCCTCTTCCAGTGGCCTGACTTGCCACATGAAATGCATACTGCCTTCCTTTCCTTACCCTACCTCTAGATCTTGTTCTTATTGGTCAGACGATGATCAGTGTATTTCTATTGTTTATAAATCCTTTCCCTCATTTCCTTGTCCTTCCTATTCATATTTATAATAAGTACTGTAGGTTTTTTCACGCCCTATGTTCTTTAGAAAATGGTGAATCAACCTAAGAAGCTCTTATATTCTCTTCTCTTTATTGCTGACATTATAATTCATAATAAAACTAGATAAGTTATTTGGAATCAATTACATGAGAGATCTGTATACAACTCATCTGGGAATTTAATACCTAAGATTTCCATATGCTCAATATAGAAAATAAGCTTTCCTAAATGTGGTCCAGCTGGTGCAGACTCTCTATGCTTATTAGTGAACAAAGCATTAGAGATATTATACCTCTTTTGTATCGTCTTCTCCTGATAAATATCATTAATGTGAGAAATCATGATATAAGAATCCATTTCCCCATATTTTTTCAAGAGCTCATTGGTTGTGAATGATAGCATGAGGCACTGAACATCCGTAGCGTCATTCATATGTTTCTCATACACAAAGAGTTCCTCATCACTCACCCCATTTTTAGGTGCAACTAGTAAAGGATCATCCATCACATAAAGTTTCCTCTCATGGAAAAGGATAACTCGATAATTCCTTTGCCACTATTAGAAATTAGTGCCACTGGAAATGGTTTCCTTCTTGAGTATCGATCACAATGATATGTTTGTTATCATTTTGATTGTTGTTTCTAAAAATTAATGTTAACATATTTTTGGTACTTTATCTTGATAAATATAGACCAAGAAATAAATTAATATCTATCATTCTCCCACTATTTTTTCGAAACCCAATATCCCTCACCATTAGATTTGGAATATCCTATTTCATTAACATTCTAGTAGCAAGGATCCATATTTCACTTCACATTACCCATACTAGGTTTGTTCAATAAACATGAAAGGTTTTAGGTAGGCATTCCAAATGAAAACTGTATTAACTCATAGCTCATTGATCTATTGAGTGGACTCCCAAATCCTGAAATCCTTATTTTTTGATTTCCTCAACCTTTGCCTCTCAGTTACACCATTTCCTGATAGGGTAGTCAACTTGGATGTAAACTCAGTTAAGTCAAACTAAAACATTGAATTAAAATTTGGCTAAAATTAAAATAACTCTAACTAGGGTTGGTCAAGAACATTAATCTATGGTTTGATTCTAACCGAAGTAATGGAAGGCTATACCAACATAATATTTAATTGAGGGATTTTATCCTTTATGAAAAAATTTCCACTTATTATCTTTTCACTTTCCTGATAATTTTATGTCAGATATACATAATTGATTAACCATGTATAGATAATATTTACACATAATCAACTTTTATTTTACTTCCATCTTGTTTGCTTCTTAGTTTATTAATTATGTGATCGTTTCAAAAATAGACATTGAATAACCATACAACTAAGTAAAATAAAATAATGTTTATGATCATGAGATTTACAATTGGTTGGTTTATATAGAAGATGATAAACTGACCATATCCTTGGGGAGAAACACCTTGAACCATTTAAGGTTCATGTTTACAACTTTCCACATATCCACCATTGTATATCCTTAGTTATGTTTTTCCTTATCTCTTAACTTGAACCGCCTCTATTAGATTGGTAGCTCTATACATTACATATGTTTTTGAATCACACGCAAGTGAGGGGTAAATGAGGTTTTCATAAAATGAACTATGGAAACATAGGCCCTACATATTAATGAGGAAGAGGCACGTAGGCCATCAATTTTAATTTAATAAATATATTAAATGAGAACCAATAACATACAATGTTATGGTCTAGATCATTATCATCCACACACATGCAAAAAATCACATATTTAATAAAAGTTGACTTTAATTATTTAATCATTCTTATTAAGATAAATTATACTCTAATCCATTAATCATTATCTTTAATTAATCAATCCTTTTTATCTTATTCCTTTTTTCTGAATTTCCTTGAGATTCTCATCCATAACCTTGTACATAACTTGTAACAAGGAAGCAACTCAGTGAATACCCTTCAAAAACTACACAACATGTATGTATACTTGTATACACTTTATTATTTGTGACATGTAGCATGAATGTATATTTATAATTTTAATAAAATTCATACATGATGTGAATATCTTTGAACACTACATTTCACAAATATTAATTAAACATATATATATATATATCAAACTCCTATCACATGTTGTATCCCAGCTTTCCACCCACACAAAGGTTCATTTCTCAAGGGTTACATAATATAATTATAAATTTTAAAATCGGTATAATTTGGAAATAGTACATTAGGTGTTGATCTGACTACATGTCATGTACCCTCCTCACCGTCCATCTAAAGTAAAAGCCTAGGGAAATAGCGTGTGAGGTGTACTTTAGAATTATTATGAGTACACAACATGTTCAATGGGACGAACGTTGTGTAGACTCTATGTTACATGGTTACCAGTCGATGAAGACATGTATGTGATATATGACTTGAACCTAACCTGAAGGGACTACATGCCAGGTCCAGTGGGCCACACAATATGTAGTCTCGTGGACCATAAACCAATTTATCCTGGTCAACATGCATTTTACGAATTAACTACACCGTGTATCATTAATGTACTTGGTATGAGTAATTTACGAAATACTCTTGATACATTAAACAAAAATACACGGTGTGTAGATCTAATTACGCAGCATGTATTCTTGTGTTATCTAGATACAACCTTTGATGGATCCCGATGAGATTCTCGATTTAATTTTAATCATAAAATTATTCATTTCTGTTAGATCTATGAGAAGTGTTAAGGAAGGAACATATATAAAAATTTAGATTACAAAAATGATTAAACATAAATTAACAAACCAAATTATTAATGTGTAAATTATCAAAGAATTAATTAAATAAATATAAAAGAAAAAATGACCCCTATGATACAACTTGTAGGATTTGGGAAAAGTGGAAGAACAGGATGGGCGTGTAACCTACTTTTCAAATTGTCATGATCAATGATTAATCTGGGATCAAAACAAGAATAAACTCTAGTATCAATGGAATTGAATCAAAGATAAAAGACAAAAGAGAGAACCAGAACCAATAAGAGAGGATCGACATATTTTGTTTATAATTAATTTAATAAAATTATGGAATTACATTGAAAGTGATTATTTATTCATTGATGTGTTCAAAGACGGGCCTGTGTTGTGTCTTCACTGTGATGTAGAATCAAAGGATAATAATCCTCTATCAGTAATCCAAGAATTCTCTACTTATCTATATACATCATCGGTGTGTCTCTGAATGCTAGTATGGAAGATCCTTGAACATGCGATGCCCGCCTTTGATTGAAATGAGAATCACATAAGCATTATGGTTGAACTGGTGGAGGAGTATCTCTCTCGTTCTTGACCCCTTTATTGGAGAGGTAAGATTTCTCTTGACTCAAGTGCTTTTCTATAATGATTTTTTGCACAAAACGATTGGTTAGCGAGTCAACTGATTCCTTGGCTAATTAAGAGAATAATAACATAACAGGGAATTTAATTCACTTAGTAATAAAAAATAAATAGCACATGTTATATTACTTAATTTATTATATCATTTGAAACCCCATGTCAAAAAATAATAAAAATGATATTATTTCCACATCATGTGCTTAAATTGCACACTATATTTATATTTTATTTAATCAAATAATATTTAATATTATTTCTCATCGGACCCATGACATGTTCCTCTAATTATCCTCAATATTTACCGGACCTTGAATAATGAATATTTATTTATTAAATAAATATAACTACATTATTCACTAATAAATAAATATTCTATCCATAATATATTCTCTTGAATAATTACCGACGAAATAAATGCGATCTGGCATACATGAATAATTATTAAACCACAACTGCGAATAATTTTTTTTCAACTTGTTAAATAAATAAATTATTTAACTGAGATACTTGTAACACTTAGTGTGTGAACTTCTAGGCCTCTTTCTTGTTGGAAAAAAGTAGGCTTGCCTAAAGTCCAAGATTACTGTCTAGTAACAGGTCAATGAACCCAAGAGAAAGAAGTTGATGTCACAACGACATGTCAACTCATACGAATGCTTACTATGGAATATAATCTCATTGTCCTGATATCTCCAATCAAGCAGGTTTCCTGCAAGTTACATCAAGCCATGTTCCCCATTTATAATTCTTTGACTTCTCAAAATTGAAATTTCCTAGAGAACATGATGGCCAGGGATTTTGTTAGGCTATAGAATTTCCATGAAATGGAATACTATATCTACTTTCTTCGAAGTGAAAAATCCTTTCTCTCATTATTTATTAATGAATTATTACTCGTGACTCACCCAACATATACTACCTCAGTGTGAACAGTTATCGTCATGAATTTTGTCAATACATCTAAGTCCCAGAGTGATAATACCCATTATTAATAATCCGATTGTCTAAGGACCAATTAAGATCTCTGCATATAGGAATATCCAATGAAACTTACAAATGTTGATTTCTTACTGGCGAGTCTTATTATTATAATATCCTCCTAGATATTATTTAGCACACAAACCATGAGAAGGTGCCTCAATGTTTCATGAGTCCCCACCCTTGATAGCTTGTATAATTTGTGTCTCATCAAATTATATCATCCATACATAGAACATATATTCAAGAATATTTTCATGGAACTTATGGGTTCCCATTATAGTAGGGATCTAATTTGACCTTTTATTCTGGCAGTTAATATTATGACATTATCATATACTATGTCACGCAAAAGAAAAATCATGATGTGATAAGTAGTTTATTAATATTCATCCAATGAATACAAGTTTATCATAAAGTACAAAGAAGTCCCATTATAAGGAACCAACTCCAACATATATTACTAAAGAATATATGATCCTAATCATTCTCTATTTCTCTTGCTGCGTCTTAGGATGCAAAATGTGACAATAAAGCCAATTCCCTCTTATATTGTTCCATATTAATTCTATTTAGTATCTAGTCAATTTTTTTACATTGATATATTACAAGAGGCATAATTTATCTATCACTAATGATCGTAATACATCAAATGTCGGCTTCTTTACCTAATTCCTTCATAGAGAAGAATTTTATTAACCATTCCTTAACAAAATTTAAGACTAGTATATCATTTCCAATATGTAATATGTAAATAAAATATATTACTAGTATAATGACTCCATTACCATTAAAATGTTTGTAAAAAAATGCTTCCATTCATTCTTAATGAAATAGATAGATGTTACATCATCATCAAACCAAATGTTCCATGACCTAGATTCTTGCTTCAATCCATACATGGATATCTATAACTTTCATATCTTTTTGGCATTACATGGAGTAAAGAACTATTTTGGCTATTTCCTATAGACATATTCATAATGGTTCCCAATAAAGAAATCTACGTTGACATCCATCTATAAAATTTATTATTCATTGTAATCCAATTATGTAAGTAGAATTTTCATAGATTTAAACATTGAAACTAGAGAAATGGTTTTATCATGGTCAATGCATTAACATTATTGAAAAACTTTATCCATTAGCCTTTTTTATAGGTACTTAATTTACATTCCTAGTTTTTTTTCTCGAATACCCAATTTAACCCAAAAGGATTTACAAAAATTGGAGGATAAAATAGAACCTAAACATGGTTCTGAGATGTAGAATACATTTTTGAATTATTAGATTCTTTCTATATTTCAACTTCTGAGCTTTATAGTGCCACGTTTTAGTAAATATGTTCATTATTGTTAATCAATAATGAGCCACTAAATTTTGTGTGTAGAAAACCATATCTCTCCAGTTCTCTTACCTCTCTGGTTCTCTTGCACAATACATGTTCTTTAGGAACATCTATATCCATGGAACCATATAGAATCTATTCCTGCTCCAAAGAATTTATATCTTGACAAAAAACTTCCTTAGAGTAAATATTTCTCCCACTATCCTTATTTAGGATGTCCTCCCTCTTAAGAAAAGTGTATTGTCTAGTGAAAGTCACTTTCGTTTCTGAAGACTTATACATGAAGAATCCCGTTGTTTCCTTAGGATTCCCTAAAAATTTATAATTTTTTACCTCAGGGTGAAAAATTATTTCATTAGATGGCTTTAACAGATTATTGAAAACATCATACACATGTATGTGACAAAATGATTTTCATCCCACTCTGTAAGTCATAGGTAATTTTTTCCACTTTAGTTGGTAATTGTTTTAGTGTGTATACCAAAATTTTTACTGAATATCCACAAAAGGTTAATGCAAGATCTTCAAGGCTCATCAGTGAACTTACCATGTGTAGAAAGGCATAATTCCTCCTTTCAATAACACTATTCAACTATGGTGTGTAATGTGGAGTGAGTTGATAAAGAATCAAAAACTCATATATAATGTCAATAAACTCTTGGTTAAGATATTTGCTATATTGATCAGATAAAATCTTCTTTATATTATTTCTATGTTGTTCCTCTACTTCATTTTTGAATTCATTGATTTTTTAAAGGGATCATAAATATACCACATCAAGTGGACATACCCTTACTCATGTTATAAGTAAACGTTATGAAGTAAGAATACCCTCCTATTGACACTATTAGAAATTTCCCACACACATCAGTGTATACTAATATTAAAATCTCTTTGGACCTATATCCCTTTCCATCGAATGGGGGTTTGGTCATTTTTTCGTATAAACAAGAATGAAATCTTTCAAATGTTTTTTGGCTCAATATAGTCTAAGTGAACATTTTGATATATCATTGTTAGACACTTGTTGTTTACATGACCATGATTATGATACCACTACTTAGTGTTTTATGAGTCATATAAACATTATTATTTGTTAATTTAAAAAACCATATTTTCACAATTCAATAAATAAAGATTGTTATTTAAATGTTCCATAACATAACATATATTTTATATATAAAAGAAAAATATTTCATTTTGGATCTTGAAAAAGTCCCTCTCTATCTATGAAGGGTAAATAAATTATATTTCTGGTAACAATAGATACATGATAATAATATTTTAAAACCTATATCATTCTTGGAAGAAAGGAAATGTTATAGTATCTAATGTCAGGAATATCTATCCCTGCACAATTTAAAGCATATGAATCCATCTTTCCTCTAGAAAAATTTCAAAATCTACATGGATCTTGCATTTGGATACATATATATATATGTAAAAAATAATATGTAACTAATACTTAACAGGAAGATATAGAAATATTACACTCAATAATGAGTGAAAGTGTAGTTTCCACTTTCTTTCAGGTAAAATTCCTATTCCATTGTCCTTGTTTTACATATTCAAAAAATACATCTTCTATTTCCTTCACCTTCCTTTGGATATTCTTCTTCTTTGAAGGATATTGATAGATAGATTTAGACTTTTATGAGTCTGTGTCATATTTTCTTTTGTATTCATTTTCATGTTCACTATATAGACTATAATTTTTTCACACCTCATATCCTTTTTATCATGGTGAATTAGAGTAATAAGTTCGAGAAGACTCCTCACATTATTTATCCAGTTATAATTAACAAAAAAACTAATGGACATAAATAGTGACAATAGGATGATATATTTACACAACTTATTTTTTTTTAATTTAATGTGAAATATGCCTAATCATCCAATGTATCTAATAAGATTAACTACAAGGAAATGAGACGATGCTGACTCTCCAATCATTAATGAAGATAGTGAATTTGAGATCTTGTATCTTTATCATATCAACTTTTCTTTATAGAGATAAAAAAGGTGAGATATGATGTTATACACATCCATGTCCCTATGTTACATTAAAATCTCATTGGTCATGGATGTTATAATGAAAAATTTGGTATATGTGGAATCATCCACATATACCTCAAAGAGAGAAAAATATTCCTCACTAGAATTTTGGCTAGGAACATTAGTAATTGAGTTTTCAAGCACTTATAATTTCTATTAGTGGTATAGGATAATGGGTATATACCTTTTCAATTATTGGAAACTAATGCTGGTGAGAATTTTATCCTTCACATGTGTTGATCACAATGATATTTTTGAATTCATATTTATATTCATTTCTCCAATTATGAAGTTCATAAATTTATAACTTCATCTTATAAAATTTGAAAAAAAAATATATTTATTAATCTCTCACTATTTTATACACAAAAAATATCCCTTCCCATTGGTTTCAAAATATTAGTTTACTTATACATTTTAGTGGCAAAGACCCAAATTCCCTTTCTCATAACTCATACTTGATCCCAAAATGTTATTTTAAGGGTTTTAGGTAGACATTAAAATTGAAAGATGCATAACTCATAGTTCCTTAACCTCTTGATTATACCCCCAATAATGGAATCCATAAATTTCATTTCCTTAGCCTTTACTCTTAGTTACACCTTATCCTATTTGGGAATTTAACAATTACTGTGAACTATGTTATGTTACCCCAAACCCTCATGTTATAATTCCTCGATAATTGAATGCACCGTGACTTAGGTCAGTCAAGCACATTGGGATGTGGATTTATTTTATCAAAAGTAGTATAATGATATACCTACTTAATAAATATTAAATGAAGGGATTTTTATATTTATGGTATAATTTACAATTTTATATTTAATAAATTTTTGTTAATATTACATATATTTTCATAAGTGATTAACCATGTTTTATCTAAAATTCATATATATTACAATTTATTTTACTTCTATCTTGAATTATTTTTAATTAATTAATTTATGTGATCGTGAAAAACTTCCATAATGAAATTAACTAAGAAATTTTATAGAAATAAAATAACAGAGAGGAATGATCATGATATTTTACTAATGGTTAGTTTACCTAATAGATAATAAACTACCCATTGACAAAGGTTAAATAACTATGAACCATGACTTGGTTCATGTTGCAGCTTTCCACCTCTCCACCAATGTACCTCTTAGATTGGTTTCACCATGGCTCCATACGTAAGGTGCCTCCACATTCTTTGGATCCCTATCCATTAAATAATCTTTTACCTATATATTTCTGATGGAATCCAAATGAATGGTTAAGGTTTTAACATAAAAGGAAACTATGGGTGTATAATATCTTGCATAATTAGAGGAAGGATGACTTGTTTGAAAAAATATGTATTTTAATAATAAATTAAAAATGAAACCAATCACATACAAAGCTTGGTTCCATTATCAAGATTATATGTACACATGAAAATAATTATACATTTAATAAAATTAGTGTTAAATTATATTTTTTATTATTTAAGATAAACCACATTCGAATCAATTAATAATATTATTTAATAAATTAATTTTAAATTTGTTTTAATCCAAAATTCATTGATATTCCCATCCATCATAATTTTATATAAATTAAATAAATTTAAATAAAAGTAACTATGTAAAATTTATACCTTGGAGTAAACATAGAGAGTATCCGTATAAACTATCCATGGTGTATTATATTAATATACAATTTACTTGTTCAGTATGGGGAAAACTTGACTTATCACATAATTTCATGGCATGTACATTTCCAAATAAATGACACATGAAAGAAATGTGGTTTATATAGCATTCTATATTTCAATGCATGTAAAGTAATGATGGTATTAAGACTTATATGAAATATGTAGTTCCAAACATTATGTATAAATTAATTATACATTTAATATATATAATACCCATTACATGAAATGAATATTGTAAAAGAAATGACGGATGTAACACCAATTGATAAGGTTTAACAAGTGTAATAATTTAAATTTGAATTACAAGTAATTTTTTATTATACATATAATGTAAAATGAAGATGAAAATTGTGTACTGTTCTTAACATCTATCCTTGGAAGACACCTCATGAATCAATGTGAATTCATGACATTGAAATTATTTGAGTACATTATGTAAATATGGGATACATGGCATCTGGTCTCTATGTTACATGGTCACCAATCATATAGACCGTTTAAGAAAATACATGACTCATATTTTACTAGTGGAATAAACATCATGTATGATTGTTACACATCATGTATTCTCTCTCACCATGACCCATGATATATTTATTAACATAATGAATATTTTAATATACATCACATGAATTAAATGTACACAAATTTAATTAATTCCAAATTAATTTTTAAATTATCTTTCGGCATTAAATATGGGTCCATGATGTGTACTAACAGGATACATGGAATACAATCTTGTCCTATCCATCCATATTCCTCATCACCTCTAGATGAGCTCTTTGAATTTTATTTTTTCACAAAATTAATAAATTTTGATTAAAATTGTAAGAATGAATAGGAACAAGGGAAACTATCATTAGAAAATATAAGATTGATTTTAAAACAAGTGATAAATGTTTAATTCAATCATTGATATTTAAATAATTATAAATCATTATACGACCCCTATAATACTTATTGAAGGATCTGGGAATTTTGGAAGTCCCTAGTGGGGTATTCCCAAAATAGATTTTTCTAAAATCAATGATTTGTTTGAGATTTATATTGATGATAAATTCCATGAACAAAAGAACTAAATAAAATATTAAATGAAAGGAGAATGATGGAACCAATAACCTTACCATTACTTATCAATTTATAATTAATTCAAGAAATTATATAACTGCCTTATGTTGAATTCTTTCTGAGTTAATGAATCTAACAACATCTCTACATCATTCCATAATTATGTTATAGGAATCAAGTGGATATTTTTTCCATAAGTGATCCATATATTTTCCACTAACCTCTGAACACCACTGTAGAAACATTTGGGTGTTAGCATCGTAGATCCCAATTCTTGTGTTATTCTTCCTTGATCACCCATAAAATATCATCAATAATAATTCACTTTGATCTTTCTATAATTAAGAGTGGTGGTGGTGATGGACCACTCTCAAATCTTGAGAGAGTTCCTATAGAGGGAGCTCTCCAGGGATTTCAAGAGAATTTTGCTGATGTTGTTGCGCACACCAAAAAAATGACCACCCTCCTCAAATTAAAAGAATATAATGTATTAAAATAGTTATATGGTTGGGAAATAACAATTTCCCATGTGGGCTTATTATTTCCTTAATCCATGTGGTACACCAAGTCCATAATATTAATAAAAATGTTTTTTATTGACATGTTCAAAAATCATGAATTAATTAAATATTATTTATTCAAATAATATATATATATATATATATTATTTTCTCATTATACTATTAAAATCTGTTTTCCATTCCTCCATATTATTTATCAGGCCTTGAATAATGAATATTTATTTAATAAATAAGTATAAATACAATATTCACCTATAAATAAATAAATAAATATTATATTCACAAAGTATCAAATAATTATTATTCTCACAATATTTTCCCTCAAATAACTAGTGAAGAAATATATACGAATAAGAAAAAATGAATAATTTCAAAACCATGTGTGGGAATAATAGTTATTCTACGTGCTGAATTATAAATAAAAATATCATTTAACAGAAATTCTGGATACTCTTAGTGTGTGAAACTCTTGGCCTCATTCATAGTTTCATTAGGATAAATATCCCAAAGTCTAATGTTAGTATCTAGAATTACTCCAAGGGACCCATAGAAAAATATTTTATTGTCATAATGACCTAAAACCTCTTATGAATTATTACAACATAATATAATCTCATTACGTGGATATATCTAATCATGTAGTTTTCATGTTGGTTCCATAAGTCTATGTTCTCAAAGTATCCATATTTAGCTGTAAAAAATTAACTTTTCCATAGAATACAATGGATATGGATTTATTTAGTCTCCATAATTTCTATCAATGGTCTTGGGATATCAACTTTCATTAAATAACATAAGATGCATATCCTTCCTTACATCATTAATTAATAAAATATTACTTGTGATTAACCCAACATATCCTACATCACCGTGAATATATTGCATCATAGTTTTCATATATACATCAAATTACATGGATAATAATATCCATTAATAATAGTATTAAATTATATGGATTAATACACACATAAACATAATGTAACATCCAATGACACATATAAATGTTGATTTTATGTTAGAGGGTATCGTTCTCATGATCTTATACACTGAAAATTAGTTAGGATGTACAGTATATAAAGGCGCCTAAAATTAATATAATGATTCACCCTAGATATATTGTTTAATTTTTCCCTTAAATGAATTGATCTGGATACAAATCATATATTTTTGAATATTGGTGTGGTATATCTGGGTTCTCATCAAAGCAGTGAACTTCCATCACCATTTAGTGTGGTTGCTACTCATAAAACATTATATGATGTTATGTAATAAATAATAAAAATAATGAAGTGTAATTAGTTTATAAAAATTCAATACTACAAATATTGTTGATTATGAATTACATAAAAGTGGGTCCTTAGGCACCATCTTCCATAAAAACTGAACAGAAAAATGTAAAAGTTAATTATTTAATGGCTTTAAACATGTCTAAAATGTGTGTCAAAATTATAAGTATAGGACTAATAGAAATTATCTAATACCAAAGTCTATTATTTTACACTTTTTAATCCATTTAACATTGAGTGGTGTCATTTCATTATTGAAAAATAATGGGTATTCCCAAATGTTATTTTTTTTTAGAGAGGATCAGTTCCAACATTTCAATTATAAACATTCCCTTAAACGTTTAATTGAGACATACAAAATTTTACATTTATAAAAGTTAAATGAACTTATAAAATCCTTTTTTTGTTATATTTTATTGAAATCCCTTTTATTTCTATGGATACTTTCAAGAGAAATTTCATTATCCAAACATGAGAATTACTTAATCTTTAACCCTTTATAGATAATATTTTACTTAAAAACATATAATAAAGTTATTAATATAATGAAATAATTATAGTTATTATATTTAAGTATTATGATATTAATTTAATTACCATTATTTATCCATTACCATCCATGTAGAAAGGGAAAAAAGAACAATGATCATACATTTGTGCAAGCTGACACCTCCCGGAAGTGATGTCTTCCATTTTTTACCATTTCCCCTCTTCACTAGTTATATGGTTGAAATTTAAGACTCAATATAGAATATATAGAATATATTTAGTATTATGAAGATACATAGTATAATTCACCTTTTTTACCTATAATTTATTTGGAAATGAAAATTTTAACCATCCATTGTCTGGATAACCGTCTCCACGAAGTAACATTTATAATTTTTCATATAGTTTATTTATGGTTTATTAAAATATCCTAAAATATGAATAAAAACATTAAAAAAATACCTCAATAATATCCTTATTCTTATATAGTAATTATAATATCCCAAAATAAAATACTTTCATAACCATAATTATGGATTAATTATTATATGTTAATGTTTGGGTCTCTTTAACCACCTTCTTGAATAATAATTTCAAAATATATCATGGATGACTGTGAGAGCATAAATAATAATATCATTATAATAAAATAATTGAATAAGCATTGTTTTATGATTTAATAATGGTAATATTGAGTATTTTACTTATTATTAAAATACTGTATTTGATACCTAAAATGACCGAAATGAGGCGGCATTGATTCAATTTTCACAAAAAATTAGCGATTTGTATATGGAATGAGATGATAAATTATTAAATAAATAAAAATCTTGTATTCTAATAACATTAATTAAATTTGAATTATAATCTTAGTATCAAAAAATGGTTAACCAAATCATCATCCTAAATTATGTGCGAAACGATTAAAGTAACTAACACAAGATGGACAAAATAGGCTATAACTAAGTTATGAATTCATAATAAATGATTATTAATGATTTATATAAAAGTTAATGTATCAGATTAATGTTTTGAAATATAATATTTATATATTTATGTTTATTCTATAATATTTTAGTGTGAATTCAACTATTAGGGGAAATAAGGTAACGGTTTCAGGTATCCATTTTCACAATTTGAGACATATTTCCTATTATGTACCATGTTTCATTTTTAATGTTGTATCTACTATCAAATTAATATGTTATATCAATATCCTATCATTATTAATGGTGTTTAATGTTTCATTTTAAATCATATCAATCTAGGGGTTATTATTCTAAAATTTATATCTTCATAAGGATTACTTATCTCAAATTTGAATTCCTTGAGACATGTTTATGTTATACAACCTCTTTAATTTTTAGGGTAAACTTAATTCACCATTTTAAATTTATAATTTGAATATATTATATGTTATAATATCCAATATTCTATTGCAAGTATTTATCTCTTTCTATTTTGACTAAAAATTTACAAAATCTATAATGTTTTCATCGATTTAATTTCTTATTCCTTAGGTCTTAGTCATTCTTTCTTGAATATAATTTGCATGATTTATTTTATCCTTAAATTACATTATTTAATATGTTATTTATTTTTTTCTCTAGATAAATTAAATATCATCATAAATATTAACATCATTGAGAAATAAATTTCTGAAAAAAGAATAAAATTGGTAAGAATAACTCAAATTCTTAGAAATTTAACTTTTTATTCCACATCCAAAAAATTTACATAATAATTTATTTATTTTAATAAATGAAATCATGTTTTTTTATTTTATATTATTATATTCTAATTTAACTCTTTAATATATTGAGAATATTATAACTTATCTTTGATGTGGATTTTTTTCATTAAAATATCATAAAAATATTAATAAAATCATTTATTTTCATTAATGACCACTCCAGATTTATTAGATTGATTATTTTTTATGGATAATTTATTTTGAACTATTTATAATTAGTTTATCAAATGACTAATATTTCTATTATAAATACTAATTTTTAAATCAATTTTCAATTTTTATTTTATAATAATGTTTAAAATGTTATCTGAAAACATCTTTATTTTCACTTCTATTTTTTCTTCAAGGCATATATATCAGGAAGTGATGTTTGAAGAACCATGTACATCTTATTATTCAATGATTATTTTTAGAAGATGATATTTTAGATATCTTATTATTTGTTATGTTTAATTTATGTGAATTTTTTTGAAACTTTTATGAAACCCAATCATTTTCCAACGGTTAGTTATGATATATTGATGATTAATTTTAAGTGGAAAACATTTGTAAAGATAATTAATGGTGGGACATTATATCACAATTTAATTTATTACATTAAATGAAAAGCTTATTAGATTTTATGTCTCTGAAATAATTATATTATTCAAATAATTATGAGAATAATGAGTTTTATACCATTTTTACACATGTGCACAATGAGTTTATTCAAATATATATGGGAATAATGAATTTTTCCTCAATTATTATTATTATTATTATTATGCCACCTTCCAAAGATTATTTTATCTTTATGATATATAAAATTCCATTTTTATGCATCTTTTATAAGATATATCTCACATTTAAGTTATTCTATGAATTATGCCCTGATTTATGATATATTAATTGTTGGGTATAAATTTATCATGTGTATTTATTATAAAAATATTATCATCTTATTTTTAATTATAATATTTTATTGTTACCTCTAATATTTACCATTTCTATGCATCTGACCTAACCCCTTTCCTATGTTTCCATTTACCGAGGTTGTAGAGACCTGAAGCTTAACATACATGGACATTACATTACTTTTGTGGAATAATTAGTACATAACAAAAACACACACACAAGAACCGTAATATTTTAGTGTCTTTGGAAACTCGGAACATAATCTTCTAATCATGGGGAAAGATCTTCAACATCTCCCATAAAGATCTTCTTTTTTTTACCTAAAACCTTTCTTTATATCCTGGGGAAAAGAAAACATAAAAGGGTGAGCTCAAATGCTCAGTAAGGGTAAACAAAAGAAATATCAATCACATCATATACATAAGAACATAACTTTTGGAAATATTAACCTGCAAAAGAAATCATAATTTCATAAAATGGGATAAATAATAGTAGTGAAATGTAATCCCAATAATCATAACATAAAACATGAAACTTTGTGGGATACACACATAATCATAGAGAATCATTTATTATTAGTCAATGCTCATTTCCAAGACTATCTTAGTGGACAAATTCCATTTCTGAACCGAGTTCACTCCTCGTTTCAGTCCGGTTTAACTGAACCAGTTTAACCTGCCATTCCAACCATTTATATCTCATGAGATATAAAATCTTTACCCAATTCATTGGAGGGAGATATAGGTCCCACCCATCTCATAATGATACCATTATTATGTGTGCCACAAAATCATAAACCATACATCATAGCATAACCCATGTAATAAAAATGGGATTCTTAAACATCATGACATCATAAAACAATTCATATAAGATAAAGTAATTAATAAAAATATTTCCATCACAACATAATCAAATCCATGTAATAATGGGGATATAAACCGAACCCTATATTATCTTAGATGGAAAATAATTTTGATAAAACACTTGAACTCCATTCTTGAGGAAAATATCCTTTCTAATTCGAAAACATTTTTCCTTTATTAACATGTCATAAAATTCTAAACTAAAATAAGTTGATTAAAAATAAACATGAAAACATGTAAAGGAATATTCTTGGAAATAATTTTTTACAAATCCATTCATGTCGTATAAGTTAAAAAAACATTCTTCTCGTACTTTTGTCGGAAAAGTCAAAAAGTACCTCGTACGAAAAACGACAAAAGATTACTTTCATATCTTTTACTAAAAACTAAACGAAGGGTAAAATTGGATATAAACTATTGTATATGGATATAAATATTACATATTGAGTAATCATAGATGTGGATGGTAAAATACACCCCAGTAAATACCAAAGTATAAACAATCTCGGATAAAAAGGAGATTGTGAAATTTTCCCTTACCTTAGGTCTGATTTGCTTCGTAAGTGTTTGAACCTCCTGTATAATGATTTAAATAATATCATTGACTTATTCAAGAATCACAATCATTGTTATGATATCATATATGGTTCACTTATGACTTTATATTACCCGTTCTTTTGTAAATTCCATGTTAAAGAGCGTTTTGGATAAAATCGTTTTATTTGTCGTCCGTGTTTTGACTTGTAATTATTTATATGATTACATAGATCATGATTACTTAATTACAGAATATAAAACATGATTTATATATAATATATATTCAGAATATACATATATATAATAGATTATTAAAGGGAAAGAAATACACTGTTCATGGAGACGGTAGGTCATATGTACGCATGAACGCTGTTTTCGTTTCCTTATTGAGTTGAATGGAATTAAGTAGATGGAATACATATATATACACATAAATCCAGTATCATTATTATGTCATATATTTCATGATTACTTATTATAAATATACTTTATAATAATTCATGAATGGTTAATGTGGAGAATGAATCTCATCGCGTTGTGGAGACGGTAGTCCGTACGTACGCACGAGCGATGATATCGGTCTCATGATCGTGGAATTGTATTGGAGTGTATGTATAATATTTCAGAATCAATATCAATTTAAAATAATCATATATAGTTATTATTTACACCATTATACCCATACAAGTAAGGTGGTGGTGGAAAATAGATTACACCACGGCGTGGAGACGGTATTCCGTACGTACGCACACGCGGTGATTTCATTTTCCGTAGGATGGATAGATGGTGAAATAGGGTTGTTTCATACTTATAATAAAATATCAGTATATTAAGGATACTGATTTTATTACTTCATAATGAAACAACTAAACAAGAAGAAGTGGATGAAGAAATAAAGATGAAAGAATCGGTAACAGACATTACCTCTTCTTTGAAGCGCCTCTTTGATTCCCCCTCTTAGGGTACTAAAATCGGTTTCTGAAGAAGACCAGGACCTCTAGGATGTTGTTAGGGAAGTGGGGAAGATAATTTGTCAGGGATTGGCCGAGATTTAAGGATCATAGTGGTGTGAGGAAGAGAAGGAGGAGGTGCCCTTTTATAAGGGAGGAGAGGGGCACGTTTGGAATAACTAAAAATATTATTTTAATATAAAGTCAAATTCAGTTTTTAATAGTTCAAAATTGATATATTTCGAAGCTAAGGTGGTGATGGGTCGAAATACTCTATTACAATATAATTAAGACAATTTTAGGTTCCTATTTTAACCATATCATTTAGATTTAACATTAAGTTAAATAATTTTACTTTTACCGTGTCTTCTTGTGTTCTTATACTATAAGGTTAATAAACTTACTATAATCAGCCAAACGAACCCCATGTTGTTTATTATTAATATATATAACCTTATCTAAGTAATTTGGCCGAAACTTAGATTTTTAGGAATAAAATAACAATTAATAATATAATATTTGTTTTAAAAACTATTTTATGTCAATTTTGACACTATTTAGTAATTGATTTTTGTGAAAATCATAACAGAATGATTAGTTCAAATAAAAGTTAATTAAATCAATACTAACATGTCATATTAACCTATAAATTTAGTGTAATTCCTAAAAGGGATCAAATTATATTTATTTAGGTATTTATAACTTCAATTATGTCAATATTTCATTAATAAGATAATTACTGCATCATCTTTGTGTCATAAATAAATTAACTTATTTAAAGTCTAACAATCACAAATAAAATACTATTATGTATGAAATCGTTTTATCTTTCTAATGAATATTTATAGTCTAATTTATCTTATGTATAACCCTATATTAAAAATGATTAACTTAATAAACTTTGATTTTAACTATTTTAACCCTTCTTTAAATAAATTAATAATAAATGTCCTAATCTAATCCATGTGGGCCTAAATGGTCATATTTTATACCAAAGGTTGTTTTTGGTCGAATTACACTTATCCAATAGAATTAGGACATGTGTTAGGGTAATAATAATATCATTCTTACCCTTAATTACCCTATTTACTTTTTACCATGGTAAAAAAGTAAGAAGTTACTATTCACCAAAAATTATTTTCATCTCATTGAAGCACATTTTACTTACTGACATCAACCGTCTCTCTCGGATTTTTGAAATTCCACTCACATAAGCGGTAAAATTAAGTTTTATGAAAAGTTCAGTTTTTTTAACTACCACTTAGTGGTTTAACTATTTTTCAAAAAAAGAATGTTTCCAGAAAAATACAAAAAATTAGGCCTGATCTATATTTTATATTATGAATTCAAAAATAATGTCTATTTTACCAAATTCAAAACATATCATTTGAATTAATTAATTTAAAAATTAATTCCCGTCGTCAAAACAAATAGCGTGCTTTTAAGAGATAATAAAAGATTGACACTTGTTTATGTCTGGTTTAAATGTGAAATTACATCCAATGACCAACATTGTATTAAATTCTAAAAATATATTCTAAATATACTTTAAAACCACTAAAATTAATAATTTATTACTATTAATTATTTCGATTGAAAAAGTTGTTTTTAATTAAAATTTAGTAATATTCACTATTCATCAAAATATGAAAGTTATCCGAAAATTACCAAAATTTCACCCTAAGCTAATTTTGATATTAAGAATCCAAAAATGAAGTCCATTTTGAAAAATAAAATTTAAAAAAGTGGTTATTACTATTCATAACGGCTAGTTTTAATAATATTTTAATAGCATATTGTTGTTTAGTTAAACTCGTTATTGCGTACTACACACGCTATCGAGGAAGGTCGCGATTGCGTGTAATGAAAGGAAAGTCAAGTATGCGTGTGGTGCAAGATGTGTAGCGTACAACACAAGACATTAATGAAATTAAAAAGAATAATTTTTATAAAATCTCAAGGTGTTACATTCTACCCCCCTTAAAATGAATTTCGCCCTCAAAATTTATCGGGGTTATAAATGGTTTACTACTAGAATGTTTCTTTAATAGAAACCCAAATAGTAAAAAGGAATACCAAAAGCAATCTTTAAAAACAAAAGTATGAAACGTAATAGTTACCCAAATAAACTAATCAATGGGTTTCCACATAGGTGAATATATGGATATGGAAGAGAAATCTAACCATCATGTTCTGATGGAGGGTGGTAGAGAACATGGCTATGGAAATGCCAGCAATGACAAAGCCATACATTTGTGACGATCTAAGATACCATCTGATTCATCAGATATAAGAGCACTAGGACAACATTTTTTGGTTTTCAAGATCATTTCACCTAATGTTGATGAAATTGGAATTAGAAGAAATACTTACTTTGTTTTGGTACAATCTCACTGTTGTTCATGCCTTGAACAATTTCCACTTCATCTTTTAAAGAAATGAAGTTTATTTTTTTATTCGTGAAGTGTTAGCAGATCATGTGATAGAATGATGGGTCATTCCATCTATCTCATACAAAAGGTTAGAAAAGTTATCAAAAAATACGTAAGTCCATCTATAGTGAGATCAATCATATATGGTTCCTAAAATGGACTTATACTTCTTATATTATACTGCTTAATATAATAAAACTAGTTTCTACTAAATAGGGACTTCCTATAGGCCAGTGGTAGGCGATAAAGGTCAGTCACACTTCGGTTGTGGGTTGAATTCCCACACCCTTGTCCGACGCGATGGGCTGTCACCCGTCCTGCAGGTTGTCCTTTTTATAAAGCTATATTACTATAACATCCCATCAATAATATCAAAAAATACTAACTTATGTCCAACATAATCCATTCCAATCTTTAGGCTTATCTAAAATACTTTGGTCCAAGCTCATGGTATAAAGAAAATGATTACTTGAAATGTCACATAACAATCACGTGAATTCCATAATTTATCCCCCATATATCATAAGATATATCTTGTTGGTCAAATTACAAACATGTGAATACCTTAATCATGTATTCTCTTGAAGAATGAATACCCATTGAACTTTAGTGAAAACATGAATGCAGTTAAAAGTTAACACTTTCAACAAATCAAAATCCACAAAATTATTTATACTCAAACCATGATATCACTTAGTCCTTATATCAATCATGAGCTCATGAATACAATCAAACATCTCATTATCTTCTTATCCCTTCATTATGCGCATATCATCTGCTTACCAAAAATATCTCAATCACATTCCATGGTTACCGGTACCATAAAATTATTGAAAACCACAATAGACCAATACATAAATATTCCAATATTCCACGATACTATATAAAACATTATTTTGGAATCTCATTACATAAACACTTAATCATTCCACCACATAGTTGTCATATTCAACATCGCCAATAGTGATCCCATGTGACTTCCCTTTGTCCTTTTCCTTAAGTGGTTGCTCATGTCGATCATCATTAACCCTTGGATTAGGGCATTGATTATCATAATTCCCCATTTCATTGCACTTGAAGCATTGAAGTGTTGTTGATGTGTTCTCTGCAGTCTTTTCTTTATTCACACCATTAGCAACTCTTTTTCCATTACATCGACACTCAGCTGCTCGATGACCTTCTTTTCCACACTTAAAACATTTTCTAGTCCCTTTAAGACAATCTCCACCACGCTTATTTCCACACTTTGAGCATAAGGAAGCATTCATCTTCTTTTCACCATTATTCTGAGATTTCTCCTTGAACTCTATCTTTCATTTCTTGTCAAAACTATGAGATGGATATGTAACACCAACTTCCATTTCTACCAAGACAGCACAACGCACAATTTCTGCATAGCTACTGAAGTCTTTTATAGCTAACGCCCTTCGAAGATTTGGTTTTAATCCACTGAAGAATCGATCAACTTTACTTTCAGGTTGGATGATAAATCCAGATGCATAACTTTCAAGCCTTGTAAAATTCGCTTCGCATATACCAACAGATTCATCATCATTTTTCTTTAGTTCAAGAAACTCATTGTCCATCTTTGTTCGAAGAATACGAGGGAATTACTTATTGAAAAATATGTTATTGAACTCGTCCCATTCCATGGACTCAATTTCATCTCTTGGCCTCGTATTCTTGATAAGATTCTACCATTGATCAGTATCACCTTCCAAAAGATACACTGCTAAGATGACTTTATCATGTTCAGAACATTGAAGAACTGGAAATATCTTTTCCGTGGTAATGATCCATTGTTCAGCAACAACTGGATCAGAAGACCCAGTGAAAGAAGGTGGACGTTGCCTCATGAAGGACTCAATAGAATATTGTTCCCTTCTCTGCTCATTTGGAAGTCCAGAATGATTCATAGCTTGTGTAAGTATAGAAATAATATTTTTCACTCCATCTCTCATAACATTTGTTTGTTCAGTAGGACAATCATTGCATTGTCCATTGCATTGATCAACGCGGTTCCTTCGGGTTCTATCCATCGTCTAAAACCCAAAAAGAATTGTGTGAGAGGCATAAATCATTCTAGGGAAAACAACATAATAAAGGAGGAGTACCTTCAATATCTAACATCTTATGTTACCGTAATTTTAGTACTATAACCTACTCTTATACTTAACCTTAGGGACATCCCTAGACATACCTTAGAAATATCTCTAGGGATCTCACTAAAGTTCTCGCATCCTAGTTTCCAAAGGTTGACTAAACCTTTCCTCTGATACCAACTGTATCGGTCTAGAATTACTTACAGTGGACTATAATTTATACATATCAAGGCACTCCATGGGAGGCTACACCCCCTGGGCGGGACACACCACCATCCCCAGTGGCAGCCATTTCCTCATGAAGCCCTTGGGCAGAGAGCCATGCTTCGTCCAACGCTCACATGTGAGAGTTCACAAGGATCAGATACATTCCTACCCCCTTTGCCTCTGATACCAACTGTAGAGACCCAAATCATAACGTACATGGAAATTACATTACTTTTGTGGAATACTTAGTACATAACAAAAACACACACACAAGGACCGTAATAGTTTAGTGTCTTTGGAAACTCGGAACATAATCTTCTAATCGTGGAGAAAGATCATCAAATTCTCCTATAAAGATCTTCCTTTTTTTAACTAAAACCTTTCTTTATATACTGGGGAAAAGAAAACATAAAAGGGTGACCTCAAATGCTCAGTAAGGGTAAACAAAAGAAATATCAATCACATCATATACATAAGAACATAACTTTTGGAAATCTTAACCTACAAAAGAAATCATAATTTCATAACATGGGATAAATAATAGTAGTGAAATGTAATCCCAATAATCATAACATAAATCATGAAACTTTGTGGAATACACACATAATCATAGAGAATCATTTCTTTTTAGTCAAGGCTCATTTCCAAGACTATCTTAGTGGACAAAGTCCATTTCTGAACCGAGTTCACTCCTCATTTCAGTCCTGTTTCACTGAACTGGTTTAACCTGCCATTCCATCCATGTCTATCTCATGAGATATAAAATCTTTACCCAATGAATTGGAGGGAGATATAGGTCCCTCCCATCTCATAATGATACCATTCTTATGTGTGCCACAAAATCATAAACCATACATCCTAGCATAACCCATGTATTAAAAATGCGATTCTTAAACATCATGACATCATAGAACAATTCATATAAGATAAAGGAATTAATAAAAATATTTACATCACAACATAATCAAATCCATGTAATAATAGGGATAGAAACAGAACCCTATATTATCCTAGATGGAAAATAATTTTGATAAAACACTTGAACTCCATTCTTGAGGAAAATATCCTTTCTACTTCAAAAACACTTTTCCTTTCTTAACATGTCATAAAATCCTAAACTAAAAGAAGTTGATTAAAACTAAACTTGAAAAATTTTAAAGGAAGCTTCTTGGAAATAATGTTTTAAAAATCCATTCATGCCGTATAATTAAAAAAAACATTCTTCTCGTACTTTTGTCGGAAAAGTCAAAAAGTACCTCGTACGAAAAACGACAAAAGATTCATTTCATACATTTTAATAAAAACTCAACGAAGGGTAAAATTGGATATAAACTATTGTATAAGGATATAAATATTATATATTGATGAATCATGGATGTGGATGATAAAATACACCCTAGTAAATACCAAAGTATAAACAATCTCTCATAAAAAGGAGATTGTGATATTTTCCCTTACCTTAGGGCTGATTTGCTTCGTAAGTGTCTAAAACTCATGTATAATGATTTAAATAATGTCATTGACTTATTCTAGAATCATACTAATTGTTATGAAGTCATATATGGTTCACTTATGACTTTATATTACCCGTTCTTTTGTAAATTCCATGTTAAAGAGCGTTTTGGGTAAAATCGTTTTATTTGTCGTCCGTGTTTTAACTTGTAATTATTCATATGATTACATAGATCATGATTACTTAATTCTAGAATATAAAACATAATTTATATATAATATATATTCAGAATATACATATATATAATAGATTAGTAAATGGAATGAAATACACCATTCATGGAGACGGTAGGCCGTACGTACGCCTGAACGCTGTTTTCGTTTCCTTATTGAGTTGAATGGAATTAAGTAGATGACATACATATATATACAAATAAATCCATTATCATTATTATTTCATATATTTCATGATTACTTATTATATATATACTTTATAATCATTCATGAATGGTTAACATGGAGAATGAATCTCATCGCATCGTGGAGACGGTAGTCCGTACGTACGCATGAATGATGATATCGTTCTCATGATCGTGGAATTGTATTGGAGTGTATGTATACAATTTCAGAATCAATATCACTTTAAAATAATCATATATAGTTATTATGTACACCATTATACCCATCCATGTAATGTGGTGGTGGAAAATAGATTACACCACGGCGTGGAGACGGTATTCCGTACGTACGCATGCGCGGTGATTTCGTTTTCCGTAGGATGGATAGATGGTGAAATAGGGTTGTTTCATACATATAATAACATATCAGTATATGAGTGATACTGATTTTATTACTTAATAATGAAACAACTAAAGAAGAAGAAGTGGAAGAGGAAATAAAGTTGAAAGAATCGGTAACAGACATTACCTCTTCTTTGAAGCGCCTCTTTGAGGCCTCCTCTTAGGGTACTAAAATTGGTCTTTGAAGAATAAAAGCACCTCTAATATTTTTTTGTTGAAGTGGAGAAGATAATTTGTCAGGGTTTGTCCGAGCTTGAAGGCTCAATGTGGTGTGAGGAAGAGAGGGAGGAGGTGCCATTTTATAAGGGAGGAGAGGGGCACCTTTGGAATAACTAAAAATATTATTTTATTATAAAGTAAAATTCGGTTTTTAATAGTTCAAAATTGATATATTTCTAAGATAAGGTTGGGATGGTTAGCAATCCTCTCATCTAATAGAATTTAGACAAGTTTAGGTTCCTATTTTAACCTTATCATTTATATTTATCATTAAGTTAAATAATTTTACTTTTACCATGTCTTCTTGTGTTCTTATACTATAAGGTTAATAAACTTACTATAATCAGCCAAACGAACCCCAAGTTGTTTATTATTAATATATATAACCTTATCAAAGCCATTTTTCTGAACCATAGATTTTTAGGAATAAAATAACAATTAATAATATAATATTTGTTTTAAAAACTATTTTATGTCAATTTGGACACTATTTAGTAATTGATTTTTGTAAAACTCATAACAGAATGATTAGTTCGAAAAAAGATACTTAAATCAATACTAACATGCCATATGAACCTATAAAATTAGTGGGATTCATAAAAAGGCTGAAATTACATTTATTTTGGTATTTATAACATCAATTATGTCAATAATTCATTAATAAGATAATTACTGCATCATCTTTGTGTCATAAATAAATTAACTTATTTAAATTCAAAAAATTACAAATAAAATACCATTATGTGGTAAATTTATTTATCTTTCTAATGAATATTTATAGTCGAATTTATCTTATGTATTACCCTATATTAAGAATTATTTACTTATTAAACATTGATTTTAACTATTTTAACCCTTCTTTAAATAAATTAATAATAAATGTCCTAATCTAATCCATGTGGGCCTAAATGGTCATATTTTATTCCAAAGGTTGTTTTCGGTAGAATTACACTTATCCAATAGAATTAGGACATGTGTTAGGGTAATAATAATATCATTCTTACCCTTAATTACCCTATTTACTTTTTACCATGGTAAAAAAAAGTAAAAAGTTACTATTCACCAAAAAATATTTTCATCTCATTGAACCACATTTTACTTATTGACATCAACCGTGTCTCTAAGATTTTTGAAATTACACTCATAGAAGCAGTAAAATTAAGTTTTATGAAAAGTTCAGTTTTTTTTAACTACCACTTAGTGGTTTCACTATTTATCAAAAAAAGAAAGTTTCTAGAAAAATACCTAAAATTAGGCCTGAGCTATATTTGATATTATGAATTAAAAAATTATGTCTATTTTACCAAATTCAAAACATATCATTTGAATTAATTAATATAAAAATTAATTCCCGTCATCAAAACAAATAGCGTGCTTTTAAGAGATAATAAAAGATTGACACTTGTTTACGTCTGGTTTAAATGTGAAATTACATCCAATGACCAAAATTGTATTAAATTGTAAAAATATATTCTAAATATACTTTAAAACCACTCAAATTAATAATTTATCACTATTAATTATTTCGATTGAAAAATTTGTTTTTAATTAAAATTTAGTAATTTTCACTATTCATCAAAATATGAAAGTTATCCAAAAATTACCAAAATTTCACCCTAAGCTAATTTTGATATTACGAATCCAAAAATGAAGTCCATTTTTGAAAATAAAATATACAAAATTTCAAAAAGTGGTTATTACTATTCATAACGGCTAGTTTTAATATTATTTTAATAGCATATTGTTGTTTAGTGAAACTGGTTATTGCGTACTACACACGCTATCGAGGAAGGTCATGCTTGCGTGTAATGCAATTCAAGTAAAGGATGCGTGTTGTGCAAGATGTGTAGCGTACATCACACGACATTAATGAAATTAAAAAGAATAATTTTTATAAAATCTCGGGGTGTCACACAGTTTATGAAGAAAAGTAATACATATGATGTGTCTAGAAGTGGATCATAAGTGAAGAATTTGTGGGAGATGTTAAAAACTATTTATGGATTATGTAGTTGCTTATATAGTTGAAAAATGTCCATTAGTTTTAATGAAATTTGTTTTTTTAGTTATTTATTTTTAATTATATACGAATATAAAGATAAAATATAATTGGAATGTACTATAATTAAATATTTTCCTTAATATTATGTAATTGAGATAACAACATCCATGGGGAATCAAATTAATTATTTAAAGTTTAAAAACATTCCTAGAACCTATTAATAAGTACCAACGTCAAATTAGTTCCATTACTAGTGAGGCTACCTATGTTCCCCATTTTTTAAATATTATTTTATTTACAATAATTTAAACAATATTTTATTTTTTTCATAATGAAATCAATATAAAAAACTAATTATATGAGATTAATTGTATATTGTAACACTTTTAATGAATCAATATGATAACCCAAAATCCTGTATACTAATAGTGTAGGAATGAAAATCCTTCGATGGGGAAAATTAATTGGAGTAATATCTTTGACAATAAATAATTAAGAATATAGATTACGATTGAATTTAAGGATGTAACAGGTGGATTTACCAATAATAATAATAATAGACGTTTCTAATCAGAGAATACTATTTTTTATACTATAAAAATAAAATTGGATCAAACATTGATATATTTCATCTGGGGTAGAGTTAGGACAGGATGTACGACAACACAGAGATTTTGAAAGAATTGGTATTTCAAGAATCTACTTAAATATAAGAATTGAAAATATAATGGGTAAAAGTATAATTAAAATTTACAGTAGTAGTGGAAGAAGATATTTTGGAGGTTGAAAGTATAATTTATAATTATCATTATAATGTAGTAGTTGATTTTAAAAAAGGATTAATAAAATTAACACATGAAAAATAATATATATTTGAGAGATCTTTTTATTTTGGATGATATTTTGTTATATTTTGTTTTAAATTAAATACGATGGGAAAATCCCAACTTTATAGATGATAAATAATAATCTTCATTCCTAACATTAGTAAAAGACGACCCCATTAATATTGATGTCTTTTGAAGAAAATGGAGGAGGACACCTTCCTTATCACCACCATAGACTTCCTTATAGAAACTTTCAAGATGAAATAGGGACATTGATATTAAAATGTCATGGGGGATATTCATTTATGATTTTATTTTCATTTAATTAAGGTGAAAAAATCATGTATTGAATATTTTATGAAAAAATCATTTATTCGAAACAACTACATGTTATGGGTGTAACATATAATTAAAACGAGACCACTAAAAGGTTCATGTACATTGAAGATAAATTAGATAATTCAATACCCACTACTTTTATATGAGCAAAAATTCTAGACAAAATGTTTTTATAAAAAATTTTTGTTAGAAAATTCACACAGGAACATAGTTTTCACATCGTTTTTTTATTTATTTTTTCTCAAATAAAATTAAAAAATTACTTCTATTGTTTTATATTATTAATTCATAGAATATTTCTCCTTCTATAGAGGTTAAAGAAGAGTTCGCACCATCTAAATAGCTTACATTCCACCTTAATTAGTCTTCAAGAGGTTTTTTTGGATGAAAAATGGATAAAATATGGATCATTACATGAGTATAATTCCAAAAAGAAGTAACATTATATAGTTCTCATTTAAATTGAATTGATTTTAGAAATTTATTATACTAAATGTATAAATTAAAATGAATTTTTACAAAATATAAAGAATAAAAAATATAAATAAATCACCATGTAAGAGTTATTTATGGTTGAAGAAACAAATACACCCATTGAGGAACCAAATGAGGAGAAAATTGAGTACCTTGATAATTATGTGGGTTAAAAACTTCAATCTGATAAGATCTTAGAACAAGATAAGAAAGCAGAAGCTACCAGTTTCATTATTAAATGAGACCATAATAATTAAAAGGTGAAGTTAGACTTATGAGGCATTGTGTATATAATAACAATATAATGAAGATTATATTATAGTTCTTATTGAATAATCCTTGTCCCCCTTTATATTGGGCATATAATTTTATCATTTTACTACTTTTGATAGTAAAAAAACACCTTTTTGATAGGGTTGTCATAAATAAGTTCCTTTCTTTTATATATTTTTATTGTTCTTTATTTTATTTTCATAAATTAAATTTCTATTTTCCTTGTTTGAAATAATAAAATAAAAACTTTTCACCATAATGGAGGTGATTAAAAATGTCTGTTCACATTAAAATTTTATTTTAGGTATTTTTTTAGTAATAATAATACTTTTTTATAGGTAATAATAATTGTGTAGATGTTGTGTATTAGAATAAAAACCAACCATGATTGGATGATTTTTAAACTCCTTTTGTAAATTTTAGGTTTTATTTTTCTTTCATATATTTTATAATTTCCCTTATTTCAGTAAATTCTATATTGGATATTATATTTTGTTTATTGGGATGGAAATGAAAAAACTATGTTTATGGGATAAGATATGTGTTAGGTTATAATTTTATTTTCATTTTTTGTGAGTTTTTATTTTTTTCATGTTTTGATCATAATCGTAATCACTTCTATAAATATATATATTTTTATTTTTAGTAGAATATTATTTTGATTCTAATGTGAAATTTATATGATTTTTGAAATTAAATCATTCCTTTATTATTTATTTGATATTTTAATAAATTTTGAATCAAATGTGAAACCCCAGGTATGATTTCCAAAAAAAATTATTTTCATATAACTAAGATGATTCAACAAATATTCTTATCCTTATAATCATCCTTTTCTAATGGAAACATGAAACATGTTATAACAATATAGAGATTGATATATATTCTTATCCAGGACTCCTAGAGTTTAGAAGTGTTGAGATGATTAAGGATATTTGTATTTATAATATATTTTTATACATAAATATATAACCTTAAATAAATCCTTATTTTAAACCTTAGATACCATGAATATCTTTGTTACAAGAAACATTACATACTGAAATCCCAAACCACCTTACTCTTGTTTTAATTAATATGTTTAATTTGAGACCTTGTTCTGGGGACGGACACCATATCTCATAGTATCTATATAAGTAGTTCATTTTAAGGAAGATGGTATGGTAAATACAATAAAAATATGATATTTTAGTTCACACCACTCATTTTTGTTTTTTATCCTTTAATGTGTGAGATAAAATACTATAAAACGTGATGAAATAATGTTAAAGTAAATACTTAAAGTAAATTATTATTTCTCAGAAAATTCTAGAGAATAAAATTTCTTAAGAAGATAAGGTGTTATGTGATTTGTTACATATAATGTATCTCTATGGAGAATAAATAGGGAGTTTTAACTATTATAGAATATATTTTATTATGAATTAAAAACCTCCTCTTTTATAACTTTGATTTTTATGAAAATTAACTTCCAACCCATGAAATCTAGAGAAAGAATTTCAAAATGATTTTTATTGAAATTATATATTCTCAATTGAGTTGATGATTTATAAATTCACCAAGCCTATTGATATTTAACATGATTTCATGAATGAGAAATATTTTTTTTAAACTATTTATATGAGCATGAGAAAAATATATCTAAAAGGGAAGGTGGGAAAAATTATGGGCGAAAGATGATATTTAAATTAATATATTTGAACAGAAAGTGAAAATTAAATGGGCATGAATAAATCATTATCAGTAAACTCTTGAGCATATTATATTTAGTAAAATTATTGATTTATACATTTTAATATGAATTTGGTTTATATTTTTTTCCAGTGATTTCAAAATATTGGTATGAGGATGAGATAAATCATATTTTTATATTATATTTCCTCTTAAATTAAATTTTCTAATCCATAATTTCATATTTATAACATTGGTTGAAATAAATCCTCACATTTAAATTTTTTGTTTGAATAGTATAGATTTTTCCAAAAGTATTTTGTTTTAATAGTAAAAACATATCATTTGGAATTATTATGTTTATGTTCAAAACATATTTTTAATTTTATTTACATATTAATTCTAGAAATAATTGCTTTTTAAATTTCTTAATTATTTTCAATGTTACATATAATTTGTTATGTTTAGTCATTATAATTAATTTTTAATTATTATTCTAATTATTATATTTCCTATAATGTAAATTTATTTTATGATAAAAGGTAATGTCTTTATGAGATTAATAATTATCCTGCTAGGGTAAAAGTTTGATATTTCCAGACTAGAAAATTAACTGATCTAGGATGATTGAAGGGACTTATAATTATTACAATGAGGGATAGCCTAAACTATCACCTACTTTTAGACCTGTCCTTTAATAAATTTGTTTTTTTCAAATAGGTTATGAAATAATACCTATAGGATATATTGATTAGAGAAATGTGTATACTTATATGAGGGGGGAGATCAAAAAATCATTTTGAGAGTCTGAAGTTTTTTTAATCTAGATACCAATGAGCTTAAATTTGATAAAGATGTTTACTACTTTATTTAATAGCCAGTTGATATAAGGGTAATAGTTTGACTGAAGATAATTTGTTTCATAATGGACATATGTTCATGTTATTTGTACTAAATATAATAGTTCAAATATAGAGGCTCTATATTTTTCAATGATATACATTAAATGTTTAAGCTAAACTACACTATAGACAATAGTAGATCATCTAAGAGTATATGTGGCACATATAAAATTTATTCTGAGTTGGAGCCAATTGTAACTCAAAAATAGGGCTATTATTCATCTAACTAATAATGATAGTCATTGAGAGTTCATCCGATGTCAAGGTAAATAATGAGACATTACACATGGAACCATTTAAATTAAAGATTATGAGAGGATCACCACGTGAAAAATTGAGAAGTTCTAAAAGAATATATAATTTATAACCTGGTCTATTTTTTCAAGATAGGTTGAGTTCATGTGGGAATGATCTAGAAAATTTGTATGGTGATATCTTTTATGCAATATATCAATTTTTTAGCTTAATTTCTATTATTTTACTATTTTACTCTTAGAGAAATGTTAATTATTGGTTGTTCGATAATGATGCATTCTGTTGATATTATTCAATATCACTTTTTTCCTTTCAAATGTTTAATGCATATAAATAAATGTATTGAATTATTGAATGATGATGTGTTATTTCATAACATGAGAGTAATTTTAATCGTTTTTTATATATTTAGACAACTTAATATTATTTGATAATTAATAACATTGTGAATCCTGAGTACACTTACTTTCATGTTAGTTGATAAGTCAATAGATCAATTTTTAAAGGATGTTTTCTACAAACAGACATTAAGGTTTTACTATGAATATTTAAATAGTGTTAATGTATATTATATTTTTATATATTAAACATAGAATGATTATAATTATGGAAATTGAATGAATACAATGAAGAAGAAGGAAATTAAGTATCTAAACTAGATTATAGCCACTATTTTCACTATTTTTGTTCAATGATACTTTATTTGTAGCTATAATTACATATTCTCGGAAGTATACACATTAAAAACCCCCTTTATACATTCCCAAGAAAAATAATTTTAAAAATTATATTTAAACACAGTTTTTCTATCTCCAATAGAGAAACACATAAAAAATGTATTCTTACATTATTTTGGGGATAAAACATTAATTGATCCACAATACAAGGTAAATTACAAATATATATTTCAATAAAAATAAATGGGTTCTCAAACCCACTCACTGCAATTATACAATATATACATCACCAAATTCTATTATATTTTTTCCCAAAAGTTGAGTTGATTGTCAACATCTCTAATAGGTACCTCACCATCAAAACAAAATCCCTAACTGAATGAGTAAAAACAAAATACTTTGTCACACCGAAATAAAATAAAATTAATTCCAAGGTATATAGTACATGGACCATTCCTTGAGGTTTCGATAGACTCTATTCACTATCTAGAATTCTTTTCTAAAAAACAAAAGATATCCTAGACATATACCCTAGTCATTTCCTCAAGATATCTGGCTACCCAAAATTATTGCACCGTATTATCATGGTTTCCCCCTTAAATTTGTATCCAATCCTGTTTTAAATATATCAAACTGTAAATTTTAGGCCCTCGATATCCCTATGTATTCCCAACAACACACCGAATAACTAATTAGGGTGGACTCTAATAAAATTACTATAGATCTCTAATCTATTTTTATAAATAACAGTCCCTTAGTTTTCGATCAAACTAATATCAAATGTATCTAATATATTTATGTTAGAAACCCATGAGTGGGGTCCTTCCTAGAGGGGAAAAAGGCATAAGATGACCCTAAATTCCCAGTATATCACCTCCATAGTAAGAACTATCACATACCTTCTTCTTGATAACGTAAACAAAAAATACTGAACTATCAAGAGAAGTATAGATTATATTCAAACCATCCTCTATCAGGTTACTCTAAATGATGAGGGCTTAGTTAACCACCTAAGAAAAATAAAAAAAGTGGAATAAGTTGACTTGAACTCATATTAAGTTCCTCAAACCCAGACCAAAATGTATAAACCTATAAATATTATTACTAGAAAAAAAATTACAAAAAATGAAACTCATTAAAATGACTGGAATAATCTATCACTAGTATAACCATTTTATAAGAAATATAAAATCCCAACTTATCCCCAATTTTAAGGTCTCAAGGAAAATTTAATCAATGAAATGGCATAAATAACCCATCATACTATCCCACCTAGACCTATATACCCTACTAATTCTTCTATAGTCTATTTAACATGTAAGTCATAAAATTAACTCTTTTTTCAATTAGGAAATCAATATTATTAAAGATACTTTGAATAAACTCAATCTAGAACTCTATATTCCATATAACACACTCAAAATAGAAGTGGGAAGGATTCTATATCTAGGACACTCAAGTATAGTTAGATATTGATAGATTACTAATTATATATCCTTGGTTCATCTTCTGAATTGATTGAAGGAAATTTGTTTAGATCTTCTATTCCATCAATGGTACTATTTCCATAATTGGAGGACTATCCCCATATTATCGCTACTTTAAATCAATAAAATTACATCATGGTGGAATATCACTAAAATTAAAAACGACAAGATCTGAATAATTCTTCAATAGTTTTTAATTTCATAGTATTGGTAAATTTTTAAAGGGAAATACGACTCAATAATCTTTAACCACCCTAATTACATTGGGGTTTCATAAATAGGGCATCCCACTTCCTAAACTAACTACTCTTAGTGTTTGATTCATCATACATGTATAGTTATCATATTCAAGAATCAATGTTAACCATAAAATGGTTCAATTACAACATGAATATTCAATTAATACACTACTAATAAATTATGTAATAAAACCATATTTTACTTTTTATTGACATTTACATTAACGAAAAATCATTTCATAAACTATTTATCTATCCCATATAGTCATACATATTTCAAGAAAACCAATGATTCAAATATTATTCCTAAATTCATGCCCTATATGTTTATATTCTATGAGTAATAAGGATAAATAGTGACCCAAACATTATATACCATGAAGATGAGAATCTAAAATAGGTAAAGAGAAATAATAACAATTCAACTTCCTAGTGACATATATTTTTCCCATACCAGGGTATGCTATGCATAATCATAGAGTCTATCATGAATTTAGAAATTCCTACCACAAAATCACATTCCACAAATATTAATTTTCTTCATAAAACATCTATTTTGTAACTTTAAAAAATCATTGATTTGTTTACCCAAACAGTTCCAGAGTTAGATATCTACCTAATCATCGGCATGACTTCACATATAATAGACGATTTTAACTAATGGGAAGGGGAAATCAATATAATTAGGGGAAAATAAACTCTATCATAAAACTAAAAATAATGATTAAATAATTGAAAACCATATTCCATAATATATAAAAAATATGGATATTACAAACATAACAACATATCACATTCTATAATAAAATTTTAACATAATATAAATATCATACTAGTTACACTATTGACGTATTGTTATGTAATGGATCAATAATATACAATTTCATCCCAAGCAAAAATAAAATAATGGAGATATAACCAAAAACTATGTTTAAGGCCTCATCTGTCCCCGTATCTAAATCACATCTATCCATCTCCAATTCATTCCTCAGATAACATAACATTTCCCTTTCCTATATCATAGATCTTGAAGTCCCCATAACCAACATATTAAAAGTACACACCATAAATGTTCCTAAATAAATCTATTATATAATTGTCAATACACATTGTGATATTGTTATAAAAGTTTAATTAAAATACATGTCACATAATCTACTATTTCACTAGCTACCGATGAGTGACACAATGAAAAATGGGATTAATAGTCTTGTAGTTTAAATATCTCATATTAAAGATGAGTAAATCCATATATATCCCCATTAACTCATAATAATCATATTATAAGGGTGTCTTGTGTCTAACCTACATGCGTGATGAGCATCAAAAGGTTGGGTGCAGACTTACGCAACATTTTCTTACTATACATTGATATTATTGGTGTAATCTAACCTAACATTTTGAGTGTAATTGATAAGGGAAAATAAGAAACATTTTGACTAAGAAATCGATTTGAGATTATTTAAGTGGAAGGTAGGGATGCCCATAATTTATTTATATATGATGAGTATTAAAAGGTAGTTATGCCTTCCAACTCGCATAAATGATATCAAAATAAAGGATATGTAAACATGTGCCACACTTACCCATATCTATGCCAATAGAAATTGTTGGTTGGATTTTAGCTAATATATAACCCCATTTTGAAGAAATGATAGGTTTACTAGTTTCCAACCACCCTACGTCCATTAGAAATGAGTTTTTTTTGTTGGACTATGTCCACATGTAATATTATAATCATAATAATGTAGATTGGTTAACAAATATCATCATCATCATGTTATTTTATTAGAAGGCCTGAAATAAACATGCAAAGAAACAATGACGGATGAAAGGGACTTGGGGGGGACAAATTTAGTGGAGGCCAAGGGAATACCTTATAAAATTATTCACCCCCTCAGGGTTCATGAAATTCAATTCATAGAAGTAGGTGACAGTAGCACCTTTGATTACTAATTACGCAAGACGATTATTACCATATTACCTTCTCACCATGTGTGCATCAAGATAATGTTGGGAATCAGGATTTTTCACTTTATGATGATATATATGATCATCCAAGATGTAGGAATGATGTCCCACGTCGCATTGAGGTGGATTATGGAATCTTATTTAGCTTTTGAGATAGAAATTCCCCCATGCCAGCAGAGGGAGAGACCAGTGAGGAGAGTAAGAGATTCCACCTGAAGTGTAGAGCCCATGCCAAAATGGGTAGTGAAATCATAGATAACTGAACCCCTAGAAGTCTGAAAAAACCCAGTTCCCCTCATTATCCTAGAGATGTAGGATCCATATGCATTGAGTTTCAAACCCTTCAAATGGGGATTCCATCAAAACCATTTCCCTCGTTGAGTGTTTCTAGGATAGGAGACATTTGAGTGTTCTTGCCGGAGTTGGAGTGAGGGATCATCCTTCCAGTTTTCAACAAGCTGTACTAGGTCTAGAAGGAGAATAGACACTATGGAGATGATTGACCTCTTAGAAGAGTTGGTTCCCTCATGTATATATTTATTTCTACCCATAAAGAGACACCAAAACCTACATGAATATTAGTTACCCTTTTTAGTCTCCCAATATTTTTATCACCAACACCTTGAAACCATCTACCCATAAATGGGAAATCCTAGTTGGACTGAGATGAAAAATCAGTGAAGGCATAAAAAAGTACATAATTTCCTTTCTCATTATCTAACATAGAATAGATGCACCAAACTCTTATAATGGTGTTTTATGCAGCTAGAGAAGCTAGATATAAGAGAGATACCACATTTTATGACCCTCCCATCTTTTGGGAAAACATTATGGCAGAGCCATCTATAGAGGATGTTGTACGTGGTTGGTATTTTCATAACCCACATAACATCGATACAGAAATCCCATTGGGAATTATATTATCACCCTTTTGTTATAAACCATGAAAACCCACTCAATATCGACAACCCTTGGAAAAACTTTCAAAACCACATTATCATACCGTTGATAATGGCCAATAAATTTCATCCACTAACTATATCAACCCACCTCAATAGGGATAACTCATCTGAGCTTATCTTACATACAAGATTACTATCATTTACTAACACTCTAGGATGCATCATATGGTCTACTAAGTCATATAATATGAATATCCACACATAAAATGTTCAATTTTCAAAACATAAGGACACTCTTTGAAAAATGAATGAACATCAATGGCCACATGATCAATATAGAAAGTGTAGAGGTAAAATCATTAGTTAAATAATTCATACTCATCACTTAATGAATAAATAAAATCAAACAAATTTTAAATTGGTTTATCCATTACAAATCACTAACACATGTTTTTAATATATATAAAACAAAGTTTATTTATAGGGGTCACACACTATGTATTAATTGGATATTACTTAGTAAATATCCCTAAGATACAAATTCGAAATTTAGAAAAATTAAAAACATGGTTAAACATACAATTTTATTATTTAAGATAATTATATTATAATAATTATTTAAATATATAAAGGATAATTAAAATTATAATTTTCATTGATGATCCAGTAGAAAAAATGGCCCTTGAATCCGAGTTCAGATGGGGGAGATTCCTTACATAGAAGAAAGATAATAGAGGGAGAGGGGGCTGCAATTCATTTGGACTCGAGAATGATGAGGGATAAGATTTTATAAAATTTTAAAATAAATAAATTAATCTAACAAAAAACATTAAAAAGATAAATCCATAGGTCACTGGGTACCTAGTGTATCAATATGTTGTAATCAATGGCACACTGATTTATTGATCAAGGGCCACTTTTCGGCATGTTCTACACCTAGGAATAATTCTACTTCTGTTTGAAACTATTCACCCAATAATAGGACACCAGGTACCCAGTGTATCTACAAAGATTTAAAATATTTTTCCACAACAAACATTTTATTTAAATTGTCATCATATACCAAACCATACTCACCTATAATAAAAATTGAATAAATACAGATGTAATGGCTAAAAATAAATCAAACTCATAACATAGTGTATACAAGTCATTAAACACTATTTTATTTGAAAACTCATGGGTATGTCATGATATATATTACCTTATATATAAATGTTAAACTAGTTAATCTTAGAATATGCATTTTAAAAGTGTTCCCTTAATTATTCCTACATCATTCATGTCAGAAATGTGAGTACGATCACAATTTTACAAATAAGGTAGTTCTATTTGATGTATTTTTTTTGTTTGTTCCGTATGATCTTTTAACCCATTCAAACTATTAGTGTATTGATTTTTTTTTAGTTTTGTAATTAAATGTTACAATTTTTTATGTTTATCCTCGCTCAGTTAGAAAGATAACTTTGGATACTTGAATAATTAATTTATTTTTCATTATTACTCTTTATTTAACTTTAAATCATAAATACATGGATGATATGTGTTTCATATCCTATTAGTTAAAAGCTTTTATATTAGTTTTTTATTTGAGTGTGAGATTATAAAATCTTTTTAGGTTTCCAATTGATATTTATACTCAATCCCCCATATAATCACTTGAGTGTATATGTAGGATTGAATTTATGTGTTATGGGTAAAGGTAAATCATCACATTGACATGTTGGGAGATTGTTGTGATAATCATGTTATATAGGAGATTATAATAAAATGATGATTCATATAACACATTTTGAGGGGTGGATTTTTGTACCTCCTTTTTAGCATTGAATATTATGGTAATTATGCTCTAAAACTTATTTACCATCAACCTATTTTGGTTCAATCAACTTTCTCAATTCAATTATTATATATAGAAAACTACCACTAGATGTATTTTTGATGGTTTATATTTATTATTGATATTTATCTATTTAAATTTTATTATTTTCACTTATTTTAAGGTAAAATTTAATGTTATTTATTTTAAAAATATTTGATTCAAAATTGTTATTAGTATAATGTATGAAATTATCATGAAATTTTAATGTAAAAATATATTATTACGAAAATTGATATTTAGAAGTGTAAAAATCATTCACAATAAGTATTTTTCATTCCCTTGGAACTCTTTGCTGGCATATGGATACTAAGAATTCACTTTAGGCAATCTAATAGATTGGGTTTTGTTTCAAGATAGGATGCACCCATTTTCATTATTACATAACATTTACACAAATCAATTAGACACTGGAATAAAAATTTTATACATTATCATGTATCATTAAACATTCATTACATGCAAAAATCACTAAATGAGACTCATAAGAAAGTGAAGTGGGTACTCAGTTTTGAAAATTAACATTAAACATATGATATCATTTGGATAATATCACCTTTTAATCAATAAGAATTAATAATAAGTAAAATTGTGTAGTAAGATAATTGATATACATATGCACTAAAAACCATAATTTGGAGGTATTAAAATCATAATGGTTTGTGATGGAGTAAACCATGTCACAGTGAAGGTCAGTATGTTTTAGTCCTATTGGTGACATTTCATGTGTTATTTGATAATGCATGTTGAATATTGTTTCTCACAAAAAAACAATCATGATCAGTTGTAACATCATGTGATAGTGTTTAAGGATTTTCAAAAATACATATTTATTATTTAAAAATTAAAATATTTAAGGAATGATTTAAGAATATCTAATAATCCATTTTAATATTTTAATGTATTAAAATTATATATAAATATTTGTGAATTTTTTTGAGTCCAAGGAACACACTTAGAGTCTATATAAACTACCTCAAGCCTTTATCAATGGGTGTATACATTCATGATTTAATCATTTTGTGAAAATTAAAATTCCTTATATCCCATTTTATGTTTTACCTAATGTTCAAGCATACCTTGAGGAAGATAGAATCCTACCAAATAATTATGTGATTCATGTCACTTATGGATACCTTTTGAGGAAATATTCCTTTGATTTATTTTAAGGGATCTATATCATTATATCTTAAATGAAAATAAATAGTATGGATTATAAAAAAAGAAATACATTATTATTTTATATATTATTCAATTCAAAAAATAGTTGGATCTTGTGGAAACTGAGGGTTAGTTACTTTCATTCATTATATTTAGATATGAAATATTTTTACTAAAACACAAAAATTGTCTTAAATCCATATACATATATTTTGGATTAAGGTTTTTACTATTTAAGGAATATGAAAAATGATATTTAGGAGTTATGACATAGTAAAAAATTACATAGTTCAAGACAATTCATGAAACCATTCAATAGATTATAAACTATATTATATTTTATCATAAATTTATAAAATTTTATCATGGTTTAAAAAATGGGTAATGAAAATAGTTTCTAAAAAATAAAGCATCATAAAATTTTGACTTTTTATTTTTTTTCCAAAAAAAACACTGTTTGTATGGGAAAATAGTTTCATAATATAACCCTGATTTATCATAATAAAACAACAACATAGATTCAATAATATGACTTTTGAATGATCTTCCTGAAATTTCTTCTATATGATGATAATTTACATGGTTCATATGGAAATTGTTATCATATGTGAAGAATCATGTCCAGAATTATATTGAGAAAATAATTTTTAAGAATATTATTGAAAAAAAATGTTTTTAGATGATGAATCCTACCACTAGAGAAGAAATTTTTCAATGGGGGGGGGTTAATTGGATTGATCTGGTAATTGTTAGCTTTTATTATCAACACATTAGCAGAATTGTTTAATTAATAAACTAATTTAAAAATAAAGAGAATCATTTTGATTTATATAAGGGGTGTTATAATTTTAAGTTAGGAAGATCATGGAATAATGTTTATATTGAGTATATGGAGTTTTAAGAGATGTTTATTTGTGTTGTAGATAAGATCAAATTCCAACACGTGGTGATACTAAATGAATAATTAAGTAAAAACACATTACATTTTAATGAAATGTTTCATTCCATGATATAGTTTTAGAATTTGATAAAATTTTTATCTTGTCCTCTATAACATAGATATCTCCCAATAGTTCTCAAATTTTAATTTTTCATGGTCAATCTAGTTTTTGTAGGAAACCTAATTAAGTATTATGAGGGATGATTATGTTTGTAATGTATTACTTTGATTCAATCCACGAGTCCTTGAATTTTTTTGTACTTATCAATAATAGATATCTTAAGTGTTCATTCTATAGATTATTTGTTCAAAAAATAGGCTCTCTTGAGGTTGTAATGTAGGTTAAGGATAACTAGACTATCATTCCACAATGAATAATGTTGATCTTTAAAGAACATTCTCGTGCTAAAATGGATATGGTTATATTTTGATTAAGTATAAATAAAAAAAATTGAGTTTTTTGATGATATAACTAAATTGGTGATTCATGTGTTACACCAACATGAATCTCTATGTTTCTAAAAATCATCAATGGTTACTCAAAGGTATATTTTGACCATACAAATTAAAAAGTGGGAAAAAGTGATGAGAAACTTTTCTTTTGAATTTTAATTTGAAATTGAAATTTACTTGATAAAAAAAGAAGAGTTACTATTGTAAATGATTATAGATAATAGACAGAAGAGTTCAAATCATATTTTATAAGTATAACAAAGTCAATATTGGATAATGAGATAATAAAAAAAATTAAGTAGGTTTATTAATATGTGAATGTATATTCTTATGAGTTTGAAAATTTAAGAGGAAGAAACCCAATGATAAATTAATGGTTTATTACTCTAGTTGAAGACCATATTATGGATTTATTTGATATTATATTATCCTGGATTATATAAAAGGGTATTACAAAAGGCATGAAGAAACATTTTTTATGACATGTAAAAGGATAAAATATATTCCTTTTATCAGAAAATTTTAAACTAGTTGATCATATGAACTATTGTTTTACCAAATCATTAAAATGTTATAACCATTCATTTTGAGTGCTGAACAATATATATTCACTATTAAATTTTTTTTCTATTTATTTATTTGTAAAATTGGGATTGACTGTATCCACTCACTTTAATACTGATTTATTCATTATTTTGGATATAAAATGAATAAAATAATCCATTGGTCTACCTCTATTAGGGAATACATATTATTCTTTGATAATTCCAATTTTTATAACAAAATTTGTCTAGATTTATTTCATAGTTTCGTTATTTGGTTAAGATTTTTTTAAAAGAAATATCTTTATTTTTTAGAGGGTGTTAATTCCAAATTTTTATGTTTACAATGGATCACATTAATTTAGTGAAAATAATATAATTTAGATATTTAATATGTAGAATTGTTAAATAATGAAAGATACAATAATACAATACATTTTATCTATAGAAATGGATATTCTTTATGTGATAAAAAATGGCTATGTTTCTCATGATAATAATCCAATGAAAACATTTAATTATTTAAATAATATTTAGAATAATGATTGGGCTGTAGTTAAATTTTATTATAACCATCATAGAATTAAATCATACTATTCCAGGTAATTATGAAAACAAAAGAAATTTGGAAGAATTTAAAGAATATTTATAATGAAAATTTCAGGGTGAAATAAATAAAACAACATATTAATAAAATTTATTATGAAGATATTTTAATTAATAATGATGAATCTATATATTATTTCTACATAAGAATCAAAAAAGTTGTGAGAACTGCTAGTATTTTTAGTGAGAAACAAGAAAATTTCAGGGATTTGAAAAATATATGATGCATGTTACTAGAAAACATTTATGCAAAGACATCGATGCTTAAAAATAATGATTATAAAATTCTTCAACAAGATAATTTTCGTAACATTTAATCTACCTATCCAATTAATATTTTTTTAAAAAAATTGAGTTTAGATAGTAGGGAAATATCCTTTAAGGATTTGAAATAAAGGAATATTGGGAAATAAGTGGTGGAATATGAATACGCATCATATATGTAGGAAAACATATAAATGATGTATGAAAAATTTAAGTCATTTATTTTAAAAAGTGTGATACGATGGAAAGGTAAGTACGTAGGAAAAATACCACTCAAGTGTTTCAAATGTGGAGTTATTGGATATCTCATATTTATTTTCTAAAATTAAAAAAATATGAATATAATTAAGATAATGATAATAAATGAGTGTTTTAAAGAATAAATCTTTAAAATTCAGTTTGATACAATGTATTCAAAGTGTAAGGGTAAAAATATCTCTAAATACTAGAATAGAAACATTATAGTTATGTTGAATTATATTGGTAGTTATATGGATGAAAAATAAGTTGATACTTTTTGTGAAATTTAAAAACAAATTTATCTAAAAAATTGAATGGATAAGAAATTACTTGTTATAAGATAAGAAATGATGGAAGTATTGAATTAAAAATATAAATTTCATGTTGAAGTGGAAACTGATGGAATACCTCTAAAATATTTCAAAATATGTGAAGCGGAATATGAATATAAAAAAATATTTTAATTCATTAGGGGAAATGATACCAATTATATTGGAAAGGAGATATATTTATTTAATGATAGAGATAACATAATGGAGTTACTCAATGAGGAAAAGAAATTCAGTTTTTTAAAAAGTGTATGTTAAAAGAAAATACAATTTATTTAAATTAATTCAATATAAAATAATAGAAAAATAGTTTTAATTAAACTTGTTTAGATACTAATTTTAGAATCCTGTTTACGACATAGGATAAATATTGTATAATAATATTATAATAACATTTAAGTACCACTGAATTATAATGATCAGCTATAGAAAGTCAAATGTGTGGAAAACTAAGATAGTTCTAAGATATTTCAAAAAATTTGAAATGCTAAATTCAATGAGAAATTTATAAAAATAGTGTTTCTAAGAGTCCATGAATGAATAACTGAATGAGGAAGAAAAATTTGAGATTCCACCATATTTTTTGGGGAAATTGTATCCAAAGTAAATGGTTAAGAGATGAAATAAAAATAAGTAATATAGATTATAAAATAATCTTTTTAAGAATGAAAATATTTATTTTAATGATATTGATGGTATTGTGGAGGATTTCGAAACATGGATATGATAAGTTTTAAAAAATATAAATATTAAAATAAATATAAAATATTTGGAATCCATATTTCTTGGAGGAGTTGATATACTAAATTAAGAATTGTTCAGAAACAATATGAAAAAATAATAATAATGGTTGAAAATAAATTTCAATCATTGGGGAAAGTTTTTAGGTATAACCAACAAGTTCACTATACTTTATAATGTCTCACTATTCAACCCACAAAAATATGCATAAATTTAAATACCCAAAAGTATATTAAGAATATATATAATGGAAAGGATAAATAGTAATCTTTTGAACTGTAAATTAAAGTAACACAAAAATAATGTCCATGTATATTTTATAGTGACAATTATTCAGATTTTATTGGAGTTTTAAATATCCCAAAGTAGATAAGTATAAAGAAAGGATGATGATCATTAGAAATGATGGATTTCTCAAAATAATAGAATTAGGTTTGACAGTCATTAGAGAGGAAAATTTAAGGTCAAGTAATACCTTATTTATATATGTATTGAAACAAAACATACTAAACGTACATTAAATTTATAATCTAGGTGACAAAGTTGTTTTTGAAATAGAGTAATGATTAATAAGGAGGTCAGAAGATGTGATGTATTTTTTCAAGAGGATAGTGAACACATGGTAACTTGATCCAGATTGGTGATGGTGAAAATTTATGCTACTTGAGCTAAAAAGAAAAATCCATTATGACATCAAATACATGGCCACCTTTTTCGAAATAATATGATAATGCATACCTAAAGAAATAATTTTCTTGTTGTGCATATACTGAATAGATAAAGTAATTATATGTTCTCTAAATTATTATAAGGTAATAATTTAAACTCAATACATAGGAAAGTATAAATTCAAACATATCACCCATTAGAGCTCATTTATTGAGATCTCTGTGGCCCCCTCAGAAAGAAATCCACAAAAAAGAATTAAATATTTTACATTTTTTATTAATTAATTCAATTATATTACTTTAATTATATTCATGAAGAATACGTTAGAGGCTATGTAGTTGTTCAAAAGTTTCAAAATAAGTATAGAAAAGGATTATTGTTTCTCATTGAATAAGATTAATTTAAATAATGTTTTCAAATAGAAAAGTGGAAAATTTTAATCATATCATAAAATATATAGTATTTTTCATGAATATAATGCTTTATATACCCTATAAAATTTTATTTTTTCTGAATCTAAGAATATTATATTAGTGTAAATGTTTCACAATATATTTGTAGAGAATAATATTTTTAATTTTTTTAGAGACAAGTTATTGGAAAAAAAGTTAAAATTTAAAAATTGTTGTTTTTATTGATCAAGGTAAAATATATACCTATAGAAGATGTATTATAAGAACATTTTGATCATAAAATACATAAGGGTATTTGGTATCCCTAATATTGTAAAAGAGGTTGGTAAATACATAAAGAATATCAAGTAAATATTAGTTGAAGTTATCATTATTGATTATCCATAAAATGAAAGAGGATTCCAATTATATTACAATAAAACAAGGAAGAGTATTGTTATTGTTAGAAGTGATGGAAAAAGAAAATAATGAAGTCACTAATCAAGTAGAAAGTTTTATAAGTGAACATGGGAAGAATAATTTATTGAGAAGGTAGATGAAATTTCTGAAAATAATAGAAACTCATGTAATGTATAGGTTAAATATGTGGATTCATACATGACTATCAATGAAGAATAAAATTATTTTAGTCATCCAAGGTTTCTAAAGAAGGTAGAGTTATATACACAATATATCCCATTATTTTATTAAGTTTAGAAATGTGATATGAAAGAATACACATAGCATAAAAAGTGTAATAACACTATAAACGAGGGGATATATTAGATAATGGAGAATGATAGTTAGTAATGTCTACCCAATCCAAATCATAATAATGTTATAAAAAAGTTGATATTAATTAAAAAAATGTTTTAAAAGGGAAAAGAGGTGATAAAAAAGAGATTGTTGCATGTATTGGCTATTCATTTGTGGAATAAATTGGTTTTGATGATACTTTTTAATTGGTTGTTAGGATTGAGATAATTGTGATTTTTATTTATATTAATATATAAGGACCATAAAATATGTTCTAAATGAATTTGAACATGATTTAATCAATATAGAGTTATAGGAGTCTGTGTATAATGAGAACCCTAATGTATTATTTCTTTGAGAACATGAATTTACAAGTCAAATAAATAATTTTATGGTTTAAGGAAAGAGTTGAAAACATACTCTACATAAAAGATGATACAAATCTATCTTCAATTGAAATTATCTACGTATATGATATAATCAATTCATGAAATAAATAATGTTTTTGATAAGTTTTTTTTAAATGAAAAATACATTTGATATGTTAATGATTTGAGATATTAAATATGTCTTGGGTTTTCAAATTTATCAAGAGTATGATCACATATTTCATTCACAAGAGAATAGTGCTTGAGATCCTATAGAGAAACTTTTTATGAAGGTATAAAAGTATGAATATACAAAAATTTTAGTTGGATACAGGCCTTATAATGATAAATATAGAAATTATGTTAATTAATGAGTGATCCAAGAACTTATTGGGAGTTTACTCCACTTGAAAACATCATGAATAGATTTAGCATGTATTATTTCATTACATACTATATTTAAATATAATCTTAAATAAAGATATATTTATATTTTAGAAAATATCCATAGATACATTAAAATACGGTTAGTTATGGATTTAAATATAAAAAATGTAAGATTATATCTATTTTTATATGAATATGAAGATTAAACTTCCAATGCTGATGATAAACAATCAATATTTGGTAGTTTTTTATTTCATTTGGAAATATTTGGGACATAGTACACCTATAAAAAGAATTTTGTGAGAATGACTACTATTGAAATAGACTATGTTTTTTCAAATCAAGTAAAAACCTAATTTATGTGTATAAAAACACCATTAAATGATACCAAGGTGGATGTGGGGGTTTTGGTACTCATGGGAGGTGACACCAAAGTAAAATCAATCTATCAGGAAACCTAGTTTAACATTATTGATTATATAATATTGATATTAATACAACTTTTTAAATGATATTTTAGATTTAGGGGTGTCAATGTAGGAGTTTATCCATGACATGGAGAAAATAGTTGATGTGTTCACTAATATACTAATGAAAGGAACATTTCCAAAAAATAGGTTTAATGATGGTCGTTTATCCTAAATCAATTTAATTCTATGGTATAATGGTTCTATAACATATCTCACCTTTTCTTTCTATGTTCTTAAAAAATGGGGGCATGATAAAAATATAAATATGAAGACATATATTTTGTTAAAAGGAGGACAAATCTCTTTTTAGGGGGGAGAATATATTTTGGGGTGATTTAAAAAAGGGTAAATCCATTTTAAAACCCTGATATTTTTTTTAAAAATAATATAATTCTCAATTTCATTTCGACACACACTACCTAGAATAAACAAAGATGAGACATATTATTTTAATATTATTATTAATATATTATCCTTATAACATAGTTGTTGGGTCAATAGGTATGAATATGAGTAACCACATTATAAAATATATGTAGAGAAGTTTACAAAAATAAAATTTTATTGATTAATTATTTGAAATGGAATGACTCAATTTTATATTAGATATTATAATATTAAATGAATTTTTTTTAGAAAACTAATTTATGAATACAATATATTTTAATAAAAGTAAATTATGTTAATCACTATTGATAAATGATTTTAATGAAACTTATCATTCCTAATTTTTTTAAAATAAATTAACATTCATATAATGGTGTTTTATATAATAGGAATGAGGTGAAATTCATGTTATACTTCAAAAATACATTTTCTAATTTTTTTTTGTTTTATTCCATTTTGTTTGTGGATATTATTATTAATATAAATTTTTTTTAAATTTTTTTTTATAAAATGGATATAATTTCTAGAATTGTTAAGTAAAAAAATATAAATATAAAATTTTAGGTATTTTCAGAAAAGGTTTAATTTTAGATGAATAGGGTAATATATGAATTTTGAAAAAACTATCATTTCATTACTTTTACTCAATGTAATTTCAATGTTCTATTTGGTTTTATTTTTCTACTACAACATAAGATTCATTTTATTATACATAATCTAATTAATTCTATGAAAATCTACATTATACATGATTTTGGTATAAAATCAATTTATGCTTGAAACATGTATTTTTTTTGAAAGATATGTTTCTTTGGATTTCACACATTTATATTAAAATAATTTTTCTACAATTCTAAAAATCAAATAAAAAATAGATTTCATTTTTAAATAATAATTTTCAAATTATTTATATGTTTCCCTTTATTTTTGGTCATTATTAATCATAATCATGGTAAATGTTTTTCAACATATTAAATGGTAAAATGGGTTAAAGGAGGTTAAATATACGGGATAATGTAGATAAAAAGCACAAAATTTTATTTTATTTCATCGGATGAGTTTATTTGGGTCCACATAATCAAATATTTAAAAATATGGCATATTTTTTCACGTTCCGTTGATTACTACCTACATATATGTATAAGTAAAGGATAATTGAAAAATGTCATTATCTCTTACTTATTATGTTGTCATAATATGAATATAGATACAAATTATATTTTAATGTATATAGATGATAAAATTGATTAATGATAAATTATATTTATTGTTTTAATTTTTGTTAATTTTTGAAGATGGTATAATTATATTGAACTCTTACGCAATGATGACATAATGCTGATATGAAGTAGTAGAAATAAAGTTAATAATTTTAAAATATTAAAAGTAATATGTTTTTATGAATTTTGGAATTTCATGAAATTACTGAATAATTATAATTTATAATATATGTTTAAATAAATTATATTCTAATTACATTATTTTTATGATATGTTTAAAGTATTTTTTGTTTAATAGTCTAAAAATGAACATAAATGGTATTTATTGTTTAAAATTATTTTTATCTCATTAGAATATCATAAAAATTATGTATAAAAACAATTTTATGGTATATTTTTAATGTTATAATTGATTTTTCATGAATCTTCCAATACATTTTTTTAAAGATAATTTTATAACCCTTAGATGATGTTAAATTTGCTACTGCTGTTGAGGTAAAAATTATTATCTATGGGGGAAACTAGGAGGCAAGGTTCAAATTTACATTTAAACATGAATAAATTTTATTCATTGAATTTAGTTCGACCGCACACTCGTTATATTCAAATATATGTCACCTTGGATCCATATCACATGAGTTAGAAACATATTATATTTAATATATCATGTATTTTAACGATTTCCACCCACTTCAATTATAAAAGGGAACCACATCTATTGTCTTTCTCACATTTATTATCCCATTTCTATAAATAAATACATGAAAAAGTACCTTACTAAAATTTATTCACATTTTTTATTGGTTTTTCCTTCACCAAATTATTTTCCTAGAAGGATTATAGTGTATTCCAAATTATTATTTCCAATGAAGATCTATAAATTTTAATCATGTTTCTTCATGTTAATAGTGACACCCTCGTGTCACAATGTTTTTTATTTTGGCCTCATTTTATGTAGTTTTGAAGACGATTTGTGTTTCGTTAATTGGAAGGAAAAAAGTTGTAATGAACAAAAGTTATATAAATGGAAATTCCCCTATTTTAATTATGTCATATGGTATAATCACATAAAATCACATAGAGAAGTCAATGAAAACATTATAAATGATGAATAAATGAAATAAAAGGTATTTCTAGAAGTTAAGTAATATATACCAATGGAATAAAAACTTGGTCTCTATGATATTAACATGGCCATTATGAATACTAAACTAGAAAATTGATTAGTAACCACACCAATGAAAGTATAAATAAATTATAACTATCTTATAAATTGTAATATAATATAACTATATCAAAGTATAACTAAACAATTGTTTTAAAAATTATTAATTAATTGATGGTATTTTTATTGGACATAAAATTTTAATTAAAATTTATTGGTTAATTTAATAATTTTAAAAAAATTATAAAATTTATTCATAAATTAATATTTTGTTGTCTTGTGCTATTAAGATAATTTTATTAGATAATAATTAATTTTTAAAATTATTATAAAAGAATTTATTATTTTAAAATAAATATTTTCCTAGTCAATGAATACTTTAATTAAAAATTAAATTTACAATATTTATAATATATTTTTTTAAAAATATATTTCATTTTTCAATTATACACGTTGATAAAAGTTTAGGGTGAATTTTTGGGATTTTTATGAAACAGATGAATTTTCGGTGATTTGAAAAATACGATAATTTATGATTAATGGTAAATACATGAATTTTGGAGTCAAAGATAATGTATGGAAGATGTATTCTATACATATTGAACAATTGTTCATTATTTTAATATTTTTTGAGATAATTCCCAGACTATTCATAGTCTTGTGAAAAAAATAATAAACTAATGATTAAAATAATTAGAAAACACCCCTCTACTCCACTATAAATACCACCCCTATCCACATCTTCTTCTCACACCTCTCAATCCATGAGTCTTTTCCATGTTCTTCCCAATAATATTTCCAAACCCCCCCCCCCCAAATATAGTAACTTTTTGTATTAACAACATTGTTCTACCTCCTAGGTGGCGTGTTTCTGGTGGTGTAGAAATGGCCTGACGAGGATCATCACCCATTCCCTTTTCTAGAGATGGCTTCCTATCCAATTCACCATTACATTTGTTTTTACCTATTCTATGTCATTATCCTTTAAAGAAGGCTGGATTAACCCTATAGGGATAGGGTAATTCACACCTTTCACATTGCAAAAGACATCCACAGATAGATTGATCCCAACTGGAGATTGTGTGTGGTCAAGAAGTTGTGCAATCATCCCTCCTCTGATATAACTTCTACAGATGGTCTCCAACGGGTTTATTTATGGAGCTGTAAATACCCAACATCCGTGGTTTCCCTGATTCCTGGACCTTCATTGTTAAAGCAGGTGCTCGTTGATCGATGATTCATCCAACGACACTTGAGGACTCCATTGGCCGATGGGATGAGAAGTCAGGATCACTGCACCCTTCTAGGGGAGGATTATTATCAGTTCTTGGACTCTCTTATAGATTTAAGTCATGTTCATAAGTTCGTTGATACATGGTAAATTTTCGAAGAGTGCGTCTATGGGATACCCTTGATTTGCAAGATCGTCATAACCATGCATATATTTGATGTATGAAGGTACTACTGACATGAGCCATACAATAAGGCATTTTGGATTTTATAGTCATCCAGGGGGGATGGAAGGTGATTTGATGTTTTGATCAGACCTATAAGATGGTTTTCCTATGCATCCTCAGGAGAGGAATCAGAACCCACAATGTTCAGATTTATGGGGGGATTATGCAAGGAATCTACCCATTTTGGGGGACATTATTGGGTGGACCCTTTATGGGAGGGAACCCCTTTTATATTGGGCCTTTTGGTAGGTGCCCTATGTATACTAGTTTTATCAGGAATCAGAGTTCTCATAGTTAAGATTGGGTTGGGTCTTATGCGTGGAAGTTGCCCATTTGATATACATGATCTGGTGGACCCTTTTAGGTGGGAACCCTTTTGAGATCGGGCCATCGAGTAGGCATCATACATATCCTAGTTTTTTCTGGAATCAAAATTCTCATAGTTCGGATTGGGTTGGGGCATACGCGTGGAATCCATCCATTTGATGGACATGATTAGATAAACCCTTTTGAATGGGCACCCTTTTGAGCTCGGGACTTCGAGTAGGCATCCTATGTATCTTGGTTTTGATAGGAATCAGAGTTATCATAGTTCATATTGGATTGATGATGTAATTTTTTCAAACCTCTAATCTGATGTGAGTCATACAAGATTTTAGAAATAAGAGGATGTGAGAGATCCATCCAACCACATGCTTCCTCTCCTTCTAGTTGGAGAGGGATAGCCTACGGTGGAAATGGTTGGGTTGACTATGGGAGAGGGCATAGAGTGATGAATATTTCAATGTGAAATGACATTAAAGGTCATGCGGCTCGTCCTCAGAAGATTTGGGTCTTACCTCAGTGAGAGGGCCCCAAAATAAGTTCTAGTAAGGGGAGGAATTTCATCCTCATCAAAAGGAAAAGTGAATATAACTCCTTCAACTGATCACTATTCATCATTGAATGTAAAAGAAATTGATCACCCTCAATCCCTATTACAGGGAGGTTCACGTCAGCATCCCAAGTATGGACTCTAGGTTACCATGGGAATGTAGACCCACATGCATTCCTGAAGCTCAGATCATTGTAGGGAGATCCTTCAAGACTCCTCTTACCATGGGTTTGTAGACTCAAAGGGGTGAGCTGAAGCTCCTAATGGTCGGATCATACAGTTCTGATGTCTTTGGGTGAGCTGAACTCCAATGCATTGGGTATTTTTATCTTCTCTATAGAAATAAATGTGACGCATTCAATAAGGTTATTATAATTTTAAGGGTTCTATAAGGATTCTATGAATATGAAGTACCAATTCACCCATATCAAATTTCTATGACTAATAGTGGGTTTTCATGAAAATATTATGTGTTGGTCAAAGCAGATACTCAAGAGGGGGGTGAATTGAGTTCAAATTAAAAATTTATATTTAAAATATTTATATTAAAATCCCACAATTTAAATAACAAGCTAAACTGTAGTGAATTTGAAATATAGTAAAGGTTTAGTTCGGTTCTCAAGAGATAGATTTGTTCTGAGTTAATCTTATCTGAATATTATATTAGATTTTAAAACTAACCTACTGGTTTACATTAAATACATACACTTTCTAGTTTAACTATCAGAGATACTTTATAAAATAGATTTATATTTAAAGAACTTAGTAGCAGAATATTCAAAATTGTTTTAACAAAAAATAAAAATGCACAAAAGTTTTAAATAAGAGGTTCAGTCTTAAGCAGAGACTTATTCCTCTCAAACAGTTTTATATAAACAATGATCCACACCTTGGAACGGGGTTTTACAATAGTGCACTAACTATCCATGTCCTCAGAACTCTACCACAGTTCTACCTGGGAAAACTAAACAATGAGACACATTCTATCTAGGTCACACTTGACCTCTTCAACTATCCACAGTGGGATACAGAGTTTAACAGAAAGATTGAGTGAGGATTTAGAAATCATCTGGTTCAGCACAGGAGACAGTGTGTGCTTAAAATACAAAGCACAAAAACTATTCAAAATGTAAATAAATGAAAAACAATATATCTAAACAAATAGAAATTATTTTAGAATCATGTATGTGTTTTTAGTTAAGCTCTGGACTCCCTAGATTGAAGCAGATGAAGCTTGATTCCTTATATGGAAGTTATTTGGAAAATAGAGTATCATGGTATTTGTTCCTTCACTTCTAGTATAGGTGTTCAGGTTGAAATGTGATAGTTTTCTTTGCATAACTTGAATCTCCTTTTTGAACTTCTATTCATGAGTGTTCTTCGAGTTCTATGTGTGATCTTCTTGTATTTTTTTCTCTTTTCATTCTCTATGTCCTTCTCTATATCCAAAAACTTGTTTCATTTGTGCATTTAAGTACTTGTTCTCCAGTAGATCATGGTTCCCCTTTTATGTTCCATGAGCTCTGGCAATAGGAATGATTTTTACAAATTACGGTTTCCTGAAATCTGAAAATCATTATTATTTAATTTATGTTGCATTAAAAGAACAAAATATTATTGTAGCTAATAATAAAAAAGATATATAATTTAGATATATAGTGATTGGTTTCCATTCGGTAGCTCTTTGTATCATTGAACTTGTAGCAGTTGACCTGTAACATCAGATCTTGTATCGGTAGCTGTTTGTAGCTGTATCTCCTTCTAGAGATAGCTCCAAATACTTGTGACTATATGTATTGGTGACTTCCTTTAGCGGTATCTCTTGGTAGCGGTATACTTATGTACCAGTGACACATACTGGTGATCTTGTAACGGTAGACTTTATAATAGTAGTTGTCACTCTATATCAGTCGACTTGTGCATACCGATAGACTTACTCTATCGGTAGCTCAAGTGTAACGATAATTGTCTGCATACCAGTGACCTTTCTATATCAGTATCTCATCTGCATACTGGTGACCTTTCCGTATCAGTGGCTCATTTTCATACCGATCACATTTATGTATTAGTAGCTATTGGACTGTTTGTCTAAACTATCCACAGATTAAGTTAGGATAAACAATACAAAGTAAATGAACATTTGATTAACCGAATGTTCTATAATGAAAGATATATCATTTGAACATATTCAACATTATTTATATTTTGACATTAAACACTTAAACAGTAACTAAAAAAATGAAAACAATAATCAATAATCATTTTTTGGGATTATAAAAACATAATTAATCATAATTGAGATTATAAAAACAAGTGAGTCCAACAATCTCTCCCTTTTTGATAATCACAAATTATGGCAGGTAATCCAAATGTATTAGAGAAAATTGATTTAGGGAAATAAAATATTAATATCTAGGTCTGAAATATTTCCCTCCTGTAATAAATAATCCTATCCCTTTATCATTTCTCCCCCTTTATCATTTCTACCATTTGGGAAATATCTCTCCCCCTTTGGGATTAACAAAAAATGAGGTATAAGATAAGGATGTAAGGAATGTATCATAGAACAAAAAGGATGGAGAATCAGAGTTAATAGATAAGAGAAAAAGTTGGTTATCAAAGGAAAATTAGACAATACAAGTATAGACCAGAGGTAAAAACTAAAGTTTAAATGTAGAGGAGAAATAAATTAAGTAGGCAGTAGAGGTACAAACTGAGACAAAAAGACTGAAAAAGATGTATATATTTATGAGTCAAAAGTACAGAATGATTACAAAAATATTATACAAGGTTCAAATAATTCCTATAAAATTCATATAGAGCCACTGAATCCACATTTTGAATGTCCACTTTGGATTTTCCTTTAGGATCTTAGGTAGACTCAGGCTTGTTAGCTTCGGTTGAAGGCTTGGGAACTCCAGAAATGACCACTAGAGGTTGAGCAACTGAAAGTATTCTTGGCCTATAGGGGGTACTCCTATGAGTAATCATTGGTGTCAAGTTTCTGATAGCTTGAGCTGGGGTCTTCTAAAAAGTAGAAGTAGTAGATCCAGATGCAGGTGAAGCTGGAGTTACAATCATTGGCTGAGCATTAACATGCAAAAAGGGCAGCAAGAGATTTTTTAAATCCATGACAATCCCTCCTCCTCTCTCCATAGCAGAAATGAAGTCGTCCATGTTTTATAGGAAATTTTCCAAAGAAAGAGTCAAATCTCGGAGCTTACTCACATTCTCTCTTAAGGTTTGAGTCACTGGAGGTATGTTCAAATTTTCTAACAAAAGTTTGAAGTGATTGTTCAACTGATGTTTAGTGTAGACCCTTTGGAAAAATTAATACAACTTTTCCTTTAATTCATTTTGAGAAGTAGTGGCCTCCCTCAGAAAATCTTGAACAATCTTTCCTATATCCCTAATGGTTGTCACCACTTGGGTCAAGGCAGCAAAGTCTATAGAGCCACTGGTGGAAGACTGTCCAAGCTCTTCTCTCATCACAACTCTAATCTAATCAATACTAAAAGAAGTCATGGGAGCACTCAGAGGTGAAACTATAAAAGTAATTATTTCCTTAAAAGATTTATTCATACCACTAATGAGATTTTTCACAACAAGGACCTGGGTGCTGATATGCTGCTTTATGGAATTCTAAAATTCCTCATAAACTGATAGCATCTGGCCAACAATAATTTTCATAAATGTCAAATCCTTGTCTGATTGAGATTTAGAACTCATATAAGACTCCATATAGAAAACTGATTTATTTAGAGATTCAACATCCTCTACCAATCTTGAAACTTTATTCTAGAAGGTCTTGATTTCATCCAACATACTAGATATAGATTCAGTCAAAACAGATTGAATGGATGATATTAAATAGGTTTCTATTCTTCCTATTTCTTCCACAAAATAGGTCATGAGATCAAACATAAACTGGTCTAGGTCATATTTTCTTACTAAACCCTCAGGTAAAGTCTCAGAAAGGATATTATAACTGACATTTGGACTTCTGATAGGTGTCTCTTCTTCAGAATCAGGATAGCCCAACCCAAAACCTACAAAACCTAGGTCTTGTGCCCAGTCTTCAATCTCATGAGATACTAATATAGTACCATGTCTGGTGGGATGCTAACCATCAATCTGTGCATTCTCTGGTACTTGTACATCAATAGCATCCTCAGAAGGTAGGTCTTCCTCAGAAGAATCATCCACAACAATATCCATTTCAACAACAGGAGCCTCATCAGGTATAGGTGTAGGTTCTAGCATCTCAACCAAAACAACATCTAAAGGTATAGCAGTACTCCCAATTACTGGACTCAAACTCAAGGTACTATCATCTGATCTATCAGAATAATATTATATTCTTAGTAAAGTAGCTAGAGGACTAGCCTCTTCATAAGAAATTCTCTAAAGTGCAGGGCTAGGAGCCAGGTCAGGGTCTCCTCCTCCTTCCACTAATGTCCCTCCATCCTTATCATCAACAGCATCCTCAGCATCACTATAAGCATGTTCATCTTCATCAGGTACTAGACCTGGATCCCTCACATCCGTAGGCCTAGAAGTATGGTCCACCGGATTAAATTTATAATAAAATTTACCATCATCTTTCACCCATTGCTTCTTCCAAGGGTTCCAGCTTACTTTCATATACTTGAAGAGAGTCTTAGTAATGTAGAAATTGTCTTTAAAAACAACATATTCATCCCCAGATTCATAAATACCATTGAAATTTTACATAATGGAAATTATCTTAGCAAAGAAGAATGTATTTGTCTTTGATTTAGGTTTAGTCGTATCTTTTATCTGAATCATCCATAATCTGCATAAGTTCACCTTCACTCCATGCCTAAAAAAGTACATCAAATATATATCCTGAAACTTCATGGTTGAAAAATCTCCTCTCCTGGGACTAATCACATGTTTAATGAACTTAAACAATAATATGTTTTCTCCATCAATTTCAACAGCAATCACTTTCCTAGGTGATCTATTCCCAGTTAGCTCAAGAAAACCGGCCTCATACTCAAAATGGTCACTAGTTTCAGGTAATGATTTAGATGAAAAACCATACTATCCTTCATGAGGTACTTTCATACTTTCATCCCATTCAGTAGATGAAAAATATATCTCCTTATCATTTACCACAGAGATCATCCTATTCTCATCATCATTCATTTCAAATATAAAAAACCTATAAAATTACTTAATCAGTTTTGAGAAATAAGGCCCACTGTTATTTGAAAAACAATCTATCCATCCTTTCTCTTCTAAAATCCTAAAAATTAGATACATACTTGACAGCAAACATTCATCACAAAGTTCCTTCTAAGTCACTATTTCCCTCTTTGATAAATGCGGATTCTCAGACTTTCTCTTCTCTTTACTAGTACCACTACTACTTCTAGTGGCTCTATAACTGAATTTTTGTTTCTTCACACTCGGTTCATTACCTTCATAAATTTTGGTTCACTTAACTCAGGCCATTTCTAAATTGAGAAATTTAGGGTTTACAAGATTTTAGAGGCTTGGGTAAGTGATGACTTGGTAGGATGGAGTCCGTGGTGGATTGAATGTGATCTAGAATCGACTTATATAATTTATGAATCGAAATAATAATAATAAAATAAAAATATATTAAAACGATAAAGTGTCTCGTCTTAAAACAAAAAAATTTATCATAGCGCGTTATATTAGTAACCATTTTACATGTGAGGATTAATACGGTAAGAAATACCAGTGAGGTATCATAACTGTGAGGTTTTTATAATAGTGAGTTTTGTCTAACGGTGAGGTTCTTCTAATGGTGAGTTTTGTCTAACAGTGAGGTTTTTATAATGGTGAGGCTTGTCTAATGGTGAGGCTTGTCTAATGGTGAGGCTTGTCTAATGGTGTGGTTTGTCTAATGGTGAGGCTTGTCTAACGGTGAGGTTTGTGGGTAGTTGATCATTCCTAATTCATGTCTAATGTAACTTAATCTCTCTGAACTTAAATGATTTGTTAATATATCAGCAAGTTGATGTTCAGTGCCTAAAAATTCAAGAGTTATATCACCCTTTTGGTAGTGATCTCTTAGAAAGTTGTGCCTTACATCCATGTGCTTAGTTACAGAGTGAGATACAGGGTTCTTAGAGATATTGATTTCACTAGTGTTATCACAATTTATAGAAATATGTCTAAAATCATATCCATAGTCCAACAAAGTGTGTTTGATCCACAGAATCTGTGCACAAAAACTACCAACAGCTATATATTCTACTTCAGCAATAGACAATGCAACAATGTTTTGTTTCTTACTACACCAAGATACTAAGGATTTTCCCAATAAGTGGCACATTATAGATGTTCTTTTTCTATCTAAATATCAACCAACAAAGTCAGTATCTGAATAACTTATTAAATCAAAATACTGTTCTTTTGGGTAAAATAAACCTAAATTAGTAATATGTTTATGATATTTGAAAATTATTTTACAGCAATTAAGAGTGATTCTTTTATATTAGCATGAAATCGTACACACATACATACACTAAACATAATATCAGGTCAAATAACAGTAAGGTAATGTAATCTTCCAATGATACCTCTGTAATTTGATTGATCTACTGGTTTCCCGGATTCATCGATATCCAACTTACAAGTGGTACTCATAGGTGTATCACTTCCCTTATTACTGTCCAAACCAAAAGGTTTTAATAAATCCTTTGTGTATATACATTTATTTAGAATAATAGCATTACTATTTTGAAATATTTTAAATCCAAGAAAATATTTGAGTTATCCCATTAAACTCATTTAAAATAAATTTTGCATAATCTTTGAAAAATCAGTACATAAAATTTTTTAGAAGATCCAAAAATAATATCATCAACATATATTTGTACTATCAAAACATCGTTGGAAATATTGTTTATAAAAATAGTGGGATTAGAAATTCCTTTAGAAAAACCTTTTGAAATAATAAAATTAGTAATTCTATCATACCAAGCTCTTGGAGATTTTTTTAAACCACATAAACCTTTAGAAAGTTTAAAACATGATTTTGAAAGTGTGGATTTTTATGTCCAGGTGGTTGTTCAACCAAAACATCTTTAATTATATAACCATTTAGAAGAGGACTTTTAACATCCATTTGATATAACTTGAAATTCAGATGAGATGCATAAGAAAGTAAGATCCTAATGGCTTCTAATCTAGCTATGGGTGCAAAGGTTTATTCATAATAAATTCCTTGTTCTTGAATGTAACCTTGTGAAACTAACCTATCTTTTTTTTCTAATGATGTTTCCAGATTCATCAACCTTATTTTTAAACACCCATTTTGTGCCTATGGTCAAGGTGTCCTAAGGTATTTCTACTAATTTCCAGAAATTGTTTCTTTCAAATTTATTTAACTCTTCTTGCATAGCCATTAACCAAAATTCATGATTTATAGAATCATAGATATTTTAGGTTCTGACAGTGAAAGAAAAGAATAATGTTCAACCTGGTTTCTTAGAGAAGCTATAGTATGTGTCCCTCTATCAAGATTACGTACAAAAACATCTAAATGATTATTGTTTAGAGTCCTAGTTGATCTAATAATGGTAGGACTATAAATTTCAGGTTCTTCTCTAGGTTTGGGTTCACCAGCAGCAGATTCTGAAATATTTCTAGAACTGGTTGTCTTTACAATAGGTTCACTGATGTCATCATTAAGGTTCAGAATAGACAAATTTTCATAATGATTTTCAAGAGAAGGTTTATGTTCATGTGGATCAGTTTCATCAAATTTGATGTGAATAGATTCTTCCACACATTTGGTTTTTTTTAAAAACTCTATAGGAATTTCTAGTTAAAGAACAACTAAGAAAAATTCCTACATCACATATAGATTAAAAATTATCCAGAATATCTTTAGTATTCAGAATAAATACTTTATAACCAAAAACATTAAAATAACTAACATTATTTTTATATTAGTACATAATTGACAAGGGATCTTCCTAAGTACTGGTCTAACAAAAACACTATTTATAATGTGACAAGTTGTGTTTATAGATTCAGCCCAAAATTAAACAGGTAAATCATATTCATTCAGTATAGTTCATGCTATTTTCTGAAGAGTTATATTTCTTCTATCTACTACACCATTCCTCTGAGGTGACCTAGAAGCAGATAAGTTGTGATTTTAGCCATTGTGTGAGCAGTATGATTCAAATTCATGATTTTCAAACTCATGAGTATGATCACTTCTCAAGGTTTTAATCTTAAGTCCACTATGTTTTTCTACAGACTTGGAGACTTTAATAAAGTAAGAGAAAGATTCACTTTTTTGTGCTAGAAAATATACCCAAGTATATATAGAAAATTCATCTACAAGGACAAAGACATATTGCTTCCCATTTATACTAGAAACTCTATATGGTCTAAAAATACATGTCAACCAACTCAAGAGGTTGAGAAGTTGAAACTTCTATCTTTTATTTAAAGGAAATTTTATGTTGCTTTCCCTTTTGACAGGGATTACAAACTTTATCTACTGGGAATTCAAGGTTAGGCAGGTCTCTAACAAGGTTCTTCCCAATCAGTTTTCTATGTGAGTGTATATTTCAGTGTCCTAATCGTCTGTGCCAAATCCAAGATTCTTTATGAAAATTATTTAAAAAAGTAATATTTTTCTTAGTTAAATAATTCAAATCTATAGCATAAAAATTTTAATTTCCTAATGCAGTAAATACCAAAACATTTTTAGTATTAAAAACATTACATGAATCATTTTCAAACAAAACATTAAATCCATCATCACACAACTGAGAAATTCTTAACAGATTATACTTTAGTCCATCAACAAATAATACTTTAGAAAGTAAAATTGAATCAGTGTTACCAATCTGGCCTAAGACGATTAACTTTCCTTTTGAGTTATCCCCAACTGTGACATATCCTCCATCAACTTTGATTAAGCTTTTAAAACATGAAAATTCTCTTGTAATATGTCTTGAGCATCCACTGTCTATGTACCATGTCTTCCTATAGGAAATTTTTAAGCATGTTTCCTAAAACACAATTTAGAAAATGATTTTGGTACCCAGATTTTCTTGCCTCTAGGAAGGTTAGCAAGCAGAACTTCTGGTACCCAGATTTGTCTAATGGGTTTCATATAATCAATATATTTAAAATATTTTGAAAGATAAACATTGTCTGATCTATAACTATGTGAGTAGCTAGTTGAGACATAAGAATTTCTAGAAGTAGAATTTGTAGCATACTATCTAGATTTAGGAATAAATATATTCTTTTTAATCTATCTCTGTCAAGGCTGATAGCCTAAACCAGTAGTATACTTTGGTGCTACTTGTTTTCCAAGAATTTGTGTAAGATTGTCCTTTACCTTAGTAAATTTTTCTAAATCGTTCCTGAGATTCTCAATAGACAATTTCAGTTGATTATTCTCTTCGAGTAGTTGAGCATTATTTTACTTTTCTACTTATAATGCAGATTTGACAGTGCTAGTTAAATCATGCTATTTCTTTAAGGATTTATACTTGTCTTTCAGCTCATTGCAGGTATCCTCTACCATGTTACAGTATTCAAATAATTCTTCACTAGACATGTTTTTAGAATCAAAATCGGAATCATCTCCAGAATAATAAGAGTTTAAAGTAGGAGTATCCAATGTTACCTCAAAAGTGTTTTTCCTGAAACACATATTAGATTTTTGAAATTTTTCATCTTGAGTTGAATCAGAATCACTTGAAATATCTTTTTGAAGCACTCCAGTTTTCTTTCATAGATTTCTTGTATTTTTTTGTCCTTATACTAATATTTCTTCTTGTACATTAACATCAGATTGTCAGCTTTCACTTGTCCTTTCTTCTTGCATTCGTAGTAGACAATGTCATCACTTTTATCAGTCCTTTTCCAATCCTTCTTACAATGAACATTATTATCATACTTTCCATTGTAATTGGGTTTTTTTGGAAAACATGTTTTTTCTATAAAACTTCTTAAATCGTCTTGCTATCTGAGCCATTTCATCATCACTGTAAGATGCACTCTCTTCCATACTTGAACTATCACTTGTAGCATGAATATTCTCTTTGTCCTTGATTTTTGAAGCATAGGTCTCGAAGGATACTAATTTTTTTCTTTGTTCATAATCTTCTTCTTTATTTACCTTAAGCTCATCTTCATACGTCATCAACTTACTAATCAGTGCTTTTAAAGGTAGTGAACTTATGCCACATGATTCTCTTATTGAAACAGATGTGCCTCTCCATCTTTCTGGCAGACATCGGAGTATTCTCATGATTTTCTCTTTTGCTGGATCAAATTTTCCCCATGAACTCTTTGTATTGACTATCTCATTAAAACTAAGATACATATCAGAAATATATTCATTGGATTTTATTTTAAAATTTCATATTTAATAGTATATGTGTTTAGTCTCATTTCTTTAACATTGGTTGTTCCCTCATGGGAAACAACCAGAGTATCCCATATTTCATAAGCATTCTTACAAGAAGATATTAGATTAAATTCTTCATCTCCTAAAGCACAATACATGGCATTCATTTCTTTACAAATGTTATTATAATAAGCTTCAGTAGTTTCATCCCAAGTATTTCTAATAGTTTCTAGAATCTTATACTAAGTCTCTATAGTAGTCCAGATGTCAAATCCCATACTTTTGAAATAAATTTTCATTTTTATTTCCCATTGGGCATAATTTACACCATTAAAGAAAGGTGCCATGTTGGTAGCTGCAACTTCTAATCTATTATCCATAATTAGATTTTAGAAAATGTATTTAAAGAGATAAAAAATTAGAAATAACAAATATTTAAGATCTTTAAGATACAACTAGAATAACAGTTAAAAAGTAGAGTGTTTAGAAAAACTTTTATCTAACCCTCTAATACCTAATGTTGGTTGGAGTGGATACTCAAGAGGGGGGTGAATTGAGTTCCAATTAAAAATTTTTTTTTGAAAGATTTATATTAAAATCCCCCAATTTTAATAAAAAGCTAAACTATAGTGAATTAGTAATATAGTAAAGGATCAGTTAGGTTCTCAATAGATTGTTTAGTTCTCAGTTAATCTAATCTAAAGATTAAATTAGCTTTTGAAACTAAACTACTTGTTTACAATAAATACAAACACATTCTAGTTTAACTATTAGAGTTACTTTTAAAATATATTTATATTTAAATAAATTGACTATAGAATAATCAAAATAGTTTTAACTAAAAAATTCACAATAGTTTTAAACTAGTGGTTCAGTATCAAGAAGAGACTTAGTCCTCTCAAATAGTATTATATAAACTATGATCCACACCTAGGATCGGGGTGTTTCAATAGTGCACTTACTGTCGGGGTCCTCAGACCTCTACTATAGTTATACGTGGGAAAACTAAAAAATAGCACACAGGTTGTCCAGGTCACACTTGACCTCTACCACTATCCACAGTGGGATACAGAGTGTAACAGAATGATAGAGTGAGGATTTATAAATCCTCTGGTTCATCATAGGATACAGTGTATGCTTATAATATAAAGCACACATAGTGCTCAAAATGTAAATAAATGAAACACAATACATCTAAACAAATAGAGATGAGTTTAGAAAGATCTATGTGTTTTTAGTGAAGCTATGGACTCCTTGGATTGAAGCAGATGAAGTATGAGTCCTTCTTTGGAAGTTTTTTGGAAAACAGAGTATCATGGTTTTTGTTCCTTTACTTCTAGTATAGGTGTTCAGTTTGAAATGTGAGAGTTTTCTTTGCAGCACTTGAATATCCTCTTTGAACATATGTTCTAGAGTGTTCTTCGAGTTCTAAGTGTGTTCTTCTTGTATTTTTTTCTCTTTTAATTCTGTATATCCTTTTGTATATCCAATAACTTTTTTCATATGTGAGTTGAAGGACTTGTTCTCCAGCAGCTCGAGGTTCCCCTTTTATGTTCCATGAACTCCGGCAATAGGAATGATTTGTACGAGGTACGGTTTCCTATCATCCATAAAAAATTATTAATTAATTTAAGTTTCATTAAAATAAAAAAATATGAGTGTTTCTAATAAGAAAAAAGAGATAGAGTTTAGAGAAACAGTAACTAGTTTCCATTCGGTAGATCTTTGTATCATTGAACTTGTAGTAGTGGACTTGTAACAGTAGATATTGTATCTGTAGCTGTTTGTAGCGGTAGCTCCTTCTAGCGATATCTCTAAATACCGGTGACTATATATAGTGGTGACTTCTTTTTGCAGTAGCTCTCAGTAGTGGTAGACTTATGTACCAGTGACCCATACTAGTGAACTTCTAACGGTAGACTTCATAAATGTAGCTATCACTCTGTATCGGTAGGCTTGTGCATGCTGATAGACTTACTCTATCGGTAGCTTAGGTGTAACGGTAACTGTCTACATACCGGTGACCTTTCTATATAAGTAGCTCATCTGTATACTGGTAACCTTTCCACATCGGTAGCTCATTTTCATACCGGTGACCTTTCTGTATCGGTACCTGTTATTCTGTTTATACAAACTATCCACAGATTAAGTTAGGATAAAACATTGAAAATTAAATGAACATTTTATTAACCGAATGTTATTGAATGAAAGATATATCATTTGAACATAGTAAACATTATTTATATTTTGACATTGAGCACTTAAATAGTAAATAATGTAATGAAAAGTTTAATCAATAATCATTATTTGGGATTATCAAAACATAATTAATCATAATTGAGATTATCAAAATAGGTGAGTCCAACAGTATTGTTTCAAAAGGTATTCTAAAAATATTTATAAAGAAAATATGATGACATTATTATGTAAAAATTTTGGATTTCAAGAAATTATTGTTCGTAGAAATTCATGTTTTTCATTCAAGAAATGGATTTATTTTTTTATGTCCCATACTAGTATTGTTTTCTCAAAAAATATTATAATTATTTTTTTCAAATTATTTAAGGATAGTTGATGTAATGGTAGATGTCATGTTGATAGTCATGTAAATTATTTAGGACAAAAAACATGTCTTTTTTTAATGTTTTTATTATTATAAAAAATATATACGGATGAAAAGTGTATTCTTTGTAATATATTATTTTTTCATCTTTGAGTTGTAACTAATTTATCTAAAACTATAAACCTGGAAAAATACCCAAATGTAATAAAATTTATTCAAGAGTTAAATCTAAGGAATATGTGTTGTATATGTATGGGTCATTATAATAAATGTGGGAAGAAATACTCTAGATCTTACATGTAGAGGAGGGGAGTCTGTAATATGTGTAGAAAAAGGGTCCATAATACTCATGAATTAAAATGAATGGAATAATATTTGATGTTAAATTATTTTTCATTAAGTATAAGGGGCATTATAAGAACCATTTCTCCATTTATGATTTGAATTCACCTCATAAAAGTTTAAGGGACTATGGCCATGATTATATGACTACAAGAAGTGATTCCTATGTACTTGATGATGTATAGATAGTTACATTGATTACATAATTAATTTTAGATATTTATTTAGTTGATTACATATATTTATACTCTATAGAATATTCTAATTTGATATAAAAATAAAATATTTCCCTAGAAAAGTTATATGGGAGTTATCAATAATCGAACCCAGTGTAAATCTTATTTTAATACTGATATGGAAGGCCATTTGAATTATTATGCACAGAGATGTCCAATTATAAAACATTAATATTATACATATGGTTTAAATGGATATGATTCCTATTATGGATTTTCATTAAAAGTAAAATTAAAAAACTTTTTCCCTGATAAGGATATTATTATTCATGAATGTCTTGTTGATTTGTTTATCTTTATAGAGTACATTTTTTCATAAAAATCATCTCATGATCTCTACTTAGTATCTCGTAGTAATGAAATTCATAGTGGATGGTAGGTGAAATTGTAATTTATAAATAATGAAGTTATCCTATGAATAATGTATTATCCAATGGAAAAAACTTAATTAATAATTTTCCCATGGAATTGTTTATCCATCTAATTAATGACAAAGTTGAGTGTTCTAATGACTAATTTCTGATTTAAATCCATATTCAAAACCTCATATTTAATGGAACCATTCGAATATATAGAGTTGAATAAGGAATATCATGCGATATATAAAAAATGGGAATTAAACCAATGAGAGATCCCATTTAGCGATCTAAAATTTATGGCCATCATATGTTCTCTATAAAACCAAATATCCCTAAGATCCACTTAAGTCACCACTAGCCTATTAGTCTTCGACAAAGACATAACACATGTGGAAAAATCCAATGTAGTGGTGACTATATAAATACCTAGTAGGACACCATGAATGAAAAATTTGGATCATAAATAGATACAACAATAATTGAAAGATAATATATAGTAATCCAAATACATATCAAACTATATAAATAGAGAGATTGTACTCATCCTATAACAAAGAGAAGTGGCCTGAGATATAAAATTCAATATCAAACAATGATGATCCAATGGAACAAACAACCATCATATCATCTAGGAAGATAAATCAAAATAAGAAGATAGATATATGGTTGATAAGAAAAGAACTCACTAAAATAGTATCACTACATATATGGGAACATAAATTCACTAAAAGATGAGGTTAGGAGAGAGAAAAATCACTCTTGAGGGATCCAAAAATCTAAAGGATCAAATTAGGTTAAGGTGGGTGGTTTATGGTTAATTAGTGTGTTTTGGGATTTTAATTATAAATTTAAAGGAAATAAAACCAATGTGTATGGGTTCCTAAGATAGTTCCCGTGATTATTACTAATCATGCTCCTAAATATCTGCCATAAAAAAAAGACACGAGAAGACCAGAATAGTTAGTCTACATGATAGTTGAACTGTGTGATCCCATCAATGTAGGTTTCATAATTAGGAATAATTTTTTATCTATCCATGAAAAAACAATGCTCCCCTTCTTGTAAAATTTTAATGGTTATTGTTTTTTAGATTAATGGTTTTTAAAAACAAGTTACAACCATTAATAGGCTTTGAAACCCTTAAAAAATAGGGAAAACACTAGAAATAACATATAATGTGATCTAATCAATGTATTCTCGAACAAATGTTCCAAAACACAAAAAAAGAAACTAACTAGATGTTATAACCACCACACAATAGTATTTTTTTTCCCCAAAACAATACTCATGTATAAATTATATATCTAAAAAACAATAATAACTCCCTTAGTTATATTGTGAGGTGGATGGTCTGTAGCCTATATGAGAGACTGACCCAAAGGCTAACAACACACACACAACTGCATGATCAAAATACCACGATCATCAAAGGCCTTCAAACCATGGATGCACTAGAGACCAATAATAGGTCACCCCACGATATAAAGAATCATCAAAATGGTGTCACATGATAAGATAATTTAACTTCGATCTAAAGAAGATAATTCAACCAATCCTTAAGGAAAACATTTAATGGAAAACACTAAAACCATAATGTAAAGGGAGATTCACAAAATTAATGATTTCCATAAGAAAAAATTATCTCATGGGCCATAAATTCTAAAATGTAATAAAAAATTCCCCATAAAAAACAAGGAGATATACACTATTTAAGTACTCAAATGTAACATGGGTTTTCAAACATCGAGAATAACCCCTAAATGATCTCGTAAAATCTAATTGTTTCACCAATGGGTGATTGGTTCATCATTAAATCACATATTCAAATTTACCTATGTACATTACCAAGGTAGATACAAGTCTATCTGAGAAGAGATCAATCATAAAATATATTGTAAATAGAAATCTACACTATCACAAGGTAGATACTTTTTCACATTAGAATTTTACTATAACAAATACGGAAATATCAAGGAAAACCCAAGGAATAAGAATCCAACTGAATAGTTTTTACCACATACCATAGGAAGATGTACATTGAATTTAACATAATGGATATTAAAGAAAAAAATCACCCAAACATCTCAAGAATTCTCATCATAAGATTCAAATCTATAACCAATAGAAAAATTAACATTAGGGAACTAAATTCATTCAAACAAGGAAGTTTAATAATTCATGACTTTACATCCACAATGAACAACCACAGAAGTCATAATAAAATAAAACTATCCACAAGATAACTATAATAGACCTATTATTTTTTATAAATTAATTCATGATTTATTACATGAAATTACATGTAATGAAACTCAGTAGATAAAGAATTATACTATCTTTGGGAATTGGGTACATGTCATAACCTCAGGAAAATGGAATAGAACAACATTATTGGAAACATCCTTAATGTGATTTTAAAATTCTGTGGATTTTAAAATTGCATTGGATTACCTAAGGACAAACATAAGAAAAAGGTGATATATAAACCATGTAAGGGAATAAACATGTAATATGGTGAAACAATTTATACATTGGGCATATCATTGGGGAATAAAAAGAGTGTGAATGATAAACACTAATAATGAGACATGATATATCATGATAATCAGAACATTGGATATGTGGTAACAATTTAAAACACCGCATCATAAACATAGTTCACTGATAACTCACCATTAAATCATGGTGTAAAAAGTTCCATAAATTAATCTAGTTAAATCCTTATCCCAAAATTAAATTTCATGAGACTAAACATTACCCAATGTATTGTAGTCCTATATAAATCTTGGTGCACCTGTCACATTCACTGCATTCTCATTTTTAAGTGTTCCACATAGATAATACAATATGGATTCATTCATCAGCATATTATATTCCATAACTAATTAATATGGAATAAATGAATGTATGTACCATGTAAATAATGTATATGTGTATAAATGTTAATATCCATGATATTATATGGTTATGGTATTGACTACACAATTATTTTGTCCTGGAAACTCTTCGGAAAATTTCAGCATCATGAAGATGTCGTTTAAAAATTCATAAAATGGGTTGATGGGAGATAATGGGATCTCTCATAATTTTTAAATAAATTTTAAATTAAGGTTAATATTTAATAACATATACCATCATAAATAAATGAATATGAAATATATAATGTAAATAATACACTTGAATATAGAGGAGAAACTGAATGATACATTTCCAAATTTTGGCATGGAAACAGGTGTATATAAAGGATCATAGAAGGCTTAATAAAAGTGAAAGTGGGAATATAATTATTTATACATTATATATATAGTAATGGTAATATGTAATAACATATCCCAACATAATAAAATGTAATTTAATTGATATTAAAAAAATTATTGCTTGAATGGAAATGAGAAGAGAGAAATCCCTTAATAAATTTTAGCATGATAATGGGTGTACATAATGGTTCATTATAAAGAATAATGAAATTATAAGATTAATATAATAATTTATGAATCCAAATTAGATTATATGGGATATGGACTAACATATCACAATTTTAAAAAAATGATACTAAGAATAAAAACCTAAAATATGTACTTGAATAAAAATGAGTGTGGAAGGTCTCTTACTTGAGTGTGTGACTCCAAATGCTTAGGATGGGCTTCTTTAGAGAATGGATGCCTTGGGAGGACCCTATACAGTGGATCGAAGATTATTGACGTGATATAAGGATTTAGAGTGAAGTTTAATTGGTGTTTGGTGTGTTTATTTAGGAAACGAGTGAAATATCTTATTTATTTAGTTTTTGTACTTTACATAATTAAATAACCAAAATCACAGACATTCCCAGGTTTTTTTCCCGTGATTTCTTCTAAATGGGAGTGTATTTCATTATTTTATAAGGATGGGGGCCTAACTTAATAAAATAATTCCCATTATTATGGGGAGGAGAGTCGTAATCTTAAATAAATGATTTTAAAACTGTAAAATATATTAATGGTTTTGGAGGATTCAGAATGGATTTTTAAAATAAATCAAATAAACATAAAATATAATTATTTAAAAGATAAAACCTGTATTTTTTCTTTTAAAACCTTTATTGTATTTTTTGAATCAATTTTTGGATATTGTGGTGTCCTAAAACACAAATTATATTTATATGGTAATTAATTTTTACCCAAATCATCGACTATCTTAAAGAATTATGTGAAATTCACTATTGGAAAATTTTGAAATTCTGATTCAAAAAATTATATTAATTTTACCTAAATTGTTTTACAAATATTTTAATTTTCACTTATAATTTAATATCAAAATTTATAATGAATGGCTAGGTTTCTGATAATAACAGTTTTTGAACCATTATAAAGATTACATATCAGATCATAACAATTATATGATCATATATATTTAACAAACATTGTTTAATAATAATATTTTATGAAAATTTTATTCATTTCAGAAATAAAATAATTCAAAAAAAGTAATTTCTATACTGAAATTTCATATTACATAAAAATACAATTTGGGTTTAATTGTATCAAAGCATAATTATTATCCAACTAACTACTTAACCAATTATAAAGTTAAAAAATAGGGAATAAATATAATAATAATTTGAATGAAAATGAAATAAATATATTTAAAATATTAGGGTTACATTATTTCTAGTATTTTTTACATTATGTTTACCCTTCATTAATATATTTTCCTTTTAAGGTGGTAATTAATATATACTACATTTGTTATTCATATTTTTCGAACTGTAAGTTCAATTTATTATCTAATATTAATTAATATGATTCAAAATTTAGAATACATTTTATCAAATTTAATTCACATTTTTGGAATAATTTAATTTAACATAAAACCTGTAAGCATGATGGAAAGTAGTGTTATGAAAAATCATTTTTTAAAAGAAAAGATGATTTCACTTTAACTGTATAACTAGTAATATTCATTATAAAAATTTAAATTCATAAATATATCTTTTTAATATATAAATTTCATTTATATAACATCACATTAGTGGTTACTTAAATTAAATATAATAGATAATCATCAGGAATTTTAAACCATTTTTCATGAAAATGCATTCAGCAGCCTAAAAATGAACTTATATTAGAATCCATTAATAATAGCATTTAAAAATAATTTATTTAATTAAAAATAACTATATAATAAATATTTATACTTGAATTAAAATTTAAATAATAACTCTACTTTGAAATTAACTAATGTTTTCAAAATAGTTAAACATGGTATTTTTCAATATTCAATGAAAAATCAATATTTTTGAAAAATTCCAAAATTTTAACCATAATTTTATTTTGATACACTGATATAAAAAATAGGGAATATATTTCTGAATAAATTTTATATAAAATAATTATAATATATTTTTTCATAGAAATTAATAAAAATCAATTTTTAAGAAATCATATTTTGATGAAAAAAAACACATTACAAAAAACTGACTATTTATTTACTAAAAATTTGTCAATATATATAGTAAATATATATATATATATATCATAAATTAATTGACTCTAATCATATATGATGATTTCATGAAATGGTTAAAATGGTAATATTTAAATAATAACTATTTTTTGGTTTTGAAGTTGTGTATCATATATGTTATCAAACATATTTTCCTGTTTTAAAAACACATGGAATTACATTCTTCCCATATTTGTCAAATAATGTCCTATCCATTTAAACATGATCTCATTTCTTCCTATTATGATAAATTTACTATAAAAATGTAAAAAAACTAGGGATTAGTATTTTAAAACTATTAAAAACATAAACTAGAATTTAGTGACATTAAAGTGATAAATTATATGATACTTTTACTTCCTTAACACATTAATTTATTTGCATCAATACATGTTTTCCATAATATATTTCCAAAAATATATTCTAATTGATGTTTTTTTGTTCCTTTAATGTTGGTTTATAATGATATTGTGAATGTACCAAAGTGTATCCCTCGTGAGTGTCAAACCATGTGCACAGTAAGGCCTATTTTCTTTTACCATGTTATATCAGGTCTGGTCTAACACACCTTTTTGGAGTCGTTACCCCTAGGTACATCTATTAAAAACCACATAAACTTATAGTTTCAACAAAGGGATGTATATCCTTGATAAAACCTATACTCTATACTTAAAAAAATAATGGGCTGTTTTATTGTACATAGTTTTACCCCTAAGGCTTTCGCTGTATTTTTCTAATGGTAAACCAACAAATAACTAAACATTTCCTTTGATAACAAATATAAAAACCACATTCATCATTAGACATTAATTCATGATTTATGATATAAAATTATACATAATAAAACCCAAAAGATATATAAATCTAGTGTCTTTTGAAATTAGGTGCATAAAATAGCATCTTAGACAAGGGATATAATAACATTATTGAAAACTTCCATAACATGATTTTAAAATTCAATAGATTTTAGAACCAAACGTGATAACCTGGGGAAGAACATGAGAAAGGGGTGATGAATAAATCTTAAACAGGGAATAAACAAGGTATAAGGTGATACATTTTAGAGATTGGGAATATCCATTAGAAATAAATTGGAGTTGAAATCCTGAATATGAACAGTGAAACATGATAAATCATGATAATCATAACATTGTAAATGTGGCCACAATATTAAACACTACCTCATAAACATAGGTCAATGATAAAAAACCATGTTATAATGGTCTAAAAAGTCCCATAAATGAGTCATGTTCACTCCCCATCCCAACATGACATCTCATGAGACTAAATATTAACCAATTCATTGGAGAATTATATAATTATGGGGACACCCATTGCTTTCATTTCATTCTCATGCTTAATTGTGCCACATTGATCATACAATATAGATTCATTCATCATCATATTTTATTCAAACATTATATAGTACGGAATAAATACAAATATTTTCCAATTTAAAGTATTATATATTTATAAAAGTGAATAAACTTGATAGGAAATGGGTATAGTATTCGCTACAAAATTGTTTTGGCATGGAAAATTGCAGTGAAATTTTGGAAGCATAACAACATCACATAAAAATTCATAAAATGGATTGATTATATAGACATGGTTATATTAGAACATTTAAAAAAGTTTTACAATACCGGTAGTATATAATAACATATATCATCATTAAGAAATTATGATAATGTAAATAAGTAAAATAATATACTTGAATAAAGTGGAGAAAGGAAAAGATCGCTTACAAAATTTCCGTATTGTAATAGGTGTACATAAAGGATCATGGGAGTCCTAATTAGAGATAAAGGGGGAAATAATAATTAATAAACTAAATTAAAATCAAGTGGAATATGGATTAATATATCTAAATAGAATAAAATGTAATTTAAGAGACAAAATGATGTAAGTGCTTTAATGAAAATGAGAAGAGAGTGTACCTTGTGAACTTTAAGCATGGTAACAGGTGTACATAATAGACCATTGTAATACTTAATGAGAGTGTAATAGGAATATAATAACATATAAATTAAAGTAAATCTATTTTTGAAAACAGAATAACATATAACAATATGAAAAATTGGAAATTATGAAGCATAACATAAAATAAGTTCACGAATAAAAAGGATAGTGGAAGATCCCCTACTATAGTGTGTGACTCCAAATACATTGGAGGATCTTAATGAGAGATTATGGTGCCTTAGGAGGACTTTAGAGAGTGTAGGTAATCATATGGACATGATCTATGGTTTTTGAGTGAAGAAAAATGGGATAATGGTAGGGTTTATACAAGAAAAGAGGTGGATTACTTTATTATTTATGTTTTGGACTCACTATAATAAAATATTCTAAACCAAAAACCATCCATTGGTTTTTCCCATGGTTTATGAAAAATGGGAGTGTTTTTAATTATTTTATAGGGAAAAAGTCTGAATATAAATTAATAATTTCCTTTCTTATGTTAAAATCAATCATACTTTAAAGGAAATTATTTTTAAACAGTAAAATATATTAATTTTTTTGGTAGATAGATAATGTATTTATAAAATTAATCAAATAAACATAAAATAAATTTATCTACAAGGTGAAAAATATATTTTTTCATGGATACCAATTATCATATTTATTAGATAACATTTTGGTCATTATAATTTCATAAGACATAATGTATATTTTTACAGTATTTAATTTTTTTAGAAATATCAATTATCTCAGAAAATTATGAAACATTCACCATTGGATAATTTCAACAATAGGATTCCTTATATAATATTTATTTATCTAAATAATTATATAAATATTTAAATTTTCACTTTTAATAGAAAATAAACATTTATTATGAAATATTTAGTATTTGACAATAATAGTTTTTGAACCTTTATAAAGACTACATTACATTTCATAAAATTTATATGAAAATGTATATTTTATAAAAATGGTTTAATAATAATTTTTTTAAATATTATTCATTTTATGAATCCAATAATTCTTCAACAGGAATTACGTGATTGAAATGTCATCTTACCTAAAAATTTAATTTGTGTGTTATAGTATCAAATTATTATTTTTATGAAACTGATTACATAATCATTTATAAATTACAAATAATAAGGAATAAAAAATAAAAACAATATCAAAGAAATATAAATATAAATACTCATACTATAAAGGCTAAATTATATGTTTATTTGTACAATTATTTTTATTTTCAATTTACTAATTTTCCTTTAAATGTGGTTATTAATATTTATAATTGTTATTATTGATATTGTTCAAAACTTATGTTGACCTTATTACCTAATATTGATTAAGATGGTTCTAAATATAAAATTATTTTTTTCCAAATTAATTCAGATTGTTGGAAGTATTTAATTAAATATAAAACCTACTAGAATGATGAAAAGTGGATTTTTCAAAATGCATTTTTAATTGAAAAAAATGATTTCAATTTTATAATATAACTAATAATCATCATTATTTGAATTTTAATTAAAAAATATTATTTTATTATATAACCATTTCATTTAAATAATTTCACAATAGGTGTTATTTTAATTAATTATTATGGGGAATCATTAGGCATTTGAAAACATATTTTTAGAAAACCCGTTTTTCGGCCAAAAAATAAACTTATACTAAAATACAAAACAAAAATGATTTAAATATAATTAATTAAAATAAAAATGACTATATAATATTTTCTTTCCTAGAAATTAAATTAAAATAATAATCCGAATTCAAAATTAGCTATTTTTTTCCAAATAGAAAAATATTTTATTTTTCATTATTCACTTAAAATCAATATTTTCTAAAAAATTCTTATTTTTTAACCCTAATTTAATTTTTAGATGATGAAATAAAAAATATATAAAATTTTACCAAATAATGTTTCTAAACTATCTAGAAAATAATTATAATATATTTTTTTATAAAAATAAATTTAATTAATTTTTTAAGAAAGCATATTTTGTGGAAGAAAAAGACTTTATCAAAAATTTACACATGGTTTACTAATAAATTTTCAATATATATAAGACTTATATATATATATATATTTTAAATTAGTTGATCCTACTCAGGTATTAAGATTTAATAGAATGGTCAAAATATTAATATTTAAATAATAAATTTATGTTTGGTTTTTATGTTGTGGATTAGATATGATATCGAACACATTTTCTAATTTTTTATAAACGGGGCATTTCATTATTCCCCCCTTTAGTAAATTGCGTCCTCTCAATTTAAATGGGAACTCAGTTATTCTAATTTCTACACATTGACTATAATAAAGGGTAATAATTTGGATTATTATTTTTATAATATTAAACACATAAATGGAAATTTAATGGAATTAACGGGATAAATTATAACATAGATTTATTTCCTTAACTTATGAATTTTTGGCATTTAATCTATGTTATTCATGATCTATTTACAAAATATATTATTATTGTATTTTTCTATTCCAATAAGAATGGTTCATATTAATCTTATGAATTTACCAAATTATATCCCCAAGGAGTGTCAAACCATGTGCACATTAATGCTCGTTGTTGTGGGCCTAGTTACACTGAGTTTTGACCAGAACACCTTGTCAGAGTTGTTACACCAAGATACATTTATACCAGAACCATGTCCATAAGTAGTCTCTAGAAAGGGAGGTATTTTCTCGATAAACATATTACTGTATACTTAAATAATTTTTGGATTTTTTCTTAAAAAAATTATTATCCTTAATTCATTTATGAGATTATTTTAATACCAATCCCAAAAATAACTACATGTTTCCTCTGATACGATCTATAAAAACTGTGTTCTTTATTATAAATTAATTCCTTATTTATTATATCAATGTTAACATAATGAAACCTGAAATATTGAGAGGTATGGTGTCTTTACAAAAGTGGTATATAGAATAAGATCTTAATCATTGGATATAATAACATTATTTAAATCTTCCTTAACATGCTTCTAAAATTACATGGATTTTAAAATTACACACGATATCTTAGGGGTAACCATAATAAAGGGGTGAGATATAAATCCTAATATGTAAATAAACATAGAATAATGTGATAAATGTTATAAATTCGTCTTATAAATGGGGAATAAAAAGTGTATATATCATAAAAAAGAACAACGATGCATGATATAGCTTGATAATCATAACATGGGAACTATGGGAATAACTTAAATCACTGCATCATAAAACTACATAATTGATAAACATTACCCAATTATTTATAGAACTATATAATTTTGGGAACACCCATTGCTGTTATTTCATTCTCATACTTAACTATGCCACATAGGTCATACAATATGGATCCATTCATCATTATATTTTATTCTACGATTAATGAATTTTTAATACATACATATAAATATAAATAAATTTATTAGTATGTTTATATAGGTGAATAAACTTGATAGGTAATGGGTATTGTATTCAAATCACAATTTTTTTGGTAATGAAAATCGCAGTGAGATTTCAACAGCATAACGACATTACATAAAAATTTATAAAATGGGTTAATGAGAGATAAAATGGTCTCTAATAATTTTTACCTCAATTGTATTTTAATGTGAATATGTAATAAAATTTACCATCATATTTAAATGATAATAAAATTCAAAAGGTAAAGAAGATACTTGAATAAAGAGTAGAAAGTAAAATATCCAATACAAAATTTCTGTACGGTGAAAGTTGTACATAAAGGATCATGAGAGGATTAATGAGAGTGAAAGGGGGATATCATAATTTATACAATAAATGAAAATAAATTTTAATATATAAGAACATTTCACAAAATAAGAAAATTAAATTTATGAGACATAACATAATATAAGTGCTTGAATGTAAATGAGAAGAGAGAAATCCTTTACTATGTTTTAGGATGCTCACAGGTGTACATAATGGTTCACTAGAAGACTTAATGTGAATGGAATATGAATATATTTATTTATAAACCAAAAGTATTGTATGTGGGATATGGAATAACATATCCCAATATGAAAAAATGGAAATTAAGAATAATAATATTAAAGAAGTGCCTGAATAAAAAAAGGAGAGTGGAAGATCCCTGACTTGACTGTGTGACTCCAAATGGTTAGAATCTGCTTCCTGATAGCATGGGTCAGTATGATATAACTTTATATAGTTTATTTTAGATTATGTATGTGCTACAATGAGTTTTAGAGAAGAGTAATGTGATATTGGTTGGGTTCATTTAGGAGTAGTGGGATATTTCTTTATTATTTAGGTTTTGGACTCTACAAACTAAAATAACCAAAACCACATTTATTCCAATGGGGTTTTCCATGGTTTCATATAAATGGTATTTTAATTAATTATTTAATAATTATAAGGTCCTAACATAATAAAATAATGTTATTTCTTATGGGGAGGTGAGTCATACTTTTAAACAGATGATTTTAAAACCCCAAAAATATATTAATGCTTTTGGTGGATTCATAATGGATTTATAAAATAAATAAAATAAACGTAAAATCTCATTATTTTAATTATAATAAATATATTTGGGCGTTTATACCCTTAATTTAATTTATTACAACACTTTTGGGTCATTATGATGTCATAGAACACAATGTATTTTCATATGATATTGAATTTTTACCTGAAAATTTGACTGTCAGAGAAAATAATGAAAAATTCACCATTGGATAATTTAGATTTTGGGATTAATGAAATAATATTCAATTCATATAAATAATTTTCTAAATATTTTAATTTTACTTTAAAAATAAAATCGACATTGACTATGAAATGCTGGGTTTTTTAAAATAACAGTTTTTGAACCCCTATAAAGATTACATTTAACGTCATAAACATTACAGGATGATTTATATTTAATAAAAATTATTTAATAATAATATTTTATTAATATATTATTCATTTAAAAAATTAATAGTTAACAAAAATGAACTTCTTAATAGAAATCTCATATTATATAAAAATACATTTTGTGTTTTATCGAATCAAAATTTATTTTTTATCAAGATGATTACTTATTCATTTATAAAGTAAAAAGAGAATAAATATAACAGGTTTTTGTATTATAAAGAAATATAAATATCCATTCTATTATGTTTCCATTATTTCTATAATTTGTTTAATTATTTTTACCATTAATTAACATATTTTTTTAACGTGGTCAATAATAATTACTATAGTTACTATTTATATAATTAAGAAATTAAGATTACCTTATTACCTAATATTAATTAATATTACTCAAAATATAGAATTAGTTTAAAAATAATAATTCACATTGTTGTAATGATGTAATTTAATTTAAACCCCACAAAGACAATGGAAATTGGTTTTCTCAAAAATCATTTTTACTGGAAAAGATGATTTCACATAAACTATATAACTAGTAATCTTAATTATATGAAATTTAATGTTTAGAATTCTCATATTTAAATTATCATTGTGTGTTTGGTTTCAGTATTGTATATCACATACACTATCAACCATATTTTCTCTATTAAAAAACGTGGTGTACTACTGAAAATACCTAGTTCAAATTTGGTTATCCAAAAAAGCTACCAAAATAATCCCCCATGATCTCTACAAAAATGGTTTAAAAATTTGATAAGCTGCAAAAAAAGTAAAACTCAAGAAATTCTCACTCTAACATTAGAAAAAACATGATTGATCAACATCATCCACCATTAGCATCTGAAAGCTCCACCACCTCTTGAAAATCTTCACTCTAGGTCAAATATCTAGTTCCATTTTAAATTGATTTATCTTATACCCATTTTTTTGGATCTGATGACCCCCGCTTGAAATATACTTTTTAGGTATCCCAATATATAAAACCTTTAATTCTTACCCTAACATCCACAATGGTTAAAAACCCTTGAATATTTTTACCATGGATTCTTAGGGTTTCGTTGTTCTAAAAACCGGATTCACACAAAATATAACGTATTTCCCTAAGAATACCTTCCTTCCCCAACCATGAATGAGACATTCATTCATTTATGTCATTTTTGTGGCTCCAAATCAACTAAAAAATATATATCGACCATCTCCTGATAAGAAATCATCTAGGTTGTTGTAAAAGTGGTTAAATGGTGTGGATGAAAAAAAAATTCCAAATTAGATTTCATTATGAAGGTAATTTCAATAATATCAGGTAGGAAAAATTTGAAACATGATAATTTCATAGAATACTTTTCAAATGACATCCAATTATTACTGAAACTCAAAAACTCAGTATCTTTCTCCTTCTTCACATCCACATGATGTTTCCCCTAAATGAATATTGACTTAATTAATTCCCAAAAAAACATTTCATATAGTTTTGGGGGAATCATAAATTATCACCACTCCATTAATAGTCCAACAATCAAATAATTGATAAACTTGACTCTTTGTGAATTTGGATTCTTGAGAGAATAAAATATCTCGTCACTTTCATAAAGGTAACATTAATGTCTCTATATAACATCATTCACCCCTTTATGATGGTGGATAACTGTCAAAAAAATTAGGATGGAGTTCAAAGGATATAATATCTTCAGATCGATTAAGCGATATAGAGTTTTGGTAGTGGCATCAAAAGGACATTATACTTCTAGAAACACGGTAAACCAATCTAATAATGGAACTGACAAATATATATTATATTATTCATGGAAATCATCCTAGGGTATATTTCTAATCATCATTGAACATAGTCATATCAACTATGATATCAAGGAATAATCAAATAGAGAAAAAAATTATTTTAAATAACATAACTAAATAATTTTATCAATGAATCATTTATTAAAAATCACACAATATTTTTTATTTATTAATACTTAATATTTTCATCAAATAATAAATTATGATATAAATCCAAAACATTTTTCAGAAATAGCGTACCATATCATAGAAATTATACCATGGATTCAAAAAAAATCCCATTTTCCAATTTGAAGAACTATACTAATTTTAAATCCATTAGAAACCTAATTTTCCTCCTAAAACCCTCATTATCACATTATGAAATAGTCATTCAGAAGTCATATTTTCTAAAACAAATAACTAATAAGAAAATACCATTCGTTGAATGAAAAAATTTCTCAGAACAAAATTAAAATTACTACTAACCAATATTTTGGGTTTAGAAAGGGGTTTAAACTCACAAACAAGGCAGTAAAGATGAAAAAACTAAATGAGACCATAGAAAAAACCAAATCCATCACCATAATAACTATCCTCACACAAGATAATCCACTTGAAATAAAAAAGATATGATATCATGTTTATACCTAGGATATTATTATACATAGCTTGGTCATATGGGTTGGTAAACCACAGACCATACTTGCCACTATTCGTGGATATATATCCAGATATTTCAAAATAATAACTCATAGTTTACTAGACTATAAAGACACAATGTGACTATTGTCATATTTCCATTATAGATCCAAAAATCATAATAGATTCACCAAATCAATGATAACCTCATAAAGAATATAAATCCCATTTTTCCTCAGTAAATCGATTAATCGTAAAAAATACTCCTATCCCCACTTTCCCTAGTAACTAACACTCAAAATTTAGAGATTTTGATCAATAACCCCTTCAAGAATAAAATATTGTGTCTTAAAACACCCATAATCTCTATTCTATCAGGACATATGGAAAATCTCACAATGTATTTAATGTAAAATTTTCATTCTTTAACAAAAATACCTCCTTTGATACCAATTGTAAAGAACCAACCTAGAATTTAAAATAATCCAACCTTTGATTCAATTATCCACTAACACAAAGATTTTTCCAGATCTACATGGGTATCAGACAAGTACATTGTAATCAATAATTATCCTATGGGATGAATTTATTTCTCTAGACAAAACAATAATCAAAGTAAACTGTAGAAACGACATAATATAAAAAATTAATACATACATATCAGAGAATAAAGATATTCTATAAATCCAAAATTTAGAACATATAAACCAAAACTATATCCCGGTGGTCCAAAAATACCCACCATGTCCCAAGTCACCCTTCCTTGGTCACCCAAGCACAAACTCAAAAAGGAAGACAAGAGCATGGTCAAATATTATAAGATCATAAAGGATATAATTACAAAATTGTACATGAAGTGTGTGAATAATAGATACCAGTATGATTACACCAAACTGTCTATCAAGTTACATCATAAGTTAATTCATATATTCTAAAAGTGTACAATTCTTAGTCTGGATATAGTGTGTTAAACATTTCAAAATCAGTAAATAAACCAAATCCGTAAAACATTCCATTTCTCAATTAAAAAACTAAACTATTTAATGAAAATATTTGAAACCAATTTCAAAATATAAAGTCATGTCATAAAATAAATTTAATATCATGCACTAAATATCAAGAGGTGTGTAAGAGTCAATAAAATTTACTCAACGTGCTCTATGTCAGTATAAAGATCAACCATGAAAGGAAACTATGTTACTAATTAGTGATAATGAACACTATTATGTATCAAGTGTCATGTATGTGTATTTCATGGGAATAAAATAGATATGATATTGAGTCAACCATAGTCAAGATAAATGAAATAAAACTTGATTGATCATTAGGCTTCCAACTAATCCCATAGGTCTCAAGAAACTAGTTCCATATACACCATTATTTTTGGTTGTGCATCCATATCCAAAACATTTAGTATTCTGTATAGATCCAAAAGAGTTACTATGAGTCTTCTATCAAAGATTATATCTATTTAATTTCATCTAACTACCAATATACACAAGAGTAGTCAAAATATTTTAGTGAGATAATCAGGCAACAAGGATCACAATAGGGATCCATATCAATATTAAGCATGGGTTCATGCCCTATGAATTTCAATTTTGGGGAACATTCACTCACGTAACATATCTATCTCACATTCAATCTCCCTAAAAGTAAATAATTTTAAAAAAATCATTATTTTCATGTAAAAAATTAATAATTTTATATTTTGGGATTATTACAATAGAGATTCATCGTAAAGTGAAAAATGGGAAATCAAACATCATTAATTCATTTCAAAACCTTGTTTTAAATTAAATATTTAAAAAAGGTATGTGTACCAAATTCCATTAAAAAACCAACATGGTAATGAGAAAAGGTCTATTATTGAAATCATTTATTTCAAAGTACACCAAATTCATTCAAGGAATTTTATCAGCTTAAATGACCTAATATCTATTCAAAACATGGGTTTACAACACCATTACATGTGAATATAACTCGTTTAATTTTACCAAATAATTACCATTTTAAAAAATTATGTAACATAATTAAAATATGGTTATTTATTATTTCTTAAGTTATATCATTTAAATCAATTTAAAAAACCTCAAAAAGTTCAACTTGTTTTATAAAATCATGGAATTTAATTTTAAAAATAAAAACCCAATCCAAATACCTCATTGTGACCAATGGATCATTCAAAATATCTAGGAAATTAAATCTAATAAAACATGGAATTAAAAATTCACAATTATCTAGGAGAGATAATTATCATAAATATTTAATTCATCCCACTTTCAATTGAATGAAACTATGATAAAATAATCTTTCACATGTAATTTCTAGGTAAAATTCCATTGAAAATGTGTTATAAATTATGTAACACCTATCTATTTGTTCTCTATAAATAATTAATTAAAAGATTAAGGAAACCCATGTAAACACTTACATGAAAATATATAATTCAACCATAAATAATTTTAGCTGTTTCACCTTTTAAGGATAAAAGTATTTCTTAGAAGATAGATCTTGATAGAATAAAGGAGTGATCCTAGATACGAAATTACACATCAAAAATCTATGATTAAATGGAAGATAATCCCAGCATTATATCATGGGAGACCAAATATAAAGAATAAGATATATCAATGTGTGATAAAAATAAGTACTCACCAAAATATGATCACTACATTGATCGGCCCTTTGATATACCAGGAGATGAGTTTTGTGGTGCCAAAAACACTATTGATGGATTAAAGAATCCAATGGACCAAATTAGATTTTTTTGGAAGATATTAATCTTATTTATGACGGTTTCAAGATTATAATTTAAATTACCAAGTAATTAAACCCATCAACATGGTTTCATTGGATAGGTCAAACTATTATTACTAACCATGTGCCTAACTTTGTGTCCCAAATAGATCCGCTCGAAGAGATTCTTGGTTAGGATGCATAGTTTGTTTATCCATTATCGAATAATATGACCCCTTATTTTTGTGTTTCATGGTTTGTATGCATGTTTTATAAGTATTAACTAACCTTTTACCACTTCATGAACTACTGGAACTATTTCACGGTTTGGATGCATGGTTTTTCAAATCGTGCAGAAACCATGCACATTCTGAGAAACCTTAAAAAACTCATAAAAACACTGAATAAACTGATATAGGGTTCCAATCAAAGGATTCTCAAATCATTGTGCCAAAAAACATAAAATAATTCAATGGGATGTTACAATTGGAATGTGACGACAAAATAAAACATGACATCATAAGAATAAGTCAGAAATAACAACCATGATAATAGAAGATTGCATACTTAGGATAAACTCCCATTAACTATACATATTTTCTCATGTGATAAAACCATTATCTAATTAATTATAGAGATATATAATTACATGCCATTGCATCGCCTTCATATTATGTACATTCATTGATTCCACATATATCATACAATATATGAAAATGTTTAATTACATTTAATCTAAAAACTATAGAGTGTAGGTTACAAACATAATGGTCCCAAATGAATGTAATATTTATACATCTTGTTTTATTATTATGATAGTAAATTGTGGCTGATATTCCTAATATAAACATTTTTCATGGAAAATAATATGATAATTTTAGCAATATGTTGAGTGTATGAAAATGTTCATGGATGAGATTAATGTCAGTGAAAGGTGGTTGTATATTACTTATAAATCAAAAACAAAACATAAGGATTTTTTATAACCATTTTCAAATTGAAAATTCGGAAATAATAAGTCTTACCAGAAATATAGTACATGAATAAATTTGAGAAGAAAGATAATCCCATACATTAAGATAGTGCTTGTAAATTTATATAAGGAGTGTCAAAATAGATTATAGATACTTTAGAAGGATTTAGAGAAAGTGTGGGAGAGGAACATCATGATGAAAGTTTATTAATGAAGGATTTTTGGGGGTTGTATCGGTATATATAGAAAAAAATGAGGAGAATCATTAATTAATTTGGAAATTTATGTTTTTGTCTAAATCTATAAAAAATGAAAACAAAAAATATTCCCATGGTTTTCCATTATTTATAAAAAAGTGTAGTGTTTTTAAATATTTTTTATTATAAAAACCATCGCATTAAAATAATACAAATCATGATGTGGAAGTTAATTATGTCAATAAATTATCATTTTAAAAACATGAGATATAATATTTATTCTTGAGATTATAGGATTGTAAAATAAGTTAGAGAGATTCAAAAACAATTTATTTAATAGTTCAATCTATTTTTGTTCATTGATTCTTTTTCATGTATTTATTAGACCACTTTAGGTTATTATGATGCCATAATATAAACAATATATTTAAAAATTATTTAATATTTCCCAAAAAAATAAATTATCGATCGAAATTATGAAAAGGTAATCATTACCTAACTTTGATGTGACGATTTAAAAAAATTTAGGTATTTAGTAGAATAATTTTATAAATAATAAAATTAATACTTTTAAATAAAAAATCTTATTGGAATGAAAATATATGTTTTTAGGACAGTAATATTTTTCTGAACATTATAAAAAATTAAATTGGAATTTATTAACTAATATTCTTATTTATATATACATAGATATTGTTTAAAAAAGATAAATTCTTGAAATTAACATTTATATAAATATTCTTGAATTTATCAAAATCTTGTTTTAATGGTAAATATATATTTTACAAAACTATAATTTTATTCCTTCTTATCAAAATCAAGTTTTTATTAAATGAATGTTGTATTCATTTTCTCAAATTAATAATTAAAATGGATAAATATAATCATTATTTTATTAAAATGAATATTTTTAAATTCCTAATACTATTTTCAAGATATATAAACCATTATTTTACATGTGAATTCCCTAAGTTAAAGGTATTTGATAATACTAAAGTCATGGGGTTGTTCAATGAACACGGTTTTAATGGTGATATTTGAAATAATAAAATTCTCTAGGAAATGGTTTAAATCAATAGTTTGTTGTTGAATGTAAAATTGATCTTGGTGAGGGTAAAATCATAGGGAATCCATATACCTTTTAAGAAATGATAATTGGGATTTCAAGGGTATGATTTTGAAAGTTGAGGAAACCTCTTATTCCTTATATATGAATTTGATATTGTTATAAAAATTAATATATAAAAATTTTCAAAGTAACTATAAAATGGATATATTATATATGACAATTATTCTTAATGTCCTTTTATTTCATACATTCCATATTTTATAATCTTCCAAAAAATAAATAATTATCCATAAAAACATTGCCTGATGGAAAATTTATTCTTTCATATGCTAATTTAAATAATAAATATTTTTGCTGTTATAAAGAATATATAATGTGAATCCCTTATCATCTATAATATAATTTTTGGAAGATTATGATATAGAGGGTTTTACTTAATATTAGAGAAATGGTTTAGATAATATTAGAGGTGTTCATGATTAAGATGAATATAATTTATAAATTTTTGATATTATCATGGGTTAATAGGTATAGGTATTGATTGTAATTTTGAAGGATTAAAAATTTTTTTAGGTTTTAAGTGAAGGAATTTATAATGATTAATGTTATTTTTTGAGAAATTATATATTATTGTGTTATATATAAACCATGCATTTATCATAATGGTTTTCTAAGAAATAATGATTTTAAATTTTTTTATATATGTTGAATTTTTTTGATAAACTTTAGGGTTACATTGATCATTGATGTTGTAGAAATTATATTTAATCTGAATAAAAGGGTTATTAAATTTTGGTAATAGATGATGTATTGCATAAATATCAATAGGAATAAAATATTTTTTCCATTAAAATGTAATAAATTATAATTATGATTAATTTCACTATTTTGTGATAATTATATGATTCTTTTATATGGAAATATTTTTTGGATAATATGGGAATTTATTAGAGAAATAAATGGTGAATTCTCTTTCGGAAGAATTTATGATTTTACGATGGAATTATATTGATTGTGGATATATATGGAAATGTCTATATGTTTTTTTAGATTCTATTATTAGGGCTTATACATTCAACTTATGTGAAATAATAAATAATCTATGTTACATAGTGATAAATTTTATGTTTATCATGGAAGAAAATATAATTAAATAATTTTGGTTTTTGTGTTTTGAATGTGGTGAGATATATTTTGTTGGGTTTTATAGATATTTATTTATTAAATGGTAAAATTATAACAATGTATGTAATTTTTTTTCTTTGGATATTAATATCATTCTTAATCAATTGAATTTATAATAGTTTTCTGCTTTATCATAATTTTTAATAATCTATTTTCTATTTTGGAAAACTAATTAAAATAGAATAAATATCTTATCTTGTTTTAGAAATCAAAAGATCCATTTAATTTTAATTATATTTATTCAATAATTAAATATTAAACTCAAATATTCCTTTTTTGTATTATGGGATGATATAGATGTGAGTATTTATCGATAGAAACAATAGTACAACATAAAGTGTATATGCTCTCATGTTATATGTCCTAATAGAAGAATAATACCTCACCTATTTGAAAATTATTATAAATAAAAAATATATACTTTACATTTATATCTATTTAATTGACGGTCTTTTTATCCCTTACTAATTTATTGTTTTATTTCATTATTTACATTCTAATTATCATGTTCTCAATCACTCTCTATTGTTCCTTTGATGATATGTTTCATTTCCCTGTCTATATATTAACTTCTTACAAAGGTTATTCTTATGTGGGAGACAAATTATGTTTTATATAAGGTTCCCTAGATACTTACCTTTTCCTATTTTCTACAAAAACAATTATTTTGATTCATGAAAATTGGGTTTTGATCAAATTTATTAAATATTATAAAACATATTTTTCATTCACTTATCATATGTTTTGTATTATTATCGATGGAAATTATTTTTGAATGAATAATTTAAAAAATAGGAAAAGATAATATTCCAAGGATAGATGTTCTATAAATTCATAAAATGTAACACACCATTATTTTATAATTTATATTCTTTATATAAAATATTCTTTAGTTTGGGGTATATACAACACGAACCGAAAACAAATAATTATATATGATATAAATATTCATATTCAGTCATTGTTGTTATGGGATAAATTTTAGATTAGAATTTATTAATCTGAATAATGATATTATTAAATATATATGTTGAATTCATTTACTTTATAAAATTATTAGACAATCCTTAATTTATTATTAATTGGATTAACTTTGGTAAATTATTCAAAAAAATTGTATAATAAACATTAAAAAATTAAACTTTAAAGATTTATAATGAAAGTCAAAATTATTTGAATATGAACATAAAAAAATTATTAAGTGTAAGTAATTATATTCTAGAAATTTTTTTAAGATCGTGAATATTGAGGATAATGAGTTTTAATTATTTAAAATTATATATAATGGGAAATTCCTAAAAACCCTAGTAACATTTGATTCATATGAAATTTTGAGTAATAAAATTTAAACTGATTAGTATACTGGTTGAATTTATATAAATGATTGATAAAATACATAAATGTGAAAATATAAAAATATTAAAAAAAGGAAAAATGTGATAAAAATGTAATGAGTCTAAATGAAATAAAATTGAGATGATAAATCTATTACCTCGAGTTTGACACAACACGTATAATATTTACATCAGTTTTAATGTAATTATATTAATTATTTAATTTTTATAGAACCTTTTCGGGGGTATTCCCATTTAATAATATCTTTTATTCCATTTAATATCATTATATATATTGTATATAAATTTAGTAATTAAATGTCGAATGTTTTTAGGATGTTCAGTTCATAATTCCAAAAACAACATCGGTTTGATGAAAAAGGTCAATGGGACATAACTCCATAATATATTTAATAAAAATAAAAAAATAATCACAATCTTTATACATTAAATAATATTTTAGAACAAATAATGAATGATGGACTTTAAAAGAGAATCACATCTATTTTTCTAGTTGGAAATATACACATATGGACAATAATGTTGTCCTTTTTTGACAGATAGAAGGGTAAGAAGTTCAGTAATATATTATCATTCAAGAATCATAAATCTCTCATTAATATACGATATACTCATTAAATTCATCACAATAATCTTCCTCGTGGGTTGGTAATGAAAAATGAAATACATCATTTCATGGAGGTAGTAGTCCACATGTATTCTTCGGAAATGTTTTTGTTTCCCATAGGATAGAAATGGAGATAAAAAATGATTATACCAAAATAATAGTAACATTTATGTATATAAATTTAATTTCATATACTATTTCAGAATGGTTAATGATCAATTGACGGAGGGGGTGGAATAAAAAATTATGAAAACACAGGGTTAAGAGTTATACATATTCTTTGAGAACCCACATTTGACTAAAACCTTATATTCTTAGATGGTCTATTGGTGATAGTTGAAAATATAGAAAAATTGGGTGGTAGTTTGAGGAATGATTTTGGATTGGATTTGGAGAACTATAGTTCTTAATATTTTTTGAAATGGTTGGTTGTAATAATTCCCTCTTATAAGTGAACCTATCAATCCTCTTAGTATTTTTCACAAATTTTAAATTAGTATAAGGTAACATTCATAGACATGTGGATCCAAGGATCAAGCCTATTAGATATATGTATTGATATTTATTCATTACACTCATGAAATAACATTCAATGATTTTTTGAGGTGTTATAAACATTATCTCCTAGTTAATCTCTTTTATACTGAATTTAACCATAGCAACAATAACATAAATTTTTATCATGATGAAATTATTATTTGACCAAGAATAAAAGGGTAATTACAATTATGTTTTGAAATTATTATTCAAAACATTTAATTCATATTATCATATTAGATTTATATATATGGTAGAGAATAATTTTAATATGACTATCGAAAAAATATTAATTTTTTAAAATACATTATATAATTATAAAAATATTTTTACATTGTAAAAAAATTATATTATCAATATATTTTTGGAAATTTTGAATTATAAGGAATGTTTTTAGATTTTTGGATCAAGCTAAAACTTATTGTAACCTTCCAACCATACCACTAAATGCAAAGACCCCAAAAATATTTTTAAATTTGAATAAAATATAATTTATTGTCATAAACGTTGTGAATGGGTTTCTATACTCAAAATAATGTGTTAAAAACACCTATTAAATAAATTATCAAATATTGGGTAAATCCAATTATTTTGAAATATATTGGGTCAGGCTTTCTAAGAAAAATTTTATTATAGTGTCTATATTTGAAAAATTAGTATTTTCACTATTTACCTAAAAAATTTAAAGAAAAAATAAATAATTCATTTTAAGCATATTTTGAAATGATCCTTTGAAAATATATATAATTTTTTAAAATAAATTATAGACCTTTACAATATCATCAATGTCAAAAGGGAAATAATGTAAATTTTTCATAAAAAAGATTTGTTTTAGTCTCATGCCATATTAATCACCTGTCTCATTTTTTATGGCACATGTATTGCAATATGGATTATTTTTATAATAAAATTATGTAAATTAACATAGTACTAAAGTCAATTTTTTGCTCCCTACTTAAATAATTTTTGATTAAAATGTTAATAAGTTGTTATAAATTTTCCTTTAGAATGTAATTTTAAATTTTTTAAACTCATTCTACTCTATAATCATGATATTTTGAATATTTCATGAATATTATTTTTTATAATTTAATAGAATATATTGATCATATTTAAATAATATTTAATTTATTTTAAAAACATTTAAGTGGAATGTTTTTAACTTTTACCATATGTTTCATTTTGTCTTTTTTACAAAAATGAAAATAGAATATTTTTTAACAGGTATTAAATGAGGAGAATTAAAAATCATGATTTATTTTTTTCTATAAATATTAAATATTTTGTTTTTTTATTTTAAAATGTATATTAAATTCCAATTCTTTATAAAAATATTATTAAAAATCTCTATAAAAAGGGATATTACTCCATATTTTTATCATAAAGTGAAAAATACTTTTTTATATTTTCAAATGAGTTTATTAGAAGTTTTATAGTAAAAGAAATAATTACTATAATTTCCCACCATATGATACAATAATTGATAATTATAAATGATTAAGTGTTACACTGATATTACTCTAGAAAATTGTATATCCCAATATAGTTCTATAGCACATTCGGTAATGAGTGGTCTTTGATGGAGAAAATTGTGAGAGAGATAACATATTTGGTTAATCCAATTGAATTAACTAGTATTATATTTTTCTAACATGAGTCAGAAATTAATTAACATATTTAATGAATGTGGATATTTATAATAAATTTTTTATTCTTAAAAATATTTTAAATACAAATCATTTGATTTCATAAGTTATAGAATGTTCGTAGACATTTTAATGTGTAATATTTGTTTTAAGTTATATTTCTTCATGATGATTTCTTGTTTTTCTTATAAATACTAATAGTTTTAAATGGTCTCCATTGAGACATGATTTATTTTTCCTTCTGGATATGTAATATTTATGTTATACGGGTTATATTATGAACCATGTAAAATAAATAAGGGTTTCCATTTTTTCCACTAGAGTAACAGGTTTACATTATTTTTATACCCCATTTTGAGCATTGTATGATCATACAATTTTGAAAAAAAAATCATTGAGAATAAATAGGATTAAGATAATTCCAAAAATCGATCCATGAATAAATGGAATTTTACTTTTTCGAATAATTTTATCATTAATGGAATTGGAATTTAAACTAATGAATCATATTTTTCGAGAAACATTTTACATTGTGTGTTATTAACTACAATTCTAATGTAACTTTTTATACTAATTATCATATAATATAATACTAAAATATACTATAAATTTATGAAAATGAAAAAATTAGGATCAATCATGTAATTTTTTGTTGACTATGATGAGACATGTTATAGATGACCTATAATGAATATCATGTCCATATTACTAAGACTAGAGTGAAAGTTGTGAAAAACCAAACTAAATAAGTGGAATTCCATTAGAGAACTAAAAAACAAGAATAGAAAATATGAGATAATGATGAAGATATGGATAAGGAATATATAAATTAATTAAATATATCATATATACACAAATTTTAGTGAATAATTAATTTTATAGGGGGAGAACATAATAACTCAGACCATACTGTTGTAGGGGAACACAATATCTTTTAGCATTAAGCAATTCATTTTTAATAAGATATATTTCACAAATATATTTAAAATTAAATATTATAAATTTTACTGTTTTATTTTATAAGAAAGAGAGATAAATGATTTATTTAATATAATGTTTTTTTAATGTGAAAAATTATGATTTTTTAAAAATATTTATTTTTAGGTGAATATCTTAAATAAAATTTCTTTAAAAACTATAACTTTTATATAATCTCTAAAATATAAGAATAATATAACTCCAAAAAAACAAACATCATGAATAAATTTATGTATTATATGTTACAACATATATTTTTAAATGTTAGGTTTATTTTAGAAACCAATATTTTATGTTTTAATTCTTTTGTCAAAATTATCACTAAAACTTTCTTAATGAAAAATACATTTACTATTTTAAAATTAACTAACATCACTTTTAAAATATTATAATTTTTAAACTTATCTTGAAATTTGTATTCCTTAAATCACAATATTCTAAAAATGGGCATTTTTAGACATAAAGGTTAATCTAATAAGGTATAATCTATTTTCCGTGGTAAGAGATAAAACTATAAAATTTGAAAATCAAATGGTAAATACATGATTTTTTTTAAAAATGTGTGAAATTTAATGGTTGGGGATTAATTAAACATATCTTTTCTATAAAATGTTATTTCTAATTTCTGCAAATCATTCCTTAAGAATGAATTAAAATTATTGAAATGTGATGATTGTTAACAAAAATTCATTTCCTTTTCACTTATGAAAGTGGAACTATTCTCATTTAATCCCCTCTCAACATAACCCACAATATAAATCCAAATATCATCCCAAAACGCTTCTTATCATATCTAGAAACAATCAAGAGGTTAATATATTCTCAAAATATTATCCCTCAAAAGCATAAAACCCTTTTCAAAAGAGATAATTGGAGAAGTGTAGTATAGATTTCTCATAGATCGTCTATAATTTGTTTCATTAAGTTTAATTATCCTTACTTAATATCCATTATATAGTCATCAAATTATAATATTACAATAGTTTTTAAAATTTTATATTAATATATTGATGTTAACAACATTAACAACCTTTATTTATTCCTTAAACAAAAACAAATGTGTCATTGATGTATGGTGTGGAAAATCTCTTTCACGATGTAATGTGTTCTATTTACCATCACTTACATACAAGGATAAGCCAAATAGGGGATTTAATATATATATATTTATATAATTTTTTTGAAATATTTTATATTATAAAATGATATAATACACTACACTATTTCCCCATTATATGAAAAAAATAACTATCTATATGTATTTGCAGTCTACTACCACCAGTAATGGAATATAAAACATAAAAAAATATTATAAAACATACACATGTTTAAAATTAAATACCTAGTAATGATGAAAAGTTTGTAATCAATGAATATAGACATCACAAATATGATTCTATTACATAACAATCAAAATAAAAAACCAACAAAGACGGATAACATGTAAAATAATAACATGTTTCAATACAAGTAATGACTAAATATGAAGAGTATAAATTAAAAAGGATATTATTAATGGTATAAATTAAGGTATTAATATAGATGTGTCTACGATACAGGTGGTTATTGTATTTTCATTGATTTCTGGACTAGAGGTAAGGGTTTTCTTCCACAAATTCCCTTATTTGATACATGTTTTGTATAATGAATAAAATTTCATTTATGAAGTTTATATATTTACTATTTATGATGTCATATTAAGAAGTTATATTTATTCATGGTATTTTAAGTTAAATTTTATTCTCTTTATTTCAATATGTTCTGATTGAAATATTATCTAATCCATATTATCATACATTCAGTATCATCCAATATTCACAAATTATTTCACATTATTTATTGAAAACATTACCACAGAGACTCTTTACCATGTTCCTAAAGAATTAAAAATTATTTAAAGGTATATATTATTATTACTCCTTCATATTCTTTTAATTCATAACATTCCATACCATTTGAAAAACACAATATTTTTCAATATGGAACCATAATCATATGAGTTGTTCAAGAAAAATTGTGTAAGGTCTCTAATAAAAGAAATATATTTTTGTATAATGGAATTTGGAAGAACCTATGGTACATATAAACCAATGGATAATAACCTCAAAAAAATTTGGTTTATAATTTACTCATATAGTACAATAGTTCATGATTATTTTTCTCATGAAAACACGTATATTAAAAAAAATCTCATTTTAAATAAATTGGATTATTTATGTTCTCTTTATAAACCCTAATAAAATATGTGTCCTACCACACCCTTAGTATTATACAAGTGAAAAATATTGAATGAAATTATTCTCATTAAGGGATAACCCATTAAATTTAACGTACCCTTGAGACTATATTTTTGTACTAAGTGTACTTACTTCTACTTTCAACATGACCCATAAATTCTCTTTTTATTATGCGATCATCCCCTAAACATAGAAATTATTATATTTAACGTGTAATCATTTGGTTTATAAATACATTTTCATAAATAACACTCTGTCTATATAAGACAAGTGTTGGGTGTGTTAAAATATTCGACAAATTGAATGTCTAATGCTCATGTGAAATGGTGAATGTCCATTATTATACCCAGGGATATTGAGAAAGGTTGTTAGACGTGGTTAAAATAAACAATAATATAGATTATTTTTAATGATTGGTTTAGGGTATTACTTGTATAAATTATTGAGAAAGAAAAAAATGTTACATTAATATAAATCGATAAAATTACATGTATAACTCAATAAAGAGACATAAGACCTGATTTTTTGTATTGTAAAGTATTAATTACAGAAAAATTATAATGAGTAGAGAGAATATGAGATCCCATAATTTTTAAAACCTTTCATAATTCTTCTCTAATAAATTTCATTTCATTTTGTTTTTTGAATATTTCTATTTACTAAATAAGTATTTGGGAACTGGGCTAGAGATTATAATTTTATTTCATTCATTATGTACCATTTCACATCATCATGTTTTCTTTTTTTTGCTTCCACATACATTCTCCATATACATTGAATCATTTTTAATTAATATATTCAATCAATATTTTATGGAAATAAAAATTACAGTTCAAATAATTAATAAATATTGTTTCTTATTTTAAATAAAACTATTATTATATACAAATATGAATATTAAAAAAATTAGTATTAATTCATATTACTCTATTATATTTTTCCACTCCCATGAAGAGACACCCAGACTACAATTCTTCAAAAATTAGGTAAAAATAAATGTCCACTATTTTATATTGTAAGAGTGGTCATTAATATTGAATAAATTAAAAGGGAAAATTATCCATTTTCAATATTCTAATCCAACTAATATTTTAGGAAAATCAAGTCATTATTTTGATAAAACATATCTGATTAATAGTTATTTATAAAAATGTGGGTCATAAGACTTTAACCATGTATTTTACATATAATTTATTCTTGGGGAATTGTTTTTATCATGATTTTTCTATTGAACATCATTAGAATAACACTCCTAATTCACTCTATTACTCAATAGATATAGGCGTTCAACCAATTATCTATAAAACTATTATATGTTCACTATTCGGTTATTGGTCATCATTTATAACATTGCCACAAGTACTTAAACATGAGTTTATGTTATTTTTTTGAATAAAAATTATTTTATGAAAAATTAAAATAATATTTTTCTCTTTTTTTCATCTATAAATCAACTTTACTAGTTTAGATTTGGTATAGAAAAACATCAACATCTCAAAAAACGTTTATTAAACCAAAATGGTCAAAATATGGATGTTCACGAAATTAATATGATTTAATTAAATAAATTTTTTACCCCTCACATTTGAGATGATTTTTTTCTTCGTGAGAAGGAAAATGTTTACTAAATTTATACAATGATTTCACTCTCAATGAAAAAAAAAAAAAATTGAATATTATGTCATTAGGATTTTAATATTGTCACCCATATGGGGATTTCATTCAATGACTGTATACAAATTTATGTGTTTCTTTTAAAAAATACACCATACATATTTTTTTAGTTGAAATATTATAATAGTATTTTTTTATTAAACACCATACAGAATTCAATTTACATTGTTGTATGGATAGTGAACTAGATCTCCACAACCAATCATAAATAAGATTCATTTATGAACTATATATGGTTCGTCGTCAACAATATGTTTCCTTGATTTTATCTTCATGAGTAATATACAGAGTTTAATCCTTACTATAATTATATATATTTTTTAGACTCTACCATTATTGGGATCATCTTCTATAATTTCATATGATATAGAATCCTTATTACGAGTTCAATAAATGAACTCCACCAAACTAGAGTAACAACATAATATATTTCCTATTGATTAGAAAATTCATCAATAAAATGATATTTATCTTTCAATGTTAACATCTCCTCTAAATAAGATATAATAATTGTAACTATTTGAAATTTTACCCTTCTATTGTAAAAAATTGATATTTCATTGACTCTTATATAATTAATATTTATTTATTTTCAATGAGAATAATATCTAACAATGATAATATATATTATATTTACCTATCTATCCCTGAAATAAGTGTTTTTATATTCTTCAATTCATTTATATCATCCATCAATTATTTTTGTCAAATCATATTTACTCCATGTTCATTTATCATGAAATGTTAATAATATTTTTTAATTTGGCCAATTCATTCTATTAGTTAATTTATATTTCATAAATAGAGAGACACATATGAATCTTTCTGAGTAATAATTGAATCCTCAATGTATAAAAATTTAGTAAATTCATGGTATAAATGTCTTCCGTTGTAATATCAATTTTTTTACTTTCCAGATCACTATAAGAAAATTCCATGGTTAAATTTCATAATAATATACTCATGGGTATAATCCTTATATATTTTTCTTGGAAGAGATATTCGTGATTTTAATGCATTACTAAAGACACAAATTTAAATTCATGGGATACCTAAAAATTCACTAATGTCCACTTTGATGTGTAATTATCATCCTCCAGGTCACAGAAATTTTATTCCATATTAAATTTCAGTCAAAAATATCAATAAAATTATAAAATTATATCTCATATAAAATGCGGTCATTTACGTCACAAAAAAATCATTCTATGTTTTGTGACACCACCATGATAATCATTACATCTTAATGAATTTATTATTTTTCAATGTTAATATTTTAATATAAAACCTTCATTGTTTAAATATCACAGTGTCCTCCAATAGACTTTCACTAAATAATCATGGAAATATTGTACACCCATAATGGCATGGTATGTCATCCTTCATCAAAATAAACATATTTGATTCTTGAAATTTTCTCCTGGTTAAAGATAGTTCTTTTAAAGATATAGATTGACAATATAATAAATATTTCAATCAGTCATCATCTTTAGTATCTAGATAATATATTATTGACACTTCTGATTTCATAAAAATGATGTATATATGTTTAAATGTGTATATTTATCCTTATTCACTATATATAGTGAATGTGATGAAAAAATTTATCCCTATCTTATTTTAAAATTACATTACATGGAAAAAATATTAATATTTTTGAAAATAATAACAATATTTCAGAAAATACGATATGGATTTAGTAATAACTAACACTATAAATATATTCATAATATAATTCCATACAAGCAATTGATACATATATTAATTCCCAATTATTTTCCATATCTAATCCACATTTGGTCATTATTAATTTATATATCATCTCAGTCACAACATAACCTAAATATTAAGAAGTCAAGAAATAATTGTGATAACATATTATAAAGTTTAATTGTTATCAAATCCAATAAATAGCCTCTTAGTCGAATCCTTATCACCATGCTCAATGGAATTTCTCATAATCATAATTTTATATTTCATGTGATATTTGATGAAGACTGTAAGATACCAAGGGATAATAACCCATATAAAATCATCATATATTGTTTTAAACAAACATGAGTTTCATATACTATTAAACCCAACAAATATATGTTAAGGTAGGAGACAAGGAGTTAATGGATGATTCAAGGTGAATTTGGGATGAAAGGAGATTAAAATCCATTTAGGGGGATATATTTAAAAAAGTTGAATCCTTTATGAAATTATATTATTTCATTAGGATTCCAGAGAATAATGACACTCTTTTATTGCATAAAAATAATAATCTTTGATAAAGCATAGGTCTCAGCCATTATGGAACATATAATTTCCCCATTGATCATTCATTTGTGGGGATAAAGACCTTTGAACATGTAATAGATCATTAAACGCAAGAAAATAAATAATTCACAAGAAAAAGATGAAGTGGATTCCTACAGGTATCCATATTTCACATATAAACTCTAATGAGTACAAGATAATCTTAGACCATATTATATCTGTCCTTTCTGATGGATATAACCCCCAAATTATTAGCACATTCCTACACCTCATAGGTTTCTGAAAGACCTACATCCATCATGAAACTTAATCTATGGGAACCAGTGATGTTCCCTTTTGAATAAAATCTATGTTACACAAAGGCCTCATCCAAATTATCCAATCATTCATAAATGCTTATTACATTATGAAATCCACCTGATAGGCCTCGATATGATGCTTCATTTAAACAGAAAATTATTCATTAATGATTAGTTCTCAAAACAAATGTACCTATCAAAACCATGTTCATTCATGCCTATATCCTTCGCATGAATGGTATTATCAAACAATATATCTAGTACGTTATCATAAATCATGGGATGGACAAGTATTCCACAATTGTTTTTATGATTAGGTAAATTGACCTTGATAAACCCTCTTTCCTTCCTAAAATGGGTAGGGTCTATTAATTTAGGGGTTCATTATAAAATATACATGGTACATGTAGTCCCCAAAAATAGTGGATCCTTCAATGGATAATATTTTACTTTCCATCTAATGTCATGTGGGATACCTAAAAACCTACATTGTAATGATTTACCTAGTGTCAAAGTCCAAAAATTTCCTTTATCTCAAGATTTTAAATTGTGAGACAACATCCAATTTTAAGGATATAATTCTTCACAATAATTTACTCAACACATGCTGTTAAACTATAGTCATACCCCTTGTGGTAATCATTGGATGCCTCATGTGATAAGCCTGAGATAACAACCCATATTCCAAGAATCATTCATTTGTAATCTTTAACCCTTCCCTTATTTTCACTCATTTTGTGACCCATTTTTTCTTACCAGATGATGTTAAAAGAAATGAACCATCCCAATTACATGACCTTAAAATGTGCACTTGATTTATGGAAGGGTTTTAAAACCTAACTACTAACAAGGTAAATAGTATTTCTCCTTGAGGTTCAATCCCATCATTATCACAAATATGCCTTCCATACCTAGGTTTGTAGATGGATAAAAAACCTATGTGTGATTATACCCCCTAAGGAGATGCTCAATATCTTACTAACTAAAACTATGATTCTAAAGGGAATTTAGTGAAACCATTTTGTACTAAACTATATTAATCCCTATATAAGAGGTGTGTATATTTGGAACATCCACACAAGATATCAAAAAAATTTACACATCCCCATAATGATTTAAACCTAAGACCATATACCCAAAATTCATTAATCTTGTCATCATATCCCCAAAAGACATTGAACTCATCACCATTTCCCCATATAACATTAAACCTATGACGCATCGTGATAAATTAGAATTTCTACCTCATGTGACAAACATGGGATGCTCTAGGTTACAAGACTATGAATTATTATGTTAAAATTATAATTTTACAAATTTTATAAGTATTAGATGCCTCGAGTTACACATAATGTTGTAGGTCATCTTATTTGAAAAATACATGTTTTCATAGGAAATGAGTAGTTGAATACTTAAACACCTAGTGTATATTTCCTTAACAAACACATGATTCCATGTGTTTTACTCCTTTTATTCATCATATATGAGATATACTCTACTATAAATTAGGATATTATTTATATATACACACTATATTCAACATAAACAGTTTTTCTAACAGAACAAACGTCACTATCATCTCAACCCACATGTACCAGTATTATTGAAATACAAATTAGTGTAATTAAAAATTTCAGACTTAATGATTATGCCAGGTATGAGACAATGGAACATGTATCAAATCTAAGAGGTAGACCCATATTATTCAATGATATCCAAGGAGGAATACATCAAAATAGAAAGTCACATCTGATTATCCTATTTTTATTTATGATCCAACATCGTCATCTTTTGTTATGGATTCCATCTTCCATTGGAAAATTGAAATGTTGGTAATTCAAACTAGATGGTTTATGACCATTATAAATACATAATTTAGTAATAGAGAGGGAAAAAATCTCATCCTAATGCTCACCTCTATAAAACCATCAAAAAACAAAATTGTGTACCTGATGTAAATATATTCTTCATCAATTATGAGGGGACGATAAATTTTGGATATCATTTGTTTTTACATCAATATATTGAGACATTTTAGGTGAAAAGATTCACTATAAGAAATGGTCTTCCCAATATGAACCTTTTCTCTTATAGTTGGTTGAAAATTAATTGTGTTGGATATCATCGATCTGAGACATCATCTATGTGTATCCTTTCTTCACCATAGAGATGATGAATCGTTTTCTCCACATTGTTATTCAACATCATAAGACATGTATTGATGGTTGACTCTACATATCCTACAGTTGGGATGTTATTATAAATGGTGGAAAAGATACTTCCAACTATCAAGGGAGTAGGAGGGGTGATAGTGAAACAGTAGCATACACCCACACTAATTCCATGGTGGAAAACACTTCCATTAATATCGGAACACCTATCCCCATATCCCCCTACGATATCATCCATCTGTTGTTTACAAATGAATTGTTTCATCATTATGAACATGATGGGGTTATATCAACTAGAAAAATGGATGGACTAGACCTAGAGTCTTAGCAACCATAATGAATACACCACCATATTTGATTGTGAATGGGGTAACAACCCCCATCACAACATCGAACCATTTGGTGATCCTCTCCTAGGATTGTTCGGGTAATTCTCTACCAAACAGTGTGGAGGTAGGGGACCCTATGACCACACCCTTTGTTACCACTAACTGGGACTAACCTAGGATGTCTCTCACCTAGAAATACTGACAATATAGTCCGCCTTCATAGGATAATTATTAGGTCATCCAATAAATGCTCTAATATCCATATTGCAGTATCCCCAGTACTAACACAATAGAGGGCTTTTAAAATTTCTAGATAAGATGAAAATTTAACCACTCAAATGTCCCCTTCCATTAATAGTTCACCTTTTTCCCTCAAATCCACACTACCAGTGAAAATCATAACGTTATTAGGATGAATACACAAGAAACCATTCTGGAAGGTTGGTTTGACTCTCCCCATCTTGGTAACCACTAGAAACCATTATGGTCTATACCACGATGAAAAAAATCACTCTAGAGGTTATCCCCACAACATAAAGAGATGATATAAAGGTCCTCCATTTTGAAAAGACAACTGCTTACCTAAATCTAAATCCATTGTAAGAAGGTAAATAAATCATCATGGGGTGTAACTATATGTGTAACCTAACATAAGGAACATTGAATATGTTATCCTTGAGTTTAAGGCCCAAATATCCCCAGATCCCTCCATAGGTACTTTTATTTAGAGGATTTCATGACTTAATTCTAGGGAATCTCCAGGAATCTTTCCATACCACCAACATCATCCCCCGTATCTACCTCTACCTTAGAGGTAAGGAAGTCATTATGAAAATGATTGGTGAGAAAAGATAATGGTGAACATTATTCTAAGCCAATGCTTCATGGGGGTTGTTACCAATTAGTTGGTGGCCACATGTACACTATCCACTGTTGATATGGTCGGTATGTTGGCCTTGAAACTAGAATTCACTCCATCAAATTAGGGATGTTTATCTTAGGTTACTCCCCAACTAAAATATAATCAATATAATAGGATCCCCATGTTTCTAGGTTATCTCTTATTTGAGTAGGGGTTATCATGAATAGGAAGAACCTCTATAAATTAAGTGGGATGTGAGCATGTGGGGAATCCAAGAAACTATCAATTCATTAGTCATTTTCTAGTATCCTTATTATAACACCCCGACCATGCCTCATTGTCTGGAGGAGGGGGTGAGGGTTACTTGGCCTTAAGCGATGTTCCCAAGCACCAAAGGATAGAAATAAATGCCAAGGGATTCATGGAATAGTGGGGAACAATTTTCCACTAAGAAGATAACCCAAATCAACCAACCAACAACTAAAGATGAATGCACTTTCAAAGCCAACCTTGAAATACTAACAATTCCATCACAAATCTGAAAACCATTCAACTAGACATGTCCATAAAACATCTGATTACAAATCAGAAACTGCAGAATGAAACACCATGAGCCATGACACCACCACCTCTCCACACCAAACTCCAAGAACCAAGCTCCACCAAAACATCACAATGCACCGCTAAAGGAGGGTGATGCCTTACCTCTTCCCATGTCATGGTACATGAAATCTTCAAAGACACCAAAGTGCTAATGAGGGGGTGAGTACAACTACTTAGTAAGATTTCCCCAACTGAATTCCTTACACACTCCACTAGGATAAAACCGTTAACAAATTTATATAAAACATTTTATATAAAGCAAAACCAAGATTCCAATTGTTTATAAGCCAAACTTTCCATAAAGAAAACATGACACACAAGGAAGCCAAATCAGCCATGCCATGCAAGGAATCCAATTCAACCATGCCACAAGCTGAATACCATTTTCATATTTCACTCACAAGCCCCATCTACAAACATCACCAACAAAGCACACAACAAACCATGGTGCCACTTCTCATCCAACCCATTCCTTAACAATCCAATCTAGTGGTACTTCCCGCCCACTAGGTATTGATGGTGGACCTTCCATCCACTATCCATCCCCTTTTTATAGGGTCAAATTCTCATCCACTCCACCATGTCCCAAAATCATCCACCAAATGATATCACCCATTTACCCACAAGCAACAACAATAATCATGCATTATTTTCAATACCAACAAATGTTGTTTCCATGCTAAACACATTTAAATATCACCTATTTATTGAAATCAATACTCATGCTCACAATCATTACCATTTTAAAATATCCAATTTAAAATTAACCAATTGATCCCATTTCAACAAAACCCCAATTTCATGCCAAAACCCCCAAATAATCACCCATTTGATTTTCCAACAACATTCACACGACGTGATTAATATTAAATTAAAGAAACCAATTCAATTGTAAATGAACATCAAATTTCAACCTAGTGGAGTTGAGAGAGAAGCCACCTACCTCTTAGGGTTTGGAGAAATCGACCCTTCTCCCAAACACACTACAAACCGGGTGAACGCCTCCTCGAAACCACCTCAAAAACCCTTTCCCCAAAAGAACCACCATAGATCCACCAAGAAAACCCTTCGTTTTGTCTCCAAAATGAGATAAACAGCTCCGCAAACCTCTGAAAACTATAAATCCTACATGATCCATGAGTGGGAGGAAGAATGAGGGAAAAAATAGGAAATACCAAGTGGCCCAAGACATAAAAACCCAAATTTTATGTGGTCGCACGGTTACCCTGCAGGGTTTGGAAAACTATGTGCCAACCATGCGGTTGGCACTATCTCAACCAGAGACTTTGCACATCTTTCCCTCACAGTCTAAAAAACTGTGTGCCGCCTGTGCAGAGCCCACTTTCAAGGGTGCATGGTCTCCTAGGTTGGACGCATGGTCTATTCAGACCGTCTTCCAACTGTGTGCCCCTGCACAACCTCCACAACTTTAAAAGTTTTTCCCAAAATTTTCAAAACATCAAACAACCACTTAAAAAATCACAAACGAATAGAAACAAGGGTCACATAACTCAAACCGGGGGTACTACATTCTCCCCACCATTGGACTTTCCATCGATGGAAAGTAGTGAACCCACAATTTATTGAAAGAGCTCGGGCCAGTGCTCGACTATCTATTTCTCCTACTGCCAAGTCTCCTCATGGATATGGCCATGCTTCCACAAAACCGGAACCAGACTGATGATTTTACCCAGCAAGACTTTCTCTTCACTATCCACAACCCACACTGGACGTGTACCAACAAAGCATCCGGATCTAGCCCAACCTGATCCCATCAAATAACAGGGCCCAGATCAGGCTGATACTTTTTCAACTACGACACAAGAAACACATTGTGCACCGCACTGATCCTAGGTGGAAAATCTTATTGATAATCCACCTCACCAACCTACTCAGGAATCTCAAAAGGTCCATTATACCTCGGAGAAAATTTACCTGCTTCCCAAACTGATGATGTCACAACCTAGGAGAGATCCTCTAGAAAACATTATCACTCACCTCAGACAACAACGACCATCGATGGTGATCCGAATATGATTTCTGATGACTCTGTGCCATCTTCATTCTCTTCCTGATTAACTTGATCATCTCCATAGTCTCTTGGAAAAGGCTTGGTCCAACTATCGGGGACTCACCCATTTCCACCCATCATAGTGGAGAACGACACAGACTTCCATACAACACTTCAAAAAGAGCCATATGTATGGATTCCTGATAACTATTATTGTACGAGAACTCAACCAATGAAATGTTCTCCTCCCACAAGCCACCAAAATCTATGACACATGCCCAGAAAATATCTTTCAAATTTTGTATCGTCCTCTTGGATTTACCATTCATCTTATGGTGATACGCCGAACTCATGTTCAACTTAGTTCCCCGGGTTTTCTATAAGGATTTCTATAAAAAAGATGTAAATATCATATCTCTATCGAATATGATAGAAACTAGACCACCATTCCTCTTTACAACCTCCCGGATAAAGATTTTGGACAGATCCTCCCCCGTATGAGATTCAAGAATAGGAATGAAATGGAATGACTTTGTTAGCTGATCCACTATCACCCAAATTGCATCATGCTTTCCGACTATTCTTGGGAGACCTGTGACAAAATCCATAGCTATTTTCTCCCACTTCCAAACAGGGATTGGTAAAGACTGCGACATTCCCACTGGCCTCTGATGATATGCCTTGACCTACATGCAAGTAACGCATCACAAAACAAACTCGTGCACTCTTCTTTTCATACCAGCCCACTATAACTATTCTTTCAATGCTTTATATATTTTATGAATTCTAGTATGAACAACCCAGCTGGAATGGTGATACACCCTGAGATGATCCTCCTGATAGGAAATTGGTACAACCATCTGATTCTAAAAACACAAAATTGAATCTCCATTTAGTTGAAAACCCTTAATGGTCTCCCCACCATTGAGTTTTGACCTCATGGTCACACACTCAGAATCAGATATATGTGCCTCTTTAACCAGGCCAACAAAGTTAGGAATCAACAAAAACGGAAAGAAGACCACTCTATTGCCCTGGTCTTCACATTCCAACAGCATGTCATCTATAACCGACATAAACTGCCAGTGGTCTAATGCATGTTTCACCACCTGAGCATATGATTTTTGACTTAATGCATCCACCACTAAATTTACCTTACCTGGTGTGTACATCAAGTCAAAATCAAACATATGGAGATATTCCATCCATCTCCTTTTCCTCAAGTTCAAATACCTTTGTGAGAAAATGTGCTTCAAGCTCTTATAATCTGTATATACCATGAATTTCTCACCAAAGAGATAATGACTCCACACATTCAAAGCATGGACCACTACTGCCAATTCCAAATCAAGAGTTGGGCAGTTCTTCTCATGCACCCTCAACTTCTATGAGCCATACACAACCAATGAATCCATTTCCGGAGAACGCACCCAAACCCTTATCCTAATGCATCACAATACACCACGTACCATTTTACTAGTTCTGGAAAAACCAATATTGGTGCTGATGTAAGGCAACCCTTTAGCTCTTTGAAACACTACTGAAACTATTCAATCCACTAGAATGGAACATTCTTTCTTGTCAAATATGTCATCGGTGAAGCCAAATGTGAAAAATCATGAACAAAATGCCGATAATATCTAGCTATTCTGAGGAAACTCTGTACCTCAAACACATTCTTTGGCGGTTTCCATGAGATAAGAGCCTCTATCTTTTTCGGATCCACTGTAACACCCCTTTCAGAAATCACATGGCCAAAAAATGGACTTCCTGAATCCAAAAGTCTCATTTTGACAATTCGGTATACCACTAATGATCCCTCAAGATCCGAAGCACTGTTGCTAAGTGCTGCTCATGCTTCACCCTTATCTTTAAATACACCAAAACATCATCTAAAAACACCACCACAAATGAATCCAGATATCTATGAAATATCTGATTCATCAATTCCATGAACACCGTTGGTTCATTTGTCAGACAAAAGGGCATAAACACATATTCCTAATGGACATATCTACTTCTAAAATCTGTTTTAGGAATTTCATCCTTCCTCACCTGCAATTGATGATATCATGACATCAGATCAATCTTGGAGAACCACTGGGATCCCTTAAACAGGTTAAACAAATCATAAATTTGTGGAAGTGGATACCTCTTCTTTATCATAACTTGGTTAAGTCTAAAATAATCAATACAGATCCTCAATGTTCCATCCACGTTTTTCATAAACAAAACCAGGGCTATCCATAGAGATGAGCTAGGACAGATAAACCCTTTATTTTCTAACTATTCAAACTAGACTTTCAATTCCCACAATTCAGTAGGTGCCATTCGATAAGACAAATGTGAGATAGGACTGGTCCCCAGAAGGAGATAAATCATAAACTCCACTTCTCTTATGGAAGGTAACCTAGAGAATTCTTCAGGAAAAACATCTATAAACTAATCTAGCACTACCGGAAGAACACTCTGGTCAACACCCTCTACCAATTCCAATGAAAAAACTTCCAACTGATACAATAATGTTCCCACTACTGGTTCCAACAAACCCGTTGCACCCCGCCTATTAGGCCTCTTTCTTCTAAAGATATGTCTAATGCCATCGTGTGTCATAAAGGCCAATGCTCGGGCATTACAGTCAATGTGAGACTTAAACGCCACCGTCCAATCCATTCACAGGATTAAGTCATACCCATCCATCTCAAGAACTCAAAAATTCCACATTAGCTCAACCTCTCCCACAACTATACAACATGATCTACACAAGAAGGATCGACACTCTCTTCGACCCAGAAGAGTTTAATGTTTGAAAACCGAAGGCATCATTTCTAACCTTAAACCCAGCAACTCAACCACACGTGCATCAATAAATTAGTGTGAAGAACCTATATCAAATAGCTCATACATCAAGGTTGAATTTAAAACAATAGTACCTCACACCGTTGATGGTCCTGACTGATCATCCACTACAACCTTCTCAGCTCCGAATAACGCCATGGTTTCCACACTCTGCTCTTTATTTCCCTGTTGAGGAGTTGTGTTGTTCCAAGAATCACCATGACTGACTTTGCACTACTAAAGAGGGGTATATTGATGTCCATTACCTGTTAAAGCATACGATGTCTAAGATCCCTGAGGAGTTTCATGTGCACCCAACCTCAAAGAATTCCTATAATAGCGCTGAAGATACCCCATCTGCTTGCAATTGTGTCATGCTCAAGGTTGTCCCTTACAGTCCCGCTTGATGTGTGCCGTAGAGCCACACTAGAAAAATCTAGGTTTTCTCTTTGGCTTTGAAGGAATATTTAATGATCCTATCATCAGATTATGTGCCATACTCCCACCCTGGTAATAAGTGTCCCTCCTATGCTTAAAACCAGTGTTTGATTTACCGCTGTTCCTCATGGGTACCACCATGCTTCCTCCACGTGAAGCTCCTAACAGATCCCACTCAGCCACTGATGCTTGATTCATCATCTCTGTGTAATCACTGATACACAACACTTCTATTTTTTTACGGATATATTGGATTAACCAAAATTCAAATATTATTGTCTTCAATGACGTGCTACCCACCACCTCAGGTGAAACCCACACTAAGCTCATAGACTTAGCTACATACTCAGTCACAGAAATATGCTCTTGCTTTAGACTGAAGAAATCAGTTCTGCACTGAATTCTGAACATATGTGGGTAGAATTGATTAATAAACAATTACTAGAAGCCCTCCCATGTCATACCCTGGTCTGTTCCCTCTTGGACTACCAACTCCCATTACTGAAGAGCATGATCCAATAGCTTATACGTTTCTAGATTTACTTTCAGCTCTACCGACGCACCTAAGAATTTGAAAATTCTGTTCATTCTAGACAGCCACGCCTCAGCCCATTCTAGGTCTGGATCACACATAATGATATGTGGATTCGGCTTTTGAAACTGATCAACATAATCAACATGTTTTGTCTCGTCCGCTCTATTTACACTTCCCACAACTTGAAATGATTTCACTATGGTCTGGACTAACTGTTGGTTCACCTGGGGTTCAGGTGAAACCATGTTCTCATCAGCCACATCTGATTGTTCTCTACGACACATACTCAGTTGCATTTCTATAAACCAAAAACAAAAAATCATCAGTCTCACTTCCGTAGACATCAAGAATTCCCATTTCAAATGGCATTACACAACACTATCACAACGAGGCTTTCCACCTTTCCACATTTTCCATATTTCACAATTTTTTAAAACCAAACCAATTTCAAAATACCAAATTTATTCACATTACAATTTCATACATTTGAAAACCCATTTCTCAATTCATCCCATAAATCATTCAGCCCAATGAAATATGCATCCTAGATGGAAGTCTTTTCTAGTATATATTCCATTCACAACTCCTTGGCTACACCCATGATAATGAGGTTACCAATGCCTATAAGTGTCTCCAAAACACTTATGTACCCAAATCCTTGGTAACTTAAAGTTCATCATAAAAGGGTTAGATACATCCTTTTATGCTATTCATTCCAAGTTCTGATATTCTTACGCCTTGCTACCATCCCAACTCAAGGAATATACCACAACAAATGACAAATCCAAATCCGAGAATCAACTCCAATGGACCGAACAATCTGATACCACTTGTAACACCTCACCCCAAAGTCATTGGCTTGAGGAGGCAGTGAGGGTTACTTGGCCTTAAGAAGAGATCCCAAAGTGCCAAAGGCTGGCAATAAATGCTGATGGATTTTAGGAATAGTGGGAACAATTTTAGCTTAAGAAGATAACCCAACTCAACAAACCAACAACTAAAGATTCATGGACTTTCAAACTCAACCATGTGATACAAACAATTCCATCACAAACCCCAATACCATTAAACTAGACATGTCTAAAAAACATCAGAGTACAAAGTAGAATCTAAACAACAAAACACCATGAGCCATGACACCACCACTACTCCACACCAAGCTCTAAGCTCCAACCTCCACTAAAACATCACAATGCACTACTAAAGTAGGGTGATGCCTATCCTTTTCCCATGTCACGGTACACGAAATATGCAAAGACAACAAAGTGCAAAAGAAAGGGGTGAGTACAACTACTCAGTAGGATTTCCCCAACGGACTTCCCTACACACGCTACTAGGATATAACTGTTATCCCATTTATATAAAACATTTTATTTAATGAAAAACCAAGCTAACAATTTTTTATAAACCATATTTTCCATAATCCAAACATGCCACAGAAGAAAGACAAAGTCATCTATGCCACGCAAGGAAGCCAATTCTACCATTCCACAAGTCAAATACCATTTTCATATTTCAGTCCCAAGCCCCATCTACAAACATAAACAACAAAGCACACAAAAAACCATTGTGGCACTTCCCATTCAACCCATTCATTACCAATCCAGTCAAGTGGTACTTCCCACCCACTTGCTATTGATAGAGTCCAATCCATCCACTATCCATCCCCTTTTTATAGTGGCACTTTCTCGTCCACTCCACCACATCCCAACATCATCCACCCAATGATTTCACCCATTTCCACACAAGACACAATAATAATCACACATTATTATCAATACCAACAAATACCATTTCCATACCAAACACATTTCAATATCACTCATTTAATGAAATCAATCCTCATGATCAATATCATTACCATTTTAAAATCACCAGTTTAAAATTAACCAATTGATCCCATTTCAACAAACCCGAATTTCATGCCAAAACCCCCAAATCATCACCCATTTGATTTTCCAACAAAATTCACAGGACATGCATAAAATTAAATTAAAGAAACCAATTAAATTGTAAATGAACATCACATTTTAGCCTAGTTGATTTTGGAGAGAATACCCTACCACTTAGGGTTTGGAGAAATTGACCCTTCGCAAAAACACAGTCCAAACCGAGTGAACGACTCCTCGAAACCTCCTCAAAAACCCTTCCCCAAGGAGAACCTCCTTCGATCCACCATGAAACCCTTTCTATTTACCTAAAAATGAGCTACGAATCTCCCCCAACCTCTGAAAACTGAAACTCCTGTGTGATCCACGAGTGGGAGGAAGAATGAGGGAACGGAATGGGAAATCCCGAGTAGCCCGGGACTTAAAATGTAATGGCCCGGGTTGTTGGAGGTCCATTACTTAGTAAAAATCTGATGTTTTAGGTGTTCTGGGTGATCTAGGAGGCCATCCCAACTTCTCGATGATGTTTGACCCATGGTAGGCCTATCCGTAGCCTTAGCCTACTGGTAGCAGGCCTACCGGTAGCTCGGTCTACCAGTAGCCGCATCCTACCAGTAGCTCGGTCTACCCGTAGTCGCAGCCTAACGGTAGCGCGGCCTACCGGTAGCTTTGCAACCTGTAGCTCGGTCTACCGATAGCTGCATCCTACCGGTAGCTCGGCTACCGGTCGCTATCAACCCCTGCTATCTCTCAACTACCGGTGGCTGCAACCCACCAATTTCTGTCAGCCACCGGTAGCTCTCTGCTACCGGTGGCTCTAGCCTACCGCCACGGGTTTTCCAATAGCACCTCCTTTTTGCGAAAATTGCATTTTAAACCCTATTTTGACCCCATTAAGCCTGTTTTAAATCCCATTAACACCAATTAATTGGGTTTGATTAAGTGATATACCCTGGTGTGCATCGGTTTAAACCGCCCCTAAAGGAGAGGAACTCTTTAATGACGTGTGGGGCCGCGTGGTCAACCCATGACCCCACTCTTTACACGGTTTCGTGTTCTTATCTCAACCATCACTGGCCCTTATAAACTAAAGGGTTCTCCCTGGTTTTCTTTTTCTCGATCACCCTCCCATCGATTCATCTACTCGTCCTTGAGTTCTCGAGGTCACACCCCTAAATTTTTCACACCTCCTGTTCCTCGCATTGTTAAGAGAAGCTTCGATCGTTGATCAATCAAGTAGGGTTTGACCTTCGACTCTCCTTTCTGTGTATCTTGCAGGGTGGGTATGCTACTGTTTCTATTGAATTGGATGAACCAAACTTTAATAAAGATAATAAACGGACCCTAAATGAAGGGGAGGGTTGTGATCATTGATACTGCTCTGTTTTTATCCATAGATTGATTTTTTCTAAATTGTATGGGCTTACGCCCACTAAAAATCATGGTCGTTGGTGTTCTTTCTCTGTGCACTAATAAACCTTTAACCCTTGTGATGTTCAAATGGATTGTATTTTGGTTGTGGAATTTTTATTTGTAAATGAAATTGGTTATTTATGTATATTCGGCTGAACAAATTGAAAGCACTAGTATCAACTCCTTTTCTATGATAACCCCAGTTTAAGCCCAGTGGAATTGAAATCATGGAGTGTGTTAAATATATTAAATATGTAAATACCTATTGGGTCGGCCTTGTGTTGGTAGTTTTGGTTTGGTTGTTCACTCCACGGGCCGTTTGTGGGTGACTGTTTGGTTTTCTTAGATGGGAGCTTAGATTACTTGGGGTGATGTGGGTGAGGATTGGATTCTCTATTTGTATCACGAATTGGGGTGGGATCCTCTGTTGTTGAGAAACAGTTGACTCCTGGATTTTGGGAAGATGGGGCTATATCTTTGGGTTTTTTTTTGTTCCAGTACTTCGAAGGAAGTCACTTATCCCTTTGTTTTTGTGACTTTACAAGAGAATCGTGTGTGAATGTTTAAGTCGATGTTTGACTGTACTCTTTCCTTATCTTGTGTTTATGCTTTCTAGTTGCCTAAATAGGTGCAGAAAATTATCTAAACATTATTACTGAACATGAAAGCAAGGATGGGACATGGGGATTTGGTTTGATGAGAGTTGTGACTTAGCATGGGTGTTGTTATCTTCTCTTATGAACAAATAGTAAGAATAGTGTTCTTTAGTCTGGATGAAGAAAAACCTAGATTGGGTGAGTGCTTATTAACTATACATATACTTGCAGTTTTTTGTTTCTTATTCGCGCCCCACCTAAGTTGATCACTTAGTTCCAAACACCCCCATTTCATGGGGTAGGGTGTTTTTCCCAACACTACTATTAGTGGATGGTTATTAGATCCTTTATAATCCCTTTCCCGGATATCCCAAGTGTCTTTGGGTAGGCTGTGATGGCCTGAGGTCCATTATTAGCTCAAGAATCTTTGGGCGGGGTAGTGCGGTGGTCGGCCTAGGTGTGTGTGGGAAGGTGGTTTCCCAAGTATCTTCGGGATGAGGCTCAGGTGTCTTCAGGTGTGGTAGTGTTTGTTCTCACCTAGGTGCATGTAGGCGTGGTTACGTGTGATAGTTGTGGACCAGGTGTCTGCAGTAGGGGTTTGGCAGTGGGACTGCGGTGAGGTTGTGGGCCAGGTGTGTGCGGGCGGGGTTTGGCAGTGGGACTGCGGTGAGGTTTTGGCCCAGGTGTGTGTGTGTGGGGGGGTGGGGTTGGCAGTGGGACTGCGATAAGAATGGCGGGATTGGTTCGATGCATTGGATGTCTTCAATAACCAGTGGGAAAGTGGTGCGGGGTACCCAAACATCGATGTGCTTACTATACATTACTTGACTTGCGTTATTTGGGGAGTGTGCCGTAGTGAGTCTTGGGTGGTTAGTTTCCTTGCTAGGTTCCTGGTTTTCCGTTTTTCCATGGGGCATTAGGATGCCTCTCCACTTGTGCATGAGAGCCTTTGGTTTTCCCTACTGAGTATACTTGTATGCTCACCCTACGTATATAAAACTGCTTTCAGGTTTCCACGAGGACTTCAGGGATCGTGCTGGACCATACTAGCTCGGACCTTTTGATGGATCATCGCAGTTACTATTGTTGTTTCTTTTGGTATTTTTCTTTGTAGTCTCCTTATAAATTGTGGTTTTACTTTTGTAAAATGCATTGGGAAAGGTTCTTGGCTATACTTTTACTTTTAGTTTGGTCTTGAGGGATTTACTATCTTATCTCTGATTCTATTAAATGAAAATGGGTAATGCCTTCCATTTAATGTGTGATCTTATACCCTTGGTTTTTTTCCACCCCATTACCTATTGAAGGTGGGTTTCAGGGTTCATTATCTCTCCTTCATCTTGAAGAAGGAAGGGTCTGGAAATCTGCTGACCTTTCCCTCCTTTTGGTGAAAGTGGGTCGTGACAGAATGGTATCAGAGGCTAGGTTGAGAGATAGGATGGATTCAGGAGTTAGGAACATTGAGGATTGCATGGTATGGTAGGGAAACAGTGTTGGGTGACCTTGGTGTGTGAATTAAACCACGGAAGACCAGCTAGGACACAGGATTTTAGGGCCCCCCATGATCCGATGCGAGGACTCTGGACATATCGAACAATCAAGTGAGGCCACACTGATTGCAGGGTAGAGACCCTAGGAAAGGTAAATGCATCATAAATGACTTGTGTTCTCATGTTTCTGGGGTGTTTTGGGAACTTGAAATAAATAATATTTTTTAGAAGTTTTAAGAACAATATTCTGCACTACATGGGCATAGGCATTCCTTTTTTACCTTGAAACTATGGCACCCAGGAGACGACCATGAGTTGTACGAGCGATCGTGGCCCAGGAGGTCGACCTGGATGATTGACAGATGGCTAACTGAGAGGAGGAAGATGATCAGTGGCAGAGGATGCTTCGAGCCTTCCAGCGAAAGTCCCTCAATATGTATGAGGGCATTACCTCAGACATGAAGACGGAGGGTTGGTTAGAGGAGCTGGTGATAGCCTTCAGCTTGATCTGGGCTCCGACCGAGTACTACATTCTTCTAGCCGTCAGCCAGATGTGGGGAGCAGCACGTTCGTGGTGGACGCTTTACCTGGGGGAGAGGAGACAGTTTGAGGTGCCATGGGCTGATTTCAAGAAGGAGTTCCGGGAGGAATTCCTCTATTCTACAATGAAGGAAGAGAAGAGGCAGGAGCTACTCTCCCTCCAGCAGGGGAGTAGGTTGGTAAGGGAGCTAGGTATCAAGTTCAAGGACCTCCTAAGCTTTTCCCCGGACCTCTTTCTAGATGAGGAGTCTCGGGCGAGACATTTAGAGGAGGCACTCTGACCCTCCCTCCAGTATGTTGTTACCCCCTTCACATTGCCGACATACTTGGAGGTCCAGAAGAAGGCCGAAGTGGTGGAGAGGATGCATGCTCTAGGAGGTGTGTCATGAGAGGGGATCCAACTGGGATCATCGAAGGAGATGGCTGTTAGTACTAGACCACCAACATCAGGACCCTCTCGGTTCTGACCAGTAGGGATCAGGACACATCACTTCCTGTTCTGGTCCCTCAGTCCTCGCCCTTTCCTTCCAGGCCTAAGACCATGGTGCTTCGTCTGTGGGAGCCGTGGACATCTATGGAATCAGTGCCTGGACTGAGTACAGTACGGCAGTGGCGGACATGGCCAGCACCTGCCCTAGCAGCAGCTTCCAGCAGCAGCAGCTGGGGCAGCGAGCTCCCGTTCCTCCTAGGGCAGACGTTGCGGGGGGAGGCAAACCTCAGGGCTCTCCTTAGGGACCTCAACCAGGGCGTGGTCGGGGAGGTGTCCGACAGCCGAGAGGCAAACGAGCTAGGCATGGGCAGTTTCACACCACGGAGGAAGTTGTCCCCGCAGGACCGAAGGTCGTTCGAGGTACGATCAGTTTGTTTAGAACTCTTTCTTATGCCTTGTTTGATATCGGAGCTTCGCACTCCTTTGTTGCACCCAGTCTATACCGTTCTTTGGTTCTAGATGCTGAGATACTACCAGTTCCCCTGGTGCTGAGAACACAAGTTGGAGGTCAGACCGACTTGTTATACGTTTTCCAAGGATGCAGACTGATGATATGGCCACATCAGTCGGTCAGGGATTTACTAATGCAACAGATACAACCATACGATGTCATTCTAGGCATCGAATGGCTATTCTCTATGGGTGCCATCATCAACTACTATCAAGGAAGGGTTGTGTTCTCAGACATGGGTGGCTGGCAAGTTACTTTCACCGGTGAGCGGAGTATTCAAAAGGGAAACAGGTGAGAGGAACCCCTTCTCTTCTTCTTAGTCGAGCTCTCAGTAGACCCAGTAGATGCTGAGATGGTGGAGGTACCAGGAATCATCAGAGAGTTTATGGAAGTCCTTCCTTAGGAGGTAACGACTCTACCCCCGCGACGTGATATCGAGTTTGGGATAGACTTGCATCCTGGTGCACATCCGATTTCAATGGCTTCTTACCAGATGGAACCTTCGGAGCTGCCGGAGTTGTGGATTCAGATCGACGACCTGATGAAGAGGAGTTATGGTCGACCAAGTACGTCACCTTGGGGTGCTATAGTCTTGTTCGCAACGAAGGCAGATGGTGGTCTCAGGTTGTGCATAGACTACAGGAGGCTGAATCTGGTAATGATAAAAAATCACTGCCCTCTATCGAGGATAGACGATCTCTTTGAATAGCTGAAAGGGGCAGGATGGTTATCGAAGATCGACCTACGGTCTGGATATCACCAGTTGAGGGTGAAGGTAGGAAACATCTCGAAGATAGCCTTCAAGTGTAGATATGGGCACCTCGAGTTTGTGTTCATGCCCTTCGGCATTACGAATGCCCCGGCTGTGTTCATGGGGCTTATGAACTCCGTATTCTGGGAGTACCTGGATCGGTTCGTAGTTCTGTTCTTCGACGATATCCTGATCTATTGAATATCAGAGGAGGACCACACAGAACACCTGAGGATGGTTTTGGAGGTCCTCTGAGAGCATCAGCTCTATGGGAAGTTGTCGAAATGAAAGTTATGGATGTGATAAGTGCACTTCCTTGGGTACGTAGTGTCCGAGCAGGGGTTAGCAGTGGACCCATCAACAGTTGAGGCAGTTTTTTCTTGGGCATCACCCAAGAATGTGGCAGAGGTTCCTAGTTTCATTGGGATGGTAGGTTTCTATCAGAGGTTCATACCCAACTTCTCCCAAGTTGCATCCCCTTTGACAACCTTGACCAAGAAGGACCAGGTTTTCATGTGGAGTGAGCAGTGTGAGACAGCCTTCAGCTATCTGAATGAGATGTTGGATAGTGCCCCAGTGCTGAGACTACCAGAAGAAGGGGCAGCGTACGAGGTGTTCTGTGATGCTTCAGGGCAAGGCCTGAGATGTGTGTTGATGCAGCAATAAGGGGTGATCTCTTATCGGTCTAGGTAGCTACAGTTTCATGAGAATAATTATGCCACCCACAATCTGGAGATTGCAGCGGTCGTGTTCGGTCTAAATTTGTGGCGGCATTACCTCATCATAGAACGCGTTCTGGTCTTCAATAATCACAAAATATTGAGGTATATCTTCTCCGAACGGGACCTAAACTTACGACAGCAAAGGTGGATGGAGTTCCTCCAGGATTACGATTTCGAGATTTCCTACCCCTTAGGGAAAGGGAACATGGTGGATGATTCCTTGAGCATGAAGTCACAGAGGGATGTGGTCCGGGAGTAGGAAGATGCTTAGAAGGCGATGGAGGAGTTGGCTACCTTGCACCTGGATGTGAGGATAGATAGTGGTAGAGGTTTCCTGTATCAAATGACAGTGAAATCTTCTCTATTACAGTAAGTGGAGGAGTCTCAGTAGGGAGACTTAGAGTTCGAAGTTATTATTGACCGAGTTGACCAGGGAAATTCTCTGAATGGGTGGATGGAGGATGGTCAGAATCGGATGCTTTTTCAAGGAAAGTTGTTTGTTCTAGAGTAAATGTGTGGTAAGGTTCTTAGTGACTTCCACAACTCACCCCTAGCAGTGCACCCGGGAGTTTCCATGATGTACCATGGTCTGAAGAGACAGTTCTGTTGGCCCGGAGTAAAGCGAGCAGTGGCAGAGTTTGTGGCCAAGTGCCTAGTGTGTCAGCAGGTGAAGGCTGAACACCGTGTTCCAGGTGGCCTACTGAAGTCTCTGGATGTCCCCGAGTGGAAGTGGGAGGACATATCAATGGATTTCGTCACAGGACTACCCAAGGTTCATGTGGGTTACGATTCCATCTAGGTATTAGTGTACCGGTTGATGAAATCGGCTCACTTTCTGGTGATTAAGGAGTCGAGTGTGGTGGATTCTTTGGTACAAAGGTATGTGGATGAGGTGGTGCGGTTTAATGGAGTTCCAAGGTCCATAGTCTCGGATAGGGATGGACGGTTTTACCTTACGAGTCTAGAGAGGATTACAACATTATTTTTGGCACCCAACTATGTATTAGCACTACTTTCCATCCCCAGATATATGGACAGACAGAGCGCACCATCCAGGCCATGGAGGATATGCTACGGGCATGTGTTCTGGACTCAGGAGGATCATGGGTGTGACACTTGCCTCTAGTAGAATTTGTCTACAATAATATCTATCACTCTACCATTGGTATGGCCCCATTTATACCCTTGTACAAGAGACCATTCCACTCACCTGTGTGTTGGACCAAAGTTGGAGAGGTAGGCATCCTTGGCCCGAAAGTGGTGCAGAGCACGACAGAGAAGGTTCATCTTATACGAAAGGGTGAAGGCGGCCCAAGACCGATAGAAGTCATATGCTGATAGAAAAAGAAGGCCCTAGGATTTTGAGGTTGGAGACCACGTGTTCTGGAAGGTCTCCCCTCACTGTGGACAACGAAGGTTCAACAAGGGGAGTAAGCATTATCCCAGGTTCATCGGACCCGTCGAAGTGTTGAGGAGGGTTGGCGAAGTGGCTTATCAGCTAGCGTTACCACCGCTGCTACTGAGGATACATGACATCTTCCATGTGTCCTAGCTCTGTCGGTCTCTAAACGACGATTCAAACATCCTCGGTTGGGGAGAGTTGGATGTCGAGGATGATGTGACCTTTGTGGAAAGACCAGTGATGATCGAGGATTGTGAGGATAAGGTGCTTCGTGGGTGAACCATTCCCTTGGTTTGTGTATTATAGAGACATCGTGGGATTGAAGAGAGTACTTGGGAGTGGGAAGCACAGATGTGTGCCTAGTACCTAGAGTTGTTTTGAGTTTTGTGTTGTTCTGTTTATACTTGTTGTAGTGGAGAATTTTACCTTGTTGGATATGAAATATGTGGTTTTTCATTCCTCTCTGAATGTGTAAGAAAAGTCTTGGCTATGGAGAGGGGAGGATCGGACCCCTAATCAAGATGCATTAAGGTGGATGCAATTAAACCCGTGCGGGCGAGTTAGTGCCTCCCAAAGTGGATAGTATCTTGACATGGGGGAAGAGACTCCCCAACCCACATGACTGGGCAGTTTGACATGGTATGTTGCTTGGTTCTTAAGAGGAAGGTGTTTCTAGTTAATAATGGGATTCACTCATGAGAGGTATCTTTCGAGGTGGTTGTTTGGACCCTCTCTTTCCTTGTGGGTTATTTTGATTCTCAAGGGCGAGAATAGTTTGAGAGGTATCTGATGTAATGTCCTGGGTTGCTGGAGGTCCATTATGTAGTAAAAATCTGATGTTTGAGGTGTTCTAGGTGGTCTGGGAGGCCATCCCAACTTCTTGGTGAAGTTTGACCCACAGTAGGCCTACCGGTAGCCTTAGCCTACCGGTAGAAGGCCTACCAATAGCTCAGTCTACTGGTAGCCGTAGCCTACCGGTAGCTCGGCCTACATGTATCTCGGTCTACCGGTCGCTGCAGCCTACCAGTTGATCGGTTACCGGTAGTTGTCATCCACCTGTAGCTCTTGACTACAGGTAGCTATTACCCACTGGTAGCTCTTGACTACCAGTGGCTGTAGCCTATTGGTAGCTCAGCTACCGGTCGCTGTCACCTACCAGTAGCTCTCGACTACCGGTGGTTGCAACCTACAGGTATCTCGTCTACCGGTAGATCAATCCTACCCCCACGGGTTTTCCAGTAGTGCCTCATTTTTGTGAAAATTGGGTTTTATACCCTATTTTGACCGCTTTAAGCTTGTTTTAAATCCCATTAACACTAATTAATCGGGTTTGATTAAGTGAGATACCCTGGTATGCGTCGGTTTAAACCACCCTTAAAGGCGAGGACCTCTTTAATGACGTGTGGGGCCATGTGGTCAACCCACGACCCCGCTCCTTAAGCGGTTTCGTGTTGTTATCTCAACCGTCCCCAACCCTTATAAACTAAAGGGTTATCCTTGGGTTTCTTTTTCTCAATCACCCTCCCATCGATTCGTCTGCTCGTCCTGGAGTTCCTGAGGTCACACCACTACATTTTGCGCACCTCCTGTTCCTCGCGTCGTCAAGAGAAGCTGTGATCATTGATCAATCAACTAGGGTTTCACCTTCAACTCTCCTTTCTGTGTATCTTGCGGGGTGGGTACACTACTGTTTCCGTTGAATTGGATGAAACAAACTTTAATAAAGATAATAAATGGACCCTAAATGAAGGGGTGGTGTGTGATCGTTGATGCTGCTCTGATTTTATCCATAGATTCCTGATTTCTAAATTGTGCGGGCTTACGCCCATTGAAAATCATGGTCATTGGTGGTCTTTCTCTGTGCACTAATAAACACTTAACCCTTGTGATGTTCAAATGTCTTGTATTTTGGTTGTGGACTTTTGATGTGTAATGGAAATTGGTTAATTACGTATATTTGGCTGAAAAAATTGAAAGCACCAGGATCAAGTCCTTTTCTATGATAACCCCAGTTTAAGCCCAGTGGAATTGAAATCATGGATTGTGTTAAATCTTCTAAATCTGAAAATACCTATTGGGTCTGCCTTGTGTTGGTATTTTTGGTTTGGTTGTTTACTCCATGGGTCGTTTGTGGGTGACTGTATTGTTTTCTTGGATGGGAGCTTAGATTACTTGGGGTGATGTGGGTGAGGATGGGATCCTCTGTTTTTATCACGAATTGGGGTGGGCTCCTTTGTTGTTGAGAAACCATTGAATCCTAGATTTTGGGAAGATGGGGTTGTATCTTGGGGTTTTCTTTGGTTCCAGTACTTCAAGGGTACTCACTTATCCCTTTGATGTTGTGACTTTCCAAGAGAACCGAGTGTGAATGTTTAAGTTGATGATTGGTTGTACTCTTTCCTTGGCTTGTGTTTATGCTTACTAGTTTCCTAAGTAGGTGCAGAAACATATCTAAACTTTATCACTGAACATGAAAGCAAGGATGGTACATGGGGATTTGGTTTGATGAGAGTTGTGACTTGGAATTGGTGATGTTCTCTTTTCTTATTAATGAATAGTAAGAATAGTGTTCTTTAGTCTGGCTGAAGAAAAAACCTAGATTGGGTGAGTGGTGTTACCTATACATATACTTTTAGTTTTGTGTTTCTTATTTTCACCCCACCCAAGTTGATCCCTTAGTGTCGAACACCCCCATTTCATGGGGGAGGGTGTTTTTTCCAACACTACTATTAGTGTCTGGATATTAGATCCTTTCTTATCCCTTTCCTGGATATCCCAAGTATCTTCGGGCAGGCTGTGATGGCCTGAGGTCCATTATTTACTCAAGAATATTTGGGTGTGGTAGTGTGGTGGTTGGGAAAGGTGTGTGCTGGTAGGTGGTTTCCCAAGTATCATCAGGATGAGGCCCAGGTGTCTTCGGGCATGGCAGTGGTTGTTCTGGCCTAGGTGGTTGTAGGCGTGGTTATGTGTGACAATTGTGGCCCAGGTGTCTGCGGGTGGGATTTGGTTGTGGGACTACGGTGATTTTGTGGCCCAGGTGTGTGCGGGAGGGGTTTGGTAGTGGGACTACAGTGAGGTTGTGGCCCAGGTGTGTGCGGTGGGCTTTGGCAGTGTGACTGTGATAAGAATGATGGGATTGGTTAAATGTGTAGGATGTCTTCAATAACCAGTGGGAAAGTGGCATGGGGTACCCAAACATCGATGTGCTTACTATACATTACTTAACCTGTGTTATTTGGGGAGTGTGCCTTGGTGAGGCTTGGGTGGTTAGTTTCCTTGCTAGGTGCTTGGTTTTCTCTTTTTCCACGGGGCATTAGCATGCCTCCTCACTTGTGCATGAGAGCCTTTGGTTTTCCCTACTGAGTATACTTGTATGATCACCCTACGTATATAAAACTGCTTTCAGGTTTCTATGAGGACTTCTGGGATCGTGCTTGACTGTACTATCTCAGACCTTGTGACGGATCATCGTAGTTGTTCTTGTTCTTTATTTTGGTATTTCGCTTTGTAGTCTCCTTATACATTGTGGTTTTACTTTTGTAACTTGTATTGGGAATGGTTCTTGGATTTACTTTTAATTTCAGTTTTGTCTTGAGGGATTTACTATCTTATATCCGATCCCATTAAAAGAAAAAGGGTAATGCCTTCCATTTAATGTGTGATCTTAAACCCTTGGTGCTGGTCGCCACTCCGTGACCTATTGAAGGTGGGTTTAGGGGGTAATTATCTCTCCTTCAACTTAATGAAGGAAGGGCCTAGCAATCTGCTGACTTTTCCCACATTTTGGTGAAGGCAGGTCGTGACATAAAAACACAACATTAAGTGGCCGCACAGTTACCCCGCACAGTTTGGAATATAGTGCGCCAACCATGTGGTTTCCATTGTCTCATCCAGGGACTTCGCATGGCTTTCCCGCATGGTCTGACAAATTGTGTGCTTCTCTTGAGGTGCCAACTGTCCAGGGTGCATGGTTTCCTGAGCTGGCCACACGGTTTGTTCAAACCGTGTGCCAACCGTGCACCCCTGTACAACCTCCACAACTTATAAAAGTTAATTCCAGAATTTTCCAAACCTCAACCAACCACTTCAAAAAGCTCAAACGAACTGAAACAAGGGTAACATACCTCAAACTAGGGGGTACTACACTTATGATTTGTACAATAACATCATAGTGTTCCTAACCATGTACCATATTGTTTTTGTCCACAAGAATAACTGTATGAAATTATACTACATTATTCCTCACCAATTATCCTATCTAAGAATCCCTAATCAAATAAAGGACATATATCAACTATTTTGGAAGGTTTATTTAATTTCACTAATGATGGACAAGCACTATGTCTCATTTGGACACTACAAAAGTTTTCTATAGACCTACATTATGTGCCTCAACATGTTTTGAGTGTCCATGAAAGAGGCCTCTCTCAATGTTCAAACATAATCTTAGGGGTAGTACAATGCCTCTGTCTCAGTCAAATTATATAATGATAATATGGTAGTCAAGCTAAGATAACTATGAATGGGAAATTTCCCACTCCCACCACTATAATAATTAATGTTCACATGAAAGTCCACATGATGAATAGGAAAATAAAACCTTGGAATAGGGGAATCATGAAGAGACCCCACCCTAATAAGACTCAGTGTATTTTTGAGATCATATTATAGGCACATGCACTCATAAGAAGTGAAAAATACTAATCTATAGATGCCCCCACAAATGAGGTACTTCCTTTCCATAACCATCTCAATAAGAGGAAAGTGGTTTTTTTAGATCATCCACTTATCTAATGATGCACCAGATACTTGACAAAATATAATTCCAACTAAATTATTATAGGAGTTTGATGGTTTCCAGAGTATAGTTATATAACTTCTCATCAAGGAACACCATGAGTAAAATAACATAATAGGTGACACTACCCCTCCACTATCCATTTTTTTGGTCCTTTTGGACCTAGCACCCAGAATTGAGGTGGGTGGTATTGCACACCTGATCAAGGTAATGGATATTGGATCTCAAAAATTACACTGATTTGACTTGTATACGCATCCAATGCATCACATCCTCAATCCATGGGAACATGAATTCATCTCCAATTAATACATTTGTCTATTCTTTTAAATAGTGACTACTAATTCTCAATAATATGTTGGTATATACACTCTAAAATTCCCCCTTATTTAATTATAGATGTAGTAGGATTCAATTCAATCTAATGGGAATCCATATCAGGTATGGGGGTTCATGTTTTTCCACCTACAAAATCTGGTAATCAATGTTTTAGCCCATTCAATAGAAAATGAGATATACTATATTGTGTCACCTAAGTATCCTCATGAGGTATCATGTTTATAGTAACTCAATAATGATAGTAGGAAGTAATGATTCTATGATTCATCTTGTAATTCCCTGAACCCAGTTACCCAGAGTCGGTGCATTATTGCGTAACATTGTCATGATCACAAAAGATCAAGTCTTGAATGAAATATTAGTTTAGTAGCCTTGGAAACACTAGATACATTCATAAGTCTTACATTACATCATAAAGTAAAACAAAACTACAACAACATCTTGTCTTCATATCCCCTCAAACTATCCCAGAAATTCATTCATAATATACTTCTTCGCATCCTGGAAAAATTGAAACATTGGAAGGGGTGAGCTCAGATTCTCAGTAAGGATAACAATATAGTGGAAGATTTCATAAATAAACATTAACATTTAAGGAAATGTATAACTAAAACAAAATAATTTTAAACTTTAACTTCATCATAATATGGAAAAAATAAAATTAAATAAAGCCATTTACTTATTCACATGGATATTCTACTAGTCAAATAATCACATGCAATATCAATATCCACTTTCATAATGATGGAATGCATAATGCCAGACTATCATAACCACGTAGCCAAGGCCTCATGCCAAGACTACAAATAATATTTTTTCAAGGCCTCATGCCAAGACAGTAGTTTGTCTCATGAGACCTACCGATGCATCGAGGAGCTATAGTGGGCTCCACCCGTCACTTATTAAGTTCAATGCATTCCTCATATGAAAAGGTTTAAACATTTCATAAACCATAAAAAATTATGTCACATAAAACATGCATAAAGGAAACATAACATTTCCACATTTAAATAACAAGATATCAATACAAAACATTGATATAATAAAATCATTATCAAAATCATTTTCAATACCAAAATAAAAGAAAATTTAAACATGGTATTTATTTTTCATTTAAAAAACGTTATGGCTTGTAGAGGAAGCTGATACTAAAATAATGGTCACGGCGGCGGAGCATTCATTGTCACCGCATACGTACGACAATAAAAACATTCCTTTTTTTCATTTAGTAAAATGCTTCGTATAAAAATATTCCTTTTGAATAAATGTAAAATTCAAAGGGGATTATACAACGTATAAAAGAAATTTGTGTATAAAACAAAATATGCCTCAATGAATGGAGATTGAGACGAAGTCCCTTACAAAGATAATTTTTAAATAAAATAGATACATTATGTGTATTAACTATAAGTACACATAAATAAAGTACAAATACAATATAGGACATAATAATATCATGACATAATTTGAAAGTAGGAGATTAACCCAAAGAATGAAAATTGGATTAAGAAGTTCCCTTACCTCGTGTTTGACTTGACTCGATCATTCTTTAATCTCCTGAATAATAAACTAGAGTTAATTTATACTTTCTTATGAACCTTTTTAAAGTTAATTATACCTTTTATATGACTTATTACCATGTTATGAACATTATTTAGTCATTTAAGTTAATAAATGTCGTTTTGTCGATCTTTTGTACTTGAGTCAAAAATAAACTTCTTATAATTACAAGTTGTTCATGTGGTAAAATATCCATTATATATAGAATTATATTCATGATTTAGATATCATATATATCATATATATCCAGTATATATATATGCATTTATAATATTAAATAACATTTAGAGGTAAGAAATTAAATGCAACGTTCATGGAGATGGTAAGCCGTACGTACGCATAAACGCTACTTTCATTTCTATTTCATATTTAATGGAATGAAATCATAATGATATGAAGGTATATTATAATTCCAGTATAATATCATATATAATATCATTTAATCCATCTTTTATACATCCCACATATGGCATTAACGATTCAAATCACTTTGAGGGGGTGGTAGTCCGCACTTCCTAAAATGAAATCATCACGTTTACCCATAATGGAAGTCAAAAAGGTATGTAATAAATGAAAAATAAATAAGAATAAGGAATACATAACCATAATATATATCATATATAAAATTATTGTCATCATAATGGCCACCATGAGAGGTGTTAAAAGAAGATTGAACAATCATCATTTCGTGAGGCAGTAATTTGCCACCCACAGAAACAATATGTTCTTTAACCATTAGACGGAGGTGTGTGTAAGTGTAAATCAAATTATCCTCATAAAAAAATCCTAGTATATTTAAGATACTGGTGTTGTTACAAAATAAAGGAATAAAAATATTTTAAGGGGTTGGAGAAGCAAAATAAAACAAAAGAACATAAGAGAAGACATTATCTTAAAATCGTGTAACTCTTTTTGATTTGAGCCAATGGCTTCCTTGGGAAAGCCTTCTGCCCAAAGTGAGGCTTCTAGGAGTAATATAGGGAATTTGAGAGAGTATTTGGGCATAGGTTGTCTGAGTCAAATGTCTTTTATGGTGTGAATAAGGTGGTAGAGGTGGGAGCCTTTTATAAGAGGAGAGGAGGGGCACTCTTGGAAAGTCATGAAATATTACATTATTATGAAATGCTTTTCGGATTTAAAAGGTCCCACAATTATATATTTCGAGGATAAGGTGATAATGGTTAAAAATATACTCATACAATAGGTTTTTGACAAGTTTATGTCTTATATTTTACATTAACTTTTCATTTTATTTAAATCGTTAATTAATGAGGTAATCGCAGCATCATCATGGTGTCATAAAAATATTAATTTATTTAATGTCAAAAAATTATAAAAAAAATATCATGATGTAGGAAATATTTTTATATTTCCAATGAATATTTATAGTTGAAATTTTAACTTATATAACCCCATGTAATAATTGTTTTAGTAAAACAACATGTGTTTGTGACAATTTTATTTTTACTTTAAATAAAACTTTATTAATGTCATTTTCTTACCCAAGTGGCTCCATGGGGTCCCCAAGTTGACCCATGGATTGTATTAGTCTTCCATGACTCAAAAAATAAGTGTAGTACAAGTGTTAATATATTTTCATATTATTATAATATCATTTTTACCTTAAAGTTCACTAATTACCTTTAGTCGCGATTAATAAAACTTAAAAGTTACTATTCACCAAAAAATTATTTTAGTCCCATTGAACGAAATTTTACTTCACAATGGCAACCATGTTTGTTGTATTTTTGAAAATCAAATCATAGGAGTGGTAATGTTTCATTTACATGAAAAATTGGTTTTTTTAACTACTACTTAGTGGTTTCACTATTCATCAAAAATTGAAGTTTTTCAGAAAAATACCCAAAATTCACCCTAAGGTATAATTGATTTTCTGAATTCATAAATTGTGTCTATTTTACTAAATTACAAATATATAAGTTGCATTAATTAATTTTATAATTAATTCTCGTTGTCAAAACAAATACCGTGTTTTTAAGAAACAATATCAATCAAAAGATTGACAATTCTTTATGTCCAATTTCAATGTGAAGTTAATTCTAATGACCACCATCAGATAAAATGTTAAAATTATATTCTAATTATAATTTAATACCTCTCAATATAATAATTTATCACTATTAATTATTTAGATTAAAAAATGTGTTTTTATTTAAAATTTAGTAATTTTCACTGTTCATCAAAATATAAAAGTTATCCGAAAAGTTCCAAAATTTTACCCTAGGCTAAATTCGATATTCTAAATTCAAAATGAAGTCCATTTTGAATGATATATTTATAAAATTTTAAAAAGTAGGTTTTACTATTCATAACGGCTACTTTGATTGGTTGTGGTGTGTGTTAGAACTCGAAGTTGCGTACAATACACGCTACTGTATTATTCAAAGAAAAGTGTGTCGTGGATGTTTGGGGTGTTACATTCTCCCCTACTTCAAATAATTTAGTCCTTGAAATTTCATATAACATCACTGTATAAAAATAATCTGGTGATTCTTCATCATATGTTCCTCGGGTTCCCACGTTGCCTCCTCCATCTTATGGTTTCTCTATAGAACTTTTACTAGACGAGTCATCCAGTTTCTCAGCACTTGTTCTTTTGTATCAAGAATCCTGATGGGCTCTACGCAATAAGACAGATCGGGTTCCAGTACTAATTCCTCATAGGTGAGTACATGCATTGGGTCAAGCATGTATTTTCTCAACAGTGATACGTGGAATACATCGTGAACTTTGGAGAGACTTGGCGGCATTGCCAAAAGGTAAGCTACAACCCCAATTCGTTCTAGAATTTCGAAGGGTCCGATGTACCTGGGACTCAATTTACCCTTCTTACCGAAACGTATAACTCCCTTCCATGGAGATACCTTCAAGAAAACATGATCTCCTATCGGAAATTCCAAATCCTTCCTTTGGTTGTCATCATAGCTCTTCTGCCTACTTTGAGCTGCTTTGATGTGGCTTTGGATTACCTTCACCTTTTCCATCGTTTCCTCCACCAGTTCTGGGCCTACAAGTTTTCGTTCACCAACGTCATCCCAATAGGTTGATGTGCGACATCTTTTTCCATATAACACTTCATATGGTGCCATCTGAATACTTGAATGGAAGCTATTGTTATATGAAAAATTCTACCAGACGTAAATATTGATCCCACAAACCCTGAAAGTCATGTGAGCATGATATCAACATGTCTTCTAAGGATTGAATAGTTCGTTCTGATTTTCCATCTGTTTGAGGGTGGTAAGAAGTGCTCAAACAAAGTTCAGTATCCAAGGCCTTCTGAAGACTTTTCTAGAATCTTGATGTAAAGAGGGGATCACGATCCGAGACAACTGACAGGGGTACTCCATGAAGTCTCACAACTTCATTAATATATAGTCTTGCTAGACATTCAAGTGGTAGATATTCTCTTATAGAAAGAAAATGTGATGACTTCATGAGACGATCAACAATGACCCATATTGCATCATTCCTTCTAGGAGTCTTTGGTAGTCCCATGACAAAGTCCATCGTGATATTTTCCCATTTCCACTCAGGTATGGGAAAGGGTTTCAATACTCTACCATGCAGTTGCCTTCTAGCTTTCACATGTTGACAAACCATACATCTTGACACAAAATCAGAAATCTCCCTCTTCATGTTGTACCACCAAACATGTCCCTTTAAATCTCTATACATTTTTTTCTCCCAGGGTGTATAGAGAAATTGGAACTATGAGAATCATCCAACAATTCCATCTTAAAATCGGGTATATCGGGAACACAAAGTCTCCTCCCAAATTTCAAAATTTCATCTTCATACACAAAGTCACTCAATCTCCCATCATTCACAACTTCAATCTTCTTTTTCAACTCTTCATCATCGGCCTGAGTACACTTTATCCTTTCTAGTAAAGATGGGTTTGCAACCATTTTAAAAAAAATAATGTTTCACCCTCCATGGTGATTCCCATATCCATATTTATTAGATCCATGAAAATAGGATCCCTTTCCACTCTCATCATGTTCAAAACTCCATGATATTTTCTACTCAAAGCATCTGCAACCTTATTTGCCTTCCCCGTGTGGTAGTGTATCATGAAATTATAATCCTTGAGTTGTTAAAGCCATCACCTTTGCCTCATGTTGTGTTCTTTTTTGTTAGAAAATATTTTTCAAACTCTTGTGATGTGTATATATCTCAAATTTTTCACCATAGAGATAATGTCTCCATATCTTCAAGGCAAAGATTACAGCAACTAACTCAAGATAATGAGTAGGATATATCTTCTCATGAATTTTTAGCTATCGTGATGCATAGGCAATAACCCTATCATTCTGCATAAGGACACAACCAAGTACATTCATTGATGCATCAATATAAATAACGAACCCATCATTCCCTGATGGTAGAGTCAATATAGGAGAATTGACTAACCTTCTCTTCAGTTCTTCAAAACATTCTTCAAAATCTTTTTTCCAGACAAATTTAACCCCTTTACGTGTGAGCTTCGTTAATGGGTTAGCCAATCAGGAAAAATTCTAGACAAAACGTCGATAATAACCTACCAAACCAATAAATCTGCGTACCTCAGTTATACTCGTCGATGCTGGACATTCTTGGATTGCCTTGGTCTTAGAAGGATCAACAAAAATTCCATCCTTAGAAACAATATGGCCAAGAAAAGAAATCTCCTGAAGCTAGAATTCACACTTTCTAAACATCACATATAATTCATGCCTTCTAAGAGGCTTCAAGATAATGCGCAAGTGATTTTCATGATCTTCGTAGCTTTTGGAGTATACCAAGAAATCATCAATAAATACCACCACTAAATCATCAAGATATTCCTTGAAAACTCTATTCATTAGATCCATGAATACAGAGGGTGAATTAGTCCATCCAAAAGGCATTACTGTAAACTCATAATGCCCGTACCTTGTTCGAAATGTTGTCTTCAGAATGTCTTCCTTCTTCACACGCAACTGATGGTATCCAGATCGAAGGTCAAACTTTGAAAAGTATTAAGCTCCATGCAGTTGTTCAAATAAATAATCCATGCGAGGTAGGGGATACTTGTTGTTTATTGTTATTGTAATAGCCAAGACTTTTATAAGAAATATTTTGTTTTTATGTTATATAAATCATCAATGAAATCTTTCACTACACACAAAACTAGCTTGGATTTCTTTACACGCAATTGCGACCTTCCTTGATAGCTTGCGTTGTATGCAATACCGAGTTTCACTAAACATCGATATGCTATTAAAATATTATTAAAACTATCCGTTATGAATAGTAATACCCACTTCTTGAAATTTTGTAAATTTTATTTTTCAAAATGGACTTCATTTTTGGATTTGTAATATTGAAATTCTCCTATGGTGAAATTTTGGTATTTTTCTAAAAACTTTCAATTTTTGATGAATAGTGAAAACACTGGGTTACTATTTAAAAACCGACTTTTTATTTAAACAATTATTTATTTTATTTAAATTTATTTTAGGTCAAAATTGATACATAATACATCTATAAGTTCAATGAAATTCATTGGAGTAATTTCATAATAATTTTAGATATATAAAAATTTTATTGAACCTTTCATTGTCTTTTACCCACCTCCTAGGAGAATTTGAAAATTTATATAAAACTTAATTTGGCCGCTTCTGTGAGTGTAATTTCAAAAAATCTGAGAGCCACTGTTGATTTCATTAAGTAAAATGTGGTTCAATGAGATGAATTTTTTTTGGTGAATAGTAACTTTTTACTTTTATTTACAACGGTTAAAAGTAAATAGGGTAATTAAGGGTAAAAATGATATTATTATTACCCTAACACATGTGCTAATTCTATTGGATAAGTGTAATTCTACCAAAAACAACCTTAGGAATAAAATATGAAAATTTAGGCCCACTTGGATTAGATTAGGACATTTATTATTAATTTATTTAAAGGGTTAAAATAGTTAAAATCAAAGTTTAATAACTAAATCATTTTTAATATATGGTTATACATAATTAAAATTAGACTATAAATATTCATTAGAAATATAAAATTATTTCCTACATATTGGTATTTTATTTTTAATTTTTAGACCTTAAATAAGTTAATTTATTTATAACACAATGATGATGCAGTAATTATCTTATTAATGAAATATTGACATAATTGATGTTATAAATACCCAAATAAATGTAATTTGAGACTCTTTATGAATTACAATAATTTTATAGGTTAATATGACATGTTAGTATTTATTTAATTAAATTTTTTCGAACTAATCATTTGGTTATGATTTTCTCAAAAATCAATTACCAAATAGTGTCAAAATTGACATAAAATAGTTTTTAAAACAAATATTATATTATTAATTGTTATTTTATTCCAAAAAATCTAATTTTCTCCAAAATGACTTAGAGAAGGTTTTATATTTTAATAATAAACAACTTGGGGTTATTTTGGATTTTTATAGTAAGTTTATTAACCTTATAGTGTAAGAAAACAAGAAGACACGGTAAAAGTAAAATTATTTAACTTAAAGTTAAATCTAAATGATAAGGTTAAAATGGATACCTAAACCTTTATAAATTCTATTGGATGAGATTATTTCGACCCATCCCTACATTATATTCGAAATAAATCAATTTAGAGATATTAAAAACCGAATATTGCTTTATAATAAAATAATATTATTTAGTATTTCCAAAGGTCCCCTCTCCTCCCTTATAAAAAGGCACCTCCTCCCTCTCTTCCTCACACCACTTTGAGCCTTCAAGCTCGGAAAACCCCTGCCAAATTTTCTTCTCAACCTCCCTAGAAACATCCTAGAGGTCATGGTCTTCTTCAAAGACCAATTTTAGTGCCCTAAAAGGAGTTCTCAAAGAGGTGCTTCAAGGAAGAGGTAATGTCAGTTACCGATTCTTTCAACTTTATTTCTTCTTCCACTTATTCTTCTTGAGTTGTTTCATTATGAAGTAATAACATCAGTATCACTCATATACGGATATGTTATTATAAGTATGAAACAACCCTATTTCACTATCTATCTATCCTATGGAAAACGAAATCACTGCGCATGCGTACGTACGGAATACTGTCACGACGTCGTGGTGTAATCTATTTTCCACCACCACCTTACGTGGATGGGTATAATGGTGTAAATAATAACTATATATGATTATTATAAAGTGATATTGATTATGAAATAGTATACATACTCTCCAATACAATTTCACGATCATGGGAACAATATCATCGCTCGTGCGTACGTACGGAATACCGTCTCCACGATGTTATGCGACTCGTTCTACATGATCTGCATAATGATTATATAAATTAATTGAAAGAATGAATTAAACTAATAAAATTCTGGAAATGAGGTATCTATAACCTAAAAATAAGAATAAGAATTTATTCGACAAAAACGCATAAGAACAAAAAGTAATAAACACCCGAATAACTAGTGGCAATGAAATATTACTAATAAGAAGCTAATAATATGACCATATATGATATCATAACAATGAGTATGATTCTGGAATAAGTCAATAACATTATTTAAGTCATTATACAGGAGGTTTGGACACTTACGAAGAAAATCGGGCCTAAGGTAAGGGAAAATATCACAATCTCATTTTTATCCGAGATTGTTTATACTTCAGAATTTATTGGGGAATATTTATCATCCACATCCCTGTTTCCTCAATATGTAATATTATTTCCATCCACCTACAATTGTTTAAATCCAATTTTACCCTTTGGTTAGTTTTTAGTAAAATATATGAATGTAATCTTTTGTCGTTATTCGTACAAGGTACTTTTTGACTTTTCCGACTTAAGTATGAGAAGAATGTTATTTTTAACTTGTATGACATGAATGGATTTTTAAAACATTATTTCCAAGAAGCTTCCTTTACAAGTTTTAAAGTTTTTTTAATCAACTTCTTTTAGTTTAAATTTTTTTACATGTTAAGAAAGGAAAAATGTTTTTTTTGAAGTAGAAAGGATATTTTCCTCAAGAATGGAGTTCAAGTGTTTTATCAAAATTATTTTCCATATAAAATAATATAGGGTTCGGTTTATATCCCTATTATTATATTGATTTGATTATGTTGTGATGGAATTATTTTTATGAATTCCTTTATCATATATGAATTGTTTTATGTTGTCACGATGTTTAAGAATCATTTTTTTATTACACGGGTTATGAAATGGTGTATGATTTTTTATTTTGTGGCACACATATGAATGGTATCATTATGAGATGGGTGGGACCTATATCTCCCTCCAATGAATTGGGTAATGATTTATATCTCATGAGATAGACATGGCTAGAACGAGAGGTTAATCGGGTTTAGTGAAACAGGACTGAAACGAGGAGTGAACTCGGTTCAGAAATGGGCTTTTTCTGCTAAGATAGTCTTGGAAATGAGTCTTCACTACTAATAAATGATTCTCTATGATTATGTGTGTATGCCACAAAGTTTCATGTTTTAAGTTAAGATAATTGGGATTACATTTCACTACTATGATTTATCCCATGATATGAAATTATGATCTCTTTTGCAGGTTAAGATTTCCTAAATGTTATGTTCTTATGAATATGGTGTGATTGATATTTCTTTTGTTTACCCTTACTGAGCATTTGAGCTCAGCCTTTTGTATGTTTTCTTTCCCCAGGTCAGGAAGAAGGTTATTAAGTAGGATATTCCAAAAAGGGACTCTAGATATGATGGAATAAATGGGAGACAACGTAGAGGATTTATGAACCAGTTGTTTATGTTTACCAGTTTCTAAAGACACTATACCTATACAGTCCTTTCATGGTCTTTTTACATGTTGTAATAAGTGTACCTCAATTTTGACGTATTAACAATGTATGTAAAGTATGGGTCATTATAGTTGGTATCAGAGGAAAGGTATAGTCAACCTTTGGAGACTAGGATGTAAAAGCCTTAGTAAGAACCCTAAGGATAAGTCTAAGCATAGAACACAATCTTAGTGTTTTAAAAATGGCCATGAACAACCTATGATAAGATCTTAAGTGTGAAATTTTATTCTTGATTATGTGGTTTTCATATTATAATTAGTGTTTCTCACACTATTCTTCTTGGATTTAGTCAATGGTTGGAACCCCAAGGAACCGTGTTAATGCGGAATGCGACAGGAAATGCAATGATTGTCCCCCTAAGCAACCAAAAATTATGGGAGCTGGAATGAAAAATCTTGTAGCCATGCTCACACAACTTTCTCAAGATATGAATCATTCAGGACTTCCAAATGAGAAAAGGAAGGTGCAACATTCTGTTAAATCATTCATGAGGCAGCGTCCACCCTCATTCAGCGGGTCTACTGATCCATTAGTGGCTGAACAATGGATCAGTACCACTGAAAAGATATTTTCAGTTCTTCAATGTTCTGAACATGATAAAGTCATCTTAGCAGTTTATCATTTGGAAGGAGAAGTAGATCAATGGTGGAATTTTATCAAGAATACGAGGCAAAGGGATGAAATTGAGTCCATGGAATGGGACGAGTTCAAGAACTTATTTTTCAATAATTACTTCCCTCGTATTCTCCGAACAAATATGGAGAATGAGTTTCTTGAACTAAAGCAAACAGATGATGAATCTGTTGCTACCTACGAAGAAAATTTTACAAGACTTGCATGGTACGCTTCTGGTATTATTATCCAACCTGAGAGTAAGATCGATTGATTCTTTATTGGCTTAAAACCAAGTCCTCGAAGGGCGTTAGCCATAAGGGAATTTAATAGCTACGAGGAAACCGTTCGATGTGCTCTCAAAGTTGAGATGGATATTGGAGTAACCCATAAGTCATATGGGTTTGATAAGAATAGGAAAATGGAATTCAAAAGAAAATCTAAAGAGAACACTAAAAGGAAGATGAGTTTTACCTTGTGCTCAAAGTGTGGAAAGAAACATGGAGGGAGTTGTCTTAAAGGGACAAGTAAATGTTTCAAATGTGGAAAGGAAGGTCATCGAGCATTTTAATTCTACAATGATGGGAAGAATATGTCTAGTGATGCAAATAAATAAAAGGCTACAAAGAGTTCACATCCGACACTTCAATGTTACAGGTGCAAGGAAATGGGTAATTATGCCAATCAATGCTCTAATCCCAGGGTTGTTGATGATGATCGATGCCAACAAACTCTTAAGGCTAAAGACAAAGTAAGGTCACATGCAATTTCTATCAGCGATGTGGAGTATGATAACAAAGTGGTGAAAGGTACACTTATCATCCACTCTAAAGTAGGAAATGTTTTATTTGATTCTGGATCCACCCACTCTTTTATTTCTGAAGAATTTTCTAAGGGTATCTTCGTATTACCTCAACAATTAGATGTTGAGTTAGCTGTGAAAACCCCTAATGGCACAACAGTCACATCAAAGGTTTATAATTCTTCTCTGATTGAAGTTTGTGGGAAAGTGATTCCTAAAAATATTGTGATCCTTCCTATAGTGGAATTTGATGTGATTCTTGGCATGGATTGGATTTCTCTATATGGATCTCATATCAATTTCCAAAGAAGGGAAGTCATATTTCATATTCTATATCAATCTATGATCGTCTATCGATGCAAGGATGAACATAACCTTCCGGTGGAAATTTCTTCCATCTTATGGGTCTTGATTCCACTATATGGGGATCATTTATCTCAAATGGTTGGTGAGAAACTCACTATTAAGAATATTCCCATTGTACGTGAGTTTGATGATGTTTTTCTAGAGGAATTGTCTGGTCTTCCACCAAATCATGAAGTTGAGTTTTCAATAGAATGTGTACCGGGTGCTTTGCCTATTTCAAAGACACCTTATAGAATGGCCCCAATTGAGTTGTAGGAATTGAAGAAGCAACTCCAAGAGAATCTTGATAAAGGATTCATATTCCCTAGTGCATCACCTTGGGGAGAACCTATTCTTTTTGTTAAGAAGAAAGATGGATCAACGAGACTCTGCATTGATTATCGAGAACTTAACAAGATCACTATCAAGAACTAATATCCTCTCTCGTGCATTGATGATGTATTTGACCAACTACGCGGAGATCAATAAATTTCCAATATTGATCTTCATTCAGGGTATCATCAATTATGGGTCAAAAGGGAGGATATACCAAAGACGGATTTCCATACAAGGTATGGACACTATGAATTTATAGTGATGCCATTTGGTTTTACTAATGCCCCTGCTATCTTCATGGATCTGATGAATAGAGTCTTTAGAGACTATCTTGATCAGTTATTAGTAGTCTTTATAGATGATATTCTTGTCTATTCAAAGAGCAAGGAAGAACACGAAGATCATTTGAGAATTATATTGAAGACCCTGAGAAAGGAGAAGCTTTATGTCAGATTTACCGAATCTGAATTTTGGCTTCAAAAAGTTTCATTTTTGGGTCACATAATCTCAAAAAAGGGGATATCAGTTTATCCAGCAAAAATAGAGGTTATCAAAAGATGGTCGAGACCAACAACAGTAACTGAGATCCGACGTTTTCTTGGTTTGGCTAGATATTATCGACGTTCTGTGAATGATTTTTCACGACTATCTAATCCACTCACCAGGTTGACTCGAAAAAGAGTTAAGTTCGTGGGGATGGAGGAATGTGAAGAGAATTTCAAGGAGTTGAAAAGAATGTTATCCAGTGCACCTGTGCTCACACTCCCTTGTAGTGCAGAAAGGTTTTTGATCTACAATGATGCATCCAAGAAGGGATTGGGGTGTGTTTCCATGCAAAATGATATGGTGATAGCTTATGCCTTGTGACAGTTGAAAATCCATGAGCAAAATTACCCAACTCATGATTTGGAGTTAGCTGCGGTAATCTTTGCATTAAAGATTTGGAGGCATTATCTTTATGGAGAAAGGTGTGATATTTATAATGATCCTAAAAGTTTAAAGTATATTTTTACACAAAAGGAGCTGAATATGCGCCAATGAAGATGGTTGGAGCTGATTAAGGATTATGACTGCTCAATTCATTACCACCCTGGGAAAGCAAACAAGGTGGCAGATGCATTATGTCGACAAGACCATGCTAGCTTATCCATGATGAGGATCACAAAAGAACCAATTTTTATGGATTTACAAAGGATGGATCTTGGAATTATAATGAAAGGGGAAAATTGTATCTTTCTCAAATGAATGTTCATCCATCTATACATGTGAAGATTAAAGAGGCCCAGAAAGAATATGTAGAGTTAAAAAAGAAGGTGAGAAATGTTCTTGAATTCAACCTTGATTATGATGGGATAATAAAGTGCAGGAATCGAGTTTGTGTTCCTTCCATCCCCGAATTAAGGAAGGAGCAGTTGGATGAGGCTCATAGTTCTTCATTATCTATTAATCTTGGAAGCACGAAGATGTATAGGGACCTAAAACAGTAAATCTGGTGGGAGGGAATGAAAAGAGATGTTTCTGAATATGTCTCTCGATGCTTGGTTTGTCAGCAAGTTAAAGCTGAGATACAGAAGTCTAAGGGGATGTTACAACCATTACCCATACCTGAATGTAAACGGGAAAACATCACTATGGACTTTTTCATAGGGCTTCCTAAAACATTCAAAGGAAATAATTCTATCTGGGTCATAGTTGATCGTCTTACAATGTCTGGACACTTCATTTCTATTAGAGAGGATTTCTCTCTAGATCAGCTTTCCAGGATGCATGAAAAGGAAGTGGTAATATTGCATGGAGTATCACTTTCCATTATATCTGATCGGGATCTGAGATTTACCTCGAAGTTCTGGAGAAGTCTTCAGCATACTCTGGATACAGAGTTGAGTTTTAGCACTGCTTATCATCCTCAGACAGATGGTCAGTCTGAGAGGACAATTCAAACTCTAGAAGATATGTTGAGAGATTTCTCTATGGATTTCAAAGGTGGTTGGGATCAACAACTACCTTTGGTGTAATTTTCTTATAATAATAGATTTCACTCTAGTATTCAGATTGCTCCTTATGAAGCTCTCTATGGAAAGAAATGCAGGACTCCCACTTGCTGGGATGAAGTTGGGGAAAGAAATCTATTCGGACCTGATCTTGTTGATGAGATGGAAGAAAAGGTCAGATATTTTCAACAACACAAAAGAACAGCTCAGAATCGACAAAAAAGTTATGCCAACAACCGAAGAAAAGACTTAGAGTTTGAAGTGGGTGATAAAGTGTTCTTACGAATATCTCCCTGGAAGAGGGTCATGAGATTTGGAAATAAGGGAATGTTAAGCCCTAGATATATCGGTCCTTTTGAAATTCTGGATAGTGTCGGGAATGTAGCTTACCAATTGGCGCTTCCACCGAATCTCCCCCAAGTTCACGATGTGTTCTATTTATCTGTCCTGAGAATGTACAAACCTGATCCTTCACATGTTCTCAGTTCAAAAGTTGTACCGCTAGAGCAAGATCTTTCTTATGAAGAACAGCCAATAGAGATTCTAGATCGTAGCGAAAAAGTCCTACGGAACAAGACCACTCGCTTGGGGAAAGTTTTATGGAGGAACCACCAATTAGAAGAAGATGCTTGGGAGCTTGAGGATATGATGAGGGAGAGGTATCCCCATCTGTTTGTTACAAAGTAACAAATTTCGAGGGAGAAATTCATTTTAAGGGGGGTAGAATGTAACACCCGAGACATTTATGAGAAATATTTTGTTTTTATGTTATATAAATCATCAATTGAATCTTTCACTACACACAACACTAGCTTGGACTTCTTTACACACAATCGCGTCCTTCCTCGATAGCTTGTGTTGTACGCAATACCGAGTTTCACTAAACATCGATATGCTATTAAAATATTATTAAAAATAGCCATTATGAATAGTAATACCCACTTTTTGAAATTTTATAAATTTTATTTTTCAAAATGGACTTCATTTTTGGATTTGGAATAACGAAATTAGCCTAGGGTGAAATTTTTCTATTTTTCTGAAAACTTTCAATTTTTGATGAATAGTGAAAACACTGGGTTACTATTTAAAAACTGACTTTTTATTTAAATAATTATTTATTTTATTTAAATTTATTTTAGGTAAAAATTGATACATAATACCTCAATAAGTTCAATTCAATTCATTGGAGTAATTTTGTAATAATTTTAGATATATAAAAATTTTATTGAACTTTTCACAGTCTTTTACCCACCTCCTAGGAGAATTTGCAAATTTACATAAAACATAATTTGACCACTTCTGTGAGAGCAATTTTAAAAAAATCTGAGAGACACGGTTGATGTCAGTATGTAAAATGTGGTTCAATGAGATGAAAATAATTTTTGGTGAATAGTAACTTTTTACTTTTATTTACAACGATTAAAAGTAAATATGGTAATTAAGGGTAAAAATGATATTATTATTACCCTAACACATGTCATAATTCTATTGGATAAGTTTAATTCGACCAAAAACAACCATAGGAATAAAATATTACCATTTAGTCCATCTTGGATTAGATTAGGACATTTATTATTAATTTATTTAAAGAAGCATTAAAATAGTTAAAATCAAAGTTTAATAACTAAATCATTTTTAATATTAGGTTATACATAAGTAAATTCGACTAAAAATATTCAATAGAAACCTAAAAGGTTTTCCTACATAATGGTATTTTATTTGTAAATTTTAGACATTAAATAAGTTAATTTATTTATGACACAATGATGATGCAGTAATTATCTTATTAATGAAATATTGACATAATTGATGTTATAAATACCGAAATAAATGTAATTTGAGACTTTTTATGAATTAAAATAATTTTATAGGTTAATATGACTTGTTAGTATTGATTTAATTAACTGTGTTTGAACTAATGATTCTGTTATGATTTTCACAAAAATCAATTACCAAATAGTGTTAAAATTGACATAAAATATTTTTTAAAACAAATATTATATTATTAATTGTTATTTTATTCCTAAAAATCTATGGTTCTGTCAAATGAATTAGATAATGTTTTATATTTTAATAATAAACAGCTTGGGGTTCATTTTTCTTGTTATAGTAAATTTATTAACCTTATAGTGTAAGAAAACCAGAAGACACGGTAAAAGTAAAATTATTTAACTTAAAGTTAAATCTAAATGATAAAGTTAAAATGGATACATAAAAATGTTTAAATTATATTGTATGAGAGGATTTCTACCCATACCAACCTTAGATTTGAAATAAATCAATTTATAGCTATTAAAAACTGAATATGGCATTATAATAAAATAATAATTTTGTTTTTCCAAAGGTGCCCCTCTCCTCCCTTATAAAAAGGAACCTCCTCCCTCTCTTCCTCACACCTCTTTGAGCCTTCAAGCTCGGCCAACCCCAGAAATATTATCTACTACACTTCCCTAGAAATATCCTAGAGGTCCTGGTCTTCTTCAAAGACCAATTTTAGTTCCATAAAAGGAGGTCTCAATGAGGCGCTTCAAAGAAGAGGTAATGTCTGTTACCAATTCTTTCAACTTTATTTTTTCTTCCACTTCTTCTTCTTGAGTTGTTTCATTATGAAGTAATAACATCAGTATCACTCATATACTGATATGTTATTATAAGTATGAAACAACCCTATTTCACCATCTATTCATCCTACAGAAAACGAAATCACCGCACGTGCGTACGTACAGAATACCGTCTCCATGCCATGGTGTAATCTATTTTCCACCACCACCATAATTGGATGGGTATAATGGTGTAAATAATGACTATATATGATTATTGTAAAGTGATGTTGATTCTGAAATAGTATACATACACTCCAATACAATTCTCATGATCATGGGAACGATATCATCGCTCGTGCATACGTACGGAATACCGTCTCCATGATGTGATGCAACTCGTTCTACATGATCTTCATTGCATAAGGATTATATAAATGAATTGAATGAATTAATTACACTAATACCATTCTGGAAATTAGGTATCTATAACCTAAAAAGAAGAATAAGAATTTATTCGACAAAACACGCATAAGAACAAAAAGTAATAAGCACCCAAATAACAAGTAGCAATGAAATATTACTAATAAGAAGCTATGAATATGACCATATATGATATCATAACAATGAGTATGATTCTTGAATAAGTCAATAAAATTATGTAAACCATTATAAAGGAGGTTTGGGCATTTACAATGCAAATCGGGCCTAAGGTAATGGAAAATCTCACAATCTCATTTTTATCCAAGATTGTTTATACTTCAGAATTTACTCGGGAATATTTATCATCCAAATCCATGTTTCCTCAATATGTAACATTATTTCCATCCACCTACAATTTTTTAAATCCAATTATACCCTTTGATGAGTTTTTAGTAGAAGATATGAAAGGAATATTTTGTCGTTTTTCGTACGAGGTGCTTTTTGACTTTTCTGACATAAGTACGAGAAGATTGTTTTTTTAACTTATACGGCATGAATGGATTTTTAAAACATTATTTCCAAGAATCTTCCTTTACAAGTTATCAAGTTTTTTTTAATCAGATTCTTTTGGTTTAAAATTTTATGACATGTTAAGAAAGGAAAAATGTTTTTTTGAAGTAGAAAGGATATTTTCCTCAAGAATGGAGTTCAAGTGTTTTATCAAAATTATTTTCCATCTAAGATAATATAGGGTTCTGTTTCTATCACTATTATTACATTTATTTGATTATGTTGTGATGGAATTATTTTTATGAATTCCTTTATCTTATATGATTTTTTTTATGATGTGACGATGTTTAAGAATCCCATTTTTATTAAATGGGTTATGCAATGATTTATGATTTTTGTTTTTGTGGCACCCATAAGAATGGTATAATTATGAGATGGGTGGGACATATATCTCCCTCCAATTCATTGGGTAAAGATTAATATGTCATGAGATAGACATGGCTGGAATGGCAGGTTAATCTGTTTCAGTGAAATAGGACTGAAACGAGGAGTGAACTCGGTTCAGAAACAGACTTTGTCCGCTAAGATAGTCTTGGAAATGAGTCTTGACTAATAAGAAATGATTCTCTATGATTAATAGTGTATGACACAAATTTTCATGTTTTATGTTATGATAATTGGGATTACATTTCACTACTGTTATTTATCCCATGTTATGAAATTATGATCTCTTTTGCAGGTTAAGATTTCCAAAATGTTATGTTCTTATGAATATGGTGTGATTGATATTTCTTTTGTTTACCCTTACTAAGCATTTGAGCTCACCCTTTTGTATGTTTTCATTCCCCTGGTCAGGAAGAATGTTATTAAGTAGGATATGCCAAAAAGTGACTCTAGATATGATGGAATAAATGGGAGACAACGTAGAGGATTTATGAACTAATTGTTTATGTTTCCCAGTTTCTAAAGACACTATACCTATACAGTCCTTTCATGGCCTTGTTATATTTTGTAATAAGTGTAATTCAATTTTGATGTATTAATAATGTATGCAAAGTATGGGTTGTTATAGTTATAGAATTGATCTCCCTGTAGTCAACGCACAACCTCAAAGATCCCTCTTTCTTCTTAACAAAAAGGACAGGGGCTCCCCATGGAGAAACACTAGGGTGAATAAATCCCTTATTACTCAATTCCTAGAGTTGTTTATTTAGTTCAACTAATTCCACGGTGGCCATTCTATAAGGGGTCTTCGATATAGGCCTTGATCCAAGAATTAAATCATTGGAAAACTCAACTTCTTGTTATGGCGGATGTCCAGGTAAATCATACGGAAACACATCTAAATATCCTTTCACAATAGGTACATCCTCTATTTGAACATTCCTTTCCTCGCCCTCAGTCATTTCATTCTCTTCCTCCCCAATAATTGAATTTAGTTGAGCTAATGGGGGTGGATCTAAATGCGAATTAGGTGGTGACGATTCTGCTCTAAAAATAAGGTGTTCCTTATCATCATCATCAAAAATCATAACCTCCTTCTTCTTACAATAAATCATTGCATCATAGTCTGAAATCCAATCCATACCAAGGATTATATCAAACTCAATCATAGGTATGACAATGAGATCAGCGGACAAAGAACATTTATGTGCTCTAATGGGGAATGATTCACAAAACTTTTTTGCAATGATACTTCCCTTAAGAGTTTTCACTGACAATTATCTTGTTAAATCAAATTGGAAATATCTAATTTTCATAGAAAACTGGGATGATATGAAACAATGTGATGATCCAGAATCAAATAATGCATTTTATAAACTTGAGGAAACCATTAAATTACATACCACCACATCATTCGGAGCTTCAACCTCAGCAGTAGTGATAGCATAAGCTTGGCCATGATCCCTTGGCCTCTTCTGAGGAAAGTTCCCCTAACGCTTAGGACATTCATTTCCATAATGTCTCATCTCTCTACAATTATAGCATTCCACATTGACAAAAACTCTCTTTCCCTTGAAATCATGAGCTTGTTTGCCTTTTTCGCCACACTTGTAACAGACTCTCATTCCCTTCAAGAAAGTACTAGGGTGTTTCTTCCCACATTTACTGTAGGACTGATATTAAACTTTTCCCTTCTTCCCCTTATTTCTATTTCTATATTGATCAGAAGATCTCCTCTTTTCTTGATTTTCTTTAAAGTCATAAGTCTTGGAGAATTCCTTTTCTGTCTTGATAGCACACGAGACAATATCTTTGTACGACGAGAAGGTTTTTGAGACTAATGATCGATTGAGAAATGGTTTTAACCCATCAACTAAACGATCGATCTTACTTCTTGGGTTATGTATATAATCTGGAGCATGCCTTGCTAACCTTGTAAAGTTAGTCTCATACTTTGCGACATTCTCATCCTCCTTCTGCCTCAGACTCAGAAATTTCCTTTCCATATCTGCTCGATGGTCATGTGGAAAGTATTTTTCTAAGAAACTTTCCTTAAACTCCCTCCATTAGATTGTTGATACTTCTTCATCTTCCTTTTTGTTTTGAATCAGCAACCACCATTGATCGGCATCTCCAGTGAGGCAGTATACTTCCATGACAACCTTCCCCCTTTTGCTAATCCCCAAGGCATGGAATATTTTCTCTAAGGATTTTATCCATTGCTCATCTAATAATGGATTTTTAACCCAATTAAATGTTGGTGTTTGTTTCCTCATGAAGTGGTCTAACATTGATCCTCCTTGTTGCAGATCAGGGTACTCCATACGAGTAAGGTTATTATTCATAACCTGAATGAGTTGTCCCAGTATGGTGATAAGTTGATCATCACTAGTTGTATCTCCAGCTCCACAATAATTATCTTGAGCAGGAGGTCAATCCCTACATGGAGTGCGTGCATTGATACGGTTTCCATTCCTCCCACTAGGCTCCATTTCTAAATAATGGGATAAACTAGATTAGTTTATGAATCAAAATACATAATTCCATAGTTGTAAAACACTTAACATAAATTGAACTATAATCATAAAAATGTTTTCTTTGAGGAATTATATACTCATAAACCCTTCATAATGGTTTGTAAAGAAAATGACAATTATCCTAAGCATATCCCCCGGGAGTGTCGTAACCAATAGTGCAGCAAGGCCCATTGTTGTGCACCAGTTCCCGTTCGAGTCTAGCTCAAAGTGGTGTTTTCGGGTTTTACCACTAGGTACATCTGTGCCAAAGCCGTCTCTACCTGCTCATATCCAGATAGGGATGTATTTCTCGTAAAACTCACAAAATCTCTATAATACCAAAATTATAGGAAGTTCTTATATACTAATCCTCAAATTCTATCTTTGGGCTATGTGCTCTAATCAGAGTTTATCTAAATCTATCTTCCAAGGTTAGTACTAAAATGCCTCTGATACCAAATGTAATGCCCCGACCCCAGTTACCCAGAGTCGGTTCATTCTTGCGTAACATTGGCATGATCAAAAAATATCATGTCTCGAAAGACTGATTAGTTTAGTAGCCTTGGAAACACTAGATACATTCATAAGTCTTACATTACATCATAAAGTAAATCAAAACTACAAAAACATCTTGTCTTCATATCCCATGATACTATCCATGTAGGTCATTCATAATATACTTCTTCACATCATAGAAAAATTAAAAAATTGGAAGGGGTGAGCTCAGATGCCTAGTAAGGATAACAATATAGTGGAAGCTTTCATAAATAAACATTAACATTTAAGGCAATGTATAACTAAAATAAAAGCCTTTTAAACTTGAACTTCAGCATAATATAGAAAAAATAAAATTAAATAATTCCATTTACTTATTCACATGGATATTCTACTAGTCGAATAATCACATGTAATATTAATAACCACTTTCATAATGATGGAATGCAAAATGTCAGACTATCATAACCATGTAGCCAAGGCCTCGTGCCAAGACTAAATATAAGATTTTGTCAAGGCCTCGTTCCAACACACTAGTTTGTCTCATGAGACCTACCGATGCATCGAGGAGCTATTCCGTGTTCCACCCGTCACTTGTTAAGTCCAATGCATTCCTCATATGAACAATTTTAAACATATCATAAACCATAACATAATCATATCACATAAAACATCCATAAAGGAAACATAAAATTTCCACATTTCAATCACAAGATATCAGTACAAAACATTGATATAATAAAAAAATTTCAAAAACATTTTCAATACCAAAATAAAAGAAAATTAAAACATGGTATTTATTTTTCATTTAAAAAAAGTTATGGCTTGTAGAAGAAGCCGAAAATAAAATAATGGTAACGGCGGTGGAGAAGTCCTTGTTTCCGCATACGTACAACAAGAAAAACATTACTTTTTTTCTTTTATTAAAACGCTTCGTATAAAAAAATTCATTTTGAATAAACATAAAAGTCAAAGGGTTTTATACACCGTATAAATGAAATTTTTGTATAAAACAAAGTATACCTCAATGAATGGAGATTGAGACGAAGTCCCTTAAAAAGATCATTTTTAAATAAAATAGATCTATAATGTGTATTCACTATATGTACACATAAATAAAGTAGAAATACAGGATATGAAAAATAATATCATGACATAATTTTAAAGTAGGGGATTAACCCAAAGAACTAAAATTAGGTTATGAAGTTCCCTTACCTTGTGTCCGACTTGACTCGATCATTCTTTAATCTCCTGAATAATAAACTAGATTTAATTTCTACTTTCTTAAGAACCTTTTTCAATTTCATTATTCCTTTTATATCACTTATTACCATGTTATGAGCATTATGTAGTCATTTAAGTTAATAACAGTCGTTCTGTCGATCTTTGGTACTTGAGTCAAAAATAAACATCATATAATTACAAGTTGTTCATGTGGTAAAATATTCATTATATATAGAATTATATTCATGATTTATAAATCTTATATATAATATATATCAAGTATATAAATACATTTATAATATTACATAACATTTATAGGTAAGAAATGAAATACACTATTTATGGAGAAGGTAATCTGTATGTACGCATGAACGCTACTTTAATTTATATTTTGTATTTAATGACATGAAATCATAATTATATAATGGTATATTATAATTCCAGTATAATATCATATATAATATCATTTACTCCATCCATTATACATCCCACATATGGAATTAATGATTCAAATCACTTTGTGGGGGCGGTAGTCCGCACTTCCTAAAATAAAATCATTGCGTTTACCCATAATGGAAGTCATAAAGGTATGTCATAAATGAAAAATACATAAGAATAAGGAATACATAAACATAATATATATCATATATAAAAATAGTGTCATAATAATGGCCACCATTAAAGGAGTTAAAATAAGATTGAACAATCATCGTTTTGTGAGGCAGTAATTTTCCACCCACAGAAACAGTATGTTCTTTAACCATTAGAGGAAGGTGTGTGTAAGTGTAAATAAAATCCTTATCATAAAAAAGTCCTAGTATATTTAATATACTTGTGTTGTTACAAAATAAAATAAAACAAATATTTTAAGTGGTTGGAGAAGCAAAATAAAACTAAACAACATAAGAGAAGACATTACCATATAATCGGGTAACTCTTTTTTATTTGAGCAAAAGGCTTCATTGGGAAGACTTATTCCCAAAGTGAGGCTTCTAGGAGTAAGAGAGGGAAGTTGAGAAAATATTTTGGTAGAGGCTGGCTGAGCCAAATGGCTTTTATGGTGTGAATAAGGTGGTAGAGGTGGGGGCCTTTTATAAGGGGAGAGGAGGGGAACTCTTGGAAAGTCATGAAATATTACTTTATTATGAAATGATTTTTGGATTTCAAAGGTCCAACAATTATATATTTCTAGGATAAGGTGATAAGGGTTCGAAATATACTCATACAATAGGTTTTTTACAAGTTTAAGTCTTATATTTTACATTATATTTTCATTTTATTTAAATCGTTAATTAATGAGGTAATCGCTGCATCATCATCGTGTCATAAAAATTTTAATTTATTTAACGTATAAAAATTATAAAACAAATATCATGATGTAGGAAATCTTTTTTTATTTCCAATAAAATTTTTTAGTCGAAATGTTAACCTATATAACCTCGTGTAATAATTTTTTTAGTAAAACAACACATGTTTGTGACAATTTAATTTTTACTTTAAATAAAAAGTTATTAATGTCATTTTCTTACCCATGTGGCTCCATGGGGTCCCCAAGTTGACCCATGGATTGTCTTGGTCTACCATGACTCATCCAATAAGTGTAATAAAAGTGTCAACATATTTTCATATTTTTATAATATCATTTTTACCCTATATTTCACTAATAACCTTTAATCGCGATTTATAAAACTTAAAAGTTACTATTGACCAAAAAATTATTTTATTCCCATTGAACCACATTTTACTTCCTAATGGAAACCATGTATGTCGGATTTTTGAAAATCAAATCACAAGAGTGGTAATGTTTCATTTACACAAAAAATTGGTTTTTTTAACTACCACTTATTGGTTTCACTATTCATCTAAAATTGAAGTTTTTCAGAAAAATACCAAAAATTAACCCTAAGCTATAATTGATATTCTGAATTCAAAAATGGTGTCTATTTTAAAAAATTACAAACATATAAGTTGCATTAATTAATTTTGTAATTAATTCTCATTGTCAAAACAAATAGTGTGTTTTTAAGAAACTATATCAATCAAAAGATTGACAATTGTTTATGTCCAATTTCAAAGTGAAGTTAATTCTAATGACCACCATTGGATAAATGTTAAAATTATATTCTAATTATAATTTAAAACCACTCAATATAATAATTTATAACTATTAATTATTTTGATTAAAAAATTTGTTTTTAATTAAAATTTAGTAGTGTTCACTATTCATCAAAATATAAAAGTTATCCGAAAAGTTCAAAAATTTCACCCTTGTCTAAATTCGATATTCCGAATCCAAAAATGAAGTCCATTTTGAAAGATAAAATTTATAAAATTTCAAGAAGTAGGTATTACTATTCATAACGACAACTTTTATTGGTTGTGGTGTGTGTTAGAAATCGAAGTTGCATACAACACACGCTACTGTATTATTCAAAGAGAAGCATACTGTGGAAGATTGGGGTGTTACACTTATGAATTGTGGATGGAAATAATTCTAACACATACAATCCACTAGACCTTCGATCTATTATGTATTTGGAAGACATCAATAGGTAGTTCCTCAACTAATTCATATCCACCTTACACAAGACAAAAATCATAGATATATCCAAAGTCATGTATAGGGATGATGAATGAGTAGATGTATTCTTTTCATAATGGAAGGGCCTCTCATAATTTCATGAAGTCCATAATTTAGAGGAACAACTATTGGGGTTGTGATAGGAGATCACCAGAGAGGAGACAATCCCTACACATAATTCACTAAGATACCTATGTGGATTCTAAGAGTTCACATTATAAGATCTTCATTTGAATGAAACATTACAATGGACTGAGAATCATCGACACCTATTACCTATTCTAGAACTCGTGTTGAAGTCTACAAAGGAAAAAAAGACCACACTGTATAGACTCACACGCCACACATGGTGCGCCTATAGTCGCCTCTTCTGGATAGGCCTTTCCAAGCATTGTATCAGCTATAATTCAACTCTCAAGACCCCCATATAGACCAGGTTCTTAATATTACCCTCTCTAAATAAAATAATTCGGCCAAAGACATCATCAATTATCAGCTCCTATGGTACACCATTTATTCCATTGAGAAGAATATCCAGAATTTTCCCAAATCCAAAAGGCCATAAGAGTCTAGACACACTAACTATGAATACTTCTAATCACATCACTGGGTCTTTTGAAAAATAATTATAGAGTGATTAATATACAAATATTTTCTATAAGAACATGTATGTCATGGAATGATTAATTTGGTTTACATCCCAACATTGGATTCCTGTCTAGACCACCCCAATAGTAATAATGATGACCTTGGAGTAATGTAGTTAGTCCCTGGATGAGGTATAGTGAAATATAATGGATTTATGGATCGTGTGATGGTTTTAAAATCCCATGGGTTTATCTATTCCCATTTATGTTTAATAAATCCTCATATTATCTCTATGTCCTATTCAATAACACTATAAAAATAAAAACATTATACATTTCAAAATAATCAGCACCGATTGAGCTAATTAAATCAGATTGCACCACTAGTTCGAAAACCAACCTATACTCTTATCAAATTCTTGACCCCCTATTTAGAATTGGGAAAATCCTCTTGGGTTATTTTCATATGAGAATATTCCATTGTTTTGGAAGAAGAGTCTCCCTTTTTAAACACTATGAGGATGGTGGATCACTATATAATACTCAGAAATGATGAATTATATATTACCCCTTGATAACCTTTATTCGGCACCATCAATGGAAGGGAATGTTGCATTACATCCAAAAATATTTCTATGAAAGTACTTTTGAATTTATTATTAATTATATTATGACTAAACAACATTCATAACATAGAGACCAGTATGTATAATTCTCTTAAGCAACCCAATTAGGTACACCTCTATAACATACAATAATGGATAATCATTTGGCACATTCATAATAATCTAGCGCATATCCAACACCATTCAAGGCTCAGTCTCATCCTTATACTGTACAACCTCATATATCTAATCAATAATTTAATCATGTGAAAAAATCCAAGCCCCAATTCCATATCCAATTTTCCCAACTATGGTCATGGAAAATTTTAGGCTCCTTGAATGAAGAAATATACCCATTTATAATAATAATTAAGTGCTAATGTAAATCTACAATATAAAATAAAAAATCACAATCCTTGATGAACTAATTTAATAAATGTGTTTCATAGGAACCTTATCACAATGACCATGATCATTATATATTTCAAGAATTAGTGAGCTACCACTAAAGGATAACATTTATAAGAACATTATTAAGTTTATTTTCTTTATATATTTTCCTTCTCTACAGATGAAAACGGTTATACTAATAGTGGGGACATAAATCCTCAGTATGTAAAAGTGTAATTCCATGGTATGGAAATGTTTTATTTCCTAGTGAATACTAGTTTTGAGATAAATATTATCCCAACTTGGAAAGTTAACAAGATACACAAAATGATTCATCTAGGTACTCAATTTTGTGACTTGGTATAACGTACAAATTTCATAGTTTTCTCATAAGATGAAAACTATAAAACCTTATTTCGATATCCCTATCTCTATCAAAACATAGTGGTTTCCCCTTTATAGAACATGTTATTCAAATAATCCCTCAATTTTTGTGTATGTGTACTATAGAGGTATTATTATACTTCAACTCTAATTGATCCCATCAACTAGATACACAACACAACAAAATAGAAGGAAAAAAACTTCATAACAATAATGTCAAATATTTTAATGCCACCATTGATTTTACAACGACCTCGGGTAACCCTTGTAAAGATTTTAAAGGAAACTTCATCCTTCATGTAAATAGGTTAGTGGTGAAATCATATAATCAGTTGTGGGATTTAATATTCCTAAAGTAGAAGGAATAATTGAAATAACCTTGTATCCCTATACAAAATAATAAAATTCATTGATTAAAATACACAATCTTGTTGAGTACTAATAGATCAATCCCTTGGTTATCAACCCAAAATTTCACCATAAATTATGTATTTTAGGGTTTAATCAAGATCCTTAAATCCATTTTCACTCTTTCAACATCATGTTTGAATCTCATCATCAGACATAACATTAAATTGGCTAATCATATTTTTTCATCATGGACTCTATATATGATTCCCACATTGTGGATTTTACCCATTATGAAGAAGATTATATAATTACTCTATATTCTCCATATCTAAGGGATTCCTTCTTTATATCATCATTTTTTAGATGAAAATTTTGATTTAGTATTCTCCCTCATTCATTTGATTATTTTTTTTACTCCACTATCATTAAATTAACCAATGTGAATCTCGGCACTCTCGAAAATACCATGCTGGAATCTAATCAATTTAATTGTGCCACTGGAGTAGAAAAGTAATATATGGATTTCATATAGTTGTATTGTGTTATGCAGACATCGAACAATAAATAAATTACAAGGATCAACCACTAGGTTTGTTGTTTATTTTAATTGGATCTCTATTAGCTATCATGGGTTCAAAATGTCTCCAAGAACATTACACGCTTTCTATGATGTCGTGTTTGAGGCCAAATTTTATAATTCAATCAAGGAAAATATTATCTATGATGTCCAATATCAAAAATGATTGGAAAAAATTTCCCCATTCAGGAAAATGAATGGGTAGATGAGATATTACTTATACTTATAGAACATCAACCACTACAACCCAAGGATTAGTTTACCTTCCATTGGTATAGTTTTTAAAAGATGAAAATGTGTGACTTAGATCCATGTAATTCATGAATAGGTCCTCTAGTTATAGTCAAATATTGATATCACTTGATGAAAAAGAAGAAACTGAATTCAGGGTTCCTCAAGGAACATTTGTCTACCAATTGATACCATTTATTATATGTAAAGATTATTCTATCTACATGTATGTCATGCACAACATCATCAATCTTCAATTCATAAAATTGGTAGTATGTTATGTGCATGATCTAGATATCAAATTCATCCAATATTATTACCATATCAATGACCTTGAAAAAGTGTTTGGATTCCATCACTTTTTTCACCTATTGTCAAACCCCCTAAAATGCGCATTCAATGTTTCATATAATTTGTCAAAAGAATTTGGTTCCAAGTTCAATAGTATCAAAAAATTTCCATAGAACATCATACATAAAAGGAAACTGCCTCCCCCATGAAACATTTGGGAGTTGTGAGACCTATAGGGAATCATACAATACAATTTTTGATTAATTTTCAATATAGATAGAACTAGTAATTCCTTTTTGAGGATCAATAAGAGAGGTACCAATTTTAAGTTGGATTAATATTTTTAGGCCACATTTGACGACATTTATTAGTATCTTCTATATCCAAAAGTTTAAATGGAACCCTTACTAGGAATGACTATTGTATCTTATGTGACAACCCTAGAAGGGATCCTTATTTCTCTCCAATCTTATAAAGATGATGATATTTGAATTAATATATTATAATAAAATAGTATATTACTACTCGACATAGAAACAAGCTATCTCCCTTCAAGTGGAGTTTCCTCAACCCAATCTTCACAGTTTATAAATTTCATTACTTCTTGTAGTTCCATGACATACATTTGGTTTCCCATGTCGATTTTCTAAATTATATCATTCAAATACCCATTCTAACAAGGTTACTGGTGAATTGGTCATACTTCCTCATCATTTCAATATCATTTTCCCCATAAAAAGATTTCAAGGGATAAGAACTATATGATTTCCAAGCTGCACATCTATCATAAGAGGATATGCCTGTGTATATTGACATCCTAGATGAATTTAATATCTCTATTGATTAAACCTTTTTGTGTTGTAATATGCACTTAAATAAAAAATAATAGATCATTACTAAGAGAAGGGTAAATAACCACAAACATAAGAGGGTTGTATTTTAGATTGACTTCCTCACTCTCATGCATAATGTATTTCCTTACTCATTCCATTACCCAGAAGTATTCACTACCAACAATGATGAGTTTCATTTTTTTCACTACCCTTGAGTTAGAAATCGATATTGATGTATCCCAATTTATTTTGAAGAGATTCTATATGATATTAATCAAGTGATAAATGAATATTTTGTCATCAATAATTAAGAAAAAATTATTTAATGAGTGGAAAAGTGAGTGGATGTCCAAATTGCTACCCAAATCATAGTGACTTATGCTCCCCAATCGAATAATGATGTATTTGATTCTTTGAGAGTATTGGATGAATCCATTATACACCAAAACCAAGTAGACAAGTTTATTCATGTTTTAAATTCCAGAGTCAATCCCACCCATCACTTCTATTGAGGAGGTCTAACATGTAAATAAGTTATCCAATTGAACTTTTTTGTTACGAAACACAAACACCCAATCAACCAAATAACCACATGATTGTATTATTTCCCTTTTTATGAATATCTAAAATTGGAATCTACCAGTAGTTAGAGATGAGCATGAGGGAATCAATTATCATGTTTTTCAATTTACCCTCTAGAGTAACCCCAACAATGAGTGGACCCACAAATAGATTGGTTTTAATGGAATTCACCAAAATTGAATAAATTTTAGGGAGATTCACTTGCTAATATATGATGTATACCTTAGGTCACGTGGGGGAAATAATACAGGACTGATGATTTCCCACCAGATCTCATGATTAGGGAACCTCTGGTCCACTGAGGATTATGAAATCTTGGTGTTCAGTAAGAGGAGTCATTCATACTAGATTCATCCTAAAATATTATATCATAAACTAATAATTATTCAACCCACCATGAACACATGAAACATTATTATCATGGGAAATGAAATTTTGGGAACCTTCCTACTATAAAAATATTCATAGTGTTGGTACATTCTAACATCCATGAACTCTTTTAAATAGGGTGGAATATATCCATCTCAAATGAATTTGTGACCTGATCTTTGATTAATTTTTTTTAAATCACTAATCATGCATGGATTCGATATCCTTCTGATTATTCTCATACATAATAGCCCCAATTTTACGGTTGAAAAGATGAATAAGTTTTATTGTAAGTATAAAATCTATTTCAACTATATATCCCTCTATCAAATTTATGAAAATTGGAAAATATAGGGATTCCATGAAAACCTATATAATATCCTATAGAATATGGTAGGCTAGGAAAAGAATAAATTTTATAATAATCTCACCAATAAACTTTGGGATGATAAGATTATAACTAAATACTTAACTAATGAGACCATATACTCTCTCTTTTATGAATCATATATAGTTATACCTATAAAGGATTATCGTTTTTCACTCTATATTACTATTTATGATCAGTAGAAACCGAATTGGGGTGATATGTTTTTTAACTAGTTTATTCTCTCAAAAATTAGACTCTAAATAATGAATAACATGGAAATACACCAAAAACATATTGTGAAATAATTTTACACAAATGTTAACTACTCATTCCTCTATGGAATAATTTTATTATCCCTATGCATATTGATGATATGTGGAATTATGTAACTAAAACTAGATCCCAGTAAGGAAGGTCTATACACCAATTATAATATATTCTAAAATGGTGCATACTCATTGACAAACACAAATGGGGTGAATATCACACTTCTGTCGAAAGTAAGGTTCTTAAACTATTATATCTCAGTTATAAGACATTTAACTATATAAAAATTTCCAGGTTATACAGTGTTAATATCTATTAAACTATGGTCAAAACTATATGACCTTAATATATATAAACAACTCATTATAGTCATATGATTTTAAAATATAGAAGAATTTACCAGTCCATAAAAACTAAACTATAATATTCCCTATCTCTACAACATGAAATTAAACTATGTGAAGAATATCCTTACAATAATATGTGGAGAATCATGATCTATATCCTATCACATGATATAAATCTATATGTTTCCTTGAGAAATAAATTTATATGGTTCCCCCATACCACTGTTTTTAATCTACAACTCAACATTCTAGAAACATTTAGGACTTCATTCCCACTTATAATGTCATACACAGTGACTGCCAGACCTCACATCTCGAGCCTAGCCTAACCACTAACATATTTTAGGGAATTATACTTAGTTACATTTTCAATTATTAACTTCCAATATTAAAATTTAGTTTATTAGTTTTCATGATAGAATTACTCTCATATTAATTAAATATCTCTTAAATTTCCCAACATCTTAACTTTTATACTATATCCCTTACTCATCTTGGATCCTCATCATCATCTTTATATTAACATAACCCTAATGGTGATAGTTCCAAACCATGTATTCCCACCTCAAATCATGGACACATTCCTAAAATGGTCTCTTGAATCAAATGTAATAGACCATGTTTTTAACATAGTCAATAGTCAATCCTCCATCTTCAACACCACATTATTTATTGACGATAATGTGGAACTTATGTTTCAAACATGGTAATTAGTTCTTTTATAAAAATAGAACACCAAATTTTGTGTTCATGGTTTTGGATATAACGATTTAAATCTACCCCACCTTCCATTATTTAACTATTGTTTAAACACATTTTCTATTATTCCTCCATGAATTTGTACATGTTTTATAAGTAATTCAGCGTCATTGGAACATCACCATGGTATCTTCCTTTTCCCCAATCATGGGCTCCGTTACACCTAGGTTACACCTAGACACTCCATTTTTATCACACTTAGAATGTCTCTCATGGGATTAAGTGACTTTTAGGGACCATCCCCAATATATTTGAGATGAAAAATCTTCTGAACTATATTTTCAACCCCTATGTGGTCCAAAAATCCTATCCTTAGACTATGTGCAATACGTCTCAAAGGTGTATAATGTTGTGAAATTCTAACATGGACCTATTTTCACATTAGGGTTCAAATTTTTCATAGTGAATGTACATCACTATGCCACAATTCCCCACGATCTAAGAATTATGACCTTAAGATATTATCATTCCATTTTGGCCTTAATTTTATGACCTTTACCAATATTCAAAACTTTGGTAGATGTTATACCACCACAAAATTGAGTAACTATAATATTTTTTGTTGAAGTTAAACTCCATAAAAACATCCATATCCCATGATTTTTAACTATAATAGTAATATTACTAGATTCATGTATGGTGACCTAGATTTTTGTACATGACTACTACATCATTTTTAATATAAACATCATAAATGTTTTACAAATCCATGATCCAAATGATAGGTATAATGGAAAAATTATGACCATACATCAATTATGCAGAATAAAACATAAAATAGTATTTAAAATATTCTTATACTTCATTATAAATGTCACATTCTCCTTAGTATATGGAGTCACCTTAGGATATAGATCAAAGAAAGGGATAATCTAACAGCCTTGAAAGAGGATGAAATAGGACATGAATCAGTAAAATACCAGTGAGAGTAATCTACATCATCATAACATAATTATATTATCATTATATTCATCATGAGTGAATTTCTTAGATAAAACCACAGAATGTGGAAATGCATAATAATGAAAAAGCATGTCTTAGTGGGAAAATACCAAATATATTTGTGAATAAATATAGAATCATGTTCATGAATAACATATGTGATTAATCATAAAATTATCATTTTGAAAAAATATTGCATCATTTTCACACATTATACAGAATATATCATGAGATACATCAAATTAACCAATGTATTTTTGGGATATATAATTCTAGGAAAACCAATAACATCATTACATTTACATAATAATCAATTCGACATAAAATTATAAGAATCATAGTCATTATAAAAATCATGGAAAAGAATGGATTTCATAATAATTTTATAAATAATACATTAATTAATAAATATTGGGGTTCAAATATGTAAAATTGTACAACATACATGGTATAAAAATCATGAATGTTGGGTGATGGTGAAACATTATCAATAGGAGACAAGATGTGTTTTGAAAAGAAGATTTATTTTAGAAAATCTTTATATTTGACATAAAACCATGTTCAAAACATGTATGTCATTGAAAATAATATTAAATGCCAATGAAATTATATTTATGGAAAATTAAAGGACTCCCATACTGAAATTCATGAAAGAGTTATAACCCAATGAAGTAAAGTTGGGTTAAGGAATCCCATTAACTTATTTCTAAATGTGTTCTCCGCTTGCACTTAAAATCCTAGAAAATCATAATAGATTCATTAATTACTAAATAAATAACCTATTCTACCTTTATTTTGTTTTATTACAATTATATTAATTTTTCTATGTCCATTTCAATGAGTTATAGAGTTCAATTTCATCATTTCTTAAGTGTTGGTTTTCGTAGTTTTCATGACTGGTTCAATTGTATACAAGTATAGAAATTCATGTAAAATGGGAATGATAATCATGAATTGAAGTTATATTTCATCAAAGAAGATATAGAGTTTAAAATGGTATTATATACTATTTTAATAATATTAATATGATTCATTAGATAAAATGTTAATGAAGAATGTTTAGATTATTTTTTCAGATTTTACGACCATATCGAAATTGTTTAATTTTATTTAATAATAATTAAATAAATTAGTTACATAACATTTAAATACTTAATATATATATTCAAATATCTTTTAACCATAATAATGGTTTTATGACCAGCCTTGAAGGTGGTAATATAAAACTAAAAATCATCATCCCCAAAGGTGGTGAATTGACACATCATGAATGATGATTTCATTTTTTATATAATAGGAGTGGAGAAGATTTTTAATGATGGATATTCCATTAAAATAATAATGTTATTGTATGTAGACACCCTAAGCTTGACGTACATGGAAATTACATTAATTTTGCGGAATACTTAGTACATTACAAAAACACACACACAAGGACCATAATAGTTTAGTGTCTTTGGAAACTCGGAATATAATCTTCTAATCGTGGTGAAAGATCTTCAACATCTCCCATAAAGATCTTCCCTTTTTTTTCTTACCTAAAACCTGTCTTCATATACTGGGGAAAAGAAAAACTTAAAAGGATGAGCTCAAATTCCCAGTAAGGGTAAACAAAAGAAATATCCATCGCATCATATTCATAAGAACATAACATTTTGGAAATCTTAACCTGCAAAACAGATCATAATATCATAACATGGGATAAATCATAGCAGTGAAATTTAATCCCAATAATCATAACTTAAAAATGAAACTTTTTTTCATACACACATAATCATAGAGAATCATTTCTTATTAGTCAAGACTCATTTCTAAGACTATCTTAGTGGACAAATTCCATTTTTGAACCGGGTTCACTCCTCATTTCCATCCTGTTTCACTAAACCGGTTTAACCTGCCGTTCCAGACATGTCTATCTCATGAGATATAAAATCTTTACCCAATTAATTGGAGGGAGATATAGGTCCCACCCATCTCATAATGATACCATTCTTATGTGTGCCACAAAATCATAAACCATACTTCATAGCATAACCCTTGTAATAAAAATGGGAATCTTAAACATCGTGACATCATAAAACAATTCATATAAGATAAAGGAATTGATAAAAATAATTCCATCACAGCATAATAAAATCAATGTAATAATAGGGATAGAAACAAAACCCTTTATTATCTTATATGGAAAATAATTTTGATAAAATACTTGAACTCCATTCTTGAAGAAAATATCCTTTCTACTTTAAAAACACATTTCCTTTATTAAAATGTCATAAAATTCTAAACTAAAAGAAGTTTATTAAAAATAAACATGAAAACTTGTAAAGGAACCTTCTTGGAAATAATTTTTTAAAAATCCATTCATGCCGTATAAGTTAAAAAAAACATTCTTCTCGTACTTTTTTTGGAAAAGTCAAAAAGTACCTCGTACGAAAAACGACAAAAGATTCCGTTCATATATTTTACTAAAAGCTCACCTAAGGGTAAAATTGGATTTAAAATATTTTATGTGGATGTAAATAATATTATATATTGAGGAAACATGTATGTGGATGATAAAATACACCCCAGTAAATTTCAATGTATAAACAATCTCAGATAAAAATGAGATTGTGATATTTCCCTTACCTTAGGTATGATTTTCTTCGTAAGTGTCCGAACCTCCTGTATAATGATTTAAATAATGTCATTTAATTATTCCAGAATCATAATCATTGTTATGATATCATATATGGTTCACTTATGACTTTATTTTACCCGTTCTTTTGTAAATTCCATGTTAAAGAGCATTTTGGGTAAAATCGTTTCATTTGTCGTCCGTGCTTTGACTTGTAATTATTCATATGATTACTTAGAGCATGATTACATAATTCCAGAATATAAAACATGATTTGTATAATATATATTCAGAATATACATATATATAATAGATCAGTAAATGGAAAGAAATACACCGTTCATGGAGACGGTAGGCCGTACGTACGCATGAACGTTGTTTTCGTTTCCTTATTGAGTTGAATAGAATTAACTAGATGACATAAATATATATAAACTTAAATCTAGTATCATTATTATGTCATATATTTCATTATTAATTATTATATATACTTTATAATCATTCATGAATGGTTAACATGGAGAATGAATCTGATCACGTTGTGGAGACGGTAGTCCGTACGTACGCACGAGCGATGATATCGTTCTCATGATCGTGGAATTGTAGTGGAGTGTATGAATACTATTTAAGAATTAATACCACTTCACAAAAATCATATATAGTTGTTTATTTTCACCATTATACCCATCCATGTAAGGTGGTGGTGGAAAATAGATTACACCACGGCGTGGAGACGGTATTCCGTACGTACGCACGCGCGGTGATTTCGTTTTCCGTAGGATGGAGAGTTGGTGAAATAGGGTTGTTTCATACTTATAATAACATATCAGTATATTATTGATACTAATGTTATTACTTCAGAATGAAACAAACTAAGAAGAAGAAGTGGAAGAAGAAATAAAGTTGAAAGAATAGGTAACGGACATTACCTCTTCTTTGAAGTGCCTCTTTGAGATCTCCTTTTAAGGCACTAAAATTGGTCTTTGAGGAATACCAGAACCTCTAGGATGTTTCTATGGAAGTGGAGAAGAGAATTTGGTAGGGGTTGGCCGAGCTTGAAGGTTCAATGTGGTGTGAGGAAGAGAGGGAGGAGATGCCCTTTTATAAGGGAGGAGAGGGGGACCTTTGGAATAAGAAAAAATATTATTTTATTATAAAGTCAAATTCAATTTTTAATAGTAAAAAATTGATATATTTCGAAGATAAGGTGGGGATGGGTCGAAATCCTCTCATCCAATAGAATTTAGAAAAGTTTAGGTTCCTATTTTAACCTTATCATTTAGATTTAACATTAAGTTAAATAATTTTACTTTCACCGTGTCTTCTTGTGTTCTTATACTATAAGGTTAACAAACTTACTATAATCAGCCACACGAACCCCAAGTTGTTTATTATTAATATATATAACCTTATCTAAGTCATTTCTCCGAACCTTAGTTTTTTATGAATAAAATAACAATTAATAATATAATATTTTTTTTAAAAACTATTTTATGTCAATTTTGACACTATTTAGTAAATGATTTTTGTGAAAATCATACCAGAATGATTAGTTCGAAAAACGTTAATTAAATCACTACTAACATGTCCTATTAACCTATAAAATTAGTTTAATTCATAAAAAGTCTCAAATTATATTTATTTGGGTATTTATAACATCAATTATGTCAATATTTTATTAATAAGATAATTACTGCATCATATTTGTGTCATAAATAAATTAACTTATTTAAAGTCTAAAAATTACAAATAAAATATCATTATATAGGAAATATTTTTAGATTTCTAATTAATATTTATAGTCTAATTTATCTTAGGTATAACCCTATATTAAAAATGATATACTTATTAAACTTTGATTTTAACTATTTTAACCCTTCTTTAAATAAATTAATAATAAATGTCCTAATCTAATCCAAGTGGGCCTAAATGGTCATAATTTGTTCCTAAGGTTGTTTTTGGTCGAATTAAACTTATCCAATAGAATTAGGACATGTTTTAGGGTAATAATAATATCATTTTTACCTGTAATTACCCTATTTACTTTTAACCATAGTAAAAAAAAGTAAAACGTTACTATTCACAAAAAATTATTTTCATCTCATTGAATCACATTTTACATACTGAAATCAACTGGGTCTCTCGGATTTTTGAAATTGCACTCACAAAAGCGGTAAAATTAAGATTTATGAAAAATTCATTTTTCTTAACTACCACTTAGTGGTTTCACTATTCATCAAAAAATGAATGTTTCCAGAAAAATACCAAAAATTAGGCCTAAGATATATTTGATATTATGAACTCAGAAATGATGTCTATTTTACCAAATTTAAAACACATCCATTGCATTAATTAATTTAAAAATTAATTTCCGTCGTCAAAACAAATAGCGTGTTCTTAAGAGATAATAACTATCAAAAGATTGACACTTGTTTATGTTTGGTTTAAATGTGAAATTACATCCAATGAACAACATTGTATTAAATTGTAAAAATATATTCTAAATATACTTTAAAACCACTCAAATTAATAATTTATCACTATTAATTATTTCGATTAAAAGGGATGTTTTTAATTAAAATTTAGTAATTTTTACTATTCATCAGAAAATGAAAGTTATCCGAAAAGTACCAAAATTTCACCCTATGCTAACTTCGATATTCCGAATCCAAAAATGAAGTCCATTTTGAAAAATAAAATTTAAAAAATTTGAAAAAGTGGTTATTACTATTCATAATGGTTAGTTTTAATAATATTTTAATAGCATATCGTTGTTTAGTGAAACTCGATATTGCGTACTACACACGCTATCGAGGAAGGTCGCGATTGCGTGTAATGCAAGGAAAGTCAAGGATGTGTGTTTTGAAAGCTCCTTTTGTTGTAGCATACAACACAAGACATTAATAAAATTAAAAAGAATATTTTTCATAAAATCTCAGGGTGTTACATTCTACCCCCTTAAAATAAATTTCGCCCTCGAAATTCGTCGGGGTTATAAATGGTTTACTAATCGAAAGTTTCTTTAATAGAAACCCATATAGTAAAAAGGAATACCAAAACCAATCTTTAAAAACAAAATTATGAAATGTAACTGTTACCCAAATAAACTAATCATTGGGTTTCCACATAGGTGAAAATATGGATATGGAAGAGAAATCTAACCATCATGTTCTGATGGAGAGTGGTAGAGAACATGGCTATGGAAAATCCAGCAATCACAAAGCCATAAATTTGTGACGATCTAAGGTACCATCTGATTCATCAGATATAAGAGCACTAGGACAACATTTTTGGTTTTCAAGATCATTTCCCTAATGTTGAAGAATTTGAATTAGAATAAATAATTACTTTATTTGGGTACAATCTCACTGTTGTTCGTGCCTTGAACAATTTACACTTCACATCTTAAAGAAATGAAGTTGAATTTGTTATTCGTGAAGTGTTAGAAGATCATGTGATAGAATTACGGGTCATTCCATCTGTCTCAAAAAAAAGGTTAGCAAAAGTTATTAAATATACATAAGTCGATCTATAGGGAGATTAATCATATATGGTTCCTAAAATGGACTTATACTTATTATATCATAATAAAACTAGTTTCTACTAAACAGGGACTTCCTGTAGCCCAGTGGTAGGTGATAAAGGCTACTCACACTTCGGTTGTGGGTTCGATTCCCATAGCCTTGTCTGATGCGATGGGTTTTCGCCCATCCTGCAGGTTTTCTTTTTTCTAAAACTAAATTACTATAACATCCCATAAATAATATTGAAAAAACTTCTATCCTTAAACAATACTAACTTATTTCCAACATAATCCATCCCAATCTTTAGGCTTATCCAAAATACTTCGGTCCAAGATCATAGTGTAAAGAAAATGATTATTTGAAATGTCACATAAAAATGACGTGAATTCCGTCCTTTATCTCCCATATATCATAAGATATATCTTGTTGGTCAAATTACAAACATGTGAATACCTTAATCATGTAAACCCATTGAACCTTAGTGAAAACATGAATTCAGTTAAAAGTTAACACATTCCACAAACCAAAATCCTCAAAATTATTTATACTCAAACCATGACATCACTTAGTGCTTATATCAATCATGAGATCATGAATACAATCCAACATCTCATTATCTTCTTATCCCTTCATTATGCGCATATCATCTGCTTACCAAAAATATCTCAATCACTTTCCATGGTTACCAGTACCATAATATTATTGAAAAACACAATAGACCAATACATAAATATTCCAATATTCCACGATACTATATACAACATTATTTTGGAATCCCATTACATAAACACTTAATCATTCCACCACATCATTGTCATATTCAACATCTCCAATAGTGATCGCATGTGACTTCCCTTTGTCCTTTGCCTTAATTGGTTGCTCATGTCGATCATCATTAACCCTTGGATAAGGGCATTGATTAGCATAATGCCCCATTTCATTGAACTTGAAGCATTGAAGTGTTGTTGTTGCGTTCTCTGCAGTCTTTTCTTTATTCACACCATTAGAAACTCTTTTTCAATTTCTTCGACACTCAGCTGCTCGATGACCTTCTTTTCCACACTTAAAACAGTTTCTAGTCCCTTTAAGACAATCTCCACCATGCTTCTTTCCACACTTTGAGCATAAGGAAACATTCATCTTCTTTTCACCATTATTCTGAGATTTCTCCTTGAACTCCATCTTTCGTTTCTTGTCAAAAAAATGAGATGAATATGTAACACCAACATCCATTTCTACCTTAATAGCATAGCGCACAATTTCTTCATAGCTACTGAAGTCTCTTATAGCTAATGCCCTTCGAAGATTTGGTTTTAATCCACTGAAGAATCGATCAACTTTACTTTCAGGTTGGATGATAAAGCCAGATGCATACCTTGCAAGCCTTGTAAAATTCGATTCGTATACACCAACAGATTTATCATCCTTTTGATTTAGTTCAAGAAACTCCTTCTCCATCTTTGTTCGAAGAATACGAGGGAAGTACTTATTGAAAAATAAGTTCTTGAACTCATCCCATTCCATGGACTCAATTTCATCTCTTGGCCTCGTATTCTTGATAAGATTCCACCATTGATCAGCTTCACCTTCCAAACGATATACTGCTAAGATGAATTTATCATGTTCAGAACATTGAAGAACTGAAAATATCTTTTCAGTGGTACTGATCCATTGTTCAGAAACAAGTGGATTAGAAGACCCACTGAAAGAAGGTGGACGTTACCTCATGAAGGACTCAATAGAATATTGTTCCCTTCTCTGCTCATTTGGAAGTCCAGAATGATTCATAGCTTGTGTAAGTATAGCAATAAGATTTTTCACTCCATATCCCATAACATTTGTTTGTTCAGGAGGAAAATCATTGCATTGTCCATTGCATTGATCAACACGGTTCCTTCGGGTTCCATCCATCATCTAAAACTCAAAAAGAATAGCGTGAGAGGGAAAAATCATGCTAGGGAAAACAATATAATAAAGGGGGAGTACCTTTAATATCTAACATCTTAGGTTACCGTAATTCTTGTACTATAACCTATACTTATACTTAACCTTAGGGACATCCCTATACATACCTTAGAAATATCTCTAGGGATCTCACCAAAGTTCTCGCATCCTAGTTCCCAAAGGTTGACTAAACCTTTTATCTGATACCAACTGTAAAGACCCTAAGCTTGAAGTACATGGACATTACATTACTTTTGAGGAATACTTAGTACATTACAAAAACAACACACACAAGGACCGTAATAGTTTAGTGTCTTTGGAAACTCGGAATATAATCTTCTAATCGTGGTGAAAGATCTTCAACATCTCCCATAAAGATCTTCCCTATTTTTTCTTACCTAAAACTTTTATTTATATCCTGGGTAAAAGAAAACATAAATGGGTGAGCTCAAATTCTCAGTAAGGGTAAACAAAAGAAATATCAATCACATCATATTCATAAGAACATAACATTTTGGAAATCTTAACCTACAAAACAGATCATAATATCATAACATGGGATAAATCATAGTAGTGAAATGTAATCCCAATAATAATAACTTAAAACATGAAACTTTGTGTCATACACACATAATCATAGAGAATCATTTCTTATTAGTCAATACTCATTTCCAAGACTATCTTAGTGGACAAAGTCCATTTCTGAACCGAGTTCACTCCTCATTTCAGTCCTGTTTCACTGAACCGGTTTAACCTTCCGTTCCATCCATGTCTATCTCATGAGATATAAAATCTTTACCCAATGCATTGGAGGGAGATATAGGTCCCACCTGTCTCATAATGATACCATTCTTATTTGTGCCACAAAATCATAAACCATACATCATAGCATAACCCATGTAATAAAAATGGGAATCTTAAACATCGTGACATCATAAAAAAATTCATATAAGATAAAGGAATTCATAAAAATAATTCCATCACAACATAATAAAATCAATGTAATAATAGGGATAGAAACATAACCTTTTATTATCTTATGTGGAAAATAATTTTGATAAAACACTTGAACTCCATTCTTGAGGAAAATATCCTTTCTACTTCAAAAACCATTTTCCTTTCTTAACATGTCATAAAATTCTAAACTAAAAGAATTTGATTAAACATAATCTTGAAAACTTGTAAAGGAACCTTCTTGGAAATAATGTTTTAAAAATACATTCATACCGTATAAGTTAAAAAAGCATTCTTCTCCTACTTTTGTCGGAAAAGTCAAAAAGTACCTCGTACGAAAAATGACAAAATATTCCTTTCATATATTTTACTAAAAACTCACTAAAGGGTAAAATTGGATTTAAACAATTTTAGGTGGATGGAAATAATATTACATATTGAGGACACATGGATGTGGATGATAAAATACACCCCAGTAAATTTCAAAGTATAAACAATATCAGATAAAAATGAGATTGTGATATTTTCCTTACCTTAGGTCCAATTTTCTTCATAAGTGTCCGAATCTCCTGTATAATTATTTAAATAATGTCATTGACTTATTGCAGAATCATAATCATTGTTATGATATCATATATGGTTCACTTATGACTTTATTTTACCCCTTCTTTTGTAAATTCCTTGTTAAAGAGCGTTTTGGGTAAAATCGTTTCATATGTCGTCCGTGTTTTGACTTGTAATTATTCATTTGATTACTTAGATCATGATTACTTAATTCCAGAATATAAAACATGATTTATATAATATATATTCAGAATATACATATATATAATAGATCAGTAAATGGAAATAAATACACCGTTCATGGAGACGGTAGGCCGTACGTACGCATGAACACTGTTTTCGTTTCCTTATTGAGTTGAATGGAATTATGTAGATGACATACATATATATAAACATAAATCCAGTATCATTATTATGTCATATATTTCATTATTACTTATTATATATACTTTATAATCATTCATGAATGGTTAACGTGGAGAATGAATCTCATCACGTCGTGGAGACGGTAGTCCGTATGTACGCACGAGCGATGATATCGTTTTCGGGATCATGGAATTGTATTGGAGTGTATGAATAATACTTCAGAATTAATACCACTTTACAATAATCATATATAGTTGTTTATTTACACAATTATACCCATCCATGTAAGGTGGTGGTGGAAAATAGATTACACTACGGCGTGGAGACGGTATTCCGTACGTACGCACGCGCGGTGATTTCATTTTCCATAGGATTGATAGATAGTGAAATAGGGTTGTTTCATACATATAATAACATATCAGTATATGAGTGAAACTTATTTTATTACTTCAAAATGAAACAACATAATAAGAAGAAGTGGAAGAAGAAATAAAGTTTAAAGAATCGGTAACGGACATTACCTCTTCTTTGAAGCGCCTCTTTGAGATCTCCTTTTAGGGAACTAAAATTGGTCTTTGAGGAAGACCAAAACCTCTAGGATGTTTCTATGGAAGTGGAGAAAAGAGTTTGGCAGGGTGTGGCCGAGCTTGAAGGCTAAACATGGTGTCAGGAAGAGAGGGAGGAGGTGCCCTTTTATAAGGTAGGAGAGGGTCACCTTTGGAATAAGTAAAAATATTATTTTATTATAAAGTCAAATTCGGTTTTTAATAGTTCAAAATTGATATATTTCGAATCTAATGTGTGGATGGGTCGAACTCCTCTCATAAAATTGAATTTATACAAGTTTATGTTCCTATTTTAACCTTATCATTTAGATTTAACATTAAGTTAAATAATTTTACTTTTACCGTGTCTTCTTGTGTTCTTATACTATAAGGTTAATAAACTTACTATAATTAGCCAACCAAACCCCAAGTTGTTTATTATTAATATATATAACCTTAACTAAGTCATTTGGCCAAACCATAGATTTTTAGGAATAAAATAACAATTAATAATATAATATTTGTTTTAAAGACTATTTTATGTCAATTTTGACACCATTTAGTAATTAATTTTTGTGAAAATCATAATAGAATGATTAGTTCTAAAAAAGATAATTAAATCAATACTAACATGTCATATTAACCTATAAAATTACTGTAATTCATAAAAAGTCTCAAATTATATTTATTTGGGTATTTATAACATCAATTATGTCAATATTTCATTAATAAGATAATTACTGCATTACCTTTGTGTCAAAAATAAATTAACATATTTAAAGTCTAAAAATTACAAATAAAATATAATTATGTAGGAAATCATTTTAGATTTCTAATGAATATTTATAGTCGAATTTATCTTATGAATAACCCTATATTAAAAATGATATACTTATTAAACATTGATTTTAACTATTTTAACCCCTCTTTAAATAAATTAATAATAAATGTCCTAATCTAATCCAAGTGGGCCTAAATGGTCATATTTTATTCCTAAGGTTGTTTTTGGTCTAATTAAACTTATCCAATAGAATTAGGACATGTGTTAGGGTAATAATAAAATCATTTTTACCCATAATTACCCATTTTACTTTTAACCGTGGTAAAAAAAAGTAAAAAGTTACTATTCACCAGAACTTATTTTCATCTCATTGAATCAAATTTAACTTACTGACATCAACCATGTCTCTGGGATTTTTGAAATTCCACTCACAGAAACGGTAAAATTAAGTTGTATGAAAAATTCATTTTTCTTAACTACCACTTAGTGGTTTCACTATTCATCAAAAAATGAAAGTTTCTAGAAAAATACCACAAATTAGGCCTAAGCTATTTTTGATATTATGAACTAAAAAATGATGTCTATTTTACCAAATTCAAAACATATCAGTTGCATTAATTAATTTAAAAATTAATTCCCGTCGTCAAAACAAATAGTGTGTTCTTAAGAGATAACAACTATCAAAAGATTGACACTTGTTTATGTCTGGTTTAAATGTGAAATTACATCCAATGAACAACATTGTATTAAATTGTAAAAATATATTCTAAATATACTTTAAAACCACTCAAATTAATAATTTATCACTATTAATTATTTCAATTAAAAAGGTTGTTTTTAATTAAAATTTAGTAATTTTCACTATTCATCAGAAAATGAAAGTTATCCGAAAAGTACCAAAATTTCACCCTAAGCTAATTTCAATATTTTGAATCCAAAAATGAAGTCCATTTTGAAAAATAAAATTTACAAAATTTCAAAAAGTGGTTATTACTATTCATACCGGCTAGTTTTAATAATATTTTAATAGAATATCGTTTTTTAGTGAAACTCGATATTGCATACTACACACGCTATCGAGAAAGGTCGTGATTGCGTGTAATGCAAGGCAAGTCAAGGATACGCGTTGTGCAAGATCCTTTTGGTGTAGCGTACAACACAAGACATTAATGAAATTAAAAAGAATATTTTTTATAAAATCTCAGGGTGTTACACTATAAATGCGTAATAATGTATTTATCATGATAATTTAGATATGGTTGGTACAAATAAGGTATAAGAAATAATGAATTTTAAAAAGAAAAGATGATTTTACATCTTGAATATCATCAACTTGAAAACATCCTTAAGTCACATGGGTTTTGTCTTTTGTTGAGATCGGTAGCTCTTCGATGCAAGTATGTGGCTTGGGAATTTAATTTTGTAGAACATATAGAATATACAAATATTTTTATGTGTGAGGTGAAGATTTGGTGAGGGGTGTTATTATAGGGGATGATAGGGGTTTGTTATTGTTATTTTATTTATTTGTTTATTATTTTGGATCAAGAATATAAATACTATTGATTCATATAAATGAATATAGTAAATGGATTAGTATATTTAAATCTAATGAGTTATTAAATAATAAAAAAATCATCCATTACTCAAAATTTCATATATTGAAAAAACCTATAAATTACTGTATTTCACTATTTATAAAAAATCAAGTATTTTAAAAAAACCCCAAAATTAATCCTTACAATTTTTTAATGTGTTGATTTTAAAAATTGAATATTATTTATGAAAATAGTTTTAAAAATATGAGAAATTTAGTTTATAATTAAAATCATAACTTATTTACAAAATACATATTTTAATGTTGTAATTGATTTTATAACCCTTTTGAAAAATTAATTAATCTCTCAAAAAATTATCTTATAACAACAAGACGAAAGAATAATAATTTATTAATAAATTTTATTAAAATAAAATTTCTTTTAAATCGTTATATTAATTATAGTATTGTAAATAAACAATTAAAATTTCCAAAAATACAAACAGATAATTTATTATTTTTGAATAATTTATTCACTTATAACATAATAAAATAATATCATCTTTTCATTTTAGATACCTATATTTTATCTATAGTTACATAGATGATGTTACTATATAAACGAATAGATTAATATTCCTAATGGTCATATTATAATTCCAATTGTTAGGTTACTATTACACTTGTATATGTTCTCTAATTTCTATAAATACCACTAATTTAATTATTAATTTATGAGAATAATGATTTTATTAGGTTCTTTTTGTGATACATGTTATTATTTCATAATTATTAAAATGGAAAAGTAAATTGTTAAAATTTTGGTTCATTAAATTTTTCCCCCTTTTGAAATTTCATCATATAAATTTCCTTTTACATACGAAATTGTAAGTAGGAGATGGTGTTTCTCATTCCATACTTCCTCTGGTTCCCATGTCACTTCTTCATATTAATGTTTTTCCCATACTACCTTGACTAAGTGACTGATATTTTTACTTAGAAAATTTTCTATCCTATCTAAAATATTCACCTGATACTCTTCATAATAGAGATCATTTCCAGTTATACCACCTTTGAATTTAGTACATGTTAGGTATCTAGTATGTATTTCATTGGGAGGGATATTTGGAATACTTCATGTAATTGAGATATGGATGGAGTTAGTTCAAGATGATAGGATACGACTCTTATGTGATCAAAGAAATCAAAGGGTCAAATGTACCTTGGTCCATTATTCACTTTCTTTCCACAATGTAACACCCCAAGCTTCTACGGTACGCTTCTCTTTGAATAATTTGATAGCGTGTGTTGTACGCAACACCGAGTTCTAACACACCATAACCAATCACACTAGCCATTATTAATAGTAATACCAAATTTTTTAAATTTTATAAATTCAATCTCTCACAATGGACTTCATTTTTGGATTCAGAATATCGAAATTAGCATAGGGTGAAATTTTGGTACTTTTCGGATAACTTTCATATTTTGATGAACAGTGAAAATTACTAAATTTTAATTAAAAACAACATTTTTAATCAAAATAATTAATATTGATAAATTATGAATTTGAGTAGTTTTAAAGTATATTTAGAATTTTTTTTTACCATTTAATTCAATGTTTTCCATTGGACATAATTTCACAATTAAACCAGACATAAACAAGTGCCAATCTTTTGATAGTTATTATCTCTTAAAAACACGCTTTTTTGTTTTAACAACGGGAATTGATTTTAAATTACATTCTGCCACTTCTATGTTTTAAATTAGGAAAAATGGATTCCATATTTGGAATCAGGATGTTCAAATTGTTTAAATAGGTAACTTTTGTTTTTAGACATTTTGAATAATTACTTCGGTAAATATTTTATTTACCATGGTTAAAGGGTAAATCCAGTAAACAAGGGTTAAACAATAATATTATAATAATACTAAATTACCCTAAAACATGTATTAACCCTATTGGTTGATACATGGTCTACCATTAGCATCTTTGGGTCGATTTTGGGACCCCATGGATCCACTTGTAAGTGATAGGGACACTTTATTTTAATTAAGTTAAAATGAATTCAAAAATGACACAAGCATATATCTTTTAGAAAAACAATTGTTACATAGGGTTATATATGTTGTATTTTAGACTATAAATATTAAATATAAAGATAAAAATATTTTCTACATAATGATATTTTATTTATAATTTTTAGACATTAAATAATTTAATTTATCTATGACACAATGGTGATTCAGTAATTACCATAATAGTGGAAAATTAGAATAATTGATATTATAAATACCCAAATAAATATAATTTGAGAATTTTATTGAATTAAACTAATTTAATAAGATAATATGACAGATTAGGATTGATTTAATTAACTTTTTTCGAAGTAATCATTCTGTATTGTGTTTCACAAAAATCAACTATTGAACAGTGTCAAAATTGACATAAAAGTGTTTTTAAACAAATATTATATTATTAATTGATATTAAATTCCTAAAAATCTAAGGTTCGGCCAAGAGACTTATATCATGATATGTGTATCATTAATGAACCACTTGGGGGTCTCTTGGATGTATATGGTATGTTTATTAACCATATAATATTAAAATACAAAGAGACATTGTAAAAGTGAAACTAATTAACTAAGAGTTAATACTTAAAGATAAGGTTAATATAATGACCCAAAACTGTCTAAATTCTATTGGTTGAATGGTTTTCGACCTATCCCCACCTTAATCTTTGAATAATAAACTTTTTAGCCATTGGAAACCGAATATGAATTTATTATAAATTAATATTTCTAGCATTTCCAAAGGTGCCCCTCACCCCTCTTATAAAAGGGCACTCCTACTTCTCATTTCTTCACACCTTCAAAGCCTTTTCGTTCGGCCAAAACCTGCCCAAATACTCTCTCAACTTCCCTCAATACAACCTAGAGGCCTTATTTTGATCAGAAATCCAACATAAGGAGCCCTTTTGATCAAATCAAAAGGAAGAACCCGAAGAAGAGGTAATGTTTTCACCACCCCTTTTCAAGTTCCTTTCTTCTTCCACTTCTTCTTCCTTTGTTATTACCATTCTAAAATAATAACTCCAGTATCATATATATACTGTGATGTTATTATAAATATGGTACAACCATATTCAGTATTCTATCCACCCTTTGAATAACATGTCACCATACGTGTGTACGTACGGCTTACCGTCTCCACGTCGTGGTGTAATTGTTATTCAATATATTATTATTTTGGATGGGTATAATTATGATGTGTAACTCATGAAAATAATAAATATAAAATGATAATTTTTCTGTATATATGATATACCATCCAATTATATATTATTTTAATATCAAAAGAATGATATTGTCGCTCGTGCGTACGTACGGACTACCGTCTCCACGAACGCGATGAGATTCATTCTCTATCGTATACACTCAAGTATAATATTCATTTGATGATTTAAAAATAATTTTTAAGGACTTGATATCATTCTGGATATGAATAAGATACATCCTATCCATGACAACCATGGCTTACGTAACAAAACATATAAAATAAAACGAGTAAGTTAACACATGAAACGACGATAATTCTAAGATATTATTAACAAAGCAATGTTAAAAGATCATATATGATATCATATTAATGAATATGATTATTGAATAATTTAATAACAATTATTTCACCATTATACAGGAGGTTAACCTACCGTCGACCATGGAAAACATACAAAGTAAGGGGTTTCTTATCTAACTTTTAATTCAGTGGGAATTCCATTGTTCACCACTTATTTATTGCATGTGGTGTGTGTATTTCCCATGATTGTATTCATTGTGTAATATACATTATTTTATGGGTATTTACATCATCAATTTAATATCCTTCTTTCATGGGTGTATTTTTTGTATGTTACCTAATCGATAAGGGAATTCGAAATTTCAATTTCCACTCATTCGGCTTTACGCATACTTCATTGACTATTTTACTCCAAGATTATGTGTGGAATAACTATTCATTTGATTATGTCATAATTTCCACTACCCTTTCTGTGGATATACTTTTTGTACAAATAATCACTCCATTGATAAATTCTGAAGTCATCGGTATGAACTTGATAAGAGTAATTTTTACTCAATCTCGATTTGTTGAGATAAACATCCAATTCATTGGTGTCGTTTTTACTAGAATATGTGTTAATGTCCCTTGATTATTTTACACTGAATATCCAATCATATTTAGTGTATTTATATTTTTCACACATAATTATGTCATTGATTTATCCTTAACCTAACGGTACGACCTTTATGAGAGATTTCATCTCAATTTACATTCCATTGAGACTTCTTTGTTGTTATACACCAAATCACTTTTATGTGGTGTATATAATTTACTTTGACATAGTATATCATGAATCTTATTATTCTCATGATATTAAAAAGTTTTTATTACCTCAATTATTTGTATTCAAGTGTCTCTTTTTTGGTTAGAAACTCTAACTAAAATACCATTTTTAAATGTTTTAAAGACTTATTCTTCTAAATCTTGATCATTAATGTCCATGTTTTAAAAATGATTTTAAGGATTTGTTTACATGGACATTAATGTTTTAAAATTAAACCTCCTTTTAAATGTTTCAAAGTGGTATGGGACACTTTGATTCAAAAAGCTATTTTTAAACGGCTTCTTCACAAATAGTGTGACTTTTAAATGTTTTCAAGAAAAGGGGGATATTTATCTCAAATAGTTTTGATGGTTATTTTCATCTATGTCAATATCATTCATTATTATCGATTGAGTTACAATACAATATTACATATTGTATTGAATGAGTTATGTTTGACTATGGATGTGATATTTTTATACCATTCATGGTTTGTGGTTAAAGTATTGACATTTCGTATGCTAGTTTTAATACGAATGTTTATGTTATGTTTAAACATGTTCATATGAGGAATTCATTGGACTTAATAAGTGATGGGTGGAGCCCTCTATAGCTCCTCGATGCATCGGTAGGTCTCATGAGACAAACTAGTGTCTTGGCACAAGGCCTTGGCAAAATCTTATTTGTAGTCTTGGCACGAGGCCTTGGCTATGTGGTTATGATAGTCTGGCATTATGCATTCTATCATTATGAAAGTGGTTATTGATATTTCATGTGATCATTTGACTAGTAGAATATCCATGTGAGTAAGTAAATGGCATTATTTTATTTTATTTTTTCCATTTTATGCTGAAGTTAGAGTTTAAAAGGATTTCGTTTTAGTTATAAACTGCCTTAAGTGTTTATGCTTATCTATCAAAGCTTCTGCTATAATGTTATCCTTACTGAGCATCTGAGTTCACCCCTTTCAATGTTTTATTTTTCCCAGGATTATGAAGAAGTAATTTATGAATGACCTGCAGGGATAGTATGAGGGGATATGAATACAAGATGTTGTAGTTTTTTTACCTTATGATGTAATGTAAGACTTATGAATATATCTAGTGTTTCCAAGACTACTAAACTAATCATTCTTTCGATACTTGATCCTTTGTGATCATGCCAATGTTATGTAATTATGCACCAACTCTGGGTAACTGGGGTCAGGGCGTTACAGTTGGTATCAGAGGAAGTTTAGTACAAACCTTGGAAGATATATTTAGATAAACTTTGGTTAAAGCACGTAGACCTAAGATGAACTTTGAGGATTAGTATAGAAGTACTTCCTAGAATTTTGGTATTATAGAGATTTTGTTAGTTTTCCGAGAAATACATCCCTGTCTAGATACGAGCAGGTAGAGGTGGCTCTAGCACAAATGTACCTAGGGGTAAAACCTGAAAACACCGCTTTGAGCTAGACTCGAACGGGAACTGGTGCACGACAATGGGCCTTGCTGCACTCTTGGTTACGACACTCCCGGGGGAAATGCATAGGATAATTTACATTTTCTTTACAAACCGATTTGAAGTATTATATATATAAGATGAGAGTAAATGACGTTGGTTAATCCTAATGTGTTTCAAATTGAGAATATGGTGACATGTTAATCTCTAAATGATTTTATTACTACTATTACTCACACAATGATTTCTGGTTTTAGTCAATGGCTAGATTCCATGGAAGTCATAGTGACTTTGGTAATGATGTACAAGGTGGGAACAGTGGTGGAAATGAGAAAAAAAATGGAATGTTTATAGGCGTAAAAGATATCGTCTTTATACCAAATCATTTTTCTAAAAATATGATCAACAACATATATATTAACCAACTCCCAGACGCAACAAGTAAGAGAAAAGTGATGAATGATAAGATCTCTAGCAATGGAGACCATGGAGAAAAGAACCCTCAATTTCCATCATGCAGGAAATGTGGAAGGAGACACCCATGAAAGTGTCTCAATGGGACAATGAAATGCTTTACGTGCAGGAAGGAAGGACATAATGTGAAGAATTGCTGAATAAAAATGAAGAGTACTATGGAAGAAGATAAAAATGGTCCCAAGAATCCATTTACAGTCATTTGCCGTAAATGTAGGGGACCTGGACATTACCCGAGTGAATGTCCTATTCTACAGGATATATTCTTCATCAGAGAAGAATCTATGGGGAAATAAATTGTTTGATAAATGTTTAAAAATTATTAGTGATCCTTGTTGAAAGGTTTACTTTGGAATAATTTTCTCTTGTATTTGCAACCCTAACGTTTTCCATGTGAGAATGATATTTATGGAAGAATTATCTTTTCTCTTGTGGATATAGTTATAAATAACCATTTGGTTTTATATGATCATTGGGTTTGAGGAAATTACAAATTATTATAATTTGGGATGAAAATGAAAGGTATGAGATTACATTTGTGGTTAAATTATGATATGGTTAATTTGAGGAATTTATCTCATTTTGGTAATGTTATAAAATATTGTTTTTGAAAAATGAAAACACGTAGACCGTGTGACAACCCGTCGCGTCGGACAAAGCTGTGGGAATCGAACCCCCAACCAAAGTGCGATTGGGATTTATCGCCTACCACTGGACTACGTGAAGTCCCTAGTTAGTGTGACTATTATTTTTAGTTAAATGATTTTATTGATCAATAATAATTTGATTTGGGATCTTATGTATTATCAAATGAATCCCCTTAGTATAGGAAAATGATTTGGTGATTAAGTGATAAATGTTATTTTTGGAATTTGTTCACTTTGTTGAGAACACTATATGCCAAAGGAAAATAGAGTAGTATGGGATTTCATTTGAGGAGTAATGGTGGATTTTTATCTATGTTTTTATTGTGGATTTATAATGATTTGGGTTATTTATGGAAATGATTAGATTAATTACTTTTAATAATGTGACTTTAAGAGTAATTAATGTCATTTGGAGATACAATTTAACGTGGAAGACTACATTCATAATAAGTTTTGTTTTTCAATATTAGTTTTTATTATATTAAAGGATTTTAAGGAAAATTGATAATTGAATGGTATTTATTTAACTTTGGGGTATTGTTGGTTTAATTTTGAAAATTAAGATTAGTGTTTATTTCTCTCAAGGAATATCCTTTTGGGGGATCATTAGATCTTGTACTAACCATTTTGGTTTTGATTAATCTCTAAAGACAATGTAAATATATAGTTCATCCTGCATGGATCATGTGATTCTAAAGAAGTTTATTCTAGCTCTTCTAGTTTGACCAAGTCTTCTTGAATACTCATCGTTTAAAAAAAATGAGTTAGTGGTGGAAATTTATTAAAGAATGAAACTCTACATAAAATGTAAGTATATATCTTTATATTCTTAATCAATATCATAAATGAATGTAACTTAAAACGAAAAATTTTTGTCTGTTTACTTTCCTACTAGGAGACTAATGGTCGTTTGTCCCAACACAAGTTTGTGGCTTTCTTATTGTTAACTTTCTCCTGATCATGATTTCTATCCCTCTCCATTAGAACTTGACACTTAGTTTATCATCCATATCCATGTTTTCCTACATGGAATCCGCGTATGGGTTATCTTGGTTGACCTTTATACCTCTCTTTCTTTCTTTTAAAGTGATAGTTTTATTGACTCTTTTTCTGATGTGGGACTTTCCATTATATTCCCAAGAACAACTTTAAAAATTGTGAGGACGCAATTTATTGAAGGAGGGGAGAATGTAACACCCCAAGCTTCTATGGTACGCTTCTCTTTGAATAATGTGATAGCGTGTATTGTTCGCAACACCGAGTTCTAACACACCATAACCAATCACACTAGCCATTATGAATAGTAATACATACTTTTTGAAATTTTATAAATTATATCTCTCAAAATGGACTTCTTTTTTGATTCAGAATATCTAAATTATCCTTGGGTGAAATTTTGGTACTTTTCGGATAACTTTCATATTTTGATGAATAGTGAAAATTACTAAATTTTAATTAAAAACAACTTTTTTAATCAAAATGATTAATATTGATAATATATGAATTTGAGTAGTTTTAAAGTATATTTATAATATATTTATTACCATTTAATTCAATGTTTGTCATTGTAAATAATTTCACAATTAAACCAGACATAAACAAGTGCCAATCTTTTGATAGTTATTATCTCTTAAAAACACGCATTTTGTTTTAACAATGGGAATTAATTTTAAATTAATTTCTACCACTTCTGTGTTTTGAATTTGGAAAAATGGATTCCATATTTATAATCAGGATGTTCAAATTGTGTAAATAGGTAACTTTTATTTTTAGACATTTTGGATAATTACTTCGGTAAATATTTTATTTACCATGGTTAAAGGGTAAATCCGGTAAACAAGGGTTACAAAATAATATTATAATAATACTAAATTACCCTAAAACGTGTCTTAACCCTATTTTTTGATACATGGTCGACCATGGTCATCTTTTGGTCGATTTTGGGACCCCATGGATCCACTTGTAAGTGATAGGGACACTTTATTTTAATTAAGTTAAAATGAATACAAAAATGACACAAGCATATATCGTTTAGAAAAACAATTGTTACATAGGGTTATATATGTTGTATTTTAGACTATAAATATTAAATATAAATATAAAACTATTTCCTACATAATTATATTTTATTTATAATTTTTAGACATTAAATAATTTAATTTATTTATGACACAATGGTGATGCAGTAATTACCATAATAGTGAAAAATTAGAATAATTGATATTATGATTACCCAAATAAATATAATTTGAAACTTTTATTGAATTAAACTAATTTTATAAGTTAATATGACATATTAGGATTGATTTTAGTAAATTGTTTCGAAGTAATCATTATGTTATGTGTTTCAAAAAAATCAACTGTTGAATAGTGTCAAAATTGACATAAAAGAGTTTTTAAAACAAATATTATATTATTAATTGATATTAAATTCCTAAAAATATAATGGTCGGCCAAGAGACTTATAACATGATAGTTGTATCTTTAATGAACCACTTTGGGGTCTCTTGGAAGTATATGTTATGTTTATTAACCATATAATATGAAAATACAAAGAGACATTGTAAAAGTGAAACCAATTAACTAAGAGTTAATACTTAAAGATAGGGTTAATATAATGACCCAAACCTGTATAAATTCTATTGGTTGAATGGTTTTCTACCTATCCCCACCTTAAACTTTTAATAATAAACTTTGGAGCCATTATAAACAGAATATGAATTTATTATAAATTAATATTTCTAGCTTTTCCAAAGGTTCCCCTCACCCCTCTTATAAAAGGGCACTCTTCCTTCTCATTTCTTCACACCTTCAAAGCCTTTTGGTTCGGCCAGAACCCACCCAAATACTCTCTCAGCTTCCCTAACTACAACCTAGAGGAATTAGTTTGATCATAAAGCCATCCTAAGGAGCCCTTTTGATCAAATCAAAAGGAAGAACCCGAAGAAGAGGTAATGTTTTCACCACCCCTTTTCAAGTTCCATTATTCTTCCACTTCTTCTTCCTTTCTTATTACCATTCTAAAATAATAAATCCAGTATCATATATATATTGTGATGTTATTATAAATATGTTACAACCATATTCAGTATTCTATCCACCCTTTTAATAACATGTCACCATACATGTGTACGTACGGCTTACCGTCTCCACATCGTGGTGTAATTGTTATTCAATATATTATTATTTTGGATGGGTATAATAATGATGTGTAACTCATAAAAATAATAAATATAAAATGATAATGATTCCGTATATATGATATACCATCCAATTATATATTATTTTAATATCAAAAGAATGATATTGTCGCTCGTGCGTACGTACGGACTACCGTCTCCACGAACGCGATGATATTAATTCTCTATCGTATCCACTCAAGTATAATTATCATTTGATGGTTTAAAAATAATTCTTAAGGACTTGATATAATTCTGGATATGAATAAGATACAACCTATCCATGACAACCACAGCTTACGTAATAAAACATATAAAAGAAAATGAGTAAGTTAACACCTGAAACGACGATAATTCTAAGATATTATTAACAAAGCAATGTTAAAAGATCATATATGATATCATATTAATGTATATGATTATTGAATAATTTAATAACAATTATTTCACCATTATAAAGGAGTTTAACTTACCGTCGACCACGGAAAAAGTACATAGTAAGGGGTTTCTTATCTACCTTCTAATTCAGTGAGAAATTCCATTGTTCACCACTTATTTATTGCATGTGGTGTGTGTATTGCCCATGATTGTATTCATTGTGTAATATACATTATTTTATGCGTATTTACATCATCAATTTAATATCCTTCTTTCATGGGTGTACGTTTTTTATGTTACCTAATCGATAAAGGAATTCGAAATTTCAATTTCCACTCATTCGGCTTTAGGCATACTTCATTGATTTTTTTACTCCAAGATTATGTGTGGAATCACTATTAACATGATTATGTCATAATTTCCACTACCCTTTCTGTGGATATACTTTTTATACACATAATAACTCCATTGATAAATTCTTAAGTCATCGGTATGAACTTGATAAGAGTAATTTTTACTCAATCTCGATTTGTTGAGATAAACATCCAATTCATTGGTGTCGTTTTTACTAGAATATGTGTGAATATCCCTTGATTGTTTTAAACTGAATATCCAATAATATTTAGTGTATTTATATTTTTCACACATAATTATGTCATTGATTTATCCTTAACCTAACGATACGGCCTTTATGAGAGATTTCATATCAATTTACATTCCATTGAGACTTCATTGTTGTTATACACAAAATCACTTTTATGTGGTGTATATAATTTACTTTGACATACTATATCATGAATCCCTTTATTCTCAAGATATTACAATGTTTTTATTACCTCAATTATTTTTATTCAAGTGTCTCTCTGTTGGTTAGAAACTCTAACTAAAATACCATTTTTAAATGTTTTAAAGACTTATTCTTCTAAATCTTGCTCATTAATGTCCATGTTTTAAAAATGCTTTTAAGGATTTGTTTATATGAACATTAATGTTTTAAAATTAAAACTCATTTTAAATGTTTCAAATTGGTATGGGACACTTTGATTAAAAAAGCTATTTTAAACGGCTTCTTGACAAATAGTGTGACTTTTAAATGTTTTCAAGAAAAGGGGGATATTTATCTCAAATAGTTTTGATGGTTATTTTCATCTATGTCAATATCATTCATTATTATCGATTGAGGTACAATAAAATCTTCCATATTTTATTGAATGAGTTATGATTGACTGTGGATGTTCTATTTTTATACCATTCATGGATTGTGGTTAAATTATTGACATTTCGTATGCTAGTTTTAATACGAATGTTTATGTTTTGTTTAAACATGTTTATATGAGGAATGCATTGGTCTTAATAAGTGACGGGTTGATCCCTCTATAACTCCCCGATGCATCGGTAGGTCTCATGAGACAAACTAGTGTCTTGGCACAAGGCCTTGGCAAAATCTTATTTGTAGTCTTGGCACGAGGCCTTGGCTATGTGGTTATGATAGTCTGGCATTATGCATTCCATCATTATGAAAGTGGTTATTGATATTGCATGTGATCATTAGACTAGTAGAATAACCATGTGAGTAAGTAAATGGCATTATTTTATTTTATCTTTTCCATTTTATGCTGAAGTTCGAGTTTAAAAGGCTTTTGTTTTAGTTATAAACTGCCTTAAGTGTTTATGCTTATCTATGAAAGCTTCTGCTATAATGTTATACTTACTGAGCATTTGAGCTCACCCCTTTCAATGTTTTATTTTTCCCAGGATTATGAAGAAGTAATTTATGAATGACCTGTAGGGATAGTATGAGGGGATATGAAGACAAGATGTTGTTATAGTTTTTTTTACCTTATGATGTAATGTAAGACTTATGAATATATCTAGTGTTTCCAAGACTACTAAACTAATCGGTCTTTTGAGACTTGATCCTTTGTGATGATTCCAATGTTATGTAATAATGCACCGACTCTGGGTAACTGGGGTCGGGGCGTTACACAAAACATATGACTATCTTACATGGTAATATTCTAAGGAAAACACGGTCTCTAACCATAACATCCAAACCCATTCAACGGTTTTTGAATTTCTCTTTTGATGACTCTGAGAAGATTTGAATTGTTTTTGTATAGATTGATCCTTCTCCATAATTGCTTTCCCAATTTCAGGTCTATGTATATTTCATTCACAAACTTCATCCTCATGTGTTAGAGTTTTAAATCACATCCCATATCGTGCTTCATATGGATACATTTAAATAGTTGAGTAGGTGTTATTGTTGTATGGGAAATAAATAAATGGGTTATGTTGATCCCATCCAGCTTTTAATTCCATTGAGGAACCTCCTGTAACATCCTCGGTAGTGTTAATATTCCTTTCAGATTGGTGATCTTTTTAGGGGTGATAGGCCGAGCTGAAATTTAATTCTGGACTCAAAGCATGTTGAATAATTCTCCAAAATTTAGATGTGAACATTTGAAAATGATCAGATATGATCGAAAAAGGAACCTCATTAATCCTCACAAACTCATTCACATATATATTGGTATATTTTTAATATATAAATCATCTTGAATGTTAATTAAGTGGGAAGAAATGGTGAGAATTTCCACCACAACCCATATCCCATTGTTTTCTATGTATGTCTTCAAGAGACTGGTGATGACGTACATGGTGATATTATCCCATTTAAATGTGGGTATAGGTGATGGTTTCATCATCCCTTTATACTATTTTCACTATAATTTAACATTATAATCTACTAAACATCATGAGATATACTTCACAATATCATTCTTCATATTGTCTACCCAGGAAGTTCTCCTGAACATCACTATACATCTTTATACTTATTGGGTGGATAGACAATGATGATATTTGTACATTGACAGTTGATCCTTATTCATCTCATGTGATAAAGGAACACAAGGACATCTTCCAAATAAGATTAAATCTTACCATATATTTGGAACTCTAATACCTTCCCTTCCTTTACTACTTTCTCATTCTATTGAAGCCCTCGATCCTCTCTTTTTTCATCTTCGATTTCCTCTCAGATATATAGTGGAAAATAATTTTATAATGGTAAGATGAATTCAATGTTATAATTTTTTCCATGTCCATTATTTTCATATCCATGATGATAGGGTCTTTCTTATTTCACATCATGGATAAGCTAGTATCATCTTTTTCAGATAAGAGAATCAGCTACCATGTTCGCCTTCCCAGATGGTAATGATTAGAGAAATAATAGTGCTTGATTAGATATGATCATATTCTTTAAATCATATTGATTTAATTATGTTTTAAATGTACATAAAAATTTTTGATCAGTATATATGTCACATTCCTCACAATAGAGGTAGTTTATCCAGATTTTCAAGGAAAACATCACCGATTCGAGCTCCAAATCATGCACTGGGAGATTCTTATAAGGTATCCTCATCTTCTGTGAGGTCTAGGTTATCACTTTATCATTATTCATGATTACACAACCCATTGCATTATTTAATCATCACTATATATCACCAAACATTCTCTTCTTGTTGGTAGTGTGTGTATATGAACAATAATTAGCCTCATATTGATCTCTATAAAACAATCCCCACATTCTATAATCTACAAATACTTCAACCCTTTCCCAGTCAAAATAGGTTGCAGGATAGAAAATCCTGATAAAATTCTCAAAAAAAATCAATCATACCCTGATATTCCCAGAAAACTACATATTTCTTTATCACTAGTATATCTACTCCATTCCTTAACAACCATTTTTTTTGTATTAAAAAAATCCCTTAGTTTTGATCACGTGCCCTATAAATGTGATGTGCCTCATCCAAAAGTCACACTTACTAAACAAGGTGTACAATTTCCCCATTCTTAATGTCACCATTAAAATCATTAGATATTCGTCATTTTCTTCCTTTACCTTGGAGTGGATAATACTATCATTGAAAATTACTACCAAAAATATTCATGGTTGTCTCTAATAACACTATTCCTCAAATCAATAAATATTATAGGGCAATTAGTTTGTCCTATGGGAATCACTAGGAACACATATTGCCCCTACATTTTATGGAAATTAGTATTTGAGATATATTTTTATTCATATACTACTTATGAAATCTAGAATAAGGATCCACCTTTGAGAAGTATTGAGTTCCCCATATATGAATGAACAAGTCATCAATCTATTGAATCTGATACTTGTTCTTTAAGTGATTTTATTGAGCTCTCGGTAATATATACACATTCAAATTGATCCAACATTATTCTTGAAATGTAGCACCACCTCACCATATGGTGATTCACTAGGATGTATGAACCATTTATCTAGGTCCCCTTTCAAATACTTCTTTAACTCCCTCAATTTAATAACGGGCATCCTGTAGAGAATTGTTGAAACAGTAGTAGCTCTATGTATATGTTATACTAAGAACTCTACCTCCCGATTTTCAGGAAGTCTAGGTATCTATTCGGAAAATACATCACTATATTCACTCACAATGGTTATTTTCTCTTGTTTTATACCTACCTTTAAAACAACCATTTGATTGATTCATAAGGAATCACCACCCACATCTTTGAGGGATTTCCAAATGTGATAAAAAATTATTGAATTTTTAGAGGATCATTAGATAGCTGAAAATATGAATAGTTATATCTTTTACCAAGAAATAGATGTCTGATATGTATGAAGAGAGACAATCCATGCCTTGTATATCATTTAATTAAACCAAGAGGGTTATTACATGATTCATTGTAGAAATGTACCTATATAATCAAATGGGATAAGAGTTCAATACTTGGGTTTGAATGAGCTCACCAATAGGTGTGTTTAATAATATACCTAATTCAATGTATCAGATATTCAGTTCAATAGTTCTAGAAAACTTGTAGGATAAAACAGAATTCATAGAACCAGAATCAAATTATAATTTTTCCATTATTGAGTAAATAAGAAGTGTACCATATACACCATTATTTTATTTATCCACTTTATCTACAGTAATGGAATAATCATTCCCTTTATCCTTTAGTTTTGGTGGGTGGTGGTTCGGATTACCCTCAAGCACTTGAGGTTTATTGCACTAGATTGTATAATTACCTTTCTCCCTATGATTGATACCTTGAACCATAGTTGGTTCTGTCCTTTACTCCATTACATTGGACATATTTTTCATGTCTCTTCAGAATTCATGATCAGGTGGGCCTTATCTCTCTCACATGATGCATTTATAGGTCCCATTGAGGTAGTTACCATCATGTTTTCACCAACCATTTTTACATGTGGTTGGATGAGATTTATTTACACCTTTTTCAATATACCCTCTAGCTTGAGACATCATCATTTTTTCTTATCTCAATAGTCATGTGAGAATTTTCCAAACTCTGTCTCCACTTTGAGAGCATGTTGAACCAATTCTTCATAATTGTCAATGTCTTATATTGCTATAGCCTCTCCAATGTGTGTTATTAATCCACTAATTAGTATACCTATTTTATTTATCATTTATGATAGAAATTCTCTCAAGGTATATCAAGCATGCCTTATGAAATTTTATTTGTAATCCATGATAGATTAATGTTCATTTTTCTTAAACTCTATAAATTTTTTCTTTATCTTTATATGAAGAGTTTGAGGAAAATACATGTTTTGAAACATTTTTTTAATGTTTTCACACTCTATCCAATATATTTATTCATTTTTATCAGTGTTCATTATAAATACCCACCATTGATCAGATTCTCGATCTAAAAAACAAACGGATAGAGTCACCTTCTCCTTCATAGAAAATTGGAACATAGAAAAGATCTTATCCATTGATTTAACTCACTATTACATAACATGTGAATCAGAAGATCCACTATATTTTAGTGGTTATTAATAAATATAGGACTCAATGGATATTTTCTCCTCATTGGGTGATAGTTTATGTTTCATATGGTTTATGTTATTATTCATAGCCTGAGAAAAATAGGTAATCATTTCTAGGATGTTTTGATGTCCAATTCCTATGGCACTAGTGATATCATTTGGGACAACATTTCATTGTCCTTAACTTGGATTATGTCTTAGTTTCTCCTGGTCCCCACTATTTTTTGAAATATAAAAGGTTTTAGTATAATTTAGTTTAGTAATTAAAAAATAAATAGTCTATTTTTTGCCAAAATTAACTCTAATGGAATATTATATGGGATCCCAATATTTATAATTTTTATAAGAGAACACATCATGTATGTTTACATATATAATTAATACCATAATGGTTTTCAATAACATTATTTAATTATATTTTCCTAATTAACTAAACCTTACTATGATACAAACTATAGTGAACTTACATATTCATGACTATTATGACACCTTTATGATAAAAAATATAAAATCATTACAAATGAATGATCCAAAGATTTAGTATATTTGAAAAAATATGACCATACATCCCCTATGAATAATAAAGCATAAAATTATATTTATAATTTTCTTCATTATCAATTTAATGATCTCATTCTCATTAGTATGCATTGTCACATGATGATATATATCAAAGAATGGGGTCGGTTAAAATCACAATAAGAGGATGAATAAGCACATGAATCAGTAAAATATGGGTGAGAATACTCATAATTATCAAAATGTAAGAATAATATCATAACCATATTCATGATATAAAGTATTAGATTAAATAATGGAATGTGGCAATGCATAAAAATCAAACATCATGTCGTAGGGGTCATATACCACACATAGTTGTGAACAATGATAGAATCATGTTTAAACATAACATATGTGCATAATAATAACCTAATAATTATGAAAAAATATTGAATCATATTCAAATATAATAAAAATTATTTCAAGATAGGCATCATATTACCAAATTCATTGGTGGACTATATAATTATGGGCCCACTCATCGCATCATAACATTTACATAATCATTCATTTCAGATAGGACTTAAAACAATAATTTTCATAAAATAAACCATAGAATATAATGGGTTGCATAATAATTTAATAAATCATACTTTAATGAAAAAATTGGTGCTCCAAAATGCAAATATGAAGAAACAAATACAAGGTATAAGAATCCTCAATCTTGAGTGAAGAATAAACAATCTCAAGTGGAGTCAGGAAGTATTTTGGAAATAATATTTCTTTTTGAAAATTATTATAACAGACATAAAACCATGATGGAAACATGTATATCATTGAATGTAAGAGGGATAAAAAAGAGATTTTATTTAAGGAAAATTAACGGAATATTCACATTGAAAACTAGAATGAATGTGCCATAACCTAATGAAATAGAGTTGGCTAAGGGAATCTCTTTACCTTATGTCTTTATGTGTTATTCACTATTACATCATATCATATATAATAAAATAAAATTCATTAATTACTAAATTTATAACCTATTTTAATTTTATTCAATTTATACAAATTTTATTATCTTTGTTAGAGGTCATTTTGATGAGTTATGGAGTTCAATTTCAACGTTCTGTGAGTGTTGTTTTCGTGGTTTGTATATACCAGTATGTATGTTCATTTAAATTGAGAATAATTCTCTATAATTGAAATTATATGTTATTAATGAACTTATAATAGTTTAAATATATTATATATAATTTTTTATATATGATGATGATTCAATAAATAAAACGTTAATAAAAGAAGTTTCGTTTATTTTATCAATATTTTTGACCATCACAAACTAGTTTCATTTTATTTAATTATATGTCAATAAATGTAACACCCCAAGAATTCATAGTATGTTATCTATTTAGATACATTTAATAGCTTATATTACACTCAACACTGACTTGGCTTTTCTTATATACAATATTGAGTTTCTACGAAACAATACATTAGTATTATAATTATTTAAATGATATTTTTATTTATCAATTAAATATGGAAATATTAATAGCAACATAAAAAGTTTTAATGTTATATTTTATTTTATCACATAAATAAATTTATTTATATTGAAACATATATGTTTTGTTAAAATATTTATATATTTAGAAAAGCTATTTTCTTAAAAGAACTACTTTTAATGTCATTTTGTGGACAATAATAAAATTAATTTTATACACTCATAAAAAATTAATTTGGTAAAATGGACTTCATTTTTGAATTCGGAATATCAAAATTATCCTTGGACGAATATTTGGTATTTTTCTAAAAATATTCAATTTTTTTATGAATAGTGAAAGATACTGCATAGTACAAAAAACTGACTTTTTCATTTAAATAATTATTTTAAATTAAAAATTTATCATAAAGTAAAAAATAGATACATTTTACATATACTAGTACAATTTAAGTCATTGGAGTCATTTTATAATAACATTATACATATAAAATTTTATTGAATCGTTTTAACGTCTTTTTACCCAACTTCTTGGAACATTTACCCACCTTCTAGGCACATTTGAAAATATGCAAAAAATGTAATTTTACTGATTATGTGAATTTAATTTTAAAAATTAAAGAAACATGGTTGACATCCGTAAGTAAAATCTGGTTAAATAGGATGAAATTATTTTGGTGAATAGTAACTTTTGAATTTTATTTACCAAGAATAAAAGTAAATAAGGTAAATAAAGAAAAAATAATATTAAAATTACCCCAAAATGTGTCCTAATTCTACTGGTTAAGTTTATATCGAACAAAATCAACCATAGGAAAAACAACAAGATCGTTTTGATCAATTTGGGTAAGATTATGACATTTCTTATATTTTATTTAATGAAGAGTTAAAAGTGTTAAATTCAACATTTAATAACTAAACCATTTTTAATATAGGGTTATAGATAAGATAAATTAAACTATAAACATTCATTAGGAATATAAAAATGCTTCCTACATCATTGTGTTTAATTTATAATTTTAATAAATTAATAAGTTAAATTTATTTATGAAACAATGATGATGTAGTAATTTCCTTATTAATGAATGATTAAAATAATTGATGTTATAAATATTAAAATAAATATAAATTGAATCTTTTGATTCCATACACAAATTTTCTATATGAATTTGATATTTTCAGGTTGATTAAATGTATTTCTTTTATGCAATATAGTTTTTATGACTTTCACAAAAAAACAAATACTAAATATTGTTAAAATATACCTAAATGAGTTTTTAAAACAAATACAATATTATTAAAAGATATAATATTCCTAGAAATATAAGATTCCTCCAAAGATATTATATAAGGATATATATTTCATTAATGAACCACTTTATGTTCTCTTGGAATTTTATAGTAACTATATTAACCATGTAATATAAAAATAAAAGAAGACATGGTAACAGTTAAACTATTTAACTAAGAGTTAAATCCAAACGATAAGGTTAATATGGTGATGTAAACATGTATAAAACCTATTTTTTGAGATAATTTAAACTGATCCCAACTTTAGACTCAAAAAAATCATTTGGATGTATTAGAAAACGAAAAGTATTTTATAATAAATTAATATTTTATGATTTTCCTAAAGTGCCCCTCACCTCTCTAATAAAAGGGTACTTCACCTTTTCTTAAATTCACACCTCCAAATCCATTTGTATCGACCAAAAACTTCTAAAATCTCATCCCAACTACCCTCCATTAATTATATAGGCCTTAGTTGGATCATAAATCTATACTAAGGAGCCCTTTTGTTCAAATAAAATGGAAAAATCTAATGAAAAGGTAATTATTTCATCACATCATTCAAATTTCTTTTCTTATTCCACTTTCTTTTTCTTTGTTGTTTCCATACCAAAATAATAAATAGAGTAACTTATATTTAATTATATGTTATTAAAAATATTATACAACCACATTCATAATTCTATCTATCATGTGAATGAAAAATTCCCCATACGTTTATACGTATGGCTTACCGTCTCCACATCGTGGTGTAGTTTGTTATTCAACACTTCATTATTTGGATGTGTATAATAATGAGTATAATTGACTTAAATAACAAATATTCTATGTTTATTATTATATATATATATATAATATACTATTCAATTATATACTATTTCACCATCAATAGAATTATATCATCGCTTGTGCATATGTACAACTTATCATATACATGACACGATGAGATTCATTTCCACGTTCAACATTCAACGATGATTATAAAATTATATATCATTAATAAGTATGTTATATATAACATAATAATTCTACTTTAACTATATAGATATAGATATATTTATTTTCATATATCTCATTCACTTGCATCCGTTCAATACGATATGAAAACAACAACAACATTTATGCGTATGTACGACCTACCATCTCCATAAACAGTGTTTTCCAGTTCATATATCTTTATATTATATATATTTATATTATAAATATATATGATACATAAATAATGTTTTATATTTTTCAAGAAATTAAGTCATGATATATGTAATATGACCAAGAATAACAAGTTAAAACACGTACAATAAAGAAAGCAATTATTACACAAAATATTATTTTAACCTAGAAATTATTATTAAATGGGTTGTATAAAGCCATAAATGAATCAATTATGATATGAGAAATATGAATATGGTTCTAGTATAATTTAATAACATTCTATAGTCATAATACATGAGGTTAAACATATCCTCGATTAAAGGAATGTACCAAGTAAGGGTTAATTCCTCAATTTCATTACTATCTGAGATTGTTTATGTGTAAGTATTTACTGGGAAATTTTATCATCCATTTCCATGTTATATCAAACAAATTTCAAATTTTATATTTTTATGTTTTATGGAATGTACTCTTTAACTATATCATCATTTTAAATGTTTTAATGATTTATTTTTATAATTCTATTTTATTAATGTCTATGTTTTCAAAATGATTTTAAGGATTTATTTATATGGACTTGAATACTTTAAAATGTTAATTTCTTTAAAAAGTTTCAAAGTGGTATGGGACACCTCTATTGTAAAATCTTTTTTAAATTACATCCTTTATAAATTGTGTGATTTTTAAATGATTTCATGAAAAATGGATATTTCACTCAAAGGGTTTTACTGATCATTTTCAACAATGACATAATATTTTATTAAATATTATACTTGATTGAGGTTTACTTATTATAATAAAATATTCCATATTTTATTGAATGAGTTATGATATGTTTTAATGTTGATGTACTATTTTTATACCATTCACTGTCTAAGATTAAGGTATTAATACTATGTATGATAGTTTTAATTCAAATGATTATGTTATGTTTCACCCTTTTCATATGAGGAATGCATTAGACATAGTATGTGATGAGAAGGGCCCACTATAGACCCTCTATGTGCTGGTTTGTCTCATGAGACAAACTAGTGTCTTGCACCAGGCCTTGACAAAATTTATATTTTTAGTCTTAGCACAAGGCCTTGACTATGTGGTAATGATGTCCAACATTATGAATTCCCTCGTTTTGAAATTAGTTATTACATGTGATTATTCGACTTGTATTATATCCATGTAAACGTTTATATGGTAATTTTTTACTTATTTCTATCATATTATGTTCATGTTTTATGTTTAAAAGGATGTTGTTTTTATTATACATCATACCTTTAAATTTTATAGCTTCTGCTTAATTATTTACTCGTACTGAGCATCTAAGATCACCCTTTTATTATGTTTTATTTTCACAGGTTTCCAATATGGGTACTATGATTAATATGCAGGGTTAAGATAAGGTAATAATGGCATTCTAAAAGGATTATTTTTGTTATGATGTATGTCATAAATTGTAATGTAACATTCATGTATGTAATATATTTTCCAAGATGGATAAACTGATAGGTCCTTTGGGATTTGATTCCTTGTAATCATGCCATTGTATTAAAATAACGCACCAACTCTAGGATTCTTGGGTTTGGCCATTATAGTTGGTATCAAAGAAAATTTAGCAACAACCATGGAAATATATTTAGATAAACACTGATTACGAAACGTTTCCCTATGATATACTTTGAGGATTTCTATAGAAAAAATCCAAAAAAATGGTAATGTAAATATTAAATGTGTTTTCTAAGAAAAACATCCTCGTACGGATACTACAAGTGGAAATGTTTGGGGCACAGATGTACCAAGTAGTGAAAACTCTGACAATGAGTTTCAGGCTAGACCTAGGGTATCCAGGTACACAACAATGGCCCTTACTGCGCACCTAGTTTGACACTCCTTGGGGATGTGATTAGGAAAATTCACATTTTCTTTACAAACAATTATGAAAGATTTATAAGTAAATATGTTGACAAAGAAACCAATGTTTTTCTTGTGAGGCTAGATGTGTGTAAATATTCAATTAATGCTGATAATTATTATATTTTTGGGATTATAAATTATGATATGATCTAACCTAGTGTATGTCGTCATTTAGAAATGGTGCCATGTACAAGGAATTTGAACTCCAGCAATATGCTTGATCCAAAGAGTAAGAAGGATCATATATTTCATGGTTTTAAGCCAACATTTAGAAGGGAAATAGTCTACCACGTATATTCATCATATGAAGAAATAGTATCATGCGTTAACAAGATAAGTAATGAATTCGTTAAGTCATATGTCTTTGAGGGGAGCAAGAAAAAAAGGAGATAGAAAAAAAAGATAGATAAAGGAAAGAAGGGAAAAAAGGAATTTCATACATGTGATAACTATGGAAGGAATCACCTTGGTAAAATCTTGAATAGAATGGGAGTTTATTATAAGTGTGGATAAAAAGGAAACCACGTTCATGATTACAAGGGTAAGAAAATGGTTTAAAATGTACAATTCTTCATCTGCAAGGAGTTGGGACACTACCCAAATAAATGCCCCAATCATCAAAGTATACCCCAAATGATACTATAGGATAATAGTCAAGTTATGATACTAGCGCAGATGAGTAGGATTGATTATTATTCTTATGTTATTGTTAAATAATTGTGTTACTTGTGTATTGTACTAACAATATACAAGTTATAATAATTATATAGTATATAAGGATTTTACTGTAGTATTATTTCATTAAGGATTTGATATTGTACGGTACAAATTAAAGTGATAGAGTTTCATGTTAAGCATTTTGGAAAATACATGGTTGAGGGAAAGATAATCCTTAATATGTTCCTTATACTGAGGTGGTGATTTTGGAAAAAAATATGATTGATTTGGATAAATTATATAGGATATTATTGACTACCTTGGAACTAATTAATTGTATTTATATTCCATCATTGTTGGAGTTTACAACATTTATTGATTTAAGGAGTATGTCATGTATTCTCTGTTTTACCGAGGAAATAAGGAAGTACAAACCTATTCAAATAAGGTTTTACTGTAATTCAAATTATTACAAAGTTTTAATAAAATACATGATGAAGGTATTCACATGTTGATCTTAATTATGTTATTTTGACCTTCCTTATGAATTTTTGGACTATGAGTTTGGACATAGGTATTTCATGTAACTCTAATGCGTTGAATTGAGTAAGTTGAACACTTGATTTTTTTTCATGAGGTTGAAGAATGATTTTTTTGGATACTTTTACCTCACCTTTTTATTTTCAATAAACATTTAGAGAATTAATAGAATACTTGTGGACCTTAGGATTTATCAAATGCACTTCAAGAATAAATGTTTCTTAAACATTTATTTTCTAGTGTAAGGGATGAAGTCAAAATAGATCTAAGGAAAACCAAATTATGAGATTATGATTGTAATGGCCCATTCCAACCCATGATTAGGATATTGTCCACTTTGGTCCTCGCTCGTATGATTTTTCTTTCCCTGCGCTCTGGCCCTCATGCTTACCCTAGGAAAAGGCCTCATAATGGGAGAGGTATCCACACCACCATATAAAGGGGTGCTTTGTGGTCGCCCTCCATTGATGTGGGATAGCCATAATCCCCCCCCCCCCCCTCAGAAGGTCCCAACGTACTCACTGTCACACCAAATAGACTAGGTGGGTTATGGTTATCACACATCAAAGGAGGAGGAGAAGAAAGCAACCCTTTATAAGGTGTTTTGGATGCCTATCCCATCATGAAGCCTTTTCCAGGGGGATGCTTGAGGGCCAGATCCCAGGGAATGAAAAATCATGCAGGATAGGACAAAGCAGCCAATATGTTGTTCGTGGGTTGGACTGGGCCATTACAAATGGTATCAGAGCAATTGTTTTCTTCTTAAATTAGTGTTTGGAGCCTATATCCAGGGATAAGAAAGAATAGGTACTTGGTAATATGTTTTTCTTTGGATTAGCTAACCTATGTATAGGGAAAATCCAATTTACCTCATATATTTCCATTTTTATAGTTTTTCAATTATTACAGTTGATTTGATTTCACTATTGGGTGATTCAAATGTATTGTGTTGTTGTTGATGATGTTATTGAGGTTCTATTTCAGTTGCAACCAGATGAGATGAGGGTATGCCATCTCATTCATCATATAGGCTCTTTCTAGAAATCACATGTCATGTATTCCTTCCATTAAATATAGGTTGAATTAATAATTTCATGTTGTTGTGAGACATGTTGTGCTAGATATGCATGCTGTTGTTGTAGATTCCTTAATAGAATACCTATTTTTATAGGGTATTGGATTGTGTAAAATTTCATCTGAATTAATGCCAAACTTTGGTTCTTGAGGTGTTATGGGACCTCATGGATCTTAATTTGGTGGATCGTTACACTATTATTCTTGAATATGACATGTATAAGATGCCAAGCTTTTATTTGCAGGGAGTATGGGCCCTCAAAGATCAGAATTTGGCACTTTAATGTTCGTTTCAGTGTTTTTCAGGGATTTGGAGAAGTTTTTAAGGCATATTTGTCCAGAAAATCCTAGAATACATGGTGTGTGATGATGAATACACTCCATGTGTCCTTATGTTCAGTAAGGAACTATTTTTCTGAGTAAAAACCGTGTAATTTATGTACACATTGTTTAGTCTCTAACTGTGTCACTTGCCATGTGGGCAGAGACACAGGGTTGGGAAATCATTGTGGGAACACACCTTGTACCGGTTGTACACACCATGTTGTGTAGACCATGTTTCCACCTGTGTGACTAATGATAAGGGTTGATAAAACATAGCTTATACAAGCAGTGTCAATCTTGAACATGTTGTGTAGTGTAACCCTTGAATCTATCCATGTATCAAACTACATGGGTCAGTAAAATCATTAAAGTACATGTCGTGTCTATCTGGAACATGCCGTGTAGAGTGAACTGTGTAACCGGCCATGTAACTAATAACATAGGTCGGTGAAGTTCGTCTAGTACACGATGTGTCTGGAACTAACATGCCATGCAGTCTTGTTCTAGGAGAACCATGTGGCTTAGTCATTTAAGGGTACTCGGGAAGGGGAAGAGGATACAAGTACCTGATGTGTGTTAGGATAACATGCCATGTGTATGGGGTGTTACACAACCTGTGTTGGAAAAATTACACGCCCATGTGAAGGATTAAAGGAACATGTTGTGTAGTGGTCATACACGTCATGTATCCATGTTTTGAAAAACGTGAATGCTTTCTTTATTTTGTTCCCTTCATATGCTTATATGTTTTATATCATGATCATCCTGATCTAAGTTGTACACTTGACCTTGAAGATTCATGCCACCAAGACATCCTCCAGTTGTATTACAGTTATAGGTAGCTGATCAGGCATCAGATATGGCTGTTCAGGGACTACCAGAAGATCCTCCAGTGGTACCAGTCTTGGCACCATCCATCATTCTGGACACAGGTACAGATGCATAGTTCGGTGAAGGATTTATAAGGTTTGTGCAGACCTTCTATGGAGTACCACACCCTCACCATTCTATGGACGAGATGACGTGGGTTTTCTGGTAGCATAATCCTCCCACCTTAATAGGGGATGGAGGACCTCAGGCTACAAATTCATGGATAGAATCCATGATTTCTTCCTTCAAGCATCTGGAGACAACTCTAGAGAGGAGGGTGAATCTTTTTACATAAATGCAATGGGATTCTGCCAAGAGATGGTGGGATGTGATCTCATAGGTGGGGTGCTAGTAGTATATTTCCTATGATGAGTTATAGTATTCCTTCTATGACTACTTTTACTCAAAGACTTTGAGGGATGATCGTGCCCGAAAGATTATGATTCTAGAGCAGGGTACTCTTTCAGTTATGGAGTATTATCCTCGTTTCACTATGTTGACAAACATCAAACCCATAACAGGTGGTGATATGTTATTCCTATAAAATAAGATTGGGGATGGTCTCAGGCACGACATCCAATATTAGCTAAACAACTTTAGGTTGACTTCCATCATCTATATAGTCAACTAGGTGTAGATCACAGAGCGAAATCTATGGGATTTTGGAGTTGTGAGCTAGGGCCACTCAGAATTCGGGGTTATTATCCCTCCTACTAACAATAGGAAGTGTCGTAGGGAGTCTATGCATGGAGATCTGAGGAGGAGAGAGACATATTCTGGTAGCCAGGTGGTGTGCTACCAGTGCATGAAGAGCTAGAATACAAGGCCCCACTGCCCAAAAGACTAAGTGTAGTGTTGATCATGCAGCATGATGGGTCATCTTCAGTGCTTCTGTCAGATCTTCTCACCAGCAGATAGTGACAAGGATTCTTCTATGACTCCCCATTCATGAGCAGCACCATGTGTTTTTCATCAGTTAGGGAACTAGAGTTCTTCCATCTCTTCAGGCCGGGGTGTAGGTTGTGGCTGTGGTATCCAGTCATAAGGCTTTCAACGATAACAGGGTGGATCAGCTCAGGGTGCTCAGGTAGGGTCACAGGGTCACGGTACAGGTCAGACATTTGCAGTGGAGCAGACCTAGCAAGATCAATATCCTAGACCTTCTATAATTTTAGTTACTATTCTAGTTTCCTTAGTTTTGATTCTGCTCTTTTTGAAATAGGGTATTCCCATTTCTTTATATCTGTGGTTGTTGTGGGAGGCTTGGGCTACATATCTTTTCATCTACAGAAATCATGACACTAGACACTCCGTTGGAGAAAATAATGGCTACTGTACATCAGTGAAAGGAGTTCCCTCTTAATTTTGGTGGGCGTCACATATTATGGGAACTTTATGTCCTAAAGATGAAGAGTTATGGGGTCATTATCAAAATAGTATGGTTGGTTTCCTTCCAGGAATTTGTTAATTGAAATCACCGTAGGGTGAGTTTTACTTTCCCAGAGGGTGGATTGTTTCTATATAAGCGCATGTGGGATGTCTATGAGAGCAGAAAAAGACCCAAGCATCATGGGTTGTGAGGATTTACAACCCAGATTTCTAGTCCATATCTAGATGACCAGGAGACTTCACAGATGGACTTTCCTCCAGTGGTGGATCTTTTCTGGGGTGTCATTCAAGAGGACATTTCAGGATTGCCTCCAGAGCTAGATAAAGAATTTTTTATTGAACTTGTGCTAGGAGCGGCACTAGTGTCCATTCATACTTATAGGATGGATACGACTGAGTTATAAGAGCTCAAGAAAGTGTTTGAGGAGTTGTAGGAAAAGGGTTTCATCCGACCTAGTACTTCTCCTTGTGGTTCACATGTCCTGTTTTATAGAAGGTGGACAATACCCTCAGAAGTTGTGTGGATTATTGAAAGATGAACCATTTGACCATCATGAAATGATATCCCTTTCTTAGGATTGATGACCTCTTTGATCAACTTCGAGGATCCCGGGTGTTATCAAAGATTGAATTGAGATCCGGTTACCATCAGTTGCATGTTAGACTATCTCACGAATGCTCATGCGGTCTTCATGGAACTAATGAACCGAGTGTTGCATCCTTACTCAGATTCTATTGTGGTAGTATTCATGGAATTTATCTTGGTGTATTCTGACACTCAAAATGACCATGCCATACATCTTGAGATCATTTTGCGTACATAGAGAGGAAATATGTAATATCCTAAGCCCTCAAAATGCCACTTTTGGATGGACCAGATTCACTTCTTGGGTCATGTTATCTCATATATAGGAGTATCAGAAGACTCAGAGAATGTGAGAGCATTAGTATTCTTGGAGCAGTCGAAGAACATATCTAAGGTACGGATTTTCCTATGGATGGATGGATACTATAGATTTTTTATACAATACTTTTCATGGTTATCAGCACCACTTACAGGCCTGACTAAGAAGCGTGAAAAGTACCTATAGTTAGATTCTTGTGAGTCAGCCTTTCAAAAGCTAAAAGGGAGGTTGACTTCAGCACCCATACTAGTTTTTCTAGTGTCAGGAAATAACTATACTATTTATTGTGATGAATCAAGTATCGGGTTGGGATCTAGGCTTATGCATGGGGATGGAGTCATCACAGATGGGTCTCGGCAGTAGAGGCCACACGAGAGGAACTACTTGACGCATGATCCTGAGTCGGTGGTAGTTGTTCATTCTTTACATTGTTGGACACATTATCTTCTATGATAGAATTTTTTGGTTTTTGTTGACCACAAAAAGTCTCAAGTATATCTTCACTCATCGTGACCTAAATTGGAGATAGAAAAGGTGGGTTGAGTACCTTCTATCCTTTGACTTGGAGCTTGCCTACATGTCTGGAAAAGGACACGTTGTGGCTGATGTGTTGAGAAGGAGAACCCAGATATAGGAAGTTCATGAGGCCAGTAATAAGTGGAACCTTATGGCTCTATTATCTGAGATGCATTTGGAGGTCCACAACAGACAGGGGTAGATGTTTCTTTCTTCCGTATATATTACCTCTACACTACATCATTGAGTACGAAGGAAAAATCTATCAAATTCTAAAGGCCTAGTCCGATGGGAGAGTGTGTTAGGAGAAGACCATATTCCTGGATGGATCATAGGTGAGGATGAGATCTTTCATTTTCATGGGTGTATATGGGTTTCAACAGACATACAAGAGGAGATGATGCAGGAATTTCATTCCTTAGTTTGGGTTGTTTATCCTATTGTCACCAAGATGCATTGTGATCTAAACTTCCAGTATTGGTGGCCAAGTATGAAGAGATATGTTTCTGGTCTTTTTATGAGGTGTTCCACCTCTGAATAGATCAAGGAGGAGCACCAGTGACCAGCAGGGCTTTTTCAGCAGTTACGTATTCCTGAGTGGAAGTGGAATGATGTCGCGATGGATTTCGTGATGGGGTTTCTAAGGTTTCCCTAAGGGAATGATGTGGTTTGGGTTGTCGTTGTCAAACTCATGAAGGTTTCTCACATATTTCCAATCAATGAAATCTTTAAATTTGATGAGAGAGGAAGGATGTAGATCTGGGGGATTAAACATCTACATGGGGTTCCACACTCCATTATTTTAGACAAAGATGCATGTTTTAATTCTCAGGTCTGGAAGGGGCTACAGAAGGCCTTTGGTACACAAGTACTTTTGTGTACAGCTTACCACCCCCAGACAGATGGCCAGTCCGAGCATACGATTCAGGTGCTTGAGGACATTATTAGAGCATCCATCCTGGATTTTGGAGGATCGTGGGAGAATCACATACCTCTACTGGAGTTTTCCTACAATAATAGTTCTCAAGAAGCTATTCAGATGGAACCTTAGGATGATTTGTACGGTAGTCCATTACAATCACCATTATGTTGGGTAGAGGCTAGAGAATAAGATATGTTGGGACCTCATCTTTTCCAAGAGACCACAGACCAGATAGAGTTGATTCAGAAGAGGACTGATACTATACAGTCTCGACATAAGTCTTATGCAGATCGACGGAGATGACCTCTGGAGTTCGAGACCAGAGATCAGGTTTTCCTACGTATCACATCGAGGTTAGGGAACAAGAGGATTAGGAGACATGGTAAGCATTCACTGAGATATGTCAGGCCATATGAGGTTTTGGAGAGAGTCATACCGATTTCCTATCTAATGAAATTACCTCATAGGTATCGGGCTATGCACGACATCTTCCATGTTTCGTAGTTACGACAATATGTCTCAGACCTATATCATGTTTTTCAACCAGGCTAGTTTTAAATCCACTCAGTGGGGCACTTGAAGTTTATCGTCATTTAGAAGGACATGAATTATTTAAGAGTTTGGATCGAACCCATAGATGGGCTACCTACGTATCCTTTGTTTTGGAAAAGGAATCAGAACCCACGTAGTTCGAGTAAGGGAGTATGACGTTTATGATTGATGGCTCAAAGAAGGATTTCATAATTACTTTTACACTCTAAGCTCACGTGAGTCATGCTCGGTGTGAGAAACAAGAGGTATTGGTAAAAATTAGACAATTGTGCCATGAAAGATGCAATCATAAGAAATGGTTTGGGGCTTATGTATGTATGATTGCCCAGAAAAATGAAAGTTTAGGATTCGCTTTTAGGGAGAAAATCCAGGAACAGGGTCCATGAAGGTATATGTGCTTCATGGAGATTTGAATACTCTAACTTGGGACTTATTCCTGAAAAGGAATCCCAAATTAGGAGACAATTGATAACTAGGTTTTATTCCTGAGAAGGAATCCCAGATCAAACGAAAATTAGGACTGGTTAAGAGAAATTAAGGGACTTGGGGCTTACTCCTGAAAAGGAAGCCCAAAATTTATGACTGGGACTTATTCCTGAAAAGGAGGCCCAGGTTAGGGAACTTGGGGATTACTCCTGAGAAGGAAGCCCAAGATTATGACTGGGTCTTATTCCTGAAAAGGAGACCGAGATTAGGGATTAAGGTTTGGGGCTTACACCTGAGGAGGATGCCCATATTTGAGATTGGGGCTTACTCCTAAGAAGGATGACCAAAATTAGAGGACTTGGGGCTTACTCCTAAGAAGGATGCCCAAAATAAGGGACTTGGGGCTTACTCCTAAGAAAGATGCCCAAAATAAGGGACTTGGGGCTTACTCCTAAGAAGGATGCCCAAAATTATGACTGGGACTTTATTCTTGAAAAGGAGACCCAGGTTAAGGATTCTCTCATCTTAAAGGATGAGGTTGAATGAATGAACTCTCAATCTTTGGTGACATAAAAATGTATAAATCACTATGTTTTGAGAGATATTCCACAGAATTCCTTTCAAATAAGGAAGGAAAATCAAGAAATGATTCCATAAATGGATTTAAAGAGTATCTTGAAGACTGAATCTTGAATAGGAAAGGTGAAATGGCTGAAGAGGGGTAAAATGGGCAAGATGGGAACCCAAAAAGGTAGGGGCGTGCAATTCTTGAAAGGCGCGCAAGTCTTACGTGGGCGCGCAAGTATTGGTCGCGCAGGTATACCTGCACGACATGTGGGGTACTTGCGCGATTTTCAACCAGCATTAGAATACTTGAGAGACTCTTTATTAATCCCTTTAGAATCCTCTTTAGGTTCTTCCAGAAAAGGGACGCACAAGTTTTATTGAAGTAAATAAGGCGGCGCGCAAGTGTGGTCACTTCCCTTAATGGATGACCACTCAAGCGCACAAGTGTTGATGAGTTTCAACACTTAGGCCTTCCTCCTTCTCTTTAGATATTCCGTTCTAGGTAAGAAATTACCTTAGAAGTGTTCTGGAATCTTTGAGAAGAGACTTGGGCGTAGAGATCTTTAATCCGAGTTTCTAGAAAAATATCCTCTTGAATGGGGGGCCCACAGGGTCTATTTATAGGAAGGAGAAGACCCCGGGCGGTTACCGGGCAGTTATCACTTAGGTCGTGAAAGTCACTTGCGCGACCAAGGGCGTTGTGCAAGTGGACTTGCACGACAGTGATATAACTTGCGCGGTGTAGTGGCATTTGATCCTTTGTTCACACCTTTGTCGATTTTTTGATATTTTCCTCAAAGGTTGAATCACTTTGAGCTCAGATACTCCCCTTTTCTGATTTTTAGATTCTGTGTCGAAAGGAGCGTCAACAAAAGTCCCCCCTCAGAGTTGGATCCGGAGAAAAATGAGGATTTGACTCTGAGGAAATCGAATCCATCCAAAGGAAAAGGGGGGCGCGAAAGTCTTCAGGGAATAGAGGGTGGCGCACAAGTTTCCGTCGCGCAGGCCTTAAGCGCTCTGGGTACGGAGCGCAGATAGGCCTCCTAGACTATAAATACATGGCCTCACCTCCGTACAAAGTATCTGGGTTCCTGGACTTCAAGCTTCTCGAGCTCTCGTCGCGCAGGTTATCTTCGCCACGCAAGGTGCTCTGTTTTCCAATGTTTTCCTTGATGTCGCGCTATTGTAAAGGTATTTGTACTTGCGCGGTTTATACTTGCGCGTTAAAAACTAGCGCGGCACATGAATACTTGCACTCCATGTTTTAGACTTGCACGCCTTAATGCCTTAGCCATTTTTCCCATTTAAGAGTTAGTTTATTCATCTTTTGTGCAGATTCAGTGGTTCCCAAGGGAATTGGAACGGCTGATGAACTGGCTAGCAAGCGGATTGATGACATGATGAAAATTATTGGCCATGATTACTATGATATCTGCAACAGCACTCTCCCAGATTTGGCTAAGTACTTGATGAAATATCATCCTAATTTTTCACAGAGCATCCATCTGCCTCTATGTGGTCATGGTCATCTGCAAGGAGTCAATGTTCCAAATGCAAACAATTATACACCAGAGATGCAGCTGCATTGCTACTCCTCTTTTTCGGTTATGTTTTGCATTAAGAGTAACAACAATGGTGTGAACTTTCAAATTCTTCCTCCATGTCATTTCCTTGCAGATATGAAAATGGAAAACCCATGGGCTGAAATGTTTTCCACTACCGGTTGGTGGAGAGAAGACAAACATGGCATTAGAGAAATATCTGAAAAGAGTACCCTCTCCAAATGGATCATTATTTCCAATGCTCCATTCTCAAATCCATGTATCCATCTTCCAAGCCTCTTAGACAGAAACAGAGTCACTGTTTGACCAGCAGAAAATTTTCTCAAACCACACTCAAGAACATCCTTTTACAATTGTTCCAAGAAGAGCTGGTATCACTGCATCTCTTATTGTATCCAGTTGAATGAATGAATTCTAGGTGGTTTCTGATGAAGCTCGGGATTCCGTAAATCAAATGAAGTGTTATGTTGAAAGACTCTTGTAATTCTTGAAAAAGAGAAGAGACTCCAGTCTGTGGATGTCCTTCTAACTCTTGTGTATCAATGAAAAACACTTTCATCTTCAATCATTTGTACCTGCATTCTTTCACTACCTGCTTCAAATTTACTTAAGCCAATGGGCTTAGTAAGCATAGTTGGATTTTTACTAGGATTATTACAAATAACCCTACAAACTTTGAATCTTTTAATTTCTCAATATTACCTAAATCATACAAAAATGTATATCTAGTGAGCTGGAACTTGACTTTTATTCAGAGTTCCTTTTTCTTTTGTGGGAAGTTTAAAGTCATGCATGCCAGACATAAAGGGGCTAATGTTTAAGGTCGAAATAGCTTTGACAAAAATGGATTAAAATTGATTCAATTCCTTGACAATTTATCTGAAAACATATTACCATACTCAAGTATGAGGGAAAATATGTAAACTATGGCTTAAGAATATTTGAATCTGAGGAATGATATGAAAAAGAGCTAAAAGGCATTAGAAGAAGTAGTTTCCAAGAATGAAGTTACTATTATTTAACAAAACCCGTTAGGGGTTGAAATATGCAGGGCCACCTAAGGGCATTGGCTGCATGTTCAAATAAATAGTATCTTTCGGCTGACAAGTCTGTTATGTGGACTGTTTATGCAAGGCCACCTATGGGCACGTGTTGCATAGTCAGGAAAAAGAACTCTAAAAAAATTACTTTCCTAGTGCTAAAAGCCAGTGAAAGTATATTGAGATTCAAATTTTCTAATGTATAGAGTTTGTTGTATGGAAAGAGGTACTTGAATATGGAGAAGATATTTTCAGACAATATTATTGAAGAACTGGATGAATATCACTCCTACGAAGGTCTGACCAAAACGTAGGGAAGAAGAATAAACCATAGACTTGAATACTTTCAGATCATGAAAAAGGATATGGGACAAATATGTTAAGGATGGCTATTTTTTGCGGATCCCTACATACTGTCGTTTAAGACAAATAAGGACAAAAGAGGCATTCTTCCCAAGAATGAAGTTACCATTATTTAACAAACCCGTTAGGGGGTTGAAATATGCAGGGCCACCTAAGGGCATTGGCTGCATGGTCAAATAAATAGCATCTTTTGGATGACAAGTCTGTTATGTGGACTGTTTATGCAAGGCCACCTATGGGCACATGCTGCATAGTCAAGAAAAAGAATTCTCAAAATTTTGACATTTTTGTGACTAGAAGTCATGAAAAGGGTTATGAAGATCGGAAAATATTTAAGGTTAGGATTATAACACATAAAGATGGGTATTGTCCAATTTATATAGAGGTACATAGGTCAATGATAACCATAATCATGCTGTGGCTGGGTCCTGAATTGAAATTTTGGACTTCACTACGTATCTCATAAGAATGAGAATCAAGCCATACGTAGTTCTTGAAATGCAGTTTAACGTCGTGCAAGAAGAAAGTATGAGAGATCTTAGTTTAGGGTCATAGAGTTCGGACCATAATAATGAATACACAGTGTGTGTTTTCATGAGGACTTTTCATCCAAGGGACTAAAAGTGAAATTTGGGGTTACGCCCAAAAGACTTGGGGCTGGATTCGAGGGATACTCGAACGTTCCTACGTATCCCATAAGGATGGGAATCAAGCCCACGTAGTTCTAGAAATACCCTTTGTACATATTTGGTTCGTACGGGTGAAAGGGGAATTTAGTGCAATGCTGGTTTAACCTGAGACAAAAAGTTTAGGTATTACCATGTATGCACGTAGTATTTTGAAAACGAAAAAATGATTGAAAAATCAATGTCAATAATAGTTCTCTCTCAAATGAGGAAATAAAAGAGTATTGTAGTTTATTGTCGTACTGGACAAAAGTGTTGCATAGTTTAACGTCATATAACAAGGACAAAAGTGAATCAATGTAAAGATATTGATTCTAGGGTCAGTTTCACGAATCAACATCATATGAGATGGTGGTGAACCGATCTGAAGAGATTGTTTTTGGGCTTGAATCCTGGGAGGTTTCCTACATACCCAGCCTGGAGGGCAAGGATCAAATTCCGTGTAGTTCAATTAAATAATGAATTAATGATCAAGTTGTTCATGGGGAAAACGATCTAAAAAAATGTTGTTGAGACTTATACATGGTTAGCGCCCCAAAGAGAGTGTTATGGTTGACGTTTTCTCTAAGCTCACGTGAGTCATACTCGGTGTGAGAAACAAGAGGTAACAACAACTTTAACATGCATAGTTTAATGTCACGTAGGACATATAAAGGGACTATGAAGTTTAAAGTCTTGCAGTTAGGACTATTGGTGCTGCGCAGTTTAGTGTCATGTAGCAGGGACAAAATACAGTTTAATGTCATGTAGGACGTATCATGAATTTTCTGTACAGTTTAGCGTCATGTAGTTATAATGATGAGGACAATAGAGTTTAATGAAATGTTGGACGAAAGGGGGACTGCGCAGTTTAATGTCATGCAGTAAGGACAAAACAACACACCATTTACATCATGTTGGACGCATTGGGGATTTTTTTTCCACAGTTTAACGTCATGTTGGACGAAAGTGTGAATAGTTTAAGGTCATATGTATGGACCGTGGATGGTGCAGTTTAATGTCATGCTGGACCATTGATGATTATATAGTTTAATGTCTTTCCGGACGTAAGGGACTTTTATACAGTTTAGCGTCATGTAGTTAGGACGTCACAGTTTAACGTCTTGCTGGACATAAGGGACTTGCAAATAGTTTATGGTCATATGCATGGACCAGGGATGATGCGGTTTAAGGTCATGCTGGATGGTTAAGTGCTTATGTAGTTTAACGTCTTTCTAGACATAAGGGACTTTCCTACAGTTTAACGTCATGTTGGACGTAGTTGCAGTTTAAGGTCATATTGGACCATTGCTGTATAGTTTAACGTCATATAGCAAGGACGAAATGGTGCTGCACAGTTTAGTGTCATGTTGCGGGGACAAGTTCTTTTTTCTACAATTTAACGTCATGTTGGACGAAGCTGCAGTTTAAGGTCATACTGGACCATTGCTATATAGTTTAACGTCATATAGCAAGGACGAAATGGTGCTGCACAGTTTAGTGTCATGTTGCGGGGTAAAGTTATGTTTTCTACAGTTTAACGTCATACTGGACGAAGTTGCAGTTTAAGGTCATACTAGACTATTGTTGTATAGTTTAACGTCATATAGCAAGGAAGAAATGGCGCTGCACAGTTTAGTGTCATGTTGCGGGGAAAAGTTCTTTTTTCTACAGTTTAACGTCATGTTGGACGAAGTTGCAGTTTAAGGTCATACTGGACCATTGCAGTATAGTTTAACGTCATATAGCAAGGACGAAATGGTGCTGCACAGTTTAGTGTCATGTTGCGGGGACAAATTCTTTTTTCTACAGTTTAACTTCATGTTGGACGAATTTGCAGTTTATGGTCATACTGGGCCATTGCTGTATAAACCAATTGTAAGAGTCTTGGTTCTGGGGACCATATTTTGTGTTTATACAAAATATTTCTTCAGAAATATGGCATTGGTTGGAGTCGTGATGAGTTCTCCATCCATTGAGATTAATGAATAAGATCCATTGGAGTAGACCTTATGTATTGAATAAGGTCCTTCCCATTTTGGTTCAAGATTGGGAGGCTTCTTTCCTGGTATCATTGGTGTTCTGAGAACTAATACCATTTCTCCCTGAATGAATGAACGAAGATGATCTTTTTTGTTAAAAGCTTGTGCTATTCGATTCTGATAGATTTCCAAGTGGTGCAAAGTGCACAATCTTTTCTCATCTAATTATTCCAATTCATTCAATCGCTTTTGGAATTGCTCATCTGTAGATAACTGATCACAAATGGCTACTCTGAGTGAGGGAAATTGAACTTCAATTGGCAAGACTGCTTCTGTTCCATATTCCAACGAATATGGAGTTGACCGCGTTGCATTGCGGGTGGTAGTCCGATAAGCCCATAAAGCATGAAAGAGTTTATCAGGCCATGACCTCTTATCTTTATCCACCATCTTTTGCAGTATATTTGAAATAGTCTTGTTAAAGGCTTCTATTTGGCCATTGGCCGCCGCATGATACCGAGATGAATGGTTGGATTTAATGTTGTATTCTTGATACAATTTCTTCACCTCAGAAGAATAGAAGTTGGTGCCGTTGTCTGTCAATATGGTGTGAGGGACACCAAATCTAGTAATGATGTTAGACTTGATGAAGCTAACAATGCATTTAGAACTGACTTCTTTGAGAGGTACTACCTCTGCCCATTTGGAAAAGAAATCAGTAGCAGTAAGAATGTACTTAAACTGCTTGGCCGTAGCTGAAGGGTAAGGTCCCACCACATCCATTCACCATGTGGAAAATGGCCATGAGTATTTAGCTGTATGAAGCAACTCTGGAGGTTGATGAATGAAGTTGGCATGTACTTGACATGAATGACACTTCTTTGTGAAATCAACACAATCTTGTATCATTGAAGGCCAAAAGTATCCAAGCCTTCGAATTTGATCAGACAGTCTATGTCCAGACTGGTGGGCACCACAGACTCTTGCATGCACTTCTTTCATGACGACCATTGTCTCTTCACCATCAATGCATCTGAAGAGAACTCCATCAAAACCACGTTTGTAGAGAATTTTCTCTAGGTGGTTTGGGCTATCATAAAGAGTAAAAGTGACCACACGTCGCCGGATTTGTTCTTTCTCGGCTCTATCAGGTGGAAGTGTTCCATTTTGATGGTATTCCCTGATAGGTGACATCCATCCTATAGTATGACCATATGGTTCAGGAATGGGACTAATTTCATTAATTTCCTCTGTTTTGGCTTGAACATAAGGTGAAATTGCACGATGGTGGGCAATACTGATGGTTGTCTCGTCCCGATTTGGATCTGCTAGAGCTGTGGCTATATTAGCCAGTGCATCAGCTTGAGCATTTTGTGATCTTGGGACATAAGAAAATGTCGGTTCTGAAGGGAATTCCACCATTAACTCTCTGACGTAATCATACAAAGGGATTAATTCTTCTTTTCTGATGGCATAATCCCCATTGACTTGTTTGATTACCAAGTCTAAATCACCTTTCACTTTTAAGTGATTCACTTGTTCTTGAAGCGCTAACTCCAAGCCTGTAATAAGAGCTTGGTATTCGGATTCATTATTAGTACCACCTTCCCACAATAAAAAGGAATAAGGTAACAATGCCTTATCTGGAGAAATGAGTACAATTCCTAAACCAACTTTGTTGAATTTAGGATTTTCCATTTTCTTCCCTGTTGGACTTCTGGAAGCACCATCAAAATACATTTCCCATGTTTGAGGATTCTCTTGAATAGAGAAAACATCCTCATCAGGGAGTTCAATATCTGAAGACGTGTCTTCCACTGAAGGATGTTCAGCCAAGAAATCAGCTAGAGCTTGGCCCTTTATTGCCTTTTGAGATACATACTGAATGTCAAACTACTGCAAAATAACGTCCCACCTTGCTAGACGTCCTGTAAGCATTGGACGACTAAGGATGAATTTGAGCGGATTATTGCGAGATACCAATTGGACCTCGTGATGTTGCAAGTAGTGTCTCAGTTTCTGGACTGCAAAGATTAATGCTAGGCAGCACTTCTCAATACTTGAATATCGGGTTTCTGCTTCAAGCATAGTTCTACTGAGATAGTAGAGGCTATTTGCATTCCCAGCATCATTCTTTTGAGCGAGAAAGGGACCCAATGATCGCTCTAGAGCTGTCATATAGAGAATAAGTGGTCTACCTTCAACAGGTGGCATGAGTACTGGTGGAATCAAGAGGTATTTCTTGAGAACATCAAATGCTTATTGACATTCTTCAGTCCACAGGTAAGTGACTCCTTTTTTCAATAATTTGGTAAAGGGTAAACTTTTGCATGCCAAATTGGAGATGAAATGCTGAATATAGGCTAAGTGTCCTTGAAGTCCTCTTAATTCTTTCAAATTCTGAGGAGGTGACATTCCAAGGGTTGATTTGGTCTTCTCAGGATCGACTTCAATACCACGATGGCGTACAACAAAGCTGAGGAATTTTCCTGAGGTTACCCCAAAAGCACATTTTAAGGGGCTCATCTTCAAATTATTTTGTCGAAGTTCGTGGAATATGACTTCCAAATCAGCCAAGTGATTAGAACGTTGTTTGGATTTAACCACCAAATCATTTACATAGAATTCAACAAACTTCCCTATGAAAGGTTTGAAGATACGATGCATGGCGCGTTGATATGTTGCACCTGTATTCTTTAAACCAAAGGGCATCACCCGGTAACAAAACACACCTTGAAAAGCTCTGAAAGCTGTAGATTCCTCATCTTCTGGGGCCATTAGGATCTGATTATATCCGGAATATCCATCCATGAAGGAAAGTACTTCATAACCAGCTGTCGCATCAATTAAGAGTTCTGTAATCGGAACTGGGAAATCATCTTTAGGACAATACCGATTAAGATCTCTGAAATCGATGCAAACCCTAATTTGTCCGTTCATATTATTTACAGGGACAATATTAGCCAACCACTTGGGATATTGAACATCTTTGATGAAGTTATCTTTGATCAGCTTATCCACTTCAGCTTCAATTTTGGAAGAATAGGTTGGGTGTGTTCTTCTCGCGGCTTGCTTAAATCCTTCATGTTCTTTTGTTAAACCCAAATGATGAGTAGAAATATCAAGATCAAGCCCAGGCATTTCTGTATAGTTCCAAGCAAAAATATCTTTATTTTTCTTTAGAAAAGAAATATACATCTCTTGCTCTTCAAGGGTCATGGCCGCACTAATTAAAGTGGGTCGTGGATCTTTCTCTATACCCAGATTTATTTCTCTGAGTTCATCCACAATGGTAGAGATACCCTCTTCAAATGCTGCAGGAGCATCTCTAAGACCCTCCTCTTCCTCTTCATTATGTGCTATTTCTTCCATTTCAACTTGCATAGTAGATGACAAAATGAAATTCTCATGATCATAAGAGATGTCAAAATTTTCACATTTTGAAGAAGAATCTTCCATTTCCGACCCTATTGATGATAAAGGGCCTTCTTTGGGAAATAAAGAGGAGATGATGGATTGAGAATTGACATCATTATTCACCTCTGGTGTTGCTATAACTTATTCTGGTATGATTGGCAAAGTATAGACTTGTTTGACTTCAGCAAATGAAATGAAAACGTCACCACTTATGCTTTCATCACTATTTGGTAGGTTACCAATTTCTCCCATGTTGTCTGGCTCAATTGTCGTAATTGACATTATGGATCTTTCCATAAGAGTATTTTGATTTGAGCCTATTTTATCAATTTTATTGATATGTAACACATAATCTATACTCACATGTGTAAATGGATTTATTGGAATTTTCTCCAAACCATATGGAGCATTAATTTTGGTAATTTCCTTCATTATAGATTTTTCTCTTCCCTTCATGTGATAAAATTCTGCCTCAATATATTGAGACTCACATGTCTTGAATGAGGCCTTATCACTATACAATGTTCCAACTTGACCATTGAAACAGTATTTGAGACATTGATGGTATGATGAAGGAATAGCTGCATGCTGATGTAGCCAGGGTCTTCCAAGCAAGACCTTGAAAGCTGAGTCTTGATCAACAATCATGAAATCCGAATTGGATACAAGATCTCAAAATTGGGTTCTGAGTGTAACTTCGCCCAGTGGTACTTGTTCATTTTTATCATATCCTTGTAACATCATGGTAGAAGGAGATAAATCAAATTTCTTGAGGCCCAATCGACGAAGTGTACGAATGGGCATGAGGTTGACTCCTGAACCATTGTTAATGAAAGCTCTTCGGATATCTACACCATTGACTTTTCCAGATAAGTACAAAGGTTTTATGTTCCCATGCACAACATCATCTTCATCTTTATCAGTAAAAGATATCACTGCATGGCATTCTGCATGATTATTCTCTATGTGATAGACTTCAGCTACAACAATTTCATCTTCAAACTCTTGAGGACTTGACAAAGCTTCGATGAGTGATGCCCGAAGATCTTTTGACAGATTCAAAGAATCCAAAATTGATAACTTGGCTGGTACTTGGGCCAAGTGTTTCAATATATCATACTTTTGATCTAGAGGTCTGCGTTTCCCAACAGGAATATGTGGTTTAGCAGGTACCTTGGAAGCAGATGCTTTGGAAGCTGATGCATCTTGTATTGGGATAGAAGTTGGCAACATCCTTGGTTTTGGAAGATTAGACTGATTAGATCCATTTACTTGCTGAGATAAAGAAGATGGAACCTTTAATCGGTCTTCCAAAATAAGTGTTCCAAAACTGAGTTGGCCATTGGTAGAAGAACTTGCTTGTTATTTTTGAGCTCGCTGAAGGGCTCTACCATAAGTTTCTACTGCATACACAGTGCTAGCAGGGGTAGAATTGGAGTAGTGGCTTCGGAAAGATCCATGTCTTCCCCTGTATCCTGAACCTCTAGAACTTCCTCGGATTCCCTTATTTGATACAGGGAATTCAGGCTCATCAAGAATGGAATATGGATCTGTTAATTGAATCATATTAACAGAACCGAAGATTAACTCTTCGTCTGATAAAGACCCTTCCTGACTAGCCTGTTTAGGCTATGCCGTTTGATGGGGCGGTGCCCGTGTCTTTGAAGTAGATGGCATGAAATCTGCCAGAGTCAAAGACAACTTAGGCCTCGATACATACTCATCTTCTTCTGATTCCTCTTTCTTCTTTGAATTGTGCTGCCCTTTTGAGGATTTGTCTTTTGATGGAGGTTTCACTGCAACTTTTGTAGGAGACACAATTGGTTTCTTCAATTGTGTTCGCAAAATGGCATGGGTCCGATTGACTGTCTTTCTGACCATCCAATCATCATATTTTTGTGCAGTTTTTCTTTTGACTTCCTGCCACTCGCCTCCTTCCTCTGGATCTGTAGCAGTAACACAAGCTACATGAGCTGAAGAACCCTTCAATTTGACTTGTCCCAAGTCGACCATCTTTTGCAGGAGGTCTCTAAATACAAAACACTCCTGGATGGGATGCCCCAACATTTGATGAAAAGGACAATAATTGGGACGGTCTTCATCTCCTTCCTTGTTTGGCCTCTTGGGCACTGGTAATTGAACCAAATTATTTTCCAGAGCTGAAATGAAGTAACCAGGAACTTGCTCACTTCGGAAAGAGTATGTTTTACTCTTCAAATCCTCAATTTTTTTTCTTCATTGATCTCTTTGATCATTTGGATGAAACGACCTTTGTTGTTGGCATTCAGGAGGTGGAGCCCTTCGAGAAGATTAAGGTTTTAAAGTAGAAATAGGTACAGGTGCTTGTTTAAGCATAACTATAGCAGTTTCTACTTTACCCATTCTCCTTCCTAGAGCTGATGGAATTACACGAAATATAACCTTAGCCTGTATAAGGGAATCTTCAATCTGGTGAGCGATTGAAGTAAGGTCTCGAAACCCTCCTGTGTATTTCACAGGGATCAATGGCGTGCGTAATTCGTCATGCAAATTTGCCACACAGATTGGCAACAGCTCTTCCTGAGGGAGTTCTAAACTCAGGGAATATGTTAATCCCTTCCAGCGAGCAATGAAATCAGAGACTCTTTCATTCTCCCTTTGCTTGCAGTTTGTAAGATAGAAAACTGTCATTTTTGGAAAAGTTGAGATGAACTGAAGAAGGAATTTTTGACGAAGATCCTCCCATCCGATGATTGACCTGGATTGCGAGCTTGTATACCAGACAAAAGCTGGTCCTTGCAAGGTTCGCACGAAGAATCTGAGTTTCACTTCTTCTTGTTGCTCTGGAGTTCCCATCATAGGATCACAACAAGACACGTAATGCGTCAAATGTTGTTCAGGGTCGCCTGATCCATTGAAAGTAGGGAAAACAAGGTTTCCAAAACTAGATGGAGGAGAAATTGAATCTACCCATTCAGGGTAAACTTTCTTTTCTGGTTGAACTTGCGCCCGTTTCCCTTCCATAGTTTCTAACCGAGCTGTTAATGACTCAATAGTAGTTATTAACTTTTGAGAAACATCCGGTTGAATATGGTCTTGAGTAGGTGCAATGAATGGAGCTTGGACAGACGTGGTGGTTGGTGCTGCAACTGATGGTAGCACTGCCAACCATTATTGAGCTTGACCCACGGGATTAGACCTCTGAGGGTGTACTGATAGAGGAGGATATTCTTGATCCATCTCAGTAACTGCAACAAATTCCTTCGGCTGTCGGACTTCAGCATTCTTAAGAAGAAGACTACTCTGAAATAGTTCTGTATTCATTCTTCTTAATTCTTTCATTTCTTCCTCCTGTTATGCAAACATTTTCTCTAATGAGAGCGATTGACCTTCACTAGAGGAAGGATATGTAACATGATTCTTTCCCCTCCCTTTGTTGGATACTTTTTGGAGAGAAGGAAGTGGATTACCTAAGTTCTAAGTAATCCTTTGACTTCGTGTACGCACACCTTCTTCATTTGTATTAGTGCGTACATTTTCTTGAGCAGGACGCTCTTCATCTGAGTCCCCTAAGTTATTCTCCTCTAGTGGATTAGCAACAACGGCATTGATGACATTGATTGATGCATAATGCATCGCATCCCTTCTATCATCATTTCTGTGATATTGTCTTCTTTCATATCTTTGATGAGACATTGCCTTTTGTTGATTCAATCCTTTAGGAACTTCTTGACGAGATATACTTTGGAGGGAATCTCCTGATAATTTGGCACTTTGTTCCTCTTTGGGCTTCTTCCCCAATCGAGAAAAGACCGATATTCTCTGAGAAGGGGATTGGTGATTTGGAAGAATCCCCAGTCTCATGAACTGGGGATGTTCCTACTAATTCCGCTCAACTCCTCGAATCCCATTTGTTGACACTGAGGGTTGGGATAAAGGAGTCCCCAGTCTGACAAGCTGGGGTGGCTCTTGACATGCTACGTCTGAGATCTTCTTAAAAGATCTCTTGATCTTGTGAATCTTAGTTCGGAAATTAGCTGGATGCATTAGCCTGTATCCACTTTTATCACCTGGTTCAATAGACCGTTGGATGATTTCCGAGAATTCTTTCATTTGATGATTTGTTTGCTCCATACAAGAGGCTTGTGCAATATTCTTGCCTGCTTGATGTAGGAGAAATTCAACAACTTTTTCTCTATATGCTTGAATTTGAGAGGAACTAGTTGAAGCCTGTTCTTGAAAAGGCTTTTGATTATGAACAAAGCCCATTGACTGTGGCCGGCCATGGGAAATAACATTGCATGAGACCATTTTCGGCGGGCTTTGCTGACTGGAAAACACTGTGAAATGTAGTTCTCCGTGAACACCCCATCCTCTGGTATGAACATCAGATGGAGCTTTGGAAATTAACTGACGTAATTTTCTTAGTGCGCCAAGGCATGAACGTTGAAGGGTTCTCTGTTTCTATTCAGCCTTCGGATACCGAGATACTGATAGAGATTCCAAATCAATCTGATATTGTAGCCCTTCTATTATCTTAAGATGATGTTCATATTCATCATAAGATAATACCTTCTTCTTTAATTGACAAAGAGTTTTCCATATGTTGAGACGAATATCATAGATTCCATCATCCGTCAACATCTTTGGAATGTCATACTGGGAGTCAGCCAAAGGCCAAAACATGACTGGTACCTCACCTTTTTCCATTTTCTTCCTCATGTTCAACATTTACTCTTTATCATTAAATGAAGATTCTTCTACCTGTTTTGACCAGAGTTGGTGTTTCCTTGTTGCTACATCGGATTCAACAGGATTGGTAGAGACATCATTGATCAAACTAGAAGATTCATGACTTAGGGGTGGTTCGGAGAATGACCTACACCCTGGGCTATCTTCTGATTGAGAAAGTATTTTACTTGCTAGCGATAAAGCATCAGACATGACTGGTTTCTCATTTGCAAGTGCCTCAAGATAAGAGGGCTTTCTCGGCACTACATTGTCCACTGGAGTATTTTCTAGGCAATGTGAATCACTACTGCGGAGAGGACTTTCGCAGCGAAGTTCATCATCATGGGAAGGACCACCATAATGGGTTACATCAAAAGATGAGATCTCTTGCTCCTTGGTCTTCTGACCACACATAGGGTTCTTGTGTCTCTCATCTGAAGATGAAACATCAAGATTGACCGAATTTTCATGAAGAAAGCCTTCATGAGAATGTGTCTGTTGAATAATTTTGGAATTAATGTTCCCGTTATTGGGAACTGAGGGAGTAGAATCTTGAATTCCTACAGATAAATGTCTGAGGGCTTCAAGAACTCCAGCATCGAGCAAAGCCTTGTTGCAGATTGGCCTTTGATCTCCTGACTGTGCTGGGTGGATCTTTTTCATAGATGCCTTCTTACTTGCTTTGGAAACCACTTGTTGACGAAAGTGGTTACTCTGAGCAGGTGTATGTGCCTGATCAGGAAAGATGGTCAGGTTAGGATGACGATCTCCACTCAAATCAGGTGTATGTGCCTGACTTGGTTGTCCGTATGATATGGGGGAGTATTCCCCATGACCCTCTTGGACGGGAGCAGATGTGTGTGTCTGTTCCGGAGTGAATTGTTGATGTGTCACTCCAATGCTAGGGATAGATCTATGTGTTTGTCCCTGAGATGATGCTGAAGCTGTTATGATATCATGTCAAGCATCCAGAATATGAGAAGAATTTGCTTCTGCTCTTTCACCATTGACAAAATATTCTTGGTGACTTCAGCCGCCAGAATGGGAATATACGTCCATTCCAGGTTTGGAGTAGGTGTATGTGCCTGCACCTGTCCTCCTTTTCCTATCAGTGAATCCTGACAGTACTCATGTGTGGGGGCAGAGAGTTGAGTCTGCCTCCTGTTTGTCGTCTGAGCTTTCCGACTGACTTCTCCGTGCGCTACCAAGCGAGACTGTTGGTAGGCTTGATTAGTACTAGCAGGTGTATGTGCCTGCTGATTACACTTCGCCAAAGGTGGTTGATGAGATCCATCATATGTATTCAGACGAGCCTGCTGACTAACTGGTGATGTATAAGCAGGTGTATGTTCCTGCCTATAGTACTCAGCCGGAATTGCCTGGCGGGATTGGCGTGATGCTTCCAGACGAGTCTGCTGGACAGTGAAATTAAAACGGACAGGTGTGTGTGTGCCTGCTCGTTATTTTCCACCAAGTTAGGTTGGTGGACTTCTCCAGAGATGGCAGGGATGAAAACCTGCCCATTGTCAACCGGATTCCGTCTCTGGCGATTCGTCTTGCCTGCTTGGGTTTGAGGAACCTGAGCTGAATGCCTGGAGTCGGTACCCTCATCATGTTGAGGGTGCACTACCGCACGAGTCTGGCGGTGATTTTTGATGGGAGCCCTCGGGAAGGACTCTTGTCTTTTTGAATTAAGGCCCTGCGGGACCTGCTCATTCACTTCCTCAGAGTAAGGGAGTGAATGGAAATTGCGTTCCGGGGATAACGACCCGAAACGGTTGGAGACGGTAGTCAGCACCTCCTGCTTCTTAATCACTGGTCGTCATTGTCCGGACGACCTGTGTGAGTTATTTAATTGGGGGTCCTGTCGGGAAGCCTCCAGAGTTGGGATGGTACCATGTTGACGGTACTCCTTAACCAGTGCATTTGATACCCAGCATTGAAAACGCTGAGTAGGTGATGTCATCCTCAGAGCGGATGACGATCCAGTAGGAATATTAGTAGTGGTATTTGCAGCAGCAGTATTCACAGATGTGAATTTGAGAGCAGCCATTATGAAAATACAGAAAACCTTGGAAAAGAGTGCATGTTTTATATAACAGATGTAATCAAGATAAACTCAGCTACTTCATCCTTTGGATGAGCACATATGTCAATGGTTGTTTTTTTTAGCCCTCTTATTGAGTTTTAAATTTGGGCTTAACAAATAGGTAAAACATCATTTTAAATTGGTTAAGGATTCACGTCGGGTTCACCATTTTTTGTTTCCCTCGGAATTCGGGGATGTCCTCCTGGATGGGAGATTCAAACGTTCCGATCGGTTTCTAGCAGGTTTTTTTGTAGAACCGGAAACATCCAATGATTCCACATCCGTTTGGACCTACTTTCCATAGGTAGGCGCTCATTAGCTTGTGGACTAATGAGGCTTGGGAATTTGCATTGGTCAAGAGGATGGGAGGTCGGACTCATCACACCTTTTTGAGGGGGATTATTGTCTACTCCGGGACTCTCTTTATAGATTTAAGTTATGTTCGTGAATCCTTATTACATTACCAATTATAAAATGAGCTTTCCTTTAGTTTTAACAATCAATGATTAAATATGTAAGAAATTTAGAGAATCTTTTATATGTATTCAAGGTTCTTCATCAATAGAGAATCATCTATATCTATTTAGATATTCTTGGTCAATGGTATCCTTCAAAACATTTATATAAAAGTCTCTTGGTCATTTATGATGACCAGGCTGGTTTTAAATCCACTCAGTGGGGCACTTGAAGTTTATCGTCATTCAGAAGGACATGAATTATTTCAGAGTTTGGATCGAACCCATAGATGGGCTACCTACGTATCCTTTGTTTTGGAAAAGGAATCAGAACCCACGTAGTTCGAGTAAGGGAGTATGACGTTTATGATATATGGCTCAAAGAAGGATGTCATAATTACTTTTACACTCTAAGCTCACGTGAGTCATGCTCGGTGTGAGAAACAAGAGGTATTGGTAAAAATAAGACAATTGTGCCATGAAAGATGCAATCATAAGAAATGGTTTGGGGCTTATGTATGTATGATTTCCCAGATAGATGAAAGTTTAGGATTCGCTTTTAGGGAGAAAATCCAGGAACAAGGTCCATGAAGGTATATGTGCTTCATGGAGATTTGGATACTCTAACTTGGGACTTATTGCTGAAAATGAATCCCAAATTAGGAGACGATTGAAAACTAGGTTTTATTCCTGAGAAGGAATCCCAGATCAAACGAAAATTAGGACTGGTTAAGAGAAATTTAGGGACTTGGGGCTTACTCCTGAAAAGGAAGCCCAAATTTATGACTGGGACTTATTCCTAAAAAGGAGGCCCATGTTAGGGAACATGGGGCTTACTCCTAGGAAGGAAGCCCAAGATTATGACTGGGTCTTATTCCTAAAAAGGAGACTCAGATTAGGGATTAAGGTTTGGGGATTACTCTTGAGGAGGATGCCCATATTTGAGATTGGGGCTTACTCCTAAGAAGGATGCCCAAAATTAGAGGAATTGGGGCTTACTCCTAAGAAGGATGCCCAAAATAAGGGACTGGGAGCTTACTCCTAAGAAAGATGCCCAAAATAAGGGACTTGGGGCTTACTCCTAAGAAGGATGCCCAAAATTATGACTGGGACTTTATTCCTGAAAAGGAGACCCAGGTTAAGGATTCTCTCATCTTAAAGGATGAGGTTGAATGAGTGAACTCTCAATCTTTGGTGACATAAAAATGTATAAATCACTATGTTTTGAGAGATATTCCATAGAATTCCTTTCAAATAAGGAATTCAAATCAAGAAATCATGCCATAAATGGCTTTAAAGAGTATCTTGAAGACTGAATCATGAATAGGAAAGGTGAAATGGCTTAAGAGGGGTAAAATGGGGAATATGGGCACCCAAAAAGGTAGGGGCGCGCAAGTCTTGAAAGGCGCGCATGTCTTATGTGGGCGCACAAGTATTGGTCGTGCAGGTATACCTGCGCGACATGTGGGGTACTTGCGAGATTTTCAACCAGCATTAGAATACTTGAGCGACTCTTTATTAATCCCTTTAGAATCCTCTTGAGGTTCTTCCAGAAAAGGTATGCGCAAGTTCTATTGAAGGAAATAAGGCGGCGCGCAAGTGTGGTCACTTCCCTTAAGGGCTGACCACTCAAGCGTGCAAGTGTTGATGAGTTTCAACACTTAGTCCTTCCTCCTTCTCTTTAGATCTTCCGTTCTAGGTAAAAAATTACCTTATAAGTGTTCCGGAAGCTTTGAGAAGAGACTTGGGCGTCGGGAGCTTCAATCCGAGTTTTTGGAAAAAGATCCTCTCGAATGGGGGGCCCACAGGGTCTATTTATAGGCAGGAGAAGACCCCGGGCGGTTACCGGGAGGTTATCACTTAGGTCGCGCAAGTCACTTGCGCGACCAAGGGCGTCGCGCAAGTGGACTTGCACGACAGTGATATAACTTGCGCGGTGCAGTGGCTTTTGATCCTTTGTTCATGCCTTTGTCGATTTTTTGATATTTTCTTCAAAGGTTGAATCACTTTGAGCTCAAATATTCCCCTTTTCCGATTTTTAGATTCTGTGACGAAAGGAGCGTCAACAGTCATGTACTTAGTTTTTGTGGGTGACTATGTATACTGGTCTTGTAACGACCATGTACATGGCTATGTGGGATGACCTAGAGTCCACCAAAAGCAGGGCCTGGTATGTGAAACTATATGTCGTGTACTTTTATAGAACACAATATGTACATTCTTTTTTATTATTAAATGGACCAGGGTCATGTCTAATGGAAAGAACCATCTTCTTCTTGACCTGTCTCATCCGAGAGAGAATGAGACCACCGTATATTTTCCGATTCCCTGACTTGTTGTTCGTTACCTAATCAAAATTTCTTTGGTTTCATTGGAATCACATCAGTGTCCTCTTCCTTCTTCTAGAACCTCATCTTCTGATTTCTCCTATTTCACGAGATATCCTTAGTTGAACGTTTTTATCATTTTTGTAGATCTATGGAATTCAAGGGCGATTCAAGGACTAAGTTTCATGTATATCGATCTCAGGACACCAACGTAGGTGGTTTGTGCCTTTCTGTAGTCATTCTTTGAGTTATATGTGAAAATGGCCCAATAAAATTGATCGGGGTGATTCTTTTTTAAGGTTTTTAGCCCTTTTATTGAATGATATACCTTGTTTGTTTGGATATAGGTTAATTGTCTGTGAATAGGCTTTTCTTGGCCAAGATATGGATGTTTTTCCCATTTTTTCTTATTTTTGACCGTTTGGTCTAACTGTGCATGTTAGGCTGCTGCTTTTCTTTCCTTACCTAGTATTGATGGATGGAGTAATTTTATCTAATAGGTTGTGATATCTTGTAAAATATTTTTCCATGTAGTTCTTGAGGTTTAATATGGTCTTCATACATCGTTTGTGAATGATTGACTTACATAGGGTTTTGAGAACCTGCTGTAGTAGATCATAGGGAGAATGGATGTTGAGGTATTCTGAAGAGTGTTAGTATACTTTACCTTGCAAGACTATAGGGGGGGGTGGACATTATTCCCCCATAGAGTGTCTATATCTTCCTCGTTACAAGACCGTAGGGGGAATTTGGAATTGAGTGCTTCCCCGTAGTGTCTATGTTACCTATTTGAGACAACAAGGGGGATTTACAGTGAGTTCTTCTTGAAAGATTATTTATTAATGCAAAACCAAAGGGGTTTAACTATGTGTACATACTAAACAGAAACTTCTGTTGTTTGGTTTAACTATAGGGGTTAGGCTTTGAGTACTTACCAAAGGTTTACCTATTTGAGATTAGATGCTTACTTGATATATTAAATTAAATGCATTTGAAACTATGTAATTTTTTACTTTTATTTACTTCCTTGTTAACTTTTTCTTTTTCCTATTGCCATCCATATATATTCACTGACTGTTAGGCATAGATATTTGGATGGTTTCCTAATAGGATTAGTATCACACCCTGCTTGGGTCATTCTTTTGGGCCCAAAGAGATTATATTGTTACCGGTCTAGATAAGGGAAAGTTCCCTTCTACTTTAGGTACATGACTACTTGGGAGTTGGAGAGCATGGGACAAAGCTGAGGCTTGTGACACTGAGGATTTATTTACTAGTTTTTCTTTCATAAAATGGATTAGTAATGTATTCCAGAATTGTGAATTCTTTGGTTATTTTCCTCAAAATATGTCTCATTCATCATTTATATATGTGCTCCTGTAATTTATTTCTTTAGTCTTCCATTGTTTATACTTTTATGGTATTATTATTGCTTCCTATATTGTTATCTTTTTCATTTCTATAGTGTTGCTCTACCAATGAAGGAATATTTTCCTCACTATCACACCCAAGGCCCTCGCTTCTAGTCAGAATCCTCTGGAATTCAGGGAAATGCACTTGATTCCATGTGACCAACCGGATACGGGGAACCTCTGGGCATCTTCCAAAACTGGTATGTTACAATGATTATGATAGGTAATGAAATCATGTATGTTTTCTTGAGTTCTTATCTTGATAGTAAATTAGTCTCTCCTATTCAAAAAATAGTATCGAGAAAATTTATTATCCTAATACCTTATGTTTATTTGAACTGATGAATCATTAACTCAAATTAGATTGATGGTTTTAGGCCCTCAATTTTACATTTATTGTTCACTTGTTTGTGATTGATTACCTCAATCACTCCCTATAAATATTCATGTTTTCCTCTAATTATGTGGGCCTAATTTTCGCTAATGTTCTTATATTCGAAATCCTAATTTGGTGGTGACGTTTTCAATTCTATTTCCCTCATATTAAGACTAAATTTTATTAATCCTATTTCTAATGTGGGTTTTCCACATAGGTATTTTATATTTTCAACCTTTTGTTTTGGAAGAAAAATTTCAAATTGTGAGGATAAAATTTGTAGACGGGGTGGAAAATATAACACCCCAAGATTTCATAGTAACTATCCCCTTTAAAGTAATTTAATATCTTATATTGCACGCAACACCAACTTGGCTTGTGTTATACGCAAGATTGAGTTTCTGCGAAACAATACATTGGTATTATAATTATTTAAATGATATATTTATTTATCAGTTAATTTTTGTAATATGAATTGTAACATATAAACTTTAAATGTTATTTATAATTTTTTCACATAAACTAAATTTTATTTATAATGAAATGTATATGTATTTTTAAAAATATTTATATATTTAGAAAAGCTATTTAAAAACAACAACTTTTTATGTCCTTTTATGAACTATAATAAAATTAATTTTATACACCCATAAAAAGTGAATTTTCTAAAATGGAATTAATTTTTTAATTTGGATTATCAATGTTATCTTAGGGTGAAATTTTGGTTTTTTTTTGAAAATATTCAATTTTTTATGAATATTGAAAAATACTACACAGTACATAAACACTGACTTTTTCATTTAAATAATTATTTTTAATTAAAATTTTGTATTAAATTAAAAATAGTTACATAATACATATATTAGTACAATTTATTTCATTGTATTCATTTTATAATAAGGCTAGATATATAAAATTTTATTTAACCTTTTTAACATCTTTTTACCCACCTACTGGGCACATTTACACACATTTTATGCACATTTGCATATTTGCATAAAACAAAATTTTACCTCTACTGTGAATAGAATTTATAAAATATTAGAGACTGAGTTTACATTAGTAAGTAAAATTTGGTTCAATAGGATGGAAATATTTTTTGTTGAATAGTAACTATTGAATTTTATTTACCACGGTTAAAAGTAAATTAGGTAATTAAAGGTAAAAATAATATTAAAATTACCACCAAACATGTATTAAATATTTTGGAAATGTTTTTTTCGACCAAAGTAAACCTTTAGAAAAAAAATAAGATCCTTTTGATCTATTTGGGTTAGATGAGGACATTTATTGAATTTTATTTAAAGAAGAGTTAAAAGTGTTAAATTTAATGTTTAATAGCTAAACCATTTTTAATATAGGGTTACAAATAAAATAAATTAGAATATAAATATACATTAGAAAGATAAAAATATTTCCAACATCATGGTGTTTTATTTATAATTTTTAGACATTAAATATTTTAATTTATTTATGACACAATGATGATGCAGTAATTACCTTATTAATGAAAGATTAAAATAATTGATGTTATAAATTATAAAATAAATCTAAATTGACACTTTTTATCACATCCATTAATTTTATAGGTGTATATGACATGTTAGGGTTGATTAAATATTTATTTTCTAAGTAATAAAGTTTTTATGACTTCCCCCAAAACCAAATACTAAATAGTGTGAAAATCATCATAAATGAGTTTTTAAAACAAATAGTACATTATTTAATTTTATAATATTACTAAAAATATAATATTAAGACAACAAACTTATATAATGTCAGTTATTTAATTATTGAACCACTTTAGGTTATCTTGGAAAATTATTAACTATATTAACCATGTAATATAAAAATACTAGAAGATAAGGTAAAAGTTAAACTATTTAACTAACACCTAAATCTAGATGATAAGGTCAATATGGTGACCTAAACTTGTCTAAAACATATTGGGTGAGTGGATATAGTCCCATAAACACATTATACTTTAAATAAATCCATTTTGAGGTATTATAAACAGAAAAGTATTTCATAATAAATTAATATTTAAAGATTTTCCTAAAGTTCCCATCACCACTCTTATAAAAGGGTACAACCCCATATCTTAAATTCACACAACCAAACCCATTTGGTTCAGCCAAAACCTACTCAAATATCCTCACATCTACCCTTAGTTCAATATAGAGGCATTAATTTGATCATAAAGACAACCTAATCATACCGTTTGTATAAATCAAAAAGAAGAACCTGAAGAAGAGGTAATTATTTCTTCACCACTTTCAATGTTATTTTCTTCTTCCAGTTCCTCTTTCTTTGTTGTCTCCATACCAAAATAATAACTCCAGTACATTCTAAATATTTGGATGTTATTATAAATATGTTACAACCATATTAATTATTCTATCCATCCTATGAATGACAAATTCACCATACATGCGTACGTACATCTTACAGTCTCCACATTGTGGTGTAGTTTGTTATTCCACACTTCATTATTTGGATGGGTAAAATAACGTGTATAATTGATGTAAATAATAAATATAATATTTTAATGATTCTATATATATAATATACCATCTAATTAGATAATATTTTACCATCAACAGAATGATATCGTCGCTCGTGCGTACGTACGACTTACTGTCTCCATGACACGATAAGATTCATTTCCATGTTCACCATTCAATGATGATTATAAAAATATATATTATTAATAAGTAAGTAATATATGAAATAATAATGATACTAGAAATATATATATGTATATATGTACTTTTTTACATATATCTTATTCACTTACTTCCATTCAATATGCCATGAAAACTGAAAGAGTGTTTATGTGTACGTACGGCCTACCGTCTTCATAAATGGGTTTTTCCATTTCATATATGTATATATTATACATATTTATATTCTTAATAAATATTATACATAAATAATTTTTTATATTCTCGAATCAATTAAAACATAATATAAGTAATACGATCATGAATAAAAAGTAAAAACACGAACAATAAAGAAATAGATTATTACCCAAAATGTTATTTTAACATAGAAATTATTATTAAATGGGTAGTATCATGTTATAAATGAATAAAGTATGATATTATAAATATGAATATTTGTCTGATATAATTTAATAACATATTGTGGTCATTTTACAGGAGGCTAAACATACCCATCGACCAATGGAAAGTACAAAGTAAGTGTTAATTAATCATTCTCATTGTTATTTGAGATTGTATATGTGTAAATTTTTACTGGGAAATATTTATCATGCATTTAAATGTTTCATAAAAATGTTTTCGAAAGGAATATTTTAATGTTTTATTGAAGGTACACTTTAACTAGATCATCATTTTAAATTTTTTAATGAATTATTTTTCTAAATCTATTTAACTAATGTCCATGTTTTCAAAAATGATTTTAAGCATTTATTTGTATGAAAATGATTGTTTTAAAATATTAATTCCTTACAAATGTTCCAAAGTGGTATGGGACACTTATATTTTAAAATCTCTTTTAAGTCACTTCCTTTTTTAATTGTGTTATTTTAAATTATTTCCTGAAAAAGGGATATTTCTCTCAAGGAGTTTTATAGACCATTTTCAACTATGTCAACATCCTTTACTGGATATTATTCTTGATTGAGTCTGATTTATTATATTATAGTATTCCATATTGTATTGAATGAGTTATTATATGTTTGACTGTGGATGTTCTATTTTTATATCATTCATGGTTTATGGTTAAATTATAGATACTTTCTGTGATAGTTTTAATACGAATGATTTTGTTATGTTTCACCCTTTTCATATAAGAAATAAATTGAACACAGTAAGTGATAGGTAGGGCCCTCTATAGCCCATTGATTCATGGGTAGGTCTCATGAGACAAACTAGTGTCTTGGTAGAAGGACTTGAAAAAAAAAATATTTGTAGTCTTGGCACAAGGCCCTGAATATAATGTTATGATGTCCGACGTTATGTATTCCCTCCTTTTGAAATAAGTTGTTACATATGATTGTTAAACTAGTTGAATATCTATGTTCATGTTTAAATGGTAATGTTTGACTTATTTTTATCATATTATGTTCATGTTTTATGTTTAAAAGGATCCTATTTTTATTATACATTATTCCTTAAATGTTTATAGCTTTCACTAAATTATTTACCCATACTGAGCATATGAGCTCACCCCATTCATATTTTTTATTTTCAATGGATTCCAATAAGGGTTTTATGATTGATATGCATGGTTAAGATAAGGGAATAATGGCATTATCAAAGGATTATTTATGATGTTTTGAATGTTATAAAGTGTAATGTAATGTTCAAGTCTGTAATATATTTTCCAATGTTGCTAAACTGATTGGTTCTTATAAACTTTATTCCTTGTAATCATGCCTATGTATTAAAATAATGCAATGGATATGGGATTCTAGGGTCAGGGCATACCAATAAATTAGTTCCAGAACATTATAATATTTATAATATATATATTAAAATATTTTTTATTCAAAAAAATATTTTTGACCTTCCAAGATGGTGTTAATGAAAAAAAAAATTCCTCCATGAGTGTGGTAAATTGACACATCATGGATGATGTTTTCATATATACAATAAAAGGAGAAGAGAAAATATTTGAAAATGGATATTAAATTTAAACACTGATTTTCTAGTATATATATGTAAAAATGGAGTTATGCAGCATTAGATAAGTTAGGGGATGATAACGTTGACGAATGAAAGAATTTATATGATAAAGAATGAGGATTTTACAACATGAATATCTTCTCCCTGAGAACCACCTAAAGGAACATCCGTTTGGTATTTTGATGATACTAGTAGTTATTGGTTGTAGGGAAGAGGATTGGTAAGGTAATTGATAATAATATAGGCAATCTACATGTTTTGGGGGGCGTGATAGGAAGTGGAGGTGAGGGGTGGTATTTATAGGGGAGGAGAGAGGTTTTTTATTATTTTATCCATTTTATTATTATATTGGAAACATTCTATCAATAGTGTTGATTCCTAATAAAAAAATATAGCTAATTGATTATGATATTTTAAACCAATGGGTTCTAACATCAGCTATACAACTTCAATGACTCAAATATTCATATATTGTTAAAAACCATAAATTACTTTATATCACTATTCACAAGGAAATCTATTATTTTAGAAAAATCCCAGACAATTACCATAAATACCTCTAGATTTTAAAGTTTCATAAATGAGGTTCCATTTTATGAAAATGCATTTTTAAAAATGTTAAATTTTATTTTAAATTAACATATTAATTTATTTTAAAAATACTGATTTTAATATTATATTTGATTTTATGACCCTGTGAAAAAATTAATTTATGTATCATAAAATTATATTACAACTATAATAAAACATAATATTCTTTTGTTATCTTATTTTCTAAAAATAAAATTTCTTTTAGAAAGTTATATTAATTGTAAAATTATATATCAATAGTTACATTTCACAAAAATACAAACTATTAGATTATCATTTCTAGAACTTTTATTTACGTATTCCATTATATAATTATATCATATTTTCATGTATAAGATACCAAAAAAATTAAACTTTCATAGGGGAGGTTACTATTCTAATGACTAGGTTACTGTTCCTAATGGTCATATTACTATTCCAACGGTCAAGTTATTATTCCATTAGTATATGTGAATTAATTTATAAAAATACCACATATATTTTCCTCATTTATTGTAATAGAGTTCTTACTAGGTTCTCTATTAGATTAATTTGTTTTATAAAATAATTATAAAAAAGAAAAATTCTATTGATAAAATTCTTGTCCATTATAGCATGACAATAAAATTTGTGGCTAGAATTTTCAATTATGTTATTTTAAACTACAAAATTATTTTTTCATACTCTAATAATAATATTTCACTATCCATTTTTTTGTATTGGTATCTTATCACAATAAACTTTAGAATTATATTTTTCTTAAATTCTTGTACCATTAGATATGTATATATTCCTAGAAACACTTCCATAGACTCGATGTCATGTTCTTCCCCTACGAGGGATTATCATCAAAAACATTATGCCCATGTGACATCTATTCCCACCATGTTATTTATTTATAGTTAAAAAATCATCTCACCCTCACCAATTTTGCATGAATAATGAAAATAAGTTGTCTGTAAATAGTTATAATAATATCTATTTATAAAAAGGAATCATTTCCTCTAATTTCATGTTAGGATTGAAATCCAAGATTCCCCATGAATCCTTCTTAAACAAAACCAATTTAGTTTGGGATCCATGACCTTAAATTGGTATCAATCGACATTGTCCAAGTAACATGACTTTAAACTATTTTCCACTTTCAGGGAGATAATTTTTTGTCTTTAAGCCCCAATGGACATACATTCACTTCATATTAGAATAGTATCCCATGACACGAGAACCTTTCTGGGATTCCACCTCTTTGGTCTAATCTATTTGACCTTAAAAATTTATTTAATTGATCCAAACATGCTCTTATTAATCTCTGAGTACTTCTAGAAATGTTACCATCAATTCAAATTTAGATTTTCTTTCAACTGTTGATTTATTTACTAATCCCCCCATTTTTTGAACTCATACCATTATATAACTACCCATTTTGATGATATACACATACATGACAACATTTCTATGCTATATTTGACTTGATTCTGAGTTCCAATGGATATGTAGATAATCTTGTTTCACCAACTCATGAAAATATCTAAATTATCTTAAAATTATTGCTTTATTCTTTATCCCCTTATCCCACTCTGAATTTTGGTAACATCTCACATAGCTTGGAAATTTGATAAATAATTGAAAATCCTTCATCCATTATGACCATAATCTTGGCACAGACATCTGTGGCCATGGAAATCTTCACCCACCATTCATGTTAGATTTTTAATAACGTCTTTTATACATATTCATTCCCTTTGTAAGTTAATTTCATTATAAATTTAAAAAATAATTCATGGAAAATGAATCATGTACATAAAATTTTTTTTTCATCCACATATATGATCTTAAATGTGTGTCCATGTAGTCTGATAGGCATAACCCTAAATTAAAAAAGTAAAGAGGCAAAAATTTATGTCTTGTTTCAAACTTGTAAATGGACATCTTTGAAACACCTAGGCCTTCACCCAAGAAATTAACTCTATGACTTGGTATAATTAAAGGGTTGTGAATAGAAAATTTTCAATTTCCACAAGACTCGCTATTTTGTCTCCAATGAAATCTATATGTCTTTAATAAACCCCATGTTTAAAAAAACAATATCCAACCCTTCAATTTTCTATCCCTTCATGAGGATCTATACAAGATTTAACACTATATACCCCAAGATGTGTATCCCACAATATAAAAAGAGTAGATATTACACACATATATCCAAACGTCTTAGTCACATGATGTTAGACTATGTGACAGGTCATCCCTTAGTACTCATTTATTGATGTAAAACCGTAAAATATTTTGGCACTCAGATGTGAGGAAACATTACCCATTGGTCATGGTAACCTAAAACACAACTTGAGTTTCTCAATAGTAACTTTACAAATAATATGATTCTAAATTCGAATGGTGTTTTCAACTCTTACTCAGGACTATACACTAATTCAATGTGTTGAAATACATGGTGGAAATTCATGAACTATAAAAATCTATTTTTTCATTTTCTCAGTTCACACCCTCACTTTGAATCATCCTAGATTTGGATCCCCACCATCATCCACATCCAAATAGGTTTCCCTAATAGTGAGGGGTCCTAACCAAACTGGAACACTCATGAATTTCACCATACTATTAAACTTATTTCTATTGATGTGTTATTCTTATTAATCACTTATTAAATAAGTGTTTTGTAGTCCATTTTTTTTCTTTAATCATTCACTTTCTTGTCATCAACATTCTATATCAATAACCATTGTTATTTAAATATTAATATTAATCTTTATTTCCACATATTCACTCGCCACTAATGTTATCCTCTTATGTTTCCCAATTAAATGTTGTCCAAGAAGTAATTCATGATTCCATTCCTATATTTTGAAAAGGATTTATTATTAACACTAATTATTATATTTATATATAAATACCTTTCACTCAATACAAATGTATTTTTAAATTCAGGTAAAATAAGCTCTAAATTTTCTGTAATTTAATTTCAAGAAGAAAATATATATTTTATTCAATAATTATTTTTATTTCAGTTTTTTATTGAATATTTAATATAATATGAATAAATATTAGATATCATTTTTGAAAAAAATTGCATAATTTTTTAAACCATCATATCACAATTTCTTATATTGAAATTTTGATTTCTTATAAATATATTGATTTTTCAGTGAATATTGAAAATATAAAAATTATAGGAAATTTCCTTTCATTTCCAATTGGTCAAAAATTTCGAATTTATTTTATATGTGTCTTAAAATATCATTAATGAACTTTGATAGATAAATATTCAATTAATGATATTAAAATCAGCATTATAGTTATTTTTGAGTATAATGTTTTTGATAATTAAAATGCATCTTCTGGAATAATATTTTTATGCATGTTTTATGAGATTAATTAAATGTATTTTTTTCAAAATAAATAGAATTAATTTGATATAATTGATTTCATTTTTAGAATCACCATCTTCATATTGGTTATATTGGACCCTTTTATTTTTTAACATCAAGAATAGTAATATAGGTAAATATTTTTCATATTACTAAGGAAAAACTGAGGAATTGGTCTTTTAAGTAATATGATATGGAATTATGAATCTTTATAAAAAATGTATTAATTTTATTGGGTGATTTTTTTTAAAACTCACCCCCATTATTTGATGATATCGAAACTTTGTTCCATTTTTCATTGATAATGACTGTAATATTTCACTAAATGGATGAAAATGAATAAAATTAAAAGGTTAGTCCATGTTAATTAAATGTGGTTAATAATATCATATATTTGCCATTTTTGTGTGTGTTGACTTTATAATGTAATATTATTGACCCTAAATTACTAAAAACCATATTATTAAGATAATCGTTAAAAGGGACAATGATTGGTTAAAACAAATAGATAATGGTTAAGAAATCAGTTAAATCTGTTTAAATTTTATTGGATGATTTGATCAAAAATCATCCTCATCCAATATTATAAAAATATAATTTGGGTTAATCATTAAAATGAAATTTAAATTTCATTTATTTAATAAATTATGCAATTCAAAGTGTTCTTGTCTCCTTTATGATAAAATTGCATAAACGCTCTTCACATCATTTCACTTCTTTTGGAACATAAAAATGAACCCCTAAAAACATCTGAGAGTATTTATATACATTATAGACATGATTTAATTCATAAAATACCATCCATATTGTCCAAAAGGAGAGACCCAAATGAGTTTCATCATATTGGTGGTAATCTCTTTAACAGAACATTTTCATTTAACCTCTTATTATACAACCTTCAATTATATTCTAAATATTTATAAATAATTACATTTGTATCTCATATAGGAATAAAATCAATTATTCTACTTTCATAACCTTACTGATGAAATTTATCCATAAAATTGGGGTGTGACAAATTATTTGTGAATGTGTGTGAACTGTCACCGCCACAAATAGGTGTGTTTCATTTTCAATCACTGCCTATCAAATCTACTTATATTAATTAATTTAATATATATATATATATTATTCAAAAATAATAATCATTCTTAAAAAATAATATTTAATCAATTTTTCAACCCCTCCTTATGTTTTAAAATGTAACAATGTTTTTTTGTATGCATGGATTACTAAATACTCAAATCCATTTTTTTATGAATACATTTTATGAATGTATCACCAATTTTAGTTAAAGAATAAAATTATAATTATTTCATGATTTTTTTTGGAGATGATGGAAAAAGTTTCCCATTTGACCATAGCTAGCCTATAAAAGTCAGTTTGAAGTTATATAAATAAACATCCTCAAAAAACAAATTCTTATCTTAACCAAATATATAATTATATATTTAATTTAAAAATATGAATCGAATTCGGTAATGGTAAAGTAATAGGCCTATAAAATTACATTGAAAATTTATTAATTAATATAAATTTGTTATATAGAAGTTAAATTCCATATATAGAATGTATTGGAATAAGGTAAAGGGTTTTATAACTAGTTTCACAATGATTTGGTTATAACTATACTAGATTGAAAATTTCATTCATTGATGGTGTCAAAAATTAAAAATTACTATATTAGGTTTTATTTTGAAAATTTTAAGTGTTTTAACAACTTTTACACATATTACATCCTATGGTTATTTCTATCAATAAATATTTGATCTTTCAAAGGATTATTCATCTCTATACTATTCCATTGAGACATGTCTTCTATTAAGAACCAACATCCTTTTTTATGGTGTATATGCATCTTATAGAGAAAATATATCATGGATCACTCTTTTATCAAGAAATTTAATATTCCATTGATGTCCTATATTTTAATCAATTTGGATTCAAATTATATAAATGTCATAAATGGTTTCCTATGATTAATTTCATTTTTACGAGATGTAATTCAAGTTTTCTCCCATTATTTGTTTTATATGAAGAAAATAAATCCCCATCAATGTTTTTAGAGTATTAATTTATTGAAATAATGGGTTTTAAATAATCACATTTATTCCATAACCCATTGTATTTATAATTCAATAAATTACCATGTTTAAAATATTTCTTGTCTCAAACATTATTCTATGAGAAAAGTTTTGAATGATGCACCAATACTAATTTATAGGGTTTATGTACTATCTATTGACATATAATATATTGACTCAATTTATACCCTTGTTATTTTTTATTATATTTATATTTTAATTCCGTCGAATGGAATTGATATTTTATCTGTCTTAAATTATTTTCTTTAAAAATGTTGTTTTAATGTTTTTGGAATATTTTACAACTCTAAGTCCATTATCTTACAATATTAAAATAATTTTTTAATATAAAAATAAAAAATTTACAATAAATGAATTATATTTAAAAATAGATTAAAATTATTTAAATGAAATTCCATAAACATTTATACATGGGTCCCATTTGGCACAGTTTTCAAATTTTAGAAAGGAATTTGTCTATTTAATATTCCTAACCTTTATGAATTTTACTATCCTCTTAGTTAGTTTTTATGATGTTGTTAAATGTTTACATGATTATATTTAGTGAAAATATGTTTCTCATTGTTTTTTTAAGGTATAGAAAAGGTGTTTTTTCAGTATTTTTCCATGATATATTTTATATTTTATATTAATGTAATTTCTATCTATGTTAAAAAAATTTATTGATTCCAATGAATATATAGAATATGATCCTATTATAAAATTATAATTAATTATATAAATATTATATAATGGTATTTTGAAGATATTATATAGGGAACTGTTTCATTTCCACATGTTAATCAGTATAAAAATTAATGATTGTTGTCAGAAAGTGTGTTATTTTGAAAAATGATTGATTCAAAATGTTTTTTATCATTCTTGGGTACCTGTATATATAGATGTGGATAATTAAATTGTGGTTTCATTATAAAACTAGGAAGGTGTTGGTGTTATAAAAAATGTATCAGTGGTTATGTTATAAACCAAGGATGTATGAGTCTATTATTTCCCTCTAATTCATCAAGTAAATAAATAGAGTTAACTAATTTTATTTTACACCCAATTGATAACACATTTACCTATTATAGACTACCTATAAGAGATTTGTGAATTACCTAGTTAGGTAATGTTAGGATGAATGTTTTATGTTGGAATATTCTTATAAAGTAAATCAAATATTACTATGAGTTTTAATTAATCTTTTTCTCTAATATTATATTCCCCATGATTTGGATTGTCAACATATATTACTCTTTTCTTATGATAATTCAATTTTAAGTATCTTATGATTTATTATTTTTTTATGTATGAATTTTCTTATGTTCTTCTAATAAAAATTGAATATGTTCTCATACCCTTATTATCATATTATGCTTGCTGAAAAATTTTAATTTCATATTACTATGATTAACCCTACTGAGAATTTGAGCACAAAGTTAATTTATTTCTACTACCTATGTTATAGTGATTTTTTTTTGATATCTCTATATTCAATTCATGTTACATATGTTGAATACATAATGCGGAATATAAAAAATCAGTTAGAGAAGAGAAGCTCAATTAACTACATGTGTAATGTTATGTTGGTGTTTCTCCTAATTATAAGAAATAATAGACATAAAAAGTCCTTGAATGTGTAAGTGATGTAATATTTCCATTTTATATTTTTTACTTTTTGTGGATAGAATTTTTCTATGTTATTAAATGTCAAATCTATAAATGTAATGATTATGTTTTTAGAACCATATCTGGGCTAGGAGGTTCATTGATATTATAGATATCATCGAAGAAGTGTTTAGATAACAATGGATATAAGTATGTTTTCATATGATGTTAACATAAGAGTTATAGATACCATCATGGGAATATATGTTTATGTTTGATCAAAATGTTAAATACAAAGTCAACCCTTTTCATGATTTAGGTAACAACATTTTAATGTGATAAATGATTTTTTGGGAGATGTTTGAATATTTTATGTTATGTGTGACCAACAGGTGTATAATGTGAGTTAAAATGATATAATATTTATGATAAATCCTTTTACCTTTTGGGGATGTAAATTGAATGTTATAAGATAACATTTAAGGTCAATTTTTTTATTGAATTTATTTGGGATATAGGTTTAATTATTTATATAGCATTCTATGTTGACACTTCTGATCTATTATGAAAACATTTGAGTAAAATGGGTTATTTAAAAGTAAAATTATTTATTTATTTTTGTTATTATCTTGATTTTTTGAAATCATTTTTTATTTGGATAATGTCTATATGTATTTGGAAGAACTTGTTATAATTTTTTGATCACGAGATCCATTATTTAATTCTTAGAGTTCTTATATAATGTAAAATTTATATTCAATATTAAATTATTATAATAATAGTAATCATGGAAGTTGAAATTTATCAAATCATAATTATAGTATGAAAGTGTTTTGTAGAAATGGAAAGAAATCAAGAATGTATTTTTCAGTTGTTCTTACTCTAGATGCGAAAAGAATTTCGTTACTCTAGTAAAAATATCTTTAAAAAAAGTTTATCCCATTTCAATAATTTATAATTGATTTAAAGAACTATTAATCCCTTATTGATTTTTGGTTTTCTAGTCATTGACTTTCTCATGATCATTCACCATTATGTGATAAATATTCACCCTCACTCTATATAATTATTTTGAACTTAATATTCACCTATATATTTTTTATTTTCAATTCACCTTAATATTTTCTAATTTGGAAACATAATTTTTTGATATTATATATGACCTTGCAATTTAACTTTCACTCCGTTAAAATGGAATTTCAGTTAACCATTTGTACGTTCTCTGCATTAAATAAATTTATATACATGTTTTAAATATCATATGACCATATTTAAGATAAATGTTTTTGATGAAATTTTTTGTTGTGTGGGACATGTTACTACCCCTATAATATTAATAAATGACTATGTTCAATAACATGCAAGACTCACAATGTTGAAATTTAGTGATCACGACATCTTATTGTTTAAATGTGATAGTAATAACACAACCATTTAATAATTCGGTTTGAATGGGAGTAACAATATTATCAAAATTATATATATATATATATATATAGAGCAGCTACCAAAAAAAATTTACTTATTAATGGTTTGGAAAAAAATATTCTATTTTTATTAAAGAAATTTATTGCTGAAAAAAATAAATTTTTCTTCAAAAAAATTATTTAATATTATAGTTAATTTATGCCACTTATATAAAATTTATTTGATAAAGATTATATCATTTTATAAATTATATTATAAAAATATCTTATTGAGAAATTTTGGGATTCTTTTTGAAAATATTCATTTTTCTGTGAATATTGGAAAAACATAATTTTACATAAAACCCCCTTCTCTTTTCAATAAATTTGGAAGATTAATTTTTTTAAATGGTTCTAAAATTGATTATTTCCTATTGAATAATAATAATCCAATATATGTTATTTAATTCTATTTTACAATTATTTTGGGTGAAAAATATTTATATACTTATAATTCATGTTTCAAGAAAACAGTGTCTCATGACATTTTAGGGACTATTTAAAATGTAATATCATCCACTAATATGGATTTAATTGAATATTATGGACTCAATACTTGTAATTATCACTTCCAAATTTAATAAATCGGTCCTGGTTATTTTTTACATTATAAATAGTAATTTTGGTTAATATTTTTCTAGATGATAATGGTAAATTTGGAAATTAAGATTAAAAATAATGTTGAAATGATTTAAGCATATATGTAACAAACACCTTATTTTTATCAAATTAGTTTAGTTAGACCATCCTTATCAGATATTTGATTATATCTCCCAGAGTGGAATTTTTAATTCATAACATAAATAATATTACCTTAAATGATTTAAAATTTATTCAAATATTATTTTTGGCCCCAGGAATGGGATATGGTAAATCATATCAACCATTATTCATGTATCATCAAATTTTCTTTTATAATTAATTTATTAACCCCTAGAGATTAGAATAAAAAATAACTTAGTAATTGTTAAAAGTAGTTACAATAGGTTAAAACTAAGAGATAAATGTTAAAAGATCACATAACTTGTGAAAATATTATTGGATAGTAATATTTCAACTCATAATTAAACTATAACTAAACTATAACTTTTTTTTACAAATAAACATTAACATTAATTTATATTAATATAAAACATTATGTGATCCCACGGTTCCCTCTCTCCTCTCTTACAAAATGGCACAACCTATCCTCTCTTCCTCTTACTAATTTAGCCAATCATCTTTACCAAATACGAAAAGAACCACTTCTTTAAATATATAGTAAAATATTAGGTTTTTTCATCTTAAAATACTATATCCTAGTACTTTAAAGTGATGCCCAATTGATGTTCTCCAAAGAGGAGGTAATTGTCATAACCAATTGTTTTAATTTTACTCATTCAAATATCTTAATTAATAATTCCCAATAAAATTAAATATAATTAAATCTATATCTACCACATATAGATATTTTATTATCCTAAATTAATTAACTTATTCATTTATATTGTCTATCATATTTAAAATGAAAATATAATTAATTCATTTTGGTAGAGTACCACCTCCACAGACCAATATGTTTCTTCTTCCATCACTGGCTCTCTAAGGTATCTATAATGATGGATTATATATATATATATGATAATTAATACATAATAAACTTTCATAAATTTAATATATCATCTATTTTCTTACCCTCCATTCAATTGGAGAATTCTATCATCGTTCGTGTGTATGTGTGGATTACCATCTACATTAATAGATGTGATTCATATTTCTTGAAAGAATTTCATGGAAAGTATAAAATTGTATTTAATATATAAAAAATATTATTCTATTTTTATTATTATTTCCTAGATGATGAAACAATAACTCACTTGACCATGATCTTCCTACTAAATTAGTTTTTTTAATTATGGATCAAATGTCCTCAAAACACCCCACGTAGAGTTAAAAAATTTAGTAAACGAAGATGTAATTGAAATATATAGAATAATTTGTTTAATGGTTAGTTAATATGAATTTAAAATGTTCATAAGGATGTAAATGATGAATATAAATTTATTTTAGATAAGAAAAAGGGCATATATAGTGGGTCATTAGTCAGGTAAGAATTTTTTAACTCAATTTCTAGTTATTGGGTTATACTTCTACTTAATTGACTATTATATGATAAAATTATTTGACAAATTACATATTATTTTATTTTGTTATATTTATGCTATAATGTTTTTCATTTACATTTGTTACATATACTCACTTCATTGATTATTTATATCCATAATTATATGATATTGGTTAGTATTGTTTATCTCACTATTACTTCAATGAGGAGTATGTTGTATTACACACATACATCCATTTATAAGCTATGTATGCTTCACATTGATATATTATATCAATAATCACTCTTTGAACAAAATATAGTGTTGCTTTGAATTTATTGCTTTCCTGATATATTTATTTGAATGTTGTAAAAGTTAAAAGTTTTTTCATGGTCTAAATTTCAATTCATTGAGTAATAATTCAAGTTATACACAACTATTTCTTTTATATGGTAAAAATAATTCCCAATGAATGTGTTTTTATGTATTATTAAAAAAAATCATTTCTTATGGAATGGTTCTATCATCCTTAATTCAATGGATTTTTAATTCAACAACTAAAGACGTTTTAAGGGTTTCTCATATGAGGCTTCCTTCATTGAGATGTGTTTTAAATAACGAACCTATATTCATTTATATAGTGAATACACTAACTATTGACATATAAAATCATGAATTAATTCATAATTAATGTATTTAATGTTCCATCTTATTATTATTATTTCAAATTGTTTTTTCTTTTAAAGGGACAAAAAAGGGGTTTCCTATAAAATCATTCTTTAAACTTATTTAAAAAATTTAGACCAATAACATTCTAAATATTTATTAACTTTTTCTAATATCATTTTTTATAAAATAGTATTATTTTATAATGTTATTTTATAAGATCTTTGTAAGAACTTGGTTTTTCATTTATGGTTTTAATCTTTTCATTCTGGGTTGTGCTTGAGAAATATGAGCAAAACTGGTCTATTACTGGCTAAAAGAACATTGAACAATGTGACTAGGAGTTCCACTCTTTGTATGGTTGCCAGCAAGACATATTTATGATGTGGAAGAGGAAGTTAGAAGAAAAGATGATCTGGCATATACACACCATGTATTTTCAGGTACATGGCATATATCTTCTTTTTTCTCGCTAAAATGGGCAGTATCCTTGTTTTCTTTTGATAAGTAGAACCCTCACCTGATTATCACGAAAAGCTACACTAGAGGGTGTTATTGCTCCCTATTCGTCGTTCGAACTCAGATTTGAACAACATAAGATGAGATGGAATCCCCTTGGTGAGGTCTTGATTCCCCTTTAGCCTTTCTTCATGATTTCTTCTCTAGACCAAGTTATCAATCCTTGATAATTTATTCTCATTTAGTAGATCTCCTATATTTTAGGTCGAATCAGAAGATGACGATGGATGAGGAGAGTTTACAAATTATGAGGTAGGTGGTCTTATTCATTTCTCTAATTTTCAATCTATTTATATATGCCAGAGTGCCACACACACATTTTTGGGTGTATCCTTGAATAAAATTTTACCTTTTTTGTTTCTTATTGAGGGTTAGGTAATTGAATGTGTGTTCTAATTCATAAATTAGGTTGTTTACCTTGAAATAGGGCCAACCCATGGGTCTGTTTCCTTTAAATGGCCATTTTTTGAAATTTATACTAGATTGAATATGTGGCATGCCTTGTTTTCCCTTCGTAGGATATTAAAAACGGATTTGATTATTAAATGTAATTTCAATAGTGTAAAATTGTAATTTCTTTGAAGATTGTTTTGGGATTAGTGACTTTCCACATTGCCCTATGTTATTACTATGCTTGTTTAATCATTTTAGGAATGTTTTTATCCAATTGTGAACTTGTCCATATTAATTTGGTTATGTTAAGTCCTTGTAATATTTTATACTACAAGATAGTACTGTTATATGAAATGTTCCCATGCGGTCTATTTAATGCTAAAGTTGTGTAATAGTTTAAATTACATGATAGGATTCTTACATGAAATTACCACGTGAGTCGATTAATGTTGAACCATCTAATAGTTTAATTTACATGTTTTTCTTGATATATGATATATTCCCATGTGATTTATAAATATGGAAGACACATAATAGTTTAATATACATGTTTTTATTATTATGTGAAATGATAGAGGGGGTAAATAGCAATGGAAGATCCACAGCCTTAGGTTAAAATGAAATCTTGGGATCATATGACTATTGAACCTTATACCTTGGGTGAACCATGGCTACAGTTTAAAGACAATGGATAGACTAAAAGAGGGTATTATCATGTTATGTCATGAGAAAACCATAGACATAGTGGTCAGGCTCATGGAGACATTATATAAATGTTGAATGAACCTTAAATCCAATGAGGTATTCCAATGATTGGATATATTGAAATATATTTATATTTCTTGAGTTGAAGATTACTTATAATTAAATATAGAAATGGAATGACTTATTATGTGTCTCCCAAGACAAATTACAAGCTTGGATTCAGTCTTCAATTACACTTGTTTAGATGGTCCTTGGAAACATTATTTGTACTTACTTTTATACAGAGATCTTTAGGCTTAGGTTGGATAAGTAGAATTATATAATTCAATGTAATTGTTTGGTAAATGAACATGAAATTATTATAAATAAAAACCAATTCTTGAAGGACTGTTTAATTTTGAGTACTTCCAAGATTGCTTCTTTCACTATTGTACACTACTTATCATATATATTCACTGACAAATTGGTACAGATCATAGGTGGTTGCCTAATATGATTTAGTCTCACAACCATTTTAGGACATGTTATTGGGGCCAAAAATATTATGTTGTTATAGGTGTAGATAAGGGTAAGAACCCTTATATAGGTACTTTATTTTATGTTTAAGAGCCGGAGAGCAAGGGACCAAGACAAGGATTGTGATTCTTATGAGTTTATGTTGTTCCTTTTTGTAATGTTGGTACTTGTATTTTGTAATACTGATTTGTAACCTCTTTTGGATATTTTCCTAGAACATGTAACATGAAAAATCATATTTTTATTCTATGACATATATTTAATTATATTATTAGTCCTCCACTGGTTAATTCTGTTGTATGGTATTAATTCTTCCTCTATTGTTATATTATTGTGTTCTGTTGTGTTGTACTCTACCAAGTAGGGCATTGTTTCCACAATACCACACCTAGGGCATTGCTTCTAGTTGTCATCCTCTTGTGTTTGGGGAAATTCACTTGAGTCGATGTGGCCAACTGGGTACGGGGAACCTTTGGGTGGAATCCGGATTTGGGATGTTACAATGTGGTATCAAATGAATGTTTTTATAATTTTCTTATTTTTTGGAATGATTAGACAATGATATGATTGAAATGGGATTTTTTAGTTGTTCTTGAGAGTAGTTACCTCACATATAGGGAAAATCCAAATTACCTTGAATTGAATTGTGAATTTTGGGTCTCAAGTTATTATAGTTGATTTGATTTCATTTTTGGGTGACACATTTATATTGTGATGTTATATATATATTATTGTGGTTCTATTTTTTGCAACCTGATTAGATGATGGTATGCCATCTCATGCAATATATAGGCACTTGTTCAAAATCACATTCCTTGCATTCATGTAAGGTGATTCAGAGAGGATTAGTGATTGAATTCTCTTGTGATAGATGTCATGCTAGATGTGCATGTTTCTGTGCAAGGTTCTGTGATAGATATGTCTACTATGGTGATATATGTATTGGTACGTGTTATGGTTTCAATTGGATGGGTGTCAACCTTTCATCCCAAAGGTGCATGGTCCGTCTTGGACTAGAATTTGGTGGATCATGTTTCATCCTTGTATTGAATCTTGAAATAATATGGATATATATGGATTCCAAAAATTTATTTGTGGGGAGTATGGGCCTCCACATATTGGAATTTCATATACTGTTGTTTTAATTTTCAAAAATAGGGGTTTTATGGATGTTTTAGAGGTTTACTGTCCAAAAACCTAGAGAACATTGTGTGTGTTTATATGAACACACCCCATGTGTTCATCTGTTGGGGGAGAAAGAATTTTCATTAGTAGACATCGTGTACAATGAGTACATTCCTTTTGGAACATGGTCGTGTGTCCGGTCAATTGAGATAGAACACATACTGATGGTTTTTTAAAATGTATGTAAATTATTTTAGGTACACACCGTGTACTTTTACATTAGCAGACCCCATGTGTCTCTGGACATGTAAATGTACATGTCCAGAAGGGGGGACTTTTATAAATGCCATATATCCTACTTTTACACCATATACCTAGGGTGTTTATATTCCCAGGACAGCAGTGGTAAAAACACCATGTGAGAGATTAAGGGTAGATGTCGTGTATGGTGTCTACACACCATGTATTCCTCTTTTGGTACACTTTGATGGTATCTTCATATTTTTTCCACTTTAACATATTTGGACCTGAGTGTATTCCTTTCTAAGTAGTTTTCCACATTGATTCTGATGGTGAATCCATTAGATTATTGTAATGACTTTTAATGGGTGTTTTGGAGCTTTTATCTATTTGGATATGTTCTTTATCTAGTTACCATTTTTAGTTGTAGAATATGAGTGAGAACTAGCATGGATGATTCGTTGGGTGTTCATACCAACCTAGTTCATACTTTTGATATGATATGAGTTGTGATCTATCTCTCATAATTGATGCTTCAAGGATGTTCCTGTGTGAGAGGTGCCCTTCTGGCCTATGAGGCTGTGATACCTAGTGCTTTTAAGTATTCCCTAGGGTATTCCTTCTCTTACATGTAGATCCAGGGAGTCCCTTATAGGATCCCACTCCTTTGTACCATTTTTAAAGATCCCTATTGTAGGATGGCTCAATTTGTTATCGTTTGAGGATCCTACGTAAGATTCCTTCCATACCATTTTAGATAAAGATCCCATGTAGGATGCCTTAACTCATGTTTTCTGGGAGGATCCCAATTAGGATTCCTGTCATTGTTTGACATGACCAATCATGGCCTTCGTAGTGGGATTTTGGTAGTATTCCTTGTTTTTTGACACCTAGACATGACCCATGGGGTGGTTAGGGGGTCATTTTTAAAGGGAGGTGTTGTTCGGTCCTATTTTGATATCTGTTATTTTGAGCTATGATCATTATTGTATCTTGACCCATAATGTGGGAATGATCTTTGAGGAATACTCAGTTCAGCGTGTTAGACAAGCCTTGGTCATGGTGACCTACATAGGAATTCATGTGTAACTCTCTTTACTTAAATTATTGGTGACATAGTACATCATCAGCCAAGTAAATGGTGGTATAGATGATATGATTTTGAGGTAGTTAATTCATGAGAAATCTGGTAATATGGTGCATAGGGTGGATAGCTTATGAATAGTACTCAAAATGTGTCATTTTCTCTTGTAAACTCGGGGTAGTATATGTTTACATTCATTGTACCTGTAGAGTGTTAAATGTTAAAACAGACCATTGAGCTAGTTAAATCAGTGAGCGTTGTGTTTTTTTTATATTCTTAGGTTATCTATAGAATAGAGTAACCAGAGTGTTATGGAATCAAGTTCATCCAACGAATCAGGACGATTTTATGGGACACATTTGTTTTAACATGCCCATCAGTTTAATTTTGGATTTAATGCCACATGATATGACAAGATGATCATGGTTCATGGAATTACCCTTATGCGTTTAAGTTAGTTCTGAACTAGTGTATCTGAGAGCATCTAGTACATATTCTGGACATTTAGGAAACTCCTATGTAGGGAGTGTCATGTTGGATCTAGTTAAATGTTTCCTTTTTGGTAGAAGGATCACAATCAAAGACCATTTGAAAATGGTCCATTCTACATTAATTATTTTGAGAATTGTGAGGCATGTTTTGTATTGATGGTTTGATAGTAGAACAACATTTTTCCAATTTGAATGTGAGTAAGGTCCTTGTGAGGCACCGATGATCAAAGATGGACCTCATTAGTTAAGTGCGAGCTATCACAGAATTCCTTGGGAAAAGGGAATTATGGTTGGTTAAATAATGATGTGTCAAAAAGTGAAACCAAGTTTCTTTATGGAAGTAGACCAGTAGTGGTTCAACTATCCTTTTTTGAAAGATCCTTAATATCCCATTAGTGTTATATTTATTAATAGATGGGAATGTACCCTATCTTTATATCATCCTGGATGCACTAAGAGAGTGTCGTCTATAAGTCATGCTACAATTGAAAGCTTTTAGTCTACTTCGTAATCATTTTTTGATTTGTGCACTGGATGTGTGGCTTTAAATGTGGATTAATTAATCCTGAGTGATACCTAGTTTCCCATGTAGTAATTCCTTTGAAGGAATCTGGATGTATGCTGATTTCATTGATGTGACTACAAGGCCGATACCGCTCTTGGTTCAGTCTTTTTTCTTTTGTTGACATTTGGACTATACTAATGTCTCACTTGTAAGGGGGATTATGGACCACCTGGGTGGGTTCCTTGGACTATGGGTACTGATTCTAGTCGGATGGTTGTGAATTATTATGTTTCTCATGTTGTGTAATTATCTTCTTAAATGATCATGGGATTGTTTAACTTGTTATCCTTCTTGTTCCTCATGTATAGTTTGAGTGAACTAGTTTGAAAACTCCTCTAGTTTAAGGTGAGTGTGATGTGAAGGTCCTCAATTTATTTCAATGAAATATTGTGATTGGTTTTGATTAGGCCAATCCGTGTTTGACCATTCATTGCTATGAGGGTGCTGATAAGACCTCATTTGTGTTCGAGTACACTATGTTAAAGGAAAATCAGTCCAAAAGTGACACTAGAATAGTCAGGGGCGTGGTTAGTGGTCTTTTCTAATGGTGGAGGTGTTCTGGTAATGATACCATTTTCAATGTTATTAATAGGATCTTTAATATTTCACTCTTCATACCAATCAAGGAAACCATCGGTGTTGATGAGCTTAGAAGGTAGTACATCAGTGAGATTGTATGGATGCACGGGGTCCCCTAATTTATCATTTCAGAAATGGATTCGCAGTTTACTTATTGGTTTGGGAAAGGACTATAGAGGGAACTAGGTACACATGTGATTTTGAGCATAGATTACCACCCTTAGACATATATCTAGTCAGAGCGCATGATTCAGGTGTTGGAGGACATGCTTTAGGCATGCGTCCTAGATTTTGTGGGCTCTTGGTAAAAACACATACCCCTGGTTGAGTTCACCTATAACAATAGATTTTAAGACACTTACCAAATGATGAAATATGATGCCTTGTATGGTAGTCCCTGCTGGTAACCCCTATGTTCTCTAGAGGAAGGAGAGACACCTATGTTGTGACCCCATCATGTCAATGAGACCATTGAATGGGTTCTGGTGATTCTGAAGTGGATGACTACTAAACAGTCTCATTATAAATATTTTTTTGTTCATCATATATGACTTCTAGATTTAAAGTTCATTGATTGAGTTTTCCTATGTGTTTCCCTGATGTTTTGACACAAGAGGATTAGGAGATAGGGTATGCTTTCTCTGAGATACATCAGGCCGTTTGAGATTATAGATAGAGTCAGGCTAGTTGCCTATCAGTTGTAGATACCCCATAGGTACAGGGCTATGCATGATGTCTTTCACGTTTCTTAGTTGGGACATTACTTTTAATACATTTATCCTCTTTTACATCCTCAAGAAGTTGAGTAATAAGAAGATGCGTCATTTGAGGAGAATACTTTTTGAATTGTGGATCATATTATGAATGTTCTCTATGGATGTCTTATTCCATTAGTATAGGTGAAATGGAAGCATGGATGTGTATAGGATGAGTCCTAGGAGTGGGAAAGGATTTATGATCTTAGTGTTTATAGTTGTTCTCATATCTTTCATCACTACCCTTGGTGGGAAATTCAAGGACAAATTGCTTAAATCATGGATGTTTGTAAGAACCTGATTCTTCCTTTAAGTTCCAGATCTTTTCTTTTGGAATTGTACATGAGAAACATAAGGAAAACATTCCATGTACTAGCAGCAATACTATTTCACAATTTCACTAGGGGTTACACATCGTGCAATCCTAGTACACATCATATAAGGATGTCGGTAGGACACATTTATGACATGGAAGAGAAACACTTCAGTATAGAAGATATGGAATTTACATGTTTATCATTTTTATGTAAATTGTGAGTACTTTATGTTATTGGATAAAATGCGTATTAGACTCATTTTCTTCAAATGGGAAGAACCCCTCACCTGGGTATCACAAATAACAGCTTCGGAGGTCGTTTTTGCTCTTGATTTTCCGTCCAAACTCTAATTTGAATACCATAAAATGTGATGGAATCACATTAGGGAGTTCATGATTCTTCTTGAGCATTTATTTTTGATTTCTTCTCTTAACCTAGTTATCAATCCTTGAGTATTTTTTCTCATTTTTAAGATCTACCCCATTATAGGTTAAATTGGATGATGGCACTAGATGAGGAGAGACATAAGAGTATGAGATAGGTGGCCTCGTGCCTTTCTCAAATTGTAAAGCTATTTATTTTTTACATAGTTGTGCACGCGCATTTTTGGGTGTCGCCTTGAATAATAATGCACCTTTTTTTGTTTCCAATTGAGGTTAATGTAATTGAATGTGTGTTCTCATTCTTTAATTGCGTTTTTCCTTGAATTAGGTCCACCCCATGGGTTTCTTTCCTTTTGAGAACCATTTATGAATGATTTTCCTAGGTTGCCTCTAAGGTATGCCTTTTTTTCCCTTCTTGGGTTTTTAAAAATTGTTTTGATTATTAAATAAAATTTCAATTGTGTCAAAATTGTAATAGTTTTGATTAAGATATTAGGATTAATCACTTGGATATTTACCCAATGTCATGTCTATACCTATTTAAATATTTTTGAAGTGTTTTTCTCAAATTTTAAACTTTTCTATGTGAGTTTGGTTATGTTATGTCCATGTAATGGTTAATATTACATGATAGGCCTGTAATTTGAAATGTACCCTGTGAGTTATTTAATGATAAAGCTGAGTAATAGTTTAAATTACATGATAGTCTTGTTATATGAAATGCGCACCTAAGTTGATTAATGATGAACCATGTGACAGTATAATTAACATGAGTCACTTGATATATGATATATGACAATGTGAGTTATAAATGCTGAATCCATGTAATAGTTTAATTTACATGTGTTTCTTATTATGTGAAAAGATGAAGGGGGTAAATAGCAATTGGCGAGGCATAGCCTTAGGTTAAAAAGCATGGTCAGTCTCATATGACTATTGCACTTTATACCTTGGGTGAACCTTAACCTCAGTTAAAAGACCATGGATGGACTCAAAGATTTTACTATCATGTTATGTCATGAATGATCCACAGATTTAGTGGTCGGGATCATGTAAACATTATATAAATTCTGAGTGAAACTTAATTAAAATAAGGGATTCCAAGGATGGGATCTTTTAGAAATAGTTTATATGTCATGATTTGACATTTTATTACAATTAAATATTTAAATGGAATGACTTATGATGTGTCTTCCAATCCAAAGCACAATCTTGGATTTAGTCATCACTTACACTTGTTTAGATGGAATTTTGAGAAATTTAGTGTGCTTAATTTTATATGGGGATCTTCGGGCTTAGGATGGATCTTGAGGCATATATAATTCAACATAATTGGTTGGTAAATGATCATTAAATGAATATAAGGGAGAACCAGTGCTTGTAGAACTATTTTCTTTTGAGTACCTCCTCACTTACTGCATTCACTGCTATACGGTTCCTATCATATATATTCAATGATAGAATGGAACAAATATTGGGTGGTGTCCTACTAGGATTTAGTCTCACACCATTTTTGGGTAATGTTTTTAGGCCCAAACAGATTATGTTTTATAGGTGTTAATAAGGATAGGAACCCTTCTACAGGTACTTGATTGTTGTTTAGGAGTTGGAGAGCATGGGACATAGTTGTGTCTTGTGATGCTTCTGACTTTAGTTTTCTCCTTTTTGTACTATTGGTATTTATATTTTGTATTACAACAGTGTAACCTATTTCGGCAGTTTTCCAAGAACATGTTGCATGCAACATCATATCTGTATGATATGAAATTTGGTTATTTATACTACCAGTGTTTTTCTATTTACTTCCACTTTATGATATTACTGCTTCGTCTATTGTTATATTATTATGTTTTTATGTGTTATACTCTACCAATGGGGGATAGTTTCACTGCTATCACATCTAGGGAATCACTGCTTGTCAGAATCCTTAAGAATTTAGAGAAAGTTTCTTGAGGAAATGAAACAAATGTGGTAAGGGGAACCTCTTGGTGGCATCGGGATCTGGGATGTTTTAATCATCGACCATCATTTAATATCTTAAATACTAAATTTCATAATATTTTCTAGAAAGGATATGTTTGGCTATCAATACAAATTTTGGAAAAACATTTCAATTTAACTTGTATGACATGAATGTATTTTCATACAATCATAAATAATATTTATTTTCAATATTAATTTAAAATTATCTATGGTTAGTTTTGAAATAATATCATAATCAATATAATATTTGAATTTTTTGTTCTCATAGGTTTTGATAGAAAATTGAATTTCCCATTATTTTCCATGATGAATTTTGAAATTTTATTTGAAGTATTTTTCATCCATTACAACATCCATTAATGATTCCAATGAATTATTTGGTATATGATCTTATGATACCATTAAATTTCTTTATCTTAATGTTTTATAATGATGGTTTAAATAGAATTTCATAGAAACCATATCTTTTCTATCGGTTAAACAAGCTAAAAATGTATTATGATTATTCTCAATGGAGTTATCTTGAAGAGTGAAATCTTGAAAATGTCTTGATAATTCAATGATAAATAAAAATATATGTGAAAAAATAATTGGTGGTTTGTTATAAACCAAATATAAGTGGTTATTTTATAATTCATGGATAGGTGGTGTCCTTATTATAAAAGGATGCATGGGTTCGTTATAGACGTCCAATGCGTTGGTTAATGTGAAAAAGAAAACTTATTATAAGTTAATATTTAAAGATGATGGAGTTTACTAATTTTAAAATACCCTTAATAGATTTTTAATTTATGTAGTTAGGTGATTCCATGTTTATTTTTTTTTCCAAGAAAAATAAATAGTTTTTCAAGGATCTATCTGAGTTTTGATGGGTAATCGTCTAAAGTATTTTTTCACAAGGATCTAAATTTTTGACATATTTGATTCATTTCATATATAAAATAATTATTCCATGTATCATGGTTTATGATCCATAATTTTATGCGTATGAATTCTAATATTTTATGATTATATAAATTGTATATGTTCTCATACAATTATACTCATCTTATTATAAAAAAATATATTCAATTATTAATTTTTATATTTACGCTAACTGGTAATTTGATATAACCCTACTTAGTTTTTCTAATGATCATAAAGAATGGTGTTATATAGGACATGTGTATAATTGATTCATGTGGGAGGTGATTAAGAATTAATGTTGAGTAATAAAATTATAATATAGGGAAATAATTATATTTAAGATAGATTATCATTATTATCTAAGAGTTTATCCTAATAATCTAATTCTATAGAAATGAAAGGTCATTGGAAATATAAGTGATCCAATATTTTCATTTAATATTTTATTTTTTGGGATTGCTAACACTCATTTCTATTTTTCAATATTATGGAATGGAATGTAATGATTCTTTTTTTAGCATCAGATATGAGAGTGTTGATTTTAATTTGATACACTTATTATTTTTTGATAAATTATTTCCCTTAAGTTATAATTTTTTGACATATATTTAGGATTGGTTTGGGGAAAAAATTATAAATTCGACTTCCCTTATGATATCAAACAAATATGATTTATATGGAATACTTTCTATTTCATATTCAATTTATTCCTAATTTATTTATTCGTTTTTTGATATGGATATATTAGTTTATACTATATAATTTAATAAAGAGGTTATAAATATCAAATTTCATATTCAAAAAAATCATAGGGTTTTCCTTCTAATTTGGTATACTGTGTGAAGATAAATTTTTGGAAAATTATTTATTTATGTAGAAAATAATGAAATAATATGTCACTAAATTCTTATAGGTTTGAAGTAAGACATTTATGCTAATGAATGAACCCTATATGTTTAGGGGATTGATGAAAACTAAACTAAAGTAATATTTTATAAGATTGTTGTGTTTTTTATTGATGTTGTTATTTTTTAATCAAAATTTTATTAGATGAATGAAACTCATTTTCAAACCATCAATGATGTTTTTTTGGAATAATTATTATAAGTGAAAGTTAGAAAATGTATGTTTTCTATAGCATATGGTTTAATCCAGTGGGAACATTATTTTAATGGATGGAATATCTAACTAAAAATATAAGAGGTTTAAAACAATGTACATGACTGACAATGTAACACTCCAAGCTTCCACGGTATGTTTCTCATTAAATAATGCAGTAGCTTGCATTGTATGAAACTTGGAGGTTTAACACACCACGACCAATAAATATAGCCATTATGAATAGTAATACACACCTTTTGAAATTTTAGAAGTTATATATTTCAAAATGGACTTTATTTTTGGATTTGAAATTTCAAAATTAGGTTAGGGTGAATTTTATTGAATTTTTCTAAAAAAATTAAATTTTTTATGAATAGTGAAAAACATAACATTATTGTTTAAAACCAAATTTTTATTTAAATAATTAGTTATTTTATATTAATTTATTTTAGGTCAAAATAGATACATAATACCTATATATGTTCAGTGCAATTAATTGGAGTCATTTTATAATATGTTTAGTTATATGAAATTTTATTGAACTTTTTACTATCTTTTACCCACCTTCTAGGAGCATTTAAAATTTTTCATAAAACCTAATTTTACCACTTCTGTGAGTTGAATTTCAAAAATCTGAGTGACATGGTTAATGGCAGTAAGTAAAATTTGGTTTAATAAGATGAAAATAATTATTGTTGAATAGTAACTTTTGACTTTTATTTACCACAACTAAAAGTAAATATGGTAATTAAGGGTATAAATGATATTATAATTACACTAACACGTGTCCTAATTCTATTAGATATGTGTAATTCGACCAAAAACAAAATTAGGAATAAAATATGACCTCGTTTGGTCTACTAGGATTAGATTAGGACATTTATTATTATTTTATTTAAAAAAGAGTTAAAAGTGTTAATTTCAATGACTAATAACTACACCAATTTTAATATAGGGTTATACATAATATAAATTCGACTATAAATATTATTTAAAATCTAAAATTATTTTCTACATAATGTTATTTTATTTATAATATTTATACATTAAATAATTAAATTTTTTATCACAGAATGATGATGCAGTAATAACCTTATTAATGAAAGATTAAAATTATTGATATTATAAGTATCTAAATAAATGTAATTTCAGACTTTTGATAAATTACACTAATTTTATAGGATAATATGACATGTTAGGGTTGATTAAATAATTCTTTTTTTTGATGTAATCATACTATTATGATTTTCACAAAAACCAAACACTAAATAGTGTCAAAAATAACAAAATTGAGTTTTTAAAACAAATACCATATTATTAATTGATATAATGTTCTTAAAAATATAAGGATCAGCCAAAGGACTTAGATAAGGTTATATATATTAATAATAAACCACTTGGGGTTCGCTTGACTTGTTATAGAATGTTTATTAACCATATAATATAAAAATACAAAGAGAAATGGTAAATGACATATTTTTTAACTAAGAGTTAAATCTAAAAGATAAGGTTAATAAGGTGACCTAAACCTTTACAAAACCTGTTGGTTGAGAGTTTTTATACCAATCCACAACTTATCCTCTAAATAAATTATTTTGGAGCCATTAGAAACCAAAAATGATTTTATTATTAAATAAAATTTCATGATTTTCCTAAAGTGTCCCTCCCCTCTCTTATAAAAGGGTATTACCCTTCTCTTAATTTCACAACTCCAAAGCCATTTTGATCGGCCAAAACCTACCCATATATCCTAAAAACTTTCCAACCTTCATCCTAGGTTCCTTCCTTTGGTAATTAATCCATGTTAAATAGCCCATTTGATCAAATCAAAAGGAATAACCCGAAGAAGAAGTAAATATTTCATCACCTCTTTCAAGTTATTTTCTTCTTCCACTTTCTCTTTATTTGTTGTTTCCATTCTAAAATAATAACTCTATTATATTCTATATACTGAAATGTAATTATAAATATAGTACAACCATATTAATTATTCTATTTATCCTATAAATGAAAAAGTCACCATACGTGCGTTAGTACGCCTTACTATCTCCATGTCATGGTGTAGTTTTCTATTCAAACACTTAATTATTTTAGATGGGTATAATAATGAATATAAATGGTTTAAATAATAAATATAACATGTCAAATATTATTTATATATGTTATACCATCCAATTACATATTATTTCACCATCAATAAAATGATATTGTCGCTCGTGCATACGTACGGATTACCACCTCCACGAACGCAATGAGATCCATTCCCCATCGTAACCATTCAAGAATAATTTTCATTTTATGATTAAAAATAATGTTTATGAACATAATATCATTTTGTATATTAATCAATAAAATCCTATCCATAACAAACATGGCTTACGTAACCAAGCATATAAAGGGAAACAAATCAGATAACACCTGAAATGATGAGACTACTGAAATATTATTTACAAAACAATATTAGAGTTTCAAATATGATATAATATTTAGGTATATAGTTATTTTATAATTTAATAACAATGATTTACTAATTATACAAGAGGTTAATGTACCCTCGACCAAAGAAAAGTACAAGGTAAGGGTTAATTTCACAATCACTTTATTATTCGAGGTTGTTTTTACGTAAGTATCTACTAAGACCTCTTTATCAACCACATCCATGTTTTCATAAAAATTTAATTCAAATCATTTTTTATATTTAATATACTGTGGTTTAAATTCATTTGTATCCTTATTTGATAATATATGTTTTGAAAGGAATCATTCTGTCGTTTTTTAAACAAGGTTCTTTATGACCTTTTCGACAAAATTAAGATAAGAATGTTTTTTTACTTATATGGAGGGTGTGGCTATTTTCTTCCGTTATATCATCATCAAAGCTTCTCATACAATATTATAAGAATATTTTCAAAATAAATGTTTTCTTTTATAATTGTATGATTTTTAAATTATTTCAAAATAAAAAGAGATATTTCCCTAAAGAATGTTTTGATTTCATCTATGTCAACATCATTTGATGGATTTTATGCTTGTTTGAAGTTGATTTATTATGATAAAAACACATCAATATTTTATTGAAGTTTGTGTGATATATTTGAATGTAGATGAGTTATTTTTACACCATTCACGATTTATGGATAAAGTGTTGACATTTCTTATGCTAGTTTTAATACGAATGTTTAAGTTATGTTTAAACTTTTTCATATGAGGAATGCATTGGAATTAGTAAGTTATGGGTGGAGACTGCTATAGCTCCTAAATGCATCAGTAGGTCTCGTGAGACAAACTAATGTCTAGTCGCAAGGTCGTGAAAAACTCTTATTTGTAGTCTTCACACAAGGCCTTGACAATATTGTTTTGAAGTATGGAATTATGAATTCCATCTTTATGAAAGTGGATATTGATATAGAATGTGTTTATTCAACTAGTATAATATCCATGTTACTAATAAAATGGAATTATTTGATTTTTTCTTTTCTATATTATGTTGAAGCTTATTTTTAAAATGATTTTTTTTAGTCTTATACATTGCTTTAAATGTTTATGCTTATTTATGAAAGTTTCCACTATATTGTTATCCTTACTGAGCATCAGAGCTCACCCCTTTATATGATTTATTTTTTCAATTATGTGAATAAGTATTTTATAGTTGAACTGAAAGGATAGACTAAGGATATACGTGTTTTGAAAAGGTGACAAAATGTTGTTGATGTTTTTATTTCATGATGTAATGTAAAACTTTTGAATGTAGCTAGTACATATAAGGCTACTAAACTGATAGGTATTCGAGAAATTATTCCTTGTATCATGCCAATGTTATGTAATAATGCACCGACTCTAGGTAGCCGGTGTTGAGGTGTAACACAAAATCAAAAATAAAATAGATGTTTATCATAGATTATCTCAGTACTACCAATTGGTTTTGGAAAATATTAAGTAACTAGAAAACCTATTAAAATGTTGACATGGAATGGGTAAAATTTAGTAGGAAATGTGTTGTGAATATAATATTGTTTAATTAAATTGGTAATTAGTATATATACAAGTATTTTCAGTTATATCTTGAATTTAAGGGTTGTTTATTTAAAGTGATTTATTAGAGAATGATCTTTGATGTGTTATAATGAAAAATTAGAAGGTGGTGGCTTATTCATGTCAATACTATAATATTCATGAAATTAATTACCCTGATAATGATTTTGATTTCAATATGATTATAATTACACTAAATAATAAGAGATATTATATGTACTAATAAAGATGTGATATGTATATACTAACCAAAATGGATAGAAATATATATTGACATTGAGTGATCATAATATGATGAAAAATATATGTTTAGAACTACTTAAGAGTACTCAAGAGTATATATCATGGGAAAAAATAATGCGAGGGATTGTAGATTACACATCACGAATCTTTGTAAATTCATAAGTGAAATCTATAATAAAATATCCTAATGGTGTTTTGTCTCATTCACCTATACAATAGTGGATATGAGATAACATCATAATAGATTTTATTGGAAGGCTTAGTAATATATTCATGAGAAAAAATAAAATATAGGCCATTATTTTTTAGCTTAAAAATTCACGTAATTCTGGGAAAAAATGCTTCAAGGTACCATTGAATCATGTTTCAGGATCAGAACATTGAAATATTAAAGGCATGAAGTGCACAAATTATTTTTTAATGTTCCCAATAAATGATTTTGCATGAAAGAATGTTGTGGTCCAAATACGACATCATATTGGGTTCTTCACGCTCCAAGATGATCCTGCATGATGCGTTGAATTTTACATGTAGGGGTCGGCGATGCCTATAAATAACAGGAAACCCCCATAATTCGAAGAAGCTTTAGACATTGAAGAAATATGATCTCTGAATTGTGTAATAATTTTAATTAAAGAGGGTTGCATGAAAGAATCAGATTTGCGTGCAAGCTAAGAAATTTCCATGTAATATTTGAGTTGTGTGTTGGATTGATGTTTCATGCAAGAAGTGTTCTATGAAAAAAGTTGAATGTTGCATGCAGGGCATGAAAGTTGCGTACCAGATGCAGTAAGGGTTGCACAATAGATTTGGAGTTTCCCAGTACATTTGTGGTAAAGTTGTATTCATCTTTGGATGGTAGTCTAACTTCAATAGTCCATCTATCTATAGTTGAGGGTGTGAAATTCATGACAATGGAGGGACCTGTATGTTCATAAACTATGTGTGGATCCATTCCAAGTGCAGTGAGTGAAGGAAGACGAATATGGTGATCATTCCCACTGGCAGTGAGCCAGAGGAAGAGACATGAGGAGTGACCCATGGGAATGTAGTGATTATAACCTAACCCTTGTAAAGGCAGTGAGCCTGATCATAGAAGATCTATACTAAGAATCAAAATTGGCAATCGGCCTTATTGAATTTTTTATAATCTAGACATCTATGTAGTATTCTTCTAAAATGTAGCTAAGTGAGGGTGAAGCAAGGAAATATCATTGTGTCCTTGTGTTTTCTTTCCTGAATTATATTCAAAGCATCATCATTAGATAAATAAGTAATGAAAAAAATCATCATTAACATTTATCGGAAAAAATCCTTTATAATAATGTGGTCATGATTTATTGGGTAAAGAATATTGGGAAACAATATACATACCCAGATTCACACCCCCTCTTTGGGTATCTAGGCCCCTTTTGGACCAAACAATTGGTATTAGAGGGAAGGATACTTGTACTAGATTTTTTTCACTGATATGGTTCATTTGATTGTTGAAGATAAAGATTCATTCTTCTATTATCTTTGCATACCATGGGAAATGGAATAATGTGAAAGAAGAAGAAGAAGTTTGATGATATTTTTCAGAGTGGATCAATCTATGGAAAAACTATGATTTAGTTGAATGAATTATGTAGTGAACATAATAATGATTTGGATAAATTATAAACTGAAAATACTTACTCATATAAGGATGCTAAAGGAATGTGAGAATAACATTATATTCCAAGTGATGCTGGCAATAATGGTGATAAATAAATTGAAAGAAGACCTGAAGTGGAAGTTGTAGTATCAATATGATACTAATATTAGTATCGATGTGATAAAGTATATGCTCAATATACAAGAGAGGGGGTGGTGAATTGTATACTTTAAAAATTATCTGGGAACTTTTAATGTTGGTTTGAAACTTTAACACCCCGAGCTTCCACGATACGTTTCTCATTCAATAATGCAATAGCTTGCATTGTACGCAACTTTGAGTTCTAAAACACCGTGACTAATCAAAGTAGCCGTTATGAATAGTAATAACCACTTTTTAAAATTATAGAAATTTTATATTTCAAAATGGACTTCATTTTTGTATTCTTAATATCGAAATTATCCAAAGTTGAATTTTTTGTAATTTTCTGAGAACTTCCAATTTTTTATGAATAGTGAAAATTACTTAAAAACAACTTTTTTAATCAAAATAATTTATAGTGATAAATTATACTATTTAGTGGATTTAAAGTATAATTAGAATATATTTTTACCATTTTATCCAATGGTGGTCATTAGAATTAATTTAACATTGAAAATGGACACAAACAATTGCCAATCTTTTGATATAAATTGTTTCTTAAAAACACGCTATTTGTTGTGACAGGGGGAATTAATTATAAAATTAATTAATGAAACTTACATGTTTGGAATTTTTTAAAATAGACATCATTTTTGAATTCGGAATATCAATTATAGCTTAAGGTGAAATTTTGGCATTGTTCTGAAAAACTTCAATTTTTGATGAATAGTGAAACCACTAAGTGGTAGTTAAATAACTGATTTTTCGTTTAAATGAAATATTACCACCTCTATGATTTGATTTTCAAAAATCTGACATACATGGTTTTCATTAAAAAGTAAAATGTGGTTCAATGAGATTAAAATAATTTTTGGTGAATAGTAACTTTTAAGTTCTTAATTGCGATTAGAGGTAATTAGTGTAGTTTATGGTAAAAAAACAGTTTTAATAATATGAGATGAGCCTGACACTTTTCCTACTCCTATTGGATGATTCATGGACGACCAAGAAAATCCATGGGTCAACTTGGGGACCCCATGGAGCCACTTTGGTTGGAAAATGACATTAATATATATTTATTTAATGTTAAAATCAAATTGACACAAACATAAGTTGTTTTACTAAAACAGTTTTTAAGTGGGGTTAAACAAGTCAATATTTTGACAATAAATATTCATTAGAAAGATAAAAATATTTCTTACATAATAGTATTTTTTTTATAATTTTTAGACATTAAATAAATTAAATTATTTATGACATCATTATGATACAACGATGACCTCATTATTTAACGATTTTAATAAAATGAGAAGATAATGAAAAATCCAAGGCTTACACTTGTCCAAAGCCTATTGGATGAGTATATATCGAACCATTATCACCTTATCCTCGAATTATACAAGTTCGGGACCTTTATAATCCGAAAAGCATTGTATAATAGAATTACATTTCATTACTTTCCAAAAGTGCCCCTCCTCTCCACTTATAAAAGGCCCCCACCACTCCCACATTATTCACACCTTCAAGCCATTTGGATCGGCCAACATATGCCCAAATACTCTCCCAACTTCCCCCTCTTACTCCTAGAAGCCTCACTTTGGGCATAACTCTTCCCAAGGAAGCCTTTGGCTCAAATCAAAAAGAGTTACCCGATTTTGAGGTAATGTCTTCTCTAATGTTGTTTTGTTTTATTTTTCTTCTCCAACCCCCTAAACGCTTTTTATTCATTTCTTTTGTAACAACACCAGTATCCTCAATATACTAGGATGTTGTTATAAGAATTATTCTAGATACACTTACACACACCTACATCTAATGGTTAAAGAACATACGGTTTCTGTGGATGGCGAATTTCTGCCTCACGAAATGATGATTGTTCAACACTCATATAACACCTTTAAAGGTGGCCATTAAGATGTCACTATATTTATATATGATATAAAATATGTTTATGTTTTACTTATGCTTCTGTATTTCTCATTTATGGCATACTTTATGATTTCCATTATGGGTAAAATGCGATAATTTCATTTTAGGAAGTGCGGACTACCGCCCCCTCAAAGTGATTTGAATCGTTAATGCCATATGTGGGATGTATAAAGGATGGATTAAATGGTATTATACACTATATTATACTGTAATTATATTATAAATTTATATCATTATGATTTCATTCCATCAAATATGAAATAGAAATGAAAGTAGCGTTCATGCGTACGTACGGCTTACCGTCTCCATGAACGGTGCATTTTATTTATTACCTCTAAATGTTACGTAATATTATAAATGAATGTATATACTGGATATATAAGATATATATGAAATCTAAATCATGAATATAACTCTGGAGATAATGGATATTCTACCACATAAACAACTTGTAATTATAAGAAGTTTATCGTTGACTCAAGTACCAAAGATCGACAAAACGACTGTTATTAACTTAAATAATTACATAATGTTCATATCATTGTAATAAGTGATATAAAAAGGATAATTAAATTGAAAATGGTTCTTAATAAGGTATATATTAACTCTAGTTTATTATTCAGGAGGCTAAAGAAGGGTTGAGTCATGTCAGACACGAGGTAAGGGAATTTCATAACCCAACATCCATTCTTTGGGTTAATCTCCTACTTTCAAATTATGTCATGATATTATTATTTTGTATATTGTATTTATACATTCATTATTTGTACATATAGTGAATACACATAATAGATATATTTTATTTAAGAATGATCTTTTTATGGGACTTCGTCTCAATCTCCATTCATGGAGGCATATTTTGTTTTATACACAAATTTCTTTTGTACAGTGTATAAACCCCTTTGACTTTTACGTTTATTCAAAAGGAATCTTTTTATACGAAGCGTTTTGCTAAACTAAAAAAGGGAATGTTTTTATTTCCGTACTTATGCGGCGACAACGAATTCTCCGCCGCTGTGACCATTATTTGAGTTTCGGCTTCCTCTGCAAGCCATCATTTTTTTAATGAAAAATAAATACAAAGTTTTAACATTCTTTTATTTTGGTATTGAAAATGGTTTTGAAAGTGTTTTTATTATATCAATGTGTTGTATAGATATATTGTGATTTAAATGTGGAAATTTTATGTTTCTTTTATGCATGTTTTATGTGATACGATTATGTTATGGTTTATGATATGTTTAAACCTATTCATATGAGGAATGTATTGGACTTAATAAGTGACGGGTGGAGCCCGCTATAGCTCCTCGATGCATCGGTAGGTCTCATGAGACAACTAGACATGGAATTGGACGAGGCCCTTTCCCAATTTGATTTATGGTTTTGGTCGAGGCCTTAATCATTTTAGACCTCTTGGTCGAGGCCTTGACAAAATGTTTCAGAATGTCCGGCATTATACATTCCCTCATTATGAAAGTGGTTAATGTTATTGCATGTGATTATTCGACCAGTAGAATATCCATGTTAATAAGTAAATAGAATTATCTCATTTTACTTTTGCCATATTATGTTGAAGTTCATGTTTAAAAGGCATTTGTTTTTGTTATACATTTCCTTAAATGTTAATGTTTATTTATGAAAGCTTCCGCAATATTGTTATCCTTACTGAGCATCTGAGCTCACCCATTTCAATGTTTTAATATTTTCCAGGATGTGAAAAGTATTTTATGAATGACCTACAGGGATAGTCCGAAAAGGATAGAAGTGTGGACTATGGAGACTATGTTATTATTTTTTTTCACTTTGTTATGTAATGTAACATTTATGAATGTATCTAGTGTTTCCAAGGCAACTAAACTAATCGGTATTTCGAGACTTGATCTTTTGTGATCATGACAATGTTACGAACTAACGCACCGGCTCTGGGTAGCTGGGGTCGGGGCGTTACAGTTGGTATCAGAGGCAGTTTAGTACTAACCTTGGAAGCTAGATTTAGATAAACTCTGATTAGAGCACATATCCTGAAGATAGACTTTGAGGATTAGTATATAAGAACTTCCTAGAATTTTGGTATTGTATAGATTTTGTGAGTTTTCCGAGCAATGCATCCCTGTCTAGATACGAGCAAGTAGAGGCGGCTCTGGATCAGATGTACCTAGGGGTAAAACCCGAAAACATCGCTTTGAGCTAGACTCAAACGGGAAATGGTGCTCGACAACGGGCCTTGCTGCACTCTTGGTTATGACACTCCCAGGGGATATGCTTTGGATAATTCTCATTTTCTTTATATACCACTATGAAGGGTTATGAGTATATACTTCCTCAAAGAAAACATTTTTATGGATTATATCCATAAATACTTCAATTTATGTTAAGTGTTTTATATGTATGGGATTATGTATTTTGATTCATAAAATGATCTAGTTTATGCCATTGTTTAGAAATGGCGCCTAGTGGAATAAATGGAAACTGTATCAATGCACACACTCCATGTAGGGATTTCCCTCCTACTCAAGATAATTATAGAGGGGCTGGTGATGAAACTGGTGCCGATCAGCTAATCACCATACTGGGACAACTTACTCAGGTTATGAATAATAACCTTACTCGTATGGAGCACCCTGATCCGCAACGTGGAGGATCAATGCTAGACCGTTTCATGAGGAAACAACCACCAACCTTCAATGGGGGTACAAATCCGTTAGTAGCTGAGCAATGGATAAATTCCTTATAGAAAATATTCCATGCCTTGGGGAGTAGTGAAAGGGAGAAAGTTTTCATGGCAGTTTACCGCCTCACTGGAGATGCCGATCAGTGGTGGTCGCTGATTCAAAACACAAAGGAAGATGATGACGTATAGAATATGGAATGGAGGGAGTTCAAAGAGATTTTCTTTGAAAAATACTTTCCTCGTGACCATCGAGCAGATATGGAAAGGAAATTTCTGAGTCTGAGGCAGAAGGAGGATGAGAATGTCGCAAAGTATGAGGCTAACTTTACAAGGTTAGCGAGGCATGCTACCGATTATATACGTAACCCAAGGAGTAAGATTGATCGTTTATTTGATGGGTTAAAACTATTTCTTCGTCGATCTTTAGTATCACAATCCTTCTCATCATACGAAGATATTGTCTTGTGTGCTATCAAGACAGAAAAGGAATTCTCTAAGTCTTATGACAACAATGTAAAGCAAGAGAAGGAGAGAATGGTGGAACAAGAGACAGATAAAGGGAAAAAGGGAAAGAAGAATTTTCCATTATGTGATGATTGTGGGAAGAATCACCCCGGTACTTGTCTAAAAGGAAGGGGCGTTTGTTATAAATGTGGAGAAAAGGGTCACCAGGCTCGTGATTGCAAGGGAAAGAAAGAGGCTATCAAAGTTGAATGCTATAATTGTAAAGAAATGGGTCATTATGCAAATGAATGTCCTAAGCGTCAGGGAAACTTACCTCAGAAAAGGCCAAGGGATCAAGGACAATCTTATGCTGTTCCTACAGTTGAAGCAGAATAACTAATGTATTGGTGCTTTTGGACTCTTGGATTATATTTTGGTAATTAGAATAATGTGATATATATATATATATAAGGATTGTACTGCAGTACATGTTTATTTCAGTAAGGCTTTAATATGATGAAGGTAATTATATTTTTAGTATGTGACAATAAAAGAAACTTTACTTTGTTTGGGGAATCTGATAAATTGATTTTGGAATTAAGAGACCTTTTAGAGAAAGTCTGGACAGAGGTATTTTGGATAACTATAATGGTTGGAGTGGATTAAGTTGATCTTTGGATATTATTGTTTGAGGTTTAAAAATTTATGAAGATTATTTTTGGAATATTATGATACTATAGTTTTAGGAAAAGGACAACCTGCGGGGTGGGGAATAACCCGTCGCGTCGGACAAAGCTGCAAGAATCGAACCCACAACCATAGTGCGACAAGCCTTTATTTCCTACCACTAGCCTACAGGAAGTCCCTGGTTATTACAAAATAGTTTTACTAATCTAAATGGTATGTGATAACATTTGGAACCTTATAAAATTAGGATAAATAGAATATTTTTGAGTTCCGTTACCATTTGGAGTAAAAGTTGGGTTTGTGGTAAAACTTTATTAACGAATGAAAGTATACATAACAAGTATGTATATTCCCTTACGTTCTTAGTAAATCTCCTAAATAAATTCCTCAACATTATAAAAGGTAACTTAAAACAAAAATGTTGTCGGTTAACTTTTCCAACTGGGGATTCGATGACCGTTTAACCAATCACAAGTTTGTCATTTTCTTGTGGTTAAACTTTCTCCTAATCTTGTTTTCCATAACTCTCCATCAGAACTTGATGGTTTGTTTCTCCTCCATATCCATATTTTCATAGAATTCTAGAATGGGCTATATCTGGTGACCTTTGTACTTATCTCGCTTTCTTTTAATGTTATATATTTATTAACCTTATTTCCGATGTGGGTTTTCCTCAAAGGTATTTTCTCTTTTCAACCTTTTATTTTCAAAGAAAAATTTCAAATTGCGAGGACGTAATTTATTGAAGGAGGGGAGAATGTAACACCCCGAGCTTCCACAATACGCTTCTCATTCAATAATGTAATAGCTTGCATTGTACGCAACTTCGAGTTCTAAAACACCGCGACTAATCAAAGTAGCCATTATGAATAGTAATAACCACTTTTTAAAATTATAGAAATTTTATATTTCAAAATGGACTTCATTTTTGTATTCGTAATATCGAAATTATCCAAAGTTGAATTTTTTTTAATTTTCTGAGAACTTCCAATTTTTTATGAATAGTGAAAATTACTTAAAAACAACTTTTTTAATAAAAATAATTTATAGTGATAAATTATACTATTTAGTGGTTTTAAAGTATAATTAGAATATATTTTCACCATTTTATTTAATGGTGGTCATTAGAATTAATTTAACATTGAAAATGGACACAAATAATTGCCAATCTTTTGATATAAATTGTTTCTTAAAAACACGCTATTTGTTGTGACAGCAGGAATTAATTATAAAATTAATTAATGCAACTTATATGTTTGTAATTTTTTAAAATAGACATCATTTTTGAATTCGGAATATTAATTATAGCTTAGGGTGAAATTTTGGCATTGTTCTGAAAAACTTCAATTTTTGATGAATAGTGAAACCACTAAGTGGTAGTTAAATAACTGATTTTTCGTTTAAATGAAATATTACCACCTCTGTGATTTGATTTTCAAAAATCCGACATACATGGTTGTCATTAAGAAGTAAAATGTGGTTTAATGAGATTAAAATAAATTTTGGTGAATAGTAACATTTAAGTTCTTAATCGCGATTAGAGGTAATTAGTGTAGTTTAAGGTAAAAATAAAGTTTTAATAATATGAGATGAGCTTGACACTTGTCCTAATCCTATTGGATGAGTCATGGCCGACCAATACAACCCATGGGTCAACTTGGGGACCCCATGGAGCCAATTTGGTTGGAAAATGACATTAATATATATTTATTTAATGTTAAAATCAAATTGACACAAACATAAGTTGTTTTACTAAAACAGTTTTTAAGTGGGGTTAAACAAGTCAATATTTTGACAATAAATATTCATTAGAAAGATAAAAAGATTTCCTACATAATAGTATTTTTTTTATAATTTTTAGACATTAAATAAATTAAATTATTTATGACATTATTATGATACAGCGATGACCTCATTATTTAATGATTTTAATAAAATGAGAAGATAATGAAAAATCCAAGGCATAAACATGTCCAAAGCCTATTGGATGAAGATATTTCGAACCCTTATCACCTTAGCCTCGAATTATACAAGTGTGGGACCTTTAGATTCCGAAAATCATTGTATAATAGAATAACATTTCATTACTTTCCAAAAGTGCCCCTCCTCTCCACTTATAAAAGTCCCCCACCACTCCCACCTTATTCCACCTTCAAGACATTTGGCTCGGCCAACCTCTACCCAAATACTCTCCCAACTTCCCCCTATTGCTCCTAGAAGCCTCACTTTGGTCAGAACGCTTCCGAAGGAAGCCTTTGGCTCAAATCAAAAAGAGTTACCCGATTTTGAGGTAATGTCTTCTCTAATGTTGTTTTGTTTTATTTTTCTTCTCCAACCCCCTAAAATATTTTTATTCATTTCTTTTGTAAAAACACCATTATACTCAATATACTAGGATTTTGTTTTAATAAGGATTCTAGATACACTTAAAAACACCTACATCTAATGGTTAAAGAACATACGGTTTCTGTGGATGACGAATTTCTGCCTGACGAAACGATGATTGTTCAACACTCATATAACACCTTCAAAGGCGACCCTTAAGATGTCACTATATTTATATATGATATAAAATATGTTTATGTTTTACTTATTCTTCTGTATTTCTCATTTATATCATAATTTATGATTTCCATTATGGGTAAAACGTGATAATTTCATTTTAGGAAGTGCGGACTACCGCCCCCTCAAAGTGATTTGAGTCGTTAATGCCATACGTTGGATGTATAAAGGATGGATTAAATGGTATTATACACTATATTATACTGTAATTATATTATAAATTTATATCATTATGATTTCATTCAATTAAATACGAAATAGAAATGAAAGTAGCGTTCATGCGTACGTACGGCTTACCGTCTCCATGAACGGTGCATTTCATTTCTTACCTCTAAATGTTACGTAATATTATAAATGAATGTATATACTGGATATATAAGATATATACGACATCTAAATCATGAATATAATTCTGGAGATAATGGATATTCTACCACATAGACAACTTGTAATTATAAGAAGTTTATCGTTGACTCAAGTACCAAAGATCGACAAAACGACTGTTATTAACTTAAATAATTACATAATGTTCATATCATTGTAATAAGTGATATAAAAAGGATAATGAAATTGAAAATGGTTCTTAATAAGGTATATATTAACTCTAGTTTATTATTCAGGAGGTTAAAGAACGGTTGAGTCAAGTCAGACACGAGGTAAGGGAATTTCTTAACCCAACTTCCATTCTTTGGGTTAATCTCCTACTTTCAAATTATGTCATGATATTATTATGTCGTATATTGTATTTATACATTATTTATGTGTACATATAGTGAATACACATAATAGATATATTTTATTTAAGAATGATCTTTTTAAGGGACTTCGTCTCAATCTCCATTCATTGAGGCATATTTTGTTTTATACACAAATTTCTTTTGTACAGTGTATAAACCCCTTTGACTTTTACGTTTATTCAAAAGGAATCTTTTTATATGAAGCGTTTTGCTAAACGAAAAAAGGGAATGTTTTTCTTTCCGTACTTATGCGGCGACAACGAATTCTCCGCCGCCGTGACCATTATTTGAGTTTCGGCTTCCTCTGCAAGCCATCATTTTTTTAATGAAAAATAAATACAATGTTTTAACTTTCTTTTATTTTGGTATTGAAAATGGTTTTGAAAGGATTTTTATTATATAAATGTGTTGTATTGATATCTTGTGATTGAAATGTGGAAATGTTATGTTTCCTTTATGCATGTTTTATGTGATACGATTATGTTATGGTTTATGATATGTTTAAACCTATTCATATGAGGAATGTATTGGACTTAATAAGTGACGGGTGGAGCCCGCTATAGCTCCTCGATGCATCGGTAGGTCTCATGAGACAACTAGACGTGGAATTGGCTGAGGCCCTTTCCCAATTTGATTTATGGTTTTGGCTGAGGCCTTAATCATTTTAGACGTCTTGGCCGAGGCCTTGACAAAATGTTTCAGAATGTCCGACATTATACATTCCCTCATTATGAAAGTGGTTAATGTTATTGCATGTGATTATTCGACCAGTAGAATATCCATGTGAATAAGTAAATGGAATTATCTCATTTTACATTTTCCATATTATGTTTAAGTTCATGTTTAAAAGGCTTTTGTTTTTTTATACATTTCCTTAAATGTTAATGTTTATTTATGAAAGCTTCCGCAATATTGTTATCCTTACTGAGCATCTGAGCTCACCCATTTCAATGTTTTAATATTTTCCAGCATGTGAAGAAGTATTTTATGAATGACCTACAGGGATAGTCTGAAGAGGATAGAAGTGTGGACTATGGAGACTATGTTATTATAGTTTTTCACTTTGTGATGTAATGTAACATTTATGAATGTATCTAGTGTTTCCAAGGCTACTAAACTAATCGGTCTTTCGAGACTTGATCTTTTGTGATCATGCCAATGTTACGAACTAACGCACCGGATCTGGGTAGCTGTGGTCGGGGCGTTACAGTTGGTATCAGAGGCAGTTTAGTACTAACCTTGGAAGCTAAATTTAGATAAACTCTGATTAGATCACATATCCCAAAGATAGACTTTGAGGATTAGTATAGAAGAACTTCCTAGAATTTTGGTATTGTTGAGATTTTGTGAGTTTTCTGAGCAATGAATCCCTGTCTGGATACGAGCAAGTAGAGGCGGCTCTGGCACAGATGTACCTAGGGATAAAACCCGAAAACACCGCTTTGAGCTAGACTCAAACGGGAACTGGTGCTCGACAACGGGCCTTGCTGCACTCTTGGTTACGACACTCCCGGGGGATATGCTTTGGATAATTCTAATTTTCTTTATAAACTACTATGAAGGGTTATGAGTATATACATTCTCAAAGAAAACATTTTTATGGATTATATCCATAAATAGTTCAATTTATGTAAAGTGTTTTATAAGTATGGGATTATGTATTTTGATTCATAAACTGATCTAGTTTATGCCATTGTTTAGAAATGGCACCTAGTGGATGAAATGGAAACAGTATCAATGCACGCACTCCATGTAGGGATTTCCCTCCTGCTCAAGATAATTATAGTGGGGATGGTGATTCAACTGGTGTCGATCAGCTAATCACCATACTGGGACAACTTACTCAGGTTATGAATAATAACCTTACTCGTATGGAGAACCCTGATCCGCAACGTGGAGGATCAATGTTAGACCGTTTCATGAGGCAACAACCACCAACCTTCAATGGGGGTACAAATCCGTTAGTAGCTGAACAATGGATAAATTCCTTAGAGAAAATATTCCCTGCCTTGGCGAGTAGTGAAAGGGAGAAAGTTGTCATGGCAGTTTACCGCCTCACTGGAGATTCCGATCAGTGGTGGTCGCTGATTCAAAACACAAAGGAAGATGATGACGTATCGAATATGGAATGGAGGGAGTTCAAAGAGCTTTTCTTAGAAAAATACTTTTCTCGTGACCATCGAACAGATATGGAAAGACAATTTCTGAGTTTGAGGCAGAAGGAGGATGAGAATGTCGCAAAGTATGAGGCTAACTTTACAAGGTTAGTGAGGCATGCTACCGATTATATACGTAACCCAAGGAGTAATATTGATCGTTTCATTGATGGGTTAAAACCATTTCTCTTTCGATCTTTAGTATCACAATCCTTCTCATCATACGAAGATATTATCTCGTGTGCTATCAAGACAGAAATGGAATTCTCTAAGTCTTATGACAACAACGTAAAGCAAGAGAAGAAGAGAATGGTGGAACAAGAGACAGATAAAGGGAAAAAGGGAAAGAAGGATTTTCCATTATGTGATAATTGTGGGAAGAATCACCCTGGTACTTGTCGAAAAGGAATGGGAGTTTGTTATAAATGTGGAGAAAAGGGTCACCAGGCTCGTGATTGAAAGGGAAAGAAAGTGGCTATCAAAGTTGAATGCTATAATTGTAGAGAAATGGGTCATTATGAAAATGAATGTCCTAAGCATCAGGGAAACTTACCTTAGAAAAGGCCAAGGGATCACGGACAATCTTATATTGTTACTACAGTTGAAGCAGAATAACTAATGTATTGGTGCTTTTGGACTCATGGATTATATTTTGGTTATTAGAATAATGTGATATATATATAAGGATTGTACTGCAGTACTTGTTTATTTCAGTAAGGTTTTAATATGATGAAGGTAATTATATTTTTAGTATGTGACAATAAGAGAAACTTTACTTTGTTTGGGGAATCTGATAAATTGATTTTGGACTTAAGAGACCATTTAGAGAAAGTCTGGACAGAGGTATTTTGGATAACTATAATGGTTGGAGTGGATTAAGTTGATCTTTGGATAGTATTGTTTGAGGTTAAAAATTTTATGAAGATTATTTTTGGAATATTATGATACTATAGTTTTAGGAAAAGGACAACCTGTAGGGTGGGGAATAACCCGTCGCGTCGGACAAAGCTGCAGGAATCTAACCCACAACCATAGTGAGACAAGCCTTTATTTCCTACCACTAACCTACAGGAAGTCCCTGGTTATTACAAAATAGTTTTACTCATCTAAATGGTATTTGTTAACATTTGGAACCTTATACAATTAGGATAAATAGAATATTTTTGAGTTCCGTTACCATTTGGAGTAAAAGTTGGGTTTGTGGTAAAAATTTATTAACGAATGAAAGTATACATAACAAGTATGTATATTCCCTTACGTTCTTAGTAAATCTCCTAAATAAATTCCTCAACATTATAAAAGGTAACGTAAAACAAAAATGTTGTCGGTTATCTTTTCCAACTGGGGATTCAATGACCGTTTAACCAATCACAAGTTTGTGATTTTCTTGTGGTTAAACTTTCTCCTAATCCTGTTTTCTATAACTCTCCATCAGACCTTGATGGTTTGTTTCTCCTCCATATCCATATTTTAATAGAATCCTAGAATGGGCTATATCGGGTGACCTTTGTACTTATCTCGCTTTCTTTTAATGTTATATATTTATTAACCTTATTTCCGATGTGGGTTTTCCTCAAAGGTATTTTCTCTTTTCATCCTTTTATTTTCAAAGAAAAATTTCAAATTGCGAGGACGCAATTTATTGAAGGAGGGGAGAATGTAACACCCCGAGCTTCCACGATACGCTTCTCATTCAATAATGCAATAGCTTGCATTGTACGCAACTTCGAGTTCTAAAACACCGCGACTAATCAAAGTAGCTGTTATGAATAGTAAAAACCACTTTTTAAAATTATTGAAATTTTCTATTTCAAAATGGACTTCATTTTTGTATTCGTAATATCGAAATTATCCAAAGTTGAATTTTTTGTAATTTTCTGAGAACTTCCAATTTTTTATGAATAGTGAAAATTACTTAAAAACAACTTTTTTAATCAAAATAATTTATAGTGATAAATTATACTATTTAGTGGTTTTAAAGTATAATTAGAATATATTATTACCATTTTATCCAATGGTGGTCATTAGAATTAATTTAACATTGAAAATGGACACAAACAATTGCCAATCTTTTGATATAAATTGTTTCTTAAAAACACGCTATTTGTTGTGACAGCGGGAATTAATTATAAAATTAATTAATGCAACTTATAAGTTTGGAATTTTTTAAAATAGACATCATTTTTGAATTCGGAATATCAATTATATCTTAGGGTGAAATTTTTCCATTGTTCTGAAAAACTTCAATTTTTGATGAATAGTGAAACCACTAAGTGGTAGTTAAATAACTGATTTTTCATTTAAATGAAATATTACCACCTCTGTGATTTGATTTTCAAAAATCCGACATAAGTGGTTGTAATTAATAAGTAAAATGTGGTTCAATGAGATTAAAATAATTTTTGGTGAATAGTAACTTTTCAGTTCTTAATCGCGATTAGAGGTAATTAGTGTAGTTTAAGGTAAAAATAAAGTTTTAATAATATGTGATGAGTTTGACACTTGTCCTAATCCTATTGGATGAGTCATGGGAGACCAAGACAACCAATGGGTCAACTTGGGGACCCCATGGAGCCACATTGGTTGTAAAATGACATTAATATATATTTATTTAATGTTAAAATCAAATTGACACAAACATAAGTTGTTTTACTAAAACAGTTTTTAAGTGGGGTTAAACAAGTCAATATTTTGACAATAAATATTCATTAGAAAGATAAAAATATTTCTTACATAATAGTATTTTTTTTATAATTTTTAGACATTAAATAAATTAAATTATTTATGACATCATTATGATACAGCGATGACCTCATTATTTAACGATTTTAATAAAATGAGAAGATAATGCCAAAGACAAGGCTTAGACTTGTCCAAAGCCTATTGTATGAGGATATTTAGAACCCTTATCACCTTAGCCTCAAATTATTCAAGTGTGGGACCTTTAGAATCCGAAAATCATTGTATAATAGAATAACATTTCATTACTTTCCAAAAGTGCCCCTCCTCTCCACTTATAAAAGGCCCCCACCACTCCCACCTTATTCACACCTTCAAGCCATTTGGCTCGGCCAACCTCTGCCCAAATACTCTCCCAACTTCCCCCTCTTACTCCTAGAAGCCTCACATTGGGCAGAACTCTTCCCAAGGAAGCCTTTGGCTCAAATCAAAAAGAGTTACCCTATTTTGAGGTAATTTCTTCTCTAATGTTGTTTTGTTTTATTTTTCTTCTCCAACCCCCTAAACTCTTTTTATTCATTTCTTTTGTAACAACACCAGTATCCTCAATATACTAGGTTGTTGTTATAAGAATTATTCGAGCTACACTTACACACACCTACATCTAATGGTTAAAGAACATACGGTTTCTGTGGATGGCGAATTTCTGCCTCACGAAACGATGATTGTTCAACACTCATATAACACCTTCAAAGGTGGCCATTAAGTTGTCACTATATTTATATATGATATAAAATATGTTTATGTTTTACTTATGATTCTGTATTTCTCATTTATGGCATACTTTATGATTTCCATTATGGGTAAAACACGATAATTTCATTTTAGGAAGTGCGGACTACCGCGCCCTCAAAGTGATTTGAATCGTTAATGCCATATGTGGGATGTATAAAGGATGGATTAAATGGTATTATACACTATATTATACTGTAATTATATTATAAAGTTATATCATTATGATTTCATTCCATTAAATACGAAACAGAAATGAAAGTAGCGTTCATGCGTACGTACGGCTTACCGTCTCCATGAATGGTGCATTTCATTTCTTACCTCTAAATGTTACGTAATATTATAAATGAATGTATATACTGGATATATAAGATATATATGACTTATAAATCATGAATATAACTCTGGAGATAATGGATATTCTACCACATAAACAACTTGTAATTATAAGAAGTTTATCGTTGACTCAAGTACCAAAGATCGACAAAACGACTATTATTAACTTAAATAATTACATAATGTTCATATCATTGTAATAAGTGATATAAAAAGGATAATGAAATTGAAAATGGTTCTTAATAAGGTATATATTAACTCTAGTTTATTATTCAGGAGGTTAAAGAACGGTTGAGTCAAGTCAGACACGAGGTAAGGGAATTTCATAACCCAACTTCCATTCTTTGGGTTAATCTCCTACTTTCAAATTATGTCATGATATTATTATGTCGTATATTGTATTTATACATTCTTTATGTGTACATATAGTGAATACACATAATAGATATATTTTATTTAAGAATTATCTTTTTAAGGGACTTCGTCTCAATCTCCATTCATTGAGGCATATTTTGTTTTATACACAAATTTCTTTTGTACAGTGTATAAACCCCTTTGACTTTTACATTTATGCAAAAGGAATCTTTTTATACGAAGCGTTTTGCTAAATGACAAAAGGGAATGTTTTTCTTTCCGTACTTATGCGGCAACAAAGAATTCTCCGCCGCCGTGACCATTATTTGAGTTTCGGCTTCCTCTGCAAGCCATCATTTTTTTTAATGAAAAATAAATACAAAGTTTTAACTTTCTTTTATTTTGGTATTGAAAATGGTTTTGAAAGAATTTTTATTATATCAATGTGTTGTATTGATATATTGTGATTGAAATGTGGAAATGTTATGTTTCCTTTATGCATGTTTTATGTGATACGATTATGTTATGGATTATGATATGTTTAAAACTATTCATATGAGGAATGTATTGGACTTAATAAGTGACGGGTGGAGCCTGCTATAGCTCCTCGATGCATCGGTAGGTCTTATGAGAAAACTAGACGTGGAATTGGCTGAGGCCCTTTCCCAATTTGATTTATGGTTTTGGCCGAGGCCTTAATCATTTTAGACGTCTTGGATGAGGCCTTGACAAAATGTTTCAGAATGTCCGGCATTATACATTCCCTCATTATGAAAGTGGTTAATGTTATTGCATTTGATTATTCGACCAATAGAATATCCACGTGAATAAGTAAATGGCATTATCTCATTTTACTTTTTCCATATTATGTTGAAGATCATGTTTAAAAGGCTTTTGTTTTTGTTATACATTGCCTTAAATGTTAATGTTTATTTATGAAAGCTTCTGCAATATTGTTATCCTTACTGAGCATCTGAGCTCACCCATTTCAATGTTTTAATATTTTACAGGATGTGAAGAAGTATTTTATGAATGACCTACAGGGATAGTCCGAAGAGGATAGAAGTGTGGACTATGGAGACTATGTTATTATAGTTTTTCACTTTGTGATGTAATGTAACATTTATGAATGTATCTAGTGTTTCCAAGGCTACTAAACTAATCAGTCTTTCGAGACTTGATCTTTTGTCATCATGACAATGTTATGAACTAACGCACCGGCTCTGGGTAGCTGGGGTCGGGGCGTTACAGTTGGTATCAGAGGCAGTTTAGTACTAACCTTGGAAGCTAAATTTAGATAAACTCTGATTAGATCACATATCCCGAAGATAGACTTTGAGGATTAGTATAGAAGAACTTCCTATAATTTTGGTATTGTTGAGATTTTGTGAGTTTTCTGAGCAATGAATCCCTGTCTGGATACGAGCAAGTAGAGGCGGCTCTGGCACAGATGTACCTAGGGATAAAACCCGAAAACACCGCTTTGAGCTAGACTCAAACGGGAACTGGTGCTCGACAACGGGCCTTGCTGCACTCTTGGTTACGACACTCCCGGGGGATATGCTTTGGATAATTCTAATTTTCTTTATAAACTACTATGAAGGGTTATGAGTATATACATTCTCAAAGAAAACATTTTTATGGATTATATCCATAAATAGTTCAATTTATGTTAAGTGTTTTATAAGTATGGGATTATGTATTTTGATTCATAAACTGATCTAGTTTATGCCATTGTTTAGAAATGGCACCTAGTGGATGAAATGGAAACCGTATCAATGCACGCACTCCATGTAGGGATTTCCCTCCTGCTCAAGATAATTATAGTGGGGATGGTGATTCAACTGGTGTCGATCAGCTAATCACCATACTGGGACAACTTACTCAGGTTATGAATAATAACCTTACTCGTATGGAGAACCCTGATCCACAACGTGGAGGATCAATGTTAGACCGTTTCATGAGGCAACAACCACCAACCTTCAATGGGGGTACAAATCCGTTAGTAGCTGAACAATGGATAAATTCCTTAGAGAAAATATTCCCTGCCTTGGCGAGTAGTGAAAGGGAGAAAGTTGTCATGACAGTTTACCGCCTCACTGGAGATTCCGATCAGTGGTGGTCGCTGATTCAAAACACAAAGGAAGATGATGACGTATCGAATATGGAATGGAGGGAGTTCAAAGAGCTTTTCTTAGAAAAATACTTTCCTCGTGACCATCGAGCAGATATGGAAAGGCAATTTCTGAGTTTGAGGCAGAAGGAGGATGAGAATGTCGCAAAGTATGAGGCTAACTTTACAAGGTTAGTGAGGCATGCTACCGATTATATACGTAACCCAAGGAGTAATATTGATCGTTTCTTTGATGGGTTAAAACCATTTCTCTGTCGATCTTTAGTATCACAATCCTTCTCATCATACGAAGATATTGTCTCGTGTGCTATCAAGACAGAAAAGGAATTCTCTAAGTCTTATGACAACAACGTAAAGCAAGAGAAGAAGAGAATGGTGGAACAAGAGACAGATAAAGGGAAAAAGGGAAAGAAGGATTTTCCATTATGTGATAATTGTGGGAAGAATCACCCTGGTACTTGTCGAAAACGAATGGGAGTTTGTTATAAATGTGGAGAAAAGGGTCACCAGGCTCGTGATTGAAAGGGAAAGAAAGAGGCTATCAAAGTTGAATGCTATAATTGTAGAGAAATGGGTCATTATGAAAATGAATGTCCTAAGCATCAGGGAAACTTACCTTAGAAAAGGCCAAGGGATCACGGTCAATCTTATGTTGTTACTACAGTTGAAGCAGAATAACTAATGTATTGGTGCTTTTGGACTCATGGATTATATTTTGGTTATTAGAATAATGTGATATATATATAAGGATTGTACTGCAGTACTTGTTTATTTCAGTAAGGTTTTAATATGATGAAGGTAATTATATTTTTAGTATGTGACAATAAGAGAAACTTTACTTTGTTTGGGGAATCTGATAAATTGATTTTGGACTTAAGAGACCTTTTAGAGAAAGTCTGGACAGAGGTATTTTGGATAACTATAATGGTTGGAGTGGATTAAGTTGATCTTTGGATAGTATTGTTTGAGGTTAAAAATTTTATGAAGATTATTTTTGGAATATTATGATACTATAGTTTTAGGAAAAGGACAACCTGTAGGGTGGGGAATAACCCGTCGCGTCGGACAAAGCTGCAGGAATCTAACCCACAACCATAGTGCGACAAGCCTTTATTTCCTACCACTAACCTACAGGAAGTCCCTGGTTATTACAAAATAGTTTTACTCATCTAAATGGTATTTGTTAACATTTGGAACCTTATACAATTAGGATAAATAGAATATTTTTGAGTTCCGTTACCATTTGGAGTAAAAGTTGGGTTTGTGGTAAAAATTTATTAACGAATGAAAGTATACATAACAAGTATGTATATTCCCTTACGTTCTTAGTAAATCTCCTAAATAAATTCCTCAACATTATAAAAGGTAACGTAAAACAAAAATGTTGTCGGTTATCTTTTCCAACTGGGGATTCAATGACCGTTTAACCAATCACAAGTTTGTGATTTTCTTGTGGTTAAACTTTCTCCTAATCCTGTTTTCTATAACTCTCCATCAGACCTTGATGGTTTGTTTCTCCTCCATATCCATATTTTCATAGAATCCTAGAATGGGCTATATCGGGTGACCTTTGTACTTATCTCGCTTTCTTTTAATGTTATATATTTATTAACCTTATTTCCGATGTGGGTTTTCCTCAAAGGTATTTTCTCTTTTCAACCTTTTATTTTCAAAGAAAAATTTCAAATTACGAGGACGCAATTTATTGAAGGAGGGGAGAATGTAACACCCCGAGCTTCCACGATACGCTTCTCATTCAATAATGCAATAGCTTGCATTGTACGCAACTTCGAGTTCTAAAACACCGCGACTAATCAAAGTAGCCGTTATGAATAGTAAAAACCATTTTTTAAAATTATTGAAATTTTCTATTTCAAAATGGACTTTATTTTTGTATTCGTAATATCGAAATTATCCAAAGTTGAATTTTTTGTAATTTTCTGAGAACTTCCAATTTTTTATGAATAGTGAAAATTACTTAAAAACAACTTTTTTAATCAAAATAATTTATAGTGATAAATTATACTATTTAGTGGTTTTAAAGTATAATTAGAATATATTATTACCATTTTATCCAATGGTGGTCATTAGAATTAATTTAACATTGAAAATGGACACAAACAATTGCCAATCTTTTGATATAAATTGTTTCTTAAAAACACGCTATTTGTTGTGACAGCGGGAATTAATTATAAAATTAATTAATGCAACTTATATGTTTGGAATTTTTTAAAATAGGCATCATTTTTGAATTCGGAATATCAATTATAGCTTAGGGTGAAATTTTTCCATTGTTCTGAAAAACTTCAATTTTTGATGAATAGTGAAACCACTAAGTGGTAGTTAAATAACTGATTTTTCATTTAAATGAAATATTACCACCTCTGTGATTTGATTTTCAAAAATCCGACATAAATGGTTGTAATTAAGAAGTAAAATGTGGTTCAATGAGATTAAAATAATTTTTGGTGAATAGTAACTTTTAAGTTCTTAATCGCGATTAGAGGTAATTAGTGTAGTTTAAGGTAAAAATAAAGTTTTAATAATATGTGATGAGTTTGACACTTGTCCTAATCCTATTGGATGAGTCATGGGAGACCAAGAAAACCAATGGGTCAACTTGGGGACCCCATGGAGCCACATTGGTTGTAAAATGACATTAATATATATTTATTTAATGTTAAAATCAAATTGACACAAACATAAGTTGTTTTACTAAAACAGTTTTTAAGTGGGGTTAAACAAGTCAATATTTTGACAATAAATATTCATTAGAAAGATAAAAATATTTCTTACATAATAGTATTTTTTTTATAATTTTTAGACATTAAATAAATTAAATTATTTATGACATCATTATGATACAGCGATGACCTCATTATTTAACGATTTTAATAAAATGAGAAGATAATGCCAAATACAAGGCTTAGACTTGTCCAAAGCCTATTGTATGAGGAGATTTAGAACCCTTATCACCTTAGCCTCAAATTATTCAAGTGTGGGACCTTTAGAATCCGAAAATCATTGTATAATAGAATAACATTTCATTACTTTCCAAAAGTGCCCCTCCTCTCCACTTATAAAAGGCCCCCACCACTCCCACCTTATTCACACCTTCAAGCCATTTGGCTCGGCCAACCTCTGCCAAAATACTCTCCCAACTTCCCCCTCTTACTCCTAGAAGCCTCACATTGGGCAGAACTCTTCCCAAGGAAGCCTTTGGCTCAAATCAAAAAGAGTTACCCGATTTTGAGGTAATGTCTTCTCTAATGTTGTTTTGTTTTATTTTTCTTCTCCAACCCCCTAAACCCTTTTTATTCATTTCTTTTGTAACAACACCAGTATACTCAATATACTAGGATGTTGTTATAAGAATTATTCTAGATACACTTACACACACCTACATCTAATGGTTAAAGAACATACGGTTTCTGTGGATGGCGAATTTCTGCCTCACGAAATGATGATTGTTCAACACTCATATAACACCTTTAAAGGTGGCCATTAAGATGTCACTATATTTATATATGATATAAAATATGTTTATGTTTTACTTATGCTTCTGTATTTCTAATTTATGGCATACTTTATGATTTCCATTATGGGTAAAATGCGATAATTTCATTTTAGGAAGTGCGGACTACCGCCCCCTCAAAGTGATTTGAATCGTTAATGCCATATGTGGGATGTATAAAGGATGGATTAAATGGTATTATACACTATATTATACTGTAATTATATTATAAATTTATATCATTATGATTTCATTCCATCAAATACGAAATAGAAATGAAAGTAGCGTTCATGCGTACGTACGGCTTACCGTCTCCATGAACGGTGCATTTTATTTATTACCTCTAAATGTTACGTAATATTATAAATGAATGTATATACTGGATATATAAGATATATATGAAATCTAAATCATGAATATAACTCTGGAGATAATGGATATTCTACCACATAAACAACTTGTAATTATAAGAAGTTTATCGTTGACTCAAGTACCAAAGATCGACAAAACGACTGTTATTAACTTAAATAATTACATAATGTTCATATCATTGTAATAAGTGATATAAAAAGGATAATTAAATTTAAAATGGTTCTTAATAAGGTATATATTAACTCTAGTTTATTATTCAGGAGGCTAAAGAAGGGTTGAGTCATGTCAGACACGAGGTAAGGGAATTTCATAACCCAACATCCATTCTTTGGGTTAATCTCCTACTTTCAAATTATGTCATGATATTATTATTTTGTATATTGTATTTATACATTCATTATTTGTACATATAGTGAATACACATAATAGATATATTTTATTTAAGAATGATCTTTTTAAGGGACTTCGTCTCAATCTCCATTCATTGAGGCATATTTTGTTTTATACACAAATTTCTTTTGTACAGTGTATAAACCCCTTTGACTTTTACGTTTATGCAAAAGGAATCTTTTTATACGAAGCGTTTTGCTAAATGACAAAAGGGAATGTTTTTCTTTCCGTACTTATGCGGCGACAAAGAATTCTCCGCCGCCGTGACCATTATTTGAGTTTCGGCTTCCTCTGCAAGCCATCATTTTTTTTAATGAAAAATAAATACAAAGTTTTAACTTTATTTTATTTTGGTATTGAAAATGGTTTTGAAAGAATTTTTATTATATCAATGTGTTGTATTGATATATTGTGATTGAAATGTGGAAATGTTATGTTTCCTTTATGCATGTTTTATGTGATACGATTATGTTATGGTTTATGATATGTTTAAAACTATTCATATGAGGAATGTATTGGACTTAATAAGTGACGGGTGGAGCCTGCTATAGCTCCTCGATGCATCGGTAGGTCTTATGAGAAAACTAGACGTGGAATTGGCTGAGGCCCTTTCCCAATTTGATTTATGGTTTTGGCCGAGGCCTTAATCATTTTAGACGTCTTGGATGAGGCCTTGACAAAATGTTTCAGAATGTCCGGCATTATACATTCCCTCATTATGAAAGTGGTTAATGTTATTGCATGTGATTATTCGACCAATAGAATATCCACGTGAATAAGTAAATGGCATTATCTCATTTTACTTTTTCCATATTATGTTGAAGATCATGTTTAAAAGGCTTTTGTTTTTGTTATACATTGCCTTAAATGTTAATGTTTATTTATGAAAGCTTCTGCAATATTGTTATCCTTACTGAGCATCTGATCTCACCCATTTCAATGTTTTAATATTTTCCAGGATGTGAAGAAGTATTTTATGAATGACCTACAGGGATAGTCCGAAGAGGATAGAAGTGTGGACTATGGAGACTATGTTATTATAGTTTTTCACTTTGTGATGTAATGTAACATTTATGAATGTATCTAGTGTTTCCAAGGCTACTAAACTAATCAGTCTTTCGAGACTTGATCTTTTTTCATCATGACAATGTTACGAACTAACGCACCGGCTCTGGGTAGCTGGGGTCGGGGCGTTACAGAAACCCTTCTATTGTTTAACATGGTTAAACAAGATTAATTCAAAGAACCTCTTTTTCTAAAAACTTACTTGATTCCTAAAAGGTGATTCCGATAATGTAATTCTGGAAAAGTGAATCTGGAAATAAAACATAACAAAAATTTACAAAGATAAATTTTCAACCTTAAAGCATATATAATCTTACTAAATCAGTGTGTACAAGTTTAAGGAAATATAAGATAGTTATACTTTCCTCAACAATAAAAATACTGTGGAAAACATGAAACAAAACTAGTAACATATAGTAAATATTTTAACCCAAAGAGTAGGGTATCGAACAACCTTGGATAAAGGTTCCTTTATTTATAATTTAACGAAAGTCTATCTTACCCACACTAGGGTAAGCCCTCGATATGAAGCTCAGAGTTTGTCTTGATATCCTCTCAAGCCCTCAACTTCAAGGTAGTCAGCACCTCAGTCTTCCTCAGCAAAGAATTCCTAGAGCTTTAAGGTGGTCAGCACCACTGTCTTCCTATCCTCGGAATCCCTTGAATGAATCAGTAACATTTGGAGTCACATGAAGCTATTCTAAACATGATGTTCAGTACACACTAATCTTGAAAAGTCTTTCTCTCTAGAAATCACTTCAGAAACATGTCATCTCTATATTAATCAACTTGTTTTGAGCTTGTTCAAATGAACTCCTATTTATAGGCACAACTTCAACAATCAGCTCCCTCCCCCAACAGTCATATTTTTCCTTTAATTTTGGAGGGACCTGTACACATGTCACTCAAAAAATGGTTAGTTAGTAATTGTATACATGAATTTGTTTTATAACCAAACCACGAATAAGATAAAATATGGTGCTTAACTAAAACAATTTTTTGGAGTATATGGAAAAATATTTCAGAGTCTAACCAAAAATAAATTTAGTATCTATAATATAAGGATATTAGGATTCTGTTTTCCCAAGAATTCAGAACCTGAATTTTATAGAATTCTAGAGTCTGAATACCAAGGAAATTCGAAATCTGAATTCACAATAATTCGGAACCTGAACTTACAAAGTTCGAATTCTGAATTCATAAGAATTCGGAGTCCGAACTCAAAAAAATTTGGTGTCTGAATTCAGAGAACATGGAGTTAGAACTCATAAGAGTTCAGAGTCTGAATTCAGGGAATTTAGATTCAGAACACATAAGAGTTCAGAGTCTAAATTTAGTGGAATTCGGAGTCTGAACTTATAAAAGTTCGGAGTCTGAACTTGTAAATGTTCGGAGTCTGAATTCAAATAACATAGAGTCAAAACTCATAAGTGTTCGGAGTTTTATTTCATAGAACTCAGATTTAGAACTCATAAGATATTGGAGTATGAATTTAGATAACTCAGAGTCAGAACTCATAAGATTTGGGATTCTAAATTCAGAGAGCTCGGAGTCAAAACTCATAAGGGTTCAGAGTCTGAATTCAGAGAACTCGGAGTTAGAACTCGGATCCTGAAAATAGAATGCTCTATATCTAAGTATTATATGATTCTGAGTTTTTAGATATGAAACCAAATTTTACACATAGAAAAAATAATGAATAATATAAAACATGGTAAGGATAAATTTCCTTGGAGAAGGAAAATTTTCATTATGAGAGTAATGCATAGGGTAAAAGAGATTTTCCTTAAGATAAGGTGTTGGTGATTTTCAAAACAATAAGGAATAGAAAAGTCATAAGGAAATATTATTGACACAATAAGTTCACTAAACATGAAGGAATGGAAAAGTCATAAGGAACCTATATTGACTCAATAATATACCCCTTTTTGGAAATCACAAACATCCTTATGGAAAAGAATATAAGGAATTTAGAAAATATTTTTATGAACACTAAAAGTAAAACTTAGCTCCCTTAACACATGGGAAAATATGAATACGGCTAACTCCCCCTTATGCATTGGACACACTAAGGATCGTATTCTAGATTTACATATTGGGATTTGGCATTTTGTTGCATATAGAAATCTTCTTGGATAAAAACTCCCCCTTAATTAGGGACATATGTTCTTTTTGTAGTATTATTTTTATTGTATCCCCATTTGTGATTTTGAAAAAGGAATCTAGGGAATGGAAAAGAAACTATAGTAGCAAAAAAATTAGTACAACACATCTAAAAGACAAGAAAACAAATATTTCATTATGATAGGAAAAATTTATATAAGGAAGGAAAATACAACAAAAGATGGTAGCTGAATAAATTTATCCTTCCTTTTCCTTGGGCATCAGCTTCATCAATATTGTTTTCAGATTTTTGAGATCTTAATGATTTTCCTCTAGTTGCTTAAGAATCTGATCCTGATCCTCTAATTTCTTTTCTAAGTCTTTGGTCTTTTCTTCTTGAGCCTTAAAAATTTCAGCCTGAGCCTTCACGGATTCTTCCTACTTTACTACCTTCTCTTCTATCTCAATCCCGAGATCTCTTTCTTTCTTCTATATTTGAGCAACTAAATATAGTTTCTCATTCAGATCCTTCACTTCTTAATTCCGAGAATTTTGTTCTAGAGCAAGCTTCCCCTAAAAGCTACTTGTGAGATCCATTATCTTACTATCTTCAGTATCAAATGCATCCTTTACACTTTCTTGAAATTAGTCAAGAATTTGAATATCTTATATATTTTTCATTAAAAAACTAGTCATATTATTGTAGGATCTTTTGTGGGGTTCATAGTTTATGAAAAAATATTTTAAATCATCCACCATATTGACACACTTAACCATCACCATGGATACTGAATCTGATTTCTGATTTAGGGTGTGTTGAATAATCCGACATCTGGAGTCTATGCTTGGAGAAATCATAATGGTCCCAACAAGTTTCTTTAATGATTAAACCATGAAATCATGTCCATGGGATGATGATTCCAAATATAAAACTTTTCTTGGTGAGGTTTCTTTTTCTAGCTCAGCAAGATTCCTCTATGAAGGTCCACCAGCTACCTTATTATTCACAACATATTTACAAGGAGTATCAACAACCACACGTTTTCCCTCATTATCCTTCGAAATGGATTCCTCATCTAAAGATTCATGTTCACTATCAGACAACTGAACAATTTTAACTTCAACTATCTCCTCTTTCTCAGCTTGTTCCTCAACATCCTCTAGGTGTATGAAATGATGATTAGAACATTATTCTTCAGAAATATTATTAACTTCTTCTTCAACCTTTTCATCTTAACCTTTATCATCTCTCCCAGGGGTAGAAGGATTTGAAGATTCTACTTTAGAAGTTTGGATTGAGAGTTTCTTATATGGAATTTCCTTCTCATGGAACTCGTCTACTTGCTTAATGAGATCTTCGGTATTTCCACTGCCTTCTTCTTCATCTTCTTCTTCTACTTATTTTACTTCTTTTTCTTTGACATTTTCAGGAGTCACATACTTATTTCTCGTAGTCTTAGGTAAAGCTTATACCAAAATGATTCTGGTACCGGAATTTTCATATATTTTTTATCAACATCCTTTGGAAGTTATTGAACAATTTCAGCTTCAAATAGCTTCTTCTTCTGTTTATTTTCTTTTTCTTGCTTTTCAAGATCATCAGTACTCTTCTACTTTAAGGCTTTTTCTTCAGTAGGATCCAAGCCAAATCTAGGATCCCCTACTTTCTTTTTCTTCTTGTCTTCCCTCCATTTAGCTACTACCTCATCCAGATAAGCTTTTCGCTTCATAGGTTTTTGAGGTGTGGATTGGGTTTCCTTAGGCTTTGGAGTTTTGCCTTTTCTTCCACTTCCTTCACTTTCCTCTTCTCTTCACCCTTCTTAGAGGTCTCAATAGCCTCATGTTTCTTTGATAAAGCTTCAATTTCTTCCTTTGGTAAATCAAAAAATTCTTCATATTCCTTAGAAAATCCATCATTCATTCTTCTTAGAGTATCATCACTGACCAACATGACTTTGCAATTCCTTGTCTTTGAACATGAAGGAATTTTGGAAGACTCCAAACACCGAACAATCAGATTCGAAAGAATGGCTGGGTAAATAATGATCTGAGCCTTCAGATTTCCATTATTTATATTCTCGGTCGTAATTAGAATATTCTTAAACAAATTAACCTTCCTCAGATTCACCAGGAAATCCAGGATATACATGTCACTTTTTTTCAATGTATCCTTGTCCCCTTTTCCCGGAATTATGAAACATTGAACCCATAATTTGAGAATCCGATAATTTATATAAATATGATCAATATTCCAAGTCTTTACTTTAGAAATTCCAAGAGAATCCATAGCCTTAACCTTATTGAAACTTCCTTTATTATTAGGAAACTTATGAGAATAAAACTCAGCTTCTCCTTCATATGAAACTCCAATCAAATTTGCAGCCTTGTTGTTTGAGAGAGCATAAGTACTTCCAAATATTTTGAAAGAGAACTTATCTTTGCCTTCTTCCTTAAAAAAACTTACTGAATCAAAAAATTCTACTAGAAAATCCATATATACTAAATCTTGAGCACCTGGCTTTGATATAAAAACACTTTCCCATCTGCTCAGTTTGATGTTCTTTGAAATGATGGAATCACACATGGAGAAAAATTTTGGATGCACCAACCTTTCTCTATAAACCTGCCACTCCGAGATTGGCATGATAGTTGACTTTTCATTCTGAGAATGTTCTTCAATAGACATTAGGATTTGAGTAAGATCTGAAAAATTCAGAACAAGCATAAGTAGAAAGACAGGGCTTTATCACGCAAAAGCATTGAAATCGATGTGGGATAACTATTTGGGGTTCCATTATATAGGCGTTTGGGGTGACATTTCAGATTCAAAACTCAATCCAATGGTTGAGAACCCATGTGATCAGATCTGACGGTTGAGATGATTGCAGCAAGGAAAACTTGGTAGAATCCTATCTTTTGAGGATTTAAAAAAAATCTTATTTAAGAAAAAAAGGGAATTCTAAAATTGAAAACAAAATACAAACAAGTAAAATATGATTATGAAAATTCAATAAAGGAAACATACCTTTCAGATTTCCAAGAAGATTATTCATAATGTGGAAAATTATTCATGAAGAACTTTAGATTCTAAAAAAATTAAAAAAGTAATTGAATACCTGTCTACGAAAATTTTAGAAAATCTTCATTTTGAAAATTTAGAAAATCTTCATTACGAAAACTTATAAAATCTTCATTATGAAAATTTTGAACTACAAATATCTTTATTATGAAAATTTTTCATTACGAAAAAGTTTAAGACTTGAAAAATTTGGAACGAATAAGACTACGAAAAAGGATTTAGAAAATTGGGAAACAAATGTAATCCCCTGATGAAAAGGAGTTTATTAATGTAAGGTGATTGATTTCAAAAAGAAGTTATTAAAGAATATTACCTTATGGTTATCATTCCTAACTTATTTTTAATGTATTGAAATCTATTGGAGGGTAAAGATTTTATGAAAATATCAACATGTTGTTCTTGTGTTCCGATAAATTGAAGAATGATATCTCTTTTTTGTGTGTGATCCCCAAGAAAGTGATGCCTAACATCTATGTTTTTTTCACGAGAGTGATGTGATGGGTTTTTACTTAAGCCAATGACACTATTATTATCACACAAAATTTTTGTTTTGGTAAAACTCATACCATAGTCTGTGAGTGTGTGTTGCATCCACAACACCTGAGCACAACAACTTCTAGCTGCTACATATTCAGCTTTAATAGTGGAAAGTGATACTGAGTGTTGCTTCTTACATGTCCAAGAAACTAATTAATCTACTAAGAAATGATGCATTTATGATGTACTTTCTCTATCCATTCTACATCCACCAAAGTTAGAATATGAAAAACTTTTCAAAAAAATCATTTCTAGAAGTATAAAAGAGTTCTAAATCCATAGTTCCCTTTAAGTAGCGAAAAATTATTTTCACTACCTTTAAATGATATTCCTTAGGATTGTATTGATATCTTGAGCATATGCATATTGAAAACATTAAGTCTGGACAACTAGCTGTTAAGTAAAGTAGACTTCCTATCATACCTCAAAAAGATGTTTGATCTACTAGTTTCCCAGCTTTATCAAGATCAACTGCACTTGAGGTACTGATGGGAGTACTTATACCCTTAGTGTTGTCATATCCATACTTTTTGAGAAGATATATAATATACTTATGATGGGATATATAGATTTCTTCAGGTTTTTGAAAAATTTTTTAACCAAGGAAAAATGTTAACTTTCCCATCATACTCATTTCAAACTTAGATTTCATTAGATCCGTGAAGGAATTAGTTAAATATTGCCGAGTTGAACCAAATATATTGTCATCAACATAAATTTGAACAATCAAAACATTTTTCTTATATTTCTTTATAAAAAGGGTTTGATCTGCATTTCCCTTAAAGTAGTTATTTTGATGTAAAAATCTTGTAAGTCTATCATACCAAGCTCTAGGGGCTTGCTTAAGTCTATACAAATCTTTGGTAAGTTTGTAAACATGTTCCGTATGTTTTAGATCTTCAAAATGAGGAGATTGATCAAAAAAACTTCCTCTTTAACATAACCATTATGGAAAGAACATTTTCCATCCATTTGAAAAAGATTTAAAATGAAGAATTCTATAAAGGCATGTAGAATACGAATAGATTCAATTATAGCTACTAGAGAATATGATTCTTTATAGTCGATTCCTTCTTGTTGATTATATCATTTAGCAACCAATCTAGCTTTATTTTTAACAATGATTCCATTTTCATCACACTAATTTATGAAGACCCTTTTTCTCCAATAATAGAAGTTTCCTTAGGTCTTTCAACCAAGGTCTAGACATTATTCCATTCAAATTTATTTATCTCATCTTTCATATCATTTATACAATCATCATCACCTAAATGTTCATCAGTGATTTTTGGTTCTAATTGGGAAAAAATTTCTATATGGTCTACTTAATTTCATAAGGAACTTCTAGTCCATATAGGTTGATTAACATCACTAATGATACTATAATTGGGATGATTCTTTAGAAACAACTGGTTTGGTTTTTATAAAACATATTCATCAAAATGTTTTAGAAATTCTTCTGGGGTAAATGATTCAGAAACATTTTCTTGGACATTTTCCTTATCAGAAGGATCTTCTATGAAAGGTTGATAATCAGTTTTTGAAAACACATATGATGATGTAGGTTGAGGTTGTTTAAAAACAAAAGGGTTAGTTTCATCAAATTTTACATGTACTGTTTCTTCAACATTACAAGTGTTTTTATTGAAAACTCTATAATCCTTAGAAGTTGTGGAGTACCCTAATAAAATTCCTTCATCAGACATTGGTACCAATTTGTGTAGATTATCTTCAGTATTATGAATGAATAATTTGCAACCAAAAACCTTGAAGTATGAAAGTCTAGGTTTTCTTCCATTCCATAACTCATAAGGAGTTTTATTATGAAAAGGTCTAATAAAAACTCGATTTATAGAATAACAAGCAGTACTTACAGCTTTATCCCCAAAATGATTGGCTATAGAATACTCACTCAACATGGTTCTTGTTATCTCTTTATGAATTCTATTTCTTCATTCAACAACACAATTTTGTTGAGGGGTTCTGGGTACTGCGAAGTTTTAAGTAATGCCTTTTCTACTAAAAAAGTTTTAAAATCCGAATTTTGAAATTCTCCTCCATGATCACTATGAATAGTTATTAAAGGAAGGTTTTTCTGATTTTTAAATTGGGCACTAAGTCTTTTTAAATATAAAAAATCTTCAGATTTCATTACTAGATAATAGACCCACGTAAATCTAGTGTAATCCTAAACTAAGACAAATACATAATACTTACCTATAATGCTTGCAGTTTGAGTTGGACCAAAAAGATACATATGCACCAACTGTAATGCATCAGTGTTTGAGACTACACCAAATGATTTGAAACCTGATTTAGGTTTCTTTCCAAATTGACAAGAATCAAAAACTTTTGAAGAATCAAATCTAAGTTCCAGTAGATCCTTAACAAGTCTTTTCTTAGAGAGTTTTCATAGGTACCTAAGGCTACAGTGTCTTAGCCTTCTAATCCACAACCATGAATGATCTTCCATTGCACTAAGGCAAGGTAAGTCTTGTCTCCTAAGGACTTTTATGTTTAGTGTGTTAACATTCTCTTGCCTATGGGCATAAAGAATAAACACTTCCTTGGAATTGTGTACTATGCACTTGTCATTCCTAAAATTCACAAGGTAACCTTCATCACATAATTGAATTATGATAATGAGGTTGTTTATAATACCTTTAACAAATAAAACATTGGAAATCAATGTTTTTGCAAGAAGAAAAATATTACCTATAACAATAATTTTCCCCTTATCATTATCTCCGAATGTTACTTTCCCTCCTTTCGTCTTGATAATTTTTTCAATGTAGTTTTTGTTACCAGTCATATGTCGGGAACATCCACTATCCATGTACAAAGTATTATTGTTGGTAATTTCTTTATTTTCCAAAAAAATAAGAATGTTAGACTTTTAGAATCCAAACATTCTTGGATCTAGAAATTTTAGAAAGAAAAATCTTAGGTACCCAAATTTTAATTGAAAAATAAGCTTTATGAAATCCTAAAGACTTGGTTTTGTTTAAAGAACAACTCTTTGCCCAGTGTCCACCATAATGACACTTAGTGCAGAATGGATCACTTTGAGGAACAAAATAATTGTTACTAAAAATTAGTTTTGAACTTATATAACGAAAACCAGAATTATTCCTAAGAGGTCAGATTTTAGAATACATCTTAACAAATTTTTCCTTACCTAAGTTATTTTTTAACAAACAATTCATCAAAGAAAATATTTCTAACTTTAGTCTAATACCTATGTTCTTGTCTTATAAAACATTAGATTTAGAACTAGAGTTAGGCTCGAAAACATTTTTCTTAGAAATTACATTTTCTAGTTCCTTAGAATGTTTATCCTCTTCAGAATTTACTTCTTCAATATTTTTTGAGATACCTTCAAAATAAAGGGTTTTCTTATCATGATATTTCCAAAGATCTCATATTTACATAGTAAGAATAGTGTTCCTAGAATTTTCCTGATGATGCTTTTTCTTGAGTTTTCAATTATCATTCTTAATGAGTTTAGAAAATCTAGAAACTTCTTCATAGGTAGATAAAGTATTATATTCATCTGAAGATTATTCTTTATCAAAAGAGTTATAATATTTTCTATCACTATAATTGGCATTCAAAAATACATTGGTCATGTATTCAGTATTGTGTACCAGAACCATTAAGAAATGAATTTCAATATGTAGTCTGGCTATTAGACCAAGATTATTTTGTCCAGAAGATTCGTAATTTGTTGATTCATTTGAAGAGTCACCACCACAAGCACTCCATGTGTCATTAGCTTTCATGACTTTCTTAGCTTTAGATTTTTAGTACTCATTTCTGAATCTCTCAGAACACTTTCCCTGTCCTTCCTTTCTCTTAAGCCTAAAATGACCAGGTCTTATATGTCCAGCTATTTTTCATTCGTAAGAAGTGACTTATGAATATTTATTAACTTTCTTTTCTTTCATTTTGTATCTGGTTTGAAATTTCTTCTGTCCAATAATCTTGTTCATACTTTGAGTAGGATTGGCAAACTCATTTTCAGAAGATTCACTTCCACTTGATTCGGATTGAATAACATCTTTCTTAGATTTGGATATTGTAACTCTCTTTGGAGACTTGGCTTTGATATGATTTGAATTTGTTGTAAAAGAAACACTGATATTCCCATTCATTTTCTTAATATTATCTGTATATCTCTTCATTCTAGTATCATGTTGATGATGAGTTCCAAAATTTAATCAAGAGAAATTTGAGTAAACTTTCTTTTTTGTAGAGACCCAAATCTTAACGTACATGGACATTACATTACTTTTGCGGAATACTTAGTACATAACAGAAACACACACACAAGGACCATAATAGTTTAGTGTCTTTGGAAACTTGGAATATAATCTTCTAATCATGGTGGAAGATCTTCAACATCTCCCATAAAGATAATCCCCTTTATTTCTTAACTTAAACCTTTCTTTATATCCTGGGGAAAATAAAACATAAAATGGGTGAGCTCAAATTCTCAGTAAGGGTAATCATGGATAAAATAAAACATACCATACACATTTGAACTTAAAAACATGAACATAATGTTTAAATATCAAAAGATTGAGCAATGACATAAAACATGGAAGTACGTCAGGCATAGAACATAAAGAAACAATAATAATTATAAAATAACATGGGAATAAAACATGTAATTGTGGAAACCATTAATCACATAATATGATTTCCATAGTAGCCAAGGCATTGCTTCCAAGACCATCTTAGTGGACAAATTCCCTTTCTGAATCGAGTTCATTCCTCGTTCCAATCCTGTATTACTGAACCAGTTTAACATGCCATTCCAGCCATGTCTATATCATGAGATATAGATATTTACCCAATGCATTGGAGGGAGATATAGGTCCCACCAATCTCATAATTAAATCATTATTTCGTGTGCCACAAAATCGAAAATCATACATCATAGCATAACCCATGTAATAAAATGGGATTCTTAAACATCATGCCATCATAACATAATCCATAAACAATTGATATAATTTCATCATAATAAAATTGAAACCATTTAAATCATAGATACATTTTACTTGAAACATACACATATGAAATAATTTCATCTTAGATGGAAAATAGTTTTGACAAAACACTTGAAATGAATTCTTGAGGAAAATACCCTTTCTTCTTTAAAATCGTTTTCTTTTCAAAAAATTCCATGAAATTTTAAAAGATAAGGGTTTTGTTGAAAATAATCATGCAATATTGTAGAGGAAGCTTCTTGAAAATTAGGCTTTATGAAACCGTAAAAATCCGTTCACGCCGTATAAGTTAAAAAAACATTCTTCTCGTACTTTTTCCAGAAAAGTCAAAAAAAAGTACCTTGTAACATAAACAAAATAAAGATTCATTACATACCATGTAGTAGAAGTCAAAAATTGGTAAAAATGACTTTAAACATACATGAAAAAACTTTTATAGAACATGGAAATGGATAATATAAATAACCACAGTAGATACGTACGAATAAGCAATCTCGGATAAAAATGAGATTTGCAAAATTATCCCTTACCTTAGGTGCGATATGCTTCATACATATCCGAACATATTGTATTATGATTTAAATAATGTCATTGACTTATTAAAGAATCATATTCATTGTTATAATATCATATATGTTTCACTTATGACTTTATATTACCTGTTCTTTTGTAAATTCCATGTTAAAGCAGCGTTTTGGGTAAAATCGTTTCATTTGTCATCCATGTTTTGACTTGTAATTATTCATATGATTACTTAGATCATGATTAATTAATTACAGAATATAAAACATTATTTATATATAATATATATTCAGAATATACATATATATAATAGATCAGTAAATGGAAAGAAATACACCGTTCATGGAGACGGTAGGTCGTACGTATGCATGAATGCTGTTTTCGTTTCCTTATTGAGTTGAATGGAATTAAGTATATGACATAAATATATATACACAGAATTACAGTATCATTATTATGTCATATATTTCATGATTACTTATTAAATATACTTTATAATCATTCATTAATGGGTAACGTGGAGAATGAATCTCATCGCGTCGTGGAGACGGTAGTCCGTACGTACGCACGAGCGATGATATCATTCTCATGATCGTGGAATTGTATTGGAGTGTATGTATACTATTTCAAAATCAATATCACTTTACAATAATCATATATAGTTATTATGTACACCATTATACCCATCCAATTAAGGTGGTGGTGGAAAATATATTACACCACGGTGTGGAGACGGTATTCCGTACGTACGCATGCGCAGTGATTTCGTTTTCCGTAGGATGGATAGATGGTGAAATAGGGTTGTTTCAAACTTATAATAACATATCAGTATATGAGTGATATTGAAGTTATTACTTCATAATGAAATAACCTAATAAGAAGAAGTGGAAGAAGAAATAATGTTGAATGAATCGGTAACGGGCATTACCTCTTCTTTGAAGCGCCTCTTAGAGATCTCCTTTTAGGGCACTAAAATTGGTCTTTGAAGAATACCAGAACCTCTAGGATGTTTCTAGGGAAGTGGGGAAGATAATTTGGCAGGGTTTGGCCGAGCTTGAAGGCTCAAAGTGGTGTGAGGAAGATAGGGAGGAGGTGCCCTTTTATAAGGGTGGAGAGGGGCACCTTTGGAAAAACTAAAAAAATTATTTTATTATAAAGCCAAATTCGGTTTTAAATAGCTCCAAATTGAGTTATTTCGAAGCTAAGGTAGGGATGGGTCTACATCCTCTCATCCAATAGAATTTGGACAAGTTTAGTTTACTATTTTAACCTTATCATTTAGTTTTAACTTTAAGTTAGATAATTTTACTTTTACCGCATCTTTTTGTGTTCTTACACTATAAGGTTAATAAACTTTCTATAACAAGCCAAACTAACCCCATGTTGTTTATTATTAATATATATAACCTTATCTAATTCATTTGGCCAAACCTTAGATTTTTAGAATAAAATAACAATTAATAATATAATATTTGTTTTAAAAACTATTTTATGTCAATTTTGACACTATTTTGTAATTGATTTTTGTGAAAATCATAACAAAATGATTAGTTCAAACAAAGTTAATTAAATCAATATTAACATGTCATATTAACCTATTAAATTAGTTGAATTCATAAAAAGACTCAAATTACATTTATGTGGGTATTTATAACATCAATTATGTCAATATTTCACTAATAAGGTAATTAGTGCATCATCTTTGTGTCATGAATAAATTAAATTATTTAATGTCTAAAAATTACAAATAAAATACCATTATGTAGGAAATCTATTTAGATTTCTAATGAATATTTATTGTCGAATTTAGCTTATGTATAACACTATATTAAAAATTATTTAGTTATTAAACTTTGATTATAACTATTTTAACCCTTATTTAAATAAATTAATAATAAATGTCCTAATCTAATCCAAGTGGGCCTAAATGGTCATATTGTGTTCCTAACTATCAAAAGATTGACACTTGTGTATGTCTGGTTTAAATGTGAAATTACATCCAATGACCAACATTGTATTAAATTGTAAAAATATATTCTAAATATACTTTAAAACCACTCAAATTAATAATTTATCACTATTAATTATTTGGATTAAAAAGGTTGTTTTTAATTAAAACTTAGTAATTTTCACTATTCATCAGAAAATAAAAGTTATCCGAAAAGTACCAAAATTTCACCCTAAGCTAATTTCAATATTCCAAATCCAAAAATGAAGCCTATTTTGAAAAATAAAATTTACAAAATTTCAAAAAGTGGTTATTACTATTCATAACGGCTAGTTTTAATAATATTTAAATAGCATATCGTTGTTTAGTGAAACTCGGTATTGCGTACTACACGCGCTATCGAGGAAGGTCGCGATTGCGTGTAATGAAAGGAAAGTCAAGGATGCGTGTTGTGAAAGATCCTTTTGGTGTAGCGTATGACATAAGACATTAATGAAATTAAAAAGAATATTTTTTCATAAAATCTCGGGGTGTTACATTCTACCCCCCTTAAAATGAATTTCGCCCTCGAAATTCATCGGGGTTATAAATGGTTTACTACTCGAAAGTTTCTTTAATAGAAACCCACATCGTAAAAAGGAATTCCAAAACCAATCTTTAAAAATAAAAGTATGAAACGTAACAGTTACCCAAATAAACTAATCACTGGGTTTCCACATAGGTGAAAATATGGATATGGAAGATTAATCTAACCATCATGTTCTGATGGAGAGTGGTAGAGAACATGGATATGTAAAATCCAACAATCACAAAGCCATAAATTTGTGATGATCTAAGGTACCATTTGATTCATCAGATATAAGAGCACTAGGACAACATTTTTGGTTTTCAATATCATTTCCCTAAAGTTGATGAAATTGGAATTAGAATAAATAATTTCGTGATTTTGGTATAGTCTCAACGTTAGTCATTCTTTGGACAATTTCCACTTCATCTATTAAAGAAATGAAGTTGAATTTTTCATTCGTGATGTGTTAGCAGATCATGTGATAGAATGATGGGTCATCCCATCTGTCTCAAACAAAAGGTTATAAAAGTTATCAAAAAAACATAAGTCCATCTATAGTGAGATTAATCATATATGGTTCCTAAAATGGACTTATACTTCATATATCATACTGCTTAATATAATAAAACTAGTTTCTACTAAATAGGGACTTCCTGTAGGCCAGTGGTAGGAGATAAAGGCAAGTCTCACTTCAGTTGTGGGTTCAATTCCCACAGCCATGTCCGACGCGATGGGTTATCGCCAGTCTTGCAGGTTGTCCTTTAACTATAACATCCCATCAATAATGTCAAAAAAAGTTATATCCTTAAACTATACTAACTTATGTCCAATATTATCTATTCCAATCATTAGGCTTATCTAAAATAATTCGGTCCAAGATTATAGTATAAAGAAAATGATTACTTGAAATGTCACATAACAATCACGTGAATTCCATCATTTATCCCCCATATATCATAAGATATATCTTGTTGTTCAAATTACAAACATGTGAATACCTTAATCATGTATTCTCTTGAAAAATGAATACCCATTTAACCTTAGTGAAAACATGAATGCTGTCAAAAGTTAACTCTTTCAACATACCAAAATTCCAAAATTTCTATATAATCAAACCATAATATCACTTAGTCCTTATATCAGTCATGAGCTCATGAATACAATAAAACATCTCATTATCTTCTTATCCCTTCATTATGCGTATATCATCTACTTTCTAAAAATATCTAAATAACCTTTCATGGTTACTAATACAATAAATTATACACTTTCAGAACTTAGGAAAGACAACAGTGTAACAATCCTTAGATGTCTCTTTATTCCATAGTACCATGAGATTACTTATACAACATTACACTTTATAAACATGTAATCATTCCACTACCTTCTTAAACCATTGACCGAGCTTCAAAAATTATTTCATCTCACATATCATATTTAGTCTCTTCATCATCATCAACATTAATACTACCCATACGACCGTACTGATTCTCTTCATGAGACTTTCCCTTAGGGAATTGGTTTGAATAATGCCCGTACATTCTACATTTAAACATTTAACCATTGTTGATGTCGTAGAAATACCATTATCCTCATCCATGGTGTTAACTGAACCTTTTTCATTTGCACTTTATGGCTTTGTGTCCTTCTTTTCCACACCCAAAGCATCTTCCGGTTCCTTTGAAACAATCTCCCCGATGCCTCTTCCCACATGATTTACATGAGGGAAATTGAACTTTCTTTCCTCTATAATCATCATGAAACTCCATCTTTTTATTATTATCTGAGTCGGGAAACTTACCAAAGTTGAGATTATTGATCATATTATGAGATTGCTGATTAGGCATAATAATGATGTTTGGACTTCCAAATCCCGTTTCATTTGGTTTCACATGAATAATATCATTCCATTGTCCATCATATCCTCCATTATCATGAATCTTCTTGTTTCCAGCCATTTTCTAAAACCCAAAAAGAATAGTGTGAGAGGAAAAAATCATGCTAGGGAAAACAACATAGTAAAGGGGGAGTACCCTCAATATCTAACATCTTAGGTTAAATTCTAATGTCGTTACCATAGTTCTAGGACTATATCCTATACGTATACTTATCCTTAGGGATATCCCTGGAAATACCTTAGAAATATCTCGAGGGATCTCACTAAAGTTCTCGCATCCTAGTTTCCAAAGTTGACTAAAACTTTCCTATGATACCAAATGTAGAGACCCAAAGCTTAACATACATGGACATTACATTACTTTTGCGGAATACTTAGTACATAACAGAAACACACACACAATGACTGTAATAGTATAGTGTCTTTGGAATCTCGGAATATAATCTTTTAATCATGGTGAAAGATCTTCAACATCTCCTATAAAGATCTGCCCCATTTTTTTCTTACCTTAAACCTTTCTTTATATCCTGGGGAAAAGAAAACATAAAATGGGTGAGCTCAAATGCTCATCAAGGGTAAGCACGGATAAAATAAAACATACCATATACATTTGAACTTAAAAACATGAAAATTATGTTTAAACATCAAAAGCATGAGCAATGACATAAAACATGGAAGTAAGTAAGGCATAGATCATAAAGAAACATTAAGAATGATAAAATAGCATGGGAATAAAACATGTAATTATGGCAACCATTAAGCACATGATATGATTTCCATAGTAGCCAAGGCTTTCCTGCCAAGACCATCTTAGTGGACAAAGTCCCTTTCTGAATCGAGTTCACTCCTCGTTCTGGTCCTGTATTACTGAACCAGTTTAACTTTCCGTTCCAGCCATGTCTATCTCATGAGATATAAATCTTTACCCAATGCATTGGAGGGAGATATAGGTCCCACCCATGTCAAAATGAAATCATTCTTTTGTGTGCCACAAAATCATAAATCATACATCATAGCATAACCCATGTAATAAAATGGGATTCTTAAACATCATGCCATCATAACATAATCCATAAACAATTGATATCATTTCATCATAAGAAAATTGAAAGCATTTAAATAATAGAGACATTTTACTTGAAACATACACATATGAAATAATGTCATCTTAGATGGAAAATAGTTTTGACAAAACACTTGAAATGAATTCTTGAGGAAAATATCCTTTCTTCTTTAAAATCATTTTCTTTTCACAAAATTCCATGAAATTTTAAAAGATAAGGGTTTTTTTGAAAATAATCATGCAATATTTTAGAGTAAGATTCTTTAAAATGAGGCGTTATGAAACCGTAAAAATCCGTTCACGCCGTATAAGTTAAAAAAAACATTCTTCTCGTACTTTTTCCAGAAAAGTCAAAAAAAGTACCTCGTAACGTAAACAAAAGAAAGATTTATTACATACCATGTAGTAAAAGTTAAAAATGGGTAAAAATGACTTTAAACATACATGAAAACACTTTTATAAAACATGGACATGGATGATAGAAATAACCCCAGTAGATACGTACGAATAAGCAATCTCGGATAAAAATGAGATTTGCAAAATTATCCCTTACCTTAGGTCTGATATGCTTCGTACGTATCCAAACCTCCTGTATATTGATTTAAATAATTTCATTGACTTTTTAAAGAATCATATTCATTTTTATGATATCACATATGTTTCACTTATGACTTTATATTAACCATTCTTTTGTAAATTCCATGTTAAAGCAGCGTTTTGGGTAAAATCGTTTCATTTGTCATCCATGTATTGACTTGTAATGATTCATATGATTACATAGATCATGATTACATAATTCCGGAATATAAAACATTATTTATATATAATATATATTCAGAATATATATATATATAATAGATCAGTAAATGGAAAGAAATACACCGTTCATGGAGACGGTAGGCCGTACGTACGCATGAATGCTGTTTTCGTTTCCCTATTGAGTTGAATGGAATTAAGTAGATGAAATACATATATATACACATAAATCCATTATCATTATTATGTCATATATTTCATGATTACTTATTATATATACTTTATAATCATTCATGAATGGTTAACGTGGAGAATGAATCTCATCGCGTCGTGGAGACGGTAGTCCGTACGTACGCACGAGCGATGATATCGTTCTCATGATCATGGAATTGTATTGGAGTGTATGTATACTATTTCATAATCAATATCACTTTACAATAATCATATATAGTTTTTATGTACACCATTATACCCATCGAAGTAAGGTGGTGGTGGAAAATAGATTACACCACGTCGTGGAGATGATATTCCGTACGTACACACGCGCGATGATTTCGTTTTCCGTAGGATGGATAGATGGTGAAATAGACTTGTTTAATACTTATAATAACATATAATTATATCATTGATACTGATGTTATTACTTCATAATGAAAAAACCTAAGAAGAATAAGTGGAAGAAGAAATAAAGTTGAAAGAATCGGTAACTGACATTACCTCTTCTTTGAAGCGACTCTTTGAGATCTCCTTTTAGGGCACTAAAATTGGTCTTTGAAAAATACCAGAACCTCTAGGATGTTTCTAGGGAAGTGGAGAAGTAAATTTGGCAGGGGTTGGCCGAGCTTGAAGGCTCAATGTGGTGTGAGGAAAGGAGGGAGTAGGTTCCCTTTTATAAGGGAGGAGAGGGGCACCTTTGGAAAGACTAAAATTATTATTTTATTATAAAACCAAATTCGGTTTTAAATAGCTCCAAATTGATTTATTTTGAAGCTAAGGTGGGGATGGGTCTAAATCCTCTCATCCAATAGAATTTGGACAAGTTTAGTTTAATATTATAACCTTATCATTTAGTTTTAACTTTAAGTTAGATAATTTTACTTTTACCGTGTCTTTTTGTGTTCTTACACTATAAGGTTAATAAATATACTATAACAAGCCAAACGAACCCCAAGTTGTTTATTATTAATATATATAACGTTATCTAAGACATTTGGCCAAACCGTAGATTTTTAGGAATAAAATAACAAATAATAATATAATATTTGTTTTAAAAACTATTTTATGTCAATTTTGACACTATTTTATAATTGATTTTTGTGAAAATAATAATAGAATGATTAGTTCGAAACAAGTTAATTAAATCAATATTAACTTGTCATATTAACCTATAAAATTAGTTGAATTCATAAAAATTCTCAAATTACATTTTTTTTGGGTATTTATAACATCAATTATGTCAATATTTCACTAATAAGATAATTACTGCATCATCTTTGTGTCATAAATAAATTAAATTATTTAATATCTAAAAATTACAAATAAAATACCATTATGTAGGAACACTTTTTAGATTTCTAATGGATATTTATATTCTAATTTATCTTATGTATAATCCAATATTAAAAATTATTTACTTATTAAACTTTGATTTTAACTATTTTAACCCTTCTTTAAATAAATTAATAATAAATGTCCAAATCTAATCCAAGTGGGCCTAAATGGTCATATTTTATTCCTAAGGTTGTTTGTGGTCAAATTACTCTTATCCAATATAATTAGGACATGTTTTAGGGTAATAATAATATCATTGTTACCCTTAATTATCCTATTTACTTTTAACCGTGGTAAAAAAACTAAAAAGTCACTATTCACCAAAAATTATTTTCATCTCATTGAACCACATTTTACTTACTGACATCAACCGTGTCTCTCAGATATTTGAAATTCCTCTCACAGAAGTGGTAAAATTAAGTTTTATGAAAAATTCATTTTTTTTAACTACCACTTAGTGGTTTCACTATTCATCAAAAAATGAAAGTTTCCAGAAAAATACCAAAAATTAGGCCTAAGATATATTTGATATTATGAACTGAAAAATGATGTCTATTTTACCAAATTCAAAACATATCAGTTGAATTACTTAATTTAAAAATTAATTCTCGTCGTCAAAACAAATAGCGTGTTCTTAGGAGATAATAACTATTAAAAGATTGACACTTGTTTATGTCTGGTTTAAATGTGAAATTACATCCAATGACCAACATTGTATTAAATTGTAAGAAAATATTCTAAATATACTTTAAAACCAGTCAAATTAATAATTTTATCACTATTAATTATTTTAATTAAAAAGGATGTTTTAAATTAAAATTTAGTAATGTTCACTATTCATTAGAAAATGAAAGTTATCCGAAAAGTACCAATATTTCACCCTAATCTAATTTTGATATTCCGAATCCAAAAATGCAGTCCATTTTGAAAAATAAAATTTAAAAAATTTCAAAAAGTGGTTATTACTATTCATAACGGCTAGTTTTAATAATATTTAAATAGCATATCGTTGTTTAGTGAAACTCGGTATTGTGTACTACACGCGCTATCGAGGAAGGTCGCGATTGCCTGTAATGCAAGGCAAGTCAAGGATGCATGTTGTGAAAGCTCCTTTTGGTGTAGCGTACGACACAAGACATTAATGATATTAAAAAGAATATTTTTCATAAAATCTCGGGGTGTTACATATTCTCATCAATAGCATTTCTCTAGGATTCCCACTCATTGGACATGATGTTTATGTTTTTATACAAAAGAGCTTCATCATCTAATCCTTTCTCACCCATAGATTGTAAACTATTAACAATAGGCACGGATCTTTGTTGCACCATACATATGAGTCCTCTATAAGGAAAGAGAAAACCATGATATTCAACTCTGAGCAAGGCTCTTTTTGTTTCAATAACTTTTTGAAGGTCCAAAGTGTGCCACTCCAAGTTTCTTCCAAATACAATTTTTTGCTTCACAAGATGAAATTTGTCTATATATATTTCTAGTCATGGAACAAAGTAATGCGTTGAATACCTTATAATTCAGTTGATATTCAATCTTTTCGTGATTTGTGAAAGTACTAACTTCATTTTCAAGGATTTTATATCCTCCAGTAAGCATAACCAAATATTCCACTCTAGTATTGATAATAAATGTCTTCAGGAAATCTATCCAATATTCATAATCATCCCCATCAAAAACAGGTGGTCTAGTTGGATTCAGTTTGTCTACGTAACCATCATTTATTCCTTCCATCTCAAACAAAATACCTTTCCACACAAACTTCTCAGTAATAAATGTTTGTAAACACAGAAAATATTCCTCAGCAAGGAAAATGCAGAACAATGAAAAACATGATAGAGGAAAACTTATTTGTGAATATAAGTATTTCAGAGACCACCTCTGATACCAATTGTATGATTATTATGATACTAATTTTAGTATCGAAATGATAATGTAGATGCACAATATACAAAAGGGAGGTTAATTTTATACTTTAAAAATTATCTTGAAACTTTTAATGTTGGTTTGAAAATTTTCTATTGTTTAACAAGGTTAAATAAGGCTAATTCATAAAACCTATAGTTCTAAAAACATACTTGATTCTGGAAATATGATTCCAATAATGTAATTTCAGAAAACTGAATCCAGAAATGAAACGTAAAAAAAGTTTACAAAGATAAAGATTCTACCATAAAGCGTATAGAATCTTACTAAATCAGAGTGTAAAAGTATAAGTATGTATAAGACAGTTATAAATTCCTCAACAATCAAAATGCAGCATAAATCATGAAACAAAAAAAGTAACAAGAAATAAATCTTTTAACCCAAAGAGTAGGGTATCCAACGACTTTGGATAAAGGTACCTTGATTTACACATTCAAGAATGTCTGTCTTACCCACACCAGGGAAATCCCTCGATATGAAGATCGGAGTCTGCCTTACTATCCCTGCAAGCCCTCAACATCAAGGTAGTTGGTACCTCTGTCTTCCTCGGTAAGGAAGTCCTCGAGCTTTAAGGTAGTCGGCAGCTCTGTCTTCCTATCCCCGGAAGCCCTTGAATGTAATCAGCAATATTTAGAGTCGCGCCAAGAAATTCTGAACAAGATGATTAGTACACACTAAGCATGATAAGTCTTTCTCTCTAGAAATCACTTAAGTAGCATGTCATCTCTATAATAATCAACTTGTTTTGAGTTCGTTCAAATGAGCTCTTATTTATAGGCACAACTTCAAGGGTCAGATCCCTCCTCCAATAGTCATATTTTTCCTTGTATTTCGGAGGGACCTATATAAGTGTCACTCAACCAATGGTCAGTTATTAACTATATGCACGACATCATTTTATTACCAAAATTTGAGTAAGCAAAAATATAGTGCTTAACTAAAACCAATTTTCGGAGTGTAAGGAAAAATAGTTCAGAGTCTAACAAAAACCACATTTGGTATCTATACTATAAGAATATTCAGATTCAATTTTCCAAAGAATTCAGAACCAGAATTTTATAGAATTCTAGAGGCTGAATACCAAGGAAATTCAGAATATGAATTCACATGAATTTGGAACCTGAACTTACAATGTTCGGAGTCTAAATTCATATGAATTCAGAGTCTGAAAACATAAAAGTTCATAGTCTAAATTCATAGAACTCAAATTCAGAACTCATAAGAGTACAGAGTCTGAATTCAGAGAACTCAGAGTAAAAACTCATAAGAGTTCGGAGTCTGAATTATGTGGAATTCGGCGTCTGAACTTATAAAAGTTCGGAGACTAAACTCAGAGAACTCGGAGTCAGAACTCATAAGAGTTCAGAGTCTGAATTCAAAGAACTCAGTGTCATAACTCATAAGAGTTCAAAGTCTGAATTCAGAGAACTCAGAGTCATAACTCATAGGAGTTTGGAGTTTGAATTATGAGAACTTAGAGTTAGAACTCGGATCCTGAAAATGGAATGCTCTATATCTAAGTATTATATGATTTTGAAGTTTTAGATATGAAACTGAATTTTACACTTAGAGAAAATAATGAATAATGAAAATCATGGTAAGGATAAATTTCCTTGGAGAACGAAATTTTCCTTATGAGAGTAAAGCATAGGGTAAAAGAGATTTGCCTTAAGATAAGGTTTTTTTGATTTTCAAAACAAGAAGTAATGGAAAAGTAATAAGAAAATCTTATTGACTCAACAAACTCCCCCAAACATGAAGGAATGGAAAAGTCATAAGGAACCCTTATTGACTCAATAGAAGTTGTCCACCAAAAAAATAATTGGATCAGAAACTGGATGAAGAAAATAAATCTAAATATATAAGGATCCATGCACTAGAAATTAAGGTCAATGAGATAATAGGTTTAAATTAATGTTTTATTGATGTGGCTATTAATATGAGGGAGATGAATTATTATCAAGAGCAAGAACTACAAAAGATGTATAGAATAACAGAAACCCCAAAAATTTATTAAAATTAAGAGAATCATAAGTTAGATGAAATTCGGAATTTGAAATATAAAAATTATGATCTTTCTACATAGTTTTTTGAACTAGTATTGATGAATCAAAGTCTACATAAAGGGAATAGAACCTATTCTGATTTTATTGCTCATGAAACATATACAATAAAGGATAAAAGTGACATGGTGGATTAAATGATATGTGAATTAGAAGACGAGATGAGTAAATGGAAGAATCTCAAGAGAGAGCATAATTTTAAAAGTGAATGAAGGGATATGAAGATTCAAAAGTTGAGAGAAGAGCTATAATCAGTGAATAAATAAGTGAAGAAATATAATGCAAAAGGAAATCCCAAATTAAATGATTCTCTACACTTACTCTTTGATTATCCTACTGGATGTGATGATAAAATGAAATGAAAATATGTTACTTCAGAGGGGAATAATGAAAGGATTGAATCAACACAAATAAAATCCATTTATGAAAAAACTAGTATTGGTTATGATGAACCCTATCCAATGCTTGAGAGGAAAAGAGACATGAACAGTTCCAGAAATATAATGCCTCTTTTAGGAGCTAAAGATAGACCTAAAATGTATTTTACATAAATTAATGACATAATGATCTATTTATGTGGGATACATGGTCATAAAACTAGTTTTTTTCAGATTCTTTATAATATATTTCATGTTGTGAAGGAAAAAATATTTCTAAATTGGGGAATAAGAAGACTATTTATGAAATGCAAGAAAGGAACATCCCAAAGAAGAAAAATTCCATCAGATTCTATTATTGTGCATGAAAGGGACATAATATGAGTATGTGTCAAGAATCCATAGATCTCAATATCAGAGGAAAAACTTAATCTAAATCAATATCTCAGCTGAGAAATAATTAAACGAGGTATGTTTTTAATGAGAGAAGTTTTATATGTTCTGATTATGGGAATTAGACAAGATACTATAGAAGAATGAATATAGGAATTGAAAAGAAACTCTAAATAAGACCACAAACTCCAGTAGCTTATAACAAAAAGGCCTATATTGGAAGACAACAAGATATAGTGTATAACCCACAAGAATCAAGAAATAGTGAGGAGACTCGAATAACTAATAAATGAAAAATGAATTAAGATTGTATCTACAAGCTCACTTGATTCATATGGAGAGAATTAAATGATGGGGAAAGATCCCTCTAAATTATGAATAAGAATGAGAATATGGACAGTGATCAGATTCCCACCCAGAGAAATAATCATAGAAAATGGTAATCAGGTTGAACCTCTATGAAAAAATTTTTTACTAGTAGCTATAAACCCAAAATTTTGAATTAGAAAACACCCCCAAAACCTGAATACCAGAAGTAGACATAAATTATTTGTTATGAATATTTAGTCATATGGCGAGAACAGTTGAGGTTGGATGGGTAGTTGGAACAATCACATAAAGTGTATAGTTCTTTTCATTAAATCATCAATGTGTTGATCCAACATGATAGAACACAATCCTCTTCTTGAGGATTATAGAGTGTACTCTATCCCTATGTGTGTGAATTATATTAATTTATGTTCAATTGCTTCATGTTTTGGGGAGATATAATCCAAGTGGAAGATGAATAAAAAGATGAAAAGTTGAGACATAATGTCCTAGGGAATGTCAACTGTTTGAAATCAGTTTTCAAAATTGAAGAACAAAATAATTAACTGTGCATAATGGATAGTGATCATGATTTTGACATTATATCTTATTTCCTACATCGAGCTCCAACTCAGTAGGATTAGGGTTTTTGTTGATGGATCAATGTTATGTGGTAAATTTACCCAATGAAAATCTTATTGAAGGTATATATATATGGAAAGGGTTAATGAGATGGAGAAGTTTCTCAAATCAGTAATCACATGTGAAGAAATGTTGTAGGAGAAATAGATTGTTTGTGGGTCTCAATAGTAGACCTAACAACTAAAATAGTTTCATATCATATAGGAAAATTATTTCTCCTAATCAGATGAAGGATCTAAATGGTATAGAAAGGATGAAGGTTTATGTTCAATAAGATATATTTTGGGAATATAAGAATCATTCCCCCCTTTTATGATTATATATTTTGTTCTAACGATATGGTATCAGATGACTCTTTTCATGAAAATAAGAAGATGAAAGATAATATCAACAAAGCTTTAACAAGAATCCAAGAAATTTAGTAGAAATAAGTGATTTCACTGTACAATGACACAGTGACAAGTTTTTTTATGAATGTGACAAAGTGGTATGAGACTTAGGGAGATTAAAAGTCCCAAATTATTAGCTTAACCAAATTGAGGAGAATCATAAATGGGATACTTTTTCGGGGCCAACAGATAATAATGTTACCAGGACTAAATGGTTCTTTCATAACAATATGAAGGAAGATGGAATAGTGATTCAAAACAACGCATGACTAGTGTGAAAAGGTTACTCCCAGGTAGAGGGTATCGATATTGAGGATCCATTTTCATGTGTTGAAAGGATAGAGAAAATTATATTATTCTTTGCCATAGAAATGCAAAGAATTTTTATGGTTTTCCATATGGACATCAAGTCATCATTTCTAAATAGGGTTCTGGAAGAAGAAGTTTACATTGAGCATCAAGATGGTTTTCACATTAATGAAGATAATAACAATGTTTTCTGGATGAATAGTGATTTATATGGTATGGAGAAATATCCAAGATCATGGTATTCAAGGCTATATAAGGTTATGAAAAATCATGGTTCTCATCATTGTGGAGTTGATTACAATCTGTATGGAAACAATGACTGTGATAAAAATATGATGGTGCTGGATTATGTCGATGAGATAATATTTGGTTGATCAGATGAAGCACACTATTGACAGTTATAAAAATATATGAAGAGTGATATTGAAATATCAATTATTGGTGAACTGACTTTTTTCCTTGTTTTATAGGTGACATAAGGAAGCAATAGAACATTCATTTCTCAATCAAATTTTGCTTAGTAAGTTTTTGAGAAGGATTAAAAGGGATAATTCCAAGGAGATGAAGACTCTGATTTCTACCCAGACAAAACTATCAAAAGATGATGATGGAAAGGTTAAACATATCAAATCAATCCCCAGGAAAGACACATTCTTTCAATGAAATGAATAATTTGTTATTTCAATGGAATGGTGGATTTAGGTTTGATGTACAATAAAAAATATCATCAATAGTTACTAGGATATAAAGATGCATATTGGGAAAGATTATCATATAACATAAAATAAATGGCAGGTGGTGCATTCTATCATTGCAGATTTTGTAGTTCTTGGTTAATTAAGAAACAAGACTACATTTCATTAAGCACCGTAGAATATGAATATATTTCAGCAACTGAAGCATGATTGTAGTTAATGTGGATGAAGAAGCATCTTGATGATATGGGAGTTGAAGTGAATTCTCTGATCAAAATCCATTGTGATAATTCAAGTGATATCAATCTTAGCAAAAATCATGTCCATCACTCAAGGACACTGGACATTGAAACCAAATATCACTTTATCATGGAGAAGTTAGTTCAATGGATTGTGAAGTTGCAGTATGTGTGTACAAAACAATAGGTTGTTGAAATTCTAACAAAGGCCTTACCTAAATAAATATTTTTATAGGCATAAACTATCTTTAAGAGTTCAGTCCAATCCCTACACTTGAAAAAGTGTGGATGTGGGCCCTTTCTCTCCCTAAGGTATAGTGTGTTTTTCGTTAATGTATTTTTATGTGTTCACTAATATATTATTGTCTACAAAAGTGTGACCTTTGGGTTCATTGAAAAAGGGGGAGAAATAATGGTTTTTGAAGGGGTAAAATTGTGGAAAATGAAGTGAGATAATGTCTTTTTAAAAGACATGTGTAGAAGATGGAAAGTGGAGAAATGAGATAAGGGGAGTAGAAATATAGAGGGGAATTAAATATGATAATGTTAGAAGTGATCAATCAAATAAGATATGTCATGGAATCTGAGGCTTGTGATGAAAGAATTTTATTGGTTTCAAGAATTGGTGTCAGGAATGAATTGATTCATTGATAAACGTTTCATTATAATCTTGTTTCTCACACCGATAATTTTTCATTTGGGCATAGAGTATGTTTTGAGTAAATCTTAGATTGCTATCTGAATCGCATGATGCAAATGGTTGTAGAATATGGATGAAGCTATAAAGATTTATCAATTTATGAAAGAGTTTTCAACAAACCCAAAGAGGGATATTGTTGGGAAAAATCCCTCAAGGTGCCATTGAGGCATTTTTGGGTTGGCTATGTTTGTTGAAAAAGGGGTTCTAGTGTTGAAATAAGTCTAGGGGAGAGATTACCGTTCATAAAAATAATCATGATAAATGGAATTTGGGAAGAACCTCAAAGAAGAAAAATTTAAATAGTGGGTATAAACCCCAAATTGTGAAGAAGGATACACCTATATAACCTAAATACTAGAAGAAGACATAGAATGAGGTTAATGAAGGTTTATTTGTATGGAAAGAATAGTTGAGGTTGGATGGGTAGTTAGAACAAGCACGTAAATAGTATAGTCCTTTGTAATGAAGCATCAAAAGGTTAATCCAATAGGATTGACCGCAGTCCCCTTCCTAAGTATTCTAGAGAGTCCCCTCTCCCTGTTTCTTTGAATCCTATTAATTTATGTTAAAGTTTTTTAGGTTTCTACGGAGATAGAATCCATGGGGGAAGTATCATAAAAAAGATAGAATAAGGTGGAGTAATGTTCTTGGGAATTTCAACTGATTCAAGTTAGTTATCAAAATTGAAGAAGAAAGGAAGGAATAGATTTCATTAGATAGATATTTTGTTAATAATGTTATCTCTTGTTTCCTATACTAAGATCCAACTTAATAGTCTATGATGTTTTGTTAATGGTTATTTTCTAAGTGGTAAATTCACCCAATGAAAATTTCATTGAAGGTAGCTACAACTGGAAAGCGCTATTGAGTTGGAGATGATTCTCAAAACTATAGTCACATATGATGAAATGATGCAGGAGAAGTAAAATGTATGGGGTTCTAAGCAGTGGAACCAAAAAAAGAAATATTTTAATATTATAGAGGGATAATTCTATCTCCAAATAAGATGAAAGATCTCAAAGGTATAGAAAGGATGAAATTTTATGTTCAATAAGATGTATTGATAGACAAGCATCAACATTCATATCTTTCATGATTATCTATTTTGTTTTAACAATATATTATCTACTAACTTTTTTTAGGATATTAAGAAGCTGTGAGAGAATATCAACCATGTTTAAACATGAACCCAGAAAAATTAGTTGAAAAAAATGATTTCACAATACAATGAAATAGTAACAAGATGTCTGATGAAAGATATGAAGTGGGAAGAGACTCGGGGGATGTAAATGTGCCCAATGATGAGCTTAACTGAATTAAGAATAATCAATAGTGGGATATTTTTTCATGGCTTAAAAATAAGAATGTCATCGGGACTAAATGGGTCTTTCTTAACAAGATGAATGAATATGGATCATTGATTTTAAATAAAGCACGAATTGCGTGAAAATATTACTTACCGATGTTGGGTATCAATGTTGATGATTTATTTTCACCTCTTACAAGGACAGAGACAACCAAATTATTCTTTTCCATTATAGTGTGAGGAAATTTCAAGGATTTCTTGATAGACGTCAAGTCATTAATTCTAAATAGAATTTAGGAAGAATAAGTTTTCATTGAGCAGCTAGATGGTTTTCACATTCACGAAGATGAGAACATTTATTTTCAGCTAAATAAGTCTTTATATGGCATGAATCAAGCACCAAGAGAATGTATTTAAAGAATATATATAGTTCTGAAAAATCTTGGTTTTAGGCATGGGGGATTAGATTAAAATCTATATGTCAACAGTGACATTAATTAAAGGATGATGGTCCAAGTTTATGTCATTAATATAATATTTTTTTGGATCAGATGAAGCACAATGCAGAATGTTTTTTGAATTCATGAAGATTCAGTTTGAAATTACAATGATTGGTTAACTTGAATTTTTCCTTGGTTTATAGGGGACACAAAGAAGTAATATAAGATTAATTTATCAATAAAAATAGGTCATTATTTTTTTTTGAAGGTTTCGATTAGGTAATTTCAAGGGGATAAAGTCTTTGGTTACTACCCATACAAACTATAAAAAGATGATGATGTCAAGGCATGAGATATCAAAGCAATCCCAAATAAATCCACATTATTACAGTGAAAAAAATACATTTGTGTATGAAGAGAATTTTGGTTTTTGGTTTTCTGTATAATGAAAAATATTTTCATGATTTTTTTGGGATATACCGATATAGATTGAGCTGGATCAATATATGATATAAAGAAAACACCTTGTCGTGCATTCTATCTTAGAGGATTGTGTATTTTTTGGATAATTATGAATCAAGATTGCATTTAATTAATCACCACAAAAGATAAATATATTTTGGACACTGAATCATGCACACAATTATTATGGAAGCATGAGTATCATGATGATATGTTAGTTTAAGTGAAGTCTCTAATTAGAATCAATTACGAAAATTCATGTGTTATAAATCCTAGAAAAAATCCCTTCATCACTCAAGGAAAAAGAAAATTGAAATGAAGTATCGCTTTATCAAGTAGTAAATGGAGCAAGGTCTTGTGTAGTTAGAGTATGTACCTACATAACAATAGGTTGCAAACATTCTAAAAAATTCCTTACCCAAAAAGTGTTTGAGAGGCATAAATTTTCTCTGAGAGTTCAAATGAATCCTCGCAAATTAAAAGTTGTGGAGGTCCCCCACCCCCTCCCCGAGGTATGGTTTATTTTCCCCTAATGTATTAATATGTGTTCTATACTCTGTTGCTGACCAAAAAGAAATGACCTTTGGGTTCATTGGAAATGGGGGATAATGTGTGGTTCTTTAAGGGGATAAATTATGGTTAAGAAGGGATAAAATGTCATTTTAAAAGACTTGGTATGAAGTTGACATGTCGAGTAGTGATATAGGTGGAGTTGTAAGATAGTGGGAGAATTAAATCTAAAGATGGTAGAAGTGATCGATCATAGAAGATATATCATGACCGTTTCTATTTTTGATGAATCTTTTTTATTAGTTTCCCAAATTGGTTTCCGGAATGTAGTGATTCATTGATGAACTTTTAATTATACTCTTGTTTCTCACACCGAACATTCCTCATTTTGGATTAGAGTATGTGTTGAGTAAATAGCTTATAATTTATTAAATCGCATGATGTGAATGGTGGTAAAATATTGATGAATCTATAAAGAGTCGTCAATTTATGAAAGAGTTGTCAAAAACCCCAAAGGGAGAAATTTTTGTGAAAAATCCCTCAAGGAAACATTGAAAATGTTTTGGGTTGGTTGTGTTTGTTATAAAAGAAGGTTTATATGGTGATTTGTCATGTTCCAAATATATTTTTGATAATCTACTTTGAAAATGAATAATAAAGAAAGAATTTATGATCTAGAGGAGGAAAAAATTAACTTATATAAGGTGGTTCCATTTTCCTATGTTTTCCAAATGTTTGGGCCTCAAAATAAAAAAATAATGAAAGGTGTTTTTGTAAAAGGAAGTCTGGTGAAATATTTAAGGTGGTATTTAAACTTTCACACAAGGAATGCTTCAATATCAGAACAAATAAATATGGAAGATGCATGAAGTGCACAAATGATTTGGGAATATTTTCGAAGGATGAGTTTACATGAAACATTCTTGTGTGCCCAATACAATGTCAAATTGTGTTTTTTCATGCTCATAGTGTATATTTAACAATGTCTTGAATCTATTTTATGGGTTCAGTGATGCCTATAAATAATTGGTGACCCCTAGCATTTGAAGAAGCTCATGAATTTGAAGAAATATGAGGTCTAAATAACAGGTGAATTTTACATAAAGGGAGTTTCATAAAATAATGAGAGCTGTGAATAACCTATTAACGTTGCACATAAGATTTGAGTTTCATGTAAGATTGAAGTTTCACGCAAGAGGAGTTCTGTGACAAAATATGAATCTTTCCTGCATGGAATGAAAGTTGTGCACAAGATGTAGTAAGGGTGGCATGAATGATTTAGAGATTCCCAATACAACTATAGTACAGATGTATTCATCTTTTAATGAAAGTGGATCTTCAAAATAGCATCTATATAAATTTGGGGATGTGTAATTCATTCCGATGAAGTGATGTGCAAGTCCATAATATTTTTAGATCCCTTTTAAGAGTAGTGAGCGAAGGAAGAGGAAGACGGTGATCATTCCCACCAGTAGTGAGCTAGAGGGAGATACATAGGGAGTTACCCTTGGGATGCAGTGAGAAGACCCTGAACCTTGAAAAGGTAGTGAGCCCAGGAATGTAAGATCTATCTCAAACAATATAATTGGTAGCGATCCTTAGTGAATTTGGTAATATCAGTGTATCTTCAATTTTTTGCTCCTTTAAGGTAGCCCAATGAGGGTGAACAGAGTAAAAATCACTACGTCCTTGTGTTTTTTACCCATATTTCATTCAAAGAATCGTCATTATATAAAAAAGTAAATAATAAGATCGACATTAAAATTTATTTGCAAAAAAATTCACCCTTATAATAAATTGTTCAAGATCTATGGGGAAGGAAAATTTGAAAAATAATGTGCATACCGTAATTCAACCTCTCTTGGGGTAACATGGCTCCTTTTGGACCTAACAACTAATTTACTAGAAATTACAAAAAAATGAATTTAAAATCATGTTTAAGTGTTTGAGCAATATTATATTTTAGGTATTTATGGAAAATTAATATCAATGGTCATTAATTGTGGCCCAATTTTTACAAAAATATTTTTTGAGGAGTCTCTAGAAGACATTAAATACAATGACAAATCAAAAAATAACTTATCTACCTAAATCATACTTATAGTCACTGTTTACTATGAATAAAATAAAAAATAAAAAATGAATATTGAAAATGGAATTAAGATATATCCAAGAACATATTCTCTAATGAACATCTAAATAATACTAAAAAACATTGAAATGAAAGTATAATAAATGTCATTGATATTAAATATTTAATATAAAAAAGTGAGGAATATTATTTAGAGGATATAGTTAAATTAATTTATATGATCTATTTATGAAATTACAGAAACATTGGATAGAATGACTATTGATATTTATTTAAAATTGTCCATTATTATAGTTTATAACATATCTTTTTGTAACATGAACATTAGAATTATTATATATTAATTGTTACAAGGATATAAAATTGATGAATATGGGAGGAAAAAATGTCTTCAAAGAATCAGAAATGTCACCTATGAAGTAGATTTATATGATATTTGATGGATAATGTACCATTGTTTTTCATTTATGACCATACCCAAGAGGAAAATTAATTATTTGAGGTTGAAGAGGAATCTGATGATGGAGCATTCCATGTCAATGGAAATCACTACTAGATAAATGTTCTCCAAGACACCCGATTAATGCTCCACCACTAATCACTATACCATAAGGTATTATTCCTATTTTGCAATGAATTTTATATCTAGTGGTTAAGATGAAATAATGAGTACATTATATTAGAAATGAAATCATTTTTATTTTGGTATCACATTTCTGCAAAAAATATCAACCTTATATAAATGTTATAATATATATAATGACTTTATTTTTTAATAAAACTGATTTTAAATTTTGAAATACGATTCTGAAATTATTCATGGGGTGAAATGTGTTAATTTATTTTAAAAATATAAGAAAAATGTCCAAATTGGTGAAATGTGTAGAAATGAATTAAATATGACCCCAAATGTGTAGGGATGTCTCGACAGGAAAAAGAGTGCACCCATTACAAAATTTTAGAACTAAATATTAGGTTTCAACACCCTAGTATGGATTTTATAATAATTGGTAGGTATTGGGGAACTTATGATAATGTTAAAATGAAATATTCATTACATTGTTATATGAAATTCAACTATACACACATATAAATACCAACCAAGAAAATTAAATTTTTTATACACCACGTTGAATTTTTCTTTATCATATAACTATATATGAGCCTATAATTGAAATGTGTCCTTGACCATGAATAATTTTACTCTTGTTAATAATTAATTACTCAATAAGAAGATCTATAGCGGTGAGGGTTCTTATTTTACACACAAAAAAATTGATAGATGATGTTATTTTACTATAATATAATTTTTACTCGATAATCATATGCCTCTACTGACATATATCCATCTCAATATCACCCCATTGATCTATTATAATGTTTATTATAAAAATATCCCAACCATAATACCCTTTGTTAAGATGTTACTTTGCTGAGGTAAGGGACCTTCTTCTCTTCCTTTTAATTCAAATGTATATTTTTCATAATTTATTCCTTTTCAAATACAGTTTTTATATTCTATATTTTCATTAAATCATATTTCTTATAAACCATGATGCAGCCCATCCATTTGAGTAACCACTTCACTCACAATATTCTTCATTCATAAGTCATTACGAGTCTTAATTATACACATAATTTAAAATCAATTATTAATATTTATATATATCCCTTATATTTGTTGTATTATGGTTGTATAATTCATAAGAGATTTAATTTTTTAAAATATTTATGTTGACGTTGTAACTATTGGTGTGTAAAGATGGTCCCATATGTATTAAATTAAATATTATAACTTGTTATCCTTTTCCATCAATATATGTTTCATTTGAGTTATTACCTTATATAAATTATATATCCATAATATATTTCAAATATGTGTGATTATATAATCCTAGTTTTGTGGGTATATATAAGTAATTTCATTTCTATAAAAAGATTAAAATTATATGTACTCAACTAATAAATTTTTTAAGTAATCTTAATTTTGATATATACTTTGTAACTGAAATTTCAAAATCCTACTCATGATAAGGATTCATTTTCATCATTATGAATACCTAATATTCCTCTATAATTTTCATCGGAATTAACATTTCAATAAATAATATTTTAATAACTATATAAAGATATGTACATGGAGTATAATCATTTTTTATATGAGAAAACATTAGAAGTAAATGTTTATTGAGAAACTATGACATGTATTTCTAAATAATTTTTAATTTATCATTAACAAATATATTTCTAACGCAACTTTTATATAAGGATAAATGAAATATAAATTTATAATATGATTGAGGATCAAAATTATATATCCCATTACTCCATTGTTTGTTCTGATGAGTTATCTAAAATAATATAGAACATTGTGATGCCCTAATATAGTACAAGTGGATTATGGTGTCAAGATTTTTTTTCATTTAAATGATTGTTTCCCACATTGGTAGTGGAATATAAACAATTATTAATTTTAATGGATATTGAGTATGAAAAAAATTAAAAAAAAATGTTGGATCTCATTAATATAACTAGGTTTGTCACAAATGTATTAACTAATGTGTTTATGCTGGTAATGTGTCAATCATACCAGATTCCCTTACAATTCAATAGATTTTATGGGTTATAATTTTTCAGTCATAGTAATTTTTTCCTTGATCCTTTCCCTTATAATGAGTATAGTGATAAGGTATTTCATATTTCAGACCAACTCTGTCGAATCCTCCTCATACACTACTCTTAATGATGTCTTTTTTAGTTTATCGACATGAATGTCGCTTCATGTACATTAACAAATTGGTTGATGTTTTAAATTATGAATTTCAAAATTTGATGACTCAATTTGAATCTAAATCACTATAAAAATAAAACAAATCATATATATAATATCCTTAGTACATCATCCACCAATATAATTCATACATGATACCATGTTCACCCCATACTATATATCACAATCTTTCTTTTGTGCATCAAAAACAGAAAATAGATTCCTGGAAATACATCTGAATTACTAACTTCACTGGAAACATTCTCAAAATACTTCTCCAAAAATGCCTCATAGACTCCTCCTTCACAATCATTACTTTAATTAAATCTACTTCTTGATATTATTAATGGTACTTATTTCATGATTTGGATACGCTACATAGTAGGACTTCTCTCAACAAATTTTCTAGGTTGTAAGAACTACCATGCGTATAAGATTTTCATATTAATATATAGATCTTATTAATATTTTCTAAATTATAATTGAATGTATTAATAAATTGTATATATAAATAAACATTTAAAAAAATATATAATCATAGAAATTTAATTTACAATGCTTCTGAAACCAGCATCACATTAATTATATATGGATGATACTCTTGAAATGGACATATAGAACTCTCTTCATAAAAAATAAATCATTTTGGATAATATTAAAAGAATTCCTAAATTTAAAATATATTTTTTTCATTGAATCATCGAAAAAATTGATAATTTTCAATAGGAAATTTCGTTTTTATTCTAAAGATAACATTGTAAACTCCGTGCATATTCAAGGAAATCATTGATATTATCTTCCTTCATTGTAGTGTCATACTATCATTTTTATATTAATAGCACCATTAACCCCTTAAATGGATCCGTATTATTTTTACATGTTTAAAAAAACATGGTATGCATATTTTATTTTTTAAAATTCAAACATTTATTCTAAAACATCCTAAAATTTCACCATAAATCTCATCATGTTATACTAAACAAAATAGTAAACACTAGAGAAAAACACCACCTTATAATCCCCTCTAATTCAATTAATGGGATTCTAAAATCACTAACCACCCTCCCCCTATTGACATAAAACTAATTTATCATGTTTGAAATGGATTATTAGATAACATAAAATTGAAATCCATCTAAGCGAAATTGGTCCAAAAATTCTCCAAAATTTAATTTGTTTGAAATCCAATGTGATATTCAACACCACAAAAAACTCCACATCTCTTATTTTAAAATCAAAAACTAATTTAACTATATATTTTAACATGATTAATTCTCATAATGAAAAATAGGTGTTCTTTGTAACACCCCAAGCTTCTACGGTATGCTTCTCTTTGAATAATGTGATAGCGTGTGTTGTACGCAACAGCGAGTTCTAACACACCATAACCAATCACACTAGCCATTATGAATAGTAATACCTACTTTTTAAAATTTTATAAATTCTATCTCTCAAAATGGACTTCATTTTTGGATTCAGAATATCTAAATTAGCCTAGGGTGAAATTTTGGTACTTTTCGGATAACTTTCATATTTTGATGAATAGTGAAAATTACTAAATTTTAATTAAAAACAACTTTTTTAATCAAAATAATTAATATTGGTAAATTATGAATTTGAGTAGTTTTAAAGTATATTTAGAATTTTTTTTACCATTTAATTCAATTTTTTTCATTGGACATAATTTCACAATTAAACCAGACATAAACAAGTGCCAATCTTTTGATAGTTATTATCTCTTAAAAACACGCTTTTTGTTTTAACAACGGGAAATAATTTTAAATTAATTTATGACACTTCTGTGTTTCGAATTTGGAAAAATGGATTCAATATTTGTAATCTGGATGTTCAAATTGTGTAAATAGGTAACTTTTATTTTTAGACATTTTGGATAATTACTTCGGTAAATATTTTATTTACCATGGTTAAAAGGTAAATCCGGTAATCAAGGGTTAAAAAATAATATTATAATAATACTAAATTACTCTAAAACGTGTCTTAACCCTATTTTTTGATACATGGTCGACCAAGGTCATCTTTGGGTCGATTTTGGAACACCATGGATCCACTTGTAAGTGATAGGGACACTTTATTTTAATTAAGTTAAAATGAATAAAAAAATGACACAAGCATATATCCTTTAGAAAAACAATTGTTAAATAGGGATATATATGTTGTATTTTAGACTATAAATATTCAATATAAAGATAAAACGATTTCCTACATAATTATATTTTATTTATAATTTTTAGACATTAAATAAATTAATTTCTTTATGACACAATGGTGATGCAGTAATTACCATAATAGTGAAAAATTATAATAATTGATATTATAAATACCCAAATAAATATAATTTGAGACTTTTATTGAATTAAACTAATTTTATAAGTTAATATGACATATTAGGATTGATTTAATAAACGTTTTTCGAAGTAATCATTCTGTTATGTGTTTCACAAAAATCAACTATTGAATATTGTCAAAATTGACATAAAAGAGTTTTTAAAACCAATATTATATTATTAATTGATATTAAATTCATAAAAATCTAAGGTTCGGCAAAGAGACATATATCCTGATAGTTGTGTCATTAATGAACCACTTTGGGGTCTCTTGGATTTATATGGTATGTTTATTAACCATATAATATAAAAATACAAAGAGACATTGTAAGAGTGAAACTAATTAATTAAGAGTTAATACTCAAAGATAAGGTTAATATAATAACCCAAAACTATCTAAATTATATTGGTTGAATGGTTTTCGTCCTATCCCTACCTTAAACTTTGAATAATCAACTTTTGAGCCATTATAAACCGAATATGAATTTATTATAATATAATATTTCTAGCTTTTCCAACAGTGCCCCTCACCCCTCTTATAAAAGGGCACTCCTCCTTCTCATTTCTTCACACCTTCAAAGCCTTTTGGTTCGGAAAACCCCTGCCCCAATACTCTCTCAACTTCCCTCAATACAACCTAGAGGGATTAGTTTTATCATAAAGCCATCCTAAAGAGCCCTTTTGATCAAATCAAAAGGAAGATCCCGAAGAAGAGATAATGTTTTCACCACCCCTTTTCAAGTTCCTTTCTTCTTCCACTTCTTCTTCCTTTGTTATTACCATTATAAAATAATAAATCCAGTATCATATATATACTGTGATGTTATTATAAATATGGTACAACCATATTCAGTATTCTATCCACCCTTTGAATAACATGTCACCATACGTGTGTACGTACGGCTTACCGTCTCCACGTCGTGGTGTAATTGTTATTCAATATATTATTATTTTGGATGGGTATAATAATGATGTGTAAATCATGAAAATAATAAATGTAAAATGATAATGATTCTGTATATATTATATACCATCCAATTATATATTATTTTAATATCAAAATAATGATATTGTCGCTCGTGCGTACGTACGGACTACCGTTTCCACATACGCGATGAGATTCATTCTCTATCGTATTCACTAAAGTATAATTATCATTTGATGATTTAAAAATAATTTTTAAAGACTTGATATAATTCTGGATATGAATAATATACGACCTATCCATGACAACCATGGCTTACGTAACAAAACATATAAAAGAAAACGAGTAAGTTAACACCTGAAACAATGATAATTCTAAGATATTATTAACAAAGAAATGTTAAAAGATCATATATGATATAATATTAATGTATATGATTATTTAATAATTTAATAACAATTATTTAACCATTATACAGGATGTTAACCTACCATCGACCAAGGAAAAATTACAAAGGGGTTTCTTATCTCACTTTTAATTCCGTGAGAATTCCATTGTTCACCACTTATTTATTGCACGTGGTGTGTGTATTGCCCATGATTGTATTTATAGTGTAATATACTTTAATTTATGGGTATTTACATCATCAATTTAAGATCCTTCTTTCATGGGTTTATGTTTTTTATGTTACCTAATCGATAAGAGAATTCAAAATTTCAATTTCCACTCATTCGGCTTTACGCATAATTCATTGATTATTTTACTCCAAGATTATGTGTGGAATCACTATTAATTTTATTATGTCATATTTTCCACTCCCCTTTATGTGGATATACTTTTTATACACATAATCACTCCATTTATAAATTCTGAAGTCATCGGTATGAACTTGATAAGAGTATTTTTTACTCAATCTCGATTTGTTGAGATAAACATCCAATTCATTGGTGTCGTTTTTACTAGAATATGTGTGAATGTCCCTTGATTGTTTTACACGGAATATCCAATCATATTTAGTGTATTTATATTTTTCACACATAATTATGTCGTTGATTTGTCCTTAACCTAACGATACGGCCTTTATGAGAGATTTCATCTCAATTTACATTCCATTGAGACTTCTTTGTTGTTATACACCAAATCACTTTTATGTGGTGTATATAATTTACATTGACATAGTATATCATGAATCCCTTTATTCTCATGATATTACAAAGTTTTTATTACCTCAATTATTTGTATTCAAGTGTCTCTCTTTTGGTCAGAAACTCTAACTAAAATACCATTTTTAAATGTTTTAAAGACTTATTCTTCTAAATCTTGCTCATTAATGTCCATGTTCTAAAAATGGTTTTAAGGATTTGTTTATATGGACATTAATATTTTAAAATTAAAACTCCTTTTAAATGTTTCAAAGTGGTATGGGACACTTTGATTGAAAAAGCTATTTTTAAACGGCTTCTTGACAAATAGTGCGACTTTTAAATGTTTTCAAGAAAAGGAGGATATTTATCTCAAATTGTTTTGATGGTTATTTTCATCTATGTCAATATCATTCATTATTATCGATTGATGTACAATACAATCTTCCATATTGTATTGAATGAGTTATGTTTGACTGTGGATATGCTATTTTTATACCATTCATGGTTTGTGGTTAATGTTTTGACATTTAGTATGCTAGTTTTAATACGAATGTTTATGTTATGTTTAAACATGTTCATATGAGGAATGAATTGGACTTAATAAGTGACGGGTGGAGCCCGCTATAGATCCTCGATGCATCGGTAGGTCTCATGAGACAAACTAGTGTCTTGGCACAAGGCCTTGGAAAAATCTTATTTGTAGTCTTGGCATGAGGCCTTGGCTATGTGGTTATGATAGTCTAGCATTATGAATTCCATCATTATGAAAGTGGTTATTGATATTGCATGTGATCATTCGACTAGTAGAATATCCATGTGAGTAAGTAAATGGAATTATTTTATTTTATCTTTGCCATTTTATGCTGAATATCGAGTTTAAAAGGCTTTCGTTTTAGATATAAACTGCCTTAAGTGTTTATGCTTATCTATGAAAGCTTCGGCTATAATGTTATCCTTATTGAGCATTTGAGCTCACCTCTTTCAATGTTTTATTTTTCCCAGGATTATGAAGAAGTAATTTATGAATGACCTGCAGGGATAGTATGAGGGGATATAAAGACAAGATGTTGTTGTAGTTTTTTTTACGTTATGATGTAATGTAAGACTTATGAATATATCTAGTGTTTCCAAGACTACTAAACTAATCGGTCTTTCGAGACTTGATCCTTTGTGATCATGCCAATGTTATGTAATAATGCACCGACTCTGGGTAACTGGGGTTGGGGCGTTACAATTGGTATCAGAGAAAGTTTAGTACAAACCTTGGAAGCCAGATTTAGATAAACTCTGATTTGAGCACGTAGACCTAAGATGAACTTTGAGGATTAGTATAGAAGAACTTCCTAGAATTTTGGTATTGTAGAGATTTTGTTAGTTTTCCGAGCAATACATCCCTATCTGGATACGAGCAGGTAGAGGCGGCTCTGGCACAGATGTACCTAGGGGTAAAACCCAGAAACACCACTTTGAGCTAGACTCGAACGGGAACTGAGCACGACAATGGGCCTTGCTGCACTCTTGGTTACGACACTCCCAGGGTATATGCTTAGGATAATTTACATTTTCTTTACAAACCGATTTGAAGTATTATATATATAAGATGAGAGTAAATGACCTTGGTTAATCCTAATGTGTTTCAAATTGAGAATATTGTGACATTTTAATCTCTAAATGATTTTATGACTACTATTACTCACACAATGATTTCAGGTTTTAGTCAATGGCTAGATTCCAAGGAAGTCATAGTGACTTTGGGAATGATGTACAAGGTCGGAATAATGGTGGCAATGAGTAACAAAATGGAATGTTGATAGGCGTAAAAGATATCGTCTTTATGCCAAATCAGTTTTCTAAAAATATGATCAACAACATATATATTAACCAACTCCCAGACTCAACAAGGAAGAGAAAAGTGATGAATGATAAGAGCTCCAGCAATAGAGACCATGGAGAAAAGAACCCACAATTTCCATCATGCAGGAAATGTGGAAGGAGACACCCAAGAAAGTGTCTCAATGGGACAAAGAAATTCTTTACGTGCGGGAAGGAAGGACATAAATTGAAGAATTGATGAATAAAAATGAATAGTACTATAGAAGAAGATAAAAATGGTCCCAAGAATCCATTTACAGTCATTTGCCGTAAATGTAGGGGACCTAGCGTTTACCCGAGTGAATGTCCTATTCTATAGGATATTTTCTTGGTCAGAGAAGAAGCTATGTGGAAATAAATGGTTGGATAAATGTTTAAAAATTATTAGTGATCCTTGTTGAAAGGTTTAATTTGGAATAATTTTCTCTTGTATTTGTAACCCTAACGTTTTCCATGTGAGAATGATATTTATGGAAGAATTATCTTTTCTCTTGTGGATATAGTTATAAATAACCATTTTGTTTTATATGATCATTGGGTTTGAGGAAATTACAAATTATTATAATTTGGGATGAAAATGAAAGGTATGAGATAACATTTGTGCTTAAATTATGTTATAGTTATTTTGAGGAATTTATCTCATTTTGGTAATGTTATAAAATATAGTTTTTGAAAAAGGACAACACGTAGACCGTGTGACAACCCATCGTGTCGGACAAAGCTGTGGGAATCGAACCCACAACCAAAGTGCGGTTGGGATTTATTGCCTACCACTAGACTATGTGAAGTCCCTGGTTAGTGTGACTATTATTTTTAGTTAAATGATTTTATTGATCAATAATAATTTGATTTGGGATCTTATTTCTTATCAAATGAATACCCTTAGTATAGGAATATGATTTGGTGATTAAGTGATAACTATTATTTTGGAAGTTGTTCACTTTGTTTAGAACACTATATGCCAAAGGAAAATATAGTAGTATGGGATTTCATTTGAGGAGTATTGGTGGATTTTTATCTATTTTTTTATTGTGGATTTGTAATGATTTGGGTTATTTATGGAATTGATTAGGATAATTACTTTTAAGTATCTGACTTTAAGAGTAATTAATGTCATTTGGAGATACAATTTAACGTGGAAGACTACATTCATAAAACGTTTTGGTTTTCAATATTAGTTTTGATTATATTAATGGATTTTAAGGACAATTGATTATTGAATGGTATTTATTTAACTTTGGGGTATTGTTGGTTTAATTTTGAAAATTAAGATTAGTGTTTATTTCTCTCAAGGAATATTCTTTTGGGGGATCATTAGATCTTGTACTAACCATTTTGGTTTTGATTAATCTCTAAATACAATGAAAATATATAGTTCATCCTGCATGGATCATGTGATTCTATAGAAGTTTATTCTAGCTCTTCTAGTGTGACCAAGTCTACTTGAATACTCATCGTTTAAAAAAATGATTTAGGGGTGGAAATTTATTAATGAATGAAACTCTACCTAAACTGTAAGTATATATCTTTATATTATTAATCAATATCATAAATGAATGTAACTTAAAATAAAAAAATGTTGTCCGTTTACTTTCCTACTAGGAGACTAATGGTCGTTTTTCCCAACACAAGTTTGTGGATTTCTTATTGTTAACTTTCTCATGATCATGATTTCTATCCCTCTCCATCAGAATGTGACACTTAGTTTATCATCCATATCCATGTTTTCCTACATGGAATCCTAGTATGGGTTATCTTGGTTAACCTTTCTACCTATCTTTCTTTCTTTTAAAGTGATAGTTTTATTGACTCTTTTTCCGATGTGGGAATTTCCATTATATTCCCAAGCACAATTTTAAAAATTGCGAGGACACAATTTATTGAAGGAGGGGAGAATGTAACACCCCAATCTTCTACAGTACGCTTCTCTTTGAATAATGTGATAGCGTGTGTTGTACGCAACACCGAGTTCTAACACACCATAACCAATCACACTAGCCATTATGATTAGTAATACCTACTTTTTGAAATTTTATAAATTCTGTCTCTCAAAATGGACTTCATTTTTTTTATTCCTAATATAGAAATTAGCCTAGGGTGAAATTTTGGTACTTTTCGGATAACTTTCATATTTTGATGAACAGTGAAAAATACTAAATTTTAATTAAAAATAACTTTTTTAATCAAAATAATTAATATTGATAAATTATGAATTTGAGTAGTTTTAAAGTATATTTAGAATATTTTTTACCATTTAATTCAATGTTTTTCATTGGACATAATTTCACAATTAAACCAGACATAAACAAGTGCCAATCTTTTGATAGTTATTATCTCTTAAAAACACGCTTTTTGTTTGAACAACGGAAATTAATTTTAAATTAATTTCTTCCACTTCTGTGTTTTGAATTTGGAAAAATGGATTCCATATTTGGAATCAGGATTTTCAAATTGTGTAAATAGGTAACTTTTATTTTTAGGCATTTTGGATAATTACTTCGGTAAATATTTTATTTACCATGGTTAAAGGGTAAATCCGGTAAACAAGGGTTAACAAATAATATTATAATAATACTAAATTACCATAAAACATGTCTTAACCCTATTGGTTGATACATGGTCGTCCATGGGAATCTTTGGGTCGATTTTGGGACCCCATGGATCCACTTGTAAGTGATAGGGACACTTTATTTTAATTAAGTTAAAATGAATACAAAAATGACACAAGCATATATCTTTTATAAAAACAATTGTTACATAGGGTTATATATATTGGATTCTAGACTATAAATATTACATCTAAATCTAAAAATATTTCCTACATAATTATATTTTATTTATAATTTTTAGACGTTAAATAATTTAATTTATTTATGACACAATGGTGATGCAGTAATTACCATAATAGTGAAAAATTAGAATAATTGATATTATAAATACCCAAATAAATATAATTTGGGACTTTTATTGAATTAAACTAATTTTATAAGTTAATATGACATATTCGAATTGATTTAATTAACTTTTTTCAAGTAATCATTCTGTTATGTGTTTCACAAAAATCAACTATTGAATAGTGTGAAAATTGACATAAAAGAGTTTTTAAAACAAATATTATATTATTAATTGATATTAAATTCCTAATAATCTAAGGTTCGGCCAAGAGACTTATATCATTATAGGTCTATCATTAAAGAACCACTTGGGGGTCTCTTGGATGTATATGGTAAGTTTATTAACCATATAATATAAAAATACAAAGAGACATTGTAAAAGTGAAACTAATTAACTATGAGTTAATACTTAAAGATAAGGTTAATATAATTCCCCAAACCTGTCTAAATTCTATTGGTTGAATGGTTTTCGACTTATCTCCACCTTAAAATTTGAATAATCAACTTTTGAGCCATTATAAGCCGAATATGAATTTATTATAAATTAATATTTCTAGCTTTTCCAAAGGTGCCCGTCACCCCTCTTATAAAAGGGAACTCCTCCTTCTCATTTCTTCACACCTTAAAAGCCTTTTGGGTCAGCCAAACACTGCCCAAATACTCTCTCAACTTCCCTCACTACAACCTAGAGGCCTTATTTTTATCCTAAATCCAACCTATGGAGCCCTTTTGATCAAATCAAAAGGAAGAACCCAAAGAAGAGGTAATGTTTTCACCACCCCTTTTCAAGTTCCTTTCTTCTTCCACTTCTTCTTCCTTTGTTATTACCATTATAAAATAATAACTCCAGTATCATATATATTCTGTGATGTTATTATAAATATGGTACAACCATATTCAGTATTCTATCCACCCTTTGAATAACATGTCACCATACGTGTGTACGTACGGCTTACCGTCTCCACGTCGTGGTGTAATTATTATTCAATATATTATTATTTTGGACGGGTATAATAATGATGTGTAACTAATGAAAATAATAAATATAAAATGATAATGATTCTGTATATATGATATACCATCCAATTATATATTATTTTAATATCAAAAGAATGATATTGTCGCTCGCGCGTACGTACGGACTACCATCTCCACCAACGCGATAAGATTCATTCTCTATCGTATCCACTCAAGTATAATTATCATTTTATGATTTAAAAATAATTTTTAATGACTTGATATAATTCTGGATATGAATAAGATACAACCTATCCATGACAACCATGGCTTATGTAACAAAACATATTAAAGAAAACGAGTAAGTTAACACCTGAAATGACGATAATTCTAAGATATTATTAACAAAGCAATGTTAAAAGATCATATCTGATATCATATTAATGTATATTATTATTGAATAATTTAATAACAATTATTTCACCATTATACAGGAGGTTAACCTACCGTCGACCAAGGAAAAAGTACAAAGTATGGAGTTTCTTATCTCACTTTTAATTCCGCGAGAATTCCATTGTTCACCACTTATTTATTGCACGTGGTGTGTGTATTGCCCATTATTGTATTAATTGTGTAATATACTTTAATTTATGGGTATTTACATCATCAATTTAAGATCCTTCATTCATGGGTTTATGTTTTTTATGTTACCTAATCGATAAGAGAATTCGAAATTTCAATTTCCACTCATTCGGCTTTACGCATACTTCATTGATTATTTTACTCCAAGATTATGTGTGGAATCACTATTCATTTGATTATGTCATAATTTCCACTCCCCTTTCTGTGGATATACTTTTTATACACATAATCATTGGTGTCGTTTTTACTAGAATATGAGTGAATGTCTCTTGATTGTTTTACACTGAATATCCAATCATATTTAGTGTATTTATATTTTTTACACATAATTATGTCGTTGATTTATCCTTAACCTAACGATACGGCCTTTATGAGAGATTTCATTTCAATTTACATTCCATTGAGACTTCTTTGTTGTTATACACCAAATCACTTTTATGTGGTGTATATAATTTACTTTGACATAGTATATCATGAATCCCTTTATTCTCATGATATTACAAAGTTTTGATTACCTCAATTATTTGTATTCAAGTGTCTCTCTTTTGGTTAGAAACTCTAACTAAAATTCCATTTTTAAATGTTTTAAAGACTTATTCTTCTAAATCTTGCTCATTAATGTCCATGTTTTAAAAATGGTTTTAAGGATTTTTTTATATGAACATTAATGTTTTAAAATTAAAACTCCTTTTAAATGTTTCAAAGTGGTATGGGACACTTTGATTCAAAAAGCTATTTTTAAATAACTTCTTGACAAATAGTGTGACTTTTAAATGTTTTCAAGAAAAGGGGGATATTTATCTCAAATAATTTTGATGGTTATTTTCATCTATGTCAATATCATTAATTATTATCGATTGAGGTACGATACAATCTTCCATATTGTATTGAATGAGTTATGTTTGACTGTGGATGTGCTATTTTTATACCATTCATGGTTTGTGGTTAAAGTATTGACATTTCGTATGCTAGTTTTAATACGAATGTTTACGTTATGTTTAAACATGTTCATATGAGGAATTCATTTGACTTAATAAGTGACGGGTGGAACCTGCTATAGCTCCTAGATGCATCGGTAGGTCTCATGAGACAAACTAGGGTCTTGGCATAAGGCCTTGGCAAAATCTTATATGTAGTCTTGGCACGAGGCCTTGGCTATGTGGTTATGATAGTCTAGAATTATGCATTCCATCATTATGAAAGTGTTTATTTATATTGCATGTGATCATTAGACTAGTAGAATATCCATGTGAGTAAGTAAATGGAATTATTTTATTTTATCTTTGCCATTTTATGCTGAAGTTCGAGTTTAAAAGGCTTTCGTTTTAGTTATAAACTGTCTTAAGTGTTTATGCTTATCTATGAAAGCTTCTGCTATAATGTTATCCTTACTGAGCATCTGAGCTCACCCCTTTCAATATTTTATTTTTCCCATGTTTATGAAGAAGTAATTTATGAATGACCTGTAGGGATAGTATGAGGGGATATGAAGACAAGATGTTGTTGTAGTTTTTTTTACCTTATGAAGTAATGTAAGACTTATGCATATATCTAGTGTTTCCAAGACTACTAAACTAATCGGTCTTTCGAGACATGATCCTTTGTGATCATGCCAATGTTATGTAATAATGCACTGACTCTAGGTAACTGGGGTCGGGGCGTTACAGTTGGTATCATAGGAAGTTTAGTACAAACCTTGGAAGCCAGATTTAGATAAACTCTGATTAGAGCACGTAGACCTAAGATGAACTTTGAGGATTAGTATAGAAGAACATCCTAGAATTTTGGTATTGTAGAGATTTTGTTAGTTTTCCGAGAAATACATCCCTATCTGGATATGAGCAGGTAGAGGAGGCTCTGGCACAAATGTACCTAGGGGTAAAACCCAAAAACACCACTTTGAGCTAGACTCGAACGGGAACTGGTGCACGACATTGGGCCTTGCTGCACTCTTGGTTACGACACTCCCGGGGGATATGCTTAGGATAATTTACATTTTCTTTACAAAATGATTTGAAGTATTATATATATAAGATGAGTGTAAATGACCTTGGTTAATCCTAATGTGTTTCAAATTGAGAATATGGTGACATTTTAATCTCTAAATGATTTTATGACTACTATTACTCACACAATGATTTCTGGTTTTAGTCAATGGCTAGATTCCAAGGAAGTCATAGTGACTTTGGGAATGATGTACAAGGTGGAAATAGTGGTGGCAATGAGCAAAAAAATGGAATGTTGATAGGCGTAAAATATATCTCCTTTATGCCAAATCAGTTTTCTAAAAATATGATCAACAACTTATATATTAACCAACTCCCAGACTCAACAAGGAAGAGAAAAGTGATGAATGATAAGAGCTCCAGCAATAGAGACCATGGAGAAAAGAACCCTCAATTTCCATAATGCAGGAAATGTGGAAGGAGACACCCAAGAAAGTGTCTCAATGGGACAAAGAAATTCTTTACATGCGAGAAGGAAGGACATAAAGTGAAGAATTGATGAAGAAAAATTAATAGTACTATAGAAGAAGATAAAAATGGTCCCAAGAATCCATTTACAGTCATTTGCCGTAAATGTAGGGGACCTAGCCTTTACCCGGGTGAATGTCCTATTCTATAGGATATTTTCTTGGTCAGAGAAGATGCTATGTGGAAATAAATGGTTGGATAAATGTTTAAAAATTATTAGTGATCCTTGTTGAAAGGTTTACTTTGGAATAATTTTCTCTTGTATTTGTAACCCTAACGTTTTCCATGTGAGAATGATATTTATGGAAGAATTATCTTTTCTCTTGTGGATATAGTTATAAATAACCATTTTGTTTTATATGATCATTGGGTTTGAGGAAATTACAAATTTTTATAATTTGGGATGAAAATGAAAGGTATGAGATAACATTTGTGGTTAAATTATGTTATAGTAATTTTGAGGAATTTATCTCATTTTGGTAATGTTATAAAATATAGTTTTTGAAAAAGGACAACACGTAGACCGTGTGACAACCCATCGTGTCGGAAAAATCTGTGGGAATCGAACCCACAACCAAAGTGCGGTTGGGATTTATCGCCTACCACTGGAATACGTGAAGTCCCTGGTTAGTGTGACTATTATTTTTAGTTAAATGATTTTATTGATCAATAATAATTTGATTTGGGATCTTATTTCTTATCAAATGAATACCCTTAGTATAGGAATATGATTTGGTGATTAAGTGATAACTATTATTTTGGAAGTTGTTCACTTTTTTTAGAACACTATATACCAAAGGAAAATAGAGTAGTATGGAATTTCATTTGAGGAGTATTGGTGGATTTTTATCTATTTTTTTATTGTGGATTTGTAATGATTTGGGTTATTTATGGAAATGATTAGGTTAATTACTTTTAAGTATCTGACTTTAAGAGTAATTAATGTCATTTGGAGATACAATTTAACGTGGAATACTACATTCATAAAAAGTTTTGGTTTTCAATATTAGTTTTGATTATATTAATGTATTTTAAGGAAAATTGATTATTGAATGGTATTTATTTAACTTTGGGGTATTGTTGGTTTAATTTTGAAAATTAAGATTAGTGTTTATTTCTCTCAAGGAATATCCTTTTGGGGGATCATTAGATCTTGTAGTAACCATTTTGGTTTTGATTAATCTCTAAAGACAATGAAAATATATAGTTCATCCTGCATGGATCATGTGATTCTATAGAAGTTTATTCTAGCTCTTATAGTGTGACCAAGTCTACATGAATACTCATCATTTAAAAAATTGAGTTAGGGGTGGAAATTTATTAATGAATGAAACTCTACCTAAACTGTAAGTATATATCTTTATATTATTAATCAATATCATAAATGAATGTAACTTAAAATAAAAAAATGTTGTCTGTTTACTTTCCTACTAGGAGACTAATGGTCGTTTGTCCCAACACAAGTTTGTGGCTTTATTATTGTTAAATTTCTCCTGATCATGATTTCTATCCCTCTCCATCAGAACGTGACACTTAGTTTATCATCCATATCCATGTTTTCCTACATGGAATCCGAGTATGGGTTATCTTGGTTAACCTTTATACCTATCTTTCTTTCTTTTAAAGTGATAGTTTTATTGACTCTTTTTCCGATGTGGGACTTTCCATTATATTCCGAAGCACAATTTTAAAAATTGCGAGGACACAATTTATTGATGTAGGGGAGAATGTAACACCCCAATCTTCTACAGTACGCTTCTCTTTGAATAATGTGATAGTGTGTGTTGTACGCAACACCGAGTTCTAACACACCATAACCAATCACACTAGCCATTATGATTAGTAATACCTACTTTTTGAAATTTTATAAATTCTATCTCTCAATATGGACTTCATTTTTTTATTCGTAATATCGAAATTAGCCTAGGGTGAAATTTTGGTACTTTTCGGATAACTTTCATATTTTGATGAACAGTGAAAAATACTAATTTTTTTTTAAAAACAACTTTTTTAATCAAAATAATTAATATTGATAAATTATGAATTTGAGTAGTTTTAAAGTATATTTAGAATATTTTTTACCATTTAATTCAATGTTTTTCATTGGACATAATTTCACAATTAAACCAGACATAAACAAGTGCCAATCTTTTGATAGTTATTATCTCTTAAAAACACGCTTTTTGTTTGAAAAACGAGAATTAATTTTAAATTAATTTCTGCCACTTCTGTGTTTTGAATTTGTAAAAATGGATTCCATATTTGGAATCAGGAGTTTCAAATTGTGTAAATAGGTAACTTTTATTTTTAGGCATTTTGGATAATTACTTCGGTAAATATTTTATTTACCATGGTTAAAGGGTAAATCCGGTAAACAAGGGTTAACAAATAATATTATAATAATACTAAATTACCATAAAACATGTCTTAACCCTATTGGTTGATACATGGTCGGCCATGGGAATCTTTGGGTCGATTTTGGGACCCCATGGATCCACTTGTAAGTGATAGGGACACTTTATTTTAATTAAGTTAAAATGAATACAAAAATGACACAAGCATATATCTTTTATAAAAACAATTGTTACATAGGGTTATATATGTTGGATTCTAGACTATAAATATTAAATATAAATCTAAAAAGATTTCCTACATAATTATATTTTATTTATAATTTTTAGACATTAAATAATTTAGTTTATTTATGACACAATGGTGATGCAGTAATTACCATAATAGTGAAAAATTAGAATAATTGATAATATAAATACCCAAATAAATATAATTTGGGACTTTTATTGAATTAAACTAATTTTATAAGTTAATACGACATATTAGAATTGATTTAATTAACTGTTTTCGAAGTAATCATTCTGTTATGTGTTTCACAAAAATCAACTATTGAATAGTGTGAAAATTGACATAAAAGAATTTTTAAAACAAATATTATATTATTAATTGATATTAAATTCCTAAAAATCTAAGGTTCCGCCAAGAGACTTATATCATTATAGGTTTATCATTAAAGAACCACTTGGGGGTCTCTTAGATGTATATGGTATGTTTATTAACCATATAATATAAAAATACAAAGAGACATTGTAAAAGTGAAACTAATTAACTATGAGTTAATACTTAAAGATAAGGTTAATATAATGCCCCAAACCTGTCTAAATTCTATTGGTTGAATGGTTTTCGACTTATCTCCACCTTAAACTTTGAATAATCAACTTTTTAGCCATTATAAGCCGAATATGAATTTATTATAAATTAATATTTCTAGCTTTTCCAAAGGTGCCCGTCACCCCTCTTATAAAAGGGCACTCCTCCTTCTCATTTCTTCACACCTTAAAAGCCTTTTGGTTCGGACAAACACTGCCCAAATACTCTCTCAACTTCCCTCACTACAACCTAGAGTCCTTAGTTTGATCCGAAATCCAACCTATGGAGCCCTTTTGATCAAATCAAAAGGAAGAACCCAAAGAAGAGGTAATGTTTTCACCACCCCTTTTCAAGTTCCTTTCTTCTTCCACTTCTTCTTCCTTTGTTATTACCATTATAAATTAATAACTCCAGTATCATATATATTCTGTGATGTTATTATAAATATGGTATAACCATATTCAGTATTCTATCCACCCTTTGAATAACATGTCACCATACGTGTGTACGTACGGCTTACCGTCTCCACGTCGTGGTGTAATTGTTATTCAATATATTATTATTTTGGACGGGTATAATAATGATGTGTAACTCATGAAAATAATAAATATAAAATGATAATGATTCTGTATATATGATATACCATCCAATTATATATTATTTTAATATCAAAATAATGATATTGTCGCTCGCGCGTACGTACGGACTACCGTCTCCACCAACGCGATGAGATTCATTCTCTATCGTATCCACTCAAGTATAATTATCATTTTATGATTTAAAAATAATTTTTAATGACTTGATATAATTCTGGATATGAATAAGATACAACCTATCCATGAAAACCATGGCTTATGTAACAAAACATATAAAAGAAAACGAGTAAGTTAACACCAGAAATGACGATAATTCTAAGATATTATTAACAAAGCAATGTTAAAAGATCATATCTGATATCATATTAATGTATATTATTATTGAATAATTTAATAACAATTATTTCACCATTATATAGGAGGTTAACCTACTGTCGACCAAGGAAAAAGTACAAAGTAAGGGGTTTCTTATCTCACTTTTAATTCCACGAGAATTACATTGTTCACCACTTATTTATTGCACATGGTGTGTGTATTGCCCATGATTGTATTTATTGTGTAATATACTTTAATTTATGGGTATTTACATCATCAATTTAAGATCCTTCTTTCATGGGTTTATGTTTTGTATGTTACCTAATCGATAAGAGAATTCGAAATTTCAATTTCCACTCATTCGGCTTTACGCATACTTCATTGATTATTTTACTCCAAGATTATGTGTGGAATCACTATTCATTTGATTATGTCATAATTTCCACTCCCCTTTCTGTGGATATACTTTTTATACACATAATCATTGGTGTTGTTTTTACTAGAATATGAGTGAATGTCTCTTGATTGTTTTACACTGAATATCCAATCATATTTAGTGTATTTATATTTTTCACACATAATTATGTCTTTGATTTATCCTTAACCTAACGATACGGCCTTTATGATAGATTTCATCTCAATTTACATTGCATTGAGACTTCTTTGTTGTTATACACCAAATCACTTTTATGTGGTGTATATAATTTACTTTGACATAGTATATCATGAATCCCTTTATTCTCATGATATTACAATGTTTTTATTAACTCAATTATTTGTATTCAAGTGTCTCTCTTTTGGTTAGAAACTCTAACTAAAATTCCATTTTTAAATGTTTTAAAGAATTATTATTCTAAATCTTTCTCATTAATGTCCATGTTTTAAAAATGGTTTTAAGGATTTTTTTATATGAACATTAATGTTTTAAAATTAAAACTCCTTTTAAATGTTTCAAAGTGGTATAGGACACTTTGATTCAAAAAGCTATTTTTAAACGACTTCTTGACAAATAGTGTGACTTTTAAATGTTTTCAAGAAAAGGGGGATATTTATCTCAAATAGTTTTGATGGTTATTTTCATCTATGTCAATATCATTAATTATTATCTATTGAGGTACGATACAATCTTCCATATTGTATTGAATGAGTTATGTTTGACTGTGGATGTGCTATTTTTATACCATTCATGGTTTGTGGTTAAATTATTGACATTTCATATGCTAGTTTTAATACGAATGTTTACGTTATGTTTAAACATGTTCATATGAGAAATTCATTTGACTTAATAAGTGACGGGTGGAGCCCGCTATAGCTTCTAGATGCATCGGTAGGTCCCATGAGACAAACTAGCGTCTTGTCATAAGGCCTTGGCAAAATCTTATATGTAGTCTTGGCACGAGGCCTTGGCTATGTGGTTATGATAGTCTAGAATTATTCAATCCATCATTATGAAAGTGTTTATTTATATTGCATGTGATCATTAGACTAGTAGAATATCCATGTGAGTAAGTAAATGGAATTATTTTATTTTATCTTTGCCATTTTATGCTGAAGTTTGAGTTTAAAAGGATTTCGTTTTAGTTATAAACTGCCTTAAGTGTTTATGCTTATCTATGAAAGCTTCTGCTATAATGTTATCCTTACTGAGAATCTGAGCTCACCCCTTTCAATATTTTATTTTTCCCATGTTTATGAAGAAGTAATTTATGAATGACCTGAGGGATAGTATGAGGGGATATGAAGACAAGATGTTGTTGTAGTGTTTTTTACCTTATGATGTAATGTAAGACTTATGAATATATCTAGTGTTTCCAAGACTACTAAACTAATCGGTCTTTCGAGACTTGATCCTTTGTGATCATGCCAATGTTATGTAATAATGCACCGACTCTGGGTAACTGGGGACAGGGCATTACATCTCAATATATTTCATGCAATATGTCATTATATTTTTTAAAACTCTAATGAATATCATACCATGGACAACTATTTAATGATATATTTTCATCCCTAAAATCACTTGTCCAGATTCCTCCATATTACACTTTTCCTTTAGTCTGAAATTATAATTCCCCTTATATAATTTCAATAGAAAACCCAAAGTCAAAGGATAGATGATATTCTTAGAGAAAATATGTCAAGGAAAATATCATCCCATAATAATAAATCACTTAAAAACAACTAGAAACATTAAATATAGTGGGAGTGGGAACACTACACATCTAATCCAGAATAGTATTGTTATTGAACACTGTGGTTCAAAAAATTATTCAAAAAACTAATGTTGTCAATAGATTAGTCATGATGTATGAAACGTGACCAGTAGTTCCGATATGACTCATTGTGAGCATTCCATGATCTATAGATTCTTTAGTGAAGTGAAACCTAATCTCAATATACTTCATATAGGAGTGTTTTAATATAGGTTTTATGATCCATTTCATTCTTTTTATCAAATAAAATCACCATCTATTGTTTCATCACATTACTAATATCTTCTAGTTTTTTTATACACAAAATATATGTTAATTCCTTATTCATATATATTTATTCTTATTTTTTCACATGTATTAAAGTACCTTCTAACACTTGAATAATCATACCACACATTTATTTAAAATAAATAATGTAACCACACTCTTGGATTTTTGATCCACCACATCACCGTTGAATTTAGCATTAATAAATGATGATAATTAAATATCCTTTTATCAATCAATGATCAAGGAAATATTTATTATATGATGGATAAACAAAATAATTAGGTTAAACCCTATGAGATGCACTTCTTTTTTATTTCACTGGTAATGATTTATTAAACATGTTTTAATGTAAATATTTATATGGGTTGGAGTGAACTGTATAAAACATCCAATTATCATTCAGTATAGGATAAGATCTATATATTTCACAATCTCATCATTCCAAATAATATTTTTATTTGAAAATGGAGTTCACATTAGCTACAAATTATACATATTGAACTTCATTTTAAACTCCTTTGTGTACTTTAATTAATATAATAATATAAATTACAATTATTCTATCACTTATAGTCTTATAAACTATGTGATTTCAGTAATAATGGTCATTTGAAATTATGATTTGTTATAATATATAATCATATCAATGTATTTATACTTAATTCATATAATGATGTAATTATATATATATATATAAGTACAATATAATAGACATCATTGGACATTATTACATAGAAAAAAAGATTGACATTATATCTTTTGAACAAAATCTTCTTGAGATATGAATTCAACAGAGAATACCATGATCATAGTGCCAGGTCAATATGATATAGAGTACAATTATATAAATAATATTTTGTTTTATAATTTCTAAAAATAATATCACTATGTAATCCAATGTAAATTTCATAATGAAACCTATTAAAGAATTATATTATGATATCTCTCAACAAACAATTATTACCAATATTAATTTATATATACATGAAGAGCTTTATTAACTCTTTTTTTACATTGAGGAAAAATATTTTTCATTATTAACACCATCAATTTTTTCATGACCCATACACACTCAGAGTTTCTTTTTTCACTTTCCCATTCTTAGCATATTTTATCAGCAAAATAAACTAAATTAAAATAAATATATGATTATTTATACTGTCATGATGCTACCATGTTCATGATTTTTCATTCTAATCTAATTAATAATTCCACTATTTACCCATGATTCATCTAATATTACATATTCAAATGATATTAGTTCTAATTGTTATAATATAGTCATAGAATATGCACTTACCATTATCCTTGTATTTTTTATTACATATCCATCTCTAATAGTATTGGATGGATATACTTTTTTCCCATATTTATTCTATGATGTATAGAATAATCTTTATTAGTAAATATTTCTTCTTTTAAATTAACATTATAGTGTACATCATCCAAAAAACTATGAACAACTTTTAATTTTTTCCCAACATCATCTTATTCCACTTTTTCTTTAGAAAAAACTTCTATATAGGTTTCTCTACAGTTCTTCACAAATTTATCATGAATGAATGATATTACTCTTATCTAAAATTTCACTAAGTGAGGTTTTATAGATTTTCTATTCCATAATTTTTTTTAGTATCCTGAAATAATCTATCATCTATAACATCATTGTACTTTATGTAATATCATTTTTGACTTTGGATGTAAAAAAATACTTGAAATATATGAAAATACATTATCAAATCCTTCCTTTGGTAGGAAATTCCATATATGGTACTATATTCCTCTTGAATTTTCAATTATAAATTCTAGTGTACACTACATCTTGTAGAGCCTCATTCCATTGGTGGTTTGAGATTCAAACTACAATGTGTTCGATTTTCCCATTTTTTAAGCATCATATATGTCTATTCAATATTTTCATTTTTTATTAGAATTATCATGGTTGAATCATTATACATTATAAAACTTTTCTAAGGAACGATCCCAAACTAAATATAGGTTTATGTTGGTCAATTTTCATTATCCATGTACTTTATTGTGAACCCATTCTAATTTTTTACTATTCTATGATACCATTACTTGTGTCCAATGACATATCTATTACAATAAAAAACATGGAACCAAACACTCAATTATATTCATTGATTAAAGTATTGAATAATTTTCCTCTATATATTTCATATATATTTATCAAAAAATATCAATGTGGACTTGATTAAGCATATTTGGTTCCCTAATGTTCATTGGACAATAATAATTCCACACCATTAATCCTTACATACATGAATCATAGGTCCTTTTAATGTATAATTAGTGTCATTCTATGTAAATTGTACCACAATGACTAGATAATATTTATATATTCTTATGATATTATCCCATAAACTCTAATTACACAAGATTGTTTCTTGATTTACATTAAGGTGAAATATAGTCAAATAATTGTCTATGTATTATAGATTATTTCCAGTTCATGTTCATTTCATAAGGGAGAATGCAACTATGCATTTAATTAGAAATAATTTTATACTAAATATAAACTCAATATTAGAGTTGAAATGATGACCCACACATATAATATTATATCATAATTCATCCACATAAAAACCATTTGTATTATAAATCTCATCACTAACTAAATATGTGTATTTCTAGCAGCCCGTACTGTCAATGCTCTATCATATCAAAAAATATGGTTCCTATTACACCCCATTTAACATTTTTATTATATTTATATATCTTGTCATTTTTTATTAATATCTTGTATTAATAATCTTAGGGATTATTTTCATCATTTATTTTTTATAAATTTCAACCTAATTTTTCATTGTAATATTTTAGTTTCCATACATGTTCAAACAAGGTTGAGAAAGGGCCCATAATGTCCTCTCCAGTTTTACTCATCATGAATTACGATATCATACTCATTTTCATATTCCAATGGAGAGTATTTAGTTTTTATATTATTTTATTGAAATGTAATAATTTGTATCTAAACTATATACATAGAAATCCAACCTCCCTTTTTCGTATTATCACCACTATTTTTCCATTTTTTTAAAATGGATAAAAACTTTCATAAGAATAAATTAATCTATTTTATTAAATGAATAACCCCATTCTCTATTTCTATATTCTAGGATTATACCCATTAAGACAGTTACTTTCCTCCTCACTGTATGTCATATTGTGGAATAGGTATCGAAAAAATTAATGCTTTAAAATAAGAAATATATTTCGGAATAATTTTAGTTTTTTCCCAATCCATCATAAATTTAATTATTTATATAAATTAATCTAATGATCATTTAATTCATTAAAAAAACTTATTTTTATTACGTATATTGAGCATTGTTTTATCATATGCTTCAATGGATTTGATGTTTGAATCACAAACCCTCCAACTTCACTTATTCAGATTAGTCACTATTGTTACTTTTGATTGTTCGACATGAAAACATATCCCACTTTCACCCACTAATATTGGAAAATGATCTTTAAGAATGTAACTAACACCTTGGGAGACTTTCTCGACACATTAAATAAATTATCCATCTACGAACCCCTATAAATTATATCTTATTATATGAATTACTTGATTTCATTGTTGATACTTGTTTCATTATCAAAAATAATAATTGCTCTTTAAGGGACTCAACATTATATGTTATCCTATCTAAGATTAATTATGGTAATCAATCACATGAGAAAATTATTCAATATTTTATTTGATAGTCTGTACTTCAACTGCATTCCCTAGTCCAGATAATCGATTATTTTACTCTTCTCATAGCTATAAAATTGCTTCCTTGAGATGATCCATTAATTCTAAGGAATCATATAGAATAAAATTAATATTAAAAAAATTATGTCATCTAATATCAATCTTATTGAAAATTACCTCAAGGTCCCTAGTGAGATGAGACGATCCTTCACGTTCCTAAAAAATCATTTCATTCCTTAACAACAGTATCTAAAATGGAATATTCATTATCAAATCATAATTTTTCTCCACCGTCAAAGATTTACTCTTCATTATAATTTTCATCATTGTTCTCAATTGTCATTCAATAAAAATTTATTCTTTATAATCTCTCTATTTTGGAGACGCATCTATGAGGGAATATTAATTATGGTTTCATTGTAAATTATGTTCCATTTTCTCCAGAATCAAATTTTCATAGGTATTATACTACACTATTCATAGCCTTAACACACAATAAAACCCCATTGGGTAGCTTGTAGTCAAATATAACCTTCTCATCTTGGATTTTATAACCAAATAATATAAAATTTTATCATCAACATCCACTTGATCATTGATAAAAGTAGAGATTTTATGATTCTCCATAGATTAGATTATAATTTATTTTCATTATTAACATGATATCCCTTATAGTATAACATGTAATTTCTATTCAACCTAATAGGTAATTATATCCACTATAGAGAGTATGGAAAAATATAAATCCTCTAAACAAATGAATTTTTTATTATATAGAGGTGGAAACTATCTAAAAGATATAATAATAAAATTAATATCATTTATATCTTCCTGGTTTTGTCTAATTTCTCTAACAATATCACCGACACAGTTGAAGAAATTATCAACATTATCATCTAGAAGTATTTTCAATTCACTAATTCATCTATGAAGGACACGTTGGTTTTCCTCTTTGAACATACTATCAACTTCATATATGTTTCAAAATATTCCCTATTTTCCCTTGACCATAGTGAAACACATTTTATTAATATATATATATATATATGATCATATAGGGATCTAAATAATGAATTTTGATTTTTTGAATCACCCTAAATACATTTTTAATCAGATGTTTTCTTGGAATTTTCTACCTCATCACTGAAATTAATAAAATTTAAGATATAATAATAATATTCAGACCAGATATACTAAATATCTGAATAAATTCTATTCAGAAATTCATTTTAGTTGACTTTATCAAATGGAGTTTCAAATTTATCATGTATATAATTATCAATGTCAATGAGTTTCTAATGATAGATTTGATGCCTAAAGCCTCTCTTTGACACAACATGTTTTACATTAAGATACCTTGATACAAGAGTGGAGAATAGGGTGTAAAATATTTAATTGGATTTGATCAGACATTTCTAGAAATTGGTATGAACATATTTAAACATCCTAATTATAATGTTCACTTTTAGAATGTGAAAAATTATAAATAAAATTGATTATGTAAATTTTAATTTTTTTTATCCACTATGGGCTAGTCTATGGAGTATATGTCTAAGATGTGTCATTTGTACCATAATCCCATGATATTCACTAGATTTTTTGGATTAACATTTTTTATGCAAGGCCACTCCATGATTGGTGCATTTCATTTACAATGATTAATGTTATGGTATCATGTCTCTCACGGTTGAATTTTGTCAACTCCACCTTGTGAACTATTGTATATGACGTCTACCTCAACATAAATTTTGTTTCCTTTCCATTAGTGATTTTATAGATGTATTACATCAAGAACAATAGATTCTTCTTAACCACTAAAATAATAACATGAAATATCTATGTAAATTTCATTAATACAAAATACATGGAATATGTATCCTCAATGCTACATTGTTCACTTAATCTTGTGATTCATGAGATTTCATGTGCACTTGGTGAATGGGATAAATATTCATAGTATTGAACCCTGTAAAAATACATTATATAGAACCTTCAGGAACCAATTCTACCAATGTAGATTTACATACTCATCCATCATGAACATTAGTTTACATAACCCTTCTTTTATAACTACATCATATATTCTACTTTGTATGTTGAATTAGCTACATTGTAAGGCCACTCTACATGGGATTACCTTACTATGAGAATGACCATACCTCTTTATTTTTTAGAAAAATTTCATGATATTATCAAGAATCTAATCAATTCATAAATATTTAATTATAATGATAGATATTTTAAAAAAATCATATAAATCTCACTAATCATTGTAATTTTAATTGTTCCCCATCTCAAACCAGCACCGCATAAATTTAATGGTGATAATACTCATTTACAAGATATATAAAAATATTCCCCTTTCAAAAAAATTATGTTATGTGGTTCTCATAGTTTTCTACTAGTATATATCAATTCAATTCACTGAACAACCATCCCAAATTAAAACGCCATTCGGAAAAAGAAATTTGGTTCATGAACATTCCTTCCGAACTCAATACCTTTTCAAATAAAAACTCCTCTACAATATTACTTCATTAATGTAACATACCTGATGCATAGTTTTTGAATAACCAAAAACCTCCTACTTGAATCTATGTAATATATACATATATATATAAAAATTAATATAATCTATAAAATTATTATAATGACACTCAACCTTTGATTATAAATTATTTCTCAACTCCTCCAAAAATTCCACACATTCAAACCTAAACTTTTATCACATACTAGAGTTAAATTAAATAATTTTTAATTCTTACACTGAATCATAATGAATAATAGTCATTTTTAAAGGTATTGTAGAATCATATAATCCTATTTTCAAATAATAAATAACATCCAAAAACTGGGTGTTGGGGTTGGGGATTCTACATTCCAGTTACCCATGATTTTTATATATAGATATTACATCAGTTTATTCATGAAAATCCATTACATTACACCCAAAAATCTCCTGGTAGAAAAAATGTATAGTTCCACTGAAAAAATGGAAATATAAAAAACTATTTTTTAAGTGAACTACATAATTTACCACAAGGTTCATTATATCTTGTACAATTATTATTAAAATAACACATAATACATTTCTTCGTAACCTAGGGAAAGGAAACATAAGAAGACATGATATTAGCTAATCATTAAGGGTAAATAACGAATATACCTAAAAATAACATGAGCGTATGGGTACGAGAAAATGAGAATTTCATTTCAAAACCATACCATGTATATAAAATATCATTAAGTTGAGTCAAATAATATAGATTATTAGTTAATAATACATGAATCATAAGGAAATAAAAGAACATGAGCCATAAGAGCATAACATTTCCATAGTACCAAGAATTTTCAAAAACACAATATCACAACAAAATAATTTCAAACTAATGAAACAATTACTTCCAAGTCTATTATAGTGGAAGTTTCTCACTCCCCAGACCATCCTAGTATTCAAGGATCACTCACCAGACTATCATAGGGGACAAAGTCCCTTACTAAATAGGGTTCACTCTCCATTCTCATTCTTTATATCTCATGAGACATAAATCATTAACCAATGCATACTGGGGAGATACATGTCCCACATATCCCATAAGTGGCATCAATGGTTTTCATCACATATTGGAAAAGATTTTGAAAATATACAAGGAACATTGTTTTAAGAGAATATTTTTTCCTTGAATTTTTTTCATAAAACTAAAAAGTTATAAAACATTTTTTAAATCATTTTCATTAAAAATAAACATTAATACTTATAAATTATGCTTTAAAAATAATTTAATAAATTTATTGATAAAATTATAATTTTTCTCTTTAAAGAACACTTTTCAATACATAAAACATATTTAATATTATTTTCATTGAAAATAAACATGAATGTTTATAATGAAATATTCAAAAAATAATAATTTCCATCATAGATGTAAATTGTTTTCATGCCACATTCATTAAGATAAATATTACATTCACATTTTTAGAAAAAACTAAACATCAATTTTTTTACAAAATTGAAGAATATTATTAAAATAATTCTTTTAAAAATTCAAATTTGGATAAAATTACTTTAATAAATCATTTTAAAAATGTAAAAAAATTGTGGAATTTTTTCAAATCCTTGTTTTGGAAGAAAAATGGTTACTCAATCAAAGTGTGAAATAAAGATGATTACAATTAAACCAATTTACTTGAACTCTTCATTAAATAAATAGATAAAAATGAAGTTAAATCATATATTCTACAATAATAACTATTGTTTTCTCCAGATTTTAGTCCTCATTATTCTTTTCTATATCCAAATAGTTTACAATGGGTTTGTTCCTATAACCAAAAACACCCAATGGTTCTATATCCTTTGGGACCTAATTTCCAATGGTAGGTCCTCATTGGGTGTTTTGACCTACGATACTTAAGAACACACATTGGTTGAGATTATGGGGAATGGGATCATAACACCACTTTTGGGGGAATTATTGAAAACTCTATGACTCTCTTATAGATAAAAGAAATTTTTATGAATCCTTCATTAATTCCCAAGTATGATGTTGGTCACCTCTAGATTAGAAATCAATTATTATAATTTATAAATATTAGAATCAACTATATGTATTATAGGTTATTTAGATATGGAGATATCTATATGTATTTGTGGATCTCTATAAATGGTATCCCATTAGGTACTACTTATAGATTCATTGGTCATTATTACGATGATGCTTGTTTTCTAGACAAACATTACGGCGCTATGGAATTTATTTTCATCAAGGGACGCTAAGGTCTATATGTATTTTTATCATCATCTAGGGAGAAGGGTTTTGTTTCGATGTCAGGATCAAACCCATATATGAACTTCCTATGAATCATTTTTAGATGAATCAGAACCCACATAGTTTGGTTCCGCTTATAAACACACATCATACCTTGTATGATCATCTACTAGTGATCAAACCATACAGTTTAACATCATTTTGTAAGGACATCTTGGTAGAAGGTGCCTAGGTAAGGTTTTTTGTGGGATTTATGTCGAAGCATCCCATGTAACCTAGAAGGGATGTGAGTTTCCATGTTGAATTAAAACCTGGTATGAATGCGGACCAAAAAGAATAGGGATGATTTGGAGTGTTGGTTTTGAACATTGAGGAGTCATCCTACATATCCCATTTGAATTGGAATCAAATCACATGTTGTTTAGTCATGATTACCCATGATTATGGAGGCCCTCAAGGGTATGTTTTATAGGGGAGTATATCCCTTTGAGATGATTAAGATGTGGCTAAATCCTAAAGAGTATTCCCTTGTAATGGATACCATGAATAATATTTTAACCCATTGGGTTTGGGGGGCTTTACATGGGGCTTACTCTTGAGGAGGATGTCTGGATTAAGAGAATTATTTTTCGGTCATATTCTTAAGGTGGATCCAAATTTATCTTAGGCCTTAGGTGGTCTTCTTACATATAATGGTTAGCAGGAATCATAGTTCTCATAATTAAGTATGTTTCATGGATCGTGCAGGTTTTGTGATATTTTCTAACCTTTAAGCCCCCATGAACCATGTATAATGTGAGAAACAAAAGGAAACCAAATGTTCAACAAACCACACACTTTCCCTCCTTCACAGGTGGAAGAGGAGGGCACTGCAGTGGAAGAGGTTAGGGTTACGACACTTCCCAATGTTCACATAATCGTGGAAAGGAATGACGGTGAATGATGTTGTGGTAGAGAGGAGATATACTAAAATGTCCTACAAGAAATTATCGGGGATACCGTAGTAGGATTTCACTAAAATAACTTCTATAGCAAGATGATGATATAATTCCATGTTGAATGAAAGAGAACATGAGATCCTTACCATCCCCATTGAGAATTGGAGCCTTTAGGTCATATAGATGAGAAGGGGTGGACATGGTCTAAACCCTAATCCTCCAAACTCAGAACTCTTTAACATTGTTCTTGGTGTAAGGAACCGCATGACCGTAGATATAAAAATATACCGATGCCCAGAGGATCCTGACCATTTGGTATAAAATGTGTGGGAAACCTCTTACCATAGATATAAAAATCAAAATTGGAGACTTGTTGATGTGTCCTTACCCAATGTTTTTTAAATCAGGAGGTATTGGTGGATGTTTCAACTTGGTCCCTTTTAGACGAGGGATCCAATGAAGGAGAGTCCCTTTCATGAGTATCTTTGAGGGATTCCTCATGAATGGATCGTGAAGGCTGGATATTAGAGTCAACCAAGAGGATCACACAATGGGTTCTCCATGTAGGTAGGAATATGTGCGTTGGTATCATCTTGCATGATAGACTAATTGGGTGACTACACTTGGGATAGATCTTGATCAGGCCTTTGAGGGTCTCCACTGGTGTTCCTAGATGAATGTCGCTTAAGTACTTGGTTAAAGAAGGGAACCTCGATTAATTTTTCGTTAATTTGGTGTTGGCTGAATGCCTCACGTAGCTTTTGTTTACATTAAACCTTTAAGGGACTTAAGTTTCACTATAACCAATAAATTTCATCGTCTTTATGTGCTAGAAAACTACCAATATGATTTTGTAGGGCTAGAGATAAGTGCTAGGTTGATCAAAGGAGCAATTGGCCTTCAGGAAATTTTTTTCGTATAAATGAAGACCCCAAGGGACAATTTATTGGAAAATATGGTACCCTGGGTGAACGAGTTACTCCACAGTAGCTATACACTATAGTTTTACACACTAGTTATTCACACTATCTATCTGTACAAGTTGTTAGTGCTAGCTAATCCACACTAGATATCCTCTCTTGTACCCTATACGGTGAAGCAAGTCCCTTTGAAAAATTGTCCATCCTCTAAGAGGCTTAAATTTGGGTCCCTGAGTATATGGGCTCCATGACTGAAAAAATATCTGTTCTAGAAGAGATATATGCCTCTTCATAATTTAAATATACCAAAATTTCTTGAAAAAAATGAATAAGTTTTATTTTGATGCAGCAACACCTTTTTATCATAGATCATGGATATCTATAGCCTAATCAAAATTTTTATCACTCATCATTAGCCCGTAAGAGGAACTGCTCGAGGTAGGGTTTCCCCATCACCAACTCTCCCAATTCGGCGCATGGTTGGTTGCGGTTCTCCTCTGAGATGGTGCTTATCGATGAGATCGGGCGTACGGTGGCCTTTTCCATTTCTTTGTTACGGGTTCGGTTGGCCTTGGGCGTCAAAGGATTCCACGAAGGCTCTAAATTTCCACAGTCAGATTCGAGAGTTTTTGTCCTCTATACAGGCCTCGGCTTTCCTCATAGTGGTCCTGATCCTCGACGGTCCTGTACCATGGTGGTTCTTCTCGGAGATCTTCATTTTGGTCTCATATGGCTTCGAGCGTCGATCCTCTCTATGGCGGTGGAAGATCTGCACTTGGATTCAGATGTGGATGCCTTCGTGTCAGTTGTGGTTCTTCTGCGGTGGATTCGGCTTTCATTGGTGACATCAACGCTAGTTTCCTCTGTGACAGTCTTTCAGTTGGTCTTTGCGTCGGCACAGTCATGGATTCGGTGTCGGCACTGCTGTGGGATGGTTTGTCGGGGGTGGTATACGGCGGTGACAGGTTTGATTTGGTCGGCTGTGGAGGTTCTAAGGCATGGTTCCGTGTTGCTGTACCCGAGAATTGGTTCCAGATTTGTGCTCTTCTAGATCTAGGGCGGTTGTGGTTGTTGTCATGCTGGTATATGTTGTCGGAGCTTGTTCTGGGAGAATCGTGGCAGTTTCGTTGTGCATAGTGGTTGGCGTTGATGGGTTCTGCTTTGGGTTTGTTGAAGTATTTTTTGGGATGGTTTTCTGTCTTCTGATCTCTTGACTGTGCGGTTGAATTTGTATTTGATTTTCTACGGTGATGATTTTGCAACGGATGGTCTGCAGCTGGCCTTGACCTCTTGGAACTACACAAGAAGATGATTGAGAGCTATCAGTTCATCTTTTCATCGTTTTTTAGATTTGGTTGTTTGAGAGGGTATGGCGTCAGCCATCAGATAGGGAATGTGCTTTAACACATGACACTTGCTTGCTGAATCGCTTTGCAATGGTGGAGAGCCTCATCGCGTTCATATGCTGGGGAGGGGTTGTTTCTGTGTGGTCAATATGGTCTTATTTTCATTGACCTTCGGGTCATGATTTGTCATAAGTCTTTAAGTCTTTGGGTTTCCCCCTTCATCCCTTAAAGGGGGTCTTATCTTATCTTAATAATAAAATTTTGATGGCCTTCGAGCTATTGGAGTCATATCCTACTCTATCAAGGAGTCTTTCCAATGAACCCTCATTATGGAGAAGTATTTTCAAAGATGGAAATATAGACTGCATATTCTTCATTCATGGTGAAACATTTATATGAAAACATAAATTTTTGTCTAAGCGAGGATCACATCATGAATTCTGCAGAAAAATTGATGAAATTACAATTTTCTATGTCTATAAAAGACCCCCCTTATAATTAGATCCATTCTGAATGAATAGAATCCGTTTCTAAGTTAAATGTAGGGTATATTGACACACTCCAAGATCATTTGTAAGTATTTAAAGATACTTCATGTATGATAGGATGCTCTAAATTTTTCCTAATCCATGGGACCTAGAAAGTGTAGTTTTACTATTTCTAGGGTTATATGGACAACCCTACAAACTTTGTTTCTTTTTTTCATCACCCAAATTTTGTCCTAAGCTTAATATAAATAATACACAGTTGGTGAGACCTGTATTTTTCTTGGGCTTCCTTTTTTTGTTTTTTGGGCCTTAAAAGTTTATTTCCTTTTACCATTTTTAGAAATTTAATATCATGAAAACTAGAATAATGAAATTGGTGTTTTAAGTTGATTATATTATACCATAGATTTGAAATAATTACCCAAACAAGTATTGGGGAACAAGAATGTTCCTACATTCTTCATATATCGAATATGGAATTATGGGACACAATTTTGTGGATTTTGAATAAAAAACATGGGATAAGGTATTAGATGATTTCTCTTCTAGGGGTGAATTTACCATTGGTTGATGAACACATTAGGAGGTATTTTTCTGAATTTATGACTAGGGTGCGTACTGTATTATTAAACAGTGGTATCCTTTGTATGATAGACCCTTTATGGTGGTGGGTTATTCAAGGCCAACTAAGGCACCAACTGCATAGTCGGACAAATGTCTTCCTCAAAAAATTTGACATTTTGTTGTTCATTAATGAAGGAAGTTTATGGCGATTTATATTTTGCAAGACCACAACGATGGGATGTTCAATGGAAAATATATTATGATGAAGGGAATTTCTATATTATTATTGGCCATGAATGGGAAATCTCCCCTATATTAGTATCTGAAGTATAGGAGAGTTAATTTTGTGGGATGGTCATCATTAGGGGGGAAGGCCCCTTTTTTAAAATCGTTAATATGTCATGTAGTTTAAATTCACGAATCAAGGACATTATGATGTGATATTTAAAGTCATGAAAAAATGAAATTATGTTGTGTAGTTTTAAGATAGGAAACAAGTGCATTATGTTGTGCGGTTTAAAGTCATGCAATAATGACATTTTTCCATGTAGTTTAAAGTCATGTTGTATAGAAATTATGGGGGATAGAATTTAAGAACATTATCCTGGATTGAAAAGGATAATGATTCTCACATTATTTTTAATTTCCCTAGAAATGTGAAACCATCTTCAGGTTTGAGAAGATTAAATTGTAATATATGATTTGGGGATTTTTGAATCTGAATGATGATATGTTAAAGGGGATTGTAAAGTTATAGAAGGCATCTCTTAAGTATGAAGTTTCCATTAGTTGAGGAAACCATTTTATTTTATGTTTTAAGCATGGTCAGCTAGGGAATGTACTGCACAGTCAATAATGGAATCATTTGTCTAATAGACCCATTTTGAGGGTGGATTATACAAGGACAACTAGGGAATTTACTGTATATTCAAGAAAATAAATCCATAAGATTATTAAAATTCTATGGTTAAAATCCAATTAGAGTTTGACGATATTCATATTTTTTTGAGCATAGAGTTTGGTTTGTGGGAGGAATGTACTAGAACCCAAAGAGGTTATTTTAAGTCAACATTTCCCATGAATGCAGAGAAAGAAGATTCCTATACGGGTCTGATCTAATCACATGAAATAATTGGTGTCTATAGTATTAGGTCATACAACTATGATCGTGATATTATGAAAACAACATGGTATATGTGTCATTATTGGACCAATATCATTCTTGAATACATTAGAAATGTGGAATGAAATTGTAAATGATGGTACTATATATTTTCTTATTAGTAGAGAGGAAAAGGAAAAAATATGAAAGGGACGACCACTGGCTTTGAATTTGAGGTTCCATCATACTATCATCAAAGGATAAAGGGATAGAAGGGGCTTCTCCCAAGGGAAAAATTACCACTATTTTAAAAACTATTTTTTAGTATATTTTATTCATGGCCAACTGGGGAACATACCACATAGTCACATAATGTAATCTTTTGGATGATAGAAACGTTATGGGGGTGTCTTATGTAAGTCCAACTAAGGCATGTAGTATATAGTCAGACAAAAGAGAACTCAGGTATTAGAAATTATTCTACTAGAATTTTAATGAAGATTATGATGATCAAAAATTATTTAGGATTATGAGTGTGATATATGAAAGGGAAATTTTCAATTCACAAAGAAATAATTTGGATCAATATTTTCCATGATTTAGGAGTACCTTGTATAGATCTGAAGGAAATGTTAATGGGGGATATCTCTTGTCTCCTTCATAGGTTATTTAATAAGAGGACCCAAAATATAAGCTGATTCATGGATGTTTTGTTTTAACATAGGAGAGGAGAAATTTATTTTACCTAATGGTTGGTACTATGATTTAAGGACAATTCATCACTACGTCTCTCAATGGGATGAGAATCAAGCCATATGTAATTCTCTGGATACCGTGTATTTTAAATTCATATAGTAATGACATTAACCATACTGTTTAATGTCATGAAGTAAGAAAATTAGCCATCCAATTTAATCTCATGTGGTATAGAGAGAGGTTTCATTATGTGAAAAGGAATATTATGGTTGTATCTAGGTGTATGACCCAAGCTTCAATGTGTATCTTACAGGGGAAAGAACAAAGCCACATGTATTTCCTAAATAAAGGCCCCAACCCTAATTGAATTCATAAGTGGCAGAAAATGGAACTTTGTTTTGAAAATGGGATTGATATAAGATGAGAACTTGTATTGAATCTCTTCATGTAGATCTAACTTATGTGTGGGAGGATATAGTCATTACTTATATTACGTTGTGGTTTGACCCATAATTGAACGTCTGTACATCATTACATATCTCATAGAGGAATGAATCAAGGAACAAGTAGTTTTTGAAGAATATCACATATATTATTTCAATCGATGAGGGAATATGGTGTGCCTTTTATGGTCTTATAGCCAGGACCATTGATAGCCCAAAGGGTATTGAGACAATTTTTTTAAAAGAACTGTTGTACCATACTGCAAATCCCATATGATATGTACTTGGTGTGAGAAACATGGAGTGGTAAAATTTTATTCTACTCATAAATGTAAAAGAAGTGAATGATGGGAGGAGTTCAATTATACAGTGGTCAGGCCAAGATATAGATTCTTGGAATCACTATGTATATCATTGGGATGAGAATAAATACATATGCAGTTCTTGAATTCCTATGCAGTTTCACATCATGTGGTATGGATGAATATGAGCCAATTTATAATCAACAAAATACTATGGTTGGGCCAGGGTGTTGACTCAAACATCACTACAAATCTTTCTAAGGCAAGAATCAAGCAACTTGTTGCTCTTGAAAATGTTACATGTGCATGTTTGATCCATACACATAGGTAGTGGAGGTAAATTTGTTCATGGTGGTGGCTGGACCCAATATTTGAAACATGTTAATTACTACGCTTCTCATTAGAATGAGAATCAAGCGATACGTAGTTATTGAAGATTATTAACAACATTAACTGGATTTTTATATGGTGAAGGAGATTTAATATTTACTTGATTAATGGTTAGGCCCAAGACACAAGATGGAATGAGGATCAATCCATGTGTTCTGGAAGAATTCACTATTTAGAATTTGTACACATACATGGAATGACAGAATTTCTTAGTGGCTGTGGATGAACCTTGTTTTTGAGATCTGGGAATCACTACGTATCTCATAGTGGTGAGAATCAAGACAAATGTAGTTACTAAAATCTAATGCAGTTTCACTACATACAATAATAATAATGAAATTTGCAGTTTAATGTCATGTAGGATGACGGAGGAATTTTCTTATTAAGTTCATGTAGAAAGGGCCATCAATACTATGCAGTTTAACATCACATTGGACGATAGGGATCTTATTTTTAGGTCATAGAGCTCAGACCATGGGGGAACAACATCATGCAGTATGTTGGATGTTGTGAGATCCAGGAAACTTAACATCATGTGGTGTGGGAGAATAGTGTTTTGAAATTTTAGGTCTTATAACTATGACCACATTTCATTCAGTTTATCATCATGTGAAAAGGATTATGATACTATGTTGTTTGACATCATGCAATGTAGACATACGTGATTCTATGCATTTTGACATCCTACATCTAAGATGAATTTCATGATATTACACAAAGTACTTCTCCAAGAATGTTGTATTGGTTGGAGTATTAATGAAATCTCCATCCATTATGATCAAATTATACGCATAGTTTGACTGGATCTTATGTACGGAGTAAGGTCACTATGAATTTGGATTTACCTGTGGAGGATTATTTCCGGGTAACATCATAGTCCTAAGGAACAATACCAATTCACATTAGAGGAATGAATAGAGGAAAAATTTCTTGTTGAAAGCTAATGCTATCTGATTTTGATATACTTCCAAGTGATGCAATGTATTCAATCTCTTTTTATCCAATCACTCCAATTCATCGAATTATTTCTGGGATTTTTCATATTTTTATAGATGATCATAGATTGGAACTTATTATGATTGAAACTGACCCTCAATGGGAATGACTTCTTTTGTTCTATATACCAGTGAATATTGATTCGCTCGTGTAGTAGTACGGGTCATAGTTTAGTATTCCCATAAGGCATGTAAGATATTATCAAGACAATAATTATTAACTTTATCCACCATATTCTAGAGTATTTTTTATAGTGTCTTTTTTATTTCATCTATATGTCCATATGAAGCTCCATTATAGTGGAATGAGTGGTTGTATTTGATATCATATTCCTAATATAGCTTGTCTACCTCATTGTAACAAAAATTGGTTCCATTGTCTATAAATATGGTATGAATGACACCACATCCAACAATGATGTTAGATTTCACGAAGTAGATGATTGTTTTTTCCCAAACCACATTGAGAGGTATTTCCTCAGCCTTTTTAGATATGAAATGACTAGTACTAAGGGTGTACTTGAACTACCTATCTATAGATGGAGGATATATCCCAAAAATATACATTCCCCATGTGGATAATTGAATGAAATATTTGGATGTATGTAGCCAACTATGGGGGTTGGTGGGTAAAGTTGGGATGAACTTGAAAATGATGAAATTTATTAGTGAATTCTATATAATCCTATGTCATCATTGGCTAGAAGTATCCAAGCCTTTGGATTTGATCTGAAAGCCTATACCCTGATTTGTGGGCCCCACAGGCTCTTGTATGTACTTCCTCCATAAAAATTTCAATATCTTTTTCATGGACATGTCTAGGATCGACTCCATAAAATCCTCATTTATAGTGGACATTCTAGTGATTTTTTCTATCATAAGAAGTAAAATTGGCTACTCACCTCTTGATATGCTCTCCTACAACTAGTCAAGTGGGAGTATTCCATCCTTAAGGTATTCCATGATGGGAATAATCCATCCCATTGTAGAACCATATGTCTCTTGAAAGGGACTGATTTCAATGATCTCATCATTTTTTTTTGAATGAAAGGTGAGACCATGTGACGATGGGAAATACGGATGACTGTTTTGCATTGGTTTGGATCTTCAAAGGTTGTGGATGGATTTTGTAATGCATCATCTTAACTGTTTTGTGATTTTATAATGTAAAAATGTAATTTTATTTGAGTAAAATTATACCATTAACCCTCATACATAATCATATAGTAGGATTAACTCTTCTTTTCTGATGCTGTAATCTCTATTGATCTATTTTATTACCAACTCTAAATCCTAGGATTGCAATGAGAGCATGATATTATGGTTAATTATTGGTACCATCCATGGATAAGATGAAGGATTATGGAAATACTTCCTTCTCTGGAGAGAAAATAAAAATCCCTTAGCCAAATTTATAAAGCATAGGGACATTCATTCTCTTCCCCGTTAGACTTCTAGATGAACCTTAAAAGCACATTCCCCTTGTTTGGGGGTTTTCCTAAATAAATAATACTTATTTAACAGGTAATTCTGTATCTAATGGCATCTCTTTTGTATATGGAATCTTTGTGAGGAAATCTTCCAAGGCCTATACTTTCACTACTTTCTATTCCACAAAATGTATATCAAACTACTATTGAATAATTTCCCACTATTCCAGAAATATGGTCATCATAGGACCACTGAGGATAAATTTCAGTGGGTTATTGTGAGAAAACAAGTGGATCTCATGATGCTACAGATAGAGCCTCATCTTCTGAATGGTAATGATTAATTCTAAGAATATCTTTTATAGAGCTGAATAATAATTCTAAATTTTATTCATGGATCAACTGAGATAATAAAGGTCATTTTCTTTCCCATCATCATTCTTATACACCAAAAAGGTTCCCATTGATTGTTCTAGGGCTATCACAAATAGAATGAGTGGTTTTCCTTAAATAGGTTCCATTAACACTATTGGTCTCAAGATATATTTCTTGAGTACATAAAATGATTCTTCATATTCATTAGTCTATTGATATGTGACAACCTTCTTCATCAGCATGGTGAAGGGTAAACACTTTTATTCTAGATTTTCTATAAATCTCTGGATATTGGCCAAGTGTCCTTGATTTCCTCTTAACTCTTTCATGTTTTAAGGAGGTGACATACCAAGGATAGATTTATAAATCTTAGTATAAAATTAATTGTTGTGATGACATATGATGAAGCAGAGAAATAATCATAAGGTTAAACCAAAAACAAATTTCAAGGGGATAATATTTAGATTATACTATCAAAGCTTGTTGATGATGGTTTCTTGGTCATCTATGTCATTCGGTCATTTTTGGTACTTGAACACAATATCTTCATTGTAGAATTTAACAAACTTCTTCAAGAAGGGTTTGAAAACATGAGGCATAGAACATTGATATATGGAATTATCGTTCTTTTAGAAAAAAAAAATTATCCAAGAGAAAAAATAATCAATGAGGGGATCTGAAAGTTTTGGTTTCCTCATCATATAGGGAAAAACAAATTTGGTTATACTGGGAATATACATCCATGAAAGAGAGGGCTTTATGACCAACTATTGCATCAATAAAAAGTTATGTGATTGGGATAGGGACGTCATAATTGGGAGAATTCTGGTCATGATCTATAAAATAAATGAAATATCTAATTTTCCCATTATTATACATCATAGGGACAATGTTGGATAGCCATTTTGGGTATTGTAACTCTTAGATAAAATCATCCTAGATGTGTTTTTCAACTTCTACCTCAATTTTGGAGGCATGTGTCGGGTGCATCCTCTTTGACGCTTCTTTGTATCCTTTATTATCTTCTAAAAAACCCAAGTGATGGGTGGACACATTAGGGTCAAGGCCTGGAATCTCTATGTAGTTCTACGAAAACACATCTTTGTGATGCTTTATGAAGGAGGAATAAATCTCATGTTCTTCCAGAATCATGTATGAACTAATCTAAGTGGGGCTTAGATTATCATCGGTACCCAAATTTACCTCTCTGAGTTCATCCACTATGGTAGAGATGCATTCCTCAAATTCTAGATGGAAATCCATGATATATTCTTCGTCATCGTCATGCTCTTTCTCCACCACTTGCACATCATCCAGGGTAGGAGATAATAATACATGTTCCAATGAGAGAAAAGGGGATCTTCCATTTGAACATTTAGAAGAAGAATAAAAAATTATAGGTTTTCATGATAACACAAAGCCTTATTAGAGTTCAAAACGGGAAATGGGGGATGGATAATGAGTCCCTCAATGTTCTCTAATCATTACAAAATCTTATTATATCATTCCTAATAGTACCAGTCTTTATTGGATCTCAGAAGACATAGTGAGAACATTTTCATTCCTGATTTCCCCATCACTTGGAGTGTTTATTATTTCTATAATTCAATCATTCTAAATTGACATGATTGAAATTTTAGAAGATATTGAATTAATAATTGAATTCTATCCCACCCCTCAAATTCAGTTAATTGTTAGTGTGTAACCTGCACTGTACAATTTGAAAAGGTTAGCTGAGATCATCTCTAATCTATTCTGGGAATTTAATCAAGTAATATCACTAGCCATGGAATATTTTACACCCTTATGATAGAATATTTCATCAATTTATTGGGTTTCAAGAATTTTAATGGGGTATTTTCATCATAAATTTTACCATTTTACCCAGTGGAAAAGTATTTGAGACATTGATGGTATGGTGAAGGAATGGATTCATGCTGATGTAACTATGGTCTTCTAAGAAAAACATTTAATGTTTTTCCTATCAGAAAACCATGGATTATGAGTTAGAAACGACATCCCCATATTGGGTTCTGAGTGAAATATCACCAAGTGGATCCTGGTCTTTCTTGGTATAACCCTATAACATCAGAGTGGTGGGAGAGAAGTTGGATTTATTGAGACTCAGTTGGTGAAGTGTCCGGACTGGAATGAGGTTGAACCCTAATACATTATCAAAGAATTCTTATTTTATATCAATGTCCTTAATTATTCCATATATATACATGGGTCTGATGTGTTATATGAAATCATCTTCATCTTGGTCTTTGAAAGAGATAATCGAATGAAATTATGTTGTATCATTATCTACACGATATACCTTAGCAGTTAAAACATTAACATCAAACTCTTGAGGGCTTGAAAAGTCCTCAATGAGTACTTCCCAGAGGTAATTTGATATACTCAGAGCATCTAGGATTGATAACTTATATGGGACATGGGATATTTTCTACATTTCCTCATATTTATGATCTAGATGACTACTCTTTTAAACATGGGGATTTTCTTTTTTGGTAACTTTACGAGTCAATGTTTTTGATGTTGATGGTTCACCTCATTGGGTTAGATCTAGAAGTGTTCATGTTCATAGTGGATTAGGCCAATTTGGTCAGCCTACCCATCGAGGATGTGGTTAAGTATCCTCTAATTGTTCTTCCTATATGATAATTTCAGGGAAGACCCTATTAGGTGTGGTGTAATAACTCTGTTATTCCTACTAAGATCACTAGATATCTATTTTTTGAGTATCCACTATATATAAGGTTTGATCAGGGGTTTCTTTGAAGTAGTGGATCCTCACACGACGACGTCTTCCTTTGTATCCTCGACTTCAACACCTCATCCCCTAGTTCCCCAATAATATATGGGGAAATTGAGTCCAGAACCAAAATAATCATGTGCTAAGGGATCTATTAGGTGAATAATGTTAATATAACTGAAGATCAATTCTTTTCTAATTAAGATTCTACATGATGGGCTAACTCTTGTTGTACCATTTGGTAGGGTGGTGCTTGTTCTTTTGTGACATTCCACATGAATTCATCTTAATTCAATGAAATCATTGGATTTTACATGATCTCAAATTCTTGTGTCTTTTTCTTTTCCTTCTAGCCATATCACTTCTCAGAGGATTGGCCTTTGGAGTATTGGAATTTTTATGAAGATGACTATGCTACAACAAATGTCTTCAATAAAATTGTTGGTTGTTTCATCTATATTCGTATAATATAATGAATTCTAGTTTATTGTTTTCCCTATATTACAATCAAAAAACTTCTATAAACTATTACATTTAACTTCTTCACATTCACCATCCTCCATTATATTGGTAGAAAAAATACATGATTCCTAGGCTGGATGATTTTTTTGTTTCACTTGCACTATGTCCCCCATGTTTTGTAGGATGTATTTGAAACAAAATCATATATAGAGATCCCCATAATTTTATGGGAGAGTAAATATTATGGAATATCTTTCACACCTTCTTTGTGGGGCTTCTAGTTTTGAGAAACATAACTGTGTTGTTTTCCAATGCCGAGATTAAGTAGCTTTGGACTTAGTAATTTAGAAAGGAATGAACCATATTTTTCATCTCCTCAAACTATGTATACATCTAATTTGATTGATCATCCTAATAAGGAAGCCATTTTTCATAATTCTTGGAAGTTTAATCCCAATGGTATGATGTGGGATTTGATGTTTGAGTGGGTATAAGGTCCTAGTTAATTGTAACTATAGCAACCTCTGCATTTCCAATTTTCTTTCCTATAGCTGATGGAATTACTCATGAATTATCTTTGGTCTCTATGATGGATTGTTTCACCAATTGAGAAATTGAGGACAAATCTTGGAAGACTTATATATATTTTAAAGTGATAAATGGTCTATGAAACTCATCATGGAGATTTTATACACATATCAACAACAACTATTCTTGAGGGAGCAGTAGGTTTATGGAGTCTTTCAATCCTGTCCACCAAACAATGAAATCTGAGACCATTTAATTCTCCATTTGTTTGAAGTTTGTATGATTGAATAATATTGTTTTATACAGCTTTGAGTTGGATTGAATTCTGAATTTGTAAAAGATATATTCCCATATAGTAATCTCCCAAGACTGCAAACTCATGTACTATACAATGGTTGGTCCCTGTAGTGATTTCACGAAGCACCAAAGTTTCATCGCCTTCTATTGTTCAGGGGTACCCAACATGGGATGGTAATGAGGGAATAAATGCATCAAATACTACTCTGGGTCTCCAAAACCATTAAATATTGAAAATTTGGGATTCCCAATGTTTGATGGGGGAGGGGTAGGATCCACCCATTCAGGATAATCCTTCATTTCTGGAAATACTAGAGTGCATCACTCTTCGAAAGCTTCCAATAAATCCATTAATGTCTCAATGGTGTCTATAAGAATTTTAGGAATATCTTGAAGAGTCAGGGCTTGAGTAGGTTTAGTGGCTGGAACCTGAGTGGTTATGGTGATAGGAGGCTGAATAGTGTTTGGGGCCAGTAAGACCACTTGTGGAAGAAATGTTGGTATCTTTTGTGGGTAACCCATATGATTGGGCCTTTAAGGATTTGTCTGAAACTTCTCTTCTTGTGCAGACAATAGAGGAAATTATTTATCTACTGCTATAGGATCCAAATATATTGGTGGTTGATATCCCACATTGAGTGTATTTTCCCTGTCTACATTAGTTTCTATAGAAAACCCCCATTACTGAGGTGTGCCAACAAGAAGTGTGAGATGAGGATCCGCATACAGAGAATGTTTTTTAGGAATGCTGCCTCAGGGTAACTCTGCATTGAGTCATATAAACACTCTCATCTCCTCCTCTTACTAAGGAATTCCTTCCTCCAAAAAAATGGATTGACCCTCAATAAGCGGATAGTGAGAGATAATATTACCCTTACCTTTTCCCCTAGTAGGTTCCTTACAAGGAGGTATAGGTGGATTGTTTTATGGTATGCCTAAATTTTGAGTGACTATCTCGATATAGGTACACACACCTCCTTTATTTGTTTCAGTTAAGAATAGATTATAAAGTTAAACATCCTCTTCTAAATCCTATGAGTTGGACTTATGTTGTAAAGGGTATTTGATGGTGGAATTCATGATGTTCACATATGTGTAATGCATCACAAGAATTCGGTTGGTATCTCTATGAGGTTTCATTCATCTACAAACCTCTATAAGACCTTGTCCTCTTCTTTGATAATTCCATAGGATTTGTTTGGTGGATAGTGACATGAAGGGAATTCCCAAATAGTTCAGTCTTGTGTGTTCCAAGTGAATGTAAGGGATCATGGGATTGGATGAACTAGAAGGATCCATTCCAAATAATATCCCCAAACCAAGAGAAAACTAATTCTCATTGAGGAGTGGATTATTGAAGTGAAAATCCCCCCTTCCCTAAGGGCGAGGGCGATTATTTTTCAACATTCACAACCCTTCATGTATAATTGGATGACCCAAATGGTATGGTTAAGAATAACCCCATCCCTTCAGGCTAGGGATTCTCCCAAACTGTCGTGGAAGATATTACAACAACTACACTTCATATTTTATGGATTCTTGTCCAATCATGGGATGGGTGAATTATTCGACACTCACTTAAATTTCCTATTTATAATGACTATTGTGCTATTTATGACATTCAAAAAATCTAAAAACTAACACCCTTTATGTAGGGAGACATATCAATATCCTTAGATTCTTGATACAAGAGTATCTCAATGGACTTATCTCTTCTAGACCGATGCGAGGTAGATTCAGTTGGAGCATGTTCCATTTGAGTTTATCTTTTGTCGTGAACAGATTTTGTTTGTTGTAGTCAGCATGGGGAAATTAGGTTGCCTGATACAACTTTTTGTGGACATTGTTGGCTTGGGAGCATGATAAAATGTATCACTCCATGTGCACCTCATCATCTTATATGAAAACCAGATGGGGTATCTATGATCATGTGGTACAATCTCATAATGAATCAAGGAATGTGCATTGAAGGGATCCTTAGTGTTTCTTGATATTTGGATGTCAAGAAGCCAAGATAGATGCCAAGTCAATTTATAATATCAACCCTTATATTACCTTGATTTTATTTTGATACTTTTAAAATCATAATTCCTTTACTTTTAAGTGATGAATAGTTTTCCATGTGTTGAGGTTGATTTCATGTGCACAATATTCACCTAAAACCTCTGCAATGCTATAATAAGGGGTGGATAAAGGCATGAACAGGGCTAGTATGTCAATTTTAGCTAGTTGTTTCCTTATTTTTAGATTATCTTCTTCATATTTCACTATAGGTTCTTTGACCTGGTTTGACCAGAGTGGAGGATTCCACCACACGAGTATCTGGGATAGCTGAATAAAGGCATATGGGTGTATGTGACCTCTCACAATCTGCCAAAAAATTGGGTTTCTAGGTTTCTATTAAGGGGAAAAGGTCTGAATCTACTATGTGTTGTTCAGTTTTTGTCTCAGGTGGGATGTATTGTGTTCCTAGGTCTGAAGGACTTCAACTAGTTGGTTGAGGAAATAACCCTCATCATGATGAGGGTTAACTGTTACACAATGATGGTGGTGATTGCATGTATGAGCCCTTGATAAGGACCCCTTTGTCTCTTTAATGAGTTCTTAGGTGGATTCATGATCCCCCTCCCTAGAATATGTTAGAGACTTGTTATTTTCTTTCAGGGATAAATCCTAAAATAGTTGAAGATGATGGTCAGAACCATCTCCATTCGGACAATTGGTCATTATTGAATGGAAGTTTGGTGGTGCAGGTTGATATAGAGGGCCTTTCTGGTAGCCTCTAAAGAAGAGATTGACCTTCTTTAATATAATATTAGACTAGGGATTTTCAGAAATAACATTAAAGACACGAGGATGATGTTTTTGTCCATTGTATGGATGAGGATCATATCTGAACATCAGTTGGGGAATTCATTGGTGGAAACTTATAGAATGACATTAGATAAAAGTGATTTCTAAAAATTAGTGCTTGTATATATATGAAAAAAATTGTAAACTCTATCAAAATAGCATCACATTCAAGTGAACACATGTTTGATTGATTTTATTGTTTGGACCTCTTCCATTTTTAGAGTATAAGGGGCCATATAGTTAAGTGATACTATCATCATGGTTAAGGATTCACGTCGGGTTCACCATTTTTTGTTTCCTCTAGATTTTAGTTCCTGATTATGAATTTATATTTTTAATTAGTTTCACATGGGTTTATTCATCGAACATGAAACAACCAATGGTTTTGTATCCATGGGGACCTGCATTCCACATTAGGAACTCGTTAGGTGTTTTGACCTACGATGTTTAATAACTCAATTGGTCGAGTGGATGGGAGGTCAAGATCATCACACCCCTTTACAGGGAATTATTTCCTACTCTGGGACTCTTTGATAGATTTAAAAAATGTTTATAAATCCTTCATTAATTTCAAAGTATGATGTGGGTTTTCCCAATATTAGCAATCAGTTATTAGCTTGTAAAGATCTTACGATCCTTTATATGAATCTGAGGTTCATCATTAATGGAGATATCTATATGTATCTGATGTTATCCATCAATGGTATCCCCTTATGTACCACATAGAGATTATTTAGTTTTTATTATAGTGATGTTGGTTTCCTAGTAAATCATTTGGGAACTCTGAATTTTGTTATCATCTATGGAGACTATGTTCACTCGAGAGTTTATGATCATCCAGAGAGACATTTTATATTTAAATGTTGGGATCAAACCCATATAAGGGCTTCCTATGTATCATTGTGAGAGGATTCAGAACCCACGTTGTTTGATGCTGCTAAAAAGGGCACACATACCTTTTAATATCATGTGATCAAGACCCAACCTTCCAGTTTAATGGCATGTGGAAAGGACCTCCAAGAAAAAGATACCTAGTCAAAGTTTGGTGTGGGAATTTTGCTGAAGATGACTAAAGAACCTAGAAGGGATATGAGTTTCCATTTTCAATTAAACCATATTTGTAATGTGGCCTAGAATAAAATAGGGTTGATTTGGAGTGTTGGGTCTGAACCTCAGGTAAAATTCTTACATATTCAATTTTAATGAGAATCAAATCCCACGTAGTTTGGTCATGAGGACCCATGCCTTTGGAGGCACTACTAGAAATATGGGCTTTTTAGCCCCTTTACCTATAGAGACTGCCAGTGGAGGTCACTATAGGTAACCAATAGCGACCGCCAATGGCGGTCTCAATGTTTTCCTAAAAAAACCTGGCTTCGCCCCCCCCCCCCCCCCGAACCCTTCCACCATCCTCGTCGCTGCGCGCCCTCCCCGTCATCGCGTGCCCTCCCCATCGCTGCCATCCCCAGTTGTCGCACGCCCTGCCCCGCTGCCGCGCACCATCCCTCGCCACCGCCCCCGTCTCCCTTCCACCCTCCTCCAGCCGCCCTCCACCCTCTGACCGCCCTTCGGCCCCCTCTGCCCTACCCTCCATCTCCTCCAGGCTTCCTCCGCCTCTTCCCTCTGGCTTCGGCTTCCCTCTGCCCTGCGACTGCCCTCTGGCCTCCCTCTGCCCTCGGGCCTCCTGCCACCCGCCTCCGGCAGCCCTCCAGCAGCCCTCGGGCCGCCCTCAGGGCTCCCTCTAGCCTTCGGCCTCCGACCTCCACCCTCGGCCCTCTGCCCCCTCTTCCCTCCTCCCCCACACCCCAAACCCCCCCACCCCCCCGCACCCCTCCAACCCCCGTCCCCTCCATCTTCGTCCCCTCCCTCGCCGCACCACCGCCACTCGTCCCCTCCTTCACCATCCTCTCCCTTGCCGCACTGTCGCCGCCCGGTCCCCTCCCTCCCCGCACGACCGCTACTCATCCCCTCGCCGCTGCCGCCCGTCCACTCTAGATCCCCCTTTCCTCGGTCCCCTCCCTCGTCACCCCACCATCGCTGCACCGTCACCACCTCACCGCCTCCTCTCCTCCGGATCACCATCGCCGATGCTGCCTGTCCCCTCCCTCGCCGCAGCAGCTCCAGCTCCGGATCCCCACCGCTGCCTCTCCTCTCCCTCGCAGCACCGCCTTCGGCTCCCCTCCCTTCTAGGTTTGTAGCGCAATCAGGTATGACATGGGATTTCACTTACATTATTATTTTATAAATTGTTCACAAACAATTAATTAGTATTTATTTTAAATATATTTGATATGAAAAATGAAAATGTTATAAGTCTTGTGTAAATGTTTGTTATAGAGATCTTATTATGGATAAGAGTTGGATTGATATTCCAAATTGAGCATCTAGAGAGTATTTCAATGGCATTATGCAGTTTATTGACCTCACCAGAGGATTTTAAAGTGACTATATTAGTTTTCCATGTATAAAATGTGCTAATAGATATCAATTCACATGAGATACTATGAGGGAGCACCTATTATTTAATGGATTTATAAAAAATTATAAGAGTTGGACTCGTCATGGAGAATAATATGTTCTTTTTCAAAATACATATACAGTTCCGATGGATGTTGATACAAAGATGAATGATCCAATGCATGAAATTCTTACTCAAATGGTACGTGGGTTGGATCCGGAAGGCATTGACATACAGAATTTTGAGACCGGTGAGATAAATCTTCACTCTGGTGCAGATTGTGATTCAAGGAGGTTTTATGAAGCAATTGATGTTTCAAAATTAGAATTATATCTTAGATGTAATTCTTACAATAAATTTTCGTTTATCATGGAGTTTTTCCATTTGAAGACTTTGAATCATTGGTCGACACATCATTCGACATGCTGTTGGTGTTATTGAAAAAGGTTCTTCCTATTGACGCTAAGATTCCCAAGTCATATTACCATGCTCGTAAGCTGAAATAGAACTTAGGTTTTACATATGAGACCATAGATGCATGTGCAAACAACTGTATGTTGTTTAGAAAGGAAACTACCCATTTGGATATTTGTACGGTTTGTGGTGCTTCTAGATGGAAATAGAATAGGGGAAATCAGACTCATCAAAGTCATATTGTGATACAGGGGAAACTGATTTCCGTAAAGCAAATGTGTTACTTTCCCCTTAAATCAAGGTTGAAATGATTTTTTATGTCATCTAAAGTTTATAATTTAATGAGATGACATGCATAAAGAGTTCATGAAAGTGATTTGTTAACCCACCCGGCAGACTCTCATGCATGGAAGGATTTTGATAAGAGACGTCCCGACATTTCCAAAGATGTTCGTAATGTCTTATTGGGATTGGCAGTAGATGGATTCAATCCATTCAAGTCTATGGTTGGTGGAACTCATAGCACATGGCCCGTGGTGTTGGTTCCGTATAATCTTCCTCTGTGGCTTTGTATGAAGCAATAATTTATATTACATTCCACTCTTATTGATAGACCTAAAAGTTTGGGGGATAAGATTGACGTTTACCTTCATCCATTGATTGACGAGTTGAACGAATTTTGGGGTGATGGTGTGATGACTTATGACTGTGAAACGAATGAAATGTTCAAAATACAGGCTGCTTTATTGTGAACAATCAATGACTTCCCAGCTTATGAAAATTTATCAGGCTGGAGTACAAAAGGGGAATTTTCTTTCCATTGTTGCAACAAAAGTAAAAAATCTGAATGGCTAAGAATTCCAAAAAATGGGCATACATAGGTCACAGACGTTTTCTCCCCCCTCAGCACAGGTTCAGAAAGGACAGAGTGGCATTTCATGGTTCTATAGAGTTCAGCCTAGCACCAAAGATCATGACAGGAGTCGAAATGTTATCGCAGATTGAGGAATAAAACATCTGCACGGTATATGAAATTCAGGATTTGGTGGCTCCTTAGGTACGTAATATTCGAGCTGCGGGTAGGCAGCGCAATCACAATTGTAAAAAGAAAAGTATTTTTTTTAGTCTTCAGTATTGGAAAACTAACATGATGAGGCATAATTTGGATTTCATGAACATTGAAAAAAATGTTTGTGATAACATATTGTGGACCATTTTAGGTGTCAGTGGAAAATCAAAGGACCATGTTAATGCACGCCGTGATTTGGAAGAAATGGGTTTAAGGAAATAGTTGCATTTACCGTTAGCCGAGGGAAACAAGGCATATATGCCTGCTGCACAGTATATGATGACTACAAAGGAGAAAGTGACATTTCTTTCCATTTTTAAGATGCTCAAGGTGCCTAATGGTTACTCATCTAATATTTCAAAGTGTGTGAATAATAGGATCAATACATTGCAAGGGTTGAAAAGTCATGACAATCACATACTACTTTAGCAGTTGATTCCAATCACAATTTGTGATTGTTTATCCCCCAATGTTGTTCATCCGTTGATTGAGATGAGTAATTTTTTTAGATAGATTTGTTTAAGAAATCAACGAATGGGTGATTTAAAAATATTACAAGACTGAATTGTACTTACGCTTTGTCCCTTTGAGAAACTATTTCCCCCCACATTTTTCGATGTTATGGCCCACTTGACAGTGCACCTAACTGATGAAGTAATGGGTGCTAGTCCAGTGCAATTCAGGTGGTTGTATCCTATTGAGCAGTATTTGAGTACATTGAAATGATTTGTACGCAATAGAGCTCGTATGGAGGCATCAATATCCAATGGTTATTTGATGGATGAGTTTACTAATTTTTGTGAAGAATATCTTACGGATGTTGAAAAAAAATTAGATAAGCCCTCTCGGATTCAGGGTGGTCCAGTTGGAGGAGGAACCACATATGATATGGACAACATTGAGTGGATACAAGTGCATCGATATATCTTTTTCAATACTCCATCAGTTGCACCATTAATGCAGTAAGTATCTTATCACTTTTATTGTTTAACTTTTAAATGTTTTGTTTACATAAGTTTATCATTTAAACATCGTGTTATCATTTGCAGGAAAGACATTAATGAGATAAAAGAAGAGATGTATTGTGCGACTGAGTTGCACATTCAACAGTCTCATTATGCATCATTTCATGATTGGTTCAAGGATTATATCCGTATAAATTTATTTTCATTATGAGTGAATTATTATACTAATTTCATTCTTCATATATCATTATTGAATTCTATGAATTATGTAGGTTTATAAGATGAGGTAGTTAGGGGACCCCACTCTAACTGAATAATTTATCCAACTGGATGAGGGTCCATCTATAACAGCTTGTCGTTATAAATCTATAGATGCTAATGGTTTTCGATTTCGCATTAAATATGTTGACGACAAACGAGAAACACAAAACAGTGGAATCAGTTGTCCATTTGTCGATTCTGGTTATTACTATGGTCAATTTATAGACATCATTAAAGTTTTATACACACACGGGTTAAAGTACATACTGTTAAAGTGTAATTGGGTTGATCTAGTGTGTGGATGTAAAGTCGTTCAATATCATTTTTCATTGGGGAATTTTAACTATATGTTATACATAAATGAAGGAGTTGATAATGAACCTTTCATTTTGATATCACAAGTGGAACAAGTATTCTTTGTTACTTTGCCTTCGAATCCAAGTTGGCAAGTTGTTGTCAAAATGTCTCGACAGGGAGTGTTTGTATTTGAACAAGATAAACTCGAGATTGTACCTTTTGTTTCCCAACAGCTTGATCAGCATACCATAGTTCAATGTGAAGAATATATTTATTGGGTCCGAGTGGCTATTGAAGGTGAAACGGTCGATTTGCATGCTTAATGAAAGGTATAATTGTTTTCCCGCTAATCAGCCTAAGATATCATAAATTATCTAAACATTTTATTAATCCTTGTAAGTTTTAATCCTCACTTTTGGATGTTTATTCAGTTAGAAATATTTAGGGTGATTTAACTCATGTTATAGTGATGTTATTGTCGGTGTATCTTCCCATTGAGGTATTCTTCAATTGGTTCATGTACTGCTTGAATTTTTATTAATTCAATTTGAAATTTGGCTATGCATTGATTGGTTTTGTACATAATTTTTATATCTGTTTTGTGAACTTTATGATTTTTTAAAATTCATTCACAACTAATTATTCAATCCATTTTTGTTTGATTAACAACTATACATGTTTGATGTTTTTTAAAAACAATCCAATTTATCATTTGGACACTTTGGATAGTCCCCTTACTAATGTTTTCCATGACTGCATGCATGTCAGGGGAAGAGGCAGAAGATCCACATCATCCATCTGAGGCATCTATGTCTCAGGGTAGAGGTATTTTGGAATGTCATTTTCTATATTTTTTATGTAATTAATAAACATATATATTTATATTTATAACATCTGTCAATTTGTATATAAAATTTTTTTCAACAAGATTAGACTCGACTGCTTCTTCCTCTCGCAGGAGAGGCCCTGGTCGTGGCATATTATCATGGAATTCCGACACAACTTTTGATGTTTCATTTGATGAGGTATTTCATCCTGTGGGATGGAATTCCCCTACATTTATTTGTCAGTTGGGTCATATCATACGTGATACCCATCGATTTCCATTGACCACGCGTGACTGGGCTTCTATCCCTCAAGAGACATTAGACCATCTTGGGAGGGAGGTTCAGGTAAGAAGACCATTTTACTTTATTCCCTATGTATAATCAACAATAACATATGTGATTTTTTTCTTTAATAGAAAAATTTGAAAGTATGTCCCGCTGAGTTTCGGCCAGTGTGTATGAGAAAATACCGTAAGATGTGGAAAGACTATAAAGGCAAAGTGAAGAGGGACCATTGGATACCAAAAGTGGGTGCCCCAGACATTCTGTAAAAAGTCCTGAGAGGTGTCCTCCTGGCTCAGTGGCATGATTTAGTCTCATATTGGTCTACTGAGGGTGTTGCAGTTTTTATATTTATTTTGGTATATATATTTTCACGAATGTGTGATTTGTTTGAAATTTGAATGAATTGAATGTAGGAGGTATCAACAGGCCATTCTGAGAATCAGGCGTTATAGGGACCACCTCATAGGATCGGGACCCGTCACATGTCTCAGATCCGACATGAGGTATTTATTATTCATTTTTTAATTTTTTTAATTAATACGGTTTTGTATTTATATTCTATTCATATACAGTTGCGGGATCAAGGTGCACCAACTGATAAAATGTCGGTGTGGATGAGGACTCGTGATCGTAATGATCCAGAGGCTTTAACATTGATAGTAAGTGCTTGTTATCATTACCAATACTTACATAAAATCTGTATATTAATATATGTATATGTATTTAAATATTTCACAGGCTTAATTTGAAGCTGAATTAGAACATCTTCCAAAGGACCAGCCAATGCTTCCCATGCAAAGGGATGAGATTTTTCATCGCATTATTGATCGGGACGGGCATGGATATAGTTTGACCTATGGAATAGGGATTCCTCATTCTGTAGTGTCACGCGCTGCGGTTTTTGGTCCTGTTATTACTCAGATGACACAACGGTTGTCAGATTTCGAGGCACATCTGCACGCTTCTGAGGAGGTAAATGCGCAATTGATCGCTGAGGTTAGAGCACTGCGGAAATATGTGCGTCCAGGAGATGGTGCAGGGGATAAAATGATGCAGGTTTATACTGTATTTATTTATTTAATTTATATTATTTTTGTTATGAAAATATTCATAATTTTTTTTGTTGTAGGCCCCTGACCCACCTGATGATGTTAGTAGTCATGACCACGCATGACACATCATATTCACGAGGTGTGTTTCTTCTTTTAATGGTGGGGTTGTTATTGAGATTTATGTTGGGTTTCTAGTGAGTTTCTTTGTGATTTCGGGGTATCATGTGTGTTTTGGCATCATGAAATGGCTGTGTGCACAAATTGACAAGTAACCATGAAACTGATTAATGATTTGGATATTTTTTGTTCATTTAAATTTCGATGTTTAGAATTGCATGTTCTGTAATATTTTTGAAAAAAAAATGTGATTCCTAATATAAACCATTAAGATTTTTTTTGATTAATGAGCTGAGTTCACTATTTGTAGTCCCCGGCCTACCCCAGACAGCCCTCCCCGCACTCCGGACAGCCCTCCCCGCACCCCGGACATGCCCGCCACCCTGGACAGCCACCCCGCACTACGAACAGCCCTCCCCGCACTCCGGCCAGCCCTCCCCGCACCCCGGACAGCCCTCCCCGCACTCCGGACAGCCCTCCCCGCACCCCAGACATCCCTCACGCACCACGGATATCCCTCTCCGGACAGCCCTCCCCGCACTCCGGACAGCTCTCCCGCACCCCGGATAGGCCCCTCGCGCTCCGAACAGTCCTCCCCGCACCCTAGACAGGCCCCCTGCACCCCGAACACCCCCCCCCCCCCCCCCGCACCCCGGACAACCCTCCCCGCATCCCAGAGAGCCCTCCCCACACCACGGAAAACCCTCCCCGCACCCCGGACTGCCCTCCCGACACCCCAGACAGCCCCCCCCCCCCACACACACACACACACACTCCAAACAGCCCTCCCTGTACCCCGGACAACCCTCCCCGAACCCCGGACAACCCTCCCCACACCCCGGACAGCCCCTCCACACCCCAGACAGCACTCCTCGCACCCCGGACAACTCTCATGCACCCCGGACAGCCCTCCCCGCACTCCGGATAGCCTGAACAGCATCTCAGACAGGCCCCCCAAACCCCGGACAGCCCCTCCCCGCACCCCGGACAACCCTCCCCACACCCCGAACAGGCCCCCAAACCCCGGAAAGCCCCCCCCCCGAACCACGGATACCCCCCCCCCCCCCCCCCCCGCACCCCAGACAGCCCTCCCCGCACCCCGGACAGCCCTCCCCGCCCCCCGGACAGCCCCCCCCCCCCCCCCCCCCCCCGCACTCCGTACAGCCCTCCCTGCACCCCAGAGAGCCCTCCCTGCACCCCGGACAACCCACCCCGCACAGCCCCGCCGCACCCCGGACAGCCCTCCCCTCACCCCGGATAGCCCTCCCGCACCCCCAAACATCCCTCCCCGCACACCGGACAGTACCCCAGATAGCCCCTCCCCGCACCCCGGAACAACCCCTCCCCACACCCCGGACAGCACCTCCCCGCACCCCGGACAGCCCTCCCAACACCCCGGACAGGCCCTCCGCACCCCGGACACCCCCCCCCCACACACCCCAGACATCCCTCCCCGCACCCCATACAGCCCTCCCCAAACCCCAGACATCGCCCCCCCCCCCCCCCCACACACCCCGGACAGCCGCCCCGCACCCCGAACGGCCCGCCCCGCACCCCAGATATCCCCCCCGCACCCCGGACATCCCTCCCCGCACCCCGAACATATACCGACCCATAATTTACATACATTGTTGATAATTCAAAATTGAAGTACACTTATTACAAAATATAACAAGACCATGAAAGGACCGTATAGGTATAGTGTCTTTAGAAACAGGGAAACATAATCAACTGGTTCATAAATCCTCTACGTTGTCTCCCATTTATTCAATCATATCTAGTGTCCCTTTTTGGAATATCCAACTTAATAACCTTCTTCTTGACCTGGGGAAAGAAAACATACAAAAGGGTGAGATGAAATGCTCAGTAAGGGTAAACAAAATAAATATCAATCACCCCATATTCATAAGAACATAACATTTTGGAAATCTTAACCTGCAAAAGAGATCATAATTTCATAACATGGGATAAATCATAGTAGTGAAATGTAATCCCAATAATCATAACTTAAAGCATGAAACATTGTGGCATACACAGATAATCATTTAGAATAATTTCTTAGTAGTCAAGACTCATTTCCAAGACTATCGTAGCGGACAAAGTCCATTTCTGAACCGAGTTCACTCCTCATTTCAGTCCTGTTTCACTGAACTGGATTAACCTTCCATTCCAGCCATGTATATCTCATGAGATATAAATCTTTACCCAATTCATTGGAGGGAGATATAGGTCCCACCCATCTCATAATTATACCATTCTTATGTGTTCTACAAAATCAAAAATCATACATCATTGCATAACCCATATAATAAAAATGGGATTCTTAAACATCATGACATCATAAAAAAATTCATATAAGATAAAGGAATTCATAAAAATAATTCCATCACAACATAATCAAATTAATGTAATAATAGGGATAGAAACAGAACCCTATATTTTCTCAGATGGAAAATAATTTTGATAAAACACTTGAACTCCATTCTTGAGAAAAATATCCTTTCTACTTCAAAAAAAAATTCATTTATTAACATGTCATACAATTTTAAACTAAAAGAAGTTGATTAAAGAAACATGAAAACTTGTGAAGGAATCTTCTTGGAAATAATGTTTTAAAAATCCATTCATGCCATATAAGTTAAAAAAACATTCTTCTCGTACTTATGTCGGAAAAGTCAAAATTACCTCGTACGAATAACGAAAAAAGATTCCTTTCATCTCTTTTAATAAAAACTCACCAAAGGGTAAAATTGGATTTAAACAATTGTAGGTGGATGGAAATAATATTACATATTGAGGAAACATAGATGTGGATGAGAAATATTCCCCAGTAAATTCTGAAGTATAAACAATCTCGGATAAAAATGAGATTGTGAGATTTTCCCTTACCTTAGGCCCGATTTTCTTCGTAAGTGTCTGAACCTTCTGTATAATGATTTAAATAATGTTATTGAATTATTCCAGAATCATACTCATTGTTATGATATCAAATATGGTCATATTCTTAGCTTCTTATTAGTAATATTTCATTGCTACTTGTTATTCGGGTGTTTATTACTTTTTGTTCTTATGCGTGTTTTGTCAAATAAATTATTATTCTTATTTTTAGTTTATAGATACCTCCTTTACATAATTTTATTAGTGTAATTCATTAATTCAATTCGTTTATATAAACATTATGCAATGAAGATCATGTAGAACGAGTCGCATCACATCGTGGAGACGGTATTTCGTACGTACGCACAAGCGAGGATATCATTCCCATGATCGTGGAATTGTATTGGAGTGTATGTATACTATTTCAGAATCAATATCAATTTACAATAATCATATATATTTATTCTTTAAACCACTATACCCATCCAAGTAAGGTGGTGGTGTAAAATAGATTACACCACGGCGTGGAGACGGTATTTCGTACGTACGCACGCGCGGTGATTTTGTTTTCTGTAGGATGGATAGATGGTGAAATAGGGTTGTTTCATAATTATAATAACATATCAGTATATTAGTGATACTTATTTTATTACTTCATAATGAAAAAACTCATGAACAAGAAGTGGAAGAAGAAATAAAGTTGAAAGAATCGGTAACAGACATTACCTTTTCTTTGAAGCGCCTCTTTGAGACCTCCTTTTAGGGCACTAAAATTGGTCTTTGAAGAATACCAGGACCTCTAGTATGTTTCTAGGGAAGTGGAGAAGAAAATTTGGCAGGGGTTGGACGAGCATGAAGGCTCAAAGTGGTGTGAGGAAGAGAGGGAGGATGTGCCTTTTTATAAGGGATGAGAGGGGCACCTTTGGAAAAACGAAAAAATATTATTATATTATAAAGCCATATTCAGTTTTTAATAGCTCCTAATTGGTTTTTTTGGAATCTAAGGTGTGGATGGGTCTAAATCCTTTCATCCAATAGAATTTAGGCAAGTTTAGGTATCCATTTTAACCTTATCATTTAGATTTAACTTTAAGTTAAATAATTTTACTTTTACCGTGTCTTCTTGTTTTCTTAAACTATAAGGTTAATAAAATTACTATAACAAGACAAAATAACACAAAGTTGTTTATTATTAATATATGAAACCATATCTAAGTCATTTGGACGAACCTTAGATTTTTAGGAATAAAATAAAAATTAATAATATAATATTTGTTTTAAAAACTATTTTATGCCAATTTTGACACTATTTGGTAATTGATTTTTGTGAAAGTCATAATAGAATTATTAGTTCGAAAAGGTTAATTAAATCAATACTAACATGTCATAGTAACCTAGAATTTTTTTAATTCATAAAAAGTCTCAAATTACATTTATTTGGGTATTTATAACATCAATTATGTCAATATTTCATTAATAAGATAATTACTACATCATCATTGTGTCATAAATAAATTAAATTATTTAATGTCTTAAAATTACAAATAAAATACAATTATGTAGGAAATATTCTTATCTTTCTATTGAATATTTATAGTCGAATTTATCTTATGTATATCACTATATTAAAAATTATTTAGTTATTAAACATTGATTTTAACTATTTTAACCCTTCTTTAAATAAATTAATAATAAATGTCCTAATCTAATCCAAGTGGGCCTAAATGGTCATATTTTATTCCTAGGGTTGTTTCTGGTCGAATTAAACTTATCCAATATAATTAGTACATGTTTTAGGGTAATAATAATATGATTTTTACCCTTAATTACTAAATTTACATTTAACTGTGGTAAATAAAAGTAAAAAGTTATTATTCACCAAAAATTATTTTGATCTCATTGAACCACATTTTACATAATGACATAAACCGTGACTCTTGGATTTTTTAAATTCCACTAACAGAAGCGGTAAAATTATGTTTTATGTAAATTTGCAAATTCTAATAGGAGGTGGGTAAAAGACGGTGAAAAGTTCAATAAAATTTTTATATATCTAAAATTATTATAAAATGAATCCAATGAATTGCATTGAAATTATAGAGGTATTATGTATAAATTTTGACCTAAAATAAATTTAAATAAAATAAATAATTATTTAAATAAAAATTCGGTTTTTAAATAGTTACATAGTGTTTTCACTATTCATCAAAAATTGAAATTTTTCAGAAAAGTACCAAAATTTCACCCTAGGCTAATTTCGATATTCCAAATCCAAAAATGAAGTCCATTTTGAAAAATAAAATTTAAAAAATTTCAAAAAGTGGGTATTACTATTCATAACGGATAGTTTTAATAATATTTTTATAGCATATCAATGTTTAGTGAAACTCGTTATTGCGTACAATGCAAGCTATCGAGGAAAGTCGCGATTGCGTTTAAAGCAAGAAAATCTAGTGTTGTGTGTAGTGAAAGATTCCATTGATGATTTATATAACATAAAAACAAAATATTTCTCATAAAAGTCTCGGGTGTTACATTCTACCCCCCTTAAAATTAATTTCTCTCTCGAAATTCGTCACTTTGTAACAAAAAGATGAGGATACCTCTCCCTCATCATATCCTCAATCTCCCATGTAGCTTCTTCTAATTGGTGGTTCCTCCATAAAACTTTCACCAAGCGAGTGGTCTTGTTCCGTAGGACTTTTTCGCTACGATCCAGAATCTCTATTGGCTGTTCTTCATAAGAAAGATCTTGCTCCAGCGGTACAACTTCTGAGCTGAGTACATGTGAAGGATCAGGTATGTACATTCTCAGGAGAGATACATGGAACACATCGTGAACTTGGGAGAGATTCGGTGGAAGTGAGAATCGGTAAGCTACCTTCCCAACACGATCCAGAATTTCAAAAGGACCGATATATCTAGGGATCAACTTTCCCTTCTTTCCAAATCTCATGACCCTCTTCTAGGGAGATATTCGTAAGAACACTTTATCACCCAATTCAAACTCAGAGTCTTTTCATCAGTTGACGGCATAACTTTTTTTTCGATTCTGGGCTGCACTTATGTGTTGTTAAATAGATCTGACCTTTTCTGCCATCTCATCAACAAGATCTGGTCCTAATAGCTTTCTTTCACCAACTTCATCCCAGCAAGTTGGAGTCCTACATTTATTTCCATAGAGAGCTTCATAAGGAGCCATCTGAATACTGGAGTGAAAGCTATTATTATAAGAAAATTCCACCAAATGTAGTTGTTGATCCCAACCACCTTTGAAATCCATAGAGAAAGCTCTCAACATATCTTCTAGAGTTTGAATTGTCCTCTCAGACTGACCGTCTATCAGAGGATGATAAGCAGTGGTGAAACTCAACTCTGTATCCAGAGTATGCTGAAGACTTCTCCAGAACTTCGAGGTAAATCTCGAATCCCGATCAGATATAATGGAAAGTAGTACTCCATGAAATCTTACCACTTCCTTTAAATATATCCTGGAAAGCTGATCTAGAGAGAAATCCTCTCTAATAGCAATGAATTATGCAGACTTTGTAAGACGATCATCTATGACCGAGATAGCATTATTGCCTTTGGATGTTTTAGGAAGTCCTGTGACAACGTCTATAGTGATGTTTTCCCATTTCCATTCAGGTATGGGTAATGGTTGTAACATCTCCTTAGACTTCTGTCTCTCAGCTTTAACTTGCTGAAATACCAAACATTGAGAGACATATTCAGCAACATCCATTTTCATTCCATCCCACCAGAAGTACTCTTTCAGGTCCCAATATATCTTCGTGCTTCCCGGATGAATATATAATGAAGATCTATGAGCCTCATCCAGCAGCTCCTTCCTTAATTCAGGTATGGGAGGAACACAAACCCGATTCCTTATCTTTATTATCCCATCACAATCAAGGTTGAATTCACGAACATTTCTCACCTTCTTTTGTAACTCTACATCTTCTATCTGTGCCTCTTTAATCTTCACATGTATAGATGGTTGAACATTCATTTGAGAAAGATATAATTTTTCCCCTTTCATTATAATTCCAAGATCCATCCTTTGTAAATCCATAAATATTGGATCTTTTGTGATCCTCATCATGGATAAGCTAGTATGGTCTTGTTGACTTAATGCATCTTCCACCTTGTTTGATTTCCCAGGGTGGTAATTAATTGAGCATTCTTAATCCTTAATCAGCTCCAACCATATTCTTTGGTGAATATTCATCTCCTTTTGTGTGAAAATATATTTTAAACTTTTATGATCAGTATAAATATCACACCTTTATCCATAAAGATAATGCCTCGAAATCTTTAATGAAAAGATTACCGCATATAACTCCAAATCATGAGTTGGGTAATTTTTCTCATGGATTTTCAACTATCGTGAGGCATAATCTATCACCATATCGTTTTCATGAGAACACATCCCAATCCCTTCTTGGATGCATCACTATAGATCACAAACCTTTCTCCACTACATGGAAGTGTGAGCATAGGTGCACTGGATAACCTTCTCTTCAACTCCTTTAAATTCTATTCACATTCCTCCATCCACATGAACTTAACTCTTTTTCGAGTCAACCTTGTGAGTGGATTAGATAATCATGAAAAATCTTTCACAAAACGTCGATAATATCCAGCCAAACCAAGAAAAATTCGGATCTTAGTTACTGTTTTTGGTCTCGACCATCTTTTGATAACCTCTGTTTTTGCTGGATCCACAAATATCCCCTCTTTTGAGATTATGTGACCCAAAAATGCATCTTTTTGAAGCCAAAATTCACACTTGGTAAATTTTGCATAAAGCTTCTCCTTTCTCAGGGTCTTCAATATAATTCTCAAGTGATCTTCATGTTCTTCCTTGCTCTTTGAATAGACAAGAATATCATCTATAAATACTACCAAAAACTGATCAAGATGGTCTCTAAAGACTCTATTCATCCGATCCATGAAGATAGCAGGGGAATTAGTAAGACCAAATGGCATCACTATAAATTCATAGTGTCCATACCTTGTACGAAAAGTCATATTTGGTATATCCTCCCTTTTGACCCTTAATTGATGATAGCCTGAATGACGATCAATCTTGTAAAAGTATTGAGCTCCGCGTAGTTGGTCAAATAATTCATCAATGCACGGGAGAGGATATTTGTTCTTGATAGTGATACTGTTAAGTTCTCGATAATCAATGCAGAGTCTCAGTGATCCATCATTCTTCTAAACAAACAGAACAGTTGCTCCCCAAGGTGACGCACTAGGGTGTATGAATCCTTTATCAAGATTATCTTTGAGTTTCTTCTTCAATTCCTACAACTCAATTGGGGTCATTCTATAAGGTGCCTTTGAAATAGGCAAAGCACCCGGTACGAGTTCTATTGAAAACTCAACTTCATGATTTGGTGGAAGACCAGGAAATTCCTCCGGAAAAACATTATCAAACTCTCGTACAATGGGAATATTGTTAATCGTGAGTTTCTCACCAACCATTTGATATAAATAACCCTCATATAGTGGAATCAAGACCCATAAGATGGAAGAAATTTCCACTGGAAGGTTATGTTCATCCTCGCATCGATAGACGATCATAGATTGATCTGGAATATGAAATGTGACTCCCCTTATTTTGAAATTGATATGAGATCCATATAGAGAAATCCAATCCATGACAATAATCACATCAAATTCCACTATAGGAAGGATCACAAGATTTTCAGTAAGCACTTTCGCACAAACTTCAATCGGAGAAGAATTATAAACTTTTGATGCGACTGTTGTGCCATTAGGGGTTGTCACATCTAACTCAACATCTAATTATTGAGGTAATACGACGATACCCTTAGAAAATTCTTCAGAAGTAAAAGAGTGGGTGGATCCAAATTCAAATAAAATATTTTCTACTTTAGATTGAATGGTAAGTGTACCTTTCACCACTTCGTTATCGTACTCCACATCGCTGATAGAAATTGCATGTGACTTTCCTTTTCCTTTAGCCTTAAGAGTTTATTAGCATTGATCATCATAAAAAACCCTTGGATTAGGGCATTGATTGGCATAATGCCCCATTTCCTAGCACTTTTAACATTGAAGTGTAGGAGATGCACTCGGTGTAACCTTTTCTTTGTTTGCATCACTAGACCTATTCTTCCCATCATTGCGGAATTCAAATGCCCGATGACCTTCCTTTCCACATTTGAAACATTTACTTGTCCCTTTAAGACAACTCCCTCCATGTTTCTTTCCACACTTTGAGCATAAGAGAAAACTCATCTTCTTTTCTGTGTTCTCTTTAGATTTTCCTTTGAATTCCATTTTCCTCTTCTTATCAAACCGATATGACTGATGGGTTACTCCAATCTCCATCTCAACTTTGAGAGAACATCGAATGATTTCCTCGTAGCTATTGAAGTCCATTATGGATAACACCCTTCGATGACTTGGTTTTAAGCCACTAAAGAATCGATCGATCTTACTCTCAGGTTGGACAATAATACCAGAAGTGTACCTTGCAAGTATTGTAAAATTTGCTTCGTAGGTACCAACAGATTCATCATCCATTTTCATTAGTTCAAGAAACTCCTTCTCCATCTGTGTTCGGATAATACGGGGGAATTACTTATTGAAAAATAAGTTATTGAACTCGTCCCATTCCATAGACTCAATTTCATCCCTTTTCCCCATATTTTTGAAAAGATTCCACCATTTATCATCTTCACCTTCCAAACAATAAACTGCTAAGATGAATTTTTCATGTTAAGAGCATTGAAGAACTGAAAATATCTTTTCAGTGGTACTGATCCATTTTTCATCCACTGATGGATCAGTAGACCCACTGAATGATGGTGGACGCTGCCTCATGAAGGATTCAACAGAATGTTGCTCCTTCCATTGCTCATTTGGATGTCCTGCGTGATTCATAGCTTGATAATGTTGTGTGAGCATGGATACGAGATTTTTCATTCCATCTCCCATAACGTTTGGTTTCTTAGGGGGACAATCATTTCATTTCCTGTCGCATTCCAAATTAACACGGTTCATTCGGGTTTCAGCCATTGAATAAAACCAAGAAGAATAGTGTGAGAAAGACTAATTATAATATTAAAACCACATAATAAAGAATAAAATTTCACACTTATGGTCTTATCATAGGTTGTTCATGGACATATTTAAAACACTAAGATCATGTTCTATGCTTAGACTTATCCTTAGGGTTCTTACTAACGCTTTCACATCCTAGTTTCCAAAGGTTGGCTATACCTTTCCTCTGATACAAACTATAATGACACATACTTTACATACATTGTTAATAATTCAAAATTGAAGTACACTTATTACAACATATAACAAGACCACGAAAGGACCGTATAGGTATAGTGTCTTTAGAAACTTGGAAACATAAACAACTGGTTCATAAATCCTCTACGTTGTCTCCCATTTATTCCATCATATCTATAGTCCCTTTTTGGCATATCCTACTTAATAACCTTCTTCCTGACTTGGGGAAAGAAAACATACAAAAGGGTGAGCTCAAATTCTCAGTAATGGTAAACAAAAGAAATATCAATCACACCATACTCATAAGAGCATAAGATTTTGGAAATCTTAACCTGCAAAAGAGATCATAATTTCATAACATGGGATAAATCATAGTAGTGAAATGTAATCCCAATAATCGTAACATAAAACATGAAACTTTTTGGAATACACACATAATCATAGAGAATCATTTATTAGTAGTAAAGACTCATTTCCAAGACTATCTTAGTTGACAAAGTCCATTTCTGAACCGAGTTCACTCCTCGTTTCAGTCCTGTTTCACTGAACCGGATTAACCTGTCGTTCCATCCATGTCTATCTCATGAGATATAAATCTTTACCCAATGCATTGGAGGAGATATCGGTCCCACCCATCTCTTAATAATACCATTCTTATGTGTGTCACAAAATCAAAAATCATACATCATTTCATAACCCATGTAATAAAAAATGGGATTCTTAAACATCGTGACATCATAAAATAATTCATAAAAGATGAAAGAACTCATAGAAATAATTCCATCACAACATAATCAAATCAGTTTAATAATTGGGATAAAAATATAACCCTATATTATCTTAGATGGAAAATAATTTTGATAAAACATTTGAACTCCATTCTTGAGTAAAATATTCTTTCTACATCATAAAAAACATTTTTCCTTTCTTAACATGTCATAAAATTTAAAACTAAAAGAAGTTGATTAAAAAAACTTGAAAACATGTAAAGGAAGATTCTTGGAAATAAGGTTTTAAAAACCCATTCATGCCGTATAAGTTAAAAAAACATTCTTCATGTACTTATGTTAGAAAAGTCAAAAAGTACCTCATATGAATAACGACAAAATATTCCTTTCATATCTTTTACTGAAAACTCAAAAAAGGGTAAAATTGGATTTAAACAATTGTATGTGGATGGAAATAATATTACATATTGAAGAAACATGGATGTGGATGATAAATATTCCCTAGTAAATTCTGAAGTATAAACAATCTCGGATAAAAATAAGATTGTGAGGTTTTCCCTTACCTTAGGCCTGATTCGCTTCGTAAGTGTCCAAACCTCCTGTATAATGGTTTAAATAATGTTATTGACTTATTCTAGAATCATACTCGTTGTTATGATTTCATATATGGTCTTATTCTTAGCTTCTTATTAGTAATATTTCATTTCTACTTGTGATTCGGGTGTTTATTACTTTTTGTTCTTATGCGTGTTTTGTCGAATAAATTCTTATTCTTCTTTCACAAGTGCAAAAAACATTATTTACGTCGGTTATTTTTCATTTTTTACGTCAGGTTTTAGCCGAAGTTAATACGGAAGACGTTATAAATAAGTTTTTTTATGTCAGTTATTTAAAAACCAATGTAACATACATAACATCATGGTGTTTATCACATCGGTTAATTAATAACTGACGTGAAAAAACCCCGGGGGTGGGGTTTATAACGTCAGTAATTATATAACCACTGTGATAAACCGGGGAGGGCTTTATCATGTCGGTTATACAATAACCAACGTCATAAACATGTGTGTGGGAGTTTATCACATCGGTTATTTAATAACCGACGTGGTAAACTCCTGGGCTATGGTTTATCACGTCGGTTATTAAATAAATGACGTGCTAAACCTGTCTAGGGAGGGGTTTATCACATCAGTTAATCAATAACCGGCGTGATAAAAGGCCTGGGAAATGGTTTATCACATCAGTTATTAAATAACCTATGTGATAAACCATTTCCGGGAGGGTTTTATCATGTCGGTTAATCAATAACTGACGTGGTAAAGCATTTCCCAGGTCATTTATCATGTCTTTTATTACATAACCGACGTGATAAACCATGCCACAGGTGTTTATAACGTCGGTTATGAAAAAAACCGATGTGATAAATGCTTCTCGATTTCTTTATTACGTCGGTTATAAAATAACCGACCTGAAACACAAATTTTTTTTTTAAAAAAATCCACTGCAGTCCTCTGCTCTCCCCCAAAATCAACCAGAAACCAAATCAATAATTCTTACCACAAAAAAGAAGATCAAAACATGAACTAAAGAAAATTTAAGCATTTACATTGATAACAGATAAAACATACCCACTTGATAGCCCCCACCCTCATGTATACCCCCTGTACAGCCTCCCCCACCCCATTGGAGCTCCCACCACACCCCTAGACTACCCCCCAACCCCTAGACAGCCCCAAACACCCCTCTACAACCCCCCCCCCCCACCCCACCCTCCTGAACAACACCCCCTCACCCCACTTGACATCCCCCACCACACCCCTGGACTGCCCCCCGACCCCCTGTACAGCCCTAAACACCCCTCGACAACCCCCACCCTCCTAAACAGCACCCCCTCACCCCCTCACCCCACTTGATATCCCACACCCCATTGGAGCCCCCACCGCACCCCTAGACTGCCCCAACCCCCTGGACAGCCCCAAACACCCCTCTATAACCCCCACCCTCCTGAACAGCACCCCCTCACCCCACTTGACAACCCCCACCACACCCCTGGACTGCCCCCCGACCCCCTAGACAGCTCCAAACACCCCGAGGCAACCCCCCCCCCCCACCCTCATGTATACCCCCCACACCCTGGACAGCCATCCCCCATCCCATTGGATCCCCCACCACACCCCTGGACTGCCCCCAACCCCCAAGACAGCCCCAAACACCCCTCGACAACCCCTCCCCCACCCCACTGGACATCCCTCCCAGACCCCTGGACACCCCCAACCCCCCTGAACACCCCCACACCCTTGAAACCCCTCCCCCCCAAACTAGAATCCATACCAGAAAAACCATCATACGTAGACCAAAACAAGAAGTAGAGAAAAATTAAACATTCACATATATAACATTCGAATCTTACACTGTAAACTTCAAAAAAAACTAAATCCAACCTAAATGACTACCAAATACACAATAACAATGAAAATATTCAGGATTACATTTTACATTACAAACAACTAAAATTTAATCAAACCTGTAAAATAATTTGACCATTCCACTTGTAAGTGTTTAATGTCTTCAGCATTATAGGGTTGAGGGTCATCAAAAAGCTATAAATGAAAAGGATACTAGTTAACTTGTATAATGAGTAAATCAAATTGAAATATTATTGCAATGTTTAAGAGGAAATCTTACCAGGTCATAATTCACAACTGTTCCAGTTGTTATTATTTCATACATAAATCATAACATATAATATCCGCATTCGATGATGCCTTGTTGTTCATGAAAATTCTATTTTAATGAGTGTAAATTCAATATATTATTTTAATGTAATAAATCAAAAAGTACAAATTATAAATGGATATTTACCTTCGCATTTACATATTTGATCTTTGCATTCCTTTTCTTTGCGTTTTTTCGAAAGTAGACCCATGCCCTGTTAGAAAATATTACTAATGGGATAAATTTAAAATTCATTATAATATATAAAACTATTGAGAAATTGAAACTTACTTTTCTAATATATTCTTAAAACTTTCCCACACATCATCGTGGACAGAGCATATCCAATAAAGTGCTTTCTCCCTTGGGAAAAAAACCCCTAACATCCAATGATCCCTGATAAAAGGAAATTTAACGTTAGTGGTTTTTTATGTTAAAGGATAATTAACTCTTTGAGAGAGATGTGTTTCATTACTCTCACAAAAGGCATCATCCAACATTGTGTGATTATATTCTTTTCAAGCCTTTCAGCAATATAAAGAATTCTTTGTTCCCCATCCAATGCACATGCTTTAGGGGAAATCAATTGCGGGTCCATGAATCCATATACATCTGTCAGCTCATTCCTCTCACAAATTTTATAAAGATACCTAATAAAAAACAGACATAAGTATACATTTTTAATAAATATAACGCAGGGAAAAGGTGTTAAGACTTACATGGAAAAAATTTACACCACGTTGATGCCCAACTTATCTCCAATAACAAGCTCCATGATATCAGTTTTCATAATCCCCACATTTATTTCACGTCCACAAACATGAGCTTCCATTGGAAACTCATAATGATCCACCAAAAAATTTGAATATCTTGACAATTTGTCAAGACTACTAGATTTTGTATCTGATGTCATATTTATTTGTCTTTGTTGTTGTCTATACAGTATTTATTTACCATTGAAGTATTCTTGTAAAAATAAATTGAAAAATATATTATTTTTCAAATGATAAATCAACTTTAATAAAAAAAAGATATAACATTCATACCTCTATGGTAATGAGTCGAAGAAGTATGGATGGCCAAATTAAAAAATTGCCAATACTATGTCCAACTGTCGCCACCTCATATGTAGGTAATGGTACCCGAGATGATCTATCTACAATATCCTGTATAGTGACCCTCTGATTCTCTACCTCTAATTGTTGATGATGAAATGTATGTCCAATACAATATACCTACCCATATGCTACTATATGCTGTTGAGAATCATCAACATAAAAATCTTAGTAAGTAGGAAGCTGCGGCGGAGGAGTAGGATAAAAAATGGGGTCAGTAGGCTGAGGTGGGGGAGTGGGAGCTACTGGCAGAGGTGGAGGGTAAATAATGGGGTCTGCAGGGGGAGGTGGAGGAGTGGGAGTTGTAGTCTGAAATTTTCTTTGCAAGTCTGCAAACATAGACTGCACCGACGCTCTAATCGTGTCCTCCATTGTCGCATTAATATTATGAATTTTAGCCTCCAAGGATTCAATTTGTTTATATAAACCCCCTCAACGCTTGAAGTTGAAAAATGTGGCAACACTTTTCTTACCGATACACCTGCCGGATATCCTCTTACACGACCGGATGTTCGGGCCTTCCCAATGCTAAAGATAAAATATCTTCCCTCCCAGTAGCTGTAAATGTCCCCTGTGAACTCTTCTCCTCAAGAGAGTCCTGTATTAATTAATTGAACGTTTATGTAATGATTGAAATTATATGAAGAAAATGGTTAACATAAATAAATAAAATATATATCTTACAATACCCTCAGCTACGATTCTCGAATTCAACAGAAAGATATTTCCCTTTTTTTCCCTTCTGAGCTCTCTTCCACTTTTCATGTCTAGATGGAGGGGATGGAGGGGCCACCTCTCCAGAGCATGAAGACTCAGCTCTTAGTTGTTGAAATTTTCCACCATCATTTGTACTTCCAATAATGCACACATTCTCTGAGTTAAACTATGAGGGTATACATTTTTAGATTGGATCTCCTGATGATCTTTCCTTGTTTGCTGTAAATTAAGAATAAGAAATCATTAACAAAACGTTAATAAGATCATTTATATAAGAAATCTTATAAATGTTTACACTTCCCTTACGAAAAATGACTCTTTTCTTCTACTTTCAAAAAATTGTCTCCATGTGTCTTCATCTATAAAAGGATATATATGACATGGATTGTCATGACTCCTATGACCATAAATGAAATCAGATTAGAGGGATGATTTTAAATCCCTCCATCTCTTGGAAGCCAACAATAATCATTTCTTCCTGACTCCTCCAGTGTCAGGAATATCAAATGTCATATGATAAAGAAGAGGTTAAACATATTATATATACTAGAAACATTTCAATAATATTCAAACAATAGCAAAATATATTTCCAAAATCATCTCCGATAACTGAGATATTATCACTTTATCCACACTTCTCCAGTCATTATACAAAATGATTTCTTTTCTCTTAGTCTGATTTGCTACAAAACTCTTAAAATCTTTTGCATTTGGACCTCTAGGAATATCATCATCATCAAACTCAATGACTATCCTATGATCCTGCGTATGGGAAACTGATAATTTTGGTAAACGTGTGCACCTACGTTTACCAACCTTTGAACTCTTTGTTCTAATAGGAGCATGTGAATGTTCCTCCCCAGAGGTATGACCAATATTCCCATCTCCAGAATCATGTGGTTGATCAACTAAATGATCTGTCATTATCCTTCAAATCAAAAAAACAAACGTTGGTTCAATAATATAAAAATTCAAATATTTTAATACTACAGTAATCAGAAAATTGAAAAGTGTACTAAGTTATGTAATAGTAAACATTTGTAATATGGTAAGCATGTTAAAAATTGGTAAATATGGTAAAGATGTTAAAGATGGTAAAGATGGTAAACATGGTAAACATGGTAAAGTAATTGTCATTGAACAAAAATAACAGATATATAATTCATTTAATAGTAAACATGATAAAGTAAACTAAATAAACATAAAACAAACAAAAACTTATACTTATTTTGTATTAAAACATGTTTTAATAAAAAAAAACTTACAAAATCTAACATTTATGAAAAAAATAAATGTAAACAAGAAATAAACATATGTTACCTGTAATTTTAGGAATGTACAAATGGATTGTTTTCCCAAATTCCTTCATCGTGATCGTTCCTTATGGCACAAACCATGTCTTCAACATGCTCATCATTATGTTCTGTTAATCTTTCCATGGAAGTAGAGATCTCACATAAATCATCATCTTCATCAACTTCATCCTCACCAACATATTGTTTTTTCCCTTGTAAAACAACAACCCACTGCATATCTGATTGATCTACTACAAAGAAAATTTGTTTTTCATGTGTTTCCATTATAAAAGAATCAGTTGTGTCTTCCAATCTATTCAGATTAACATGTGTCATTCCAAATTCATCGCACCTGACACTATTGTTACTGATAAACCATTTATAGTTAAAAACAAGAACATTAATTTTAAAGTAATCAACCTCCCATATGTCTTCAATCACTCCATAATATGCAGTTGATGTAGAAATTGGGTTTTTGTCCTTAGCACTCGAAAAATTCATTGCTTCTGCAAACTCCAATACACCACTATTCTGAACTGCACTTCTGTTGTCCTGAGCTTTCGTATGAAATGTATAGCCATTAATATCATAACCGGACCATGTTATCACATTTAAACATGGACCACCCACTATACATTTTAATGTCTCTGATACATATGATCTACCAAGCAAAGTCTTTTTAATCCATGACAAAAAAGATTTGTTGTGCTCATTCAAAATTCACATTTGTTTCTTCTTTGGATGACATTGTTTCAACTCATTAATATGCAATGTGATATACGGTTGAGCATCAGCTATGTTATTCAAGATGTATGATTCTAACTTCTTCATCTGTTCAGCTGAAAATGATTTGTCTTTCAAGCCACTAATCCCCTTTCCCTCATTATTAACTCATTCATGGCGAGATGGAGGCAAACCTATGTGTTGCTCCACAGCCAAGTAGCTCGTACAAAACACTGCTACCTCCTTAGAAATATACTTTTCAATAATGGAGGCTTCAGGTCGATATGGATTTTTAACATACCCCTTTAATATTTTTATATACCTTTCAAAAGGATACATCCAACGAAGATATATAGGTTCACAATGCTTTATTTCTCGAACCAGATGAATCATTAATTGCACCATTATATCAAAAAAAGTTGGAGGAAAATACATTTCCAATTGAAAAAGTATAAAAATTGCATCCTTTTATAAAATGTTCAAAGCATTCAAATCAATATCCTTGTTACAAATTGAATTGAAAAAATAACACAACTTCATCATATTTTTTCTGAGACGAATGGGAAATATTCCACGCAATGCAACTGGTAGAATTTTTTGCATCATGACGTGACAATCATGTGATTCCATACCTATCAACATCAAGTCCTTCAATGAGACAAAAATTTTACATTTGAAGAATAACCTTGAGGAACTATGATATCATGAAGACACTGACAAAATCTAATTTTCTCCCTCTTTGATAATGTATGACAAGCTTGGGGAAGAAATGTTCATCTTCCTTTAGGAGTGGGAGCTAACTCCAAACGTATTCTCATTAATAGTAAGTCTAATTTTGCATTCAACCCATATTTAGTCTTTCATTTAATATCTAACAATGTTCCAATAAAACAATCACATATATTCTTCTCCACGTGCATGATGTCAACATTCTGTTTAACATCATGATACCTCCAATATGGTAGCTCCAAAAATATTGACCTTTTCTTCCAAATATGTCTATCATTACCAGATTTCTGTGTATTTCCCAATGTCACATCAAGGTTTTTCACCCTCTCAAAATACAGATCTAGGGATAAAGGTTTTGGAGCAGTATAAAATTATTGTGATCCATTGAATGCCTTTTTTAGTCTTCTATAATGGTGATCCATAGGCAAAAACTTTTGATGACCCATGTACAATGTTTTCCTCCCATGATGCAATTGACAATATGACGTCTGTTGTTCGCAAATTGGACATGCTTTATGACCTTTAACACTGTATCCAGAAAAATTTCCATATGCTGGGAAGTCATTTATAGTGAACAGAAGCACTGAATGCAGTCGAAAATATTCCATTTTATAAGAATCATACACCCGAATACCATCAGCCCATAATAGTTTCAAATCATCAATCAACGGTGACAAGTAAACATCAATATCATTGTCGGGATTCTTTGGACCAGAGATCATTATACTCAACATGACATATTTTTTCTTCATACAAATTTCAAGAGAGAGGTTTTAAATTACCAATAAAACAGGCCATGAACTATGTGTGCTACTGAGGGTTCGGTATGGATTCATTCCATCTGTGCACAACCCTAATCTGAGATTTCTTATTTCATTTCCAAATTTAGAATATTGCACATCAATTTTTTTCCATTGTGGACAATCAGTTGGATGACTTATTTTTCCATCACATACCCGCTCATCATCATTCCATCTTAACCTTTTTCGCATCATGTGAATTAGCAAATAAACATTTGAAACGATGAATTATAGGAAGATACCAAAATACCTTTGAAGGGAGATTTGTAATCTCTACATCAGCCTGTGATTTCTCTTTCACCTTATACCATGATGTCCCACATTTAGGACACTCTGACAGAAGTTCATATTACTTCCAATATATAATGCTGTCATTCGGATAGGCATGTCTTTTCTTGTATCCCAATCCCATCAGGGATAATATTTTCTTGGCCTTGTAATGTGAATCTGGAATATTGTTATCTTTTGGAAGAATGTCTTTCATCAATTTTAGCAGCTCTGTAAAACTTCTGTCACTCCATCCATGTTTCTCTTTCAGGTTAATCAATCTTAACACCGCTGAAAAAACCGTAAAATCTGTACAACCAGGATATAATGGTTTTTCATCATCACCATATAGACACGCAACTGTCGGTTCTGTCTCAATTTTTTCTGCTACAATATCGCGAATCATTTATTCAATTCCATTGGAGTTACCATCTTGTGAATCATCATCATCAGTGAAATTTCGTCCAGTTTCACCATGCCAAATCCAAGGGATGTAACTCAGATTAAAACCATGACATATCAGATGATCTTTTATCTCTCTACTTTTCAACTTTTTCATATTCAAACATTTCAGACATGGATAGAAAAAAATGTCACTACTTAGAAAATTTCGTTTAGAAAATTCCAAAGTGTCATCAACATCTTCCTCATATTCATTTCTCATTCGATGTGCCGTAATCCAACATCGACTCATTATTACCTATAACAAATATCAAAAATATATATATTTTTATGATAAGACAAATATATGTTTATATGAAAAAAATAATAATTTGAATGTAAAACGATTTTGAAATATAAAACAAATCTATACGTATTTAAAAAAATATGCTTGAATATTATTATTAAAAGAAAATATAGTTAGATATAACAGTTTTAAATTCCATTGAATAAAAGAAAACCATAGAGCCTACATTGTTGATAGAAAATTGGAGATAATGGAGTAAACCTGAGAATCAAATAATATTTAAAATAAAAACTCAGATGGAGAAAATCACCCCTCCTGGACACCACCCCCACCCCCTACACCCTTGGACACCCCCCTGGACACCCCCCAACCATCTAGATAGCCCCCCACCACCCCAGACAACCCCCAAAACCTTCTGGACAGGCCCCCACCCCCTTGGACAGTGCCCCACACACACCCACCCCCTTGGACACCCCCCAACACTCTGGAAAATCCCCCACCCCCGGGCCAACCCCCAAAACCCTCTGGACAGGCCCCCACCCCGTTGGGCAGCCCTCCACACCCACCCACCCCCGTGGACACCCCTTTGGACACCCCCAACCTTCTAGACAGCCCCCAACCCCCTGGACAGCCCCCCACCCCTCTAGACAACACCCCCACCCCTCCTGGACACCACCCCCGCCCCCTACCCCCTTGGACACCCCCAACCCTTTGGACAACCCCCCCCCCCCACCCCCTGTACATCACCCCACCCCTCCAGAAAGCACCCCCCACCCCTCTTGGACACCACCTCCACCCCCGACCCCCTTGGACACCCCCTGGACACCCCCAACCTCTGGATATCCCCCACCCCCCGTACAACCCCCAAAACCCTCTGGACAGGTCTCCACCCCCTTGGACATCCCCCTACACCCACCCACCCCCTTGGACACCCCCCGGGACACCCCCAACACTCTAAACAACCCCCACCCCCCAGAAAACCCCCTAAACAATTATTTACATATAAAAACTAGGCATGGTGAACAACTAAAAACACATGAATTTAATATATACTTCAGTATGAAATAGATGGAATTAAATATTATTAAATATGGCTATATAAATGATCATAAGATAATTAAAAATAACCAGTGATATTCAACTAGTCAAATGATCACATGTTTTCTTGATAACTAATATCATAATGAGGTAATGGATAATTCTAGAAATCATAAACATATTTTCAAGGCCTTGGCCAAGGCCTCAAAAAATACTATGGTAAGCCCTCAGCAGAATCCATTTTTATTTGGAATCATGAGACATAGCGATGCATCGAAGGGCCATAGAGGTCAACAACCATTACATTATATGTCTAATATATTCTCATATAAAAGAGGATAAACATAAGCAATAAAAACACATGAAATATCATTTCCGAATTCGTACATTTAATCAATAAGCATTCTATGCAGTAATATAGGTGAATGAGATCATTAGTTGTCAATGACAACAAAAATTACCATCAATGTCGGGCATTCATGAAACAAAAACAAACTAACTAAAATTAGTTGAGGCTTACATGAATATTGAGAGTCCATCTAATAGATATAGGGATGATAAATAAGATGATGATGGAAAAAATATGTAAGAGGGTTCGAAATCGAAGAATCTTACCTAGTTTAAACACAAAAATCGCAAAACATAAATATAGACTATCCGGGAAAAAAATGAACGAAATAAATTCATGGAAGGCTTACTTGAGTGATGCGAGTTGAGATGATAGATCCAAGGAGAGTAAATATGATAAACATTGAAGGAAAAACGGGTTTAACGCAGCGAGATCGACGAGTTGATTATGGTTTACCGCGCGAGAGAGACGAGCCGCCAGACTGTCGATCGAAAAAACGTAAATGACAATCCACGAGGCGTGTTAATTTTTTAAAGGTTTTATAACGTCGGTTATTTAATTAATGATGTTATAAACTGTTTTTTTACATTTATAATGTCGGTTATTATAATAACCAACGTTATAAATGCATCAGATACAACTTTTTTTAGGTCAGTTATTTTATAACCGACGTAAAAAAAATCCACGTGTTGGTTTTTTACGTCGGTTATTCTATAACCGACGTAAAAAAGACATAAAAAATCTCAGTTTTTTACGTCGGGTATTGTATAACGGACGTAAAAAATGTTCTGTGGGTTGTTTTGTTACATCGGTTATAAAATAACCGACGTCAAATAGGCCTCAAAAGCCGTGTTTTTTACGTCAGTTATAAAATAACCGACGTAAAAAACCCACGCTCTTCGGTTAGTTATGTCGGTTATTTTATAACTGACATAAAAAAACTCGTAGATATCTCGTTTTTTTACGTCGGTTATCAAATAACAGATGTAAAAACCCCCTCCCTTTTGTTTTTTACGTCTGTTAATTTATAACCGACCTAAAAACCGAACACGCACAATTTTTAACGTCGGTTATTCAAATAACCGACGTTAAAAAGCTACTCACCACATTTTTTATGTCGGTTATATAATAACCGATGTAAAAAACAATGTTTCACAGATTCCTACATCGGTTATATATAACCAACGTAAAAAATGGTGACGTAGATAACGTTTTCTGCACTAGTGTTTTTAGGTTATAGATACCTCATTTCCAGAATGGTATTAGTGTAATTCATTAATTCAATTCATTTATATAATCGTTATGCAATCAAGATCATGTAGAATGAGTCGCATCACAACGTGGAGACGGTATTCCATACGTACGCACGAGCGATTATATCATTACCATGATCATGTAATTGTATTGGAGTGTATGTATACTATTTCTGAATAAATATCACTTTACAATAATCATATATAGTTATTCTTTACACCATTCTACCCATCCAAGTAATGTGGTGGTGGAAAATAGATTACACCACGGCGTAGAGACGATATTCCGTACGTACGCACGAGCGGTGATTTCATTTTCCATAGGATGGATAGATGGTGAAATAGAGTTTTTTCATACTTATAATAACATATCAGTATATGAGTGATACTGATGTTATTAATTCATAATGAAACAACTCAATAAGAAGAAGTGGAAGAAGAAATAAAGTTGAAAGAATCGGTAACGTACATTACCTCTTCTTTGAAGCGCCTCTTTGAGACCTCCTTTTAGAGCACTAAAATTAGTCTTTGAAGAAGACCAGGACCTCTAGGATGTTTCTAGGGAAGTGGAAAAGAGAATTTTGTAGGGTTTGGCTGAGCATGAAGGCTCAATGTGGTGTGATGAAGAGAGGGAGGAGGTGCCTTTTTATAAGGGAGGAGAGGGGCACCTTTGGAAAAACTAAAAAATATTATTTTATTATAAAGCCATATTCGGTTTTTAATATCTCCAAATTGATTTATTTCTAAGCTAAGGTGGTGATGGGATGAACTCCTCTCATACAATAGAATTTAGACAAGTTTATGTATCCATTTTGACATTATTAGTTAGATTTTACTTTAAGTTAAATAATTTTACATTTACCGTGTCTTCTTGTTTTCTTACACTATAAGGTTAATAAACTTACTATAACAATCCAAACGAACCCCAAGTTGTTTATTATTAAAATATAAAATCTTATCTAAATTATTTGGCTGGACCTTATATTTTTAGGAATAAAATAACAATTAATAATAATATATTTGTTTTAAAAACTATTTTATGTCAATTTTGACACTATTTGGTAATTAATTTTTTTGAAAATCATAACAGAATGATTAGTTCGAAAAAAGTTAATTAAATCAATACTAACATGTAATATTAACCTAGATTTTTTTTTAAATTCTTAAAAAGTGTAAAATTACATTTATTTGGGTATTTATAACATCAATTATGTCAATATTTCATTAATAAGATAAATACTCCATCATCATTGTGTCATAAATAAATTAAATTATTTAATGTCTAAAAATTAAAAATAAAATACCATTATGTAGGAAATCTTTTTATATTTCTAATATATATTTATAGTAGAATTTATCTTATGTATAACCCTATATTAAAAATTATTTAGTTATTAAACTTTGATTTTAACTATTTTAAACCTTCTTTAAATAAATTAATAATAAATGTCCTAATATAATCCAAGTGGGCCTAAACGGTCATATTTTATTCCTAAGGTTGTTTTTGGTCAAATTACACTTATCCAATTCAATAAGGACATGTGTTAGGGTAATAATAATATCATTTGTACCCTTAATTTCCCTATTTACTTTTAACTGTTGTAAATAAAAGTAAAAATTTACTATTCACAAAAAATTATTTTCATCGCATTGAACCACATTTTACTTACTGAAATCAAACGTGTCTCTTGGATTTTTTACGTTACACTCACAGAAGTGGTAAAATTAAGTTTTATGTAAATTTTTAAATTCTCCTAGGAGGTGGGTAAAAGACGGTGAAAAGTTCAATAAAATTTTTATATATCTAAAATTATTATAAAATGACTCCAATGAATTTAATTGATCTTATAGAGGTATTATGAATCAATTTTGACCTAAAATAAATTTAAATAAAATAAATAACTATTTAAATAAAAATTCAGTTTTAAAATAGTAACCTAGTGTTTTCACTATTCATCAAAAATTGAAAGTTTTTTGAAAAATACCAAAATTTCACCCTAGGCTAATTTCTATATTCCAAATCCAAAAATGAAGACCATTTTGAAAAATAAAATTTACAAAATATCAAAAAGTGGGTATTACAATTCATAATGGCTAGTTTTAATAATATTTTAATAGCATATCGATGTTTAGAGAAACTCGATATTTCGTACAACGCAAGCTATCGAGGAAGGCCGCGATTGCGTGTAATGAAAGCCAAGCTAGTGTTGTGTGTAGTGAAAGATTCCATTGATGATTTATATAACATAAAAACAAAATATTTCTCATAAAAGTCTCAGGTGTAACAGGACAGGCCCCCCACACCCCGGACTGCCCCCCCCCCCCCCCGCACCCCGGACAGCCCTCCCCACACCCTGGACAGCCCTCCCCGCACACCAGATAGCCCCCCCCCCCCCCCCCCCCCGCACTCCGGACAGGCCTCCCCACACCCCGGACAGCCCTCCCAGCACCCCGGACAGCCCTCCCCGCACCCCGGACAGCCCCGCCGCACCTGAACAGCCCTCCCCGCACCCTGGACAGCCCTCCCGCACCCCGAACAGCACTCCCCGCACTCCGGACAGCCCGGACAGCACCTCGGACAGGCCCCCCGCACCTTGGACTGCCCCTCCCCGCACCTCGGACAGCCCCTCCCCGCACCCCGGACAGCCCTCCCAGCACTCCGTACAGCCCTCCGCGCACCCCGAATAACCTTGGAATTCCATGAAACCGTACGAAAATAGCCGTTGTGTGATTTTAAAAATGGTCAGGCAGACGGCACGTCAATCGGAGGTGTCGTTTTACTGTAGTGACCGGAAACGCGTTTCAGGTGTAATAAAACACCAAATACGGCGTGAGACGGTCAAATTCGGAACAAACGTGCCCTGAATGACCTGAAACCACACAAAAACATTATTAATATTATCCGTGACATGTAGGAGAAAAGTTATGCCCATTGGATGTGCGGTGCGCGCGGTACGGCCGATTGTGCCGTTTTCAGCAGCTCAGCGCACGCTAAAATGGCGGGTTGGGGGGTCAAAACCACCCGAACGACCTCATAATGCCATGAAACTGTACGACAAGAGCCGTTGTGTGATTTGTAAAATGTTCAGGGAGACGACATGTCAATCGGAGGTGTCGTTTGACCGCGGTTACCAGAAACGCGTTTCTGCTGTCATAAAACACCAAAAACGGCGTGAGGCAGTCGAATTCGGAGAAAACGTGCTCCGAATGACCTGAAACCACACGAAAACATTAGGAATATTAGTCCTGACATGTAGGAGGATACAGAAGGCCCATTTGATGTGTGGTGCGCGTGGTTCGGCCGATTGTGTCGTTTTCAGCCACTCGACGCGCGCTAAAATCGCACATTGGGGGGGGGTCAAAACCACACGAACGACCTCATAATGCCATGAAACTGAACAAAAACATCCTTTGTGTGATTTTTGAAATGTTAGGGCAGACGGAACGTCAATCAGAGCTATCGTTTGATCGTAGTGACTGGAAACGCATTTTTGGTGTCATAAAACACCAAAAACGGCGTGAGACGGTCGAATTCAGAGAAAACGTGCTCCAAATGACCTGAAACAACACGAAAATATTAGGAATATTATTTGTGATGTGTAAGAGGAGACGACATGCCCATCAGATGTGTGGTGCACGCGGTACGGCTGATTGTGTCGTTTTCAGCAGCTCGATGCGCGCAAAAATGGCGCATTGGGGGGTGAATATCGCCCGAACAATCTCAGAATGCCATGAAACCATACGACAACAGCCATTGCGTGATTTTTGTAATGTTCAGGCAGAAGGCATGTCAATTGGAGGTGTTGTTTGACCGCGGGGACTGGAAACGCGTTTCTAGTGTCATAAAACACCAAAAACGGCGTGAGACAGTCGAATTCCGAGAAAACGTGCTCCGAATGACCTGAAACCACATGAAAACATTAGTAATATTATTCATGACGTGTAGGAGGATATGGAACGCCCATCAGACGTGCGGTGTGCATGGTACGACCAATTGTGTCGTTTTCAGCAGCTTGGCGCGCGCTAAAATGGCGCGTTGGGGGTCAGAACCACTCGAACGGCCTCAGAAATGCCATGAAACTGTACAACAACAGCCGTTGTGTGATTTTTGAAATAGTCGGGCAGATGGCACATCAATTGGAGGTGTCTTTTGACCGCAGTAACTGGAAACGCATTTCCGGTGTCATAAAACACCAAAAACGGCATGAGACGATCGAATTCAGAGAAAGCGTGCTCCAAATGACCTGAAACCACACGAAAACATTAGAAATATTATTCGTGATGTGTAGGTGGAGACAACATGTCCATCGGACGTGCGGTGTGCGTGGTATGGCCGATTGTGTCATTTTCAGCAGCTCGGCGCACACTAAAATGGCGCGTTGGGGGGTCAAAACCACTCGAACGACCTCAGAATGCCATGAAACCGTACGACAGCAACCTTTTTGTGATTTTTGAAACGGTCGGGCAGACGGCACATCAATAAAAGCGGTTGTTTGATCGCGGTGACCGAAAACACGTTTCCGGTGTCATAAAAAACCAAAAACGGTGTGAGACGGTCGAATACTGAGAAAACGTGCTCCGAATGACCTAAAACCACATGAAAACAATAGGAATATTATTCGTGACGTGTAGGAGGAGAAAACATGCCCATCGGACGTGTGGTGCACGCGGTACGGCCGATTGTGTTGTTTTCAGAAACTTGGCGCGCGTTAAAATGTCGCGTGGGGGGGTCAAAACCACCCGAACGACCTCAGAATGCCATGAAACCGTACGACAACAGCCGTTGTGTGATTTTTGAAATGTTCAGGCAGGCGGCACATTAATCGGAGGTGTCGTTTGACTGTGGTAACAGGAAACACGTTTTTGGTGTCATAAAACACGAAAAACGGCGTGAGACGGTTGAATTCAGAGAAAACGTGCTCCAAATGACCTAAACCCACACGAAAAAATTAGGAATATTATTCGTGACGTGTAGAAGGAGGTGGCATGCCCATCGGACGCGCGGTGGGCGCGGTACGGCCGATTGTGTTGTTTTCAGCAGCTCGGCGTGCACTAAAATGGCGTGTTGGGGGGTCAAAACCAACTGAATAACCTCAGAATGCCATGAAACCGTACGACAACAGCTGTTATGTGATTTGTGAAATGGTCGGGAAAATGGCACATCAATCGGAGGTTTCGTTTGACGGTGGTGACAGGAAATGCGTTTCCGATGTCACAGAACACCAAAAACGGCGTGAGATGGTCGAATTCGGAACAAACGTGCTCCGAATGACCTAAAACCACATGAAAACATTAGAATATTATTCGTGATAGGTAGGAGGAGGCGGTACGCCCATCGGATGTGCGGTGCGTGCGGTACGGCCGATTGTGTCGTTTTCAGCAGCTCAGCGCGCGCTAAAATGGCGCGTTGGGGGGTCAAAACCACCCGAATGACCTCGGAATGGCATGAAACCATACGAAAACAGCCGTTGTGTGATTTTTGAAATGGTCAGGCAAAAGGCATGGCAATCGGTGGTGTCGTTTGACTGCGGTGACCGAAAAATCGTTTCCGGTGTCATAAAATACCAAAAACGGCGTGATACAGTAGAATTCAGAGAAAACGTGCTCCGAATGAAATTAAACCACATGAAAACATTATTAATATTATTTTTGATGTGTAGGAGGATATGGAACCCCCATCGGACGTGTGGTGCGCATGGTACGGCCGATTGTGTCGTTTTTAGCACCTCGGGACGCGCTAAAATGGCGCATTGGGGGGTCAAAACCACCAGAACGACCTCAGAATCCCATGAAACTATACGACAATATCCTTTGTGTGATTTTTGGATTGTTCGGAAGAAGTCACATCAATCGGAGGTGTCGTTTGACCGTGGTGACCGGAAATGCGTTTCCGGTGTCAAAAAACACCAAAAACGGCGTGAGACGGTCGAATTCAGAGCAAACGTGCTCTGAATGATCTGAAACCACACAAAAACATTAGAAATATTATTCGTTATGTGTAGGAGAAGATGAAATGCCCATTGGACATGCGGTGCGCGCGGTACGACCGATTGTGTCGTTTTCAGCAGCTCGGCGCGCGCTAAAATTGCGCTTTGGGGGGTCAAAACCACCTGAAAGACCTCGTAATGCCATAAAACCATACGACAACATCCATTGTGTGAATTATGAAATTTACGTGCAGACGGCATGTCAATCGGAGGTGTCGTTTGACCGCGGTGACCAGAAAAGTGTTTCTGGTGTCATAAAACACCAAAAATGGCGTGAGACGGCCGGATTCGGAGAAAACGTGCTCCGAATGACCTGAAACCACACAAAAAATTAGGAATATTATTCATGACGTGTAGGAGGAGACGACACACCCATCAGACATGCGGTGCGCGTGGTTCGGCCGATTGTGTTGTTTTCAGCAGTTCGGCGTGCGCTGAAATGGCGCGTTGGGGGGTCAAAACCACCCGAACGACCCCAGAATTCCATGAAACCGTAGGACAACAGGCGTTGTGTTATTTTTGAAATGGTCGAGAATATGGAATGTCAATCAGAGGTCTCGTTTGACCGCGGTGACTTGAAACTTGTTTCTAGTGTCATAAAACACGAAAAACGGCGTGAGACGGGCGAATTCGGAGAAAACGTTCTCCGAATGACCTAAAACCACACGAAAACATTAAGAATATTATTAGTGATGTGTAGGAGGAGACGGAAGGCCCATCGGATGTGCGGTGCGCGTGGTACGGCCGATTGTGTCGTTTTCAGCAGCTCGGCTCACGCTAAAATGGCACGTTGGGGGGTTAAAACCACCCGAACGACCTCAGAATGCCATGAAACCATACGAAAACAGAAATTGTGTGATTTGTAAAATGGTTGCGTAGACGACATGTCAATCGGAGGTTTCATTTGACCACGGTGACCGGAAACGCGTTTCCGGTGTCATAAAACACCAAAAACAGCGTGAGACGGTTGAATTCGGATCAAATGTGCTCTGAATGACCTGAAACCACACGAAAACATTAGGAATATTATTTTTGACATGTAGGAGGAGACGACAGGCCCATAAGATGTGCAGTGCATGTGATACAGCTGATTTTGTCGTTTTCAGCAGTTTCGGGCGCACTAAAATGACGCGTTGGGGGGTCAAAACCACCTGAATTACCTCAGAATACCATGAAATTGTACGACAATAGCCATTGTGTGATTTTTAAAATGGTTGGGCAGAAGTCAGGTCAATCAGAGGTTTCGTTTGACCGCATTGACCGGAAACACGTTTCTGGTGTCATAAAAAACCAAAAATGACGTGAGACGGTCGAATTCGGAGCAAACGTGCTCCGAATGACCTGAAATGATAGAATATCTCAAATTGGGGGTTTTAAATTATTTTAGCACCATGATTTGATGTCAGATATAATTTTATTATATGTATATAATAACTGAATAATTATGTCCAATTTAAGTTTGTTTTGGTTTGTTTTTTTTCTTATTGTAGGTTTATTGAAGCAGAAAATTGAAATGGATGGACCTGCTCAGATCGTTGAAGCACGTTTATCATTTATTGTTTATGAAGATCTTGATGTTTTTGCTGTTTGAAATTGTTTTCCATTTTTTATGATTTTTACCTTGTTTTATCTCTGATTTTGCACCGTGAAGAAAAAAAACACAATTCGTACATTTCATAAAAAAATGAAAAATATTTTATTTAATATTATATATATATATATTTCTTTAATATATATATATATATATTAAAATATTTAAAACATATTATGTATATATTTATTTAAAATATTTTATTTAATATTATATATATAAATATTTTCTTTAATATATATATATATATTATTTAATATATATATATATATATATATCTTTCAGTAAGAATTTTTTTTAAATTTTTTTCCCAGGCTAGCGACCACCAAGAGGTTGCTTAAGGCCGGAATTTTGGCCACCTATAACGACCGCCAATGGCGGTCTCTATTGGCCTACAACGATGAAGTTGAAGCGACCGCCAATGGTGGTCGCTAATGCCCGATTTTTTAGTAGTGAGGCCCTCAAGGGTATGTATTGTAGGGTAGTATAACCCGTTAACATGATTAAGTTAGGGATTATTCCAGCATATGACTACATTATAATGGAAACCATGAGAAATGTCTTAACCCATGGTGGTTTTGGGGGATTAACACAAGGCTTACTCATAATGAGGATATTCTGATTTAGGGTATTATGATTGGGGATTATTCCAAATGGGGATTCCCATTGAGCTTGGAACATAAGGGGATTCATAGATATTCTAGTTAGACATATTATAGTTTAGTATGTTATATGGATCATGTGGGTTTCATGATAGATGCTAACCTCAAAGCCCATGTGAGTCATGCTCGGTGTGAGAAACAAGAGGAAATAGAAGATTCAACAAACCAAAAACTATTATGGCTTCACTAGAGGAAGAGGATGGGAAGACAATTGAGTAGGATGGGGTTATGAAAATTACCTCTTTTGAATTCACCCTTGAAAGAAATTAAGGTGAAGTATGTGGTGGTAGAGAGAATCAATACTAAAACCTCATACAAGAAAGGGTTGGGGCTTACCTCAGGAGGAGTTCCCAATAATCAGTTCTGAGACAAGATGAAGATATAATTCCTTGCAGAATGGAAAAGTAAGTGTGAACCTTACCCTACCTACTAGGAACTGGAAGCTCTGGGTGTCGGAGAAAAGAATATAGGACATGGTCCAAACAGTAATCCTCTAAACTGGGAACTCTTCAATAGTGTCCATGGGGTAAGGGTCCTCGTGATCATAGATATAAAAATCTACAGACATCCCAAGGATCCTGAACCTCTGGTATGAAAAGTGTGAGAAACCCATTACCATAGAAACACAAATCCAAATGGGAGACACACTAATGTTCCTTTCCCCCATTTTTTATAAATCAAGTGGTCTTTGTGGAGGTGTCAAAATGGTTCCTTTCAGATAGGGGATCCAAAGGAGATTCCCTTCCATGAGTGGATTTTAGGGGGGCCAAATGTATGGATTGCATAGGTTGTAGATTAGGGATAACCAAGGAGTCTCGCACAAGGGGTGCTCTATATAGGTTGGCCTGGATGAATTGTCAGAAACTTAGGTGATGTACCATAAAAGTGAATACAACTGGGTGATAATTGTCTCAATATTTCATGGGTATCCACAAGCATTCTCAAAGGTAAGACTCATAAGTCCCTAGTTATGGAAGGGAACCTCAAGGTAGTATTTTATAATTATGGGATGGGAAAATTCCTCACGTAGGTTTTGTATACATTATAACCTAGGAGGAATTAAGTTCCACTATCCCCATTTACCCTCCTCTTTTTAGGTGTTATAAAACTACCTAGAATGTTTTTAAGGGTTTAAGTGGATTACTAGGGAGATCATAGAAGAAATCAACCATTGGGAAAATTCATCTGTACAAATGATGATACTATGAGAAAATTTATTGGAAAATATAGGACACTTGGTGAAGGAGTTATTCTATACTAGTTTTTTGTGCTAGCTATCTAGGACAGATATCTGAGCTAACTAATGAATGCTAGATGTTTGGTCTAGGTATTTGTGATAGCTATTAGCACTAGCTGATGCACACTAGTTGTCTGCGCGAGTACCATGCTCGGTGATGGAAATACCTTTTCAAATTTTTCCAAATTCTAAGAGATTTAAAATCTGATATGTGGGTATGTTTGGGCTCTACATCCAATCAAATTGAATAACTATAAGAAATATACACATCTTGATATGGGGAATATACCAAATGTTCTCTAAATAAATGATTAAATTTAATTTTGTTGCATCGACACATTTTAGTCATTGTTCTTGGAATTACAAATACTACCCTTTAAGGGGGGGTCTATCTACTTATCCTTCATTGTGGAGAAGTATCTTGGAATATGAAAATACATATTACTTCTTCTTCATTCATAGTGAAGAATTTATACTCAAATCTGACATTTTTTTTCTAAGTGGGGATCATATCATGAATTCTATAGAAAAGTGAAAGAAAATTAATTCTCTGGTGTCGAAAAATATACTCTAATAAATAAATTTTTTCATGAGATATATATTATATAATTTCATCATTTGAATCATAATCATGAACCATCCTGATAAATGACGAGATTGTAAAATAAAACCCTTTAAATTTCAGTAACATTGAATCGTATGCCCCATGAGAGTGTAATGATATAAGATACTAAGAATACCACAATAATAAATAAATTAATGATACTCCATGTCAAATGGGATGTAGATACACCTCCTTAAATAGTATTAGAGCACAACAGAACATATTCTCAAAGAATAAAATTTGAGAAAATACTCTCCTACGACTTTGGAAACTTATGGAATGGAAATCCCAATAAAGAGATGTCCTCAAATTTATATTTAATTCCCAATAATTTTTCAGTGATTAGTTATAAAATAAATTCATTGGTATTATATATTCCACATCAATGTAATAAGTGGTGAATATGATATGTCTCTCAAATAAGTAAAAAATTCATACGAAAATCCTTTACTGCATGTATAAAATTCTTTCCTACATGTTTAGGAAAACTATATAATAAATATTTTTTATTATAAACATATTAGAGAACTATAATAATATAACTTAGACAATATATTATTTATTTATGAAATTTTATTAATATTTTACTAACAATTTCATATTAAAGTCATGTTTCAGAAATAACATCTTTGTTTTTCTTATATGTTTAGATTTGATATTATTTTTCTTCTTACCGTTATCATGGTTACATAATATCCACAATTTTAAAAATGACATAAATATTACATATAATATGTATACATTGTATTCATGTGATCTGTAAAATTTAAAGATAGAAAATAAAATATATTGTTCATAGAGATAGTAGGTTGTACATATGCATTAATGTTATTTAAATTTTCCAATGGAAAAAAAGAATGAATGGAAAGTAATATATTTACATTAATGAATAATTATTATGAAATATATATCACATATTTGCATTAAATCCAACCTTATTAACCTTATGTGTAAACCATGAATTAATCGAATCACTTCGCGAGGCGGTAGTCCACTGCACACACGAATGATGTTATTGAATTCCAGAAAAATGGAATTTAAGAAGTCCAATGTGATATCATAATTCTATAAGCGTTATAATATCTTAAATATCATGTATACAAAATAAATAAATCATTATAACTTTTTTTGTGAGGTGGGAATGGAGAATGAATAACATTGGTTCGCGAGGTGGTAGTTTACCGAACACATGAATGATGATATCGTAACATATATGATGGAAGAGGATACAAATTTAGGATATTACATAAGAATAATAACATATATTTGAATTTAGTATAATATGGATATTATATTATCAAGGATTAATTTTAATTTAAGTAGTTGGAGGAATCAATAAAATAAAATGTTTGATGAGGTGTGTCACCTCTTCTTCAGAAAATTAATATGGTTGGCACCATAACTCTTATTTGGTCAGTTTAGTACTAAAATAAGGATTCTAGGATGTGATAGGGGTATAAATAATTTTATTTTTGGGTGTAATTCTAAATACAAAGGGTCTGGGATTAGCTAACATGATAAGATAGAGGGTGAAATTTTATAAGTGAGGTGAGTATAACACTTGTAATTTGTGAAAAGAAAAAAGTGTAACCAAATTTTTTACATTCCATAGAGCTAAAAAATGGTCCATTATTATTAAAAATAATATATAGGGACCAACTAATGTCAAAAAATTTTGTTTTACACGTTTTGGACCACTTTTTAACCATATATGTTTAGATAACTCCCCCTCCCCCCTCGACAAACTACTCTCACCATAAGCACGGTAATAAATTTTTAATTAGTTTATTATTTATAATGTTTAAACATTAAGTTGAACTTATTATATAATATAAATTATTATTATAGAAATATGTAATCCATTTTTTCAAATTCCATTCATACAATTATTAAAATTTAATTTAAAATTCATATCATAAACATGATGAGAAATCATGTTTTCAATGAGAGAATGTTCAAAAGATTAAAAAGTTTTTATAACAAAACTGAATATTATTATGATTAAAATGATATAAATTGTATTAAATGATATATATGTTATTTTATTTTTGTTTTTATACCTTCTTAAATATATTTTATATGTTTTTATAAGTTTTAAAATAAATGACAATTCTAAATAAAAACATGTATTTTCACTGTTGATTAAAAAAAATATCTTCAAATAAAAATATTAAATTGTTACCCCAAAATAATTTTTACTTGATGATTCCAAAATTGATATATAATTTTTTTAAAATAAATTTTTGAAAGTTTTCAAAAAATTCTTAAAATAAGTTCATGAAAAGAGAAAAAACATCTTTTTAGAATAATAATGCTTTAAGCATAAAATTAGATCTATTCTTATCTCTTTTATTGAAAACAAATAATATTAATTATAATAATTTGATTGAATATATAATATATATATTATATTAAATTAATTCCCCAATAGTGGATTGTTTTATTTATTGAGGGACAATGTGTGTATTTTATGAAAAATTGTTTTTGAGAAATAGATTTTCTTTATTTTCAATTATTTCATTTATAATTAAACGAAAGCTAAAAAATTAATATTATATACTTAAGAAACCATATATACTAATAATATATTGAATCCTATTCATATCCATAATTATAATTTCTAGGTGATAACTAATATATTATAAAATATTATATTAATAGTATTTCTGGTTTCGATTAAACTTTATGCCATGTATAAATAAAATTATTGAAAAGATTAAACTCATTTGAAAAAAACTATTTCACAAAAAGTCGGTGTGTTACATTCAACCCCCCCCCCCCACTACATGAATTGTGTCCTCTCAATTTGAATTTGTACCCAGTAAAAAGTGGTTTAACATTTTAAAAGCAATTTATTGTAAACCCATATCATAAAATGGATTAATATAGCATCATCTTGAAAAGGGAGAAATGAATGTGTCAGGCTCTTATGGAAAAACCCATACCAGGTGTCCAAATAAGAGAATATAGTTTCTATGTGAAAACAATGAATTATAAGGGGAAATGAATACCCAAATACTGATGGAGTGTGATAGAGAACATAGTTAGGAGTAAGTTAACAACCACATATATATAAACAAAACATTTGTGAAAAAGGTCATTGATATAATAAAAAATGTTTTATAATTAGATAAAATTTTATTTTAAGATAATTTTATTATTATGATGGAATTTTAATGAGAATATGTACAAATTTTATTTTATTCCGTTTCATAATTACAATCTCATCATTTTCTTGTGACATGGTAAATTTACACTTTATCTCTTTCTCTAAGAGTTTAATTTTTCATGTTTGTAGTAATAAATAAGATCCATTAAAAAAATAATAAGTCGCTCTTTATATATATAATTATTAAAGAAAAAAATATGGATAGAACTAGTTATACAAAAATCATCATATTTTTAAACAATATATTAATACCTAAGCCCTCATCCAAAATTCATCTAAATTAATTCTATAAATGCTTAATCTTATAATCCATCCCAAATTCATAATTTTTAAATAAGTTCACTAAATCTCTTAAAAAAAATATAACTTTAATCCCTCCAATTTCTAAAAGGCTTCTCTTGATTATTCCAAACAATATATTTGAATTCCATAGTCATGTATTTTTTATATCATGGTAATAACTAGAATTACCATAAAACCATAATTAAAACAAGAATACTTCCTCAATCACTGAGTAAAACCATATGTTGTTGAATATATTCCATAAATCCAATAATGTTTTAAAATAATTCAATTATAACAAAAAATAACTTTTTTCATAATCCAATAGTCATTTACATGGTAATAAATATGATCCAATTAAATTTATTAATATCAATAATCACTTCATCTGAACTAAACACCATTTTCTCAACAATAGGAATATATTAATGTTTATATTCAGTTAATCAAAATACCAACATTCCATTAAATCAATTTTCTATTTCATAAGTACTGTCAAATATATTTTTTAAAATTTTTAACAAAAAACATATACGTAAAAATCCATGTATATTTCATGATTCATATAACAAAATTCATGAATCAAATAATTAATAAAATTTAGTCATCTAACATACTTATTAGATCATTGACTTGGATACATCATGTTATTCCTTAATATATCATTTAAATCATATGAAATATGAATCATGTCTTAACATTAATCAACATATATTAAATAAGTCATCTCATGTTTATCATAAGAAATGATATTATAATAGAACATACCATTCATATGTCATTTGAAGTCTCCTCATCATTAACAGCATAACCACTACTCATACCTATTTATAGATTCTATTCATGATATTTCCCCTTAGGATAATGATTTTCAGAATTCCCATACATTCAAAATTTGAAACATTCAAAAATTGATGATATCTTAGGTGAACCATTATTCTCATCCATTGCATTAACCAATCTATTCATTTTTATATAAAATTATTTACATTATTTCCTTAATTTCAAAACTCAAAATATCTTCATATTTCACTAAGACATCCACTTGGGTTCTTCTTCCAACATTTTAGACAAATTCTAAACTAATTATTTTTCCCCTATGGTATTCAACACTCAAAATATCAACGGACTCCATCCTTCTATAATTTTGTGATTCTAAGAGTTAGAAATGGTGGATGTTTTTATTCACATATCGTGATAACTGATTTGGTATAATCACAGTATCATTAACTCTAGTTTTCTTCCCATTTGTTTTTTAATGAACCCATTATCTATCACATTCAACATTCTTCCAGTTTATTTATGTTTCCAAAATAATCTAACACAAAAAAATGGTGTGTCAAATAATAATCATAGTGGAAAATGACAAAATAATAAAAAATAAGTTATAGGATGTCTAAATCATGACTCTTTTTACATTTATGAAATTGTAGGAATAATCTTTATTATTTATGGTCATTATTCAAAAACGTTGTGATAGTTCATAAATAGTTCATGAATTTCCTAAGAATATTCCCATGATGAAACAAACCAATTATAAAGAGATCCATTTTTCATTCACAAGGTGATGACCAACACGAACTCAATATACCCTCTTTGGACTTATTACCCCAAGGTACCTATGTTCTAGAACTGAATCTACTTGTATTATCCAAAAAGGGGGGTAATTGTTTATATTCCACTCATTCTATTCTTTACCAAAATTCTCGAACATTTTACTATACATTGGACTTATCCCATGAGACATCCCTAAACATATCCCTAGAAATATACCCTAGGGATGAAATGAATATTTTATCATAATTATTTCCAAATGATAATTAAAACTACAACTGTAGTTGGGTTTTGGATTAGTGGTAATAACCCCATAATGCAACATGAAAAATGAGGGTTAAAAACCAATGGGTGCAGGGGTACTGTAGTAGTGTTGTTGTGACTATAGCAGTGACAAACTATAGAAACGAAGGGTACTGTAGCAACGACATGTCACTATAGCAGCGATAGGGTACTGTATCAACGGTGGGTACTGTGTGGTACTGTAGTAGGTAGGTACTATAGCATTACTATTCACATAATGGGCCTTGGGCCAAATATTTGGGCATTCTGGCCATGTAATAGGCTAAATACCCACTGGGAATTCAGGCTATGTGATGGATCTCCCTCTACCCAGTTAAAAGAGGTCCTTGATTTGATTTAATAATTAATGAGGCTTCAACCCCCACCTTTTAAAAAAATTAAACCTACAACTTGATACCAACTATTGTGAACTAGGATTTTCATAAATAGATATTACAACTTTTTTATTCTCAAAATTTATTAAAATACAAAAAACACGGGCCCAAGGGTCATAATGGTATAGTATCATTGGAAGCATGGAAACATAAACAACTAGTTTATAGGTGAACTACATAATCTTCACCTATGTTCCTTATTTATAGAACCCTTATTATAAAATCATAAATAATATATTTCTTAATAACATAGTCAGTTGACTCAAAAGAAATAGTGATCCCAGACACTCGTTAAAGGTAAACTTGCTAGATATTTAAGAATAACATCGATGTGATGGTATGTGAATATGAGAATAAAATATTAAAACACAACCATAAAATCAATGATCGTAATATTGAGTAATAGTATAATGATTGGAAGTTTATAAGACATGAATCATAAGTCTATCAAAGAACATGATCAATGAGAGAATAATGTTGTCATAATACATAGTGTTATGAAATACATATAAAAATAAAGAATCATATCCATTTTAGTCAATGATCACTTCCTAGACAATCATAATTGAATGTTTTCACTCCCCAAACCATATTAGTAGTCAAGGATCACTCAAAATAAAATCATAGAATACAAATTCATTATTGAAGTAGGTCCACTCTCTATTCGACACTTAGTCTTAACAAAACATGATACTCTATGAAAATATCATTATTTAAAAATGATCATTATAACTACGATTTTAAATTTGATTGTATAAATATCAATAAACAAATTATAATAATTTTATTTTTGTCAAATGTAAAAAATAAATTCATTGGTTATCAGTTTATTATAAAAAATGTAAGAATCATTTGAAAGAAAAATAAATTCCTTCTGAAAATAATATATTTCTAAAATGTAGTTTAATAAAACATTAAATATATAATTTATAATTAATTTTTAGGAAATTTATATAATATATTTGACAAAAAAATCATTTTCTAAATCATCATTTCAAAATTATCTTGGGTTGTCATATTGTTTTTTAAATGTTTCATTGTTTGATGAATAGTGAAAATGTTTAATTGTAAATTAAAAATACCTATTAGTTTAAATTATATATAATGTTAAATTTTACTTAAAATTTGGTATAATGAAAATATAGTTCAACTAAATACTTATTAATCCTATTTAGGTCAATGGAATATGTTTCATATTGTATTTTGATATAAAATCATTTTAATCTTTGGACTATTTTCTCATTGAAAATCAGCTTTCTCATTGCATCAATGAGATTAATTTAAAATTGAATTTTCCAAATAATGGGAATGTAATTTGGAAAAATCATAAAATATTTTGAATCTGAATAATTTATATTATATTTTAAATTCAACATAAATTTTCAGCACAATGAATAGTAAATACAGTAAAAATTATTTAGCACTATTGTTGTAAAAACCACTTTATAAGTGGATAAACTAAGAGTATAAGGGTTATAAATGACCCTAAATTACCTAAAACCCATTTTTGTCCATATTTATACCTTAAATATTTTATTATTTTTTATCAATCATTTTATTGAATTTTTTCATGTGATAAACAAGGATAGACATTTTACTTTTCTCAAATCACAAGTATGCCACTCACCTCACATATAAAAGGACAGCCCATATACATTAATAATTGAATATCAAAAACCCATTTGTTTAGAATATTCCTACCAAAATAACTTCATTACTTCCATAATCTCATACTATAAGACTTTATTTAGAAATCCAACCTAGTATGACTTTTAGTGTATACCAATGAAGTTGTCTAAATAAGAGGTAACATATCTAACCAATCGTTTTTTGTTATTTCTTTATATACCTCATTACATTATTAATATTCCATGATAATATAACATTCTTTGTATTAACCATATAATTATAATTTATTATTATTATTTAGTAATAAAATTTCTTCTCTCCTTCTATCAAATGTTTTAATAAATACTCATTCCTATGTACAAAAGACTACCGCCTTCCAAACCAATGTCATTCATTCTCCATCATCACCTTTCAAGGATGGATGTAATAATGAATTGAAAATATTTATATTTTATTTATGATATTATCATACTTTATTAATCATAATATCGCATAAAAAATCTTACATACCATTCTGTGTGGGGTATGATAACATCGCTTGTGTGACTACCTCCTGCAGAAACGATGTGATACATTTTCCCATAAAATTTACATAGAAGGTATTAAGGATATATTATAATAAATATATGTAATATTTTTGATATAAAAATTTTTATTGGAATATGATATAATATATTACTTCTTAACATCTAATCCATTCAAGAAAAATTAATGCTTATCATGCCTGTGTGCGGACTACCGCCTCCATATATAGGTATAAAATGTTTTTCATATAATTGTTAGTGGATAGTAATAACGGTAGGTTTTATTAATATAAATTATATATATACGTGTTAATGTTTTTTAATGGTTAATTAATATGAATGTTCCATTTATTGAATCATTCAATAAAAATGGAAACATCATTCATGTGTACGTATGTCATACAGTCTCCATCAATAGTGTGATCCATTTTCTATGTTTAATATTTATATATTATTCTGAATACTTATAAAATTAATATATATGATATTAATATTATATTTAACACTATTTTAGTGATGTAACTATGATAAAATTAATTTCATAAAAAATACAGAAAAAATATACATGGAAATAATTTAATTTTCTTTCAAAACATTGATTTTAATAATGATTTTTAATGAATGGGTAGTAAAAGACTATAATTAAATCATATGTGCTATGAGATATATGATAATGGTTTTATAATGGTTTTTAAAAAATCCTATGTTTATTCTATATGAGGTTAATACACTTATGAAGTAAGTAGAAAAATTTAAAAGGATTTATCATCTCACATTTACCCATTTTAACTTTATGTAAATTTTATTGAATATAATCTCCAGTTCCTTTAAAAAAAATACCATTTTGATTTTACAAAATTTTTTAAAGGAATCATTTTTTTGATATATACAATTTGAATAGGATTTTCCATAGTCATGACTAATAAATTTTTAAATGATTATTTTTCTTGTTTTAAAGTATTTTTTTCAATAGAAATTATTTAAAAAATTTTTTGTGAAATTTTCTTTAGAAAGTGTTTTTCAAAATTCAAAGGTTATTTTTCTCAAAAATATTTTAACCGATCAATTCCTGGTATTTCTATTCATTAATGACATTAACCTTATATTTTAATTATGATCCACTAAGAATAAGTTATGTTGATACCCCTTATTATTTCTCTAGAATTTTTTTGATGAACATGACATGGTATGTAAATTATAATTATCATTCACCATTTTAATCTATATGGTTTATGATTATGTTTCTTGATTGTGGTAATTATTAAAATTTCATATGTTATTTTTTCAATATGAATGATTATTTTTGTTATGTTTCATCCCTTTAATATTGTGAATTTATTTCACATAGTAATTGATGGTTGGTCTTTTACATAGCCTCAGCAGGTCTCATGATACAAACTATCCTGGTTTCTGGCCGAGTCATTTACCATTTATTTAGTTATCCTAGAGGAAGGACTTGACAGCTTGTTTCAGATGTCTGACATTACAAATTATATAATTTTTATTTTATTTTTTTATTTTCCTTGTGATTATTTGATTAGTTAGAAAATATGAGGTTATATTTTCATTATCATTTGATTATTTATATAGAATTATTTGATCATATTTTATTCAAGGTTTATTATTATCATACTATTGATTAAATTTCCTGTGTTTTAATAATTTATCTTTTCATGTTGATTATTCCATATTAATTTATTGCTTCCTTTTCATGCTTATCCTTACTAAGCATCAGATCTAACCCCTTTATTATTTTTTTATTTTCCATTGGATTCTAGTAAGTGTTTTGTGATTAGTAAGAAAGGATACACTATAAGGAATAATAGAACTCCCAATGAAAATAATTGTGTATTTTATGTTTTCAATTGTAATTAGAATTTAAAAAATATATCATAACCTACTAGAATACTAAACTCGTAATCCCTTATAGATGTGACTCCTTTTATGTTATGTCGATGCAAGAAACAATATTTGGGATACTAGGGTTTGGGATTCTATATTGAGTATCAGTGGATGTTTATTCGAACCCTTGTGAAACAAGATGTTTGAAAATCTAGATTAATTGGAATAAATCTATGATAAAAATTGCTGGTATTTCTTTAATATAATTCTAATGATTTTCTATATAAGGGATGATGTCATTTTTCCTTGATAATACATCCATGTATAGATACTATAATTGGACTTCATTCTGGCACAAATATACGTAGGGGTAATAACTCAAAAAACGTTGAATTGGGAATTACCTAATTTGATCTAGGTTCATGAAAACATTACTTACAAGGAAACTAGTTTGACACTATAGATTGATATTCTTAGGAATATTAAATATTTACTTACATACTAAAATGAAGTGTTTGAATAGAATGTTATAAAAAATGATCCAACATTTATGATTTTCAGATTGGTTGTGCTTAAATTTTTCATTTTATGTTAACTGTATAAATAGTTTGTGTGTTATAAAATATGTTTCATAATGTTATGATATAACCTAGTGTATACCATTTTATAGAAATGGAACATATTTGGACAGAATATATAACATATCAATGAACATAGTCCAAAGAGTAAAAATGATCATTCAATTGATGGAATTAAGTCATTATTTTTTACTGAATTAGTCTCCCAAAAATTTTCATCAAACAAAGTCATAGTATCATTTTCTATAAATATAAGGAAATAATTCTCTTTGTATTATATATTCTAATGGAATCCAGATAAGAAATGGTGTAAGAGAAAATGAAGTATAAGTGGAAGAAGGGAATGAATGAGTTTTCCACTTCTAATATTTATGGAAGGAAATGACATGGACCTTTATTCAATGGAATGGGATTTTTCCCCAATTATTGAGAGAAAGTCCACAATTATCATGCTAATAAGGGAAAGAATGAAATTTACAATGTTTAATGCATGAACTATAATGATATGGTTCACAATGAAAATTATTTCTCCATGTGTTAAGGGAATATACCTTAGAAGAATATTGGGGATAATGTTCAAGATAATACTTTCAATATAGATGATATTGATTCATTAATGTAATTTTGTAATTTATTCCCTAAAATATATTTTAAAATTATTGTAATGGTTATATAATATTTATAAGAATAATGAAACATATAAGGATTATATTGTTGTATTATTTCATTATTTATTTTAAATCATGCGTTGAATGATACCATGAAAAGTGATTAAGTGGAGAGTTCATAATTATGGAAAACACATGATTAAGGGATTATAACCATTAATATATACAATATTCTGAGATAATAGTAATAAATATGTGTAATGTGATATTATTTTTGACCATGATATTTGATAGTGATTTTAGGTTTTCAGTTATCTTTGATGAAACTACTACATATTTTGATCTATTAAAAATATTAAACAACCTGATGATTTATTTTTGGAATAATTTATGTGTTAATTAATTTTTTATGGTGACATTAGTATTCACATATTTGGAATTTTTCATTAAGATCAACATTCTAATGTGTGTGTAAAATATTGTTGATTTAGTGACCATTCTTCAAAATTTGGCCAGATATATTTTGGTAGATCTTTAAGGTAAAATATTTTTAGAATGGATTATGTTGAACTTTAGTTGTTGTTGGATAAATTTTTCTATCCATTTTAATTTTACTAAATACAGGAGGAATATCATGTTAGTCTATTATGGATAATATGATCTATTTGAAGGTAATTTAAGTTTTCTAGGGATAAAAAATTCCACCTCAGATATTCATTCATTTTGAAATAAATGAAGTAGAAAATGTTAAGAGAAAAAAAACAAAATTGAGCATATGAAATAGAAAGATATCATATAATTATATTTTCATATATTTTTATTATATATTGTAAATTAATTCCTAAACTCTTGGAAATTGTTATTGAAAAAATGATATTAGAATATATTCATTTGTATAGAAATGATTCTATTTTAGACCATGATAGATTTATGGTTTTGAGGTCATTAACATTTCATTGATTATTCACTTTTTATGATCAATGATCTCTGTATCACCCTAAGATTGTATATGATTTTGTTTCATTGTCCATATCTTCACATTCTACTAATTTTCTCATACTTATAATCATAGTTATTTGTTGTTATATATAACCTTTGTACTTCCCTTTCTTACTTATTAAGAGGATTATTTATTAACACTTTTTGTGATTTGGGTTTTCAACAAAGGTATTTTAAAATTTCAAACCTGTAACAACCCATATTTTTAATGTATTTTTCCTTTTAAATAAATGAGTCAAATAATCATGTCTTAAAATTTTCAAAAAATAAAAACATGATTTTATTATAAATAATAAAATTAATAAAAGATGGAATCAAGACACATATTTAAAATACTAGACTTTAAAACTAGTTGACTAAACATATCACAATTGCTATTAATTCAAGTGGAAAAGCTCCAATAATCCTTAAAATACCATGACTATGACACAACTTTTAATATTCATCCATGGGTAAAAAACAACATGGAAGAGAGAATGAATTCATTAAAAAGGTGAATATATCATAACCATTATTATGTGAGATAGAAATTAAATATGAGGAATTTTGTTTATTAAAGTCTCACTTAAGCGAGATATTTATAAAGTGGGAATATGAAAACTAGTAAAATAGTCATTAATAACATAATAAAAAGTTACGTGTGAACTAATTTAAAATAAATATAAGCTGTAATAAAAATTTTAATTGAGATATGACATTTAAAGAATTTTATTACTTTAGTTATAAAATTTGTGAATAATAATTATTATTAAACATTATATTAACATGATAATAAAAAATATGTAATTAAATTAATTTTAAAGGGAATAAGATATGTACATTTTATATTTCGGTTGTAATTTTATCAACTATATAATTTTTATAAAAAATTACCCCCTAACCAATGAACCGGCCAGGACATGTGCACCACTATTGTATTGGCAATGAAGTTCAACCAACCACTCTCATTAATGGATCGAGAATAAGAGAAAACCCACATTATAGGTTGTATCCACTAGAGGTTAGTTGTACCGCCACTTTGTGGGTGGAACAGAGGAAGAAGAACTAGAATAGGGATGTGCCAAGGCAAATCATGAGAAGAACCTGTTACTCATATCTGTCAAGTATCAGGGAGCATTTTATATAAATACAATTGCTTAACCACCTGTTTTTCTGATGTGGTATTCAAGAATGTGGTTTCTATTCACCCACATTAAAATAGAAACGAATGTCAAATCAATATAATTTTTTTTTCATTTGGAGTGTCTAATTCATTCATTATTCATCATCTTCCTCTAGCCACGCCAGCTAAACACTTGACATCTTTATTTTCGTTTTCTCCCAATAGTATCATGTCCACAAGGCATCCAAAATTATGGCCCCAGTTTGAAAATCATACTCACTATAATCATCCTTCAATGACAATCATAAAAAAATTTGAAAAAACCATGAAATACATGTTCCCATGAGAACTCATCTCGGTCTACATTACCATTTTTTGTTTCACTAATTATATCACATGTTAAAACTTATGCTAAATCTTATTGTTAAAAAGATAGAATATGACTAAATGTATCTATCAAATTTGAAACAAAGATCATGTCAATTGTTTTGGGCGATATCAATCTTGATGATTATTTTTCAGGTCACTAGTGGTTGAGATGAGTTGACAAATATAAAAGTATATATAATTATACATCAAATATTAAATGAATATGATTCTCAAAAGACTTTGGTAGAGTATCCAAGTTTCATGGTTTATCTAGTTATGAGAAAATACATAAAAATAAATATATATATTTTATGTTCTTGAATATAATAATACCTTCACAATTATCATATTTTGGGTGTCTTAAATAATTGGATATATAGTTATGATTATTCTTGTTTTGTTTAAATTTATTTCTATAATTACTTAAAATATTTTTAAGAAACTCATGTTGTAGGAATGACTGTGATCTGAAATATATATAATCCTTATATTTTTCATCAATAAGTTTAATCAATATTCTCAAATATGTTTTTAAACTAGAAGATCAAGATAAGATATGCAGTGTCGAGTTCATTTAAATTTTCATGGATCATAAGTAAAAAATTATGCACAAAACATCTATTCAAATAAATCATTTCATGAACAAACATAACATGACTCATAGCCTCCAAACACACACAATATCCCTTCTTCTCTATTATATGTGTTCAAAAACTATAAAATACCTTATTTCATCATTTTCTACTATTATGTTAAGTAAAATATTTCAATTTTAAACCATTTTTTAATACTCTTTATATATCGGTGAACTAGTTAAAGATCCATTTTAGGCAATGGGAATATTATTATTATGTATTCTAAAATAAAAATTAATTTTCATTCTTCTTATGTAAATGTAATTGTATTTAAAATTCATATCATATAAAAATTTATTAATTACATTTTTTTCTCTTTCAAAAACCATTTGTATAGGTAATTTATATTATTTAAAGATATTATATTGTATAAAAACCTTTTGAAAAATATATTTTTATAATATAAATTTTTAGTATAATTATTATTATTAAGAATTTTTAAATGATAATTCTAAAATTATAAATGTTGTTTGTATTATTAAATCACTCATTTTATGTGTTTTTATTTTTTACAATTTTTTGGATGTTGCATATGCATATTAGGGAGACAATTCACTATGTATATTAAAAATATACCATGCATATTTATAATGAACTTTTATAAAATATAATTACCAATGAATATAAATAAAATTTTGATAATTTATTGGATTTATTTAATGTATGGATTTTATTAAATTGATTTTAATAATGTTTTTTAAAGAATATATTTTATTAAGGCTCAGTAGATAGAATAGTTTTTTCCTCATTGAAAGTAAATTATATATTTTTTGAAAGGATTTAATTCATTGTAAATGAGAATGATATATCCAAAAAGAAATTATTTTCTTAAATAAAAATAAATCTTGTGTATTGAATGAGATAATGAAGAATGGGGTGATCTCATCGCCTCAACAAGATTATTTTTTAATAGGAATATTGGTAGTGGCCTTTGGGTATTCTTATAGAATTCCAAATATCATTTTAATCAATAAAAGTTATTATTTTAGGATTATTTTTAAAATAGAAATCCAAATCATATTTCATGGTATTATTTCAGAAAATAGGTTTTTTGACTTGTATTTCTATGTTTTGAAAACTATATAATAATATTTTTAATTTTATTTACTCTATAAAATATTATTTAAAAGGTTTTAGAGGTGTTTTCAAATAAGTATTTATAAATGTATTTTTATGGCTTTAAATGCCCTAACAAGGCAATTTTATTCTTAACCAATGTTTTTATAAATGAATTTTCACGGTTTCATTATAGTTAACAAAGTCAGGTTGTTTCAATTAAAAACCCAACATGAGAAAATACATTTAGTTTTTTTTATAATTACTTTAAACTAGGGTAACATGTAATGAATTTCCTTAATCCACTAAAACCTAAGCAGGAAAACATCCTAAATTGTTAAATTAATTGGGTATTTTTCAGTTATCTTTTATAAAAGAATTTGTGTCATGTTTTTAGAATCACATATAGAAGTGTGGTTTAGAGTTGTGAAAATGGAATCAAAGTAACAAATTATTCAACTTTGTATATTATGATATTTTAATGGGTTAGTTATTTATTTTTCTATTATACCCTTACTCTATATAACATTTACAGCAAAGACAAAAATAGAAGGAAGAATAACATAAAAAACACTTTTCTACCTTCCAGATGAACTGATTCATGATTATTCTAAATTCATGCTCAGATGACTTTGAGGGCTTCACAAATATTCAAAATTACTTACAAAAATCACTAGTAGATATCCAACAAACCTAGCATACCCTGATATATTCAAAGGTTAATAATTTTCTATTAGCAAAATTTTCATATTCAACATCCTTACTAAGAAATATGGTGAATGTAAGATGATGTAATTTTCAAATTCTTCACTTTAGCTTACTAATATGAAATGTTTTTTTTATTTTCCTCAGGCCACAGATAGGGGAGACCTCAATTCACCCTATATGTATTAATTTTTAGGATTTAGTTTTTATGGTAATATCAAAGAGTATTATAAAATATTATAAGATGATTCAAAATATCTGTTTTATATAATCAAAACTAAAGTGTTCATTTCATAATTATATTATCTTAATACTTCTGTATGATATAATTAACATTGCTATATCTATTTATCCCAAACTACAAATGTTATATATGGTCAAGAGGAATAAAATAACTTGAAATACACATTAGGATATGTTTGGAGGGAAGAACCCAAGATTTTTTAGAGATATTATAGAATTAGATACATTGATGATGTAAAGAAATATTTTAAATACCAATTGAATTATTAGTTATGATAATTAATTTATTATCACAAGAAAATTATGTATCAATACTGATGTTGGGAAGGAAAATACTATTAATTTAGTGTGACTTTTTGAATAAATTATGTAAATAATTGAGTTATTAAAATTTGTAACAACATGAAGAACATTTTATTATAAATACTGAACTTACCTAATAATGGAATCAAGAACACATCGTTACAATACAACATTTCTCATCAATTTGACTAAAATTTTCACAATCATTAGTAATTAAAGATGATAAAATTCAATAAACCTAATAATTTTGAGATTTAAATCCACCACATTAGGGTCATTCATGTCTAAAAAATAACATTAACAAGAGAATTAATGAATAGAAAATGGGGAAAGATAAGAACAAATATTGTGAGGGAGAAAAATGAAAAATACGGAATGTAGAAAATTTAAATCAATGTTATGTATGATCTTTATAATGTGTGATTGTGATCATCAGAAATATACCTATAAATTTTTTTTTATAAAATTTACATATGAAACAATTTAAAATAAATATAATCCTTATTGAAATTTTAAATTTAGAAATGAAATTCTCAAAAATATAATTCCATTTATTATAAAATGTAAGAATAATAATCTGTATAAAAATGTTATATTAACTTGATAATATATATATATATCTTAATTTTGATGGAAATAATCTAAATATGTTATATAGTTTTTGTTTACCCCAAAAAATATGTTCCATGAACATTGTTATAGATAGAAACATATGACAAGTGATTAGATTATCAAAATGCATACTCCAGTTAAATGAAGAATGGGTTATGTGAAATTCTTATGTTAGCTTACAACACAATCCATGAACATTTTTGAATGGAATATTTACATGAAAACACCTTTGGTAATGATTTTTCATCATGCATCCAAGAACACATGATGCATAAAAGGAAAGAAGAGTAACTATCTCTGATAATGTAAATATGATTTCTCGAGATCTAACACTAATCATGTGATGAACCACATATAATAAGAATGGATTTCCATGGAATGTCTTGTGCATCATCACAAGATTCATTATTTATCATATGACGCATGGAAAAAGGAGAGGGATTTTATCCTACAACACTCATACATAAAAAATATAATATTGGAGGATTCTTATGTTGAACAAGTATAATGAGAGAATCATTTTTTTCACCTGAGCCTGGTTGAGGTGATTGTTTATACTTTCCAAACTCCGAGACAGGCACCACCACTAGTTCTTGTTTAGGCCCTATATTTGGAACTATAGATGTATGTTTTCCATAATCATTATTAGGAGTTCATTGGCTAAAATACACTATAATTTAAAGGCTCTAATTATCCCCAAGAGTCGGAGGAATTTTCGCTCTGTATTGAGAGTTTTTTATGTTCTTTATGAAACCTAATTAAATCATGGTGAAGTGTTGCACCATTATACTAGAAGGACCAAGAAAAAGATGCTGGGAAATAATTTTAATGATAAAGAAACATGATGGATAATATAAGAAATACTTCAAATATCATTTCATCAACTAGATGCATATAATTCAGTATCACTTTCCAGGTCTATTGAGTTTATCAAACTCAAGCAGGTTAAAATGACTATGAAATAATATGATAATCATTTTGTCGAGCTTGTGTAGTTATCACCTGAGATATTATTGAATGAGAAGATGAAGACTCGACAGTTTGATCTGGGAATTTGATCAGATATTTTTTCTCATGTTTTCTTGTTAAAGATTCCTTCATATGATAATGTGTGGGATACATTGTTTTTGGTTGAAATGGAAAGGTCTAGAAAGTGAGAGTTGATAGGAGTTCATATTTCTCCAAGTGGCAGTGTGTGTTCCCTTAAAAGAGAAAAATAAATAATGGTGATTATTGTGGTGGTTCTTTATAGAAAGGTTCTTTTGGACCTCCTACAATTCATATAATAGGCCCTTTGATTTTCTATAAGTGTGGAAAACCAGCACACTCAAATAAGGTCATCCATGAGGCACCTAAGATATGTGCTTCTTTAGAACACTTAGGTTACTTGTAGAAGTTATTCCATATCTATTATACTCTATATAGTGGTATATGATCATCATCATACCCTCTAAATCTATAGGGAAATTAGATTCATCAATTATAAAACCTCTCCAACCATAGACATCTGGAACAAAAATTTATTCACACAATAAAAGTGTCTCCATAGGATGTGGATACAAGTATAGTGACTATGAGAGGTACCATCGTTATAGCTTCATCATTAGTGATTGCTTTATTTGATATTAGTGAATCTCATTCATTTATTGAAATCTGTGTTGTAAATATGATAAATGTTCATATAGATCTTTTATCTTATTTGATGGATATCACTACACCCCCTAGAATAATGAGAGAATAGGGTCTCTATAGTTCTGCATGTGAATTGTCATTATTATATATTGATATTGCTTTTAGTTTTTGGTTTCTCAACATTAAACCAAATTAAATTATTTTAGGGATTGATTAGATAATTTTAAAAAATATCTAAATGATTGTTATCTTTGATTAGTCTCCTTGACTACACCCAATGTTGTATGTCATGCCTTCGAAGAATATTGGGACCCAAGGTCGAGTAGAGCCAAATATACTTATCCAAACATGGGGAAACCAATACATATGTTCACTTTTTATTTAGAGAGATAATATTTGAGTGGGGATCTCCCTCTATTTATTGTTATGATTCCTAACATCATTCCATGTGACTTCTCTAGTTTCCCACTTCCAAGGGATGTAGAGTTTTATATCAATTTGTTAACTAACACCCAACCAGTATCTGTTCCTTCTTAGTGAATGGAACCAGATAAAATGAAATAGTTGAAGGCATAGTTGGATGATATCCTAAAGAATGTATTTATATGCCTGAGTGTGTCACCTTTGGTGGAGATGGTTCTCTTTTCTAAGAAATAAAATGGTCCACTTCACCTTTATGAGGATTACTAAAAACATAATAGATTTGTGGAGAAGAAAAAGTATCCATTTTCATTGATTGATGACATTATTGACTATTTGAAGCAGGCGAAGCGGTTCTCAAAGATTTATCTTCAACATGGTTACCATCAATTTAGGATAAAACAATTTTAAATTCATAAAATCATATTTTGGGTAAATCATGACCGTTATGAGTACCTTATCATGCCATTTGTTGTAACCAATTATCATTCCATTTTTATAGATTTAATTAATAGGATTTTTTTGAGTATAATGATACTCTCATGGTGGTCTTTTTGGATTAAATTGTAGTTTAATCTTTGTCCGAGTAGGATCGTGTGTGTTATCTAATAGTAGTTACGTAATTATTGATAAATCACCGACATTATGAAACGATACATAAATTTGATTAATGGATTTGGGATATGAAATTATTGGGTCATTTGGTATCAGAACATTGTATTTCAATTAATCCTGAAAAGGTGAAACCTATTATGACATGGGAGAAACCGTGAAATGTTTTCTAGATTTGGAGCCTCTTTGTTCTATATAATTATTATCACTAATTTTAAAGGACTTCTCCAATTTTTCTTCTCTGAAGGATTCTCTAACTCATAAGGGAGTAATTTTTCATTGGGAAGAGAATCTTTAGAATTATTTTGTTATACTAAAATACCTTTTGACTATCGTGATGGTGTTGACTCTTCCAAAGGTCAAGAAAGGATTTGTGGTCCTCTATAATTCATGTGGTTTTGGCTTAGTTTGTGTTATTATACAGATTGATCATGTCATTTCTTACATCTATTATCATCTTAATCCACATGAGAATAATTTCTCAACCCATGAAATTGAACTGTCACTTGAGATGTACGTGCTTAAGTGTTATCACAACTACATTTTTTGAGAGGTTTTCAACATATATTTAGTCTACAAGATCATTAGTTATATCTTATCTCAAAAAAAATTGAATATATTCAAGAGTATTTGGGTTAAATGCCTAAAAAATTTTGACTTTGACATATTTTGTACCATGGGGAATGTGAATGTCTTCGCAGATGCATTGAGAAGAAAATGACCAACAAATATAGTGAAAGAATCACCAAAATAGTGGAACATTATGGATATTTATTCATAGTTTCATATAGGATACTAGGAAATAGGGGCCAAGGTTTCATTGGACACTGCTCTATTCAAATCCACTCTTCTCAAGATGATCCTTTAGGAATAGTAGCTTGATGATGAGTTCTGCAACTTTAGAAACCCTCTTTATAGTGGGGTGACCTTTTTTAAATGGTCATTCTCCATCGGGGGAAGTCTATGATATTGGACTATATTTCTTGTTTCTTTAATAGTAAATAAATATGTGATGGGTTATTTTTAAAATTACAAATTTTAAGTGCACCCTGGAACCACGAATATGTTCTATGACATGCGGCATACATTTTCGTGTCGTGTTAGGAAATAAGGCATTGTTGATTTCATCTCTCACTGTTATACTTGCCAACATGACATGTCCAATCACAAAAAAAAACTTCTATTTTGCTTTTGACACTTCCCATTCCAACATGAAAGTGGGAATATATCTCTATTGCTGTTTTTTTTATGTTTTTTCATACCCTAAGAAAGAATAGTCTTATACAGGTTGTGATCGATCGGTTGACTAAATCCCCCCAATGTATACCCATTTTTGATACAAATAGATTTGAGTATTTGGTAAAACTCTATATAAAATAGTATTTTCATTTTCATTGAGTATAATCTACTATAGTCTTCCTTAAGGATCCTTGGATAACCTCCCATTTTTTGATAGGCCTTCAGGAGGCACTGGGTTCTCATTTTTGTTTGATCACTCCAGAGCATCCAGAGTTGGATGGCCAGAAAAAAAGAGGTATATATATTCTTTTGGAAATTCAATGTGCATGTTGTTGTAACATTAGTGGAGCTTGGGAGGATTATTTGGGGTTGTTTAAAATTAGTTATAATAATAGTTACCATTCCATGGTAAAAATTTCTCATTTTGAGGCCTTATATGGTGAACCATGCAGATGTCCATAGTGTATGTCATATAATGGTGAGACTTCCTTGATTGGACTGACCTTGGTTAATGAGATGAAAAAAACTGACTAGTCGATTCATCAGATAATGTTAACGATATATAGTTGACAAAAATATTATATATTTCTTCATCATAGTGCATTTTAATTTTCAGTGGGTGACTAGGTGTTCTTGAATGTTTCACTAATTTTGGGTCATCAACAACATGGAATGAAAGGTAATATTTCTCTTCATTTTCTAGGACCATTTGAGGTTGTTGAGTGGGTGGGAAAATGTCATAAATTTTTTAACTTCCACCAAGAATGATGTAGAAACATATTGTGTTCTATACATCTAGACTATAATAGTATCTATCAGATACATCTCATGTTCTAAGCTAGAGTGATCTCAAGGCTAACCAGATTTCTCAATGATAGAGAATCTAGTTAGGATAGTTGATTCTAAAATAAATGTACCTGGTGGGAGAAAATATATTTGGATTGATTAATATTGTTGCACTATTCTGATTGTCATGATACATGGGAGGGGGAGGCATTGATGAGAGAGAAATGGACTCCTCTTTCTGGCATAGAATCATCCCATTAAGATTTCATGGAAAAGAAATATTCTATAGTGTGGTGGTTGTAACATACTATACAATTTTTCATGTACTACTAAACCCATCTTTAGATCATGCATTAGTTGGGATTATTTTGGGGTTTTTTTTGGATGAAATCATGGGAATGTTTGATTGTTTCTAGTCTTTGTGTGGTTAGTGCATAGTTTTCCCAAAATGTGTACCCTCTCAGTGGAAACCATGAAAATAAAAATAGTGGGGTTTTCATGGCTATAACATGGTTTGAAAAACCACTCACCCAGTAAAGAAGAACCATACACCCTTTCAGAATGGCGTGGATGGTTAGGGTGCATGGTTTCTGTAACTGTTCGGCCCTTCATAGCATACAGTATGTAAATGAAACTTTTAATCTGAATTTTTTTTAATATCCAAAAACGTTTTTGTTAGATGCATGAGAGGCCATAATAACCCCAATATTGGATTTTTCCTTTATAAGCACCCAAGATATGGTTTTGGACCCTTTACATCCTTCCAAAATAATTTCAAATCTTGGTGAATAATTATCTATCTCTGCATGGTATATTTACTACTCCGATTTTATTTCTCTCTCACTGTCCTATTTCTTCCCTAGGGTGTTTCATATATCCTTGTTGTTGGATGATATAATCCATAGTGTTTCGACCATGATTCTAGGTTTGATTTTAATATCATTAATGTTGACGTTCTTCGTAGGAGTTCTTATATTAGGTCTTTTTGTTTCGAGATCCCATGATCCTGTGGTAGGTGGTTTTGTTATGCTTGACAATTTTTATTAACCCTAAATTTCATGATTTATATTGAATTAATTTATTTAAATCAATTTCATCATAAATGTTTTAATTGGTTTATTAAAACCCAAATCTATTGAATGGAGGGGTTTGGGTTGATTTTGAATGAAATTGGGGAAACCCCCCAATTCCATTGAATTGGGGGGTGTTGTGAAATTGGATGAAATTCGTTTAAATTAAATTGTGGGATTTAATTTTGGAATCTGAATTTTGGAATTGATTTGATGAAATTTCTTTCAAATTGGTATTTGATAAAAGTTTTTATTTTTTTATAGAAACCCATTGGTTGTATCCAAGTAATTAAAATTATAAAATGTATAATGGGAAGGTCTATATTTTAAGGAGTCTTAAAATAAATTGAACATCATTGATTTGTATTATAGAACATGAAAGACTATGTAGTTATTGAGTTATGAGGGAGGGAACTCTACGATTTTCAACACTAATAATACATATGTAGTAGGTCAGATCTCTGATGGGATGGTGGCAAGTTCCTTTTTGACCATTTTCTAATAAACATGTGTACACATATTTTCATGATTATTTGAATGAGTGTGATGGAGTCATAAATCTAGGAATAATTATACCTTTTGTAAGATGACCATGTTTCTCATTTTTTTTGTATTTGAAATATATTCCATTTGCTGTAAATTATTTTACCATTCCTTATGAATTTACATAGACTATTTTATATAAAATGTTTATTAATCCATTTTTTAAAATATTTTCCTCATTTTAAATGTTAAGCATGACTTGTTTTGAATTTTATTTTGAATTTAAATTTTGTTTAATTTAAAATTGTAATATTTTTTTGTTAATAAAATTTTGGAATATTATTATGGAATCCTTAGTGAGAACCTACTGGGATTTTAGTTCACACTCTACCTGTGTCTATGGGTTTTTGTCGATTATCTTATTCTGAGTTTGAGAAATTGTAAGCCACCACATGGATTTGGAATTATCTATGGACCCTTAGTCTTGGAGATTTGTGTACACTAGTACTTGGGTCATTATCCTATTTTATGGTACTTTTTTGTTGGAATTTGGGTTTTTATACCTTTTTTCATTCGATTAAACTTTTAGCTATGGATTTTTCATCGTATTCATATTAAATTATTTATCTTGATTCTATAGTGTTTGTGGTAAATTATTTCCCACTTAAATTGTATAATTCCATGTGCTTTTCGCCAGCCTATGAGGATCAGGAATTCCCTTCAGTCTATGTTTGGATCATCTAAGTTATCGAGTTACAAGGGTATCTAGGATAGTACATGACATTCAAGATTATGTGTTGGATTCCTGTACAAGCATGACAGGTCATATAATGACCTCTAGAAAAGATAACCTTGATCATGCGATAACATTTAGATATGTCATCCAGGTTGCGAAATGTCATTTAGACAAGTCAACATGATCATGTGATTGTCTTAGGACATGTTAGGTATAAATTTTCAGACATTTCAAGTATAAAATAAATGCATTTCATGCATAAAATCAATTCATGATAGGAAAAAAGAAGGCTCAATCAACCGAGCATCCCAATACATGATAACCTTTTCCAGCCTCCACTAAAAGAAACCTCAGTATGAAAACCCCAATGAGTGGAATAATATTATATGACCCACATATAAGGGAAACCTCAATCTTTTATCCCTAATCAGGAACATGATAGGTTATGTATGGAATATAAGGGTTACGATATTGTGTAAGCCCCGAACAACAACCTAATATGATATATTTCGTATATAAGGGAATCCTCATGGTGTACAGCTTACTCAACAACATAATATGATATTTCATACATACATGGGAATCCTCATTCTGTAAGCCCTGATCAGGGGCATAATATAATATGTCCCTTGTATAAGGGAAACATCATTATGTAAGGTTCGATCAATAGAATAATATGATATGTTCCTCATATATGGTAAACCTCAGTGTGTAAGCCTTGATCAGTAGATTAATATGACATGTACCATATATAAGGGAAATATCATTGTGTAAGCCTCGATCAATGAAATAATATGATATGTCCCATATATAAGGAAAACCATAGTGTGTAATCCCTGATCAATGGAATAGTATGATATGTCTTGCATATAAGGTAAACCTCAGTGTGAACACCCTAATCAGTGGAATAATAAGATATGGCCTGCATATAAGGAAAACCTCATGGTGTAATACCCTATTAGTTGTATTGAATGATATGCCCTGGATACAGGGGATACCTTATTTTGTAATCCCAAATCAATGGTATTATATAATATGTCCCACATATAATGGTGACGTCAGTGTGTAAGAATTGACCAATTAAACTATGATGACTCTAAATCATTATAAAACTAGGATCTCTTAGATACCTTCCTAAGGCCCAAGCTCCATGTTAAAATATCAGAAGGGAAGTATTAGCACATAAGTCGTGCACTATAAGCAATGAGACTGATTATTTTCCGTTCCTTATTTTTCACACCGAGCATAGATCACGTGGGATTAGGGATTCACAATGATCATATCTTTCACATTTCTAGACTTTATCAGGATGGGGTAAACATCCATGTATAAGTCCCAACCAATTGAACTATGAGGTCTCTCATTCATTTCAAAACCAAGATATGTATGATTCCTTCCTATGTCTCAAGATTAAACTCAAATGAGTATCCACATCAGTGTAAGTCCTACCATGATTTTAGTATTTTAACCATCAAGACCCAATCATTCCCATGGGATGATCATTCCACCTCCTCCATCAGTAGACTGAGAAGCTAACTAAACAACAATAACTCAGATTTCAATTGTAACTAGGGTATGTAGGACATCTTACTAAGGCTCAAAATCCATAATAAACATCCCATGGGTGTACTAGTATATAAGTCCCACATCCATATGAAATGAGTCTGATTAATTTCTATCCCTTAATTCTAACACAAATCATTGTAACATGGGTTTAGGGAATTGCAATGGTTATATCATTTACATCTCAAATATCCACCATCCATTGAAACCTAATTGTTTATTCTCCAATGAGTGTTATGGTATGATTACCTCTATATAAAAGAATCTACCTTGGGGAAAAACCCTAGGCTTGAATGAACTATGATAACTCAGGTTCCCTACATAATCTGGATATATAGGACATCTCCTCAGGACTTGAACATGAATACTAATTTCCCAGTTGCCCATATGTATTTCCTTTCCATAAGAAGTTAAATTACTTGTGTTTAATGAAAAACATGGGTTTTGATTCCAGTTATAAATAACATACGTAGGACACATCATAGTGGCCCAATCCCCTCCTCAGAATATTATCCTCCTCCCTACATGGAATCAAATTAAGAAGTGACTAGTTTTGTGTATTCAACATATAAGAAGCTTCTCATTACTATGAAATCAATGAATAACCTTAGATATATAAATATAGAATCAATAACAAGATCCCCTTCTTCTACACAAAAAAATGGATAACAAATTAACATTCTGTAAGATTAACTAGTCCTGTATTGGGATTTGGAATAGATTCATGAACATATATTAAATCTATAAGAGATCCCAGGAGTGGAAAACTATTCCCCCCAAGAGTTTTGATTAGTTAGAACTCTCATTCACATGACCAATGTGAGTTCCTATGTATCATTGGGTCTGAAACCTTAATCGACCACTGACCATTAGAAATAAGGTCACTATGAAGTTAAAAATGCAAGAACCATTGGTTGTTTCTATGAATGGTCAACAGGTTTTGAAACTATTGCAGATGAGTGTACACAACAATGAACCCACCCACAACCAGAATACTAGAAAAAATACACCCAATCTCTCCATCGTAACAATGATAGGGAACTTGATGTGAACATATTGAATGGTGTAATTTAATTCACAATAGGGAAAATAATAGACTGATCAATTATGGTAAACCCATTTTGTTCTCCCTATGAGGGTTCCTTTTGTTATCTTTCCAAAGAAATTTTTTTTTAACCGTAGATGAAATAATCTAACTCTAGTATATATTTTTTCAAGATATAATTAATAGATTTCCCGGTTCTAATCTATTCATTTTTTCTTACTATGTGGGTGACCACCAGCAACATTCATCTTTTCGAATAAACAATAATTCAGAACCCGAAGTGAACCTATCACAAAACATAATGACCAGTTAATCATGAATCTAAAAATTTTTATTTTCATGATGAACAAAAAAAACAATGAAGAGACCAAAATAAAACCCTCAAATAGCAGGATGGTCAATTTTCTATATATTAGGCCACTTTTTCAACATATAAAACAAAGCTGACAAGATATATATAAATCTTATAGTTGATCCTATATAACTAAGGATCCCATGATATATATTCATCCTCACTTTGAAAATTCCAGGTGATCAGAATTCCTTGATCGAGAATAAAAATAAAATTTTGTTAACCGTGTATATCTAGTTAATAAAACATCATTCCTATGATATTTAATAATTACTGAATTGTTTTCATGTTTTCTACACCACAATAAATACTTCACTCATCAACAGAATCTTGATCAAAGATAATGACTTCATCCATTGATTGTTCTGTAAAACCATCTTTTTGTGTCAAAAAATGATCTCACCTTCCCAACAACTTCAATGTGAGGTGGAGAACAAAATAGTCCAAGAATACCATCGATGTGGTGCAATCCTGACTATTGAATCTTTCTGTGAGGGTCTCCATGTTCTAAAACCAATGAATCTTCATTGTCCAAGGAATGTTGTAGCAAATCCAGTGGCCCTTATTTCCACAAAAAACTTCTTTAGGGGATCATCATTAGAGTTTTACAATCACCACCATCAATACCATATAAAGGTTGACCAGGGGGGTCAAATATCGCTCCCATATGGTTCAAGAGCTATCGATGAGGGCTCTTGTAATCCACAATAACAAAAAACATCCCATTGGAACCATTCAGTCGCCTACTAATATTACCACTCGACACACTAACACCTCTAATACCCATGTATAGGAAATAAGGAAGACACATTGGATGAGGAGTTCTAGGGATAATTGTGAGTGGTTTCATATCTCCACCACTAATATAGAAATCTTCACTAATATTATTGTATTAACCTTTGAGAAGACTCTAATTCCTACTCACTCAGAGTATGTTTATAGTCATATTCATATGGTATGTATGGGGGAGAAAAATATCCCAAAACCCCTACATGAATACCCTTAGCGTATTCTGGTGGCATAAAAAGGATAGAATATAGATCATATCCCCAATTCAATCAAATATATCCTCTAGTATATAGTGGAGATGTTAAATGTGTAGTCTTATATCCCTGCACACACCTTGCTAAAATTACATTACACCATAGAAAAGGTTGAATAACTCCATACTAATATTCTATCACTTGTATAGATAAAGGGACAAGTTCATATTAATATCCTTGTAGATAGGGAATCTCAACAATCTATTAATTATGAAAACATTATTGATTCAGAGAACGAAGACATTCTTCCTCCCATCCAGAATGATTATTGGAATATTCTAGTAATGGAAGAGTCATTAGATCGGTATCATAATTCTATTCAGACCATGGTTCACCAGGTGAGAGAGTGACATGCCCTGGGACAAAGGCACGCGATTTTCACATATTGTTTTGCAGCATATTCGAAAGGTATGTGATTGGGTTAATATCCACATTATTACCTAGGAACACCAAGTGATAGGTGTGCATGGCTTGTTATAAGATCATATTCCTATAGAAGAAGACTTTCAACATACTTCAAAGGCCCAAGATCATGCTTATATCACAGTTCTAGCTAGATATAACCAAGTTATAATGGTACATGTCTTGGGATAATCTCATATTCATATCAGTGAATCTACCTAGAATATTCCAATAGATCACTGATTTCATGTGCATATTCCTACTTCTTCTAATGAATGACTATGCAAACATACTTCCGAGTAAATACAGATGGAGGCTCATATCTCTTCTCCCTGTCTAGAGGTGCATCGTCATTTTCTGATAAAAAATTCATATTCGGACTTGGCTCATATTCCTCTTCCATCCATGGCTCAACAAGTGAGAGAGGCATAATCCTCAGGGAAGTGTCATATACCTTCCACAAATGACCTGTGGAATATTCCAAAGGATCTTAATTGAGCTCATACTCTCATTTATAAAGGGTCTCACCAAGTGAGAATGGATCTTTCCTTGGTACATACTCATATTTCAGTTAATAATGAGGAATCTCATAGGAATATTTCAACAAATTTTACAAAGTGAGATCAAACTCCTTCAACACTAGAAGATTATAAAAAACATCCAAAGACCATCATGTAGTATAATCATATCCCTAAAAATTTCCAAAAGATATGTTAGAATTTTACTTCCTTAATATAGAATGAGGCTCATATCACTAATATGCTTGATTCAAGTGTCCTTGAGGTTGTTTGAGAGACATTCACAACAACTCAACGATCCATAAACTCCTTAAAAAATACAAATACAATCATTACCATGATATTTATCCTCATGCTAGTATGGAGATAGAGAGAATAGAATCTACTCATAACATTTATCATGGCCAACCTCCCTATAGTGATATCTCCCAAAGACATGTAAAACGTATATTTCCCCACACACCTTGATATAATTATGTGTCAATAACTAAAAAATCATCTTAAATAGAGGTGTTTGAAATATCGGTGTCAAACACATATAGTTCCACATAAAATTATCATTGAACTCTACTTCAGTAGGTAGGAAACCCCTAGAAACATATTCTATGATCTCATCAGATGAAGGTGTGTAAATATTATGAAGACAAGACAAACATTGAAATATCGAAAGAGTTAGCTGGATAAACCTTTTGAAAATGTTTTGGGTCATCTCCACTTATGATTATGAGGTACAAAATGATCATTAAATGGATATCATTCCTTATCTACAACAAAATATGTTTCATACTAATTAGTGAATGAAGGAAATATGTCTCTTATATCAAGGGTACGTGTATCAAATTTATATCATCCATACACTCTATTGTTAGCTGGATATGGACATATGTTTTGTAGCTGAGAACCCAATAATGGAGGAGTATCAAAATATCCTACGTAATTTCTGTCTACGCACCGTGATAACTATCCATCGACTGATTTACAATTCATCTCTATACGTGCATATCTAGGTATGGGAGAAATATGGAGTATTTGACATTAATATTTCCCTAGAACAATAGAAATCGTCAGACATGGGATCCTATAATTTCACTGCCTCCATAGAACTTATTATACTAGATAATGGGAGATCTAGTTTTTCACTATCATATAAATCCCATTATATGATCAATTCCTATCAATCACTAATGGATGAAGAGTATACCCAATAAGTATTTGATCTGGGCCCCTTGAAGCAACTAGAATTCATTTCAGACATGGAAGCCAAGGTTTCATTCAACCCACTAAAATCCTATAGAAACCATCTCCCATCATAGGTTTCCATTATACCTAGATCCAATGTGATTAAAGATGTTCCACATCAAATAGATCATAGTAGTATCTTCCATAGCTATTTTCCAAGAGAGGAAACAACCCGATGGGTTGGGGGTATCTTTCAATGCCTCCCCCCAGAGATCAAAAAATTCCAAGAGGATTGAGGAAATATATTTAGTATTTAAAACTAATAATATTTCATTGACTTAGGGCGATTTATATCTCAATAATTATCACTAGTTTCATCATCCCATGAGAGGATCCTATAGAAATCAATGGTTATTCTAGATCAACCCCAAATTAATGGGATGGGGTCATATATGTATCAATATCTATCCTAAGAGTTACAAATCCTTGACTAGAGTCATTAGAGCATCAAAAAAGGTATCTGTCAATTCCAATTATTACCCAAATAACCCCTACCTACAAGGCTAAGATAATTTTCATCATTATAATCACCATAGATAGATTTAGTCTTCTCTAGTTTGAGAGGTAAATATCGATAGTTGTCATCCCTTACATACCTCATACCACAAGGAAAACATACAATATAATATTCCATTTTATAAATCATGACTGGAAACTCACTCAATGTAATTAATCATAGGGTGAGGTAGGAGGAGCGTATGAAGAAGTAAATCAGACCCCACTAGGGTTGCAATCCAAAACCTAAAAATATTTCCAAGGGTGTACTAAATGCCCCTGATGATGGAAGTAAAAAATCATCATGTTTCATTGAAATTAATGGTATAGAACCATTTCCTAATATTCCTATATTAATTTGGTCACTGTCCACATAATAGATATGGTGGATCAGGATGCAAATTCAGAGTGCTGCAACATGGAAAAAATACACAGAGAGGAGGGTGATTTGGATGAACAAACTAAGGTTCAGGCACCTGGAACCAAAGATAGATCCTAAATAATGAACCTACAAATATCTAGTATCCACCTATCTAGGGGAAAACCTCCAAAGATAAAGTTAAAGGTGTTGGTATATCCCAATAACCACCTAGAAGAGTTGATTTTCCTTCCATGGTGGAACACTTGTCATAATATGATTATGAGATCTAGCTCTCAGAAAACTCAACAAGGAGCTACATAGGGGTAATGTTACTATTTTTTATTTTCATTAGGATGATTAATATATTCCTCCTCTCATACATTTGGAAAGATCTAATATTCCTACTAGAGTGGTATCTGATCATTAGACTAGATCAGGATCCATACATCATTTCTACATAAATAATGAAGTAAAAAATGATTGTGACTTCCCTTTATTGTGGAAACAGCCTCTTTGTATACTAATGTGGTCTGATGATGGGACTTTGATATCAAAATGAGCCAAACAAGCTGATTTTTTTTGTACAGACTCTAATAGGGACATCTTCTATTTGGTATTGTAGTCTTCCAGTAGAATATATTGAGGGATGGGAGGAACTCCATCAACAATTCATTTATAAATTCATCTTTATGATGAGGAAAACAAAAATTATCGACCTGAAGAACTCCATACAATGTGAAAATTAGAGGGTTTTTGTCTTCATAGCTGGATTGAAAGGCTTAACCTATTCACTCAATATCCCTCTATCATAAGATAATTTTCTACAACTCGGTGCTAAAGGATTCATTGACGAGTTGTAGACACCTCTAATCCCAATGGAGTATCTATCTGGGTTCCTTAATTTCATAGAAATGGCATAACGTCTCGAAGACACCATTCTTCAAACCCAATCAAAATATCAACTCATGACCTCAGAATAATGGAAATCAGTAGGTAGGACTAAATCTATTATTGTTACACATAATCTAGTATTAGTTTCAATACAATCACTTAAGAAGGTCCAGAACCACCCTGAACCTCTATTTGAGCAGCAACAACCTAAAAATAACCCTCATCCAGAAGTACAGATAAATCTGGGTCACCCCGGATTTGAGGAATAGGATAATGAAGCATACACCTTCTATAATTAACATGTCTCTAGTTATTTCTTTCCATAATTGAAAAAATCCTACTCCAGCTACCACATCCTAGGAATATTGAAGTGGTGAACCTCACAGACTATCCAATTTATTTCCTTTCCATAGAAGATTTGGTCCTAATATCAAGGACTACTTTGTATTCCAAGAATACCTTCAAGGCACGGTTAGTTCTAGATAGGTGGTTTTAGATAACTCCTCAAATCAGGTGGCATGTATAACCATTTACCAATCAAAATAAGAAGTTCATTAGAAGAAAGTTTTAGACATGTGTTAATATAATTTCCACAATGGGATGACTCGAGAAATATTTCACCAGACTCTTGCCACATTGAGAGAAATTCTACATAAACCCGCAAAAGATTAACCACCCATGAATCTTACATCGAATGTGTCCTTCAAAAGTGGGTGTGGGAATCAGAAGATGGATGAATCAAAGGAGGAATCCTATTCTTCTCTAATGCACGATCTGATAATTTAATATGTCTTCCCTAAAATATCAGAAATATGGGAACCACCCCACTAAACATAACACCCATCAGACAATGATCTCTTCTAAGGTTTTTTAAATGTGATACACTACAAATAATCCACATATAGCGATGAATATTCCTATGAGTATGATTTCTCCACACTAAACCTGGGAATAAGAGGCTACATGCGTAGGAACAGAGCACATGTGGTGGAATAGGCATGGTCAAACCCAATATTTTGGTCACTTCCCCATGAGGAACATAAATGAAGTTGTATCCCATGAAAAAGAACACCAAAAATCCCATCAAATACATAAAGGTTTCCTAGATCCCTCTAGTGGTCATTGACACCCGATTTTCTTGCATGACTGCCTAGTAGGGGTTCTCTTATCAGATCGACCTGAGAAAAAAGGAAATGTTGTCATGACCCGCACCACTGAAAGAATATGATCCCACAAAATCTACCCAATTTGAATACCCGAAGACTTTTATTAGATATATATTTTTAAAATAATTTTATTTCATTGATGTCTTGGGTTACATGAGACACCGACTTAGCTTGTGTCACACACAACACTGAGTTTCTACGAAACATATTTTTATTATTGTAATTATTTTAGTATGACAATTATAACATAGTAATTATATTAGTGGGTTTGAAAAGGGTTATCTGAATTATGAAATTATGGTTTTTACTTGTATATATAATTATTTAAACAATTAATTATAAATTTTTGTACAACCATTTTTAAAATTAAAGAAAAAGTTTGTCTAAAAAACTATTTAAATGTGAACAACTGTGTTTTATAAAAATAAATAAAAACATAACTATTTTTGGATTATATAAATGAAATATATATATATATATATAATATTTAATCTAATATTTAACTATATATTTTTTATAGATATGATATAAGAACAAATCCAATTTTATGCATAAAAGATGTATTTTCCAAAAATGGAATTATTGCCACATTTTGATAAAACAATTTTGAAAACTATATTTTTTTTACAACTTTATAAATATTATTTTAAAAAAAATAACATATATATTGATATTGGTATGTAAAAATTTATGTTTTTTGAAATTTTGGTATTTTTATGGGAACCATCATGTTTTGATGAAGAGTGAAAAATACTAAATTTTAAATTAGAAACTACATTTTCATATAACATATTTATATATAAAAATTATATTTTTTTACTAGTTTTAAATTGTAATTAGTATAATTATAAATCATTTTATCCAATTTAGGTTAGTGGAACCAATTTCAAATTAAAATTTAATGTAAAAAGTTTCAAACATTTGGACCTTTTCACTTTAAAAATTCAATTACTCATTCCATTAACGATTCTAGTTATAAATTAATTTTATCCAATTATTTGTTTAAAATTTTGGGAAATTAATTCAATATTAGGAATATTGTGTTCTAAATTTACTAAATATTCCTTTCTTATTTGACAATATGAAAAATAACATTACAATTTTTTATTACCCTTGTAAAGTGTAAAATCAGGTAATTTATGGTAAAAATAAAATGATAAGGATTATACAATAACCATAACACATGAAAAAAATGTTATTGGATTATTTTTATTCTTCCTTTGACATATATGGTTTCAAATTTAACAATTTTGTGGACATTTTTCTAGGAAAAAATACTCAAATATTATTAAAATCGGAGAGTGAAAAAAATGTCACAGTCTTACTTTTAATAAGCATAACATTTTTAATATGGGATTAAATAGAATATATGATCAAATATATATATTATTATTAAATAAAAAAATTCATATACATCACATAAATTTATTTTTAATTTTTAGTGGAGAAATAATTTTTATATATAATTATAATATGATGGTGCAGTAAATTAACAATTAATGAAAACCCCAATTAAGTGGTGTTAAAAATATTAAAATAAATATAACATTTATTTATTTATTTAATCCATGAATGTTGGAGGTTAATATTACATATTATGGGTAAATTAATATAATTTTTTTGAATTTATATCGTGGAATTAATATTCTTAATTTCAATGTAATAAATAGTGTTAAAATTGATACTAATCATATTTTATGAAAATAATATTTTATTAATTTTGTTGAAAATAATAAATATTTTAAATAAGGACATATTGGATAAATTATATTCTAAAATAGCATAAATATACCCATTATGTTTCAATTTGATCTTTATATGTAAAAATGTCCATATTTTAATATTAAAAATTATGTTACCTTTGTTAAAATTAAAATAGGTTAACTGAGAATTAATAGAAAAGATCGGGTTTAAGATTACAAAGAAAATACTAGTATAAAATATATTTGTTAAGGAGATTACCACCATATTCCATATATTTTTTGACTATATTTTCATATGGATTTATTTGGATTGAGATTTAATTTACTTTCATGTTTTTTGAGAAATTACAAAAGTGCCTCTCACCTTCAATAAAAATGGACACCTCCATCATCATCTCATTTCACCCCATTAAGCCTTATATCTTGAACTAAATCTATAAAATTTTCTTCTCCACTTATCTAACCACGTTATAGAGGTTTTGGACATCCAAAAAGACCAACTCTATAGTTTTTTAGAGGAGATCAAAATGAGTCGTTTCGAATCAGAGGAAATCTCACTAATCGATCACTCTATTATTATAATCTAATATACATCCTAGAAATATATGATGTATGTAATGATATAATAAATTAATCATCCTCTATTTTTTTAAATGTTATTATGATAATTAACAAACCACTATACAGACCCTTTCGCATCGAAAAATAAAAGAATGAATCGCTCGTGTAGACATACGGCTTACCGTCTCCACATAGCGATACAATTACTTTTTTGTCACCATAATTAATGAGTGGGAATTATGATAGGTTTAATGAATATATATGATATTAATTACATAATTATACTTCTGAATGGTAATATTAGATCTACCATTTTACAATCTAATCTTTTGGGAAATGATAACATTGCTCGTGAGTATATATAGCTTACCATCTCTATGCTGTAATGTGATTGATTTCTAAACTATATCTCTCATGGATGGTAATAAATATGAATTTAATGAAGATATATGACATATATAAAACACAAAATATTCTTTAATGAAAATATATCATCTACTTATCATTCTTTCAATGTGAAAATAAAATTAAAAAAAGCTTTCATGCGTACGTATAACATACTGTCTCTATGAATGATGAATTTTATTTTTTTCTCTATAACATATTCAAATAAACCTTAATAAAAATATATAATTAATATATATATGATATTTATACCATGGTTATCACTCTAGTGATATTAAAATCATGATCTATATTAGAGGGACGGGGATAGAAAATAAAACCATGAATGAAATACAAAGTAGTTAATACCCAAAACATAACTTCAACATGGAATTGTTAATAAGCGAGTAACATAAAGTCAAAAATAAATAATATATGATATTATTAATGTAGTTCTATTCTATACATATTATAAAATTATATTTATTATACAGGTGGATCGAACATATATGGTAAAATTTAAGACTCAGGGTAAGGGATTTTCATCTCACATTTAATTAATGTGGACACATGACTTATACACTACTTTTTTATTTCATGTGGTATATATAGTAAACATAAATTTATTTTATGATTATTATCCTAATTACTGTTCTAATTTCATATCCATAAAATTTTATTTCTTTCATAGGAAATATGATTCTACTGATTATAATGTTTTAAGGGTTAACTTCACAATCTCATTATTATCCAGGATTGTTTATATGTAAGTATTTACTGGAGAATATTTATCTTCCATGTACATGTTTCTTAAATAAATACAAAATATCTTAAATATTATTATAAAATTTTTTAAATTAATTTTTTCCCATTTTTGGAGGTTTACTAAATAGTTTGAAAGGAAAATATTTTTCCCTAATGAGGTACTTTTTGGCTTTTCTAGAAAAATTATGGGAGGAATGTTTTTTAACTTATACGGAATGAAATGATTCTTCTAATTTTATGATATTTAATTGACTTGATCTAATTTTATAATATTTCAAGGATATATTATAATAAAATTTTTTATTTTAAAATTTTTATCCATTTTATGAAAATAAAATGTTTTCAAAGAAGAAAGGATATTTTTTCAATAATTATTTTTAACTGATCTCTCTAAATTATTTTCCATATAAAATTACATTCTTTGATATTAATTGTGTTTTAATGGGGATATTATTTATGGTTACTATCCATATTATTCCTAGAATTGTTTTATATTTATTATGGTATGATATTTATTAAACACATTTTTTCTATGGGTTAGGTAATGATTGAATGAAAATTTTAAAACCTATTTCATTCCATGGGTTCTGATATGATGAATTTTTTATGTTCATGTGGCACACATATATATGGATTTCATTTTATGATGGGTGGGACCTATAGCTCCCATCAATGCATTGGTGGTTGACAAATGTTCTATGAGAACAAAGGGTACAAGGAAGGTTATCCTAAGCTTGTAAAAAATGGGTATGAGGAAGGTCATCCTAAGACCAAAACAAAAGGGTACACAATAGGACATAATAAGGCCCCAAAAAATGGGTACACGAGATGTGATCCTATATCCACAAAAATAAAAGGGTGCAGGTTAGTTCATCTTAATCTTACAACAAAACGGTACACATGAGGTCAGCCTTTTCCAGCAATAAGAGTGTACATGAGAGGCCATCATATTTCTAAAACTAGAAGGTACAAAGAAGGCCATTCCAAACCCTCCTTAGGAACACTGGTGATTATCTAAATCCTTCTATACTAAAAATATCTTTTTCTATATAATTTGAAATATGATATTCAAATATTATGTGTATTCCATGATTTCCATGTCTTATTCCATTGTTTTATTCTCATGGATCATGTGATTTTATTTTCTTATGATTCATGGCTTATGATCCAAAAAACATTATACAATGACTCATTTATATGATCTTTTATATGTAGGGTGTGATCTTAAAATGTTATTATCATGTTTTCATACCCATTTTTTCATGTTATTCTTACATATCGTCCAATTTTACCATTACTGAGAATCTGAGCACACCCTTTCTTCTGTTTCCAATCTAAATGTTAAAATGAAAGGTTTTTAGTATAATTACATTAGTGGAAGATCATTATGGGTTATTTTGAAGATCATTAAAAAAATTCTGAATGTTTTATAATTTTCTAAAGGCACTAAACTATTAAGTTATATGGGTATGAGTTTTATAATGTAATGAATATTCATCTAAAAAGATGTAATATCTATGTTTGAAAATCCTTGGCCTTTATATTTGGTATTAGATAAATAGTGTAGTCATCCTTTGGAAAATAGGTTGAGAAAACCTTAGTATGATCCCTATGGATAAGTATAAGTAAATATTACAATAATATGTTTTCCATAATGATTATAAATATACTAGGATTAAAACTAAGATAATATAGATTGATGTTAATTTACTTTGATTAATAATTTTTTCAAGTACGATTAGTGTTTCTCACACTATTCATTTTTTGTTTTAGTAAGCAGATGGAACCTGAAGGAATCATGTTAATGTTGAATGTGATGGGAAATTTGAAACTTTTACTCATCCATAAGCCAATTTTATGGGAGTTGGAATGAAAAATATTATACCTATACTCACAGAATCTATGAATCTACTGTACATATAGATGAGAAAATGAGGGAAATTTTTTTTGTTGAGTCCTTAATGAGGAAACTCCCACCTTATTTCTGTTGGTATCCTAATCCACTTGTTTCTGAATAATGGATTGGTGCAATTGAAAATATATTTTCCTTCTTTTGGTGTTTGTAATATGAAAAATTAATTTTGTCGGTTTACCATTTGGAAGGTGAAGCTCAATAGTGGTAGAATCTTATTAAGAACATGAGGGAATAAGACGAAATTGAATATATAGAATGTGAAGAGTTTAATGGGATATTTTTTTATAAGAACATTCTTCATATAATATGAAAAAATATAGATAATTAATTAATGTATCTCGAGAAAAGGTGTTATAAATATAATTGTGAGTAGGAAGTTAATTTTATAGGACTTTCATGGTACGGTTCTAGGTTAATCATCACCCTTGAATAAAAAATCAATCAATTCTATAGTGGCCTAAGACCATGTCTATGAGCGGTGTTGGATATAAAATAATTTAGTAGCTATGAATAACTCGTTCCATGTGCATTGAAGGTAGAAATGAAATTTCAATTTGTACACCATTCCTCTGGTTTTGATATGAAAATAAATATCAAGTATCACGAAAACTTAAATGGAGGAATGAAATTTTAGGTATCAGTATGACATAAAAATGTGAAGAAGCACTCAAGTGAATTCATGAAAGGTAAAAGAAGACGTTACAAGTGTGGAAAGTAAGTTCATTGAGAAAATGAATGTTGAAGTTATTGAAATAATCTAGGTAATGATATGAATAATGATAAAGCTCCTCAAAATACTCATCCCACAGTTTAGAATTTCAATTTGAAAGAGTTTCGACATTATGGTAACAAGTTCTGCAATCTAAGGACAATTGTGGATGATAACACACCAAAAACAATATGGAAAAAGGAAAGAGGAAAATATTATTCTATAACAATGGATTATGTGACCCATGATAATTTTTGAATACATTTTCTTCTATCCATATTTTTGAATTTCTTGTTTGATTTTGAATGAATGAACCATATGAAAATATTATTTTTCATCAATTTGTGAAATTTCATGTGATTATCTACATAGATTCTAGAATAATGAAATAACATATTTTATTGGTTCATGGATGAATAAATCATTCCAATGAAATTATTTCTATAATGAAATATCTTATATAATGAATAAAGAAGCATATGTGTATTCAATATGGTTTTATAGAATACATGATGAACAAATTTACATGTATGGAAAGTGTCAAAAATAGCCACATTCTTCTATATGGGGTGGTCAATGCTAGGATATTTTTGATAAATTTAGTTACCTTATTTCTATAGTTTTTGACATTTAACTTTCAGAAGGGTTATAATGTAAACCATCTATGTAACAGGTGATGTTACACTTCAGATGATGTTCTAGTGGTTAAAATATTTTCTTGGGGTATGATGATTTATTTGTATTGAATTACTTGTGTTAACATTTTTTTATAATTTTAAGGTAGGTGTAATAAACTATAATTTTATGGATCTCATGATGACATAATTCTTCAGAAAAGAAAAATTCACCTTCATTTTATGGAATAAGAGAAGCAGTATAAATCGATCAATGCACAATGACAGAATGACATATCATTATGAAATCAGGCAAGTATTTATTCTCTTGAATATTCTTCAACTATGGGGAATGAATATTCAAACCAAAAATCTTATCCTAGTATATTCATTTCTGATGAGTCAAATGGTCCCTTAGATCATCCCATATTTATGGCTTTGGATTTTTAATATTCTCATGACTACATTATATATCACTCTCCATCCAAACATGATAGTTATTTTTCTCTTCCATTTCAATGTTTCCACATTCCATCTATGTTTTCCTATTTGTAAAAATTGTTATGGGTTACCCTGGGTCACCTTTATGATTCCAAATTTCCCTATTTAAAGGGAGTTTTAATATTTATTTTTACGATGTGGGTTTTTATGAAGAAACATTCGTGTATTAAACCTATGATAAGTACAAACAATTTTAGGGGGGTATAATGTAACACCATGAAATTTTTTTGAGATAATTTATTTATATAATTTGACTTCATTGATGTCTTGTGTTACACACAACACCATCATAGCTTTGACTACACGCCACATTGAGTTTCTATAAAATATATTATTAATATTATTGTAATTATTTAATCAAAATAATTGTAACCTAGACACTAGAGTGGTGAATAAAAATAGTATTATCTGAATTTTGAAATTATTTTTTACACACGTATATATAATTCTTTAACCAATTAATTATAAATGAATTTATAACCATTTTTAAAATAAAAGGAAATATTTTTCTAAAAAACTATTTTAATATGAAAAGATTTTTTTATACCATTAAATTAACAAATAAAAAATTATTGGACTATATTAATGATACATATATATAATATATTCAATCTAATTTTTATCATTCTCCTTATGTATTTTCTATATATGATATAAGAACCAATCTAATTTTATTCATAAAAAAAGTATTTTTCTAAAAAGGAAATATTTTGGAATTTTGATGGTACACTTGTTAAAATATAGTTTTTGAAACATTTATAAACATAAATTTGAAAAAATGAACCTCTTATTTGAATCTGGGATATAAAAATTCACTATGGGTGAACATTTGGTATTTTTTGAGAAGATTCACGTTTTGATGAATAGGGAAAAATATTGAATTCTAATTAGAAACTACTTCTCCATATAACTTATTTTAAATGTAAATTTATACTTTGTATGGAGTTTAAAGAATAATTAGTACCATTTAATATAAATTAATACATTTTATGTAAATTTATCCAATATTATATTGAAATTTTATATAAAAACATTTCAAACATTTGGACTTTTCACAATAAAAAACTTGTCACGACCCCCTCCCACCAAAGATGCCCCTCCTGAGCTGGCAATGGTGAAAGGAAGATAATGACCCCCGAGTCCCGCCTCCAGTAGGCCCCGGGTTGGCAACTAGCACCAAGGGTATGAGTTTTCACAAATATGGGAGGCATTACCCTTTTTATTATTTTGGATCGGGAAATAGGACAAGTCAACCACCAAAAAGGGAAAAGAACAAGTGTATATAAAGAAACCCAAACCAAGCCCACATGCATGTTTAAACAATTTTTTATAACAAGGTACAAGTACAAGGAAGCTCAAAATTACAATGCCAAAGAAAACAAGAGAATAACAACTGCAAAAACTCCAACTGCCCGACTAGTAGGGTCCCGCACAGCCCTGGTAGCCCTCCTGGAAACCTGAAAGTAAACGTAGGGTGAGAATACAAGTATACTCAGTAGGGAAACCTAAAGCTCTATTTCACAAGTGGAGAGACACCCTAAGGTCCCGTGAGAAAACAGAAGAACCAGAAACTAACAAGGAAAAACTATCCACCCAGCCTCACTGGTCACACTCACCAAGTAACACAAACAAGTTTAGTATATATATAGAACAAAAGTATTGTGTACCCCGCACCATTTACCACTTAATTAGATGCTGCTCTTCCTAATGGCAAACGTCCTAACGCTACCACACTCTTCCCCCCCGCACACACATGGGCCAAACCACGCATCCCGCCCGCACACACCTGGGCCTCACAACCACGCATCTCGCCCGCACACACGTGGGCCTCATCCCGAAGGTTCTTGGGAATGGTAAGCCTGCCCGAAGAGTCTTGGGCTAAAGGTCACCTCATGTCATCACAGCCTCTGAGACCTACCCGAAGAGTCTTGGGTGTATGGTCACCTCAAGCCATCATAGCCTATGGAAGAAGGAGCAGGAAGGAGCTAGTAACTAAGGGGGAACACCCTCTCCCACAAAATGGGAGTGTTCGGCACTAGGTGCTTGACATGGGTATGGTGCGACAAAACACAAAGATACAATTATATATATACATATACCAAACACACATCCCAACCTATGGCTTCTTAAAAAGAGAAACTGAGCATGTGCCTCGGCACTGCTACCACGAAGCATGCATCAACAACCAAACAATCATCCCCCAATCCCATTTAGGTTTTCATGTTTCATGCAATGGTTTAACAAATTATTACTAATGGGCAACTATCATCCAGACAAAACCTTTCACAAACATATCCCTGCCATCCACAACCAAGGTTAGGTAAAACGCAAGCAACCACATGCCATTTCATTTACAAAAGATTATCACAACCATAAAACATTCCATCATTCATTTATTTCAAAGTTCCACAAATAAAACCCTTTCCACACACAAAACATTTCCGCATTTGAAAACACCTTTTACTTCAAAACACATTTCATAATCAAAACACTTTTCATAAATAAAGGCATTTTCCACAAAACAACCAAACCACCAACATGTTCATTATTCCAACTTTGTTCAACCGGGGTGATCACACAAGGTTTTCATTATCATTGAATCAGCCAGACTTTACGTGCTTATCCATTTTCCATGTTTTAACAAAAACAACCACAAACAATTCAGATATCAATTTCGCACGCAAAGGCCACCAACGGCCTTGATTTTCAGTAGGCAAAGGCCTTTCAATCCAAAATCACAATCAGAAGATAAAGAAACTGGAAGGCAATAGAAACAGCACAAAACCCCAAACCCTTCTTTATCTGGTTATTATCTTTATTTAATGTTCAACTACATCCCATGGAACAAAAGAAAAATATCCCACCCCGAATGTTGCACCAAAAAGAGAGACGAAGGTAAACCCCTACCTCAAAAGGTCCCAATCACGTCGCTTCTGACGACGTCCTTCGGTGTCCTCCGCCTTCACCAAACCCGACAAACGCCTCCTAGGATGGAAGCTGGAGAAGGAAGGCCGGAATGAAAGGTGACAAGTCCGGGATTAGAAGCTTCGTCTCGTCGCTACGATCCTGTGGCCGCTGACGGATCGACGATCGGAGTTCGGACAAAGAAGTTAGAGGAGGAAGACTTCTGGATCAACCAAGAGTGTCGTCGTGCGAAGAAGAAGCGATTGGTCTAGAAATAATCCGCGACCCTTTCTTATATAGCCTACGAATAGGTAAATCCGTATTCAGCGTGCATTAATGAATACACGATGTGACTATACACCCGTTACATGTTTTGACTGGTCAACACACGATACGTCACGCGGTTTCCACGCGTTTTAATAATAATGATAATTCTATCAATATGTGGTATTTCGTTGACCCGAGGCATGAGTCATAAAAGTAGCTCATTAATGGTCTTAAAATGAAGGTCATAATTTCAGGGTTACGCTGTCGCTGACGGATCGTCAATCCGATACCGTATGAGGGAGATACGTTGGATACAAGATATCGTAATAATAACAATATTAAATCTATTAATTCATGAGCGTTTCGGGTACCCAATCCGAAAATCCGAAAAAGACATCTAATATTGGACTCATAATTTTCGTCTCGTAGTCAGGGTCGCACTGCCACTGACGGTTCGTGAAACCGAGGTCGCACGAAGAAGTTACGGACAAAAAGTGTTTTATCAACAAAATTAATAATAACAATATTTTATTATTATTATTAATCAATTATTTATTTATTTTTCATAACTCCAAAAGCAATCACGTTTTGGAGTCTTCATGGGCGCTATAATTAAGCACCAATCCCTCCTTTTTCATTTATTTGTCTTTTAATTCTATTTCTCTTATTATTATTTTTTGTTTCTCTCTCCAATCTGTTTTTTCCTTTCATGATTCTCTCCCACCACCAAAAGTGGCGCCTCCCATTTTTTATTAAATATATTCAATTTTTTTTCTTATATTTTACAATGATTAAATTAAAACCATTTTATCTAATTAACACCAAATATTTTCACGCCACCATTATCAATTATTATTATAAAAAATTATTATTACAACACGTGTCGTGTTTGACCACATCAAATATTTTTTACAAAGAAATGGACCGGAGAGGTCCGGGCCATTACACCAGATACCTCTCAAAACATTCTCGTCCTCGAGAATTAAAACCAACCCATAAAAGGGGGAAAGGTCCGAAAAACCACCCCTCAAGATACCTCTCAGGCCTCTTGTCATAACAAGAAACAACCGACAACACTAATTATGTGAGTTAGGAATTCCCTCTCCTATGTCGAGATATTATCCGCTTTAGGCGGCACTGACTCACCTGCACGGGTTTAATCGCATCCGCATTAATGCCTCTCGATTAAGAACTGAGCCTTCCCACTTCCATATATTAGGATTTTTCAACTTACACTGCCCCCCAACACCAAACAAAACATCAATAAATCTCCCGAACACATGGCTTGAGGAATTCCTTCTCCCATGTCGAGATATTATCCGCTTTAGGCGGCACTGACTCTCCTGCACGGGTTTAATCGCATCCACATTAATGCGTCTTGATTAGGGATTAGGTCCTCCACCCCCCACATGTTATGACTCTTCACACACATTTAATGGAAAGAGGGAAACAACTTAGCATTATATATTCATGAAAAAGTTTCAGGCCCAAAGCATGGGCGAGAATGAGTTTCATCAAAGGAGTGTGATGATCTTCAATTTAAATAAAACATAAACGAGAGCATTTAAGTAAAACATGAAACATCTGTCTCGATCTTTTGCCTTGCTGGGGTTGCCACTTCTATTGCGTGAAATTGTCCGTATCCCACTCCTCTGCATTTCTGTTAACGTCCAAGTGCCATAGATGTACGGTAAACAAGGATCGCCTAAGCCCAAGTAGTAAGGAAAAACTCAAAGTTTTAATTAACATTTTATTTCAATTTCTTTCCCAGAACACCCAAATCAAATAAAACACAAACACGATGATGCATGTACCTTCCCTAGGGACTCTACCCTGCAATAAATATAGTCTCACTTGGTCGTTCGGTAGGCTCAGAGTCCTTGCATCGGATCACGGGGGGCCCTAAAAATCCGTGTCCTAGCCGGTCTTCCCTGGCCTATGTCACGCACCAAGATTAACGAACATTGTTGCCCTACCATCCCATGCAATCCTCACTGTGCCTAACTCCAGACTCAATCCTATCTCTCAACCATCTGCCTCTGATACCATTCTGTCACGACCCCCTCCCACCAAAGATGCCCCTCCTGAGCTGGCAATGGTGAAAGGAAGATAATGACCCCCGAGTCCCGCCTCCAGTAGGCCCCGGGTTGGCGACTAGCACCAAGGGTATGAGTTTTCACAAATATGGGAGGCATTACCCTTTTTATTATTTTGGATCGGGAAATAGGACAAGTCAACCACCAAAAAGGGAAAAGAACAAGTGTATATAAATAAACCCAAACCAAGCCCACATGCATGTTTAAACACTTTTTTATAAAAAGTTACAAGTACAAGGAAGCTCAAAAGTACAATATCAAAGAAAACAAGAGAACAACAACTGCAACAACTCCAACTACCCGACTAGTAGGGTCCCGCACGGCCCTGGTAGTCCTCCTGGAAACCTGAAAGTAAACATAGGGTGAGCATACAAGTATACTCAGAAGGGAAACCTAAAGCTCTCGTGCACAAGTGGGGAGACACCCTAAGGTCCCGTGAGAAAACAGAAGAACCAGAAAATAACAAGGAAAAACTATCCACCCAGCCTCACTGGTCACACTCACCAAGTAACACAAACAAGTTTAGTATATATATATAACAAAAGTATTGGGTACCCCGCACCATTTCCCACTTAATTAGATGCTTCTCTTCCTAATGGCAAAAGTCCTGACGCTACCACACTCTTCCCGCCCGCACACACCTGGGCCAAACCACGCATCCCGCCCGCACACACCTGGGCCTCACAACCACGCATCTCGCCCACACACACCTGGGCCTCATCCCGAAGGTTCTTGGGAACGGTAAGCCTGCCCGAAGAGTCTTGGGCTAAAGGTCGCCTCAAGTCATGACAGCCTCCGAGACCTACCCGAAGAGCCTTGGGTGTATGGTCACCTCAAGCCATCATAGCCTATGGAAGAAGGAGCAGGAAGGAGCTAGTAACTAAGGGGGAACACCCTCTCCCATAAAATGGGAGTGTTCGGCACTAGGTGCTTGACATGGGTGTGGTGCGACAAAACACAAAGATACAATTATATATATATATATACCAAACACACAGCCCAACCTATGGCTTCTTAAAAAGTGAAACTGAGCATGTGCCTCGGCACTGCTACCACGAAGCATGCATCAACAACCAAACAATCATCCCCCAATCCCATTTAGGTTTTCATGTTTCATGCAATGGTTTAACAAATTATTACTACTGGGAAACTATCATCCAGACAAAACCTTTCACAAACATATCCCTACCATCCACAACCAAGGTTAGGTAAAACGCAAGCAACCACATGCCATTTCATTTACAAAAGATTATCACAACCATACAACATTCCATCATTCATTTATTTCATAGTTCCACACATAAAACCCTTTCCACACACAAAACATTTCCGCATTTGAAAACACATTTTACTTCAAAACACATTTCATAATCAAAACACTTTTCATAAATAAAGGCATTTTCAACAAAACAACCAAACCACCAACATGTTCATTATTCCAACTTTGTTCAATCGGGGTGATCACACAAGGTTTTCATTCTCATTTAATCAGCCAGTCTTTACGTGCTTATCCATTTTCCATGTTTTAACAAAACCAACCACAAACAATTCAGATATCAATTGCGCACGCAAAATCCAACAATGGCCTTGATTTTCAGTAGGCAAAGACCTTTCAATCCAAAATCATAATCAGAAGATAAAGAAACTGGAAGGCAATAGAAACAGCACAAAACCCCAAACCCTTCTTTATCCGGTTATTATCTTTATTTGAGTTCAAATGCATCCCATGGAACAAAAGAAAAATATCCCACCCCGCATGTTGCACCAAAAAGAGAGACGAAGGTAAACCCATACCTCAAAAGGTCCCGATCACGTCGCTTCCGACGACGTCCTTCGGTGTCCTCCGCCTTCGCCAAACCCGACAAACGCCTCCTAGGATGGAATCTGGAGAAGTAAGGCTGGAAGGAAAGGTGACAAGTCCGTTATTAGAAGCTTCGTCTCGTCGCTACGATCCTGTGGCTGCTGACGGATCGACGATCGGAGTTCGGACAAAGAATTTAGAGGAGGAAGACTTCTTGATCAACCAAGAGTGTCGTCGTGCGAAGAAGAAGCGATTGGTCTGAAAATAATCCGCGACCCTTTATTATATAGCCTACGAATAGGTAAATCTGTATTCAGCGTGCATTAATGAATACACGATGTGACTGTACACCCGTTACGTGTTTTGACTGGTCAACACATGACACGTCACGCGGTTTCCACGCGTTTTAATAATTATGATAATTCTATCAATATGTGGTGTTTCGTTGACCTGAGGCATGAGTCATAAAAGTAGCTCATTAATGGTCTTAAAATGACCGTCATAATTTCAGGGTTACGCTGTCGCTGACGGATTGTCAATCCGATACCGTATGAGGGAGATACGTTGGATACAAGATCCCGTAATAATAACAATATTAAATCTATTAATTCATGAGTGTTTCGGGTACCCAATCCGAAAACCCAAAAAAGACATCCAATATTGGACCCATAATTTTCATCTCGTTGTCATGGTCGCACTTCCACTGACGGTTTGTGAAACCGAGGTCGCACGAAGAAGTTACGGACAAAAAGTGTTTTATCAACAAAATTAATAATAACAATATTTTATTATTATTATTAATCAATTATTTATTTATTTTTCATAACTCCAAAAGCAATCACGTTTTGGTGTCTTCATGGGCGCTATAATTAAGCACCAATCCCTCCTTTTTCATTTATTTGTCTTTTAATTTTATTTCTCTTATTATTATTTTTTGTTTCTCTCTCCAATCTATTTTTTTCTTTCATGATTCTCTCCCACCACCAAAAGTGGCGCCTCCCATTTTTTATTAAATATATTCGATTTTATTTCTTATATTTTACAATGATTAAATTAAAACCATTTTATCTAATTAACACCAAATATTTTCACGCCACCATTATCAATTATTATTATAAAAAATTATTATTACAACATGTGTCGTGTTTGACCACATCAAATTTTTTTTACAAAGAAATGGACCGGAGTGGTCCGGGCCATTAGAAAACTCGTATACTCATTCCATTAAAAATAATAGTTTTGAATTATATATTTCCACTAATGTGTTTTTAATTTATAGAAATTGATTCAATATTTAGAATAATAGGGTCCAAATTTAGTAAATAGGTCACTTTTATTTTTAGACAATATGAATAATAGCATAGGTAATTTCTATTACCATGGTAAAGGTTAACATTGGGTAATTAAGGTTAAAATAAAGTGTTAAGTATTATAAAATGACCTTAACACTTTAAAAAATGTTATTTTGTTAATTTAATCCAACCATTAATACATAGGGTTCATAATTGAATAATTTAATGGACATTGTTCCATTAAAAGGACTTAAATATTATTAAAATCAAAGAGAGTGAAAAAATGTCACACACTTAATTTTAATAAGTATAATGTTATTAATATGGGGATAAATAGAATATACGACCAACTATATAAATTATTCTGAAATATAAAAAGTTTATATAAATCATGGAATTTAAAAAATAATTATTGAAGTGATAATTTTCAGAAATAATTACACAATGATGATGTAGTAATTATTTAATTAATGGAAACCTAAATTAAGTGGTATTAGAAATATTAAAATAATTATAATTTGAATTATATAAGGATCTGCAATAATTTTATAGAAGAATATAATATACTTTGGGTCTATTAAATGAATTGTTTTTATGTTATATTTCTATGTTTATTTTCTTAAAGTTAATGTAAAAAATAGTGTGAAAATTTACAATAATGACATTATATGAAGATAATATTTTATAAAATTATTTGAAAATAATTAAAATATTAAATAATGAAAATTGGGATAAAATATGGTCTAAAATATCATAAATGGATCATTTTTTGTTCTATTTATACTTTATATTTTAAAATATACAACTTTTAATATTGAAATGTTTGTTACCATAGTTTAACATAATATAGGTTAACTATGGTTTATTAAAGATGATAAGGAATAAAATTACAGAAACACATTTAAAATTTATTTTTCGATGATATTACTACCTTATAATACATTATCTTTGAATATAATTCCATTTTTAGATATTTGAATTGATATTTAATTTTTTTAAAATAATGTTTTTTTGAAATTCCAAAATTTCCCCTCACCTTCATTATAGAGGAAAGATCATCACTTATCTCATTTCAACTCATTAATCCTTATATATTGATCAAAATATATATAATTATCATTTACACTTCCATAGACACATCCTAGAGGTTCTGGTGTTTCCAAAAAAATAGCTCTAGAGTCCTTCAGAGGAGATCTAAAGGATCCATTTTAAAAACTTTGTAATCACTCTAACCGATCACTCTATTTTTCTTATCTTATATATCTCTTTTAAATATATTATATATATCATAAAAAAATAAATTAAACATTCTAAATATTCTTAAATATTATTATGATTATGAAAACACAACTATATAGCCTCATTACCATCGAATAAGAAAAGAAAGTATTTCCCATGTGTATGTACGGTTGGTTATATCTATCTAGTGATATAGTTAATTTTCCGTGACCATCTTTTACGAGTGGGAATTATGAAGGTTTTCATGTTTATAAATTATATTTATGACATAATTATACTTCTTTAATGAAAATATCATATCTACATTTTTACCACATTTCATTTTTGGAAATGATAATGTCTATAGTGTACGTATAGCTTATCATCTCCATGATGTGATGTGATTCCTTTATCATGTATATTTTACATGAATGGTAATAAAGACGAATAATTAGTATATATGATATATATAACATAAAAATTATTTTGGAATGATAATATATCATATAATTTTCTTTCTATTAATATTATAAGAAAACAAAAATAGCCTTCAAAAATACATATGGCATATCATCTCCATGAATGATGTATTTTATTTTCTATCTATAAATTTTATGATTTACCATTAATACATATATAGTATATAAATAACAACATAGGTACTTATAAAATACTTTTTCCTTTTTTGGAATTAAGTAGTTAAACTCGTAATAAATATATAATGAAATAATTTGTATTTATAGAAATTAAGGAATCAATACTAATAGAATAGTAAAATTTACTATAATGGTATAAATAACATTTATTTATCTTATTTGTGAAAATATGATGTGTTTATATATTGCAATGGGAAAATAAATAGTGTCTAAATGATAAAATAACTACAAGTATTTTTTGTGAATTGTAAATGAATTATTACAATATTATAATTAATATAATGATTTAAAAGAAAAATTATCTTCAGAATATATATTAATAGAATTAATAATTTTTTCTTCGGATTATAATATAAATTTATGATATCTTAATTATTTTTTCAAAAGGTCATAAAATCAAAAAGAAAAATAAAATCAGTATTCTTCGAATAAATGATGATTATAATCAAGAATTAATTTTCACATATTTATAAAATTATTTTTCAAAAAAGTTAGGTAGTTTTTTAATTCTATAAATAGAGTAATTTTTAGGGTGGTTTTTTGGGATTTTGTTGAAATTTTTCAAATTTTTTGTTAACAGTGAAATATGATCATTTATGATATAAGTTAAATACTAGAATTATTCAATCATAGATGATGAATGGGAGATATAAGAACATAATATCAAACCCTCCATTATATAAATATATTTAGTGATAATTTTCAATTTATTCATAGTCTTTAGCAAAAATAATTAACTAATGAATAAAATAATCAAAAAACACCCCCACCTCCTCCACTATAAATACAAGCTATTCAACTTATAAAGCATCTTCATCACATCCAAGACCATTTGAACTCACCAAAAGGACAAAATAAATCACTTAATGTAGGCTCTCAAAGAGAATAATTCAAGAGGTAAAATCCTCTTCCATTTTTAGTTATTTTATTTTTAATTTCTTTTCTTTTCTTTTTCTCTCCAAAACTCCCCTCTTTAAAGTGACATGATAACTCCAAAATAATAAATATAATATAATTTTATTGGTTTAATGTAATATTCATCATCAAACCTGTAATTTTCTCCTATTCAAAAAAATGAAAATACCATTTATAATGTGTCGATTTACCGTCATCGTGGATTATGTGTTTTTATTTTCATTACCACCTTCAATGATGGTCAGAAAACCATTTTTTTTGTAAAATAATAATTTATTAATCATGATATTTGTTATATGATGTTCTTTAACCTATATATAAATGGGATATTAAATAATATGACAAAATTTCATGATGGTCGTAAAAACTACCAAAATAAATTAAATCATTTTCATTAATGTTCAATATAATGAATCATCCTCATATCATAAAAAATGATACAATGTAACAAGTAAAATCATATAATCATATCAATAAAATTTAATTTCACTTCGATTGTTTTTATTCTATTCTATAAAAAATACATCATGAACCAACAATGGAAACCATGAAAAAAATATGCTTGAAATGAGGGAAATAAATTAAATATAATTAATAAACTGGTGGAAAGTTGTTATAATATAGAAATATAAGGTAGTATAAACAATATTATAGTTGTGTAATAAATTAATAAAAATCTTTAAACCATTATACATATGTTTTTAACATGTTTTATGTGGGAATATCCCAATGTAAGGGACTTTTCATTAAAAATATAGTCCTAAATTTTGATTTTTTAAAAAAATCAAAAGGAATGTTGTGATGATGAAAACATTAATTTTTAATGATTACTTTATATTTGTGTAATAAATTAATAAAACTCTTTATTTTTTTTATTGTACCACAAAGAGACTGATATGTTTCATAGAGTTCCTCTCTATATTGTATCTAACTGTTATCATAGGTTCACTTCTATCTTTAAGAAATGCCTTCAAAAGTCATTGGGAATTGAATGAAATTTTAACACTTCTTCTCAACCCAAATCTGATTGGTATGAAGAGTAGACTATTCAGATTTTGGAGGATATTCTGGGATTTTGTTCAATGGATTATCAGGGTAGTTTGTATCAATATATTACATTAGTTGAATTGTATTATAATAATAGTTTTCATTCTTAGATACATCTGGATCCTTTTGAGGAATTATATTTAATTTAGTGTTGAACTCCTTCATTTAGGAATGAATTTTGGGAATGTATGTTGATGCTACCAGGATCAGTATAGGATGTTGTTTAGAAAGTGATGATGATCAGGCAACACATGATGACTTCTCAGTGTATGGAGAAAATGTATACAGATAACAAGAAAAAAGCCTTTTTCATTGAAGGTAGGAGATCAAATTTTCTATAACATATCTCCTTCACAAAGGGTTATGGATTCTGTTATTAAAAGAATACTAAGTACATGGTTTATTAAACCCTTTGAAATATTGTTGAGTATTGGATCAGTTTCCTACCGACTAGATTTTCCTCTGAGTTTATCTCAGTTACATAATGTTTTTTGTGTTTTGAAATTAGGAAAGTATGTTCCAAAATCATTTAATATTTTGAGACCTGATGTAGTTATATTGGAAGATAACATATCTTATGAGGAAAATCATGTTAAGATTCTCGATCGTAAAGAGAATGTATTACGGAATAAGTTAATTCACTAGGTTATGGTTTTGTAGAGAAACCACATGGTTGGAGAAGAAACATGGGAATATGAAAATAAAATGAGGGGAAATTTTCCTAACTTGTTTAATAAGTGAATAAAAATTGCAATGATGAAATATTCATATAGGAGGATAATGTAAAAACCTAGGTACTTGTGAAATAAATTTTTTCATTTTGGAATTAAATAGTAAAACTCATCAAAAATGTATAAGGAAATAATCTTTATTTACTGAAATTAATGAATCTATACTAACATAATAGTATCCTAATCTATGATATTTTTAATTAAATATTTTATTAATATAAGTGAAAATATGATATATTAATATCTTTTAATAATTAATAAAATGTTTTGAAAATGATAAATTTGGTGTTGGTATTCTTGGGAATTATAAATGATTAATTGAAATTTTTTATTTATTATAATTATTTAACAGAAAATATATATTCATAAAGTAGATTCATAAATTAATTTTTTTTCTTATGGTTATAATATAATTTTATGAATCCTTAATTAATTTTTCAAAGGTTTCTAAAATCTATTATAATATTAAAATCATTATATTTTGAATAAGAGATGATTTTACTTCAAAATTATTTTTCTCATATTTATAAAATTATTTTTCCAAAAATGGTGTCCATTTTTTAATTATACACCTCAAAAAATGGTTAGGCTAAATTTTTTGTATTTTTCAAAAAAATTAGAATTTATCTTGAATAGTGAAATATAGTAATTTACTATATAAGCTAAATGCATGAATTTGTGAATCATAGATGATGGATGGGTTATGTAATCCCATAATTGTCAACTATAGTTCATTATTTTAATATATTTATTGATAATTCTCATACTATTTATATTTATGATCTAAAATAATAAACTAATGAATAAAATAATCAAGAAACACCCCCTCCTCTACTATAAATACCACCCCTCACCATATATTCTCTCCAAACCTGAAAGGCTTTAAGCTTGTTTAATTTCTATGAAATTCCATTTATCATGCCTCTTCCACACAGCCATGGCCTGAGGGTGTGAAAGAAATTCCAAAACCAAGATCCTTAAGGAGGTTTTCAAGGATAATAATTCAAGAGGTAAAATTCTCTTTAATTTTCTTTTATTTTCTATTCAGTTTATTTTCTTCCCATTTTATATCTTGACTTCACCTTATTCTAGTTATATAAAAACTATATAATCTTACACATATTGTAATTTTTTTATAATGGAATATCCATCATCAAAACTATCCTCTTCTCCACTAATTGTAAAAAAATAAAAACATTGTCTGTGATGTGTTGATTTACCATCATCATGGAAGATGTGTTTTTATTTTCCTTTACCTCATTCAAGGATGTTCATCCAAACATAATTGTTGTTAAATTATATTTTATTATACATGTCCTATGTTATATAATGTTTTGGATCCAATATATAAACTTTTTATTAAATAATATATAATAAGTTCATGATGGTTGTAAAAACCACCAAAATAAATTAAATCATTTTCATTAATGTTTTATCTAACGAATCATCCTTATATCATAAAAATGATATATAAAATAATTTAAAATAATGGAAAAATAATAATACCATTTCCTTCCACTTCATTGTTTTTTCTTCCTTTCGAAAAAAATACATAATGAACCAACTATGGAAACCACGAAAATAATGCTCCCAAAACGATGAAAATAACAAAATAATATTTACAAATAGGTAGAAATTGTTATAATATTTTCATATAATGTAGTATAAAAATGAGTTTATTTCTTTACTAAATTAATAATACTCTATAAAAAATTATATAGGAGGCTATGACATTTTTTATGTAATACAAACCTGAAAACACGTACACGAGCGAAGAGAGGGATCATGGCGTGGAAATTGGATATGGCTAAGGCCTATGATAGAGTGGAGTGGAACTTTCTCGAATTTGTGATGCTCAAGATGGGTTTCTGTACCAAATGGATTGCCATGATCATGCAATGTGTCTCGTCTGTGTCCTTTTGCATTAATGTCAACGGGGTGCTCACCCGAGGCTTCTCCCCATCCCGTGGGCTTCGCCAGGGAGACCCTCTTTCACCCTTCCTTTTTATTTTAGTGGCTGACGTGTTTTCTAACCTCCTTTCCAGGGCAGCCTCGCTTTCCATAATCCATGGGGCGAAAGCGTGTCGCAAGGGCCCTCCGATTTCCCACCTCTTCTTTGCGGATGACTGCCTTCTTTTTTCTCGAGCTACCCCTAATGAGTGTACTGCTATCTGCCAGGCGATACAACAGTATGAACGGGCTTCAGGACAAATGATCAATCAGAGTAAATCAGAAATTTCTTTCAGCTCTGGAGTTCCCCAGCCGAAAAGAGAAGATCTCTGCTCTTTAGCACGCATTCCTGGGGTCGATAAGCACCAGAAGTATCTTGGGCTCCCGACGGTGGTTGGACGGTCAAAGAAAGAAATCTGTTCAGCTATTGTGGATCGAATTGACAGAAAAATTCAAGGTTGGACCCCTAAAAAAATCTCCAAGGCCGGCAAGGAAATCCTCATCAAGGCGGCACTTCAATCTGTCCCCAGCTATTTGATGTCTATTTTTAAACTCCCTGACGTGGTGCTCTCAAAGATTCAATCCAGTACATCTAACTTTTGGTGGGGACGAAAGGACGGAAAAAATAAAGTCCATTGGATCGCCTGGTCTGCTCTCTGTCAACCAAAATCTGAAGGTGGTATGGGCTTCCGGGACCTTTCTCTTTTTAATGATGCTTTGCTGGCTAAACAAGGTTGGCGTATGATTCATAACCCATCATCCCTATGCACGCGTGTTCTCCGGGCTAAATATTTCCCACATAAGGATTTTTTGGACTCCCATCTTGGCTATCGACCCAGTTTTCTCTGGAGAAGCATTTGGGGCGGTCGTAATCTACTGAGGAAAGGCCTTGGCTGGAGGATTGGGAATGGTTCTACGGTCAAGATTTGGACCGATCCTTGGCTTGTTGATCTGACAGGCACGAAGGCGTCATCCCCTGTTTATCCAGGATCCGAACATGCCACAGTCTGTTGTCTTTTTGATGATCAAGGGGTGGGTTGGTGTCTGGAAAAACTCTTCTCCTGGTTTAATGAGAGGGATAGGAGAATTATTCTGAGTATTCCCTGTGTGTCAGACGCAGGGCCAGATCATCTCTACTGGACAAACGACAGCTCAGGTGAGTATACAGTGAAAGCTGGCTACCGGCGAGCTCTTTCTGCTCAGATTTCAGAAGGAGATGCGAGGCCCTGGACATCAATTTGGAAGCTTAATGTTCCCCCTAAGGTTCGCTTTTTCTGGTGGCAGGTGTGCACTGGTATCCTCCCAACTAAGAGCCTCCTTGTCTACAGACACTTCTCAAACGACAACTCTTGCCCTTTCTGTCCTTCTGTAACTGAATCCCCTTTCCATGCTCTTGTTCAATGTCCCGGGGCTCAGGAGGTTTGGAATGGCTGGGGATCAACTATTGAGCTGTTCCCGGACACCGCCTTAGATCTTACATCTCTCCTGATGCGATGGTGCTCCTCCTTTTCGCCGGCTAAAGCAGGCGCCCTGTGCATTTTGGCTTGGATTATCTGGAATAGGCGGAACGAGGCCATATTCAATCATTTCCGGAGGCCCCCCAGATTTTGGATTGACCGGGCATTGTCATGGATTGCGGTATGGCAGAACCACCCTGAACAACAAAGACTTTCCACCCACCCTCCTCTTCCCCAACATTGGTTCCCCCCACCGGAAGGGACTTTTAAGATCAATGTGGATGCCTCTCTCCCTAAGGATGGCCCAATTGGACTTGGTTTACTGGCCCGAGACAACCTGGGAAATCTTATCGCTGCCAAATACGAAGCACGTTATGCACTTTGGGAGCCCTCAGTCGCGGAGGCCGCCGCCATCCTAGCTGGTTTAAACATCGCAAAAGATTGCGGTTGGGATTCCATTCACATCGAATCCGACTGTCTCACTGTAATCAATGCCATCAATCTCACTGAAGGCGGGCTTCAACCTTTCGGTCCCATTATCCGGTGTATTCACTCGCGGAGACAAGGCTTCAATTCCTGCAATTTCTCATTTATTAGAAGGGAAGCGAACGAAGCCGCTCACAAGATGGCAGGCATTGGTCCTCCCTACGAGGATATGCTTTGGTTCAATCATTTTCCATCGTGGTTATGCTCCTGTATTTCTGCTGATCTCCATCATTAATGGATCCGTCTTATTTTGTCAAAAAAAAATATATGTATTTGTGAAAATGATTTCATATGTTTATATGCATTGATGGACTAATGGTTTCTTTACTTATTTTTATGAACCTTGATAATCATTTAATGCTCATCCATATTTTTAAAATTCTTTTTAAGAGATTACATATTGGTAAAATAGAAGAATATTTAAAAATTAATGTTTTGAAGAATTCAAATTTTTTTTAAAAAACTATTGTATTAGGTAATAAATTGATACTATTTTAATATTATCCACTTTAAAGGCATATGGGTTGATATAAATGAAGTATTTATTAATTCTCTAAAAATATACACTGAAATGATATTTGGGAATGTAATAAGGTTAATTATAAAATAATTTACTACATTATGTAATGTTTATGGAAAATTCCTTCTATAATATATATATATATATGGTATTTATATCATGGTTATCATTTTGGAGATGATTAAATCACGATCTATATAAGAGGACAAATGATAAAAAGTCCAAATATGAATGAAAAAAATATTACCTGAAACATAACATTAACACGGAATCTCTAATAAGTTGGTAATATAAATTCATAAGTAAATAATATATTTATGAATATGGTTCTATAGTAGGTTTGTAATTAAATTATATTTGTTATAAATTCTGTTTGAACATATATAAAGGAAGACATGACATGGTGTAAGGGATTTTGATATCACTTTTATTTCAGATGGACACATGCTTTATAAACTACTTTATTCATTATTGTGGTGTATATACATCCCATAAATGAATTTTAAGAGTCTTATCCTGGTTACTTTATTATTCTAATATCAATATAATTTTATTTCTTTAATGGGGGAATATTCCCCTACTAGTGATAATGTTGTAATGGTTAATTTCAAAATCTCATTATAATCCAGGATTGTTTATATATATGTATTTACAAGGGAGTATTGGTCTTCCATGTCCATGTTTATTGAATTTTTTTTACAAAATATATTTATATTGTGGTAAAATTATTTAAATTCATTTACACCCATGTGTGAATTCTTACTAAACAGTTTGAAAAGAATCTTTTCTTTTTTTCCTAATGAGGTACATGGTGACTTTTCCTAAATAAGTTTAAGTGGGCGGTTTTTTTAACGTAAATGGGATGAATGTATGTTTCATCTTTCATAATGTATTATTGTATTTAATATTACTATATAAGCTTGCATGTTTATTTTTTAAAGAAAATTTTTACATTTAAAATTTCATGAAAATTTAATAGAAGAAGTCATTTTCAAAGAAGAAAGGCTATTTTCCTTAAGAATTATTTTCATGTGATCTCTCTAAATTATTTTACATATACAATTAAATTATTCGATGTTTCTTATGTTTTAATGGGATTATTTTTCAAGGATATTATCACTATTATTCATATGGTTGCTTTATTTTATGATGGAATAGTATTTATTAAATATATTTCTTTTATATATGTTATGTGATGATTGAATGATGTTTATGAAACCCCTTTAATTCCATCGGTTATGATATAATTAATGACTTATTTTCTTGTAACACACATATTTATGGTTTTCATTTGGTAAGTGGTGGGACCTATATCTCCCTTCAATGTATTAAGTAGTGATAAATGATATATGAGATCAAAGGGCACATGGTAGGTCATCCTAAGCCTACTAGAATGTGTACACAAGAGGTCATCCTATGCTCGAAAAAAAGGGTACATGGGAGGTCATCATAATCCCATGATAAAAGGGTACACAGGAGGTTATCCTAATCCCGTAACAAAATGGTACACAAGATATCATTCTAAGCCTATGACAGGAGGGTTCATGGTAGGTCATCCTAAGACCAAAACAAGAAGATATAAGTGATTCCATCCCAATACTGATTTAGATATTCTGATGATTAACCAAATACTAACATGTTTTGAATATATTTATGGGTATCATTGTCCTAAGATATTCTAATCTTATGTGTATTCTACAATTTCCATGTCTTATTCCGTTGATATAATCTCATGGATCAAGTTATTTTATTCTCTTATGATTCACGTCTTATTATCTACGAATATTTATGCCATGAATCATGTATATGATCTTTTAAATGAAGGGAATGATATTCAAATGTTATGTACTTGTTTTCATACCCCTATGATCATGTTGTTCTTACGTATCTTCCATGTTTACCCATACTCAGCGTCTCAAATCACCCTTTCCTATGATTCCATTGCTCGGGTTTTAAAATATGGTTCTAAGTAGGAGTAAAAAATGGGATGATATTTATGGGAGATTTTTAAGGTCATTAACCAAATTAGAGGAATTTATTCCTTGATTTAAAAGGCACTAAAATAAAATAGTCTCCGAGCATGTCTTTTTTGCAATTTAATGAATAATTATATAAAAATATACATTGTCCATGTTTGTAAGGAATGGTTCATTATAAAAAGTCACAATACCATATTCTTAAAATGACTCAATTCCATAGACACATGTCTAAGAGAAACCCCACCTCAGGAAGCACTGACCTCTGGCACAAAAGTATGACATTTTAAAATAGATGACATTTGTCACGACCAAGATCTAAATCCTTGATGTTCTTTGTCATTTAAAATAACTGAAAGTGTATCTTGTTAAATCCCACCAAGTTCCACCAGAATTCGAGCCATATGTCACTAAAGGTGAGGTATATAAAATAGAGACCATGCCAGCATAATTTCATGTTGATATCTCATTCAGAGACAATGATTAGAAAGAAGCCATCTAGGGACACATCAGACTCCTATATGTCTCATGTAGACTCTATAATGTTGACATCTAAATGGATCTGATTTACAATTTTTCTAGGAAGAATCACATCCTAGATTGAACTCTTGGATATTTGGGATGTAGAGAAGAGGATTTTTCTCCCACAAAGATGAAAATTCGATGTAATTATAAGTTTCAGAAAAGACCTCTCAGAATTACCAAACTCAAAGCTTAAGTTTTGGATCTTACATCTAATATTGAGTCTATTGTTATCCATAAAGACATTACATAAAATTTCTATATTGGAAGGCCCGAGTTCCATAGTCACATAGAGATTCTTTCATGACTCCATCAATGTCTGAAATACCCCATCAATGGAATGGTTGACATATTTCACAGTGACAGAACCCCCTATGAGACTTTTTAAGCCACATATGTTGAAGAAGGTTTTTAAAAAACGAGTTAAACAACAAATGGTGGATTATAATATAAATGATACAACCCCCAATGTCTTGGGGACCACCAATGTAGATACCTATATTATATTTGAGAGATATATATGCTCCCCATAAATCTAATTATGATGATATACCTTGTCCGAGAGGCCCAAGATCATCATGTCCCGAATGATAGTGTAAACGACAATCATCTACAGAATCTCTATACATTTTCATAGGAAGTAGGGGATTGTAATGTATCATCTCTTGGCCTATCTCATCTTGATAGAGATAGAGACTCCCCCAGATTTTCACCTTTGTGTGGTAATGCTTCAACAAACATATGGTTTGAAAAATAATAGTATGACCACAGAAATTACCCACCTACATTCAAGGAAAGTTTCTCCATCACCATCAATGTGATTAGGCAGGTAAATCATATAGTAGAGTAAGAATCACATCCTATACTGATTAGTTCCACCATACCCATTGAATAGAAATATATTTACATTTAATTTCTAAAGAAACACATATATGTGTTCACTTGGAACAATACAGGAATTCCTAAACTAGATACAGACATGGATGGATAGCATCTAGGCCTACCAAATGAGAATCAGGGCTTCAAACATGTATCCAATTTTATAAAACACTATAATGAAACTAATTTAGTCTATAATGTCAAAAAATGATCATATATGACTTTTTACAAGAACTGAAATACACAAGATGGCTTTCCAACATCGCCTTGATCAAATAAATGAATAGACATTTTAGGGGTGCATCGATTTCAGATACATGAATCAGCACTTCACAAATGTGGATGTACCATTTTGGATCATAGGTCTCTTTTCCATTTCCTTTATGGATGGTTATTTGGGGTAAAATCAAATAATGATGTCCCTAGAAGATGGAGAACTCGTAGCCATTAGAGTTAATTTGGGGATCTTTTACTATCATGTTATTTCCATTGGATTAATTAATACTGGATCTACATATCAACACACCATGAATCATATCATTAATCCATTCTTGGGGGGAATAACTGAATTCTATTTTTATGAACTAGTCATCAAGTCTTGATAGTAATGTGATCCCTTATTGAATTTTCAAATGTTCTTTGACAAGCTATGACTGCACTGTGTGAAGATGAATCCTCTTAAATTGTCTATCTGGGAGTCAGTAGGTAATCTCATTTTCCTTGGGGTATTCTATCATATTATTTAGGTCAACCCATCAAATACTAGTTCTATTTAAGTAATGTCACCCCCCAAAAATCTCAAAAAGCTATGTGGGTTGCATGGGAACATTAACTACATTCTGCATTTCATAGTCAACATGACCAAAAAATATCTACGCTTCACTAGGGTAATGAAGAAGGGATTAAACTACCCATGGGATGAGGAAATAAAATAATCCACTGAATGTCTCAAGAAATATATAATGAAACCACTGGTATTGATTCCTCAATTACAAGGTAAGAAGCTCATCTAGTCTGTGCCCCCAGGGAACAGTTAATGGGTGCCCTCCTCATATAGAAAAATGATGTAGTATGTGAGAAAAATAACTATTACATTAGTTGAACAATGGTAGGTATTGAGACCAGATAATCAGATTTCTAGAAGAAATTCATTCCACTCATCTTCGTAGTTAAAAATTTGAGTCATTACCAGCAGCATCACGAAGTCCATATTGTCTCCCATATTGATCTAATCAGGTACATCCTTGTCCACCCCCTGCTAACTAGGCATCTGTCCCAATATATTGTCATTATGAAATAATATTACATTCATTTGGTGTCACAATAGGTGGTTAAAGTGAAATCCCTAGATCATTTCTTTGTGGAAATCCCACATTGTAGAATACCCTGGTGAACACTGAGTTCCCGGTTAATGGGGTCTTTTATGCCCATGTCACTCCCCAAACATGGGCGTGTCTTTTGATGGAGTCTCCTGAAGTCTTGTCAGAAAAAGTATGGAAAACCCAAAGCATAATTGGGTTGCCTTATTGATTTTAGTTGTCTCTACCAACAAATATATTCTTCCCTACTCATTCTCACTTTCTAAGGGCAATATGAATAATGAGGCTGAATACCAAGCCCTTATCACTGGAATGGAACTAGTTATAAAATTGTAGATTTCTTAGCTAAATATTAAACGTGATTAAGAACTAGTGATAAATCATATAAGTAGAGAATATAACGTCAAAAAGAAATAATTAGACCCTCTTACTAGATATATAAGAGGACTAATGATAGAGTTACCTTTTAATCCCACATTACATCACGTTCCCTAGTCATAGAATCCTAATGCTAACACATTGGATAATTAAACCACAATCATGTATGACCCTAATCAAGAGGAAGTAATCTTTTATATCCCACCCAGAAGAATGGTCTCATCGATCATCATCTGCGATATGGATGCAATCTATGTGTTCAACACCTCCCAAGAGCATGATAAATTGAAATCCACCCTTGGATGGATGTAGCACACAATTGATCAGATTGAAAAAAAGTTCTCTTGATAGACCAAGTCAGAAGGGAATGGATTTGGAGTCATGATGTAAACAATACACTACTAGTAATTCCAAATGAGAAGAAGTCCCTCTATAAGTGTGGGTATGAAGGAATCATCCTCAGATGCATAGTATAAAGAGATGTTCACACCTCCATGGAATAATTCCATATGGGCTCTTGTGATGCTTATCATCCTGGGATAAGACTCCCCCACCAAATCCAGATGTTGGATTATTTTGAGAAAACCATGATACAAGACATTGTGGAAGTCACCATAAAATTTCAACTATTTTAGATCCATGAAAACTTAATCCATCAACCCATGGAATTGTTATATATTTCTTAACATTCTAGTATGTTTTCTATTTAGGGGATGGATGTTGGTGGGGCATATCCCCTAGATATAACTAAGCATTTCATGTACATCCTTACTACTAATGACTTATTTTATAGATGGGATGTCGAAAATACCCTCAAAAAAGTCAGTGTGAAGAATATCATCAACTTAATAAAGTCTCATATCATTAACAGGTTAGGATTCACTCACATGATATTTAAGTATAATTACACTAACTTATCTTCTACAGAATTGAGGAAATTGATCCACGGGTACAATATCATGTTCAATAACTCATTTTTCTATCAATTAGTGAAAAATGGATATATAGAGTCCTTTAATAAGACATTGTAAAATATACACCAGAATTTGGTAAATGAGGGATAAGAAGTCTTGGCTGGAAAAGCTCGTCCATTTTTTATAGGCCTACTATACCACCACACGTACTTCTACACATCCAATTCCATTATCATAGGTTTATGGGACTAAGGTAGTGTTATACATATAAGTCCAGGTATCTTCACTCCAAATATCTATTTGTGGAAAACTCTCATATGTCGATCCGTCACAAAAGTGGCAAGATAAATTGGATCTGCTCGATGAGGATAGTTTGCGTACATTACATAACCCTAAAATCCATAAGAATTTGGTCTCATAAGAATTTATTAAGAAGGTTCTCTTCATTAATTATCCATGGATAACTAGTTTTGGATCATGGGACCCCAATGATACCAGGAAAGAAGCCTCTAAAGATGGAACCCAAATATGAAGGGTGTTATATCATACATTAGGTCTATCAAAACAAATCATAATCACTAGATACAATAGATATGGATTTTTTCACACCCCTCCCCCACCATCAATGAGAGGTATCTCAATGTATAATTTTCATAGATATCATCAATTTCACCTCATCATGGTTTCATGATGTCAATTTATACAATATCATCATAGTTTCATGACTTTAAACTGTACATGATAATCATGGTTTCATGATGTCCAACTGCACAATCTCATCGTAGTTTCATGACCTTACAATATACAATATCATCCTTATTGCAAGATGTTGAGCTAATAAAACTCATCTGGGTTGCATGTAATTAAAATGGAAAATATTTTTGCTTGTTTCATGATGGTAAATCCGAAATGATCATTATAGTCACATGTTATTAAACTAAACAAGATCATCTTGGATTAATGATGTCAAACTACACAATATCATACGGGTGGCATGATGTTAAACTACATAAGCTCATCCGAGTTTCATGACATTAAACTATATAATCTATTCCTAGTTTCATGATGTTAAACTAAAAAATATCCTCATTTTCTCATGCTGTTAAAATGTACATGCTCATCCTGGTTTCATGCCATTAAACAACCCAATATATTCCTAGTTCCATGATGTTAAACAATACAAGATTCTCTCGATTGCGTAAAGGTGAATTGCATAATCTCATCCTTGTTGAATTATGTTAAACTGTACAAGTATCATACTAGTAACCTAACATTAAACTATACAAGAACACCATGGTTTCATGATGTTAAACTATAAAATATCATCATTTTTGAAAGATGTTAAACTATACATGCTTTTTCTATATCAATGATCTATAACTTCACAAGATCACCATACTATCTTGTGTCAATCTCAACAAGGTTTCCTAGTTTAATGGTGTTAAAATGAAAAATCTCATCCTAGCTGTAAGAAGTTAAACTGCACAAGATCATCCTTGTTATATGAAATTAAACTACCCAATCTCATCCTAGTTTCCTGATGTTAAAATGGAAAATCTCACCCTAGAAATATGATGTTAAACTTCACATACTAATCAATTTTTGCTGACATTAATATTTACAATGTCATCACAGTTACATGACATTAAACTATAAATGACCATCCTAGGTTTATGACATTAAACTGTACAAGCTCATCCTAGTAGCATGATGGTAAACTACACAAGATCATCTTAGAAGAAATATTTTAAAATTCATAGCATCCCAAGTCCATTTAGAATGTCTATAAATTACATAGAATATCATTTCCTAACCACATGACATTAAACTATATAGATCATATCCTTACCATATGACGTTAAATTGCATGGAATATGTCATTGCCACATAATGTCAAAATTTATAGGAATCACCCTCTCATTAATGACTCACTACACTTGAGCTAGATCTGTGTGAACGAAGGATTAAATTCCCCCATCCCCATGTGGGAGTTTTCTCCATATAAATAATCTCTTAAACCAATAACTTCTTGTGTATTGATTCATGAAATCATAGGATGCGTAATGACATCTGGACCACAAGTCTTTGTCCCATATGTAGCATTTCTTTTCATTCCCATAAATTGATTCAAAACCTTATAGTATGATGTTAAAATAAATGGAATAGAACCTCACCCCATGACTACAAATTCATGGATACATAGTGTTACTTGACTTTCAAATCAAGTATTCCTCATCCTTAACACATGATATTAAACTGCACAGCTGCAATCCTTTCAGCAAGACATAAAACTACATGAGTTTCTAAAACTATATATTGATTTATTCTCATTTAAATGATATACAAAGGGATTCCTTAATCCTATATCTTGGACCAACCACCACATGATAAAAAATAACCATGTCATAACCTTCATCGATTTTCATGGTGAAAGGAACTATATCCATCCATTGCTTTTCACACAGAGAATAGTTAATGTGAGCATAGTTGTATCAATAATTCATCCCTATAAACACAAGTTATAACATCTCACGATGGGATACTCATGCTCATGAATTCAATTCCATAAATGGTATACCATAATTCATCACTTCCTAACATTAAACTGCATGTTTTATTCCCCTTGTATGACATAACGTTGCACATTACTATGGACCTTGCTCGAGAGGACCACTATTGTTGGTGATTGGTCTCCTAACACACCTCAAATCAAGAACTGTGTGTTGATTTGTTTCTAAAATAACAAGATATATAGTGAATCTTTAATCTTCATACCTAGGTCTATTCACAAAAAATAAACATAAAAGTTCCTCCATGTATGCATATATGTCAGACTTGCACATGAAGATTCTGTTTTAAGAACCATGTGTGGATTGATTCCAACAGATTAGGGATATGTAGTGATGCCCATATTTTAATCCTTATGTCCAAAATTATACAGTTTTCCATTTTTGGATGCTTGCATCCATTCCACATGATGTTAAAATGCATGGTTCCTCAAAATATATGTGTGGATTTATTCCTATCATCAGAATATTCTTAGTGACACATGAATCACCAATCCTAGGCCTAGATACAACATTCAGGTTATAAAAATTCTCACCTATATGTATGGTAAATACCTACATAGATAGTCTCCCATTCAAAAAATACATGTTTCTTTATTCTTATAATCATATTATATGTAATGAAGCTTGGATCTAAAATCATGGGCCTGCCAAAAAACTGATAAAACAGATTTACCCCAACTGTATAGGTGTTGAACCATACAATACCATTTTTCCCAAGTATAATTTAGATATAATAATGGCCTATTTACTCATATAATATATATTTCCCAATATTTAATATTTGTTCCCACATCCTTACTTCATGACATTAAACTATAAGGAAACAAATATGTCATTACCCCATAATGTTAAACTCTAAGGAAAATGTCTTTATCACATGATGTTAAAATTCCTAAAAGCAAGTGCATCCCAGTAACATAGTATTTAACCTTACAAACCATTATCCATTATCATCCTTTATCAATGTACCACAAGTTCCTTACACTGATCTTCTAGAGTACGAGGTGCTTCCACCATCTTTTAGTCACCACATTAAATCAATCACACTATATGTCTCAAGCACCTCAGGTTTCCAGAAACCCATCATAGACCATATAAAAAAATACCGAGCTTCATGTAACCATTTCATTGACAATGCATGTATGCATATGGATTCTACATATACCCCCATAATGATCAACCAAATGCACACTCTACAAAAATAAATTTATGATAATTGTAATAACTGATGTCACCATGGAAAAACTCAGAACTTCAGTGTGTTTTTTCCAATTACTTGTATTATTGTCTCATATCATTACTCATGACCTCAGAACATTCATCCAGTATTTAAAATATTTTCATCACTTAATTAGAAGTATGTTGGGTTATTCTTCACCCTGGTATACTAATTAGGCTCTTGTGTATCATCCCCCATGTTATTTCCATGTGTATTGTAACCTTAAACTACCTACACTCTATTCAAATTTTTAAAACCTTAACATCTAGCATATAATGGTTTAACATCAAGATGTTAAACTACTAATGAATCAGAAACAAAAACATTTCATGTTAAAAACCAGAAGAGGGTTTCCTAAGTAAAACTCAATTCTTCACATTCTAAACTATTCATTTGGATAAATTAAGAAAAATTAGGGTTAAAAAAACAAGGAAAAATTCTCATAGGGCCTACTCTCTATAACAATTAAAAAGGTAAACTATGATTTCTGGACCCCCTAGTTCAGGAAAAAGTTTGAGTAATGATTTTTCACATCTCCTAACCATGAGAATATGTTTTATAGGAGGTGACACTACTTTTTGGGTGTTTAAAACCTTCTTGGATATTACCCATTCAGGTAAGAACCCAAATCTTCTTTTCTAGTATGAATCTTGGTTTCTCGTGTTTTTGAGAAAAAAAAGAGTTTCTAGAAATTTTAGATGTACACGCCATGTACTTATAAGTAAATTCCATGTACCTGGTTACCACTAGTGACCATGTACTAGTCATGTAATGGTCATGTACATGGTCGTGTGGGGTGACATGGAGGTCACTTGAAGAGGATGTCGATTGAGGCAAGTATGCACCATCTACTTTTAAAATACACACTGTGTAATTTCTTTTTTTCTTTAAATGGACCGAGGTCACATATAATCGATAGAACCCCCTTCCTCTGTACATATCTCATTCAACAGAATTTATTGCTAGTGATTCTTCTTTGAGACCTTGACCTGTTGTCCATTCTCCAAATCGAACTCTATTGGTTTCTTTGGAATCGCATCAGTAAGTTCTTCCTTCTTCTTGAACTTCATCTCTTGATTTCTATTCTTTCAAGATTTATCCTCGATTGAATGTTTTTACTGTTTTTGAATATATACATTGTTCTATGGTGATTTAAGGCTTGAGGATCATGTATATCATCCGTAAAATTCTGATTTATGTGTTTTGTGCCTTTCCATAGTTATTTTTTGAGTTATATCTACAAAAGTGCCCAATACCCTTGATCGGGGTATTGATTGTTCATGGTTTTAGCCCTATTATTTATTGTTATAACTAGTGTGCTAAAGTATAAGATTTATGATTTTGAATAGGGTTATCTTAACCATGATATATATATTTTGACCATGCTTGTTGTTATTGGCCATTTGGTCTAGCTTCTCCTGTTAGGCTACTTTGTTTTCCTTGCCTAGTATTGTTAGGAAGGAGTGATTTTATTTGACGTGTTGTTATATGCTATATACTGTTTAGATAATTATTTTTTGAGGTTTAATTTGGCAGACATATATTTTTGTGCACGATTGACTTTCACAGGGGTGTGAGAACCTGGTGTAGTAGACCATAGAGAGAACAGATGTTGAGGGATTCTCTAGAGAGTCTGTTTACTTTTACATTGCGAGACCATAGGGGGGATAGATGTAAGTTCTCCCCTCAAAGTATCTATTGTTCTACTTTGTGATACCACAGAGAGAATTAGATGTTTAGTGCTTCCTCAGAGTGACTATACTTACCGATACAAGACTACATGGGGAATTGACAGAGAGTGCTTCCTCAGAGAGTATTTACTAAAGCTGAACTAGAGGGTCTAGACTATGAGTACTTCCTAGAGGGTTTCTTGTGTTTGTTTTGGTTAAACCAGAGGGGTTAGGCTGTGAGTACTTCTCATAGGGTTACCTGTTTCTGATTATCTGCTTACATTTTATATGAAATTTAATGCATTTGAAACTATAGGATTGTTTACTTTTGAGTACATCCTTTTTTACTGCTTCTTTGTGCTTATTGTCGACCATACATATTCACTGACTGTTAAGAACAGATCTTTGGGTGGTTTCCTACTGGGATTAGTCTCACACCCTATTTTGGTATTTCTTTTGGGCCCAAACATATTATATTTCTGTAGGTATAGATAAGGTAAAGTTCCCTTCTACTTCATGTATTTGACTGCTTTGGAGAAGGAGAGCATGAGACCAAGTTGAGGCTTGTGATGTAGTGGAGCTATTTACATAATTTTCTTTTTTACTTTTTTTATTACTGTATTTCAGAATTGTGTCTTGTTTGTCTGATTTCCTAGACATATGTAACATGAATCATTTATATATGTGCTCGCGTTGTTTTGTACATTCTATCTTCTGTTTTTTACTTATTGTGTGTTATTACTGATTCTGTTATTTTTATCTATTTATTTAGGCTACATTACATTGCCAATGAAGTTATTGTTTTCCCACTATCACAATCAAGGACCTTACTTCTAGTTATAAGCCTCTGGAGTTTGTGTAAATGCGCTTGAGGCCATGTGACCAACCGGGTATAGGGAAGCTCTGGGTGGCTCCCAGAACCAGGACTTTACAAAGTGGTATCGAAGGAATTATTTTCTTCATGACATACTATTTGGAGAATATATCTAGGAATAAGAAAGAATAGGTACTTGGTTATAATTTTTTCTCATGAGTAGCTAACCCGTGTAGAGGGAAAGGCCAATTTATCTCATATATTGTGATGTTTATGGTTTTTCAATTATTACAGTTGATTTGATTTCACCATTGGGTGATTCACATGATTTGTGTTGTTATTATTGATGTTACTAAGGTTTTATTTCTATTGAAACCCGATGAGATGAGGGTATACCCTCTCATACATCATATAGGCACTTTCTATAAATCACATGTCATGGATTCTTTCCATTCCATTTAGGGTTCATTAGAAATTGCATGTTGTTGTGATAGATATTGTGTTAGATATGCATGTCGTTGTGATACATGCATTGATAGAACATCTCATTTTTATAGGGTGCTGGATGGTGTAAGGTTCCTTTGAATAAACACCAAGCTTGGGTTTTTGAGGTGTTATGGGCCCTCATGTTTCTGAATTTGGTGGAAAATTGCATTTTTATTCCTTGTATATGACATGTATAAGATGTCGAGCTTTGATTCACAGGGAGTATGGGCCCTCATGGATTGAAATTTGGCCCTTTAATGTAGTTTCTATGTTTTTCTAGGCTTCCAACGTATTTTCTGAGGCTTAATATCCAAAAAAAACCCAGAATACATGGTGTGTGATGATGGGTATGTGTCATGTGTCCTTCTATTTTGGAAGGAACTGTTTTTTATTAAGTACATGATGTGAACTTATGTACACGTCATGTAGTCTCTAACTGTGTCACTGGATGTGTGGGAGGTGACATAGGGTTGGGTAATATTTGGTGGAATATACCTTGTACCGGATGTACATGTCATGTTGTAGGGACCATTTGTCCGGCCATGTGACTAACAAAACAGGTGGATGATGGGTAGCTAGTAAATGTCGTGTCTTTTGAGAACACACTGTCTAGAGTCAGCTGTGTAACTAGTCATGTGACTTACAAGACGGGTTAGTGAAGTTCGTCTAGTACAAGTTGTGTCTGGCACTAAAATGTCTTGTAATCTTGTTCTAAGGGAACTTTGTAGGTTATTCGTGTAGAATAACTTAGGCAGGGAAGAGGATTCAATTACACGCCATTTGTTTGGACAACACGCCGTGTGTATGAAATGTTACATGACTAGTTTTGGAAAAAGTACACGCCCATGTGAAGGATTATGGGAACACGCCATTTAGGGGACATACACGCCATGTATCAATGTTTTGAAAAACATTATTTCTTTCCTTCTCATATTCCATTATTTCACTTTGAAATTTTAGTCCTTGCTAATCATGATCTAATTTGTGTCCAAGACCTTAAAGATTCATGCCACTGAGACGTCCTATAGTTTTACACCAGTTATAGGGTAGTTACTAGACACCAGACATGGAAGATCAAGGACATCCAGCAGATACTCCAGTAGTTCTAGTCTTGTCACTAGCCTTCATTCCAGATACATGTATTGATGCACAGTTATGAGAGGGCTTTATGATGTTCATACAGACCTTCCAAGAAGCACTGTTTTCTATCCCGTCTAGGGCAGAGTTGATGCTGATTTTTCCACAACAACATCCTCCCACCTTCTCATGGGATGGTGGACTTAGGGTTATAGAATCATAGTTAGAGGCCATGCTATCTATCTTCAACCATCTCGAGATGCCTCCAGAGAGGAGGGTGAATCTTGATACTTATATTCTTTGGGATTCTTCCAAGAGATGGGAGGATGTGATCTCATAGGCAGGATTCCAGCAGGTTATGGATTGGGATGACTTCTAACATTCCCTCTATGACTAATTCTATTCCAAGACATTGAGGGCTGACAGAGCCTGAGAGTTCATGATTCGGGAGTAGGGTGCTCTTTCATTTAGGGAGTGTTCTCCTCGCTTCACATAGCAGCATCCCTTCACACCCATTCTAGGAGGTGACTGTTTATATATTACGAGGAAGTTTGAGGATGGTATTAGGCATGACATGTTATCTCATGTGAAAATCTTGAGGTTTAATTCCATCACCTCTATAGTCAACAATGAGCTGATCACATAGCGAAATTTGAGGGATTTTGGGGTTGTTATTTCGGTAGGCTCGACCTCCAGAGTTGGTATCCCTCCTACTGATAGAAGGAAGCATCGTCGGGAGTCTATGCGTGAAGATCCAAGGAGATGAGAGGCATATTCTAGTAGTTAAGTGATGTGCTACTAGTGTCGGAAGAGAGGGAATACGAGGCCACGTTGCCTGAGAGACCAAGTGGAATTCAAATCCTATGGAAATATGGGGCATCTGCATCGGTTCTATCAGTTTTTCTCACCAGTAGCTGGTGATAGGGGTTCTTCTATGACTACTAATTCAAGATCAGCACCACCAATTTTTTATCTGTCCAGGATCTAGAGTTCTTCTAATTGTTCAGGCTGAGGTGGAGGTCGCTGCCATGGTAGCTAGTCAGCAGGTTTTCACCGATAGTAGGGTGGATCAACTTAGGGTGTTCAGGTAGGGTCACAGGGCCATGGTGCAGGTCATACATTTGTGGTCGAGCAGACCCAGTAGGAGCATTATCACAGACCCTCTATAGTTCTAGATATGATCCTAGTTTCCATAGTATTACTTTCTGCTCTTTTCGACATAGGGGATTCCCATAGCTTTATATATATTGTTGTTGTAGATATCCTTGGGCTCTTTATCTTTTCTTATATTGATATCTTCATGTAAGACACTCGGTTGGGGACAAGAATGAAAAGTGTACGTCACTGCAAGGAGTTCCTTCTTGAGGATTCTGGGTGTCACTTCTTAGGGGACCACTATATCTTAGAGATGACAGGCTATGATGTCATTCATATAATGTACTGGTTGGTTCCCTTCTAGGATTTTTTGACTGCTATCATCGTAGGGTGAGTTTTATGTCACCAGATGGCAGATCGTTCATTCATATGTGATAATGGGATGTCTAGGAGAGCAGAGTGGGATGCGAGCATCATGGGTTAGGAGGAGAGCCCAGATTGCTAGTCTAAATCTTGATGACCAAGTGACTTCACAGATAGACTTTCTTCCAGTAGTGGATCATTTCAGGTATGTCTTTCCAGAGGACATTTTATGTTTTCCTCTAAAGCGATAGGTAGACTTTTCGATTGATCTTGTTCTAGGAGCAGTTCTGGTGTCCATTTCTCCTTATAGGATGGCTACACCAGAGTTACAGAAACTCAAGAAGTAGTTGGGGGAGTTTCAGGTAAAGGGTTTCATCCAACCTAGTACTTCTCTTTGGGGTTCGCCTATCCTATTTGCGAAGAAGGTGGATGGTACCCTCAGACCTTGTGTTGATTATTGGAAGGTGAACTAGTTAACGATCACGAACCAATATCCTTTGCTGAGGATTGATGATTTCTTTGATCAGCTTCGAGTAGATTGGGTGTTCTCGATGATTTACTTGAGATCTGGTTACCATCAGTTGCACATTAGACCATCTAATATACCTATTATAGCCTTCCAGAGCAGGTATGGTCTATACGCATATGTAGTGATATCGTTCGGTCTCATGAACGTGCCTATAGTATTCATGGCACTGAGGAACCGAGTGTTTAATCCATACTTTGATTCTTTCATGGTAGTCTTCATGGACGATATCTCGGTGTACTCTCACACTCTACATGAACATGCCACACATCTTGAGATCATTTTGAGTACACTAAGAGAGAATCAACTATATGATAATCTCTCAAAATTCCACTTTTGTATAGACCAAATCAACTTCTTAGGTCATGTTATCTCAAAGACAAGAGTATCAGTTGACCCTGAGAATGTGAGGGAAGTTGTTTCCTAGGGGAATCCAAAGGACGTATATAAGGTATAGAGATTTCATAAGCTGTCTGGTTACTACAAAAAATTTATATTGGACATTTCACGCTTAAGAGTGTCATTGACGGGCTTGACTAAGAAGGGTGTGAAGTACTTGTGGTCAAATTATTGTGAGTTTTCCTTTTATGAGCTGAAAAATAAGTTTACTTCAGCCTCAATAGTAGTTCTTATAGAGTTGGGAAAGAGTTATATAGTTTACTATGATGCATCAGGTATCGGGCTGGGAGTAGTGCTTATGCAGGGGGAAGAGTCATTGTTTATGGGACTCGGTAGTTGACGCCACATGAGTGGAATTATCAGATGCATGATATTGAGTTGGCTTCAGTTGTTCATGCATTATGCTATTGGATACATTATCTTCTGGGAGATCATTTTGTGGTTTTTACTGACCATAAAAGTCTCATGTATCTCTTCACTTGACGCGATATTAATCTATGATAGTGATGGTGGGTTGAGTACCATCAGTCCTTCGACTTTGAGCTTGCTTACACGCTAGGGAAAGGCAACACTAGGGATGATGTGATAAGTAGGAGGATGCAGATACATGAAGTTCAAGAGGCCATTAGTGAGTGGATTCTTATGGATCTAATATCTTATATTCATTTTTGTGGTGCACAACATACAGGGAAGAGGATTCTTTCTTATGTAGCTGTTACCTCTACTCTTCTTGATCGAGTGCGAATGAGGCAGCTATCAGATTTTAAAGGTCTAGTCCAATGGGAGAGTGTATCAAGATAGGACCCTCTTCTGATATGGACCATATGAGAGGATGAAATTATGAGTTTTAATGGGTGCATATGGGTTTCAGTAGACAAACGTGAGGAGCTGATGCGGGTCTTTCATTCCTTAGTTTGTGCGGTTTATCCTGGTGTCACCATGATGAATCGTGCTCTACACTGTCAGTATTGGTGACAAGGAATGAATATATATGTTACTGGGTTTGTTATGAGGTGTTCCACCTATCAGTAGGTGAAGGTGGAGCATCAAAGACTAGTAGGGATTTAGTAGTAGTTACCTATTCTCGAGTGTAAGTGGAATGATGTCGTGGTAGATTCCGTGACAGGTTTACTGAGGTCACCATGAGGGAATGATGCATTTTGGGTTTTCATTGACAGACTCACAAAAGTTTCTCACTTCTTGTCGAACAAGGAGACCTTAGTGTTGATGAGCTTGGAAGGTTGTACATATGAGAGATTTTACATCTTCCTGGGGTTCTGAACTCCATTGTTTTAGATAGATATGCTTGTTTTTCTTCTCGAGTCTGGAAGGGACTACAGAGGGCATTGGGTACACAGGTGCTTCTGAGTACAGCATACCATCCCCAGAAAGATGGTCAATCCAAGTATACAATACAGGTGTTTTAGGAAATGCATCGAGCATGCATCCTAGAATTTGGAGGCTCTTAGGATAAGTACATACCTCTTGTGGAGTTTTCCTACAAAAATAGTTTTCAAGAAACTATTCAGATAGAGCCATATGAGGCTTTATATGGTAGGCCATGCCAATCACCTTTATGCTAGCTGGATACAAGAGAGGTATCTATGTTGGTACCATATATTGTCTAAGGAGACTGCGGGGTAGGTGGAGTTGATTCGGAAGAATATGGATTATGCAAAGTCACGGAAGAAGTCTTATGCTGGTCAAAGGAGACGACCTCTAGAGTTCAAGGTCAGAGATTAGGTTTTATTTTGTTTCACACTGAGGTTGGAACGCAGTAGGATTAAGAGACTGGGTATGATTTCACCAAGGTACGTCAGGCCATTTGACGTTTTGGAAGGGATCAGGCATGTTTCCTATCGGAGTCAGTTACCTACAAGGTACCGGGATATGCATGATGTCTTCCACGTTTATCGGATCCAACGTTACTTCTCTAACCCATCTCATGTTTTCCAGCCCGAGGAGGTTGAGTTAGAGGTGGATGAATCATTCATGAAGGATTCTATCCATATTTTTGATCTTAGTGTGAAGTTTGTCCATGGTCATTCGGTTCCTTTGGTATAGGTATTATGGAAGCATGAGTGAGTACAGGACAATACTTGTGAGAGGGAGGCTGACGCACGATCGTAGTGGCCAGAGCTGTTCGAAGATTCTTCTTCTATGATGCCTTTCTAGGGAAATTCAGGGATGAATTTCTTTAAGGGGGGAAATTTTTATGAACTTGAAACTTATTTTTAGGTATGAATCATGGTTTTTGGTGTTTTTGAGAAAAAAAAAGAGTTTCTGTAAATTCCAGAAGTAGACGTTGTGTACATATAAGTACATGCCATGTACCCAGTTACTACGGGTGACTGTGAACTGGCCATGTAATGGCAGAGTACATGAATGTGTGGGGAAACCTGGAGACCACCTAAAGTGGAGGCCGGTTGAATCAAGTACATGTCGTGTACTTTTAAAATAAATGTCATGTACTTTCTTTTTTTTATTTAAATGGATTGGGGTCGTGTAAAATTGACAGAACCCCCTTATTCTCAACATATCGCGTCCAGGAGCATTTAAAGCCATCGATTCATATCTGAACCATTGACCCGCCATCCGTTCTCCAAATTGAACTCCATCAGTTGCATCAGAATCGCAACGGTGAGTTCTTCCTTCTTCTTGACCTTCATCTCTTGATTTCTCCTCTTTCACGAGTTATCCTCGGTTGAACCATTTTAGTGTTTTTATAGTTCTATGGAGTTATAGAGATATTCAAGGCCTAATGATCACATATATCATCTGTACAACACTGAGGTAGGCGATTTGTACCTTTCTGTAGTTACTCTTTCAGTTATATGTGCAAATGTTCCCAATACCCTTGATCGGGGTATTGCGTGTTTATAAATTTTAGCCATGTTATTTCTTGTTAAGCCTTTTGAGCTTGAGTAGAGGATTTATGATAGTGAATAGGGTTATCTTTACAATGCTATGGTTTTTTTCAATTCTTGTTGTTATTGGCCATTTTTTCTAGCTTCTCTTGTTAGGATGCTTTGTTTTCCATGCCTAGTATTGTTACGATACAGTGATTTTATATGACATGCTATGATATGTTGTAGACTATTTGGCCATGTAGTTTTTGTGGTATAATTTTGCTTCTATATATCATTGTAAACAATTGACTTACATAGGGCCATGTGAACTGGGTGTAGTAGACCATAGTAAGAATGGACGTTGAGGGTTTCTCCAGAGTGTCTGTTTACTTTTACATTGCGACTCCGTAGGGGGTGGACGTTACTGCTCCCTAAGAGTGCATGTAGTTCCATTTTGTGATACCAAAAGGGGAATTGGATTTTGAGTGCTTCCTCATAGTGCATATTGTTGTCGATACGAGACTATAGGGGGAATTTATAGTGAGTGATTCCCCAAAGAGTCTTTGCTAAAGCTGAACCAGAGGGGTTAGGCTGTGAGTACATCACAGATGGTTTCATGAGTTTGTTTTGGTTGAACCAGAGGGGCTAGACTGTGATTACATTCCAGTGGGTTACCTATTAGTGATTAGCTTTTTACATGATATATGAATTTTAATGCATTTGAAACTATAGGATTGTTTACTATTGAGTACTTCCTTGTTTATTGCTTATTTTTTCTTATTTCCTGCCATATATATTCACAGACTGTTAGGCATAGATCATTATGTGCTTGCCTACTAGGATTAGTCTTACACCCTGTTTGGGTCATTCTTTTGGGCCCAAAAAATTTATATTTCTAAAGGTATAGATAAGGGCGATCGCCCTTCTAATTTAGGTACATGACTGCTTTGGGGATAGAGTGCATGGGACCAAGCTGAGGCTTGTGATGTTGTAGAGCTGTTTACATTCTTTTCTTTGTACTTAAGATAAGTATTGTATTCCAAAATTTTGACTTGTTTGGATTATTTCCTAGAAATATATATCAGGAATAATTTATATATGTGCTCCAATTATATCTTACTTTCAGTCTTCCATTGATTACTTATTTTATTCTATTACTGCTTCTGTTATTGTTATATGTTTCTTTCTACTGCATTACTCTGCCAATGAGGGCATAGTTTCCCCAATATCACACCTAAGGCCCTTTCTGCTAGTTAGCAGCCTTTGGAGTTTCGGGAAATGTGCTTGAAGCCATGTGACCAACCGGGTACGGGGCACCTCTGGGTAACACTCGGAAATGGATTGTTATAATTCCAAAAATCACACATCATGATTTTGGCACCATAAAACATTGTAAACCTCCGAATGACCTTGTAAAAGAATATCCATCTTTATGAGACTCAATTTTTTACAATGAATGTATGCATATGGATCCAAAATATGCACCTATGGTCATGAGTCACTCTGAAAAAAGTTCTTCCTATTCTTGTGAGCTTGTACATCAATGCAGTAGATCTCAACACCTCAGCATGTTCTTGTCCATTATCGGAATGATTTTCCAACATAATTTTCTTGACCCTAGAACTTTGGGCCCTGATTTTGAATATATGTGCCACACTATCCAAAGGATTCGACATCTTTGACTTTACACCACTATTTTTTACCCTTCCCAAATGTAAGAATGTGACACTCCATTATCGATCCTTTGATGGATTTCACCTCATTATTCAAAACCACATAGAATATTTTTTAGATTCATAATTATGAGTTGAATTGACCTAGGATTGATCAGCCCATCTTGGATAGCTTTCCTCCCATACCTAACATCTTCTTCAAGATTTTTGAGTCCACAAAAATCTCTCATGTTCCTCATAAAAAAGTGAATATTATCTTTTCATGACTATGTAAATGAAGAATTAGGTATTTGATCTATGTACAAAGGGAATATAATCCTTGCAAGAATGGATCTTCAGTCCTTATGATCCCAGGAAAAAACTGTAGTAGAACCTAGAAACTCATGGTGTTACTAGTTATCCTAACCTTGTTTACCCCATCGCATATACACTAACTCAAACTTTTTGTTTATGACTTATATCACTAATACTCCAACTTTCCTAGTGGACCTAGAATCCCTAGTATTTCTCCCTCAATGAATATTCCCCCAATAAATCATTCATGAACCATTGAAAAGAGTGGAGACACCTCTCTTTGATGATGTTACTAACACCTAAATGATCTGACCTACCAACCATAGACATATCCTCCTTACAAGAAATGAGTTTTGATGCACATCAGCCTTAGAAACACCAAGATAGCACTCAACCCCTAGCCTATTTTAGGTCATTCCTATAATGTTTTCACTATATTTCATGATCATTGATTATGTCCTGGTAGTATGAAATTACACTAAATGGAATCCTAATTTCTGAGCTAAAAGACCCTCAACTATCATGATAAAAGTTCCAATATAAAATACCACAAAATAATGTAAGTAAAGTATTGAGCTAAAATACCCCTAACTAAAGCGATAAAAGGTATGATATAAAATGACCAAAACTGCAACAATATAATGTTTGAGCTAAAAGAACATAAAATACATCTATTGAAGTTCTGAGCTAAAATACCCTAAAATACAATGATAGAAGGTTCAAGCTAAAAGATACTAAAAAAGAGAATGACAGTGACTTAGTCCACCTGAATGGAGAATCTTTTGAGGACCTCATATGGATTTATAACAAATAAATCTATGTTTTCCAAGTCCACTGACTTCATAAAATGGTATGGAACCCCATATCTATGAGCCAAACATTTTAAGAATTCATCATTATTTGGATATATGGAATAGTTCCTTATATTTAACATAAAAAATGTTTCTTTTCATTTTGAATGAATAGAAATATAAAGGGCCATTTTTTTGACTCCACAAACATGTTCCATGAACATATTCATTGATGGATGCATGTGATGAGTGATTAGATTTTTATAATGCATATATATCTGATAATGAATTTTGGGTTATATGAAATTCATGACACAACTTGCAACACTAGACATTCACCTTTTGGTAAGAATCCTTGACATGAAAACACCATTTGTCCTGATATGACATCATACATCTTAGTAAACATAAAGCATCAAAGGATTATAGAGTAACTATCCCTTATAATTTTTACATGCCATCACGATATCCAAAACTGATCTTGTGATGCACCGTAGGCAAGAATTAGTGTTTTATATTTAAATTCTCATGAATATTAATGATATTTATTATTAAACATCTAACACATCATAGATAAGGTGATTTTTTCCTTCTAAAACACTAACACAACTACACAATCTCAAAGCATACTTGAAAAATATGCCGAAAATACCCAAAATATGGGAGCCATTAGGGGTGGTAAAATTTCATGTGATACATCACTGATAGGTAGAGTGATTGACTTCAAGAATAGTCCTAAAACCTCATGAGATCCCCAAAAAATTATAAAATATGAAAAATGAATAAAAAGGGGAAATGAGGGAGCCTCCTGCAGTCATAAAATCATGAGATACACCCTGGTCAATCTGAAAGACATTGAATGCCCCCGGAGGCATGTCTGCCTCACTATGGGAAATCCCATTGGCATGTCACCCCCATCATAGAAAATGCTTCAGGAATATCCATGGTTTCTTATGCTCCCCCTTTGTCTCCAAAAAAAAATAAACATAATGGTTTATCCATGAAGTGTTCATGAATCTCCATAAGACCTTTTCTTGATCGCGTGGTGCATCACTTGTGGAGAAGGGGGATAACCTTGAAAACCCTCATGTAAGCTCACAAAATCCCCTAGATATTGTGAAATAAAATAAATAATGAAATGGAAAAATGTGGGAGCCACTAGTGGTAATAAAACATATGTGACACATGAGTGTGATCTCATAAAGCCTCGTGAAAATACATCATTGTCTCAATGAATTTCTTGGAAAAATAATCAAATATCATATGAAAGCCTTTAACTATGAATATGACCCAATTAAAAGTCCTTAGACATGTTGGCTGGAAAATATGGACTACCCTCGATATTTGTTCATGATTCATAAAGACCCCAATAATTTCCCACGATCTAATAAATGGGGATTTGAAGGGTTGATCTTGAAGTGGATGAAAATAATGCGACACCTCCGTAATAACCTATAACAAAACCTTCTGAATATTTGTGTTGGAAAATCCCTCCAGCGACTCCAGATTGGATTCGAATGATACATTCCTCTCTAAATGGGGAATTACTAGGGTTTAATGGACTATTAATCCCCCAAACTAGAATGAAAAATGAATCATGATCCATGAAACATAAAGTATTTCCCTAGAACCTCACACCAGTGCTCTTAGGAATTAGAGAAGATTTCATAGAGTGGATGATCTTGCATTTGGGAAATTTTTCCATTAGGTAACATCCTGGGAACAACTAGAGAGATCGTGCAACATGAATATATACTAAATGTGATCACATATAGATCACACAAAGGAATTCATATGGAATATGTAGAGGACAGACCACATATTTTATAAAACAAATGGGATATAAAATAATATAACACTAAACAAATATAATTATTATAAAATAAAATGCTAGAAAAAAGACTCAAATATGGGATACATAAGTGAAGAACACATACACTAATCCTCATAATCATTGTGTGAACCATAAAAGACACACAAAATCACTAGGAAATCTCTCCCATTTACCAATATGATGATTTGGTATACCATATGGATAATTTGAAGTCCTCGGGGCATTTCAAAGAAAGTCACATGGCACCCCTTGGTACATCCTCCCAAGTCTCGTGAAACCCTTCTAGTTCACCTTCCAAACCTCACAGTGTTATTAAAATAAATATCCTGACTCATATGACAGAACCAGTACATGCAAGCTCAGTCTCACAATAGAACCCAGTAAAGTCAGACAGCTCTCGTGTCACCCTTTGGGCACAACTTCTAGATATCATGATGTCATCTAGACAATTTATCCTGGATCCGATGTCACCATCCAGCCACATCGTATTGACTCTCGAGACACCCTCAAAGCATGCCGTATATATTTCATGACGACACCAGTGCATCTCATCTATATCATGTGACTCCCTCTAGGAATGTCAGTTGGGATCATGAGAAGGTTTCCAAGACAATCCAGTCAGGGATTGTGATGTCCTTTGGACAATTCATCCTAAATCATGTGACATCATTTATAAATTACATACATTTCATGAGACATCCCTCAGAAAAGTCAATTGGATCATGAGATTTTCATTAAACATTTCATATCGGCATTCTCCAACATGTCAAGGGGACAATCAAGGCATGTCAACTGGAAAATAAACACATGAAATAACTACAAGCATGTAAGGTCATCTGGGAATCGCAGGACCTGATAACCATGTACATAATCTTCACAGGGAATCCTTGTTGTGTGATCCCTAATTAGTGGAATAATATGATGTGCCCCATATATAAGTGAACCATAGTGTGCACGCCCTGATCTGTGGAATAATATGATTTTTCCTTCCTATAAAGGAAACAATAGTGTGTCAACCCCAACAAGTGGCATAATATGATATTTCCAACATATTAGGAAAACCAATGTGTGTAAGCCATGATCTGAAATATAATATGATCTTTCAAGAATATAAGGAAAACCCCAGTGTTTAATCCCCAATTAGTTGCATAATATGATATTTCCCTCATATAAGGTAAACCTCAAGGTGTAAGCACTGATCATCGGCCTAATATTATATGTCGTACATATAGAGGAACCCTCTGTGTATAAGCCCCAATTAGTTGGATAATATGATGTGTCCCATATATATAGGAAACCTCCGTGTAAAACCCTAATCGGTAGCATAAAATGATATGTTCGGCTTATAAGGACATCCTCAATGTGTGATCCCTAATCGGTGACATAATATGTTATATCCCACATATAAGGTAAACCTTAGTGGGTAAGCCTCTATCAATGACATAATATGATATCTCCCGCATATAAGGGAAAAAATAGTTTGTAATCCCTAATCACCAACCTAATATTATGTGTCACATATATAAAGGAAACCTAAATATATAATTCCCTATAAGAATCTTACTATGTTATTTCCTATATATAAAGTTGACGTAAGTGTATAAGCCCTTACCAATTGATCTATGATATATATGATTCCTATTATAACTAGGATATGTAATATGACCAACTAATGATCGACCTCCATGTTAAAACATCTGTAGGGTAGTCCCAACACATTATTCCCTCACCTATAAGTAGTGATACTGATTATTTTCCATACCTTGTCTCTCATACCGATCATTATTATATGGGATTATGGACTTCTAATGATAAAATCTTCCACATCACAAGCCTCTAACAGGATAAGATAAATTTTAGTGTGTATTCCCCAACCAAATAAACTATGATGACTATAGTTCCAACTACAACTAGGATACGTAAGATGCCTTCTTAATGCCTAAGCCTGTACTCAAATGGGCATCCACTTCAGTGTAGGTCCTACCATGTCTTTGGAATTTCAACCATTAGGAATCAATCATTCTCATGGGATGATCCTTCCACCTCCTCCCTTAGTAGAATGATAATCTAGCTCAAATAAAATAACATAGTTTCATTCTATAAACATGTTATGTAGGATGCATTATTAAGTCCCAATCTCTATAAAAAAATCCCAAGTGTTGTCCAAGTATATAAGTCCCACATTCATATACAATACGGCTAATTACATACTATCCCTCATTTCCCACACCAATTATATCCCACATGGGATTATAAAATTACATTGGTCTTATCATTCGTGTCATGAATATCCACAAGTCAGGGAAGCTTCATCATATAAGCCCCGATGAGAGGAATGATGTGATTTCCTAAAAATTAGACAATGATCCTTGTATCCATTACTAATGGTGTGAAAAAAATATTATAACTCATATTCCAACCATAATCAAGATAATTAGGAAATCCCATCGATTCTAGATATTGACTAATTGGTGCCCAAGTTCCCACATAAATTTCATTTTCGTATGATGTTAAATTATATAGGTTTAACGAACTACATGAGTCTTTATTCATACTATAAACAAGATATGTAGGATGCCTCATAGTGTCTTAATTCCTCCCTCAAAATATTAAACACCTCCCTTAATAGAAGAAAATTTTGAAGTGACTGGTTATTCATCTTCAGCATATAAGTAAATACTCATCACTGGGAATTGTATAAATAACCTCGAGTACATACAAATGGACTCATGAATGATATCTCTTTCTTCTAAACATAGAAAGGGATAACCTATGATCATTCTATTAGGGTAACTAGTCTAGTATCTTATTTAGGATGTGATTCCCAAAAACATTATAAATATATAATAGAGTATCATAGTATGTGAAAATTCCCCCCAAAAGGGTGTGATGATCCTAACCTCCAATCCTCTTAAACAATGCAAGTTCCTTTGTTCTATTGGGTCTATAACCCTGATCGAACACATGCCTTCTGAAATAAGGAGTATACTAAGTTATTGATGCATGAACTATTTGGAGTTTCGGTGAAAGGGTGATAGATAGTGAGCCCAATACAAACGATTGTGCACAACATTAAACCCCACACAATCATACCATTAGAAAAAATACTCCCACATATATCCATAAAAAAATATAGAGAACTTGACATAAACTTATTGAATCATGGAATCACCTTCAAAGTATCAAATAGGATGGACTACCAAATTCTCCAATAATAATTTCAGACAATTGATCGATATAGGGTATGTTGTGTTGAATATATTTAATTATTAGTGTATTGGGTATAAACAATTATTCCCATAACATCTATATAATCCCTAATTTCACCATAAAAAAGAACATGAATCATAACCCCTAACACACCCTATCTATCTTCTCAACTTTTATCTATTTTAAAAAACTAGTAATTACCTTAGATCATCCATGTATACAATTAAGGTAAGGGAAATATTTTATTTTCAAACCTTTATCTTTTTAAATTATTTATATAATGATGATCTATTTCAAAAACAATTTTTACAAGGGGAATATAATTTTCCAATGTTTCTAAATTAACAATTAATTTCTATAATTACTATATAAAGGGAATTATATTTAAAAATCTTCTCATATAACATTATATTTATTAAATTTAGGCTCTATTTTAAAAACCCATTATAAGGGTAATTTGTTGAATTTAAATACATTATATTTCTTAAAAACCCTTTTGAAAATTTTCCATTTTATGTTGTTATATTTTAATATATTTATTATTATTAAGTCCCTATAAGTGATATTTCAAAAATTATAAAGGTGTTTTTTAATATTAACGTGATCATTTTATGTGTATGTAGTTTTCAAAAAAAATTGTTTCATATCAATATATGTATGGTCGGGTAGTATGTGTTTCAGAAACATTATATCCATATTTATATTGAAATTTCTATAAATTAAACTATCGTTGTATTATAGAAATTTTTATTAAATGATTGGATTTTTATAAAAGTATGAATTTTTAAAGATGATTTTTATAATGTTTTCTTAAGAATATAACTTATTATATATTATTATAAATAATAGTATTTTCCTTCATGGATATAATCTGTTTATGTTTTGAAAGGTTTTAATGGGTTGTTAATGAGAAAGGAAGATTTGATAATTTTTTTCTTAAATAACACATGAAACATGGGTATCAAATGAGGTAATGGGGAATGGTTTGATCCCAGATTCTCACCAAGATTATGTCCAAATAGTTATTCTGCAAGTGGCCTCAAACATTTCTTAAGGTATGTGATATATCATTTTATCCATTAAATTTATTATCTAAAAATTATTTTTAAAATATAAATACATATTTTATTTAAGGGTATTTTTTTTAAATAATGATTTTGGGAAGTATTAATATGTTTTAAAACCCCTAGAATTATATTTTAAAAATTACATTCTATTTAAAATATTATATAAAGTATTTTAGATTATTTTTTATATAAGTATTTGTAAACAAATTCACAAGTTCTGGGAAATTTTATACTCACCATATGTTTTAAAAATCTAATTTTCAAAAGTTTTTTAATGGAATAAAAGTTGAATGGATTAAATTAAATAATTATAGAGAGTAAATATAATTATTTATTTTAAAATTATTTTGAACTCTGAAAATATGTTAGGAATTTTCCTAATCATCCAAAACCGATATAGAGAAATATTGTTGGTTGTATACAGGATTGAGTATAATTTTGTTATAGATTATAAAAAAAAATTATTTAATGATATTAGTATCATATAAGAATTTGTGAGTTTGGGATTTTAAAAAACTTTTTATTGTTGAGATAAATATTAAATTATTAGGACAAAATTGAACAAAACATGGAACCCAATTAAAATGTTATTTTTTGACATTACCATAATAACCTAGTTGTTGAGTTGGAGGATATGAATCCCACTAAATAAATTATGAATGTGATATTATTTTAAAACATATAAAATAAACTCAATAACTATATATTAATTATAAATAAAATAAGAATCATTTGAATGTAAAAGAAATGGTTTCTGAAAGAATCAATTTTTCTAAATTACAATCTTGTCACACCTTTTGCACATATTTTATAATCCATTTTTAGCCCATATAAAATATTTATATGAAATAATTAACAAAATTTATGAAATTATCATATCTAAATTATCTTATATATAATTTTTGGTATTTTTATGAAATGTTTCAGTTTTTATGAATAGTGAAAAATACTAATTTTTAATTAAAAGCATACTTCTGGTATAAATTATTTATATAGTTGCAGTATATTATAATTCAAATTCAGAGTAAAATTAGTTCAAATATATATATATATATATATATATATATATATATATATCCAATTTAGGTCATTGGAATCATTTTCGTGTTCAATTTATATAATAAAACAGTGTTTTATTTTAACCATTCCTCTTTGAAAACCCTCTTTCTCATCATGTATGTGGGATTAATATTAAATTAAAAAATTTCCACTTATATGAGTAATATTTGGAAAATTGGATTCTATATTTTGAATCATAAAAATTTATATTATCTAATTAGGTGAACAAAAATTATTATAATAATAAATAATAAAAATAGTAAAAATTATTTACCACATCTAAGGTAAAAAGGTATTTACTGGGGGTTAAACTAAAAAGATAATTGATAAAAATCAAAAAAAACATCTAAAATCCCCAATTGATAAAATATTTAAAAAAAAAATCTATTATAAAATAATAAATGGTTTATTTTGGTGCCTTATTTCATGTGAGACATGTGGGTACATCTTTTCCTATTAAAAATTAAAAGTGTTCCGCTCACCAGCGTTATAATATTCACACCATATCCTCTCCACTTCACACATCAAAAAACTAATTGGTTAATATAAGTCATAAAAAAAATTTAGTTAATTGATTCCCTTCACTAGTCTTATAATCCTTACTTTTATCATAAATGCATCCTTTGAATCCTTTAGGTTCAATCTAAAGAAGTTTTCTAGAAAAAGTGGTAATGTCCCTAACATACTGCTTTATTTTATTTTTTCCTCCACATCCTTAAAATATTAATGGTTTATTAGGATATAATTTATTCATTATATTAAAAATAAGTTTATGTAATTATTATAATTTAATAACCTAAATATTTCTCCTCTTCAATAAAATGTGTTACAAATTCGTCATTCATGTGTATGGCAGACTACCGCCTCATGAACTGATGTCATTTGTTTTCCATTACCACTTCTCAAGGAATAATGTACTGATTAAATTAACATATATATATATATGATATATATGATATTATAGTACTTATTATATTATCATATCACATATACCTTCTTTATTTCAATTCATTGAGGGATATAATAATGTCGCATGTGTATAGAGCACACTAACACCTCATGAAGCGGTGTGATTTGTTTTTTAAATATTATTTTTATGAAAGGTAATAAGGATAAAATTTAAAACATTCATGTGTAATTTATGATATAAATATACTTCAAAAAATATTATATCACATTTATCTTCTTACTTTCCAATCCATTGGATAACATTTGTGTAGCATGTGCGTATGTATGCACTACCACCTACACACAACGATGTGAAATGTTTTTAACTTTATTTTTACAAGGAAATTAATATTGATATATTTTATTAATATAAATTATATATATTGCAAAAAATCATTTTTTTGGGTGTAAAAATGTATTTTCGTTTCTTTTTATCCATTGATAAAAATTAAAATAATGTTCATGTGTTTGTATGGGATATGATCTCCACGAATGGAGTTATCCAATTTCTATCACTAAATATTTTTAATTTATATAAATACATATATATGAAGTATATATTATATTTATTTCATTTTTAACATTATATACAAGATTTAACCATGATAAAAATAAAAAGACCAAAATTACTATAACCAAATTTACATGAAAAACAAACCAATTACCACCAGAAATATTGTTTTTAACAAAGAATATATTATAAAAAATTGATAAAAGAATATAAATAAATACTAAATGGTATGATATATATATGATTATTGTTATTTAATTTATTTTTAATAAATCTATATTAATTATATAGGATGTTCTAATACATACAATGGAAGTTAAACCACTGGTAAAGGTTTCATATCTCACTTTTATTTCTGTAAGATATACGACATAGTCCCCACTTATTTCTGTTTTTGGTGTATATAATACCCCTTAGATATATTATTTAATGAATTTTTGAATATTCTTGGTATTTTATGTTTAATTTTATGTTATTTATTTTATGGGGATTGTGATTCAGAACTCACTAATGTGGCAAGATTTTATTTCACGATATAATCATTACTAGGGTTTATTTATGCTTACATCTCCATTGGAAGACTTATTTGATATTTTTATTTTAATATAATTAAATTTTACTCACATATTTGTATTCACCATATTTTAAATGTAAAAATACCATTTTCTCACTCTTTGGATCACAAAATAGTTGTGATAATATTTTTAACAAAATATGAATTTATTCCTCTCTTCGGCAAAAATTCCATTTTAATCCAAACCTTTTTCTTCTAAAAATTGTTTTTTTACACATAAAACTGATCGAGTAAATTAATTTTTAACCCCATTAACATTAAAAAATTTGAAATGATTCTTCAATTGGATTTCAAAATAATTCTTATTTTTATTTTATCTAAAATGTAAAAGGAAACATTGTTTTGTCTTGTACAAAATGAACAGAATTTCACATTGTCTTGACCAGGGGCTTATTTTTCATTTTTTAAAAGGATATATTCAATGAAAATTGATTTCAAAATGTTTTCTGAACATTTTATTATAAAGGGTGAATTTCAAAATGAACTTTTTATTTGCCTAAAAAAATTTCAATGATATTTTTGTCATATTTGAAATCATCATCTACATCAACCCTCTATTTTATTTTGATCCATGTAGGATACTATTTTTTGATACCACCATTATTATTTATCTGGATGGGTTATGATAAATTTCAATGTGAATGTATAATATTATTACCACTCACCATTTCACTCTTGTTGGATTATGATAATGTTTATTAAATATGGTAAGTATTAACATTTCATATGATTTTTTTCAATATGAATGTTTATGTAGATTTTGATTCACCCCATTCATATGTGGAATGCATTGGACATAGTAACTAACTTCTGGGGCCTTTTATATCCACTTGATTCATCTATAGGTCTCTTAAGACAAAGTAGATTGGGTTTTGGCTGAGGTCTTACCATTTTCAAGGATGTCATGGATCAAAGACTCGATTATATGTTTCAGTTATATGAAATTAATAATTCCATCATTATGAATTAATTTTATAATATTCATTGTGATTATTAAATTAGTAAAAATATTTATTGTAATTTTTAAATAGTCATGTGATTGTTTATATGGAATTCTTAGATCATCATTTATTACATCCATATTATGGTAATTTTATTGATTAAATTGAAGTTGTTAAAGTAATTTACATTTCAATTTTGATTATTCCTTATTTATTTATAAATTTATTTTATTATTAACCATACTAATAATATATGCTCACCAATTTATTATATTTTATTTTCCCTAGTATACTAGGATGATTTTTTAGTTATTTGTATTGATATGTTAGAAGGAATAATGGAGTTCTCATAGGAAATTTATCGTTTATTTCATTATTTCAATTTTAATAATAATTTCATGTATTTATTTTATTTACTAAGGCTATTGAATTATTCAGTCCTTAGGAATTTGTTTCTTTATACCATAATCCAGTATTATAAAGTAGACACTAGCTTTGGGACTCCTGTGTTGTGGTTGCAATAATTTTCGTATTATTTTTTATAGTGTAACCCATAAAATAGAAATAGATTTCAAAAACATTATGCAATCATAGACAAAAATCATTCAAATAAAATATAATATTACAATCTTTGTATCATATCCCTAGTAATTCCTAGGTAACATCAACTAATTTAATCTTATATAGAAAATGATTTTGAAAATACAATTAAAATATTTCATTTAAATTTAGTATTTAAAAACTAAAAAATTTATGAAACATTTTAGAAATGCATTTCTATTAAAATTATTTATGAAACTTATGAGGAAGCTTGGAAAATAATTTGAAACACTTAATGAGTAATATATCATTTCTGATTTGATAAAAACAATTTAAAACATAAAAAAGTTAAATTACTTTAATTAAAAAAACATTGAAAACTTATAAATTAATTTTAAATGAAAATAATTGTAATATTTATAATAATTGTATTTAATTTCATACACATATAAAATATTATATAATAATTTTTGGTAAATGAAAACAGGCATTTCATTAAAAATGATATGAAGAATCATTTTAATTTTTTTTAATATGTAAAACATGGAAAAAATGTATTTAATAAATGATTTCATGATAGATAGAAAAAAAAATAAAAACATAATTAACATATTTTTAAAATTTTGTTTTGAATAAAAAATGGATTTTTGATCGAAAAGAGAAATAAATATGATTTTTCATAAAAAATGTTATTTTAAACCCTTGAGTACATAAATAGATGAAAATTAATGGAAAATATGTATTCAATAGATTAAAATTTAGGAGAATAAAAAAATTGGTTTACTGAGAGATATATCATATTATTTCATAATAGGAAGAATAATCATGAGCAACTCTGATAAATAATGATATTTTAATATAAAACCCCTACCAATTTAAAAACATTGATTGATAATCCCCATGGAATATTAATGTTAAATGAAACTTATAATATCATTGTAATTAATAAATATAATAAATGAAATTTATAATTTATATATATACACCTCATGAAAGATGATAGGTGCATAACATTACATATCTCTCAAAGAATGATAATTAACACATTAATCCCTTACCTCTTTGGTAACAATTGAACCATAAAACACATGAATGATAGATCATGAAAGAGATATAAAAATCATAATAATTTTTGGGATAATGTTGATAAAATTAATTCATGTTCATTATATACAACACATAAAAGTAATAAGTGGTGAATATGGCATGTGTCTCAATTAAGTAAAAAAGTTGATACGGAAATCTCATACCATAAGTTTGGACATCCTTTGTAGAAGTTCAAAACTCATGTACAATTAATTTGTGTTAATTTCCCATATATTAAAGTACCATATATATATATATATATCATACCATATATTATTTACTAATGACCTTTTATGAACCATTTTTTAACAGTTCAATGTTAAAGTCACATTTCTGGCAATAACTACATTGTTTTTCCAGTATGTTTTGATTTGTTATTCTTTGGTCCTCATAAATTGGACATGGATCCATCATCTATAGAATGATATTGATGATATGAACATATTATATATTCCATATAAATATAATTATAGGGATCCATAAATGTTAGATATAAAAAATGAAATACACTATTAATGGAGATGGTATGTCGTACATACACATTAACTTTGTTTCAATTTTTAGGACATAAATAATAAAATAAAAAATTAATATATTACCATAATATAATAATTATTATATAATAAATATAAAATATTTTCATTAATAAAATTATTATTACCTTCCATATAAAGTTTCCATAAATCACATCATTTCAGGAGGTGGTAGTCTGTCATACACACGATCGACGTTATTGTATTCCTGATGAGTATATTGTAAGAAGGTGCAAATGATTTAATTATTATAGAAGAAACATAATAACATAAATATCATATATAAATATTAAATACATAATTATATCCATCCTTTACTAGAGGTTACTAAAAAAGAATAATATGTATTCATGAGGCAATAGTCCACCGTACGCACAAATAATGATTTCATAACCCAATTTGTTGGAAGAGAAGAAGGATTTAGGATTAATCATTAACATAGTAACATATAAGTATATGTAATATTATAAATATTATTTTATTATCATTTATTAATAATAATTTATGGATGTGGAGAAAAATATAAAATAAAATTCTTGATTAGGGATGTTACCTCTTCTTCATAAAACGTTTTTAGGTATGAACCAAAAATATTATTAAGATAGAATTATGAAAAGAATAAGGTTTATTGGATGCATTTAGTGAACTTTGGAAGTTATTTTTGAAGTTAATGGATGAAAAAAATGGTTTTGGAAGTGGGAAGTGGAGAGGTGGGAGTCTGGCCTCTTATAAGTGAGGTTAGTGGTATAGTTATATTTTTTGAAAACTAAAAGGTGTGCCAACATTTTATCACTTTTCATAATGATAAAATTTGGGAATTTCTAAATTATAGATGATATAAGGTCTAATTATGTCCAACCAATGGGGTTATGAAATATTATGAGTCATGTTTAACCCCTATATTTTAATTTTAATCCACTTGGTAATCCATGTTTTACCTTAATCGCAGTAATTAATTTTTTCTTATTTTACTATTTATATTTTTGAAAATTTAAGAAGAACTTATTATAAAATGTAAATAATTATGATTACAAATTTTGAATCCATTTTTTAAAATTAAATTCATATTCATTGAAAATTTATATTTATATTTAATACTATATACATGATGAGAATGCAGGTTTTCAAAAAGAAAATGTTCCGACGTTTAATATTTGTACAAAATTAAAAAATTAAAATTATTACAATGACATAAATTGTAGTAGTATATATATTATTAAAATAATATAAATTTTATTATCATATAAAAAAAATTGACGTTTTAAAAAAATTAAAAGATGTTATAATTCTTAATAAAAATAGTATTTTCCATTATTCATTATAAAAATATAATCTCAGAAAATTATCAAAACAGATTCACCCTAAGATTATTTTTACATGATTCTTTCAACAAATAATATTATTTTTTCAAATAAACATTATCAAATTTTGAATAATTAGGATCAAAATATGTTCATAATGTTTATAGAACTAATTTTTAGAAATATATAGTTTTTTATCGTAAAATTAGATTAATTCTTATATATTTTCGAGAAACCACATAATAAGAATGATAAAATTTTTATTTAATTTATAATATCTATATTTCGTTTAAATTATTCTCCAAATGTGTTTTTTTAATTTATTTCTGAAAAATACATTCTATTCATATAAAAATATGTTCAAGAAATTATTTTATTTATTTTCAAATAGTTTTTATTTTCATCTCTATTATTTATTACCCAACTAAATAATATTATATAAACATGTAAATAATATATATTTAATCATATTAATACCCATAATTCCAACATCTAGTGGATTATTATTGTATAAAATTATTATATTTTTATAATATTTCATGTTTTATTTAAACATCGTGTGTGTATAATGAAAAATATTGAAAATATTAAATTCATTGGAAAATTAAAAGAAATCACAAAACCTTAGTGAATTACATAAATTTTAATATTTTAATATTTTATTCTAAATACGATGATTTAAATTTTCCCAACATCATAACACCATAAATGAATTTTTATAAACCTATAAGATTTAATAGGTCTATTTTGGGGATTCTAAAACATATAATGATTATATTCTATATTGGATTATTAAAAAAAATTAAAAACAATAGTAATATATTAATAATCTTAAAGATTATTTTTTATCTATCTCACACACACATTGATGTTCGATAAATCAAATAAGATAATTATTTTGAGATATTGTTGTGGTATATTAGAAAATTAATGATTTAATCTGGATAATTATTTATTAGTTATAGGTATTGATAGACTGAAGTAAGATTATTCTTATTAAATAAATATCTACATCAATTTCCATGAATCTATTATTTATGTCTAACAAACCTTGTTCCTTCTTATAAAATTATTAGTACTTGATGTGTGAATGTTGTGTTCTATAAATTATTGGTTTCCATATGAATTATAAATAATTATAACATATTTTAAAAAAAATAGATTTAATTTATTGTTTTTTGGACACAAAAAAATTAGAGCACTATGTTTTTATGTCAATCATATATCTTTGTATTTTCAAAATCATGGATGTATATATTGATATATTTTTATTATTTTTCATGGTATTTTTTTAGAGAGTGATATGAAAAAAATATTTAACATAAATTGTCTTTAAATTAATAAAATCATTTAAAGATGTTTAGATGTATACTTTTATAATAAAAAATTATTTATAATGAATAATAATTAATTAGTATTTTAAATTACAATGATGTTTAAAAAATTATATGGATAGGTACAATAATTAATCTAATTATCAATGATTAATACTGATAGAAAGACCCATTGTATGAAAAATGGATTTTAGACAACTATTTATTGAAAACACAATTATGGATAACAATTTGTAACACCTTAATTCTAGTTATGCATATATAGTGGTTATTATAGTAAAATGGAAAAAGTAATAATATATCAAAACAAATATAATTCATCTATTCAGTAGTATCATAAAACTATATATATAATTGAAAATTTCATTATGTTGAAAACAAAAGTTATATCATACAAATATACAAAAACATATTATATATCCTTGGAAATCAATAAGTGACATTTCGTATTCTTATTAGTTTTTGTTGAAATAAGAAACAATATAATTTATTCAACATTGGTGCCTATTAAATATTATTATAGAGTGAAAGTTATCATACAAAAAAATCAACTCAATAATGGGTTCAGAATAAATATATTCTATAGAAAATTGAGTTATGAAAATAAAATATCAATTGATTACAATATAATAAATAAAATATTGATTAGAATAAAACATCTTAGATTGTTGGAATTAAAAAAAAAAATTATAATTATACCATCAAATAATTGGCCCAGGAGATAGCCATATGATATCTCCTTTAACTAAATACAGTTTTATGTAGGTTGAGTGCTTTTGGGCTCCATATCCACATAAATAGGTACTATCTTTATAGAAAATATAATCCTAGTTTTTTTACCATGGACTTGTATTCCATATCATATTTAAAAAATCAAGGAAAATATAGTTCCCTTAACAGTTAGTCTTTATCATAAGTAGTCTCCTTTCAAGCCTCCTGTATTCTTCCCAAAATAGTTGTTTTTTCATGAAATTATCCCTTGAATTAAACTGGTGTAGTGGTAGTTTAAGCCATAACCATGACACAATCAAAGGAAACCATTGATCACTTCCCTTTATAAGAATATATAGGATCCTTAGATCATTATCTCCTCCCACCCAAACATGGATTGGTAAGTGTTTCGTATAATCCACACACCTAATGTTCAATATATATGATGATAACCTTCATATCACAACATAATAGTCACATTATGTGAAATTTTATAATACTATATTGAGTAAATGATGAAAAACTATAGACTTTACATATGTGATGAACATGTGATTCCCTATGCATAGATACTATATTAATTTTATGGAAAACAATAGATTTCATATGTCATGAGCATGTGATGTTCCTCCCATAATTAGGGTATCGCCAATTTGTTATCCTAAAACTTTACTATATTGACACATCTTTTATAACATGATAACCATTACAATTTGATTTTAAACTTCATGGTTTGATCTTGTCACATGACCATGAGCTATGTTTATGAGATACATGTGATTTGATACGTACCCCATAGTAAGGGACATATGATGAATCTTATAAGTTCAATCATGACTCATTAATGAGAATGTTTCCCTTATGCAATTGTATTCATTGGGTGAAGATCCTAAGATAAAAAACATTATCTCTAGACTAAAAACCCCATAACATTTCACCACCTAGGTGATGTCATCTCAAAATAATACACATCTTTATATAGTGCACCTAATCTCTCAATATTAAAACGAAAATACCCTACCAGAAATTAGAATAAATTCTAGAGAATAATATATGACTATAAATGTAAGGGATGAGCATGTATGGGTAGTATCCCTCCATCATACCTTAAATATTTGACAACACTAACTATAATTTAAGCCAATGATTGAATAAGTGACAAACATATGTGGTATTTTCTTCAATATACTATAAATATGTGAAATTCCCTCACTCTACATCAAACATATGATTGACCCATACATATTGAGCATATATGGGATCTATCACACATGAATATAATTATTTGAAACATCCCCACTCATCTATAAATATGTGAATCAACCAATATGTTATAGACATATGTTAAGTCATCTTCACAAGACTCCAAAATATAAATCACAGTAACAATGATTTAATCATATGTATCCCAACCTGATGCATCTAAAAAAATATCCCTTCAATTTAATATATACACACCTTATTTTAAGATCCTATGAAGCATATGTGAGATGAAGTATATATCATCTCTATCCACTTTGGTTATTATAATAGGATTCTTCTAATTAAAATTAGCATCATATTCTTTAGGTGAGGAGACTAAAAAACATCTATAATTAGAATATCATCTACTTAACCTTTTAATAATTGCATCATATTTTAAAATAACATGATGACATAATTGAATATCTTTGGAATCACAATGTTATTCTAAAATCATTCTTGGTGTAATTAGAATGAGATCCATCACAAAAAACATGTTTCGAAGAGTGTGTTGAACATATGATGTCTGATTAAACATTCTTTTGATCACCTATCTATTGGGTGTGTCATTCCTTAATGGGTTCATGAAATACCTCATTTAAGATATCTAGGATACCTTATTTTGTGATTATAATCCTACGAAAAAAGGAAAGTTAGAAGCATATTGATATATGAATAACATTACCGAAATAAATCCCTTCTACTATACCTTCAAGTGGATGTGTAAAACTTTTCATGTTGGGTATTTCTTTCATCAGACATGTACTTATTTTTGGAACACTATAATTATGATAGGTAAATAACTCCCAATAATTCTCACCATTCATAAACAAATAGACGTGGCATTAGAGGGTCCAATTATGTGATAATATCAAATGAGTATTATTCATCAATAATGATCACATATCCCACGAAACTCGGGTGTGATCACCTCACATATTAGTTAAATGTTATCCAAGTGAGTGTTATCATAGCCCTCAATCACTGGTTTATTTATTAAGTGTTCACCACCACTATGGTGATGCATTGTGAACAATTTGTCTCTTTAGCACCCTATATATATCATCTTCATATAGGAAAACATTGAGGGAATCATCCCCACTTCCAAGAAAAACAATCTCAAGAGTCTCTCCTTGGAATTCATTGATATATCCCTCCCATACCCCCTTTCTGTCAAAAATTTTGATGTTTTACCAATTGTATTTAACACCAATATTTTTGATAGGAGGAATCCCACCACCCATCATCGCTTACAACATAGGAAAACCCGAACTATAGAAGTATCAATTGATAATATCCCTAGTCCACCAACCCTCATCTACACAACACGACATCTATACCTAGAGTAGGATGATATCTAGACTTAATGAAATACTAAATAGATAGATCTTTTTTCCTATATAACCACTAAAAATTATGGAATATTCATCACTATGGTAAGAGGGAAAAAATTATATATATTAGTATAAACACCCCATATTACCATTACGAAAGTTGGGTTGACTCTCTTTTGTACTAAAGAAACTAGAATAATTCATAGATATCTTCACAATAATTATGAATCCCATCAAAGAGAGCATCCAAATGATTTTAGTTAATAACATTAATTTACTCTTCATGTTGACACCTCAACCACCCTAAAATAAATCCTTGAGGTAGAAGGTTTTCTATCCTCCATGGAGGTCTTACCTATGGTTACAACTAAAATGCACATGGTAAAATCCACTGACACCCCTAAAAACACATGCTTAGTTAGTACATGATTCATCAATTGGAATCAAGATCGGGAACCAACTATGTCATACACATGACCTCTTAGAGTTTGTGGTTACTGATGATTCCATAGAAATGATCCCACATATGCAATAAAAAGATAACTAAAGTGGAGCATCAGTTGAGGATGACCAATACCATAACTGAAGTATATAAATTTATTAAATCACTATAAATGTTCTGATATATGGTTGAATTATTTTATTCCTCCATAAGTATCTCTATGTAACGTCCCCTATCACTATCTGTCTCTATTTTCACCACATACAATTTGTAAATAGGGTATCCATTAAGATCTTTTCAAGTACCATATAATTAAGAAAAACACCCCATTGATCAGTATGTACTTGATTAACTTCCCTACTATAAATAGTTTATGGGTTCCCCATTCAACAAGTATCGGTTCATTTTTCTTGTACCACACCTATATAATACTCAAATGTTCTAAGAATAGTCATTTAATGTGATTCTACCCTTGCCCAAAAATCAATAGCATAATAGATCTGCATAAATTTCTCCTCTAGTTTCTAGGACTTATCATATGGTAGAATGTGGTAACCAAGACTAGGATTACCCTCCTTAAGAGGAAAAATATAATTAAATATTAGTGTATTATGAATAATAAAATGTAATTGATAGTGTTTTGGTCACTTGAAATCCCCATTTCTCCATCCTACAATAGTATGCCATTGATTAGGTAACATCCCTCCACCTGAAAATTTGGGTGACATTTAACCATATTCAGGATAGCCATATGACCTAATCCGAAGACCTCAAGCTTCATCATTCAGTCCATCTGCAGTTTCTAATAGTCAACATTACAAAACTATGGGGTTAAAATCATCTTTATTCAAATGGTTACCACCAAAAAATTTGAGAACTTGTATATGGAAATATATAATGATATATTTTTCTAACAATAAAAACCACTATAGAGAATTTCATCATGGTAAATCCTATGAATTGAATACTTCTACGATTAGTGATGGAAAAATAAATAAGAGGACCAAAAATTATGTGATACATAGATTCATGAATATAATATGTTAAACACTCATATAAATCATTATAGATATATAGTGGGACTAAGGTGTCCCCATAGGTTCTCTCAACCAATTTCCGTCACCTTGAAAATGGAAATGGAATCACTGAGTTATCTATAACATCCAAAGATGTGTATTGAACTAATTTTAATGCCACAATTTTGATGTTACTCGATGATAAAGGTGGATATAATAAGATCTCCATAAAACTCCTCATAGAGATCTATACTAATATGGATGATGCCTAAGATGATCTAGTCAAGATCCCAATAGAATGCTACCAACCAATATGTCTTGTTAGATATTCTAGAATAAAAGTATTTTTTTCTACTAATCAATCGAGGTTCAAGGATGAATCAACTACTAAAATGAGGAACATTCTAGTATTCCCCAATGGTCTATTCCCCATAGAATAATATATACCCCAACAATTAGTTCACAACAACTTTTTTCTACAATATAACTTCCCTATGAGGTGAATAATTCATATTTATTTCCCCCAAGATTATGTTATCATAACTAATAGCTTTCAACTCAATTCCATTTTTTGTAGTGTAAAGAATAGACAATAAACATTACATATTCTACTAATTTTCATCTATAATCATAATTATTACATTCCCAAGAGATTTTTTGGTTTACAGTTTTAGAGAATTAGGTAATGAATCACATATAACAACTAAAATATGAAAAAGTATACCCTTTAATTATATATCATGTTTTTCACAAACAAAAACATTTTAAAATAAAACATGGTTTATTTTCATGCTCGATCTCCACAAATTTTCCATTTATCTCATCCTTTTTTCTATTCTCCCTTAAAGCTTGTGAAAAATATTTTAAAACATGGTACGAGAAAATATTACTTTTAAGGCACATAAGGAATGGGAAAAAATTAGTCCATTGAAAATCCATAAAAAATATTTTCAAAAAACATACATTCATTTCCTGGAAAAAAGAATCATCTTCTCAAAAAATCAATATCTTAACTTTTGAAAATCAATCGATTTTCATTAAAACTCATAAATAAAAATATAAAAGTTATGTAGGTTACATGGGAAATCATTTAACATCTCATACATTGAAAAGCTATTACAGGGTTACCAGATGCTATTACAGGGTTACCAGATGCTATCTGGGCCACCCCATGTTAAGCTGTAATATGCTTACCACGTGTTATCCAATCCATCCTATGTTAATATGTAATGGGCTTACCCAGCGCTATCTAGGACACACCTTGTAAATCAATAATGGTCTTTCCTCACGATATCTAGGTCACCACATGTTAAGCTATATTGGTTTATCCCAATGCTATCAAAACCTCCACATGTTTAATTCTAAAGTACCATATATGTAATGAAACATTTTTATTATTTTAATCATAAATTAATTAAAAACTATTTAAATTTAATAAGAAAATAACTTTTTGATATAAAATTACCTTTATTTTTTCAAAATGACTTTTAAAATAGAAACATTGCTCACATTATAAAGAAAACATTTAATTTGAAAGTAATAATTAAATTTCATAAAACAATCATCAAATTATTAAGGCATCATGATTTCTAGAAAAATAATTTCTTTCCGTATATGTTAAAAACATTCCTTACATATTTTTTTTGGAAAATTAAATGGGAACCACTTTAGAAAAAAATAATAACTTGAAAAAAATTTCTAGATAATGATACATTAGTTAAAATGACTTAAAAAACAAAAAATAATAGAAAATAAATTTTTTTGAATTAATTTTAGAAAACACTAACTTGGAATAAAAGTGTGTTTTAAAGAAAAATTAAAAATATATTTTTTTAAATAAAGACTTGTATAAAAATAATTTTGATAAAATGGGAATTAATCAAATGAATTTAATTTGGGAATATAATGTAAATACAGATAAAAATGTAAATAGAACATAATATATAAAAAATTAATTTCATACATTGGCTTTCCATTACATAATAAAGAATTATAACCTCAACCCAAATAATGGAAGTTGGGATATGAAATCACTTACCTCATGTTCAAATTCATTCAAACATTTGGAAACCTCATGTATAATGGTTTAAATATTTTTATTAAATCGTCAATGAAATATATTTATATTTATAATGCCTTATTTTATGATCTTATAAAATCTTATGACCCATTAATTACAAATTTTTCATTTTCCCATGGTATCTGGCATTTTAATTTCATCGATTCATGGTCAGTTTTAATTGTATAGAATTATGGATGTTCCTATAAAATGGAATTAAAACCTTATAAGTGGAATGAAATTATATTATTGATCTTCCAGAATTGTTAATTCTCAGAAATATCATTTTTATTTTTTACACGAGGATGATTCATTGGATAAAAATGTTAATGATTAATGTTTAGTTTATTCTGACTATTTTTAGAACATCATAAACTAGTTTCATGTTATTTAATATTATTCATTCATATTATTTTAAGAACATATAATAGGGTATAATATACTTATTTCAATATTATTTAACCATAATTACACTTTTATTATCATCCATAAAGGCATTAATGGAGAAATAAAAATCATTATTCATAAAGACAGTAAACTGGCCTAATTTTAGCAATAGTGTGTTTCTTTAAATAAAAGAAGAAGAGAAATGAAATTTATAAAATTTAATCAATTAGATACATAAAACTCTACTATGTAAATTATTATATAGTTATCATTATTTCATGTTTGATGTATATGGGGTGAAAACAGATGGATAAATGAAATTAAGAGAGGTACTTTGAGAAAATTACATCTTGAATATCTCCTCCTTGAGAGACCATTAAAGATGATGAATTTGGTAATTTGGAAAGAAAATAATAAATTTTACATGGGTAGAGTGATTATTATATGATTTTACTGATATTTTTGTAGAAAAAAGTCTTGTGATACGAAATGGGGTGTTGAGGGGTGGTACTTATACTTAACGAGAGGTGGGTTTAAGTGACTAAAATGATGATTCTTTTATATTTAAATCCAACTACATTGAGGTCGAATTAATTCCATGACATTGGATGAAAATTAATATTTTAGAGGCTTTTTGGGTCCATAAATACCTTAACCAACCATTAAATGATTTATTTTTTCTTTAGTTTGAGCCTTTAACGTTTTATCATCTGCAAGTTTCATTTTTTACCTATACCATGGTAAATATTCTTTTTTACCATGGTATCTTTTTTATACATAAAAATTAAATTGATCATAAAATAAAATTTTTACCTTATGATTCCAAATATTTAATCCATTTCAAATAATTTATATCACATAATTATACAAATTTTATATAAAATTATTCTCACAGATAAAACAAAAAAAATGTTTTTAATGTGAAAACTTCCAATGTTTGAAATTTTTTTATATCCAATTTCATTGAAAAATTGACTAAAATGACATAAATTGATCTTATTAATATATTAGTAAACTAATTATACTTTAAGTCCAATTTTAAATATAATTTCACTATATAATTATATTACACAAAAAGAAGTTTTTAAATAAAATGCAGTAATTTAACTATTCATAGAAACATGAAAAATAAAAGAAAATATAAATAATTCACCCTAATGTAATTTTGATATTTCAATTTATAAATTTAAGGTTATTTTTATAAATAAAATTAATAAATGTTTTCATATTTATTTTTAAAACAAGTGTCTCATCAAAGGGTGGAATATTTACCTTTTATAAAAATGCATCCTTTTATGATTAAAATATGATTAGTTTTTATCTTAAGACTATAAAATATATTGGATGAATTTAAAAACATTTTATTGAATATATAAAATATAAATTTCATTAATACATTTAACAAATAGTTAATGATCTAATTTATTATGATAGAATGTCATTATTGGCATAAAGTATTATTTAATAAAAATACATCATTTATATTCAATTAGTTTTTATCTTCATTTATATCTAATTGTTAACCAATGAATTAATTTTATAAACATTTGAAAACTATATTTTCATAATTTCATTAATATCATTCTTTCCCTCTATTATACAGACTAGGTGATAACTTTAAAATTTAAATAACAATATTTGTCCATTTTTTAATTAATGTGGTGTATCTTGTTCAACATTGAACAATGAGTTTCCTTTTCAAAAATCTCAAGATGTTACATTATCCCCCATTTTATAAATTCCCATCTCGTAATTTTGAATTAAATCTCATTAACTAAGTTTTTACTTTTCAAAATACCATTATTGAAATCCCACATTTGAATAATGGTTAATAAAAGTTCCACTTAAAAAGAAAGAATGTGGATTTTGAAGGTCACCTAAGATAACACATACTAGGGTTACATGTAGGAAAAAGAGTACATAGAAGATAATTCTAAAAATCTAGTTTGGTAGAGGGTTATACAGAACATGTTCATTAGAATGTCAATAATCACAAAAATGTAAATCAACTCTATGTTAAAAAGACATTAATTTTCTTTTGTGAAATGAATTTGGATAACATTTTTGTTAAAAATATACTTGTTTTAATATAGGTGAGGAATTCATTTAATACCTAAACTATGAAAATAAGAAAATATAATTACATTAAATTTATATTTTCATCATCACATTTCCTCTAAATGAAGTGTATTCAAGATTAATTTTCACACATGAAGAATCATTATTGACTTCAATGTATCACAAAATCTAGAAATGTATAATCTTATATTCATATTTTATTTATTAATTAACCAAAATCAAAACCATTAGTACAGTATAATGTAATTTGCCAAGTATAGTAATACTTTATATCACCAAAAAACTGCTTCTATCTCCAAATTTCAATAGTAGTGACCGTAGTTCAATAGAGATCTTTCAATAAATAACTAACCTTAAAAATCCACAGAATATTCTAGACTAAATCTAAAATCCAAAATTAAAAAGGAATGGATAACATTGTCTTCCACAAAATATTTAATATTTATCTTCAAATAATATCAATCACTCTTAATGATTCATTGGAAAATTTAATTTCAAGAGTAATATATTTTAGATATCTTTTTGAGTTATATTGATATTAGGATCATAGAATGTATTCTAGATGGATCAATTACAAGAGGGTGCGAGTTTTAGTTTTTAAAAACTTTTGTTTAAATCAATTTAAACAAAACAGATTCAAAAAGTATCATAATGTAAAAACGTTCAGATTCATACTTGGACATTATTATCATTACCAACATATTTTAATCTGGAATATTTTGATATATCTAAGTAGTAATGTTGTAATCATCTCAAATACTATTAAGATTGAAATATACATATCATATTTCAGATAGATATGATTATATTATCATATCTCATATTCACAGTAGATCTAATTAGTAATGTAGATTTTGTTTATCATATTCAATATCTTTATAATAATACTAAAACGTACTAGCATAGTGGAATTAGAAAACTTTTAAGAAATAAGTAAAAAAATAGAAATTATATAATAATTGCTTATAGATTTTTAAAAGAATAAATATATTTAATCCTTGAGAGTAATTTATCCACAAAACATGGATAATGGTTTCCCTTGTTTTATAATTTCAAGAAAGTATATCTTTACCCAACAAGAAAACACCTTGATATGAACATCATATTTTATCTATTCTTTTATGCCCAGAAATCATTATTCTTATGGATTGTATTATCTACCTTTATATCCCTACAATCCCTCAAACAATATGATGATCAGATTCCTTATATTTAAATCCTCACTATCCCTCGATCATATTGAAATATCAGATAAACAATTACGATGAAAATGAATTCTTAATGGGATAACCTGACAAGGATACCTTAATAAGACAAAAATCTAAAAAATTAGAAAAGACTAAGAACAAGTCATTCACACTTTGTAATCAATAGAGATTTTTAAAAAATGAAACTTTTTAGAATTGAATCGTTCAATAGAAATCTCTTTGAATGACTGAGTATTTATAAACAACACTTAAAATGGTCATGCATTCTGCAACCATCATATTTTCTCCAAGTTTATTTCAAATACATGTATAGTTATAATTTCAACAACTCTTTTGTAACTAAAAGTCTGGTGTCATATTTATTTGCATCATTATAGTGTATAAGGCATTAAATTTTCATAGAAATCAATTATTTGTATTCATAATTTAAACATGGTTAGTATGATTAAATATATTACAAATTTCATTATGATAATCATTATGAGTATTAATTTTATGTTTGTTAATTCTGATATTATTCCTATTATAAAGACTTTAGCAGTATGAATACTAGAAAAGAATTCGTACATCAAAAACGATAACGGTGAATCAGATGATTAACAGACCCATTCCCATTATGATAATCATATTGAAAAATAAATTTTTTTATAAATACTTTAATACTAATTCTAAGTGTGGTAATGTATTATGTTTTTTACAAAATCATTCTAAAATACTTTGGACATAGTAGGTTAGAAATGAATTATTTTAAGAAAGAGTTTGTGATTTCCCAAAAAAAATGATGGACAAATTATAAGTATAACAATTGACTTGACAACCTCCCATTCCATTGAAAGAAAAAACAGTAAACAATAAATAGAAATAAATTTAAAAAAATTATATCCCACTAACTTTAAAGAAAATTTTATTCCAAACTTAGTAATAAATATTATATCCCCCTATGTTTATAACTCATTATAATACAATGATGAATATGAATAACTCCCCTTGGGATAAAAGATCCCCTTAAGGATCATATTCTCCATTTGAAAAGAAATTATCCTCCTCTAAATAATTATAATCCCTTATATGAAACTTATTTATCCGCTTTTAACTAATTTATCTCCCTTTTTGATTTCAAAAATAATTGGGAAAAGTATAGAGTTCCCTAAAATGGTTAGAAAAGTAACAACACTGAATCAATATAGTTAATTCCCTAATCATAAAAAAACTAAAGAACAGTCCACAAATCAAAATTGGAAAACATTGGACCATATCTTAATGGGATAAAAATTCATTCATTCAAACCCATGAATTAAAAAGGTTTATATAAAAAATTGGATTACTAAAAGTGTTTAAATAGGAAATGATTTTAAGATTTATTCATCCTAGATATCAAAATAGTCTTCATTTTCTTGAACCCTTTTATTTATTCCTTGAGCTTTTCTATTATTTTATCTTGACAACTATTTTTATCTTACAGAATTCAAATCCTTTCAGTAAATTCCTCATACTTATTTATCAATAAAATTATTTCATTCATAAAAGCCTTCATTATTGACACTTTTGACTATAAAAATTTAAACTTCTCAACTACCCATTTCACTTCCAGAGTCCACATTTCAGCTGTATTTTTGAATTGATCCACAAATTTCACTCACTCTGAAAAAACACTAGAAAATTTATTAAAATATTTAGTGGATTCACTAATCATTTTATTCAGATATTCAGTTGAATAATCATGCATCTTGACAATGGCATTGGAATTGTATGACCATTCCCCCACTTTATTGGAGGCCCTTTTAATAGTTTGATAAGTCTCTCGAAGGAATCTAATACCATCATCATTTTTTATAACACTATCTAATAAATCTTTGATTAAGTCTAATTTTTTTATTTTATTTCCAGGAATCAAATCAACCTTTGATTCTAGTTTTGGAATGAAATGGATTGTTCCTTAGAGTATCTATAAGGATTGAACTATGTTACCAATACCATTAATATATCCTTATGAATTAACTCAGAAATTAAACTTTAAACCTCTCATCTTGATGATATTTTTGAGAAAATATTTGATAATAGTAAATTTTTGGGAAAATACACCATCCATGTAACATGTATTCTTGTTGGTAGTACTTTATTTATTTTACTAAAATTGATAACATTCACCTTTGGGAACCAAAATTTACATTGGTCCAAATATTTCTTAATTTTATTTTAAATCCAAATTGTTTTTGAAAATTTTTATTTTTTGAAACCAAAGGATTGAACTTTATTAATACAACAATAAATTTTTCCAATGTCCACCACTTTTACATTTAGTGAAAAATGGATCACTTTTTAGGAAAAATAATTGTTACTAAATTTTTTTTGGGGTAAACCCCATTACAAAATAAGTACCATGAGGATGAATTTATTTTTACATTTTATAAATGTTTTATTTACTAGTTTTAAATTTTGGAAAGAGTTTCTTTATGTAATTAATTTCAGAATTTAGTTTTATAACAAAATAATTTTCCTCTTTAGTTGATATTTTGGAATTAAGCTTGTCAAAACTAGTCTATAAACAATCATTTTCATAAATCTCTATTTCTAAATCTTTATAAATAGTATATTTTTTGAAAATATCTTTATGATTATCCTTAGATAGGATTGATACATTTTTTGTTAAGATAAATATTCTTGAATTATCCCTATAAAAATTTTTACTAACTTTACCATTACTATTTTCACGAAGTTTAGCAAAGTGAGACACTTCTTCATAAGAAAGAAGAGTATTAAATATTTCTAAGGAAGATTCTTAATCTGATGGTATTGAATCCCTATCATAATGAAAATTATCATTTAAATATAAATTCTCAAGATTATTAGTGGTTCATACCTTAGACATTAAATAGATATTTTCATTAGGTTATCTGGAATGAAGAACAAAGTTCTTCTATCTAGAACATTCACTATAAAAAGTATTATCTAATGAATCTCCTCCACTTTAAATCCAAGATTCATTATATTTGTGAAATTTTTTTAATTTCAACTTGTAATAAATTTTTTTATTTAAATCATATTTCCATTAATTCTTTTCTTTCCTTTTTATAATAGTAAAACATGGTCTGTTATGTCCAACTCTCTTACATTCGAAAAAAGTAACATCAAAATATTTCTTATCAGCCTGATCCTTGTTACCTTTACTATATCGATACTAGAAGTCCAACTTACTAATAATCTTATTCATCCTCTGAGAAATATTTTCTAGTTCATTCTGAGATTCTTTAAAACCACTAAAATCAAATTGGATCACAATATTTCTCTTCATAGAAGACATAACTACATTTTATGGTGTTGGAGTGTTGGAAGGTAAGGTGGTTTTTTTTCTTGAAAGAAACACCTCCATTATTTTTCTTAGATTTCTCTACATATCTTTCTAATCTACTCTCATTTTTCATCAATGTTCCAATAAGATAATACATAGTGATATTATTGACCATATTTGTTTCATCATTATAAGTTCTTTTAGAAGCTCATTCAATATGCATAATATCAATTATGATCTCCATAATAATATCATCATAAAATCATCTCTCACTTATTTATGGTAAAATATTTATGATAGTAATAATTATATAATTAAGTTTAGCCACTTATACTCTAAGAAAAAGAATCAAAATCTTGATATTTAGATATTAAAATGGCTCTTCTGGTATTAATAACATTTTAAGCTCTAAAGTGATTATCTTCAATATTTTTACAAATACTATTTTCTACTTCATAAGATGATATTTGGATATATATGTTTCTTGTCATAGAACAAAAAAAGTGTTTGTTAAATTATAATTAAAATGATATTCCGTATTTCTATTATTAGTTAAGGATCTACCTTCCTTACTAGGTATTTTTTAATCACCAGTCTATATGACAAAATTATTTATTGTTGTGTTGGTCAAAAAAGTATTCATTCTATACTTCCAGTATTCATAGTTAGCACCACCAAAAATTAGTGGTCTGTTGAGATTTAGATTATATATGGATCTGACATTTACTCACGCCTAATTAAAATTAATAGACACAGAAATTGTTTTCCAAAATAATCATTAGTCTATAAAATGCTTATAAACAAAAATTTAATAACTAATTTAAAAAAACATGAAATAGTAAATAAAAAAACTCAAAAAAAAATTTAAGTAGTGGAATCCTTCTATGATATCAATTATTGAATATCATATGAGTTATATTAATATTAGTATAAAATAGTGTATTTTATAGGGTTCAATTCCAAGATGAGGTGGGGTGAATTGGGACTTTTAAAAACATTGGTATAAAACAATTCAAACTAAACCAATTCACAAAACCTCTTAATTTGAAATGATGGGATTCATACTTGGCCCTCAGTCCATTTTCGAGTGCATCATAATGGGGAATATTTTGATATATTTGAGTAGTAGTGTCTTAATTATAAATAATGTGATTAAGACTGAATTATATTGATCATATTGATGATATATACAATTATATTTGTCTATCTCATTATAAGAGTATATCAGATTAATAAAGAAGATTGTGTTTATCGTATTCAGTATCAATATGATAAAACTAAAATCTCCAAGGAAAAATTAAAATATTTTTATTAAACAAGTAAAATAATAAAAAAGTTACATAAGAATGAATTATATATATTTAAAGGTGTCCTTAGTTTTATAATTACGTTAAGGTCCACCTTTCCTCGACAAGTTAATCCCTTGATAACAATGTAAGATTTCCCTTATCTACCGACCCTAAAATCCCTCAATCTGATGGATCAAATACTCTATCTTTCTATCCACACATACCCTCGATCAATTCAATGATCATATTCTCCATCTTATTATACTTTTAATCATTCGATTGTAATCATTGATAGGATATATGATTATTAATAAAAAGTAATCCATAAGGGGAAACATAAAAATGTTCATTCAATAATAAACAACTCTAAAATAATTAAAAATTGCTAAGAACAAGTCATACACACTTTTTATTCTTCATAGATTTAACAAAAATGAAAATTTTCAAAAATTAATCAATCAATAATAAACTCTTAAAATGATCAAGTATTTATAGGCAGCCTTTAAAACGATCTTATTTTCCCCAAAGGTTGTATTTTCTCTTTGTTTATTGTAACGACTTGGATAGATTTAATTTTAACTACAATTTGTAACAACATGTTTTATGTCATATTTATTCACATCATTACTATGAAAATGGTATTTCATTATCATAGAAATTATTTTCCCTTATTTAGAATATTAACATTGTCAGTATGAATGAATTCTATAAAAATGTCATTATGATAATCTTTATAAGTAAGAATATGATTTTTATTGATTCTAATATTAGTACTATTATAAATAACTTTTCAATATAAAGAGATTATCAGTGAAATAAACATAAAAACATAAGGTAACAATTTCATCATCAAGAAGGATATGATAAAATCCTTTGATATAGTTGAATGGAATTTTATAATCATGTTCCTGGAAAAATTGGGATTCTCAATATTGGTCAATGATCTTCATTTATAGTGTTCCATCTCCATATGGATTTCAATCTCATTCATATAAAAAAAATTATTTTTTAAACTCGTTAGAGACTTAATATAGGGAGATCCCATGTCCCATTCCTTATTTATCATTTCTCTGGATGTTCATATCAGATAATTTGCCCACTTCATTAACATTTGTAAGATCAATACCAATCATAATAAGAGGTTTCATGAAGTTATAACTCATATTATGTTTGTGTGTGATAGATTTATAATTATTAATGGTAATTGAAGATTCATACAGGGATTGAATGAAGCATTAGAAGTTTACTGTTCTTAGAGTGGTCAGAGAATTAATCGTCTTAAGAGTAACTTATTTGTTCCCTCAAAATGATCAGACATGAGGATTGGTTTTTTCGAATCCAATATAGGTATGTAAAAAAGGGGTCTCACCAATAGAATACATTGGTGATATGGTGTCCCCAAATGTTATTATTGTTAAACACTTTGATGTGATTATTGACAAAATCATGGCACATATTCTTAACTATAAAGACATGTTATTTTCCTTTAGAGGAAGGATAACACTGATAAATAGTGTGCTATCTTCAATTCCTATGCACATTCTTTCCACTATGAAAGATCAAAAAAAAATTCTCTCCAACTGGGATAAAACTCTGACCTCTTTTCATGGGGATAATCAATTGGAATTTAAATTCTATTGGGATTCCTAGTCTAAGTTGGTTAAGCCCATCAAGGAAGGAGGCATCAACTTGGACATTAATTTAGGTACCAAGGATGGTATTCATGATATACTTGATTGAAAAATAGTTAAGGGGGGTTCCTTGTGGGGAACTAACATGTAGAATACTTATGGAATTGGAGGTAAACTATTCTCTTTTAAACACTCCAAAGTCCTGAAACTGATTTTTTCCCATTTAGCAATCCTAAAAACCCATTCTTAATGGATAATAGGAAGGGGAGAAATATTTTTTTCACCACAATTGGGAAGGAACCATTCTAGGTTTTTTTCACTCCTCGCTCCATGTATTTCCTTTAGTAAGGCTAGTTAAAACCCTATCATCATTGATACATATTTAAATGATTGAAAAGGGAATATTTTTAAATGGATTATGATATCTAATACCCAGTACAAATGTTTCTTCACTGGAATATATTATGGTTATTTTTCGGTTAAATACTTTCACTAAATCATGACAAATATTTCTTCTATAGACACCTAAGGTGACACTATATGGTGTAAATAACTTCCTCTGAAGATCCATTTTCTTGTTTGGCATGTTCAGAATATAGTTTCCATACTGATGATATTGTCCAGTAGAGGGGGATTTCTTTGGTATTTAAATGTTCGTTTTTTACGTCGGTTATACATTAACCGCCGTAAAAAACAGAAGCGGGGGGTGTTTGTTATGTCGGTTATTCAATAACCGACGTAACAAATCGACATATGTACGAGTTATTACGTCGGTTATTCAATAACCGACGTAAAAAAAGAATCCACAGATGTTTTTGACATCGGTTATGGAATAACCGACGTAAAAAAACGCGGATTTTGAGCCCTTTATAACGTCGGTTATAAAATAACCGACGTAAAAAAAGAATCGGAGGAAGGGTTTTACGTCATTTATTGAATAACCGACGTTATAAATGTTTTTAAAAAAATTATAATGTCGGTTATTGAATAACCGACGTGATAACTCATTTAAAAATTTACCCAGACCCGTGGATTGTCATTCGCGAGTTTACCTTCGACAGTCGCGACTCGTCTCTCTCGTGCGTAAACCCGATTCGGCTCGTCCATTTTGTTGGTTTAGATTCGTTTTGCGATCATCGTTTCTCATATTTAATATCCTCGGATCAATCATCTAAACTCGCAGCACTCAGGTAATCCTCCAACTCGTTCGTTTTTTTTTTCGAAGATAGTATATATATATGTGTTGTGATTTTTTTGTTGAAACTAGCTAAGATTCTTCGATTGCTAACCCTTTTAACTCGTTTTGGCACCATAATCTTATTTATCATCCCTAGATCTATTAGTTCGACTTGCAATATTGACTAATTTTATGATTTCACTAATTTTTCATCGTTTTCTATAAATCCCCGAGAGGGTTGGGGCGTGTCCATTTGGATGGGTTGCTCTTTTACAGTTGTTACTACTTTATTCACACACAACCATGGCATAGGTGCATGGATTTGGGATCAAATCACCATTTTTACCCCCTGCAGACAATGTTTCACGAGGAGGACTCGCCAGATTTCCCCTCGGCATGTCAAAAATTTTAGATACCCTCTTTTCAACAAGTAAAAAATTAACTAGTTTTTTCTTCACTACTTATCCTAAACAAATAAAACCACCATTCTTTCTAGAACCTCTACTAGATCCATTGCATCCATCAACATACATATTTAGATCTGAAAGCAACCCTTAAGCCTTATGTTCGATGCTAACATCCTTTACTGATCTATAGAAAATATGATGGTCTGCTAAGCTCTCCATTTAAAAGTCAAAGCCCACCAATTATTCATCCTCATCATGAGAAAATGGCACAACATCTGAATTTCTGATTCAATCTCTTGGGTCACTGAACAAACATTAACTCCTTCAAATCCACACCTGGAATAGACAACCTAATGTCGAGTTCCTTCTCTATCTATTGAAACTCGGTTCTTCCTCCACACCTAAAAACATTCTTTGAATGGCCCAACTTCTTGTTATGGTAAATTTTCAGTGATTCCAGGGGGTGGGAGGGCTATCAAGAGGGTTGGGGGTGTCCAGGGGGGTGTCCAAGAGGGTAGGGTGTGGGGGGGTGGTGTCCAGGAGGGGTGGGGGCTGTCCAGAGGAGTCGGGGGCTGTCCAGGGGGTTTACAAGGGGGTGGGTGGGTGTGGGGGGTTGTCCAAGGGTGTGGGTGGGTGTTGGGGGTGTCCAGGGGGGTGTCCAAGGGGGTAGGGGGTGGGGGTGGTGTTTAGGAGGGGTGGGGGGCTGTCCAGAGGGTTGGGGGGGGTGTCCAGGGGGGTGTCCAAGCAGGTCGGGGGTGGGGGGTTGTGTCCAGGAGGGGTGGGGGTGCTTTCTAGAGGGGTCGGGGGCTGTCCAGAGGGGTCGGGGGGTGTCCAGGGTGGCGTCCAAGGGGATGGGTGGGTGTGGGGGGCTGTCCAAGGGGGTGGCGGCCTGTCTAGAGGGGTCGGTGGGGTGTCCAGGGGGGTGTCCAAGGGGGTGGATGGGTGTGGGGGGCTGTCCAAGTGGGTGGCGGCCTCTCCAAAGGGTATTTGGGGTTCTCCGGGTGGGTGGGGGGGCTATCCAGAGGGTTGGGGGATGTCCAGGGGTGTCCAAGGGGGTAGGGGGTGGGGGTGGGGTCCAGGAGGGGCAGGGGGCTGTCCAGAGGGGTCGGGGGGTGTCTAGGGGGGGTGTTATATCTTACTATATTTTTTTTAAAAATAATATTCAAGCATATTTTTTTAAATACACATCGATTTGTTTTATATTTAAAAATTTTTTACATTCAAATTATGATTTTTTTCATATAAAAATATATTTGTCTTATCTAAAAAATATATATATTTTTGCTATTTGTTATAGGTAATAATGAGTCGAAGTTGGATTACGGCACATCGAATGAGTAATGAATATGAGGAAGGTGTTGATGCCTTTTTGGAATTTGCTAAACGAAATGTTCCAAGTAGTGACATTTTCTTCTGTTCATGCCTGAAATGTCTGAATATGAAGAAGTTGAAAAGTAGAGAGATAAAAGATCATCTGATTTGTCATGGTTTCAATCCGAGTTACAACCCTTGAATTTGGCATGGCGAAACTGGACAGAATGTCACTGATGATAATGAATCGCAAGATGGTAACTCCGATGGAATTGAAGAAATGATTCGCGATATTGTAGCAGAACAAATTGAGATAGAACCGACAGTTGCACGTCTATATGGTGATGCCGAAAAACCATTATATCCTGGTTGTATAGATTTTACGGTTTTGTCGGCGGTGTTAATATTGATTAACCTGAAGGCGAAACATGGATGGAGTGACAGAAGTTTTACAGAGCTGCTACAATTGATTAAATACATTCTTCTAAATGATAACGATCTTCCAGATTCACATTATAAGGCCAAAAAAATATTATGCTCGATGGGATTGGGATACAGGAAAATACATGCCTGTCCGAGTGACTGCATTATATATAGGAAGGAATATGAATTTCTGAAAGAGTGTCCTAAATGTGGGACATCACGGTATAAGGTGAAAGAAAAATCACAAGCTGATGTAGAGATTACAAATCTCCCTTCAAAGGTATTTTGGTATCTTTCTATAATTCCTCGTTTCAAACGTTTATTTGCTAATTCACATGATGGAAAAAGGTTAAGATGGCATGCTGATGAGCGGGTATGTGATGGAAAAATACGTCATCCAGCTGATTGTCCACAATGGAATAAAATTGATGCCCAGTACCCTACATTTTGAAATGAAATTAGAAATCTGAGACTAGGCTTGTGTACAGATGGAATGAATCCATACCGAACCCTCAGTAGCACACATAGTTCATGGCCTGTTTTATTGGTAATTTACAACCTCTCTCCTGAAGTTTGTATGAAGCGCAAATATGTCATGTTGAGTATCATGATCTCTGGTCCAAAGCAACCCGGCAATGATATTGATGTATACTTGTCATCGCTGATTGATGATTTGAAACTGTTATGGGCTGATGGTATTAGGGTGTATGATTCTTATAAAATGGAATATTTTCAACTGCATGTAGTGCTTCTATTCACTATAAATGACTTCCCAGCATATGGAAATTTTTCTGGATACAGTGTTAAAGGGAATAAAGCATGTCCAATTTGCGAACAACAGACGTCATATTGTCAATTGCATCATGGGAGGAAAACAGTGTACATGGGTCATCGAAAGTTTTTGCCTATGGATCACCCTTATAGAAGACTAAAAAAGGCATTCAATGGATCACAAGAATTTGATACTGCTCCAAAACCTTTATCCCCAGATTTGTATTTTGAGAGGGTGAAAAACCTTGATGTGACATTGGGAAAGACACAGAAATCTGGTAATGATAGACATATTTGGAAAAAAAGGTCAATATTTTTTGAGCTACCATATTGGAGGTATCATGAAGTCAAACATAATATTGATGTCATGCACGTGGAGAAGAATATCTGTGATTCTTTGATCGGAACATTGCTAGATATTAAAGGAAAGACAAAAGATGGGTTGAATGAAAGGTTAGACCTACTATCAATGGGAATACGTTTGGAGTTAGCTCCCACTCCTAAAGGAAGACGAACATTTCTTCCCCCGGCTTGTCATACATTATCGAAGAGGGAGAAAAGTAGCTTTTGTCAGTGTCTTCATGATATCAAAGTGCCTCAAGGTTATTCTTCAAATGTAAAAAATTTTGTCTCATTGAAAGACTTGAAGTTGATAGGTATGAAATCACATGATTGTCACGTCATGATGCAAAAAATTCTACCAGTTGCACTGCGTGGAATATTGCCCATCCATGTCAGAAAGACTATAATGAGGTTGTGTTATTTTTTCAATTCAATTTGTAACAAGGCGATTGATGTGAATTCTTTGATCATTTTGGAAAAGGATGCGATTTTTATACTTTGTCATTTGGAAATGTATTTTCCTCCAACTTTTTTTGATATGATGGTGCATTTAATGATTCATCTGGTTCGAGAAATAAAGCTTTGTGGACCTTTATATCTTCGTTGGATTTATCCTTTTGAAAGGTATATGAAAATATTAAAGGGATATGTTAAAAATCCATATCGACCTGAAGCCTCCATTTTTGAAAAGTATATTTCTGAGGAGGTAGCAGAGTTTTGTACGAGCTACTTGGCTACGACTCAACACATAGGTTTGCCTCCATCTCGCCATGAACGGGTTAATAATGAGGGAAAGGGGATTCGTGGCTTGAAAGTCGAATCACTGTCAGCTGAACAGATGAAGAAGTTAGAATCATACATCTTGAATAACATAGCTGATGTTCAACCATATATCACATTGCATATTAATGAGTTGAAACAATGTCATCCAAAGAAGAAAGAAATGTGGATTTTGAATGAGCACAACAAAACTTTTTTTCCATGGTTTAAAAAGACCTTGCTTGGTAGATCAGATGTATCAGAGACATTAAAATGGATAGTGGGTGGTCCATCTTTAAATGTGATAACATGGTCCGCTTAAGACATTAATGGCTATACATTTCATACGAAAGCTCAGGACAACAGAAGTGCAGTTCAGAATAGTGGTGTATTGGTGTTTGCAGAAGCAATGCATTTTTCGAGTGCTAAGGACAGAAACCCAATTTCGGCATCAAGTGCTTATTATGGAGTGATTGAAGACATATGGGAGGCTGATTACTTTAAAATTAAAGTTCCTGTTTTTAACTCTAAATGGTTTATCGGTAACAACAGTGTCAGACACGATGAATTTGGAATGACACTTGTTAATCCGAATAGATTGGAAGACACAACTGATTCTTTTATAATGGAAACACATTCCAAACAAATTTTCTATATAGTAGATCAATCAGATATGCAGTGGGCTGTTGTTTTACAAGGGAAAAAACAATATGTTGGTGAGTATGAATTTGATGAAGATGCTGATTTATGTGAGATCCCTACTTCCATGGAAAGATTAACAGAACATAATGATGAGTATGTTGAAGACATGGTTTGTGCCATAAGGAACGATCACGACGAAGGAATTTGGGAAAACAATCCAACTGTACATTCCTAAAATTACAGGTAACACATGTTTATTTCTTGTTTACATTTAGTTTTTTCATATAATGTTAGATATTGTAAATTTTTTACTTATTAAAACATGTATCAAACCAAAATGATAAAACAATAAAAACCGTAAAGAGGAGAAGTCCTGGGCGCACCGGCGGGCCGGTGGTGGATCACCGGTAGGCTGGTGGTCCAGACAGCAAAGCTCTGTCTGGTCCACCGGCAGGCCGGTGATGAGCCAGCGGCCGGCCGGTGGTCCAGACAGAGAGGAAGGCTCTCTGTCTGGTCCACCGGCCGGCCGGCTGGTGGTGAGCCACCGGCCGGCCGGTGACAGCAGGTAGTGGGCAAGTCTACTTCCTGGGTCCTCCGGCTGGCCGGTGAGCTCACACCGGCTGACCGGTGGACTCAATGAGTCCACTTTTCACCTTTCTTGGGCCAACTCCTTGGCAACCTTTTGCCTATCAACAAAAACACTTGAAAACAAGTTAGAACATAATAAGAGTGATTGTGATCATTAAAATCCAAGAGAGAGGGGTACAACAGACTGTGTTTACCATGTTTATCATTGTTTAACATGCTTACCATATTACCAATGTTTACTATTATATAATTTAGTACACTTTTCTATTTTCTGATTAAGTAGTATTACAATATTTGATTTTGTATATTTGTGAACTAATGTTTGTTTTTTTGATTTGAAGGAAAATTACAGATCAATCAGTTGATCAGCCACATGATTCTAGAGATGAGCATATTGGTCATACATCTGGGGAGGAACATTCACATGCTCCTATTACGAAAAAGAGTTCAAAGGTTGGTAAGCGTGGGTGCACACGTTTACCAAAATTATCACTTGCCCGTATGAAGGAGGAGAGGATAGTCGTGGAGTTTGATGATGATGATCTTCCTAGAGGTCCAAATGCTAAAGATTTTAAGGGTTTTGTAGCAACTCAGGCTAAGAGCAAAGTAAGCATTCTCTATGATGATTGGAGAAGTGTGGATAAGGCGATAATTTCTCAGCTGTGGGAGACCATTTTGGTAAGATCTTTTTCAATTGTTTGACTGTTCTTTAAATGTTTCTAGTATATATAATATTTTTAACCTCTTTTTTATCAGATGACATTTGATATTCCTGACACTGGAGGAGTCAGGAAGAAATGCTTATCGTTGGCTGCTAGGAGATGGAGGGATTTCAAATCAACCCTCTCATCTGATTTCATTTATGGTCATAGGAGTCGTGAGAATCCATGTCGTATATATCCTTTTATAGATGAAGACACATGGAGACAATTTTTTTAAAGTAGAAGAAAAGAATCATTTTTGGTAAGGGCAATGTAAACTTTTATAAGCTTTCTTATATAAATGATCTTATTATTGTTTTGTTAATGATTACTTACTCTTAATTAACAGCAAACAAGGAAAGCTCATCAAGAGATCCAATCTAAAAATTTATACCCTCATAGTTTATCTCAGGGAGGGTATGCATTATTGGAAGAACAAATGATGGTAGAAAAATTTCAACAACTAAGAGCTGAGTCTTCAAGCTCTGGAGAGGTGGCCCCTCCATCCCCGTCATCTAGACATGAGAAATGGAAAAGAGCTCGGAAGGGCAAAAAAGGACAATATCTTTCGGAAGAATCGAGACTCGTAGTTGAGAGGATTGTAAGATATCTATTTTATTTATTTAAGTTTACTATTTTCTTCATATATTTCCAATCATTATAGAAATGTTCAATTAATTATTACAAGACTCTCTTGAGGAGCAGAGTTCACAGGGGACATTTACACCTTCTGGGAAGGAAGATATTTTATCTGTGGCATTGGGAAAGCCCGAACATCCTGGCCGTGTAAGAGGATATCCGGCAGGTGTATCGGTAAGAAAAGTGTTTCCACGTTCCTCAACTTCTAACGTTGAGGGAGTTTATAAAAAAATAGAATCCTTGGAGGCTGAAGTCCATAATATTAATGCGACAATGGAGGAAAAGATTAGAGCATCGGTGCAGTTTATGTTTGCAGACGTGCAAAGACAATTTCAGGGTGCAGCTCCAACTCCACCTCTCCCAGTAGCTCCCACTCCCCCACCTCAGCCTGCGGACCCTTTTTTGATCCTCCTCCTCCGCCGCAGCTACCTACTTATTGTGAGTTGTATGTTGATGATCCTCAACATCATATAGTTGCATATGGGATGGTATATTGTATAGGAGATACAGTTCATCATCAACAGTTAGAGGTAGAGAATCAGAGGGTCACTGTATAGGATATTATAGATAGATCAGCTCGGATACCATTACCTACAGATGAGGTGACGACAGCTGGACATAGTATCGGCCATTTTTTACTTTGGCCATCCAGACTTCTTCGACTCATTACCATAGAGGTATGGATGTAATATCTTTTATTTTATATTTTTATTAATGTTTTATCATTTGAAAACTAATATATTTTTTCAATTATTTTTACAGGAATACTTCAAAGGTAAAGAAATACTGTATAGACAACAACAAAGACAGATAGCTATGACATTAGATGCAGATACTAGTAGTCTTGACAAATTGTCAAGATATTCAAATTTGTTGGCAGATCATTATGACTTACAATGGAAGCTCATGTCTGTGGACGTGAACTAAGTGTGGGGATTATGAAAACTGATATCATGGACTTTGTCACTAGAGATAAGTTGGGCATCAACGTGGTGCAAATTGTTATCATGTAAGTCTTAACACCTTTTCCTTGCGTTATATTTATTAAAAATGTATACTTATGTATGCTTTGTATTAGGTATCTGTATAAAATTTGTGAGAGGAATGAGCTGATAGATGTATATGGATTCGTGGACCCACAATTGATTTCCCTGAAGCATGTGCATTGGATGAGGAACAAAGAATGATTTATATTGCTGATAGATTTGAAAAGAATGTAATCACATAGTGTTGGATGATGCCTTTTTGTGAGAGGTATGAAACACATCCCTCTCAAAGAGTTAATTATCTTTTAACATAAAAAACCACTAACATTAAATTTCCTTTTATCAGGGATCATTGGATGTTAGGGGTTTTTTTCCCTAGGGAGAAAGCACTTTATTGGATATGCTCTCTCCATGATGATGTGCGAGAAAGTTTTAAGAATATATTGGAAACGTAAGTTTCAATTTCACAATAGTTTTATATATTATAATTAATTTCAAATATACCCCATTCGTATTATTTTCTAACAGGGCATGGGTCCACTTTCGAAAAAGCGCAAAGAAAAGGAATTTCAAGATCAAATATGTACATGCGAAGGTAAATATCCATTTATAATTTGTACATTTTGATTTATTACATAAAAATAATATATTGAATTTACACTCATTCAAACAGAAATGTCATGAGCAACAAGGCATCATCGAATGCGGATATTACATGTTAAGATGTATGTATGAAATAATAACAACTGGGACAGTTCTGAGTTTTGACCTGGTAAGATTTCATCTTTCTCATAATATTTCAATTTGATTTATTCATTATACACGTTGACTACTATCCTTTTCCTTTGTAGCTTTTTGATGACCCTCAACCCTTTACTGCTGAAGATATCAAACACTTACAAGTGGAGTGGTCAAATTATTTTATAGGTTTGATTGAATTTTAGTTGTTTGTAATGTAAAATGTAATTTGAATATTGCCAATGTAATTGTGTATTTCGTAGTCGTTTAGGTTGGATTTAGTTTTTTTTTGAAGTTGACAATGTAAGTTTTGAATGTTATATAAGTGAATGTTTAATTTTTCTCTACTTCTTGTTTTGGTCTACTGTTGATGGTTTTTCTGGTCTGGATTTTGGTATGGGGGGAGAGGTTCCAAGGGGGTGGGTGGGTGTTTGGGGGGTGTCCAAGGGATATGGGAGGGGTGTCCAAGGTGTGTTTGGGGCTGTCCTAGGGGTCGGGGGGGTGTAAATGAGGGTGGGGGTGTCCAAGGAGTGGGGGGTGTCCAAGGGATATGGGAGGGGTGTCCAAGGTGTGTTTGGGGCTGTCCAAGGGGTTGGTTGGGTGTAAATGAGGGTGGGGGGGGGGGGCTGTCCAAGGGGTGGGGGGTGTCGAATTGGTGGGGGGGGTGTCCAAGGGATATAGGAGGGGTGTCCAAGGGGTGTTTGGGGTTGTCCAAGGGGATGGGGGGGGTTTCCAAGGGGTCGGGGGGGGGGGGTTCCAAGGGGTCGGGGGGGGTGTCCAGGGGGTGGGGGGGCTGTCCAAGGGGTGGGGGGTGTCCAAGGGGTGGGGGGTGTCCAAGGGATATGGGAGGGTTGTCCAAGTGGTGTTTGGGGCTGTCCTAGTGTTCGGGGGGTGTAAATGAGGGTGGGGGCTGTCGAAGGGGTGGGGGTGTCCAAGGGATATGGGAGTGGTGTCCAAGGTGTCTGGGAGTTCTGTCCAAGGGGCCGGTTGGGTGTAAATGAGGGTGGGGGCTGTCCAAGGGGTGGGGGGTGTCCAAGGGGTGGGGGTGTCCAAGGGATATGGGAGGGGTGTCCAAGGGGTGTTTGGGGCTGTCCAAGGGCTCGGGGGGTGTCCAGGGGTCAGGGGGGTGTCCAAGGGGTCTGGGAGGGCTGTCAAGGTGTGGGGGGTGTCCAATGGGTGTTTGAGGCTGTACTAGGGGTCTTGGGGGTGTAAATGAGGGTGGGGGGCTTTCCAAGGGGTGGGGGGTGTCCAAGGGGTGGGGGTGTCCAAGGGATATGGGAGGGGTGTCCAATGGGTGTTTGAGGCTGTACTAGGGGTCGTGGGGGTGTAAATGAGGGTGGGGGGCTGTCCAAGGGGTGGGGGTGTCCACGGGTTGTGGTGGGGCTCCAATGTGGTGGGCGAGGGATGGCCAGGTTGTTAGGTGGGTATAGATGAGGGTGGGGTTCAGTTGGGGCTTGGGGGAGGGCTGGCATGGTTATTTTTGTTGTTTGGTTTCTGGTTGCTTTTTGGTGAGAGCAGTGCAATTATTTTAAAAAATATATATATCGCTTTCACATCGGTTATTTTATAACCGACGTGGTAAATAAATCGGTAGGGGTTTATCACATCGGTTTTTTCGAGAACCGACGTGATAAACCATTCCCGGGCCTTTTATCACGTCGGTTCTTAATATAACCGACGTGCTAAAAGTCCTGGGAATCGATTTACCACGTCGGTTATTGGATAACCGACGTGCTAAAACATTTCCCAGGCCTTTTTATCACGTTGTTTATTTAAGAAACCGACGTGATAATAGGCCCGGGGAAGGGTTAATCACGTCGGTTATGTCATAACCGACGTGATAAACGATATCCCAGGCGTTTTATCACGTCGGTTTAGAAATAACCGACGTGATAACCCCCCCCCCCCCCCCCCCCCCGCGCATATTTATCATGTCGGTTATTATATAACCGACGTGCTAAACCCCCCCCCCCCCCCCCCACCCGCGGTTTATCACGGCGGTTATATAATAACCGCCGTTATAAATCCCCATCCCCCATCATTTTTCACGTCGGTTATTAATGAACCGACGTGATAAACACCGTGATGTTACGGATGTTACGTCGGGTTTTAAATAACCGACGTAAAAAACGTTATTTATAACGTCGTCCGTATTAACGTCGCCTAAAAACCGACGTAAATAATGAAAAATAACCGACATAAAAAATGTTTTCTGCACTAGTGTAGAAATGAATTATTTTAAGAAAGAGTTTGTGATTTCCCCAAAAAATGATGGACAAATTATAAGTATAACAATTGACCTGACAACCTCCCATTCCATTGAAAGAAAAAACAGTAAAACATAAATAGAAATAAATTTAAAAAAATTATATCCCACTGACTTTAAAGAAAATTTTATTCCAAACTTAGTAATAAATATTATATCCCCCTATGTTTATAACTCATTATAATACAATGATGAATATTAATAACTCCCCTTGGGATAAAAGATCCCCTTAAGGATCTTATTCTCCATTTGAAAAGAAATTATCCTCCTCTAAATAATTTTAATCCCTTATATGAAACTTATTTATCCGCTTTTAACTAATTTATCTCCCTTTTTGATTTCAAAAATAATTGGGAAAAGTATAGAGTTCCCTAAAAGGGTTAGAAAAGTAACAACACTGAATCAATATAGTTAATTCCCTAATCATAAAAAAACTAAAGAACAGTCCACAAATCAAAATTGGAAAACATTGGACCATATCTTAATGGGATAAAAATTCATTCATTCAAACCCATGAATTAAAAAGGTTTATATAAAAAATTGGATTACTAAAAATGTTTAAATAGGAAATGATTTTAAGATTTATTCATCCTAGATATCAAAATAGTCTTCATTTTCTTGAACCCTTTTATTTATTCCTTGAGCTTTTCTATTATTTTATCTTGACAACTATTTTTATCTTCCAGAATTCAAATCCTTTCAGTAAATTCCTCATACTTATTTATCAATAAAATTATTTCATTCATAAAAGGCTTCATTATTGACACTTTTGACTATAAAAATTTAAACTTCTCAACTACCCATTTCACTTCCAGAGTCCACATTTCAGCTGTATTTTTGAATTGATCCACAAATTTCACTCACTCTGACATAACACTAGAAAAATTATTAAAATATTTAGTGGATTCACTAATCATTTTATTCAGATATTCAGTTGAATAATCATGCATCTTGACAATGGCATTGGAATTGTACGACCATTCCCCCACTTTATTGGAAGCCCTTTTAATAGTTTGATAAGTCTCTCGAAGGAATCTAATACCATCCTCATTTTTTATAACACTATCTAATAAATCTTTGATTAAGTCTAATTTTTTTATTTTATTTCCAGGAATCAAATCAACCTTTGATTCTAGTTTTGGAATGAAATAGATTGTTCCTTAGAGTATCTATAAGGATTGAACTATGTTACAAATACCATTAATATATCCTTATGAATTAACTCAGAAATTAAACTTTAAACCTCTCATCTTGATGATATTTTTGAGAAAATATTTGATAATAGTAAATTTTTGGGAAAATACACCATCCATGTAACAAGTATTCTTGTTGGTAGTACTTTCTTTATTTTACTAAAATTGATAACATTCACCTTTGGGAACCAAAATTTACATTGGTCCAAATATTTCTTAATTTTATTTTAAATCCAATTTGTTTTTGAAAAATTTTATTTTTTGAAACCAAAGGATTGAACTTTATTAATACAACAATAAATTTTTCCAATGTCCACCACTTTTACATTTAGTGAAAAATGGATCACTTTTTAGGAAAAATAATTGTTACTAAATTTTTTTGGGGGTAAACCCCATTACAAAATAAGTACCATGAGGATGAATTTATTTTTACATTTTATAAAAGTATTATTTACTAGTTTTAAATTTTGTAAAGAGTTTCTTTATGTAATTAATTTCAGAATTTAGTTTTATAACAAAATAATTTTCCTCTTTAGTAGATATTTTGGAATTAAGCTTGTCAAAACTAGTCTATAAACAATCATTTTCATAAATCTCTATTTCTAAATCTTTATAAATAGTATATTTTTTGAAAATATCTTTATGATTATCCTTAGATAGGATTGATACATTTTTTGTTAAGATAACTATTCTTGAATTATCCCTATCAAAATTTTTACTAACTTTACCATTACTATTTTCACGAAGTTTAGCAAAGTGAGACACTTCTTCATAAGAAAGAAGAGTATTAAATATTTCTAAGGAAGATTCTTAATCTGATGGTATTGAATCCCTATCAAAATGAAAATTATCATTTAAATATAAATTCTCAAGATTATTAGTGGTTCATACCTTAGACATTAAATATATATTTTCATTAGGTTATCTGGAATGAAGAACAAAGTTCTTCTATCTAGAACATTCACTATCAAAAGTATTATCTAATGAATCTCCTCCACTTTAAATCCAAGATTCATTATATTTGTGAAATTTTTTTAATTTCAACTTGTAATAAATTTTTTATTTAAATCATATTTCCATTAATTATTTTCTTTCCTTTTTATAATAGTAAAACTTGGTCTGTTATGTCCAACTCTCTTACATTAGAAAAAAGTAACATCAAAATAGTTTTTATCAGCCTGATCCTTGTTACCTTTACTATATCAATACTAGAAGTCCAACTTACTAATAATCTTATTCATCCTCTGAGAAATATTTTCTAGTTCATTCTGAGATTCTTTAAAACCACTAAAATCAAATTGGATAACAACATTTCTCTTCATAGAAGACATAACTACTTTTTATGGTGTTGGAGTGCTGGAAGGTAAGGTGGTTTTTTTTCTTGAAAGAAACACCTCCATTATTTTTCTTAGCTTTCTCTACATATCTTTCTAATCTACTCTCATTTTTCATCAATGTTCCAATAAGATAATACATAGTGATATTATTGACCATATTTGTTTCATCATTATAAGTTCTGTTAGAAGCTCATTCAATATGCATAATATCAATTATGATCTCCATAATAATATCATCATAAAATCATCTCTCACTTATTTATGGTAAAATATTTATGATAGTAATAATTATATAATTAAGTTTAGCCACTGATACTCTAAGAAAAAGAATCAAAATCTTGATATTTAGATATTAAAATGGCTCTTCTGTTATTAATAACATTTTGAGCTCTAAAGTGATTATCTTCAATATTTTTACAAATACTATTTTCTACTTCATAAGATGATATTTGGATATATATGTTTCTTGTCATAGAACAAAAAAAGTGTTTGTTAAATTATAATTAAAATTATATTCCGTATTTTTATTATTAGTTAAGGATCTACCTTCCTTACTAGGTATTTTTTAATCACCAGTCTATATGACAAAATTATTTATTGTTGTGCTGGTCAAAAAAGTATTCATTCTATACTTCCAGTATTCATAGTTTGCACCACCAAAAATTAGTGGTCTGTTGAGATTTAGATTATATATGGATCTGACATTTACTCACGCCTAATTAAAATTAATAGACACAAAAATTGTTTTCCAAAATAATCATTAGTCTAGAAAATGCTTATAAACAAAAATTTATTAACTAATTTAAAAAAACATGAAATAGTAAATAAAAAAACTCAAAAAAATTTTAAGTAGTGGAATCCTTCTATGATATCAATTATTGAATATCATATGAGTTATATTAATATTAGGATAAAATAGTGTATTTTATAGGGTTCAATTCCAAGATGAGGTGGGGTGAATTGGGACTTTTAAAAACATTGGTATAAAACAATTCAAACTAAACCAATTCAAAAAACCTCTTAATTTGAAATGATGGGATTCATACTTGGCCCTCAGTCCATTTTCGAGTGCATCATAATGGGGAATATTTTGATATATTTGAGTAGTAGTGTCTTAATTAAAAATAATGTGATTAAGACTGAATTATATTGATCATATTGATGATATATACAATTATATTTGTCTATCTCATTATAAGAGTATATCAGATTAATAAAGAAGATTGTGTTTATCGTATTCAGTATCAATATGATAAAACTAAAATCTCCAAGTAAAAATTAAAATATTTTTATTAAACAAGTAAAATAATAAAAAAGTTACATAAGAATGAATTATATATATTTAAAGGTGTCCTTAGTTTTATAATTACGTTAAGGTCCACCTTTCCTCGACAAGTTAATCCCTTGATAACAATGTAAGATTTCCTCCATCTACCGACCCTAAAATCCCTCAATCTGATGGATCAAATACTCTATCTTTCTATCCACACATACCCTCGATCAATTCAATGATCATATTCTCCATCTTATTATACTTTTAATCATTCGATTGTAATCATTGATAGGATATATGATTATTAATAAAAATTAATCCATAAGGGGAAATATAAAAATGTTCATTCAATAATAAACAACTATAAAATAATTAAAAATTGCTAAGAACAAGTCATACACCCTTTTTATTCTTCATAGATTTAACAAAAATGATAATTTTCAAAAATTAATCAATCAATAATAAACTCTTAAAATGATCAAGTATTTATAGGCAGCCTTTAAAACGGTCTTATTTTCCCCAAAGGTTGTATTTTCTCTTTGTTTATTGTAACGACTTGGATAGATTTAATTTTAACTACAATTTGTAACAACATGTTTTATGTCATATTTATTCACATAATTACTATGAAAATGGTATTTCATTATCATAGAAATTATTTTCCCTTATTTAGAATATTAACATTGTCAGTATGAATGAATTCTATAAAAATGTCATTATGATAATCTTTATAAGTAAGAATATGATTTTTATTGATTATAATATCAGTACTATTATAAATAACTTTTCAATATAAAGAGATTATCAGTGAAATAAACATAAAAACATAAGGTAACAATTTCATCATCAAGAAGGATATGATAAAATCCTTTGATATAGTTGAATGGAATTTTATATTCATGTTCCTGGAAAAACTGGGATTCTCAATATTGGTCAATGATCTTAATTTCTAGTGTTCCATCTCCATATGGATTTCAATCTCATTCATATAAAAAAAATTATTTTTTAAACTCGTTGGAGACTTAAGATAGGGAGATCCCATGTCCCCTTCCTTATTTATCATTTCTCTGGATGTTCATATCAGATAATTTTCCCACTTCATTAACATTTGTAAGATCAATCCCAATCATAATAAGAGGTTTCATGAAGTTATAACTCATATTATGTTTGTGTGTGATAGATTTATAATTATTAATGGTAATTGAAGATTCATACAGGGATTGAATGAAGCATTATAAGTTTACTGTGCTTAGAGTGGTCAGAGAATTAATCGTGTTAAGAGTAACTTATTTGTTCCCTCAAAATGATCGGACATGAGGATTGGGTTTTTCGAATCCAATATAGGTATGTAAAAAAGGGGTCTCACCAATAGAATACATTGGTGATATGGTGTCCCCAAATGTTATTATTGTTAAACACTTTGATGTGATTATTGACAAAATCATGGCACATATTCTTAACTATAAAAACATGTTATTTTCCTTTAGAGGAAGGATAACACTGATAAATAGTGTGCTATCTTCAATTCCTATGCACATTCTTTCCACTATGAAGGATCAAAAAAAAATTCTCTCCAACTGGGATAAAACTCTGACCTCTTTTCATGGGGATAATCAATTGGAATTTAAATTCTATTGGGATTCCTAGTCTAAGTTGGTTAAGCCCATCAAGGAAGGAGGAATCAACTTGGACATTAATTTAGGTACCAAGGATGGTATTCATGATATACCTGATTGAGAAATAGTTAAGGGGGGTTCCTTATGGGGAACTAACATGTAGAATACCTATGGAATTGGAGGTAAACTATTCTCTTTTAAACACTCCAAAGTTCTGAAACTGATTTTTTCCCATTTAGCAATCCTAAAAACCCATTCTTAATGGATAATAGGAAGGGGAGAAATATTTTTTTCACCACAATTGGGAAGGAACCATTCTAGGTTTTTTTCACTCCCCGCTCCATGTATTTCCTTTAGTAAGGCTAGTTAAAACCCTACCATCATTGATACATATTTAAATGATTGAAAAAGGAATAATTTTAAATGGATTATGATATCTAATACCCAGTACAAATGTTTCTTCACTGGAATATATTATGGTTATTTTTCAGTTAAATACTTTCACTAAATCATGACAAATATTTCTTCTATAGACACCTAAGGTGACACTATATGGTGTAAATAACTTCCTCTGAAGATCCATTTTCTTTTTTGGCATGTTCAGAATATAGTTTCCATACTGATGATATTGTCCAGTAGAGGGGGATTTCTTTGGTATTTAAATGTTCGTGTTGTGGGGAGGTAAATATTGAAGGCATTTACCACTTATTGTTTTGTAGTTATTGGGCCAATATGGTTTGGGAGACATTTGGGATATTCACCTACTGGTCTATATGTGGGTTTTCTAGTGATTCCTTTCTCCATCAATGGTTTCTAGGTGCTCAATTTCACGGTGTAGAATGGAGGGAATGTTCTATTATCCATACGTCTAGTTGCTGATTAATTTAGTCATATAGGAATTGGATGTGGAACCTATCCTAAGTGAATTACACTATATTTATTATTGTTAAAACTAAAAATCCTCATTATGGATTTATTTGGACTGTGCAAGAAGGTTGATAGTTCTCCCTCACTCTAATCCTAGATTTATGGAAACACCTTAACTCAGTTCCTCCATGTGAAGTAGGGAAATGGTTAAAATGGATTCCACCTCTCACATACTTTAAATTAAATAGATATAGTGTGTGTTCAATGGGGGTGATGAGCGGTAGAGGAGTGATAAGAGAGTAAAGGGGTTCTATTGTGGAAACATTCTTAACTCATCTTATTATGGTATACTTCCTTTAGGCCAACTCACAGACCATGAGGACAAGCCTAATCTTTTGTAATCAAAAAGTGATAACCATTCAAGAAATAGATATGGACTCGTTAGTTCATTATAATTATCTGGCAGGTAAAGGCCCCATTCCATGGTCCATTGAATACTACCTCAAGAAATGAATGGGGATGAGGAACCACTAATTGAAAGTACCCCATATATGGTAATAGGGGAGTGTCGTTGTTGACTATTTGGGTTCTATATATTGTAGTAATGATTGTTCTATTTCCATTTCCAGGGCTGGTTCTTTTCCTCCTAAGGGGTCCATGTTTGTTAGAGTCGAAGCGCTCGGTCTTCATTATTTTCGACCTCTGTGATTTACCTTTTAGCCTTTGTCACTTCATTTTTATTTAATAATAATTCCTTTGTGTTGGTGAGAAAAGAGATAAAGTCTTAAAACTAAACTGATAAAGGTGAATGTAATGATTATTAGGCCCATTCTTATTAAGATAATCTTAATCAAGAATGTAAGTTTATGTTCACGAATACATTAAAACTAATTATAAGTACAGTAAAAGTTTATGTTTAAAAAAATATTCTAAAATAATTTGGATATAAAAGGTTTGTAAAAAAGTTTTTGAAGAAAATTTTTTTGATTCCCAAAACAAAAAAGAATGGAAAATTAATAATTATATATTTTGACTCAACAACATAATAATTTACATGAATAACCTAAATCACAAGAAATCATATATGATTCTAAAGATAATTCATCTTTTATTTCTAAAATATAATCAAAAACTATTTTATAAGGTTCTTAAATTTGTAAAATTCTCTCAAAATAACATTTATCACTTAAAAACCAAATCATGTTCAAATACAATGGTTATCAATACGTTAAACATATATTCCTAAATTTAACATAACCTTTATATTCCATATATCTTAAGAAAAAACTATTTCATTATAACTGATACATCATGAAGTCCAGTGGCAGGTGGTTCACCCTTGTTTCCCTTCGATTGTGGGTTCGATCCCCATAGCCTTAAAGGATTCCATGGGTTGTCACCCATCCTACATATTTTCCTTTTTCTAAAACTATATTAATTTAATCATTATAAAGTTTTCAAACACATATTTAAATTATGACTATAATGTCTTTTAACATCAATGATTAAATCATTCATTTCATTTTTTATCCCCAAAATTATGAATCCACAATTACATCAAATTCAGAGATCATATAAACCAAAAAAAACTTCATGTTCCTTTAATCCTATGTCCATTAAAGTAAAGGAATTATTCTTTAAATAACCTTTCCCATATCATAAATTTAATTATTACATATACCTAAAAAATTATCACATTTTACCACTTTTAAATATTATCTATTCCATCTATCATTGTTCAAAAATTTATGAAAACAAAACAAATAATAGAAAAATCTATACGCATTCTGTGATTTCCAAAATACTTGGAAAATTATGCTATATCTAAAATTCAAAAACTAAAAACCAAATAATTTTCTTCATTCAACATACTTCTTAAATAATTAATCATATTTTGTCATCTTATTCCTTCATAAATTATTCCTATAATAAATGAAATTTATTATATCATTATGATTCATAAAAATCATGAAAAAAAAATGGAATACATAGAACATAGGAAAATATTTCTTACATTAAATCAAGATTTTTGGATTTCTTTGATATCCCCTTTATCTTATGAAATGATGGGAAGCTTCAAGAATGTAAACAGTCATGTACTTGGTGGAATTTCACTTTACTAGAGACATAGTAATATCGATATTTTGAAATCAAATTAAAAAGATACCATGGAACGTAAAAAAATTTCTGAAAGGAAAATGTGTTAGATAAGTCACATAGTTTCTTACAGGTTATTTGAATACATTGAAAGCTTTCAAGATCATTTAAATAATATTTTTCAATGATAGCAAAAATATAATTATCTAGTAGGGATGGGAACGTTTTGATAGATTAAATTCCTTCCACTTCATAAAAAACATTAATTTATAGAAAAAAAAATCTGTTAAACATGAAATGAATTATTAAAAGAAAAATAATCTATTGGGTAAAGATACAACCATAAAAATTCTATAATACTATAATCCTTCATCCCCATTATATCAAAATTGATTTTTGTTTATATCTAATCCAGATAACATTCCCTAAACATAAAATATTATCTATCTAATAACAACCCTTGTGGTTATTGGGGATATTTAATTTATTCTTAAATAATATCCTATCCTCTAAAGTTAACTAATCCTTCATTTGATACCAATAGAAAGGACCAGGTCTTAAGAATTACATATTATAGTGATTTAAATATATAATCCAAATTATTACATTTACACAAATTTTTTTGTTTTAGTGTTTTAATTAATTAGGTCATGACTCACATATAAAAACTCAAATATTAAAAATTACACATTTTTACTCAATATCCATTTTCTTCAGAAACCGAAACATTTAAAAATAAAACATGGTTTCATTTCATACTTAGTTTTTTCCCTTGATCTCATCCTTATCTCTATTTTACCTCAAATCCTATGAAAATAATTTTAAAAGATGGAATGAGTACAAAATCATAGTAAAGTACATAAATTAATGGAAAACATTAGTCAAGTAAAAATCCATAAATAAATTTTTAAATAGACATGAATTTTTACTCAAAAAAAGAATCATCTTTTCAAAATAATGAATATATTACCTTTTGAAAAATCAATTTATTTTCATGAAAACACAAAAAAAAGAATATAAATTTCATTTTGGTAACTTGGGACATAATTTTACATCACACGCTTTCAAAATAAATTACAGGCATACCTGGTGCTATATAGGCCATCCCATGTTATGTTGTAAAATTTTTACCCAATGCGATCTATTCCACCCCATATTATGTTTTATCGGGCTTACCCAATGATATCTAGGCCACCCTATGATAAGAACTGACGAGCTTTCCCATCACTTAGTAGGACAGACCTTGTTAAACTATAACAAGATTTCACCATGATATCAAGTCATTCCCATGTTTAATTATCAAGTACCATATATTGAATGAAACATTTGTATGCTTTTAATAATGAATAATTTTAAAACACTCTTTTAAAGTCATAGAAATGTATAATGGAGATATGAAATTACACTTTCTTTTTAAAAAACTTTTAAAATCAAAATAATGGGCACATAATAAGGAAACCATTTCCTTAGAAAATGATTGTGAAATTTTTTCAAAGAAGAATCAAAGTATTAATGTGTCATGATAGTGGGAAAAAGTCTCTAATTCTATATAAGTTAAGAAACATTACATTTGGATTTTTGTAATAAAAATTTCACAATGAACCAATTTTAGAAAATAAGCAAACGAATAATTTCAATCTATTCGGTAAAAAAACAAATATTATTGAAAATGACTTAAAACATAATATAATAGTAAAAAAAATTGGAACAATATATGAAAACATGAACAAGGAAGAAAATAGAGTTTTAAGGAAACATTAAAAGGATATTTTTTATTGAAACTCTATTCTAAATATCATTTCCATGAAATGGGTATTAATAAAATGAATTAAATATGGGAATCCATTGTAAATACACATAAAAAGTGTATATATAACATAATATATTAAAATTTATTTTAACCCATATTCTTATCATGACATAATAAAGAAGTATAATTTTAATCCAATGAATCAAAATTGGTATATGAAATCCCTTAAATCATGTTTGAATTCATTCAAACATGTTCAAACATCATGTATAATTGTTTAAGGAATGTTATTAACTCATTAAAGAACTGTATTCTTATTTTACACTATAAAAAAGGGGACTTAGGGGTAGTTTTATCATGAATTAGTTCTGGTTTAAATATTTCCAAATCATATATCAAGGTTTATTTAAATTGATACAGATTTCATAGACGGTATTCATTACAGTGGTTTCTTTAATTTATAAGTTTTTTTTGTATCGTTATTGGAACATTTAGATGCGCTTATTTGTTTATATAAAGGAACTTATATTATTAATAAAATACATAAGGAAAATATATATACAATGAATCAAACTACCACTAAACATATCATTGGAGGTTCATCATAACCACCACCAAAAATAATTTTTTCAAATCTACATAGCAGCAGTTACTAAGAACTAAAGATAAATCATATTTTTTTAATATTTAATGAAAAAATGTAAATATAAAAAAATTGGAATATAATAAAGTACAACACAAATTAATATTAAACATAAAAAAAATAATTCATACATATTCATTTATCATAACCTCAGTCTTAGACAACTTATACATCTATCAACCAATACATCATTCATAAATATATATATAAAAATTATGTCCAACAATAACCCATGCCCAATATACATCCACGTCATGACCTAAACTACATCTGTATGCATCCATGTCATAACCTCCACTACATCTATCTGCCTCCACATAATATCATCAACTAGAACTAACCATGTCATCTCACCAAATGTAACCAAAAATTAAAACAAAAAATAATAAGTATAAATTCCAAATGAATAATTGACAAAACTATAACATAATAGGGAAACAAATAACCATCATGACTACCTTATTAATAATTTTATGGATTAGAATGGTCTATCTCCAGCCGAATTTTCATATATTCCTCCTATAATTAATTCAATAAAATTTAAGAAAAGAAATATGAAAGAGAGTAGTGAGAAAATATATTCAGAATTCGGCACATAAAATATTTTATTTTCTCAATAAAATAAATAAATGTTTACATAATGTAAATAATATATAATAAAAAACACATTTAGAACATAATAATTCATATTTATGATATGATTCAATATTTGAAACTAAAAAATGATGATTAAATATTCCAATTTATATTTTAAGAAACACGTGTTGTTCTTAAAATTTACATAATAAACAAATTTCAAATACTTTAATATCGCAAAATTTCCAATATTTCAAAAATAATTTAGTGGGTTTTTCCCATGATTTCACATCACGATAACGTCGTTTTCTATATTTTTATCATTCCACACATGTTTAAGTGTTTTACCACAATAAAAAACATATTTGCAGCCATAATTGGAAAGTTCTAATTCTGAATGACATGTCGTCAGTTTCTACATTTCAAAATTCAATCTACAGTTGTATTCCCCTATTTTCGAGGCAATCTGAAGTCATTTTCCTAATTTTGACCCCTTGACACTTGTTTTAAAGGCATTTGTACCTTTCTAAATTTTTTCTAAGTAATTTCAAAAACAAAAAACATCAAATTATCTTTTTTTATATGTTTACACATAAAAAAATTACTCAATAGTTGTTATACCAATATTTCACAAAAATCTAAGGTTGTTTTCAATGGGTTTGACCGTTCCATACATGTTTTATTATTTTAAAATACTAAAAACATACTTATTTTCATAAAATTAAAATTATAAATTGAAATTAAATGTTTTCGGTTCCAACATTTCCCAATTAAAAAAATGAAATTCTTCCCCTGATTTCAAAGAAATATGACATAATTTTTCTGGTTTTGACCATGACACATGTTTCTAAAGGATTTTTTGCCTTTAATAAGTGTTTATAAAGTAATTTCATCCATACCACCTGTTGGATTGACATGTTTTCTATGTGCACATGTCAAAAATAAATCATTGGTGGTTTTCCCATGATTTCACATCAATCTGGGGTCGTTTTCAATGGTTTTGATAGTTCCAGACATGTTTTTGTGTTTTTAGAACACTAGAAATATGTTTATGGACATAACTGGGATACCATAATTAGTCATGATGTTTCTTTCATTAGTAAAATTAAAAATTCAATCAATGATACTTTTCCTCTAATTTCAGGGAATTATGACTTTGTTTTTCTGGTTTTGACGCCCCAACACATACTTTTAAAGGCTTTTTGTTACTTTAAAATGTTTTTACCAATAATTCCTACAAAAACACACATCCGATTCACATGTTGTTTTTTTGTACACATAAAAAATAACATAGAGGTTGTTTTCCCATGATTTCACATTAATATTAGGCGATTTTCTATACTTTTTACCATTACATGAATATTTTAGTGTTTTAAACACTAAAATGTATTTACATCCATAATGGGAAAAAAGTAATTTAGAATGATGTGTTTTTACTTACAATATTTAGTAATTAAATATACGATATTTTTACTCTTATTTTAGGGTAATCTAAAGTTTTTTTGATTATTTTGACCACATGTTACTTTTTTTAAAGGTTTATGTACCTTTAAGGAGTGTTTAGCGAGTAATTCTGGTCACACCGCACATTGAATTGACATGTTTTCTATGTTTAAATTTCCAAAATAAATTCATTGTGGTTGTACCATGATTTCACATCAATATGAGGTTTCTTTATATTCTTATAATCGTTACATGCACATTTTTGTGTTTTAAAACACTAAAAACATGTTTATGGCCACAATGAGTAAACTGTAAGTTGGAATGATGTGTCTTCAGTTCATAAATTTCAAATTTCATTTAGTAGTCATTTTCCCCATATTTTAGGTAAATCCATTGTTCTTTCCTATTTTTGACCCCATACACATTTTTAATGGATTTTAAAACACTAAAAACATGTTTGATTGATGTTTTTATGTCCAAATTTTTAAAACTATAATTTTGAGTAATGTATTATCACATAATTCATTTCAGAATTCAATATATGTTCTATGTATCTAAATTTTAAGGAGATGTGACATTTTCTCCTAGTTTTTACCTCCCAACACTTGTCTTCAAAGGCTTTTCTACCTTTAAGAAGTGTTTACTATTTAATTATGACCACACCACAGGCCAGATTGATGTTTTGTCTACATATACACTTCAGAAATAACTAATAAGTGGTTTACCATGATTAAACATAAATATTGGGTTGTTTTCTATTATTTGGAATGTTTCATGCACATTTTAGTGTTTTGAAACACTATAAACTTGGTCATGTCCATAACGGGCTAACCATCATTTGGAATTACATTTCATCGGTCCTTACAATTCAAAATTAAATATATTGTTGATGGCCCTTTATTTTATGGAAATATTAATATGACATCATTTATATGTTTTTACCCTTAACTCTTGTTTTTAATGGTTTTGGTACCTTTAAGAAAGGTTTGCCAAGTCAAAACTGAGGAAAAAAACTCATATTCTTTTCAAACTTATAGATAATGGTATATAATTCATTTTTGATTTCTAAGAACCAACCAAATGTCAATCTTGCATAAGATTTCATCATTATGACTCAAAATCCATCATTTCAATATAAAAGAGTCATTTTAATTTTATTTCTGGATTTTTATGTGCTCTTTTCAAATGTGCAATTGATCTATGGAATTTGGAAATTACATTAGCGATATAAGCTATAAGGTTAGAAATTTCCATAGAGATCATGTTGGGAATTCGCTAAAATAAAGAAACTAAATAAATTTTCGTTTTGGACCACCACTAATCCTATGTGCACCTATAATATTTTTTTTCATGTAATTTTTCTTTTAATATTGTAATTTATCTTTATTGATTCCCAATCAATGTCACCCTTCAAACCCCCACCGAGTGTAAGGGTAATGGATAATACAACCCTAATAATGACAGGTGAGGGATTAGACTGAGAACCCATCCCCAAGATAGGCCTAGTATACTTCTTCCCTAAAACTTTTCCAATTGCATCGTTCTAGGAAACCGATGATGATTTTGATTTGTTTGTATCCCAAAATTCATTATTTTTAACCTTCTAATACAAATAATATTAATAATGACTTTTAAAAAAAATTGACTTCATAATATTATCAAATTACTAAATTTATCATAACTATTTTTCTTATTTCAAAACTATAAAAACATATTAATGAACATTATATTATAACAACAAAAAAATATTAAACCCCATTAATTAGGGTTGTATTGACATATGACCTGATTCCAAATTGGAATCATTTGATATAAGAAGTTGGACTAATTTCATTGTGTTTTTGGATTTTTAGATACTATAGTATATTTTTTTGTTATTATGTTTTCATGGTAATGATATAATATGAAATGGTATAGAAAATTACTTACTCGAACACCTTTGGTAGGTTTCCTCACCAAAATTCCATCAGGATTCCTATACAAAATAAACCATATCTCTATTCAGCCAACAGAGTGACCTAATTCATTAAACATTATAAAAAAATATAAAAATGTTTTGAATAATCTTGATTACTAGTTAAATGGAATAAATAGTAATGAATAAATTAAAGTCTAAAAGTTTTTTTCTTGAAAAACTCTATGTCCCAGCGATGTGTGGAATGGATTTTTTCTCTAGATTCATTTTAGTTTTTGATAAATCCAACAAACAATAGATACCATTATTATAATTATAATTTTATTTTGTTTATGTTCTTATGATACTATAAAATATTCAATTACCTCATGAGATTCATCTCTGTTGATATCGACAAAGGTATTCCATTTGACATGATAAATGACTTCAGGAACATTCTCATACATCTATCATGAGTTTGGAGAAGTGTCATTAAACTCATTCCATAATCTCTATTTAAAATATCTCTATTTCTTGCCAAATTTTTTCAATTTCCATGGGCATAAAATGGATTAAGGGACATTAAAATGAAAAAATGACTTAAAATAAAAAAACATTACATAATATAAGTATACTAAAAAAATACTCATGTCTTATAAACTAGTTATCAAGGAATATTAAATTATTATTAACATAACTGAATTATCAAAGACCTCATGTTTCTATTATATAGGAATATTCTTCCCATCATTATAACTTTTGGTAATGATCCACCATCTTTTGTCGAATCTTCCCAATAATCTGCCCATAGATTTCATCCATGTCACTCATAGGCACCCCAAACTCCTCAAATGAAATTATATTCCTAAAATCATTCAATCAACATACATATTTTGTGTTCATATTTGTATCCCTTATATGGTTATCATTGTATGTTTAAAAAATAATTAAAATTTGATAAAATATAACAATTTTTTAAAAATAAATACATAATAATAACGGTAATTCCCTAATATCCCCTAGATGGATGGGTGAGGGACTACTCCGTTACTAGAGGTGAATCAAGTGGTGGGATACAAATAACATCAAGGGAAATAGCTAGCTTCCAAGTGGTCTCAAGTATAATGTAATCAATACAATCAACAAATGATTACGGTACTGGTGGCATGCTCCGAGATGCTTATTGGATAGGGTCGTGAATATTTTTTATTCCTAGATTTCCTCTATTTTAAATGATTAAGTTGTATTAAATGTATAAAAAAAGAAAAAAGAAAATATTTTTACAAAATAATGAAAAACTAGAACAATATATATATGTACAAAACACTTACCAATGAGAAATTTTAATACATTTTCATTACTAATTTATACATTCAGATATCTTTATCTTTATTATCATCATTGTAATTAACCTCCATTATGTATATTCATTTATTTTCACCCTCTCTTTAAAGTTCTAATGTTTCAATATTATCAAGAAAATATGTTCAATGTTTTTTGGTTGATGAGGTTCACAGTAATAAAGCACCAACTGATCTTCATCGCCCATATCATATAAGTCTCTTTAATTTAAGTGTACAACAACACTCTAACCTTCATTTATTTCATAATACACATAATAAAACGTATTCTCTTATAAATCCAAGATAAATGGATCATTCTATGCACACTCACCAGTATCCATCACGTGATAGAAGATGAAATAAGTAAAATTTAATGAATCTTTCATTATACCCCTAACAATGTTGACCCACATTCATTTGAATACGAATACTAAAAATTATCCATGATAGGTTAATTCAATTATATCATTTAGCTTCCCATGGTATCCCACCTTTTCAAGTGTAAATACACGACTATTTTGAGTTTTCATGTCTTCTTCATGATAAATTGAACAAAACCTAAAGCCATGAATATTGTAGGTATTGAATCTCTTATCCTATCTTAGAGAACCTATAACCAAAAACTTCAAATAATTCAAAATTTCATCTTGATTTTCAACATTCATTATCTAGAACAAAAGATATAAGGTTTTACTTTTAAAATATAAAAAATAACTACACTTCCTTAATATGAATATAATTATATACTTACATGATAGGAGAACCATTCGAAAAGATCCTTATTAATAGATTTTATTAATTCCATCTCATTTCAAGCTTGACCCCTTAGTCACCTCATTATTTGCAGATGAAATTCTTCAAAAAATTCATTTTGAATAACACAATTAATTAGAACATATCTTTGTTCTTTTAGCAAATCTAATTCAGTCCATGTAAAATTTTCCTCATTTCTAATTGGTCATCAAATACGTTGAAATACCGATGACTAATTTTCAGAATTAGAGTTAGTGGAAATGTCATCATCACATCCACCATGATTGAATCTACTCTCCCTCTCATCCAAATATCTAGAACATAAGATCAATAACTCTTCATCTATGTAACCTTCATTAATAGAACATTCTAGTTGACCTTTATTTTGTACATATAATTTTAAATAACCTATGTACCAGATGAAAAATAATAATAAACATATCAAAAAAATTACAAACTGATTTGATAAAATTAAATTCACCATTAAAAATAAAAAATCAGCATACCTCTAAATTGAATATGCCTATCAATTGTATACCATTCCACCATGCTTAACTTCTTAAACAAAACGAATTTTCAGATAAATTATGAATATGAAGAAGGATGGGGAAACAAACATCAACAAATGGAATAGTGTTAAAAAATCCTTCTTGAAGTTTACAAAGCTATGTTGGATTTAGAGTTTTTCAACAAAGTTCTCTAAAAAAGGTATAAAGCTCAACTAGAACCGCAATTACTTTCTCAAGTAAAGTATTACACAAATCCAATGAAAATAACTACTCCACCAAAATATGTGATTCATGAATTTTAAATCAATGTTACATTCAATGTTTTAAGTAAACTCACTATGATATTTTACTTTAATATCCAGTTGGGACTTTTAAATTCTTTAGAGATCGAAGTAATATGTCTTTTTCATGGTTTTCCTTCATAAAAATAGCTAATATATACTTTAAATTCTCATTTTTTCAAAAACCATACTTTATATTCATTGAATCAAAATAATTATAAGAATTAATTTGATCCTTTGATTTACCAAAATCATTATGAAATGTAAAAATTACATTCTCATGGAAGTTCTTCTCAACATACATTATATCAAGATTATGAAATGTAAAAATTCCATTATCATGGAATTTCTTCTCAACATACATTATGGTTGGGTAATATCTGTTTCAGAAACATTATATCCATATTTATATTGAAATTTCTATAAATTAAACTATCGTTGTATTATAGAGATTTTTATTAAATGATTGGATTTTTATAAAAGTATGAATTTTTATAGATGATTTTTATAATGTTTTCTTAAGAATATAACTTATTATATATTATTATAAATAATAGTATTTTCTTACATGGAAATAATCTATTTATGTTTTGAAAGGTTTTAATGGGTTGTTAATGAGAAATGAAGATCTAATAATTTTTTTCGTAAATAAAACATGAAACATGGGTATCAAATGAGGTAACGGGGAATGGTTTGATCCCAGAGTCTCACCAAGATTATGTCCAAATAGTTATTCTACAAGTGGCCTCAAACATTTCTTAAGGTATGTGATATATCATTTTATCCATAAAATTTATTATTTAAAAATTATTTTTAAAATATAAATACATATTTTATTTAAGGGTATTTTTTAAAAATAATGATTTTGGGAAGTATTACTATGTTTTAAAACCCCTAGAATTATATTTTAAAAATTACATACTATTTAAAATATTATATAATGTATTTTAGATGATTTTTTATATAAGTATTTGTAAACAAATTCACAAGTTCTGGGAAATTTTATACTCACCATATGTTTTAAAAATCCAATTTTCAAAAGTTTTTTAATGGAATAAAAGTTGAATGGATTAAATTAAATAACTATAGAGAGTAAATCTAATTACTTATTTTAAAATTATTTTTAACTCTGTAAATATGTTAGGAATTTTCCTAATCATCCAAAACCGATATAGAGACATATTGTTGGTTGTGTACAGGATTGAGTATAATTTTGTTATAGATTATAACAAAATTTTATTTAATGAGATTAGTACCATATAAGAATTTGTGAGTTTGGGATTTAAAAAAACCATTGATTGTTGAGATCAATATTAAATTATCAGGACAAAATTGAACAAAACATGGAACCCAATTAAAATGTTATTTTTTGACATTACCATAATAACCTAGTTGTTGATTTGGAGGATATGAATCCCACTAACTAAATTGTGAATGTGATATTATTTAAAAACATATAAAATAAACTAAATAACTATATATTAATTATATATAAAATAAGAATCATTTGAATGTAAAAGAAATGGTTTCTGAAAAAATCAATTTTTCTAAATTGCAATCTTGTCACACCTTTTGCACATATTTTATAATCCATTTTTAGCCCATATAAAATATTTATATGAAAAAATAAAGAAAATTTATGAAAATATCATATCTAAATTATCTTATATATAATTTTTGGTATTTTTATGAAATGTTTCAGTTTTTATGAATAGTGAAAAATACTAATTTTTAATTAAAAGCATACTTCTGGTATAAATTATTTATACAGTTGCAATATATTATAATTCGAATTCAGAGTAAAATTAGTTCAAATATATATATATATATATATATATATATATTTCCAATTTAGGTCATTAGAATCATTTTCATGTTCAATTTATATAATTAAACATTGTATTATTTTAACCATTCCTCTTTGAAAACCCTCTTTCTCATCATGTATGTGGGATTAATATTAAATTAAAAAATTTCCACTTATATGAGTAATATTTGGAAAATTGGATTCTATATTTTGAATCATAAAAATTTATATTATCTAATTAGGTGAACAAAATTTTTTACAAAATTGAATAATAAAAACAGTAAAAATTATTTACCACAGCTAAGGTAAAAAGGTATTTACTGGGGGTTAAACTAAAAAGATAATTGATGAAAATGAAAAAAACATCTAAAATTCCCAATTGATGAAATATTTCAAAAATATCTATTATAAAATCATAAATGGTTTATTTTGGTACATTATTCCATGTGATACATGTTTGTACTTCTTTTCCTATTAAACATTAAAAGTGTTCCGCTCACCAGCGTTATAATATTCACACCATATCCTCTCCACTTCACACATCAAAAAACTAATTGGTTAATATAAGTCATAAAAAAATTTAGTTAATTGATTCCCTTCACTAGTCCTATAATCCTTACTTTTATCATAAATTCATCCTTTGAATCCTTTAGCTTCAATCTAAAGAAGTTTTCTAGAAAAAGTGGTGATGTCCCTAACAGACTGCTTTATTTTATTTTTTCCTCCACATCCTTAAAATATTAATGGTTTATTAGGATATAATTTACTCATTATATTAAAAATAAGTTTATGTAATTATTATAATTTAATAACATAAATATTTCTCCTCTTCAATAAAATGTGTTACAAATTCACCATTCATGTATATGGCAGACTACCGCCTCATGAACTGATGTCATTTGTTTTCCATCACCACTTCTCAAGGAATAATGTACTGATTAAATTAACATATATATATATGATATATATGATATTATTATACTTATTATATTATCATATCACATATACCTTCTTTATTTCAATTCATTGAGGGATATAATAATGTCGCATGTGTATAGAGCACACTAACACCTCATGAAGCAGGGTGATTTGTTTTTTAAATATTATTTTTATGAAAGGTAATAAGGATAAAATTTAAAACATTTATGTGTAATTTATGATATAAATATACTTCAAAAAATAATATATCACATTTATATTCTTACTTTCCAATCCATTGGATAACATTTGTGTAGCTTGTGCGTATGTATGCACTACCACCTACACATAGCGATGTGATTTGTTTTTAACTTTATTCTTACAAGGAAATTAATATGGATATATTTTATTAATATAAATTATATATATTGCAAAAAATCATTTTTTTGGGTGTAAAAATGTATTTTCGTTTCTTTTTATCCATTGATAAAAATTAAAATAATGTTCATGTGTTTGTATGGGATATGATCTCCACGAATGGTGTTATCCAATTTCTATCACTAAATATTTTAAATTTATATAAATACATATATATTAAGTATATATTATATTTATTTCATTTTTAACATTATATAAAAGATTTAACCATGATAAAATTAAAAAGACCAAAATTACTATAACCAAATTTACCTGAAAAACAATCCAATTACCACCAGAAATATTGTTTTTAACAAAGAATATATTATAAAAAATTGATAAAAGAATATAAATAAATACTAAATGGTATGATATATATATATGATTATTGTTATTTAATTTATTTTTAATAAATCTATATTAATTATATAGGATGTTCTAATACATACAATGGAAGTTAAACCAGTGGTAAAAGTTTCATATCTCACTTTTATTTCTGTAAGATATACGACATAGTCCCCACTTATTTCTGTTTTTGGTGTATATAATAACCCTTAGATATATTATTTAATGAATTTTTGAATATTCTTGGTATTTAATGTTTAATTTTTTGTTATTTATTTTATGGGGATTGTGATTCAGAACTAACCAATGTGGTAAGAGTTTATTTCACGATATAATCATTAATAGGGTTTATTTATGCTTACATCTCCATTGGAAGACTTATTTGATATTCTTATTTTAATATAATTAAATTTTAGTCACATATTTGTATTCAACATATTTTAAATGTAAAAATACCATTTTCTCACTCTTTGGATCACAAAATAGTTGTGAAAATATTTTTAACAAAATATGAATTTATTCCTCTCTTCGGCAAAAATTCTATTTTAATCAAAACCTTTTTATTCTAAAAATTGTTTTTTACACATAAAACTGGTCGATTAAATTAATTTTTAACACCATTAACATTAAAAAAAATTGAAATGATTCTTCAATTGGATTTCAAAATAATGCTTATTTTTCTTTTATCTAAAATGTAAAAGGAAACATTGTTTTTTCTTGTACAAAATGAACAGAATTTCACATTGTCTTGACCAGGGGCTTATTTTTCATTTTTTAAAAGGATATATTCAATGAAAAGTGATTTCAAAATGTTTTTTGAACATTTTATTATAAAGGGTGAATTTCAAAACGAACTTTTTATTTGCATAAAAAAATTTCAATGATATTTTTGTCATATTTGAAATCGTCATCTACATCAACCCTCTATTTTATTTTGATCCATGTAGGATACTTTTTTTTGATACCACCATTATTATTTATCTAGATGGGTTATGATCAATTTAAATGTGAATGTATAATATTATTACCACTCACCATTTCACTCTTGTTTTATTATGATAATGTTTATTAAATATGGTAAGTATTAACATTTCATATGATTTTTTTCAATATGAATGTTTATGTAGATTTTGATTCACCCCATTCATATGGGGAATGCATTGGACATAGTAACTAACTGTTGGGGCCTTTTATAGCCACTTGATTCATCTATAAGTCTCTTGAGACAAAGTAGATTGGGTTTTGGCTGAGGTCTTACCATTTTCAGAGATGTCTTGGATCAAATACTTGATTATATGTTTCAGTTATATAAAATTAATAATTCCATCATTATGAATTAATTTTATAATATGCATTGTGATTATTAAATTAGTAAAAATATTTATTTTAATTTTTAAATAATCATGTGATTATTTATATGGAATTATTAGATCATCATTTATTACATCCGTATTATGGTAATGTTATTTATTAAATTGAAGTTGTTAAAGTAATTTACATTTCAATTTTGATTATTCCTTATTTATTTATAAATTTATTTTATTATTAACCATACTAATAATATATGCTCTCCAATTTATTATATTTTTTCCCTAGTATACTAGGATGCTTTTTTAGTTATTTTTATTGATACGTTATAAGGAATAATGGAGTTCTCATAGGAAATTCATTGTTTCTTTCAATATTTCAATTTTAATAATAATTTCATGTATTTATTTTGTTTACTAAGGCTATTGAATTATTCAGTCCTTAGGAATTTGATTCTTTATACCATAATCTAGTATTATAAAGTAGACACTAGCTTTGGGACTCCTGTGTTGTGGTTGCAATAATTTTCTTATTATTTTTTATAGTGTAACCCATAAAATAGAAATAGATTTCAAAAACATTATGCAATCATAGACAAAAATAATTCAAATAAAATATAATATTACAATCTTTGGATCATATCCCTAGTAATTCCTAGGTAACATCAACTAATTTAATCTTATATAGAAAATGATTTTAAAAATACAATTAAAAATTTTCATTTAAAGTTAGTATTTAAAAAATAAAAAATTCATGAAACATTTTAGAAATGCATTTCTTTTAAAATTATTTGTGAAACTTATGAGGAAGCTTGGAAAATAATTTGAAACACTTAATGAGTAGTATATCATTTCTGATTTGATAAAAACAATTTAAAACAAAAAAAAGTTAAATTACTTTCATTAAAAAAAATTGAAAACTTATAAATTAATTTTAAATGAAAATAATTGTAATATTTATAATAATTGTATTTAATTTCATACACATATAAAATATTATATAATAATTTTTGGTAAATGAAGACAGACATTGCATTAAAATGATTTGAAGAATCATTTTAATTTTTTTTATATGTAAAACATGGAAAAATGTATTTAATAAATGATTTCATGATAGATATAAAAAAAATTAAAACATAATTAACATTTTTTTAAAATTTTGTTTTGAATAAAAAATGGATTTTTGATCGAAAAGATAAATAAATATGATTTTTCATAAAAAAATGTTATTTTAAACCCTTGAGTACATAAATAAATGAAACTTAATGGAAAATATGTATTCAATATATTAAAATTTAGGAGAATAAAAAAATTGGTTTATTGAGAGATATATCATATTATTTCATAATAGGAAGAATAATCATGAGCAACTCTAATAAATAATGATATTTTAACATAAAACCCTTACCAATTTAAAAACATTGAATTATAATCCCCATGGAATATTAATGTTAAATGAAACTTATAATATCATTGTAATTAATAAATATAATACATGAAATTTATAATTTATATATATAAACCTCATGAAATATGATAGGTGTATAACATAACATATCTCTCAATGAATGATAATTAACACATTAATCCCTTACCGCTTTGGTAACAATTGAACCATAAACCACATAAATGATAGATCATGAAAGAGATATATAAATCCTAATAATTTTTGGGATAATTTTGATAAAATTAATTCATGTTCATTATATACAACACATAAAAGTAATAAGTTGTGAATATGGAATGTGTCTCAATTAAGTAAAAAAGGTGATACAGAAATATCATACCATAAGTTTGGACATCCTTTGTATAAGTTCAAAACTCATGTACAATTAATTTGTGTTAATTTCCCATATATTAAAGTACCATATATATATATATATATATCATACCAAATATTATTTACTAATGACATTTTATGAACCATATTTTAACAGTTCAATGTTAAAGTCACGTTTCTGGCAATAACTACATTGTTTTTCCAGTATGTTTTGATTTGTTATTCTTTGGTCCTCATAAATTGGACATGGATCCATCATCTATAGAATGATATTGATGATATGAACATATTATATATTCCATATAAATATAATTATAGGGATCCATAAATTTTAGATATAAAAAATGAAATACACTATTAATGGAGATGGTATGTCGTACATACACATTAACTTTGTTTCAATTTTTAGGACATAAAGAATAAAATAAAAAATTAATATATTACCATAATATAATAAATATTATATAATAAATATAAAATATTTTCATTAACAAAATTATTATTACCTTCCATATAAATTTTCCATAAATCACATCATTTCAAGAGGTGGTAGTCTGCCATACACACGATCGAAGTTATTGTATTCCTACCGAGTATATTGTAAGAAGTTCCAAATGATTCAATGATTATAGAAGAAACATAATAACATAAATATCATATATAAATATTAAATACATAATTATATCCATCCTTTACTAGAGGTTACTAAAAAAGAATAATATGTATTCATGAGGCAATAGTCCACCGTTCGCACAAATAATGATTTCATAACCCAATTTGTTGGAAGAGGAGAAGGATTTCGGTTTAATCATTAACATATTAACATATAAGTATATGTAATATTATAAATATTATTTTATTATCATTTATTAATAATAATTTATGGATGTGGAGAAAAAAATAAAATAAAATTCTTGATTAGGGATGTTACCTCTTCTTCATAAAACGTTTTCAGGTATGAACAAAAAATATTATTAAGATAGAATTATGAAAAGAATAAGGCTTATTGGATGAGTTTAATGAACTTTGGAAGTTATTTTTGAAGTTCATGGATGAAAAAAATGGTTTTGGAAGTGGGAAGTGGAGTGGTGGGAGTCTGGCCTCTTATAAGTGAGGTTAGTGGTGTAGTTATATTTTTTGAAAACTAAAAGGTGTGCAAACATTTTATCGCTTTTCATAATGATAAAATTTGGGAATTTCTAAATTATAGATGATATAAGGTCTAATTATTTCCAACCAATGGGGTTATGACATATTATGATTCATGTTTAACCCCTATATTTTAATTTTAATCCACTTGGTAATCCATGTTTTACCTTAACCGCAGTAATTAATTTTTTTCTTAGTTTACTATTTATATTTTTGAAAATTAAAGAAGAACTTATTATAAAATGTAAATAATTATGATTAAAAATTTTGAATCCATTTTTTAAAATTAAATTCATATTCATTGAAAATTTATATTTATATTTAATACTATATACATGATGAGAATGCAGGTTTTCAAAAAGAAAATGTTCCGACGTTTAATATTTGTACAAAATTAAAAAATTAAAATTATTACAATGACATAAATTGTATTAGTATATATATTATTAAAATAATATAAATTTTATTATCATATTAAAAGAAAATTGACATTTTAAAAAAATTAAAAGATATTATAATTCTTAATAAGAATAGTATTTTCCATTATTCATTATAAATTTATAATCTCAGAAAATTATCAAAACAATTTCACCCTAAGATTATTTTTACATGATTCATTCAACAAATAATATTATTTTTTCAAATAAACTTTATCAAATTTTCAATAATTAGGATCAAAATATGTTCATAATGTCTATAGAACTACTTTTTAGAAATATATAGTTTTTTATAGTAAAATTAGATTAATTCTTATATATTTTCGAGAAACCACATAATAAGAATGATAAAATTTTTATTTAATTTATAATATCTATTTTTCATTTAAATTATTCTCCAAATGTGTTTTTTTAATTTATTTCTGAAAAATACATTCTATTCGTATAAAAATATGTTCAAGAAATTATTTTATTTATTTTCAAATAGTTTTTATTTTCATCTCTATTATTTATTACCCTACTAAATAATATTATATACACATGTAAATAATATATATTTAATCATATTAATACCCATCATTCCAACATCTAGTGGATTATTATTCTATAATATTATAATATTTTTATAATATTTCATGTTTTATTTAAACATTGTGTTGTGTATAATGAAAAATATTGAAAATATTAAATTCATTGGAAAATTAAAAGAAATCACAAAACCTCAGTGAATTACATAAATTTTAATATTTTAATATTTTATTCTAAATACGATGATTTAAATTTTCCCAACATCATAACACCATAAATGAATTTTTATAAACCTATATGATTTAATAGGTCTATTTTGGGGATTCTACAACATATAATGATTATATTCTATATTGGATTATTAAAAATAAATTAAAACAATAGTAATATGTTAATAATCTTAAAGATTATTTTTTATCTATCTCACACACAAATTGATGTTTGATAAATCAAAAAAGATAATTATTCGGAGATATTGTTGTGGTATATTAGAAAATTAATGATTTAATCTAGATAATTATTTATTAGTTATAGGTATTGATAGACTGAAGTAAGATTATTCTTATTAAATAAATATCTACATCAATTTCCATGAATCTATTATTTATGTCTAATAAACCTTGTTCCTTCTTATAAAATTATTAGTACTTGATGTGTGAATGTTGTGTTCTATAAATTATTGGTTTCCATATGAATTATAAATAATTATAACATATTTAAAAAAAATAGATTTAATTTATTGTTTTTTGGACACAAAAAAATTAGAGCACTATGTTTTTATGTCAATCATATATCTTTGTATTTTCAAAATCATGGATGTATATATTGATATATTTTTATTATTTGTCATGGTATTTTTTCATAGAGTGATATGAAAAAAATATTTAACATAAATTGTCTTTAAATTAATAAAATCTTTTAAAGATTTTTAGATGTATACTGTTATCATAAAAAATTATTTATAATGAATAATAATTAATTAATATTCTAAATTACAATGATGTTTAAAAAATTATATGGATAGGTACAATAATTAATCTAATTATCAATGATTAATACTGATAGAAAGACCCATTGTATGAAAAATGGATTTTGGACAACTATTTATTGAAAACACAATTATGGATAACAATTTGTAACACCTTAATTCTAGTTATCCATATATAGTGGTTATTTTAGTAAAATGGAAAAAGTAATCATATATCAAAACAAATATAATTCATCTATTTAGTAGTATCATCAAACTATATATATAATTGAAAATTCATTATGTTGAAAACAAAAGTTATATCATACAAATATACAAAAACATATTATATATCCTTGGAAATCAATAAGTGACATTTCTTATTCTTATTAGTTTTTGTTGAAATAAGAAACAATATAATGTATTCAACATTGGTTCCTATTAAAGATTATTATAGAGTGAAAGTTATCATACATAAAAATCAACTCAATAATGGGTTCATAATAAATATATTCTATATAAATTTGAGTTATGAAAATAAAATATCAATTGATTACAATATAATAAATAAAATATTTGATAAGAATAAAACATATTAGATTGTTGTAATTAATAAAAAAATTATAATTATACCATCAAATAATTGGCCCAGGAGATAGCCATATGATATCTCCTTTAACTAAATACAGTTTCATGTAGGTTGAGTGCTTTTGGGCTCCAAATCCACATAAACTGGTACTATCTTTATAGAATATATAATCCTAGTTTTTTTTACCATGGACTAGTATTCCATAGAATATTTAAAAAATCATGTAAAATATAGTTCCCTTAACAGTTAGTCTTTATCATAAGTAGTCTCCTTTCAAGCCTCCTGTATTCTTCCCAAAATAGTTGTTTTTCATGACATTATCCCTTGAATTAAACTGGTGTAGTGGTAGTTTAATCCATAACCATGACACAATCAAAGGAAACCATTGATCACTTCCCTTGATAAGAATATATAGGATCTTTAGATCATTATCTCCTCCCACCCAAACATGGATTGGTAAGTGTTTCGTATAATCCACACACCTAATGTTCAATATATATGATGATAACCTTCATATCACAACATAATAGTCACATTATGTGAAATTTTATAATACTATATTGTGTAAATGATGAAAAACTATAAACTTTACAGATGTGATGAACATGTGATTCCCTATGTGTAGATACTAGATTAATTTTATGGAAAACAATATATTTCATATGTCATGAGCATGTGATGTTCCTCCCATAATTAGGGTATCGCCAATTTTTTATCCTAAAACTTTACTATATTGACACATCTTTTATAACATGATAACCATTACAATTTGCTTTTAAACTACATTGTTTGATCTTGTCACATGACCATGAGCTATGTTTATGAGATACATGTGATTTGATACGTACCTCATAGTAAGGGACATATGATGAATCTTATAAGTTCAATCATGACTCATTAATGAGAATGTTTCCCTTATGAAATTGTATTCCTTGGGTGAAGAGCCTAAGATAATAACATTATCTCTAGACTAAAAACCCCATAACATTTCACCACCTAGGTGATGTCATCTCAAAAGAATACACATCTTTATATAGTGCACCTAATCTCTCAATATTAAAATTAAAATACCCTACCATAAATTAGAATAAATTATAGAGAATAATATATGACTATAAATGTACGGGATGAGCATATGTGGGTAGTATCCCTCCACCATACCTTAAATCATTGACAACACTAACTATAATTTAAGCCTATGATTGAATAAGTGACAAACATATGTTCTATTTTCTTCAATATACTATAAATATCTGAAATTCCCTCACTCTACATCAAACATATGATTGACCCATACATATTGAGAATATATGGGATCTATCACACATGAATATAATTATTTGAAACATCCCCACTCATCTATAAATATGTGAATCAACCAATATGTTATAGACATATGTTAAGTCATCTTCACAAGACTCCAAAATATAAATCACAGTAACAATGATTTAATCATATGTATCCCAACCTGATGCATCTAAAAAACATCCCTTCAATTTAATATATACACACCTTATTTTAAGATCCTATGAAGCATATGTGAGATGAAGTATATATCATCTCTATACACTTTGGTGATTATAATAGGATTCTTCTAATTCAAATTAGCATCATATTATTTAGGTGAGGAGACTAAAAAACATCTATAATTAGAATATCATCTACTTAACCTTTTAATAAGTGCATCATATTTTAAAATAACATGATGACATAATTGAATATCCTTGGAATCACAATGTGATTTTAAAATCATTCTTTGTGTAATTAAAATGAGATCCATCACAAAAAAACATGTTTCGAAGAGTGTGTTGAACATATGATGCCTGATTAAACATTCTTTAGATCACCTATCTATTGTGTGTGTCATTCCTTAATGGGTTCATGAAATACCTCATGTAAGATATCTAGGATACCTTATTTTGTGATTATAATCCTACCAAAAAAGGAAAGTTAGAAGCATATTGATATATGAATAACATTACCGAAATAAATCCCTTCTACTATACCTTCAAGTGGATGTGTAAAACTTTTCATGTTGGGTATTTCTTTTATCAGACATGTACTTATTTTCAGAACACTATAATTAAGATAAGTAAATAACTCCCAATAATTCTCTCCATTCATAAACCAATAGACGTGGCATTAGAGGGTCCAAATATGTGATAATATCAAATGAGTATTATTCATCAATAATGATCACATATCCCACGAAACTCGGGTGTGATCACCTCACATATTAGTTAAATGTTATCCAAGTGAGTGTTATCATAGCCCTCAATCACTGGTTTATTTATTAAGGGTTCACCACCACTATGGTGATTCATTGTGAAAAATTTGTCTCTTTATCACCCTATATATATCATCTTCATATAGGAAAACTTTGAGGGAATCATCCCCACTTCCAAGAAAAACAATCTCAAGAGTCTCTCCTTGGAATTCATTGATATATCCCTCCCATACTCCCTTTATGTCAAAACTTTTGATGTTTTACCAATTGTATTTAACACCAATATTTTTGGTAAGAGGAATCCCACCACCCATCATCTCTTACAACATAGGAAAACCCCAACTATAGAAGTATCAATTGATCATATCCCTAGTCCACCAACCCTCATCTACACAACACGATATCTATACCTAGAGTTGGATGATATCTAGACTTAATGAAATACTAAATAGATAGATCTTGTTTCTTATATAACCACTAAAAATTATGGAATATTCATCACTATAGTAAGAGGGAAAAAATTATATATATTAGTATAAACATCCCATATTCCCATTAGGAAAGTTGGGTTGACTCTCTTTTCTACTAAAGAAACTAGAATAATTCATAGATATATTCACAATAATTACAAATCCCATAAAAGAGAGAATCCAAATGATTTTAGTTAATAACATTAATTTACTCTTCATGTTGACACCTTAACCACCATAAAATAAATCCTTGAGGTAGAGGGTTTTCTATCCTACATGCAGTTCTTACCTATGGTTACAACTAAAATGCACATGGTAAAATCCACTAACACCCCTAAAAACTCATGCTTTGTTAGTACATGATTCATCATAGGGAATCAAGATGGGGAACCAACTATGTCATACACATGACCTCTTAGAGTATGTGGTTACTGATGATTCCAGAGAAATGATCCTACATATGCAATAAAAAGATAACTAAAGTGGAGAATCAGTTGAGGATGACCAATACCATAACTGAGGTATATAAATTTATTAAATCACTATAAATGTTCTGATATATAGTTTTATTATTTTATTCATCCATAAGTATCTCCATGTAACTTCCCTTATCACTATATGTATCTATTTTCACCACATACAATTTGTAAATAGGGTATCCATTAAGATCTTTTCAGGTACCATATAATTAAGAAAAACACCCCATTGATTAGTATGTACTTGATTAACATCCCTAATATAAATAGTTTATGGGTTCCCCATTCTACAAGTATAGGTTCATTTTTCTTGTACCACACCTATATAAAACTCAAATGTTCTAAGAATAGTCATTTAATGTGATTCGACCCTTGCCCAAAAATCAATAGCATAATAGATCTGCATCAATTTCTCCTCTAATTTCTAAGACTTATCATATGGTAGAATGTGGTAACCAAGACTAGGATTACCCTCCTTAAGAGGAAAAATATAATTAAATATTAGTGTATTATGAATACTAAAATGTAATTGATAGTGTTTTGGTCACTTGAAATCCCCATTTCTCCATCCTACAACAGTATGCCATTGATTAGGTGACATCCCTTCACCTGAAAATTTGGCTGACATTTAACCATATTCAGGATAGCCATATGACCTAATCCGAAGACCTCAAGCTTCATCATTCTTTCCATCTGCAGTTTCTAATAATCAACATTACAAAACTATGGGGTTAAAATCATCTTTATTCAAATGGTTACCACCAAATAATTTGAGAACTTGTATATGGAAATATATAATGATAGATTTTTCTAACAATAAAAACCACTATAGTGAATTTCATCATGGTAAATCCTATGAATTGAATACTTCTACTATTAGTGATCGAAAAATAAATAAGAGGACCAAAAATGATGGGATACATAGATTCATGAATATAATATGTTAAACACTCATATCAATCATTATAGATATATAGTGGGACTAAGGTGTCCCCATAGGTTCTCTCAACCAATTTCCGTCACCTTGAAAAAGGAAATGGAATCACTGAGTTATCTATAACAGCCAAAGATGTGTAGTTAACTAATTTTAATGCCACAATGTTGATGTTACTCGATGATAAAGGTGGATATAATAAGATCTCCATAAAACTCCTCATAGAGATCTATATTAATATGGATGATACCTAAGATGATCTAGTCAAGCTCTCAATAGAATGCTACCACCCAATATGTCTTGTTCGATCTTCTAGAATAAAAGTATTTTTTCTACTAATCAATCATGGTTCAAGGTTGAATCAACTACTCAAATGAGGAACATTCTAGTATTCCCCAATGTTCTATTCCCCAGAGAATAATATATCCCCCAAAAACTAGTTCACAACCACTTTTTTTACAATATAACTTCCCTATGAGTTGAATAATTCATATTTATTTCCCCCAAGATTATGTGATCATCACTAATAGCTTTCAACTCAATGCCATTTTTTTAGTGTAAATAATAGACAATAAAAATTATATATTCTACGAATTTTCATCTATAATCAGAATTATTACATTCCCAAGAGATTTTTTGGTTTACAGTTGTAGAGAATTAGGTAATGAATCACATATAACAACTAAAATATGAATAAGTTTACCCTTTAATTATATATCATGGATTTCACAAACCAAAACATTTTAAAATAAAACATGGTTTATTTTCATGCTCGATCTCCACAAATTTTCCATTTATCTCATACTTTTTTCTATTCTCCCTTAAAGCCTGTGAAAAATATTTTAAAACTTGGTATGAAAAAAAAATTCCTTTTAAGGCACATAAGGAATGGGAAAAAATTAGTCCATTGAAAATCCATAAAAATATTTTCAAAAAACATACATTCATTTCCTGGAAAAAAGAATCATCTTTTCAAAAAATCAATATCATACCTTTTGAAAATCAATCGATTTTCATTAAAACTCATAAATAAAAATATAAATGTTATGTAGGTTACATGGGACATCATTTAACATCTCATACATTGAAAATCTATTACGGGGTTACCAGATGCTATTACAGGGTTACCAGATGCTATCTGGGCCACCCCATGTTAAGCTGTAATATGCTTACCACGTGCTATCCAATCTATCCTATGTTAATATGTAATGGGCTTACCCAGCGCTATCTAGGCCACACCTTGTAAATCAATAATGGTCTTTTCTCACGATATCTAGGTCACCACATGTTAAGATATATTGGTTTATCCCAATGCTATCAAAACCTCCACATGTTTAATTCTAAAGTACCATATAAGTAATAAAACATTTCTATTATTTTAATCATAAATTAATTAAAAACTATTTAAAATTCATAAGAAAATAACTTTTGGATATAAAATTACACTTTATTTTTTCAAAATGACTTTTAAAATAGAAACATTTCTCACATTATAAATAAAACATTTAATTTGAATGTAATAATTAAATTTTATAAAACAATCATCAAATTATTAATGCATCATGATTTCTAGAAAAATAATTTCTTTTCGTATATGTTAAAAACATTCCTCACATATTTTTGTTGGAAAATTAAATGGGAACCACTTTAGAAAAAAATAATAACTTGAAAAAAATTTCTAGATAATAATACATTTGTTAAAATGACTTAAAAAACAAAAAATAATAGAAAATAAATTTTTTTGAATTAATTTTAGAAAACACTAACTTGGAATAAAAGTGTGTCTTAAAAAAATTAAAAATAGATTTTTTTAAAGAAAGACTTGTATAAATAGAATTTTGATGAAATGGGAATTAACCAAATGAATTGAATTTGGGAATATAATGTAAATACAGATAAAAATGTAAATAGAACATAATATATACAAAATTAATTTCATACATAGGATTTCCATGAAATAATAAAGAATTATAACCTCAACCCAAATAATGGAAGTTGGGATATGAAATCACATACCTCATGTTCAACTTCATTCAAACATATGGAAACCTCATGTATAATGGTTTAAATATTTTTATTAAATCGTCAATGAATTATATTTATATTTATAATGCCTTATTTTATAATTTTATAAAATCTTATGACCCATTAATTAATAATTTTTCATTTTCCCATGGTATCTGGTATGTTAATTTCATCGTTTCATGGTCAGTTTTAATTGTATAAAATTATGGATGTTCCTATAAAATAGAATTAAAACCTTATAAGTGGAATGAAATTATATTATTGATCTTCCATAATTGTTAATTCTCACAAATATCATTTTTATTTTTTATACGAGGATGATTCATTGGATAAAAATGTTAATGATTAATGTTTAGTTTATTCTGACTATTTTTAGAACATCATAAACTAGTTTCATGTTATTTAATATTATGCATTAATATTATTTTAAGAACATATAATAGGGTATAATATACCTATTTCAATATTATTTAACACTAATTACACTTTTATTATCATCCATAAAGGCATTAATGGAGAAATAAAAATCATTATTCATAAAGACAGTAAACTGGCCTAATTTAAGCAATAGTGTGTTTCTTTAAATAAAATAAGAAGAGAAATGAAATTTATAAAATTTAATCAATTAGATACATAAAACTCTACTATGTAAATTATTATAGTGTTATCATTATTTAATGTTTAAAGTATATGGGGTGAAAACAGATGGATAAATGAAATTAAGAGATGTACTTTTTGAAAATTATATCTTGAATATCTCCTCCTTGAGAGACCATTAAAGATGATGAATTTGGTAATTTGGTAAGAAAATAATAAATTTTACATGGGTAGAGTGATTATTATATGATTTTACTGATATTTTTGTAGAAAAAAGTCTTGTGATACGAAATGGGGTGTTGAGGTGTGGTATTTATACTTAACGAGAGGTGGGTTTAAGTGACTAAAATTTTGATTCTTTTATATTTAAATCCAACTAAATTGAGGTCGAATTAATTCCATGAAATTGGATGAAAATTAATATTTTAGAGTATTTTTGGGTCCATAAATACCTTAACCAACCATTAAATGATTTATTTTTTCTTTAGTTTGAGCCTTTAACGTTTTATCATCTGTAAGTTTCATTTTTTACCTATACCATGGTAAATATTCTTTTTTACCATGGTATCTTTTTTATACATAAAAATTAAATTGATCATAAAATAAAATTTTTACCTTATGATTCCAAATATTTATTCCATTTCAAATAATTTATTTCACATAATTATAAAAATTTTATATAAAATTATTCTCGCAGACAAAACAAAAAAAAAATGTTTTTAATGTGAAAACTTCCAATGTTTGAAATTTTTTTATATCCAATTTCAATGAAAAATTAACTAAAATAACATAAATTGATCTTATTAATGTATTAGTAAACTAATTATACTTTAAGTCTAATTTTAAATATAATTTCACTATATAATTATATTGCACAAAAAGAAGTTTTTAAATAAAATGTAGTAATTTAACTATTCATAGAAACATGAAAAATAAAAGAAAATATAAAGAATTCACCCTAATGTAATTTTGATATTTCCATTTATAAATTTAAGGTTATTTTTATAAATAAAATTAATAAATGTTTTCATATTTATTTTTAAAACAAGTGTGTCATCAAAGGGTGGAAAATTTACCTTTTATAAAGATGCAGCCTTTTATGATTAAAATATGATTAGTTTTTATCTTAAGAATATAAAATATATTGGATGAATATAAAAACCTTTTATTCAATATATAAAATATAAATTTCATTAATACATTTAACAAATAGTTAATAATCTAATTTATTAAGATAGAATGTCATTATTGGCATAAAGTATTATTTAATAAAAACACATCATTTATATTCAACTAGTTTTTATCTTCATTTATATCTAATTGTTAACCAATGAATTAATTTTATAAACATTTGAAAACTATATTTTCATAATTTCGTTAATATCATTCTTTCCCTCCATTATATAGACTAGGTGATAACTATAAAATTTAAATAACAATATTTATCCATTTTTTACTTAATGTGTTGTATCTTGTTCAACATTGAACAATGAGTTTCCTTTTCAAAAATCTCAAGATGTTACATTATCCCCCATTTTATAAATTTCCATCTCGTAATTTTTAATTAAATCTCATTATCTACGTTTTTACTTTTCAAAATACCATTATTGAAATCCCCCATTTGAATAATGGTTAATAAAACTTCCACTTAAAAAGAAATAAATGGGATTTTGAAGGTCACCTAAGATAACACATACTAGGGTTACATGTAGGAAAAATAGTACATGGAAGATAATTCTAATAATCTAGTTTGGTAGAGGGTTATACAGAACATGTTCATTAGAATGTCAATAATCACAAAAATGTAAATCTATTCTATGTTAAAAAGACATTAATTTTCTTTTGTGAAACCAATTTGGATAACATTTTTGTTAAAAATATACTTGTTTTAATAGAGGTGAGGAATTCATTTAATACCTAAACTATGAAAATAAGAAAATATAATTAGATTAAATTTATATTTTCATCATCATATTTCCTCTAAATGAAGTGTATTCAAGATTAATTTTCACACATGAAGAATCATAATTGACTTCAATGTATCACAAAATCTAGAAATTTATAATATTATATTCATATTTTATTTATTAATTAACCAAAATCAAAACCATTAGTACAATATAATGTAATTAGCCAAGTATAGTAATACTTTATATCACCAAAAAAACTACTTCTATCTCCAAATTTCAATAGTAGTGATCGTAGTTCAACATAGATCATTCAATAAATAACTAACCTTAAAAATCCACAGAATATTCTAGACTAAATCTAAAATCCAAAATTAAAAAGGAATGGATAACATTGTCTTCCACAAAATATTTAATATTTATCTTCAAATAATATCAATCACTCTTAATGTTTCATTTCAAAATTTAATTTCAAGAGTAATATATTTTAGATATCGTTTTGAGTTATATTGATATTAGGATCATAGAAAGTATTCTAGATGGATCAATTACAAGAGGGTGTGAGTTTAGTTTTTAAAAACTTTTGTTTAAATCAATTTAAACAAAACAGATTCAAAAAACATCATAATGTAAAAACGTTCAGATTCATACTTGGACATTATTTTGATTAACAACATATTTTAATATGGAATATTTTGATATATCTAAGTAGTAATGTTGTAATCATCTCAAATACTATTAAGATTGAAATATACATATCATATTTCAGATAGATATGATTATATTATCATATCTCAGATTCACAGTAGATCTAATTATCAAAGTAGATTTTTTTATCATATTCAATATCTTTATAATAATAATAAAATGTACTAGCATAGTGGAATTAGAAAACTTTTAAGAAATAAGTAAACAAATAGAAATTATATAATAATTGCTTATAGATTTTTAAAAGAATAAATCTATTTATTCCTTGAGAGTAATGTATCCACAAAACATGGATAATGGTTTCCCTTGTTTTATAATTTCAAGAAAGTATATCTTTACCAAACAAGAAAACCACTTGATATGAACATCATATTTTATCTATTCTTTTATTCCCAGAAATCATTATTCTTATGGATTGTATTATCTACCTTTATATCCCTACAATCCCTCAAAAAATATGATGATCATATTCCCTATATTTAAATCCTCACTAGCCCTTGATCATATTGAAATATCAAATAAACAATTACGATAAAAATGAATTCTTAATGGGATAACCTGACAAGTGTACCTTAATAAGACAAAAATATAAAAAATTAAAAAAGACTAAGAACAAGTTTTTCACACTTTGTAATCAATATAGATTTTTCAAAAATGAAAATTTTTAGAATTGAATCGTTCAATAGAAAGATCTTTGAATGAATGAGTATTTATAAACAACACTTAAAATGGTCATTAATTCTACAACTATCATATTTTTTCCAAGTTTATTTCAAATACATGTATAGTTATAATTTCAACAACTCTTTTGTAACTAAAATTCTGGTGTCATATTTATTTGCATCATTATAGTGTAGAAGGCATTAAATTGTCATAGAAATCAATTATTTGTATTAATAATTTAAACATGGTTAGTATGATTAAATATCTTACAAATTTCATTATGATAATCGTTATGAGTATTAATTTGATGTTTCTTAATTCTAGAATTATTCCTATTATAAAGACATTCGCAGTATGAAGACTAGAAAAGAAGTTGTAAATCAAAAACGATAATGGTGAATCAGATGATTAACAGACCCATTCCCATTATGATAATCATATTGAAAAATGAATTTTTTTTATAAATACTTTAATACTAATTCTAAGTGTGGTAAAGTATTATGTTTTTTACAAAATCATTCTAAAATACTTTGGACATAATAGGTTAGAAATCAAGTTTTTAAAGAAAGAGTTTGTGATTTCCCAAAAAAAATTATGGACAAATTATAAGTATAACAATTGACTTGACAACCTCCCATTCCATTGAATGAAAAAACAGTAAAACATAAATAGAAAATATATTTAAAAAAATTATATCCCCCTAACTTTAAAGAAAAGTTTATTCCAAAATTAGTAATAAATATTATATCCCCCTATGTTTATAACTCATTATAATACAATGATGAATATGAATAACTCCCCTTGGGATAAAAGATCCCCTTAAGGATCATATTCTCCATTTGAAAAGAAATTATCCTCCTCTAAATAATTATAATCCCTTATATGAAACTTATTTATCCACTTTTAACTAATTTATCTCCCTTTTTTATTTCAAAAATAATTAGTAAAAGTATAGAGTTCCCTAAAAGGGTTACAAAAGTAACCACACTGAATCAATATAGTTAATTCCCTAATCATAAAAAACTAAAGAACATTCCACAAATCAAAATTGAAAAACATTGAACCATATCTTAATGGAATGAAAATTTATTCATTCAAACCCATGAATTAAAAAGGTTCATATAAAAAATTGGATTACTAAAAGTCTTTAAATAGGAAAAGATTTTAAGATTTATTCATCCTAGATATCAAAATAGTCTTCATTTTCTTGAACCCTTTTATTTATTCCTTGAGATTTTCTATTATTTTATCTTGACAACTATTTTTATCTTCCAGAATTCAAATCCATTCAGTAAATTCCTCATACTTATTTTTCAATAAAATTATTTCATTTATAAAAGGCTTCATTATTTACACTTTTGACTATAAAAATTTAAACTTCTCAACTACCCATTTCACTTCTAGAGTCCACATTTCAGCTATATTTTTGAATTGATCCACAAATTTCACTCACTCTGACATAACACTAGAAAAATTATTAAAATATTTAGTGGATTCACTAATCATTTTATTCAGATATTCAGTTGAATAATCATGCATCTTGACAATGGCATTGGAATTGTAAGACCATTACCCCACTTTATTGGAGGCCCTTTTAATAGTTTGATAAGTCTCTTGAAGGAATATAATACCATCCTCATTTTTTATAACACTATCTAATAAATCTTTGATTAAGTCTAATTTTTTTATTTTATTTCCAGGAATCAAATCAACCTTTGATTCTTGTTTTGGAATGAAATAGATTGTTCCTTAGAGTATCTATAAGTATTGAACTATGTTACCAATACCATTAATATATCCTTATGAATTAACTCAGAAATTAAACTTTAAACCTCTCATCTTGATGATATTTTTTAGAAAATATTTGATACTAGTAAATTTTCGGGAAAATACATCATCCATGTAACATGTATTCTTGTTGGTAGTACTTTCTTTATTTTACTAAAATTGATAACATTCACCTTTGGGAACCAAAATTTACATTGGTCCAAATATTTCTTAATTTTATTTTAAATCCAATTTGTTTTTGAAAATTTTGATTTTTTGAAACCAAAGGATTTAACTATATTAATACAACAATAAATTTTTTCTAATGTCCACCACTTTTCCATTTAGTGAAAAATGGATCAATTTTTAGGAAAAGTAATTGTTACTAAAATTTTTTTGGGGTAAACCCCGTTAAAAAATAAGTACCATGGGGATGAATTTATTTTTACATTTTATAAAAGTTTTATTTACTAGTTTTAAATTTTGTAAAGAGCTTCTTTATGTAATTAATTTCAGAATTTATTCTTATAACTAAAGAATTTTCCTCTTTAGTAGATTTTTTGGAATTAAGCTTTTCAAAACTAGTTTATAAACAATCATTTTCATAAATCTCTATTTCTAAATCTTTATAAATAGTATATTTTTTGAAAATATATTTATGATTATCCTTAGATAGGATTGATACATTTTTTGTTAAGATAACTATTCTTGAATTATCCCTATCAAAATTTTTACTAACTTTGCCATTACTATTTTCACGATGTTTTGCAAAGTGAGACACTTCTTCATAAGAAAGAAGAGTATTAAATATTTCTAAGGAAGATTCTTAATCTGATGGTATTGAATTCCTCTCATAATGAAAATTATCATTTAAATATAAATTCTCAAGATTATTAGTGGTTCATACCTTAGACATTAAATAGATATTTTCATTAGGTTATATGGAATGAAGACCAAAGTTCTTCTATCTAGAACATTCACTATCGAAAGTATTATCTAATGAATATACTCCACTTTAAATCCAAGATTCATTAGATTTGTGAAAAAAATTTAATTTCAACTTGTAATAAATTTTTTATTTAAATCATATTTCCATTAATTCTTTTCTTTCCTTTTTAGAATAGTAAAACTTGGTCTGATATGTCCAACTCTCTTACATTCAAAAAAAGTAATATCAAAATATTTCTTATCAGCCTCATCCTTGTTACCTTTACTATATCGATACTAGAAATCCTACTTACTAATAATCTTATTCATCCTCTGATAAATATTTTCTAGTTCATTCTGAGATTCTTTAAAACCACTAAAATCAAATTGGATAACAAGATTTCTCTTCATGGAAGACATAACTACTTTTTATGGTGTTGGAGTGTTGGAAGGTAAGGTGGTTTTTTTTCTTGAAAGAAACACCTCCATTATTTTTCTTAGCCTTCTCTACATATCTTTCTAATATACTCTCATTTTTCATCAAAGTTCCAATAAGATAATCTATTGTGATATTATTGACCATATTTGTTTCATCAATATAAGTTCTTTTAGAAGCTCATTCAATATTCATAATATCAACTATCATATTCATAATAATATCATCATAAAATCATCTCTCACTTATTTATGGTAAAATATTTATGATAGTCATAATTATATAATTAAGGTTAGCCACTGATTATCTAAGAAAAAGAAACAAAATCTTGATATTTAGATATTAAAATGGCTCTTCTGTTATTAATAACATTTTAAGCTCTGAAGTGATTATCTTCAATATTTTTATAAATACTATTTTCTACTTCATAAGATGATATTTGGATATATATGTTTCTTGTCATAGAACAAAAAAAGTGTTTGTTAAATTATAATTAAAATGATATTCCATATTTCTATTATTAGTTAAGGATCTAACATCCTTACTAGGTATTTTTTAATCACCAGTCTATATGTCAAAATTATTTATTATTGTATTGGTCAAAAAAGTATTCATTCTATACTTCCAGTATTAATAGTTAACACCACCAAAAATTAGTGGTCTGTTAGGATTTAGATTATATATGGATCTGACATTTACTCACGCCTAATTAAAATTAATAGACACAAAAATTGTTTTCCAAAATAAACATTAGTCTAGAAAATGTTTATAAACAAAAATTTAATAACTAATTTAAAAAAACATGAAATAGTAAATAAAAAAACTCAAAAAAATTTTAAGTAGTGGAATCCTTCTATGATATCAATTGTTGAATATCATATGAGTTATATTAATATTAGGATAAAATAATTTATTTTATAGGGTTCAATTTCAAGATGAGGTGGGGTGAATTGGGACTTTTAAAAACATTGGTATAAAACAATTCAAACTAAACCAATTCACAAAACCACTTAATTTGAAATGATGGGATTCATACTTACCCCTCAGTCCATTTTCGAGTGCATCATAATGGGGAATATTTTGATATATTAGAGTAGTAGTGTCCTAATTATAAATAATGTGATTAAGACTGAATTATATTGATCATATTGATGATATATACAATTATATTTGTCTATCTCTTTATAAGAGTATATCAGATTAATAATGAAGATTGTGTTTATCGTATTCAGTATCAATATGATAAAACTAAAATCTCCAAGTAAAAAATTAAAATATTTTTATTAAACAAGTAAAATAATAAAAAAATTACATAAGAATGAATTATATATATTTAAAGGTGTCCTTAGTTTTATGATTACGTTAAGGTCCACCTTTCCTCAACAAGATAATCCCTTGATAACAATGTAAGATTTCCTCCATCTACCGACCCTAATATCCCTCAATCTGATTGATCAAATACTCTATCTTTCTATCCACACATACCCTCGATCAATTCAATGATCATATTCTCCATATTATTATACTTTTAATCATTCGATTGTAATCATTGATAGGATATATGATTATTATTAAAAAGTAATCCATAAGGGGAAACATAAAAATGTTCATTCAAGAATAAAAAACTCTAAAATAATTAATAATTGCTATGAACAAGTCATACACACTTTTTATTCTTCATAGATTTAACAAAAATGAAAATTTTCAAAAATTAATCAATCAATAATTAACTCTTAAAATGATCAAGTATTTATAGGAATCCTTTAAAACGGTCTTATTTTCCCCAAAGGTTGTATTTTCACTTTGTTTATTGCAATGACTTGGAAAGCTTTAATTTTAACTACAATTTGTAACAACATGTTTTATGTAATATTTATTCACATCATTACTATGAAAATGGTATTTCATTATCATAGAAATTATTTTCCCTTATTTAGAATATTAACATTGTCAGTATGAATGAATTCTATAAAAATGTCATTATAATAATCATTATAAGTACGAATATGATTTTTATTGATTCTAATATCGGTACTATTATAAATAACTTTTCCATATAAAGAGTTCATCAGTGAAATAAACATAAAAACATAAGGTAACAATGTCATCATCAAGAAGGATATGATAAAATCCTTTGATATAGTTGAATGGAATTTTATAATCATGTTCCTGGAAAAACTGGGATTCTCAATATTGGTCAATGATCTTCATTTCTAGTGTTCCATATCCATATGGATTTCAATCTCATTCATATAAAAAAATTTATTTTTTAAACGCGTTAGAGACTTAAGATAGGGAGATCCCATGTCCCCTTCCTTATTTATCATTTCTCTGGATGTTCATATCAGATAATTTTCCCACTTAATTAACATTTGTAATATCAATCCCAATCATAATAAGAGGTTTCATGAAGTTATAACTCATATTATGTTTGTGTGTGATAGATTTATAATTATTAATGGTAATAGATGATTCATACAGGGATTGAATGAAGCATCAGAAGTTTACTTTTCTTAGAGTGGTCAGAGAATTAATCGTGTTATGAGTAACTTATTTGTTCCCTCAAAATGCTCGGACATGAGGATTGGGTTTTTAGAATCCAATATAGGTATGTAAAAAAGGGGTCTCACCAATAGAATACATTGGTGATCTGGTGTCCCCAAATTTTATTATTGTTAAACACTTTGATGTGATTATTGACAAAATCATGGCACATATTCTTAACTTTAAAAACATGTTATTTTCCTTTAGAGGAAGGATAACACTGATAAATAGTGTTCTATCTTCAATTCCTATGCACATTCTTTCCACTATGAAGGATCAAAAGAATATATCTCTCCAACTAGGATAAAACTCTGACCTCTTTTCATGGGGATAATCAATTGGAATTTAAATTCTCTTGGGATTCCTAGTCTAAGTTGGTTGAGCCCATCAAGGAAAGAGGCATCAACTTGGACATTAATTTAGGTACCAAGTATGGTCTTCATGATATACTTGATTGAGAAATAATTAAGGGGGGTTCCTTGTGGGGAACTAACATGTAGAATACTTATGGAGTTGGAGGTAAACAATTCTCTTTTAAACACTCCAATGTTCTGAAACTGATTTTTTCCCATTTAGCAATCCTAAAAACCCATTCTTAATGGATAATAGGAAGGGGATAAATATTTGTTTTCACCACAATTGGGAAGGAACCATTCTAGGTTTTTTTCACTCCCCGCTCCAGGTATTTCCTTTAGTAAGGCTAGTTAAAACCCTACCCTCATTGATACATATTTAAATGATTTAAAAAGGAATATTATTAAATGGATTATGATATCTAATACCTAGTACAAATGTTTCTTCAGTGGAATAGATTATAGTTATTTTTCGGTTTAATATTTTCACTAAATCATGCCAAATATTTCTTCTATAGACACCTACGGTGACACTATATGGTGTAAATAACTTCCTCTGAAGATCCATTTTCCTGTTTGTCATGTTCAGAATATAGTTTCCACACTGATGATATTGTCCAGTAGAGGGGGATTTATTTGGTATTTAAATGTTCGTGTTGTGGGGAGGTAAAGATTAAAGGCATTGACCACTTATTTTTATGTAGTGATTGGGCCAATATGGTTTGGGAGACATTTGGGATATTCACCTACTGGTCTATATGTGGGTTTTCTAGAGATTCCTTTCTCCATCAATGGTTTCTAGGTGCTCAATTTCCAGGTGTAGAAAGGAGGGAATGTGCTATTATACATATGGCTAGTTGTTGATTAATTTAGTCATATAGGAATTGGATGTGGAACCTATCCTAAGTGAATTACACTATATTTATTATTGTTAAAACTAAAATTCCTCATTATGGATTTATTTGGACTGTGCAAGAAGGTGGATAGTTCTCCCTCACTCTAATCCTAGATTTATGGAAACACCTTAACTCAGTTCCTCCATGTGAAGTAGGGAAATGGTTAAAATGGATTCCACCTCTCACATACTTTAAATTAAATATATATAGTGTGTGTTCAATGGGGGGTGATGAGCGGTAGAGGAGTGATAAGAGAGTAAAGGGGTTCTATTGTGGAAACATTCTTAACTCATCTTATTATGGTATACTTCCTTTAGGCCAACTCACAAACCACGAGGAAAAGCCGAATCTTTTGTAATTAGAAAGTGATAACCATTCAAGAAATAGATATGGACTCGTTAGTTCATTATAATTCTCTGGCAGGTAAAGGCCCCATTCCATGGTCCATTGAATACTACCTCAAGAAATGAATGGGGATGAGGAACCACTAATTGAAAGTACCCCATATATGGTAATAGGGGAGTGTCGTTGCTAACTATTTGGGTTCTATATTTTATAGTAATGATTGTTCTATTTCCATTTCCAGGGCTGGTTCTTTTCCTCCTAAGGGGTCCATGTTTGTTAGAGTTGAAGCGCTTGGTATTCATTATTTTTGACCTCTGTGATTTACCTTTCTAGGATTTTTCACTTCATTTTTATTTAATAATATGTCCTTTGTGTTGGTAAGAAAAGAGATAAAGTCTTAAAACTAATCTGATAAAGGTGAATGTAATGATTATTAGGCCCATTCTTATGAAAATAATATTAATGAAGAATGTAAGTTTATGTTCACGAATACATTAAAACTAATTCTAAGTACAGTAGAAGTTTATGTTTTATAAAAAAATATTCTAAAATACTTTGGATATAAAAGGTTTGTAAAAAAGTTTTTGAAGAAAATTTTTTTGATTCCCAAAACAAAAAAGAATGGAAAATTCATAATTATAATTTTTGACTCAAAAACATAATAATTTACATGAACAACCTAAATCACACTAAATCATATATGATTCCAAAGATAATTCATCTTTTATTTCTAAAATAGAATCAAAAACTATTTTATAAGGTTCCTAAATTTGTAAAATTCTCTCAAAATAACATTTATCACTTATAAACCAAATCATGTTCAAATCCAATGGTTATCAATACGTTAAACATATATTCCTAAATTTAACATAACCTTTATATTCCATATATCTTAAGAAAAAACTATTTCATTATAACTAATACATCATGAATTCTAGTGGTAGGTGATGCACCCTTGTTTCCCTTCGATTGTGGGTTCGATCCCCACAGCCTTAAAGGATTCCATGGGTTGTCACCCATCCTACATATTTTCCTTTTTCTAAAACTATATTAATTTAATAATTATAAAGTATTCAAACACATATTTAAATTATGACTATAATGTCTTTTAACATCAATGATTAGATCATTCATTTCATTTTTATCCCCAAAATTATGAATCCACAATTACATCAAATTCAGAGATCATATAAACCAAAAAAAAACTTCAAGTGCCTTTAATCCTATCCACTAAAAGTAAAGGAATTATTCCTAAAATAAACTTTCCCATTTCATAAATTTAATTATTACATATACCATAAAAATTATCGCATTTTACCACTTTTGAATATTATCTATTCCATCTATCATTGTTCATAAATTTATGAAAAGAAAACCAATAATAGAAAAATCTATATGTATTCTGTGATTTCCAAAATACTTGGAAAATTACGCTATATCTAAAATTCAAAAACTAAAAACCAAATAATTTTCTTAATTCAACATACTTCTTAAATAATTAATCATATTTTGTCATCTTATTCCTTCATAAATTATTCCTATAATAAATGAAATTTATTATATCATTATGATTCATAAAAATCAAGCAAAACATGTGGAATACAAAGAACATAGGAAAATATTTCTTACATTAAATCAAGATTTTCGGATTTCTTTGATATCCCCTTTATCTTATGAAATGATGGAAAGCTTCAAGAATGTAAAAGGTCATGTCCTTGGTGGAATTTCACTTTTCTAGAGACATAGTAATATCGATATTTTGAAATCAAATTAAAAAGATACCATGGCACGTAAATAAATTTATGAAAGGAAAACGTGTTAGATAAGTCACATAGTTTCTTACAGGTTATTTGAATACATTGAAAGCTTTCAAGATCATTTAAATAATATTTTTCAACGATAGCACAAATATAATTATCCAGTAGGGATGAGAACGTTTTGATAGATTAAATTTCTTCCACTTCATAAAAAACATTAATTTATAGAAAATAAAATCTGTTAAACATGAAATGAATTATTAAAAAAAAATCTATTGGGTAAAGATACATCCATAAAAATTATATAATACTCTAATCCTTCAACCCCATTATATCAAAATTGATTTTTGTTTATATCTAATCCAGATAACTTTCCCTAAACATAAAATATTATCTATCTAATAACAACCCTTTTGGTTATTGTGGATATTTAATTTATTCTTAAATAATATCCTATCCTCTAAAGTTAACTAATCCTTCATTTGATACCAATAGCAAGGACCAGGTCTTAAGAATTAAATATTATAGTGATTTAAATATATAATCCAAATTATTACATTTACACAAAAATTTTTGTTTTAGTGTTTTAATTAATTAGGTCATGACTCACATATAAAAACTAAAATATTAAAAATTAGACATTTTTACTCAATATCCATTTTCTTCAGAAACCGAAACATTTAAAAATAAAACATGGTTTCATTTCATACTTAGTTTTTTCCCTTGATCTCATCCTTATCTCTATTTTACCTTAAATCCTATGAAAATAATTTTAAAAGATTGTATATGTACAAAATCATAGTAAAGTACATAAATTAATGGAAAACATTAGTCAAGTAAAAATCCATAAATAAATTTTCAAATAGACATGAATTTTTACTCAAAAAAAGAATCATCTTTTCAAAATAATGAATATATTACCTTTTTAAAAATCAATTTATTTTCATGAAAACACAAAAAAAAGAATATAAATTTCATTTTGGTAACTTGGGACATAATTTTATATCACACGCTTTCAAAATAAATTACAGGCATACCTGGTGCTATATAGGCCACCCCGTGTTATGTTGTAAAATGTTTACCCAATGAGATCTATTCCACCTCATATTATGTTTTATCGGGCTTACCCAATGATATCTAGGCCACCCTATGATAAGAACTGATGAGCTTTCCCATCACTCAGTAGGACAGACCTTGTTAAACTATAACAGGATTTCCCCATGATATCAAGGCATTCCCATGTTTAATTATCAAGTACCATATAATGAATGAAACATTTGTATGATTTTAATAATGAATAATTTTAAAAAACTCTTTTAAAGTCATAGGAATGTATAATGGAGATATGAAATTACACTTTCTTTTTAAAAAACATTTAAAATCAAAATAATGGGCACATATAAGGAAATCATTTCCTTAGAAAATGATTGTGAAAATTTTTCAAAGAAGAATCAAAGTATTAATGTGTCATGATAGTGGGAAAAAGTCGCTAATTCCATATAAGTTAAGAAACATTTCATTTGGTTTTTTGTGTTAAAAATTTCACAATGACCCAATTTTATAAAATAAGCAAAAGAATAATTTCAATCTATTCGGTAAAAAAACAAATATTATTGAAAATGACTTAAAACATAATATAATAGTAAACAAAATTGGAACAATATTTGAAAACATGAAAAAGGAAGAAAATAGAGTATTAAGGAAACTTTAAAAGGATATTTTTTATTGAAACTCTATTCTAAATATCATTTCGATGAAATGGGTATTAATAAAATGAATTAAATATGGGAATCCATTTTAAATACACATAGAAAGTGTATATATAACATAATATATTAAAATTTAATTTAACCCATATGCTTATCATGACATAATCAAGAAGTATAATTTTAATCCAATGAATCAAAATTGGTATATGAAATCCCTTAAATCAAGTTTGAATTCATTAAAAAATGTTCAAACATCATGTATAATTGTTTAAAGAATGTTATTAACTCATTAAAGAACTGTATTCTTATTTTACACTATAAAAAAGGGGACTTAGGGGTAGTTTTATCATGAAGTAGTGCTGGTTTAAACTACTACCAAATCGTATATCAAGGGTTATTTAAATTGATACAGATTTCATAGATGGTATTCATTACGGTGGTTTCTTTAATTTATAAGTTGTTTTTTTTTGTTTCGTTATTGGAACATTTAGATGCGCTTATTTGATTATATAAAAGAACTTATTTTATTAATAAAATACATAAGGAAAATATATATACAATGAATCAAACTACCAGTAAACAAATCATTGGACGTTCATCATAACCACCACCAAAAATAATTTTTTCAAATCTACTTAGCCACAGTTACTAAGAACTAAAGATAAATCATATTTTTTTAATATTTAATGAAAAAATGTAAATATAAAAAAATTGGAATATAATAAAGTAGAACACAAATTAATACTAAACACAACTAAAATAATTCATACATATTCATTTATCATAACCTCAGTCTTAGCCAACCCATACATCTATCAACCAATACATCATTCATAAATATATATATAAAAATTATGTCCAACAACAACCCATGCCCAATAAACATCCACGTCATGACCTAAACTACATCTATATGCATCCATGTCATAACCTCCACTACATATATCTGCCTCCACATAATCTCATCAACTAGAACTAACCATGTCATCTCACCAAATGTAACCAAAAATTAAAACAAAAAATAATAAATATAAATTCCAAATGAATAATTGACAAAACTATAACATAATAGGGAAACAAATAACCATCATGACTGCCTTATTAATAATTTTATGGATTAGAATGGTCTATCTCCTGACTAATTTTCACATATTCCTCATACAATTATGTCAATAAAATTTAAGAAAAGAAATATGAAAGATAGTAGTGAGAAAATATATTCATAATTTGGCACATAAAATATTTTATTTTCTCAATAAAATAAATAAATGTTTACATTATGTAAATAATATATAATGAAAAAAACATTTAAAACATAATAATTCCTATTTATGATATGATTCAATAGTTGAAACTAAAAAATGATTATTAAATATTCCAATTCATATTTTAAGAGACACGTGTTGTTCTTAAAATTTACATAATAAACAAATTTCAAATACTTTAAAATCGCAAAATTTCCAATATTTCAAAAATAATTTAGTGGGTTTTTTCCCATGATTTTACATCACAATAACGTTGTTTTCTATATTTTTTTATCATTCCACACTTGTTTAAGTGGTTTACCACAATAAAGAACATATTTTCAGCCATAATTGGAAAGTTCTAATTCTGAATGACATGTCGTCAGTTTCTACATTTCAAAATTCAATCTATAGTTGTATTACCCTATTTTTGAGGCAATCTGAAGTCATTTTCCAAATTCTGACCCCTTGACACTTGTTTTAAAGGAATTTGTACCTTTATAAATTTTTTCTAAGTAATTTCAAACACATCAAACATCAGATTAACTTTTTTTATATGTTTACACATAAAAAAAATAACTCAGTAGTTGTTATACCAATATTTCACAAAAATCTAAGGTTGTTTTCAATGGGTTTGACCATTACATACATGTTTTATTATTTTAAAATACTAAAAACATAATTATTTTCATAAAATTAAAATTATAAATTGAAATTAAATGTTTTCAGTTCCAACATTTCCCAATTAAATAAATGAAATTCTTCCCCTGATTTCAAAGAAATACGACATAATTTTTCTTGTTTTGACCATGACACCTATTTCTAAAGGATCATTTGACTTTAATAAGTGTTTATAAAGTAATTTCATCCATTCCACATATTGGATTGACATGTTTTCTATGTGCACATGTCAAAAATAACTCATTGGTGGTTTTCAAATGATTTCATATCAATCTGGGGTCGTTTTCAATGGTTTTGATAGTTCCAGACATGTTTTTGTGTTTTTAAAACACTAGAAATATGTTTATGGACATAACTGGGATACCATATTTAGTCATGATGTTTCCTTCATTATTAAAATTAAAAATTCAATCAATGATACTTGTCCTCTAATTTCAAGGAATTCTGACTTTGTTTTTATGGTTTTGACGCCCCAACACTTACTTTTAAAGGCTTTTTGTTACATAAAAAGATTTTTACCAATAATTCCTACAAAAACACACATCAGATTCACATGTTGTTTTTTTGTACACATAAAAAATAACATATAGGTGGTTTTCCCATGATTTCACATTAATCTGAGGCCATTTTCTATACTTTTTACCATTACATGAATATTTTAGTGTTTTAAACACTAAAATGTATTTACATCCATAATGGGAAAAAAGTAATTTAGAATGATGTGTTTTTACTTACTATATTTAGTAATTAAATATACGATATTTTTACTCTTATTTTTGGGTAATCTAATGTTTTTTTGATTATTTTGACCACATGTTACTTTTTTTATAGGTTTATGTACCTTTAAGGAGTGTTTAGCGAGTAATTCTGATCACACCGCACATTGAATTGACATATTTTCTATGATTAAATTTCCAAAATAAATTCATTATGGTTGTACCATGATTTCACATCAATATGAGGTTGCTTTATATTCTTATAGTCGTTCCATGCACATTTTTGTGTTTTAAAACACTAAAAACATGTTTACGACCACAACGAGTAAACTGTAAGTTGGAATGATGTGTCTTCAGTTCATAAATTTCAAATTCCATGTAGTTGTAATTTTCCCAATATTTTAGTGAAATCCATTGTTCTTTCCTATTTTTGACCCCATACACATTTTTTAATGGATTTTAAAACACTAAAAACATGTTTGATTTATGTTTTTATGTCCAAAATTTGAAAACTATAATTTTGACTAATGTATTATCACTTAATTCATTTTAGAACTAAATATATGTTCTATGTCTCTAAATTTTAAGGAGATGTGACATTTTCTCCTAGTTTTTACCCCCCATCACTTGTCTTCAAAGGCTTTTCTACCTTTAGGAAGTGTTTACTATGTAATAATGACCACACCACAGGCCAGATTGATGTGTTGTCTACATATACACTTCAGAAATAACTAATAAGTTGTTTCCCATGATTAAACATAAATATTGGGTCATTTTCTGTGGTTTGGAATGTTTCATGCACATTTTAGTGTTTTGAAACACTATAAACTTGGTCATATCCATAACGGGCTAACCGTCATTTGGAATTACATTTCATCGGTCCTTATAATTCAAAATTAAATATATGGTTGATGTCCCTTTATTTTATGGAAATATGAATATGACATCATTTATATGTTTTTACCCTTAACTCTTGTTTTTAATGGTTTTGGTACCTTTAAGAAGGGTTTCCCAAGTCAAAACTGAGGAAAAAAACTCATATTCTTTTCAAACTTATAGATAATGGTATATAATTCATTTTTGATTTCTAAGAACCAACCAAATGTCAATCTAGCCTAAGATTTCATCATTATGACTCAAAATACATCATTTCAATATAAAAGAGTCATTTTAATTTTATTTCTGGATTTTTATGTGCTCTTTTCAAATGTGCAATTGATCTATAGAATTTGGAAATTACATTAGCGATATAAGCTAGAATGTTAGAAATTTCCTTAGAGATCATGTTGGGAATTCACTAAAATAAAGAAACTAAATAAATTTTCATTTTTTACCACCACTAATCCTATGTGCACCTATAATATTTTTTTTCATGTAATTTTTCTTTTAATATTGTAATTTATCTTTATGATTCCCAATCAATGTCACTACTCAAACCCCCACCGAGTGTAAGGGTAATGGATAATACAACCCTAATAATGACAGGTGAGGGATTAGACTGAGAACCCATCCCCAAGATAGGCCTAGTATGCTTCTTCCCTAAAAAATTTCCAATTGCATCGTTCTAGGAAACCGATGATGATTTTGATTTGTTTGTATCCCAAAATTCTTTAATTTTAACCTTCTAATACAAATAATATTAATAATGACTTTTAAAAAAAATTACTTCATAATATTATCAAATTACTAAATTTTTCATAACTATTTATTCTTATTTCAAAACTATAAAAACATATTAATGAACATTATATTATAACAACAAACAAATCTTAAACCCCATTAATTAGGGTTGTATTGACATATGACATGATTCTAAATTGGAATCATTTGATATAAGATGTTGGACTAATTTCATTGTTTTTTTGGATTGTTAGTTATTATAGTATATTTTTTTGTTATTATGTTTTCATGGTAATGATATAATATGAAATGGTATAGAAAATTACTTACTCAAACACCTTTGGTAGGTTTCCTCACCAAAATTCCATCAGGATTCCTATACACAATAAACCATATCTCTATTCAGCCAATAGAGTGACCTAATTCATTAAACATTATAAAAAATATAAAAATGTTTTGAATAATCTTGATTACTAGTTAAATGGAATAAATAGTAATTAATAAATTAAAGTCTAAAAGTTTTTTTCTTGAAAAACTCTATGTCCCAGCGATGTGCGGAATGGATTTTTTCTCTAGATTCATTGTAGTTTTTGATAAATCCAACAAAAAATAGAAACCATTATTATAATTATAATTTTATTGTTTTTATGTTCTTATGATACTATAAAATATTCAATTACCTCATGAGATTCATCTCTGTTGATATCGACAAAGGCATTCCATTTGACATGATAAATGACTTCAGGAACATTCTCATACATCTATCATGAGTTTATAGAAGTGTCATTAAACTCATTCCATAATCTCTATTTAAAATATCTCTATTTCTTTCCAAATTTTTTCAATGTCCATGGGCATAAAATAGAGTAAGGGACATTAAAATGAAAAAATGACTTAAAATAAAAAAACATTACATAATATAAGTATATTAAAAAAAATACTCATGTCTTATAAACTAGTTATCAAGGAATATTAAATTATTATTAACACAACTGAATTATCAAAGACCTCATTTTTCTATTATATAGGAATATTCTTCCCATCATTATAACTTTTGGGAATGATCCACCATCTTTTGTGGAATCTTCCCAATAATCTGCCCATAGATTTCATCCATGTCACTCATAGGCACCCCAGACTCTTCAAATGAAATTATAATCCTGAAATCCTTCAATCCACATACATATTTTGTGTTCATATTTGTATCCCTTATATGGTTATCATTGTATGTTTAAAAAATAATTAAAATTTGATAAAATATAACAATTTCTTAAAAATGAATACATAATAATAACGGTAATTCTCTAATATCCCCTAGATGGATGGGTGAGTGACTACTTCGTTACTAGAGGTGAATCAAGTGGTGGGATACAAATAACATGAAGGGAAATAGCTGGCTTCCAAGTGGTCTCAAGTATAATGTAATCAATAAAATCAACAAATGATTACGGTACTGGTGGCATGCTCTGAGATGATTATTGGATAGGGTCGTGAATATTTTTTATTCCTAGATTTCCTCTATTTCAAATGATTAAGTTGTATTAAATGTATAAAAAAATAAAAAAGAAAATATTTTTAAAAAAAATGAAAAACTAGAACAATATATATATATGTACAAAACACTTACCAATGAGAAATTGTAATACATTTTCATTACTAATTTATACATTCAACTATATTTATCTTTATTATCATCATTGTAATTAACCCTCATTATGTATATTCATTTATTGTCACCCTCTCTTTAAAGTTCTAATGTTTCAATATTATCCAGAAAATATGTTCAATGTTTTTTGGTTGATGAGGTTCACAGTAATAAAGTACCAACTGATCTTCATCGCCCATATCATATAAGTCTCTCTACTTTAAGTGTACAACAACACTCTAACCTTAATTTATTTCATAATACACATAATAAAACGTATTCTCTTATAAATCCAAGATAAATGGATCATTCTATGCACACTCACCAGTATCCATGACGTGATAGAAGATGAAATAAGTAAAATTTAATGAATCTTTCATTATACCCCTAACAATGTTGACCCACATTCATTTGAATATGAAAACTAAAAATTATCCATGATAGGTTAATTCAATTATATCATTTAGCTTCCCATGGTATCCCACCTTTTCAAGTGTAAATACACAACTATTTTGAGTTTTCATGTCTTCTTCATGATAAATTGAACAAAACCTAATGCCATGAATATTGTAGGTATTGAATCTCTTATCCTATCTTTGAGAACCTATAACCAAAAACTTCAAATCATTCTAAATTTCATCTTGATTTTCAACATTCATTATCTAGAACAAAAGATATAAGGTTTTACTTTTAAAATATAAAAAATAACTACACTTCCTTAATATGAATATAATTATATACTTACATGATTGGAGAACCATTCGACAGGATCCTTATTAATAGATTTTATTAATTCCATCTCATTTCAAGCTTGACCCCTTAGTCACCTCATTATTTGCAGATGCAATTCTTCAAAAAATTCATTTTGAATAACACAATTAATTAGAACATATATTTGTTCTTTTAGAAACTCCAATTCAGTCCATGTAAATTTTTCTCATTTCTAATTGGTCATCAAATAGGTAGAAATACCGATGACTAATTTTCAGAATGAGAATTAGTGGAAATGTCATCATCACATCCACCATGATTGAATCTACTCTCCCTCTCATCCAAATATCTTGAACATAAGATTAATAAATCTTCATCTATGTAACCTTCATTAATAAAACATTCAAGTTGACCTTTATTTTGTACATATAATTTAAAATGACCTACGTACCAGATAAAAAATAATAATAAACATATCAAAAAAAATTACAAACTGATTTTATAAAATTAAATTCACCATTAAAAATAAAAAAAATCAGCATACCTCTAAATTGAATATGCCTATCAATTGTGTACCAGTCCACCATGTTTAACTTCTTAAACAAAACGAATAGTCAGATAAATTATGAATATGAAGAAGGAGGGGGAAACAAACATCAACAAATGGAATAGTGTTAAAAAATCCTTCTTGAAGTTTACAAAGCTATGTTGGATTTAGAGTTTTTCAACAAAGATCTCTAAAAAAGGTATAAAGCTCAACTAGAACCGCAATTACTTTCTCAAGTAATGTATTACACAAATCCAATGACAATAACTACTCCACCAAAATATGTGATTCATGAATTTTAAATCAATGTTACATACAATGTTTTAAGTAAACTCACTATGATATTTTACTTTAATATCCAGTTGGCACTTTTAAATTCTTTAGAGATTGAAGTAACATGTCTTTTTCATGGTTTTCCTTCATAAAAATATCTAATATATACTTTAAATTCTCATTTTTTCAAAAACCATACTTTATATTCATTGAGTCTAAAAAATTATAAGAATTAATTTGATCCTTTGATTTACCAAAATCATTATGAAATGTAAAAATTACATTATCATGGAAGTTCTTATCAACATACATTATATCAAGATTATGATGTATCAATTTAAAATCCTAATAAGTTGTAAAAATATACTATTTTTTTCATTTTTGTGTTCTAACTTCAAAAAATATTGAACCTCATACCCCTTTACCCCCTTATTTAAACTGAGGAAATTTTCAAAACTCATTAGATACATTTATTAATTCTGCCAATATTTCTGTACTAGATACCACCTTTAGGGACATTTTCATTTCAATATCTGTATTGATTCAAGTGTTGTTAAACCTGAATTTATTTTAAGCATCAAGAATTCATTGAGACACATAAAACAACATTTTATGCTATGGTGTAATCATTAATTTTCAAAATCAATATTACAAACTAGATAATCCAAAGAAGAATGAGTTTTAAAACTAGAAAAATTTCCTAGTATAAGAAATCAACTAATTTTCAACATTAAAAATTCATGAATTTCTAACAGTTGTATCATTTAAGAATCATATGTTTCTATTACATTATCCCATAATACTCATAATTAATTGATTAGATTTTGAAGGTATACATCAATGGATTATCCACAAATTTTCGTTATAGGAATAATAATTTAAATAATGAACGAAATATTCTTAATACAAATCCATTTAGGTTTATTATTATGGATAAAAACAACTTTCTCAATGCTATGATAAGTACATAAAGTACCAAAAGGGTTAAAACCATCAGAATCCAATTCAAAATGTATAGTCCATGGATCCAAAGAAAAATCAAGATAGAGTGAACCAAACATCATCTTTGATGTTGAATATTTTGGATGTATCATCAAGACATCATTGCTATCTTGGGCATTACACTTAATGTCCTATACATTCTTAGATAAAATGTATAGTCTTTTCTTTTGTGGGTTTAGTGGAAAGTAATGTAACACCTTTGCATGAGTTTTCTTCTTCTATTTCTTCTTGGTGTTGCATTGATTTTTACACTTATGATTGTTTATTTACATCCATATACTGGTATAACATCTTATAGATTATTTTTTATCATAATCTTCTCCCAAGTAATGAATACAATCATTTTGTCTTGCATGTATCTTTTTATAATTAATTATTGGTTTTTTTATTATTTTATTCATCTCGTAGAATGATGTAGTGATCTTAGCTTCGCCAAATGCATCATGATGAAATATAAAATCATGTACATTTATTTATTAGTAATTTCATAGAGACACTTGATATGATAAAAATTGAGTAAAAATACAACTTTTAATACTTTTCACACCCATAATTTTGTTCTTTCTATCCTTCTTCAACTAATGCAAAAAAAATTTTTCTCATCAATAAAGTTCTTTAAAAGATTAAACTGCTCATGATTATATTATTATTATATTTTTCTACTAAAATATTAAATATTGTATTCTAAAAACCAAATACATTATTTAAAAACATTGAACTGAATTCTCATCTTCTGGGTGTCTTTGTTTTTCATTGATATAGTTTTCATTATTTTAAATTTCCAAAACATTTGGTTCACCATGAAAAATAAAATATAAATTTTTAGTAGAAATAGTTTCAATATAAAATTATCATATACTTCATTTCAATTCAAACATCACTTGAATTTATAATCAGGACATGTATATATTATTCTATTAGCCACTGTTTGGTTTGTAATTACATAATATAAAAATTCTTCCAAACCCTTGGTATACCAAGGTGTGTTTTTTTGTAAATTAATTCATCTTTTATACATACGTATAAGATTTTATTCTCCATGTACGTTCAAATATAAATACTTAAATGTTTAATCAAAAAGTTACAATAAATATTAAATATCATCCAACTTTACTATTGACTATTTCATAACAACTATAACAGAAAATGTGATAAATCAAATAATAAACTTTTTTTACAAAACATCAAATATAAAAACATCAGTCAAATAAATTATTATTTCTCACAAACATAGATTAGTAATGAAATAAATTAGATGATCACCGAATTTTATCTCAGAGGAAACCCATGAAAATTTTAAAAGATATGAAATATGTCATCTTATTTTAGAGTTGGAAGATGAAGTGTCTTTCTTGGTAAATATATAATTAATTTTTTTAGGTTAAAAAATGATCTATATGGGTTAGAAAAAGACTCAATATCATGGTATTTGAAGTTAGATACATGAATTAAAATATTAATAGTTAATGATGGAAGTGTGGAAAATATCATATACGTCATATATTATAAATTTTTATAAATTTTTGATACTTTATATGAAGGTGATGTTATTTTTACGGGATAAAAAGAATATGGTGTATTCTAACCAACTATTGAAACTAAGGTGGGATCATTCCATTCAAAAATTATCAACATTGATCAATGTATAAACTATTTCCCAAGGTATAAGTCAGACCAACAAAACCCATTTAAAAATATTAATCCAATGTAAAATTTATTTATATTTCACACACTATTTGATGGTGAAAATCGATAAACAGAGATGTTTTAGGTTGTTATTTGTTTTTATACTTCATTATTCAATTTAAGTTCCAATATTTAATATGTTGAATCATTTTTTTTCTTTGAAGGGATCCAATAAAAATAAAAGGTTTTATGATGAGGGGAAACATTATCACATATTTGGAAAACATTTGGGAGTGTCTAATTTATATCAAATGATAAAAAATTATTCATTTGAATAAAAAAATTATAGACTATAATTAGTTCTATTAAAATTAATGTTAGTTAAAATAAAATCAATGAAAATATATCAGATGTTCCAGTTACCATAAACAATAATTGATTATTATGAATGTAAAACTTAACCCTAACAACTGTATTATTTTTCAATTGATTTTATAAAACCAAATGAATCCTCACATATGCATAAAACATGATGCATTATAATAAATTTAAAAATGATCTAATATATCATTTTCAAGGCCTTCATCCTTATATACCTTTCCAGGGGTAGTGATGAAACCATGTGTGACCCCAAACTCTACCACTAATTTGTTATGAGTAGGAAAATATTCTAAATTACATAAATAAGAGAAATTATCAAACATAGAACAAAGTGTAATTCATTAATAAAAAATAAAAACCAAGAAATATAGAATGATCTAGAATCAATAAATTAAATATATCCTAAATGAAATTATTTTTTAAATTTAATAAAACATAACAAAAATTAGAGACTACTATAACTCCAAACAAATGACTACAAAATCCAAATAGAAAATTATTTACCAAAATCACATATATAGATTAAAGTTGAAAGAACAAAAAAAATTTATACTCTTTTTATCCCCCATGATTATCTATATAATGAAACTCAATAATTGATTTATGGTGGGAAGGATTATACAATCATTAAGGAGGCCGAAATTCCTGTTGAGGAGGGAATTTGAGCCAACGAGTAGGGGAACCGAGCCTAAGATGGGGGAGGTCAGAGGGGGGTCCCCATCGGCACCGATGAGGGGAAATACTACGGAGAGGGAGGTAAGAGGAGGGTCCAAGTCACCACCAGGTAGGGGTAGGTAAGATGGGCGCTATGATACCCGAGGATTTCATAATATGTTATATCTTTAAAGTAATTCAATAGCTTGTGCCAAACGCAACACCAAGTTCGAGCGCACCACAACTTACCAAAATATCCATTGAAAAAAAGGTTATGAATATTATTAACTTAATTTTTTAATTTTATATACTCAAAATAATTTTAACATCCATATTATGTTTTTTTATAAATAATATAAGAACAAGTTCAATTTTTTAAATAAAAGAAGTATTTTTCATAAAAAAATGTAATTTTATCACTTTTTAATGAAAAACCCCTTTTAAATAAAATATTTGACAAATTTTATATATTGAATTTGACAAAATAAAATTCTTCCTTATAAGTGGGAAATAAAAAATTTTGTTTGGATAAATTTGTGGTTCTTTCTTATAACATTCAAATTTTGATGAATAATGAAAAATACTAAAATTTAATTGAAAACAACTTTTTTAATAAATATAATATATATTGTTAAATTATAAATTTTAATATTTTTAAAGTATAATTAGATAATATTTTTATCATTTAATCCAATTTTTTTCATCATAAGTAATTTTACATTTAAATTGGACATAAACACATATCAGTCTTTTGTTTGTTTTTACTTCTCAAAAAAACCAGCTTTCTGGTTTCGACAAAGTAAATTAATTTTAAATTAATTGATGAAAATTATATGTTTTGAATTTAATAAAATAGAAATAATTTTTGAATTTGTAATATAAAAATTATCTTGGGTGATGTTTTGGTATTTTTCTGAAAATAGTAAACTTTTTTATGAATAGTGAAAAATATTACATAGTATATAAAATCCAACTTTTTCATTTAAATAATTATTATTAATTAAAAATTATCTTAAAATAGATAAATAATACATATATTAGTACAATTTAAGTTATTGTATTAATTTTATAATAATATTTGATGTATAAAATTTTATTGAACCATTTTAAGGTCTTTTTACCTACCTTCTTGGCGCATTTACCCACCTTCTAGGCACATTTGCAAATTTTCGTAAAAAGTAATTATACCACTTCTAGGAATTGAATTTCAAAAATCTGAGATATACAGTTGATATCAGTAGGTAAAATGTGGTTCAATAGGATGAAAATAAATTTTGGTGAATAGTAACTTTTGAACTTTATTTACCACAGTTAATAGAAAATAAGGCAACTAAAGGTAAAAATAATATTACAATTACCCCAACACTTGTCCTAATTCAATAGTAAAAATTTATTTCGACCATATTCATCCTTAGGACAAAAATAAGATCCTTTTCATCCATTTGGGTTGGATTGTGACATTTATTATATTTTATTTAAAGAAGAGTTAAAAGTGTTAAATTCACAGTTTAATATCTAAACCATTTTTAATATAGGGATACACATAAGATAAATTAAACTATTAGTATTAATTATAAATATAAAAATATTTCATAAATCATGGTATTTAATTTATAGTTTTTAAACATTAAATAATTAAATTTATTTATGACACAATGATGATGCAATAATTTTTTTATTAATGAAAGATTAAAATAATTGATATTAGAAATATCCAAAAAAACCTAAATTGAGATTTTGGATTCCATACATGAATTTTTTAGGTAAATATGACGTGTTAGGGTTGATTTAATGTATATTTTTCTATGTAATCAACTTGTTATGACTTTAACAAAAACCAAATACTAAAGAGTTTTAAAATTGACATAAATTAGTTTTTAAAACAAATACTAGATTACTAAATGATATATTATTCCAAAAAATATAAGGTTCGTCCAAAAGACTTATATAATGACATATATGTAATTAAAGAACCACTTGAGGATCTCTTGGCATTTTATTGTATGTTTATTAACTGTGTATTATAATAATACCAGAAGACATAGTTAAAGGTAAAGTATTTAATAAAGGGTTAAATAAAAAATATAAGGTAAATATGGTGAACTAAACTTTTCTAAAACCTATTGTATGAGAGGATTTAGACCCATACCCACCTTAGCCTCTAAATAAATCCATTTGTATTTATTATAAACTGAAAATAATTTTATAATAAATTAATATTTCAATCTTTTCCTAAAGTGCCCCTCACCTCTCTTATAAAATGGTACTTCACCTACTCTTAAATTCACTCCTACCAAGCCATTTGGATTTCCCAAAACCTACTCAAATATCCTCCCAACTACCATCACATAAACCTATAGGCCTTAATTTGATCATAAATCCAACCTATAGAGCCCTTTTGTTCAAATTCAAAGGAAGAACCTGAAGATGAGGTAATTATTTCATCACATCTTTCAAAGATCTTTTCTTCTTCCACTTCTTGTTTCTTTGTTGTTTCCAAACCAAAATAGTAACTCAAGTACCTTCTAAATACTTTTATTTTATTATAAATATGATATAACCATTATCATTATCTTATCCATCCTATGAATGACAAAGTCACTATATATGCATACGTACAGCTTACCATCTCCACGTCGTGGTGTAGTTTGTTATTCAACACTTCGTTTTTTGGATGGGTATAATCATGGGTATAATTGATTTAAATAATAAATATAACATTTTAATGATTATGTATATATAATATAAAATCTATGTACATACTATTTCACTATTAATAGAATGATATCGTCTCTCGTGCGTACGTATGGTTTACCGTCTCCATGACGCGATAAGATTCGTTTCCACGTTCACCATTCAACGATGATTATAAAAATATATATTATTAATAAGTATATAATATATGGAATAATAGTTCTACTATATATATATATATATATATATCACATTCACTTCTATTTAATACGATATGAAAACGGAAATAATGTTTATGCGTATGTACGGCCTACCATCTCCATAAACAGTGTTTTCCATTTCATATATCTTTCTATTATACATATTTTTATTCTGAATATATAAGATAAATAAATAATAATTTATATTCTGGAATCAATTAAATCATGATATAACTGATACAATCAAGAATAAAAAGTTAAAACACGTACGATAAAGAAATCTATTATTACCTAAAATGTTATTTTAACATGGAAATTACAATTAAACAGGTAGTATAAAGTCATAAATGAATCAATTATGGTATAATAAATATTAATATAGTTCTGGTACAATTGAATAACATACTATGGTTATTATACAGGAGGTTAAAAGTACAATCTACAAAAGGGAAGTACTAGGTAATGGTTAATTCCTCAATCTCATTATTGTCCATGATTGTTTATTTGTAAGTATTTACTAGGAAATTTTTATCACCCAGGTCCATGATTCATAAAATTGTTTTTAAAATGAATATTTTAAGTTTTTTTGTAAGGGACTCTTTAACAAGATCATCATTTTAATTTTTTTAATGATTTATTTTTCTAAATATTTTTAATTAATGTCTATGTTTTAAAAATGATTTTATTGAATTATTTATAAGGACATGATTGTTTTAAATTGTTAATTCCTTTCAAAAGGTTCAAATTGGTATGGGAACTTTGATTTAAAAAACTATTTTAAATGACTTCCTTTATAAATACATGACTTTTAAATGATTTCATAAAAATGAATATTTCTCTCAAAGAGTTTTACTGATCATTTTCAACTATGTCAACATCCTTTACTGGATATTATTCTTGATTAAAGATGATTTATTATAACACAATCTTCCATATTGTATTGAATGAGTTATGATATGTTTGATTGTGGATATTCTATTTTTATACCATTCATGGTTTATGGTTAAAGTATTGAAATTTCATATGCTAGTTTTAATACGAATGTTTATGTTATGTTTCCACATTTTCATATGAGGAATGTATTTTTCTTAGTATGTGATGGGTGGAGCCCGCTATAGCTCCTCAATGAATCAGTAGGTCTCCTGAGAAAAATTATTGTCTTTCCACAAGTCCGTAACAAAATTTTTATTTGTAGTCTAGGAACAAGGCCTTGAATATGTGGTTATGATGTCCGACATTATGCATTCAATAATTATTATATTAGTTATTAATGTTACATGGGATTATTCTACTAGTAGAATATCAATGTGAATAATTAAATGTAATTATTTTATTTATAATTTCCATATTATGCTAAAGTTTATTTTTAAATGTACTGTGTTTTAATTTTATACCTTTCCATAACATTTTATGATTATTTATGATAGCTTCTGCTATATTGTTTATCCTTACTGGGCATCTGAGATCACCCCTTTATTATGATTTATTTTTTCCAGTATTCCAAAAAGTATATTATAATTTATATTTGGGATTATTCTTATATAATAATGTCTTTCTAAAAGGATTATTTATGTTGTGTTTTATGATAGAAATTTTATTTTAAAGTTTATGTATGTAATATATTTTCCAAGACTGCTAAATTGACTGGTCCTTCAGGACTTGATTCTTGTAATCATGCCAATGTGTTAAAATAATTCACCAAATCTAGGTAACTGGGGTTAGGACATTATAGGGGTCATAGGGTTCTGGGACACTATTGAGGACGGAGGAGGTAGTTTAGAGGTGTGGGGGGAACGTGGGTCACTGACGAGGTGGCGGGGTTGGGGTAACGCTATAGTGGATAGAGGAAGAGGTTCCGGAGGGGGGGATAGTGGCCAAGGCCATGAAGATGGAGAAAGGTTTTGGAAGTAATTTGGGTTTTTAATGCATTTAGTTTTTTTGTAATTAAAACCACCGATAGTTTTTTAAAAAATATAGCGGAGTTATGATAAAACCATCGTATTTTTTTTAAACTGAATTTATTTCTCGACGGATTCCAGAACCGCTGTGAATAACCTGATACCAAAAAGTTGATTTTTTTGTATTTATAATACCTTCTTTAATTATTTAATAACATATTATGACCCATTAATTAAAAAAATTTCATTATTTTCATAGTTTTGAGTGTTTTTATTTCATTTTTTCGTGGTTGGTTTTACTTGTATAAAATTATTGAAATTCCTATAAAATGGAATTACCAATACAAAAGTCAAATTAAATTGTAAGAATGGTTTTACATAATTATGAATGGTCCCATGTATCATTTTTATTTATTATATGGGGATGATTACTAAGGTAAAATGTTAATGATTAATGTTTAGTTTAGTTTGGATGTTTTTTCAAACATCACAAAATAGTTCAATATTATTAAATATTTTGTCTTTTTAATACTTCCAGAACACGAAATAGGTTATTATATAACTATTTAAATATTACTTATCTAGAATTAAATGTTCATTCCCATCCAAGAAGGTGATAATGTAAAACAAAAAATCATTATTCATGGAGTGGGTAAACTGACATAATTTGTACAATAGTTTTGCTTCATTGAAGAAGAGAAGATGTGAAATAAAATGGATATGATGTATTCCATTATACACATAAAACTCTAGTATATATATGATTCCCGAGTTATCATTTCTATATGGCTGAATTATGTGGGTATAAAATAGAATTATAAAATAAATTAAGAGAGGTACAATTATAAAATCACCTCTTGAATATCACCAGCTTGAGAGACCATTGAGGATACTAGATTTGATTTTTTGGGAAGACCATCAGAACATAGACATGGGGAGAGTGAGGAGGAGAGGGTTGGGAAAATATTTCTTGAGTTACAAGGATTTTCAATAGAAATGGTGTGGTAAGGGGAGGTATTTAAACTTGATGATATGTGGTTGAAAGTGATTTAAATAATGATAATTTTATATTCAAAGCTAAATACATTCTCATGGAATTATTTTTCATGAATTTTTCGGAAACATAATATTTTATATGTGGTATAGGTTTAATAAATACCACAACCAAACATTAAAATTTGTATTTTTTTATGTATTTTAATCCTTTAACGTTTTAACATTAACCCATTTCATTTTTTACCTATAGCCAGGTAAAGAATATTTTTAGCATTGTTACTTTTGTACCCCACAAAATGATATTATACTAACAACATAATTTAAACCTTATGCTTCTGAATATTTAATAATTTTTACAAAATTAAATTTTAAAAAATACAAAATTTAGAATTAAATTTTATCCCGCAGAAAAAATGAAAATTTCGGTTTTTAAAATTGAAACATTTGAATGATTAAGACGTTTTTATACCCAATTTCAATATAAAATTGACTAAAATAACATAATATTGTTTTATGTATATATAATTTAACTAATTATACTTCAAATCCAATTTCAAATATAATTCAATTATATAATCAAATTAAATACAGTATTTTCACTATTCATCATAAAATGAAACATGTCAAAAAAACTAAAAAAATCACCCAAAGATAATTTTGATATTAAAACTACAAAATAGAGTATTATTTTTATCATATAAAAGTCATAAAATATTCAGAATTTAGTTTTAAAAAAATATGTTCCATCAAAAGGCGGTAAAATAGCCTTTTATAAAAATATATTTTTATGCTTAAAATATGATTAATTGTTAACTTAAGCCTCTAAAGTTTTTTAGATGATTTAAAAATAAATAAATATATATCATATAAATTTTATCAATATTTTTTATTAATTTTTATTCATTTAATTCGTTAATAAAAAATTACATTATTGGCGTAAAATCTTTTTTTACAAAAACACATCATTTATATTCAATTGGTTTTTATTTACATTTATAATTATTTGGTAACCAATGAATTAATTTAATAAACAAGAGTAAGCTATATTTTTATAATTTTTTTAATATACTTCATTCCCTCAATTAAATGGCTAGGTGATAACGATCACATTTTAATAATATTATTTAGTCATTTGTTTAAGCTCGATGTGGTGTATCATGTTTAATATTGAACATATTGTTTAATTTTAAAAAATATTCAGATAATACATTGTATGAACCTTAGTTTAGACTAGTGGGAATACACATTCATGATGGGTGGATTGTAATCCTCCCCAACAAGATTTTGGAAACCCATGATTCACCTACATCAATAGAACTTGTGAAATAGAGCAAAACCCTCCCACAATGCATCACAGTGTAGTCTAATGTTTGGTACTTTTTAAAAATAGGTTGTTTCTATACTGTGATGTTTTATCTAGAAAATATAGGGACCTGTGTTATTCTAGTATAATACTCTTTCATTAGGCTCTATCAATAGTATGGAATATATCCATCATTAGTTTCTCTATTAGTTTAGAACAACCACACACTAGAAATGCATCAATGACTACTTCATGTGAAAAGAATGATACAACAATCATGTTACTAAGTTCATTACTTAATGGAGGGTCTTTACATTATCCCTTGACAAGATGAGTCTCTAAAACAATTTTCATGTGTATGGGTAATTTATTGGATGATATGGTTTTAACCATTATCTTCTTGAAATATTTGGGAAAGTTAGCAGTGTTATTTAAGAAATATCTTCTCTAGGTGGAAGAAAACATACACATCTTGTGATTTCCATTACCATTATTTCCTCCTTCTACAATTTTAATTCATTTGGGATGAGGTAGAAATTGTTCTTAGACATACCCAATCCCCACTACTAATCCATCTTCATAGACCACCACAGAGCATACCCCCTTAGAACAACTGCACAATGTGAATCTTGTCAATGGATCATGAAGCGTCCAAGTTCCTAGGGAACTATTTTTTGGACTGAAGGAATAGGTAATTTTCCTTAATTTTTTTTACCATGTTCTAGGTTTTATCCAATATTCTTCTGTTAATAACCTTCTCTCTTTTTAAAACAAATATAAAATCTACATGAGGTGAACAAAAAAATGGTGAATACTAAATTTCCAACCATGGTCTCCATGGAAACACCATCAAAGAGTTTTTTATGTTAATTTAAATCCTCCAATATGATTCCTTATGGATGTTGTTATATCAATTACAATATAAAATGAAAATATTTCATTGCAAACATTCCAATGACCATTTTGGTTTAGTGTTTTATATTATTAATAAAAATAGTATCTAGAAAAAACCATTTCTATTCCAATAAAAATTAAATTTATTTTAACTTTACAAGAAAGTGATTAATCCATAACCATTATGAAAATTATCCCAGTAATTTTCCACACAAAATAATCATTCATAGAAACTGTATGTATTTCATTTCAAAATAAAATAGGGAAATCATAAACTAAAATATTGGTGGCCTAAAATTCATAGTAAATGATAAATAATGAAATCCGAATATAACATGGGTATGATATATGGAATAATATAATATGTTGAACATATGTTCCAAAATATAAGTACTGGAGGCATAATATTCTCATAATTACATGAAACATAATTATCAAATGTTTCTACAGTATAATAATGATACTTCATATGAATATCACAAAATATGATCACTGATTTTTCATAAAATATTATTATTATGGTTATTAGGGTGGTATCATGAAACAATACCATGAAATACTAAAATGGTATCAAAACATATCATTTGAAGAGATTAATTATTCATTCAGGGAATTATGTAAAATTCATGATGCACCATTCACATTAAAAATGATATTCACCATGGTACAATGAATCATTGACATGGAATTTTTCCAATATATTAAAAATGTTTCATCTCTAGAGGATGATTCATTAATCAATGAATAGGGGAATTATCAGTGTATATTCTTTATATATATAGCATTATTTTTTCTATATAAAGAAATCATACATAATTACTAAAAATCATAATTTAAAAACAATGAAATCGATTTCATGTTAATAAAAAACAAAATAATCGGCCATATATAGAAAGATTGTGAATGGAAATGTGAGATAATTGAATAATATTTAATTAAGGGTGTTGATATAGATTGAAAAATATTCATCATAGGATAATTTATATAATTTACTAGGATATAATAAATGACCTTGACAGTTTGAATATATTACTTTTAATAATTATTGTGTATGAATTTATTTTAAAAATACATAAATCCATAGAGAGTATGTTTTATTTAAAAATACATAAATGAAGGAAATATGTGTTCACATGGAAGAAAAAGATATAAATTTTTTTTAGAAAACATTTTTAACTCTATAAAAATTTGAAAAGTTTTCGTGTCACATTCAAAATATATTTATGAAATGGGGAAGGGATAAATTTTATAAAAAACTAATATTAAAAATAAAAATTAAAAAAATATCCATGAAAATACATATAAGCTATTTAATGGAATGTTGGGTGGAAGATAAAAAAAATTTAATGGATTGGACACATAGTCATTATTATATATTAAAATATCAATGATGAAATTATAAATCCCAAAAGGATTAATAAAAATAATTTATAAAAAAATAAATTTTAATATGGATTTCAAATAATATAAATTATAAATATTTTTCAGCTTTAAAGGTTAGACTCGGTAGGAAAATGGAAAATTGAGAAATGTGGAGAAACTGTTATTAAAGAGGTTTTCAATTATTATTATCAATAGTATACTTTATATTGACGATATTCATAGTGATAAATTAAATGGATTAAAATTTCATTTTCCCATGAGAGGAATAGAATGTATTTTGAGATCAAATATTATGGTCTATGTATCCAAACAATAATTAAGTAAGTTCACATAGAATAATTATAACTCATTGAAGGGATTTTAGTTAATTAAAACACTTAAAACTTTGGTATCTCTAAAAATAAGGGCTATCGAAAAAGGGAAAAAAGTTATATGTCCTAAATCTCCATGAATCAAATAAAGTTTTCAAAATTAATTAATTAGATAATAATCTGACAATATGAAATATATCATGGTTCAAAATAAGAAATTAGTCTCATTAAATAGAATTTGGGAAAAATAACACCTTATATTAAATATTGACATCCACTAAAGATCTTGAATCCTAGAAATAAAAAAACAACATTATTCTCCTACTTCAAAACCTTTTAATATCTATAAAATTTTATGAACATATATTTACATAATTCCCTTGATATTTTTTATTTAAAATCTATGTTAAATATCATGTTTGAGAAATCTAGATCGTTTTGAAAAAGTTTCTAATAGAAGTTTTATTCTTAATTACCATATGAAGTTTCATCAATCCCCAATTAAAAAATGAACTATAAGTGATTAGTTATAAATATATATAATGTTATGATTTCATTTTTTATTTATTTTAGTTGTTATTCCAAATATTTAAGTCTATTATAATATTTTGTGTTAATTTATAATTAAAAAATAGTGTTTACGTAATAGAAAATTTAATATTTAGTATATCCTTTCTCAAACCCAAAATAGATAAATATTTAGTTATTAATTTTAAATATTACATTTCTAAATCCTTACAAGATATTATTTTATAGTATTGTTAATTATTTCTTCACAAATCAACCCAATCAATTTATCCTATAATATATTTATTAATATGGAGATAGAAGATATTATTTTGATATAATATTTTTTAATGAAATTAGAATGAAATAAATTATATTCTATTAATATGTTTAATCAAAATTGGGAAGCGTTATAAGATTATGGGAAATTAAATATGATACTTATAATTACTAATAAATCACTTTTCCTCGTGATTTGTTTGTTTCAGAATGATATTAATACAACGATCACATGTTCATAATATTTTTTTATATAATTCCAATTTTATATTTTATAAATATAAATGATGATATAGTGAAATATTTAATTTCTTAAGCCTTTTTATAGATCCATCATTGAGTGTTTGTGATGAAAAACAAAGGATGTCCTTCCTAGAGGTAGTAGTTTGCACACATACATGAGAAATTTTATATTTTTTGTTGATTGAATGTCATGTGAATAGACAACCATTTTAACAAAATAATCATTAAATTTAATTATATAATTCATATTATTTTCATTATATACATATGGATAGAATGGGTTTGAGTATGGTGTAACACCCCGAGCTTCCATTATACGCTTCTCATTCAATAATGCAATAGCTTGCATTGTACGCAACTTCGAGTTCTAACACACCGCGACTAATCAAAGTAGCCGTTATGAATAGTAATAACCAATTTTTAAAATTATAGAAATTTTATATTTCAAAATGGACTTCATTTTTGGATTCGGAATATCGAAATTAGCCTATGTTGAATTTTTGGTATTTTTCTGAGAACTTCTATTTTTTTATGAATAGTGAAAAATACTTAAAAACAACTTTTTTAATAAAAATAATTTATAGTGATAAATTATACTATTTAGTGGTTTTAAAGTATAATTATAATATATTTTTTACCATTTTTCCAATGGTGGTCATTAAAATTAATTTAACATTGAAATTGGACATAAACAATTGCCAATCTTTTGATATAAATTTTATCTTAAAAACACGCTATTTGTTGTAACAACGGTGATTAATTATAAAATTAATTAATGCAACTTATATGTTTGGAATTTTGTAAAATAGACATCATTTTTGAATTAGGAATATCAATTATATCTTAGGGTGAAATTTGGCCTTATTCTAAAAAACATCAATTTTTGATGAATAGTGAAACCACTAAGTGGTTGTTAAAAACTGATTTTCCGTTAAAATGAAATATTAACACTTCTGTGATTTGATTTTCAAAAATCCGACATATATGGTTTTCATTAAGAAGTAAAATTTGGTTCAATGAGATTAAAATAATTTTTTGGTGAATAGTAACTTTTAAGTTCTTAATCACGATTAGAGGTAATTAGTGTAGTTTAAGGTAAAAATAATGTTTTAATAATATGAGATGAGCATGACACTTGTCCTACTCCTATTGGATGAGTCATGGCCGACCATGAAAACCCATGGGTCAACTTGGGGACCCCATGGAGCCACTTTAGTTGGAAAATGACATTAATATATATTTATTTAATGTTAAGATTAAATTGACACAAACATGAGTTGTTTTACTAAAATCGTTTTTAAGTGGGGTTACACAAGTCCAAATTTTGACTATAAATATTCATTAGAAAGATAAAAATATTTTCTACATCATAGTAGTTTTTTTATAATATTTATACATTAAATAAATTAAATTATTTATGACATCATTATGATGTAGTGATGACCTCATTATTTAACGATTTTAATAAAATGAAAAGATAATGTAAACTCCAAGGCTTACACTTGTCCAAAGACTATTGGATGGGTATATTTCCAACCCTTATCACCTTATCCACGAATTATATAAGTTTGGGACCTTTAGAGTCCGAAAACATTGTGTAATAATGTAACATTTCAATCTTTCCAAAAGAGCCCCTCCTCTCCACTTATAAAAGGCCCCCACCTCTCCCACCTTATTCACACATTAAAGCCATTTGGCTCGGAAAACCTCTGCCCAAATACTCTCCCAACTTCCCCCTCTTACTCCTAGAAGCCTCCCTTTGGGCAGAACTCTTCCCAAGGAAGCCTTTGGCTCAAATCAAAAAGAGTTACCCGATTTTGAGGTAATGTCTTCTCTAATGTTGTTTTGTTTTATTTTTCTTCTCCAACCCCCTAAACTCTTTTTATTCATTTCTTTTGTAACAAAACATGTATCCTCAATATACTAGGATGTTGTTATAAGAAGGATTAGAGCTAGACTTACACACACCTACATCTAATGGTTAAAGAACATACAGTTTCTGTGGATGGCGAATTTCTGCCTCACGAAACGATGATTGTTCAACACTCATATAACACCTTCAAAGGTGGCCATTAAGATGTAACTATACATATATATGATATATAATGTGTTTATGTTTTACTTATGTTTCTGTATTTCTCATTTATGGTATACTTTATGATTTCCATTATGGGTAAAACGCGATAATTTCATTTTAGGAAGTGCGGACTACCGCCCCCTCAAAGTGATTTGAATCGTTAATGCCATATGTGGGATGTATAAAGGATGGATTAAATGGTATTATACACTATATTATACTGTAATTATATTATAAATTTCGATCATTATGATTTTTTTCCATTAAATACGAAATAGAAATGAAAGTAGCGTTCATGCGTACGTACGGCTTACAGTCTCCATGAACGGTGCATTTCATTTCTTACCTCTAAATGTTACGTGACATTATGAATGAATGTATATACTTCATATATATCTTATATATGATATCTACATCATGAATATAATTCTGGATATAATGGATATTTCACCACATGAACAACTTGAAATTATAGGAAGTTTATTTTTGACTCAAGTACCAAAGATCGACAAAACGACCGTTATTAACTTAAATAATTACATAATGTTCATAACATGGTAATAAGGGATATAAAAGGAATAATTAAAATGAAAAAGGTTCTTAACTAAATAGGAATTAACTCTATTTTATTATCCAGGAGGTTAAAGAACGGTCGAGTCAGGACAGGACGCAAGGTAAGGTAACTTCTTAACCCAATTTCTATTCTTTGGGTTAATCTCCTACTTTCAAATTATGTCATGATATTATTATGTCTTTTTTTTATTTTTACGTTCTTTATGTGTACCTATAGTGAATACACATAATAGATCTATTTTATTTTAAAAATGATCTTTTTAAGGACTTCATCTCAATCTCCTTACATTGAGGCATATTTGGTTTTATACACAAATTTCTTTTATTCGGTGTATAAACCCCTTTGACTTTTACGTATATTCAAAAGGAATCTTTTTTATACGAAGCGTTTACTAAACGACAAAATGGAATGTTTTTGTCGTACGTATGCGGCGACAACGACTTCTCCACCGCCGTGACCACTATTTGAGTTTCGGCTTCCTCTACAAGCCATCATTTGTTTAATGAAAAATAAATACAAAGTTTTAACTTTCTTTTATTTTGGAATTGAAAATGGTTTTGAAATCATTTTTATTATATCAATGTGTTGTATTGATATCTTGTTATTGAAATGTGGAAATTTTATGTTTCCTTTATGCATGTTTTTATGGTTCATGATATTCTTAAACCTATTCATATGAGGAATGCATTGGACTTAATAAGTGACGGGTGGAGCCCGCTATAGCTCCTTGATGCATCGGCAGGTCTCATGAGACAAACTAGTGTCTTGGCACGAGGCCTTGGAAAAATATTATTTGTGTTCTTGGCACGAGGCCTTGGGTACGTGGTTATGATAGTCTGGCATTATGCATTCCATCATTATGAAAGTGGTTATTGATATTGCATGTAATTATTCGACCATTAGAATATCCCTGTGAAGAAGTAAATGGCATTATCTCATTTTACTTTTTCCATATTATGTTGAAGTTCAAGTTTAAAAGGCTTTTTTTTAGTTATACATTGCCTTAAATGTTAATGTTTATTTATGAAAGCTTCCGCTATATTGTTAACCTTACTGAGCATCTGAGCTCACCCCTTTCAATGTTTTAATATTTTTCCAGGATGTGAAGAAGTATTTTATGAATGACCTACAGGGGTAGTCAGAAAGGGATATGATTGTGGACTATGAAGACCATGTTATTGTAGTTTGTTTACTTTTTGATGTAATGAAAGACTTATGAATGTATCTAGTGTTTCCAATGCTACTAAACTAATCGGTCTTTCGAGACTTGATCTTTTGTGTTCATGCCAATGTTATGAAGTAATGCACCGACTCTGGGTAGCTGGGGTCGGGGCGTTACAGTTGGTATCAGAGGCAGTTTAGTACTAACCTTGGAAGCTAGATTTAGATAAACTCTGATTAGAGCACATAGCCCAAAGATAGACTTTGAGGATTAGTATAGAAGAACTTCCTAGAATTTTGTTATTGTAGAGATTTTGTGAGTTTTCCGAGAAATACATCCCTATCTGGATACGAGCAAGTAGAGGCATCTCTGGCACAGATGTACCTAGGGGTAAAACCTGAAAACACCACTTTGAGCTAGACTCGAACGGGAACTGGTGCACGACAACGGGCCTTGCTGCACTCTTGGTTATGACACTCCCGGGGGATATGCTTAGGATAATTCCCATTTTCTTTACAAATCACTATGAATGGTTATGAGTATATACTTCCTCAAATAAAACCTTTTTATGATAATTGATTATATCCATAAATAGTTCAATTTATGTTAAGTATTTTACAAGCATGGAATTATGTATTTTGATTCATAAACTAATCTATTTTATGCCATTGTTTAGAAATGGCGCCTAGTGGAAGAAATGGAAACCGTTTCAATGCACGCACTCCATGTAGGGATTGCCCTCCTGCTCAAGATAATTATTGTGGATCTGGAGATACAACTGGTGCTGATCAACTTATTACCATACTGGGACAACTCACTCAGGTTATGAATAATAACCTTACTCGTATTGAGCACCCTGATCCGCAACGTGGAGGATCAATGTTAGACCGTTTCATGAGGCAACAACCACCATCCTTCAATGGGAGAACAAATCCTATAGTAGCTGAGAAATGGATAAATTCCTTAGAGAAAATATTCCATGCCTTGGGGGGTAGTGAAAGGGATAAAGTTCTCATGGCAGTTTACCGCCTCACTGGAGATGCCGATCAATGGTGGTCACTAATTCAAAACACAAAAGAAGATGATGAATTAACAAACATGGAATGGTAGGAGTTCAAAGAGCTGTTATTAGAAAAATACTTTCCTCGAGACCATCGAGTGGATATGGAAAGGCAATTTCTAAGTCTGAGGCAGAAGGAGGATGAGAATGTCGCAAAGTATGAGGCTAACTTTAAAAGGTTAGCGAGGTATGCTGCAGATTGCATACGTAACCCAAGAACTAAGACTAATCATTTCTTTGATGGGTTAAAACCATTTCTCCGTAGAGCTTTAGTATCACAATCTTTCTCAACATACGAAGATATTGTCTCATGTGCTATCAAGACAGAAAAGGAATTATCTAAGTCTTATGACAACAAAGTAAAGTAAGAGAAGAAGAGAACGGTGGAACAAGAGACAGATAAAGGGAAAAAGGGAAATAAGGATTTTCCATTATGTGATAATTGTGGGAAGAATCACCCTGGTACTTGCCTAAAAGGAATGGGAGTTTGTTATAAATGTGGAGAAAAAGGTCACCAGGAACGTGATTGCAAGGGAAAGAAAGAGGCTATCAATGTTGAATGCTACAATTGTAGGGAAATGGGGAATTATGCAAATGAATGTCCTAAGCGTCAGGGAAACTTACCTCAGAAAAGGCCAAGGGATCAAGGAAAATCTTATGCTGTTACTACAGTTGAAGCAGAATAATTAATGTATTGGTGCTTTTGGACTCATGTATTATATTCTGGTTATTAGAATAATGTGATATATATATAAGTATTGTACTGCAGTACTTTTTGTTTCAATAAGGTTTTAATATGATGAAGGTAATCATATTTTTAGTATGTGACAATAAGAGAAACTTTACTTTGTTTGGGGAATCTGATAAATTGATTTTGGAATTAAGAGACCTTTTAGAGAAAGTCTGGATAGAGGTATTTTGGATAACTATAAAGATTGGAGTGGATTAAGTTGATCTTTGGATAGTATTGTTTAAGGTTAAAAAAATTATGAAGATTATTTTTGGAATATTATAATACTATTGTTTTAAGAAATGGACAACCTGCAGGGTGGGGCATAACCCGTCGCGTCGGACAAAGTTGCAGGAATCGAACCCACAACCATAGTGCGACAGGCCTTTATTTCCTACCACTAGCCTACAGGAAGTCCCTGGTTATTACAAAATAATTTTACTTATCTAAATAGTATGTGTTAATATTTGGAACCTTATACAATTAGGATAAGTATAATATTTTTGAGTTCTATTATCTTTTTGAGTGAAAGATGAGTTGAAGGTTGAAACTCTAATTTTCAAGCATAAATATATATATACCTATCTCTTATTCAATGAATAAATTAATTCTTAATCTTTAGTAAAGGGATATTAAAACAAAAAAATGTGTTATCCAAATACCTTATGTTTTGTTGAACTGATGATATTTTAAATCAACATAGATTGAAGGCTTTGAGGCCCTCAATTTGACAGTTGATTGTGATTGATGACCTCAATCACTCCCTACAAATATTTACGTTTTTCCTCCAATTATATGTCTCTAATTGCCACCAATGTTCTCCTTATCGAGATCATAATTTGGTGGTGACTTTCTTATTTCCATTTCCCTCTTATTAAGGCTAAATTTTATTAATCTTATTTCCGATGTGGGTTTTCCACAAAAGTATTTTCTCTTTCCGACCTTTTATTTTCAAAGAAAAAAATTTCAAATTGCGAGGACGCAATTTATTGAAGGAGGGGAGAATATAACACCATGAGCTTCCATTATATGCTTCTCATTCAATAATGCAATTGCTTGCATTGTACGCAACTTCGAGTTCTAACACACCGCGACTAATAAAAGTATCCGTTATGAATAGTAATAACCACTTTTTAAAATTATAGAAATTTTATATTTCAAAATGGACTTCATTTTTGGATTCGGAATATCGAAATTAGCCTATGTTGAATTTTTGGTATTTTCTGAGAACTTCTAATTTTTTATGAATAGTGAAAAATACTTAAAAAGAAATTTTTTAATAAAAATAATTTATAGTGATAAATTATAATATTTAGTGGTTTTAAAGTATAATTAGAATATATTTTTACCATTTTATCCAATGGTGGTCATTAGAATTAATTTAACATTGAAATTGGACATAAACAATTGCCAATCTTTTGATATAAATTGTATCTTAAAAACACGCTATTTGTTGTAACAACGGGAATTAATTATAAAATTAATTAATGCAACTTATATGTTTGGAATTTTGTAAAATAGACATCATTTTTTAATTCGGAATATCAATTATATCTTAGGGTGAAATTTTGGCCTTATTCTGAAAAACTTCAATTTTTGATGAATAGTGAAACCAGTAAGTGGTTGTTAAAAACTGATTTTTCGTTAAAATGAAATATTACCACTTCTGTGATTTGATTTTCAAAAATCCTACATACATGGTTGTCATTAAGAATTAAAATGTGGTTCAATGAGATTAAAATAATTTTTTGGTGAATAGTAACTTTTATGTTCTTAATCGCGATTAGAGGTAATTAGTGTAGTTTAAGGTAAAAATAATGTTTTAATAATATGAGATGAGCTTGACACTTGTCCTACTCCTATTGGATGAGTCATGGCCGACCAAGATAACCCATGGGTCAACTTGGGGACCCCATGGAGCCAATTTAGTTGGAAAATGACATTAATATATATTTATTTAATGTTAAAATTAAATTGACACAAACATGAGTTGTTTTACTAAAACAGTTTTTAAGTGGGGTTACACAAGTCCAAATTTTGACTATAAATATTCATTATAAATCTAAAACGATTTCCTACATCATAGTATTTTTTTTATAATTTTTAGACATTAAATAAATAATATTTTTTATGACATCATTATGATGCAGCGATGACCTCATTATTTAACGATTTTAATAAAATGAAAAGATAATGTAAAATCCAAGGCTGACACTTGTCAAAAGACTATTGGATGGGTAGATTTCGAACCCTTATCACCTTAGACACGAATTATATAAGTGTGGGACCTTTAGAGTCCGAAAAACATTGTGTAATAATGTTACATTTCAATCTTTCCAAAAGAGCCCCTCCTCTCCACTTATAAAAGGCCCCCACCTCTCCCACCTTATTCACACCATCAAGCCATTTGGCTCGGCCAACCTCTGCCCAAATACTCTCCCTACTTCCACCTCTTACTCCTAGAAGCCTCCCTTTGGGCAGAACTTTTCCCAAGGAATCATTTGGCTCAAATCAAAAAGAGTTACCCGATTTTGAGGTAATGTCTTCTCTAATGTTGTTTTGTTTTATTTTTCTTCTCCAACCCCCTAAACTCTTTTTATTCATTTCTTTTGTAACAAAACCAGTATCCTAAATATACTAGGATGTTTTTATAAGAAGTATTCGAGCTACACTTACACACACCTACATCTAATGGTTAAAGAACATACGGTTTCTGTGGATGGAGAATTTCTACCTCACGAAACGATGATTGTTCAACACTCATATAACACCTTCAAAGGTGGCCATTAAGATTTCACTATACGTATATATGATATATAATGTGTTTATTTTTTACTTATGCTTCTGTATTTCTCAATTTATGGCATACTTTATGATTTCCATTATGGGTAAAACGCGATAATTTCATTTTAGGAAGTGCGGACTACCGCCCCCTCAAAGTGATTTGAATCGTTAATGCCATATGTGGGATGTATAAAGGATGGATTAAATGATATTATACACTATATTATACTGTAATTATATTATAAATTTATATCACTATGATTCCATTCCATTAAATACGAAATAGAAATGAAAGTAGCGTTCATGCGTACGTACGGATTACCGTCTCCATGAACGGTGCATTTCATTTCATACCTCTAAATGTTACGTGGCATTATGAATGAATGTATATACTGGATATATATCATATATATGATATATACATCATGAATATAATTCTGGATATAATGGATATTTCACCACATGAACAACTTGAAATTATAGGAAGTTTATTTTTGACTCAAGTACCAAAGATCGACAAAACGACCGTTATTAACTTAAATAATTACATAATGTTCATAACATGGTAATAAGGGATATAAAAGGAATAATTAAAATGAAAAAGGTTCTTAAGTAAATATGAATTAACTCTATTTTATTATTCATGAGGTTAAAGAACGGTCGAGTCAGGATAGGACGCAAGGTAAGGGAACTTCTTAACACAATTTCTATTCTTTGGGTTAATCTCCTACTTTCAAATTATGTCATGATATTATTATGTCTTTTTTTTATTTTTACGTTATTTATGTGTACCTATAGTGAATACACATAATAGATCTATTTTATTTTAAAAATGATCTTTTTAAGGACTCCGTCTCAATCTCCTTACATTGAGGCATATTTGGTTTTATACACAAATTTCTTTTATTCGGTGTATAAACCCCTTTGACTTTTACGTATATTCAAAAGGAATCTTTTTTATACGAAGCGTTTAATAAACGACGAAAGGGAATGTTTTTGTCGTACGTATGCGGTGACAACGACTTCTCCACCGCCGTGACCACTATTTGAGTTTCAGCTTCCTCTACAAGCCATCATTTTTTTTAATGAAAAATAAATACAAAGTTTTAACTTTCTTTTATTTTGGAATTGAAAATGGTTTTGAAAGCATTTTTATTATATCAATGTGTTGTATTGATATCTTGTGATTGAAATGTGGAAATTTTATGTTTCCTTTATGCATGTTTTTATGGTTTATGATATTCTTAAACCTATTCATATGAGGAATGCATTGGACTTAATAAGTGACGGGTGGAGCCCTCTATAGCTCCTCGATGCATCGGCAGGTCTCATGAGACAAACTAGTGTCTTGGCATGAGTCCTTGGCAAAATATTATTTGTGGTCTTGGCACGAGGCCTTGGCTATGTGGTTGTGATAGTCTGGCATTATGCATTCCATCATTATGAAAGTGGTTATTGATATTGCATGTGATTATTCGACCAGTAGAATATCCATGTGAAGAAGTAAATGGAATTATCTCATTTTACTTTTGCCATATTATGTTGAAGTTCAAGTTTAAAAGGCTTTTGTTTTAGTTATACATTGCCTTAAATGTTAATGTTTATTTATGAAAGCTTCCGCTATATTGTTAACCTTACTGAGCATCTGAGCTCACCCCTTTCAATGTTTTAATATTTTTCCAGGATGTGAAGAAGTATTTTATGAATGACCTGCAGGGGTAGTCAGAAAGGGATATGATTGTGGACTATGAAGACCATGTTATTGTAGTTTGTTTACTTTTTGATGTAATGAAAGACTTATGAATGTATCTAGTGTTTCCAAGGCTACTAAACTAATCGGTCTTTCGAGACTTGATCTTTTGTGATCATGCCAATGTTACGAAGTAATGCACCGACTCTGGGTAGCTGGGGTCGGGGCGTTACAATGGTGGATGAAATGGTTAAAGAATGGATTTTCTGGTTTATATTAAACCCGGATTCAGAATTTTGATCTTCAACTGAAGATTATTTTGTAAAAAAATGACCTAACAAACATTTTGTAGGATATAAGATTATAAATTATTATATAGAATCTAAATTAAAATTATTTGGTATATTTTCAGGGGGATTTATAAATAGGGTTCTGTTCTGAATTTGATTAATGATAGCTCCTTTTATTAGCGTAAATGAGGGAAAATTTGTTAGAAACTATTTTCACAAAAGGGGTATGAATAGAATTGAAATATACATAAGTGATTTTGTACGTTAAATTATATTGATTATTTTTGGAATGCCTATAAAGCCCAAAAATGGTAATATTTATGTTTTTTGGGGAATAATGATTTAGTGAGATTCATGTAATTTTAAATTACCCATTTTAAAACATTTTAATCTTGATAAAATCTCATTAATCAGAATAATTATGTGAACCAAAATATAAGATAAGAATTTATAATAAATATTGACATGTGGATCTGAACATTGATTCCATTTAAACTATTTCAATGTCTAAATATGTGAAAATTAACATTTAAAATAAAAAAAACATAATTTGGTTAAAACCTATTTTTGTAGGAAAATATTATAGTAGAAAGTCATTTATCTTAATCATATTTAATATTTATTACCAATTTTAATGATGGTTAATTTATATTTATTTTTTTGACATAATATTATATTCTTTCAATTAAAATTTTTCAATTTTTTTTAATAGCACAATTTTCTGAAATGTATTATTCCCTAAAAAATGGCTTTTCTACTATGAAAATTAATATTTTCCATTGTAAAATATTTTTTTCCTTAAAAAATAAACTAACACAATTATATAAATATTTATTTTTGATTAAAATATTTAATATTTTATTAGTATTAATTTCAAAAATTGGTTTATATTATTTTTAATATAATCCTACAAAATGTAAAATAAAATATTATTAAAAATGAATATTTTAAGTTTAAAATAAATTTATTGCATTTTTTGGGATAAATATATTTTGGGGGATTGCCTTATTTTATTTTATATATTATTAATAAATAGCATTTAATCCATCATTTAATAATTATATAACAAACATCATCAAGGATGAAAAGGTTGTTTTATTGAAAATATGTTATTCCCAAAAAAATTAAATTTATTACTTATTTAGATATAATAATTGAATTTCATCAACGAATTAGTATAAATAAATAGATATATTTCAATTAATATGTATATTTAACTATTTAGTTACCTGTATATTTTCCTTCCAATTCTAGGAGTATATTAAATTAGTTACATAATATTCTATGATTTTTTTTGTTTTAATGTTTCATGTGATGAAAATTGTGCAACACATTGTATTTTAAAGGAATATACATAGTTTAAAATTTTAGGGTATTAAACTTACCTCCATTAATACATTTCATCCTTACAATATTATTTATAACTCGCTAACATATTAATTTTTCAGCATTTAAATTTTACGAATGACAAATGATAAATTTTCAAATGCGGTGTCAACTTTTATAGCTTTGATATGACAAAGAATAAAAAAATTTCCCCTTATCCTGAAGTATGTTTCTTATTTTTATTTTCCACAACATTTTCTTTCTAAATAATGACTCTTGTCTTTGAACTGGTTGAAAATTCCATGAGTGTTTGAACTTTTCATATAATGGATGGGTTGAATCCTAAGATGTCCTTTTAATGTAATTATGACCATTGAAACACATAAAAGTGATGTTTTTATATGGGTTTTAAGGCCCAATACATGACTCTTGTGTCTATTTTCTTTTTGAGATCATTAGACAATAAAAATCTGGATTCTAGGAAGGTAAGTGTAGGTGCCTGAATTAGACATTTTTAGAGAAAATCGTGCACCCCTACTGTGCGTCCATATCTGGGGTGTTGCACAATTTCTAAAACCATAAAACTAAATCCTCCAGACCATGTGTGTTATATTAGGAAAATTTAATAGTGGTCCACACTTCATGCACATGGTTTTTCAAATTTGTCACCAAATCATGTCAGGGGGTTTTCCTTTGTATAGTTTCACTACATGGTTGTTCATTATTTTCTAAACCTTCTATCCCACTAAAGAGAAGGTTTTTTTTTATTTTCCACCTATCTCCTTAATCACTTCATCCTCTATTTTCATTTACACCATATTCATTTCATCCATTTATGGGTTCTACCACTAGGATCTTCTCATATACATGGTTGGATCTCTAACATATGATCGTGGAATCTCTCATTATCTGTTGAATTGGATCACCCTCAGTAATATTATGATTCCACTTTATTCATTTCATAGTTCCTTTTTACATTTTATATTTTATTACTATATGATCTCATATTCCCTATTTATATGGAATTTTATGAATCTTTATATTTCTCTCGTTATAGATTAAATAAAATATTATACATAGGTGAGTGAATCATCCTTGGTATACGGTAGGTTGTCTCAAGATTTTCTCATAAAATACGTGCATGTTTATAAAATATTTCATTATGTTATACTCTATACATTCTATGCATACCCTAATTATTGTAAAATTAATAATTTAAATTCTAATGTCTAAATTTATATTGTCATCGTGAGTTTAAATTTAACCATTGTAAGTTTTTCACCTCAACTCTAACCACCCTTTTAGTTGTTTTTCTTATATTCCTTGAAGCTTATACATGATCTTGGAATTTAAGAACCGCATTTTTAGGGGTATTGACATTCCTCTCTAATAATGAGATTTTAATGATATTAAATCAATGATTATAATTTTGAATTTTTCCCCTTAGCTGAATATAATTATTTATATTACACTAGAATCATCATTTGTTTGTGAAATGGATATTTGAAATAAAAATTAAACAGGAAGGATATCTACGTGGAATGTATAAATTAATTAACATAATACCTAACTTCTCTAATTAGATAAATTATTTATGATAATGTGATAGCGTCATGTATGCTTTTATAAACTTCTTTATTCTGTATAGATTATTTTGATTGATGCAAAAATCATGATGAATTGTATCCATTTTTGAATGGGTAATTTCCTAGGTCTATTGTATAGATTTTTTAAATTAATGGTTCAAATTACAAATGGATTGTTCAAATGTTCCCTCATTACACCCTATATGTTCATGGTTTCTAAATTGTCATTATGTTACTATTATGGCCTGTGTTTTAATTATTAAATGTTTAATGAGAATTATTAGATATTATTACCTGAGGGAACCATGGATTCTGATGTAGGAATATGTTGGATTGGATCATATGTACGATAGGATAAATTATTAATTAACGGATTCTAGGTTACTCATTTTGGAACTCCATTATTAAGGGATAATTGGGCAGATGGGAAATATAATGACTTCAATAATATCAGGTTCCTCTTTAAAGAACACATTGGATAGGTGATCATGGTGAAATTTGGAAAACCTTATACATGATTATTACTTATAGGATAAGGATAGGGTTTTTAGACACAAAATTTCACATCCCTCATTGTTTGGAATACCGGACATGGTGTTTCACATACATTTGGGTGTTCAGAAATGATGGTTAATGACCATGATTAGGATGTTATAAATGACGTTTCACATAATTTTTTGGGATTTTTGAGCATGGATCCTTATCTCCCCTATAATATTAATGGTCATGTACTATTATTAATTATGAAAAGAATCTGATGATATTATTCTTATTATATACGGATGTTTTGGTTACACCTCGGGTCCTATATAGTATGAATTTTCTATATATATGACTATATATGAATGTACACATATATTTCATATATATAAATATAGAATTACCAATATATATATGGTGGTACCTATTCAATGGAATTTTCTATTATGTATAATAAGGTATTATCAAATAGGAGTCCTTTGAGGCACCCAATGTAACACCACGACCCTAATTGCTCGAAGTTCAGGGCATTATTTTATTAAATTGGTATGAATAAAAGAAATTGGTATCATAAAATACCTAATATTTTAGTAGTTTTGGAAGAACATGTACATAAATAAGTTCAACATTACAACTTGAAATGAAATACAATATAGGAGATCAATTAGTAACTCCCATAACTCCTAGATTATTCCTGCATGTCATTCATAATACACTTCCTCGCATCATGGGAAAATATAAAACATAAGAAATAGGTGAGATAATATGATCAGTAAAGGTATATAATACATAATAATTAATCATAAACCTAAACACTACGCCTTAAAAACACATGCCTTTAAAAATAAACATGATCATAATATGGAAGGAATAAAAACTGGCTAAATAATGCCATAAAACATAACCATGGATATTATACTAATATAATCATCACATGGACTATAAATATGTATTTTCATAATGAGGGAATACATAATGTTAGACATTATAATAATTTAGTCAAGGTATTGTGCTCAGACCATATATAATGGGTAGAAAACCAAACTAGTTTTTCTCATGAGACCTACTAATACATAGAGGGGCTATAGCAGGACCCTCCAATCACATAATAATTTCAATGTGTTCTTTATATGAATGGGTATAAACCATTAAATAAAATATGTAAAATGATATAATAAAATACTAATCCTAATTAAATATAATAATGAATAAAAGTGTTTAAATATATAAAAATAATCATATAAAATCCTCAACTAATTCTTGAGAAAAATTCTCTTTTACTTTGAAAAGAATAGTTCTTTTGGAAAAATATTTTCATAAAACTAAAAAATGAAATAATTTTGTTTTTTTATAATAATATGTGTGATTTTACAAAAATAATGGTTGATAAAAACATATTATAATGTACATTTGAAAATAGGTAGTAATTTGAGTAGTTCCATTGAAATGAGCTTTTTTATCGAGAAGCATTTTTAAAGGATCATTCTAAAACATGTAACTACCTATACAAGAAATAAGGTTTATATTTGGTAAACATATATAGAATATTCAAAAATATTTTAGGAGGGTTATATAAGAATAATTAAAAATATTATTGTGTATGCAGTGAATAATAGTAACCCGAAATAAAATGGAGGTTGGGGTAGAAAACTCCTACCCTATATAAAAAATGTGTTCTTCACTTGACCTGAATATCCTAGATAATATAATTAAATTAATTAATAAGAAAATGAATAACTTATATACAAATATTGTATTCATTATAGTTTTATTAAGTTCATTTATTGCCTTATTGATATGTTATATCATTGAATTTTTTCGTTCTGGAGTGTTCGTTTCTTTGATTTTAGGATCAGTTCGCTGATTATAAGTAATGGAGTTCATTTAAAATTGAAATAATTATACTGAATTGGAATTTAATTTTGTTAATGAAAATACTGAAGTGTAAATGGTTATTATTTAATTTGGTTATATATTATGAGGATGAATCATTAGATAATACATTTAGTGATAATCATTTAGATTGTTACGACGGTTATTGATCATAACGAACTCATTTTGTATTATTGGATGGTATTATGTAAATTTTTTCCATACATAACATAGAAAAAGTTTTAATATTTATATTACAATATTTTTTAACCATTAAATTTTTTTAATTAATATCCTTGAAGAATACATTGAATAATGAAACTGCTTCGTCCATGAAGGTTGTAAATCGGAACTTCCCAGACTATGATTTTTTTTTAAAATAAAAAAGATATAGTAAGGATATTGATGATGATTATTACATTAAGATGATATAATTACTATATATAAATGATACAGGAGTTATCATGATCATTTTCATTGTGGGTTTGTGGATAGAATAATAAAATTAAATTAAATGGAGTGAAATTATATGAAAAAGGATGAGTGTTTACCTCTAAAGATTTCCTCTTTGAGAACCTCTTTAATGGAAGGTATTTTGGTCATTTGGAACGACCTAGAGCTCCTAGATGTGAGGAAAATATAGGGAAGAGTTTTTTGGAAGAACATTAAGATGCATCAAGGCATATAGGAGTGAATATAATAGAGGGTGAGGTGTGATTTTTGAATATCTTATTCGTTATTTTATTATCTTCTCAACATAAGAAATAATGTTGATTCTTATGACCAAAAAAAAATAAGTTCATATGAGTTCGAGCAATGTGTGATTACGTCATCCATACATCACATATGACTCAATAAATAATCTATTTAGCATCCATCATTAATTAATATATTTTATGATTCACATAAAATTCAAGATTTTTAGAAAATTCTCAAAAAAAACACCATCAAAATTTTTCAACAAGTAGAATTCCAAAATAGAATCCATTTCATTAAAATAAGTTTCTAAATATGTGAAATTTTATTTCAAAATAAAATCATCATTTAATCAAAAAATACATTTCTTAAAACAGAAACTAGTTTTATAACACCTTGAAAAATCAACTAAGGTATTACTAAATTATCCTAAAATAATAGGAAAAAAGAATATTTATTTAGGAATACATTTTATGAAAATGTATTTTATTTTAAATCAAATTATTAATTTAAAATTGTAATTAAATATTTATTACTCACAAAAATATGAACACTTAATTATTAATTTTTATAATGTTTACTCTCATTTAAAAGGTGCCTAGATTTTATTTCTTCCTATATGGGTGAGGTTACTATTCATTAGGTTATATTAAAATTCATAAGGGGCATCTGACTGTTCACCGGAAATGTAAATTGATCTTATTAGACACCACATATCTTACTTATCACAACGACGTATGTCAAATTTTTTAAATTCAAAACACAAAAGTGGTAAAATTATGTCTAACGACTAGGTTATAACTACCTTCAATAATAAAAAAGTGTTTTTTTGTAGAGAATTGGCTTTTCAAGAATTATATATTAAATTTATTTATAATTCTTCTGGTTCCTACATTCTTCCCCACTTACAAAAATTACATCCTCAAAATTACAAGAATGTTGAATCACAAAATTATTGGTGTATTTCTTCATCATAACCTCCTTAAGCTCTCATTTCACCTCCTCAATTTTATTATTTTTTCATATTACCTTTACCAACCTAGTCATTCAATTCCCCAATTCATGTTCTTTAGTTTCTATAATCCATATAGGATCTTCACAATAAGATAATTTAGGTTCAAATTCTATACCTTCAGAAAAGATTAGATGTGTTGGGTCTGGTATGTACTTCCTTAACGTTGAGATGTGGAAGACATTGTGCAATTTAGAAAGTATATGTAGCACTTACAAATGATAACCCACATCTCCAATTCTCTCTAGAATTTCAATAGTTCCAATGTACATGGGTCTTAGTTTCTCTTTATTCTAAAATCTTATAACACCCTTCCATAGAGACACTTTTAAGAAAACATGATCTCCCACATGAAATTCCAAATCATTCCTTTGATTATATGCATAGCTCTTTTGCCTACTTTGATGTGGTTTGATAGGGGTTCGAATAATCTTTACCTTTATATTATTTCCTCCACAAGATTTGGGCCTATAATATTTCTTTCACCAATTTCATCCCTACATGTCAGTGTATGACATCTCTTTGCATACAATGCCTCGTACGACTCCATTTGAATACTTGAATGGAAACTATTATTATATGAAAACTCCACCAAGGTTAAATAATAATCCCACAGACCTTTAAAATCAATTGATCATGATCTTAACATGAAATCTAATCTTTGGATCATTCATTCGGATTTCACATCAGTTTGAGGGTGATAAGTAGTACTCTATCGAAGCTCAGTATCCAAAGCATTCTGAAGACTTTTCAAAAAAAAATATGTAAATTTTTGATCATGATCATACACAGTTGAGATAGTTGTTCCATGATGTCTCAGACTTCATTAATATAGAGTCTTTCAAGTCGCTCCAGTGTAAAATCTGCCCTTATAGTGAGGAAATGTGCATAGGTTGATCAATAATTAACCATATTGCATCATTTGTCCATGGGGTTTTTTCTAATCCAGTGACACAATCCATACTGACTTCATCCCATTTCCATGTATGAATAGGTAGAGGTTGCATAAATCCTCTAGTATATTGTCTTTCATCCTTCACTTATTGACAAACTAAACATCTTGACACATAACCATTAAGTTACCACTTCATGTTGTACCACCAAAAATGTTCCTTGAAATCTCTATGAATATTAGAGATACAATGGTTTATAGAGAAATTTAAACTATGGGAACGGTTCAATAACTCTTTTTTCACCTCAAGAATATAGGGAACACATAACCTTCTCCCAAATTTCAGAATTTCATCCTCACACATGAAGTTATCCAACTTCTCATCATTCAAAGCTTTAATTTTCTTATGAAGATTCTAAAAATCAAACTCAAAACATTTAATTCTTTCCAATACATATTTTTGGGGAGACAATTGAAAAAGTAGTGATGTTTCACATTCTTAAATAATTCCCATATCCATCTTTTTTAGATCCATGTATATAAGATCCTTGTCAATTCTCATTTTGTTTAAAACTTCATGATCCTTACTACTCAATGCATTAGTTACCTTATTTTCCTTTCCTAGGTGGTAGTGTATAGAATAATTGTAATAATTTAGTAGCTTGATCCATCGCCTTTTCTGCATGTTGATTTATTTCGATGAGAATATATTTTTAATCTCTTGTGAACTGTATATATCTCACATCTTTTTCCATAGAAATAGTTTCTTCATATCTTCAGAGAAAATATCAATGATGCAAAATCAAAATCATGATTTGGATAGTTCTAATCATGAATTTTTAACTACCATGATGTATAAACAGTAATTCTATCATTCTTTTTAAGGAAACACCCAAGTCTTTTCTTTGATGCATCACTATATATCACAGATCCATCATTCCATGATGGTAGAGTCTGGATCAGGGAATTCACTAATCTCCTCTTCAATTATTCAAAAAAATATACACATTCTTTTTTCCATATGATGTTAACACCCTTAAAAGTAATCTTGGTTAACAGGTTAGCTAATCAGGATAAATTCTGAATCAAATGTTGATAATAACCTTCTAAGCCAATGAAACTACGTAACTCAGTAATGTTCATTGGGTATTTATAACATCAATTATGTCAATATTTAATTAATAAGATAATTACTGCATCATTTGTGTCATAAATAAATTAACCTATTTAATGTCTAAAAATTAAAAATAAACTATCATTATGTAGGAAAGCTTTTTAGCTTTCTAATGAATATTTATAGTCGAATTTATCTTATGTATAACCCTATATTAAAAATGATATACTTATTAAACTTTGATTTTAACTATTTTAAACCTTCTTTAAATAAATCAATAATAAATGTCCTAATCTAATTCAAGTGGGCCTAAATGGTCATATGTTATTCCAAAGGTTGTTTTTGGTCGAATTAAACTTATCCAATAGAATTAGAACATGTGTTAGGGTAATAATAATATCATTTTTACCCGTAATTACCCTATTTACTTTTAACCGTGGTAAAAAAAAGTAAAAAGTTACTATTCACCAAAAATTATTTTCATCTCATTGAATCACATTTTACTTACTGACATCAACCGTGTCTCGCAGATTTTTGAAATTCCACTCACAGAAGCGGTAAAATTAAGTTTTATGAAAAATTCATTTTTCTTAACTACCACTTAGTGGTTTCACTATTCATCAAAAAATGAAAGTTTCTAGAAAAATACCAAAAATTAGGCCTAAGCTATATTAGATATTATGAACTCAAAAATGATGTATATTTTACCAAATTCAAAACATATCAGTTTCATTAATTAATATTAAAAATTAATTCCCGTCTTCAAAAACAATAGCGTGTTCTTAAGAGATAATAACTATCAAAAGATTGACACTTGTTTATGTCTGGTTTAAATGTGAAATTACATCCAATGAACAACATTGTATTAAATTGTAAAAATATATTCTAAATATACTATAAAACCACTCAAATTAATAATTTATCACTATTAATTATTTTGATTAAAAAGGTTGTTTTTAATTAAAATTTAGTAATTTTCACTATTCATCAGAAAATGAAAGTTATCCGAATAGTACCAAAATTTCACCCTAAGCTAATTTCGATATTTTGAATCCAAAAATGAAGTCCATTTTGAAAAATAAAATTTACAAAATTTCAAAAAGTTTTTATTACTATTCATAACGGCTAGTTTTAATAATATTTTAATAGCATATCATTGTTTACTGAAACTCGGTATTGCGTACTACACACGCTATCGAGGAAGGTCGCGATTGCGTGTAATGCAAGGAAAGACAAGGATGCGTGTTGTCTAAGATCCTTTTGGTGTAGCGTACAAAACAAGACATTAATGAAATTAAAAAGAATATTTTTCATAAAATCTCTGGGTGTTACAATGATCTATGCCTAACATTCAGTGAATGTAGGGAAGGTAAAAGTACAAAAGCAGTAAACAAGAATGTACCCAGTAGAAACAATTCCACATATCAAAAACAACTAATCAATAACATTAACCCTCAAGGAAGTGCAAACAGCCTATCCCCTCTGGTTCAGTTATAAGAATATATAAAGACTCTCTGAGGAAGCACTCACAGTCAATTCCCTTTATAGTCAAAGGTAAATAGAGACTCTCTAAGGAAGCTCACATGGTCAATTCCCCTTATAGTCGCGGGTAAGTCATGGACTCTCTGAGGAATCTCACTCGTTAAATTCACCTTATAGTCCTAGGTCAATGACACTCTAAGGAACCTCACTTGGTAAATCCTCTTTATATCCCCAAGTGGTTCAAAGACACTCTGAGGAAGATCACACGTCAATTCCCCTTATAGTATAAGGTGCTCAAAGGCTCTGTGAGGAATCACACATGGTCAATCCCTATATAGTCTAAAGTTCTCAAATACTCTCTGAGGAAGATCACTCGGTCAATTCCCCTTATAGTCTCCTACACCAGGTTCTCACGGCCCTGTGCAAGTCAATGAGAATAGCGATGAAAAAGGGTCAAAGTAAACCTCAAGAACTACTTGGATAAATAGTCTACCGCATCTCAATCATGTCAGATAAAATGATCACTCCATCATATAATACTAGGCATGAAAACATCAAAGAAGCCTAATGGATAAACAGGACCAAACAGCCATAAACAAAACATGCATGGGAAACACATCCACAATATATCAATCAACCCTATTCATATCCAATTAACCTATACACAAGCATACAAGCATGGAAAGCAATCAACAGGGGTAAAACGGTAAACACACAATACCCAGTTCAAGGGTATCGGTCAAAATTGGTCATAATACTCAAATAATTTCAATGGAAAGGAAAAATATGCCTCCCTCGGCATTGGGAGATCGATATACTCCGGCATCGGCCCTTGGATCGACCTAGAATGTGGTATATCTACAAAAACATCTAAAATTTTCAACCGCTGATATCTCATGAGAGAGAATAAATCAGTAGGTGGTGCTCTAGGAGAAGAGATAACATACCGATGAAATTATAACTTAGCTAACAGTGCTCGATTCGAAGGATGGACACTCGCTTGGGGGTTTGTCGAAGATATGCGGCCGTACGGAGCACTCGATCAAACGAGACCTAGAAGGAGAGTGTTCTGGTGATTAGACATGACCCCGGTGCCTTTAATGAAAAAAATAAAGTACACGGTGTGTACTCTCTATTTCCATACTCCACTTTAGGCAGTCTCCAGGTCACCCCACATGGCTTTGTGTATGGCCGCCACATGGCCAGCACCCGGTTACCCACGGTAACCAAGTACACGGCATGTACTTTGAAAATTTCCAAAATTTCCTCTTTTTCTCAAAAATGACCAGAAAAGGAAAACATACCTGAAAAAAAGGTTTAAGTTCTTACAAACTTCCCATATTTAAGAAATTTATCCTTGAATTTCCCTAGCGAGGCGTAGAAGAAGAAACCTCAAACGGTTCTGTCCACTATGCTCGTACATCAGCCTCCCTCTCCCAAGTCTCAACCTGCACCTGCCTGTGCTACCAAAGCACTCATACCAGATCAACAGACCGGCCATGGAGTACATTTGTACTGCAATCAACAATCCAGATAGGATGATCCTCAAATGATGAATCCTCTTCGAGCTCAACCTCCTCAGGTTGAATGACATGAGAGGAGTCTGAAAAGTAATGTCGGAGTTGAGAAACGTGAAAAATGTCACGCATATCCCGGTACATCTGGGGTAACTACAACCGGTAGGCAACCGGCCCAACTCTCTCCACAAACTCAAACTGCCTGATGTACCTCAGTGAAAGCTTACCCTGTCTCCTAATACTCTTATGTCCCAACCTCGGTGTGACACATAGAAAAACCTAATCCCCAAACTCAAACTCCAGAGGTCATCTCCACTGATCAGCATAAGACTTCTGTCGAGACTGTGCAGTATCCATCCTCTTCTGAATCAACTCTATCTGCTCTGTGGTATTTTGAAAAAGAAGAGGTCCCAGCAAAGCTGTCTCTCCTAACTCTAGCCAACATAAGGGTGATCGTCATGGCCTACCATAAAATGATTAATAAGGTTCCATCTGAATAGTTTCTTGAAAACTATTATTGTAGGAAAACTCCACAAAATTTATATGTTTCTCCCAAGAACCTCAAAAATCTGGGATGCATTTTCAGAGCATGTCATCAAGAACCTGAATCATATGCTCGAACTGGCCATTTGTCTGGGAGGGGTAAGTTGTACTCAAAATTACATGTGTACCCAAAGCCTTCTAAATAACCTTCCAGACCCGAGAATTTAAACAAACATCCATGTATGAATGAATGGAGTGTGGAACTCCATGCAGACTTACAATCTCACAGATGTAAAATCATTCAAGCTGATCAACACTGAAGTTCTCCTTGATCAGAAAGTAGTGGGAAACCTTTGTGAGTCGTTAAATGACAACCTAGACTTCATCATTCCCTCGAGGCGGCCTCATAAACCCTATTACGAAATCCATCATGACATCATTCCACTTCCTCTCAGGAATGGGTAACTGATGTAAAAGCCCCGCTGGCTACTGATGTTCTGCCTTCACCTGCTGATAGGTCGAATACCTTATGACAAAACCGGAAACATCCCTCTTTATACCTAACCACCAATATTGATGGTGTAGATCACGATACGTCATGGTAAAACCAGGATGAACTGCCCAAACTAAGGAATGAAAATCCCACATCAGCTCCACGTGTATATCTGTTGGCACCCATACGCTCTCCTGAAATGCAAGATATCATCCCCTCATATTGTCCATCTAGGAATAGGGTCATCTTCTAACACACTCTCCCATAGGACTAGGCCTTTTGAATCTGATGGCTACCTCATTCGCACTCAATCAAGAAGATTAGAGGTAACTATCACAGAAGAAAGAATCATCTTCCCCTGACTGTCGTGCACTTCTAATTGCATCTCATAGAATAGAGTCATAAGATGCCACTCACTACTAACCTCTTGAACTAAATGTATCTTAGACCTTCTGCTCAATGCATCATCCCTTGAATTTCCTTTCCCAGGAATATAACAAGATCAAACTCAAAGTACTGAAGGTACTCAACCCCCCATCGTTGTCTCAAATTCAGATCATGCTGAGTGAAAATGTACTTGAGACCCTTGTGGACAGTGAAAACCACAAAATGCTCTCCCAGAAGATAATGTCTCCATCATCACAAGTCATGAACAATAGCTTCCAACTTGGGAACGTGTATCGGGTAATTCATCTCATGTGGTCGCAACTGCCGAGACCCGTACGCAACGACTCCATCTCCTTACATAAGCACAGCTCCCAGCCCGATACCTGATGCATCATAGTAAATAGTATGGCTCTTTCTTGGATCTAGAAAGACTAGTATCGGTGCTGAAGTCAACCTCCCTTTCAGATCCTGAAAGGTTGACTCACAATAATCTGACCATAATAACTCTGCAACCTTCTTAGTCAACCCCGTTAGCGGTATTACTAAGTGTGAAAAGTCCTATATGAAACGTTTGTAGTATCCATCCAGCCCTAGAAATCTCCACATCTCAAATACATTCATTGGTTTCTCTGAGGAAACTACTGCTTTCACTTTCTATGGGTCTACTGATACTCTTGTCTCTGAGATAACATGACCCAACAAGTGAATCTGATGTATCCAAAAAGTGGCATTTTGAGAGCTTAGCATATAACTGATGCTCTCTCAGTGTACTCAAAATGTTACCAAGATGAGTAGCATAGTCCTGTCGAGTGTGAGAGTACAGCAATATATCATCCATGAAAACCAACATGAAGGAATCCAAGTATGGATGGAACACTAAGTTCATCAGTTCCATGAAAACCGCTGGTGCGTTTGTGAGACCGAATGGCATAACCATATACTCATACAGACCATACCTATATCAAAAGGCTTTAAGAGGTATATCTAACTATCTAACATGCAACTGATGGTAATTGGACCTCAAGTAAATCTTTGAGAATACCTGGGCTCCCTGAAGACGATCAAAGAGATCATCAATCCTAGTAAAGGGATATCGGTTCTTGACCGTCAACTGGTTCAACTTCCGATAGTCCCCACAAAGCCTGAGGGTACTATCTTCCTTCTTCGCAAACAGGACAGTAAAACCCCAATGAGAAGTACTGGGTCGGATGAGACCCTTTGCCTAGAACTCCTCCAACTGCTTCTTGAGCTCCTTCAACTCAGGTGTATCTATCCTATAAGGAGGAATGAACACTAGTGCTGCTCTTAGGACAAGCTCAATAGAAAATTCTACCTCACGATCCAGAAGCAAACATAAAATTTCCTCTAGAAAGAAATATCTGAAATGATCCATCACAAGAGGGAAGTATAACTATGAAGTCCCCTGGTAATCCAGATATAGACTATCAATTTGGGTTGTAACTCCTCCAAACCCATGATGCTTGGGCCCTCTCTACTCGCCTGGACATCCCATTCGCCCTTATGAAGAAAAGATTCAACTTCTGGTGACGTGAAACTCACCCTACAGTGATAATAATCGACGACTTCCTAGAATGGAACTAACCAGTCCATCCCAAGAATGAAATCATAGCATGTCATCTCTTGGACATATAGGTCCCATAAGAAGTGACACCCACCTACCTGTAGAGGGAACTCCCTGCACTGACATACACTAGTCGTTCTAGTCCCCAACAGAGTGTCTAGCATCAAGATATCAGCAGAGGAAAATATGGAAAGACCAAGGATCTCCAAAAAACAATAGATATAAATATATGGGAATCCCCTGTATCGAAAATAACATAATCTAAAACTGATGCTATTAAGAATGTACCTCGAATGGCAGAGGGTCTTGGATCCTACTCTTCTTGGGTCTGCTCCATTGCGAAAGTCTAACCTGTACCGCAGACCTGTGACCCTGCCTAACCACTCTGAGTTGATACACCCTGATGTCACAGAAAACCAAGAGATTGGCTACCACATCCATGACCTCCACCTCGGCCTGAATGTCCAGAAGAACTCTAGTTCCCAGAGTGGTGAGAAACCGGTGGTGCTGCTCTTGAATGAGGAGCCATTAAAGAACCCCTATCACCAGCTTCTGGTGAGAAGAACTAATAGAAGCATTGAAGGTGACCCATATTGTCACAAGATCATAACTCCACCAGGTACCTTGGGAAATGTGTCCTTATATGCTCGCTCTTCTCGCACTTGTAGAACACCACCTGGCTACTAGAAGATGCATCCCGCTAACCCTAATCTCTTTATGCAGCCTCCCTGCAGTGCTTCCTGTTATCAATAGGAGGAATACTAACTCTGTATGCCAAACTTCCCTGTATCACTGCTCCAGAATCCCTCAAGTTATGCACTTAAATCAGCGTCTGGTTGACAATAGAGGATATCGAATTCAATCTAAAGATGTTCACCTAAGATCAGATGTCATGCCACAGACCATCCTCAAACTTCTGTGCAAGGAACAACTCATCACCTCCTGGAAAAGGCATGAAATGTTGCAGCTCTGTAATGTGAGTGGAATACTCCAAAATCGTAAGAGTACCCTACTCCGGACTTATGAACGCTCAGGCTCGATCGTCCCTCAAGGTCTCAAGATAGAAGTAATCGTTGAAGATGCGCTGAAACTCATCACAAGCCATATTCTGCTGGCATCCCACCTATGAGATCACATCCCACCACCTCTTGGCGGATTCTAGAAGCATGTAGGTAGCAAGATTCACCATATTCTCTAGAGGTATCTCTAGATGATCGAAAATAGGCAGTGTGGCTTTTAACCATGACTTTACAGCCTGGTGTCCTCCATATCCTAAGAAAGTGGGAAGATGATTCTACTGAAAGACCCATTTCAATTCTTCCATAAATGTGGCAGGAGGCCGCGATCCCTGAAAGGTCTGAATCATCCTTAAAAATCACCTTTTCAACTATGCATCAGAACCTATGTCAGGTATAATGGTTAGTGCCAAGACTAGCACGACATTAGGATCTTTAAGAAGTCGCTGATCAGACATGTCTGGTGTTTGATCATAGCCTAGCAATGGGCGTACAATCGGAGGATGTCTCGGTGGCCTAACTCTACAAGCTCAAACGTACACCTTAGATCAATATTATCAAGGAATGAAAACTAGAAGTTTATAAAAGGAATAGAAGAAATAAATCACTCAGTTTTTACAAAACATGACTACACGGCATGTACAATTCATACACATGGTGTTCCCTTAATTCATTTACATGGGCGTGTACTCCTACCAAAACTAGTCGTGTAAGACCCCAAACAAACGACGTGTTGTCTTAACACATAGAGTGTACTTGAATCCTCTTCCCCTGCTTGATTTATTCTACATGGTTAATCCACATGGCTCTCCTATGAAAAGACTACACGGCGTGTTCAAGGTAGACAAGATGTGCACTAGAAAAACTTTTCTTGGCCTGTGTTTGTTAGTGACACAGCCTGATACATGGCACACACTACATGGATTTTTAAAGGAAGACACGGAATGTACGTGAAAGGATAACACCGACCCGTGTTGTTCATGACACGGCTAGGTACATGGGTTAGATACATGGCTTGTTCAATCCTGACATGGTCTATATAGATTAAGGTTTATCCGTCCGTGTTGTTAGTTACACGGGTGGGCACAGGGTCAACAATACATTGTGTGTTCGACTAGTACATGGAGTGTTCTCACCGAACTTTCCCCAACCCATGTGTCTGCCCACATGTCCTATGACACGGTTAGAGACTACATGGTGTGTACATAAAGTACACAGCATGCACTTAGGAAAAAAAGTTTCATCCCAAACAAAAGAACACATGGCATGTACTTAACATTACACAGAATGTATTCTGTGTTTTTCTAGATAGTAAGCCTCAAAAACTACTCTGGAACCCAAAAAACATTGAAATGAACATTGAAAGTGCGAAATTTCGATCCGTAAGGGCCCATACTCCCTAAGAATCAAATTTTGGCATCTTATACACGTTATAACATGGAAAACAAGGAAATTATCCACCAAATCCTGGTCCATGACCGCCCATAACACCTCAAAAACCAAAGTTTGGCATTCATTCAAACAAAAATTTACAAAACAATACCCTATCAAATATTAGGTATTTTTATCAAGGCATCTATCATAACAACATTCATATTCTAGACAACATCTATAACAACAACATGAAATCGCTAATTCATCCTAGATTGAATGGAATAAATACATGACGTGTGATTTATAGCAAGTACCAATATGATGCATGAGATGGAACACCCTCATCTCATTGGGTTGCAACAAAAATGGAACCTCAATACCATTAACGGTAATAAAAAAACATGTGAATCACCCAATGGTGAAATTCAAATCAACCGTAAAGTTGAAAACTAGAAAAATTGCGTTAAACGAGGTAGATTGGCTTTTCCCTATAGACTGGTTAGCTACTCATGAGCACATCTTATTACCAAGTACCCATTCCATTCTATCCTAGGATAAAGGATCCAAACAGTAAGTCAAGATAAAATAACCTCCTTTGATACCACTTTGTAACACCCCAGTTCTAAAAGCCACCCATAGGTGCCCCATACCCGGTTGTTCACATGGCCTCAAGCACATTTCCCAAAACACCAGAGGCTGCTAACTAGTAGCAAGGGACTTGGGTGTGATAGTGGGGAAATAATGCCCTCATTAGAAGAGTAACATAGCAGAAGGGAAGTAAATACACAATAGAAGAAGTAATAAATATACCAATAACAGTGATAGCAGAAGACTCGAATAACAAACAATTGAATCATATATATATAAATGATGCATGGTAACATGTGTTTTGGGAAGTATCTAAACAAATTAAATTGATGGAATACAAGCATCACTAAACCAAAGTACAAAAGAAACAGATAAAATGGCTCCTCAGAATCGCAAACCTAAGCTTGTTCCCATGCTCTCCAGCTCCACAGCAAGTCAAGTACCTGAAGTAGAAGGGTGTTTGCCCTACTCTATACCTACAGCAATATAATCTGTTTGGGCCCAAAAGCATGGCCCAAATAAGGTGTGAGACTAAGTCCCAGTAGGAAACTACCCAAAGATCTGTGCCTAACAGTCTGTGAATATATGGTAGGTAAAAGTATAGAAGCAGTAAACAACAAAGTACTCAGCAGAAACAATTCCACATATCAAAAAAAACTAATCAAGCACAGTAACCCTCTAGGAAGTTCACACAACCTATCCCCTCTGGTTCATTTATAAGAATATATAAAGACTCTCTAAGGAAATGATCATAATCAATTACCCTTATAGTCAAAGGAAAATCAAGACTCTCTAAGGAAGATCACATTGTCAATCCCCCTTATAGTCTAAGGTAAGTCAATGACTCTCTAAGGAATCCCACTCAGTCAATTCCCCTTATAGCCCCAAGGTCATGGACTCTCTGAAGAATCTCACTCGGTCAATTCCCCTTATAGACCCAAGTGGTTCAAAGACTCTATAAGGAAGATCACATGTCAATTCCCCTTATAGTCTAAGGTGCTCAAAAAATCTCTGAGGAAGCATACATGGTCAATCCCCATATAGTCTAAAGTGATCAAAGACTCTCTGAGGAAGCTCACTCAGTCAATTCCCCCTATAGTCTCCTACACGAGGTTCTCATCGACCTGTGCATGTCAACAAGCATAGAAATGAAATAGAGAAAAAGTAAAACTCAATAATTACTTGGATAAATAGTCTATAGAATCTCAAACATGTCAGATAATATAATCACTCTATCCTATGGTACTAGTCATGGCTACATCAAGGAAGCCTAACAGCTAAATAGGACCAAACCGCCATAAACAGAACATGAATGGGAGACACATCCAAATCATCGAAATCAACCCTATTCATATCAAATTAACCTCTACACGAGCATATAATCATGGCAGGAAATCAACAGGGGTAAAACGGTAAGCACACAATACCCTGTTCAAGGTTATTGGTAAAATTACACATAATACTCAAATACATTCAACAGAAAGGCCCAAACCACCTACCTTGGCGTTGGGAGATCGATATACTTCGGAGTGTGCCCTTGGATCGACCTAGAACATGGTATATCTACAAAAATTTCTAAAACGTTCAACCCCCGATATCTCATGAGAGAGGAGAAATCAGATGGTTGTGCTCTAGAAAAATACAGAACTTATCGATGTGATTCCAATGCAATCGACGATGTTCAATTCGTAGGATGGATGCTTGCTCATGGGTTCGTCGAAGATCAGCGACCGTTTGGAGCTCTTGGTCGAATGAGACCTAGAAGGAGAGTGTTCTAGCGATTAGATGTGATCCTGGTGTGTTAAATGAAAAAAAGTACATGGCATGTACATTTGATGTACATGGCGTGTACTCACCATTTCTGTACTCCGCTTTAAGCGGCCTCCAGGTCACCCCACATGGTCGTGTGCATGGCCACTACACGGCCAGCACCCGACTACCTGTGGTAACCAAGTACATGGAGTGTATTCATAAAGTACACAACATGTACTCATAATGTACATGGTGTGTACTCATAAATTACATGGTGTGTACTTCAAAAATTTCAATAATTTCCTCTTTCTCTCAAAAATGACCAGAAAAGGAAAATATACCTGAAAATAAGTTATGGGTTCTTAAAAATCATTTATCTTTGGTCTTGGAGGAATATTTACTTATCCATATTTCTAATTCTGAAATATAATTCCACCTTGATAAGTGTCCATCTTTCCCTTTACCACATGATTATATTTCCCACTATCTCTCATAGTTACACTAGTAGAAAAATGATCTTCAACATCAATTTTTTAAATTTTAACATTAGTTTCTAATTGAAGTTGAAACGACAGATATAAAAAATATACTTTGGATGTCATTTTTTATAAGCTGACAATAAAAATTAAAACTTTTACCTTTCAATGTCAGTTTTGTTTTAAACCGATGAAAAAGAGGATTTAAAATGGTTTTTTGGCATTGTTTTTGGAAAAACTGATGTAAAAAATTCACATGGATATCATTTTTGGCATCATTTTTATTGAAACTAACTCCATAAAGTTAAAAAATATATTTTGGAATCTTTTTTTAAAAAATTCCCCAATAAATAATTAGAATGTTTATTATGTTTAATATCATTTCATAATTTTCAATTTGATTTTCCTCTGATCTAAATAGGATTTATATATCAAAAGTTATGAAAATTAGAAGTTAGACTTCCCAAAGTTTTTATATATACAACTTATTGCAAAAAAATGAGATACATGAATGAAAGTTTTATATACCAAATAAAATAATGTCAATGTAATTCTTCAAACAGATTTAAATCATTTTAGGAGTTTCCATCAAATTGATATGTTTTTTATCATCATATCTCTTAGTTTTTGGTAAGAAATCACGAGGCAATGGAAATGATGATCGATAATGAATTTTTCACCTCGATTAGAAAATCTCACCCTGATGTTTTATATTCATAGCTCAATCATAAGAATAAATCATCATTATAAATAATATTATCGAGATGTTTAGAAATAAAGGTTAATAATAGATAAATAATTAGAATAGATACCAAGTTCAAATCATTGATTGATGCTTCATTAAATGTTTGATTAAATTGAACTGGTTGAAAATAACGAACGAAAGAGAAAAAGAATTTATATATAGTAAATGAAATTATTTTCAATGGTGTTGTTTCAAAATTTTGGTGTGATTGTAAAATGTAAAATGAAAATTTTGAAAAAAAAATTAAATACCAATCTCTCATATTTTTGGATACTTTTTAGTATAATTATTTTACAAAACTGAAGCCAAAATACCCATCAGTAACTTTTTTTCTTAAGTTTTTAAAGAAACCGACACCATAAGTTAAAAAAATGTTATTTGTTTGTATTTTTAAAAAAATCAACACTAATAGTTAAAAGATTATTTTTATGTTTTAGATCACTTCCTATTATTCTATTTGACTAGTTTTGGAGCTAAAATTAAGTTATATATCAAATGATATGAACATTAGAGATTGAACTTATCTAAGAGAAGTCTTAAAGAATTCCAAATTTTCAAGGCCATAACATTTGATCTATAACACCATTTGATCTTCATGAACAGTGAAGTTGAATAATAGGAACCTATCTAAATCTTGGTAAACATTTTTAACATTGTTTTATTTAATAATAATGTAAAAAGTGAATTTTAATATCAGTTCTTGAATAAAAATGATGTCAAAAGTCCTATAATGTTCAACTTATGACGATCAGAAATTTTGATCTGTAACTCTATACTAGCACCTTGACTAGTCAAATTGACGATTAGGAAAAAATATAAAACATAGTAAAATATTCTTTAATTATAGGCATCAGTGTTTTAAAAGACCGAATCCAAAAATATAATTTTTATCCTTTTAGCATCAGGTTCTTTAAAAATTGACTCCAAAAATGATATCGATGGGACTTTTTGGTGTTGGTTTTATAAAAACATAGACACAAAAAACCAATTTAAATCCTTTTTGGTGTAAAATATATTCCAAAAAGTATCTACAAACATATTTTTCATTGGTTTATAAGAAACATACATTATATTTTTTACATTAAAACCATAATTTCTACTAGTGGTATCAACATGCTCCCTCCACTCGTAGCACATAAGATGTCCATTTATACAATAGTGCACTATATACCATCTCTTTATATATTTTTATATATATAAATACAATATTTGAGTTAATTTCTTACCTTATCCATAATTCAAATATTTTTCCCTTCATGGATGCACTAGCAGAAACTTCAGGGGAAAAGAAGAAAGAATTCATAAATGTAGCTACACACTCTATCACTATGAAGATCTCATGTTTTAGGATGAATAAATACATCATTCATGCGATAATGAATGTATGTGGATAGAATTTTTTGTTAAAAAATTATTCAAAATCCTCCCATGTAAGGCCATGGTATAATTTAGCCTAAACCGCTAAATCCCACCATTGGCGAGCAAGATGCTCCGGCATATATGTCGCCAGCTTGACTTTCATCTATGTTGGTGTTACAAGGAAATTGAATATTTGATTCATCCTATTCAGCCACACATATTCCTTCTCTAGTTCCAAATCACCCCAAAAGATGGGTAGATTATACTTTTGTATCAGGAAATAGTGATCCACACACCTCACTTGATCCCATTTGTTCATTCTATCCACAGCTTGAAAAGTTGGGTCAAAACTCTGAACTATTTGTTGGTTAACCTGTGGCTCAGGTCCAACAACATTCTCTGTAACTTCTTCTGGTTCGTTCCTATAATCTCTATAGGGTTACATTTTCAATAAACACTAAAAAATCCATTAGAACCACTCTCTAGAAACTGGAGGATTAATAATTTTAAATTCTAACACATCATAGTTATCAAAACAGTGCATTCCAAACACTTATGTTTTCTATGTTCAAACATTTTTGAAAATTCTACCATACTTTTGTAAATCAAAAAAATTTCAAATAAAACATTCATGACCTTTTAAAAATATGACAATAAAAAACATTTTTTTAAGACTTTTCAAAAACAATCTCACCAAATCATATATCATTACCCAAAATCAAATATCCACTACTAGTGGGAAGACATTTTTAAAATTTATGCCATGGTAGACTCATTGGATAAAACCATGAAAATGAGATTCCAATTCCTATAAATGTGTCTAAAAAACATGTGTACCAAACTCACTGGTAACTTAAAGTTTTTCATAAATAATATGGATACATCTATTTATTCTATAAATTTCATGTCAGGGAAATCCAACTCCTCTCTAGAAACCTAGCATAAGGAATATACCAGAATGAATTTCTATTAAAATCCTAAGAAATGATAACCCAATCAAACACCAACCAAGACTAATACCAATTACAAGTCAAGAAATGAAAAATATTTTACAACTTGCGACATCATGCCCCTCCCCAATGGCTTAAGTCAGGGTGGAATAGCTGTATTTCCTTAAGAGACTTTCCCAATGAGCTAAATCCTAGAATTAAATTTCAAGGGTTTCACTACATTTGGGGGATGATTTTCCATATGATAAATTAAAAACATATCCAAAAACACCATAACATAATAACCACTAAATGATTCATGATAAAAAGTATAAATATCAAGTCATAATAACTTAATATAAAACCCAACGACAATCAAAGCATGACAATGGAATGCTAAATGCTTAAAACTGCACAGTAGAATAAAAAATAAAAAAAACTGAAAGACTCTAAGACATAACACCACATATCCCAAAATTCTCCACAATCCAACTCCACAATACAACCCAGGTATCATGAATCACACCTAAAGAACCATGATACATTTCCCTTGCATGTATCCCAGTAGACAATATCTATAAAAGCAACACTAAGGTAGAACTTTTCGACTCATTTAAATTAAAACATTTTATAAAAAAAATTAGATAAAAAAATTTAAACAAATTATTAATTTATATAAATCTTATTAGTTTCAAATGAAATTGTTTTATTGAAAAAAAATTTCTAGGGAAAAAATCAATGCACTAGAAAATATCACATTTCTTTTTGTCCTATCCATTCCATGATTCACACACCCACACCCACACACAGATGGTTCACTAAAAGTTCCATACTCATGGAAATTTTCTCTTATATCAATTAATTCTTCACAATGTGTCTAATATATTTATTCCCCAATGACACACACCCCTTATCTATGGTCATGTCCCCTTTTACCCCAATGGTAAACATCAAATATTTATGGACAAATTGAAAGCATGAACTCACACAAAACCATGTATTCCAAAACAATTTCAAATCTACCATTTCAATAAAACAAAAATTCTATTGAAAAAATATTCAAAAATAATTTTCTATGAGTCAAAATAAACCCATATTTAAAATAATCATCTTAAAATCACTAAACCCAGAACATTTCACAACAACCAATTTCCACAAATCCACAAACCATCACTATAAAGGTTTCTAATATGATTTTCACATCAATTTCACAATAAAATTCAAGAAATTAAAAAACTTTGAAACTAATTATTCATTTTCTAATAATATTAGTCTATAGTGAAGCCACATACCCGAGAAATAATGGAGAAAATGAAGAATGACACAAAAAACCTCCTCAAAACTAGGTTGAATATCCAAAAAAATTCTTTAGATCGCTTCCCCGAACATCAACATAGAAACAAATAACCATTATTAGCATCCACCACGTTATATATATTTACATTAGTCAAGAGTTTAGAAACAAAGATATGGATGAAATCATATCTAATAAAAACATGAAAAACTAACCCAAACGAGGACTTACCAAGGGAATAAGGCTTCAACACACCAAAAAAATGCCTATGGAATTCTTCTAATTCGATGGGTAAAGGTTCAATAGAATTTTGGAAGATTAATTCTCAAGTTATAACTAAAATGGAGGAAATATGAGGGCTAAAAAGTTAAACACAACCTAGAACTTCTTTTCAAAGATATTGTTTTTAAACCATGCATGGTTAGTCCCAAGGTTATACAATCTATTCGCTACCTGTGCACCAGCCTCCACGATAATGGTAACCTCACATAGTTGTCCCTCATGGTAAGAAAAACCATTATCTAACCATGAAAAATATATTTTTCCCTCTTTGAATGGTTTTTCATGAGTTTCTGCACTATTTGGATAAACTATGTGCCAAAGTGTGTGCCTTCCCATTAGCACATGTATCGTTGTGCCCTGTTTCATGTATGTTCTACATGGTTTCCAGTAATTGTTCTTATACTATGAATTATTAGAAAAGCCCAAAAAACATTCCAAAAGTCTTTCAAACTCTCCCAAACTTCACCCAAACACATTACATTAATAAAAACATAAAGAAATTGTTACATACAAAAAATCGTGGGTGCTGAAAATATTTATTCTCTTTTTATGAGATATGTAGTGATGGTTCAATCTATTTTATTAGTCCTAGCTACTATTAACAATAACATAAGAATTTCATCAGTTTCTCCATGTCTTAGGTGACAAAATTACTTCCATTAAGTTCCTTACAATCACTAGTCAATTCAGTATGTCTCTCTCTAAGAGGAGATTTGAGTTATCAACTATACTAAAACATCGAATCCATGTGCCTATGTGCATAATTTTGGGTAACTCATATTGATTATCCATTTTATAACTTCCTTTTTTGCCCACCCCTACACTTTGGGTCTCCCAATATTTTCTTATCCATCATCTTTCACATCTGAATGGGCTCCCTTACCATGACTCTATAATGCCAAAATAGGCTCAACTCCAATTTAAGGCAAATAAATTAGAGTTAATACAAGGATAAATTATAGATCTCATATTTAAAAAATGTTTAATGGTTAATCCAAAATTTCATCACTCGATCATTAATAGTGTTGTAGTAGGAAACACATTACCTAAAATGGATTGAAGTCATATCCATTCTTAATTTCAATCCTCTTTGTGATTCATTTCCTAAATATAATAATTTACATCAACAATATATAGATTAATTCAGGTGAAATAGATGTTTTTTAGTGTTTCCTCTATCATGTAGATTCCCATTTCAGTAAATAATGTCAACCATCTAAGGTCTTAACTTAACCAAACCCATTTTTGGGACACTCTAATTGTGAAAGTAACATTCCAACCACATCCCTTCTTTCCTATCCTAGAACTCTTAAGTTTCATTATTAATCATCTTCAATTTATTATTTGGTACACATAACATGGTTAATTTGGTCTTAGGAGTTTGAGTTGAGTATTTCTATACACTATTAATTCTCCTCATATTTTTCATTCTGTGTTCCACAAGTAGTCCTCGAAGAAGGTCATTAATAAAAAAAATCCCATTTTTTATAATCATTATGACCATAAAATCAGTTGATATCCAACCAAAAGATGGATTATTCATGTAATGAGACCTCTATTCCCTATTAAAACTCCCATTAGGTTAGGTTCTCATTTCTTTAAAAGGATTTATTATCTCACCTCCTTGGTCCATGCTCCATGTCCCTAAACTAGTATCAATAAATTTCCATGCATCAAGACAATTATAGCTATATATTACGAATAGAGTATACTTGTGTAGTTTTATATATTTTTTCCCATACATTCAAATCATGTTTCTATCACAATTCATACCATATAATATTCCTTGAAAAACATTTGTTTCTAAAAAAATACCATAATTAATGTTTATATCTTTTCGAATATATATGAAAATAACATCGGTTACTATTTCTATCAAGTTATCTTTTTTCCAACACTCCACATGGAAATTTTCACCTTCATTGACCATTTATAGTGACCTTTAAATTGTGGGTACATCCTTCTTAGATATGTTATAATATTTCTACAAGCCATTTGGGTCCCTCGTCCCTCCATTCACATTATTTTTTTGATACACTTTGTGGATAGATAGTGAAACCATCCTAGTCGACGCATCAAGTTATTAAACTATGTGCATTCAATTACAATAATGGTTATATTCTATGGCACTATTTTTTAATACACTTTACATCATGTTCATGTTATAATTTATTCCATATAAACATCATTGTAATTCCCCTAGTCTAAGATTTAGAAATACAAACTAGTAAAAAATGTGGTCCAAGCTCCATAGCAATAAAAATGTTCAACTAATTAGAGTGTGTAAATATATCCCTATGTGTTACCTTTCATTATACAAAAAACATCTCTCCCTTGTCCATATTTACTAAAAGACGTTATGATTGATGGGGATTTCCTCAGTGTATGAAATTAAAATTCATAATACTCATGATCCAAGATTGTGATTATACCTCCTTTTTGGTATTATATTATACCACACCACCCTCTAAATAAATATGTGGATTGATTTCCATTTATCAATATGTTTAGTGAAATATGGATTTACCATTACATATCCACACATTTTATATATGGCTACACCCTCAATTCTCATAGACAAGATACTGTGATTAATTTCCAATAGGCTTTTCCCCTACTTTCCCCTGAGAACATACCCTCTTCTAGACCTACTTTTTTGTAATCATATTAATAAGGAATCTTTGTTCCCATTTTTTATGTTAATCCCTATAACACCACCATATTGAACTATGTGTGTATTTATTCGATCTATATAGGATATGTAGTAACAGATGGATCCATTATCTCTTCCCAATTGCATGTTCACCTATATCACCAAAATTATTTGGTATCTGAAATTTTGTTTGAAGTTTATATTGGATTATTTTACACTAGGTAGGTGTGGTATCTAAATATAATTAGTTTAAGTTATATATTTCAAAATGACATAATTAATGATGGTATAGGATTGAAACCTTCAACATAGAGTCAAATTGGACTAGTCCAATTTCTCTAAGGAATATTCAATCCATTATTATTACTCTTCTGACCATAACACCCCATTAGCTTGGTTCACCCCAATATAATTTTTAACAGATAATATTGAAACCATAATAATCATAAATCTATCAATATAATATCACCACACATTGTGTAATAATTTTTCAGATTCACCACCATTGTTTTCATGTCTAAACGGGTTCCTCTACAATGATAGAATAGCTCTCCACAATCCTACATCTCATCTAGAGGATAGGACCATGGGTATTTCCTGAAAACAAAATAATGGATTATGTATGAAAAACCTGGAAAATAGTTGGTAAAAAAATTCATGAAATTTGATGTAGGATTTTTTGGGGAATCTATGTTTTTAATTTGGGAAGTGGTCATCCTCAATATTCTCATTGACTCCCATGAAATTCTAATTCTAAATGTAATAGTTTAACTATTCTCATTCCCTATTACTCAAGGAGTATACTTATTATTAGAAATTTAATTTCATATATTTTGGTTTGATGGATGGTTGAATTGATCTAATAACCTCATTCATAAAAATCATCATCATATTTATAATCTCTTTAAATTGTTGACATAACATTCCAAACTCAATCTACTCTCCCTACACACTCTTATTCAATGTGGGTATCCCTTAATTACATGTTGTCTTATACAATGTTCATAACTAATATTTTCTTATGGATTTTAACTAATTCTCTAAATAACATAATAAGAATCCCCAAATTTAATAGTTACCATATGAAATTAATATTTTTATTTAGAATCCTTGATATATGATGTTAAACTATAATTTTTCATCCCGATGAAATGATAAGAAAAAATGGGTCACATTAGTCCTTAGTCAAGAGGAAAATCATTGAATGGTGTTTTCAACTATCATTATACATACTATAATAATATATGACATAATTTCATCTATATGGGATATATAGTGATGTCCATACACCCCATCTATGACCCAACCACAATACTATTAATTCATTCCATTGAGGAATTAAAGGATCCATTAAATGTTTTAACCTAATTATGTTAAATATCCATAGAGGGGGGTGAATCAGAGTATGATTGATTAAAACACCTTACCCTTCAGATCATGTTTGTTAATTAAACAAAACACTCTTCTCTCTCCCTCCCATAGCAATGTATGAACAAAATTGAAATCATTCATAAGACAAAACAATTTCACTTGGTTCACCCTAACATGGATAAGTCCAAGTAGAATAAAACGGTGATGTGTTGATATACCAAATCCACTAAGGATCACTAAAAAAGTACATGGTTTGGGATTGATCACTTCTATGACCAGGATCACTTCCTTTATAAGATTTAGGGTCTGATCACTGCATTATCAAGGGTCACTCCATCTTTATCATTCTCCATATCACTTCCAGTTGAAAGAATCACCATCTACCTCTCCCTTTCCACACTACTCTTGGAAGGGATCCGGTCACATTTTATGTAATTTTAGGTCCCTCAATTTTCATTAAAACACACATCCTCAACTGTAGGTAGATGCTCTATTGAAGTATAATTTTCACCTATTGATGAAATCCAATTTTTTTGTACTTTTAGTTTGTGGAAATTACTTTCATGAACTGTATCAGTCCCTTCTTTAACATTCTCATGTCCTATATAAACTTCCTTGCACTGCATAGCGTGACTTCTTCTTAGACCACATTTGTCTTTAACCGATAGTCCCTCCTTCAAGATTTGATTATTCTTTCGTAGATCACCTATCCTCCATGGATGGATAATTTACCTTAGAACACATATCCTCCCCAGACTTATCTTCCCTTACGGGATACAGTGCCCCATGAAACCCTTTTTATAAATACATTTAAAAACACTTAGTAGAATTCTCTCATGTGAAATCTTTCAGAATTTTACAAATATCTTCTCGGAGAGAATATGTTTTCTAATGAAAAATAACTCCAAATAATTATGGTATTAGTGGTCATTATATAGTAAAATAGATCTAAAAAATATTTTAATCAAATCTTCGATGAGATATAGTCTTCACTGAGGACTGTGCTCCTTCCAAGAACCCTTTTTCTCTCTGTGGTCAGCATAGAAATTTGATCCTCTATTGAAGTAAATATCTTCCGTGAATTAAACTCTTTGAGTATTATGGAATAGTTTCCTCATTTCTATAAATGATGAGATATCCCACGAACTAAAAGCCTCCCATGGATTCCATGCCTCTGGAAAAACCATTTTTCATTCTTGTTCAACAAATCACGCTTTTCTTCTGTATAGCACTTCTCTGTGGAAATATCTTCCTTTTACAATTTCCATCACTATTTTCTATACTCCTTTTCTAGTAATTGGACTATACTTCAAGGTCCACGAATAATGTTCTGTTCAATATCTTGATTTTAAGTACCAAAAAATTGGCAAAAACAAAGAAACTATGTCACCATAAAAATAATTCAGAAAACACCAACCATACTTATTCACAATCATCTAACTATTTCAACAAGAACTATCACACCCAAAAAGATCATGAGCATTCCTTGGGGTATTTTTTCAAAAAATCTCACCCTTTGGGTTTTTTAGAAATTCTTATCAATTTGATATATTATTAAATCCTCTTCCATCTTCTACTAGCATTCAATTCTTATGATTAAGATATAGATCAAGGATTTAATCAACACACACTCTAAGCCCACACGAGTCATGCTCAGTGTGAGAAACAAGATTATGAAAAAAAATATTCAATTAATAACTTAATTCCATTTCAAAAGCACTTTTCATATTTCATCACAAACCTAATCAATCATGATATATAATATTTGATCGATCACCTTTAGCATCATCAGATTTAATACTCCCCTTATCTCACTGCTCCCCCTTTCAGCTTATACCCCTGTCTTGATTAAGAAATTTTCTCTCATTTTAAAGCTATAATTTCTCCCCCTTTTTTCAACTAACCTATAGGCCATTACTTTAAGATCTACAATAGGGTAGATAACACATATTATCATGTGAGGAAAAAACACATCATACCTCAAGGATAGGGGGTCTTATATCCCCACTTTTTCATGTACAGGGAGTTGACTACACTCAAAAATCTATTTGATGGCTTTCAAATTCTTCTTTGGGTAAGGAATTTTTCATAATTTCAATAACCTATAGTTCTATAAGAAAATAATCTAGCTTCACAAGCCCTTAATCTACCTTTTCCTTAATGAAGTGATACTTGATTTCAATGTGCTTTTTCCTTGAGTGATTGAATGGATTTTTCAGATATTTATAGCACTTGAATTATCATAATGGATTCTGATCTAAGACTTAACGTATACTCCTATATCATAATTATATTGTTTCATCACTAATAATTTTGTGCACATTTGAGTTACCACCATATACTTAGGTTCTATGGTGTTTAATTAAATGAAATCATGTTTTCAACTTATCCAAGAAATTCACAATCCATCAAGATATAATACACCACTTGACAGTGATTTTCTATCATCTGTTGATCCAGCCCAATATGCATCTGTATATCCCAATTAATCTTGTTGATATTTTTTATTATAAAGAAAGAAAAAATCCAATGTTCACTTAATATAATAAAGTATTATATTGATTAAAATAAAGAGTCTTTTTCCTGAGATTATTTGGATACCATGCTACTTAACTTGTATAAAAGACAATATATGGTCATGACATTGTTAAGTATAATAGGATTTCAAGGATATGATTGTATTCTATGAAATTAAAACCTTTTCCATCATCATCCATTGATAGTTTCATTGGGCTAGCCACCAGAGTTGTCATATCCTTGGGAATATCTATTTCAAATCATCTGAAAACCTCCTTTGAATATTTTAATTGATATATGAATGTTCTATTTTTTTGTCTTACCTATAAACCATGAAAAATTTCAATTCACCAATCATTAATATTTCGAACTCATTTTCATGCATTCGAAAAACTGTCAGCATTAGGATTTATTTGATCCACCCAAGATTATGTCATCGATATATACCAGCACAATCATCCTTTGATTACCGTAATTGTAAACTTAAAGATGGTAATCAACTCCACCAAAATAAAAACCAAGATTCTTCAAAAACTAATATAGACATGGATTTCATTCTCTAGGTGATTTATTCAAACCATATAAATACTTATACATTTGATAAACTATGTTCTCATCTTCATTAATGAAAAAACCATCTGTATTATAAATATAATCTTCTTCTTCCAAATCCCCGTTTATAAATGAAAACTTGGCATCAAATACTTAAACTTTGAACATTATTTTCACTAATATAGAAAATATTAATCTAATTTTCGTTATCCTTGGAATAGGTGAAAATGTTTCATCAACATCCATACCCACTATCTAGGAGTAACCTTTTCACACTAGTCATGCTTTATTACGAATTGCAACACCATATTCATGTATCTTGTTACAAAAGACCCATTTAGACTCAATGAAATTCTTTTCAATTGGACTCAAAATAATATACCATGACTCATTCTTCTCAATATGGTCAAGCTCTTCATTCATAGACTGAAAACAATTCTAATCTCCAATTACATCAAAAAAACATTTAGGCTCTACCTGTGATAAGTATGATTCCTTGACTGCACTGGCATTGTCTGATCACCAATTATGTTTTTTCTATCAATTTCCATTCTTCTCATCTGTATTTGTACTGATAAAAAACTATTCTCAACCTTTTCATTGTCTAAATAATCTTCTAAACTAGCCTCTGGAACTAGAAAATCCCCTGATCTTATTATCTCTTCATCACTCTCCTCCCAAGACTGATCATGTATTTGCAGAATTATTTTCTCATTATCTCTTATAGATACATCATTTCATTCAAAAACTTTTCCCATACACTTATTGATTCATTTATATGATTTTCTTTTCTTCAAGTAGCCAATAAATATCCCTTCGTCTCCCAGATATCCAAACATCATGTGTTTATCCTTATTGAGAATGAAAAAGTTACTTCCAAAAGGATCAAAATTACTTCAACATTATCTTATTTCCATACCATATCTCATATGGAGTCTTCTCTTTGTTAGGATAAAATAAATCTCTATTTGATGTGAAGACTGGTTTCATCACTACTTCTTTCGAAAACTTCTCTTGTAGTTCTTTATCAATGAATATTTCTCAAGCAATATTGTTGAAAATTCGGTTTCTTCTCTCAACTACTATATTATGTTGTTGAGTTATTACTTCTAGAACATGTTTCCTTATCCCATGTTCCTGAAGATAAACCTCCACTTGGCTACTAGTGAACATGGTTCCATTATCTATTCTGATATTCTATATTTTCTGACCTAACATCCCTTAAAATTCCCATCGATATCATGTAATGAAACTGAACACCTCTTACTTGTGGGTGATGATTAATACACATTCCATTCTATTAAAATCATCAATTAATACAAAATAGTATCTCTTCCCATCAATAGCTCATGGTAAAAGAGGTCCAACCACATCAATATGTACCAGATCACGCACTCTTGTTGACCATTTCACTTTTTCCTTATATGTCTTTTGAATGATGTTCCCTTGTTGACATGTATCGTATGTATGAGTATGATCATGTGAAAACCTAATAATATCACAAGTAGCATAATATTTTACCATATCTTCCAAGGATTTTTGGCTCAATTAGAGAAGAGTTTAATTCCATAACATTTTTTCCTCTTCCTTGGATAGAATGCACATATCTTATTCTCTAGTCACAAGATAGATATTTCTTTTCATATGCTCTCCCTCTAAAAACATCACAGTCATTTGTATTAACGGCACATAACTTCTTTGAAAATATTATGGAATGTCCTAGGCCATACAATTGACTAACACTATGCTATCTGGGACAAATACCTTCAAAAAATAAGACATCAACATGTCTCATGTCTTTTCCCCCAAACTTGGCTTTTCCCAATCCAAAAATTTTTCAATCCTTCATCCTTACCAAATATTATGACACCTTCCTTATCATACCTCATTCTAGTTGCCGTATCTTTATTTCTTATCATACATGATGTTCATCCACTATTAATGATCCATATTCTGGTACAATCTGATTCATTAAACACAATCCCTACAACCACATATTGTTTGTCTATTTTCTTTATGATCCCTGTTTTTTATTTCATACTTGATATGGAATGATAATATTTATATTCCTAAAAGAATTATGTACCATCTTCATACTTTATAGTTTTAATTCATTTTTTAATTTCATCTTATTTGATGATACCTTTATCTATTCTTCATTACTACGTTCATTCTGCTTTGGAAAATTTCATTTCATTGTCGATGAGCAGTATCATTCCATGTGCCCGAGTCCACCACACCTAAAATAGTGACCATCAAATGATGTATTGGAATATTGACCCCTGTATTGATTCTTATACAAGTATTTTTCCCTTTGATACCTATTTTATATATAAAAAATTGAGAATGTCCCATCATTCCCTAACAATAGAATATAATACGGGGTACATTCGTGTATGGTAATATTTCATTATGGGTTCTCCCTTGGGATCTTTGATTCTTATGATTCTGATTCTTACCCATATCAATCTTCAACCTTGGAGTTGGATTTTGTGGTCTAAATTCAACCATTACTAAGTTCTTTTTGTGATCAATCCTCATACCATCTGTATCATTCAGATCAATCATTTTTCTTTCCTAACACTCCTTTATCTCCTTCACTTGAACTCTGAATTCTATATTTCCTTTTTCTATTACCAATGTGTCTTTTTTTGCTGTAATAAAGAGTTTCTCCAGATATTTCACTTTTCTTCACATACTGAGAACTTCCTCTTTAATATCTTTAATATGTTTTATTTCATCATTTCTTGTATTAATCAAACTATTGATCTCTCTTTTCTATTCTTGAATTTTGATTTTGTACTCAACCACCTTTTTTGAGTTTTTTGGCATTAATGAATTAAATTTTTCAATTTCTTCATTCATCTCAGACTTAATTTCTTCCCCTTACTACATATACAATTTGGCATCATGAACCACTTTTATGGATTTCTTTTTTTGGTCCCAACAAACATCTATCTCTTCAAGAGTATTTTCTAATTCAACCAAAAGTTCAACACATCCTTATAAATCTCGCTCATCATTGTCGCTCTCTTCCCTTATTTGAAAATTTCCCACAACATCCACTATAGAATTTTATCCATTTTCATTACAGTAATCCAACTCTTCTACCCCTGATTCTTCTGAACTCTCATCTTATTTTGAAAAAATATTTTTATTTTGAAGAAATTTCATATATCACCGCTCTTACATTTCGCATAGGCTGAAAACATTTTTTGATGAATTTAATCATTGTCTTCATCATCATCTTCAAACATCTTAGGACACTTTGCTAAAAAATCTCCAATAATTCTAGAATCTCTGTATGATCACTCTCTTTTGCTGCTATAAGGAAACATGCAAAGTCTTTCCTCTAATCTGGGTGTTATTGACTAGAAGATGATGCAGCTGATTTGGAATGGAGTTAAACCAATCTATTTATTTGTTTCAGCTTGATTGAATATTCATTCTGAAGGATGAATGTTGATCATTTAATTCTTGGATTACTTCTCGGATTTTTCTTGGAGTCTGAATTTTTTTGAACCTGGACTGCAACCAAGAATTTTCTCACCTCTGTTTTCTATAACCTGATTGCAGTGTCTTGATGTTTGGCATTCTTGATTAGAAGACTGTTTTGTTTCCATTTTTATCTACCACGGTCTTGGTTCTCTTAACTTCATGAAACTGTAACCTGCTGTTTGGTCTACAGTTACTGATATATTCTGCTTGCATAGAGTATTTGATGCATGTCCTGATTTGTATGGAACTCATATGGATGGAGCTACTAATATGTATATGGATCTTGTCTTTTTCTGACATTATATTTTCTGGATTGGTTTGGCTGGTCTGCATTTGCTTCTTGGTTCTCAGACTGATTGCTGTTTTGGATTTTTCTTTGACTATTAGATGCCTTTCATACTTGGCTTGATGATTTGTGAATGTTATATGCACTGTTTGGAGCATCTCTTAGCTCTTGAGGTGAATGTATTTGTTGGATGATCCTAGATGGAAGATCCCTCTGCATTTTGAAGGAGCTCTTATTGGGTGTTGAATTTTGTTTGTTTGAGTTTCCTTTTACCCCCCTTACTTCCTTGCTGGAGTAAACACATTACTCCCCGTGTTTTGTATTTTAACCTTTCATTTAATAAATTCCTTTGATGACATGAACTGGGAAACGAGTTCATGTCATCAATTTTTCTAAAAAAAAAGAGGATAGAAATGATATAAAATCACCCAAATTGTCTTCCTTCTCACTATCTTTAATAGAGGTCTTCTTTATGGACTTGAATCCCACATATATGGACTTCCCCTTTTTTACAGCATCATTATAATCATTTATCATTTGATATGAAACAAGTTTACTATGCATGTTACTCAATGTCATCCCCATTGGATATTAATCTTCCAATAAATAAACCATCAAATTAAACTGATGTGGATGTTTTCTCAATATGCTCTGGGCAATTATTGTATCTTCAGTAATTTCTCCAAGATTGTTCATTTCCTTCACGACAACATTCACCTGATCAAATAATGTTTCAAAATTATCATTATGGTTCATTCTATGATCCTCGTATTTGTTCCATTAAACCTATAACTTTTCCCCTCACACTCTTGAGTCAACCCCATAAATGTTCAGCAGCTTCTTCCACATAGCATGTGATGTTTTACATGACATCACTGTCAGATATATTAAATTTGATAGGGCTCCCCAAAATTATTTGGTTCCTTTGGTATATGCATCCAATTCCCTTCATTCAATATCTAATAAAGCACTATTGTCAATATTGGCCAAAATTTCTTATATAACTACTATAAAGACATCTATTACCAATGATCATAAGTATTACTACATCGGATTCTTCCATAATTGAAAATTGTTCCCATCAAAAATTATAATCCCATTTTTTTAACAACCTCTATTTATTCAATTTAGAGAGAACCACTAACATTCAACAATTTTCTATGATACCAATTTTTATCCCAATTAGGTTTAATAAATTTAGCGGGGTGAATCAGGGTATGAAAAATTAAAACACCTATCCCTTTAGATCTCGTTTCGTCGTTAAACAAAACAGGCTTCTCTATCCTTCCCATAGCAATGTATGAAAAGAATTGAAATCATGCACAAGAAACAAAAAAATTACTTGGTTCATCATCAATAGGCTATATACAAGAATCATAAAATTCTGATGTGACAATGTATTAAATCCACACAGTATCACTACCAAATTATAAGGATTGGGCTAGATCACTTTAATGCTCAGGCTCACTACCATTATATGCTTTAGGGTTTTCTCACTACATTCCCAAGGGTGACCCCCTATATCTCTTTCTATAGATCACAACCAATGGAAATGAACACCATCTTTATCTTATTTTTCTCAATACTCTTGGAGGGGATCCACTTACAGTTTATAGACTTGTAGGTACATTCATTTTCATGAAAACATACATCCTCAACTTCAGGTAGATGCTCTATTTAAGTTATCTTTTCACTTGTATATGCAATAAACTTTTTCATGTACTCTTAGTCTATAGAAATTTCTTTCTCTAACTATTTTATTCCCTTCAATAACTTCCTCATGTCCTCAATGAATTTACTTACACCACGTATCATGAGTTGTTCATGAACCACCTTTGTCTTATGCGGACAATTCTTCCTTCATGGATGGATTCTTGTTCTCTGGACCAACTATCCTATAGATATGTATAATGTCATGAGAACTACCTCTAATACATGTACCCATATTTCTTTGTGGGCTAAAGTTCCCCATGAAAACCTATCATGAACTACGTTAGAGAAAACCATTCGCAGAATTCTCCCTCGCGAACTCTTTCATAATTTTTTAAATTTCTTCCTGAGGAGAAGATGTTTTCTATTGAAAAAGAACTCTATGTGATGATGGGATTGGTGATCCTTATATAGTAAAATATATCTGAAAATTTCACTCGGCTATATTACTCAAATTTTTTAATGCGGTAGAATCTTCACCGAGAATTTTTCTCCTTCGGCGAACCAATTATTCCCTCTGTGGTCCATGTAGTTCTCTGATACTCTACGGTGGTCTATATCTTCCTCAAAAGAAACCCTTTGCAGCTTATCAAATTTCTGCCTCCTTTCTACAAACATTAATCTATCCTATAATCTTTAAGCCTCCCACTGACTCACAACCTCATACAAACCATTTTTGTTTTGCGGTCCACATACCGCACTTCGCAACTTCATAACACTACTATACAGAAATCCCTTCCTTTTTTGATTTCCTTCATCCTTCCATATACTCTCTTAAAAGTTCGTGAAATATGATTTTTGGTCCATGAACAATGTTTTATTGAAAAACATACCTTTTCCAAAAAAAACTCTCTATTTTGGGGCCCAAAAATTTGTAAAGCGCTGGGAAACATCACCACCATAAAAACCTACTTTGTAAAACACCAACCATACTTATTTTCAGTCATCCGGAGTTTTCAAAAAACACAATAACACCCAAAAAACAAAGATGATTCATTGAGGGATTTTTTTCCAACAAAAAAACATAGGCCAATCTCTAACCTAGCTCATCTATTGAATGATTCCATATTATCCACATGTCATCCATATCTAAGTAAGATATATTTCTAACTATGCCCCAGGGATGAGATCACGCATTCTGTAATATTGGGTCCCCTTCTCCTCCAAAAAATCACCATTTATCCCATGCATGAGATTCACCTATACATAGGATTAAATGATCCATGAATCAAAATATAAAGCTACGTGAAGACATATTGGATAGGTTATATAATTTGGTGTAGGGAACTCATGGGTCATTCTATTCACATCTGGTTGTATTTCCTCAAAAAGAAAAATTATCTACCTTCCTCACTATCCAATAAGTATGTCCTTAAATAGTATCACTCCCTGGTCATAATCCCATAACCATTAACTATGAACCACTGTCCTAGATATATGACTATAAGAGGTTCACCACATAACCTATAATGTATGACATTAAAATCTTTCACCCTATGATCCTAGATATATCATAATAAAAGAAACAATAAATTTTCCTCACTATATAACATTAAAAGGAATTACACATGGTCTTAGTGGAATGACTAATAAATTATTGACATATATTCTATGTTATACATCTATAAAATGTTATCCTAGTTTTTTAAAATCTATATTACAGTATACTAATCATAACTATAGATCATATTTCCCCTCCCTCGAGCATAATTGATTTTTTTCTCGTGTCCATATTTCTATTATAATTTTCATTTTCTCCATTGGATCATGTAATTTCAAACTATTCTATACAACCCATTTATTTTTCTAACATATGATGGAATGAACCTAAGAGTTCTTGAACTATTCCATGGAATCCTTCCCCTCCATCAACACACTTTTTGGACCCCACAATTTGGATCAACATTGCCCATTCTCTATCAAATTCGATTAATTTTCCTATGTGGAATGTATTAAATTTTACTTCCTCATATCAAGGTCACACAAAATAGAGGTAACATCCTCATATTTGAATATAAAACCCTAAAATTGTATTTCAGGAAGAAAATTATATTTCCTCGCATTTAAGTTACACATCCTTTATGAGATGTCTTAAAAAGAATGATTTTGGATCCTATGAGCTGAAAATGGAAAATGGTTTTACATAACACACATCCCTACTTCATATTGTGATATACACTCTTTAGGTAAAAATTTAATACCCCCCAAATTCCATTTGATTTGGTTTATTTTTAACACCCATGGTGTTATTCCCTTGTGAACCTCAAACATAGTTAGGGAAATCAAACTCATGAAACCAAACAAAATTTAATTCCTTGTCTCTATAGACCTGCAATATTGATAGATGAAATATCCTGATCTATATAAATTCACCCCATCTTACACTATTTTATTATTAGGCGATCTTCTTTTCTATTTATTGTCTCTCACATAGAGTGTATTTTATGTGATATTAGAGATTTTTAGTTGGTTATCTTATTAATGTGATTAATTTTCATGTTCATATAATGAGAATATGTACTAGAGATATCTTTCATTTTATAAAAATTATTAGGATGGTCATCCAAACAATGGATCACATCCTCTATTTTTGGAAATAGTGTCAAATCCTATGGATCATCTCAAAAAATAACAAAATACAAATAAGATTTCCTAAGTTAGGCTACCTCAAAAACCTGCTACTGACTAGCTAGTCTATCCATATCTTCCTCCACTTGTGGGTAAGTGTCATGTCTCTAAATTCTCCTATTCTATGTCCATATCTATATTATGCCAATAGGGATTCTATCTTATCTCCTTGTAAATCAAACACTACCAATTTTGTATTTATATTTCCCAATTTTTTCTTATTAGAAGTGTACATGACCTCATAATGGTATTCATTCACTAATAATTGACTGAACACCTACTCCATCACCTAAAGTATTATAATTCCATTAGAATTGTACTAATTGAAGGTGGAATCAAACTCATTCACCAATGTTCACACCCACTCATATAAAAATTATTAGAAAAATAATGGAGGGAATCGTATCTTACTCCTCTATTCCAAATATTTATGATCTAATGGTGAAGAGATCCCATATCAACCACTAAATAATCGTATGTAGTACATGTGAAAAAATTGAGGTGTTTCTCCATAACCATCCCCGGAATACCTAGTTCCCTTGATAATATATCACCCATAATAATTACGATCTTAGAACAATGAAGGATGGAATACAGGGATGCCTATTAGAACATCAATGAAATAGCCTTCTTTTGGAATCCAATTTGAGGGGTTTGGATCCATACTTAGGGGAATAATGGTATTTCCCATCCCCCAAGTAGTTTATGCCTCCTCATCAACCATAACCTCTAACATATCCTTAAATTATTTACCTATATTGGTAAACTAATCTCCCTATAAATAAGTTTTTCCCAAATAAGAATATAATTCCTCAGAGCTTGATCTAGCTACCAACACATTGTCAGTCTTGTAGATACCAGACATCAATATATTTAGAACCAACCCCTCAAATATAATTTCTATCACAATGATCAAATCCTTATACATTATAGAATACCTGGTCATTTTGGGATGTTATCATACACACTTTCGTATAAAATATTTCACTAGTTTTACTTATGATAGTTATAGAGTTAAATAAGATCCATTGGGGAAATGGAATACGTGATTCAAAGGGTAAAATGATGTAATATTTAATCAATACTTCAAAAATTATCTCCTAAGAATCCACCAATGTATCTGATCAATCTTATTATAAATTCTTAAATGATATCTCTACAACTAGATATGATTTTGGGTCATGAGTCACTACGATAACCTCTTTTAGATCCTCCTATTCCATGAAAATAGATTATATTTGATTAAAATGATATAGACTGTATGAATATAAAAAATGAATACAATGGAAGAATAGAATTATAAGAATTTGTAGAAATTTTCCTTTAGGATATATTTTTATTTAGAGTATAATCCATCATAAATGGTGGGAATCACTGGTGGATGAATACCCCTCTGGATTTATCTCATGTGGGCCCCAATAAATGACTAGGATTGGTGGAGAACTTGTAGATTAAAATCATATTTTATCCTCTATAACACCGATTTATTTCCCCAGAGGTGACTCATGGGAATTCTCCTCATCATATTTTGGAAATTACACCCTATCTATTATATAACCCCCCATTATCCTCACTAATATATTATAACATATATTGAATACAATATATTTGTAATTCTCAAAAATTGGTACTGAAATTTAACCTAGAAGAATGATGAATCTCTTGATGGAGTAGAACTTAGTAAATTAGTCCTTATGAGAGACTTACCTATATTCATAGAGAATACATCTCTTTATGATGCTCCCCCATGACTCCTTGTCTATAGCCTATCCTAGATCCACATCATGAGATGGTCCCATATGGGATGATATTTCTTGTGATTCTCTGAACCCACACACCCAAATCCAATGTAATACACATATAGTGTTCATAATTTAATTGATACTTGTTATAAAACCATTTATATAAATATACTTCCTTGTTAGAGGGATTCTTAAGGACCCAAAAATTAGAGGCTTCCCAATTCGATTGTGAGGTAACTTATGCCAAAGCCATGTCATCGACGTTTTCTTTAGATTCCCCTATTTGACACAGGGTATGTTGTGAGTTTAAGGTCTATCATAGATGGACTGTACTGATCATAGCACTTATAACGGTTTATCCAGTAGTCACGTCCCCGAGAGGGAGTATATGAATGTTTTACCAGGTGGATGGATTAGATTTCCTAATGAGGATGGACTCAAGAGAGGCATGTACCAAAAAGGGAGGATTTCACACTATGAAGGTTGACCTGGGAACCATTGAGGTCAGATCATAAAAGGTGTACCCCAATGTGGGGGACAGCAAGGTTTACCATTGGCTGGGATTGAACCATGGGGAGGATTCATATTTACCCTATTTATAATGCTGGGATCAAAAATCATGTTGTTCGAAGGGTCCTGGTTTGGGGCCTATACATTTCTATAGGCACATCATAAGAGGATAACTCTTGGTTGAATGAGTATGGATTATTTGGGGCTTACACATTTTTAGATGGACAGGTTCCTTAAGGATCAGCAATGGCGTGAATGGGGCATATGCACTAATACGGACCATGTGATTCTGAGAGTGTTGAAGGGATGAATAGGGATTACACACTAAGATAGACCAGGGGGTACTGTGACCTCAACGTGATAAGGGTGTGGTGATGGAGAAGATGGTTTGGGATTATGCATGGTTAACAGCCAGAATGAGTGGCATGATCCCATCAGGATGTGGTATCCCGGGTAAGGATCAGGATGAAGATGGGGAGTTGGATGAGGTTAGAGAAATGAATGATATGGAACCGACATGAATAAAGGTGTTGATATTGAACCTTGGGGAGGTTTCCTACATATCCTAGCAGACTGGGAATCGATGTTGAAATAGTTATGATGGGGACATTGGGTCTTACGCATGGTTAGTGGCCCGGTCAAAATGGGAAATTTTGTTGGAGATTATGCATGGCTAGTTACCCATGTGGATCCAAAGGAGATGGGACCTCCATATGGGGATTGATCCTTGATAAACATAGTGGATAGAGGGGAAGACTTTGATAAATGATGGATGGGGGTGGACGAAGAGATCCATAAGATGAACCCCTAGGAGGGGGCACAAAAGTTTACCAGTGGTTGGGATTGAACCACATGGAGGCTACCTACATACCCTATTAAGAAGACAAGATTTAAAACTAGCGTAGTTCATTTGTCTAGGGATTACACACTGAGAGGATCCATGAATGTGGAAACTAGGGACTACATTATGAAGGACACATGAGGAGTGGTTTCGCGGTCACTACTATCCACTAAGCCCATGTCGATCATGCTCAGTGTGGGAAATAAGAGGAAATAGTGGACCAGATAGTTTCATCGTGAAAGATTTATCATCAAGGGACCGTATAGGGATTATGCATGGTTAGTGGACTAGGGATATGAAGATTGATAAAAGGAGCTAAAGGGTTCTACCTCATGTAATAAAGGCTAGTGGATTACTGAAAAATGGTTTCCATTCCTTGGGGGAAGATGTCGTTCCATACAAGGGGGATCTCATCCCATATGAGGAAGATCTCGCTCCCATAAAAATGATTGGTTGTGGAAAATGCCTAAGGTGCGGCACCCCATGTAAATTTTATAGGGTGGGACTATAGTTTAACATAATGTGTAGAGAATGATAGTTCTTGTATGTTTAACATCATATATCTAGGATGATGAGGACTTTCTCCCCACCACTTGGACTTACATGACTAGAACCATTTGACCCTTGGTAGAGGGATTTCACTAGTAATGCTGGGAAACAATGGGGTAGAAGAGTGGTCTGTAAATGGTTCCACATTATTGTAGCTATGAAAATAATCAATATATTGTATAGTACCTATGTGTAGAATAATTAAGTTGAGCAATGAAACAAGAGACACCACACAAGGAACCATAAAATCACTATGCACAAGCCTGGAGGGCCACATGAAGGTGGTGTGTGCAAGATGTGGGTGTTGCACACAAGAAAGGGTCAAACATGGTTCTTTGGGGTAGAGAACCCAAGGAGACTATAGGAAGGGATGCGTGCAATACTTGAGTATTTCTCTCAAAATGAATCGGTCAGAATGAAAGTGGTATTGCACAAGGGGTAAGTCTAGCATGAAAGAAGAATTTTTTTCTTGCACTTGACTTGGGAAATAGGAAATGGGAAAGGGGAAAGACCTTGTGGGGCCAAAAAAAGGCAGTACCATGGGTTACCTATCACACAAGATCCTATACCTTGAAGTCATGACTTGTGTGTATTCATAAAAGTGTTTATCTAGCACACACGAGAGTGATGGTTCAACATCTGGTGCATTACCTCAAAAAGGGTGGGGTTTCCTTCAATTTATAGGTGAATATTTTGGCATGAGAATTCAATATGGTTATCATGGAAGAGGTCAATTGACAATGCATTGGGCATGCAAGATCCTTAAGCACTGGTTAACCATTTGTGCGCAAATCTCCAAACGTATGTTCACTTTCCTTGGCCACCTCTAGGAGGATGGAATGAAATATCATATTTGAAATCGCATTGGGTGCATAAGGTCCCAGCATGAGGATTTTGGTCCTGTTCAAAACTCTCCAAACATATGTGTGACTCCCTTCGGATACTCAAAATTGTTTTTTGAGCCAAATTATGTCTTTATGTTGCTCAAATGTTTCTACCTGCAGCCTCATGTAGAATGTAACACCAACGATTTCCCACCACCCTTAGAATCTGAGCTGAAAAGGTACCATAAGTTCATGTTCTGAGGTAAATGCTGAAGAAATAATAAGGTTAAGGAGGTTCAGGAAAAATTTCAAATTTTTCATGTAAAATGCCTTTGCGTTGGTGTTGAGGACCTGTTCTGTACCTATAAATATACAGAGGGGGAAGAAAATGTACCCTTTATTTCTGTACGATAGGTGATCACTCTCCAGTTTTAAATGACATTGTGAGTAAGTTACCATTTTCGGTGTGATAGACCTCATGTTTGGTTATTGTTTTCATTGAAACTTCCAAATATTTTTTTCTTTGTAATTAAATGAATTATTCTAGGGAACCATCTGATCTATCATGCAACCCATTGTTTTTCATGCCAACCCTTAATCTTTTGCACATATCCCTTCTTAATTTCACAGTTTGGATAACATGGCAGGTAAACAAACTGATGTGGTGGCCTCCTTTTCTTTTTGAAGGGCCGAGATGATTTTGAAGCCTCATATACTTCACGCTATAAGGGTGTTTCCAGATAATCAGATGCTCTTATCCATGCTGAAGTATGCTCATAAGGATTAACTTTTGAGAAATATCCTCCCACTATAAAACTTTTTTAATTCTAGAGGAATTGTCCTTTCCAAGATTTGAGACTAACTCACCTTGGTCACGACTCACGCATGAAGATATCCTTTCACGATAAAACATTACAAACAATGATCACTCTACCTAGGAGACTCGGTATATTTCCTTCTATATCCTAAATCACAAAACATGGATAGTCATAGGAAGTGAACCAATACCTAAAGAATTTCCTGCTCACTACGAAAGAAGTTTTCCAAGAAGCATTACCAATGAGAGAAAAGGATGACAAGAGGACAAGGACTTAAGTTCTGGGGTGAATATTATGAGTGAATGGGTAAGGGCACTCGAGTTATGCCAACACATGAAAAATGTTTTTGGAATATCTGCAAAACATCAGGTTGTTTTGAAGCTATGTGGATGTCACAATTGCACTTTTTTCATCAATAAGACTTGGTTTGAAAGTTGTTCAGACAGTGGTCCCTTGACATTGATAATTTCCACCCCTGCCATGGGGATGTTGGTATTAGCCTTTGGGATGTCCATTTCATTAGAGGTATTTCTCTGTAGGGACTTTAGTAGGATTAATTCCTACCAATAGATAGCTTTTGGGGAGATATAACCCAAACCCCTATTGTCACATGGGATTTGATGGGTTTGGTAAAAGAGAGGATGAATATTGAATACATCGTAGAGGACATATCCTACCAAGCATGGTTCATTTTGTTCCTCATGAGGGACAATTCAGTGAGGATTCCAAGATGAGGAATAGTTCCCCAACGTGTTGTAGACGGGAAATGAAGGATTATTTAGGGTAATCACTGAAGCAAGAAAATATCACTTGTGGGATTTACTATGAATGAGAGTAAGGATCTACATGTATGATATGTTTTCTTCCTTCATGGATTCCCAAGTAGGTGGCCTCTACTAGTGGGGGACATAAAGTTGGGGGTCTGTTCGGGGATGCTTGATATAGCCAAGATCATGGGAGCTCATAATAAGGTTAATATAGGATTTCATTTACTAGAAAGGTTTTATAGTATCCTATGGCGCAATTTGAGAGGAAGAACACCTAGAAGAATATTCTAATCATTCCAGATCATCTACAGCTAGGCCATAGCTCACATTGGAATATATGACTTCCCTAATTCCATTATTCCTCCAAGAAATGGTCTAAGACTATATTTATTAAATATTTTTTCGGTCTGGATGATGACACTCAACAAGGGAGGGATTCTACTCCAAATTGGAAATTATGAAAAATTCAACTTCCAACCATTACACTCCTCAGTCGACAAGATGGTGTATGACCTACGAGGTCCACTAGAGTAGTGGGAATATTTTCAAAGTACTAGGGGTGGTGTTCTAGTATTCTAGATTGATGGAAATATATTTTGAGAACCTTACGTGCCATCACACTTCACCATAAATTTTAGGTTCCTGTAGATAATACAAAAGAAAGTGTATACAGAGTCCCAGGAGGATCATAAACCATATATCCTTCGCCATTTTTGGATCATTCTTATAACTGCCAGATTCGATGAAATAATCAATGAACCCCCCCCCCCCCACTCATGTTAATTGGCCTAGTGACAAAGTATACTGCTCACTAGAAGTGGCATATCTGAATGCAATCTGTGAAATCATATTCGAAAAATCAAGCTAGTAAGTGTGGAGTCTGAGCGGTGAGAAACAATGTGATCTGGAATAAGAAGTGAGACCGGAGGCAATCCATGTGGTAGGGGCATCACGATATAGAATCTCTATGGTAGTAACATCATGAGGTGTGGTTGCACCTCCACCATCTTAGGATGGTTGGTCCCAAGGATGTCCTTGTGGACTAGCCATAGAATCTCCTTAGAAGAAATTGAGATACCAGCTTCAAACCAATGCAGAAAAATTATTCCCCGCACTACGGTCACCCTGAAAATTCTATGAAAATTAGTAATTCCTGAAATCCTATAAAAAAAATTGAAACAAGATGGGATCTAGATACTAGAAAATAGTATTATCATGGTTGAAAAAGGGTGCATTTTCATGAGTGAAATGTTTATCTAATTGACATGGATGTGTCTTCATGCCAACAGCGGTTATATAAAGAGCCACATCTTTTGGTGAAAGTCATGATAATCCAAGATCATGGCCTAAAAGAACTATCACCTGAGGATAGTGGCGATGATGAAGAAGAAAAAGAGGATGAGGAGGTGGAAACAGAAGAAGAATAATAAGAAGTGTCTGAGGATGAAGAACCCATAATTTATAGACCACAGAAGATAGAAGTTCATCAGGGGAGCCTACATGAGAGTGGAAAACTCATAGGCTTTGATGAGGATCTTATCGAGCATTTAGATGTAAGTCTCAACTCATATCTATCTTGGTATCTTCACTAGATATAATTTATTTCACTAACCAAAAATTATATTATTCAAGAACAAATTTTTGATGACCAAGGGACTCCTACTAAAGGGGATGAGAGTGTGATAGTGGGCATGGAAATGCATCTCTCTAAGCCCACATCTGGGTATGAGTAGGGTGGTAGACTATTTGTGATCGAAGCATCCAGAGGTGAACTAGAAGAAGTGGATGGGGTGATGACCTTAAAATCAAGGTCTATCCAAATTTATCATAAGGATCCAGTACTAATAATCAAGCTAACAAGCAGTGATCTCTAGTGATAGATGCTCCCACGGTGACCCAAGAACTTGACCTGAAAAAATTTATCTCTTATAAGTATTAATTTTTCACAGATATGTAGTTGTTATCTTAAAAAGTAGCTAACCAAGGTGTTCATTCCATGATGTTCTAATAGGACTACAAGCCCAAAAAACTGAAGATTTGGTGACATCTGTGGGGTCTCTTTTGGTGGTTGTTCCATGGATGGCCCTAAACATGGTGGAGGTGAATCTGTATAAGAATAAATGATTCAATCGGTTCACCCATATCTCATAGAGCCCATCCCTTCATAAATTATGTCGTAACAATATCTTATTGCTGAAATTTTGGATATCTTCCTTGAATAAAAACCTAAAAACCCTGAGGAACAGGATGAATCTGATCTGTATACATCCAAGGAGATCTATATGATACAGTGTAGGGCATGGAAGTGTATCATGAATTCCCTTCACATCCCGAGGGTAGAATGGCTTAGCCGTATGGTGTCACTCTATACTTGGATGCACTTTCTCTATGATGAAGGGGTGCATGATCTCCATATTCATGGGATGATTCATTATTATCTTTCAAGAAAGATGTAGTAGATCATCCAATGCCTTGATGCTTCCTAGTGCAAAAATAAATCTGAGAACATCTAGAATTTCCATGAGGCTGGTCAGGAAATCTAGTGTCATCACAAAGAATATGAATGAGTGTTTCATATTCATTACCAACCAATCAAAACATGTCAAATTATTGAATGCCCAACTGACAGAATCCTAAGAGTTGTTGGAATATGAGATCCATCAAGTGGTTGAGTTTTGAGCCGAACAAGATCATTTATAGATCAATTCTATTGAGATTTTCTCTACGGCTATAGAAAAAGAGAAGGAGTTCAGGAAGTGATTGGATATTCTAGAAGAAACATTCCAAAAAAGTGGTCGTGTTAAAGAGTTCCATTGAGTGGGTAGATCCTGAACAATTATCTTTTTCCTATACTAAGGAGAAATACTTTGTTTTTTTATTTTTTGTTTGTTTTTTTGAACTGCATGCATGGTGACATTTCCTACATTAATTACTACATCTTGATCATATATTTGAACAAATTAATAATCAATCCCTAAGCTCATGTGGGTGATTCTTGGAGTGAGAAACAAGGGATGACAACATAATCATTCACCTTGTAAGATAGCTCCATATAATAATTAAATACTTGGAATACACTATTATTAACTGACCACCCAGAGAATTCAGGCTAAATTAGGTTGTGACCAGAGAATAGGGATCTCAGAACATTCAATTTTCCTTTCCCAATTCATTTTAGTGAACGAACGGGATATCTCTAAGTGCGTTGGAATCAACCTGGGTAAAGGATAGATGGATGTTGTGAGTCACAATGCCAAAAATATGGAATATAATTATGATATCATGCCGGTATGAGAAAATTGTTGACCATATTCGAAACAAAATATATATACCACTAGCCTAGGATAAGGACAAATGACGAGGGATAGCTTCTAACCTTATTCTAAACATGGGGCCATACTTGAAATTTAATATAATATCATTAGGGGTGTTCTCTTAGAATGGTAGGTGAGATATAATGGCATGGGACTATCCCATTAGGGGGTCCCTTTAGATGTGAAAGAGGATGAAAATTCAAAAAAGGGGCACCTAAATCACATAAGTGGAAAGATGGAATGTTGAAATGGATTATAAAAATATTGATATTATACCACGGGTGCATAGAGCACATTATTGTAGGTTCAATAATCTAAAAAAATTTAACCTTTCTTCTAGGGGTGTTATATCAGATGCTGAGTGCCAAATAAAGGTGTGAATAACGTAGTAAATAACCATCATTGTGGGAGAGGACCTCTCAGATGAGGTCCTGATATGCTTTTCAATTTTACATCATTCAAGTCAAGAATATGCACAGTAAAATTTATTTTCATGTGATCGGGACATCCCATAGTTTAATGTCATGGGATTAAGACGTTATCACATATTTTAAGGTCATACTTCCAAGAATTGGGCTTCCAGTTTAAGTTCATAGTTCTTGGACCTTGATTTCTATTCATATAGTGTTTTCCTATAACAGAGGAAAGGAACCCAACATAAAGAATCTAAAATAGGATTGTGCACCATACAAATACCAAGTAACAAACTAAAATGAGTCATATGTGAGGCGGTGAGGGAAAAAACCCATCCTGAATGAAGTCCAATGAGACTTAATGTCACACCATATATCCCTGGGGGCCCCTAGTTTAAGTTCACAGAGTTTGGACCCCAGTCGAGTACAAAGGGCCCAAAAGGTTAACGAAGTTATAGAGGGGCCCAATTAAATATGTTTAGGCATCTCTATGTATCCCATAAGGATGGGAGTCAAGTCATATGTAGTTTTTGAACACATTATAGCAGGAGACCAACACTGATGGGGAATTCCTCTTTGAAGGGGAGGATAAAACGTCTCGTAACTATCATGGGGAATCATGAACTTGCTCAGGGTATGTCTGCAGTTAAACATCATGCATGGAGGAAAATGTGTTCTTAGTTTAAGGTCATAGAGTTTGGTCTATATAGTTTTTGGATGGTCCCAAAGACAAAATTCCTTAGTTTCACAACATATCCCATGAGGATATGAATCAATTCGCATGTAGTTATGAAAGGGAAATTTCTTAGTGCTTGTCTGACTTATTACAGAGAGAAGAGGCATTATATATTTCTTTTTTTCCTTTTGATCTTTTGTTTCTTTTTCTTTTTTTTGAGCATCTAAACTTGGATTAAAAGTCCAGGTGTCACCACAATAATCAAGCCATGTGTAGGCCTTGATAAGCAGTATGGTGGTTGAACAATTCCAATGGTGATTCTCTCTCAAATGAGAACAGTAAAATAGTGTTTCATTTTTCATCATGCTACCAAGACGATAGAACCAAAGTTTAAGGTTATATGATAGAATTGGACCTTTCACTTTAACATCATGTTTTAAGGATGAAATAGTTTAATGTCATGTGGGATGGAAGTTATATTAGTTTAACATCCTAGAACTCGGACCATACCATGTACTTTAACGTCATGCGGTAAGAACACAATAGTTTATCATCCTGTGGGATGGGAGGGATCTACGTTTAAGGTTGTAGAACTCAAAACATGAGGTTGTAGAAATTATATATGTGGGTATAACCCTACCAAGACCCATCAACCCATGTGAACCATGCTCGGTGTGGGAAACAATTAGTGATGTCAGGCATTACTCATCATATAGAAGCACACAATAATGGAAAAGAAACGCCATGAGGGAAAATCCAAAAAACACCACCATTCCTACTCAACATGTACGGGTACATGGAGGGACGAAACCAGGGGTATTTGAGATCCTCAAGAACATGCGGGAATTAGGAAAAGGAGAATCCAAGTGTCTAATAATTGGGACATAATGAGGGTGGCATAAAGATGGAGGATAACAAATGAACTTTTTTGGAACATAGCATCCATATCGTGAAGCATGAAATGGGAATAGATGAGGGTTGGCCACTGACCATGTTTGAAATATGGGACATATCCCAAGATTCCTTTCAAAATCATTAGGGTAATTTTCCAAAGGCGATAGATGAGCCATGAGTCTAGGAACCACGCCATTAGGGGGTACCTTAAAACATGAAATATGATGGAGACAAAAATAAAGGAACTTGTGAAGTATGGAAGTGGAATGATGGAATATCTCTATGAAGTTAAATGTTTCATGTCCCATATGAACACACATTCAAACATGCCATTGTGGAACATCCGCAGGTGGGATCATATCCATATTCAAGCCTGGGAGGTGTTGCGAACAGTTTAAAGGTCATGTTTCTTAGACTGAAATATCTTAGATTATGTTCATAGAGTGTGGACTATATTTTCCAGGTTTACCATCGTGTGTATGGGATATACATTTGTAGTTTAATGTCATGCAGTGAGGATGATGATGTCACAGTTTAAGGTCATCTGACTAGGACACATACATTCAAAATGAGAATTTTTTTGTATGGTAAGTAACCCAATGTGAATGAGGATAAAGGATACCCACACCACACCACCCATCCATGAGGTAGGAACCCGGACCAAGAGGGGGTGAAAGGTTCATAATTTTAAGGCTGGTCACGGGGAAAAAATTTCAGGGTGTCACTATATATCCCATAAGTATGGGAATCAAGACACACATAGTTATAGAAATTACACAATGAGTGACAAGTTCCAATAGGTTCTATATCCTCTCAATCAAGGGAATGGTGGTTGTTATGTAGTTTACTATCATGTGAACTAGGACACATAAATTCTTAGTTTAAGTTCATATAGTTCAGACTACTTAGAGGGGAGACGTGTAGTGTGGTGCCATGAGTAAACTCGACATGAATGAGGATCTAGGAGATCCACACCACACCAAAGGAGTCAGTTTGTGACTCTACATCTAAGAATGGGGAAAAGATTATTGGGAATCACTGCGTATCTTGTAAGGATGGGAATCAAGCCACACATAGTTTTTGATATGTAGCATGGTAATTTACTTATGCCACAAGGGAAATGTCTTCCCAAATAAGGCATCGTAGTGTTGTGTAGTTTACCATCATACAGATCAGATGTATAATGAAAAAATTAACATCATATGATAAGGATGGGGAATATTATGTAGATTTATATCATGAAACAATGATGTTAAGGATCTTAGTTTTTAGTCATAGAGATCAAACCATAAAATGAGGCTTCCAAAGGCGAAATGTGGAGTATGACACCATGATGTTAACTGACATGAATGAGGTCCAAGGGGATCCACACCCCACCACACATTCAATAAGGAAAACCCATGCACAATTTGAATTCATAAGGAATTGACTTGAACACTTAGTTTAACGCCATGTACCTATGATGTGAACTCCTAGTTTAAGGGCATAGAGTTTCGACCATAACATGGTCAAATATTTTAATGCAGGTACAAACCCTACCATGACCCCTAAGACCATGTGATCCATGCTCATTGTGGGAAACAAGAGGAAGAGATTATTCTTATGACACATGTAGATACACAGTAGTGTAATGTGGAAGTTGGGTTTATAGTATCCTAATGATGTCGATTGACCTACTCAACATGCAAAGGTGGAAAGAGGGGTAACACCAAGGGTGTTGAGGTTTTTTCTGGACATAAGGATGTGGAATGGGATGTGAATCAAAAAGTCTTATATTTGGGACACAATGGGGGTGGAATAACTATGGATTTCAACTTTTTACCTTGTTCAAAACATAGAATCCATATCGTGTAACATATAATGGGAACATACAAATGAGGGTCAGCAGCTAACCATGTTCAAAATGAAAGACCTGTCTCAAAATATTGGTGAAATACTTCTGGGACATTGGCCCATGATTATAGGTGATCCGTGACTCCAGGAAGCAAGCCATTAATGGGACCCTTAAGATGTGAAATATGATGGAGACCCAAACAAAGGGGCACATGAATCATGGATAATGAATGAAGGAATGTCCATGCAGAACCCAACACTCTAAGTCCTACACCACAGTGCATCCAAGCATGTTAAATAGGCATATCATTTAAACCCCTTCTTTATGGGAAGAAGCGTTGAGAGGGATCATTGATATCGCATGGTAATAAACCAATGCCAAATCAAGAAGACGGGGAGAAATACATTGGGTTTAATGAACCATGGGATGGACCCGAAGACAAAGCATTTGGGCATTCCTATGTATTCCATAAGGGTTGGAATCAAGGCACACATAGTTCTTGAATATCATGAATTTAATCTTCATAAATAAAAAATTAATGTGTCATGTAGTTTATCATCATGTGACTAAGAAAATGGGATTATATTTTGTGTTCATAGATATCAGACCAACAAATGATGTATTTTTAATGGATATGCATGGCATAGGGAGGTGACGAATGTGATATGAATGAGGGCCATGGAAGCCCTAACCATACCACATATTCCCAATATATGGTTTGTTAAACCATGGATGGACCTAAAGAAAAAATGTATGGTAATTCTTATGTATCCCATAAGGATGAGAATCAAGCTATACGTATTTATTGAAACCTGTATAGGTTAACATCATGCTATAAGGATAAAGTAATGAGTGTAATTCTTAATCAAGGTACATGGTGCAATTGTTATATCACGGTGTGAATGATAACTAATAAGGTCTCATCACTGCAACACGCACTCCCTAGAATAAATTTTATGGAATATTATAGTTGGACTATATACCAAATCTCTACGTGTTCCTATGTATCCCAAAAAGAATGTAATAAAGCTATACATAGTTCTTGTGCTCCGTGTAGTTAAACATTATGCGATAAGGATGAGGGAGATCATAGTTTAAGTTCATAGAGCGTGTAACATGTGTTCTTTTTCATCATGCCAGTTTAACCTCGTATAGGATGCAACAATAGTTTAACATAATGTTGGATGAAATAATATTTTAACATCATGTAGGATGTTACAAAAGTTTAAATTCATGCAGGACGTGATAGCTATTTAACGTCATGTAGGACGTAATAATAGTTTAAAATCATGCAGGATGAAATAGAAGATTAACATTATGCAGGAAACAATAGTATTTTAACATCATAAAGGATGAGACAACCCCACATAAGCTAAGTAATTTTTTAGGAAATTATTATTGGTGGGAGGAGTAACTCGCTCTCCATTGATGGTGAACAATGAGTATTCCCCATTATGGTACACCTTATGAATGATATAGGGTCCTTCTCATTTGGCTCCAACATTGGCGGATTCTTTCCATGTATGATCAATGTCCTTAGATCCAATACCATATCAGCTTGAAGGAAGGAGTGTAGAAAAATGATTTTATTGAATACTCTAGATATCTTGTTCTGATGCCTCTCCAGATTGTGCACATCCCAGATCCTATTTTCATTAATACCATCATTCATAGAAAAAAAAATACTTCTTCTACTATATATGATGTTTTTTTATTGTAGGAAACTGTATAGAGTGATGGAAACTGAATCTTGATGTGCAGGACTAGCACAATTCCATACACCAGGGAATATGGGGTCACCTGGGTCAAGTTTTGAATTGTCATCTAATAAGCCCAGAGAGCATTGGGGAGATTTTCTGGCCAACTCTTCCTATTTGGTCCCATAATCTTCTATATAATGTTGGGGAGGGTCTTGTTTAATGCCTCAATCTATCCATTTTTCTATGCATGGTAGTGAGAAGTGTGGTTGGACTAGATTTTGTACTTGGTGTATAGTTTCTTCAGCACAGCTACTTGGAAGTTGGTGTCATCACTGGTGAGAACAACATGATGGAATCCTAATTAATGGATGATATTGGATCTCACTAACTCAAAAATAGAACAGGTTTTGATCTCCATGAGTATAATATCCTCTGATCACTTGGAAAATAAATTTGTTGCGGTCAAAACAAACATTCACTAGTGTCATGTTACTGGTTGATATAGTCCCACAACATCAAGTCCCCAAAATATGAAGGGGTAAGAATACTTGGTAGTATGGAGGGGATATGATGGATGATTCAAAAGATGGAATAAAGATTGCATTCTTGGAACCTCTTGGTGGACTCAATATAGTTGTGGACCATGGTCATCCAAACTTTTACCAACATTCAAATCTGGTGAGAGAGTTTTGACCCTGATTGATGGGCTCCTCATAAACTAGCTTGGACTTCCTACATAATCTAGGGAATTATATATCCCTAAATGAAATAGATGTTCCATAAACTATACATTTTTATAAGATCTTTTCAAGGTTGGGACTAATCTTGAGGGTGAACTTCACTACATGTCGACGGATTTTCTCATGCTAGTCTCTGTCTGTCCGAAGATTTCAATGTTGTAGGTACTAGATGGATTGAATTTTCCATATATAGGTTTCCACTTTAGTGGTAGGGGGATATAGAGGTTTTTTAGTGGGAGAATCGATGGTAAGGTGACTTTGCTTCTAGTTTTCATCATCACCTAGGGAGATAGGGGTTATGATCCTTCAATGCGCCACATGGATAAACAAATCTTCAATGTCAGGATTTGTGAGAGAAGTGACTAAACCAGACAAGGAATCAGTTTGACCATTTTATGACCATGGAACATGAGTCACCTCAGGTTGAGAATGGAACTAGTCCATCAGTTGGAGAATATACTTGATAAGGGGTATGAGTTTTCGATTCCTAATTATATAATTAGTATTGATCTTTTTTATGACTATCATTGAGCCCCCCTTCACATGTAGGTGTGTAACATCAATCCTGAGAGCTAGATGGAGACTAGAAATGGGATTCTAATACTCTGCCTTATTGTTGGTGAATCCTTATGACAGGAAGAACGAATAGGGAAAGATAGCCTATGTAGGTGTGATGAAGAAAACCCCAGGCCTGCTCTATTGAGTCGAGGATCATTCATCCTCCTACCAGTTGGGATTCGGTAGGCACCATCAAAATTCATCTTCCATCATGTAATAGCTTGATCCACTAATATTATAGCCTCATATTGAAAATAAAGATCCATGAGATGCTTCCATGGGGCTAGATGGGCCACTAGAAAGTATTCCAGCACCTGAACCTTGATGGCCTTATGTGGGACAAACCTATTGTCAAACTATAAAAGGATCACTAACCACTTATCTAGATGGCCTATCAATATAGGTAAGTTCATAATATACTTTATCGGATCTCTATGGGACACCATAAGTATCTCATGATGTTGTAGATAATATTGCAACTTATGCACTGTGAGGAAAAGTGCGATGCAGTTTATCTCGATAGAAGAATATCTGATCTCTATGTCAAAGAGCATGCAGCTGAGATAGTAAAACTCATTCTATATCCCATAATAATTCTTCTGGGTGATAATTTCATCAAGGTATCAGTCTAGGGTGGTCACATAAAAGGTTAAATGGATTTATATATATGGGTGTCATCATAACTGAATGTCTTAGTAGATACTTCTTGATCTCTTAAAAAGTGGTCTAGCACTCTTTATCCCATTATTAGATGGAACCTTTCTTCATGGGTCTAGAAAATGGCTTACGCTTTCCAACCATATTCCCAATAAACCAATGTATATAGGCTTAGTGTCCTTTCAAGCCTCAGAGCCCCTCAAGGTTTCTTAGAGGATGAATCTAACTGATGGGATTGATATTGTCGAGGTCAATATCGATTCCCTTGTATCTAAAAATGAATCCAAGAAACTTCCCAAAGGTAACATCGAAGTCACATTTCAAGGGGTTTATCTTCAGATGGTGGGAGTGGAGGAATCTGAACATATTCTCAAGATCTCAGAGATGGTCTTGATGGTGATTGGATTTGACCACTATATCATCCATGTATCACTCCACTAGCATCACTAGGATTAGTTTGATTCTGTGTTGCATGGTACATTGATAGGTGGTCCCTACATTCTTTAAACTGAAAAGCATTTCTTAATAGAAAAAGTTCCCATGTGGCACACTGAAGGCTATGGAATCTTTATCTTCACGGGAAATCCAAATCTTATTATACTTGAAGTATCCATCCACGAAGGATATGGCTTATAATCTAGTTGTGACATCGATCAATAGATATTTCATAAGAAGGGGACAATTTTCCTTCAAATAGTGACGGTTGAGATCCCAGAAGTCGATACAAACTATGATCTATCTGTTCTTATTTCAAATGGGAACAATGTTAGACAACCTCCTGGGGTACTATACTTCCTTGAAAATTTTGGCTTTGATGATCTTATCAACCAAATCATCGACCATGGAACCATGAGAGTGGAGCATCTTCTAGGGAGGTTGTTTGAACCCATGATGACTTATTAGAAGACTAAAGTGGTGGATGGAGACCTGAGGATATATTCATAAAATATCACCATAGATACAATGAAATTATAATGACCCATACTTTACATAAATTTTTATTACTTAAAAATTGAAGCACACTTATTACAACATATACCAAAACCATGAAAGGACTGTATAGGTATAGTGTCTATAGAAACTGGGAAACATAAACAACTGGTTCATAAATCATCTACACTGTCTCCATTTTATTTTATCATATCTAGAGTCCCTTTTGGAATATCTTACTTAATACCCTTATTATTAACCTTGGGAAAAGAAAACATACAAAGGGTGAGCTCAAATAGTCGGTAAGGGTAAACAAAGGAAATATCAATCATGTCATATTCATAAGAATATAACATTTTAAAAATCTTATCCTGCAAAAGAGATCATAATATCATGACATGGGATCAATCATAATAGTGAAAGGTAATTCCACATAATCAAAACATAAAACATGAAACTTTGTGGAATACACACATAATCATAGAGAATCATTTTGTAGTAGTCAAGACTCATTTCCAAGACTATCTTAGCAGACAAAGTCCATTTCTGAACCGAGTTCACTCCTCATTTCAGTCCTGTTTCACTGAACCAGATTAACCTGCCATTCCATACATGTATATCTCATGAGATATAAATACTTACCCAATGCATTGGTGGGAGATATAGGTCCCACCCATATCATAATGATACCATTCTTATGTGTGCCACAAGATCATAAATCATACATCATAGCATAAACCATGTAATAGAAATGGGGTTCTTAAACATCATAACATAATCCATATAAGATAAAAGGACATCATAAAAATAATTCAATCATAACATAATAAAATAAATGTAAGAATAGGGATAGAAACAGAACCCTATATTATCTTATATATAAAATAATTTTGATAAAATGCTTGAACTCAATTCTTTAGGAAAATATCCTTTCTACTTCGAAAACATTTTTCCTTTCATGACATGTCATACAATTTTAAACTAAAATAATTTTATTAAAAAAAAACTTGAAAACGTGTAAAGGAAGATTCATGGAAATAATTTTCTATAAAATCATAAAAATACATTCATGCTGTATAAGTTAAAACAAACATTTTTCTTGTACTTTTGCTGGAAAATTCAAAAAGTACCTCGTACGAAAAACGACAAAAGATTCCTTTCATATCTTTTACTAAAACTAACCAATGAGTAATATTGGATTTCAAAAAATTTAGGAGGATAGAAATAATATTACGTATTGCGGAAACAAGTATGTGGATGATAAATATGCCCCAGTAAATTTAGAAGTATAAACAATCTCTGATAAAAAAATGAGATTGTGATATTTTCCCTTACCTTAGGTCCAATATGATTTGTACGTGTCTGAAACTCCTGTATAATGATTTAAATAATGTCATTGACATATTACAGAATAATATTCATTGTTATGATATTATACATGATCATATTCGTATCTTCTTATTATTAATATTTGATTGCTACTTGTTATTCGGGTGTTCATTCCTTTATGTTCTTATGCATGTCTTGTCGAATAAATTCTTATTACTCTTTTTAGGTTATAGCTACATAATTTAAAGAATGGTAGTAGTATAATATATATCATATTTATTCATTCAATTTATTTATATAATCATTGTTCAATGAAGATCATGTAGAACAAGTCGCATCACATCGTGGAGACGGTAGGCCGTACGTACGCACGAGCGATGATATTGTTCCCATGATCGTGGAATTGTATTGAAGTGTATGTATAATATTTCATAATAAATATAACTTTACAATAATCATATATAGTTATTTTTTACACCATTATAACCATCCAAGTAAGGTGGTGGTGGAAAACAGATTACGCCACGGCGTGGAGACGGTATTCCGTACGTACGCACGTGCAGTGATTTCATTTTCCCTATGATGGATAGAAGGTGAAATAGGGTTGTTTAATATTTATAATAACATATAATTATATGAGTTATAATTATGTTATTACTTCATAATGAAACAACTAAAGAAGATGAAGTAGAAGAAGAAATAAATTTTAAAGAATAGGTAACGAACATTGCCTCTTCTTTGAAGCGCCTCTTCTTAACCTCCTCTTAGGGCACTAAAGATGGTCTTTGAAGAAGACAAGGAACAATAGAATGTATCTAGGGAAATGGAGAAGATAAATTGGTAGGGTTTGGCCGATATTGAAGGCTCAAAGTGGTGTGAGGAGGAGAGGGAGTAGGTTCTCTTTTATAAGGGAGGAGAGGGGCACCTTTGGAAAGACTTAAAATATTATTTTATAATAAAGTAATATTCGGTTTTTAATAGATAAAAATTGATTTATTTAGACTGTAAGGTGGGGATCAATCTAAATCCTCTCAACTAATAGATTTTAGACAAGTTTAGGATACTATTTTAACCTTATCATTTAGATTTAACTCTAAGTTAAATAATTTAACTTTTACCAGGTCTTCTTGTTTTCTTACACTATATGATTAATAAACTTACTATAAAAATCAAAACGAACCCAAAGTTGTTCATTATTAATATATATAACCTTATATAACTCATTGGGCCGAACCTTATATTTTTAGGAATAAAATAACAATTAATAATATAATATTTGTTTTAAAAACTATTTTATGTCAATTTTGACACTATTTGGTAATTGATTTTTTTGAAAATCATAACAGCATTATTAGTTCGAAAAAAGTTAATTAAATCAATAATAACATTTCATATTAACCTATAAAATTATTTTAATTCATAAAAAGTCTCAAATTACATTTATTTGTGTATTTATAATATCAATTATGTTAATATTTCAATAATAAGGTAATTATTGCATCATCATTGTGTCATAAATAAATTAAATTATTTAATCTTTAAAATTACAAATAAAATACCCTTATGTAGGAAATATTTTTATATTTCTAATTAATATTTATAGTTGAATTTATCTTATTTATATCCCTATATTAAAAATGTTTTAGTTATTAAACTTTGATTTTAATTATTTTTACTCTTCTTTAAATAAAATAATAATAAATTTCCTAATCAATTCCAAATGGTCATATTTTATTCCTAAGGATGTTTTTGGTTGAATTGAACATATTCAATCGAATTAGGACATGTGTTAGTGTAATAATAATATCATTTTTACCCTTAATTACCCTATTTACTTTTAACTGTGATAAATAAAAGTAAAAAGTTACTATTCACCAAAAATTATTTTTATCTTATTGATCCGCATTTTACTCCTTGATATTAACTGTTTCTCTCGTATTTTTGAAATTCCACTCACAGAAGTGGTAAAATTAAGTTTTATATAAATTTTCAAATTCTCCTAGGAGGTGAGTAAAAGACAGTGAAAAGTTAAATAAAATTTTTATATATCTAAAATTATTATAAAATGACTCCAATGAATTACATTGATCTTATATATGTATTAAGTATCAATTTTTACCTAAAATAAATTTAAATAAAATAAATATTTATTTAAATAAAAATTCAGTTTTTAAATAGTAACCTAGGGTTTTCACTATTCATCAAAAATTGAATGTTTTCAGAAATATACCAAAAATTTACCTTAGGCTAATTTTGATATTCCGAATTCAAAAATGAAGTCCATTTTGAAAGATAAAATTTATAAAATTTCAAAAAATGGGTATTAATATTCATAACGGCTAGTTTATAAAATATTTTATTAACATATCGTTGTTTAGTGAAACGCGGTATTGCGTACCATGCAAGGTATCAAGGAAGGTTGATATTGCATGTAATTCAAGCCAAGATATTGTTGTGTGTAGTGAAAGATTCCTTTATATAACATTACACATAAAAACAAAATATTTCTCATAAAATCTCGGGTGTTACATTCAACCCCCCTTAAAATGAATTTCACCCTTAAAATTTGTCACTTTGTAACAAACAGATGTGGATACCTCTCCCTCATCATATCCTCAAGTTCCCATGTAGCTTCTTCTAATTGGTGGTTCCTCCATAAAACTTTCACCAAGCGAGTAGTCTTGTTCCGTAGGACTTTTTCGCTACGATCCATAATCTCTATCAGTTATTCTTCATAAGAAAGATCTTGCTCCAACGGCACAACTTCTGAGCTGAGTACATGTGAAGGATTGGGTATGTACTTTCTTAGGAGAGATACATGGAACACATAATGAACTTTAGAGAGATTAGGTGGAAGCGCCAATAAGTAATCTACCTTCCCAACATGATCCAGTATTTCAAAAGGACCAATATACCAAGGGCTCAGCTTTCCCTTCTTTCCAAATCTCATTACACTCTTCCAAGGAGTTATTCGTAAGAACACTTTATCACCCACTTCAAACTCTAGGTATTTTTTTCGAGTATCAGAATAACTTTTTTGTCGACTCTGAGGTGCTCTTATGTGTTGTTGAATATATCTGACCTTTTCTACCATCTCATCAACAAGATCAGGTCCTAATAGATTTCTTTCCCCAACTTCATCCCAGCAAGTTGGAGTCCTTCATTTCTTTCCATAGAGAGCATCACAAGGAGCCATCTGAATACTAGAGTGAAAGATATTATTATAAGATAATTCCACCAAAGGTAGGTGTTGATCCCAACCACCTTTGAAATCCATAGAGAAAGCTCTTAACATATCTTCTAGAGTTTGAATTGTTCTCTCATACTGACCGTCTGTCTGAGGATGATAAGCAGTGTTGAAAAACAACTCTGTATCTCGAGTATGCTGAAGACTTCACCAAAAATTAGTGGTAAACCTCGGATCCCAATCAGATATAATGGAAATTGGTACTCCATGTAATATTACCACTTATTTTACATATATCCTGGCAAGCTGATCCCGATAGAAATCTTCTCTAATAGAAATGAAGTGTGCTGACTTTGTAAGACGATCATCTATAACCCAGATAGCATTATTGCCTTTGGTTGTTTTAGGATGTCCAGTGAAAAAGTCCATAGTGATTTTTTCCCATTTCCATTCTGGTATGGGTAATGGTTGTAACATCCCCTTATACTTCTATCTCTCAGCTTTAACTTACTGACAAACCAAGCATCAAGAGACATATTCAGCAACATCTCTTTTCATTCCATCGCACCAAAAGTACTCTTTCTGGTCCCTATACATATTCGTGCTTCCAGGGTGAATAGAGAATGAATAACTATGAGCCTCATCCAATAGCTCCTTCTTTAATTCTAGGATGGGAGGAACACAAACCCGATTCCTGATCCTTATTATCCAATCACAATCAAGGTTGAATTCAGGAACATTTCTCACCTTCTTTTGTAACTCAACATCCTCTTTCTGTGCCTCTTTAATCTTCACATGTATATATGGTTGAACATTCATTTGAGAAAGATAATATTTTTCCCCTTCCATTATAATCCCAAGATCCATCCTTTGTAAATCCATAAATATTGGATGTTTTGTGATCCTCATCATGGATAATCTAGCATGGTCTTGTCGACTTAATGCGTCTTCCACCTTGTTTGATTTCCCATGGTGGTAATGAATTGAGCAGTCATAATCCTTAATCAGCTCCAACCATATTCTTTGGCGCATATTCATCTCCTTTGTGTGAAAATATACTTTAAACTTTTATGATCAGTATAAATATCACACCTTTCACCATAAAGATAATTCCTCAAAATATTTAATCCAAATATTACCGCGGCTAACTCCAAATCATGAGTTGGGTAATTTTGATCATGGATTTTCAACTTTCTTGAGGCAAAAGCTATCACCATATTGTTTTGCATGAAAACACACCCCATCCCCTTCTTGGATGCATCACTGTAGATCACAAACCTTTCTCCACTACAAGGCAGTGTGAGCACAGGTGCACTAGATAACCTTCATTTTAACTCTTTAAAATTCTCTTCACATTCCTCTGTCCAAACGAACTTAACTCCTTTTCGAGTCAACCTGGTGAGTGGATTGGATAGTCATGAAAAATCTTTCACAAAACGTCGATAATATCCAACCAAACTAAGAAAACTTCGAATATCACTTACTTTTGTTGGTCTCAACCATCATTCAATAACCTCTGTTTTTGTTGGATCCACAGATATCCCCTCTTTTGAGATTATGTGACCCAAAAATGCAACTTTTTGAAGCTAGAATTCACATTTGGTAAATTTCGCATAAATATTCTCCTTTCTCAGGGTATTTAATACAATTCTCAAGTGATCTCCATGTTCTTACTTTCTATTTTGATAGAATAAATATCATCTATAAATACTACCAAAAACTGATCAAGATAGTCTTTAAAGACTCTATTCATTAGATCCATAAAGATAGCAGGGGCATTAGTATGACCAAACGGCATCACTATAAATTCATATTGTCCATACCTTGTACGAAAAGTTGTCTTTGGTATATCCTCCCTTTTGACCTTAATTGATGATACCCTGAACAAAGATCAATATTGGAAAATGATTGAGCTCTACGTAGTTGGTCAAATAAGTCATCAATGCGTGGGAGAGGATGATTGTTCTCGATAGTGATCTTGTTAAGTTCACGATAATCAATGCAGAGTCTCATTGATCCATCTCTCTTCTTAACAAACAAAACATGTTCTCCCCAAGGTGACGCACTAGGACGTATGAATCCCTTATCAAGATTATCTTAGAGTTTCTTCTTCAATTCCTGCAACGCAATTGGGGCCATTCTATAAGGTTTCTTTGAAATAGGCAAATCACTGGTTACGAGTTCTATTGAAAACTCAACTTCACGATTTGGTGGAAGACCTAACAATTCCTCTAGAAATACATCATCAAACTCCCGTACAATGGGCATATTCGTAATCGTGAGTTTCTCTCCAACCATTTGAGATAAATAACCTTCATTTAGTGGAATCAAGACCCATAATATGGAAGAAATTTCCACTGGAAGGTTATGTTCATCCTTGCATCGATAGACGATCATAGATTGATCTGGAATATTAAATGTGACTTCCCTTCTTTCAAAATTGATATGAGCTCCATATAAGGAAAGCCAATTCATTCCAAGAATCACATCAAATTCCACTATAGGAAGGATCACAAGATTTTCAGGAAGCACTTTCCCACAAACATCAATCAGAGAAGAATTATAAACTTTTGATGTGACTGTTGAGCCATTAGGGGTTGTCATGGCTAACTCAACATCTAATTGTTGAGGTAATATAGAAATACCATTAGAAAATTCGTCAGAAATAAAAGAGTGGGTGGATCCAGAATCAAATAAAAAATTTTCTACTTTATATTAGATGGTAAGTGTACCTTTCACCACTTCGTTATCGTACTCCACATCGCTGATAGACATTGCATGTGAGTTTTCTTTGTCTTTAGCCTTAAGAGCGTGTTTTTGTCGATCATCATCAAAAACCCTTGGATTAGGGCATTGATTAGCATAATGCCGCATTTCCTTGCACTTGTAACATTGAAGTGTAGGAGGTGCACTCTTTGTAGCCTTTTCTTTGTTCGCATCACTAGAAATCTTATTCCCATCATTGTGGCATTCAAATTCCCGATGACCTTATTTTCCACATTTGAAACATTTACTTGTCCCTTTAAGACAATTCCCTCCATGTTTCTTTCCACACTTTGAGCATAAGGGAAAACTCATCTTCTTTTCAGTGTACTCCTTAGATTTTCATTTGAATTTCATTTTCCTCTTCTTATCAAATGCATATGACTGATGGGTTACTCCAATCTCCATCTAAACCTTGAGAGAAAATCGAACTATTTCCACGTAGCTATTGAAGTCCCTTATGGATAACGCCCTTCAAAGGCTTGGTTTTAAGCCACTAAAGAATCTATCAATCTTACTCTTAGTTTGGATAATAATCCCAGAAGCATACCTTGCAAGTCTTGTAAAATTTTCTTCCTAGGTACCAACAGATTCATCATCCTTTTGTTTTAGTTCTAGAAACTCCTTCTCCATATTTGTTCGAAGAATACTAGGGAAGTATTTATTGAAAAATAAGTTCTTGAACGAGTCCCATTCCATGGACTCAATTTCATCTCTTGGCCTCGTATTGTTGATAAGATTCCACCATTGATCAGCTTCACCTTCCAAATGATAAACTGCTAAGATGACTTTATCATGTTCAGAACGTTGAAGAACTGAAAATATCTTTTCAGTGGTACTGATCCATTTTTCATTCACTAATGGATTAGTAGACCCGCTGAATAAGGGTGGATACTGTCTCATGAAAGATTCAACAGAATGTTGCTCCTTCCTCTGCTCGTTTGGAAGTCATACATGATTCATAGCTTGAGAAAGTTTTGTGAGCATGGATACAAGATTTTTCATTCCATCTCCCATAATGTTTGGTTTCTAAGGGGGACAATCATTTCATTTCTCATCTCATTCATCATTAACACGGTTCCTTCGGGTTCCTGCCATTGACTAAAACCAATAAGAATAGTGTGAGAAACACTAATCATAATAGTAAAACCACATAATCAAGAATAAAACTTCATGCTTTAGGTCTTATCATAGGTTATTCATGGCCATTTCTAAAACACTATGATTTTTTTCCTATACTTAGAAATATCCTTAGGGTTCTTATTAAGGATTTCACATCCTAGTTTCCAAAGGTTGATTATACCCTTCCTCTGATACCAACTATAAAGACCCATACATTACATACATTTTTATTACTAAAAAATAGTAGCACACTTATTAAAACATATAAAAAACCATGAAAGGACCATATAGGTATAGTGTCCTTAGAAACTGGGAAACATAAACAACTGGTTCATAAATCATCTACGTTGTCTACCTTTTATTTTATCATATCTAGAGTCCCTTTTGGCATATCTTACTTAATACCCTTATTCCTGACCTGGGGAAGAGAAAACATACAAAGGTTGAGCACAAATGCTCAGTAAGTGTAAACAACGGAAATATCAATCATATCATATTCATAATAATATAACATTTTAAAAATATTATCCTGCAAAAGAGATCATAATATCATTACATGGGATCAATCATAATAGTGAAAGGTAATTCCACATAATCAAAACATAAAACATGAACCTTTTTGGTATACACACATAATCGTATAAAATCATTTCTTAGTAGTCAAGAATCATTTCCAAGACTATCTTAGCAGACAAAGTCCATTTCTGAACTGAGTTCACTCCTCGTTTCAGTCATGTTTCACTGAACTGGATTAACCTTCTATTCTAGCCATGTCTATCTCATAAGATATAAATCTTTACCCAATGCATTATAGGGAGATATAGGTCCCACCCATCTCATAATGACACCAATCTTATGTGTTCTACAAGATCATAAATTATACATTATAGCATAACCCATGTAATAAAAATGGGATTCTTAAACATCATAACATAATCAATATAAGATAAAATAACATCATAAAAATAATTCCATCATAACACAATCAAATAAATGTAATAATAGGGATTGAAACAAAACCTTATATTATCATAGATGGAAAATAATTTTGATAAAATTCTTGAACTGCATTCTTGAAGAAAATATTCTTTCTATTTCAAAAACATTTTCCCCTTCTTTACATGTCATACAATTTTAAACTAAAATAATTTGAATAAAAATAAACTTGAAAACCTGTAAAGGAATCTTCATGGAATTAATGTTCTATTAAATCATAAAAATCCATTCATGTCATATAAGTCAAAAAAACATGTTTCCTGTACTTTGGCCCGAAAAGTCAAAAAGTACCTCGTACAGAAAAACGACAAAAGATTACTTTCATTTATTTTACTAAAACTCACCAATGAGTTATATTGGATTTAAAAAAATTTAGGAGGATAGAAATAATATTTCATATTGAGGAAACATGGATGTGGATGATAAATATGCCCCAATAAATTCAGAAGTATAAATAGTCTCGGATAAAAAAATGAGATTGTGATATTTTCCCTTACCTAAGGTCTGATATGATTTGTACATGTCCGAAACTCCTGTATAATGATTTAAATAATTTCATTGACATATTACAGAATCATATTCATTTTTATGATATCATACATGGTTATATTATTATCTTCTTGTTAGTAATATTTGATTGCTACTTGTTATTCGGGTGTTCATTGCTTTATTTTCTTATGCATGTCTTGTAGAATAAATTTTTATTCCTATTTTTAGGTTATAGATAAATCATTTAGATAATGGTAGTAGTATGATATATATCATATTTATTCATTCAATTTATTTATATAATCATTTTTCAAATAAGATCATGTAGAACGAGTCGCATCACATTGTGGAGACGGTAGTAAGTACGTACGCACAAGTGATGATATCGTTCCCATAATCGTGGAATTGTATTGAAGTGTATGTATAATATTTCAGAATAAATATCACTTTAGAATAATCATATATAGTTATTTTTTACACCATTATAACCATCCAAGTAAGGTGGTGGTGGAAAACAGATTACACCACAGCATGGAGCCGGTATTCTGTACGTACACACGCGCGGTGATTTCATTTCCCGTAGGATAGATAGAAGGTGAAATATGGTTGTTTCATATTTATAATAAAATATATGTATATTAGTGATACTAATGTTATTACTTCATAATGAAACAACTAAAGAAGTGGTAGTAGAAGAAGAAATAAATATGAAAGAATCGGTAGCGGACATTACCTCTTCTTTGAAGCGCCTCTTCTTAACCTCCTCTTAGGGCACTAAAGATGGTATTTTAAGAGGACCAGGAACTATAGGATGTTCCTATGGAAATGGAGAAGAGAAATTGGCATGGTTTGGCCGATATTTAAGGCTCAATGTGGTGTGAGGAGGAGAGGGAGGAGGTTCCCTTTTATAAGGGAGGAGAGGGGCACCTTAGGAAAAACTTAAAATATTATTTTATAATAAAGTCATATTCGGTTTTTAATAGCTCCAAATTAATTTATTTCGAATCTAAGGTGGGGATGTGTCTAAATAATCTCAACCAATATATTTTAGACAAGTTTAGGTTACTATTTTTACCTTATCATTTAGATTTAACTCTAAGATAAATAATTTAACTTTTACCGTGTCTTTTTATTTTCATACACTATATGGTTAATAAACATACTATAACAAGCCAAAAGAACCCCAAGTTGTTCATTATTAATATATATAACCTTTTCTAAGTCATTTGGCCGATCCTTAGATTTTGTGGAATAAAATAACAATTAATAATATAATATTTGTTTTAAAAACTATTTTATGTCAATTTTGATACTATTTGGTAATTGATTTTTTTGAAAATCATAACAGAATTATTAGTTCACAAAACGTTACTTAAATCAATAATAACATGTCATATTAACCTATAAAATTAGTTTAATTCCTAAAAAGTCTCAAATTACATTTATTTGTGTATTTATAATATCAATTATGTTAATATTTCATTAATATGGTAATTACTACATCATCATTGTGTCATAAATATATTAAATTATTTAATGTCTAACAATTATAAATAAACTATAATTATGTATGAAATCCTTTTATATTTCTAATTTATATTTATAGTCTAATTTATCTTATTTATAACCCTATATTAAAAATGTTTTAGTTATTAAACTTTGATTTTAACTATTTTTACTCTTCTTTAAATAAAATAATAATAAATGTCCTAATATATTCCAAATTGTAATATTTTATTCCTAAGGTTGTTTTTGGTCGAATTAAAATTATCCAATAGAATTAGTACATGTGTTAGGGTAATAATAATATCATTTTTACCCTTAATTACCCTATTTACTTTTAACCGTGGAAAATAGAAGTAAAAATTTACTATTCACAAAAAAATTATTTTTATCTTATTAAACCCCATTTTACTCCTTGATATTAATTGTGTCTCTCATATTTTTGAAATTCTACTCACAAAAGCAGTAAAATTAAGTTTTATGTAAATTTTCAAATTCTCCTAGGAGATGGGTAAAAGACGGTGAAACGTTCAATAAATTTTTTATATATCTAAAATTATTATAAAATGACTCCAATGAATTACATTGAACTTATATAGGTATTAAGTATCAATTTTTACCTAAAATAAATTTAAATGATATAAATAATTATTTAAATAAAAAGTCGGTTTTTAAATAGTAACCCATTGTTTTCACTATTCAAAAAAAATTGAAACTTTTCAGAAAAATACCAAATATTCACCCTAGGTTAATTTCTATATTCCGAATTCAAAAATGAAGTCCATTTTGAAAGATAATATTTATAAAAATCCAAAAAATTGGGTATTACTATTCATAATGGCTAGTTTATATAATATTTTAATAACATATTGTTGTTTAGTGAAACTCGGTATTGCGTACCACGCAAGCTATCGAGGAAGGTTGATATTGCGTGTAATGCAAGCCAAGACAGTGTTGTGTGTAGTTAAAGATTCCTTTATATAACATTACACATAAAAACAAAATATTTCTCATAAAATCTCAGGTGTTACAGAAATACATCCTGATAATAATTCAATAAATCCACATACTACTATTATTCCTCTACAGGCATGGATGTGCTGATCAAGGTTCATCTGAGATATACCTCCTAGTCTTCCTTTCCATTTGAGATATGGGGATTAAGTTGAAAATCATATGAGTTAACTGAATTTTCAGGAATTCTATTACCAGTTTGAGAAGTGGTGAAATCTTTATTAGGAGGATCCTTCATTGTTGAAACCATTATAAAAATGGTTGTTGAACTAATTCCATATGTCCTTTGAACAAGGGACCCACACATTATGATATCAAAGTAGTGGTGGCGGGTCGGTCTTCTTCATATTAGCATGTCCCGAAAAAACAATTAAGTGTGGTGTACTGCTATAGCCATGGGGTGAATGTCTTGATACCTAGCGGTAAGGGCTTCTGGTATCACCTGATCATGGTCTATATAAGAGTAAAAGTTAATATTCTTTCATTCCATGTATCTGGTAATGTGTCTTTGACTAATATCAGAAATGATGAAGCAGTTTCCCAAGTATGGGTTAGTGGCCTCCAACCGGTGAATCAGGAGAATGAAGGTGTCTTCCAAATCCATCCATAGGTCAGCTACAATAGTAGTGTGTTAAAACTCATTGGTTTGAACCCACTTTTCCTTTATCTTGTAATAATCAACTACTATATAGTGGTATTCTTAGGAGGAAAAGGAAGATGCATCACTATAGAGCACACCCACTCGACCATTGATGGAGTACTTCATGCATTGGTGATATGAGGAGGGAATATTTGTGTGTAGATGGAGCTAGGGTCTACCCATAAATACATTATAGGAGGTTTCCTATGAGAAAATAATGAATTCAATGCTATAAATCAGGCCACCAAACTAGGTATTTAGGTGAATAATTCAACATGGACTCTACCCAGTCCGGTCATAACCCTGAACTTTATGGTCAGAGGGACTCAGATCTACTTCAGACAGTCCTAGCTTGTGGAGCATCCCATTCAAGATGAGATTGATCCTAGAACCTATGTCGACAAGAAAATGATGGACATACATACCATTAAGCTAGAATGTGATGTATAGTGTATGGATGTGACACTATACAGGGGAGCCTTCATCCTCTACTAAGAATGAGATTATGGGCTTGTAGTTTTCTCCCTCTACTTCCTCAACCTAAAAAGAATCTACGATCACTACCTCTGTTTCAAAATGGAAAGGTCTCTTCAAATCCATTATGAGGGACTCACACATAATTTTTGATAGGAGTATGGAATAAAGGATAAAGAGCTTTGTGGGAATGATGGAACGATTCTTAATCACATTATACTTCTATGCTAGATTCACATATCTTCCAGAAGAAGGTTTGTCTTCGGAAGGAGGTATGATGGGAACTATGGTCGGTCAAACCGGTGTATTCTGGCTGGTACTGAGGATATCCCATTGATCAATAGGTGAACCATGAAAAATTAATATTGGATGTCTATCAGATGACTAAGGTCTGGCCATGACTAGAAATGTATTATCAGGACATTGTCATAGCAGCTCTTCCTGATCAAGTAGTATGAACATCAATGGTAGAGAAACTGACGATACAGGATGAGTGGTCGGTGCATGATGAAATCTATACTGAGCCTATTGTATGGTCTTATTAGTGTAAACTTCTTAGGTATAAGTGTGCGAATGATCATTCTAATGATTCACTTTTCCATGGCATCATTGATGATAGCGCCGACCAAGAGCATTAGGATGATGTTCCAAACATTCCTTATTGTTTGAAACCATTTAAGGGTCCACCAGTTAGATAGTATTCACTTAGGAATACTTCTAATAATCTCCTAAGGAATTATCTAATACTGGGAAAATTTTGGGGGAGACTCCCATATCTTGGGGCTTGATGTGTCTAAGAGTGTGGGATGGCTTTGACACCAATGGGGGTCTCTATTTTTCCTTGCACCATCAGTGCCTGCTCTTATGAGAAGTGAATGGTCGAGATGTGAATTCAAAAGAAAGAGTGGGAGGAGGCATGGAAATGTCAAGGGGCTCATTCTGATTCAAATAGGCATGAATGACACCAATGGCACGAGCTACCACTCTGAAGGCTAGAAAATCATCATAATTTTGAGAGTCTTGGTTGTAGACCTGCTTCCATTTATATACATTATTGCTATTAGGATTCACAGAAACACACGCCACCTATTCTTGGGGAGGACCCAATCTAACTACAATATTTTCAATCTATTCCTAGATCCAGTCCTTAAAAACATAGAATCGCTTGATGTTGTATCCAAGGATCTTGTGATACGGTAAATAGTTAGGGTGATAAGTGAGATCATCCTCTAGGGGAATATTTCATATCGGTGACTTCGGGATTCCAGATCCAAGGCACTTAGAAAATAACTGGGGACCTATTCTTTATCAAATGAGTAGGTCCAGCTCCTCCGATATAGAAAATGAACTATAGAATTTTTTTCCCTAACGATGGAATGGGCCTAACGAGGGGATTGAGCTTGATTCTCTTGCCTAGGTGGTGGTACTTGGTTGGGTGGTGTCGGTCGATTCAGATGCGGGTGATGCTGAACTTGAGGCTGGGCCAAAGGCTATTTTCCTTAGTGATTCTATGGATGATTATCTTCCGAAAACAATTCTTGTGGTCTAGGGGGCTCTACCTATGGTATGATAGTAGTATCATCCTTGGAAGCTCTTCTAAAAGGAGGTTAGGGAGGTAATGGGGGTGTCTACTTAGCTAGCTTCAAGGCCTCTTCTAGGAACCGAGCATTATTTGAAAAATCTGTGATTCCACCTGGGATGTTCTGAGTAATGAGGGAGGGGACCAATTCATTCTTTACATTCCCCATGAACATCATCTGTATTATTTCTTGATTCATGGACATATTTATTGAATATGTGAGGCCCTTCCACCTAGAAATAAAGTGTTTAACTCCCTCATCTAATGATTTTTTTTCATTTTAAGAGGTCATCAATATTGTTATTACAAGTGGTGGAGCTAAATTGATACAAAAACAGCCTATGAAGATCTTCCCATTTAGTTATGGACCCAATGGGTAATTGGTTGTACCTGATGAACACAGGTCCTTCCATTGTATGTACAAAACATTGGATCTTGGTGGCTTCCTGCTGTTCTAGAGTCCCCATCATAGGTCCACACCTTGAAATAAAGTGATCCAAATGCTATAGCAGTTTTTCTATCCCATTGAAAGGTGAAATTTATGGTTCTCAAAATATAGGGGTGCCGACATAACATCCACCCATGGAGGATGTTAATTTTCTTCAAGTGTAATTTCTACCAATCATGTTTCAAGGTCCTTGAGGCTAGAAATCAGATCAACCATCAGATCACCCTAGTGAGGATTCCAAACCACCATTTCATTTTCAATATATTCAACATGATAGGTTTTATTAGTTTCTTGTGGAGAAACTGGAGTAGCTGGTGGAGCCACTAATGGAATAACCTAAGGAACCTCTTGGGGAACGACCTAAAATGGGTCCCAAGGATGATTCTCTCACAATTTAGGTGGATTCGTAAATGCATAATGTGGTTGTTTTCCATAAGATATGGCATATTCATAGTTAGGATTTGTAGGGTCATTTGGATCAAAGGGAGGCGACATTCCAAGAAGAACATTTTTCTAACCCTACTTCCCTAGTGGAGGATGGATGGGATCATATTGAGGATCACCGTAGTCTGGTCATCTTTTTGTAAATCACTCCAAAAGGAGACCATCAATGAGAATATTCTATTTTATTATTTCTTGGAGCAAGGAGGCGTTATTAGGATCAACCTACTTCTTTGTCATTGAACCAAATGGGTTAGAGGGATTAAGGGACCCAATATGGTGTTTACCTTTTTGGTGTTCTGAAAAATGGAAAATGATGTAGAACGGTCCACAAGGACAAGAAACTATCCTTACTGATGAGTGTGAACATATGTAGGGTCCTATAGGTGGTTAGCATACCTAGGGGTGTGTCATCCTCCTCAGAACCTATGCCAATTTCCTATTTAGGTTATATCTCGTGGACAACCATGTTTACCCCTACGGTGTCCATAGGTATATCCTCAATATCAACTATTAAATATGGATGTTTTAGGATCGTACTAAATTGGAGAGCATCATATTCCCCCATTCGTGAATCTACACTTGTAGATATGCCTCTTTGATAATTCTATAGAGCCTAGAGAAGCTCTAGATGTAGCTCTGCTAAAGATTTCAGTGGTAGCTGGGAAATGAAGGGTGTTGAGCCACAAGATGTGTGGCTAGGTCAACCATGTGACACTAATAGTTGATGTCATTTAAGTTTCCTAACTCTTCTAACAAATAAAACGATGGATCTGAAGGTGTAAATATGTCACCCAGATAGTTTAGCAGAAGTACATAACCTTGTCCTGAGTGAGATACTTTGGGATATTGAAGTCTAGAGTTGTGATCAGCCAGAACATCTCAGATAACAGGTTTTTCATGAGAATTACCCACAAACATATTCATTACAAATAATGTTTTTGCCCTTGGTTTCCCCAATATTTGACTGGTGGTGGTTGACGAATCATCAATGGCATAGATGTAGATTATTGAAGCAATAGACTGTTTGGTGGAGAGAATATTTTATGAGCTTACAGACAGCTGGGGAATGGGTCATCTCTCAGGGATGGTACTAACCCCATCATCATGTCCATGTAGAATAGAGTTATGACCAATAATTCATGCATGAAATAAATGTTTTTTAGTGTAATACTTGTTTGGTGTTTGTCATTTACCAATCCCTATAACAAATATTTGTGATATCATGTCAAGGTAAAGAATGGTCTTGACAATGATAGAGAAGAATACATGGAAAGACCCTAGAAGGGGGCCAAATATGACTCCTCATGAATCTAACTACAGAGGGTTTCAGGGATATGGTACATCTCAATTTCTGGGAGAATGAAACTCACGTGCTGCATTTTTTTCCTAGACTCTGATGCAGAGTATCAGGGTGAGGTCTCCATCATCGAGTCACATTCCACTTCAGAATTTGAAAAGGAGGACTCGATTGATGATGATCTGGCTCTCCTCAGAGTTGTTCCTTAAACGACGGTGGTTTTCCCTTCTTCCATTGGATGGATCGTAAGGGAATGATAGATATTTTACATAGGGAGTACCTCTGTCTGGGTTGGTGCTATAGTGGAGAAGTCCTCCGCTTGAGCTAGTTTTGTTAAAATGAGGACCTTCATATCTGTTTTCATTGGAGTAAGGATGACCTCCACATCGGGGAGCTATGGTTTGAGAAGCACCCAAAAATATTTCAAATGGAACATGGGGAGGACCTCAGTATTGATTTTAGGATGCATGGAGAGGACCTCCATGGTTGGGTGTGCTAGAGCGGGGAGGAACTTTGCTGGAGATCGTTAAAAAATGTGGAGAAACTCTATGTCTATTTTTGATTGCATGGGGAGGAACTCTGTGCTGGTTGGTAGTGGTAGTATGAGGAGGAACTTCATACTGATCAAACTAGAAATGGGGACCTACGTGTTGGGCATCAAGGAAGCAGGGAGGGCCTCAAAATAGATAGTTTTTGGAGTAGGCATGACCTCTAATGGAGATGGTGAGAACATTGGAGGACTTCCATGTTCTTCAGTGACAGAGTCAGCAGGAACTTCACTATGGTTAGTGATATTGTGGGGAGGATGTCTTCTTGATTCCGGAAAGACATTAGGACCTTCACATTGATGATCTTAGACATGGGGAGGACCTCCGTATTGGGAATAATAGACACGGAAGGACCTTTGTGCTGAGTGTCGACAAGATGGGAAGGGCCTCCACTTGGATTGATACAGGTAACATATGGAGGACCTCCATGCTGATTGCAAGAGCAGAGAGGACCTCTTCCCTAGTTGATGATGATATAGGGATCACCTATGTACTGAATATCATTTTCATGGGTCATCTTATGATGGATGTCGATTTTTACAGCAATTGAAAGAGTCAAACCAGCCTTCCCATATGGTAGTTGAGGTCTTGATCCCAATCGGGCATTGAAGTGACTCGGTGCTAAAGTATTATGGAACTTGTAGTATATTTCGGTGGTTTCATAGGCCACAGTGGTTAAATAATACGATTCCCACAAAAGTGAATCTTCATATTCTTGCACCTGATGTTGACATCGTGTCACCCAGGTTAAGGATATCTAAGTAGGGGTGTAGGGAACCTGTTCATCACCCTGAGGAAATAGTAATGAGTGGCGCTAAAATGGACAAGTGGGATACCTCCATGGTTTCTCTTGGGCATTAGTCATCACCAGGATTACTCGAATGTCCCTTATCTTGTCGATATAGGGAAGTGATTCATAGTAACATTTTTGGGAGAGGCTCCCAAATGGTTTAATGTTTGTCTAAGTCATAGTGGCTCCCAGTGCAGACCATGAGGGTGGTGGGGGTTGTGTGTTAAAGCCTTCAGGTCTTGGAAGGCCATATATCTCATGGGAATGACCCCCTCTTACATGTATTGTCGAAAAAAATTTCTTTCACCATCCTCTAAACAATTTTAGATGGTGAAATGGGTCATGAGAACCCATTAGTTTTGGTTGTGTATGACGCCATGGTAGAGGTAGAGTCATGTGTGATTTTCACATTATCATTCCTCCTACCCCTACATCTATGAGTAGGGGCGATTGGTTTTCATTAGCTTGGGTCCTGTAAATTAGAATGTTTTAGCCATCAATATAGATATTAGGAAACAAATGCCTAATTCCCTAGAAACCTTTAGTCTTCCATGGTTGGAGAGAGAGATCCACACTGACAATGCAATAGACTAGGATTCCCAGTGATTAACTACCCTGAATTCTGGTGACTTTCACTCCAAGCCAACTATTTTCTTGGCGGGGCTTGCCGTCGGACAGCTGGATACGGTGTCATGCTCATCTGTTGGTGTCTCAAGTATTACTAATACCCATATTTTGAGGAGAACTAGTTCATTTCAGGTTAACCATTTCTATTTTTGATGATTTTTGTTGGGGTTTGTTGCTTGTGTTGTCATGTTGATGCTCACTGATGGTGCATTGTACACTGTATTCCCACTTTCCAAAGTTTGGCGGCATTAATTGATTCTTTAGATATGTTTTCTCCTAGATCAAAAATGGATGATGTGATGTTGGTTCCTTGTTCCATGGATTCCTCCTCAAAATTCATCACCTAGTCCGAGTCTCCCTTATAGATTAAGATATTGTTCATGAAACCCATTCTGAGATACATCTCTTTATGGATGATGGTTAATTACGCTGCTTATATCTGGACATTTCAAAAGGGTCAATTTAGGGTAGAAACATTTGGTTAGGAGAGTTGTCAAGATGTTCATCGATGGAATGTCTTGACATTGAAATACTAGAACACATGTATCCTTCTTCATCAGAGGTCTTCTCAAGGGAACATATACTTGTGTCTTACCACGTCGATCATGGGGTAACTTATGCCAAATAAAGTCTCCAATTTTTCTTCACCTTCCCATGTTTAACACAAGGTATGCTTCAGGTTTAACATCTAGTGGAGATTGATCAGACTAATCAGAACACGTATGAAGGTTGATCCAGTATGAACATCATTAAGAAGGAACCACATATAAGGTTTACCAGGTGGGTGGATCAGAATTTTCCATGAGGACGAACCCAAGAGTGGAATATCCAATTTAGAGAAGATTTCACACAATGAAGGCTAACATAGACCCCACTAAGGACATATCAAAGAAGTTGGACCCCAATGAGGGGGATGCAGAAGTTTATCATTGGCTGGGATTGAACCTTGAGGAGGATTCCTACATACCATGTTTATAAGATAGTGATCCAAACCCATGTAGTTTGAAGGGGCATGGTATGTTGCTTACAAATGGATAGAATCCCATTGTAAGAGGATTACTCTTGGTTGAAAGAGTTCGGATTATGAGGGGATTATGAATGGTTATCATCCTGATTGTTGCAAGGAGCTTAAATGGGGTGAATAGGAGCTTACACACTGAGACAATCTATGTTCTACTGAGATCAGTGAAGGGATGAATGGGGATTATGAACTGAGATAACCCATGGGGGTAGTGTGACCCAACAGTGATAAGGGTTAGGTGATGGAGCATATGGTTGGGTATTATGCATGGTTAGTGGCTCAAATGAGTGGCATGATCCCACTAGGATGTGGTGGCTTGGGTAAGTATCAGGATGGAGATGGAGGGTTAGATGAGATCAGAGAAATGAATGGTATGGAACTGATGTTAATGAAGGCGTTGGTCTTCAACTATATGGAGGTTTCCTATGTATCCCAGCTGGTTGGTAATCAAAGAAAACTTATTTTTAATAGTGATGCTATGGCTTATGCATGGTTAGAGTCCCAATCATAATGGGACATGTGGTTGGGGCTTACACATGTCTAGCTACCCAAGTGGACCCAAAGGAGATATGACCTTCGAGTGGGGCATGATCCTCCCAAGAAATAGTGTCTCAAGGGAAAGAACAGTATGGTTGATGGATGGGGGTGGACGATGAGATCTAGGTGATGTTATTATAATTAGGAGGGAACCAAATTTTACTAGTGGTTGGGATTGAACCTTGTAGAGGCCTCCTATATACCATGTATAGGTGATAGGAGTCAGAACTGACGTAGTTTGGTTGTCTGGTGCTTACACATTGAGATGACCCATGAAGATAGAAATTGGGTCTTACTCTAGGATGGATGCATGAGGAGTGGTGTCATGGTGACTACTATCAACTAAGACCATTTTAGACATGATCAATTTGGGAAACAAGAGGAAGCAATGGACCAAAAAGCTGCATAATGAAGGTTTTGTCGGTGAGGGACAGAACGGGGCTTTTGCTTGGTTGGTAGCCTAGGGATATGGAGATTGGGAAAAGTATGACCGAGGGTGATACCTCAATCAATAAAGGAGTGGGTATTACACAAGAATGGTTTCCCTTCCCCATGGTCATATTTTATTCCATGCGTGGTGGATCTTATCCCATGGAAGTGAGTCGGTGTGCAAAATGCCTGAGGCGGGGCACCCCATGTACATTTCATGGGGAAAGGAAATAGTTAAATGTCATGTGCTAAGGATTATGTTTCTTGGAAATTTAATTTCCTGTAGCTTGGATGATGAGAAATTTATCATCACCCCTTTGACTTACAAGATTGACACCCTTTAACCCTTGCTGAATGGATGGTTCCAGCAATGCCACAATGGAGTGGAGGAGTGGTCGGTTGAGGGCTCCACATTATCATAGATGTGTAAAATAGAAATAGTTAATAGCATTACTATATAGAGGAGAATTAGTTAGAGCACAGAAACATGAGACATCGCATGAAGAACCAAGAAATCACTACGTACAATACTAGAGGATTTCACAAAGGTGGTTCTTGCAAGATGTAGGTATTTCACAAAATAAAGGATTAAACATGGTTTGTTGGGCTAGAGACAACCCATGGAGGCTATATGAAGGTTTTCACACAATACAGGAGGCATTCAAACAAAATGAAGGGGTCAGAGTGAATAATGTACTAAATAACGGGTATTCCTTACACGCAAGAAGAATATTTTGCACGCACTTACTTTGGGAAAAAATGAATTGGGCAAGGGTCAATCCTTTATAGGCCCACCTGAAGGTGGTCCCATGGAGGTCCTATCATTAAAGATCCTATACGTTGAAGTCATGTCTTACTCATTGTTGTGTAATGGGTCATATTGAACGCAGATGAGCGATGGTTTAACTTCTGGAACATTACCCTGAACAAGGTAGGGTTCTCTTCTATTTATAGGTAAAAATGTTGGCGAGATCGCATGATAGGGTTGTTGTGGAAGAGGCAAGTTGATGTCACATTGAGTGTGTAATATCTTTGTCCACCAGTTGTCTATTTGAATGATAAACACCAAACTTCCATGCACCTTCCTTAGTCATATTTGGGATACCGGATCAAAATATCATATTTGACATTTCATTTGGCACATCAGATCCTTGCGCACAGATTTGGGTCTTGGATTAAAATATCCAAACTTACACATGTCTCCATTTGGATTCAAAAAATTGTCTACTGAGCCAAATTATGGCTTTAAGTTTCCCAAATATTCCTATCTGCGACCTCAAACAGGATTTAGCACCAAAAATGCCTTTTTTACATCTTTTACAAGACTAAAAAAATTAAATTTCATAAACAATAGTATCCCAAGAACTTATAGGTTTGGTGTCTATATAGACTAGTTATGTAGTAAACTTATATTATAGAACTCATGATCAGTTCTCCTTAAGAAACCACACTAGACCATCATCTAGGAATCCCATTAGTAAGAATCAACCTCATAACCCATGGAATGAAAACATAAGAATTGAGTGAGATAAAACTATCAATAAGGGATGAGTAAACATTTTATCAAGAATGTGTTTAGAATCCTAAGTGAAAAACATGATCATAATGAAAATACCATAACATCATGAGTAATAATAATAGTACATAAGTGAGCTTCAATGTACATGTAATGAGATTATAACTCAAAAAACAATCATCATGGAAGAATAATATCTATAATGTGTCTTAGAATCATTTAACATAAAACTTGAATCATAAGAGCATAAGATCATAATGAATAATATCATTAATTATGGTATAATCATTAACATAGGAAAACATTACTTTCCTAAGACACACCATTAGTTCTCATGGTTAGGAGAAAATAATGTACTCAACAATACTTATATAATGAGATATAAACACTTAAGCAATGTATCGTAGGGTCATAAAGAACCCATGAAAACAAAATGGGTTTCATAAAACATTAAATAAAAAATAATTCTATTTTCATAAAGAATGTATGGAAATAAAATGGATTTTATAAAACAACTAGATAAAAATCATTCACTTTCATAAAGAACACATGGAAATAAAGTGGTATTCAAAATACAATAAAATTGTTTAAAATAACAACATGGATTAAATTTTTCATATTGAAAACTTTATTACCAAAAATAATGATACAATTAAAGAAAATATAGGGTGAAAAATGAATAATAAATCCATTATAGATAGATCATTTGAATATAATAAAAATAAAATATTAATAATATATTTTTTGAAAATATTCTCTATTCATATTTGTAAAATTCATTGTTAAGAGTGTATTTTCAAAAATTATACTTCATTTTTCAAAAAATAAGTTAAAATAAATCCTTTTTTGTAAATAGATTTGGATGAAAATATCATTTTACCTGAAAATATAGATATTGCATCATTAAAAATGGAATCTCTTCGAAAAACCAAGATCAATAATAAATTGTATAACTCAAAGGAAGGAGTGCGAGTTACCAAGTCCCTTACCATTACCCATTATTTACATGGAAGTGCTTAAAAATCATATATCATAAGTATAAATATATTAATTATATATTTTATAACCTTATTCATATACATTTCACTTATAATCTTCATTAATAATTATAACTCCCTGACTCTAGTTACCAAGAGTCAGTGAATTATTACAAAACATTGGCATATATAAGGAATAATGTCCTGAAAGACCGATCAGTTTAGTAGCCTTGGAAGTACTAGATACATACGTAAGTTTTAAATTACATTATGAATTGAAAAAAAACATCATGTCTCCATAGAAGACACTCATACCCAATATCCTATCCCTATCGGTCTGTCATAATACACTTCTTCACATCCTGGAAAAAAAACATAAGAAAGCGGAGAGCTCAGATACTTAGTATGGAAAACAATATATAAGAAACATTCATAAATAAGCATAAACATTTAAGGAAATTTATAAGACTAAAACAAAATTCTTTTAAACATGAACTTCAGCATAATATGGAAAAGATAAATCAAATAATTCCATTTACTTATTTACATGGATATTCTACTATTCGAATAATCACATGTAATATCATTAGCTAATTTCATAATGATGGAACATATAATGTCGAACAACATAACCACATAGCCAAATCCTCATGCCAATACTACAAATAATATTTTGTTAGGGCCTTGTCCCAAGACACTAGTTTTTCTCATGAGGCCTACCGATGCATTCCTTATATAAAAAAGTTGAAACATAATACAAACATTAATATTAAAACTAGCATACGAAATGTCAAAACTTTAAGCATAAACCATGAATGGTATAAAAATAGCACATACATAGTCCAACATAACACAAAAACTTCAATAAAATATGAAAGATTTTATCATAATAAATCTACTTCAAACAATTGTAAAATCCATTAAAGGATGTTGACGTTGATGAAATCAATCCAAAAACTATTTGAGTGAAACATTTAATTCAACATTGAAATTATTCAAAATTAAAGAAAACATTTATTTTGAAAATATTGTTATAATCTTATAAGGTAATATTTTAAGGTGTTATAATGGTGGATAATTGTTTCACCCTCCATATAAGTTAAAAACAGTCTTTCCTTAATTTTCCTAAAAGGTCATAAAGTACCATGTTTGGAAAGCGATGGAAAGATTCCTTTCAGAAAATTTTATAAATATTCAAACAAAGGTATAAATGAAGTTAACCCAAAGTATAGAAAATAGTAAAAAAAAATTTAAATACATTTCTAAGAAACACATATGTGGATGATAAAGTGGTCTCAGTAGATACTCACGTACAAACAACCCCGAATAATAAAGAGATTGTAAAATTAACCCTTACCTTGTATTCTTCCTTAGACAAGGGTAATTTAACCTCATTTATAATGGTAAAATAATTTTTATTATACTATACATTAATACACATACAAAAATATGATATCATATATGATCTTCTAATATTTATTTGTTAATAATATTTCAGTAGTATCATTGTTTCAAGTGTTAACTGATTCCTTTTCCTTTATATGTTTTGTTACATAAATATTGTTTTTTATGGATAGAATGTATTAAATTCATGTCCAAAATTATATTAAGTTCTTTAAACATTATTTTTAATCATCAAATGAAAATTATTCTTGAATGGTTACGATGGAGAATGAAATTTCATTGCGTGATGGAGACGGTAGGTTATACGTACGCACAAGCAACAATATCATCTATTTATGGTGAAATAGTATGCAGTAGAATGTTATATTATCTATAAATAATTATTACCATGTTATATTTATTATTTACATCAATTATACCCATTATTATAACCATCCAAATAATAACACGTTGAATAACAAACTACACCACGATGTGGAGATGGTAAGTCGTGCGTACACACGTATGGTGACTTTTCCATTCATAAGATGGATAGAATAATGAATATGGTTGTACCATATTTATAATAAAATCATAGTATGTAGAAGGTACTAGAGTTATTATTTTGGTATGGAAACAACAAATAAAGAGGAGGTGGAAGAAGAAAAGAACTTGAAAGAGGCGATGAAATAATTACCTCTTCATTGAGTTCTTCCTTTTGATTAGAAGAAAGGGATCCTTAGGATGGATTTATGATCAAATTAACGCCTCTAGGTTGAATTTAGGGTAGTTCAGAGGATATTATAGCAGGGGTTTGATGATAAAAATGACTTTGGATGTCTGAAAGTAAGACGAGGGGGAGTACCCTTTTATAAGAGGGGTGAGAGTCACTTTAGGAAAAGCTTGAAATATTATTTTATTATAAAATAATTTTCGGTTTATAATGGATCCAAATGAATTTATTTTGATTCTAAGATGATTATGGGTCAAAAACATCTCAAACAATAGGTTATAGACAAGTTCAGGTCCCCATATTAACCTTATCTTTTAGTTTTAACTCGTAGTTAAATAGTTTAACTTTTACCATGTCTTCTTGTATTATTGTAATAAATGGTTAATAAACATACTATAAAAATCCAAGAGAACCCCAAGTGGTTAATTATTGACATATCTAACCTTTTCTAGGTCCTTCAGATGAACCTTATATTTTTAATAATATTATATCATTTAATATTTTTTTATTTGTTTTAAAAACTCATTTATTCCAAATTAGACACGATTAAGTATTTTGTTTTTGTGAAAGTCATAACAACATTATCAATTCAAAAAAATATTTAACAATCATAAAATGGAATATTAACCTATAAAATTCATGGAATTCATTAAAAGTTCAAATTTAAATTTATTTTAAAATTTATAATATCAATTATGTTAACCTTTCATTAATATGGTAATTACTGCATCATCATTGTGTCATAAATAAATTTAATTATTTAATGTCTAAAAATTATAAATAAAATTTCATGATGTATGAAATATTTTTATCTTTATAATTAATATTTATAGTATAATTTATCTTATGTATAACCCTATATTAAAAATGTTTTATTTATTAAATTTTGAATTTAACTCTTTTAACTCTTCTTTAATTAAAATAATAATAAATGTCCTAATCTAATACAAGTCAATAAAAAATGATCAAATTTTATTCTGAAGGTTGGTTTAGGTCAAAATACACTTATCCAATAGAATTAGGACATGTTTTAGGGTAATTACATTATCATTTGTACCATTAATTACACTATTTTATTTTAACCGTGGTAAATAAAATTCAAAAGTTACTATTCACCAAAAAAAATATTTTTATCCTATTAAACCACATTTAACTTAATGATGTCAATCGTGTCTCTCAGATTTTTGAAATTCAATTCACAAAAGTGGTAAAATTACTTTTTATGCAAATTTGAAAATCTCCATAAAAGATGGGTAAAATACGTTAAAAAGTTCAATAAAATTTTATATATCTAATCATATTATGAAATGACTACAACAAATTACATTGGACTAATATAGGTGTTATGTATCTTTTGAGTCAATAAGGTTTTCCTTATGAATTTTCCATTCCTTCTGGTTTTGAAAATCACAAACACCTTATACACAAGCAAATCGATATTTTACTTCCATAAGGAAAATTTTCTTCTTTAAGGAAATTTACCCTAATCTAGATTTTCTTATACATATCAATATTTTTCTTAAGTATAAAAACTGGATTCATACCCAAAACCCCGGAATCATATAATGTCAAAAAGTGGAGTATTTTGTTTTTAGGATCTGAATTCTGAATAAGAACTATAATGAAGTTACACTCCGAATTATGGATAAGAACTTTCATGAGTTTGACTCTGAACTTTCATGAGTTCAACACCGAACTCTTATGAAGTTCGACTCTGAACTTTCATGATTTCGACTCCGAACTCTTATGAAGTTCAAATCTGAACTTTCATGAGTTTGACTTCGAACTCTTATAATGTTTAAATCCGAACTTTCATGATTTAGACTCTGAACTCTTATGAAGTTCGACTCCGAACTCTCCAGAGTTCGGCTCTAAACTCTTATGAAGTTCGACTCCTAACTCTTACTATTTTGAATTCGAACTCTATAAGTTCAGATTCTGAACTCTGGTGAAACCAGACTCCAAAATTCCTTAGAAATTCAGACTCTGTACTTCTACAGACTTCAGGTTCTGAATTCCTATAAAACAAAATTCGAACATCTTTTTATTATAGACTCCGAATTTCATTTTTGGTTAGACTCCGAAATTTTATTTACTCACATTCTGAATTTTGGTTTTACTTATTATTACACTTGTTTCTTTGTAAAACGATGTCGTGCTTTTAGATACACATTTTTTGTAATAAAACTATGTCGTCTATTTTGTTTCTAATTAACCGTTGGTTTAGTGACACGTGTACTGGTCCCTCCGATATTCAAGGAAAATATGACCATTGGAGGAGGGAGCCGACCGTTGGAAATTTTCCTATAAATAGGAGCTCATTTGAAAGATCTCAACAAGAAGTTGATCACTCTAGAGACCACATGCTATTAAGGTGATTTCTATAGAGAGAAGCTTTTCATGCTTTCTGCGTACTGAACCGCTCATTCAGATTGCTTCGTGTGACTCCGAATGTTGGTGATTACATTCATGGGCTTTTGGGGATAGGAAGACAGAGGTGTCGACTACCTTGAAGTTTGAGGGCTTCCTTGCTGAGGAAGAGAGAGGTTCTAACTACCTGGATGTTGAGGGCTTGTAGGGATAGCAAGACTGAGACTCTGATCTTTATATCGAGGGCTTACCCTGGTGTGGGTAAGATAGAATTTCTTGAAAGTATAAATGAAGGGATCGGTATCCAAGTTTGTTGGATACCCTTCTCTTTGGGTTAAAAGACTTATACCTTGTTACTTGTAGTTTTTACTACTTGTTTTTTCCGCTGCAATTTTATTTTGTAAGGAAAGTATAATACTCTTATATTTCCTTACACTTGTACTCTGATTAGTTTAGATTCTATACGATTTAAGGTAGAATCTCATATTTTGAACTTTGGTTCCACTTCTAAAATTGGTGATTAGAGGTGTTGTGAATTTTCTTAATTTAAATTTGTTAAACTTAGATTTTTCCTTGTCTATGGAAATTTTTTTACAGTGTACAATTCACCCCCCCCCCCCCTCTTGTATATTGAGCATTTACATCATTATTTTGATCCTACAATTGGTATCAGAGGAGGTCTCTGAAATAATTATACTCATATATAAGTTTTTCATGATCACTTTTACATTAATCTTCATCCTTGCTTAGAAAAACTTTGTCATTCCAAATTGTCATTCCAAATTGTTCATTCTGAATTTGTCCATTCCGAACTTTGTGTTTACTAACAATTCCTACTAACAAGTTTGGTTTCCAATGAATTTCTTAGAGATGGCAGGAATCAACATTGGATCTATTGACAATCTAAACCCTAAAAGACTACCCATTTTTTATGGGAATGATTACGAGTACTGGAGAGATAAAATGAATACTTGTTTTATCAATACTGGAGTGGATAACTTTGTTATGCTTACTGGTGATTATAAAATTCCTGATAAGGAAGTAAGAACTTCCACTAACCAGGAAAAGCAAGAATTTCAACTCAATTATAATGTACGCAATACTTTACTATGTTTAATGACTAGAAATATATATAGCCAAATTTCTTCTTGTGGAGCAGCTAATTGTATCTGGAAGAAGTTAGAGGTTACACACATTAGAACTTCTAAAGTGATTGAAACTAGGAGAGCTATACTTAGAGCTGAATACCATGGCTTCAACTTTCCTTATGGTGAACCAATTTGTAAAGTTAAACAGATATTTATGACTATAGTGAATAGTATTTAGTCTATGGGAGAGAAAGGGTTAGATGATGAAGCTCTTGTGGATAATATAATTGATATTATACCTAATGAGTGGGAATTAAAAAGAAAAGTTATTTATGAGAACAGGAAGGTTACTCAAATTTCGTTAGATGAACCATTTGTAACTCTTCTCCAACATGAAACAAGAATGAAAAGAGATGCTGACAACATCAAAAAGAAGAATGGAAATGGTACTGATTCTTTTACAACAACATCAAATCATTTGAAAGCTAAGACTCCTGAGAGAGTAACCAGATCCAAGTCTAAGAAAGTTATTATCCAATCCGAATCTAATGAGAGTGAAGTCTCAGAAAATGAGTTAGAAAATATTTCTCGAAGAATGAACAAGATAGCTGGTCAGAGAAATTTCCAATCCAAGTATAAGAAAAAGGAAAGGAAAGATAGGAAAGATAGATAAGTAACTTGTTATGAATGCAAGAGAGCTGGACATATTAGACCGGATTTCCCTTTTCTCAAAAAGAATGAAAGAAAAGAAAGGCATTCTGAAAGGAATAGAAAGACGTATTATAAAGCCAAATCTAAGAAAGTTATGAAAGCTAATGACACCTGGAGTGCCAGTGGCAGTGACTCTTCAGATGAATCGTCTGATTATGAATATTCAGGACAGAAGAATCTTGGTCTTATAGCCAGATTACATATTAACAATCATTTCTTCATGGATAAGGTACACAATGCTGAATCATTGACCAATGTTTCTTTAAATTCTAATGATAGAAAATATTTTAACTCTTCAGATGAATAATCCTCTTCTGATGAAGAAAATACTTCACCTACCTATGAATAAGTTTCTAGGTTTGCTGAACTTCTTGAGATTGAGAATTCCAAACTCAATAAAAAACATGATAAGGAAAACTCTAGGAATACTATTCTTACAAAAGAAATATCAGATCTTTCTAAATATCTTGATAGGAAAAATCTAATTTTGAAAGTATTTCAAAAATTCTTGAGGAAGTTAGTTCTAAGAAGAACAAACATTCTAAAGAGTTAAAAAAAGTAATTTCTAAGAAATGTGTTTTCAAGCCTATCTCTAGTTCTAAATATAATGATTTTGAAGATAAAAACATGATTATAAAACTCAAGTCCAAAATTTTGTCCTTAAATAATTGTTTATCAAACATTACCCATGGTAAAGAAAATTTTGATAAAATGTATTCACAAATACGACCTTTAAGAAACAAATTCGGATTTGGTTACACCCATGCAAAACCAACTTTTAGTAACAACTACTTTGTTCCACAAAGTGCCCCATTTTGTACCAAGTGTCCATGTGGTGGTCAATAGGAAAATAATTTCTCTTTAAAAAAATCCAATCTCTAGGTTTTCATAAGGCTTATTTTTCTAAGAATATGTGGGTGCCAAAAAAAAATTTTATCTGGAAATCTTGGATCCAGACAAGTTTGGATTCCGAAAGTCTAACTCTTTTCTTATTTTCAGGAAGATAAAGGAAATACCAACGACAATACATGGTACATGGATAGTGGATGTTCCTGGCACAATACTGGTAACAAAATCTATTTTGAAAATATTATCAAGATGAAAAGAGGAAAGGTAACTTTCGGAGATAATGCTTAGGGAGAAATTGTTGGTATAGGTAATATTGTTCTTCTTGGTAAAACTTTGATTTCAAATGTTTTATTTGTTAAGGGTCTTAAGCACAACCTCATTATCATAAGTCAATTATGTGATGAATGATACCTTGTGAATTTTAGGAATGATAAATGCTTAGTTCACAATTCCAAGGAAGAATTTATTCTCTCAGCCAATAGGCAAGAGAATGTTTACACTTTAAACTTAAAGACCTTAGGATCCAAGAACTACCTTGCCTTAGTGCAATGGAATATCATTCTTGCTTGTGGCATAGAATATTTGGTCACTGTAACCTTAGGAACTTATGTAATCTATCTAAGAATAAATTAGTTAAGGATCTATCAGATCTTAGATTTGATTCTTCTAAAGTTTGTGATCCTTGTCAATATGGAAAGAAATATAAATATAGTTTTAAATCAATCGGTGAAGTCTCAACAACTAATACATTACAGTTAGTGCACATGGATCTTTTTGGTCCAACACAAACTGGAAGCATTGGAGGAAAATACTATGTGTTTGTTTTAGTTGATGATTACACTAGATTTACATAGGTCAATTTTCTAGCAAAAAAGTATGAAGCTTTTTCTTATTTCAAAAGTTTTAGATCCCAAGATAAAAATGAGAAAAATAATCCAATGAAAAATATTCATAGTGATCATGGAGGAGAATTTCAAAATTTTTATTTTGAAACCTTTTGTAGAAGAAAAGGTATTACTCACAGCTTTACAGCACCTAGAACTCCTCAACAAAATAGTGTAGTTGAAAGAAGAAATATAATTCTTCAAGAAATAACTAGAACCATTTTGAGTGAATATTCTATAGCTAGAAATTTCTAGGATGAAGCTGTAAGTACTACTTGTTATACTATAAATCGAGTTTTGATTAGACCTTTTCTTAATAAAACTCCTTATGAGTAATGGAATGGTAGAAAACCTGGACTTTCCTACTTCAAGGTTTTTGGATGCAAGGTATTAATCTTGAATACTAAAGACCATCTACACAAATTTGCACCAAAATCTGATGAATAAATTTTATTAGGATACTCCACAACTTCTAAGGCTTATAAAGTTTTCAATAAAAACACTTGTACTGTTGAGGAAACAGTGCATGTAAAATTTGATGAATCTGATCCTTTTGTTTTTAAACCATTCCAACCAATATCCTCAGATGTGTTTTCAAAAACTGATTATCAACCTTTAATAGAAGATCCTTCTGATAAGGAAAATGATCAAGAAGATATTTCTGAAACATTTACCCCAGAAGACTTTGTACCCTATGTTGATGAATAGGTTTTACAAAACCCAAATCAGGTGTTTCTTAAGAATCATCCCAGTGATAGTATCATTAGTGATGTAAATAAACCTGTAAGGACTAGAAGTTCCTTGAGAAATGAAGTAGACAATCTAGAATTCCTTTCCCAATTAGAACAAAAAAGAACTAATAAAGCTTTAGGTGATGATGATTGGATCAAAGCCATGTAAGATGAACTAAATTAATTTGAAAGGAATAAAGTCTGGACCTTAGTTGAAAGACCTAAGGAAACTTCTGTTATTGGAGTAAAATGGGTCTTCATAAACAAATGTGATGAAAATGGAGTCATTGTAAAAAATAAAGCTAGACTATTTGCTAAAGGCTATAATCAGTAAGAGGGAATAGACTATAAAGAAACCTATGCTCTAGTAGCTAGACTTGAATCTATTCGTATCTTACTTTCCTTTGTAGCATTCTTTAATTTTAAACATTTTCAAATGGATGTGAAATGTGCTTTCCTTAATGGTTATGTTCAAGAGGAAGTTTTTGTTGAACAACCTCCCGGATTTGAAGACACAAAACATCCTGATCATGTTTTTAGACTTACAAAATCTTTGTATGGCCTTAAACAAGCCCCACGAGCTTGGTATGATAGACTTACAGGATTGTTTATTCAAAATAACTATGTTAAGGGAAATGCATATCCAACCCTTTTTTTAAAGAAAGATAAGAAAAATGTTTTGACTGTTCAAATATATGTTGATGACATCATATTTGGTTCAACTCAGCAATCTTTAACTGATTCTTTTGCAAGTCTAATGAAATCTGAGTTTGAAATGAGTATGATGGGTGAGTTAACTTTTTTCCTTGGTTTTTAAATTTCTAAAAAACCAGAAGGAACCTATATATCTCAACATAAGTATATTAAAGATCTTATTAAAATGTATGGATATGAAAAAACTAAGAGTATAAGTACTCCCATCAGTACCTTAAACTATTTAGATCTTGATGAAGCTGGGAAACCAGTAGATCAAACATCTTTTATAGGTATGATAGGAAGCCTACTATACCTGACAGCTAGTCGACTAGACTTGATGTTTTCAGTATGCTTATGTGTGAGATATCAATCCAATACTAAGGAATCTCATTTAAAGGTGGTAAAAAGAATTTTTCTCTACTTAAAGGGAACCATGGATCAAGGATTATTTTATACTTCTGGAAATGATTTTGTTTTAAAAGGATTTTCGGATGCTGACTTTGGTGGATGTAGAATGGATAGAAAGAGTACATCCGGAACTTGTCATTTCTTAGGAGATTCATTAGTTTCTTGGTCCTACAAGAAGTAACATTCTATAGCACTTCCCACTACTGAAGCTGAATATGTAGCAGCTGGAAGTTGTTGTGCTCAAGTGTTATGGATGCAACACACACACACGGACCATGGCTTGAGTTTTACTAAGACTCAAATTTTTTGTGATAACACAAGTTCCATTGCCCTCAGTAAGAACCCTGCACATCACTCTCAAGAAAAACACATAGATATTAGACATCACTTTCTTAGGGATTACACACTTAAAGGATATATCATTCCTCAGTTTATCGTAATGCAAGATCAACTTGCTGATAATTTCACAAAATCTTTACCCTCCGATAGATTTTAATACATTAAATAGAAGTTAGGAATGATAACCGTAAGGTAATACTTCTTCATTAACTTTCTGTTGAACAAATATCCTTACAGTAATAAACTTCTTTTCATAGAGGGAGTACATTTGTGTGCTAGTTTAACCAAATTTTTTTGTTGATAGTTTTTTTCTTCTTTTGTAACTAAATTTTTTCGTAACAAGTTTTAGGAAATTTTTGGGATAGAAATTCTTGGAATGAAAACTTTCAGAATGGAGATTTTCGTACTGAAAAGTATCGTAATGAAAATTTCTGGAACCGAAATTTTTTTAAAGAGAATTTTTGGAACTAAAATTTTCGTAAGGAGAATTTTCGGAACCGAAATTTTCGTAATTAGAATTTTTAGAACTGAAACTTTTGTAATGAGATTTTCATACTGGAACTTTCGTAATGAGATTTTCATACTGGAACTTTCGTAATGAGATTTTTTTTGTAATGAGTTTTTTTTGTTTTAAATTCATTTCTTCAAGAAGAATATTTCCAATTACAAACAATCTTTCTAGCCAATCCGAAAGGTATGATTTCCTTACTTAAGTTTTCGTAATCATATTTTTTTTGCTGGTATTTTCCTATTTTTTGAAAAATAATACGAATTCTAGTTTTCCTTAAATCTGAATGTTTTTCTTATATCCTCAAATGATCAGATTCATTTTTTCCTTGCGGTAATGTTCTCGACTGTCAGATCAGATTGAAATGTTTTTCAAACGTTAGATGGCTTTTGGAAGACCAACGGTCACATATATATATTATATAAAGGGGACCCCAAGACTCGTCCCACATCGGTTTTTCAAAGCTTTTGCATCTCAAAGCCATGCTGCTCTTCTTAAGATCGGTTCTGATCTTTGCAAAGCCATTCTGAATCCTTCAGAACTCTTCACTCTGAATGTCTGTTGAAGCTACATCTCAAGATATGTCAACTTCAAAACCAATATCTAAGTGGATAGTCTTCCGGGAAAGGTTAGTGCATCCGGATTTCTTCAAGATAGATTATCTTATAACCAAAAATATCAGATTGAATGGATGGGAAGATGTATGCTTGTATAAGTCAGAGAAACAGGATCTGGTTTACACCGATTTGCTGATCGAGTTCTATGAGTCTGTTTCCTTCCAGGTGGAAGATGGCAGATTCGGGTTTTCATTTAAGTCTTATGGGAAGACTTACAAGTTATCTTACACCAAGGTCGCGAGCTTGGTTAGTTTAGCCTATGAAGGGGAAGTTGAGTTTTTCACTCATAAGCTTCCAGATGAGTAATGATGTTTCAACAAGGTGAAGGCTTTGAAATGTCTTGGGCTTAAGGATGCTGCAACTGCTAAGATTTCTCATCTCACTCCGAACAATAAGATTCTACATCTATGGGTACAAGGTTTTATCGTACCAAGAAGAGGCGACAAGTATAATTTGAAGAAAAGTGATAACTATGTCTTATATTTCTTGGTAAATCTATGAAAGATAAATTTGATGAGGCATGTCTTGATTACGATCAAAAATATAAAATAAGGGAACATGAGAGCTCAAATAATTATGTACCCTGCCTTACTATCTAAGCTGATAGTTCAGTGCTTATAATCCTTAAAGGTTGCATGAAAATAAAAATTCTGGAATGGTAAGCTTATGGTGGTTAGTGATGATACCTTTAAGAGGATGAAGATGGGTTTTTCCAGTGAATCTGGAGAATTTTACCCTCTATCTATGGAAGAAGTTGAGGCAGCTCAAAAAGATGCACAGACTCTGGAACCATCCAAAAAGGTAAGGAAGAAGAGAAATATTAAGGAATTGGTTGCTGATAAAGAAAATCCCAAGTCTAAGGAAACTCAGTCTGCTCCACCCAAACCGAAGAAGCAAAAAATATATACAGACGACTTGGCAACCAAGTGGAGGGAAGACAAGGAAAATAGTAAATAAGGGGATCCACAGTTTGTATTGGACCATGTAGAGTCTAAGGCCCTAAAATAGAGATCTACAGATGAGTTAGAAAAGAAGGAAAAAGAAAATAAGATGAAAAAGAAGTTATCTGAAGCTGAACTAGTGTAATAACTTTTGAGAGAAACTGAGATAGCTTCTAAAATGCTTCATGTTCTGGAAACATTCGGTACTGAACCATTACCAGAGACTCCCTCCAAGAATTTCTTTTCTCGTGAAAAATATAAGGGTAAAAAGATGGTTTTTGAAGAAGAAATAGCAGCTGGAGAATAAGTAGAGGAAAAAGATGAAGAAGAAGAAGAAGAAGAGGGAAGTGAGGATTTGGATGCCTTGACTAAGAAAGTTGAATATTATAAAGAGAAGGCAGAATCTGCAAAAATAGACACTCCGGGAAAGGGAGAAGAAGTTGAGAAAGATGAGGTTGAGGAAGAACAGCAAGAAAATGTTTTTTTATGAAGAAAGATCCTATGAGAATGATTTTCAAGATGAGGTACAAGAAATGGAGAAAAATGATGAAGACCATATTATTCAAGTTTCTGAATCCGAGGAAGTATCTCCTGATAAGGAACCAATTCCAAAGAATGATAAAGGAAAGAAAGTTCTATTTGAGACACCAATAAAAGATATTATAAGAAAGAAAGTATTTGGTGATACCTCTAAAAGGATGTTGGTGCAGGATGAAGAAGAACAATCTTCAAGAAACGTTTCTGATTCGGATTCATCAGCAGAAAGTCATGATTTTATTGTTGAGTCTTTGAAAAGGTTTGTGGACGTCATTCCAATATTTCCCACCATTGACACTAGATGTCAAATGCTTTAGCTAATCTAAAACCAAAAATCAGAGTCACTATCCATGCTAATGGATAAGTGTGTAAAGATCAAAGATGAACAAAAAAGTTTCTTTATTGATTATGATGTGCATAGAAATTCCTACAGCAAGGTAACAAAGTGGTCTGAGAGAGTTGATGAAGACTTAGTGCAGTTTAAAAATTTTCAGGCTGAAGTTCAAAATGCTTTTGACATGGAGCAGAAAACGTTTAACGATCTTCATGAAAATCTGACCCAAGAGAAAAATTCTCGTAATCAACAGGTCAGGGAAATGAATGGGAAGCTTAACTCAGTTTCTCAGAATTGGAAAAGTGAAAGTGATTTCTGGATTGAGTTTAAGGAAAATATGGAAAAGCAAGATGATTTAAAAAATATGCAGAAAGAATCTATGGAGGTTTAGGCCAAAGCTTTGAAAGTGAAAGAGGAAAGGATCTCAGCTTTGGAGAAGCAAGCCGAGGAAGACCAAAGGGATTTGAAGAAAATCAAAACCTTATTAAAGAAGCTGATCCCGAAGGAAAAGGAAGAAAAATAAACCCACTCCGATATTTTTTTGTATTTGTCATTCCTTGTAAAATTTTTGACAACTCTAATGAAATGTTGTTTGGTTAGTTGAATATTGTAGTGTTATTACTAATCTTTTAGGTACCATATTTTCCATTCCCATACATTCTTTTTGAAAATCACAAAGGGGGAGAAGGAAAAAGAACTACTTAAAAAGTGATAAATACTTAAAATGAAGAAGGAAAAATTTCTAAGTGAAATATCCTTAAAGTAATGGGGAGTTTTGAATAACAATGTTTTTCATTTCCATAATAACAAAAAATCCACTCCGGAAATTCAGAATACAATCCTTAGAGTTTCAATGCCTAAGGGGGAGTTAGTTGTATTCACTTTCACCCATGAACAAAGAGAGATAAGTTTTAATTTCAAAGTCTGATGAAATTTTTTCAAAGTCCTTATATTATTTTTGTAAGGATGTTTGTGCTTTCCAAAAATGGGGAGATTTTTGAGTCAATAAGGTTTTCCTTGTGACTTTTCCATTCCTTCTTGTTTTGAAAATCACAAACACCTTATACATAAGCAAATCGATATTTTACATCCACAAGGAAAATTTTCTTCTTTAATGAAATTTACCCTAATCTAGATTTTCTTATACATATCAATATTTTTCCTAAGTATAAAAACCAGATTCATACAAAAAACCCCGAAATCATATAATGTAAAAAAGTGGAGTATTATGTTTTTAGGATCTGAATTCCGAATAAAAATTGTAATTAAGTTCCACTTCGAATTTTGGTTACAAACTTTCATGAGTTAGACTCCGAACTTTCATGAGTGTGACTCCGAACTTTCATGAGTTCGACTCCAAACTCTCATGAAGTTAGACTCCTAACTTTCATGAGTACGACTCCTAACTCTTATGAAGTTCGACTCCGAACATTCATGAGTTCAACTTCGAACTCTTATGAATTTCGACTCTGAACTTTCATGAAGTTCGACTCTGAAATCTTATGAAGATCAACTCTGAACATTCAAGAGTTCGACTTTTAACTCTTATGAATTTTGACTCCGAACTCTTACTAGTTCGACTTTGAACTTTGTAAGTTTATATTCTAAACTCTGGTGAAACCAGACTCCGAATTTCCTTAGAAATTCAGACTCCGGACTTCTACAGACTTCAAGTTCCAAATTTCTATAAAACAAAATCCAAACATCTTTTTATTATAGACTCTAAATTTAATTTTTGGTTAGACTCTGAACTTTTATTTACTTCCATTCCTAATTTTTGTTTTACTTATTCTTACACTTGTTTTATTGTAAAATGATGTCGTCCTTTCAGTTACACATGTTTTGTTATAAAACGATGTCGTCCATTCCGTTTCTAATTAACCGTTTGTTTAGTGACACGTGTAAAGGTCCCTCCGACATTCCAGGAAAATATGACCATTGGAGGAGGGAGCCGATCATTGGAAATTTTCCTATAAATAGGAGCTCATTTGAAAGACCTCAACAAGAAGTTGATCACTATAGAGACCACACATTGTTAAGGTGATTTCTAGAGAGAGAAGCTTTTCATGCTTTGTGGGTACTGAACCACTCATTCAGATTTCTTTGTGTGACTCCAAATGTTGGTGATTACATTCGAGGGCTTCCGAGGATAGGAATACATAGGTGCCGACTACATTGAAGTTCGAGGGCTTCCTTGCTGAGGAAGACAGAGGTTCCAACTACCTTGAAGTTGAGGGCTTGCGGGGATAGAAAGACAGAGACTCTGATCTTCGTATCGAGGGCTTACCCTGTTATGGGTAAGACAGACTTTCTTGAAATTCTAAATCAAGGGACCTTTATCCAAGGTTGTTGGATACCCTTCTCATTGGGTTAAAAGACTTATACCTTGTTACTTTTAGTTTTTACTACTTGTGTTTTCCACTACAATTTTATTTTGTAAAGAAAGTATAATTCTCTTATATTTCCTTACACTTGTACTCTGATTAGTTTAGATTCTATACACTTTAAGTTATAATATCATATTTTAAACATTGGTTCCACTTCTATAATTGGTGATTATAGGTGTTGTGAATTTTCTAAGTTTAACTTTGTTAAACTTTTATTTTTCCTTGTCTAAGGAAAGTTTTTTTTAATTGTACAGTTCACCCCCCCCCCCCCCCCCCCACTTGTATATTGAGCATCTACATCATTATTTTGATCCTACAGTATCTATTTTTACATTAAAATAAATTTAAATAAAAATAATAAATATTTAAATAAAAGTCAGTTTTAAACCATAATGTTGTGTTCTCACTATTCATCAAAAATTGAAAGTTTTCAGAAAAATAAAAAAATCACCCTAAGATAATTTTGATATTCCAAATCCAAAAATGAAGTCCATTTTGAAAAATAAAATTTATAAAATTTCCTAAAGTGAGTATTAATATTCCTCACTTCTTTTAAAATTATTAGTTTGATTTTTCATGGTGTGCTAGAACTAAAAGTTGTTTACAACGCAAGCTATTGTATTATTCAAAGTGAAACATATCATGGAATATTAGAGTGTAACATTATCCCCTCTTTAAAATAATTTCAACCTCAAAATTTCTAGAATATTACTGCATAAAAAAATTTGGGTTGTTCTTTATCATAAGTTCTATAGGTACCCACGTTGCCTCTTACATTTTATGTTTTCTCCAAAGAACTTTTACTAGACGAGTTGTCCGGTTTCTCAACACTTGTTCTCTGGTATGAAGACTTTTGATAGACACTTCACAATAAGATATATTAGGTTATAGTTCTACTTATTTATAGGCGAGTACATGCATTGGGTTAGGTATGAATTTTCTCAACGGTGATATGTGGAACACATCATGAACTTTGGAGAGACTCGGCGGTATTTCCAAATAGTAAGCTACAACACTAATTCGTTCTAGAATCTCAAAAGGCCTGATGTACCTAGGACTCGATTAACCCTTCTTACTAAATTGTATAACACACTTCTATAGAGATACCTTCATGATAACATGATCTCCTACTTGAAATTCTATATCCTTCCTTTGATTATCGACATATCTCTTTTGCCTACTTTGATCTGCTTTGATGTGGGTTTGGATAATATTCACTTTATCCATTATTTCCCCAAAAAGTTCTAGGAATTCAAGTTTTCTTTCACAAATATCATCCCAACAAGTTGGAGTGAAACATCTCTTTCCATATAACGCTTCATATGGTGCCATATTAATAATTGAATGGAAGATACTGTTATAGGGAAATTCTAACATAGGTAAATACTGATCCCACATACCTTGAAAGTCAAGTGAACAAGATCTCAACATGCCTTATAAGGTTTGAATAGTTTGTTCTGATTGTCCATCAGTTTGAGGGTGGTAGGTAGTGCTCAAACAAAGTTCAATATCTAGGTCTTTATGAATATTTTTCCAGAATATAGATGTAAAACGGGGATCACGATTAGAAACAATTGATAGGGGTACACCATGAAGTCTTACAACTTCATAAATATATATCCTTTCTAGACGTTCAAGTGGTAAATTTTCTCATATATCAAGAAAATGTGCTACCTTGGTAAGATGATCAACAATGACCCATATTGCATCATTCCTTCTAGGGGTCTTTAGTAGCCCCATGAAAAAGTCCATCGTAATATCATCCCATTTCCACTCAAGTTTGGGAAGAGGATGAATGACTGTTCAATGATGTTTCTTTCCATCATTAATCTATTGAAAAACCATACATCTTGGCACATAATCAGAAATTTCTCTCTTCATGTTGTCCCACCAAAAATGATCCTTCAAATCTCAATACATCTTAGTGCTACCAGGCTGCATAGATAAATTGGAGCGATGATCATCATCCAACAATTCACTTTTTAGACCTGGTATATTGGGAACACAAAGCCGTTTCCCAAATATCAAAATTCCATCTTCATATATGAATTCGATCAATCTCACATCATTCACACCTTTAATTTTTTTTTAAACTCCTCATCATCAATCTGAGAACTTTTACCCTTTCTAGTAAAGATGGTTTCGAAACCATTTGAAAATGTATTGATGTTTTACCTTCCATGATTATTCCCATATCCATCTTTACTAGATCCATGATCATAGGATCCCTTTAAAATCTCATCTTGTTCAAAACTATATGATTCTTTATTACCAAAGCATCTTCCACCTTATTTTCCTTCCCCGAGTGGTAGTGTATAGTGAAAGCATAATCCTTGAGTAGTTCAAGGCATCACCTTTTCCTCGTGTTGAGTTCTTTCTGTGAGAAAATATACTTCAAACTCATGTGATCGGTATATATCTCACATTTTTCACCATAGAGAAAGTGTCTCCATATCTTCGAAGAAAATATTACAGATTCTAATTCAAGATCAGGAGTAGGATAGTTTTTTTCATGAATTTTTTTTACTGTGATGCATATGTAAAAACTCTATCATTATGCATAAGGACATAACCAATTCCTTTCTTTAAAGCATCACTATAAATAACAAACCCATCATTCCCCAATGGTATAGTCAAGGTAAGATAATTTACTAATCTTTTCTTTAGTTCTTCAAAACATTCTTCACACTCTATTGTCCAAAAAAATTGACCCCTTTACGTGTGAGCTTGGTTAATGGGTTAGCCAATCAGGAAAAATTCTAGACGAAAAGACAATAATAACCTGCTAAACCAATAAAACTGTGCACCTCAGTTATACTAGTTTGTGCTGTCCATTCTTGTATTGCTCTTATTTTAGAAGGATCAATTGTGATTCCATCCTTAGAGACAATATGACCCAGAAAAGAAATCTCCTGAATCCAGAATTCACACTTTCTAAACCTCCCAAATATTTCATTTCTTCTCAAGGTTTTCAGAATTGTACACAAGTGATTTTCATGATCTTTGTAGCTTTTGGATTATAATAAGATATCATAAATAAATACAACTAAAAATTCAACAAGATATTCCTTGAAAACTCTATGTATTAGATCAATGAAAATAGAGGGTGCATTAGTCAGTCCAAAAGGCCTTACTGTAAACTCATAATGCCCGTACCTGGTTCAAAATGTTGTCTTTGGAACGTATTCCTTTTTCAAGCACAAATAATGGTTTCCAGATGGAAGTTCAATCTTTCAAAAATATTGACCTATATGAATTTGATCAAATAGATCATCAATGCGAGGTAGGGGTACTTTTTATTTATTGTTATAGCATTGATCTCCCTGTAGTCAATGCACAAACTCATTGATCCATCTTTCTTCTTATCAAAAAGAACAGGGGATCCCCATGGAGAAACAATATATTGAATAAATAGTTTATCACTCAATTGATCTAGTTGTTTCTATAGTTCCACTAATTCCACATTGTCCATTTTTATGGGGTCTTCGATATGGTCCTTGAACCAAGAATTAAGTCAATGTAAAACTCAATTTATAATTATGGAGGATGTCCAAGTAAATCGTCTAGAAACACATCAACATATTCTTGCACAATAGGTACATCCTATAGTTCAACATTCTTCTCTTCAGTTATAGTTATTTCACTCCCTTCATCCCTAATAATTGAATTTAGTTGAGCTAGTGGGGGTGGATCAAGATAATAATCAGATGGCGATGTTCTAATATAAAGATAATGATTTCCTTATCATCATAGAAAAGTGTAACCTCCTTCTTATTATAATAAATTTCTGCATCATAGTCTGAAATCCAATCCATATTGAGGATTATATCAAATTCAGTCCTCAGTATGACAATAATATCAGCATATATAGCACGTTTATATGCCATAATGGTAACGGATTCACAAAACATTGTTGTAATGATACTTACCTTAAGAGTTTTTACTGAAAAAACCTTTGTTAAATCAAATTGAAAATATCTAATTTTCATGGAAAACTAAGAAGATATGAAAGACTACAATGATCCAAAATAAAATAAAGTATTGGCTAAATTTGGGAAAATGATTAATGTACCTACCACAACGTCATTCAGAACTTCAACCTCTGCAATTTTTATCGCATAAGATTTTCCTTTCTCCCTTGGCCTTTTCTGAGGTAAGTTTTCTTGGAACATAGGACATTCATTTTCATAATGCCCCATTTCTCTAAAATTGTAGCATTCAACATTGATAGCCTTTTTCTTTCCATTAAAATCATGAGTTTGGTGGCCTTTTTCACCACACTTGTAACAGACTCCCATTCACATTCGGCAAGTACTAGGGTATTTGTTCCCACATTAACTGTAGTATTGAAATTAAACTTTTCCTTTCTTCCCCTTGTCTCCACTTCTAGAGGGTTCAGCAGATCTCTTCTTCTCTTTCATTTCTTTAAAGTCACAAGACTTAGAGAATTCATTTTTTGTCTTGATATCTCATGAGACTGTATCATCATACAACGAGAAGGATTGTGAGACTAATGCTCGATGGTGAAATTGTTTTAACCCATCAAATAATCAATCAATATTACTCCTTGGGTTACATATATAATCTCTTTCATGACTTTCTAACCATGTAAAGTTATCCTCATACTTTGCGACATTTGCATCCTCCTTTTTCCTTAGACTCAGAAATTTCATTTCCATATCTAATCTATAGTCACAAGGAAAGTATTTTTCTAAGAAAAGATATTTGAACTCCCTCCATTCCATATTTGATTCTTATTCATCCTATTTTGTGTTTTGAATTAATGACCACCATTGATCTGCATCTCCTATTAAGTGATAAAATGCCATGAAAACTTTTCCCCTTTTGCTACTCCCCAAATCATGAAATATTTTCTCTAAGGAAATTATCGATTGCTAAGATAAAAATGGATTTGTAGTCCCATTGAATGTTGGTGGTTTTTCCTCATGAAGCGGTCTAACAATGATCCTCAATGTTGTGGATCAGGGATCTCCATACATGTAAGGTTATTATTCATAAACTGAGTGTGTTGTCCCAGTATGGTTATAAGCTGATCAGCACTAGTTGCATCCCCAGATACACTATAATTATCTTGAGGAGGAGGGAAATCCCTACATGGATTATGTGCATCGATACTATAACGCCCTAACCCCATTTTCTCAGAGTTGGTTCATTATTACATAACATTGGCATGATCACAAGAAAGATCAAGCCTCTAAAGACCGATTAGTTTAGTACCCTTGGAATAACTAGATACATTCATAAAGATTACATTACATCATAAAGTGAAAAATACTACAACAACATCGTGTCTTCATATCCCCTCATATTACCCCTACAGGTCATTCATAAATTACTTCTTCACATCCTGGGAAAAATAAAACATTGAAAGGGATGAGCTCAGATGCTCGGTAAGGATAACAATATAGCGGAAACATTCATAAATAAGCATAAACATTTAAGGCAATGTATAGATAAAACAAAAGCCTTTTAAACTTGAATTTCAGCATAATATGGAAAAGCTAAAATGAAATAAATCCATTTTCTTATTCACATGGATATTCTACTAGTCGAATAATCACATGCAATATCAATAACAACTTGCATAATGATGGAATGCATAATGCCAGACTATCATAACCACGTAGCCAAGGCCTCATGCCAAGACTACAAATAAGATTTTGTCAAGGCCTCATTCCAAGACACTAGTTTGTCTCATGAGACCTATCGATGCATCGAGGAGCTATAGTGGGCTCCACCCGTCACTTATTAAGTACAATGCATTCCTCATATGATTAGGTTTAAACATAACATAAACTTTCGTATTAAAACTAGCATACGAAATGTCAATACTTTCTCCATAAACCATGAATGGTTTAAAAATAACACATCCACAATCAAACATGTTACAAAACCTTCAATACAATATGGAAGTTTTGTATCATAATAAATCAACTTCAAATAAGCTTAAAATCCATCAAAGGATGTTGACATAGATGAAATCAAAACTATTTGAGAAAAATATCTATTTTTTGAAATCATTTAAAAGTCACATAATTATAAAATAAAACATTTACTTTGAAAATATCCTTAAAAGATTTTAAGGGAAGATTCTAATATTTTATAATGGTGGAAAATAGCCGCACCTTCCGTATAAGTTAAAAAAATACATTCTTACCTTATTTCTGTCGAAAAGGTTAAAAAGGACCTTGTTTGGAAAACAACAGAAAGATTCCTTTGTAAACCTCTTATAAAAAGTAAAAAAATGGTATAAATGACTTTAACCCATATTCTGTAAAATAGAAAGAATGTTTTGAAATACATTTTTAAGAAACATGGATGTGGATGATAAAGAGGTCCCAGAAGATAATTTTGTATAAACAACCTCGGATAATGAAGAGATTGTGAAATAACCTTTACCTTGTACTTTTCCTTAGTCAATGGTATGTTAACCTACTGTATAATAGGTAAAACATTGTTATGAAATTATACAATAACCATATACATAATTATGATATCATATATGATCTTCTAATAATGATTTTTTAATAATACTTTAGTATTATTATCGTTTTGGGTGTTAACTTACTCATTTTCTTTTATTTGATTTGTTACATAAGTCATGTTTGTTATGGATAGGTTGTATCTTATTCATATCCAGAATTATATTAAATTCATAAACATTTCTTTTAATCATCAAATTAGAATTATTCTTTAATGGATATGGCGGGGAATGAATCTCATCGTGTTCGTGGAGACGGTAGTCCGTACGTACGAACAAGCGACAATATCATCCTTTTGATATTAAAATAATATATAATTGGATGTTATATCATGTATAAAAAATAATTATCTTGTTATATTTATTATTTACATGAATTACACATCATTATTATACCCATCCAAATAATTATATATTGAATAACAATTACACCACGACGTGGGGACGGTAAGTCGTACGTACGCACGTATGGTGACATGTCATTCAATGGATGGATATAATAATGAATATGGTTGTAACATATTTATAATAATTTCACAGTATATAGGAGATACTGGATTTATTATTTTAGAATGGTAATAACAAAGAAAGAAGAAGTTGAAGAAGAAATGTACTTGAAAAAGGGTGGTGAAAACATTACCTCTTCTTCAGGTTCTTCCTTTTGATTTGATCAAAAGGGCTCTTTATGTTGAATTTATTATCAAAATAATGCCTCTAGGTTGAATTGAGGGAAGTTTAGATAGTATTTGGGTAGGTTTTGGACGAACAAAAAGGCTTTGAAAGTTTGAAAATTGGTTAGAAGTGGTGTCCTTTTATAAGGGGGAGGAGGGGCACCTTAGGAAAATCTAGAAATATTATTTTATAATAAATTCATATTCGGTTTATAATGGCTCAAAAGGAGATTATTTAAAGTTTAAGGTTGGTATGGATCAAAAAACACTCAAACAATAGAATTTAGACAGGTTTGAGTCATTATATTAACCTTATCTTTTATTTTTAACTCTTAGTTAATTAGTTTGACACTTACCATGTCACTTTGTAATTTTATATTATATAGTTAATAAACTTACTATATACATCTATGCGACCCCAAAGTGGTTCATTAATGATAAACCTATCATGATATAAGTCCCTTGTCTGAACATTATATTTTTAAAAATTGAATATAAATTAATAATATAATATTTGTTTTAAAAACTCTTTTATGACAATATTGACACTATTGGGTATTTTGTTCTTGATAAATTTTTAACAGCATTGTTTCTTCAAAAATAATTTATATAAACAATCATAATATGTCATAGTAACCTAGATAATAATTTTAATTTATAAAAAGTATCAAATTACATTTATTTGTGTATTTATAATATCAATTATCTTAATCTTTCATTAATACGGTAATTACTGCATCATCATTGTGTCATAAATAAATTACATTATGTAATGTCTAAAAATTAAAAATAAAATACCATTATGTAGGAAATATTTTTATCTTTCTAATTAATATTTATAGTAGAAAATAAAACATATATAACCCTATGTAAAAATTGTTTTTCGAAAAGATATATGATTATGTCATTTTTATATTTACTTTAACTTAATTAATATAAAGTGTCCCTATCACCTCCAAGTGGTTCCATGGGGTCAAAAAATCGACCAAAAGTTGCCCATGGTCGGAAATGTATCAACCAATAAGTTTAGGACACGTTTTAGGGTAATTTAGTATTATTATAATATTATTTTGTTTACCCTTATTTACTGGATTTACCCTTTAACCATGGTAAATATAATATTTTCTGAAGTAATTATTCAAAATGTCTAAAAATAAAAGTTATATATTTAAACAATTTGTAAATCATGATTCTAAATATGGAATCTATTTTTCTAAATTCAAAACATATAAGTTGCATAAATTAATTTAAAATTAATTCTCGTTGTCGAAACAAAAAGCGTGTTTTTAACAAATAATAACTATCAAAAGATTGACACTTTCTTATGTCCAGTTTAAATATGAAATTATGTCTAATGAACAACATTAGATTAAATGGTAAAATTATAATCTAATTATAATTTAAAATCACTCAAATTCATAATTTATCACGATTAATTATTTCAATTAAAAAAGTTGTTTTTAATTAATATTTAGTAATTTTCTCTATTCATCAAAATATGAAAATTATCAGAAAAGTACCAAAATTTCACCCTAATCTAATTTATATATTCCTAATCCAAAAATGAATTCCATTTTACCAAATTAAAAACATAAAAGTTTCATTTATTAAATTAATTTCCGCTGTTAAAACCAAAAGGCGTATTTTTAAGAAATAATAACTATCAAAAGTTTGACACTTGTTTATGTCAATTTTAAAGTGAAATTATTTAAAATAACCATCATTATATTAAATGGTAAAAATTTAATCTATTTATACATCCAAACCATTAAAATTTATAATTTAACAATATAAATTATTTTTATTAAAAAAGTTGTTTTTAGTTAAAATATAGTATTTTTCACTATTCTCTCAAATTTGAAAGTTATTAGAAAAACACCAAAACTTTATTGAAACTAAATTATTATGTCCCGATTCTAAAGAAGAAGTTAATTTTGTCAAATAGAATATATAAAAGTTTAATATATTGGATTTAAAAATGATTCTCCATTAAAAGGCGGTGAAATGGCATTTTTTAAAAAATACTTCTTTTATTTGAAAAAAATGAATTTGTTCATAAATTATGTATTATTAACTCATAATATGGATTCTAAAATTATAAGGGTAATATAAAATTTAAAATTCAGTTAATACTATTCATAACCACTTTTGAACCGCTAGTTTGGTGATTCGTGGTGCATTTGAACTCAGTGTTGCGTACAACACACTCTATTATATTATTCAAAGAGAAGTGTACCATGGAAGATTTGGGTGTTACATTATCCCCTCCTTCAATAAATTGCGTCCCCGAAATTTGAAATTATTTTTTGAAAATAAAAGGATGAAAATCGAAAATATCTTTGTGGGAAAACGCACATCGTAAATTGGGTTAATAAAATTTAGTATTAATGAGAAGAAAGGGAAATTAAAGGGTCACCACCAAATCATGATCTTGATTAGGAGAACATTTGTGGAAATTAGAGACATAAAATTGGAGGAAAACCTAAATATTTATATCTAGTTATTGAGGTAATCAATCACAAACAAGTGTAAAATTGAGGGCCTTAAATTCATCAATCTATGATGATTTAAAATACCATCAGTTCAAAAAAAACATATGGTATTAGGATAACGCATATTTTTGTTTTAAGATCCCTTCACTAAAGTATAAGAATTAATTTCTTCATTGAATTAGAGTAGAAGAAAAAATATATACTTGACAAGTAGAGTCCCATCCTCTAACTAATTTCTAGCACAAACTCATCTTTCACTATAAAAGATAATAGAACTTAAAAATAAAATTCTATTTATCCTATTCGTATAGGGTTCAAAAAAATGCATTTATAATTCATCTACAAGAACTTTTTTTTAAAGACTAAATTATTCAATCCAGGGCATCACATGGGCCAGTGGTAGGTGATACACACTTGTCACCCTTTAGTTGTGGGTTCAAGTCTCACAGCCTTGCCGGACGCGATGGGTTTCCACCCGACCTCCGGGTTGTCCTTTTATGGCAATCCAAAAATAATATCAAACTAAAATTATCCAAAATACTTCTATCCAAACTCATAGTCCAAAATATATAAAGAAGGTAAAAACAATAAATATCCTTTTTACCCCTTAATAGCATGTGAATACCTTCATCATGTATTCTTTTAAAACACTGAAACATCCTGAATTACCATAAAACCTTATTGATTACATTCATGCTCCCTCATTCCTTATAGAATACTGGATATACTTCATCCATCCAAAAATGTTGTAAACTCCAACAATGATGTAATATATAAATATTTAATCAATTTCAAGGAAGTCAAGAATATCCAATATAATTTACCAAATCAACCATATATTATTCCAAAATCAGTACCTCAATATTAAGACCATATTAAGGTTTATATTTCCTTCAACCATATAGTTTCCAAAAAGTTTAACTTGCTGTAGAGTCACGTTTCATAGTATTATAAAATCTCAAATCCTTAATGAAATAGTACTGCAGTACAATCCTTATTTATTTCCAGTACATCGTTGATACAACACTTCAATGAAATAATTCCAAAATAACAACATAAGAACACTAGTCATTCCTATTCATCTTTGGTAGTATAATAACTTGATTATTATCCAATAGAATCATTTTCGGCATAGTTTGATGACTGGGACATTGGTTCGTATAGTGTCCAAACTCCTTGCAGATGAAGCATTGTACATTTGAAACCTTTTTCTTACCCTTGCAGTCACGTTCTTGGTGTCCTTTTTCTCCACACTTATAACATACTCCCATTCCCTACAAGCATTTTCCAAGGTGATTCGTTCTATCGTTATCACATATGGGAAAATCCTTCTTTACCTTCTTCCCTTTATCTGTCCTTCTCTCTACCATCCTTTCCTTCTCTGGATTCCCTTCAAAGCGATAGGACTCCAAGAATTCTTTACTTATCTTTTCAACACATGATACTATTTCATCATATGATGATATTACGTTGGAGAATATTTCCCTTTTAAATTCTGGCTTATGACCATGAAAGATATGATCCTTCTTACTCTTGGGATCATGTGTATTGTTTGAGTTCTCATTACTTCTATTGGGCGCCATTTCTAAACAATGTCATAAACTAGGTCAGTTTATGAATCAAAATACATTATTCCATACATTTAAACACATTACATAAATTGAACAGTTTATAGATATAATCCATAGTCATAAAAAAATTTCTTTGCGGAAGTATATACTCATAAACACTTCATAATGTCTCATAAAGAAAATGAGAATTATCCTAAGCATATCGCCCATGAGTTTTGTAACCAAGAGTGCAGCAAGGCCCGTTGTTGTGCATCAGTTCTCGTTCAAGTCTAGCTCAAAGCGGTGTTTTCGGGTTTTACCACTAGGTATTTCTGTGCCAGAGCCGCCTCTACCTGCTCGTATCCAGACAGGGATGTATTGCTCGGAGAACTCACAAAATCTCTGCAATACCAAATTTCTAGGAATTTCTTCTATACTAATCCTCAAAGTCCATCTTAGGTCTATGTGCCCGAATCAGAGTTTATCTAAATCTAGCTTCCAAGGTTTGTAATAAACTTCCTCTGATACCAACTGTAACTCCCTGACCCCAGTTTCCCAGAGTCGGTGCATTATTAAATAACATTGGCATGATCACAATAAAGATCAAGTCTCAAAAGACCGATTAGTTTAGTAGCCTTGGAATAACTAGATACATTCATAAAGTTTACATTACATCATAAATTTAAAACTACTACAACAAAAATTTGCCTTCATATCCCCTCATATTATCCCTGCAGGTCATTCATAAATTACTTCTTCACATCCTGGGAAAAATAAAACATTGAAAGGGGTGAGTGTAGATGGTCAGTAAGGATAATAATATAGCAGAAACATTCATAAATAAGCATAAACATTTAAGGCAATGTATAGCTAAAACAAAAGCCTTTTAAACTTGAACTTCAGAATAATATGGAAAAGATAATATGAAATAATTCCATTTACTTATTCACATGGATATTCTTCTAGTCGAATAATCACATGAAATATCAATAACCACTTTCATAAAAATGGAATGCATAATGCAAGACTATCATAACCACGTAGCCAAGGCCTCATGCTAAGACTGTAATTAAGATTTTGTCAAGGCCTCGTGCCATGAAACTATTTTGTCTCATGAGACCTACCGATACATCGAGGAGCTATAGCGGGCTCCATCCGTCACTTATTAAGTCCAACACATTCCTCATATGATTAGGTTTAAACATAACATAAACATTCGTATTAAAACTAGCATACAAAATATCAATACTTTCTTTATAAACCATGAATGGTATAAAAATAACACATCCACAATTAAACATATCTCAAAACCTTTAATATAATATGGAAGTTTTGTATCATAATTAATCAACTTCAAATAATCTTAAAATCCATCAAAGGATGTTGACATAGATGAAATCAAAACTATTTGAGAGAAATATCTATTTTTTTGAAGTCGTTTAAAAGTCACATAATTATAAAATAAAACATTTACTTTGAAAATATCCTTATAATCTTATAAGGGAAGCTTCTATGATTTTATAATGGCAGAAAATAGCTGCACCCGCCGTATAAGTTAAAAAAAGACATTCTTACCTTAATTCTGTCGAAAAGGTTAAAAAGGACCTTGTTTGGAAAATGACAGAAATATTCCTTTATAAACCTCTTATAAAAATTAAAACAATGGTATAAATGACGTTAACCCGTAATCTATAAAATATCAAGAATTTTTTGAAATAAATTTTTAAGAAAAATGGATTTGGATGATAAAGAGGTCCCAGGAGATAATTTCGTATAAACAACCTCGGATAATGAAGAGATTGTGAAATAACCCTTTACTTTTACTTCTCCTTAGTCGATGGTATGTTAAGATCCTGTATAATAGTTATAAAATTGTTATTAAATTATACAATAACCATATACATAATTATGATATCATATATGATCTTCTAATAATGCTTTGTTAATAATACTTTAGTATTATTGTCGTTTTGGGTGTTAACTTACTCGTTTTCTTTTATATGTTTTGTTACATAAGTCATGTTTGTTATAGATAGGTTGTATCTTATTCATATCCAGAATGATAAAAAGTTCTTAAACATTACTTTTAATCATCAAATGAGAATTAGTCTTGAATGGATATGATGGGGAATGGATCTCATCGCGTTCGTGGAGATGGTAGTCCGTACGTACGCACGAGCAACAATATCATCCTTTTGATATTAAAATAATATATAATTTGATATTATATCATATATAAAGAATCATCATCATGTAATATTTATTATTTACATGAATTATAAATCATTATTATATCCATCCAAATAATAATATATTGAATAACAATTACACCACGACGTGGAGACGGTAAGCCGTACGTACGCACGTATGGTGACATGTCATTCAAAGGATGGATAGAATACTGAATATGTTTGTACCATATTTATAATAATATCATATTATATAGTAGATACTGGATTTATTATTTTAGAATGGGAATAGAATAGAAATAAGAAGTTAAAGAAGAAATGTACTTGAAAAAAGGTGGTGAAAACATTACCTCTTCTTCGGGTTCTTCCTTTTGATTTGATCAAAAGGGCTCATTAATTTGGCTTTCTGATCAAACTAAGGCCTCTAGGTTGAAGTGAGGGAAGTTTAGAGAGTATGTGGGCAGGTTTTGGCCAATCCGAAAGTCTTTTAAAGTGTGAAAAAATGGTTAGAAGTGGCGTCCTTTTATAAGGGGGAGGAGGGGCAACTTAGGAAAATCTAGAAATATTATTTTATAATAAATTCATATTCGGTTTATAATGGCTAAAAAGTGGATTATTTAAAGTTTAAGGTGGGGATGGGTCGAAAAAAAACTCAACCAATATAAATTGGACATGCTTGGGTCATTAAATTAACCTTATCCTTTAGTTTTAACTCATAGTTAATTAGTTTGACACTTACCATGTCACTTTGTATTTTTATATTATATTGTTAATAAACTTACTATATACATCCACGATACCCCCAAGTGGTCCATTAATGATACAAATATCATGATATAACTCCCTTGGACGAACCTTATATTTTTAGGAATTGAATATATATTAATAATATAATATTTGTTTTAAAAACTCTTTTATGTCAATTTTGACACTATTGGGTATTTTGTTCTTGATAAATTCATAACAGCATTATTACTTCAAAAAAAATTTAATAAACAATAATAATATTTCATAGTAACCTATAAATTTATTTGAATTTATAAAAAGTCTCAAATTACATTTATTTGGGTATTTATAACATCAATTATCTTAATCATTCATTAATACGGTAATTACTGCATCATCATTGTGTCATATATATATTAAATTATTTGATGTCTAAAAATTATAAATTAAATACCATTATGTTGGAAATATTATTTATCTTTATAAGGAATATTTATAGTCTAAACTCCAACATATATAATCCTATGTAAAAAAACATTTTCTAAAATATATATGCTTATGTCATTTTTATATTTACTTTAACTTAATTAATATAAAGTGTCCCTATCACCTACAAGTGGGTCCATGGGGTCCCAAAATTGACCTAAATATTCCCATGGTCTGACATGTATCAACCAATAAGGTTAGGACACGGTTTAGGGTAATTTAGTATTATTATAATATTATTTTCTTCACCCTTATTTACTAGATTTACCCTTTAACCATGGTAAATAAAATATTTACCAAAGTAATTATTCAAAATGCATAAAAATCAAAGTTACCTATTTAAACAATTGGGAACTCCGGATTCTAAATATGGAATCCATTTTTATAAATTCAAAACACAGAAGTGGCAGAAATTAATTTAAAATTAATTCCCATTGTCCAAACAAAAAGTGTGTTTTTAACAAATAATAACTATTAAAAGATTGACACTTTCTTATGTCTAGTTTAAATTTGAAATTATGTCCAATGACCAACATTAGATTAAATGGTAAAATTATAATCTAATTATACTTTAAAATCACTCAAATTCATAATTTATCACTATTAATTATTTGAGTTAAAAAAGTTGTTTTTAATTAAAATTTAGTAATTTTCACTATTCATCAAAATATGAAAGTTATCAAAAAAGTACCAAAATTTCACCCTAAGCTAATTTTGAAATTACAAATCCAAAAATTAAGTCTATTTTACTGAATTAATAACATAAAAGTTTCATTTGTTAAATTAATTTCTGCTATCAAATCTAAAAGGCGTATTTTTAAGAAATAATAACTATCAAAAGTTTGACACATGTTTATGTCAATTTCAAAGTGAAATTACTTACAATAACCATAATTGAATTATATGGTAAAAATTTAATCAATTTATACTTCTAAAACATTAAAATTTAAAATTTACCAATATAAATTATTTTGATTAAAAAAGTTATTTTCAGTTAAAATATAGTATTTTTCACTATTCACCCAAATTTGAAATTTATCAGAAAAACACCAAAACTTTATTGAAACTAAATTCCTATGTCCCTATTCTAAAGAAGAAGTTCATTTTGTCAAATTGAATACATAAAGGTTTCAAATATTGGATTTAAAAAGGCATCTCCATTCAAAGGCTGTACAATTTCATTTTTTGAAAAATACTTCTTTTATCTGAAAAAAATGAATTTGTTCTTAAATTATGTCATAGAAACTCATAATATGGATTCTAAAATTATAAGGATAATATAAAATTTAAAATTCAGTTAATACTATTCATCACCTCTTTTGAAAGGCTAGTTTGGTGAGTCGTGGTTCATTTGAACTCAGTGTTGCGTAGAACACATGCTATTGCATTATTCAAAGAGAAGCGTACTATGGAAGCTTGGGGTGTTACAGATACATTTTCCATTCCTTGCACTATGCGCCATTTCTAAACAATTGAATACATAAGATTGCTTTATGAATCGCAATACATAATTCCAAACTAGTAAAACACTTAACATAAATTGAACAGTATATGGATATAATCCCTAATCATAAAAATGTTTTCATTGAGAAAGTATTTACACATAAATCCTTCATAATGGTTTTTAAGGAATATGTGAATTATCTTAAGCATATCCCCCTAGAGTGTTGTAACAAAGAGTGCATCAAGGCATGTTTTCGTGTACCAGGATACCCAGGGTCAAGCTCGAAACTCCTTGTTAGAGTTTTCACTCATAGGTACATTTGTGCCAGAGCTGCCTCTACCTGCTCATATATAGATAGGGATGTATTTCTTGGAAAATACAAAAAATCTCTAAATTATAAAAATTCTAGGAAGTTCTTTTATAATAATCCTCAAATTCTATATAAGGGTAATGTTATCTAATTAGCATTTTTCTAAATCTAGTTTCCATGGTTTTTACTAAACTTCCTCTAATACCAACTGTAATGCCCTAACCCCAGTTACCCAGAGTCCATGCATTATTACATAACATTGGAATGATACAAGGAATCATGTCCTAAAATACTGATCAGTTTAGTAGCCTTGGAAGTACTATATACATACATAAGTATTAAATTACATTGTGAATTGAAAAAATACAACATTGGGTCTCTATAGAATACACTCATATCCCTTAGCCTATCCCTGCATTTCAGTCATAATATACATCTTCACATCCTAGGAAAAATAAAACATAAGAAATGGGTTGTCTCAGATTCTCAGTAAGGATAACAATATAGCGGAAACATTCATTAATAAGTATAAACATTTAAGGCAATATATAAGACTAAAACACAAGCCTTTTAAAATTTAACTTCAGAATAATATGTCAAAGATAAACCAAATAATTCCATTTACTTATTTACATAGGTATTATACTTGTTAATTAATAACATGTAATATTAATAGTAAATTTCATAATGATGGGATGCATAATGTCGTACATCATAACCACATAATCAAGGCCTCGTTCCAAGACTAAAAATAATATTTTTTCAAGGCCTTGTTCCAACACACCAGTTTTTCTCATGAGACCTACTGATACATCAAGGAGATATAGTAGGCTCCACCCATCAATTACTAATTCCAATGTGTTAATCATATCAAAATGTTGAAACGTAATATAAACATTCTTATTAAAACTAGCCTACGAAATGTTAATAATTTGACCATAAATCATTAATGGTATAAAAATACCACACCCATAGTCAAAAAAATCACAAAACCCTCTATACAATATAGAATATTATTTCATAATAAATCAACTTCAAACAAATGTAAATTCTAATGAAGGATGTTGACATAGGTTAAATCAATCAAAAAAACTATTTGAGTGTAATATTTATTTCTACACTAAAAACATTAAAAAGTAAAGAAAAAAATTATTTTAAAAATATTCTTATAAGATTGTAAGGGAAGCTTCAAAGGTGTTATATCTGTGGAAACGTTCCTCACCCACCATATAAGTTAGAAAACATTATTTCCATAATTTCTCGAAAAGGTCATAAAGTACCTTGAATGGAAAGCGACAAGAAATATTCCTTTCAAAACATTTTATAAAAAGTCAAAAAAATTGAATAAATGACTTGAACCCATAATTTAGTAAATATTAAAAATGTTTTGAAATACATTTTTAAGACACACGGATGTGGATGATAAAGAGTTCACAATAGATACTCATGTATAAACAACCTCAGATAATAAAGAGATTGTAAAATTAACCCTTACCCTGTATTATTCCTTATTCTAGGGCATGTTAGCATCCTGTATAATGGTTAAGTAATTTTTATTAAATTATAAAATAATCCACATACATAAATATGATATCATATATGATCTTCTAATATTTATTTTTTAATAATATTTCTGTAGTATCATTGTTTTGGGTGTTAACAGATTCGCTTTCCTTTATATACTTTTTTACATAAGTAATGTTTATTATGGATAGTAGGTATTTAATTCATATCTATAATTATATTAAGTTCTTTAAACATTGTTTTTAATCATCAAATAAAAATTATTCTTGAATGGTTATGATGGAGAATGAAATTTCATTGTGTCATGGAGACGGTAGGCCATATGTATGCACGAGAGACAATTTCATTCCATTTATGGTGAAATCATATATCGTTGAATGGTATATTATATATAAAGAATCATTATAATGTTATATTTATTATTCACATAAATTATACTCATTATTATACCCATCCAGATAATAAATCAGTGAATAACAAACTACACCATGACGTGGAGACGGTAAGTCGTCTGTACGCACATATGTTGACTTTGTCATTTATAGGATGGATAGAATAATGAATATGTTTGTACCATATTTATAATAACATTGATATATTTAGATGGTACTGTATTTATTATTTTGGAATGGAAACAACAATTAATGAGGAGGTTAAAAAAATAACTTGAAAGAGGTGATGAAATAATTACCTCTTCTTTGGGTTCTTCCTTTTGATTAGAACAAAAGGCTCCTTAGGTTGTCTTTATGATCAAATTAAGGCCTATAGGTTGAATTAAGGGTACTTGGGAGGATATTTGAGTAGGTTTTGGTTTATCCAAATGTCATTGGATGTGTGAAATTAAGAGAAGGGGAAGTATCTTTTTATAAGAGCGGTGAGGGTCACTTTAGGAAAGATTGAAATATTATTTTATTATAAAATAATTTTTAGTTTCTAACAGATCCAAATGAATTTATTTCTAGAATAAGGTTTTTATGGGTCAAAAATGTCTCAAAAAAATGTTTTAGACTATTTTAGGTCACTATATTAACCGTATCATTTAGTTTTAACTCTTAGTTAAATAGTTTTACTTTTACCATGTCTTCTTGTAATATTATAATAAATGGTTAATAAACATACTATAAAAATCCAATAGAACCCCAAGTGGTGAATTATTGACATATATAACCTTAAATAGGTCCTTTTTCTGAAACTTATATTTTTAGGAAAATTTTCTCTTTTAATAATATAGTTTTTTTTTAAAACTCATTTATGTCAATTTTGAAAATATTTAGTATTTGTTTTTTTAAAACTCATAAAAACTTTATCACTTTGAAAAATATTATTTAATCAACCCTAACATGTCATATTAACCAATAAAATTCTTGGAATATATCAAAATTCTCAATTTATTTTTATTTTAATATTTATCATATCAATTATTTTAACCCTTCATTAATAAGGTAATTAATGCATCATCATTGTGCCATAAATAAATTTAATTATTTAATGTCTGAAAATTATAAATAAAATACCATGATATAGGAAATATATTTATCTTTATAATAAATATTTCTAGTCAAATTTATCTTATGTATAACCCTATATTAAAAATGGTCTAGTTATTATGATTTGAATTTCACTCTTTAAACTCTTCTTTAAATAAAATAATAATAAATGTCATAATCTAATACAATTGGATAAAAAAGGATCACATTGTATTAATAAGGTTTATTTAGGTAAAAATACACTTTTAAAATAGAATATGGACTTGTGTTAGGTTAATTATAATATCATTTTTAACTTTAATTACCCTATCTACTTTTAACCGAGGTAAATAAAATTAAAAAGATACTATTCACCAAAAGATATTTTCATCATATTGAACCAAATTTTACTTAATTATGTCAACCCTATCTCTCAGATTTTTGAAATTCAATTCACAGAATTGGTAAAATTACGTTTTATGCAGAATTTCAAATGTACCTAGAAGGTGGGTAAAAGATGTTAAAAAGTTCAATAAAATTGTATATATCTATTCTTATTGTAAAATGACTCCAAAAAATTATATTGGACTAATATAGGTATTATTAATCAATTTATCCTTCAAAATAAATTTGAATAATAATTATTATTATTTAAATAAAAGTTAGTTTCAAACAATAACGTAGTGTTTTTCACTATACATCAAAAATTGAATGTTTTCAAAAAAATACCAAAAATTAACCCAAATAAAATTTTCATATTTTGAATCCAAAAATGAATTCCGTTTTAAAAAATAAAATTTATAAAATTTCAAAAAGTGGGTATTACTATTCATAATGGCTTTTAAAACGACTTGTTTGATTTGTCATGGTATGTTAGAACTCCAAGTTTCGTATAACACAAGCTATAGTATTATTAAAAGGGAAACATATCGTGGAATCTGGAGGTGATACCATAATAATTCACTTTAGATATTATATTTTCATAATCACTTTTCAATATAATCTTGACTATTTTGAACTAAGTTCCTAAAAGTTGTATCAATTTCCTTTTCTCTCAAAGTTTATCATTTAAAACCCATTAAAGGTAATAAAATAGATGATTTAAAAATATCTATAATTTTATAATTCCTTTACATGTGAGTTTTAGTATCATTTTGTATAGACGAAAACAATAATGAGAAAATTTCAGTTTATTCACCAATATTGACGTATTGGATTATAAAGATTATTATGTTTTATGTTATCCATAAAAACCCATATTCAGGATATATATTACTTATATATATCATATATAATCATAAAATATGAACCAAAACTAGCCATAAAATTGGTAGTGAAAAATAGAATGTATCATTCCATGGAGGTAATAGTTCACACATACAAATGGTGGTTGATATATTTTTTGTAGGGAGTAAGAAAGAAGTTACATGGTCTCTAATTTAAAGAAAATAAATATGATATATATATATCATAATTATTTATTTAATTAATATTTTTAACTAGAATAGTAATTTATTAAAGGAAAATTAAATATATTTTTTCATGGATATGGTAGTTCGCCCATACGAATGATTCACATTATCATTTTTCTTAAAGAAAAAGGGAAAGGTGGTTAATGTTTCAACCATTATCATAATAACATATAGTAGACTAATTATACATATGTTATCATTTTTAGATTGTACATATGAATATGAGGTCAAAAATTGCACATAAATATACATAAATGAGAAAGAAGTGTTCAGAAATTTTTTCCTCACTTCTTGAATTATCTCATTTTCAAATGGGGTTAATAATTTGAGGGATGGTCTTTTGAGAAGACCAAAACCTATTGAAGTTTTATATTAATGATAAGGATATTTTTTGGTAGAGTTTTTTTAGAAATAATTTAGTTGTGGTGTGAGGGAATGTGAGGAGTGGAGTTCCACATTTATAAGTAAAACGGGATAACATTTTTGTAAATAACCAAAACATTAAATAATGGGAAGTAACTCTAAAGAAAAGTGGATAAAAATTAGGAAATAATGAATAGATGAAGGAAAACGGTTTATAAAGTCCTCAAATAACCATTACCCAATATGTTTTAAATATATTTTTGGTATTTCCCTCTTGTTTAAACCCTTTTACCGTGTTTTATTTTTACTGAGGTGACTATTTGTTACCATTGTAATTTATCCTTTATGCTTGAAAATAAATTGATCCTTATTACATAATTTAGAATTTCTAATTCCAAATTTTAAATCCATTTTGATATACTTGTTTTCTAAAATTCAAAGAAATTAATTTAAAGACACTAAATGTATAATGTATTAAAAACAATTTTTTGAAAAAAAAATATAAATTAAGTTCTAAAATGTGAAATATGGGTTAGTAAATTAAACCCATCATTTTTTAAATTATAAAGTCACTTATTAAATACATTTTTTGTCTTATAAAATATTTAATGAATATCCAATTCACTCTTATGTTCTAATAATGTCATAAAAGTCATGTTTTTTGTAAAAAAGATATTTTTCACTCTTCACCAAATTTTGTTTTGAAAAATAGAAAAAATATTAAAGTAATATTGATATGATAAGTTAGAAAATTATTTTAATTCTATCAAATTCACATTATAAAATTTATAAATTTAACTTATAAATAAAATATTAAAATATTTTGAAAAACTATTTTTATATGAAAACATTTTTTCAATATTTATATTATTTTTATATTATTACTAATCATAAATATCATAAAATTTGAAAATATCCATTTTATAAAATAAAATTTAAGTATAAAAAATATTTTTCATTTTCTAGACTTATTGAAACTATGTTAAAAGGGTCCTTTATTGAAAAAGTTGGTTATAATTGGTTGTACTTGCTTATTCACTGACCTTCATACATTAGTGAATATATATTTTAATAAAGAGGAGTAATTTTCCATTAGGGTTTTGTGTTTCATGTAGAGAAATAATTCAAACATAGTATTTATTTAAGGGGGGTATTTTACTAAAAAATGGATCAATACAGCAAGTGACCATCTAATCCCACTATATCAAAACAACTCTCATTATGACTCCTGAGTCATAGAAATATACTATATTAATAATCCTCAGGTATGGAATACTGAAAATCATTGTGGGTGTCATCCACTTATCCATCTCTTGAAATTCCTAATCATATATTATAATTAATCAATATATACCCCCTATATGATCATCCATGTCATGGGATCTACCAACAGAGTGAATTCCTAAATGAAGAGACAATAATAACCATCCAATCCAATGATACTATGAATCTCAAACATGTTCCAAATTTGATCCCACTGAATCCCCATATCCAACTTTTTGGATTAATAGAAATTCCTACCTCTAAAAAAATATGACTAGGAAAGTGCACATCCTAAATACAAAAGTGGAACTTATAAATACTTTTTCATAAAGATGATGTTCTTGAAGTCTAATCAGAATGATCTGAAGATTCTAATAATGTGACTCACAGGTTCTTGAATATACTAAGATGTCATCAATAAACATTATGACAAAGGGGTCCAAATAAGGGTAAAATATCTAGTTCATGAGATTAATGAACACATCTATAACATTAATAAATATTAATGGAATCAAAATGTACTCATATGACCTGTACATTCTTATGAAAACATTCTTGGTATATCCTCATCCCTAACTCTCAATATGTGATAACTTGATCATAGAGTAATCTTGGACGAATCCAGTCGACTGGTCAAAAAGATCATTGATCCTTGGAAAGGGACATAGATTCTTCACAGTAACATGGTTTGGCATCTGATAATCTACACATAACCTAGTGGAACCATCCACATTCTTAGTGAATAAAACCAAATAACCCTAAAGAGAGATACTCATGAGAATAAATATTTTTTCCTCAGGATTCTATACTTGTGCCTTCATCTCTTTCAGTTCATTTGATTCCATATGAAAATGACAAATCGATATGTGCTCTACACCCAAAAAATGATCAATCATAATCTCAATATCCCTCTAAATAGAAATACCTTATATATCCTCTTGAAATACATCTCAGAACCGGTCCACCATTGGAGGAAAATCTATTAGAACCACTACCTAATCTACTTCCAAAATAATAAACATAATATATACTGTGTTAGACATAATTTAATTAAGATCTGGTCTTACTGTACCTCTATCAATATCCTATTATCCACATGGAACACACTCTTTTCCCCTAAGTGAGGTAAAATACATCCTAATTTGATATCAATCAACGCAATACCAATAACATATCAGCTTATCCATCCCAATAATGTTTCCACAACTCCCCATATCTAGAACTAGAAAATAACAAAAATATTCATAGTATCTGACCACTAAAACAAAAGTGATATGATTTCTAAAATGATCTAACCACTTTACAAGAATTATATCAAGTGGTGAGACCCAATGGAGAACTCAATAGGAAATCCCAACTCTGATACAAACCAAGTAGGAAAAATGGAACGGGAATCCTTAGTATCAACTAAGGATACAAAATACACAAAATAGATCAAAACCATACTTATAAGTGTCTAAGGACCCTCAATATTTTTAGTTATATTCTAGTTCAAACTGTAAACTCATCCTACTAGTATTTGTGTCTATACCACTGCAATCCATGGATTACTCGGGGAACTGAACCTTGAAGTGTATGCTTGTATGGATTCTGAAACCCTCTCCCATCTACCCATCCAAATATCATTGAAATAAAACTATTATCTATATGAGGATCACTTAATCAATCTTTAAATAGGTTCTTGTGTCTTGAACATCAACCAACACCTGATTAGGATAGCCATGCACAATAGAATTAGATATGTTCCATTCTTTCACAAGAATAAAACTCCCTCAGCTGATTGGTATACATCCCCTGATAATGCCCAGATTGGCCACACTAAAATAACACAGAAGTATTCCCTCATTGAATTATAAGATATAAAATAAAACCCTTCCCTAACAACTTGTTTCCACCCAGGTGTATATCTACAGATCTATACTTATTTACACAAGAATAATAACCCACAACTCCACTTGAAAGGCTACCACTTATCCCACATAAAGGGGAATAAAAACCTGTCATATTATCTTATTCTTGACCCTTTTCAATGGTGATAGATTTATGGAACACATAAAAGTATGAGGTCAAGTAAAACGTCTAAATCTAAAGCATCACCTCATGATAAAGGCTAATATCAAACGTATGATCTTTTTGAGCCTCATATCTATCTAATAGTGTAGAAAAATAAATGGAATCCAAAAAACAGTTCACACAAATAGCTATATAAATTGTCACTTGATAGTGCACTATAAACTCTTTAAATTTATACAGCCTCAAAATATTTCAAAAGAACTCCTCAAATAATAGTTCCTTGAAATCTTCATATGTCAAACATTCCTATTACTGAGCTTGTATCATCAATCCCCACAACCGCTTGGTAGGTACCTATGGAATAAACATTTATAACTTCACCCAATGGTCACCAAGCATATCTAAAATCTCAAATATTCCCTCTAAATCTTGAAGTAGTATTCTAAATCTTAAGGACCACCCAATACATAAAAGTCTAGAGGGTGTTCTTGATAAAATTCTGAGGAAAAATCTACCGTCATCTTCCATCCTCAATGGGTACATCCACCTCCCATGTGTGTGATACAAAAACACCTTGTTAAAGCGGCTCTGATTCATGGACTATAGTAGAAACATTTATTGTATACTCAGTTTAACCCTACTAGATTTTTGTCGGAACAACAAGAACATTCCCTACATTATTAATTTCCTCACCATAGTCCTTTTTTCAAACCAAAGGATGTAGAAAAGGTGTAATTATCTTAAATTCCAAAATAGATATGTATTAATGAATTTAATATAATGAATATAAAAGTACATAAAAACTTAATAGAAGTGTTTATATAACGGCACTTCAAAACACACCCTAGAGCTACCCACAACCACTAGGTGAAACCCTCTTAGGACTTAACCAAGGACTAATCCCAAAATGTTGATACTTTTCACAATATTGATAGTACTAATAACATAATATAACCCTGATCAAGTAAAATTAATTAAAATCCATTGATGATGTATTTGGGAAATAGTTAATATATTATTGTTGGAATTTAATTAATTTAATATTATATCAATCACAAGGAAACAAGGGTATGGCGTGTGAACCTACATGACTACACATTATACAAGAATTAACACACTCTTCTACATTAGTCTAATAGAAAATACCATAAATCTTTACAATACAATAAAACACAAGAACATCATGAAACTATAATATCAAAACGAATAAAACAATCCAACATACCCCATAACTTGAAGGTAAACTACAAAATTACTTACCTATCACAGACTTATATCCCCTATCAAGTAACATCCATTCTATATCTATTTTATCAATCCAAAAAACCTATAAAAATAAAAGTAAAACATGCTATGGAACCATTTTCTAACACCCAAGGTTGAATCACCCAGTCTGGGTCTGTCATTACAAAACTCAAGTTACCCCAAATTAGGTACCCAATCTGGCCCGCAATAAGTCTTAAAAGGCATCCTAAATTCCCAAGTGTAGAAGACAAGCATCAGGGAATCACAATTCAATCTTTGGGGATGTTTTCACCCAATGATTGAAAATATAAACTGCGAATGTTGTACAATTCATTTACAAAACACATAAATTTGAACTTAATTAAAATGGATACATCATTAACAAAATAATATTGTGATACAAAATAGAAAAGAAATTCAAAACCAAACTAAACCATACATGAACATTATGTGACCTCTTGGTCACCATCCATCCACAATGACCAACCTACTCCATGAGTGAATTAAAAACAGAACCTGAACCTAAAAAATAGCTTGGGTATACTAATGTAATGTGGATCAAGTAGGGTGATATCACACAATAGCTCAGTAGGAAAGAACCATAGAATCCACACATTTATTTTTACAAAAAAATATATAAAGACTAGTTTTTAAATATAGATAGAAGTAAGGTATTATCAATTTAATAAAAATACAACTGATCCTAAATTTATCTTTAAAATTCATTTAATACCTTCCTTTAAAAACAAACTATAGTTTCAAAATCATGTTTAAAAATGAAAACAAGGGTATGAAATTCAACCTTGATACATGTGTAAATGAGAGGGAAAAATATAAACACTAGAAGCATAGAATAATAAATTAGACATATCTAGAAGCAGAAGAAGCTATACAAGTATATTAATTAAAATAGAACATAGAACCAAAGTTCCAAAAAAATTAATGAAAATAAAAATTATTTTATTATGTTAAAATCTTAGACATCTCGATATATGACCCTAGATATATGTGGTTTGGAACAATCAATTAGCTTTTCAATGTGATCCAAAGACTATAACCAACCATCTTTGATAAACTAACTTCACTAAAGGCATCTCCCTCCATTTTCTATCAATACCATGGAGGATCTAGTATATCTTATCAGGACCTAATGGTAACTTTCTCTTTACCCCCTATATGACACATATGATCCCTTATTAATAATAAATTAAAGGTTTGGATGAAAGTATACATATAAAACTCAATCATGAATCAAAACCGGCCACCATTCATGCCAATCCTGCCTCCCAACACCATCCATTTGATTACCCTACCCAAATTATATAACATCCATGGTGGTGTTCTCTTTTATAGAAATATTTAATGGTTCTAACTAGGCCTTCAGATTTAAAGGTCAATATAATTTTCTTAGAAAACATATTTCCCAAAAAAACATTTCCAAATCCAAGATGATCATTGAAAATAAATTTCTATAGTTCTATATAGGCCTTTATATAATGGTTTTAGGAATCATACCTCCAAAATAAAAATTTAGAGAATATCATTACATCATTAAATTATTAGATAAGAATAGTGTTTTAAAGGGGAAATTATATGTGGTTTCCATTCATATAAATGTGAAAATTTATTTTTTTCACCACATGAAAAAATAGATATATACATTTCATAGCTATATATATATATGGGAATCCATAGGAATGTACAGAGTCCATTTATAGAAACACAATATAATAATTTTGATAAAACATAAGAGCTTCTCATAAAAAGAAACATAATTCATAAGAAAAAACATAGAATATCCAAAACATAATTCCACTTTCAACTCAATTTAAAAATATTCCATAAAAGGGAAAATAATGATTAAAACCCAAAAACTCCCTTTTAAAGGACACTTGGGGATTTTAGAAAACACTTAGTATACATATAATTTGAACACATGTATGTATAACTATGTAAATCATTAAAATATTCATTTTTACATTCAAAATACCATAATAAAAGATTAAATAATTAAATTAATAAATAAATATTTATTAATAGAATGATTAAAATATATTAATAATGTCTTAATCATCACATGGCATGTTCCGTAAAGAGGATGAATGGAAACACTTACCTGGTTTGATGGAATCATATCACCTTTGCTGAAAACCACCTGATTGGGTCTCAAAAAGGGCTCACAACCCATGGAAATCAAAAACCCAATTTTAGAACAACTCTAGGTATGTAAATAATCCAACCATGGACACTAAGGTTAGAGATAATAGAGAAAGAAAGAAATAAAACCAAATAGGAAGAAAAAGGAAACCATGACCCTTCAATGTGAATGAATAATCCATAAGGAACCATCAAAAATCCACCTTAAAGAGATTAGAGAAGAAGGTATAAGGTTGAGAAAGGTCTCTATGTTAACTAGTTTGTAATGGGGGACAAAATAGTGTAAACTTCAGTTAAAAGGGATCCATAAGGACAAAACTACCCCTTTGAGTGGGTTGCATAGTTAACCACACAATGCAATAACCATGCATATCGCCACTGTTAAAATTTTTATGTTTTTGTAGACTTAGGTTGTATGAGTTTTATCCATATGACATAAACATGTGACCTAGATAAATTCCATAAATTTTATAATTTTCATCCAAAAATACCTCAAAATCAAAAGATAAAGACACATAAAAAATACCCATAAATAAATGTGAAATTTTTGTGTTTTATTCTACCCATATTGTTAATTTATTCCCAAAAAAATCACTAAGTTCAAGGTGGGAACCATAAGTGAAATATTTAAACCCCAAGTAAGAACTTCTAGAATAAAACCTCTATACTAAAGTCAACATGAATGAAATTGAAAACTTAGGTATGGACACTTTATATCCCAACTCATCAATGACTAGATCAATATGGAACAATGAAGAGAACTATAGTGAATCTCTTCACTATTTAGGAACATACTAACACGGTGGTTCAAGTAGGTAGAGCACTAAACAATACCACCACCCAATATATAAATAACCCAACCATGGAAACTCAAATATTAAACACGGTTAAATGATAATTCATAACTCCTAAATATACACTCATCTCCAAATAGGAAAGGGATATCGAATAACCCAAATTAACTCACAAATCAGAAATAAGAACAAAAAAAGGAAAGGATAAAACAAAGGGAGGGAAGAGAAAAATAAAACATGGGAAAAACACCAAAAATAGGTTACCTCAAAATGATAAAGTGGGGTGTATTTTAACATCTAGAGTTAGTATAAAATTATTTTTCCTCTATCAACATCCCACCCCATATAATTTTTTATGATTTCCTAGTTGACTGTATTGAACCCAAGTCTTTGAAGTATTAAGGATAGATGCCTTAGAATGCCCAAATCAACCACACTATAAGAATATGAGAAAGTTATCCTTCTAAATAGAAATAAAACTAAAAAATTATATTCCTCAATTATATGTTCCTTTAATTTTCACCCCTCATCCTATGGGGAAACATTACAATCATAAAGGGATATCAGGGTGTCGGCTACCAAAAGCTTCTCTCTAGAAACCAACTCATCTAAAAACATTTTATCGACCATCATTTTAAACAAGACTTTCTTATATAAAATAACTCAATCTCGTATGTTTGGATGAATAATCATAAAAAAGATATAATCATTTAAAAAATCAATTGACACCAACACTATGGAAAAATAGACCTACTCCTTAAAGTGGTCAACATACCACTTCACCGTGTGTTGGCCATGGTCAATAAACGTAAGATTTACCACTTTCCCAATTTTCCCCTCCTCCTGAAAAAACCATTGGAAAAAAAATTCTTCATGATCTCTCAATTCATTTCATATTGTAAAGAGAATGGAATGACTACCTCCCATGGTTCCAACCCTAGAACCCAGGATATTCTTGAGACAAATTGTGCCCTCAATGATTCTAAATTCCCCAAGGAATTGAAGTTCATATACATTTACTCTAGCCACTTCATAACCTCTTAAATACATTATCCACCACGAAATATAGACAACATCCAAGAATAACTTGGCTCTATCACTTGATTAAGAGGCTAGGTAGAGTGAGACACTAGAAGAGACTTCTCTAAAACATTTAAGTCATTCCTATGTTAAATAATCTAAATAAAATTAAAACACAAAACCAAAAAAATATAAAAAACCTCAAAACAAATTTAACCAAGATAACACTTTTACTCAAAATAGTAATCTCATAATGTAAAACATAACACAAATAGAACCAAACGTCCTTTTTTAGTAACAATTCCCATTTCAAATTCAAAATGTCTACTTTGGAACCACTTTTAAATTATATAGAAATTTCTAATTCATGAATTTGAAATTTAAATTTTAAAATATCAACCTTAACTTTAAAAAAAATCTAATCATAAAAGAAATCCATTTTTTCTTATCATTTTTTTAAACTAAAAAATTATTTTGTTTAAAATTTACTAATTCCAATAAAAATAAAACCAATAATATAAATTACACCACAGAATCTCAATTTGGAGACTATTTCTCATTCATTTCTCATCTATATGGCTTATAAAACCATGTACTAAGCTTTCGTCAGCCACTAAGAGTGTGTTGAACTATTCACTTGGGGTCCAAATGGCTTTCTATTCCATATAAGATCACAGTGTGACACCAATTAACTCCTTTTTTCTTCCCCCAAAACTCATAAACTCATCAAGAATAATAGAGTTCCAAAAACATAATACCTAAATGTGTCACGGTGATTATTAGAAGTTGTTGGGTTTGAGATTTTAAAATTTTCTTCATGAGAGTGACATAAATCAATCATCTCCAATGATCCAAGCCTTGGTAGAGGTACGAGGAACTTGTGTGAATAATTTAAAGCACAAATATAAATAAATGGTTACCTCGTTTAATTTAGTGTTGTGTTTGACTATACCTCATCTTTGATGATCTTTATAAGAATAATCCAAATTATAACCCCTCAAGTTCATCCACACACACTTCAATAATCGACGAGAATGTCAATCATCAAATTTTAGGTGCCAGTACAGAGCTTCGATGATTTCTTTGACATCATGATGATCACCTCGACTCTATTCCTATGATCTGTGAATACATAATTGGATCCATTTCTTGGATGAAATAATTCCCTCTAAATGATACAAAAAGATAAGAGTGGATCTCTCAATTCATTGGAACGAATTGCGCACTAGAAATGATCTCCTCTTCTATTGATATATGGGATGTGAAAAATACCTGGTTAGAGTTCCCTAAGCCTCCCGTATATTTAACATCCACTAAATAAGAAATAAATAAATAAATATAAAAAATAACTCCATCATAAATATTATCTGTATTTTATTGCATACTTAAAAAATATATATAATATATTATGTGATAAAACTCAGTTCATTAACTTGACTTGTAATTCCAACTAATATTAGATGAACGTTGAATAATAAAATAATATTCATTTATATAATATTATTCCATGTATTTAATTAAACACTTGTAAATACATTTAATAAATAAATTCAACCCAATTATTCTAAACTAGAATAACAATGAATTTATTTATTTTTTGGTTATCAAATTCAGACAACTCTCATACCCCATGGTGGGGCCCACCATATACCATATACTTATTCACTAGAATATGATAGAATCTTGAAAGTGCTATTATGGGTCACTCTCTTGGCCCTTATCTTAATATAAGTGAATAATATTCACAAAACAATAATGGATTCTAGAAACCCATCAATACACCTAAAGAGATAAGGAATAGTCACTGAAACAATAACAATCCTCCGAACACATAATGTGTAATATAATATATTTTTCATAAAATATCTCCTAAATAAGGATGGACACTTGTGACATTATCCTCTATTTGATTTATTATTTACTAACTTAACATGATGGATTTAACTTTGACTTCCATATCCATGAACATAATGACGGTTCTACCATCCTAATCAACTAGGCTTGATATATAACTTCCTCAAAATAAGAGAAAAAAATTATATATTGAACATTAAAACAATGCCATACCACCAATAATGCAACCAACACAAACTACCTCACCAGGAATTCATTTTCATGTTTTTCCTTTTAATCAAAGTAAGAGATAAAATGGAAAACAATGATAATGATCTCATGTCAAGAGACTAATACACATGTATATATATAGGAACAACCAATGACACCCAAGACATGTGGTGTTCCTATTGGCGGGTTTTCCTCGTGATCTAAACTACTAAAGATCACAAATTTCAAACTTTATGAGAAGAAGTCTCAATGCTTATGAGCACCTAAAACTTGATTAACACACACTATTTGTATCCTATCATCATGGAATATCTGGAACATAGTAAATTACATTAATATTTGTGTCATGATGTAACTAGGTTCTCATTATCACCAGGGATCTTCTATAATGCTTTTATACAACACATAATCTATGGAAATTACCATAAATATAGTGGATTCATAAGTATAAACAATACTATGCTAAGATAAACACTTGTCTGTATATATATATATCAAAATATATACATGTAATGATAATAAAAATACACACACAATTTGGATTTAGGGAACCCAATTTCAACACTCCCACTTGCACTAATTATAACTACTAAAAAGTATCAATATGCTAGATTTCACATGAGAATCATGCCTCTTCTGAGATATGTTTGTAGTCAGGGGGTATTCCATGTTTTTCTTATGTGGTTACTCTTCTAACTATGACTTCAACACTCTGAGTAAAATCTATCAATAGATTAAACTTACAAAGTATATTCTTTGTCCTCTAGTGTGATCTGGTCTCCTTGGAAAGAACCATAATAGAATGAAATAAGTTTTGAACTATTATGAACAACACCAATATTTGAGACAATTTTTCAAATCCAGACTGCCTCTTTTGCTGCATCATAAAACTACAATATATTTGGATTCTGAAATAAGTTTTAAACTATTCTTTATCCTCTCACTACTAGTTCCTCTTCTCCTCTATACACCAGGAATATTACCTTTGTATGCATAAAGTAATCTAAGATAGTTTTAATAACTACCCAATGAGGTTCTCATTAATTAGATTGATATCTTACCAACATTTTTGAAGAAAATACAACATAAAACCCAGAATATAGAATGGTGTACATGATAGATCCCACTATCGAGGCATAAGGGATTCTACTCATTCATTCAATGTCCTCATTTGTTTGTGGGTACATTTTCATTGACATATTGATACAATGTGACATTGAAAATAGCCCTATATTGGATTATTATATACTATACCTCTTAAGTAACTTTTTAATATATGTACATTGAATTAACCCAAGAAATCTATGAGATTTATCTCAATAGATATTGATCCATAGAATGTAGGCTGCTTCACCTAAGTATTTTATAGATATTTTTTTATTTAACTAAGTTTTAACTGACTATAAGACTTTCTCATCATTTACCATAATAAATATGACATAGACATATAATACTAGTAAAAATATGGAATTACCATTAACCTTTTTAAATAAACAAGGGTTTCTTTAATTTTTTTAAAAACAAAATTCTGTTATGGCCTCATCAAAATTAGCATTCAATGATCATGATTTATGTTTCAACCCATAAATGTAACTCTTTAGATTTCACACTTTTTTAGAATTATTGGAATTAATAAACCCTTCAGGTTGATTAATATATATTTATTTAACTAATTTCCCATTTATAAAAATACTTTTCCATCCATTTTCCAAATATTTTAATCATGGAAGGCTATTATTGCAATAAATATTCTTATGGATTTTATAATTTCTACTTCTGATAGGGTTTCATCATAATAAATTCCATCACATTGTCTGAAACTCTTAATAACCAATCTTTAATTATAGGTATTAACCATAACATCCATGTACAACTTTATATTAAATACCCATTTTCATCCAATGGGTCTTACATCTGTTAGAGGATCTACAAAAACCCAAACTTGATTTTGGGGCATGGATTCTATCCCAAAATTCATGGAATATTTCCATTTAAGATCATCTTTACCGTATACTACTTCATGTTTGGTTATAGTTTCATCATCTTCAAGGAGTAATGTGTCCCCAAACTCAGTGATAATAAAACGATAACTTCTTTATTCTCTTTCCTATCTTGTATACTTATATAGTACTTATATCTTAGGAATATCTTCATCACCTACCATCTCTTGTTGAAGTTGTTCCCATACAAACTCATGTGCATAAGGAGCATCAACTTAATCTAACTCAATCTTTAACCCACTATTTCCATTATAAATTTTCTCCTTCTATAAAAATGTGTCCATTATTTCCATAATCAATTTTATATTATAAGTTTTATATAGATAATATAATTTTTTCTATAGGATAATCTATAAATATACACTTTTTTCTTTGGAATGATAATTTTTCATTTTGTATTGTCATGAAAAATTCCCACATTATCATACATGTATGTGTGATATACTGAGTTTATTTCCATACCAAAACTCATATGGAATCCCAAATATCGCTTTTGTTGGTACTTAGTTAAGATTATATACTGATATATGCACGAAATATCCCCAGATGTATAATGTTAGAGTATCTTGACTCGTCATTTATCTAGCCTTGTCAAGTAAGGTCTTATTCCTCCTTTCACTAACAAAATTCCATTACAATGTATAGGGAGAAGTGAGTTGGGATACTATCCCACCTCTATTATGTGATCAATGAAATCTTGGTTGTGATACTCTTCAACTCAGTCTGAGTGATGTTCTTTAATATTCTTACCAAGTGGTTTTCTACTTCATACTGATATTCCTTGACCATTCAAAAGGAATTTATCTTGTACCTAATTAAGAAGATATATCAATACCTACTATAGTCATTGATAAAATTAATAAAGTATTAAAATACACCCATTTCCTCTACTAAAAATGACCACATATGTCAATATGAATCGATTTCGTTAGTTTAGTGGCTCTTACTCACTTCCTAGAAAAGGGTGATTTGGTCATTTCCCCTTGTAAACCAGTGGGAAATACATCTAGTGGTTTTGACTTATTTGAGTGTATATACCCTACTTAATGAAATTTCTATAATCACTTCTCATTTACGTGACCATCCTTGAAGTTCCATAGGTGGGTGTTCTATGATTCATGCTCATTGGTTTTTTCATTGATTATCATTATCATATTTCTGAGTTCTTTTATATATAATCCATTATTAAGATTCTCCATACCAAAGTAAGTGTTATCATTATAAAACTGATAATAGTAATTTCTAAAATTGAAAAAAGATCCAACAATGCCCAAAATTGACACTGATATTATGTTTTTGGTTACTGGAGCTATATAATTACAATTATTCAATACAATAACCAAACAACTAGGAAAATTTAGATGATAATCTATTGCTTCTAAGGATTCTGGACTCATTCCATTTTTATATCAAATATCCACTTCACCTCTTGTGATATTCTTGAATCTACTTGGTTCTACTATTTGAATAAAAATATTTGATCCACATGCTATATCTAATACCCAACTTATAGATGAAGATAGATTACATTAAATGAAAAACAACACCTAAAGTAAAAGCATCACTTTTCTTATTCTTTCTTAATCTACATTTATTCTTTCAATGTACTTTATTTCCACATTAAAAGAAGACAGACTCCTACTCCTTACCTTCCCTGTGTATGTTTGGCTTTTTAAAGGATGATGTTTAGGTGTCTTTGAATTGGACTTAGTCTTATACGTCTTAGCCTTTCCCTTCCTCTTCTTGTTCACCATAAGGATGGATTAATTGGTATTATTCATATCCTTATAAACATGTTGAACTAAATAAAAAATATCTTGAATTTACTTTTTCATTTTATTCATATTATAATTAATAATAGAACTCAAAAATATTGGCAGTAAAGAGGAAATAATGAGATCGATCACATGTTCTTAGTAAAGTTTGAAACAAAGGGCTTCAAGCATCTCAATGTAAACTATCATATCGAGTATATGAGGTGTCAATTTATTCCCTAAAACTATCCTTCACCTATACAATTCACTCGATATCTCATACCTTTATTTTTTTTCTTACTCCTGATATAATTATTGAAGATGAGTTAGCATCTTATAGGACTCTTCGCCCTCATGCATTTTTAATAGTTGACTGGAAAAAGATTTCAACATGATACATTATATATCTAGTGCGTCATCTACATGTATTTTTTACTTATCTTTATCCTAATTACTTTCTCATTGAGTAATATCAGTAGGAATTGAGGATTCCAACACATAAAGCTTATTTTCTTAGCATGGTACTATGTACAAGTTCCTATACCACTCCTGGAAGTTATGAAAAGTTAGGATATTTTTTATCTACTATTGATCATAGTTATAATGTATCAGTGGTGTTCATTATTTTCATTTTATTTAAAAATAATAATTAGTGTTTATTACATTATCTTGATTGCCGTTTAGACAATTTGATTAAATAATTATTAAATCACTAAATTTACCCATCTAGTTTATCAAACTCTAGTAATCCTATGTACAAGAATCATAAAACTCTATCACATGAATATTATAATGAAAAATAAACTTGAACCTATCCTCATATTCTATAAGATCTATCTATGGAACTACTTAGAGAATTCAAGGTGTGTATTTGATAGGTCAATATTATTAACATGTGGCTCCTTAATCTATTGATGGAATGTTCAACTCCTAAAAACCCAAAAAATATTTACTCAACGCTTTCCTCTAAATGTTCAACAAAATATATATGTGGATACTATTTTTCTTCCAACATTAGTTAATTAAACCCATCGCTCTCTTAATAACTCCCCAGTAGTAGGATGCACCCTCAACTATGGTTGATCGAGCACCCCAAACACTTTTTTTGTTTAAATTAAAATAATGGAAGGCTTTGCAATATAATATTCCTTTGACGGTTATAGTGTATTTCAAAAAATGTAATCATTTTCTATTAAATATGTCTATGCTATATTGTCGCACTCACAAATAAACATATATTTAATAGACTACATTAATCGCTTCTTCATGAATTTAATCTATTTATTATTTTATGTGATCTCACAAACATTAAAATTTATAAATTAATAAACAATTTATAAAGGAAATAAATTACCCAAATGGTCTTGAGAATCAAATATTTTTTGATCCATTTAATCTTAACGGACCAAAATTGACCTAGGTTAACGATACCTGAGTTATATTTTGACTCGTGATGAAGCCCATCCCCATCCAGTTTTTACACTTCTCATCTAGATTAGAGACTTGTCTTGGAAAGGTCTGTGCCTTATAATATCATCTTCAAATGTACAAATATGCTTTCATGAAAATGTGGGGGTATCAGGAATGAAATATACAATAGATAAATTGGATGCGCAGACCCTTATACATATTAAATTAAAAATGATGATATGTAGACCATTTTTAATTAACTACTTATTATAAACATCAAAAGTTGTAGTAATTATTTAAATTTAATTAACTATATATACATGGTCTCATTCAATTTCTAACAGCCAGTCGGTATGAAAAATAAATGCGTGGAAAAAATTAAATTACAATAAAAAAAGTCGAGGGGATAAATATGAATTAAATGAATTTTACAATTCAAATAATTTATAATATCTAGTCTAGAAACTAATATAATCTCTATTTAAAAATAAAATTATTCAATTAATTTAATTTAACACCAAAATTAAATTAACTATTTTAAAGAATAAAATTGTTATTATTTTTTAAAAAACTAATCAATTTTTAATTAAATTAATAATATAAATTAATTTGGAATAAAAAAATTAACATGGTCCCTAAAATTCATGCCTAGACCAATTAAAGTTTAGTCGGAATTCACATAAGACCTTTATGAGTAAAGAAAATTCTATTGAGTGCATTCACGGGTTGAGAAAACCCCATGCAATGTAGTTTCAGGTCGAACAGACCCATTTGAATCCAATCTAGGTATTGGATTGTACATTAGGGTTTCTAAGGGAGGGTGTAACATGGCTAGGTTCACTATAGGGGGTAATACATGTGGTTTTGGGTTACCTTTGAAACGAATCAATGATTGGGAATCGGCTATAAGGGGTACTACGGTGATGCTTCCATGGTCTTTGATGTGCATGGAAGGAGGCTCGGTCATTCCATCAGAGGAGTTCAAGGATGGGAATTCCATCTATAATATGGGCCAATTATTGAGGAATACATCGGTGAGGGAATCATCTAGCCAGATCTTGGTCTAGGTACATGGGCGCTATGGCAGTTCACAGAATCTACTACAAGGTAGATGAGGATTACAATCATCGAGCATAGGTCGGGTCTCTAGTGTGCCCGTGAAGGAGAAGGCTGGAGGGGGCTCATCCAAACTGGTGTGAAGATATCCCCACTATGGTTGGGACTTTATGTGAGGTGGAAGGGTAGCTAAAGTGGGGTTCCATAGAGGGGTGACCTAGCAGCTCATAGGAGGGGGGTGGAAGGTGATTTAGGTCATAATAAAGGAGTCGGTGGTTGGGTGGCTGATCGGATGCTCAAGGATCATAAGAGGAAAGAAATACAGTGGTGATTTATGGTGCATGGAATATAAATGAGGTGTCTAGTATATTTTCCAAGCCTAGAGGTAGAAGGGATCGACCAAGTTTTCTCATGAAAGACATATTTGTTTTTATTAAAAAAAGTGATTTTCTTTCATGCGAATCCATTTTAAGGGATATACACCTTTTCTTTTTCTTTATTATAAAAACAAAAACCCACCCCTAAAATTTTATAAAAATAAAATAATAAAATATAGACCTTATGAAATAAAGGTATATTCCATTTTTCTTAATTTTTTTTAAAAATATTTTATAGGAATCATTCCCCTCACTGGGAAAAAATGTTCCAACTAGAACCGAGAAAAAACTAGGTTGTCGATACTCACCTCAAAAAATAAAGCATGAAAAAAATATAATAATATTGTTCGTCACTTTTAAATAGGTAACATCCACATTTTCAAACTACACCAAATATTTTATATGGCCATAACTTGTCTATATGAAATCGGATCAATGTGTAGTCCATTCTATTGGCAAAGATTTAAATCACTCTACTTAATTTAATAAAAATTAATTTTTCTTGTCTCAAAAAATTTAGACGATTACTCTGATGGAAATTAAAGGTGCTAGGATACACTGTCGGAGCCAGTGGGCTAGGTATCTTATTATTTTCATCACCATAGCAACAAAACTTCATTTTCACTGAAGGCCCAATCCCCAGTATAGGTACAGGGATCTCATGTGAATAATTAAATGCACAAAAATATTCAAATGATTAATTAATTTTATTTTGTGGTGCATTAGACTAAAACTCTTTAGTGGAAATATTTTCATGAAGTATCTGAATTAAAACCCCTCTAAATCATCCAAACATGCTATGATAATTTGTGAAAATATTGATCATTGAATTTTGGTAGCTTGTACAGATCTCCGCTGATTCCTTCGATATCATGATGACCACTTTGATGTTATTACTAGGTTCTGTAGAGACGTACATGGATCAATTTCCTATACAGAATATTTCTCTATCAAGAATACAGGAAGGTAAGAGAGTATTTTTCAATTAATTGGAACAAATTGTACATAATAATTGTGATCCTCGTCAACTTAAATAGTGGATATGTAAAATACTCAGGTAGGGTTCCCCGGCCCCCGTATATATTTAATGTCCACTAAATAATTAATATAAAATAATTATGACAAACTAACTACATTATGAATATTTTTATATTTTCTCACATACTTATAATACATATTAAATCTATTAAGTGATAAAACTTGATTCATTAACTCAACCCATAATTCCCACTAATATTAAATGAAAGTTGAATATTAATATAATATTTGTTCATATAAGATTATTTTATGTATATATATAAACACTTATAAATAACCTTAATAAATAAATTCATCCCAATTATTCTATACTCAAAAATTTATGAATTTATTTATTTTTCAGTGATTAAACTTGGATAACTCTCAAACCCCATGGTGGGACCCAACATTTCCTATATACTTATTCACCAGCATAGGGTAAAATATTGAAAGTGTTATTGTGTGTGACCCTCTAGGCCCTAATCTCAATAGCATTGAATAATATTCATAGACCAAGAGTAGAGTCTAAGAACCCATCAAGACCCTAAAGAGATAAAGAATAGACCTAGAAAGGATAACCATCCTACGAACACGTACATTGTAATATAATATCTTTTTCATATAATATCTAACAAAGTAATACCCACCCTTATATCTTTATCCTTTCTTTTCATTATTATTTGTTGAGTTAAATAGATGGACGTACCTTCGAATATCATGGCTATGGAATTAATGATAGTACAACCATCCAAACCAACTAGTCCTGAGATATCAATTCATCAACTCAGAATAGAAAAATTTCATCTTGACCATTAAACCAATTTCATACCAAGAATGATGAACCCAACACAAACTACCTCTCCATGACATCATTTTCATCATTTTCACCTTGCATCAATGTACGAAATCAAATGAAACACGTTGATAATGTTCTTCATCCAGGAAACCAATACACAAGTTTGTAGATAGGAACATCCAATGAAACATGAAACATGTGGTGTTTCTATTAGCAGGTTTATCCACATAATCTCAACTACTATAGATCACCAAGTGGAAACTTCATGAGAATAAGTATTATTGCTTATATAATCCCCTAGCACCTGATAGTCTCACATAATTTGTGTCCTATCTTTTTTATGTCTCTAAAAAATTGTAAATTACATTAAAATTAGTTTCATGGTATCTCTAGGATATCATTATAGCCTAAGAACTTCTCTAAACCTTTGATTTTACAAATAATATAAGGAAATTTCCATATATAGTGGATGAATAAGTATAAAAACTATTATGGTAAAATAAATAGATGTATAGATATCAATATATGTACATGTAGTAGTAATAAATGTAAATACACAAGTTGGATCTAGGGAACCCACTTTCAATAATCCCAAAATCAAAATTAAATACTCAAAACCCAAAACCCCTAGTAACTCGTGGCTCGGGATGGGTAATAGTTTTTGATGCTCTTCCCACCCCTACCTTGAATGTCTTGAAAATCTTATCTCTAGGATACTAGACACCTAAAAATAAAAAAGTTTCTATTTGATTTATTTTTTCATGAACTAATCCTAGTCAACCTAAAGTAAGTACCTGATCCAGCCTACGAAAAGGCCCAAAAGGAGTCCCCCATCCCCAGAGTCTGATGATAAGTGCTATGGAATCACAAGATAATTGTTGCAGATGATTTCTATCAATCATTACAAATTTAAAAAAGATATAGTGTTTATAACACATATATAATACATTAATGTCTTATCATAATTAAAATTAATAGAATATAACCAAAATAGGATCCATATACAAAATGCAAAAGAAATACAGAAACAAAACCAAACCAGAAATGATCTATATGTGAAAACTTGTGTCACCATCCACCCATAATAACCAACTAGATCCAAGAGTGAACCAAATATGCAACCTAAACTAACAAAATCGTTTGGGTATACTGATATCAAGTGGCATAAGTACAGTGTGAGCATAAAACATCTTAGTAGGTAAGCATCATAGAATCCATCCATTTCCATTCCCCAAAAAATCCATAAAAACTAGTTTTGAAATACATATTGTGAGTAGGTTTCAATCATTTCAATAAAAAAATACAACTCTTTCCAATGTTCTATTTTAAATACATTTAAATGTTGAATTTTAAAACAAACTACAGCATCAAAATACAATTTGAAAACCAAAACAATGGGAAAAATATGACCCAAACGCATGTGTAAAAAATTGGGATTAAATATATAAAAAATAAGTATAGTATATAAAATTAAACATTTATGTAAGAGGAAAAATCCATAAATGTATATAAATGAAAATTGAACATTGAACTAGAGTTCCAAACAATTGTAATGAAAATAAAAATTATGAAATCAAGGAAAAATATTAATCACCTTGAGAGGCTACACTAGATTTACTTGGTTCAGAATCATATGTTATCCCATTAATGAGATCCAAAATCAATGACCAATCAGCTTCCCTGAACAAGCCCTGTTAGTTGAACATCCCACCAGGACCTTTCCACACAGTGGGTCATCTATCATTTTTAATTGATACTAAATAGTAATCATTTATCAACCCTCTAGATGATCCATATGATCCCACGATAATAGTAAAGGGGAGGTGGGGAGGATAGTACACATAAAACAACACAATCATGAATCAACATCATCCATCATACATTCCAATCTCACCTCCCAACACTGTCCATGAGAAGACCCCCTCCCCAACTAGAGGACTTCGATGGATATTTTCTCTTTTTTGAAAACATTTAAAGATGCCAAATGGGCCTTCACATTAAAAGTTAAAATTCATTTTCATGGAAAATATATTTATATAAAAAATAATTTCCAGATCAAAGGTGATCATCAAAAATAAATTTCTAGAGTGGAAAATGGGCCTTTAAATCAGGGGTTTTATGGAGAATCCTTTTAATACCAATTTAGAGAACATTTATAACCCCATGAACCCTTTGAGAAGACTAAAATTTTATATGGAGAATTATATGATGTTTCCATTCAAATATATATGTACAAATTTATATATACACCCCCATGAACATATAGATACATACATTTGACATCACTATATATATGGTCATCTAAAGGAATCTCAACTGTCCATTTAAATGAACACAAAAAAACATTTTGATAAATCACAAGACCTTATTATAAAAAGACACCAAATTAATAATTAAAAACAATCCCATAAAAAATACAATTCAACTTGAAAAAAAATTAAAAAAGTTTCATTAATGTCCAAAAATTGATTAAAAACATGAAAGATACATTTGAAATGTAACTTTGGTATTTTAGGAAACACCTAGCATACATATACTTTGAACACATTTGGCACAAGTATTTAAATCCTTAGAGAAAACATTTTTTCATTCAAACTTCTATCATAAAAGATTCAATAATTCAATTTATAAATCATGGAACATGAATAGAATAATTAAAATAGATTTATAAAGGCTCAAGTATCACATGTCATGTTTTTAAAAGGAAATAGTTGGAAATGCCTACCTCATGTGGTAAAATTATTTCCGTATTGATTAAAATCATTGGATTTGGTTTCAAAAGATGGTTTATAAACCCTAAAAAACCCCAATTTCATGACACCTATAGGTATAGAAATCAACCAACCATGGTCAATAGGGTCATAGCGAATTAAGAAAAATGAATAAAACCCAAATAGAAGAATAAAGTAACCCTAAAAATTTAATCTAGGTGAAGAATCACCATGAAACCATCATAAATCAAACTTGGAGGCCTTAAAAATATAGGGATAAGATTGTTAGAGGTGTACAATTTAGCTGGTTTGAATTATTGTTCCAAAGTAAAGAAAACCCAATTAAAATTAATCCAAAAGGAAAAAACCCTTTTAGTGGCTTGCATGGTTTACCCGCATGGTTTACCAAATTTTGTGGTAACTATGCAGATCACCACTATTGAAAATTGCAAGAGGATGCACACTTTGGCTGAATATTTTTTAACCATGATACCTATAAAAGGTTCCCAAATTTTTAAATTTTCATCCTACAACACCTTGAAATAAAACGGATAAGCCACATATCAAATACCCATAAAAAAATGTGACATTGGGGTATCATAGGTTTGGAGGTTCCACATGACCACATGTGTGCCTCCCCATATAAAAGAGGCATTTGACTAGTGGTGAGGTACTTAATGATACACTAGGGAGACTATGCCCACAATATCATATTTTAACACCCCAAAATTTTAGAATATATATAAATTTATTTTTTTCATTCATTTATTTCTCTTTATTCAATTTTAAGTGTTCGATATGTATCTTTACACTCAACACTAAGCTTAGATGAACCATGATATTCTATTGAAATACTACTATTACATAAGACTATTACCACATTGTTGTTGGATTGTAGAATATGAATTGGTATAACTGAATTATGAAAAATATGTACAAAAGTATTCCTTAATAAAAATTTACAAATCAATTATTATGAAATAAGTACACAAATTTTAATAATAAGGAAAAAAATCATATAAGACCTAATTTTTTCTAGAATTGTATTATCTATATATTATATATTTATACCTAAATAAAATATATTTATCACTACTAATAAATACTGAAATATAATGATAATTTATATAACCAATGGAATAATCTTTTATACATTTATTATTAATTTGTCATAAATGAAGATAAATAATTTAAGGGTAAAAAAGAGGTGATTTATAAGAAAACTGTTTTTATTATGCATACGATATTTTAGATTTATAAATTTATTAAATAACTATTTATTAATTAATTTAATTAAAGGAGTATATAATATATTCAACCAAATATATTATCATTAATCTAATGGTTGTTACTTGGAAAGTAATGAGAATCAAATCTTTTTTATGCTTAAAAATACATTTTGTCAAAAATGGTTTATAAGCATTTTATGTATGAATATTTGAATTAATTTCATGAAAATATAGGAATTTAATATTATTACATTTATTAAATATTATAAATCATTCTAGATAATATTTATTTATAATTTCAACTTAATCTTTATCCATATAAAATTTTTACCATAGAAAAAAATGTGTTACCAAAATAACTGTTAAAAGGATTTTTAGAGGGGTTAGCCTAAGAGACATGGTTGAAAATAACACAAAACACTTCCTTAAATATAAATGGTTTAATTTATTTAGACATTAAACTTATTATATTCTAATCTTTAAAAAAAATTCCCTTTTACTTGATTATTTTATATATTAAATAATAAATTTTCAAGTATTTACAAGTTTTCCACCCACCTCACTTATAAAATAACACCTCTTATTGTCACTTTTACACACTAATTGAGCAGTATATTTTAGCCAAAACATGTCAAAATTCCTTAAATTTTTGTTCCCCATGTACTATAGGTCTTTTATTCACCAAAATACCATCTTAAGAAGGGTTATGGTGCACGATAAATAAATTTACCTGAAGAATGAGCAATTATCATTACCTTTCTATTTCGACGTTATTTCTTCATTAACCATCTCCAAATATCCTATAACCAACTTAAAATATTAAAATTATTATATATACTATATTTAAAAGTTTTTATTTTTATGTTATATCCATTTTATTTCTCTTTTATATCTAATGAAGAATAAAATCATCACTCATGCGTATGTATGGACTACTGTCTCCATGAAGTGATGGATTTTATATTCTATAAAAACCACTCAAGGATGGTTATATGTATGATTTTAATGTATATATATATGATTTTAAAAACATAATTATTATTCTTTAATTATAAAATATTATCTACCTTTATAACCTCTCATCTGTTTGAAAATGATAATGTTACTCGTGTATACGTGTAGAATACCACCTCCAGGAAGTGATGTGATTCGTTTTTCATTATCAACAAACATGGATGTTAAAAATGATGTAATTAATAAATATATATTAATATAATAAATAATTATATTTATGTAAAGAGATATTATTATTTACTTTATTTCATTCCACTCTTTGGAAAATGAAAACATCACTCATACATACATATAGACTACCGTCTCCATGAAGTAATGTAATTAATTTTCCTTCAAAAAATTATATAAATTGATATAAAAGTTACAATAATGAATTATTATGATACATAGAAAATTATTAATAATATTGATATAATTAAACCATTTTAAAATTTCAAGGACCGAAATCATCAAATAGAAACTTGCATGAGAAACAGAACCGTTAACACCCAAATGTTGATTTTAATAAAGATTTTTTTTAAAATGGGTAATTAGAAAAATTAAGGGAATTATATATTATAGGATAATTATAAATATGTTTTAGTTTTATATTTATAATAAATATAAATTTATTATATAGGATATTAAAATCATTTATGAATAATAGTGGTACCTAAGGTAAGGGTTTATATTACAGTCTCATTCTCTTTTTGGGATTATCTATATTTAATTTAAAATTAGTGAATTTTATGATAGTTATCTATTAAACACCATATATTTTCTTCTTCTATGGTTATTTCTTGGTTTTTTATGTTTTTCTTTCATTCTCATCTCATTGTTATTAAAACTTATTGAGAATATGTTTTCATAAATTTTGACCTTATTTCCTCTTTTAAGTAAAAAATCTTTTTCTTCCATATTCAAGTTTCCCACGTAGTAATTCGCCTATACCTAAATGGTTTGGAAATTTTTTTAAATACCTATTAAATTATTTTAAAATGATTTCATTTAATCCTTTAAAAGGTTTTTCATATGACTCTCTATTGACATTTTTTCAAAAGTGTGAAAAATAATGTTCCCTTTTAACATATAAAAAATGAATGTATTTACTACCTTTATGAATATTACTTTATAAGTTTTAAAGGTTTTAGGATTAAAATAATATTAAATTTTTTGGTAACATTATTTTTTAAAATTTAACAATCGAAAAGGGTTATTTTCTGAGGATTTCCCAAGATTATTTTAAATGGTTTAATAAAATTTATTTTTTAATCTATGTCAATATTGGTTAAGAATTTTTAGGATTCACCATGTATATAATCTTATGATACAATTAAATATAATTATATGGATTTATTATGATGATAATGTTATATAGATTATTTCATGAAACTCGTTTTTTCCCTTCAGTTAATTATTATCTGATGAAATGATGAATATTTTTATGATTTTGTGGCACACTTATGTATAGTTTTCATTATATGGGACCCTAATTATATAGTACTATAATAATTTGAGTAATTATTTAGGTTTCATTGGATAATATGAATTTTAATGTGTAGTGAAACTATTTTGGTAGGGTACTCAATCCATTATGGTAGTCTTATCAATGATCATTGACTAACGAATGATCAGAATGGGGAGTGAACCCAATCCACAATGGGAATATGTCTACTATGAAATTAGTGAGAATTAACTAGTGAAAAAATATTATATAATTATATTAATGAAAAAAAATATGTCTTATTTTTATGATATTTTATCATGGGTTGTGAATGGTTTTTAATGATTCCATACTCTTATGAATCATGTTTATTGTTATCAAAAAAACCTTATACTATTTCTAATTATTTGTAGTCCTTGAAATATTGGGTATAATTTTATAAGTTTTAATCTTGTTTTCATACCCTTATACTTATCCTATACTTTCTTATGATCATTTATTGATATATCCCATGTTTATCCTTACTGAGCATGTGAGAACACCCTTTCTTATGTTTCATTTTCCCCAGATTATAAAGAAATTTATTAAGTAGGTTATATATAAAAAGGGTGATATGTAAGAAGAAATTATTACGAGATATTTAATATCTTTCAATAAATAAGTTTATTATTAATATTTTCCTCAATTACACTAAACCAATATAGTTCTATGGCATGTATTATTTTTATATTTATTGATTATGAATTTAAAATGATGTAATATTTATGTATGTAATGTTTGGGTCACCTTAGTTGGTATTAGATAATGATTTACTTATTTTTCAAAATAAGGTTTTGATGAAAATGAGGATAGAACCTAAAAAACAATGATAAAACAAATGTAAGATAGGATTAACCTAAATTGTTATTTCTTTATAAGAAGGTGTCATAATTTAGGACATATTTGGAAAAAAATTGATGATATAATTTCTCACTCTTATTAATAATCCTTGATTCTCACACTATGTTTTTTTTACAATGGTTGTAAACAATAGGAACCATATTAATGACGAATGTGATATTCAATTAAATTCCAATCCTCATGAGTAACCAGATGGAATGGGAGATAGAATGAAAAATATTTTTGGTTTAACCATATAACTCTCTCAAGATATTAATCATATTGATATTCCAAATGATGAAATTAAAGAGAAATGCACCATTGATTATTTCATGAGGAAACATCCACCTTTCCTCATTGGATCCTCTAATACACTAATTTCTAATCAATGTGTCAATACCACTAAAAATATATTTTTCACCAGTTCTCAGAGCATGAAATATATTTATTGTATATTTATCATTTGTAAGTCGAGGGTAATCAATGGTGGACTCTTATTAAGAATATAAGGCAAGATGAACACATTTACACTATGAAATGGGAAGAGTTTAATAGTTTATTTTTCAATAATTAATTTTTCATAACTCATCACATAATAATGGAAAGTTAAATAATTTAACTAAATTAGAAGAATAATAAATCTATGAGTACTTGTGAGGAAAATTTCACCAAACGTTCCTAGTACACTGTGTTTTTTATCATCAAACCTAAAAACAGTTGATTGGTTATTTATTATCTAAAAACCAGGCCTAAAAAAATAATTAGACATAAGTAACTATAGTATCTTTGAAAAAAAATATATATGGGATATCAAGGAAGAAATGGATAGTATAGACACTTATTATTCAAATGGTTTTTGGGATAAGAAATGAAGTATAGATCTTTTAGAAGAATCAAATAATAAAAACCATGGAGGAAATGAATTTAATCTCCCTTCAAGTATGAAATATTGAAAGAATCATGGGTGAAATTTCTATAAGTGATTAGGTAAATTATTTAATTATTTAAAAGAAGTCCATTCAGAAATTAAATCTCAGAGTAATGTGGATTGGTTATCCAATGAAATACATTGAGAGAAAGCTAAACTGAATTCACCACCCATACTCTAATGATATAATTTAAAAGAGTATGGAAATTATATTAATTAGGACATGAATGAAAGGGTTAATTATGAAAATTTATGACTTAATCCTCTTAATAAAAAGGATAAAGTGAAATATCTTGTGATTTCAACTTTCGAAGTGGGTCATGAGAATGAAGTGGTGAAAACTACACTTATCATCAACTTTAAAACTACAAATGCCTTATTTGATTATTATTTTACATGTTATTATAGATCTAAATAATTTTATAAGGGTATGACATAATCAAATAAATGACTAGATATTGAATTATCATTTAAAACTCTTATTGGTGTGATGATCATATATCAAGTATATAGCTCCTCTCTAATAAAACTTTTAGTCATTGTTCTTCCTGTAAACCTTGTAATTGTCCCTCTATTTTAATTTAATGTGATATTGGGTATGGATTGAATCTCATTATATAAAACCAATATCAATTTTTGAAAAATTTATGTCACATTTTATTTTTTGAATCAACTTATAATCATTTATAGGTGTAAGGATAAACATGAACTTACAGTGGAAATCAATTATATTATATGGGTCAAACTACCTTTTAATGAGGGTTACTTATCTCAAATGGTTAGAGGGGAAAACAATATTTAATATAATACTATTGTTTAAAAACATATCGAGGTATTTCTTGCATATATTTATAGTATTTCATTGAATTGTGAATATTATATTCTAATATAACTCATACTAGGTGTTATACCAATTAAGAAGTCTCTATATAGAATGGATTTGATTGTGTTATGGGAATTGAAGAAGAAACTACCAGAGAATATGGAAAAGGGATTTATTCATAAAATTATTTCACCATGGTTTGAACCTATAATTTTTATTATGATGAATGATGTTAAAATTCATATTTTCAGTAATTATCAAGAACATAGCAATATCACTATCAAGAACAAGTATCTACTACCTCGTATTGAAAAATTATTTTATAATCTACATAGAGCTTAATAATTTTTAAAGATTAAACTTCATTTTTTATATCATCAATTCATGGTTAAGAAAAAGTATATACCCAAGAGAGCCTTTAATATAAGGTATAATCATTATGAATTTATAATGATTCCATCTAGACGTAGTAATTCCCTTATTATCTTCAAAGATCTAATGAATATTGTGTGAATAGATTACCTTTATTGGTTTTTAGTAGTATTTATATATGATATTATTATATATTAAAATATCAATGAAGATCATGAATACCATTTAATTATTTTTATGAAGACATTGAGGAAGGAGAAACTGTATTCCAAATTTAGAAAGGGCACTTTTTTGATATAAAAATTTATTCTTAGTGTATGGATTCATAAGTGAAGGTGTATCTTTAGATCTTTATAATACAATGTTTTTTGAATAATGACCTAACTAAACACGATGAATAATATCCATAGTTTTCTTAAATTATTTTGACACTTACAATGATTTGTTGATAAATTTATTAAAATTATAAAATCCAATAACTAATTTGATGTGTATGGGAGACAATTATCTTTATACATATGAATATAAACAAAATTTTAAGGAACAAAAGATAAATTTATTCAGTACACTTACCCTTATAATAACCTATAGTGGACAGTGGGTTGTGATTTACAATGATGACTAAAATAATAGAATGGGGTGTTTTCTCATGAAAATGACATAGTGATAACATATACCTCATGAAAATTAATTTTTCATGACAAAAATTTATCGAATCATGATTTGGAGTTAGAAGTGGTAATTATACACTGAAAATATGGAGGTATTTTTGATATATTGAAAGGTGTGATATTTATATTGATCCTAAAATATGGAAGTATATATTCACATTGAAGGAGTTTAATATTCACCAAAGGATATATTTGGAGTTGATTAAATATTATGAATGCTCAATACATTACTGCCCTATGAAGGCTGATAAGGGGGTTGGTGCTCTAAGTTGTAAATATCATGCTACTTTTTCTATTATCGGGATTGAAAGAGATCCAATACTTATATATTTTCATAGGATGGATCTTGAAATCATATGTTAATAGGAAAGATCCTATCTTTCTCAGATTAATGTTTAACCAACCATTCATGTGATGATTAGAGAGGTGTGTAATAAAGATGAATAGGTTTCAAAGGAGGTAAGGAATATTATAGAGTTCAGCCATAACCATTACATAATAATATGATATGATAGTAGGATATGTTTCCCTTCAATACTATAAAGGAAGAAGGATCTATTTGATGAAGCATGTAGCTCACCAATATCTAATCATCATTGAATAATGAAGATGTACATAGATCGCAAAAAGTATTTATGGTGGGAAAACATGAAAAGGGATGATATGGATTATGTATCTAAATGTATTGTATATATGATAATTAATTTTGAATTACATAATCTAAGGTAGTGTTACAACCATTACTCTTTCCATAATCGATATAGGAAAACATTACCTTGGATTTCATTGACAGACTCCCTAAGACATCAAAAGGATATAAGTATTTTGGGTTGTTTTCATGATCCCCTACTTCCAAAGGTACCCCACTTGGGTCAAAAATAAATAATAGAGATAATGAAACCTGAATCCCCCATCCAATAGGCCATAGTTTTGATACTAGCACTGATGGTATATCGATCACACATATATGAGGCATTACCCTCTATATAGTATGAGACGTAAGAGATTAAAAGGATAAAGCACCAACTAAAACCATGCTTAAACTAGAATAAATCACAATAATATCAATTTCATGCATAAACTAAGGAAATATAAAAGTACAAAAATTTAAAATAAGAGTCGACCATGAACTCTGGAAACCCATGATACCTACTCAACAACTCCTTCGAGAAAGTAATGGCCAACCCAATATTCAACCTATTCCCACTGACCTAAAAAAATTATATCTGTAGGGTAAGAATAAAATGTTTACTTGGTAGAATCCTCCTTGAAAACTCTAATTAAAAATGTGAATGAGTCATACTAAATCCTAGTGAAGAAACAAAAAAACAACTCATCACCTAAATTGGTAATAATTGTTTCCCATCCTCCCCATGGTTCACCCACCAAAAAACACATAGAATTAAAAAAATCATTAAAAAATGCATAGATGTAAATGAAGGTACACCACTACCACTCATCTCTCAGTTTATTTATCTCACACCCCAATAGCTATGTCAAGTGCTCATCCCTTCTATAAATCACCATGCACCTAATGTAACAGTATCATCGCTATTATAGCATCCTGTGTAGCTTGAAATCTCATCATCTTCATATCCTAGTACAAAATAAATTCATGTATATAAGACACTACAACCTATAAAAATTCATTATACCTCAATCCATCACATCCCATTTTCAAAATCCCATGGGAAGCTAGATCCACCGCAATAAGATACAAGAATACGACATACCTTAATCCATTATACCCTGAACATAAATTTAGAGTAAACTATAATCTATCCTACCCCTATAAGAAACACACCTTACACTATAATACATTATATCCCAAGATAAAAACACTTATATATGTCAATTGAGAGAGTGGGAGAGTGGGAGAGAGGTATAAGTCAACCATATATTCTTTCTCATCCTGAATATTAGAGAAAACACCCCCTAAACATTTGGGTTTCAGTTTCTCTATCATAATGGGTGGGGTAGTGAATGGAAAAAAATTATAGAATTGTATCACACACAACCACACTAAGGGAATCTTCCTATCATTGGAATCATCTATTACTATCACTTCACTAGACCCTTGGTCGCCACTACTAAAGTCTAGATATAAAATAAGCACACATGAATCAAGTTAATTTTTAATTAACTAATTGAACATTAATTAATTTATATTACATTTCACAAGGAAGAAGTTTTAACCATATTAATCATATATTAAATAGTACTAGTAATTCTCTTTATTATACTCCCTAGTATTTCATTATCTTTTTAAACACCATGGAAAAGCCCCATTTATTTATTATTTCATTTAGTATTTCTTAATCATTATGGTACTCTATGACTCAATCTAAGATACCACATAAATTATGCACTCCCTATGTGTAGTATCAAATGTGCCTTGCAGTTGGAAACATATCAAGGAAACATCATCCATATATTATTACATTAAGAAGAATTAAGAAAGCATTAAGAAATCACCAAAGAATATTAATTTTATTTCAGCAATCAAACCCTTCTCTAAGATAATACCATCCACTCTAGTATCCCAACTCATTGAACATAGTTTAATTTATCCTGAAATCATTGAAATCAGCCATCATCACTGTAATCCTTGGATCATATACCACTACTCATCAAGAAATCCTACCACACAATGTTAAAAAACACCACAAGGCTCTAAATCCCTAAAGAACATGTACTTTTCTAAATTATTTGTCCCACATTGGAAAAAGAACTAAGTATAAATAAATAATTCATACCATCCTTCCACATCAACAATGGTATTTAATAGACACAAATAATTTAACTTTAGAAAAGCAATTTTAATTCCCTTCTTGAATTAACTAGATTAAAATGCATAGGTTACCTGTACAAGGAAATATAAGGGAATTATCTAACCAAATATGACAATAAACATAATTTCAATCATTAATTAAAATTATGGAATCCAATATATGAATTAATCACTTCCATCATGAATCTTTTGTTAATTAACATCATTTATCTAAACATTGTTTTAGTTTAAAACAATTAACCATTCTGAATAAAACAACAAAAAAATTACAAACATATAACACTTTATCTTAATTGACATTAAGAGGAAATATGAAAACATAAACCACATGCGATATATAAAAACAACCATGAATTTATTTCTCCAAAATAAAAATTAATTATTTTGAATATGTAATAATTCTCATTGGAATTCATTAACTAACCGGATCATAAATAATTATCATAATAAAACAAAAAATATATAACATTACATCATGTAAAAACATCATTGGTTATTTTAAATTTTCATATTTTAATAAGCTTAATCATTTAATCTATGAAATGTGATTAAAGTTATTAATAAATTATTAAATTGATCACAACAACATTATTCCAAGTAATGTGATTAATTCCAATAAAAAAATTACATGATAGCATGCAATAATTATATTATTATACATTATATTTTTTCTAATTTTTATTAATTATTTATCATGTTATTCAGTCTATGTATTAATTTATTTTTATGTTCAATCACACCCATTTATAAAAGTAGATAAATAATTATTAATTTAAATTCTCACAAAAAGAAAAGGTGAAGTAGTAGATCCCCTACCTTGTTTAGAAACTCAATGTTCTCTGAAAAAAATGTAAAAATGAAAAACTATGATCACTAAAAGAAATTAAATCAAAGGAAAAGGAGAAAACATTCTAAACTAAGTAATGTTAAAAACACCAACACTATCTTGAAACCACAACATAAAATAGAGGAAACATTACAAAATATATTTCTTTAATGAAAGAAGAAGAGGATAATTTGAAAGAGGGAAGAAAGGTAATGATACTTTGATCTAAGAATGTAATCCCTTGATCCAAGTGTTTTAGAAACTTAAAGTAATTTTTAGAGGGTGGTGAGAGGAATAGTGTTTTTATAGGGTTAAATAGATGGAGAAAAAATTTAAACCAAGACCACTCAGGTATTCCATTTATAGTGGAAGTCTGAAATTGTTCACCACTGCATGGTGAACTCCAAACCCACTCTGTTTCCCTTAGTCAATGTAAGAACTTGTTTTTAAAGAGGTTGGAATTTGGGTATCATATGACTTTATAACCCATATTGAAATTATTTGAAATATTTCATGGAATCTACTAAACTGTATAACCAAAACCCAAGTTGTTTTACCCTGACCACACCCAGTACAATGATGTGGTGATCATTATACTACTCATGTCTTATGGTGAGAACTTTCGAGCACCACACCCAACCTAACTTCCTTAATATAGAATCTTAATACATTTTATTGTCCACATGTATCATAGGTTAATCCATAATGAAAAACACCTTAAAAAGTACACAAAAGTTATTCCCTCATTCGGGTGCACTCTGGCACCAAATAGTTAACACCGCATCCAAACACTGAGAACATAAGGACAAACTTTTCAGCCCCATTCTCAATCCATCAATATAACTTCAAAACGTACAATAGAACAACCGCCACTATGGTATTGTAAACTTATGAATTTCTATAACTCTCCCCTAGCCTCTATAAAACCTCTAAACTCACTCAAATCAACTTCAAGACCTGGAAAAACATAAAGGGAGGGTTTTATAAGTCATGGATCTTACATCAGATACCTATTGAAAAATTCTCTTAAACCTTTGAGATACCTCTCAATAATCCAAATACAAATAGAAACTATTCTAGGAACTAGGATAACAAATCAGAAAAACTCACATAAACAACATCCAACCTTATAAGACACTCATAGGGGAGATACCTCTCAAGTGAAGGGCCAAAACAAATACCATGCCAAGGGAGATATTTATCTCATAAAATAACCAAGAATTTATGAAGAATATTAAAAATGATAAAACAAAGAATCAAAACAACTCTGGACATTAGGTTTTCATATATGAAACCCACTCCAAATGCTCTCATCCAAACCACCATGTTTACACAGAACACAAAGCAAAGGGATGGAATACCCATGTAGTAACTTCTCTTGACTATCCTTAATATTAGCATGATTCACCTTGAAAGTCTCAACATATTAAATATACATGGAAATTAGGTTTGTATTTTGAGAATGTTTAGGAATATACTGATGATGTTTTGATACATGGAAAATGTTATAAATCTTTCTCATCTTTGGGGGTGGTGATAACCAATAATCCATGACTCCAACATAATCCAATACCTCCAATGGTCTAATAATCCTTGGAATATTCTTACTTCCATGGATGAACCATAATTTCCCCTAATGAGGAGAAACCTTTAAGAACATGTCGTCATTGATATCTAACTCTAGAGGCCTCCTCCTTTGACCAGCATAGGGATTTTGATGATATTTCACTTCCTTCATTCTCTCATGGATCACATATACCTTCTATGTCATTCTCTACAGCAATTTTGATCCATGAATAGCTAATTCTAGAACCTTATTCCAACATAACATATATACGAAAATTTATACATACATAGCTCTAAAAGTTTCCATACCAATGGTGGAGTGATAATTCTTTTTGAAAGTGAACTTCATCAAGGGTAAGTGCCTCACCCACATGCCTCCATAATAAATAATACATGTGTGCAACATATCCTAGATATTCATGATATTATAATATTTTGAAAATCCATCTATGGATAAAAATTTATGCAAAGATATTAAAAAGATTGAAAATCATATTTGATGCCACTATAAATCATGTAGGTAAAATAGGGATCACGATCAAGGATTACCATTTTTAGAACCCCATAAATCCTCACTACCCCCACTGGGTACTATATTGAGAACACCTCCATTAAACTCAAATCATTTATCACTAATAAGTGATTCAACTTCATCACATAGTCCATGATAAACCAAATAGAATTATAACCACCATAATATCTAGGAGAACCGATTAATAAGTCCATCCCAATCTCCTCCCACTTCCACTAGGTAATATCAAGTAGCAAAATCAATCCACATAGAATACAGTACTCATCTTTACCCTTCTGGTAGACCAAATTCCATGAGACAAACTTTGTAACTAAAAACATGAAACCAAACCACCACAAGATAATCCCCTAGATCATGATACATCTTCATCACACTAATTTCTATTGATAAGGGTGAACTATGGAGCTCATAAAGAACTAATTCACACATCACTAAATGGAAAAAAATCTTTCCCTAAAATATTAGTCAATGTTTTCAATCCTTATACCATACCTCATGAGCATCGCTAAAAATAACTCAATCTCACGAAACATCTACCTCAAAATCCTCAAGTTAGGAATCCTCTACCCAGTACACTAAGGACAGTTACATTATCCTATGAAAAATAAAACCACTTCTATCCACTACCCCATATCAAGGATTATCAATTCTAACTCTTAAATCACTCTACAATACTATCCAAATTCATGCACAACACCACCTTATGACTTCTTACTCAAGGAATCAATCACAAAATTCCTATAATCAGGTGTAAAGTAAATATCAAAGTCATGTTCTGCAAAAAAAACAGCATCCACCATCATTGTCATAGATTAAATTAATGCTTAGAAAAGACATACAATAGTATTTTTTTGATCTGTAAATACTTAAAAACAATAATTGATAAGATAGTGACCCTATAAGTTCATAGATAAGACTTCCACGATAATATCAGAATCATGGGTACAATAGTAACAATCATGAGGCCATAACTGTTAGAGACCATAAGAGATAATTAACCTTTACTTCATTAACAAACAAACAAAACCAAGATTCAAATATTCATAGTAAACCTTTAATGAAATGATATCCATCAATAGATGAATGATCGAATCACTAAAAAACTTTTTTATCAAATCCTAAAAGGTATTGTGTTACCAGTTAGTCCACACATATTTATTATCATTTTGATTCAACAATTTCATATAAGTCATAATCTATGATATGTTGGGTACAAACCTCCTATAATATCCATATCAACCAAGTAAAATCTACACCTCTATTATATTATTGGGGTTACCCAAGAAACCAATACCTTAGCCATCAAATCCTAAATAGATTATCTATGATGATATAAAATATGCAATAATAAAAGGACTTCACATGACCAGGTCTCACTCTTTGATAGCTTCCTGAACAACTGATGAAACTAAATAACTCGTAATAGGTTCCACTGATGCTCTATGTGCTCCTCCTATGATATTGAAAAAATATGGATCTCATTGATCAAAACCACCATGAAACATTCTAAAATCTCAAAAAACATTTCATCCATGAATCCCATGAACACAGCTAGAGAATTTGATACACCAAACCACATCACAGTGAGTTAATATTTCCCATAACAAATATTAAAAGTAGAATTTGGGATATCATAATCATTTTATCATATTTCATGATACTCATACTATATTTAAATCTTCAATAACAAGCACTATCCCTTCAAATAATCAAATAAATTTTCAATATTTTGGAGGGGACATCAGTTCATAACCACCACAAAATTCAATTGGTTATAATCGACACACGACATCATACTACAATGGGCCTTCATTTTAAATATAATTAGGGCTTCTCAAGGTGACAACAAATGATAAATAAATACATTATTCAAGAGATCATCAAAATGAATATGTGGATCCTATGATTTAGAAGGCTTCATTTGATACAGAGAAAATGATATCAAAGAAACACTTAGTTATTTCTCTATTCCAAACTAGATCTCTTGTCATGTAGGTAGTTCCACATCCAATTTAGTAAACACATTATTTGATTCTTATACAAACCTATAAAAACAATCAGCTAAACCTCTGATAAAATCATTATCAACACATCCATCAAGGAATATAGAGATACAATAAGACGTTGGCCCTTATGAGGGTCTCCATCACCAGAAAACATATCCTGGTCACTATCAGAGTCATAGAATATGGTGTTCTTATAGAATAAATACAAAATATCCAATATCAAATATTTCAAATACTTGATGAGGATGATTTGGTATATATATATATCATCAAATATAGGAAATATCTTCAAGAGAAGTGATTCCCTAGAAAACATTCACTATCTTTTCACACATCAAACAAACTAGATCAACCTCTAATAGTTGTAGTCAATGTAATGGGAATTGGAGGCCTATCTACCTCAAGTATCAAAGCATAGACTAAAGTGGGTTAAAAATTAAATGCATAGATCCATAATAAAATAAGGTATAAAAGACATTAAAAAATATGCAGGTAATACCTTGTATAAAATCTAACTTACCTAACACTTGTAGTGTTGAATCATGAAACTGATCAGGTCCTACTCTACGACCTCTCTATCCCTAATGGAACCCACCTCCACATCCACACTCTACAGTTTTTTCTTGAGGATGATGGATATCATGGGGCTGTCCACTAACTACCACATCACCACTCTGTTGTTCAAAATCCAAAATTCCTTACTACTGCTGGATGCCGCATATGAAACTGCTACAATGTTTGGGCATATATTAGTCAACCAACCATACACTGACTAATGATAAAGGTTGGTAACTCTCTATTTTAATGGCCAGTATCTCCACAAGAGAAGACAACTATTCCTAGACTCATAACGGGGTTTTATGAATTGAAATATCTAATGGAATGAGTTGAAGAAGGCTAAATGCCACTCCCCGCAAACTAAAACCCCTTCTTATGACCAGAAAACTAGGAATTGTTATTCAAAGAATGGTTCTAAAAAAGGTTTTAGTGAATATTATCTCATGATTATCTGGTCCTATAAAATGTTCTTTCAATAACCTCCACACATTTCAATACCTTAGAATATGACATTAACATAAACAAAGTGATATTGTGCTGAATATCTAGGTGAAAAGCCTCCTCAAAATACCCCATCCTAGCCTCATCATCTGGAAAAAAAATTGAAACATAATGTTGAAAGTTCTTATAGGGAATACTAAACTCGTGAACATTGTCACTCCCCTTTCAAAGCTTAAGGATATCCAACCAAAAAGTCACATAAATGTTTAAAGATAAAAACTCAACCTGAAACTGAGTTGTGGACTTATCCCACGAAACAATGGTCTCATCATGATCCTTGAGGAATAAAATCCACCACTATCAAGCTAACCCAGACACCGTTATCCTAGCTAACGAAACCCAGTGCAACTTAAGATCATGGATTGAATAGAATTATATCTCCACCTACTATGTCCAATCCTCAATATCTTGTTCTGAAATATATCCTTTATACATTTACAGACCCTAGAACATTAACTCTCAGAGTGTCCTACTATAAGTTTCTTCACTTTCAACCTCCGCTTCGTGGCGATGCAATGGAAGATCATAAATAACTCCTTCTATGAAAACCTGATGTAGACATAGACCTAGTATTATATCCATAAATGAAAAATATTTAATACTCCTAAACATTCGATAGAATAACTTTTTAAGATTATTTAATTAATTTTTAATTATTTTAAACTTATGTCCCAATGTTTAGCTGAATTTGAACATAGGCATAGAATAATCAGGATATCTAAACCTTACCTATGTCTCTATCTATAAAAAAAATACTTTTATTATCATGTTTAGTAAACTTTAAGGTCCTTACATTGGATGAAAGGTGGCTATAAAATTTCATTTCCTAGATGGTATCCCTTGTTTTCATATCTTACTATGCTCACTTGGTACTATTGTCCTACCAACCCATGAAACCTCACCAGTTCCTAAATCAAAAATCCAAACTATCTATTAACCAATACATCTAATACCACTCTATCATGACCCCCTATCTCCAAAGGTACCCCACCTAGGATGAAAATGAAGTAATATTTTTAATGGCACACATAGATCACATCCAATAAGCAACGTTTTGATGACTATCACTAAGGGTATATAAATCACTCACATGGGAGGCATCACCCTCTATATATTTTAATGTGTATGTAATAATAAAAACAAACCAAAAACCAATACCATAAATAAAATAGAATAAATACTTATAGATTTAATTTCATATATTAACTAAAAGGAAAGTTGCAAGTACTAAATTTAAAAGTAGGCAGCGACCATAAACTCAAATAACTAATAATAGCTTCTCATTAACTTCCCCAAGCTAGTAACATCTAGAATGATCTCAGACCTATTCCTACTATCCTAAAAATAGTTCTTATATAAATAGGGTGAGTATTACATGTATGGATAGTTGGATCCTCCCAGAAAACTCTTGTGGAAAATGTGAAAGAAGCTTACTAAAGCATAGTGAATAAACAAATAAATCAAACTGATCACTTAAATAGATAACGGTAGTTTTTCATACATACCATGGATTACTCACAAAATAAGTAAAATAAGCAAACCATTATATAAAAAACAGATATATAAATAAATGTATCATGTTTCCACTTATCCACTGGTTTATAACTCTCACACCCCAACAACTCTCTCTTGTACTCATCAAACCTATAAATCAACTTTCACCTCATGCAATAGTATCAATGACATTATAATATCTTGTGCATCCTAATCGATCCAATCCATTTTTTTTAAAGATACACTTTTTCGGTAAGTGAGAACCATACAAAAACCTCCAAAAACTACTCGCACAAACACCACTTACAACATACAAAATTTAGAACTAAGACAAACCTAAAATGGGACCCGCCACAATGCCTTCCAAAAAACCCACAAAATTCAAATTTCAAATTAAAATTCATCATAAACCATCTTAGAAAACGATACATATCTGTCTCGAGTCACACACCCATCACAATGGTCGGCCTATCTGTCCCGAGATACACCATCAATGTTGTCGACCAATCACTATCACCGTCGGCATGTCGACACCTCACCATGGTCATCAACCTCCACACCTCATCACTGTCAGCCTGATCTCCGACGTCCACTGCCTGCACCAGAAACTGATGTCACCTGAACCAAACACCATCGATTCCAAGATAGCTTGTCATCAATATCATGAGGTTATCATCGTCAGCCACAACAGCTCATCACTGTAACGCCACCACAGTCAAACAACACTGACGCCCACCAGAAAGAGAATCCAGTGACGCACTGGGGATGAAACATCATCATCGTCGTGCCACAGAATAACGCCTCCATCGAAGTCATCTATTCCATCAATGAACACAAAGACAAACAAAATTAACATCCAACATTAGAAAACTGGAAGCGGAACCATAAAGAGGATTTGGGAAAAAAATCGGGACGAAACTATAAAAGAAGCATTTGGAATGAAACCCTTGGGATAAACCTAAAAGAAGGGAAATCAGACGAAGAACTGTAACCAGAAAAAAAAATGAGAGCAAGAAAAAGTAAACTGGGACAAAACCAGAACAGGAGCCAGGGCCTGAAACCCTAAGAAGAAGGGCCAACTCCGGTAACACCTGGAGACCTAATGTCCTCCAAAACGCTAGCCCAAAACCCCAACGTCTCTCTTGCTCCAAATACGACCTAGATAATAGCTAAGTAATGCATGGTCAGAGCACAAAGTGGCGGTTGAACAGAAAACCAGAGCATAATCTGGGAGTCGAGTGAAAGGGATAGAGAAGCCAAGAGAGAGATAGAGTGCGCCATCTGGGAGCCGAGTGAAAGGTAAGGAGAAACTGAGAAGCAGCACAGCCCGGATCGAGCGAGAGAGAAGATAGAACCGGAGAGGAAAATCGTAGAGGAATCTCCACCAGGGAAAGCTGAAACCCTAGGAGGAGACCGAGTGGTGAGTTTTTTTACATTCTTTCAAAAAAAAAATTAAAAATACGACAGGGTTTAAAATATTTTTTGTTTTACATCCCAAAGGGGGCACACCATGTGCCGCCTTCGGTTCAGTTTCCACCGGGCCAAAGGCGGTTCTCCAGAAACCACCTTTCGCCTTTGGGGAAACGAAAGGCGGCACACCAGTGCCCGCCTTTAGATTTTTTTCTTGCGAAAGGCGGCTTTGAAAGAGCCGCCTTTCGTGTTTTAAATGGCCGAAGGCGGCTTCCTAGATGTCACCTTCGCCAAAAAATCACTATAAAAGGGAGCCGCCCCACCCATCCTTCCACACTCACAAATCCCTCTTCTCTCTAAAATTTTGAGAGCTCCTCTCTCTAAGTTGATATTTCCTTCGGGGTGCTTCCGGAGACGCAAGGAGTACAAGATTTTTGTGTCAAGCTTCATTTAGTGGTATTTTTTTTATTTTAAAGTTATTTATTTATTTAATTGTAATTAGTTAATTTTAAATATTTAAGTAAGTAGTAGTAGTTATTTAAAGAAAAGAAATAAACAGTTATATTATTAATATTTTAATTAGTTAATATTTAATGTTAGATTAAGGTATATGTAATTTAATATTATTAATGAATGATGATTAGGGATAAATTATTTAATGTTAGATTAAAGTATGTATAATATAATATTATTAATGAATGATAATTAGGGATAATAATAATTTATTAATATTTTAGAGATAATCATAGAATAATTAAATGATGATTAAGGAATAATTAAGTCATGATTAAAGGGTAATTAACCATGGATGATTAATTAAGGAACGTTTAAGGGGTGATTAAGTGATGATTAAGGGATGATTAAGGGGTCATTAAGGTAATTAAGGAATGATTAATTGATGATTAAGGGGTAATTAAGGAGTGATTAAGGGGTGATTAACTAATGATTAAGGGGTAATTAAGGAATGATTAAGTGATGATTAAGGGGTAATTAAGGAGTGATTAAGGGGTGATTAAGGGTTAATTAAGGAATGTTTTAGGGGTGACTAAGTAACGATTAAGGGGTGATTAACTAACGATTATGGGGTGATTAAGTTGTCATAAACTAATGATTAAGGAATGATTAGGGGATGGTTAAGGGGTAATTAAGGAATGTTTAAGGGGTGATTAAGGGGTAATTAAGGAATCTTTAAGGGGTGATTAACTAACGATTAAGGGGGTGATTAAGGGTTCATTAACTAATTAAGGGGTAATTAAGGAATGAAGGGGTAATTAAGGAGTGATTAAGGGGTTAAGGGGATGACTAAGGGGTAATTAAGGAATGATTAAGCGATGATTAAGGGGTAATTAAGGAACGTTTAAGGGGTGATTAAGTGGTAATTAAGGAATGATTAAGGGGTGATTAACTAACGATTAAGGGGGTGATTAAGGGGTAATTAAGGAGTGATTAAGGGGTTAAGGGGACGATTAAGGGGTAATTAAGGAAGGATTAAGTGATGATTGAGGGGTAATTAAGGAATGTTTAAGGGGTGATTAACAAACGATTAAGGGGTGATTAACTAACAATTAAGGGGTGATTAAGGCGTCATTAACTAATGATTAAGGAATGATTAGGGGATGGTTAATGGGTAATTAAGTAATGTTTATGTGGTGATTAAGGGGTAATTAAGGAATGTTTAAGGGGTGATTAACTAACGATTAAGGAATGATTAGGGGAGGATTAAGGGGTAATTAAGGAATGTTTAAGGGGTGATTAACTAACGATTAATGGGTGATTAAGGGGTGATTAACTAACGATTAATGGGTGATTAACTATGGATGATTAGGGGATGATTAAAGGGTGATTAAGGGTTCATTAACTAATGATTAAGGGGTCATTAACTAACGATTAAGGGATGATTAAGGGGTCATTAAGTAAACGTTAAGGGATGATTATGTGGCGAATGACCAACTCCAAACTGATTAACCAGCACTTAAGTAGTGATTAACCAGCACTTAAGTTTTGATTAACCAGCACTTAAGTAGTGATTAACCAGCACTTAAGTAGTCATTAACCAGCACTTAAGTAGTGACTGACACTTAAGTAGTGATTAACCAGCACTGTAATGAATCTTATTTTTTAGAGATCATTGAACATATCTTTAGGAAAGTTAAAAATTGTTCTACAAAACATTAGTGGATTAATTTAGGAAGGTTTTAAAATTTTGGTGTCATGAAAGTTTATGTCATTATCTAAGCAATTAAATCCCTGTCTGGATACTACAAGTGGATGTGGCTCTGGCACACCTGTACCTAGGGGTGAAAGCCCCGACAAGGAGTTTCGGGCCTGACCCGGGGTATCTTGGTACACGACAACGGGCCGTGTTGCACTTCTGGTTTGACACTCCCGGGGGATATGCTTTAGATGATTGATATTTACTTCATGAAGTACTAAAATACCTTTAAGAAGATAAAAAATGTTATTTAACATGTAACAAAACATTATTGACATATTCAGTGATCAGTAAACATTTTTCATGTAGAGAGACATGTTCGCTTCTGTTTACTTCTATGGAAAGGTTATTCAAACCGAGCAAGGAGCTTCTTATAGTATACAACCAACATCTATGGTTAACACATCTGATTGTGTAACCATAACTGATCTTCAAGATAGAATTAATGGTTTCTTAAATCTCGATCCTCATAAAGAGATAAAGTCTATTAGTTATAGACATTTGCAATTCCCTGCCACGTTATGGCATCTTGCTTGTCCATTGGCTGCTGATGAGCACTGGGTCCAAGCGGGAACTTTATTTTCCCAACGGTCTGATGGTGAAATGATGGAGTTATATGTTGAAGTTTCTAATGTACAACAACATAAAAATGTTCAAAGTTGTAGACATGCACAAATAGTTGTTGAAGAAGCTTCATCCCAAGAAATTGAGGATGTTCGCCCTATTGCGGAGGAGGAAAACTTAGATGATCTGCCAGATTTACATATAAATCATTCTTAATATGAGGAATTTAATAATGATGGAACAGATAGAGAAGACAATGATGGTGGGGAGGGAGCTGGAGATGGGGAGGGAGCTGGAGAAGAAAAGGTAGTAGTTTCTCGAAATAGAGTAGTTCAAGAAAATTCTCGACCAACATTAAATCATCCACCACCCTTTGAATCTTGGTCCGAAGCAATGGAACGTGTACCTGAATTCAACAACAATGTTCTGACACCTGCAACAGAGTTTCCTAGAGTTATAGTGGACAGGTTTAGTGAGTTGGAAAAAACATTATATAATGGAAGGGATTTTCCAAGTAAGGATGCATTGAAGATATTCTTAAAAATATTTCATATTGAGAGGCATCGTAGATATGTAGTTGAGGCATCATGTCGAAAAAAATACATCATACATTGTGATAAATTTGATGAAGACTGTAGATTCCGGTTGAGGGAGATTCCAGATATTGCATTTGGTGGATGGAGAATTTCAAAGATTGAGGCAGCTCATTCTTGTTTTCAGCCAAACTTGACACAAGATCACACTACTTTGGATGCCGAATTTGTGTCAACTGTTATTGTCGATATGATTAGGACCTGTCAAGATGTTCCTATATCCCTTGTGCAAGAGAGGATACTTCAAACTTTCAGTTATAATATTTCTTATAACAAGGCATGGATAGCGAAACAAAAGGAAATTGTGAAGGTCTATGGTGATTGGGATGACTCGTATCTGGTGTTGCCACAATTATTAGCCATGTTGAGCCACAACAACCATGTTGTCTACCATATAAATATAAAGGAATATGTGTTTGAAGATAATTGATTGGATCAATCTTGTGTTCAATTTCATCGGTTATTCTGGGCATTCCTCCCATGTATTTCCGCATTTCGTTTTAGTAAATAGTTCATACAAATTTATGGAACATTTCTATATGGAAAGTATAAGGGTGTATTGTTGATTGCGCCAACCCAAGATGGGAACCGTTCACCACTTCCACTTGCATTTGCAATAGTGGAGAAGGAAAACTATGAATCTTGGAGCTGGTTTTTGGCATGCATCAGCAACCATTTCACACGCATTCGAGGTGTCTGTTTGATATCTGATCAACATAGGGAAATCAATGAGGTAATAAATGCGGATCCAAATTCATGAAGGCCCCCAAATTCACATCATCGATATTGTATCAGACACATTGTGAGTAACGTGTGCAAAACCTTCCATAATGAGTCTATGAAGAATGTAATCACGAGGCTTGGTAAGCAATGTCGTCATTGATGTTTACTATTCTAATGTAAATAAAAATATAATTTATATGACCTGTGATCATATTTATGTAGCATATGATCCAGATCAACGAAGGTTTGAGGATCATTACGAAGAAATCTGCAAGGCTAGCCAAGAAGTGTATGATTATATGATGAAGATTCCAAAAGAGAAATTGACACTGGCCTATGACGGGGGGAAGAGGTACGGACACATGACCACAAACATTGAAGAGTGTATAAATGGAATCTTCAAGGGGCTTCACAAGCTACCAATTACTGCCCTATTTCAGGAGACATTTTATCGTTGTGCCAAGTACTTCGTTGATAGACACAAACTAGCCTCAGATGGGATTCAACAGGGGCTAAGATTTGGAAAAAACTTTCAACAAAATATTGACAAGAACATTGAAGAAGCTTCCAGTTATTGAGTGTGTCTATTCCATCGGGAAGACTCGGCATTTGAAGTTTAAGAGTATTGTAACCCCATCATAGGTAACTGTGGTGAAAAATTAGTGGTACTTCTCCAAGAAAAACAATGTCAGTGTGGAAAGTTTCAGGCATTAAGGTTTCCATGCGCACATGCCATCACAGCATGTGCGTCTGTGAACGTATCATGGGAAGCTTATGTTGATCCAGTATACCGATTGGTGGCCATTACTAACTATTATGATGCGCCATGGACGCCTGTTGGGGAGTTTTGATATTTCCCAATGCCTGAAGACCAGCCCATACTGATTCCTGACATCAGTAGATTACGACCACGGGGAAGACCAAAGACCAACAGGATACGAAATGAGATGGATTGGCCTCAAGAACAAGGGAAAAGGTTGAGATGTCGTCTATGTCATCAAGAAGGGAATAACCAGAAACGATGTCCTAACATTGATGGATCGAGTTCACACACTCAGCCACAATGATGGGTTGTATCCAACATGATCTTTTCATGTAGTGAGTTATATGTTGTTAATATCATAGATGAACATTTTAAGAATTGTTTCACAATTCCAATAAGCAACTTATCTCCTTCCAATAATGAACCTATGTATTCAATACTTTTAAATCCATTAATCTGAACATAATCTTAGAGAACAAAAACATTATTAAAAAAAGATTATTTGTCATCGAAGACAAAAAATTATTAAAACATTTATCATAAAGGATCTTCATAAATCATACATAACCGGGACAAAATGTTTATATATATAAATGTATGACACCATATCTTAAAAAACATAATTTTCATGGTAAAAACATATATAAAGACATGATAGATAAATTTTCTCCAAAATATGATGACATTCCCTTAAATGTTTCTAAAAAAAACATCACATATCATTCATTATACCAATCATAACATTCTATTAAATTTAACATTATATTTACATTTTATAGTGAAGACTAATTTCCTTTTCTGGCTTCCAAATGGATGATATTCCACTCCTCACCGAGCAGCATAGGCATGTTTCTCATGATGTGATAGAGGGTCGGGATGTTTGACGGATTAGGGTGCGGCGAGCACACCATTTTCGACACATGGTGCCTCCAGCTGCTATTATACCATAATTACGTCGTGCTGGCTTCTACGGCATTGTCGTTTCTGATTTCACTTACACTGATCATCCCCTTCTTGATGCCTTGGTCGAGAGATGGAGACTAGAGACTCACACATTCCACTTTCCAGAGGGAGAGATGACTATCACCTTAGAGGATGTGGTAGTGCTACTCGGTCTTCCTATTCAGAGAGATGCAGTTATTGGACCCACTAGTGGGGATTGGGTTGAGCTGGCAGAGATATTATTAGGTGTCGAAATTTTGGCTGATCATACTGCTACAGATGGTGGGTCCATATCTATGCCTTGGCTTGCTTTGCAGTTTTCACATTTACCTGCTGATGCTGATGAGCAGACCATCATGTGTTTTTCTCGGGCATATATCTTATGACTTATTGGAGGTACATTGTGTTCAGATCACTCGGGTGTGCATGTGAATATGATGTATCTTAGTTTACTGGAGGACTTTGATCGGATCAGGAGATACAGTTGGGGATCTGCATGTTTGGCCTACACTTATAGAGCATTATGTACGACATGCCGCTCAGATCACACAGATCTCGGAGGATGTGTCATCCTTATACAGTTGTGGGCATGGGAGCGCATCCTTGTCCTCGCCCCTGTTACTCTTGGTCAGAGGCATCCTATAGATGTTCTACAGGACGCTCCACATGGACGATGGTATGATCCATCAGATTTATTTTTTTTAGGTTGTATTATGATTTATTATATTTAATTTCTGATTATTTATCACTTTCAATGTTGTATTTGATAGGTGGGGTCATGCACATCGCTTCATTGATGCTCCGACCCAAAATTTGGCTGCATATCGTCTCATGTTGGACAATTTAATACCTGACAACGTAAGTATATATCATCATTTTTGTTTTTTGTTAACAAATTTCTCTGATGAAATGTCACATGTCATTACAGATTCATTGGATTCCATACTAGAGTCTGGTTCAGGACTTACCTACATACTGTACTACTGGACTTCATGAGGTTATGGCTGTAGTGCCACTCAATCACTTTCATATTATTGAGTGGCACCAACCTGATAGAGTTATGCGTCAGTTTTGCTGTGTTCAGCTGATTCCACCTGCACCACGATAGTTACCAGCGCTTCATGGCTTGAAGCTCATGGGGAGACAACATGTCGATTGGCGACGACGACATACCCAGTATGTCGCCATCTGGGACAATCGAGCAGAGCATCGTATCACAGGTGTACGTACGATGTGATTCTACCTATCAGATCAGGTAGAGTATGAGCCATGGTATAGAATGAAGTCTGTATTGTATCTGACTCAGCACGGGAGAGGGATTCATAATCTGGTAAGTCAATAAATTTCACATAATATATTTATTACGCTATTTTATAATTCATTTTGAATCTCTGTACAGCATACCAGACTACGATGACTATGTCGCATGACTGATCCAGAGGAGGAGGAGGTTGCTAGTTTATCTGTGATCCATGCTGCTTTGGAGGAGACGATGCCGATTTGACGATCTATTCATGATAGTATCATCCATCCTAGAACCTAGAGACATGATGTTCCTACTCAAGAACATGATGCTCCTATCCCAGGAGATGAGGGTCCTACTCAGGAACCTGCAGCAGCTGGTGTTGTTCCCCAGTGACGACAACGACAATGGAGACCATGTCCTGCTGCACGTGATCCCTCACCTATTCCAGAGTCACAGGTCGGTGCTCTATCAGTCCAGCCTGACCCGCCTGGGTTTGTGCAGTAGGATGCAGCATGGGATCCATCTTTTTTTACCGTATATCCACAGTATTCGCCAGATATTTATTTTCCAGGGATTTATCAGGGGTCATCTCCCATGCCGCCATCTTTCATATCGGATCCTTCATAGCCTATATGGTTTTCCGAGAGTATGATGACAGCCCCTTCTACTTACGTAGTGGGAGAAGGATCTCGTGCACACGATGACATCCCTCCGACACCTCCTTCCATGCATACTATGAATGAGGATCCCGTGATTAATGTTCCAGTGCCCGAAGATCATCCCTCTCCCAATCATCATACTCCATCCCAGCATGGAACATGTCGCTCTCGATATGGACGTACAATTCGCACACCACCTTGTGGGATAGAGGCTCACTATAGACACTGACATTACTTCGTCATGTAAATTTTTTCTATTTATTAAAAATAGTGCATTACTTTTACTCTAAAATAATTTCTTAAAAATTATTGATGACACATAATTTACAAGATTTCAAAAACACCTATGTGAAACTTCATAATGGTTTAAGTACATGACCTTGAAAGCTTATAAAATATAAACTATAAGACCTATATGAATGAAAATTAAAATATGAATTAAACATATAGGAGATAGTTGAAAACAAAATGAATTTCTTAAGAAATGTCGATGATAAATTATTTAAAAGGTTTCAAAACCACCTTCCTGAAACTCAAAAATGTTTCAAGTAGGTGACTTTGAATGTGCAATGCTATGACAAACCTTTAGATGAAATGTGTCAGTTCCCCACTAGATTTGCATGTTCCTCCAAAATTTTCAGGCTGGAGATAATCCACCTTAAGTTCCACATAGCCTTATGCCTTCCATGGATTAATTTCAAACACTTCATCCCATTTTTTTACTTAATGGGGAAGTAAAACTCATTCCTTTGAATATGCACATTACCATGAACATATAAAATCATCATTTTGCAAGAAAAACTAATAATCTCATGTTCACTGAAATACCCCTTAACGTAAGAAAGATACAAATAGTGTAAGTACCCAATAGCAAGATTCCAATCCATTTTGACTGGGCTATGTGGAATCATTGGTGTTTTGATCTGATTAATAATTTAAAAGGTTTCAAAACCACCTTTCTAAAACTCAAAAATGTTCCAAGTAAGTGACTTTGAATGCCTATAAAATATAAACCATAAGATCTATTGAAATGAAACTTAAAACATGGATTAAACATATAATAAGTAATCGAAAATAAAAACCATTTCTTAAAAATTGTTGATGAAATACAATTATAAGCTTTCAAAAACACTTCTTGCAACCCAAAAATATTTTAGATATGAGACTTTGAAAGCCTATAAAATATAAACTTAAAGACTCATATAAATGAAACTTAGAACATAGATTAAACATATAAGAAGTAGTAGAAAAGTAATTAGTTAATTCTGGTGAGGGGGAAAACTGTTAGACCCTGGAATTGACGGACAATGAGGATGATAAGGAAAAATCAACCCCCACGCCCACCCCTTCCACCCATTCAACCAACTTTAGTAACTCCTATAGAAGTAGATTTTCAAAAAAATGAAATGTCACACCACTACAGATTCCTACATCCATATTAAACCCCCAATTCAGTTTCATTAAATGTGGACAGCCCCCATTTTTACCAAAGTCAATGATGCACTATTAAACCATCACTTTTCAACCCCCGCCTCAATAATACAAAATGCTTTGAGGGATGAGAAATGATTTGGCGCATTTTAGAACATTGAAATGCGTCGAATCTTTTCTCATCCCTCAAAGAATTTTGTGTTTTTGAGGCGGGGGTTGAAAGTGGTGGTTTAATAGTGCATCATTGACTTTGTTAAAAATGGGGTCTGCCCACATTTAATGAAACTGAATTGAGGGGTTAATATGGATGTAGAAAGTTGTGGTGGTGTGACATTTCATTTTTCTGAAAAGCTACTTCTATAGGAGTTACCAAAGTTGGTTGAATGGGTGGAAGGGGTGGGCGTGGGGGTTGATGTTTCCTTTTCATCCTCATTATCCTTCAATTATAGGGTCCAAAAATTTTCCCCTTAACCAGAATTAACTAATTAATTTTATACTACTTTATATATGTTTAATCTATGTTCTAAGTTTCATTTATATGAGTCTTTAAATTTATATTTTATAGGCTTTCAAAGTCTCATATCTGAAATATTTTTGAGTTGAAAGAAGTGTTTTTGAAATCTTATAATTTTATTTCATCAACAATTTTTAAGAAATTGTTTTTATTTTCAATTACTTATTATATTTTTAATCCATGTTTTAAGTTTCATTTCAATAGATCTTATGGTTTATATTTTATAGGCATTCAAAGTCACTTACTTGAAACATTTTTGAGTTTCATAAAGGTGGTTTTGAAACCTTTTAAATTACTAATCAGATCAAAACACTAATGATTCCACATAGCCCTGTCAAAATGGATTGGAAGCTTTCTATTGGGTACTTACACTATTTGTATCATTCTTACGTTAAGGGGTATTTCAGTGAACATGAGAATAGTAGTTTTTCCTGCAAAATACTGATTTTATATGTTCATGATAATGTGCATATTCAAAGGAATGAGGTTTTACTTCCCCATAATGTAAACAAATGGGATGAAGTGTTTGACAATAATCCATGGAAGGCATAAGGCTATGTGGAACTTAAGGTGGATTATCTCCAGCATGAAAATTTTTAAGGAACATAAACATCTAGTGGGGAACTAACACCTTTCATCTAAAGGTTTGTCATAGGATTGCACATTTCTATAATCTCTCTTCCTGATGGTATAATACCTCCCTTCTCATCTCACCTTACCAAGAAAAATTATCTAGAGCTTTTGAGGCTGATTTATACTCAGGGGCCTGACAAAATGGATAAGATGTTTCTATTGTGTGTAAAGCACATAAGCTGGTTGAGGTTTTTATTGTTGGAATACATCTGAATGCTACAACAATGTTAGAAAGACTAAGTTAAAATTAAAAATTTTACTAATTTTTTTTGTCAAAAAGCGGCACCTGGTGTGCCGCCTTTGTTCTTTAATTATGGGCAAAGGCGGCACACCAGGTGCCGCCTTTCTTCATTGCTGAAATGCCTGAAAGGTGGCACATTGTGTGCCGCCTTTGGGATGTCAAAAAAGCTATTTTAAACCTGGATGTATTTTTAAAATATTTTTTTGGAAAAATGCAAAAAAAAACTCCCGAGTGGTCGGAGTGGCCGAGCGAGTGAGGTTCCATTTTCCTGTGCATCCCAACATCTCATCATTATTATATCCCATTATTAATCATGTGTATGTCATAAATCCACTACTTCTTGTTTAAATACATCTTACCACAATCTATTACATCCCAAGTATATACACCCATGGGAATCTGAAGCCACCAGGTCCAAATACAATGATGCATTATACCTCAAGTTGTCATCCATGCACATAAATATATAGTAAATCATGATCCATCATATCCTTGGTTATAATTTACCATATATCATATTCTATTATATACCAATATATTCCTACTAATATTTGTCTTGAGGGGTTGAAAGGTAGAGGGAGAAGTAAACCATTTATTCCATCGTTATCCAAAATATTAAAGAAAACACTCCCCCCGACACACATTTCAGAGTTATATTCTCAAATGATGTGTGTCGGGTATCATATAAAATTAGTAAAAATAGAATGATATCATGCTCAACTATACTTAGGTTAATTACCTAGAATTAGAAACATCTATTTCAATCTTTTCACATGACCCTAGTTACCACAACGAATAACTAAATATAAAACCATCATCAAATTCGTTATTAATTAATTCACTAAAAAAATAATTTACATTAATATTTCCCAAAATTTACATTCTAATATTATTAATCCAAGTATATATGAAACTATTAATTATTTATTTTATATTATCAATTATTTCATCCTTTTTTCAAATAACATGAACCAAATCTATTCATTTATTAGTTACTTTTTTATTTATTAATCAACCAGGTACTCTTGGACTCAGCTTAAGCTGCTAGTTAAAGGATTCACTCACTGTGCATAGTATTAACTATGTCTCACGGTTATAAATTGATCAAGAAAAAATAATTTAACTATCAATCAATAATTGAATTATAATCAATAAAGATTAATTATATATCAACAAGAAATCCCTATTATGAGCTTGTCCCGGTCACCCCAACATCCCACACCATTGTGTATAGAAAACTATTTCTCACTATCATAAGTATTCAAACTTCACTACTGAAATATATGGCTCCCACCACATTTTTCATCAATAAATCCAACCATAAAATGTTATAAATAAATCACAATAAGGATTTAAATCCATATATTAAACATACTTTTCAAAAGTATGTCACATACACTGGAAAATGCACTAATGCTAAAGAACCAAGGTATATAATCCTTCCACATCAAGAATGGTCTCTCACAAACCCAAAGCATTTATGTATAGAAAATAAATATTTTAATTATCATCTTGAATTATTTACTTTATAAATTATGGGTTACCCAAACAAGGACACCAACGGGCATTGGCTAACCAAACCTAACCATAAACATACTTTCAATCATTAATTCAAATAACAAAAATCCAAGGTGATCAATAATTAAGATTCTCACGCCACTTCCATTAATAAGAATAATTTGGAATTATGTTTTTATAATTTCATGAAATTAACCTTGTCAAACAAATAAAAACCAAAACATTTCTAAACATATAACACACTATCTTATTAAAAATGAAGATAGTGCATAAAAAAATAAACCAAAACTGATCATAAAAACTAAATATTCATTTAATTCTCCAAAAGTCACAATAATTATCTTGGATATGTGATAATTCTATTTTTAATTCATTAACTAACTGAATTTAAAAAAATTATTAGATGAAAAAATGTAAATAACATTGTAGATTGTGACAACATCATTATTATTATTTTTATTTTCTATATTTAAATAATTTTAACACTTTAAGATATGGCATGTTATTCATGTTCTAAATTAATTCTTGAATTAATGAAAAAAACATTATTCCATGGAATATGACTAATTCAAATGAATAAATTAAATGAAAGCATAAAAAAATTCCTTTTTATTCCTTATAATTTTCCCAATTTTGATTAATCATTTAACATATTATTCCAACTCCATATTATTCTTCTTTTAAAGATAATCTCACCCATTTATTTAAGTTGTTAAAGTTGTATTAATTCACACTTTCACATAATTAATTAGAGAAGTAATAGGTACCCTTCCTAAATTAGAAGGTCAATGTTCAACAAGAACAAATAGAAAAGTGATAAACCATCACCATTATATGACATACTACCAAAACCAAAGGAAAGAACACTAAAAACTATGTTTGAGAAAGCTATATGGGAACTCGAGGATGTGACGCGACAGAAGTATGCATATGTGTTTACATCGGAGCAATGGTATTTTGAGGGAGACATTATTATAAGGGGGTATAATTTAAATCTCCAAGATTTTTAATATATATATATATATATTAAATTTTACGTTTTTGATATCTTTATTTATATGAAACACCATGCTCAAAGAAACAAAGATACAATTCTGATATATTATCATTAAATGTGACTATTATCGCATAGTTGTTGGATTTGTGGTTATAAATAGGATTATCTACATCATGAAAATATATATAAAAGTATTAATTAATGAATATTTATTGATTTAGGTTTAGGAAATAAGTTCTTAATTTTTAATAATTTTAATAACATCATATAAACATAGTTTTTTTCAAGAATTGTATTTTTCAACATATTATGTATTTTTATCTAAATAAAATATATTGATCACTACTAATCAATGATAACAATATATGGATAATTTATATAAAAAATTAATAATCATTTATTATCTTATTATATATTGGATATAAATCAATATAAAATCATTTGAAGGTAAAAAGTGATATATTTTCGTAAAACTGTTTTTTTTTCTGCACAATTTATTTTATCATAATAAATTTAATTAATCTATATTAATGAATTATTTAAATAAAAAGTATTGAAAATATATTAAATAAAATATATTAATTATTATATAATAATTTTATAAGTCAAGTAATCAAAATAAAATATTTTTAAGCTTAAAAATACATTTTCTCTAAAAATGTTTTTTATGCATTTTGTGCACATCTATTAGAATTAATTTCTAAAAATATAGGGAAATGAATACTATAAAATTGATTCAATAATTTTCATCAAAATAATTAATACTATTTAATAAGGACAATTTTATTTTTATCCTTAATGAAAAATTACCATGGAAAAAGTCTTCTTACTATAGTAACGATTAGAAGGGTTAAAATTGAGGTTAAAGTAAGAGATAAGGTTTAAAATTATAAAAAAAAGTACTTATTAAATATAAATGGTCGATTTTATTTTTTCCTTTATGTTATTATATTAAAAAATATGGCAATTTAGAGAAACTTTTTATGAGTAATACATATATTATATAATAAATTTTCAAGTATTTACAAGTTTACCACCAACAACACTTATAAAAGAGAACCTACTATTATCAATTTTCCATGAATATTTAGAACTCTAGTTCATTAAATCCCTTTATAAGTTCATTTAAAAAAATCATTTCCATGTATTATTAGTTTTTTTATCACCTAAATACTATCATATGAAGGCTTAAACGGTAATCTAAAGAAATATACCTGAAGAAGTGGTAGTTATCATTATCGATCTATTTAGATTTTATTTCTTCCTTAAACTCATCCAAAAATATTTTATAAAAATTTTAACATGATAAAATAAGAATATTTAATATATTATAATGTTTTAATTTTAATGGTATATCATTTTTCTATCTTCTTTATATCTAATGGAAAATAAAAGTATCATTCATGCATACATGTGTACCATTTTCTCCATGAAGCGTTGTATTTTTTTTCATCAACAAATATCATGGATAGTTATATAGATGGATTTAATGGAAATATATGATATATATATATATATATATAATTATTATTATTATTATTTAGAGATAAAATATTATCTACTTTCTCACCCTTCTGTCCTTTGGAAGACAACAACATCACTAGTGTGTACGTATAGACAACCACCTCCACGAAGCGATGTGATTCATTTTTCATTTTCTATTAACATGTATGGTCTTAAATGTATATTTCATATATATATATATGATATTTATGATATTTTTATAATTGTATAAAGATATATTATTATTTATTTTTCTTTCTTTCCTTCTGTTGAAAAATTAAAACAACACTCACAGGTACAGACGGACTACCGTCTCCACAAAGGGATGTAATTCATTTTTCATCACTGCATTATATGAATGGTTGTAAAATTGTATATAATATTAAATAATATAATTATGAAATTATTTATTTTCTAGAGATTATGAAATCATGACCATGGTGCAAGGACTGAAACCATTGAACAAAAACTTGAATGGGAAATAGAACAATCAATACCTAAATAGATATTTTAATGAAGAATTATTAATAAATGGGTATTTAGAAAAATTATTGGAATGGTATATTTTATTATACATATGAATATGGTTTTTTATAGATTTATAATAATCAATATTTATTATGTATTATCTTAAGAGTGTATACAAACTTAGATAGGACCTAATGTAAGGGTTTATATTATAAATTCATTTTCTTTCTAAGATTGTCTGTTTTAATTTCAAATGAGGGAAAGCATATGATACTTGTATTTTAGACCCTATTTATTTTATTTTACTCAATTTTTCATGGGTTTTTCATATTTTCTTTTCATTACCCTCTATTTTTTAATTAAAATTGCTGATAAAATATTTTTATAAAAAGACATCCTTTATTACTATTTTTGTTTGAGAATCTTTCTCTTCCATATTCGTGTTCTTAAAATTGTTTTCTTTAAATTTTTACCTATAATTAAATATTTTAAACTTTTCTTTTTAAAAACCTTTGTATTTATTTAAAATTTATTAAAAGGAATATTTTCAATGGTTTTTTATATAACTCATATTTTATTTATTACAAAATTGTGAACAAAATGTTTTCTTTTAATGTGTGTAACATGAATAAATTTTCTTCCATCAAGAATATTACCTTATAAGTTTGAAGGGTTTTATAAATAAATTCATATTCTATTTTTTTGGATTTTATTTTTTTAAGGTTTCTATAAGAAATTGGATATTTTTTATTTATCTTCCAATCATATATTAAATACTTTTATAAAATATAGTTTTCATTTATGTAAACATCCTTTAAGGATATTTATGATTCACATGGGATATAATATTAGGACACCATCCACGTTATTTCACTATATATATTATGATGGTTATTTTTTAAGGAATATTTCATGAAATCAAGTTCATTCCCATGGGTTAATTATTCTAAGAGTAAATTATGAATGATTTTATAATATTATGGAGCACTTATGTATGGTTCCCATTATGTCAAGGGTGGGCCCGTAATTATATAGCACTCCAATTTATTGGGGAAATATTTTTGACTTATAAGAAAATATAAACTATAATGGGGTGTGAACTAGTCTATTAAGGGAATTTTTCTACTCAAATAGTCTTAGAAGTGAACTTTGAATAAGGGAGTGAATCCAATCTGCTGTATAACTCTATCAACTATGATAGTCTTAGACATGGGCCTTGACTAAGGAAATGATCTTATATTATTATGTGCATGAAAAAATCTTATTTCTTATTATTTTGATATACTCTCATGGAAACAATTCATTATTAATGACTTCATACACTTCCACCACATGTATTTTGTTATGAAAATTCCTTATGTTATGAATTATGATTTATGGTATATGAAATATTGGGTATGTCATTATAAGATATGATCATGTTCTCAAACCCTTATAATTATCTTATGATAACTTATGATCTCTTATTCTTACTTATGATCATCGATTCATATCTACCATGTTTACCCTTACTGAGCATCTAAGCTCCCCTTTTCTTACGTTTCATTTTCCTGGGTTAGGGAGAAATGTATTAAGTAGGGTATTTCTAACAATGGTACTATGTGAGAAGAAATTTATTGAATATATTGAATATAGTTCATGAAATAATTTGATTATGTATATAGTATTCAAATATATAAAACATGTATGGTTTTGGGGTGTGCATCATTATGAGATGTGTGAAATATTCGCCTAAATGATGTAATATTTATATATGTAATGATTTAGTTTCCTCACAGAAAACCGTATGAGTAATTAAATAAAAAAATTAATATTAATTAGTAAAATAGAAGATCAAAAGAAGAATAAATATCAATAATATCAATACATGATATATCACTATTAGATTAAATATTTAGTACAAAGAGTCAATTAGATATCCCCACATTTTGTGGATAAATATACAAATGTAACAAAATAAAAAAAAAGTATATAAAAGAGTAATCACTAAAAAAATATCTTGTAAAAAGCCCTGGTATCACATAAATCACCATAAACTAACACTACACAATAGTCTATCACAAGTCCCTTACTATTGGATAGATCCTTAATCATAAAGTCTACACTAGCATCGAGATTCCCATGAAAGGATTGATAACAAACCCTATAGGGAATAGCCAATGGGACCTTATCATAAATGGAGTATGTTTATAAAGTTGGAAACATCAATATAACTGAATAAATAACAAATAAAAAACACTCATACATTCATACTATTTTAACCAGGCTACCATAAATCCCTAGTCATACCTATTGTAGCTCTATGTTGGAATGAAATTTTATTTGAACCTCATTACAACATAAAACACATGGATTTCACCTTCATGATTAGGTCATGAATGTTTCAATAATACTGACTCATCCCCATAAACTCAAGGTAGGTCACATCAATCACACTAACCCATACTCTCATACTCAAAGGAGGTCACATCAAAAACATTGATCTATCCCTTAATAATCAAATTAGGTCACATAAAGTAGTATTAAACATGAAACAATATGTTTAAAAAGATAACACAAGTATGGTAATTCATCAATTTAATCCCTTAATCGTTTTAACAATTCATTTTAGTCTCAACCGATCCTAAACATCTCTCATAAGCCCTAATTTCTAAAATATAAAACCTCTATGTTTCCCATGAATTGAAGTTAGATTTCCACATTAGCATTTTCATAACTCAACACTCACCCTATAAAGGGTTATCCAAGTCTATATAGACCTATCTGATCATTTTTATAACATAGGCATAAGTATCACAGTTTTACACACACTCGCATAAACAATTATACATAAAACTCTATACAAAATCAATAAAATTGTAAATACATCCTACCTTAACTATGAAAAATCTCATTTTGAATAATTTCCACCCAAAACAAGAATAACATACCAAATCACTAAAATCATACCCATGTTTTACAATAAGGTTCTAGAAATAGAGAAATAAGAAAAAAAAAGTACGAAAGGGGAATGTGAGTCACAGATGGGGAAAAACTTATTGATATAAGACCAGCGTAATGAAAATCACTTAGAATGGTTAATCAGTGAGAGTAGAGGATCCAAAATAATAAATAAGGTTCCCATTGGTTCACCATGTTCACGTATGGGTCAAAGGAGAGGAGGGGGATTGTAAAAGAGGTGTCTTGGGTGAAGATACAACTTTAGACATCATAAAATTATACCCAGGTGTTCATTCCTACTGTGAACATAGTTTTCACAGTAGCCAGAAATACAGATAGAACCTTGGGGGTTCTTTAAAAAAAATTAATTGAATGAGTAATTCCTTCACACCATGAATTCATTCCTACAAAAATATCTCAGTTGTAGGTTTATACCATTCCTCCCAAACATACTCTTGAGCTACCCAACACCTCAAACAATTGAAAACCATAAATATATTAATGGTCGTGAAAAAACATAAACCAGACACACCAAAAAAAATTTGGTATGTTATAAAATCAAGGTTTCAAATTCACATGAGTTTGGGTATGAACACTAAATTCCATATGACTTAGTGGGTGGATTTTTTCCCGGGAAATAACTATATGATAAATATAGAACTAAAATGTTTTTTTTATAATTACCATGTTAGATGATATATTACTGATTGAGAATAATGAATATTTTTCTACAAATAATAAGTAAATGGAAACAATAAAAGATTGAGAAGTTCATATGAATTTAGAAATGGATTCCTTCTACTAAACTGTAGTTTTTTTTGTTGTTTCTCTAGTTTATGTAAAGTCATTGGTGGTTATTCATGAATAAACTAGAAGGATAGTGAAGCAAGTAACTATAAGGAATGATTGGTAAAGTCATTCCCTTTTTTGAAAACTTTTCACCAGTCATCATTCTAAAATTCATTAATAATATACTAGTCTTAGTAAATTTCTATGATCATGAAATTTGTAAAATTTATTCTAAGAACACATTCTATAATGTAATCCTTATTGAATATTTCTTTATAAAAAAAACTATAATGTTTGGTGACACCAATAATTTCAAATTCGGTATTAAAGTTCCAATGGTCTATTTTTAGGTTGAAGCAAGCATCACAGTCAAGGAATATTCAATTTGATGAATTCATTAGAGAGTTTGTTTTTATTAAGAAAATATGTTTTCATTTTTTCTAAAATAGTCCAGTAAAAGAGCTATATTTTTTAAATTAAAATATGTTGATAAAATATAGAAAATATATATTAAGTCTTATAGTTAATCAGGAATAGGATAATATATCTATAATAATAACTTAAATTAGAAATCATGGTTCTAATAAAAAATATTTACAATGATATATATATATGGGGTTTCTTAAATCGATTCATAGTACATAAATAGACAATGTAATAGAAAAAAGATAAAACAATTCAACATAGTTTTCTTCTATGTCACATGGGGTAAATCTACTCCATGAGGACATGTTAAATAACAATACGGTACTATTATGATAAATATAATTTCATGTTCTCTATTGTTTGAATCTATCACATATGACATTCTATGCATGGAGATTTTATATTGGCTATGCATCAAGCATGGTAGGAAAAATTAAAACAGGAACAATAGAATTGAATGAGGTAGCTATCAAAACTATCTAATAGTAATTAAGATAGTACGAATGATGAGTTTCTAGTAATTATATAAATGTTAATGCAAGTTGTCAAAGGGATACAGAACTAGTTTTTAGATAGATAAATTTTCTAAAATATCAAATATAGGATAAATTAAATAGGAATGAAGATAACACTAAAACCATTGGTGGATATATCTAAAATACCATGTACGTTTTGGCTTGAGATGTAGCTTGAATAAAAAGTTTAAACAATTTTGTTTCTTAGTAATTGGAATTATATCAAGGAAACCTAATAAATTCATAATTTATATTATGATAATACTTCAGTATAGATACTATCCAAGAAGTAAAGTTAGATACAATGCATAATAAGTAAATAATTGAGAGAATAACATCTTATGTGTTTTTCTCACAGAATTGAAGTCACAACAAGAAGAGTGTCCATAGAATAATGAGGTAGTCCAAGTGACTATAGTCATACCACAATAAAATAAATATTATCAGGTGATTTCTAGAAAGTTATTAGTTAACAATTAACTCTAATCTAAGTGAGAGTTAGTTGAATTTGGTTCCCTAGAACCAACTAGATTTGAACTTTTTATTACTATAATATTAAAAAAATATTTTTTCATATGACTATTCTTATTCTGTGTAAAAATACTATGATAATTTTCCTAGAGTATTTATTTATTTGAAAAGTTATAATTGTTACCTATTAAAAAATAGAACCTAAATATGCTATGAAAATGTTCTTAAACATATGACATATAGTCTAGAAAACATCTATCTGACTTGATATGGATGAAATTTCACTATTAGGTGTTGGGTATCACAAGGTACTGATCTTTATTCACCTAAATTTTGTATTTTTTGATCTCTAAAGAGATTTTCCATTATGAAAGACCCAAAAATATGAATTATAAATGTCTAAGACTCATTGGATATTCCAATCTATGAAAGAGTGTATTAGTCCTTAGACTTGAGATTATTATTAATATGTATCATGAATCATTCATTATGATGTATGGGTAAAATTCATGATGACATATGCTTAGAGTGAGGTATCATACATTAGGTGTGTCATAAGTGACATAATTTTAATTCAATAAGTTAAGAAAATATTTTTCCCCTATATATTAATGGATTAATATATATATATATACCTTTTATTAGATGAATCTTTTTAATTAAATACATTCCCATGGTTATTAATAAATGAGTTCATTTAGGGAAAGTTAAATAAAGAAAAATTAAGATTATAGGTTGTTGACACGGGTATGAATATTTCTTGATGAGATATTGACAGACAAAGGGATTAGATCACATAATTCCATTTGTGGGAATATTTTTCATTACAACATTAACATATTTATTTATGGGTTCCTTGAAATGTTGTCAGAAAATGATGTGGCCAAGGGTACATACCCATGTACACTCCAGTATAGTGTAGGGTATAAGAAAGGACCTTCGGGATATAAAATGTGGGGAATTTATACTATACATGTTATAATAGTTCAGTTATGTAGTTATTCAACCCTTGGAGTGGGGTTTTGTCTATCCTTGCAGACCCAGGGGTGTGAGTTATTTCATTTTCTTGTATCCTTGAGGATCTCTATAAATAATATAATAAATATTATTATTTTATAATGGAAAAATAATTACTCAATTAAAGTTGATCATGTGAACCCAAAAATGATATATTCAAGTTTAGAATATATGAGTTTTATTTTATATTCAATTTATTATTCATATAGTAATAAAAGATTTTTTTATTCACCAGTTTAATGAATAGACAAATATCAAAATAGTTATTTAATTACATGAGTATTAAAATAAATTTTTATTTTTGAAATTAGTGAATATAATATCTATTTATCTATCAAATAAATTAAATTTATTTGAATAAATATTCTATTCTTAAATATATATCAAATCTCTTATGATGATTAATGGGTCTATTTAATGGACCGATATAAATGAAATATTTTATTTAATATCGTTTAAATAAATATTTGTTTGTATACTTATGAAGTGTCATATAAAAAATAGAATATTATGGGATATAAAAATATTATTATTATCATTATTTTACCTGGGGATTACTTAGAGTAAATATATATATAAGGTAATGTGTGTAATTACCAATTATTTTAACCCTAAGTATGAAATCCCTATTATATAAATTTATATATTATGATAGATTTATTAAACAGAATGAAAATATATATATTTATTTCAATCTATTAAGAGAATAATCATCTCAACCTACCTCCCAAAAACGTAGAGATAATACGGGAACTCCTGGTTATGATCAACAAATAATAACATGAATCTTTAGGATCCTCTATTCTTTCACTTGGAATAACTATAATGTTGTTCAGAGATTCATGGAGCACTTGTGGATACTACTAGAGGAGTCATCATTTAGATTTTCAATGAAAATGATATAGAGAAAAGAGAGACAGTTAAATTTGATTAAATGGAATTATCATTTTTTAGTAATTATAGTTTTAAATTAATTATAAATTTCTTTTTAAAGATCCTATATAGAATATTCATGTGTTTTTTTCACCAAATACTTTGGATTTATTCATTGAAACTGGTGAAAGATAAAAATTTAGGAAGATTCCCCCCACTTCAGCTATACCATTGAAAATTCAATAGAAAATATCATATAACCCAATTTGGAAGTACAAAATTATCACTCCTCATCATTTAAATCACAATGATGAATCATAGTTTGGTGGACTTTTAGAATCCATATACCAGTGCTCCAAGACCCAGTGCGAAAAAAATATTCTTTACACGTGAACTTTGATACCATGTTTGATGATTCAAGTTAAAATTAAAAATATTTCACATTAACAAAACATTAAATCTCTCAATACTCTCTCAATTACATAACTGAAAAGTTTTGTGTCTTTATATAATATCTACATAAAAATATTATTTTAGATAATTTGGATTATTTCCCATAATTGAACCATACTAGAAATACTTATAGACATATCATATATTACACTCATCTTAAAACCTTGGAGAAGGAAAACTCAAGAAATAGGTGAACTTAAATTCTTAGTTATAGAAAAACTCTTCAACATGTCATCAAGGTTTTCATCATATGTATGAGAAAAAGATAAACATGGGAGAAATATCTTATTAAAAGGATATGGATCAATAACATTTTCCCACATAATTGAAGGACGTGTAATCTAAAATGATCGAACATTTACTATGGCATAAGAGTGAAGAAATGTAAGATAATAAAAATGATCCATAGATAATAACAAAGGACTACAAGATAGAAATGTGGAATAAGAATAAGAATATGATTTCATAATATTGTGAATGTAGCTAACCACATCTAGTCTATGATCTATCTTTTAAACATAGCTAAATGTATCAATTTCATGATAAATATTTATAATATAGCTAACCACTAAAATTCAATTCTGAATCTTATGAACACAGCTAACATCATTGACACTACAAGAAAAATGGTATTTAGTTATGTTTTTTTAGCAGTGGTTTTTAAAACCACCATAGAATGTGTCATTTTTATTTTTTTAAGGTGGTTTTAATTTTTAATAGTTTATTAAAAAAATACGAGTATTTAGTAGAGCTTTTTTAATAGTGGTTAAAACCGTCACAAAATATAAATTTTTTTATTTTTAAAAATTTTTAAATTTAAGAGGTGGTTTTTAAAAAACTGTCACAAAATTAATAATATGTAATTATTATATTTATTATTGATTATTTAAATTTTAAATTAATTTTTTATAATTAATTTTTATTTATCATTTACTATTTATTATTATTTAACAATTATTTAATAATTATTTCTTATTGTTTCTTATTATTTATTATTTAATTTTTATAATAATAATGAATGATTAATTTTTAATTTTTAATTTTTAATTATTATTTTTTTACTAATTATTAATTAGTAATTTGAAATTATTTATATATGTATATATTTAAATATAAATACACACCAATATACCTATATATAAATACATTATTTTTATTTTCATATAATAATATTTTATTATATATATATATATTTGTAAATATATTTATATTCATATATATATGTGTGTGTGTTTATATGTATTTATATGTATTTATATATATTAATATATATATATATATTATGTGGGTCTATATATATATATATAAGTGTGTGTGTGTGTGTGTGTATTTATATGTATCTATATCACACCCCTACTCTCATTTAGTAATTATTTTTTATATTTTCTTATTTCCTTTTTTGATATGGAGGCTCGGGTATTTTCGTTTTGAAAATTTTTTAAATTTTATGAAAAACTTTTAGTTACATGGTTTTTGTATGATTTATGTTAGCTATGTGGAAGCCATAAAGTAGGGGTCTTCAAATTAAATAATTAATTTTTCACTATTGGTGCAAGGTTTTCCTGTGTGGGAAACCCCGTTGGGTGCCCTGAGTATTGAGTGAGGGGCACATAATTGGCACATAGTTTGGAAAACCATACAGGAAAACCATGCAATCTACCCATTGTGTTAAAAATTTTATATTTTATATTTTTTCATCGATGATTGTAACACTCATTTTAGGTGTTTTTTTTTCAATCCGACCAAGGGCCACAACACATCAATGGGAGACCACCGTGTTTAACCCCCATGATTCTGGCCTCCTCTACTTGTAATTTCAAGGTGAATCTTTCTAGGGTAGGAATTTTTCCTATCCTCCTCCTCATTCTCTCTTTTCTTTATCCCCCCCCCCCCCATTGTGTTATGTTTTTGTTAAATCCTATGTAATCATGTTTGACTGATTCTTGGGTTTTTTCATGGCCATATGGTGTGAAGTCGCCTTTTCAGGTCACCCTCATCGGCTATTTGAAGCTATGAACCTTCCTAATTCGATTATAAATAGTTTTTCCCCATTCTTGAATCATTAATTTTAGAACCTTTGATTGATGGTATTTTAAATTCATGTTTTTTATAACTATAGATAGTTTTGTTAAACTTTATGGTATTTCCAAAGATAAAATTAGATTTCATTTTTTTCATTGAGAGTGAAGTATTTTTCTATTTTAGGCATTGGTTCAAACTAGGTTTTCATTGGTTATTCCCACCAATGATTTATGAAATTGATCAAATAGATAATTAAGGGGTATTTTTAAATTAATAAATGTATCCATTGTTTTTTAATTGACTACTAAAGGTTTTTTGGTGTAATTTAATGATGTTTCGTTTTTTTGAAATAGGTATTTCAAACTATTAATTTCATTGTATATTTTCCAAAGAAAAATGTTATTCTTTCATTTTTTAGTTCATTTATTTATCTTGACATATTTGGTGGTTATACACACATATATATATATAGATATATGTAAAAATTAAAATTATAATATGTGAATTTTTGCATTAGAATACATATGTGTGTGTGTGTAAATGTGTATGATTATAATTGTAGAGTTAATCTTTTGGGAATTTTAATTTCATACTCAAATGCATTTTTCAAATAAGTTTTTAAGTGGATTTATTAAATAAATTATAAATTTCTTGTTTGTATGATGTATATTTCATTATTTTTTTATAAAGGGATATTTTAATTAATAAAAATTATGACAAAATTATTATAATGAATTATTATATACTTCCTGCGTATTTTAAATTTTCCACGAGGTTTGAAAAGTGACATGGTTTTAAAGAGGCATGTGGTATTTTTTAAATTGAATTAGTTTTGATATGATGATGAAAGGAATTTTTTTAAATTAAATGTGGTATCTTGAAATGATTAAATAACATGGGATGTTGGGTATCTAATAGGGGAAGGCTAGATTAAGTGTCCATTTAGATTATTCTAGAGAAACAAAACTTTTAATCCTGGATAAATGGAATGGTTTTGTGGAAGGGTGTCACCACACATCTAGGAAAAGGAATGTAATCCTTAGTATTTTATTGGATGTGTTTTCATAGATAGATATCATTATGACATGTGTCTAAGTAACTTTGTCCCTACAAATTAATGTGTGCATTAGACTTTTTACCCGTTATATCACGAGTCGATATGAGGATATAGAGTTCCCACTAACCATATATGACTTATAATTTTTACTATGAATCATGTTTATTAAAAGGATAATTTTATGGATATTTTACTTATTTATAAATTTTAAATCATGTTTTTATATTATCATACTTTTATTGGTCTTGTTTTACTAACATTTTTCTTAATGTGATTTGAATGGTTGTATTTAAAAGTGTTTTAGAGTTTGTTTTCTAAAGTGGTTTTGAGAAGATGATTTTAAATGTTTTATTTGAAAAAGGAGGATTCAATAGGTTAAATTTTTTCAAAGGTATTTTTTCATTTATGAAATAATGAAAATAAAATTTATAAAGGTTAATGATGTGTTATTTTCATTTCTCATAAAATGGGATATTAGTCACTTATTTTTATTTAAATTCAAACTATATTTAATGCTGATCTACTATTAAATGGTAATTATGTGGTAAAGAGGGTGGTGACATACTAGTAATGTTTATTCTCATGATTATTAAATATATTTGTTTCCTTTTTTGTACCATCTTGTGATCTCCCTTGGATCATTTTTTTCTAGGATTGTTTGTGATTCATGGAGTCAAGCAAAGATTATGTAGTTGTTTTCTATTATTTCTCTTTCCTTATCAAATTAGGGAAATTTTCATCTTCTAATTTACTTTTCTTTAAATGATTTGGTTTATTTTATATATTTAAATATTTCCTGATGGATTTCATGGGATATTTATGTGTTCGTAGTTTCAGGTGAGATGGTGGAAGTTATTCTTCATTATATCCATTTTAGTCTACTTCTTCTATTTAAGTTTGCATAAAACTATTTATTTTATTTTTTTATGGATGTAAAACATATAGAAAGTTTATACAAGAAGTTATTGAGTAATTACACAAATTATTAATTCTTATATATTAGGTTAATTCATTCCCCTAATCTCTTATTTGATTCCCTAGTTCTTATCGCTATCTCATAGGGATAGGGAATGTCCCTCAAGTGTTATCATAGACTGGCACAGGTTCTTAGATCAAGGGAGGCTAAAGTTGGTTCATGAAAAAATGGTATCAGGAACACTTTTCTTAAGATAATAGAGGTTTTATAGTTCCCTTTACTATTTTATTATTAAAGTTATACCTACGATAAGAATGTTAGGACTCTCGAGGTGGGAGTAGAAAGAGTATCCATGGATCTTGTTTGTTATAAGCCTTGAGTTACCATGGGTTTTTGGGATTTGAATTATTCATTTGTAATTTTGTATTAAATTCCTATTTATAATGTTTTGATCCTAATTAGAATGGTGAATTTCATTATGGGTTATTATTTAATGTTGATATGATAATGGAAGGAGGATTATGGCATGTGGTTAGTTTTCATAGCCTTATAAACTAGGAAACTACCAAATTCTTTATTTTTAAACTCTGTAGATTTTCTTAATGGTTGAATAATGGCCCATAAAACCATGTGGTTTATTCAATAATGGTTTCACATTCCTCTTTATTTTTTTAATTATACCCTCATATTCTTACATCATGGTAGTGGATAAATAGATCAAGTTTGTCCTTTAGATATGTTGTGAATGGAAAATTAAAATTTTTATTGGAATTGTGGTTTTTCATATCTTGTGTAAATGTGGTTGAATTTTGTTTAATGGAAAAGGTATTATATAAAACATTGGTTTTTAAATGAATCCAGGTTCACATTTTATGAAAAAATGGGTTTATTTCCTTCTCATGCCTCATAAAATGAATGATTTTTAGAGGGAGTTTTATGAAATATTTTTGGAAAAAAGGAGTTAGTTATGATCATTTTGGTCAGTTTTCCAAATAGGGATTGAAATGTTTTAAGGGATTGTGATGTTTTAAAAATGTTATGTGTTTGTGAAAAAAGAGTTTTTGAAAATATTTTATCAATTAATTGGGTATTAAATTTATGATAAACTCTATATTGATTTTAGTTGGTTTGTAAAAGTAAAATGTAATTTTTTGATAAAATTGATTTAAATGTATGTTATAGTAAAATTGGTTTCAGAGTATTTATGGGATGTTGGTAATTTTTAAAAAGGAGGTTTCATAATGTATGAATGATATGTTGTGGTTCTATAAGTTTATTATTTTGGATTCACCCATTAATTATGATGGAACTGTTTTTTGGCGTAGGAATGATTGACCATTTTGTGAAAAATATGGATTTTATGTTTCAATTCATATCCCTAAGGGTGATTCTCATCATTTATTTGGAATGGTTCCTCCTATTTGTGGCCCTCACCAAATTCAAAATAAATTGGTGGATTTTTAATAATTCTTATCCTCATACCTAATTCAAGGTTTCCTAAATCATTATCTTCCCCCTTTTTTACTTAGTGACCTATATCTTTCCTAAGTGTGTTGGGAAAACCTAGTCAGGTGATTTAGGTATCAGTGAATCTTTTTTTGAAGTGTTTCTTGGTTTGGGTTGTTCAATTTTTAGTGGATTAGAATTCGGTTGGATCCTATGAGGTGTCTTTGATATGGTCTAGGATTTGAGTGACTCCATAAGGATATTTTTGATATTTTTTTATATTGTGATGATTAAACCATAGAGGTAATCATGTATCATGGGGATCCTTTGTCACCATGTTCAGTGTTTGGTCCTAACCACTTGTGTAGGAATGACTTGGGTATATTCTTTGGGGGTTCAGAATGGATGTGGTTCATTTCTCCTATAATTGGATTAATTTGGGTTGTATTGGATGCACCATGGGTGGAATTCCAAGAATGTGGTTCTAGGTTACCCTCTTTTCAAGTTCCCTATCCCACGGTTTGAACCGATTCTATTTTACTAGAGCATATTCATGATTTCATTCTCTATTTTTTGAAACATTTGGAATGTATTTCAACTATGTTATTTCTTGAGAAACTATTGGATAAGTTTTGAGATATTTTTTATTTCTATCCATTCCTTCCTAGAATTCTTACATCTCTTGGTTTTTTGGTCTTCATTGATCTGTGGATTTTGATTTTAGAATTTTTAGATATCATGTCAATTAGAAGAGGCTTAGTCTGTTCATGTTTAAATAATTGATATGTTTTGGGTTGGGATTTCTTCTTATGTTCTTATTGATTAGATATTCAGGTCATACCTCGAGGATTTCCTTGGGTATGCCTTGGTCTCATTAATATACTATGCATGGGAAATTCTTAAATGGTGAGGTATCCTATTGTGGAACTCTTTTTAGTAATCCTTTTACAGGATGGTTATGTGTGATATATGATTGTATATAGGTGCATGATTAATGGATTTAGCTCATTCTTGTATGACTCAGAGTTCATTCCTTTGGATTTTTCTTTCTTAACCACTTAATCATTGTTTGATATGTCCTTATTTTAGAAATCAATGACTATTTTAGGGAATTAAGGGTTATGTGTAAATTTTTATCACACCCCAAAAAATTATTTAAAACATATTTTATCTATTTTTAATTTCTAGTTTTTATAGATCCTCACGTCTTTATTTTTTAATTTTTTTTAATTTTAATAAAAAATGTATGTCACGTGGTTAGCATAGGGTTTGTGCTAACCGCGCAACATCCTTGTGGAAGGAGTTAACAACATATGTGTTGTGACTTCAAAAGAGAATGAGGATGAATTTCTTGTCTTAGTATCTTATAAGGAGGTTATTGATATTAAAATACATTTATTATATGACAATAATATCATGAAATAATTTGATTTACTTTATTATAAAAAATAAAAGAAGGTGTCATCCCTTTAAAATTGTATTTTCTATGATGAAATAATTTCTTGAAATAGTTTTGGTTTAAATAAACAATATTCACATGTATTGGTGAAGAAAAACGAGTAAAACCTTCCACCATGTCAATGGCGTATAGAATAATGATTATAGAGGTTGCTTACCCAAAAAGTACCTAACCATGGATAAATAAGCCCCAAATAATCATGTTATAAAATCTCGAAATTCCATACACTGGTTTTTTTTTAAATAAGATCAAGTATTGTAGGAAAATCCAAGTGGTGTAATCTATTTTGGTATATCCCTCAGTTTTAGAGTTTTAGAAGATTCATATATCAATGAGAGACAATCTGCAGAAGAAGCAACATCTAAATATTACAAAACTATTTATCTAAAACATATTTAAAGAACATGGAAATATATATAATGTTTATAATTAGTGTGTTTATAAAAGTAGTGATTGCACATCTAAGCATGTATCAAAATCAATTGTGAAAAAATTCCACAAATTTTGGTGAAGAATGAAGATCCAGCCTTGGGAAAGAATCTAACAAAAAGTTGTAAATTGGATTACTCTCAATAATGTTCAAAAAATGGTGCGTTTTTTCCTGAAAAAAAAAATTAAAAATATCAAGGTAAAATAATTTCCAATAATATCGTCAAGATGATTGATACATCTCATATAAGATATGTGAATAAAATCAATGATGAAAATCCATGCGGAGAACCCAAAAAATATTTAAATGTACTCAATTATATTTTACTTATTTGGACAAAAAAATAATGATAGAAAGAAACATAGAAGAGTTGTAGGAAAAATAAAATGATAAAGAAGTAGAAGAAACATGAAGAAGTAAAATTTAAGGATAAATTTTCAATAAATCATAGTCCATGTTCTAAATAAGTTATGTTTGGGAGATTCAATATGAATGAACACAATTACCAATGTTTTCTTACCATTTTTCGAACATAATAAGAAAACATAAAGAGGAAGAGGTTGGTATTGGATATTAAGGCAGGTGTCTAATGAAAATATAAAGTGTAAGTAAATATATAAATTATACTAAAATCTAAATCAGATTTGAAAATAAAATCGGGAAGCATGAAGATTAGAGCATCTTGGTTGAGGAAAATATCTCAACTATATTGTTCACATTCAGAAACAAAAAGATAAACCTTATTCCCTTATCTATATCTTTTATTTGTAATTAAAATTAACATAAATTAAAGTGAATCATATTCTTAGTGGGGGGTTAGATAAAGTGTATGCTATCAATTATAGACAGTAAGGAGGAAGAAGATTCTATCTTAGATTGATTTCCAAAATTGATATTTTGAATCTAATAAAATAATTATATTTTATGAAGTTGGCGTAGTTGTTGTAAAAACTAGATATAAATAATATAAATATCACACCCCAAATTTATCTCACATTTTGGTATTGTAGAGATCATATATTAAAGGAATCATTATTGGTGAAGATGTCAAATTTTTCAACTCTTGAGAAGTATATGAAGAAGTCCCCTTATAGTACATTTTCAATATAAAGAATATTATTATTCATATATTAAAGATTTTCACCATGAATAATAATGTTTGCAGTGTATCCTCAAAAGGTGGATAATATTAATAAAGAAGAAAATTTTAGGATTACCCTTTCTTATAAATCAAATTATTCTAGAAATTTCCTGAACAAGGTGTCATTTAAATGGTATTTTATCTTAGTCTCTCATCCTTGGTAAATAAAATCAAAAACTAATATTAAGGGGGGGGGAATTAATCAATGATATAAATTATGAATTCTTAAAGATTTTTTAGAGTTGTTTAAACCATGAAACAATATGATTGAATGTTTTTAACCAGTGTGTTGAAGTGAGTGCAGGAAATGAAAGTTGATATGAGTAATGTGTATCTCAAGTGGTAATATCAATTGGTATTATCAATTGTTTCTATAACACCTTGAGATTTTAAAAGAGGGATATTTTGTTTGATAGTGTGTATGAAATTCAATAAAAATATTATATGATAATTTAACACCTTGATACATTATGATATATTTATTTTTAATAAATTAACTTTCTTCTATATCTTGTGTAACACACAACACCGGGTTTTAAGAAACCTCGATATATAATTAATATTATTATTTAAACTAGACCATTATAAACTAGTCATTAAGTTGGAATGTATGAATGGGACTAGATAAATTATGAAACATAAATGGTTTATAGATATATAATTAATTCAATGTTTATTTATCGAGTTGAAATAAAATAACAACCACTTAAAATAAAAAAAGAAATGTTTTTTTAAAAAGTATATTTTTTTAAAAGGCGCTTTAGTCGCACTTTGCGCACAAAATTTAAAATTAATTTTTATAAAGTTTATAAAATTTATTTTAAAAAATAAAATTTATTTTCTAAATCTTTATTTCAAAATTATCTTTTGGTGAAGTTTTAATAATTTTCTGAAAATTTTATTTTTTTGATTAATAGTGAAAATACTACTTTTAATTAAAAACTAACTTTTGTTTACATTATTTAAAAAATTAAAATATATTTTAAATCCGTATTAAATTAAAATTAGTTAAATAATACAATATTTTAACTTATTTAGTTCATTTTAATAAATTTCATATTGAATTTTAATATAAAAACCTTATATATTTTTGAAGTTTTTCATTTGAAGAACCATTTTTTAACACTTGAGCAAAATTAATTTCAAATTGAATTCAACAAATTATGTAAATTCACTTTGTAAAAACAGATTCCATGTTTTAAATTTTAATAATTTATATTATATAATATGAATAGCTTAATTTTAGTCATAATGAATAGTAAAAACATTAAAAATTAATTATCGCAGTTAAGGATATAACGGGTTTATTAGGGGTATACTAAGAAGATAAGGATTAAAAATGATCAAAACAAGTATAATTAATATTTTATAGTATCATTTATAACTTATCACATTTAAGGTTTTATAATTACTCATTTTAGAGGATTTTTGCAAGATAAAAATGTGGGTATCACTTTTTATTTTCAAAATTTCCAAGTGTATCCCCTCCCCCACTTATAAAAGGTCATCCCCTAACCTATACTATTCACACATACAAAAACATTTGGTTCTTCCAATACTAATCCAATCCCATTAATTAACCCCCTACTCCCATTCTATATTCATTATTTTTATTATTGAAACCATCTAATAAGTCTTTAGGTATAAAACTCAAGATGCCCTTTGAATATGAGCTAAAATTCTTAAATGTGAGTGTTTTTTTATTTATTATTCTGAATCCATAAAATATTATTAAAATATGATAACATAATAAAACAATTATTCTACTATATAATTATATTTCATTACTATAATTTAATAACCTATATCCTTCTACACTTCCTTTAAATGGAAAACGAAGTCGTCGATCATGTGTACAACGGACTACTACTTCGCAAATCGATATAATTAATTTTCCAAAACCACCATTAAAGTCACGATATAATAATGGATTTAATATATTTATATGATATTTATGAAAATATTAAAATTATTTAATTATTATATCACATATACCTTCTTACTTTCCATTCCATGGGGGGATATGATAATGTCGCTTGTATATATGACAGATTACCACCTCATAAAGAAATCTAATTCTTTTTCACATACAATTTACATAGAAGGTAGTAAGACTAAATTTAATGAATATATTTGATATTTATTACCTAATAAAACTTTTTAAAATATAATATCAAATATAACTTCTTACCTTCCAAACCACTAGAAAATAATAACTTCGCTTATGTGTACGCGTGGACTACCACCTCCACATAGCAATGTGGAATGTTTTTCATTTTATTTTGCACATGGGTGTTAATAAGGAATTCATTTATTAATATAAATTCTATATAAAAAAATAATAATAATTCATGAAGTGTTAATTAATATTTAATTTCCTTTTGTTCTATCCATCGAGAGAATGGATACATCATTCATGTGTACGTACGACCTACCGTCTCTATGAACGACGTAAAGTATTTTATATCTTTTACATTTATGGATTACTATAAATACATATATAATAAAAATATTTTATATTTATATCATTTTTTACATTATATTTATGATTTAACCATTATCAAAGTAAAAGTACTGAAAATTCCAAACCAAAACATGTATGAAAAACTAATCAATTATCACCAGAAACAGTTATTTTAACAAATAATTGTTATTAAATATGACATAAAATACTATAGGTAAATCATATATGGTATGAAATATTTAATTATGGTTATTAAATATATTTATAATAAATCTATATTTATTTTACAGTAGGTAGGGACATGTAGGAAAGAAATTGGATCAGAGGTAAGGTCTTCTAGTCTCACTTTTAATTTTGTGATACATATACCATATTCAAAACTTATTACATTGTGTGATTTATATACTAACCCTTAAATATTTTATATCATGAATATATTTATCTTATGGTTTTTTAAGGTTTTATCTGATTTTATTTATTCCATGGGGCTTATGATTCAAATGTTACCAAAGTGGAAAGTGTTTATTTCACAATCTCATCATTATTAAGAAATATTTTTTTTTAAGTCTAACTTGGGGGAATTATATGATATTTATTATCATGACCCATCATAGAGGGGACCATTCTGTGACTCCCCCAAGCCCACCTCCAATAGGCCAGGGGCTAGCGACCAATGTCGAGTAGGAATATCCCCCAAATTAGAGTCATTATCCTAAAGTACGTGTACACACCCACATATCCAAACCAACACAATGATAAAATGTAAAACAACTAAAAAATGAATTCATAAATCTAAGATCCCAAAATATAGTATGATAGTAAAGTACAAAAAGGAAAAAATAATCCAAATATAAGCCCATCCAATAAACTGTAAAGAGTCTAACATGCTCTAAGGTATTGGACTAAGTAAAAAAAGTACACTCTAGGTAAAACCTTGGTCTTTAAAGCTCCATTTAAGATCCACCCACTCCCTATCCTCATAGAAAATTGTTAAAAGGTCTGTCATTTACATAAGACATGATAGGTACAGGTAATCCTCGTGTAGGTGTGAGTATAACTATACTTAGTAGGACACCCTGAAAACACTAAACATGAATCACCAAGTGTGGTCATGTAAATAAAAGAAGAATGATATAACAATCTATTTATAAAAGAAACAAAAAACTAGAAGAACCTAGATATACTCAGTAAATAAAGAACTCTATAAGGTATCCATTACCAACTATTAGCCACATGATTCTGCTCGAAGTAATTCTCAGTTTGGGAGAAATCGCTCCATGAGCCATACTACCATCAGAGACACTCGATGAAGAGATCTAACTCATTATACCCCACCCAAAGAGAAATCACTGGTCTGGGAAGACTATGATACACAGATAAAGGGTCATGCCCAGAACCGTTGGGGGAAACCACAAACCCAAATCGGGATGAACCCAATATGTAGGGGATCATACGTCAATGATTACACCAAATCTACCGATGTGGCTTGCTAGATAGAGGATTAATGATCTGCTCTTGGATGTCACACTAATTCCAAAAACTCTAACTTAGGAACTAAGGATGATATAGGATCGCACTTCATTCACACAGAGGGACACCACAACTCTACCTGAGACTCATCCTCTAAAGGGGATCAAAATCTAGTGATGTGTATGTAATACCACACTGTACCCTCTAGGGAAATGACCAAGGGAATTCAATCAACCTATATTGGTCCAAACTAAGAAAACAAAGAGCCTCAAGAACTCTAGAAGGGAAAACACAGTGTGTCTCAAGGGGTATATAGTGTGTCTAGCTATCCCAAGTCCTACAAGTGTGGAAGAGCCTCACACAACATGTAGTCTCCATATACATAGCTTGTAGAATGAGTACATGACATATAGAGACGCACGATGTCCTACCCGTGTCTCCAGTCCATGTCTATGTACCGAAGCTATGTTTGTGTACTAGTCGGTGTGTGCCAAGTCGTGTCCATTTGGGAGTACACGGAGTGTCTATGGCTGTGTACTCCAACTCATGTTTGTGCACTTTTTAAGTACACAATTATTCAACCCTTGAGGTTCACATGTTGTGTGAGAGGGGTGACACATCGTGTGATCATTATCTCCATCCTAAAACCCTATCCACTACTGAAGGGGGCCCACACGCCTTGTAATCTCGGATTACATGTCATGTGTTATGAGATTTTCCAGAATCCTAGATATATGGTCTCGTGTCTTCTCATCCACTCCATCCTTTGATTTTTAGCCTTGACTTATTGGAAACACCTAGATTCATGGTTTTTTTATGACATCATTGAATCAACACATTTCTTCACAAGATCTTCTCAAAACAAGGATCAAAATAAAATTTCTTTATTCTATGGTGATGAAATATGAAGAATAAAAAATCATGGATCATATGTCCTTCAATTAACTACTATTACCACCATCGCACATCTATCACATCATGTCGACTCCTGATCTACGATATCGGATCATTGTTCCAAGAAATGGTTATGCAATGATATGTTGGTTGAGAATAGTCGAACCATAGGACAACAAAGAATACTCATGGTGAATCACAGAATTGGGGGATGAAATCACCAATCAATAAAGATAAATGAACCGTAATTGATGTTCGTGTAGATATTGATTCATTTCAATGAGATAAAAAATTGAATTCATCAACAATTTAATTTAAAGAATTTATCTCATTAAATCCCCACAAAATAAATCTCATCTTTCAAGGTGATCGATCTTCAAATCAATACATTATTATATTGATTTGAGTCTAACATAGAATTAATGAATGGGGAAGAATACCCATAAAAACATCATTTATGGATTTTGGATCAATCTTTCATGAATAACGGTTATGTTGTCATCTTTGATGAGATCCTCCAACTCTACTGGAGTGACTATCCATGATCTAATTGTTTTCTTCTATCATCCTCCTAGAATTCTCTCTTCCAATTATCTCTAGGTATCCAAGGTTTAGATTCTAACCCTAAGACAATTTACATACACAGATATTTAAATAAGATGTAGGTTGTTGTTCTCAACAAAATAAAATAAATTCTTAAGTTAATTAATTTTATTAATTTTCTATACAGGAAAACGCTTTTCACAAAAAACCCACACCAGCTAATGTTAAGTCACACCTAGGGTAAAACCTCCATTATGAAATAAACAGTGCCCTCATATTTTTGATCAAGGCACCCATTTATGATTTATTCCTCTTTTATCAAAAAATTGCATGCACGTGATATTAAATATATTTAATATATTTCAAACATTTATTCCAAACACACTAGGACTTGTAATCACATGTCGTCTCAGTACCTGGTCTCAAAAAAAATCCATATAATATTTAATAATAATACATGGAAAATCAAAAACATTAAATTCTTCCCACCTTAGAGATTTATGTCCTGAAAATCAAAAATAAGGGCTACACAAAGAGATGTAGGTATTGAGCATGAATCTGAGCCTCCTGCTCCCAAGTGATCTCTAAGAGATTCCCATGTTTCCAACAGACAAGCACCTAAGGAATAAATCACTCCAAAAGGATCCTCTCCTACCGATCCCTGGTCTCTACTGGGTACTCAGTAAATTTTTCTCCATCTTTGATGTCCATGTTTCCCTAGTCGATAATGTGTCATGGGCCATGTACGTACCTCCTCAACAGCAACATGTGGAAGATGTCGTGTATCCAATATAAATATAGAGGTAGAGCTAAGTAGTACGCCACCTCACCAAATCTATGTAATACCTAGAAAGTTTCAATGAACCTCAAATGTATCTTGTCACCCTGACCAAATATTCATAATCAATGTCGAGATGAAAACTACAGGATCACATAGTCTTCTCCCTCAAACTCCAAAGACCTTTATCACCTGTCATCATAAGACTTCTGAAAAATCTGTGTTGTTGACCGCGTTGTTGTGACACGTCAAATTTATTATTATTTTAAGGTTGATTTATAGTCTAAGGTAGACCCTAGGTCATCTCTCAAGGAGTGTTGGTAGGTTTAGAGTGTGTATTTTTAATAAAAATGACTAAGTGAGGGGGGTGGTTTTGAAAAGAGTTTAAAACAATGACTTAGTTGAAAAAGCTTACAAGTTGAGTGACCAAGTGGATTTTGAAAAATATGATATAAAAGGGTAGATGTGATTTCACTACACACATATCAAGTTCATTGTTCATAGATATTTATATTAGGTTTAGAGTAATTCTTTGGTTGGAGTTAATTGGAATCTCGATTAATTCCTAATCTTTTATTTCAATGCTTTAAGGACCAAACCTTGACGTAATAATCATATTGTCAAGTTCCAGTACTTATGCATGGAATCAGAGCTTCTAAAGTAGATTGAAATCTCAATAAGTTGGGTATGAAAAGGATTCTTGTGATGTCCAACCGGGACAACACAAGTCACACACTCAAACCCCCACACCGATCGGTTACAAATTAAGAGCATAACACTCACATGTATCAAATCAAGCATTCAAATCTGAAATAAAATAAGATATATGGAATGAAATGATTAAACACCCAAATTACTCCAAACCAGTAGCTATTTTATGCATCAGAACTCCCTTGACATGTGTGTAGCTCCCTCACAACGAACACCCAACTTTTAGCTCGACATCGGGAGGAGGAGGAGAAAGCTCGGGTGGAACTCCTTCTTCATCCTTGATTCCCCTATGAGGATAGGGGCCTCTAGAACTTATTTGATGGTGATATGACTCCTTTGGGTCTCCAAAATGGCAGATTTTGGCTCCTGGTTCGAACTTTGAAATGGGCAGCCCAAGGTGCCATTTTATAGGAAAATTGGAATGTGGTTTTGGGGATACAGATTTCATCAATCCATTTGTACCATGCATTTAGGCCTTCATACAGCCTTATCTATCTTTGGAGAAAATAGAAAATTTGTAGCCCTACTTCTTGAATATCTCCACCAAACGTTTGGAACTGTTTGTACAAATATAGCTCAAGATATTGATAAAATACAGAACACCTCATTTGACTTGGTCCAAATTCGGTGGCTTGGACAGATCAGTTCGAATGGGCCCCATAGAAGCCGAATCAGGATTGGGTTCATTAATACGAAATTTAGACTATTAAATTTTGGACAGGACCAAAAAATTCAGTCCATTTAGATGCACGGATTTCTTGTAATATGTAAAACAGTGGACAGATGTCCATGGATCCATGCAATTTTGGTCCATTTTTTTTCCACTTCATAAAGGGCCCTCCAAATCACCTCCACCTACATTGAAATAATAAAAACAAGTAACATTTACCATTATAATGCTGATTAAAATTAATTAAATGATTCAAACATAAATTTCAATTTATTATTATATTTTGAATATTCATTACAAAACTAGTTTAAAACAACGGTGTAAGGGTGGAAGAAAACAGTGAATCATGGTACAATCACACCCCCACACCTAAACATTTGAACTCATGGGAAAAATCACATATCCAAATAAAATGATTCATATATATATTTCCAACATAATGAAGATTTAATATTTGAGGAAATTTTATTTAAAGTAATGTGATCAACTCACGAACCACACCAAGGAGTTCTTCCTAGTGAAAATGGAAAAAGATGTCTCATAAATCATATCACAATAAAATTCAAAGAGATTTATGACACCAACATGAGAAAGCAATTCAAAGGTCAACCATTACACTAACTCTCCATGTGTGTGTGGGAAAACCATTACATGCTATTCTTTCTACTTTCTATCAAATAAATATAGGTTATTTTAACATTATTCATCTTTAAATGATTTTTCACTGAACATGTCCTACATACTTTGCAATCATATTTCATGACCCACTCATTTAAGCATTCCTAGAAGTCAAACCATAATATATTGACCTATATATCCCCATATGTTGCACATTTAATCCCTCCCCTCATTTATTTATTTTCTTTGAAGTTGCATTTGGAACAAATCTCACACTCATCTCTCAACCCTTGTTTGATCTCCACACGACACTAATTTCAATAGTTATAACAAGATAAAAGGTTGAGGAGGAGTGGTTTTTGACCTTCCCAAGACACAACCAATTTTTTTTGAGGCCATACAACAGTCGAACATTAGGTACACACACATAGGTCAATATGGTACAGTAATGAAATAGATTGGATAAGCAACAAACGTATGGAAATATCATTTCAAGCTGAAAAAGATTAACCCAACATATATTTACCTTATATTAAGTAAGAAATATTCACACTTTTTGGTTTGGTGCAAAACTATATAGAGATATTAGTGACATAGTTTTCCCAAAACTACTCACACAAGGGGCATCAATCATCTCAAATGTTTCACAGTGATGCAACCATTTATATAATTGACATAAACCCAATTCACTAAAAAAATCACTCCTTGATGGTAAACTCATAAACAAATTATTTTTAGCCTTCGTTATGGTATTTTTACTTTCCCCACTTTATGGTCGCCAAATCATGGAACTTCAAAATTATTGATGGGGAAAATGAAAATACCATAAAGAAGGCCAAAAAGGGAAAACAAAAGGAGAAAACGATGAAAATTCCTAACTAACCCAGGAATGTATCCACCCCTCCACACCTAGAGTATGCAGTGTCCTCACTGTAGTAAAATAGAATGTGGGAAGGAAGGATAAAACCTGGTGGATGTCATTCATAGTTTGCTTCTTGAACTTGGAGTTCTGCCATCGGGGACTCCAGAATGGGTTTATGAAAGTGCTTCAGCCGCTACCCATTGATAGTGAAGGTTTGCTTGGTTTCTTCATTTTGATCCTGAACAACACCAAATTGAGAGACATTAGTAACAATGTATGATCCAAACCAGTGGGAATGAAGCTTACTGGGATGCAATTTCAAACTTGCATTGTAGAGGAGGACCTTTTTTCCAATATGGAACTGACGATCAATGATAAGATAGTCATGGTCAGCCTTGGTTCTCTCCTTATAAATCCCGGAGTTTTCATATGAATCTCTTCTCATTTCCTCTAGCTCCTGAATCTGCAACTTCCTTTGATCACCTGCACCAGAATGATTAGAATTGCATTGTTTGATGGCCTAGTAGGCCCAGAACTCAATCTCAATAGGGAGGTGACAACACTTTCCAAAAAAAAGCCTATAAGGTGACATTCCAATGGGACTTTTAAAAGAAGTACGGTAAGCCCATAATGAATCATCGAGTCTAAGACTCCAATCTTTCTTATTGGGTTGGACCATTTTTTCAAGAATTTGTTTTACCTCTCTATTTGACACCTCGGATTGACCATTAGTCTGTGGGTGATACGCAGTAGATACTTGATGACCGACCCCATACCGATGAAAAAGTGATTGCATTGTACGGTTGCAGAAATGAGAACCCTGGTCACTGATGATGAACCTAGGTAATCCAAACCTACAAAAGATCTGAGTTCTCAAAAATTCTACAACTATTTTGGAATCATATGTCCTTGTGGCTCGTGCCTCTACCCCTTTTGATATATAATCAACGACCAAAAGAATGTACAAGTTGCCAAAAGAATTGGGAAATGTCACCATAAAGTCAATACCCCAAACATTAAAGATTCCATGAAAGAGCAAGGGTTGTTGTGGCATTTCATTCCTTTTAGAGACATTCCCCATTCATTGAAAACGAGGACAAGATTTAAAAAATTCATGGGCATCCCGAAAAAGGGTTTTCCAAAAGAGACCATAATCAAGAACTTTGCGAGCAGTCCATTGGGGACCAAAGTGTCCCCCAAAAGCAAGAGTGTGGCATAATCTAAGGACAGACTGAAACTTTCTATCAGGAACACAACGCCTAAGGACCTGATCGCTACATGTGCGCCAAAGGTAGGGGTCATCCCAAATGTACCAACGAGACTCATGTCTTAGATGACTGGCTTGGTTTTTGTTGAAATCAGTAGGAATGCAAGATTCTACCAAATAATTTACAATTTCATCTTACCAGGGAATAGCATCTTGCACTTTGTACAATTTATCATCAGGAAACATGTCATTAATTGGAATACAGGGGGATGAAACAATGTCTGAGGATGAGAGGATCCTACTGATATGGTCTGTCACCACACTCTCTTCTCCTTTTTAATCTCTAATTTCTAGATTGAATTCATGAGGGAGGAGCATCCAACGAATGGGACATGGTTTGGCTTTCGGTTTCTTTAGGAGATACCGGAGGGCTGCAAGATCTAAGAACACAATGACTTTGGACCCTAAAAGGTATGACCTGAATTTATCCAAGGAAAACACAATGGAATGAAATTATTTTTCAGTGGTGGTGTAGTTTTCTTGGGTAGGGTCAAAGTACCTAAGTCATAGGCAATGACATGTGGAGCTCGATCGACCCTTTATGATAAGACTGCCCCAACTGCATAGTTAGAGGCGTCACACATGAGCTCAAATGGTAAATCCCACTGAGGTGTTTGGATTACCGGGGGTGATGTGAGACTCAATTTAAATTTATTAAAAGCTTCTTCACATTAGTTATCAAAAAAAATCTTTTTCTTTTTGGAGTAAGCAGGATAGGGGAAGTGCAATCTTACTAAAATCATGAATGAAACGACGGTAAAATCCAGCATGACCTAGGAAAGACTGCACATCACGTACATTTTTAGGGAATCGTAGGGAAGAAATGACATCCACTTTCGATTTATCTACTTGGATACCATCCCCAGAAATGACATGTCCCAAAACTATACCTTTTCGTACCATGAAATGGCATTTCTCATAATTTAATACAATATTCTTCTCAATACAGCGACGTAGGACAGAACCAAGACTACTCAAACATTCATCAAAAGAGGATCCATAAACAGTAAAATCATCCATGGAAACATACATGCAATCCTCCAGGTAATCTGAAAAAATACTAACCATACATCACTGGAAAGTACCTGAAGCATTGCACAGGCCAAATGGCATCCTTCTATAGGCAAATGTTCCAAAGGGGCAAGTGAAGGTTGTCTTTTCCTGATCCTCAGGGGAAATATGGATCTGAAATTATACAGAATACCCATCATGAAAATAGTAATGGGACTTACCTACTAACATCTCTAGCATTTGTTCAATTAATGGCAAGGGGAAATGGTCCTTCCTAGTATGTTGGTTTATTCGGGGATAATCTATATAGACACGCCAACTATTCTGCACACGAGTTGGAACCAATTCATTATTTTCATTTTTAATTACAGTTAGGTCAGTCATTTTAGGAACTACTTCAACGGGAATGACCCATTAGCTGTCAGAGATGGGGTAAATGATTCCAGCAGCCAATAACTTTGTTACTTACTTTTTAACTACTTCTAAGAGGTTTGGGTTCAGTCGACGTTGTGTCTGCCTCAGTAGTTTAGCCTCATCAGTTAATAAAATATGATGTGTACAAATTAATGAGCTAATACTAGTAAGGTCTTCAAGTGTCCATCCCAATACTTGATTATGCTCCCTCAAAAGTTCAAGCAGTCACAATTTCTCAGGAGGGAGTGAACTAGCAATGATGATGGACAAATTGTTTCCATTCTCAAGATATGAATATTTTAAATCTTGAGGTATTTTCTTTAGTTCCAATTTAGGTGGATTTTGGATTGATGGGAGTGTGTGTGAAAGTGAGAGGTCACTAATCTCATCTAACTGCTCAATGGTATCATCCTTAGATGTGGAATTAGCTTTTACAAGCGTATCAGTATCATCGATGGTCATGTGATCCTCTGTGTTCAAGATATTATCAATTAATAAACATGCATGACACCTTTCTAGACCACTACAATAATCAACATATGATTCATTACCATGAATTTCAATCAAAGAGGAAAATTCAGAAAGGGGATTAGGGGAAACAAATGAAGTGATTTTAGGGGAAGGGAGTACATCAATTGAATTTTCTGAGAGAGAGGAATGTTCTTCTAAGGGGTGCTTCATGGCATCAAGGATGTTGAAATGGACTATGTCACCACCAAATTCCATAGATAATGTACCATTATGGACATTAATTATGGATTTGGTGGTTTTAAAGAAAGGTATCCCCAATATAATTGGGGCATGTCCATTCATCCTATCATCTTCCATTTTCCGCACATAAAAATCAGTATGAAATATCAAATTTTTAACCCACACAAGAACATCCTCTAACACACCAGAAGGGTGTGTCGTACTCCAATTTGCTAGCTGAATAACTATTATTGTGGGCTTTAGTTCACCGACCTTCAAAGAAGAATATATGGAGTGAGGAATCACATTAATATATGCATCCAAATCAAGCATAGCATTGGAGAAAGAATACTCCCCTATGGTGGACTGAATCGAGAAAGTTTCAGGATCGTTGCACTTGGTGGGAAGTGATAGTTGTATCAATGATGAGATGTTCCTCCCTAGGCTCACCTTCTCATCACCTCTAAGTCGCCTTCAGTGGGTACACATCTCCTTCAGAAACTTGTCATATCTCAGAATTTGCTTGACGTCATCAATCAATGGAATGTTAACCTGAAATTTTTTAAAAGTATCTAAGATTTATTTATCATGTTCAGTTTCCTTTTGTTTCCTTGGATGGGTGTATCTTTGGGGAAATGGAAGAGGAATTCTTGGGATTGGTAACTCATCAATAGACACACTCTTTCCTTTGGTAGGACTTCTCTCAAGAAAAGGTTCCACCTAATTTTATCCTTTTTCAGTGGTTGGGGTGGTGGTTTCCTTAGGAGAGGATGACTCTAATGGAGGGTTCATTTGGATTTTAAGTTGAGTTCCACTCCTAAGGGTGATGGAACTAACATTTCCCTTATCCCTGGGGTTGACAAGTGGTTGAGATGGTAGTTTACCAGACCCATCGATTTGGATTTCACCCACTAAGTTAGCTAGTTTTCCTAATTGGTTTTTGAGGTCTTATATGGATGGTTGGGTGGTTTGTTGGAACTGGAGATTATTGGTAGCCATTTGTTTCAACATATCTTCTAGACTAGGCTCGGGTTTTGGAGGGGGTTGTTGGAAAGGCCTTTGGGATGGTTGAAAATTTCTAGGTGGTGGTGGTTGATGACTACTTTGCCATGGTTGGTTCCATGGTTGATGAGGCTGGTTTGAATACCCTTCTTTTTTATAGGCTAGGTTGTCTTTCCACCCAGGGTTGGATGGATTGTAAGGTTCTTGCCTAATGGGTTGGTTATAGGGGCGTCCTGGGAATATTGCCTCACAACTCTCAGAAGTTTCCCTCAATTGGGGGAATTGGTCAGAATAGTGGGTATTAGAAGAGAATTTACCACAATGTATGGGAGGAGGAGATTTGAATTTCCCTTGGGAAAGAGCAAGTTGTCGTAGAAGGGTACTCACCTCTTCAAACTTTGTGTCCACCTTCTTCTCAAATTCAGTAATTTGCACCTCATGGACACCTCAAATGGGTACACTGGAGCTTGAACTGAATTGTTGAGTGTTCTGTGCCATGGTCTCAATTAGGGTCCTTGCATCAATTGGGGTTTTATCCACTAGTGCACCACCTGCAGCAGCATCAATCATGTTATGATCTATTGGAATTAAACCTTCATAAAAATATTGTATTAAAAGTTGATCGCTTATTTGGTGTTGTGGACAACTTGAACATAATCTTTTAAAGCGTTCCCAATATTCATGAAGGGTTTCTCCTTGAGATTGTCTTATCCCACATATTTCTTTCCTTATTGTTGCAGTTTGAGAGGTTGGGAATTATTTTTCAATAAAAAGTCATTTCATGTCCGCCCAACCACTAATAGGCGAATTAACATAATACAACCAATCTTTAGCTGTTTCTTCTAATGAAAATGGAAATTCCCTAAGTTTTACTTGTTCTTCATCCATATTAGCAGGTTTTAATGTTGAACACATAGTATGAAATTCTTTTAAATTATTATGGAGATCTTCTCTAGGGAGTCCGTGAAATCTTGATAATAAATGAATTAAACCATATTTTAGATCAAAATTGTGTGCCTCGCCTTGTAATTGAATGTAAGTGGGTCGAATATCAACATCAGGTGATGTTAGTTATTTTAGTGTTCTATTATTTTCAAACATTTTATACAAGTTATGTTCAGTTTTAACTTTGGTTTCAGAAGAAGAATAAGGATCAAGAATAATTTTAAGATGTGATGTCTCCTCCTTCAAAGTGTGGTCTTGTATGTCTCGGTTTCATTGATGTAGGATCCTCTCCGGTTCGAGTTAGAAAGTTTATAGGTCTCCCGGAGTAGAATGCGTCACACAAAGAAACTACACAATAAATAAATTAGAACACAAAAATAAATGAAAAGGTAGAAGATAAAACAAATAAATATTCACAAAAATTACAAAAATTTTATCAAAAACACGCACAAAAAAACCAAAGCGCTCCCCGGAAATGGTGCCAAAATTTGACCGCGTTGTCATGACACGTCAAATTGATTATGATTTTAAGGTTGATTTATAGTCTAGGGTATACCCTAGGTCATCTCTCAAGGAGCGTTGGTAGGTTTTAGAGTGTGTATTTTTAATAAAAATGACTAAGAGAGGGGGTGGTTTTGAAAAGAGTTTAAAACAATGACTTAATTAAAATAGCTTAAAAGTTGAGTGACCAAGTGGATTTTGAAAAATATGAAATAAAAGGGTCAATGTGATTTCACTACACACATATCAAGTTCATTGTTCATAGATATTTATCTTAGGTTTCGAGTAATTCTTTGGTAGGAGTTAATTGGAATCTCGATTAATTCCTATGATTTTATTTCAATGCTTTAAGGACCAAACCTTGACGTAACAATCGTATTTTCAAGGTCCCGTACTTATGCATGGAATAAGAGCTTATAAATCAGATTGAAATCTCAATAAGGTGGGTATGAAAAGGATTCTTGTGATGTCCAATCGGAACAACACAAGTCACACACTCAAAACCTCACACTGATCGGTTAGAAATTAAGAGCATAACACTCACATGTATCAAATCAAGCATTCAAATCTGAAATAAAATAACATACATGGAATGAAATGTTTAAAAACCCAAATTACTCCAAAACAGTAGCTATTTTATGCATCGGAACTCCCTTGACATGTGTGTAGCTCCCTCACAATGAACACCCAACTTTTAGCTCGACATCGGGAGGAGGAGGAGGAAGCTCGGGTGGAACTCCTTCTTCATCCTGGATTACCCTATGAGGATTGGGGCCTCCAGAACTTCTCTGATGGTGAGAGGACTCCTTTGGGTCTCCAAAATGGCAGAGTGTGGCTCCTAGTTCGAACTTTCAAATGGGGAGCCCAGGTTTCCATTTTATAGGAAAATTGGAAGGTGGTTTTAGGCACACTGATTTCATCAATCAACTTGTACCACGCGTTTCGGCCTACAGATAGCCTTATCTCGCTTTGGAGAAAATAGAAAAGTTTTTTCCCTACTTCTTGAATGCCTCCACCAAAATATTGGCACCGTTTAGACAACTAAAGCTCAAGATATTGATAAAATATAGAACACCTCATTTGACTTGGTCCAAATTCGGTGGCTTGGACAGATCAGTTCGAATGGGCCCCATAGAAGCCAAATCAGGATTGGGTTCCTTAATATGAAATGTATCCTATTAAATTTTGGATAGTCCCAAAAAAGTCAGACCATTTTGATGCACGGAATTCTTGTACTATGCAAAATAGTGGACAGATGTCCATGGATCCATGCAATTTTGACCCATTTTTCTTCCACTTCATCAAGGGCCCTCAAAATCACCTCCACCTACATTGAAATAATAAAAACAAGTAACATTTCCCATTATAATGTTGATTAAAATTAATTAAATGATTCAAACATAAAGTGAAATTTATTATTATATTTGGAATATTCATTACAAAACTAGTTTAAAACAACAGTGTAAGGGTGGAATAAAACAGTAAATCATGGTACAATCAGTTGTCTACATATACTTCAAGATGATATCCACCTTCTCTATTGTATCTCACATCATCTCTGATCCGATGAGTGATAACTCTCCTGGTTCAGTCTAAAAAAGTGGTGACATACATGGTCGCCGGTAAAAATCCATGAATGGTTTCACACCAATGGTGGAATGGAATCGATTTTTTTAGGAAAAATCCACCAATGGTAGGTGGTCCTACAAACTACGACCAAAGTTTGACATGCAGGCTTGAAACATGTTCTAAAAAACTATGATGATCTACTCTGTTTGGACATCAGTTTGTGGGTGGAATGTTGTGATCTAGCATAGATGGGTCCCAAATGCCTCCTTGAATCCCTTCCACAATGAGGATATAAATCGAGCATCGTTTTAAGAGACCATAATATAAGGAAATCAATGGATTTGAACTATCTCATACACATTTATGTATCCCAATTTCTCTACATAACTCTACTCTCATATTTCTAAGAAGTGGGCTAACTTGGTGAGTTGTTCTATGATCACCCAAATGAAATTATGTCCCATGGATGTTTGTGGTAACCCCATAATGAAGTCCAAGGATATCCCATCATACTTCCAATCTATAACCTCAAGGTTTTGAGATAAATCCAACAGAATGTGGTGTTCATCCTTCACTTCTTGAAAATTTAGGCATCGAGATAAAAACTCTATATCTCCTTTCTTCATCCCTGGACACCAAAACTGACGTTGGAGGTTCTGGTACATCTTTACCACACGTGGGTGGAACCTCCTCCTTCAACTCCACTGGTACCATCAGAGACACGTGATAAATAGTTCTAACTCATTAGGGAACATCCAAAGGGAGTTCTTTGGTCTAAGAATACTATGATACATAGATATAAGGTCATGCCTAGAACCACTAGGGGATTCCACAAACCCAAATCTGGATCAACCCACTACGTAGGGGATCGTACGTCAAGGATTCCACAAGCTCTACTAATGAATCCCACTATATAGAGGATTAAATCCCTTCTCATGGATTTTATGCTGATTCCACAAACTCCAACTAAAGAACAAAGGATGGTGGAGGATTTCAATCCAGTCTCACGGAGGGACACCACAACTCTATCTGAGACATAGCCTCTAAAGGGTATCATAATCTAATTATGTGGATGTAATGGAACATTGTGTCTTTGAGGGAAAGAACCATGGGAATTTACTCAACCTATACTAATCTAAACTAATAAAATGAAGAGCCTCAATCACTCTTGAAGATATTACATGGTGTGTCCCAATGGGTATACGACATGTCCAACTATCACAAGACTTACCCATGTAGAAGAGACTCACACATCATGTAGTCTTCATATACATAGTGTTTGGAATGAGTACATGGAATTTATAGACACACAGTCTCATACCCATGTCATATTTCCTTATTCGTGTACCGAAGCCATATCTTTGTACCAGTTCGTCTATGCTAAGTTGTGTTCATGTGGAAGTGCACGGCATGTCTGTGCCCGTGTACTCCAATATGTGTCCATGTACTTTCTAAGTACATGTCGGGTCAACTGGGGAGGTTCACACACTATGTGATAGGTTTCCCATGCCATGTTATCATTATCTCCATCCTGAAACCCTATCTTCCACTAAAGGGGGGTCACATGTCATGTAATCCCAAATTACTCGTTGTGTGTTATAGGATTTTTCAAAATCCCAAATCTGTGGTCACACATATCCTCGACCACTATAGACATCAATTTCCAACCTCAAATAACAATAAAAACCAATATCATGTGTCATTTTATCACTCCATCACTGAATCAACACGTTTTTTTCACCAGATCTCCTCGCAAAACGGATCAAAATCTACATTCTTCATTCCATGAAAAATAAAGCTAAAGAATAAGAAATTAGGGATCATATATCATATGATTCACTACTAAAACACTATATTACCTCATTCGCATCCCGCTGATTCCATATCTACGATATCAGATCATTGTGCTAAGAAACAGGTGTGCAATGATTGATTGATCAGGAATTGTTGAAGCCTAGGCCAATGAAGAATGCTTGTGGTAAATCATGAAATTGGGGGTGAAAAGAACAAATCAACCAAGAGGAATAAACCTCGATCAATGTTCATTTTGATCATGTTTCATTTTCATTAGAACCATAATCGATTCTATCAACAATTTAATCAAAATAATTTTTCTTGTTAAATCCCCACAAAATAAATCTCATCTCACAAGGTGATTGATTCACAAATCAATAAGTTCATCATTTGATTCGTTTTCGTCCTATAATTTAAGAATAGGGAATAATCCACATAAAACAAATATCCTACCTGGATTTTGGATCAATCATTGGTGAGGAACAGTTTTGTTTCTATCATTGGCAAGATCCTCCAACTCCGCCGGCAGGACAATCCAAGATATGATTCCGATCTTTTGTTGTCCAACAAGAATGCACTATTCTAATGGAGTCTAGGTCTCTAAGGTTTATAATCCATCCTTGATACAATTTACATAGATATATATTTAAAAAATATTTCATTAATTGCACTGAACAATGTAGAATAAATTCTTGTGTTAATTTATTATATTAGTTCAATGCTTAGGACAAAGTTTTCACAAACGACTTGCGCCAACTAATGTAAAGTTGTCCTTAGGGTAAAACTATCATTACTGTAACACCCCAAGTTTTTCTAAAAATAAATATAAATGCAAGGAACTTTGTTTTAATTATTTATTTATAACTATCCTTTTAACATAATGTTTTTCCACTTCTATGTTTTTGAATTTCAAGAAACTACCATCTACAATTGTGTTGAGTATATTATTTGGAATCTATTAGAACCAACTTGTTTTTTTAGTGAATAGTAGCATACCCTTATGAATAGTAATATGAATAGTAATATGACCCATATGAATAGTAAATTGAATTATTATATTATTTTATTAAGGCTTTAATATAATAGTATCTAGGTTAATTTTTCATTGTGATATAGAAGTAGTTACAGAATTAGAATTCTTAATTTTTGAATGAAGTATGATTTTATTTAAAAATTAAATTAATAATATTTAGAAAATTATTTTCAAGAAATGGACTTCCTTTTTGAAATCTACACATAGATAAATGGTTAGGGTGGATTTTGGGAATTTTCTGAAACAGTTGACTTTTCGGTGAATAATAAAAAAATACAGTTTTAGTTTCGGTGTGTTAATGACATCATTAATGATATAATAATGATGTCATAAATATGGTCGACTTGTGTATAGTAAAATAATATGTGAGGTGTCCCAAGTAGCTTATATCATGGGAAAATACCATGGGAAGGCCCATGGTTTTGTAAATACCACTCATGAGGTGTCCCTTGAAAATTATTAAAATAATCTCTAACTTTTCATATAAATACAAACTCTTCCCTTCATTGAATTCATATAAATGATATTCACTCTATGTTTAACTTGAAATGTTATAGCAATTAAAGATTACCATGTTGCTTTATCTAAGACATGTTTGTTCAGAATGGTTGTCCGTAGAAGGTACAGGGTTGCTGAAGAGGAGAGGCACTGACAGAATGACATCCTTCCGGAACTACAGCCCGGAATGGTAGGGATTGGAACTGAGCAGTTTGTGACAGTAATGGCTCAGCTAATGTAGGCAATAAATGGTGGTGTCATCCATTCAGGATAACCAATAGAGGTACCACAACGGAACATGGCAGTAGTGGAAAATTTTATGAGACAACATCCTCTTGCATTCAATAGATCTTCTGACCCAATAGAAACTGAATGGTGGAAGAAATCCCTTGAAAAGATATTTGATGTTATGGGATGTTCATACAATCAAAAGTTATGTCTTTCCAATTATCGTTTTGAAGTGGAATCTGATCAGTGGTGGTCAATGGTAAGTAATATCAGGGGTAGAGAGGATTTTTATGCCTTAGAGTGCGATGAATTTAGAAGTCTTTTCCTTGAAAAATATTTTCCTAAGGTGGTGAGACTTATAATGGAGAATTAATTCTTTTAATTGAAACAGAATGATGATGATTCAGTGGTTGTGTTTGAATCGAACTTCACCCGACTGGCGAGGTATGCACCAAATCTTATCCTGGATCTTGATAGAAAAATCAACCGCTTTTACTCAGGACTGAAGCCAAAGTATCGAAGGGTGTTGGCCTCCCGTGAATTAAAAAGTTATGAGAAACTAGTCCGATGTGCTGAGATGGTAGAGATGGAGTTTGGTGATGATCATGTGCATTTTGTAAACACATAGAAGAAGAGGTCTAGTTGGGAAGAAATGGGTAAGAATCAACCAAAGAAATCTGATGGTAAGAAAATCCAATTTTCAGTTTGTGAAAAGTGTGGAAAGAAACACCCTGATGGATGTCTTAGAAAAACTGGGAAGTGTTTTAAATGTGGTAAGTTTAGACATATGGACTGATATTGCAATGAAAATTATCTTAATAATAATCATGATAGGAAAACTGTAAAGTGTTTTAAATGTGGTGAAATGTTTCATTATGAAAATGTCTACCCAAAGAGAGATATGAATGATGAAAAGAAGCCAGAATACAAGAAGAATAGTGTAGTGAGATCATGTGAGTCTACATCAGCAGATGTTGGGCCATCCAATGAATTTGTATCAGGTACTTTGTTTGTTCCCTCATATTTTTCTAAAGTTTTTTTTGATACGAGGTCTACACATTCCTTCATCTCTGAGAAATTTTCTGGTAAATTAGAAATATCACCTCAAAAATTGAGACACGAACATTTTGTTAAAACAGTAGGGGGAAATGTTATAGCAAAGAGGAATTATAAAAATATTTCTATTGTGGTCTATGGAAAGACTTTACCTGAAAACCTTGTTTTTTTACCCTTAGTTGAGTTTGATATTATTCTGGGGATGGGCTGGCTTTCTGATTATCATGCTAAGATTGAACATAGAGCTAAAGAAGTTGTCTTTCAGAAAGTGTTTCAATTTGTATACAAGAATTCACCCATACAATTGATAACATATCAGGAATATGAGAAACTATTGAAATATGTAAATGAAAGTTATCTTGCTCATATTGTTGAAAACAAGGAAACTATTCAAATTAATGATGTGTCAGTGGTAAAAGAATACCTTGATGTTTTTCCTGATGAGTTACCTGGTGTCATACCTAATCGAGAAGTCAAATTCATAATTGAATTATTTATTGATGCTAATCCAATTTTAAAACCCCCATATTGTATGGCTCTAATAGAACTTCTTGAATTGCAAAATCAGTTGCATGATTTTCTTGACAAAGGCTTCATTCGTCCAAGCACTTCACCATGGGGAGCCCCTATTTTTTTGTTAAAAAGAAAGATGGTTCCATTAGACTTTTCATTGATTATAGAGCTTTGAATAACATCACTGTTAAAGAAAAGTATCATTTGCCTCATATTGATGACTTGTTTGATCAGCTCTAGGGAGCTCAGTACTTTTCCAATATTGACTTGAGATCCGGATACCATCAGCTGAAGGTGAAGGAAGGTGACATCCCGAAAACAGCCTTTCGTACTAGATATGGGAATTATTAATTTGTTGTTATGCCATTTGGATTAACTAATGTAGCTGTTGTATTCATGAATCTTATTAATAGAGTATTTCATGAGTTCTTGGATAAGTTTGTGGTTATATTTATATATGACATTATATTATTTTCTAAAAATAAATAGGAGCATGAAAAACATCTATGGGTTGTTTTAAAAACATTAAAATACAAGAAAATATATGGAAAATTCAGAAATTGTGATTTTTGGTTGCAACAGATTTATTTTCTTGGACACATTGTAAATAAGGATGAAATAACAGTTGATCCTGTCAAAACAAAAGTAGTTGATGAATGGCCAAGACCCACAGATGTTACGGAGATTCGTAATTTTCTTTGGCTTATAAAGTTATTACCAATGGTTTGTTAAGAACTTTTCATGGTTATCTATCCCAAAAACTAATTTAACAAGGAAAGGAGTTAAATTTATTTCGACAGAAGAATGTGATGTATGTGTTCAGGAACTGAAGAAGAGATTGGTAAATGATCCAGTTTTCGGATGCCTCAACCTTTGTCAGTGCCAGGGTAGAAATGGGAGAATATATCCATGGACTTCATGATGGGACTACTAAAGAAATCTCAAGGTAACAATGTGATTTGGGTTATTGTTGATCAGCTGACAAAATCTGAACATTTTTTTTCTATTCGATATACAATTTATTTGGATCAGCTTTCTCGATTTTACCTCAAGGAGATTGTTTGGTTACATGGAGTCCCTCTTTCTATAGTGTTTGATCGAAATCTCAGGTTCACTTCTAACTTTTGGAAGGGACTTCAAAAGTCATTGGTCAAAGAGTTAAATTTCTATACAGCTTTTCATCCTCAATCAAATGGGAAGTCAGAACGAACGATTCAAACTTTGGAGGATATGCTTCGAGCTTGTTCGATATACTATCAGGGAAGTTGGGATCAGCATCCTTCTTTAGTGGATCGTTCTTATAATAACAGTTTTCATTCCAGTATTCATATGGTGATGGGGCCAGAATTAGTAGAAGAAGTGGATAAGAAAGTGAGGATGATCCAGCAACACATGAGGACAGCTCAGAGTAGGAAGAAAAGTTATGTCGATAACAGAAGGAAAGACTTCTCTTTTGAGGTAGGTGACGATGTTTTCCTTAAAATCCATCCTTGGAAAAGTGCGATGTGTTTTAGTAAGAAAGGGGAGCTAAGTCCATGGTTCATTGGTCCGTTTGAAATCTTGGAGAAAGCTGGAACAGTTGCATACCACGTAGCTTTGCCTCTGTGTTTGTTTCAGGTACAAAATGTTTTTCATGTTTCGATGTTGAGAAAGTATCTGCCAGATTCATCACATGTCTTGAGCCCAGAAGCAGTTGAGCTGTAAGAGAACCTTTCTTATAAAGAGAAACTGATTCAGATTCTTGATCGAAGAGAAAAGGTATTACTAAATATGGTAATCCACCAGGTAAAGGTTTTTTTGGAAAAACCACATGGTTGATGAAACAACATGGGACTCTGAAAATTCTATGAGAGAAAAATACCATCAGTTGTTAAATAAGTAAATAAAATTGTGAGGACGCAATTTCAGGAAGGTGGGGATAATGTAACACCCCATGTTTTTCTAAAAATAAATATAAATCCATGAAACTTTATTTTAAGTAGATATTTATAACTATCCTTTTAACATAATGTTTTTCCACTTCAATGTTTTAAATTTCAAGAAACTATCATCTAAAATTGTGTCCAGTATATTATTTGGAATCTATTAGAACCAATTTGTTATTTTGGTGAATAGTAACATACCCTTATGAATAGTAATATGAATAGTATTATGACCCTAATGAATAGTAAATTTTATTATTATTTTATTTTGTTAAGGATTTAAGATAATAGTATCTAGGTTAATTTTTCATTATGATATAGAAGTAGTTACAGAATTAGAATTATTAATTTTTGAATTAAGTATGATTTTATTTAAAAATTAAATTAATAATATTTAGAAATTTATTTTCAAAAAATGGACGTCATTTTTCAAATCTACACATAGATAAATGAATTGGGTGAATTTTGGGAATTTTTCTAAAACAGTTGATTTTTTGGTGAATAGTAAAAAAATACAGTTTTAGTTTTGGTGTGTTAATGACGTATTTAATGATATAATAATGATGTAATAAATCAGGTAGACTTTTTTATAGTTAAATAATATGTGAGGTGTCCCACGTGGCTTATACCATGGGAAAATACCAGGGTAAAGCCCATGGTTTTGTAAATACCACTCATGAGGTGTCCCTTGAAAATTATTAAAATAGTCCCTCACTTTTCCTAAAAATACCAACTCTTCCCTTCATTGAATTCATTCCCAATTCTCCCTCAATGAACCTCTGGCCTCCTTACCTTCATAGTAGTCCTACCAATGTTTCTACAAGCCCCCAAGGTCCCAACCTTCATGTTCTAAGGGTTACTCTACAAGGTAAGAAAATTCTCAATTTCCTTCTTTTCCCTTTCAAGTTCTCTTTTATGTTGTATAATTTTCAAGTTTCCATACCATGTTCTTATATATTTCTTATTCTTGATCTTCTCTATATTATGATTCATTTCTGGATGGGTGACCCTTGTCCCCTCTTTTTTTAAAATTTTCTAAAACAATGTTGCGTAGCCGTTAGGCTACCGAATTTTTGTAAGCGATTTCACAATTATTCTTTTATTATGAGTTCTTTCCTTATTCTGTATTCATATATCCTTACCCAAGAGGACTGAAATCTCCATAAATCATTTATATTATATATGTTATCATTTTTATGTAAAATTACTCATAATTATTTTTCTCCTCTTCCACTTATTTAAAGAATAAAAACATTATCTATTTGTGTTGAATTATCGACATCGTGGACGATGTGATTTCAATTTCCTTTAATTCTTTCAAGTCTGGTCATGAAACCATTTATATGGTGGAACTAGGTTATAATATATGTTTTATGACTCACCCATGGTTCTGGAAGTCTTTTGAACTCATCTTTCTAATTTATAAGAAAAAACCGGTTTGTTATTACCAATTAACCACTAAAATGATCTAAACAAACATCATTAATGTTCTAACTTATGAATCATCCTCATGTAAGAATTAAAAATTATGAATGGAATAATTTATGTTACTAGATATATGTAAATTCTACTTCATTCCAATTATATAGTTTCACTTCCAATCGATAAGAATTTCCATCATGAACCAATCATGGAAATCATGTTAAGAACTCACCCAAAAAGAGTTCAGAGGGAAAAATACTAACAATTAAGGGTGAAATGATGTTATGAAATGATCTTATAATATGTTATAAACATGGAAATTTTTATTTAAAATATTAATAACACTCTTTTAACCATTATAAAGGAGGTTTAAACAAGTTTGAAGTAAGATAAACCTGAGGTAAGGGAATTATTAACCCGATTTCCATTCTTTGGGTTAACCTTCTACTTCATTATTTATGTGCTTTTTAAACTATTTTTGTGATGGGTTATATTTATATTATGGTTCAGTATGTGTATTTAAAGTATATATAAATACTATATCCACTCTATTAAGTCTCTCTTCAATTGTATGATATTTATAAGAGGCTTTTCTTTAAAAATCCTCTTTTAAAATTCGGTTTTAGGAAATTCCAAAGCAATGATTTTATGGAATCATTCATATTGTTTGATTATGTTTTAGTTCTTGGGAATTATTTAAGATGAAGGGTGGGACCTATATTTCCCTCCAGTGCATTGGGTATGAATAAGTTGGAGGTCGGGCGTATGGTTACTCCAAGTGTGACTGCGTTGGTTACACAAAGTAAGGTAGTCGTGAGGGTTACAAATTATAAGGTAGCCAAGAATGGTTACAAGATTATGTAGGTAATGCCCCAAGATACCTTTATGATTATATTTATGTTCTAATGTTTTTTGTGGATCCTTTGTAAATCTAATGTTACACAAATTAAGTATATATGGGTGAAAATAATGTCTTTTGAAAATGATTTCATACGTTATGAGTATTCATGTACTAATGTGATCTTTCCTTATTTTCCATCCCTTACTGATCTTTTGTTCTCATCCCAAGTTTTAAAATGTTTTTTCATAGGTTAATGGATTTGTAATACAAGGAAGGAAGACATGTTAAAATTTGATTAATTGTCAAGGAGTATTCTTTTATGTTTCAATGTTTTATATTTTGAAAAAAAATGTAAACTGTTTTTATGGTATCCACTCTGTAATATTGTGTAATTTCATGAATGTATTGTCCTAATTCTCTAAAGCTATAAACTTGAAAAGATCATCAATGTAAAATGAAGTGTTTTCTTGACTAAATTCCAGATTATGTATGTAATAAGGTCAGGTCCTTATAATTATGAACTCAATGATTTCCATAGATTTCTAATATGGGAACCCTTTTAGGAGTTATTCCACTTTTTCAAGAAAAATACATGTGCGTGATATTAAATATATTAAATATATTTAAAACATTAATTCTAGGCACACTAAGCCGCAAAATCACACATTTCTTCAGTACCTGGTCTTGAAAAATATCCATATAAAATTTAAAATAATAAACCTGAAATTTGAGATGTTGTGATCTCTCCATTTTTTGGATTTATGTCCCAAACACCCAGAACAACGGACACATAAATAGATTTGGATACTGAGAATGAATCTGAGCCTCCTTCTCTTATGTTCTCTCTTTGAGATTCTTGTACTGCCACCAATCACACACTAAAGGAATATATTTTCCATGAAGGATCCTCTTCTACTAATCCTTGATCTCTTAAGGTTACATTGTAACACCTTAGGTTTTTCTAGAAATAAATAGAAATGCATGGAACTTTGTTTTAAGTAGATATTTATAACTATATTTTTCACATAATTGTTTTCCACTTCTATGTTTTTAATTTCAAGAAACTGTCATCTACAATTGTGTTCAGTATATCATTTGGAATCTATTAGAACCAAATTGTTTTTTTGGTGAATAGAAGCATACCCTTATGAATAGTAATATGACCCTAATGAATAGTAAATTTTATTATTATTTTATTTTATTAAGGATTTAAGATAATAGCATCTAGGTTAATTTTTCATTGTGATATAGAAGTAGTTACAGAATTAGAATTGTTAATTTTTGAATTAAGTATGATTTTATTTTAAAATTAAATTAATAATATTTAGAAAATTATTTTCAAAAAATGGACTTAATTTTTTAAATCTACACGTAGATAAATAGTTAGGGTTAATTTTTGGAATTTTTCTGAAATAGTTGATTTTTCAGTGAATAGTAAAACAATACAGTTCTAGTTTCGGTGTGTTAATGACATCATTAATGATATAATAATGATGTCATAAATCTGGTCAACATGTGTATAGTTAAATAATATGTGAGGTGTCTCAAGTGTTTTATACCATGGGCAAATACCATGGTCAAGACCATGGTTTTGTAAATACCACTCATGAGGTGTCCCTTGAAAATTATTAAAATAATCCATCACTTTTCCTATAAACACCAACTCTTAACTTAATTAAATTCATTCCCAATTCTCCCTAAATGATGTTCTGGCCTCCTTTCCTTCATAGTAGCCCTCCCAAGGTTTCCTCAATCCCCCAATGTCCCAACCTTCATGTTCTAAGGGTTACTCTACAAGGTAAGAAAATTCTCAATTTCCTTCTTTTTTCCTTTCAACTTCTCTTTTATGTGGTATAATTTTCATGTTTACATAAAATTTTCTTATTTATTTCATATTATTTATCTTTTATATATTGTTATTAATTTCTGGAAGGGTGACCCTTGTCCCCCCCTTTTTTTAATATTTTCTAAAACCATGTTGCGTATCTATTAGGCTATCAAATTTTTGTAAGCGATTTCACAATTATTCTTTTATTTTGAGTTCTTTCCTTATTCTTTCTTCATATATCTTTACCCAATAGGAATGAAATATCAAAAAATCATGTATATTCTATATTTTATCATGTTTATGGAAAATTACTCATCATTATTCTTCTCCTCTCCCAGTTATTTAAAGAATAAAAACATTGTCCGTTTGTGTCGAATTATCGACATCGTCGATGATGTGATTTCAATTTCAATTAATTATTTCAAGTCTGGTCATGAAACCATTTATAAGGTTGAAACAGGTTATAATATATGTTTTATGACTCACCAATGGTTCTGGAATTCTTTTGTACTCATTGATCTTATTTATAAGATGAAATGGGGTTGTTATTATCAAATAACCACTAAAATGATCTAAACAAACATCATTAATGTTCTAACTTATGAATCAACCTAATGTAAGAATTAAAAATGATGAATGGAATAATTTATGTTAATTTATATATGTAAATACTACTCCATTCAAATTCTGGAGTTTCACTTACAATCGACAATAATTTCCATCATGAACCAATCATGGAAATCATGTTAAGAACTCACCCAAAAAAATGCAAAGGGAAAAATACTAACAATTGAGGGTGAAATAATGTAATGAAATGATAATATAAGATGTAATAAACATGGAAATGTTTCTTTAAAATATTAAAAAACACTCTTTTAACCATTATACTGGAGGATTAAACAAGTTTTAAGTAAGACAAACCCGAGGTAAGGGAATTCTTAACCCGATTTCCATTCTTTGGTTTAACCTTCAACTTCATTATTTATATGCTTTTTAAATTGTTTGTGTGATGGTTTATATTTAAATTATGTATCATTATGTGTATTTAATGTATATATACAAACTCCATCCACTCTATTAGGTCTCTCTTCAATTGTATGATATTTATAACAGTCTTTTCTTTAAAAATCCTCATTTAAAATTCGGTTTTATGAATTTTCCAAAGCAATGTTTTTATGGAATCATTCATATTTTTTTATTATGTTTTGGTTCTTGGAAATTATTTATGATTTCGGCTGGGACCTATATTTCCCTCCAATTCATTGGGTATAAGTAATTTGGAGGTCAGTCGTATGGTTACTCCAAGTGTGACTGTGATGGTTACACAAAGTAAGGTAGTCGTGAGGGTTACAAATTATAAGGTAGCCAAGAATGGTTACAAGATTATGTAAGTAATGCCCCAAGATACCTTTATGATTATATTTATGTTCTCATGTTTTGTGTGGATCCTGTGTAAATATCATGTTACATAAATTAAGTATATATGGGTGACAAGAATGTCTTTTGAAAATGCTTTCATACCTTATGAGTATTAATGGACTAATGTGATCTTTCCTTCTTTTCCATAATTTACTGAGATATTGTGCTCATCCCAAGTTTTTAAATGATTTTTCACAGGTTTATGGATGTGTAATCCATGAAAGGAAGACATGTTAAATGTTGACCAATTGTCAAGGAGTCTTTTTTTATGTTTTAATGTTTAATATTTTGAAAAAAATGGAAACTGTTTTTATGGTATCCACTCCGTAATAATGTGTAATGTCATGCATGTATTGTCCTAATTCTCTAAAGATCTAAACATGAAAATATCATCAATGTAAAATGAAGTTTTTTCTTGAAAAATTTCAAGATTATGTATGTAATAAGGTCAGGGCCTTATAGTTGGTATCAGAGGATGGTTTAGATAACTTTAGGGGTTTGGGTGATGTTAATAGAATAACATAAATGATTTTCACTCTATGTTTTACATGAAATGTTATAAAATTTAAAGATTACCATGTTGCTTTATATAAGACATGTTTTTTCAGAATGGTTTTCCTCAGAAGGAAGATGGATGCTGAAGAGGAGAGGCACCGACAAAATGCCATCCTTCTGGAACTACAGCCCGGAATGGTAGGGATTGGAACTGAGCAGTTTGTGAAAGTAATAGATCAGCTAACGTAGGCAATAAATGGTGGTGGAATCCATGCAAGAGAACCAATAGACGTACCACAACGAAACATGACAGTAGTGGAACATTCTATGAGCAACATCCTCCTACATTCGATGGATCTTCTGACCCAGTAACAGTAGAAGGATGGATCAAAGCCCTTGAAAAGATATTCAATGTTATGGGATATTCATAAAATCAAAAGGTAAGTCTTTCCATTTATCATTTTGAAGGGTAACCATATCAGTGGTGTTCAATGGTAAGGAATATTAGTGGTGGAGAGGATTTTGATGCCTTAGAGTGGGAATAATTTAAAATTATTTTCCTTGAATAATATTTTCCTAAGGTGGTGATACATAAAATAGAGAAGCAATTCCTTGAATTGAAACAGAAGGAGGAAGATTCAGTGGTTGTGTATGAAGCGAACTTCACCCGACTAGAAAGGTATGCACCAAATCTTATCTTGGATCTTGATAACAAAATCAACCGCTTTTACTTAGGACTGAATCTAAGGTATCGAAGGGCGTCGGCCTCCCATGAATTCAAAAGTTATGAGAAAGTTGTCTGATGTGCTAAGAGGGTAGAGATGGAGTTTTCTGATGATCATGTGCATTTTGGAAGCAAAGAGAAGAAGAGGTCCAGTTGGCAAGAAGTGGGTAAGAATCAACCAAAGAAATCTGATGGTAAGAAAATCCAATTTTCAGTTTGTGAAAAGTTTTGAAAGAAACACCCTGGGGAATGTCTTAGAAAAACTAGGAAGTGTTTTAAATGTGGTAAGTTTAGACATCTGGCCCGAGATTGCAATGAAAATGATCTTAAGAATAATCCTGATTAGAAAACTATAAAGTGTTTTAAATGGGGTGAAATGGGTCATTATACAAATGTCTGCCCAAAGAGAGATCTGAATGTTGCAAAGAAGCCAGACTACAAGAAGAAAGGTGTAGTGAGATCCTTTGCGACTACGTCAGCAGATGTTGGGCCATCCAATGAAGTTGTATCAGGTACTTTGTTTGTTCACTCAGATTTTTCTAAAGTTTTGTTTGATACGGGGTCTACACATTCCTTCGTCTCTGAGAATTTTTCTCGTAAATTTGAAATATCACCTCAACAAATGAGACTCGAACTTGTTGTTAAAACACCAGGGGGAAATGTTATAGCAAATAGGGATTATAATAATCTTTTTATTGTGGTCTATGGAAAGAATTTACCTCCAAACCTTGTTTTTTTACCCTTAGTTGAGTTTGATGTTATTCTGGGGATGGACTGGCTTTTTGATTATCATGCTAAGATTGGCTGTAGAGCTAAAGAATTAGTTTTTCAGAAATAGTTTCAGTTTGTATACAAGAATGAAACCATACAATTTATAAGATATCAGGAAGCTGAGAAAATATTTAAATAAAGAAATGAAAGTAATCTTGATCATATTGTTGAAAACAAGGGAACTATTCAAACTAATGATGTGCTAGTGGTAAATGAATACCTTGATGTTGTTCCTGATGAGTTACCTAGTGTCATACCTGATCGAGAAGTCAAATTCACAATTGACTTAGTTCCTTATGCTAGGCCAATTTCAAAACCCCCATATCGGATGGCTCCAATAAAACTTCTTGAATTGAAAAATCAGTTGCAGGATTTTCTTGACAAAGGCTTCATTCATCCTAACACTTCACTATGGGGAGCCCATGTTTTGTTTGTTAAAAAGAAAATGGTTCCATGAGAATTTGCATTGATGGTAGAGCTTTGAATAACATCACTATTAGAAACAAGTGTCCTTTTCCTCATATTGATGAATTTTTTGATTGGCTCTAGGGAGCTCAGTACTTTTCCAAGATTGACTTGAGATCCAGATACCATCAGCTGAAGGTTAAGGAAGATGACATCCTGAAAATAGCCTTTCATACTAGATTTGGGCATTTTGAATTTTTTGTTATGCCATTTTGATTAAGTAATTCACATGATGTATTCATGAGTCTTATGAATAGATTATTTCATGAGTTCTTGGACAAGTTTCTGGTTGTATTTATTGATGAAATTCTGTTATTTTCTAAAAATAAATAAGAGCATGAAAAATATCTAAGGGATTATTACAAACATTAAAAGAAAAGAAACTACATGGAAAATTCAGCAAGTGTGATTTTTGGTTGCAACAGATTTATTTTCTTGGGAAAATTGTAAATAAGGATGGAATACAAGTTGATCCTGCCAAAACAAAAGTAGTTGATGAATGACCAAGACCCACAAATTTTATAGAGATTCATAGTTTTTTGGGCTTAGAAAGTTATAACTGACAGTTTGTTAAGATATTTTCACGGTTTTCTAGCCTGATAACTAAGTTAACACGGAAAGGAGTTAAATTTTTTTGGATAGAGGAATGTGATATTTGTTTTCAGGAACTGAAGAAGAGATTGGTGAATGCTCCAGTTTTGTCCTTACCTTCCCGAAATGGTGAGTTTGTTATCTATAGTGATTATTCTTTGAAGGGACTTGGTTGTGTTCTGATGCAGAATGATCAGGTAATTGCCTATGCTTCGATACAACTTAAACCTCATGAGCTAAATTATCCCACACGTGAATTGGAATTGGCCGCTATGGTTTTTGATTTAAAAATGTGGAGGCATCATCTATATGGAACCAAATGCCAAATATATACTGACCATAAAAGTCTGAAGTGTATATTCACTCAGAAATAATTAAACATGAGTCAAAGAAGATGGCTAGAACTGATAAAGGATTATGACTACAGGATCAATTACCATCCTGGGAAAGCAAGAAAAGTGGCAGATTCCTTAAGTCTGAAACATCATGCCTCATTAACCATGCAACGTTTGGAACATGATCCCTTGATTAATTATTTGATGAATTTTGGCTTAGAAGTTGTTGGTGTAGGGAATACATCTATTTTGTTTCAAGTTTTAGTGCAGTCTTTGTTGTCAAACAGAACTAAGGAAGCACAAAAGGAAGATCGTGAGCTACAGAAAAAAGAGGAATTGGCTAAAATGGGTAAGTTGCCAAAATTTAATCTTGATAAAGATTGTGTTTTAAGATATGGAAAAAGGTTGTTTGTGCCTTGTGATTCCCAGTTGAAGAAATAATTTTTGTGTGAAGATCATATTTCTCAATTTTCTGTTCATCCGGGCAGTACTAAGATGTACAGATACCTTCAAGAGTATTATTGGTGGGATGGAATAAAAAGAGATATTATTTATTTTACCATGAGATGTTTGACATGTCAACAGGTTAAAGAGAGCGACAATTACTAAATGGGATGCTTGAGCCTTTGTCAGTGCTAGGGTGGAAATGAGAGATTGTATCCATGGACTTCATTGTGGGACTACCAAGGACTTCTCGAGGTAACAATGTGATTTGGGTTATTGTTGATCGGCTGACAAAATCTGCACATTTTCTTTCTATTCTAGATACAATGTCTTTGGATCAGCTTTCTCGATTGTACCTCAAGGAGATTGTCAGGTTACATGGAGTCCCTCTTTCCATAGTGTCTGACCGAGATCCCAGGTTCACTTCTAACTTTTAGAAGGGACTTCAGAAGTCATTGGGCACAGAGTTAAATTTCAGTACAGTTTTTCATCCACAGTCATATGGGCAGTCAGAACAAACGATTCAAACTTTGGAGGATATTCGTCAAGATTGTTCAATGGACTATCAAGGAATTTTGGATCAACATCTTTATTTAGTTGAGTTTTCTTATAATAACAGTTTTCATTCCAGTATTCAGATGCCACCGTTTGATGCCTTGTATGGGAAGAAGTGTTGGACTCCAGCATTTTGGGATGAAGTTGGTGAAAGAAAGTTGATGGGGCCAGAATTAGTAGAAGAAGTGGCTGAGAATGTGAGGATGATCCAGCAGCACATGATGACAGCTCATAGTAGGCAGAAAACTTATGTCGATGACAGAAGGAAAGACTTCTCTTTCAAGGTAGGTGACCATGTTTTCCTTAAAATCACTCCTTGGAAAAGTGTGATGTGTTTCAGTAAGAAACAGAAGCTCAGTCCAAGGTTTATCGGTCTGTTTGAAATCAGGGATAAAGTTGGAATAGTTGCATACCGCGTAGCTTTGCCTCCGAGTTTGTTTCAGGTAAAAAATGTTTTTCATGGTTCGATTTTGAGATAGTATGTGCCATATTCATCACATTTCTTGAGCCCAGAATCAGTTTAGCTGGAATAGAACCTTTCTTATGAAGAGAAACCAGTTCAGATTCTTGATCTAAGAGAACATGTATTGCGGAATAAGGTAATGCACCAGGTAAAGGTTTTGTGGAGAAACCACATGGTTGAAGAAGAAACATGGGAGTCTAAAAATGGTATGAGAGAAAAATATCCTCAGTTGTTTAATAAGTATATAAAATTGCAAGGAAGAAATTTTATGAAGGTGGGGATAATGTAACACCCCATGTTTTTTTAAAAATAAATAAAAATTCATGGAACTTTGTTTTAAGTAGATATTTATAACTATCCTTTTAACATAATTTTTCCACTTCTATGTTTTTAATTTCAAGAAACTGTCACCTACAATTGTGCTCAGTATATTATCTAGAATCTATTAGAACCAACTTGTTTTTTTTGTGAATAGTAACATACCCTTATGAATAGTAATATGACCATAATGAATATTAAATTTTATTATTATTTTATTTTATTAAGACTTTAAGATAATAGCATCTAGGTTAATTTTTCATTGTGATATTGAAGTAGTTACAGAATTAGAATTCTTAATTTTTGAATTAAGTATTATTTTACTTAAAAATTAAATTAATAATATTTAGAAAATTATTTTCAAAAAATGGACTTCATTTTTGAAATCTACGCATCGAAAAATGGTTGGGGTGAATTATGGGAATTTTTCTGAAACAGTTGATTTTTCGGTGAAGAGTAAAAAAAATACAATTTTAGTTTCTGTGAGTTAATGACATCATTAATGATATAATAATGATGTCATAAATCTGGTCTACTTTTGTATAGTTAAATAACATGTGAGGTGTCCCATGTTTCATATACCATGGAAAAATATCATGGGCAATCCCATGGTTTGGTAAATACCACTCACGAGGTGTCCCTTGAAAATTATTAGAATAATCCCTCATTTTCCTATAAATACCAACTATTCCCTTCATTGAATTCATTACTAATTCTCCCTTAACTAATCTCTGACCTCCTTACCTTCATCGTAGTCCTCCCAAGGTTTCCTCAAGCCCCCAAGGCCCCAACCTTCATGTTCTAAGGGTTACTCTACAAGGTAAGAAAATTCCCAATTTCTTTCTTTTTTCCTTTCAAGTTCTCTTTTATGTGGTATAATTTTCAAGTTTCCATACCATGTTCTTATTTATTTCTTATTCTTGATCTTCTCTATATTATGATTCATTTATGTATGGGTGACCCTTGTCCCCTCTTTTTTTAATATTTTCTAAAACCATGTTGTGTAGCCATTAGGCTACCGAATTTTTGTAAGCGATTTCACAATTATTCTTTTATTTTGAGTTCCTTCCTTATTCTTTCTTCATATCTCCTTATCCAAGAGTCCTGAAATCTCCATAAATAATTTATATTCTATATTTTATCATTTTTATGGAAAATTACTCATCATTATTTTTCTCCTCTCCCACTTATTTAAAGAATAAAAACAATGTCCGTTTTTCTCAAATTATCGACATCGTGGACAATGTGATTTCAATTTCGATTAATTATTTCATGTCTGGTCATGAAACAATTTATATGGTTGAAAAAGTTTATAATATATGTTTTATGAGTCACCAATTGTTCTGGAATTATTTTGTACTCATCGTTCTAATTTATAAGACAAAACGGGGTTTTTATTATCAAATAACCACTAAAATGATCTAAAAAACATCATTAATGTTCTAACTTATGAATCATCATCATGTAAGAATTAAAAATGATGAATGGAATAATTTATGTTACTTGATTTATTTAGATACTACTCCATTCCAATTCGGGATTTTTACTTCCAATCGACAAGAATGTCCATCATGAACCAATCATGGAAATCATGTTAACAACTCACCCAAAAACAGTGAAAAGGGAAAAATACTAACAATTAACGGTGAAATGATGTTGTGAAATGATCATATAAGATGTTATAAACATGAAAATGTTTCTTTAAAATATTAACTACACACTTTTAACTATTATAGATAAGGTTTAAAAAAGTTTGAAGGAAGACAAACCAGAGGTAAGGGAATTCTTAACCCGATTTCCATTTTTTGGTTAACCTTCTACTTCATTATTTATGTGCTTTTTAAATCGTTTGTGAGATGGGTTCTATTTATATTATGTTTAATTATGTTTATTTAAAGTATATGTACATATTCCATCCACTCTATTAAGTCTCTCTTCAATTGAATGATATTTATAAGAGGATTTTATTTAAAAATCCTCTTTAAACATTTGGTTTTACAAAATTCAAAAAAAATGTTTTTTATGGAATCATTCATATTGTTTGATTATGTTTTGGTAAATGGAAATTATTTATGATGATGGGTGGGACCTATATTTCCCTCTAATTCATTTGGTATGAGTAAGTTGGAAGTCGGTCATATGGTTACTCTAAGTGTGACTGCGATGGTTACACAAAGTAAGGTAGTCGTGGGGTTACAAATTATAAGGTAGCCAAGAATGGTTACATGATTATGTAAGTAATGCCCCAAGATAACTTTATGATTATATTTATGTTCTCATGTTTTGTGTGGATCCTGTGTAAATATCATGTTACATAAATTAAGTATATATGGGTGACAATAATGTCTTTAGAAAATGGTTTCATACGTTATGAGTATTCATGGACTAATGTGATCTTTCCTTCTTTTCCATACCTTACTGAGCTTTTGTGCTCATCCCAAGTTTTTAAATGATTTTTCACAGGTTAATGGATGTGTAATATAAGGAAGGAAGTCTTTTTAAATGTTTAATAATTTTCAAGGAGTCTTGTTTTATGTTTTAATGTTTTATATTTTGAAAAAAAACGGAAACTGTTTTTATGGTATCCACTCCGTAATAATGTGTAATTTCATGAATGTATTGTCCTAATTCTCTAAAGCTCTAATCTTGAAAAGATATTTAATTTAAAATGAATTGTTTTCTTGACTAAATTCAATATTATGTATGAAATAAGGTCGAGTCCTTATAATATGATTTCCTTAGATTTCTAATATGGGAACCCTTTTAGGATTTATTCCACTTTTTCAAGAAAAATACATGTTGTTGCTATTAAATATATTTAATATATTTCAAACATTAATTCTGGGAACACTGAGCCCCAAAATCACACATTTCTTCAGCACCTCGGCTTGAAAAAAATCCATATAATATTTAAAATAATAAACATGAAATATGAGATGTTATAATCTCTCCATTTTATGGATTTATGTCCCAAACACCCAAAACAAGGGCCGCATAAATAGATGTGGATAGTGAGCTTGAATCTGAGCTTCCTACTCCCAAGTTCTCTCCTAGAGATTCTTGTACTGCCACCAATCACAAACTAAAGGAATATATTTCCCATGAAGGATCTTATTCTACTAATCCTTGATCTCTAAAGGTTACATTGTAACACCATAAGTTTTTATAAAAATAAATATATATGCATGGAACTTTGTTTTAAGTTGATATTTATAACTATCTTTTTAATATATTTTTTTCCACTTTTATGTTTTGAATTTCAAGAAACTATCATCAACAATTGTGTTCAGTATATTATTCGGAATCTATTAGAACCAACTTGTTTTTTTGGTGAATAGTAACATACCCTTATGAATACGAATATGAATAGTCATATGAATAGTAATATGACCCTAATTAATAGTAAATTATATTATTATTTTATTTTATTAATGATTTAAGATAATAGCATCTAGGTTAATTTTTCATTGTGATATAGAAGTAGTTAAAGAATTAAAATTGTTAATTTTTGAATTAAGTATGATTTTATTTTAAAATTAAATTAATAATATTTAGAAAATTATTTTCAAAAAATGAACTTCATTTTTGAAATCTACAAGTTGATAAATGGTTAGGGTGAATTTTTGGAATTTTTCTGAAACAGTTGATTTTTCAGTGAATAGTAAAACAATACAGTTTTAGTTTCAGTGTGTTAATGACATCATTAATGATATAATAATGATGTCATAAAACCATTCTACTTGTTTATAGTTAAAAAATATGTGAGGTTTCCCAAGTGTCTTATACCATGGGAAAATACCATGGGCAAGCCCATGGTTTTGTAAATACCACTCATGAGTTGTCCCTTGAAAATTATTAAAATAATCCCTCACTTTTCCTATAAATACCAACTCTTCCCTTCATTGAATTCATTCAAAATTCTCCCTCAACAAAGATCTGGCCTAATTACCTTTATATTAGTCCTCCCAAGGTTTCCTCAAGCCCCTAAGGTCCCAACCTTCAAGTTCTAACGGTTACTCTACAAGGTAGGAAAATTCTCCATTTCTTTCTTTTTCCTTTCAAGTTCTCTTTTATGTGGTATAATTTTCATGTTTCCATACCATGTTCTTATTTCTTTCTTATTCTTGATCTTCTCCATATTATGATTTATTTATAGATGGGTGACCCTTGTCCCCTCTTTTTTTAATATTTTCTAAAACAATGTTGCGTAGAGGTTAGGCTACCGAATATTTGTAAGCGATTTATCAATTATTCTTTTATTTTGAGTTCTTTCCTTATTATTTCTTTATATATCCTTTCCCATGAGGCATGAAATCTCCATAAATCATTTATATTCTATATTTTATCATGTTTATGGAAAATTACTCATCATTATTCCTCTCCTCTCCCACTTATTTAATGAATAAAAACATTGTCCGTTTGTGTCGAATTATCGACATCGTGGACGATGTGATTTAAATTTCCATTAATTCTTTCAAGTATGGTCATGAAACCATTTATATGGTTGAACCAGGTAATAATATATGTTTTATGACTCAACCATTTTTCTTAAATTCTTTTTTACTCATTGTTCTAATTTATAAGACACAATGGTGTTGTTATTATCAAATAACCACTAAAATTATCTAAACAAACATCATTAATGTTCTAACTTATGAATCATCCTCATGTAAGAATTAAAAATGATGAATGGAATAATTTATGTTACTGGATATATGTAAATACTACTCCATTGAAATTCTGGAGTTTCTCTTCCAATCGACAAGAATGTCCATCATGAACCAATCATAAAAATCATGTTAAGAACTCACCCAAAAATAGTGTGAAGGAAAAAATACTAACAATTAAGGGTGAAATGATGTTATGAAATGATCACATAAGATGTTATAAAGATGGAAATATTTATTTAAAATATTAATAACACTCTTTTAACCGTTATACAAGAGGTTTAAACAATTTTGATGTAAGATAAAGCAGAGGTAAGGGAATTCTTAACGTGATTTACATTCTTTGGGTTAACCTTCTACTTCATTATTTATGTGCTTTTTAAATTGTTTGTTTGATGATTTCTATTTATATTATGTTCCAGTATGTGTAACTAATATATATATATACATACTCCATCCACTCTATTATGTCTCTCTTAAATTGTATGATATTTATAAGAGGCTTTTCTTTAAAAATCCTCTTTTCAAATTCAGTTTTACAAAATTCCAAAGAAATGTTTTTTTGGAATCATTCATATTGTTTGATTATTTTTTGGTTCTTGGGAATTATTTATGATGAAGGGTGGGACCTATATTTCCCACAAATGCATTGGGTATGAGTAAGTTGGAGGTCGGTTGTATGGTTACTCCAAGTGTGACTGCGATGGTTACACAAAGTAAGGTAGCCGTGAGGGTTACAAATTATAAGGTAGCCAAGAATGGTTAGAAGATTATGTAAGTAATACCCCAAGATACCTTTATGATTATATTTATATTCTCATGTTTTGTGTGGATCCTGTTTAAATCTCATGTTACACAAAGTAATTATATATGGGTGACAACAATGTCTTTTGAAAATGCTTTCATACGTTATGAGTATTCATGGACTAATGTGATCTTTCCTTATTTTCCATCCCTTACTGAGCTTTTGTGCTAATCCCAAGTTTTTAAATGATTTTTGATAGGTTAATGGATGTGTAATACAAGGAAGTAATACATGTTAAATTCTGAAGAATTGTCAAGGATTCTTGTTTTATGTTTTAATGTTTTATATTTTGAAAAAAAAATGGAAACTGTTTTTATGGTATCCACTCTGTAATAATGTATAATGTCATGAATGTATTGTCCAAATTCTCTAAAGCTCTAAACTTGGAAAGACCTTCAATGAAAAATGAAGTGTTTTCTTGAATTATGTATGTAATAAGATCGGGTCCTTATAGTTGGTATCAGAGGATGGTTTAGATAACATTATGGGTTAAGGTTATTTTAAGAGAATAACATAAATAATTTTCACTCTATGTTTAACATGAAATGTTATAACATTTAAATATTACAATGTTGGTTTATCTAAGACATGTTTTTTCAGAATGGTTGTCTATAGAAGGAACCTGGATGCTGAAAAGGAGAGGCAATGACATAATGACATCCTTTTGGAACTACAACCTGAATGTTAGGAATAGTAAGTGAGAAGTTTGTAACAGTAATGGCTCAGCTAAAACAGGAAATAAATGGTGGTGGAATCCATGCCAGAGAACCAATAGAGGCACCACAACGGAACATGAAAGTAGTGGAACATTTTATGAGAAAACATCCTCCTGCATTCAATGGATCTTCTGACCCAGTAGCAGCTGAAGTATGGATCAAAGCCCTTAAAAAGATATCTGATGTTATGGTATGTTCATAAAATCAAAAGGTAAGTCTTTCCATTTATCATTTTGAAGGGGAAGTAGATCAGTGGTGGCCAATGGTAAGGAATATCAGGGGTAGAGAGGATTTTGATGCCTTATAGTGGGATGAATTTAAAAGTATTTTCCTTGAAAAATATTTTCCTAAGGTGGTGCGACTTTGAATGGAGAATCACTTCCTTGAATTGAAATAGAAGGAGGAAGATTCAGTGGCTGTGTATGAAGCGAACTTCACCCGACTGGCGAGGTATGCACTAAATCATATCCTGGATCATGATAGCAAAATCAACCGCTTTTACTTAGGAATGAAGCCAAGTTATAGAAGGGTGTTGGCCTCCCGTGAATTCAAAAGTTATGAGAAACTTGTCTGATGTGCTGAGAGGGTAGAGATGGAGTTTGCTGATGATCATGTGCATTTTGGAAACAAAGAGAAGAAGAGGTCCAGTTGTAAAGAAATGGGAAAGAATCAACCAAATAAATCTGATGGTAAGAGAATCCAATTTCCAGTTTGTGAAAAGTGTGGAAAGAAACACCCTGTTTAATGTCTTAGAAAAACTGAGAAGTCTTTTAAATGTGGTAAGTTTGGACATATGGCCCGAGATTGCAATGAAAATTATATTCAGAATAATCCTGATAAGCAAACTGTAAAGTGTTTTAAATGTGGTGAAATGGGTCATTATGCAAATGTCTACCCAAAGAGAGATCTGAATGATGCAAAGAAGACAGACTACAAGAAGAATGGTGTAGTGAGATCCTTTGCGACTACGTCAGCAGATGTTGGGTCATCCAATGAAGTTGTATCAGGTACTTTGTTTATTCACTCAGATTTTTCTAAAGTTTTGTTTGATACGGGGTCTACACATTCTTTCATCTCTGAGAAATTTTCTGGTAAATTGAAAATATCACCTCAACAAATGAGACCCGAACGTGTTGTTAAAACACCCATGGGAAAATGTTATAGCAAAGAGTAATTATAAGAATCTTTCTATATGGTATGTGGAAAGACATTACCTGCAAACCTCATTGTTTTACCCTTAGTTGAGTTTGATGTTATTCTGAAGATGGACTGGCTTTCTGATTATCATGCTAAGATTGGCTGTAGAGATAAAGAAGTTATTTTTCATAAAGAGGTTCAGTTTGTATACAAGAATGAACCCATACAGTTGATAACATATTATGAAGCGGAGAAAAAATTTAATGATGGAAATGAAAGTTATCTTTCTCATATTGTTGAAAATAAGGGAACTATTCAAATTAATGATGAGCCAGTGGTAAATGAATACCTTGATGTTTTTTCTGATGAGTTACCTAGTTTCATACCTAATCGAGAAGTCGAATTCACAATTGACTTAGTTCATGATGCTAAGCCAATTTAAAAACCCACATATCCTATAGATCCAATATAACTTCTTGAATTGAAAAATTAGTTGCAGGATTTTCTTGACAAAGGCTTCATTCTTCCTGGCACTTCACCATGGGGAGCCCCTTTTTTTGTTAAAAAGAAATATGGTTCCATGAAACTTTTCAATGATTATAGAGCTTTGAATAACATAATTATTAAAAACAAGTATCCTTTTCCTCATATTGATGACTTGTTTGATCAGCTCCAGGGAGCTCAGTACTTTTCCAAGATTGACTTGAGATCTGGATACCATCAGCTGAAGGTGAAGGAAGATGACATCCCTAAAATAGCCTTTCGTACTAGATAAGGGCATTATGAATTTGTTGTTATGCCATTTGGATTAACTAATTCACCTGTTGTATTCATGAATCTTATGAATAGAGTATTTCATGAGTTATTGGATCAGTTTTTGGTTGTATTTATTGATGACATTCTTGTATTTTCTAAAAATAAAGAGGAGAATGAAAAACATCTAAGGGTTTTTTTACAAACATTAAAAAAAAGAAACAATATGGAAAATTCATTAAGTGTGATTTTTGGTTGCAACAGATTTCTTTTCTTTTGCACATTATAAATAAGGATGGAATAACAGTTGATCCTACAAAAAAAAATTAGTTGATCAATGGCCAAGACCCAAAAATTTTACAGATATTCATAGTTTTCTTGGGATTATCAAGTTATTACCGACGGTTTGTTAAGAACATTGTACGGTTATCTAGCCCGATAACTAAGTTAACACAGAAAGGAGTTAAATTTTTTTGGACATAGGAATGTAATGTTTGTTTTCAGGAATTGAAGAAGAGATTGGTGAATGCTCCAGTTTTGGCCTTACCTTCCTGAAATGGTGAGTTTTTCATCTAAAATGATGCTTCTTTGAAGGTAATTGGTTGTGTTTTGATGCAGAATGATCAGGTAATTTCCTATGCTTTGATAAAACTTAAACCTCATGAGCTAAATTATCCCACACATGATTTGGAATTGGCAGCTGTGATTTTTTCTTTAAAAATTTTGAGGTATCATCTATACGGAACCAAATGCCAAATATATATTGACCATAAAATTCTAAAGTATATATTAACTCAGAAGTAATTAAACATGAGGCAGATAAGATGGCTATAACTGATAAAGGATTATGACTGCATGATCAATTACCATCCTAGGAAAGCAAACAAAGTGGCAGATGTCTTAATTCGAAAACATCATGCATCATTAACCATGCTATGTTTGTAACATGATCCCTTGATTAATGATTTGATGAATTTTGGCTTAGAATTTGTTGGTGTAGGGAATACATCTTTTTTATTTCAGGTTTCAGTGCAGTCTTTGTTATCAGATAGAATTAAGCAAGTGCATAAGGAAGATCGTGAGCTATAGAAAACGGTAGTATTGGTTATAATGGTTAAGTTTCCAGAATTTAATCTTGATAAAGATTGTGTTTTAAGATTTTGAAAAAGGTTGTGTGTGCCTTGTGATTCCAAGTTGAAGAAAGAATTGTTGTGTGAAGCTCATAGTTCTCTATTTTCTATTAATCCTGGTAGTACTAAGATATACAGAGACCTTCGGGAGTATTATTGGTGGGATGGAATGAAAAGAGATATTCTTGATTTTACCAAGAGATCTTTGACATGTCAACAGGTTAAAGCAGAGCGATAATTACCGAATGGGGTGATTCGACCTTTGCCAGTGCCAGGGTGGAAATGGGAAAATGTATCCATGGACATTGTGGTGGGACTACCAAAGACTTATCTAGGTAACAATGTGATTTGGGTTTTTGTAGATCGGCTGACAAAATCTAAACATTTTCTTTCTATTCAATATACAATGTCTTTAGATCAGGTTTCTCGATTGTAACTTAAAGATATTGTCAGGTTACATGGAGTCCCTCTTTCCATAGTGTCGGACCAAGATCCCAGGTTCACATATAACTTTTGGAAGGGACTTTAGAAGTTGTTGTGAACAGAGTTAAATTTTAGTACATCTTTTCATCCTCAATCAGATGGGCAGTCAGAACGAACGATTAAAACTTCGGAGGATATGCTTTGAGCTTGTTCAATGGACTATCAAGGAAGTTGGGATCAACATCTTTCTTTAGTTGAGTTTTCTTATAATAACAGTTTTCATTTAAGTATTTAGATGGAACCTTTGAGTCCCTGTATGGGAAGCGGTGTTGGACTCCAACGTTTTGGGAAGAATTTGGTGAAAGAAAGTTGATGGGGACAGAATTAGTAGAAGAAATGGCTGAGAAAGTGAGGATGATCTAGCAGCACAAGAGGGCATATCGGAGTAAGCAGAAAATTTATGCTGATAATAGAAGGAATGACTTCTCTTTTGAGGTAGGTGACCATGTTTTCCTTAAAATCTCTCCTTGGAAAAGTGTGATTCATTTCGGTAAGAAAGGGAAGATAAGTCCACATTTCAGCAGTCCGTTTGAAATCTTGAAGAAAGTTGGAACAGTTGCATACCGCGTAGCTTTGCCTCTGAGTTTGTTTCAGGTACACAAATTCTTCATGTTTCGATGTTGAGAAAGTATGTGACAGATTCATCACATATCTTGATCCCAGAAGTAGTTCAGCTGGAAGAGAACCTTTCTTATGAATAGAAACCGGTTCAGATTCTTGATCGAAGAGAACATGTATTGCTAAATAAGGTAATCCACCGGGTAAAGGTTTTGTGGAGAAACCACATGGTTGAAGAAGCAACATGGGAGTCTAAAAATGCTATGAGAGAAAAATACCCTCAGTTGTTTAATAAGTTAATAAAATTGTGAGGATGAAATTTCAAGAAGGTGGGGATAATGTAACACCCCAATTTTTTCTAAAAATAAAAAGAAATGCATGGAACTTTATTTTACGTAGATATTTATAACTATCCTTTTAACATAATTTTTTTCCACTTCTATGTTTTGAATTTCAAGAAATTGTCATCTACAATTGTGTTCAGTATATTATTTGGAATCTATTAGAAGCAACTTGTTTTCTTGGTGAATAGTATCATACTCTTATGAATAGTAATATTAATAGTAATATGACCCTAATGAATAGTAAATTTTATTATTAGTTTATTTTATTAAGGCTTTAAGATACTAGCATCTAGGTTAATTTTTCATCGTGATATAGAAGTAGTTACAGAATTAGAATTCATAATTTTTGAATTAATTATGATTTTATTTAAATATTAAATTAATAATATTTAGAAAATTATTTCCAAAAAATGGACTTCATTTTTGAAATCTACACGTCAATAAATGTTTAGGGTGAATTTTGGGAATTTTTTTGAAACAGTTCATTTTTCGGTGAATAGTAAAAAAATACAGTTTTAGTTTCGGTGTGTTAATGACATCATTAATGATATAATAATGATGTAATAAATATGGTAAACTTTTGTATAGTTAAATAATATGTGAGGTTTCCCAAGTGGCTTATACCATGGGACAATACCATGGGCAACTCCATGGTTTTGTAAATACCACTCATGAGGTGTCCCTTGAAAATTATTAATGTAATCCCTCTCCTTTCCTATAAATACCAACTCTTCCCTTCATTGAATTCATTACCAATTATCCCTCAACGCATATCTGGCCTCATAACCTTCATAGTAGTCATCCCAAGGTTTCCTCAATCCCCCAAGGTCCCAACCTTCATGTTCTAAGGGTTACTCTACAAGGTAAGAAAATTCTCAATTTCTTTCTTTTTCCTTTCAAGTTATCTTTTATGTGGAATAATTTTCAAGTTTCCATACCATGTTCTGATTTATTTCTTATTATTGATATTCTATATGTTATGATTCATTTCTATATGGGTGACCCTTGTCCCCTCTTTTATTAATTTTTTCTAAAACCACATTGCGTAGCCGTTAGGCTAGAGAATATTTGTAAGCGATTTCACAATTATTCTTTTATTTTGAGTTATTTCCTTATTATTTATTCATATATCCTTACCCAAGAAGCATGAAATCTCCATACGTCATGTATATTCTATATTTTATCATGTTTATTTAAAATTACTCATCATAATTCTTCTCTTCTCCCACTTATTTAAAGAATAGAAACATTGTCTGTTTGTGTCGAATTATCGACATCGTGGACGATGTGATTTCAATTTCCACTAATTATTTCAAGTCTGGTCATGAAACCATTTATTTGGCTGAACCAGGTTATAATATATGTTTTATGACTCACCCATGGTTCTGTAATCCTTTTGTACTCATCGTTCTAATTTATAAGAGAAAATAGGGTTGTTATTATCAAATAACCACTAAAATGATCTAAAAAACATCATTAATGTTCTAACTTATGAATCATTCTCATGTAAGAATTAAAAATGATGAATGGAATAATTTATGTTACTGGATATACGTATATACTACACCATTCCAATTCTGAATTTTCACTTCCAATCGACAAGAATATCCATCATGAACCAATCATGGAAATCATGTTAAGAACTCACCCAAAAACGGTCCAAAGGGAAAAATACTAACAATTAAGGGTGAAATGATGTTATGAAATGATAATATAAGATGTTATAAACATGGAAATGTTTCTTTAAAATATTAATAACACAATTTTAACCATTATACAGGAGTTTTAAACAAGTTTTAAGTAAGACAAACCCGATGTAAGGGAATTCTTAACCCGATTTCCATTGTTTGGGTTAACCTTCTACTTCATTATTTATGGGCTTTTTAAATTATTAGTGTGATGGGTTCTGTTTATATTATGTTTAATTATGTGAATTTAATGTATATATACATACTCTATCCACTCTATTAAGTCTCTCTTCAATTGTATGATATTTATAAGAGGCTTTTCTTTAAAAATTCTGTTTTAAAATTCGGTTTTACGAAATTCCAAACCAATGTTTTTATGGAATCATTAATATTGTTTGATTATGTTTTGGTTCTTGGGAATTATTTATGATGATGGGTGGGACCTATATTTCCCTCCAATACCTTGGGTATGAGTAAGTTGGAGGTCGGTCGTATGGTTACTCCAAGTGTGACTTCGATGGTTACACAAAGTATGGTAGCCATGAGGGTTACAAATTACATGGTATCCAAGAATGGTTACTAGATTATATAAGTAATGCCACAAGATACGTTTATGATTATATTTATGTTCTCATGTTTTGTGTGGATCCTGTGTAAATATCATGTTACACAAAGTAAGTATATATGAGTGATAAGAATGTCTTTTGAAAATGCTTTCATACGTTATGAGAATTCATGGACTAATGTGATCTTTTCTTCTTTTCCATCCCTTACGGAGCTTTTGTGTTCATCCCAAGTTTTTAAATGATTTTTCACAGGTTAATGGATGTTTAATACAAGTAAGGAAGACATTTTAAATGTTTAAGAATTTTCATGGAGTCTTGTTTTATGTTTTAATGTTTTATATTTTGAAAAAAATGGAAACTGTTTTTATGGCATCCACTCCGTAATAATGTGTAATGTCATGAATGTATTGTACTAATTCTCTAAAGCTCTAAACTTGAAAAGATATTTAATGTAAAATAAAGTGTTTTATGGACTAAATTCAAGATTATGTAAGTAATAAGTCTGGTTCTTTATATACATGGTAAAGGTTTCTCCATCCTCGATGTCCATCTCTCCCCATTCTATAGTTTGCGATGGGTCACACACATACCTCCTCAGCTGTAACATGTGTAAGACGTTTTGTTTCAGGTCTAACTGTATAGGTGTATCTAAGTGTTATGCCACCTATAAAACTTTATTAAGTATTTATAAAAGGTAAATTACCCTAAATGATAGATTTTAACCTCAAAAAAATCTCCATAATCTACATCAAGTTGAAACCCATAATAACACATGGTCTCCTTCCTTAAACTTCAAAGGCCTATGTCGCCTATCAACATAAGACTACTGACAGCAATGTGTGGTCTTCATCTACTCCTAGATAATTTTCACCTTCTCTATTATATCTCACACCAACTATAGGCTCATGAGTTCTGACTCTCCTAGGTCATTACATAAAATTGGAGAGCTGTAGGTTCACCTGTACAAAGGGTCGAATGGTGTCACACCAATGGTGGAATGGTATATTTTTTTTTTATGAAAACTCCACCAAGGGTAGGTGGTCCTCACAAATTTATAAAAAGTCTATCAATTAATATCACAACATTTTCCCTAATACATGGATGGTCCTCCCTGTCTGGCCATCAGTTTGTGGGTGGAATATTGGGCCCTAGCATAACTAGGTCTCACATGCCTCCTGTAATCCCTTCCACAACTGATATGTAAATTGAGCATCACAATCAGAGATGATCATTAACAAAACTCCATGGATTTTAACTATACCTTTTATATAGTGGTGTCTCAATATCTATACTGAATTCTTATCTCATATAGGTGTGATGTGGGATAATATGGCGAGTCGTTCTATGATCACCTAGATGGAATTATCTTTCCTAGACTTATGTGGTAAGACCATCATGAATTCCAAGGTTATCCCATCCCACTTCCATTTTGGAGCCTCAAGGGGTGGAACTAAACCCTTAGAAACTTGGTTCCCATACTTTACTGGATGACAATTAAGACATCAAGAGAAAAACTCTGCAACTCATTTCTTCATCCCTTACCACTAAAACTGACATCGAAGGTCTTGATACATCTTTTCCACACTTGGATGTACAACAAAAGGATATGTATTAATCTCTCTCAGAACCTCCTCACACAATTCCACTGGTACCATTGGAGACACTCAAATAATTGGATTAACTCATTAGGCCCCACCCAAAGAGAACACACTGGTCTAAGAATACTGTGATATAAAGATTGGGGGTCATGCACACAACCATTGGGGGACAACACGAACCGAAATCTAGACCAACCTACTACATAGGGGACCGTATATCAATGATTCCACCAAATATACTAATGAGTCCATATATATAGAGAATAAGCACTCTTATCAGGGAGGTCATATTGATTCCACAAAATCCAACTACAGAACTAAGGATGATAAAGGATCGCACTCCAGTCCCACATTGGGACACCACAACTCTATCTGAGACTTGGCCTTTGGAGGGGGTCATAATCTAGTGATGTGGATGAAATTTTGATTTATAACCTCAAGGTAAATGACCAAGGGAATTTACTCAACCTATACTGGAACAAAATAAGAAAATTAAGAGCCTCAAGCACTCTTTATGGGACTAAATGGCATGTCCTAAGGGGTACACAGTGTGCCCATCTATCCCAAGTCATGCCCATGTAGAAGAGCCTCACACGGAATGTAGTCTCAATATACATAGTGTGTAGAATGATTACATGGAATGTAGAGACACACAGTGTCCAACCTATGTCACCTGCTTGTGTCTATGTAACGAAGTTATGTATGTGTACTAGACTGTGTATGAAATTCCATGTTCAAATGGGAGTACATGATGTTCACATGCCCGTGTACTCCAACCCATGTCCATGTACTTTATAATTACATGTTGATTAAATTGGGGAGGGTCACACACCATGTGATAGGGGTCACACTATGTGCGATCATTATCCCCATCCAAAAACCCTAGCCTCCGCTAAAGTGGTTGCACACATCGTGTAATCCGGGATTATACGCCTTATGTTACGGGTTTTTTCAGAACCCCAGATCCATGGTCGTACATCTCCTCCACTATTTTGGCCTTTGATTTTCAAACTCACCTCACCAGAAAACCCATTATCTATTCTCATTTTTTCAATACATTCACGAATAAACATGTTTTGTCACCGAATCTCCTCGCAAAAAGGATCAAAATCAATATTCTTTATTATGTCCAGAAAAACACTAAAGAATTGTAAATCGATGATCATTAAACATCTGATTCACTTCCAAAACCACCATCGCACCTCTATCATGTCATCTCGATTCCTAATCTATGATATCAGATCATTGCAACAAAAAACGAATATGTAATGATCAATTGATTGGGAATAGTCAAATATCAGGCCAACGAAGAATGAATGTGGTGAATCGTGGAATTGGGGGAGAAAAGAACGAATCAATAAAGAGGAACGAACCTATATTGGTGTTCATTTTGATCTTAGTTCATTTCCATTTGAAATAAAATCAAATCCATCAACAATTTAATCAAAATAATTTCTCCCATAAAATCCCTATAAAATAAATCCCATCTTATAAGGTGGTATATCTACAAATCAATACAATAGTTAATTGATTTTCATTCATCTCTGAATTGATGAACAAGGAAGAATACACTTAAAAAAACATCTCACCTTGTGTTTGGATCAATTGTTGATGAATAATGGTTTTTATTCTATTATTGATGATATCCTTTAACTCTGTTGGTACGACGATCCATGGTCTAATTTTGATTTGTTATCATCTGCAAAGAAGGCTCTTTTCCAATGGTGTCTTGGTATCCTGGGTTTAGCAGCCAACTCTGAGACAATTTCCATATACATATATTAAAATAATATGTATGTCAATATTCTTTACAAAATAAAATAAATTCTCATGTTAATTAATTTTATTAATCTCGTGTGCATGACAACGTTTTCACAAATGACCCACGTTGGCAAATGTTAAGTCATTCCAAGGGTAAAAACTCCATTATGAAATCAACAATTACCTCATACTTATAGTCAAGGTACACATTTAAGGGTTATTCCAATTTTTCTAAAAAAAATGAACATGCGTTCTATTAAATAAAGTTAATATATTTCAAATATTTATTTTGGGTACACTGAGCCTTATAATTCCACATTGTCTCAATGCTTGTTCTTGAAAAAAATGCATAAAATATTTAAAAATAATAAACAGAAAATCTTAGACTTTACTTATATATCTTAAACTCAATATATTTTCTCCTTCTATATTTATTCATGAACTTTTTCAAGTAATAGTATGATTTTTCCCCTATTTATTACTTAAACTTTTTGAGAAAATATTTTTAATAAAATCCCACATTATTTATATATATGGTTGAAAATCATTTTTCATCTATATCTATGTTTTCTAAAAATGTTCTTTTAAAAATGTTCTTATAATTATCCAAATGATTTATTAAATAAATTTTTACCCATTTTTTACTTTTTTATAAAATATTTTGAAAGGAAACTTAAAATCATTTTTTGAATAAGATGCATTTTATCCTTTTTACAACAATGTTAAAGGAATGTTGTTTTACTTACATAGAATGTAAAAATATTTCTCCCTTCATGACTTCTCAATTTTTAATAAATATTTTTATAATTTTTAACGGTTATTTTTAAAAAAAATTGTAATTTTTTTAACTTTCAGTTTTAAAAATATTTTCAAATTGAAATGGTTATTTTCCTCAATAATATTTTTAATGGAATTTATATGGTAATTGTATTCATTATTGACAATAACCATTATATTAATAATTATTTGATGGGAAAAAATTTTTATAATACCATCCGTATTATTTCTCTAGATGGTTTATGATCAGTAGGATGGGTGAGTACTATTTTGATACCATTTTTCATATTACACTATATGGTTTATGATTATGCTTATCTATTAGGTAAATTATTAACATTTCAAACATTGGTTTTTCAATACAAATATTTATATTGATTAGGATTCACCCCTTTCATATGATGAATTAATTATAATTAGTATGTGATGGTCAAGTCCCGATATAACCCCTCAATGCATCAGTATGCCTCGTGAGACAAACTAGCTTGGGTATTTATCTAAAGCCTTACCTATTTATGTAATATGTCTTGGCATGAGGCATGGATGGTATGGTAATGATTTCTGGAATTATGCATTACCTCATTATGAGATTATTTATTTATTTCCCATGCGATAATTTGATTTGTAAGAATATCCATTGTTAAGTTTCAAAATCCTATGATTATTTATATGGAATTATTTGATCATCATTTATTCCTTCCGTATTATGCACAATTAATTGAATTGATGGAATCTATTTTATTTATTTACCTTTCCACATTGATTATTCTTATTTATTCATGACAGCTTCGACTTTATGTATACCCTTAAAAAGAATTTAATCTCCCACATTTCTTATGTTTCTTTCCCCATGATTCCAATATCTCTATTATGATTTATATGTAGGTTTATTGTAGAGAAAATAATGATTCACTCAAAGAAAATACTATGTTGTATTTTATGTTTTCAATTATAATGTGAAATTCATGTTTATATCTAGTTTACCAAGATTTCAAAACTATTTGGTCCTTTGGGATGAGAATTCTATTATCTAGGGACAATTCAATAAAGTATCCACCGACTCTAGGCTACTAGGGTCTATGAATTTAAAATTGATATTAGATAAATTTTAGTATAAACCATGGGAGAAGATTAATGAAAAAAAAGATTATATAACATAACCCTATGATGTAATTTGAGGATAAGTATATAAGAATATCCCAGTGTTTTATTGAGGTAGATATTATGTGGTTTTTCATAGAAATACATCCATGTTTTGATACTACAAGTGAATTTGGTTCTAATAAAAATATACCTAGGGGTAATAACTCTAAAAAATTCATGTCGGTCTTGAGTCAAGCATTACATGGTATACAACAACTGGCCTTACTGTGCACCTAGGTTAACACTCCTGGGGGATATGCTTGGGATAATTTACATTTTATTTATAAACCATTATGAAGGACTTGAAATTTTTTTTATGATTTGAAAACTTTCCCAAAGAAACTATGTTCATGATTACGAGATTATATAAAAATAAATTTTTCAATTTAAGTTACTTATTTCACTATTTTTTGGATTATAAACAATATTTCATAATTTTATGATCTTATCAAGTGAATATAATTGTTTAGAAATGGTTCATGGTGAGAGGATTGGAAACCATATCAATGGGTGTAATCCATGTAGGGATTTACATCATGGGAAAGATAATATAGCTACAGCTAGAGCTACAGCTAGAACTATTCAAATTGTAACAATATTGGGGAAGATGACTCAGGTTATGAGTAATAACCTTACCCACATAAAGAATCCTGATGATCCATCATGTGTTGTAACAATGTTAGACTTATTTGTGAATTATTAACCTCTATAATTTAATTGTACTATAAATCTATTTTTAGTTGACTGATGGATAAGTTCATTAGAGAAGATATTTCTTTCTTTGTGAAGAAAGGAAAGGGAGAAAATTTTATTGGTAGTTTATTTTCACTCAATATATGTCGATCAATTGTGGTTATTGATTCAAAACACTAAGGATGAAGAATAAATAGAAAATATGGAATATAAGGATTTTAAGGTATTATTCTTTTAAAGGTATATTCCTCATGGGAAATTAGAGGATACAGAGATAAAATTATTGAGTTTAATACAAAAGAAAGATGAAAATGTTTCTATTTATGAATCCAACTTTACATGGTTATCAAGGAATGATACGGGCTACATATGTAATCAAAGAGAAATATTCTCTATTTATTTGATGGGATTAATCTAGTTCTTTGAAGGGAAATGTTCTCTAAATGTTTCTCATCATATGATGACATAAAATCATGTTTTATCAAGATAGATAATTAATTATCTAAGTCTTATGTCTTTTTAGGGAATCAATATAAAAATAGGATGTCATAGACAAAAATAGATCATGGAAAATGGTGTAGATGGATTTTCCCACATGTGATAATTATGAAATAAACACAATGGTACTTTATTAAAGGTAATGTGATTTTACTTTAATAATAGAGATAAAGGTCATCATATGTGTCAATTAAATGGTAAAAAAGAAGGCTATAATGTTTGGTATTTAAACTATAAGGATATAGGGAACTATGCAAATGAATTCCCTAAGCATCAAGGGAATATACCTCAGAAGAAACAAAGGGATAAAGGTCAACCTAATGATTTAAATATTTCTGAAGTGGAATGATCAAAGTTCTTTTTTACTTGGATTCAATAATGACATTATATAATTATTTTTACCAATGTTAATTTTTTTATAATAATCATGAAACGTTTAAGGAGTGTACTATATTAGCTTTTGTTTGAGGATTTGAAAGAATAATTCGAATGGTACTGATGGCCAAGAAAATTGATTTCATGAACAATCTTATTTTGGATGATATACATCATATTTTAGGAACATTATAGGAATTATATTAATATGGTTTAAAAAAATACAACACACAGGCTAGGTGAAAAAATGTTGCATCTGGAAAGGTTGTGGGGCTTGAACCCATGAATAAAGGGAGATAAGGGAGAAGCATGTACCACTAGCCTACATGATGTTCTAGTTAATAATAAATTGTATTTACTTAAATTATTTTATGGATAAATTCTTATGGAATTTATTAAGTTGAACTATGGGTGTTATTATTGAAGTTTAGAGATTAATGTGTACAGAAGGACTTGGCACTCTTTTATAGAAATTATGATCCATTAAAAGGTAATTTTAGAGCAAAAGTCATTCATCTAGGATATTCATTTCTTGGAGTAATAAATAATGTCTAAATTAATAAAATCACAACCAAAATATGAAATTGTGACAACGAAATAGAAATATATCAAGTATTTATATTTCCTAATGTTCTTAGTCTAGATAGAATATCAATCCACCAATTTTAGGAAAAGGATATTGAAATGAAAATGGTTTCCTATTACAATCATTTAAATAAAATATTTATGGATTTATGGTTGTTAACTTTTTCTTGATCATTAACTTTCATGTTATCAATGAGCTCTATCACTCTTCATAATTATTAATTCTTTTCTTCCATGTTCTTATCTTCACTTCCCACTAATTTTTCTTATAAATTTAAACCCATTAATGTTTTAATCTATATGACCTTAACAAAATCCTTTATATATAATCAATATTAAGTTTTATTAATAATTTTTATGACATGGGTTTCTAAACAAGGTATTTTCAAATTTCAAACCCTTGATTATTAAGATAAATATTAAATTTTGACGATTCAATTTACTTATGAGGGGTAAAATATAAAACCCCAAGATTTTAAAAGAGTAAAATTAGGTTTAATAGTGTATATGAAATAAAAAAAGACCAAGATCATAAGGTAATTTACTACCTTGAGACTTTATGTAAAATTTCATTTTATTAAACTCAATTTTTGTGGGAGGTTTCATAATACGCAACACCAGGTTTTAACAAACTAAGATATACTATTAATAATATTATTTAAACAAAACCATTATAACATATACTTTAAGTTACAGGGTATGAATAGGAATAAATAAATTATTATAATTACTTTTTTTACAAATATAAAATAAATTAAGGGGTTATATATTCATTATAAATTAAATTGGAACAATTTGAAAGAGAATTTTTTTTTTGAGAAACGGTGTCGTTCTAAAAGGTGGTTTAGTCGCACTTTGTGAGCATAATTTAAAATTATTTTTTATTACTTTTAGAAAATATATTTGATAAAATAAACTTAATTTTTTAAATTTACATTTAAAAATTATCTTTGGATGAATTTTTCATAATTTTCTAAAAGGATAATGTTTTTGATGAGTAGTGAAAAATACTGATTTTTATTGAATACTAACATTTAATTTAAATAATTTACAAAGATAAAGTATATTTTCAATTTATATTCAAGAAACATTAGTTCAATTATATTAAAATATAACTAATTTATGTCATTTTAATAAATTCCATAATTAATATTGATATAAAAACTTTTTAATCTTTTGAATGTTTTCTTTTGAAAACCATTTTTTTGATGCCTCACTGGTTTAATTGTAAATTAAATTGCACCAATTCTATGAATTGAATTTGGAAAAAAGGATTACATATTTTGAATAAAAATAATTTATATTACATAATAATTCCATCTTAATTTTTTGTCATAATGAATAGTAAAAATAGAAAAAATTAATTATCATAGTTAAGGTAAAAACAAGTTTACCAAGAGTAAACTAGAAGATGAGGGTTAAAATAACCCCAAACATTTATAATTATTATTTTATGTTAATATGTTGACATAATATCATTTAATTTTATATAATGACCCATTTTTTTCTTTTTTCTGAAATAAGTGTTGGTATCACTTTTTCTTTTCAAAACCTCCAAGTGTGTCCTGTCCACCACATATAAAAGGTTACCCCCCCACCTCTCCTCTTCTATTCATAGATCCAAAACCATTTTTTCATAAAATACCATAAAAATAACTTATTTACATTCCTAATTATATCCAAGATTCATTATTTTTCTTATAAACCCATCCTAAGAAGGCTTTAGGTATAAACCTAAAGTGGCTCTCTAAAGAAGATGTTAACTTCATAAACATGTGTATTTGTTTTATTTCTTCTTAAACCTCCTTCAAATATTCTTTCAAAATTATATTATAATAACACAAATATATATTATATAATGATAGTTTATTATATTAATTTAATAAACTTTATACATCTCTATATCCATCAAATGGAGAACAAATTTTTTGATCGAATGTATGATGGACTACCATCTCATAAATTCATGTAATTCAGTTTCCATCGCCATATTTCAAGGGTGGATATAATGATGTATTTAACATATTTATATGATATATATAAAATTATTATAAGTTTTTAATTATTTTATCAAATATAACTTCATACATTCTATTTTGTGGTGGGATACGATGACGTCGCTCGTGTGTACGACAGACTACCCCCTCGTGAAGTGATATGATTCATTTTTCACTTACACTTTAAATTGAATGTATTAATGATATATTTAATGAATATATATGATATTTATTACATAAAAATAATTATGGAAATATAATATCACATATAACTTCTTACCTTCAAACCTGTAAAAAAAATAATGTTGCTTGTCTTTATGTGAATAATACCACCTCTACATAACGATGTGAAATTTTTTTCAATTTATTTTTACATGGATGGTGATAATGATGGATTGGATTGATTTATATTCTTTATATAACATAATAATTATTCTTTAAATATTTATTCATATTTATTTTTCTTTTCTTTCATCCATTAAAAAAATGGAAACAATGTCCATGCGTACGTACAACCTACAGTCTTCATGAACGGTGTAATGTAATTTCTATATCCAACTTTTATGGATTAATATAAATACATATATAATTAATATATTTGATATTTTAATAATTTTTTAAATTTTTTATATTTTTTAACCATGATCAAATTAAAAGGACTGAAATTATTGAACCAAAACATACATGGAAGAAAGAAGCAATTATCACCTAAAATAGTGATTTTAACAAATAATTGTTAATAAATGGGTCATAAAAGACTATAATTAAATCATATAATATATTAAATATATTATTATGGTTATATAATTGATTTATAATAAATATATATTTATTATATAGTAGGTACGGACTTGTACAAAGGATATCGGATATGAGTTCAGGGTTTCTCCTCCCACTTTTACTTTCATGAGAAAAATACTATATTCCCCTATTATTTCTTTTTATGGTGTATATACTTACAATTTACTAATTTTTGTCATGAATACATTGATCTTAAATTTATTTAAAGTTTCATTTTATGTTATTTCTTTCTTGGGTCTTTTGATTCAAACATTAACAAAGTGGTAAGGGTTTATTTCACAATCTTGTCATTATTTAGGATTTTTTATATCTAACTCTCCCTTAGTCGAATTATTGGATATTTGTTTCTAAAAATAATTTTTTTTTATTCTATTATGGGTATTCATGAACTTTTCCAAGTAATAGTACCATTTTTCCTCTCTTTGGTACTTAAAATTATTGAGAAAATGTTTTTAAGGAAATATGGCTTTATTTCCCTCTTCAATTGATAATCCTTTTTCATCAAAATCCATGTTTTATAAAAGCAGATTTTAAAAAATGTTTTGAACATTCTCCAAAAATATTTATTAAATTAATTTTTACCCATTTTTTACTTTTATAAAAATAGTTTGAAAGGAATCCTCTTGTCATTTTCCAAATGAGCCACTTTTTTACCTTCTTACAATTGTGTGAAAGAAATGATTTTATTTACTTAAAATGAATGTATGGAATTTCATACCATCATGACCAATAAAATTTTTAAAACTTAATTTATAAGTTTCAAAGTTAAATTTCAAAGTAAATTATTTTCAAAATATTTTTTGATCTTTTAGTTTTAAAAATATTTTCAAATTTAAAAGGTTATTTTACTCAAGAATGTTTTAATGGTATTTTAATGGTATTTTTATTCATCAAAAAAGAAAACCCTTATTTTAATTATGCACTACTATAAATATGTTTTAATTATATAATCCTTATTATTTATCTATATGTTTTATAATCAGTTTTACTATAAATGTACTATTTTGATACAATTTTCCATATTACAATGGATAGTTTATGATTATGTTTATATTAGGTGAATTATATACATTTTATATGCTAGTTTTTAAATATGAATGTTTATGTTAAATATATTTCACCCATTTCATATTAATAATTTAGTGGACTTAGTAAGTGACATTAAGGGCTCACTATATCCCCTCAATGCATTGGTAGGTCTCACGAGTCAAACTAGCATTTTTTGTTGAGGAATTACCCATTTATGTAAGATGTCTTTAATCAAGGCTTGGATGTTATGGTTATGATGTTCAGTATTATTAATTCCATCATTGTGATATTTGTTATTGATGTTACATGTGATTATTTTATTTTTTAGATATTCAGGGTTATGTTTCAAGCTCATGTGATTAGTTATATGCCATTATTTGATCATAATTTATTCCAACCAAATTATAATAAATTAATTGAGTGAATGGAAGGTGTTTTAGTCATTTACTATTCTATATTGATAATTATTATTTATTTGTGATGGATTCCCATATATGCATACCCTTACTGATCATTTTAGATTAACCCTTTCATATGTTACTATCTACAGGATTTCAAGATGTGAATTATGATTGATATGTAAGGTTGTTCTAGAGAAAATAATTATTTATTTGAATTAAATACTATGTTTTCAACAGTAATTTGATATTCATGTATGTATCTAGTTTACCAAGACTACTTAACTATTTAGTTCTTTGGGATGTGATTTCTTGTATCTAGCACAAATATAATAAAATAACCACTAAATATGGACTACTAGGGTTGGGGTATTTATGGTTTCATCATGGAGTTGTCAGGTTGTCTCTAATAATGGTTGTGGTTTCTATTTTTAGTTAGTATCATATTCTTTTAGTAATCTAAAACATTGTTGTCTAAACTAAACCCCCTTGTTTTGGGCACTGAGAAAGTGTCACAAAGACTTAAAGTGGAATGGTTTATAGAAAGTTTCTCATTACAGGGTGATATAATTATTTCTCAAGACCTTTGTATTTATTATTAATAAGGGAGAGATAAAGTAAAATGAAAAATATTTATGTGAAATGGTTAGAGATAAAGTGAACTAGAAGATTGAGGTGAATGGGGAAGAGATTAATGAATGAGTGAATTTTCACATTTTTACATATCATTTGTAAAGAAGGTATTGACAAAAAATACAATGGTATAGAATTTTAATCCCACTTTGTGTGTTTTATTTTTAATCAATGAATAATAATTTTTCCACAGATGTAGATATTTTGAAAAAGGATAAATAGCTTAGTTGTTAAATGAATATGATGATGAATAATTTTTTACTATGAATGGATATATATTACAAGCATGTTTTTGAATTTATATAGGAGGATTCCAAGTTTATTATTAAATAAGTTCCCATGAAGGTGTCAACTTGTTATAAATATTTAATATTGGATGGTATATCATGTAATATTAGTTAAGAAGTACATTGAAGTTCTTACCTTGAAATATTTTGTAGAAAATCTGGTTATTGAAATTGATACTAATGTAAATATTTATGTTTTATAGAGAATTTAATACTGAGTATTTATTTTTATGATGAAAGGTGGTTGAGGTTTCCATCTGTATATGTTGGATTAAGTCTAAATTCATTCATATATGGAAGATGATATTGATTTTCCTTTTTCAATAAATAAAATCAAGAGGTTAATACTTATTCATAAATTACAAATTTTGACTATAATGGTAATGTATTACATTATTTTTATATATTTTTTAATAAAAATCTACTATAGGAGTAGGGTGAAGAAAGGTTTTGGAGTGGATGTGACTTGTTGTGTTAGATTTTTTTCAATTTATAAATCACATTCAAAGTCACATTTCTTGTTAGGTAAAAATATATAGAGACTGGTTTATATTATACTAAAGATGGTTTACAGTGATTAAATATCATGAAATAAGTTTATTATAGAAGCTTTTGAATGAATCATCCTCATGTAGATGATCAATTTATTGTTCTATATAAGTAGATTGAAGAATAATTTTTTCCCCATAAAATAAATACTACATCACAAATAAGACTAAGTCAATTTTTTGTGGCCCTATCTATTTTAGGGGCCCACATTGAAAGGATGTAGTTACACTACAAATAAGCCTAATCATATTTCTAATCACTCTAGAATATTTAGGAACTATGTACCATAAAATAATAATGGCATCATAAGGGTGTTGTAATACAATGCCCAAAGAATAGAATTAGGATCATGCAGTAGAGGAGAGAAACTTGTGGTTTTTTATGCCTCCATAATTTTGAAGGATCTTTCACTATAATTTAATTACCATGTCATAACTAGTTGATATAGATAAAGTCCACACCACATGAGAGGATTTGATCCTGAAAATGAGTCTAGGAATTTATTTCCATTCTAGTGGACTTTGGAATACCTCTTTGTTATGGTACAATTAGAACTTCAATAGGTGTTTATATAGTTAAAAAATGGAATTCTATACTAAACCAAAAATAAAGAGGCTAAGATGTGAGAGTTAAAAACTATATAATTCAATAATACATTATTAATTGGATTTATATGATAGCTTTGGTAGTTATTTCATCCTATAATAACTAAAAATTTAAATTCAATACTAGAGATTAAATGAAAGATTGTCTAAGGGATAAGTTTTATATTCAATGTTTGAATTTGAATTTAAAATTAAAATTAAAACTAAAATATTGGGTGTGATTATGATCTTGATATACATATATGGTAGATATAAAAAAATATTTTTATATATGATCTTAATTGAAGGATACAAATAGATTATCCCAAAAAAGAGAGATTAAACTCTACTATTCAACTAAATATGGATTATGTGTTGAATCAAGTGAAGAATAACTTGTGTATTCCTATTTATACACTAAAATATAAGATGAATAAAGAAGATATCTAGTGAATAATTTTTGGAACTAAAGTATAATAATAAAAGAATAATAAGGAAAAAAGAAGGATAAGTGTTGTGAATAAGTGTTTTTGTAGCGAAGAAGAAGTATTTCAACCTATTCAAGAAATAAAGCTATCACTTTTTGATATAAAGTGAAAGAATAATATTTTTATATCACTTTTTCCATAGAAAAAAGAAGAGGAACTAATTCCATGATATTGTGTAGCTGAAAGAAGAAATGGGGATATTAAGGCAATATATCTATATCATAAAGAGATCTAAATTGGTAAAAGACAATTTAGTTGTTTACCTTGTTATAAAATTGTAAGGTATGGGATGTAATAGAGTGAGGTTTTTCCCAAACCAAGTATTGTGGTATGAATAATCATGCACTATTGGGAGACAACATTGTAAAGAATACATAATGATTATAGTTGGTTGAGTGATCTTTAAGTGATCTATTTCACACTAAGGAATATCCATATGGCATTTTGTGGTGAAATTTTTAAGTTGTTGTGCCTCTTTTGTGTGTGTTTTTTTGCATTACAATAAGGGATAAAAGTGATGAGAGAGAAAAAGATCGATCCTTTCACCTTAATATGTGATAGAGGTAAAATAAAAGTGAAATTTTTTAAATATAATATATTGTATTTAAATTCACCAATATCGATTCACCCTCATCCACCACATTATATGGTTTATATCTTAATTGGCCCCTTTTTGTTGGTATCAGAGCTTAGTTTACTTCTGATTGGATTCATATATTTTAAAGTTGTTCTATTTTGGAGATTTTATGTTTCTTTACTGATTCATAATAAAGTGTAGTTATGGTGAATAATTATTTAGTTCAGGTCAAAATTTCTCTTCTACCAAGACCATGGGGAACATGAAAAGGAAGGATATGGGGAAGTTATCCCTCTTATGAAAATAAAAAGTTTCCCCTTTTTATTATGAAGAAGAAGTCAAATATGGAATAAGTGGAGTGTGTGATTTACCAAACAAAGTAGTGTTGTATGAATACTCATAAACTATTGGAATATTATAATATAAATCCAATATGATGATTCTAGTGGGTTGTGTGATCTTGGAGGAATCTTGTTCACCCTAAGGACTAACCATCACACATTAAGTTGTGAATCTTGTGAATTTATGTGTATATTCTATTTGTTTAGTTATATTGTATGATGGAAGAAAGGTGAGGATAGAGAACAACAGTGATCCTTTCACCTTAATAAGTTATATAAGTAAAATAAGAGGGATAAAAATTTAAAATTATAAAGTATTTTTATTGTCACCAAAAATGATCCACCCCCCCCCCTCTCCCTAGTATGATTCATATCACAAATAGTCCCTTTTTAATATTAATAACCTAAGAAAAGGAAAACATAAGAAATGGGTGAGATCAAAGACTCAATAGAAGATAAACTTATCAACCTGCCATCAAGGGTTATATCATAATCATGTGAAAACATGAACATGGTAGAAATATATAATTAAAGGAACATGGGTCAATAAGAATTTTATATATATTATAAGTACATGTAATCTCTTATGATCAAAAATATATCATGGAATAATATTGAATAAACATGATAAATTGAGTATAAAAATTAATATAAGATAGAAATGTTTCATAATAATAAGCATAATAAATCATATTATTTCGAACCTAGCTAACTGAATCAAGTCCACACTCAATCTTGTAAATTTATCTAGCTACATAAATTCCACACTAAATCTTATGATCATTCTAACTACATAAATTCCATGCTCAATATTGTGAACATATATAATTACATCAAGTCAATTCTTAATATTGTGAATAAAGAAGACCATATTGATTCCACACTCAATCTTGTGAACAGATCTAACTTCATTGAGTCCATATGAAACATCATTATCTAAAGACTTATAAAAAACATAACCAATGTATTTTGGGAAAATATAGGATCCCACCCATCATATAATAATTATCTATAAGTGTTCCACATGAAATAAATCATTGAATCATAAAAACGCATGGTGCTAAAATGGGTTTTTTATATTTTCAAATGGTATAACATAAAATTACATAAAAAATTAGACCAGTTAACACTAAAAAATAAATCTATAAAAGGATTATTTAATAAATTAATTTATAGGATTTTTTTAAAAAAACATAGGGGGTAGATCTTTGTAGATAAATAGGAAATTGTATTAAATATTACAAAAATATATATTTGATAAAAAAAATTCAACAATGTCATGAAAAGATGAAATTACAAGTCACTTTCAAAAGTCATTTTCAAGAGGGTGATATTAAGGACTTTTAAAAAATTATTTATAATCAAATACCAAATAATGAACCTTAAAAAAAATTATTTCAATAATATTTATTGGAAGATAAAAGATATGAATGTGGAAATAAATTCCATTTTAATATTTCAAAATATCTTTATTGAAACCCACATCATTAAAAAAGTAATAGATCATAATTTTAAAGATATGTATATATATATATATCACCCAATATAATGAATATTTGGATTCCAAAATAAAAAATTAAATCATTAATGGAAATAAATAATATGGAAATGGAAGAGAAACATCTATCAAAGAGGATGAGGATTACTCTTAACAACATTACATGTTTATGATGAAGGAAGTTCATCAAAGAAGAATCATTTATATATAAATCCTTTAAAAAATGAATTCATGAGAAATAAATTTAAATACCCATAAAAATATGATTAAGTAAAATATAATTCAATCATAAGTTAGAATGTATCTAATTTAAAAGAATAATGTTCAATAAGAACAAACATAACTTAATGAACTAAAATTCAGTTAACAAAAACCCTTACATTTACTATCGACTTCACTAAGGCACTTTAACCTCGTATATAATAAACATGAACATAATATTATATTATTTCATAACCTTATTTATTTCTATTACATTTTCAAACCATTAAATATGATCATTCATTATACATTTATTAGCTAGTTATTGTTTATTTTCAACATCAGTTGTTAGTGATTTGGATTGTTGTGCACATATATTATAATATTTATGTAAATACCCATATTTTGATACTAAGTTAATGATTACAAAATTATTTATGTACTTTAATATATGTTCCATAAGGATTTATTAATTTATATATTCATTACCTGATAGTTTTAATTAAGATTCGTGAATATTAAATCGATAACGAGCTTGTTTCAGTAATTTTTATCAAATGAAAGGTGTTATATTAATAATTGGTTAGATGTTAAAAAAATGAATAATTTATATTTCAATAGTATTAATAAATACATAGATATAAATTTTATTTATTAAATAAATCCTTAGAATATTCTATGTAATATTATGATCGAAAGTGGAATATGTTTCACATGGAGGTTGTAGTTCGTACATAACACAAGATACATTGTCATTTTCCAAAGAATATGGGAGATAGATTATGGTTATTAATTAACTATAATAACATTTCAGTTCAATAATGATAATTATTTAATTATAATTTTTTTTTCAAGAGAAATATATATAATAAAAGGATAGGTGTGGATGATACACATGTTGAGGACTTGAATCTTCTCTTGAAGGACCTCTTAGAAATGGAGGAATTGGGGAACATTCTTGTAAAAAAGGGCTAAAAATGACGAATATGATAATAGGAGAGGTAAAATGGGTATTTATTCAAGGAAATTATGAAGCATAAGTGTGTCTAGATGTGGGTGTCAATGAGATCCTTCTATAAGTGAAAGTGATGGACTTTTCCTTGGAAACTAATGTTAGGTAAGGGGTAGTGATGGAATCACATGGAATTTGGGTGAGTTGGGTGAGGAAAGGCTATTTATACCTATGAGTATGAATTTATAACCTAATAAATATCTTTTAAAAGGTTTATGAGTAAAGTTAATTTGGAAAAATTAGACCCACATTATGTTACCTCTTTTTAGCCTAATTAACATTGATTAAATTTTTATCAACGTAATTATTATATTACTAAAAAATATAAGATACCCTCATTTCTATATTTTTATGTTCTAAATAAAAATTTTGATTCCATTTTATATAATTCAATTTATAAATATGGGAAAAAATACATTTAAGTTAAATCATAAGACATATAGAGAAAAAAATCTAAGAAAATTGACTTTTAAAATATTAATTTTTCTTAATCTTATTATCCTATCAATTAATAATTAAATTAATATTAATATATTATTCATATAAAAAATATTTTTTTATCCTAATTTAAATATAATATATATACTTTACTATAATAAAGATTCAAATCACATAAAAAAGGCAATGTTCAGAAAAATACATTTTTAAGCATAAAATGAACTTATTAGTTATATAGCTACACTAATTGAATTTTATCAATGAATTAATTTTCAAAATGAATTATGTTATCTTTAAAAGTATAAATATAAAATTTATAAAAACACATCTGATATATGAATAATTTTTTACATTCAAGATTACATATCCATATCATCCTAACCTCTACTTGGATAACGCCTCAATATCTTTGTGTAAGACCTGTGTATATGATAAGAATTTATGGTTGTTGTGGGTGGAGATTCAGAAATAATAGAGCTAGTATTGATTTCCATAAGATGAAACCTCTATTAAATAGTATTTCACTAAATCTACAGTTGTTGGAGTACATTTTGGTCTTGGTCTAAAGCAAACAATAGAGATGCTACCTCCCTTCCATGCTAAGATAAATGATATTCATAAAGAATACTCCTACTACTTAATGAAAATTCTTATACTTTATATATTTATTTCATAAAACTTTTACTTATATTTATACTAATTGTTTCAATGGATATGATACAACATTAAAATATTAATTATGATGTGGTTTAACTTTGTTATGTGTGGCATAGAAAACAAGATTTCATAATTTTAGGGTATTATAATTTTTGGGGTGTTGCAAACCTACTGATGATTTGGTGTTGTTATTTTATATTTATAATATCATTAAAAAGTTGTTTCAAGACACAAATCGGATTAAAATAAAGTATCAAAGTCATAACCATGATCATTGGTTTACTAATATCCTCTTATGTGTATTAGTCATTCTAGGGATAGCTAATTATCCAGTGTTCACATCTATATCCAAAAACATATTTTAGTAAATCTATTATACTGGAAAATTAAATGATTGAACATAATGAACTAAACAATTTCAATAGAGGTGAAAAATATTAGAGGTCCAAAAAGGTGGGTTGTTGGTACATAGTTTGGGCACAACCACTACATGTAATATTGGATCATTATGGATTCCCAACTCTCTCTTTCCCATGGTTCTCCCATCATCTTCCACCACCATGAAGGGTGGTGGACCTTCATGATCACACCACTCTCACCTATCTTAACACTAATATCACTCATTCTCATCAGACTTTCTAAGTATTAACCACCATCAAATACATTTACATGTATTAATATATCAATACAAGTTATTAAACCTACTTGTTTTAGTATTTTTTTACAATGCACAACAACTTCTCAGGAGATAACCAAGCCTTACACTACTCTCACTCATTCTAGCTTTACTCTCTAAATACTAACCACTCCTCTGAATGATTTTACATGTAATATTATGTCAATAACTATTATTTAACCAATTTGAAAAATGAAATATATTATATAAATAACTAATGAATAAAATTAAAAATTCTTAATGAATCGATAATTATTAACAATTATTTTTATTTTTATTTACTAATTAAAGAATAAATTAATTGAATAATTATTAATAATTAATTTATTAATAAATTTTATTTATAAATAAAAAATTAATAATTAATAAGTAAAAAAAATTTTAATTAACATATAATTAATGATTATATATAATTGATAATTAATTACTAAAAATACATAATTTATAACTCATAATTCCTAATTAATCATATATAATTAATAGTTAATTATTAATTATTAATTATTAATTATTAATAATAAAAAATAATAATTAAAATTTTTTAATTACTAATTAATAATTACTATTTAACAATTAAAAGCTAATAATTAGTAAATAATTATTAATTATTAATTATTAATAGTTACAAATAATAATTAATAACTATTAATTTCTATTTTCTAATTAATAAATAATTTAGTTTTAAAATGATTAATAAATAATAATTATAAATAAATAAATAATGATAATTGATAATTAATCATTATTTAAAATTTTAAATATAAATTTATAATTCGTAATTGTTCATAATTATTAAATACTTAAGTACAATTATTAAATAATTATTTACTATTTATTTATTATTATTTAATTTTTAATATTTAATATTTATTAATGAGTAATTATAATTATAATTTATTATTATTAATTTTATGGGTGTTTTCCAAAAACTACTAATAAAATTAAATAAAAAATATAATTTTAAATTTAGCAATTCTTTTAACTGGAGATAAAAAATAGCCACTAAATAGTGGTTTTTTTAATAAATTGTCGCTCAAAAATTAAAAAACAAAACATTTAGAAGTGGTTTTCAAAATAACCAATAAAAATGGAAACTAAGTGCTCTTTTTTCCTGTAGTGAATGGGAATCCAATCATGATTAAGTGAAGAGGAGGTTTACCTATCAAACAATAGTGACCAAATTATTCACCATTCATAATAATACAATTTACATATTATCATTTATCATATTAAAATTTTAAAAAACAATATTATAAATATATAAACATAATTAACATTCGTAAAAGAAATAATGAACTCTAATCAATATTCTTATCTCAGTAGGACTACATGTGATTCCTAGGACTGATCATGGATCCTTCCCTCAAATTTAATGATTGAACCCCAATTTGATATGTGGAAATGTTTATTTATAGAAATTATCAAAGAAAATATCATGACGAGCTTGTGGCCCTATTTCCAATGCATTCTAATGGGACCCTCATAGATTTTCTATTAGGTTTTGTCTGTTTATCAAAGCCATGTATTCCATCTTTCCAGATATGGGAATACTGTCATCCCTGGGATAATGGTGTTTACACCTTTTGATTATAATAGGAGGATGGTAAGTCAACACATCTCGTTAATAAACCTCATGCCAAGTCTAGGACCCCTCATAGATTAAGACATGATCATGAATCTCATTCTCATATTTATATTCACCCGGTCATCAGTTAATCATAACTATTGTTTTGAGGTGACTCAAGCATTTCATATATATATATATATATATATATAATCATATAATCATATTAGATAAATAATCAATATATCTCATAATAAAACACACCATAGAACTGTAAAGGTTTAGAGTCTTTGGATACTACATATATAAAACATATTATTTCATAAAAGATCTTCAATATCTCCCACAAAAAAAATATTCTCACATAGTACACTTCTTAGACATTACCTACTTAAAAATTTTCTTTATAACTTAGGGAAATGAAACAAAAGAAAGGATGATCTCATAATTTCAGTAAGGGTAAACATAAGAGATATCAATCAATGATCATAAGTGAGCATAAGATAAGCATGAGGGTATAAGAAAATGATCATAAATAAAAATAATCAAAACCAATCATTCAAATATCATTAATCATGAATCCTTGCATAAGTATTTTTCATAAAAAATATACACAAGTCATCAGTGTGTGGAATCATAAATAATCAATCATGATCCATTGGGTCATATGATAAGTAGAATACATATGTTTTTTGAATACATAATCATAGAAAATAATTTCCTTACTCATGGATCACTACCAAGGCTATTATATTGAATTAGGTTAACTCCCCATTCCATCATTTCCTTAGTTAAGGTTCACTCCCCATATTATCATAATGGATTGAGTCCCTTACTAAACTGGTTTCACTCCCCATTATAGTTTATATTACCTCATGAGATGTCTATCTTTATCCAATGCGTTGGAGGGATACATAATTCCAAGGCTACACATCACACAATGAATATGATACATATGTGTTCTATAAGATCATAAACATTCATCATATCATCATATAATACCTCATTGAAAAGATATGAGTTTCATAACCATTTCATTATAGCATAACCCATGGAAAAGAAATGGGTTTCATAAAGGTTCCATCATAACATAATCAACACAAGGAAAATAAATAGGTTTTGTAGAATGAACCTTAAATCATTATCATTGTAAACCATCTAGATAAATCAATTGGAAGGTATCATAAGATCATATCTCCAGTGAATCATAATAATCCATAAAGCATATTGACATAGATGAAGAATACATTTAAAATATCATTCAAACCTTTATCTGAAAACAATGGAGAATATATTTTTCTATTGTTTACCTTTTAAATAATAATTCCCAAAATATTAATAAAACTATTTTCTTTTAAAATATTCAAGGAAAATTTTAATGTAAGCATAAAAAAATAGCAGTCATAGTGGTGGTAAAATCAATTCTTGTCATATATGTTAAAATAAAACATTACTTTCACACTTTTATCAAAATTCAAAAATGACTTATTTAAAAAAATGAAAGATTCATTTTTAAACCATTATAACTAAATCATAGGTAGTTAAAATGAATTTTTATAATATTTCAAGTATAGTTAAGAACATTCATAAAGCAACTTTTAAAATTATATACATGGAATAAAATGTTCATTAACTAAAGAGTAAATATGTTCATATTTTCTTTAAAAATATATTTTCAATCATTTTAACTACCAAAGAGAGAAAAATGTTAATAATACATAAAAACCCTATAAATAACCATAGTATAATAAAATATATAATTATTTTAGGAAAATATATAAATAATTTCCCTTAATATAAATCCAGACATTAACAATCCCAATTAAAAAGGGGTTGAAACATATATCCCCTACCACAAGTTTCATCCTGATTCATACGTGTTCCAATATTATATATATTTAATATAGATTTTGTATAAAAATATTACATAACTATATTCTTACATAACTTACTATGTATCATTCCTTTATAATTTCTAATTATCCTTTTATTGACAATTCTTACCTAAAATGGATATTCGAGTGAAAACCAATTTGTTTTACATGCATATTTTGGTTCGATGGTTCCAATACTTTCACCTTCATCATAGATTAATAATATCTAGACTCTTAATAATGATATAATTTTCTTATTTATTCATCATATACACTTTTATAATAATTCATATAGATTAGTGATGAAAAAATCATATTGTTGTGTGGAGGCGGTAGTCCACACATACGCACGAGCACCGTTATCATTTTCTAATGAATGGAAAGGTAAGAAATTAGGTAATATATTATAATTATATATGTACAATTATGTCATAAATATCATATAAAACATTAAATCCATCAAAATAAACAACCATGAATTATTGTGAAGGAAAATGAATCACATCTTTATGTGGAGGTGGTAGTCCACACGTGTGCATGAGTGATACTTTCATTTACCATTTGATGGAAAGGAGGTTTAAAATGGTAAATATATCATAATAATAAAAAATAAGTATATTGAAGATATTAAATTCATTATTTTATAATTTTTACTACATATTTTTTGTAGATGTAAGAATAAATACAATTGAAACTACTCAGTTAAAAGTTAAGTTTATTCATTGAGAGAACTCATTTGGATTACACCATAAGCCTTGAAAAGATGGTATTCTAATGAAACTAAGACCCTTATGAAGTGAGTAGGGATTTTAATAAGGTTTTTTTTAGGTTTCGATTTATATATAAGTTTTATTATGTGTGAATAAGAGAGAAGATGTGTAATCCTTTTATATGGGTATGAGAGTGAAAACTTGGAATTTTTTAAAAGATTAAAATATAAAAATGGCATACTCAACTAAATTGGATCCAAAATGAAAAATATTTGGACATATGAAGGAAAAAAATAAATCTAGTTAATAAATAAAATTAGAACAATTGTTTCCTGATATTTTGAATCTTATCTCTTAGGTTACCCCCTGCAAGTAAACTCATTTAAACCTTAACTATAATATAATATTATTTTTAATATTCATTATGACTAAAAAAATAGTTGGAATTATTAAATTATATTTAATATTATGATTTAAAATATGGAATCCATTTCAAAATATTAAATTTTTATTATTGGTACAAAATCATTTTAAAATAAGTGTATAAAATGCAATAAAATACTTTTTAGAAAAAATCATTTGAAGAATAAAAATGTGTTTACCATCATTACTTGACATGTAAAAACTATTAGATGAATGTTAAAATATTTTATTTAACATATTGTCTAAAAATTTTATTAAAATATTTCATTAATATATATTAATTTAATTTATTAAGATAAAAATTCTTTCATCACATAAAAAAATTTTGGAAAAAAAATATATTTTTACATTTATGTTATTTTATTTTATTTATAAACAGTTGATAACCAATAAATTGATTTTATAAATGTATAAAAAATAATTTTTCATAATTTATTTAGTATCATTCATAACCACCAATGAAATGGTTGGTCAATAATAGACAGATTAAATAATAATATTTTAATAGCATGTCACGGTTCGTTTAAACTTGCTGTTGTGTGTAAAGAAATCTATCAACAAAATAAAATCCACTAAAGAAAAATATATCATAAATTATATTTATTTTACTTTATACCCTGTTATAATAATTTCACCCTAAAAATTCCGTCACACCAATAAAAACAAATGAGGATACACTTATCTCATTATATCTTCAGGTTCACATGTAAGTTCCTCAAATTTATAGTTTTTCCACAAAACATTGACACATTGAGTTGTATTTTTATACATCACTTTATCTATTAATTCCAAAATATCCCCCATTTTTTCATCATTTTATATATTATTCTCTAGTGGTATTACCTCTAATTTTAGTGCATGTGAAGGATTAGGTATGTACTTCCGCATGAGAGATACATGAAACACATCATGAACTTGAGGGGGATTTAGTGAAAGTGCCAAGCAATAAGAACATTTCCCATTATAATAAAGTGTTTACAAGGGTACAATATATCTAAGGCTCTTATTTCTATTATTTATAAATCTCATTACCTTTTTACTGGCTTATAATCACTGGAATACCTTTTCACCAACTTCAAACTCTTGATTTCACTGATGATTATTAACAAAACCTTAATATCGACACAGAGATGCTCTAATGTCAAGATAAATAGCTCTAACCTTATCTGAAATTTACTCAACCATCTAAGGTACTAATATATTTTATTCTCCAACTTCATCCTAGCATGTTTGTAAAGACCTGTGTTTTGAACCGAATGAAAATCCATAGGAATTTAAAATGTTTTTATTTATTGGATGGACAATTTTTAAAACCAAGTTTCAATACTAAATTATGATAGTTTTTAACACTTCAAGGTGATGTTTTTCAACTTGGTTGAAGTAATAATAAGTTTCATGGATTTCTTGAGGAGTTTTGGGAGTGCTTCATAGGGAAAATCTAGTTTTGAATGACCTTCATAGGGCACACAGTTTTTCTAAAATTGTGCGGCCCATAACAGGAAACCATGCCACCTTATGTAGGTGGGAAGAGGTTGTGCACATGCTCCGTGCATGGTGTTCCAAACCATGCTCCTAGCTCACATGGTTAGTGACATTGGGTAGTACCTAAAAACTATTCACCACAACGTTGGCTCTCGGTTTCCAAACCATACAGCCAGCTAGTGCAGAGTTCCCAAAGTGTCCAGTAGAGGACACATGGTTGGCGCATGGTTTTCTAAATCATGCTTCCCAAACCATGTGTGGTGACCTATTTTAAAATTTTAATTAAACTAATTAAGATTAAAATAAAATATAAACTGAACCTCAAAAATAACCTCACCACCTCCTGAGTCATGCATGACACAATCCCTGTCTTTCTATCAGGTTCGTGTGACCCCTTTCCACGACTCCCCTTTGATATGTCATCTCAACTCTATTTTTTCAAGTTCTTTGCACGATCTTTCAAAGTGAGCCTCCTCCACCCTTCTCCTTCCCTTTTTTGACTATTTTTTATTCTCTCCATCACCTCATGAGGTTCTTCCAAAACCCTAGGGTTAGGGTTTGATTGGTTTTTTGTTTTCTTCCAATATTAGGGCATGTAGTGCCTCTCTCGGGACCCCTTTGTGCATATTTTTGCATCCTACAATGAAGTATAAGTGGATTGGTTTGATTTGGTTCACCGGCAATGGTTTGGGGTAATTTTTACCATTTTCTTCATTGTTGATTGATTTTTAATAGGGGATTTTATAATTTTTTGAGGTGCTGGTAATTTTTCTTGGGTTTTTCAGTCCTTTTCATAGTGTTTTTGAGTCCCTAGAATTATATATTGTGTGTTTTCATCTCCATTTCATGAAAAGGACCTATGTGCATGTGCAAGGGTAATATATATATATATATATATTCCCTCTTTAAACATATTCCATGATGGTGGTGGAAATATGTGCAATGAAGCTAGGGGTTATATATATATAAATGCATGTTCATGTATGTGTATGTGAAAGGACTAGTGTCATATTACCGTCATTAAATTCATCAAGTGTCGAGTACTCATCTTGGCTTGGTCTAATTCATGAGGTAGGATCTCTTTTCTTTCACTTTATTTTAAACAATTCATTAATTAATTAATTATCTCACCTTTATTAGATTTTAATTAATGCAACATTATTTTAGATTAAAAGCCTCTTATATGTAAAATGATTATGATTCTTGAATGAAATGTTAAATTTTATAAATTAATTGTTTAAGGATAAATTCCGTGACATTATAATAAAATCCCTCCAACATAGGTGCGTTGTCTTCAAGCTAAAAAAGTAATGATTATGACTTTATAATTCCATGGATTATTGCATTGATATTTCTTTATTCATCATCATATTTTTTTATTTTTTTATAAATAAAAGGGGAAGGATGGAAGAGAACAAACACCTCTAGGGAAAAGGTAAAAAGGGGAACAAGCCTAAGGAGGTCTAGAGTAATGAAACCCAAGTGAATCTACCCTTATGAGATCCTCACCCACCGATTTCAAGAGGTCTGTATTCGAGATTTAGTAGATTTTGGAGTTGGGCTCAGCCAAGGAGGCAAAGGGGTCCACCACTTTGTTCCCTTTAGACCATGTGTGAATAACATTGATATTGTTATTGAGAAGCCTACCCAAGAAATTTCTAATGGTGTAGGATATTGACCATGCGATAGAACCAACACCCTTTAGGGAATTATGAAGAATTAGGGAGTCTGTATCCACCTCAGAGAGAATGATATTGGCCTATTGGAAAAGGGTGAGGCCAGTAAGAGTGGCCTTGTACTTTTCTTGGATAGAAGACCCACTACCCAAATAAGTATAAAATTCCATAATTACTGTGACTTTGGAGTCCCAAACAACCCCACCTCCATAGATGTTTCCCAAGTGATAAGAACCATTGATATTATATTTAAACCTTCAAGTAGAAGGACTCCATCACACCCAAAGGGGACTTGGGAAATTTCTGGGTATATGAGAAGCTATAACATTAAAAATTAGGCATTACAAGGTAGGATCCTTCTGCCATTCTTCAAAGAGATTGACCATATCCAGAAGAAGGTTCATGATACATGAAATGATAGATCTATTATAGGGTTAGAATCCCTCAAATTTCTGATTATTTCGAGCCTTCCAAAGACACAACCAGGTCGAGTGGAGCACTAGAAGAAGGTTAATGATAGATCTATCATAGGATTTAACTCCCTCAAAGTTTATCTTATTTCAATATTTCCAGAGACACCAGTATGCTGAGTGGAGAACCAGAATGCAGGTTATCTTCTCCATGCCAGAGACACCTTATCCACTAAACCATATCTCCAAAAAACAAGACTCAAATAGAGAATAATTTGAGAAAGTAGTAAATGGACCCAAATCAAGCCATACCTCACATGCCCAGGCACCCTTAAAAAAAATTGAGCCACAGTCTTGTCCCAGTGGTCCCTACAAAAGTAGAACCTAGAGGCCAAGATTATGCCACATTGTTTGATATTGTCTTTTGAGGGTAGTGAATGGTTTCTAATATTCCAAAGAAGTAATTTAAACTTCGTTGGTATCCTCTTTCACCACAATGTATTATTCTAGCCATCTAAATAAGTTTTTGTCATTAAGAGTCATCAAAATTACCTGGAAGCGAAGGTTCTCGAGTATGATATAGTGAAGACACACTTGTCTTCCTCTTTAGTGACAACGATAAGATCAAATAGAGATTTATGGTCTTTATCATGTATAGATTAAATAAATGATGTATGCATGGAAACTTCCTTGGATATAATATTAGAAACATAGAACCCTGAAAAGCTAATGGCAACCCCACCCCAGTTCTAGTGCTAAAATGATAAGTTACCATTCCCCACAATCCATCGGGTAAAGGGATGAATGACTGGAATAAGAGAGAGGATATTGGACAAGAATGGGTTACATAACATTCATCCCAAGACAAACCCTCCCTCCATAGTCCTTCCATGACTTTCCCCCAAAGCGAACACTGCCCAAGGACCTCCCAGGTAGATTTAGTATGCTTGAAATGGATAGTATCACTAAGGATCCTAACATTGACACCACCCTAATGGATAGGATAGTCCAATTTATCCCATGAGGACCAATGCCTTTTCACCTCCTCGAGAGTGTCTCAAATAAAGTTTTCTAAAATCCCATCAATCCTGGAAATAACTCCCTTGGGAACATGAATTGAAGATAGCGCACGAACAGGGGTGTCCAAAAATATTCTATTGACCAATGAAAACTGGCCCCCAAAGGAAAAGAACTGGTTATTCTAGTTAAGAATTATATCCAAAATTCTACTCACCACATGGTTGATGTCCCAAATCTAGATCCTGACTGAGGAAATAGGAGCTCCCAGGTAGTCCATCATAAAATTTTACATGGATTCCTTATAACATGAGAGGTAATGCATTATGTTGTGAATTATATTAATGATTATGCCTCTTTTATAAGTTTAATTAAATGAAATGTATTAAATATAGTGTCTTATTCATGGTGACTTTCATTATATAATTTAATAGTATTAAATGTTTTAACTAAATTGGATTACATGGACTGGAATTAAACATGGATATTTAAATTAATAAGAGGTATTGCTTTATGCATTATTTTATAAATGTATATGACTGTTTTAATGGGTTATATAAATGAAAATCCTGAGTGGTACTACATCATGCCTTGCTTTATGAATGTAATAACACCTTTATATGGGTTTAATAAATTTATGGAATGATAGGTTTATGCCTTAGGCCTTATATATTATAAATGATTACGCCTTACATAGGTTGTGGGGCCAAGGGAATATGGGTTCCCTTAGGTTGGAAGACCGTGTGAGCTTCTATATAGGGTTCAAAAAGACCATAAAATCCATTGGGTAAGAAGAAAATGGAAGCTTCCATGTTGATCACCAAAAGACCGTGATATCTCTTGAAGTTGGGATAGATGATAGACCATGAGATATTTCATTAGTGATGGATGATAGTGGGTTATATTCCGGTCCTTTGAGCTTATGTAACCCAAAATACCATGAGTGCACTGGGAGTTGGGCCAGGGGTTAGAAAATGAGAGATTTCCCTAGTATTGTATGTCTTAGAGTTACATCCTGATCCATCCCAACATATATTTATACTATATATATGTGCTATTATATATATATGGTGACATGATCATTCTATTATTTCAGCTATGGGTCGAAGTAGGTATAGATTCCATGTGTCCCTTAGGGACCTAGATAGGTTATTGTATATTTATTCAGTTCTTCTATGATTCTTATGTACCTACACACCGTTTAAATTCATATAGAATTTTTTGGAATATGCTAGACAATGTGAGTTTAGACCTACTGAGATTTATATCACACACCCTGCTCGGGCCTCCATTGCACTACGGTACCCGTGAAGACTTTCTTGTTCGTATAATTATGGACCATGATATATTAATTATGCTATTTTTCTTACACCAAATGAGCTCTGAGAACATGACTGAGATGGGGCTTGAGATGCTCATAGATATTTCCCTTGGGGATTTTCTTTTATTTATTCATTTTTATACAATATTGTAAAGAATTATTTAATAATTAATATTTTAACTTTTTTATCATAATCCATCATGAATTCTTTGTATAAACTGGCATTGGCCACTTTTATTCAGTTATATAAAATCTATCTTCTAAAATTCTTCATTTCCTTATTTACTACATTTGCAATTGTCTTCCATTTTATATCTAAGAATATTGTTTTGCATCTTAGATAAGAAGGTATAATGTAGAGACCCAAAGCTTGACGTACATAGGCATTACATTACTTTTTCAGAATACTTAATATATAACAAAAACAAACACACAAGGACCGTTATAGTTTAGAGTCTTTGGAAACTCAGAACAAAATCTTCTAATCGTGGTGCAAGATCTTCAATATCTCCCATAAATATCTTCCCATTTTTGTTTTATTACCTAAAACCTTTCTTTATATCCTGGGGAAAATAAAAAATAAAAAGGGTGAGCTAAAATTATCAGTAATGGTAAACATAGAAAACATAAAACAATCCATAAACATTTGAATGCAAAAACTTGAACATAATTTCTAAACATCAAAATCTTGAGCAAAGACATAAATCATGGAAGTACGTAAAACATATATCATAAAGGAACATTAATCCTGAAAAAATAGCATGGGAATTAAACATGTAATTGTGGAAACCCATTGAGCACATGATATGATTTCCATAGTAGCCAAGGCATTACTGCCAAGACCATATTAGTGGACAAAGTCCCTTTCTGAATCGAGTTCACTCCTCGTTCCAGTCCTGTATCACTGAACTGGATTAACTTACCATTCTAGCCATTTCTATATTATGAGATATAAATCTTTACCCAATGCATTGGAGGGAGATATAGGTCCCACACATCTCATAATGAAATCATTCTTACTTGTTCCACAACATAAACATAAATCATTTATCATAACCCAATGAATAAAAATGGGTTTCAAAAATATCATCCCATCATAACATAATCCATATAAAAAATGGATATCATTTCTTCATAATAAAATTGAAACCATGAAAATAATAGATACATTATAATTGAAACATAAACATATGAAATAATGTCATCTTATATGGAAAATGGTTTTGATAAAACACTTGAAAATAATTCTTGAGGAAAATATCCTCTCTTCTTCAAAATCATTTTCTTTTCAAAAAATGACATGAAATTTTAAAAGAAAAGGATTTTGTAGAAGATATTCATGAAATCTTGTAGAGTAAGATTTATAAAAATAAGGTGTTATAAAACCATAAAAATCTGTTCATGCCGTATAAGTTAAAAAAACATTCTCCTCGTACTTTTGTCAGAAAAGTCAAAAAGTACCTCGTATGGTAAACAAAAGAAAGATTCCTTCCATACGATGTGGTAAAAGTAAAAAAAAAGGTAAAGATAAATTTAAACATACATGGAATAAAAGTAAACATTTTATGAAAACATTTTGAGAACATATGGACATGTATAATAAACATAACCCCAGTAAATACTTATGAATAAACAATCTTGGATAAGAATGAGATTGGAATAATTATCCCTTACCTTAGGTCCGATATGCTTCGTAGGTATACGAACCTCTTGTATAATGATTTAAATAATTTCACTGACTTATTACAGAATCATATTCATTTTTATGATATCATATATGGTTCACTTATGACTTTATATTACCCGTTCTTTTGTAAATTCCATGATAAAGCAGCGTTTTGGGTAAAATTGTTTCATTTATCGTTCGTAATTTGACTTGTAATTATTAATATGATTAATTAGATAATGATTAATTAATTCCAGAATATAAAACATGATTTATATATAATATATATTCAGAATATACATATATTTAACAGATCGATAAATGGAAAGAAATACACTGTTCATGGAGACGGTTGGTCGTACGTACGCATGAACGCTGTTTTTTGTTTGAATTGAATGGAATTAAGTAGATGAAATACATATTTATATACATAAATCTACTAGAATTATTATTTCATATATTTCATTATTACTTATTATATATACTTTATAATCATTCTTGAATTGTTAACATGGAAAATGAATCTCATCGTGTCGTGGAGACGGTAATTCGTACGTACACACGAGAGATGATATTGTTCCCATATTTATTGAATGGAATTGTAGTGGATGATATAATATCTTAGAATCAGTATGATTTTATAATAATCATATATAGTTATTCTTTACATCATTATACCCATCCAAGTAAGGTGGTGGTGGAAAAACTGATTACACAACGGCGTGGAGACGGTATTCTGTACGTACGCACACGCGGTGATTTCATTTTCCATAGGATGGATAGAATGTGAAATAGGGTTGTTTCATATTTATAATAACATATCAGTATATAATTAATACAGATGTTATTACTTTATAATGAAACAACTAAATAAGAGGAAGTAGAAGAAGAAAGAAACTTGAAAGAGTCGGTAGAAGAGATTACCTCTTCCTCGACGCACATCCTTTAAACTTCTTCTTAGGGCACTAGAGTTGGTCTTTTGAGGAGACCAGAACCTCTATGATATAACTAGAGATCTTGAGAATAGTAATTTTTAGGGGTTTTCTGAGCTTCAAGGCTCAAAAGGGTGTGAAGAGAAGAGGGAAGGGGTTCCCTTTTTATAAGGGAGGAGAGGGGCACCTTTGGAAAAACTTAAAATATTATTCTATAATAAAGTCATATTCGGTTTATAATAGCTCTCAATTGATTTATTTCAAAGATAAAGTGGGTATGGGTCGAAATACTCTAAAACAATAGAATTTATACATGTTTAGGTTACTATTTTAACCTTATCATTTAGATTTAACTTTAAGTTAAATAATTTTACTTTTACTGTGTCTTCTTGTTTTCTTACACTATATGGTTAATAAACTTACTATAACAAGCCAAAAGAACCCTAATTTATTTATTATTAATATATATAACCTTATATAAGTGATTTTTCTGGACCTTAGATTTTTAGGAATAAAATAATAATTAATAATATAATATTTGTTTTAAAAACTATTTTATGTCAATTTTTACACTATTTGGTAATTGTTTTTTGTGAAAATCATAACAGCATGATTAGTTCGAAAAAAAAGTTAATTAAATCAATACTAACATGTCATATTAACCTATAAAAGTATTTTAATTCATAAAAAGTCTCAAATTACCTTTATTTGGGTATTTATAATGTCAAGTATGTTAATAGTTCATCAATAAGTTGATTACTGCATCATCATTGTGTCATAAATAAATTAAATTATTTAATGTATAAAAATTATAAATAAAATACCATTATGTAGGAAATATTTTTATCTTTCTAATGAATATTTATAGATTAATTAATCTTATGTATAACCCTATATTAAAAAATTTTTAATTATTGATTTTAACTATTTTAACTATTCTTTAAATAAAATAATAATAATTGTCCTAATCTAATCCAAGTGGACCTAAATGGTCATATTTTATTCCTAAGGTTGTTTTTGGTCGAATTAAAATTATCCAATAGAATTAGTACATGTGTTGGGGTAATAATAATATCATTTTTACCGTTAATTACCCTATTTACTTTTAACCGTGGTAAAAAAAGTATACAGTTACTATTCACCAAAAATTATTTTTATCTTATTGAACCAAATTTTACTCCTTGATATTAACCGTGTCTCTCGGATTTTCAAAATTACACTCATAGAAGCGGTAAAATTAAGTTTTATGTAAATTTTCAAATTCTCCTAGGAGGTGGGTAAAAGACGGTGAAAAGTTCAATAAAATTTTTTATATATCTAAAATTATTATAAAATGACTCCAATGAATTACATTGAACTTATATAGGTATTATGTATCAATTTTGGCCTAAAATAAATTTAAATAAAATAAATAATTATTTAAATCAAAAGTCGGTTTTTAAATAGTAACCTAGTGTTTTCACTATTCATCAAAAATTGAAAGTTTTCAGAAAAAACGAAAAATTCACCCTAGGATAATTTCGATATTCTGAATCCAAAAAGGAATTCCATTTTGAAAAATAATATTTCATTAATTGGGTATTACTATTCATAACGGCTAGTTTATATAATATTTTAATAACATATCGTTGTTTAGTGAAACTCAGTATTGCGTACAACACACGCTATCGTGGAAGGTTGTGATTGTGTGTAAAGCAAGCCATATCAGGGTTGCATGTAGTGCTAGATTCATTTGTAGTTGTGTATAATATAATCCAACCATATTTCATTTACACATTGAATATATATATATATATACTCAATATTATGTAGAATAACTTCTATAAAACGAACTTTAAATTTTTTGTAACACGAGCCAAGAATAGTGTTTCGTATACGCTGTTGCATATAGAACAAGATAATTTTGGTGTCGCATACAATACAAGATATCAATGAAATTAAAAATAATAATTCTCATAAAATCTCAGGTTGTTACATTTTACCCCCCTTAAAATTAATTTCACCCTCAAAATTCGTCGGGGTTATAAATGGTTTACTACTTGAAAGTTTCTTTCATAGAAACACACATAGTAAAAAGGAATACCAAAACATAACATTAAAAAAACTAAAGAATGAAATGTAACGGTTACCCAAATTAACTCATCACTGGGTTTCCACATAGGAGAAAATAGGTGAACATATGGATATGGAAGAGAAATATAACCATCAATTTCTGATGGAGAGTGGTAGAGAACATGGCTATGAAAAATCCATCAATCACAAAGCCATAAATTTGTGATGATCTAAGGTGCCATTTGATTTATCAGGTATGAGGGTACTAGGACAACGTTTTTAGTTTTCAAGATCATTCACCTAATGCTGAAAATTTGTTGAATTAAAATAAATACTTACTTGATTTTGGTAAAATCTCACCGTTGTTCGTGCCTTGAACAATTTCCACTTCATCTTTTACAGAAATGAAGTTTAATTTGTCATTCGTGAAGTGTTAGTAGACCATGCGGTAGATGATAGGTCATACCATTTGTTTCTATTGCAAAAAGATTAGCACAATTTATTAAATATACATAAGTCCATATATCTTGAGATTAATCATATATGGTTGCTAAAATGGACTTATACTTCATCAATCATATAACTTAATAAAATAAAAATAGTTTCTACTAAACAGGGACTTCTTGTAGGCCAGTGGTATGCGATAAAGGCATGTCGTACTTCAGTTGTGGGTTCTATTCCCACAGCCTTGTCCGACGCGACGGGTTGTCACTCGTCCTACGGGTTTTCCTTTTTCTAAAACTATACTATTATAACATTACAGAGATAATATAGAAAAAAGTTCTAGCCTTAAACAATACTATCTGATGTCTGACATAATCTATTCTAGTCTTTAGACTTATCCAAAATACATCTATCCAATCCCATAGTATAAAGAAAATGATTACTAGAAATGTCATCTATTGAGCATGTGAATTCCATCATTTATCATACGATATATATTGTTGGTCACATTCCAAACATGTGAAAACCTTAATCATGTATTCTCTTGAAAAATGAATACCCATTGAACCTTAGTGAAAACATGAATGCTGTCAAAAGTTAACTCTTTCCACATACAAAAATCCAAAAATTTCTATATACTCAAACCATGATATCACTTTGTACTTATATTAGTCATGATCTCATGAATACTATGAAATTTTCATTTTCCCTTTATCCCTTCATTATGTGCATATAATCTTCTTTCCAAAAATATCTGAATAACCTTTCATGGTTACTAGTACTATTCAACATATACTTTCAAATACTTTTGGAAAAACAATAGTGTAACAATCCTTAGATGTTTTTTTATTCCATAGTACCATTAAATTACCTATACAACATAACTCTTTATAAACATACAATCATTCCACTACCTTCTAAAACCATTGACCAAGCATCAACACTTCTTTCATCTCATATATCATATGTAGTCTCCTCATTATCATCCACATAAATACTATCCATATGACAATACTGATTCTCTTCATGAGATTTTCCCTTAGAGCATTGGTTTGCATAATGCCCATACATTCCACATTTAAAACATCTAATCATTGTTGATGTCATAGCAATACCATTATCCTTCTCCATGGTATTAATTGAACCTTTTCCTTTGAACTTGCTAGATTTGTGTCCTTATTTTCCACACCCAAAGTATCTTCCATTTCCATTGAAACATTCTCCTTGATGCGTCTTCCCACATGATTTACATGAGAGAAATTGAACTTTTTTTCCTCTATGATCATCATGAAACTCTATCGTTCTCTTATTAGCTGAGTCGGGAAACATACCAAAGTTGAGATTATTGATCATATTATGAGATTGCTGATTAGGCATAATAACAATGTTTGGACTTCCAAATCCTGTTTCATTTGGTTTCTCATGAATAATATCATTCCATTGTCCATCATATCCTCCATTGTCGTGAATCTTCCTGTTTCCAGCCATTTTCTAAAACCCAAAAAGAATAGTGCGAGGGGAAAAAATAATGTTAGGGAAAACAACATAAAAAAGGGGGAGTACCGTCAATATCTAACATCTTAGGTTAAATTCTAATATCATTACCATAATTCTAGGACTATAACCTATACATATACTTATCCTTAGGGACATCCCTAGACATACCTTAGAAATATCTCTAGGGATCTCACTAAAGTTTTCGCATCCTAGATTCCAAAGGTTAACTAAAACTATTCTCTGATACCAACTGTAGAGAACCAAAGCTTGACATACATAGACATTACATTACTTTTTCGGAATACTTAATACATAACAAAAACAAACACACAAGGATCATAATAGTTTAGTGTCTTTGGAAACTCGTAACAAAGTCTTCTAATCATGGTGAAAGATCTTCAATATCTCCCATAAAGATCTTCCCATTTTTGTTTTCATACCTAAAACCATTATTTATATCTTGGGGAAAAGAAAACATAAAAAGGTTGATCTCAAATGATCATTTAGGGTAAACATAGAGAACAAAAAACAATCCATAAACATTTGAATGCAAAAACTTGAATATAATTTCTAAACATCATAATCTTGAGCAAAGACATAAATCTTGGAAGTACGTAAGTAAAATATCATAAAGGAACATTAATCATGATAAAATAGCATGGGAATTAAACATTTAATTGTGGAAAATCATTAATCACATGATATGATTTACATAGTAGCTAAGGCATTTCTGCCAAGACCATCTTAGTAGAGAAAGTCCTTTTCTGAATTGAGTTCACTCCTCATTCCAGTCCTGTATCACTAAACTAGATTAACTTACAGTTCCATCCATATCTATGTCATGATATTTAAATATTTACCCAATTAATTGGAGGTATATATAGGTCCCACACATCTCATAATGAAATCATTATTACTTGTTCCACAACATAAACATAAATCATTTATCATAACCCAAATAATAAAAATGGGTTTCATAAACATCATCCCATCATAACATAATACATATAAAAAATAGATATCATTTCATCATAATAAAATTGAAACCTGGATAATAATAGAGACATTATACTTGAAACATAAACATATGAAATAATTTCATCTTATATGGAAAATGGTTTTGATAAAACACTTGAAATGAATTTTTGAGGAAAATATCCTCTCTTCTTCAATATCATTTTCTTTTCACAAAATGCCATTAAATTTTAAAAGAAAAGGAATTTGTTGAAAATATTCATGAAATATTGTAGATTATTATTTTTGAAAATAAGGTTTTATAAAACAGTAAAAATCCGTTCAAGCCGTATAAGTTAAAAAACATTCTCCTCGTACTTTTTTCGGAAAAGTCAAAAAGTACCTCGTATGGTAAACAAAAGAAATATTCCTTCCATACGATGTGTTAAAAGTAAAAAAAGGTAAATATGAATTTAAACATAAATGGAATAAAATTAAACATTTTATGAAAATATTTTGAAACATATGGACACGGATAATGAACATAACTCTGGTAAATACTTATGAATAAACAATCTCGGATAAGAATGATATTGGAATAATTATCCCTTACATTAGGTCCGATATGATTCGTACATATCTGAACCTCCTGTATAAGGATGTAAATAATGTAATTGACTTATTACAGAATCATATTCATTTTTATGATATCATATATGGTTCACTTATGACTTTATATTACCCGTTCTTTTGTAAATTCCATGTTAAAGAAGCATTTTGGGTAAAATTGTTTCATTTATCGTCTGTGTTTTGACTTGTAATTATTAATATGATTACTTAGATCATGATTAATTAATTCAAAAATATAAAAAATGATTTATATATAATATATATTCAGAATATACATATATCTAATAGATCTATAAATGGAAAGAAATACACCGTTCATGGAGACGGTAGGTCATACGTACGCATGAACGTTGTTTTTCGTTTCCTTATTGAATTGAATAGAATTTAGTAGATGACATACATATATATATACATAAATATAGTAGCATTATTATGTCATATATTTCACGATTACTTATTATATATACTTTATAATCATTCTTGAATTGTTATAATTGAAAATGAATCTCATTACGTCGTGGAGATGGTAAAACATACGTACGCACGAGTGATGATATCATTCTTATATTTATTGAATGGAATTGGAGTAGATGATACAATATCTCAGAATAATTATGATGTTATAATAATCATATATAGTTATTATTTACACCATTATACCCATCCAAGTAAGGTGGTGGTGGAAAAACTGATTACACCACGGCGTGGAGACGGTATTTCGTACGTACGCATGCGCGGTGATTTCATTTTCCGTAGGGTGTGTAGAAGGGGAAATAGGGTTTTTTAATATTTATAATAACATATAATTATATAATTAATACTTATGTTGTAGAGACCCGAAGCTTATCGTACATGGACATTACATTACATTTGCGGAATACTTAGTACATAACAAAAAACACACACACAAGGATCGTAATAGTTTAGTGTCTTTGGAAACTCGGAATATAATCCTCTAATCGTGGTGAAAGATCTTCAATATCTCCCATAAAGTTCTTCCCTTTTTATTACCTAAAACCTTTCTTTATATCCTGGGGAAAAGAAAACATAAAAGGGTGAGCTCAAATGCTCAGTAAGGGTAAACAAAAGAAATATCAATCACATCATATACATAAGAACATAGCCTTTGGAAATCTTAACCTGCAAAAGAGCTCATATTATCATAACATGGGATAAATCATAGAGGTGAAAATGAGATCTCGATAATCATAACATAAAACTTGAATCTTTGTGGCATGCACACATAATCATGGAAAATCATTTCTTGTTAGTCATGACTCATTGCCAAGACTATCTTAGTGGACAAAGTCCCTTTCTGAACCGAGTTCACTCCTCGTTTCAGTCCTGTATCACTGAACCGAAATAACCTTCCGTTCCAGCCATGTCTATCTCATGAGATATAAAATCATTACCCAATGCATTGGAGGGAGATATAGGTCCCACCCATCTTATAATGAATCCTTTCTTATGTGTGCCACATAATCATAAAACATACATCATCGCATAACACATATAACAAAAATGGGATTCTTGAAACATCATGACATCATAAATCAATTCATATATGATAAAGGAATTCATAAACATAATTCCATCACAACATAGTCAAACCAATGTAAAAATATGGATAGAAACAGAACCCTTTATTATCTTAGATGGAAAATAATTTTGATAAAACACTTGAATTGAATTCTTGAGGAAAATATCCTTTCTTCTTCAAAAACATTTTTCCTTTCATAACATGTCATACAACTTTAAAATAAAAGAAGTTGATTAAAAATAAACTTGAAAACTTGTAAAGGAATCTTCTTTGAAGTAATGTTTTAAAAATCCATTCATGCCGTATAAGTTAAAAAAACATTCTTCGTACTTTTGTCGGAAAAGTCAAAAAGTACCTCGTACGGAAAAACGACAAAAGATTCCTTTCATATTCTTTACTAAAAACTCACCTAAGGGTAAAATTGGATTTAAACTATTTCAAGTGGATGGAAACAATATTACATATTGAGGGAACATGGATTTGGATGATAAAATACACCCCAGTAAATACTTACGAATAAACAATCTCGGATAAAAATGAGATTGTGATATTTCCCTTACCTTAGGTCCAATTTGCTTCGTATGTGTCCGAACCTCCTGTATAATGATTTAAATAATGTCATTGACTTATTACAGAATCATATTCATTGTTATGATATCATATATGGTTCACTTATGACATTATATTACCCGTTCTTTTGTAAATTCCATGTTAAAGAAGCGTTTTGGGTAAAATCGTTTCTTTTATCGTAGGTATTTTGACTTGTTGTTATTGACATTATTATTAATTATATCATGATTTACTTACTTCCAGAATATAAAATATGATTTATATATCATATATATTCAGTATATATATACATATATATATAATAGATAGATAAATAAAATAAAAAACACCGTTCATGGAGACGGTAGTCCGTACGTACGCATGAACGCTGTTTTTCTTTCCTTATTGTCTTGAAATGGAAGTAAGTAGATGACATACATATGTATATATATACATAAATCCAGTAGCTTTATAATGTCATATATTCATTATTATTTCTTATATATACATTATAATCATTCTTAAATGGTTAACATGGAGAATGAATCTCATCGCGTCGTGGAGACGGTAGTCCGTACGTACGCACGAGCGATGATATCATTTCTATAAATATTGAATTGGAGTGGAGTGGATTATACAATATATCAGAATCAATATGATGTTGTAATAACTATGTATAGTTATTCTTTACACCATTATACCCATCCATGTAAGGTGACGGTGGAAAATAGATTACACCACGGCGTGGAGACGGTATTCCGTACGTACGCACGCGCGGTGATTTCTTTTTCCGTAGGATGGATAGATGGTGAAATAGGTTTGTTTCATACTTATAATAACATATCAGTATATGAGTGATACTGATGTTATTACTTCATAATGAAACAACCTAAGAAGAAGAAATGGAAGAAGAAATAAAGATGAAAGAATTGGTAACGGTAATTACCTCTTCTTTGAAGTGCCTCTTTGAGACCTCCTCTTAGGGCACTAAAATTGGTCTTTGAGGAAGACCAGAACCTCTAGGATGTTGCTAGGGAAGTGGAGAGGATAAATTGGCAGGGGTTGGACGAGCTTGAGTACTCAAATTGGTGTGAGGATGAGGGGGAGGAGGTGTCCTTTTATAGGGGAGGAGAGGGGCACCTTAGGAATATCTCAAAATATTATTTTATATTAAAGTCAAAATCGGTTTATAATGGTTCCAAAGGGTCTTATTTCGAAGCTAAAGTGGGGATGGGTCTAAATCCTATCAACCAATAGAATTTAGACAAGTTTAGGATATTATTTTAACCTTATCAATTAAATTTAACTCTAAGTTAAATAATTTAACTTTTACCATGTCTTTTTGTTTTCTTTCACTATATGGTTAATACACTTACTATAACATGCCAAACGAACCCCAAATTGTTTATTATTAATATATATATCCTTATCTAAGTCATTTGGCCGAACCTTAGATTTTTAGGAATAAAATAACAATTAATAATATAATATTTGATTTAAAAACTATTTTGTGTCAATTTTGACACTATTTGATATATGATTTTTTTCAAAGTCATAACAGAATTATATGTTCGAAACAAGTTGATTAAATCAATACTAATATATCATAGTAACCTAGAAAATTAGTGGAATTCATAAAAAGTCTCAAATTACATTTATTTTGGTATTTATATTATCAATTTTGTCAATATTTCATTAATAAGATAATTACTGCATCATCTTTGTGTCATAAATAAATTAAATTATTTGATGTCTAAAAATTACAAATAAAATACCATCATGTAGGAAATCTTTTTAGCTTTCTAATGAATATTTACAATCGAATTTATCTTATGTATAACCCTATATTAAAAATGATTTACTTATTAAACTTTGATTTTAACTATTTTAACCCTTCTTTAAATAAATTAATAATAAATGTCCTAATCTAATCCAAGTGGGCCTAAATGGTCATATTTTATTCCTAAGTTTGTTTTTGGTCGAATTAAACTTGTCCAATAGAATTAGGACATGTGTTAGGGTAATATTAATATCATATTTACCCTTAGTTACCCTATTTACTATTAACCGCGGTAAAAATAGTAAAAAGTTACTATTCACCAAAAAATTATTTTCATCTCATTGAACCACATTTTAGTCCTTGATATTAACCGTGTCTCTCGGATTTTTGAAATTCCATTCACAGAAGCGGTAAAATTAAGTTTTATGCAAAATTCAGTTTTTAACCTACCACTTAGTGGTTTCACTATTCATCAAAAATTGAAAGTTTTCAGAAAAATACCAAAATTTCACCCTAGGCTAATTTCGATATTCTGAGTCCAAAAATGAAGTCCATTTTGAAAAATAAAATTTATAAAATTTCAAAAAGTGGTTATTACTATTCATAACGGCTAGTTTTAATAGCATATTGTTGTTTAGTGAAACTCGGTATTGCGTACGACGCAAGCTATCGAGGAAGGTCACGATTGCGTGTAAAGCAAGCCAAGAAAGTGTTGTGTAGAAAAAGATTCCTTTGATGATTTATATAACATAAAAGTCTCGGGTGTTACATTCTACCCCCCTTAAAAAGAATTTCGCCCTCGAAATTCGTCACTTTGCAACAAACAAATGAGGATACTTCTCCCTCATCATATCCTCAAGCTCCCATGTAGCTTCTTCAAGTTGGTGGTTTCTCCATAAAACTTTCACCAAGCGAGTGGTCTTGTTTCGTAGGACTTTTTCGCTACGATCCAGAATCTCTATCGGCTGTTCTTCATAAGAAAGATCTTGCTCCAGCTGTATAACTTCTGAGCTGAGTACATGTGAAGGATCTGGTATGTACTTTCTCAGGAGAGATACATGGAACACATCGTGAACTTGAGAGAGATTCGGTGGAAGCGCCAATCGGTAAGCTACCTTCCCAACACGATCCAGTATTTCAAAAGGACCGATATATCTAGGGCTCAACTTCCCCTTCTTTCCAAATCTCATAACCCTCTTCCAGGGAGATATTCGTAAGAACACTTTATCACCCACTTCAAACTCTAGGTCTTTTCTTCGGTTGTCGGCATAACTTTTCTGTCGACTCTGAGCTGCTCTTATGTGTTGTTGAATAGATCTGACCTTTTCTGCCATTTCATCAACGAGATCAGGTCCTAATAGCTTTCTTTCCCCAACTTCATCCCAGAAAGTTGGAGTCCTTCATTTCTTTCCATAGAGAGCTTCATAAGGAGCCATCTGAATACTGGAGTGAAAGCTATTATTATAAGAAAATTCCACCAAAGGTAGGTGTTGATCCCAACCTCCTTTGAAATCCATAGAGCAAGCTCTCAACATATCTTCTAGGGTTTGAATTGTTCTCTCAGACTGACCGTCTGTCTGGGGATGATAAGCAGTGCTGAAACTCAACTCTGTATCCAGAGTATGCTGAAGACTTCGCCAGAACTTCGAGGTAAATCTCGGATCCCGATCAGATATAATAGAAAGTGGTACTCCATGCAATCTTACCACTTCCTTTACATATATCCTGGCAAGCTGATCTAGAGAGAAATCCTCTCTAATAGCAATGAAGTGTGAAGACTTTGTAAGACGATCAACTATGACCCAGATAGCATTATTGCCTTTGGATGTTTTAGGAAGTCCTGTGACAAAGTCCATAGTGATGTTTTCCCATTTCCATTCGGGTATGGGTAATGGTTGTAACATCCCCTTAGACTTCTGTCTCTCAGCTTTAACTTGTTGACAAACCAAGCATCGAGAGACATATTCAGCAACATCTCTTTTCATGCCATCCCACCAGAAGTACTCTTTCAGGTCCCTATACATCTTCGTGCTTCCAGGATGAATAGAGAATGAAGAACTATGAGCCTCATCCAGCAGCTCTTTCTTTAATTCGGGGATGGGAGGAACACAAACCCGATTCCTGAACTTTATTATCCCATCACAATCAAGGTTGAATTCAGGAACATTTCTCACCTTCTTTTGTAACTCGACATCTTCTTTCTGTGCCTCTTTAATCTTCACATGTATAGATGGTTGAACATTCATTTGAGAAAGATAAGATTTTTCCCCTTCCATTATAATTCCAAGATCCATCCTTTGTAAATCCATAAATATTGGATCTTTTGTGATCCTCATCATGGATAAGCTAGCATGGTCTTGTCGACTTAATGCATCTGCCACCTTGTTTGCTTTCCCAGGGTGGTAATGGATTGAGCAGTCATAATCCTTAATCAGCTCCAACCATCTTCTTTGGCGCATATTCAACTCCTTTTGTGTGAAAATATACTTTAAACTTTTATGATCAGTATAAATATCACACCTTTCACCATAAAGGTAATGCCTCCAAATCTTTAATGCAAAGATTACCGCAGCCAACTCCAAATCATGTGTTGGGTAATTTTGCTCATGGATTTTTAACTGTCGTGAGGCATAAGCTATCACCATATCATTTTGCATAAGAACACACCCCAATCCCTTCTTGGATGCATCACTGTAGATCACAAACCTTTCTCCACTACAAGGCAGTGTGAGCACAGGTGCACTGGATAACCTTCTTTTCAACTCCTTGAAATTCTCTTCACATTCCTCTGTCCAGACAAACTTAACTCCTTTCCGAGTCAACTTGGTGATTGGATTAGATAACCGTGAAAAATCTTTTACAAAACGTCGATAATATCCAGCCAAACCAAGAAAACTTCGGATCTCAGTTACTGTTGTTGGTCTTGACCATCTTTCGATAACCTCTGTTTTTGCTGGATCCACAGATATCCCCTCTTTTGAGATTATATGACCCAAAAATGCAACTTTTTGAAGCCAAAATTCACATTTGGTAAATTTGGCATAAAGCTTCTCTTTTCTCAGGGTCTTCAATATAATTCTCAAGTGATCTTCATGCTCTTCCTTGCTCTTTGAATAGACAAGAATATCGTCTATAAAGACTACCACAAATTGATCAAGATAGTCTCTAAAGACTCTATTCATTAGATCCATGAAGATAGCAGGGGCATTAGTAAGACCAAATGGCATCACTATAAATTCATAGTGTCCATACCTTGTACGGAAAGCCGTCTTTGGTATATCCTCCCTTTTGACCCTTAATTGATGATACCCTGAACGAAGATCAATCTTGGAAAAGTATTGAGCTCCGCGTAGTTGGTCAAATAAGTCATCAATGCGTGGGAGAGGATATTTGTTCTTGATAGTGATCTTGTTAAGTTCTCGATAATCAATGCAGAGTCTCATTGATCCATCTTTATTCTTAACAAATAGAACAGGTGCTCCCCAAGGTGACGCACTAGGGCGTATGAATCCCTTATCAAGATTCACTTGGAGTTGCTTCTTCAATTCCTGCAACTCAATTGGGGCCATTCTATAAGGTGTCTTTGAAATAGGCAAAGCACCCGGTACGAGTTCTATTGAAAACTCAACTTCACGATTTGGTGGAAGACCCGGCAATTCCTCCGGAAAGACATCATCAAACTCCCGTACAATGGGCATATTCTTAATCGTGAGTTTCTCACCAACCATTTGAGATAAATAACCTTCATTTAGTGGAATCAATACCCATAAGATGGAAGAAATTTCCACTGGAAGGTTATGTTCATCCTTGCATTGATAGACGATCGTAGGTTGATCTGGAATATGAAATGTGACTTCCCTTCTTTGGCAATTGATATGAGCTCCATGTAGAGAAATCAAATCCATGCCAAGAATCACATCAAATTCCACTAAAGGAAGGATCACAAGATTTGCAGGAAGCACTTTCCCACAAACTTCGATCGGAGAAGAATTATAAACTTCTGATGCGATTGATGTGCCATTAGGTGTTGTCACAGCTAACTCAACATCTAATTGTTGAGGTAATACGGTGATACCCTTAGAAAATTTTTCAGAAATAAAAGAGTGGGTGGATCCAGAATCAAATAAAACATTTGCTACTTTAGAGTGGATGGTAAGTGTACCTTTCACCACATCGTTATCGTACTCCACATCGCTGATAGAAATTGCATGTGACTTTCCTTTGTCTTTAGCCTTAAGAGTTTGTTGACGTCGACCATCATCATCAACCCTTGGATTTGGGCATTGATTGGCATAATGCCCCATCTCCTTGCACTTGAAACATTGAAGTGTAGCAGGTTCATTCTGTGTATCCCTTCCTTTGTTTGCATCATTAGACATCTTCTTCCCATTATCACGGCATTCAAATGCCCGATGACCTTCCTTTCCACATTTAAAACATTTACTTGTCCCTTTAAGACAACTCCCTCCATGTTTCTTTCCACACTTTGAGCATAAGGGAAAGTTCATCTTCTTTTCCGTGTGCTCTTTAGATTTTTCTTTGAATTCCATCTTCCTCTTCTTATCAAACCCATGTGACTGATGGGTTACTCCAATCTCCATCTCGACTTTGAGAGCACATCGAACGATTTCCTCGTAGCTATTGAAGTCCCTTATGGCTAACGCCCTTCGAAGACTTGGTTTTAAGCCACTAAAGAATCGATCGATCTTACTCTCAGGTTGGATAATAATACCAGAAGCGTACCTTGCAAGTCTTGTAAAATTTGCTTCATAGGTACTAACAGATTCATCATCCCTTTGCTTCAGTTCAAGGAACTCTTTCTCCATCTTTGTTCGGAGAATACGAGGGAAGTACTTATTGAAAAATAAGTTCTTGAACTCGTCCCATTCCATAGACTCAATTTCATACCTTTGCCTCGTATTCTTAACAAGATTCTACCATTGATCCGCATCTCCTTCCAAACGATACACTGCTAGGATGACTTTATCATGCTCAGAACATTGAAGAACTGAAAATATCTTTTCAGTAGTACTAATCCATTGTTCAGCAACTAATGGATCAGTAGACCCGCTGAAAGATGGTGGACGCTGCCTCATGAAGGATTCAACAGAATGTTGCTCCCTTCTTTGTTCGTTTGGAAATCCTTCATGATTCATAGCTTGAGAAAGTTGTGTGAGCATGGCTACAAGATTTTTCATTCCAGCTCCCATATCGTTTGGTTGCTCAGGGGGACAATCATTGCATTGCCCATCGCATTCCGCATTAACACGGTTCCTTCGGGTTCCAGCCATTGACTAAAACCAAGAAGAATAGTGTGAGCAACACTAATTATAATAGGAAACCACATAATTCAAGAATAAAATTTTCATGCTTAAGGTCTTATCCTAGGTTATTCAAGGCCATTTCTAAGACACTAAGATTGTGTTCTATGCTTAGACTTATCCTTAGGGTTCTTACTAAGGCTTTCACATCCTAGTTTCCAAAGGTTGACTATACCTTTCCTCTGATACCAACTATAACGACCCGAAGCTTATCGTACATGGACATTACATTACATTTGCGGAATACTTATTACATAACAAAAAACACACACACAAGGATCGTAATAGTTTAGTGTCTTTGGAAACTCGGAATATAATCCTCTAATCGTGGTGAAAGATCTTCAATATCTCCCATAAAGTTCTTCAGTTTTTTTTACCTAAAACCTTTCTTTATATCCTGGGGAAAAGAAAACATAAAAGGGTGAGCTCAAATGCTCAGTAAGGGTAAACAAAAGAAATATCAATCACATCATATACATAAGAACATAGCCTTTGGAAATCTTAACCTGCAAAAGAGCTCATATTATCATAACATGGGATAAATCATAGAGGTGAAAATGAGATATCCATAATCATAACATAAAACTTGAATCTTTGTGGCATGCACACATAATCATGGAAAATCATTTCTTGTTAGTCATGACTCATTGCCAAGACTATCTTAGTGGACAAAGTCCCTTTCTGAACCGAGTTCACTCCTCGTTTCAGTCCTGTATCACTGAACCGAAATAACCTTCCGTTCCAGCCATGTCTATCTCATGAGATATAAAATCATTACCCAATGCATTGGAGGGAGATATAGGTCCCACCCATCTTATAATGAATCATTTCTTATGTGTGCCACATAATCATAAAACATACATCATCGCATAACACATATAACAAAAATGGGATTCTTGAAACATCATGACATCATAAATCAATTCATATATGATAAAGGAATTCATAAACATAATTACATCACAACATAGTCAAACCAATGTAAAAATATGGATAGAAACAGAACCCTTTATTATCTTAGATGGAAAATAATTTTGATAAAACACTTGAATTGAATTCTTGAGGAAAATATCCTTTCTTCTTCAAAAACATTTTTCCTTTCATAACATGTCATACAACTTTAAAATAAAAGAAGTTGATTAAAAATAAACTTGAAAACTTGTAAAGGAAGCTTCTTTGAAGTAATGTTTTAAAAATCCATTCATGCCGTATAAGTTAAAAAAACATTCTTCGTACTTTTGTCGGAAAAGTCAAAAAGTACCTCGTACGGAAAAACGACAAAAGATTCCTTTCATATTCTTTACTAAAAACTCACCTAAGGGTAAAATTGGATTTAAACTATTTCAAGTGGATGGAAACAATATTACATATTGAGGGAACATGGATGTGGATGATAAAATACACCCCAGTAAATACTTACGAATAAACAATCTCGGATAAAAATGAGATTGTGATATTTCCCTTACCTTAGGTCCAATTTGCTTCGTATGTGTCCGAACCTCCTGTATAATGATTTAAATAATGTCATTGACTTATTACAGAATCATATTCATTGTTATGATATCATATATGGTTCACTTATGACATTATATTACCCGTTCTTTTGTAAATTCCATGTTAAAGAAGCGTTTTGGGTAAAATCGTTTCTTTTATCGTAGGTATTTTGACTTGTTGTTATTGACATTATTATTACTTATATCATGATTTACTTACTTCCAGAATATAAAATATGATTTATATATCATATATATTCAGTATATATATACATATATATATAATAGATAGATAAATAAAATAAAAAACACCGTTCATGGAGACGGTAGTCCGTACGTACGCATGAACGCTGTTTTTCTTTCCTTATTGTCTTGAAATGGAAGTAAGTAGATGACATACATATGTATATATATACATAAATCCAGTAGCTTTATAATGTCATATATTTCATTATTATTTCTTATATATACATTATAATCATTCTTAAATGGTTAACATGGAGAATGAATCTCATCGCGTCGTGGAGACGGTAGTCCGTACGTACGCACGAGCGATGATATCATTTCTATAAATATTGAATTGAATTGGAGTGGATTATACAATATATCAGAATCAATATGATGTTGTAATAACTATGTATAGTTATTCTTTACACCATTATACCCATCCATGTAAGGTGGCGGTGGAAAATAGATTACACCACGGCGTGGAGACGGTATTCCGTACGTACGCACGCGCGGTGATTTCTTTTTCCGTAGGATGGATAGATGGTGAAATAGGGTTGTTTCATACTTATAATAACATATCAGTATATGAGTGATACTGATGTTATTACTTCATAATGAAACAACCTAAGAAGAAGAAATGGAAGAAGAAATAAAGATGAAAGAATTGGTAACGGTAATTACCTCTTCTTTGAAGTGCCTCTTTGAGACCTCCTCTTAGGGCACTAAAATTGGTCTTTGAGGAAGACCAGAACCTCTAGGATGTTTCTAGGGAAGTGGAGAGGATAAATTGGCAGGGTTTGGCCGAGCTTGAGTGCTCCAATTGGTGTGAGGAGGAGGGGGAGGAGGTGTCCTTTTATAGGGGAGGAGAGGGGCACCTTAGGAATATCTCAAAATATTATTTTATATTAAAGTCAAAATCGGTTTATAATGGTTCCAAAGGGTCTTATTTCGAAGCTAAAGTGGGGATGGGTCGAAATCCTATCAACCAATAGAATTTAGACAAGTTTAGGATATTATTTTAACCTTATCAATTAAATTTAACTCTAAGTTAAATAATTTAACTTTTACCATGTCCTTTTGTTTTCTTTCACTATATGGTTAATACACTTACTATAACATGCCAAACGAACCCCAAATTTTTTATTATTAATATATATATCCTTATCTAAGTCATTTGGCCGAACCTTAGATTTTTAGGAATAAAATAACAATTAATAATATAATATTTGATTTAAAAATTATTTTGTGTCAATTTTGACACTATTTGATATATGATTTTTTTCAAAGTCATAACAGAATTATATGTTCGAACCAAGTTGATTAAATCAATACTATTATATCATAGTAACCTAGAAAATTATTGTAATTCATAAAAAGTCTCAAATTACATTTATTTTGGTATTTATATTATCAATTTTGTCAATATTTCATTAATAAGATAATTACTGCATCATCTTTGTGTCATAAATAAATTAAATTATTTGATGTCTAAAAATTACAAATAAAATACCATCATGTAAGAAATCTTTTTAGCTTTCTAATGAATATTTACAATCGAATTTATCTTATGTATAACCCTATATTAAAAATGATTTACTTATTAAACATTGATTTTAACTATTTTAACCCTTCTTTAAATAAATTAATAATAAATGTCCTAATCTAATCCAAGTGGGCCTAAATGGTCATATTTTATTCCTAAGTTTGTTTTTGGTCGAATTACACTTGTCCAATAGAATTAGGACATGTGTTAGGGTAATATTAATATCATATTTACCCTTAGTTACCCTATTTACTATTAACCGCGGTAAAAATAGTAAAAAGTTACTATTCATCAAAAAATTATTTTCATCTCATTGAACCACATTTTAGTCCTTGATATTAACCGTGTCTCTCGGATTTTTGAAATTCCATTCACAGAAGCGGTAAAATTAAGTTTTATGCAAAATTCAGTTTTTAACCTACCACTTAGTGGTTTCACTATTCATCAAAAATTGAAAGTTTTCAGAAAAATACCAAAATTTCACCCTAGGCTAATTTCGATATTCTGAGTCCAAAACTGAAGTCCATTTTGAAAAATAAAATTTATAAAATTTCAAAAAGTGGTTATTACTATTCATAACGGCTAGTTTTAATAGCATATTGTTGTTTAGTGAAACTCGGTATTGCGTACGACGCAAGCTATCGAGGAAGGTCGCGATTGCGTGTAAAGAAAGCCAAGAAAGTGTTGTGTAGAAAAAGATTCCTTTGATGATTTATATAACATAAAAGTCTCGGGTGTTACATATGTTATTACTTTATAATGAAACAACTGAAGAAGAGTAAGTAGAAGAAGAAAGAAACTTGAAAGAGTCGGTAGAAGAGATTGCCTCTTCCTCGACGCACCTCCTTTAAACTTATTCTTAGGGAACTAGAGTTGGTCTTTTGAAGAGACCATAATCTCTATGATATAAATAGAGAGTTTTATAAGATTAATTGAAAGGGTTTGGCTGAGCTTCAAGGTTCAAAATTTTGTGAAGAGAAGAGGGAAGGGGTGCCCTTTTTATAAGGGAGGAGAGGGGCACCTTTGGAAAAACTTAAAATATTATTTTATAATAAAGTCATATTCGGATTATAATAGCTCCAAATTGATTTATTTCAAATCTAAAGTGGTTATGGGTCTAAATCATCTCAACAAATAGAATTTAGACAAGTTTAGGTTGCTATTTTAACCTTATCATTTAGATTTAACTTTAAGTTAAATAATTTTACTTTTACTGTGTCTTCTTTTTTTCTTACAATATATGGGTAATAAACTTACTATAACAAGACAAAAGAAACCTAAGTTGTTTATTATTAATATATATAACCTTATATAAGTCATTTGGCCAAACCTTAGATTTTTAGGAATAAAATAACAATTAATAATATAATATTTGTTTTAAAAACTATTTTATGTCAATTTTGACACTATTTGGTAATTGATTTTTTTGAAAATCATAACAGAATTATTAGTTAGAATAAAGTTAATTAAATCAGTAATAACATTTCATATTAACCTATAAAATTAGTGTAATTCATAAAAATTCTCAAATTACATTAATTTGGGTATTTATAATATCAATTATGTTAATATTTCATTAATAAGGTAATTACTGCATCATCATTGTGTCATAAATAAATTACATTATTTAATGTCTAAAAATTATAAATAAAAAACCATTATATAGGAAATATTTTTATATTTCTAATTAATATTTATAGTTGAATTTATCTTATGTATAACCCTATATTAAAAATATTTTAGTTATTAAACTTTGATTTTAACTATTTTAACTCTTCTTTAAATAAAATAATAATAAATGTCCTAATCTAATCCAAGTGGACCTGAATGGACATTATTTATTCCTAAGGTTGTTTTTGGTCGAATTAAACTTCTCCAATAGAATTAGTACATGTTTTAGGGTAATAATAATATCATTTTTACCCTTAATTACCCAATTTACTTTTAACCATGGTAAAAAAAAGTAAAAAGTTACTATTCACCCAAAAAAATTATCTTATTGAACCAGATTTTACTCCTTTATATTAATCGTTTCTCTTGGATTTTCTAAATTTTACTCATAGAAGCGGGGAAATTAAGTTTTATGTAAATTTTCAAATTCTCCTAGGAGGTGGGTAAAAGACGGTGAAAAGAACAATTAAATTTTTATATATCTAAAATTGTTATAAAATGACTCCAATGAATTACATTGAACATGTATAGGTATTATGTATCAATTTTGACCTAAAATAAATTTAAATAAAATAAATAATTATTTAAATAAAAAGTTGGTTTTTAAAATGTAACCCAGTGTTTTCACTATTCATCAAAAATTGAAAGTTTTCAGAAAAAAACCAAAAATTCACCCTAGGATAATTTCGATATTCCGAATCCAAAAATGAAGTCCATTTTGAAAAATAAAATTTCAAAAATTTGGTATTACAATTCATAACATCTAGTTTATATAATATTTTAATAAAATATCGTTGTTTAGTGAAACTCGGTATTGTGTACAACACACGCTATCATGGAAGGTTGTGATTGCGTGTAAAGCAAGCCAAGTTAGGGTTGCGTGTAGTGCTAGATTCCTTTGTTGTTTTGTATAATAGAATCCAACCTTATTTCATTTATACATTGAATATATATATATATACACACACACACTCAACGTTGCGTAGAATAACTTCTATCAAACGAACTTGAAATTTTGTGTAACATGAGTCAAGAATAGTGTTTCGTATACAGTATTGCATGTAGAACAATCTAATATTGGTTTCGCGTACAACACAAGACATCAATGAAATTAAAAAGAATAACTCTCATAAAATCTTAGGTTGTTACATATAGTATCCCCACTATCACCTCGAGAGACCCTTGTTGCTAGTTTTCAGCCTCTGGCATATAGGGAGATGCACTTGTGGCTATGTGACCCACCATTTTGTCTAATATTTTGATGGAATCTGGGTCAGGACATTACAAACTGGTATCAGAGCCTAAATGTTTCCTTTTTCTTAGTATTTGAGGTTAGTTAAATAGGAGACTATGAATATTTAGAAGCTTGGTTAATAGTCATTCTTGGGATTAATCACCCCATGTACGAGAAATGATGAAGTGACTAGGGATGATATTTTATTTCATGTTGTTTTCTATTATAGTTGAAAAGATTTCTCCTAGAGTGACTGGTGTACTTTCTGTTGAAAATAATTTTGGAAATTTTATGGAAATTTACCATTTTCCTAGTTCATCAAGTGTGAATCATTACATGACTCATTATTTCATTCGTATTCCATACCATGAACTTGCATTATAGGATAATTCTTTATTTAGATTTTGTGACTACGTGTTATTCCATGATCTTATTTTAACTATTATTCCTATTTATATGCCATGTTTCCTGACCAATTTATCAGGCTTCTGTGTTACTTCTTATGATGATATGATAATGTTTTTTATTTAAATGGTTGTTTGGGTTAAATATATGGGTTGTGATTAAATAGTATCTAGTTTTTAATTATAAGGTGTATGGGAACCTTATAATTGGGAAAAGGAAACCATTCATTAAAACTATTGTAAAAGGATACTAAAGTTGAATTTTGAAATGGTATTATTTCAAGGTAAATGGGATACAAATTCCAAACTATAAAGTGTATGTTCTCTTTATAGGTAGGTAGATGTCCATCCATATGACTAGACCATCATATATTTGGGCATGTTATAATTTTAAATGAAATTGGTTTCAAATAATGGGATCCAATTTTCAATTTATAGAGGTTAAGTGCGCTTTAGGAATTGGGAAATGGAAACCTATATTAAATATAAAAGTATGATGTGTTTTAAAATAGTGAAACATATGAGCAGTTTAAATTTAGTCTGTAATAAATTAGTTATCCACCGAAAATACTCAATAATACCCAAGTAGGTTAGTTAAGGCTTTTTTCTTATGGGATAACCTGTTTGGATGTTTTCAATCTTTTTAAAATAAACATCAGATATTGGGTTTCATTATGTTTGACCTAATTTGGCTTAGTGGGACCATTTTAGGTAGCCTTATTTGTTAAAAAAGAATTTGTGAATAAATTTCCTAGTAAATACGAGATGTTAATAAAATTTTAAAGTTTTAAAATGAGTTTTTGTGAAACTTTATTTATTTTCCTTGATATGTTAGTTAAATCCTTTAAAATGGTTAATGATTGAATGTGAATAAATTTAATGTTCTTGGAAATGTAACCCTAGGTGGTGTCCTCTATTTAAAGACCTCGTGTACGGGTAGTTTTAGTTTCTCATTTTAGTTTCCTTGTAAAAAAAAGCACAAGAATTTTCCGTTGGAATTATATTCTTTATCAATGGATTGATGATCAGATTTTGAGTCTGGTGACTTCTGTTATCATGACCCGGTGTTAGGGTTGATGTGTTTTCTTTCATAAATTTCTAGCTCGTAGTCTATAGCACCCTTGAGTTTCAATTCCTTGCTAAATCCTATGAGCTATCTAAAATTTAGTGTCATTCGGCTGTCGTTATCCCCAGTAGTACTCTTAACTTTTAATGAAACCCTTGTTCGTATAGGTGATAATGTTTTTCTTGGCCTTTGATATGGGCATGAGCATTGAGTAATGACCACTTTTCAGCTATTTAGACATTCCATAGGCATGTTCCACTTCTTTTTTGGCCGTTTGACCCTTTCATTTCCTCAGTGATGGATGACATGGTATGGCATCATTCGGGTTAATGGTCGTATAAAGTAATATGATTTCAGAACAAATATTTTGTTCAAGTCATCCACTACTTAAATGAAAAGGGACAGCAAGACTTTGGGTAGTATCAAGGATGTGTTGTATTTCTCTTATAACCTCATTTTAGTATGTATTGATATATTCATTACCATTGAGTGTTAAATGATGTAACAAACTTGTTGAGTTCAATGAGATCATTGAGCCTTATGTTATTGAGTACATTCTCAGGTCATCTCCAAAGAAGAGAATCATGCGGGCTAAATGAAGTCAATTCACCCAAATTCTTGTGAGTAATGTCAAGAGACTCATGTGTTTTGACATGAAGGTCTCATTGGTTTGGATTTCTTGTATGTTATGACATTTTTATCTTGGCTTGGAAGATCATCACATATTTGTTAAAGGTGTTTTTGATTTAGATCACTTTTGAGTGGGTCATTTTTCTTTCTTATCATCGACTAGGACACTCCAAAGGTGGGGAGCATCCCGTTGATTCTGATAAAAGTTCCCTTCTAAGTATAAGTAAAATAAATTAATATGACCATTTTAAAATGATCTGTGTTGTTCGAATGCCCTTAAGTCTTGTAAATGTCATTGTTTTCTCTACAACATGATGTCAATGAGTTTGGTTGTGTATAAAACCCTTGTGAAGCAATTTTGGTATTGGAAGGACTTTGGTGGTGAGTTGAACGATCATGGAATTCCTTGGGTAGTAAAAGAACATATTCAGTTAATGTGGGTGTGTTGGCAGTTTAAGCTGATCTTTTTCCTAGAAGTTGCCCAGTGGTAGTTTGACCCTTCTTATTTCTATTAATTGGGTATGATTGATAGGAAACCATGAAAATACTCTTAGTGTATTCTGTATAGTGACGTTCAGGTCCCCTATCATGACGTCATCCTTAATTCATAAAGATAGTGTCAGTCTTACGCTATGCTAAAGTTTTAAAAGCTGATGGGCTTGTTGGGGTGGTTCTATGGTTGCATACTAGATGTGTGATCCCTTAAAGTCATGGTAGTTCTAAGTGATCCTTGGGTTCCAAGGTAGAAATGACTTAGATGGAATCTTGAACACCGTCCATTTCTTCTGACATGACCACCAGGAGGATGCCTCTCTAGGATCAATTAATGTTTTTAAGTGGACATTATGCCCTTGTTCCAATATCCACCCATGAATATGGTGTGTGGACTACCTTGGAATTATCCCTTGGACTCCAGATTAATAAATCTAAGGTTACCCTGGACTAGTGTTTGGGATCATAGGTAATTCTTAAAAGGGTAACAACTCTAGTGGGATGGATCTGGGTTACACCCCTATTTGTGTCATGACATAATAGTTTAAATGGTAAGATGGTGGGTTCTCTTGTAGTTCTTCTTGTTTAATGTTTATGGATGGTGAAGGACCATTTTTGGGAACATCGCAATGTGGAGATGAGTGTTGTATGTTCATGTTAGGTCTTTTCATGATAAGTTGTATTGGCTTGGCTAAAATTGGTCAATGTGGGATTGACCATTTGGTAACTTCAAAATCATTTTAGGTGGGTCGTTAAAATTCTTGGATCATTCTTTAAAAAGAACTTCTAGCAGTTGAAGTTTCATGGATCAAAATTGGACCTCTTTAATGATAAAGCCTAAGGTGGGAAGTCCCTTTGGCCATATTTACAATAAGATGATGATGAGATATTGTCTCTAGATAAATGAAATTATTTGGGATCTGTTTGGTTGTTTCTTTTAGAAAATGATCATTTGTTTTAGTTTTAATGTCTTATGTGATGCTTTCTTAAATTAGTGCTCAAAGGTGCATTGGGTTTTTGGGAATATAATGAGACTATTTGAATGAACCTTTATGACCCTTTTTGTTTGGGTGATGTATATATAGTTCCTGAAGGCTTCTTGTAGATGATAAGTTATAAGGTGGGATGTTTGTAATGACCCGTGTTTTGAATTGGGAGAAAATCCAAAGGAATTTGAACTCTTTCATTTACTAGACCGGATGCTTTTAAAACTAAGCTTCAAAAAAATTCCAAGAGTTAGAACACTTCGAGGTTATTTCATAGACTTGGGTGAAGGCCTTAAAAGTTTCATGGGTGTCTTGAAGAGTTTCAGTAGTGTTGGACTGAGAAAATATAGTTTTTAAGGAGCTATATAGGGTGTATAGTTTTTTTGAAACCGTGCGGCCCACAACAGGAAATGGTGCGGCCTTATACAGGTGGTCAGAGGCTATGCACGTGGTCTGCACACGGTTTTCCAAACTATTCTCCTATCCCACATGGTAAGTTCCATTGGGAAGTACCTAAATACTATTCACTTCATGGTTGGTGCACTATTTCCAAACCATGCGGCCTAAACAGTACACGGTTACCTAGTTTAAAATTTTAATAAAACTAATTAAAATAAAAAAAATAGAAATTGAACTTAAAAAACTCAACAATCCCTTGACGGAGCCATGTACAACACCATCCCAATCACCCTCACGGCCTTGCAAGACCCCCTCACCTTAGCTCGCCTTTGGTACACTGTTTCAACTAGATTTCTGCTAATTTATTTCACATTCCTTCAAGGTGATCCTCCTCCTCCCTTATCCTTCCCTTTTCGGGCTGTTTTTACTCTCCCCTTCACCCGATGATGTTTGGTCCAACCCCTAGGGTTAGGGTATATGGCCCCGACCTTAAACCTTACTTAATATTGAATTAAATGAATAATTCACATTGAGGATCTTTTTAGGTTTAGAGTTTTAGAGAATTAGGACATAACTATTACATCTCAAAAGATTACAAAGTAGAAACTTTTACTAAGTTTCCATAAAATAAAAACTCTTAAAAAGAAACATGTCCAGTTCCATGTTTTAGGTTTCATGACTTTCACTTGATCCCATCCTTGACCCTATTCCACATTAAGTCCTGTGAAAAACATTTCAAAAACTTGGGATGAGCATAAAAAAGCTCAGTAAGGGATACACAAAGAATGAAAACTGTTAGTCTTTCAAAACAACAAGTAAACCATGTATACTTTATCAAAGTAATAATTTTTACCTTTTCGAAGTAGTAAAAACTATTCACTGAATAAAAGTTCATTACTTACCCTTCTGTAACCAACAGATTTCCATAAAACCCATATAAAGATCACATAACATATAAATGTAACTTGGGACATAAACATACTTAAGTGGAATAACCATAAGGTCGACTTCCACACATATCACTTAATGGAATACCCATTTGGCCAACTTCCATACATACTTAATGGAATAGCCATATGGCCGACTTCCATACCCAATGCATTGGAGGTTATAACGTAACCACCCGTCCTGGTATTCACGGAACCACCCGTCATATGGTTTATCACGTAACCACCCGTAAAATGTCCAAGTACCATTATAAAACACATAAGACCAATATAAAGGAATGATAACATTTCCACATTTCAATCAGAATATATCATTTAAATTTATTGACAAAATAGAATCCTTTATCAAAACCATTTTCAATACCAAAATACATAAAAGAGTATATGGTATTTATTTTATTTTAAAAACATTACGTCTTGTTGAGGAAGCCAAAGATCAAATAATACTCGCGGCGGCGGAAAAGGTCGTTGTCACCGTGTACGTTAAAAGAAACATTCCTTTTTGTTGTTTAGTAAAACGCTTTGTAGAAAAAGATTCCTTTTGTATAAAAGTAAAATTAAAAGGGTTTTATACACCGTATAAAAGAAAGTTGTGTATAAAACGAAATATGCCTCAATGAAAGGAGATTGAGACGAAGTCCCTTACAAAGACGGTATCCTTGGTTTAAGGATAAATCAATTACATAATTATGTGTGACAAACGAATACACCAAATATAAGTGGATATTAAGTGTAAAAAAATCAGAGGTTATTCACACATATTCATAGAACGACATATTCAAGGAGTATAAGTTTATCCCAAAGAATCAAATTTGGGTTAAGAAGTTCCCTTGCAAAAATTTGACATCCTAATGGCATCACTACAAAATTCAGAAAATGAGTTGATTAGAGATAAAAAGGGTATCTCATCACATGGAAATAAAATTTAAATCAATAAGGATATATAATAACATATCCCAACATAATAGTATATGAATTAAAATACATAACAAAAGAAGTGTTTTAAAAAGAGGATGGCGAAAGGTTCCCTTACCGACATGGGTATCTTTCGAAACATACACACTGTGAAAGAAGGACAATACAACATTGATGTAAATACTCATAAATGAAAGTATATTACACAATGAGTAAAATAATGGGCAGAACATACACCACTCAAAGGAAATTTTGGCAAATGTAGCATAAATCTGACGAGAATAAAAGTGAGATGAAAAATCCCTTACGAAAACTCGGCAGCCTAACGGCGCCACATAAAACTTACAAAATGGATTGATGAGAGAGAATAGGGTCTCTCATCATATGAACATAAAAATTACAGTAAGAGTAATATAAAAGAACATTCAAATAACAAGAAAGATGAGCTTTAAAAGGAATGACATAAAAGAGTGTACTTAAAATGAGAGAGAGGAGTAGGATCCCTTACCTCGGGTCCGACTTGACTCGATCGTTCTTTAACGTCCTGAATAATAAACTTGAGTTAATTTCTACTTGCTTAAGAACCTTTTTCAAGTTAATTAGTCCTTTTATATCAATTATTTACATGTTATAAACATTATGTAATCATTTAAGTTAATAATGTTTGTTTTGTCGATATTTGGTACTTAAGTCAAAAGTGAACTTCTTATATTTACAAGTTGTTCACGTAGTCAAATATCCATTATCTCAATAATTATATTCATGATTTGGATATCATATATATCATATATACCCAGAATATACATGTATTTATAATATTACATAATAATTTAAGAGTAGGAAATGAAATGCACCGTTCATGGAGACGGTAAGCCGTACGTACGTATGAACGCTACTTTCATTTCTATGTCATATTAATGGAATTAAAAATAAATGAGAGATGTGTATATTTTTAATTCCAGAATTATATTAATCCTTTAGTTGTATCATACATCATATATATCCATTAAATGTACTTATAATAGTAAATTACATTTGAGGATAAGAAATGAAATGCACCGTTCATGGAGACGGTAAGTCGTACGTACGCATGAACGCTACTTTCATTTATATCTCATACTTTAATGGAAAGAAAACAATAATGATATAAAGGTATATTATAATTCCATTATAACATCATATATCATAACTTTAAATCCATCCTTTATAAATCCCACATATGGTATTAACAAATCAAATCACTTTGAGGGGGCGGTAGTCCGCACTTCCTAAAATAATGATATCGCGTATACCCATAATGGAAGCCATAAAGGTATGACACAAATGAAAAATACATAAGATTATGTAAAATATAAAAATATTATATATCATATATAAACATAGTGACATCTTAATGGCCACCTTTGAAGGTGTTATACGAGTGTTGAACAATCATCGTTTCGTGAGGTAGAAATTCTCCATCCACAGAAACAGTATGTTCTTTAACCATTAGATGAAGGTGTTTGTAAGTGTATCTAGAATACTTATTATAACAACATCCTAGTATACTTAATATAATGGATTTGTTACAAAATAAATGAATAAAAAGAGTTTAGGGGGTTGGAGAAGCAAAATAAAACAAAAGAGCACAAGTGAAGACGTTACCTTAAAATTGGGTAACTCCCTTTGGTTTGAACCAAAAGAGTTTATTTAAGAGATTCCTGCCTAAGGTAAGGCTTCTAGGATGAGGAGAGGTATTTGTAGAGACAAAAGGATCAGATCTTGGCCGAACCAAAGGCTTGATAGGTTTGGGTAAGGTGGTAGAGGTGGGGGCCTTTTATAAGAGGAGAGGAGGGGCACTCTTGGTAAAGTATAAAATGATACTTTATTTTCAAATGGTTTTCGGATTTTAATGGTCCCAAATTGATGTTTTTCTAGGATAAGGTGATAAGGGTTCTAAATCCACCCATACAATAGGTTTTTGACATGTGTAGGTCCTAGAGTTTGCATTATCTTTCCATTTTATTTAAATCGTTAAATAATGAGGTCATCGTTGCATCATCATGATGTCATAAAGCATTTAATTTATTTAAGGACTAAAAATTATAAAAAAAATACTATGATGTAGGAAATCTTTTTATCTTTCCAATGACTATTTATAGTCAAAATTATGACTTGTATAACCACATGTAAGAATTGTCTTAGTAAAACAAATCATGTTTGTGACATTTTTATTTTAACTTTAAATAAAAGGCATAAATGTCATTATCAAACCCAAGTGGCTCCATGGGGTACCAAAAATCAACCCATGGGTTGTCTTGGTCGGCCATAACTCATCAAATAGGGTTAGGACAAGTGTCAATATATTTTCATTTTATTATAATATCATTTTTACCTTAAATCACACTAATTACCTTTAATCGCGATTAATAGAACTTAAAAGTTACTTTTCATCAAAAATTATTTTCATCCCATTGAACCACATTTTAATTAATAATGAAAATCATTTAAATTGGATTTTTGAAATTCAAATAACATAAGTGGTAAAGTCTCATTTAAACGAAAAATCAAATTTTGTAACGACCACTTTGTGGTTTCACTATTCATCAAAAATTGAAGTTTTTCAGAAAAATACCAAAAATTCACCCTAAGATATATTTGATATTCCGAATTCAAAAATGATTTATATTTTAAAAAATTCATAACATATAAGTTTCATTAATTAATTTTATAATTAAATCCCGTTGTTAAAACAAATAGCGTGTTTCTAAGAAACAATATCTTTCAAAAGATTGACACTCGTTTATGTCCAATCTTAAAGTGATATTAATTACAATGACCACCATTGGATTAAATGGTAAAAATATATTATATTTACACTTTAAAACCAATTAAAAAGATAATATAATCATATAAATAAATTACATAAAAAAGAGGTTTTGAATTAAAATACAACATTTTTCACTATTCATTAAAAATGAACTTTATCAGAAAAAATACCAAAAATCTATACAATGTAAATTTTGATGTCCCGATTCCAAATAAGAGTTTTATTTGGTGCAATAAAATGTATTAGAGTGACCAAAACTATATTTAAAGAGGGTTCGCCATCAAAAGGCGATAGTTCGGCCTTTTAGTGAAAATTAGAGTATATATGCCAAAAATTGAATTCTTTTCTTATTTTAAGCCTTTATTTTTTATTGGATAAATATAAAAACATATATAATCATTTTGTAGTTAGTTCTGTTCATTTCCTCCATTACAATGGCTAGTAATTAACTACCATTTAGAATAATATTATTTTATTATTAGAGTGTAACGTAAGATTCCAAGAAACTCGTTGTTGCTTGTTGGGTACGCCATCGAGCATAGCGTCCCCTTTAAAGTTATATTAATATTTTATTCACAAATATGGATAAATGTGAAAATGTCATACTCTTTATTTACCTGGGGTGTTACATCCTTCCCCCCTTTTGGGAATTGCGTCCTCACAATTTTAAAATTGGGCTTGGATACTTCATTGAAAGCCCCCCATTGGAAAAGGAGTAAATTAAACTATCACTTTAAAAGAAAGAAAGGAAAGTAAAAATGTCACCCGAGTTAACCCATAATAGGATTCCAAGTATGAAAATATGGACATGGAGGAAAAAACAAAGGGTCATGTTATGATGGAGAGTGATAGTAAACATGTCTAGGAGAAAGTTAACCATAAGAAAATCACAAACTTGTGATGGGTTAAACGGTATTCGATTCCCCAGTAGGAAAAGTTAACAGACAACATTTTTGTTTTAAGTTACTTTTCATGGAGTAATTTATTATTGAGCTTAACTAAATCATAATTAAACATACTTACTTGTCATGTAGACTTTCAACTTTTACTAGATTCCTTAATCAAACTCATATTTTCTCCAAAAGATGGGTATTTAGGAAGACTTGTTCGCGTTAAGAGTACGATAATCAATTTCTAGAGAATCACCTAATCCACAAAAGAGAACTATACACTTCCCATGTCTTTATACTCTAACCAAAACCAAAACCAAAAAGGTTAGTACAAGATCAGATAATCCAGAAAAAGATAACCCTTTATAAAAAAAATCTATTCTTAATCTCCAAAATTTGTCCAACAAAACCCAAAGTTCAACGAGGACCATTCGATAAACAATTTTTCCATAAAATTCCTCAAAGTAAACAAAACTAAGATTGAAACCCAAATATTTGAAGGATTTAGTCACATAGTCTTCCAAGTTATTTTGTAACATTTATCTCCAAAAAAACATCAGTTCCTCTTAAAATCTCGCATTGAAAAGTAATTAACCTAATCACATATCCTCCATGATAAGTTAATAAATTTCCATAGATATCAAAAAATCAACATACTCTTAATTCATAAAATCATTTAACTAAAAAGAATTAGTCAAACTAACTAGGGACTTCACGTAGTCCAGTGGTCGGCGATAAATACCCATGGCACTTTGGTTGTGGGTTCGATTCCCGCAGCCTTGTCCGATGCGACGGGTTGTCACACGGTCTGCGTGTTGTCCTTTTTTTCAAAACTACATAATTCATAAAACATTCCCCAATAACGAGATAAAATCTTCAAAAATAACCATAATGTAATTTAACCTCAATTTTATCTCATGACTTTCACTTTCCATCATTACATATAGTAACCCATAATTACCTCGAAAGTAAGGATCATATAAACCCAAATGGTTCTTTATAACTATGTCCACAAAAGAACAAATTACTATTCTTTGAATAAAATTTTCATATATCAAACATCATTGTTACACATACTATAAAAAGTCTTCTAATGTACCCCATCATCAAAAGACACTTAATACTCTTAAGAATTTCACCATAACTCTTGAAGCCCTTATATGTTGACTTCTTACTCATTCAACATTCTTCATGATCCATTAACCATTCCTTTCCAACTTATTCTGAAATAATTCTTTCCTTCAACCAAAATCATGAATCATATCCTAAGATTCCAAAATAGAAAACAAAATTTAAGAAATAATCCATACCTTTGATTGGTCATTGTCAGTTTCTTCATCCTCAATCGGAATGGAATTAGGTATTGGTAAACGAGTATTTGTATGATCTTGGTGATCCCATTCACGAAACTTCTTCATAGGACATGTGTTTTCATAATGACCATGCATACCACATTTAAAACATTCAATTGATCCCTCAGAAAGAACTTCTTTCCCTTTCCTCGAGTCAACTGGATGCTTCCTTTTTCCATGGCAGGTTCTTGCTTTATGACCCTCATTTCCATATCTATAGCATATTTCTGTCCCTTTAAAACATTTTCCTAGGTGTTTCTTTCCACATCTATGACACATTAGTTTTTGAACACACTTACCTTTATGATTATTACCTGTAGTTCCGTAGGGATTTGTTTCTCGCATATATGATTCCTTATAGAAATCACCAAGGTTTAGGTGGTCAATCATGACTCCAGATAGTTGGTTGAGGATAAACACAAGAGTTCTCATTGCAGCTCCCATATCATTGAGTTTCTCACTTAGAAAATTGTCACAGTTTCCTTCACATCCACCGTTACTTTGGTGCCTGCTAGATCCATCCATTTACTAAAACCAATAAGGTCAGTGTGAGTGTATCAACAAAACCATCATGTACTAAAGAGGAAGATAAACACTAAGATATACTTACTCATTAACTTTATCTAAAACTAGGAGTGTTTATGAAATCCTAACCATTATGGTCATGTCACTTATGCTTAAAGGATGCCCTAACCTCTAAAGTTATCTAAACCGACCTCTGATACCAACTATAAGGCCCTGACCTTAAGCCTTACTTAATATTGAATTAAATGAATAATTCACATTGAGGATATTTTCAGGTTTAGAGTTTTAGAGAATTAGGACATAACTATTACATCTCAAAAGATTAAAAAGTATAAACTTTTACTAAGTTTCCATAAAATAAAAACACTTAAAAAGAAACATGTCCAGTTCAATGTTTTAGGTTGCATAACTTTCCCTTGATCCCATCCTTGACCCTATTCCACATTAAGACCTGTGAAAAACATTTCAAAAACTTGGGATGAGCATAAAAAAGATCAGTAAGGGATACACAAATAATGAAAACTGTTAGTTTTTCAAAACAACAAGTAAACCATGTATACTTTATCAAAGTAATACTTTTCACCTTTTCGAAGTAGTAAAAACTCTTCACTGAATAAAAGTTCATTACTTACCCTTCTGTAACCAAAATATTACCATAAAACCCATATAAAGATCACATAACATATAAAGGTAACTTGGGACATAAATATACTTAAGTGGAATAACCATAAGGTCAACTTCCACACATATCACTTAATGGAATATCCATTCGGCCAACTTCCATACATACTTAATCGAATAGTCATACGGCCGACTTCCATACCCAATGCATTGGAGGTCATAACATAACCACCCATCCTGGTATTCACGGCACCACCCGTCATATGTTTTATCACGTAACCACCCGTAAAATGTCCAAGTACCATTATAAAACACATAAAACCAATATAAAGGAATGATAACATTTCCACATTTCAATCACAATATATCATTTAAATATATTGAAAAAATAGAATCCTTTATCAAAACCATTTTCAATACCAAAATACATAAAAGATTATATGGTATTTATTTTATTTTAAAAACCTTACGGCTTGTTGAGGAAGCCAAAGATCAAATAATACTCGCGGCGGCGGAAAAGGTCGTTGTCACCGCGTACGTTAAAAGAAACATTCCTTTTTGTCATTTAGTAAAACGCTTCATAGAAAAAGATTCCTTTTGTATAAAAGTAAATTCAAAGGGATTTATACACCATATAAAATAATGTTGTTTATAAAACGAAATATGCCTCAATGAAAGGAGATTGAGACGAAGTCCCTTACAAAGATGGTATCCTTGGTTTAAGGATAAATCAATTACATAATTATGTGTGACAAATGAATACACCAAATATAAGTGGATATTAAGTGTAAAACAATCAGAGGTTATTCACACATATTCATATAACGACATATTCAAGGAGTATAATTTTATCCCAAAGAATCAAATTTGGGTTAAGAAGTTCCCTTTCAAAAATTTGACAGCCTAATGGCGTCACTACAAAATTCAGAAAATGAGTTGATGAGAGATAAAAAGGGTATCTCATCACATGGAAATAAAATTTAAATCAATAAGGATATAGAATAACATATCCCAACATAATAGTATGTGAATTAAAAGACATAACAAAAGAAGTCTTTTAAAAAGAGGAGGGTGAAAGGTTCCCTTACCGACATGGGTATCTTTCGAAACATACACCCCGTGAAAGAAGGACAATACAACATTGATGTAAATACTCATAAATGAAATTATATTACACAATGAGTAAAATAATGGTAAGTACATACAAAACTCAAAGGAAATTGTGGCAAATGTAGCATAAATCTCACAGGAATAAAAGTGAGATGATTAATCCCTTACGAAAACTGGGCAGCCTAACGGCGCCACTTAAAACTTACAAAATGGATTGATGAGAGAGAATAGGGTCTCTCCTCATATTAACATAAAAATTATAGTAAGATTAATATAAAATAACATCCCAATAACAAGAAATATGAGCTTTAAAAGGAATGACATAAAAGAGTGTACTTAAAAAGAAAGAGAGGAGTAGGATCCCTTACCTCGGGTTCGACTTGACTCGATCGTTCTTTAACGTCCTGAATAATAAACTTGATTTAATTTATACTTTCTTAAGAACATTTTTCAAGTTAATTATTCCTTTTATATCAATTATTGACATGTTATAAACATTATTTAATCATTTAAGCTAATAATTTTTGTTTTGTCGATATTTGGTACTTAAGTCAAAAGTGAACTTCTTATATTTACAAGTTGTTCACGTAGTCAAATATCCATTATCTCAATAATAATATTAATGATTTGGATATAATATATATCATATATATTTATCATATACATGTATTTATAATATTACATAATCATTTAAGAGTAGGAAATGAAATGCACCGTTCATGGAGACGGTAAGCTGTACGTACGCATGATCGCTACTTTCATTTCTATGTCATATTAATGGAATTAAAACTAAATGAGAGATGTGTATATTTTTAATTCAGGAATTATATTCATACTTTATATGTATCATACATCATATATATCCATTATATGTACTTATAATAGTACATTTCATTTGAGGATAAGAAATGAAATGTACCGTTCATGGAGACGGTAAGCCATACGTACGCATGAACGCTACTTTCATTTCTATATCATACTTTAATGGAAAGAAAACAATAATTATATAAAGTTATATTATAATTCCAGTATAACATAATATATAATAACTTTAAATCCATCCTTTATACATCCCACATATGGCATTAACGAATCAAATCACTTTGAGGGGGCGGTAGTCCGCACTTCCTAAAATGAAGATATCACGTATACCCATAATGGAAGCCATAAAGGTATGCCACAAATTAAAAATAAATAAGCTTATTTAAAACATAAAAATATTATATATCATATATAAACATAGTGAAATCTTAATGGCCACCTTTGAAGGTGTTATACGAGTGTTGAACAATCATCGTTTCGTGAGGCAGAAATTCGCCATCCACAGAAACACTATGTTCTTTAACAATTAGATGAAGGTTTGTGTAAGTGTAGCTAGAATAAATATTATAAAAACATCCTAGTATATTGAAGATACTTGATTTGTTACAAAAGAAAGGAATAAAAAATTTTAGGGGGTGGGAGAAGCAAAATAAAACAAAAGAGCACAAGTGAAGACGTTACCTTAAAATTGGGTAACTCCCTTTGGTTTGAACCAAAAGAGTTTCTTGAAGAGCTTACTGCCTAAGTTAATGCTTCTAGGATGAGGAGAGGTATGTGGAGAGACAAAATGATCAGATCTTGGCCGAACAAAAGGCTTGAGAGGTGTGGGTAAGGTGGTAGATGTGGGGGGCTTTTATAAGAGGAGAGGAGAGGCACTCTTGGTAAAGTATAAAATGTTACTTTATTTTCAAATGGTTTTCGGATTTTAATGGTCCCAAATTAATTTTGTTCTAGTATAAGGTGATAAGGGTTCGAAATCCACCCATCCAATAGGTTTTTTACATATGTAGGTCCCAGATGTTTCATTATATTTCCATTTTATTTAAATTGTTAAATAATGAGGTAATCGCTGCATCAACATGATGTCATAAAGAATTTAATTTATTTAAGGTATAAAAATTATAAAAAACTACTATGATGTAGGAACTATTTTTAGCTTTCCAATGACTATTTATAGTCAAAATTCTGACTTGTATAACCACATGTAAAAATTTTTTTAGTAAAACAAATCATGTTTGGGACATTTTTATTTTAACTTTAAATAAAAGGCATAAATGTCATTATCAAACCCAAGCGGCTCCATGGGGTACCAAAAATAGACCCATGGGTTGTCTTGGTCGGCCATAACTCATCCAATAAGGTTAGGACAAGTGTCAATATATTTTCATTTTATTATAATATCATTTTTACCTTAAATCACACTAATTACCTTTAATCGCGATTAATAAAACTTAAAAGTTACTTTTCATCAAAAAACATTTTCATCCCATTGAACCACATTTTACTTAATAATGAAAATAATTTAAAATGGATTTTTTAAATTCGAATCACAGAAGTGGTAAAGTCCCATTTAAACGAAAAATCAAATTTTATAACGACCACTTTGTGGTTTCACTATTCATCAAAAATTGCAGTTTTTCAGAAAAATACCAAAAATTCACCCTAAGCTATATTTGATATTCCAAATTCAAAAATGATTTATATTTTAAAAAATTCATAACATATAAGTTGAATTAATTAATTTTATAATTAAATCCCGCTGTTAAAACAAATAGCGTGTTTTTAAGAAACAATATCTTTCAAAAGATTGACACTCGTTTATGTCCAATCTTAAAGTGATATTAATTACAATGACCACCATTGGGTTAAATGGTAAAAATATATTATATTTACACTTTAAAACCAATTAAAAAGATAATCTAATCATATAAATAAATTAGATTAAAAATATGTTTTGAATTAAAATACAACATTTTTCACTATTCATTAAAAAATGAACTTTATCAGAAAAAATACCAAAAATATACACAAAGTAAACTTTGATGTCCCGATTCAAAAGAAGAGTTTTATTTGGTCCAATATAATGTATTAGAGTGACCAAAAATATATTTACAGAGGGTTCTCCATCAAAAGGCGATAGTTCGGCCTTTTAGTGAAAATTAGAGTATATATGCCAAAAATTGAATTCTTTTCTTATTTTAAGCCTTTATTTTTTATTGGATAAATATAAAAACATATATAATCATTTTGTAGTTAGTTCTGTTCATTCACGCCATTACAACGTCTAGGAATTAACTACCATTTAAAATAATATTATTTTATTATTAGAGTGCAACGTAAGATTCCCAAGAAACTCGTTGTTGCGTGTTGGGCACACCATCGAGCATAGCGTCCCCTTTAAAGTTATATTAATATTTTATTCACAAATATGGATAAATGTGAAAATATCATACTCTTTATTTACCTGGGGTGTTACATAGGGGATGATCAGTTTTGGTTTTTTCTGATAGTAGGGTATGTGGTGCCTCTCTCTAGAGCCCTTAATGTGTATTCTACCATCTTCCACCAAAGGCATGGTAGATTGTTTAGATTTGGTTCACCACCAACAGTATGGGGTAACGTTTTCCTTTTTAATTATTTTTTATCAATTTATAATTGGGGATTTAATAATTTTTTGCAGTGCTGGAAATTTTCCTTGGGTGTGCTGGTCCTTGCCGCAGTGTTTTTAAGTTCCTTGAATTTTTTTATGACATTTTGATCTCTCATTTATGAAAGGACCTAGGCTCGTGTTAAAGGGTAAGATATATATATATATATATATATATATATATATATATATATATATTCCCTATTTGTACATATTCCCTCATAGTGGTGGGAATATGTACAATTCATCTAGGTGTTTTGTGTGTGTGTGTGTATTTGCATGTGTGTAGTTGTAAGGGCCAGTTTCATGTTTCTGCCGTCAAATTCATCAAGTGCCGAGTGTTCAGCTTGTCTCGGTCTACTTTCCGATGTAGGACCCCTTTATTTTCCCTTTAATTTAAAGAATGCATTAATTAATTACTTATCATGCCTTTATTATATTTTAATTAATGTAGTATAGTTTTTATATTAAATGCATTTATAAGTGAATTGACTATGATTCTTGAATGAAATGATTAATGGGATAAATTAATTGTTTAAAGAGCAATGTCGTGATTTAATAATAAACCCCCTCCAACAGAGGTGTATTGTATTCAAGATAAAAAGTAATGATTATACTTATATTATTTCTTGGATTATTTCATTGATATTTCTTTATGATTTATTTCATTTTTAGTTATAATGAATTCCTAGTACATGGCCTCTTTGATATCGTCAATCAGAATTACCCAAGTAGGAAATTTCTCTCAGTGGCCTCCCTTTTTATCTTAAAAATGGTATTTCCATGTTTTAAATGAAATTTAATGCTCCTAGTTTTGAACATGAGAGGTAATTACACTTGTTGTGAATTATGTTAATTATTATTCCTCCTTTATAAGTTTAATTAAATCACATTTATTAAATAGTGTGTCTTGTTCATTGTGACGTGCATTCTATAATTGAAGTTTATTAAATGGTTTAAATGAAATTGATTACTTGAAATGGAACTGAACATGGCTATTGAAATTAATAAGAGGTGTTTCTTTATGCATTATATTATAAATGTAAATGATGGTTTTAATGGGTTATATAAATTAAAATCATGATAGGTACTACCTCTTGGATTGAATTGTGAATGTGATAAAACCCTTATATGGGTTTAATAAATGTATTTCATGATATTTTTATGCCTCATGCCTCATATATTATAAATGATAATGACTTACATAGGATTTGGGGCCAAGGGACCATGGGAACCCGTGGGAAGGAAGACTATATAAGCTTCCATATTAGGTTCCAAAAGACCATGAGAAACTTTGGGTAGGAATACCATGGGAGTTTCATTGTTGATTATCAAGAGACCATGATATCTCTTAGAGTTTGGATAGGGGATAGCCCTTAGGTGCTTTACCTGGTGGTGGATGAAAGTGGGTTATGTCCCAATCCTACCAGAACGTGTATCCCAACAGACACTGAGAGCTCTTGGAGTTGTGTCAGGGGCTAGACCATAAGATATTTCCCTAGTATTAGATGTTTGAGAGTTATGTATTGATCTATCCCAATATATATTTATACTATATATATGATATTATATATATATGGTGACATGATTGGACTCTTATTCCATCTTTCAGCTGACGATGATATTTCCATCAGGTGTCCCTTAAGAACCTGGAAGGGTTATTGTATATTTATTTAGTTCTACTATTATTCTTTTATACTTTCACACTATTTAAATTCATATAGAACTGTCTATACTGGGATACACATCATGGGTGCTGGCCTAATAAGATTTATATCTCACACCATGATCGGGCTACCATTTCACTAGGGTACTTGAGCAGAAATTCTTGTTTGTATAGTTGTGGACCTTTATTGATTTATGATGTTGTTTTACTTGTACCTAAGGACTTAGGATCACAGGACCGAGCTGGAGCTTGAGATTCTCATAGATACCACCCTTGGAGATTTTATTTCATTTATTTATTTTTGCATTGTATTGTAAAGCATAAAATATGTTTATTGTTTTAACTTATGTATCATCATCCATTATGCATGATTTTTATAAACTAACGTTGTCCATTTTTATTTAGTTATATAAAATTTTTCTTATGCTATTTTTTATTTATTTATTTAATCCCTCCACTATTTTCTAACATTTTATATCTGATAATACCGTTGTGTATCTAGGATAAGAGGTCATAGTCTCCCCACTATCACCTTCTGATACCCCCACTGCTATTCGGTAGCCTCTGGCATATGGGGAGATGTGATTAAGTCCATGTGACCCACCGATTCGGCTACCGGTTTTATGGTAAGTTGGTTCAATATAGTAGAATATTGGTTTTTTCAAATCCATCCATAGAGATATCCATAATCATCCATATGAATACTCAAGTGAAAGTTATTTTCGTAAGAAATGTTGACCATAGAATGTTATTAATCCTATCCACAGTTAAAATCCATAAAACATGCTCATAAAATATCTTCTAGGGTTTGCATTTTCCTCTCATACTAACCATATACATAAGGATGATATGGAGTAATGAATCTCAACTCTGTATCTAGATGCTACTGAAAACTTCTCCAAAATTTTAAGGTAAACATCATATCCCAATTAGATATAATTAGGAATGGTATTCCGTACAATCTAACCACTTACTTAATATATAACCTTACAATATTGTCAAGATATAAATCTTATCTAATGGTAATTAATTGTGCTGAATTCATAAGGATATTAACTACAACCCAAATAGCATTACATATTTTAGAGGTTTTGGGGTTCTTGCAATTAAATCCATGGTAATATTTTCCTATTTCCATTCTATTATAAGTAATGGTTTTGAAATCCCCTTAGACTTCTATCTATCATACATAAATTGCTGATATACTAGGAATCAATATACAAACACTATAATATATCTCTTTATGTTTACCCATCAAAAATACCCTTTCATATATCTATACATATTTATAATTATAGGATGAATAGAGAATGATAAACTATGAGCTTCACCCAATAACTCCTTTATCAAGTCTGGTATTGAGAAGATACATACTCAATTCCTAACCTTACCATTTCATCACAATCATAGTTGAACTTAAGAACATTTATCACATTCCTCTATAGTTTCACAAACTCGTTATATACCTCTTTAATTATCAAATAAATGTATGGTTTAATATTTATCTCATAAAGATATGAATTTTCCCCTTTATTCATGATTTAAAGATCGATATTCTTCAATTCCAAAAATATTGGTTCTCTTTCATTCCTCATCCTGGAATAATAAGATTGGTGTTTATAACTTAAATCATCAGCCACCTTGTTCTCCTTCCCAGGTTGGTAATGTATTGAGGAGTGTTAATCTTTAATCAACCCCAACCAACTCCTTTTGAACATATTCAACTATTTATTAATGAATAATACTTCAAGATTGTATGATAATTATATATATCACACAGTTCGCCACTCCATTTTTTTAGTGAAAACTTTACTATCTTCAACTAAAAATCATAAATCATGTTATTTTGATCATGAATTTTTAATTTACATGAGGCATAATCCATCACCATATCATTCTTAATAAGAAAACATCTCATTACCTTAATTCATGCATCACTAATGATCTGAACCCCTTCTCCATTATAGGGTATTGTAATCACATGAGTGCTTACTAACCTTTTTTTTTAATCATTGAAATTTTTCTCACCTTCATATATCCAAAGTAACATATATCTCTTCTAATTCAACATGGTCATTAGATTAGATAACTAAGATCAATCACTCATAAATCATTGGAGGTTTCCTGCCAACCCAAAAAACTATAGATCTTAGTCACAATGGTTGGTCTAGGACATTGTTCTATAAATTATATATTTGAAGGATCAAATGATATAACCTCACTTGAGATTATATGACCTAATAAGGAAACTTTATATATCCAAGATTCACACTTGGTAAATCTAGAACAAAAATCTCCTTTCTCAAGGTCCTCAACAAAATTCTAAAATGATTTAAATAATATTCCTTGATCTTTGAATATATATTAATGTCATCTTTAAAGACTAACACATACTGATCAACGTAATCTCTAAACATTCTATTCTTTATATCAATAAAGATAAAAATATAATTGGTTAGTATAAATTTAATCACTCTAAATTCATAATGATCATACCTCATATGGAAGGATATCTTGGATATATTCTCTTTCTTGACCCTCAATTGATGATAACATGGATGAATGTTAATCTTGGAAAAGTATTTACCTCCATACAGTTTGTCAAAAAATACATCAATATGGGGTGCAGGGTACATGTTCTTGATATTGATCTTGATAACATATTAATAATCAATAAAAAACGCATAGAATCATATTTATTCTTCAAAAAAGAATTGGTTCACCCCATGGTGATTCACTAGGATATATGTATCTCTTTTCAATATTTTCCTAGATTTACTTATTAAATTATTAAAACTTAATAAGGGCTATTCTATATGAATTATTTGAAATATGTGTATCATCAGGTTTTGGTTCTATTTAAAACTCAACTTCATGATTTAAGAGAATACTAGGAAATCCGTTAGGAAATACGTTAGTAAAATCCAGAATAATAGGTTTATCTTCGATGTTCTATTTTTCTATAATTATTAAACAAAAATATCCCTCATGAATAGGTATTAAGTCATATATAATATAAGTAACTTCCATTACAATTTGATATTCATACTCATACCAACAAAATATCATAGGTTGATTCACAATATCAAATTTTACTTCCCTTCCTTGGAAATTGATATGGGATCTTTATAGATAGAGTCAATACATGCCCAAAATCACATCAAATTCAACAAGAGGTAGAATCCCAATATTTGTAGGAAGTTCATTCCCATAAAATTCTATCTGAGAGGAGCTATAAAGCTGAGATACCATCATCGTACCATTAATATGTTTTACTAATAACTCAATATTTAGTCATTGAGGAACTAATGTGCTACCCTTATAAAATTATTTAGATATAAAAGATTCAATAGGTCTCAAATCAAATAAAAATTTGTAGTTCTAGAGATTATTATAAGTATACCATTTACCACATCATTCTCATGAACCACTTTAATAGTTGTGATCATATGATATTTCCCTTTGTCTCGGGGCTTAAGAGGTTACTGACATCGATTTCTATAATTAATCCTTGGATTCATTCATTGATTGACATAATTTTCATACTCCTTATAATTATATCACTTGTGTGTGGGTGGTATATTTGGATGATATTTTTCACTATTTCCATTCATTAAAGTTCCTCTTCATATCACTCAATATTATTTTTCTTGATGGCCTTCTTTTACATAGTTAAATTATTTATCAAACCCCATAAGGAAATTTCCTTCAAGCTTCCTTCTGCGCTTATAACATAAAATTAAAATTAATTTTCTTTCTTCTGTGGGTTTTATTGTTATAATTTCTTTAAAATTCCATCATTCTCTTTTTTTCCGCAAAACCACAAGAACATTGAGAGTCTCAAATTTCCATTCCCATATTGAGAGAACATAGAATGATTTCTTCATAGTTATAAAAATTTATTATAGGAAATTCCTTTTGGAAATTTGATCTCAAGATAGAAAATAAATGGTCAACTTTTCTTTAAGTAATGATAATAAAACCATAATCTTACCTCAAAAGTCTGGTGAATTTTTTCTTATAGGTACTAATAGATTTGTAATCCTTCAACTTTAGTCCAAGAAATTCCATTAAAATATTACTAAAAATAGATTATATAAATAATTATTGAAATATACCTCCTAAAATTCTTCCCCTGTCATGGGTAAAATTTCCACCTCTTACCTCTTATTCTTGATAATATTCCAACATTGATATTATTTTCCTTCGAAACAATATACTACGAGGAAAACTTGTTCATGTACTAAACACTGGAGAATGTAAAATATCTTTTCAATGGTATTGATCCATTATAGGGCAATTAGAGGATCAGAGGAACCACTGAATGAAGTTGTATATTTATGCATAAAAGACTTAATAGTGAGTTATTCTTTCCTTTTGATATTTTAAATATAAATATGATTCAGGTTATCATTTATAGTTTAAGAGAGTTAAGTGAGAATAACTATAATACTTTTCATCCTAAATCCTATTTCATTTGACTTCTCATTGCATTACCTATCACATTTATCTTTAACATGATTCCTCTTTTATCCATCCATTGACTAAGAACAAAAATCCTAGTATGAGAAACAATAATAATTTTAAGTAATCATGTAATAATGAAAAATAATTCATAGGATGTATAAACTATGTCACCATATTTTATAGCTATGACACCTTATGTTGAACCTAGGTCCTTCATTGTAATCATATATTAAAATCCATCATAATGTTTTATAAATTATATGGGAAATGACCCAAGAATATCCCCTGACAGTGTCTAGACATGTGTTCAGTCTTATGCCCACTCATCGTGAACTAGTGACTCTAATGTTTATATCTAAACTTCCCCTTTCAGATTTATTACCCCTAGTTGCATCTATTTAATAGCTAAATCTAATTTCTTCTATCAATAAAATGATTTATTTTATAAGAAAACCACACAATATATTCTTTAATAAATCATCAGGATGTTATATTATACTTAGACTTGTCCCCAAGGTTTTCAACTAATTTCTCTAATCCTAATCTCCATAGATTAATGAAACCCTACTCTGATATTAAATGGTGAATTCTAAGAACCTCATTAATATATATCACATTATATATATAAATAATCAATGCATACCATAACAAGATATACCCCATAACCATAAAGGTCTAGAGTCTTTAAAGACTAGATAAATATATCATTCTATTTCATGAAAGATAAGTAATTCTCCAAAAAATATATTTTCACATAGTACACTTATTAGACATACCCAACTTAAAAAATTTCTTCATAGCCTGGGAAAACTAAATATAATAGTGTGAACTCAAATAATCAGTAAGGGTAAACACCATATATATCAATCAATGATTATATGTGTGCATAAGATAGGCATAAGGGTATGAGAACATGATCATAAATAAAACTAATCATACCTAATCATTCAAAGTTAATAAATCATGGAATAAGTCTTTATCATAATAAAATATATAATTCATAAGTGTGTGGAATCATAAATAATCAATCATGGTCCATAAGAACATATAATAAGTGTAAGACATAAGTTTCTGGCATACATGTAATCATAAAAAATCATTTCTTTAATCCATACTCACTTCCAATGCTATTAAAATAGATTAGGTTCACTCCTTATTACATTATTTATTTATTTAAGGGTCACTACCAAGACTATCATTGTGTATAGTGTCCCTTATTGAACTAGGTTCACTCATTATTCGAGTATTTATTATCTTATGAGATATTTTTCTTTTCCCAATTCATTTGAGGGATATATAATTATGGGAACACTCATTACATAATTAAAATAAAAAATATTTGATTCATAAGATCATAATAAATTTATCATATCATTATATCAAAACCTATGTAAATGAATCAGGTTTCATAAATATTTATTCCTTACATCATAGAAAATAAATTTGTTTAATATTATTTTCATCATAAGTTAATTAGAATATGGGAAAGAAATGGGATTCATAGAATCATCCTTAAAAAATCATTATCATAATCAGTCCAGAGAAATAAAGTGGATTGTATCATAAGATAATATCCCCAATTAAGCACAAAATTTTTTAAAGGATGTAAAGATAGATGAAAAATTCCTTTAAAAGATCATTTGAAACTTTCCTCAAAAACATGAGAAAATATCATTTTATTTTTATAACATTTTAAGTAAAAATTCCTAAAATAATGAAAAAATTATTTTCTTGGAAAATAACTAATGAAACATGTAAATAAATATTAAAAAACAACAGTCATGAAGGTAAGAAAATCCATTCATTTCATATACATTAAAAAAACAACCATTGATACTTTTATAAATGGTCAAAAATTAATTATTTTAAAAACTTTTTGAAATATTCTGTTTTAATAATTTTTAAATAAATTATTGTAAAAATTATCTTCTCAGATCATTTCAATTATAGGTAATGAATTCCATAAAATAATTTCGAAAAGTATGGACATGGATGTAAAAGTTCATCAACAAAATAAGAAATAAGGTTAAATATTCTTTGAAAATATTTTTTGGTAATTTTATGTATCAAAGAGATTAAAATGGTAATAATAAATAAAAACTACTTCAATAAATAGAGAAAAAAATATATGGGGTTTGAACTATATGATACATATAATTTCTCTCAGTAGAAATTCAATCATAAATAATCCCAATTAAAATGAGATTGAAACATAAATCTCATTCCTCAAGTTCTACCTTGATTCATACATGTTCAAATATCCTATATAATAAATATATATTTATTATACTTTTATTATAGAACCATATTAATATATAACTTTATATATATCATTATATTAAAATTTATAATTATCCTTTTGTTAAAAATTCTTCCTTCAAATGGACATTCATGTGAAATCTGATCCATTTTCCATACATATTTCGGTTCAATAGTTCTAGTACTTGAACACTATTCATATATTCATAATATCGATAGTATTAATTTTGAAATAAATATAATATTTATTCATTATATACACTTAAATAATTTTTCATATAAAGTGGTGTATAAAATGAATCACATCACTGCATAGAGGTCGTAGTCCACACGTGTGCATGAGCGTTGTTATCATTTTCCAACGAATATAAAGGTAAGAATGTAAATGATATATTATAATTAAAAAATAATTATTATTTCATCAATATCATATAAAAAAATTAAATCTATCATAATAACTAACCATTAATTATGATGATGGAAAATGAATCATATCACTATGTGAATGTGGGAGTCCACGTACACGTACGAATGAGTGATAATTTCATTTCTCATTTGATGAAAAAGAGGTTTTAAATGGTCAAAAAATCATAATAATAAAAATTAAATTTATTTAAAATAATTATTTAATTATTTAATAACTTAAACTCTTGATTTAGTGTAGGTACATGATAAAGTAAAATTTAAAGTACTCAATTATGAGTTATACCACTTTGTTGAGAAACCTCCTTTGGCTTACACCTAAAGCCTTGAAAAGATTATATTTTGATATAAAAAACCTCTATGACATGGTTTTGAATTAGGTTAGGTCTTGGATGATCTATAAGTCACATGAAGTGTAATTTAGAGAGGATAGGTGGTATCCATTTATAAGGGAAGAAGAGGAGAGACTTAGAATGTTTCAAAATATTAAAATATAATAATGACTTACTTAAGTCAAGTGACTCCAAAATTCAGAATATTTTATGATATGAAAGAATATTTAAATTAAATGAACCAATAAATTTAAAAGCAGTGTTTTGTGATATTTTAAACCTTATCTATTAGGTTAACTCTCTGGTAAACATGTTTTAAGCTTAACTATGGTAACATGTTTTTAATATTTTTACTATTTATTTTGGGGAAAAATTAAGTTTACCTTATTAAATTATATTAATTATGATAATTAAAAATATATAATCAATTTCAAAAGATTAAATTTCTATAATTAGTAAAAAATTATTTTAAAATAAGCATACAAGACACAATTATAAATATTTTTCGAAAAATGAATTCATAACCATAAAACTGAATTTAAGTTCATTTCATGCCATATAAAAACTATTAGATGAAATTTAAGAAATTTCATTGAATACATTATATAAAAAATTTATAAAAATAATTCATCAATAGAGATTAATTTAATTTATAAAGGTAAAAATATATTGTGCATATAAAAATTATGTTTTAGAAAAATAATAATTTTTACCTTACTGTGTTACTATTTTCATTTCTAACCAGTTGATAACCAGTTAATTAATTTATACATGTTTAAATATTAATTTTTTATAATTTATTTATTATTATTCATATTATCCAATCCAACATCTAGGAAATAAGTATCACATTAAATAATATTTTTCAAATAGTATATCGCAGTTCAATTAAACACATTGTTACATGAAAAGCAAGATATCAAAGAAATAGAATTTAAAAAAGAGAAATATAACATAAAATATTAGGGAGTTACAAGATTAGTCATAAGGGTGACCACATTCGATTAGAGAGGATGATTTTTTTAGGATTTTTGGGCATCTTTTTCAACTTTAATACTCCCCTCTCTTCCTCATCAGGAGATATGAGGGTATATTATTCTTGTCTCATAAGTAAGATGATAGTTCTATGAATTTAGAGAAATATAAGAAGGATTTTGTATCTTCTTCACATCGTTATATGAGGGAATATTATAATCATAATATAAGGTATAATATCGTCATGTAATAAGTCATTCTATGCTCTCCACACATAGAATCATGTGCTCATCATACAAGGAGTACCATGCACATCTTACAAAGAATATCATGCTCATTGCATGGGGAAAATATGGGTTTCTGATGTATTAGGTAGGCGGTTTATTCAATTCTCATCACATATGGTATCATTTTCTTATTATATAATTAAAGAAAATATTCTATAAATCTCTTCAAATATGGGTGGTTGGTCCCTTTATGTTAATCATATAATGGTGGTTGACCCTCACATACTTGTCACATGAGGGTGGTTGATCTTATTATTCTCTTCATAAAAGGGTGGTTGATCATCCTATGCTCATGAAATAAAAAATATCTTAGTTTTGACTATATTTGGGATAGTTTGGGAGGTTTGGTTCTCTCAAGGATGTGGTTATGGTATGGAGGATTACCGCCACTCAAAATTTTATATGGGATGGTAATTGTTTTATGATATTAGAATTGAACCTTGATGAGTAATCTTATATATCTTGTTGGGAAAAGAATCAAAAACATATATTTTGCATTGAAAATTTTGAGTTCATGTGAAAATACAAATCCATGTAGTTTAAGACCTTTTGATAAGGATGATTCCATCATGAAATGGGTGATGATGAGGAATAAATTGTTGGGGATTATACTGAGAGATTCTTATTTTGGTCCATCCTAAAAGATAAATCATATGATTATAGGTTAAGAGGATTATACTTAGTAAGAGATCCTTTTTGAGGCATGTCTCACTGATTTAATAATTTATAATACATTTAATGATGACATGGTTGGGGATTACACCTAAGAGAGAGCCCAAATACTTCTTAGAATAAGAAAGGCTATTTTTGGGGATTATGTGGATGCTTCCCGACATGTGATAATTATGGTTGTGAATATAGAGTTGTTCATGAGTGAATTTAAATTGGTTTTATGAGATTCAAATGTATTATAAATTACTATAGAATTTATTCGCATTTATAATTTACTAAATGAGTGTAAATAACATTGTCTCTCATAATATTGGGGTTGTGTAAGACTTTAACTTACGTGAGGCATTGGGAACTCATGTGAGAAGATATTCTTCATGGAAATATATTTTTTTCATATTAAATAAAGAACATTCCCATTCATTTAAAATATTACATGAGGTAATTCACATAAAATTATCACCTTAATGATTCTAAGTTTCTTTCTTAGATTCTGTGACGTATAGAAGTTGATGTTGTACCATCTGAGAGCTTAAGATTCCATGAAATAAAAAATCCAAAGTCAGACCCGAAAAATGGAAATATGAGGGGTTATTTATATAAACCTATCTCATGGATGTTGTATGGTCATTGAAAAAATAGTTGTGTATGTTGAAATGGTCCTCTAAGAGGAATTTCAGATGAAAGATCATAAATGAGTTGCATGCATGTGAAACTCTAAGATGGTGAGAATTTGAGCTTATGATCCAAAATCACCTCTTTCAACCACTTTTATTTCTAGATACATTTTGAACACATTATTTAAGAACTAATAAATTTTCCCTCGGGAATTGGGTCAAATGAGGGTGAGTAGGATTGAATTATAAGGGAAATGTAAATTTTTTTAAATGTTATCCCTGATTTCATACAAATATGGTAACTAAATGTTAACAATTTTCCTATATATACCTGTGGGGACATCATTTGGGACTATTGAGCACTCATATAAATTTATAAAATCCTCATTTTTTAAAAAAATATTCCCTTACATGATATTCCAATAAAAAAATTATTTTATTTTGCATGAATTTATCATTTACATGAATAGTATTTCGATAATAATATTTTTCATGAATAGAACCAAGTAAATTTGTGATCTTAAATTGCATAAAATAAAATTACTAGAATTGAAATTCAATTAATTTTCTAAAAACTCACCAAGATATTGATATGAATGGTTGGAATGAAGAGGATTTTTCTGTGTGGTAGAAGGAGAGTGTAGAAAAGTCATGAATTTGATTGAGCAATCTAATAGAATCATTACAATTAATGCTTGTGAATCCACTATTCAAGACTAATGGAAATACCCATTATCCTAGAGGATATCATTTTATTGATTTGACTTGCTTGATGATGTTATGATTTCACAGGTTGGCCTATATGCCCTAAGACACTAGTCTAGGAGCTCATCCTAGAAGAGATTAAACCCCAGGGATGAACTACTTTCTATTGAATCTCACTCATATGTTCAATAGTGAAGTACCAAATATTATGATAATACCTCCATAGAATGGAAACATCTACCAAGTGATCATAGAGGAAAGTCACTAGGGGTGGATATAGAGTGAGACCAGCTCTTAGGGGGAAACTTTAAAAAAATGGGTGTGGGCCTACAAGGTCTATTAAAAAAATTAAGATAATAGAGAATTTCTACATATTCTTAGGTAGAATGAGATGATATAGACATATCAATTTCACATCTACCATCATATGAACCTTACCCATCGCTAATGATAATATGGTCTCTCAAAACAAATATATTATATTTTTATCATGGAAAATTTGAAATCATCCTATGAGATCTCAAAAATATTGAATGGAACCCCATCCTTGGAGAGATTTATGATTAATTCTTGCCTCCAGTGCATTCTTGGAAAGATAAAGAGTAGAATCCACCACTAGAACATTTTTTTCTAACGTATTTATGGTTAATCAGTAGAGAGAACTGTGCATATAATCATACATACCCTTATCAATATAGTCCATGATCTTCTTTGAATATGTCTAAAGGCTGGATAATGGAGTGGTTAAACTAGTTCCCAAGTGTCTTCACACTAGGAAATATTTGGTCATACGAGATCATTTTGGACAATGGCTAGTACATAGAGTCGCGACTCCATGTGAGTCCATAGGTGACCCCTAAGCTAAAGATTTTATAATTCCTAGTGGACTTGCCTAGATTATGGGTATTGATGATCAGGAACATACACATAGAGGTGTGACCGGGAACCTTCGTTATAGTTGAACACCTGGAGAGCATACATTGGATCAACCTCCTTGTCCTGGTGTTGGAGAAGTTGTACATTGCGATGAAACAAATTAGTTGGAGGGACATGACCATTTACCTCTATAGCACATCATTTCCCCAAATACAAGGTTTGGGATAACACTGCTAAACAACATCACAATACACTCTCTAGTGATTGAAAATATGAGGTTGGCCACTATGGTATGATGAGTGGTTCCTATTTATTCCCTTCTGTATTCCAACTAGGATACATGTGTACAACATTCAATGTAGCACTGATAAGAGGGAGTACATATTTACCTTCAAGAGTAGTTCTTTTGTAGCATGTGTCAATAAAACTACCATCTACGATCCATACAACCCATTCTGGTTTGCACACATTTTAGGTTACCTTCAGTGGCTCACACTATGAGTATACACCAGGGTTCACAGTGAGGGCCACCAAATAATTATTTGAAAATCTAGTGGATGTTAGCCCAAGAGTGCACCAATATAAGAATCAAATTTTTGATGGCTAAGGACAGAAATATATTTCTCATATATTATGACCATAGCTAGATAGGATCATGTCCAAAAGGATGTTGAGGGTGCTAATTATTTGGTAAAACCAACTCTGACAAGCTCTGGTGTGGCTAGGGTCACAGCCCACATGTGACAGTGGTTTTATTTTATTTTATTTTATAATATTTAATAATAAATTTGTTGGTCGGAGTGGATACTCATGAGGGGGGGTGAATTGAGTTTTAATTCAAATTTATGTTAAAAATATTTCCCTTAAAATCCCCCTATTTAAAAACAAAGTTAAACTATAGTGAACCTATACAAAGTGTAAATGTTCAATCAGTTTCTCAAAGATTGATTAGGTCTCAGTTAACTTAATCAGAAGATTAAATTAACTTTTGAAACTAACTTACCGGTTTACAATAAGTATAAACACTTGCTAATTTAACTATCAAATTATCTTTAAAATAGTTTTGTATTTCAAAGTAATAGCAGCAGAATATGAAATCTATATATAGTATACTTAAAGACTTAAACGAAAAAGCACAGCAGAGGTAACCAAGAGGTTCAGTCTCAAGCTGAGACTTAGTCCTCTCAAACAATTTATATAAATTGATCCACACCCTGGATCGGGGTAAACTATAGTGAACACACTGTCCAGGTACAAATAACTCTACTACAGTTCAATGTGGGAAAACAAAAAATACCTCACAGCTGTCCAGGTCTTACTCGAACTCTACCACTATCCATAGTGGGAAACAAAGAGTTATAGAGTTTGAGTGAGGATTTAAGAATCCTCCAGTTTTAGCTCAGGAGACAGTGTGTGTGTGTAATATAAATAGGGTACACACACTGCTCGAAATGTAAAGAAAGAATCACTAAAGAAAATGTGAATGAGTTTAGAAAAGCTTTAGTGATCTGTAGTGTAGCTCTGGACTCTTTTGATTTGGTCAATAAAGCTTCTGATCCCTTCTCTGGTTTTTCTCTAAAAATCAGAGTTTTGTTTTCTTCCTTGTTCCAGGTACAGCTTATCATCTTGAGTGTATGAAGTGTTTGTTGTAGTTCTTCACTCAAGATGCAGCTTGTGGTTTCCTTCAAAAGAGTGGCTTCAAGTATATCCAGGATACTTGGAGTATGGATGAAGCCTTGCACAAATTCACCACATTTGAATGTTGTTGATCCCTCTTAGTTTATTGTTCTCTCTGTATGTAACCATTTCAATTTCTATCTCTGTGTTAATCTCTATTTTTCATCTAGGTATTTATCTTCCCTTTTATAGTATTCATCTTCGGCAAATGGGAATGATTACCTTTGCATGGGTACTAGATACGGGTCCCTGACATGGCAACAGAGATCATTAAATAACATTAACTGCATTAATAACATCAAATGTAACTGTTAGATTAGTAAATAAATAGTATTGAGAGAATAGAGTTTGACTGGTTGGTCAATCATTAGTATCCTTCTGTTGTTAGATGTGTACGGTGGATTTTGTGTAGCAGTCCTTCCATCGGTAGCTCTTTGAACTTACCTCAGTAGACCTTTGCGTTGGTAGCTCTATGTATCAATAACTCCTTCTATCGGTAGACTTACTCTATCGGTAGCTCTACAGACTTCTATCGGTAGCTCAATTATGTCGGTAACTGTCTGTATCAGTCGCTCTTGGTCTATCAGTAGCTCTAAGTATTGGTGTCTGTATCGGTCGCTCCTTGCATAGGTAGCTGTTTTCACATTGGTGACTGTATGTACTTGTATCGGTAGACTATTTTAGTCACTTCATATCAGTCGATAGTCTTTGTATCAGTAGGCCGGTCGGTAGCTCGTATCGGTAGACTAACTCTATCGGCAGACTTCTATCGGTAACTGTCTGTGAACTAGTTCTATCGATAGCTCGTATTCTGTCGGTAGCTCTGTACATATCGGTAGCCTTAGATTATCAGTGACTCTTTCTATTGGTAGACTAAGTACCCGTAGCTCTGTTATCAGTAGCTATAAGCAGATCAGTGACAAACACTTATCTGTTTTATGCAACGCATATCCGATTGGGTTAGAATTAATCTAAAATTTATATAAATATAGACAAACATGGATTAACATATTTTAGAGACTATTTTAATATTATTTTCATCTTGATAAACATAAATTGGGATTATCAAAGTATATGAAAGCTAATTGGGATTATCAAAATAGGTGAGGTCAACAATCTCCCCCTTTTTGATAATCACAACTTATGGTATTATTGATTTAAAAAAGTGAGTAATTGTATCATAGGATATATCATTAAATTCAATTTTCTCAAAGAAAACAGTATGTTATAGAACATAATTTATCTAAGGTATAATTAAATGTGATAGTATCAGAGATAAAATTAAATTCAAAGGTATCAGATAATTAAGAGTAATAGTATCAGAGGGGAAAAGCATGATAGCTCTTCCTTAGATAAAAATTTCTCCCCCTTTGATACTTTCTCCCCATTATTTATTCTCCCCCTGGGTAAATAACTCTTCCCCTTTATAGAATATTTGTAGAATATTTCTCCCCCTTTGTGATAATTAAAAAGTGGGAAACAACAAAGATAAGAGGAACAAAATGAGAAAATATAAGAAATCCACTTGTATTAAATGTTGTAAAAAGATACATAGACAGAAAACTGAATACAAAGGATTCCTATCAAACATCCTGACCACAGTTTCAATCCACATCCTCAATGTGAGATTTTCCCTTTGAATCATAATAGGATTCAGGTGGTGTAGATTCAGGTGAATGCTTAGGAATTCCATAGATGATCACAGGAGGCTGAGCCACTAACACTGTTCCGGGTTTGTACTGAGGAGTCCTTTGAGTGATCATAGGTGTGAGGCTTCAAATTTCTTGGGAAGGAGTCATCTAAATAGGAGAAGAAGTAGAGGTAGAGGCAGGTAAGGCTGGAGGTATAATCACTGGCCTAGCATCAACATGCAGGAAAGGCAGCAAAATATTTCTGAAATCTATAATTATGCCTCCCCCTCTCTCCATAGCAGATATGAAGTCATACTTGTTCTCCATTAATTTGTCCAATGCTGGATTCAATTCCCTTAGTTTTCTGAATTGATCTCTGAAGGCTTGATTGACCGAAGGTAACCTTAGATTTTCCAACAGAAGTTTGAAATGATTGTTGAGTTGATGATTTGTGAATATCTTAGAGAAATAGGAGTCCACTTTTTGTTTCACTTCTTTCTGAGAGGTAGAATCTTCTCTCATATAGTCTTGGACAATCTTCATTATTTCTCTAGCTGAATATCTAGTAGAAAGCACAACTTTTCTTAGTTCGGATGAGTCCACAGAGCCACTGGTTGAAACTGAACCATGCTCCTCCTTCATCATATCTCAAATCTGATTCAAATCCACTGAGGGCTTAGAAACAACAGAACCAACAGAGAAGGTTATTGTTTCCTTGATGTTTTTGGTCAACCCAATGATAAGATTTTGAACTTGTGAATCCTGGGTTTTAATATGATCTTTCATGGAGGTTTTAAAACTTTCAAACACTGAAACCATCTAACTTACAACACTCTTGACATAGGCTAAGTCCTTGTCTACTTGGGATTTTGAGCTCATGTAAGAGTCCAAAGAGAAAACTGATTTCTTTAGAGATTCAATATTTTCTTCCATTCTAGACACTTGAGTTTGGAAATCTTTAACTTCTTCAACTATTTATGTCATAAATTTTGACAAATTACAACTGAGAGAGTGTTCCAAATATCTTTCCAACATACTCATCTCTTAAACAAAAAAATGCTTCATCTCAGCAACTAAGGCACTAAAATATTCTTTCCACTCATCCTTTAAGGATTCAAGATCAGCCTTGGTGATCATATCAGCAGGAGCAACTACAAAAGATGATCTTTCAGATGCTAAACTGACCACAGAGTTAGTCATGATCGATTGAATTAAGTATACCAGTGAAGCTCCCATCTTCTTTGTCTCTTCCATAAAACTGTCCTTAATCTTTTTCTTCAAAGTATCCAGGTCATGCATTCTGACCACATCTTCAGGTAGCAACTCAGTTTCAACATCATAAATGATTTTTGGTCTATTGAGAGATGCTTCATTGTCAGAATCAGGATAGTCTAAACCACAGACCATAAAACCTGGGCATTCTGCCAAGTCCTCAATATCAACAGCCACTGTAACACTTCCAAACTTGGTTTAATGCTCCCCCTCAACTGGTGCATCCTCAAGTAAAACAACAGCATTCTAAGTAGGTCTTCCTTTTTTCAGGAGAATCTTCTACTATCAATTCTTTCTCTGCAATAGCTGGAGGGTCTTCCAAAATAGGCAAGGGTATGTTAACTTCATTTTTATCCTTAGAAGGCACTAAAGATTGTCCAATAACTGGACTAAGGCTCAAATCAACTGACAGAGATGCTTCACTTTCATGAGTATCTTATTCATTCTCTACAGCAGCCACTTCAACATCCTCTAAAGCAGCTTCTTCCTTATCTGATTTATGTTGATCTAGATTTTCAAGAGCTGGGCTAGTAGGTAAATCAGGGTCTCCTCCTTCATCAGTAGAGGACTCTTCCTCTTTTGAATCATCATTGTATTCTAGATCTTCTTCATCAGGTCCCAGACCTGGATCCCTCACATCCTTCGGTCGTAAAGGATGATCCACAGGATCAAACTTATCATACACCTTCTTGTCATTAGTGACCCATTATTCTCTCCATGGGTTCCAATTTATTTTCATGTATTTGAAAATTGTACTGGTGATACAGAAATTGTTCCTTACTACCACTGTCTCATCTGGAGACTCAGCTATTCCTTTCACTTTGATCATTACTGAGATCAACTTGGCAAAGAACAAGGCATTAGTTTTTGACGTGGGTCTAATCAAATCCTCCATTTTTTGTCATCATCAATCTTCATAGATTCACCTTGACTCCATGTCTCAAAAGATGCAGGAGATAGATATCTTGATATCTTAAATTTGCAAAGTCTCCTCTCCTTGGTATTAAGACATGTTGAACAAATTTGAACATCAATATTTTCTCTCCATCCATTTCAGCAGCCACTACTTGGCTTTGATTTCCATCACCAGTGAGCTCCTCCAAGGTAGTATCATAATCAAATATCTCACATGTAGGTGGTATAGCTCTCGAGATATATCCAGATACACCTTCATGAGGAACCTTTAAGCATTCATCCCACTCAGTCGATGAAAAGGACAACTCCTTTCTATTCAAAAACGAAGTTACTCGGTTCTCATCTTCAGATTTCTCAAAACTTACATAGTCATAAAACTGTTTCACTAGCTTCAGATAGTAGGGACCATTGTTGTTCAAAAAACAATCTACCCACTTTTGATCTTTCTGCACTTCAAGCATTAACGATTTACTTGCCAGCATCCATTCCACACAGATCTCCTTTTCGATCACAAAAACTCTATTCTTCAAATGAGGATTCACTAGTCGTCTTCCTAACCTAGTTCTTCCAACATTACCACTTTCTTCTGGCTCATAATTTTGCTTCTTTTCTTTCGGCTCATTGGAGTCATCTCTGATGGTAGGAAGTTTGGTTTTTTCCATCGCTGGTTCGAGGGATTTAGGGTTCTCAAAAGATTCAGGAGCTAAGGTTTGATGGTAAGGGTTTGAGGCTCGGTGGATTTAGAAGTACCTATGACTTTATTTTTATCATTTAGGAATAATAAAATAAATAAATAAAATAAGATAAAGTAAAAAACGATTCAGATTCTAGCGGCAGACAGAAGTTTAAAATAGCGCACTCATCGGTAGGGTCCATCAGTGATAATTCCTATCAGTGAGGATTTACATCGCTGAGGATTCACATCAGTGAGAATTTACATTGGTGAGAATTTACATCGGTGAGAATTTACAGCGGTGAGAATTTACATCGGTGAGGTTACATGAGTGAGGTTACATCGGTGAGAATTTGCATCAGTGAGAATTTACATCGGTGAGGTAGCTACCAATCAAGGTTAATCATTCCCAACTCATGTCTAATGTAACTTAACCTAACTGAACTCAAAGGTTTGGTGAAAATGTCAACTAATTGAGGTTTAGTACCTGTAAACTCAAGAATAATATCACCCTTTTGGTATTGATCTCTCAATAAATGGTGCCTTACATCAATGTGTTTGGTCCTAGAGTGTGACACAGGGTTCTTCGAGATGATTATTGCACTAGTCTTGTCACAATTGATAGAGACATGCTTAAAATCATATCTATAGTCCAAAAGAGTGTGTTTCATCTATAGAATTTGTGCACAACAACTACCAGCAGCTATATACTCTGCTTCGGCAGTGGACAATGCTACAGAATTCTGGTTCTTACTACACCAAGATAGTAAGGATTTTCCCAGTAAATGATGTGTTCCTGATGTGATTTTTCTATCTAAATTTCAACTAGAAAAGTAAGCATCTGAATAACTCATTAACTCAAAGGATTTCACTTTTGGGTAAAATAAACCTAAGTTTATAGTGTGTGTAAGATAGTTAAAAATTCTTTTAACAGCAAGAAAATTAGATTCTTTTGGATTAGCCTGAAATCTTGCACACATACATACACTAAACATAATATCTGGTCAACTAGAAGTAAGGTAAAGTAAGCTTCCAATCATACCTCTGTAATTGGTTTGATCCACTAGTTTCCCAGTTTCATCTGCATCCAATTTACAAACTATACTCATAGTAGTATCACATTCCTTAATACTATCCAAACCAAAACATTTTAAAAGATCATTTTTATATTTACTTTGATTCAAAATAATACCATTTTCATTTTGAAAAACTTGAAATCCATGAAAATATTTGAGTTCCCCCATTAAACTCATTTAAAATTCATTTTGCAAACTTTTTAAAAAATAAATACATAAAGAGTGTTTAGAAGATCCAAAAATAATATCATCAACATATATTTGAACTATTAAAACATCTTTAGAGATTCTTTTAATAAAGAGAGTTGGATCAGAAATCCCTTTAGTAAAACTCTTTGAAATAAGAAAATTACTAACTCTATCATACCAAGCTCTTGGAGCTTGTTTTAAACCATATAAAGCTTTAGAAAATTTTAAAACTCGATTTGAAAAATGAGGATTAGTAAATCAAGGTGGTTGTTCAACAAAAACATCATCAATTATAAAACCATTTAGAAAATCACTTTTAACATCCATTTGATATAACGTGAAATTTAGATAAGCAGCATAGGCACGTAAGATCCTAATGGATTCTAATCTAGCTACAGGTTCAAAGATTTCATCATAGTCTATACATTCCTCTTCACTATATCCCTGTGCAACTATCCTAGCTTTGTTTCTATCTATGTTTCCAGATTCATCAAATTTGTTTCTAAAAACCCATTTAGTGCCTATTGTCAAAGTGTCCTTGGGTCTGTCAACTAATTCCCAGACTTTGTTTCTTTCAAATTGATTTAACTCTTCTTGCATAGACATTACCCAAAATTCACCATTGATAGCATCATTGACTTTTTTAGGTTCTAGTTGTGAAAGAAAGGCATGATGTTCAACCTGGTTTCTTCGAGAAGCTCTAGTCTATGTCCCTCTATCAAGATTACCAACAACAACATCCAAAGGATGATTCTTTAGAATCCTAGTTGATCTAGTAAAGGTAGGACTAAAAATTTTAGGTTCATCTATAGGTTCAGGTTATATAGCAACAGATTCTGGAAAATGTCCAGAACTGGATATTTTTACAATAGGTTCTTTAGATTTATCATTGTGGTCCAGAACAGTCAAATCTTCTTCAAGATTTTCAAGAGAGGTTTTAGGCACATGTGGATTAGTTTCATCAAACATGATGTGAACAAATTCTTCCACACATTTGGTCCTTTTATTAAAGACTCTATAAGCTTTTCTAGTTTAAGAATAACCAAGAAAAATTCCTTCATCACTTTTAGAAGCAAAATTGTCAAGATTATCCTTTCTATTAAGAATAAAAACTTTGCAGCCAAAGACTCTGAAGTAACTAACTTTGGTTTTTCTATTATTCCATAGTTCATATGGGGTCTTATTAAGAATAGGTCTAATCAAGACTCTTTTAATAATGTAACAAGCTATATTCACAGCTTCAACCCAAAAATAAATAGGCAGGTCATATTCATTAAGCATGGTTATTACAATTTCTTGAAGGGTTCTATTTCTTCTTTCTATTACACCATTCTGTTGAGGTGTCTTAGGAGAAGAAAATTTATGACTATGTCCATTATGTGAGCAATAAGATTCAAAATTTTGATTTTCAAACTCACGGCCATGATCACTTCTCAGGGTTTTAATCTTAAGTCCACTAAGGTTTTCTACAGACCTGGAGTATTTGACAAAGTAAGAACAAGATTCACTTTTGTGAGTTAAGAAGTATACCCAAGTATATCTAGAAAAGTCATCTACTAGAACATAGACATAGTGCTTCCCATTTAAAATAGTAACTCTTGAAGGTCCAAACAAGTCCATGTGAACCAACTCAAGAGGTTGAGAAGTTGAAACTTCTTTATTTGATTTAAAAGAAACATTATGTTTCTTTCCCTTTTGATAGGGATTACAAACTTTGTCGTTTGGGAATTCAAGTTTAGGTAGGTCTCTAACCAAGTTATTCCTTGTCAGATTTCTAAGTGAAAATATGTTGTAGTGTCCTAATATTTTGTGCCAAATCCAAGACTCTTTATGAAAATCATTTAAGCAAGTAACATTTTTCGTAGCTAAAGAATTTAAATCAACAGCATAAACGTTTTCATTTCTCAAGGCAGAGAATACTAAAAAATTTTTAGAATTAAAAACATCAAAGGAATAATTTTCAAATTTCACATTAAATACATCATCACATAATTGAGAAATACTTAAACGATTGTATTTAAGTCCATCAACAAATAAAACTTTAGAAATTAAAACTGAATCAGTGTTACCAATCTGGCCTAGGCCGATGATTTTTCCATTAGAATTATCACCAAAGGTGACATGGACTTCATCAACCTTTATTAAGATTTTAAAGCATGAATAATCTCCAGACATGTGCCTTGAACATCCACGGTCCAAGTACCATACCTTCTTGTGAGAACTCTTCAAACAGGTCTCCTATAAAACAGATTTAGATGGAAAATGACTTTGGTACCCAGATCTTCTTGGGTCCATAAAGGTTAGAAATCAAAGCTTTAGGTACCCAAATTTGTCTTATGGGTTTCATATAATTTATAGAATCAATATATTTTTAAAGATAAACTTTATTTGATCTATAAACATATGAATAACCAGTTGAAGAATAGGAATTTCCAAAACTGGAATAATCAGAATTTTATCCAGACTTAGGAATAAATCGAGTTTTAGTGAACTGTCTCTGTCCAGGTTGGTATCCCAAACCAGTAGTGTACTTTGGTGTAACTTTCTTTCCTAACATTTGAGTAATTGTATCTTTTCCCTTTGTGAACTTTTCTAAGTCCTTTTTAAGTTTCTCATTAGACATTTTCAGTTTAGTATTTTCCTTTAACAGTTGAGCATCCTTTTCTTTTTCTATATCAAAGACAGATTTAACATTGGTAGTGAGAGCATGCTGTTTCTTTAGTGACTTATACTTGTCCTTAAGTTCATTACATGTTTCTTCCAGCATATTACAATATTCAAACAATTCACCCTTAGACATATTTTCATCATTGTCTGAATCACGGTTATTTTCATAATAATAATCATTCAGCATAGGGGAAACAGGTACCTCAGAGGTATTAGTCATGAAGCACATGTTGGCACGATTTTTTTTAGATTCAGAAACTTTAGATTCACTTGTTCTATCCTCTGAATCATTCCAAGTATATTTCATGGCTTTCTTGTACTTCTTTTCCTTATAATCATGTTTCTTTTTTAATTTTAATTTTGGAAATTCAGCCTTGATGTGTCCTTTCCTCTTGCATTCATAGTAGACTATATCATATTCCTTATCCGATTTCTTTCATTCCTTCTTCCAGTGACCCTTGTTGTCATACTTTCATTTGTAATTTGATTTTTGAAAGAATTTCTTTTTCCTATAAAACTTCTTGAATATCCTGGCTATTTGATCCATCTCAATATCACTATCTGAATCCAAATCTTCACTTGTTGAACTTTCAGTAGGTACATGTATTTTCTCCTTGTCTTTTCTCTTATAAGCAGTAGACTTGAAAGTCACAGATTTTCTCTTGGGTTCATCATCATCTTCATTATTTACCTTAAGTTCTTCCTCATACATCATAAGTTTACCTATTAATTCCTTAACAGGGAGTGTGCTGATGTCGCATGATTCTCTAATGGAAATAGATGTTCCCCTCCATCGATCTGGTAGACATCTCAAGATTCTCATGATTTTTTCCTTTTCTAGAATAGCCTTTCCAAGTGAGATCGTTGTATTGACAATATCATTGAACCTGAGATACATGTCAGAAATCGGTTCATCAGTCTTCATTTTAAAATTATCATATTTAATAGTATAATTATTTAATCTCATTTCTTTAACATTGGTTGTTCCTTCATGAGAAACACCCAAAGTATCTCATATTTCATAATCAGTTTTGCAAGCAGATATTCTATTAAACTCTTCATATCCTTGAGAATAATACAAGGCATTCATAGCTTTACAATTATTATTGTAAGTAGTCTTTGTAGGTTCATCCCAAGTAGTTCTTTCTGTTTTTGGAATTTTATATTAAGACTCTATAGCAGTCCAGATATCAAAACCCATACTTTCTAAATGAATTTTCATCTTAAGTTTACACTGGGCATAGTTAGTACCACTGAAGAAAGGTGGTCGGTTAGTAGAAGCGCCCTCTAGTCTATTTTCCATAGCTAGATTTTAGAAAATAGTTTTATAGAGATAAAATTTAGAACTAACAGAATTTTAAGATCTTTAAAGATGCAACTAAAATCACAGTTGAAAAATAGAATGTTTTGAAAACTTGAATTAATAAACAATCCTCTGATACCAAATGTTGGTCGGAGTGGCTACTCAAGAGGGGGGGTGAATTGAGCTCCAATTAAAATTTCTGTAAAAAATATTTCTCTTAAAATCCCTCTATTTAAAAACAAAGATAAACTGTAGTGAATCTATACAAAGTGTAAATGTTCAATCAGTTTCTCAAAGATTGATTAGGTCTCAGTTAACTTAATCTGAAAATTAAATTAACTTTTGAAACTAACTTACTAGTTTACAATAAGTATAAACACTTGATAATTTAACTATTAAATTAGATTTAAAATAGTTTTGTATTTCAAAGTAATAGAAGCAGAATATGAAATCTATATATAGTATACTTAAAGACTTAAACTAAAAATCACAGCAGAGGTAACCAAGAGGTTCAGTCTCAAGCCGAGACTTAGTCCTCTCCAACAATTTATATAAATTGATCCACATCCTGGATCGGGGTAAACAACAGTGAAAACACTGTCCAGGTACAAATACCTCTACCATAGTTTCATGTGGAAAAACAAACAACAGCTCATAGCTGTCCAGGTATTACTCGACCTCTACCACTATCCACAGTGGGAAACAAAGAGTTATGGAGTTTGGGTGAGGATTTTAGAATCCTCCAGTTTTAGCTTAGGAGACAGCGTGTGTGTAAAATAAACAGGTTACACACGCTTCTCAAAATGTAAAGAACGAATCATTAAAGAAAATGTGAATGAGTTTAAAAAATCGTTAGTGATCGGCAGTGCAACTCTGGACTCGTTTCATTTTGTTAGAAAAGATTCTGAGTCCTTCTCTGGTTTTTCTCTGAAAAATAGAGTTTCATTTTCTTCCTTGTTCCAGGTACAGCTTATCATCTTGAGTGCATGAAGTTTTTGTTGTAGTTCTTCACTCAAGATGAAGGTTGTGGTTTCCTTCAGAATAGTGGCTTTAAGTATATCCAGGATACTTGGAGTATGGATGAAGCCTTCCACAAATGCACCATGTTTGAACGTTGTTGAGCCCTCTTAGTTTATTGTTCTCTCTGTATGCAACCACTACACTTTCTATCTCTATGTTAATCTATTCTTTTTTTCAGCTAGGTCTTTATCTTCCCTTTTATAGCTTTCAGCTCTGGAAAATTGGAATGATTACCTTTTTCGTGGGTACTAGGTACGGTTCCCTGACATGGAAACAGAGATCATTAAATAACATTAACTTCATTAAAAACATCAAATGTAACCGTTAGATTAATAAATAAATAGTATTGAGAGAATAGAGTTTGACTAGTTGGTTAATCATTAGTAGCCTTCTGTTGGTAGATGTGTACGTTGGATTTTGTGTAGTAGTCCTTCCATCGGTAGGTCTTTGAACTTGCATCGGTAGCACTCTGTGTCGGTAGCTCTAGGTATCAGTAACTCCTTCTATCAGTAGGCTTACTCTATCGGTAGCTCGGTAGACTTCTATCAGTAGCTCAATTCTGTCGGTAACTGTCTGTATTGGTCGCTCTTGGTCTATCAGTAGCTCTATGTATTTGTGTCGGTATCAGAAGATCCTTGAATTGGTAGCTGTTTGCACATCGGTGACTGTTTGTACTTGTATTGGTAGACTATGTCAGTCGCTTCATATCAGTCGCTAGTCTGTGTATCAGTAGGCTGGTCAGTAGATCGTATCGGTAGACTTACTCTATCAGCAGACTTCTATCGGTAACTGTCTGTGAACTGGTTCTATTGGTAGCTCTTATTCTATCGGTAGCTCTGTACATATCGGTAGCCTTAGCTTATCGGTGACTCTGTCTATCGGTAGACTAAGTACCGGTAACTCTATTATCAGTAGCTATAAGCAGATCAGTGACAAACACTTATCTGTTTTATGAAACACATATATGATTAGGTTAGAATTAATTTGGAATTTATATAAACATAGACAAACATGGATTAATATATTTTAGAGACTGTTTTAATATTATTATCATCTTGATAAACATAAATTGGGATTATCAAAATATATGAAAGCTAATTGGGATTATCCAAATAGTTGAGGTCAACAAAATTCATTTATTGTAACACATAATTCTTATAATATATGATTGTATTTAAATAATTCATTGTGTTCGATAGCTTTATCCACACACAACACAAAACTTAAATGAAATCATGATATATTTAGGTAAAATATAAATATTTAAGTATGATCATAGAAACCTAGATATTTAATTTTCAAGAATGAATAGGAGTAACCACTTCATAAAATATTTGTAGAAAAAAATAAAGGATAATTTTAATAAGAATGAAATGAAATTGGTATAGCTAAAATGACTAATAAGATCATTTTAAGCATAGAATTATATTATTCTAAAAAATTACCTTTTATACACTATGATTTTCATTATAAGAAACTTTTTATTAATTGAGTGTAATATACCTTGATATGAATAACTAATTAACACTAATTATGAAATTATATGAATTAAGAAGATGAATATATTGTGTTCTAAAGGGTCCTTTTCCCTATAAAAAATAGATTTTCATTATATTTTATAATTTTGTTTAAAATATAAATTTATAAATTTTATAATTTGAATTTGAAAAAATGAAAATTATTTCTAGATTTATCAAATTTATAAATTCTTAAGACTCTTTTTTTAATTTTTTTGAAAATATTAATTTTAAGGTGAATAGTGAAATATACTATTTTTATAAATACTGTGATTTAGTAACATTATTAGTATAGAAGTATAACATAGAAATTTTTGAAACCTTTTTATATAAAAAATATTTATTTTACGAGTGTGATTATAAATATAAAAAATTTATTCTATTTTACAAAACTATATCTAATCTTTTAGAAATTAAGTAATATTTTTCTCAAGAAATTTTTGTTAATTAATTATATATTAATTATTTTAAAATTAATTTTATTCAATTTTATAAATTAAATATAATAAAATTAATTTTATATTTGGAATCAATAATTCTAAATTATTTAATAAGGTTCATTTTAATTTTAGGCACAAAGGATAAATTAATAAGGTAAAAAAAATTACCATGGTAATAGTGAAAATGGTAAAAGTAGAAAATCTAATGGTAATGTGTTGAAAATAAGTTTAAAAAAGTGTAAAATTGAATGGTTGAGGATTTATTGAAATTATATCTTCTTTAATCCATTATTTCTCAATTTTAGAGACAATTTCCCTGATTTTGACTTCCCATTATTGAAAATTTATGGGTATTTACAAAACTATCATCCTTTATCATTTATAAAAGGGGCCTCTCACCACCCATTAAATAAAACTTCTAAAAATCAGTTTCCTCCAAAAACACATGCCATTTTTTCTACCCCTAAATTCTTTTATTTCTTCTATTATCATACTTTCACAAGACTTTATCTTAATCCCCCAATTTCTATGGGATCCTCCAAGGAAATCTCAATGTTCTTAACATGAGTAACTTTTTAATTAAATTATTTCATTTCAATATTTCCTTTAAAAGTAGAATTTATCATCACTATGTAATGAAGTAAATATTTATTATATTGTAACACCCTAGAAGGATAAATGTTTAAATAAATATTTTATATGACTCATGTCAAGAAGGTGCACTTTTCTTTTTGGGAGCCTATCTGATTAGAACTCCATAGTTAAGCATGTTTGTTCTTGAGTAGTGATCAGGATGGGTGACCTTCTGAGAAGTTTCCCAAGGTGTGTGTGAGTGAGGGAAAATCACACTATAAGGAACATGTATTTTGCTATCAGGATAGTTATTAGTCATATGACCCGTTCGTGCGTGTGGGTGGGCCCCATGTTGGGGACCACATGTCTGTGGGGAACTGGTGTCAGTTGGTAGACCAATACCTAATAGCCATGATAAGGTGGGGTGTATGTGCTGTCAAAGGGGCCCAATTGTTACATTGGCATCAGAGAAAAAACCCGGCCTTAAGTGTGGTTGCACTACCTGGGTTGAGATTTAGGGTCCACCATGAGGACGTTGTGCTCTAAGGGGGGGTGAATGTAACACCCGATAATGATAAAGGGTTAAATAAAAATTGATATGACTCGTGTCAACAAGGTGCACCTTTTTTTTTCGAAAGTCTTCCTGATTAGAACTCCAAAGTTAAGAATGCTTTACCTAGTGAAGTGATTAGGATGGATAACCTTATAGTAAGTTTCCTAGGGTGTGTGTGGGTAAAGAAAAACCACACTAAAAAACCCATGTGTTGTCATGTAAGTACATTTATTAGTCATATGAATATTTCAGGCTTGTAGGAGGTCCCAAGGGTGAGGCCCATGTGTCTACGGAGAACTAGTGGCACTGGAGGACCATGACCAGACAACCATGTTAAGGTGATATGTAGATGCTTTCAACAGGGCCCATTTTTTACATATATACTTAATTTTATTGTTTTAATAAAATAAAAAATACCTACCTTGCATCTATTCCATTAAGAAAAATGAAAATGTGATTCATGTTTATGTGCGGACTATCGCCTCCATGATGCAACATGTTCATTTTCCTTAACCACCTATAATGGATGGTCCTGTGAATGATTTTTATGGATAAATATAACTTTTATGATATCATTAATGTTATTTTGTGAAAAATTGGACAACCTATTAATGATATTATTAACAAACAATCACAGTTAATTCAAACGTTTAAAACAAGCTTACTAAGTGGAAAATATTTTTATTCATGTTATATAATACCTTCATATACATTACTCCTTATCCTAATTACTTAAAATATGAATATATAACACTAATAAAAACTAAATAATTTCATTATTATTTTTTTATAGTCATATTACAACTAAAACACCACATAATCATCTAGTAATCATTGTATGTTCACGTTTGGGTCTGTTTAACCATAAATTTGAACAATGTTATAAACTTATATCATGTATGACTATGGGAAATTAATTAATTATATAAAATGATATAAATATTCAACATTTCTATTTAACTCATTAATTAATAAAGCATCTTTTATTCATTAAGAATCACTAAAACATGTTCATCATTGATTTCAACATTATGGATTGTAACCAAAACTACCTTGGAATAAAATCATACCATTATAAATATCGTGTAACATATATTAAAATTTCTATAATGTTATCATGATGAATAATTTTTAAGAATAATGAATACTAACACAATATTTTCAAAACTAGTTCAAAACTATCAACATTACTTACATTGAATAATGAAAATAGGTAATAAAAACTATAATTCATATAGAGAAATATTACAAATGAAGATTATAAATGGAAAAAATATTATCAATGATATTAATCAATTTATTAAGATAGATGTATTTTTTATATAGGTGTTTAGAGGGATTTTGTGGAAGCTATAATAAAAGGTAACAGTTTTCTTGGTCTCAATTCTGATTCATTGAGACATATACATTTTTTGCACTATGTTTTCCTTGTTTAGTGTATTTACTATACATGGATATATTCGTATCATAATATTTTGGTATTTAATGGGATATAATAATACAAATAATATTAACTTCGTCAAATTTCTATGGATTCAATTGTTACCCCATAAGTAATAATTTTTGGTAACTCAACTTTTATTCATTGAGATATGATCATTGTATTGAAATTATTTCATAAATTTTGGAACATTATACCATTTATTAAATTTTAATGTATTATATCCTTTTTATGGATTTACATTCCTACCACATAAATCCTTGTTGAATATTTCTTAGCTTAGGGAGTGTGTTTCCTGTATGGGATATTGATAGTTCAAATATCATTTCATAAAATTATTTTATTAAACATTGTTCTTCCATGATTTGTTTCTCTCGCCAGAATATTTTATTATATGGTATTTTATAATACACTTTGGGGTAATAGGTTTTTAATAAAAGGGAGGTTTTATTACTATTTTTATAATGTGGGTTTTCAATAATGGTATTTTTAAATTATTAAAAAGTTTATTTCCTTTCATCATCAAATTTTTTATCTTTGGATCCACATTTCCTAAAAAAAATATTTCATTTTCAAGGAACCATTAATGTAGATTCTTTTTAAAGTAAATTTTTTTAAAAATATTTCACTTCACTTTTTTAAAAGTTACTTTCTAAAATGGCGTGTTAGATTTTATTTTACATCATTGGTAAAATAAATTTCAAAATACACTTTTACGTTTTTACCTTTATTTCCCATTTCATATTCAAAAGGATTTACACACATGGGATTTATGTTCCATAATTTATCCTCTAATAAATTTATATGATTATAATTAATGGGATTAAACTCGAGGTATCAAACAATTCAATTATAGATCCCTTTTTGTGTGATTTCATTCAAATCATTCCTTAACAATAATGTTTTTCATCTATTTCAATATCCTTCTAGGTTTCCTTTGTTATTCTAGGGATATATTCTTTTGCAACCATACACTTTATTTCTTTGGATGTCTTATGTAACATTATTATCTATCAAATATATAATCCTTCACTAACTTTTTCCTACCGAACTATCCACTATGAATAGGAATAACATTTCTTTCAATACATTTACATTGTGAATACACTATTTTCAATTTCATTTATTGTAGGATGTCTTATATTCCATCCATAGATTAATTATGGAAATTATTGAATTATCCATATACCCCTTACTCTCTACGATTTTAGTTTAATGTATTCTTATAAATAAATATATTCCATTCATTGATTGAGGAACTATTTAAAATCCATATATTTGTTATTATGGTAAGGATTTTTATTCATTAGTAAGGAAAGTTAACTATGCATTGTTTAAAAATCCACCTTCTTTATTTGAATAGATTACGATCGTGTTACCCATGTTATTGATATGGATAAAAGTATTGATGTTTTGTATGTTTTATTCCAATAAGGATAATTATTATAAAATTTTATTATGTATCATTTACTCAATATCACATATGATTTATCCATTGGACTTAAATAAGTGATGGGTGGGGAACTTAATTATATATCCCCTCGTTGCATAAGTATGTCTCATGAGACAAATAGGTTTGGGTATTTGGTGTATAGTTTCCCAATTCTATAAGATGTCTTGACTGCAGTCTTGATGACATGAATGATGTATTCGATATAGCCTTGATGGAAAGAATTATGTCTTGGATAAGGCCTTAATGGTAAGTTTAATATATCTGGAATTATTCATTCCTTTACCCCAAATTCATTTATTTTTATCCTTATAATCTATTTATTTTTATTTCTATCCATAGAAAAATTATGCAATTAGTTTTAGTTGATTATAATATCTATGATGATTATTTATTCCTTCCATAGTATTTATTAAATTTTTATTCCATGATTACCTCAGTAATATGTTTTCCCTTACTATATTTTTGAGATCACCCCTTTATATGTTTTCATTTCCCTAAGTAATAAAGAAATTTATTATACATGATAAGTCTAACAGCATAGAATGTCTGGAGAATTTTTTATATATGTTAATGAATTTATATTTTATGAGAATTTCTAAGAATTGTGGTGGAATAATATTCATTTGATTTGATTTATTATGTAATGGTGTGTCCTAACTCACTAAAGCTCTAAACCTAAAAAGTTATTTGGGATATAAGAGAGGAAATAAATGTTATTGATTTTGTAATTAAGAATGGTTATATATAGGATTTTATAGTTGGTGTAAAAGTGAGTTTTTAAAGTAAGTGTTTATGTAATCGGGATCATGAGTGTGTGTTAGGGGTTCTATAGTTATTTTTAGTTTTAGAAAAATTTAGATTTTTAATTTTAAAATTTTAAAGTATTTTAATCATCACACAGTTAGAAAACATGGTTTGGAAAAGCATGAATAAATGTAACACCCTAAGGTTTTAAAAAAATAAATTAAATGCATGAAATATTGTTTTAAGTAGATATTTATAAATATCCTTTACACCTAATTTTTTTGCTTCAATGTTTTGAATTTCAAAAAACGGTCATCTACATTTTTGTTCAGTAAGTTATTTGGAGTCTGATGGAAACAACTTTTTTTTGGTGAATAGTAACATTCCCTTAAGAATAGTAATAATAATAGTAATATGACCCTAATTAATAGTAAATTTTATTATTATTTTATTTTCTTAAGTATTTAAGATAATAACATCTTGGTTAATTTTACAATGTGATATAAAAGTAGTTATAGAATTAAAATTTTTAACTTTTGAATTAAGTATGATTTTATTTAAAAATGAAATTAAGAATATTTAGTAAATTATTTTCAAAAAATAGAGTTCATTTTTGAATTCTACATGTCGAAAAATTGTTAGGGTGATTTTTTGAGATTTTTCTAAAATTCTTGAATTTCCGATGAATAATGAAATACGATAAAATATCATATATTAAAATTATCAATTAGAATACACTATTTATGACATCCTAAGTGATGTAAGGAAACTTGGTTCGAACTCACATTTCATTATTACTATTTTGGGTCACATTAATTGAGACTATTCATAGTCTTGAGAAAATATTATAATAATGATTAAAATAATGTAAAATACCTTCCATCATCCACTATAAATACCATCCTCATTCCCCGCTTCTGGCCACACCTCTCAACCCTTGATTATTGACTAATTTCTATCATATTCCCTTCCCAATCTCCTTGACCACGTCTAAGACCTACTGGTCCCATCAAAAGGCCAAAATCAAAGGCCTTAAGAAGGATCTCAAGGAGAAGAGATCAAGAAGTAAACATCCTCTTTCATTTTATTTATTTTATTTCATTTTATGTTATTCTTTTTAATTTCATTTCACTTATATTGGAATATGTCAATACATATCCCCTTTACTATGAATATTATGTAATAATGATGAGAGTACCATTTTCTCTCATCAAAATATTTTATGAAATTTTAAGTGATGTTGTAAGGCTGCAGAATTTTCATAAGGGAATTCTCAACTCTTCTTTTATTTTGAGTTCCTTTATTTTATTCTTATTTCCTCATCTCCTCTTATCCAAGAGGCATTAAATATCCATAAATATTGTATATTCTGGATTTTATCATGTTAATGGAAAATTCATCATCATTCTTCTTCTACTCTCCCACTAATTCAATGAATAAAAACATTGTCTGTGATGTGTCGAATTACTGACATCGAGGACGATGTGATTTAAATTTGATTTAATTCCTTCAAGTCTAATCATGAAATCATTTTTAGATTTGAACCAGGTTATAATATATATATATATATTATGTATCATCCATGGTTCTGTAACTCTTTTATACACATGGTTATAATTTATAAAACAAAATGAGGTCGTTATTATCAAAGAACCATTAAATTGATCTAAACGAACATCATTAATGTTTTAACTTATGAATCATCCTAATTTCAGAATTAAAAATTATAAATGGTATAATTTATGGTTCTGGAAATATTTATATATCATTCCATTCCAATTTTGGAGTTCCACTTCCAATCAACAAGAATATCCATCTTGAACCGATCATGGAAACCATGTAAAGAACACACCCAAAACAAAGTAAATAGAAAAATATTACTAATAAATGTGTCAAATGATGTTGTAAAATGATCATATAAGGTGTTATAAACATTAATATGTTTCATTAACATATTAATAACACTATTTTAACCATTATACATGAGTTTTAAACAATTTTGAAGTAAAAAGAACCTGAGGTAAGGGAATTCATAACCCAATTTTCAATCTTTGGGTTAACCTTCTACTTCATCCATTGTGTTGTATTAAGATTATTGGTGTGATGAATTTTTGTTTATATTATGTAGTATTATGTGTACTTACTATGTATACACATGTCCATTCCATTCTATTATTTCCCAATCTGATTATATTTTTAATTTACTTTCCTTATAAAATCCTTTTAAAAGTATCTTTAATAAATTTCAAAGGGATTGTCTTTTTATATTTATATGGAATGGGTGATTTATCATGTTTTAAAGATACTTTATTACCATGATATATTCTTTGAATATTATTTATGTTGTTTTGATCCCATTATAGCTCATGATATGTTGGGTTAAGCCCGTTATAGCTCAAGATATGTTGGGCTGAGCCCATTATAGCTCAAGATATGTTGGGTTGAGCCCATTATAGATCAATATATTTTGGGTTGACCCCATTATAGCTCAAGATAGGATGGGTGATCCCCATTATATCTCTCTGATTCATTGGGTACTCCAAAGATAGAAGTTAAACAAAAGTGTATTCCATGTGTCAGGGTTAATGTAAGAGTGATATGGTAAATATATCCCAAGGCAACTACATGATGTTTCTATGCATATGAGTTTTAATGATTTTGGGTTTTTATGGTTTTTATGTTATCACTTGACTAATGATTTCTTTCATTATATCCCTTACTGAGTTTTATACTGATTCTAAGTTTAAAAAAATCATAGGATTTAAGTATGGGTAAGAGAAAGAATGGAGTCATGATGAATGATATAGAGGGTTGTCGAAGAAATTGTGTTTTAAGATTAAATGTTTTATGTTTTGAAAAATATGGATATTCTTTTTAGTAGTATCCTCTTATATAAATGTGGTATGTTATATATTTAAGGTATCATAATCCTCTAAAACTCTAAACTCAAAAAGATCCTCAATCTGTAATAATGTATATTCTTGACTAAAATTTAAGATTAGGTAACTTCTTAAGGTCGGGTCCTTATAGTTGGTATCAAAGGATGGTTTAGATAATTTTAGGGGTTGGGGTAATATTTAAAAGAAAATCATATATTATTTTTACTCTATGGTATTTTGAAATGTTATATAATTGAATGATTAACATGTTTCTTCATCTAAGTTATGTTTGTTCATAATGGTTTTCCATAGAAGAAACAGGGAAGCTGATGTAGGAAGGCACCAAGACGTTGATTTCTGTAGGAATATGCATCCTGGAATAGTGGGAATTAGAACCATGCATTTTTTGATAGAAATGGATCATTTTAATCAACCAATAAATGGGGATGGTATACATGCTAGAGAGTAACATGATCTTCCATGAAGAAGAATGCCTTTTGTGGAGAATTTAATGAGGCAACATCCTCTAGCATTTAGTGGAACTGCAGATCCAGTGATAGCTGGTGGATGGATCAATGATCTAGAAAATATATTTGATGTCATGGGATGTTTGGAACATCAAAAGATAATACTATCCATTTATCATTTGGATGTTGAATCTAATCAACGGTGGTCTATGGTTAAGAATATGATAGAGAGAGAGAGAGATGATCTTGATACGCTTTAATGGGATGGATTTAAGAGTCTTTTTCTCGAAAAATATTTTCCCAAAACTATTCGACTCAGAATGGAAAACAATTCTTGGAGTTAAACCAGAAAGATGATGATTCTATGGCAGCATATAAATCTAATTTTACAAGACTATCTAGGTATGTACTAGATTTTACTTGGGATTTTAAAAGTAAAATTAAGAAATTTTACTCTGGTTTGAAACCATTTTTTCAAAGAGATTAAGCCTCACGAGAGTTTAAAAGCTATGAGAAGCTTGTTTTTTGTGCTAAAAAAGTTGATATGGAGTTTTCTGAAACATATTTTCCTTGTGATGATAAGAATAAGAAGTGGTCAGGTCAGCAAAAAATGGGTAAGAACTCATTAAAGAAGTCTGGATGTAAGAAAATGAATTTCCCTTTTTTTGAAAAGTGTGGTAAAAGGCATCCTGGTGAATGTATTATAAATTCTAAGAAATTCTACCAATGTAGAAAGTTTGGACACATGTCTCATGATTGTAAGGAAAATGATCCTAAAATTAATGCGAAGCCATTGGTGAGATGATTTAATTGTAATGAATTAGGTCATTTTGATAATGTTTGTCTGAAGCTAGTTACTCAAGTAGGGAATCAGCAAGATTGGAAGCAGAAGGGTTTGGTAAAATCATTTACAACCACTTTAGTAGATATTGTGCCATAAAATGATGTGGTATCATGTATATTTCTTATTTTTATAAATTTTGAAAATTCTTTGTTTGATTCAGTGTCTACACATTCATTCATTTCTGAGAAATGTTTAAAAAAATTGGGAATTCAACCTCATGAAATGAAACCATATCTCATAGTAAAAACACTTGGAGGAAATATTATGGAAAAAATAAATTATAAGAATCTTAATATCATTTTCTATGGAAATATTTTACCTACAAACCTTGTTTTTTATCCTCCAGAAGAGTTTGATGTTATAATGGTTATGGAGTGGATTTATTTTTATCATGCTAAGATAGATTGCAGGGAAAAAAGTTTTTTTTCAAAAAAAATTTCATTTTGGGTACAATAATGAACTCATACCATTAATAACATATCAGGAAGCTAAGAAACTGATAAAGGATGGGAATGAAAGTTATCATTCTCATATTTTGGAAGATATGTAAATTATAGAGATTAATGATGTACTAGTGGTAAATGAATACTTGGATGTTTTTTTAATGATTTTCCTAGAGTTATTACTAATCGATAGGTTGAGTTTACTATTGACTTAGTTCCTGATTCTAAGCCAATTTCTAAACCTCCTTATCGAATCGACCAAATAAAACTTTTAGAATTAAAAAATAGTTTCAGGAATTATTAGATAAAGGCTTCATTTGACCCAGTACTTCACCATGGGGTGCTCCTATCTTTCTTGTTAAGAAAAAAGATTGTTCAATGAGACTTTGCATCGATAATAGAGCCTTTAATAACATTCCTTTTGAAAAAAAAGAATCATTTGCCTCATATAGATGATTTGTTTGTTTAGCTCTAGAAAGTGCAGTATTTTTTAAAGGTTGACCTGAGGTCGGGGTACCATCAGTTGAAAGTAAAGGATAAAGACATCCCGAAGACTGTGTTATGTACTAGATATGGTCATTATGAATTTTTAGTTATGCCTTTTGGTTTAACTAATTCACTTGATGTATTCATGGATCTTTTGAATAGAATATTTCATGAGTTCTTGGATAAGCTTGTGGTTGTGTTTATTGATTACATTCAGGTATATTCTAGAATTAAATAGGAGTATGAATAATATATGAGGTTTTTTTTGAAAACTTTAAAATAAAAGAAACGATTTGGAAGATTAATCAATTCTAATTTTTAGTTGCAAAATATTTCTTTTCTTGGGCACATTGTAAATAAGGATTGAATAATAGTTGATCATTCCAAAAAAAAGTGGATGAAGAATAGCCAATACCTACAAATGTTATAGATATTAGTAGTTTTCTTGGATTAACAGGTTATTACTGGCAGTTTGTTAAAAACTTTATATGATTATCTACCCCGCTAAATAAGTTAACATGAAAAGGGGTTGAATTTGTTGGGATAGAAGAATTTGATGTTTGTTTTCAGGAAATGAGGAAGAGATTGGTGAATTCTCCATTTTTGGACTTGCCTTCCAAAAATGGTGAGTCTTCCATCTACAATGATGCTTCATTGAAGGGACTTAGTTGTCTTCTAATGAAAAATAATCAGGTAATTTCTTATGCTTCAAGACAACTAAAATCACATGAGTTAAATTATCCCACACATTATTTGGAATTGGTAGCTGTGGTTTTTTCTTTGAAAATTGGAGGCACCGTTTATAAGAAGCCGAATGTCAAGTATATATTGACGATAAAAGTATGAAGTATATATTCACTCAAAAGGAAATAAACATGAGGTAGAGAAGATAGATTGAACTAATAAAGGATTCTGATTGCAAGATTAATTACCATCCAGGAAAAGAAAAAAAAGTGGCAGATTCCTTGATTTGAAAACATCATGCATCATTAACCATGTTACATTTGGAAAAAGATCCCTTGATTAATGATTTGATGAATTTTGGATTAGAAGTTGTTGGTGAATGGACTATATCTATTTTGTTTTAGGTTTCAGTGAAGTCATTGTTATCATACAGAATTAAGCAATTATAGAAGGAAGATTATGAGCTATAGAAAAAGTTAGAATTGGATTAAAAGGGTAAGTTTCCAAAATTTATCCTTGAAAAGATTGTGTTTTAAGATATAGAAAATGGTTGTGTGTGCCTTGTGATTCCCATTTGAAGAAAGATTTTTTATGTGAAGCTGATAATTCTCCATTTTCAGTTCATCCTCGTAGTACTAATATGTACAAACACCTTCGGGAGTATTATTGGTGGGATGGAATGAAAAGAGATATTGCTGATTTTACAATTAAATGGTTAACATGTCAACAGGTTAAAGAAGACTGGCAGTTAGGGTAGGGAAGGCTTCATCCTTTTCTAGTCCTAGAGTGGAAATGGGAGAATGTATCCATAGACTTCATGGTGGGACAACCTATAACTTCTTGAGGTAACAATTCGATTTGGGTTTTTATTGATCGGCTTACAAAATTTTCAGATTTCCTTTCTATTTGAGATATAATGTCATTGGATCAAATTTCTTGACTGTACCTTAAATAGATTGTCAGGTTACATGGAGTTCCTATTTCTATTGTATCTGATCTGGATCCCAGGTTCACTTCTAACTTTTGGAAAGACCTTCAGAAGTTTTTGGGAATAGAATTAAATTTCAGTACAACTGTTAATCCTCAATCAGATGGACAGCTAGAATGAACGATTCAGAATTTAGAGGATATGTGTCAAGATTGTTTAATGGATTACCAGGGAATTTGGGATCAACAACATTCTCTATTTGAGTTTTCTTATAATAACAGTTTTCATTCTAGTATACAGATGGAACCTTTTGGAAAATTTTATGGGAAGAGGGGTTAGACTCCTGATTTTTGGGATAAAGTTGGGGAAAGGAAGTTGCTGAGACCAGAATTAGTAGAGGAAGTGGCTGAAAAGGTGAAGATGATCCATCAGCACAAGAGGAAAGCTCAGAGCAGGAAAAAAAGTTATGCATATGACATAAGGAAACACTTATCTTTCAAGGTAGGTGACCATGTTTTCCTTAAAATCACTCCTTGGAAAAGTGTGATGCATTTTAGTAATAAAGTAAATCTAAGTCTGTGACTCATCAATCCTTTTGAAATTCTAGAGAAAGTTAGACCAGTTGCATACTGAGTAGATTTGGCTATGAGTTTATCTTAGGTACATAATGTTATTCATGTTTCGATGTTGAGAAAGTATGTGCTAGATTCATCGCATTTCTTGATCTCAGAAGTACTTCAGATGGAAGAGAACCTTTCTTATGAAGAGAAACTAGTTCAGATTCTTGATTGAAGGGAACAGGTGTTGTAGAACAAGATAATCCACCAGGTAAAGGGTGTTTGGAGAAACCACGTGGTTGATGAATCAACATGGTAATCTGAAAATTCTATGAGAAAAAGGTATGCTCAATTATTTAATGAGTAAATAAAATTGCGAGGAAACAATTTATAGAAGGTGGGGATAATGTAACACCCCAAGGTTTTGAAAAAATAAATTAAATGCATGAAACTTTGTTTTAAGTAGATATTTATAACTATCCTTTAAATATAATTTTTCTGCTTCTGTGTTTTGAGTTTTGAAAAATGGTCATCTACAATTTTGTTTAGTAAGTTATTTAGAGTCTGATGGAACTAATGTGTTTTTTTTGTGAATAGTAACATACCCCTGTGAATAGTAATATGAATAGTAATATGACCCAAATGAATAGTAAATTTTATTATTATTTTATTTTCTTAAGGATTTAAGATAATGACATCTTAGTTAATTTTTCAAAGTGATATAAAAGCAGTTATAGAATTAAAATTTTTATTTTTTGAATTAAGTATGATTTTATTTAAAAATTAAATTAATAATATTTATAAATTTATTTTAAAAAAATGGATTTCATTTTTCAATTCTAAATCTTGAAAAATGGTTAGGGTTAATTTTTGGGATTTTTCTGAAATTCTTGAATTTTTGATGAATAGTGAAATACGGTAAAATACCGTATATTCAAATTATTAGTAAAATACATTATTTATGACATAATAAGTGATTTAAGGCAACATGGTTCTAACTCACATGCCATTATTACTATTTTGGGTCACATGAATTAATACTATTCATATACTTGAGCAAAATATTATAATAATGATTAAAATAATGTAAAATACCTCCCCTCCTCCACTATAATTACCACCATCATTCCCCTCTACCTCCCACGCCTCTAAAGTCTTTATCATTGTTTAATTTATGAAAAATTCCATCCACACGTCCAAGACCTGCTGGTCTCACCAAAAGTCCAAAACCAAAGGCCTTGAGAAGGATCTCAAGGAGAAGAGATCGAGAGGTAAACACCCACTTTCGTTTTCTTCCTTTTCTTTCATTTTATGTTATTATTTTCAATTTCCTTTATATTATATTGAAATATATCATTAAATATCCCCTTAAAATCCCATATTATGTAAGAATGATGAGATACCCATTTTCTCTCATCAAAATATTTTATGAAATTTTAAGAGACGTCGTTAGGCTGTCGAATTTTCATAAGGTATTTCTCAAATCTTCTTTTATTTTGAGTTCCTTTCTTTTATTCTTCTTTCCTGACCTCCTCTTATCCAAGAGGAATAAAATCTCCAGAAATATTTTATATTCTATATTTTCTCATTATCTTGGAAAATTCATCAACATTATTCTTCTCGTCTCCCACTTATTCAAGGAATACAAACATTGTCTGTGATGTGTTGAGTTACCGAAAACATGGACGATGTGATTTCCATTTTCTTTAATTCCTTCAAGTATGGTAATGAAACCATTTTTATAGTTTAACCAAGTTATATTATATGTATTTTGTCTCAACCATGGTTCTGGAACTCTTTTGTTCACATGGTTTTAATTTATAAAACAAAATGAGGTTGTTATTATCAAAGAACCACTAAAATGATCTAAACAAACATCATTAATGTTTTAGCTTATGAATCATCCTCATTTCAGAATTCAAAATCATAAATGGTATAATTAATGGTTTGGTAAATATTTAAATTCCATTCCATTCCAATTATGGAGTTCCACTTCCAATCAACAAGACTATCCATCATGAACCGATCATGGAAACCATGTAAAGAACGCCCCCGAAACAATGTAAATAACAAAATATTATTACTAAATGTGCCAATTTATGTTTTAAAATGATCAAATAATGTAATATAAACATTAATATGTTTCATTGAGATATTAATAACACTCCTTTAACCATTATACAGGAGGTTTAATCACTTTTGAAGTAAGAATAACTCGATGTAAGGGAATTCTTAACCCAATTTCTAATATTTTGGTCAACCTTCTACTTTCTCCATTATGTTGTATTAAGATTATTAGTGTGATGAATTTTTTGTTTATATTATATATTAATATGTTTATTTATAGTGTATACACATTTCCCTTCCATTCTATTAATTATCACTCTGATTATATTTTTAAGGGACTTTCCTTTAAAATCCTTTTAAAAGTCTCTTTAATAAATTTCAAAGGGATTGTCTTTTTATATGTATATGGAATGAGTGATTTATCCTAATTTCAAGATAATTTATTACCAAGATATGTTCCTTGGACATTATTTATGTCTGTTTGAGCCCATTATAGCTCTAGATATGTTGGTTTGAGCCCATTATAGCTCAAGATATGTTGGGTTGAGCCCATTATAGCTGAAAATATGTTGGGCTGAGCCCATTATAGCTCAAGATATGACGGTTGAGTCCCATTATAGCTCTCCAATGCATTGGGTACTCTGGAGATGGAGGTTGACCAAAAGTTTATTCCATGTGTAAGTGTGAATGTAAGATTAATATGGTAAATATTTCCCAAGGCAACTACATGATGTTTCTATGCATATGAGTTTTTTTGATTACGGGATTTAATGGTTTTTATGTTATCACATGACTAACAATTCCATTTTTTCTATCCCTTACTGATTTTTACACTTATCCCAATTTTTTAAAATGTTTTTCACAAGATATAAGGATGGATAAAAGAAATAAGGGAGTCATGATGAATGATATATAGGGTTGTCAAAGAAATCATGTTTTAAGATTAAATGTTTTATATTTTGAAAAATATGGATACTATTTTTAGTAGTATCCTCTTATATGAATGTGTTCTGTTTTGTATGTAAGTAATCCTAATTCTATAAAACTCTAAACTCTAAAAGGTCCTCAATGTGTAATAATGTATATTCTTGACTAAAATTTAGGATTAAGTAATTTTTTAAGGCTGGGACATTAAAATAATCCTTGTGTTTAGCTTTGTCACTTAATAATGTAATTAGGTGTTGTCATCACATGGATAGAAAATCGCATGGGGCCCTAGAGGAAAATCTATGAGTCCATTTTAGTATAGGTAGTGAGTGATCCACATTAACTATAAGGTTTGGAAAACCATGTTTTTTTCCTGATATTTTTTTGTTTATATTTTTATTTACCTACTTTTTAACATTTCTTCATTTTGTATCCTCTCTTTTTTCTCCCCCCTACATCACACCCTCTCCTCTAGTTAGATCCCCTCATGTGCACCTATACTTCCCTATATATCCCTCTTCGCACAGTGATTTCATGAAATTTCTTCATTGGTTAGGGTTATATTTCTAATGTGTGACAACCTATTCCCTCTATTTCCTATTCCAATGATTTTCACTTCCCCTATCATAATTATGGTTTGGTTGAACCCTAGGTCTATGTTTTTACCCAATTGTACTTGATTTAATTTTTTTTAGGGTTCATGTGGGTTCCTTCTTCATTTCATAGGCATTAATCATCAAATATAATACATTTTTGACCATCAACCGATGATTCCAAGTATGTTTACCCCATGTTTTAGTTTTTAATATTTAGTACCGTGATTTTATTGGTTTTTAATTAATTTTTATATTATTCAATTTTAGTATTAATTATTCTTATTGAAATGTTAGAGATAAAATTTTATTTTCTCTTTATTTCATCCAAAGTAGTGGGTTTCCCTATTTTAAATAAGGGTTTAAATTTGTTTTTATTTAATAAAAAATGGCCAATTTTCATTACAATAATCAATTATATTTTTAAAAATTATATTAAAGTTATTAAAAAATGTTTTAGGTTTTAAAATTAATTTTCCATTCGTATTTACTTATAATTTAATGTGGTTCTTAAATTTCCATGTATTGTTAAATTATTTAATGATTTTTTTTAAATAAAATAACAATTATAAAATTGATTTCAACCTATTTAGGTCATGAGATAAATACAGGAAATATGTTTAATATTTTTAAAATGTATTTATAAAAGGGGAATTGATTTTTGTAAAATGAGGTTATCATGTCTTTTAGTAACTTTTTTTGAAACACGTTTGGAAATTAGTGTCAAAGGATGGGTTTCAAGAATGGTTTTAAATAATTTTTTAACCCATTGGTAAATGGGTTGGCATCCCAAACCCTTTTCAATAAAGTCCCATTTAGAACATTACATAATTTCAAATTTTTTGTGTGCAAGTGAGGGACTCTTTATCAATGTTTATTATGATTAATTTGGTTTGATTTCCAAGGGGAATTATTTATACTTTTTTTAGTATGATGGTTATATGAATAGGGTTGTTTTCTTGAGAAGGAAGTGGAGGTGAGGGTGAGATTTTTTATTATGCTATTTATTGAATTTTCTTACTGCTTGTTTTATCACCCTTACATAGTATTAGTCATGGGAACCTAGTTTCTAGAATAAGATAACATAGATTGGATAATATATCTCTCCACTAGTCATTCTAGTGAAGTATGTTTGGTGCTCTTTCATTGGAGAGTGACGTGTTACTACCTTTTTAGTTATATGGTAGTGAAGTTTATTATAGGATACCTAGTCTTGATAACATAGGGTAAATACCATGATAAACTTTCATTAATTATAATATTAATATATTTGGGTTCTTATTTCTTCTTTAAATTCACCAATTTGATTGATATGTATGTCACATGTGATTAGATACTTTTATTTCCATGTTTTCTTTAACATGGTTCCTTTATTTTATTTACCTTTATATTCATATAGTGGACTTGGAATCTTTCTACTCTTACACCCCATCTTAAGATGTTTTTCTCATTATTGTATAGTTTGTTGAGCCTATAGAATATACTGGATCATTCTTTCAAGGATGGTAATAGATGTTTTTCCTTTATGTTACTCATTATTTGAGTATACCCTTCTTTAGTTGTGTAGTTTGTTTTAGGGCCTTGAGGTAATTTTTAAGTGGTAAGCTTCCTTTAGGGTGTTTAGGTTCTTATGGAAAGTTAGTTTAACCTTATTTTGGATGGGTGAATTTCAGGTTCCATTATGGATTGAACATGGGAAGAAATTAGGAAGCTATTCTTGGTTATCTAAGACTAGTATTTCTTTCGATAAACACCTGAGGGTACCAGATCTTTTATGGTTATCTATGAGATAGTGCATGTGATGTTGGGATCCTTGTTATACTCAATCAACCATGGTGAATGAGGTATAAGGCCTAAATTAGTTTTCTATGAGTATTTATAGTGTCTTGAGTTTCCTATCGAGTCCCTTTTTTAGTTCCTTGTCAGATGTCGAGTCTTGTGATGGATTGAGGATTGTTGGGATTCTGTTGGAATTGAGGTTTTTTTAAAGACCCTAACTTCAGTAACCCCGATTTGGTGACATAGATTAATATATTAGTATAGATACAAGACTTGGATTCCCAACTACTAATCAGTTTAGTAGTTTTGGAAGATATATTAAATACATGGACTTTATATTACAATTTTAAAGAAAGAAACATATAAATTCCATTAGAAACACCCATAAATTCCCGATTTTTCCTGAAATTCATTCATAATATACATCTTCAAATCCTAGAAAAAATAAAATATATGAAATGGGTGAGCTAATATGCTCAGTAAGGGTAATAAATACAGAGAAATATATCATTAACATAAACAATAAGTCAATTTGAATAACTAAAACACATTCAATTGAAACATAATATGGAAGGAATAAAATATGAATAAATAATTCTATATAAATAATCATAGGATAATTAAACTTAACCATGGATATTATTCTAGTCCAATAATCACATAGAATATCAATTACAAGTATCATAATTATGGAATTCATAATGGAAGACATCATTAATATACCATCAAGGCCTTGTCATATAAGTCTACATAAATGGGTAATTCCATTCCAAAAATGATTCTAGTTTATCTCATGAGACCTGTCGATGCACCGAGAGGCTATAGCAGGCCTCACCAATCATATAGTAAGTCCAATGTATTACTCATTTGATGAATAATAGATTTAAAATATAACATTAAATCAAATTTTACCATACCACTTTTAAATATTTGAATTATTATTATAGCTAAAAATACTCTAATAAAATCATTGAGAAATTCTTGAGAGAAATACCCTTTTACTTTGGAAAGAGGTTTTGTTTTAAAAAATCATTTAAATTTTTTATAAAAATAATATTTTAAATATGTATATCTAAGAAGGTAATGAAATTAAAATTTAGGAACACTAAAATAATACTCATAATGAAATTTGGTGACTAAAGTGAAAACATGTAAAAATATTTAAGAAACACTAGAAATTAGCCACTTTAGTGTTTTTTAATGGAAAATATAAAATTATTTAAAGTGTAAAAGGTGTAATTGATTTAATAAAACAAAAAATATAATAAGATAATTATTCATGATATAAATATTTATTTTATAAAAAATATTGGTTTCCTAAAAAATATTATGGAGTGTACTTGAAAATGGGTAAGAAATTGGGAAGTTCCCTTTAATCGGGCTTTCTTATCGAGAGGAATTGAAAACAGAACCTTATAAAACATGTAATTTCCCATCAAAGAAATAATAATTGATATAGGTATATGTATTTGTAACAAAAACATAGAATTTAGTATTATTAAATAATAATAATTAAGAATTGTATTGGGGTAAAGATAGAAAAAGTGTATCCCAAAGGAAAAAATGGGGGTTCGGGAAGAAACCCTTAACCACATTACAAATAGTCAAAACATATGCCCAAAAAATGATCATCAAATAAGACATTGAATAACATAAAGATAAATAGAATAATGATAAGATAAATCAACAGGTATTATACATATACTCCACATAATAAATAGTGATTAATAAGGCATATCTCATTGAAATAAAGTGAGATGAGAAAACCCTTACCTTATGTCTGAAAGTGTTCTGCACTTGTAATTAACGTTGTGGATAATAAAATTTGATTAATTTATAATTTAACTAATAATCTATTAAACAAGTATTTGATTTATTATAATTTTATTAAGTTCATTTATGGTTTTTTTGATGAGTTATAAGATATAATTTTATCGTTTCGGAGCGTTTGTTTCCTCGGTTTTCAAAATCAGCTTACTTGTATATGAGTATGGAAGTTCATGTAAAATGGGAATAGATATCAATAATTGAATTTATATGTTTTTAATAAACATATATAATATTAAATGGTTATATAATTCATTTTTTTATTTGGGTTAATTTTGAATCATCATATAAGACGTTATTGATAATTGTTTGGATTATTTTAGTAGTTTTTTGATCATAACAAATTAGTTTTATTTTATTAATTAAAATCATGTATATTTAATGGTTCAAAAAAGTTAAATAGGACTTAATACATATATTATAATCTTCTTTTATCATAAAAATGTTTGTATGTCCAGCCCTGAAGGCGTTAATGGAAATTGGAAACTCTTCATCCTTGAATGCGATAAATTAACACATTATGAATGATGTTATAATTTTTAGAACAAAAAAAGAGGGAAAATAATTAATGATAGATTGTTCCATAAACACATTAAAATTGTTTTATATAACATATATTTTATATATCATGTCACTTTTTTATTTTTAGGTGAGGAGAAGATAATAAAATAAAATAAATTGAAAAGAAATTAAAAGAAAAAGAAAGTGGTTTTTACCTCTTAATTTTCTCCTCCTTGATAACCGCCTTAGGGAAAACGGTTTGGTTTTTTGTAAGACCAAGGGATCCTAGAAATGGTGGAAGGGTTTTGGAATATTAATTGCTAGAAATTTTATAAGGATAAAATCTTTAAAGGTGTGAGGAGAAGGGGTGGTGAGGGGTGATATTTATATTGTAGGAGATGGATGATTTTGTATATTATATTAATTAGATTATTATTTTGGCTCAAGACTATGAATATTTTGATAATTATCAATTAATATATTAAAATAATAAATTATATTTTGATATTATGGTCTTACATCATCCATACATCATCTATGACTGAATAATTCTTGTATTTGGCAATTATCGTAAATTATTGTATATTAATATTCACCAAAAATACAAATATTTTAGAAAAAACCTAAAAATTATACCTAATAATTTTTGGACTTGTATAATTAAAAAATTGACTCAATTTTTGGAAAATAATTCTCTAAATATGTTAAATTTTATTTTTAATTAAAATCATCATTTACTCAAAAAATATAGATTTTAATAATATAACTCCTTTTATGGAACTTTCAAAAATTCATTAAGGTCGCATAAAATTATCATATAATAATAAGACAAAAAAATATTAAATTATGAATCTGTTTTATGAAAATAAATTTTCTTTTAAATTATTCTATTAATTATAAAATTGAAATGAACATTTATGTTTTACAAAAATATTAACACTTAATTTATTATTTTTAAAATATTTATTTAATTATATTATAATATAATTATATAATATAAACACTTATAATATTCCTAAATTTCACTTATACTTTCATTGGTGTGGCTATTATTCTAATGTACACAATACTATTCTTAACCGTCACCATATTATTCCAACGTTCACATTACTATTCATCCAAAAATGAAACTTATCAGAAAAATACCAAGAAATTAACCAAAGTAAATTTTGATATTGTGATTTTAAAAATAATATTTATTTTATCAAATATAATTTTTATGTTTCAAAATTTATATTGAAAATAAGTTCTCTATTAAAATGTGGTAAAAACTGCATTTAGAAAAATATAGCATTTTTATGTTTAAAAATGGATTTATTCTTATAGTATGCCTCTAAAAATATTTTGGATGAATGAAAAAATATTTTATTGAATATATAATATATAAATTTCATTACTAAATGTCAAAAATAATGTTTAATTGAATTTATTAATTAAAAATATCATTGTGGGTATAAAAATACATTCTTTATGTTCAATGGGTTTTCATTCCTAATAAATTAGTGACTAATGAATTAATTTTATAAACATGTGTAATCCATATTTTTCATAATTTAATTGATTTCATTAATTTTCTCTATTTCCAAAATCTAGGAAATAACTATAATAATTTAATAATAATATTTAATCATTTGTTAAGCTCGTAAGCTATCAACGAAGTTAAATTTAAAAAGATTCATATCGTAAAATCTTTGTGTGTCACATTATTAGTTGTGTTTTATACATAGGTGTGTTCCTTGCTTGGTTTACTCTATTTTAAAATATATCTAGAATGGTGTATAGTCCTAAGTAGGTCTTCATTTGTCTAGGACACATCTTAGGGGTTGCGGTAGCTAGTTAGGATGTGTTGTGCTTTGATATATCCCATGATATTGGGTTTCCAGACTATCTATTTTAGGAATTTAGGATGGATAAATTAATTAGGGGATTCTGTAAATTGATTATATTTGGTTAGATATCTATTTATATTTTCCCTGCATTCCAACCACGTGAATTGAAGTGGACTAGTATCTTTATTCCAATGTCTTTTACTTTGACCGAAGACTTTATGGGGGTATAAAATGGCATGGGGGGAGAATTTTTACACCCCATGTGTGATAGTATTTTTTATTTTATTTTATTTTATTTTATTTTATAATAATTTATATTAATTTTAGTTATTTTAAGTTTTGGTAATTTTTTGAGTTCTAATTTTAAAATTTTAAAGGTTTTTAAGTTTTTCATAGTTAACCAGCATTGTTTGGAAAATCATGAAATAACCATAAATGTGGTTCACAGCTAAAAAACTATATGTGGACCTAAAGAAAACTATGCAAAGATATTTTTTTCTAAGAAGTGAGTGTTTCATGGTTACCTCATGGATTTGAAAACCATGCTGGTAAACCACATGGTTGTCTAGTTTTTAGGTTTTTCTTTTTCTTTTTGTTTTCCTTTTCTTTATATTTTCTCCCAATTTTATTTATTTCCCCCTCACATAATAACCTACCCTCCTAACTGAACCCCCCATGCACATCTTTCTATCAGGATCTCCTTCTCTGCATAGTGATTTCACACATTTTCATTATGGGTTGGGGTCGGATTTTCCAAGTGTGGCCTCCTCTTCCCTCTCCTCTCCCTATTAACATGATTTTCTCTACCCCCATCACCGTTGTGTTTTATATAAACCATAGGTAAAGGGTTTGACATAATTTTCTTTTATTTATTTGGTGTTTAGAGTTTATTTTGGTTCCTTATACCTTAATCGGGAATTCTCCATTAAAAGTAAAACATTTCAGAGAATCCACCAATGATTCTACATAAGTTTTCCCCATGTTTTAACTTTAAAATTACAGTACCATTATTTTATTGGTATTTAATTAATTTTTTAAATATTTTATGTATGTATTAATTATTTTTATTGAAATTATAGACATAAATTTTTATTTTATATTGGAAACATCGAAAGTAGTGAGTTTCCAGATTTTAAATAAGGGTTTAATTTCTTAATTTAAACCATGATAGGAAAATTTTATTGCAATGACCAATTGGATTTTTAAATTTTATCTTAAAATTATTAAAAATATTTTAAATCAATTTTCCAAGGTATTTTATTTAAAATTTCAAGTGGTTCTTGAAATTATAGGTATAATTTAATTTTTTAAAGATTTACTCTTAATAAAATGAGAAGTATAAAAGTTATGTGGCCCTATTTAGGTCACAAGATAAATAAAATAAATATTTTTATGCTTTCAAATGTGGTATTATAAAAAGTTAAATCGAATTCTTAAAAAATGGGATTTAAGATATATTTTAGTAACTTATTTTGAAAAATGTTTCAAAATTTTTAGGTTACAAGAATGGTTTGAAATGATTTTTCAAACCATTAGTAAATGGTTTAGAATACCAATACCATTTCAATAAAGGATTATTTTTAATTTCATGTTATATAATATGGTGTGTGTTCATGTGAGACCCACTTGATCCCTATTTTTTTTGAATAAGTTGGTTTGTATCCCAAGTTGAATTCTTTACATTTTATTTCATATGGTGATTATGGGAATGGGGTAGCTTTATTGAGAGGGTGTTGGAGGTGAGGGTGATATTATTGATTATACTCTCTATTGACTTCACCAAATGATTTTTTTCTCAACCTTGCTTTTTTTTTGTCATGGTGACCTAGGTTCTTGGATAAGCTAACTTAGATGGGACAACATCCCTTAAAACTAGTCATGCTAATGAAGTATGTATGGTTCCTCGTCCACTGGGTGGTGACATGTTACCACAATTTCCATTAGATGTTATCAAAGTATGTTCCCATTTAACTTGCCTTAATAAACATATGGTAAACCCCATGAAAAACTTTCCTTTATTGGTAGATTGATATAAAGGGTTCATTTTTCTTTTTTAGATTCTCCTATTCGCTTCATATGTTTGTTACATGTGATTGTATACTCACATTTCCTTGTTTTCTTTAACATGGTGACTTTCATTTATTTCCCTTTATATTCATAAAACATGTGTTAATTTTATATTTTTTTAAGAAATGGTTTTAAAGAAACATTTAAAAGGGAAAATGGGTTATTCTACACAATATGAATGATTTATAAGTAAATTTTTTTAAGTTTTTTATTTTATATAAGATAAATAAAGAGGAAATATTTTAAATCCATTTTTAGTTTTTATTGTATTTATATTTAAATAAGTATGAAAAAACTATATTTTATTAATTTATTTCAAACTAGATTAAATGGATCTATTATTAAACGTTAGACATGTTTTAATGTGTTTAGTGTCCTACTTGTTTTTATGTTCAATCCTATATTACATTTAGTCTCCTACTCTTATCTAGTTCTTATTTTCTCTTGAATCACATTCTGGGTTAGTTATATTTAGTCTCCTTCTCTTATCTAGTTCTTATTTTTTCTTGTATCACATTCTGGGTTAGTTTAGTTTAGTGAGATGTGGGGATTGAGGTTTGATTATGTTTTATTTATTATATTCATCCAAGTTTTCATATTTCTTGATTTTTTGGGACCTGACTTAATTTTTATATGATTTCCAGTCAAGTGTGACCTTTAAATGAGTGATTTACTACATTAAGTTATGGTTATTTGTGGATTTAACTATTTAAGTGGAGATTAGTGATTTGAGAGCTGTAATATGTTAAGGGAGTTTGGAGGTGAGTGGATGGTTCTCTCAAGTTGAGGATGTTTTTAGGGTGAGTAAGGGATTGGTTTTCATCTATTTATATATATTGCTTACTTATTTATTTATTTCCCCAAGTCATATTCAATGTGAACATATGACTTATGGATGTTTCATGTAGAATTTTGGATAAAAATATGCTATTGGATATACTCTAATTTAGTTTACCTCATGAGAAAATTCATCCTCATGATTATTTATACTTCCTATTATAGAATCAAGGTTTTCTGTACCATGTAGATTTCTGAGGGTTTTTGAATTTTTGTCAAATACTAGATGGGTTGTTTTTAAAACTGAGATTTAGAATGTAATTCTGATGGTTGGAATACTTCAATGTGTTTTTTTGGTCTTTCAAAAAGGCTCGAGAAGTTTCCAAGGTGGATCAAGGACTTTCAGAAGCACCTGGCCCAAGAAATTTAGGTTTTAAAGGGTCTATGTTGGGAACATGGTTTGTTTGAAACCATGCGGCATATTGTAGGTGGACAGAGGTTGCCCAATAGGCTGCGCATGGTTTACCAAACAGTGAACCTATACTGCATGTTTAGTGGAATTTAGAAGTACCTAAACACTATTCACAGAATGATTTTGTGCACGGTTAGGAAAACTAGGTGGGACAAACCATGAGGGGTGCTCTAGGTTCCCAGTAGCGGGTGCATGATTGGTGCGTGATTTTTTGAATTGTGCATCCCAAAAAAAGCACGACACCTATTTTAAAAAATAAAATAATTAAAATTAAATAAAAATTAAATTAAGACAAATTTTAACCCTTCCTCCCCCGTATCATGATACACCCCCTGGGGTTTACCTTTGAGCTGTGCATGGCCCACATCCCTCATAACCCTCTCTAGTTGGCGATCTCTTTGTATTTATTCTCGGTTTCTCTCTGAATCGTCAAGGTATGGGATCTGGTTACATCTCTTCTGAATTTCTAGCTGAAATCTGATCTCCCCTTCCACCTAAGTTGTTCTGTCAAAACCCTAGAGATGGGGTTGTTCTAATTTTTGGTTTCTTTTTGGTTCTTAGGTATATGGTGGCTCTCCTAGGACTCCTTCATGCGAGTTCTGACCTGTATTGTTGAAGGTGATGTTGATTGGTTCGATTCAGATTGTTATCACCATCCAAGGTAAGGGTTTCACCTGCTGTTTGGTTTTGCCTTTTTAATTTGGGGTCCTTAGTGATTTGGTGTCCCATTTGGGTTAATTAGATCATTTGGTGGAATCTCAAGGACTTGTGCACAAATACATAGGTACTTACATATATATCCTCCTTGTGCATATTCCCTCATGGTGAGGGGAATGTGTACATATGATTAAAGGATATATATATATATATATACATATACATAGGAGTGTATACGTTTTCATGTGTGGAATGATCTTCATCAAAGGAATCGAATTCCAAAGTAGTTCGATTTTGTCTACTTTTGAGGTAGGATTCATATCCTTTCTCCCTTTATTTATGAATTCATTAATTCCATATTTATTTCTTCTTCGAAAAATTGAATTTTTATTTTGGAATGAACTGATTAATTATGAAAAATGATTTTTTTAGAAACAAAATCTTGTTTTTATAATAAAAACCTTCCAATAGAGGTGTTCTATATTCTAAGCCAAAAAAGTATTGATTGGTTATAAAATATATTCTTGCATTAATGATTTTTTTCCCTATGATTTTATGAGATAGTGTGATATAAGGCATGTTATGATATTTCCTCTAATGGAATTAGGAAATGTAATTTCCTTTATCAATGTTTATGGATCCTTTGAATATTCTAAGTGCCACTTAGCCCATTTAAGTTTGAATTACCTTTTCTTAAACCACCCAAGGGGTGTGTTCCTAGGCTTTCCTAGTTATAGAAATCTTATTTATAACTAAAGAGAATCGGTTTACTTAGTTCATAGATGTGTTACCTACCATTCATGTTGATTCTCTTGGGATAAATGGTTATATTGATCTATAATCACATAATGGCACTTTTAGTTGATTTGATTTGTTTCAAGGGTTAATTAAAAAAAGTGGAGATGAGTGGGAAAACTCATGGATGAGGTTTAAATGTGAAGTTGTGATAAATGTGTAGGTATACTCATTAAATGGAATTTTTTTAAATTGTGAATAATGAGCAAGTAAACACAATAAATACCATATTTATGAATTGTGAGTAGTGAGTGGGTATAATCATTAGATATTTTGAACATGAATTTGGTTACATGAGCGGGTATACTCATGACATATATTTGGATATTAAATGTGATTGGTCAATGGGTCTACTCATTGTATGAATTGAATGTAAATGTATATATACGAGTGGGTAGTCTCATATGGTGTTTAACATTAATTGTTATGAAATGAATGAGTGTATATATGCCATGGATGGCTCTCCATAGATATTAAATATGGTAGTGGATGCCTTGGGTTGATTATGCCCCCTGGGTCTTGATTCCATGGGATGCCTTGGGACTTGCTAACCCTTTGATCTGGATTTCTTAGACACACTTAACACATGTCCGGTATGACATGCTCCTAGGACTCCAACCAATTACTTTACTAATTTTCCATCAAGATGCTCTTAGGAATTGACGAGGATGCCTTGGTCTTTATCACCTTGGATTCGGCCCCTGTTGGTTTGATACTTCGACATAAGGAATGACTGTGAGATATATGGTACGTTCATTTATACATCTTGGTCATGGTAAATTTTAAAATGTGTGATTACATGGCTCGGTCATGAATGTTACGATTCTTCTAGTAGTACATCAAGGTCGTGATTATATGGTTCTTGGGATATACAGAAATTTCATGGTGGTTTGACATGTTCGGATGATGGTAAGGTCGTGTTGTTTATTTGTGCATTATTTCTAGTTTTATTGTTATAGGATCATGACCATCTTGTCTAGGTAACCTTGAGAGGATATTTTTCGTATCACTGATTTAGAAATTTACGTTCCATAGGAATATTTAATTGTAACAAATTTCTATTTTTTTTACCTATACACTACCTAAATTTTATTGCAATAAATAGATTGGGATAGACATCGTGGGTGTTGTCCTGCTGAGATGTTATCTCACACCTTGCTTGAGTACCATTGGTTCCTGAGTATACCTTATTTTTTTCAAGGAAATGGACCTTTTAATAAGTTATTTTTCTTATACCTGAGGAGTTAGGAGCACAGTACTAGGCAAGAGATCAGGATTCTCATGGAAATCGCCTTAGGGTTTTTTTTGTTATTTTCTTCACTTGATTAATGTATTTTAATTCATGTTGTATGTTTACTACTTTAGATTATGTATCATCATCTATCATTCATGAATTTTATAAAATATAATTGGCCATATTCTATATTCATTTGATATTACCTTTGTCTTCCACTACTTTATCACAGCTTTATACTACATCTATTATTGATTGTTATTTACTAACTGATAAACCATTGTGCTACTCAAAAATGATAGTATAGTATCCCCACTAGACTACCTTTACACCCTTTCTTCTAGTTGTTAAACTCTAGAGTATGGGGAGATGGGTTTGAGTTCATGTGGTGACTGGTCTGGCAATCGGTTTAGTTGTCATTTAGTCTAGGACATTACAAAGTGGTATCAGAGCACCTTTTTCCATTGTCTTCCTATTTTACACTGGTAGAAAAAAGACTATGAATGTGTAATCACTTGGTAAATAGTCATGATTGGGACTGATCACCCCACATATGGGGAATGAACAAGTGGCTAGGGCTGGGAAGTATTGTTCATGTTGTCTGATATTACAGTGGATTGTTATTTCACCTTGGGTGACTAGTGTATTTTCCATTATGGATTGATTTATGGTATTTTTTCCCTTATCTTAGTATAGTAAGGATAAAGCATTACATTTATCATAATAGGCATATAATAATTAACATTCCATGCATAATCCATGTTAATTAGTTATATTAGTAGGTTTCTAGTTGATTTTGGTTGTGTGCATGGGTGTTATACCCTGCTTAGTTGTGCCTATTTAGGTAAATTTCTGAATGCCTACTTGTATAACATGTTTCGGTGATTATATTCCATGATGACTCTACTATTATAATTTTTTGCTGATATTCCTTACTTTTATGTTGTAGCATTATTTTGTGTTACTGCATATGATAACATCCTATATATTTTTTGATGTGTAAATGGATATATGGGATTAAATTTATGGTTGTGTTTACAATGGGAGCTAGTGTCATTTATAAGTTGTATAGGTTCCTTATAACTGGGAAAAGGTAACCTGTGTATATGAACCACTCTAAAATGCTTCTATAATTCAATTTTCAAAGTAAATTTTAGTTTGATTGAATGGGAGACAAATGCCCCATGTAAAGTGTATGAGCGGTTTATGGATTGGTATATGGACACTAAAATCAGAGGACCATTATGTATATGATCATGTTATATTGTGAAATGGACATGATGTTAAGGGCTATTCAAATTTTGTTTGAAATGGTTTGGTTTACTTTCAAAATGCTCAACTGGACCCCAGTAGGTCAGTGGGGGAAACTTTTTATGAGATGAACTATTATAAGGGTTCTTGTGCTTAATTTGGTAAAAATATTATTGGGTTTCTTTATGATGAACCCGGGTTGGTTAAATATTTCCTCATAGGTCTCTTGATCAGTTAAAAGGAATTTACATGATAAATTTCCTTTTTATGATGGAATTTCAATGAATGTTAAATGTTTAAAAGTATGTTTGTTATAACTTGTCTTTTTTTCGTGGGTCATTGGTTAAAACCTAGTTCCTTATTCGTAAAATGGTACTTTAGGTTTAGTTAAAATTCTATCAAATGTTTAAAGTTTTAAGTGATTTAATGAAATGAATTTATAACTGAACCTGTAGTGGTTTCCTTTTTTTAAAACCCTCTTGTAAGGGTGGTTTTAATGTTTCTTGTTGTATGAATTGGAATGAAGATGTGAATATTTATCCATGGAATGATTCTATATATAAATGGATTAAATAAAATTGGATCTTGAGCCTGGTGAAAATTGTTTCGTGTGACCTAGTGATAGGGTCGACACTTAAACATTATAAGGGGTTATCCCATGGAAGCAAGCACCCTTAGAGCTTGATGCATTGGATTTCGTTGTGAGCTTATGATGTTTGTTGTCATTTGGGCTTCATTGTCCCTAGTGGGAATTTTAGTTTTTAAAAGGATTCACTTTTTTAGATGGGTGGTTGTTGCATCTTGACTCATGATATGGGAATGTTCATTGAGGAGTTCTTAGTTTAGCAAGTCAGATATGCCATGGGCATGGTTAGCTGCTTAGGAGGTCATGTGAACCTCTCTTTTATTACGTGATGATGAATCAGAATGTTGTCATCTAATTTAATGGTTTTATGAGATGATGTGCTTTTTATCCAGTTTCTACATGATCCATATGATGCTTGATTTCATAGGGTGGAAATCTAATAGATAGTACTCAATATGTGTCATTTTCTCTTGTAAATTCAGGGTAGTAAGTGTCGGTATTGTGGTACCCATTGAGTGTTAAATGTTGTGATGAACTAGTTGAGTTCAGTGTGACTATTGAGCCTTATACTATTAAGTACATTCTCAAGTTATCTCTAGGGTAGTGTGACATGGGATTTATGTAAATAATTTCGTCCCACTACTTGGGAGGACTATTTGGAACTCAGGTGTTTTGACACACTGATCGGTTTGATTTCAGATTTCTTAAAAAAATATTTGACATGTTAATAATGGTTTTGGAATGTCACATGTGATTTTAATGTGAATATGATCTAGCACGCTTGTCATGAACCATTATATTGGGGCATGTTCCGCGACTCCCCAATCCCTCCTCTAATAGGTCAGGGGTTTGTGAATAGAACCAAGTAGGAATATCATTTACATGGGAAGCATTTCCTATGTACCTATATACATGAACACATCTCAAAGCCCACAAAATGATGAAATATAAAAACCACTAAGAACCAAATGCTTGCATACCACTATATCCCAACAATTTTATGATAGGAAAGTAAAGTTCAGTAAAGTAAACTGGGCTAGAATACAAGCCCACCAAAATAAGTATGTAACCATAATTCCAATGAATAGGAATAGGAAGTGAGACTAATGCATGTAGCCATAAGAACACCTTGTCCTACCTGATCTCACAAGGCACCATTTGGTCTTGGTCCTCCTAAGACTCCATCAAAAGGTTTCTCATCTTCACAAGACATGACACATGCGGCCAAAGCCTGTGAAGGGGTGAGTATAACAATACTAAGTAGGAAACCCCAAAGCCAAAAAACAATACACAAAGGAAAGTAAATTCAAATCTAAACGATGTGTGTTTATAGCATATATTACAAGAATATCTAGATACACTCATTCTAAGACAAGTAGTCTAGATGTAAATCACAACTACCACGTACCAACACTAGGGATTCATCTCAAAGATTCCACGAAGCACTCATACAGGAGAACACACTCTTGAGTATGATAGAATAGATGACATGCATCTAAGAATTATTGTTTGTTAGGAACCATCATGATAGGGATACACTAATAGATATAAATAGAAAGATACAATACCACATATGAGGATCATAGTCATGGCCATGGGGTGATATCAATAACTCCATCTGGGTTAACCTGATAAGTAGAGGTTCGATGCTCGGTGAAGTTGGTCACATCAACACAGAAAACTATACTTAGGGCATGAAGAATGAATAGAGGATCCTAATCTGGGCCTCTCGGTGTATTCCAAAAACTCTATCCAGGAAGTCTGGATGAAGGTATCATAGTCCTTTGATTAGGAAATGATACACACCAGCCTTTAAGGAAACGATCAAGGGTAAAAACCCTAACAAAACTTGTCCAAGATACGGTGGAAAAGTAAATCAAGCCATGTACAAAGGGATACATAGTATGTATTCGGGTCACACACCCTGTACCTTGACCCTAGGTACTTCTCGTGTACAGTGGCCCATGTCATTCCAAATTGTGTCATGTAAAAATGGGTACACGATGTGTAGAAAATGACACGTTGTTTCCTTCTATCCGAGGTCCACCCATGTAATCCATCCATGTTCCAGTACATGGTGTCAACCTGTGTGCCTCTTCTCATGTACAATTTCATGGGGTAGTTCATGTACTTGGTCTAGTCAAAGTCGTGTGGTGGGGTATAATCCATGTACGCAACCCATGCACTCCACCCCATCACCGTGCATCTCTAGAGATACATGTTGAGTCTCTTAGAAGGGCCTATATTCCATGTGGCATGGTCACATTTTTTATGAAATTTAACAATCTCCATAAAGACAAGTTGCTTCTCAGTGGCGGCCACACACCAATTAACCCAAGGTTACACGTCGTGTTCATCGGGATTTTTATAATCTCATGTTCTTCTTCTCTGCGCCTTGGCCGATGATCCAGATCTCATTTTGGTGATCTATTCACCTCGAAACTCAATATCAAGGGTTATACTATCACCCTAACACCAAATCAAGGTGTTTTTGGCCTTCAATTGGCTCAGAAAACAACATTAAATCCATCTAAAAAACCCACCTAAAGAATCATATATTCTGAATCGCTTTGATTCATCCTTCATCACAGTTGTCAAACCTCTGTTAGGTCTTCCTAGTGTTAAATATTCAATTTGGGATCATTTCACCATGAAACTAGGTGTCAATTATCATTCATTCGTATCCCTAAAAAGAAAGAAGAATACACATAGAAAACATTGGAGATAATTTTAAATGGAACAAACCTGAGGAACAAACCACATATATTGTTCATTCTAGCCTCAATTCATTCCCCTAAGAATAATAAATAATACAATAAATACAATAATCACCTCTGTAAATATTGCAATTTAAAACCCATCCCATGAGAAAGACTGAACAACATATCAACCTATTTTTCAGTTAGTCTGTGTTCATTGTTGAATATAAGAATGGGGAAAAGAAAATCCAAATAATTCATAATACCTAGGAATTGGATCACTCACTAATAAAGGCCGATTATCATTAGAGAAATCCATCATGAATGATCTCTTATCCAAGTCCTTATCATCATTTCCGAGATAATTATCTTGGGTTTCTCTCCACCACCTCCATAGAATTTCCATGGTTATGAGCCTAACAATGGATCCTTGCCAAAGGATTAATTAAAATATAAATAATTGTTGCATTTATGAGAAGGTAAAATAAAATAAATTCACACTTTATTTTATTCATTAAAAATGCCTGAAAATAATTTTCACAGTCGACCCACACCAATCGATGTTAGGCCTCATCTAGGGTAAAGACACTACTCTGAATGTAATGATGCTATTAGATTTATGATCTGGGTACTTGTTTAGAATTTATTATACTTTTTCATGAAAATTGTGCATGTGTGATATTTAATACTTTAATATTATTCGAATATTTATTATGGACACACCAGGTCTTAGAATCAAATGTTGTCTCATCACCAAGTCTCGAATTTAATCTGTATAATATTAATAAATAATACACCAAAAATCCAGAATATTACATTATCCCCACCTTGGGGATTTACATCCCCAAAAATCCAAAATAAAGGCTACTAAAAAAGATGAGGGTATTGAGAAAGAATCTGAGCTTCCTGCTCCCAAGTTCTATCTTGGAGATTCTCGTGCTACCACAAGACACGCACTAAAGGAATTGATCACCCAAAAAGGATCCTCTCCTACCGATCCTTGATCTCAACTGGGTACTCAACAAAAGTCTCTCCATCCTCAATATCCATCTCACCATAGTCGATGACGTCTGATGGGTTATGATTGTACCTCCTCAACTGCAATATGTGGAAGACATCATGTACCCAATCTAACTATATAGGTGGAGCTAAGTGGTACTCCACCATTCCAAATCTACATTGTATCTAAAAAGGGATGATAAAACTCAGAGATAACTTGCCACCCCTACCAAATCTTTGTAATCCCTATCAAGGTCAAACCTGTAGGAATACATGGTCTCCTTCCTAAATCTCCAACGGCCTATACCGCCTGTTAGTATAAGACTTCTGATGGCTCTGGGAAGTCTTCATCCACTCCAGGATGATCTGCACCTTCTTTATAGTAGCCCACACAAACTCTGGACCCATAAGTGTTGACTCTCCAAGGTCAGTCCAGTAAAGTGGTGACCTACAAGGTCACCCGTACAAAACCTTTAATGGTTCCATACCAATGGTGGAATGGTAGTTTTTGTTGTATGAAAACTCCACCGGTGGTAGGTGATCCTCCCAACTACGGCTGAAGTCCAGCATTCAAGCCCATATCATATCCTCCAAAACCTAAATAGTCCTCTCCATTTGGTCATCCCTCTTTGGTTGAAATGCTTTGCTCAAGAGTAACTAAGTCCCAAATGCCCCTTGAAATCCCTTCCAACATCAGGATGTAAAATGAGCATCACAATCTGAAATAATCGTCGATGGAACTACATGGAGTCAAACTATCTCTTGAACATAGATGTGTCCTAATCTCTCTACTAAACTCTACTATCAGATATATAGAAAGTGGGAAAATTTGTTGATTCAATCAATGATCACATATGTGGCATCATTTTTGCAGAATGTACATGGTAAACTCATCATGAATTCCATCAATATCGCATCCCACTTCCATTATGGAACCTCAATGGGTTGAGCTAAACCCACTAGAAAATGGTGCTCAACCTTCACTTACTAACAAAAAATGCACTGAAAAAAAACTCTTCAACTCCTTTATTCATTCCAGGCCACAAAAAATGAAATTGGAGGCCCTGATACATTTTTTCCACACCAAGATGTACCACCAAAGGGGATGTATGAAACTCCCGCAAAACCTCCTCCCATAACAACACTAGTACAACTGCACACCCTCAAAAAAAGGATGATGTTCTCTCCACCTATTGAATATCCATCGTGAGCATGCCCTAGGAATATATGAGCACGTAGAGTCTCGTAGTCAGTATCCCTAATTTGTGCCTCCCTGACTCTTTTAGGAGTGGATGGGTAATAACCATCGACTAGATGTGAGTTTCTCCGTCATTATTCACTAAGGATAACAGTAATGAGGCCAACTACTCTGACACCACGTTCAAAAACTACAAACTTGATCTTATGTTAAGATCATCTTCCACCACATCCCCCTTCCCATGATTATAGAAAATCTAAAATTCTTAATCCTAGAATAACTCATGCCATTTTCGCTATCTCAAGTTTAGATCCTTTTGAGAGAATATATACTTGACACTCTTGTGATAAGAGTAGATGATAAATCACACGCCCATCGGGTAGTGTCACCACATATTCAATGATAAGACTACCACCACTAACTCAAGATCATGGGTCACGTAGTTCTTCTCTTGTGGTCTTAATTGGAATGAACCATAGGAAATCACTGCTTGCATCTACATCAGGACACAACCAATCTTGTTCCTTGATGCATCACATAAAAATACATACTCGACACCCTAATCATTCAATCTCAAGATCAGAGCACTCATCAAACTCTAGATCAACTACTAAAAAACCTACAATAACTTCTCTATCAACACGAAAGGATACCCATTTTGAGTCAAAGCTTTCATTAGTCCTGATATCCTAGATAAATTAGGTATCAATATCCAGTAATAGACTACTAGCCCATGGAAGCTTTGCACATCTGTCACGCTCCTAGGTAGCTGCCTTGTAAACACTACCTCACCCATGGATAGGTCCATAGCCACTCCATACGCTAAGATAACATGTCTCAGAAAGTGGAAATCCAGAATAAAAAACTATTACTTCAAGAGTTTCCCATAAATCTGGTGCTCCAAAGGTATGTCTAGAACAATTATTAGGTGTCTCGTAGGCTCCTCCTCAGAAACCAAGTACAAAAGGATATTTTCGATGAAGAATACCATGAACAGGTATAAATAATACTAGAATATGTGATTCATGAGTCCCATGAACACTGATGGGGAGTTCGTTATTCCAAAGGGCATCACTAAGTACTCATAGTGACTGTAATGACATCTGAATTTTTCCTTTGGTATATCCTCATCTTGTACTCGCAGCTGGTGATATCTTGATATGAGGTCAACCTTCAAGAAGCAATGTTCCCCCCTTAATTGAACAAAAAGGTTATCAATTCATAGTAGTGGATACTTCTTCTTAAATTTCACCTAGTTCAATCAGTAGTAGTCCACAGAAAAACTCAATCTCCTGTATGCCTTTTTGGAAAACAAAACTAGGGTTGTCCGGGGTAAAACACTAGGTCTCATGAAGCCCTTTTTCTAAAAGTCCTCCAACTGCACCCACATCTCATGAAGCTCTACAGGATCCATATGATATGTTGGTGCAGATATCAGTGTCATCTTGAGGTGTAAATAAATGTGGAATTCTATCTCCTGATGGGGAGGTAATCCTGGAACATCTTCAGGGAATATGTCCTCGTACTCTTCCACCACTATAGGAAACTGGTAACTCATAACATCCACTACACCAAGGGTCAGGATATCTAGATGATGAGTGATCAGTCACACCCTCCTATGCATGAGTCCATCCTGTGCTACATGGGTTTCCTTTTCCCCAAAAAGGGAAAACCTCATTCCATTGTTGCGGACACACCACATCCTTCACCTAAAACAGTCAATCTGGACATGGACTTTGGAAAACCAATCCATAAAAATAAAGACGTCGTAAGGCCTAAATTCTTCCACCAAAAGGTTCTAACTAAAAATATCACCTCTAAGGGTCAGGTCACACTGTCAACATAGATGTGTGATCACTAAGTCTTCTCCATTGGGTGTCTCTAAGTGTAAGATTTGAGTCAATAGTTCAACCCAAATCTCTAGGTCTCGAACAAGATATGTGGTGAGAAAGAAATGACAATCACATGTGTCTATCAGTACTACAAATAAAGTATAAAATACATATATCATACCACAAATCATTTCCAGATCCCCTGGGTCATATTCCTCGATTGCATGCAGTTTTCCCCACCCATGTTCTCCAGCTCCCTAAGCCTGGCATGGATTACCTTAGGGTGGTAGTGGTAACAACTCAAAACATCAACCACCTCCTACTACTCCCCATCCCCTATACCACTTCTTCCGCCATAAAAATATGCCTTTTTCGGTCGTTGTCTCTATCTTGCTAGTCCATCCACTCTCTCTCTATCAATAGCATGGTGGTTCAGACAATCTCATGTGAGATTTCCCTTTTCATCACATGAATAGCACTGCCTATCCCTAGGATGACTTGATCCACCCTATGAGCCCTGAACTACAGATATTCTATCCTAGGACCTCCTCTTGAAACATCTCCCACATTAGAATCCCTGAGACTGATGTCAGATCCCTGCTGTTGAGGTCTCTACACCTACTCGTCCACTGCTGACTATCACTGGCTATATCTTCTCAGCCAAGAAGTTTTTAACCACCAAATCTTTCTCAAGCAACCCATCATACGTCAGAATGGATAAAAGGATAAATCTAGATCGGATGACTCTTTGCAGACCTTTCTCAAAGGTCAGAGACCTAAATTACTAATCTCTAACCATATACATCGAGTACCTGAAAAGGTTGGCGAACCACGTTGAATAATCATCCACTGTCATGCTACCCTACTGAAGCTTAAGATTCTCTAGTATACACACAGATCTTAGCATAATTATTGGGAACTCCTCTATGAAGAGACCCAAAACTCTATCCATGAAAGAGTCACCTCATCATGAGTCAGTATAGCTAAACTCCACCATCACCATTCCAAACCCTATAGAAGGCTCGCTACCCGGACTACCATATGATTTGATGGTGTCCAAACTATATGGAAATTTTGGGTCACTACCTCAAGCCAGTCCTTAGCCTCCTAAGGGTTAGGCTTACCTTGGAACCTAATGTATCCATGTATCTAAAACTCATGAAGCACTCTCATCCTTCACTCCTCGTCTGCGGGCATTACGAGCACTATGTGCTGCTCTATAGGTGGTGGTATAGTTAGTGCACCACCTGGAGGAAAAATCTGGGGAACAGGTCCTTGTATCAAAGCCTAATCATTGAGGGGGTAATCCTTGTGATTGAGCTACTAAATCCTAGCTGGTATGCAGCGTAGGGGAATCCTATAAAAAACAAGATATACCACGGTCAATGAGTATATCTAGAGAGCTGACTCGATAAGGATATGGAACCAAAACTAATTCTTATATGATGCATGTACCATTATTTTCCATGCAACCAATGTTCTCATGTACTAAGTCTAAAATTAGTTTATCTGAGTCTGGGTGTATGGAAACGTTGGTCATGGAACCAACACTAGAGTCTCTGTCTTGATAGCCAAACTTGAAACACTTAACAATATTTTCCAAAACCAATCCCACAAACTATTGGTCCTAAAGTAGAACCGACCACCTATGATACCACTCTGTCATGACCCATCTTAGTGGATCCCATTCTGTGACTCCCCAATCCTACATCCAATAGGATAGGGGATATTGACTAGCACCGACTAGTCATATCACAAACATAGGAAGCATTACCTATGTACTTGTATGAACAAACACATCTCCAAGCCCACAAAATGATGAAATGTAAAATCCACTAAGGACCAAATGCATGCATACCGCTATATCCCAACCAGAGTATGACATGAATATAAAGTGATGTAAAGTAAACCGGGCCAGATAATAAGCCCACCAAAAGAATTTTGTAACCACAAGTCCAACCTATAAGAAGAGGTATTGGGATGGTTGTCTGTAGCTATATAAAAACCTCATCCTACTTGATCTCGCAAGGCATCGTCTGGTCCTGGTCTGCCTAGGACTCCTTCAGAAGGTCACTCATATGCACAAGACATGACACATGTGGGAAAAACCTATAGAGGGGTGAGTGTAGAAATACTCATTAGGAAACCTCGAAACCATGAAGAAATGCACAAAGAAAATTACAGTCAGCTACACACAGTATATGTCTACAACACATATAATAATAATATCTAGATATACTCAGTCCAATACATGCAGTCAAGAGGTAAGTCACAACTACTACATACCAACACTAGGGATTCTACTCGAAGATTCCATGAATCACTGATCCAGTAGAACACACTCTTGAGTCCAATAGCACTGATGACGTCTATCCAAGAAGTATTGTTCATTGGGAACCATCAGGAGAGAGATACACTGATAGATATAAAGAGAAAGATATGATACCACAGATGAGAATCACAGACAGGTCCATGGGGTGATACCAACAACTCCCTCTAGATTAACTTGCTAAGTATAATATCAACACCCAATGAAGTTGTCCATGTCAATACCAAAGACTCTACCTAGGGAATGGAGGATGAATAGAGGATCCTACTCTAGGCCTCTTAGGGGATTCCAACAACTCTGTCTAGGAAGTCCTACTGAAGGGATCATAGTCCTATGAGTAGGAAATGATATGCACAAACCTTAAGGGAAATGATCAAGGGTATGAACCCTAATGAAACATTTCCAAGATATGGTGGTCAAGTTAATCAAGCCTTGTATAAATGGATACACGATGTGTAGTAGGGTCACATTCCATATTCCTTGACCCCTAGTATTACCGATGTACAAAGCCCCATGTCATTCTAAATTGTTTCATGTATAAGATGGGTACACAACATGTAGAAGAAGTCACACACCATGAACTTCCATCCGGGTCCACCAGTGTACTCAGTTCATGTTATAGTACATGGTGTCAACCTGTGTTTCTCTACCCATGTACTAGTACATGAGGTAGTCTGGGTACTTGGTCTAGGCCAATTCGTGTAGTGGGTTACATGCCACATAGGCAACCCATGTACTCCACCCAGTGTATGTGTATCTCTTTGGATGCACACTTAGTCTCTAGGAAGGTCCAATATGTCATGTGATAGGGTCACATGTCTAGTGACATTTAACTATCTCCCAAAATCCTAGCCATTGCTCAGTGGGGGCCACACACCATGTAACCCTGGGTTACACACCGTGTTCATCGGGATTGTCCAGAATCTCACGTTCATGCTCCTCGTCAAATGATCTGGATCTCATTCTGGTGATATGTTCACCTCAAAACTCAATATTTAGGGTCATCTAATCACTCTAACACTAAATTGAGGTGTTTAGGGCCTTCAATCATCTTGAAAAAAAACATTAAATTTATCCAATGAAAATTTCTCGAGGAACAATATCTCCTAAATCACTTTGATTCTCTTGTCGTCATCACCGTCACATGTCCTCTAGGTCAATGTGGTACTGGATCTTTAATTTCGGAACATTGTTCCATGAAACTAAGGTGAAAAGATCATTCATTCATAAACCTATATAGAATTAAGAACACACGTAGAAAAAAGGGGAGATAATTTCACATGGAACAAACCCAAATCACGAACCTCGATTGTTGTTAATTTTAGCCTCAATCTATTCCTATAATAATGATCAATAAACAATTCAATATAATAATCAACCATGTAAATCCAACAATTTAAAACCCATCCCACAAGAACAATTGAACTATAGATCAACATGTTCGTTGATTGGTCCAAGTTCATTGTTTAATCTAAAAATGTGGAAAAGAAAATCCAAATAATGCTTCTTACCTGGTAATTGGATCATTTTCCATTGAAGACCGATTACTATTGGAAAAATTTGTCAATAATGATCTATGATCCAAGTCTCTTACATATCTACCAAGACCATTTTCCAGGTTTTCTCTCTAGATCCTCTATGAAATTTCTAGGATTATGAGTCTAACCATGGATCCTTTCCTAAAGTTTTAATTAAAATAAAAATCATTTCTATGTTTCTATGTTGCTACGTCAACAAAACGGTAAAATAAAATAAATTCACAATGTATTTTATTCATTAAAAATTCCTGAAACCACTTTTCATAGACAACCCAAGACGGATGATGTTAGGCCTAACCATGGGTAAATCCCCTTCTCTGAATGCAATGGTTCTAAAAGACTTTTGATCAAGGATCCCGTTTATAAGTTATTCTACTTTTTTCATAAAATTGTGCATGTGTTCTATTTAGTATTTTAATATTATTCAAACATTTATTCCAGACGCATCGAGTCTGGAAATCTCACATTGTTTCAACATCTGGTCTTGAATTTAATCTTTATAATATTTAAAAATAATATATAGAAAATCCAAGAAATTATATTTCTTTTGAGTGTCAAGTTTTTCTATCACTTCTTCAATGACTACGACACTCCTAAGGTGGGGTTTATCGCATTATTTCTGGTGTACATGTTTGTGCTTATTTGGTAGCATGACTTTGACAAGGATGATTGTGTGTGTAGCCATTTAGAACCTCTATTAGCCTTGTAAGGGATTTAATAGAAAAAATTTAAGTATCATGAATGGCTTTGGTGGTATATACATAGTGGTTCGGTTGATGATGTGATGGAAAGTGAAGGTGATCTTCTTCTAAAGAAGACAACTAGCAGTGGTTCGACTGTTTATTATTGGTTTCATCTTGGTGTACTCTTCTAAAAGAGATGAACATGACCCCTATATTAACGTCATCATCGATTCACTAAGAGAGCATTGGTCTTATGCCATGTTATAGTTTTAAAATCTGATGCGCTTGAAAGGTGTTCTTTATGTGTGTTGTATGTTGGATGCATGGTTCTTTGGAGTCTTGGTTAGTTTAGAGTGATACTTGGGTTCCCATGTAAGAATGACTTGGATGGAATCATGGACACCCTCAATTCCCTTTGATGTGGCCACAAGAAAGATGCATCTTTAGGATCATTCAATGATTTTATATAGATGTTGCGGCCTTGAGCCAATATCTCTCTTGTAAATGCAGGGTATGGACTACCTTGGTCAGTTCCATGGACTCAAACATAATGAATTTGAGGTTAACTCGTATTGTTTTTCATCCTTGGAGATTATGTTTAAAGGATAATGAATTCCAGAGGGATGGATCTGTGTGACACCTTTATTCATGTTGAGGAACAATAGTTTTAAATGGATTAGTTATGTCTTGATCTAATAATGTCACTGGAAGTCAGGTAAGGAATTTGTTATATGTTCTTGAGTTAATGTCTAAGTGCCTTGGGATATGGAACAACAGTTCAGTTTGAAAGGTGTCATCTATTTTAAGTCGATAAGCTATAAGATAATCAAATCAAAGTGTCTCGACTTCTTATCCCTCTAGTTCAACACATATGGTAGGTTATAAAACTGTTTTAAAAGCATGTCATCAATTTAAGGAGAGTGTGGTTTATGGGTTCACAATGTATTTCAAGGAAATCATGCACGACCAGTTTTGTTAGTAAATTGAAATTTTACCATTACCTTTCAAAGAGTTCTCTAATATGACCTCGAACATTATCAGGTTTTCCTACTTAAGGAAATCATGTGAGAAGAATAGCCAGAATTCTAAGGTCATTTACTCTTAAGAAATTCCAACAATCGAGGAGTTGTGGTTCGCGATTGATCATTAAATTCTAAGACCCTTGGTGGAAATCACCAATGAGATGTTGTTTAAAGATACAATGACAAGACCATTTATCTAGTTAATTGGTCGTGATTAAGTGTCACTTCAATGTTTTGGTTGGGAATTGAGATTTGGATCGAGATTTGATGGATTAAATGCATTAGTCTTGTGAAATGTTTTAAGATGCATTTTGGAATTTGGAAACACAATTTGAATGTTTGAACAAGACTAAAAGACCATTATAGGTTGGGAAATGTTTTTTTTTCTGAATTCTTCTTGGAGACAAGAATTTATAAGGTGGGGAGATTGTAGAATCCTATGTTTTTTGATCGGGAGTTTTTTGAGGGTTTTTGAATTTTTGGCAATTACTGGATGGGACCTTTTTAAAACTAAGCTTCGGAATATAATTATGAGAGTTGGAACACTTCAATATGATGTTTTGTTCTTTGTTAAAGCCCTGAGAAGTTTCTCAGGTGGCTCGAGGATTTTTGGGAGCACCGGACCCATAAAATTCAAGTTTTAAAGGGTCTGCACTGGGTGCACATTTTTTCAAAAATAGAGCATCCTGTAGCAAGAAATAGTATGGCTTATTACATTGGGACAGAGGCTATCACATGGGTTGTTCATGGTTTTCAAAACCGTGTGCCCTACCTACATGGTTAGTGGCATTGGGTTTTACCTAAACACTATTCATCACATGGTTTTCTCATATCTAGGAAAAGTGTGTGGGACAAACCGTGTAGGAAAAACTGTGTAGGGAGCCCTAGGTACCTAGTAGAGGGTGCACAATTTTCTAAACCATGCGGCCCAAACTATACAAAACACCTATTTTAAAAAAAATTAAACTTATTATAACCCTCCCACCCTCATATCAGGATGCACCCTCCTAGAGTTCCCCTTTGAGCAGCACATAACCCACCACCCTTTTCACCCTTTCTAGTTAGCTATCTCTCTAGATTTCTTCTCGGTCTCTCTCTTAATCCTCAAGGTATGGGCTATGATTCTTTCTCCACTTGATTTCTGGTAGGTTTCTAGTCTCTCCATCACCATGATCTATTCATCCAAAACCCTAGGGATGTGGTTGTACTAGTTTTTGGTTTTATTTTATTTATAGGGTATGTGGTGGATCTCTTGGGACCCCTTCATGCAAGTTCCAACAACCACCATCAAAGGCAAATAAGATTGGTTCGATTTGGCTTGTCATCATTGTCTAAGGTAAGGGTTTTCACTCACTGTTTGGTTTCGCCTTTTTAATTTTGGGTCTTTAGTGATTTTGGGTCCCTTCTGGGTTAATCAGATTATTGTTTGGCATCTCAAAGACTTGTTCACACTTACATAGGTACATGTGTGTTTATTTGTGTGTGTGGGTGTGTGTGTGTGTATACACACCTTGTACATGTTTCCTCAGGGTGAGTGGAATTTGTACATAGGATTAAAGGGTATATAAATATATATAGGAGTGTATGGGCATGAAAGTGCCGAGAGATCTTCGTCAAAGGCATCAAATTTTAAAGTAGTTCGGTTTGTCCTACTTTTGAGGTAGGATTCCCATCCTTTCCCTTTTTTCAAAGAATTAATTAGTTTCATGCATAATGATTCATTCAAAAATTGAATTATGGTTTCGGAATGAATTTCTTAGTTAGAAAAAATGATTTTTTTTAGAAACAATGTCAACATTTTATAATAAAACCCCTCCAATGGAGGTGTGTTGTCTTCTAATCCAAAAAAAGTATTGATTAGTTATTAAATTCATGCTTGTATTAATGATTTGTAGTTTCCCTATGCTTTGATGACATAGTGTGTATAATGAGTGTTAGGACATGGCCTCTAATGGAACTAAGAAATAGATTTTTCCTTCATCAATGTTTATATAACCTTAGTATATTATAAGTGCCACTTATCCCCTTTAAGTTTGAATTTCCTTTTCTTGAACCACCCATGGGGTGTGTTTCTACACTTTCCTATTTAGAGGAAGTTTATTTATAACTAAAGGGAATTGGTTTACTTAGTTTGGATATGTTTTTACTCCCCTTAATGTTGATTCTCTTAGGATAAATGGTTATATTGAACTTAAATTACATAATGTCTCTTTTTTCTATTTGATTTGTTTAATGGGTTCATTAAAAAAATTGGAGATGATTGGGTAAACTCATGGGTGAGGTTTAAATGTGAAGTTATGATAGATGATTAGGTATACTCATTAAATGGTATTTTTATAAATTGTGAACAATGAGTGAGTAAACTCATTAAATACTATGTTTATGAATTATGAGTAATTAGTGGATATACTCATTAGATATTTTGAATATGAATTTGAATACCTGAGTGGGTATACTCATGACATATATTTGGCTATGAAATGTTATTAATAAGTGGGTATACTCATTATATGAATTGAATGTAAATGGATATACATTAGTGGGTAGACTCATATGGTGTTGAACGTTGATTATTATGAAATGAATGACTCTATAGATTATAAAAACAATTATCCATGTATCTTGAATGTGGTAGTGGATGCCTTGGGTTTAGTATGCCCCTTGGTCTTGATTTTGTGGGATTCCTTAGGCCTTTCTAACCCTTGGATCTGGTTTTCATGAACTATCATATGACATGTCCTGTATGACATTCTCTTGTAACTCCAACCAATACCTTTACCAAGTTTCCATGATGATGCTCCTGGGACTTGATGAGGATGATTTGGTCTTCGACACCTTGGATATAGCCCTTTGTGGTTTGATACTTTGACATACGGCACAACTGTGAGATATAGGTACATTTGGTTATATGGATTAGCCATGGTGAAGTGTAAAATTTTTTATTATATGGATTGACTGTGAATGTTTGAATTCTTCTATTTGTATGGAAAGGCTGTGATTATATGTTACTTGGTACATAAGGAAAGTTTTTGGTGGTTTGACATGTTTGGATAATGGCAAGGTCATGTTGTATATTTTTCAATTATTTGTAGATGCCATGTTATAAGAGTTTGACCATCTTGTGTAGAGATCCTTGAGAGGATATTTTTAGTATCACTGGTTTAGAAATTTATATTCCTTGGGCATATTTACTTGTAACTAATTCTTATCTATTTACCATCACGCTACCTAAATTTTATTTCATGAAATGGATTGGGCTAGACACCATGGTTATCGGCCTACTGAAATGTTATCTCACACCCTGATTGAGTACCATTAGTTTCTGATTAGAACTTCTTGTTTACAGGGATATGGACTATTTTTGTGCTATTTTTCTTATACCTGAGGAGTTAGGAGAACAGGAATGAGATGGAACTCAAGATGCTTTTGGAAATTGACTTTGGAATTTTTAGTTCTTTTATTCACTTGAGTCTTGTATTGTAAATAATTTTGTATAATTACTTATTAAGATTATGCATCATCATATATCATTCATGCTTTGTATAAACTTATGATGTTCATATTCTATATTTAGTTGATATTACCTTTGTCTTTTGCTACATAATCACTTCTTTATACTACATCTTTTATTGCTTGTTATTTTCTATATGATAAACCACTATGATACTCTTAAATGAGGGTATAGTCTCCCAGTTGGACAACCTTTACACCCTCATTGCTAGCCATCAGCCTCAGGCATATGGGGAGACCTTCTTGAGGTCACATGGTGACTGGTCCGTTTATCGGTTTACTGGTTAGTTGGGTCATGACGTTTCACCTATGATGCTTTTTGTTAGATTGGGGTATCGGGGATGCCCCTCCAGTATATTGTAGGCTATATTGAGTATCTGATGGATGGACAAATTGGATTGGATTTTAACAATAGGGTAGAGGACATTTCATTATTAGGGATACCCCCTGGACAAGGAGGAGGGATCATGTTGAATTAACGGTGGTTGTTGATGGACCTCCAAGGCCTCACACACATCATTAATCTAATTCCTATAGGTAATGAGAACCTTAAAACGAGGGGAAACCCAAGAAGTAGGTCTATGAGTATTGTAAATATACTAGTACTGTAGAGTTTATTCCCTATATGTATCCAAGTATGCATCTCAAGGTTATATCAGATGATGCCAACGTCCTGATTCCTGATAGAACTGAGACGAGATGTACTACATCTTCACATAATTATAGTTGTGGGGGGGGGGAATTCGATTTCATTGATCCCCCTAGCTAACACTGGTCTTTCAAGTTCCCCACCCATGGTCCCTCAGGATGATGAATTTTTTACTTCCCTAAGCTAGAGGGACTGATGTAATCCTAAGGATGAGAGGTTACCTATACCAACTGGGTGATAGAGATACTCATAAGACATCCATGGGAATGATCAAGGGATATAATTCCATATAAGTACATGGAGATAAGGGAGTATGATGATGAAGAATCATGGGGTTTGATGGAAACCACATATACTATCCTTGTAAGGGTGAAGAGACTATAACTACTAAGGAGTCGGGGGATACTTTTTTTAGATTAGTAATTTCTAAAACCTCATAACAGTCATGGAATTGTTTTTATACTCTAAGAACCATTGACTCTTGTTTTGTGATTTGTACAATAATTATAAAATGATAATTTTTTAGTGTAGATTCTAGAGATAAAATGATATAGGGATGGTGGAGAGACCTCAAGTGGATAGGAAGCAAGGGAAATATTGCCTAACTCTATATCCTCTATAGTGATGGAGGGAGTTCTACCTTCCGAGTTTGTGGGGAGACACTAGATTCTAAAGACATAAAATGTCCAGTGAGGTTAACAATTCATGTTTCACTAGGATAAGGATGGAAAATCTTACCTGCTTTTCTCCTATAAGTATTTTTATTCCCTCTAAATTGGCTTTTTTGACTTCCTAATTACAGAGCCAGTATTCTAGGCCAAGAATCATCATGTCATTTTTTTAGCCTCCCAATAATTCTGAGGGGTTAGGGGTAGTGAAGCCTATATCCTGTTCTTCATGCCCCAATTTTAAAACTAAAATGGTAATAGAGTAAGAAAAATCCACCATGTTTTATCCTATTCTAATAGCGGACTATGATATTTCCATCTCCATAGGAGTAGGTAAGAACTAATACTATAACTTTGGCTTGCGCCTTTGGCTACCATTATCTAAAATAATTTCTTACCTCTTATGGCTACATTCAATCCTGTATGGATCAAGATCTTGGGGAACCAATATATTTGTAGGAACCCATCACTAACTTGATGGATGAGAAGATGAATTTAGATCCTAAAGCCTTAACTACTCATGAATGTGAGACCACTAACATGACAGTGATAGGGGAGGATATGGAGGTTCTTATCACTCACAAAGAGATATTCATTATACTGAACTTGGATTTATCACCTATGGAGTAGTTAGATAATAACAATATCCCTCCTTACACATTAGATCCCAATCAAATGGAGGTGGAGTTGAATGTTGAGAATCTATTTGGACTAGTTGATTTATCCCCAAATATGAGTATAACCTAGAATAAAAATATGATTGTGATACAGATACAATTGAAGATAACTGAGTTATCTATAAAAGAGTGTGGAATAGAATTTAAAGCTTCATCACTAGCATACCACAAGGTCAAATGGGTAGTCAGATGGGGACACTTTATTATTGTATATTAAAATTGGGACATGGTGGGTTTGAATATCATTCCCTCCATAAAATTGTCTTCTTGGTCATGTGAGAGTGATTAGAGGTATTGAGGTTTGGCTATACTAGAGTTGTACATTTTTATCATGTTATGAAAAAACTTCAGGTGGCTTAGTAAGATATTGCACAATAAGAAAATGAGGATAACCAGATATAGTTTCTTTCTCTAGCTAGGGAAGAAGAGGTCACTAGCTTAATGAAATGGATGGCTTCCATTGAAGTTGAGTCATCTCAAGATACATATCAAGTGTAAAAGTATATTTCTCAACAAGACATACTCCAAATGTATGAAGATAGGGTGAAACAAAGTTATAGGAGGAGATGAAGTGGTGGGATAAGATATGGTATTACATTGAGTGATTCTAGAAAAGGTTAGTCGAACTCGAGCAAGTGATAGATTAGGTACTTCCATATGCCAATTTTTATAGAAGGATAGACCCCATTCTATGGAAGACCCTCGTGATTTTTTTTAATTAATAAAATTACTACTTATTGAACACACTATTTTTAATTTTTTATATTGATCATGTTAATGAAATAATAATAAAAACCTTTAAGCCCATGTGATTCATTATTGGTTTGAGAAATGAGAGATAAATAGAAGATAATTCATATTCCATGAGAGTGTGCAACGGGGGTTGGTGGGTCTTGGTTGGAATGTTGTGTAGATCACTATCAGAAAACCCATGAAGTAGGGGGAATAAAATTGGTATGATGGAAAAATATTGATTTTCCCTACCACCGTACAATGATTCATGAGGGGGGTAGCATCTAGGGTGTTGGAATTCCACTAGAGTGAGGAAATTTGGAAAAAATATATGTTGTGACTTAAGAATATTATATCCAAAGGTGAAAATAAATATGTCCTAGGGATAGATATTATGCATGTATCTAAAGAGAGAGTGTTGGGATGTGAATCCTTATTTCTTGTTACAAGAAGTTCATTCACCAGATCAACGATTATTGGAATTTGGTCAACAGAAGTTGTGAGGAATCAGTATGCAAGTAGCTATCACATATTGAAAATGTGACCATAAAATTACACGACTTAAAAAAGATATTGTATTATAATACAACCCCATTATCTTTCAGGTTAATAGTTATAGATAATTAAGAAAATATATTAACTAATTAAACCCATGTATTTTTCAATTAATGGTTATTTTTTCAAATATATAAGACACTAATTAGTCCATAAAAATACTTCAATATATCCCAAAAATTTTCTACTTAAGAAAATATTCAATAGATAACACATGTATTACTTTCCTTATTTACCTAGGGAAAATGAAACATAAGAAGGTGTGAGCTCAAAATAACATTAAGGGTAACCATGATAAATATCAATCAAAGATCATAAGTGAGTATATTAAAACATATGGGTTTGAGAATGTTTGAATGTAAAATATAAAATTTATACCCAATAAATCAATGATCACAATCCAAAAATCATAGCATGAGGCTTTACCATAAATAAATTAATATCAAAGGTACATGACCTCAAAATATTATGACCTAAATATAATATTTGACGTCATTATCATAAGTCAAGTTTCACTCCTATGACCATAATCACATGGTAAAAAAGTCTCGTTGTAGATTAGGTTCACTCCCTAGTCCCATACATAACATATCATGAAATATAATTATTTACCTAATGCATTATAGGGATATATAATTATAATCCCACCCATCACATCATATTATGTACATCATATTTTTTCCACATAGGATTTCACACCCAAAAATTTATTTTCATTACTATTTTATTTGTTTCATAGTTTTTAATTTTTTTATTGATTTTCATAATGAATTTCTAATGAAATTTTATGTTTTGGATCTTTTGGTCATTTTGGATCTAGGCATGGTTATTGAGCATGAATTAGAAGAAACTGTGTGACAACCTACTCAATGGGGAGTTTCATTTTATTTTATTCATGTATAGTTTTTCTCACACAGACAGTGCATGGTTGAGTTCAAACCATGCGATTCTTAGCGGAAACCATGCAAAACCTTGTGGTCTCTAGGATTTAGAATAGATATAGTATATAGTTTGAGAAAATATTATGTCATGTGTGAGAGTTTGTATGAATTTCTAACATATGTGTTTTTTATGGTTGGTTCATGGTTTCTAAATTGTATATCAAAACTGTGCAGGGTTGGTTTATCTTTCCACCAGAGGCCACACAATTGGTGAACGGTTTGGTAAAATGTGCAACCTTTCCATATCTTTAAAGTTTTAGGAATTCCCATTTTACCCTTTTAAAATAAGAATCCAAATGGGGTTATTTTCACCCCATTTTCTTCATCTCCTCCTAGGGGGGTCTTCAATCCTTATCCCCTCCTCTAATTTTGGATTTTATTTGCTCTCTTCTTCGATTTTTAGTGGATTTCTTCTTAAGTAAGCTCTCTTCTTCCTCTATTTCCTTTTTTTATTGTTTCTATCTTATTATTTTGATAAGTTTATTAATATATGAACCCTACAATGTGTTTTGTATTATGTGGTCTGTTTTTATTGATGTTAGGTTTTTTGAATAGTCTCTTGGATTTAGTTCTCCAAGATTCCAAAGGATTAATCACGTTCACATTCCATTAAGGTAGGTGTCTCCTTTCGTTTTTTGGAACATGTGATGTGATTATTGATCCATTATAAATCCATTATAATTGTGTTATTATCATTCCTTGATTTATAAATTTAATTTTTAAAAAAATTATTATGGTATTTTGAATATAAAGGAGTTTTACTGATGAATTCTATAGCTAAGTCTATATAAGTTCAAATAATATGTAAGATAGTTGTTTGATAAAATGACCAAGTTCCCTATCAAAGTACTTTATGGTGTTTTAAGTATTTTTATCCATTTTCTTGACCATTTTAAAATCCATTTTCTAGTTGAATTATGTTTTTAATGGGTTATATCCCCTTTTTGGATTTCCTTCCTCTATATAAAAAAACACTTGTGTTATGTAAAAGTACTTCTTATGTATTTATTTAATTAGAATCTTGAAATTCTATTGGATTTCCATATATATATATAGGTGTGATGTTTCTATATCTATATGTTCATGGGGTGAACATGTAAATTTGTGCATGTATATAAATGAAAATTCCATAAAATTTCCTCTTTAATAACCTTGATATTCTCAAATTGTTTCTTGGTCCCTAAATATTTTATAAACATGGTTTTGTAGTTTTTTTTCCTAAACCTTTATTTACACACCCATTTAGAACCATGAAAACATGGATTAATTATTTCCTTGAATGAGAAAATAGTTTTTGAAAGAAATATTTTTTCCTAGAAAATGATTGTGAATTTAAAAGATGAAGGCTCAGTTGGTACTTTTAAAATGTTTTACTAAAAGTGAAAACCTCCATGGAAGTCCCCTTATTTAGGGAGTTCATTCACATAGATAGTGTTTGTATGCTGTCTTAACATGTATTATGGAATATATTGATCCATTATTTAGATTTTATATTTATACTTACTTCCACATTTTCTATTTTATATTTCCATTGGATCTTAGGTGTCATGGTTGGATTCAAGAGATGGTTAATATATAGTCTTGATGAGATTAACTAGATCCCCAATGGTGTTGGAGGCTGTAAGGGGGTTTTTCTAATGGTGAGACCAGTTGAAGCTATTATGGTTGGTTCTATACTTAGGAACTTCATCGATAGGCTAATAGATGGTTCCAAAACAAGTACGTCTAGGGTCTCCTCACTTGATGTTGAGTATTTTCCAATGATTACAGACTATGTATTTTCTTTTTACTTTATGTAACATTAGTTTCATTTTTTATATATATTCATGTATCTTCATTCGCCTTTTATTATTATTCCAATGTGATATGTATTACCACATACACTTATTTTTGACCTCTCTCGCTTATACATTCACCTTGGTTGACCTTCTTTCAATTAGGTTAGTTTTCAATGATGTCTATTGATATTGGAATTGTTTACAAAAAAATTTCAAATGGTTTTAAAGAGGGTTTGGAAAAGTTATGTGTTTGTTTAATAAAATTATAAAAACCCATTTTCTATTCATATTTTAAAATTAGAATTTATGGTCTATTTTGGGAAAGGAAATGCATGGATTTTATAGTTCTTACATACAGAATTGTTGTTTTCTCACACCTTACTTGTGTCACTCTACATCGGTTGACCCAATCTATTTTATTGGTTCAGAATTAATTCTGGTTTTCTTGTGGATCATTTTAGTTGTTTTGAATGTATGGAAACCAAGATCTCACACATATATCATTTTATTATTATGGTTTTGTTTTATATTTCGGATGTTTCATCCTAGTCCACCTCTTTGAATCTGTTTCATTCTTATCTCTTCCTTTATTTATGATAAGTTGGTTTTATATATTATGGTTTTGTTGTGTGCTCTATTTATTGTTCATGTATTTTGATATTTGGGTGAAATCATCCCAAATGACTATCTTATTATTCTCTTGGCATTGGGTTTCAACACGTTTGGATTTGGGATGCCCCTAGAGTATGCCTCGGGTCAACTCGAGTGTCTAGTTCAGAGTTGACCTAGGTTGCTTCATGATAAAATGGTATAAAAGCCATTTTTTTCTATTTGGGGTGTTCAGTAAACTAGAGAAATGAATTTTAGGAATTAAGATATTATTTCATAAATATCATTATGAACTCTTACTTGTCATGGTCCTTGAGTTATCATTGGTTTTTGGGTTTTGAATCATTAATTTTTTATTTTAGTTTTATGTTATTAATGTTATGTTCAGTTTGATGGGATTGAATGTTTTAAATGATGATAATCGGAGTGAACTGGCACCACAAGGTGAGCTTTCATGGTGTAGCAAACCATGTGGATCATGAGTCCAAGGTTCAATATGCTCGCAGTGGTTGATGCATGCTTAGTGCATGGTTTGTTAAACCATGTGGTTAAGCCATGTATAACCACTAGTCCCCTATTTAAGATTCTTTAGTGTAATTAGTGTTATTGGTTTTATTTTTATTATCATAAATAGGTTTTAAATTTGGAATTTAAAAATAGATAAAAATGGATTTATTTTTCAATGATTTTTGGTTTTTAAAGAAAATTGAAATTTATGTTTTGTAAATATTGATTTTAAAAACATTACTTTTGACTCTGTTTTGTGTCACACCTTGGAAAGTAAAATTGGTATTTTGAGTGAAATTTTTATCTAGGTTGATGATTCTTTTTTATATTGATTTTATTTTACATTTCCATGTTATTTAGAGTGTGTTTCCTAGAAGTGTCTGATCACATAGCGATTCACTATTTATTTTCATCCTTACACCACTATTTTAAACTGGTTTTGTATTGAAAATTACAAATATTATAACAAATTAAACATGATTTTTTATTAAATAATTTAATTTTTATAATTTTTAAATAGGGAAATTTTACTTTTTTTAATTATTGCATTGTAGGAGTAGGTGATTTGGAGATCCCACGATGGAATTAGAGTAAAACATGCCAAATTGGGTGAGTTCTTGAGAAAAACTGTGGACATCAATATCTAATGTGGATGATATGTGCATAAAATTGGGATTAAAATTGGTTTGAGAGTGTAAAACTATGTGAGTTACATTTCTCTAGAATACCATAGACCCAATTCATCCATTTGGAGGCCCAAAAGAGGTCCACAATGTGAAGAAATTATGGACGGTCTAGATTGGTCCACCCTTCTATATATGGGGCCTAACTCGAGCCTCATACCACCAATTAGGATTATTTTACCTCCAATAAAAATCTAACTCAAATACTAACCTATCCACCAAATTTTAAGAAACTTTCACATGTTTTGGTTATTAAATCATCTGGATAAATAAGGATGAAAAAGACCTCCATGAATAGTCACCTAGTTCCATAAATACTTGACATCTTTTGTGGAAATTTTGATTTATTTATCCATAAAACCACTCATCACCCTAATTATACAATGTTTTGTGATCAATTTATGGGTTATGAGTTCTTGGGATATGATTATTAATCATATATTGTTTCCTCTCATCCCATGGAGTTCTAAACTAATTTTGTCACATGGGGAGGAACGTGATGAAATACCAAGAAAAATGTTTGTTTTATTTTGAATGATATTTTAAATTATAGGTTTTTATGTTCTTTTATTCATATTATATTTTTATTTTATTTATTTATGTACTGGTATGTCATACTTGAATCATATGATCATTTTTGTGGATACCCATTCATGAGATGTTTCACACACCATTCACCACTTCTTCTTTCCCCTTTTAATTGTGGTGTTTTTGTAGTTCATATTGGTAAATTAAACACTAATAAAAACTAACATGAACATATAAATCTATTTTAGGGTATCACATTAAAATAAAATAAAAACTTGGATATCATATAGAATTCTTCAGGTGTTTCCTTAGTGAGTTTCGTTTATGAAGTCGGACACAAATCACATGATCGTTGGTGGTAGTTGGTGAATCATTTTATTTTTCTGAATGAACCCTAGGATGTATCCTAGTTTAAACTTTGTAATAAAATATTTATAGGTGTTAAAAAATATGGATATAAATATCTTAACCCTATATCTTTAAGTGAATAATTATCACCATCATGAGATTTCCCCAGGTCGATTATGCTTAATCAAATCTGTTAATTGATGCATTGTTTTATCTATTTCCTTTATCTTTTGGTTATTAAATCAAAAAACCAAAAAATAAATAAATTAAAATTCCCCTTTTATTTTCATAATAAAAAAAATATTTTAAAATTAATGATCTAATACTCTTTTGAGAGACAACCTAGGGTTTCTGCTATACTATAGAAATTCTAGTAAAACTAAACATCTAATTAGACACGCTCAACAATGAGGATAAATTTTGGTGTCCTTTCTGAGGATCCAAGATAATTTTTTACATTTATTTATTTATTTTCCATTTTATTTATTACCCATTTAAATATTTACCCCTTCCCTTTTTATTTTTTTTTGTTTTTGTTTTTTGTTTTTTTCTATGTTTCTTATCTCTCTATCCATCTCTCTATCTCTTCTCTCTCCCTAATTTTATAGTAAAAAATAATATCTTATTTTATCATTTAATTCTTCTTACTTTTTTTTATTCATATTCCATTAAAAATATCAAAAAAACAATCTTCACAACATTATTGCATGACAATATCCGGAAAAGAAATATTACTTCAAATTGACCTAGAATTTGAAAAGACACTTCACTCACAAATTAGGTCATATTGAGTTGGATAGTAAAGTAACATTGAGGAACCACTTGTGGAAAATCAAGTGGTATTAAATCAATCTAAGTTTGAACCAAATAAAACCCTAGAAACATGGCTATAGATAATCAAACCTTAAAACCAAATGTGGAGCACCAACCTGCATACATCCAATACCCTGAGGAAGCATCTAACTTTGAGATGTGATCAGATCTCATCCACCTCTTTTAAATACTTCATGGTCCTCATGGTGGGGACCCTAACAAACATATCAAGTAGTTTCACATAGTATTCTCCATTATGAAACCCAAAAAATGTGATTGAGGTCATCATAAAGATTAGGGCCTTCCATTTTTACCTTAATGGTGTATCTGAAGACTGGTATACTATATGAATACCAAAATTGGGGGTTGGAATGACATTAAACAACCCTTTCTAGATAAAGTTTTCCCTACCTCCAAAACTGTATCTATTCGAAAATAAATTTGTGGAATTAGGAAATCATAAGGAGAGACCCTTCATGAATATTAGGAGAGATTAAAAAGTATTTTTTCAAGTTTCCCCCATTAAAAAATTAGTGAAAATTTTATAATTCAATACTTTTATGAGGTAAATTTACCCATGGATCATGGTATGATAAATTTTTCATCCAATGGTTCCCACGTTGATAAAACTTCTATCGTCACTTGTAACTTAATAGCCAACATTGCCCAAATGCACAAAAATTGGTACAAAATTAATTGCACCAACCTGAGGAGTTCATGAGGTAAGTAATCCATCCCTAGAACAAAAGGTATATTATAAAATTGATGAGATTCATACCCTAATAAGACAATTATCTCAAGATCAAGTTAATTTACACTCTCTTCCCATTAAATTATATTATGGTATTTATTCTGATAACACACATTTTTCTAACTAGTTCCCACAAATTTAAGATTTATCTGAGTCTTATGCAGTATTATTACATGGGAATCTATTCCAATAAAAACCTAACTTAAAGAAAGAACCATTTAGGACCAATCCAAACCCCAGGTTTCAAGAACAACCATAATACCAAAAAAGAGGAAGCTCAAGCTACCCCAACCAAAATTGGTATCAACAAGGAAAATGTATGAAAAGTTATTATCCTTTACCTTCTCAGAACAATCCTCCTCCTCCCAAATATAAACCAAACATCAAGGATATAGTGAATTAAATGGAATCTCAGAACATTCAGTTCCCAAAAAACTACACAATCAACTATTCAAGACCTATGAACTCAAGTGGGAAAATTGGAAAACACCATCAGTGAGATAAGGAAGCATGGTTCTAGACAACTACCATCACAACCAATTACTAATCCTAAGTAAAAAAGTAATGTATTTTCAATAAAACTTTTTAGTGGTAAATAACTTTCTTCTTGTAATGATTCTATACAACAGATATGTCCCCCTCTTGAAAATTATCTTTCTCTGCCTATAAAAAATTTCAAGTTAAGAAAAACAATGCAAAAAAGGGTAAACAAATTATTATTGAGGATTACCCTAAACAATTCATTCCTCTTAATTTCCCTCAAATATTATCTAAATATAAGAAAAAATTAATAGTGATATTGATAAAGAAATAGTGGATATATTTAAAAAGTTAAAAACTAATATTCCTTTATTAGATGAAATTAAACAAATCCCACATTATGATAAATTTATTAAATATATTTTCATCTATAGATGAATAATAAAGTTGAATGAGAGATTCCACCTAGTATGAACTGACTTATCTTTGATACAACTAGTGATGCTAACCAAATGAAAAAATCTGGTCACTTTCATGATACCTTTCACTATATGGGTGCCTTTCTTTTTAGATGAAATGCTAGATGATTCAATTAATGTAATGACTCATTATATATATATATATATATATATATATATATATATATCTATCTATCTAGGTTGGAGATCTTTAACCAATAGGAATTTTTGTATAACATTCCAACTGGAGCACAAAACACCCATTATGAGTGATCAAGGACGCCCTCATTAGAGTGAATAATCTCATCTTCCCTACATACTTTCCATTCTTGAGATATAAAATACCCAAAAACAAGGACATGATCCTCTCATAATTGGAATGAAATTTTTTAAAACATATAATACACTCATTAACATTAAAAATGGAACACTTTTCACAGAGTTTGGTTGAGAAAAGTTATGTTTTAATATAATTGATTCTATGAAACACCTCATTGAAGATCACTCCACTCTTCCTATCTATTCGATGGAAGTTCTCTCTAATAACACACATATACAACATTATCCCCTTGACCCGTACTCTAAATCATTCTTTTCTTCTTCAATCTTCAATTATTTGAGTTATTATTCATGTTTTGAGTGATGTGTGGGTTCAAAAAATTGTAAATTTTGTGCTTTAATTGATGAGTGTGTTCATTATGAGGCACTCATGGCCATTGATGAATCTGTATATATCATTTTCATATGTTTTATTTCCTTAGAGAATAAATATTAGAAGATATAGTGTTTCATGTACCTCAATCCCACTAAATCCCCTCCCTCAATCCAAAAACCATTAGTGTTATAATTTAAACCACTTCCATCTAATTTAAAATATTCATATCTTGAGGGTATTGACCAATTTCTCATCATTATTTCCAAAAAACTCTCTCCATAGAATTAATAAAAACATCTATACCTTTTGAGAGGGTATAAAAAGGTGACATGATGAAAATTAGATGCTATTCCCAGGATTATCCCATCTATTTGTATGAACCATATAATTTTAGATGATGGGGATAAACCCATAAGGTAATCTCAATGCTGGTTAAATCCCACTCTCCTTGAAGTGGTAAAATAATAAGTGAGTAAATTTCTTATTGATAAGATCTTTTATCCTATATTTGATAGTAAATGGGATATCCTAGTAAAAATTATGCCTATAAATTGTAATGATGGTGTTTTCAAATGAACAAGATGAATTTTTTCCAACACATGTGAAAAACAGTTAGCGAGTCTATATTGACTATCATCAACTAAATAAAACCATGAAAAAACACCACTTTCTTCTTCTTTTCATTGACCAAATGTTATAGATATTGGATGGTAAGTCCCATTATTTTTTTTCTTGATGTCTATTAAATTTATTTTAAAATTAATATATCCCATGAGGATTAATAAAGGACAATATATACTTCTCCATTATATAAATTTTCATACAGAAAGATGTCTTTTGGTCTCTCTAATGTTCCTGGTACTTTTTAATGATGTATGTTGATTATTTTTTTGAGTACCTTTGGAATTGTTTATAAGTTTTTCTAGATGATTTCAAAGTGTATGGATCTTATTTTGAGGACTTTTTGGCACATATATTCTTTCCCCCCACTATTTCATTGAAAAAAACTCATCTTATATTATGAGAAATGATATTTTATGGTTGGCTGGGGGTAATTATTGGGCATGTTTTTTCAAATGAGGTAATTAAAGTGGATAAATCAAAAATTCAATTAATATGATCCCTTACAAATCCAAAAAAAAATTCATGAGGTGTGATATTTCTTAGGTTATACTAGTTTTCACTACTGATTCATTAAAGACTTTAGTAATATCATACTTCCCTTGTCCTGGTTATTAGAAAAATATTATGAGTTTTGTTTTGATAAAAATTGTGAGAATTCCTAAAATTCCTTAAAAATGGGTATCCTATTACCTCCCATAATCCAACCACAAATGTGGGATCTCCCCTACAAACTTAGGTGTGATTCCTCTAACATTGCAGTTAGGGTAGCATTATCACAAAGGGTTGATAAGGCTTGTCATTTCATTGCATATACCTCATATACCCTTGATCGTTCCCAAGAAAACTACACAACCACTAAAAAGTAACTTATTTCTATTGTGTTTTACTTGGAAAAAATAAATTCATATCTTTTTGGTTCAAAAGTCATTGTGTTTTCTGACCATCCTGGCCTTTGATTTCTCCTTAAAAATCCAAATCTAAGACCTGCCTAATTTGATGGATACTCATCCTCCATGATTTTGACCTTGATATTAGATATAATAGAGGAGTGGAAAATGTGGTATATAACCACATTATAGGATTTCCCACCATTGGACCACCGTGCTAACTCATCTCATTCCATTGTATAATTATTTTTCTATGAGAACCTTTGCGATGTTGTGGACCTTACCCTCTAATATGGAGACATTATAAATTTTCTAGAAACATCTAGGGTCCCCCTAGATTTTAGAACTTCACAATCCCAAATACTTAGCGACCAAGTTGTTCGTAGGTGTGTTCCTAACCATAGTTCCCCTCGGTTTTGAGCTTCTCCCACAATTTTGTTTGTGGGGTCTACTTTGGATCTCAATGTATAACTTAAAAGGTCCTTGAATCATAAATTTATTAGCCAATATTGTATAGATATGAACATTGGTTTTTCAGTTCATATACTCGATGTCAATTCATAGGAAATTTCTCCAAAAAGAATGAAATTCCCCAATATCACATGTTATTTTTTGAGATATTTAATGCATGGGGAATTGATTTCATAGGTCATTTTCTAAATTTATTTGGATTTGTGTACATTTTATTGGATGTTGACTATGTCTCTAAATTGGTTGAATAAAATTCCACCAAGACCAATGACTACTGAGTGGTTTTTTTTTGAGTTTCCAGATTTTAAGTTGGTTTGGTTTTCCAATATTCATCATTACTGATCAAGGTTAATATTTTTGCAATTGTAACATAAAAAACATTCTCCATAAGTATGGGGTAGTTCATAAATTCTCCACTTCATATCACTCCCAAAATAATGGACAAGAATAAATCTCAAATCATGAAGTTAAGCGAATCATGGAAAAAATAGTACAACCCAATATGAAATATTAGAGTTTGTTCTTGGATTATGAACTTTGGGAAAACCGACAAACTTTTAAAACCCCAATCAGAATATCTCTATACAAGATTATTTTTGTAAATTATTTTCACCTCCCAGTAGAGGTATAGCCCCATGCATATTAGACTGTTAAATAATGAAATATGAATCTTTCAGATGTAGGTGATCATAACAATTTATAGATTCAATAGTTGGAGGAAATTTGGAGTGATGTATATTATAACTCTCAAATCTAAAAAGAGAATAAAAAGGTTGAACATGATGAGATGATTCATCTTTATAAGTTTTATATTGGTGAGAAGGTCCTTATGTAAAATTCCAGGCTAAAGCTTCACCCAGGTAAACTTCAATCCCGATGGCTCAATCCTTACACTATTACTAATGTTTAGCCTTTTAGTGCAATACAGTTCTTACATGAGTAGAGTGGCTGAAGTATTACCATAAATAGGAAGAGACATAAACACTTTTATGAGGATTTACCAAATAAACTAGTAGAGGAAATCCACCTTCAAGAAGAAACATACTACTAAAATCCAATAGGTTTTATCCTTACTTCCCACATTATCTTTTATTACAGTGAGGACACTGCATACTCTAGGTGCGGAGTGAGTACATTCTTGGGTTCATCAGTATTTTCATCATCTTTATTCTTTATTATCTTTTTATCTTACATAATTCTATTTTTACTTTTCCTCACCTTGTTGAGATCATTAGGATTTTCATCTCCATTCGTCTTTCTTGTCTTTTGTGCTTACTGAATAGTATTTTTACTTTTCCCCACCTTATTGAGTTCATTAGGATTTTCATCTCATTTCTTCTTTCTTATCTTTTTTCCTTCCTGAATAGTATTTTTAGATCCCCCCCACCATATTTCTCACTTTATCATGAAAACTTCTAAACTTTCATGTTGAAATTCTTGATTCCATGTTGTTTTAACATTTAATGAAAATTTTTCTTAGTTATGAAATGTGAATTTTTTCATTAATTTAACATTGGGGAGTGATTTTTGTAAAAATGATTGTTTCTTGATGATATGAATAATTGTATCTCTATGAAACATTTGAGATGAATGAAACACTTTGTTTGAGTAGTTTGTGGGAAAATTGTTTCACTTAATATCTCCAAACATCTTTACACTAAATCATGAAGTGTGAATATTTCTTACTTAATATAAGGTAAATATAAGTTAGGTTAGTTTTTATCATCTTTCTAAAATTATTTTTTCATACTTTTGTTCCTTATCTAATCAGTTTCATTACTATACCAGATTGACCTATACATGTATACCTATTATCTGACTGTTTTACACCCTCAAAAAAATAAATAATTATTATTATTATTATTATTATTATTATTAATAAATTATTGGAGTGGTGAAATGTAAAAAAAATGTGGATATATAGGTTTAGAGCTTATGAATTGACTTTTTGGAATTCTTAAGTGAGTGGGTATTTAAATTTTATTGCAAAGGATGTAGGGCTGGTTTGGTGGAAAGAGATAGGTAAGCAGAAAATTTTTAGAATAACCAATATTTACTGGATCGAAAGTGGAAAGAATATAATGAAATGGTTTTCACACACACTAATGTGGAGAGTTATTGAAATGGTTGAATTTTTAATTAATTCTTTGTATTGTTATCATGAATCTATTTGAATTTTGTTTTGATACAATTTATGAGGAATCTTTTTTTATGATCAGTAAGAATAACACATTGGTGTAGTTTTTTCTTTTATCACATTACTATAACGAATTAAAATTTAATTGAATGTTAAATATTCAAGAAGTTAGGAATATCTACATGCATCATTTTTTTAATGTGACTTTGTCGAGGATTGAAAATTTTTAGGTGTGGGGGTGTAATCACATAGAAATTCACTATTTATTTCCACCCTTACATCAATGTTTTAAATTGGTTTTGTATTGAAAATTAAAAATATTATCACAAATTACACTTAACTTTTTATTAAATAATTTAATTTTTATCATTGTTAAATATGGAAATTATCTTTTTTTAATGATTACAATGTAGGAGGAGGTAATTTGGAGAGACCGTGATGGAATTTTAGAAAAATGGGCCAGACTACGCGAGATCCAAAGCACACTTATGGACTTTAATATATATTGTGGTTAATTTGTGCATAAAATTAGGATAAAAATTGGTTTGAGAGTGTAAAACCAGGTGGGTTACATTTCTTTAAAATACCATAGAGTCTAGTTCTCTCATTTGGAGGCCTAAAAGATGTTCACAATGTGAATAAATCCTAGGTGGGCCATATTGGACCACATTTCTGTATTTGGGCCATAACTTAGGACTTAGACCTCACTTCTGTATTTGTGTGGGTGGTTTGTAGAGGTTTTGTATGGTTCCCACTTACCCAAAAAGTGGATCTTTAAAAAAATTAGAGTTGGAGTTGGTTAATTCCAAATCCATTAGATAGATAGCTTGAGTAAAAACCTCTCCAATAAATTTTAAGACATTTTTACACATTTTTTATTCAAACACTTGAATAAAGGAGGAAAAATTATTCCATGAATAGTCACCAAGTTCCATAGATACTTGACTAATTTTTATCGAATGTTTGATGGATTTGTCTATAAAACCACTCATCACTCTAATTATATAATTATGTTCAACCAATTGGTGATTTTTGAGTTCTTGGGGAATAATTCTTCATCAGATATGATTTCCTCCAATCCCATGAAATTATAAACTCCTTGTGATCACCCGGAGAGGAACGTGATACAAATACCAAGATTCATGAATGTTTTATTTTGAATGATATTTTAAATTAAAGGTTTTTATATTGTTTTTATTCAATTTAACTTCTTATTTTATTTATTTATGTAATGGTATGTCATACTCGACTCATATGATCATATTTATGGGTACCCATTCATGTGATGTTTTACACACTATTCACCACTTCTTCTTTCCCCTTTCAATTGTGGTCTTTGTCTTCTTCATATTGGTCAATTTAACTCTCATAAACACTACCATGTATATGTACATTTATTTCATGTTATCTCATTTAAATAACATACAAACCTTTATAACATATCGAGTTCTTCATGTGTTGCCTTTGTGAGTTTTGGTTATGAATTTTGACACAAATCACCCAATCATTGGCGATAGCCGGTGAATCATTTTGTGCTTTTGACCAAACCATAGGAGGTATCCTAGTGTAAACTTATTAATAATATATTTATAGGTGTTACAAACTATTGATATAAATATTTTAACCCTATATCTTGAAGGTATTAAGTATGATCATCATGTTATTTCCCTTGGTTGATCACTCTTAATCAAATCTGCTAATTCCAGCAATGTTTTATCACTTTCCTTTATCTTTTTGATAAATACCTCAAAAAACCAAAAAAAAATATAAAATACCAATCCCTTTTTATTTTCAAAATAATAACTTTATTTTAAAATTAATAATATAATAATCCTTTAGGAGATAACCTAGGGTTCCTATTATACTGGTAAAATTTTAGTAAAACTAAACATCTAATTTCATGTGCTCGATAATGAGATCAAGGTACCAAAGGTTTATAGAAAGTCTCTTATAGATTTTGAATCTACCTAGGGACCTAGTAAAGTGGTGGAGCTAAGATGTTTTCAATTGTTTATCATTTTCTATGGAGATCAAGGTTCACTAGAGGTTTTGGAGTGGCTAGAGGAAATTGAAAAGATCTTCAAGTCCCTAGGAACTCTAGAAGCCTTGAGAGTGAGATATGTGTTAGATATATGTAAGGTATCAAGGTTGGATAAAATGAATTCAGTCATTATATTCTCATTAAAAAATGGGATGATATCATATTTACTCAAAACCATGTTCATCCAATGGTTTATTCTTTAGGAAGTGAAAATGAGGAAAGTGGCAGAGCTTATGGGTATTCAACAAGGTTAATGGATGGTGAAAGAATTTTTTGACCACTTCAAGGAGATGTTTATTATTTCTCAAGAAGTATTGTTGATCAATTTTTTAATGGAATATATTTTTATGAATTCTCTTTATCTGAAGGTTAGTGATCAATATCCTTCATATGGACAAGTTTCATTTAAAGAGTGTATAAATGAAGAGTTTTTATCCAATTTGTTTTCCAAAAGGTATCCCATAATGGGTGGAAGATTGGTCTCCTTTGTTTCTAGTGAAGGTTCACCATCTTTTTAGGGATGTAAATAGGAACATCATGTTCCAGAGTAATATATTTTATCAGTCTATTCTTATCCTAAGATTCATAAATTGATTGTATACTTCAAGTGTGTTCGTTTTGGGTATTCTAAGACATTCTGCCTTAGTTCTCTAAAGACTTTTCTTTAGTTAAATTGGATGGGAAATCTTTAAAAATTCAATGTGTTGGGACCTTAGAAGAAGAAAAATAAGTCTTGGACAACTCCAAAATCTAATTGGTATTATTTTCAAGCTTTTGAGGTGACCCTTTTATAATTTTTTATCATTTTTTCTTTCTTTTTACATTTTTGATTGTTTTTTGTTTTTATGTTTCTTTTGGTGACTCGATATTCTATATCTGTTTGGAGATTTATGTGTCTTATAGAATTATGAATTTTGGTTTAGTAAAACTCTACAATTAGACCATCAATCTAGTAGGTTTCTAAACGGTGGGGAGATCCATTATGGACCTCCTTATTGTTCTTTCCTTTTGTGTGAATTTTGGAATTAGAAATCACATTGGAGTTAGTAGTTCAATTCAATTTTGGATTCAGTTTAGAGATTTTATTTGGTATGTTCACCCTTTGGGTTTGGAGGTTTCAGTTTTGACTCCTATCTTGAACTTGGTGATTTCCTGGGGGAATAAGGTTTTTATGGTGGAGATAATTGTACCACCCCAAATTTTATTTTTTTTATTAATTTATTTATTTCTTACTATTTAATTTTTTTTGAATTTCTAGTGTAAATTTATTTGTTTTTGGGATTTTGGGCAATTTTTGGCTCTGTACATAGTTATTAAACATGGATTAAGAGAAACCGTGTAACTTCCAAATCAAAGGATAATTTTCAATTCATTTTCTTCTTTTGAAGTTTTTCTCACATAAGATAGGCACAGTTGAGTCCAAATTGTGTGACTCTCAGTGGAAACCGCATGGTACCTTGTGGCTTTAGGATCTATCGCATGGCATGTACATGGTTTGAGGAAACCATTCATAAATCATGCGAGGATGTCTACATTTCTCATAGATGTGTTTTGAAATACTGGTGCATTGTTTCTAAACTAAGTGGTCAAACTAAAAAATGCTAGTTTATCCTTCTAGTGGAGGGTTCACAATTGGCGCATGGTTTAGTAAACCATGTAACCTATAAATATCATTGAAATTTTGGGATTACCCATATTTAATGTTTTTAAAATAAGTACCAAAAGGGGGGTTTTCATCCCATTTCATGAGGGGCCTCCTATGGATATCCCAAAACATTATCACTTATTACTCTATTATATTTTGGGTGTTCTCTTCTTCAGTTTTTTGGGGATTTATTCTTAATTAATCTTTATTATTTATCTCCTTCCTTCTTCCTCTAGTATCTATCTTATTCCTTATATTTTTTTCTTCTTATTTATACTCTAGAGTGAGGTTTGGATTATGTGGATTGTTTCTCTTGATGGTAGGGTCTACGGTGAGTCTCTTTGACTATGTTCTTCACAATTTCAATGGTTTCATTGCATTCTCGCACTGTTGAGGTTGGTGTCTCCATCCATTTCATTTCTAGAACATGTCATGTGATGTTTGAGCCATTCTAAATCCATTCTAATTGTGTTCTTCACATTACTTGATTTATAAATTGAATCATCAAATCATTTTTAATGGTATTTTTAATGTAAAAGAGGTTTTATAACCATTTTTTATTGTTATACCTATATGTGTTCAAAGTATATGTATGTTGGGTGTTTACTGTAATGACCAAGTGGCATCTTGAGGATATTTATGGTGTCTAAATATTCTTTAGACCATGTTACAAATTTTTAAAATTGGATTGTGAGTTGAATTATATTTTGAATGGTCTTTGGCACCTTTTTGAATTTAGTACCTTTATGAGGAAACTCTTATGTTTTTTCAAAAATACTAATTTTGTATTTAATTAATTTTAATCTTGATATTATTATGGATGTTCGTATATACACTGGTTTGATATGTATAGATCTACATGTTCATGGAGTGCACATGTAAATGTGTGAATGTATATAAATATATAAATTCTATAGAATTTATTGATTAATAACATCGATCTTATCAAATGGTTTATTGTTCCCTTAATATTTTTAAAATATGGTTTTAGAGAGGAGTTTTCTAAACCTTTCTTTAAAGGCCCATTTAAAACCTTGAAAATATGGTTGGATGATTTCCTTGTATTTGGAATTGGTTTTTGAAAGAAATATGTTTTTCTTCTAGAAAATGATTATGAATTTCAAATATAAAGGCATGGTTTTTAATTTTAAAATGTTTTCTTAAAAGTGTACACCTCCATGGAAGTCCTCTGGTTTAGAGAGGTTATTTTCATTGATGGTGTTAGCATTTGGTATTAGCATTTATGATGGATTATATTGATTCATGATTGATTTTTTATATTTCTACTTACTTCCTCACCTCCCCTTTAATATTTTAATGGGATCCTAGGCATCATAATGGGATTAGAGAGATTATTACTATCCAGTATCTATGATACAGACTAGATCCCCAATGTTTTAGGATACCATTGGGGGTTTTTCACCGATGAATCTAGTTGAGGATGATTCATTTAGTTATAGACTTAGGAACTTCATTGATAGGCCAACAGATGGTTCTTAAATGAGTAAAATTAGGGTCTCCTTACTTTATGTTTTGGATTTTCCCATGATTATAGGATCTCTATTTTCTTCTTGATTGATGGAAATTTAGTATCATGTATTTTTTTACTTATATTTTCATGTAGATTCATTCCTCTTTTATTATTTATCCATTATGATATGTCTTTCCACTTAAATTTAGTTTTGACCTCTATTACTTATATATTCACCTGGGTGGTGATTTTGTTCTTTGGGTTTGTTTTCAAAGATGAATTTTGAAACTTGAATTATATGTAGAAAATTACAAAATTGTATAAAACAGGGTTTGGAAAGAGTTTTATTTTTTATAAAATGATGAAAACCTATTTTCTAATCATATTTTAAAACCAATGTCTATGGTATATTTTATGGAAGGAAATGCATGGATTCTATGGTACTTACACACTGATCTATTGTTGGATCACACCCTACTTATGACATTAGGCATCGGTAGATCCATGCTCTTTTATAGGTTCAGGTTCCATTTTTTTCTCTCATAGATCAAGTTGCATGTTGTGGTAGATTCTTACTAAGAGTTTAGATGAAGATCTTTTTGGTATTTTGGTTTTGTTTTGTATATAGTATTTTTCAACTTATTTAGCCTCCTTATATTTATTTACTGATTATATATATATTTTTATGATAAATTGGTTTTATATAATTTTTTTACACTCTATTTATTCTTCATGTATTATTTTTATATGGGAACAATCATCCCCAATTAATATCTCATGATCTCCATGATGCTGGTTGTTAGCCTATGGGTATTGGGGATGCTCGTCAGGTATGTTGTGGTCCATCTTAGGTGTCTAGTTCAGGGATGAACCATGATAGTTTATAACATAATAAAACATTCATAATTTCTTCAACGCATTATTAACCCTTGAAATAAATGGTTTTCATGATTATTTAAGTAAAATATGGTCATAATCCATCCAGATAAAGAATGTTGTTGATATATTCAAAACATATCATACGAAGGATTATATATTTAATACATAGCTAAAAAACCCTTATTATTAGATAACTTAAATTATACCACACATGAATAGATCAGGAATTTGAGTTGTATGATATAAGGAGATTAATTCATCAAAATAAAAATAGTGAAATTTTTATCAGATAGTCAATCATGAAACATAAATCCAATGAGGGTAAATACTTTTGAATATGAAAAAGAAAAGTGAATCTAAAAATAAAAGAGATTTTATAAATCATTTTTAACGTTTTTATAAGAGAAAAACTTACAGATCACTTTCAAAAGTAATTTTTGAAAAGGTGAAGTGAAATATTTTTTAAATATTTACTTTTCAAAAAATTAACATCAATAATGGATCCTTGAAAATTATATAAAGCTATATCTTGAGTAATTATGGAGTGGATGTTACACTCTAAGTTTTTATCAATTATTGTTTTTGAATAAATTAAATATCTTTGATAGATTTTGTTACATGCAACACCAAGTTGAGATTTTACCACACACAACACTGGATTGGCCTATATTGCACAAGAAACTAAGTTTTAACAAATCCATGATATACTATTAATATTATTACTCAAACGCGACCATCATAACCTCGCTGTAACACTTAAAGATATGAATAATAAAAAATACATTTTAAATATTATGTGTAATGGTTTTATATAAAGAAAATATACTGATAAAAAGTTATCAGTTTTCATTAAAATATTATATGTTTTGAAAATAATTTTTTCTCAAGAATATGCTTTTTGTTTCTTTTTGTGAAGAATAACGAAATTAATTTTGGAAAATTTTAGACAATTAATTTTATAAAATAAAATTTATTTTTTAAATCATCAGGTCAAAATTATCTTAGGGTGAATTTTTTGGGTTTTTTCTGAAAAGTTTCATTTTTTATGAATAGTGAAAAATACTGAATTATAATTGCAAAACTGAATTTTCATTTAATTTATTTATAAAGTTAAATTATATTTTAAATTTATTTTAAAGTAAAATTATTTTAATTATACATCGATTAATCTAATTTAGTTCATTTATATCAATTTAATATTTAATTATGATATAAAAACATTTCAAACTTTTGAATATTTTCTCTCTATAAACTCGATTTTTCATCGGGTCTATGGGATTATTTTATATATTATATTTTCCAACTAATATAAATTGAATTTGGAAAAATAGATTACATATTTTGAATAGGAATAATTTAAATTAAATAATAATTTTAACTTAATTATTAACCAAAATGAATTATAAAAATAGTAAAAATTATTTACCATGACCAAGGTAAAAATGGGTTTACTAGGGGTTAAACTAAAAATATAAGTGTTAAAAATAACACACAAAAAAAGTCTAAACCCTATTTTATATCCATATTTTGACATTATACCATATATTCTATATAATTATTTATTATTTCATCCTTGTGATATGAAAAAAAACATGGGTTGAATTCTTTCTTTCAAAAAATTACAAGTGTGGAACTCACCTAACTTATAAAAGGTCACCCCTTATCCTCTCTTACTCATAGCTTCAAAACATTTTGGTTAGTACAAGATCTGCCCAAATAAATTTATAACTTACCTAATCTCATCATATAATCCTTATTTTTTATATCAGGCCAACCTATGAAGGATTTTGATGCGAACCTAAGGAGGATACATGAAGAAGATATAACATTCATCAATGGGAATTTTTTGTTTTATTTATTCATAAACCTCATAAAATTATTATTATAACCTTATTATATAATAAAATAATTATATAACATATACTAATATGTTTTTATGTTAAGATCATGACCTAAAACTATCTCCACTTCCATCAAATGGTCTATGAAATCATCATTCTTGTGTATGGTGGACTACCACCTCACGAACTGATGTCATTAGTTTTTTCATCAACACAACTCAAGGATAAACATAATGGTGGATTTTAATTTATATATTATATTTAAGATATTATTCTACCTATTTAATTATTTTATCATGCATGATTTCATACCTTCCATTTTGTGGGAATACGATAACATCTCTTGTGTGTAAGGCGGACTACCACCTCATGAAGCGATGGGATTCGTTAACACTTTACATGGAATTTAATAAGGATATTTTTAATGAATATATGTGATATATATGAAATAATAATGATTTTATATTTATAATATTTCATTTTAATTTCATTCTTTAAATTCAATAAGAAAATATAAATATCGTTCATGCATACGTACACCCTACCATCTCTATGAACGATGTATTAAATTTTCAATCACTAAATTTTATGGATTACTCTAAGTAAATATATAATGAATATATATTATATTTATATAATTTTTAAAAAAATTATATTATTGAATCATGATAAAATTAAGATGACCAAAAATAAAAAATTGAAACAAATATGAGAAACAAAGCGGTTGTTACTTGAAACATAACTTTAATATAGACTTGTTAATAAACGGTCATAAAATGGTAATAAGAAAATCATATATGGTATGATATATATAAATATTATTATTTAATATATTAATAATAAACTTATATTTATTATACATGAGTTTTGAATGTGAAAGACGGATGTCAAGACTTTAGGTAAGGGATTTTTGGTATCTCTTTTATTTCTAGAAGACTTATGGAATATTCACCACTCATTTATTTTGTGTGGTGTACATAATACCCATTTGACATGTTATATCATGAATATAATTATTTTAATGATATTTAAAGTTTCATTGGATTTTATTTTGTATTGGTTCTTATGAGTCAAATGTTACCAAAGTGGTAAGGAATTTTCATTTCACTTTTTACTTTTGTTAGATGCATGCCATATTCACCACCTATTTCTTTTATTTGGTGTATATTCAGACAATGAATGTATTTTATGATGATAATAATTGTAATTATGAGTTTTTATATATCCATTTTAGGATCTCTCTTTCAAGGGGTTTATAGTTCAAAAGTTTGCAAATTGAAAAGGCATTTTTGTCTCAATTTGCCATCTTTGAGTCATATGTTATGTTATGCACCTATATTATTTTTCCTGGAGTATATACAGACCCTTTGAAATTTAACTTCATGAATGTATTTATCTAAATGATATTTTTTGTTTCATTTTATTTTATTTCTTCATGTAGCTTATGATACAAAGCTACCAAATTGGTAAATATTTGGTATTACAATTTCATTGTTTATCGAAATTTTTTGTGACTATATTTAACATGATAAAATATTATGATCAATATCTCAATAAAATATTTAATTTTATTATACTCTAGTTTTACAAGATTTTTTCAATTAATATTACTATTTTATCACTCTTTGGTACTTAATATAATTGAGAAATAAAATTAAAAAAATCTGATGTTATTTCTCTCTCTGGTCGAAAACATGTATTCTTCTAAAACCATGTTTTCTAAAAGAATTTTCAAAACTGTTTTTAATATTATTCAAATGATTTATTAAAGATGTTTTTTCACATATTTTGTTTTTTTACAAAATGTATTAAAAGGAATATACATGTCATTTTCAAAAACAATTCTCATTTATATTTTAACAAATATGTGAAAGGAATCATTGTTTTAACAAATATGGTATGAATCTAATTTCCCACCATTATGACTATTATTTTATTTTAAGCTTAATTTATGAGTTTTCAAGGTTATTTTCAAATAAAAAGATATTAAAAATGTTTTATTTTAAAAAAATAAAGTGTAAAGGTTTTTTTCATGAATAATTGTATAAAATTATTTTTAAAGATTATTTTCAAATAAAATGTTTTTGAGAATGTTCTTTGTTTTAAAAAATTTTTCCTTATGTGTAAAGGATATTTTACTCAATAAATATTCAAATTAATATTTCAAAATCATTTTCCATATAAGATAAAATACTTTGATGTTACTTATGATTTACTGGGGATATGATCCAAGGAAACTATTCTTATTCTTTAATAGAATGGTTTAATTTTATGATGGAATGATGTTTATGAAACCTATTTCTCTTCCATGGGTTATACCATGATAAAATTATTATTATATTCTATGTATTTTATAGGTTATTCTATGACTAAATAATAAAATGATAAAGAAACTCATCTCTTTTCCCATGGGTTATGATATGATGAAATATTGATAAAACCCAGTTTTATTTCATAGGTTATGACATGATGAACATTTTAGATTTTTTGGAACACATATATATTATTTTCATTATGTGATGGGTGAGACCTATATCTCCTTCCAATGTATTGGGTAATGATAAATATACTATGATAATAGAGGGAACACTAGTGGTTATCCTAAGCCTGAAAAGGAGGGTACACTAGTGGTTAGCCCAATCCCCAAAAATTGGGTACACGGGTGGTTAGCCCAAGCCCGAAGAAGGTATATGTGTGGCTAGTTCAAGCCTAAAATAATATGAATATCATTTTTGATATCCTTGACATAAGATTTTATATAGTTATGTGTTTTCCACATATCTATGTCTTATACCAATTTTATGCTTTCTTGGATCATGTTCTTTGATTTCCTTATGGTCCATGTCTTATAAACATCCAATATTTATGTCATGTATCAAAATTATTATATTTGATATGTATGTTGTGGTTTTAAAAATGTTATTTTTATGTCTCATACCCTTATGTTCATGTTATGCTTATGTATCCCCCTTGTTAACCAATACTGGGCATCTGATCTGACTCTTTCTTATGTTTCTTTTCCCAAGTTTTTAAGTAGGGTATGTGTGTGAAGTGTACAAAAGGGTAAGATATTTATGGGTTATGTTGAAGATATTTCACCAAAATATAATATTTTGTACCTAGTATCCAAATACACTAAACCATTATGGTCATGAGGCGTGTGATAGTGTAATGTATTGAATATTTATCTAACAAAGATGTAATATTTGTATATGAATAAACCTTTGTCATTGTAGTTGGTATCAGAGGATAGGTTTAGTTAACATTTGGGAAATTGGATGAGAAAACATTAGTTACATCCCTAATTATATGTCTAATAAAATGTCTATGTATTAGTCAAATTATAGGAAAATTTCTGGTAATTTTAATAAAGGATAGAGTGATTGGTTTCCAAGAAACTACATCTATGTCTATATACTACATGTGGGTATGGATCTGGCATAGAGGTACCTAAGTTAAATAACTTTTAAAGGGGTGAATTGATCTAACTTTATCATCACCTAGTGCACAAAAATGGGGCTTGCTGCACAACTAGTTTGACACTCTTGGGGGATATGATTTAGAAATTAGTAAACTCTTTATGAACCATCATAAAGGATTTAAATAGATGATGACTATGAATGGCCTAGGAAAAAGCTAAGTTGTCATAGATTAAAAATAAGATGGCATATATTAAAAAGATTTTTTCATGATTTAGATGTCCTATAAGTGATATTTCAGGATTATGTGTTTCCCAGTCATTATTATTGTTTCTTATACATTGATTTTTTGTTTTAGTTAATGGTTGGAACCCAAAGTAACTATGTTAATGTTGAGTGTTATGGAAAATTCAATTAATTTCCTCCTAAGCAGCCCAATGTTATGGGAGTTAGAATTAGAAATATCATTTTTATGCTCACACAACATTCTCAATCTATGAATCATACTGGACTTCCAAATGAACAATGAAGAGAAAAAAATTTCATTGAGTCCTTTATAAGGTAATTTCCACCTTATTTTAGTGAAACTATTGATCCTTTAGTTGCGGAGAAATGTATCAGTACAATTGAAAATATATTTTTTGTTCTCCAATGTTCAGAACATGAAAAATTCATTTTGGATGTCTACCATTTGGAAGGTGAAGCGGATAATTGGTAGACTATTATAAATAATACAAGGCAACAAGATTAAATTGAATCCATGGATTGGGATGAGTTCAAAAAAAATTCAATAATTTATTTCATCATATTATTCATATGAATATAGATAATTAGTTCCTTGAGATGAAAAAAAATGATGATAAATCTATTGGTACCTATGATGAAAATTTTACAAGACTTGTGGGATACACTTATGGTATTAGCATCCAACATGAAAATAAGGTTGATCAATTATTTAGTGGATTAAAAATAAGTCTCTTAATGGAATTAGACATAAGAGACCTAAGTAGGTATGGATATATTTTTATATGATCTATCAAGGTTGAGATTGAGGTTGGAGTTATGTTTCAACCTCATGGTTTGATAAGAAGAGATAAATGGAATTCAAATGAAAATCTAAGAACCATTGAGAGAAGAAGATGAGATTTCCTTTATACACAAAGTTTGGGAAGAATCATGGAAGAAAATCTCTTAAGGGGAATACTAAATGTTTTATGTGTGGAAGAGAAGTTTATTGAGTAGCTGAATATCGAAGTGATGGGAAGAATCTAGATAATGATATGAATAATGTGAAATCTCTATGAAATTCACCACCCACACTCCATTGTTTCAAATTAAAGGAGGTTGGGCATTCTACTAACAAGTTCCCAAATCTGAGGGCTAATGATGGTGATCAATACCAATACCCTCTAAATCTAAGGGACAAGGTAAGATCATTTTAAATTGCTATTTATAATTATGGGTGTGATAACAACATGTTCAAAGGTACGCTTTCCTTCAATTATAGAACTGCTAATGTATTATTTGACTCTAGAACAACACATTCTTTCATATCTGATGAATTTTCTTTAGGTATCAAGATTACTACCAAATTATTAGATATAGAATTAGAATTGAAACACCCTAATGGTATGATGATCTCATATCAAGTATATGATTCTTCTCTGGTTGAATATTTTAGGAATGTTCTTCCTGAAAATCTTTTCATTCTTCCAATGCTTGAATTTGATGTTATCTTAGGCATGGATTGGATTTCTCTACAAACATTATACATCAATTTACAAGGAAGTAAAGTCACATTTTATATTCCAAAACAAACTATTATCATATATCAATGTGAATATTATTACAAAATTTCGATAGTGTTAACATTAATTGTGTGGGTCTTGGTTCCCATTCAGAACTGGTTTTTATATCATATGTTTAGGGATAAATTCCAAATCAATGATATAACAATTGTGAAAAAAAAATTGATGTATTTACAAAAGAGTTACCAATACTTCCACCAAAATGTAAATTTTAATTTACAAAAAAACTCATACCTGGTTCCACACCAATTTCAAAGACTCTCAATAGAATGGACTGATTGATTTAAAGTAATTGAAGAAGAAACTCTAGAAAACCCTTCACAAGGGATTTATTCGGCCAAGTTTGTCACCTTGGGGTGAACCTGTTCATTTTTTTAAAATAAATATGGATCAATATGACTCTACATTTATTATTAGGAGCTAAAAAACTGACAATTAAGAATAAGTATTTTACTTACTATATTGATGACTTATTTGATCAAATGTGTGGATCTCAATACTCTTCCAAGATTGACCTTCATTTTGGATATCATCAATTAAGTTTGAAGAAGGAGGATATACCCAAGAAAACATTATGTATAAGGTATAGATACTATGAATATATAGTGATTCCATTCAGTCTTACTAATGACCCTTCTATCTTCATGGATTTAAAGAATAGTGTCATTAGAAATTATCTTGATCAATTTGTGGTAATCTTTATAGATGATATTATTATATTTTAAAAAAATTAAGGAAGATCATGAATATCAATTGGTAATTATACTAAAGACCATAAAGAAGGATAAACTATATGAAAATTTTAAAAAGTGATAATTTTGGATACAAAAGGATTCATCTTTTGGTCATATAATCACAAGATAGGGTATATTAGTAGATCTATCAAAGATAGATGATATTAAATGTTAGACCAGACTAACTACGGTGATTTAGATCCATATTTTTACTATTTTAGATGGATATTATTGATGGTTTGTGTATAATTTATCACGGATATCTAATCCATTGGCTAAGTTATCTCAAAAGGGTGACATTTTCTTCTAAACATATGAATGTGAGTAAATTTTCAAGGAACTGAAGAGAATATTATTTAGTCCCCCTATGCTTACATTACCCTATAGTAGAAAAGGTTTTGTAATATATAGTTATCCATACAAGAAGGCATTAGGATGATTTATTATGGATAATGATATGGTTATAGCTTATGCTCAAGATAATTGAATATTCTTGAGAAAATTTACCCAACTCGTGATTTGGAGTTAGCTGTAGTAATTTATTCATTAAAGAAATGGAGATGTTATCTTTAGGAGAAAAGTATGATATATATATTAGTCATAAAATTTTAAAGTATATATTCATAGAGAAAGAGTTGAATATGTTCCAAAAAAGATGGTTAGGGTTGATTAGAGATTATGACTACTCATTACATTACCACCGTGGGAAAGCAAACATGGTGGCTAATGCTTTGAGTTGAAAGGGTTATGTTATCTTATCTATGATGAGGATTATAAAAGATCCTATATTTATATATTTTCAATGTATGGATCTAGAAATCAGGAAGGAATGAGAAATATCTTATCTTACTCGATTGAATTTTCAACCATCTATCCAAGTAGATATTAAAGAGGTGCATAAGAAAGATGTACAGCTGAAAAAATAAGGTTAGAAATGTTCTTGAGTTTAACCTTGATCATGATGGAATTACAGGGTTTAGGAACATTGTATCCTTTTTTTCCATACCATATTTGAAGAATGAGTTTTTATAGGAAGCTCAAAGTTCTTCATTCTCTATTCATCTAAGAAGTATGAAGATGTATAGAAATTTGAAAGAGTATTTATAGTGGGATGGAATAAAGAGTGATATTGTATATTTTGTATATCAATTCTTAAAATATTAGTAAGTTAAGGCTTAAATACAAAATTATAAGGGGATTATACATCCATTCCCCATACCAGAATGAAAATGGGAAAACATAAGAATAGATTTTATCATTGGACTACCCAAAATTTCTAAAGGGAATAATATATATGGGTTGTAGTTGATCATCTTAAAAATTCAACAAACATCATTTATATCAGATAATACATATCTCTAGATCATATTTCTAGGATATAAATTAAGGAAGTGGTAAGGTTGCATTGAGTACCACATTCCATTGTGTCTGATCAAGATCTAAGGATTACCTCAAAGTTCGGGCTAAGTCTTCAGTAAGCTCTTTATATGGAGTTGAGTTTCAGCACTACCTAGAATCCTCATATTAATGGTCAGTATAAGAGAAAAATTCAAACCATAGAGCATATAATGAGATCTCTTTCTTTGGATTTTAAATTTTTTGGGATAAACACCTTCCTACAGTTGAGTTTTCATACAATAATAACTTTCACTCAAGAATTCATAAGTCTCCATATAAAGACCTATATGGAAATAAATTTAGAGATCTAACAAGTTGGAATAAATTTGAAGAAAGATATTGGAACCTTATATAGATGAATAAATGGAATAGAATGTTAGATACATTAGGAAACACATCAAGGAAACTTAGTTTTGAAATAAAATTTATTCTAATAATCATCGATGTGATCTATAATTTTACATTGATGACAAGGTGTTTCTAAGAATTCATCCATAGAAGAAGGTTATGAGATTTTGTAAGAAAGGGGAAACTAAGCCCAAGGTATATCGGTCCCCTTGGAAATATTGATTATTTTGGGACTGTAGATTATCATTTGGTGATTTCAAAAATCCTCTCTCAAATTCACAATGTGATCCATGTATCACTCCTGAGGAAATATATACTGGACCCTTTTAATGTACTAAAATTAGAGGTTATGCCAATGAAGTAATATTTTTCTTATAAGGAATAACCGCTAGATAATTTGGATCATATAAAGAAATTTATATGAAACAAGACGAATCAATTGGTCAATTTTTTTTGTGAAACCACTAGTTTGAGGAAGATATGTGGGAACTTGAGGATATGATGAGGAAGAATTATCCACATTTATTTGTATTAAAGTGATGAATTTTGAGGGAGGAATTCATTTTAAGGGGGTAGAAAGTAACACCCCAAAATTTTATGACTTATTTTATTCAAATAAATTAAATTTCTTCGATATCTAACATTACACACAACACAAAGTTAATCTTGCGCTACACACAACACAAGGATAGCCTTCATTTTACATTATATTGACTTTTAACAAACCTGCAATATACTATTAATATTATTATTCAAACGTGACTATTATAACCTAACCATTAAACTTATAGATATGAATATTAATAACTAATTATTCAATATTATGTGTAATGGTTTTATATAAATAAAATATATTGATAAAAAAATACTTAGTTTTCATTAAAATATTAATATGTTTTAAAAATACTTTTCTCTCAAAAAAAATTTGTTTCTTTTTTTTAAAAAAAATTAACACTTTGAGAAAAGTAATTTAATAAAATAAACTTTATTTTTGAAATAATCATGTCAAAATTAGCATAGAGTTAATTTTTGGGGATTTTTATGAAATATCGTTTCATTGATAAATGGTGAAAAATACTAAATTGTAATTGAAAAATGCATTTTCATTTAATTTATTTATAAAGTTAAATTATATTTTAAATTGTTTTTAAAGAAAAATTAGTTTAATTATACATCCATTAATCCAGTTTATATATTTATAATAAATTTAATATTCAATTTTTATAAAAAAAACATTTCAACCTTCTTTGAACATTTTCCCATTAAAAACCTGTTTTCTCATCACGCCAGCATGATTATTTTTTAAATTACATTTTTTCACTTCTATAAATAGAATTTGAAATAAAAAAATATTCCATAATAGAAATTATATTATATTATCTAATAAATTTAACTTAATTTTTTATCAAAATGAATACTAAAAACAGTAAAACAAATTACTACAGTTATGGTAAAAAATATGTTTACCAAGGGGTTAAACTAAAAATATAAGGGTTAAAAATAACCCAGAAATTACCCAAATCCCATTTTATAGAAATATTTCGACCTTATACCTTATATTATCAATAATTTTATATTATTTTATCCTTTTGACATGAAAAAATGTGGGTGGAATGTTTTACTTCAAAAAATTACAACTGTGTCACTCACCATACTTATAAAAGGCCACCCCTTATTATCTTATATCAACACATTTAAACCCTTTTTTTGGAAGATAACTAACCAAATAACTTATTAAATTCTCTCATATCATCCTATAAGACTTATTTTGGATATAAATCCATCCTGGGAAGGCTTTTGGTGCAAAACTAAGGAGGATACATGAAGAAGAGGTAATTTTCATCAATGAGTGTTTTTGTTTTATTTCTTCCTCCACCTACTTCAATTATTATTATAACATTATTATATAAAAACATATATATATTAAATATACTAATATTTTTTTCTATTAGGTTAATTACCTAAAATTATCTCTATTTTCATCAAATGGGTTATGAAATTATCATTCATGTGTACGACGAACTACTACCTCACAAACTGATGTCATTAATTTTTCCTTTACCACAAATAAATTCTATAAATAGTGACGAATTTTTTATTTACATATTATATTTATGATATTATAATACTTCTAGAATTATAATATCACACATAAATTCATACTTTCTATTTATTGAGAATACTATAATGCCATTCATGTGTATGGTGAACTACCACCTCACAAAGCGACGTGATTAATTAATGCATTACATAGAAGGTAATAAGGATGGTTTTAATGAAAATATGCGATATATATTAAATAAAAATTATTATTGAATGATAATATATCATTTACCAATATTTCTTTTAATCTACCAAGAAAATGGAAACAATATTTATGCATACATATGGCTTACCGTCTCCATGAACTCTGTATTTCATTTTCTATTACTAAATTTATAGATTACTATAAATTCATATATAATTAATATATATTATATTTAAATTATGGATAAATTTCTTTATATGATCAAATTAATAGGACTAAAAATAATAAATCATAACATATATGAAAAACAAAGTGGTTGTTACCCAAAATGTGACTTTAACATGGAATTCTTAATAAATGGGTAATACAAGGGTTATAAGAAAATCATATATGGAATTATATATAAAAAAATTTTATTTAATAAATGTATAATAAACTTATAATTATTATATGGGATATTTTAATGTGTATAACTGAATTCAATATTTAAGGTGAGGTATTTCTAATCTGTCTTTTATTTTTAGGTGACTTATGCCATATGAACCACTCGTCTATTTTGTGAGTTTCATATATTTTTACTTTGAAATTTTATATCATGAATATATTTATTTTAATTATATTGAAATTTTCATTTGATTTTATTATTTATTGGTTATTATGATTTAAATGTAACCAAAGCAGAAAAGGATTTTTATCTCACTTTTTACTTCTATGAGACACATTCTATATTCAACACGTATTTTTTTATGTAGTATATATACTACCCATGAATGTATTTTATTATTATTATACTTAAAATTATGGGGATTTACATATCCAAATAGGTAAGGTATTTTTGTCTCCATCTTCCTTCTTTGATACATATGTTATGTTATGCATCTATATTCTTTTGTGAGGTGCATATACAGCCCCTTTGACATGTAATATAATGAATTTATTTGTACTCATTATATTTTATGTTTAATTTTATACAATTCCTTCGTGGGCCTTATAATTCAAATTTACCAAAGTGGTAAAAATTTTATATTACAATCTCATTGTTTATCAGAATTATTTACGGTCATGTTTTCCAATGATATAATATTATGATAAATATCTCAATAAACTAATCAATTTTATTATCCTATAGTTTTTCATGATATTCTCAAGTAATGGAACAATTTTTCCACTCTTTGGTACTAAAAATAAGTGATAAATATTTTAATGAAATCCAACTTTATTTCTCTCCATAGTCAGAAACTCATTTTCTTCTATACTCATGTTTTTTAAAATCATTTTAAAAAATGTTTTTAATATTATTCCAATTATTTATTAAATAATTTTTTATTAGTGTTAGATTTTTTTAACAAAATTAAAAGTAATATTCATGTCATTTTCAAAAACAATTCATGTTAGGATTTTATAGAAAATGTGAAGGGAATATTTGTTTTAACCTGTATAGTATGAACACAATTTCCCACTATCATGACCATATTTTATTTGAATCTTCATTTATAATTTTTCAATATTATTTTCAAATAAAAATTATTTTAAAAATGTTTTATGATTTAAAAAAATCAAGTGGAAAGGATATTTTCCTCAAGAATTGTTTAAAATTAGTACCCATATAAGATAACACCCTTTGATGTTACTTATGCTATAATGGGGATATTATCCAAGGATACAATTTTTATTCTTTATCTAGATGGTTTAATTTTATAATGGAATGACTTTTATGGAACTTTTTTCTCTTCCACAGGTTATACCATGATAAAATGATTATGAAACCCGCTTCTTTTCATGGGTTACGCTATGAAGAAATGATGAAATGATTAGGAAACCTGTATCTTTTTCCACATGTTATAATATGATTAAATTTTGATGAAACCCATTTTCATTTCATGGGTTATGATATGATGAACTTTTTATGATCTTTTGACACACGTATTTATGATTTTATTTATGTGATGGGTGGGACATATATCTCTATTCAATGCATTTGGTAATGATAGATGTTCTATGAGTTTAGATGGTACATAGGTGGTTATCCCAAGCCTGAAAAGGAGGGTACATGAGTGGTTTTTACAAGCCCTAAAAATATGGTACATGGGTGGTTAGCCCAATCCTGAAGCTGGTGCATGGGTGGTTAGATGAAGCCTAAGATGTTATGATTGTCTTGGTTGGTATTCATGACATAATATTTTATATGCTTATGTGTTTACCACGTATCCATATATTATACCGATGTTATTCTCTCTTGGATCATGTTCTTTCATTTCCTTATGATTCATGTCTTATGAACTTCCAATATTTATGTCATTTCTCAAGATTGTGATCTTTTATATATAGGGTATGGTTTTTAAATTTTATCCTCATGCCTTATACCCTTATTTTCATGTTATGCTTACATATCTACCTTATTTACCCTTACTAATAATCTGATATCACCCTTTACTATGTTTAATTTCTATATATTATGAAGATAGGTTTTAAGTAAGTTATGTATGTGGAGAGAACTATAGATCAAGACCTTTATGGGAGAATCTTAATATCTTTTACCAAATTAGAAGATTGTGTACCAATTATCCAAAGACACTAATCTATTATGGTCCTCGGGTGTGTGGTTGTGTAATGTATTGATTATTTGTCAAAAAAATATGTAATATCTATGCATGAGTAATCTTGGGTAGCTATAGTAGAAGAAAAACCCTTTAATTATGAAAATGGAGGAAAAACTTTTTAATATTATAGAAAATACGTTAATTTAAAACCCACATCATAAGAACCGTCAAAAATTTACTTTTTGAAATGGGGTAAAGATAATTTTGAATTAAATAAGTAATAAATCGTGTTTAGTATTATTAATATTATGTAAAAACATTAGTGAGAAGAGGAAAACCTGGACATGGATGTTAAACCGTCATTAAAGAGGATGAGAATTATTCTAAACAAAGTTGTGTTTTCCAGAAGCAAAAGAATTCATAAATGGGGATTATTTGAATCAAAAATTATTTCCTAATATATAAATAGGTAATACCATGTGAAATGAAAGACCAGGCCCAAGGAAAAACATTTTAACATAAGAAAATAGATTGGGTCATGAAAAACCTATTATATTATAGGGAAGATATCAATTATGGTCCAAATAAAGGCAGAACATGAATTCAATTGAATTTTATAAGATCAAAAAAATAAGATATTATAATTCAAGGGGTATTAATTACACCATACAAAAAAATATTGGTCTGTAGTAGTACTGTAGTGTACTGTAGTAGCGGCGGACTATAGAAACGGCGAGCACTATAGTGGCAGCAGGTCACTATAGCAGTAGTAGGGTACTGTAGAAGTAGCGGGTACTATGTGGTATTGTAGTAGGTAGGGTATTGTAGTAGTACTATTCATAGAATGGTCCTTAAGCCAAAAAATTGGGCCTACGAGACATGTAATGGGCTAAATGCCCACTGGGCCTTTGGGCTGTGTAATGGGTCTCCCTCTACCCAGTTAAAGAGTTATTTAATTTGATTAAATTATAAAAGAGGATTCATCCCCAACCTTTAAAAAAATAAAAAAAATAATATTGGTGAGAAATATCAAAACATGCCTCAATGAAGGGTAATTGAGACAGAAACTCTTTCCTTTTGTCTTATTTATTGTGAACATGTTATAAACTCATGTATAAAAAACATAAATATTATAATAACTTGATTTATAAACTTATTAATATCTATAACCATTTATACTTATTATTTATATTTATTACATATATTTTTACAAGTTAGTTTTTAACTATTTCCAATATCGGGTGTGACTAGTCTTGTTCGTTTTGAACCAGTTTCGTAATAGCAGTGTTAGTATTAATTATTATTTCAAATTTAATCATTATTAGGTAATTATAGTTACTGTAATGGATTGATTATAATTATTTTTTAAGTTTCAATTACCTTTCATGATTTTTTTAATCATTAAACTTGAAGATGATATTGACAACAAGCACATTTCGGTGTTTTCATAACCAACAAAGGGTTATTGTTTAATTAATGAATTAATTAATGATATAAAAATTATGAAACAAAAAATGAATAGTTATTTACATATTTATATCATATCATACTATAAATTAACTTATCATAATCATTCATGATATAAATTCATAGCATTGTTCAAGTAGGTGGTTAAACCAACCAAAACATGAACATACATTGATTAATGGATGGTTTGAGGTGGTTAGTTAAAATATCACTATAAAAGAAGCATAATGATCTTATATATTGTTTATAAGTGTGATATATCAAAATATGAAATAATTATAAGTAAAATTTTAATCAGATAAATCAATTACTCAGAATAAAAATATTGTTTGACTCTTTTTGTGCTTGTTTTAATACGGTTAAATTTATAACATTTGTTTGTTATTCATATAATAAATAGGTTGTTAAATTTTTCTTACCATAAACTTAAGAATTATATAATCATAATATTTATTCTTTAAACCCATTTAAAATCCCATCCATTTAAGGTTATAATTAAAAATGGAACACATTGTTTCATAGAGGTGGTAGTTTGCACAAACACATGGATGATACTTTGTTTTCCTTAGAAGGGGAGAGATGAGAAATATAATTTATCATTTTAGAATATTAATAAGTTATATTATAATAATTATATATTAAATTACATTTTTTAAACCATACATGTTATTTGGTGAAGAATAATAAATGCATTACTTAGTGAAGACAATAGTTTTCACGTACGCATGATTCACGTTTTCATTTTTATTAATAAAAAAGAAATGTGGTTGATGATTGTACCATAATTATAATAACGTTATATTATAAAAATTATTATGATTTTATCATTTTAATATGGTTTAATTGAATTTTAGGAATAATAAATACACATAAGGAAATGGAAATCAGGAAGGAGCGGTTAGATATTCATACATCACTTCTTGGATTGTCTCCTTTGAAATAGGGATAATTCCTCGAAGGATGGAATTATAGGAATAAAAAAACACATAAAGGTGTATAGTAATTTGTAGGATATGTTTGGTAAGTTTTTGGTCTGAACTAATGGGGTTTTTATATGAGGGAGAGTGGGGAGAGGAGATTCCATTTTATAACTGAAAAGCTGTGGTATTTTTGAAAATACAGAAAACCTTTTAATATTGAGAAGTCACTATTAAGAAAATTGGATTCAAATTGATAAATAATATATATAGGTTGACATAAGATTGATATAGGATAGAATCACCCATTCTCATGCATTTTTTAAACATGTATTCAACTCATTAACATTCGATTCTTCACTTTTACTATTTTATATTTTATCGTGGTAACAAGTTTTAATGGAAGTTAATTCATCCTTTATGACCAAAAATAAAATCAACCTTACTAAATAATTTTTAACTAATGGTTCTGAATTCAAAATCTATTTCATCGGGTTATTTTTTTAAAAGTGATAAAAATTTAATTTTAAAATAATAAATGCATAATACATTAGAACAATTTTTATGAAAAAAAATAGTTAGGTTTTAAATGTTAATTATTTTTTTGAAAACAAAAAAAATTATATTTTAAATTTATAATATAACTTATAAAATACATATATTTTTAAGAAAATGGTTTCATAAATATCTAAATTGTGTTATCATATAAATAATTCCATAAAATGCACGATATTTGTTAACATGGTATATTTCATTATTTACCTAAAAACATTGATTCTATAAAAAACCAAAAAAAATTCCTCAGATAATATTTTTATTCTAAATCTAAAAATTAAGTTTACTTTGTAAATTTAATATTATAAAATATACAAATTTTACTTTAAAATAAAATTATAAATCATAGCGAAAATTTTTTTTATAATAAAATAACTTTTTGAAATAATAGTTGTTCTTATTCTTAATTTATATAAAACACTAATGAAACTAGAATTAATAAATAAATGTTACATTTTATTACAATTAAAAATAATATATTTATCTTTTTTTAATTAAAATTATAGTGTGTAAAAATATATTCTTTAAAATGATAATGAATTAAGTAAATTTTATAAAATAATTTTTATATATATAAATACATATTTATTAACATATTTATTAATATCTAATAGGTTAAAACTAACCTTACATAAGAGATATTAATATCTATAGTGAAAAAAAATTACTTCAGTAAAAGTCATTAAATTGGATTTCAATTATTCCCATGGTCTAAGTTATTATTTGTGCATATTTTCCTCATTATCCCTTATATTGGGGCATTGATTTTCAAAATGAAAAATTTCCTTGAAATTAATGAAATGGGTTTTTGTTGCTTCTATCGTTCCCTTAAACTTTTTAGTTTTATGGAATTTATCTCCATAATTAAAGTATCTACTCATCTCATTAAGGAAATTTCCCCCATTATTCTTCCCACTTTTATGTCATAAAGGGAATTGAATCTTCTTCCATTCATTATCCATGTCACGTGAACATCCATAATACTCCATCCTTATCTATTTTGGTGTGTTCGGGACTTCTATTATGTTCATATTGTTAATAATATTTCATGGTAATGCATGATAAGGTGGTGCTAGAAACTCTATAATATAATGGAGTGGATAAGGGGATAAATAGGACATTGATGAAGAAATATTAAACTATGAGGTTTCACTTAGGAATGTCTAAGGGGGTTTTGAAATAGACATTCAACACAACAGCATATCTCGTCAATAAAAGTCAAATATTAGTAGTTGGATAAGCACTTACATAGGTGTTAGGATCTGCTAAATAACGCGAATCTCACTAACTTAACGTCTTTGTAATTTTGTAATATGTTCATGTTTATCAAAGGATCATGATAAACTTGAGGAAAATCCAAAATGTATTTTTTCATTGAATATGTATTTGAAAATTTTGGATATCAATTATAGGATAATGAAAGGTTAAAAATAATCAGAATTAAATATGTTCTCTTTAATGAAAAAGTTATGTATAAAGATAAAAACTTTCTAGATAAATATGATTAAGAAAATAAAACAACTATCAAAGTTCATGCTGGTTAGAGTAAGAGCATCGAAAGTTCACAACCTCCAGTTAACTCTAGGGATAATGATAAAATAATGAAAATCCAAGGTGTAATAATATATGAATATATGACAAAAAGTTAAAGGTTGATTAAATATTGAGCGGGAGTGTTGGATGTTCATGTACTAAATGTTATAGTATAGTTGAGTAGTTTAAAATAGCCAACTCAGTTGAAGAGATCAACCGAAGTTAAAAAAAATATGTTTAGATGTTTGGGATGATATATATTTTCTATTTTAATGGGTATAGAAAAACATAAATATCCAAAATAATTAAAAACACTTAATGACACAAAATAGTGGAATAAAAAAATGGATAAAAATATAGATTCATTGAAAAACAATACAATTTTGGAGCTAATGGAATTATAAGAAGGTAAAAAGGCACTGGAAAATAAATATGTTTAATTTTTGAAAGTGGAATCTAATGAAAAGAATCATTGAAAAGTGGTCTAGTTGTAAAGATATTTCAATGGAATCAAGGAATCTAATTCCTAAAAATTTTCTCATTGCTAGTTAAACATTCAACTATCTATACGGTGTTGAGTATGGTAGCATCAAAAAATATATGTCTTGAATATATGGATGTACAAACAATATTTCTACATCAATAGTTTAATTAATACATTTACATGAAACATGCTATAGTTTTCATAGAATATGGGAACTATAACATAGTATGTAAATTGAAGAAAGGTCTTTATGGCTTGAAGAATGTACCATGATAGCTGAATCAGAAGTTTGACAGATTTATGCAAGATAAAAGAATCAATAGGTATAATATAGATCATAATTATTATCAGAAGAAATGGAATAATGGTACTTTAATAATTTTTCATTTTCGTGTTGATTAAATGTTGTTGGTTGGATCGATTTATAGGGAGATTCATAAATTAAAGGGTATGTTTTCTAGAAGTTTCAAGGTGAAATATCTTAGTAAAGATAATAAGATATTAAGGATGAGGATTAAGAAAAATAATAAATCTATAACTTTGAAAATATCTAAATAATATTACATCCTTAATATCATCAAAAAAATTGGGATGATTGGATAAAAACCATTCTTGGATCCCCTTTCCATACTGTTTAAACAATAAAAGTCGTAGGCACCTAAAATGAAATTAGAACGTCAATACATGGATAAAGTTCCTTATATAATAACTATCAGAAGTTTGATGTATACTATGATATATAATCATGTATACATTACTTTTTCAGTGGTAATTATGATTAAATTTATGTCAAACCCAAAAAAGAAGCATTCGGAAGCTGTTAAATGGATCCATCTATATTTTAAAGGAATAGAAGTTGCAGCATTTTTCTTCAAGGAATAAGATCTATTATAAGTATTTATTAATGAAAACTTCACTATAGATTCATTTCCCCAGAATATAAGGATTAGTTTCATGTTTATATATATATTAATAGTAGTAAGTTGGATGTTATAGCTACATAATATCATTATATTAAGTACAACGAAAGATAATTATATAGTTGAAACATAAGTTGGAAAAAAGATGGTTTTGTTAAAGTAATTATTGAAGGAACTCAGAAAAATTTTGGAATGAAAAAATTTATTCAGTGATAAAAATAGTATAATTCACTTATATATATATCTCATATTTCATAAAAGTATAAATCATATTTTTCTAAAGAACAACATCATTGGAAACATTCACTAGGAGAAACTGTTAAATCTATAAATGATTTCCAGTAGGAAAAATTCAACAGACATTTTAACAAAAACTTTTGTTCAATAAAGTATAAATAAGTGTCATGAATCAATGGGGCTTGGTTGAATTGAAGGATAATGGAGAAAAACTGTAAAACGTGGAAGGATAAATAAAGGAAGTTTTTTACAGAGTTTCATTTGTTGTTTCCCAAAAATAAGTCTTTAAGAGAGAAATTTTTGGGATGTGAAACCTTGTTTCTAGTTATTAGAAGTTTTTTCACTGGATTTACATTTACATAAAGTTGGTTAGAAGAAGGTGTTAGTAATCGGTATGTAGGCAGTGGTAGTTCATGTTCTTGAAGAATCATCCAAACCATTAATATTCTATATATTTCAATAGATTCAAGGATGTACATAAAGTTCTATAAAGACTCTTGAATGAAGTTTCTAGAGAGGGTTACTAAAAAAGTAGTTAGAGTCAAAAATTTATAAGATATTATAAGTTTCCTTTTCAAAGGTTTGAAAGAGGTGAAATTGAGACAACTAGTTGGAGCTTCCTATAAAGAAAATTGGGTATTTATGTGAACAGTTCATCAGTGATAGAAACTATACATACTATTTGAATATAATGTTACATATATTTAATCCTTTTTAATAAACCTCTACTGACTTATTTTTCAGTTGAATGTAATATTTTTTACTAATGTTTAATGTAAATAATTATTTGGTGATTCTTATGTTCATGTAGAACAGCTCATCTGAAGAACATTAAAAAAATGTTCTTTCTTTCTTTGTATACTTTCATTTAATTATATTTCTATTATGATTAATGTTTTATGAGAATTTCTTGAGTTGTGTGTGTGGTCAACTTTATTTGGTGATAAGTTTATAACAACATCCTATATTCACTCCATTTAGTTGAGGGAAGGGGTTTTAGAGGTTTGGTTTTTCTATTATGTTGATCTATATGCAAACTTATGATAGTTTTACTTTCAGTGGATCGGTTATCTATGTTACTCTGGTTTTATCGAAATCTCAGATAGTTAAAGAGGTGGTTCCCCTCCCAATATAGTATTATAATATCATATTGTTGGGGATAGGAAAATAAGTGGTGTATGATCATCGGTTATGTATATGAAGAGAAAGTTTCATCACATTATTATTGAGAATTTTTCCTCTAGGATGTGTGCCCTGGACAGGGGTGGGATGAGACTAGGGCATTATATTATCATCATAAATAGAGGGGATACCATTTTAAAATAAGATACTTCAATCAGTATGTGAATCCTACATGATAGTTAAAGGTGGAGACTAGGGAATGTTATATCACCGTAGACAGAAGGGATCCCATCTAAACATGGAATTTTAATGATTGATTCACGTCTAGGTACACAAAGTGTGTTTGTAAAGGATGAGGATTATCATAAAGATTTAAAAAACTATTATGGTTGCTTCACCATTAATTGAACATATCAATCGGGTATATAAAAACATATGGAGGGCATAAAGACTAATAATGTTTAGACCAGATAAAAATAATGACCATGTGTGAGACCTGAGAATGAAGTTCGACTACAATCTATATAAATGACTGATGTGATCACTAAAGATGATTAGTTTAAGGTCACATATTTTTAAAAAAAAATAGGGTTTAATTATGTAAAGTATCATATCTTAGACCATAGGGGTGATGAAATTTAATTTTATATAACTTGGTCTATAAGGGTTCTAAAGTTTATGGTCATAGATCCTAGACCATAAAGGTGATAAAGTTTATAGCTATACAACTTGCACTAGGGGTTGTTCTTAGTTTAATGTCATGGAACCCAGACTATGGGGTGCTACTATTTTTGGACCATAAACCTCAAACCATGAGGGTTAGATAGTCTATATAGCAATGAGAAAGGTAAACCTGACATGAATTACAAACCTAATCCTAATATAAATCATTTTAGGGTAGTTGAACATAGTTTATGGTTATGATGATTAGAACATTGTGCTGATGTTTAAGGTTGCATAGCCTTGACTATTCCCTTGGGGAAAAAATTCTCCTCGGTGTAAGGTAGGAAAAAATAATATGATAGAGAGGCACTGAACACCAAGGTGAGGTGATGGAGATATTAGATTTTTGGATGGGTCTTAGTTAGGACCAGACATCACTATATATATCATGGAATGGAAATCAAGTCACATGTATTTTTGAAGAAGATACCTTTACACAGATCTATCATGTACATAAAAAAGGGTCGAGATACATGGATTCCTTGGGGAGAGAAATCGATGAGGGAAACCAGATTCGAACTAGAAATACTTGGTAGAATTATCCTCATTGAGGGAAGAGAAGTGAATGGAGATTAGTTCTATGGTTGGTCCCGAGATAAAAAATCCAGGATTCACTATGTATCCTATAAAATTTGAATCAATCCACACATTGTTCTTGGGAATGGTGAAGTAGGTTTCCATCACTAAAATGAGGGGATTCCCCTCAAGAGAGGGCTTAAGCAATGTGAATTTTAAATTAATGTGATATATATGATTCTATGTTGTTTAACATCATGATATAGGTGATTTGACAATATAGTTTAACATTGTATAGTATGGATATAGATCATTCAATTAAATAATATATGGTAAAGACATGTTCTACTCAGTTTAAATTCATGCATCTCAAGCTAATGTATACTGTGTAGTTTAACATCATATTTCTAATATGAGGGAACTCCCTTCTTCTGATAATGGTGTTTCTCAATCATGTTAATGAAACAACCAACAAAGAACTCTAATCTCTATAGATTCATACTTTGTGAGAGAGACACAGGTAAATTGAAGATTAATCATGTTACATGAGCGCGCATTATAGGGATATATGAATCGGGGTCATAATTTTATATCAACCTCTATAATTAAACCTATGAATATGGGGAACCTATTAGGTGATTATGTAATAATGATTCACTCCTTCCAATAAGAAAATATTGTGTGAGGGTTTAACACTAAGGGTGTTAGAACCTTACTTGAATAGTAATATATTTAAGTTAGATACATTTTGACTACTAGGGTTTGAATCACATGACATATTAGAAAAGTAAGACCTCTGATAAACCATCCAAATAGTGGGTCACATTGTCATACTTTCAAAAATTGGGTGGAGGAAGAGGTTGATAGTCGGATATGTATATAAAGAAATATATTTTTCATCTTTCTACCAAGAATGTTTCCTGTGTAAAATGTAACCAAGATGGTAGGTGAGTTTGTACTGGTTTTTTGTGTTTTCATTATAGGGGTGTACATTTATATATTTATGATTTATAGAGAATCAATCTTTAGAGGGCCAATGTGGGAAGGTGAAATAAAGGGAGATGGTCAATAAGTGATTAGGCACTCTGGGAGATACATTGTTATGAACTATACATATCAATAGGGTGTACCAATACAAGTGGAGTATCATTCAGTTTAGTGAGGTTTTTGGATAAACATAAATGTGATACCCATTAAGAGAATGAGAGAAAAATTAGATTATGTCTTGGGGACTAGTATAATCTATGATGCAGTATATTTTAAGGTTATATAGTGGACCATGGGTTTGTTCCTAGTTTAAGGTGATGGAATTTAGATTGTGGGGTGGCTGAAAGTTTAACATTATCCATCTTGGATCACAGGCATGAGATGGCCTATATAGAAATAATTGAAAGGAAAAACTGACATGAATTTGAATCCCAACAGCAATATAGATAACCTTAATAATGGATTCATATAGTTAAAGGTTATCATGCTTAGACCATGAAGTGAAAATCATGAGATAGTCCATATAAAATAATTGGGGAAATGGAAACTCACCATCAATGTAATATCTTGTGTTCTTATAGACAAGAAAATTTTATAATAAATTTTATCTTTAAAAAATTTTGGATGGTTCCATTTCAGAACCAGGATTTGGAACATGATTCCAAGATTTTGGACTTTTTAATTTCATGTTTTTTATGAATAATGGTATTCAAGTGAAGTCTTGGGGGGAAGAGGACCTCAGTATAGGTCAAGGTGGTTGTTGTAGCCCTGCCTACAGCAAACCACTAGCCAACTAGTTGGTCCTACTGACTATTATGTGGATACCACAAGCTCACCAGTGGGCATGTTAAATGGGACTGTTATATTTTCCCCCCTTTGAGTTTTTAGAAGGGGTCACCCCTTCTACCCTCTTCATTTTGTGTGGATGGCATGAGTTAGTCTCCTCCCTTTCCACCTTCCCTTTTTTTAGGAGAGAATTTTGATGAATTATTGGGTGATTTAATCTAATTATCACCCTTCATAGATATTCACTTTAATTCTCCTTCATTCATTATAATTTTGATTTCTCCTCAATTACGGTTTAGGTTTGATTCACTACTACAAAACGGGCTTTATCAGTGCTCAAAACGGGCTTTATCAGCGCTAAAAAGTGATGTAAATCTCAGTGCTGATAAAGGGGGGTCCCCTTTATTAGTTCTCAATAAGCACTGATAAAGTAAACCTTTATCAATGAAAAAAACACGCTGATAAAGGGAGACTTTATCATCACTAAAAATGTGGTGATAAAGAACCCATTTATTAGCACTAAAAAAGTGCTAATAAATGTGCTTTTATCAATGCTCTTTTAGCGCTGATAAACTGATCCTTTATCAGTGCTAAAAAAGCACTGATAAATTCCCTGTCTGCTGGAACAAAAAATTCTATAGCAGCACACCCAAACGACACCTGCAAAAAAATTCAGCATCTCAACAAGTATACCTATACAAAATTAACACACAAATCATAAGCTAATTACACCAATTATACCCATACACCATTAACACATAATTCATAAGTTAATTAAATACATAAATAATTCAATTCATAATTCAGGGGGTTGGGGATTGTTCAGGGGTTTGGTTGGCTGTCCAAGGGGGGGTAGGGGTGTCGGGGGTATGGGGTGTCTAGGGGGATAGGGGTGTCCAGGGGGTGGGGCGGTCTAGGAGGTTGGGGGGTTGTCCAAGGAGGGTGGGGGTGTCCAGGGGGTGGGGTGTCTAGGTGGTGGGGTGGTGTCTAAGAGGGGGTGTATAGGTGTGGTGGGGTTGTCCATGGTGGTGTCCAGGGGGGTGAGCTGGTGTCCAGGGTGTCGGGAGGCTTTCCAGGGGTGGGGTTGTCTGGGGTGGGCGGTCTAGGGGGTTGGTGGGGTTGTCCAAGGGGGGTGGGGTGGTGTCCAGGAGGGTGGGATGGGGGTGTCCGGGGGAATATAGGTGTCTAGGGGGTTAGGGGTGTCTAGGGGGGATGGGGGCAGTCCAGGAGGTTGGGGGCTATCCAAGGGGGGTGGGTGGTGTCCAAGGATGGGGGTGTCCAGGTGGGGGGCTATCTATGGGGTGTCTAGGGGGTGGCCTGGTTTCTAGGGTGTCGGGGGGGATTTCCAGGGGTGGGGGGTTTCCGAGGGGTGGGGGCGGTCCAGGGGGTTAGTGGGGCTTCTAAGGGGTGGGGTGGTGTCCAGGAGGGTGGGATGGGGGTGTCCAGGGGGATAGGGGTGTCCAGTGGTTGGGGTGTCCAGGGGTGGGGGCATTCCAGGAGGTTGGGGGTTGTCCAAGGGGTGTAGGGTGGTGTCCAAGGAGGGGGGTGTCCGGGTGGGGAGACGGGGCTATCTATGGGGTGTCCAGGGGGTGGGCTAGTGTACAGGGTGTCGGGGGGCTTTTGAGGGGGTGTGGGCGGTCTAGGGGTTTGGTCGGGCTATCCAAGGGGGGTGGGGTGGTGTCCAGAAGGGTGGGATGGGGGTGTCCGGGGGGATAGGGGTGTCCAGGGGGTGGGGGTGTCCAAGGGGTGGGGGGCCTTCCATAAGGTTGGGGGGATTTCCAAGGGGGTGTGGTGGTGTCCAAGAAGGGGGAGGGGTTTCCAGGTGGTGGGGGTCTATCTATGGGGTGTCTAAGGGGGTGGGATGATGTCTAGGGTGTCGGGAGGGCTTTCCAGGGGGTGGTGGTGTTCAGGGGTGGGGGCGGTCCAGGGGGTTGGTGGGGTTGTCCAATGGGGTGGGGTGGTTTCTAGGAGGGTGGGATGGGGGTGTCTAGCGGGATAGGGGTGTCCAGGGGGTGGGGGTGTCTAGGGGGTGGGGATGTCCAGGGGGTGGGGGAATTTCGGGCGGTTGGGGGCTGCCCAAGGGGGGTAGGGTGGTGTCCACGGAGGGGGTGTCCAGGTGGGGGCTGTCTATGGGGTGTCCAGGGGGTGTGGGATGGTGTCCAGGGTGTTGGGGGGATTTATAGGGGTGGTGTGCCCGGGGGTGGGCGGCGGTCCAGGGGGTTGGTAGGGATGTCCAAGGGAGTGGGATGCTGTCTGGGAGGGTGGGGGTGGCCATCCATGGGTGTGTGGTGTTTAGGGGGTGGGGGTATCCATGTGGTGGGGTGGTGTCTGGGAGGGGTGGGGGTGCCATCAAGGGGGGTGGTGGTTGTCCAAGGGGGGTCCCGGGGGGGGGGGGGGTCTGAGGTGGGGGGTGTTGTCCATGGGCGTGTCCATGGGGGTGGGGGTGTCCTAGGGGTTGAGGGGGCTTTCCAGGGGTGGGGGTGTCCATGGGGTGGGTTGGTGTCTAGGGTGGTGGGGGTAGTCCAGGGGGTTGGTGAGGCTTTCCAAGGGGGTGGGGTGGTGTCCAAGGGGGTGGGGGTGGTTGTCCATGGGGGTGGGGGTGTCCAGGGGTGGGGTGGTGTCTAGGGGGTAGGGGAATCTTAGGGTTTGGGGGCCACATCGTGCCACGTATTGAGACTATGTTGACTTATATAAGTCACAAAGGACCCATGGATTGTTCTCCTAAAGGATAAACACAATCCGATTGTGTTTGGTTGGATTTGCGTACGTCAGTTATTATTTTCACTTAAAATTGTGTCCATTTTAAATAAAAGAGAGACCCTTTGAGTGATACCAGCCACACCATGCTTCTAATTGAGACGAGGTTGACTCATGCATGTCACAAAGGACCCATGGATCATTCTCCTAAAGGATCAACACAATCTAAATGTGTTTGGTCAGATTTCCATAGGTCAGTTGCTGTTTTTACTTAAAATTCTGTCCATTTTAAACAAAAGACAGACACTTTAAGTGATACCAGCCGTACCATGCCTCAGCATGTGGTAGTTTTGATTTTTACATGCCAAAAAGTACCCATTGATTGTTATCCTAAATTATCAACACAATATGAAAGCGTTTAGTCATATTTTCATCGGTTAGTTGTTGTTTTCACTTAAAATTTTGTCCATTTCAAGCAAAAGAGATACACTTTGAGTGATACCAGCCACACCATGCCTCAGATTGAGTAATAGTTGACTCTTACATGCTAAAAATGGCCCATGTATCGTTCTCTTAAAGGATAAACATAATCTAAATTCGTTTGGTTAGATTTCCGTTGGTCAGTTATTCTTTTCACTTAAAATTCTGTCCATTTTAAAACAAAAGGTAGACACTTTGAGTGATACCGGCCACACTGTGCCTCGGATTGAGGTGGGGTTGACTCGTACACATCCAAAATAACCCATGTATCATTATACAAAAGGATCAACACAATATGAATGCGTTTGTTCATATTTTCATACGTCAGTTGTTGTTTTCACTTAAAATTGTGTCCATTTTAAACAAAAGAGAGACCCTTTGAGTGATACCGGTCACATCGTGCCTTGAATTGAGGCTGGTTTGACTATTACACATCAAAAAAGACCCTTGTATCGTTATCCTAAAGTATAATCACAATCTGAATTTGTTTGGTCGGATTTATGTATGTCATTTGTTGTTTCACTTAAAATTGTGTCCATTTTAAACAAAAGAGAGACACTTTGAGTGATACCGGCCACACCGTACCTTAGATTGAGGTTGAGTTGACTCGTACACATAAAAAAGGACCCATTTATTATTTTATTAAAGTATCAACACAATATTAATGCATTTGGTCCGATTTTCGTAGGTCAGTTGTTGTTTTCACTTAAAATTTTGTCCATTTTAAACAAAAGAGAGACACTTTGAGTGATACCGGCCACACCATGCCTCGGATTGAGGAGGGGTTGACTCTTAAACATCAAAAAGGACCCATTTATCTTTATCCTAAATGATAAGCACAATCCAAATATGTTTGGTCAGATTTTCATAGGTCAGTTGTTGTTTTCACTTAAAATTTTGTCCATTTTAAACAAAAGACAGACACTTTGAGTGATACCGGCCACACCGTGCCTTAGATTGAGGTGGGGTTGACTTTTACACATCAAAAAGGACCCATGGATCGTTCTCCTAATGGATCAACACAATACAAATTTTTTTGGTCAGATTTTCATACATCATTTGTTGTTTTCACTTAAAATTGAGTCCATTTTAAAGAAAAGAGAGACCCTTTGAGTGATACAGGCCACACTGTGCCTCCGATTGAGGTAGGGTTGACTCGTACATGTCAAAAAAGACCCATGGATCATTCTCCTAAAGGATCAACACAATCTTATTGAGTTTGGTCTGATTTTTTTCGGCCATTTGTTGTTTTCACTTAAAATTGTGTTCGTTTTAAACAAATGAGAGACACTTTGAGTGATACCAGCCACACCGTGCCTCAGATTGAGTCAGGGTTGACTCGTACATATCACCAAAGAACCCATGGATAGTTCTTCTAAAGTATCAACACAATACTAATGCATTTGATCAGATTTCCGTAGGTCAGCTGTTTTTTTTCACTTAAAATTGTGTCCATTTTAAACAAAAGATATACACTTTGAGTGATATCGGCCACACTGTGCCTCGGATTGAGGCAGATTTGACTCGTACACATCCCCAATGAACCCATGGATATTTCTCCTAAAATATCAACACAATATGAATGCATTTGGTTGGAGTTTCGTATGTTAGTTTATGTTTTCACTTAAAAATCTGTTCATTTTAAACAAAAGACAGACCATTTGAGTGATACCAGTCACACCGTGCCTCGGATTGAGGCGGGGTTGACTCATACACATCAAAAAGGACCCATGGATCATTCTATTAAAGTATCAACACAATAAAAATGAGTTTGGTCATATTTTCGTAGGTCAGTTGTTGTTTTCACTTAAAATTGTGTCCATTTTAAACAAAAGAGAGACACTTGTAGTGATACAGGCCACATCGTGCCTCAGATTGAGGCGGGGTTGACTTGTACACGTCACAAAAGACCCATGGATCGTTCCCCTAAAGTATCAACATAATCCGAATGCGTTTGGTCATATTTTCATAGGTCAGTTGTTGTTTTCCCTTAAAATTGTGCCCATTTTAAACAAAAGACAGACACTTTGAGTGATATCGGCCACATTGTGCCTCGGATTAAGGTGGGGTTGACTTCTACACATCCCTGATGCACCCATGGGTAATTATCCAAAAGTACCAACATAATCCAAATGCGTTTGGTCAGATTTCAGTATGTCATTTGTTGTTTTCACTTAAAAATCTGTTCATTTTAAACAAAAGAGAAACATTTTGAGTGGTTCATCATTATTGCATGTATCTGGTGCATATCATCTGTTAAAATGGAAAATGACTCATTGTAGAAAGGATGTTTTATTTAATAACAATTACAATTTTCCTAAAAACATTTACATACAATAATGTTTCATCTTTTGATCCCCTTAACCCCTCTCAAAAATGACCACCAATTGTACACGTCCCCAAGTCAGATCTTCATGCTATTTGTGTACAATATGCCATCAGGTATGCGGCCCACTCATTTTTGAAAAAATATGTATCTTATTGTGAGTATGAGGTTTTTTAGCAGTTAGAGTAGTACTGCAAAATATAAAAATAAATAATTAATTAATTAATTAAATGAAATAGTAGTTGTTTTTTAAAATACCTCTTTAGGAATGCTAGTTTGTTGATGAAAAACGATCTCATTGATAAATTTACAAAAATAATAACCAAAATCATTATTTTTTGTTTGTTTTGGACACTGAAAAAAAAATTGATCATTAGGAGAATAAGTAACTTGTGTTGAGATGTGTTTGGATAGTGAAATTTTAATATATATACCCTGATATTTGTCCAGACGTAGTACTTTCTTGCCCCCTTATGATTAGCCCTTGTCCTCATTCCTTTTTTTAGACAATAATGATACACTTCCCTGTCATAAAATAATCCTTAGTAAAAGATAATATAAATTATATTACTTTATTTTTAGACCTAAAACATAGGATGTAGTGTCTTATAGATTCATAAACTCCATCATGTGTGGTCGGTTTAATAGATATCTTTGATTTGAATCTAGAAAATAAATCTTTGGAGTATCCAAGTTCATAGCAATTAGTATCCAATGTTGCCTAAAAACACAAAAAGGAATAAGTAATAAAATAAGTGAAAATATAATTGATATTCTTTAATCGTATAGTCTTACCCCTCCATGGTTGGTATTAGGAAGAGTCTGTCACTTATAATCTTGCTTTCAAATGTTTTAAGCAAGCCGTTCACTATTTCATTATTTTTTATGGCTCTAATTTTGTTAGATGTGCTGATGTGGTATGAGGACTAACGAGTCCGAATTTTGGCTCATGGGAAAATTCCTTCAACTGCTTTTCATATATACGTCTTTCAACAATATAAAATTCATTTAGTCATAATTTGAACATTAGATCATCTTTTAAAAAATCAATTCAAGAAAACATACCTCATAGATATATTTACAACTATGACGCCTAGCCAACAATTTTCAAGGATCTCATTTACATTTTCAGTAGCAACAAAATCTTGAATTTCCTCTTCGTATATATTCTATTAAAAAACCACTATATGACTACTACCACCTCTTATCTTCGTATCCACATGAGTCTTCAATTCTAGTAAATGTGGATAGAGAACAGGTGTTGTTATTGTGATTTCAATAGCTCCTTGGGATTGGTTGATCGATCCTTTAGATGGTATTGAGCCGACATTTTTCACCCCCTTCCCATTCTCCATCTATAATAACATTCATTGGTTCATACCCTTTTTTTCATTAATTGTTAAAGGTTTATCTTGGAAAAAGGAAATAAATACCTCTTTGTCTGCATGTACTCTTACAAGTTTTTATGGCCATGCAATGAATGTCCCAATATCCTTTTCGACTGTATGAATATCATCATCATCAAGTGGAATATGTAGCTCTACATTTGGATCATGAGATACAGTAATAATCACTTTCAAATGATCTTTCAGAAGTGGTATATTATGCAGTGTGTCATCTGGGATGTTGAACACTGTAGCCCTCGCTACAAGGTGATAGGTGGGTGTTGACAAATATAAATCACAATCATTATCACCCTGTAGAAGATCAGTATAGGAAAAGTATCGGTGTTTTTATGATTCACATTTCATGGGAAAAATTATTAGAATTTGACTACCACATATAAGACAGCTCTATGAGGGGAATGGCTCGCCTCTAATATGGTGGGGGTGGGGCAGGATCTTCATGCGCTGGTTGTTCCTGAGTTGTGTCTTCTCCTTTATTACCACCCATAAAATTTTCTAGCAACTCTCCCTGCCATTTCAATCGTTCTTCAAAGTTTTTTATTCTTTCGCTCATTTTTTTCAATTTTTCATCTCTATCATCTGTTTTTTTCTTCTTCTCAAAATATACTCGGAGTGTCACCCCAAACCCCACACATCTGACATGACCATATTGTTATGGTTGCTTTAAAGCCATCGATAATAGGTTTGCATCCACTAAAGGAATATTTGATTCCTGTTACTGTCGGATATAGGAAAATAACTAATTATTTTTATGTAATTGCAATTTAAAACAAATATTTTTATCGTCATTTCATACTTACACATATTTCCCACACTTTTTGTGCATTTTCATCTACTATATTCCCTTCCTTATTCACACGTGCCTCCTTCCATAGCACATGACGTGGGATGGAAGTGTCTTTGGTTTTAGACTCATCAATTTACATATAAACATAGAAAGATAATTATGATGTTTTTTATTGGCACCTAACAATATTACTGTAAATTTAAAATACATACCACTTTCTTTTCTAGTGAAGCATACCCCATCCTTTATTTATGATAGGGGTATGTTGGTTTTGATGCACATTACTTATTTTTAGTACAGATTTTTTGTTTCATAAATGAAATATTGACAATCAAAGAAATGAATACATGTATCCTCAAACAACGTATTATCACCCACAATGTACCTGAAACTTATCATCCCCACAGCGGCCAATAAATGCATCCCATGCTTCTTGGGATATCAGGTGAGTGTAGAAAATGGGTGGGTGTGGTTTTATTTTACCTTTGGAATCTTTCAGGTGACATCTTCTTAAAATAGTGTGAAAACCTCGATGAATCCTTCCTATAAGCCTTAGTACATATTCCTTGTGTGAATCGTCTATTATAAAGTTACTCTGTAAGAGATTTATAAGAGTAAGACATTTTTTAGTTATTTTATTTTCTAGTAAATTAAAGAAATAATATCATAATGTTATCGTAATTTCTTCCTAGATCACAGCTTTTAGCCCAGACACAACATGGTGTCATGAATCTATGTCAATAATCACGCGTTGCTGAGTGAAAACTCCAATATAACTACTAAAAATAGTCTTGTTGGGATTCACATGTTGGCCTCGTGAATTCAATCCAACATCAAATTTTATGCCTTTGATTTTATCCTTAATTACTTTGGCTAACATCGTCAAACTACGACACACCTGTGTTTTCTACGATGTCGGTCCTTCATTCCAGACCATTTCATCGATATCAACATCATCTATATGTTCATCTGAAATGGTAGCAATGGAATGTTCTGATGGTTGTTAGACCTCAACACTAGGAGCAACAACAGGTTCAGAAACTTGTTGTTTCTCTGCACTGTGAGAAGCCGCAGCAGGAGAAGCAGCAGCTGCAGCAGTAGCATCTTGATAGACTTGTTCAGCCTCAAGGTTAAGAGCACCAGAACGTGCAGAAGTCATTATCTGCAAAAGTGGTTGAACAGTTAATTTAGATTACATAAATTTAGTAATGATAAGATAATAACATGAGATAACAAGATCTATATTACAAACAAAATATAACCTATTTATTGAACTCTCTTTCTTTTTTTCAAAGGCGGAAGGGATTTCAAACCTCTATCGATTATCCAAATCCCTTCATTTTGGTCTCCTCTAACATACAAAACATTATCTACATTGGGAACGATGTGAAATTATTGCAACGTACTACTGAAAGGATCATCCTCAACTGAATTTTCATCAGACTATTCAGTAGTTTTGGATGATAACAGAACAATCCACCACTTTTGTTTTGCAGGATCTGGAACATAAAAACTAGTACCTCTTGTGATGCCATTATAAACTGTTCGTCTTTGTACCCTTCTTTACTAAAATTAACTTTCACAAATACCCATTCATCTATTTTAACACCACTATTGTTATCAACCCATTTTCATTGAAAAAATTTCAATTGGAATGTCATATAATCCAACTCCCATATTTGTTTGATAATGCCAAAGTATGACATATTTTCATAAATTGGATTTCTGTCCTTACTACCAGAAACATGCATCGCTTCAGCCACTAGTGTAACTCCACTATTTTTCATGGTACTATCTTCATCATGTTCATCTGTATATAATGTATAACTATTAATTACATAACCATTTTAAGATAATACATACACACTTGGTTCGGCGGAAAGCCATCGAAGTCGTTCTGAAATTGAATTCATATTTTCACCCAACTCCTTAAAAATATTGTCCTGAAACCATCCTATAAACTAGTGATTATTTGTATTTGATAACCATTTTTCATCCCTTGATGTATTCAACTTCTTAAGAATTTCTTTTTGAGTTTCAATATATGGAGTAACCTCCCAACTATTATGAAAAACATAAAGGTGGGCCTTATCCTGATCTGTAATACTGATTGTCACAACATCTCTTCCAGAAATTCCCTCACCCTCAATGCGTCTACTGTGATAAGATTTCGGGAGACCAATTCTTTCCATAAAAGATAGGTATTTAGTACAAAATTCAATGGCTTCCTCAACAATATATCACTCTACTATACAACCCTTTGGATGACTTATATTTTTGACATACCCTTTCAAAATATTCATATACCGTTCAATGGGGTACATCCATATATAGTGCATAGGACCACAAAGTCAAATCTCTCTCACCAAGTGAATCATCAAATAAACCATCATATCAAAGAATGTTGGTGGGAAGAACATTTCTAATTCACATAATATGATGATAATTTATTTTTCCATAGCTGGAAATTTTGTCGGCTCTAAAACTTTTCTACATATAGCTTTGAAAAAGAAACAAAGTTTGTTTAACGTATGACGAACATTCTTGGGAAAAATGCAACGTAAAGCTATAGAAATTAGATATTTCATCAAAACATGGAAGTCATGTGATTTCAAACCTTTTTACTTCAAATAATTCATTGAAACAATGTTCTTGATATTTTATGAATACCCCTCTAGAACCTTTACATTATTGAAGAAGTTTCAAAACTGATATATCTCCTCCCTAGAAAGAGTATAAGTAGCTGGAGGAAGAAACATTCGATTTTAACCCTTCACAGGAGCCAAATTTTCTCATATTCCCATGTCAACCATGTCCAACCTTGCATTAATTCCATAATTTTTTTCCAGGGGCATTTAGTAATGTTCTGATAACACTGTCACATACATTTTTTTCCACACGCATCACATCAAGAAAATTTCTGACGTACAAACAATTCCAGTATGGTAATTCAAAAAAAACTAATCTCTTCTTCCAAACGATTTTTGTAAGGTTTTTCAAAAATGGTTTACAAAAAAATAGTATTCACATATTTTACTTTCTCAAACAGCTGATCACCTATTAGTGGAGATGGTGTTGCGCGTTGTTCTGAACTTCCATTGAATGATGTCGTCCAAGATTGGTACTTATTACAATGAGTTAAAAATATACAATGTCTTAGAAACACATATTTCGATGAATGTTTCAACCTAATTGATTCAGTATCTTCTTTGCACACGGGACACCCTTGTGTTCCTTTAATGCTATAGCCTAAAATTTTCCATAAGCAGGGAAATCATTTATTGTCCCATACAACATCACTCTCAACGTGAAGTATTCACTTTTATAAGAATCATACAATATAACACCTAAATCCCACAATAACTTCAATTCCTCGACCAAAGGATCCAGATAAACATCAATATCATTACCTAGTTTTTTTGTCCTGATATAAGCATAGATAACATGATGAATTTCCACTTCATGCATAACCAGGGTGGTAAGTTATAATTTACCAACATAACATTCCATGTAGTATGAGTACTGGTTTGAATCCAAAAGGATTCACTCCATCTATAGATAACGCAAGACGAAGGTTTCTCAGCTCTTTTCCAAATTCAGGATACTCATGATCAATTTTATTCCATTGAGGAGAGTTAGCAAGATGACATAATTTCCCATCTTTATTTATTTTATCTACATGCCACAACAATTGTCTTGCGGTTTCTTCACTTCCATATAGACGCCTAAACTTTGGAATGATTGGAAAGTACCATAAAAATTTCATAGGATTGGATTCATCTTTCTTGTATCGAGAAGAACCACACTTTGGTCATTCTGTAAGTGATTTGTTCTCCATGAGAAACAATATATAGTATTTAGGGAAGGCATGTATTCTTTCAGAAATCATACCCATCGAGCGTAGCATTCGTTTAGCTTCATATTTCTAGATTGGGAGCTCATTATCTTCTGGGAGCATGTCATTCAAGAGAGCAAGTAGTTCCGTAAAACTGTCATCACTCCATCTGTTTCCTGATTTCAATTTATACAACTTCAGTAAAGCTGAAAATGCTTTATATTTAGTGCAACCAGTATACAATGGCGTCTTTTCAAAACTCTTTAACTTCTCAAACAATTTTGGGCAATCACGGAGTTCATATTCAATTGTCTTTGTCATTTACTCAATACAATCTTCATCATCATTGACATATTTAATCACATCCTCTATACGGTCTACTTCATTATCTATATTTTTATTCATATCTGATGATCTATAAAATGCAGTTTTATCCCATACAGTAGCTAAATTCACTTTTTCTCCATGTTTATCCCAATATTTTCAACTCTGATCTATTCCATGACATATCTAATTTTCTTCCAACTCCTCTGGAGTAATTATTCTATAATAACAACAACGTAAACATGTACAAAGGATTTGAGAAGGATCCTTTGCATGATCCTTTGAAAACTTGATGAACTATTTCACTTCATTCTCATAATCTATTGTCAAACGATTAGCATCCATCCAATATTTATTCATCTCCATACTATTTGAATCTCAAATATTAGTATTTATGGTTCAAGTACACAAAATAATACTTCCAAATATAGTATAAGAGAATCACTTCTTTATAAAAATAGAGATTAATAGAGCCTAACCATTTCCAATAAGATTTGGAAATCAACAGAATCAGGATAGACCCCCATTAAAATCAACATAGCTTCCAAACAAAAAGGGGTTTTCGGGGATAATCACTTGTGTCATAGATGGTAAAACTCACACAGCATCATCCTCTATAGCTCATCCTACTCTATCGGGTCAACCCTTCTATGGTCAACTAGTCCATCCTTCTATACATCACCAACCTAAAATACATATGGATGAAAACCAGTATCTAACTCTATAAGTAAAGAAAGGATTCTCATAATCTCTACAATATGGAATTCATTAAATATAATTACTTTATATTCATTATAGTTTCCTCAAATCACCCCAGTCCAAACACAAGAATAATCAAGAATGATACATCTACCACTCCTAGGTCTCTGCCCTACATTCAATATCATCATGCCAAAATACCCATATATCCACACATACACATGTCACAAACACATAAAAAATCATATCCACATTAGAACCAAAGTACCCATACGGATTTTCAATGAGGTTACCTGACTCAAGTTGTGGTGTGTAAGAAATAATAAGAAAATATAATAATTATATAGTCACACATAAATCTCAAACTAGTGATAATAATCTAATAAACCCAAGAAGTACTAAATCTCAATGAAATTCTATGGTTCCTCCCATGACATGATAGCTTTAAACTTTTCAGATCAATAGAGATACCATGTTCTGAGACCACATGACCAAAGAAATTCACCTCCCGAATCTCGAATCGGAACTTTGACAACTTGGCCTAAAATTGGTGACTCCTCAAGATGTCCAAAACTATTATAAAATTAGGTATGTGATCATCCACTATTTTAGAATAAACCATGATTTAATCCATAAATACCTTAATAAATTAGTTGATATACTAGTCGAAAATATTATTCATCATCACCATAAATTTATATGGAGTGTTGGTTCAGCTGAATGGCATAAAAAATACTCATAGTGGTTATACCTACTCCTAAATGAGGTATTTGGAATATCAAACTCCTTGATCCTGAGCTAGTTTTAACCAAACTAAAGAATGATCTTAGAGAACCACTCCCCCCCCCCCTTAGAAGATCTAATAAATCATAAATATAGGTCAACATATGCTTTTTATTGATCATAATCCGATTGAGATTCTGGTAATCAACACACAAGAAAAGGGTTCCAATGACCTTCTTGGTGAAAAGCACCAGTTCTTCCCAAGGCAACACACAAGGTTAAATAAAGAATTTGGAAACAAATTCATCCCACTGATTATTTAGTCCCTTAAATTTAACTAGTTCTTTATGGTAAGATAGAATAGATATTGGTTTTGTACCCATCACCAGGTTGATAGACAACTCTACCTCCCTCTCTAGTGGTAGACCAAAAAAGACTAAAGGAAACACTTTTTGAAATTCAATAGCTACTATGGGAAGTTCACTATAATAGGCTTCCTACTATAGTCCATAAAAGGATATCATCCCACTCAACTATAGAAGAAGAGGTCTAGCTCGACTAGACCTCAGGTCTGATTATCTATGGAAAACATGGAATTCCCCATCGGGGGCAGTGAAGGACACCCACCGATGATAATAGTAAATCCAAGATTTATTAGAAACTAGCCAGTCCATTCTGAGAATAACATATAGGGGAATCATTTTAAGAACCAAAAAATATCATATGATATAAATCTCTGAAAAAGAGAAAGCATGAGATGGGAATTAGAGACCTTACTCCCTCTTTATCCAAAGAGATGTTACAATCTCTATCACATAATACATGAGCTCTATTATAAGTTTCAATAGTTCTATATTGAGGTTTGATATGAAATAATGATGGGAACCAATATCAAATAAAACATACACTAAAGAAAAAGAAATAGAAACGGGGCCTCTCACTATCGCATGACCCACATCAGTTCCTACTGGAGATTAATCCATTGCATGAAGTTTTTTTGTTTCTAATACATGTTTCTAGGATTCTATTTTTATTTAATAATATTACTATGATTTGGTACCTCTCAATATTTATGATTCCATTCCACTACATAGGTTAATAAAAACATGTAAAACCCTATTAAAGTGGGTTTAATGTCTGTACGAGATGTAAATATTCAATGATTCCATACAACAATTCTTTGGGTGATCAATCTTTCCACATTGGAAAAAGTCATTTGGACTTTACTAGACACCTCAGATGATCTGGAAGAAGTTTTATATAAAATACCACCACCACTATTTTCACTATGAGGCTCATTATACTTTTTATTCCACTTATAGGAACTACTAAAACTACCACTGGGAATATAAGTAACTCTAGTTAACCATGACATAATAGTCATGCCAATTTCTTCCATCACATCCCTATCTAGAACATAAAAATTTTAGGTAAAATTTAGCATAAATACTTGATATTGGATATCGGATCGAAGACCCATATAAAACCTCTGGGACTTAAGATTCTTGTTTGACACCACTTCAAGTGAAAACTGAGCAAGTTTAGAAAAATTATTAGTATATTGAGTCAATGTTTAATAACCTTAGATGAGGTTGAGAAACTCCATGGACTTACCTGATACCATCGAATCTAGATATAATTTCTCCGTAAAAATATTCTTGAAGTATTTGAAATCTAAGACCCCATTTAGATTAACTATAACTATATAATCCCATTATATCCTTCTAGACCCCCCAAGATTGAATATGGTGCACTTTACATTAGTGAAATATTAAATCTCCAAAAACTCAAATAGCCTTTAAATATTTCACAACCAATACACTTCCTCCTAAGGATCATTTATTCCTTATAAGGATGGTTATTTTAGATGAATAAAATCCTAGGCCTGATCTCCAATATTTTCTCTTTGAGGTGCCACCACTTTAGCCTAAATGGGGGTAGGTGAGGCTCCCTAGACCATAGCTCTAACTATGTGCACTACTTCCTCTATGAGGTTCTAGTTGATAGGAGGATTCTCTTTTTTGGTTCATTAGTAGATCCCTCATAAAGCTTGATTATAAGTCTTATTAGGGGAATGCTACTATACAATATTAATTAAAAACAAGGAAACATTAGTAAAGAGACACAAGAACATCAACTATATCAATTAGAACTCAACCGGGGATCACAAACCTCATATTAGGATTTGAGAAAATTCTAGAATTAGAATAATTAATTCCTCAAAGACACCTTTTTCAACCACCCATAGTAACTTAAAGATCAATACAATAATATTTATTCAGAAATCACTCATAACCTACTAGTTAAGTCCCGAAAATCATATATCTTCCCTACCATGTCATATCCAACCACATCAATTAACCATCACCCTTATAATCATAGTGATAAATACCCCATACATAGTAGCATGAAAGGGAAAACATATAATAAATTCACACTAAAAGTCCTATGTATGACCATTAACCATTAAAACCATAACAGAAAAACACAAAAACTGAATCATCATTATTGTAACTTCCTTCCTAAGAAGAAATTTCAAGAAGAGAATCAAGAACAATAGAAAATAAATTAACCTTAGAGGAGGAGAAGTAGGGAACCTTCTGCACTACATCGGGAGGGGAAGGCACGATGGCCAGAGGTGGAGGTGCACGGGAGGAGCCGCCAACTGAAGAGAAATGGAGGAGTAGGGTTCGCAAGAATTAGGGTCAAATAAAGAGGGAGAGAATTATGGTTTTTGGGGAGGAGGATCCACCGAAGGGGTTCAAGGGGGAGGATTAGAAGAAGGGCTGGTGGTGGAGGTCCGGTAACGCGAAGATTGGGGGTGGCGGAGGTCCAGCAATGTGAAGATCGGAGGGAGGCAGAGGGGAGTCGCAGGGTTAAAGTACCATGAGAGCTTTAGGTCATGATAAACTGAGGACACTATCCGACCGATTTTATAAAATATGGGACTACGGTTTTATCAGCACTTTTTTAGCACTGATAAATAGGCCCTTTATCAGCACTATAAAAGCGCTATTAAATCCTTCCTGTATCAGTGCTAAAACTTTAGCGCTGATACATGGCATCTTTATCAACGCTTTTCTAGCGCTGATACAGGGTTTCTTTATCAACTGTTTTTGCTTAGCGCTGATATAAGGTGATGCTTCCCTTACCTATTTTTGTAGTATTGATTCCATCAGAGTATGATGGAATCGGACAAATGATATGGGGTTTCCTTTCTACTTTCAATGAGGGAATATCGTGACTCTATATGCACTTGGTTGGGCTCAAAGGTGTGTGGGGGTACTTAGAACCCCATTGCTTGAATTTTTTTATGGGAGACTAATTCTCGATGAGTTATCCGGAATTATGATGTGATTAAATTAAATTGTTTGATTATTGTTAAATGAAATAATTAATTTATTTAGATGTTTTGGATTAAGTAAGGAGATCATGTGGTTAGTTTGGGTTTTCTTGTCTTTGGATGGACATCAGAAAGCCTTTCTAGAACCACTAACCCTTGTAATTATAATTATGAAAATGATTTTAAAAAATGGTTGGTGGTCTCATATACTAACCCTATGGTTATTGTACTTTTTTGTGTAGAATGTGATTTGTGGGAAAGCCACTTTAGGTTGTACCGTCCTATGAAAATAGATATTTTAAATTAATTTAAATGTTTAATTTTGAAATTACTAATTAACTTAATGCCTTTGGATAAATGAATAATCACCTCAGCTACATTGTTCCAAGAGTACCAATTTGATGCCTCGGCTACCAATGGATGAACCTTTAATTGAGAATTTCATTGAGATGGATGAACCACTCTTGAGGGGTGTGGTTTAATGATAAAATTGAGTGGAACCAAGTTGAGTGGACCTTACTTAGGACTATTGGACACCCTCCAATACAGGTGTATAGTGACATGGACATACAAGGCCCTTGTGGGCCTTATGGGGCATCATTGTTGCCTTAGAGTCGTTGGGCTCAAAATGTTCACCTGGGGTGAGTGACCCTCCCCCATTTGACATGATCAGACCTAGTTGGATTAAAATTAGGTATACCGGTACCGTTTTTGGGTGAGTAGAGAAACCTAGTGGGGCCCTGATGACTAAGATGGTTTAAGTGTCATCTCTTTTGACCATTATTGATGTGTAATTCCCTAGGTGGATGGTGAGGTTGTTTGTTCTATGACCTTTTTTAGGATCATGGTGAACTCTATGACATGGGTGATGACATGAGACTTGACTAAGATCATGTATGGTATGTGGGTTGCCCCCTCCATTTTGGTGACTTAGGGGACCCCGGTGAGTGCCCGAGAGATGTTGACCCTAGTGAGAGGGTGTTTTTTTGTGTGAACAATGATGAAGGATTTAGTAAGATTCTAAACATTGTTTTTTTCTATTTTATTTATAATTTTTATGGTATAATACCTTTTTTAAGTCTTTGTTATGAAATATAAAACACCCTTGGAGGTTATTCTTTTATTTTATATGGGGAAATTCCCAAAGGTGTGTGTGTTTTATTTCGATACATGGATGAGAAAACTCTCATAGGGGAGGTTCATGAAATTTATGGGTTATACACTTTTCAGAGAAAACTCCCATAGTTGAGGTATGCGACACTATTGTTGAGGTTGTCATAGATATAGATCCAGGGCTAATCTGGTATACTAGGGAGACTCGGGTCTGTTGTATTTGGAGGTACAATCATCATGATGTTCTTAGAGGCACCTCGGCACTGGTCAAATCAAATATGTTCAACCAGGTCTTGAACCTAAGGATCAAAAATGGTATGGTACTTGGTATATGGGTTTATGATCTCCACTTTACATACTCAAGGACATTTTGGCATCATCCCAAAGTAGGTATTGTTGGTTTATTTTATTTTATTGTTCAGTTATTAATTATTTAGATTGAGAATATCATATTCACATTTCACTACATTGGTGGTTATTTTCATGACTATATTGGTGGTTCCCTATTGATTTTTTTACTCACACCCTACTCAAGTGACCATGACACTTGTTTACTTAATAAGATATACAATTGTTTCAAGAAAGGTCTGGTAGAGACTCAGGTATTACATGGTCAAGATAGAGCAACTCATATGGGGTTTAGAGTTTGAGATGAGGTGAGTCTTAGGGGTTTTATCGGATCATCCTATAATTTTATTTTTTATTTATTTAGTCTTTTATTTTCTTTTTTTATATGTTTGATTGACTTGATGGGTGATCAGCCTTATTGTGTGACTGTAAGATTCTGCATCATTTAATTATTGATGATATAGTTAATTTATTGGTTATTTTGTACTTTGATGGTTGTATACTATTATGAGGATTCATTGTTACTTTACTTGTTATTAGACACTCTAATACAATGAGTATAGTCTCTCCATGGTACCATCTTAGACCCACACGGCTAGTCAGTAGCCTCTTGCTTAAGGGGATGTGTTCCTGAGGTCACATCGTGCCACCAGTCCAATTATACTTCAGAGTGAGTCAATTTGGGATGTTAAAACATAGTTTTAGAGCATTTTTATTTTATTTTAGTATTTGGGGAGATGGTAGAAAAGAGATATGGGAATGTTTTAGGACTTTTGATAGAACCCAGACTGGTGCATCACGAACACTATTCCTAGTGTATGTCCAAGTTACCATGGGAATGGGATTGAAGTTATTAGATTTTCCTGTTATGTTATCTGTAATTTTCACCTATTATTATTCACATGAGTTTTGATATTCATGGTTGATGAGTTGTTGGATTTTTTTCTCTTGGATCATTACAAATAGACCAATTGTAAATTTGGATATTTGGCCTATAGAGTTAAGAGGCATCTCATGCATCATAGCTAGGCATGTAGGATCTTCATGACATGTATGCCTTCATGTGTGTGATTTTTAACACTAATGAGAGGATCGGTTGTTTAAAGTGTCATTAATTACTCAAATAGTGTTTCTACATATAATTACGTAGTTTCATTTGAATCAGCTAGGCCAATTGGTATAGTTATTTAATTTTAATGGAAAGTTATGTGGATCTATGATAAGGTGCTCGATGATGGGGTAAAAGGTGTAGTACCATGTGCATTGGAGGTTTAGTGACCTAAATGGGTTGATATGTGCATTATTTTCCCTATTAAAGAACCTATTGTGGGTGTTATTATTTGGTTTTAGTTACTTTAAGTGTTAGTAACAACCTATATAGAGTTTTATCATATAGCTTGGAATGGAATTTTACTTAACTAGGCCAATGGATGTGTTTCCTTTAATACAGATCATCTAGGATGATGCGATGACTATGGAAGTGGTGACTAGGGGGGTTTTGATTCTCAAGGTAGAAATCTTGTAGGTGGATACTCAATGATAATCAATGTCTCATGGCCGATGGTTTTTGGAATGTGATATTGGTTTGTATGTGGGACCCTAGAGTTAGTGGTTGAGTATGTTGGATGTCATGGGATTTCAATAAGGGAGCCTGGATGGTGTCATGTGAGTTGTGACTTGTATTTGAGACATTGTTTATGGGATAGATGGTAGACCCTAGTGATATATGAGATACAACTATAGTGTTAGTGAATCAGTGACTTCTATGATCGAGGGTGACACAACTGAGGGGTTAGCCTGAGTTTATGTTTTCTTTAAAGACATAAAGCATCAGTGGGTGATTTGTGGCTTGTAATTGTGTGTTCTAAGTGCTACCAAGTATCTGGTTTAGTTATATGTATGCCTTGGGGTTTTATGAGAATAAAACTTTAGGTTATAGCTCCTTGGAATGTGAGGCACATAGAGTGTTTTGGTTCTGAGACTGACTTCGTGGGGTAGGACCATTTGGGTGATTAGATGCATTTTTGAAGCATGGAGAGAGTGTGGGTTGATGCTCAAGATTTGAACAACATTTGTTGGTGGTTAAACATGTGGTTGGATTTATGAGCATTCATGTGGTGGAGCATGTTCAATGATTTTGGATCATTGGGCTAATTTAATGGCATATGAATCATGAAAATGTGTTTTAGTTTTATGTTCAGGTAGGACAAGACTATGTCACCATTGAGTTTTGAAGAGACCTTAGTGGTAAGGTATTTCCTTGGAGGAATATTGGATCAATTGATATAGTAGTTTATTCCCATTACGTTTGAATGGTATTGAGGTAGTGAATGTTAAACACATCTGTTATTTCAAATAGTGAATTGGTGAGCTGATATGTGTGGGTTGAGGACCGACAGATTTGATGTAATGCATGGGTGATTAGGTTTCTGAGGGTTGTGATAAAATTAGAAATGTCCCTCTATGGTAGATGATATGTTGGGAATGAATCAAGAGGCATGGACGGTTGACATGAGTGAAGGACTTGACATGGAACACTAGGGAGGTGTAATGATAGAGGTTGGAAGTGTTAATGAGTAAGTCTCAAGAGGATCGAAGCACATGTTTAGTAATATAGCCTATTGATATTGTGATTGGGGAGTGTTATAAGGAAAGATTCATGGTTGGGAGTACACCATTGGCCATATGAGGGTGTGACCCTTGATTTGATGAGGATTATGAATATTTCTTAGGTGATGTTTCTCTGATCTAGGGATAGATAGCATTTGATTTTTTTGATAGTGATCGAGGGCAGGTGAGTTGGATAATTCTGAAAATAGTGTTCAGTGATGAGCATGATATGGTTTATGGAGATCAGGTATTTATTATATTAGTGTAATTATGATAATGATCCAATGTTGGAAAATGTGATGTCAGTTGTGGGTGTAATTTCCCTTGTGAGGGAAGGTTTATAGAGGTATGGAAATAGTCATTAGATGGTCGTTTTGGAATTCTAATTCTAGTAAATAAATAAACTCAAATGCATATGGATTACTTGATGAATTACAAGAATAAATTATGGTATATTATCGGGGGTAGTTTGAGAATGGGCATCAAACTTGGGAGGGTTTATGATGATTTGAATGAGATGGATTAGGAAGGCATCAGTGCTCGAAGTAAGAACAACATAGGTTCAGTCAACTGATTATCCAATCAACGATGTCACATTGGGTGTCGAGTGTAGATATAGGTGTGGGTACTTGGATGGTCATGGGATTCCTTTAGGATTAAATTCATTGTGATCGGGTATTTTGGTAACACATTGGTAGGGGAGATGAACATTTTCAGGAAGGGTAAGTCAAAGGAGGTCCCACTGGTGTTTTTACATGATATGGAATATGGTGAGTTGGGAACTACATCAAGTTCATCATATCAGGTGGAGTGATTTTATTTTGGTATTGGTCAGATATTTCCAATAGAATTTTGTGTGCTCAATGCCCTCATTTAGGGGCAGTGACACCAGTGGTTTTGGTCTAGGTTTGAGAATGAGGATGGGTACATGCATTTAACTGGTGTTCTCATGTATGTTTAGGTGAAATGAGTTTGGAACCACACTAACGGAATCATTGGAACATGGGTTTGGATTTCAAATAAAAAATTATAATAGTGGAAACACCAATGTATTGGAATTAGTAGTTATGGGATGAATCTTATTGTGGGTGAACTACAGTCCAGATAATAAGTTAGATGACTATTCAGTCTTGTCTCAAGATGGATGGGCTTAGGAAAGTATTGTCTTGATGTTTTAGTGGTTGTTATGAGTGTTGTCTCGTAATTTGGAAACTTTGGAATTTTGAATTGTAGGTTGTTCCTTGGGTTTTCTTCGGGCATTCAGCAATGGAATGAGATTTATGGCTTGAATTAGTGATCAACATAGGTAGAAAGACGTGGATGGATGACCACTGGGACTTTTTAGGGTCAATAAGTGTTATAGTGGGTAATTTTAGTATCTCGTGTTCATTCAGGCATGAAACTTTCAGAAGGAATTTAAATTTTTGAAATTAATGGATGGGTTGATTTGAGAATCTGAATTTTGAATGAAATTATGAGAGTTATAACACCTCAATATCATGTTTTTAGATGAGTAATGAGCTTCATGTGAGGTCTCTAGGACTTATGGGGGCCCTAGAAGAGGATGGGGTGGTTGGTGTATCCTTTGATATAGAAAACCATCGGTCGCTGGTGGTTTCTAACAGTAAAAGATGATACTAATGGCATCCACCAAACCATCGATAGCCATTTTAATGGGGGGAATTAATTTTTCCCCATTCTAGGTTTGGAAGGGTAATCCCCTTCTCCCCTCTTAATTTTGTGTGTATGGAAGGGCATGGCCTTATCCTCGCCCAGGTTTATCTCCCCTTGTTTTAGGAGGGAATTTTTATGCATTCATAGAAAATTCAGTGTAAGAATCACCCTCCGTTGATCTTCACTTTCCTCCACCTCTATTCCGTCTAATTTTGACTACTTCTAACTTAGGGTTTGGATCTGATTCCACAAGATCATGGTGGAATCATCCAAATGAGATGGGATTTCCTTTTTTATTATGATGATGGAATCCCAAGACACCATATGATTCATGTTTCTTAGAGATTCAACAAGGTATGTCACTATTATTGATTTTCTTAGTTTTTTGTGATAATTAAATTAAATTGATTATGGTATGGTGTCTAATTTTGGGGATTTGGATTGTATTAGGTTCAGGGGTGTGACAAGCGTAATCAGAACCCCATTTCTTGAAGTTTTGATGGGTGAATAAGGCCTAGTGAGTTATCTAACATTATGGTGAGTTTAAATTAATTTATTTAATTAAAATTAAATTATATAATTAATTTATTTGGGTATGTTGAATTTGGGAAGGATCTTGGGTGGTTGGTGCAGGTTATGTTATTCTTGGATAGACCTAAGTGAGCCTTAGAAGAGTTTTGTCCCTTGGAATTATAATTGGTAAAAGAATCCTAAAAAATGGCAAGTGTTATCATATACTGACCATGTGGTTATTTTTCTTTTGTTATGTGGCATTTGATGTGTGGTAATTCCACTGTAAGAAGTTACCTTATATTTAATTGTGATGTTTAAATAAAATTAAATATTTTATTTTAGAAATGATTAATTAATTGAATTTTTTGAGATAAGTGAATAAGTGTCTCAAGCATGTTGTTCATAGGATATTGTTTTTATGCCTTGATCATTGATGGTCAAGGCCTTAACTTCATAATTTCACTGATATGGATAAACCACTCCTAAGAGGGGTGACCAAATGATAAAAATGGTTGGAACCAAGTTGAGATCCCCTTTATTGGGAGCCTTGGATACCCCCCCAGTATGGGTGTATAGTTACATGAACATATAGGGCCCTTGTGGGCCTTAAAGGTCTCCTTTGATGCCATGAAATCATTGGGCTCACAGTGTTGACCATAGGTGAGTTACCCTTCCTTGTTTGACATGACCAAGCCTTGGTGTACATACCTTAGGTAGCCTGAGATCAAGTTGGGTGAGTGGACCAACCTAGTGGGACCTTAATGATTGAGATGGGTTGGGATCCATCTCTTTAGATCATTATCGATTTGGAATACCCTAGGTAGTCGGTGAGGCCATTTCTGTCGTGACCTTGTTGAGGAGAAATATGTCTTCTGTGGCATGAGTGATGGCCCGAGACTTGTCTAAGACTAAGGACACCAAGTGGGGTGCCATTACTTTTTTGAGGCCTAAGGGACCCCATAGGGTTCCCCAAATATACTGACCCTGGTGAGAGGGTGTGTCTTGATATAGAAAATTATGGTGGGTTTAGGTGTGCATCAATCCCTTTTTTATTTCTTTTATTTATAATGTGTGTGTTATAAACCCTTTTTAAGTCTGGGTAATGAAATGGAAAACACCCAATGAGGGAGTTATTTTATTCTATATGGGAAAATCCTAGGGGAAGCCTATTTTATTTTGATACCTAGTTTAGAAAAAATCCCATAAGGTAGGTCTGTGATACTTTTAAACTAATCCCTTTTCGAAGACAACTCTCATAGGGGAGGTCTGTGATATTATTAGTGGATATGGAGCTGAGGTTGATCTGGTATATTGGGATGGATCTTTTTTAAATAATTCATTGGGACTTCGATATTATTGGTAGAGAAAACTCCAATATGGTAGGTTTGGGTTACTTATTGGCTTATTCCCCATATAAGAAAACTCTCATAGGGGAGGTATGTGTTACTTAACATGTACACCAAGGAGACTTGGGTCTGTTGTATTAGTAAAGATGGTCATCACAATGTGTTTAGACACTCTTAGTGCTGGAAGAGGTAGGTATGGTTGATCGAGGTCATTTAACTAAGGATGAAGAATGGTATGGTACTCAGTATATTGGTTTTCATGGTACACATGACATGCTTAAAGCTATTATAGCATTGGGATGAACTAGGTATTGTTGGTTTATTTTATTTTATTGTTTAGCGGTTATTTATTTATACTAACAATTTCACATGCACATTTCACTGAATTTTATTATATGTACAGCACTGCTTTTGTGGTTCCCTAGTGATATTTTTACTCACACCTTACTTGAGAATCCATGGGACTTAGTACCTAAGCAACTCTTCATTTATTATTAGAACACGGTGGGTAGGGACCTAGAGATTTCTTGATCGATTTGGATCAGCTCAGATGAGATTTCAAGTTCAAATTGAGTTGAGGCTTAGGGATTGTGGTGAATCCTCCTATACTTTTATTCATTCTTTATTTAGTATTTTATTTTCATTTAGTATATATTTGATCATAATGGTGGGATATCATCCTCACTATGTGACTTTATGTTTCTGAATCATTTTACAATTGATGATTTTGAATATTTATTTGTTATATATGTACTCTAATGAACGTTTACTATTATGGCGATGCATGGTTATTTTACTTATTATTGAGAAATATAATATATGTGGTATAGTCTCTCCATAGTACCATCTTAGACACCCACTACTAATCAGAAGCCTCCAACGTTCGGGGAGGTGCACCTGAGGTCATATAGAACAACCAGACTAGTTACTGTTCAGAGTGATCTGGTTTAGGATGTTATAGTCAGTTGGAAGACCAATTACAATATATAAAATCTCAATAGTACATGAATATAGTTTAAGTTCATGATTGTTTGACTATGGAAGTGCTATGATTTTATTATGTACAGCTTTGGACCATTAGGGCCTCAGGAAATCCTAATATCACCAAGGAAGGAAAACCTCGATGTGAATTTGGAGACCAGTATTAAATATAGAAAACCTATAGGATGATTTCACATAGTTTAAGGTCATTATTATTGAACTATGTGAAGTTCCTTTTGATGTTATTCTTCTAGGACCAAGACCATGTATTTTAACATCATGCATCTAGGAATTGATAGAGGGCTTAAGGAAGTCCATGTAGTAATATGGTCAAGATAAACTCGATGTGAATTGGAGCCCACATTCTTGTATGGATAGTCTCAATATTGAGTACACACAGTTTATTTTAATGGTTCATGGACCATGGTTCCTTGTTTAAGGTCATTGAATTCGAACTATCTTTTTAGAGAGTAGTGTTTTCTCAACATCGGGTGGGAAAATAGAACCCAATGGGGATAAAACACCAAGATGATATGGAGGATACATGGAACTTATGGTTGGGCTTAGGATAAGGGGTCTAGATATCACTATGTATTTCATGGTATGGTAATCAATTCATGCATATTTAATGAATATAAAACTTCATAGATCTAGGTCATACACAAGAAAAGTTTTAGATGGACTAGGTGCTCGAGGGAGATAAGTGAGACTAAATCAAACATGAATAAATGGATATCTCATCCCAGGGGTAGAACCATGAAAAATAACCTATTTAGATCTAGATTTTATGTAATATAAGGTGGAATGGGAGCATCATTATAGAGATAGGTATGTAAAGGGGGGTCAATGTGAGTCGAAAAAGTGAACTGAGTTCTGGGATAGAATGTGTTTAAAATTTTTGATACAACTCATGATAAATTTTTTTGGAATAATTATGTTTCTTTTGAGATATAAATAAATCTAAATGTAGTTTATTAGAAGTGATAAGTGTGGAAAATGACCATATCTACCATAAAAGTGTGTTCTCTCAGGAGAGGACTCCAACCTATTAGGACCAAACAGATAAAGAAGGTGATCATATTCTGGAATTGTCTTTTATTTTCAAAGAATTTTAAGAAGAAAATAAATAACTTCACTTTTTAATTGGTGAAAATAAGACTCAAAAAATTATAACATATTGGGAATATTTTTTCAACATGAAAAGGTTCATAAGACTCACCATGGGTCTGGAATGGAAGGATAGAGCGTAATGAGGTTCCGATTTGGAGTCTGTCTAACTTTGATATATATGTGATTATGCTTTTATAATCTTGGAGTTATCATAAATCATAAGTACTCTATAAAAAATGTGATGCAAGACTGATAAAAGAAAGGGGTAGAAAAATAATCTGCCAATTAAATTCAGGCTGATAAGAAAATAAATTTGTTAATAGGTAAGTTACAATATTTTTCTTGGTAAGTAAAACAATGTTGAAGTTTATCTTTAATGTAATCAAAGTCATGAAGGAAGTAATTATACAAGAATAATTCTGTGAAAGAATAAAGTTGTTGAAGCCAAAGATTTTTGGTCTCAAGATCTTCATAACAATTTTACTAGATGCGAATTTGTTTAAAAGATGATGAGGTTGATCGTAACAAAGTTCCTAGTTTTCAGTCAGATCAAAAACCAAAATACTTAAATACTCATAAATAAAAGTATTTATAAAAAATATAAGCTCCTGGGGATGATCCATCAGATTCAGTATGACATCATATTCATCAAATGTGGGGTTTTTTGTGTTAAAGATCATTAGTATCATATTCATAAATTAAAGAAGAAAACTAATTTTTTTTCAATTTATTTCATCAGTTGGGTCAAGATCCGTCATATTGGAGTCGATAATGATTTATCTTTATGAACAAAATAAGAATTATAAGTGGTCAAAAAAGTTTGAAATAATATATTGTCTCCATAAAAATGAAGAAATTAGAATGGGATTTGGTTTCGATAATCATAATGAAGACATATGTTTTTATTTATACATTTGCTGCAGAGAAATATAATTAAGAAATCATATCAGGAAATCATAATAGAGAAATAGAATCAAACTAAAGTTTTTTAAGATTATTAAATCTGACTATTTCTTCTTATATAAAATTGGTATGAAGAATCATAATGAAGGAATCATATTAGGAAAAATCATAATCAGACTGATTTCTGTAAAGAAATTTTGAAGCGGAGTTGAAGTTGTTAGAAGATCTGATAATGTTTAAGAAGAGTTGAGAAGTGTTAAAGAAGTCATAAATGTATCTAAAATTCAAGGGAACATGAAAATTATGAAAATTTTATTGAGTGGGAAATAATTTTGGAATCCCACCCAAACCTAATTTGGATCACCTATAAAAGGGAAAGTAATTTGTACTTTCATATGACATAATTATTTTTTATTAGTGATAGGGAGAAGGTCGATCACTGAGGAGTTTTCTAGGGAGAATTAGTGGTTTCCAAATTGGGTTTTATTGAAGAATTTTTCTGGATAGAAGAAGCATAGGAGAAGAGAAAAGATTGTTTTCAGCTAATCATAGTATTCAGTTGATCATCATATTTAGCTGGTTTCAATATTTGGCTGGATCATCGAACTAGGGAATTTGTATTGGGATTTATGAATTGAAGAAGAAGTAGTTTAGAATTGTCTCAATCATATTCGGACAGATATATATATTTCTCATATAGAGAAATCGTACTAATAAAATCATACTAGAAATCGAACAGAGTTTCATAACAAAGTCTAGAGAAGTTATTACTAGATTATGGGTAAGAAAGTGAATAATTGTTTTAAAATATCATATTTGTTAAATTTGGTCAAGAAGCACCATAACATGTTTGTTACAAAAAAAATTTATTTCATCTTCATGCTACTTGAAGCACATGATCTGTTGTATTGATTATAAAGCTACATGGGTGTAAGGGAATATCCTTCTCATTTTATTCCACATAAAAAGGTGTTTTTCTAATGTATTGTATGTTGTATGATTATTTCCAAACCATACCAAGTACGTAGATACTCTTATTGAGTAGTGAACCTAGTAAATTAATGTGTTCTTGTGAATGTCTGTTTAATTTGTTTCAACAGGGAATGAAAAATTTAATAGGAGGTGAAGTTTGTTTCATAAGTAAGGAATCTCAAAATAAAAATATATCACTGATTCACCCCCTCCCCCTCTCAATGATACAATTATCTTCATTCGGAAATTTTAATTAGCATCAGAGGTAGATTCCACTTGCTTATTCTATGCTGAAGTTTTAAAAGAAAATTTGTAATAAAGAATATGAATTGTGTGAAAAAGTAAAAGAATTCCGGTTTTTGATGGTAATAATTATTATATATGGAAATATAAAATGTTCCATTATCTTATGTCTATTGGGTATAATGTTCTTGAAGCTGCAACAAATAGATTTCCTGTCATTGGTGAAAAGGTTCCTCTTATATCTGTTGATAATAAGAATCTTGAAAATTATGGAAGGGCCAAGAATTGTTTACTATCATCACTTTCTAAAAGTAAATTTTTATAGGTGAAGGGTGTTTCCACATCTAAATGTATGTGCGATAAGCTAAAAAATATATATGAAGGCAATAAAAAAGTGGAGAAAGAAAAATTAAAAATCTAGAGGCTCGAGTATGAAGATTTGGAAATGGGTGAGTATGAATCTGTTGGGTAAATTTCTACCAGGCTAAATGATATTTTCATCACTATCAAATTTCTTGTAGAAAATTAAAATATTCTCTAGTTTTTGGAAAAATCGTAAGAAACCTTCCCAAAAATTTTAATTCTAAAGTTTCTTCATTGGAAGATAGAGACCCTAAAACATTATCTATGTGTGATTTTTATATCACTCTCATCACTTAGGAAATGATAAGGGAGAAATCTATGAAAATAAAAACAAAATTTAATAGATAAATGTATTTCAAGGATACCAAGAAAGATAAGTTGAAGAATATTATTATTGATGAAGAAGCTGGTGATTCTAAATCTGAAAATGAGGTATGTAATAAACATGGTAAGGTAAAAAGGTTTGTTACTTTTGTATGGTGGAAGAAAATAAATTGTATCATAAAAGGCTGGGTTATATAAATGGAAAAGTGTTTGAGACATTCCTAACATGTCAAGAATAATATATTAGTGTTTAACTATTTTTTTTGAAAGGAAATATTACAAATTCTATTCATAAGAAAGATTACATTTTTTCAAAATGAGCCATGGAACTTATCAATTCCAACATCTATGGGCCGATGAGAAAAAAATCAACAAATAGAGATAATAATTGCATCATTTACGTTGATGACTTTACTCAAATTATTTTTTCATGTATATGAAATAAAAATCAGATTCTCCAAAAAAAAATATTTTAGGGGGAAAGCTGAGAAAGAATGTGAGTATTCAGTTAAGAAGTTGAGAACTAACAATAGTGGAGAATAAAAAAGTAAATAATTTGAAAGTTATCTTGATAATCATAGAATTAATCATGAGTATATTTCACCCTATACTCTTCAACCAAATGTGGTTTCTAAAAGAAATAACATAAGTCTACTATAAATGGGGAAAACTATGTTACTTGAACATGGTACTTCTCATTGCTTTTAGAGGTAATCCATGAGTAATGATCTGTATATTCAAAACTGATGTTCCTATAGGACAAGTTATGACATGACTCCATATGAATTTTCTTATGGAAAAACTCCAAACTTTAAATACTTAAGTATTTTTAGGATTCCATGCATTATAAAGAAGAAATGTGGAAACTTGGGAAAGTTTGAGCAGAAATGTGAAGACAGAACTTTTCTTATCTATGCCCTGAAAGGAATAGGATACATATGTTTCAAAAAAATAAATAGGAATAATTTTTCATTATTTTGATGTGAAAGTTATTGAAATGTCTAAGGAAGATAAATAGAATTAGGAAGATAAGGAAGTTGAGTATGATAAGGAAACTTTTCTTAACAATTCTAATAAGGATACAGACAACTATAATCCTACTTAAGAAGAAGAATTGGACTCAACAATTTCCAATGATGAGGAAGATAATCAAAAATATCATCCTATCCTATGGAATCAAGTGTAAGTTTAGAACATTATTTTTGATAGATATCATAAATTTCAAACAAGAAGAATGTAAAATTCCATTACATACACTTATTTATATTCAAAAGTGAAACCAAATGAATTTTATGAAGATTTTGAGTATCTAGAATGGGTTTAATCCATGAATAAAGAGCTAGATTAGATAGAAATGAATTATACATGGAAACTCATACCTAATCTATATAGAAAAATATTATTGGTACAAAATGGTTTTCTTAGAATAAGCTAAATGAAGAAGGTGAAGTGATAAAGAACAATGCGAGACTTTTTTGCAAAGGGAATTCACAAATTAAAAGTACTAATTTTGATGAAACCTTTTCTTTGGTGGAATGATTAGAAACTATTAGAATATTTATTATTATTGCAGCACAAAAAAATTTATAAAATTATTCAAATGGATGATAAATAATCATTTTTTAATGGGGATCTTGGTGAGGAAGTTTACATTGAAAAACATTGTGTCTTTGTTGTTGGGAAATATGAAAGTTATGTGTGTAAGATGAATAAATACTAGTATAGATAAAAACAATCTTGGAGGTCATGGTATTTAAAATTGGATACTTGCTTAAGGAAGATTATTTTTAAGAAATGAATAGTTTTTAGCAATATTTACATTAAATAAAGTCAATATTTTTTCCTTATTGTAATTGTTTATGTTAATGATATTATCTTTTCTGGTAATGATAAAAGAACATGTCAAATATTTTCTAAAGAGATAAAAAAGTTATTTGGAATGTCCATACTGGGGGAAATGAAATACTTTCTTAGCTTACAAATTTTACAAAAGAAGAATCACATTTTTCTTTCTCAAGAAAAAGTATACTAAGGAACTTCTTCAGAAGATCAAAAAAGAAAATTCAAAACCAATTTCCACCCAAATATCAATGGGAGCCAAGTTGAGTAAAGATAGAGAATGTAAAGAAGTTGATTAGAAAGAGTTTGGAAAGTTGATGGGAAGATTGTTATAATTTACTGCATCAAGATCTGACATTGTTAATCCTGTTACAAAATTTTCAATATTTTAAAAGGCACAAAAAATTTCATAATTACATATGATACCTCAAAAATAATTAACTTTTTTGGGTATTCAGATACTAATTGGGTAGGGAATGTTGATGATAGAATATCCATATCTGGTAGAGTTTTCTTTCTGGGGAAAATTTATGTTATTTAGCATATCAATAAATATAATTCAATAAATCCTTGTATGGATGAAGTTGAGTATTTTTCTACCACTTAAGATTCTACTCAACTTATGTGGATGAAGACTCAGTTAAAAGACTTACTTGTTGAAGTGATGTTACCCATGCTCTTGTGATGTCATAATCAAAGTTCCATCAACATTAAAAATAATCTGGTACAACATTTTCATTCAAAACATATTGATATAAAATATCATTTCATCAAAGAGCATGTGAAGAATAATGTATTGAATTTGAAGTATTTTCCTACATCTGAATAAGTTTCTAAAATTCTCACAAAACATTCACCATAGGAAGCTTTCTCATAATTGAGGTTGAACATGGTCATACAACCTCTTTCTCATCAAGTTGAGGTATGTGTTTTTTTTTGTTCCCCCTCTATAATCTTACCTTTGGATAGTGTTATCAAGGTGGAGAATTGTTTCATTAATCTATCCTAATATAATCATACAAAATGGAGGAGTTGTGGGTAATCTATGAATCTAGAATTTATGTATTTGAAATATTCTAAATATTTGTTGGAGTATTTTTAGGAAACAAAATTTTGTATTTTGGGAGAGTTGAATAAGTGAATAAAAACTAAGGAAGAAAAGCTGGGGATGTTTTCATAATCGCTAATTTTTTACTACATGGATTTTTTGTCGATAATTCTTATTTCCTATAATGAGTTAGATCATGTAGTCCTATAATTATTGATAAGTAATCCATATCTTAAGGTAATAAAGTATATAGATCTATAAATCTTAGTTGACAAAAAAATCTAAAGAGAAGATTGTTAGGACCAAGCTGATAAGGAAGGTGATCATATTCAAGTATTGTCTTTTGTTTTCAAGGAACTTTAAGAAAAAAAGAAATAACTTCACTTTTTATTTAGTGAAAATAAAACTGTAAAAGTTCCAACAGATTTGGAACATGTTTTCTAGAAGAAAAGGTTCATTAGACTCACCATGGGTCTAAAATGGAAGGAGAGATCGTAATGAGGTTATGGTTTCAAGTCTTCTTGAATTTGACATAAATGTTACGATGCTTTTCAGATTTTGGATTTCTCATTAATCATAAGTATTCTATAAAACTTGTGATGTATGATTGATGAAATAAAGGGAGATAAAAGGTATTTTCCAGTTATATTTAGGTCGAGAAGAAAAGAAATATGTTGATAGAAAAGTTAAAATACTTTTGTTGGTAAGTCAGATGATGTTAAATCTCATCTTCAACATAATAAAAGTCATGAAATAATTCATGATACAAGCAAGATTTTTTTAAAGAATAAATTTTATAAATCCAAATATTTCTAGCCACAATATCATCGTAATAAGTTTACTGGATATAGATTTGTTTAAAGGCTGAGGAGGGGGATCATAACAAAGTTGTTCATTTTCAATTAGATCAAAAACCAAACGACTTAAATCCTCGGAGAAGGAAGTTTATGAGTATTGTATTAAGAAAATAAAGAAGTTGTTGATGTTCATTCACTGGATTTACTATGTAATCATATTCATCTTTGGAATAATTTTTTTTAGAAAGATCATTGGTATCGTATTCATAAGATAAATAAGAACTCTAATTTTTTTCAAGTTCTTTCATTAGTTGGGTCAAGAACCCTCATATTAGAGTCGATAATGATTTATCTTTCTGAAGAAAATAATAAGTAGAAGATGTTGAAGAAGTTTAAAAGAATCTATTTTCTCCATTAAAATGAAGAAATCAGAATAAGAGTTGGTTCCAAGAATTGTAATGAAGACATATTTTTTTATTTTTACATTTGGTGCAGATTAACGTAATGAAGAAATCATATTTGGAAATTAGAATATAGAAACATAATCATATTGAGTTTTTCAAAGAAGATTAAATCTAGTTATTTCATATTATATGAAATTGGTAGGAATAATTGTACTTGAGTAATAATATTGGGAAAATCTGAATCATACTGTTTTCTATAAAGATAGTTTGAAGTATAGCTGAAGTTGTTAGAATATTTGAGAAGGTTCAAGAAGAGTCGAAAAGTATTGAAGAAGTCATAAATGTATCTGAAATTCAAGGGAACATGAAAATTCAAAAAAATTAATTGTGCGGGAAAAAAATTCAGAATCCTTCCCAAACCTAATTTGGGTCCCCTATAAAAGGTAAAGTACTTTGTACTTTCATCTGACACAAGTATTGTTCACAATCGATAGAGAGAAATCATAGTAGTGAAGAATTTTCTAGAGATTATAGTAGGTTTCAGGATTGGGTTTTGTTAAAGAATATTTTTGGATAGAAGTTTTACAGGAGAAGAGACAATATTGTATTTTTTAGATCATTATATTCATTTGATCATCATATTTAGTTGGTTACTATATTGGGCTGGATCAACGGACTAGGAAAATCATATTGATATTTTCAGATTGAATTAGAATTAATTCATAATTGTATCAACCATATTTTGATTTATATATATATATATATATATATATATATCATATTGAGTAATCAGACTAGGAAAGTTAGACTGGGAAATTAGAAAAAAATTATAACAAATTCCAGATAATTTCTTAATAGCTTTAGGGTAAGAAAGTGAAGAATTGTTTTAAAATATCATATTTGTAAAATTTGGACAAGAAGCACCATAACATGTTTGTTATAAAAACATTGTATTTCATTTTCATGCTACTTAAATCACATGCTCTGTTGTATTGATCACAGAGCTACACGGGTATAAGGGCATATCCTGCTCATTTTATTCCACACAAAAGGATTTTTTTTCTTGTTAATTGTATAGTATTAGATTATTTCAAAACCATAACAAGGATTATGCTACTCTTATTGATTAGTGAGCCTTGTAAATTCATGTGTTCCTTTGGATGTGTATTTAATTTTTTTGAATAGGGAAAGAAATATTTAATAGGAGGTAAAGGTTGTTTCAAAAGTAAGTAAATTTAAAAATAAAAGGATATAACTAATTCACCCCTCCCCTCTCAGTGATACAATTATCTTGACTGGAAAATTTCAATTGGTATTAGAGGTAGGTTCCCTTCATTTATTCTTTATTCATCTTTTAAAAGAAACTTTCTGAAGGAGAAACTAAACTATATGAATAGTAAAGTAATTCTGGTTTTTGATGGTAAGAATTATCATATATGGAAAGATAGAATGTCACTTTACCTTATGTCTATTGGTTATGATGTTCTTGAAGCTGCAATATATGGATTTCATACAATTAATGAAAAAGTCACTCTTACATTTTTTGATAAGAATAATATTGATAATGATGTAAGGCCCAAGAATTATTTACTATCATCACTTTCTTAAAGTTAGTTTATAAGGATGAAGGGTGTTCCCATAGCTAAAGGTATATGGGATTAGCTGAAAAAAATATACGGGGGTAATAAAAAAGTGAAGAAGGAAGAATTAAAAATATGAAGGCTGAAGTGTGAAGATTTAAAAATGGTTGATTATGAATTTTTTTGGGACTTTTTTACTAGGGTAAATGAAATTTTCAGCACTATGAAGTGTCTTTGTGAAAATTTATAAGATTCTATTATTGTTGAAAAAATCATTAAAATCCTTCAAAACAAGTTTGATGATAAAGTTTCTTCATTGGAAGATATAGACCCTGAAACATTATCTCTGGATGTTTTTCATAGCACTCTCATCACTTATGAAATAATAATGGAGAAAACTATGAAAATAAAAAAACAATGTTGATAGATAAATGTCTTTTAAGGCTACTAAGAAAGAGAAGTCAAAGAATATTCTTAATGTGGGTCTCTTGGTCACTTTATGGAAAAAAATTTGACTAAGAAATAAAGAAAAGGGTAATGATGAAGAAGAAATAAGGATATGAAATACATGGAAGAAATAGGGTAATAAAGGAAAAAAATCTTCCATAGGGAAAGATATAAAATTATATAAATATAAAAGTAGGAGTTTCTTACCAAAATATGAATAGGAAGAATATAGAGAAGCTAAATCTAAAAATCCAATTGATCATGTTGGTGAGAATACTTTTATTACAAAAGTGAATGATGAATAATTTAAGAGTGGTAGTTGTTACACCCTGACCTTTAGAACTCTTTTATTTTATTCTTTTCATGGAATTGGATCTTTTTTTAGGTTTTGTTTGAATCTTCGTTTAAACATTTTAGTTTTGGTTTAAAAATAGAATTTTTGGGCTTGGCAGTAAGGGGGCATGGGCACCACATGTTTAAGGTAAACTATATGGGTTTTCCCAAGTAAATTTGTTGCTTTTTTGTAGTCCAAAGGTAAGGCGCATGGGTTGTTCATGTTTTGGAAAACTATGATTCAACCATGCCTAAGGCTATATCCATTAGGATAGTTGCTTCCACATAGTCCGTGTATGGTTTTTCAAACCATGCGTGCTACCTCAATTTTTTAAAATTATAAATTCAATATTTTTTCCTCCATGTTTTTTACCCTAAATCAAGATTATTCTCCCTTTATCAACCTATGTTCATCAGGGGTCCTATAAGCTCCCTATTTATTTCCTCCCTTTTATTTTTGAATCCCCTTTAAGGTTCCAAGGTATGATTCCTTCAGTTTTTGGTCATTTTCCTCATCTACTTCCCCTCCTCTCCTGATTTATTGGTTCTTCCTTGGTGGGGTTTCATTTTGGTTGAACCCTTGACAATGGGGATGATGTGTTGTTAAACTTCTTAGATGTTAGGGTGTGTGGATCATGACTTGGTCTTGAATTTATATTCTCCCTAAGTTTGATTTCATTCACACATCATTGAGGTGGGTGTCTCCATCTATTTCCTTTCCGATGCATTCTATTTGAAGCTTGGGTAGTTTTAAATGATATATAAATGTGTTTTTCTAGATTTTTTTGTGTTTTCTTAGCTTATTATGGTGTTTTTGTGTTGTAAAAAAATAGTGGAAGTGATTTTAAAGGGGGGTTTTCTAATAAATTTATATAATTATGCACACAAGGTGTTTGATAAAATGTGTATTGGTTTATTTAAGTGAAATAGAGGACTTATGATTATGTTTAGCCTTGGTTATATATTGTGGCATGGTCTTAATTACATTTTGGGTAAGTTGTGTGATTTGGGATCCTCTTTATGTCTTGTTGAATTATGGTAAAATGATTGAAAAGGGTCTTTCGGTTCTTAAATATTTATTGGGAATTTTGGCATTGGATGTGACTTGTGTATTGGTTTATTAGAAAGTGGTGGTTCTTAAAGATGGTTTTTAGATTACTTAATGGAAACTCTAAGTGTTTCAATGGATGTTGGAACATCAATGGGTGCATGAGGTGCACACATGGATGGGAATACAAATGATGATGACACATAAGAGGGATATCTCCTCTTTCCTTAAAATGTCATGTTGGTTTCTAAATGGTGTGTTTGTTTCCTTTATGATTTTCAAATTTGTTTCAAATGTATTATTCAAAGCTTGGACCTTTTGGAAATTCAAACATGTATTGGTGAATGTTCTGTATAAATTCCCATTTGGAACATTTCATAAGGTTGCATGATTTACTTTTGTTTGGAAATGGTTTTTTAAATGTGTTTGGATTTGGAAATCTTAAAGGCTAATTTGGAATTGTGGACATGAAAGTGGTGTCCCGTGTTTTTTTGGAAATGGTTTGGAATATTTTTTTAATATACTAGAATTGATAGTTTTAAAGGCCTTTTTGGCGCCTTATAATGTTTTGGGAAATGAATTGTGGTTTTGGAAGTATAAATTCTCGGTTTCCACCATGATATGATTTAAGGAAATGGTTTGAATGATTGTGTGATGTGATGGATGGTTAGAACTTGTAAATGATTTGTTATATGACGGGAACCCCTATGAAGGATTTCCCCATGTGGGTTATCACATAGTTTTTTCAGTGCTTGGGGAAGGTAAGTATGGTGGCAGCGGGTAAGGTGAGTCACACATGTGAGGGCATCCACTTACATAGTATACTATTACCATGGGTTTCTTGGGGATCTTTTAAAGGGTCGAGTAATGGTTTCTTATTGACCCAAATTAGATGGGTTGGCACCCCCAAGGAATTTATAGGGATACATGGGATGTACCACTGGATTGGATAGTTTAGAGTGTCCAGTTGGTTATTGACTATGGAGCTGCACCATACATCGATAGGTGAGTCTAACTTGAGTACTTCTAGAGATCAGTCTACTTATTTTTAAGAAATTAACATGGTTTGTTATCTATATTTTCTTTTTTACATTCTACTACACTTTGTTTTATATTGTACTGGTTGTTCATTTTAATCATATCTTGGTATTGTTTTGTTTGTATTTCGTTTTGGCTTTTGGTTATAAAATGGTAATCTATTTTTAAAATAACGATGTGGTGTGTTTGTTATTTTGAAAAGGGAAAGAGGTGTTTTTTATTTAAAAACTATAAAAACCTATTTTTACATATGTGTTTTAAACTAGTGTTAGTGAACTAGTTTTGGTAAAGGAAATGTATGGATTCTGTGGTGGTTTCCTACTAAGTTGTTAAATCTCAAACCCTACTTTTATCATTCAGTGTTGGTAGACCCAAAATTTTTTGCAGTTTTAGGTTTCCCATTTGTGTGCTCACTTCTATAGAAGGTTGATCTTATGGTTGGTGGTGACCAGGAGGTCAAGTGGAGATCTTGTTGGTGTGGTATAGTTTAGTTTTGTGTTCAGTGTTATTTTATTCCGCTGTTATTGTATCTGGATCAGCTTGTATATTTATTTGAGATTCAGTTATTCTTGGATCTTCTACTTCTACAGTTTATTTATTTGATCCTAGTTTATTAGGATAAATTTTTTCCTCTAGATTATATTTGATTCCCATCACTATTTTCCAACTCATGGGGATCAGGGATACCCTTCGGTCCATGTCTTGAATCAGGTTGGATCTCAGGTTGGATATCACTCTGGTCCAGTTCATTACATCAGTTTTGATAAATAAGAAACTCAACTTGAATTTAATTTAAAATAAGAGTTGAAAGAATGTATTAGAAAGATTAGAAGTCTTGAAAATCAAAACAAGAAGTTGAAAGATGAATGCTCCTAAACAAAAATTCAAGAATGCTTTTCATATGAGAAGAACAAGATATAGTTAGAGATTTATTATTTAAATAAATATCTTAAGGAGAAAAATAATAATAATGAATACTTTGAAGTAAATTTGAAGGAAAAATAAGAAGAGTTGAAACTTGTCCAATAAATATTTTTTACATCTAAACATAAAGTTAGAAGTTTCAAAAATTATATCTCTAATGTTGGAGAAATTTCTTGCAAGGAGAAACCTAAGGAGGATCAACAAAAATTACCTTCAATATTTGAGAAGAAATATGGAATTGTTTCTAAAAAGAGGAAATATAGGAAAGTTATGTACGTTTCCAATATTAAAAAAGTGTAGAATTCAGAAGTTTTTAAAAAACTTGAGTCTGAAAATGTTTCTAAACCTTAAGAATACAGAATTTTTTTTACATTAGGTTTTGATAAGGATTAAACGAAAAATTATCATAAAAATAAGATTTTTATTGATAACAGAAAGGTTGGTGGTCAACAAAGTTCATATAAGAAGGTTTCTGAGAAACATGTTCACAAATCCGGTCAGTATGGAAGTTTCAGAGGTAAATATTATTTATATGGATACTTATAGTATTGTGGTGGATATGGGTATATAGAAAATATGTGTTGGTTTATCCAAAAAAATTAATATTGTTCTATAGGTTATATAAGGAAAAATTTTAGGGTGATTCAATCCTCTCAAATGAAGAAAACTGAAAAGAAATTTCTAAAGACACCCGAGAATGATGATATAAAAATTAAAAATAGGTTCCAACCCATAGAAACTATTTGTAAAATATTTGAACAACCAGGGCATCTTGATAAGGTTTTTCTTGTTTTATTACTGGCACAACAAAATTTTCTTAATAATTATTAGAAGCTGGATGTGAAGAAAAAAAAGCCTCTTATTTTTGATACCACACTCAAAACCCACTAGTGGAAATCCCACCTATACCAATGAATTTATCCCAATGTTTTAAAAAAAATGTTGGGAAAATGATATTATACCAATGATTCTCTATAATTGTTGGTATAATACTTTCAATGATTGGTTTTCCCAATAGTTTCATTAAACCATTGGGATAGAGTAGTCTGAGGTTGGTTTTTCCAACGGTTTAATGAAACTATTGTCATAGATTTAGTTTTACCAATGGTTTGTGATAAATGTTGGGATAAGAAATCCCCAAATATAGTGTGTAAAAAAGGCCTCTAGAACCCATCCCATCTCAAACATTTTTCCCTAAATGTGATCTTGATACAAACCCTACTTCCCAATCGGCTCAAGAGAGTGCTAACTCTACTTTCAAATTGGTTATCTCTCTTTCATTCAAGTAATTTTTGTTCTTATACTTTAAATAGTTATGTATTCCTTTATTTATTTTAGATTTTTTTGTTCAGTTTCACTGCAATGTACTGTGTATTATGATCCCTTATGAACACAAGCCATATATCATTTTAGGTTGTGGTTTTGTTGTGATTTACCTTTATAGAATAATTTTATTGATATTTAAGAGGTAAATATAATCCTAAGTTATTTTATCCTTGGTTTATTTTAAATTTAAGGTTTATTGACATGATTTTGTTGGTTAGACATAAATACAATTATAGAATTTTTTTATCCTAAGATGAATGACAAGATACTCATGCATTATGAATGTACCCCTAAATGTTGTCTTTGAAATATCACACTCTATCTTTAAGATAATGATACCCTCACTAAAGTGGGTTTGAGGTCATTTTCATGTGTGAATGGTGATAAAACTAAAATTTACTCTATTACATGATCATTTAGTCCTACTCCATCAAGCAGTTAGTTCATACACTTGTAAGGTTGTATTTTTTGAAATTCAAAATGAGTGTTAGGAATTCTTTTCATACTTTTATTAGGTAGTTATAAAGAATTACCAGGGAATTTAGATGATTTTATATCCTAGGAATCCACCCATAATAAAGGATTATAACCATCATAGAACTCACCAAGGTTGTTCATGCCTACACATTATTTACCCTTTGATATATATCTCATGAAACAAAATATCATGGTCAGGTGCATGAAATTATTCACTACTATTTGATAGTATTTGTGGTATGTGGAGGTGTACTTGAGGTGTTTTTGTGCACCTTCTTGGATTCTATTGTTTTTATTTTATTCTAGGCATTAGAAATAAATATTATAGTATTTTATTTTTCTTACAATTTGTGAATAATTATATGGTGGTAGGAATGTGATGGACTTGTGATAGTCCTAAAATAGGTGAGTCCTAAACCCATATCCAGTGGTAATTATAGGTTAATAGGGTTATGAAATTTCACTTCTTGATTATCAATGTTATAGTTGAGATACTTAATCAAGTATGATGTGCTGATTTGATATTGTAATTTTTGGTTTTGTCACTTATACCATACAGGAAAGATGATTGTGTACATTCATCATATGTATCATGTAGGATTCACATGACATTTGTATTCATATTTGTGAGTGAATTTTCTAATGACATAGGTTTTAGTTGTATAAAGTGTCCATAATGAGTTTTATATGGGTTTCCTATATAACATCTTAGTGGAATTATACTCACCCAAACAACAGTGTTTTTTGAGGAAAGAACATGTGGATCTTATTTTGGGATGTTCTCTGATGATGTAAATAAATTGCATTTGTGTAATAGATGTATTTTAACACTTTGGGGTTCATTTAATAATTTTATAGATTTTTAATTGTTTAAAGTATTAACGGAAATCTTAAAATGATGGTTTATGATGGGAATGATTCACCTTGATTATTTTGATACCCTTGTGGTTGTAAAAGTGAAGAAATGTAGAATTATTTCTCTCCATTTAATTTAAATTACTTGAAGTAATTTAGTAATCATGGTTATATTAAGAGGGAATGATTTATTAGATACCTAGACCTATTGGTTTTGGGTGTGGTTTTTGATGAGACAGTTGATTATGATCTGATATGGTTGGATCTACGATGGATAGAGAATGCATATGTTCTTTTTGGTTTTGTAGTAATGTGTGAGTGACTAGTGATCGTATAGTAATCCATGGAATGAGTGTGATTCCTTAGTATTGCTGGGAAGGAATCACCAAGGGTGGTTTTTTCTAGATAAACTTGACATGGATGAGAATCATGGTCACTTTTTAGTTGAATGAGCCTCGGTTTTATGGAATGTGACTCATTAGAGAATGATCCTAGCAGTGTGATCGGGTGATATGGGATTGTACACTCATTGGGTTTGTAACACCTTGAGTTTTAATGAATTATTATTATTTTTGAATAAATTCAAATTCATTGGTGGATTGCATTGAATGCTACACCAAAAGATTGTCAATATGATTAATGAATATCTTACCATTTAATGAATATCTTACTATTTAATACATTAAAAAAATATTATAAATATGATTAATTAATTATGATTGTTCCTAAGTGGATAATTGTTTATCAGTTGAGTATAAATTCGATAAATCCTCAAATGAAATGGGTGTATGGAACATATGAGGGTACTATGTTACTTACTTATCCACATAACACTTTGTTTTATGAGATTTATTACCACAGCTAAGAGAAAGATTCATTTGATCATTTAATCTTATATGAGGTATATATTTAAAGATTATTCATCAAAAAAAGTTGATCTAATACTGCATTACATCATAAACTAAATACACTATTCACCCTCTATGTTTCATTTTGCATTTGAGTTGTGCCTGTGTTTAATGTATATTTACTTATCACTTATCTTATTCCTTAAAGGGTTTACTCTGATACTCCTTGTTCATTATTTTTTTTAAAGAGTGGATAGAAGATGGATGTATGAAACTGATCGAATCTCAACCAATTTTCAAAACAGTTTGGAGAGATTTTTAGATTTCTCATTTTACAATGCTTTAGATAGTGCTCACGTACACTGCCTATGTTATAATTTTATTATAATACCTTGGTTGATATGTGAATAATTTAGATACCATATAACCAAATATGGTTTTCGAACAAACTATTATGTATGGTATCACAATGGGGAGAAAATGGAATCTCAAAATGTTAATGATCCAAATGAGAGGACTGGATTACCGAATTTGATATATGACTGGTTTTCTTTTATTCTTAATCATGAGAAAGAAAGGATGTCGACCCAAGAAAACTTTAATACGGGCACACATGATGCTTCCAATGAAAATGAAGATGTTAACATAGTGAAAAAAAATTGAATGATGCTGCAACGAGTCAAATATATCGACAATGTGGTAAAATGAAAAGGCTATAATTTTTAATTGGATTGTTTCATGGGAAAGTCATGTACGGGATTTCTAGTATTTCCATTGATTACATTCTTACCTTCTTAAAGGAATTACAACCAGATTATGCAGATATTTCCTTAAACCACTATATGGATTAGAAATTAGTTGAATAACTTGGATTTTCAATAAAACAAAATTCATGCTTTCCTGAAAGATTTCAGCTTATTCTTGGAGGAAACCGCTGAAATAAATTATTGTATCAAATGTGGAACATCTTGATTAAATCCAAAAGATGATGGAACACCATATCTTGTGGCACAGAAATTAATGTGTCACTTTCCATTGATCCCCATACTCCATAATCATTTCATATCTGATGAAATATCAATAAAAATTTGATGGAATGATACTGAGAGAAATAAGAATAATGAATAGTTGGTTCACCATGTAGATGGATTTTCATGGAAAAGATTTGATGCTCAATATCCTAATTTTGTAGCTAATTTTCATAATGTGAGGTTGGGTCTTTAATGTTACGGTTTTAATCCATTCTAGAAGATGATTACTTTGCAAAACACATGGCTAGTTTTCATACACATTTATAACCTTCCCCCATGGTTGTGTATGAAAAAACCTTTCACTTTCATGAGTATACTTATATCTGGCCCTTTCCAATCTTGGAAATGATATAGACGTATATATGCAACCTTTAATAAAATAGTAGAAACTTCTTTGAGATGTGGGTGTGTGTACATATGATTCATGTTTGAAATACATATTTCATATGCGTGTTGCACTTATATGGATGATCAATGATTTTTCTGCTTATGAAATGATGTCTGGATGGAGCACGAAGGGAAAACTTTCATGTCCTATTTGTATGAAGAATACTTGATCTAGAATACTAAAATATTTTTTTAGTTTTAGTTTTATGGTACATTGACGATTCCTTCCAATGAACTGTCCATATAGAAACAATCATCAAAGATTTTAAAATACCATGGAGACCGATGATCCACCTTATCATATGTCTAGAACTAATGTGCTTAATGAATTGAAAGATTTCAGTTTTTATTTGGGAAGGGTCAAATGAAATCTATAAAGACAAATAATGTTTCCAATGATACTTGTTATAATTGGAAGAAGAGGAGTATGTTGTTGGGGTTTGGCTTAGTGGTAAGCACCCCTTAATTCTACATGAAAATGGGGGTTCAAACCTCATTGGGCGTAGGGGCTGTAGCAGTATTGTAGTGTACTGTAGCAGTGGCAGGACTGTAGAAATGGTGAACACTATAGAGGCGGAAGGTCACTGTAGCGGTGGTAGGGTATTGTAGCAGCGGTGAGTACTGTACAGTACCGTAGTAGCGCGGGTACTGTAGCAGTACTATTTAAAGAATGGGTCTTGGGCCAAAAAATGGGCTTACGGGCCATGTAATGGGCTAAATTCCCACTGGGCTTTCGAGCTATGTTATGGGTATCCCTCTACCTAGTTAAAGAGGTATTTTCTTTGATTTAATAATAAATTAGGCTTCATCCCCAACCTTTTAAAAAAAAGAAGAGAAGTATCCTCTTTGAGTTGTCGTATTGGTCAACCAATTTGTTATGTCATTTCTTAGATGCAATTCCCATTGAAAATAATATATGTGAAATGTTGGTATTGATTCTTCTAAATTTAAAGGTAAAGAAAAAGATGATTTACAATCTCGGTGTGACTTGGTGGATTAGAGAATTATACCAGAATTGCATCTTGTGTGTATCAGTGAAAATAAATGGAAAGTTCCATGTGCTTCTTATGTGATGACACCTACAGAAAAAAATCAATTTCTGGAAGTACTAGAGGCTATTAATGTTCCTGATCACTAAGAAATATATCAGAATGGGTCAACAGAAGAGAGTTGAAGTTGAAATCTTTAAAGACTCATGATTATCATGTCCTTTTTCATGAGATGATTCCAATATCAATCTGTCATACTTGGTCCAATAATGTGAGGCTGTCAGTTATTTGGTTGTTCTATTTTTTTAGAGATCTTTGTTCTAAGAAGTTTTTTAAGTCTTTCATGTAAAAAATGATGGAAGAGACACCATTAATTTTGTTTGAGTTAGAGAAAATATTTCCTCCATCATTTTTCACATGCATGTTGCATCTGACTGTCCATCTTCCAACTAAAACACTTTTTGAATGACCTGTTTCTTTCTGTTGGATGTATCCAACTGAAATAAATATGTACACATTGAAATATTATGTCTGGAGAAGGAATCATCCAAAAGTTTCAATCATGAATGGTTACTTGGCTCAAGAATGTATGGATTTCTACTAAATGTATTTGTCTTATCTTACTACGAGAATGAATAGACCAATGAGAAATGAAGAAGAACAATATGAGAAAACTGAACATAGTTTTCCATAAATTCCTCAAACAAAAGGAATTCTCGGATCATATATATTAACAACATTAATCCTTAAAGAGTGGGAGAGGGAACATTGCACAGTGTTGTTCAACTATGATTTTTTTGATGACTATGTCACATAAGTTAATTGAATATGTGTATCTTATCTCTTCTCTTATAATTTTACATATCAGATAAAAAATTTCTATTTTTATCTATAGTGAACATAAATAAATGATAAATAGAAATCATTATTCTTTATCTTTAGAAAGAAGATATACTTTTCATAGAAAATATTTTTTTACTTGGTTCAAATTGAAGGTAGAAATATTGTCATAGTAAATAAATAAAATTAATATTTAATTAAATTTAATATTTGTTTATATTTTAGGTATTGATTTTTTCTATAGACTCTGTTTTTGTGGAAATAAGATCTTTGGATTTTGGTCTGAATATTGTGGTTTGTGAATGTAAATCAATTATAATCAATGGGTATAGATTTATTATCACTGAACAAGAAAAGAACATGAGAACACAACATGATGGTGTTATGATAACTGCCACGACAGACTATTATGCTAGTGTATCGGATATTATACCTCATTTTAAAAATGTAGCTTATTAGGGCATTGTTGAAAAAATAATAATAATAGATTATTACTCTCATGGTCAAGTCACAATGATGAAATTACAGTGGTTTTATTTGATGATGAGGTAGGGAACCTTTATTTATGATTTTGGATTTTGAGTTATTGACATGACTTTCATTCCTTCTACCGATGAACCATATGTATTGGTTTCAATGAAGAAATGGGTCTTTTTGTGTCAAAGATCATCTTCGACCTAAATTTAGTGTCATTATTGAAGTAATTCCAATACAAGTTTTTGATGGAATTAACACCATCCCTACTACCATTGGAACCCATCCATTTATTAATTATGATGACTCTAATAGCTCAATTTTCAGAGTTTACTGTGAACCCAAAGTTGTTGTGGGAAATATATACAATCATCCATCTATGTTATCAATTTTTTTGGTTTATCTTGACTTGGGTTTTTAGGTTGGTACTATTCAAGTTGATTTAATATTGATTACAAATATGTTTTATCTGACTTGAACTATATTCAAACCTACAAAACCAACATTTCTAACTTGGTGAACATTTCAATGATTTATTTACCATGTATAAAATTAGTATAATTCTAAGACCCCCTTTAACATTTCAATTTGTTAATGAACATAGATGCTTGACCCCAGAACCCATGAATCCCCCCATCCCCTATCATATTTTTTTTTGGGTTACACATTAGTTATCCTTTTATAATTAATTCAATATTTGTTTTCAAATGCAGGAAATGAAACCTATTGAAGAGATGTGATGAAAAAGGATAACAGACAATAATCATCGCATGGATGAGATGGGAGTTCCTCCACTAGTGCCAATTGTGAGTATTTTATTTCAAATATATATATCTAAATAACATATAATGTCATGTGATTAATTTTTTTTAAAAGTTTTTTTAGGATTCACCATTGAGGCAATAGTTATTTGATGATCATCCTAGTAGTGGTCCCAGTACTTAGGCCGGTGGTACGAGGGAGGGTCGTACGAGAGATAGGTGATCTAGTCAGCATACCTGATTAGACCATGCCCCTCCCACTGACGTACCATCTATCCCACATTCTGATCCCAATGTGTTGTTAAGAAAACACTGGATATTTAATCCTCCCATGTTTTTACCACCCATTTCATCTGATTCTCCTTTCCCTTCTATACCTTATCTAATGATGATTCTCACTCCTTATCCATATCATACAGTTGGCTAGCCATCTATACCATATTCTTTTACTTCTACTTCCTTTTCTTCGAGCTTCTATATTCCATCTTCTACAACTCCTGCTCCACCACAATCTATGCATGCAGATCATACACTAAGACCCACTCCACCTGTATAGGGTGTTCCTTTAGTTTTTGCAGATCCAACGGTGCCCATTCATCAAACAGCCGTAGGTATATTTATAGAACCCTAACAAATTTTTCTACCATTATTTATTTTTATTATAACATGTGTTAATATAATATTTGTTTTCCTTTCATAACAAATACATCAACTGATAGGAGGTGGGGAGGGGTTATACATTCATGCATGTGGTGTGGAACCACCACACACAGTTGATGGTGTACTACAATGAAGACAATCAAATGATTGAAAAAGCTGGGCAGTAATGTCAGAGTTTTTTTGTGATGCTTTCCAAATACTCTGACATCATTCCCATCAGCCTGATCTCATGGTGACAGTTTCCAAACGAAGATAAGGATTATTCTTGGGCACATATATGGGTAAAAAATCTGTTTTATTTAATGTAATATATTATTTTGAATTTATATGAATTAATATTTTGGTGTAAACTTCATTTTAATTTCCCTGATGGTTAGGGTGCACGGATAGCACATCTAAAGGAGTTAGGTGATCTTTGGATAGCCTATAACCACGAGTTGTATATTGGTTGGCGTGCTAGATTTGGCACATAGTTAGAGACAGTACCTTTCATGGATGATTTTTGGATAGAACAGTATCAGCAAATGATTACTCAATATACGACTATTAAGTTTAAGGTATTAATCATATTTGAGGTATTTAAATTAAAATTTTAATGTTTTTAATTAATACTATATTTTGTATTTTTTGAATTTTATTTAAGAATCATCCAGAAAAAAACATTTATTCTAAAGAAAACCTCTACACATTGGCACGTACTTGGATGTTAGATAATTAGAGGAAGCAGGTATGATAATTGTTTATAATTTTTCTTTAGGACTTGTACTTTCTATTATTTCCTCCATAATTTATTTGATTTCAAAAGTTTTCATATAATTTTAGTTATGAAAATCATTATTGGTAACATGTTTTTAATTATGTTTTCATATATTCCATTTTATTGTAGAGGCAATAATTGGATATTGAAGGATGTGTGCCTTGAGAAAAACTATGTTTTCTCAAGTATAAGGGAAAAAATGGAAGTGTGGTTAACAAAATGACACAGAAAGAAATGGATGTGTGGTTAAAAAAATGACACAGCAGTAGATTGTAAGTTTTACTTTGTTGATTTCAAATTTTAATATCTATTTTGTAACTTAATAATCTATTTATATTTGTAACAGGCTTCTTTAGAGGCCCTTGATTCCTAGGAACCTAACAATTTTGGTCCAAATGATCACTTACATCAGGTGTTGGGATATGGGAACCCTAGAAGATTACGCTGCCAACCTGGGAAGAGTGTAGTATCGAAGAGGTATTTTACCTATTTAGGTATAAGTTGTAGTGCCACCGAGTTTTAACAGGTTAAGACACGGGAAGAACAGGCTGAAAAAGGGCCACACAGGTGGAGGAACACTCTGCTAGGGAAAACACTAAATTTATTAAATTGATGAAAGTTTTATGTCCAACACTTCCACCAAAGGTCAGAACAGCTTGGGACAAATATATTTCATTGATGCGTTCAATATATAGTGAACCAGGTGGTGGTTCTAGTAGTGGTTGAGATGATTTTATTCCTAGAGATGACGATGTAAAGGAAGAGGCTGAGGACGTGGTTGATGACAAGGATGAGGGTGAGTTCAAGGTCGAGGTATAGGATGGGCATGGAGGAGGTCAAGGAGGAGGATGAGGATGGGGATGGGGATGAGGGTGGGGATGATTATGGGTAAAGGGATGATGATGAGGCTAGTGATGATGATGACGATGATGATAGTGATGGTGATGAGTGAGAGATTGATCTGTTAAATTTTCTACTGATATTATTGACATTTGATGTTTGATTATTTGTTGTGACTAAATATGTGTGTGATTAGGTTGGTCACATTATATTTATTTATTTATTTATAAATAATAAAACGTTACTTGATATGGAGGTATGGATTCTATGAATTCTATTTTTACATGGTATTAAAGATATTTCACAATTATCTTCTTACATACACTCAAACTCTTGGATGAAGAACTTGAGATTATTCATTTTCATTATACCACTTCTTAGTCATATTTCTCGGATTCATTGTCTTTTTATTCTTTACATTATGGGACACAATTTTTGATTTAATCTCATTCACAGATCATGTTATACTTGATACTTTATGTTGTTGTGTTTGTTACCAAAAATATTTTGATTTGTTGATAAATTAGGAATCTTTTTGATCTGGTTTGTAAGAATAAATCATTGTATAATGTTTCATGATCCTAAAAGGTGTTTTTGTGGTCAATTGGAAGTCATATTGAGAGGATATGAGTGAATTTGAGTTAAATATGTAATTTTCCAAATTCATGTAAGAATTTCTAGTAAATAAGAATTTCATGTAGACAAATATATCACGTAACTAGATCTACTCATTAATACCATAACTATTTCTATTTAAATATTAACCCCATCGCTTAGCAAACCACTTTGGGAATCTCTACAAAACCCCACCACTGATTTATTAATCATAAAAGTTAAACCTATTAACTATCACATTTCCCTCAATGAAAACCATGCCACATGAATCTATATTGTCCTCATAAGACCTTATTCATCTATTATATTTTTTATATGTCAACTTTATGTAGGTCACATCACCAAAATACCTCACCCATTATTGAATCAATAGATTGAAATATATATCATTTCACCTCACAATAATTCTAATCCCTTTAGTTTAGATTCCATAACCCATAGGTTTTCTTAAATCAATGTTTTATATTGGAATCAAAAAATCTCATCCATTGATATAATCTCATATCTTACTTCATGGTAAAATATTCCCGAGGTCTAGAAGGTCACACCATGATCCGTACTCACCACTATTCCCTTAATCTATAGTCCATTCACTTGAAAATAGATCCATATGTTTATAAATTACCTTATAAAATACTTTGAATCTACCCATAGAGTAATCATATCATCACTATCAACCCCCAATATGTCACTTGAGTTATTTACTCTATCTAAAGAATTAATAAACCTTGAGTATTCATCATCTTCATGCTTCCACTATCAATCTCCAAAAAAATCTCCATCCTCTTTTATTGATTGCACTATGTTGTGGTGGAATGTTCATATAGTTCCTAAATACAAAATCACTAAATCAAAGAGAAGTTGGGGGAGAGTTAAATTGAGGTAGGTGAGGAGGAATCATACCTAAAAACTCCATATACACACCACGAAAATCACCCTTAATCATAGAGGATTTAATGGAGAAATACGGATATGAGGAGCTATCCAAATGGACTTCCACATTGTCCCCATTTATTATTTTGTTGCAGATCACTTATATTTTGTGTATATGTTTAATGATTTATGACATAGTGGTTCTAGTTTTGTTATGGTTTAAACATGTGTGTTTGGTTTGGTTCCATTATAAAATGGTTTATAAATATGTTTGGGAGATTAGATTTGAATTTAATAACTCTTCTGTGATATTAATATTTGTATTTCAAAATGTATGTTTTGATTTAAAGAAGGATTCAGCCTATAAAATGTTATTAACGTGGATATTTTCATTAAATAAAAGAACATGGTTTTTTAGAAATAATAATGGGTTTGTGATTTTTGAAATTTCTTAGGCAGGTGGGGAGGGGTGGGGGTGGACTGTGCAGGTGGGGAAGGGGTGTGCAGGTGGGTGGGAGCTATGCAGATGGAGGAGGAGTGTGAAAGGGGGAGGGGGTTGTGTAGGGGGCTGCTGGGGGTGAGGTGGGGAGTGGGAGGTTGTGCAGGTGGGGAGGGGGTGGGTTGTGCAGGTGGGGAGGGGGTGTGCTGGTGAGGGTGTAGGTGGGGGTGTAGGTGGGGAGGGGGGTGTATGTGGGTGGGAGTGTGTAGGTGGTTGGGGGTTGTGCAGGTGGGGGAGGGGGCTCTGCAAGGGGAGGCTATTGGGGGTGAGGTGGGGAGGGGGTGGGTTGTGCAGGTGGGGAGGGGGTGGGCAGGTGGGTGTGAAGGGGGGAGGGGGGTTTTCAAGTGGGGAGGGGTGTGAAAGTCGGTGTGGGCTGTGCAGGTGGGGAGGGGGGCTGTGCAGGGGGAGGTTGGTAGGGTTGAGGTGGGGATGGAGGTTCAGGTGGTGAAAAGGGTTGTGTAAGGGGAGGCTATTGAGGGTGACGTGGTGAGGGGGGGCTTTGCAGGTGGGGAGTGGGGTGGGTTGTGTAGGTGGGGAGGGGGTGTGTAGGTGGAGGGGGTGAGTAGTAACAAAATATTAACCATAAAAACATCTAATCCTTAAGAAGCATGTATAATAATATCTCAATATATATCCCATCTACTAAAATCCAATATCATCATTTTCTCATGATTTTAAATGAGGTATAATTGGTCTATCAGCAAAATCAATCCCATTAAACTGATTTTTAAATGAAAAGTCCAGCTTCAATCCCCATTATGAATCCACTATTTTTTAATATGAAATTTTTGAAGTCATTTATCCATTTTTATATCTAATTACATGTGAAAAATATTATTCAATCTTCAATCACACTAAATTCATCTCAAATCACCTAATCATATGAACAGCAATGCCATATTCAAAACCTAAAACATGATTTCCATATATTGTGGTTATCGGGATTCATTTTAACATCTATATAATACCTATATTAATGAACCTATTTTTATATTATTTTTTTGGGAACATGTATATCTAAATCTTGATCTATAGGTGATCCATTAATTTAAATCTATACCTCACTAGTCACCCTAAAACACAGATTGTATCCAATTACCACAGATGAATCATAAAATTTAGTATTTTCAATGAATTATATATGACCCATCCTTTACACATCCATCCCCAACATCAAAACTCTAATCACTTGCTAGTTGGGTTAGTTATATAGGTCAATCTACACATTCATCACCACTTATCTGACATTAGGGTCATACTCAAATATCTGATAACCCATGAAGATCATCATTCCATATACCTGCCTAAAGTATCCTATGATAAATATCCCAAGAACATTACTCTAAGGTATAAATACAAAACTTTTCATTTACTAACACAGATCAATATATGACCATCCTCATCGCATTCCCCGTTAGTATGGTTCACAATCCCTATCAAATTTCTATCATTTGCATCTAGTATGATTCTAAAATTCTTAACCTGGAATGAATCACCTATGATGACTCAAGAAATAACATAAAACCACAATAATTATTGGGTTTTATCTATCAAACATGCCTAAATCAATGTTCACCACATCTATTATAAACCATGGGACATACAATTTATCAGTTTATGGCGTGACCCCCACAATTTGACTACACTCACCAAATATCCTTGAGCACCAACCATTACAGATGTCTATCATCACCTAATAATTTCCACCCAATGGATATTCCAATTTGATACTCATAGATTCATCCCAAACACTATAATTGGGTCTGAACTTCCTGATATCCCAAGATTATTCTACCCCATACTATCAAAATTTCATCACCAAGGCCCCATACAACTTCCCACTATAGAACTGCACTATCCCATAGGATGTTTTGTAATTACCTTGATTTCTTATTCCTCACCTAAGGGTAATACCTTCCCAAATTCACATTTTTACATGTTTCCCTCTCTCCCATTGATATTGAAAAAAGTCTATAATCTCATTCCAATGAATTTCAATGAGACAACTCCAGACAATTGGAAAACTAGGTATAATGAATCCTAGTCCAATCCTAATGTATTTTACGAGTTCTCAATGCCATAAATTGTTCTTGGACAATCACATGACATTGATCAAATCCACCCACCTATCATAGTGGTAATGAGTAACATTGACATGCACCACTAAATTATGTACAGTGTATAGAAATTTCATAGGGTAATAACCTTCTAAATTATGAATTCAATTCTGTAAGTATTGAATTCTAAATTGAATACACTGTACATAATTCATAATTTTGTATCTATTCATAATTCATAATACAATTTTTTATGTATTAAATTCTATATGTATTGTATTCATAATTCATAATACAATTTTGTATGTATTCAATTAATAATCAAATTCTAAATTCTATATTGAACAGGGTAATTGACTTCTTCATTCTGAATTGAATTTTGAATCAATTTTATATGTATTTTATTACCTTTTGAATTATTTTTTATACATGAATTGAATTATGAGTTCAATTTTGTGTTATAATTGTATATAATTTATGAATTCTCTATGTGTATACTTGCAGGTAATTGCACAGGGGGGAGGTAGGTTGTTGCCTACTGCTAGAATTATAGGAAGGTTATACCAATGGTTTGAAAACATTGGTATATGTGTGAAAATATACTTTATACCAACATTTTACATGAAACTATTGGTAAAATTATATACCAATGGTTTGTAAACTGTTGGTATAGACCTATTAATTCAATATTTACCGACATTTTACTAAAACTATTGGTAAAAGTATATTCCAATTGTTTTAAAACCATTGTAGTATACATGATATTTTAACTTTCACAATCGTTTTAAACCGTTGGTAAAAATTTATACCAACAGTTACGAGAAACCGTTGGTATAATGTGCATTCTGAATCCATATACCATTAGTTATTCAATAACCATTGTTATATGGATATCTCAATTCCTCAGCATCCAACGATTTGGAAAAACATTGGTATAGGTTATACCAGCAGTTGTCCGAACTTTACCAATAGTTTAAAACCATTGGTATAGAATAAATTTCCTTTAGTGACCATTAAAGTTGAACGAATTTGGATTCTTGGTAGTGGATATTCTTCACACATGATAGGATATTTAAAATTGTTAAATAATGTAAAAGACTTCAAATAATGAACTGTGACATTCTAAAATGATGAATCACTAAGAATCAAAGGTTTTGGATCAACTATCATTGAAAAATAAAAGTTGAAATACAATAAAGCTTCATGTGTTGATGGATTAAAACATAACCTATTGTGTGTTTCACAATTGTGTGATGAAGGTAACAAAGTTACTTTCAAGAAATATGGTTTTTTTTTAAATGAGAAGTATGGAAAGATAGTAATAAGAGGTCAACATATAAACCGAAACTTATTTCAAGTTGGTGAGGTACAAAACTCTTTTTACATAGGCATGGTCAAAGAAATTAAATTATAGAATAAAAGGATGGGACACATGTATCAAAGAAACAAGAGAAAGTTATCTAAAAGTAATGAGGTCTAATAAATTCCTAAAATTTAAATAAGAAGATATTGGTGTTTCACTATTTGTCAAAAAGAAAATATTACAAAATGTTTGCATAAGAAAGATGATATTTGTTCAAAAAATACCTAGAACTTATCCATTAGAATATTTGTGGGCCGATGAGAAAACAATAGACAAATAGAGATAAGTATTTCATCACTTTAATTTATGACTTTAATCACATTAATTGTATCATGTATATGAAACATAAATCAGATTCTTTGAAAATGTTTAAAATTATTAGGAGGAAAGCTGATAAAGAATGTGAGTATTCAGTGAAGAAGTTGAGAATTGAAAATGGTGGTGAATACAAAAGTGAAGAATTTGAGATTTATCTTGATAAGTATAGAATTCATCATGAGTATAGTTCACCCTATACTCCTCAATAAAATGGGGTTTCTGAAAGAAATAACAACAGTCTGGTGGAAATGGGGAGAACTATGTTACTTTAAGATGGTACTTCTCATTACTTTTGGAGGCAATCCATGAGTACAGTTGTGTATATTCAAAATATATGTTTCTATAGGTCAAGTTCTGATATTACCCCATGTGAATTTTTTTATGGAAAAACTCGAAGCTTTAACCACTTAAGAGTTTTTGGGAGTCCATGAATTTTAAATAAGAAAGGTGGAATCAAGGGAAAGTTGAGCAGAATGGTGAAGATTGAATTTTTCTTGGATATGACACCAAAGGAAGAGGATACAGATGTTTCAACAAATAAATAAGAATAATTTTTTATTCTTGTAATGTGAAAGTTATTGAAAAGGGAGAGGAAGATAAACAAACTCATGAAGATAAGTATTATGAGTAGGATAAAGAAACTTTTCTTAACAATTCTGATAAGGATACAGACAGGTGTAATCCTACTCATGAAGAAGAATCAGACTCATTTATTTCTAGTTATGAGGAAAATACTTGAAAATAATATCCTAGGATGAGGAAGAAAGTGGAATATCAAAACACTATTGGTGATCACATTTGAAATTTCGAACAAGAATAACATCAAATTACATTACATACACTTCTTTATATTCAAAAGTTTAACTGAAATATGTTTGTGAAGATTTTCAATATCTAGAATGGTTTTACCCCATGAATTAAGAGATGGATTAGATATAAAATAATGATACATGGTAACTCATACCAAATTCAGATAAAAAAACATGTTATTGGTACAAAATAGGTTTTTTGGAACAAGCTAAATTAATAAGGTGAATTGATAAGTAACAAGGAAATAATTGTTTGCAAAGGGTATTCACAAATTGGAGGTATTGATTTTGATGAAACCTTCTATCTAGTGTCAATATTAGAAACTATTATAATATTTCTAGTTATTATTGCACAATAAAGTTACAAAAATTTTCAAATGGATGTTAAATCCACATTTCAAAATGGGGATCTTGATGTGGAAGTTTACCTTGAACAACCTTGTGTCTTTGTTGTTGGGAAATATGAAAAATATGTGTGTAATCTGAAAAAAGCCTTGTATGGATTAAAACAATCTTCGAGGGAAAGGTATTCCAAATTGGATACTTTCTTAAGGAAGATGATTTTTAATAAAGGACGAGTTTATAATAATATTTATATCAAATAAAGTCATGAGTTTTTCCTCATTGTAATTGTTTATGTTGATGAAATTTTATTTGCTGGGAATGATGAAAGAACTTGCAAAAGATTTGCTGAAGTGATGAAAAAGTTCTTTGAAATTTCTACATTGGGGTAAAAAAAATAATTTATTGGGTTAAAAATTATACAAAATAAGGAACACATTTGTATTTCTCAATAAAATTATTCTAAGGAACTTCTTAAGAAGTTTGGAATGAAAAATTGGAAACCAGTTTCCATCCCAATATCAATGGAAACCAAGTTGAGTAAACATGGAGAAAATAAGGAAGTTTATCATAAAGAGTATTGAAAACTAATTATAAGTTTTCTATATTTTACTACATCAAGACTAAACATTGTTTATATTTTTACATTATGTAAAACATTTCATAGTTCTCTAAAATACTCACATTAAATAATTTTGAGATATATTAAGGGAACAACAGATTTTAGAATCAGGTATGAAAGCTCAGAAAGTATTGACTTGTTTGGGTATTCAGATGCTGATTGGGCAGGGAGTGTTGATGATAAAAGATCCACATCTAGTGGAGTTTTATTTTTTATGAAACTTTATGTTAGTTCGAATAAAAAGAAATAAAATTTTGTAACTCTTAGTAAAGTTAAAGTTGAGTATATTTTTCCACTCAATCTACTACTAAACTTATGTGGATGAACACTTAGTTATAAGACTTACTTATTGAAGTGAACTTACCCTTGCTATTGGGATGTGATAATCAAATTAACATCAACCTTACCAAAAATTTGGTACAAAATTATTATTCAAAACATATAGATATCAAATATCAATTCATCAAATAGCATGTATAAATAATGAATTGAAACTGAAGTATGTTCCTACATCAAAAAAAGTTGCTAACATTTTCAAAAAAAACTTTACCAAAGGAAACTTTATCTAATTGGGTTTGAACATGGGAATCCAACATCTTTCTCGTTAATGTTTAGGTGTGTGTTTTCCCCCTCTCTTATCTTACCTTTGGATAGTGTTTTCAAGGGGGGTAATTGTTTCATAAATCTATCCTTATGGAAGCATGAAAAAAGGGTGAGTTGTGGGTAATCTATGAATCCAGAATATATGTGTGTGAACTATTATTTCTGTTTGTTGGATTGGTTATAGGAAAGAAATGTATTCTCGGGGAGTTGAAGAAGGGAAGAAAAGTTGAGTGAGAAAAGATGGGGACGTTTTCACAATCACTACTTTTGGATAGCATGGCTTTACTATCAATAATTATTATTTCTTATAATGAGTTAGATAAAGTAGGGTTAAAGTTTTTGATAAGTAATCCATATCTTTAGTTTAAAAAGTTTAGTGATTTATGAATCTGGGTTAACAAAAAAATCCAAAAGGGGAAATTTTTAGGACCAAGCTAATAAGTAAGGTGATCATATTCTGTTATTTTCTTTTATTTTCAAGGAATTTTAAGAAGAAACTAAATCACTTAACTTTGTATTTGGTGAAAATCAGACTCAAAAATGTCCAACATGTTGGGAATATGCTTTTTGGCTGAAAAGGTTCATCGAACTCACCATGGGTTCAGAATGGAAAGAGAGATCGTAATGAGGTTCTCGTTCAGAGTCTCCCTAACTTCAATATAAATGTAACGATTATTTGCTGATCATGGAGTTCTCATAAATCATAGATATTTCATAATACTTGTGATGCAGTATTGATGAAATAAAGTGGGAGAAAAAGACTCTTCCAAACATATTTAGGATGAGAAGGAAAGAAAGATGTTGATAGGGAAGTTACAACACTTTCCTTAGTAATTCATATGATGTCGAAGTTGATCTTCAATGTCATCAAAGTCATAAAATAATTCATGATACAAGCATAATTTTGTGAAAGAATAAATTTAATAAATCCAGAGGTTTCTAGTCTCAATATCATTGTAATAATCTTACCAGATACAAATTTGTATAAATATTGAGGAGGAGGATCATAACAAAGTTGTTTATTTTTAGTTAGATCAAAAACCAAAAGACTTAAATCCACATAGAAATTAGTTGATGAGTATTGTATTCAGAAAATAAAGAAGCTGTTAATTCTAATCCATCAAATTTTTTTTTCATCATATTCATCAGAGATAGAATTTTTTGTGTTGAAATATCATTGGTATCATATTCATAAGATAAATAAGAACTTTGATTTATTTTCAAGTTCTTTCATCAGTTGATTCAAGATCCATTGTATTGGATTTGATACTAATTTATCTTTAGAAAGAAAAGAATAAGTAGAAGTGGTTGAAAAAGTTTGAAATAATTTTTTGTCTCTGTAGAAATGAAAAAATTGGAATGGCAGTTGATTCTGAGAATCGTAATGAAGACATGTGTTTTTCTTTCTACATTTGATGCAGAGAAATTTAATGAAAAAATAATATTGGGAAATAAAAATAGAGAAATGGAATCAGATTGAAGTTTTCTAAGAAGATTAAATCTGACTATTTCTTCTTACATGCAATTAGTACGAAGTATAATAATGAAGGAATTATATTGGGAGAATCATAATCAGACTGATGTATGTAAATAAATTATAAAGTAGAGATGAAGTTGTTAAAATAATCAACAAGGTTTGATAAGAGTTTAAAAGTGTTGATGAAGTCATAAATGTATTCTAAATTCAAGGGAAATTGAAAATTCAAAAAAAAATTGATTGAGTGGGAAACAATTTCAGAATCCCAACCAAACCAAATAATGGTTACCTATAAAAGGGAAGGTACTTTGTACTTTCATTTGACACAAGTACTATTGATGAGAGATAGAGAAAAGGATGAGAACTAAATATTTTTCTCAAGAGAAAAAGAGGATTCTATATTGGGTTTTGTTGAATAATTTTTTCAGACAGAAGAAGCATAGGATAAGAGACAAGATTTCATTCAGATGGTCATTGTATTCAACTGATCATTGTATTCATCAAGTAACTATATTGGGCTGGATCATCAGACTGGGAAAATAATATTGGGATTTTTAGATTGAAGAAGAAGTAGTCTAGAATTTTCTTAACCATATTCTGATAGATATATATATTTTTCATATTGATTAGTCGGACTAGGAAAATAAGACTGAGTTTCATAACAAAGTCTAGAGAAGTTCTTACCAGCTTCTCAGTAAGAAAGTTAATAATTTTTATAAAATATCATATTTTTTAAAGCTGGTCATGAAGCACCATAACATGTTTATTACAAAAACATTGTATTGCATCTTTATGCTACTTGAATCACATGATCAGTTGTATTGATCACAGTATTAAATGGGGGTAAGTGAATATCATACTCATTGTATTCTACACAAAAGGATTGTTTTCTAGTGATTGTATGGAATTGTATTATTTATAAACTATAACAAGGATGTAGCTACACTTATTTAGTAGTTGACCTTATAAATTTTTGTATTCTTTTGGGTTTTTATTTAATTTTTTTCAAAAGAGAATGAAATATTTAATAGGAGGTGATGGTTTTTTCATAAGTAAGGAAACATAAAAGAAAATGATGTCACTAATTCACTCTCTCCCCCTCTCAGTGATACAATTATCTTGACTAGGAAATTTTACAACATAGTTCTATAGTTTAAGAATCTTTTAGAAATAAGATATTCATATAGTTTAAGTACATATAGAAAAGACCAATACTATACATTTCATTCTCATGTGGTGAGGATGTTTACTATGTAGTTTAAAATCATAAAAATAATATGAAAGTTTCCTCTGATTTAGGGTCATGTTATGAGGACTTATTCAGAACAGTTTAAATTCATGTGGAATGGACATGGATGAGACTAACATGAATTTATGAAAAGTACTTATTGAGTAACCTCACATTTTTGGGAGGTGTAATTTACTCCCCATCTATAGGGACAAATGAGTACACACCATTTGAGTAAACCTTATAAATGGAAATGGACCTTACTACTTGGGCTCTAGTATCAGTGTATCCTAAAATACAATACCAAATTGCCTTGGAGGAACTACAAAGGCATACATTATTATTGATTTCTTGGGCCACTTGATTCTGATGGACCTATTTACTCTAATAGCCCTATATATTATGCAATTCTTAGAGACTTTTTTTATCAAATTCTTCCAATTTAGCCAACCAAAATTGGGACCACTCATCTTAGGTCAAATAGTCATAGAAAACCATCTTAAGTGAGGTTAGTTGAACCTAGATAAGATATACTAATTCTAGTACATAAACTATGGAGTAAAGGGTTTCATGGGTGGAAGTCCAAGTCATGGTTCGATATGATCATAACACATTGGAGATATTTTCAAGACTATTTTTTATTCTAATCCACCATCTTCTATATAATGTTAGAGAGGAATTTTTTCAATATATCGATCTGTCCATTCACCGATGTGTGATAATGGGAGGTATAGTTGGATTGGATGTTGTACTTATTTTATATCTTCTTCTAATTTGATGATTGAAAGTTATTACCATTGTGTATGAGAATGGTGTGAAGGATTCTGAATTGATTGATGACATCGTATTTCATGAATTCAATTACAAAAATGGTATTAACCTCCCTCAGGGTAATTCATTCATACCACTTCAAGAAGGAATCAGTGGTTGTAAGGATGAACTAAAACTATTAGGCTATTGGTTATGAGTAGATACCCAAGATATCAATTCCCCATAAAGTAAAATGCTAAGTGTACTTGGTAGAGTAGAGTATCATAGGCTGTAGATGCAGGAAGATAACTTGAATTTGGAATGCATGATGATTTATGGTGAATTAAATATGGTCACAAACCATTGGGGTCTATAAGTATCCCAACCTTAAAATATAATGGGAGAGATTAAATAATGTATAATAATCTTTAAATTTACCAACATGAAACTCCAACAAGACAAGAGAAACTTTCTTTCCCTAGATGTAATAAAGAAAGATTCCATCCAATCTTTGATTTAATAAGACATACTCTCAATTGGGTCCATCATAGAGGATAAAATTTTCTACTCTTTTACATATTTTCTCTAACACCCCAATATCTTAGGGTATGTCTATTTTAAAAGTTAACATCTTTGATAATTTATGCTTCATGCAACACTGAGTTCAAAACCATAATATACAATTAAATTTGACTATTGGAGTAGTAAGGGGACCATTTGGAATAGTAATATGACCAATAGAATAGTTAATTCACCCATGAAAGTATAATTAAAATTTAGATATCTTATAAATGAAATATGGTATATTTATATCATGGAATAAATAAATAAATGTTTTAAAAATGATAAATTAAGTGTTTATATTTTAAAATTCATAAAAATTTAATTAAAATTTTATAATTAATAAAATGATTTAAAATAAAATATATTTCCATAAATTACTCTCATAAATTTATTTATTTTTCTTATGGTTATAAGATAATTTTATGAGACCTTGATTAATTTTTCAAAGTGTTATAAAACCATTTATAATTTTAAAATTGGTATTTTTCAAATAAATGATTATTTTAATTAAAAATTATATTTCTCATAGTTAGAAAATTATTTTCATAAAATGGAGTTCATTTTTAAATTCTACATGTTTAAAAATGTTTAGGGTGAATTTTTGTGATTTTTCTAAAAGAATTGAATCTTTGGTGAATAGTAAAATATAGTAATTCACAATATATATCCATTATAAGTTAAAGAAATTATTCCTTGAGTAATTATTGACGTAATAACCATAATCTCAAACTATACTTATCTATTTACTATATTTATTTATGGAATCTTCACTATTTCTTATCTTGATCCAAAATAATAAACTAATAAATAAAATAATCAAAAAACACCCCTCTCCTCCACTATAAATACCACCCCCCTTTCCTCACACATCCAAAGCCTTTAACCATGCTTATATTCTTCCCATTTACTCTCTGAAACCTCTCCCCCACATTCTGGTATTTATGGTCTTAGAAAAATACCATTTCAAAGTTTATTAAGGAGGCTCTCAAAGAGAGGAATTAAAGAGGTAAAATCACCTTTCATTCTTTAAATTTTGTTTTCAATTTATTTTCTTTTATTATCCTTCCTTACCTCCTATATCTAAAAATACATGATAACTTCATTATATTATATATACTATAATTTTATTATGATAATTGGATATCCACCATCAATTCTTTTATCTTCCCCTTTTTATTCTAAAAATTAAAATATCGTCTGTGAGGTGCTAATTTACCGCCTTTGTGGATGATGAATTACCATTTTTCAATTTAACCATAAAAGATGGTCATAAAACCCTTTTTATGGTTAAAAAATACTTTGATATATGTAATAAAACTTATTTAATATTATGGAACTAGTATATATGAATAATATTAATTCATAAAACAAAACTAATGCATGATGATCGAAAAAATGCCAAAATAATCCAAATGGTTATCATTAGCATTTTATCTAATGAATAATCATCATATATGGAAAAAAATTATATATAAGACAATTTAATATTCTATATTATCATTAATAAAATATAATTTCAATTATTTTTAACTATTTTCAATTTACATGACCTTTTGTACATGTATACAACTGAACCAATCATGAAAACCAAGGAAACAAAAACTTCCGAACGACGAAATTGAATCTTATAAATCAAAAAAAAAGACCATAAATAAACTTAATAAAATTATAATAAATCAAATAAATGTTTAATAGGTTCTGAATTAAATTTTAAATGAATATAATTTTATTATCTGAGATGTTATGTAAAAGTGCAGAACACTTTCGTACATAAGGTAAGGGACTCTCCCCAAACCTCCATTTTTCATTCGGGTTACACTTTTTATCTCATTAAACCAATGTAATACTTATTTATTTTGATATAATTATTCTAAACTCTATTTAAATTTTCTAAAATCTTGTATCCAAATCATTTCATCTATCTTTTATGGGGAAATACATGTTTTATAAGTTTCCATTTTCAATTCCCCATGATAAGCAAGCCGAAATTAAAGGGTACTTCCCAATTTCTTACCCATTTTCAAGTAAACTACATAATATATTATAATAAAACAATATTATTCTAAAATAACTATTTTTATCATGAAAAAATATTTTAGTTTCTATATGATTTTATGTAAACAATTAAACTTTTTCCACTTTAAAGACTCTTTTATATTTTCTCTTAAATCGCACTAAAGTGGCTCATTTATGAAGACTCATTTAACATGTTTTTAATTCATTTAGACATAATTTATGCCTTAAATATAATTTATTTTCTGTTTCCTTTTGTTTTATACTATAAACCTGATTAGATTATGATTTTATACAAATTAGTTTCCAAAAAACTCTTTTTTCTAAAGTAAAAGGATATTTCTCTCAAGAATTTCCTACTGATTCTATTAAAGTATTTACATCTATTTCAACACACTATATTGAATGTTTTAGTGAAGTTGATATCTTATGTTACCATAAAAAATATTTTATTGAATGGTTTGTGATTATTTATAAGGATGTGATATTTTGATATCATTCTCCATATTACTCTGGATAGTTTATGATTAGGTTTATTATTTGGGGAAAGTTATTAACATTTCATATGATAGTTTAAATATTAATATATATTGATTATTTTTCACCCATTTCATTTGAGGAATTAATTGGACTTAGTAAGTGATGGGTGGGGCCCTCTATATCCCCTCGATGCATCGGTAGGTCTCATGAGACAAACTAGAATGGTTTTTTACCCATTTATGTACGGTGTCTTGGCTGATTACTTGACGATATGTTTATGATGTTCGACATTATACATTCCCTCATTATGATGTTATTAATTAATAGGCTATGTGATTATTATACTAATATAATATCCATGGTTAAGTTTCATTCTAATGTGATTATTTATATATCATTATTTATTTACCTTTTATTCCTGCCATATTATGCTTAAGATTATGGAATGTGTTTTTAGTTATTCACCATGCCTTATTTTTTATATTTATTTATGATAGTTTTCACTATATTATTTACCCTTACTAAGAATATGATATCACCCATTTATTATGTTTTATTTTTCCCTAGGATGAGAATATGTATATTATAAATGACATGTAGGGATAATATAAGAGTTTATGGGTGTTTCCAATGGAGTTTCTAGGTAGTATTTCATTTAAAGTTTTAATGAAAAACTTATGTTTGTATCTATTTTTTCAAAGATATTAAACTATTCGGTCCTTTGGGATGTGATTTCCATGTTAATTATGCCAACGTAATAAATTAAGTCACCAGCTCTGGGCAACTGGGGTATGGGTCTTTACAGTTAGTATTAGAAAAAGTTAACTAGAAAATTTAGATACTAGATTTAGAAAATATATATTAGGGAACACAACCCTAAGATAGACGTTGAGGATTAGAATAGAATAACATCCTAGAATTTTGGTAAGGTAAAGAATATGTGGTATTCTTAGAAATACATCCATGTCTGGATACTATAAGTTGAAGTGGTTCTATCATAGATATACAGATAGGTAACAACTCTAAAAAGGTGTATCGGTTGTGACTCGGGGTAACCTAGTACATGACAATGAGCTTTATAGCGCACCTGGTTTGACACTCCTGGAAGATATGATTAGGATAATTCCGATTTTCTTTATGAACCATTATAAAGGATTTAAAAGTAAACATATCCCTAAAGAAATTATGTTTATGATTATGATATTATCTATAAATAAATTTTTCAATTTATGTTAAGTGTTTTTCTAGATTGAAATTATGCATTATTATTCATAACCTAATGTATGGAATTTTTTAGAATTGACTCATAGTGGAAGGAATGGAAATTATGTCAATATGCATATCCCATGTATGGATTTCCCTCTTATATAAATTAATGATGTTGTATAAGGATATTATAAACTTATAAATATATTGGGACATATGAATAGAGTTATGAATAATAACCTTACCCATATGTAGAATATTGATCCAAAATATAGAGGAACAATGTTAGACCACTTCATGAGATAGTAAAATACATCATTAAATGGGAATACAAACCCATTTGTAGATGAGTGATGGATAATTTCCTTAGAGAATATATTTCTTTATTTGGGAAGTAACGAAAGGAAAAAGGTTATCAGGGAATTTTATTATCTATCAGGAGATACAGATCAATGGTGGTTGTCAATTAAAAACATAAAATAGGTAGAATAAATTCAAAATATGTAATGTAAGTATTTTAAGAAAATTTTCTTGTAGAGATATTTCCCTCAGGAACAATGAGAGGAAATGGAGAGCCAATTCTTGAATCTAAGACAAAAGATAGGATGAAAACATTTCCAAGTGTGAAGAAAACTTTACAAGGTTAAAAATTCATGTTGTTAATTATATACGCAATCCAAAGTGCATGATTGATCGATTATTTTATGGTTTAAAACCATTCCTATAAAGGTCACTAGCCTCCCAAACATTCTCATTATATAAAAATATAGTCTCATGTGCTATCAGGATAGTGAAATAATTCTCTAGGTCTTATGACTTTAAAGGAAATCAAAAGAATAAGAGGGATACTGAACACTCAAGAAAAGGAAGTTGGGAAAAGGGGATGAAGGGAAGAGTTGAATTTTCATCCTACAATTAATGTGGAAATAAAAATCATGGAACATGCCTATTGTGGATGGAATTTTGTTATAAGTGTGGACAAAAATTCCACCAAGCCTGTGATTTCAAGGGAAAGAAGGGAGATATCAATGTTTAATGCTATAATTGTAAAGATATTATACATTATGTAAATGATTATACAAAGCACCGAAAAAATTTTCCCCAAAAATTCCAAGGGAACAAGGCTATACTTATGAAGTCACAAAATCTTAGGTTAAAGTTACTAATGATGTGGCGGTAGGTATTTTAATCATTCCTCAAATTTAGATAAATATTTATTTAATTTTTGATAATCAAATTCCTTTATATATTCCCAATTTTCTTTAAAAATTGGATATTTACAATTCACCTTAATAAGGGATTTTTTAATAAATACTCCAAGTGGAAACCTTATTACAATAAATATTTGTCAAGATATAACTATTATTACACATAAACGTGCTCTAATTGCTGATTTTATCATCATACTTATGTTTTATTTTGATATAATACTTAGTAGGTACTGGATTTCAAAATATAATGAACAAATTTATTATAAATAGAATGAAATTATGATTTGTGATGAAGGTATGGAATTTCTCATCTTTAGAGGGGAAACTTCATCATATGATTCATACCTAGATCCACCTTCAGTAGCTCTTATAAATTAAATTCTTGGGGAACAAGAGAAAAAATCATCTATAGATGAGGAAATAAATATTAAAATTGAGGAAATACCAATTGTATAGAAATAAATTGATGTATTTTTTGAGGCTTTACCTTGACATCCTCTAGAGAAGGAAGTGTTTTTTCTATTGTTCTAATTACTGATGAAATACCAATATCAAATACTCCATATAGAATTACCATTGTGGAATTAGTGGAGATGAATAAACTCATTGAGGAGTTGAGTAATAAGGGACTTATTCTCCCTAGTGTTTCTCCATAGGGATACCCAGTTCTCTTTGTTAAGAATAATGATGGATCCATGAGTTTGTGAATTAACAATAGATAAATCAATGCTATTACAATAAATAACAAGTATCATTTGCCTTTCATTGATGATTTATTTGATCAAATTCATGGATATAAATTTTTTATGATGTTTTACCTTCTATCATGATATAATCAATTTTGTGTGAGGAAGGAAGATATTCCAAAGACAGCATTTAGAACTAGGTATGGACATGATGACTTTATAATAATGTTATTTGTACTAAATAATGAAGCCTCTATTTTTATGGATCTAATGAATAAAGTGTTGAAGGAATATCTTGAAGATTTTGTTGTAGTATTTATTTATGAAATATTGATGTATTCCAAAATCTATGAGGGCCATGAGAACCACTTTCTGGTTATTTTAGAGACTCTTAGAAGAAAATATTTATATGGGAAGTTTAGAAAGTGTGAATTCTAGCTTCAAATAGTTTCTTTTCTAGGCCATATTGTCTGTATAGATGGAATCTCAGTTGATCATATGAAGAAAAAGGTATTTTAATAATTTCCTACACCATAAAACATAACTGAGGTTTGTAGTTTCATTGGTTTGTCAAGTTATTATTGGTGTTTCGTTCATAATTTTACCCCATTAGCTAACTTGTTAACCAAGTTTACTCGTAAATGGGTTAAGTTTGTTTGGAAAAAGGAATGTAAAGAATGATTTGAATAATTGAATAATAGATTAGTGAATGATCCAATATTTACTTTACCATCAGGAAATGAAGGATTTGTGGTTTATAGATATGCATCAAAGAAATGACTTCATTGTATCCTTATACAGAATGAAAAATTTATTGCATATGAATCAAGGAAATTAAAATCTCATGAACAAAACTATCCAACTCATGATATTTACTTAGCACCCATAATATTTACTCTGAAGATATGGATACATTGTCTCTATGGTGAAAGATGTGAATATACAAGAGCTTGAAATATATCTTCTCACATAAAGAACTCAACAAGAGGAAAAGGGGATGGCTCAAGATACTCAAGGATTCTGATTTTTCAATAAACTACCACCCAAGGAAGGAAAATAAGGTAACAAATACATTGAGTAGGAAGGATCATGGAGTTAAAAATGAGAATTGAAAGGGATCTTGTGTTCATGGATCTAGTGAATATTGATATGGGAATTATCATAAAATTTGATACATTGCTACTTTTTCAATTGGATGCCCAACCATCTTTATTGGAAGGGATAAAAAGTACTCATTCTAAAGATGAGAATTTTTATAGGAAAATTAAAGTTTTTAATGATGGGAAGTTGACAAAATTCATGTATGAGGATGGAATTATGAAATTTGGTAAGAGGATTTGTGTTCTATCTATACCCAAGCTAAAAAGAGAATTATTGGATGATTTCCACAGATAAAATTTCTCTATACCCCTAACAGAACTAAGTTGTATAGATATTTGAAGGAATATTTCTGGTGGGATAATAGAAAGTAGAGAATTACTGATTTTGTATCAATATGTTTAGTTAGTCAACAGATGACAGCTGAAATACAATATCTTAGAGGATTCACGAAGCCTCTCCCGATTCTTACATAGAAATGGGATGAAATTACTATGGATTTTTTCACTAGATTACCAAAAACTCCAAGAAATCATAATTCAATATGGTTAGTAGTTGATTGACTTACCAAATATTAACATTTCCTCTATATAATGGGGGGATTTTCTAATGGATCACATTGTACGACTCTATATTAATGAAGTTGTTATAGGTTCTAGGTGCAGAAGAAGTATGCGATGGGCGGTTCCTGACTTTCCTTTTTTCCATAATCGATGATCAATCTGAGATCTATATGATGATGAACGTCATGATCCATGGAATTTAATCAAAGAAATGGACAATGGATAATTATTCTAGAACCTGATAGAGGATCATCACATGTTATTTATAATTAATTTAATTAAATAAAGAATTACTTTAAGGAATTATTTCTTCATTTATGAATCTGGTGATAGATCTGTAGTCCATTGTTACTGCATTTTAGAAACCAAGTGTATATTTTCTCTAGTAGTGATCCACGCATGTTCCAAAAATCTCCAGATGTCGCCAAAGGAATATCTGGGTGATATCATGGTAGATAAATTTTTTTACATTGTTTGCTTTTGATAATTTTGAGAACCACTTCCAAAGAATTCTCTTTGATTCGGTGAAGGAGGGTTGCTCTCCATTCTTGGCAGCATTCTTAGAGAAGGGAGGTCTCTAAGATTGAGAGGATTATCTAAATTTTTTGTGTAAAAGAAATATAAATGAATAGGATCTATTGAGAAAATAACATAATTGGGTATTTATATTTCTAGGTTTAAAATAAAATAATTTCACAAATGCCCTTAATTATTTATTTAATCCCAACAAAACCTCATTTTAAACAATAATATTATTATTATCACTTCTAAATATGATATTAACTTGAGAATTAAAATTAAATATTATTTAATTGAATAATATTAAATATTAATTATTTCTCACTAGACTATTAAAGACAGTCCACTATTCCTCCATAATATTTATCGATCCATGAATAATTTTTATGTATTTATTAAATAAATATCATTGCATTATTCACCAATAAATAAATAAATATTATATTCACTAAATAGTAAATAAATATTTAAATACGATCAAATATACATTAATAATTATTAAACCATGGATGGGAATAATATTTATTTGACCTATTAAATAATAAATAATAACATATTTTTTAACTGAGATTCTAGATAAACTTAGTGTGTGACTCTCTAGGCCTCTTTCTCAGTGGCATTAGGTGAAGCAGACTAATGTTCAAGGTTAGAATCTAGAAACACGCCAAGGAACCTATAGAGAAATAATTTAATGCTACAACAATATGTTACCTCATACAGATTCTTACTGTGTAATATAATCCCTTTATCTCTCTATCGCTAATCAAGTAGGTTGCATGTTGGTGTCATCAACCAATGTGCTCGATGTCTCTTTCTTTGACTTCTTAGAAAAAGAACTTACCCTTCGAACACCATGTCCATGGATTTATTAATGTTATATAATTTTCATCAAAGGGCCTGAGATATCAACTTCTATTAATAAACAAAAGGTAAAAATCATTTCCCGTGTTACTCATTAATGTAATATTGCTCATGATGCACCGAAGAAATCCAACATCACTGCGAACATCTATCATCATGGTTTTTTTCAATACATCAAAGTGTGTGACTCATAATAGTCATTAATAATAATCTTAAATTCTAAGTACCAATACACACGTTAGTATATAGGAACATCCAATGACACATATAAATGTATATTTTCTACCAATAGTTTCATTCTCATAATATCCTACTAAATATTACCAAGGGAATACACCATGAGAAGATTCCAAAAATTCCTATGAATCTCCACCCCTGATAGCCTTTATCAATTTTGTCCCTAAAATGATATCATCTGTATATAGAACATATATTCAAGAACAATATCATAGCACTTCTTGGTTCTTATCATTGCGGGGAACTATTATGACCTTTTAGTGTGACAGCTACTCTTAGGACATTATCACATACTATGTCACATAGAAGAATAATAATGATGTGATAAATAGTTTATTAATATTCAAAACCATGAATGAAAGTTATCATAAAGTACATAGAAGTTGGTTCTAGGGAACCAACACTAATAGGATCCCACTTTCACTATATCCAACTGATAAAAACCTTCAGTCCACCGGATCTCACATGATTCTCATGCTTCTGTTGAGATATACCTTTAGTCAAGGGGTCCACCATGTTATCTTCCATGGATACCCTACTTACTAAAACTTCACCCCTATGATATAAATACCTCAAGAGGTGATACTTCCAGAGTATGTTCTTTGTTCGTTGGTGTGACCATGGATCTTTTTTAAGAGCCACCACTACAGTATTATCATAATACAATTTTATAGGGTATTTTCTATTAGGTACCACATCAATATCCATTAAAACTTTGTGAATCTAAATGGATTCCTTGGATGCATCATAAGTCACTATATACTCATAATCCACTATATAATCAACGACAACTGGCTGCTTTAAAATCTTCCATATCACAGATCCTCCATTGAGATAGAGAACATATCTTTATTGAAACTTTAGATCATTCTGATCTATCTGAAAACTAGAATTAGTATAACCACTAATCACCAACTCCTCATCTCCCCTATACACTAGGAACATATCATTAGTTCTTCTCAGATACTTAAGGATAGCCTTAACATTAGTCCAATATGGTTCTCATAGATCTTCTCTAATATCTACCTACCATGATCAGTGCATAGGAAACATAAAGTCTAGTACATAACATGGAATACATTATTAAACGTATCAGCAAAGCATATAGGATCTTACTCATTTTATCTTTATCGTGTTTTTTTAGGACACATTTTCTTATAAAGATGTAAACCATGTGAAATTGGAATCAATCCCCCCTTACATTGTTCCATACTAAATATATTTAGTATTTTTTTCAACATATGTACTTTGAATTAGTCTAATAAGCCTCTTGGGTCTATCAAAAAAGATCTTGATCCCTAAAATATAGGATTATTCTCCTAACTCTATTATAGATAAACACTTGTTTAACTAGTCCTTAACTAACTGTAATACTGGTATATCATTTCCAATAAGTAATATGTCATCAATATATAATACTTGGATAATGAACTAATTCCAACTAAAACTCTTGTAAACACACGACTCACATTCTTTCTTTATGAAACCAAATTCTTTGATGGATTCATCAAATCAAATTTTATAGGATCTGGATGCTTGCTTCAATCCATAAATGGATCTCTGCAACTTTCAAATTCTTTTAGAATTACCTAGATTCATAAACCATTTTGGTTGTGTCATATAGACATCTTCATAAAGGTTCCCAATAAGGAATACAGTTTTGACATCCAACTTTCAAATCTCATGGTAATGGTAAGCTTCTATAGGAAGTAGAATTTTAATGGATTTAAACATGGAAAATTGAAAAAAGGTTTCATAATAGTCAATTACTAAACATTGTTTAAACACTTTATCCACTATCCTTGCTTTATAGGTGTTTATTTTACCTTCCATGTCTATCTTCCTGTTGAATACTCATTTGCATCTAATAGAATTTACATAAACTGGACCATCAACCAGAACCCAAAATTGGTTCTGATACATGGAATCCATTTAATAATTCATATATTTTTTCTATCTTGCAGGTTCTGAGATTTATATTTCCTCCAAGTAGGATAGAGGTTCATCATTGTCAACTAATAATGTTTCAACATCCTCGATGGCTAGAAAACTACATCGCTCTGGTTCTCTTACCAATATTATGCTCTTATGCAGTACTTGTGTTTCATGAGATACTTCTTACATAAGGACCTATGAAATATATTCCTATTCCAACTCTTTTTTATCTTGAGCATAAACTTTTTTGAAGTTAATCTTACTTCTACTATCCTTTTTTAGTATGTTCTCTCTCTCATTATAGATGACTTGTCTGGAGATAGTCACTTTCTTGTATGATGGGTTATATAGGTAGTATCCCCTTGTTTATTTAGGATACCCTATAAAGATACATTTCATGAACTAGGGTAATAGTGTGTTTCCTAATAAGGCCTTTACAAATACCTCTCAACCCCATACATGTGTATGCGAAAAAATGGGTTTATTTCCACTGCATAGATCAAAGGTAATTCCATTTGCTACTTTAGTTGTAACTTGGTTTAATGTGTATGTCATAGTTTGTAATGAATATCCCTAAAAGGATAATGGAAGATATTAATGACTTGTTATTAACCTTACCATATCTAACAATTTATGGTTCATCCTTTCACTAACACCATTCCATTGTGGTGTATAATGTGGAGTGAGTTTACATATAATCCCAAACTCCCATAAAAGGTCGATGAAATCTTGATTAATATATTCACCGCCTTGATCTAATCAAATATTATTTATCTTCTTTCCAAGTTGACTATCTAATTCATTATTGAATTCCTTTAATTTATCAAAGGACTTGGACTTATACCTCATCAAGTAGATATATCCATATCTACTCAATTCATCAGTAAAAGTTGTGAAGTAAGAATATACACATCTAGCTTCTGCTAGAAATGGTCCACACGCATCAATGTGTACCAATCCTAGAAGCTTCATGGCCCTTTCACCTTATCCACCAAATAGTGATTTGGTCATTTTTTCTTGCAAACAAGCATGACATAATTCAAGTGGTTTTAACTTAGAAGAGTATAAATATATATCTTGACAGAGCTTTTTCAAATGCTTCTCATTACATGACCAAGATGGTGATTCCAAAGTTGGGTGTTGTATAATTTGGGTGAACATGATTAATTATCAATTGAAAACACTTGGTTTTCATAATTTAATTCATAAAGACCATTATTTAAATGTGTCATATCATAACATATGTTTTCCTTGTAAAAGAAGCAACTTTTATTTCCAAATTCGAAAATAAACCCATTTATATCTAGGCATGATAAAGAAATTATGTTTTTGGTAACTATAGGTACATAATAACAATATTTTAAAAACAAAATCATTCTCATTGGAAATGAAAGGTGGTACTCACCAATGGATAGAGAAGCCAGCCTTTCACTATTAGCAGCTCTCATTTCCAGCTCTCCTTTGGTAATCTTTTGGAATCTACTTGGTTCCTACATTTGAATATAGATGTGAGACCCCAAAGTTGTATATAATACTTAATGTGTATATATTAAAATATTAAACTAGATAAAGAATGAACCTTTAGATTTCCCTTGCTTTTGGGTGCAATTCCTCTTCCATTATCCTGACTTTCCACATGTAAAAAATTTTGCCTCATTTTCCTTTCCCTGCCTCTGGATATTCTTCTTCTTGGAAGGATGGTGCTTGAGAGCATTAGACTGTTTATAAATCTTGGGCCACTTTTCCTTATTATTCATTTTCTTATTCACCAAAATGACTATGGGTTTTTCAGGAACCATGTCATAATATACTTGGTGAATTAAAGTAAGAATATCTGAAATACTCTTATCATTATTTCTCATATCATAATTAATAATAAATATGGAGAAGTTCTTAGGCAATGATGAATTTATAAGATTAGTACGTAACTCATCCAGAAATTTAATACCTAAGATTTCTAAGCATTCAATGTAGCCAGTAAGATTGACTACATGAGGCCCAGCTGGTGCAAAATCTCCAATATTAGTTGAGAACAAAGCATTAGAGATATCATACCTTTCTTTTCCCGCCTAATCATGATAGAGATACTGAAGTTGAGATATCATGTTATACACATCCATGTCCTCATGTTGCTTCCAAATCTCATTGAACATGGATGGTTGCATGAATCAGAACATTTGAAGCATCATTCAGATGTTTCTTATAGAGATATAGCTCTTTATCACTTGCCTCATTACCCGGAGCAATTGGAAAACCTCCTTCTAGTACATATAATTTCCTTTCATGGCGAAGGATGACATGTAGGTTCCTTTTCCACTCATGGAAATTTTTTTAAGTGAGAAGGTTTTCCTTATCAAGTATGGTCATTTTAATTTTATTTCTAAAAAATAATATAAGCATAAATTTAGTACTTTATCTAATAAAATTTTGAAAAATAAATAAGTATTATATTTATTAGTCTCCCACTATTTTATCAAAACCCAATATCCCTCACCATTGGCTTCAAAATATCTTGTTTCTTGGATATTCAAGTAGAAAGGATACATATTCACCATTTCATTACCCCAACTTGTGTTGGTCAAAAAAATTTAATGGTTTTAGGTAGGCATTCCAAATTCCAACTAAATCAACTCACAGTTCCTTGATCTACTAAGTGGACTCCCCAATCCTGAAATCCTTAATTGAATTTCCTTAACTTTACCTCTCAGTTACACCAAGTCCTACTTTGGTAGTCAAACATTGATGTGAACTAAGTTAACTAAACCCAAAAATTCAAGTTAAATTTCCCCAATAATTGAAATCAACCTAACTTGGGTTGGTCAAGAACTTTGAAATATGATTTTATTTTAACCAAAGTAATGGAAGGCTATACCAAATTAATAAAATTAATTAAGGTATTTTATCCCTTTATGTATAAATTTACAATTATTATCTTTCTCACATTCTTGTAATTATTAAGTGAAGTTACTGAAGTGATTAACCATGTATTAGATAATATTTATGCATAAGTCAACTTATTTTTGTTTTATCATGCATGCTCGTTAATTTCATTAATTTATGTGATTACGACAAAATATCCATAATGAAATAACCATGCAACTGAAATAAATAAAATAATAAAGGGTATGATCATGACCTTATACTAATGGTTAGTTTATCTAGCGGTTGATAAACTAACCATTGATCTAGGGAATAAATAACATGAACCAATTAAGTTTCATGTTTATATCATTCCACTTTTCCATCTTTGTATCTCTCTTGGATTGGTTTCACCTCAGCTCCAAACTTGAACCACTTCCTCTAGATTGAGATTCTATCTTTTACATATACTTTTACTCACACACGAGTGAGGGAAAAAGGGTTTAAATAAAAGAAACCATGGGCATGCAGGCCCTATATAATAATAGGTGTAACACCCCAAGCTTTCACGATACGATTCTCTTTCAAAAATGCAATAGCTTAAATTTTACGCAAGTTCGAGATTCTAACACACCGCAACCAATCAAAGTAGCAGTTATGAATAGTAATACCCAATTTTTGAAATTATATAAATTTTATATTTCAAAATGGACTTCATTTTTGTATTCGTAATATCGAAATTATCCTAAGTTGAATTTTTTGTAATTTTCTGAGAACTTCCAATTTTCTATGAATAGAGAAAATACTTAAAAACAACTTTTTTAATAAAAATAATTTATAGTGATAAATTATACTATTGAGTGGTTTTAAAGTATAATTATAATATATTTTTACCATTTTATCCAATGGTGGTTATTAGAATTAATTTCACTTTGAAATTGGACATAAACAATTGTCAATCTTTTGATATATATTGTTTCTTAAAAAATGCTATTTGTTGTGACAGAGGAAATTAATTATAAAATTAATTAATTCAACTTATATGTTTGGAATTTTTTAAAATAGACATCATTTTTGAATTCGTAATATCAATTATAGCTTAGGGTGAATTTTTGGCATTGTTCTGAAAAACTTCAATTTTTGATGAATAGTGAAACCACTAAGTGGTAGTTAAAAACTAATTTTTCGTTTAAATGAAACATTACCACTCTTGTGATTTGATTTTCAAAAATCCGACATACATGGTTGTCATTAGGAAGTAAAATTTGGTTCAATGGGATTAAAATAATTTTTTGGTGAATAGTAACTTTTAAGTTTAATTAATCGCGATTACAGGTAATTAGTGAAATTTAAGGTAAAAATGATATTATAAAAATATGAAAATACCTTTACACTTGTACTAACCTTATTGGATGAGTCAAGGCCGACTAAGACAATCCATGAGTCAACTTGGGGACCCCATGGAGCCACTTGAGTAATAAAATGACATCAATAACTTGTTATTTAAAGTAAAAAATAAAATTGTCACAAACATGTGTTGTTTTACTAAAACAATTATTACATGGGGTTATAAAAGTTAAATTTTCGACTATAAATAATCATTGGAAATATAAAAATATTTCCTACATCATGGTAATTTTATTATAATTTTTAGACATTAAATAAATTAAATTATTTATGACACAATGATGATGCAGTGATTACCTCATTAATTAACGATTTAAATAAAATGAAAAGATAATGTAAAATCTAAGACTTAAACTTGTAAAAAACCTATTGAATGACTATATTTAGATCCCTTATCACCTTATCCTATAAATATATAATTTTGGGACCTTTTAAATCCGAAAAGTACTTCATAATAATGTAGCATTTCATTACTTTCCAAGAGTACCCCTCCTCTCCTCTTATAAAAGGCCCCCACATCTACCACCTTATTCACACCTTCAAGCCATTTGGCTCGGCCAAACTCTGCCCAAATACTCTCTAAACTTCCCTATACTACTCTTAGAAGCCTCAATTTGGGAAAAAGTCTTCCCAAGGAAGCCTTTGGCTCAAATCAAAAAGAGTTACCCGATTTTAAGGTAATGACTTCTCTTATGTTATTTTGTTTTATTTTGATTATCCAACCCCCTAAACTCTTTTTATTATTTTCTTTTGTAACAACACCAGTATCCTAAATATACTTGGATGTTTTTATGAGAAGGATTTTATTTACACTTACACACACTTTCGTCTAATGGTTAAAGAACATATTGTTTCTGTGGGTGGCGAATTACTGCCTCACGAAACGATGATTGTTCAATATTCTATTAACACCTCTCATGGTGGCCATTATGATGACACTATTTTTATATATGATATAAATTATGTTTTTTTTTCTTATGATTATGTATTTTTCATTTATGGCATACCTTTATGATTTCTATTATGGGTAAACGTGATAATTTCATTTTAGAAAGTGCGGACTATCGCCCCCTCAAAGTGATTTGAATCGTTAATGCCATATGTGGGATGTATAAAGGATGGAGTAAATTATATTATACATGATATTATAATGTAATTATAGTATACCTTTATATAATTATAATTTCATTCCATTAAATATGAAATAGAAATTAAAGTAGCATTCATGCGTACGCACGGCTTACCGTCTCCATGAACGGTGCATTTCATTTCTTACCTCTAAATGTTATGTAATATTATAAATTCATGTATATATTGGATATATATGATATATATTATATCTAAATCATGAATATAATTCTGGATATAATGGATATTTTACCACATGAACAACTTGTAATTATAAGAAGTTTATTTTTGACTCAAGTACCAAAGATCGACAAAATGACCGTTATTAACTTAAATAATTACATAATGTTCATAACATGGTAATAAGTGATATAAAAGGAATAATTAAAATGAAAAAGGTTATTAAGCAAGTATAAATTAACTCTAGTTTATTATTCAGGAGATTAAAGAACGATCGAGTCAAGTCAGACACGAGGTAAGGGAACTTCTTAACCCAATTTCCGTTCTTTGGGTTAATCTCCTACTTTCAAATTATGTCATGATATTATTATGTCCTATCTTATATTTTTACTTTATTTATGTGTAATTATAGTGAATACACATAATAGATCTATTTTATTTAAAAAATCATCTTTGTAAGGGACTTCGTTTTAATCTCCTTTCATTGAGGCATATTTTATTTTATACACAACTTTCTTCTATATGGTGTATAAAAACCTTTGACTTTTACATTTATTCAAAAGGAATCTTTTTATACGATGAATTTTACTAAACAAAAAAAAATGAATGTTTTTCTTGTCATATGTATGTGGCAACAATGACTTCCCCGCCGCCATGACCATTATTTGAGTTTCGGCTTCCTCTATAAGCCATAACTTTTTTTAAATGAAAAATTGATACCAAGTTTTAATTTTCTTTTATTTTGGTATTGAAAATGGTTTTGAAAGTGTTTTTATTACATAAATGTGTTTTATTGATATCTTGTGATTTAAATGTGGAAATGTTATGTTTCCTTTATGCATGTTTTATGTGATACGATTATGTAATGATTTATGATATGTTTAAACCTATTCATATGAGGAATGCATTGGACTTAATAAGTGATGGGTGGAGCCCGCTATAGCTCCTCGATGCATCGGAAGGTCTCATGAGACAAACTAGTGTCTTGTGACAAAATCTTATTTGTAGCCTTGGCACGAGGCCTTGGCTACGTGGTTATGATAGTCTGGCATTATGCATTCCATCATTATGAAAGTGGTTATTGATATTGCATTTGATTATTCGACTAGTAGAATATCCATGTGAATAAGTAAATGGAATTATTTCATTTTATTTTTTCCATATTATGCTGAAGTTCAAGTTTAAAAGTCTTTTGTTTTAGTTATAAATTGTCTTAAATGTTAATGTTTATTTATGAAAGCTTCCGCTATATTGTTATCCTTACTGATCATCTGAGCTCACCCCTTCCAATGTTTTAATTTTTCCAGGATGTAAAGAAGTATATTATGAATGACCTTCAGGGATAGTATGAGGGGATATAAAGACAATATGTTATTGTCTTTTTGTTTTACTTTATTATTTAATGTAAGACTTATGAATGTATCTAGTGTTTCTAAGGCTACTAAACTAATCGGTCTTTCGAGACTTGATCTTTAGTGATCATGGAAATGTTACGCAATAATGCACCGACTCTGGGTAACTGGGGTTGGGGCGTTACAATAGGAGATAAGGCACACAAGCCAACAATTTAATTTAATAATAAATTAAATGAAACCAATCACATACAATGCTTTGGTCTAGCTCATGATCATCCACATGCATGAAATTAATTATGCATTTAATAAAACTAGTATTAAATTCTTAATCATTCTTATTTAAGATAAATCCTGATCTAATCAATTAATTATTATCTTTAATTAATCAATTATTTTATCTTAATTATCATCTAAATTTCCTTGAGATTATCATCCATTATAATTTTAAAAAAATTAAATAAATTTAATTAAAATTTATTGTGTACACAAATGTACCTTGGATAAAACATGAGGAATGCTCGTCTGATTATACCCAACATGTATTGTAATCATATACTATTTTACTCTTGTAACATATGGAATACATGACTTATCATATACTTTCATAGCGTGTACTTCACAGATGATTACACGAATTACATGATTTTTCAGTCGCGTGATGTGCTTAAATTCACATAGAGTAACAACTTGTAATATGAATCATACATGATATATAGATCTCATCATTATGAATATATTAATTAAACATTTAAATATTAATGTTTATTAAAACTTATCCCATGGTGTGTACTATCTTTACAACCACACACAAGTACATGTCTCAAGGTTTACATAGTAAAAGAAATAAATTTTAAATCTATGTAACTTGGTATAATTACACGGCATGTGCATCTAAGTTCCTCTATTTCATTTTAATCATAAAATTAATCATCTTGATTAGATCTATGAGAAATGAAAGTGTAATAATAAGATCTCATAATTAGTATTAAAAGAACAATTAATATTGAATTGAAAACTAAATTATAAATGCTTAAATAACCAAGGATATTTAAATAATTATAAATAATTATGTGACCACTCTGATACTGCTTATAGGTTCCAGGCATAGTGGAATCGTGCGATGGGCACTGACAAGCTTTACTTTTTTCCATAATCAATGATCAATCTAAGGTCTATATGATGATGAAGGCTGTGATCCACAGAATTGAATCAAATAAATATAAAATGGATAATTACACCAGAACGAGATAGAGGATCATAGCATGTTATTTATAATTAATTTAATTTAATAAATAATTACATTTAATGAATTATTTATTCATCAATGAATCTGGTGACAGATTTTCGATCCACCATCATTGTTTTGTAGAAACCAAGTGTATATTCCCTATAGCAGTAATCCACATGTGTTCCAAAAATCTCTATATGTCACCGAAGGAATATTTGGTTATAAGCATGGCAGATCCTTGCACTTATGTTGTCCACCTTTGATTACTTCAAAAACCACTTCCAAAGCGTTCTCAATGATCCAGTGGTGGGAGGATTGCTCTCTATTATTGGGAGTGTTCTTAGAGAAGGGAGATCTATAGGCATGAGAGGATTATCCAAATCTACTGTTCACAACCAATACAAATTAATTGTATCTATTGAGAAAATAAAATAATTGAGTATTTATATTTTTAGGGTCCAAATAAAATAATTTCACTAGTGTCCTTAATTATTTATTTAATCCAAGAAAAACCCCATGTCAAATAATATTATTATTATTATAATTTCTTGACATGCGCTTCACTTGTGAATTAAAATTAAATATTATTTAATTAAATAAAATTCAATATTTATTATTTCTCACCAAACCATTAAACGATGTCCTCTATTCCTCCATAATATTTATCAGGACTTGAATAATTTCTATTTATTTATTAAATAAATATCACTACATTATTCACCAATAAATAAATAAAAAATACATTCACTAAATTATAAACAAATATTTATATACAATCAAACATAAAGGAATGATTATTAAACCACTTATGGAAAAAATATTTATTCAACCTATTAAATAACAAATAAAAATATATTATATAATTGATATTTTGGATTCACTTAGTCTATGACCCTCTAGGCCTCTTCCTTAGTGGCATTAGGTGAAGCTGCCTGAAGTTCAAGGTTAGCATCTAGAAACACACTAAGGCACTCATAGAGAAAGAATTCAATGTTGCAAAAACATTTACCTCATACGAATTCTTACTATTTAATATTATCCATTTATCTTGATATCTCTAATCAAATAAGTTTCATACTGATGCCATCAACCTATATACTCGATGCCTCTTTCTTTGAATTCTCAAAAAATAAACTTTCCTTTAGAATACCATGGCCATAGATTTATTAAGGCTATATCATTTCCATAAAAGGCCTAAGATATAAACTTCTGTTAATAAACATAAGGGAAAATCCTTTCTCTCATTATTCATTAATTGAATATTACTCATGATTCACCCCACATATCTTACTATGCCATGAACATCTATCATCGTGGTTTTCATCAATGCATATAAGTGTTTGACCAATAATAATCACTAATAATAATCTTATATTCTATAGACCAATACACACATTTGTAGATAGGAACATCCAATGACACATATAAATATGGATTTCATATTGGTGGGTCTTATTCTCATAATATCCTACTAGATATTACCAAGGGTATACACCATGAGAAGGTGCCTCAATGTCCTGTAAGTCTCCACCCCTGATTTATTGTATCATTTGTGTACCTCAAATAATATCATCCATCTATAGAACAAAAATTCAAGAACAGTTTCATAGCACTTCCAGGTTCTCATCATAGTGGGGAATTATTATGACCTTTTAGTGTGACAGCTGCTCTAAGGACATTATAACATACTATTTAACATAGAAGAACAATCATGATGTTTTAAGTAGCCTATTAATATTTAAAAACATGAATAAAATTTATCATAAAGTACAAAAAAGTTATTTTTATGGCACTAAATCCAACATTTGTAAGACTTCATAGAGAACCTATTTTAATTGGGTCTCATCTTGATCCAAGATTTACATCACAATTCTGGAAAAGTATTCAAAAATATTTTGATACTGAGATTCATTTGAGTACTTCTTATCACCCTGAAACTGATGGGAAGTCAGAAAGGATGATCCAAACTTTATAATACATGTTGATATCATGATCACTTTACTTTCAAGGCATGAAGGGTCATTATTTACCTTTTTTAGATTTTTCCTATAATAAGAGTTTCCATCCAAGTATTAAAATTGCACCATATGAAGCATTGTATGGGAAGAGATGTCGTACAACAACTTATTGGGATGAAGTTGGTGAAAGGAAGTTTGTGGGCATAGGATTTGTAGAGGAAAAAATTGAAAAGATAAATACTATTCAAACACATATCAAAGCATCTCAAAGTTGGAAAAAGAGCTAAGCTGATAATCAAAAGAAGGATTTTCTATTTCAAGTGGGAGATCATGTTTTCTTTAAAATATCTCCATGGAAGGGTGTTATAATATTTGTAAATAAATTAAAACTAAGCCCCATATACATTGGTCCTTTTGAAATCCTAGAGAGAGTTAGAGCTATGGCTTATCGTTTGGCAATGCCACCTAGACTTTCTAAAGTACACAATGTGTTACACATATATTTGTTAAGGAAGTACATTCCAGACCCAATGCATTTCCTCACTTCTAAAGAAATAGAATTGGAACTTGGTTTATCTTACTGTGAATAGCCTAACCATATTCTGGACACTAGAGAGTAGGTGTTAAGGAATCAAATGACTTGTCTAGTAAAGGAACTTTGGAAAAATCATAAAATTGAAGAGGCGATGTGGGAACCAAAGAAATTTATGATGAAGAACTACCCAAATTTTTTATGAGGTGACATTCAATAAATTTCACAGATGAAATTTTTTAGGAGGGTAGAATTTATTACCCCACGATCTTATGATATGTCTCTTTTAAAATTTATAATTTTTGAGAGTTTATGCTTCACACAACACTGAGTTTAAAATGGTAATATACTATTAAATATGACCATTGGAATAGTAATGTGACCATTAGGAATAGTAATATGACCAATAGATTTTTAACTTCACCCATAAAATTATAAATAAAATTTAGGTATATTATAAATGAAAATATGGTATATTTATGTCATGAAATAAGTAAATAAATATTTCAAAATTGATAAATTAAGTGTTTTTATTTTTGTAAGTCATAAATATTTAATTATGATTTTATAATTAATATAATGATTTAAAATAAAATATTTTTTCATAAAATAGTCTCATTAATTAAAATTTTGTTGTCTTATGGTTATAAGATAATTTTATGAGACCTTAATTAATTTTTCAAAGTGTTATAAAACCAATTATAATTTTAAAATTGGTATTTTTAGAATAAATGATGATTTTAATTAAAATTAAAATTTCTCATAGTTAAAAAATTATTTTCATAAAATGGACTTCATTTTTTAGTTCTACACATCAAAAAATGGTTAGGGTGAATTTTTGGGATTTTTCTAAAATAGTTGAATTTTTTGTTAATGGTAAAATATAGTAATTTACAGTATATATACATTATAATTCAATACAATATTTCTTCATTCATCGCTGATTTAACCACCATAATATAGAAAAATACTTATCAATTTACTATATTTATTCATGGAATCATCACTATTTCTTTTCCTGATCTAAAAATAATAAACTAATAAATAAAATAACCAAAAAACACTCCTCTCATCCACTATAAATACCACCCCTCTCCACCCCTTATCATCACACCTAAAAAGCCATGAAGATTGATTATATTCTATCCATTTCCTATTCCAACCCTATCCTACATTTTTTGGTATTTTTGGTCTAACCAAAATTCCATTTCAAATTTTCTTAAGTAAGTTCTAAAGGAGAGGAATTCAAGAGGTAAAATCCACATTCATTCTTTTAATTTACTTTCAATATATATTATTTCCATATCCTTCCTTATCTACTTTGTCCGAACATGAATTATAACTCTAATATATTATATATAATATAATTTTATTATGATAATGGTATATTCACCATCAATTATTTTATCTTCCCCTTTTTATTCTAAAAATGAAAATATCGTCTGTGAGGTGTCGATTTACCGCCTTCATGGATGATGAGTTTTCATTTTTCAATTACACCTTCAAGCCTGGTCATAAAACCATTTTTTTATTAAAGAATTTAATATATGTAATAAGGTTTATTTAATGTTCTATAACTAGTATAAATACATAATATTAATTCATAAAATAAAACTAGCGGGTGATGATCGAAAAAACGCCAAAATAATCCAAATGGTTATCATTAACAATTTATCTATTAAATTATACTCATATATAGAAAAAAATTATATATAAGACCATTTAATATTATTAATTTTAATTAATAACATATATTTTGAATTATGTATAACTATTCCCATTTCACTTGATCTTTTATACATGTATACAAGTGTACTAATCGTGAAAATCAAGGAAACAAAAACTTCTGAATGACAGAATTGAATCTTATAACTTATCAAAAATACCATAAATAAACTTAATAAAATTATACTAAATAAAATAAATGTTCATTAGGTTCTGAATTAAACTATTAATGAATCTAATTTCATTATCCCTGACATTATGTACAAGTATATAATGCTTTAGGACACAAGGTAAGTGATTCTCCTCGAACCTCTATTTTTCATTTGGGTTACGCTTTATATCTCTTTACAACAATGTAATACTTATTTATTTTTATATAATTATTCTAAAATATATATATATTTTACAAATTCATGTATTCCAATCATTTAATCTAACTTTTAGGGGTAAATACATGTTTTATAAGTTTCCCTTTTCAATTCCTCCTGATAAGCAAGCCCAATTAAAGGGTACTTCTCAATTTCTTACCCATTTTCACATACACTCCATAATCTGTTGTAAGGAAGAATTTTTTTTATAAAATAACTCTTTTTATCATGAAAAAATATTTTAGTTAATTTTTGGTTTTATTAAAATAATTAATCATTGTCCACTTTATAGAATCTTTTATATTTTCTATTAAACCTTACTAAAGTGGATCATTTCTAAAGACTCATTTTACAATTTTTCACTTCATTTGGACATCATTTATGCCTTAAATATAATTTATTTTCCCTTAAATTATCCTTTATAGGATAAACATGATTACAATATGATTCTATAAAAATTATTTTCCAAAAGAACTCTGATTTCCAAAGTAAAAAAAGGTATTTATCTAAATAATTTCTCAATGATTATATTAGAGTATTTAAATCTATTTAAAAAACCTATGTTAAATATTATGATTTATTAAATTTGATATCTTATGTTACCATCTAAAATATTTTATTGAATGATTTATGATTATTTATGGGGATGTACTATCTTGATATCATTCACAGTATTTCTCTAGATGGTTTATGATTATGTTTATTGTTTGAGGAAAGTTATTAACATTTCAAATGATAGTTTCAATATGAATGCATATGTTTATTATGTTTCACCCATTTCATATGAGAAATAAATTGTACTTAGTAAGTTATGGGTGGGGCCTTCTATATCCTCTTGATGCATTGGTAGGATTCATGATACAAACTAGCTTGGGTTTTGACTCATTTATGTATGGTGTCTTGGCTAAAGCCTTGACAGTATGTTTATGATGTCCAGAATTATGCATTCCCTCATTATGATATTAGTATTGATATCCCATATGATTATTTGACAAATATAATATCCATGGTTAAGTTTCATTCTCATTTTATTATTTATATGTCATTATTTATTTAGTTTTGTATTCCTTCCATATTAGTCTCAAGATTATGGAAAGTGTTTTTAGTTATTCACAATGCCTTATTGTATAAGTTTATTTATGGTAGATTTCAATGTATTGTTTACCCTTGTTGAGAATTTGAGATCACCCCTTTATTAAGTTTTATTTTTCCCAAGGATATGAATATGTATATTATGAATGACATGCAGGGATAATCTAAGAGTTTATGGTTGTTTCCAATGGAGTTACTATATTGTATTTCAATTAAGTTGTAATTTAAAATGTATGTTTGTATATGGTTTTCCAAAGATAATAAATTATTTTTTCCTTTGTGATGTGATTTCCTTGTTCATTATGCCAATGTAATAATGTAAAGCACCGGCTTAGGGATACTAGGGTTAGGGTGTTTACATTTTCTCTCATTCAACTCAACCTAGTGGCATCATTTTGTGTTGAAGGTGCTAAATCAAGGGATTCATACAATAAAAATATTCTTTTACCATAGGGGAAGTCCAAGGACTTTTCTAGTAAGATTCATTGTTGAGTTGATTCACCTCTTGGAATTATTTACCAGGAGAAGTGGGAACAACCACTCTCTGATATTTCATGCAGAAGACCATATCATCCCAATCCAGATTGGCAAGGATGTGGCCAAGTTTTCTATAGAATCTTATCAATATTTTTGAGACCGAGGGATATAATATACCTTCATATCTAATGGAAATGTATCCATCAACTCATAAGTGCACTCAAGAAATGGGGGACCTCTTGTTTCATCACAGTATAGTTATAATTTATTTGTTTGATTACTTTCTTAGAGTGACCCTTCACATGAAACTTAAGAACCAAAATCTCAAGGGCTAACTCGAGACTAGTAATGAGGGATTTGTTTTCAACCTCATTATTAGTTAACCCCTTATAAAAGAATAATAAATACGATATAAGGGTTATTGATGGAGTGGAAAGAACAAATCCAAGGATGAAATTATTGAGTCTTGGGTTATTTATTGTATTATTAATTGGTCTTTGGAAGGAACCATCAATGTAAATATTCTAATGTGTAATTGTTTCATCGATAGATAGAATGGCCTCATCAGGAAACTTTATGTCCATGGGAAACTCTTCAAGGGTTGAGTGCATGATAAGGAAATATGTTCGTGTTTACACCTTGAAATCCTCTAAGGGTTAAAACTTATGTCAAAATACTAAAATATTACTTCCCATTATGTCACTCGTCTAATCAACATGGGATTATTGAGGAATTACTTTAACAGTTCAATGTTGGAGATCAAATGGACTTTATGATGCTTCAAATAATGACACAGTTTTGAGACTACAAAGGAAAATGGAAATTTAGTGCTTCGTGACTAGAGAATATGAGACCTCATTGTTTATCATCATTAATTTGACATAGTAAAGTCTATTTTCTTTAGATTTACTATTTTTTTGAGCTAATATGGTATCAATATATCACTCTAGGGATATCATATGGAGGATCAAAGGTTTCCCTTAGATATATAGAATTATAACTGGGGGGGATCTGTGAGTACTTCATGTTTTCTTATAAAGTATCTTAATATTCATAATCTCACTAGTAGACAACATGTTTGTTCATGATCTTTGAAAATGACTTAAACTATCCTTCCATGTTGGAAAAAAATTCTAGATGTATTCCAAACACCCTTGAAAGCCTCTAAACTCTCATATATTTCACACATATAGAATTTTAATGATATTCCTGATCTTATCTTGGTTGATCTTGAATCCTATATACTATAAAATAATGTCAATTAATTTACTATAGCTGAACCAGAATCTTCACTTTTAGGAGTTCAACATTATGATGTGGGTGTAAATAATAATAAACACTTTCTCAAGATTAATGATATATTCCTAGTTCTGGTAGGATTTAACCACTAAAACATTTACATAGAACTCCACCAAATTTTCTATCAAATGATTGAAAATGTGATGCATAGATCGTTAATAGGTTACACTATTGTTCTTTAACCCTAAAAATATCACCTGATAATAGTAGGTTCCCTAGGGTGCCTTGAATATGGTAGAATCTTAATCTTATATTCCCATTCATATTTTATTATATAAAAATTATTCATCCATGATGGATAGGGTATGAAATCCAATGGTTGCATCAATCAGTAACTTTGTGACCAAAATAGGGAATTCTTCCTTTGGGTAGTGGTGGTTGATGTCCTAAAAGTCAATACATACTCTAATATTCTCATTATTATTCCCATCTAAGAAAATATTTGACAGAAACTTTGGTTACTAAACTCCACTAACAAAGTTTTCTATAATAATATTATTAACTTCAGCCTCATCCATGGAACTGTGGGAGGGGTGTATTCTTCCATGTTCCTACTCATTGCAGGACATGACAGAACTGATCAATGTCATCCTCAGATCTTTCTTGGTACTGAGGGTCACCTGTATCAGCTCATTGATAGTGTTGGAAACTTTCTTATTTAGTGGTCAGAGGGGATTCATCAAACTCTTCATCATTATAAGTGTGAGGACTGGAGGGGGAATTCATCTCCTAAAGAATATATAAATGTGAGGTGGTATCATTTTCCAATGTGGGGAAGGAATACTCATAGGTAAATATCTAATCCATTAAACCATTGGAGACTATATTTATGGATTTCATGTCTCCAATTCCTTGTGATCTTCTTCTACATAGATCGCTTAGGATTTTAAAACATCATGGCTTAATCAACTACCAATTGGTCAGCCTGGCTCTCTAGTGCATGTGGGTGTGACTCTAAATGATGAGAATTGGGTGAAATATCTTATGCACGCTAGGAGGGAGATCCTCTAAATTTGGATTCACCAATCCTCTATATGAATAATAGGTGATCTAGGAGCACTCCTCAATCTATGGAATAGTGAAGTGGTGTCCAAGGTCTGGGGTTTTTACTCTCATATGGTGGATTTGCATTAAAAAACTACTCTTCAGGTTATCTCAGGGATCCATCGAGGTGGATGATATTTCATTAGTTTTATTGATGCACTCAAACACTTCAAATTGGGGTTTCCTATAACTTATTGTTTAATACTTTTAATCAAGATAATAAGCCTCACATGAATCCATAGAGGCCACATCACCTTGAATCATCCTTACTCAACCGTTGAGGGAGTATTTAATACATTTGTGATTTGATGAAGGGATGGATTCATGAAGGTGTAATCAAGTCCTTCTATTTAAAATTAATAAAAAAATAGGATTTTTTATTTTATGATATCCCATAATCATATTTGGTGATAATTTTATACTAATTCACAAATCATATCTTGCGATAGTTTTTCATCATAGAATACAATGGAAAATGTAATATGTAGTATTGCAGGAATGCACTTTTCAAAAAATATCTTTGGTTTATTAAGGTTTATAAATAAATTTCATTGATTTATAAGTGGATAAACATGAATAATCATTTTAGGGGCTCAAATAGTTATGAGTTTTCACTAAAGTGTTCAATTAATGAAGTACTCTAATTGTTTATAATGCATCAGTTTTGATGCTCTTTTCCGTCACAGAGTCCAATGAATGGAAAAGTGAAATACCTTAAGTTCAATGGGGCTCACCCTTTGAAGAACATCAAAATTTGACAAAGGGATGAACCAGGAACTCATTTGGAGGGCGTCGTGCAAGTATCATGCTCGTCGTTCAAGTCACTTGTGTGTCGCATATAAGTCGCGCAAGTCACTTGCACGCCCTATTCCTTTTTTTTTCAAGGTGCCCAGTGGCCAATAAATAGCTCCTATGGCCCCCCATTTCAGGGATGAATTTTCAAAAACTCAAATTCAATCTCTAACTGCCCAAGTCTCTGTCTGAAGCCTTCCGAACACTTCTAAGGTAATTTTTTACCTATAAGGGAAGCTCTAAAGGAGAAGAATAAGGCCTAAGTATTATAACTCATTCATACTTGCGCGTCTAAGTGTCCATCCCTTAAGGGAAATGAATACACTTTCGAGCCGACTTGCCCTCTCAAGAGAACTTGTGCACCACCCTTTTTGAAGCCTCTAGGGATGATACTAAGGTATTGCATTCAAAGTCACCCAAGTATCACCCTATAGATTCGTCGTCTCCCAAGGTGACTCGTGTCGCGCAAGTTTACCTGCTCGACCAGGACTTTCGCGCCAAAACAATACTTGTGTGCCTCCTTTTTAGTCACTTCCTTTCCTCAAATACACTTCTATTCTTCAATAAATGGCCTTCAAAACCATCTTCAAAGCCATTTATGTCATGGTTCCTTTGTTAGCTTCCTTATCTGAGAGGAATTAATTGGTCCTCCTTCTTAGGAGTAAGCCCAAATCATAATTTCCTTTAATTTGGGATTCCTTCTGAGGAATAAACCCCAAACATAAGTCCCTTTTAATTTGAGTCTCCTTAACCTGGGGCTCCTTCTCAGGAGTAATCCGCAGTGATAATCTTTTTAACCTGGGATTCCTTTTTAGGAGTAAACCCCAGTCAGAATTTCCTTTAACCTTGGGCTTCCTTTTCAGGAGTAAGTCCTGGTTTAAAATTCCAAATCTCCATAAAGTAAAAATACCTTTATGGACCCTTCTCTTGGGCTTCTTTCTTAAGTCCTGGTCCTTATTTACTTGGGCCATCATACATGCGTAAGCCTCACATCATTTCTCATGACTGCATCTTTCATGGAACCATTGTCAAGTTTACTGATACCTCTTGTTTCTCACACCGAGCATGACTCACATGGTCTTAGAGTGTAAAATTAATCAATACATCTCTTTTTGGGTCATTAACTATGCATAAACCCCATATTTTCTTTACTCAAACTACGTGGACATTGATCTCTGCCTTAAAATTATAGTACATAGGAAGCCTTTATAAGGTTCAAGCCCATCTTTAATTAATTCGTTTCCGTCCCATATGACGTTAAACTATATTATTTTTATCAAACTACATGGGTTATGATTTCTTTTTAACAAGGATACATAGGTAGCCCATCTGCAGGTACGATCCCAACTCCGAAATAATTCTTGTCTTTCTGAAATATAATAAACTTCAAGTGCCCCACTGAGTGGCTTTAAAACTAGTATGGTCATCATAGTAACCAAGATATTTCTCTATAATATATTGATGGATACCATTGACAAATAATCTCCAATACATATGGATTATTCTCTATCAATGAAGAACCTCAAATACATATATAAGATTCTCTAAATCCTATACATATTAATCATTGATTTCCAAATCTAAAGGAAAACTCATTTTCATTCCTGGTTAATTAATAAGGATTCGTGAACATAACTTAAATCTATAAGAGAGTCCCAGAGTAGGCTATAATTCCCCCAAAAAAGGTGTGATAAGACTGACCTCCCATCCTCTTGACCAATGCAAATTATCAAGCCTCATTAGTCCACAACTAATGAGCACCTACCTTTGGATAGTAGGTCCAAATGGATATAGAATCATTGGGTGTTTTCGGTTCTATGAATAAAACCGTTAGAAATTGATTGGAAACTTTAAACCTTAAACAAACAAGGTCATCCCCATTTCCAGAAGAAACAATCGGCTACCATAATATAGAAACCAACACTCTAAATGTTTCAAATCTCTTCATTAAATAAAAAAATTATAAATTTTATATTATAATTCCTATATTGGGTAAAATCTATTCATGTAATCCAATATGAAATTCTATTCAACCCGAATTGCCAATTATCTTTGAAAGAAAACACTAGAACTTGTTTGGTGGTTCAAGATCCTCTCAATATCATTTTGGATTCAATTTTGATGTAATCCCTTAGAGGCAGGAGGATTTTGGAAACTCTAATGGTGATATACATCAAGTTACTATGTTGAAGGGTGAAAGATACAGTTGGCTGCTGTTAAGGTATGTCTATATTTTATACACTTTATATGCATGTTGATACTGTTGAAGATAGATCAGGTATATATGGATTTTTTCCACTAAAAAAGATATTTATATGGACTTATTAAAATCATATATAGAATAAAATCCCTATTATTCAATGTATTAACATGTTAATCCTCTAGTTATTTTAAGAACTTTACTATCGTAAGGTGTTTTGAAACTATATCATAAAATATGATATGTTAAAATTATTATTTTTTCTATAAAGCTATTGTGTATGCCAAAATTATATCCTAGGGCTGTTTATAATGAAATGTGGTTGATTTTAACTATATTGTAGGATAAAATAAATGATATTATAAAATATTTCCTCTCCTTAGATTTAGGAAAAACCAAACATTGTAAATTATTTACAATATCAGGGTAATCATTAAATATGTTTACACCCTTTCGATATCACCCACCATAAGAAATGATATCAACCATGTATTATGATAGGATTATATGTTAAAATATAATTGATACAAATTTTTGGAATTAGTTATCAATCATATATTGCGACTAATAATAATTTTAAAAAACAAAAAATACAATACAGGAAAAATCATAGAAAAGTTTAATAGTATTTTAGATTTGTCTATGGTTTATAAAATTTATATAAATGATAAGTGTTAGGTCATGTAAAATGTAATTTTTCATGCCTAAATTAAATATGAAAAGTTCATATTTGTATGTCATGTTTTGAAAAATAAATTAAAATATTGTTTATTTGTTTATTCCTTTTAAATATTCATGTTTATAAAATGTTTATGAATTATGAATATTATGTATTCTCAATTTATGTGATAAATTTATTCTAATAGATAGTTATTTCATATGTCACATTATAGGTATAGAAACATAAGATTTAGTTTTTATATACCTTGGAATTAGTTTTTTATTAAAGTTAATACCTTGAATTTAGTTGTTGGGCATAGTTCATACATATTAGGTTTTAAAATTATTATGATTTGGATTCTCCCTTAGGTAAAGTATCTCTCGTAAGATGTATATTAGGTTAGACTACCCACTAGCCTAGATTCATATTCCTTGTTCTAGAAATATAGGGGTTGACAATCGATGGCTCTAGTATTACTCATGTGGATATTTTCAATCTCATACAATTTTAAACCGTTACATGAAGAGTTCATATATACTATGCAAGACATGAATTTAGATATATATATATATATATATATATATATATATATATCAGTGTGTGTGTGTGTGTGAATATATTTGGATTTTATTTTTCATTGAGTAACAAAACATTGTGGGTTATATATAGAGTTACATGTTAATATGTTGTGAACATATTAATTTAATAGATGGAATAAGGATTTCAAAACAAAATCAGTAGAAGCATGTATACACAAATGAATAAAACATGACATGATAAACACTGTATATGATACAATAGTTATGAATTTAATATTCGTGTGATATGTATTAATTTGGTGTAACTTTTATAAGAAAAATACTTAAAATATTAAGTTCAATATTCCTTCCAAATCGGCACTTTTCTAGACCTCGATCATTCAGTATGGATGACCCTATCCATTTGGTTCCCATGGATTATCTTGTGTGAGGCAAGCAACTAATGAGGTAGACTTGGACATTAGGTGTATTGTTATTGGTATTTTATTTGGGTTAAAACTAGTTAGTAAACTCTAACCATTGGTATAACATAGGTTCATATTTGAGTGAATCCATGTGATGGATTTGGATAAAGAGTTATCCGCTTGTCTATCCAAGAATCATATATGATATGATTGGAAATAGTTTTCTACCAAATATAATCATGGATTATTTAAATAAACTTGATTTCAGTTGACAAAACACATTTTTATTGAATATTTTATTTATAATAAATGATATAATTTCCTCACCTTATGTTAAATATTTTTAGTTATAGAATACTTGGGATTAGATCATTCATTTAAAAAATTTATGAAAACTCCATTTTTAGCCCTTTAAAGTTTACTGTAGTGTTTAGGTCATAAATATTATTCTGTGTCTTATTTGAACTTAAATTTTTTTTAAAAAAAATCATCTCTCATTGGGATAAAACTATTATTTAGGACATATAAGTTGGATCATGAATTTGATTGGAGTAAATGGGCCATGAAATCAAAGTTGGATTGGACTCTCCAGATTGGACACCACTTCAGTATTTAGTCCATACCTTCTCCATCCTTTCTTTTATTTTGCCCAAATTTAGAAAGAATATATAATAAAAAAATTTAAAAAATCATTCTTCTATAATAATAGTTGGTTCACTCATTTTGGAGGTCAAACAGTCATTCCAAATCATTTTAAAATATTAGGCTAAATTTCTCATTCACACTTGGAATGTCTTAAAACCCTATCCTCTCTTGAATCTATAAATTTGTATTTTTATAATTTTTAGGGATTTGAAAGTGCTTTATAATATTTTGGATAGAGTTAAAGTGGTTCCTTTCCATTTCAATTCACCATTTTATGATGAAAGCTATCAAGCTAGGATCTCTTACAAAATCCTCTTATTTTCCACTTCTTTGTTGTAACATTGTTGTTCTTTTAATAAAATCTATATCTATATCTAATTTATTCTATTATTTTTAATTTAAATATTATTTTATTTACTTAATTTTTTTGTAACTCAAGAGTATAAATTTGGTTGGGTTATACCCTTTCTAAACCTTTTCACATGTAAAACATTTCTACAATGACTACACTACCCATGGAAGGGTAGTTTTTTAGTATTCGATCTACCACTTACCTTCTTCATTTATTTATTTTGAATTAATGAGATATTATAATTAAATTAATATGATCTATGAATAAAATTTTTAATTTAAATTAAACTAATAAATTAATTTAATAATTAAAACAAAACATGTGAAGTCAAGAATTGTGTAATTTGTGATAGCGCAATCTTAATCGGTAAAACAAAATAACATGGGATCAATTTGTAGAGTTAAAATATAATACCTAAACTCAATTAATACTCATTTTAAGAATTGATATGTACCCTAATTTAATAATTACCATATTATATCATTATAACATCAATCAAATCAAGGTACTACGATTTCATGTTCTGAAGCTAGCCTGGGTTTTAATTCACTTCATCATTGTGGTTACGTTAACCCCTCTAGGGTTCAAAGGATAAAAAATTAAGGGATCATAATTAATTGGAGTTTAAATTAAATTATAATTATTAATAATTAAGTGAATAGGTAGATTTATATCTATTAATCCTTCTAGAAAATATTTTTCTAAAAAAGATATCTTCGTATTGTGTTTTCTCGATTTTAATTCATCTCAAAAACAAAAAAAATATACAAGATTCTTCCAGCATACTTATTCATTATTTATAAACCTCAACCCCCCCCCCCATCATTTTAAATAGTGTGTTTATTTTATTTCCAAAATACCTTTAATATATTGTTTAAATTACTTACTCCTATGTGATACGACCTTGGCTAGCCACTCTACTACACCTAAATTACCAAAAAACCAAACATCATTTGAGAGAAGTCACAATGGAGCCTTTAAAATTGGAACCATTTCTAGGGATTCAGGTACTTATTTCAACCAATTAGAGGTATTTCTTTAATTTTTCAGTTCATTCTCTTCTTACCTCATTTCTTCCTTCTTTCCCTTTCCCAATTTTTCCTCTTTTTTGTAGACCATAAACTCAAACTTATCATATTTTTATTATGGTTAAATTTTATTCATTAAATTTTTTTATTTATGACATTAAATAATCCTGAGGATCTCTTAGATATTCACCTTGAGATTTAACATATCCTTAGGGATCGAATAAAAAATTCTCAGTCTATGAGAAGTTTCAACATTTAACCAGTCAGAGAATTTCTCCATTATAGGAACATTCAAATTGAAAATACTTCTGAATAAAACCTAAAACAAGAACCAATGGCTAAAAATAATAATAATGAACTTAATAGAACCACTTGAGAATTTATTTCACTAGATATTAACTATCAGCCAAATTTTATTGCATACCCAATTATTGAATCGTATTTTGAACTAAAATCTTGGTTAATTAAAATTATTCCAAAATTTCATGGATTATATGGTGTGGATCAAAAAAAGACCTTAAATAATTTAATGTGGTTTTCTCAACCTTGAAACTAATAAATGTCTATGAAAATAAAATCAAACTAAGAGCATTCAAATTCTCACTTAATGGAACCGAAAAAGATTGGATGTATTATTTACAACCTGAATATGTAACATGTTAGGATGATTTCAAAAAAAAATTATTGCAGATATTTTTTCCATAATAAAGGACCACTTACATTCAAAAAGTGATCTTAGGAATCAAGAAATCCCAAGGGGATTCAATGTATGAGTACTAGGAATGATTCAAGAAGTTGTGTGTAAGTTGTCTGTGTCACCAAATCAATGAGAAAATCATCATCCAATACATCTATAAAGGCCTCATGTCTATTTAAAAGAGCATGTTAGATGTCGAGGCAGGAGGATCATTGGTCAAAAAAACACCAGTAGTTTTACATGCATTGATTGACAAGATATCTCAAAAATCCCAGCAATTTGGCAATCATGGTACACCAAATGTTAAAGGATTACATCAGGTAAATCCTTATTCTATTGAAAATAATTTAATAGATACTAAGTTATAATAATTAACCCCTATATTGAGATAGATTTATTTGGCTTAAAATATTTCTCAACCCACTCCCATGAGGCCTTACAGAATTTTCACTTAAATAGACCACCCAACTGGTTGTTTCCCCTAATTAATAGTGATAGAGGATTACAAAGCCATATTACCTAGCAAACCATATCAATAGCAACAACCATATCCTCATAAGAAGTATGATTATTTTTCACCAACATAAAACCAAGGTTGAAAGGATCAATTGGACATGAGGTATGTCTCTAGACAATAATAAAGCCCCCCTTTTCAATAAAACTTCCAATAGCCTCTGCCTTACAAAAAACTTTTCAATAATCCCAAAATAGATTTGAATCCCAAGCATCAACAAGTCAAAAACAAGGTAATTATCAAACTAAGGTAGATTCTAATACTAATGAACTTTTGAAACAAATTTTTCTTAATCAATATAATGAACTAAACAATCAAGGTTTGGAGTTGAAGGAGATGAAGACACAAATGATCTAGATTTCCACCTCCCTCCATGAACAGGTAAGTAAGTACTCCAGAAATAATCCTTCCCAAAGTACTCAAAATCCCAAGTGGAATGTTAGTTCCATCACATTGAAAAGTGGGAAGAAAATTACTAATACATATTTACTAATCATTACATCGGGATTCACCATAACTCTGGAGAATCCCCATTTAAGACCAACTAATGAGAAGCCCAAGGAGAAAGACAAAGGTAATAAAAATATTGATGATGTTTCTTCTAAACCCCTTCCCTTCCCAAATATAGTTGTTCAAACCAAAATGATGGATGAAGAGGAGATGTAAAAAATATTTTTTGGACACATTCAAATGCATTGAGATAAACATTCCTCTTATTAATGCCATTAAGAAAATCCTAATTTATGCCAAAGTATTGAAATAAATTTTTACCAATTGAAGAGGGATCAAGGTAAATGAGAGGATCGATCTTGTAAGGAATGTGTCAACACTCATTACACCAACTCAAGCAATTCCAACAAAGTGAAATAAACTAGGAAAATTCACTATGCCATGAACCATAGGTGGGTTACACTTTTCCAATGCTCTATATGATTTGAGATCTTCTATAAATTTGATTCCTCACTCTTTATTCTCTTGTTTATGGTTTGGTGAGTTTAATTCTATGAGAGTAGTGGTTTAGTTGGAGAATAGATCTATAGAATCTCCAATGGGTGTCCTTGAGGATGTATTTGTTTGGGTAAGAGACATGACCTTTCTAGAAAATTTCTATGTTATTACCATGGAGGGTGATCATTTAAATTATTTTTCTCCCATTATCTTAGGTAGGACCTTACTTAAAACTAAAAAAATGATCATAAATGTCCATGAAGGTACACTTTACAAGGAGTTTAGAGATGAAATTGTGAAATTTAATGTTATGGACCCCATGAATTACCCCTCAGGGGAACTTCTACTTTTTTTATCTCCAATTTTGAATCACCAAGTAAAAACCACATGGAATTTTATTATCATATTATTAGAGATAATATGAGCATTGGTTCTAGTTTTATGTCTAAGATCACTTACACACCTATTTATAATGCACAAAACTCTCTTTGATTTGATTTTTATGTGGATTCATATTCTAATTTTGATCATGTTCACTCTGATTATGACATGTCTATTGAGTATGTTGATATATTTGATGCATTACTCTTTGATTTTTATGATGTCTATTATGATACTGATGTTCATTATGAACATATTTCAATTCCTTCAATATCTCTATCCATACAGCACCCCCCTTCATTGGAACTCGATTCATTGACACCAATTCTCAAATAATCATACTTTTTTAGTGGTGAGAGATAACTTGTTATCATTTCAAACAATATTCCTTTTAAACAAAAAAACTTCTGAATATTTTGAGGGAGAACATTAGGGAAATCGGGTGGACCTTGGATGAAATATCTGGAATTATCCCCTCTATTTTCATGCATAGTATTCTTTTGGAGGATAGGGATAAACTAGGTAGGTAACCAAAAAGGATACTTAATCCAACTCTTTTGAAAGTTGTTAAAAAACTAAGTTGAAAATTTTCTTGAGGTAGGTATCATTTATCCCATTTAAGATTCTCATTGGGTGAGTCCTATTCAGGTTGTGCCTAAGAAAAGTGATTCTACTGTTGTTAAAAATGAGAGATAGGATTTAGTTCTAATGAGGGTGAAAATAGTCGGCATATGTGTATTTATTGTAGGAAACTAAATCAATCTACTCACAAATACCATTTCCCCCTCTCATTTATTGATCATATTTCTTGAGAGACTAGCTAGGAAGACACACTATTGATTATTGGATAGATTTTATAGATATTTTATAGTTCTTATAGCTCTAGAGGATTAGGAGAATAAAATATTAACATTGTCCATTCAATACATTTACATACCGAAGGATGTCATTTCGATTTTAAAATGCCCCAGGTACCTTCTAGAGATTCATGGTGAGTATTTTTTCATATTTCATTGATACCTACATGGAGGTATTTATGGATGATTTTACAATGTATAGATATTCATTTTATGAATGTATCTTTAGTTTAGGAAATATTTTGAATTGTTTTATTGAGAATAATCTGGTTTTGAACTTTTAAAATTTTCATTTAATGGTATATCATGGAATTCTATTAAGGAATGTAGTGTCAAAACATGGAATAGAGGTTAATGGATCTAAGGTAGATATTATTTCATCCTTTCTATAGCCTTCATGTGTGCATGATGTTAGATCATTCCTAGGTAATGAAAATTTTTATTGATGCTTCATCAGAGATTTCAGTAAGATCACTTTACCCTTATCTCAATTTATTAAAAAAATATTGACTTATTTTTTGATGATTTGTGTAGGGTATAATTTGATGAGATAAATAATCATCTAACCACTCCACCGATCATACTGCCCCCATGGAGGGTTCTTCCTTTTGAGCTTATGTGTGATGAATCTGACTTTTTAGTTAGAACTATCTTATTACAGAGGGTGCAAGGGTGGTCCCATGTGATTACTTATCCATCAATTAATTTGGATTTATTCTAATCAAATTACACCACAAAGGATAAGGAGTTTCTTTCCATAATATTTTTTTTAGATAAATCCCATTAATATTTATTAGACTCTAAGGTAGTTATTTTTCTAACCATCTAGCTCTCATGTACCTCTTAAATAATCCAAATGTGAAGCCCTGGCTTATCTGATGTATTATCCTTCTTCAAGAATTTGATATTGAGATAAAGGATAAGAAGGGGTTAGAAAACTTTGTGGAAGAACATAGAAGTGGGATTACTCGCACACTAGAGGCTGAGACCTTGGACCAGGTACCAATTTAGGACACTTTCCTTGATGTGAATCTCTATGTCATCTCAGTTATGCATCATTGGTGTGCAGAATTATTGAACTACCATGTTTCCCCTAAAATTACTAAAAATTTAAAGAAACATCAAGTCTAAAAAATAAATAGTGAGTCTAGGTTTTATGTGTGGGATGATCCCTACCTCTATTTCATGTGTAGTTACCAAGTCATTATGAGATGTGTACTCATTCATGAGTATGAGTCTGTTTTACATTTTTTCAAACCCTTTATTGTGGTAGACACTTTGGACCCCAACGGATAGGTAGGAAAGTTTTAGGATTAATATTATATTGTCATGTATTATTCCATGATCCTAATGTGTTTTTTAATTCATTCTCATGTTTCCAACACACTAGAAACATTTATAGAAGACATAAGATACCCAAACAACCCATAATATTCTTCAAGATTTTTCATGTTTTGGGGATTGATTTCATGGGTCGTTTTCTAAGTTAATTTGGTTTATTTTAAATTTTGGTCATTCTTAATTATGTTAGAAAATGGGGGAATCCAAGGCCACTAGGACTAATTATTCTCATGTCATTAATGTATTTTTTTCAAGGATCAAATTTTTTATAGGTTTGGAGTACCAAAGGCCATCATCAGTTACCAAGGGATTCACTTTTGCAAACAAAATTTGGCTTCCCTACTTAGGAATTATGGGGTGATGCCTAAAACTTATACTCCATACCACTCCCAAGAAAATGGCTAGGATGAGGTTTCAAAATGGGAGTTAAATGTTTTTTGTAGAAAATAGTGTATCCGGATACAAATAATTGGAACAAGTTCTTGGATGATGCATTGTAGGATTATAGGAATGCATACAAGACTCCCATCAGTGTGTACCTATTCCTGATTTTTTTGGTAAAGAATGTCATCTACCTATGGAAGTAGAGCATGAGGCATATTGGGATATAAATAAATGAAACATGGATTTAGCTCAAGATGGAAATCAAATAAAACTACAAATTCAAGAGATTGTGGAGATTTGGTTGTCATCATATGATAAATCAAGTCTCTAAAAGGAAATATCAAAATATGATCATGATAAAATGATCTAAAAGGGGGAGTTTCATGTAGGGGAGAAAGGTCTACTCTATAGTTCACGACTAAAGCAGATTCCAAGTAAGTTGTGTTACATATGGTTAGGTCTTTATGTTGTATCTAATTTTTTTCCTTATGGATCAGTTGAGATCACATAAGAGGACATGAGAAGGATCTTTACAATCAATGGGAAATGTTTGAAGCAATAAAATTAAGGAATTCCTACCAATATAGTTGATTTCATCCCACTTAATGACTCGTTATCATTTGAAAATATCAACATGTTCCTAACCCTTTAACTTTTATATTATTTGTCCAATTTAGAATTCTACATTTAATGTGAACATATAATCTAATAGGTTCATGTTGAGTACAATGTAATATTTTAAGTGTGGGGGAGGGGACAACATTTTGGGTTATCTATTTAGTATTTTCACTTAGGTGTTATGTGTGTGTTTTTTGTTAGGTTTTCTATTAAAGTTTCAAAAAAACAATAAAAAATATATTATGTAACATGATCATTTACATGTGGAACATATAAAAAATGAATGTTTTCAAAATTCATTGGTAGTATGATAATCATGAGAAATATTTCACCATAAAGGGTTGGTTTTTATAAAAAAAAAAGAAGTCATCTATGATATAATTAGTTCTATCATTATAAAACATTTTATATTTTGACACCATTATTTATGATATTTTTCTGTGGAAAATTATGTCGTTGATTTCATCACATAACTTTTCACACAACCAAGACTTTTGAAATTTTTCCTACTTAATTGAAGGTATATCCAAGTTAGGTAAAAAAAATCATCTTATATAAATGGTTGATCCATATGTTAATTTCTCTTTTGATCAGTTTCATTACTATACTGAATTAAAATATGCATTTGTGTCTAATATCTAATAGTTGTAAACCCTTAAAAAACAAAAAAAAGACATATATATATATATATATATATAATTTTAATAAAGTGGGGAGTTATGGAATATACAACACGTGGGGATATCTAGGTCATGAGCTTAAGGTTTTACTTTTGGGAATTCTTAAGTGAGTGGTTCTTGAAATTTGATTGCACAGTAATGTAGAATATGTAACCATACATTCCCTCCCAGTTTGTTACTTTGAAATTTTTTGTTGTTATAGTTCATCAGAGGAGGTTCTAGGAGTTTTCTATGGAAGTTGTAGGTGCAACAGAACTATTGTAGGAAATACGCACTGTGTAAGTATATTACATGATGTGAAAGTTAATTTCACAACTTTTCCAAGTATGGTCACGACATGCATATTTTCAGGGTTAAATAATAAAAAGGAAATGCATTTTTTAGTAGAACTTGGAAACCCAATATTACACAACATGAAAGGGGGTTACACATTGTGTAATTCCCCAGTGTTGTATAGTTTTAGAGGTTTCAGTAACATAGGTTTTCTCAAAACCCTATGACTAGTAGATCTTCTCTCATTCCAAGTGTCTGGTGACCTTCTCTTTCAGCATTTTTGAATTCCTTTCGACAGGGATTGATCTTTTGGATCTCATCTTTGATATGTGGTGAGTTTTCCTCTCGTTCTCACCCATTTCCTTCTGTACTTATTTGGGGATTCAATGTGTAGATTTTTTTTCGTTTGGGGTGTGTGTTGGGTTTTATTTTTATGGTGTTTGGGTTCTGTGTATTTTTATATGTGGTTCCTTATGGTGAGGTTGTGGTTTTCAGGCATTCTTCTTCACCCAATAGTGAGCAGCGAGGTGGCAAAACTTCTTTGAGGTAGGATTTCCATAATTTCACTTTATTATGTATCATGTGAGAGGGGTTTGATTTTTTTTACCTATGGTTTATGGTATTTCTTGATTAATTAAAGATAAATAATTGGATTATTTAAATTTTAAGATTAAAGGGGTTTGTTTCGCATGATTTAAGAGCTTTATTGTTATTGTGTTATTGTGGATTGTATGGGCCCAATGCCCCACTGAAAATTGTGGCCATTGGGGACTTTGTTTGTGTTGGATATATGTATTGTGACTATTCTAACTATTGTGACTATTATGATTGTAGTGATATCACCCTAAATTGAAATTGATTAATTACTTATATTTGGAAAATAAAATGGTTGCCTTAGTATTTTGACTTGTGTGATAATTACCCAAATAAATAAAGTGTAATGCAATAAAATCCCCATTGTACATATGAAAAATGATCATGATGTGTTTTGATGTGTTTTTGTCTGTTCATGTGGGGCATCGATGTGTGGTTGGGTCTTGTGGGGAAGATGGTTTGTGGTACATGCTTTTGGGGTGGTGAGGTGATGGTTTGTGGTCCATGTTTTTGGGGTCGTGAGGCGGTGGTTGTTTGGCCATGCTTGGGGATCCATGAGGTGAGATTTTTGTGGGTGATTGGTTGCTTATGTATAAGATTTCTTTTTACTAGATGCTCTAGTAGTGATGGAATAAATTAATTTTTAATAATGTTTGAAATGGCGTGGGTTGGTTTGGTTAATGGTATGGAAATTTTTCAATGGAAAATTAAATGGTGGGTTCTATGGTTAAATGTGGTTGATGCTAAGTAAATAAAATAATGGGGTGATTAAATGAAATTGGTTGGAAATGTAAAATGGGTTTTGTGTCTTGTTGTAAGATGTTATTCATTTAGAGGTGGCAGCAAAGGTGATGATGTTGTGAGTTGGTTAGTTTGTTTGAAAACCCATAGGTTGGGATTGATTGTTTGATACTATATATATATATATAGTTGTATCTTCCTTGTTATTTCTATATGCACCCCACCCATGTTTAGAACTATGTTCCGAACACCCACATCATCATGCGGGGTATTTATTTCCCAACATCTCAGTGGGAGGATGGATGGTTGGCCACCCACTTTTCTCTACTACCTCTTCCATATGATGATGGACCAATCTTCTTTAGGTGAGTTGTGATATGGATTCCCGTGGGCCTTTGGGATGAGTTGTGATTTGGTTTCCCATGTGTCTTCAGGATGAGTTTTGATGTGCTTTCCCAGGTATCTTTGGAATGATATGTGATGAATTTTTATGTGATGTGTGGCCCAAGTATGTGCGGGCGAGATGTGTGGTGAGGACCTTGTTTTTACAGGTGATGTGTTGTGAGGCCCAAGTCTATATAGGCGGGATTTTTTTTGGTATATTTGGAAGAGGTGTGGGTGTCGAGGAATTTTTTATTGGGGTTTGAAAGTGTCTAATCAGTGGGAAAGCTATGTGGGGTACCCTATCATCAATGTGCTTTACTTTATATCATATTACCTAGATTGAATTATTTTTTGAGCATGACTTGGTTAGTTTGGGATAGTTAATATGATTTTTTAGGTTTTGTTTGTTTGTACTATTTTCTCACAGGTGTGTTAGTATACTTCTTTCACATGTGCATAAGAAACTTTGGTTTTCCTACTCAGTATACATGTATGATCACCCTATGTAAATAAAATTGTTTTCATGTTTCCAAGAGGATTTCACAGACCGTGGTGGACTTTACTCGCTCGGATCCTTGACAGTTTCTATATTGCTTCTTTATATTTACTTTTGGGTATTTACTTTGGATACTTTTATCTATATCAGTTCTATTTATACATGAATGTGGGATGGTTTGGGTTTCTCTTTTATATTATGTCTTGAAGTTGTTTTGGATGATTCATTCTATATACCGATCTTGTTTTCTTATAAAGGGTAATTCCTCCCATATTGTGATATTTGTACACCCATGGTGTTAGTCTCCAACTCGGGTCCTACTAGACGTGGGACTCAGGGGTCATTATCTCTCTCCCCTTATTACAATATCTTTGGAGGGAGGGGTCATGACAGAGTAGTATCAGAGGTGATGGTTGAGAGATAGGATGGAGTTTAGAGTTAGGAATAGTGAGTATTGCAAGGTTTGGTAGGAAAATAGTGTCATTTGACCTTGACATGTGAAATAGGATAGGGGGACTTTCTAAGAAATGGGATTTTAGGGGACCTTTGTGATCCATTGCATAGACTCTAAGCATATCGAATGGAAAAGTGAAATGGACCTACTTGTAGGGTAGAGACCTACTAGAGGTAAATTCATCATAATGACTTGTGTTCATGTTTGAATAGGGTTGTTTTTGGAAGGTTAAAATGTATGAAATAAATAAAATTAATTAAAATTAATCTTAAATGAAATTCCACACTACTCAGCATGGGAAATATTTTTTTCCTTTCAACTGTGGATAATGTTCATCATAAGCATGTGACTAAGGAATTTGATGTTCAATAGGGTGATCTGGTTGATCATCATAGGGTTGATCCGATTGATAATGGTGATCAGTGGTAGAGGATGTTGCAAGATTTATAGAAGAAGGATTTGGGGAAGTATGATGGCAGTGTTTTATATGTGTAAATAAAGAGTTGGATAGAGGATCTTAATATCGATTTCAGTTTGATTCGGGCCCTGGCTGAGTACCGAGTCCCTTTGGCAGTCAATTAGATGCGAAGAGTTGAGTGTTAGTGGTGGATATTGTATCTGGGAGAGCGGAAGGAGGTAGATGTTTTGTGGGTTGAATTCCAGAAGGAGTTCCGAGCAGAGTTCATTCCATCGACCATGAAGGCAGTTAGGAGAAAGGAGTTTCTTTCTCTTTAATAGGGGAGTATGCCAGTGCAGGAGTTGGGAATCGAGTTCAAGGATCTTCTTCATTTTGTGCTAGATCTTTTTAAAGATGAGAAAGAGAGGCATCTTGAGGAGGCACTCCATCCTTCTATTCAGTATTCAATGACTACTTTTATATTGAAAATGTTTCTAGAGGTTTAGAATAAAGTAGATGTGATCAATTTAATTCACTAATGAGGAGGTTTTCCATGGGAAGGAAACCGGTAGGGTTCCTTGAAGGAAAGAGTTTTCAGTGGTTGGTCTCAGGCACCATAACCTTCGAGGTTTCAACCAGCTGAGAGTTGACCTCAGCAGCTTCCCTTTCGAACTTATGGTTTTCACGCCATTATTATGGGGTTGATACCAATGTTTTTCTTTTGTGGAATTTGTGTAAATATTTAGGACCAGTTCCCGGTGGTTTCTTGAGCTCAATTTGGTATAGGTAGACAGGTTCAACATCATCCTCATCAGTAGTTACCAATAAGGCCATTTCAGCATCTGGGGCAGTAGGCATATGCTCTGCCAAGGGAAGATGGAGTAGGCAGAGTCCAACCTCAAGATGTTCCTTGTGTTCATAGACCGCAGCCTGAGAATTTCCATGGAGGTTTTCATTATCATAGAGGTAGATGGGATGGTCATGGTCCATTACACATAGTGGAGGAAACAGTTCCATAGGGACTAGAGATCATCAGAGGTATGATCAGTTTGTTTAGTACTCTTTTTTGTGCCTTGTTTGATTTGGGAGATTCACACTCATTTGTTTCACCTGCTCTAGCCCATGCTCTGGGACTAGATGTAGAGTGTCTTCCTATACCCTTGGTGTTTACTATGCCAGTTAGAGGCTAGAATAGATAGTTTGATGTGTTTTGGGGGTGCATATTGATGATGGTGTCACATCAGTCTTATGGGGGTATTTTCTTGCTACAAATGTATTCATAGAATTTCATCCTCAACATTGAATGTTTTTATTCTATAGGTTTTATTATCGGATGCTTCTATAGGAGAGTTGTGTTTTCAGATTTGGATGGTTAGCATGTGTTTTTCTTCAGTGAGTGGAGTTGTCAGGTGGGCAATCAGCGTGTGGATCCCCTTATTTTCTTATTGGCTAAGTTTTCAGTGGAATCGGTAGACACTGGGATGGTAGAGGTTTCCAGGGTCATTGGGGAGTTCCTGGATGTTTTTTCAAAGGAGGTTGTGACGCTACCCCCTCAACACGATTTTGAGTATGGGATAGACTTTCAACCTGATGCTTCTCTGATTTTAATGGATCCTTATCATATTTCACCATATGAGTTGTAGGAGTTGAGGATTCAGATAGATGATCTGATGTAGAAGGGTTTTATCCAACCTAGTGTGTCTCTATGGGGTGCCCTAGTGTTGTTTTCAAGGAAGGTGGATGGTAGTCTGAGGTTGTGTATAGACTACTGGAGGTTGAATCAGGTGATGGTCAAGAACTGTTACCCTCTTCCAAGGATATAAAATCTTTTTTAACAGCTGAAAGGGTCGATTTGGTTTTCCAAGATCAATATGTGGTTAGGATATCACTAGTTGTGGGTGGAGGGAGATATCCAGAAGACTACCTTCAGATGAAGGTATAGGAACATCGAGTTTTTAGTTATGACATTCAGTTTTAGTAATGAACTAGTCATGTTTAGGGGGTTATGAACTCCATGTTCCAGAGTTCCGGGATTATTTCATCATCGTATTCATCAATGATATCTTAATCTACTAGCATTCAGAGGAGGAGAATGTCGAGAATCTCATAATTGTCTTGTATGTTCTTTGACGCCACCATCTCTATGGAAATTTTTCCAAGTTTAAGTTCTGTAAATTATATGTGCATTTCCTTAGGCATTTGGTGTCTCATGAAGGAGTGGCAGTATACCCATCAAAGGTTGAAGCAGTTGTTTCTTGGGTAGCACCCAAGAACATGGAATGAGTTCACAGTTTCCTTCATCTCATAGGCTATTATCGGAGGTTTGTCCCTAATTTCTCTTGAGTTGTAACCCCATTGATGAATTTTACTAGTAAAGACCAATCTTTTATGTGGAGTGATCAGTTCCAATTAGCATTCGCATACCTGAAGGGGAAGTTGTTTAGTGCTTCATTGCTCCGGTTTCCTAAGGAAGGAGTGATGTTTGAGGTGTTTTGAGATGCTTCTCCTCTAGGATTAGGGAGTGTCTTGATTCATAATATGGAAGTGATCTCTTATATGTTTAGGAATCACCATCCCCATGAGTGTAACTATTCCACCCATGATCTAGATCTAGCATCAGTCATGTTTTCATTGAAGTTGTGGCAGCATTACCTCATTGGGGATCACTTTGTGGTCTTTATAGATCACAAGATCTTGAGGTATATCTTTTCCTATAAATATTTAAACTTTTAGTAGTGAAGGTGAATAGTGTTTCTTCTGGATTGTGATTTTTAGATCTCTTACACCTCGGGAAAAGGGAATATTGTGGCTGATTATTTGAGTAGGAATATATGGAAGGGTGTTGTTCGGGAGTCATGGGATGTTTGGAGAGAAATGGAGGAGTTGACATTTTTCACTTAGATGTAAGGTTGGATGGTGGTAGAGTATGTTTGTTTCATATGATGATGTAGTCTTATTTGATGCAGTAGGTGGAGGAGACTCAGAGGTAGAGGTGATGTGTGATCATGTTGGCCATGGTGATGCTCTGGAGGGATGGATGGAGGATAGTCTGAACCAGATATTGTTTCAAAGAAGGTTGTTTCTTCCAATAGCCATGTTCAAGGTAGTTATTCATGAGTTATGTAGCTCACCCATGGAGGTAAACCTAGTAATTTATAAGATTCATCATGGATTGAGGATTTAGTTTTGGTGGCATGGGATGAAGCGGTCAGTGGAGGAGTTTGTGGAAAGGTGTTTGGTTTTTCAGTAGGTAAAGGTAGAGCATCATGTTTCGGGTGGTTTTTTGTAACCCTTGGATGTTATTAAGTGGAAATGGGATAACATATAGATGTATTTCATCACAAAGTTACCCAGAACTCAGGGAGGTTGTGATGCAATTTGGGTGGTTGTGGATTGGTTGACGAAATTAGGCCACTTCTTAGCGATCAAGGAGTCGGGTGCAATGGATGCTTTGGCTTATAGGTATGTGGATATGGTAGTGTGGTTTCATGGAGTTATGAGGTCCATTATATTGGATCATTATTCATGTTTTACCTTATGAGTATAGAGGGGATTACAACAAGCTTTTGGAACTCAGTCATGCCTCAGCACTTCTTTCCACCCACAGACGGAATGGACTATCCAAACGCTGGAGGATATGTTGCGAGCATGTGTTTTGGACTTTGGTGGATCTTGGGTACAACACCTACCTTTTATATAGTTTTCTTATAATAATATATATCAATATTCCATTGGAATTTCCCCACTTTAGGCTTTGTATGAGAGACTATGTCATTCTCCATTGTGTTGGACAGAGGTTGGGAAGACAACTGTTCTTGGTCCCAATGTGGTACAATTCACAACAGAGAAAGTTCAGATTGTTTGTGAGAGGATTAAATCAGTACAGACCAACATAACTATGATTCTAATCACATAATTAGGATCTTGGAGTTTGCGGTTGGGGACCACATGTTCTTAAAGGTTTTCCCTTGATATAGGCATCGGAGGTTTGGAAAAGGGGGTAAGCTTTATCCTAGGTTTGTTTGGGCCTTTGAGGTGTTGGGGAGAATTAGTGATGTAGAGTATCGGTTGGTGTTTCTGTTATTATTGGAGAGGATCCATGATGTATTCCATGTCTCTCATCTTTTTTAGTATCTTCATGATGAATCTCGTGTCCTTGAATAGGGAGAGTTTGATATCAAGGGTGACATGAAGTTTGTAGAGTAGCCATTAGAGATCTAGGGTCACCAAGAAAATGTGTTGTGTGGATGAAACATTTCTTTGGTTCATGTGTTGTGAAGTAATCATGTACTAGAGGAGAGTACTAGGTAGTGAGAGACGTAGATTCATGCCTAGTGCCTGGATTTTTTTTAATTTATTCCTTTCACAATTTTTCTTTGTTATGTGATGTTTGACACCTTGTTGTTTTATGAGATGATTTGTTTTCCTTGGTTTGTGATGTGTGTGGTGTGATGTGTGATAAATTATAGACATATGAAAAGGGTAGGACCCGATTACTAATCGATATGAATTAATTGTGATGTGATTAAACCCATGTGGGAAAGTCAGTGCTGCCCAGAGTGGATAGTATCTTAACATGGAATACAGAATTCCTTTAATAGTTTATTTGAGGTGGTGTGATTTGTTGGTTGTATCAGTTGTTATTTTGGGTTTTATAGAGGTTTATATGGTTTTTCATTGGTTGTGTGGTAGTTTGGTTGTGTGAGAGGATTCGACTTTTGGTTTTGCGGTGTTTTTTATGGATGTTTGGGTTGGTGTGTTTAGATGGTGGTAGTGTTTCAGGTGTGGTGAGACTCCTGAGAGGTATCTTGTGGGGTGGTTGTTCGGATCCCTCTTTCTTCTGGGCTTGGTTTTGGATTCTTGAGGGTGAGAATTATTTGAGAGATATCTGATATAATGGTTTGTTCCTTCCTAGTCTATTAACTTTCTAGTTTTGATTGTTGGAGGTGTTTGGGGGAGGTTCTATTAGTTTTCAGCAGAAGTCAGAGGTGCAGAAGAACTGCTATAGGAAATTCATGTTGTGTAAGTGTATTACATGATGTGAAATTTTCTTTCATGTATTTTCTAGGGATGGTCATGATATTTAGATTCTTAGGGTAAAATAATAAACATACAATGCATTTTTCAGTGGAACCTGGAATCCTAGGATTACATGACGTGAAAGGGGGTTACACTTCATTTAATTCCCTAATGTTGTACAGTTTTAAAGGTTTCAACTACTTAGGTTTTCTACAAACCCTATGGCCAGAAGCTCTTATCTCATTCCAAGTGTCCGACAACCTTCTCCATCAATGTTTAGATATTCCTTTTTATGAGGATCGATCCTTGGGCTCCCATATCCGATTTGTGGTGAGTTCCCCTCTTTTTATCACATGTATCCTTTTATTCTTCTTCATGGATTCACTACGGTGATGTTTTTTTGGTTTGGGGTGTGTTTTGGGTTTCATATTCATGGTCTTTGGGTGCAGTGTAAGTTTATTTGTGTTTCCTCATGGTGTGGTTGTGGTTTGCGGGCATTCTTCTTTACCCTACGGTGCACAGTGAGTTGGAAAAACTTCTTTGAGGTAGGATTTTTCTCATTTCTCTTTATTATGTATCTTACAAGAAAGTTTTGATTTTTTTTGCCAAAGGATTATGGTTGTGTTGGATTAATCAAAGATAAATAATTGGTTGATTTTAAATTAAAGGGTAAAGGGGTTTGTTTTTCATGGTTTGACAGTTTTATTGTAATTATGATATTGTGGATTGTACGGTCCTGATGCCCTGTTGAAAATTGTGGCCATTGAGGGATTTTTGTATGTTGGATATATGTATTGTGACTGTTGGGACTATTTTTTTTTATCACTCTATATGGAATTTTGTTAATTACTTTTATTTGAATAATAAAATGGTTACCCCAAGATTTTGACTTGTGTAATAACACCCCAAAGAAATAAAGTTAAATGTGATAAAATACCCTTTCTAAATCTACAAAATGATCCTGATGTGTTGTGATGTGTGTGGTCATGCTTGTGCGACAGCGATGTGTGGTTGGGGCTTGTAGGGATGATGGTTTGTGGGCTATGCTTTTGGGGTGGTGAGGTGATGGTTTATGGGACATGATTTTGGGGCGGTGAGGTGGTTGTGGTTTGTTCGTGGTTGTGGGGTGGTGAGGTGAGATTGTTGGGGATGGTTGGTTTCTTGTGATATATGGTTGATTTCTTCTAGATGCCTGAGTAGTGGTGGAATAAATGAATGTTTAATAATGTTTTAAATGGAATGGGTTGGTTTAGTTAATCAGATAGAAATTTTTCAATGGAAAATTAAATGGTGGATTGGGTGGTTAAATTTGATTGATGCTATGTAATGAAAAGAATAGGGTGATTAAACCAAATTGGCTAGAAATGTGAAATTGGGCTTGTGGATTTTTGTGGGAAGTTATGAATTTAGAGGTGGTAGAAAAGGTGATGGTTTTGGGAGTTGTTTATTTTGTTTTAGAACCCATAGGTTGGGCTAGAGTGTTTGATACTATATATATATACTTGTATCTTCCTTATGATTTCTATACGCACCCCACCCATATTGAGCACTATGTGCTGAACACCCGCATCATTATGCAGGGGGGTGTACTTCCCAACACCCTGGTGAGAGGATGGATGGATGGCCACCCACTCTTCCATGCTCCCACTTCCAGGTGATGATGGCCCAAGATTCTTCAAGTGAGTTGTGATTTGGTGTCCCTGGTGTCTTCGGGATGAGTTGTGATGTGGTGTCCCAGGTGTCTTTGGGATGAGTTGTTATGTTCTTTCTAAGGTGCATTCAATATGATATGTGATGAGATGTGATGTGATGTGTGGCCCAGGTGTGTGCAGGAAAGATGTGTTGTGAGGCCCAGGTGTGTGTGGGCGGGATGTAATGTGGTATATTTGAAAGAGGTGGGAGCACCAGGATGTTTTCTATTGGGGTGTGATATTATATAATCATTCGGAAAGTGGTGTGAGGTACCCTATCATCTATGTTATTTACTTTATATTATATTAGCTGGATTGCATTATTTGGTGAGCATGCATTGGTGGGGTTGGGATGGTATTATGCCTATTTAGGTGTTGTTTGGTTCTGTTGTTTTCTCACAGGTGCATTAGTATGCATCATTCACATGCTCACGAGAGACTTTGGTTTTCCTACTGAGTTTACTTGTATGCTCACCCTACATATATAAAACTATTTTCTTGTTTCCATGAGGATTTTATGGACCACACTAGACCTTACAAGCATAGATCCTTGACAGTTGTTGTGTCACTTATTTAGTTTTACTTTTGGGTATTTACTTTGGATACTTTTATCTTTATCAGTTCTATTTATACATTCATATGGTATGGTTTGGGTTTCTCTTTTACATTATGTCTTGGAGTTCTTGTGGATGATTTATTCTATCTCATGATCTTGTTTTCTTATAAATGGTAATGCCTCCCATGTTGTGGGATTTGTACATATAACAACCCTACTCATTATTTAAAATTTAAACATGATTTATTACATAAAATTACACTTAATGCAACCTATAATATTGATAGGTGTAGTGTATTGGGGAAATTAGGTACATTAAATAACAACTTAAAACATGAAAAAGAACATCCTTATTGAAAACTTCTCTAACATGATCAAAACATTCCTTCATACTTAACACTGCATGGGATAACTTGACGACATACATAAGAAAGGGGTGAACTATAAAGCCCAGTAAGGGAATAAATAAGGAATAGCATGAATAATACAATACATGTTAGATAATAGGCATATGAATGGATCATAAAAGTAACATGACTAATAAGGAATGATATAGCATGATAATCATAACATAGGGAATGTGGGAACAAAACACTACATCATAAACATAGGTAAAGGATAAACTAGACAAGACATCATGGTGGAAAAAGTACCATAAAGGAATTAGGTAAACCCCCTATCGCAACATGACATTTCATGATACTAACCATTACCCAATGCATTGGATCACTATATAATTCTGGGCGCACCCATCACTTTCATTTCATTCTCTACTTAAGTGTGCCACATAGATCAATCAACATGGATTCATTCATCATAATAATTTATTCCATGATCAAATAGTGTGTAATAAATACATTTAAGTCCCCAATAAAATAATTATATGTTTATAAATGTGAATATCCATGATAGAAATTGTGCATGGTATTCACTACACAATTATTTTGGAATGGAAAATCACGGTGTAATTTTGGCAGCATAATGGTGTCACATAAAAATTCAAAAAATAGGTTTATGAGAGTGAAATTGGTATATTTTAATTTAGATATGAAGTTTATAGTAATATTGACATTTAAATTAATGTCCCAACATAATTAATTGTAAAAATAATGTGTAGCATAATAAAGAAACTTTAACAAAGAGGAGAAAGGAAAGAACCCTTACTTGAATGTGTGACTCCAATGGATTGGGAGGGGTTTCTTGAGAGCATGGGGTGCCTTAGGAGGACTCTAGGGAGTTAAGGGAAGAGTTTTTACATGATCCAAGTAGTTTTAATGAATGGAAATGGGATCATGGGTGGGTTAGTATAAGAAAAGAGGGGGATTCCTTTATTATTTTAGTTTTGGACACTACATAATAAAATATCCAAAACTACAAACCATCCCATGGTTTTTTCCCATATTTTTTTCCAAATGGTGGTGTTTTAAATTATTTTACAAGTCCAATGGACGAAATTATTAAAATATTTCTATTGGTGATGTGGAAGTGAGTCGCACTCCTAAAGAAGTGATTTTAAAATCTTTAAAAATATTATAAGTCTTGGAGGATTCATAATGGATGTTAAAAAATAAATAAAATAAACTTAAAATCACTTTATTTTAAGTTTTAAACATATATTTGGTCGTTTATCCCATTTATATTACTTATTACATCACTTTTCAGTCATTGTGATGGCATAAAACACAAAGTATATTTATACAGTATTTCATTTTTACCTAAAAATTTGACTATCTTATAAAATTATGAAAAATTCACCATTGGATAATTTCAACATCATAATTCCAAAAATAATATTCATTTTATATAAATAATTTCCTAAATATGTGAATTTTCAATTTTAAAATAAAAACCGACATTTATTGAAAGTGGCGGGTTTTTTATAATAACATTTTTTTTGAACCCTTATAAAAATTACATTTGAATTCATAATAATTATATGATCATTTGTATTTGATAAAAATTATTTAACAATAATATTTTATTAAAATATTATTTATATTAAAAAACCATTAATTCATTAATTCATTAATTGAATCTAAATATTAAACAAAAATACAATTTGTGCTTTAAAAATCATTTACAAAGTAACAATAATAAGATTGAAATATCTTCATCATTTTATAAAAAATAATTTACATATTCTTATTTATAAGGTATTGATCCATAACCCTTTAACACACCATCATACACCCTAAGAGTGAGGTGTGTGATGGAGGGGATTTCATGGGGCTATTCGGTGAACATGGTTTGGTGCGTGATCTCAATGAGCTTGAAATTCTCTTGTAAATGGATTCACTCATGCTTAAATTGTTGGATCTCATATTTATCATGATCAATGGAAAATACCATAAATTCTATCTCTATTGGAGGCTCTGATAAATGGGATTCATAGGGTATGATCCTACTAGTTGAGTGCGTCGCTTCCTTTGTTTGTGTCAAAAGGATTTGTTAAAAACCCTATATTTATAATAGTCATGTGATCATTATTCAATGGCTATATTATCAACAGTAATGATAATTAATGGTCATATAATTCCAATTGGATATAACAAAACAAAAGGAGTGTGTGTGTGTGTTTTTTATAACCATAATAAATTTAATTAAATCAAAAAAAGATAATTTTATTCGTAACAGTTTGGGTCGTTAAAATTTTCCCCCCTTTAGAAATTTTTCCCTATACATTTTCTTTCCCACACTATAAATAGATAAGGGTATCTCTAATTAATCACCTCATCTAGTTACCACATTTATTCTTCAAACATTTGGTTTCTCCACAACACTTTGATGAGGAGCACTGCCTTATTTTATATAAAGTTTTATCTAAGATCTAAGAACTTCACCGACTATTATTCATAGGAAAGGTCATTTTACAATGGTATCACCTATGTATTTAGTACATTTGAGGTTTATATTAAGTACTTTTTCAATATGGATACATAGAATATATTGTGTACTTGAGATAGGTTCGGTGGGAGTTTTAGTCGATAGGCCACTACTTCAATGCGATCAAGGATCTCAAAAGGGTCCATGTACCTTGGAACAAGATTTCCCTTATTCAAAAATATCATCACTTTCTTCCATGGTGATATGTGGAGGAATATCATGTCTCCAACATCAAAATATAGGTCTCATCAATTATTTTAAATATTTCTCTTTTATTAACTCTTAGCATCTTTGATGTGCTGCTGAATGGTCTTAACCTTCTCCACCATTTCTTTGACAATTTTAGAACCTAGAAGTTTTTTTTCCCCAAATCCACCCCAACATATCGATTTTCTACACCTCTTCCCATAAAGGGATTTAAAGGGATATATTTTGATTCTCTAGTGGAAACTATTGTTGTAAGAGTACTCAACCAGAGGAATATGTTGGTCTCATACTCCATCAAAGTCTATTGATCATGCTCTCAACATGTCCTCAAGTGTTTAGATATTACACTCAGATTGGCCATAAATTTGAGGGTGATAAGACATACTAAAGTTCATATTAGCGTTTAGAGCATGCTAGAGAGTTTTCCAAAATATATAAGTGAATCTTGGATCTTTATCGAACACAAATGATAGTGGTACTCAATGCATCCTTAACACTTATATGATGTATATACGTGTCAGTTGATCCAGTGAGAGATCCTCTTGAATCAAAATGAAGTGTTCAGTCTTTGTAAGCTGGTACACAAAAACCCAGATAGCATTGTTTCCCTTGGATGTCTTTGGAAGTCTGGTGACAAAGTCCATGGTGATGTTTTCCCATTTACATGTTGGTATGGGTAATGGTTGCATAATCCCATTAGACTTCTTATTTTTAGCCTTCACTTGCAGACATACTAGTAACTTTGACGTATAATAAGTTATATCCTTCTTCATTTTATCTAACCAGTAGCACTCTCAAATATCTCAATACATCTTTGTGTTTCCTGGGAGAATGGAGAAAGAAAAACTATGTGCATCATCCAATAGTTCATTATTTAACTTAGGATTTTATAGAACACATAGTCTTGACCCAAATCTTACAATTCTTTCTTCCTTAACATTGAACTTAAAGGATTTATCTTTTCTTATATTTTCCACTTTCTTCTGAATTTCTACATCATCTTTTTAAGAATCCTTTAACCTTTCCAGAAGAGATGGTTGAGCAATCATTTGTGAAAGGATTTATGATATTCCTTTCCTTTTGATTCCCATGTCCATACTCTTAAAATCCAAGAATATAGGATCTTTCTCATTTCTCATTGGTGATATAATTGTTGGATCCTTTCTACTTAGATCATTTACCACCTTATTTTCTTTATCAATATGGTAGTGGATTGAGAAATCATAATCTTTGATAAACTCTAACCATATTTTCTAGTGCATATTAATATCTTTATGTGTAAATATATATTTGAGGCTCTTGTGATCAGTATATATCTCACACTTCTCCCCATAGAGATAATGCCACCATATTTTCAATGCATAAATCACAGCTTCCAACTCTAAATCATGCATGGGATAATTCTTATCATGAATTTTCAACTTCCTTGAGGAATAGGCAATGAATTTTTCATATTTCATCAATATATATCCCAATACCTTCTTCAAATCATCACTATAAATTATGAAAAGTTCCCCACTTGTGGGTACTATTAGCATAGGGGTAGTGATAATCCTCCTTTTCAACTCCATAAATATTTCTCCACATTCATCATTCCAATAAAACTTGACTCCCTTCCAATTTATCTTGGTAAGAGGGTTTGAAAATAATGATAAAAATTCAAAAAAAATCGATAATACCTAGATAACCTAAGGAATCTATGGATATCTATCACAGATGTTGATCTCGGTAATCCTTAAATTGCTTTTGTCTTTGAAGGATCCACATATATCCCATTTCTTGTGATGATATTCCCTAATAATTAGAATTCCTTGAACCAAAAATCACACTTTTTGTACTTTGCAGAGTGCTTCTCCTTTCACAAGGTCTTTAGCACAGTGCTCAGATACTCCTCATGGTCCTCCTTAGTTTTGGATTATATTAGAATATCATCTATAAATACTACCACAAAGTTTTTGAGGTAATATATAAATACTCTATTTATCAAGTCCATGAAGATTTATGAAGCATTAGTGAGTCTGACTGGAATCACAATGAACTCATAGTGCTCGTACCTTGTACAAAAAGTGGTATTGGGGATATCTTCATTCTTCACCCTTACTTGATAATATTAAGACCAAAGATCAAACTTGGAGAAATATTTTGCATCACATAGTTGATCAAACAAGTCATCAATTAGAGGTATAGGATACTTTTTATTTATCTTGATCTTATTGAGCTCATGATAATCAATGCAAAGGCCCATTAACCCATCCTTCTTCTTAACTAATAGGACTGGTACACCCCATGGTGAAGCACTTGGGTGTATGAACCCTTTATCCAGATTCTCTTGTAGTTATTTCTTTAGCTCTTAAATTTCCACAATAGTCATTCTATAAGGAGTATTGGATATTGTTGACACCCGAGGTATAAGATCTATGGAAAATACAACCTCTTGACTAGAAGGAAGACCAATAAATTCCTCAGGATACACATCCGTGTATTCCCTCACAATATGAATTTATTCGAGGATGGTTCTTTAATTAGACTCAATCATTTGAGATAGGTATACTTTCTCGTAGGGAAATAATATCCATGTTTAAGATGATGGTGCTAAATAAGATTCATCATCCTCCTTGTACATGTATAGAATCGGAGTCTGATTCACCATACAGAGAGTGATTTCCTTCTCATAGAAATTTATGATGGATCTATATAGGGAAATCCAATACATGCCTATAATTGCATCAAATTCCACAAAAGGGAGTATGAAAAGGTTCTCCGGAAAGTTCGGCCCAAAAATATTGAGATTTTAAGAGTTATATACTTGGGAGGAAATAATTTCCCCATTTTCTATTTTCATCGACATATCTACTTCCATTATTTGTGGTGGTGTTTGAATAGTTCTACTAAACTTTCATGATATGAAGGAATGCAAAGAACCAGAATAAAAAAGTACATTCACTATTATTGAATGAATAACTAGCATACATATCAACACTTCATTGTTAGGATCTACCTAAATGGTTGTGATAGAAAAATATCTCCCTTTATTCCTTAGAGGATGTTGGTTTCCTCCGAAAACCCTTGGATTAGTGCACTAGTTCTCAAAGTGCCACAATTCCCTAGAGTTGAAGTAATGAAAATGCATTGAGGGTTTACTAGATCATTCTTTTCCTCTATCACATTGGTGGGTTTCCCATGTTGAAAATCATGGTCTAGGTTCCCTTCTCCTCCTCACCTAAATCATTTCCTTATTCCCCTTAAGAAATTTATAAGGTGCTTCTTTCCGCACCTTTGGAAAGTGGGACGCTGAAATTCCATAGCACCATTGGATTCATCCATCAGACTACTATAATTAAACTATACTTTCCACTTATTATCCTTATAATGCCCTTGGTATTATCTGATCTCCATTTATACTTTGATGGAACATTGTAAAAATTTCCTCATAGCTATCAAAGTCATGTATCACTAGTGCTTTTCATAGACTAGGATTTATCCCACTAAATAAAAGGTCAACTTTACATTCGTGAGTAATGAAAAATTCAGAGGTGTATCACGCAAGTCTTTTGAAGTGTTTCCTCATACACCCTGATAGATTCATTATATTTTTTCTAAATTTCAAGGAAATCCCTTTCCAATTTAATATAGAGAGTGCTAGGAAAATATTTAACAGAAAACATTTTCTAGAATTCCTTTCACTCCATTGTTTTTGATAAATTCCTCAGGATTCATATTCTTGATCAATTTACTCTATTGATTATATTCTTCTTCCATATGATAAATAGTTATAATAACATTCTATTATTAAAAACATTTATGTAAGGATAAGATCTTATCAATGGAGTTGATCCATTGTTCTGTGATTAAGGGATCAGATGATCATTTAAAAGTAATAGGTCTTTGTCACGTGAAAGTCTTGATTATGGATTATTCTCTCTTTGGGGGGTTTGAGCACTCCTATTGATCCTGGTTTCTATTCATAACTTTAGTTAGATAAGAGAGTATCATGTCAAATTTTGTGATTCTCACTTTCATCGGGTTGGGCATCTCATTAGGGCAGTCATCACATTGCCCTTCGCAGCGGTTTTTAACCCGATTCCTCTGATTAGAATACATTGGATGGAATAAAGGAAAATTAGGGATGATTATTTTAAAATATTAAACACATAAAGGGTAATTTAATGACTTTAAAGGGATCAGTTATAAACTAAATTTATCTCCTTAACTTATGAGTTTATAGGCTTCAATCTATGTTATTCATTATCTATTTTATAACCCATATTCATATGGGAATTTTTTCCCCATAATTATGGATTGTAATGAGATTATGAATTTACCAAGTCATATCCCCCTAGGAGTTTCAAACCAGGTGTATAGTAAGGTTCATTTTCGTGTACCAGCTTACCTCGAGTCAGGCCCAAAACATCTTGTCGGGGTTATTACCCCTAGGTACATCTATTCTAGAACCATGTCCACTTGTAGTATTTAGACAGGGATTTATTTTCTTGATAAACCACTTACTCTATACTAAACAAAATTTAGGTATGTTTTCTTATACTTAGTATTATCCCTAAGGCTTTCACTAAAGTTTTCAAATCCTATTCCAAAAAATAACTAAACTTATCCTCTGATACCAACTATAACAACCCTGCTCTTTATTTCACATTTAAACATGATTTATTTAATAAAATTACACTTAATATAACCCATAAGATCAACAAGTCTAGTGTATTTGTGAAATTAGGTACATTACGTAACAACTTAAAACATGAAAAACAACATCTTTATTGAAAACTTCTTTTACATGATCAAACTATTCATTCATACTTAACACTGTATGGGATAACCTGAGGTCATACATAAGAAAGGGGTGATCTATAAAGACCAATAAGGGAATAAACAATTAATAACATGAAGAAGACAATGTATGTTAAATAATAGGCATATCAATGGAGCATAAAAGTAACATGAATAATAAGGCATGATATATAATGATAGTCATAACATGGGGAATGTGGAAACAACTTAAAACACTACATCATAAATATAGGTCAAGTCTAAACCCTCTAATACATCATAGTGGAAAAATTACCATAAAGGAATTAGGTAAACCACCTATCCCAACATAACTTATCATGATACTAACCATTACCCAATGCATTGGAGTGATATATAATTCCAGGTGCACCCATCACTTTTATTTCATTCTCATGCTTAAGTGTGCCACACAGATCAATAAACATGGATTCATTAATCATCATAATTTATTAAATGATCAAGGAGTGTGGAATACATATATGTAATTTCAAAATCAAATAACTATATGTGTATAAATATGAATACCCATCATATAAAATGGGAATGGTATTCACTACACAATTGTTTTGGAAGGGAAACTTGTAGTTCAATTTCGGCACCATAACAGCATCACATAAAAATTAATAAAATGAGTTAATGAGAGAGAAATGGGTATATAATAATTTATATAAGAAATATAAAGTAATATGGATTTGTAAATACATTTTCCAACATAATTAATTGGAAAAAAAATGTGTAACATAATAAAGAAACTTGAAGAAAGAGGAGAAAGGAAAGAACTCTTACTTGAATATGTAACTCCAAAGGCTTAAGAGAGGAATATTAAGAGTTTGGGGGAACCTTGGGAGGACTATAGGGAGTGTAGGGTAGAGTTTTTACATTCTCCAAAGATTTTTAGTGAAGATAAATGGGATATTGGGTTGTTTTATATAGGAAAAGAGGGGGATTTTTTTATTATTTTGGTTTTGGACACTACATAATAAAATATCCAACAAAACAAACCATACCATGGTTTTATCCCATGGATTCTACCAATGAGATTTTTTGATTTATTTAATAAGAAAAAGTTCTGAAATTATTAAAATATTTCCATTGGTGATGTGGAGGTGGGTCACACTCCTACAGAAATTATTTTAAAATCATAAAATATATTTTAAGTCTTGGAGGATTCATAATGGATTTTAAAAATAAATAAAATTAAATTAATATCAAATTATTTTAAATTTGAAACATATATTTGGTCATGGATCCCATTTATATTACTTATTACATCACTTTTGTGTCATTATGATGTCATAAAACACAAATTATATTTATACGGTATTGAATTTTTTTCTAAAAAATTGATCAGCTCAGAAAATTATGAAAAAATTACCATTGGATAATTTTTAAATTATGATTAAAAAAATAAAATTTATTTTATCTAAATAATTTCCTAAATATGTGAATTTTCAATTTTAAAATAAAAACTTACATTTACTAAAAGTGACGTGTTTTTTAAAATAACATTTTTTAAACCCTTATAAAATATTACATTTGACTTCATAAAAATTATATGATCATTTATATTTGATAAAAATTATTTAATAATAGTATTTTATTAAACAAATATTTATTTAAAAAATTAATTATTCCATAAATTCATTAATTGAACTTGAATATTAACCAAAAATACAATTTATGCTTTAAAAAACATTTACAAAGTAACAATAATAGGATTAAATATATTCATTGTTTTATAAAAAATAATAAAATATTACTATTGATATGGTCTTGATACATATCTCATTAATAAACCAAAATATGCACTAAGAGTGTGGTGCATAATGGTGGGGGTTTCATGGGGTCATTCGTTGAACATGGTTTAGGTCATTATCTTGATAAGCTTGAACTTCTCCCATAAACGGTTACTCTCATGCTTAAGTTTTTGGATCTCGACTTGGGATTGGTAATAGGAAAATCCCAAAAATGATATCTCCCCCATAATCTCTGATAAATGGGATTTATAGGGTATGATTCTTGTCACATACATAACTTATTTTAAAGGTATGTTTCATTTAATTTCCATTATTTATTTGTTTTGGGGGTTTCCCATGAATTTTGGTGGAAGTGGTATGTTTTCAAAATTTGGTCCAAACCGTGAGTCAATTTCCAGATTTAAAAATAATTTTTTTTTCCTTTTATAACTCCTTCTTTTTTCAATATTTTTCATCCATTTCAATTTATAAATAGCCTCCCCTAACCTATTAACACCACCATTTCAATTTGGACCCTTTAGTAATCCATAATAATGGTGGATTTGGGTTTTTATTTAAGGATTTGGGCCATCCTGGAAGCCCGTTTCTAGTTTAAAAAAATGATTATTTAATAACTTATTCAATTTGTATTATTTTTCTGTGATTCCAAGTGTCACTCAAGCCCACTGAACCCATATACACGCCCATTATCTTTTCCCCCTCTTTGTATCTCATATACATCATGTATCAGGGAAGAACTTCATAGGGTTTCTCAAATCATCCTGATTTGAAGAGGTAACTTCTTTCCTTCATAACTCTTTTAATTCTTACTCTTTTTCTCCCATTTCCATGAAGTTTCTTCTCATTTTCTTGAAGTAAAAAATTTATAGAGGGTAGGTTTTCGAAATAGGGTTTAACCTTGGGTTTTATTGGTCAATTATTATGGTTTTAGGTTTGATCTAGGTCCCTCTTGGTGCGGCAGTGGTGCGATTTGATATTGGCACAAAGATTCAAGGGTTATCCTTAATTTGGTAGCTGATTCCATGTGTATGAAATTTTTGTGAATTTTATTACTATTTTTATGATATTTTCATGTTAATTTAATTTTATTGTTGCTTCAAAAATTAGTTTCTATGGTGTTTTTAAAGCAAATGAATTTTTAATGCCAATTTTAGGTGAAATTGGGGTTTTTTTATGGAAGTCTCTTGTTAGTTCATTTGGAACTTCCCTATCACTACTTATTTGATTTTATTGGGATGTATTGGGGATTAAAATACTATTTTTAATGTTTATACCCTTTTTTTGTTGTTGCAAAATTTGTTTTTAATGGGTTTTGTGGAACTTGTGAACTCTAAGTGCCATGTTTGTTTAAAAATGGAAGTTTTACAAAGATAACATTTCTTAGTTCACATGGGGCTGCCCTATAATTGATTTTTGGGTTTCATTGAAATTAATTGGTATTCCTTTATATTTTTTTAACTTTAAGGAGTGCACAGAGTGTGAAAATTGGGGTTTTCTTGGAGTTTTGGGTGCAAAACACTGCGGGTTTTTGAGAAATTGTTTTATAGAAAATCGAAGTGTTTTGTTGTGTGTTTTAAATGGTATAAAGTTTGTATAGAAACTATATTGTTTTTTAAGTGACCATTATTTGTGTTTTTATATTAAAATGTATTTATATGGCTTGCTTAATTTGTTTTAGCACAAAGGGGGAAGCCTGGGTACCTAGGTGGGGCGGATATGTACTAGTACGACCAGTGAACCGGATGGGTTTTGTCCCTGTTTCACTTAGAATTTGCATAAATAAAACTCTAAATAAACTATATGGATGAATATTTGGGACCACTAGGTTATTTTTATGTTCCATACTAGTGGATCATGCATGAGAACAGATTTTTACTATGGTTACTTTACACCGAGGTATGAGGTACATGGGGCCCGATACTATCTTGTGCATCGGGGTGTTCCCGGTTTTGTTGCTCATTGGATTTGTGGTATTTTAACTTGTATTACAGTGTGTTTGGAATTATATTACATTATATAACATGACTATTTGAATTTTTTAACATTCTAAAAATTTTATCTTGAAAACTGTTTTAAATTGAAAGTTGCATTTCTTGGAATTTGTCACCGCTTTTCTTTACATATTAAAACTACTTGATTTTTCACCTTGTATTGCATTCACTTTGGAATAATTGTATGGTATCCTATTGGTATTAGACTCACACCCTACTTACACCCCTTTGGTGTAATTAGAATTTATTATGATTGACTCGGGTAAAGAAAAGGCTTTGGGTGATGGCAGTTCGGGGTGTTAGTTCTCATCCTTAGTGCGGAATTGTGGAGACGGCTTGTGGGTGATGAAACTTTTTTGTGTGGAGTCCTTGGGGATGTTTTGATGATGTTTATTTGTGTATTTGGACCTATTTTATTTTTTTTGAACATATTTATTCAGTTCTAGATTTTTATATAAACCTTGTTTGGTATGAATTTTTTAGATTCAGTTTATCCAATGTTTTGGATGTTTTATGTATACATATTCAGGTAAATCATTCTCAAACCAAGATAAATGATACCCAGGAACTTTTACCAGCCCGTGGGTATAGGGAACACCCTTTAGGCCTTTCCTCAGGATAGGTTTGGTGCCTATATTGGTGGAGACCAGATTCGGTTCATGATAAAATGGTATTAGAGGTGGTTAATGTTTTTGGGTTATATTACTATTTTGGGATGAGTTGGGATAGATAGGAGCTAGGATTGTCGGGGCTTGAGGTTTTGATCATGAGTATGGTGCCTAGCCCACACCTCTTTTGGAAGACCTTGAGTCACCAATGGATGTTGGAATTGTCTGATTGACTTCACTTCTAGGTGAGATGTGTGGGCTACAGACCACACGTGGACATCGGGTGGGGGGTGGAGTAGTTGTTTATTTTATTATTATAATGTGTTTATATTATTTATATTTGATTTATTTGATTAAAATTTTCATAATTTTGGTATTGATTATTGTTTTGTGACTATTGAATTTTGTAGAAACATGTCTCACTAGAAAGCTCCCATGCTCCAATGTGAGGAAGCCGGAGAGAGTTCTCCCACACCGATTGATCAGTGGCTAGTCGAGGTTGTGGTTCGGGCTGTCCAAGATCTAGGATAAGGACCGAATCTGGCTTTTATTACTGTTTAGGTAGATGATATGGGTCCTATAAAAGATAAATCACAAGATTTTTTGAAAAACAAGCCTCCTACCTTCTGAGGCATCTCAGAACCCCAAGAAGCAGAGGAATGGCTCGATAAGGTCGAGTGCATGTTTGAGTTCCTGGAAACACCCAAGGAGCTCAGGGTGAAGTGTGCATCCTTTCTATTGGATGGTCATAACCATAAGTGGTGGGAGTTAGTGCTTTATACTGGGAAGAATGAGCAGATGCGTTGGGGAGATTTTAAGGTTGTCTTCAATGAACAGTAATGCCCAGAGGTCATGGAATATGCCAGGTCTTGAGAGTTTATGGACCTTGTTCAGGGGAACCTTTATGTGATGGAGTATGCTAATTATTTCACTGATTTGGTTCTTTATGCCGTTGAAATTGTCTCAAATGAACAATTGAAGGCCCAGAGGTTTGAGAAAGGCTTGCGACCAGAGATACACTCCCAGGTCTTCTTATTCAAAATAAGGACCTATGATGAGGTCGTTGATTGATCTTGTATAGTAGAGATTGATCATAAAGGCAGGGTTGGTTTTTTTGTAACTATGTCAGTAGTGGTAAGTGGAAGATCTTTAGAGAAGAAGAGGAAGTTGGAGGATCAGGTGAAGAAGGGAGGTGGAAATTTAGGCCACTCCTCCTGGCAGTTTTAATCCAGGGCTTCTGATGTGAGATCGGTCATGTGCCACCAGTGTGGAAAACCGGGGCACATCTAACCAGCATTCCCACTTCCTCTGAAGCCTTATTACTAGTCTGGAGGTATGGGTCATCTGTAATTCTTTTTCGGGGGGGAACGTCTACTTCTGAGTGGGGAAGGTTCAATGGCTTCAAGAGTAGTGCTAGCATAGTCAGATCCATCGAGGAAGGGAGGATATTATTTTGGTGTCCATGGTGGTAGGGCTGGGACATCTTCTAGGAAGAGTTAGTTTAGGGCACATCCACAGTCTAGTGGTCATCCCCAGGCAAAGACTGGACATCTCCATGCAATGAAATAGGCACCAGCAGGATTAGAGGTGGGACTGTCGACAGTTCGAGGTACTGTTTTGATCGCATCATCTATAGATACTACTCTTTTTGATACTGGTGCATCTGTTTCATTCATTTCTTCCCATTTCATGTAAATGTTGAATTTTCCAACTGAGTTATTGTCTTTTACGATGGAGTTGGTGATGTTGCAGGGAAAGAAGAAGGAGCAGGGTCTCAGGTGCCCCTTTTGTGATTTTTTTTGTCAAGGGTTGAGATGGGGTGGGACCCCTTAGTCCAATATATGGAACTACTTGACATAATACTCGGCATTGATTGGATAGTACACTTCCAGGCACACATCGATTTCTACAGGCAGCGTGTGAGTTTCACGGCACCTGATGGGATTCGTTAGGTTTTTTGTGGATAATGGGATCCTCGGTCGAGTCATACAGTACCTCCACTCTAAGAGTTGGAAAGTCTTATCTTATAGTTTTCATCACTCTCTCTAGAGTATGAAGTTATTTACCTAAGGTTTTACTACCACATGTAGTGAATGAGTTTCTGGAGGTATTCCCGGATGATTTTTCAGGTTTTCCCCTGAAGCAGGATGTGGAGTTTTCGATTGATCTGGAACCGGGAACACAGCCAATATCTCTTTCCTCTCATCACATGGACCCCACCAAGCTGAGTAAATTAAAGATATAGCTGGAAAACTTATAATCCAAAGGATTCATTCTCTCGATAATCTCTCCTTGGGTCACTCCTGTGTTGTTCGCGAAAAAGGCTGATGGATCCCTCCAGTTGTGCATTAACTACCAGAAGCTGAATAAGGTAACAATTAAGAACAAATACCCTTTTACTAAAATAGATGATTTTTTTGATTGGTTTAAGGGGTAAAAATGGTTCTCAAAGATATAATTTCATTTGGGATATCAACAACTCAGGTTGAATGAGTCAGATATCCCAAAAACAACCATCTGAAGCAGGTACGACCACTTCGAGTACTTAGTCATGCCCTTCAGATTGACCAATGCTCCAGTGGTCTTTATGGAACTCAAGAACGGGGTGTTCTACCAGTATCTCTATTCCTTCGTTGTGGTGTTTGTGTATGACATTATATTATACTCTGGATCTGAGGAGGAACCTGAACATCACTTGAGGATTGTTTTGGGAACTTTGCGGGATCACCACCTCTATGTAAAATTGTCAAAGTGTACTTTCTAGATCAGGAAGGTGAAATTTTTGGGGCATGTGATCTCGGAGCAGGGGGTTTCAGTGGACCCCGAGAAGATCAGTGCGGTCATGTAATGGGAGAAACCAAATAATGTGTTTGAGATCAGGATTTTCATTGGACTGTTTGGTTATTACAGGTGATTAGTTTGGGATTTCTCTCGGCTTGCTTCACGGATGACCACACTCACACGGAAAGGGGTTAAGTTTGTATAGGGTCCAAAATGTCAGGAATCCTTCAAGGAGATGAAACGGAAATTAACTACCACCCCTGTGTAGATTTTTCCTGAGGCTGAGAAGGGGTATGTGGTATATTGTGATGCTTCAGGTATGGGTCTTGGGTTCATTCTAATGCAAGATGATCATGTGGTGGCGAATGGCTCTCCCCAACTCTGACCACATGAAAAGAATTTACCAACCCATGACTTGGAGTTGGAAGTGGTGATACATTCTTTGAAGACCTGGTGTCACTAACTCTTTAGCGAGAAGTTTTTGGTCAACTCTGATCACAAAATCTAGGCATGTATCTTCTCACAGAAGGACCACAACATGAGGTAGTGTCACTGGATCGAGTACTTTTAGGGGTTCGACTTTGACATTGTCTATACCCCAGGAAAAGGAAATGTGGTGGCTAACTCCTTGAGAAGAAGAGTTCCAGTGTAGGATTTGAGTAAGTCTAGTGATGAGTGGGATTTTATGGGACTCTTTTCTCAGATGCATGTGGAGACAAATGAGAAAAATGGGGGAGCCTTCTTGGAGAGCGTTCAGTTGGCTCCTTCTCTGTTGGAGTTGATTCAGCAAGAACAGCCCAGTGATGAGTTTTTTCAGCAATCAAAGTAGTTTCTTCATAGTGGGGAGATGTCTTCTGATTGGTCTTCATCCCCTGAGGGCATCCTATGCTTCAAGGGTCATTTAGTAGTTTTGTTGTCTCTACAGAAGGTGGTGATGGAGGACAGCCACCGGTCTCAGTGGGTTGTCCATCTGGGTGCCACCAAGATTGTTTATGATTTATGTCGGTAGTTTTGGTGGCCAGGTATGCGATAGTACATAGAAGACTTTGGGTCGAGATGATACACATGCTAGAAGGTGAAAGAAAATCATCAAAGGCCCTCCGATTTTCTCTAACAATTATGCATTCCTACCTGGAAGTAGGACGAGTTCTCTATGTACTTCACTATTGGATTGCCTCGTATGCCTCGGGATAAGAATTACATTTGGGTGGTAATTAATTGTATGACCAAATCATCCCACTTCATTCCTCTAAAAGATACACCTAAAGTGGATGAGTTGGGTCATTTGTATCTTCAGTAGGTGGTGAGACTCCATGGCATTCCATCAGCAGTTGTCTCGTATAGAGACCCCCACTTCACTTCTAAATTTTTGGAAGTCCTTCAGAAGGCCTTGGGGTATCAGATTAAGATGAGCATGGAATACCACCCTCAAACAGATAGTCAGACAGAGTGGGTGAATCATATTTTAGAGGACATATTTTGTGAATGTGTCCTAGACTTTAGAGGTTCCTAGGATAGAAATTTGGGATTGGTTGAGTTTTCTTATAATAATAGTTACCAATATTTGATTCTAATTACTCCTTTTGAGGCGCTCTATGGTTGGCCTTGTCGTTCCCCCCTGTGTTGGGCTGAGGTAGGTGAGACCTCACTACTGGGGCCGAGTCTGGTGCAGGAGATGTCTGAGAAGGTCAAGTTTATCAGGTAGCATTTATTGATAGCTCAGAGCCTCCATAAATCTTATGCTAACCAGAGGTGTCAAGACCTAGAGTTTTCTTTTGGCGACAGGGTATTCTTGAAAGTGGCCCCTTGTCTGGGCCATCATCGGTTGGGAAAGAAAGAGAAGATGACACCGCAGCATGTCAGACCTTTTGAGATCATTGAGCATATTGGAAAGGTGGAATACAATTTGGACTTTTCTTCTCAGTTAACATCCATCCATGACGTCTTCCATGTCTCCCAGTTGAAGAAATACAACCCGGATCTATCCCATGTACTGAATTTGGAGGAGTTAGATATAGATCCTGATTTATCTGTTGTTGAGAGGCCGGTGCGAATAGTGGACTTACAAGAAAAGGTGCCTCATATAAATTCTATTCCATTGGTCTGGGTTCTTCAGCAACATAGTAATGATACACATGAGACATGGGAGCATAATTCATGGGTTGAGGAAGAATACTTGTTCCTATTTTCCGATCAAGATACAGGTTGACTTTCCAAGACGGAAAGTTTTCATGGTGGGGAGAATTGTCACATACATAACTTATTTTAAAGGTATTTTTCATTTAATTTCCATTATTTCTTTGTTTTTGTGTTTTCCTAGGCATGTTTGTGTAAGTGGTGTGTTTTCGAAATTTGGGCAAAACCTTGAGCCCATTTCCAAATTTAAAAATAAATTTTGTTTCTTTTATAAATCCTTAATTTATAAACATTTTTCATCAATTACAATTCATAAATGGACTCCCCTAACCTATTAAAATCACCATTTAAATTTGGGTCCTTTGGGAATCCATAATAATGGTGGAGTTTGGTTTTTATTTAAATAATTGAGCCAGCCTGGAAGCCCATTTCCAGTTTTTAAAAAATTGTTTATTTAATAACTTATTCAAATTTTATTATTTTTAAGTGATTCAAAGTTTCAACCAAGACCACTGAACCTAGCCTCATTCTCATTATCTTTACCCCACTCTTTGGAGCTTTTTGCATCCCGAATTAGAGTATAACTTCCTAGTCTTTCTCAAATCATCCAGACTTGAAGAGGTAACTTCTTTCCCTCATAACTCTTTAAATTATTACTCTTTTTCTCCCCTTTAAATTAAGTTTCTTCTCATTTTATTGAAGTAAAAAATGTAAATATGATAGGTTTTTGAACTAGGGTTTAAACTTGGGTTTTCTTGGTCAATTCTTGTGGTTTTAGGTTTGATCTAGGTCCTTCTTGGTGTGGCGGTGGTGTGATTTGATTTTCTCACAAAGATTCAAAGGTTCTTCTTAATTTGGTAGGTGATTACATGTGTATGAAATCTCTATGAATAGTATTTCTGTGTTTTTGATATTTTCAAGTTAATTTCATTTGATTGTTTTTGCAAAAAATTAGTTTCATTGGTGTTTGTAATGCAAATGAATTTTTAATGCTAATATTTGGTGAAATTAGGGGTTTTTCATGAAAGTCTCTTGTTGATTCATTTGGGGATTACCTATCACTAATTATTTGATTTTATTGGGATTTATTAGGTCTAAAAATACTGTTTTTAATGTTTATCCCCTTTATTTGTTGCTCTGAAAGTTGGTTTTAATGGTGTTGGTGGAACTTGTGAACTTTAAGTGCCATGTTTGTTTAAAAATGGAAGTTTTACAAAAATAAAATTTCTTGGTTCACATAGAGGTGACCTAAAATTGATTTTTTGGTTTAATTGAAATGTATTGGCATGTATTTTCTGTTTTGGTAACTTATAGGTGTTCACATGGTGTGAAAAGTGGGGTTTTCAGGGATTTTTTGGTGCAAAACAATGCAGGTTTCTGAGAAATTGTTTTATGGAAAATCAAAGTGTTTTGTTGTGTGTTTTAAATGGTATAAAGTGTTTATAGATACTTTATTGTGTGTAAGTGATCAGTATTGGTGTTTTTATATAAAAATGTATGTATTTGGCATGCTGAATTTTTTTAGCACAAAGGGGGGAGCTTGGGTACCTAGATGGATCGGATATGTACTAGTACGGGTAGTGAAATGGATGGGTTTAGTCCCTATTTCACTTAGAATTTGGATAAAAAAACTCTAACTAAACTATATGTATTATTATTGGGTACCACTAGGTTATGGGTGTGTTCCATACTAGTGGATCGTGCATGAGAATGGATTTTTACTATGGTTACTTTACACGGAGGTACGAGGTACATGGGGCCCAAGACTATCTAGTGCCTAGGGGTGTTCCCAGTTTTGTTGCTCATTGGATTTGTGGTATTTGACCTTGTATTAGGGTGTGTTTGGTATTATATTATAGTAGTTAACATGAATATTTAAATGTGTTAACATTCTGAAATTTTTAGCTTGAAAACTGTTTTCAATTGAAAATTGCATTTCTTGGAATTTGTCACCGCTTTTCTTTGCATATTAAAACTGCTTTCTTTTTCACCTCGTATTGCATACACTTTGGAATCATTGGGTTTTATCCTATTGGGATTATTCCCACACCCTAATTACACCCCTTTTGTGTAAGTAGACTTTATTATTCTTGACTTAGGTAATGGAAAGGCTTTGGGTGATGGCGGTTCGGGGTGTTAGTTCTCATCCTTGGTGCAGAGTTGTGGAGACGGCCTGTGGGAGATGAACCCTTGTTGTGTGGAGTCCTTGGGGTTGTTTTTCTGATGTTTCTTTGTGTATTTAGACCTCTTGTATTTTTTTTTTGAACTTATGTATTCAGTTCTGCATTTTTTTATAAATTTTGTTTGGTATTAATTTTTCAGATTCAGCTTATCAAATGTTTTGGATGTTTTATGTATACATATTTGGGTAAATTATTCCCAAAACAAGATAAATGATACCCAAGAACTTGTTCCAACCCATGGGGATAGGTAAATCCCTTTAGGTCTTACCATGGGCTGGGTTTGGTGCCAGTATTGGTGGAGACCAGATTCGGTTTGGGACAAAATGGTATCAGAGGCGGTTAATGTTTTTGGGTTACATTACTATTTTGGGATGAGTCAGGATAGATATGAGTATGATTGTTGGGGTTCAGTGTTTGGGTCACTAGTAGGTTACCTAGACCGCACCTCTCATGGTAGACCTTGAGTAACCAGGGGACATTGGAATTGTCTTATTGACTTCACTTCCAGGTGAGATGTGTGGGCTGCAGACCACACGTGGACATTGGTAGGGGGTGGAGTAGTTGTTTATTTTATTATTGTAATGTGTTTATATTATTTATATTTTATGTATTTGATTAAAAAATTTAGAATTGTGGTATTGATTATTAATTTGTGACTATTGAATTTTGTAGCAACATGCCTCCCTGGGAAGCTCCCACGTGCCCATGGGAGGAAGCTGGAGAGAGTTCTCCCACACTGATTGATCAAAGGCTAGTCGAGGTTGTGGTCCGGGTTGTCCAAGATATGGGATAGGGACCTAATGTTTCTCATATTCCTATTAGGTAATAAGATATGGGTCCTAGAAAAGATAAATCATAGGAGTTTCTAAAAAACAATCCTCGTACCTTCTGAAGCAGCTCAAAACCTCAGGAAGCATAGGAATGGATCGAGAAGGTCGAGTGCATGTTTGAGTTCCTAAAAACACCCAAGGAGCTCAAGGTGAAGTGTGACTCCTTTTTGTTGGAGGTTCCCAGCCATAAGTGGTGGGATTCAGTGCTTCAGACTGGGAAGAATGAGCAGATGTGCTTAGGAGATTTCAAGTCTGTCTTCAATGAACATTGTTGCCCAAAGGTCTTGGCATATTCTAGGTCTAGAGAGTTCATAAACCTTTTTCAGGGGAACCTTTCGATGATGGAGTATGCCAACTATTTCACTGATTTTGTTTTTTATGCCCCTGAAATTTTCTCGAATGAACAATTGAAGGACCAGAGGTTTGAGAAAGGCTTGCGGACAGAGATATACTCACAGGTCTTCTTGTTCAAGATAAGGACCTATGTTGAGGTCGTTGATTGGGTGTGTATGGTGGAGATTGATTATAAATTTAGGGTTGGTTTTTTTGGAACTATGTTAGCAGTGGGAAGTGGAAGCTCTTCAGAGAAAAAGAGGAAGTGGGAGGATCATGCGAAGAAGGGAGGTGGCATTTCAGGCCACTCCTACAGGTAGTTTTCATCTGGGGCTTCTGATGAAAGATCGGTCATGTGCCACCAGTGTGGGAAACTAGGGCACATCCGACCATCATTAGCACTTCCTCTAAATCCTTTTTACTAGTGTGGAGGTGTGGTTCATCTTCAGAACTTTTGTGGGGTGGCACATCCACTTCTGAGTGGGGCAAGTTCAGTGGCTTCAAGAAGAGTGCCAGCACGGTCAGAGCCATCAAGGATGGGAGGACCTTGTTTTGTTGGTCATGGTGGTAGTGTTGGGACATCTTCAGGGTGGAGCTAGTTCAGTGCATAGCCACAATCTAGCGGTCATCCCCAGGCAGAGACCATACATCTCCATGCATTGGAATAGGCACCAGCAGGATCAGAGGTGGGACCATCGATAGTTTGAGGTATCGTTTTGATCATATCTTCTATAGCCACTTCTCTTTTTGATATGGGTGCATCTGTTTTATTAATTTTTTCCCATTTCATGGACACATTGAATTTTCCAACTGAGTTTTTTTATTTTATGATGGAGTTGGTGATGTCGCTGGCAAAGAAGAAGGAGTGGGGTCTCAGGTGCCCCTCATGTGCGCTTTTCGTGTCAGGGGTTGAGATGGAGTAGGACCTTTTGGTCCTAGATATAGAACTATTTGACATTATAATTAGTATTGATTGGCTAGTACACTTCTAGGAACACATCGATTTCTACAGGCATCCTGTGAGTTTCACAGCACTTAATGGGAGTTGTCAGGTTTTTCGTGGAGAATGGGATCCTCGGTCGGGTCGCATAGGACCTCCACTCCTAGAGTTCGGAAGTCTTATCTTCTAGTTTTCATCGTTCATTCTAGAGGATGATGGTATGTCCCATAATTTTTCAGTACCTCATGTATTTAATGAGTTTCCAAAGGTATTCACGGATGATTTTTTAGGTTTTCCCCCGGAGCGGGATGTGCAGTTTTTGATTGATCTGGCATCAAAAGAATAGCCTATATCTCTTCTCTCTTATCTCATGGACCCCACTAAGCTGAGGGAATTAAAGATACAACTGGAAGACTTAGAATCCAAAGGATTCATTCTCTCGATCATCTCTCATTGGGCCTCTCTTTTGTTGTTCTCGAAAAAGGATGATGGATCCCTCCAGCTGTGCCTTGACTATCGGAAGCTGGATAAGGTAAAAATTAAGAACAAATACCCTTTTCCCATGATAGATGATTTTTTTGATCAGTTTAAGGGGGAAATGGTTCTCAAAGATAGACTTGTGTTCATGCTATCATCAACTCAGGTTGAGGGAGTCACATATCCCAGAAACATCATTTTGAAGCAGGTACGGACACTTAGAGTACTTGGTCATGCCCTTTGGATTTACCAATTCTCCATTGTTAATTATAGAAATCATGAATAGGGTGTTCCACCAGTATCTCGATTCCTTCATTTTGGTGTTCTTAGATGACATTCTGGTATACTCTAGCACTGAGGAGGAACACAAATATCACTTGAGGATCATTTTGGGAACTTTGTGGGATCACCACCTCTATGTAAAATTTTCAAAGTTCACTTTCGGGATCAGGGAGGTGAAATTTCTGAGGCATGTGATCTTATAGTAGGGGGTTTCAATGGAACCCAATAAGATCAGTGTAGTCATGTCATGGGAGCAGCTGAAGAATGTGTTTGAGATTAGTATTTTCCTTGGACTGGCTAGTTATTACAGGCAATTCATTCAGGATTTATCTTGGCTTGCTTCACCGATGATCGTGCTCACCCAGAAAAGGGTGAAGTTTGTATAGGGCCTAGAATGTCAGGAATCCTTCGAGGAGCTGAAGAGGAGGTTGACTACCTCCCCTGTGTTGATTTTTACTGAGGCTGGGAAGGGGTATGTGGTCTATTGTGACACTTCAAGTATGGGTCTTGGGTGCGTGCTTATGCAATATGATCACGTGGTGGCATATGGATCACGCCAAATCCAACCACATGAAAAGAATTACCCAACCCATTACTTGGAGTTGGCAGCAGTGATGCATGCTTTGAAGACCTGGAATCACTACCTCTTTGGCGAGAAGTTTTTGGTCTACTCTGATCACAAAATCTTGTCCTATATCTTCTCATTGAAGGACCTCGACATGAGGCAGCGTCATTGTATCGAGTACTTGTAGGGGTTTGAATTTGACATTTTCTATACCCCAGGAAAAGTAAATGTGGTGGATGAAGCCTTGAGCATAAGAGTTCCAGTGCATGCTTTGAGGAAGTCTAGTTATTAGTGGGCTTTGATGAGACTCTTTTCTTAGATTCATGTGAAGATGAATGAGAAATATGGGGGTGCGTTCTTGGTGAGTGTTCAGTTGACTCCTATGTTAGAGTTGATTCAGCAAAAACAGCCCAGTGATGAGCTTTTTCAGCTATCGAAGTAGTTTCTTCATGGTGGGAGACATATTCTAATTGTCTGTCATCCCACAAGGGCATCATGTGCTTCAAGGGTACTTCAGTATTGTTGTTGTCTCTATGGAAGGTGATGGTGGAGAACAGCCACCAATCTCACTGGGTTGTCCATTTGAATGCCAAAAAGATGTTTTATGATGTTTGTCAGCAGTTCTGGTGGCTAGGTATGTGATGGGACATAGCAGACATTGTGTCAAGATGCTACACATGCCAACAAGTGAAATAAAAGCATCAAAGGCCCTCCGGTTTGCTCCATCCATTACCCATTCCTACCAGGAAGTGAGACGAGGTTTCCATGGACTTCATTGTTGTCTTACCTCATATGCCTCGGTGTAATAATTCCATTTGGGTGGTAATTGATCATCTGACCAAATCATCACACTTCATTCTAATAAAATATACAGCTAAAGTGGATGATTTGGGCCATTTGTATCTTCAGGTTCTGGTGAGAATCAATGGAGTTCCATTAGTAGTTGTCTCAGATAGAGATCCTCACTTCACTTCTCTATTTTGGTAAGGCCTTCAAAAGTCCTTGGGTTCTCAGATTATGATGAGCATGGAATACCACCCTCAGACAGATGTTCATACAGAGCGGGCGAATCAGATTTTGGAGGACATTCTTCGTGCATGTATCCTAGACATTGGAGGTTCCTAGGATAGCCATTTGGGATTGGTTGAGTTTGCTTATAATAATAGTTACCAATATTCGATTTGAACGGCTCCTTTTGAGGTGCTCTATGCTTGGCCTTGTCGGTCCCCCCTGTGTTGGGATGAGGTAGGTGAGACCTCACTACTGGGGTTGAGTCTGGTGTAGGAGACATCTGAGAAGTTCAATTTGATCAGGCAGTGTTTATTGAAAGCACATATTTGACATAAATATTATGCTGACTAGAGGCGTCGATACCTATATTTTTCTAGGGGAAATAGGGTATTCTTGAAAGTGGCCCCTATTCTGAGCCATCATCGATTGGGAAATCAAGGGAAGCTGATGCCACAGTATGTCGGACCTTTTGAGAACACTGATCATATTTGAAAGGTGTTTTACAAGTTGGTAATTCCTTCTTAGTTTACATCCATCCATGACGTCTTCTATGTCTCCCAGTTGAAGAAATACAACCTGAATCCATCCCATGTACTAAATTGGGAGGAGTTGGATATAGAGCCTCATTTATTTGTTATTGAGCAGCTGGTGAGAATAGTGGACTTCCAAGAAAAGGTGCTTCAGGTAAAGTCTATTCCATTAGTCTAGGTTCTTTGGCTTCATGGGAATGATACACATGAGACATGGTAGCGGAATTCATGGGTTGAGGAAGAGTACATGTTCCTATTTTCCAATAAAGATTCAGGTTGACTTTCTGGGATAGAAAGTTTTTATGGTGGGGATAATTGTCACATAAATAACTTATTTTAAAGTTATTTTTTATTTAATTTCCATTATTTCTTTTTTTGGGGGGTTTCCCATGCATTTTTGTGGAGGTGGTGCATTTTCGAAATTTGGGCCAAACTGTGAGCCCATTTCCATATTTAAAAATAAATTTTGTTTCTTTTATAACTCCTTAATTTTTCAATATTTTACATCTGTTATAATTCATAAATGGCCTCCCCTGACCTATTAACACCAAAATTTTAATTTGGACCCTTTAGGAATCCAAAATAATGGTGTATTTGGGTTTTTATTTAAGGAATTGAGCCAACCTGAAACCGCATTTCTAGTTTTTTTTAAATTATTTAATAACTTATTAAATTTTTATAATTTTTTAGTAATTACAAGTGTCAAACAAGACCCCTAAACCCAGTTGTTCTTCCATTATCTTTCCCCCCTCTTTGGAGTTTTTATGCATCATGAATTAGGGCAGAACTTCCTAGGGTTTCTCAAATCGTCTAGATTTGAAGAGGAAAGTTCTTTCCTTCATAACTCTTTCAATAATTACTCTTTTTATCCCCTTTACATAAAGTTTCTTCTCATTTTATTGAAGTCACAAAAGTAAATAGGGTAGGGTTTCTAACCTAGGGTTTAAACTTGGGTTTTTGTGGTCAATTATTATGGTTTTAGGTTTGATCTAGGTCCCTCTTGGTGCGGCGGTGGTGCGATTTGATTTTCGCACAAAGATTCAAGGGTTCTCCTTAATTTGGTAAGTGATTCTATGTGTATGAAATTTATGTGAATTTTATTGATGTTCTTATGATATTTTAATGTTAATTTCATTTTATTTTTTTGAAAAAATTAGTTTCAATGGTGTTTTTAATGAAAATTAATTTTTAATGCCAATTTTAGGTGAAATTGGGGGTTTTTCATGGAAGTCTCTTATTGGTTCATTTGGGTCTACAATATCACTACTTATTTGATTTTATTGGGATTTATTAGGCATGAAAATAATGTTTTCAATGTTTATACCCTTTGTTTGTAGAAACAAAAGTTAGTTTTAATGGTTTTTGTGGAACTTGTGAACTTTAAGTGCCATGTTTGTATAAAAATAGAATTTTTACAAAGATAACATTTCTTGGTTTACATGGGGCTTCCCTATAATTTATTTTTTGGTTTCATTGAAATGTATTGGGATGAAGTTTCTGTTTTGGTAACTTACAAGTATTCACATAGTGTGAAAAGTGGGGTTTTTGGGGAGTTTTGGGTGCAAAACAATGCGGGTTTTTGAAAAATTATTTAATGGAAAATCAAAGTGTTTTATTGTGTGTTTTAAATGGTATAAAGTTTGTGTAGATAATTTATTTTTTGTAATTGAAAATTATTGGTGTTTTTATATGAAAATGGATTTATGTGGAATGCTGAATTTTTTTGAGCACAAAGGGGGAAGCCTGGGTACCTAGGTTGGGTGAATATGTACTAGTACAACTAGTGAACCATATGGGTTTTGTCCCAATTTCACTTAGAATTTGGATAAAAAAACTCTAAATAAACTATATGTATGATGATTTGGGACCACTAGGTTATGGGTATGTTCCCTACTAGTTTCTTGTTCATGAGAATGGATTTTTACTATGGTTACTTTACACCGAGGTACGAGGTACATAGGGCCTGAGACTATCTAGTGCCTAGGGGTGTTCCCAGTTTTGTTTCTCATTGGATTTGTGGTATTTTTTATTTTATTAGGGTGTTTTTGGAAGTATATTACAGTATATAACATGAATATTTAAATTTGTTAACATTCTGAAAGTTTCATCTTGAAAACTGTTTTCAATTGAAAGTTGCATTTCTTAGAATTTGTCACCATTTTTCATTGCATATTAAAACTTCTTGATTTTTCACCTTGTATTATATATGCTTTGAAATAATTGGGTTTTATCCTATTGGGATTAGTCTCACACCCTAATTACACCCCTTAGGTGTAAGTAGACTTTATTATGGTTGACTTAGGTAAAGGAAAGGCTTTGGGTGATGGCGGTTCGGGGTGTTAGTTCCCATCTTTGGTGCGGAGTTGTGGAGACGACTTGTGGAAAAATGAAACATTTTCATGTGGATTCCTTGGGGATATTTTTATGATGTTTCTTTGTGTATTTGGAACTCTTGTATTTCATTTGAACTTATTTATTCAGTTTTGGATTTTTGTATAAACCTTGTTTGGTATGAATTTTTCAGATTCAGTTTATCAAATGTTTTGGATATTTTATGTATACATATTTAGGTAAATCATTCCCAAACCAAGATAAATGATACCCAGGAACTTGTGCCAGACCGTGGGGATAGGTAATTCCCTTTGGGACTTACCAAAAGCTGGGTTTGGTGCCGGTATTGGTGGAGACTAGATTCAATTCGTGACAAAATGGTATGAGAGGCGGTTAATGTTTTTGGGTTATATTACTATTTTGGGATGAGTCTGGATAGACAGGAGATATGATTATTGGGGCTCGGGTTTTTGGTTGTGAGTAGGGTGCCTGGACCACACCTCTCATGGTAGAACTTGAGTCACTAGGGGACTTTGGAATTGTCTGATTGACTTCACTTATAGGTGAGACGTGTGGGCTACAGACCACATGTGGACATCGGTCAGGGGTGGAGTAGTTGTTTCTTTTATTATTATAATGTTTTTAGATTATTTTTATTTTATGTATTTGATTAAAAAAATTAGAATCATGGTATTGGTTATTGTTTTGTTACTGTTTCATTTTTGTAGCAACATGCCTCCTCGGAAAGCTCCCACGCGCCCACGGGAGAAAGCTGGATAGAGTTATCCCACACTAATTGATCAGAGGCTAGTTGAGGTTGTGGTCCAAGATGTCCAAGATCTGGGACAGGGACCTAATACTCCTCCTATTTCTGTTAGGGCATAATAGATGGGCCCTAGAAAAGATAAAGCACAAGAGTTTTTGAAAAACAAGCCTCGTACCTTCTGAGGCAACTCAGAACCCTAGGAAGAGGAGGAATGGCTTGAGAAGGTCGAACGCATGTTTGAGTTCTTGGAAACACTTGAGGAGATCAAGGTGAAGTTTACCTTCTTTCTGTTGGAGGGTCCCAGCCGTAAGTGGTGGGAGTCAGTGCTTCTGACTGGGAAGAATGAGTAGATGCGCTGGGGAGATTTCAAGTCTGTCTTCAATGAACAGTACTACCCAGAGGTCTTGGCATATGCCAGGTCCCGAGAGTCCATAGACCTTGTTTAGGGGAACCTTTATGTGATTTAGTATGCCAACTGTTTTGCTGAGTTGGTTCGTTATGCCCCTGAAATTGTCTCGAATGAACAATTAAAGGCCCATAGGTTTGAGAAATTCTTTCCACCAGAGATATACTCCTAGGTCTTCTTGTTCAAGCTAAGGTCCTATGCAGAGGTTGTTGATCGGGCATGTATGGTGAATATTGATTGTAAATATAGGTCTGGTTTTTCTGGAATTGTGTTAGCAGTGGGTAGTGGCAGCTCTTCAAAGAAGAAGATGAAGCGGGAGGATTAGGAGAATAAGGGAGGTGGTAGTTCAGGCCACTCCTCCAGGTAGTTTTCATCTGGGGATTTTGATGTGAGATCGGTCTTGTGCCACCAGTGTGAGAAACTGGGGAACATCTGACTAGAATGACTACTTCCTATGAAGCCTTGTTACCAGTGTGAAGGTATGGGTCATTTTCAGCGCTTTTTCAGGGTGGCACGTCCACTTCCGAGTGGGGCAGGTTCATTGGATTCAAGAGGAGTGCTAGCACAGTCAGAGTCGTCGAGGACGGGAGGATCTCATTTTGATGGTCGTAGTGGTAGGGCTAGTATATCTTCTGGGAAGATCCATTTTAGGGCATATCCATAGTCTAGTGGTCATCCCCAGGTAGAGACCATACATATCCATGTAGTGGAAAAGGCACCAGCAGGATCAGAGGTGGGACCATCAACAATTCAAGGTACCGTTTTGATTGCATCTTCTATAGTCACTGATTTTTTTATACTGGTGCATCTGTTTCATTCATTTCTTCCCATTTTTTGGACATTTTTAATTTTCCAACCAAGTTTCTTTCTTTTGCGATGGAGTTGGTGATTCTGCTGGGAAATAAGGATCAAGGTCTCAGGTGGCCCTCGTGTGCGCTTTCCTTGTTAGGGGTTGAGATGGAGTGGGACCTCTTGGTCCTAAATATGGAACTATTTGACATAATAATTTTCATGGATTGGAAATTACACTTCCAGGAATACATATATTGCTACAGGCGTCATGTGAGTTTCACGACACCTGATGGGAATCGTTAAGTTTTTCATGGAGAATGGGATCCTTGGTCGGGTCACGCAGGACCTCCACTCCCAGAGTTGGGAATTATTATCTTCTAGTTTTCATCGTTCATGCCAGAGGATTATGTTCTTTCCCATAAGGGTTCACTACCTCATGTGGTGAATGAGTTTCTGGAGGTATTCTTAGATGATTTTTCAGGTTTTCCCCCAGAGCGGGATGTGGAGTTTTCGATTGATCTGGCATTGGGAACACAGTAGATATCTATTCTCTCATATCACATGGGCCCCACCGATCTGAGGGAATTAAATATACAACTAGACTACTTATAATCCAAAGGATTCATTCCCTTGAGTGTCACTTCTTGGTCCGCTCCTGTGTTGTTCATGAAAAAGGCTGATGGATCCCTCTAGTTGTTCATTGACTACCAGAAGATGAATAAGGTAAAAATTGAGAACAAATACCATTTTCCGATAATAGATTTTTTTTGATCAGTTGAAGGGGGAAAAGTGGTTCTCAAAGATATACTTGCGTTCGGGCTATCATTAACTCAGGTTGAAGGAGTCAGATATCCCAAAAACAGCCTTTTGAAGCAGGTACAACCACTTCGAGTACTTGTTCATGCCCTTTGGATTGACCAATGCTCCAGCGGTCTTTATGGAACTCGTGAATATGGTGTTCCACCAGTATCTCAATTTCTTCATTTTGGTGTTCCTGGATGACATTTTGGTATACTCTAGTTCTCATGAGGAACATGAATATCACTTGAGTATTGTTTTGGGCACTTTGCGGGATCACCACCTCTATGTAAAATTATCAAAGTGCACTTTTCGGATCAGGGAGGTGAAATTTCTAGGACATGTGATCTCAGAGCAGGTGGTTTTAGTAGACCCTGAGAAGATCATTGCAGTCATGTCATTGGAGAAACCGAAGAATGTGTTCGAGCTTAGGATTTTTCTTGGAATGGATGGTTATTACAGGCGATTCGTTCAAGATTTCTCTCACCTTGCTTCACCGATGACTGCGTTCACCCAGAAAGGGGTGAAGTTTGTATGGGGACTAAAATTTTAGGCATACTTCAAGGAGATGAATCGGTGTTTGACTACCGCCCCTGTGTTGATTTTTTCTAAGGCCGAGAAGGATTATGAGGTGTATCGTGACGCTTTAGGTATGGGTCTTGGGTGCATGATTATGCAATATGATCATGTGGTGGCATATGGATCTCTCCAACTTCGACCACATGAAAAGAATTACCCAAACGATGACTTGGATTTGGCAGTGTTGATGCATTCTTTGAAGACCTGCCATCACTACCTCTTTGGAGAGAATTTTGTGGTCTACTCTGATCACAAAATCTTGGATTAAATCTTCTCACAGAAGGACCTCAACATGAGGCAGCGTCGCTGGATCAAGTACTTGTAGGGGTTCAACTTTGACATTGTCTATAACCTAGGCAAAGAAAATGTGGTGGTTGATTCCTTGAGAAGAAGAGTTCTAGTGCAGGCATTGAGGACGTCTAGTGATGAGTGGGCTTTGAAGGGACTCTTTTCTCAGATGCATGTAGAGACAAATGAGAAAAATGGGGGTGCGTTCTTGGTGATCATTCAGTTGACTCCTTCTCTGTTCCAGTTGATTCAGAGAGAATAGTACAGTGATGAGCTTTGTCAGTGGTTGAAGCAGTTTCTTCATGGTGGGGAGATGTCTTATGATTGGTCGTCATCCCCCAAGGGCATCATGTGCTTTAAGGGTCGTTCAGTAGTGTTGTTGTCTCTGTGGAAGGTGGTGATGGAGGAAAACAATTAGTCTCAGTGGGTTGTCCATATGGGTGCCACCAAGATGTTTTATGATGTTTTTCAGTAGTTTTGGTGGCCAGGTATACAATGGGACATAGCAGAGTTTGTGCAAAGATGCTAAACATGCCAGCAGGTGAAAGCAGAGCATCAAAGGCCCTTCGGTTTGGTCCATCTATTACCCATTCATACCTGGAAGTGGGATGATGTCTCCATGGACTTCATTGTTGGCTTTCCTCATATGCCTCAGGGTAAGAATTCCATTTGGGTGGTAATTTATTATCTGACCAAATCATCCCACTTCATTCTGATAAAAGATACAGCTAAAGTGGATGAGTTGGGCCGTTTGTATCTTCAGGAGGTGGTGGGACTCCATGGAATTATATCAACAGTTGTCTTAGATAGAGACCCCTACTTCACTTCTCTATTTTTGGAAGGCCTTAATATGGCCTTGGGGTCTCAGATTAAAATGAGAATGGCATACCACCCTCAGACAGATGGTCAGATAGAGTGGGAAAATCAGATTTTGGAGGACATGATTTGTGCATGTGTACTAGACTTTGGAGGTTCCTGGGATAGCCATTTGGTATTGGTTGAGTTTTCTTATAATAATAGTTACCAATATTCGATTCTAATGGCTCCTTTTGAGGCGCTCTTTGGTCGGCCTTGTCGGTCCCTTGTCTGTTGGGCTGAGGTAGGTGAGACCTCACTACTGGGGCCAAGTTTGGTACAGGATACGTCTGAGAAGGTCAAGTTGATCAGGAAGCATTTATTGACAACTTATATTCACCATAAATCTTATACTGATGAGAGGAATCAAGACCTAGAGTTTTCGGTGGGTGACAGGGTATTCTTGAATGTGGCCCATCGTCTGGGCCATCGTCGTTTGGGAAAGTAAGGGAAGTTGACATCAAGGTATGTCAGGCCTTTTGAGATCACCGAGTATATTGGAAAGGTGTCATATAGGTTGGCCCTACCTTATTAGTTGAAATCCATATAGTACGTCTTCCATGTCTCCCAGTTGAAGAAATACAACCCAAATCCATCCCATGTACTGAATTGGGAGGAGTTGGATATAGAGCCTGATTTATCTATTATTGAGAGGCAGGTACGAATAGTGGACTTCCAAGAAAAGGTGCTTCAAGTAAATTCTATTCTATTGGTCTGGATTCTTTGGAAGCATGGGAATGATACACATGATACATGGGAGCAGAAGTCATGGGTTGAGGAAGAGTACTCGTTCCTATTTTCCGATCAAGATTCAGGTTGACTTTCCAAGACATAAATTTTTCATGGTGGGGAGAATTTTCACATACATAACTTATTTTAAAGTTATTTCTCATTTAATTTCCATTATTTCTTTGTTTTTTGGGTTTCCCATGCATTTTGGTGGAAGTAGTGTGTTTTAGAAATTTGGGCCAAACAGTGAGATCATTTCTATATTTAAAAATAAATTTTTTTTCTTTTATAACTCCTTAATTTTTCTACATTTTTCGTCTATTCCAATTCATAAATATCCTCCCATGACCTATTAACACCACCATTTCAATTTTTACCCTTTATTAATCCATAATAATGGTGGATTTGGGTTTTTATTTAAGGAATTGGTCCCGCCGAAAGCTCGTTTCCAGTTTTTTTAAAAAAATGTTTATTTAATAACTTATTAAATTTCAATTATTTGTTGGTGATTAAAAGTTTCACCCAAGACCAATTAACCCATCCACGAACCCATTATCTTTCCCCACTCTTTGGATCTCGTATGTGTCACGAATTATGGCATAAATTCATTAGGTTTCTCAAATCATTCAGATTTGAAGAGGTAACTTCTTTCCTTCATAACACTTTCAATTCTTACTCTTTTTATCCCCTTTACATGAATTTTATTCTCATTTTATTGAAGTACCAAATGTCCAGAGGTTATGGTTTTGAACCTAGGGTTTAACCTTATGTTTTATTGGTCAACTCTTGTGGTTTTAGGTTTGATCTAGGTCCCTCTTGTTGCAGCGGTGGTGCGATTTGATTTTCGCACAAAGATTCAAGGGTTCTCCTTAATTTGGTAGGTGATTCCATGTGTATGAAATTTTTTTGAATTTTATTGATGTGTTTCTTATATTTTCATTTTCATTTTATTTTATTTTTGTTCCAAAAATTAGTTTCAGTGGTGTTTGTAATACAAATGAATTTTTAATTCCAGTTTTAGGTTAAATTGGGGGGTTTTCATGTAAGTCTCTTGTTGGTTCATTTAGGGATTCCCTATCACTACTTATTTTATTTTATTGGCATGTATTAGAGATGAAAATACCATTTTTAATGTTTATCTCCTTTGGTTGTTGCTGCAAAATTTGTTTTTAATGGTATTTTTGGAACTTGTGAACTTAAGTGCCATGTTTGTTTAAAAAAGGAATTTTTACAAAGATAACATTACTTGGTTCACATGGGGCTTCCCTAAAATTGATTTTTTTATTTCATTGAAATTTATTGGGATTAATTTTCGGTTTTGGTATCTTAAAGGTGTGCGCATAGTGTTCAAAGTGGGGTTTTCAGGGAATTTTGGGTGTAAAACAATGAGGGTTTTTGAGAAATTGTTTTATGGAAAATCAAAGTGTTTTGTGGTGTGTTTTAAATGGTATAAAGTGTGTATAGATAATATATTGTTTTTAAGTGACCAGTATTGGTGTTTTTATATAAAAATTTATGTATGTGGCATGATTAATTTTTTTTATCACAAAGGGGGAAGTCTGGGTACCTAGGTGGGGCGGATATGTACTAGTATGGCTAGTGGACTGGATGGGTTTTGTCCTTGTTTCACTTAGCATTTGGATAAAGAAAATTCTAAATAAACTATATGGATGATTATTTGGGACCACTAGGTTATTTTTATGTTCCCTAATAGTGGCTCGTGCATGAGAATGAATTTTTACTATGGTTACTTTACATTGTGGTACGAGGTACATGGGGCCTGAGACTATCTAGTACCTAGGGGTGTTCCCGGTTTTTTTATCATTGTATTTTTAGTATTTTACCTTGTATTGGGGTGTTTTTGGAAGTATATTACATTAGATAACATGAATATTTAAATCTTTTAACATTCTGAAATTTTTATCTTGAAAACTATTTTCAATTGAAAGTTTCATTTCTTGGAATTTGTCACTGCTTTTCTTTTCAAATTAAAACTGCTTGCTTTTTCACCTTGTATTGCATGCACTTTGGAATAATTGGGAAGTATCCTATTGGGATTAGGATCACACCCTAATTACACACCTTGGGTGTAAGTATACTTTATTATTCTTGACTCAGGTAAAGGAAAGGCTTTGGGTGATGGTGGTTTGGGGTGTTAGTTTCCATCCTTGGTGCGGAGTGGTGGAGAAAGCTTGTGGGTGATGAACCCTTGTTGTGTGGAGTCCTTGGGGATATTTTTTATGATGTCTCTTTGTGTATTTGGACCTCTTGTATTGTGTTTTAACTTATTTATTCAGTTCTCTATTTTTGTATAAACCTTGTCTGGTATGAATTTTTTAGATTCATTTTATCAAATGTTTTGGATGTTTTATGTATACATATTCGGGTAAATCATTACCAAACCAAGATAAATGATACCTGGGCACTTGTTCCAGCCTATGGGGATAGGGAACGACCTTTGGGCCTTTCCAAGGGCCGATTTTGGTGCTCTTATTGGTGGAGACCAGATTTGGTTTGTGACAATCCTACTGGTTGAGGTCATTACTTCCTTTTCCTGTGACAAAAGGATTTGTTAAAAATCCTATATTTATACTAGTCATGTGATCACTATTTGAAAAATATATTATCAACATTAATGATACTTAATGGTTATCTAAGTACAATTTTATATAATAAAACAAAATTATTTCATGTGTTTTCTATAACCATAAGACATTTAATTAAACCAGAATGGAGAATTTTATTCCAAACAGTTCGGGTCGGTATAGTATACCCTTTGTGCTAGTCGCAAACCCAAGGCCTATTGGAGGCGAGACTTTGGGGTCATTATATCTCTCCCCTCTTTGTGGTATCTTTGGAGGGAGGGTGTCATGAAATAATAGGTTCGGTGAATTAAACCAAGTAAGAATAATTATTTTACCTGACCTTAATATACTGAATAAAGGGTGGAGATATCATCTTGAAATGGTTGGCATACACACACATGGGGAATCAATGGAATGGTAGACCCATAACTTGTTTAGTTTTTATTAGTTTCATTAATATAACTAGATTTTATTTTGATATAATTTATAATACAATTACTTTCAAATTTATTGCTATTGACTCTTTATGGGATTCTTACTTTTCTTATATTTCCACTATATATTTAGGAACATGAACAAGTATACCTTGTCACAATTTTTTTTGGAATACATGATATGAGGTGTTTCCTATGAGTGAAAAAGGGTAAGTGTGTGGGAGTTGATAAAACACATTTTCATTGAATATTTTGTTGATAATAAATGACATAATTTCCTCAAATTATGTTAAATATGTTCATTTCTGGAATATTTTGGATTAGATCATTCATTTACAATTTTGATGAAAATTCCAGTTTCCCCCTTTAAAGTTAACTTTATTATTTTGAACATAAATATTATTATGTGATTTATTTTAAATTAAAATTTTGTAATGGTGTTCCTATATCCATGGGATACAACTTTGATTTAGGACATCTTAGTTGGATCATGCATGTTATTAGAGTAAATGGTCCATAAATCAAAGTTATAATAGACTCTCCAGATCGAACACCACTTCCATATTTGGGACATAAATTACTCATAAATTATTATATTGGGTCCAAATTTTTACATAAACTATAAGAATAAATTTGGAACAAATAATTATTATGGAAGGATAGTTGGTTCATGGGTTTTGAAGGTCAAACAGTTGGTTCAATCGGCTTAAAATATTTGGTTAAATTTTTCATTCACACTTGAAAAGTCCTAAAACTCTATCCTCCCCTATACTCTGTAAATGTGTGTTTTTCTCATTTGGAGGGGTTTTTATGTTCCATATAGGATTTTGATCAAATGATAAGTGGTTCCTTTCCATTTAAATTCACAATTAGATGAGGGGAGCTATCAATCTAGGATCTCCTCCAAAATGCTCTTCTTTTCCTCTTCTTTATTGTAACATTGTTTTCTTTCAATAGAATATCTATTTATCTCCCATTTATTATTTTATTTCAATTTATATCTTATTTTATTTACTTATTTGGGATGAAACTCATGATTATAAACATGATTGTTTTATACCCTTTCTAAACCTTTGCACATGCAAAATGTTTCTATAATGACAACACCACCCATGGAAGAGTAGTTTTTTAGTAATTATCCTACGTATTACCTTATTCATTTTTTTATTTTAAATTAATGAGATAATGTAACTCACTTATTATGATATATAAATTTATTTTTTAATTTAAATGAAACTAATAAATCGATTGAACAATTAACAAAAAATATGTGAGGTCGATAATTGTGTGAATTGTGAGAGTGTAATCTTAATCGGTAAAACGGAACATAATGGGATCAATTTGTAGAGTTCAAATATAATATCTAAACTCAATTAATCCTCATTTATATAATGGATATATTCTCTAATTTACCACTAACCATAATCTATCCTTATAACATCAATCAAAGTATGGTGATAAGATTTCATGTTCTGAAGCTAAACTAGGTTTTAATTAATTTCACCATTGTGGTTAAGTTAACCTTTATAGTGTTTTAGGGTTAAAAAATTAAAGGATAATAATTAAGTGAAGTTTAATTTAAATGATAATGATTAATAAGTAAGTTAATATATATATTTATATCTATTAAGTCTTCTAAAAATAGTTTTATAAAAAAATAACTTCTCATTGTGTTTTCTCAATCTCAATTCATTTCAAAAACAAAAAAAATCGTCTTCTATAATACTTATTCTTGATTTATAAAACTAAAAAAATCCTTTTAAATATTGTGTTTATTTTTTTTTCTAAAATTCCTTTAATATGTTGTTTTAATTACTTTCTCCTTTGAGATATGAGCTCGGTCAGCCACTCTGTTACACCTAAATTACCAAAAACCCAAACATCATTTGAGAGAGGCCATGAAAACACCTTCATCATTCGTGATAAAATATGGATAATGGATCACTAAATGGATATAATGTATTAGGTCACATATTTTAATGATAGTGATTTCATTAAAATTACTTAATGAATATTGGGTGTACATCATATATTTTGTTGATAAAAAACTCAGAGGTAAAAGGGAATTAGAAGAGTGAAGTGGATCTTAATATGAATGATGTAGAAAGAGTTTTTAAATTATAAGTTGGTATTTATGATATATGAATACTCAGTGTCTCAGTTCTAAAATTAGATATCTATTATTATGTTCCCTCCATAAACAAAAAAAAAATATTTTTAGATCTTGTTTAGATAAGATGGTTTTTTCATTCATTATTAAGAATAAGAGTAGTTATATATATATGAATGAAAAGTTTTATGGAATCAATATGGTTAATGATTTATACATTCATGATATGGATAATCCTATCTATAAATTTCAAAGTAATAAGGCCATTGTTGATTTTAATCCCACTAATATTTGGTAATGTCACCTTGGATGTATGAATGAGAAACATGTTCAAAGAATTCATATAGATGGATTATTGGACTTATTCAATTATGAATTGTTTGAAAAATGTGAATCTTTTTGGTTAGGAAAAAAACCAAAGATCCTTTTAGTGAAAATGGTGAAAGGGATAATGGGATCTTGGATCTTATAAATAGTTATGTATGTGAACCAATGAGTACACAAGAAAGTGGTGGTTTTAGGTGAATTTACTTTTACTGATGATTTTAGTCGATATAATTATTTTCTTCTAATAAGACACAAGTATGAAGATTTTGAAAAGTTCAAAGAGTTTCAGAATTAAGTACAGAATTAATAAGGAAAGTTTATTAATATTCTTTGATCAGATCGGGGTGGTGAATATGTGAGTAATGATTTCAATAATAATCTGAGATATTATAGAATTTTTCCCCAACTGACTCCTCATGGCACAGCATGGTGAAGTTGAGTGTCTAAGAGGAGGAATCATACCTTGTTAAAAATGTTTCTATTAATGGCGATTCAATGTTAGAGTCCTATTTTATTCTGGGGATATTCTCTAGAGACTATTAATTTCCTAATTCACCACATTATATCTAAAACATTCATAAAGACACCATATAAGATATGGTATAAGAAATATCTTAATATATATTTTATAAAGATATGGGTTGTGAAACATTTTTAAGACATTTGGATTTTGATAAACACAACCATAAATCATAAAAGTTATTATTTATTGATTATCCTAAAGATATTGAGAAATATTACTTTTATAATCCAATATAACAAAAAATGTTTGTGGACCAAAATGTTGTTTTCCTTGATAAAGATCACATAATATGATGATGTGTTGGGAGGAATGTTGAACTTGTATAATTACAAGACCAAAAATAGGAATTTTTCTTGGGATAGAAGTTAAACCAATTCTATAGAGTTGTGGAAGAATAGCTGACTCAAGCTAAATAAGAGCCTCTAATATATAATAGGGATAATTAAGAGACGAAGACATGTGTATTTCTTATGGAAAATAATGATGAAGTAATTTTCATAAGAGATGAACCTATTACCAACCATGAGGCTATTGAGAGTTTTTATTTAGAGAAATTTTTAAAATTCATGGAATCTAAAATGGACTTCATGTACACTAACCTAGTTTGGAACTTGGGGGATGCACCTTAAGGTGTGATACTCAAAGGGTGTGGGTGGGTTTTCCATAGGAAAACTAATATGTATGGTAGAGTGTCTACCTATAAATCACACTTGGTACCAAAGTGTTATAAATAAATTCAAGGTATTGACTATAAAGAAACATTTTCACTTGTTGTGATGATAAAGTCCATTAGTATATTGCCCATTATAGCAACTCATTTTGATTATGAGATATATAAAATGAATTTCAAAACCTCTTTACATAATTATAATTTATTTGAGGGTGTGTATATGATACAACCCAATGGTTTTGAAGCACCAAATGAGTCTTCTAAGGTATGTAAGTTTCAATAGTGAATTTATTTATTGAATTAAGCTTCTCGAATTTAGAATATCTGGTTTGATGATACAATAAAAGAGCTTAGTTTCATAAAAAACATGAATTATTCTTGTGTATATAAGTGAATTAGTGGGGAGTTTTGTGGTGTTTTTGATATTTTATGTAGATGGCATACTTATTAGCAAAAATGATATCACAAATTAATGCTATGTAAAGTTGGGGTTGGTTAAATTCTTCTCTATAAAAGACATGGGTAAAGCGGAATATATACTAGGTATGAAGATCTATAAAGATAAACTTAATAAGTTGATTGGTATGAGTTAGGGTATATAGATTGGTAAATTGTTAAAGTGATTTAACATAGATAACTTCAAAATGGGGTTTTACCAAAGTTGTATGACACAAATATAAGAAAGATTTCATATTATCTTGAAGAGTTGGAATATATGGATATAATTATTTATGCATATGCTATAGGATATATCATGTACTCCATGTTTTTTACTTGACCTGATTTCATATATTATCTTATCATAACAAGTCAATACCAATCCCATACTTGTAAGATTCACTATATTGTTGTTTAAGAAAATTCTTTATGTACTTAAGAAGAAATAATAATATTTTTTGGGACTTTTAAGGAAAGATTGATCTCTGTGTAAAGGGTTACACTGATTCTAGTTTCCAGTCATATAGAGGAGACATAAGATCTTAATATAGTGTTGTGTTTTTCATGAACGGTAGATCTATTACTTGGAATAGTTCCAAACAAGCCACTTGTTGTGGACATTTCAGGAGTCATAGTAAAAAATAGGTTTATATATGAAGAAAATACAGTAACAAAAGAAGAAGAATAAGAAGAACATAGACACAAAATGGATCGAACAACACCAATCCAACACCACTATTTAAAACTTGGAAATAGATGTAGAGTAAATAGTTGAACCAAATGATGTGAAGGAATCTGTTTGGATTAGGAAGTTCATTTATGAACATGAGGTGGTTCCTAGCAATTGAGGGATAAATAAAACTTTACAATGACAATAATAGATCCATTTATTATTCCAAGGAACCCTAGGCTCACCAAAGATCCAAACACATCCTTTGAAAATACAATCTCATATGAGATATCTTCAAGAGGGGTGATGTCATGATCTCTTGGGTGTCTATAGAGGAAAATGTAGCAGATTTATTGAAGAAACCATTATCACAAAAAAAAGCATCAGGGTCATATTGAATCTATTGGTATTAGATATGTAAGATCCGAATTTTTATCATGAGGTGTGGATATTTTTAATTTTCAATTTAAACCTTCCCTTTTATCTAAATGAAATTTCTTAAGAGTTTAAGTAAGGTTTTCAGAACATATGGAGCTTTTTCGGAGCCTGGATCTCCAATTTTTGGAGAATCATAGTAGGGTGTACAGTTAGTTATAACCATTATACTCAATCATGCATCCTAAAGAAGAATATAAAATTTTATTTAATCATGTAATCAAGGATGAATGGTTGTGAAAAAACTTGTAGAAAACTATAGGTACATTGAGCATGGATAGAACATCATCATCATTGTTATGTATTTATTCAAGAGAGAATACAAGAGAACAAAAGATTCAGGCCATGCAACACCGGCCTAGGGGGTCTAAAATAATGGAGACCTAGGGCATCGTTGTGAATTAAGTTCACCCCCTCCGGCTTCAAGGAGATGGCAGAGGGTAGGCAGGTGACATCGGAGCCATGGATGGCAAGGGAGGCCAAATAATCCGCGACTTTATTCCCCTCTCTCCATGTATGTGTAACTTGCATGTTTCTCTTTAGAAGTTCCTTACATATCCTAATGATATAAATTACTTACCATGGAGTGGATCCTTTGTCCAGCAGAGAGTCGTGGATGATCTTCGATTCAGTTTCCACGTGGGAGATGTCCATAGATTTCTGAATACACAGGTTGAGCCCCTTTAGGAGATCCTTGGCCTCCGCTTGAAGAGCGCATCCGTTACCAAAGTGTGCCGTGAATGCAAGGAGTACGCCTCCTTCCTAATTACGGACCACTCCTCCTCCTCTCATGATTCCTAAGTTGCAGGAGCCATCGGTGTTGAGTTTAAGACCTTCTGCTGGGGGGTTCCATTTCACCCACTGTCCTTGCAAACCCACCATGGGGATAGCCAGCCCGGGGAAAGCCTGCAGATTACGAAGGCAAGAAGCTTCCCGCCATCCGTTAATAAGGGGGACCATATCCATAAGCAGGCATTACGAAGGCAAGAAGCTTCCCACCATGCATGGTCTATACATAGTTTGTCTGACTATACATCAAGACCATGTTGTGTTGTGTGCCATGTGATGGTGATGGCTCATGGTTGGCACACGATTTGTTCAATCATGCGACCAAACCATGCACCCCCATAAAATTATATAAAATGATCATTTTTTCCCTGACTTCTTCAACTATTTTCCTCCATTTTTTCCTTCCCACTTTCCACACATCATCTCCTCCATTGAGAGCTATCCCTTTTCCATCACCTAATATTTGAGCCTCCTCCCTCATAAAAAATCTGTTTTGATCGTTGTGCATCACATTGGATAACCAATAGAAGGTACCTCTTTCCTACTATTTAATTTCTTTATTTATCTCACTATATTGAATGTTATTTATTTGATAGATAATATTCCCTATTTTAAAAGAATTTATCAATTTCTTTGATTTATTCTATTCTATCCCAGATTAGAGGCCAATACTAGATAAGGATTCATCTACTAGTATAATGTAGGTATTCTATTTATTTTCCCTAAAATTATAGCCATTTATATTGTGTGTCATTGTGTCATGTGTCGGACCATCTATGTATTGCCTCCTAAAATGTGACTTCCTTAATTAAATGTATGTTCCCTGACCTACATGACCCATGAGACCTATTGACAATAATGGAGGTTATAATCCCCAATTAGAACCACCCATTGTTTTTTTTTTTATAAAATAACCATGTGTTGCGTATGTAATTAAATCACCTTATGAGGTGTATTGTTTTTCCCCTTTGTAATTGGGATGTAAAAATGAATTTAATAAAATGTAAATTGAATTGAGAAAATGGGGGAATGGTGAGTCCATATTCCTTGGACCTTGTTTCTTATTTCTTATGATTTATTTATCCCTTGTAAATGAAATGACCAAATTAAATTAACTGAATTGTTAAATGGTATAGATTTACTACTATCCCATGACCATCAGCGTGTTTTTCTGAGGGCGATATAAGGGTTTTGATTTGGAATGACTTAGACGGGATCATTAGATGTATTAAATTATATAATTCCTAAATGGATTATATCACTAATGGTAGATACATGGATTCTTATATAGAATACATTGGATGGGATCACTAGGTAGGTGGGTTTATATTATTCCATGAGTGACACTCAGGTTCCCTATGTAAAATTCCTTGGACAAGATCATAGTAAAATGCATTTATATCATGCCTTGAGTGACACTTGGGTTCATAAATGGAATTACTTAGATGAAATCATAATGTGATGGGTTTTTATAGTATACCAAAAGAGATACCTGGGTTCCTTATGTGGAATGCCTTTGATGGTCTTAGGATACTAACAAATTAAATGATGGGTCTTCCAAGTCAAAGAACATGCTTGGATTTGGTAAATGCTTTATATACATGACTGACTTAATTTATATTTGACTATTGAATCCAAAATACCATCGGACTTGTTGACCCCTTATATTATCATCATCACTTAGGGATGCCTTGTCTATGATCCTTGGGTCTCAAGCCTATAATATAAATTGAATTGTAAATTAATAAGTTCTCATAGATATTCTATATTTGGCCAAAGTATGTAGTATCAGATGGGTGACCCATGGGGGACCTGGACTGACATGGGTATTATGTATTTCATTTACTACATTTACTATTTTTTCTGCACAATTCTTCATAGTAAATTCATGGATTGGATAGAATTAGACATTTTTGGCAGTGGCCTTATGAATTTTGCTCACACCTTGTTCAGGCCAATATTGGATACCCATAAATACCTCATTTATATAGTTAGGGACAAGTTAAAGAGGACTTATATGGATGATTGATTTTTTATACTATGATAGAGCATATGAGAAGAGGATTAATCTAGTGCTCGGGATGCTATTGGAGATAGATTTTGGAATTTTTTACACTTTTTTATATCATGTAAACTTGTATATATGCATCTTGTTTCCACTTGTATTCCCACTTTGGTATAGCATAGTGACATGACATCATTTTTTATATGATACTAGATATTATTTATGTATTTCATTTATCTATTGGGATGTTTTACTTTCACTATTACCATTATATAGTTTATACTATTTTTTATTTATTATTATATATAATTATAACACTCTGATGAAAAGGGTTGTAGCCACCACATCGTACCACTGTAAACCCTTGCGGCTAATCGGTATCCTCTGGTGTATGGGGAGGCATCATTGAGGTCATGTGGCCAACCAGACTAGTCACTTATCTATAAACCCACCTCAAGATGTCACAAAGTGGTATCAAATCATCTTTTACTTTGTCTTAATGTTTTTTGATTAGTATACAAGAGACTAAGGAGTGTTGGGATTTGGTAATGATCATGTTTGTAGGAATAGTTAACCCACATATAGGGAAAAGGAAAAGTTGTTTCGGATGGGATTTTTTGTTTGGGTTTTTTATTTTTTAAATTTTTATTGATTTCAGTATTGGGTGATTCACATGACTTGTGATGTTTATTATTGTTATGTGTTTTATTTTACCCTTGGCTTGGTATGGAAAGGAAGCATTGTAAATGCATCATTATGGGAACCTGAATATTATATGTCATCTATATGTCATGCCATGTTAACTTTATTGTGTGCATTTCCTATAGCATGTTGTAGTGCCTTCACTGATATATCTATTATTTTAATACCATTTCTATAGGATTAATGAGATAAATAATTGGTTAATTAAATTTCATATATCAATCTAAATGGTGTTTTCCCACATAGATTTATGGTGGCGCCTTAACTAACCAATTATCACATGTTTTGAGCCATGGACCATTAGTTTCATGGACTAAAATGTTACTTTTTGAAATTAAATGGATACCAATGAAATTTATAAAGTGCATAGGCTTATATAAATTGGTAATAGTGATCTACATAATTAAACCACTGTAAAAGGATGGTTAGAGTTACATAAAGTTCCAATTATAACTTATAAAGTGTGTGAATTTGTAACTTGAGAATAGTGACTCATCTAACTAGACCATGATATATATATATATATATACACCTGTGAAATTATTTATTTATTAAATGTAGAAAGAAATAGTTTCCATTAAATATGGATGTCAATTGTAACTTAAATATTGTTTTCCTCTATAACTTTCAATTGAAACTCCATATACCGAGATCTCTGTTATAAAATATTAGAAATTGGACTTGACCCAACCTTTGTAGTGGGAAATTGAGAGTGTCTCTTATGACTCTTCATGATTTCCTCTGTCACTTAGACCGGTCTTTAAGAGCAGGTAGTTGGTTGTTTCCCTTTATGTAAGAAGTCTTTTTACCTATCCTATTATTTTATCTATGATATTTTCTATTATTAATTCTTATTCTTATGTGTGAGTTTGGAAGTGTAGGAATATGTCACCATGGTGGCCTTGGTTCGAGCACTAGGAAGGTGGTGAAGACCATGCTCTAGAAGTGGTGGCACCTAACCCACCAATAGTTCCCCCAACAGCACCTCTAGTTTCACCTCCTACCATTCATAAACTGGTCACTAATGCTCAATTTTGATTGGGTTTCTTATTCTTAGTGTAGTCTTTGTAGGGATTTCCACATCATGCATCAACTATGTCAGAACTGGCTAGGGAATTTCATTAGTAGTATCCACTTACTTTCTCAGGGTATGGTGGCCCCTGGGCTAATGATTCATGGCTAGAGGTTTTCCTAGTGATCATTGAGAATATAGAGACACCTTCATAGAGGAGATTAAATATCACCATTTATATACTTTATGGATCCACCAATCATTGTTAAGATGTTCAAAATCAGGTAGTTCAGCATCCGGACATGGTTTGGAGGGACTTCCATACTATCTTTTATGATTACTTTTTCCTGAAACTGATGAGAGATAAATGATCTAGGGAATTTATTCACCTTCAATAGGGTACCATGTCCATTATTAACTATTCATCTCATTTCACAGAGCTCCAACATTTCATTCCTATTCCTACTAGTGATGAATTGACCAGAGAAAGATTATTTGAAGATGGTATTAGGTTGGCCATCCAATATCATGTGAAATTTTTTTATTTGACTATCATTTTTAAAATATTGAACCAATCCCTCATCTCTGAGGAAAACTTCAGGGAAACCGAGAGTAAGGTGTATGGTGGTTTAGTTCCTATATAGGGTAGAAATTCGTCCAATGTGATGAAGCATTTATTTTATATTTCCTATGGGGGAAACAATATTCAAAGTGTGTGACCATATAGCCATGTGGTATTCCATTAGTGTGGTAGGATAGGACACACAAATCCACATGTATCAAACACCTAGTGGATTGTTGGTCTTGCAACAATATGGGTTGCCTTAAGTAGTTTTCAGGACTTTTCCTCTAGTGGTCAATGAGAGAGGGTCTTCACCAACTCCGGGATTAGGAATGGGATTAGTAGCTCCACTTCAGGAAAGGATCTATACTACTAATGTCCGATCAAGCTAAGGAGGTGGTTGAGGTCAAGGAAGTCGGACCACATATATGTAGCACCGGTAGAGCATCCCTTCTCAAGTTAGTCAGGTTATAGCTTAGGGTTATGGATCAAGATAGATATATGAAATGTGGTCTACACCTAAGAAGCAGAGTGTTGGGTCTTCTATAGTTCAAGGTATGATTTTAGTATTATCTACCTCATTTTATGCTTTATTTGATACAGGTTCTTCATATTAATTCATATATAAGATTATTATGGAAATTCTTAGCCTTGAGATCAAATAATTTCATGGGGTGATGACTCTCGATACTCCTCTGGGAATTTGATCAGAGAGTGTGCGCCGATGTAAGGAATTATCCCTTAAGATAATCAGTTATCGTTTCATATGGATCCTTTTTGTTCTCGATATGATGGTATTTAATGTAATTCTCAGTATGGATTGGTCAGTGCCCTATCATACCCATATTGACTGTTATTATATATGGGTGTCCTTTGTATCACCCAAGGGTGGTAACTATGTTCACGAGGGTGAATGGGATGTCCAGGCAAGTCGAGATGGACTTGAGAATCATGGGTTGGGTGAAGTGTCATCCCAGATTTTTAGTATCTTTATATATGATCAAGGAATGTGTCAGAAAAGTTTTCCTCTAGTGGTGGATAGTTTGAAGGATGTTTTATCTAATGGTTTTCTACACTACCTCGTATGTGAGAGGTAGAATTCATCATTGAGATTATTCCAGGAGTGGAACTGATATCTATCTCTCCTTACTGGATGGATCCAACTAAGCTTCAGAAACTCAAAAGGTAGTTGGAGGACCAGAAAGCTAAAGGGATTAAGTGACCTAGTACTTCACCTTGGGGTTCACTTGTCCTCTTCTCTAAGAATGTGGATGGTACTCTTAGGTTTTGTATGGATTTTTGTAAATTGAATCATCTTACAGTTAAGAATTGTTACCTTTTACCTTCTATAAATGACCTCTTCAACCATCTTCTAAGAGCTAGGATTTTATCAAAGATTTATTTGAGGTTGTGATATCATCAGGTGTTTTTCATAACTTCATACATTCCTTATACAGTTTTCAAAAGTAGGTATGGTTTATATGAGTATCTAGTAATTCTATTCGATATTGTGAATGCACTGGTAGTTTTTATAGCCTTAATGAATATGGTTTTTCACTGTGATTTTAGTGGATGATATCTTGGTGTACTTGAAGAATAGACATATTCATTCCAAATACCTTGACATCATATTGATTACATTTAGAGAGTATAGGTTTTATTCCAATCTCACAAAATGCCACATAGAGATTAAAAAAGTTCAATTCTTGGGTCAAATTATCTCAAAGGTATGAGTATTTGTGGATCCATAGAAGTTGAGGTTCATTGTATCCTAGAAGTATCCCAATAATTTTTTTGATATATGGAGTTTCTTAGGGATAGATGGATATTATAAGTGTTTTATATAGGATTTATCATGTCTTACAACACCACTTACTAGCTTGACCAAGAAAGGTGTGAAATTATAATGGTCTGAAGTGTATGAGAAGGCATTTCAAGAGATAAAAGGAAGGATATCCTTAGTGCCAATACTAATTCTACCTTATCCTATCAGAGGCTATATGGTTTATTATAACACATCAGATGTTGGGATAGGATAAATTCTGATATAGAGTGATAGAGTCGTGGTGTATGGGTCTTGTCAGTTGATACCTCATGAGTGTAATTTCTTGATTCATGTCCTTGATCTGGTTGTATTGGTTCATGCCTTACATTGCTGGGGGAATTGTTTTTTAGGAGAATGGTCCATTGTATGTGTAGAACATAAAATCCTTAAATGGATATTCACTCAATATTTCTTTAATCTCAGATAATTAATATGGTTTTAATACCTTCAGTCCTTTTACATTGATCTTTATTATATGATTGGAAAAGGAAATGTAGTGGATAATTTTATAAGTTGGAAGAATCAAACACAAGTGATTTAGGAATACAATAGTGAATGGTAATTGATGGATCTGTTTTTGGAGATACATTTAGAGTTGAAAGACTATCTTGGGTATCCTGTAATCACTCTGTTATCAGTGACATCTTCACTTTTAGATAGATTGAAGATGAGATATCTTTCAAACCCCAATGGCTTAGTCCTAAGGGGTAGTATTTCAAATAATGACCCACCTCCTAGATGGATCGTTGATGAGGATAGTATTTTTTACATTAATGGGAACATGTGGATTCTGAAATACATGCAAGAGGAATTGATTTGATAACTTCATGCTTCCAAATGGTAAGTACATCCCTATTTTACAAAGATGTACTGTGAATTATGCCTTTGGTATTGGTGGCCTGGTTTGAAGAGGCAGATAGCAGGTTTCATTACTCGGTGTTCCACCTATCAGCTGGTGAAGGCGGTGCACCATTAACCTAATGTATTGTTACATCCATTACCTATTCTTAAGTGGAAATTGGATGATTTCATCATGGATTTAATAATGGTCTTACCTAGGTCCCCTCATGGCACTGAAGCAGTATGGGTGATCGTTGATAAGGTGAAGAAGTTTTCCCACTTCTTTCCTATCAGGGAGACTATATCAGTGGATTATCTTGGGATCATATACATCTAAAAGGTTATACACATTCACAAGGTTCCCTATATAATTTTACTAGATAGATATTCTCATTTCACATCATAAAACTGACAGGGGTTGCAGATGTCTCTAAATTCATAGGTGATTCTGAGCATAGCCTATCACCCTTAGATTAATGGTCAGTCCAAGCATATTATTCAGATATTATAGGACATGATTCAGGCATGTGTTCTTGATTTTGGAGTTTATTTGGATAAACACTTGGAAATTTCAGAGTTTTCTTATAATAATAGTTCCCAATATATGATTTAGATAGCGCCTTAGGGGGGCCTATATGGTAGGTCATGTCATTAACCCCTATGCTAGTTAGAGGCAGGTGAGGCAGCACTACTGGGTCCATATCTCATTCAGAAGACATAAGAGTAAGTACAACTTATCAGGAAACATATGGATAAAGTACATTCTAGGCATAAGTCTTATGTTGATCACCACTGATGACCTCTAGAGTTTGGGGTTGATGGTTGAGTCTTCTTGTGTGTTTCTCTTAAACTGGGGCATTGGATTGGGAAGCAAGGTAAGCTAGTGCCTAGGTTCATTTTCTCTTTTGATATTCTGGAGAGGATCATACTAGTGTCTTATTGGATATAAATTCCTCATAGATATAGGTATATACATGACATCTTTCATGTTTCTCAGTTATATTGGTATTATCTATACCTATCTCATGTTGTCATGACCCCCTCCCTCCAAATATGTTGTAATAAAGGAAGAGAGATAATGACCCTCAAGTCCTGCCTTCAGTAGTCCGTAGGTTGGAGACTAGCATCGAAGGTATAAAAAAATAACATTATAGGAGGTATTACCCTCTATAAAAGAAACTAGATCGAGAGATAGGATAAAATCCACCAAAAAAATCTAGTATATAGATAAAGGTAAACCAAAAAACCATCTTACAATTCATGAATAAAGTAAAACTGATACATATAAATGCCTCCAATATATATACCAAATAAAAGTATATATCAGTGACTCAACAATAGCTCCAACCTAGTTATAATATCTAACTCAGTTCCCAAAGTCCTATGGGAAACCTGAAAATAGTTTATATATATAGGGTGAGCATAATAGGTATACTTAGTAAGTACATAACCAATATATCAAGTGCACATGTGAAAAAATCATGCTAATGTGTCAGTGAACAAACAACAGAACCAACAAGAACCTATACAGGTCAACTATCCCATCCCAACCTCACTAAGGCTCACTCACCAAATCACATATCCAATATAATTATATATCATCGATATCAAAAAAGATAAAGGTTCCCCACTACCACTTCCACACTAACTTTCTTCTCTCACACCCCAATGTTGAACGTCATGTGTTTTCATCTCTTACATACATATCATACCACATACCACATCACATCATGTCTCTCCTTAAGTCTCCTATTTCATCTCTAATGTGGATCAAGATGCATCCATAATTACCCCACCCTCTAAAGATCTAGCATCATGTTCTATAATCAAGCATAACCACACCATGTCTCACTCAAAAACACCTAGGCCATCAAATATCATCTCATATCATAACTAGAACAGTAGGTTATCATGACTTTGAAGTACATCAACCTCATTCCCTCCTCCTACCACGCATGACCCCCACCACATATCACATCACATCACTACCTCATTATATCACACCTCACCCTAATACACCTGGGTCAACACATAACATCACACCTCGCTCAAAGACACCTGGGTCGTCGCTATTTCTGAAGGAAGAGAGGTAAAGAGTGGGTAGCTAGCCATTTTTATCTTCACCAACCTGAATGTTGGGGAAAAACCTAAAACCCAGAATCTATGAGTGTTTTTAAGGTCACCAAACTTGGGCGGGGCATGTATAGTAATAACATAAAATTAATGATGTATATATAGCACACAACACCCAACCTATGGGTTCACATCAACTACACTATCACACACCACATCACCAGCATGGTACCACACATAAATCGTTGCAACCTCTACCACCACTATATGCAACACACCACACCACCACCACAAAATCCATGCATCATTTCTCACTTTAAATTATAGGTTTCACCACTTTTCAGATATAAATAATTCCACTATCTTTCATTTACTAATAAAATTCATTCACATTTACATTACTCATTAATTTAACATTAAATTCATTAAATCCATTTACCACACATCAATTTCAACCCATTCATAATCAATTACCACATTATAATTATTACATGGATAACCAGACAACTAACACAACCATGCCTCTCCACAACTGGACAATCTCACATAAATTGTCACCACAACACCTCACATCAACCATTATCACTGCACCACACCAACCAATCCATATCACCAAAGCAGTCGCACATCATGCATCTCAACCAAATATCACAACACAACTTCCATACACAACAACCACACATCACCACCACACATCATCGCAACTGGGAATTACAACCTCTGTTCATTACAACCACACCACAATTTCCCACATCACATCCACTATGAACTACATCACATAACTGCCAATATCGCATCCATGCCAACCAACCACCACATAAAATCACAACCCCACGCATCTCATAGAACATATAGTCACATCCATCACTATAAAAAAATTCTTCCAAACCATGTAGGGCAACACAATGAGCACATGCATGCACAGCAACAATGCACACTAGAATGAGTAATTATTCAGGGGATTTTATCACATTAACACTTTATTTATCATGGATATTATCAAAAAAACTAGGTTTATATGGTAAACCAATTTATTATCCAAATATATGTTCATTATCCTTTTATTCAGGGTGAGATCACACAAAAACATAGCAAGAGTCATCACAACATAACAAATATAGGGAAAATAAGGTTCCCAGCTACTTTTAATTATAGTATTGGAAACAATTATTATAAATAACATCAACAATATATATCTAAGTAGTGAAGCATGTGATAACTCGCCATACCCATAAATTTTATGAAAATTAATTATATTATTATGGAAACCCTTAATATCCACCCAAAGGAAAGAAAAACCATGAAAATATCACATGTTGCATGTAAAAAAGAGAGAGCAAGGATCCCATGTCTCAAAGAAGATTTCAAATCTTATTGTGTGCCATAAGGAGAAGAAAAAACTACCTACAAACTACAACTGCAAAATGGAAACCAGGAATCAACCTATACCACATCAAAGGACCATCAAAACACAACCCAACTCTCCCCCAAATAGAAACCACAACGTTGTAGTGGATCTTTGAGAGAAGAATGAGATAAAACAACCAAGTAATAGATAATTTCTTACCACATATTGTCGAAACACCACCACCATAATATAATGATCAAGGTGAGAGAAGGTGGGCTGGAAGATCTCCTAAAATTGCCTAGGGTTTTTCCCAAAATTGAGAGAGAAAATGATTGGCCAAATGAGAAAAGAATTAAATGAACAAAACTTATATACAGGTTGTAATTCACTTGAATTATGGAATAAATCACACTTTTACACCTTGAATTCCGTGAGCCCGCATATCTTACCCCACAAAACCACTTTTCATACTGTAAACACGTCTTCCATCGAAAAGCATGGTGCTTCGAGATGGAATTAACTTACAATGTAATTTCCTTATTTATGGAATAAACCCATTTTTCACGGCCAATCCTATTACATGTAAAATTCATAAACCAATAACCACTCAAGTCATAAAACAAAGGCTTATTCTATTAAATCCTCTTTTACAGCATAAAAATCTTATAGCAATACTGTTGCAGCTTCAACCTCCACTGAACCTCTTTTATCCTCCTCTGAGCACTCTCCAACCACAAAACTAGAAATGTAATAGTATGGGAAGGAAAAAACTATTACATTAGATACCTCTAAAATGATTCTCATCCTTGAGAATCAAAACCAAACCTAGGATATGAAAGGTGTCTGAACAACTACCCCATGAGATACCTCTTAAGGATCTCATCACACCTCAAATGATACCACTAGCCAAAAAACAACCAAAAAACATCCCATGAAACCATGACACCACACAACCACACCAAAACCTCTCATTAGTCACAACACCACACATGTGGTACCAGCCACAAGACACTACATCCCACACATCCACATCACTGCACAACCATATCACCGCACAACCACATCACCATAAAACTATCTCATCCTCCATAAATCCCAAATCAACTACTAACACAACCAACACACAACACTACCATGAGTACAAAAATCAAGGAATTATATCTTACATGTCAAGATATTATCTGCTTTGGGTGGTACTTAATCACTTTCATATTTTTAATCGCATCAAAGTATAATGCATCTTGATTAAGATTTAGGTCCTCCCCTCTTCATCTTTCAAAAGTGTTATCAAACATCACATGTAAACAAAATAGTATATCTCATAAAATAGTAATATATTCTCATCACAATATCTAAGAAAAAAATAAAGAAAAGAAAACTCAAAAAAACTCTAGATACTAGGCACACATATGCATTTATCACTCCAAAGTACTCTCCTCCAGGACACCATTCCTTCACAACACATGAATAAAGGGAATGGTTCATCTAAACAATAAATTTTATTTATGATTATAGGTCTCTAATGGTTTTTCCACAAACATCGCATCATCCTAGATATCCAACTCTCCCCAGTAAATGATGTGGAAGTCATTGTAAAGATACCAACAAAACTAGGACACGTGGAAGATGTTTTGGATCTTCTCCAACTATATTGGAAACACCAACTGATATTACACCTCACTAACATGTCCCAACACCCCAAAGGGTCCAACAAACCAAGGATAAATCTTACTCCCCATACCAAAACTCCACTTCCCTCACCAAGGGGAGACTCTAAACAACAAATTACCTCCAACCTTGAACTCCAGGGGCCTCCTCTTATGATTAGAATATGCCTTCTGATGGTCCTATTCCACCCTCATCCTCTCTTGAACCAACTAGATCTTCTTAGTGATTATCAACACTATATCAATACCAAGAACTGTTGTTTCCCCAACCTCCATCCAACATAATAGAGAATGAAACAGTTGCCCATACAATGCCTCAAATAGGGCCATGTCAATATATGAGTGATAGTTATTATTGTATGCAAGCTTAACTGAAGACAAGTGCCTTACCCATAATCCACCAAATTACAAGATTAAAGATTGCAACATACCCTTCAGTGTCTAGATGGTACGCTCCTTCCCATCTTTATGAGGGTGGAAAGCAATGATATGGTGCAACTGGGAGTTGAAATAATTATTCAATCCCCTCTAGATCTACGAGGTAAAATGATTATCCTAATCAATTATGATACCCCTTGGTACCATATGAATCCTAATCACATCATCCACATACTGCCTCTCTAAAACATCCATAGCACTTGACTCACAGATCGCCAGGAAATGAGCCGACTTTATTAGTCAATCCAATAACACCCAAACTACATTACAACCTCCCTAATCTTAGGGTAAACCTATGAAGAAATATATTGATATTTCATCCCATTTCCACTTGGTGATATCTAAGGACTATAAAAAACCTCTGAGAACATGGTCCTCAACTTTCACAAGCTTACAAACTAGACACCTCACCACAATCTCTACCACTAAACTTTTCATCCCTGGCTGCCAAAGTTGTCTCCTCAAGACACGATACATATTTAATACACCATGATGTACTGCTAAAGGTGATATATGAAACTCATGGATAACTCTATCACACATCACCATAAGAATAAATAATCTTCCCTATAAAAACACCTGATTTGGATGATCCATACCTCAAGAGTGTCACCATGGACTACACAATTTTCTATCTCCTCCAACTCTAAGTCTCCCCACTAAGACTCTTCCACTAGTTTCATAAAATATGACTCCATAGTCATATGATAGAGAAAATCATGGCCATAGCTATCCTCGACATCAAGATCCATCACTGCATTCTCCTTCATCCCTTTACAAACATCCACAAACTCTCGAACCACAAACCCTTGGGACTTCTGACTAAATGCATCAGAAACCACATTACCCTTTATTAGGGTATAATAGATATCAAAATAATAATCCTTAAGAAAATTAATCAACCTATGCTGGTATAGATTCAAATATCTTTGAGACAAAACATATTCCAGCCTCTTGTGGTCCATGAAAACCATGAAACAATTGCCGCAAATTTAGTGTAAACATGACTTCCACTAGCTACAGATCATGGGTCGTATAGTTACACTCATGGGGACATAACTACCTAGACCTATAACATATCACCATGCTCTAATATATCAACACACATCCCAATACTAGATTGGATGCATCATATAAAACCTCAAACAACATACCCTCCTCAGAAAACCAAATCACTAGAGCACTAACCAGCTTCTCTTTCAGGTAACTGAATGCTTCTTGATACTAATAAATCCACACAAAATCCTTGTACTTTATAGTAAAAGCTCTCATCAATGCCACAAATTAAGAGAAAACATATACAAACCTCTGATAATTTCCCGTGAGACCAAGGAAACTATGAACATCTACTACATTCTTGGGTGTTGTCCAAGAAAAAAGTGTCTCAGTCTTTTATGGGTCCATTGCTACACCCTACTAGGACACCACATGTCTGAGGACACACACCTCTCACATCTAGAACTCACAATTAGAAAATTTTATATAGAGTGAGTGGTGTATAAGTATATGAAAGATAGATCAGATATGCTCTACATGCTCCTCCTCTGACCTTTATTAGATCAATATATCATCGATGAATACAATGAGGAATCGGTACAAGAATTCATGGAACATGGATTTCATGATACCTAGTAACATGGATGGTGTGTTCGTAACACAAAATAGAATGACTATAAACTCAAAGTTCTCATACCTTCACCTAAAGAAAGTCTTAAAAATATCCTCATCCTTCACCCTCAAATGGTGATACCCATACCACATATTGAGCTTTAAAAACTGACTAGCTCCTCTAAAATGTTTAAAAAGATTTTTTATCCATAGAAGAGAGTAATGGTTCTTGACCATAACTTGATTCAATCTATGGTAGTATATACTCAACCTCATACCCGTCATCCATCTTGGTGAACAACACTGGAGCACCCCAATGAGACACACTAGGTTATATGAAACCTTTTTGAATCAGATCATCTAGTTGAAACCTCAACTCATGTAGCTTCATAGGAACCATTCGATAGGGATCCATTTAAGTCAGAGATGCACTCTCCTAAAACTCTATCCCAAACTCAACATCGCATAATAGGGGTAGTGCCACAACCACATCTAAGAAAACAACTAGGAATTACTCCACAACTCTGGGAACATCCCCAACCTGAGCTTCCACCGATAGCTCCACCAACTATAAAAAAAGAGGCTCCACTTTCCATCCACTTATTTGACAACCTATCTCACCAATGAATTCCACTCAATAGCCCTCCACATCAGAAAATGAAACTCTCCTTTGAATATAGTTGATGACTTCATACACAGAATATAGGAAATCCATGATGGGGATGGAATCATGTGGTTGTATCTATAGTAAGAATTCCCCCACTGACTATAATTTCCCCATCTCCATTCTAAATCCCTAGAACACATCAAATAAGGAAGCCATACCTCCAACCAGCATGGATAACACTAGGAGAATTGGAAGCCTCTCCATATCCAGTCCCAAAGAATGGACCAAATCAGAAGAAATATAGGAGTGTGAGGCTCCCAAATAAAATAATACACAAACAAGGGTAGACAATAAACTGATCATACCTCAACAAAATCCTATATCTTCCAAAACTATTGCCTCTAACGTGTAAATATGACCACACCCAACTCTTCTACATCACTACTGTTAGCTTCCATGACCATGCTCTAGCCTAGGTCCCTATATATGGGGATCATCATGAGGCTTCCCTATACCAACTCCACCTTCTATCGACTATTGATGAAATTCCAATGGTCTCTATCGCTAAAACTACCTCAGAGGCAACTACTCCTACTATAAAAAAGGGGTCTAGACACCCACCTAAAAATGGCATCCCTGAATAGTCGGACACTGAGCCCGGAGATTCTTATATCCTCCATATACATAACATGAAAACAAGAAACCTCCTATAGGTAATCAGAATCCACCTTCCCCAGAAGAAAAAAAGGAGATCTTTTGTAGTTGGTTCCCTACAGGATAGAACCCTTATTACCTGAACGCCTATGGACCACTTCCTGAAACTCAGATCCTCAAAACTCCCTTTTGGTGACTCTCTTAGGGATCAACTCCCAAGGAAAACATCTATTCAATAGGATCCTCCATTTTCTGCACCTCTATATACATCGAGAGCATAAATAGTGTGATTTTATACCTGATCAGTAGGTGCAAATACTACTCTAGATTCCTTAATCTATACTCCACATCTAGGAAAACATCTAGAGAAAAGTGAATGAGGTACTTAAAAATGATCCCAAACTCCCCTATCGAAGGGAGAGTATCTCCTACCTATTGGCTTCCCTCATCATCGATGACTAGAACACCACTTAGAACTCCTTCTAAAAATCATTCCACTACACATCTTCCTCCTTTAGGTCACCAAGAAACGACATCCACCACTGATGTATATCTCCCCACAACTAACTAGCTACCAACAGTACCCAAGACTCAGAACATGCTCAGATCAGGCCAAAATCGATCTCGATCTCCTCCAGCCATCGCTCTATCTCTATATATAAGATGATACTCTCACTCATTAACAAACTCTTCCACTAAAAGGAATGAAAATCTCTCAACCAAATCTCATCCTACTCTATAGATTCAACCCTATGATGATTAATCAAATCATCCTACTACACCTCAACTACCTAAACCACTCACGAACAACAAACAAGATCCATTCCTAAAAAGAAAGGATAAAATTCTAAGTCTGGTAGCATGGAATTTTATTAAAGATTATTTATTTATTTAATTTTATTTTCCCACAATCACCCAATTAAATAAAAAATACAATAAATCATGATACATGTACCTCTCCTGGGTCTCTACCCTACAAATAGGTCCACCTCACTTGGTCATTCAATAAGCTTAGAGCCTGTGTACTGAATCACAGGGGGGGTCTAAAATCTCATGTCCTAGCTAGTCTCTATAGTATATGTCACATACCAAGATCAATTGAAACCATTGTCATATCAAAACATGAAATCCTCAATATTCATAACTCCATACTCCATCTTATCTCTCAACTAAACCTCTGATACCAATCGGTCTCCAAAGTCATACTTAAAACCTAAATAACATTTTATATATGTAAGGTGAACATAATAGGTATACTCAGTAGGGACATAACCAAGGTCTCAAGTGCACATGTAAAAATATCATGCTAATTCACCAGTGAACAGACAATAGAACCAACAAGAATCTATATAGTTCAATTGTCTTATCCCTACCTCACTAAGGATTGCTCACAAAATCACGCATCCAATATAATAATATATCATTGAGATCATAACAAAGAAAGGTTCCTCACCGCTACTTACCTGATGATTTTTCACTCTCACGCCACAATGTTGAATGTATTGTTCTCTCATCCCTTCCATACATATCACATCAATACTATATCGCATCACATCTCACCCAAAGAAACATGGTTCATCTCTGATGTGGGTCGGGACACATCCCTACCTACCCCACCCTCACAAGGTCTAGCATCTTATGCTAGAATCTGGAATCACCACACCATGTCTCGCTTGAAGACACCTGGGCTATCACATCTCATCTCATCTCATAACCAGAGAAGTAGGGTATAATGAGCATGAAGTACATCTACCTCATTCCCTCCTCCTACCACGCATAACCCCCACCACATATCACATCACATCATATCCTCATCACATCACACCTCACCCAAGGAAACGTGTTCCAACATATCACATCACATCTCACCCAAAGACACCTTGACTATCACTACTGTTGAAGGAATATCATAAAAGAGGGGGTAGCTAGTCAACTGTATCGACACTAACCTAGATTTTGGAGAAAAAACTGAAACCCATAACCTCTGAGCATTGATAAGGTTATCCAACTTGGGTTGTGGAATATAGAAATAATATTACATACATGATATATATATTGAACACAACACTCAACCTATGGGTTCACATCAACTGCACTAGCGTACAACACATCATCACCATCATACCACACATAAACTGTTACAACCACTGCCACCACTCTATGAAACACATCACATCACCACCACATATGACACACAACATTTCCCACTTTCAATTATAGGTTTCACCACTTTCCAGATATAAAAATTTCCACTATCTTTCATTGACTAATCCACTTCATTTAAATTTACACTACTCATTTATTTAACATTCAATTCATTTAATCCATTTACCACACATCAATTCCAACCCATTCATATTCAATTATGACATTATAATTATTCCATGGATAACCGGGAAACTAACACAACCACACCTCACCAAAACTGGCCTAAATCACATCAACCATTACCACAACACCTCACATCCACCATTGTCATCACACCACACCAACCAAGTTATCTTACTAAAACAGCCACACATCGCGCATCTCAACCACATATCACAATACAACCACCACATTTAACAACCACACATCACCTCCACACATCATCAAAACCATGCACCGAAAACTTTGCACACTACAACCACACCATAATTGTTCACATCACATCCATTGGGCATCACATCACACAACTGCCTACATTTCATTCATGTCAACTAATCATCACATCACATGATAGACCCACACATCAAATAACCCAACCAATCACCTCTATCTATGTACAACAACTCACCCAAACCACATAGGTAAACATAATAAGAAAAATCATACACAACAGCAACACACATAGGATTCCATAATTATTTAGGGAATTTTATCACATTACCTCTTTATTTATCATGGGTATTATCACACAAACCAGGTTTCCATAGACAACCAATTTATTATCCAAATATATGCTCACCATCCTTTTATTCAGGGTGTGATCACATAACAACATAACAAGATTCATCATAAAATAATAACTATAGTGAAAACATGGATACTAACACCCGTTATTTTCAATATTGGATACAAGAATGCCCAATAACATCCAAAACATATATCAAAGTAGTAAATCATGTGATAACTCCCCATGACCATAAATTTCAATTATTCCAATTAATTATCTTATTATACCAACCCATATTGTCCACCCAAAAGAAAGTAAAACCATGTAGATATCATCCATAACACATAAAAAGGAGAGAACAAAAATATCCTACCTTAATGAAGCTTTCTGATCTCGTTTCACACTGCAGGGTAAAGATGAAATAGGATGAAAACCATAACTGCACAAGGGAAACTAAAAATCAAATTGTACCACTTCAAGGACTGTCAAAACATAGCCCAACTTTCCCCTGAACCAAAACTGCAACATCATAGTAGATCTTCAAGAGATTAATGAGAGAAAACAACCAGTAAAGGTAGCAAGGCTTACCATCAATTACTGAAACACTACCACTATAATCCAATGATCAAGGTGAGGTAAGATGGGATAGAATATCTTCTAAAATCTCTTAGGGTTTTTCCCAAAAACAAGAGTAAAAACAAGTAGCCTAATGAGAAAATAATCAGCCAAACAAAACTTATATATAGGATATAATTCACTAGAATTATGGTGTAAACCACAATTTTATGCCATAAATTCCATAAACCCACATATCTTTCACTGTAAAATTAATTTTTATGTCGTAAACCCTTATTCCAATAAAAAACATAGTGCTTCGGGATGGAATTAACGTATGCCATAATTTCCTTATTTATATGATAAACCCATTTTTCACATCCACTCCTCTACCATGTACAAGACGTAAACTAATGGCCACTCGATCCACAAAACAAAGGCTTATGCTGTAAAATCCTATTTTACAGTTTAAAAATCCACTTCAGTACTGTTGCAACTTCAACCTCCACCGAACCTCCTCTAGCCTCCTTTGAGCATTCTACAGCCACAAAACAAGAAAATTATCAAATCTAGAAGGCATGGATCATTACACATGTCCTTCATCCTGATGAGGTTGAGTTGGATATTGATTCTTCTTTTGAGGAGTGCCTAATTTTTATTGTTGATAGTAGCATAAAGGCTCTACATATAAATTTGGTTCCTCTAGTATGGGTGTTATGGAAACACGAATAGGTATAGGATGAGACCTAGGAGAGGGACGCCAACCTACATTCTCAATGGACATAGTTATTCTCAAATGATGCTCATCCACCCTTGGAAGGGAAACTCAGGGATGAGTTTTTTTAAGGAGGGGAAGTTGTAAGATCCTCTATTTTCTCATGATGTATGGATCTTTTAAATTTTTATTTTGAACCTTAATTTTCATCTAAATTAAAGTTCTTAAGGTTTTAAGGAATGTTTTGGGAGTTTTGGGGTTTGTTTAGAGCCTAGACCGCACTAGTTTTTTGAGAAGCAGAGTAGGGTGTATAGATGGTGCACGGTTAGTAATAACTATGAAAATAAACTTTGCATCCCAAATAAAAGTGGGAGGTCACACACCCATGAAAAAACTATAAAAAAATGTAGTTATATTGATCATGGGCAGTGCAAGGTTTTTCAAACCATTCTCATATCCATACGAGGGGGTGTATCTTTGGAAAGTGAGCATGCATGGGTTGTGCACGGTTTGTATAACCATGCACTGAGACCCTATGAGGGTGTATACCATGGGATAGTGTTGGCACGCGGTTTGGCCAACCGTGTGGCCAAACTGTGTGCCCCCTCAAAATTGTATAAAAATCTCATTTTTCCATTGACTTCTTTAACTCTTTTCCTTCATTTTTTTCCTTCCCTCATTCCACACAGCAACCCCTCCATTGATGTATCTCCCTTGGCCATCACCTATTCTTTTATCCTCCTCCTTCATATGGAATCTGATTCAACCGTTGTTCAATACATTAGATATTCAATAGTAAGTCTCTCTTTCCTCTTACTTCTTTTCTTCATTTATCTCTCCATATTGAATGTTATTTTCATGTGATCTAATGTTCCCTATTTTCATGTAATTTGTCTATTTATTTTATTTCTCCCATTATATCCAAGATTAAAGACCAATACTATATGAGGAGTCATCTACCAATATAAGGTAGTTGTTCTGGTTATTTTCCCTAAAATTCTAGTCATTTATATTATGCGTTGTTATGCCATATGCCAGACCTTCCGTGAATCACCTCTTAAAATGAATCATACATAATTAAATGTATGAGGCCTGACCTACGTGACCCCTGAGACCCATTAACACTAATGGAGGTTCAAAACCATAATAAGAACCACCCCTTGGGTGTGTTGTTAAACTATATAAAATAACCATATGTTGTGTGTGTAATTAAATCACCTTCTGAGGTGTATTCTTTTTCTACTTTATAATTGGGATGTTAAAATGAATTAAATGAAATGTAAATTGAGTTGAGGAAAGGGGAAATAGTGATTTCATATTCCTTGGCCCTTGTTTATTCTTTATTATGCTTGAGGTATCCCTTATAAATGAAATGAACAAATTAAATTAAGTGAATTGTTAAATTGTATGGATTTATTGTAATCACATGACCATCATCATGTCGTGTTGAGGGTGATACAAGGGTTCTAATTCCGAACACCTTGGATGGGATCATCGGTCATATTGAATTAAATAAATCATAAATGTATTACATCACACCAGTGGAAATACATAGATTATTATATTGAATACCTTGGATGGGATCACCTGGTAGGTGGATTTATATTATTCCATGAGAAACACTTGGGTTACCTATATGAAATTCCTTGGATGGGCTTAGAGGTTAATGCATTTATACTATGCCTTGATTGATACCAGGGTTCCTAAGTGGAATACTCTAGATAGACTTCTAAGGTGATGGGTTTTTATAGTATACTGGAAGTAATACCTAGGTTCCCTATGTAGAATCCCTTGGATAGGCTCAAGATATCAACCAATTAAATGACTAATCTGGTAATTCAAAGAACATACTTAGATTCATTCAATTCTTTAGACACATTACTAAGTTGATTTATCTTATAATATTGAGTATAAAATGACATGGGACTTATTGACCCCATATACAACTATCATCACATAGGGTATCCTTGACCATGAAACTTGGGTCCCAAGCCTATAATAGAAATTGAATTATAAATTGATAAGTTCTTAGAGAAATTTTGTCATAGGATGAAGCATGTACTATTGGACAGGTGATCCATTGGGGACGTTAAATTAAATGGGTATTATGTATTTCATTTACTATTTTTACTATGTGGAATACACACTACTTCATAGTATATTCATGGACTGGATGGAATTATACATTTTTGTTGGTGGTCTAATTAGTTTTAATCACACCCTATTCAGGTTGTCGTTGGGTACCCAGACAGACCTCATGGATGAAGGTAGGGACAAGGGAAATTGGCCTACTATGGATGCTTTATTTTGTATATTATGATGGATTATAGGAGAAGATGACTAAGCTAGTGCTTTTGATGATATTCTAGATAGCTTTTGGTCTTTTGTACACATTTTTATAGCATTTACACTTGTATGTTTGCTTGATATTTCCCCTTGTATTCCCTCTTTTTTATAGCATAGTGACATAAAATCATTTTGTATATGATACTAGATATTATTTATGTTTGTTATTTATCTATTTGGATGTCTTACTTCCACTATTAACATTATATCATTTTTTTTATTATTATTATCTACCATTTTGCCACTCTGATGAAAGATGGTATAGTCCCCCCACCATACCACCATAGACCCTCATTGTTAGTTAGAAACATCTAGTATATGGGGAGGCATACTTGAGGTCATGTGGCCAACCAGACTAGTTAATTTTCTATGAACTGTTCATGGGATGTCACAAGATACATAAGAGATTCAATGTAATGATTGAATAATGTATCATGATTTTATAATAAATGCAATAAATGTTTATCATTTATTCATGTGTGATGTAATTTATTTTACATGAATAGTGGAATAATATATCTCCTCAAAGAATGGATTTTATTTATCCTTAATAAATGATCATCATAGAGTATTATGGATTGTGATTATAAGTTAAAATTTGAATTATTAGTGGACTCTTGATATAATAAGTGGAGACTTATTATTTGAACTAGCCTACCAAAGTATATCTCATGGAATGTCATGCATTTATTGATATACTTAGAAGTGGTTATTTATTGTCAATCCATTTACTTGAGGTTGGAAATATAACTAGCATGAACATTTATACTTTTATAAATTTCTTAAATATTCCTCAAGGGTTATCTAATCATGGGGTGATTTGGTATGTTGTTGATCATTTCATCGGTTAGTGCTCAACCAAAATGGGATATATCCACTTGTATTATGAGTTCAGACATTTGTACCATGATTTAATTGGACTGTATAAATTCATGGTTATGTATAGTTGAGCCACACATGATGTGTTATGCAACTTAGACTAGAAACATGTGATGTTATCATTTGTTAGAGTAATTACATGAGATTAATTTTCTAACATAGTCAGTCTTTTCCATAGAATCAAGAAAGTATGATATGGAATATACTAGATTGAAATTGTTCTATGTATAGCAGTCACTCAAAATCATGTAAAAAATGGATTATATAGGTATACATATGATTTATATGATATATATTTTTGTTGAGATTATCATATGAAGATATGAGTATGTTTGATCAAGATCACACCAGGCCCCTTAGTAGCTTGGGTAGCATTGATGTTTTTCTAGAGGGTGATCTTTGACTAAATTTATGAAATTGGGATTTCATATTTGTTTTCAACACTACTAAGGCCCATAGGGTAACACAGTTAGGCCTTTGGATGAGGATTATGTTTTGGATAAATTGTTTTTTCCAAAATGAAAATAGTATGATAAACCATATCCAATATAGTTTTGGATGGATCTATAAAGAGTTGTGAAGTTTTCTATAAAGTTCTTATGGGATTTTTATGCTAGTGGGATGTTGATGGAAATGTACAAAAATAGGATAACCTATTTTATGATATCCCATAATAATATTTGGTGATATGTGCATATTGATTCACATATAATAGCCTATGATAGTTTGTATTTATATAGCACAATGGGGCATGCAATATAAGATATTTCATGCATGAATTTTTTCACATATGATTTCAGTTCCTATGTATTAATAAATCAATGTGACTGATTTATTAATGGTTAAACATGCATAATTTTTTGAAGTGTTTAAAAGTTCATGAATATTAAATAAAGTTTTCAATGAATTAAATACTCAAATTATTTGTAATTCATTGGAATCTATGAGATGGTAGTTGATACTTCAAGTTTTTTGGCTCTACTCATTTATAAAAGGGATGGGATACCTCCTGTAGTGAGGATACTCAATGTATGAAAGCCAATATTATTCTCTCTTTGACCCAAATCACCATTTATCTTTAGAAGAAGGTGAAAGAACCCATTTATTGGTTCAAGATCCACTTGATATGATCATGGATTGAATTTCAGTGTATTACCTTGGATATGGGAGGTTTTTTTATACTACTAAAATGATATCCATCATGCTACTAAGTTGAAGAGTAAAACATAGAGAAATTTATTGTTAAGGTATGCCAATAATTTATGTTCTTTATATGTATTTTGATACTATTAAAGATAGATCATGCATATATGGGTTTGATTCTACTATTAAATATCATTATATGGTCACCCTAAACTTATCCCCTTCCTCGTAAGGTGTTGTGAGTGGAATCATACAAGACAACAATGAATTTGGTATTGGATATAAAATTTCCAAATTGGTTCTTCGATTAGATCTTCGGGGGTGGTTTTTGTTCACTATTATTGTACTCCTGAATCACCAAGTTGGATGGGGCTATATTGACCTTTATGTACCCCAGTATGTGGAGTGTTCGGGTTGGGATGAGATTGTTCCCATAATATTTATCCACTAAGGGCTGGTGAATAGCATCTCCATTGAGCATGCCTGAGAGGTAGACGGGATGTATATGGCTATGTATGACTGCACCCCCATTTTATCTATATTAGGAGATTAAGGGTTATTAAATTCTCCTACACTGCAGGCTTCAGTGTCATCCACTTTGGTATTGAATTCCAAAGGGATCTTCAAGGCCTCAATGAGGGGATCATGAAGTGCCTTTGATAGGTGTAATGTGTCAAGGATTGAGAATTGGGTTGAGATACTGGCAATGTTCTTAACTACATCATACTTTTATGTCAAGGGTGTGTTTTTAATCCCAAGGGTTCATTCTATAATAGGAAGCATGGAGGCACTAGCAAGTTAGGGTGGAGGTTCTTGGTTGGCACCCACTGAATTCTATTTTTTAGTAGACAAATACGGCTCGTTCAGTCAATCAACCAACTGAATGGGTCAAGGAGTTGCACTAGAGGATGTTTTTGTGAGAGGATTTTATTAATGAGTGTGAATCAATATTTTCCTTCTTTTCTAAACAGCATAAACATTGATTTCATGGATGGTTTTCTAAGCGTTGTGTGGGCTCGGGGAACATCTTCCCTTGGCTTGAGATCATTAGTAGGAGACTTTAGGAGAATTAAGTAGGATTTCTTAATCTATGGTCCTGTCACAATGTTCCACCAATCTTAGGATGTTTGTAGAATAAAATTACTTCTCATCATCATATGATTCATCCAAATTATGATGAGCTATAAAGCTTCATATCAATATAGGGGGCATGAATTCCATGTAATTATAGATTATATTTGGCACTGAAAATGGATCTTGGTCATCCTTGAGATGTCTTCACTAGTTATATTAATCCCCATAGGTTTTTGAATTTGATAACATTACTGGAGGAGGAGAACTGGCTAAGAAAGTTGTTGGTATATTTGGTTGTTCCTAGATTATTCCATGGGATTAAGTGGTGGACTTTTAGTCTAACCAATCATTGAAATTTTGTGCTCCTAAACTTAATACTCAATGTAAATACCTGATTTTATTAATATTTTCATGACTTATTATATACTCCCTTTACTTATTTTATATGAAATGTGCATAATTTGTGTGAAATATTAATGTTTTAATACTAAGTATAATTTTTTAGCATTTTTAGAAGTATTCCAATTGATTCAGTTTACTATTTTATTTATAACTCTCATCATACAAATTAAAATTGTGTGGTTCTTGTTTTTTAGGATTATTTATTCAATTTCTCACATATCATTAGAAGGAATCATGGTCCAATTCTTCCATTTGAGGGCTCATATGGTCAACACAAGAAGACCCAAAGAATTTGTGATGAAACTGGACCATCAATGATGATTGAGTTATTGGTCTAAATCTCGAAGACCAAATTTTATGAAACCCCAACATATGTTCTATATTTCCAAATTAATCATGGATAAAAAATTTAAGGTCCAACTACAAGAACAACGGGCCCAACTAATGCCTTGAAGTCCAGTCCACCATTCTGGTCGGGAATTAAAATCTGGGCACTATTCATGACATATCTCATGATGTAATCATCAAATAGAGATGATATTTTTCAGTGTTAAATAGGATATATAGGTATCATAATTTTTGGAAGAAATAAATCGTCTTTTAATGCATATTTCTATTCAAAAACCCTTTCACATTTTGGACTTCAAAAAGATTGTATTGAAATGGACAGATTAAGATTATTTAATCAAACGACCATAACTTTGTCTAAATAAGTCCAAATGACTCCAAATATTTTTAGAGATCGTAAAACATTATTATCTACAACTTTTAAGAAGGATATATCTCTATATCCGTCTGTCTAGATGTCCAAATCGTCGATCCAATTGGAGGGACAGATTGGGAATGCAAACAGTCACTTCCTTAGGCTATAAATACATCCCCCTCATCTCATTCAAAGGAGTTGGAATTTCAGAAGAGAGGAGAACATATTGGCATGAAAAAAGACTTGTAAAGGGATTTTTAGTACCTTTTATACTCAAGTTTTCACTTGAGATACCCTTCCTCCTCTCTTTGGTTCCTTTCACTTTTGTGTTGTTCTTCGTTTGTAATCTTGTAAGTTTGTGTTTTGTAATTCTATTTTAATGAAAGTTTCTTCTTCAATATATCATATTATCATCCACCTTATGTATTTTAATATTAATTTTCTTAAAATGTATTAAATACAGTTTAATCCCCTTACCTTATTTTTCTTCTTCATTCAATCGAAAGCTCATTTTTAATTATCATCATTGTTCATGTGTGTGTGTCGACGCACCACTCTTTTTTTATCCTTTTCTTTTTCTTCTCTTATTAATTTATCATCATAATAATTATAAAAAGATTATTAAACACCCAAATGGATGAGTAAATATATTATTGGGGTGATTAAAAATTTAGGTATGTTAAGTTATTGATAGTAATTTCTTGATGAATGTTCTTTTAATTAACATTGTGTATGTTGGACTTAACATGTCATGGATTAATGACTTGTTTTGTTTAATGTGTGGTTTCCATGGATTATTGGAACCATAAATACACCACCATAAACAATCTCTAATTGATATTAGAACATTAAGTTAATTTAAGGCTTGGATTAAAGCCTTAACACTTAGGAATTCCAATCAACGTTATCTTGTGCAGTGGGTGTTAATTTAATGCAATATAAAGAAAGGATCAATGATTTCACAAGCTTAACTACCTAATGATGAACTCACCCCAATCTTTATAAATTTGTTAAATCAATCATAATCAATCAATCATTTCAATTAAGATCTGCAAAAAAAACCCCCTAATTAAAATACAATCAACTAAAAACAAATCACTATTACAAAGTATCATTGCTGAGGATTCGACCCGAGTGCTGCTATACACATTAGCAGAGCACCGGAACCTTGACCGGTTGATAGGAAACAATTTTCCGTGTGTTTCCATCCCCAAAACCTTTTTATGGAACAATATTAGTATTACAAAAATCCCATGAACTTTATGTTTTTATGATATCAAATACCCTTCATATGCTACTAATGTTTTTATTTTAAGTGTGTTCTTCAAAATCTATCATTATTTGAGATCATTCTATTAAAATCTGTAATTTATAGAAATTTTCTAGAAGGTTTATGAAAATTTTGCCTAGGTATCAAAAATTTTGCCTAATTTATTTTTCCTAGGTATCGAAAATCAAATACATGATATACTCAGTTATGTGGAGAAATATCTACATTGATCAATAAACTATCTTGTGAAATTAGCTACGTGGAAATCGACTATGTCGATGAATTGCTTTCGTGAGTAATCAGCTATGTAGATCAAATGGCTATGTGAATTGGTTATGTGGATTAATCAGCTACATGATTTGGATACAGGGTGAAAATGGCTATGTGGTTCCAAATGGCTATGTAATGCTTTTGGCTAGGTCAGTTTTGGCTATGTAATTGAGAATCTTATGTAAAGAGATTTAGATACATGATTAAGAATCCTTCATGGATAAATTGGTTATGTGAATAAGGCCTATGAAAATCCATCTACGTGGATAAAATTGGCTACATGAAAAATACCTATGTTGATCAATTAAACTGTGTGGATTCAAATCTATGGAATTTGGGTACATGGTGATATATAATCAACTACATCTGCAACCTGCTATTTATTTCCATTGGTGTATTTTCAATTAATATTAACACTCATAAATTCATTAAATGTTGGGTTAACTCTTTATGGTAAAAATGATTATTAAAAGGTACAAGTACCGAGAGCATAAAAAAGTAAAAGGATAATTTAATGGTCAGTACTGTTGCCGAGGTATTTCCACGAAAATGATGTGTGGAATTTCAATTCTAATCCTAGTTTTTATGGATCTGATGATGTGTGATTAAAAAAAACTTTTCATGCATTTTTTTGTGTATGATGAAGAAGATAATATACATAATAATAGAATAACTTGAACTATCATCATAGAACTTTCTCAAATATCTCTATGTGTTACTCTATTTTATGAAAATAATAAGAAGAATAAGATTCAACTCTATAGATGTGCTATAAATATCATCTTTTTTGTGCTTTAGAAGACTTTTCTTGAGTATATTTTTATTCTTATCATCTCTAATAGAGATTTATTCTCTTATATCAGTTTTATATTACAACTGTGAGCCTCATCTGTAAACTCTCTATTTATTCTCTCTTTCTCTATGAAGGTTCCTAGTAAAAGAACCTTGAAGGGTGGTGTTTTTAAATCCTTATTGGAGCCCAGTTGAAAGATATTGATTTTATACCAAGTTTTTACTCCTTTCACTCATTCATGAAGTCCCTAGAAAAAGGACTAGTAGTACCCGATAAAAGGATTTATATATTGAAAATAACCAATCTCTTGGAGTTGATAATTGATGGAGTGTATTGGGGGATTTTTGTTCCCTAAACCACTATAAATCTCTATTATTTGATCTCTTTTCTTTGTGATTTTATTTCCACTACATGAATGTGTTAATAAAATATCATAAGTAATTATACCTTTAAATAGGGTGGTTTTCTAAGTGAATAAAATTTCTAGAACTCAATTCACCCCCCCCCCTCTTGAGTCTTATTGTAGTCAGTCTTTAGAAAAAAAATTGGTATCAAAGGGTGTGACTTTTTAGTTCTCGGTTTTGAAAGTATGAAGTCTAAATATTGTCTTTAAAATGGTTAATATGAATAAAATAAATAAATTCTTTCAATGGTAATAGATCTATACTTTAATTTTGAGAATTATGGTTTTTGGAAGGCGTGAATGATCATCTATCTAAAGAACTTTGGTCTGAATGTTTATCTTAAATCCCTGAAGCCTTATGAAATTCCCAAGACACAACCTAAAACATGGGATGTGATACTGAATCTATCTATGATCTAAAATCCAAATATATGAATGCTATAATATTTGTACTAGATCCAAATGAGTTTAATTGAGTTACACAATGTGTAAAAAATCATAAAATGTGGACTACTATATTAGTGGATTATGAATGAATAGACAATGTGATATCACTTCAATATAATACTACCAAGCTTAAGTTTTATAATTTATGAAAGATAGAAGGAAAAAAAAGAATCACCCAAATGAATGGAATACTTACTAAGGTTGTAAATAATGTTATTTATTTAGGAACACTCATTCCTGAACCAGATCAAGATTTTAAAATCCTCATAATTTTATCACCCAGATGGAGTGGAATATCAGCTGTCATTTAGTAATCTACAGAGGTTAAGGATTTTAAAATACAAGATCTTATTAGAACTCTTATGTTGTATAAGTCTTATATGGAAGTTAAATCCAAATAACATATATTGGTTAATAATTATAGTGTTTCTTTAAAAGTTTAAACTTCAAAAATGACAAGAAAGGTAAATAAATACAATTGGTTGAGTCATCAGATAAAGATACCTCAAATAGTTCTACTTTAGATAGTGAACTTTCTCATTTTTCAAGAAAGTTATAAAAGTTTTATAACAAGAGAATAGTTTTCTATAAACCCTTCAATAATTATAATAAGCATGAGGGAAATACTAAATAAGTAATATTTTATGAGTGTAAGAATATCAAGGATATCAATTCGGACTTCCCTCAATTACAAAATAGTAAAAAAATTAAGAAAAATTATTTCATAAAAGTTGTCTATAAGATTAAATCCAAGAAATCCATGAAATAAACATGGAGTGATTTTGAATATTCTAGTAATGATGCATCTTCAAACTCAAACGTTTAAATTTCTAATGAAAATTCCAATATGTGTTTTATGGCATACTCAGATGAGGTATATTCTTATTATTCTTCTAGGCATGAATATAAATATAAAAATTAAAACTAATATTATAAATAATTAAATGAGTATTTTATCATGCAGCAAACAAAGTTTTAAAGTTAACTAATAAAAACAAAGCCCTCAAAAATCTTATAATTATGTTGTAATTGAAAAGGATAACTTAAATAAATAAATTTTTTATTTGAAAACCAAGCTGGAAAATTTTATTGTTTCATGTGATAAACATGGTAACAATATTGAAAGATTTAAAAAGGAAGTTCAAGACATTAAAAATTATTCCAATATTTTCACAAAAGGTGAAAAATACTTGAATCAGATTCTTGGAAGAAATAAAGTTTAGAGAAATAAGTTTGGGATAAGAAGAAAAGCTGAAAACCCAAAGTTTTATAAAAAATATTTTGTGCCTACATTCAAGAAAAACAAACTCTCCAATTTTACTTATTTTCATTATGTAGAATTATTGAATTATGATAATAATTATAGTTTTATAAATTCTCAATTTTTTGGAGATAACATGCTTTTTTCAATACATTTTTTAAAACTTTTTTCTAGATTTTATGGACAAAAGAAATAGATTTTGGTTCCCAAATCTTTAGTTTCTAACATTAATGGATCCAATAAAATAAGGGTATCAAAACAATTTCATGTTTTATTTGTCATTATAGGGAAAAGGTTCCAAAATAATCAATGGTAAATGGTATATGGATAGTGGATGTTCAAGACATATGAGTGGAGATTTATCTAATTTCCACTGCTTATCAAAAATTGATAAAGGCTATGTCACTTTTGGTAACAATGCCAAAGGAAAGATTATGGGTGTTGGATCATTTGGTAATTAAAACTTATTTCTCATCAAAAAATTTATTTATATAAAAGGATTGAATCATAATCAGATAATTATTTCACAAATTTGTGATGAAGGTTATTTTGTTGATTTTTATAATAGTGCATATTCTATTTTCAAAAATAAAATTCTTAGATTTATGGCACATATAATAGAGAATGTATACACTCTAGATCTCAATTATTTGAGTAGAAAAAAATTTAATAGTTTAAATGTTGAAACAAATGATTCTTGGATTTGGCATAGAAGACCAGGACATTGTGATTTATATTATTTGATTTACCTTAACTTAAATTGAACAAAAATAAGCTATGTGATTAATGTCAAATAGGAAAGCAACATAAGTCATATTCTAAACCAATTAAAGAGGTTTCTACTTCTATACCCCTAGAAATTATTCATATAGATTCTTTTAGACCATATGGAACTACAAGTCTAAGTGGAAAATGTATTTTTTATGTGTTAGTTAATGATTTTTCTAGATATACTTGGGTTTTTTTTTTGAGTTTTATGAGTGAATCATGTTTTATTTTTACAAGTTTTTATAAACTAGTTCAAAAAGAGAAAGATATCGAAATTATTTCTTTAATAATTTACCATGGATAAGAATTTTAGAACCATGAGTTCATTTCATATTGTTTAGAACATTGAATAAAACATAATATTTCTACCCACAGGAGACCTCAACAAAATGGTGTTGTTAGAAGGAGGAATAAGACTTTGTAAGAAATTTATAAGAGTATGTTATGTGAATAAAAATTTCCCACTCATTTTTTGGATGAATCTATAAATACAAGATGTTATTTCATAAAAAAAGTTCCAATTAGAACTATTTTTAAGAAAACGCCCTATAAACTATGGAATAATAGAAAAAAAGTTGGATACTTAAAAGTCCTTGGATTAAATGTTTATATTATAAACTACAAGAATAATCTTGGAAATTTTGTTCTAAAGGCTGATGAAGGAATCTTCCTTGGCTACTCTTCTACTTGCAAGGAAAATAGAGTTTTCAAAAAAAGATCAAAAATTATTGTAGAATCAACTCATATGAAATTTGATGAAAGTGATATTTTGATCACAAAATGACTCGAGTTGATGAGCTAAAAAATTATTTTAAAAACATGAGACCTGAACCTCTCTTTGACACCAAAAATGATGATGATTTAGAACTTGTTTTTGGTAAACCAAATCCTGAATGGATGGACACTAGTGAACTAGAAAATGTGTTGTCTAGATAGAATAGAACTCTTAAAAACCATCCCTTAGAAAATTTTATACTAAGTCTAGAAGAAGTTATTAGGACTAAAAGAAGAGTGGGGAATATTAGGGAATTTTCTTCCATTATATCTCAAATAGAACCTACAACTATAAAGGAATCCATAGATGATGAAAGATGGATTTTAACAATGAGAGAAGAATTAAACCAGTTCAAGAGGAACAAGGTATGGAATTTATTTGATAGACCATATGACTATCCTATTATAAAAGAAAATGGATTTTTAGGAATAAGAAGGATGATCATAATGTGGTCATGAGGAATAAGGCTAGACTAGTTGCTGAAGGGTATAAACAAGTGAAAGGTATAGATTATGAAGAGACTTGTGCACCTGTGTCCAGATTAGAAGCTATTATTATTCTTCAAGCCTATTCATATCATATGAATTTAAAAATATATCATATGGATATAAAATCTACTTTTTAAAATGGTTTTCTTATAGAGAAATTTTATGTTGAACAACCTCCTAGTTTTAAAAATCCTTATTTTCCAAATTCAGTTTTCAAATATACCAAAGCTCTTTATGGGATTAAATAAGCACCAAGATCTTAGTATGAATGTTTAAGTTATTTTCTTTTATCAAATTTATTTTCAGTAGAAGTGGAAAATCCTATTCTTTTAAAAAAAACTTCATCTTCAGATTTTCTATTAGTTCAAATATATGATAATGGTGTGAATTTTGGTTTTACAAATAAAGAAATATGTAATAAATTTTCAAGACTCATGCAAAAAATAATTTGAAATAAACATGATGGGTGAGTTAAATTATTATCTTGGTTTTCAAATTTATCAAAAAATCTTGGGGGTATTATGAGTCAAATTAAATACAAACTTGACTTACTTAAAAGTTTTATACATGAAAATGGTAAATCACATACAATTCCAATGAGTTCTAATGAAAAATTGACTTGGATGAAGTTGGAAAACCATTTGACAAAAATTTATGTAGAGGAATAATATTGAGTATGTTATATTTAACTACTAGAAGACCAAACATTATGTTTTGAGAATTCTTATGTTCTAGATTTGAAGCTAATCCCAAGTAATCTCATTTAAAATCTTCCCAAATAATTTTAAGTTATTTAAAAGGAAAAATTTATCTTTCCTTAATTTTTTCAAAAACTTCTAATTTTAATTTGACTTCTTATTTAGATACTGACTTTGGTGGTTGTAGACTATATCATAAAATTACATAAATAACCTTCCATTTTCTAGGAAAATACCTGGTATCCTAGTCTAATAAGAAACAACATTCGGTTACATTATCTAATGCTGGAGTGGAATATATAGATGAGGGTAGTTGTTTTTCACAAGTGTTGTGGATGAAACACATCTTGATTGATTTTGGATTCAATTTCAATCAAGTTTTAATCAAATGTGATAACACTAGTGTTATAATCATTTTTAATAATTGGATAAATCATTCTAGAACAAATCATATAGACCTTAGGCATCATTTCTTGATAGATCACACTCAAAGAGATGATATTACTCTTGAGTTTATCTCCACTCTGAATCAGTTACCATATATTTTATTAATCCCCTTGCGTGTGAATATTCTGATTTTATTAAAAGAAAATTAATATTATTTAAATTTAAATAAGTTTAGTTTGCGTATTTATTTAAATTTTAATATATGTATTTTTTATTATTAAGTTTTTATTTTAATGATTTATAGAAATTAAATTAATCTATTTGGATTTATTATTTAAATTAATCCTGTTGTGTTTTTAGAAAATAAATTGCATTCTTTTAGTTTCAATTTTTTATTTTATTTTTTTTAAGCTATAATCAACTCAAATTCCTAATTGGGTATATAAGCCTTTTGTGAATCGGGTCCATGACCTAAATTTTATTCAACCTTCAAACCTTTCTCTTTTCGCCTATGTCCTTTCTCTTAGAAGTTGAACCATCACTCTTTCCCCCCATAATCTCTCATGATTCCATCTCAAAATCCAACCAATATATCTTCCATGGGAAAGTAAAATCATTAAGATGATGGAATCTCTATTTCTTCCATGAAATCTAAGTCATGCGATGTGCCGTACAGGGCACTTTCTAGAAAATCCACTTATATGAGTTGGTTAAAGAATACTAAGATGATACTAAAGAAAGTTTTTTAGTTTCAAGGTTGGGAGTTTGTTTTTGATAAAAAGAATACCAGATTCTTGTTTGAGGAATAAGTGAATTAATTCATGAGGAATGATGAGTTCCAGTTTGGTGAAACAGAGGATGTTATTTCTTTGAATGTCAATGGGAAAGTTGTGTTATTTTCATCAATAGAAATGTTTAAGATATTTCTTTATCCACATGATGAGAAGTTTATTTTTAGCCATAATTTGGTTGATATGAGTTCATTAGGACCAACCATGGTTTTCAAGTTCTTATTTAGAGCATCTTCCTTTGAGAAGAATCCTGTAAAATATTTAGAATCTTAATGGAATGTTTTTAGTAAGTTCATTTAGACTGAGATTTCACAGAGAGCATTTGAAATGAAAAAGGTGTTGTTTCATGATATGTATCTCTTATATATCCTAATTAACAATGTTAATATGAATCTTACAAGGTATATAGTGAAGTTTATGCATCACTATTCTAAATGGAAATAAAAGTTAAACTATAATCCCTATGGTAGTCTTATCTACCTAATACAAAAGAAGAAGAAGGTGGATCTTAATGAGGGAGAGGCAGTGAAATTCCATAAAAGTATTACTATTTTGTTGTTTTCTTGAATAAAATTGGATACTACTAGGATTCTAATTCAAATTCTATAAAACTTTTTATACAGGAAGGTGTGGCTCAGGGGGATTCATCCCAAACCTCACCACTTAAGGACAGAGTACTTGCTAATATGGTGCATGTTAGGGAGGTTCATGAGGAAATAGCTATCAGATCAGATCCCTGATTCCCTGAATATTTTCCTTCAGTGGAAGATCCAGTACAGATATAAGAATTTGAATTTATTGGATTTTATGAGTCTGTTTAGCATGATACAATATTTATTGAGACAGCTGATGTATCTCATGAGTAGAGGCTAATTGAGACTGTGCCTAGTGTGTCATTTATTGAGAAAAGAGTTGAATATGAGTTTGAAACTCATAAAATTGATCCAATATTTCCTAGATCAACTTCTATAATAGATGGATATAAATAAATGGTTTTAGAAGAAGCTAGGTTTCTTTCTAATACTCCATAGGTTGTTGCTTCTCATGTGCATGAGAATTCACCTTCAGTCAATAATATCTCTGATAGTTTTGAAATAAAAATATTTTCTTCTGCCCTGATTACTGGGTTTTATAATCTCATATTATATTATAATGAGTTAAATGAGGAATTTAAATCCTCTAAGGATGATATCAAACAACTCAAGAAGAGTTTTGTGTCGAAATATTATTTTTGAAAAGTTGGTTGGGATGATGGAAACCTAATATAATTTGATCACAAACCTTTAGAATTCCCCTTATGTACAACAAATTGTTTTTTAGATAAGTGAAAAATATCTTAAGGAGTTGAAATCCCATTTGAGTGGGTTGAAAAATGTATATGCTAATAAGTTAGAGTTTAATGATCTTGGGGTGATAGTTACATTCCAATGAGACAAGATTCAAAATATTCCTATGGTCTAATATGATATGTCTCAAAATATAGTGGATGGTATTAAAAGTTTTAAGTATGAAATAAATGTAATATTGTATACTTTGAAGAGTATAGTGATACATAGATTTGATTTCCTTAAGAGGTTTCAACCGACTACCACCTCTTTATTTGCACCTTCAATGATTCCGGACATTCAAAATAAGGTTAATAAGATACCTTATGAGTTGAATTATGTGTCCTATTATATTAAATATCTTTAGTGTGACATGTTCACACCTTTCCTAATGAAATATTTCAAGAAAGATCTTTTGAGAGTGTTTCATTACACTCAAGAATCTAGTAGAAGGCTTTGTGTTGTAACTAACATGCTCTAGAATGACTATGTGGGGTATCTTAAAGAATTTATTGGTGGAAAGATGAATGAGATATTGGAACTTACTAAGTATATTAAAGGTGTAATTTCTAGGTCAATTGGTTAAGTTACTATAAATCATAAAATAATTAAAAGTTTTATAGTAAAGTTTTATGAGGAAGTTTAAGGGATATACTCTAATTCTTTAGAAGACAATTCCAGTTCCTCAAAGTCTTGGGAAACTCCATCAGTTCCGGTTTCTACTATAGTTAAAGAGATTGTTATTTAAAATCCTCTTAGAGTTATTTCTTCATTGAAACTATCTTTTTCACCTTACCTAGTTATACCTATTCCATTTTCACCTAATCCTACTATTCATACTGATAGTACTCCAGTGTCTTAACCTCCATCCAGTGTTATTCAGGAGTTATCTCAAGTGTTAGTAGAGAAACTAACAAATATGGGAAGGAAGATACAATATATGAATAAAAGACTGGTAAGTGTGTAAATTTCTATTGACCAGACTCTGCAGAAGCCAATTTCAGAGCTTCTAGTTGCTTATCTAGTTCTCAATCTTCTCTTTTGTTCAGTGCACCACAAATTTTCTCTACTATAAAGATTGAATTCTTTTAAGGTAATTACGAACAATGGTTTCTCCTCAATTTCCCAAATTCATATATAGGAATATAATGTTATTTTGGAGTTATGCAAGTTAGATATCATCAAGAATATTGATATTTGTAAAAATTATTTGTTTTATGTAAGAGGAAGAAGAACTCTTGGACCAAATCATCAAGATGTCTTTAGACATACTAGATAAAGAATAGAAGTTGTTTTTGATCCAGCACTAATTTATATAAAAGATCAATCCAAGGTGTATGTTTCCATAGATTTAGAAAGATCTAATCAAGGAGCTACATGAAAAGAAGTTAGATTTTATTACTAATATTTAATATGATTTCAATATTTATTAATGAAATCTTGAAGGAGTTCTCAACATACCTACTCAAGATCTGAGAGACAGATCATCAGTTGGATTTGAAACTCGTTCCATATAGAGATTGGAAATCATTATTTCCATCAGTGATGGACCCTCCTACTGTTGGAGTTGGTGGTCTAGAACCAAATACTTTGTACTTTATTCATTAATAAAATCCTTATCACATCTTGATTTTTCTTCTGTGTGACAATGTATGTGATAATGTCCTAAGGACAGCTGTTTCATTAATGGGTCATAGCAGATCCCTGCTATGATGAGAACCCGGAAGTTCCATAACATTGTTCTTGAATATATGTTCTATGCTCAGATGGTATTATTTTAGGGACACAAATAATACAGGTCATTAGGGGTGAGGACTCATAAAACTTTGAGGAACCTTCTCATGGTGTGCGCCCTTGGTAATATCCAGGAGGATATTATGAGAACGAGACCTGCCAGTAGGAAATCCACATTTCATAGTGTCATTGGATGTTCCTATCTACGGACGTGTGTATTGGTCCTTATACTTTAAGATTATAATTAATGGGTATTACAACTCACGCACTTAGATGTATTGACAAAAACTATGACAACACATTGTTCGCAGTGAGGTAGGATACGTTGGGTGCGTCACGTGTAATATCGCATTAATAGATAATGCGAGAAAGGATTTGTCCCTTCTGTTCCATAATGGAAGTGGATATCTCAGGCCCTTTGATGGAATTGATATAGCCTAAGTAAATCCATGGCCATGGTAAGGAATGGGAAAGTTCAATTTCGAAAAGTCAAAGAAAGAATGATCGAGCACATGGGTTTATGGAACTAGCATGAAACCCGCTTGATTAGAGATATTGAGACAAAGGGATTATATTACATGGTAAGCGTTCGTAGGAGGTGACACGTCATTGCGGCATTAACTTCTTTCTCTATGGGTGCCTTGGCGTGTTCCAAGATGCTAACCTTGGACTTTAGGCAGGCTCCGCCTAATGCCACTGAGAAAGAGGCCTAGAGGATCACACACTCAGTGTGTCCATGTATCTCAGTTAAATATTAATTTAACAAGTTAAATAAAGATTATTCCTGACTGTGGTTTAATAATTATTTAAGGATGCCTGATCACATTTATTCCGATACTGGTTATTCGAGAGGATATATTTTGGGATAAATAATATATATTTATTTATTAGCAAGTAATGCAGTTACATTTATTTAAGAAATAAATATCCATTACTCAATGTATAATAAATATGGTGGAGGAAATAAATAAAGTGAAAAATAAAATTACACGTCGTGTATATTTATATACACGCCGTGTAGTTTTTTTTCAGGATTCATGAGAAAATATTGTTTATTTAATTAAATGATATTAAATGTAATGCGCTGGTCACATGTCAAGTAATAATGATGGTCAACTGTCATTATTAAGACATGGGGTATTACTAAGAATTAAATGAAATGATTAAATGCTTTCGGGCAATTAATTCATTTTATTATTCTAAGTATTATAATCCTAATTACATTATTCTCATTGAGTGAGATCCATTGTTGTGCACAACGGATTGGGAAATACTCTCAAGCCAAGAGAGAATTCATTTTCCACCAAGAACGCTTTCAAGTTATGAGAGCGAGATCCTCCACCGTATCAAGGTGGTTGAAGGCGGGCATCGCAAGCAAAGGCTCTTCCACGCTAGCACCCGAAGATCCCTTCGAAGACATCCAGGGATACGTGGAGAACGTGTGGATCACCGCTAGAGGAATCTTGTACTTGGATTCTATAATGCAATGACGGATCATAGGATCGTGACCGGAGACTCCAACGAAGAAAGAATTCCATCGAGGTAATTCTTATAAATTAATTAAATTAATTATAACCAACATATGATGATTCTGTCTCAAGGGTTTTGGGACTCTTCTTTTCTTTTTTGTTCTTTGTTCTCTTCTGAAGATTCGACATTTTAAATCGTGACAGATCTCAGATTGAACGTTGTTTAATGTTAAAATTAAAGTTGGGAAAACCCACCAACGCGCTTCCGCTGCACCCAGAACCTTCAAGTAGTATCAGAGTGGTCATATCATTGATTATAATTATTTATTTTTTTCGTTGGTGATTTATGCATTTAATATTTTAGTTATTTAAATTCATATTTAATCGTTCTGGAAATATGAATCTCGAGATCTGTTCCTCCTCCCTTGTTTCTCATTCACCTCATAGAAATGAATTTTTCTTTTAATTTTGATTAAAATAAAATAGAGGAACTCATCCAGAGGATCCAAACGTTTCTGGCCGTACAACACCAGAATACACGGCGTGTATTCAGAAGTACACGCCGTGTAGTCTAGGTTCAATGCATTGACTGATCTGCCAAATCAGGCCGTGTATTCGATTATTTCTAAGAATTTAAGACATCGTGTGTTGACCAGAAATAGGTGGCACACAGTTTCCGGATTACACGTCGTGTGGTCCAATGAACACGGCGTGTAGTCCCTTTGGGTTAGGGTTGGGCCGTGTACCCCGTACACAGCTTGCCCGGCTGGAAACCGTGTAACACAGAAACTACACGGCGTGTGTCCCATAGAACACGCCGTGTATTCTGAAAAATTTCGAAGTACATTAACATGCCCTATCCCCGGGCGTGTACTTCAGATGGACAGTGAAGAAAAGTACACGCCGTGTAGTCGGAACTACACACCGTGTACTCACCTAAATTACACAGATTTATTAAAATTTATTATTATATTATACAAACCCTTGAGACGTGTACCATGGTGTAGGTGTAAAGCTGAGGCACAACACGTGATAGGTGTTTTATATATATGTGATTAATTTAACATCTACGTAATGAACGGGAATGCACCGGGTTTCCTCCAAGGTACAAGTTACGTACAAGGATAATTTTAAATAAATTTATTTGTTTAAAATTATGATGGATGAGAATCTCAAGGAAATTCAGAAAAAGGATTTAATATAAAAGGATTGATTAATTAAAGATAATTAATTAATTAGAGTGTGATTTATCTTAAATAAGAATGATTAAAGAATTGAATACTAGTTTTATTTATGCATAAATATCGTGGCATGTATGGATGATCATGAGCTAGACCAAGACCTTTGTATGTGAATGGTTTCTTTTAATTTATTTATTTATTTAAATTAAATTTGTTGGCTTGCGAGCCATCTCCTCATTAATATATAGGGTCTGCGTGCCCAAGGATTCTTTCATGTAAAGACCCCTTTTTACCCCTCACCTACATGTGAGATAAATGCATATGTAATGGATGGAGCTCCCAAGCTAGTGGAGGCTACTCAAGTCTAGATCCAAGGTGAAACAAATCCAAGGAGATACAAAAGTGGACAGGTGGAAAGCTGTAAACACAAACCCGAAAGGTTCAAGGTGTTTCTCCCCTAGGTCTTGGGTTAGTTTATCAACCGCTAGATAAACTAACCAATAGAAAAGCTCATGATCATACCATTTATTTTATTTCTATCAGTTGCATGGTTTATTTATTGTGGGTGTGTTGTCACGATCACACAATTAATGAATTAAACGAGCATGCAAGATAGAACTAAAATAAAACCAGCTTATACGTAAATATTATCTTAGACATGGTTAATCACTTAAGTATATCCCACTTAATATTAACAAGCATGTAATCAAAGATACTAAAATGGAAATTTACGTATAAGGATAAAATCCCTCAAAAGAAATATTAAGTCGGCATAGCCTTCCATAATCTTGATTAGAATCGAACCATAGTTCAAAGTGCTTGACCAACCCTAGTTGGGGTGTTGTCAATTATTGGGGAATTCTAATTCAAGGTTTTGGGTTGACTTGACTTGGTTCTCATCAAGGGTTGACTTCCACAGTAGGACTTGGTGTGACCAAGAGGCAAAGGTTGATGAAATCCAAAATAAAAGGATTTTAGGATTGGGGAGTCCACTCAGCGGATCAAGGAGCTGCGAGTTAATGTAGTTGGCATTTGGAATGCCTACCTAAAACCCTTCAAGTTGCTTGACCAACCCTAGTTGGGGTAATGCGAAGGGAAATATGGATCCTTTCCACTATAATATTCACGCAACAGAATATTCTGAAGTCAAATGGTGAGGGCTATTAGATTTCGATAAAATAGTGGGAGACTAATAAGTATTAATTTATTTATTTGTCTAAATTTTTGTAATAAAGTACTAAACCTTTGATCATATTAATTTGTAGAAATGGAAAGAAAATGACTTCAAACATATCATGGCACACCGTACTCGAAAAAGAAAACCTTCTCACCGAAACCAATTTCCAAGAGTGGAAGAGGCGTTTACGAGTCGTCCTTCACCACGAAAGGAGATTGTATGTGCTGGAAGAGCCTATTTCAGTTGCGCCTGGGAAAGAGGCTAGTGATGAGGAATTATCTCTCTACATGAAACACATGGATGATGCCACAGATATCCATTGTTTCATGCTATCGGCCATGTCTAATGAGCTCTTGAAGAAACTTGAAAACATGGACGCATATAACATGATGTCTCACCTTAAATATCTCTACCAATAGAAGGTGAGACAGGAGAGGTATGAGATCTCAAATGCTTTGTTTACCATAAAGCTTGGAGAGTCTGCGCCAGTTGGGCCTCATGTAGTCAAGCTTATTGGATACATTGAACGCCTGGACATATTAGGGATTAAATTCCTGGATGAGTTGCGTACAGATCTTATCCTATCATCACTGCCCAAGACCTTCTCTAGCTTCATTGTCAACTATAACATGAGCGGCAATGAGAAGAGTCTGTCAAAGCTTCTGACCCTGATTCTCCAGGTATACAAGGACATGTGGTGTGAAAAACCCGAATTCCTTATGGTGAACAAGAAAAGGAAGGACAAGGCAAAGGGGCCAAAGCCCCCAAGCACCATCCCTCCAATAAGGGGAAGATCTAGAGGCAGGCCAAGGAATGGGAGGCGGTGTATTTTGTATGTGGAAAGTAGGGCCACTGGAAGAGGAACTACACCCAGAAGCATGGGGATGCTAAAGGTGCATTCGTTATCGAGTGCAATCTTTCTATTTCTACACATTGGGTATTAGATACAGCTTGCGGGGCTCACATCTGTATTCAAAGGCAGGAACCAAGTATATTTAGAAAGATCGCTAGAGGAGAGGTGGATCTTCGAGTTGCCAATGGCACAAGGCTGGATGTGTTGGCTATTGGCGACTACCACCTCTCATTTCCGACTGGGATGATTTTGGTTTTACATAACTGTTATTTTGTGCCTAGTGTTACCAAGAACATAATTTCTATGTCTTGTTTGGATATGGATGAATTTGTTTTCAAGTTCAGAAATAAGGGTTGTCTCTTTTATAAGAACAACGTATGTTATAGTATGGCACATTTGAATAATGGTTTGTATGTATTAAATTATGAAAACCAAGTGTTGGCAATCGATAACGAAACAAACTCACATGACTCATACATCACCCAGTTATGGCATCACCGCCTTGGTAGTGTGAACGAGAAGCGCTTGACAAAGCTCTTCCAAGATGGCTATTTAGACTCTACTGAGCTAAAACCACTTGATAGATGTCATGCTTGTTTACAAGGAAAAATGACCAAGCCTCCTTTTGGTGGACAAGGTGAAAGGGCCACAGAGCTTCTAGGATTGGTACACACGGATGTGTGTGGACCATTTCTAGTAGAATCTAGAGGTGGCTATTCTTACTTAATTACTTTTACTGATGATTTGAGTAGATATGGATATGTCTACTTAATGAGGTATAAGTCAGAGTACTTAGAGAAATTTAAGTAATTCAAGAATGAAGTAGAGAACCATCTAGGTAAGAAGATAAAAAAACTTTGATCGGATCGAGGTGGAGAATATCCGAACCAAGAGTTCATCGATCTTATACAGGAGTCTGGGATTCTATCTCATCTCACTCCTCCTTATACACCATAGTGGAATGGTGTTAGTGAAAGGAGTAACCGCGCCTTGTTGGACATGGTGAGTTGAATGATGTGTCATGCGGATCTTCCATTATCCTTTTGGGGATATTCATTACAAACTGCAGCATACACATTAAACCGAGTACCAACTAAGGCGGAAAATGGAATTCTATCCGAGTTATAGAATAGAAGGAAACTCACTTTGTCGCACACATGTGTATGGGGATGCGAGGAATTTTTAAGGCCTTTTCAGGCAAAAAACTAGCACCCTGGGTAATGAGGTGTATCTTTATAGGATATCCCAAGGAAACGAAAGGATATTACCTATATAACCCTTCAGACAAGAAAGTGATTGTCGCCAGACAAGCCATCTTTCTTGAGAGGGAGCAAATCCTCAAGAAGGATAGTGGGAGCAAGATTGACTTTGATGAAGTTGATGCTCAAGATACACAGGAGTTGGTACAGGAAAAAGTTACACAGGTCCCCATGGAAGAGGTTCCAGAAACACAAGTATTGCGTAGGAGCTCAAGAGAGGTAAGGGGACCAGAGAGATTTGGTTTCCTAGTCACAGAGGATGGTGAATCATTATTGTTGGACAATGATGAACCTCTCTCCTACAAGGAAGTAGTAGAAAGCTCAGAAGCTGCAAGATGGCTAGAAGCTATGAATTCTAAGATGGATTCCATGTATCAGAACCAAGTATGGGTTCTGGTCGATGAGCCAGTTGATGTAAAGCCTATTGGATGCAAATGGGTATTCAAGAGAAAACTGGACATGGAAGGTCAAGTTATCACCTATAAAGCAAGGCTAGTGGCTAAAGGATTCAGACAGCGTCAAGGAATTTACTATGATGAAACCTTCTCGCCAGTTGCCATGTTTAAATCCATAAGAATCATACTTTCCATAGTTGCTTACCATGACTACGAGATTTGAAAAATGGATGTCAAAACAACATTCCTTAACGGGAACCTTCAGGAAGATGTCTATATGACACAACCAGAAGGGTTTGTGACACCAGGTGAAGCCAAACGGGTTTTCAAGTTGCAGAAATCCATTTATGGATTAAATCAAGCATCCATTTCATGGAAAATTCGATTTGATGAAGCCATAACAGAATTTGGTTTCATTAAGAACGAATGTGAGCCATGTGTTTATAAGCAGTTTAATGGGAATGCGATCGTTATCCAAGTAGTATATGTTGACGACATATTACTTATTGGAAACGATGTACCAGTCTTACAATCAGTTAAGGACTGTTTGAACAAGTGTTTCTCCATGAAGGACTTGGGAGAAGCAGCCTACATTCTAGGGATCAAGATCATTAGTGATAGATCCAAGAGGCTTCTTGGACCAAGTCAGGGTACATACATTGACCAGAAACTAAAGAGATTTAGTATGGAACAATCCAAGAGGGGATTAGTTCCAGTGTCACATGGCCTACATCTTTCTAAGAAAATGTTTCCTTAGACACAACAATAGAAAGATAGAATGAGCAAGATCACATATGCTTCGGCTATAGGATCCATCATGTATGCCATGTTATGTACCAAGCTTGATGTTGCCTATGCACTAAGCATGGTAGGAAGATATCAAGAAGATCCAGGAGAACAACATTGGAATTTTGTTAAGACTATCCTTAAGTATCTGAGAAGAACTAAGGATATGTTCCTGGTGTATGGAGGAGATGAGGAGCTTGTCATCAGAGGGTATGATGATGCTGGTTTTCAGACAGATCGGAATGATCTGAAGTCGCAATCTGGATATGTTTTCTGTCTCAATGGAGGAGCTGTGAGCTGTAAGAGTTCAAAGTAGCCATTTGTCGCCGATTCTACAGTGGAGTCTGAGTATATAGCGGCTTCTGATGCAGCCAAGGAATCCTTTTGGATTCGGAACTTTGTCCAGGAGCTTGATGTGGTTCCTAGCAGTAAAGATCCCATTACATTGTATTGTGATAATACTGCAGCGGTGGCTCTTGCAAAAGAACCAAGGTCACATCAACGAACAAAGCACATACTCCAGAAGTATCACCTCTTGAGGGATTTCTATCAAAGGGGTGAAGTTTCAGTGAGCAGAGTGTCCACGGAAGAGAACATGGTAGACCCCATGACTAAAGGACTATCTCAGCAGAAGCATGAATATCATGTGAGAGCTAGCGGGTTAAAGGTTGTTAGCATTTGGCTCTAGTCCAAGTGGGAGTCTATTGGATTTGGTGGTCTAGAACCAACTAATTTGTACTTTATTCATTAATAAAATCCTTATCACATCTTGATTGTTCTTCTGCGTGACAATGCATGTGATAATGTCCTAAGGACAGTTGTTGAATTAATTGGTCATAGCGGATCCCTGCTATGATGAGAACCTGGAAGTGCCATAACACTGTTCTTGAATATATGTTCTATGGCCGAATGATATTATTTTAGGGACACAAATAATACAGGTCATTAGGGGTGAGGACTCATAAAAATTTGAGGCACCTTCTCATGGTGTGCTCCCTTGGTAATATCCAGGAGTATATTATGAGAACGATACCCGCCAGTAGGAAATCCACATTTCATATTGTCGTTGGATGTTCCTATCTATGGACGTGTGTATTGGTCCTTAGACTTTAATATTGTAATTAATGGGTATTACAACTCGCGCACTTAGATGTATTGACGAAAACTATGACGACACACTGTTCGCAGCAAGGAAGGATACGTTGGGTGCGTCACGTGTAATATCGTATTAATAGATAATGAGAGAAAGGATTTGTCCCTTCTGTTCCATAATTTAAGTGGTTATCTCAGGCCCTTTGATGGAATTGATATAGCCTAAGTAAATCCATGGCCATGGTAAGGAATGGGCAAGTTCAATTTCGGAAAGTCAAAGAAAGAATGATTGAGCACATGGGTTTATGGCACTATCATGCAACCCACTTGATTGGAGATATTGATACAAAGGGATTATATTACACAGTAAGCGTTCGTAGGAGGTGACACGTCATTGCGGTGTTAACTTCTTTCTCTATGGGTGCCTTGGTGTGTTTCTAGATGCTAACCTTGGACTTTAGGCAGGCTCCGCCTAATGCCACTGAGAAAGAGGCCTAGAGGGTCAGATACTAAGTGTGTCCATGTATCTCAGTTAAATATTAATTTAACAAGTTAAATAAATATTATTCCCGAATGTGGTTTAATAATTATTTAAGGATGTATGATCACATTTATTTCGACACTGGTTATTCGAGAGGATATATTATGGGCGAAATAATATATATATATTTATTATCATGTAATGCAGTTACATTTATTTAATAAATAAATATTCATTACTCAAGGTCTAATAAATATGGTGGAGGAAATAAATAAAGTGAAAAATAAAAGTACACGCCGTGTATATTTATATACACGCCGTGTAGTTTGTTTTTCGGGATTCGTGAGAAAATATTGTTTATTTAATTAAATGATATTAAATGTAATGCATTGGGAACATGTCAAGTAATAATGATGGTCAACTGTCATTATTAAGACATGGGGTATTACTAAGAATTAAATGAAATGATTAAATGATTTTGGGAAATTAATTCATTTTATTATTCTAAGTATTATAATCCTAATTACCTTATTCTCATTGAGTGAGATCCATTGTTGTGCACAACGGATTGGGAAATACTCTCAAGCCAAGAGAGAATTCCTTTTACACCAAGAACGCTTTCATGTTACGAGAGAGAGATCCTCCACCGGATCAAGGCGGTTGAAAGCGGACATCGCAAGCGAAGGCTCTTCCACGCTAGCACCCGGAGATCCCTTCAGCGACGACCAGGGATACGTGGAGCACGGGTGGATAACCGCTAGAGGAATCTTGTACTTGGATTCTACAATGCAATTACGGATCCCAGGATCATGACTGGAGACTCCAACGAAGAAATAATTCCATCGAGGTAATTATTATAAATTAATTAAATTAATTATAACCAACATATGATGATCATAACTCAAGGGTTTCAGGACTCTTATTTTCTTTTTCGTTCTTCGTTCTATTCTGAAGATTCGGCATTTTAAATCGTGACATATCTCGGATTGAACGTTGTTTAACGTTAAAATTAAAGTTGGGAAAACCCACCAATGCACTTCCGCTGCGCCCGGAACCTTCACCTACTACCTCTCACTCCTATCCTAATTTCAAGAAACCTCCACGCAAACAATCATCTTAGTTTGATCCTATCCATAAGCCTAGTTATTTTGGATAAATTTTCTATATATGTAATTTTGTAGGTGTTGAGTGGATGTATTTTTGTACAAATGTTGATAATTAATAAAATCATTATTTATTCATTTGCTATGTGTTTCTTAATGATTATTTTCATTTAATTTTTTTATTCCTTTATTTATATATTATTATTATTTTACTAAATTCCATTGTTACCATAATTATTATTCAATTTCAGCATTATCCTTAAAATGTTCATTACTTTAAGTGCTAAATTAAATGTTTTTTCATCTTTATTTCCCTTTTTTTAATTACACAAAAAGGGAGATAATTTTACCCAAGTTTAATAAAAAGGGGAGAAGTATCCTTGTTGGGAGAAGTCCTCCAAAGTGAGAGATGTGTCTAATTAAGGGGGTGAAGAAAAGGATAAACACAACATTTTAAAAGAAATATATATATTATTTAGTCTTCTAAAAAAACTCTATAACCATTTAAAAATTTCATTTTTAATGTCTTATGGGTTTTTTGATCATCAAAAATGGAAGTGTTGTTAGACTACTAGTGTTGTTTCAACATATCCTATGAACTTTAGGTTCTTATGACCTCAAATACTCTTAATATGTTACTTATGTTTTTATGTATGTTATTTAGGTTCTATCATTACTTTATCTCATTATGTTTAAGTCTACAAGTTCTATAAATTTTTTGATATTTTTCCTAAGTGTGGAAAATTTACTACATGAGACACTCTGCTACGTGGAAAAATGGCTACGTCAAGAAATCATCTACATCACAAAATTAGCTACATAGATATCACATAAGTTAATGAATCACCTACATTAGAAATCCTCTACATAGATCAAATAGATATATGAATCGGTTATGTAGAGTAATCATATATATGATTTGGATACATGGTTAAAACGGTTTCATGGTTTCAAATGGCTACATAATGCTTTTGGCTATGTCAATTTCATCTACATGATCAAGAACCTCATGTGAAAAGGTTCAACTACATGATTAATAATCATATGAGGATAAATCGTTTATGTGAAGAATGACTATGAAAATTTGGTTACATGGATAAAATTGGATACTTGAAAAATGGATAGATGGATCAATTCGGTTACATGAAATCAAATCTATAGAATTCAGCTACGTTTCGATCTTCAATCATTTACATCATCTTTAACCTACTTTTTATTATCATTGGTGTAATTTCAGTGGAAATTAATGTTGTTGTGCATTAATTAAATGTTAGATTACCTCTTTATAGTAAAAATGATTATAAAAAGCTGCAAGTATTGAGAGTATAAATAAGTGCAAGGATAATTTAATGGTCAACACTATTGTTGAGGTATTTCTAAGAAAAGGATGTGTGGAATTTAAATTATAACCTTATTTTTTATGGATCTGAAGTTGTGTGATTAAAAGATACCTTTTTCATTCATATTCTTGTGTGTGATAAAGAAGTGGATATAGTCAAGAAGATAATCTCTTGCACTATCATATTATAACTTTCTCAAATATCTATATGTGATGATCTATTTTACATGAAGAATAATAATAATAATAATCAACTCTATAACTAAACTATAAATATCATATTTTGTGAGATTTATATGACTCTCCTTGAGATACTTTTTATTCTCATCATCTCTCCTGTAGATTTATTCTATTCTGTCAACTATATCTTATAATTGTGAGTCTCATCTATAAACTCTCTATTTATTGTCTCTTTATCTATTAATGTTCCTGGTAAAATAACCTTGAAAGATGGTGTTTTTAAAGCCATGTAAGATCTTGGTTAAAAGATCCTTATTTTTTACCAAGTATAAACTACTTTCACTCAGTCATGTAGTTACTAGGAAAAGGACTAGAAGTCCTTGGTAAAGGACTACTATAGTGAAAATAATCATGCTCTTAGAGTTGAGAATTGGTGGAGTAGACTAGGGGATTTGTGTTCCCTGAACCATTATAAATCTCTAAAGTCTGATATATTATTTGTTCCTTTATTTCCATTGCATTCATGTGTTAAGAAAATAATATAAGTAATCATACATTTAAAGATGGTGGTTTTCAAAGGGGAAAAATTTTCTAGATCTCAATTCACCCCCCCCCCCACCCCAAGTATTAGTGTAGTCAGTCTTCGACTAACACCTTGATCACCATCGGGGGTCGTAGAAATGCATGTAACATACACTTAAGGATTTACCAACTCCATTATTCCATGATCTATAGTGATTTGAAGTCAATACTAGAAAACAAATCATTCATTAATGATGTGTCCAAGTAATTTTTGTTAGGGTAAATAGTTGGGATCGTTCTTCAACTCAACCACTTATAGCTTCTTGATATTCTAAAGATGGAGAAAGTTGTTTTCTATGGTATATATGAAGAAGTTAGGTACTTGACCATCCCTTAAGGAGTATAATATGTTCTTCTTATATCTAAAAGGTCTTGATTCTTGTCCTTAACAGGTGCCCTGGGCAATATTCTCAGAACAAGTCTATGCCTAACAGTGATTTTTATATGGGACCAATGAAGATGAATTGAATGTGGGGTAAAAGACTATATCAAAATCATTGTATATACTCTTAAATAATTTTAATTAGGTTATGTAGGTGGCAGACGAGTCCAATTCTTGGTCTGTTTCATAGATTCCTCTAGACAGTACACCCTTTCGGTGAACTCTTGGAATCCTCCCAGGTTTTTTAGGCAGACCACATTCGGGACCAGCACATACTAAACATTGTCAATTCACATCTGTAACAACTATTATAGGGGTTGTTGAATGTTAATAGAGTGTATCAGGTCATTCCAAAGAGTGATGAAGTTAGTGACATGCTCTTTCTCTCATTATTTTCACTTGGAGAGGTCAGTGACCCTCTTCCTATGCAAAGTGGAGTTGAACTTATAGAGGAATTTTTACCAAAGATCCTCCCAACTAGAAATGGACCATGGTTCCATATTATTGTACTAGATAAAGGAAGGTATCTCCAGTGTCTAAACAAAGTAGAAAAGCTTGTACACTTGCTATAACTATGGGGTACCTTTCATAGGGCTACATCAGGAGGGGAAGTGTTCAAAGTGGTGCTCTGGGTCACATGTGCCATTAAAGGATGAAAAAATCATGTTTTCAAAGTGTGGTTGTGGGGGACCATGGTCCACCCACTCTATGTATGCCTTCCTTTTAAGATGAAATGAAATACTTGTCATCTTCATGTCTTTTAGGTGAGTAGTGAAGGTTTTGATTATCCCATTATGGTAGGATTCATTATGTTTCTTCCCCCTTCTGGTTAGCTAACTCGTGAAGTAGAACGATCATGGTTCAGTGGTGGGAAGTCATTCTAACCCACCATTGAAAAAGCTATAGGTATTTTCAGGCTTCTTATAAAGTTGGTAGATCCTCCATCTTCAGTTTTAGTTGATCAACCTATGACCTTCGGCTAAAAATGATCCATGGGAGGTGTGAATGGGCCATCTTAAACATCTTACCAGTTATGAAATTATCCATAGAGGATATTGTCACTGGGATATTTATAACCCTTAATCTCTTGATGCAGAGCGGTGATTTGAGCATCTACATAGGATGTATCATTGGCTTATGATACACTTGAAGGCTCATTCATACCCTTTCCTTTATCGAGGGTTTGATGGGTGTTTGAGAGCAGTATGATAGATGGTATTCTGAGACTCGTGGCCTGTCTCTACTGATGGGTGTGGAAACCTCTAGGGTGATTCACCTGTCTCAGTTGTACCTCTGAATGAAAATCATCTTCACCTGCTTCATCACTATTTTCACACTTCTGATTTTTAGGGGGACCAATTTTGATGAAATTAATTATGGTAGTGGTTGGCAATAAAGACTCATTAACATCTTCCTAGGGACTAGATTTAAAAACTTATTGTCAACATCCAAGAGAAGATAACCATGCCTCTGACGTGCACATAAGGAGATGAATATATATGGATTTTATATAGTACTATAGTAATTTTAGTACATACTTGCTGAAATTTTAGAGGACATTCACCAGATATAGGATTTTGAGCCACTAGAAGTGTTGCAAAGTTAACCTTTCAACACCACCACTTGAGGGCCTAAAGGTGATCAAAGCTTCTGAGATAGTATAGCTATCAGGTATGAAGGTGGTAGAATGTCTACAATAAATTATTTCATAGTTATACTACATGGTTTTCAATGAGAAACTTCAGGATATATAAGTGAGGGGTCATAGTGTCCAAAACATGACCAAAATATGGTCTGTGGCTAGGGCTTCCCATAGACTCTCATTGTCCTTGTTTTTCTCGAAAGTAAATTCATGTACTCAATCATTGTGGACATTTGTGTAAGTATGTTAGTAATACATAGGTGGATAGATGAGGATCTTATCTATTGAGGATATCCAAATGGGAGTTTTTTTGTTTGGGACATCCTCCCCTAGGTCAAAGGAAAATCTTTCTAAGTTGGCTCAGTTTTCAGCATCATTTCTATATAGGAAAGGGACCATGTATCTTCATATTGAGGAAACCCATCAGGTGCTTGTGGTTCTACCAAGAATCATTCCTTGTCTGAAAAGATGAGGTTGGATCCTAATGTTTTCCCCCACCTTCAGTGTAGAGGAAGATAGAGGATGTTGTCGTCATTAGAGATGGTGCAATAGACATTCCCTGGAAGGAATACAACACATCCTCTATAGACAAGTACTTTTGGACGGTCTTCGAGGGAATGTGCACCTTGTTATCTAAAATAAAACTCCTAAATAACCAATGATGAACCCAATAAAAGTTACCTTTCCATAATATAAATTTCATTATTTTCTTCTATCATCAAATTATGAAATCAAATGGTACACACTAATAATGATCTCAAGTATAGAGACCAATAAATGTGCTCATTGATAGGAACAACCAATGACACATGTAACATGTAATATTCCTATTGGATGGTTAGTCCTTGTGATATCATCTCCCCAATATCACTAGGTTAGAACTTTATGAGAATAAGTATCAATGATTATGAGCTTCAAGCACCTTATAGTCAAACATCAACTCTGCCCTATTAGCATGATGATCTAGACCATAATACTTATGTTTAAGATTATTTTCATGGTATATTTAGGTTTTTATTATATTATGGAACTTCTATAACCTTTTAACAATGACTAAGGTTTGGGTTATGTTCTAATGTTGGGTTTTGGTTGATAGGGCTTACAGAGGATGTGATCTAGCTTGGTTGAGCATTTCCTGCCATAGATGATGCATTTCAAAATGGTTTTGAAATAATTATTCTTGGCCCAAGGTAGGTGTTTTTTAATTTCCTTTATTTGGAATGTCATCTTATGCTTCAGTATTTATAATTCTTGTTTATTAAATTTGAATTATATGTGATAGCTATAATGGGTTTTCTAAGTGTTTAAAAAAGAAACTCTCGCTTAAAATAAAGGATTTAATTGTAATTTTAAGTGATAATTTAAATTCCATGTTTTTCAAAATTTTCATTGTATTCCAAATGATTTTAATGGATTCTAAGAAATATTTTTTTGGAATAAATTGTTTTTCAAGGAATGTTTGACTTTGTTTGGGTTGTAAATTGGTTTTAAATGTGGTTTTGGGGAGAAGTTTTTTATTTCCCAATTGGTTTTTGATGAAGTGGGTGAGTATTTAAATGGATTTCAATGTTCTATGAAAGGGTATAGTATTAAAGAGATATTTGAAATAATATTTCAAATTATTTAAAAGACATAGGTGAGAAGGCTCAGCATTCCAATAATTTTGTTTAAATTCTCGTTTGGAAATTTAATGGGTTTTTCCAATGTGTGTGAGGCCCTCATTTGAGCCCATGTGATTATTTTCCCCATTATATCCTACTGCCCCTTGGGGGATGTTTTGGAATTTTTTGTGCATGTTGTGATTCTTATACATGGATGTGAAAGGGGTTGTTTCTTGTGAGGGTGTAGGAGGTTAAGTGTGAGTTAATTTCAATTTGCTTACACTTCTTGTTTATTATTGTTGATTGATCACCTCCATTTAATGTTTTTTCCAAGATTCATGATAAACTGGTAGGAATTAGGATGAGTGCAAGCCCTAGTGTAGAGTATTCTACCTAGGTAAGGACCAAGTCAGACCTAGTGAGTAGATGGTATGTTTTCATGGTCTTGAAAGGTATTAAAAGGGACTAGGGTTGAATTTGAGCCCAAGGCCATGATAGATCCTACTAAGTTCTTCAGGACTACTAAGATATGAAAGGTTCAGTAGTGTTATTCTAGGTTTCTCTGTAACGCCCCGACCCCAGCTACCCAGAGCCGGTGCATTACTTCGTAACATTGGCATGATCACAAAAGATCAAGTCTCGAAAGACCGATTAGTTTAGTAGCTTTGGAAACACTAGATACATTCATAAATGTTACATTACATCACAAAGTGAAAAACTATAATAACATAGTCTCCATAGTCCACACTTCTATCCTCTTCGGACTATCCCTGCAGGTCATTCATAAAATGCTTCTTCACATCCTGGAAAAATATTAAAACATTGAAAGGGGTGAGCTCGGATGCTCAGTAAGGTTAACAATATAGCGGAAACTTTCATAAGAAAACATAAGCATTTAAGGCAATGTATAACTAAAACAAAAGCCTTATTAAACTTGAACTTCAGCATAATATGGAAAAAGTAAAATAAAATAATGCCATTACTTACTCACATGGATATTCTACTAGACGAATAATCACGTGAAATATCAATAACCACTTTCATAATGAGGGAATGTATAATGCCAGACATTCTGAAACACTTTTTCAAGGCCTCGGCCAAGACGTCTAAAATGATTAAGGTCTCGGCCAAAACCATAAATCAAATTGGGAAAGGGCCTCAGCCAATTCCACGTCTAGTTGTCTCATGAGACCTACCAATGCATCGAGGAGCTATAGCGGGCTCCACCCGTCACATATTAAGTCCAATACATTCCTCATATGAATAGGTTTAAACATAACATAAATATTCATATTAAAACTAGCATACGAAATGTAAACAATTTCTTCATAAACTATGGATGGTATAAAAATAACACATCCACAGTCAAATATTTCACAAAATGTTCAATGGAAGTTTTGTATCATAAATCAATTTCAATTAAACTTAAAACCCATCAAAGGATGTTGACATGGATGAAATCAAAGCTATTTGAGAGAAATATCTCTCCTTTTTGAAATCATTTAAAAGTCCCATAATTATAAAATAATACATTTACATTGAAGATATTCTTATAAGCTTGTTAGGGAAGCTTCGAAGAAGTTATAATGGCGGAAAATAGCCGCACCCGCCGTATAAGTTAAAAAAACATCTTTACCTTAAATTTGTCAAAGAGGTCAAAAAGTACATTGTTTGGAAAACGACGGTAAGATTCCTTTCAAAAACATATAAGGGTATAAATGACTTTAACACATTTTCCATTTAATAGTAAAAATGTTTTGAAAGACATTTTTAAGAAACATGGGTGTGGCTGATAACGAGGTCCCAGTAGATAATTATGTATAAACAACCTTGGATAATGAAGAGGTTGTGAAGTAAACCCTTACCTTGTACTTTTACTTGGTTGGGGTAGGTTAACCTCCTGTATAATAGTGAAATATTTGTTATTAAATTATACAAGAATCATATACATTCATATGATATCATATATGATCTTTTAACATTGCTTTGTTAACAATATCTTAGATTTATCGTTGTTTCGGGTGTTAACTTACTCGTTTTCTTTTATATGTTTTGTTACGTAAGTCATGTTTTTCATGGATAGGTTGTATCTTATTCATATCCAGAATGATATCATGTCCTTAAACATTATTTTTAAATCATCAAATGATAATTATACTTGAATGGATACGACGGAGAATGAATCTCATCGCGTTCGTGGAGACGGTAGTCCGTACGTACGCACGAGTGACAATATCATTATTTTGATATTAAAATAATATATAATTGGATAGTATATCATATATACAGAATCATTATCATGTTATATTTATTATTTAAATGAATTACATATCATTATTATACCCATCTAAATAATAATATATTGAATAACAATTACACCACGACGTGGAGACGGTAAGCCGTACGTACGCACGTATGGTGACATGTCATTCAAATGATGGGTAGAATACTGAATATGGTTGTTCCATATTTATAATAACATCACAGTATATAGAAGATACTGGAGTTATAATTTTATAATTGAAATAATAAACAAAGAGGGAGTGGAAGAAGAAAGAAACTTGAAAGAGGGTGATGAAAATGTTACCTCTTCTTCGGGTTCTTCCTTTTGATTTGATCAAAAGGACTCCTTAGGATGGATTTATGACTAAAGTAAAGCTTCTAGGATGAAGGGAGAGAAGTTGGGAGAGTATTTGGGCAGAGTTTGGCCGAACCAAAAGGCTTGAAAGTGTGAATAAGGTGGTAGAGGTGGGGGCCTTTTATAAGAGGAGAGGAGGGGCTCTTTTGGAAAGATTGAAATGTTACATTATTATACAATGCTTTTCGGATTCTAAAGGTCCCACACTTATAAAATTAGTGGCTAAGGTGATAAGGGTTCGAAATATCCTCATCCAATAGGCTTTGTACAAGTGTAAGCCTTGGATTTTGCATTATCTTCTCATTTTATTTAAATCGTTAAATAATGAGGTCATCGCTGCATCATCATGATGTCATAAATAATTTAATTTATTTAATGTCTAAAAATTCTAAAAAAAAATACTATGATGTATTAAATCTTTTTAGCTTTCCAATGACTATTTATAGTCAAAAATATGACTTGTATAACCCCATATAAAAATTGTTTTAGTAAAACATTTCATGTTTGTGTCATTTTTTACTTTAACATTAAATAAAAGGTATTTATGTCATTTTCCAACTAAAGTGGCTCCATGGGGTCCCCAAGTTGACCCATGGATTGTCTTGGTCGGCCATGGCACATCCAATGAGGGTAGTACATGTGTCAAGCTCATCTCATATTATTAAAACATTATTTTTACCTTAAACTACACTAATTACCTCTAATCGCGATTAAGAACTTAAAAGTTACTATTCACCAAAAATTTATTTTAATCTCATTGAACCACATTTTACTTCTTAATGACAACCATGTATGTCGGATTTTTGAAAATAAAATCACAGAAGTGGTAATATTTCATTTAAACGAAAAATCGGTTATTTAACTACCACTTAGTGGTTTCACTATTCATCAAAAATTGAAGTTTTTCAGAACAAAGCCAAAATTTCACCCTAAGCTATAATTGATATTCCGAATTCAAAAATGATGTCTATTTTACAAAATTCCAAACATATAAGTTGCATTAATTAATTTTATAATTAATTCCCGCTGTTACAAAAAATGGCGTGTTTCTAAGAAACAATTTATATCAAAAGATTGGCAATTGTTTATGTCCAATTTCAATGTTAAATTAATTCTAATGACCACCATTGGATAAAATGGTAAAAATATATTCTAATTATACTTTAAAACCACTAAATAGTATAATTTATCACTATAAATTATTTTGATTAATAAAGTTGTTTTTAAGTATTTTTCACTATTCATCAAAAATTAGAAGTTCTCAGAAAAATACCAAAAATTCAACATAGGCTAATTTCGATATTCCGAATCCAAAAATGAAGTCCATTTTGAAATATAAAATTTCTATAATTTTAAAAAGTGGTTATTACTATTCATAGCGGCTACTTTGATTAATCGTTGTGTTTTAGAACTCGAAGTTGCGTACAATGCAAGCTATTGCATTATTGAATGAGAAGCGTATAATGGAAGCTCGGGGTGTTACATTCTCCCCTCCTTCAATAAATTGCGTCCTCGCAATTTGAAATTTTTTTCTTTGAAAATAAAAGGTTGAAAAGAGAAAATACCTTTGTGGAAAACCCACATCGGAAATAAGATTAATAAAATTTAGCCTTAATAAGAGGGAAAGGGAAATGAAAATGTCACCACCCAATTATGATCTCGATTAGGAGAACATTGGTGGCAATTAGAGACATATAATTGGAGGAAAAACATAAATATTCGTAGGGATTGATTGAGGTCATCAATCACAATCAACTGTCAAATTGAGGGCCTCAAAGTCTTCAATCTATGTTGATTTAAAATATCATCAGTTCAACAAGACATAATGTATTAGGATAACACATTTTTTGTTTTAATATCCCTTTACTAAAGTTTAAGAATTAATTTATTCATTGAATAAGAGATAGGTATATATATATTTATGCTTGACAATTAGAGTTTCATCGTTCAACTCATCTTTCACTCAAAAAGATAATAGAACTCAAAAATATTATACTTATTCTAATTGTATAAGGTTCCAAATGTTAACACATACCATTTAGATTAGTAAAATTATTTTGTAATAACCAGGGACTTCCTGTAGGCTAGTGGTAGGAAATAAAGGTCTGTCGTACTATGGTTGTGGGTTCGATTCCTGCAGCTTTGTCCGACGCGACGGGTTATGGCCCACCCTGCAGGTTGTCCTTTTCCTAAAACTATAGTATTATAATATTCCAAAAATAATCTTCATAATTTTTTTAGCCTTAAACAATACTATCCAAAGATCAACTTAATCCACTCCAACCTTTATAGTTATCCAAAATACCTCTGTCCAGAATTTCTCTAAAAGGACTCTTAATTCCAAAATCAATTTATCAGATTCCCCAAACAAATTAAAGTTTCTCTTATTGTCACATACTAAAAATATAATTACCTTCATCATATTAAAACCTTACTGAAATCAACAAGTACTGCAGTACAATCCTTATATATATATCACATTATTCTAATAACCAGAATATAATCCATGAGTTCAAAAGCACCAATACATTAGTTATTCTGCTTCAACTGTAGTAACAGCATAATATTGTGCTTGATCCCTTGGCCTTTTCTGAGGTGATTTTCCCTGACGCTTAGGACATTCATTTTCATAATGACCCATTTCTCTACAATTGTAGCATTCAACTTTGATAGCCTCTTTATTTCCCTTGCAATCACGCGCCTGGTGACCTTTTCCTCCACATTTATAACAAACTCCCATTCCTTTTAGGCAAGTACCAGGGTGATTCTTCCCACAATTATCACATAATGGAAAATCCTTCTTTCCCTTTTTCCCTTTATCCGTCTCTTGTTCCACCGTTCTCTTCTTTTCTTGTTTTGCTTTAAAGTCATGAGACTTAGAGAATTCATTTTCCGTCTTGATAGCGCAAGAGACAATACCTTCGTATGAAGAGAAGGTTTGTGATACTAAATCTTGGCGGAGAAATGGTTTTAACCCATCAAATAAACGGTCAATCTTACTTCTTGGGTTACGTATATAATCTGCAGCATGCCTCGCTAACCTTGTAAAGTTGGCCTCATACTTTGCGACATTCTCATCCTCCTTTTGTCTCAGATTCAGAAATTGCCTTTCCATATCTGCTTGATGGTCATGTGGAAAGTATTTTTCTAAGAAAATCTCTTTGAACTCCCTCCATTCCATATTCGATACGTCATCATCTTCCTTTGTATTTTGAATCAGCGACCACCACTGATCGGCATCTCCAGTGAGGCGGTAAACTGCCATGACAACCTTCTCCCTTTCGCTACTCCCCAAGGCATGGAATATTTTCTCTAAGTATTTTATCCATTGCTCAGCTACTAACGTATTTGTACCCCCATTAAAATTTGGTGGTTGTTGCCTCATGAAGCGGTCTAACATTGATCCTCCACGTTGCGGATTAGGGTGATCCATACGAGTAAGGTTATTATTCATAACCTAAGTGAGGTGTCCCAGTATGGTAATAAGTTGATCAACACCAGTTGCATCTCCAGATCCACAATAATTATCTTGAGCAGGAGGGAAATCCCTACACGGAGTGCGTGCATTGATACGGTTTCCATTCCTTCCACTAGGCGCCATTTCTAAACAATGGCATAAACTATATTAGTTTATGAATCAAAATACATAATTCCATACTTGTAAGATACTTAACATAAATTGAACTATTTATGGATATAATCCATAAAAATTTTTTCTTTGAGGAAGTATATACTCATAACCCTTCATAGTGGTTTGTAAAGAAAACAAGAATTATCCTAAGCATATCCCCTGGGAGTGTCGTAACCAAGAGTGTAGCAAGGTCCGTTGTCGTGCACCAGTTCCCGTTCAAGTCTATCTCAAAGCGGTGTTTTCGGGTTTTACCCCTAGGTACATCTGTGCCAAAGCCGCATCTACCTGCTCGTATCCAGACAGGGATGTATTGCTCGGAAAACTCACAAAATCTCTACAATAACAAAATTCTAGGAAGTTCTTCTATACTAATCCTCAAAGTCTATCTTCGGGCTATGTGCTCTAATCAGAGTTTATCTAAATCTAGCTTCCAAGGTTTGTACTAAACTTCCTCTGATACCAACTGTAACGCCCCGACCCCAGCTACCCAGAGCCGGTGCATTACTTCGTAACATTGGCATGATCACAAAAGATCAAGTCTCGAAAGACCGATTAGTTTAGTAGCCTTGGAAACACTAGATACATTCATAAATGTTACATTACATCACAAAGTGAAAAACTATAATAACATAGTCTCCATAGTCCACACTTCTATCCTCTTCGGACTATCCCTGCAGGTCATTCATAAAATGCTTCTTCACATCCTGGAAAAATATTAAAACATTGAAAGGGGTGAGCTCGGATTCTCAGTAAGGTTAACAATATAGCGGAAACTTTCATAAGAAAACATAAGCATTTAAGGCAATGTATAACTAAAACAAAAGCCTTATTGAACTTGAACTTCAGCATAATATGGCAAAAGTAAAATAAAATAATGCCATTACTTGCTCACATGGATATTCTACTAGACGAATAATCACGTGAAATATCAATAACCACTTTCATAATGAGGGAATGTATAATGCCAGAAATTCTGAAACACTTTGTCAAGGCCTCGGCCAAGACTTCTAAAATGATTAAGGCCTCGGCCAAAACCATAAATCAGATTGGGAAAGGGCCTCGGACAATTCCACGTCTAGTTGTCTCATGAGACCTACCGATGCATCGAGGAGCTATAGCGGGCTCCACCCGTCACATATTAAGTCCAATACATTCCTCATATGAATAGGTTTAAACATAACATAAATATTCGTATTAAAACTAGCATACGAAATGTCAACAATTTCTCCATAAACTATGGATGGTATAAAAATAACACATCCACAGTCAAATATTTCACAAAATATTCAATGGAAGTTTTGTATCATAAATCAATTTCAATTAAACTTAAAACCCATCAAAGGATGTTGACATGGATGAAATCAAAGCTATTTGAGAGAAATATCTCTCCTTTTTGAAATCATTTAAAAGTCCCATAATTATAAAATAATACATTTACTTTGAAGATATTCTTATAAGCCTATTAGGGAAGCTTCGACGAAGTTATAATGGCGGAAAATAGCCGCACCCGCCGTATAAGTTAAAAAAACATCTTTACCTTAAATTTGTCAAAGAGGTCAAAAAGTACATTGTTTGGAAAACGACGGTAAGATTCCTTTCAAAAACGTATAAGGGTATAAATGACTTTAACACATTTTCCATTTAATAGTAAAAATGTTTTGAAAGAAATTTTTAAGAAACATGGATGTGGATGATAACGAGGTCCCAGTAGATAATTATGTATAAACAACCTTGGATAATGAAGAGGTTGTGAAGTAAACCCTTACCTTGTACTTTTCCTTGGTTGGGGTAGGTTAACCTCCTGTATAATGGTGAAATATTTGTTATTAAATTATACAAGAATCATATACATTCATATGATATCATATATGATCTTTTAACATTGCTTTGTTAACAATATCTTAGATTTATCGTTGTTTCGGGTGTTAACTTACTCGTTTTCTTTTATATGTTTTGTTACGTAAGTCGTGTTTTTAATGGATAGGTTGTATATTATTCATATCCAGAATGATATCATGTCCATAAACATTATTTTTAAATCATCAAATGATAATTATACTTGAATGGATACGACGGAGAATGAATCTCATCGCGTTCGTGGAGACGGTAGTCCGTACGTACGCACAAGCGACAATATCATTATTTTGATATTAAAATAATATATAATTGGATAGTATATTATATATAAAGAATCATTATCATGTTATATTTATTATTTACATGAATTACATATCATTATTATACCCATCTAAATAATAATATATTGAATAACAATTACACCACGACGTGGAGACGGTAAGCCGTACGTACGCACGTATAGTGACATGTCATTCAAATGATGGGTAGAATACTGAATATGGTCGTTCCATATTTATAATAACATCACCGTATATAGAAGATACTGGAGTTATAATTTTAGAATTGAAATAATAAACAAAGAGGGAGTGGAAGAAGAAAGAAACTTGAAAGAGGGTGATGAAAATGTTACCTCTTCTTTGGGTTCTTCCTTTTGATTTGATCAAAAGGACTCCTTATGATGGCTTTCTGACTAAAGTAAAGCTTCTAGGATGAAGTGAGAGAAGTTGGGAGATTATTTGGGCAGAGTTTGGCCGAACCAAAAGGCTTGAAAGTGTGAATAAGGTGGTAGAGGTGGGGTCCTTTTATAAGAGGAGAGGAGGGGCTCTTTTGGAAAGATTGAAATGTTACATTATTATACAATGATTTTAGGATTCTAAAGGTCCCACACTTATAAAATTCGTGGATAAGGTGATAAGGGTTCGAAATCTCCTCATCCAATAGGCTTTGGACAAGTGTAAGCCTTGGATTTTGCATTATCTTCTCATTTTATTTAAATCGTTAAATAATGAGGTCATCGCTGCATCATCATGATGTCATAAATAATTTAATTTATTTAATGTCTAAAAATTCTAAAAAAAATACTATGATGTAGGATATCTTTTTATCTTTCCAATGACTATTTATAGTCAAAAATATGACTTGTATAACCCCATATAAAAATTGTTTTAGTAAAACATTTCATGTTTGTGTCATTTTTTACTTTAACATTAAATAAAAGGTATTTATGTCATTTTCCAACTAAAGTGGCTCCATGGGGTCCCCAAGTTGACCCATGGATTGTCTTGGTCGTCCATGGCACATCCAAGGAGGGTAGGACATGTGTCAAGCTCATCTCATATTATTAAAACATTATTTTTACCTTAAACTACACTAATTACCTCTAATCGCGATTAAGAACTTAAAAGTTACTATTCACCAAAAAATTATTTTAATCTCATTGAACCACATTTTACTTCTTAATGACAACCATGTATGTCGTATTTTTGAAAATCAAATCACATAAGTGGTAATATATCATTTAAACGAAAAATCAGTTATTTAACTACCACTTAGTGGTTTCACTATTCATCAAAAATTGAAGTTTTTCAGAACAAAGCCAAAATTTCACCCTAAGCTATAATTTATATTCCGAATTAAAAAATTATGTCTATTTTACAAAATTCCAAACATATAAGTTTCATTAATTAATTTTATAATTAATTCCCGCTGTTACAAAAAATGGTGTGTTTCTAAGAAACAATTTATATCAAAAGATTGGCAATTGTTTATGTCCAATTTCAATGTTAAATTAATTCTAATGACCACCATTGGATAAAATGGTAAAAATATATTCTAATTATACTTTAAAACCACTAAATATTATAATTTATCACTATAAATTATTTTGATTAAAAAAGTTGTTTTTAAGTATTTTTCACTATTCATAAAAAATTAGAAGTTCTCAGAAAAATACCAAAAATTCAACACAGGCTAATTTCGATATTCCGAATCCAAAAATGAAGTCCATTTTGAAATATAAAATTTCTATAATTTTAAAAAGTGGTTATTACTATTCATAACGGCTACTTTGATTAATCGTTGTGTTTTAGAACTCGAATTTGCGTACAATGCAAGCTATTGCATTATTGAATGAGAAGCGTATAATGGAAGCTCAGGGTGTTACATTCTCTTTTCCAGTTCAAGATCTAGATACATGAGTTTTTAGAAGATTTTCATGACACTTAGATCCTATTTAAGGATAAATTAGGGAATTTTGTTTGGTATTTTGATTTCATCCCCTACCCATTCGTTTTTTATCGGAATTATTACTCCATTTATCCAATTTATCATGCTTGTTAATATGTGGGTTCCTATAATGTTTACTTTTTTTTGGGTTACGACCCATGATATTCAAATTGATTTATGAAATAATTTTTAAATTGTGGTTTTCTTTTTGAAAAGGGAAAAGTGGTGCCATTTTGAAAAAGGTTGTTAATAAATGTTTTGATAATAAAGGAAGGAATGGTATGTTTTGGGTGTAGATTTAAATGTCATATTTTCTTTGTTCAAAGGAATTTTCAAAAGAAAACTCTTGATTTATGGGTTGGATTGAAAACCATGGTTTTAGGTAGTATGAGCTTCATTTGTTTTCCAAAGGATTTTATTATGGTTTTGGAAAACAATTGTAATTCCTCCCTTATTTTCCTCTTTTAAAATAATATGGTTGTTTTGGAAATGATTTATGGCATGATATTTGGTTTTAACTAAAGTGTATGTGAAACCCCTATTTTTTATCTATATTCAATCTAGAATTTATGAAATGTAATTTTGAAAGGAAATGGTATAAACTCTTTGGTGAAATCCTACATGGTGTATTTTTATAATATCTTTCATACACTATCTGATGTATGAAGATTTTATGTTTTCTCTCAGGTGCCCTATATATGGTTCGGTCTTTTCAAGATTTTGGTTCGAATTGGATTGTGATGGTCGATTGGGATTCGGTGAATGGTCGAGGGTCATAGGAGATGGTTGTAGTGATTTGGGTTTTAGATTTTATTTATTAATGTTTTGACCACTCTTATATTGTCCTTATAGCTCTTAACCTTTCATTTGGTTTATTTTTTACATGGATATCTAGAAATATTATTCTTAGTTTATTATTTATACCTTGTGGGGATGTTTTTTGTTATTTATTATTGAAACTGTGAGTTACTCTGATTTATTGCTTCTGTATTATTTTCTCTCTCAGTTTTATGGAATGGTAGTCCATTATCTAGATGGGTCATATCAGATTTCCATGGTGGGGTCCTATTTTAGATAATTGTTTTAATAGGTTAAAATAATTCCAAGTGTTTGTTTCATGTTACCAAAGCAATTTTTATCATCCCGTGGGGATCAGGAACACTCTTCAGACCCTGTAGAGAGCCGGATTGAGTGACGAGTCTACTTATCCCGGTCTAGTTCATTACAAAATGGTATTATAGCCTAGGTTCTCAGTGGATCCTAGGTTGTTGAAGGATCCCTTTTGTTATTTGGGTTGTGTCGAGGTATAATTGAGAATTAGGAATGTTATTGGAAGTCGAGAGGTATGTGAAGAGAGAGAAACACGAACTCCTTCTCTCCCTAATCCTTGAGTTACCATGGTAAGTTGAGGTTTTAATATTGAATTTGAGGTTTTTTATGATTATTTCTGATGTGTTTTGATATAAGATCATGGTATTTGATCTCCATTGAGTGTACTGGTGATTTTGGGGGTCATTTGAGGATTTTAGGGGAAAATGGGATGAGAACCAAAGCTACACAGATAACTCACATTTTCTAGAAAACCATGTAGAGCCTATGAAGATGGGTCTGCAATTGTGACAGTGTACTTCTACATAGATGGTGCATGGTTCTCCAAACCATACTGCCAAACCATGCACAGTTTATCTTTTACCTGAAATTTGTTGTTTTGGATCCCATGCTTTCTAAATAGACCCCAATTGTTCCTAACATTGGTGTGAGGATAATTATGGGGTTTTTATAATGGTTTTATGTTCTTATATGATGTTTTATTTTTTCACTGTGCCAATGTTTTTTGGATTGGTGTTGTGAAAATGGTGGTTTTGTGTTTCAAAAAATGGTTTTAAAATAGAAATTTAATATTTGTGGAGTGAGTTTATTTCCATCCCAATTTCCATGGAATGATAAAATAATTAAAGTGGTTATGAAATTTTTTAAATAAATTATCTCTTCTCTTTTCATTTTACCTAGATTTTGGATTAAAAATGGAAGGAGGATTTTGTGAAATGTGTTGGTTTTTTAAATCAGGTGTTATGGTTTGCTTGAAATAGGAACTTACTTTAATTTGAAACATTTTCAAAGTGGTTTATTTCATTATGGAAAATGAGGGAATGATTTAAGAAATTGAATTTTCATTTTAAGTAAATTGGATGTTTTAAGCATATGGTTGTGTTGTAAACCCTTTTTAAGTGTGGTGTATTTAAGGGGAAAAGGTGTTTGTGAATAATCTAAGTAAATTGAAATGGTTTTAAAAGGGAAATAGTTTGTTTTCAAATAATTCATATCTTTGAAAAATTATTTAAAATGGAACTGGTTTTGTGGATTTTGTGTTTAAATTTTTCCTCTTAGTGTGCATAAGGACCCATATTGGTTTTGTTAAAAAACATGAGTGGGTTAGGATCTTGTTTCAAGTTTCATGATTATTCCTCCCAGAAAGGTCTTGAAATAATATAAGGGTCCCTTTCTAAGGATGATCCCATAGGTGAACTCTTTTGTTCTCTTAGTGTGTTTCTTCCGGTTGTTGGATTTTCCCAGTCACTAAAGAGAGTGGTAGATTCAGAGTCCTCTTTGGATTAGAACCTCTTGAGTCATCATCATCTTTTGTGGAATTCAAGGTTCTTTAGAGGTTATGTTGTGGTCATACTGTCTTTAGATAATTTGATAAGTGGAAATTCTAAAGTGTTTAAAAATTATTTTCCTCTTTTAGGATATTTTTTGTTAGGACTAGAATGGATTGAGGTTTTTGAGGTGACTTTTATACTTGATTCGTTCTAGGTGATTTTCTGGTTCTCCATTTATGAAGAGTTGGTTCTAATGGTGTTTATCTCTTGATGTTGGTGGTTCCTCTTATGAGAGGTGTTGATCTTTATAATGGTTGTGTTTATACCTTAATGTTGGATTTAATTTATTAAGGCTTTTGTCTGATGCTTTCCTTGGTTGGGTTTTCCTTGGTTTGGGCATAGTTGAGTCTTGGGAATGTATTTTGGGTGACTAGTATGAACATGGAACCAGTTAAGATTATGCACTGGTCAGTGTCAGTTTGGATCTTATTGGGTTCTTCTTGGTATGGTAACCTAGGTATGAGGTCCTAGATTACCCATTCCTTACAGTTTTGTAACATGAGATTAAAACTCATGTCATTTCTTGATGAGGCATGTTTCTAGTTAGTGTACCTTTCCCATTTTAGTTATACGAGATATAACAGATTGGATGGTTGTTATTCCCTTCGGATTTTCATGATCTTGTTTGATGTTTTTTTGGTTATCCTTGGTTTGGTATCTTCTTTTGGATTTGAGATAGTTTCTTGGTAAGTAATTACGATTGATAGCTTCTAGTGTTTCCTTCGAGAATGTTTTGGAGAAATTGGGATGTTTGGATGAATATTTCTTTTGCGGTTTACATGAGAGGTTAACGGTTGTTTCCACCACTTTATAAGATTTATAAATGGAAAAGAGACCTATAGTATGTCTCTGTATTTTGAGATTTTCATGTATGTTGGTGATAAGTTGGCTTGTTTTTTGGATATGTTCAGGGTTTTTAGGGGATCTTGTTACATTGTTTGGGGAATTCGGTGTGGGGGTTTTTCATTATCATAGGACCCTTCTAAGTTTTTCCTCAACCACCCACCTCTTGTTTAAATGTTAGAGTTTTTGGTTATCTTTTAATTCTACTCTTATAAACAAATTTATAGGGGCAGAAAGCGATGTGGTGGAGAGAATTGTGAAACTCACATGTCACTATAGCTTTTATTTTATATTATTTGATATTATTTTGGGGTGATTTAAATTATTAGAGAGTTTTTTTTAAATAAAATTTCTGGAAAGTTTCCTTTGCACATGGTTTTCACACTCAGTTTATGGAAAATCGTGTGGGTACCCTTATGAAAGTGGGATTTTAGTTCTATTTTTATTGTTCTAACCTTAATTCTCATAGCTATCATATAGTTTGGGGAAAATTGTGTGAGTCTTAGGAGTAATTGTGTGAGGTGGCTTTATGTGGAAGATATTTAGCATACAGCTTGCATAGGGTTTGGTAAACTATGAAACAAGTGTGTGAAGGGTTCGGTAATGGGACATTATTATTCTATATGGTTAGTATATAGTTTAGCAAATTGTGCATCCAACCCATGTACAGTTCTCATTTTTCATTTAATTGGGTCAAATAACCATTTTCCCCTCAATCCTTTTAGGTATTTTGGCTCTATTTCTTCCCTCTTGTTCAGCCGAACAATGTAAACCTAAAAGAGATTTCATCCCTCATTCCATCTTCTATTAGTGGATCCTCCATACTAATATCTTGAAGTATCTTCTTCAGTAAACTCAATATTAGTCTCTTCTTTCCTTCTCCTCTCTTATTCTCTCATTTATTCTTAGCTTGGACTTCTCTTGTGAACTATACTGGGATTTTTAGTCATGTATAGGGTTAGGGTTAGTTTTTAATGTTAGGTTTTGGTTTTTAGGGATTATGTATGATGTTATCTTTCTTGGTTGAATGTTCTCCTCCATAGGTGATTCATTTCATAATTATTTCAGAACAATTATACTTGTCCCAAGGTAGGTGTTTTTGTGTGTTTCCTTTATTTGGCATATCATACAATGCTTCAGGCTTTGTAATGCTTGTTTATTAAATTAAAAGTATATGAGATAGCTATAATGTATTTTCTAAGTGTTTTAAAAGAAATTATCACTTGGAATAAAAGTTTTAATTTTCATTTCAAGTATAATTAAAATTCCATGTATTATAAAATGTTCTTTGGATTCCAAGTGATTTTAAAGGATTCCAAGAAGGCTTGTTTTGGAATAAAGTGATGTTTAAAGCATGTTTGACCCTTTTTGGGTTGTGAATTGGTTTTAAATGTTTTTTTGGGAGAAGTGTTTGATTTTTTCAATTGGTTTTGATAAAGTGGGTTGTATTTAAATGGATTTTAATGTGCATTGAAAGGGGTTAGTTTTGAAGAGATATTTTAACTGAGATTCCAAATGATTTAGAAAAACATGGTTGATATGGATTAGCATTCAAATCATTTTTTTAAGGCCTATTTTTCTCTTTAAGTTTTTTTTCAAAGTGTGTAAAACCCTCATTTGATCCCATGTGATTGTTATGACCATTGTGGCTTGTAACCCCTTAAAGGATGTTTGGAATTTGTTATGAATTTTTTGATGCTTATACATGGGTGTAAAAGGCGTTGTTTCTTATATGGATGTCAGAGGTGAGGTGTGATTTATTTTCAAATGATTTATACTTATTTATGATTGTTTATTTCTCACCTGCATTTGAAGTTTTTCATGGGAATTATAATATACTAGTATTTATCTAGATGAGTACAATACCTAGTGTAGAGTAAGTTGCCTAGGGAAGGATCCAGTCAGACTGAGTTAGCTGATGGAATTTTTTTATGGTCTTGTAATTTATTACAAGGGGCCCATGGTTACTTTTGATCCCCATAACATGATAGATCCTAGTGATTTATATGAGGCTATCATGGCATAATAGGTTCAGTAATGTCAGATAAGGTTCCTCAACTCCAGTTTAGGATCTAGGTAATTGGGTCATAAAATTATGCCCAAGATGCCTAGATTCTATTTTAAGAAAACTTAGGGAATTTTTTTGGTATTTCGATTTCATATCATGAATTATCATTATTTATCAACACTTTTTCTTTGTTTGGTCACTTTTTCATGCATGTTGGAGTGTGGGTGCCTATGATGTTTACTTTTATTAGGTTATGGACCATGCTTACTTTTCAAATTGATTTGTGAAATAATTTGGAAGGTGTGTTTTGTTATGAAAAAGGAAAATTTGTGTCGCATTGAAAAAGGATATTGATAAATGTTTTGGAAAAATTAGAAGGAATGGTATATTTTGGGTATGGATTTAAATGTACTCTTTTCTTGGTTTAAAGAAGTTTTCAAAATAAAAACCTCGATTTATGGGTTGGGTTTAAAACCATGGTTTTAGGCTGTATAAGCCTCATTTATTTTTCAACGGTTTTTATTCTAGTTTTGGAAAACAATTTTAGTTTCTCCCTTATTTTCCTCTTTTAAAGGATGGAGTGTTTTGGAAAGGATTTATGGAATGATATTGTGTTTTAACTAAAGTGTATGTAAAAACCCTATTTTCTATCTATATTAAAACTATCATTGATCAAACGGACTTTTGATAGTAAATGGTATGAAATCTTTAGTGAAATCCTACTATGCGTGTTTTTCTTACACCGTATACACACCATTCAATGTATGCAGTTTTTATGTTTTCAATCAGGTGCTATATGGTTTAGTCTTTGGGGGATTTTGTTCGAGTTGGACTGTGATGGTCTGTTGGGACATAGTGAGTGATTGAGGGTCATGAATAGATGGTCATAGTGGTTTGGGTTTTGGATTTTTTTTATTTATTTTGTAACCAATTTTATACCAACCTTATAGGATTTGACCCTTTGGTTTATCGTGTATATGGATACCCGATAATTTTATGATTTTTTTATTAATTATTTCTTGTGTGGATGTTGGATATCGCTTATTATTGTTGTTATGAGTTACTATGATTTATTTCTTCCTTGTTATTATCTCTCTATGTTTGATGGCATGGACATCCATTATCTGGATGGGTCATGCTAGATTTCTATGGTGGGATCCTATTTTGGCTAACTGTTTTCAAAGGGTGAAATAGTTTCCATGGTTTATTTCATGGTACCCAAGAGTATGTTTTCATCACATAAGGATTGGGAATTCCCTTCGGTCCTTGTGGTGATATGGATCGAGTGATGATTCTTATCATCCCTGGCTGGTTCATTACAGCACCACTACTACCCCCATGCCTATTAATAGTGGAAAGAGTATGACAACCCTGCTCTTTATTACACATTAATTCATGATTTATTACATAATATTACACATAATACACCCCATAAGATCAATAATTATAGTGTCTTTGGGAATTATGAACATTACATAACAACTTAAAATAGGGAATACATTGTTATTGAAAAATTCCCTAACATAATCATAATATTCCTTCAAACTTAAAACTGTATGGGATAACTTGGGGACATACATAAGAAAGGGGTGAGATATAAAACCCAATAAGGGAGTAAACATGGCATAACATGAAGAAATTAACACATGTTAGACAATAGGCACACCAATGAGACATAAAATGGAAGAAATTATAAACATGAATAATGAGACGTGATATAGCATGATAATTATAAAGGCAACATGGGAAATGTGGTGACAACTTAAAACACTGCATCAAAAATATTGGTCAAATATAAAATCTAAGTCATTATGATGGAAAAATTCCTATAGTGGATTGGGTTCAATATTTAATCTCTTACATGACGTATCATGAGACTAAAACATTACCCAATGCATTGGAGCACTATATAATTTCTGGTGCACTCGTCACTTTCATTTCATTCGCATACTTAAGTGTGTTACATTGATTATAAAACATGAAATCATTTATCATCACATTTTATTCCACGATCAAGGAGTGTGGAATAAATATAGGTAATTACCCAATCAATAAGTATAATTACATCTAGTTGAACACCCTTAATAAGAAATTGGTATGGGTATTCACTACACAATTGTTTGGCATGGAAAATCACGGTGAAATTTCGGCAGCAAAATAAGGTAGTATAAATGTTCATGGAAGGGATTAATGAGAGTGAAAGGGGTCTCTTGTAATTTATACATAAAATGGATAGTAATGGGGTATATAAGAACATATATCATCATTATTAATTGGAGATTAAAGACTTAAGATAATGAAGAAACTTGAATAAACAGGAGAATGAGAGGATCACTTACCTTGAGAGGGTGATTCTAAATTCTTGTAAGGAAATTCTTGAGAGATTAAGGACACATTGGGAGGACTATATAGAGGGGAGGTCAGAGTAAGAATGTGATACAAGTATTTTTAGTGAAGATAAATGGGAGTTTGAGTGGGTTTATATAGGAAGATAATGAGAAATTCTTTATTATTTTTCAAACTTAGGTTTTGGACTCTATATAATAAAATAATCAAAACCAAAAAATCTTCTCATAGTTTTTTCCCATAGTTTCTACCAAATAGGGGTGTTTTTCATTATTTTATAAGTACAAGGAACTAAATTATTAAAATAATACCCTTTTTAATATGGAAATGAGTCATGCCCTTAAAGAAATGATTTTAAAACCTTAAAATATATTACAGGTTTTGGAGGATTCATAATGGCTTCATAAAATTAATAAAATAAAATAAAAATCGTATTATTTTAAAGTTAAACATAGATTTGTTCATGGATACCATTCATAGTATTTATTACATCATTTTGGGTCATTATGATTTCATAATACACGTTCTATATTTATACTGTATTTAATTTTTACCCAAAAATTCGACTGTCTTAGAAAATTATGAAAAATTCACCATTGGACAATTTAGTCGTTATGATTTTAAAAATAATATTCATTTTATCTAAAAAAATTTCTAAATATGTGAATTTTAACTTTTAAAATAGAATCAAAATTTATGGAGAAATGCTGAGTTTTTTTTGACAATAACAGTTTTTGAACCCTTATAAAAATTACATTTGAATTTATAAAAATTATATGATCATTTATATTTAATAAAAATTATTTAATAATAATATTTTGTTAAAATATTATTTATTTAAAAAATCCATTAATTCATTAAAATAATTACCTTAATTGAATCTGAATTTACCCAAAAATACATTGTGTTTTATTGTATCAAAATAAAAATCATTTATAAAGTAACAGCAATAAGAAGTGAATATAACCATTATTCTATTGAAAATAATGTACATATTCATATTGTTAGTATTTGATACATATCTTTTTAATACACCATCAAATTCCCTAAGGGTAAGGTGCTCGATAGTGAGACTTTCATGGGGTGGTTCAACATACATGGTTTGGGTCATGATCTTGATGAGCTTGAACTTATCTTGTAAATGGTTTCACTAGTACTTAATTTTTGGTCCCATCTTGGGCTTAGTTAAGGTTAAATCCTAGTGATACTATCTAAAGGAACCCAGGGCGCAGCGGAAACGTGGAAGAGATGCAATTTAAAATTTTGGGTTTGGATTCATGTTAAAAACATATAATCCACTTAACCCCTTGCCTGTATTTCTAAAAGTATCATATGTATTTCAATTTAAGCATGAAAAATAAAATCAAATGAAAGCTTAAGCAATACCTCATTCGTTTGTAGTTGTCGGTTTGATTTACTCTCCGTCGATGTGTCGTGGATCAAAGACGCCAAGATATACGTCCTCTTGATCATCTTTACATGTTCCACAATTCATGGGTCGTATATCTATGTTTCAAAAGTGATAGCACAGGAAATAAAAGAGCTTTACAATGTCCCTTTTATCTCCTGAAGAACGCGGACTCGATCGAGAAAGCGGGGTCGATTTGACCTTGTTCTTTCTTCAGAATCTCTCTCTAAGAAATTGAGAGGATAGGAGAGGAGAACTTATCTCACTAAATTCATGAAAATTATGGAGATTATAATTCAAGAGGCTAAAATGAGTTTTTATACTTAGGTTATACTTTCTTAAATTGCACTTTGGTCCCTAAAAAGTAATAACCTTCATTTAAGAGTTTTTCGCACATGTATGACTTAATAAACTTGTCATAAATGTAACAAATATTTTATCACATGCTTGTAATGCTATAAAACGTTACGTGATAAAATAAAAACCATAAACTCAGACCATAAGCTCCGTTAATAATTTAACGAACCTTAAACATCCAATGTTCATTCGAAGAAATATATTTTCTTTGTATTCACATTTATGATCAAACAACTTGTGAAAACCTTGAGAAATATATTCAATCATCGTTATTCTAAACTTGAATAATATAATTGAATTAGTTTTATTTAGGATCTTTCATACTTGGATATTCACAAACCCTTCACGTGAGGCCCACATCATCATAAACTCTTATTCATTAGAATAGGTTGAACTTGTGGATACACTCAGTGTGTGACCCTCTAGGTCCTTATCTCAATAGTAGTGAGTCCAACCCACATACCAAGAGTAAATTATAGCAACCCATCATGACCCCTAAGGAGATAAAGAATTTCATAGCTATGACTTCCTCCCATGAACAATTTCTGTGTAATATAATCTATTTATCTCACGATATATCATAAAGTAAGATACACACTTGTTTTATAATCCTTTTGTTGCTTTATATATTTCATGACCTTACTGGACAGACTTGTCTTCCTATACCATAGCCATGGATTTATGAAGGTACTACCATCCTGGTCAACCTAGGCCCACGAGATATCTCTTCCTCAACTCAGAAGTGACAAATTTTATCTTGATCATTTAATCAATGTCATGACACTAATGACGCACCCAACAAAAACTAACTTGGCATAATTTAATTTTCATGGTTTTCACCTTGCATCAAAGTACGCGATCCAATGGCACACACTGATAATGATCTCAATTCTAGAGACCAATACACATGTCCATAGATATGAACAACCAATAACACCTGAAACATGTGGTGTTCCTATTTGCAGGCTATCCTCATGATATCACTACTAGATATCACCATGTGCGAACTTCATGAGAAGAAGTCTCAATTCTTATGATCCCTCAGCACCTAATAATCATACATCATATGTGTCATGTCAGTATGATGCATCTAGAACATATAACATATGTTTAATATTACTGTCATAGTATCTATAAGTTCTTATTATAGCTGTGAATTACTATAACCTTTTGATAAGAAACATAATCTAAGGACATTTCCATGTAAATAGTGGATGAAAAATATCAACACTATTGTGGTAAGAATAAAAACATTTATATATCAAACTATATACATGTAATGGTAATCAAAAGTATTATTCAAGTTGGGTCTAGGGAACTCACTATTACAACACTCCCACTTGCACTAGATTTGAATTTCTAACCATCATTATTATCCCTAACATGATAAGACCATGTTTCGGATGTGGTATGACTTTAGTTAGGGGCCTACCATGTTTCCATTGCCTGGTTATTATGTTATCTTCAATTTTACCACTTTGAGTAAGACTTATCAAGAGATAATATCCTTGAGTATATCCCTTTTTTCCATTCTCTTAACTTGACATCTTGGCTAGTAAAAGTACTATAATTTATATTATGATAATACTTTACTTACTAGGTGCGATTCTAAGAACTGGAACAAAATGTTTTATATTTTATACTACTTCTTAGTATCCTTAGAATCCACAAATCACTCAGTATTTGTAGATATGTCTACCACTATCTTGAATGATCTTTACTTGCTCATTACCTTATCCTAACTGCGATATTAGATCACACTGATCCAAAGAAGTCTACTTTGTGTCCTTTGAAAACTAGTATTGTTTCCTCTCCACATACTAGGTACACGTCCTTCGTACTTCTTCAAGTGCAGCTAGATAGTTCAGACTACATCCCTTGCAGTTCTTTGGGTTAAAATTGATATTTTACTACTATAAATTATATCTTGGCAATATCAATTATTGTACATATCGTGGCATATATGATTGATCCATCACAAAATCATATGGAATTAAAATCACCGCGTTAATATCCTCCTATGTCCTTGACATATCTACCTGGAGAGATATATTCCATGTGACACTGGTAACAATTCTCTCTCAAATTGTTCCAACTTGTATATTTTAATACTATGTTAGTATATGTACGATTGATTAGATCTAAGCAATGGTTAGATCTACCTCAGTAAATCTCATTCCCTAGAACTCTGGTTGCTACTTTAAGTTAATTTCTAGAGTTATTTTTATCTCGATCTTAACTAACTATAAGACCAATAGTTTTTTTCTATATTTCAAAAAACATATTTTACTTTGAAAACAATGGTGTTCCCACTAACCCCTAGTAGAAACATGGAAAACATTCATTCCATGTGAATATTCTATGATCTAGTTGCTTATTTTAATCCTGAACTGGATTTCAATAACTTTAACCCTTATTGGAATTATATGATGTCACCATCCCTTTCTGGTTGCGTCGTATAGACATCTTCCATGATTGGTCGTCTTGACATCCAATGCTCAATTTAATGATCATAGAAAATAACTATGATAAGTAAAATTCTAATGGATTTGGGTATAATTACTTGGTATTATCAATCAATCCTTATTGGTAACATGCTTGTACCATACATGTATAGTCTCACTTAAATACCCACCATAGTATTCAAATTAATAATCCTCTTGTACTATGATACATAAAATCCATTATTTAATTTTAATTGATCTTTTCAATATTATATAATTTTCATATACTACTTACTTTAAAGAATTATTATTCTCGATTAATAATGTATCACCGACCATGGTGAATATAACTCCATCACCAAGGTTTTATACTTCCTATGCAGTATGTGTCTTTAGAAAATTTCTTTTCCACAAGGTCTTGTGAAACTTATTCTTATGTCAACTATTTGTGTATCTCTAGCATTGACTAAACCCAAGTAAATATTTCTCCCACTATCTCAAATAGATATTTTCACTCTTTTAGAGAAATATAATCTATAACTTGACTATATATTTTATATCATAGGGATTTTTGTAATATCCTAAAAAATTAGGATGATTACTATAGATGAACATTGTGTTTTTTCTTGATGCAAGTTTGTTTATATCTTAACAAATCCTTTGCATATAAACACATGTTCTTATGACATAATGGATTTTCATCATACTATAACTCATATGATATCCATTTTTCAAGATAGTTTACATATGGTAATGGGATAACGTCATTAGTTTTGAATCATATCTTTAAAAATGGAAGTATCTACAATGAATGAGTTTTAACATTGATGCTCCATTTACTTACATCATGACTCTGATGTGTATAAAGAAATGTGTGTTTGGGTATTGTTTCACGCTACATTTTATTGATCAATGTTAACATGTAAGACTCGTCATCAATCCTCCTTATTAGCACCATAGCTTTGATGTGTATAAGGTAATGTGCATTTAGGAATTACTCTACACTACATTATATTTATTGGAGAATTATTGGTCAAGATATTCTTCTATAGACCAGCCTAAAGCCTCTTATATCATCAGATCAGGCATATTTCATACTTCACTTTCACATTCCTTAAGCACTTAAAGGAATATTATGAAGTATACTTACCACTAGCTTACCCTTGGAATAGTTTACTCTCTCTAGCATGACTAGTTTCGAAATATTTTTGTCTTAATTTTATTTCTAAAGGTTTCTTTGTCTGAAACTATGTTCATAAGTATGTCAATAGTACCTAAGGTCTTTAACTTAGAAGAGTCTAAAACAATAATGGTTATATCCTTGATAACTATTTAGTTTTTCTTGATAAATTATTTTCTTTCTACAACTAGGTATATTAGTCTTACATTTTATATTCATCACGTATTATCAATGATTCATGTATCACTGAACTTTGAATTGAGTATTCGACACCACAAACAACATTCATTCTGAAACTGGAACAATGTCTCCTTGTTTCCAATGGACACATGAGATTAATGTTTTGGTGATACTTCAAATGTTCTACTGGAATCAATAAACTTGGAAATATAGAATTTGTGTACTTCTCGCCATTGATTTAGGAACCACCTTTTCTCAACTTCTTGAAGAACACACCTTACTTCGAGTAACGTTTCTTTACTTACTTGGTTCCTGTATATAAATACACGTATGTGACAAGCATATTTTATTTAATACCCAATAATTAAAAATTAAACATTACTTATATTTGATTAATACGCCTAAAGAAGAAGCGACTACTTGCTTCTTCAAATCAGTTTATTTCATTTAAACTTCCATAGATATATTTCATGATATGAAAAGAAAATAACCTCATGTTTAATACCTCTTTCTTTGAAATATGTTGTGAAGGTGCCTTTAGCATCGCTCTTGTCATTGGTCTTTTCACATTGTCTTTCAACTTTTTCACCATAAGAATTAAATATTAAACTCTCTTGAAGTTTTTATTACTTGGAGAATTTTACCCAAAAGGTAATGAAGCATTTACTTCATCATGTTCATATTGTAATCTTAGAAAAAATTGAAGTAAATGGGTGAAATTATATGAGAAATGGATCCATTAAAAGTTCATGATCCATATTTCAATTTACACATATCCATTGTAAACATCACCTATTTATATATTTGCTTTTCTTTCTCCTCGTAAGATTCTTGGAGATGAGACAATATGTGAAATCATCCATATCCTGATGTTGTTTCCACAACTTGCATCAGACATTATTGGTAACATTATGAAAAAATTATCATATGTTTCATACATGAGTCTCCTATAAGAATTTTTAACACCCTTGCTTCCTGAGGTGGATTAACAGGTATTGGAGATTCTAGTGCCTTGAATTTCCGATGTTATAGTATTTTGTGGAAGCATCGGTACTACTCTTTGGAAACTCATGCCAGTTTGGACATGTTCTTTGTCCAATAATTATTACAGTATGTATTGTGGTATTACTTTTCATTTTATACAAAAATAAAATCTAGTAGATTAGTACTTTTATCTTGATTACCTATTTAGACATTATCAATTATTTAAATCATTAAATTTCATCTACTATTTAATCAAATTTTAGAAACCCTGTGTACTAGAATTGGAATACTCTGTCGTTTGAGTATTCTAGTGGCAAGGATCCTTGAACCTCTCCTCATAGTATACAAGCTTTAGTTATGCCACTACATGGAGAGTTTGAGGTAGGCATTAAGTTGTTCAACTGCATTAACTCACGGCTCCTTAATCTGTTGAGTGGAGTCTCATCTCTTGCAAAGAATTACTATTCATTTCTCAACTCTTTGCCTCTAAGTTGCAACAAGCTAGCTTTGGATACCCCTTTGCTAACAAATTTAGTTAATTCGACCCACCACTCTCATAAGAACTCCTCTATAGTAAGAAGCACCCTCAACTTTGGCTGATCAAACACCTCGTACACTTGGTTTTGTTCAAATTTAAATGATGGAAGGTATTTGTGACTTAATATTTTCTTTCAGGGATTTGGTAATTTAAAATTGGTGAATATAATCCTTTTCTATTTAACATACTTGTTCTATGTGATCGTGCTGACAACTTAACCATTCTTTTAAATAGAAAACATCCATCGCACATGTTCATTTTATCGTTGTATGGTTTTTTTATTATTATACCATGTGATCGCGCGTAATAAATACATATTCATAAAATAATAAACAATGCACATGATAAAATAAATAAATATTGATGTGATCATAAGACATTAACTATTGGTTAATCCATCAAGTGAATAATGGATTAATCGATTCCCTAGGGAAATTCCTTAATTCAATACCTGAATTGAATTGTAGCGCCCACAACTCTCATGAATTCCACTAGTTTGGTGTATGTCGGCTCTCAACTCAAACTACGTCGCCATGAACTCCTCTGATCTTTACAATGTATACTCACACATAGGTGAGGGAAGTTGGGGTGTAAAATTACATTTTTCTCACTTAAATGTGGACACGCGGGCCCCTATACAAATTAAAGATGGAGGGATGATGCGTAGATCATCAAAATAAAATAATTATTACATTTTAAAACACGTAAATGCAATAATTAAATTAAATAAATAATAAACTAAACATGCACAGGTCAATCTTGGCTCATGATCAATCAACATGCAATAATATTTCATAAGAAAAATTAAATTTTCTAAATTCTAACTCAATGGTATTTTTAATGTGTTAACTTGCATTAAAATAATTTTAATTAATTATCAATACGTCCCAAAGCACCCGAAATAATTTTATTAAATCCTAGAAAATTAAATTTAATCTCTGAATTTTTTATAATTTTTCGGGTCTATTTAGACCTAAAGAGGATCCCCAAAAATTAATTTTGGACTAGTGACGGGTTAAATGGGTCAGGTCGATCAGACCCAAACTGAATTGGTTTGACCTGAGATGGGGTATCCATTTAAAGGACATATAAATATATATATAATATAAAATGATAACAATCTTCCAATGTAATCCTTTTTCCTTTTTAATATATATTTTAAATAAGTTTTTAGGGGAAGTTTTCTCTTTTTAATTAAACAAGCTTCCAAGTGAAGCTTTAAACTAGCTTCCATGGAAATCTTTATCCTTTTAGTTAAACAAGATTTCATAAGAATCTTTGAACAAAATTATAAGGTAATATTTATCCATTTAATTAAACAGGTTCCCATGATAAGCTTTATCATTTTAATTAAACAAGCTTCCATGAGAAGTTTTGAACAAGCTTCCATGGGAAGTTATATCTGTTTAATTAAACAAGCTTACATAACAAGCTTGTATTTCCAAAGGACTGCCCCAACCGGATTCTGGCATATCCGATTAACACACAACGTACTCACATTGCACTTTAGTTAAGAATCAGTCACAATGATTTCCATTAAAATGAAGCAAAAATAAAAACTTTAATTTTCGTAACAACTTTTTCACAAAACTCATCGATTTTCGATCGGTCATATCTTGGTGATACGAACTCAGATCGACATGTCGTCAGTCACGTTGGGACCATATCAAAACCCTATTTTTTAATCATAGAAAATTTTAAATTTTTTGACTTTAAATAATTACATGTTCCCTCTAATACCAATTAAAGTAATTGGGGCACAGCGGAAGCCTGAAAGAGACACAATTTAAAATTTTGGGTTTGGATTCGTGTTAAAAACATAAAATCCACTTAATCCCTTGGTCAAATTTCTAAAAGGATCACATATAATTCAATTTAAACACAAAAAAATAAAATCAGATGAAAGTTTAAACAATACCTCATTTGTTTGTAATCGGCGGTTTGATTCGCTCACCGTTGATGTGTTGTGGCCCAAAGATTCCAAACTAGACATCCTCTAGATCATCTACATGTTCTACACAATTATTGTATCATTGATCTACGTTTCCCAGGTGCTAGTGTGGGAAATTAAAGAGCTTTATGGAATCTCTTTGATCACCTGAAGAATGTGGACTCAATCGAGAAAACGGGATCGATCTGACCTTGTTCTTCCTTCAGAATATCTCTCTAAGAACTTGAGAGGAGAGGAGAGGAGAACTTATCTCACTAAATTTATGAAAATGGTGGATCTTGGAATTCAAGAGGATAAAATTAGCTTTTATACTTAGGTTATACTTTCCAAAATTGCACTTTGGTCCCTAGAAAGTAATAACCTTCATTTTAGAACTTTGCACACATGTATGACTTAATAAACTTCTCATAAATGTCACAAATATTTTATCACTCACTTATAACGCTATAAAATGTTACATGATAAAATACTAACCATTAACTTGTCCCATAAGATCTACAAATAATTTAATAACCTTATACATCCAATGTTCATTTGAAAAATTATATTTTTCTTGCATTCACATTTATGATTAAACAACTTGTGAATACCTTGAGAAATACATTCAATCATTATCATTCTAAACTTAAATAATATGATTGAATTAGTTTAATTTGTGATCTATCATACTCTAATGTTCACCGACCCCACACATGGGGCTCACTTCATCCTAAACTTCTATTCATTAGAATATGTGAAACTTTTGGATACACTTAGTGTGTGACCCTCTAGGTCATTATCTCAATAGCAGTGAGTCCAACCCACAGACCAAGAGTGGAGTCTAGAAACTCATCATGGCCTCTAAGAAGATAAGGGATTTCATAGCTACGTCTTCCTCCTAAAAACACTTTCTATGTAATATAATCTCTTTATCTCGTAATATCTCATAAAGTAGGATGCACACTTATGTCATCATCCTTTTGTTGCTTTATATATTTTGTGACCTTACTGGACGAATCTACCATCTTATACCATGGTCATGGATTTATGAAGGTACTACCATCCTGGTCAACCTAGGACCATGAGATATCTCTTCCTCAACTCAAAAGCGACAAATTCTATCTTGATCATTCAATCAATTTCATACCACTAATGATGCAACAAACACAAACTACCTCACCACGATTTAATTGTTGTGGTTTTATCCTTGAACTAAAGTACATGATCAAATGTCACACACTAATAATGATCTCAAATCTGGATACCAATACACATGTATGTAGTTAGGAACAACCAATGACACCTGAAATATGTTCTGTTCCAATTGGTGGGTTTGTACTCGTGATCTCACTACTAGAGATCATCAAGTGAGAACTTCATGAGAAGAAATCTCAATGCTTATGAGCCCCCAGCACTTGATAATCAGACATCATATGTATCCTAACATTTTGATATATCTAGAAAATAGAACATATGTTTAAGATTACTTTCATAGTATCTCGAGGTTCTCGTTATAGTTGGGAGCTGTTATAACCTTTTGATACGACACGTAATCTAAGGATGTTGCCATATAAATAGTGGATGAAAAAATATAAAAACTATTATGGTAATAATAAACACATGTATATATCAAACTGTATACATGTAATGGTAATCAAAAGTATTGTTCAAGTTGGTTCTATGGAACCCACTATTACAACACTATCTCCCTTAGAAGCTCTGATAAATGGGATTTATATAGTACGATCCTACTAGTTGAGGTCATTACTTCCTTTGTTTGTGTCAATTAGATTTGTCAAAACCCTATATTTATACTAATCATATGATCATTGTTCAATGGCTATATTATTAATGATAATGATACTTTCCAGTCTTTTAAATCCAATAAGATATAATAAAACCAAATAAGTGCATGTGTTTTCTATATCCATAATATATAATAATTCATTTAATTAAACCTCAAAGGGAATTTTATTTATAAAATTTAAGGTCATTATAATCTTTCCCCTTCAAAAATGTTTCCCTATAAATTTTCATTTCACATGCTAAAATAGATGAGGGTAACACTATTTCATCACATCCTCTGGTTCCCATGTTGCTTCTTCAAACTTGTGATTTCTCCATAGCACCTTGACTAGATGCATTGTCTTATTTCATAGAAATTTGTATCTATGATCTAATATCTTCATCAGATGATCCTCATAGAAAAGATCATTATCCAATGGTACCACCTCTAGATTGAGTACATGTGAGGGGTCTGATATGTACTTTGTTGGGAAAAAATCCATCAAGGTAACATTGCAGTATTTTTGGGTTGGTTGTGTCTATTGATAATGCAGGTTTTCACGGTGAATTGTTGAGTTTTATAGATGTTGATGACAATACATGTTGACAAAGAACCATGACAAAGGAATAGAAGATCTGGAGGCGGTACAAAAGAGCAGATACAAGGTGGCACCATTTTCCAGTGTTTTCTAAATTTTTGGGGTCCAAAATTTGGAATTTGGTGAGCATCGCAAAATGTGGATTTCCTTGAATATCTCATCAAAATATGGAAAAGTAACGAATTTCACGAAGATGGGATTCATAAAGTAGATTTTACGAAGAGATGAAGGATGTTGACGGTGTTCTTCACGATTACGACGGGTTTTGTGAATGGCAGAGGTGAAGATCTTTGCAAGTAGGATTTGTGGTGCAAAGGAAGAAGGAGCATTACGGTGGTGAAAAGTAAGAAGGATCATTTTGGTGGTGCAAAGGATTTGATGGAATGCTTCGCAATTATGATGAGCTTTGAAAATCTAGAAAATATCCACAGTGCTTCTTGAAACATAGTGATTTTCGGCGGAAATTTTGAAGCTTTACGATTTGAGATAATGTGGTGCTAACTTTGCGTGAAAGGTTCTCAAGTCAGTGGAATTACCTATAAATAGGTCTCGAACCCCTCGAGAGAAGTAGAGAGTTTTTCAAGAAAAATTTGTAGCTCTCAAATTGCAAAGAAGGTTCGCATAGGAAGTGTGCCTCACAAAAGACAGGATCTTCACGGTAGATAATCTAACTCCGCGGAAGAGGTGTGTTCTGCGTTGGCTCAGTAAGCTTAATGAAGGAAGTCACTTTGAAACAGCTTGAGCACTATAATAGCCTAAGATCTGGGATTGATCTTTACAAAGTCTTGAGCTCTGCAAAGCAGTGTTCTCTACAAAGCAGTAAGTTCTGTGAAGGTTTGTGCTTTACGAAGAGGCAAGGACTTCGCGAAGGCTTGTTTGAGCTTTGCAAAATTGGGAGCTTTGTGAAGTAGGGAACTTTGCGAAGGTATTTCCAAAGTTTGTTGCCCAGTGAACAGTGGAAAAGGGGTATTCATCAGTGGATGAAAGTGGAACTTCAGCAGAGCATCTATCTATAATTGTGGATGTATTCATTAGTGATAATGAAGGGACCTACATGTCTATAAACTATGATTGACCTACATGTCTATAAACTGTGTATGGATTCATTTTAAGGAGCAGTGAGCACAGGAAGAGGAATATGGTGACCCTTTCCACCGGCAGTGAGCCAGAGAAAGAGGTGTAGGGAGTGACCCTTGGGAATGTAGTGAGCATACCCTAAACATTGTAAAGGCAGTGAGTCTGGGCATAGAAGTGATCTAGTCTGAACATTATTGGAAATGAGATTTATTGGATTTGGTACAGTGCCACATCGTCGTTGTATTCTCCTTGGATGTAGACCAATGAGGGTGAACCAAGTAAAAATCTTTGTGTATATATGTTTGCTTCCTTACATTGCATCCAAATCATCATCATCAGATAAAGAAGAAAAGAAGTGATCATAATAAACACACAAGTGAAAACAAAGTAACCTCTGTGATAAAGAGATCAAGATCTAGTGGGACATGAAGAATTTATAAAATAATATCCATACCCTGATTCACCCCCCCCCCCCCCTCAGGGTATATAGGCCCCTTTTGGACCTAACATACTTCCTCAAGAGGGATACATGAAATATATCATGTACTTGAGATAGGTTAGGTGGGAATTCTAGTCGATAGGTCGTCGCTCTTATGCGATCAATGATCTAAAAGGGACTGATGTATCTTGGACTAAGCTTTCCCTTCTTCCCAAATCTCATGACTTTCTTCCATAGAGATATGTGAAGGAATACCATGTCTCCATATTCAAACTCTAGGTCTCATTGATGATTGTCATCATCACTCTTCTGTCGACTCTGAGCAGCCTTCATGTGTTGTTGAATGGTCTTGAACTTTTCCACCATTTCCTCAACCATCTTAGGACCTAGCTGTTTTTGTTCCCCAACTTCATCCCAACATGTAGGTGTTCTTCACCTCTTCCCATAAAGGGATTCATAGGGAGTCATTTTAATTCTTGATTGGAAACTGTTATTGTATGAGAAATTAACAAGAGGAATATGTTGATCTCATCCTCCTTTGAAGTCAATTGAGCATGCTCTCAACATTTCCTCGAGTGTTTGGATTGTCTACTCAGATTGGCCATCATTTTGAGGGTGATAAGTCATGTTGAAGTTTAACTCAATATTTAGAGTGTGTTAGAGAATATTTCATAACTTAGTGGTTAATATTGGATCTCAATTGGATATAATCGATAGTGGTCTTCCATGTAGTCTCATGAATTCTCTAATGTATATCCTTACAAGTTGATCAAGTGAGAAGTCCTCTCAAATTTCAATGAAGTGAGCAGTCTTTGTAAGATGATCCACCACAACCCATATAGCATTATTTCCTCTTGTTTTCTTTGAAAGATCAGTGAAAAAGTCCATGGTGATGTTTTCCCCTTTCTATGTAGTTATGGGTAATGGTTGCACCATCTCATTGGATTTTTTCCTTTCTACATTCACTTGTTGACATACAAGACATCTTGATGTATATTCTATGATCTCATTCTTAAAATTTTCCCACCAATAATGATCTTGAATATCTAGATACATCTTTGTGATCCCTAGATGGATCGAGATATTTGCATCATCCAACAGCTCATTTAACTCATTATTTGATGGTACACAAAGTCTTGAACACTTCATCTTCATTAACATTGAACTTTGAGGATTTCTATTTTCTTATAGCTTCCACCTTCTTCTGAATTCCCACATCATCTCTTTGAGCGTCCTTTATCTTTTTTAGAGGGACAGTTGAGCAATCATTTGTGAAAGGATTGATGATGTTCCTTCCTTTATGATTATCATATCCATATTTTTCAAGTCTAAGAAGATTGGATCCTTTTCAATTCTCATAAATGATAAAATTTTTGGATACTTTCTACTTAGAGTGTTTGTCACTTTATTTTCTTTCTCAGGATGGTAGTGGATTGAGAAGTTATAGTCCTTGATCAGCTCTAACCATCTTCATTGGTGCATATTCAGGTCTTTCTGTGTGAATATATACTTGAGGATCTTGTGATCCATATATATTTCACATTTATCCCAAAAGAGATAATGTAGCCAAATTTTCAACGCGAAGATCACAGCAACCAACTCTAGATCATGTGTCGGGTAGTTTTGTTCATGAAATCTCAATTGCCTTGAGGCATAGTCTATCACTTTTTCATTTTTCATTAATACACATCCCAATACCTTATTTGAAGCATCGTTGAATACCACGATAAGTTCTACACTTGTGGGTAGTGTGAGTATAGGTGCAATGATAATCCTCTTTTTCAACTCCTTAAATCTCTCTTCACATTCATCATTCCAAAAAAACTTAACTCCCTTCCGAGCTATCTTGGTTATAGGTTTTGATAATTGTGAGAAATTTCTCACAAATCGATGATAGTACACAGCTAATCCAAAGAAACTGCAAATATTTGTCACGAATGTTGGCCTCAGTCATCCTTCAATTGCTTCTATTTTTTAAATGCCCACATATATCTCATTTCTTGTGATAATATTCCCCAAGAATGATACTTTCTTTAACCAGAACTCACATTTATTTTACTTTACATAAAGATTCTCCTTTCGTAAGGTCTTCATCACAGTGTTTAGATACTCCTCATACTGCTCCTTTCTTTTGGATTATATTCAAATATCGTCTATAAAGACTACCACAAATTTGTCGAGGTAATATCTAATAACTCTATTCATCAAGTCCATAAATATTGTTGGATCATTGGTGAGTCTGAATGGCATTACTATGAAGTCATAATGCTCGTACATTGTACGAAAATAAATCTTAGGGATATCCTTCTTCTTCACCCTTACTTGATAATATCTCGAATAAAGATCCTCCTCAGAGAAGTATTGTGCTCCACATAGTTGATTGAACAAGGAATCAATATGTGGAAGAGGATACTTGTTCATTATTGTGATCTTTTTGAGCTCATGATAATCAATGAAAAGGTGCATTGACTCATCCTTATTCTTGATAAAGAGGACTGGTGCAGCCCACGGTGAAGCACTTGGGCATATGGACCCTTTATCCATATTCTCTTGTAATTGTTTCTTCAGCTCCTAGAGTTCCACGATAGTCATTCTATACAGAGTCTTGGATAATGGAAATTCCCCAGGTATAAGCTTGATCAAAAAATCAACCTCTTGGCTAGGAGGAATACTAGGCAATTCTTCAAGAAACACATCAGTGTACTCCTTCACAGTGGGCATGTCTTCAAGGATGATCATTTCCTTAGACTCAATCATTTGAGCTAGATACGTTTGCTTATAGGAAAATAATATCCATGATTGAGATGTTGGTTCTAAAGAAGATTCATCCTCCTTTCACTTGTACAGAATTGGGGGTCGATTCGCGATATAGAGATTGAATTTCTTCTCACGACGATTTATGGTGGCTCTATGCAAGGAAAACCAATTCATACCCAGAATTGTATCAAATTATACTAAAGGGAATGTCACAAGATTCACTAGGAAGTTAAACCCACAAATTTTGATAGGGTATGAGTTATATACTTGGGATGCAATAATTTCCCCATTTTTCATTTTCACCGATAGCTCTACTTCCATGTGTTTTGTTGGTGTTTGAATAGTTCTACTAAATTTACATGATATGAAGGAATTCATAAAACTAGAATAAAAAAAGTATGTTATCTATTCTTGAATGAATAACTAGTGTACATATCACCACTTCATTATCAGGATCCACCTTAGTGGTTGTGATAGCAAAAGTTTGCTCTTATTTCCTTGGAGGTTGTTGGTTGTCTCTGAAAACCCTTGGCATAGTGCATTGGTTTACAAAGCGCACTGATTCATTGGAGTTGAAGCAATGAAGAATGCGTTGAGGGTTGACTAGAGCATTCCTTTCCTCCATCACATTAATGGGGTTCTCCCGTCGGAAATCACTAGCTAGGTTTCCTTCCTTCTTGCACTTAAAACATTTCCTCATCCCCCTTAGGCAATTTCTGGTGCTTCTTTTCATACCTTTGACAAGTGGGGTGTAGAAATTTCTTAGCACCGTTAGATTTCTCCATCAAACCGCTAGAATTAAACTCCACTTTCCGCCTCTTATCCCCATGATATCCTTGAGATTCGTCGATCTCTATTTCAATTTTGGGGGCACATCAGACAATTTCCTCATAGCTATCAAAGTCTCAAATCGCTAAGTCTTTTCATAGACTAGGTTTTATCCCACCAAAGAAGCGGTCAACCTTGCATTCAGGGGTAACGACAAAACCAGAGGCATATCATGTAAGTATTGTGAAGTTTTTCTTGTACACCCCAATAGATTCATCATCTTTTTGCTTGAGGGAAAGAAAATCCTTTTCCATTTTAAGTCAAAGAGTACAAGGAAAATATTTATCAAAAAACATTTTACGGAATTCCTTACACATCATCACTTAGATCTCTTGCTCAGGCTTCATATTCTTGATCAATGTTCACCTCTGATCATCTTCTCCCTTCATATGATAAACAGTCAGTAGAACCTTCTCTTGCTCGGAACATTGAAGGATTAATAAGATATTCTTAAGGGAGTTGATCCATTATTCTGCAATTAGGGGATCAGATGATCCATTGAAATTCGGAGGTCTTTGTCACATGAAGGTCTCAATTATAGCTTGTTCTTTATTAGGGGGATTTGGGTGCTCATCCTGATCCAAATTTCTATTCAGAATCTGAGTTAGTTGAGAGATTATCTTCACAAAGTTTATGATTCATGCTCACATCGGGTTGGTCATCTCATTTGGGCAGTCATCACATTGTCATTTACATTGGTTATTTACCTGATTCCTCCAATTTTCAATCATTTTCAAGAATAAAGGAAAAATTAGGGATGGGCATTTTTAAAATATTAAAAACATAAACAGGAATCCAATGACATTAAAAGGATAACTTATAAATGACATTTATTTCTTAACTTATGAATTTTCAAGCTTTAATCTATGTTATCCATTATCTATTTCCTAACATATACTCTTATGGTATTTTTGTTCCCTTAATAATGGTTCTTAATGATCTTGTGAATTTAACAACTCATATCCCCCAGGAGTGTCAAACCCGGTGTGCAGTAAGGCCCATTTCCGTGCACCAGTTCTCGGTCGAGTTTAGCTCAACATGGTGTTTTTGGGTTTTACCCCTATAAACGTTTATGCCAGATCTACATCCATTTGTAGTATCCAGACATAGATGTATTTGCTTGATAAACCAATTACTGTATACTTTAACGAAATTTAGGGATGTTTTATTATACTTAGTTTTATCTTATAAGCTTTTACTAGAGTTTTATAATCCTAATCTCAAAAATAACTAAATTTTTATTTTGATACCAACTATGACAATCCTGCTCTTTATTACTCATTAATTCATGATTTATTACATACGATTACACATAATACAACCTCAAAGGTCGATAATTAGAGTGTTTTTGGGAATTAGGTATATTACATAACAACTTAAAACCGATAATACGTCGCTATTATTGAAAACTTCCTTAACATGATCATAATATTCTTTCGAACTTAAAACTGCATGAGATAACCTGAGAACATACATAAGAAAGAGATGAGAAATAAAACTCGGTAAGGGAATAAACATGGCATAAAATGAAGAAAGTAATACATGTTAGACAATATGTATACCAATGAGACATAAAAGGGGGGTGAATAAAAAACATGAACAATGAGGCATGATATAGCATGATAATCATAAAGGCAACATGGGAAATGTGGCAACAGTTTTACATCATAAACATAGGTCAAGGATGACTGCCAATACATCATGATAGACAATGTCCCGTGGTGGATTAGGTTCAATCCCTAATCCATTGCATGTCTTCTCATGAGACTAAAACATTACTCAATTCATTGGAGTGCTATATAATGTTGGGCACACCCGTCATTTTCATTTTATTCTCGTGTTTAAGTGTGCCATATAGATTATAAAACACAGAATCATTTATCATCAAATTTTATTCCACAATCAAGGAGTATGGAATACATACATGTAAGTCCCCAATCAAAAAGTATAAGTGCATAAATGTGAACACCCTTGAAAGGAAATGGGTACGGGTATTCACTACACAATTGTTTAGCATGGAAAAATCGCGATAAAATTTTGACAACATAACATTGGCATATAAATGTTCATGGAAGTGCTTAATGAGAGTGAAAAAGGTATCTCATAATTTATACATAAAATGGACAGTAAGTGGGATATGGAAGGACATATCTCATCATTAGGAATTGGAGATAAAATGCATGAGATAATGAAGAAACTTGAATAAAGAGGAGAAGAAGATGGTCCTTTAGCTTGAAAGGGTGGTTCTAAATGCTTGGGAGGAGCTTCTTGAGAGCTTAGAGGCACCTTGGGAAAACTCTAGAGGGGAGGGAAGAGTAAGGACGTGCTCCAAGGTTTTTGAGTGAAGAGAAATGAGATCTTATGTGGATTTATATAGGAAAAGAGTGGAGAATTCTTTATTATTTCTCAGACTTAGATTTTAGACTATATAATAAAATAACCAAAACCACAAACATTTTCATGGTTTTTGCTCATTGTCTCTTCCAAAATGGGTGGTTTTCATTATTTTATAAGGCCAAGGGCTGAAATTATTAAAATAATACCCTTTCTGATGTGGAAATGATTTGTGCCCTTAAAGAAATGGTTTTAAAACCTAAAATATATTATTGGTTTTAGAGGATTCATAATGGGTTTATAAAATTAATCAAATAACCTCAAAATCATATTATTTTAAAGGAAGAACATAGATTTGGTCATGTATACCATTTATAGTATTTATTATATCATTTTTGGTCATTATGATGTCATAATGCACACCGTATATTCATACCGTATTTAATTTTTATCTGAAAATTCGAATGTCTCAGAAAATTATGAAAAATTCACTGTTGGATAATTTTGACGCTCTGATTCCAAAAATAATATTCATTTTATCTAAATAATTTTTCTAAATATGTGAATTTTCACTTTTAAAATAGAATCGACATTTATTGAGAAATTCTGGATTTTTTTTACAATAGCAGTTTTTGAACCCTTATAAAAAGTATATGATCATTTATATTTAATAAATATTATTTAATAATAATATTTTATTAAAATATTATTTATTTCAAAAATCCATTAATTTATGAAAATAAATGTATGAATTGATTTGAATATTTCCCAAAAATACACTATTTTATTGTATCAAAATCAAAATCATTTATAAAGTAACAATAATTAAAAGTAAATATATCCACTATTCTATTGAAAATAATGTACATAATCATATTACTAGGGTCTTGATTCATATCCCTTTAATACACCAGTAAATGCCCTGAGGGTAAGGTGTGCGACGGTGAGACTTTCATGGGGTGGTTCAGCATACATGGTTTGGGTCGTGATCTCGATGAGTTTGAACTTCTCTCGTAAATGGTTTCGCTCATGCTTAAGTTTTTAGATATCAGCTTGTGGTTGGTCAAGGGAAAATCTCAATGATGCTATCTCTCTGAGAAGCTCCAAGAAATGGGCTTCATGGGGTATGATCCAACAAGTTTAGGTTATCACTTCTTTTGTCTGTGTCAATTGGATTTTTCAAAACCCTATATGTATACTAATTATATGATCATTGTTTAATGACTATATTAGCAATGGCAATGGTACTTAACGATCTTTAAATATGATAGGATATAATAAATCCAAAGAAGCGCATGTGTTTTCTATATCCATAATATATAATAATGCATTTAATTAAACCACAAAGGGAATTTTTTTTTATAAAAGTTCGGGTTGTTACAAGGAGCGCCTCACCTGGCACGTCCATTGGTTTCCATTCTGCAAGAAGTCAAACCCAACCATGAGTAGGCACTTGGTGATGTTGATTCCCAATGTACACGATGTTACTCATCCACTCATTGTGGAAGGAGAAGGGATTCATGTCAGGTTCGCCAATCTTATTTTCGATGCTTTCCATCGAGAGCTACGTGGACGCACTCTTGGGTTTTGTTCGAACATATAGACCCTGCATTCTCGCTTTCCAAAGGCGGGCAACCTATCATCATTAGGGTGATGGTGTTGGCACCTTTTGATCGGAATGGGAGGATAGCAAGTTCTAGCCTTTTGATCAGAATGGGTGATGGTGTTCCCACATTTTGTGCTTAAGGCTTTATAATGCTTGTTTATTAAATTGAAAGTATATGTGATAACTATTATGAATTTTCTATGTGTTTTAAAAGAAATTCTCACTTGGCATAAAGTTTTTAATTGGAATTTCATGTGATGATTGAAATTCCAAGTATTGTAAAATGTTTTTTAGATGCCATGTAATTTTAAAGGATGGTAAGAAGGCTTTCTTTGGAATAAAGTGATGTTTAAAGAGCATTTGACCCAATTTGGGTTGTGAATTGGTTTTAAATGTTGTTTTGGGAGAAGTGTTTGATTTCCCAATTGGTTTTTAATAAAGTGGGGTGAATTTAAATGGATTTCAATGTGCTTTGAAAGGGTTCATTTTTGAAGATATATTTGAAATGAGATTTAAAATGATTTAGAAAAACATGTGTGAGATGGCTCGGCATTCCAAGCATTTTTTTAAAGGCCTATTTTGGATCTTTAAGTGGTTTTTAAAAAGTTTGTGAAACCATTGTGGCTTGTAACCCCTTACACGATGTTTGGAATTTGTTATGCATGTTGTGATGCTTATACATAAGTGTGAAAGGCGTTGTTTCTTATGAGGGTGTCAGAGGTGAGGTGTGAGTTATTTTCAAGTGATTTATACTTGTTGTTTATGATTGTTGATTGCTCGCCTTCATTTGATGTTTATCATGGGAGTTCTAATAGACTAGTATTTATATGGATGAGTGCAAGCCCAAGTGTAGAGTACATTGCCTAAGGACCCAGTCAGATCGAGTTATAACGCCAGTTCAGGATCCAGATACTTGATGACGTTGATTCTCAATGTACACGACATTACTCATCCTCTTGTTGTGGAAGGAGAAGAGGTTCATGTCATGTCAGGTTCACTAATCTTGTTTTCAATGCTTTCCATCGAGAGTTGTGTGGACACGCTCTTACGTTTCGTTTGAACATATGGACCCAGCATTTTCACTTTCCAAAGGTGAGCGACCCATCACCATTAGGATGATGGTGTTTACACCTTTTGATCGGAATGGGAGGATATCAAGTTGGCACATCTCATTGAGGAGCTTGTTTCCTAATCCATGAATCTCTTATAAATTTAAGACATGCTTGTGAATCATGTTTACGATACCATCTTCAAGTGGACATCAATTAATTACATCACTTGTTGCATTGGTGGGGTGAACACCTTCGATTGGAGAGGGTTGGTATGAATCTTGTGGATCTTGGATGTTGTTTTACCTTCTCCATAAGTCATCTTATGCTCGTGTAATAAGACATTTTGTGCTCATCGCACAAAGCATCTTGTGGTCGTCACTCAGGGCATCTCATCGTTATCACATGAGAAAGGATGGGTTTTTAATATAAGCGGGTCATTCTATGCTTAGGGCTTCTCATACTCGTCACATAAGAATAGAAAAGGTCATTTCATGCTCGTCACATGATGGTGGTTGGTCCTCTCATGCTCATCACATGAGGGCAGTTGGTCCTCTCATGTTGATCACATGAGGGTGGTTGATCTTCTTATACTAATCACATCAGGGTAGTTGATACTCGTCAAGGAAGTAGTTGTGGTTTGGGGGATTACCGCCTCTCAAAAAAAAAAGGACACAGGATGATAATAGTGTTCAGATGTTGGGATTGAACATCAAAGAGGTGTCATACATATCATGTTAGAAGATCAATCAAATCTCAATTGTGAACAATTTGAAATAAAAATCGTGTAGAATATCAACAAATGTTTCTCTAGATGCTTGGAACAGTGAAGAAGATTGACGAGGAAGAATGACGGCCATGGAGATAGAAATACCTCTGAAGCCAAAATGATTCAGAAAGAAGATAGAGGCAGGGCTCCCTGCGTCTCTCTCTCTGTGCCACTTGGATAAATTTCATTGAAGAGGGTGGAAGAAGAATCCTGATGATGCTGCACCATTTGCGCCCGCTTGGTGGTGGCGGGGGGGACCCGGCCCGCCTGAACGCACCTTCTGTTCCCCGGAGGGGGGCAAGACCGCCACACCGCCGCCGCCCCTGAACTGATTCTGATTCATAAATTCCTCTGTAAGAGTCTGAGTTTTGACGTGCCGAATGAAGATCAGAGAACAATCGGATCAGATCCATACCGAGAGCTCCGGCTGGCCGTCGGCGTTCCCCGGTTCCGAGCTCCCGGAGCCGCCCAGCTTCAGCTCAAGAGCATGCCCCGGCGAAGGGGAGTCCCCTGAAAAACCAGATCATCATCAGTCGGAAAACAGGGCAGAGGGATTCTGCGCCGCCGGACGCAGCGTTTTACCTTCAAGGCGGAGCTCGTCCGGGTAGATGCCGGGATCGAAGTTGGTGGCGCCCTCCTTGCCGTTGAATCTAATCGCCGCCCGGTCGTACGCCCTGCGACGCGCCGTCGTTAAAACAGAGACTCGCTCGAACAGGATGATGCAGAGACTCACCTTGCAGCTTCGATTTCTGTGTTGAAGAGGCCTAAATACACGTACCTGAACGAAACACGGGCGTTAATGGAGGCCGGCAAAGCTTTAATAGTAATATTGTTAAGAATAAAGGGGAAGCTTTCTACTTTTTGCCCAGTAACTGGCACATGCGAGCCTCCCATCTCCCGCATTTGTGGAGGCTGACGCCTCTGTATTTGGAGCTCCCCTTGGGTCCGCCGGAGCTCTGCCGGCGAAGTGCGTATACAAATTCCTCCTTCGTGAGATTTCCCCCCTGTTTCAGATCTTGTTCGTAATCTTGGAGACGAAAGTTAATATCCGCCGCCGCTCCCCGGAACTTTATCGCCGCCCTGTCGTAGGCCCTGCGGGTAAAATCTCTGTTTCTGAGTCTCAATGAGTAAGGTTCTTGTTTAAATGAAGGAGAAGAGCTCACCGAGCTGCTGCATGCGCCGTGTCGAATCCTCCTGCGTTCACACCATGAAAACACTCAAACGATCCAGTTGCAGAAACAATGGGAAGGAGAAGAGCGGGGGATTACCGAGGTACACTTGCTTCCCGCAGTCCCTGCCAATGGAGAAATGAAGAATCCGGTGAGCAATGAAGGAGACGGGAATGAAAGAATGGATGAAGCGTGGCCGGGAGACGACGATGGACCGACCATATATGGGATTCCCAGCGGCCGGTCCGGCGGTAGAAGGTTACCCCTCGATATTCCGAGCTCCGGGACCTGGGCCCTCGCCGGTTCTTCTTCCACGGCGGCGACGCCTCACCCACTTCGGGAGCCGGCGTGAGCCCTCCTCCGTCGGCGCCGACACGGACAGTTTCCGAGTACAGCGGGAAGAAGACGCGAGTGACCTTCGCACCCCACGCCGCCGACCCCACCATCGTGACCCCGTCGTCGTCGGATCCGTCTTTGGCCATGGAACTCGTGTTTTCTCCGGCGGCGACCATCGGCGGCGAAAAGCCATCCGATCCTGCGACGCACCGGAAGTCATTAAGCTCCGGCGAGTCGTTCAGATCCCACGTTTTGCGCCTTCCGTCCGTCTTCTCTCTCTGATTCTCCTTCCGATCTCGCCGCAGCATCGAACCCATTTCGCCGGTTGAAGCTGCGAGTCATGAAAAAAAACGGCGGGTTTTGTTTTGAGGGGAAGAAGATGAAGTACCGGATGGAATTGGATGAAACCTAAAAAGAGGCGTCTTTGAAGAAACTTAGGAGCCCAAAAGAGCTGTTTCTCTCATGAAACCCTCCACCTTCCTCGCTTTTTCTTCTTCAATCAATGCTCATGAATCCGTCCATCTGTATCTGTTTTTGGGTCCCCGATTCTCCTCTCCCAATCCCTCAGCTTTCCTTCTCCCGATCGATGCCAGTCCCGAAAGCAACCTATCGGAACAGAACACGCCAAAGCGGGAATCATCGCTTTCATCCAAATTTCAGCGACATCAACCAAATCGGAAAATGATAATAATTAAATTCACCGACAATGAAATACTGGCAAAGGGTATTGTTTTTACATTAAGAAGCGTCAGAAATGGTTATGGGGGGTCGGTCTTGAGCTACCATCCTAGCATTTTAGCTGCTTAGTTCGAGTATTTAAAGGTCTTGGACCCACCGGAAACGAGTTAACCATATTTTTGGAGCCATGCTGTTTTATAGACATAAACGGAGAGTAGTTTAAATTTTGTGGGTTAAACGAGTAAACTCTCAACATGGATGGTGTCGGTGTTCTTCAATTGAAATGATGGTTAACTTTTTAATATTTGATCTACATTTAAAAAATTGAGACGGAGATGTCCATGTCATCAAGAGAAGTTGCCACTTGAACAAGTGGAGGGGCAGAGGGTTGAGAATCATTGTGTCACGCCCCATCAAATGGAGAGGAGATCCAATGGTGAGGCTCTCTAGAATCCTCTAGAGTTCTCTACATCTCCACCAAGTTCCGAAATATTCCAGACTTTTATGGAGTGTTGCGGAACACCCCTTGAGCCTTGAAGGGTCCAGAACATTCTAGGCCTCCATGGAAGGTTGTGGATCTCAACGGGTTCTAGAATGCTCCATGTATATTCTAGTAGAGTAGGCTAGAATACTCTAGAATCATGTGGAAGTGTACATATTCTAGAATGTTGTAGACTTTTCCACCAAGCCCTATAAAAAGGGAGTGGCTCCTCATTTGTAAAGACACACATAAGTTGAGAGCATTCGAGAGCTTCTTTGCACTTGTGTCTTGTGATCTTGTCAAACACTTCCCTTACGATCCTTACTTCTGTTGTGAGTGTCGAAAGGCTGAACTCGTCTAGGCTTTATGAAAGGAAAGCTAGCCGGGTGCCACACGAGAGCTTGGGAGAAATCCAAGTCCCGTGACAGTAGGCCCCATAGTTCGTGAAAAGGGGGAGGAGAGAGAATGTGATTGTTTTACTTCATTAGGGTTTTATCCAAAAATTCATTGAGAAATAGGAGGAATTGTTAATCTAATCGTATATGTTAGCCACTATTCTTTATGGAATTCAATGTGCAACTTGGGTTTACACCCAAAAACTCTCCCCTCAAACTAAATAATGTATAATTGGGTCTCCTATTCAACGATAATCCACCAGATCCAACCATCTTGCACCGTCATTTTCCAATCACCAGGACTCGCCGCCTAACCACTGCTATCAAGAATACTTTCGACACAGGGAACCATAGATCCACATGCTTCAAACGAGCCACTATTATCATTGTCAAACTGATTTTGAGGAATATTTCACCCTACACCACACCAGGGTTGCACCATGACTCTGATACCACTTGTCAAGATCATTTTCCTCCAACCCTAGGTCTTCCAGACCTAGCGCATAAGCTCTTCCAGGTTCCATCCTAAAACTCATTGGATAATAGGAGAAATTTCACATCTAAGTACATATGTTAGCCACCATCATTTGTAGTATCCGATGTGGGGCTTGATGGAGTTTTTTTTCCAGCTGCCTTGTGGGTGGGTGGTGCACCAACTCCACCCACCATGGACTTCTCTCATGGGTTCTACATGTACTGAAATTGTAACTTTGGCACTCATGGATGTGGGTGGGGATTGGTGGGGGAGTTGTGTCAAATTAGGATTTCTTCCACCATTCATATAAAAGGAGGTCTTTGAGGAGCTTCCTGATTCATCCATTTGAACCAAGTGAACTATTTTATCTGATGAGAGAGTCTTGAGAGCTCCATGTGTGAGAAAAAAAGGTGTGGAATTGATCATTTTTAAACCTTTATTCTTCCTAAAATAAAGTTTTTTACCTCCATTCATTTGTCTTCGTGATCAATGAATCACAAAGAAGTGGTATCAAAGCCATTTTGCAGTGAAATTGGCGGCAAACAGTGTAGTTTTTTTTGACTGGAAAATTCAAGTTGTCTGATATCGTTTTTAAGGAAGATTCTGAAAGTTCCTATCGAACCAATTCCAACGGCACAAACGGTGTCGAAAATAGAGTTAAAACGAGCTCCCTAAGTTCATTCAAAGTTTGAGTGCTACAATACCCCCATGTCGGGGAAGACAATACCATCCCAGCACTGGCAACATTTCTGTCGAGTTTCTGGCAATTTCTCCATTGCACCATGTCATCACCACGTCAACGGTTGATCACGACCATTGACACTGATTTGTTCATATCTTGATCAATCAGTTTCCGTTTTCAATAATCCAAGAGTCGATTCCACCATTTTCACATGTTTCAGAGGCAACAGTCAACTCCATTATTCAAATTTCTTCTCCATTTTTAAAAAATTGAAATTCAATGGAGGGACCATCCACGAGAGGGATGATCATGTTTACTTCTTCTAACCGCTCAATTTGGAATTCTCGAATGAAATATCTCTTTAATGGTAAGGATCTTTTTACCCCCATTAAGAACAAAGGGGTCAACCCTGATGTCACCAAGGAAGAAAAGTGGAAGAATCCAAACAAGAATACGATCAATTAAATATACCAATAAATCAATCACAGTGTCTACCACCATGTTGCTCAAGAGACTGATGTGTATGAACTTCGGATGGAGTTAGAAAATACATACTAGTCAAAGACCACTCAAAAAATGATCCTCTTGTTAAATCGGTTGATGAATCTTCAATTACAAAGAAGAAACTCTATAGCCGAACACACCAGTGAGTTCCAAAGCTTGGTGAATCAATTGGTGGCTGCAGGTAAGACTCTGACTTATGAAGATCGGGTGATCCAACTACAATGCACACTTCCTTATAGCTGGGATAGGCTTGTCATCTCACTCAACAACTTGGCACCCTCAGGCAAATTGACTATGGCAATGGTAAAGTATGCACTGTTCAATGAGGAGGCCTGAAGGAAGGACGTAAGTTACAACCAAACACAAGCTCTCATCCGGGATAAGTGAGGGAGACAACAAGGATGCGGTCGAGAGGTGAAAAGTAGAGGCCTAAACAAGAGTAGAGGAAGGTCCACAAATTGCAGGAGGAAACATACAAATGCTACCATTGTGGCATGAAGGGACACATGAAGAATAATTATCAAAGGTTGCTACAATAAAAGGGTCAAAGAAACAATAAACAAAGAATAAATGAATACGTGCAAGTGAGCATCACCAGAGAAGTTGTGATTTGATCTAAAGATGAATAAGAGACTTGATTTCACACATCAAGCAAAGATAAAAAAATGGGTGGTTGATACTGTAGCATCATACCACATCACTCCACATCGTGAGTACTTCTTGATTTATCAAGCTGGTGACTTTGGTGCAGTCAAGATGGGGAATACCAGTTCGACAAAGATTGTTGGCATGAGTGATATCCAAGTCAAGAAGAATGTTGGATATACAATCACCCTGAAATATGTTCGACATGTTTCAAGCCTTCAGCTCAACCTGTTATCAGGAATATCCTTTGGCCAACAAGGTTATGACAACATCTTCAGCAATGGATCATGGAAGATGAAAAAAGGATCCATCTTCATCACCTAAGGAAACATATGCGATAATTTGTAAAAATATCATATGAATATATGTGCAAAAAATCTCAACATAGTGGAAGGAGAGACGTCATCCAATATGTGGCATAGGAGACTCAACCACATGAGTGAAAGAGGGTCATCTACCCTGATGAAGAAGAAGTGCATCGGTGTTGAAAAGGATTCATCACTTGATCCTTGAAAACATTGCTTTTATGGGAAGCATCACAGAGTCTCATTCAATACTATTTTGTCAAGGAGATCAGAGTTGTTGGATCTTGTGCACTCTGATGAATGTGGACCCATGGAGGTGGATTCACTAGGAGATAACAAATATTTCTTATCTTTTATTGGTGATGCATCTCAAAGGGTGTGGAAGTTCTTCTTGTGTACGAAATACCAATTACCTGAATACTTAAATATGGTACACACCATGGTGGAACATGAAACTAGAAGGAAGTTAAAGTGTCTTCATTTAGACAATGAAGGAGAGTACACATCCCAGGAATTTTCTGCCTATTATAGGAGTTAGAGCATCTGACATGAGAGGATGGTCCCACACACCCCACAACACAACAGAGTTACGGAAAGGATGATCATAACTATCATGGAGAAGGTCATAAGCATGATTATTTTAGCTAAGATGCCTAAGCCATTATGGGGAGAATTTATCCAGGTTGCATGTTACCTCACACTAGTAGAAAAATGGTCTTTAACGTTATTTTTTTAAATTTTAAAGTCAGTTTTTAACTGACGTTGAATCCACTGACGTAAAAAATATGAATTTCGGCCTCTTTTTTTATAAACTAACATCAAAAATTAAAAAACTTACCTTTCAACATTGTTTTTTCAGAAAACCAACATCAAAAGTTTAATTACATATGGTTTTTAATGTTAGTTTTTATATAAACCGACGTTAAATGTAATTTTTAACATCGGTTTCTCAAATAAATGATGTCAAATATGTCTACCAAATTTTATATTATCTTCCAATATTCAATTTTATTGGTCGTGGAGCTAAAAAGGAGTTACAGATCAAATGTTATAACTGTCATAAGTTAGAATTCTCAGTGTTTCGATAGATACAACTCATTTCAAATAAAACATGAGAAACATGAGTGAAAATTACATACACCAAATGAAATAAAATAAAATTAAGGCTTCAAACATATTTAAATTCTTTTAGGTGTTTATCTTCATATCTCTTAGTTTTAGGGTAGAAATCACGTGACAATGAAAATGATGATCGATAATGAATTTTTCACCTCGGTTGGTAAATCTCATCCAAATGTTTTATATTTGTAACTAGATCATAAGAATAAATCATAATTATAAGGAAGATTATTGAGATGCTTAGAAATGAAGGAAAATAAAAATATATAAATAAAATGATTAGAATAGATACCGTGTTCAAATCATCGATTGAGCTACGTTGGAAATTTGATTGAATTGAAGAGTCCAAAAATGATAAACAAAATAGAAAATGGATTTATATATATTAAATGAAAATATTTTCAATGGTGTTGTATTAAAATTTAGGTGGGATTGTAAAAAGTGAAACACGCGTTGTGAACAAAATTGAAATACCAATCCCGTGTATTAGTAGATACTTTTTGGCATCAGTTTTGTAAAAAACTAACGCCAAAAAGGATTTACATTTGTTTTTTGGTATTGTTATTTTACAAAATTGATGTTAGAAATACCCATCAGAATAATTTTTGGAACCTTTTTTTAAAGAAACCAATGCCAATAATTAAAAAAAAAATCTTACTATATTTCAGATCATTTCGCAAGATTAGATTTTATTAGTCATGGAGCTAAGAAAAAGTTATAGATCAAAATTTATGGATTTCAAATTTTAATTTTCTCTAAAAGAAGTCTTAAAGAAGTCCAAATTCTAAAGGCCATAACTTTTGATATGTAACTCCATTTGATATCCACGAACCGTGAAATATACTCTTAGGAAATTATCTAAATATTGATAAACATTTTTAACATCATTTTTTTTAAAAACTGATATCAAAAGAGTCTTTTAACATCAGTTCTTGAAAAAAACCAACATTAAAAATCTTATAATGTTCAACTTCCAACAATCATAACTTTTGATACGTAATTTCGTTTTAGCTCCACAACCAGTCAAATCGTAGCTTAGGAAATGATATAAAACATAGTAATAATTTTATTTAATTATTAGTATTAGTTTTTTAATACCAATTCCAAAAAATAATTTTTTTAACTTTTTGGTGTCATTTTCTTTAAAAATTGACACAAAAAATGATATTAATGGGTATTTTTTGCATTGGTTTTGTAAAAAATAGATTCCAAAAAACCAATGTAAATCCTCTGGTGTCATTTTTAAAGAAAACCGATGCAAAAAAGTATCCACAAACATATTTTTCATCGGTTTATAAGAAACTGACATCATAGTTTCTACGTTAAAGCCACAATTTCTACTAGTGTCATCAACATATTACCATCGGTCCTACTGAATTTTGAGATTCCATAGAAGATACAACCTAATAAACATTCATATTACTCTCATTTATGAGTATTTGGATGTTTGGAATTTGAACATATATCAAAGGAACTCCGATAGAAGCTAGATGAGAGATATACTCCATGCATCTTCATCTGCTATGGATACGAGGAGTTCAGATACAAGCTTTGAGACCCAAAGGAGAAGAAGTTGATAAAAAGTAGAGATGTTGTGTTCCATGAGAACTAGATGAGAAAGGAAATTCAAAATCCTAGAATGTCTCTAAGGGAAAGTGTTGAGTAATCAATTCATGATCCAAAACTTTACCAACACCACCTGTTAATGAAGAGGAGGAGGTTCAAGAAGACTCATCGCCAGAATTCTAGGAGGTATTGGAGGAGAATATTGAGTAGGGGAGACTCAATCCTCTCCGCAAGAAGTTTCAGAACCATCACATGACCTAGTTGATGTTGTGCCTCCCAAAACGAACATTTCATAGGTTTAAATATCTTTATGAGGATGGATTCCATCAAAAAAATATTCAGATTTGAAGTACCTATTGCTGAATGGTGAGGGGGAGCTAAAAGGATACCAGAAAGTAGCGTCTCATCCTAAAAAACTCAAGTGGTTGCATGCAATGGAGGATGAGTGAGAGTCTTTTATCAAGAACCCGACATATGATTTGGTGGAACTACCCAAAGGTAAGAAGACACTAATGAACAAATTTGTGTTCAGGCTAAAGAAGTATGGCGGTAAAAAAGAGTTCGAGCACAAATATTGGTTAGTAATCAAGGGATTCCTTCAAAAGAAATGAGTTGACTTTGATGATATCTTTTCACCCATGGTGAATATGGATTCAATCATAGTCATTTTTGGATTGGTGGATAGATTGGACTTAGAGCTTTAATAGATAGATATAAAAACATATTTTATTCATGGTGACCTCTCTAAGGAGATATATATGAAGGAGCCTAAAAGTTTTGAGTTTTATGGATAAGAAAATCTCATATAAAAATTGAATAAGAGATTTTATGGATTGAAACAATCTCTTAGATTACAACAACCCTTCTCTTTATTACATATTAATTAATGATTTATTACATAAATGTAAACATAATACAACCCATAATATTGAAAAGTAAAGTGTATTTGGGAATTAGGTACATTACATAACAACTTAAAATAGAAAAAAATATCTTTATTGAAAAATTCCTTAACATGATCGTACTTCAAACTGCATGGGATAACATGGGAACATACATAAGAAATGGGAAAGCTATAAATCCTATTAAGGGAATAAACATGGAATAACATGAAGAAAGTAATACATATTAGACAATATAAATATCAATGGTGTGTAAAAGTAGTGAGAATCATAAACATGAATAATGAGACATGATATAACATGAAAACATAAAGGCAACATGAGAAATGGGGAAACAACTTAAAATACTACATCATAAACATAGGTCAAGGCTAACTTCCAAGACAACATAATGGGAAAAGTCCCATAAAGGAATTAGGTTCACTCCCTATCCCAACATGATGTCTCATGAGACTAAACATTACCTAATGCATTGGAGCGCTATATAATTCCGGGCACACCCATGACATTCATTTCATTCTCATGATTAAGTGTGACACATAGATCATAGAAAATGGATTCATTCATAATCATTTTTTATTCCATGATAAAGGAGTGTGGAATACATACATTTACGTTATAATTCAAATAAGTATAAGTGTATAAAGGTGAACACCCTTGATAGGAAATGGGTATGGTATTCACTACATAATTGTTTTGGCATGTAAAATTGTTGTGAAATTTCACATCATAAAGACGTCACTTAAAAATTCATAAAATGGTTTGATGAGAGTGAAAGGGTTCTCTCATAATTTGTACATAAAATGGGTAGTAATAGGGACATGGAAAGACATATCCCAACTTTAGGAATTATAAGATAGAAGGTATAAGATAATAAAGAAACTTTAATAAATATGAGAATGAGAGGATCCCTTACTTGAGAGTGTGGCTCCAAATGATTGGGAGGGTATTCTTGAGAGATTGAGGGAACCTTGGGAGGACTCTAGAGAGGATAGGAAAGAGTAAGGACGTTCTTCAAGGATTTTGAGTGAAGATAAATGGGAGATTGGGTGTGTTTATATAGGAAATGAGTAAGGATTTGTTTATTATTTCTCAAACTTAGGTTTTGGACTCTATTTAATAAAATAACCAAAACCACAAACATTTCCATGGTTGCTACAAAATTGGAGTGGTTTTCATTATTTTATAATTCCAATGGATAAACTTAATAAAATAATACCCTTGCTTATGTGGAAGTGAGTCATACTCTTAAAAAATGATTTTAAAACCTTAAAATATATTAATGGGTTTGAAGGATTCACAAAGGCTTTATAAAATTAATAAAACAAAAAAATCACATTATTTTAAATGAAAAACATAGATTTGGTCGTGGATAACATTTATAGTATTTATTACATCACTTTTGGGTCAGTATGATGTCATAATATGCACCGTATATTTATATGATATTTATTTTTTACTTGAAAATTCGACTGTCTCAAAAAATTATGAAAAATTCACTGTTGGATAATTTAGATGTTCTAATTCAAAAAATAATATTAATTTTATAAAAATAATTTTCTAAATATGTGTATTTTTACTTTTAAAATAAGAATCGCCATTTATTGAGAAATGCTGGATTTTTTGACAATAACTGTTTTCGAACACTTATAAAAATTATATTTGGATTCATAAAAAATACATAATCATTTATATTTAATAAAAATTATTTAATAAAAATTATTTAATAATAATATCTTATTAAAATATTAATTATTTCAAAAATCCATTAATTCATCAAAATAAATTCCTTAATTGAATTTTAATATTACCCAAAATTAATTTTTTTGTTTTATTGTATCAAAATCAAAATTATTTATAAAGTAACAATAATAGGATGAAAAAATATTCATTATTATATAAAAAATAATGTACATAATAATATTTCTAGGGTCTAGATACATATCCATTTAATACACCAGTAAATTCCCTAAGGGTAAAGTGCGTGACAGTGGGAATTTCATGGGGTGGTTCAAAAAACATGTTTTGGTACGTGATCTCAATGAACTTGAACTTCTCCCATAAATGGTTTTTCTCATGTTAAGTTATTGGATCTCAACTTGGTCTTGGTCAAGGTAAACTCCTAGTGATGATATCTCCCTTATAATCTTTGATAAATGGGCTTCATAGGGTACGATCCTACTGGTCGAGACCATCACTTCCTTTGTATGTGTCAATTGGATTTTTTAAAACCATATATTTATACTAATAATGTGATTACTCTTCAATGACTATATTATCAATGATAAAGATGTTTAACAGTATTTTATATAGGATATTATAAAACCAAATAAGTGTAGGTGTTTTCTATATCCATATTACATAATAAGACATTTAATTAAATCATAAGGATAATTTTATTTATAACGGTTGGGTCATTACAATCTTCCCCCTTTAAAAATTTCTCCCTCAAAATTTTCATTTCCAACACTAAAATAGATGAGGGTAACTATGTTTCATCACCTCCTACAATTCTCATGTCACTTCTTCAAACTTATTGTTTCTACACAACACTTTGACAAGGCGCATTGTCTTATTTTATAGAATTTTGTTTCTTTGATCTAAGATCTTCATCGACTGCTCCTCATAGGAAATATTATTCTCCAATGGTATCTCCTCTAGATTGAGTACATGTGAGGGATCTGGTATGTACTTCCTCAAAAGGGATACATGGAATACATCATGTACTTGATATTGGTTAGGTGTAAGTGCTAGTCGATACGCCACCACTCCAATTTGATAAAGGATCTCAAAAGGTTGATGAATCTTGGACCAAACTTTCAATTCTTCCCAAATCTCATCACATTTTTCCATCGAGATATGCGGAGGAATACCATGTCTCCAAAATCAAACTCTAGGTCTCTTCAACAATTGTCATCATAGATCTTCTGTTGAATCTAATCAACCTTTATGTGTTACTAAATGATCTTAACCTTTTATGTAACACCCCAAGATTTTACAGTATATCACTTTTTAAATTTATCTTTTTCAATAGTGTACATTACACAGAACACCGAGCTTAAACAAATGATTAAATATTTTTGTGATAGTTATCACCTAGCCATTGGAATGGTTGGAATGAAAGATATTATGAAAATATAGTTTATAAATGAATTCTTTGGTTACCAATTAATTATAAATTAAAATACAAATCAATTGAACATAAGAGATGTGTTTTTATAAAAAACTATTTTTATGACTATAATGGTATTTTATATTAATAAATTGAGTTAATAACTATTAGTGAAAGATCTTAATGAAAATTATATGTTACATATTCAATTAAATGATTTTAAATTCAACTAATAAGTTTGATAAGCTTAATATAAGAAGAAATCCAATTTTGTGCATAAAAGACTATATTTCTTAAAGGGAGTTTTACTGCCTTTTAATGACGCACTTATTTTAAAACTAAATTTTGACACTTTTATAAATTATACCAAACAAAATAAACTTCTTTTTTAAAATCATAATTTCAAAATTAGCTTCGGGTAAAATTTTGGTATTTTTTTGAAAATATTTATTTTCCATTGAACAGTATAAAATCCCGATTTTTATAAAACTACCATTTTTGTTATATTAATAGTCTATTTATGATTTGAATTGTAACCTCACTTATGAAATTATACATAAAATTTAGGTATCTTATAAATGAAAATATTTTATATTTATATCATGAAATAAGTAAATAAATATTTCAAAAATGATAAATTAAGTGTTGGTATTTTTATGAAACAAAAATGTTTATTTAAAATTTTATAATTAAAATAATGATTTAAAAGAAAATTTATTTTCTTAAAATAGATTCATAAATTAATATTTTTTTATCTTATAATTATATGATAATTTTATGATACCTTAATTAAATTTTCAAAGTGTGATAAAAACAGTTATAATATTAAAATCAATATTTTTCGAGTAAATAATGATTTTATTTAAAAATTAAATTTATCATAATTAGAAAATTATTTTCATAAAATTGAGTCTATTTTTTAATTATACACATCGAAAAATATTTATGGTGAATTTTAGGATTTTTCTAAAATAGTTGATTTTTTTGTGAATAGTGAAATATAGTAATTTACGACATTTAATAAATACCTGAATTATTTAGGCATAGATGATGTAAGGCTGATGTAATCTCATAATATCGAATTATCCATAATTATTTTAATATATTTAGTGATAATTCTCAAACTATTCACAGTTTTGAGGCAAAATAATAAACTAATGAATAAAATAATGAGAAAACACCTCTCTCCTCCACTATAAATACCACCTCTTACTGCCTCTTCACCTCAAACCTATTATACCTAGAAGATTATCCAATTTATACCCAATAATATCCCCAAATATCATACCCACATCCAAGATCCTTTTTTCTCACAAAAAAACGTAACTTAATCCCCTTAAGGAGGTTCTCAAAGAGAAGAAGTTCAAGAGGTAAAATCCTCTTCCATTTTCCTTTATTTTCTTTTCAGTTTCTTTTCTTTTCATATAATTTCATTACCTCATATATCCAAACATGAATTATAAATCCAGTATATTATATATAATGTAATTTTATTATGGTAATGGTATATCCCTCCATCAATTTTTTCTTTTCCCTTTTTTATTTCAAAAATGAAAACATCGTCCGTGAGGTGCCGATTTACCGCCTTCATAGACGACGAGTTTTCGTTTTTCAATTCCTCCTTGAAGGGTGGTCATAAAAATATTTTTATGGTTAAAAAATATTATAATATATGTATTATATCCTATTTAATTTTCTAGAACCATTATATATATACATGATACTAATTAATAAAATAAAACTTGTCCATGATGATCGAAAAAACACAAAAATAATCCAAACAATTATCTTTAACATTTTATCTAATGAATCATCCTCATATCTAAAAAATGATATATAAGGCCATTAAATATTATTTAACTTCATTAATAATATATAATTTTAATTTTGGATAACTATTCCCATTTCACATGATCTTTCATACATGTATACAAGTGAACCAATTGTGAAAACCAAGGAAACAAACACTTCTAAAAGATGAAATTGAATCTTATAACTCATAAAAAAGACCATAAATGAACTTAATAAAATTATAATAAATAAAATAAATATTTAATATGTTATGAAATAATTTATTAATGAATCTAATTTCATTATCTAGGACGTTAAGTACATGTGCAAAATGCTTTCAGACATAAGGTAACAGTTTTCTCATCTCACTTTTATTTCTGTGAGATATGCCTTACTCACCACTATTTATTGTGTGTGGTATATGTATACTGAACTTTGATATATCATATCATTAATATCATTTTATTAATGGTATTACATTTTTCATCTGATTATTATTAATTTTATGTGGCATATAGTTCGATTGTTCGCATAGTGGTAAAGGATTCCCCCTTAACTTCCATTTTCCATTCTGGTTACACTTTCTCTCTCTTTACCCTAATGTAATTATTCTTTATTTTTATATAAATCTTATATATTATCTTTATGTTTTCAAAAATCATGTATCTAGATCATTTCATCCTTCGTTTATGGGAAATACATGATTTTATAATGTTCCCTTCTCAATTATTCCTGATAAGCAATCTCGATTTAAGGGAACTTCCAAATTTCTTACCCATTTTCAAGTGAACTCCATAACTTATTTTAAGCCACCATTATTTTTCTAAAATCACTCATTTTATTATGAAAAACTATCTTTTTTTTTATTTCTAGTTTTGTACCAAAATTATTCATATTTCTTTTTTAAAGACTCTTTAGTATTTTCCCTTAAACAACACTAAATCAGATTATTTCTAAAGTTTATTAAATGATATTTTTACATGTTTTCACTTTAGTTGGAAATAATTTATGCATAAAATATAATTTTATTTTACTTTCCCTTTATTTTATAGGATATACATATTTACAATCTTATTTTTATGAAAAATACAAATTATTTTCCAAAAGAACTCTTCTTTTCAAAGAAAAGAGGGTATTTATATTAATAATTTCTCAATGATTTTAGTAGAGTAATTTCATATATGAATATGATTAAAATATTTCAAAGTGTAATGGGACACTTTTATTTAAATATATCTTTTTTATTTGACATATGAAGAATGCACTGGGCTTAGTAAGCGACGGGCGAGACCTGCTATAGCCCTTTGATGTATCAGTAGGTCTCATGAGACAAACTAAAATAGGTTTTGGATGAAGCCTTACCCATTTATGTATAATTTTTTGATGAGGACATGATGGTATGTTTATGATGTCCATAATTATGTATTCCCTCATTATGATTTTAGTAATTAATAATCTCTGTGATTATTAGACTAGTAGAATATATATGGTTAAGTTTTATTCTCATATGATTATTTATATGGAATTATTCAATCAGTTTTTATTCCTGCCATAATATTCTCAGGTTATTGGTTAAATGGAATGTGTTTCAGTTAATCACATTTATATAATCATTTATTCTTGTTTATTATAGATTCTTCTATATTGCTTACCCTTACTGGGCATATGATCTCATCCCTTTATGATGTTTTATTTTTACCAGGATGCTAAGATGTATATTATGAATGATATTTAGGTTTAAGCTAGGAGAATGATTTTTCTCTCAAAGGATTCTATTTGTTGTATTTTATGTTTTAAAATGTAATGTAAAGTTCATGTATATAATCTGGCTTCCAAAAATTCTAAACCGATCGATCCTTTGGGATTCAAGTCTTGTATCTATGCCAATGTAATAAGGTAAGGCACTAGCTCCAGGCTTCTGGGTCAGAGTATTTACATTTTCTACCATTTCCATGACTATTTTAGGACCTATCAGTTTACATACCCTAACTTCATCCCAACATGTAGGTGTTCTTCACCTCTTCCTATAAAGGGATTCATAGAGAGCCATTTGGATGCTCAAATGGAAACTGTTATTGTATGAGAACTTGACTAGAAAAAGATGTTAGTCCCATCCGCTTTTGAAGTAAATTTATCATGCTATCAATATATCCTCAATTGTCTAGATAGTTGACTCAGACTAGCCATCATTTTAGGGGTGATAAGTTGTTATAAAGTTAAACTTAGTATTTAGATCACGTTGGAGACTCTTACAGAACTTGGAGGTAAATCATAGGTCTTGCTCAGATACAATCAATAGTGGTGTTCCATAAAACCTCACCACTTATCTAATGTATATCCTTAAATGTTGATCGAATGAGAATTCATCTCAAATCTCAATGAAGTGTGAATAATTTTTAAGATGATCCACTATAACCCATATAACATTATTTCCTCTTGATGTATTCAGAATACCAGTGACAAATTCCATGGTGACGTTTTCCTATTTCCACATAGGTATGAGTAATAGTTGCATCACCCCTTGGTTTTTCTCCTTTCCACTTTCACTTACTAACATACAAGACATATTGATGTATATTCCACAATCTCTTTCTTCATATTGTCCCACCAATAGTGATCTCGGTGATCTCAATACGTCTTCGTGCTTCCTAGATGGATGGAGAAAGTTGAACTATGTGCATCATCCAAAAAATCCTTCTTTAGCTCATGATTTTATAGTAAACATAATCATGGCCCAAATATTACAATTCCTTCTTTATTAACATTAAACTATGAGGATTCCCCTTTTCTTAAAGTTTCCAATTTCTTTTGAATTTTCACATCACTTCTTTGAGCATCTTTTATTCTCTTCAGAAGGGATGGTTGAGTAATTATTTTTGAAAGGATTGATGATGTTCCTTCCTTTATGATTCTTATGTCCATCCTTTTCAATCCTAAGAATATCATATCCTTTTCAATTCTAATCAGTGATAAAATTGTTGTATCCTTTCTACTTAGAGCTCCTACCACTTTACTTTCTTTTCTAAGATGGTAGTGGATTGAGTAGTCATAGTCCTTGATCAAATCTAACCATCTTCATTGGTGCATATTCATCCATTTATATGTGAATATATACTTGAAGATTTTTTGATCCATATATATTTCACACTTATCCCCAAATAGATAATTCCATCATATTTTCAAAGTTAAGATCACTGAAGCTAACTTTAGATCATGTATTGGGTAGTTCTGTTTGTGAACTTTCAACTGCCTTGAAGCATAAGCTATGAATTTTTCATTATGAATTAACACATATCCCAATCCCTTCTTTAAAGCCTCACTGAATAACATGAAAATTTCTCTACTTATAGGTAGTGTGAGTACATGAAAAATGATAAGCCTCATTTTTAACTCCTTGAATCTCTCTTCACATTCATCATTCCAAAAAATGTTGACACCCTTCCAAGTTATATTGGTTATAGGGTTTGAAAATCATGAGGAATTTCTCAAAAATCGACAATAGTACCCAGATAATCCAAGGAAACTATGGATATCTATCACATATATTAGCCTCATCCATCCTTCAATTGCTTCTATCTTTGAAGGGTCCAAAAATATCCCATTGCTCATGATGATATGACCCAAGAATGAGACTTCCTTCATCCAGAACTCACATTTACTATACTTTTCATAAATCTTCTCCTTTTGGAAGGTCTTTAGCATAGTGATCAGATGTTCCTCATGATCCTCCTTGCTTTTGGAGTATATTAGAATATCATCTATAAATACTGCCACAAATTTGTTGAGGTAATCTATAGACTCTATTCATCAAGTACATGAAGATTTTTAGAGCATTAGTTCATCCTAATTACATTACTATGAACTCATAGTGCTCGTACCTTGTATGAAAAGCAGTCTTGGGGATATACTCTTTCACTCTAACTTGGTAATATCTGGACTGAAGATCCATCTTAGAGAAGTATTGTGATCTATATAGATGATCGAATGAGTCATCAATCCATGGAAGAGGATACTTGTTCTTTATCATGATCTTGTTCATCTCATAATAATCAATGAAAAGACACATTGACCCATACTTCTTCTTGACGAAGAGGACTGGTGCACCTCATGGTGAAGCACTTGGGTGTATGAACCCTTTATCTAGATTATCATGTAGTTGTTTCTTTAACTTATCATGTTCTACAACAAACATTCTATATGGAGTCTTGGATAATCGTAACACCCTAGAAATAATATTGATTGAAAATTCAACCTCTCGACTATGAGGAAAACCAGGAAATTCTTCAGGAAACACATCAGTTTATTACCTCACAATGGGCATGTCTTTAAGTATACCAATTTCCTTAGACTCAATCATTTGAGTTAGATACACTTGCTCATAGGGTAATAATATACATTCTTGAGATGTGGGATCTAAATAATATTCATCCTCCTATTTGTGCTCATAGAAAATCAATGGTCAATTCTTGATACAAAGAGTGATTTTCTTCTCATGGTAATTTATATTGGCTCTACATAGGGAAAGGCAATCCATGCCCAGAATTGAATCAAATTCCACTAAAGGGAGTATCACAAGGTTCTCTAGGAAAGTTTAACCCAAAAATTTTGATAGGAGAGAAGTTATATACTTGGGATTAAATAATTTCCCCATTTTCTATTTTCACCGATATCTCTACTTCCATGCTTTGTGGTGGTGTTTGAATAATTCTACTAAATGTTCATGATATAAAGGAATTCATATAAACATAATCAAAAAGTAAATTCGATATTCTTGAATGAATAACTAGATCAACTATCACCACTTCATTTTCGGGATCCTCCTCAGTGGCTATGATGGAAAAATATTTCCCTTGTTGCCTTGGAGGTTGTTGGTTGTCTCCAAAAACCCTTAGAGGATGTTGGTTGTCTCCAAAAACTCTATGTAATAAAATAATAAAAACCTCAAATATTTCCATTGGTTTTCCCACAGTTTCTTCCAAATGGGATTGTTTTTCATTATTTTATAAGTCCAAGGGCCTAACTTAATAAAATAATACCATTTCTTATGTGCAAGCAAGTCATACTCTTAAAGAAATGATTTTAAAACCTTAAAATATATTAATGGTTTTGAAGGATTCAAAAAGGCTTTATAAAATTAATCAAATAAACATAAAATAACATTATTTTAAAGTAAAAACATATATTTTTTCATGTATATACTTTATAGTATTTATTACATCACTTTTGGGTCATTATGATGTCATAATAGACATCGTCTATTTATACGGTATTTAATTTTTACACGAAAATTCGACTATCTCCAAAAATTATGAAGAATTAACCATTGGATAATTTAGAAGTTATAATTCTAAAAATAATAATCATTTTATCAAAATATTTTTCTAAATATGTGTATTTTCACTTTTAAAATAATAATTGACATTTATTGAGGAATGTTAGATTTTTTGACAATAACTGTTTTCGAACACTTATAAAAATTATATTCGAATTCATAAAAAAGTATATGATAATTTATATTTAATAAAATTTATTTAATAATAATATTTTATTAAAATATTATTTATTTCAAAAACCTGCTCATTCATCAAAATACATTTCTTAATTGAATTTGAATATTACCCAAAATTATAATTTCTATTTTATTGTATCAAAATCAAAATAATTTATAAATTAACAATGATAGGATGAAAATATATTCATTATTTTATACAAAATAATATACATACTCATATTTCTAGGGTCTTGATACATATCCATTTAATACACTAGTAAACACACTAAGGGTTAGGTGCATGATAATGAGACTTTCATGGGGTGGTTCGACGAACATGGTTTGGGTCGTGATCTCAATAAGCTTGAACTTCTCCCATAAATGGATTCAGTCATGCTTAAGTTGTTGGATATAATCTTGGGATTGGTTAAAGGAAAATCCTAGTGATGTTATCTCCCTCAAAATCTCTGATAAATGAGCTTCATAGGGTATATTCCTACTAGTTGAGGTCATCACTTCCTTTGTGTCAATTGGATTAGTTAAAACCATATATTTATACTAATCATGTTATAATTATTCAAAAACTATATTACCAATGGTAAATATTCTTAACAATATTTTAGATAGGATATAATAAAACCAAATAAGTATATGTATTTTCTATAACCATATTACATAATAATACATTTAATTAAATCATAAGGGAGATTTTATTTATAACAGTTCTGGTCATTACATAGACAATGGTACAAGAAGTTTGACTCATTCATGGTGAGTCATGGCTACAAGTGGACACAGGAGGAATAGTGTGTTTACTTCTAGAGATTTTAGGATGGTAACTTTTTTTCTCTTCTAATTTATGTTGATGATATATTGATCATTGGGAAGGATGTAGTAAAGATCAACTAGTTGAAGGAGTTATCCATGTGTTTTGATATAAAGGATTTGGGAGTATCTTAATAGATTTTAGGTATGTAGATCATTCATGTAAGAAATAGGTGTTTTTATGGATATATTAAGAGAAGTATGTTGAACATGTTTTGAAATGTTTCAACATAGACAAAACCAAACTAGTGAGAATTCCTCTTCTCAGCCATTGGATGTTGAGAAAGAGTTCATGCATGTCATCCAAGGAATAAATCAAGGTGATGGAGATGATACCATAACCCTCAGAAGTTGTAAGCTTGATGTATGCTATGGTGAGTATGAGACCATGCATTGCCCATGCATTGACGACCCTGAGCTGATTTCTCTCCAATCCTGATAAGAAGCACTGAGATGCATTCAAATGGATTCTGAGGTATCTTAAAGGTAATTTAAATCTATGTTTGTGCTATGGGAGAGGTGAATCTCTCTTGGATATCTATACAGATGTAGATATATCTGTAGATCCTGATAGCAAGAAGTCTACATTATGATGAATCTATACATTTACAGGTGGATATGTATCATGGTAGTCAAGGTTTCAAAAGTGCATTACTTTATCCATGACAGAAGCATAATACATTGATACTTAGGAAGCTATAAATGAGATGTTATGGATAAATAATTTTCTCCAGGAGCTCATATTTAGCCAAAAGAAGTACATGGTTCATTATGATATTTAAAGCACTTTGGACTTGAGCAAGAACTCCATGTACCATTCCTGAATGAAGCAAATCAATATTCACTATCATTGGATACGAGAGGTGATGAATCGACAACTGTTGAGACTTGTGAAGATCCACATGTAGGAGAACCTGACTGATATTTTAAAAAAGGTAGTTGTTTAGGAGAAGATGGATATTTATAGATGCTCTAATGAATTACAGCTGGAGGGGGAGAATTGATGAAGTTTTTTTTCAACTGCCTTGGTAGGTGGTTGGTGCACCAACTCCACCAACCATGGATTTCTCCCACAACTATTGCATGTTATATAACTATAACATTGACATCCATGGGTGTAGGTGGGGATTAGTGGGGGTTGGTGGGGGGAGTTGTGTCAAATATGGGATCCTCCCACCATGCCTATAAAAGGAGGCCTTTGGGGGCCTTCGTGATTCATCCATCCAAGATAAGAGATCTCTTCTATCTAGTGAGAGATCCTTGAGTGATCCATATGTGATAAAAAAGGTAGGCATGAGAGGGATCATTTGTAAACATTTCTTCTTGGTGAAATAAAGTTTTCTCTCTCAATTCATCTCTCTTCGTGGTCAGAGAATCACAACTGGACTTGTGTTTACACCCAAAAATATATTTCCCATAATATATGGTGGTTATTTTAAATAAACATTAAATATTATATAATATAAATGTGTATATATGAAAGTGGTGGGGGTGGGGGGGGGGGTGTTTCTGAACAATGATCTTATGTGTATACTTTTGATTCAAAAAACTAAAAATAAGGAATGTAAAATTTATGTTTATTTTTATAATTTGATAACCAATAAACTTAAAATATATTCGCATCAAAATTTTAAAAACATGGAGTAAAAAACAATTTACAATCGGTAAAAAGATCATAAATCAATGGTAATGATTGAGGAAAGTGTGGGGGGAATCACAAGGGACACACAACCAATAGAAACCACATGGGTAATTCACAAGGGTTGGCTACATAACAACCTTGTGCGACATGCGGCATAAGAGGAATTTCTAGTGTGGGAGTATGTTGATCCAGCCCTAACTTTTCACTGAGAAGCATAAAGGAATGAAGGGAATTCATAATATTGCAGGTAAAACCAACCGATATTGATAATTCTAGAATATAAAGCATATTAAAAATATATTTAATTAATAATAGGAATATCAAATTCATAAATATTCACCTTGGAAATTAAATTCATGAAAATTTTAATATTAAACAATACTACATAATCTCCACTTAATAAAATTGAAACCCTATGATTTTTCACCACCTAAAACTGTTAATATGGGCATAACATCCTAAATAGTAAATAACCATAGGGCACAACACCAATTGTCTCCCATCATGCATCAATGTGGCACATGTCGCCCAAAAATAATGATATTCTAAATGGGTGCTAAAAATGATTAGAATTAAACTCCAAACATAATAAATAAATATACATTCACTTAACTGAGATGACCTATAAGAGTGTAATGTCCTGAATCGGGATCTACTTAACCCATTATTTGGGCCAGTGGGTCACACGGCCTCAAGTGCACCTAACTATATGCTAGAGGATACTGAATAACAGTGAGGGTGTAAAGATGGCATGGTGGGGAGACTATACCCTCATATCAGAATAACATAACTGATAATAATAATAAATATAAAATAGATAGCAATGAATAGTGTAACTATAATATACAATAGATAAAATTAGTAATTACGGAAGTGTAAATAACTTAATATATGGATAATAATGAACAAAATTCACTATTCAGTGTCATATACATGGATTCATGTCATGAAAATATAAAAAAGAGAACAAGGAATATGCATATACAATCATGTTATAAAAGATTACAAAAAAAAAAAACTACTCCACTAGTATCTTGATCCTATTCTTGGTCCTTTGCTCCTAAGATCAAACTATAGGTAAGCATATCAAAGACTAGTAGTAGGGTGATTTCCCTTATCAGTACCTGCAGACAAATAATCTACTCCGGTACCAATGGAAACCTGAGTAGGGTGTGATATAAAATACCAGTAGGCCACCACCCACAAAGCCTAAAAGTAATCCAAGAAGTGCTCGTAACTAAATAGTGTGTAGGTATAAACAAAATATGAAATAAGTGCTGAAATAAATAACTGACCTGCACAGGTTCCTATAGGAAACCTAGAGGCTCTTCCTGCTTTGGCTCATAGATAGAATGAAAGTGGGATCAATAAATATATATATATATAGTAATAATATATATATATATATATATATATTCATATATTGCATCCACCTATATGAACCAAGTATATGAAGATGTAAGTGGTCATATACATATAATACTAGTTTCTAGTTGGACTGAGGTGTAACTCAGACATCCATATCCATTTTAATGATCCTATAAGCTCAAGCACTAGGGTACATGCTGTACATATCATAATGAGCAGGAGACATCATACTTGTCACTCAATATGGTGAGTGAGCCATCATGTCAGCACTCGAGTCAGGGGATGTGGTGCGTCAATCCCACCATCCAACTAATGTCAATGGTGTTAGATATCATGATCAACACCCAATATAAGGGAGCATGATACCATCATTCTCAACAAAATCCTTACCATTGTACCATAGCCTCTATCAAAAAGTAATCATATTTATAATATAAGGAATGAGTAATTACCTCTCATGTATCTCAATAATGAAGTCCAATTCCAAAAAAAACATTACAATTCATATTAAGTGTTTAATGGAAGATGCAACAATAGGCGTGGCCTTTCTAACCTTCACAATCCATTTCATTTTAACCATTTAATTTATTTAAGGAAAGGTAACCATAATGAATAATTCATCCCATGTAATCAACCAACTTAATTCTCTAATGTATGAAAAAATCATTTATAAGTCTCAAAGGGGTCATTTAGAGGGTGACATGGTCAAAAAGGAAATTTTCTACATGGGAAATTTCCATTATAGGTGGGACAAGAACTTAAGAGGGGCCTTGGTTTCCATTAAACATTCATATATCAAGGGAAAATTCATTTAAAATCTAAACCAAAAGCTAAATAGGCATTCCATGAATTTGAAACAATTGAACATAGGGGGAAATTCAAGTTGGCACACCCAAGGGGTATCCATAATTGAGGTAAACATCCTATAATATACTAAACGAGGATCAAAGGGAGTGTATTTAGGTGCGTTGATCAATTTGATATGAAGAATTCAATTAATAGTCAATGATTAGTAAAAACTGGCATTCATCATAATGAAATAACTATGAAATACCAAAACTCATGGAAAAAATGAAGAGACCACCTACCATAGGGCCGTTGATGACTCCTCCTCTGATGGAAGCCTCAGATTTGAAGTTGGTTGGATGAAATCAAGAAAACGATCCAAATCCCAGAAAATAGGGAAAAGAGATTGCACATAAATAGTGCAATGGACCTGAAGATAAACTTAGATTGAAGGGAATAAAACTTGAGAGCTCACCTTAAGAAATCCAACACCTTCGATGGATCTTGATTCAGGCAATAGATGAAGAAGTTATAAGAGGACCTAGATTGAGGGAGAAGAAAAGCTACAGGTAGAGAAATATGTGTTGCATGCTTGAATGACCAAGAGGAAAAGAAAAATTAGATTTAATGATTAAAAAGAGTAAAAAGTTTATTTCAACCTTAAAAATAATGGAATATGGTTTGAATGTATGGTTGGCCAAACAGTGTCCCAACCATGCACCCTTCACTACTTCAAAGGGGCGCCCCACATGGTTAGACACAATTTATCTAACCGTGAACAAACCGTGCAAAATCGACCATCCAAAAACCTCTACAACACTACATGACCATGTACATGGGGTCGCACGGTTTTAGACAAACTGTACGACCCCCATGTCTCCACTGTTTGCAACTGCACGGTTTAGGGAAACCGTGTAGGCTGGGCTGCATAGTTTCTCCTAACCCTATAGCCCTGTCTTTTCTTCTCATTTCGGGGATCCAAGCTTCGAACGATCCTTAGACACACCTGATACCTACTTGAATTGATTAGGCATCATTATTACACTACTAAAAAACAATACTTTAACAATGCTGACCTTTATTAGCGCTAGAAAAAATATTGATAAAGATTCCATTTAGTAGTTCCAAAACAAGCACTAATAAAAAGCACCCTTTATTAGTGTATTTTATATCGCTAATAAAAGTCACCTTTTATCAATGCATTTTTAGCACTGATAAATGGTACCCTTTATCAATGCTTTATTTTTAGCACTGATAAAAGGTATCCTTTATCAAAACTTTATTTTTAGCGCCCATAAAGGAATTCTTTATCAGTGCTTTTTTAGCGCTGATAAAAGTCTGAATAAAATGAAATAATTAAATAAATAAAAAATAAAATTGATTTTATTAAAAAAATTATTAATCAAAAAATTATTGATAAAAATGAATAAATTTATTATACTATATATAAATTATAAATAGTATATATTAAATATATATATATATATGTAAAATGAAAATTAAACAAATAAAAATTAAAAATAAGTCAATTCAGAAAAATATTAAACATTTTATTAATTAAATAATTATTGATAATGTTAAAAGATAATATATATTAAATATATATATATATATGAATGTATATATATATGATTTATATAATACAAAATATTTATGCTTTACATTAAATAGTAATATATTTAGTGAATCATGATTTATAATTAAAAATTAATATGAATTAAAAATACTGACTAATTGCATCGAGTAATGAAAATAATTGAACGTTGTTTGATTTTTCAATTTAGAATAGATCAAACATATTATATTGATTTCACATATACATAATTAATTCATTTTTACACACACACACACAAATATTTTTTTGGAAATTCAATCAATTTATATTATTTATTTTATATTTATTTATTTACTATGTTTTAATACTTTCAATATGTATTCATTTTTATTTCAATATATATATATATATATATTAACGATTTATATTTAATTAATCAAAATTATCCGATTTTTCAGTACTGTTAAAGTGCAATCATTTTAATTAATCAATTTTACTCGTTTTTAACATGCATGCACTTGACTGACTGAAAATTAAATTTTTTACTTCAAAAGCACTTTTGAGGAAAAAGTGGGAAACCTAGTACACAAAATTACCCAGATCAAAACTAAAATAAAAAAACCCTCCCCCAACAACTATATCGATATGCTAAGTCTCCATCTTACATGACCACTCAGCAAGTTGTCCCATGCAGGGTTGCATGGGCCTGGTACCGATGGAAAAGTCATACCCTCTCATTCATCCAAATCTGAATAGTCATGCACAGATGAAAGCTTCACGCTCTATAATCCTCATCTGGTGCTGATCCTTGTAGATTGCTGGTTGCTTCCACCATCAAAATTCAGAATAAAAACAAATAACAACACCCATTTCAAAATTCAAAAGCCGCCACTCAAATACTAAATCCAACAAATCACAAAAAACCATCAAAACGATCATCCTAGACGAGCGATTTCTCTAAACTGTTGGCTTTAACTCACATATCAAAGAACCAATAAAACCACCACGCTACTCCGCCTCAGAGAGAATGGAGGACTCTTGGAACCAGAGCAGGGAACCCAGCAAATAGAAACAGGACAAAATGCCAACGATGAGATGGCCCAAATGCCAATCAATTGCATAAACCAAACAACACACACATCCCATAGACCTGAACTTCGCAGACAAGAACTTCACCGTTTGAGACAGAAGGATCAAAAAACATAGCCGACAAAACAAATGAAATCAAACTGCCACAATCAAATCGATATGCATGAACTAAGGCTATTTATAAATGTATTTTTATATAATTATAAATAAATAAATAATATTTGTTTAAAAAGTATTTATATAATTATAAATAAATAATTATATATATTTAAATAATGAGTATATTTACTATATTTATATTTTTATATATTTATTATATATATGTATAATTATAAAAATATATATAATGATATAAATATAATTTTAAGAAAGGCATTTATATAGTTATAAATAAATATTTATATATTCAAAGAATTATAAAGTTATTATTTTATAAAAAGTATTATTATAATTATTATAATTATATATAATAATTATCCTTTTTTTAAAGTATTATTTTTTTTAAAAAGTATTATAAGTATTTATTAGCGTTATTAGTGCCAATAAAGATAGAGATTTATCATTGGTAAAAAAACACTAATAAAATCCATCTTTATCAGCACTAAAAAAAGTGTTGATAAAGATTCATTTTATCTGTGTTTTTTAACTTAGCGCTGATAAAAAGTATATTTATCAGCATTTTTTTGGAACCACTGATAAAATTGTCCTGATCTATTTTAAGAACCCTAACTTCCGTGAACTAATTAGCGATATCCAAAGCACTACGCGAATTCCACCTACTACCGATGCTCCTCATTGTCGAATCCAAGATCAAATCTTGGCTAGAATCAAGGCTTAAACTATTATATTACTTGAATCCAAGGCTCGAGCAATTCATGGGTTGAATGAAATAAAGTCTCAAATGAAATCCAGGTTTTTTGACATCTCTAATTTCCCTTGGTTATCCACTGAACTTTCTCATCCCACGTCTGTGTATCCCAAAAACTCTAGTTGCATTATCCTACAAGAAAACAACCCAAAATTCATTGTTTTTTAGATATATTGAAGTATCATCTTCCCCAATAGCATGTGGCTCTCCTTGGGACAACATTGGTTTTGTGAGAATTAAAATATATCAAAATCAATGATGGTTCATGTTGTTGTGAGGTATAGGTTCCTAATACCTATATTCCCTAACATCTACCTCTTTACAATCATCAAATTTTGAAAAATTCATCCATATAGCATTCGGTATTGTCATTGGTTTGGAATATTCCATTGAAAATCACTTGGGAACCACTTTTTCATATTTTTATTGATAAATTAATGTTCTATTATTTCCAAAATTGACCTATAAACTAAGGAAAATGTTTCACCAATCATAGACATGTCGATATTGTACCTCATATGATCCACAAAAAAATTGAATTGTGATTTTTCCAATCCTCAAATATTATGTCCTTGACATATATGAGTACCAACATCCTTTTATCATTATCCTTATTGATATAGAGGCTATTATCAACTTTACCTCACTAAAAACCAAGCATTCTTAGGTATTGATCCAACCTTGAATACTAGGTCCTCAATGATTTATTTATCTTATATAAATAATTCTTTAACTGACACAAATTTCTCTCATTTTCATCCATAATAAACGCATTTGGTTTCTCAATGTATAACCCCTCTTAATAACTACATTGAGGAACATATATTTTACATCAATTTGGTATAATTTTAACTACATTTTCATTAAAATAGTCAAAAAATTCAAATAGTTTCCAATCGGGCTATGAGAGTAAATTTATCATAAATATAAATTCCTTTGATCAAGGAGTTCCCCTTGCACACTATCCATTCTTTATTTTGATCAATTTTTCCACAGTCAATGAGTTTATTACTGAATACCCACTTGGTTCTAATAACATTTATGTCTTCCAGCCTTGGAAAAATTTCCCATGTCACATTGTTCTTATTCAGATCAAGCTTCTCATGCATAGATTTGATCCAATTATAATCCTTTCCATCCTCTCCAAATTATTTAGGCTCTATTTGGGTAAACTGAGTTTTTTTTGTAGAGTATTACTCCTTCGGGTTTTCATCGAAACTAGCCAATCACCAATGAAATTTTATTCATTGATTTCATCCTTTCTTGTATTTATTACAATTGATAATACCTTATCATTTTCCTCACCATCAATGCCTTATTTTGAGTCTACCTTATCCCTGTGTGCTCTCCCCTATGCTACTCAATTCAACATTAATTTCCTCCGATGTTTCATCATTATTTTAATTATCAATAATCTCCCCATTATAATTAGTAAAAAGTATATATCAATTTTATCTTTTCATCATAAAAACATCTCAACCCACCCTTTTTAACTCAGTATTAAATTGTATCATTATCTAATATAATCAATTTTCACCACCACAAATCAATTTTCTATTTCAAACACAATTACCATAAATTTTTACCAACCCCAAATCAAAAATGTTTCAGCTATTTTTCTATACCTTTATAAAAATATATCCATATTTGAAATGATAACCCACTCATTAATACTTCTTAAAAATCACTTCATTCATTTCATCACACATCTAATAATCACTAAGTATGTTTTAATTTAATCCATATATAAATATATCATTATTTAACATTTACTTTTGGTTCCATCTCTGATTACTATCCATGTAATTCTCACAGATGGGAGGCATTACCCCTTTTAGAGAACACAATGGAGTACAACTATCATCCTCATCAGTTTCATCTCTTGAACAGTTATTATTCAAACTTGTTACTTGGGACTCATCCCCCATATATTTTATGTTTATTGTACTACTCTAAGTGGTAGTCATCATATGGATGACTACTACTTTGATTATTTCAAGCAACATAGTTTCATGTCCATAAGATATGGAGGATGAGTTTCAAACAACAAAATGAAATAATAACTATTCAGAAGATGAGCTGATGGGGATGAAAATTGTCTATAATTTTCACCTTTGGATGAATTCAAAGGATAATACCTACTATAGTTGAGTAATTCTTTTCTTAAATTCAATTACCCATTTTCTTCAAAGCATATTGAAATTATTTGAAATAATGAAATGTTGAGTTTATCTTATTAGAATTATCTATAACTTTCACTATTGATAATGAATATCTCATGTGTATTTATTTATTTATTGTTCAAAATGAATATTTTATGAACCCAATAGTATTTTTTTACTTTCTCTTGGGAAATTCAAAACTTCAATCTAAGGTATATTATTTTATCCTCATCTTCCTCACTCGTAGATTGATTATTTGGAGAGATCTATTTTCATTTTTTTATCATCATTCTTGATTTACAGTCAGCATATCCTTGTGGTCCATAATGTTTTCATAGTAAAATCATTATCTATAGAATTAATGTATTATTTCATATTTATGTTTAATTTATTTCTTTTTAGTATTACTCATATAATAATTTTTTTATTATACAAGTGGATTATTTTGTTTGAGTTGAGGTTTTTTGTTTGAAGCTACCATGATCACGAGGGATTGGATTTAGAGACTACAACTGAGACAACGAAAACAAGGAAATGCATCAAGAATGAATACAACCATCAGGAAAATTTGAATTCCTACTACTTATTTAATTAATTTTTTCATCATTTTATATACTATTTGTAAGTTAATTTCCTTATCATTTTTATCTAATACTTATTTTTCTCACATATCTTTTGGGAAGTTTTATTTTTCTTTCAAATATATACAATAATCCATAAAAGAGATAAAATGATTATTTCTACTAATGCTACCACATTTTCCATTTTCATTACCTTTCTCTATCGAACTTCCAATACTGCATATTGATTTAATGTTATTAATTGAAAAACCTTTTTTTGTTGAAATATAGAAGAGTAGAGGGATATTACATGCCTATTATGGTGACTTATCATGTTATAATGGGCATATGATCTTCCTCTACTCTTCTTACTTTTAACAATGAGAAATTATTTTCGGCTAAGAAGATCATGTCAATATATAATGTTGGAAGTTTGATATAAAAATACAATGGAAATGTGGTAACATTGATAGTTAGGATTTTTTGAGACTTTAAGAAATGTAGGAATCAGACACACCTAAATCCGACACACTGTGTGACCGGTATGACTCAAAGTGATTCTTTCTATTTAAAATTGAAATTAATTTTAGTAAAAAGGAAAAATGACATACTCAAAACTGAGAAAACATATTTTGATTGTTTTGATACTTTATGGAAATGATCCATAAGTCATTTGGAATGTATAAGAATCATATGAACCTCAATTTGGTGCATGGTGTGACCACTATGAATCAATGTGTCCATTATTAGTTTAAAATCAACAGTTTAGTTCAAAAAATGTCACTCACTAAAAAAAAGTAAACACGCTAAATTTTTCTTGATAATTTAGGAAAGTGATTCATATGTCATTTGTGACATGTAGAAATTAGTCTCACATAAAACCAATACACGATGTGATTAGTATGAGTCAAAGTGTGTGTTTCTAGTTTAAAAAGACATTTTAGTAAAAAAACAAGTGACTTACTCAAAATAGAGAAAGCACATTTATATAGTTTTTATAATTTATGAAAATGGTCTATAAGTCATTTGAGATGTGTATAAATCATCCACACCTCAATTTGATGAATGAAATGACTGGTATGACTCTAAGTTCATCTTTTTATTTAAAATTAACATCAATTTTAATAAAAAGAAAAACTGACCTAATCAAAACAGAGAAAACACATTTATATTATTTTGTTACTTTAGGAAAACTATCCATAAGTCATTTGAGATGTGTAAAAATCAGCCTCACCTTAATCTGATGCACGATGTGATTGGTATGGCTCCAAGTGCTTCTTTTTATTTAAAATTGACATCAATTTTAGTAAAAAGGACAACTAACCTACTCAAAACCAAGAAAACACATTCATATTGTGCTAATAATTTAGTAAAATGATCCATAAGTCATTTGAGATGTGTAGAATGTTATATTTAGTGTCCTAGAACCAAATTTTTTTACTTTTATTACATAAATATTTAATGTATTTAAATATTAAACATCATATTACATATTGTTCATCATTCTTCATGACTATAATGTAATAATGTCCAAGAGTATTTGTCACATTAATAAGGTTATATCAATTCCCTACTATGATGAGAATCTTGAAGTGCTAGGATAATATTATTAAATATAGTTCTGTGGTTGGATGAAATACTATGATGGGACACATAGTATATAAATCGTCAGGTGTAAGTACTCGTATGAGGATGATACTTCTTCTCATGAAGTTTTCACTTGGTAATCTCTAAGATGGGAGATTATGAGAATAGAACCGCTAGTAGGAATTCCTCATGTTTTGGTTTCATCAGATATTCCTATCTACGAGTGTGTGTAATGGTCCTTAGACTTTAAGATTACCATTAATACATGTCACAACTTGTGCACTTTGATTTACTGATGAAAACTATCACGCCATATTTTAGTGGGAAGTAGGGTATGTTGGGTGCATCACAAATGACATGTTATTAATGGATAAGTTGAGGAAGGATTTGTTCCTTCCATTTATGGAAGTTGATATATTGTCCCTCTGATTGAAATAGAATCTTCGCCCTAAATTCCATAGCCATGGTGTAACAACAAGTTTGTTTCTGGTTGTCAAAGAATGACATATCAAGCATATGGGTTGATAACACCATTATGAAACCTTCTTGATGAGATAGTGTGACAAATGTATTATATTATATAGTGAGCATTCTTATGTGGATGTCATCGTAATGAATTTAAGTTCTTTCTCTTAGGTACCTTGACCCATTGCTAGATAGTAATCTTGGACTTTTGGCAAGCCCACCTAATGCCAATGAGAAATAATCCTAGAGGGTCACATACAAAGTGTTTCTCATGGTCTCGATTAAATTCTATTTGAATTTAATTAATGGAATAAATATTATTCTCAAGACTGAGGAATAATTTTATTTGAGTTAAAATGATTACATAAATTAAATAAATATTTATTCACTGGATTTTGAATAAAATATATTTATTTATTTTATTGAAAATTTAATAAATATTGATTTACTAGTTTGTAAATACAAATATTTATTTAAGAGAATAAAATATTTTTTTCGGGTGTTTAATAAATGTAAGAGGAGTTTGAATGGACTAAGACCATGTTTTTTGATAAATTAATTATTTACAAGTCGGTAAATAATGTTTATCCAGTTGGTGTAAGAAATAATAATAATAATATTATCATTATGTGGCGCAAGATTTCATTTAGGGTTCCATTTTGTGTAAGTTGGAACACCAAAAATAATGGTGTTGTTATTGTTATTATGTGGCATTGGTTTTCTCTAATAGTTACAATTGCATTTAATTGTTATTTTATAATTAAATACTATAAATGAAACCCCATGTCGATTAATAGGAAGGTACGTCTATTGTGCCAAACCCCAGTGAATTGAGAATTGTTGAGCCATATATTTTCTCTCTTGACTCATCTCATATCTCACTCTCGAGAGCGAGAGAAGTTCTTCAAGACCGAAGAACGAGCGATCATGAATGATCGAATCAAGACATTCGCTTCGCTGTGCTAGCACTCATAGAATGAGTGGTGTTGTTTGGAGACCATTGGAGCACATGTGGATCACCAATAGAGGGATTTTATTTTGGATCCTCATGAGTGCAACAATGGTAATACATAAGGGTCATTCCAGATGATCAACGATCATCAACAAATAAAGTACCAAAGACCTAGGTATTTAATTTCTTCAGAAATTAATAAATTAATTATAAACATGATGTGAAAGATCCTCTTTCACAGATCCATAGTTTTTATTCTCTTTATTTAAATATTTGATTTTAATCCATGGATACTAGCGTTCATTGTCGTATTGATCCCGAATTGGTCATTGATTACGGCAAAAGAAAAGTTGGGCCCTCCCAGCCTCCACACTTTTGTTGCACTCAGACCCTTGAAGTGGTATCAGAGTGGGATCATCATCATTTATAATTATTTAAACAATTCGTTGACAATTTACTCTTTAATAATTTAGTTTGTCAATTCATGTTTAATCATTATTATAATTTGAATTTTGAGAACTATTCTTCCTCCTTTTGATTATCACAGATCTAACAGAAACAAATAATTTTTTGATTAAAATTAAATTGAGGATCTCATCAGGAGGCACATATGATTCTGTCTAGGTAACACGACAGCACACGTCATGTTTTAAAAGTTACATGCCGTGTAATATTCCATACACTCCATGTAATTTGGATTACGCACCGTGTAGTTGTGTTTAGTTCATCTGGAGTAATTTGGAAATTACTCAAGCTGTTTGAATTAATGACACATGGTGTAGTTAATTCTTACACCATGTGTTGACTAGGAAAGACTGGTGCATGGTCAGCTAGATTACACGGTGTGTGGCCCATTGAACATGATGTGTAGTCCCTTCAGGTAAAGGGACAAATGATGTATCCCATACACGACTAAGCTGACCGGTAACCATGTAACCTAGAGACAACACGGCTTGTGGCCCACTGGACATGCCGTGTACTCCGAGATTTCGGAAGTACGCCTCACACGCCGAGTCCCTAGGCATGTACTTCAAATAATATGATGAAGGCAGTACATGCTGTGTATTTGGAACTACACGCCATGTACTTTACCAAATTACATATAATTAAAACTTTAATGTTTGTGTAATGTTTAGAATTACATATCATGTAGATTCGAATGGGTGTTCACTGTGTTACCTCCAAGGTTATGGATGATAATCTCAGCAAAATTCATAAAAGGATTAAGATAAAAGGATTGATTAATTAAAGATAATAATTAATCAATTTGAAAATAATTTATCTTAATAATAACGATTGAATATTTGAATGATAGTTTCATTAAATGCATAATTTGTTGCATGTATGCAGATGATCATGAACTAGAATAGATCTTTGTATGTGATTGGTTTCCTTTTAATTTATTTTAAATTAAAATTTTGGTCTACATTCCATCTCTCCTCATTAAAATATAGGGCCAATGTTCCCATGGTTTCTTTTATGTAAACCCCCTTTTTATCCCTCACCTGTGTGTGAGTTAAAAATCATATGTAATGGATGGAGCTCCCAATATTGTGGAGGTGGTTCAATTAAGGATCCGAGGAAAAACCAATCCAAGGAGATACAAAGGTAGATAGGTGGAAAGATATAGACATGGACCATAAATGGTTCAAGGTGTTTCTCCCCTAGGACAATGGTCATTTTATCAATCATTAGATAAACTAACCATTAGAAGAGCTCATGATCATGCCCTTTATTTTATTTCTGTCAGTTTCACAGTTTTTCATTATGGATGTATTATCATGACTACGTAATTAATGAATTAACAAGAATGCAATATGGAACTAAAATAAACCATGCTTATGCATAAATATTATCAAGACATTGTTAATCACTTAAGTAAGTTCCACTTAATATTAACAATCATGTGATAAATATAATAAAGAAATTTACGCATAAGTGATAAAAATACCTCAATAAAATATTAATTCAGACTAAGCCTTCTGTTACTTGATTAAGGTAAAGACTCAATAAAACTATTTGTTTGACCAGCCATTGTTGGGACACTTAATTTTATACAAGAAGATCTTATGAAAGTTTTGGGTTGACTTAACCATTTTACATCAAGAGGAGTAGCCCTTGCTAGACTTGGTGTAAATTTGGATGCAAGTGTTGAGGAAATACAAGTCAAGATTTCAGGATTGGGGAGTCCACTCAATGGATCAAGGAGCTGCGGAACCACAGTTGGAAAATAATTACCTACCTAAATAACTTCAAATAACTTGACCAAACCTTATTGGGGTTATGCGAAGGGAAATATGGATCATTTCTACTAAAATGTCCTAGAAAATAGACATTCTGAGTTCAATGGTGTGGTCCATTGGGATTTGATAAAATAGTGGGAGACTTAATAAAATTAATTTATTATTTATCATAAAATGTAATCAAGAAAGTACTAATTATCTAATATTTTAATTTTAGAATAAAAATGACAAGATCATCAACCACACTATCCCTGTGATCAATACTAAATAAATACAACATCCTCACCGGCAGTAAGTTCCATGAATGGTTTATATTCCTTTGGGTCATTCTATGCCATAAACAGAAATCTTAAAAGTTGGAGTACTCATTACCTAATCCACCTACCCAAGATGCGAGTGATGAAGAGTTCCTGGTCTACAAGAAACATATAAAAAAACAGTCAACGTTCAATGTATGATGTTATCATAAATGTCTAGTGAACTCATGAAGTCTCACGAAAACATGTATGCCTATAGAATTCTTGAGCACCTCTGTGGTATTTAAAAAGAGATATCAAGATAGGGATGGTTTGAGATCTCTAAGGAACTCTTTTAGAGTAATCTTAGAGAGGGTTCCCCAACTAGACCTCACATAGTCAATATCATTGGCTACATTAAGTTATTAGAGGTTATAGGGTTTAAACTCCCCAAAGTACTGGGTATCAATCTCATTCTTTCATCACTCCCTCAGATATTCTCCAATTTTGTTGTGAATTTTAATATGAACAACATTGATAAGTCTCTACCAGATCTTCTTATCCTCCATTGCCAAGTGGACAAAGACATGAAGCATGGAAATCCTTCTTTCTTTATGGTGAATAAGAGGAAAGAGAATGAAAAGAGATCTAATCCCAACACTTTATTACACCCTTCAAATAAAAGTAAGATCAAGGGTGATGGAAGGTAATAGAAAGTGGTTTGAATCACATGTGGAAAGAAGGTCCACTTGAAGAAAAACTGTACCCAGCTAAAGAACCAAGGGGAAGCTTCAGGTGTGTTTGTTATCAAGTGAAATTTATCTATTTCTACAAATTGGGTATTAGATATAGCTTATAGTGATCACATATGTATCCAAATATAGAAACCAAGTAGATTCAAGAAAATTTAGCAAGGGGAGGTAGATCTACGAGTAACTAACAAAGCTAGACTTGCTGCTGTAGCTGTTGGGGACTAAAATCTCATGTTGCCGACTGGGATGATCTTGGTATTAAAAGGTTTTTATTATGTTCCTTCTATAACCAAAAACATTATTTCTATATCCAAACTAGATATATATGGATTTATTTTCAAGTTTGGAAATGAATGTTTCTTCTTTTATAAAGATAGAATTTTTTTGGTAAGTCATATATATATAATGGTATTTACCTATTGGATTACACAAACTAAGTAATGGAAATTGATAATGAAACTACTTTACATGACTCATACCACACCAAACTTTGGCATCACTAGCTAGGTCATGTAAATGAGAAACGCTTGAAAAAGTTACATCAATATAGATATTTATATTATTTAGAACTAAAACCACTTGGTGTATGTCACGCATGTTTACAAGGAAAAATAACCAAAGACCCATTTAACAGGGAAGGTGAAAGGTCCAAAGAGCTTCTTGAATTGATACATACCGATATGTGCAGACCATTTCCAGATGAAGAAAGGGGTGGGTACTCATACTTCATAACTTTTACTGATGATTTTAGTAGATATGGATATATATACTTAATGATGTATAAGTCATATTCTTTTGATAAGTTAAAGGAATACAAGAATAAAGTTGAGAACCATATTAGTAAGAATTTTAAGAAAATCTGCTTATACTAAGGTAGATAATATCTTAATCAAGACTTCATTAATTACTTATGGGAGTTTGGGATCCTATCCCAAATCACTCCTCCTTACATGCCCCAGTGGAATGGTGTAAGCAAAAGGAGGAACCATACCTTGTTGGACATGGTGAGATCAATGAAAAGTCATGAAAGTCCTCTATTATCCTTTTGGGGATATGCGTTACAAACATCATCACAAATACTAAACCAAGTACCAACTAAATCAATAAATGGTATTCCATATGATATTTGGAGTGGAAGAAAATCCATGTTATCAAATTTATATGCGTGGGAAAGCAAAGTGTTTGTTAATCCCTCTTCATGTAATAAACTTGCACCCTGAGGCACAAAGTGCACCTTTATAGGATACCCTAAGGAAATAAGGGGATATTAACTATAAAACCCCTCAGAAAAAAGGATACAGTAGAAAGACACTCAATATTACTTGAGAGGTATCACATCTCCAAAATAGATAGTGGGAGTGAGATAGACTTAGATGAAGTTGAGGCTCAAGGTACACAAGAGTTGACACATGAGTAGATTTCACAAATCCCCATGGAAGAAAGATCTGTTCTAGAGACACAAGTACTGTGTAGGGGTACAAGAGAGGTTAGAAAACCAAAATGGTATATTTTTCTTGTTACCGAGGATGGTGAATCATTATTAGTTTTTAATAATGATCCTCTAACTTACAAGGAAGTAGTATGTGGAATAGAAGTTTCTAGGTGGCAAGAAGCCATGAATTATGGAATGGATTCCATGTACCAAAACCAAGTTTGGATTTTGGTATATCCTCTAGTAGATGTAAAGTCTACTAGTTTCAAATGGGTATTCAAGAAAAAACTAGACATTGAAGGACAAGTAATTACCTATAAGGCATTACTGGTTGCAAAAGGATTTAAACAACGTCAAGGCATTGACTACGATGAAACCTTTTCACTAGTTGAAATGATGAAATCCATCATAATTCTACTAGCCATTGACACTTAACATGACTATGAGATTTGGAAAATGGATGTTAAAAGAGACTTCCTTAATGAGAACCTTTTAGAAGATTTCTATATGGCACAAACTAAAGGGTTTGTGACTCCAAAGGATTCCAATAAGATATGCAAGTTGAAAAAAATAATTTATAGATTAAAATAAGCATCCATGTAATGGAACTTTAATTTTGATGAAGCTATAATGAAATTTGGTTTTATAAAGAATGAATGTGATTCTCATGTCTATAAACAGTTTAGTGGGAGTGCGGTCATCTTTCTAATAGTATATGTTTATGACATATTATTTATTAGAAACGAAATACCAATCTTACAATCTATTAAGGCATGGTTGAATAAATTATTCTTCATGAATGAATTGGGAGAGGAATCATATATTCTTGGGACCAAGATCCATCGTGATAGATCCAAGATATTTCTAGGCCTAAGTCAAAGTATATACATTGAAAAGATATTTAAGAGATTTAGTATGGAACAATCCAAGAGGGGATTATTTCCAACATCACATGGAATTAATCTTTACAAGAAAATGTGTCCTCAAATGCATGAGGAAATAAAGAGAATGGAAATGATTCCATACACATTAGTGACTAGGTTATTCATTTATGATATGTTGTGTACTAGGCTAGATGTTGCCTATGCATTGAGTGTGGTAGGGAGATATCAAGATGATCCAGGTGACCACTATTGGATGACATTCAAGACTATCCTTAAGTATATGAGGTATACTAAGGATATGTTCCTGGTTTATGGAGGAGATGAGAAACTAGTCATTAGAGGATATGAAGATGCTAGTTTCTAAACTAATCAAGATGACCTGAAGTTTCAAATGGGATACATATTCACTTTGAATGGAGGTGTTGTGAGATGGAAGAGCTCAAAGAAAGGTGTGGTTGTAGATTATACAACAGAGTCCGAGTATATTGCAGCTTATAAGGCAAATAAAAAATCATTTTGCATGAAAATCTTCTTCCAAGAGATGGATGTGGTTCCTTGTAGTAAAGAACCAATCACACTCTATTGTGATAATACTACAGTGGTGGTTATCACAAAATATCCAAGGTCACATCAATGGATGAAGCACATAATTCAGAAGTATCATCTCTTGAGGGATTTTTTAGATAGGTGAAGTTGTAGTGAGTAGTATTTTCATGGAAGACAATGTGGCAGACCCCTTGAATAAAACCTTGACTCAGTAGAAACATGGTAATCATGTGAGGTCTAGCGGACTGAAAGTCGTAGGTAGTTGGCTCAAGTCCAAGTGGGAATTTATTAGAGTTGGTGTCCTAGAACCAATTGTTTTTACTTTTATTACATGAATATTTAATGTATTTAAATATTAAACATCTTATTAGATATTGTTCATTGTTTTTCATTACTATAATATAATAATGTCCTAGAGTATTTGTCGCATTAATAAGGTCATAGAAGTTTCCCTTTATGATGAGAACCTTGAAGTGTTATGACAATATTCTTAAATATATTTCTGTGGTTGGATGGCATACTATGATGGGACACATAGTATACAGACTATCAGGTGCAATTACTCTCAAGTGGTTGAGACTTCTTCTCATAAATTTTGCACTTGGTAATCTCCAAGACACGAGATTATGAGAACAGACCTTCCAGTATGAATTTCGCATGTTTTGGTGTCATTGAATATTCCTATCTGTGAGGGTGTTTAATGGTCCTTAGACTTTATGATTATCATTAATACATGTCACGACTCACGTAATTTGATTTACTGATGAAAACCATCACACCATATGTTGGATAGAAGTAAGGTAAGTTGGGTGCGTCACGAATGACATGTTATTAATGGATAATTCCATGAAGGATTTTTCCATTCCATTTATAGAAGATGATATCTCATCCCTTTGATTGAAATATAATCATAACCCTAAATTCCCTGGCCATGGTGTAATGACGAGTTTATTTTAGGTAGTCAAAGAATGACATACCAAGCATATGGGTTGATGACACCATCATGAAACCTTCTTGATGAGATATTATGAAAAAGGATTATATTACACAGTGAGCGTTCATATGTGGATGACTTCATTGTGACTTTAAGTTTCTTATCTTAGGTGCCTTAACCCATTTCTAGATAGTAATACAGGACTTTAGGAAAGCCTGCCTAATTCTAATAAGAAAAAAATCCTAGAGATTCACACACTAAGTGTTTTTGGTGGTCTCGATTAAATTCTATTAGAATTTAATTAATGGAATAAATATTATTCTAAAGACTGAGGAATAATTTTTTTCAAGTTAAAATGATTACATAAATTAAATAAATATCTATTCACTAGATTTTTAATAAAATATATTTATTTCTTTTATTAAACATTTAATAAATATTTATTTACTAGTTTTTAAATAAAAATATTTATTTAATAGAATAAAATATTTTATTCGGGTGTTCAATAAATAGAAGAGGATTTAGAATAGACCAAGATTGTTTCCATTGATAAACTAATTATTTACACATCAGTAAATAATTTTTATCTAATTTGCGTAAGAAATAATAATAATACTATTATCATTATGTGGTATGAGATTTCATTTATGGTTCCATTTTGCAGAAGTTAGTGCACCATAAATAATGGTGTTGTTATTATTATTATGTGTCATGGGTTTTCTCTATTAGTTATAATTTTATTTAATTATAGTTTCTCAATTAAATATTGTAAATGAAACCACATTTCGATTAATAGGAAGGTATGTCTGTTGTGCCAAACCCTGGTGAATTGAGAATTGTTGAGCCAAACATTTTCTCTCTCAACTCCTCTCATCCCTCCCTTTCGAGAATGAGAGAAGTTATTCAAGACTGAAGAATAATACATCAAGAACAATCAATAAAAGACCTTCACTTAATCATGATAACACCCAGAAAATTGAGTGGTGTTGTTCAGAGACCATTAGATCACATTTAGATCATCGATAGAGGGATTTTACTTTGGATCCTTGCGATCGCAATGAAGGCAATCTGGAAGGGTCATTTTGGATGATCAACGATCATCAATGAAGAAAGTACCAAAGAAACAGGTATTTAATTTCTTCAGAAATTAATAAATTAATTATATACACATTGTTCAAGATCAAATTTATTATATCCATCATTTTTCTTCTCCTTGTCTAAATATTTGATTTTAATTTGTGGATACTAGCGTTCATTGTCGTATTGATCCCATATTGGTCATCAATTATGGAAAAAGAAAAGTTGGTCTCTCCCAACTGCCATACTTTCACTACGCCTAGATCCTTTATAGAAATCAGCCTCACCTCAATTTGATGCATGGGGTGACAAATATAACTCCAAGTACATCTTTTTATTTAAAATTGATATCAATTTTAGTAAAAGGACAACTGACCTACTCAAAACTGATCAAACACATTCATATTTTTTGATACTTTAGGAAAATGATCCATAAGTCATTTGTGTTGTTTGGGAATCATTATCACCTAAATCTGATCCAAGATGTGCCCAGTATGACTCAATGTGACCGTTATTAGTTTAAAATTGAAAGATTAGTTCAAAAAATGTCCCTCACTGAAAACCAAAAAACACACTCAGTTTTTTTGGATAATTTAGGAAATTGATTCATAAGTCATTTTTGATGTGTAAGAATCAGTTTCATGTCAAAATTATACGCGATGTGATCGATATGATTCAAAGTGCATGTTTATGGTTTAAAATGACATTTTAGTAAAAAAGACAAGTAGCATACTCAAAATAGAGTAAAAAAATTCAGATTGTTTTCATAATTTATAAAAAATATCCATAATCCATTTGGGACATTTAAGATTTATCTACACCTCAATCTGATGCACGGTGTGAATGATATGACTCCAAGTACGTATTTTTATTCAAAATTGACATCAATTTTAGAAAAAAGGACAACTACCCTACTCAAAACTGAGAAAATAGATTTATATTGTTTTGATACTTTAGTAAAATGACATTTAAGTTATTTTTGACTTATAGGAATCAGATTCACCTCAATCTGATGCATGGTGTGACCGGTATGACTCAAAGTGTGTCTTTTTTATTTAAAATTGACATCAATTTTAGTAAAAAGGACAAATTATCTACTTAAAATTGAGAAAACACATTCAGGTTGTTTTGATACTTTATTAAAACGATACATAAGTCATTTTTAATGTGTATGAATTAGTCTCACCTCAATATGATACACAATGTTCCCAGTATGACTCAATATGTCCGTTATTAGTTTAAAATCGACATTTTAGTTCAAAAAGTGTCACTCAATGAAAATAAAGAAAACACACTTAGATTGTATTGATAATTTAGGAAAATTATTCATAAGTCATTTGTGATACATAGGAATTGGTATCATGTCAAACTGACACATGATGTGACTAGTATGAGTCAAAGTGTGTGTTTCCAATTTAAAATGACATTTAATAAAAAAAGTGATCGACTCAAAACTAATAAAACACATTTTTATTGTTTTGATACTTTAGGAAAACTATCCATAAGTCATTTGAGATGTATAATAATCAAATACACCATAATTCAATGCATGATGTGACCGTTATGAATCCAAGTGCATCTTTTCAATATATAAGTGTCATTTTAGTTTAAAATGCGCATTACATCGCCAAAACCAAGAAAACGAGACTAGATTATTTTATCATCATTATATCTTATATTACTTATCAATTTCCTTATCATTTTTATCTTATGATTATTTAGTTAATTTTCATAGAGATAATTCTTTAAGATGAACAAGAAAAGGTGTGATGTGCAAGAATCAACTACAACTCAATCTGATACACAATGTTCCTGGTATGACTCAATGTTTAGTTTAAAATTAACACTTTTTGTTAATATATTTATCTATATTATTACTAACATAAGAATTGTTTTCTTATACAGGTGTGTATTTTCTCGAGTAGGGGTTAAGATCAAAATATAAAGTAATACCACTCTAATTGAATGTATGTAATAATTTTTACTTATTTAATTGTATAAACCAATGTTTGAAATGTATATATTATAGTGTTTTTTATTGTATTTGTGTTTTAAATTATATTTCATTTAAATTATGTATTCGTACTTGATTTTTCTATTTTTCTGGTGTTTTTGGTACCGCGGTGTGCTCTTACAGCACACTGCACTAGTGCTGCAGTGTATTATTATAGCATACTAAAACACACCCCTTTATCAGTGCTTCTAAAAGCCCTGACAAAGGACCCCTTTATTAGTGATTCTAAAAGCACTGACAAATGACCCTTTTATCAGTGCTTGTGGAAGCACTGATAAAGGACCCCTTTAACTATGATTTTTTAGCGCTAATAAAAGACTAAGGTTTTTAATCTCACTCATGTAGTCAATTCTTATCTAGAACTAATACAGGAATTTTTTAGCACTATTAAAGGCCTATTTTGTAGTAGTTTTAAGGCCTTTTAAAGAAATTTAAATTGAAAAATAAACAAGCCATACCTTCAAGAAAAAATGGGTCGTTACAACCTCCCCTCATTAAAGAAACTCATCCCTAATTTTGCCTTCTAAGGGTAAAGAGGTATCATCATCAAAGAGTTTAGGAGACATTACTTGTATATTAGCTTCCCATTCTCAGGTCTCGTCCTATACCTGGCCATACTACCATTGTACCCGTACCAAAAGAACCGACCTACCTCAGAGTGTCTTTATGCTCCAATCAATAATACGGGCTGGATACTCCTCGAAGGAAGCATCAAAATCCAATTCATCCTCATCAGGGTGAAAGACATGTGATGGGTCTAGATGTCAAAGATATCATACATAGACCAATATCTCTGAGTAAGTTCCAACTTGTAATCCATTGGCTCGATCCATTTCACAACCACTAAGGATCCAACAAATCTTGGTGAGAGATTACCTTGCCTATGAATACATCTATGACCCAAACTGGGTGAGACTTATAAGAAAACCCAGTCTCCAACCTCGGACTTCAGAAGTCTCTAACATCTGTTGGCATACGACCGCTGTTTGGACTAAGCTGTCATCATGTGATTTCAGACTAGTTGGACCTACTCTATAGTATCTTAAATGATATGTGGTCCAATCATAGCTATCTCTCCTACCACTATCTAGCACAGAGGCGAATGACAAGGCCTACCATAAAAATCTTCATAAGGAACCATCTCGATGGTAGCCTAAAAGCTGTTATTATAAGAGAACTCAATGAGGGGAATGTGTTTGTCCAAGGAACCCCTGATGTCAAGGACACATGAAAAGATTATTTCCTCTAGCACCTAAATCATATGCTCTGTCTATCCATCAGTATGTGGGTGATAGGTTGTGATCAGAAGCATCTGTGTACCCAAGGCCTTTTGCAACCCCTTCCAGAATTGTGACATAAAGTGAGCATCTCTGTTAGAAACAATAGAATGAGGAGATCCATGAATATGTGTAACCTCCATGATGCACAAACTTCCTATCTCATCTACCAAGAAGGTCTCTATCATAGTTAAGAAATGTGATACCATCATCAAACAATCAATGAAAACCCACACTGTATCATTTCCATGAGGTGATTTGGGTATAACGGTCACAAAATCCATTAAAACATCATCCCATTTCCACTCAGGAATGGACAAAGGCTGTAAAATCCCTACCAAACACTGATGATCTGCCTTTACCTACTAACATATGGAACACTAAGTTATGAAGTTGGAAATATCGTGTTTCATACCAGGACACCAATACTAGCGCCATAGATATTGATACATTTTGGTGACACTGGGGTGAACCTCCCATGTTGAGGCATGGAATTCTCACATCATCTCCTCTTTGATGTGTTATGGTACCCATACAATCCCATGGAATAGTAAGGTATCATCCATATCTATGGTCCAACCTAAAGATATACCATCATCTGAGATGATTTCCCTTAGGAAAATGACCTAGGGATCAGATAACTTCCTCATTCTTACCCGTTCAAAAAGAGTAGAAGTCACTACTAAGGCTAAGAGGATAGTCTAACCATTATCCTTCCGAACCTCAATGTGTATCTCTAAGAATGAGGATATGAGGTATCATTTTACACTAGCCTCCTGAACCACCTGAGTTTGATTCTTTCAGATCAGAGCATCAGTTACAAAATTTCCTTTACCAGGCATATAGGAAAGTTCGAATTCAAGCAACTGTAGGTAATCGACCCACCTATGCTACCTGAGATTCAGATCTTGATGAGTAATAATTTACTCGAGGATTTTATGATCAATGTATACCACAAAACACTCTCCAAGTAGATAGCATCTCCAATAACATAAGGAATGAACTTAAAAAGCTAGACCAGGGTCGTTTATTGAGTAGTTCTTCTCGTGAGGCCTCAATTGATAAGACCCATACATGATGAATCGCTCATCCTATATCAGAATAGATCCAAATTTGATACCTAATATATCAGAATATACATTATAACTCTTTCATAGATCTAGTATAATTAGTATCAATGCTGAATTTAAATAACCCTTTAACTCCTGAAAGGTTGCTTCAAAAGCATCTGACCATATGAATTTCACACCTTTCTTTTCCAAGATCGTAAGAGGAACTTCAATACATGAGAAATCCCAAATGAATTTTTTTGTAATATCCATAAATCCCCAAGAAACTATGAACATTAAATAAGTTCTTGGTTTGATCCCAAGAAACTATAACTCTCACATTCTTTGGGTCTACTAAAACTCCTAACTCCGAGATATTGTGACCCAGAAAGTAGACTTTGTTGATCCAAAAGTGGCATTTAGTGATCTTAGCATAGAGATGATTCTCTCTTAGTGTATTAAAAATGATCTCAAGATGGTTTTCATGTTTTTTTATAGATAATAAATACACTAAGATATTATCAACAACTACTACCATGAATAAATCCATATATGGGTAGAAAACCCGATTCATAAGATCCATGAAGACTGTAGGTGAGTTTATGAGTCCAAAAGGATAACCAGGTACTCGTATAGACCATAAATACTCCTAAAATCTATGATAGGTATGTATGATGACCTAATACACACCTGGTGATAGATCAAACTCAAATATATTTTTAAAAAAACTCTATCTCCTCAAACATGATCAAAGATGTCATCTATTCTAGGCAGTGGATACAAGTTCTTTACCTCAAGCTGGTTCAATTGATGATAATCCATGAAGAGACTAAGGGTACCATCTTCCTTATTGGTAAAAGGACTGGTGAACCCCAAGGAGAAGTGATGGGACGTATGAATCCATTAGCCTCCAGTTCCTCAAATTACTTCTTAAGTTCCAGAAGTTTCATAGGTACTATCCTATAAGGAGGAATGGCCACTGGTGCTACTCTTAGAATAATATAAATAATGAATTATATCTCTTATAGTGGAGGTAGACTAGAGAAGTCATCAGGAAATAATTCCATGAAATTATTCAATAAAGAATAAAAAATAGTGGTTCGTAACCCCTTGTCATCTAGAAAAATACTAGTGATTTGATTTGTCACATTACCCAGCCTCTACTGCTCGGGTCCTGATCGCATAGCTTACACATCCCATTTTCCATTATGTATGTGCTTACCAACCTATGGTTATGTAAATGACACCCTCTAATGATAGAAGTAAATATGGGCTCGATAGGGAACTAAACAGTCCATCCCAATGATTACATCAAATCTCGTCATGTCAAGGATGAAAATATTCTGTACAAAAAGTTATTCACCTATCTCAAGGGGAAAATCCTTACAACAATAGACACCCTCTGAATAGATATCTAACAAGGTATCAAGTATCATAACACCATAGAAGTTATTGATATTGAGGCCCATAATTTCCATGATTTTCTCACATATAAAAGAGTGAGATACGCCTGTGTCAAACAAAATAGACTCTAAAGTGGAGGATACTAGAATAGTAGAAGGTATGTTTTTATGCTCCTCCAACATAGACTGGAATGTATGTAAATGGCATATACCATAGCCTTAAGTCACTACCTGTATTCCCTGAACAAGTCTACTCTGTTGGCATTGAGAATCATAAGTCTGACTACCTCTGCCTCAACCACCACCTCAGCCTGATTGGCAGGTGGTATTCCAGCTGTTTGCCTGTTATGATACTACTATCCCCACTCTTGAATGTGGAGTGGGAGTAGATCCACACTCGTTAGGAACTGATGGGAGAGTTTTGCAGAGACACTAGATATGGACCATCCTACCACATTCTTTAAACTCCAATGGATCCCGAAATCATTGAGGTTTCGTGTGTCTCGTCTTCCTTCACCGGTGACATATTAAGAAAATGTCTACATGAGAATCCCAACTACTGATACCCCCATGAGAAACCTCAAAACAACATTTTCATCTGCTAGAAGAACCATTGATAGCTTTAGGTTCTAAACCACCATGAATCACACCATCAGCTTCCCTGAGTTTCCTCTCTATAATAAGGGTCTGGTTAATGATTTTAGAAATAGCAGTCAACCTGAAGACATTGACCTATGATTGAATGGTGTATACTAGCCCATCCTCAAATCACATGGAGGTGATAAGATCATCATATGCTAGAGTAGCAGCGAACCACTACAGCTTAGTAAAACAAGTTGAGTATTCTATAACATATATACTCCCCTGCTATAGGTTCATTAATTCTCAAGATTTGTTAGCCCTCTGATTTCGGGGAAAGAAATAGTCTTAGAAGACCATCTGAATATATTCCCATACCATATTATGATGCTGATCCACCTGGGTAATAACATCCCACCATTTCTTAGCATAATTGCATAGTATTTAAGCAACAAGTTTTATGTTCAACTCTAGAGGCGTTTCTAGGTGATTGAATATAGAAAGGATAACTTTGATCCATGATTTAGTAGCACATAGTCCACCATCCCCAAAAAACCTGGGAGGATTCTACTGTTGTAACTCTTGGGTCAACTCTACCATACTCAGGGCTGGCCGAATTACACCTTTCATATTCTGCAACATACATAGAAATATCTCTCAAAACTAGGAATCAGTGACCATATTAGGAATATGAAGTGGTTCCACAGGTGGCACTACAAGAGGGATCATTGGAATCTCAAGATTCGCCACCTCAAGTGCATGGTCGTCACCGCCTTCAGGGTGCACGACTAGAGGATATCGTGGCGGCATGATACTATAATTCCAAACACATGCCATAAGATTTATTTAATAATTGAGAAGTTTTCATATAGAGAACTAGGATAGGTGCATATCCTTCCTATAGAAACAATCATGCCTCTCTTCCTACTCAAAAACCTAGGTCTAGGTGGTAGAATAGACCATAACAGGCCATTATAACATAAGAGAAACCTATCAACCCACTACTAAGGTCAGGTTCGGGTCTAAGTCTCTGGTTAAAAATTAAAAGATGGTTGTTCTTACTATAGAAGTCATATTCAATTAAAGTTTATTATTTTTAAAATATTTAAATAACTTAAAATGGTTAAATTAGGTGGATTACCATTTTTGATCTATATAGGACTATACTCTTTACGAACTAAGATATGAAATTCACTTAACAAATACCATAACATGTTCCATCCCATGAAACCAATGTTCCATGGCTCAACGTTCCATAATTAACTGCTTAAGGTATCTGATTTAACCTATTCAGAAAAACACTATTAGGTTAAGGTAGACACTTTAGGTGTCAATTATGTTTTCCAATCCCTACAAGATATGTTAGCACATTTCAATACATAATCAAGGCACTAACAATATGAAACAGGAAAATGCATGCTACAAATAAATGTGGCATGAAAAAATGCATGGCATATTAGTCATAGTGTGCCAAATAATGATTCATTGTCTAATAAAAAGCCCTCATTTTATCAAGCCATGGTAAAGAAATCCCATTTCAATAGTACCAATATCAATAAAATCATAAGACATGTGTGTAACCCAATGGTGGGTCACATGGCCTCAAGCATATCTCTCCGTATGTCAGAGGCTACCGACTAGCGGTGAGGGTGTAAAGTTGGTATGATGGGGAGACTATAAGTTCATATCATAATGGAAAAATGAATAATAATAATAAACATACAATAGATAGAAATAAATAGTGGAATCATAATATACAACAAATAAAATAACCAAGTGTAAAATCATAAAAAACTGAACAACTGGATAGTAAAAAACAAAATTCACTAGGTAGTGTCATATACATGGATGCATTTCATGAAAATATACAAAAAAGGGAACAAGGAATAGGCATATAAAATTATGCTATACATGAGTACAAAAAAACAAAAATTTCTCCACCAGAATCTTGAGCCTATGCTCGGTCCTCTGCTCATAAGCTCCAACTATATGTAATAATATCAATGACCCATAGTATGGTGCTTTCCCTTATAAGTACCTAAATACAAATAATCTACTCGGGTACCAAAGGTGGCCCGAGTAGGGTGTGAAAAAAAAATCCTAGTAGACCACCAGAAAAAATGTCTTGAAGTAATCCATGTAGTGCTCATAACTAAATAGTGTGTAGGTATAAATAGAATATGAAATAAGTGATGAAATAAATAACATGCCTACTCAGGTTCCTAGAGGACACCTAGAGGCTCTACTTGCTTTAGCTCATGGATTTAATGAAATTCAGATCAATAAATATATGTATATAGTAATAATATATATATATATATATATTTATATATTGCATCAACCTATATAAACCAAGTACGTGTAGATGTAAGTAGTCATATACCTAGAATACTAGTAGCTAGATAGACTGAGGCATAACTTAGACATCCATAACCAGTCTAATGAGCCTATAATCGCAAGCACTAGGGTATATTCCCTACATCTCATAATGAGTGGGAGGCACCATTCTTATCACTCGAGATGGTGAGTGATCCTTCATGTCAACACTCTAGTCAAGGGACATGGCACATTAAGCCCACTTTCCAACTAGTCTTAATGGTGCAATATATCATGCTCAACACTCGATGTAAGGGATCTTGATACTATTATTCTTAACAGAACCCTTACCATCATACCACAACCTCTATCAAGGCGTAATTATATTTATAATATAAGGCATGGGTAATTACCTCTCATGTATCTAAATAGTCAATTCAAATTACAATAAAACAATATAATTCATATTAAGCATTTAATGGAAGATGAAACAAAAATCATGGCCTTACCACCCTTCATAATTCAGTTCATTTTAACTGTTTAATTAATTAAAGGAAAGTCAACCATCATGAATAATTCATCACATGTAATCAGCCCACTTAATTTTTTAAAACATGGAAAAACCATTTATACGACTCAAAGGGATCATTTATGAGGTGACATGATCAACAAGGCAATTTATTACATAGGAAATTTCCATTATAAGTGGGCCAAGCACTTAAGATGTGCCTTTGTTTCCGATAAACATTCAAATATCAAGGGAAAATCCATTTAAAATCTAATACAAAAGCTAAATTGGCATTCCTGGCACTCGAAAAAATTGACCACAAGGGAAAATTCAAGTTGGAACACCCAAGGGGTGTCCATAACTGAGGGAAACATCCTATAATATACTAAACTAGGATCAAAGGGAGTGTATCTAGGTGTGTTGATCAATTTGATATGAAGAATTCAATTAAAACGTGATGCTCGGAAAAAGCAGGTGTGTGATAAAATGGAATAGCAACGAAAAACCAAAACTCATAAGGAAAATGATGAGATCACCTACCTTATGGCCTTTTATGACTCCTTATTCAATGGAGGCCATATATTTGAAGTATGTTGTAAGAAATTGAGAAAACAGTCCAAATACCTAAAAATAGGGAAAAAGAGCATGCACCTAAATAGCACAATAGATTCGAAGATAAACTTAGATCGAAGGGAAGAGAACTAAAGATCTCACCTTAAGAAATCCAACACCTTCAATGGATCTTGATTTGGGAAACAGATGAAGAAGTTATAAGTGGACCTAGATTGTGGGAGAAGAAAAGCTACGGGAGGAGAAATATGGCATGAACACTAGAATGAGCAGGAGGAAAAAATAGATTTAAAGATTAATGAGAGGAAAAAATCCATTTCACTCTTAAAAAAATCGTGCACCATTTTTCTACACAGTTGGCCAATTGTGCATCATTCACTACTTCAAAGGGGTACCCCACACGGTTAGGCACACAATTTTTCTAAATATGCACAAACCATGCAAATCCCACTATCCAAAAACCTATAAAGCACCACAGGCATGTACACTTAGGGTTTTATGATTGTTGGAAAACCGTGCGGCCCCCAAGTCTCCATTGTCTGCAACCGTACAATTTAGGGAAACCGTGTGGGTAGGGCGTCACAGTTTCTCCTAATCGTGCGACCAAGTATTTTCTTCCCATTTCAGGGATCCAAGATCCAAACGGTCCCCAGACACACTTGAGACCTCCTTGACTTGATTACACATCATTAATAAGTCCATTTAAAATAATTTAAATTTAAAAACAAATGAGCCATACCTTCATGAAAAGATGCGTTGTTATAAAGAGAATGCCAACGAGAAAGACCTGAACCAGCTAACTAGTACCTGCAACACAAACTATAACCCAACAATACTCATAATATAAAACCATGGAATAAAAAACTCATAAACATTCACAAATAAAAAATCAACAAAATAGTGAAGTCATGCAAATTTCAGCAAATAATAATCAAATCAAGCATAGGAAAACAAACTAGTTTCCATATAAACCCAAAAAACCCAACAACTAAACCATCCTAAATGGGTTAAATAATCTCCAACTAAATAGATCACAAAACCTAAACCAATCTAACAAGTGTGTTCCTTAAATAGCTGGGTACCACTTCAAACCATATGTTGTCCCAAGGTCCTAAGGGAAACCTCTAAACCCACAAGAAATACTGGCAATCTAATGGAAACTAGATTACACTACTACAGTTCATGTGATATTTGGAATTGACCTTTATTAGTTCTATTCAAAAAAGTGTTGATATAGGGGATACTATTGTTAGGGCTAGCTAAAAGCATTGATAAAGGTGGCCTTTATCACCACAAAAAAAGCGGTGATAAAAGGGTGCCTTTTGTTAATGTTTTTAGTGATGATAAATGTTCCCCTTTATCAATGATTTTCTTAGCATTAATAAAGAGTAGCATGAATAATTTAATTTAAATATACATATTTATATATTTTTAAATAATATTTATATAAAAATAAGTATATATATGTAAATATAAAATATAAACACGATTTGTATAACTATATTTTATAAAAATGATTATCAATCTTATTTTCATAAATTTTTATATAAAAAATTACCAAATTTATATTAATCAATAAAAATGTTTAATAGTATATTTATATATACATCATTTACAAAATGTATATATAAAAATAAATATGATATATTAATATTTTATTTAAACAATTATATAAATATATAAATGAATATTTTTATTTAAATATTTAATTTTTATTTGAATTTATATATTTATATTCATATTAAATAATTTAAAATATATGTACATGTATTTGTATATATGTGTATTCATGTAGATATATGTGGATATATGTGTACATCTGTATGTGCATGTATGTGTGTGTTATATGCGCGTGCGTGCGTGTGTGTGTTGTATTGTGTGTGTATGTGTGTTTTGTGAATGGGTATGTTTATGTGTACATGAATATGTATGTATGTGTGTTTATGGATGGGTATATATGTATGTGCATATGTACATGTATGCATATATGTGTATGGGCATGTGTATGCATGTGGATATGTACGTGCATGTGTATGTGTATGTGTGTGTGCATGTATGTATTTATATGGAATGTGTATATGTGTATGTATGTGTTTGCGCATGTGTATGCGCTTGTATCTGATTATATAAATGTGTATTTGTATGCATATGTGTATGTGTATATATATGAATTTATGAGTATGTGTATGTGTGTATATGTGTATGTGTATGTGTGTATGTGTATCTGTATGTGTATGTGCATGTGTATGTATGTTTATGTAGTATGTTTCGGTATGAAAATGTTTGTGTATATATGTGCATGCACATGTATGTAATTATATGTATGTGTATGTGTATACATTTGTGTATGTGTATGTTTATGCATGTATGTGTATATGTATGTGTATGCACATGTGTATGTGTGTGTGTATGTGTATGTGTATGTGCATGTGTATGTGCATCTCTGTGTGTACATGTATGTATATGCGTATGCATGTGTGTATGTGTATGTATGTTTCTTCATTCAATATTATTTATTCATTTTTAAAATTTCTTTTTTAGTATTTTATGTAATTTATCCATTTGTAATATTTATTCATTTTTAATATATATTCATTTTTTGCAATATATTCAATTTTGATAGTTATTTATACATTTAACTAAATATTAATATTTTTAATTATTATTAAAAATTCTAAAGGTTAATAATTTATTATATTTTTATATAATCAATACAATACATATATCAATAATTAGCATTATTATTATTTATTTATTCATTTTTTACATGTTTGTAATTCATGCAATTAATGTTATGGATTCACTTTTTTAAATATTTTTTTTATTTTATTCAATCTTATTTATTCATTTTTAATATTCTTTAATTTAATTTTTTTATATTTATTAATATTTAAGTTTTTTTGAATTTATTCATTTTTTAAAATTTATACACATTTATTTACTAAGTTTTAGTATTTTCAATATGTTCGTAATTTATATGATTAATATATATTCATTTTTAATTTATCATGTTTTAATATTTTTAATATGTTCAAAATATATATAATTGATTTCTATAATAGTATTTAAATTTCAATGTTTTTGTATTTTTAATATAATTCATTTTTAATAATTTTTCTATTTATATAATTAATATTAATATTTATTCATTTTTATTCATTTTTTATGTTTTTAATTCATGTAATTATTATTACGAATTCACTTTTTTAAATATTTTTGCAATTTATTCAATTTTATTTATTCTCTTTTAATATTATTTCATTTAATATTATTTATTCATTTTTAATATTTTTGAAATTTATTTATTTTTAATATTTATTTGTACATATTTATTTACTAAGTTTTAATATTTTCAATATGTTTTTAATTTATATGATTAATATTTATTCAATTTTATTTAATAAGTTGTAATGTTTTTAAAATGTTTGAAATTTATATAATTAATTTATTTGATTTTTTTAATATATTTATAATTTAAATAGATAATATAAATCATTTTTAATAATTTGGTTAATTATCTAATTTATATTATTTATTTATTCATTATTATTCATTTTTTCATGTGTTCACAATTCATGTAATTAATCTTGTGAATTCATTTTTAAATAGTTTTGTAATCTATTAAATTTTCTTTTTTCAATTTTAATATTCTTTTGTTTAATATTATTTATTTAGTTTTAATATTTATGAATATTTATAGTTTTTGGAATTCAATTAATTTTTAATATTTATTTATACATATTTTTTTACTATGTTTTAATATTTTCTATGTGTTTTTAATTTAAATGAATAATATTTATTCATTTTTGTTTATTAAGATTTAATATTTTAAATTTGTTTTAAATTTAAATAATTAATTTATTTAAATGAATTTTTAATATTTCTTTAATTAAAATAGATAATATTATTCTTTTTTAGTAATTTTGTTACTTATATAATTAATATAATTTATTTATTTATTTTTTATTTTTTTGAAATTTATGTAATTAATGTTAGGAATTTACTTTTTTTATAATTTTGTAATTTTTTTAAATTTATTTATTCAATTTTAATATTCATTCATTCAATGTTATTTATTATTTTTTAATATGGTTGGAATTTATATAATTAATTTAATAAAATTCATTTTCTAAAATTTTTGTAATTAAATAGCTAATATTATTCATTTTGGTAATTTTTTTAATTAAATAATTAATATTATTTATTTATTATTTTTATTTATCTTTTATGTGTTTGTAATTTATGTAATTAATGATATGAATTCACTTTTTTAATATTTTTGTAATTTATTTAATTTTTATTAATTTTTAATATCCTTTCATTCAATATTATTTATTAATTTTTAATATTTATTTTTTTTAAATATGTCTATAATTTATATAATTGATGTATTTAAATGTTTTTTTTGTATTTTTATAATTTAAATATTTAGTATTTTTTATTTTTAATAATTTTATTATTCCTATAATTAATATTGTTTATTTATTCATTTTTTTGCATTTTTGTTGGCGTTAGGTTAAGCACTGATAAAAGTCTATTTTATCAGTGTTAAAACATAAGCGCTAAGAAATACCACTTTTGTGATTTCTTTTTTAGTGTTGATAAAAGTAATAATTTATCACTGCTAAGAAAAGTGGTATTTCTCAGTAATTATATTTTTAGTGTTAATAAAACACACTTTTATCAGCACTTTTTAGTAAGCGCTGATAAAATCATTCACCCTCTATAAATAAACCATAATAGATTGATTCTTCCTCGTGCCACATTTAAGATCTTGTGAAACCAAATTTCTACTACAGTCGAATTCGATTGCTTTGGACAAATAGAACCTCAAAACTGAAGGTATGAAATTCCAAACTTGTTTTTAAGGGATCTCAACTAATCTTTCATGTGTTTTGCATGATTTTTTTGAGTTTATCTTCGCTGCTTGTCTACATATAGCATCCAAACATTTTTTTTGAAATTATCAACTAAGACTAAATAAAGATCTTCCCTTGCTCATCTCCATGTATTAGTTGAACTTGTTTATCTTCCCTTTCTCATCTTTATGGAAAACTTTTTTTTTGAAATCCGTGAAGTGACTAACCATTTTTAGACAACATTGTATCATAGATTTATATAACAAGAATTATACAACAAATAACTAGTTTTGGTTATTTTGTTTGATTTTTCAAATGCTTATATTTTTTATGAATATTTTTTAGTCTAATTTCATTTTCCTAAGATATTTTTAGTATAAAATCATATATTTTATTGTGTCTTGATGTTGATTAATTTATTGGATAAGAAATGGCGCATTGTAGATGTATACATTTTAATCAAGATTGTTAGGAAATCCAATTATAAAAAAGTGAAAGGATGTTATGTGACACTCGTTGGGTCACTAGTATGTCAAATTTTGATTTTTATTTGCCATTTAGTTTGTTCTTGGAGTTCTCGGGTGTCAGGGGTCAGAAATGGTAATTTTTTGGAAGATAGACCATGACACATATTGAGCGCATGGTTTTTCTAACCCTGCGTGAGGGATGCAGGCAGTGACAGTGCATTTTTTCATGGTTTGGGCACGATTTTCCAAACTATGCGACACCCAGGGGTAACCGTATGACCTATCCAGGTCACTTAAAAAGTGGTGTTTTATTAATTTTTCATTTATGAGTTTATACCCCTTTGGATTTATTTTTCTCTTCCCATCACATGTAGCCCTCCTTCCTTAGAGTGGAAGCTTCCACCCTTTTATTTTGGTAGTTTCTTCCTATAATCTTGGTGTTTTGGATTGGGGTGTGTGAGGCCTTGTTCTACCTCTTGTGGGTGGTTTTCTTCAAAGGTGACAAGGTTTGGACCAAATCCGTGGTAGGTGTCTCTATTTAAGGGAGTTTCCACAGCATACCTTTAAATTTCCAATCGACTTTGATTTGTGTTGTTTAAATTTCCATTTGTTTTATTTATGGTTGATGTTTATCCCATGTTTGTTGTGATTTGTGGATTGATTTGTAAATTTAGTGGTTTAAAGTGGGGTTTCTAAAGGGCGTGATTTGTATGCACACAAAGTGTTTGATAAAATGACTCAAAGGGATTTTATGTCTTTAAATGGATTTTTAAAATGGTTTTAGAAATGTTTATACCTTGTTGAAGGTGTTTTAATAAAATGGGAATGTTTGATTATGAAAATGGATTGTGATGTGTCTTTGATTTATGTGGAACATATTTTTTGATTGTTTGGTATGGAGTAGCACATGGGTTAACTAGGGTGTAAGCGAGGGGATTGTTCGAGGAACCGTGTGAGCCTTTGGATGGAAGACTATGTGAGATTTCATTTTGGATTCCAAGGGATCATGAGAGCCTTTGGGTTAGAAGACTATGAGATCTTATATGATTGATTTTTGAGAGACCATGTGAGCCCTTGGAGTTGGACCTAGGGAAAACAATGATAGATTCCTTTATTACTTACTGGCTAGAAGACTTGTTTGGACTCACTCACAATAGGCCCGATTGTTAGATCCCTAGGTGTGCATTACTCATTCCATTCTAGTTTATATTCACAACGCATTTTATTAGTGCCATTTTAATGTGATGATATACATGATGCCTATTTCCATTTATATGGTTATTTTATGACGATGTTATACTTACCCTTTCTTGTTGGGTATTTCGATCATGTTGTTCCATGTGACTTTGTATATTTATTTGATCCATGTTGAGAAATGATTTGGAAAACATGTTTTATTTGAAATAGAAAAAAATTTATTTCAAAGGTTTATTGAAAATGGTATGCTTTCAATGTGGTTTAGTTTTGAAAAGTGTTTTCAAATTACTTTATTGGTTTTCATGGGCGAAAGAATTAAATAGATTCATTATGGTATCCTGCTGGGCTATGTGAATCACACCCTACATAGGCCTTCGGGCATGTGTAGACTTTGTTTTGTAGGACATAGGTAAGAGTAAGGGAACCATGTACCAGGGTGGCTGTTCTTGATTACCACCATCCAGTGTTTTGTAGAGGTGACATGGTATCATAGGGATTGGATCATGTGGAGTCATTTTTGGTATTTTTTATCCATTAGGATGTATGTGTAGGACTTTTTTGGTCTTGTTCCCCTCTCTTTTTAGTTTTGGGATTTTGACTCGAGATACCACTACGGGAAAAATGGGTATTTGCGACGGGTTATTTGCGACGGGAATAAATCCCGTCGCAAATAGTCCCGTTAAAAACTTATTTGCGACGGGGGTAGTTACCCGTCACAAATAAATAGGCTTTTGCGACGGGATTGCTTTCCCCGTCGCAAATAGTTTTCCCGCGATGCGCGCCAAATCGCGGGAAAACTATTAGCGACGGAAAAATATTCCCGTCACAAATAACCGGCGGCGGTAAAAGGTATTTGCGACGGGAAAATATTCCCGTCGCTAATAGTATGTTATTTGCGACAGGTCCAGTCGCAAATAACTATTTACCCGTTGACCGTAATAAATGCGGGCTAAGGGATTTGCGACGGTACCCGTCGCAAATGGGCCCGTCGTAACTAATCTAACCTATAAATACCCCCATCCATTTTTTTCAAATCATTCTCATTCTCTATCTTCTCCTGCTCTCAAACTTGTGTTTCTAAAGTTGAGTTTTTCTTCAGTTTAATTTTTTTCTTCGGAGCTGATATTAAAGTTTTGAAGAACGATCAGAGCAGATCAATTTTCAAGGTATTTATGTTCATTTTAATTTAATATTTATTTTTAATTTTTTATTAGTTTCAATTATTCTTAATTAGTTGTAATTTAATTATGTTTATATTGTTTTCTTATTTAATAAATTTAAATTATTAGTATTGTTCATAGTTAATGGTAATTAGGAATAATTAGTAATAATTTTTAATAATTAAGAATAAATATTAATAATTAGTAATAAATACCAATAATTAGGAATAACAACATTATTACATTATTAGTATATTATATTATTAATATTAAAATAATATAATTTTTTATATATATACAATTCTCTTTTCATCTGTGTGTTTACTGTCTTCACATGTATTATTTGTATGTGGAGATAGAAAACGCACAGATGAAAGGAGAATTGTATATAAATCAGAAAATTATATTATTTTAATATTAATAATAAAATATACTAATAATGTTATTATTTGTAATTATTGGTAATTATTCCTAATTATTGGTAATTATTCATTTAATTACTAATAATTAGGAATAATTATCAATAATTATCAATAATTAAGAATATTTAGTAATAATTAGTAATAATTACCAATAATTAGTAATAATTAGTAATAATTATCAATAATTAGTAATAATTAGTAATAATTACCAATAAGTAGTAATAATTAGTAATAATTACCAATAAGTAGTAATAATTATGTATAATTTGGAATAATTACCAATAATTAACAATAATTAGTAATAATTAGTAATAATTACCAATAATTACCAATAATTAGTAATAATTAGTAATAATTACCAATAATTGCCAATAATTACCAATAATTAGGAATAATTAGGAATAATTAGGAATAATTAGGAATAATTAGGAATAATTAGGAATAATTAGGAATAATTAGGAATAATTAGGAATAATTATCAATAATTATCAATAATTAGGAATAATTAGGAATAATTATCAATAATTAGGAACAATTAGGAACAATTAGGAACAATTATCAATAATTAGGAATAATTAGGAATAATTAGGAATAATTATTAATAATTATCAATAATTAGTAATAATTAGTAATAATTAGGAATAATTAGGAACAATTATCAATAATTATCAATAATTAAGAATAATTAGTAATAATTAAGAACAATTATCAATAATTATCAATAATTAAGAATAATTTGTAATAATTACCAATAATTACCAATAATTAGTAATAATTAGTAATAATTACTAATAATTACCAATAATTGCCAATAATTACCAATAATTAGGAATAATTTGGAACAATTAGGAATAATTAGGAATAATTAGGAATAATTAGGAATAATTAGGAATAATTAGGAATAATTAGTAATAATTAGGAATAATTAGTAATAATTAGTAATAATTAGTAATAATTAGTAATAATTAGGAATAATTAGGAATAATTATTAATAATTATTTATAATTATTTATAATTATTTCTAATTATTTATAATTACCAATTATTACCAATAATTACCAATAATTACCAATAATTACCAATAATTACCAATAATTACCAATAATTACCAATAATTACCAATAATTACCAATAGTTACCAATAATTACCAATAATTAGCAATAATTAGCAATAATTAGCAATAATTAACAATAATTAACAATAATTAACAATAATTACCAATAATTACCAATAATTACCAATAATTTGCAATAATTAGTAATAATTAGTAATAAATACCTAAAATTAGGAAAAATTAGAAAAAATTAAGAAAAATTAGGAAAAAATAGGAAAAATTCTCAATAATTAGTAATAATTACCAATAATTAGTAATAATTACCTATAATTAGTATTAATTACCAATAATTAGTATTAATTACCAATAATTAGTAATAATTAGGAATAATTACCAATAATTAGTAATAATTACCAATAATTAACAATAATTAGTAATAATTATTAATAATTACCAATAATTACCAATATTTAGTAATAATTAACAATAATTGCCAATAATTACCAATAATTGCCAATAATTACCAATAATTGCCAATAATTACCAATAATTAGTAATAATTATGAATAATTAGTAATAATTACGAATAATTAGTAATAATTACGAATAATTAGTAATAATTACGAATAATTAGTAATAATTACGAATAATTAGTAATAATTACTAATAATTAGTAATAATTACCAATAATTAGTAATAATTACCAATAATTAGTAATAATTACCAATAATTAGTAATAATTACTAATAATTATCAATAATTACTAATAATTATCAATAATTACTAATAATTAGCAATAATTAATAATAATTAGCAATAATTAGCAATAATTAGTAATAATTAGCAATAATTAGTATTAATTACTAATAATTAGTAATAATTACTAATAATTAGTAATAATTAGTAATAATTAGTAATAATTAGTAATAATTAACAATAATTTGTAATAATTAGTAATAATTAGGAATAATTAGTATTAATTAGGAATAATTAGTATTAATTAGGAATAATTAGTATTACTTAGGAATAATTAGTAATAATTACCAATAATTAGTAATAATTAGTATTAATTACCAATAATTAGTATTAATTACCAATAATTAGTAATAATTAGGAATAATTACCAATAATTAGTAATAATTACCAATAATTAACAATAATTAGTAATAATTATTAATAATTACCAATAATTACCAATATTTAGTAATAATTAACAATAATTGCCAATAATTACCAATAATTGCCAATAATTACCAATAATTGCCAATAATTAGTAATAATTATGAATAATTAGTAATAATTACGAATAATTAGTAATAATTACGAATAATTAGTAATAATTACGAATAATTAGTAATAATTACTAATAATTAGTAATAATTACCAATAATTAGTAATAATTACCAATAATTAGTAATAATTACTAATAATTATCAAAAATTACTAATAATTATCAATAATTACTAATAATTAGCAATATTTAATAATAGTTAGCAATAATTAGCAATAATTAGTAATAATTAGCAATAATTACTAATAATTACTAATAATTAGTAATAATTAGTAATAATTAGTAATAATTAGTAATAATTAGTAATAATTAACAATAATTAGTAATAATTAGTAATAATTAGGAATAATTAGTATTAATTAGGAATAATTAGTATTAATTAGGAATAATTAGTATTAATTAGGAATAATTAGTAATAATTACCAATAATTAGTAATAATTAGTATTAATTACCAATAATTAGTATTAATTACCAATAATTAGTATTAATTACCAATAATTAGTATTAATTACCAATAATTAGTATTAATTACCAATAATTAGTAATAATTACCAATAATCACCAATAATTACCAATAATCACCAATAATTACCAATAATTACCAATATTTTCCAATATTTTCCAATAATTACCAATAATTACCAATATTTTCCAATAATTACCAATAATTACCAATAATTACCAATATTTTCCAATAATTACCAATATTTACCAATAATTACCAATATTTACCAATAATTAGGAATAACTACCAAAAATTAGGAATAACTACCAATAATTTGGAATAATTACCAATAATTTGGAATAATTACCAATAATTTTGAATAATTACCAATAATTTGGAATAATTACCAATAATTTGAAATAATTACCAATAATTAGGAATAATTACCTTATTACATTATTTGTATATTTTATTATTAATATTAAAATAATATAATTTTCTATATTATATACAATTCTTTTTTCTTCTGTGTTTTTTCTATCTCCACATGTAATATTGGCATTCTTTTTCAAAATTATCAACCTACTCGCCAATGGAGAGGTGAAAGTGAATGCCAATATTACATGTGGAGACAGAATGTGAAACACACAGATGAAAGGAGAATTGTATATAATATAGAAAATTATATTATTTTAATATTAATAATAAAATATACTAATAATGTAATGATGTTATTATTATATAATTAATATTTATGAAAAAAATTATATTAGTATTATTAAAAAAAATAAAAAATCAATATAATATTAAAATTATCAATATTTGTAACAGGTTTTGCTTTATTCTCAATATATTCAATCCTTGCTTGTGTTTTTTCTAACAAATTATTCAAAACTAGTAATGCTTTTATATTTTATAGAAAAATATGGAACAACGAGGTCGTCAACAGTCATTATTAGATGACCGCATATGGATAAATCAACGTAGAAATCCAAATGGTTCTGGTTTAAATCCAGTATATATAGAGGGTGTGGAGATTTTTTTTATCATTTGCGGCATCAAATCCAGAATTTGTTTCAGAAGGAAAGATAAAATGCCCTTGTAGAAAATGTGCATTGAGAACGTTTGACACGTTTGACAAAGTGGGGGAACATCTCTTGCGTTTTGGTTTTCAAGCAGATTATGTTTTTTGGTATCAACACGGTGAACGCAGTTCCAGAGCAGGTGATACCAACTTGATTCCGGATCCATCCCAGTTTCAATATTTAGTACATGATGTTGCAGGTTCATCTGTTCAACATACAGAAACTCCGGCTGATATAGCTTCAAATCCTGAGTTGGGACCGTCTGAATTTTATGAGTTGTTGAAGTCTGCTGAGGATGAATTATATCCTGGCTGCAAGATGAGAAAATTAGAAGCAGTTGCAAAATTTATGGCTCTCAAATCAGATAACAGAATGTCAAACACCTGTTTTGATCAGATATTTTCTTTGCTGAAAACACTGTTACCCGAAGGAAATGTTTTACCTGCAAATTACTATGAAAGTAAGAGGTTGGTTCGAAATTTGGGACTTACTTGTCAGAAGATTCATGCATGTTCAAATGACTGCATTTTATATTCTGGGGAAAATGAGTCGTTGGATAGTTGTCCCACATGTGGGCAACTGAGATATAAAGAAGGACAACACGGGAAGTCTGGTTTGATTCCTGTAAAACAGTTGATATATTTTCCGCTTACATCCAGACTTCAGCGTTTATTCATGTCTAAGAATACAGCGACAATGATGTCATGGCATAAAGAGAATATTTCAACCGATAAAAGCTTGAATCATCCAGCCGATGGTGATTCAGGGAAACATTTTGATAGAGTGCATCCATCCTTTGCTTTAGAAGCTAGAAATGTTCGACTGGGCCTTTCCACTGATGGTTTCTGTCTGTTTGGATCTTATGGTAGTCAATATTCATGTTGGCCTATTTTTTTAACTCCGTACAATTTACCTCCATAGATGTTGATGAAGGAGCCATATATCTTTTTGACTTTACTAATTCCAGGACATCCGAAGAAAAATATTGATGTTTATTTGAAGCCATTGATTGATGAATTAAATTTATTGTGGAGTACTGGTGTCAGTACATATGATGTTGCAACGAAATAGAATTTCATACTGAGAGCAGCATTAATGTGGACAATAAGTGACTTCCCGGCTTATGGGATGTTATCTGGCTGGAGTACACATGGTCAGAAATCATGTCCTTACTGTATGGGAGTGAACAAAGCATTTATTCTCATTCATGGAAATAAACCTTGTTATTTTGACTGTCATCGCAGATTTCTTCCAGCTGATCATCCTTTTCACAGAAACAGATCTCATTTCAGAAAAGGAACAACTGAAAGGGATGGACCTCCAAAAATGCTATCAGGTTCGGAGTTAAAATCGGTTGTATTTTCATTACCTCCCATCACTTTTGGTCCCACAATAAACCAACAGAAAATTTCTGGTTTTGGGAAAGAACACAATTGGATTAAACGTAACATATTTTGGGATTTGCCATATTGGTCTGATTTGTTGGTCCGACACATGTTAGACGTCATTCATATTGAGAAGAACTGTTTTGATAATTTTTTTCATACAGTTTTGGATACGCCAGGAAAGAGCAAAGAAAATGTAAATGCACGTTTAGATCTTGCCCAAATTTGCAGGCGTCCAGAATTGGAACTATTTGAGAATGTCAGAACAGAAAGGTTACTGAAACCAAAAGTATCTTATACACTGTCTAAAGAAAACCGTTTATTATTTTGTCAGTGGATTGCAGATTTGAGACTTCCAGATGGCTGTGCTTCCAATTTGGGTAGATGTGTAAAGAATGGTCATATTACTGGATTAAAAAGTCATGATTGTCATGTTATAATGGAGAGACTTCTACCCATTGGATTAAGAGGTCTGTTGAATTCTGTGATTTGGGATTCCATAACAGACATGTCTCATTTTTTTCGGGAAATTTGTGCGGCTACGGCAGATTATGATGCTCTAGGCAAACTTGAAAAAGATTTTGTTGTAATTATATGTAAACTGGAAAAAATATTTCCACCGTCTTTCTTCGACTCAATGGAACATTTGATGTTACATTTGCCATATGAAGCCAAATGTGGAGGTCCGGTACAGTTTCGATGGATGTACCCATTTGAAAGATGCATGCAAAAATTGAAAAGAAAAGTACGCAACAAAGAATCTGTTGAAGGATCTATTGCAGAAGCTTATTTGCAAGAGGAAATATCTTTTTTCTGCTCCTATTATTTTGAATCTGAGTATCCTTCAAAACACAACCGAATGGGACGGAATGAGAGGAATATTGATGAAATCGACAATCAATTATCTGTTTTCAACCAGTCAGAGCTTGGTTTTGGTGGAGTTTCTGAACGCTGGCTTTCAGATGATGAACATCATAGAGCTCATACGTATGTTCTGCTCAACTGTGAAGAGATGACATCAGTTGTACTGTAAGTGTTTATATCACTTATTCTATCATTTATGTTACAGTAAATAACTTTGGTTTTTATAGGTTGTATGATAATCATATCAAGAAACAAATTCCACAAATTACAGCAGCTGCTCTCGAAGAACGTCGACTGAAAAATTTCTCTCAGTGGTTTCAAAAACTGGTAACATAAATTCTTTATCTTTTAGCAACTCATTCAATGTATATTTTACTATATTGATAATTATTTCACAAATTTTCAGGTGTCTCGACATGCTGATAAAATTGACAAACGGCTGTGTGTATTGAGTAACCCACCTTTCAAACTTGTTAAAACTTATAATGCATATGTGGTGAATGGATTTCGATTCCACACACATGCATATGGGGAATCGAAAAAAACAATGAACAGTGGAGTTAGCTTGAGAGGATCTCATCATCGAGAAAATGAAGTTGACTTTTATGGCATACTTGATGAAATCATTGAACTCTGTTATCTTGGACAACATTACATAACCATGTTCAAATGTCGGTGGTTGGATACAGAGAGAGGCGTGCGTGTTCATCCGACTCATGGAATCATCGATATTAAATGTAAAAGTGTTCTCGCAGTAAATGAACCATTCTTATTGGCTCAACAGGCATATCAAGTTTATTATGCAAAGTACTGTGCAACATCAAGAGACTTGACTGATTGGTGGAGTGTAATAAAAATCAAAATTCGAGACAATCAGTTTAGTCAAAGTGAATGTGCTTTCACTGATGTGCAAAGAATTGAAGTTTTTCAAGAGAGTACTCAAAATCAATCTTTTTTACAAAGAGACATGAGTATCGATGACGACACCCCACATTTAAGAGTCGGTGATGACGATGATGTTAATGATGTCACATATGAATTTGAAACGGTAAGAGATGAAGCAACTGTAACTCGAATGGATATCGATGATGTTGAGAAGGAATATGAAGATGACATTGACATATATGAAGATGATGATGAAGATGAACACTGATAGCATTCCATGGTATTTATATACAATCATAATATGTATATATGTATATATAATAGTAATTATCAATTATTTTCTAACATTAACATTTTCTGTTTCAGATGGACGACGCCACATTTCGTGAGTTGGCGGATGCTGACCTGCCTTTCGATGCGGATGAGTTGCTGGCAGATGACCCTCAGCCTGCAGGCTCTCCAGGGAGTACGCGGAGGGGGTGCGGTCTTGCACGATTGATGATTCCTGACCCCGTCCTCGAGCGACGTCCACGTCTTGGGTTTGATCCACGCACACGGAGGTTTGATAACCTGTGTGATAACCTGTGAATTTGACTAAGATTTCATTAATCTATTCACATAATAAATGTTTATTATTTTTTCAGTTTTCCGCATATAGCAGTCGGACAGGGAAGCGCTATTTTGCGCAACTATTTCTCTCAGCCGTGGACCACATGGGAGCAGATTCCCATTGATGTGCAGCAGGCCATGTTCGGCCATTGGTTGGTACGTACGTAAATAAATAATTTTTATTTTGAAAATTATTTCATTTCTAACTTGATATTTTGATTTATTTGTAGGGTTTATGGTATCCGATCGAGGATACCATGCGTGACGCCATCCACGAGGCATGGGAGGTGGCCATGCGTGATCGCCTTCGTCAGTTTTTGCACAATTTAAGAAAAGCTGCGATGAAGAAAGCATGAGTGTCAGATTTTGAGGAGTCATGTAGAGCACACCGACCAGAGTATATTTCATCCCATGTATGGGATGGATTATGTGCGCACTGGTTGAGTGGTGCCTTTCAGAGGAGATCATCGGTGGGGAGGCAGAATCGGGGGAGACAGGAGGTGACTCATCGAGCTGGGAGTCGTTCTTTCAGTACTCATAGATAGCATCTGGTACGTACATTATTTATAAATATTTTATATAACTATAAATATTAACAGTTTATTTTTTATTCTTATAGGCTATCGAACACCCCGATATTACAGAGTACGACGTATATCGGAGGATGTATAGTGATCCTGCTACTGGGGAGCTCAGAGGTGATCGTCAGCATCACATCGTGGTCAGTATTATTTGTTTTCAAGTTTAAAAATTAACTGCATACAATATATTCACAATTTTAATTTTAAATTGCAACTATAGGAGTCATATGAGGCCGCAGCGGCACAGGCCCGGCCTGAGAGTCAGGCCGAGTCATCAGATCATACCACTGCCCGTCAGTTTGATGAGGCGGCATGGATGCAGGCCACCCAGTATGCCTTCGAGAAGGGCCTGGTAGTTGGTATCGGCTCTCGACTGACTCCCGGAGATTATTATGGCAGTGCTGCGATGTCGGCGTCCAGCTCGAGAGGAGCTCGTGCATCTTCTTCTACACAGTATGAGGATCAGTTGCGATCTCAGACTGTACAGATAGAGAGTCTCCGACAGGAGCAGGAGCAGATGCGTCAGCAGCATGAGGAGGAGCGTCGACGCCAGCAGCAGCTGTACGAGGAGCAGGCGAGTCGGTGGCAGCAGCAGCATCAGGAGCAGATGGAGTACATGCGCTGACTCACTCATGCTTTAGGGATGGAGTTTCCTCCACCACCATCTGCAGATCCCCCACCTCCCCCCCTCCTTCAGATTAGAGTTTGTATTTCTGTTATAAAATTTGTGAAATCAAAATATTTTTTTTCTATTCGTAGTTTCTGTCTCATTATAAAATATTAATAATATTATATTTTTAAAAAACAATATTAATATGAATAATAATATTATTTATATTTTATAATATTAAATTATATATATATATTAAAATTATATATATATATTAAAATTTTATAATATTATAATTTAATTATATTTTTTGTAATACTTGAATTATTTTAATATTTGAATGTAAAATAATTCTATTATTTTTATATTAATTAAAATAACTTATTAATATTTTTTTTATTTATGAATATAATTGTAATATTATTATATTAATTAAATCATTTATTAATATTCTATTATTTTTTATTTTTGAATTATAATTCTACTATTATTATAGTAATTAAAATAATTTATTATTTTCATTTGTAAATTATAATTCTATTATTATATTAATTAAAATAATTTATTTATAATTTATTTTTTTTATTTTTTTATAGTATTTGCGGCGGGATACTATACCCGTCGCAAATACTAGTATTATTAATAGTTTTTTATTTTATTTTTTTAAAAAGTATTTGCGACGGGTCCCGTCGCAAATACTATCAATAGTATTTGCGACGGGATACGATGCCCGTCGCAAATACTAGTATTATTAATAGTTTTTTATTTTTTTTAAAAATCGTTTTTGCAACGGTACCGTCGCAAAAGGTATTTGCGACGGGACCCGTCGCAAACGGTATTTGCGACGGGACCCGTCGCAAAAACTATTTTAAAAGTTTTTTACAAAAATACGGAATACTATTTGCGACAGGGAGAATGACCGTCGCAAAAAAAGGCTTTAGCGACGGGCCCGTCGCAAATAAGTGTAGTTGCGACGGGATCCCGTCGCAAATAGCCCGTCGCAAATACCTGTTTTTCTAGTAGTGTACCATGTATATGTCTTATTATGACATGTTTTGTATATGATGTGAATTATAGTTTATGGTGTCTGATTAGTCTTTCTTTCACACTGTAGATGTTCCATTTTATCACATTGACTCTGATTATATTGGTGTGGTCATCCCATTTCATGGATGGGTTATGCCAATTTTTTATGGAAAAACTTTTCCTAAGAGATATGGTGCTTGTCGTTAGTAAGTGGCGATCAGAAATGTGCTTCGGGCCATGTGGTGGGCCAGCTTAGGTGACACATTAGGTTTAACCTGATCGGTTCATTAAAAAATGGTATCAGAGCCATGTTTTTATTTGGGAGTTAGTGGAAGACTAGAGCTAGATTAATTGGGGCTCGAGAGGTAGGAATGAGGGAGTTCCTGGCCAACCCTTCTTCATGTCAAACCTCAAGTTTCCATGGGTGGTTTAGGACTGTGGTTATGTTTTGAGTCTAGTTATAGGCTGTTTTAATTATATTTTGAAGTATTTCATGGTCATTGATGAGTCTCAAGGTGATTCTAATGGTCTTTTTGAGTTTTTTGGTGAAATGGGGAGGTCTAGAGGAGGCACGTGGTTAATGTTCATGGTTAGTATTAACCTTGCATAGCCCGTTCAACTTTACCGTACAACTCCAGTGACACCTGCATGGTTGGATCATGGTTTTCCAAACTATGTGGGAAAATAATGCATAGTGGTAAATGTTTGATATTTTTGATGTTTTTGATCCTTTTTCATTTGGAGTTTCTTATGATGCAAATGTTGTTTGTGGATACCCATTATGGGGTTTTTATGGGTTCTTTTGATGAGGTTTGTGGTTGAATTGGGATTTATGAAGCTTGTGATTTTGTATCTTATAGACGATGACTCCTAGAAGAACCTCATCCAGGTATAGAGAGAGTGATACAAAGAATAACCCATAGGTGAACCTTCCTATTGATTTGGATTTGGTGGAATCAGTGATTTGTATGATCGAGTCCTTGAGTCAAGTGGGTGGTTGAGATCATCCCCAGGCTATCAACCATGCTCAAGAGTTTACAAGAAAAAACCCATCAGTGTTCCATGGAAATAAGGGAGCCAATGATACCAAGGTGTGGTTGGATCATATTGAGGGTATCTTTGAGTTCTTAAATACCCCTAAGTCCTTTATAGTGGGATTTACCATGTACATTTTGGAAGTTCTGGGTAAAAAGTTGTGGGAGTCGATGGTTCTCTTGGGGAGGCATGGGGATCTCACATGGACCAATTTTAAGGCATTGTTCAATTGATAGTTATACTCGAAGACCTTGAGGTAAAAAAGGCCTGTGAGTTCTTGAATTTTGGGTAAGGGGATCATTTAGTGATTGAGTATGCCCCCTTCTTTAATGAATTTTTTCATGTATCTCTGAATTTCTTCATCAATGATTACCTCAAGGCTCAACACTTTGATATGGGTTTGAGGCCATAGAACAGGTCTATAATTATTATTCTCTATTTAGTGACCTATTTAGAGGTTACTGATAAGGAGACTATAGAAGAGAATGATCTAACTAGTAATATAGGTATCCGTGGTGCTCCTCTAGTGGGTGGAAGCCAGAGTTCTTCATCTGGGTATAAGAGGAAGAAGGATGAGTCTCAATGGGGTAGTGGAATGTGTGTCTAATAGTCACCAGGTTCAAATCTTGTGGATTTATTGAGGCATAACCCCATTATTTGTTATCCATGTTGGATGGATAGAAATACTAGTCTTAGTTTCTTAGAGACTTCGAGGGTGTGACACCAGTGTGGACGTCTGGGTCATGTCCAGCGCTTCTTCCAGTTGGATTCATAGGGAAGTAGTGTGGGATCTACATTTTTAAAAGGATATCAGGTGAAGTCAGAGTCTTTATAGGGTAGTGGATATCACGATCATGGTAGGGGAGATTCTCACTAGCGGAATAAGATATAAGTAGGGTCTGAGTTGGGGTGTCTCTATGCCGTAGAGGTTGTGCTAGAGGACTCATATTCTGGGCCAACCATCATGAGATGTACAATGTTTATTGCATCATCAATGACATCAATTTTATTTGAAACTAATTCATGCCATTACTTTATTTCACTTAAGATAATTGAGTCTTTGGGTATGTGGTCTAAGTTTATGTCATATGTTATGGATTTACTAACCCCATTGAGTATAAAAAAGGAAAAATGTATTGAGTATCTAGAGTGTCATGTTTTGGTAGAAGGCATTTTGTAAATTTGGGAATTCCTTATTATGGGTTTAGATGTTTTCAAACTTATCATCAACATGGATTTTTTATTAGATTCAAGGCGCTAGTTGAATGTTATCGTTGTATAGTCCAATTACTTACTCTTGACAGGATCACTCACAAATTATAGGGTGATTGGGATCTATGATTAGGGAGGGTGGGACTAGTTTCTTCAGAGTTAAAGTTGATATCGTATTAGTTTTCTAGATTTTTTCTCAATGCTGTTGTGAAGAGTTCTGAGGGTGAGCTTCTAATAGTCATGGATAAGTACCTAGATGTGTTTACAAAGGATTTTTCAAGTTTTTATCCCTAATAATAGGTCAAGTTTACTATGGATCTTCTCCCGAATATGATCCTAATCTCCTTTCCATCTATATTCTAGGTTTTCTAAGTGCAAATTTTGGAGGGCCATGTGATTTTTGAAGTTGGAGTTTCAATGGATCCATAGAAATTTTGAGCAGTCATGTTTTGGGAGCAACCCAAGAATGTATTATATATCCATATATTTTTGGGATTAGATGGGTATTATATAAATTTCATTCAGGACTTCCCTAGGATAACTTATCCTTTAACATATTTAACTAGAAAAGGGGTGAAGTTTGAGTGGGATGAAAAGTGATAGAGTGATTTTGATCAGCTGAAAATCCATTTGACATCCATGCTAGTTTTGATTCTTCACAACTCTAGCAATGCTAATGTTGTGTATTGTGAATATTTTGATGTGGGGTTGGGATGTGTGATGATGTAGGATAACCATGTGGCAACATATGGATCATGATAGCTATGGCCATATGAGTAGAATTATCCCACCAATGACCTAAAATTGGGTGCCTTAATTCATATGTTGAAGACACGATGACATTACCTCTTTAGGGATCATTTCATAGTGTATTTAGATCATAAAAGAATGAAGTATATTTTCTCCTAGAGGGACCGAACCTCAGATTTAGACATTGGGTGGAGTATCTCCAGAATTTTGATTTTGAGATTTCTTATATGCCCTGGAAGGGGAATGTGGCAACCAATGCTTTAAGCAGGAAGCTTCCAATAAAGACTATTTGGGAGTTAGCGGATGAGTGGGGTCATATGATTTTATTTGATGATATTATTATGTAAGTGTAGTAGGATGGAGAGATGGTATTCTTGTCTAGTGTGTAGGTTACACCCTCTCTTATCAATTGGGTTAGGAGTGAGAAAGTATCTGAACCTTAATTCTAGTAGATTTGTAGTGCCTTAAATAGTGGGGAGACCTCAGAATATTGGTCTCGGTCTCCTGATTGTTCTCTTATTTATCAAATACGGATGGTGGTTTCTTCAATCCCGCTTCAAGAGGTTATGTATACGGTGAATCATTCTACTTGTGTCGTTGACCCGTGGGACACCAAGTTGTTTTATACCTTGAGAGGTTGGTATTAGTGGCCTAGGATGAGATGTGCAGTGGTGGGATTTGTTTCCATATTCTTGACCTACCAGTGGATCAAAAATGAGCATCAGAGACTATTTGGGATGTTGTAACCACTTCTTATTATAGTGTGGAAGTGGGATAAGATCTCTATATATTTCATGATTGGTCTACCTCGTACCCCAAGTGAGAAATATACCATATGGGTGATTGTTGATCGTCTGAAAAAATCAGCCAATTTTCTTCCCATCTTAGAGTCAATAAAGGTAGAGAACCTCAAACACTTATACGTTTGAGAGGTTTTTAGGATTCATGAAGTTCCCCCAATGATAGTATCCAATTGGGATGCTTATTTTTCTTCTCGATTCTGGAAGGGACTCCAATAAGATTTGGGAACCAAGCTAAAGTTAAGCACCACGTATCACCCATATACAATTGGTCAGTCTGAGCAGACCATCAAGACCCTCAAGGATATATTGTGAGTGTGTGTGCTTGATTTTTGGGGTTCATGGGAAAGTCACATGCCATTGTATGAGTTTTCTTATAACAATAGTTATCCACCCTTGATCAGGATGGCCCCATTTGAGGCATTGTATGGATGTCCGTACCAATCACCATTGTATTGTGTTGAGGTGGGAATATGTTTCTTGGTGGGATCAAGTTTCATCTAGGAGATGACTAAGGCAATTTGGATGATTCATAAATGTATATAAATATCTTAGAGTTTCCAATCCAACCATCGTTATCACTCGTTGGTGTTTCAAGTTGGTGATTAGGTGTTTCTCTGGGTATCAGTTCAACTAGGTCACCAATGTTTGGGAAATCAAGGAAAGATGATGCCATGTTATGTTAGGCCATTTCATGTTGTATAACATATTAGAAAGGTTTCCTATCATCTAGGGTTTCCACCACAACTAACCATGATCCATGAATTATATCATGTCTCCCAATTAAAAAGATACCATCCAGACCCATCTTATATTATAGAGTGGGAAGATTTGGAGCTTGATCCCAATTCCACTTTTATAGAGCATCCTATTCATATCCTAGATTATTAGAACAAGGTGCTTCATGGTAAGTCAATCCCATTAGTCTATATGCTCTGGAAGTGTGGTGGAGATAGCCATGAGACATGGGAATTCAAAGCTTTGGTGAGGGAGCGATGGCATCACATATTTTATTCCAAGGATTCATGAGGAATTTTTGTGGGAATAAATTAAAATGGTGGAAAATTTGTGACACCCATAGGGTCATTAGTACATTGAATTTTGAGTTTTATTTACCTTTTGGTTATTTTTTGGAGTTCTTGGTTGCCGGGGGATAGAAATGGGAATTTTTGGGAAGACAGATTGTATCATATTTGTAACACCCCGAGATTTTATGTGAATTATTCATTTTAATTTCTTTGATGTATTTTGTTGTACGCTTCACCAAGATTAGATTGTACTATACGTGATACCATATTAGCTTGCAGTATACATAACACTATTCTTGTCTCATGTTACACACAATTTCAAGTTTGTTTTGTGGAAATTATTCTACGCAACATTAAGTATAGAATTTGTTTAACGTATAAATGAAATAAGTTTTGATTATGTTATACACAAAACCAAACAGAGCTTTCACTACACGCAGCCCTGACTTGGATTTCATTACACGCAATCAAGACCTTCTTCGATAGCGTGTGTAGTACGCAATACCGAGTTTCACTAAATGAGATATTATTATAATATTATTATGAACTAGCCGTTATGAATAGTAATACCCACTTTTTGAAATTTCATAAATTTTATCTTTGAAAATGGACTTCATTTTTGGAATTGGAATATCAAAATTATCCTAGGGTGAATTTTTGGTATTTTTCTGAAAACTTTCAATTTTTGATGAATTGTGAAAACACTGGGTTACTATTGAAAAACTGACTTTTTATTTAAATAATTATTTATTTTATTTAAATTTATTTTAGGTAAAAATTTATACATAATACTTATATAAGTTCAATGTAATTCATTGGATTCATTTTATAATAATTTTAGATATATAAAAAATTTATTGAACTTTTCACCGTCTTTTACCCACCTCCTAGGAGAATTTGAAAATTTACATAAAACTTAATTTTACTACTTCTGTGAGTGGAATTTAGAAAATCAGAGAGACATGGTTAATATCAAGTAATAAAATGTGGTTCAATAAGATAAAAATAATTTTTGGCGAATAGTAACTTTTTACTTTTATTTACCACGGTTAAAAGTAAATAGGGTAATTAAGGGTAAAAATGATATTATTATTACCCTAACACATGTCCTAATTCTATTGGATAAGTTTAATTCCACCAAAAACAACCTTAGGATTAAAATATGACCATTTAGGTCCACTTGGATTAGATTAGGACATTTATTATTATTTTATTTAAAGAAGAGTTAAAAGAGTTAAAATCAAAGTTTAGTAACTAAAACATTTTTAATATAGGGTCATACATAAGATAAATTAGAGTATAAATATTAATTAGAAAGATAAAAATATTTTATACATAATGTTATTTTATTTAAAAAATTTAGACATTAAATAATTTAATTTATTTATGACACAATGATGATGCAGTAATTACCTTATTAATGAAATATTAACATAATTGATATTATAAATACCCAAATAAATGTAATTTGAGACTTTTTATGAATTAAACTAATTTTATAGGTTAATATTACATGTTAGTATTGATTTAATTAATGTTTTTCGAACTAATCATTCTGTTATGATTTTCACAAAAATCAATTACCAAATAGTGTCAAAATTGACATAAAATAGTTTTTAAAACAAATATTATATTATTAATTGTTATTCTATTCCTAAAAATATAAGGTTTGGAAAAATGACTTATATAAGGTTATATATATTAATAATGAACCACCTGGGGTTCTTTTGGCTTGTTATAGTAAGTTTATTAACCATATAGTGTAATAAAACAAGAAGACACGGTAAAAGTTAAATTATTTAACTTAGAGTTAAATCTAAATTATAAGGTTAAAATAGTAACCTAAACTTGTCTAAAACACATTGGTTGAGAGTATTTCTAAAAATTTCCACTTTTTATTCTAAATAAATAAATTTTGAGCTATTATAAACCGAATATGACTTTTTTATAAAATAATATTTTAAGTTTTTCCTAAGGTGCCCCTCTCCTCCCTTATAAAAGGGCACCTCCTCCCTCTTCTCTTTACACAATTTTGAGCTTTCAAGCTCGGCCAAACCCTGCCCATTTCCCTTATCAACTTCCCTAGAAACATTATATAGGTTCTGGTCTCCTCAAAAGACCAACTCTAGTGCCTTAAGAGGAAGCTTAAAAGCGGTGCGTCGAAGAAGAGGTAATCTCTTCTACTGATTCTTTCAAGTTTCTTTCTTCTTCAACTTATTCTTATTTATTTGTTTCATTATAAAGTAATAAAATCAGTATCAATAATATACTTATATGTTATTATAAATATTAAACAACCCCATTTCACCTTCTATCCATCCTATGGAAAACGAAATCACCGCACGTGCGTACGTACGGAATACCGTCTCCACGCCATGGTGTAATCTGTTTTTCCACCACCACCTTACTTGGATGGGTATAATGGTGTAAAGAATAAATATATATAGTTATTATAATATCATACTGATTCTGAGATATTATATCATCCACTCCAATTCAATTCAATAATTATGGGAACGATATCATCGCTCGTGCGTACGTACGGATTACCGTCTCCACGACGCGATGAGATTCATTCTCCATGTTAACCACTAAAGAATGATTATAAAGTATATATAATGAATAATAATGAAATATATTACATGATAAAGATACTAGATTTATGTATATATATATACATGTGACATCTACTTACTTTCATTCAATTCAATAAGGAAAGGAAAACAACGTTCATGCGTATGTACGGCCTACCGCCTCCATGAACGGTGTATTTCATTTCATTTATCTATCTATTATATATATATATATAATAAATATATATGATATATAAAGCATTATTTACATTATTTAAGTAAGTAAATCATTATATAAGTAATAATAATATCAAGAACAACAAGTCCAAACACGTACGATAAATAAAATGATTTTACCCAAAACGCTGCTTTAACATGGAATTTACAAAAGAACGGGTAATATAAAGTCATAAGTGAACCATATATGATATCATAACAATGAATATGATTCTGTAATAAGTAAATGACATTATTTAAATCATTATATAGGAGGTTCAGATACGTACGAAGTATATCGGACCTAAGGCAAGGGATAATTATTCCAATCTCATTCTTATCCGAGATTGTTCATTCCTAAGTATTTACTGGGGTTATGTTTATCATCCATGTCCATATGTTCTCAAAATATTTTCATAAAATGTTTAATTTTATTCCATGTATGTTTAAAGTCATTTTTACCCTTTTTTTACTTTTACCACGTCGTATGGAAGGAATCTTTCTTTTGTTTACCATACGAGGAACTTTTTGACTTTTCCGGCAAAAGAACGAGGAGATTGTTTTTTTAACTTATACGGCATGAACAGATTTTTACGGTTTCATAATGCCTTATTTTCATGAAGCTTACTCTACAAGATTTCATGGTTATTTTCAATAAAATCCCTTTCTTTTAAAATTGTATGGCATTTTGTGAAAAGAAAATGATTTTGAAGAAGAAAGGATATTTTCCTCAAGAATTCATTTCAAGTGTTTTATCAAAAACATTTTCTATCTAAGATGACATTTTTTAATATGTTTATATTTCAAGTATAATGTCTCTATAATTTACATGGTTTCACTTTTCTTATGATGAAATGATATCCATTTGTTTTATACAGATTATGTTATGATGGGATGATGTTTATGAAACCCATTTTTATTCTTTGGGTTATGATGAATGATTTATGTTTATGTTGTGGCACAAGTAAGAATGATTTCATTATGAGATGGGTGGGACCTATATCTACCTCCAATTCATTGGGTAAATATTTATATCTCATGAGATAAACATGGCTGGAACGACAAGTAAATCCGGTTCAGTAATACAGGGCTGGAACGACAAGTAAACCCGATTCAGTAAGGGACTTTGTCCACTAAGATGGTCTTGGAAGCAATGCCTTGGCTACTATGGAAATCATATCATGTGATTAATGTTTTTCCACAATTACAAGTTTTATTCCCATGCTATTCTATCATTATTAATGTTATTTTATGATCTATTCCCTATGTACTGCAATATTTTATGTCATTGCTCAAAATTTTGATGTTTAGATTTTATGCTCATGTTTTTACATTAAAATGACTATGGATTGTTTTATGTTCTCTATGTTTACCCTTACTGAGAATTTGAGCTCACCCTTTATATGTTTTATTTTCCCCAGGATATAAAGAAAGGTTTTAGGTAAGAAAAAAAAGGGGAAGATCTTTATGGGAGATGTTGAAGATATTTCACCATGATTAGAAGATTATGTTCCAAGTTTCCAAAGACACTAAACTATTACGGTCCTTGTGTGTTGGTTTTTGTTATGTATTAAGTATTCCGAAAAAGTAATGTAATGTCCATGTATGTCAAGCTTTGGGTCTCTATAGTATTGGATTTTAAAGCTACACTCCTTTTCTTGTTTATGAGTGTGTTTTCATGTTCAGAGGCCATGAGGGTTATTTTTGTGGATTTTCTGTAGAACTCGGGGTAAAAACTGCTTGATGTACACTTTTACATCATATGTTCTAGCTTAAAACACAAGTCCTTCATTGTTAAATTAGTTGTAAGATGGTTTATGACACAAGAATCCTTCAAGTCATAAAATCCTTTTTAGACCATAAATTCCTTTTATGCCATAAGACCCGCTTTTACACCATAAAATCATCGACTAGGGTAAATTTATATCAAGGAAATATGTTTTTCGATGTATATGAGTTATTGGATATTTACACCATAAACCAGGTGTTTACACTATAAAACCATTGCACTAGTAGGTTTTACTATGATATATGCCTAACCCTTCTTTCATTTGGTTTGATTCTCCTAACCTTGAACCCTAAGTAGTTCCAGGTTCATTTTGGGTGATCTCTACTCCTTATGAGTTCCTCTATTCAAATTTTTATATTCACAGTGATTGCGTCACTTCTCCCTGGTAAGTGGCCTTTCTTATTCTTAGTTTTTATTAGTCATGACAATATAATTGCACCACATTTTGGATTCTTTGACCCTATGGTGATGTTTTGTTTGATACTTATAGATATGTTGTGTGATCTTCTTTTAGGGGTTGGGTCCTTTATTGGTTGTGGTGCGATAGGTTCCAGTTCTTTCTTATAGATCGTGATATTCCATTTCCACCATCTTTTTTATTTGTGGAATGTGATTCTAAGATGTGGGAATCAAATCTAGGGCCTCTTTTTTTGTATTTTCATTCCATCATGTGTTGGTGGATCCCATTTCAGGTGTGTGCGACCTAATTTTGAGGTAGGTGGTTTTGTCTCAAGTCTTTTTTGAATGAACCACAATTTCTATTGTTTTATAAATTTATTTATAAATAAATTTGAATGATTTTTTCGTGTACATAAATTAATTTATGATAAAATATGGGGTTTCCTTGGTTTTGGGTAAAGGAAAATTGTGTTCTAAAATAATTATGAAGTGGGTTGAGAAATGGTTTTTTAAAGTAGGTTTGATAAAAGAAAATGGGTTGTTTGAAATTGATTGTGAAAACCCCCTTTAAAATTATTTGGGAAATGCAGCACATGGTAATCCTTGGGTACTCTGGTGGAAGGTTTATATTAGGTCCATCATCCATTTTATTTTTGAAGGGTTCCGTTATGGGGTATTCCTATGATCCCTGGGCCTTTTGTTATAGGGACTTGGATTGAATTTGTTTGGGGGTTCACTCATGGGGTTTTCCTCTACTCCATAGGCCTATGATCTAAGGGATTGAGTGTCCACTAGTCATTATTTGTGGTATTAGTATCCTATGAGACTGAACTAATGTGATCCTTGACTTGTTTTACTTGTTCTTTGGATTTGAATTGTTCTAGATTTGATATAATTGTTTTAACTTTAATAAATTTTATATAAATATACTTTGCAATTTTTTTTCATGAATTGGTTTGGAACTGTGGAAAAAAGGGAAATATTTACCATGATTTTGATATAAATTTTTTTATTGTTTATCATGCCATGTTTTCTTTAAAATGGAAATGTTTGGATTTTTGGTATAGAGACTTTATATAGAACACCTAGGTGGGATCCTACCGAGCCTGTTAGCTTATACCCCGCACACCCCTTTAGTGGTGTGTAGAACTAATTATGAATTTTGATGTAGGGAAAGGAAAGGAAACAAAGTGAGGTGACATGGTTTCTGTTAGTTTGGTTTGGGTAGCTAGTGGTGAGATGGTGATATTTTTCCCATGTTACCACATGGAGTAGTTTTATTTGTTTCAGTTATCCTTTTTTGTTAGACTTTTAATTTGGGATTGTTCTGAATTCATTGAGTTGTATCAATTCTATTGTTTTCTTTTAGTTATAACATATATTTCTTCTATTTTTTCTTCCCCTATTTTTTTATGTTGTGTGTGTGTGTGTATTCCATGTCATCTTCTTCAGGTTGGGTTAAATCATTCCCTCTAGTTGTTGTTGATTCCTGAGTGCTAGTCGCCAGCCCATGTGGATTTGGAATAGCCTTCAGGTCTTATTGCATTTCAATTCAGAGCCTAGATGGATGGTTTATCTTGGATGTTATGTGAAAATTTGGTATCAAAGGTAGTTATTATCAGTGTTGGGAAGTTTTCAGAAGAGAGATAATATTGTCAAAACTTGAGAGGTAGGTTGTAGTGAGTGCCTCTATAGATATTTCCATGATGAGACTCAAATTAGCATGGTAAATTGGGATGTGTGTCTCTTGTGTTGAGTTATTGATCTTAATATTAGTTTTTTTTACTTATGATTTTTTGGTTTTAAATGATATTATTCGAGTTATCTGATCATTTCTCTATTTTTCAGTGTGTAGTGATATGCCTCCAAGATGTCTTCTATTAGTTCCATAGAAGGGTGCATCAGATGATCTTAAGGGGAATCTAACTTTGGATAAAAATTTTATAGAGGATATACTATGATAAGTTCATGCTGTAGAAGAAAATTTACTACAAGTCCATAACATATCTATTGAGGTAAAACTAGGAGTTTAAGGAGACAAGGATTAATCTTAGGAGTTCTTACATGAGAAACCACCATCCTTTAAAGGTATGAATGATCCCAAAGAATCAAATGAATGGATATAAAAAATAAATTATATCTTTTAATTCCTGAATACACTTGAGAATATTAAATTGAAACATGTAGAATTTAGGGTTGAGGGTCCCAACAAGTGATGGTGGGATTCTATAGTAAAGGCAGACTGACATGTGGTCTTGGATTTAAAAGGTTTCAAGACACTCTTCTATTAGTTGTTATATTTAGAGTCTATGATTATGTAAAAGTATTTAGAGTTCCTCTATTATAAACAATTAGAGTTATTAGTTTCAAAGTACACTAATAGGTTTGTAAAACATGTCTGTTTTGCTCTAGAAGTCATAAAGAATGACCAGTTGAAAGCTCAAAAGTACCTCTAGGGTTTGCGAATGGATATCAGATCATAATTATTTATGATTAATATTTCTATCTATGATAATATTATAGATAGGTAAATGATATAAGAGATGGATATATAATGAAAGAATCACTATTCCCCCTTCTCTTCCACCCATTGAAAACTTTAGTAGCATACATTGAAAGAAGAGGAAGTGGCATGATCATTACAATAATAGTGGTAATGGTTCCTATAAATGGACATCCTCTTCACCATTAGTTACAACCAGTAGTGTGCCTCTGATTTTCTATTAGTGTGGTAAGGTCAGGCACACTCGACGTTCCTATCTCTCCCCAGCAAAGATGTGCAATGGTTATGGCCACTATGACCATCTACAAAGATTCTATCAGGCTATTTCTATGACTCATTATGGTTATGGATTGTTAGCTCCAAGGGACACTATGGTGTAGTTAGAAGCTTCAAATTCCATATTTATCTATCCACATTCCATAGGATTGAATCACCTTCATGAAGTGGATGAGTTTCCATTAGAGGTTGATGTGGGTCCAGTGATAGTGAGAGGTACCATTTTTGTTGCATCCTCTATAGAAACTAATTTATTTTATATAGGTTCCTCCCACTCATTTATATCTGCCCATTTTTATTGATATTTTCAACATAGATCATGTAAATTTTCAAGTATTTAATGAAAAATCTTGGAAATAGGAAAGAGTATGGGTTTTGGTGTCTGTCTTGTTCCCTTTCAATAGATAACATGGATTTAGTCTAGGATTTTCTTGTTCTTAATTCAAGTCTGTTTTACATCATCATCAATATGGATTGTATTATCTCTCATCATAATGAGGTCGATTGTTATTATTTGAATGTCACATTTTTTATTGAATATGGGATATCTCATGTGTTTCAGGGAGAGTGGGATCTGAGTTCTGGTCTTGCAGGACCTTCCTGCAAATAGGCAAGGAGTTTTTTGTTTTCTATTATGATTGTTATCAACGTGGTTTCTTATCTTATTGATCTTCCTATGTTTTGTTTGGACTTTATTGGAATTTTCCTGGATGACTTCTCTAGTATTCCTCCAAAAAGGTATGTAGAGTTTTTCATGAACCAATCCGGGCCGACCGCGAATCGGTCACCTGACCTGACCCATGACAAGGCCCGAGAGGCATTCCCGATCCTATCAGGTTGGAGGTAAGTGACAAGGGAATCAAAATAGTGATGATGGAAATTATTTTTCACAATATGAATAATCAAAATCAGCAGAAAAATAAGAGCATCCCAAAATAAATAAACCCAATAGAACGACTAAGTAAGAACTAAAAAATAAAACTAATCAAACCTAAAGACCCCTAAAACTCCACATGATCCCATGTATCACTCTTTGATCCCAAGACTCAACAACGCCCACATTGATAGAGATCAATATGAAACCTACACCTAAGACTAAAAACAATAATGAAGAATTGGCATGAGTATTAAAACTCTGTAGGAATTCCCATGTAATCTATTCCCAAATGCATTTACTTTAAATAAAGAAACATTAATTTCATGTTTGAAATATAATATATTAAATAAGTTTTTCACATGTTTTATCTCTAAATCAAATCAAGATCCATTTTCATTTTTATTTTAAACTAATTTCTTTTCCAAGAATTAATCCTTAACCTTTTTAAAGAAAGAGGGATAAAGAAGTTTAAAACATTTTGAAAACCTTTTTACAAAAACTTTTGAAAATAATTTTATCCCCTTTATCAAAGAGATTCCTCTTACACAAAGGCAAAATAAATGATCACAGAAGGGAAATAGAAAATAAAAAGGAAGAGAGACAAACCAAACAATGCACCTCAATCATCTACTGTAGATAATTAAGTGCCGAAATACATGGAAAAACCTAGGAGCTTGTGAATAATCTAGAACCTACTATACATGTAACTCATCCCAAAGAAATGCATTAACTGATGAAATCAAAATTTCCAAATGCCCAATAGTCACCCTACCTAGCCTGAAAAAAGGGCCAAATCCTATAGAAATAATAATAAAATATCCTCCTTCTATGGGTCACTAGCCAATGCATAATCTAAACTAGTGCAATAATCATTCATCGAAAATTCACTCGCTATGTTAGGTTACCATGTCACGAATTAAAAATTAAGGTTATATGTCACATAAATGACTTATTTTAAAGTTAAATTCTATTTAATTTCCATTCATTCTTTGTTTTGGGGGTTTCCCAAGCTTTTATGGAGGAATGGGTGAGTTTTCATGAATAGGGCCAAACTGTGAGCCCAATTCCAGATTTAAAAATAAATTTTTATTCCTTTATAACTCCTTAATTTTTAAACATTTTTCATCAATTACAATTCCTAATTTCCATCCACTGACCTATTAAAACTACCATATTAATTTGGACCGTTTAGGAATCCATAATAATGGTGGATATTGGTTTTTATTTAAGGGATTGGGCCTGCCCGAAAGCCCATTTTCTACATTAAAAATAAATTTTAATTATTTAATAAATCCTTCAATATTTATGTTTTTTCGGTGATTCCAACTCTCACCCGAGACCAATTAACTAAGTCTTTCCCCCATTCTATCCTCCTACAATTTATATCTCAATAAAACTACGAAATTGGTCGAAATGTCTCTGGATTTCAGAAATCTCCCAGATTTGGAGAGGTAAATTGATCCTTTCATAACTCATTATATTTTTACTCTTTTCCCCCCATTATAGTTCCTACATGATATAATAATCCTTGTTAGAACCTCCCTTGAATTTTTGGATGTTTTCAAATTCAGATACCAGTGGATTTTGGGTCGTTTTATTCAAGTCTGTTTTGAGTAAGTGTTTCTCTCTTCAATTTTTTCCTTCTTCTTAGGGTTTCCTCCCTCTTTCATTATGTTATAAAATGTTCAGATGTTAGGGTTCGAAAATATGGTTTAATTTGGTGTTTTTTTGGTTAAATATTGTGGTCTAGGGCTGGATTTATCTTCATTGTGATGCGGCGGTGGTGCAGTTGATGTTTCGCACCAAGTTTTGAGGGATTTGACACTTTCGGTAGGCGGTTCCATGTGTAAAAAATTACTGATGAGTTAGCTCACTGTATTTACTCATTTTTCATATTCCCCATATGTTGGGTGTGGTGCAAAAACTATTCATGATTGATTTTGTTAAGTTTTTATTTTTATAGTTTCATTTTAACCTGAAAACTATTTTTATTTAATGTTGCATCTTTTAGAAATTGTAACTATGATTTCATGTTTTTGAAAACTTACATGCTTTTCATCTTTAAATGTTTATCACATGGAATCTATTAGTGGTGGTATCCTATTGTAATTTTTCTCACACCATACTTACACCCTTGGGTGTAATTAGACTTGGTTATTTTTGTTGTCGTAGGTTGGGTACAGTTTTTAGTTCCAGTGGTTTGGGTTTCTAGCAGGTCCTTGGTGGTGAAGTCTTGTAGAGATGGCTTGAGGGCGGTGCCCCTTTCCATGAGGGTTCTTGGGCTGTTCCATTTTGGTTTTTTACCTTTGTTATAGTCTTGTTGAGTTGTTTTAAAATATGTAATTCAGTTCTGATTTTTTGTAAAAGATTGTTTGGATTGAAAAATCCAGATTCGTTTTATTAGATTCTTTTGTTGTTTTAAGTTTATAAACTCGGGTAAATCATTCCCAATTTTCATTTTATGATACCCAGGAACTTGTGTCAGCCTGTGGGTATCAGGAATGCACTTCGGGACTTGTTACGGGCCGGGTAGAGTGCCGGTTTTGATGGCAACCAGATTCGGTTCGTGACAAAATGGTATCAAAGGAGGTTCAGGTTAACTCTTTGAGTCATGTTATTTGGGGAAGAGTCAGGATAGTCTTGATTTAGGATTATTGGGACTTGGAGTTTCAGTTATGGGTAGTGTGCCTGATCACCACACCTCATGATGGGATTCAAGTTGCCAGGAGAAGTTGAGATTTATCTAAGTCCTTTGGTTTTCTTGGTTTGATGATGATTAGGGGAAATGAAAAGAGAGTTGGGTTAATGGTCTGAGTGAGCTCGTAGGGTCTGGAAAGACATGTGGAGCCAAGGATATTCCCTAGAACACTATCTGTAATAGTGAAGTTATTGGAATATGGCCTCCAACCATATGTCCAAGTCACCCACTGAAACTAGTTTCCTCTCGCATTGTTTTGTGATTTAGTTTTGAAATCTTGGAACTTTGGTTTTAAGAAGTGTAAAGTTTTTGTGAAATGATTTTGAAATAAAGAGGGAATGGTTTTATTTATGAAATGATGGAACTAAATTTTCAGAATTATTTTGAAATGGAAAATGGTGTGCTTACACCTCTTTTGAAAGCAGGCACTATATTGAAGTTGGTTTTGAAAAGTGTTTCCAATAGAGTTTTCTAAACAATCAAAGGGTGGTTTAATGGGATGAGATGTTTTTAAATTGATGTGAATATATTTAAAGTGAGTTATTTTCTAAATGGTTGTGTATTTATGAAAAGTTTTGTAACATGTGAATTGGGATTTTGATCTTGTGGTTATCAGTTTTGAGAAAAAGGATGTGTTGGTTGACTGTTTTGGTTTTGAAAAGTGGAAATAATTTTTTGTTTTAACATTTGGTATTTCAATGAGAAACCACATGCATGGGGTTATATGGGATGATGGATGGTTGATGGTATGAATGGATGAGTGTCAGGATGGATATGAGGAGGGTGCCCGGTGTGGCACAGAAACACGCATGTGTAAGGCCCATGAGGTACCATTGGTGGATACTCTAACCACTGAACCATTTGTTTTCAAGAAATGTTTTTAAAGAAAGACATGATGTCTTGATGAATTGTTTGGGATGGATTATATTATGTGTTTTTGGAAAATGTTGATGTTTTGGAATGTTTTGAGTCCAATAACCCCTCCTGTTTGAACTTTGTTTTGGGTTTATGTTTGGTCGGTAAGCTGGGTAGAAGGACCAGTTAGTAGTCTCCTATGATATATGTTTCGGGACACCTTTATGGTGGTTCCATTCATGTGTTTGGATCTGGTTTATGGGTTTTTTTGACCAATGGACCAGCTTGGTTGGGTCCTTGGGTTCTCTCATTGGATAAGGTACGCCCCCATTAAGGGTTAATGCATAACTAAAATGCAACCCGGATTGTTTCTCCATTGGAAAATCCTCCAGTTGATCAATATAAGGAATTTTTTTATCTATTTTTGTTGATTTAGTCTACACACATTCCTTTATTTGGTTTTTAGATCTTCTTTTAGCGGGATAGTTCTCATGGAAGGTTGAAAGAGACCTTAGTTTCTTAATTTTCCTAATTCGTCAAAGCTGGAAGTGGTCTATGGTTGTTAGTGGGGATGAGTGTCTCGATGTTGTCTAAGAGGGCCTCTGGGTTCTTCACAGTTTCTTTGAGGCACGAGTTTATGTTAAACCACCAGTGTGGTAAATATGGTCACGATAGGATATTTTAGCCACTTTCTAGAATTGTGTGTTGTTTGGGGATGTTGTATAAGGTCCCTATCCATGCATTGTTTATATCAGTCACAATGGTCATGTTCAGTGATGCCTTATGATGTCATGTGCTCGATTGACCGTAAAGGTGAAAGTTGGGAAATCATATGAGAGTCTCTGTTATGTTGGGAGAATTTATCCCATGTAAAAACATAAAAATATTCCATTTTAGAGGAAGGTGAGTATAGGTGTTCTTTACTTCTATTGTTTCTCACCCGAACAAATAAGGTGTGATTTGTGTGCATCTTTTAAGCCCTTGTTTCAGTGAAATATCGGGTTAAGGTAAAGTGAGTTTGGAATGTGTTATGTCTTGGAAAACTTATTGGGGATTGCAGTGTATTTGTTGGTTGCACTGAAAGAAGAATTCTCATTCTAGGTGTTTCCAAAGCCTAACTGTGAGGGCGAAGGTGCTTTAATCATTTGAGCTCCAGCCATAGGTCTCGGAGAGAAGCTGGCTCGTAGTCAGGGGAAATCACAGGGTTGTTTAAAACCTTGTACAAAGTCCAATCCTCAGCATGAAATATTGGAAGAGTTTAAACCTATGGTTTCATCATATTTCTTCTATTGTTCCTGTTCGACGGAAATATGTGGAGGGCCTTGTACCCATGTCATTGCCCAATGTTATTCCCTCCCCCTTTGGTTTCCATTGAGTATTTGGAGAAAGGTTTGAAGTTTGGCTAGACTGGTTGAGAACACAGTTTTCTCTTGGTTAATAGTGACCATTCCCCAGAAAACCATTTAGATAGAAGGATCCCCACTATCAGTGCATTGTTTCCTAAACCCTGCAGATTAACCATGTGGTCGTCCCAACTATTTAAATTTTGGGGTCTTTCTGTACCAGCCCATGATGGTCAGTTAATATGGTTGGTTCTTATGGCGGGGAGACCCACTATGAGTCTTATATAAGTTATTTTGTAAATTTATTATGGAAGTATAACCTTTGTACCAGGGAGTCCATTCAGGCCTCCCCCTGTTAGTGTCCTGATTCTGTCTCGGAAAAAATAGGTTGTCTCTTATGGTGGGGAACCTATTTTTGTTCCCCATACCTGTAACTCAGACTTATCCATGGTCTTGGCTTGGAAGTAGGTAGTCTCGTTTGGAGATATCAAGCTACCTACATCTTCCTTGGGTAAACGTTGAGATTGGAGAGTCCCCAATGGTTTATTTATAGCAAGGTAAGTGTAGCCTTGTTCGATGTTGTTGTTCGTTTGGGTGAATTGCTTGAGTCTTGTTCGGATAGTGTTTAAGGAGTTTTATTGTGGGATAAATTATGAATGTGATTGATCATTTCAGGAAAGTGGTGTAAGTTTTTTTTGTGAGAGTAATCCTTCATTAATTGATCACTGGAGGTGTTTTGGCCTTTGGGGGTGAAACCTGGCAAGGGAGTACCTCTTGGTTTCTCTGTTGGGTTTGGTTGTTGCTTTGGCCTTGATGTGACTTTATGGGGCGGAAAGTTTTCATGGTGTGGAGAATTTTCACATACATGAATTATTTTAAAGTTAAATTCCATTTAATTTCCATTCATTCTTTGTTTTGGGGGTTTCCCAAGCTTTTATGGAGGAATGTGTGAGTTTTCATGAATTGGGCCAAACCGTGAGCCCAATTCTAGATTTAAAAATAAATTTTGATTCCTTTATAAATCCTTCATTTTTCAAAAATTTTCATCCATTATAATTCCTAATTGTCATCCCCTGATCTATTAACACCACAATATTAATTTGGACCATTTAGGAATCCATAATCATGGTGGATATGGGTTTTTATTTAAGGGATTGGGCTTGCCAGAAAACCCATTTTCTGCATTAAAAATAAATTTTAATTATTTAATATCTCCTTAAATATTTACATTTTTTCGGTGATGAAAAATCCCACCTGAGCCCACTTACCTAAGTCACGCCCCAATTCTCTCCTCCCACAATTTGGAGCTAAATAGAATCGTGAAATTGGTCGAAACTTCTCTAGATTTGAAAAATCACCCAGATTTGGAGAGGTAAATTGATCCTTTCATAACTCCTTATATTTTTACTATTTTCCCCCCATTATAGTTCCTACATGATCTAATAATCCTTGTTAGAACCTCCCTTGAATGGTTGGAAGTTTTAAAATTCAGATACCAGTGGATTTTGGGTCGTTTTATTCAAGACTGTTTTGAGTAAGTGTTTCTCTCTTCAATTTCTTCCTTCTCCTTAGGGTTTCCGCCCTCTTTCATTATGTTATAAATTTTACAGAATTTAGGGTTATAACCTATGGCTTAATTTGGTGTCTTTTTGGTCAAATATTGTGGTCTAGGTCTGAATTTATCTTCATTGTGGTGCGGCGGTGGTGCCGTTGATTTTTCGCACCAAGTTTTGAGGGATTTGACACTTTCGGTAGGTGGTTCCATGTGTAAACAATCATTGATGAGTTAGATTGATGTATTTACTCAGTTTTCATATTCCTCATATGTTGGGTGTGGTGTAAAAACTGTTTATGATTGATTTGGTTAAGTGTTTTGTTTTATAGTTGCATTTTAACCAAAAAACTTTTTTTATTTAATGTTGCATCTTTTAGAAATTGTAACTAGCATTTCATGTTTTTGAAAACTTGCATGCTTTTCATCTTTAAATGTTTATCACATGGAATCTATTAGTGGTAGTATCCTATTAGGCTTTGGATCACACCATAATTACACTCTTGGGTGTAAGTAGACTTGGTTATTTTTGTTGTCGCAGGTTGGGTACAGTTTTTAGTTCCAGTGGTTCGGGTTTCTAGCAGGTCCTTGGTGGTGAAGTCTTGTGGAGATGGCTTGAGGGCGGTTCCCCTTGGCTTGAGGGTTCTTGGGATGTTCCCTTTTGGTTTTTTACCTTTTTTATAGTCTTGTTGAGTTGTTTTAAAATATGTAATTCAGTTCTGATTTTTTGTAAAATATTGTTTGGATTGAAAAATTCAGATTTGTTTTATTGGATTCTTTTGTTGTTTTAAGTTCATAAAATCGGGTAAATCATTCCCAATTTTCATTTTATGATACCCAAGAACTTGTGCTATCCTGTGGGGATTGGGAACTCCCTTTGAGCCTTGTTTCATGCTGGGTCGAGTGCCAGTTTTTATGGCGACCAGATTCGGTTCATGACAAAATGGTATCAAAGTAGATTCAGGTTAACTCTTTGGGTCATGTTATTTGGGGAAGAGTCAGGATAGTATGAAGTTAGGATTGTTGGGACTTGGAATTCTAGTTATGGGTAGTGTGCCTAATCACCACACCTCATGATGGGATTCAAGTTTTCAGGAGAAGTCTGGATTTATCTAAATCCTTTGGTTTTCTTGGTTCGATGATGATTAGGGGAAATGAAAACAGAGTTGGGTTAATGGTCTTAGTGAGATCGCAGGGCCTGGAAATCCATGTGGAGCCAAGGATATTCCCTATAAAACTATCTATTATAGTGAAGGTATTGGAATATGGCCGCCAACCATATGTCCAAGTCACCCACTGAAACTAGTTTCCTCTCGCATTGTTTTGTGCTTTAGTTTTGAAATCTTGGCACTTTGGTTTTAAGAAGCGTAAAGTTTTTGTGAAATGATTTTAAAATAAATAGGTAATGGTTTGATTTATGAAATAGTGGAACTAAATTTTAATAATTGTTTTGAAATGGAAAATGGTGTGCTTACACCTCTTTTGAAAGCAGACACTATATTGAAGTTGGTTTTGAAAAGTGTTTCCAATAGAGTTTTCTAAAAAATCAAAGGGTGTTTTAATGGGTTGAGATGTTTTGAAATTAATGTGAATATACTGAAAGTGAGTTATTTTCTAAATTTTTGTGTATTTATGAAAAGTTTAGTAAGATTTGAATTGGGATTTTGATCTTGTGGTTAGCAGTTTTGAGAAAAAGGATGTGTTGGTTGACTGTTTTGGTTTTGAAAAGTGGAAATAATTTTTTGTTTTAACCTTTGGTATTTCTATGAGAAACCTCATGCATGGGGTTATATGGGATGATGGATGGTTGATGGAATGACTGGATGAGTTTCGGGATGGATATGAGGAGGGTGCCCAGTTTGGCACAGAAACATGCATGTGTAAGGCCTATGAGGTACCATTGGTGGATACGCTAACTACTGAACTATTTGTTTTCAAGAAATGTTTTTAAAGAAAAACATGTTGTCTTGGTGAATTGTTTGGGATGGATTATATTATGTATTTTTTGGAAAAATTTTATGTTGTGGGATGTTTTGAGTTCAAGAACCCCTCCTGTTTGAACTGTGTTTTGGGTTTATGTTTGGTCGGTAAGTTGGGTAGAAGGACCGGTTAGTAGTCTCCTCTGAGATATGTTTCGGGACACCTTTATGGTGGTTCCCTTCATGTGTTTAGATCTGGTTTATGGATTGTTTTGACCAATTAACCAGCTTGGTTTGGTCCTTGGGTTCTCTCATTAGATAAGGTACACCCCCATTAAGGGTTAATGAATAACTGAAGTGCAACTCGGATTGTTTTTCCATTGGAAAATCCTATAGTTGATCAATATAAGGAATCTTTTATCGATCTTTGTTGATTGAGTCTACACCCATTCCTTTATTTGGTTTTTAGATCCTATTTTAGCGGGAGAGTGCTCGTGGAAGGTTGAAAGAGACCTTAGTTTCTTAATTTTCCTAATTCATCGAAGCTGGAAGTGGTCTATGGTTGTTAGTGGGGATGGGTGTCTTGATGGTGTCTAAGAGGGACTCTGGGTTCTTCACAGTTTCTTTGAAGCATGAGTTCATGTTAAACCTCCAGTGTGAGAAATATGGTCACGATAGGATATTGTGGCCACTTTCTAGAATTGTGTGTTTTTTGGGGATGTTGTATAAGGTCCCTCTCCATGCATTGTTTATATCAGTCACAATGGTCATGTTCGGTGATGCCTTATAATGTCATGTGATCGATTGACCGTAAAGGTGAAAGTTGGGAAATCATTTGAGAGTCTCTGTTATGTTGGTAGAATGTCTCCCTTGGAAAAACTTAAAAATATTCCATTTTAGAGGAAGGTGAGTATAGGTGTTCTTTACTTCTATTGTTTCTCACTCGAACAAACAAGGTGTGATGTGTGTGCATCTTCTAAGCCCTTGTTTCAGTGAAATATTAGGTTAGGGTAAAGTGAGTTTGGAATGTGTTATGTCTTGGAAAACTTATCGGGGATTCCCATTTAGTTTTTGGTTTCACCAAAAGAAGAATTCTCATTCAGGGGGTTTCCAAAGCCTAACTGTGAGGTTTAAGATGCTTCAATCATTTGAGCTCCATCCATAGGTCTCAGAGAGAAGCTGACTCGTAGTTAGGGGAAATCACAGGGTCATTTAAACCCTTGTAAAAAGTCCAATCCTCAACATGAAAGATAGGAAGAGTTTAAACCTATGGTGTCATCATATTTCTTCTGTTGTTCATGTTCGATGGAAATAGGTGGAGGTCCTTGTACCCATGTCATCGCCCAATTTTATTCCCTCCCCCTTTGGTTTCCATTGAGTCTTTGGAGAAAAGTTTTAAGTTTGGATAGACAGGTTGAGAACACAGTTTTCTCTTGGTTAGTAGTGACCATGCCCTAGAAAACCATGTAGATAGAAGGATCCCCACTATTAGTGCATGTTTTCCCGAACCGTGCAGACTAACCATGTGGTCGTCCCAAATCTTTAAATTTTGGGGTCTTTCTGTACCGACCCGTGCTGGTCGGTTAACATGGTTGGTTCTTATGGTGGGGAGACCCACTATGAGTCTTATATAAGTTATTTTGTAAATTTATGATGGAATTATAACCTTTTTACCAGGGATTCCATTCAATCCTCCCTTGTTAGTGTCCTGATTCTATCTCGAAAAAAATAGGTTGTCTCTTATGGTAGGGAAACTATTTTTGTTCCCCCGTACCAGTAACTCAGACTTATCCATGGTCTTGGCTTGGCGGTAGGTAGTCTCATTCGGAGCTATCAAGCTACCTACATCTTCCTTGGGTAAATTTTGAGATTGGAGAGTGCCCAATGGTTTAGTTATAGCATGGTAAGTGTAACCTTGTTCGATGTTGTTGTTCATTTGGGTGAATTGCTTGAGTCTTGTTCGGATAGTGTTGAAGGAGTTTTATTTTGGGATAAATTATGAATGTGATTGATCATTTCAGTAAAGTGGTGTATGTTTTGGTTGTGAGATAAATTCTTCATTAATTGATCACTGGAGGTGTTTTGACCTTTGGGGGTGAAAACTGGCAAGGGAGTACCTCTTGATTTCTCAGTTGGGTTTGGTTGTTGATTTGGACTTGATGTGACTTTACGAGGCGGAAAGTTTTCATGGTGGGGATAATTATCACATACATGAATTATTTTAAATTTAAATTCAATTTAATTTCTATTTATGCTTTGTTTTGGGGGTTTCCCAAGCTTTTATGGTGGAATGGGTGAGTTTTCATGAATTGGGCCAAACCGTGAGCCCAATTCCAGATTTAAAAATAAATTTTGATTCCTTTATAACTCCTTCATTTTTAAACATTTTTCATCCATTCCAATTTCTAATTGTCATCCCATGACCTATTAACACCACCATATTAATTTGGACCATTTAGGAATCCATAATCCTGGTGGATATGGGTTTTTATTTAAGGGATTGGGCCTACCTGAAAGCCCATTTTATGCATTAAAAATAAATTTTAATTATTTAATATATCCTTAAATATTTATGGTTTTTCAGTGATTCAAACTCTCACCCGAGACCACATAACTAGGTCCTTCCCCCATTCTCTCCTCCCATAATTTGGAGCTCAATAGAATCTAGAAATTGGTAGAAACTTCTCTGGATTTGAGAAATCTCCCAGATTTGGAGAGGTAAATTGATCCTTTCATAACTCCTTATATTTTTACTCTTTTTCCCCCATTCTAGTTCATACATGATATCATAATCCTTTTTAGAACCTCCCTTTAATGGTTGGATGTTTTAAAATTCAGATACCAGTGGATTTTGGGTCGTTTTATTCAAGACTGTTTTGAGTAAGTGTTTCTCTCTTTAATTTCTTCCTTCTCCTTAGGGTTTCCTCCCTCTTTGATTATGTTCTACAATGTACAGAAGTTTGGGTTCGAACCTATGGTTTAATTTGGCGTATTTTTGGTTAAGTATTGTGTTCTAGGGATGGATTTATCTTCCTTGTGATGCGGTGATGGTGCGGTTGATGTTTCACACCAAGTTTTGAGGGATTCGACACTTTCGGTAGGTGGTTCCATGTGTAAAAAATTATTGATGAGTTGACTTGCTGTATTTACTCATTTTTCATATTACTAATATGTTGGGTGTGGTAAAAAACCATTTATGATTTATTTGGTTAAGTGTTTATTTTTATAGTTTTATTTTAAGCTGAAAACTGTTTTTATTTAATGTTGTATCCTTTAGAAATTATAACTATCATTTCATGTTTTTGAAAACTTACAATCTTTTAATCTTTAAATGTTTATCACATGGAATCTATTAGTGGTGGTATCCTATTGGGCTTTGGATCACACCCTAATTACACCCTTGGGTGTAAGTATACTTGGTTATTTTTATTGTCGCAGGTTGGGTGCAGTTTTTAGTTCCAGTGGTTCGGGTTTCTAGCAGGTCCTTGGTGGTGAAGTCTTGTGGAGATGGCTTGAGGGCGGTGCCCCTTGCCATGAGGGTTCTTGGGCTGTTCCCTTGTAGTTTTGTACCTTTTTTATAGTTTTTTTGAGTTGTTTTAAAATATGTAATTCAGTTCTGATTTTTTGTAGAAGATTGTTTGGATTGAAAAATCCAGATTCATTTTATTGGATTCGTTTGTTGTTTTAAGATTATAAACTCGGGTAAATCATTCCCAATTTTCATTTTATGATACCCATGCACTTGTTCCAGACCATGGGGATCAAGAATTCCCCTCTAGACTTGTTTCGGGCTGGGTCGAGTGCCGATTTTGATAGCGACCAGATTCAGTTCGTGACATGATCTAACTAATGTCAACCAAGCATCCAATCACCAACACACACACACATATATATATATCACACATAAGGCACTCAAAAAATGAGTCACCCCCCGAGTCACTCCAAGGAACAAGTAACTTGCCTTTTAACTATTTTATTATAAGTAATTCCTACCTTGAGGACCTACCACAACATACAACATAACCAATCAAAAAAATTGGAACATCCAAGGAGAGTTTTCCAATGAAACCATTTTTAAAGTTCCAACTAGGAATTGCATAACCATCACATGCTAAACCATTTCTTAAAGAACCACACACACACCAAATCATTTCCATGTAATCAAATGAAAAACTCTTTAAATTTCAAAACAATTTGGAACCCCATTTAAGAAATATATTTGAGAAACCCACACACATTTACAACCCATTTTAAAAAGTACAGACACACGCTACCTTCAAAAAAAAAATCCACTTAGACACTCATTTAAGAAACCCAAGTTACCATTTAAAATATAAAACAGATTTATAAAGGTCAATGGGGAATTTCTTCAAGCACTTTATGTGAAAAAAGCACAATCAAACCATTTATTTCAATACATTACAAGAAAGAAACAACTCCAATTCAAGACAAACGAGTTCACTAACAATTATATATCAATAATTAATATAAAAACTAGGTGAAAATGAAAGAAATAAATTATTCTTAAATTTAAAGGTCAATTAATAGAGATCCTACCTCAAAAAGAGAGAACCAAGCCAAAAAATTCAGCACCCAATGCCTTTGAAAAAAATCGCTCCACAATTGTATGCAAATACACTCCTATATATATAACCCTTAATCCAAGGCCCATATTCCCCATACCATGAGGTAATATGTGAAAGGAGGATATATATATATATATGTACTTATTTATATGTGTACAACCCTTCCCAGAGTCATCAAAATGCACTATAATCACAAATGTAATCTCAAAACACCGCAGTAAGGACCCACTCACTCAAAGAAAATTACCAAGAACCTATAAAATATAAAATCCATAATTTTAAAAGGAGAAACAATAATAATGGAAGAAATATCTTACCATAAAATGATTATGGAAGATCTAAACTACATCACGAGACCCAAAACACTCTAGAAAAATTATCAGCAACTTAAAACCCACAAAATCCTTAATTAAAATTAAGCCACATTGAAAAACCCGAACCACCCTTACCCGAAAACCATTACGAATCTGTTTCCCTTGACGATGGTAGCTAGAACTGGCCTCACTAGGAACCAATGAACTCTAATAATCAATATTCAACAAATAAAACTCCTAAAAATCAATTTAGGGTTTATCCAAGGTGTGCACACCACTCGGAAGAGAAGAAAACCAAAAAATCAGAAGAGAAAATGAAAGAGGAGAAGAAGAAAACCCTACCAGAAGGGATCACACAATGGATCAGCTCAAGATATAGAACCATAAGACGAGGGGAGGAGGTGGTGGTGCATCATGGTGGAGCTCCATCCGTGCACCATGTGAAGAGGGAGGCTGGAAGGGAGAGGGTGCTGGAGGGAAGGAGGCATACCGAAGGGCTTCAGCTAGGAGGGAGGTCATGAGAGAGGAAGGTGGGGGAGGGAGGGGGTTCCATCGTGCAAGAGATGAGAAGGGGGGGGGGGGGTCGGAATGTGAGGAAGGGGGGGGGGATAAATTAGGGTTTTTTTAATTTTAATTTTATTATTATTTATTTTACTTTATTTTAATTTAGCTTTAATTTAATTAATTTATTTTTTTAAAAAAAGGGACTCAAAAATAAATATAACAATGGGAAAGTTTTGGGTTGGGGTTTGAAAATTCTCCACACCATGATACTTTTTGCCTCCAGAAATCCCCAAGTGATTTAGTTGATTAGGACTAAAGCGAGGCTAGACTACAACCAATGGAAAAACCTAAAAACTCAAAAGACCAAAGAACCAACAGTCGCTTCCGTTTAGAACCCAAAACTATGAGATCCCAAAAGAAACTATGAGACCATCCTCAAAATAATCCACACATTAAAGGAAAGCATTACACAATACCAAAAGAGTTCAAACAATAATGAAGAGATTTCAAAGAAGAAACTCACTCTTTTCTAAGCAACACCCAACAAGGAACACCCCGACCCCTAACATAGAAACCAATTAAGAAACTAGTCGCGGTCTGTTTGGGATTTCCACGAGCATCCATTACACGACCCACTATCCATGTCAACCAACTATTATGACTGGGTTCGGGCGGAGCAAAAATAAGAAAGTGCTCAGTCAAGAACACCTAGAAGATGGATTCATCATGAGATCATCCCATGGGGATATCCCAACCATATTAGGATTCTAGGAAAACATTGATTTCACAAGACATAATAACTCTTAGCACCCAATGAAGGCCCGAAAAATACAAAGAAATGAAGCATGGGACAACATACACCAACATTTTGCATCAACAACAATAAAAAAATTAAAAATAAATTACTATTAAAATAAAGTTCAAAAAATACCTACAACATCATTCTCCATACCCAAAAGAATACAACCCCATATATTTAATTATTTATAACAAGAAAAATGAATTTACAACAAAATAAGCTTTTGATTGAGATTTCACCAATGGTATGTTCATCCAACTGAGATTGAAGGTTCTATAAGGGAGTGGATCTAGCTCCAAGTCACCTCCTGGCACCATCTTGGAAAAACATTTGAAAATGACATAAACAGAAAAAGGTATGATAGATCTTAGGTGCTTCGTACCACGAAAACTTCCTATGCCCCGACTTCCCACACTAAAAAAACAGCCATCACATACTCTTAGATGAATCTGGTGAGGTGGAAAACAACAACCTTTTTTTACCTATTCTCAACCAAACAGAAATAGCTAAACCAGATTCAACCTAAATAGACTTCATCACTACTTATTCATAATCACCAGGGAAAGAAGGCACTACTTGAAGGAATTCTAATTGGAGACCCCTTTCAAAGAATTGAGCTTTCAAAAATTCATCCCCAATAAGGTTTGGGAGATACGACACCAACTCAGTGAATCTCTTAGCATAATACAAAACTATTAAATCTACCTTCTTGAGACTTTACAACCTTGAACCTACTAGTATCCTCACATCATCGGGGAAGTACTGTTGGATGAATAAGTATTTAAAACATTCCCACAAGTAATTATTCTATAGTTAAGCCTAAATAATGGATCTCCACCATTCCCGACTTAGGACTTCCAATGTTGAGTAGGAAAGCTTGGGCTTGATGGGTTTCGAAGATTCAAGCTGAAAAAATATCTCCTCAATATTTCACAGCCATTCCTCAACTTTCCCTGGTTTAGACTGCCCACAAAAAAGTGGAGGGTTCAACTCTCAGGACCTCTGGACAAACTCCTAATATTGAGGATCACCAGGATCCATATTTGAAATGGATAAACCAAACATATTAAGTATGAATTGATCAATAAAAAGACACGTGATGAAAGAAACACCTATAGATTCTTTTCAAAATCCCTTAGAACTTAGTGGGGACATAATATGGAAACAAGGAGCACAAAACCAAATCAAAACACCTCAAAAATCCAAATTCAAAATATCATTTTTAAATCAACAACCTGAACTCGAAACATCATTTCAATCACACCTTAAATAAATCAAATCCAAATCCTAAAATAAAAAGAAAAAATCCAAACAAAAAAGGCAGCATCACACCCTCTCACTTTTTAAATCATTGAAATTCCCTCCCTTCTTGAAAAACATTTTCAAAAAACATAACAAACCTTACAAACCAAACACCCACAATTGGTATTCCATTTATCCTCACATATATAAATTCCCATGATAGATTAATCACCCATACATACATACCAATAATCATCCACTTACCACAAACATACATCCTTATACATATATGTGAGCACTCATAGTAATACCAAGAGACGAATAAAAGAAACATTATCACTTTCCAAACCACTTTAAAAATACCAACCCAATTTTAAAACAACATCTCATTATCAAAGAAAAACATTCACAAAATCATCATTCATTTTTACAATTCCACATATCAAAAAACATTTCAAAAACTCCCAAAATGTTTACCAAAATGAATCCCATTTTCAAAACAACCCATTTCACTTTTAAAAAGATTCAAAATTTTGGTCTTGGAAATATCATTTTTGATAAACTGGTATCTATTTTCTCAAACCAAACATCATTTGAAAATATAAATAAAAATACCCCAAAACCATCTCTGGCCAACCTTAAGTACAAATAAAGACAACCTACCACTCTACAGATCAAAATACCAAAATCTAAAAAGGACCCAAAATAACTCATCAGGGGAAACAAGTGTCGGTGGGTGACTTGTCCATATGGTTGGAAACAATATGCCAATCAAACCATCATCACAGAGAGTCTTCTAGAACCATGAATCTAGCTCCACATGGTTTTCTAGACCCTGTGAGCTCACTAAGACATCTAGACCAACCCTCGTTTCATTTTCCCAAATACCAAGAAACCCACAAAAACCAAATGAAATAAGAAAAACCCAAATCCCCATGGTAACCCAAGGTTCGGTATAGAAAGTGTTGTCCAGAAACTTCCCCCTATATACACCCCAGGATCCTATAGTCCTAATCCATATACCTTGACAAACCAAATCACAAAGGGCATTCTAAAAGATAGGTCCTCTAAAGAACCTATCCTATGATACCATTCTGTCACAAACCAAACCGGCCCATGATAAGGACCAAGAGGTGTTCTCGATCCTCCCAGATTGTCAAAAAGCTCCAAGGGCATCAACAAAGTGACGATGGTAATAATTTTTCCCAATATTATAAACAAAAGTAGAAAAATAATAAGAGCATACCAAAATAAATAAACCAAATAGAATGAATAAGCAAGAATTGGAAAATAAAACTGGCAAAACTTGAAGACCCCTACAACTCCATGTGACCCCATGGGTTACTATCCAATCCCAAGACTCAACATCACCCACAATGATCGAGATCAAGTTGAAAACTGCACCTGAGACTAAAAACAATAATGAAGTATAGGAGTGAATATTAAAACTCAATAGGTGTGCCCAAGTAATCTATTCCCAACTGAATTTACTTTAAATAAAGAAACATTAATTTTATGTTTGAAATACAATATATAAAATAAGTTTTTCACATGTTTTCCATCTAAAGAAAATCACAATTCATTACCCTTTTTATTTTAAACTAATTTCTTTTCAAATAATGAAGATTTAAAAATTTTAAAGAAAGAGGGATAGAGAAGCGTAAAATATTTTAAAAACCATTTTCCAAAAACTTTTGAAAATAATTTTATCCCCATTAGCAACGAGATGCACCATACATGAAGGAAAAAGAAATGATCACACAAGGGAAATAGAAAATAACAAGTTAGAGAGACCAACCAAACAATGCACTCAATCATCATCAATAGATAACTAAGTATTGAAATACATGGTAAAACCTAGGAGCTCATGAATAATCTAGAACATACTATACATGTGACTCATCCCGAAGGAATACCTTACCCGATGACATCATAACACCCAAACGCCTGATCATTGCCCTACCTAGCCTGACCAATGGGCCCAATCCCATAGCAATAATAACAAAATATCCCCTACTATGGGCCAGTAGCCGATTCATAATCTAAACTAGCACAACAATCATTGAACAAAAATTCTTTCGCCATGCTAGGTTCCCATGTCATGAATAAAAAATAGGGATGAGACAACCAATGTCAACCAATCATCCAATCACCATCACACACACACATACATATATATATTATTATATATATATATATATATATCACACATAAGAAACTCACACAACGACCCACCCCCAAGTCACTCCACAGAACAATTCCCATGCCTTCAAACTATTTGATCACAAGGAATTCCAACCCGATAGACCTCCCACAACACGAAACATAACCAACCAAGGAAAGTGGACCATCCCAGGAGAGTTTTCTGATGAAATTATTTTTAAAGTTCCAACCGGGACTCACATAACCATCACATGCTGAACCATTTCTTAAAGAACCACACACACACCAAATCACTTACAAGGAATCAATTAAACACCACTTCCAACTTCAAAACAAATTGGAACCTTATTTAAGAAATGTATTTGAGTAACCCACACACATTTACAACCAATTTTCAAAGGAACCAAAACATGCCACCTTCAAAACCAAAAATTCACTTAGACACTCATTTAAGAAACCCAAGTCACCATTTAAAATCTAAAACACATCTATAAAAGTCAATGGGGCATTTCATCAAGAACATGATGTGAAAAATGAAATCAAACCATTTATTGAAATACATTACAAGAAAGAAACCACTCCAATTCAAGACATACAAGTTCACTAACAATTATATATCAATAATTACTATAAAAATAGGTGATAAATGAAAGAAATAAATGATTTTTAAATTTAAAGGTCAATTCATAGAGATCCTACATCAAAAGAATATAAACAGCCCAAAAAATTCATCACCTGATGCCTTTAATGAAGATTGATCCATAATTTCATGCACATACACTCCTATATATACATACAACTTAATCCAATACACATATTCCCCATGTCATGGGGTAATATGTGCAAGTGGGATACACACACACATACATGTACCTAGGTATGTTTGTGCAACCCTTTCCGAAAGTCTTCAAATGTAGTACAAACACAACTGGAAACTCAAAACATTGTGGAAAGGACCCACATACTCAAAGAAAATTACTAGAGACCTATAAACTACAAAAACCCCAATTTTAAAAGGAGAAAAAACAAGAAAGAATGAAATATATTACCCCAAAATGAAAACAGTAGACCAAAACCCCTTCAATAGACCCAACACACTCTAGAAAAATTATCGGCAACCTAAAACCCACAAAATCCTTAATTAAAATTAAGCCACAATTAAAAACTCAAATTATGCTTTCCCAAAAACCATTGAGAATCCACTGCCCTTGATGATGGTATATAGAACCGGTCTCAACAGGAACTAATGAATCCTAGTTATCAATATTCAACAAATAAAACCCCCAAAAATCAATTTAGGGTTTAGCCAAGGTGTACGAACCACCCTAAAGAGAAGAAAACCAACAAATTAGAATTGAAAATAAAAGAGGATAAGAAGAAAACCCTACCTGAATGTATCACACAATGGATAAACTCAATATTGAACACTGGAAGATGAGGGGAGGAAGTGGTGGTGCATCACGGGGGAGCTCCGACCGTGCACTGTTCTAAGAGAGAGGCTGGAAGGGAGAGGGTGCCAGAGGGAAAGAGGCATGCTGGAGGGCTTTGGCCAGGAGGGAGGTTGTGTGGGAGGGAGGTGGGGGAGGGAGGGGGTGTTGTCGCATGAGAGAGGAGAAGGAGAGGGGGTTAGCCATTTTAATGGGGGTTCGGGGGGGGGGGGGGCAACATGTGAGGAAGGGGGAGGGGGGATATATTAGGGTTTTTTAATTTTATTTTGATTTTGATTTATTTTATTTTATTTTAATTTAAGTTTTATTTATTTAATTTAATTTTTTTTAAAAAAAGGGACTAAAAAATAAATAAAATAATTGGAAAGTATTGAGTTGGGGTGGTAAAGAGTTCCTGATTGACCTAGTGCTGGGTATGAAACCGATCTTCATACCCTAATATCTTATAGCACCGAAGGAGATGAAAGATTTTAGGATTTGGTTGAATGATCTGATAGAGAAATGTTTTGTTCACCCTAGTGTTTGTCCATGTCCATAACTAGATCTCTTTTCTAAGAAGGCTGACAATTCACTTCAATTTTACATTGACTATTTGAAGTTGAACCGAGTGATGGTTAAGAATAAATATGATTTTCACCAAGTGTATTATTTTTTACCAATTAATGGGGGAAAATTGGTTTTTGGAGATCAATCTCTGGTCAGGTTATCATCATCTCAGAGTTCGGTAGTTAGGTATATCAAAGAATACTTTTAGAAGAATGCATTTTCATTATGAATATATTGTGATGCCTTTTGGTCTAACTAAATTTCATATAGTTTTTATGGTTTTATTGAATAAATTATTCTATCAGTATATGGACACCATTGTGGTTGTGTTTGCAGATAATATGTTGGTTTATTCGAGGTTTGAGTGTGAGCATGATAACCATCCAAGTTTGGTTTTGGAAATCCTGAGAAGTTACTGTTTGTATGGAAAGATTTAAAAATGTAGTTTCTAGATCCAAGAAGTAAATTTCTTGGGGTATGCGATTTATGAACCCATCTTATCAGTCAATCTTGAGATGGTGAAGGATGTCTTGTCATGGGAGGGTCCATGGAACATATTTGATATACAAAGTTTCCCTGGTCTTTCTGAATACCATCGATGGGTTTTCAAGGACTTGTAGATGTTAGAGTCACATTTGACTGATCTTATTAGGAAAGGGATGAAATTTATGTGGTATTCAATGTCTCAGACCTATTTTTATGAGTTAAAATGAATTCTAATGTCATCACCTATATTTATCTTACACTACTACAAATATGCCTTTTATCAGCACTAAAAATGGCCTTTAACAGTGCTAGAAAAACGCTGTTAAAGCCGGAAAAGATAAGGGGGGGGGGGTCCCCTTTATCAGCGCTCCAAAAAGCACTGATAAATACCCCTTTTATCAGCTCTGAAAAAAGTTCTGATAAAAGTAAAAAAAATTTAAAAAAAATTAAAAAAATTTAAAAAAATTTAAAAAAATTTAAAAAAATCTTGCCAATTGGGGGGGATTTTATATCGCTTGAGCCCCACTTTTAACAGCGCTTTTCCAGCCCCTCCAGCACCCGCATGCACCCCCTCCACTCTTTATCAGTGCTAGCCCCCGAAATCCACCCCTTTGCGCGCGACCCTACCTCCACCAAGATCTGAACTCAAGACCTCCCTCCTGCGCGCCTATGCCCTTACCACTCCTCTATTTTGATTTGTTTTCCATTTCATTCTATTTTGATTTGTTTTCCATTTCATTCTATTTTGATTTGTTTTCCATTTCATGATATATATATATATTTAGTTATATTTATTCATATAGTAATATATATTTATATTAATATATATATAGTTATATTAATATATATATTTATAGTGATATTAATATATATATTTATAGTTATATGAATATATATATGTAGTTATATTAATATATATATATAGTTAGATTAATATATGAGTATATAAATATTCATATATTTTTATTTAAAATAAAATGGATATTAGTTATTATTTAGATAAAGCTAATATATTTTATATGTAAATATATTTTATTATTTATATTTATAATTAAATTTTTATGTGTGAATATATAAAAAATATGTATATATTGTTATATATTTGATCATAAATAGCATTTCATTATAAAAAACGATAAAATTTCAAATACATAATATCAATATGAATGTAATACCTTGGAATAAATTCAGTCCCCACAAAAAAAAGGTAATAATACCCCCTTAAACGAGGCTAAAAATCCACAAAATGTTAAAAAATCGGGGTATCCCGACTAAAAACTCAGTTTTGGAGGCCTTCTGGGCCTTTTTTGGCCTCAAAAAATGTGAAAAAGACTTTTATTAGGTCAACAACGTGTAGAGCTCGTCGTAGGCTTAGATTTGATATGTTTTAGAGCTCAAACGAACACCCGGATCAAAATTTATGGCCATTTGAAGTTCGAGTTGCATTTTCAACATATTTTGGATCTTTTTTATTTTATTTATTTTTTTAGTATTCAAATTGTTATTAAATGACTATTACTCCATAATAATTATCAAATTATTTATAAAAATATTTTTTTAATTTTTTTATAAGCCATTTTCACTAAATATCTTATATATTAAGTGTAACTGTATATTTATACTTATCTAAAATATATTTAAAATTATATTTAAAAAATATATATTATATTTATATCAATATAACTATATCTATATATTTAAATATTAATATATTTTTTTAATGATTTTTTTGAAGTAGACCCTTTATCAGCGCTACTAAAAAAGCACTGATAAAGGGGTACCTTTTAACAGCGCTAAAAAAAGCGCTGTTAAAGGGGGTACCTTTATCAGTGCTTTTTCATTAGCACTGATAAAGGCTGGCACTGGCCTTGCCCAGTTTTGTGGTAGTGTTACCTGAGCACGATAAGGGGTATGTAGTGTTTTGTGATGCTTCTAGTGTTGATTTAGGTTGCATGCTTATGTAGGATGATCATGTAGTGGCTTATGGATCTCTTCATTTTCGACATCATGAGAAGAATTACCCCACTCATGATTTAGATCTTTCTATAGTTATTCATTCATTTAAATGTTGGTGGAATTATATTTTTGGTGAGAGATTCCCAATCTTTTTTGAACATAATAGCCTGAGTTATATCTTTTCTCAAAAGTAATTGAATTTCAGACAAAGATAGTGGGTGGAATACCTTCATACATTCAATTTTTACATTTCTTACACTTCGAGGAATGTTAATGTCATTGAAGGTGATATCAGCAAGAAATTACCATAAAAGGCTGTCTTGGAATCAAAGGACGAGCGGAACCTAATGGGACCCTTCTCATAGTTGCATCTAGATTCTCAGGGGGATGGTTTAGTTATGGTTATGACATGTGTTAAGCTATCTTCAACTCTATTTTAATCTATCCTACAAAATCAGATACATGATGATGAGTTCATAGGAATTAGATAAACCCTTTCTGTTGGGAGACCATTTCTGATTGGTCTCACCCTTCTGATGGTATTATCTACTTTGAGAATCGGGATTCCATACCAGAATCTATGAGGTGTTTAGTTTTGTTTGACTGTCATAGTTCTTCATGGGTCATTCATACATGCACTATGAAGATGTATTATGACATGATATGATGTTTCTGAGGGCCGGGTATGAAGTACGATAATGCAGATTATGTGTCCCACTGTTACACATGCTAGTAGATAAAGACAAAGCACCTAAAACCATATGGTTTTCTTCACAATCTTCCAGTTCTAGTTTGGAAATGGGACGAGGTGTCCATGGAATGTTTTTTGGATTACCATGGACTTAACTAGGGAATAATGATATCTATTTGATGATTGATCATTTAATGAAATAATCCCATATTATTTCATTCATAGACACCACTATGGTTGAAGATTTGGGTATGTTGTATGTGTAGAAGATTTTAAGGTTACATGGGGTTCCCTCTAATATTGTTTCAGATAGGGACCCCAGGTTTACCTCTCAGTTATAGATGAGTCTTCAGGAGATGATAAATACTCAGGTTTAGTTGAGTACAAATTACCATCCATAGAAAGATATCCAAATATAGCATACTATTTAGATTCTGGAGGATATGATCTATGCACGCATATTAGATTTTATTGGATCATGGGATAACCATATGGGACTGGCTGAATTTTCATATAACAATAATTATCAGTCGTCAAACAAAATGGATACCTTTGAGGCTTTGTATGGTCATCCATGCATATCACTTTTTTTTGGACAGAGGTGGGAAATGACTCTCTTGTTGGACCAAGTCTCATTTAGGAGATGCTGGTGAGGATTCAGGACATACATTAGTATCTGGTTATATCTCATAGTCAGTAGAAGCTATATGCAGATTGTTGATTCCACCCTTTGAATATTTCTATCGGTGACCAAGTTTTCTTGATAATTTCTCCTCAGTTGGGTCACCACTATATAGGTAAACAAGGAAAGTTTAATCTGAGATATGTTGGACTATTTTAGGTCATTGAGTATCTTGGGTAGGTTGCATATTAGTTAGTATTACTAGATGAGTTGACATTTATCCATGATGTTTTCCATAAATCTCAGATCAGGAAGTACCATCCTATTCCCTCTCATGTCATGAGTTGGTAAGAGATCTAGTTGGAGCCATATGTTTCAATTATATAGAATCCAAGGGAGATTTTTGATTATCAGGTGAAAGTCTTTCATGGTAATTCTATCATGTTGGTCATAATGTTATTACAACACAAATCAGATTCTCATGATACTTGGGAGCACGGATCATCAGCGAGGGGGTAGTGGCCTCACCTCTTTCTAGAGAACCCTTATTCTACATGAATTCCCCAGGATGAAAATTCATATGGTAGGGATATTTTAATATCCTATATTTAAAGGTATGAAATTTTTATTTTTTAAGAGTTTTTTTAGGTTCTAAGTTCATGAGGGTTGTTTTTAGAGAGTTTCTATAGAACTTGGGGTGCATACTAATTTCTTGAAACTTTTATGTTGTAAGTTATAGCTTATATAATAAGTCCTTCACTGGGCGCAAACCATAAGATGGTTTATGACACAATAATCTTGTAAGCCATAAAATAATTTTACGCCGTATGACCCACTTTTACATCTTAAAATCATCAATTAGGGTAAATTTAACTTGAGGAAATATGTTTTTTGACGTATATGAGTTATGGGGTATTTATGCTATAGACTGGACGTTTATGATGTAAAACCTTTAGCTGAGTAGGTTTTACCATGTCGACCACCTAAACCTTCTTTCATTCGGTTTGTTCCTCCCAGCCTCAAACCCAAGGCAACTTTAGGTGCATTTTGGGTGATTTTTTCTCCTTATGAGTTCTTCTATTCAATGTTTTATCTCTATGATGGTTTCATCACTTATACTTAGTAATTTTCCTTTATGATTCTTCATTTCCATTGGTTGTAGCAATATTACCATGCTGCATTTTGGATTCATTGACCCTATGGTGATGTTTTGTTTGATTTTTCTATATCCATTGTGTGATCTTATTTTGGTGTCTGAGTCCTTTGTTGGTTGCGATGCAATGGGTGCGTGTTCTTTGAGGTATGTTGTGATATACCCTTTTTACTATATATTTTATTTGTGGAATGTGATTCTAATATTTAGGAATCAATCCTAGGGCCTCCTTTGTTGTATTTTTATTCCTTACTATGTTGGTGGATTCTGTTGTGGGTGTATGTGACCCGAGTTTGAGGTAGGTGGTTCCGTATCTAGCCTTTATTGAATGAACTATCATTTATCTTATTTTATAAATTGATTTATAAATAAATCTTCATGATTGTTTCTTGTGGATAAATATATTTGTGATTAAAGATGGTTCTTCCCTTGGTTTTGGGTAAATAAAAATGGTGTTTTTAAATCATTGAAAAATGGGTTTCAAAATGGGTTTTTAAATAAGGTTTGATAAAAGAAAATGGGTTGTTTAAAATGGATTATGAAAACTGCTTTTTCAATGATTTGGGAAATGCAGTATATGAGAAAAATTAAGAATTAGGTGGAAGGTGTAGCTTAGGGAAATCATCCATTTTATTATTGGGGGGGGGTCACCCCTGAGGTGTTCCTTTACTCCCCATGGATTTTTTCCAAGGGACTTGGTTTGAAATTGTTGGGGAATTCACACATGGGGAGATCCTCCGCTCCATAGGCCTGTGTTCTAGGGACTTAATTGCACACTAGTAATTGTTTATGGTACGATTAGTATGATAACCTGACCTGATGTGATCCTTGGTGTGTTTTAACTGTGATTTATATTTATTTATTTTTTGACTTTTATATACCTATTTTAAATATGATAAATGTTTATGAAACTTTTTATTTGAAACTATTATCTGAATTGTTTTAAAACTGTGGAAAAAGGGACATATTTACCATTCTTCTAATATAAATAGATTTATCATTTATCATGCCATGTTTTCTTTAAAATGAGAGTGTTTGGATTTTTTATATAGAGACTTGATATGGAACACTTGGGTGGGATCCTACCAAGACTGTTAGCTTAGACCTTGCACACCCTTTTGACAATGTGTAAACCAGAATATGTCTTTTTATTTAGTGAAATAAAGGCACCATAGTGAGGCGGTTAGGATCCCGCCAGTTGGGTTTGGGTTGCTGGTGGTGATATTGTGGGAGTTTTCCCACATTATCACATAGAGTAGTTTTCTTTTTTTTTTTCATCCTTTTCTATTGTACTTTTACTTTGGGTTTATTCTGAATGTATTGATTTGCAATACTTATATTGTTTTCTTTCAATTATGGAATATATTTCTTATGGGTTTTTTCCATTCTTTCCTTCTTTTATTTATATATATATATATGTCATGTCATATTCTTCAAGTTGAGAGAAATCATTCCCTCTGGTTGTTGTTGATTCTTGGGTGCTAGTAGGAGGCCCATGGGGATTGGGAATGCCCTTTAGGTCTTGCTGCATTTCAGTTGGAAGCCTAGATAGATGGGTTATTTGTGTCGGGATGTGATATAAACCAAGGAACACATGTGATGTCCCAGCCTAGATTCCACTGAATGGTGCCCCAAGCCATTGGGCCACATGGCCTCAAGCGCACCTCCCCGTATACTAGAGGCAGTCGATTAATAGTAAGGGTCCAAGGTGCTATAGTGAGGAGACTCTACCTTCATAATCATAGTTGAAAAAAACTAAATAGATGATGAATGAATAGCATAATCATAATACATAATTGACAATGGAAGGTAAATCATCAAATAATAATAAATAACTAACATTCAGTATCATATACAAAATAATGATATGTCATGTGTTTATAAAAGTAATCAGACAGGCATAATAACATACATGGAATACAATACATGTATTAAAAGTGAAAAAATACCAAAAATACTATCTCCAATAGAATCATGAGCCATATCTCAGTCCTATTCTCCCTCCCTCTCATGATATAGACAAATCAAGTCTCAACCACTGGGTGCTTTCCCCTGTCCCTACCCACATCCACATAATTAGTCTGGGTACCATTGACAGCCCAAAGAGGTTATGATATAAACTCAGTAAGAAACCCCCAATGGTGTATATAAATACCCAATAATTTCATATACTATGATAGTGTGAAGATAATAATGGAAATTAGTAATAGAAACTATGAAGGGGTCAACTCTGGTTCCTTAAAGATACTAGTATAATAGTTCTTACTTTAGCCCAAGATGAATAGTCTCTAAACAAGTAACCACATGTATACACATATATGGACTGTGTACATAGTGATTTCTACATCTATATATATGGCTACTACTACTATCCTAGACCCAAGGCATAACTCAGACGTCCATAAGCTGTAGCATGATTCTCATGAGTATCAAGGGATACAATGCTTGGTATCACAAGAATAGGGGACACCATGTCCAGTATCATAGTAATAGGTTTACCATGCCCAAATCATGACAGTAGGGTCGTCATTCCCATATATATCATATTCGTAAGGGATTCCATTCCCATTTTCATATCAATAGGGTCTTCATTACCAATATCATATCAATATGGTATCCATATCCAATATCATAATATTAAGGGAGGTCATTCCCATATCATATCACTTGGGTCTCCATGCCCATATCACAAATTTAGGGTCACCATGACCATGTATCATAATTAATAATGGGATCCATGACCATATTTCACATTAGATAATGGATTCCATGATTATATATAACAACAATAGGATGGAAACCATGCTCGTATAATATAAAGCATTGGGGTCTCCATGCCCAAATTTTAATAGAAGGGTCTCTATGCTTGATTGTATCAATTAAAAACAGTATAGGATTTAATTAGAGAGAAAAGTTAATTCATAACTCATTTACATTGATTAATAACAAGGGCATACTCATTGTTCAATTTAATCAAGTGATGTGATCATACCACTCACTTTTATTCAATTTACTATAGATGGATGAGTGTGTTATCCATGATACACCATTATGTTCATTCATTATCAATTATGATATCACCATTTAGAAGTAAATCCAAACACACTGATAGGTGTTTTAGATACATAACCAAGTAATCCAAATTAGTCACATGAAAGGGAACACCCAAATGTGGCACACTTGAGGTTGAGGACCTCAAATGTGTCTTGGGTACTAGTAAGGTCATAAAGTTCTAAAATGGAAATCAAATTAAGATAGATTAATTTTAGGGGAAATGCCTGGTAAAATTGGCATGCAACACATAACACATCTTATTAAACATAATTAATTTAAGTTATAAATACTAGAACACCTACCTTGTACCTATAGAGGACCAATCATCCAGTATCATCCATTGATTTGGTCCATATCGAGAGGAAATTGAGAAATAGATGAATGAATTAAAAATAGGGCATATGAGGCTACACCTAAATAACTCCATCGAGATAAATAAAAATGAATAAAGGTGCATGATGAATGAATATCTTACCGATGTTCATCTAATGAGATAAATGGAAGTTGAATCAGAGACCATACAAAATTTTTATCCACAAACCTTGGTCGAAGGAGAAAATATCTCAAAGGAAGAAAAAAGAGGGACTCCTTTCGTTAGAATAAATAAAGGAATAGGGATGGTAATGTTATAATTCATTAAGTGAATTTTGGTAATTTTTACCATAATAATGGGTCACATGGTTTGGCCACATGGTTAGCCAAACCATTCACCAAACTTATACACCTCACTGCCTCAATACCTCCCCTGCATGGTCATGACACATGGTTAGATAAACTATGTGCTAACCATGCATTTAGCCTTTGTCAAAAACCACAAAGAACCTACACGAGTGTGCGGTCCTAGGCATACAGTTAGAAAAAATAGTGTTCCCTACTCATCCCTCTGAAATTACTCATGAGGTTAGGAGAATCCTTTTGGGCCGGGCTGTATGGTTTATACTAACTGTATGACCTAGTGTTTTCTTCCACTGATGGCGTTTCAGGCTCTGAACAATCACCAAGCACCCCTGTTTCCCCCAGAGCCTCACTAGGCACCCATATTAGGTCAAAAGAAAATAATTAGACAAAAAATTAAAGGATCCATACCTCATATAAAAACTGGGTTCTTATAGTCTTCCCCCTTAAAGGAACTCGCCCCCCACCAAGTTACCCTTCCAAGGGTGGTGAAATGACATCTAAGAATAACTCCAACTAATGAGCATATACATCGACCTTATACTCCCATGTATTGTCCTTTATAAAACCATGCTACCATAACAACCATACTAAAGGGACAAACTATCCTTAGAGAGCCTTCATTCTCTGATCAATGATGTATATAGGATACTCTTTAAAAGAATCATCAACATCTATCTCAACATCCTCAAAATAAAAAGTATGAGACAGATCAACATGATAACTGCGAAGCTGTGAAACATGGAAGACATCATGCATGACATGGTACCAATGAGGTAATAAAAACTGATAGGCTACTAGTCCAACTCACTACAATATCTCAAAAGGATTGATATAATGAGGCGATATCTTCCCTTGCCTCTGTATTTGTCTATGTCAAAGTCTGGGTGACACCCTCAAGAAAACGTGATCGTTGAACTCAAAATATAGAGGCCATAAAAGGTGATTGAAATATGATTTATATCTAGATTGAGTGGTAGACATCCACTTCTTGATAAGCCGTACCCATTCTGAAGTCTCCTAAAAAAGACAAGGACCTAGTAGTGTTGCCTCTCTTACCTCTAACTAGTACATGGGTGAACAAAATGGACCACCATACAATGTCTCATAAAGATCCATCTGAATCATCCCATAATAGTTATTATTGTAGAAAAAATCAATGAGAGGGATATGATTCTCCCAAGAACTACTAAAATTGAGGATTCATGATCAGATAATGTCCTTCAGTACCTTTATTGTCTGTTCCGACTAGCCACTATTCTGAGGGTGAAAATCTATGCTCAGAAGAATCTGTGTACCCATATCTCTCTATAACCCTTTCCAGAACCTTGACGTGAAATGATCATCCCTATATGAAATGACAGTATGAAGAACCCCATGTAGTTTTATAATCTTATGGACATAAAGTCTTCCCAACACATCAACTAATAATGTCTTCCAAATAGGAAGGAATTTGGATAATTTCGTTAATCGATCCATGACTACCCAAACCGCATCACTACCTCAAGGTGAACTTGGTAAGTTGAAAAAACAATCCATCACAACATCTTACAATTTCCATTGTGGAACTGGTAATATATATATAAATCCAACAGGCCACTAGCGTTCTACTATCACCTGATTTTAGGTGGAACACCTAGTGATAAAACCTGCTATCTGATGCTTCATCCCTGGACACCAATACTATCAGTGCATATCATGATACATCTTGGAGATACCTGGGTTCACTTACCACTAAGAAACATGTGATTCTCTCATAATATCCTCTATCATGTCTGTAGGGACCCATATACCCCCATGTATATGCAGGATGTCCTCACCATTGATAGAACAATTTAAAGGAAGGTCATATCAAAAAATACTCTCTCATAGGACCAAGCCTTCAGGATCTAGAAACTACTTCATCTTCAATATCTCTATAAGTGAAGAGGTCACTGATAGTGATGTAAGTATATACTATCCATGAAAGTCTTGAAACTATGTATATCTTCAATAATTGGTCCATAAGCTGCCACTTGCTATTGGCCTCCTAAATTGCCTATGTTTGAGTCTTCTTACTCAGAGCATCAAAAACTATATTTCCCTTCCCAAGTGTATAGGCTAGATCAAAGTAAAAGGACTATAGGTATTCAACCTACCTTCTCTTATTAAGTTTAAAGTCACACTGTGTGAAAATATACCTGAGGATGTTTTGGTTAGTAAACACCACAAAATAATCTCCTAGAAGGTAATGCCTCAAACAAAACAAAGCGTGAACAAAAGATGCTAGCTCATGATCATGCGTTAGGAAATTTTTCTCATAGGGCCTTAGCTACCAAGACCTGTATACAATGACTCGATCTTCCTATATTAGAACTGCTCCTATCCAGATACCTGATGAATCACAATATAATGTATAACTTCTACCTGGCTCTAGATAAATCGGGATCAATGCTAAAACCAATCTCCCTTTCAGCTCCTGAAAGGCTGTCTCATAGACTTTTGACCATATAAACTTCACACCCTTCTTAGTAAATCCCATAATAGGTGCTTCTAAGCATGATAATTCCTATATAAAATACCTTTAATACCCAACCATCCCCAATAAACTATGTATATCAAAGTTGTTCTTGGGATACTCCCAAGTAACTATAACCCTCACATTTTCTAGGTCAATTGATAATCCTATCTCTGATATAATATGACCTAACAATTTAACCTTGTAAATCCAGAACTAAAATTTACTAATCTTAGAATACATATTGTGCTCTCTCAATGTATTTAAAACAATCTCAAGATGTGTGGCTTGGTCACTTCAAGTGTGAGAATACACTAAGATGTAATCTTTGAGGACTACCATGAAGGAATCCATATAGGGATGGAAAAACCTATTCATAAAATCCATGAAAATGGTGGGCACATTCATGAGACTGAACGATATAACCAGAAACTCGTATAAAATTTATTGAATTTAGAAAGTCGTACATGGTATATATGAAGGTCTAACATGCACCTAATGATAGATCAATCTTAGGTATATCATAGAGAATACTCTTGCTCCTCTTATCTAGTTGAAGAGATCATCAATTTGAGGTAAGGGTTACCAATTCTCTACAGTAAGCTAATTCAAATTCCAATAATCCACATAAAGCCTGAGGGTTATGTCTTACTTCTTGGAGAAAAGGGCTGGTGAACCTCAGGGATAAGTACCGGGCTATATAAAATATCTAGACTCTAAATCCTCTATCTACTTCTTGAGCTCCTGCAACTTAGTATTATACATCCTATAAGGAATAATGGATATAAGTGCAACTCCAGGAACTATCTCTATAGTAAACTCTGCCTCTCTCTCATGAGGTAGTCTGGAAAAGTAATCAAGGAAAAAATCCCTAAAGTGATCGACTATAGGAGGGAAATCAATATGATGTATTCCTTGATCATCCATAAAAGGCTAGAAATATGGGTGGTCACTCCACCTATCCCAAGATGCTATAGTCCAACTATACCCGCCTCGACATCCCACTCACCCTTGTGAGTATAATTACCACCTTATGGTGTTTTGAATGACACCCTATAGTGATAAAAATCTACATTGAAATGAAAGAAAACCAACTAGTCCATCCTAAGAATGAAATAAAATCCTGTTATCTCAAGTAAGAAGAGGTCCCATAAGAAACAATATATTCCTACCTCAAGGGGTCATTCCTTGCACTGGAATACACTTTCTGAATGTATACCCAAAGGTTTATAAAGATTCATAATGACACATGAGTACTCAACATGAATCACAAGGATCTATAAAATATCCATAGAGATAAAGGAGTGTGATTTAACTATATCAAATAAAATAGACCCTATATTAGAGGCTACTAGAATAGTACCTCGAACAATAGATGGCCCGACACCCTACTCTTCAAGTATAGGATGCACTGAATAAATATGGCCTGATCCAAAACCCTATGCAATAATATGACTACCAGGAGTGGGTTTAATCTACTGTAACTGTATATCTTAAGCCTATATATCATGTCCATGACCTACTCCTCTTCTTATATGGTTGGTAGTACTCAAGATACCTTCTTGGAGAGGTGCTGCTGATCCTGCTCCTAAAGGTGGAGTTGATATGAATCCTCTCCCACTTTGTGTAGATGATAAGGTTCTAAAAAAATGATAAAGATGCCCTAATACACCACAAAATCATCAATTAATGGGTTATTTTTGATATTGGGGCTTCTTATGCCCATGATTCCCACACCGGTGAAAAACCACATAACTATCGGTGGGTGTCACCTGGTTGCTGCTGGTCGCATGTGTAGTCTCAAAGTGTCGTTTCCAACTGATAGTCAACCCACTACCCTATCTCAGTTCTAAAACATCCTAGATCACAACATATACTTCCCCTAGGTTACTCCCATTGATAAGATCTTGGTTCACTATATTAGACATTGTGGTAAACTAAAAACATTTACCTTAGACCAAAAAGGATGCCTATGAAGATCCTTGAATCGACTCACGCTCATTGGTTCATCAATAGTATAGATATGTAAAAATCACTAAATCTATTTAAAATGAGATAAGTAGTCCATAAATATAATAAAAACCTAATTCAAGTTCATGAACTCCCTATAATGATCATCCCTTAGGGGTTTAGGGAAGAAATATTCATAGAAGCTCGACTAGAAAACCCACCAAGTTACTTCCTGATATTGAAATTTCTGCTTTAGAATATGCCACCAAAGATGGGTGGATCCACAAAGTATATAACTAGAGAGATTTAATATCCTATCTAGAGGTGTCTCTATGTTATCAAAGATAGATAAGACTATCTCCAGCCATAACTCTGTAGCCTGGGGTCCACTATCCTCTAAAAATGTAGGTGGATTCTCATGGTGGAACTCTCGCATAAGCTCTCCCACAAAAAAATTAGGTTGTGGAGCTCCCTGTATGATCTTAATAATATATAGAAACTCCTATAGAAAATTGAAATCATCACTCAAATCCAAGATAATAGAAGTGCCACAGGTGGTACTACTGGATGTGTCACTGGTGGCTCAGGTCCCACCACCTCCAGAGCATGGTCATCACCAACCTCTTGGCACACGACATGAGGATGTCATAGTGAAATAACTCTATGAATTCCAAGAAAAAAACTCATATAGTCTCAATCACAATAAATATCACAGATATATGAATATGATAGGTAAAATCCTTCCTATGTAAAATCTACACCCCTTTTCTCTCTCAAAGAACCAGGCCTGTGTGATAGAAACATTTATATAGAACACAAGAGACGGTACCTACTACCCACTACTAAGGTCAGTTTTGGGTTAAGTTCTGCATTTTTTTTGTATGGGTCCTAGTGTATGTAGTGTCAATTTGAATTTATGGAGGATACCACCCTTTAAATTATGATTGGAATCCCTATTTAATGGTGACCATTTCATTTTATATTTCAATTTCATTTAATTTCATTCTCATTTGTATAGTATTTTTCCTTAAAATGTTGAACTATATAGATCACCACTTACAATTTATAAGGTTCCATACACATTATAAATTGAATTTTGGTATCCATTCAATAGAAACTACTCACTTATAAATCCCCTGCATGAAATGTTAGCACAATTCATGAATATAACATTAAGTACCAAAGAATGTTGCAAGAAATGGATGAAGTAAATAAATGTGGTATGACATAATGCATGACATATAAATCCTACGAGGTGCCTAAAATGATGCATGATCAATGATTTATTTATTTCTATAATAGTCCAAGAATATAATATAATCCTCAATGATAATAATAAACATCACACATCATGTGTGCCATTCAATGTTGGAATCAAATCAATTATAATATGAATAAATCATAACATAATATCCAATCCTAGGTAATTTGTATTTTCCCTATATGTGAGTTAGATACACCTAGGAACAAATCATTACCAAATTTTGACACATTTCTAATATTCTATCTAATATTCCCAAACAATAAGACAAAAAAAGAAATCATTTGATACCACTTTGTGATGTCCTGACCCGAATGCCACTGAACGATGCCCAAAGATGGTGGGCCACATGGCCTCAAGCGTGCTTCCCTGTATGCCATAGGATTCCAACTAGCAACGAAGGTCCAAGGTGGTACAATTAATATAATATACCCTCGTAATTAGATTAACACAATGGTTAAGTAGATAGATGAATTAATATCAGAAACATAATAAATTACCGACAGAAAAAGGTAAATTATTGAACAATAATAAATAACTAACATCAAATATTATATAAAAAATAATGATATGTTGTATGTAAATCAAAGTAATTAGACAAGCATAACATCATGCATAGAATAAAAGAAACATATCAAAAGTTAAAAAAGACAAAAAAATATCTCCAATAGCATCACAAATCATAGCTCGATCTTGTGATACCTCACTCCCATGTTATAGAAGAATCAAGTCTCAAACACTAGGAACTTGCCCCTATCCCTACCTACATCCACATAATATACCTGGGTACCATCAGTGGCCTAGATAGGGTTGTAGAAAAACTTAGTAGGACACCATAAATGGTGTCCATAAATACCCATTCAGTGCATGTACTATGATAGTGTGTAGATAACAATGGAAAACAGTAATAGAAACTGTAAAGGAGTCAACTCTAGTTCGTTAAAGATACAAGGTTGGTAATACCTTATTTGTACCAAGATGGATAGTCTCTAAACAAGAAACCATATTCAATCACATATATGGACTGTATACGTAGTGACATCTATATCCATATATATATAGATACTACTACTATCCTGGACTTGAGGCATAACTCAATCATCCATAAGATGTAGTATGAGTCTCACAAGTATCAAGGGACTTAATTCTCGATATTATAAGAATAGGTGATTCCATTACCAGTATCACAGTAATAGGGTCACCATACGCTAATCATGATAGTAGGGTCTTCATTCCCATATATCATATTCGTAAGGGTCTCCATTCCCATTTTCATATCAATAAGGTCGCTATGCCGAGTATCATATCAATAGGATCTCTATGTCCAGTATCATAATAGTAAGGGATGTAATTCCTAGATCATATAACTAGGGTCTCCATGCCTGTATCACAACTAAAGGGTCACTATACCCTTGTATCATAATTAATAAGGGTCGCTATTCCCATATTTCACATTAACAAATGGACTCCATGCTCAAATATAACAATAGTAGAAGGGACGCCATGCCTGAATAATATAAAGAATAGAGGTAACCATTCCCAAATTATAACATAAGGTTCTCCATGATTGATTATATCAATTATAAATAGTCAAGATATTTAATCATTGCAAAAAGCTAATTCATAACTCATTTACATTGATTAATAACAAGGGAGTAATCATTATTTGATTTAATCAAGTGATGTGGTCATACCAATCACTTTTATTCAATTTAATATAGATGTATGAGTGTGTTAGACATGATATTTCACTATGTTAATTCATCATAAATTATAATATCTCCATTTAGAAGTAAATACAAACACACTGATAGGTGTTTGGGTTATATAACCAAGGAATCCAAAATTTGCACATGAAAGGGAACACCCAAAGGGGTGGCACACTTGAGGTTGATGAACTCAAATATGTCTTAGTTTATATTAAGGCCATTAAGTTACAATAAAGAAAAAAATTAAGATAGATTCATTTTATGGAAAACTCTTGGTGAAACTATCATGAGACACATAACACATCTTATAAAACGTCATGAATTTAAGGAATAAATACTAGACCACCTACCTTATTCCTATAGAGGAGTTATCCTCCATTATTGGCATTTGTTTTGTACCAAACTGGGAGGAAATGAAAAAATAGGAAAACACCCTAAAAATAGAGTCTATGAGCATGCATCTAAAAAAAATTTTCAAGAGAAATAAAAATGAAGAAAGGTATAAAATGAATGAAGTTCTTATCGGTACACATCCAATGAGATGAATAGAATTCAAATCGAAGTTCGAATGGATATTTTATCCAAAAAACTAGGTTGAAATAGGAAAATCTCTCAGTGGAAGAAAAACGAGGGAATTCTATCATTGGAATAAAGAAAGGAAGAGGGGTGGTAAGGTGATAATTCATTAAGGTCATTTTGGTAATTTTCCCCAAATTACTAGGTCTCACGGTTGGACAAACCATGCACCAACCATGCACACCTCACTACCTCAATACCCCCTCACACAGTCATGGCACACAATTAGACAAACCATACTCCAACCATGTGTTTTGCCACTATAAAAAACTATAGAGAACCTTCACGAGCGTGTAGCCTTAGGCACATGGTTAGGGAAAATAATGTACCCTTCTCTACCCTATGAAATTACTCACAGGGTTAAAAGAAACTACGAAAACTAGGATTCATAGTTTCTACTAACCGTATGGCCCAATGTTATCTTCCACCATCTAAGGTTATGGCTCTGAACAAGTCACATACACCATTGTTTCCTCCATAGTCTCACTAGGAATCCATATTAGGTTAAAACCAAATAATTATACAGAAAATTAAAGGATTCATACCTCATATAAAAACTAGGTTATTACAACACGGTTTGCAAATGGTTTTTCTAACCATGGGGATAACCATGCGAGAGGGCTTCAGGTGGTGAAAATATAGCTTTTCACAGTTTTGAAATAGTTTTACAAACCATGAGACACCTAAGGGTAACCGAAAAACTTTAATTTTAGGGAGACAATATCCCAACATGGTTTTCTCATGGTTTGCCTAACCATGTGGCCAAACTATCTAAACATTCTAGGTCACTTAAAATGTGGTGTTTTATCATTTTTCCTTGAAGAGTTTATACTCCTTTAGCCTTATATTCCTCATCCCATCATATGAAACTATACTTCCTTGGCATGGAAGCTTCCACCGTTCCATTTTGGTGGTTTCTCCCTAGAATATTGGTGTTTTCGATTGGGGTGTGTGAGGCCTTTTTCTAACTCTTCTGGGTGGTTGTCATTAGAGGTGAAAATCATTGGACTAAATTCGAGGTAGTTGTACCTATTTAAGGGCATTTGACATGAATTAACTTTAAATTTCTAACCACATTTAATTTTTGTTGTTTAAATTTCCATTTATTTGATTTATGGTTGATTTTTATCCCATATTTATTGTGATTTGTGGGTTTATTTGGAAATTTGGTGGTTTTATGTGGGTTTTCCAAAGGGTGTGGATTGTATTCACACTAAGTGTTTTATAGAATGGATTAAAATGATTTTATAGAATTAAATGGATTTCTAAAATGGGTTTAGAAATGGTTTCACTATGTTAAAGGTGTTTTGATAAAACGGTCATGTTTGATTATGAAAATGGCTTATGATGTGGATTTTATTTATGTGGAAAATGTTTTGTGACTGCGTGACATGGAGTAGAACATGGGTTAATCAGGGTGTGAGTAAGGGGATTCTTTAAGGGACCTTTTGATCCTTCATACGAAATATTATTTCAACTTCCATTTTGGTTTCCAAGTGTCTGTGAGAGAATTTTGGTAGGAATACCATGAGATATTTCATGATTGGATGCCGAGATATTATGTGAGCTATTGGAGTTAGGCTAGGGGAAGACCGAAATAGCTTCCTCTGTAGCTTATCCAGCTTGCCGACTTATTCAGGTTTGTGGAATTCAGATTTGTTCTAAATGTCATATATGCAATCAGCACAGAGAGGATACAAATCATCTTTTTCTTACCTGTGGAACTACCTATACTTTATGGAATTTTATTTTTGATATTTTTTATCTTAGATGGACAGGTTTGAACTCTATTAGACTGCAGCTTCAGAGATGCACTAATGTGGATACCTCTCCTCAAATTAATCAGCTTTTCATAGCTACTGTAGCAGAATTGATACAACTTATTTGGTATGATAGAAACTATATTATGCATAGAAATAACACTTTTAATTTTCGTGTAGCTCAAATTAAGATATATACTGCAATCAAGGAAGCTAGAACCATTCAAACAGGAACCTGTTACAACCCAGTCAAGGATTTCACCATTTTACGAAGGATTGGGATCAAAGGAAACTACAGCCCGCCGAGGGATTTGCTAGAGGTTTTTTGGAAACCTCTCATCCCTGTTTGGATCAAAATTAATGTGGATGATGCCTCAAAAGGGAACCTAGGACCTGGAGGCTATGATATTATTAGCAGAAATCAAAATGGCAACATTCTTGGATGCTTCTTTGGTTCATGTGGTATCGCCTCTTCTTTGGAAGAAAAAATGTATAGTATCATAAATTCAGTTCTTTGGATTCTTCAAAAGGGTTGGAACAACATCTGGATTGAAAGTGACTCAACCACTACTGTCCGAGATCTTAGACATGGAACAATTCACCTTGCATGGACGCTCACTTCAAAATGGATTGCCTGACTCCTCCACTTATCTGAGCTCAATAATATTATCACTCATGCGTATAGAGAGGCGAACAAGGTGGAAAATAGTCTTGCTAATAAGGGTGTCTATAGAAATAGTATGTACATGAGGGATCTTCCAGCTGAGTTCACCCCCTTGCATCAAAATGATTATAATAAAATACCCTCCTTTAGACTCTTGTAACTTCTTTTTTTCTTAATGTATTTTTGTGCCTTAAAAAAAAATGATTGAAACATTTGTTTAGTGTCATTTTTATGTGATGAGATACACGATTTCTATTTACATTTATATGGTTATTTGATGATGATGTTATGTTTTCCCTTTATTGTTGGGTATTTTGAGAATGTTTCACCTTTTTGACTTGTTTATTTATTTTATCCATGTTGAGAAATTATTTAGAAAACATGTTTTATTTGAAATATAAAACCAAAGGGATTTCAAAGTTTTATTGAAAATGATATGTTTTCAATGTTGTTTAGTTTTGAAAAGTGTTTTCAAACTAGTTCTTTGGTTTTCATGGGTAAAATCCTTAAATATATTCATAGTGGTATCCTATTAGGTTATGTGTCACACACCCTACATGGGCCTTCGAGCATCTGTAGACTTTGTTTTGCAGGATAGAGGTAAGGGCAAGGGAACCATGTACTAGGGTGGCTCTTCTTGATTACCGTCATCTAGTGTTTTGTGGAAGAGAAGTTGTCTCATAGGGATTGGATCATGTGGAGTCATTTTTTTATTTTGTACCTATTGGGATGTATGTGTAGGCATTTTGGGTATTGTTCCCCTCTCTTTTGGTTTTTGTTATTTTTAATTGAGATACCATTTATATTTCCTTTTATAACATATTTTTTATATTATTTACATAGTTGTTTATGATGTATACTTAGTCTTTCTTGTGTAATATGGATGTTACATTTTATCTAGTTGACTCTGATGATATTGGTGTATCCTTCCCATTTCATGGATGGGTCATGCTAGTTTTCCAGTGGTGAAACCATTCCCAAGAGATAGTTAGTTGTGCCCGATGCATGTCGCCGACCTGTGGTGATTGAGAACATGCTTCGAGCCATGTAGAAGGTCGGATCAGGTGACACACTATGTTGATATGAGTTGATTCATTATTTTTTTGATGATCCATAGTGATAGTAATTTATAAAAATAATTTTAACACATTCCTAAAATAATTGTCATAAAAAATAGTATAATACAAAATTATTGAGGAGGAAACAAAAACTTACCCAATAAATATATAGAACTTTAAATATTTATTAAGAAATAAATATTTGAAATATTTTAAATTTAAATGAAATTAAAATTAAAACATATATATTATTTTAGATGAACAAAACAATCATGGAGACTAGTAGCTAAAACAACACCCAACCCATATTAGGCGTAATTGGAGGATCATTTTCATTATAAGGCCCAATATCATATATATTTTGTAACATCTTATCAAAGTATTGATATTAGAATTTTTTAAAGGTTGTAACTATAGGACATAATAGTGGACTATTCCAAAAAATTATAATAATGATAATCATGTTATTGATTTAGCAATACTAATTAATTATCCTGTGTATGATCTATATATTACCCAATCCTCATTGTAAGTCAAATATAGAAAATTAGAATTATATCATTCACTTATATTAGTTATATTAGTGATTAAATTTTTTAATTTGTTTTTTATAGACTTGATTATTCAATATAACATGGTAAAATTATCCAAGAAAGTGGTTCTCATAGAATGATTTTTTAAAATCAAATAACACCATTATTCTTCCCTTAAAAACTATTTTAAAAATCTAATGGAATATTAAAAATTTTATTTTTATTATTACCAAACGAAGAATTAGAATATGATATATTTTATAAATTTATAAATGTAATAACCATAATCTATGTGATTAATTTGTTTCAAACGCTGTGGAAACATTGTGAAAAACAAGTAATTTGTTTTAATATATGTTTTGATAGTGAAATCCTATTATATATATCCTAATACTTATCTAATTGAATAAATCCATAGGTTTCTTGTGAACATTGATAGCGACGAGGAGTTAATTATCCCCCTTGATGAATAAATTTAAAAAAAAATAATGATTTATGATATGTGACTTATTGTAATAAAAAAACAAGAATTATAATACTTTAAATTTATAATTTTTTTTCCTTTATATGTTCTAACAATTTGTTTATTTAATGAAAAATTATATCAAATATGATGACTATATGTGCGTATATATAAATAATATCCTTTTAGGGTTCTAAGATCGTTTCTTCAATATATTTATTTATTTTGTTAAATATTAATATAACTGAATCAAATAGGATGGATATGAATTAAAAATGGATGGATTTCAATTGTATGATAGAAGAATTTGAGGATGGGGTGAAAGAGTTCATCATGTTTGTAAAATATTGTTCATACGGTCCTTCTTGAATCCTTTGTCTATGTTTACATTTTTTTTATTTAAGAATAATTAGTCTAGAGGAGTTGGAATAACACTTGATATTTCAAAAAATATATCTAAGTTATAAATGTTGGACTTAACATGGAGAATAACTAAATGTAGCTAGTGACTAGGATAACACTGATTTTTATCGATCATTTTATATAATTATATTCATGAACAATGATGAAGACCATATCTAGGATATTATTACCAGTGTGAATAATGATGAAGATAATATTGAGGAAATGACAATAAACTCCGTGATTGTCCAAAATTGTTTCATAAGTTAAAGAGTTGTGAAAAGATTCCATTTTATATTAGTTGTACTAAATATAAAACATTGTTAGCCATATTGAATCTATATAATGTAAAAATAGGAAATGGATGAAGTTACAATAGCTTCACTAAACTACATGATCTCTTGAATGACATGATACCAGAAGATAATGACATTCCTTATCAAATATATGATGATAAATGAATACTAAATTCAATTGGTATGATCTCTAAAATAATACATACCTATCTAAATGAATGTATACTATTTCATAGGGAGGATGAATCACTCAAAAAATTCCCAAAGTGGGGTGTGTCTCAATATAATAAAGATAAATCAAGTCCTTAAAAAGTTGTATGGTATTTTACAATCATTCCTTGGTTTAGGTGCCTATATGGGAGTGAGAAGACGTAAAATTAATTAACATAACATACAAATACAAGAAATAAATATGGGAAACTTTATCACCCAATAGACTCTCCCTAGTGTAATAAAATTGATCATGAGTATCCTAAATTTGGAAATAATTCAAGAAATATTTATCTGAATCTATCCACAGATGGAGGGAATCCTTTTGGTTTACAAAAAAGAACTCATAGTACATAGCTGGTTATGTTGGTAAATTATAACTTTCTACCATGGTTATGCATGAAGCAAAAATACATTATGTTGTCTCTACTTATATCAAGAACAAAAAAATCAAGTAATGAAATTGATATTTATTTGGCTCCATTTATTGAAGATTTGAAATTTATGTAGGATTTAGCATTACATCGTGTGATTCTTATAGAAATAAAGTTTTCACGTTGAGATCCATGTCGTATGGGATGATAAATTAATTTCATGCTATGTAAAATTTTCAGGATATATAATTAAAGTAACTCAAGGGTGTATAATTTGTGAACATGGTACACACTAAGTTAGGTTGAAACATTAATCAAAGAATGTGTTTCTAGTACATCATAGATTTTTACCCCAATGACATAAATAATGATCTTGGATGAAATCATTTGTTGGGAATTCAAAAGAAGTTACAACACCGTATCCACTAATAGGTGATAAAATATTTGAGAAAGTAAAGGATATGGACATAGTATTTGGTAAAACTTCTTAAAAAAACCTTACGAAAACCAATTGAAAAAAGAGATCAGTTTTTTTATTTACTATATTAGAATTTTTGTACGTCATAAATTTTATTGATGGAAAAAATGTTGAAAAAATGTATGTGATAATTTCATTGACACGTTACTGAATGCACCCAGTAAAATAGAGTATGTAATTAAGGATATGTTGGAAATGATTGACATGGATATATGAGAATATTTGGCACCAGTTAATGGTAAAAGATGAAATTTTCTTCCTCAAGATACTTATACTCTTTCTAAGAAAGTGAGATATCATTTTCAACTTATTGAATAATGTAAAGGTTCCAAAGGTCTATTCATCAATTATAAATAATATCATGTCAATGTGTGATTTAAAGTTAAAATGAATGAAATTAAATGACTTTCATGTTTTTATGTAAGATATAATGCATGTAGATTTACATTTCATTTTTCCTATCAGTGTCTATAATACATTGAACAAGATTTAGTTATTTTTCCAAGCTATATACAGTATAGTTATGGACCAAAAAAATTCATCTATGGAAAAGGAAATTTTTGTTATATTATGTGAATTGTAGATGTTATTACCACTATAATTATTTGATATGATGGTTTCCTTGGTTAGAAAGATCTGTCTATGTGTTCCTTTACATTATAGATGGATGTGCCCATTGAATGGTATATGAAGATTCTAAAAGGGTATAAAAAAAATCTAATTTGGTCGGAAGGTTGTATTAAAAAATGATATATTATCGAAAAATTCATTGAATTATGTTCCAACTACATGTCTGAGGTGGAAATAATTGGTCTACCAAAATATTGTCACATTAGATGACTTGTGATTGAAATAATTTTTGGAATAGATGCTGTCACAATTACTATTACAGAGTGGGAGTAGGATCACCTTTACATATCACATAACCAATTTTTAGGTTTTTCTATATGTCGAAACCCATAAATTAATTATTAATAATTTGAATCTATCAAGGGATAAAATATAGATATAAAATACACACAATTGATAGTTCATAAGATTATTTCGACACCATATTTTTTAGAATTCAACTATAAATATGAATTAAATTTCAGAATGAATCTGATAGACATACAGAGGGTCAAATGTTCATGTATTAACTTATAATTGTTATGTTTTTAATGGTTATACCTTCTATACAAAGGAACATAATGAACGTAATACCATAAAAAATATTAGAGTTTCAATTTTGGGTGAAGTGATGCATGTATTTAGTACTAAGGACAAAAATACAATTTATGTGAATATTTCATACTTTGGCATCATCAAAAAAATATATGAGTTAGATTATAGAATGCACCAAGTTATGTTTTTTCAATTAAAGTGGGTTGATAATAGAAGTGTAGTTAAAATAAATGAATTGGGACTCATGAAAGTGGATTTTAGTAAGTAAGGGTACAAAGATGAACCATTCATAATGGAGTCACAAGAAGTACAAGTATTTTATTTCCCAAATACTTCAAATAGAAAGCAGTCAATTATTCAGTTATTGACCATACCCACTAAAAGATCAAATGTCAATTCAAATGAGGATGACCAATTCATTGGGATGTCACAAACATTTCCAGTTCTCCTAGTGTAGACAAGGTCTTGTATGTTAGTGGATAACACAATGAGAGGATTTGGATACTCGATAGAGGGGTCAATGTCACGACCCGTCCTCGGGGCCCGTGCCATGACTACCCCAAGCCAGCCTTCCATAGGCCAGGGGCTGATGACTAGCACCAAAGGTGTAAATCCCAGTAAAAGGGAAGGCATTGCCTTTATAAAAGTAAACACAACAGAGTACGCAAGTGTAGTAAGCACTAAGTAAAACTGAGTACAAAAGTAAGTGCTGTAAAGTAAATGAGCCAGTACACAAACCCAACTGGAAGTACAGTATAACTGAAAATAAAGTACAACTGTAGTAATTAAAGCAGCAACCCCTGAGTCGTCCTCCGGATATCCCACCTGAAGGGTGGGTACAAATGGTCTCCTCAGCTTCTCGAGTCCGGCCGTCCACTCTGTGTACCTCCCGTATAGTGGACCACCTCCGAGTACCATCCAGCTCCACAAGCCTCCACCTCGATCAGTGTTGTCCGTCGTCTGCATCCAACACAATGTAGTGTGGGCATAGACCGTGCAGGGGTGAGTATACGATACTCAGTAGGGACCCCGAGACCCCCGAAGGTCTCCCAGAATCCACAAAGGATAAACCAAAAAGGAAAGATACAATCAAAAAGTATCAACCGACACTACTTAGGTATATGCCCATACATATACCTAAGTCATCAATTCCAGTTCAGCTCCAACTCTCAAGCCCATGCACATCCTAGTCCACATAGGAAAGAAGTCAATAACACCAATGGTAATTATTGAATAGTCAATACTCAGTTCACACAGGTATAATTCTCACGAAGAAGTGCGGAGATGATTAGATGTAGTCTCTGAATCATCTCCTCTGCCGAACCCACGTAGGATCCAAGTACAGAAGTCGTCGCTGCCAAACCCACATAGAATCCTAGTACAGTAACCATCGCTTCTGAACCCACGTAGGATCCAAGTACATTCGCCATCACTACCAAACCCACGAAGGATCCAAGTACAGTCGTCCTCACTGCCAAACCCACGTAGGATCCAAGTACAGTTATCTTCGTTGTCGAACCCACGGAGGATCCCAACACGGTAGTCGTCGCAGTCACAACCAACTCTAGGGTTCCCGCACACAACGTGCTCGATTCCGGGAGGGTCCGCTCCTCAAGTAAAGGGGTCGATACATCAAATGTCACGAAGTCCATAGTTGATGTATCCCGAAGTTCCGTCTCATCAAAAGGAACTCAACGCGATAGGCGACGCGTCAAACGGACGCCCGATCTGAGAGATAATGGCTTTTCCGTTCCAGGGGCCCGGTTGAAAATATGCTCGTTCCAAACCCGGATGTTTACCAAAGTTTACCAGAACTCACTTAGAGTATCTCAAAAGGACCGAAACTTCGATAGGATCCCAATGCCGCAGACGGCGTGTCGATCGGACGCGCGGTCTTTAAGTTATTCACGTTTAAGTGAATAACGGGCCCGACCCGTTAATCCTAGTGGGCTGGCGGGTCGGGTCACCTAGTTTTGGCGGGTCCGACTCAGTAGGGGTGTCGGATCAGCTCGGCCCGGTGGGGCGTGATCCAGCGGGGCGCGGGTCGGCAGGCTCGGCCAGAAGGTCGAGCGGTCCGAGGAGGGGGCACGGCCCCCGACCACCCGAACTGGCAGTGCCGAGCGGCGCCGCCCTCCCAAACCAGCCGGCTAGACCGACCGGCCTTCTGGCGCATGCGGCCTGCATGGTGGGACGCGGGTTTTCTTTAGCGTGGCGCCCTCCTGGCGCCGTGGTTCGGCTTTTCCCGGCCGGCCGACGGGCCGTCCGGTTCTCCAGCGTGGCGCCCTGCTGGCACCACGACTCACCTCAGCCCGGCCGGCCGACTGGACGGTCGGTTCTTTCGCCGAAGCGGCCCCCTCGAGCGGGCCGCGGTCTCCAGAAGCGCAACGCCTTGGGGTGCCGCAGTTTCCTCCTTCTTCCTGGTTCTTCCTCAGTTGAGCGGCCTGTGGTTGCGGGTCTCGGTTCTTCCGTACGCGGCCGGCGCATGACCATCACTCCCGTCGGCACATCTTCCAACGTAACTCAATCGCAAACAAGAGTCTATGGAGGGTCGTCGGGCCGTGTGCATTGGGACCGCGCCCTCCGCGTTAGGCAGTAGCAGTTAGTCGTATATAAACAACGATTTCCAACGAAGAACAGGGTACGAAAACATTCACTTCAAATAATAAACCCCTACCTCGAATAAGGTTCGCGGTTGACAAGCGTCGTGAATGACGGTGTCATTTCCGTCGTCGTAGGAGTGCACCAGAAGAAGAATTAATGTCTCCTCTCTTGTCGTGGAGAAGAGAAAAGAGGGCGCGCCATCGTTCTTTATGGAAGGGAGTGTCATTCTTTGCCAGAGGTTTGGTGTTCTTCCACAAAGGAGAAATTCCCCTCTTCCTTCACAAAAGATCTCTCTCAAAAGTTTCCCCCAACAAAACAAGTTCCAACCCAATTAAAATAAGGATTCCCCTTATTTTAATTAAACTTGCTAAGCATTCAAAATTCAAAATTTCAGTCACTTAATTAATTAATTGAATAGGTTACATTAATTAATTAAGGTGTGTTGGCAAGAGTTAAAGAGGAAGAGAGAGAAGAGGAAGAGTTACATAATTAAGAGAAGTTAACAATTTAATGAAGGGGGTTTAAGGGGATTTGGGGAAAATGAAAGGTTGGGGATCGTGTGGGCCCCACCTCTCCTATATCCACACATAGTAAGTTGGGTGGGTTTGGGCCCCACCAACAACTTCCCATGGGAGGAATTAACCTCCTTAGATATAAAATAAAATTGTTCAAACAATTTTATTTACTTCTTAATTAAACCCCAATAATTAACATCTCCTCCCGTGAAAACACAACTATGGTAAAGGTCCCCTTAAGAAATTACCGGAATTGCGAGTTCATCGGTGCCCTCAGATTTCAATTCCGAGCACTAGTTCAAAAGATAGAAAAACCCTCTCGTTCATTTACTGAACGTACCCGATCTAAACTTCAAAAATTGATTCCGGGAATATCGGGCCTCGGAATCAAGTGCCGTCAGAATCCACAGACTCGTAAAATTACAAAGTATTTAAGAAAACAAAATTCCTTGAAATTTTGGGTCTTTACAGTCAAATTACTTCAACCTTTAAAGAGAAAATGAGAGTTCATTAATCAGGTTATATATTTTTTTGTAATATACGTTGTGTTACCACATATTATTATACGTTCACTACTATATTTACATAATCTAAATTTAATGTCTTTAGATAATGGCTTACGCACATGTCGGGGATCCCAATCCTAAGGAACAATAGGTTTCTAACATGTTGATGCCTCTAATGTAGAGTAACACTATGTTTATCTGCATTTTGATGATACCAATCCTGAGGGACAATATATTGATGATGTTGAAGTTAAAGAAACAGTATAAGGTGAAAAACAAATGTACCAAAAAATAAGAGTGTTGTAGCATGATTATGTTAACAAAAATTATTAAGGTGAGAAGCAAAAGCATCAAATTTGAGGTTGGATCGAATGCAAACTTCCAACTTGTTAAACCCAAAAAATTCATTTTCACAAGTTTCTTTGTGGTCACTACTTGAATGCATGTGACGATTGGTGTAGACATGTGGCACAATGTTTCACCTATAGTTAAGGCACTTAGTCTTCATTATCCCTTGTAGAGTGTGTTTATACTAGGTGAATGCTAAATGACACTTGTATTAATTGTCTCTAGAAAGGATTATAGTGCTTTCTAAAAAATTATTATGTATCATAATCTCAGGTATGTTGAAGGAAAAGTAAACCCGCACCAACTATATATGTATTCACACATGATAAACTAAGAAACATGGAATTTATTTATTGGTCACCGTGAAGAGGAATATTTTTAGTTATATTGTGATTGGAAATACATTACTTGATATTACACGTATTAATCACTTTTATTAAGAATTTATAAGTTATAAAAAATAAATTTAGTGCTAAAAATATGTAGCATGAATCAAAACCAACGTACACCTATGGTAAAGCAAGGATGAGGTATGCTTTGCTTGAAAAAATAGTATGTATTTTAAATATATAGTATTACATTTATGTGGCATTAAAAGAAAACTGTATTCCTTTGTTTATATAATTATTGATGAATAAAAATTCAAATCCATTTCCATCCCACATCATGTGCTATATAAGAAGTCTCATGCATATAAAGACTGAATACAAATAGATGAAAAAAAATAAAAGTATGGGAATCATGTGTAAGTATCAAATAATAAAAATTTGTTCTACTTTAAATTAGTATCACATAATAATGATTACATGTTTTTTTATATTTTTTATCCAGTTTATACATAAGAATCATCATCTTTTATACCCGATGAATGACTACCTTCAGTAGCCTTGAAGCATCCAGAAAAATATGGCCACATCAGAGGTGCAGGTTTTTGATCATCGCTCTAAACATATTTTGAGAAAATAAATGCATAAGAGGACAAAGATAAGAAAATTGAGGAGATACAAACATGGATAACTAATCTAGAAGAAAAACATAGTTATAAGTCTAAGTTGTTTAATAATTTTATAGAAATTCATCAAAGATAAGAAACAACACAACAATAACCACTACAAGAAGACCCACCCCCCATATTTTAGGTGAGACATTCCCCTCAAAGGTCTACCTTACCATAAGTAATCGATTGTTTAATAATAGTTTTTTTGAAATGTGAATCAAGAATACATTGATACCTTTATTGTACTAATATTCTATAGGGTGAAAATGATTGTGATTTATATCTATGAACACCCACTCATCACCTTGTTGAGAGGGATACAATTTAAAATATCCAAGGAGATATTTTACACAACAAACAAATTCCAAAAGGTCATGTGAGAGTGGGAATTCACATATCTCATGAGACAAGAAGTGAGGTACCTATTACCCTAGATGATCTAGATATTCACACGATCGAAATTTCTATCAGAACATTCATAGCATGGACGTTTGATCTTGTAAAACACATATTGATAAGGAAGTACTCCTTTCCAATTTATTTTTTTATGAAAAACATTTAACAATTAATGAAAAAGTCCTAAATGGAGTAATTTTATTACATATGGTTAAAATGAAGGAGAAACATAATTATGAATAAAAAAAATCTAAAGGATCAACCAATCGATAAAAAAGATCTTCAGAAGGTACCTTTACCCCACCGGTTCAACTTACACATTTACTAATATTATAAGTTCATATAGATACAACATTCAAAGATAGTGATACAACCATCATTCATTTTTACGAGCAAATGTACAAAGGGGAAATTATATACTTTCTTGGTTATAAGAATGTAGATGAAATCCTCAATAACGAATGTCTAGGAGTCTCAGTTATAAATGTATACATTAGGCGTGTTTTCATAATTTATTTTTTCAATAGTTGATAAAATAGGTTAATTACAATTTAATACTATTCATATTTTTTCTGGAATATGTATTAGTACTATTTGAAGGGAAAACCCAATGATTTTTTTGGACTCATTTTTCTTCACATAACTTCTACACAAAAAATATTATTATATGCAGTGGAATATTCAGTAATAGTGGAAAAACTGGTTCAATGTTTGAAAACAAACATACAAATGACAAAATCTTCTTAATAACCATGATATAGGGTAAAAACTATACAATTTAATCATATCAAATATATTTTCATTCATTTTATTACTTATTCATTTTTAGGGATAATTGGTTGCTCATTGAAATCAATTTAGATACTACAAAGATTTATTTTTTGGGTTCAATGTAGGGATACCCAAAAAATCACCACACATGATGATTTTTATCAATTTTTAATGAAATACATACAAAATTTTACAAATAAACTTAAAGTTATATATATTATGTTTTAATGAAAATTTTGTTATGAAAAGTGATGTTTAAATATCATCAAAATCATGGAATGAGGACAATCCATGAGCACAAGAAGCCTATCAAATTCTACGAGTGGATAAGTATTAGGGTGTATATAATAAGATTTAACTATCAAAACATATATCAAAACAAATTACTTATAATTTTCAATGTTTCTATAGTGTTAAAAGTAATCCAATGGAAATTATTGTAGTTGTTACATTTATAAATTTTTTAAAGATATCGTATTCTATCCACGGGCATCCATGAAGATGTATTTCTAATGATAATTTTAATTTAATTTAAAATATATATTAATAATTTTTTTATTTATATTTTTCCAGTACTACCATGACTGTCAACAGTCCATATATTCAAAAGAGAAAATATATTTATTTAGAAATAAATGGGCAGAATACAAGGTGTTGGAATGTTTGCAGACACAATGAATAGGTGAATTTATACTACTTATTTATTTAATTTTATTATCATTTTATCTACTTATTTTTTTGTTAATTTTATCATCTTTTTTATACACTACTTATTTAGTCAATTTTCAAAAAGATCATAAAGAGGTGATTTTCCAACAAGCCCGTACCTGAGTGGTAAGGGCTCCTGCTTGGCATCCAAGAGACCTAGGTTCAAAACCGGGTGGAGGCGAATTTCCGGAGTACTGTAGCAGTTATTGTTCGGTACTGTATCATCCAGATCTATTCACCCGATTTGGGCCTTCGGGCCACCAGTTTTGGCCTACGGGTCTTAAGGGCCTTCGAGTCATCAAAGGGCTTCAGGCTATAGGGCCTTTGGGCCATGTAAACCATGGAGTAGCTCAGTTCACATAGAACATGACCCAGAAGAGGATCAGAGCAACAAGAGTAGCGGCCACTAGAAGCAAAGCTAACCAGAATGGAAGAATGATAGGGTATGGTAGCCGCCATCAGGACCAGGCACCGTGCAGCTTTGTACAGGGCAATACTAGACGATCATAAATGCAAGGTGGGGAGCTAGGTGATCAATGACTCAGAAGCTGGGTAGGGGCAGTTCAAGTGGGCTGGGCCTACAGGTCATGTATTGGGCATGGTATGCCTCTGGGCCTTTGGGTCATGTATTGTGGGTCAGTCAGGCCTTGTGCCTTGGGCCTACGGGTCATGTACGGGTTCCACTTTAACCCTTAAAAGGGGGATTATCCTTAATAAAAATAAAAAAGAAGGCCTTCGATCCATTCATGCATAAATAGGTGATTTCATCGAGAATTTATTTCTCTCAAACCATTTTGTGCTCTATAAAGAGCACAGAATGCTTTGAGAAATTCAATTTTCAAAAAAGTATTCATCAAGGATGAATTGGTCAGGTATTAATTTTTCTCTTCATAGATATATTTTTTATTTGATCTGTTTATGTTAAATGGTGCGTGTTTTCAGACTCAAAGTGCATGTTTTTAGTTTAAAATATCATTTTAGTTAAAAAGACACATGACATACTCAAAATAAATAAAAAACATTCAAATTATTTTGATACTTTAAGAAAATGATCCATAAGTAATTTTTGAAAAGTATAAATCATTCATAGCATAATCTGATAAATTGGTGTGACAGGTATGACTCGAAATTAGTGTTTTCAATCTAAAAATGAAATTTTATTTAATAACATGTGTCACTCATTGAAAACTAATAAAGCACGATTATATTGTCATTATAATTTATAAAAATTATCCATAAGTAGTTTTTTATATGTAGGACTCATTTTCACATTAATCCAACACACATGATGATCAGTATGGCTCAAAGTGCTTGTTTTCAGTTTAAAATTACATTTTAGTTAAAAAGACATGTGACATACTCTAAACCAATAAAAAAAATTTATATTATTTTGATACTTTACTAAAACAATCCATAACTAATTTGTGATATGTATGAGTCAATTTCACTTCAATATGACACATAGTGAGATTGGTATGATTCTAAGTGTATATTTTTATTTAAAAATGACATTTTAATTAAAAAGACACATGACATACCAAAAACTAAGCGAACACATTTAGATTTTTTTATACTTTAGTAAAATAATCCATAAGTCATTTTGTAACATGTAGGAATCATTCTCACCTCGATCAGATACACGATGTGACCTATATGAGTTGAAATGTGGGGTTTCTGTTTAGAAATAACATTTTAGTTAAAAACATGTGTCACTTACAAAAAATTGAGAAAATGCGTTTGAATTGTCTTAATACTCTATGATAACGATCCATAAGTAATTTTTAATTTGTAGGAGTCAGACACATGTAAATCCGACACACAGTGTGACTGATATGACTCCAAGTGTGTGTTTTCAGTTTTAAAAATGATATTTTATTTAAAAACATGTGTCACTTAATGAAAACCTAGAAAACATGCTTGTATTGTACTGATGCTTTGGGAAAATAACCCTAAACTAAGTTGTGATGTGTAGAAATATAAAACATGTAAATTCAACACATGATGTGACCAATATGACTCAAGTGTGTGTTTTTATTTAAAATTGACGATTTAGATCAGAACACATGTATCATACTCAAACTGTACAAACACATTCATATTTTTTTTGATAATTTAGGAAAATGATCTATAAGTCATTTTTATCCTTTAAGAATTAGCCTTAACTCAACCCAATATGTGGTGTGCTTGGTATGACTTGAAATGTGTGTTTTTTGTTTTAAAATGACATTTTAGTTAAAAAGGCATTTGATATATTCAAAACCAAGAAAATAAATTCATATTGTTTTGGTAATTTAGAAAAATGACCTATAAGTTATTTGTTATGTGTTGGAATTATCCTCACATAAATATTATAAACTGTCTGATCGGTATGACTCAAAATGAGTGTTTTCTGTTTAAAAATGACATTTTAGTTAAAAACACATATCACTCCCTGAAAACTATGAAAACATACTCATATTGTCTTGATAATTTATGTAAATGATCCACAAGTCATTTTTTACATCTAATAATTGAACTCATGTTAATTCAACACACGATGTGACCAGTATGACTCAAAGCACGTGTTTTTATTTAAAATTTACATTTTAGTTCAAAACACTCATCACATACTCAAACCATGTAAACACATTTATATTGTTTTTATACTTTAGGAAAAAATTTCGTAAGTCATTTTTTATGTGTAGAAATTAATTTTACCTCAATATGATACACAGTGTGCATGGTATGACTCAAAATGTGTGTTTTTAGTTTTAAAATGACATTTTAGTTAAAAATACACGTGACATACTCAAAACTGAGCAAACACATTAATATTGATTTGATACCTTAGTAAAATGATCCATAAGTCATTTCTGATGTGTAGGAATCAACTATACCTCAATATGATACATGGTGTGACCAATATGACTCTAAATGGGTGTTTTTAGTTTAAAAATGACATTTTAGTTAAAAAAAATGTTCCACTTACTGAAAATTGAACAAATAAAGTTGGATTGTCTTGAAACTTTAGTAAAATAATCCTTAAGTCATTTTTGATGTGTAGGAATTAATCAAATTTCAGTTCGACACATTATGTGACTAGTATGGCTCAAAGTGTGTGTTTTTATTTAAAATTGACATTTTTATTCAAAATACGCATGAAATACCCAAAACTAAGAAAACACATTCATATTGTTTTGATACTTTAGGGTAATAATCCCCAAGTCATTTTTTATGTCTAAGAATCATAATCACCTCAATCTGATACATGATGCGACGGATATGTCTCAAAATTTGTGGTTCCAATTTTAAAATGACATTTTATTTTAAAAGACACAATACATAGTAAAACATGATAAAACCAATTCATATTGTTTTAATACTTTAAAAAAATGATCCATAAGTCATTTTTGATTTGTAGAAATCAACCGAAATTCAATCTGATACATGGTGTGACTGGTATGACTCAAAATGTAAATTTTCAATTTAAAAATGTTATTTTAGTTAAAAATAAGTGTCACTCACTAAAAACCAAGAAACCATTATTGAATTATCTTTATACTTTACATAAGTCATGCGTGATGTGTAGAAATCATCCACTATCAATCTGACACATGGCATGACCAATATTACTCAAAGTACACGTTTTTAGTTTAAAAATGACATTTTTGTTAAAAAATGTGTTACTCACTAAATAATTGAAAAACACACTTTTACTATCTTTATACTTTAATACAATGATCCTTAAGTCATTTTTGACATGTAGGAATAAACCTCATGCCAATCTGACACATGGCGTGGCCAATATGACTTAATGGGTGTGTTTTTATTTAAAATTAACATTTTAGTACTTAACACATGTCACATATTTAAAAATTATAAAATTCACTCAGATTATATTTATGCTTTAGGAAAATTATCCATAAATCATTTTTGATGTGTAGGAATCAACCATACATTAATCTGACACACAATATTCCCAATATGACTCAAAGTGTATGTTTTTAGTTTAAAATTTAATATTTTGTTCAAAACACACATCACATAATTAAAAATAAACAAATACACTAAAATTATATTGATACTTTAAGATAATGATACATAAGTCATTTATGATGTATAGAAATTAACCACACATTAATATGACACATGGTGTTCTTGGTATGACTCAAAGCATATGTTTTTAGTTTAAAAGTGACATTTTATTAATGTATTGCTTCATATTTATGTTTAATTTATTTATTTATAGTATTAATGTCATAAAAATTGTTTTTTATATAGGTTCACTCTTTTTCTCGAGCTGGGGTAGTTTTTTTGGTAACTGGTAGCATGAATAGACTCTTTTAAGCGGGGGTTGGGGGAAACGACACTAAAATATTATTGTTTTTAAATTTTTTGATGTTTATGATAAACTGTATGTGCCAATTTAATTATACAAACAAATGTTTTAAATGTTTATAATATAGTGTTTTTTTATTTATGATGCAAATTTAATTGACATTAAATTTTGAATTTTCTGCTGAAGTGTGCTATAATTTAAAAACCACACTACTGTGACATGGTTTTTATCTATACTAGGACTAAAATTAATAAAAGGTCACTTTATCAGCATTAAAAATTAACTGATAAAGTGTCCCCTTTATCAGTGGTATTTTTAGTGCTGAAAAAATCAGTTGGCTTTTAAAGGATTTTACAACACTAGCACTTTTTTAGCCCTAATGAAGGTTATTTCTAGTGCAATTAAAGCCCATATCATCAATAGTGTGTTGACTGAGAACTATCATCTCATTCTATATTTCTAACAATATCTATGTACCATATAACACCATTAGAGAGATCCCTATAGGACCACCATGAAGTTCATTTGTCACTGAACCTATTCACATGACACCGCCACTCTAAAAACTACCTAGGCTCCACACCACTCACAATAAGTCAGTACCTAGTGACAAAAACCCAAAATAGGAAACAAACTAGAAGAAACAAACTAGAGATAAATATAATCTCTCTCCTAATGTAAACAAACAAAACATAAGAGAAAAAACAACTATAATCTCCTTCCACAAAACCTCATGGATAACCAAGTGACTCTTACCCATGAAAACTCACATAAGACCCTCCAACCCAAGAACCCATGATACACACCACAAAAGAACCTAAGGTTTCTTCGGGCCTCAAATAGGTAGGAATCCATGAGAAAAATATCAAGGGAACAATGATCATAGAAGATGAAAAATTACAGCCAAAGAGAGTAAATGACCTAGATAAATGAAAGAAATCAATGCATATTAAAATGTAAAAGTCAAATAACACACCATTTAACATAAAAAATAAATTTATTTTAAATTTTTATGATTCAATATTATGCTTGATTTGGTATTAATACCAATCATTGGGGGATTCATTTCGGGGTAGTACCCATTCAACGACCAAAAAAGGATCTCATGAGTATAATTTTGGTTTTAAAGAAACTAAAAATATAGAATCTAAAATCTATATATTTTTTATGTTTGATAAATAATAAACATAAAACATATTCCAATCAAAATTATAGACACATGGAATAACAATTTATTTACAACCAGTGAAAATATCATAAATCAGAGGCAATTATAAATAAAAAAAATTCAAAGAGTTAGAAAGAATGAAATGGTAGCAAGCAACAATGATAAAAAATCAAGCAAGAAAAAAAGTCTTAAACAGATTAAAAATAAATTTCCAAATTCAAAACTATATTTAAATTAATTCAAGTAGAAATACATGTTTTTTATTCCATATTAACAATTTAGAATGTGGAAAACAATAAATGGACATATAGATTTATGTGCTTTATCCAACTGGCCTATGTTCATGAGGAACGATCCTTAGAGGATTTACTATACATTAAAGATTAATTTAAGTGTGAAAGTGGAAAATAACACATGTGTGATACAAAATAAAAAATAGTAAATAGAAGAATAAAAAAACATGAAAAGAATAAGAAAACTGAACCGAATCCCCCTTACCAGTGTTAAGTCTCACTTTTGGAAGATTATCTATTCAAGATATTATCCAAAGATGTCATCATCGAGCTCGAGAATCATAATCCTCCAAGTTATCATGTTAAGGATCATAATATATGTGATCCAAATAATTTCCAAGATATCTCTTCACATGTCGTAGTAAAAGAATATAGTTGGCGCCGCTTAGACATCTTGGATAAGAAAGGGGTTGAATAAGGGAACCCCACTGATATCCCTCTCCTCTCCGATCTCAACTCCGATAAACAAAAAAACCCAGAATCAAGTGATTTCCACCCTTGAACTACCTAAATCCATCATCCCTCAAGCGGTGTGCGATTTGATCAAGGATATGCACTACTACAATTATTGAAGAAAGTATGGGGGGGGGGAATGTAACGACCCTGACATTAATGAATAAAATTCCATTTATTTTGATTTAATAAAATGTCTTATAGTTATAGAAAACACATGAAATTATTTTATTATATTCAATTTTATTTTTAAATTACCATTCAGTATCTTTACCATTGATAATATATCCATTGAACAATGATCATATGACCAGTATAAATATAGGGTTTTAACAAATAGTTTTGGTAAAACAAAGGAAGTTATGACCTCACCTAGTAGGATCGTACCCTATGAATCCCATTTATCAGAGATTCAAAGAGAGATAGAATTTATAGGCTTTTTCCTAGACTAATCCCAAGCCTAGATCCAATAACTTAAGCATGAGAAAAACTGTTTACGAGAGACGATCAAGCTCATCAAGATCATGACCCAAACCATGTTTACCGAACGACCCCATGAAAACCCCACCATGATGCACCTTACTCTTAGGGAATATGTTGGTGTAATAAAGATATATGTTTCAAGACCCTATAAATAATATTATGTACATTATTTTGTATATAATAATGAATATATTTTCTTTATTTACATTCTAAATGATTTTTAAAGCACAAATAGTATTTGTGGAAATCTATTTTAATGAATTAATGTTTTTTAAAGTAAATAATATTTTAATAAAATATTATTATTAAATTACTATTTTTTAAATATACAATATCATGTAATTTTTATGAATTCAAATGTAATTTTTATTAGGGTTCAAAAACCGTTGTTGTTAAAAACCCGTCATTTTCAATAAATATCAGTTTTTATTTAAAAGTGAAAATTAATATATTTAGAAAATAATTTAAATAAAATGAATATTATTTTTGGAATTAGGATGTCAAAATTATCCAAAAGTGATTTTTTCATAATTTTCTGAGATAGTTGAATTTTTGGGTAAAAATTAAATACCATATAAATATACGGTGTGTTTTATGACATCATAATATCCCAATAGCAATGTAATAAATAATATAAAAGGTATAATTGGACAAATATATATTTTTAATTTAAAATAATGTAATTTTAAGTTTATTTTATTTATTTTATAATGCCTTAGTGAATTCACCAAGACTTATAAAATATTTTAAGATTTTAAAATCATTTCTTTGAAAGTGTGACTCACCTCCACATAAGAAAGAGAAATATTTTATTATATTCGTCCCTTTTACTAATGAAATAATGTATACCACTCCAATTTTTTATAAACCTTGGGCAAAAACCATGGCATGGTTTTTGGTTTTGAATATTTTTTATGTAGTGTCCAAAACTAAAATAATAAAGAAATCCCCCTCCTTTCTTATATAAACCCTCCAAAGCTCCCATTTATATTCACTAAATTTTTTTTAATCTCATCCAAACTCTTCCATATACTCCCTATTGTCCTAAAACGATGCCCCACCAAGCTCCCAAGAATCCTCTCCTAAGACTTTAGAGTCACACATCCAAGTAAGGGATTTCTCTCCTCACCTTTGAATTCAAGCACCTTCTTTGAGATTAGTTCTTTTAATTTAGATTTATTGTATTTTAATTCATTTTTAATAATTACCTTAGTATCAAATTGATGTTATTTTTATGGGGGATCATTTATCTCCCTCATTTTGACCCCTAACTAAGCTGTTACCATGCCAAAATTCCATAAGGGATTCTCTCCCCCCTCTTTTAATCAAGCACTTCATTTATGATATGCCTTTTTAATTTCTATTATCCTATGTTGGGATACATTCTTACCTATCCCACTTATAATAAAATTGTTTTATAAATTATGATATCCCATTTAAATCTCATTTAAACCACCTAAGAACCTTTATGTACACCCGTTACCGTGCTGAAATTTTGTAAGGGTTCTTTTCTTTATCCTATTTCTTAAAGATTATTTATTATGTCACGCCTTATATTTATAGTTAATTATGTTGGAGAATGTACTTACATGTCCATATTACTGTAAATTTCATGTATAAATGATTATATACTCCTTTATATCTCATTAACCCATTTTATAAATATCTATATGATGTTGTTATACTACAGAAATTGCACCGCGATTTACCATGCCAAAATAATTGTGTAGTGAATACCTTACCCATTTCTCAACTTAGGGTATTAACCTTTATGTTTATAATACTATTTATTAGGGAATTACATATATATATTCCACATTTCTATATCATGTAATAAAATTATGATGTTGAATGAATCCATGTTATATGATCTATGTGACACACTTAAGCATAAGATTGAAATGTTTATGAATGGTGCACCATGATAGCACTTAATGCATTGGGTAATGTTTAGTATCATGATACTTCATGTTGGGATGGGAGTTTACCTGATTCTTTTATGGGAAATTTTTCCACTCTAAAGTTTTGGTGGTTTATCTTTGACTTATGTTTATGATGCAATGTTTTAAGTTGTTGCCACATTTCCCATGTTATAATTATCATGCTATATCATGACTTATTATTCATGTTACTTTATTACTCATTGATATGAATTGTATAACATGTATTATTATATTCATGTTATTCCATGTATATTCCCTTAATGGTCTTTATATATCACCCCTTTCTTATGTATGTCCTCAGGTTATCCGATGCAGTTTTATGTATGAAGGAATGTAGTGGTCATGTCAAAGAAGATTTCAATAAATATGTTTTTGTATTTCATGTTTTAAGTTGTTATGAAATGTTCCTAAACCACAAAGACACTATAAATATTGATATTATGAGTTGTATTAAGTGATCTTTATGTAATAAATATTGTTTAAATATGAAATAAAGGGAAAGGTTGTTATAGTAGGTATCAAAGGAACAATTTAGTTATTTTTGGGGTTAGGATTAGAAAACCCTAGTGAAAACCCTTAGGGATAAGAATAATTATTAGAGAAAATCCATAAATTTTGGTGAGTATAGATCAAGAGGTTTATCAAGAAAATACATCCCTATATGAATAATACATGTTGACGTGGTTTTGTCATAGATGTACCTAAGAGTAACAACTCTGATAAGGTGTTCGGGGCTTGACTCGGGGTAACCTGGTACATGAAAACATGCCTTGCTGCACATCTGGTTTGATAATCCTATAGGATATTCTTTGGTAAATTCATAAAATCATTACAAACCAATATTAATGGAGCAAATAAAAAAAATTACCATAAGAATATATGTTAGGAATTAGATCATAGATAACATATATTGAATCCTAAAAACTCATATGTTAAGAAGATAAATGTAATTCACAAGGTATCTATTTATCATCATTATATTAAGCTTTATGTGTTTAATATTTTAAGATACTCATCCCTAATTTCACTTTTATTCTATCCAATAACTGGAAATAAGAGGAATCGTTCTAACAATTGATGCGAAGGGCAGTGTGATGATTCCCCCAATGAGATGACCAACCTGATGGGAGAAGGAATTGAGAACTTTGTCATGATACTCTCTCAGTTAAATCATGTTATGAATAGAAACCTGGACTAGGAGGAGCACCCAAACCACCCTAAGAGAGTGAAACCCATAGTCTAAAGCTTCATGAGACAAAGTCATCCTACCTTTAGTGGATCATCTGATCCCTTAATTGCAGAGAAATGGTTCAATTCCATTGAAAAGATATTCTCCATCCTTTAATGTTCCGAAAACAAGAAGGTTCTTCTGGTTATTTATCATATAGAGGGTCAAGATGATTAGTGGTGGACATTGATAAATAATATGAAGCATGAGGAAGAGATCGAAGCAATTAAGTGGAATTAATTCTGGAAAATGTTTTTTGATAAATATTTTCCCCACACCCTCCATATTAAGATGGAATGAGATTTCCTTACACTCAAGAAAAAGGACACACTAGTGCAGAAAACGTTATTTATGTCGGTTATTTTTCATTTTTTACGTCGGTTTTTAGCTGACGTTAATACGGAAGTCTGTATAAATAACGTTTTTACGTCGGTTATTTAAAAACCTACATACAAAACATAACATCACGATGTTTATCACGTTGGTTAATTAATAACCGATGTGAAAAAACCCGGGGGGGGGGGGGGGGGGGGGTTATAACGTCGGTTATTATATAACCGTCGTGATAAACTGGGGGGGGGGTTATCATGTTGGTTATATAATAACCGACGTTATAAACCCATGCGGGGGATGTTTATCACATCGCTTATTTGATAACCGACGTGATAAACCATTTCCCAGGCCTTTTATCACATCAGTTATTTAATAACCGATGTGATAAACCATTTCCTAGGCCTTTTATCACATCAGTTATTTAACAACTGACGTGATAAACCATTTCCCAGGCCTTTTATCACGTCGGTTATTTAATAACCGACGTGATAAACCATTTTCCTGGCCTTTTATCACATATGTTATTAAATAACAGACGTGATAAACCATTCCACAGGTGTTTATCACATCTTTTATTAAAAAACCGACGTGATAAACCCTTCCCGATTTCTTTATCACGTCGGTTATAAAATAACCAACATCGAAGACAATTTTTTTTTCAAATTTGCATGAATTCCTCTGCTCTCCCCTAGAAACAACCAGAAACCAAATCAAGAATTCGTACTACAAAAACAGAAGTAGATCAAAACAAGAACTAAAGCAAAATTAAGCATTTACATTGATAACATATAAAACTTACCCCATTTGACAGCCCCCACCACACCCCTGGACTACCCCCGACCCCCTGGACAACCCCAAACACCCTAGGACAACCCCCCCATTGGACTCCCACCACCCCCTGAATCTCACTCCCTCACCCCACTTGACATCCCCCACCACACCCCTGGACTTCCCCCGACCCCCTTGGACATCCCCAAACACCCCGGGACAACCCCCCCACCCTCCTGAACAGCACCCCTCACCCCTAACCCCACTTGACAGCCCCCACCACACCCCTGGACTACCCCCGACCCCATGGACAGCCCCAAACACCCCGGGACAACCCCCCCCACCCTCATGTATACCCCCCCACACCACTGGACTGCCCCCCGACCCCCTGGACAGCCCCAAACCACACCGTTGGACTGCCCCCAACCCCCTGGACAGCCCCAAACACCCCAGGACAACCCCCACCCTCATGTATACCCCCCACACCCTGGAAAGACCTCCCCCACCCCATTGGATCCCCCCACACCCCGAACAGCCCTCCCCCCACTTGACAGCCCCCACCACACCCCTGGACAACCCCCAACCCCCTGGACAACCCCCAACACCCCAGGACAACCCCCACCCTCATGTATACCCCCCCCACACCCTGGACATCCCTCCCCCACCCCATTGGAGCCCCCACCACACCCATGGACTGCCCCCCGACCCCCCGGACAGCCCCAAACACCCCGGGACAACCCCCACCCTCATGTATACCACCCCACACCCTGGACAGCCCTCCCCCACCCCCGTTAGAGCCCCCACCACACCTATGGACTACCCCCGACCCCCTGGACAGCCCCAAACACCCATGGACAACCCCCACACCATCATGTATACCCCCACCCCCTGGAAAACACTTCCACACCTCTGGACAGCCCTCCCACACCCCTAAAACAGACCAAAAAGTTACCGAAAACAAACCAGAAACCCCCTCACCCCACTAGACTGCCCCCACCACACCCTTGGACACTCCCCCCACACCCCTGGACATCACCACCACCCCCTGTACATCCCCCCAACATCCTGTAGACCCCCACCCCCTGGACAACACTCCCACATCCTTGGACAGCCCTCCCACACCCTTGAAACAGACCAAAAAGTTACCAAAACAGACAAGAACCCCCTCAACCCACTAGACAGCCCCCACCACACCCCTGGACTTCCCCCCATCCCCATGGACACCCTAAACCCCCCCACTGGATATCCCCCTACCCCTTGAAACCCCCTCACCCCACAAGACACCCCCAAACCCCTCGACACCCCCTGGACAGCCTCCCACTCCCTGGACAGCCCTTCCACCCTCCTAGAAACGCTCCCACCCCCTGACTGCCCCCCCCCCCCCACTCTCATGGACACCCAGGACCCCCCCACCCACCGGACAACCCCTCTAAGACCCTTGGACACCCCCACCCCACTGAACACCCCCCACACCCTTGGAACTCCTCCCCCCAGACCAGAATCCATACCAGAAAAACCATCATAAGTAGACCAAAACAAGAAGTAGAGAAAAATTAAACATTCACATATATAACATTCAAACTTACACTATCAACTTCAAAAAAAAATCCAACCTAAACGACTACCAAATACACAATTACAACAAAAATATTTAAAATTACATTTTACATTACAAACAACTAAAATTTAATCCAACCTGTAAAATAATTTGACCACTCCACTTGTAAGTGTTTGATGTCTTCAGCAGTATAGGGTTTAGGGTCATCAAAAAGCTACAAATGAAAGGATAGTAGTTAACGTGTATAATGAATAAATAAAATTTAAATATTATGGCAAAGTTTAATAGGAAATCTTACCAGGTCAAAATTTACAACTATCCCAGTTGTTATTATTTCATACATAAATCTTAACATATAATATCCACATTCGATGATGCCTTGTTGTTCATGACAATTCTGTTTGAATGAGTGTAAATTTAATATATTATTTTTATGTAATAAATAAAAAAGTACAAATTATAAATGGATATTTACCTTCGCATTTACATATTTAATCTTTGCACTCCTTTTCTTTTTGTTTTTTAGAAAGTAGGCCCATTCCATGTTAGAAAATAATATGAATGGGGTAAATTTAAAATTCATTATAATATATAAAACTATTGAGAAATTGAAACTTACTTTTCAAATATATTCTTAAAACTTTCCCGCACATCATCATGGACATAGCATATCCAATAAAGTGCTTTCTCCTTTGGAAAAAAAACCCCTAACATCCAATGATCACTGATAAAAGAAATTAAGGTTAGAGTGGTTTGTTATGTTAAAAGATAATGAACTCTTTGAGAGAGATGTGTTTCATACCTCTCACAAAAAGGAATCATCCAACATTGTGTGACTATATTCATTTCAAGTCTTTCAGCAATATAAAGCATTATTTGTTCCTCATCCAATGCACATACTTTAGGGGAAATCAGTTGCGGGTCAATGAATCCATATACATCTGTCATCTCATTCCTCTCACAAATTTTATAAAGATGCCTAATACAAAATAAACATAAGTATACATTTTTAATAAATATATCAAAGGGAAAATGTGTTAAGACTTACATGGAAAAAATTTACACCATGTTGATTCCCAGCTTATCTCCAGTAACAATCTCCATGATATCAGTTTTCATAATCCCCACACTTATTGCACATCCACAAACATGAGCTTCCATTGGAAACTCATAATGACCCACCAACAAATTTGAATATCTTGACAATCTGTCAAGACTATTAGAATCTGTATCTGATGTCATAGCCATTTGTCTTTGTTGTTGTCTATACAGTATTTATTTACCTTTGAAGTATTCCTATAAAATTAAATAGAAAAATATATTAGTTTTTCAAATGATAAAATAACTTTAATAAAAAAAATAAAATAAAAGATATAAAATTCATACCTCGATGGTAATGAGTCAAAGAAGTCTGGATGTCCAAATTAAAAAATGTTGATACTATGTCTAACTGTCATCACCCTCATCTGTAGGTAATGGTACTCGAGCTGATCTATCTATAATATCCTGTACAGTGACCCTCTAATTCTCTACCTCTAATTGATGATGATGAAATATATCTCCTTTACAATATACCAACCCATATGCAACTATATGATGTTGAGGATCATCAATATACAACTCGCAATAAATAGGAAGCTGCGCGGAGAATTAGGATAAAAAATGGGGTCCGCAGGTTGAGGTGGGGGAGTGGGAGCTACTGGCGGAGGTGGAGGATAAATAATGGGGTCTGCAGGGGGAGGTGGAGGAGTGGGAGCTGCAGTATGAAATTGTCTTTGCATGTCTGCAAACATAGACTGTACCGATGCTCTAATCTTTTCCTCCATCATCGCATTAATATTATTAACTTTAGCATCCAAGGATACTATTTTTTTTATAAAACCCCTCAACGTTAGAAGTTGAAGAACGTGGTAACACTTTTCTTACTGATACACCTGTCGGATATCCTCTTACACGACCGGGATGTTCGGGCTTTCCCAATGCTATAGATAAAATATCTTGCCTCCCAGTAGCTGTAAATTCCCCCTGTGAACTCTGCTCCTCAAGAGAGTCCTGTATTAATTAATTTAACATTTCTGTAATGATTGAAATTATATAAAGAAAATAGTTAACTTAAATAAATAAAATAGATATCTTACAATCCTCTCAGCTACGATTCTTGATTCTTCCGAAATATTTTGCCCTTTTTTTCCCTTCCAAGATCTCTTCCATTTTTCATGTCTAGATGGAGGGGATGGAGGGGGCACCTCTCCAGAGCTTGAAGACTAATCTCTTAGTTGTTGAAATTTTTCTTCCATCACTTGTTATTCCAAAAATACATACCCTCCCCAAGATAAACTATGAGGGTATACATTTTTAGATTGGATCTCCTGATGATCTTTCCTTGTTTTCTATAAATTAAGAATAATAAATCATTAACAAAACATTAATAATATCATTTAAATAAGAAATCTTATAAAATTTTACATTTCCCTTACCAAAATGACTCCTTTCTTATACTTTTATAAAACTGTCTCCATGTGTATTCATCTATAAAAGGATATATACGACATGGATTGTCATGACTCCTATGACCATAAATGAAATCAGATGAGAGGGTTGATTTGAAATCCCTCCATCTACAAGCAGCCAATGATAAAAATTTCTTCCTGACTCCTCCAGTGTTAGGAATATCAAATTTCATCTGACAAAGAAGAGGTTAAACATATTATATACACTAGAAACATTTAAATAATAGTCAAACAATAGAAAAAGATCTTACCAAAATTGTCTCCCACAACTGAGAGATTATCACTTTATCCACACTTCTCCAGTCATCATATATAATGATTACTTTTCTCTTAGCCTGAGTTGATAAAAAACTCTTAAAATCTTTTGCATTTTTACCTCTAGGAATATCATCACCATCAAACTCAATGATTATCCTCTGATCCTGCGTATGAGCAAGTGATAATTTTGGTAAACGTGTGCACCCACGTTTACTAATCTTTGAACTCTTTGTCGTAATAGGAGTATGTGAATGTTCCTCCCCAGAGGTATGACTAATATTCTCATCTCCAGAATCATGTGGTTGATCAACTGAATGATCTGTCATTATCCTTCAAATCAAAAAAACAAACATTAGTTCCAAAATATACAAATTCAAATATTTTAATACTACTGTAATCTGAAAATAGAAAAGTGTACTAAGTTACGTAATAGTAAACATTGTTAATATGGTAAGAATGTTAAACAATGGTAAATATGGTCAAGATGGTCAACATGGTAAACATGGTAAACACGGTAAACATGGTAAACATGGTAAACATGGTAAACATGGTAAACATGGTAAACATGGTAAACATGGTAAACATGGTAAACATGGTAAAATAATTGTCACCGAACAAAAATAATAGATATATAATTTATGTAATGGTAAACATGATAAAGTAAACTAAATAAACTTAAAAAAAAACAAAAACTTATACTTATTTTGTTTTAATACATGTTTTAATAAAAAACTTACAATATATAACATTTTATGAAAAAAATAAATGTAAATAATAAATAAATATATGTTACCTGTAATTTTAGGAATGTACAAATGGATTGTTTTCCCAAATTCATTCATCGTGATCGGTCCTTATGGCACAAACCATGTCTTCAACATGCTCATCATTATGTTCTATTAATCTTTCCATGAAAGTAGGGATCTCACATAAATCAACATCTTCATCAAGTTCATCCTCACCAACATATTGTTTTTCCCTTGTAAAACAACAGCCCACTGCATATCTGATTGATCGACTACATAGAAAATTTGTTTTTCATGTGTTTACATTATAAAAGAATCAACTGTGCCTTCCAATCTATTCATATTAACAAGTGTCATTCCAAATTCATCGTGTCTGACACTGTTGTTACCGATAAACCATTTACACTTAAAAACAAGAAATTTAATTTTAAAGTAATCAAACTCCCATATGTCTTCAATCACTCCATAATATGCACTTGATGTAGAAATTGGGTTTTTGTCCTTAGCACTCAAAAAATGCATTGCTTCTGCAAACACCAATACACCACTATTCTGAACTGCACTTCTGTTGTCCTGAGCATTCATATGAAATGTATAGCCATTAATGTCATAACCAGACCATGTTATCACATTTAAACATGGACCAACCACTATCCATTTTAATGTCTCTGATACATCTGATCTACCAAGAATGTTCTTTTTAAACCATGACAAATTTTTTTTGTTGTGCTCATTCAAAATCCACATTTCTGTCTTCTTTGGATGACATTGTTTCAAATCATTAATACGCAATGTGATATATGGTTGAGCATTAGCTATGTTATTCATGATTTATGATTCTAACTTCTTCATCTTTTCAGCTGACAATGATTTGAATTTCAAGCCACGAATCCCCTTTCCCTCATTATTAACTCTTTCATGGCGAGATGGAGGCAAACATATGTGTTGCGCTGCAACCAAGTAGCTCGTACAAAAATCTACTACCTCCTCAAAAATATACTTTTCAACAATGGAGGCTTTAGGTCGATATGGATTTTTAACATACCCCTTTAATATTTTTATATACATTTCAAAAGGATACATCCAACAAAGATATAAAGGTCCAAAAAGCTTTATTTCTCAAACCAGATGAATCATTAAATGCACCATTATATCAAAAAAAGTTGGAGGAAAATACATTTCCAATTGAAAAAGTATAAAAATCTCATCCTTTTCCAAAATGTTCAAAGCATTCACATCAATCGCCTTGTTACAAATTGAATTGAAAAAATAAGACAACTTCATTATAGTCTTTCTAACACTGATGAGCAATATTACACGCAATAAAACTGGTAGAATTTGTTGCATCATGACGTGACAATCATGTGATTTCATACCTATCAACTTCAAGTCCTTCAATGAGACAAAATTTTTTACATTTGAGGAATAACCTTGAGGCACTTTGATATCATGAAGACACTAAAAAAATCTAATTTTCTCCCTCTTCGATAATATATGAAAAGACGGGGGAAGAAATGTTCGTATTCCTTTAGGAGTGGGAGCTAACTCCAAACGTATTCCCATTGATAGTAAGTCTAATCTTGCATTCAACCCATCTTTTTTTCTTTCCTTTAATATCTAACAATGTTCCAATCAAACAATCACATATATTCTTCTCCACATGCATGGCATCAATATTATGTTTAACTTCATGATACCTCTAATATGGTAGCTCAAAAAATATTGACCTTTTCTTCCAAATATGTCTATCATTACCATATTTCTGTGTCTTTCCCAATGTCACATCAAGGTTTTTCACCCTCTCAAAATACATATCAGGGGATAAAGGTTTTGGAGCAGTATCAAATTCTTGTGAGCCATTGAATGCCTTTTTTAGTCTTCTATAAGGGTGATCTATAGGCAAAAACTTTTGATGACCCATCTACACTGTTTTCCTCCCATGATGAAATTGACAATATGACATCTGTTGTTCGCAAATTAGACATTCTTTATGCCCTTTAACACTATATCCAGAAAAATTTCCATACGCTGGGAAGTCATTTATAGTGAACATAAGCACTGCATGCAGTTGAAAATATTCCATTTTATAAGAATCATACACCCTAATACCATAATCCCATAACAGTTTCAAATCATCAATCAATGGTGACAAGTAAACATCAATATCATTGCTGGGTTTCTTTGGACCAGATATCATTATACTCAACATGAAATATTTGCGCTTCATACAAAATTCAGGAGAGAGGTTGTAAATTACCAATAAAACAGTCCATGAACTATGTGTGCTACTGAGGGTTTGGTATGGATTCATTCCATCTGTGCACAACCCTAGTATGAGATTTCTAATTTCATTTCCAAATGTAGAATACTGCGCATCAATTTCTTCCATTGTAGACAATCATCTTGATGATGTATTTTTCCATCACATACCTGCTCATCAGCATGCCATCTTAACCTTTTTGCATCATGTGAATTAGAAAATAAACATTTTAAACGATGAATTATAGGAAGATACCAAAATAACTTTGAAGGGATATTTGTAATCTCTACATCAGCATGTGATTTTTCTTTCACCTTATACCGTGATGTCCCCCATTTAGGACACTCTGAAAGAAATTCATATTCCTTCCTATATATAATGCAGTCATTCGGACAATCATGTATTTTCTTGTATCCCAATCCCATCGGGCATAATACTTTCTTGGCCTTATAATGTGAATCTGGAAGATCGTTATCTTTTGGAAGAATGTCTTTCATCAATTGTAGCAGCTCTGTAAAACTTATGTCACTCCATCCATGTTTCTCCTTCAGGTTAATCAATATTAACACCGTCGAAAAAACCGTAAAATCCATACGACCAGGATATAATGGTTTTTCAGCATCACCATATAGACGTGCAACTGTCGGTTCTATCTCAATTTGTTCTCCTACAATATCGCGAATCATTTCTTCAATTCCATCGGAGTTACCATCTTGCGAATCATCATCATCAGTGACATTCCGTCCAGTTTCACCATGCCAAATCCAAGGGCTATAACTCGGATTAAAACCATGATAAATCAGATGATCTTTTATCTCTCTACTTTTCAACTTCTTAATATTCAAACATTTCAGGCATGGACAGAAAAAAATGTCACTACTTGGAACATTTCGTTTAGCAAATTCCAAAAAGGCATCAAAACCTTCCTCATATTCATTGCTCATTCGATGTGCCGTAATCCAATTTCGACTCATTATTACCTATAAAAAATATCAAATATATATATATTTTTAAGATAAGACAAATATATGTTTATATGAAAAAAATCATAATTTTAATGTAATTGTTTTTTGAAATATAAAACAAATCTATGTGTATTTAAAAAAATATTCTTGAATATTATTTAAAAAAAATATAGTTAGATATAACAGTTTTAAATTCCATTGAATCAAAGAAAACCATGGGTCCTAGAATGGTTGATAGAAAATTGGAGAAAATGGAGTAAACCTGAGAATCAAATCAAATTTAAAATAAAAATTCAGATGGAGAAAATCACAATGTAAAGTCAATCATCACCACACAATCATCATGTTATAATCTCAAAAACCATGATGTAGTAGTAAATCCCAACTGACATTATCCCCCACCCCCTTGGACACGCCCTGGACACCACCACCCCCTTGTACAACCCCCACCCCCTGGACACCACCCCCCACCCCCTTGGACACCCCAAGTACACCACCACACCCTTGGACAACCCCCACCTCTCCTAGACACCCACACACCCTGGAAAACCCCACACCCCTTTAGACAGCACCCCCACCCCTCCTGGACACCACCCCAACCCCCTACCCCCTTGGACACCCACCGGACATCCCCAACCCTCTGGACAGCCCCCCCCACCTGGACAACCCCCACCCCTCTAGACAGCACCCCCACCCCTCCTGGACACCACCCCCACCCCCTACCCCCTTGGACACCCCCTGGACACCCCCAACCCTCTGGACAACCCCACCCCCCGAACAACCCCCAAAACCCTCTAGACAGGACCCACCCCCTTAGAAATCCCCCCACACCCACCCACCCCCTTGGACACCCCCCTAGACACCCCCAACCCTCTAGACAACCCCCACCCCCCGGACAACCCCCCAAACCCTCTGGACAGGCCCCCACCCCCTTGGACAACCCCCACCCACCCACCCCCTTGGACACCCCCCCTGAACACCCCCAACCCTCTGGATATCCCCCACCCCCTGGACAGCCCCCACCCCTCTAGAAAGCACCCCACCCTCCTGGACACCACCCTCCACTCCCTACCCCCTTGGACACCCCCCTGGACAGCCCCCACCCCTCTAGACAGCACCCCCACCCCTCCTGGACACCACCCCCACCCGCTACCCCCTTGGACACCCCCTGGACACCCTCCAACCCTCTGTAAAGCCCCCCCACCCCCTGGATAGCCCCACCCCTCTAGACAGAACACCCCACCCCTCCTGGACACCACCCCCACCCCTACCCCCTTAGACACCCCCTGGACCCCCAACCCTCTGGACAGCCCCCCGGACAACCCCCCAAACCCTCTGGACAGGCCCCCACCCCCTTGGATAGCCCTGCCACCCACCCACCCCCTTGGACCCCCCCCACACCCCTGGACTACCCCCACCTCCATGGACACCCTGGACAACCCCCAACCCCCTGGACAGCCACCAACCCTCTTGACAGCCCCCCAAAACCATGGAATTTTAACCTCAAGCTACTAGTTTTGGTATCATGCCATTATTCAAAATGATAACCATGAATTTTATCTCCTACTAGTCTAAAATTCTCTATTGTGCAATGAATTGGTTTTTAATAGCATTTGAAGACTTATAATAGTCCACAAAAATAAGCGACGTAAATAGATTATGGAACAACAAAAAGTGATACCCAAAATAGAAACAACCATGGATCCAAAACAAACATTCCACCATGAAAAACCATATATATACTTATAAAATAAATCACACTGGTACACAAAATGGGTGTATCACGATGGTTTACATATAAATTGTAGTAATATAGGTGAATAAGATCATTAGTTTTCAATGACAACAAAAATTACCATCAATGTCGGGCATTCACGAAACAAAAACAAACGAAATAGAAGTAGGTGAGGCTTACGTGAATATTGCGAGTTGATCTAATAGATCTGGGGATAATAAATAAGATGATGATGTCAAAACAAGGTAAGAGGGTTCAAAATTAAAGAATCTTACCTAGTTTAAACAAAAAAATCGAAAAATGTAAATATAGACTATCTGAAAAAAAAAACGAATGAAATAAAGTCGTGGGAGGCTTACCTGAGTGTTGTGAGTTGAGATGATAGATCCGAGGAGAGTAAAGATGATAAACAATGATGGAAAAACAAGTTTAACACAATGAGATCGACAAGTCGATTATGGTTTACCGCGCGAGAGAGACGAGTCACCGAACTATCGATTGAAAAATCGTAAATGACAATCCACGAGGCGTGTTAATTTTTTAAATGTTTTATAACGTCGGTTATTAAATAACCTACTTTATAAACTATTTTTATTACATTTATAACATTGGTTATTATAATAACTGACGTTATAAATGTATCAGATATGGATTTTTACATCGGTTATAGAATAACCGACGTAAAAAATACATTAGAAATCACAGTTTTTTACATCGGTTATTTTATAACCGACGTAAAAAATTCTGCGGGTTGTTTTGTTACGTTAGTTATTAAATAACCAACGTCAAAAAGGCCTCAAAAGCCACTTTTTTTATGTCTCTTATTTTATAACTGACGTAAAAAATTCATAGATAACTCATTTTTGACGTCGGTTATCAAATAACCGACGTAAAAAACACCGCACTTTTCTTTTTTATGTCGGTTAATTTATAACCGACGTAAAAAAAAACACGCTCGATTTTTAACATCGGTTATTAAAATAACCGACATTAAAAATTTAATCACCGCATTTTTTACATCGGTTATTTTATAACCGACATAAAAAACCACGTTTCACAGATTATCACGTCGGTTATATATAACCGACATAAAAAATATTGATGTAAATAATGTTTTCTGCACTAGTGACAACAAATCTGTTCAGGCATATAAAGAAAACTTCACAGGACTTGCGTGATATGCCTCCAGTTTTTTCATTACACCCAAATGCAAGGTTGACCACTTATTTAGTGGGCTAAAGCCTAGTATACAGAAAGAATTAGAAATATATAACTTTGATAGCTATAAAGAAATTGTCCAATATTCCATCAAAGTCAAGATGAAGATCGATGGATCTCAAGGGTATCATGGGTATAAGAAGTGGAAAATGGACTTTAATTCTGGTGATATAATGGATAAATCCAACAGTGCTAAGAAATTCCAGCACCCCACTTTCCAAAGGTGTGGAAAGAAGTACCCTAGACATTTCATAAGGGGAACAAGGAAATTATTTAAGTGTGGAAGATAAGGGAACTTGGACAATGATTTCCGACAGGAGAAACCTAAAAATGTGATAGAGGAAACGAACACCCCGTTCGACCCTCAACACTTTGTTCATTTCTACAACTGTAGGGAACAAGGGAACTTTGAGAACTGGTTCCTTAAGCCAAGGGTTTTCAAAGGAAACCAACAACCTCCAAGGAAACAAGGGCAAGATTTTTTCCATCACTACTACCAAAGTGAATCCCAACAACAAAGTGGTGATAGGTACTCTAGTTATTCATTCAAGAATAGTGAACATACTTTTTGATTCTGGTTCTATGCATTCCTTTATACCATGATAGTTTAGTAGAATTATTCAATCACCACCCCAAATCATGGAAGTAGAGATTTTGGTGAAGATGAAAAATGGGAAAATTATTTCATCCCATGTATATAACTCCCCACCTTTCACAATTTGTGGATTTAACTTCCTGAAGAACCATGTCATACTTCCCTTGGTGGAATTTGATGAAATTATAGGCATGGATTGGATTTCTCTATATATATCCAATATAAATTTCCATGAGAGGGAAATCACTCTATAAATGGATAATAGACCCCCAATTGTATACAGGTGCAAGCAGGAGGATGAATTTTCTTTCACACCATCATCTCAAGCATGGATATTAATGCCCTATGAGAAAGAGTATCTTGATCAAATGATTGAGTCTAAGGAAAGTATCATCCTTGGATACATTCCTATTATTAGGGAATACATTTATGTGTTACCTAAGGAATTTCCTGGTCTTACTCCTAGCTGAGAGGTTGAATTTTCAATCGAGATTATACCTAGGGAATTCCCAATATCCAAGAATTCATATAGGATGGATATTGTGGAACTTGAGGAAATAAATAAACAACTATAGAAGAATCTGGATAAAGTTTTTATACTACCAAGTGCTTTACCATGGGGTGAAAGAGTTCTCTTCTTTAAGAAGAATGATGGTTCAATGCACCTTTGCATTGATTATCATGAGCTCAAAAAAATCATGATAAATAACAACTATCCTTTTATAAGAATTTATGACTTGTTCGATCATCTAAATAGATCATAATACTTATCCAAGGTGGATTTATGGTTAGGATATTACCATGTAAGGATGAATAAGGATGATGTCCCCAAGAATTCTTTTCATACAAGGTACAATCACTATCATTTCACAATGATTCCTTTTAGACTCAGTAATTCTCCAGAAATCTTCATGGACTTTATGAATAGAGTATTTAAAGATTACCTCAACAAAATTTGTGGTAAATATACTCCAAAACCAAGGAGGATCATGAGGAGAATATGAGCACTATGATAAAGACCTTACAAAAGTAGATGCTCTATGAAAAGTACATCAAGTGTGAGTTCTAGTTAGAAGAAGTCACGTTCTTGGGCCATATAATCACAAGAAATGGTATGTCTATAGATCCTTCCAAGACAAAAGAAATTAAGGTATGTTCGAGGCCAACATCTATGAAAGATATCTATATCTTCCTTGGGTTAGCTGGATATCATCGCCTATTTGTGAAAAATTTATCATGACTATCGAACCATCTTACCAAGATAACTCGAAAGGGAGTCAAACTTTTTTGGAATGATGAATGTGAAGTAAGATTCATTGAGTTGAAAATGAGGCTTATCACTGCACCTATTGTCACATTACCCTAAAGTGGGGAGCTTTTCATAATTTTTAGTGATTCTTCAAAGAAGGTATTGGGATGTGTGTTGATAAAAAATGAAAAATTCATTACCTACGCCTCAAGATAGTTGAAAATACATGAGCAAAACTATCCCATACATGATCTGGAGTTGGAAGCTATGATCTTTGCATTGAAAATTTGGTGGCATTTTCTCTTTGGGGAGAAGTGTGAAATATATATGGATCAAAAAATTATCAAATATATATTCACATAGAAAGATATAAATATGTTCCAATGAATATGGTTAGAGATCATAAAATATTACGACTGCTCAATCCACCACCATACTGGGAAAGCGAACAAGGTGGAGGATTCTCTAAGTAGAAAGGAACCAACAATTCTATCATTGATGAGAATTGATAAGGACCCAATCTTCTTAGACTTGAAGAATACGAACCTGGGAGTCATAAATAAAGTTACATCATCTATTATTTCACAAATGATTGATCAAACATCTATTTTGGAAAGGTTAAAGGATGATAAAAAAGATGACATGGGAATTCAGAAGAAAGTGGAAACTATCATAAAATGGAAATCCTCAGAGTTCAATGTTAATGAAGAAGGGATTATGAGATTTGGGTCAAGACTATGTGTTCTATCAAATCCTGAGTTAAAGAAATAACTTTTGGATGATGCACATACTTCTACTTTCTCCACTCACCCAAGAAACACAATGATGTATCGAGATATCCAAGAGCACTATTGGTGTGATAACATGAAGAAGGAGATCAAAGAATATACTTAAAATTTCCTAGTATGTATGAACGTGAAGGATGAAATGTAGATGTCTAAGGGGATGATGAAACCATTACCCATACCAACATGGAAATAAGAAAACATCACCATGAACTTTCTCACTAGACTTCCAAATATATAAAAGGGAAACAATGATATCTGGGTTGTTTTGTATCATCTTACAAAGACTCCACACTTCATTTTGATTCAAGAGTATTTCTCATTAGATCAACTATCATAGATATAAATAAGAGAAGTGGTGAGGCTGCATGGAGTATCATTATTGATTGTGTCCGATCAAGATCCAAGATTCACCTCTAAGTTTTGGAAAAGGATCCAGGATACTCTAAACACTGAGATGAACTTTATTATGTCTTATCACCCTCAATATGATAGCCAATCTGATCAGACTATCCAAACACTTGAGAATATATTTAGAGCTTTCTCAATGGACTTGAAAGGAGGATGGGACCAACATCTTCCTTTAACGAAGTTCTCTTACAACAATAGTTTCCACTCAAGCATCCAAATATCTCCCTATGAAGCTCTTTATGGAAAGAGGTGAAGAGAATCAAAATTTTGGGATGCATTTGGGGAATGAAAACTTATAGGCCTTTAAATGGTTGAAGAAATAGTGGATAAGGTTAAGCTCATCCATCAACACATCAAAGTTACTCAGAGTCAGCACAAGAGCTATGCTGACAATCATCGATGAGACCTAGAGATTGATGTTGGAGATGTGGTATTCCTCCACATATATCCATGGAAAATTTTCATGTGATTTTGGAAGAAGGTAAATCTTAGTCCAAGGTATATCGACCCTTTTGAGATCCTTGATCGCATCAGAGCAATGGCCTATCGATTAACACTCCCACCAAACCTATCTAAAGTTCATGATGCATTCCATGTATCCCTCTTAAGAAAGTATATACCAGACCCATCACATGTACTCAATGTAGAGGTGGTACCATTGGGGAATCACATTTCCTATGAGGAGCAGCCGATGAAGATCTTAAATCATAGAGAAAAATTTATATGAAATAAGATAATTCCCCTCATCAAAGTGTTGTGGTGAAATCAAAAGTTTAAATAAGAAACATGGGAACTATAGGAGGTGATTAAGTAGACTTACCCTTATTTAATTTAGTGTGGGAAAAGGAAATCTCGATAGAAAAATTTCTTAAGTGAGGAAGGATGTAACAACCTGAACATTTATGAATAAAATACCCTTTCATTTGATTTAATTGAATGTCTTATGGTTATTGAAAACACTTGAACTTATTTTATTATATCCAATTATATTTTAAATGACCATTATGTATATTTACCGTTGATAATATAACCATTGAATAATGATCATATGACTAGTATAAATATAGGGTTTTAAAAATACTTTTGGCATAGAAAAATGAAGTGATGGCCTCACAGAGTAGGATCATACCCTATGAAGCCCATTTATTAGAGATTCTAAGGGAGATAGAATTTATAGTATTTTCTCTAGACCAAGTATAATATGAGAACCAATAACTTAATCATAAGTGAAATCATTTATGGCAGAAGTTCAAGCTCATTGAGATCATGGTCTAAACCATGTTCACTGAACAACCCCATGAAAGCACCAACATCTCACACCATACTCTTAGGGAAGATTCCGGTTTAATAAATGCATATGTATCAATACCATATCAATAATATTATGTAAATTATTTTTTATAGAACAATTAATATATTTTCTTCCTATTATTGTTACTTTGTAAATGATTTTTAAAGAACAAATAATATTTTTGGAAATCTATTTTGATGAATTAATGGATTTTTAAAATAAATAATATTTAAATAAAATATTATTATTAAATAACTTTTTTTAAATATAAATGATCATATAATTTTTATGATGTCAAATGTAATTTTTATTAGGGTTCAAAAACTGTTGTAAAAAACCAGCCATTTTCAATAAATATCAGCTTTTATTTTAAAAATAAAAATTAAAATATTTATAAAATTATTTAGATAAAATGAATATTATTTTTGGAATCAGGACATCAAAATTATCCAATGATGATTGTTTCATAATTTTCTAATACAATTAAATTTTTGGGTAAAAATTAAATACCGTATAAATGTATGGTGTGTTTTATGACATCATAATAGATTAATAGCGATGTAATAAATACTATAAAAGATACAAACATCCAAATATATGTTTTTTCCTTTAAAATTATTTAATTTTAAGCATATTTAATTTGTTTTATAAAGCCTTAGTGAATCCTCCAAGACTTATAATATATTTTAATATTTTAAAATCATTTCTTTGAAGGTGTGACTCACCTCCACATAAGCAAGAGCAATATTTTATTATATTTATCGCTTGGACTAATAAAATAATGTATAAAACTACCCTTTTTTAGAAACCATGGGCAAAAACCATGGTATGGTTTGTCGTTTTTAATATTTTATTATATAGTGCCCGAAACCAAAATAATATTGAAATCCCCCTCCTTTCCTATATTAACCCACCCAAGATCCCATTTATCTTCAATAAAACTACTTTAAGCTCATCCAAACTCTTACCTATACTCCCTATAGTCCTCTTAAGGCATACCCAATCTCCCAATAAGCATCTCCCTATCCTTTGGAGTCATACACCCAAGTAAGGGATTTATATCCTCACATTTGAATTCAAGCACCTTCTTTGAGATTATTTCTTTTAATTTTAATTTATTGTATTAAAATTAATTTGTAATAATTACCTTACTATCCAATTAAAGTTATTTTTATTAGGGATCATTTATCCCCCTCATTTTTACACTTAGCTAAGACATTACTATGCTAAACTTCTTTAAGGGATTCTCTCTCTCCTCTTTGAATCAAGCACTTCATTTATGATATACCATTGTAATTTATATTAGATTATGTTGGGATAAATTCTTACCAATATAAATTACATTAAAATTGTTTTATAAAGGATTATATCCCCTTTAACTCTCATTTAACCCTCCTAATAACCTTTAAGTACACCCATTACCATGCTGAAAATTTAGGGATTCTTTTTCTTTATCCTCTTTCTTCAATATTATTTATTATATTATGCATTTTATTTCCAATTAATTATGTTGGGGAATGTACTTTCATATCACAATTACTATAAATTTCAAGTATAAGTGATGATATATACCTTTATCTCTCATTAACTCATTTTATTAAATTCTATATAACGTCGTTATGCTGCCGAAATTGCACCACGATTTACCATGCCGAAATAATTGTGTAGTGAATACCTTACCCATTTATATACCAAGGGTATTAAACTTTATTCACATACTCCTATTTATTGGGGACTTAGATTTATATATTCCACATTTTTAGATATTGGAATAAAATTATGATGTTGAATGAATCCATGTTATATGATCTATGGGAGGACCAGTATGGGATATACTTTACACTGAGAGGGGGGGAGGGGGGGGGGGGGTGAATCAGTGTTGGGGAATTTTTAAACCAATTCCAACTTTTATCCCTGAACCTATTGACCTATTAGGATCTCGATTCTCTTATTCTCTTTTCTCTGTCACATGCAATAATAGAAAGAAGTAAAATTATGCACACAATATTTTTACAAGGTTAACCACTCAATAAGAGTAGCTACATCCTTGCCATGCATGGGTATGACCACTGCATGGATTCTCCATTATAATGTGATTTTCGTATATAATGGAGTGGCTAGGAAAACAATCCTCTAGCCAGTGTGAGTCCCTACACTTTGGAGGGGGTGGGAAACAATCCTCTTCCCTGGACTGGTGATAGCCTAGTCCAACTTACAGCCTCTAGCTGGTTCTTTATACTGCCTATGGAGACAGTCTTCTTCCTTCTTCAAAAGGCAGGTTCTGCTCTTGGTCTTCTTTAATGCACTTCACTTGAATACTTGCAAAGCAGTAGGCAAGCAATTCTACCTTCTTTCCTTCTCTTCTTTTCTAGTGCATCACTAAATGCACTTAGCTTCTTCTTTCTTCTTCTTAGAACAACAACCAACTGCACTAAAACTTCTTCTATATTATTGGATAGAATCACATATACCAATATGATTATTCAGGAAATAAAGATCAGTTCACTTGACATCATCTGAATTAAACTGCCCTAAATAATTGTAGGCTTCAATTGGGCATACTCTGTTCTTATTATTCTTCTTATCTTATTTCTATGCAGCAAACCTGTAAGCTGCACACTCTTCTTCTTCTTCTAATTCTTCAATGCAAAACCAGCTACACTGAAACCTACTATTCTTCACATGTTCTATTTCAGTGAAAAACCATCTGCACCGAGCTCTTCTTCTACTTATTCTTTATAAAATCACAAGTTCTCTTTGTGATTGTAAAAACAATGAATTATAGATCAACTTAGCATCATCAAAGTTGAACAGAAGCTAGAAATAACTTCTAGAATAACACAAATCTTGCGTGGAAATCCTTACTTGCGCGCCACCTTGCTTGCGCACCTCCCTGTTTGCACTCCTACCTACTTGCGTGCCATCAAATACTTGTGCGCCACAATTGTTCACAGCTCACAACTTGCGTACCACCTTTGTCTTATCCACACTTTCTGATTGCGCACCTCTAACAACTTGTGTGCCAAAACTTGTGTGATAGAACTTGCGCGTCACAACTTGTGTGCCAAAACTTGCACGACACAACTTGCGTGACACAACTTGGGTGCCACCCTACTTGCACGCCTTTGAAATAACCCTTAGCTTGTGCGCCACTTCATCTTGCATTCCACCTTATACACCTACTCGATCAGAGCTCAAATTTTCTCTTAAGTGTTGAGCCTTAATAAATGAGGTGTCTAGTCATCTATTTATAGGCATTTTGGTGACTTTCGCCCCACATATACTTGCACGCCTCACTTGCATGCTGCTCCATCACTTGCATTCCCTTTCATCACTAGCGTGACAATTTATTTCCTTTTTCATATTTTGATATGATGATGTTGGAATATGACTTGCGTGAAACATGAACTTGCGCACCAAGACTTGCGTGCCAATACTGGCACGGAACTCTTGACTTGCGCGGCACTTTCTAACTTGTGCGCCACTTTATTTCCTTTTTCATATTTTGATTGGATGATCTTTGAAATATGACTTGCATGCCACTTATACTTGTGCTCCGATACTTACATGCAAAAACTTGCACGCCACTCTTGAATTGCGTGCCACTCTTGACTATCGCTCCACTTTTATTCCTTTTCCAAAATCACTTCTTTACATTTTCTGATTTTCAGGCCCAAAAATTTGGAAAACACTGGAAAACGGCGCCACCTTAAACTATTCTTTTGTGCCGCCTCCAGATGGTCTGTTACTTTTTTATTTCTCTCATTACTACTTCCCATAACCATTCTTCATCTTTCATCATGAACTCTGATATTTTGATATATATCCTTTGATAGATCAACATTAGCATCGTCAGAGTTACAATGAGAAGTACTAAAACTTCCTTATCTTCTAGAAACATCATTTATCCCCCCTTCCTTGATAAGGCTTGCATCACAAGTTCTTTTAACTTATGATATTTTTGAAATACATATCAGAAAATCATCGTCTAGTTTTGTCCATTCTTTTTGGAATATGAATTCCAAAGTACTTATTTATCCTCACTTCAAATCCTCAATTCCTTTTGGAGTGTTAATTCCAAAGAACTCCAATCATCTCTCTTCATCCAAACGTGGAGGCTTGAAGCTTCTTCAAATACCTTCAATATTTCAGACAATGTATCAACTTTGATACATGTATTTGGAACTTTAAGAACAGTGCAACAATCATCTGATTTCAAGGCAATGTGTAATTCATGACCTTCTTAGAATGCCAATCCCTTCCACACTCTCTCTTCTTCTTCAACAATCATTATCTACTTCATTCAAATCATATGATTCTTTTCTTCAAGTAGGATCTTGCATGGTTCTCTTGTAATCGTGAATCATTTCATGGTCTTCTTTAAATCCTCATTCTTATTCCTTCATCCTTAGATGGATGATACTTCACCATTATTCATTTTTGTAAACAATGTGTCACCTTTGACACAAGTTCTTTGAAATTTGTATCAGTTCAAAAATCTTCTGAATTGATTTCATAGAGAATTGGCCAAGCTTTACATTCAATGTTATGATTTCATAACAAATCTCTAAGCATCCTCACTTTAGTTTATATTTAAGGACTTTGGATTCCTTCTTCATATCCTTCTTCATTTTGACCGATATTGACAACTGTTGACAACAAATACAATATTCATACACAAAGTGGTCCCAACAATCTATGTGTCACACTTAAGCATGTGATTGAAATGTTTATGAAGGGTGCACCCTGATAGCACTCCAATGCATGGGGTAATGTTTAGTATCATGATACATCATGTCAGTATGGGGGTTTACCTAATTCCTTTATGGTAATTTTTTCCACCATGAAGTATTGGTGGTTTAACTTTGATTTATGTTTATGATGTAGTGTATTAAGTTGTTTCCACATTACCCATGTTATGATTATCATGCTATATCATGACTTATTATTCATGTTCCTTTATGCCTCATTGATATGCCTTGTTTAACATGTATTATTATCCTCATGTTATTACATATTTATTCCCTTACTGGGATTTATATATCACCCCTTTCTTATGTATATCCTCAGGTTATTCGATGCAGTGTTAGGTACGGAGGAATGTTGTGGTCATGCCACATAAGTTTTCAATATTGATGTTGTTGTATTTCACGTTTTAAGTTTTTATGTAATGTTCCTAAACCCCAAATATGCTATATATCTCAATCTTATGAGTTTTATTAAGTGAAATATTATGTAATAAATAATTTTTAAATATCAAATAAAGAGCAGGTTTGTTATAGGGAATCACAGGGGACATGCAGCCAATTGAGATCACATAGGTAATTCATAATGGCCAGTTACATAACCACATGGAGAGACACACGACTCAAGGGGAATGGCTAGTATGGGAGTATGCAGATATAAAACTAATGTTTCATAGATATTCATAAAAGAAATAAGGGAAGTCATAGGGTTGTAGGTAAAATCAATGAATCATGATAAATCCATATTATAAATCAATTTGAAAATTCATTTAATTAATAAGAGGAATATAAAATTTATAAAATACTATTTAAAATAACCATCACATAATAAGGTAAAAAAACTAATATACACGCTTCTTAAGTGGAATAACCATATCACATATTCATACATATATCAAGAAAATAAGAATGATTTTAGAACCTGTTTTATTTGTTGGTTAAGGGATTTTACTTTTTAAGATAGATTACACCACTGTGTCTCTACCTAGGTAAAGTCATAACCCTAAAAGAAAATCATAATAAATAAATAGATTAAAATATTAATAGAAATTTATTATAGAGATAGAGATGTATATAGAGAGATATAAATTATAGATTAGGAGGAATTTTATGATTTCAATAGAAAAATCAGATTTGGGCCCCAGAAACCAATGATGCCCAAGGTCGATGAACCTAGAGAATGTATGGTGTCATATAAATAATATAGATGTTTGATATCATTTTAAATATTTTCTTATGTTTTTTATTGAAATCATAAATTGATATATTAATGAAAAAAAACTTTAATTTAATGAAAATAATGTATATATGAGATTTTAAAAGTGGATTAATTTGAAAATATATGACATCTTTTACAAAATATTGTGTGTGTGTGATAATAATAACTAGGATATATGTGATGTTTGTTTTATATAACCATCACACACACACATATATAATATCATTAGTTTTAGTAAAATATTTATATATAATCAATCATATATATGAAGTTTAATAGTAGCGTTTAAAGAGAGAATGAGGTGGAAGAGCAGTCACCTAGTGTGAGATATTATTGGCAAAGTGAAGGTTTTTTGTTGCACATCAAGAAATAAGAAAAAGGCATTCCAATAGGGGTTGGGATATTATTTTTTCATGAAAAATTATAACTTTATAAAAGTTTGGAAGATATATTTTTGTGAAACTATTGTCTAATTTATTTGAAAATGAAATTGCAGATATCTATGGTGGAGTAAATTTTGACGTATAATGTTATTTTTTATCTTTAAATACTAAAAAATATATTAAATATGAGGACATATATATATGTTTTTAATAAACATTTGTAATTTCCCAGTAGCCCATGACCACTCGACTGATGCCCAAATCGACAATGCACTATGAGACCTTAGGCATGCCTCCCTATATACCAAAGGTCGCTGAAAAACATTGAGGGTATATGTGGTGATAGTGGAAAGAAAATACCATATAAAGTTAATAATACCAACACAATACAAAAAATAAAATAAAATAATAATCAACAACAGGCCCAAATATACATACAAATAGTCTAATGAACATTTACCATGTTGTGCAGTCATACAAAATTAACCAAGATCACCTGTGGGATAATTATATTTATACATGTTCAAAGTATCCAATATAAACCCCCAAATAGTATTATAAAAACCCATATATAGTCTGTGATCCATCTGCATTCCCCTATCCACTAAGATCCTAATGTTGAGCCTTTTCCCTTAATTGAACTCAAAACCATAAAGTTCGCATGCATCTTGGAAGGCCTGTGCAGGGTGCAAGTATGAATTCAGAAGGCCAACACCAAAAGTGTCCCTAGCTTATATCCATATATATACCAGTGTATGTAAAGACATAAATAAAAAAAACTAAATCACACAAACCACTCCCAGTGCTCAATAGTCACAAGTGAGCCTTTACCTACCTTTGTAAATAATAGGGTGGATTATAAATCCATAGTGTATCATAGTATAAGAACCATTATAATTCCAACCAATCATATAACACATGGATTCACATGACAACCACAACCACCTATCCATACAAGAAATCTTGTTTCCCTAAAGTAATTACCACAAGCCATTTCAGAATTACCAAGAATTCATATATTTTATCATCGTAGGATCAACTACTCGACATCCCAAGGCATGAGATACCTATCCTTCCAAGTCTCAGCCCAATGAATCCAATATAAATGATGAGACTCATTCCCCAACCGGTAGTATCAACTACCACAAACTATGGATTTCTATGATGAGAACCTCCTCCATATTGATGGTCAATACCATCCCCTATACTACTTAATCTATGGAGTCCTCCACCCATATCAAGTGTTCAACACCAACTCATGGGTATTATCCTATGTGAACAAAACCCTAATAACCCCATCAATAACCGAAGGTGAGAGACATCACTAACATCCTAGGACACACATCTGAAAAACCTTCACCACCACCAATAAACTAGGTATCCGAACCTCAATAATGGTATAAACCATCCGATTTATCCTGATGAACAATGTTACATCACTTCCAGTGAGAATAATCACCCATTTCAGATGGGCCACGACAACATGTTTCCACAAAACCATATTAGACACTGCATCATGAAGATAATTTTCAAGACCAATGTCATTACACCCAACCAAATATAGAATCCCATATCACACCTTCTATGTCTTATTAGGCTTAACCACACCATTTTACACATGAGAACACCCTCTCATATCTCCTAGGAACAATAACAACTCTAAATAGTTCATAACTGGTCTCACCGAGAGCACCCTATACACACCTTCTTAAGAAACATTACAAAACACATGCATATTTTAAAAATAAGTTAAGAACCACCTAATTGGATTTTTTAGGACTCCACTTATTATAAAACTCCATCTACTTTGGATTTCCTTATAATATTTAACAAAATATGAAAAACTCCCTGAAACCAATGTTTGAGACAAAGAAATATTGAGAAATATGGGCATTAGTCATATGTAAACTATTAGCCTTACCCACATCTCCCTTATACATCAGACATCAAATTATTTCAATAATAAAAAAGATAGATCTCCCTTAGAGAAGAAGATATGGGTATTATGGGAGTATTGGATGATTTCTAGAGTTGTTCTGGGCATGAGGGAGCCCTAAAATTCCTTAAAAATGTTTTTTATTATCATTTATTTAATATTAGGAAGGTTCTAGAAGTTCTGTTCATTTAATACAAAATTTGTAAAATGAAAATATCATACCATGTCCAATAATTTCTACATAGATTCCAAACTTATCCAGTTTTCTTTAAAAGTCATACTAGAAATTTCATACTAATTCCAGATATTTGGAAAATGAAAATATCATACTAAGTCCAGAAATATAGTAAAGTAAAATACCATACTATGTCCAAAAATATCTTACTTGATTCAAAACATAGCAATTTTTTATAGAAGTCATACTGGAAATATAACACAAAGTCCAAAAATTTTGAAAATGAAAATATCATAACATCTTTCTAAAAATAGCATACCAAGAATAGAGATTCTAAAACAAGAAAAATTTTAGAAAAGGAAAATATCATAATAGCCTCTAGAAAATATAATACCCAAAATAATGATTCTAGAACAAGCTAAATTTTGGAAAAATAAAATATCATACTTGCTTCCAAAAAATCATACTAGGAATAGTTATTCTAGAAAAAGGCATATTTTGGAAAATGAAAATACCATACTAGCCTATGGAAAATATCATACCTGGAATTGTGATTCCAGAACAAGCTAAATATTAGTAAAGGAAAATATTATACTAGATTCAAAAAAAAATAATACTAGGAATATTTTTTATAGAATAAATATTTTACTTGAAATATTATAATAGAAATATCTTTCTAGAAATTTTATACTAGGAATAGTGTTTATAGTATAAATATCTTACTAAGAAATATCATACTAGGAGTAGTGTTTCCAACACAAATATCTTACTAGTAAATATCATACTATGAATAGTATTTATAGTAAAAATATCTTACTAGGGAAATATCATACCATGAATAGTGTTTCTAATACAAATATATTACTAGGAAATTTGCCTAAACTAATTTTAAAAAAATACGCTATAAGTAAAAAAACCCCAAAACCTATAAGAAAACAATTTTTAACTCTTCCATAAATATAAAAACCCTTAAATAACTATAGGTTCATTTTAGAAGTAGTTATAAAAATATATTTTAAAATTTAACCCTTGAGCCCAAGCCAACTCTCATGACCCTACCTGATTATGATTCTCAAATAACCAAGACTTTAAAAACTCCCCACCACATTATATCTCATCCTCAATATATCTCTAATAATTACCAATACAATCTTACTAACACTTGATCCCCCTATTATATGAATTATCACACACTAAGATGATGCTGAACACACCTATCTTCTTCCCAAATACAAAAACTACCCAGCTAACCAATATAAATAATTGATTTCTTTTGTGAAACATCCCACCATAGGAATTAACTACCAAATCCCACCACACCAAATTTACTTAAGACAACAACAATATCCTACCCATCTATTCTAAATGCACTGACTATCCAAATATAGACAATAGTTATAAATTATTATCATCCCACATCCTACTGATGGCTATTAATTCCCACATCACTCATGATTGCCACACAAATCCTATATCCCACCTGATGCCCAAAAAATACCACATCTCACCTAATGCTCACATAAACCCCACATATCTCATGATTCCCATTTTTATACCAAATTCCAACATATTCCACATTCACCATGCATTTTATTCAATTCTCACATATTAAGAAACACCTCATTAATTCACTTATCATGTACTAACATCATTTTCCAATATTCATCATATGAATCCAAAAAAATTGCTACACACTTATGGTGTAACTCTAACCATCATTATCTTTCCATTATACATTGAAGACATTGGATCAATCACATGTTGTTGGCCTAAAGCCTAACTATCTGATGTATGTCCTCCCTATAGAGCTATACTCTCCACTAACCACTATCACCGCCACTGAGTTTCTCTCCCAATACTGCATCCATCACATGCAATTGTATCTTTATTTCTTGATCCTAGTATTACCTTAGGTATTTGAGTCTTCCCCAATACATGACTCCCAACTTCCTTTGAGGAGCTTATACAAAACCTCTCTAAATGAACCATCTTGAAATATGTTTGGTGCTCCTCCAGTTCCTGATATCACCTAAGTTTGAACATGTCCTATCTTCTCACACTATAGACATGTTGTCGATGATCCACTCCTTGGTAGAATCATTACACCTCTACTCCAAATTCCCTACTGAGTCTCTTCATAGCCCTGCTTCTAGCCACTTGAAAACCCACCACCGGTCTCACCTGACCTGACCTTCAGAATTAGTATGGTTGCATTCATCAAATTATTCTCTATTATCCATTCTTATCTCACTATGTTTGAGAATTATCTTAACTTAAAGACATTTACCTACACCCTAATAGTGTACCGAAACCTATCCTCAAACCACTTCACCCTAGCGATCTCTTTGCCTTCCATAGTTTGTGAAAAATGAAACATTTTTTGTGAAATTCCTAGTATAATCCATGACTGAGGTCTCTCCCTACTAAAAATTCATTAACTCATCGGCTCGATCCACCCTTAGTGTCTTAGGGAAGAAGTGATAAAAAATCATAGCCTCGAATTCCTTCCATGTTATCTTCTCATGCATCTCTGCCTGTACCTATACATCCTATTAGAATTTGTATGGTCCTCTAATCATATACATATCCAACATCAACCATAACCCTAGGGGTGTCTCAATCTAATTAAATAACATCTGCACATACTTTATCTAATACTCCACCGCTCGAGGTCCGCTCTCTCCTTGGAAAAAGAGGGTGATGTGACATGAACTCTCACATCAATTATATAATATATTCCTAAAATCTCTGAGATACCAAGTTAATAATTTTAATAACCCTTACCAATCTCACCATGTGCTTCTAATCCAACCACTTCCCCAGATCCTATGCCTAATATGGTCTTCTTTCTTACCACATAGACATTATTTACAACTCATGCTCACCCCTTTCACCAGGGGCCTTATCTATTTCATTCCCTAGAGACACCACATCTTTTTCCTCATGATGCTATAATAGAGGTTATCTAAGTGGTATCTCATTGAAAGCCAAATATCATGATCAAAATAGATATAAAAATCTAGATATCGCAAATATGGAATGTTGTAATAGGCAGTGCATCTCACTACCCTTACACTTTTTTAGCACACCGAAGTCACCTATCATCCGACCTCATGGTTACCTAATTACTTGTATCAGTTTCAATAACCACATATATCATAAACACATGGGATCCACATACCCATCACACCCAGAGACAGAAAACTGATTTGATTGATTATAATTCCACCAAGAAGCTATGTAAGAAAACACTGTATAAGTTTTTTATGGCACTTTAAACAACCTAAACCATTTTCATTTTCATAACCATTACCCTTCCCCAAGATATCTGAGTAGAATTACACCATTATACCATGAAAGAAAAAACTCTTTAGTTAGTTATTAATAATTTAAATATCCTATCTCATTTCTTTTAATTCTAAATTCCCAAACAGAAATCATAATAAACACACATAAGATGTGTGAGCTTTATGTGCCAAATATGATGAATGAGTTCTTCCTCTTTCCTATCGGGGCCAAGAGTTTTAAAAAAAATCATTAATATAAAAAAAATCAATATATCCCAAATAACTTAACTATAACCATGAAAATAGGAACAACAATATCATTTCCCTAGGTAACTTGTACTTCAACTCATGGAGGTGATAGCTATACACACAACCTAACATATGTCCCATGTTCCAACACATTATTAGACTACTAATCTACCATAACCCAAATAACAAAATAATTTTTAATAACCCAAATTTAATACAACTTAGAAACAATTGAATTATTTTACCTATTTGTGAACAACCAATTAAGGTATTACCTTCTAATTCCCATGATCTGATACCACTTTGTGATGCCCCTCCAACCCACTGAAGCTTGACTAGTGCCCGAACCAGTGGTGTGCCAAGAGACCTTAGGTACACCTCCCCATACACCAAAGGCTACTGACCGGTATTGAGGGTCTATGAGGTGATAATAGTGATACTATACTCTCCAAAGTTAATATTAGTGATAATAATAATGATACTAATAGAAAAAAAAGAAGAAAACAAAATTATAATCAATAACAAGCTTGAATATACATAAAAATAGTTCAATGAACATTTACCATGTTTTTTAGTCATAGAAAAAACAAAAAATATCTTATGTGGGCGGATTTGATATGAACATGTTGAAAATAGAAAAAATAAATCACCATCATGACATTGAAGAACCACCCGACCCATCTACCAAAAACTTGCATCTAGCTCATGCACTATTTATATGCCCTTTTCCACTAGGAAACTAATGTCAAGACTTTTAAATTATCTCTACAATGCACCATAAATTTTGTTCAAACTTTTGAGGTTTTGTTTTGGGTGTGAGTACGAACATAATAGGCCACCATCAATGATGTCTCTATCTCACATCCATACATATAATAGTGTATATAAAAACATAAATAAAAGGTAATCAAATATATAAAAAAACCACTCCCCTTCTACATAACAACCACAAGTGAGCCTTTACCTACCTCTCCCAATACCAGAGTAGAAAGATACATCCATGGTGTTTAAATTTGGAAGAAACCTCATCCTTCAAACTAATCACATAAGACGTGGATCCACACACCAAATCCAACTACCAAGCCATCCACATTATCCTAATGCCCCAAAGGCACATACACAAGACATATCACAAGTCCCAAGGAATTCCACATACTTTAACACTATCAGATCATTATCCCAACATCATAAGAAATGATAATATTCACCTTTCCAAGTCCCGTACCAACGACCCCAATATAAATGGTGAGCCTCATCCCACAATTGGTGGTCTCACCTACCACCAACTATCACGACCTGTCCCCCGTGGCCCGTGCCGTGACTACCCCAAGCCCGCCTTCTATAGGCCAGGGGCTAACGACTATCACCGAAAGGCATATTACCTAAAACGGGAAGGAATTGACTTTAAACTTGTACAAAAACACGGTCCGAGAACACAACAAGAAGCAACTGTGATGTAATCTGCTGTAAAAAAAGTGTGCTGAAAGTAAAGGGCCCGGAATACAAGCCCAACTGGAAAAGTACAAGTACAACTGAAAGGTAAAAAATAGCTGATAAGGTGAAAAGAAGCTTCTATATCTTCCACTATAGATCCTACCTGAAGGGTAGGTGCAGCTCATGATTAGTAGTCCCTACGTCGCATCACACCAGATGGTCCACCCTAGATCCTACCTAAAGGGTAGGTACAACTCACGATCAGTAGTCCTTGCATCGCGTCACACCAAATGGTATACCTCTGAGAACCATCCAGTCATGGATCCCTTAGCATCGATCAATGTCGTATGTCGTATGCACAAGACACAACAAGGTGCAGGAGAAGCCTGTGCAGGGGTGAGTATAAAGATACTCAGTAGGGACCCCGAGACCCTATAGGTCTCCAAGAGTTCCATAAAGGAATGACCTCAAAGAAAGAGCCCAACTCTACTTAGTTATATGCCCATACATATACTTAAGTTATCAAGCTATACTCATCTCATTCATGAGGGAATTATACCACGAAGATAACACCATGAAGGGGAAGTATCACATAACATAACCTCAATCACAAGCAAAAAGTAAAGACAACTCACACTAGGATTTATTCTAGGGGTAGTAATGACTAACATCCCCGGTAACAACGTCAAACAACTCAGCTGCTAGAGAACTCCTCATATATCGAGTACAGTGGGCCTGTCGCATCACACAGAGGTGATTCCCCATAACCTTGGACTGCTGAGGTACTCCTCCTGTCGAGTACAGTGGGTCTGCTGCGTCATACAGAGGCTCTCCCCACAGTGGGTCTGCCACGTCACACAGAGGTTGTCCCCCTCATGGCCTGCTGAGGTACTCCTCCTATCGAGTACCATTGGTCTTTCGCATCACACAAAGGCGCTCCCCACTGTGGGTCTGCCGCGTCACACAAAGCCGCTCCCCCCTGGGCCAGTCAAGTCACTCTGAGTCAAAATGGTCAGCAGTTGTCAAGTCTTAGCTAGTCGTAGGATTTCGTATGTATCGCGCTTGGGAGGACCGCCCCCATTCCATAGTTCATATCTCAACCACCCTAAAGTTCCCTGAAAAAGTAACCCAAATGTACGTCACGTCAAAAGGGGCCCAACACAATAGACGACGCGTCGATCAGACGCCCGGTCTGTAAGTTATTAGCGTTTCCGCTCCGAGGGCCCGGTTAGATTCGGGGTCCTATCCAACCCATCCATACTCCAACCTTATCCAGAACTCAAGTGGATTATATCAAAAGGACCGTCTAGATCCAAGGATCTTGACACCGTAGACGGTTCGTCCAATGGATGCCCGGTTCACGAGTTATCACCATAAAGGCAAAAAATGGGTCTGAAAGGGCTAGGGTCTGATCCGACATGGTCGGACCAACCAGGCCTGGGCCTTGGAGGCTCGGCCCGCTGGGCCATGGTCTGACCCGACCCAAGAAGGAGTGGCCTGGCCCAGCCCACTAGCACAGCCTGGTGGCGCGGCCCGCTAGGCGCGGCCTGGCGGCGCGGCCCGGGCCGCGGGGTGCAGCTAGGGGGTGTGGCCTGGCCCGCGTAGGGAGCAGCCCGCTGGGCACGATCCGCCCAAGCTGGTGCTGAAGGGAGGTGTGCCCCCTTCCGGTATCTCCTGAATGGTCCCTCGAACCTTTCATCTAGGTGGCATGCAGGACCCGTCGGAGGGGTCCCGCCCGATTTGGTGTGGTCTGTCGGGCTTCCTCCAAGTAGTACAGTCACGTGCCGCTGCTCCACCGCGGCTGATCAGAACTCTAGCCTCCCTTTGGCCTCCGTCGTGTCCGACGTGGATGTGGCCTCCTGATCCTCCGGTGGTGCAGACACGTGTTGTCGCTCCACCATCCTTCCAGCCGGTTGCCGGCCGCCACCCTGCTCTGCCACGGCAGATGGGCTGCGACCTTCTCATCATCTGGTGGCGCGGATGCGTGCCTCCCTTCCTTCCTCGTAGTTGGCCAGGTGCCGGCCACCGCCTCCTTTCGTGATCTATTGAGGATTCTTTCCATTCCCGAAAAATTAAATGATCACATATTTTCGATCCTTGCATCAAGGGATTCACGTCCATATATCACGCTCAACAAAAATCTGTATTTCTAGCACCAATAAATATTAGGCATTGATGAATGCACAAAGAATACGTGAAGAATAAAAAGAAATAGGATCAAGGTTTATGTGAAGGACGATGACCATGTTCATTTTTCCATCATCGTCATGAATTTAGGATATGAAGAACAATAGAATAAAATTCAAAATTATTAAAACCCCTACCTCAAGTTCTTTGGAGAGCATCCGCATTTGAGGAAGTGTCGACATTTTCTGCCCCCACAACAAGCCTCCAACGATGCCACTCAATCATCATTCTTCGATTCAACGTTCGGGGTCACTCTTCACCACCCGCTGGAACCATCTCCATCCTCCAAGTGTTAGGCGTCGCAACACTTTACCATAGCTACGTCGCTTGGTGAAGCTGTGCCAATTCCTCCCCTCAACCTCCATATAAATAGGAGAGGGGATGGGTTTTCAATGTTTGTGGGATTAATGGAGGCCCATTAATTAGGAACCTTCCTAATTCCCCAATGGTTCAGTTACTTAGAATTGAGAGGTGAAGCCATTTATTGTCTTGACACATCATCGGTCCCACCTTACTGATTTTCCATTTGAGAAATAGAATAAAAATAAAACAATAAAGTTATTTTATTTATTCTATTAAAAGTTCCAAAAGCTAACTTTTATCTCCGGACCTACTGCGATCGAAGTGATGGTCTCCTTAAGCGAATATCGGCGCTGCAAGTTCAACAGTGTCCCCAGATTTCAATTCCAAGCACTGTTTTAAAAGTTACAAAATTACGCTTGTGCATTTTCTGAACATACCCAAAAAAAAGTTCGGAACATTATTAACAGTCACCCTTGACCCACGTCGGTCAAGGTTAGGCTCTGCCTAAGTGAAACACGCCCCTACCTAGGACGGGCCGCGCCACCATCCCCACCCAGTGGGCCGCACCACCAGGACACACCCATAGAGCATCTACTTAGAGAGTTGGGTTGGACCATGGCCTAGTAGGCCGGGCCGTCAAGGCCCAGGCCGGATCGGTCCGACCGGGTCGGACCAGACCCTGGCCCTTTCAGACCCCTTTTTCGCCTTTATGGTCATAACTCGTGAACCGGGCATCCATTGAATGAACCATCTATGACATCAGGATCCTTGTATTGAGACGGTCCTTTTGATATACTCCACTTGAGTTTTTTATAAGGTTAGAGTATGACCAGGTTGGATCAGACCCCAAATCCAACCGGTCCCTCTGAGCGGAAACACTAATAACTTACAGACCGGGCGTACGATCGACATGCCGTCTCTTGCGTTGGGCCCATTTTGATGTGACAGAACTTTGGGTTAATTTTTCATGGAACTTAGGGGTTTTTGAGGTATGACCTATGTCTTGGGGGCGGTCCTCCCAAGTGCGATACGTACGGAACCCTGCGACTGGCTGAGACTTGATGACTGCTGACCGTTTCGACTCGGAGTGACTTGACTGAACCAATGGGGAGTGCCTTTGTGTGATGCGGTAGACCCAAGGTGGGGAGCGCCTTTGTGTGACATGGCAGACCCATGGTACTCGACAAGAGGAGTGCCTCAGCAGGCCACGAGGGGGAGCACTTCTGTGTGATGCAGCAGACCCATGGTGGGGAGCGCCTCTGTGTGACGCAGCAGACCCATGATACTCGATAGGAGGAGTACCTCAACACTCCAAGGTTAGTGAGAAGCACCACTGTGTGACATGGAAGGCCCACTGTACTCGATAGAGGAGGATTTATCTAGTATCTGAGGTGTTCGATGATGTGATTGGGGATGTTACTTGTTACTACCCCTAGAATAAATCCTGGTGTGATCTGTCTTTACTCTGTGCTTGTGATTGGGGTTATACTATGTGATACTTCACCTTAATGGTGTTACCTTCGTGATATACTTCCCTCATGTTTGATATGAGTATAACTTGATAACTTAAGTATATTTATGGGCATATACCTAAGTATAGTTGGGATCTTGCATTGAGGTTTTTAATTTGTATAACTCTTGGAGACCTACGGGGTCTCGGGGTCCCTACTGAGTTTATTTATACTCACGCCTACACAGGATTCACTTGTACGTTGTTGCATCTTGTGCAGATGACGTACGACATTGATCGAGGCTGAGTGAGCCAGGACTGGACGGTTCTCGGTGGTAGACCATTTGGTGTGACGTGATGTAGGGACTATTGATCATGAGTTATACCTACCCTTCAAGTAGGATCTGGGGTGGACCATCTGGTGTGACACAACGCATGGACTACTAATTGTGAGATGTACCTTCCCTTCAGGCAGGATCAATGGTGGACGATCCAGGAGCTTCTTTTCACCTTCTGGGATATTTTGTACCTTTCAGTTGTACTTGTACTTTTCCAGTTGGGCTTGTATTTCAGACCCTTTATTTTCAACACAATTTTGCTACAATAGATTACATCACAATTTCTTCTTGTTGTGTTCTTGGACCATGTGTTTTTACAGGTTATAAAGCCTATGCCTTCCTGTTTTTAGGGAATACACCTTTCGGTGCTAGTTTCTTTCCCCTAGCCTATGGAAGGCGAGCTTGGGGTAGTCACGGCACGGGCCCCAGGGGATGGGTCATGACACCAACCATGGAATCATACGGTGACAAAATCTTCTATACCGATGGTTAACACTAACCTAGGTAATACTTAATCTATATAGGCCTCCATCCATAATAAGTGCTCAAAAACACCTAATGGGTCCTATCCCGTGTGTACATGAACTTGATGACTCCATCGGCCACTCACAGTAAATGAGATCTTTAATATCCTAGACATACTTCTGAAAAACCTCCATTACCACCTGAAAACCACATCACCCAACCACAATAATGGTCAAAACCATCTGATTTATCCTATAAAACCATGTCACCTCACTTCAGGTGATCAACATCACTCACAAAAACATGGGCCATTCCAAAAATGTTTCCACAAACCATCTCAACTATCACATCATGAAGAAAATTTCTATAACTAGAATCATCATTCTCAACCAAACACAAAATCCTGTATCTCACCTTTGATGACTCTCTAGGCTCAAACACACCATTTTACACTTGATATCACCCTTTGGTATCTCATAGGAACAATAAGAACTCTATGAAGTTCATAACATGTCTCACCCCGACCACCCTATGCATAAATTTTCACCAAGCATCACATAACACATGTATAATTTAAGAATATTATAGGAAATAACTATCTATAGTTTTTAGGACTCCACTTGTTAGAAACCTCCATCTAGTTCTCCTTTGATTTTAAGATTTATAAAAATATGAAAAATCCCTAAAGTTAAGGTTTTTTTATGAGATACAAATAAATAGTCAGAAATCTGGGAATTCATCACATACAAACTATTAGCCTTACTAGTAGCTCCCTCCCACTTTATCTGAAACCTGATTCTGATAAGAAACGAGATAAATCTCTCTTAGAGAATAATATAGGAGAATAAGTGGAGTGTTTGCCAATTTATAGGTGTGTTCTGTGTGTGAAGGAGCCCTAAAATCCCTTAAAAAGAATTTTTAATCATTTATTTAATATTATGAAGGTTATAGAAACATTTCCCACCTGATCTAAAATTTAACAAAGTAAAATATCATACTAATTTCAGAAAAATATTACTAGATTCCAAAATTAGCCATTTTTTCAAAAAATTCATACTAGAAATATCATACCAAGTCCATAAATTTTGAAAATAAAACTATCATACTAAGTATAGAAAATTGGAAAAGGAAAATATCAAAACAATTCTAAAAATATCTTACTAGATTCTAGAGTTAACAATTTTTCTAGAAAAGACTTTTGAGATGGTTTTTTGATATTTCACATTCATTGGTGAAGGCACTGTGACTAAATTTATGGTTTACTAAAATCACACCAGACATTAATCCTTTAAAATACTATCTTATCATCCTTCTTCTCGTAATAAGTAATATTTTTTGGACATCAAAATGATTGGAGATTTGATATTGGATGCCCGAGTGGTGGTACGACTTTTTGGGAATTTACTGAATGGAAATAGTCGAGAACCATAGAAATGATATGATTGGTGGATGGCTTTGGGTCAACAATAGTGAGGAAAATAATGATAGTATAGACCTAGAATGGTTTGGGTGTGAAACCATATCAAAACAAAGGAATATCTTTGTAGAGATTCAATGGTGATGATTTTAGGTCTGGTAAGGACAGCCAATAGTGTCGATATATGGTGGGAGTCACAAAAGTCTTATATAATAGCATATCTACGATTTATGGTTGTCCAATAGTGAGATATATAATTTTTGGATGATATGTTGAGGAAAAACTATATACATGTAATGTAAAATCTAAAACACATGTTATGTGTAGGTCTGATTACAGTGATAGGGTTTATGCATAATATTAAGTATCACACTATATGCGATTCACTAGAAAATACTGTTTCAAACCTTCTAATTAGTGGATAAGGTTTTTCTATGGTGTAAAATATCACACGAGGTGTAGTATTGGAATACACACAATATATGGCCATTTATAAGACCCGGTGTATGACATGATACATTCCAAGATACCTCATTCAACATACATGGAATATAGTTAGAATTAGACACCATATTCGAACTAGATGACATGATATGGGATAAAATACACACCCAGGGAACCCCTCATTGTCCACATATCTTGTGGATATTGGTATATGTCATATAGTTTAGAATTACATTACTTGGGATACTGGTGGTACCACTTGAGTGACTCACGAGTCCCACACATCCTATACACTTTCAAATCATTCCATGTAGGTTGTCTTAACATGATAGGATAGTGTTAGTGTACACTCACCTACTGAATGAGGCCTATATTCCATAGATAATGGATTATATGTCATATACTATGGATAAATATATTATTTACATATCTTTTCACTCAAGTGTCAGAATCAGATAAGTAAATAATCTAATATGACCATTTTTACTCATAGAGGAAATATTTTTCATTCTATTTTTCATCAAAGGATATCTAAAAGTTATTTTAGTTATTTTGAGGATCTTAATTTGGTAGATGATATGATGGGGTTTGAGATAAGTTTTGTGATTATAAAAGGAGGTATAGTACCCATTTTATAACATACTAATCATAGGGAGTGGTCCCATATATATAAGATGAGGTTTAAGTACCCCCTTATGGGTTTGAGGTGTTTGTCCTCTATATTATGCATTTCATGGATAAGTTCAACACTCCCCCGATCCTGATGATGTATAGGTACCCTATACAATAATTAGAGTTGGTACTTCTACACATGATGGGGAATGGGTCCTACACTAGCATAATTTGGTACTACCCCATCTATATGATGGGGTGCAGGTCCTTCATCCATTAGACCCAGTACTCCCTCAGTCAACGCTTTGTTTTGATAATGTGCAGGTCTTCCATATAGGTTAGTAGTTACTTGAATTAAAACCATTCCTTGATAAGGCATGGGTATCTAAATAAAGTTATAAATAGGTAGTGTAATAGTTATAATAATTTTGTGGTTTGAATGATATTGTTTTTTCAATGTATCATACTTTTTATTAACCCTTTAGATATGTCTTACAACTAGGATATCAATTTTAGACTTTAAAGGACTTATGATATATTGATAATTTCTAGTTTCATATATAGTGTAATCCTTAGTAGTGTTGAGTTATTTATTTTTAGTTATTCCATAATGACGGGGCTTCTATATTTCCATTGGTTTCCTAACTATTAAGAAAATTTTGGTTTTCTTTCTAGTTCTATTCTTCTTTCAGATTTTTGAGATGACTTATTTTTATATATTTATTTTTTGTTTATAGGTAATGATTATAAGTGTTTTATACTAACATATCTATAATATTTATAACCACACATTTTGTGTCTATACATATGAAGAACAAATTAGATAAATTCGTAGTGGATATCAATTGAGTGTGACTTGTGCAGATCTAGTTCTTGGTGGTTCCAAATTATGGTAGTTGATGTTGATTAGTTCTTCCAAAGAGTTATTGTCGGGAGGATGAGTTTCCCTTATATTGAATACATCATTCCTAGTAATATTTCCTTTTTTATATGATTCATTTCATGGTTTTACATTATAGAATTATATTTTAAATATGTTTTATTATAGATTAATTTGATATAAAGTTAAATTATATATATATATTAATAGTAGTTTATTCTTCTATTATGTAATTTAGTTTTATATCATTTCAAGTTGTTGTAGAGTAAGAGATCCCATGTATATTATGACTTTATGGTACCAATCCCCAACCCATGTATATAGGATGTAGGATTAGGGTGGAACAATCAACCTTTCTCTAACCTAATATGGTTATGAGTGGGTTGAGTCATGTTAGAATGGTATTAAAAATTTTTAGTCATATGGATAGATATTGGAGTTATTATTACTGAGAATATTGTTTTGAGATTTAGAGTAATGATTTTAGGGAGTTTTCAATTTGTTTATCAGAGTAGGGAAACTAATATTTGTGAGATAACTGACTTATCCATTTAATAGAATTATGCTAATATATTTATCAAATTGAAACACCAAGGCACTTATTATGGGGTAAATTTAGGATTGTACATTCATCATGAAATGATATTTTTTTACATTTCCTCCCTATATTATCTCACCCAAATTAGTTTTAATATCCATGGGTATATACTTTCAAATACAAGATTCTACCCCATAAAAATCCATCTCCGATTCAGTGGTAGAGTCTTGATGATCCCATGATGGCGTTTTTCTATTTTAGTTGATCATTTGAGTGTAAGGCACTGATTCAAGGAATTATGTATATTTTCTCTATAAACATAGGGAGAAATATCAACCCGTTGTGTATAAATTAGGCCTCCTTATAGAGAAAATGGTGGTTCTCACCAAGAAATATGAGACTATATATATATTGATGGTGTGGCATGCGTAACAACGATAGAGGCCTCATGGGTTTCAAGGAAGGATTAATCCTTGGGATACCAAGGAATGTTTGGATTTAGTGACTCGCATTTATATATGGATCATGAAAAATCAAAAATTATGGTTATTATTTCATTGAGTTCCAAAAATGAAGTGATATTGGTGGATCCTGTTTTAATCAAACTCATGATGAGACTACTCTTCCATGGGTGAAGTTTGATCCCTTGTTCCATGATTATTTTTAACTAGATATGTTGAGGATAGTTCAATATCAAAAGATGATGTACCCTCATTATCTTTTCATAACCACATAAAAGTAGGCATCGAGGAACCCTAACTATACATGGTACCCTACATAATTTATTCATAATGGATTATTAAGAGCTAAGAAGTTTTAGTGAGACCTATAGGGTGGGTGGGTTGAGGTTGTACACTTATTCACCCCTATCAATGCTAATGTTTGAAGAGTTTTGGTAAAGGTGGTCCCTAATTAAGTAGTGATAGTGTGGTTTGAGGTTTGACATACATCCTTTTTATGTGGTCTTATATACTACTCAATATCAGCATGAGTCTTTATTTAATTATCATATCATTGGAATGGGGAGTTAGTGATTCTAGTAGAGTCACTAGCCATAAATTTATGGATAGAGACTATTATTGGTGATGTTAATACCCTCACTCACATATAATAATAGCATTATCTCATTCTCAATGGAGAGATAAGTCTTTCATGTGATACCCTGAAATTCAAAAGTAAGAACCTTATATTCGATAGCACGCATGACACACACCAATAAGTGTGTAAGGGAAAATAATACCATCATAATTTTAAATATATTTACTATTTTAAATATATTTTACATATTATATATTTTATAATGCACTAGACACTGAGTTACCTTGCATTACACATAAGAGCAACTTTCTTGGAAATCTTACATTACACACAAGACCAAATTTTACCGAATAATGATATATTGTTAAATATAATAAGATATAAACTAGAATTGAAATTAGTAGTTATGAAAAGGGGTAACTAATTTATGAAAATATATGGTTTAAATAAATTTAAAATTAATTTATTGGTTATAATTTTATTAGAAATGAGTATGAAAACCAATTGAATATAAAAGAAAAAATATTATTATTTTCACAAAGCTGTTTTACCCTAATAAATTCAAATAATAACAATTAGTGGGTGATATTGATGTAATATATATATATATATGTCATAAATTCAATATAATATTTTTTAAGTTCATCTAATAGATTTGATAATCATAAGATAATAACAAACCAAATATTACACTTAAAAACCTATATTTTTTTATAAAGGTAATTTTACCGCATTTTAATGGAAAATACATTTTAAATATTAATTTTTACACTTTAATTAATTTAATATTTCAAAATAATCTTTATATTTTAAATTGAAACATAAAAATTAGGTCAGGGTAAATTTTTTGATATTTTTCGGAAACATATCATTTTTAATGAATAGTTAAAAATACTCAATTTTAGTTCGAAACACCCTATTCATCTAATTTATTTATAAGTTTAAATTATATTTTAATTGGTTTTAAACTTTAATTATATAATATTTATATTATTTAATAAAATTCATTTCATTGGAATCAATTTCACTTTGAAATTGACTATAAAAACATAGCAAACTTTTGGACATTTTTACCTTAAAAACTCGCATTGTCGTCCTGTATATGAGATTAAATTTAAATTAATTTCTGCAACTTCTATTATTGGAATTTTGAAAAATGGATTAATATTTGGAATAATAATAATTTTTAATTGATAATAATCCCAAATTTGTTTTTTTTAAAATAATATTAGGGAAAATAATTAAAATAAATTACAATTATTAAGGCGCAAAATTAAGCTTAATAATGGAAAAAAACCTTTAATTAAAGGGCCCAGATGAACTATCCACTTGTCCAAAATCCATTTTATGTCCATATATCAGAAAAAATACCATTATTGAGTTTTTTGGGGTTTTTTATGAATTTAGTTTAGGTAATAACATGTTTACACCTGACTTGTTTTAAAAAATTCCAAGTGAGTACTTTTCTTTCCCTATAAAAGGCCACCACCTCTCCCCATTCCTCATACCTCTAAAACCACTTAGGTTTAAAATATTTCTGCCAAAATAGTTTACCAACATCCCTAACCTCAACCTTTATGCCTAAATTTGGTTATTAAGACTTCCAAAGAAGACTTCTGGTACAAACTAAAAGAAGTTACCTGATTAAGAGGTAATGTCTTCTCTCAAGATCTCTAGTTTCATTTCCCTTATCCACCCCCTAAAATATATTTATTCCATTATTATATAACAACACTAGTATCCTAAATATATTATCATTTTTTTGTGTAAAGGGTCCTACCTACACTTACACACACCTCCATCTAATGGGTAATGAATATATTGTTTCTATGTATGGTGAACTACTGCCTCACGAAATGATGATTGTTTATTTTTCCTTTACCACCTATCATGGTTTCCATTATGATGAAAAATATATTTATATATGATATATATGATATTTATAATGTGTTTATTCTTATGTAATTTATATTTAGAACATAACATTATTCTTTCCATCTTGTGTAAATATGATAATTTCGTTTGAGGAAGTGTGGACTAACACCTCCTCAAAGCGCTATGACTCGTTCATGCCATACATGGATCATATAAAGGATGGTTTTAATAAAAATATGTAACATATATAACATATATATTTTAATGAAATTATAATATACATATGTATCATTTATTTTTCATTATTTTAATTCAACAAATAAATGAAAGTAGCATTTATGCGTACGTATGTCCTACCATCTCCATGAACCGTGTAGTTCATTTTTAATCTCCAAATATTATGGAATACTATAAATACATATATTATAATTATATAAGATAATTAAGTCATTGTTTAAATTATTTATATTTTGAAACCATGATCTAATTAATGATAACAACAAATAACAAGTTAAAACATACTCTAGAAAACAAGACAATTAACACCTAGAATAATAAAATTAATGAAAGTTGTTAACTAACAGGCGATGAAATATTATAAGAAGTTAATATATGGTATTATAATAATTATTATGGTTATTATATTAACTATTAACACCTTTTAAACCACTATACATGAGGATAAAGAACATACAACAAAAAGTAAGGATAAGGTAAGGGAATTTCGCCACAATTTACATTCCATTGAGAGTTATTTGTTATTATGACCTAATTCACTTTTATTTGGTTTATATACTACTTTTTTCAGGTTATCACAAATACAAATATTATAATTACATTATAAGTTTCATTTAATGTCATACCTTTTTGGAGATTATGATTCAAATGTTTCACAGTGGTATGTGACACTTTGGAATGTTTAAAGATTATTCTCCTCAAGAATGTTCTTAATAATTATCTATGAAATCTCACTTCCTTTTGTGATTATTAACTTTATTTTGAAACAATAAATTTATTGTAATAATTTTCATTGTAAAGTACCTTGAATATCCATATTTTCACACAATGGATATTGTTATTGGCTAAAACATATATCATTTTACATATGGTGTTCACTATGACAGTTATATGATTAACTAGGAATTATTGATAAATCTGTATATTATATTCAATACTGTTAGGACCAATAGGGGTCTATATACCCTGAGAGGGGGGAAGGGGGGTTTAATCAGGGTATGAATATTCTTTTTCAAAATTCTACCTGCCCCACTGGATCTTGACCTCTTTATTACAAAGGTCACTTTGTTTGCACTTGTGTGTTCATTATGATCACTTATTTTCTTCTTTACCTGATGATGATGCTTTAAATGCAATGCAGGGAAGTAAGCAGGCAGACACAGAGATTTTTACTTGGTTCACCCTCACTGGGCTACGTCCAAGGAGCATACACCGACAAGTTGCCGGTCGTACCAAATTCTACTAAACTTCACTAGCTGTGGATTACAAGGTTTGGGCTAGATCACTTCTATGCCCAGGATCACAACCTTTACATAGTTTAGGGTCAGCTAACTGCTTTCCCAAGGGTCACTTCCGGTTTCTATCTCTATGGGTCACTGCCGGTGGAGAGGATCACCATCTTTCTCTTCCTTTTCTCACTGCTTCAGAAAGGATCCACTCACAGTTTATAGACTTGTAGGTATCTTCATTTTCATGAAGGAATGCATCTTCCTCTGTATGTAGATGCTCCGTTGAAGTCCAGATTTCACCCATAGATGAATCTCTCTTTGCACCGAAGGTATCGGGCAAACTTCCATCTTCCACGCAGCCCGAAAACACTGCCGGGGAACTCAACCTTACTTGGCACGCAAGTCTAATCTGGCACGCAAGTATCGGTGCACAAGTCACAACTGGCGCGCAAGTCTTCCTCAAACACTTGCGTGACACAAGATTACCCAACTCCAAACTTGTTTGAATATCTTCCTTTTACGCCCAAACCAATATTGGCATGCAACTGCCAACCGGCTTACAACTTCTCATACTGGCGCGCAACTTCAACCACCGGCGCGCAACTTCCTACACTGGCGCGCAAGTCCCACTTGCGCGACACACCACCACTTGCGTGGCCACCACACCTGCACGAAGGGAGCTATAAATATTCAAATTGTTGAAATCTGGTGAATAATGAGGAGGGGTGGTCCAGTATTTGTAGGCAATTTGACCACCCTGCGTGACGGTGTGCAAGTCTCCCTTCGGCGCGCAAGTCTCGGCGCGCAGGTCTCTGCCCCTGCAAGTCACTTGGGAGACCCAATTCTAAACTTGCGTGAACCTATTTACTTTTCCATATTTTGAACTTCTGATCTTGAAAAACCACAGGTGCGCTAGTTCTCAAGCTTCCAAGGCATCGGCGCACAGGTCTCTTTCACGGTGCGCAAGTCACTTGAGCGACCAACCCAATACTTGCGCGATCCTTATCCCTTTTCCATATTTTGATGATCTGATATTAAAAAACATATGGCACACAAGTTTCCTATCCTCCAAGACCACTGCGTGCAATTCCCTTTTCCAAAAACCACTTCTCTTCATTTGTCGATTTTCAGGCCCAAAAATTTGGCAAACACTGGTAAACGGCGCCACCTTGTATCTGTTCTTTTTTATGCTGCCTCCAGAACATCCATTCCTTTGTCGATGTTCTTGAATCAAACATGGATCATTGACCACAGCTCTTGAACTCGACATTCCACCATGAAATACCCTTTGTCGTCAAATTTGTATGTCATGGTTTGCATTGTCATCAATCACAACATAGATGTTCACTTTGTCAACAAACACAATCACCTCAAAAATACTTCAATGATGCCTTGTGGGATTTTTTCCCAACAAATACAGATACATTTTGATATGGAAAAATGTTTATTAAATATATTAGTTATGATTTGGATATGCAATAAATAGGTTGGGTACCATTTAAAGAAATCCCTATGGGTTGGGGACTCGTTAATGAAAGCCCCTTGATGCAACACTAGTCTCATGAGGTGTATTAGTTGGCCAAATAGTTTAAAATATCTCTTGATAGTAAAGGTATTATGTGACCGTGAAACATGAAGTTTTATTAATAACCATTTCATTTATTAATAATTATGTTATTATTTATCCATGAGATTTTGCATTGATATATCTATGGATGTATTTCATTTTTAGTTCATTGATTTAATGGAATGTGTTTTTAGTTTTTTACCTTCCTATATTGATATTGCCTTATCTAGTTATTTGTATAGAATGTGTTATCTGTTATTTACCTTTCTATGTTAATTTTTTTGTATTGATTCATTATTATTTTCACTTTACTTACCCTTACTGATCATTTTATCTCACCCTTATTATGATTCCTTTCCCCAGGTTATGAAGAAAAACTCTTTGAATAATCATTCAAGGACATTATTTATTTAATTTTTATGTATATTGCTTCTATTTCATATTTCCCAATGTATTATGGGAATCATGTATGTAATTTAGCTTTCCAAGACTTCTAAAATGACCAGTTCTTTATGATTTGATTTGTTGTAATCATGCCAATGTAGTAAAATAATACACCAGCTCCAAACGTCTGGGGTCAGAGTATTATAGTTGGCATAAAAGGAAGTTTAGAATCATCCTTGGAAACTAAATTTAGAAAACATAGATTAGGGATCACAACCCTAAGTTAGACATTGAGGATAAGTATACATGAACATCCCAGAATTTTGTAAAGGTAGTGATTATGCGGGTATTCCTAGAAACACATCCCTGTCTAGATACTGCAACTGGATGTGGTTTTAGAAGAGAATTACATAGGAGTTATAACTTTGAAAAGTTGTTTTGAGCATGACTCAGGGTAACCTAGTACACAAAAAATACCTTACCGTGCACCTAGTTTGTAAATCCTGGGGGATACACTTATAATAATTAACATTTTGTTTACCTACCATTATGAAGTATTTTAAAATAAATATTACCTCAAAGTAACCAATGTTTATGACTCTAGGATTAATGATGTATAGATTTATGTTATGTGCTATACCGTATTTATATTTATACAAAGTTCACAACTTTATGAGATAATCTAGTGTATGCCATTGTTTAGAAATGGTGCATGGAAGGAAGAATGGTATCAATAATCGTGGAAAATGTAGATATTTACCTATTGAGGAATCAAATACAGTTGGTATTGGAAATGATCAAGTTATGGATATATTAGGGTAGCTTAGTAAGATTATGACAAATAAACTTTTTCGAATGAAGAAACATATTCCATGGAGAGAAGCTCCTATGATGGATCTCTTTATGCAGAATAAGATCCCATTGTTTAGTGGGACTACTAATCCAATTGTAGATGAGCAATGGATTAAGTCTTTGGAAACGATATTTACTACCTTTCAATGTAGTGAAAAGGAAAATACCACACTTGAGGTCTATTTTCTCCATTGTAATACCGAACAGTGGTGCTCTATGATCCTGAATAAAAGGGAGGAAGAAGAAATTGAACTCATGGAATAGATAAATTTAAGTAGAAATTATTCGATAAATACTTTCCCCATGATCAAAAAATTTAGATGAAGATGAAGTTCCTTGGATTAAAGAAAAAGGAGGAAGAGAGTGTTACAAGTTATGAAGATACCATTTCAAGGTTAGCCAGGTATGCTACGGATTATATATGCGACATGAAGTGCAAGATCAAAAACTTCTTTGAAGGACTTAAGACAAATATTTTAAGGACAATAGTGTCTCAAAAATTTTCATTATATGATGAAGTAGTTATATGTGATATTAATATTGATAAAGAATTATCCAAGTACCATGGATTCAAGGGAAACCAATAGAAAAAGAAGTCTTATGAACACCATGAAAAGGGGAATGAGTCAAAGAAGATGAAGGGAAAGAAGGATTTTACAACATGTGATAAATATTGAAATAATCCCCCTGGTAAATGATTTAAATGTTTGCGAGTTTTTTATAAGTGTGGAGAAAAGTATCTCTAGGAAAAAGAATGCAAAGGAAATAAGGAAACTGCTGCTATTCAATGTTACAACTATAAGGAGATAGAGCACTATGAAAACAAATACCCCAAGAATTAAGAGAATATACCTCATAAGAAGCAAAGGGATCAATTTCAAACATATATTATCAACACAACTAAAGTGGAATGATTAATGTACTTATTTATTTTGATCTATAAAATATGTTGTAAAAATATTTTGTTTATAATGTTCTCATCATATGATTTATGAAATATGTAAGGATTGTACTATAGTACTTTTTCATTAAATATTTGAGATTATATGTTTAATTCTAATAATAAAAGTTATTAATTAGAAAGTTAAGCTTTTTAGAAAACACATGATTGAGGGAAAGACAACCCTTAATATTTTTCTAATATTGAGATAATGATAAAGAAATGATTAATGTGGACAAGTTCAGACTACCTTGGAATTGATTAATGACTTATCAAAAGGTGGTATATTCTATTACTGGTGGAGTTCACAAAAATTTTGGATTTTAGGAATATATCTAATAACATGTTTCTTACATAAGGAATAAATAAGAATGCATGTTTCCAATAAGTTTTTCTGGTGATACTAGTTATTAACATATTTCAAGAGGATACATGATGAAGTTATTAACATGTTTGGAATGTTAAAATTTAAAGTTTATTAATGATGATTAAAGGATTATGATAATCTAATTTTTGTAAATTCAATGAATTTCCTTCATAAGTGATTGGATCATAATCTGTTGGAAAAGTTTACCATTTATAAAATAGTTTAAGATGATCATTGGATGAAATTTTAGAGGTTAATGTATTACTTCACCATATGATGCATAATATGATAAGAGATGAAGTATAAATAGTTCAAGGAATCATCAAAGTAAAATATTATGTGTATAAAAATGTATATTTACTTGTATTCTCATACTGTAAAAGAATTACTTAACTATAGAAATAAAATTGTTTTGAAACAAAAATGATGTTATATTATCATCATTTTTGATGATATAAATGAAATTTATTAGCACCTATGGTTTATGGTTTTGTGGTCAAAAACTTTAATCTGAATATGTTCTCTTGCACTCTCCATCAAAACATGATTGTTAGTTTTTTCTTCTACATTCATGTTTCCATTTCCCACCTATGTTCTCCAACTGGGGAACCACATTATGTGACCATTGTACTTCCCTTTCTCTCTTATTAAGAAGATGTGTTATTAACCCTATTTAAGATTTATATATTTAAATAACACTTTATTTTCAATCCCTATAATTCTGAGATCAATTATAAATTTATAGGACACAATTTATTTATGGTTGGGATAGTGAAACACCCCAAAATTCTAAAGTAAGAACCTTATATTCGATAGCATGCATGACACAAGACACTAAGTGTGTAAGGAAAAAAATACCTTGAAACTTTAAAATATATTTAATATTTTAAATATATTTGATATATTCTATATTTTTTAATGCACTCAACACTGAGTTACCTTTCATAACATGCAAGAGCGACTTTCTTCAAAATCTCACATTACACGCAAGACCGAGTTTTACCGAATAATGATATATTATTTAATGTAATAAGATATAAAATAGCCTTTAGATTAACAGTTATTAAAATGGTTAACTAATTTACGAAAATATATGGTTTAAATAAATTTAAATTTAATTCATTTGTTATAAATTAATTATAAATGAATATGAAAACTGATTGAATATAAAAGAAAATATTTTTATTTTCACAGCGCTGTTTTACGCTAATAGATTTAATTAATAACAATTAGTGGGTGATATTAATGTAATATATATATATATATATATATATATATCATATGCTAAATATAATATTTTTGAAGTTCATAAAATATATATTATAAATATAACATAAGAACAAACAAAATATTACACTTCAAAACCTATATTTTTTATAAAGGTAATTTTACCGCCTTTTAATATATAACACATTTTAAATATTAATTTTGACACTTTAATTGATTTAATATGTGAAAATAAACTTCCAATTAGAAATAAAAACATAAAAATTAGGTTAGCATGATTTTTTTGATATTTTTCAAAAACATAACATTTTTTAATGAATAGTTAAAAATACTAAATTTTAGTTTAAAACTACATTTTCATGTAATTTATTTATAAGGTAAAATCATATTTTTAATTCGTTTTAAAGTTTAAATAGATAAATTTTTTATCAATTAATACAATTTATGTCATTTGAATGAATTCCACTTTGAAATTTTCTACAAAAACATAGAAAACCTTTGGACATTATTACCTTAAAAACTCTTAATGTTGTCTCGTCCGAGGGATTAAATTTAAATTAATTTATGCCACTTATGTGATTGGAATTTGGAAATATAAATCCCAAATTTTTAATCTATATAATTTATAATGTATAATACTAAATTTTTTTAGACCAAAATTATTAGTGAAAGTAATTAAAATTAATTACAATTATTAAGGAGAAATTTATTTTAATAAAGGACTAAACCTTTACTTTAAGGGCCCAAATGACCTAGAAACTTGTACAAAACCAATTTTATGGCCATATCTCAGCCATAAAACATCCATTATTGAGTTGTTTTTGGATTTTTTGACTTTTTTTAGGTAATAACACCTGTACACCTAACTTGTTTCCAAAAATTCTAAGTGAGTCCTCTTCCTTCCCTATAAAAGGAAACCACCTCTCCCCATTCCTTACACCTCTCAAACAACTTAGTTTCAGGAAATATTTTCCAAAATAGATTCCCAAAAGACCTCCCCTATACCTTTAATCCTTCCTTTGGATAATAATCCTTCCCAATAAGACTTTTGGTACAAACCTAAAGAAGTTACCCTATTAAGAGGCAACGTCTTCTCTCAAGCTCTCTAGTTTCATTTCAATTATCTGTCCCCTAAAATATATTTATTACATTAATATATGACCAAAAAAGTATCCTAAATATTATATGATGTTTTTATGTAAAGTTTTAGACCTATAATTACACGCACCTCCATCTAATGGGTAGCGAATATACTATTTCTGTGTACATCGAACTAATGCCTCATAAAATGATGATTGTTCATTTTTCATTTACCACATATCATGGTGAAAATTATGATAGAAACCATGTTTATATATGTTATATATGATATTTATAATATATTTATCTTTCTATAATTTTTATTTATAACATACCTTTATTCTTTCCATCTTGTGTAAATATGATAATTTCGTTTGAGAATGTGTGGACTACCGCCCCCTCAAAGCGATATGACTCATTAATGACACACATGGAACATATGAAGGATGGTTTTGATAACAATATGTAATATATATAACATAGATATGATATAGTAATTATAATATACATATGAATCATTTATTTTTCATCCTTTTAATACAATAAATAAATGAAAGTAGCATTCATGTGTACGTACGTACTACCGTCTTCATGAATGGTGTACTTCATTTCTAATCTCCAAATATTATGGAATACTATAAATAAATATATATTGATTATAAATGATAATTAATCCATGATTTACATTATTTATATGATAAACTCAGGATCTAATTAATGATAAAAAAATAACAAGTTAAAACATACTTGAGAAAACTAGGAAATTAACACTTGAAATAGTAAAATTAATAAAATTTGTTAACAAACATGTAATGAGATATTATAAGAAGTTAATATAAGGTATTATAAACATGAGTATGGTTATTATATTACATTTAAAATATTTTAAACCACTTTACCGGAGGCTAAATACTACAAAAAAGGGAAGGATAAGTTAAAGGAATTTCTTCCTAATTTACATTCCAGTGAGAATTATTTGTTATTATGTGCCAATTCACTTTTATTTTGTGTATATACTAAATTTTCCATGTTATATAATGAATCCAATTAATCTAATTATATTATAAGTTTAATTTATTTTTGCACATTTTTGGAGATTATGATTAAAATATTTCGAAGTGGTATGGGCCACTTTGGAATGTTTAAAGATTATTCTGCTTAAGAATGTTCTTAATGATTATCTATGAAATATCACTTCCTTTTGTGATTATTAATTTTCTATTGAAACAATTACTTTATTTTAATCATTTTTCATTGGAAATTAACTTGAATATCTATATTCTCACACAATGGATATTATTATTTCTTAAACTGTATATCATTCTAAATACAATTTTCACTTTGACAGTTATTTGATTAATTGGGAATTAGTGATAAATATGTATCTTATATTCAGTAAGAATAAATTTTTATAAGGAAAAATGTTTTTTCACCATATGAGAAATTCTTTGGACATGAAATACATGGTTTGGTGTCCTTTTAAGGCAATATTTATGTGTTGGGGACCGATTAATGCAAGTCACTTGATGAATCGGTAGTCTCATGAGGTGAATTAGTTAGAAAAATAGTTTAAACTATATCTTGATAGTAAAGGTATCATGTTCCTGGGAAACCTGACATATGATAATTAAGAATTTCCTTAATTTATAATTTATTTATTATTTATCCATGAGTTTTTACATCAATATATCTATGGATGTATTTCATTTTCAGTTAATTGGTTTAATGGAATGTGTTTTTAGTTTCTTACCTTACCATATTGATACTGCATTATATAGTTATTTTTATAGCATGTGTTACTAGTTATTTACCTTTACATGTTAATTTATTCCTATTGATTCATTATTTATTCTAATTTACTTACCCTTAAGGATCATTTTAGCTCACCCTTATTATGTTTACTTTCCCAAGATTATGAAGAACTCTTTGAAAAATCATTCAGGGACACGATTTATTTTCTTTGTATATATATTTCTTGTATTTATTTTTCCCAATGTATTATGGGTATCATGTATGTAATATATATTTCCAATACTGCTAAACTCATCAGTCCTTTAGGATTTGATTCCTTATAATCATGCTAATGTAATAAAATAATGCATTGGCTCTAGACTTCTGGGGTCAGTGTGTTATAGTTGGTATCAGATGAGGTTTATCAACAACCTTTAAAAATATATTTAGGAAACTTAGATTAGGGAGAAAAACCCTAAGTTTTAAATTGAGGATAAGTATACATGAACATGCTATAATTTTGGTAAGGTAGTGATTTTGTGGGTATTCCTAGAAATACATCCCTATCTGGATACTACAAGTGGGAGTGGTTCTGGAACTGATGTACCTAAGAGTAATAACTCTGACAAGGTGTTTTGGGCCTGACTCGGGGTAACCTAGTACATGAGAATGAGTCTTACTCTACATTTGGTTTGATAATCCATGGGGATACACTTATGATAATTCACAATTTATTTACCTATCATTATGAAGGATTTTAAATAAAATATTACCCCCAAGTAACCAAAGTTTATAACTCTAGGATTCATGATGCATAAATTTATGTTATATTCTATACCATATTTAGAGTTATACAAATTTCACTATTTTATGATATAATCTAGTGTATTCCATTATTTAGAAATAGCGCCTGGAAGGAAGAATGGTATCAGTACTCGTTGAAAATGTAGAGATTTCCCCATTGAGGAATCAAATACAGCTAGTATTAGAACTGAGAAAGTTATGGATATATTTGGGAAGTCTAGTCAGGTTATGAAAAATTACCTTTTTAGAATGGATCAACCTATTCGATAGAGATAATATCCTATTTTGGATAACTTTATATGGAAGAATCCCCCATTTTTTAGTGGGAATACTAATCCAATTATAGCTAAGAAATGGATTAAGTCTATGGAAATGATATTTATACTTTGGAATGAAGCAAAAAGTAAATGGTTTCACTTGTTATCTATTATCTCCAATGTGACACCAACCAGTGGTGGTATCTGATCCCAAATTCAAGGTAGGATGAGGAAATTGAACTCATGGAATGGATAATTTTTAAGGATACATTCTTAGATAAATAATTTCCCAATGATACATAAATTGAGATGAAGAGAAAGTTCCTTAGATTAAATCAAAATGAATAAGAGAGTGTTACAGATTATGAAGCTACCTTTACATGGTTATCTAGGTATTATATGGATTATATAAGAAAGATGTAGTGCAAGATCAACCACTTCTTTGAAGGCATTAATCCAGGTATCTTAAGGGTGATAATGTCTCCAAAAATTTCTTCATATGATGAAATAGTTTTATGTGCTATCAAGACAAAGAAAGAATTATCCAAAAACTATGTCTTCAAGGGAAACCAATAGAAGAAGAGGTCTTCTAAACACCATGAAAAGGGGAATGAGTCAAAGAAGATGAAGGGAAAGAAGGATTTTCAACATATCATAAATGTGGAAAGAACCAACCTGATAAATTCTTTAAAGGTTTGGGAGTTTTTTATAACTCTGGGGAAAAGGGCAACCAGACAAAATAATATAAAGGAAATAAGGAAAATAATACTATTCAATGTTACAACTATAAGGAGATGGGGCACTACACAAATGAATACCCCAATCATCAAGAGAATATACCTCAGAAGAAGCTAAGGGATAAAGGTCATGCATATGTTATCAACACAACTAAAGTGGAATGATTAGTATATTTATGTATTTTATATAAGAAATATGTTGTAAAAGTATTTTTTATGATGTTATTATCATATGATTTATGAAATATGTATGGATTGAACTGCATTACTTTTTATTAAGGATTTTAGATCATATGTTGAATGGTACCAAGAAAAGATATTTAGTAGAATGTTAAAATTTTTAGAAAACACATAATTGAGGGAAATACAACCATTATATTGTTCCTGATGTTGAGATAATGATGAAGAAATGATTAATCTGGACAAGTGATGAATACCTTGAAATTGATTAATGACTTTTTGAAAGTGTTCTATTCTATTATTGATGGAGTTTACAACACTTTTGGATTTAAGGAATATATCTAGTAACATGATTCTTACTTAAGGGATAAGGAAAAATGCATATTTTTAATAATTTTTATGGTGATTTGAGTTATTACCATATTTCAAGAGGATACATGATGAATTTATTCACATTTTTGGGATGTGAAAATTTAGATTTTCGTCATTTTGATTAAATGATATTGATAATTTTATTTTGTAAAATCAGTGAATTTCCTTCAGAAGTTATTGTCACATAATATATTAGAAAAGTTAACCATTTATAGAATGGTTTAAGATGATAATTAGATGATATTTTAGAGTTTAATTTATTACTTTACCATATGATGCATAATATTATAAGATGTGATGTAGAAATATTTCAAAGCATAATCAAAGAAAAATATTATATGTATAGAAACATATATTTACTTATATTCTCATACAGTGAAATAAATACTCAACTATAGAAATAAAATGGATTTGGAACAAATTTTTTGTCCCATTATCATCATTTTTGATGATATAATTGACATTTATTCACACCTATGGTTTATGTTTTTGTGTTCAACAAATTTAATCTGAACATGTTCTCTAGAACTCTCTATTAGAACATGATTGTTGGTTTTTTCTCCAATATCCATTTTTCCATTTCCCACCTATGTTATCCTACTAGGGAACCAGGTTACGTGACCATTGTACTTACCTTTATATATTTGGTAATGCACTCAACATCGATTTATCTTTCATTACACGCAAGAGAAACTTTCTTTGGAAGCTTGCATTACATGGAAGACTGAGTTTTACCGAATAATGATATATTATTAAATATAATAAGATTTAAACTAGCCTTTAAATTAGTAGTTACTAAAATTGGTAAATAATTTATGAAAATATATGGGTTAGACAAATTTAAAATTAATTCATTGGTTACAAATTAATTATAAATTAATATGATAACTGATTAAATATAAAAGAATATATTATTATTTTCACAAAGGTGTTTTACCCAAATATATTTGATTAATAAAAATTAGTATATGATATTAATTTAATATATATATTATATATTAAATATAATATTTTTTAATTTCATTCAATAGATTTGATAAGTATAAGATAAGAACAAACCAAATATTACACCTAAAAACCTATATTTTTTATAAAGGCAAATTTAAAGACTTTTAATAGAGAACCCATTTTAAGCTTGAATTTTGATACTTTAATTGATTTAATATGTAAAAATAAAATTCATATTTGAAATAAAAATATAAAAACTTGGTTATGGTGTTTTTTTATATTTTTTGAAAACATATCATTCTTTAATGAATAGTAAAAAATATTGAATTTTAGTTTAGAAATACATTTTCATATAATTTAATTATAAGGTTAAATTATATTTTTAATTTGTTTTATAGTTTAATTGGATAATATTTTTATCAATTAATACAATTTATGTCTTTTGAATTAATTTCACTTTGAAATTAACTACAAAAACATAGTAAACTTTTGGATATTTTTACCTTAAAAACCCGCAATGTCGTCCCATCAACGGGATTAAATTTAAATTTATTTATACCACTTATGTGATTGTAATTTTGAAAAATGTATTCCATATTTGGAACCATTATTATTTATAATTTATAATAAGAAGAAATCTATTTTTTACCAAAAATATTAGTGAAATTAATTAAAATTAATTACAATTATTAAGGAAAAATTAAGCTTAATAAAGGACTAAAAATTTAATATAAGGACCCAAATGACATTTAAACTTATGAAACACCCATTTTATGGACATATATAGTTCATAAAACTTCTATTATTGATTTTTTTTGGTTTGGTATGTCTTTTTTAGGTAAGAACATGTGTACACCTAACTTGTTTCCAAAAATTCCAAGTGAGCCCTTTTCCTTCCCTATTAAAGGACACCACCTCTCCCCATTCATAAAACCTCTAAAAACACTTAGGTTAGGATAATATTTTCCCAAATTGATTACCAAAATACATACCCTTAAACTTGAATCTTACCTTTTGGAAGGAATCCTTACAAAGAATCTTTTTCGTACAAACCAAAAGAAGTTACCCAATTAATAGGTAATGTCTTCTGTCAAGCTCTCTAGTTTCATTTCCATTATACACCCCTAAAATATATTTATTCCATTATTATATATAAAAAAACATATTCTCAATATACTAGGATGTTTTTATATAAAGATTTCGATCTAAATTTACACACACATCCAACTAATGGGTGACGAACATATTGTTTCTATGTATGATGAACTACTATCTCACAAAATGATGATTATTTATTTTTCCATTACCACTTATCATGGTGCCCATTATTATGTAAAATGTGTTTATATATGTTATATATGATATTTATAATGTATTTATGATCTGTAATTTTTATTTATAACATACCTTTATACTTTTCATTTTGTGTAAATATGATAATTTTGTTTGAGGAAGTGTGGAATACCGCCCCATCAAAGCGATGTGACTCGTTCATGCCATACATGGAAAGTATAAAGTACCTTTTTAATAAAAATATGTAATATATATAAAATATATATAATATTTTAATTATAATATACATATATATCATTTAGTTTTCATTTATTTAATACAATAAATAAATGAAAGTAGCATTCATGTGTACGTACGACCCACCGTCTCCATGAACGGTGCACTTCATTTATAATCTCCAAATATTATAGACTAATTTAAACACATATATACAGATTATATATAAAAATTAAGTCATGTTTTAAATTATTTTGATGATTAAAACATGATATAATTAATTATAACCACAAATAAAAAGTTAAAACTTACTCAATAAAACTAGGCAATTAACACCCAAAATAGTAAAAATAATGAAAGTTGTTAACAAACGGGTAATGAGATATTATAATAAGTTAATATATGGTATTATAAACATGATTATTGTTATTATATTAGATAGTAACATATTTTAAACCACTATATAGGAGGATAAATACCACACAACAAAAAGGAATGATAATTTAATGGAATTTATTCTCAATTTACATTCCATTGAGACTTATTTGTTATTATTCCCCAATTCACTTTTATTTGGTGTATATAATTCCTTTTTCATGTTATATCATGAATACAATTATTTTCATGATATTATAAGTTTCATTTAATGTCATAACTTTCTATATATTATGATTCAAATGTTTCAAAGTGGTATGGGACACTTTGGAATGTTTAAAGATTATTATTATCAAGAATGTTCTTAATGATTATTTATGAAATCTCACTTCCTTTTGTGATTGTTAACTTTATATTAAAAAATAACTTTATTTTAATCTTTTTTAATTTTAAATTACCTTGAATATCTATATTCTCACACAATGGATATTATTCTTGCCTAAACCATATATCATTTACATATGGTGTTCACTTTGACAGTTATTTCATTAACTGGGAATTATTGATAAATATGTATCTTCTATTCAATATGGATACATTTTGATAAGGAAAAATGTTTATTAAACATATGAAGAATTATTTTTACATAAAATAAATGGGTTGGGGACTATTTAAGGCAAGCCCTATGGGTTGGGGATTGGTTAATGCAATCCCCTCGATGCATCAATTATCTCATGAGGTGAATTAGTAGGCTAAATAGTTTAAACTGTCTCTTGATGGTAAATATATCATGTGACTAGAAAACATGAAATCCAATAATTAAGTATTTTATTTATGGATAATTATTTTATTATTTATCCATGAGATTTTTATTTGACATATCTATAGATGCATTTCACTTTCAGTTCGTTGTTGTAATGGCATGTGTTTTCACTTTCTTACCTTTCCACATTGATATTTCCTTATCTAGTTATTTGTATGACATGTGTTATCAGTTATTTACCTTTCAAAATTAATTTATTCTTGTTAATTCATCATTTATTCCTCTTTACTTACCCTTATCGAGCATTTGATCCCACCCTTATTATGTTTCCTTTCCTCAGGTTATGAAGAATAGCTCTTTGAATAAGCATTCATGGATGCAATTTATTTTCTTTTTATGTATCTTGCTTGTATTTTCTATTTAAGAATGTATTATGGGTATAATGTATGTAATATAGATTTCCAATACTTCTAAACTGATTGTTCATTCGGGATTTGATTCCTTGTAATCATGCCAATGTAATAAAATAATGCACCAGCTCCAGACTTCTGGGGTTGGGGTGTTACATTTCATGTGATTTTATCATGGAAGAGATGAGATATTATGACATCTTATTTGGTATGAATTAGCTATTTATAGTCTAAGATTTCCTAGATTACTTCAATATAAATTTTTTATAATGATAACCAAATGGGTTTGAAATCACCACCAATGGTGAGTAGGACCCTAGGGTGTTATATGTTGGTATAACCCTCATAGAATTGTGACTGACACTAAAAAACAAAATTAGGATTGTTTTTATAAAAATGTGGCTATTTTATTTGTGTTTATTTTAGTATCATTTTAAAATTGGGCTAAATTTTAATTTAGTCATGTTTTTAGAATAAACGACACTAATTTAGTTGTGTTTCAAAAAAAAACATAACAACTTTTACCGCAATTTAAAATGGTGATACTTTTAATTTATCCATGTTTCAAAAATAAACATTCCTAATTTAACCGCATTTTAAAACATGGATAAATTACATTTAACCATGTTTAAAAAAGGATAAATTTAAAAATAAATAGAAAGGTATTTATTCCCCCCCCACACTCATGCATACATACAATGATATATACATATGTGCATGCATACACACACACATCACACACACACACACAAACACACCTACACACCTTTTCCAATTAAATGATTAGTTATTATAACACACACATAAATTAAATTATATATTAACATAAATGTGAATATATAAATTTATAATTATGTTCATATTAATATACATACATGCATGCATGCAAGCATGTACGCGTGCGTGGGCACACACACACACACACATAAATAGACATATTAATGATATCACACATATAATTGTACTATATAATAATAAAAATAAATAATACACATATGCATATAAATATAAAAAAATTAAAAAATAATTATAATCAGTTAATAATAACTGAATAAATGGTTGTTAATATAATATATATATATATATATAACATATTAATTTATATATTAATCTATATATGAATATATAAATTTATAATTATGTTTATATTAACTTACACACACAAATATAGAGATATTAATAATATCACACATATAACTGTATTATATAATAATAATAATAAATAATATACAGATACATATAAACATACAAACAAAAAATTTAAAATATAATTACAATCATTTAATAATAACTGAAAAATGATTATATATATATATATATATATTTATATATATTTATTTTAATTCATATATTAATATATATATATATATAACAAAATACATATTAATTTATATATTAATAGGTGACATTGAAATTATTATATAGTAACATATATATTAAATTATATATTAAATTATATATATAATATAAATTTATAGGTACACACACATAAATATATTAACATGTTTATGTATTTATGTCGATTTAAATTTAAAAGTATATATATATATATATCGATGTGTGTGCATGTATTACACACACACACACATATTTATATTAATATATATTAATGTGTGTATATTAATATGTGTGTGTATATATATTTTAATGTGTGTGTGTATAAATTCATACCATTTATTGATTTATATATTGATATATATATATATATATGATAAATTATATATTAAAAATATATATAATTAAATATAATTATATTATAATATACTTATATTAACATATATATAAATAAGCAGTAGTAGATCACTTTTCAAAATTTAAAACCAGTTTAGTGGTTTAGAAAAACTGGTGGGGCTCTACTGCTTGAGGAACAAGAACATCAACATGAAATGGTTAAATGTTTTAGTAGGGGGTGGTTGGGTGAACAAGGTGTTGTGGTCAGGGTGGGTTGGTCTATTGGAAAATAATTTTTCAAAAAAAATGCTACGATACCTGAAAATATATATGATAAAATTAAACTAAAAAAATTAGATAGTTATCTTAGCCATGCTTATAATAAACATTGATAATATGGAGAGATTTAACCACTACCCATGTTTAAAAACCTGGGTAAGTCACTTTGATTTACTATCTCATCATTTAAAAATGTATTTAAATAATAAATAGAAATACGACTAAACACCTATTTTAAAGTTTATCTCTTTTCACTATGAATGCAATGGAGGGGTGTTTTATTATAGTAGAAAAGGATTATTATTGAATAGTGCCTCCAAACTTAGAGAATTGATGGTGGAGTTGGAATACCCTTCATTTCGATTAAGGTGGGTAGAGATTTAACCACTACCCATGTTTAAAAACATGGGTAAGTCACTTTTATTTGCCATCACCTCATTTATAAATGTGGTTAAATACCAAATAAAAATTATTAAAAACACAAGTTTCCAAGTTTATCACTATGAACTAGGAATTTCATAGAGTAGTATTTTCTTATGGTAGTAAAGGATGCTTATATAATATCACTACCAAAATCATAGAATTGATGGTGGAGTTGGAAGAACATTTATTTCATTGAATATGGGAGATCATGGGTCCACATTTCTTGAGAAAAAGGTATGTAAGAGTGAAATGGTTAAATGTTGTAGTAGGGGTGATGGGGTGAACAAGGCACTAGGGTTAGGGGGGTTGGTCCATAGAAAATAATTTTTCCAAATAATTTATTTAGAACATGAAAAAATATTATATGATAAAATTATATTTTATTAAATTAAATCAATTTCTTAGTCATGCTTAAAATAAATGTGGATAAGATGGGGTGATTTACTCACTACCCAAATTTAAAAACATTGGTAAATCACTCTGATTTACTATCACAAGATTTATAAATACGATTAAATACTATATATAAATATAGCTAAACATAGGTTTTAAAGTTTATCTTGATGCATTATGGATTCCATGGAGTAATTTTTTCTTATATTAATAGAGGATGGCTATCAAATAGTCCCGAAAAACTTATAGAACTGATGGTGGAGTTGAAAGTCCCTTTAGAGGATGGTTCTGTCAAACCTAGTGTGAACCATCTTAATTTTTTAAAAGGGGATGGGTGATTCTCAAAAATTAATCTCAACTCTGGATAATATCATCTTCATATATTTAAGGATAATGTCTCAAAAAATGTGTTTCAACATCACTGTGGGAAATGTATAATTTATTAGTTTCATTAGAAGTAATTAAGGTCCCGGGTGTTATTATGAGACCCATGGAACTATTTGTGGTAATCCTTATTAATGAAAACCTTATATAATCTCAATCAGAGGGTGAGTATTCTAAGTATTTGGGATTTGTTCTTGTGTTTATTCAAGGAAACTAGGAGTATGGTGAACTTTTGAAATACGAGTTCTAGATTTAAGGGATCTATTCTTGTAAGTAATTTCCTCTAGGAGGGTGGAGTCATGAATGAATTATACTTGGTTTTAGGGTGAAATGATTTATTTGGTTAGAGTGATACAACAATAGCATGATAACTAATGATTTTAATAGAAAATTATATACTTTGCTGATGGAGGATATTTATGAGCATTTAGTCTCTCTGTGAATGGTTTTTCATGAGAGAGGGAGATGTATCTTACCTTTGTTTTACCATTACCTTGTTTATAAACATAACCAAATTCTAAATAGAAACACCACTAAACACAAGTTTTAATGTTTATTTTTATGAACTATGGATTCCATAGAGTGATGCTTTTTTATAGTAGTAGAGGAATGTGTGGATATTTATATAGAATATGCACTAGGTTTTCCCATGTTGAGATTGTTTTATTTACATCAACTTTCATTATGGGATCACACTGATACCATTGAATACTTATCAAATAGACCCTACAAACTCATAGAACTAATGTTGGAGTTTGAAGCCACTTTAGAGTAAGGTTCTATCAAATCTAGAGTGAAACCCATTTTAATATTGAAAAAGTGAGGTGTGGTTCTTGAAAATTGATCACAACTCTTGATATTATCATCTTTAGATAAGTAAGGATAATGTATTAATTTTTTCTTTGAAATCACTGTGGGAATTTATAATTATAGTTGGAAGTGATGATGGTCCCTAGTGTGGTTATGAGACCTAGGGACCAGTTTGTAACAATCCTTATTGATGAAATCCTTATATAATATCAATTATAGTGTGAAAATACTAAGTATTTAGGATTTTTTATTATCTTATTTTGAGGAAACTAGTAGTATAGTGAAATCTTTAAGTGATATTTCTATATTTTATAGATCATTTATTCTAAGGAATGTACTTTAAGAGGGTGGAGTCAGGGTTGGATTCTACTAGGTTTGAGAGTGAAATGAATTTTATGGTTATAGTGGTACAAAAATATCATGATAATTGATGGGTTTAATAGAAAATTATATACTTAGATATTATAGGATATTTATGATAATTTAGTATCCATGTAGATTGTTTTTCATTAGAGAGGGATATGTCACTTACCTTTGATCAATGGTGGTGTTCCTCACAGTTCTCATTGAATGAAATATATTAATTTTGTTAATATATATAATGGATTCTTGTATGACTATATATCATCAAATTATTCACTTTATGGATTCTTAGAATGTGGGGAGTAGGTTTTCCTATTATTAGGTTGGATAATGGTGTTACCATGAGGATTGTTTTGGTTTAATTGTTAAATAATTATGAATCAAGGTTATCCCCATAGAGTGCATATGCTTGGTGGTATAATACTAACTAAGAATATAGTTATCCTCATAATGTAACAACTCTAGCTACATGGTGAATGATGTTTCTCTATATGTTATAATTTTGGTTGATCAAGTTCTATAATATGTTATTCTAGGGCATGTGGCTAATAAAACAAGGTCATCTGAATGGTTAAGACCATCTACATCATATTGTGGAATAATGGGCCACTAATGATATAAAAAATGAGTTACCTAATAGTTTGAAGATGACCATGTCATTTCTTAATGTAAACTTCCATATATATATATATCAATAATAGTGACGATAAACCAACCAAGTAATTTACAGTGGTGGTTGAGATCTTGTTATAGAGTATAAGGTGTGGATGTGTGATTTCTACTGATTAGAAAAAATATGTTGGAGGTTATGTGTTGTCCTTATTCTTTATGCTAGTAATGTGGATATATGTGAATTGTTGGGAAATTATGAGAAGTAGAAGAAAACCTTAAAGATTCTATCTCTTTGAGGATATTCCAAAGTCAGTGATGAATTATTTTAATTGCACGTATTATTCGAGTTTGGAACAAATTTATTTTTCTCATGTGATAGTCATTTGGACCTCTATTAAAACATGGGGAGCATAATGCTCCCAAGGGAGGCAACTTTGATAGAAAAACATTCCAAAGTGGATATAAATGATTCTGAGTTTCATGTAATAGAAAAAAGATGGATGAACTTTTGGATAGAACAGTATTGAGTATCAAAACTTGGTTAGATTTATGTATCATGAATTTATGTTTTTGTTAAGGAATTCCACAAAGAGAATTCAAAATAAATAGTTTGATGATTGAGTAGAGGGCTATTGTAAGAAGTTCATATAGAATTAGTGATTAGAGGATATTTTATCTATGTAGTTTGTTTTTTGTTCTTTCATAAAATTTGGGCTATGATTAGTGGATGAAGAATGTGTGAGGCTAGGTTAACCTTCATACTGAGTTTTATTTTGAGCTATTTAGTTTAGTAGATTGAGTTATTTACCATTTCAATGATAAAATGTTTTAAAGGTGGGGATAATTTAGTGACATGAGTTTTAACCTAGGCAAGACTCTTATCATTTTTGTGTTGTGAAGTCCCAAAACATAAAAAGTGTATAATGGTACTTTTAAAATTGTAAAACATCATAGGAAAAGTATATGAGTTTTCCATTAATTTCAAGACACGGTGTTTAGCCTCAGGATAGGTTTTGGTGATTTATGAGATAGTTCAATATTAAGGGATATTCAATATTTATTTTGATAAAATAATATTTATCTCATGTGTTAAATCTATGTTATGTTATAACTGGATACCCAAATGGGAATTTTAACCCAATGATTGTGTTTAAAATATGTGTTTTTTTATTGAAGATGTGTAAAATTAATTATGATTTCTGGCATAGTTTAGGCCTATTATGAGAATTGGTCAAAAAATAGTTTGGTTAGCTGACCCTAGCCCTGGATCTCTCTAAAATTATTTGTTAATACTACCTTTTATAGGATTATACATCAATAAAAATTGATGGAGAGACCCTTGAGTAGATTGGGTATCCGTATTCTTGGTGGTGGAAAAAATCTTCATGGATCAAGGTTTGACTTTTTAAGCACAAATGATTTTTCTATTTAATGATTACTATTTTAATTTTCACTATGTTATTTATTTTAATATGAATTGAAGTTTTTTTCTTAATATTTTATGATTAATGGTGAATAATTTATTCCAATTTTTATCTTTCTTATATAGATTAAAAAATTATAATTCTTATATTCTCATGATTTTCAAGGTAGTTTCATGATCTTTCTTATTCATTGGTGAATGCATTGTGACTGATTTATTGGGTAGTTGAAATAATAATAGACACTAACCCTTTGATTGGTTGTATTTCACTTCTTATTCTCATGGTAAATTTTTTTATCATATATTCAGAATATCTGGTAGTTCTACATCAAAATATTAGGTGGTGGTTTGGTTTCATGTGAACAATAAGAACAATGATGATTGGGTAAAAAAAATATTATAGAAAACGGTCGGTAGTGGGAGTCCAACCACGATTTTAAAGTACTAAGGAAAGTTACAGAAGTCCATGTCCAATGAGTTTTAGGCATTGTTCTAGATGATAATGATGGTACATATTTTTGGTTACACTATGGTGATGGAGTTAGAATTGGGAATGAACTTTGTTAACACCAAAATACGGTGGACATTTCAATAAGTCAAGGTTATGGGAGTGGCATGTTTTCTAATGGTTTAATAGAAAAATATGATATTTTCAGTGGATATGGTGAAGAAAACCTGAATAAATGGCATATAGTATACGAAACACACATTTTGTGTTGATTTAGTTGCAGTTATAGGGTTTTTTAATAGCATTAGGCACCACACATCATGTGAATAAAAATTGCACAATGTGCCTGGTCTTGTGATTGTTAGATAAGGTTTCCCCAAGGCATTAAAAATCACACGAGTTGTAGTATGGAACCAAACACTACTCATGGATTGTTACACAACTTGGGGTGTGACATGGTACATTCATAGCTACATAATTTAATATACTGAGGGGACCCATTTGGGATATGCCTAACACTGAGAGGGGGGGGGGGTGAATCTGTGTTAGAGACTTTTTAATCCAATTGTGAATTTTTATCTCTGCAGCTCTTAGACCTGTTAGAATATTGATTCTATTATTCAATTTTATCTATCATATGCAAGTGTATAAAAGTAGTAAGGATAGAACATGATATTTTTAAAAGTTTCACTACTAAATAAGACTAGCTAATCATTGGCATGGTCTAGAAATAATCCTGACTAAACAACCACTAGAAAATAATCCTTTATATGTGGTTACAATGAGCAGGATATACCATTACAATCATGTGGCACTATGAAAACAATAATGTAGTCTATTAATGGCACATTTTGGTCTATAAAATTTTCTTCACAAAATAATTTACATAAAAATTCATTTTCTAAAAAAAACTCCCGATTTTGAGGCCCAAAATTTTGGAAAACACTGAAAAACTGCACCACCTTAAAAATCTACTTTGGAAAGAACACCCATACTACTTCATAGTCATTTGGAATTGTCAATAAATAGATTCTTTAATCTTTAAACTTATCTACGATGATATATAATCTTTTATCGATCATCTTTATCATCATCATATTTTTTAAGGAAAGTATTGTAACTTCCCTATCTTCCAACAACAACTTTCTTTATAATCAAACCTAAATATGTTTGGAAACACCTTTTATTTCCATTTCTTTTATAAGTCTTACATCAAAAGTTTCATAAACAACTTATTATATTTTTTAAATAAAAATAATCAAAGCATCGTTATATTTTACTAGGTAAATTATTTAACCATGAAATCCAATGTCCTCAAATGAATCTATAACAATTCTCCAGGAATCACTTTGAAACTCAAAGTCTTCAAACTATTCACATGTTTCTATGAATATAAATACTTGAGGACTTCATACAAGCTCCATTAACTTTGTAACTACTTCATAATATTGACCGCAATGAGATATTCTTATCTCATTGAACACCATTTACAAAAAATGAAAATTATTTGAAAAAAATACAATCTATACACAAAGTGGGCTCTGCACATACATGATAAGTTGTTTTAAGTGAACACCATGTATACAAAGTGCATGGATAATAAGAGATGCCATGTAAAATTATGGAAAATTCATATATATTGACGCAACATGATAAGGATATTTTATCACACACCTAGATACAACCCATGTATTATACTCTATGTATAGTAGATTTCATGTTGTGTACTATATATACTTTGGTGCTTTCAAAAAAATTTCACCATGTTTTCAAAGTCAGTTAAGTTAATAGTCTATTATGAGACTTTTTTCATGGAAAAAATAAATATATAATTCTATTTATCATGATATTACATTTATGAGACATTTTAGGCATTTTAAGAATGTTAGTTATATAGGTGTGATGAAAATGTTCTATTTATATATTTAGAGTAAACATGAATTCAAATACTTCCCCATGTATTGGGAAAAAATCCTCTTTGCACGAGTTTTATACACTCGCATGGGAACATAATCATGTTAGGTCATGGTACCCCTTATGATATATGAAGTTTAGGTACTCCCCTATAGGTCTAGGGTTCACGTTCTTTATATTTGGAAGACCATGCATTAGGTTGGTCCTCCCCTGATCCCAACAAGGAGAAAGTCCCTCATACCATAGTTAGAGTTGATACCCACACATGTCAGGGTATAATTTCTCCACCTATGGAATTAATTACTCCCTTATCACATGATAGGTTGAGAGTTATTTATACATTCAAGTTATAAACATTAATCGACACTACCTATTGATGTGGTTTAGTCCCTTCATAGGGGTTGGTACTCCATTTATAGATAACCATTCCATAAAAAGGTGTGGGTCACCTACTACAGTTATAGAGATGTAACATGGTAGTTACATAATTTGGGTGGTTTATATATTTAATTTATTTCAATGCATCAACCTTTTTGGTTTCCTTCTAGATACGTCTTATAGTTGGGATACTAATTTTAGATTTTATAGGTCTTATGCTTTGTCGAGTGTCTTTGGTTTCATATGTGGTGTTGTCCTTAGTGAAGTTGAGTTATAAATCTAGTGCTGACATATAATGATAGATAATTACCTATATCCCTATGTTTCTTGATTATTAATAAAATCTATTCTTTCGTTTTAATTACCATCATGATATAGAGTTTTTAACTACAATGTTATTCAACCATTCTAATGTGTTTTTGTGGTGTCTTATTGGATAATTTTATACTTGCTACTATAAAATATTTATTCACCCACATATTGTGTTTTTATAGATGATTCATTGTTTAAATATATTATTAGTGGATATAGAATAGGTAAAACTTATAAAACACCGATTCATGGTAGTGAATATAGGTTTTAAATGGTGGCAGTTGATTATTGTTCCCTTTGGTATTGTATCTACCATTCTTGGTGGTATTTATTTTTGTTTTTCATTCCTTACTGGGTTTATTATATCGAATTACACTATATATAGGTTCTCTCATACATGAATTTTATATATAATTTAGTTATTTTTATATATATTTCTAATGGTTGATGCTTATATTTTATGATGGAGTTTCATATCTATTACAGGTTCTTATAGGACAATTCCTTACATATATATTATTACATATTGGTTCTAGTCTCTATCCCATGTCCTATTAGAGGTGGGATTTAGGTGGTACATTTGGCTTATCATCAACCTAAGAGGGTTCCTAGTGGGTTTGGTCATGCTATAAAAAATCTCAATTTTTAGTAAGCATGAACTATTTATCATGAATGAACACATTTAATCTTATACCAAATTTATCAATATGATCCATCTTAAACATTATAGTAATTTCAATAAAAGTTACTTTGATATCAATCTTATTGAAAATAGATGATATGTTATCATGACTAGTCTTTTCAATCAACTTGATGTTCACATAGAGCTCTAGGAATTATTTTTCAAAAACCAATTTTATTAATAAATCTAAAAATAAATTTAAAATTATTTAATTATACAATATTCAATACAATTAATATATAACCACTTATCCATCTGATATCGAGCATCATTCAAAACATAATTTTCTTTTTATTCATTTTCCATAAAATTTCTATTGAATAAAAGAAGCTTCTCCATGAAATTTTGAAGGATTTGGGGATTTCATTCTTATTGATATTTTTTTAAAAGAGGCAATTTCAACCTTCTATTTTATTTTCCATTCAAGATTCAAAGGAAGATCTCTTCCAGAATATTCCTTAAGGTCTCGAATAATGATAGCCATTTCTCTTCTCAGTTCTATAATAACAAAAATGAAAAGAACAAAAAATGACTAAGGTAAATTTTGATCTTGATCTGTAATTAATTTTAAAATATCAAATGAAACTCATAAGAGAGATAATTGGGATAAGTATATATTTTATAAATGGAAACACTAGATTGAAGATTTATTTATAAAAGAAGTTTCATAATGGTTTGATATTGGAAAAACAGTATACACATTTTCATTAATTTCTATGATATTTTTTGATATTCTTAAGTGATAGATAATTCCACTTGTTAGGTTTTCAGTGGATATTCAGACAGCGCATCCATTTTGAAACCAAATTATACAAAATATTGTATAGTGTAAAAGAAATAATGTATTTCATATTGAATTGCTATCCAGTATTTCCAATCTACGTTATTTCCTTTGTAAGTGGCATATGGTAACATACTATCGATTATTCCATCATAAAATGTTCATAAGATTATGATTTTTGTGAATAAGAACCATCAAGAAATAAAAATTTATCACAATATTATGTTCAAGTTACAATTTATCACTCACAGTGATGTGTCCTAATACATGCAATATAGTTGATACACGCAGCATTAACAAACATGTAAAATGTTCTATATTTCATTATCTAATGTATGCAAAATCCAAAAATTGTATCTATATAGATATGTGGAATATCAAATATTTAGTAATTTCATCATATAATGCACAAACACACACAAAATTCATTGAATATCAACTTATTAAGATCCAACACATGAAACATTTCTTGCTAGATGATACAAATTGTTAGAAAAGTTTTTGTCATAAAACTCTGAAAATCTTGTAATATTCATTTCTAAAATATACCTCCATAATGTCTGCATCATTACAAGATTAAATTGTATACTATAAAATTTAATCACTTTCAGGGGATTTGAAAAGATATCATCTAATTGATTTTTAATAAGAATGAACTCTAGTCACATGCAACTTTTTTATATATGATATCTTATAAATTTTTGTATAACTTCAATATCCTTGGCCCTCAAATATCACAAACGATTTTTGAAATTGATATTTTTGATTAATAATCACATCTAATAGGAATTCTATCATAGAAAATTTAAAAATTTTAGAATATATGTATAATACATAAGTTTTGAGTGTAATGAACGAGACTTTTATGAAAGAAATTTTCCTTATGAATATGTACTTCTTTCACATTTGGTAATATTGTATAATATAAAATACATACACCACATAAAGAAAATAAAAAACTTTTTATTATATTAATTTGAATAATAAATACATAGAATAAATATATCTATAAAAATTGAAATTTTTTCATTGAGATAATAAACACAAGAAAATAAAATAAATAATATAGGGAAATTTAGATTATCATTGTCTCTTATAATAATAAAACTCATAAAATAACTTTAAAAAATCTACAAAACATTTGATATCCACTTGATATTTTTGAAAATAAAAAATATAAAACCTGATAAGGTATTGAAGTAAATGATGAAGGATGTAAATTGAAGGTATTTATATGAAGTAAACAACCAATATGAATGTTATGAATAATAATCTAATAGTTGGGAATAGTAACCTGATCATTAGAATAGTAACATGATTTTCCTGACCATTAGAATAGTAACCTGACCTACAAAATAATAAAATGATATTTGAATATCTTATGAGATAAATATATAAGAGACTTATATAATAGGAAAATTAAATAAGAGTGTTAAATAATATAGAATAAATGTTTTACATAAAGAAAGAATAATTATAAATTAGGTAAAATATATATGTTTTATTTTTATTAAAATATTTTTTTTGATAATTTGAAAATTTTAAAAAAATTATTTTCATATAATGTATTAATAAAACACTATTTATTTGAGTATAAATGATGAATTTTTTTTATGAAATTATATGTAATTGTTTTAAGGGTTATAAATTTTATTGAGTTGTAAAATATAGAATTTTCCAATAAATGAGGATTTTAATTTAAAAATTAAATTACCTATATTTTTTTTTTGATAAAATGGAAGAATTTTTTAAAATATATATGTCATAATTATACAATATTTATTTATTTTGGTATTTTCTTGGAAATATTAAATTTTTGGTGAATAATAAAATACAATATTTTACATTATAAGTTAAATACATGATTAATTACATATTTGATGATTCAAGAACCATTAAATATTTCTCACATACAAAAATTACTATATATAGTCACAAGAATCATCACTGTTGGTTGTCTTTAGAAAAAATAATAAACTAATGAATATTCAAAAACACCCCTCCTACCTTATAAATATTATCCCACTCCAACCATTTATTTTCACTTTAAAAACAAATTCACTTACCCACAATATATCAAAATATCTCCCTAATTATCTTTCCTATGTCTTAAAGGTTCTGAGATTACTAAAAGACCAATCTAAGAAGGCTTAAGGTGTCGTCCAAAGGAGGATAACCAAGGGAAGAGGCAGTTATCTCTATCTTGTACTTTTATGTTCTTCTCTAATTCTACCTTATTTAAATCTATTAAATCCAAAATTATATGATTACATCAGTATAATATGTATACTAAATGTAATTATATTAATATAATCTAAATTATCAAATCCCTCCCTTTAATTATAAAATGAAATCATCACCCATGTTTTGGTGGGTTCACCGCCTTCATGGATTTCATATTTTATTTTTCATTATTGACTTCATGGATAAGTTATAACAATAATTTTATGGTTAAGTATGATATTAATAATTATATTCTATTTTTTTTCTCATTTTATAATGTGTACATAAGAATAAATATTTAATAAAATCAGTTAATATTATTAGGGTAAATGAAAACAAAATTAATCATTAACATTTATACACTATCAAACATAATTATTATTAAATACCTTTTGATATCTATAAAACCTAAAGATTTTATAAAAACATGAAATATACACCATTACACATATGTAGTAATGAAATAATTTGACCACAAATTCCATCACTAATGATAAAATGATGTGGCATTGGAACGGTGAAATAAACACCCTCAAGATAGTGAGAATAAGCACAATTTATTAATAAAATGACTATTAATTGACATAAAATAATAATAATAAATGAAATATATATTAAAAGGTTTATTAATAAAGTATTTAATAAATTTAATTTGATTATTCAGAAGATTAGGTGAACCTATCAAGCATGTTATGCCATGAGGAAAAGGATCTCCTGAACCACCCTCTTCTATTTCAGGTTAGGTTTTTTTCTTTACAGACCTAAATTTCTCTCTATATTGTTCTATTTAATTTATTTTATATTGTGTATATATTTTCGTTATATATATACCTAGTTTAGATTATCTTTATTTTCTAGGGATATACAAACTTTTAAGGTTCCCTTCTAAATTTCTTATTTTAGGAAAACCTTATTAAAGGGATATTTTCTATTTCTTATCTAAATAAATATACCACTCTATATAATGTTTCTTAATATTATTTGGTTTCTAAAACCACTCATTATCTTATATAAAATCATTATATTTCAATTTTGGATTTAAATAAAACACCATGCGATCACCTTCTTTAATGATTCATTACTCTTTTATTAAAATCCTTACTTATGATAATCAATTCAAAACATAATTATCTAATCCTTTATTATAACCATTATTCACCTAAACTTTATTTTAATGAGATATTATATAGATCCTCAAACCCACACTCCCTATCTCAATGCCATAAACACATACTTTACTTACTGGCTTTGATACCAACTGTAGATTCCCAGACATAACTATCCTTTAGTTACACGACTTAAAGAAAATATTACATTACATATATTCCCAATACCTTTTAAGTTTAGATATTTAGATAATTATAAAATATCAAAAAATAATAAATCCCATTCCTTTTTCAACTATTGAACATTTTTTCCACTATATAAGATGCCACATAATCCATAATAAGGATTCAACATCTCCCATAAATCCCCCACACCTACTATTATTCTAGTCATATCATGTGTAATAATTTTATTCATAACATGGAGAAATATAAGAATAATAAGGGGTAACATCAAATCCTCAGTAATTTAAAACATATAACTAAGTAATTCATGGTATAAACATGACATAAATATTATGGAAAGCATAATTCATCATCATTATTTCATAACCAAAAGAAATAGAGAAAATAATATATCCATGGATGGAAATGAAAATAAATATATCGATTAAATAAAAATAAATGAATTCATGGTTATAGAATCCATAATTTTAGACATCTTGATCTTATCATTAAGGCCTCAACAAATAAATCATTATTTACATCAATGCCATATCTAATGAAATATTCTTATCATCAAGACCACAATCAAGACATCTTACTGAATTGGGAAGACATACACCAAATACCCAAAAATGTTTGTCTCATGATATCTATTTATTAATCAATGATATATATAATTATGATCCCTATAGATCACTTTTTTAAGTCCAATGCATTCATTATATGTGATAACGAGTAAAAAATACATAATCAACATTTATGATAATCAACTGTATTGGAATAACAAAATACAGAATGACCATACTTTTCCCCATGCTAATAAAATGGATAACATGATCATAAAAAATATAGTGAAATAAAGTGGATGGTTAAATAATACATATCCAACTTTTCTAATTAATCAATAAACATTCGTATTGAACTAAAAAATATATGAATTTTCAAATGTTCCCTAATAAATATATGAAATAGATTTCTATGTAATCATCCTTTAAGATAAAACCATATGGAGTAATGGTATATGGTTTTGTTAAAAATTACATCAATCAATAATTTCATAGAATCTATGTGAACATCATAAAATCCATGTAATGGAAAATAGGGTATTCATGATGCAAAGTCATTAGAAGAAAATTTATGACTATTCACAGTGGATGGTTCGTCGAGAAAAAGGTATTGATGGATGATATCTTTAATAACAAAGAACATTAGATATTCTACCCAGTGAAATAATTTGTATGGTTTAAGAAAGAACATATCCCTAATGTAACCAAGTAAACTTATAATTATGTTGACAGGGATGAAAAAATCATTGTAAAAGAATGCTTCAAATGGCATCACACAAGAAGGGATCAATGATCAAATTATCTATCACCATGAGTTCAAGTACCCAAATTATAAATATATATATATATACATATATCTATCTATTATAAAATAAATAATGCAACAAAAATTATATGAGTGTAAATAATTTTGAATAAGAAAAGGACATGAAGTTTAATACATAAAAGAGATTTTAGAAAACATTCTTAACATTAATTTAATATACAAACCTACATGTCACATTAAAAATGAAAATTTTAAAATGTGAAGTGAAATATTTTGGAAAATTTTACTTGTAAAAATATTATACAATAATGGATCCTTAAAAATGATATAAATTTTTCTACAGCATATATGGAGCCAAAGATAAAACCATTGATTATGAAACGAACATTTTTTAACACTTTGAAATTACTATTTTTGCAAACCCACATTGTCAAATGATTAATAAAACATTATTTGTATTGAAAATTAATTTTAATAAATATTATTATAAAATACCATATAATATAATATTAGGGTGGGAGAACCCTAGCATGGAAGAATAATTCTCAAGATAAAACTTTATAACTCAAAGAAATGAGATTTAAACTATCAATATACCTTACATGAAACATACTCTATAAGGTATGAAATATTCAACCAGTATTTATTTGGTAGGAATTTAAATAAATAGAAAAAATGTGATAATACTAGATAATATAATAAAGGGCAGAATTTACTCAAATTATATAAAATAAGTTTAGGAGAACAATCATAACTCAATGAACGAATGTTGATTTACCAAAAAATACTTACTATTTGGGTAAAAATTTAACCAATATAAATTTGAAAAGGTACTATGATATTGATTAGTATTTCCCTTGAAATATATGAATGTATGATAAACATAAATTCATTGGTAGTAAATACACCATTTAAGGAAAATATGGTGCACAAAATGAATTATGTCTCAATGAATCAGAATTGAGACAAAAAAAACCCTTACCTTTTGTCCTAGCTTCCATGAACACATTATAAACTCCTGTATGAAAATATATATATATTTATTACTTATTTATGTACCTTACCCATTTATTTTCCATTTATACACTTTATTTACAATCACTATCTATATTAATTCAAATTAGTTATTACCCATTTTCAATATTGGATGCAAGTAATCTTGATTGTTTCAAACTAGTTTTTTAAAAGCAGTGTTGGTATTCATTAGTATTTCAAATTTCATTATCTTGATATCATTAAAGTTATTGTAATATATGTTACATGATATTTATAAAGGTTTAATGTCATTCCATGTTATTTTTGGTTATTATCTATAATGATGAAATCTATGATGATCATGTTTCGATGATTCTCAATGAATGAAAGGTTTTTTCTTAATTAATGAGTTTTATAATAATTTTACCATTATAGAACTAAAAAAATAATTAGTTAAATATTTCTAAAAATTATACTAGTAATTAAGTTCTCATAGTAATCCATGATATAAATTCATATCATTGTTCAAGTGGGTGGTTAGATAGACCAAACCATGATCATACCATGATTAATGGATGATTATATGGTAGTTTAGTTGTAATATCATTATAACATAAGAATAATGATATTATTTTGTATTTTTAGTGTAATATATAATAATTAGTAGGGATTAAAATTTGACAAACCTTATCTTTATTACACATTAATTCATGATTTATTACACAAGAATATACATAATACAACCTATAAGATAGATAATTCTAGTGTATTTGGGTAATTAGGTACATTACATAATAACTTAAAATAGGGGGTACATCGGTATTATTGAAAATATCTTTAACATGCTCATAATATTCCATCATTATTAATACTGCATGGGGTAACTTGGGGGCATACATAAGAAAAAGGTGACCTACAATGCCTAGTAGGGGAATAAACTGTTGAGTCAATAAGGTTTGCTTATGAATTTTTCATTCCTTCATGTTTGGGGAGATTGTTGAGTCAATAAGGTTTCCTTATTACTCTACCATTCCTTTATGTTTTGAAAATCACAAACACCATATCTTAAGGAAAATTTTATTTACCCTATTCTTTACTTTCATAAGGAAATTTTCATCCCCCAAGGTAATTTATGCTTACCATATTTTTCATTATTCATATTTTGTCAAAGTAGAAAACTCGATTTTATATCCAAAACCTCATACTCTTATAAATACTTAGATATAGAGCATTCTGTTTTTAGGATCTGAATTCAGGATCCGAATTCAGGTTCCGAATTCTCCGAATTCCTGTTCCGAAATTTGTAAGTTCAGAATCCGAACTTCGTAAGATCAGACTCTAAATTCTTATGCATTCAGACTCCGAACTTTGTAAGTTCAGACTCTTAATTCTAATGAATTCAGACTCTAAACTTTGTAAGTTTAGACTCTGAATTCTAATGAATTTAGACTCCAAAATTTCTGAATTCAGACTCTGAACTTTGTAAGTTCAGAATCCAAATTCTTATGAATTTAGAAACCGAATTTCCTTGAAATTCAGACTCCAAATTCTATGGAATTCATGTTAAGAATTATTTGGAAAACAGAATCTGAATATTTACGTATTATAAACACTGAATGGTTTTTGGTTAGACTCTAAACTTTCATTTTTCCTTACATTCAGAAAAATGAATTTGGTCATGAAACCATTTTTTTTCTTACACATGTTTTGGTTATAAAATGATGTTGTGCATTCAGTTACTAACTAACCATTGTGTGAGTGACACATGTACATGTCCCTCTTAAATTCAAGGAAAAATATGATCATTGGAGGAGGGAGCCGAGAATTGAGAATGTGCCTATAAATACGATCTCATTTAAATGAGCTCACAACAAGTTGATTAATCTAGAGATTACATGCTGTAGTAGTGATTTCTAGAGAGAGAGGCCTTCTTGCATTGTGCGTACTGAGCATCTTGTTCAGAATTGCTTCATGCGACTCTGAATGTTGTTGAGTACATTCGAGAGATTCTGGGGATAGGAAGACAGAGGTGCCGACTACCTTGAAGTTCGAGGGCTTGCGGGGATAGAAAGACAGACTCCGATCTTTGTATCAAGGGCTTACCCTGGTGTGGGTAATACAAACTTTCTTGAAAGTATAAATCAAGGGACCTTTATCCAAGGTTGTTGGATACCCTTATCTTTGGGTTAAAAGATTTACTACTACTTACTTGTATTGTTTCATGTTTTCCATTACATTTTGGTTGTTGAGGAAAGTATAACTTTCTTATACTTTCTTATACTTGTATACTCTAATTTAGTGAGATTCTATACTCTTTAAGGTAGAATCTTTATCTTTGTAAACTTTTGTTAAGTTTCATTACCAGAATCACTTTTTCAGAATTACATTATTGGAATCACATTTTTGGAATCAATAAAGTTTGTAGAACTTATAGGTTTTGTGTATTTACCTTGTTTAACATTGTTAAACAATAGAAAGGTTTCTTACCAACTTTAAAAGTTCCCAAATAATTTTTAAAGTATACAATTCACCCCCTCTTGTATATTGAGAATCTAAATCATCATTTTGATCCTACTAAGTCATGATGGTAAGTGATGATACTCTAAGAAGGATGAATTTTGGATTTTCTAAAGAATCTGAAGAATTTCATGATTTTCCTAAGGAATAGGTAGAATCCTTATCGAAGAAACAGGAGGCCACTGATACCTCTAAGAAGGGAGTAAGGAAGAGGAAGTTGAAGGAATTAGAAGAGAAAGGAAAAACCCCATAGGCTAAGGAAACCCAATCCGCACCACCAAATCCTAAGAAGAAAAAAAATTATATCCGGATGAGGTAGTAGCAAAATGGAGGGAAGCAAAGGAGAAAAAGAAATAAGGGTAGACTAGCTTTGGTTTGGATCCTGCTGAAGCAAAATATTTAAAATAAAATACTGCTGATGAGCTTGAAAGGAAAGCAAAAGAAAAGAAACAAAAGAAGAAGTTGTCTGAGGCAGAGTTAGTGCAATCACTTCAGAAGGCTACTGTGAAAGCTTATGAGAACATTCCAGTACTAGAATCCTTCTTAGTATAAGCTTTACTAGAGACACCGAGAAAGAAATATGTGACTCTAGAAAAAGACCCTGAAAAAGTAGTGGAAGAATAAGAATAGGAATAAGAAGGTAGTGGTGATACCGAAGATCTCATTAAGAAAGTAGAAGACTTTCATGGGAAAGAAAGTACATCTAAGAATATTTTATTCTGAACTTCTAAAGTTGAGTCTTCAAAGCTTGCTACCCCTAGGAAAGATGAGAAAGGTGAAGATGAGAAGATTGAAGAAGAAGTGAATAAGATTTTTGAAGAAGAAAGTTCTAATCATGATTTCATTCATCTAGAGGATGCTGAGGCACAAGATGAGAAGGAAAAGGTTGATGAAGACAAAATTTTTCAACTCTCTGATAGTGAACATGAATCACCTAACAAAGAGGAATCCATTCAGAAGGTTGATAAGGTAAAATTGGTGGTTGTTGATACACCTACCAAAGCTATGGTTAAGAATAAAGATGTTGGTGGTTCTTCAAAGAGGAAAGCTGGTGATATAGAGAAAGATCCATCACCAAGTAAAGTCTCAGATTCAGAATCATCCTCTCCTGAACATGATTTCGTAGTCCATTATTTGAAGAATCTTGTTGGAACTATACCAATATTTCCCAACATAGACTCAGATGCCAGATGCTTCAACACACCCTAAATCAGAAATCAGATTCAGTATCCTTGGTGATGGATAAGTGTGTCAAGCTTGAAGCAAATATCAATTTTTTTTCGTAAACTACAAATCCCACAAAATATCTTTCAAGAAAATGGCTAGTTGGTCAAAGAAAACTATAGAATACATTAGAGTTCTTGATGAGTTTCAAGAAAGTGTCAAGGATGCATTTGACACCGAAGATATGAAGATCAAGGATCTCACAAATAGTTTTGAGGAAAAGCTATCTCTGGAACAGAATTCCTAGATGCAACAAGTAAAGGATCTAAATGGGAAGTTGTATTCAGTTTCTCAAAGTTGGAAAAGAGAAAGGGATCTCAGGATTGAAATAGAAGAAAATATTGTCAAGCAGGAAGAAGCCTTGAAGGCTCAGGCTGATATTCTTAAGGCTCAGGAAGAAAAAATCAAAGCCTTTGAAAAGAAAATAGAGGATCAGGATTAGATTCTCAAATGAGAAGAGGAAGATCACAAGGAGCTCAAGAAGCTCAAAACCATAGTAAAGAAGTTGATTCCAAAGGATAAGGAAGGATAATATTGTTCAATTCCTATCTTTTTTTGTATTCCTTCCTTGTACAAATTTTTCCAATCCTAATGAAATTTTCGGGTTACTCTTCATATATTTTGTTGTCTAGTAATAATACTTAAGGTACCATATTTTCTTTTCCATACCCTATATTCCTTTTTGAAAAAAAGGGGGAGAAAGTAAAAAAGAATACTAAGAAAAGATCAAATTTTCCTATGTAAGGGGGAGTCCATCTAAGGGGGAGTTCTTATACAAGAAGATATCCATAGGCAATAAAATGATAAGTCTCATTCCGGAAATCTAGAATATGATCCTTAGTGTGTCCAAAGCCTAAGGAGGAGTTAGTCGTATTCATATTTTCCCATGTGCTAAGGGAGATAAGTTTTACTTTCAATGTCCAGAAAAATATTTTCTAAGTCCTTATATTATTTTTCATAAGGATGTTTGTGCTTTCAAAAAAGTGGGAGATTGTTGAGTTAATAAGTTTTCCTTATGACTTTCATATTCCTTCATGTTTTGGGAGATTTTTGAGTCAATAAGGTTTTCTTATTACTCTATCATTCCTTCATGTTTTGAAAATCAAAAACACCTTATCTTAAGGAAAATTTCATTTACTCTATGCTTTACCTTCATAAAAAAAATTTCCTTCCCCAAGGAAATTTATCCTTACCATATTTTTCATTGTTCATATTTTTTCTAAGTAGAAAACTCGGTTTCATATCCAAAACCTTGGAATATTATAAATACTTAGATATAGATCATTCTATTTCCAGGATCTGACTTCAGGTTATGAATTATATGAATTCAAGTTCCAAACTTTGTAAGTTCAGAATCTGAACTTTGTAAGATCAGACTCCAAATTATTATGCATTTAGACTCCAAACTTTTTAAGTTAAGACTCCGAATTCTAATTAATTCAGACTCTAAACTATGAAAGTTCAGACTCCTAATCATAATGAATTCAGACTCTGAACATTGTGAATTCAGACCCCGAACTTTGTAAGTTCAGACTCTGAATTCTTATGAATCCAGACACTGAATTTCCTTAAAATTTAGACACCAGAATTCTATAGAATTCTGGTCAAAAATTCTTTGGAAAACATAATCCGAATATTTATGTATTATAAACACCGAATGGTTTTTGGTTAGACACCTAACTTTCATTTTTCCTTACATTCCAAAAAATGAATTTGGTAAAGCAACCATTTTTTTTCTTACACATGTTTTGGTTATAAAATTATGTCATGCATTTAGTTAATAACTTACCATTGTTTGAGTGACACGTGTACATGTCCCTCTGAAATTCAAGGAAAAATATGACTGTTGGTGGAGGGAGCCGACCGTTGAGAATGTGCCTATAAATATGAGCTCATTTGAATGAGTTCACATCAAGTTGATCAATCTAGAGATTACATGCTGTTGAAGTGATTTCTAGAGAGAGAGACTTTTTGGCTTTGTGCATACTGAACATCTTGTTTAGAATTTCTTTGTGCGACTCTGACTGTTGTTGAGTATATTCTAGGGTTTCCAGGGATATGCAGACAGAGGTTCCAACTACCTTAATGTTCGAGGTATTTCATGGATAGCAAGATAGACTCTGATATTCGTATCGAGGGATTACCCTGGTGTGGTTAAGACAAACTTTCTTGAAAGTATAAATCAAGGTACATTTATCCAAGGTTGTTGGATACCTTTCTCTTTGGGTTAAAATATTTACTACTTATTACTTGTATTGTTTCAAGTTTTCCTCTGCATATTGGTTGTTGAGGAAAGTATAACTTTATTATACTTTCTTATACTTGTATACTTTGATTTAGTGAGATTCTATACACTTTAAGGTAGAATATTTATCTTTGTAAACTTTTTTTTATGTTTCATTTCCAGAATCACTTTTTCAGAATTACATTCTCGGAATCACATTTCCGGAATCAAGCAAGTTTGTAGAACGTAAAGGTTTTGTGAATTTACCTTGTTTAACCTTGTTAAACAATAGAAAGGTTTCTTACCAACTTTAAAAGTTCCCAAAGAATTTTTAAAGTATAAAATTTACCCCCTCTTGTATATTGAGCATCTATATCATCATTTCGATCCTATAGTTGGTATCATAGGAGAATATCATACTCCATACCAACCTAACAATTGGTATCAGATCATGGTTACCTCATACTCTGAACCAATCTAACATAAACATGGAATAAAATGAAGAAATTATTATATTTTAGACAATAGGAATCTCAATGGGTCATAAAATGCGTGAGAATCATAATCCTAAATAAATAGGCATGATATAACATGATAACATAAATACAACCTTGGAAAGTGTCAACAACTTTAAACATGACATCATAAATATGGTTCTGACCATACCTAAAATAAATCATAACATAATGTACTTAGGATACGCCAAAATGAACCATATGAAGAATATCTTGAGAATAAAACCTTACTCAATGCATTGGAGGAGTATATAATTCTGGGCGCACTCGTCGCTTTCATAGCATGTACATGCATAATTGTGCCACATAGATCATATAACATAAGAAAATAATCAATCAAATTTTATTCCATTATAATAGAATGTGGAATACATATATGGGATTCACCAATAAAATAAATATAGGTATGTATATTTTAATACCCTTGAGTGGAAATAGTGATGGTATTCACAATACAAAGTTTTGGCATGAAACTAATGCAGTGAAATTTCGGCAGCATAACAACAGTACGTAAAGATTCCCTAAATGGATTAATGAGAGAAAAATAGATCTCTCATAATTTTTAAATAATTTTTTTTGTAACAGTTATGTGTAAAAACATATCCCAACATTAGGAATTGGAAATAAAAGGCATAAAATGAAGAAAATTCCTAAATAAATAGGAGAAGGAAATTATCCCTTACCTTGAGAGGGTGATTCAAAAAGATAGGGATGAGCTTATTGAGATCTTGGATGGACCTTATGAGGAATATATAGATGGGATGGAAAAGTAATAAAATTATAGAAGGTATCCGAGTGAATATTAATGGTAGTTTATGTGGGTTTATATAAGAAAAGAGAGGGGAGTTCTTTATTATTTCTGAAACATAGGTTTTGGACTCTATATAATAAAGTAATAAAAACCACAATAATTACCATGGGTTTCCCATGGTTTCTATCAAATAAGAGTGTTTTTAATTATTTTATTAGTCAAATGGATTTAATCATTAAAGTATTACCCTTGGATATATGGAAGTGAGTCATGTTCTTACAGAAATGTTTATAAAACCTTAAAATACAATATAGGTTCCAGAGGATTCATGAAGGATTTATAAAATCATTAAAATAAAATAAAAATCACATTATTTTAAATTGGAAACATATATTTGGTCATGTATACATTGTATATCATTTATTACATCACTTTTGGGTTATTATGATTTCATAATACACACTGTGTATCTATACCATATTTAATGTTTACTTGAAAATTTGACTATCTCAGAAAATTATGAAAAATTCACTATTGGATAATCTAAACTTAATGATTCCAAAAAAATATTTATTTTATCAAAATAATTTTCTAATTATGTGAATTTTCACTTTTAAAACAAAAATCATCATTTATTGAGAAATGATTGTTTTTTTGACAATAACAATTTTCAAACCCTTATAAAAAATTACATTTGAATACATAAAATTATATTATCTTTTATATTTGATAAAAATTATTTAATTTTATTATTTTATTATAATATCATTTATTTTTAAATTAACTAATTATTCAATAAATATTATCATAATTGAAATTTCATAGTAAACAAAAATACAATTTGTGTTTTATCATTTCAAAATAAAAAACATTTAAAAAGTAATGACAATAATAATTAAATACCCTCATTATTATATAAAATATACATACTCATATTATTAGAGTCTTGATATTTATCCTTTTGTTACACCCATAAACACCCTAAGGGTAAGGTTCATGATGGTGATATTTTCATGGGGTAGTTCGACATACATGGTTTGGGTTGTGATCTCAATGAGGTTGAGATTATCTCATAAATAGTTTTTCTTATGCTTTAGTTATTGGATCTCATATTGGAATTGGTCAAAGTAAAATAAAATTTATTCTAACTCCATTATAATCTCCAATAAATGGGCTTCATAGGGTATATTCCTGCTGGTTGAGGCCATTGCTTCTTTTTTCTACGTCAATTTGATTTATTATAACCCTATATTTATAATAATCACATGATCACTGTTAAGTATCTATCTTATCAATGTATATGAATATTAATGGCATTTTAAATATGATAAGATATAATAAAATAAAATTAGTGCATGCGTTTTCTATAACAATAATAGGTCATTTAATTCAATCATAAAGGGAATCTTATTTATAAAAGCCTGTATTGTTAAATTCTCCCCCCTTTAGAACAGTTTCCCTCGAAATTTTCATTTGAAACAATAAAATAGATGAGGGTAATTATGTTTTATAACCTATTCTAGTTCCTACACCACTTCTTCAAACTTTTGGTTTCTTCATACCACCATGACCAGGTGAATTGTTTTCTTTTATAAAACTTTTTCTCTAAAATCTATGATCTTCACTGGATGCTCCTCATATAAAATATCAGTCTCTAATTTCACCACCTATGGATTCAGATTATTTAAATTGTATGATATTTACTTCCTCAAGAGGGATACATGGAACACATCATATACTTGGGATAAGTTAGGCAAGAGTTCTAGTTGACATGCCATCGCTCTGATGCGATCTAGGATCTCAAAGGGAATAATGTATATTAAACTAAGCTTTCAATTCTTTCCAATTCTCATGACTTTCTTCTATGGATATATGAGTAGGAATAACATATCTAAAACCTCAAACTATAGGTCTTATTTATGATTTCCTACATATCTCTTATGTCGACTCTGACCATCCCTAGTGTGCTGCTAAATGGTTATGGACCATTTCTAGAATTTCTTCAACCATTTCAGGACCCATATATTTTCATTCACCAACCTAATACCATCATGTAGGTGTTCTACACCTATTCCCATAAATGAATTCATATGGAACCATTTGGGTGCTTTAGTGGAAACTATTATTGTATGGGAATTCTACAAGAGGAAGATATTGATGCCATCTTCCTTTGAAGTCCAGTGAGCATGCTCTCAATATGTCCTTGAGTGTCTAGACAGTCCACTCATATTTTCAATCAGTTTGAGGGTGATGATCCATGATGAAGTTCAACTTAGTATTTAGAGTATACTAGAGTCTCTTATAGAATTTGGAGGTATATCCTGGGTCTTGATCAGATATAATCGATAGTGGTGTTACATGTAACCTCACCACTTATCTAATGTATATTCTTGGAATTTTATTGAGTGATAAGTCCTCTAAAATTTAAATTAAGTGAACTATTTTTATAATACAATTAACCACAACACATATTTCATTATTTCCTCTTGATGTATTTGGAACACTAGAGAAAAATTCCATGGTTATGTTTTCCTATTTCCATGTAGTTATAGGTATTGGTTTCATCACCCCCTTGGATTTTTTCCTTTTATCCTTAATGTGTTGACATATAAGACACCATGATGTATATTCCACAATCTTCTTATTTATATTATTGCACCAATAGTTCTTTTGGAGATCTCAAAACATATTTGTGCTGCCTGGATGGAGGTGAAGGTATATCTATGTGCATTATCCAACAACTCATTCTTTAACTTAAGATTTGATGGGACACATAGTCGTGACCCAAATCCTCCATTATTAATTTTAAACTATGAGGATTTCCCTTTTCTTATAGCTTCCACCTTCTTTTGAATTTCCACATTGTCTCTTTCTGCATCCTATATCTTCTTTGGAAGGTATGGTTGAGAAATAATTTGTGAAAGGATTGGTGATTTTTCTTTATTTATGATTCCCATGTTTATCCTTTTCAAGTCTAAGAATATAGAATCATTCTTAATTCTCATCAATGATAAAATTTCTGGATCCTTTCTACTTAGAGAATCTTCCACTTTATTTTCCTTCCCAGGATGGTAGTGGATTGAGTAGTCATAGTCCTTAATCATCTATAACTATCTTCCCTAACACATATTTAACTATTTTTGTGTGAATATATACTATAGGTTCTTATGATTTGTATATATTTTACACTTCTACCAAAAGAGATAATGCTATCAGATTTTCAACATGAAGATCACTACAATAATCTCCAGATCATGTGTTCGGTAGTTATTTTCTTGAACTTTAAATTTACTTATGGCATAGACTATCACTTTTTCATTATAAATTAGTGTACATCCCAAGACCTTCTTCTAAGCATCATTGTATACCACAAAATTTTCCCCACTTGTGGATATCGTAAGTACATGTGTAGTGATGAGACTTGTTTTCAACTTCTGAAAGATATCTTCACATTCATTATTGTAGAAAAAACTTGACTCCCTTATGATTTAGTTTGGATATAGGGTTTGATAATCAAGAGAAATTTCTCACAAATCGACGATAACACATAAACAGTATAAGGAAACTATATATATGTATCACAGATGTTGTCCTGAGTTGTCCCTCAATTACCTCTATTTTCGAAGGGTCCACAGATATCCCTTTACTATTTATAACATTATCAAATAATGATATATCCTTCAATAAAAACTCACATTTGATGTACTTTTCCATAAAATATTAACCTTTTATACAATATTTAGCACAACGCTCAGATGATCCTCATGCTCCTACTTACTTTTAGAGTATATTAGAATATCATCTATAAATAATATGACATATTCTCAAAGTTATATCTAAAGACTCTATTAATAAAGTCCATGAATATTGCTGGATCATTAGTGTGTCTGAAAGGCATTACTATGAACTCAGTATGCCCATACCTTGAATGGAAGGCAGTCTTGGTGATATCCTCCTTCACCCTTACTTAATAATACCCGACCGAAGACCCGCCTTGGAGAAGTATTGTGCACCATCTACCTGATCTAACAATTCATAAATCCATGTAATATGATACTTGTTTTTTATCATGATCTTTTTCAGTTCATGAAAATCAATACGAAGGCACATTGAACCATCCTTTTTCTTAATGAAGAGGACTGGTGGACCCCATGGTAAAGAAATTTGGCATGCGAACCCTTTATCTAGATTATCTTGTAGTTTTTTATTTAGATCCTCAAGTTCCACAGTATCCATTTTGTATGGAGTCTCAAATATTAGAAAATCCCCTAGTATAATCTTGATTCAAAATTCAACCTCTCATCTTGGAGTAAGACTAGGAAATTATTCAGGAAAAACTTCAGCATATTCTCTCACCAAGGGATGTCTTCAAGGATGATATTTTCCTTAAACTCAATCATTTGAGAAATATTTTCTTGCCAATAGGGAAATAAAATACATGCTTATGATGTTGGTACTAAAGAAGAATCATCCACCTCATTGCTTTTGAATGAATATAAGGAATATACATGATACTGAGAGTGTTTTCCTTCTCATTGCAATTTATGTTGGCTCTATATAAGGTAATCAAATCCCTATCAAAATTTGCATCAAATTACACTAAATGGAGGTTCACAAGGTTTACTGGGAAGTTCATAACACAAATTTGGATAAGGTAGGGGTTATACAATTGGGATTAAATAATTTCCCCATTTTTTATTTTCATCGATGAATATATTTTAATGATTTATGGTGGTGTTTTAATAGTTCTAGTAAACTTTTGGTATGTGAAAGAATGTCTATAACTATGGATGATAACCCCACATTTAAATTTTTTTATTATGTTTCTAACCAATTACTTCATCCAAAATAGTCCTAGGGACGAGTATTATTAAACTATAAAACACCTAAACAGGAAACCAATAATATTAAATGGATAATTTATAAATGACATGCATTTACTTAATTTATGAATATCTTGGATTCAATTGAAGATATCCATGATCTATTAACTAACATAAACTATTATAAAAGTTTTCCCTTAATAATTGTTCATACAAAGATTTTGATTTTACCAAATAACATCCACTGATGTGTCAAACTAGGTGTGCAGTAAGGCTCTTTGTAATGAACCAAGTAAATATATTCTAGGTAAATATCTTTTAGAGCCACATCCACTTTTTGTATCCATAAAAAGATGTATTTTCTTGGAAACCACTTACTCTATACTTTAACAAAATTTAGGGATGTATTCTCATGTTTAGTCTCATACCTAAGGCTTTTTCTAGAGTTTTCTAATATTAATCCCAAAATAACTAAAATTTCCTCTAATGCCAACTATATTAGTCTAGAATTATTTCCAATGGACTATAATTGATACCTATTAGGTTACTCCATGGGAGGCTACACCTCCTGGGTAGGACACACCACTATCCCTAGTGGAAACTCTTTTATCATGAATTCGTTGAGTAGAGTGCCATGCTTCATTGAAAGATCACACATGAGAGTTCCCAAAGATAAAATAACCTCCTTTGTCTCTAATACCTACTATGAAAAACCCTGTCTTTATTAAAAATTAATTCATGATTTATTATATAAGAATACACATAATAAAACCCATAATATTGATAAGTATAGTGTCTTTAGGTAATTAGGTACATTACATAACAACTTAAAATCGGGGGTACATCGAAATTATTGAAAACTTCCTTAACATGTTCATAATATTCCATTGTTCTTAACACTGCATGGGATAACCTATAAAAATACATAAGAAATGAGTGATCTATAAAGAAAAACAATGGAATAAACATGGAATAACATTAATATAGTATTACATATTAGATAATAGGAATTTAAATGGGACATAAAAGGGGTGAGAAACATAATCTTGAACAAAGAGTCATGAAATAACATTATAACATAAAGGCAATATAGGAAAGTGGCAACAACTTTAAACATGACATCATAAACATGGTTCAATGATAACCTCTAAGAAATCATAACATAGTTTTATTTGGATAAAATATCATGCACCATACATATAATCTCATGAGACTAAAACATTACTTAATTCATTGGAGAACTATATAATTTTGAGAACACCCATCACTTTTATATCATGTACATGTATAACTGTTCCACATAGATCATATAAAATAAGAACATATTTCATCACATTTAATTACATGTTATGGAATATAGAATATGTACTTTTATTTCCCAAATAAAATAAGTATAGGTATGTCTAGTTGAGTACTCTTTAGTGGAAATAGGGATGGTATTCATAATACAAAGGTTTGGCATGTAAAAATCACAGTGAAATTTTAGCAGTATAACAATTGTACTTAAAGATCCATAAAATAGATTAATGAGATAAAAATGGGTCTCTAATATGGAAATAAAATTTAAATTAATAATGATGTGTGAAAACATATCCCAACATTAGGAATTGGAAATAAAAGGCCTAAAATGAAGAAGATGCCTGAATAAAGGGGAGATGGAAAAGATACCTTAGCCTGAGAGGGTGATTCCAAAAGCTTGGGAGGAGATTTTTGAGAGCTTCAGGGAACCTTGGGGAGATTATAGAGATAGTAGGAAATAACAAGGACCTTATATAAGGTATTTTAGTGAATATTAAATGGATATTGGGTGGATTTATATAGGAAAATAAAGGAGAGTTCTTTATTATTTTCCAAACAAAGGTTTCGAACTCTATATAATATACTAATCAAAACCACAAAACTTCCCAAGATTTATTTCGATGGTTTCTACCAAAGAAGATAGTCTCCATTATTGTATAATTCCAAGGCCTTAACTCACTAAAAGATTACCCTTTTTAAGTGTAAATGAGTCATGTTCTTAAATAAATGCTCTTAAAACCTTAAAATATAATATAAGTGTTGGAGGATTCATAAAGGCTTTATAAAATTAATAAAATAAACTAAAAAATAAAATTATTTTAAGTTGTAAACATATATTTAGTATTTTATACCATTTATAGAATATATTACATTACTTTTGGTTCATTATGATGTCATAATACACACTATATATTTATATCATATTAATTTTTGCCTGAAAATTCGACTATCTCAGAAAATAATGAAAAATTCATTATTGGATTATTTTAAAATATTGATTCAAAAAATAATATTTTTTGTCAAAATAATTTTCTATATATGTGAATTTTTACTTTTAAAAAAAGAATTGACATTTATTAAGAAATGTTGCATTTTTTTGACAATATCAGTTTTCAAACCATTATAAAAAACTACATTTGACTTAATAAAAATTATTTTATCATTTTTATTTAATAAAAGTTGTTTAATTTTATTATTTTATTAGGATATAGTTTATTTTTAAAATCCATGAATTAGTCAAAAAGCAATATCTTAATTGAAATTTCATATTAAAAAAATATGATTTGTGTTTTATCATTTCAAAATTGAAATAATTTACAAAGTAATGCCAATTATAAGTAAAAATATTTATTATTATATGAAATATACATACTCATATTATTAGGGTATTGATATGTAGCCCTTTATTACACCAGAAATTCCCTAATGGTAAGGTGCACGATGGTGAATTTTCATGGGTTGGTTTGGAGAACATGGTTTGGACCATGATCTCAACGAGCTTGAACTTATATGATAAACTATTTGACTTGTACTTTAGTTGTTGGATCTCATCTTGGTCTTGGTCATTAGTAAATTATAGTGATGATATCTCTATCAGAAGCTCCTATAAATGGGATTTATAGGGTATGATATTGTAGGTCAAGGATATTGCTTCTTTTTTATGTGTCAATTTGATTTATCATAACCCTATTTTAATAATACTAATATGATCACTATTCAATAGCTATTTTATCAATGGTTATTATGCTTAACAATATTTTAAATCTGATAGGATATAATAAAACCAAATAAGTTCTTGTGTTTTCTATAACCATAATAGGGCATTTAATTCAATCAAAAAGGGAATTTTATTTATAAAAGTTGGGTTTATTACATATAAGAACAAGAAATTTATATGAAAATATAATATAATAGAAAGAAAAATATTTTACTCTTAGTACAGTTGTTTTAAATGATTGAATTAACAATGATAATTTTTTAATCATATCATGAATAGGTTATCAAATTTTTCATACCAAAACCTTAATGATATCATAAAAATCATATTTATCAATTAAACCCATTCTAATTACAAACCATATAAGTTGGTGATGAAAAGAAAAACATAATCAATCATTTTATGGAGGTGGTAGTCCACACGAACACATGGTTGATGATTTCATTTTCCATAGAACCAGATAAATGTATAATATGTTTTGTTATTTAAGTATATAAAATATGTTATAAATATTATAATTAATTATAAAATGTAATATTAGGTCCATCCATGTAAGGTGTTAAGGTAAAATGAAACATGATTCTTCATAGATGAGGTAATAAAAACACATGTACAAATGTCATTTTTTATTTTCCTTAATGGAAATGGGTAAATGTGGTTAATGGTTATTACCTTAGAATAATAAAATCAGTATATAAGAAATAATTATGTAATTACATATGGATTTTAGAATTATAATTGTAAAGGTAATATAAAAAGGAAATAAGTTAAGTAAAAAAGATTCCTCGTATTGATAACATTGAGTTTTCCTTGAATAATTCCTTAGAAAAGGGGGGATTATGATAGACTAAAGTGACCAAAACACAATAGAATCAAGATATTATTAAAGGGAAAGAAAATATTATTTTTAAGAGGAAGCCTAATTTTATGAATGGTATTCAAGTAGAGGTGATATGCCCCTTTTATAAGTGAAAACTTATGACTTTTTTGCAAATACCAATAAATGTTTAATAATGGGAACTCCCTATCAAGGAAAGTGGTTCCAAAATTTAGAAATAATGGATTTAGGAATATATACATTTGATAAATCCTCTACCATTCAATTATACACATTTTTTAAACATGTTTTCAACTCTACCATTATATTTTCCACTTTTATCATTTTAACTTTTACCATGGTAACAAGTTTTTAACTTAGTAATTTATCATTTATGGCTAAAAATAAAATAGAACTTTTTTTATAATTTAGAAACACTAATTTCAAATTTTAAATTCATTTAATAATATTGAATTTAGAAAAGTGGTAAAAATTAATTTTAAAATAATAAATTTATAATGTATTAAAAATAATTTCTTGTGAAAAATATTACTTAAGATCTAAAATATCATATATAGGTTTTTAAAATAGAATAAATATTTTTAGATTTATAAAACCACTTATGAAATAAATATTCTATTTGTAAAAAGGTTTCAAAAATTTCTATGACATACTTACATATATAAAATATCATTAAATAATGGTATATTTCATTATTCACCTTAAAATCATTTTTTTTGGAAAGATATCAAAAATTCATCTTAAGAAAATATTACTATGATGAATCTAAAAATATTTTTTTTTTCAAATTCAAATTAAAAAATTTATAAATTTAACTTATAAATAAAATTATAAAATATAATGAAAATTATCTTTATAGGGAAAACAACGCTTTAGAATACAATCTATTCTTATTTTTATTTTGTATTATTTTATAATTACTATTAACCAATTATTCATATCAATATATATTTCTATAAATTAATAATAATTTTATTATGTTAAAAAGGAAATGCACATATAAGGAAATTTTTAGAAAATACAATTCTAATATTAAAATGTTCTTAGTAGTCATTTTAGCTATAAAAATTTAATTTCATTCATATTAAATGTATCCTTTATTTTATTTTCATAAATATTTTATAATGTGGTTACAATTATTCATTACCACTAATTAAATGGATATATTTTTCAAATTTTTACTTAAATATTTATATTTTATCTAAATATAACATTGCTTAGTTTAGGTTTGGTGTTTTGGGTGGTGTAAGCTATTGAAATCATTGAATTATTTAAAGTTAATCATATATTTAAATATTAGGGAATTACATTTCCCCCTTAAATAAATTAAATAATTGAAAAATATTTTATAAGATCAGAGTAATTTCTATAGGGATCTCATAATTGACCATACACTCCTAGATGACAATGATTTTTTTTATGATGTGGAGTGAGATTTTTCTATATGAAAAATTTATCACAATCCCTTTATAAAGGGTGGTAACCCATTCTTAATTTTATATATAATTATACTATGGTATGGTGATATAGGTCTATAAGGAATAAATATTGATAAAAATTAAAAATTATTTAATAATAATCATAATACATGATGTTTTTATTTTAAACTCAATATCCAATAGTTAGTGAAAATTTCAATGACATAAGACAAAAAAAAATATACAGTGAAAACTAACTATCTACTATATTAGTAGAAGTTTCATAGGACTTTACTTGTTCTCATGGATATTGGTTACTATTTCCCTCTTTCTTCCTTGTATTGGGGAATTAAGTAACATTATGCCTAACTCTCTTGCAATTGAAGTAACTTATTTTTTAGCTTCTCTAGTTCCATTACATCAGTGAGTCTGATGGAATTCATCCCAAACTTATGGAATCTATCTATCCATTTAAGGTAATATGCTTAATGATTATTTATGTAGATTTTTCAGGAAGGAAATTGAATCTTCTTTCCTTCATCATCTTCATCCCTTGAACTTCCTTAAGACCCCTTCTTTCTCTTCTTTAGTGTATTCAATATTTCAACCAAGTTAATGTGGTTAAAAAAATTTCACAATAGTTGTCTTGGAATAATAAATAAATTTATTAGTCCATCTCCCATTTATATGGGTTTATCATTGAGATAGTCACTGCATTATCTCACATCAATTTTTTAACTTGGTTCCTTCTACTTCCATCCATTATTAAAACCAAAAAGGGTTAACATAAGAGATGTAAAACTAACATGAAAATAGAATTATAATATTTTAACCTCAATATATACTACTTTATCATACCATCATATCATATTATTGTTATTTTAGTCCAACATATATCACTATCACTGTAACCTATATCATCCATAGATCAACCTATATCATTCTAGGTCTAACCTAAGTTTCTATTTGTTTGGGTTTTCACATACTACATAACCAAATCCATTAAAGTAACTGGGGAATAAATCCTCTATAATGGTTTGTAAAGAGAATATGATTAACCAAATAATATACTCTGAGTGTTTGAAATTGTGTGTACATTTATGCATCATTATTGTGCACCAGGTGAATATTGAGTTAATACTAGATCCATCATTTTTGGGGTTATTAACTCTAGGTAGATCTCTGCTATAGATTGTATCCACTTTTACTATCTATAAAGAGATTTAATTTCTATAATAAAAACATAATCTCTACATTACCAAAACTTTGGGATGTTATCCTATACTTAGAGTTATTCCTGGAATTTTCACTAAAGTTTTCTTATCCTAATCCCTAAATAAAATGTTCTTTATTACCTTAATATTAAATCATATACTATCCTAAATGGTTATCAATACCTTTGAAATTATGATAAACCATAAATTATCTAACCTTAAATTAACCTCACCAAACATCCTAATCTCTAAACTTATCTAAACCCTACTTTGAAACCAACTATAATGCCTCAGACCCATACTCCTGAGCCCAATGCCATAAGCACATACTAACATACTGGATAAGAAACCAACTATAGATTTTTGGACACAGATACCCCACATTTATATTAATTTAATCAAATATTACATTACATACATTCTCAATATCTTTTATGTTTAGATCTTCAAATAAATATCAAAAATAATTAACTAATAAATCACACGTATTTCTAAACTAAAAGATATTTTTTCCACTATATAAGAAGATACTTAATCCATAATAATTCTTCAACATCCCCCAAAAATCCCCCATACATGATATTATTATAGTCATATCATGTGTAATACTTTTCTTTATAACCCTGGGGAATGGAAATATAAGAAAAGGCAATCAAAATTGATCAGTAAGGGAAACCATATAATTGATAAAATCATGGAAAAAATTATGGTAGGAATAAGAAATCATTATAATTTCATAATCAAATGAAAATGAGAGCATAATATATCCATGTATAAAAATGAATATAAATAGATCATATGGATAATAATAATGAAATTCATAGTGATATAATGAATAACTCTAGATATATTGATCTTACCTTAAAATCCTTAACCAAGACATAATTTTTACCATCGATGTTGTAGAAAAGACATCAATATTATTACCAAGACCATAATCAATACATCCTACTGAATTTGGTAGGCATACACAAAATACTTAAACTTTTTTGTATTTAGAGACCTACAGATGCATCGAGGGGCTATATAATTTCAGGCCCCACTAATCACTTATTTATTTCAAATGAATTCATCATATGAGATAATTAGTAAAAAAACACAATCCACTTTTCCAATAATCATACACATTGGAATAAAAATACAAGGAACACGAATACTTTTACACATGTCAATAAATCAACAACCTAATTATAACCCATCTGGAGAAAGAAGTTGGATGTTTTAACAATACAAAGTCAATTTTCTTGAGTAATCAATAAATATCCATATTGGAATAACAAATATATGAATTTTCAATAGTAACCTAATCAAGAAAATGAATATATTTTGGTGTAAAAATCCCTAATGTAATGTCCTAGAATTTCTATATATATATTTTTAAATTATATGGAATTATTTCAAGACCACACGCTCTGACGGCACGTGATTCCATGGCCTAGTGAGTCCAGAATGGAATTTTGAACTTTTTTAAGTTCACTTAAGTAAACATGTAAGTAGTTTTTTCTAAATTTTGAACCAGTGCTCGAATCAAAAATATAAGGGCACTGTTGAACTTGGAATGCTGGGATTTTCCTAGAAAGGACTTAACTTCAACTGGAAAGGTTCGGACAGAAAAGTTATTTTTCATAGATTTTGGAAAATAATAAAATAACTTAAAAAAGTTATTTTATTTTTCTTTCACACCATTGAGTGGAGGAAGATGGAACTGTGGTGTGGTGACAAGGTAACAAAGTGGTGTATTAAAGGAAGCCCCTTAGTTACTCATTTTGTACATGTTTAATCGCTACACTGTTTCAAAAATTAAACAGCGTAATAGCGCAATGTTGCAACGTAACAAAAACACTACAATGTGTTTCTGTTTATTAACCTAACTCGTTAGAGAGTTGAGAATTAAACTGTGGAATTTCCTTCAATGAACCTATAGTGAAATTCCTCTACAACAATGAACGACAAACGCTGGCGTGATCACTAGCGACGTCGATGCCTCAATGAATGGAACCAGAAATTGATAAACGCATTCGACTTCTGGAACCTTCACTGGCAGACCAGTTCAACGTCGAATGTCAATCGAGGTATTGGTTTTTTTCATGGTTTATGTTTTCCTCATTCTTCATTTTAAATGAAAAATGTGGATCAACCCACAAACATGTGGATCTGAAGATCGTCTGTTTTTACAGGAGGATGATGTTTTAGGGATTTCTATTCAGGATTGATTTTTTGTTGAGAAATCATCCTTCCCAAGCCTACCCTGTTTTAAACTTCTAATGCTGAGGGCATAGGCCGACACGAAAAAGTCCTGAAACCCCTTCTCCTTGTGCGTTATTGGTGGAATAATTTTTGAAATGGTGGAAAGGAAATTTCAAGGCCTTTGCAGGGAAGGCAATACCCCACAAGGCCTGTAGGTGCAGTCGGCGTGAAGAATGGATCATCTGAGTGGACCCAGTGGTTCGTGGAGTATTCTGTCTGTGCTGGTGGTAGAGACCGGTAGCGGCGACTATGGGCGGGTGGAAGCACACCTTGACGTAGCACTGGGAGGAGCACCATGGTCGGCCTAGGCTGCAGTAGAGCAACATGACCGTCGACTGTGCCGGTGACCAGTGGAGGCGGACACAGCCAGGCGGCCGCGTTGGTGGAGCAGACCGCAACGACGAGCAGCATTAATCTGAGGCATGTGGTCTTCTGACCGCGTAGCGCCGGGCCTCATTAGGTTGACCTTGGTAGGTTAGTCAGCCCCACGGATAACCCGTAGGGTGAGGGAGGTGTTGGACCCGCTTCAGCGGGCCGGACCTGTGGCCCAATGGATCAAACCCAACTGGCCCCTTTTTGGAAAAACTTCATTATCATACAAATCTAGCATCCGATTAACGAGAAATTTGCGGTGTTGGAACCCTCACGACAAGGCAAATCTTTTGGAAAACCCTATAGAGGATTTAATGGAATTATTAATTTGATGAATGGCTTGAGGAGTGGTTCTCCCATGATCAAGCATGCTACGTGTGGAAAACCTATGGTTGGATGAGACCTAAAGACTTCTGACAAGAGACCCGGTGTGAATAGGATACTCTGGCCTAGTGGGAAGTGACTTCTGTGTGATCTGTAAGGCCCACAGTGGGTAGCGGCTTCTGTGTGACCCAGCAGACCCATGGTACTCGATAGGAGGAGCACCTAAATATGGACATAGATTTGTGGGAAGGGGATTCTATGTGACCTAGCATGACCATGGTGGGGAGCGTCTTCTGTGTGACCCACCATACCCACAATACTCATTAGGGATGAGTACCAAAACAGTCCCAAGGTTAGTGGGAAGAAACATCTGTGTGACCCCGCAGTCCCACTATACTTATTGAGGTGGATTTCTCTAGTTTCCGAGGTGTTTGATGATGTGATTAATGGTTCTACATTCCTACTCTAGAACATACCTGGTGTGAGATGTCTTGCTTCATGGTCATGCTTAGTGATCATGATTTTTGGTCTGGTTATGGATTTCTTTTTGGTCTCTCCTTTTTTGTTTTGGGGTCCCTACTGAGTATTTTGTTACTCACCCCTACGTGGGCTTCACCCATATGTGTTCTGTCAGGTGGAGAAAAATACCGCCTTGATGGAGGACTCGGTGGCCTAGGACCAGGGGGTGCCTAGTGAGACAAGGCAGCCGAGACGTACTTCTATGGCTTCGAGAAGCTACTATGTACCGACCCACATGGTGTGGTTTTCAGTGGATGGATATCTAGTGTTTCATTGTACTTTCCTATTTTTTGGTTTGTCTTTTGTTGGATTTGTATTCTGGCCCATTTTACTTTCAGTTTTACTTGTAATCAATGGTTTTTTAAAGGGACATTCCTTTTTACTCTTCCAGCTTTGGGATGTGGTTGTTTGTGTGTTCATAGAGGTACTCAGGAAAATGCCTCCCACATGCAGGTTTACACCTTAGGTGCTAGTCTCAAACCCCTAGCCTTTGGGAGGCGGTCTTGGGTTATGTCAGTACATGGGCCCTAGGGGACGGGTTGTGAAGAAGTGGTATTAGAGGTGGTTAGTTCGACCTCAGAGACTGAGAGTCTTTTTTTTTGGAGTAACAACATTAAATGTTTCAAGTTCGACTTTCAGATTTGGGGAGTCCAATTTCAGTGCAGTGACTAATGTATCTATAAACCATGACCCTGAATTATGCTTTTTGGCTCTATACATGAAAACATCTGTTGCATAAGTGTCTCCTTTTGATCTTTTTGAATAAGATTCAGCTCATCATATATAACCTTCTGACTGTGGTACATCTTGATCTGTATAAGGATGCCTCCACACAGACGTCCATCTCGGATTTCAATGCCAGACCATGGGGACATCCCTCCTAGCGATGAGGCGTCAGTTTAGGGACCGGTGCTAGAGATGGCCCTGCCGGGTGGTGCACTGGTGTTGCCACTATCCGTTGATCAGTAGTCACTACCAACATTACTGGTAGAGGATTTACACAAACTCAGTTCCTTGCATGAGTTTCAGAGATAGAGAGCTCCTAGGTTCAGGGGGATACAGATCCTCAGGTCGCTGAGGACTAGATGGGGGCAGTGACGTGGGTCTTCCACTTAGTGAGGACACCACTTGACCAGATGACGATCTTAGCTGTGAGCCTTCTTCAGGGTTCGGCAGGGAGATGTTTGAGCTTGACCATCTAGATTCATGATGAGGCAACCCTATCTTGGGAAGACTTAAAGTATATTTTCTAGGATGTGTTTTTCCCCAGGACCTTTCACTTGGTTCACATACAAGAGTTACTTCACCTGGAGTAGGGTAGCCTGTCGGTGGCTGTGTACTCTGTGAGGTTTACAGACCTCTATCGCTACTCCACATACATGATGCATGACCATTTCATTAGGGATAAGACCATTGATAAGGGACTAAGATGGGGGATCGTGGCATCCATGGTGTCTCTTAGCATCCCCACTCAGGATGGAGTGCTAAAGCAATTCCTCCTTATGGAGAGCTTCCTGGAAGAGCAGGCATTGAGAACTGGATCCACCAGTAGACTCAGGCGGTGGAGTCTTTAGCGGTGGGAAGCAGGCAGTAGACGAGGGGACCCAAGAAATATAGGTCTTTTAGAGGATGACACCAGGACTCAGGGTCAGTAGTATGTGGCACCTAGAGTAGAGGGAGTCAGTAGAGAACAGATTTGTGCTTCACGTGCGGCGGGCGTAGACACATGGCTCATGACTGCCCAAACTGCCACACAGATGATTAGTAGGCGGTCAAGGGACCACCAAGGCAGAGGTAGAGGTTTGAGTGAGGAGGTCCGTAGGGTGGAGAACATGGTAGGAGAGTAGGCCAAGTGGCAGACGGTTTGAGGTGCTACCACCACCACCCCTAGGTGGTCCACCACAGGCTTAGGGAGCCAGTGGACAGAGGCGAGGACAACTTCAGGAGATGAAGGCCTATGACCACGTTGCTCCAGATATGATTAGAGGTACAATCTATTTCCTCTCCACCTCATCTACAGTTATTATAGAAACATGTAAAATTCACTCTTTCCTTGACATGGGCCTCATTCGAGGCTCGGAGATTCCGGTGATGCCGTTGGATCGATCCTTACAATTAGAGACTCCCATGGGAGAGGATTCGATGATTAAACACAGATTCTGGTAGTGTGAGATTACTCTAAGAGGTGACAGATTCTACTAGTATCTCTTAGTAGTAGTGTTGAGGACTTATGATGTCATCTTGGGTATGAACTGGTTATCCATTGTCCATGATTAGATCAACTGTTTTAGGCACAAATTACGGTGTGTTTGTGAGTATGGGACCATATTTTCCTTCACTAGAGAGAATAGAGCCTTTGCAACACAATATGGACTTTCTTAGAGGAGGGTGCAGCCGATAACTCACCAGTTGGATAGCCTTACTCTCTATGCGGTGGACAAGAGGAGTTTGAGATTTCCTATAGTAGTGGACGAGTATGATGATGTATTTTATATGGATGTTCCGAGACTACTTCCTTGCATGGAGGTAGGCTTCTGCATCAACCTGTACCCCAGGAAGACACTGATATCCACACCAGAATATCGGATGGCTCTTACAGATCTTCGTGAATTGAGGGTACCGCTGGAGGACTTGCAGAAGAAGGGCTTTGTGAGACCCATCATTTCACCATGGGCAGCCCTAGTGTTGTTTTCTAAGAAGGAAGATGGGAGCTTGAGGCTATGCGTGGACTTCAGGTGCCTGAAATAGGTGACCATGAAGAACAAGTATACACTATTGAGGATTGATGACCTCTTCGACTAGATGAAGGGAGCGAGGTGGTTCTCGAAGATCAACCTCAGGTCAGGATATCATCAGCTTCAAGTATGGGATGAGGATGTACTGAAGACAACCTTAAGATGACGTTATAGTCACTATGAGTTCTTAGTGATTCCCTTCGGCATGACCAATTCCCCAGAAGTGTTCATGGGACTCATGAACAAGGTCTTCCAGCCTTACCTCGATTGTTTCATGGTGGTCTTCATTGTTGAATCTTGGTGTACTCAGCATCTAAGGAGGATCACACTACAAACCTGCGGATAGTCTTGGATACATTCTGAGAGCACTAGCTTTATAGTAGTCTCTTGAAGTTCCAGTTTTGGACTCGACAGGTCCACTTTATGGGACATGTCATCTCAAAGGCTAGAGTTGTAGTGGATCCGATGAAGATAGAGGTAGTTCTTCCTTGGGATCCACCCAGAAGTGTGTCTGAGGTGTAGGTTTTCTTGGGGTTGGCTAGATACTACTGGAGGTTTGTTCCTAAATTTGCCATAGTATCAACACCCTTTTCATACTTAAAACATAAGGAAAAAACCTTTGCGTGGATAGAAAAGTGCCAGCAGAGTTTCTAGGAGATGAGACGGAGAATGACAAGTGCCCCAATCTTGAGGATACCAGAAGAAGGTTTTGGGTATGCAGTCTTTTGCGATGCCTCATAGATCAGACTGGGTTGTGTACTAATGAAGTAGTGAGCAATGATCGCTTACAGATCATGGTAGTTGAGGTAGCATGAGTAGAACTATGCAACCCATAACCTGGAGTTAGCAGGAGTGGTCTTTGCCTTGAAGATGTGGCAACACTACCTGATGGATGAATGGTTTTACATCTAATCTGACCATAAGAGTATTAGGTATATCTTATCATAGAAGGACCTAAACTTGAGACATCGATGATGGTTGAAGTTTTTTTAGAACTATGAATTTGAGATAGTCTATACTCCTGGGAAGGGTAACGTGGTGGCAGACGCGCTTAGCAGGAGGTCTGGTTTACAGCTACTGAGTGAGGCGGCAGAGCAGGTAACTGCGATAAAGATATCCTTAGTGGATGGTGATGGAGCAGCTTACCTTTAGTTAATGAATGTTACTGCCACACTCTTAAAACTAGTTATGGAGGTATAACTTGTAGATGTTGATTGTGAGGCCCAACATGCTTAGATATCCTCAAGAAGGGATCCTAATAGATTTTCGATAGGTGGGAAGCACGTCATCCTTTTCAGAGGATGTACTGTAGTACCTATGATGTTATGGGAGGAGGTGTTGAGGGAGTTCCATACATCCCCTCTAGTGGAACATCCTAGTGTGACAAAGATGTACCAGGACCTCTGACATCAGTACTGGTGGCCAGGGATGAAGTAAGTAGTGGCAAAGTTAATTTTATGATGCCTCACTTCTCAGCAAGGGAATGATGAGAATTAGGTCCCAGAATTCTTGGCACAACTACTTGAGGTACCAGAGTGGAGATGGGATGGTATCTATATGGACTTAGTTATGGGGTTAAAATGTACGTTTAGAGGGCAGGATTCTATCTGGGTGATCGTTGATGGACTCACCAAGTCAGCTCACTTCCTACCCATTCAGAAGTAAGGATTGGTATAGGGATTGTGGCGCCTCTCTATCTAGGAGATAGTGTGGCTTCATGAGGTGCCTTAGACAATTGTCTTAGATAGTGACACTCTATTTACATCCCAGTTTTACAAGGGGATGTAGGAGGTGTTCGGGAATCAACTGTGCTTGAGAAGAACTTTTCACCCTGAGACAAATGATCAGACAGAGCAGACTATAGAGACATTGTAGGAAATGCTTTGTTCTTGTGTCCTTGATTTTGGTCATAGTTGGGAGGACCACCTACCACTAGTAGAGTTTTCATACAACAATATCTTTAACTCCACCATTAGCATGGCACCGTTTGAGTCCTTTTACGGGAAACCATGCAGATCACCTCTATGCTGGACAACCCCAAGTTAGTCATCACTCATGGGTCCAGAGTTGGTACATGATACCATTATGAAGGTGCAAGTAATCCCAGAGTTGGTATAGGCAACCTAAAAATATATATTAAGTCATAACCACCTTCCGTCATTAATGTTTAGACAAAATCAGCTGTTTGAGGAGCCAGTCATGCCATAGCTAATGGTGCCTCTTACTACTGGGGAGTCCTTATAAGAATGATGGGTTGACTTAACTAAAATTACCAAAAATAAATATCCATATCTATCTTGTTGTAATTTTAGAGGAAATCATTGAGTAAATCAAGTTCGGATTTTAAGAATATGAGACTTCACTCTACAATTCGAGGATCCGCAAGTTAAAGTGGTCAGCCATCCAAAAGCCTACCTAGAACCCTCCAAGTGGTGGCGTAGCCATAGCTTATAGACTACGAGGGGTGGTTCTAGGATCCTTGACCACCAGAACACTCAAGCGACAAAGTATTCCAATTCTAGCACAGAGGGTTCCTAGAATCTGATAAAATAGTGGGAGACATTAAATGATTTAAGTAATTAATCAAAAAAAAAATGTCTAAACTGGTAATTTAGATAAAAGGCACTAATCTTCTAAAATTCTTTTTTTTGTAGAAAAAAATGGTAATTTATACCACAAGATTAAAACTGTGATATTATAATGGAAAAATTAAATTTCCACACTGACATGAGTATCCATGAATAGTACATGCATGTGTGCATAGTACTATGATATAGGAAACTCAAGGTTTAAATGTCCCCAACACTGTTAAACTACCTCTGGAAGAGAGGATGAAAATTTCTTATAGGAGACTAATGTACAAAGCCTATGATAGTTATATCATTATGCTTTCATTAATGTCCAGTGTTAGTTGCGGTCGCTACACCAGGACATAGATGATATAACATAAAGTCTCATCTGCAAGAAGTTTTCAAGGAGAAAGAGAAGCAATGATATGAATAAGGTGAAGTTTACACTGGCCTGTGTAAATTCAAAGATTTATCATGATCTTTAAATATCATTTTCACCACATTACTCAAGTCTCGTTTTAAGTTACAAAACTAACATGTATTGAGTAAACGCTTCATTACCTATCTAGGTAAGGTTTTCCAAGTGAATAAGAATAGAATACAATTAAGATTTAATTATTATGGTGGATAAATTGAAAGACAATCTGAAAAGGTCAAATGCATTTAATGCCAATGACACATTCGTGACGTCCTTCAATCAATGAGGTATTAACAGAGGTTATTTTCATTGCATATTATAAAATAATACTATGGAAGTTTAAAAACAATAACCTGATATAAATAAGAAAGTTTCCACTTCTACCTCAGGAATATTTATCAATTTAATGTTTCCTTTTACTACTTGGATATTTAGTACTGTCTGTTTTTTACATATGTGTATTTAAATAAAATAACCAAGTAAGTATAGAAACATTACTAGAAGTCAGGTGTATTATCAAAGTGGCTGTGAAAGGGTGATACCTAGGCCAGTGGTGAGAAGTACACGACTTATTTAATTTCCAAGTGAAAGATTCGTGTTGAACTATTAATGAGTATAACCATAAACATTAATCTCATGTGTCCTTGGACGCAAGGATATATTATTTTAGGTTCTAGAATGAATGTTGTTTTTGGTAAACTCAATCACTAGTTCAGTAATACATGTATAATAGGCTATTAATGATGAATATAAATGCAAGACTTATACACAGTTGTTACAAGATGATCGTTTTTCAAATAATACTAAAATTGAATGTCATAAATATACCATGTATGGTATTCAGGATCAATACAACTAAATACTTTTGATATTATTGACATCTTTGGTTTCGAAAAAGGAGCCTTTAGAAATAATGGTATGTCACAAAGCATTTGGAAATAGTTCAACTAGTAAGCGTGAACTATTCCAAGTATAAGCTATTGGTATATATACTTCATAAGATTCCTTTAAGTAATTAAGGAATAACAAAGTGAAGTATATGAATGTTCATGAGATATGAGTTTCTTCGGGTTGGGATACCGAAGAATATCTTGACCAAGCATTCATCAATCATTATAATGTAACATGGAGCAATTCCTAAATGCACATTACCTTATCGAGATCATGCCATTGATGTTAATGAGGAGGATTGATGATTAAGTCTTTCATATCAACATTGATCAACAAAATGTAGCATGGAGTAATTCTTAAACACACATTTTATACATCAAAGTATTTATTTAAGTAATATCAATGTTGGAACTAGCAGAAACTTCCATTATATTTCATGAAATGCTTTGAAAATAACAATGATATCCCACAACCATATGCCAACTATAATGAAAAATGGATATCATATGATTTATAGTATAATGTAAACACATTATGTCATAAGAACATGAGTTTGGATGCAAAGAGTTTATTAGGACATAAACAAACTTTCATCAATACAAACACATTGTGCATTTAGTGCAATAATCCTAACAGTTGTTTAGGATGTTACATAAATCCCTAAGATAGAAGCGTAGGTATTCAAGAAATATAATACACTTCTATATAAGGGTGCACATATCTATTTGAGATAGTGGGAGCTATATTGATTTTTTTTAGTCAATGCTCAAAATGCACAAGTAGTTGGCATAGGAACTAGTTCCACAAGCGCATGTGAAACATAGTTTGTTCCCGAGACACATACTGCATAGGGAGGATAAAACCATGATGATGGTTTTTATATTCACCGCAGTCGATGATCTATTATTCAAAGTGAATAATATTTCCTACAAGTAAGAAGTATATGGAAATTAGCTAAAATTGATAAGACCAACTAAAATTCAATTAATGGATTATGTGTATCAAAGTGAAGAAGGGGATTATTATTTTGAATACTATGGTGGGTATTCTAGCGAGTTGATACATGGATGGTATAAGTGTAGTACCAATAAGGCTAGATTGGTTTCAAAAATTTGTTATGCCTAAATCCGTTAGAATTTTACTTATCATAGATAATATCTATGATCAATTTATTTAGCATTAGATGTCAGGACCACCAATTGTGGATGGTGTCTATACGACGCAACCAGAAAGGGATGGTCAAATCATAGAATGCTAATAAAGGTTGAAAGTTAAGGAAATCCAGTTTAGGATTAAAGTAAGCAAACTGATCATAGTATATACATTTGTAACAAATTATTTCCATGTTTCTACTAGAGGTTAGTGGGAGCGTCAATTTTTTCCTAGTGAAGTATGTTTGGAAACATAGGGAAAACATACATTGGTCTTACTGTTAGTTAAGACCAAAATGAAATTTACTCTCCAATGATTGACTTAATGAAGCAACCTAAGTTCTAGGGAAGATGATCTACTATGGTAGATCTATAGGTTGCTTGGTCCTAGTCAATCATACATATAGTGACATTGTATTGAAAAATACATGTTGGAATAATTCAAGAGATGAATTGTTGCCTTTTTCACAGGGCATAATCTCTCCATGTTGACATATCTGTAACATGGAAAGAGGTAAAAGTGGTGAGTTAAAGTCCATACATCGGAGCGATGGATCAATCACGTATGCCATGATATATACAAGAACTGATATTTCAAAGGTATATTTTATAATAGGAAAATATCATTTATATCTAGGAGTACTGAAAGAGATGTATTCAGAACTATCTAATTGTACTTCGAAAAGTACAAAAGATATGTACCTGGTAAGTGGAGAAGAAATGATACTAGTTTTTGGGGATACGAACTAGTCTTCCATAGATAAATGTAATCTAGTATTTCAGTTAGGCTAAAGGTGATGATCAATTCATGATAATATCAACTAGTGGTGGCCATACCTACAAGACCGAGTACATTAAAACTTATAAGATATCTAATAAGTAGTTAAATGAAATGATTTTTTCCAGTTCTTGGAATCTCACCTAGTGAGAAAAGTATTATCATAATTTTGATTATAATATTCCTACTAGATAAGATGTCAAGTTATGACAGTGGACAAAAAGGTATATACTCGGGATACCATCTCTTGAGAAGTTTTACTCAATGAGATAAGGTCGCAATACCAGAATAGCCATGTGGAAGAACTGTGGTGGACCTAGTAGCTAAGGCCATTACTCAGCAGAAACATGATGCTTATCATGTGAGTAGCTAACAAGTTTGGTTAGCATGTTGGATCCAGTGCAAGTGGGAGTGTTGAAATAGTGGGTGCCCTAAACCCAACAATTCAGTGATTTTGATTACCATATCGTGTATACAGTTAGATATGCATGATGTAATCTTACCATTATAGTGTAGGCTATTCTACATCCACTCCTGAAATGGTAATGTCCAAAGATTAATTATCATATCGAAAGGTTATAGTAGTTCCCAGGATATAATGAGAACTTCTAGATACTATGACATTGATCTTAAATATGTGTTATATGGTCTAGATACATCTTACTGATTGGAAACAATAGATGTTTTGCCATCAGGTGTTGGGGGATTATGAGCATTGAGACTTCTTCTCATGAAGTTCTCACTTAGTGATCTCCAGTAGTGAGATCATGAGGACTGACCCGCCAATAGGAACTCCACATGTTTTGGGTGTCATTGGACGTTCCTATCTACAATCATGTGTAATGGTCTCCCGACTTGAGATCATTACCAATGCACGTCATTTGATTTTGTACTTTGATACAAGACTAAAACCACGGCGATGAAGTCGTGGTGAGGTAGTTTGTGTTGGGTGCATCATTGGTGGCATGTCATTAGTTGAATGGTCAAGAAAGGATTTGTTGCTTCTGGGTTATGGAAGTAATATATCTTAGGCCATGTTGATATGGATGGAAGTACCTTTATAAGACCATGGACATGGCAGTCAAGGGTAAATCCATCCAGTTAAATCAACAAACTATAAAGCAAGAAAAAGGGTGATGACATGTGAGTTTGTCCTACTTTCTAAGATATTATAGACAAAGAGATTATATTACACAGTGCGTGTTCATAGTTTGGTTGTCACTACTGTGACAATCCTTATTTCTTCAGGGGCCATGATGGGTTGCTAGATCTCACTCTTTTTCTATGAATACTGTTCACTACAGTCGAAATAAGGGCGTAGAGGGTTACACATAATAACATATTCAAGAATATACCCTATTCAGTTGAATATGATTTTTGGACATAGTGGGCCCTGTCACAGGGTCATGGATTTGACCAAAGTTAAACGATCACCAATGCAATAAATAAATTCATTTTATTAGAGTTTAGAATAATTATTATTGAATTTATTCATTAAATGTATTTACAATTTTTAGTAAATACATGAAAAATATTAATTGACAAATGTTAAATTATTCAAGGTTCAATTAATATTTATGGGAGCGATGAGTCAATTTAATGAATCAATTATTATCAGGTAATATATTTTAATATATTACAAGTAAATTATAATAATATTTATGACTCAGTTTAGTAGTCATAATATGTCGTTGATAGTGAGTTAAGTATTCACGGCTGGTGAGGCAATACCATGTATTTTAATTAACCATTATAAATAGAAGAGTAGGGGATTTTCTCCAAGTACCATTCAGAGAGATTATATCTCCTCTCCTCTCTCCCACACTCTAGAGAGAGATACTTTAGATCCAAGGATCTCAGATGGAGATCTCTCTCTAGAATCGCTAGCGAAGCGATGCGGTGATCATTGGAACATTGAAGGCATCGTCGGTATTCCATGCTAGCACCCGCACTACGAAGAATGATGCTCCCGCGGATTCCTTGAAGCTTGTGTGGATGATCTAGAGGGGAATTTGTCATCAGATTCTTCGAGCAGTGATCACCAACAATGAGTAGACATCATGCGCGGCTTTAGAATTAAACGAGGTATTTTTACGGTTTATTTTGTGATTAAAACCCTTAAAGTGTGGTCTTAGGCTTTGATCGGGTTGTTCTTCACCGACGTCAACAAGTTAGCATCAAATATCGGTGGAATTTTTTTAAAAACCCACCTATTTAGGGCTTCCACTATACGCACGGTTCCAACAGCCCAGGTCACAATGGAGCAACAGGACCACCAGCTGTGCCGGCAGCCGGTGGAGGCAGACACAGCCAGGTGGCCACGTCAGTGGAATGAACCGCTACCACGAGCCACATTCTTCGGAGGCACTCAGTCTATTGACCACATGCTGGAGTCCGACCAACCGGACTGGATGGATGTATAGCATAAGGCTGTGATCGGTTGACCGTGGCGGGGAAGTCGGCCTCGCAGACGACCCGTGGGGCGAGGGAGGTGCTGAAAACAACTTCTAGCCTTATCCCAGCCTAGTGGACCAGGTAGGGTGCGCGTCAGAACTACCTCAGTGAGCCAGACCCACGAACCAATGGCCCGGACCCAGGCCATGCTAGGTTCGGGTCTGGTCGGCAGACCCGGCTCAGGTCATTGGACCCCGAGCCGAGTCGGGTGTGGCGGTCTGACCAGGTCGGACTAGGCCCAGACCCAACCGACCCCTTTTGGAAAAAATGTCATTTTCTTGCAAACCAGTCGTTCAACTGATGATCAATTTGGGGAATTAGAATCCTCATGACAAGGATATTCTTTTGGAATACCCTATGGAGGATTTAATGGAAGTTGGAATTCTATAAATGGATTAAAGAGCGGTTTTCTCGAGATCAGGAGTGCTATGTGTAGAAACCCTGCGGTTGGATTAGTCCTAAAGACTACTGATGAAAAACCCTCTATGGATTGAATACTATAGCCCAGTGGGAATGACTTCTATGTGACCCGTTAGGCCCACGGTGGGGAGCATCTCTTATGTGACCCGACAGAACCATGGTACTTGATTGGAGGAGTACCCTAGTATGGCCATAGATTAGTGGGAAGTGGCTTCTGTGTCACCCAGCATGCCCATGGTGGGGAGCGACTTATGTGTGACCCAACATACCCACAATAATCATCAGGGATGAGTACTACAACTGTCCTAAGGTTTGTGGGATGAAAATTCTGTGTGACTCGGTAGGCCCACTGTACTCACTTAGGAGGAGTTCTCCAGCAGCTGAGGTGTTCGATGATGTGACTTATAGTTCTAATTTACTACTCTAGAACATATATAGTGTGAGATTTCTTGCTTCGTGATCATTTTTGGTGATCATGATTTGTGTTTTTATTATGGATTACATTGTGGTCTTTCCTTTGTTGTTTTGGGGTCCCTACTGGGTATTTTTTTACTCACCCATGCACAGGCTTCACCTGTACCTGTTGTGTCTGGTGCAGACGATCACCACCTTGATGGAGGACTCGGTGTACCAGGACCTAATGGCGCCCAATGAGACTAGGAAGAAAGTAAATACTTCTACAAATTCCAGTAGCTACTCTGTACTGACCCATTATGCGGGGTTTTCAGCTGATGGATTTCCAATGTTTTTCTTACTTCCTTATTTTCGAGCAAGTCTTTTGTTTGGTTTGTATTCTGGCCCATTTTACTTTCAGTTGTACTTATACTCAGTGGTTATTTATAGTGGCATTCTTTTTTTTACTTTTCTAGATTTGGGATGATGTTTTGTGTGCATGCATACAGGTACTCAGGAAAATTTCTCCCACTTGCAGGTTTACTCCTTTAGTGCTAGTCGCCAACCCCTGGCCTTTGAGAGGTGGGATTGGGGTATTTCACAGCACGGGCCCTCAGGGACGGGTCATGACAACTCAAACTAAAACAATATAGAGTAATGGTATATATTTAAGTCAATAATTACCCCTATAAATCAACATGTTACATCTTGGTGAACACCCATCAATCAAAGGAATGAAAATAGGGTATTCAAAAATAAAAGGAATTGGAAGAAAAGTTATTCTTATTCAATGTTGATGGTAAGTAAAGAAAAATAAAATTATAGATCATATATTTGATAAAAATAAAATTATATTATCCAATCAAAAAAATAAGGTGTTTGGTTAACAAATATCATATCCATAGTTTAATAAAGGAAACTTATAAGTATTTTTATATAGATGAAAAAATTATTTGCAAAAGAATACTTCAGATGGTATCACACAAAAAGGGATCAAGAATCAAATTGTTTGATACTGCGAGTTCAATACATTAAATTATATAAATATAAATGTACATATAAATATATTTATTAGAGAATAAATCATGTAACATAAATCCTATGATTGTAAATACTTTTGAATTTGAAAATTAAAATATAGTTAAAGGCTTAAAAGAGCTTTTGGAAAACATTTTTAACATTGATGTAAAATAAAAACTTACATGTCAGTTTCAAAAGAAAATTTTGAAAAGGTGAAGTAAAATATTATAAAAAATTTACTTTTAAAAGGGATATTAAATAATGTATCCTTGAAAATTAAATAAATATTTCTCTCATAAATGTGTATCTAAAGATAAAACATTTGATTATGAAAAGAACCATTTTAATACTTTGAATTTGTTTATTGAAACCATACATTTTAAATAGAGTAATAAAATATTATTTGTATTATAACATCATTTTATCAAAATAGATTATAAAATAGAATATAAAAAAATATTACGTTCAGATAGTCCAATTATGAAAAATAATGTTCAAGATAAAATTTTATAACTTAAATAAAAGAGATTTGAGCTATCAATATCCCTTACGGGAATCATACACAAGAACATTAGAAATATTTGATAAGGATTTATGTGTTAGGAATATAAAACAAAATTATATGAAATAATTTAATGTTATGATTTACTGAAATTATATGAATTAATTTCAAGATAATGATCATAACTCAATGAATGAAAGTTGAGTTACCAAAACTCCTTACTTTTGGGGTAACAATTGAATCAATATCCATATGAAAAATGGAATATGATTTGGCATAGTATATCCCATTAAATTAGAAATTTTATAATAAAAACACAATAACAGATAGTAAATACACCATATAAGGAAAACATGGTGCACAAAATGTATTATGTCTCAAAGAATCTAAATTGAGACCAAGAAAACCCTTACCCTTAATCTTAGCTTCCAAGAACACACTCTAAACTCCAGTAAAAAATAGATATATTAATAAATTATTTCCGAACCATAATAATTTATTTTCCATTTATAATCTTCACTTATAATCATTCTCTATATGAATTATAGTTATTTATAATTTATTTTCAATATCGGGTGTAAGTATTCTTGATTGTTTTGAACTAGTTTTGTACAAAAAGCGATGGTATTCATTCTTATTAAAAATTTCATCATATTAAGATAATTGAAGGTAATTTAATATATGTTTCATTATATTTATAAAGGAATAATTTCAATGTATGTTAGTTTTGATTATAATCTACGAAGATGAAATCAAACATGATCAGGTTTCAATGATTCTTAACAAACGAAAGGTGTTTTATTAATTAATGAGTTTAATAATAAATTTTACATTCTAGAACCAAAAATAAAATTATTTAAATACATATACCATATTATACCATTAATAAATTTAACATATTTATCCATGATATAAATTCATAGCATTGTTCAAGTGGGTGGTTAAACTGTCCCAAACATGAACATACCATGATTGATGGGTTATTATTGGGTGGTTTAGTTGTTATATAATTATACCATAAGAATAATTAGATTATTTAGTGTTTATTAGTGTGATAAATCATAATTTTTAGTAATTGGAAGAATAATTAATGGATATGAGAATATTACAGAATATGAATAAAAGTATTTTCCTCTCAGTACTCCTGTTTTAAACGATAGAATTAAGGATGACTATTTATTGATCGTATCATTAATAGGTTATAATTTTTTTCATAAAATAAATTTAATTATATCATAAAAACATTATTTATCCATTAAAATAATTCTAATTACCATCCATGTAAGGATATTATGAAAATAAACCCAAAGGCAATAATTCTATAGAGGGAGTAGTAAACACGTATACATGGTTGATGATTTTGTTTTCCACATAATCATAGAAATTAATAATATGTTTTATAATTTAAAATATAAAATAAGTTATAAATATTCTAATTATTTATTAAATGAATCAATAGGACTAAAAATGTAATGTGGTAAAGGAAAAAAACACGATGCTTCGTGGAGATGGTAATTCACACATATGCACAAATGTCATTTCTATTTTTCTTAAGATAAAAAGGGAATGGTAGATAATGGTTATTATATTATAATAAAAAAATTAATTATATAACCAATACTTATTTAATTACATATTTATTTAAAAATAATAATTGTAAAGGTATGGTATAAATAAAAGTAGTTAAGGAAAAATGATAACTCACGTTGAGAACTTTGAGTTTTCCTTGTATAATTCCTTGGAAAAGGAGAGATTATGCTAAAATACTATGAATAGAATAAAATATAATAAATATATGATTAAAGAGGAAGGAAAAAAGGTAAGGTTTTCATGATGAAACAAAATTTTAGGAGTGGTATTTAAATAGTGCTGATAGGACTCTTTTATTAGTGAAAAAGAATGGAATTTTTGTAAATACCCTCAAATTTTTAATAGTAAGAAGTTACACTTAAGAAAAGTGGCTCAAAAATTGATAAATAATGTATTTTAGAATATATAAGGCATATAAATCCTCTAACAATTAATTTCACACATTTTTTAAACATTGTTTTCAACCATTTACAATTATATTTTTCACTTTTACCATTTTAATTTTTACTATGGTAACTAGTTTTTACCTTAGTAATTTTTAATTTATGACTAAAAATAAAATGGTATTTTGTACATATTTTGGAACTAATGATTAAAAATTTTAAATATATTTAATAATATTAAATTCATAAAATTTACAAAAAATTAATTTTAAAATAATAAATGTATAATGTATTAAAAATAATATCTTGAGAATAACATTAAATAAGATCTTAAATATCAGATATAGGTCTTTAAACTAGAATAAGTTTTTTAGATTTATAATTTCACTTACAAAATGGATATTGTTTTGTGGAAAATGGTTTCAAAAATTTATATGGCATACATACTAATAATATCATTAAATCATGCTATATTTCACTATTCACCTTAAAATCAATCTTTTCAGAAAAATCACAAAAATTTATTGTAAGAAAATATTATTTTGATGAATCCAAAAATAATATTAAATTTTTCAAATTAATATTTTAAAATTTATAAATTTAACTTTTAAACAAAATTATAAAATATAATGAAAACTGTTTTTATAGGGAAATAACTTTTTTAGAGTATAATCTATTATTATTATTATTTTATATCTTTTACTACATAATGTTAACCAATTTTTCATATAAATATATATTAACATAAATTAATAATAAGTTTCTTATGATAAAAATTTATAACTAAAAAAGGGAATTCTTATAAAAATACACATATAAGCTTTAAATGATCTTATTAGTTTTTTTAGATATACCAATTTAATTTCATTCTTTTTAAAATTAGTATTTATTTTATTTCTATAAATATTTCATAAATTAGTTACCATTATTCATTATTTCTAATTCAATATCTAAGTTTTAATGGTTATACTTAAATATTTATATTTTATTTAAATATGTCACAGTTTCATTTAAGTTTGGTGATGCGCGTGAAACAAGCTATCAAACACATTTAATTATTTATGGATAATCATATATTAAAATCACATGGTGTTACATATTATTTCTTATTTTGTTGTAAATGTACAAAAATTATTTAATCTATTCTTCTCATGGGAATATTTATTATATGTATTTTTGTTATGACTTATGACAAGATTATATAGCCCATATCCTATTTATGGGTTTTTATTATGATTATTCCTTGTGTATGATTTTATTTTGTGGAACACATATTCATGTACATATTAGGAATGTTATGGTTGGGTATAGAATTATAATACACCCAATGAATTGGGTAATGTTTTCATCTCAAGATACACCATGTTTGGTGAACATGTATTTGACCTAGCACACTATGCTATTTTTTCTTGGAATTAAGCCTTAACATTTTCTTATGATGTCATATTTTATGTTTTTGCTAAATTTTTATGATGCCATGATTTAGGAAATATTATTATTTACGATATTTTTAAGGGACCCAATGGAATAATGTCTTACATAATACATTAATCTCACGATTTTAATACAAAATCTCATAAATAGTCACATAACCCAAATAAAAAAAGCTTTAGTGTCTTGGGGATTAGCTAAAAAATTATTAATTTACAATAAGGGAAAATATTTATTTATAATACTTTTCCTCTAGACCATTTTTATAATTTTCACATGATATTATCATCCTTATAATCCAAGGATTGGAAGCATAAAAAAGGGGTGAGCTCAAATTATTAGTAAGGGAAAAGACACATCATAAAGGATTAGATCATAAACATTAAGAAGAATATGATAATTATATAAATAATGTAATAAAATCACAACCGACCATGGATAGTAATCATAAAACTTGATGGAGAAACATAAAATCATAAGAAAATTATTAAATAACCATAAAAGAAATAACACAACTTAAAAAACAAATATCAATAATCATAAAACATGGGAGAAAGTTATAAAAGTGAGAAATAATTTAAAAAATAGGAATAAGAATGATAAATTGTTATAACATGAAAAAAACCTGAAAAGGTGGAACAATAATAAACACAAGATTTCTTATCCATGTGAACCTAGATAATATCAAACCTATTCACATGTAAAATTGTGGGTAGTGATTAACCCCTTTATTCTCACCCTTTATAAACCTAAAAACATGATAACCTATTCACATGTAAAATTGTGAGGAGAGATTAACACCATCACACTCACCCTTTGTGAACCTAGAGAATTTAAAACCTATTTACACATAAAATTGTGAGTATATCTTGCCATCATACTCAACCTTTGTGAACCTAGTGACTTTATATACTATTTAGACAAATTTTTTTGGGTATATCTCAATGATTTCACACTCAACATTTGTGAAACTAGATAGTTTACAATCTATTCCCATGTAAAATTGTGACTGAAGATTAATTCCATCACACTCACCCTTTGTGAACATAAAAAATTATAAACTATTCACACAATATTTCTATATCACGAGACGTAATCCTTATCCCAGTTAATTGGAGGGAGATATAGTTACCTCTTATATCATAATCCATACATTTATGTTCCATTTGAAAATCAAACATTCACTATCTCATAAATAACCCATGGAAAAAGAATGGATTTCTTAAAACATTTAAAACATTACATATCACGAACTTAAGAAATAATAAGATATCAAAAATATCATTTTCCAAAAGGAATCATATAATAATAATATATATCTATATATAGGGTGATCAAAACATCACTTCATGAATAATAAACATTAGAGGGTAAGTATAAGAAAAAGTACATAAGTTTTCAGCAAACCTTTTTAAAACATTGAATTATAAATTACTTTAAAAACAATTCTATAAATGGAAATTTAAGACTTTTGAAACCCTTATTATAATTATTTCCTAATAAAAAGTCCTTGAAATGAATTTACATTTTCAAAAAAGGATAAGTGAAAATACTTTGAAAATGATTACTTGTAAGAGGTTATTTAATAATTTAAACTTGAAAAAGACATAAAGTTTTCAATAAAGTAATTGAAAATACATTGATAACTTTTAATTTTAGAAATAATATTTAATAATGGAAACTTTGGAAATTCATAAAGTTTTCAATAAAAGAATTGGAAATACTTTAAATAATTTTACTTTAAAAAATAAACTTTAATAATTAAAACTTAAAAAATACATAAAGATTTCATTAAAGTAAGTGGAAATACTTTAAAAAAAAATTACTTTTAAAAATAATATTTAATAAATGATGCTTTAAAAATTCATAAGAGTAATAAAAATAAAATTTGGATTGGGTGATAAAACTTTTATTTTGGAAACAATGGGAAACCTTTTGATTATTTTGAAATAACCTTATTTAAAACCCCCATTTCAAAGAAGATTTTAAAACCTATAATTTAAAATATTGTAAATAGAAATTGATTTTTTTCAAATACATGTATAGGAGAAGAAAATGATAGAATCTCTATAATAAATTATCATACAAATTCCCCTAATGGATTATCACATTTGAGAGGTCCCAATTTTTTCAAGGAAGTTGAAAATAAATCCTCACAGATTGTGGAACATTTAAATAAAAACTTTTCAAGGATAATGACCATGAAATTAAAATTATAATACCTTTAATAATGAGTTAATTCATGATATATTATATCATATAGAAATTATAAACACCACTTAACTGAAAATAGGTGTGCAATACAAACAATGTCTTTATATAGAGGGAATTTAGATGAAAATACCTTTCATCATTTGGAACATTGGAACCAAAATAAAATGAGAAATTTAACATGAAATGGGACATTTAATATCATGAAATCAAATAGAATTATGATATAAATTTTATAATGGGGGGGGGGGGGGTAATTACACCATACAAAAGAAAGCATGATATATAACAAACACATGTCCAAATGAAATAAAATTCAGACTAAAACCTTTACCTTGTTCCCTTGATTAGTTTATGACACTATAACCTCCTATAAAAAAATATAGATAACTTAATAAACTATTTCAGAACCTTAATAATAAATATTTTTCTTTTATAACCCTTATTATAATTATTTATCATGAGTACATTATTTATTTTTAACACATTATGACCATTGGGTATTAATAACATTAACTATTTTTCACATGTTTAATAATTTTGATATCATTACCCATAATTTGATACCTAGTTCATTATTTATGTATCATATAATATTATATAGATTATATTTATTTTTAGTTTTCTTATTTTATTCCATATATATTTTGGTTATGTTATGTGAAAACTAAATTGATAACGTCTTATTTCTGTAATTTTAACGAATGAAAATGGTACATTATTAATAAGTTAAATATTTAATATAATATTTATATAACTATATAATAATAATAATAATTTGATTAATATATTATAATTATATTATTTTTCATGTACCTATAGTCATCCATAATAAAATTTAAAATCATTGTTCATGTTGTTGGTTAAACCAACCAAAACTTGAACACACTTTAAATCGATTGGTATGGATGGTTAAAGAGGTGTTTATTTTGAAATAATGTCATTATAATATAATAATAATGATATTATTATTTTTATTATGGTGAAACATATGTGAATATTTTTATAAAATTTTTGAAAATTTAAATGAAAAACAAAAAATGTTTCATCGTTGTGGTGGTAATCCGTACGTATGCCCGAATGGACCAAAGAAATTCTTTTTTTATTTTATTATAGATAATCCCCCTTTTAAGTGATGAAGGGGAACCCGTACATGACCCGTATTCCCAAGGCACAATTCCTGACACGACTCACAATACAAGACTAGAAGGCCTAGAGGCATACTATGCCCAATACATGACTCGTAGGCCCAACCCACAAGGGGTGAATATGGATATTAAATTGAAATTTCAGGATCATAATCATATGATATATATTATATTCATTCATAATTAACACAAATAATACTATCCATGAAATCTGGTAATTAAAAACAAATGACGTCACTCTATGGAGGTGTTAGTCTATATAACGCACTAACATTGTTCTTTTTTTATAAGTTGATGAAAATGAATAAATAAGGGTTTTAAAAATAATATAAAAACATATAAGTATAATAATTATAATTAATTATTCATTTTATTGTGGTGATAATATATTTGGAAGAGTAAGTTTAAGTAGAAAGTCTGAAGAGGAGACAACACTTAAGTTGGAGACTTTATTTTTACCTTTGAAGTTCCCTTGAATTTGAAGGAATTAGGATAAAAATGAATGAACAAGGTATTATGTTTGTGTGATAAGTTTCTAGGGAGATAAAGGGAATATTTTCAAGGAGGAATCCAAAGGGTAGGTTTATCTTTGAAGGGTGGTAGTGGTATCCTTTTATATGGGGAAAAAGAATCAATTTTCGAAACACTCATCAAATTTCAATAATTCCATGATACTATTACATGGTCAAAGACTATATATTTTTTAAATTATTTAATTTGGGGTGTATTTTTTTCGATAAGGATTTGAAAAGTTCTTTAAAAACATGTTTTAAATATTTTATAAGGCTTTTACAATTATGTTTTCACATTTTACTCTTTTAATTTTTAAACTATGTAACTAGTTTTTAACTAACACATTTTATATTTTATTAAATATATAAAATAAAAAATATAACTAAATTTGGGTGTGATATAACCCTATTAAGATTCTAAATATTATAAAAATAACATTTAAATTTATACAGATATTGTATTGAAAAATTATTTTATTATAAAAATGATATTTTGACCATTATGAATTCTTAATCTTATTTAGTATTGATTACCCATTAAATGAGTGTTAATATATTTATTTATGTTTTCATAAATCATATTCGATTCATTATTTATACTATTTAATTTTGATTTATTTGATATAAATTCTTTAATATTAATAAAACAAAAATTTTAAAACAATTGTTTCACCATTATCACAGTGATTAACATTAATCCTAATAATTCAAAATATATACCAAAAAATTAAATTGGACATATTAAATAATTTAAAAATTATTATTTCAAATACATGAATAATTTTATGAAATTAAAATTCTATGTGTAGGAAAATTAATCATAAAGTTAGTGTATGTAACGCGTAAAAACCCGTTTTTTGAAAAAGTTTATTTTTAAGAAAAATGTTTTAGGATTAGGATATAATTATCTATGAGATTGACCCTAGTAATTTTAAAATAATAATAATTATTAAAAAAATATTTATTTAACAATAAAATAAATCAAAAAATTCATTTCATCATATTATAATTAATTAAACAAATAGTCAAAAACCAGTTTTCATTGAATCACTATATAAATTTTCAGAATATTGAGCATGGGTTTATAAATTCAATATAGTATTTTAAAATTATTAATTATACTTTATAATATAAAATTTGATAGGAAAAATGCTTCAAAAACTTTTAATGTATTCAAATAATAAAATAATTTATTAAAAGTGATGAAATTTATAAAATCATTATTTTTAACTATTCACTTAAAAAATAATTGTTTCTGAAGAATATCATAATTTTATCCTAATATAATTTTTTTGTAATTAATTTAAAAATGAATTTTAATTTATCAAATTGAAATTAGAAAAATTTATAATTTATATTTTTAATAAAAAATATAATATAAAGAAATAAACTTTTATTTAAAATAACTCTTTGAATATTAACTCATATTAATTATTTACCATGTAAAGTTAATAACTATTATTGCCTTACCATATTATTGTTTATTATATATTTATTAATAACTTATTCTTAATATCTTTTGGTTTTTTTATGTTCAGTGTAGCGTGTGACACAAGTTATAGAACATAACAAGTGTATAAAGGATCCAAAATCTCAAGTCATTACATATTCTCCCATGTGATTATATATATGATCCTCACCTTTTATGATATCATGTTATGACTCTTGACTCTTTTGTTATAATTCATATTTATTCCCTTGTTGAGATTTATATCTCACACTTTTACTTTATTTATTTTCCTAGGTTACCCTATAGAGTTGTAGAAGATCAATGGGATTTAAGTGGACATTATGTATAATTAAATAAATATGTTGTGGTTTATGTTGAAGTTTAAGTTTTATGTATCTATTCTCTCAAAGATACCAAGAATATATATTTTTGTAATAGTTTTTATATTTAAAATTATATAATAATATGTGTATGAGACTTGAGTTTTTGTAGTTGATATCAGAGAAAAGTCTATTTTTTGGGGAATAATTTAGTGAACTTAATTGTAAATTGAGTGCAAATAACATATACTGTAGCTGATAAATTTATAAGTTAGGTAATACATTTCTTTTATAATTTAATCCTTCTAAGTTCATAGTTTCTATTTTATATTCTTATTAATTTTATTATTCTCACATATAACATTATTATTATTTTAGTAAATGTTTAGAACCTAAATCAAATGGAAAAAGGTACACTTATTGTCTATTAATGAACTTAAAATGCATTACATGATTATAGTTCTACACATTCATTTATGTCATACATATTTTCTAGAACTATTGGATCACCTCCCTATTATCTTAAAGTAGATATATATATAGATATGAAAAAACATAGTGGTGAAATCATTACAACCTAAGTGGTGGACTATTCCCCAGTTAGTGTATATGGGAAGATTCTTTCAGAAAATCTCATAATCCTTTAATTGGTAGAATTTGATTCTATATTGGACATATATTGACTCTAATTATACTTATCTCACATTAAATATTGAGAAAATGAAATCTCATTCTATATCCCAAACCATCCAATGCACCTATACAAATGCAAGGAAGGTTATGAATCCCCATTATAAAATCCCTACATGGTGAGGATAATGATATCCAATAAGGACTCATATCTTCCTCAAATTATTAGAACAAAAGCAAAGAACCAACCTTAACAAAAATTCCTATCTTATGGTAATATATTTATGTGTTTCTCCAAATACTTTCATTGTCTTCATCCCAATTGAGAGTTTGACTCCTCAATTGAACTTATACTCGAAGAGCTACCCATATCTAAGAGTCCTAAAAAATGACCCTCATTGAACTAAAAGAACTATAGTGGAAACTATAAGAGAATATGGACTAGGGTTTCATATTCACAAGTTCCTCACTATGTGGTGTTCTAATCCAATTTATCAAGAACAAGGATGGATCAATATGTCTCTGCATTTACTATCATGAACTCAACAAAATCAAGATAAATAAAAATTATCCTCTACTAAGTATGAATGACTCATTAAATCTTCTATATGGGGACAAGTACTTCTCTAATGTGGATATTAAGTTGGGATATTTGTAATTGAATGTGAATACAGAGTATATTCCAAATATTTCCTTTCAAAAAAGATAAGAACACTCTGATATTACAGTGATTCCACTCAAACTCACTAACTCTCCTAAAATATTCATGGACATGATGAATGGAGTCTTTCGAGATTACTTATAAAAATTTTCTGTAGTATTTTTAAATGAAATTCATATATAATAAAAAAGTAAGTTTGAACATGAGGAACAATTGAGTACTATACTAAATAAGTTGAGAAATGTGAATTCATATGCAAAGTACAGTAAATGTGAGTTTTGGATGGAATTAGTAACATTCTTGGGGAATGTTATCATTGGATATGGGATATCTTTGGATCCTTCAAAGATAAATGGGATTGAAGAACGGAACATACCAATATTTGTAATAGAGATCCATATTTTTCTTAAATTAATTGTTTACTGTCTATGAAAAATGAAAAACATCTCAAAATTTTCAAACCTACTAACCAAGATAATTCAGAACAGAGTAAAGTTTATCTAGACTAATTAATTTAAAGTTATATTTAAGGATATGAAGAAGAGGCTTATCACTACACCTGTACTCACACTTACCTCATATGGGGAAGGATCTATGAACTACATTGATGATTTAAATACAATATTGGGTTGTGTGTTCATGAAAAATGATAATTTTATTTCCTATGATTGACAATAATTGATAGTACATGAGAAAAACTATCTAACACATGATCTAGAGTCAGATGGAATAATCTTTACATTAAATATTTAGAGGAATTATCTATATATAGAGAAGTGTGACATATATATGGATAATAATATTCTCAATTATATATTCACACAAAAGGATCTCAATATATTCCAATGAATATAGTTAGAGAAAATAAGGGACTATGACTGCTCAATACATTACCATCCTAAAAAAGTGAATAAAGTATTGGATGATCTTAGTATAAAAGATCCTAAAACCTTATCCATGTTAATTATTGATAAGGATCTAATCTAATTATATATACAAATTATGGACATGAGAATCATAAAAAAAGAATGTCACCCTACCTTTCTCAAATGATTTCTTGACCACCCATTTTGGAGAAGATTATGAAAGCTCAATGGGTTGATGATGATATAAAAAAAGGTGGATACTATTAAAAAGGGGAAAGACTAAAAGTTCAATATTGATGGAGAAAAGTTTTTATATTTGATTCATGAAAAGTTCTACCATCAACGACTAAGAAAAATATGGATAAATTGAATGATTCACATATCTCAACATTCTCTATCCAACAAACGAGCATAAATATTTATAGATATCTCTAAGAGAACTATTTTCATGAAAATATAAAAAAGGAATTTGTTGAATATAAATCAAACTTACTAGTATGGTGAGAATTTAAGGAATATAGTAAAAAGTCTAAGGGTATGATGAAAATATTACTCTCACCTATATGGAAATGAGAGAACATCCTGTTGCATTTTGTTATGGGTCTTCTAAATACATCCAAATGAAATAATAACATATGGGTTGTAGTGTATAATGTTATAAATAATACTCAATTGATCTCTATTTGAGAATAATTATCACTCTATGAACTTGAAAATATATACATCAGAGAAGTGGTGTGTCCATATGGAACACAACTATTGATTGTATCTACTAAATATCCAAGGTTTACCTCACAATTATAGAAGATTCTTCAACATGCATTGAATATTGAGTTGAAATTTATTATGACCTATCAACCCCATACTGATTACCAATCTGAATGGACTATCAAGATACTTGAGGATATATTTATAGTTTTCTCCATGGTCTTAAAAGGAGGTTTATATCAACATCATTCTTTGATCAAGTTCTCTTACAAAAATATCTTCCACTTGAGTATTAAAATAGATATTATAAATACCTCTATGGGAATAAATTAAGTACACCCATGTAATGGGATGAAATTGATGAGAACAAGTTATTGGGACTTAAATTGGTTGAATAAATGGCACAAATGGTCAAGTCTATTCAGCAATAAATTAGTGAATCACAAAGTCGATAGAATAGTTAGGAAAATAATCATCGATGAGACTTAGAACATGAGTATTAAGATAATACATTCCTTAATATAAATATGATGGAATTTATTTTTAATAGATACCTTATGTAATGTCTCCGTCTCAGTTCACTCTGAATAGTAACCAAACTGAGTCACTATAATAACTCAGGTACACCTCCCCATATGCCAGTGGATTCCAACTAGCAGTGAGGGTATAAGTAGTTAACATGGGGAGACTATACCCTCATATTAGAGTAATAAAGAAGTTCAAAATAACTAAGAATAATACACATCAATGGAAAATCAGAGTATAAAGGAACAAGTAAATAAAAACCATGAATAATAAATACATGTAGTCATACAAACACACGGTCATGACAACACACATAAACTGATCAACCATAAATCTGATCACATGAATGAGGTAAATAAAATAATAAAAAATTGGATCTACTATATCCCTGATTCATAACTCATCTATCTCTTTACTTTATCCAAACTATCCAGCTAAATAATCTAAACATGGGCATCTAATGTACCCAAAGCCACGAAAAGTGAATATTTTCTTGGCTACCTAAGTTCCATGGATGCCTAAGTAGGGTATAAGTACACCTTAGTAGGTCACCATTGAATCATTCTATATCATACCATTAAAATCAATTAATGCACATATGACATGCTTGGTTGAATAAATATACAAATATAAGAAGCATAAATAAATTACCATCTTTGATCCTTAAATTCTAATGTGAGACCTAAGGTCAACTATACATGATTTGATCAATTTTTAGGTGTCTCTGATCATTTTATAAAATTTTGTCAACCAATATCAGGTACATGGTTGATTCCAAGGATCAAGTCATCAAAAATACAATAGTAAAAATCTCAAAATCTAGATCCTAGGTGTAGGTCCTAGGAATCCAATAGTATAAAGATACCTTAGGGGGAAATGAATCCCTCCCATACCATCTCATGTATACATCTTACCAAGGGAAATGTGAACCTCCCATATCATCTCATATTATACTGATCACTCAAGGGGAAGTGTTTCCTTCTTGGATCATATTACATATACATATTTATTAGGGAAAAGCGTCCCTCCTGTCTATCACATAGCAGCAGAAATGAAGGCCCGATCCAAGGAGAATATCCAAGGAATCCCATGTATTTATATGAATCTTGGTGGTCTGTGCATCCCAACTGAATCATCACATCAGTAATAGACATGAAGGAAGGGTTTAAGGATAACATCCATGGAATCCCACGTATCTTAGTACATATTGATGGGTAGTGTGTCTCACATGAATCTTCTCATAATATGCATCTCATAAGATTTGACCACCATCCAAACCTGTCTCACATAATCGAGGTCAACCTCTTGCAAACATGAACTATCCATATCACTATAGCCATACCAGGCTCACAAAAATGATTTTGATTCTAAGGTGACATTGATAATTTTCTATACCAAACCTTCACTCACTCTATTGGGGATATCATATCACCTAGGCACCCATCAAGGTCCCCTAAGTCATATTTAGCATGAATAACTCACATGGGATCCTTAGTCTCAGTCACATCTCCTATTTCAACACTCATCCTTGAGAGGGAATAAAATAGCTTAGTGTCATCACAATCATCACATGGAATAATTGGCCTCATAAATCCTATATCAGTTTCCGATAAGGGAGATTTCATCGATCCCACCCCCTTCCCAGGTCACCCTAGGTTGGTCCTCACACCCAACCTATCCATCAATCTCCATAGGGTCTACCCACCCAAGTAATCACATATTAGTGGGTTAGAAACACTCACCCCAGGGCCATATCAACTAGCTCATAGGATTTAAATCATCTCAAAGTTCACTAAATGGCCAATCCCTAGTCTGTATATCTCAATTGATCACTTAAATCTACCTAGAGGCCACTAAGGAAACTTATTAAGGGATAACACATTCACATAATTCATTTATGTTTTATCCCTGTAGTCCTGTATGTCACAAGTAACGTAATCATAATCAAGACCTTATCCATTAGTGTGTGAGGCATCAACATAGTGAATAAGGGCCCCTCATGGCCCTTGTAACATTGTTAAACTTATCTAGTCATTTAATTTTAAATAAATAATTTACTTAAATTAAAAAGTTAAATCACTATTAGTTTAGAAACCACAAATCACATTCCAAACATATATAAATGAAAGAAAATAAAATAGGGTGTTAATATTGTATGTGAGTATGATATACTCTATAATACAAAATGTAGGATCGAATATATAAGTATGAGATGCTCAAATACAAGAGGGGGGTGAATTGTACTTTTAAAAAAATCCTTAAGGAAATTTTGAATAACCAAAATTCACAGAACCTCAAAGTTCTAAAGACATGCTTGATTCCGGAAAAGTGATTCCGGAAATGAAACTTAACAAAAGTTTACACCAACTAAGATTATACCTTAAAGCGTATAGAATCTAACTAAATCATAGTACATGTAAGGAAGTATAAGAAAGTTATACTTTCCTTAACAATACAAAATGCAGTGGAAAAACAAGTAGTAAAACTACAAGTAACAAACAATAAATCTTTTAACCCAAAGAGAAGGGTATCCAACAACCCTGGATAAGAGGTCCCTTGATTTATACTTTCAAGAAAGTCTATCTTACCCACACTAGGTTAAGCCCTCGATACAAAGATCAGATTCTGTCTTGCTATCCCTGCAAGCCCTCAACTATCAGGTAGTTGTCACCTCTGTCTTCCTATCCCCAGAAGCCCTCGATTTTAATTAGCAACAATCGGAGTCGCACGAAGCAAGTCTGCACAAAGCAAAGTTTGAACAATCTATTAAAACTTTCTGCACGAAGCTTTAAGAGTTGATAAGAGCCTCTCTCTCTAGAAATCACTTCAGAAAGTTCTGATCACCAAAAATTCCAAAAGTCCTGAGCACGTTCAAATGAGATCCTATTTATAGGAGAATCTCCAATTGTCGGCTCCCTCATCCAACGGTCATATTTCACCTTGAATTTTAGAGGGACCTGTACACATGTCACTCAACCAACAATTAGTTGATAACTGAAGGCACGAAATTGTTTTATATTAGAACAATTATAAGAATATTTAAAACTAAAGTTCGGAATGAAAGTAAATAAGAGTTCGGAATGTAAGAAAAGTATGAAAGTTCATAGTCTAACTAAAAATAGAATTCGGTGTCTATAATAAAGAGATATTCAGATTCTATTTTGTAGGAATTCGGAACATGAATTCTATAGAATTCCAGAGTCTGAATTTGAAGGAAATTCGAAGTCTCGATTCACAATAATTCAGAACCTGAACTTACAGAGTTCGGAGTTGAGCTTATAGAGGTTCGGAGTCGAACTCGTAGAAGTTAGGAGTCGAACTCATATAATTTCGGAGTCGAACTAGTAGGAGTTTGGAGTCAAACTCATATAAGTTTGGAGTCGAACTGGTAGGAGTTCAAGGTCGAACTAGTAGAAGTTCAGAGTCGAACTCATAGAAGTTCGGAGTCTAGAATTCGGAGTTTTAAATAGAATGCTTCATATCTAAGTATTATACAATTCCATGGTTTTTAGTTACATTCCAAATTTTACACTTAGAAAAAAATGTTTGAACAATGAAAACAATATAAGGATGAATTTCCTTGGGGAAAGAAATTTTTCTTAAGAAAATGAAACAAGGGGTAAAAAGAGATTTTCCTTAAGATAAGGTGTTTGTGATTTTCAAAATATGAAGGAAAGGAAAAGTCATAAGGAGAGCCTTATTGACTCAACATAGGGGTCAGTTACAAGGAACAACTTTATAAATTTGGATTTATTTCCTTTTAAATAAGTTTTATGAATCTTGGTGAAGCTCATCCAAGTCTCAGATCAAATATCAAGCTACAATCTTGGGAAACAATTCATGATAATTAGTTATAATATTTTTTTATTAATTATTCAATTTTAATTATGAAAATTCACAACTCAATTTAATTTGGAATAAAACTCAAATATTGTTAAACCTAAATGTTTACCAAAATTTGAGCAATGGGATGCGGTCACTCCCAACACACACCCACACCTAAGCCATGAAATCCAATTCAATTAATTATAACAATTATAATCAACTAAAAAATTTAATTCAAGTTGGTATAAATTCATAACAACTACACTTGTCAGTAAAAATGATGACCAAAAACTTGTGGAATGTCTATCACACACTTCCACCACTATCACTATCAAAATATTTAACAAGAAACACTGATTCAATGTTTATTTAATTTTAATTTAATCAAAAACCTTGAAAAAATAAATATAGAAATGTACTGTCAATGGAATGATATTAAAAAACATGTGACATTAATCTTGGTACTTCCTCTATCCATCTCATGAAGAAGTACCATCATATCAAGATGATTCCACCATGCTCTGGTGGAATCATGAATTGAACCCTAACTAGAATCAATTGAAAAGTAGAGAAGAAAAGTGTAAGGGAAGAACATAGGGGAGAGAGGATAATCACACCTCAAATAATCAAATAAAATACCATGAATCCCTATAATCATGGGGGATTAAAGGATACAATGTATGTATCCTCCTTGTCTTGAGTACACACAAAGAGAAGAGAAGAAATGGGTCTAATCCCTTAATAAGTGAAGATAAGCAAAAAAGGGAACTTTATAGAGATTTTAAATCCCCCAAGGTAAAAATAGATTACAACAAACCTTTACCAATATCATGATGTGCCTCGCAAAAACCTATCAAGAAACCAACATGCCAATAATTAATCCCATCCCATCCTCGCTCTTTCCCTACATGGGTCCTCCTAGCTAAAATGCTTAGTAGGTGGGGAGAATGACATAATCGATCTCTGTTTCACTCCTTGGAACCTTATTTGTGTCAGACACCACCATGGTCAACTAAATACCCATATGGAACTACCCCTAGCACTATTAAGAGCTTTACAACATGGATAACTCTATGGATATAGAAAAACTAACAAGGGGAACCATGATGTATCCTATTCTATGGTGGAAATCCATATACTATATACTCACCTGAACTTTCCCCCAAAACCAATAAAGAACATGTACTCTTATATGAGCCTCATTATATATCTAAAAACATCTCCTTAACATTAAAAAACACTTTTTAATTCTATTCCAAACCATGGTTCTCAAAAATAACCCCTCACCAAACAAAAAATTCAAATTTATTCTATATTTTACAACTCATAATGGAGAAGGGTTTTGCTACCTTCCTCTATATCACTTCTCATACTCAACAATCCTCAATGGTATTTCACCCAAATACCCTAACCTATCTTGATTTTCAATTTACACTCAATTAGATGTGTTCTACTCCAGAATTATGAATGATCCACTGCTGAAAAACTCCAAAAATGTGGCATATTATTCACAAATAATAATCCTCCGCTCCTCACCATCACCAAACCACCGATACGATGATGGCCCAAACCTATCTATCTTAATAAACCAAGGTATAGTCAATAAATGCATATATAGGATTATGAAACTACCAACTATAATAATCTTATCATAATGGATGATTCCAAGTGATAGTGCTCCCTACAATCAGAATATCATATTAAAACATGTTTCCATAAATCCATCATGTTTCTCTGTGTGGTTTTAATCTCACTGCACCTAATTACACATGAAAATAATGGCCAGTCCACCTCTAGATAAGCATTTAAAAAAAATGACTGCACCCTCTAGCACACTATCATATCCCCAACTCTAGATTTCTTAACCCTTTAATGTATCCTGAGTCTATTAAATCACTCAATACAAAGTATGAACCCAGCTCTTGGTGTAATTACATAGCTGAATCCTTGACTAACAGTACATGTCATCATGATCTAACTCTAAGCACTATCACATCTCCAATATAACTCACCCTCAGATCACCTGAAAACCATGTTGAGCCCAATGAAAATTCATGAAATTTATATAATAATTAATTTGAATCCCAAATATGGTATTCCCCGTAAAACTAGATATAATCTGATTTACATACTCAATGAAATCTAAACACTACCTAGACCATCTAGTGAACGGTTTCTTCATACCCATGAACCTACCCAAATGAGTTTTGTTCCTCTATAACCCATGCTATATAACTTACCACATGTAATGACATGATGTTCCTATCATTGCGATACTTGATCATTCATGTGAATCATTTACCATCACTTGTTATCATCTCATGCAGACATCATCTTCGACAACCACTGAAACTCATCCAGTAGATAGGGTCTCACCCATAAATGTGTAATAATGCACTCCCCACTATGAAATACCTGACCCAGTATCGTTCATTAGTGTCTAGATCAAAGGTGAAACTAGGATCTTAGTCACAATTCCCTATACCCTAGAAGCTGCAAACTAGAATCAAGGGTCTAGAGTGTAACTGTGAAGATACTATAACCCCTTATTAGAATGTGAAATAATAAACAATAACAAAAAATCATCTATGAATAATAAAAATACATCATGGTACACAAAAGTAATAAAAGAATCATTCTATAAAAAATTAACATGTAAAATATTACAGTCATAAATACTCATGGTCTTGATTGCATACAACAATGATTGTATATCAGGATAACAACATAAAAAAACTTATAAAATAATAAAAATAAATTAAGGCTATACTTGTATCCCCGAGCCACACCTCATAACAATATTTTAATCCCATATGATCTATTTTTCTCTATCAAGATACTCTATCCCTCTTCCCAACTTCATCCTATGATCAGTGAAGTCTACTCAGTCTCCCTAGTTCCACAATTGACCAAGTAGGGTGCGAGTACAACTCAATAGGGAACCACCAACACGATCACATACATAACCAATAAATTAAGGGTGTAAACATGTTATATGACCAAAATCATGAAATAAATAAATGATGTGGTAGTGTAAATAAATAAGAATTATTGATACTTGGGTTCCAATATAACACATGAGATTAACCTAAACCTTCTTTTTTCCAATGATAAAGTGTCTCTAAGAACATCACATAATGGTTCCAAGAAATATTAGGCATATGGTCAATTCTTAAAATCTATTACTAGGAAATATAGTGACATAATGCTCATCAAATAATTCTTAGAAGCATATACTTGGAAATATAAAAGATTCCCAATATCCAACTAGGAGGGTTTCACGCACTACCCCTGATTATAAGGAACAAGTTGTAGGAAATACAAACCATATCAAATCTAAATCCAAGGAACATGTCCAAGGAATTCAAAAACATTAGCACAAATGAATGATATGAGAATATCCTAGTTATTATAAACTGTTAGAACACTCAAATCCATGGAGAATGTCCCAAGAATTCCCAACTAATATTAGGAAAGAAGAACAGATCTAAGGAACATTTCCGAGGCATACCATGTATCTAAATACATCTCGGTGGGTAATGAGTCCCACCCAGACCATCTCATACATAATACATGGATAGGTTTGATCTTATAAATGAACCCATCCCACAATCTAAGGTTTTCCTCTCAAGTATCCAACCTATCCTCATTAAAGACATTACTAGATCATCATCTATTTGGGTTCTAAGGTGACACCCTTAATCATCATTACCCATTTTCTATAAGAACCCTTTCTAGAATCAACATATGACCGGGGAACTCAATGGGGTCCCCTAGATTTAATCATATACATAAAACCCCTATGGGATCATATTTCATATTCTAATATCTCAGGAAAATTTTGTCACCTAGAGGTCATAAAATCCCTCAATATCTTCTGGTCACATTAAGGCCTGACAAGCCTCATAAATAAAGTCTTACTAACATTAGTTCAATATATGGTATAAGAAACATCTCAAATTCCATGTCGTATTAGGTCAGTCCTCAAACCCAACCTAACATCAAAATATCTAGGTCTCATCTACCAGATGGTCATACACTAATGGGGAAGGAACACTCACCCCATGCTCATCTCAACTATCTCAAAGGCTCTAAGGAATCTTAAGGTTCTCACATGGATTAATCATCCAATAGACTTCAATTCACCACCTATACCCACACAAAGGGTATAAGGAACCTATCTCAGGTCCAATATGACCACTAAGATCATTCCTCCAAATCTTTTTTTCTTCATAAAAGCCACTTTGAGGAGAATGTTGGAACCACACAATCAAATTACACCATTCAAAAGGCTACCGCAGGAACCAAATAAAAAACCAAAAGGCCGCAACGATACTATTCAAATTTCAAATCACAAAACCAACTACAAATTCAAAAGGCCTACGTAGGAACCGACTCATCAACACAGACCGCAAATCATGCAGCCGCCCATGAATCCTGCATCGTGTACTGCGTCAACACTGTTGTAGTCAAGACACTGCACCATCCACGACGTTGCCGCCATCATCACACCACTGCCATCACTTTGCACCACCTATGTAACACCCCGACCCCAATTACCCAGTGTCGGTGCATTATTTTAATACATTGGCCTGATTACAAGGAATCAAGTCCCGAAGGACCGATTGGTTTAGAAGTCTTGGAAAATAGATTACATACATGAATGTTACATTGCACTTTAATACATACAAAAAAACATAAATAATCTTTATGAACACCATTATTCCCTTGGCTTAACCCTGCATATCAACCACAATACACTTCTTGGAATCCTTGGAAAAATAAAACATAGAAAGGGGTGAGCTCAAATGCTCAGTAAGGGTAAGAAATACAATGGAAGATAACATAAATATTAAGCATGGTGAATAATTGAAACCACATGCCTTTACCCAAAATAAACATGAATACTTTTATGGCAAGAATATGAGCTGAGTAAATAATTCCATAATAAAATATAATCATTGGTATTCTACTAGTAGAATGACCACATGAACCATCAATATTATTTTCATAATGAGGGAATGTATAATGCTGGACATTCTGAAACATTTTTTCAAGGCCTCAACCAAGACGTCTAAAAATGATTAAGGCCTCGTACAAAACCATAAATCAAACTGGGAAAGGGCCTCGGCCAATTATATGTCTAGTTGTCTCATGAGACCTACCGATGCATTGAGGAGCTATAGCAGGCTCCCCCTATCACATACTAAGTCCAATTCATTCCTCATATGAAAATTTTGAAACATAACATAAACATTTGTATTAAAACTAGCATACGAAATATCAATACTTTAACCACAAACCATGAATGGTATAAAAATATCACATCCACAGTCAAACATAACTCATTCGATACAATATGGAAGATTGTATTGTATTAGATTAACCTCAATCGAGAATAATGAAGGATATTGACATAGATTTAAATAATCATCAAACTATTGATAGAGATATCCCCCTTTTTCTTGAAAACATTTAAAAGTCACACTATTTGTCAAGAAACCATTTAAAATAGATTTTTGAATCAAAGTGTCCCATACCACTTTGAAACTTTCCAAAGGAATTTTGATTTGAAAACTTTAATGTCCATATAAAATCCTTAAAACCATTTTTAAAACATGGACATTAATGAGAAAAAATTAGAATTATAAATCTTTAAAACATTTTAAAATGATATTTTAGTTAGACTTTCTAACCAAAAGAGAGACACTTGAATACAAATAATTGAGGTAATATAAACTTTTTAATATCATGATAATAAATGTATTCATGATATACTATGTAAAAGTACATTATATACACTATATAAAAGTGATTTGGTGTATAACAACAAAGGAGTCTCAATGGAATGTAAATTGAGATGAAATCTCTCATAAAGGTAGTATCCTTAGGTTAAGGATAAATAAATGGCATAATTATGTGTGAAAAATATAAATACACTCAATATTATTTGATATTAAGTGTAAAACAATCAAAGTACATTCACACATATTCTTGTAAAAACAACACCAGTGAATTGGATGTTTAACTCAACAAATGGAGATTGAGTAAAAATTACTCTTATCAAGTTCATACCGATGAATTGAGAATTTATCAATGTAGTGATTATGTGTATCAAAATTATATCCACATAAAGTGGAGTGGAAATTATTACATAAGCAAATGAATAGTGATTCCACACATAATCATGGAGTAAAATAATCAATGAAGTATGTGTAAAGCCGAATGAGTGGAAATTGAAATTTCAAATTCCCTTTTTGATTTGGTAACTTACAAAAAATACACCCATGAAAGAAGGATCATACAATGATGATGTAAATATACATTAATTAAATTATATTACACAATGAATACAAACATGGGCAGTACACACACCACATGCAATAAATAAGTGGTGAACAATGGAAATCTCACAGAATTAAAAGTGAGATAAGAAACCCCTTAGCTTGTAATTTTCCTTGGTATAGGGATGGTTAAATTTTTGTATAATGGTGAAATAATTGTTATTAAATTATACAAGAATAATATAAATTAATATGATATCAAATATGATCTTTGAACATTTCTTTGTTAATAATATTTTAGTATTATCATCATTTCGGGTGTTAACTTACTCATTTTCTTTTATATGTTTTGTGACATAAGTTGTGTTTATTATGGATAGGTTGTATCTTATTCATATACAAAATGATATCAAGTCTTTAAAAATTATTTTTAATCATCAAATTATAATTATAATTGCATGGATACGATGGGGAAAGAATCTCATCGCGTTCGTGGAGACGGTAGTCCGTACGTACGCACGAGCGACAATATCATTCTTTTGATATTAAAATAATATATAATTGGATGGTATATCATATATACAGAATAATTATCATGTTATATTTATTAAATAAATGAATTAAACATCATTATTATACCCATTAAAATAATAATGTATTGAATAACAATTACACCACAACGTGGAGACGGTAGGCCGTACGTACGCACGTATGGTGACATGTCATTAAAAGGATGAATAGAATACTGAATATGGTCGTACCATATTTATAATAACATCATAATATATATATGATACTGGAGTTATTATTTTAGAATGGAAATAACAAGGAAATAAGAAGTTGAAGAAGAAAGGAACTTTAAAGAGGGTGGTGAAGATGTTACCTCTTCTTCGGGTTCTTCCTTTTGATTTGATCAAAAGGGATCCTTAGGTTGGATTTTTGATCAAACTAATGCCTATAGGTTGAATTTAGGGAAGTTGGGAGGATATTTCGGTAGAGTTTGGTCGATCCAAAAGGCTTTGAAGGTGTGAATAATTGGTTAGAAGTGGTGTCCTTTTATAAGGGGGAGGAGGGGCTCTTTAGAAAAAACTTAAAGTATTATTTTATAATAAATTAATATTTGCTTTATAATAGATCCAAAGTAGATTATTAAAATTATAAGGTTGGTATGGGTCTAAATCCTTTCAACCAATAGATTTTAGACAGGTTTGGGTCATTATATTAACCTTATATTTTAGTTTTAACTCTTAGTTAATTAGTTTGACACTTACCATGTCACTTTGTATTTTTATATTATATAGTTAATAAACTTACTATATACATCCAAGAGACCCCCAAGTGGTATATTAATGATAAAAATATCATGATAAAAGTACTTTTTCCGAAACTTAGATTTTTAGAAATTTAATATCAATTAATAATATAATATTTGTTTTAAAAACTCTTTTATGTCAATTTTGACACTATTTGGTATTTGATTTTTGTGAAAATTTTAACAGCCTGATTAATTAGAAAAAATTTAACTAAATCAACCCTAGAATGTCATATTAACCTAGAAAATTATTGTAATTCATTAAAAGTCTCAAATTATATTTATTTATGTATTTATAATATCAATTATTTTAATATTTCACTAATAAGGTAATTACTGCATTATCATTGTGTCATAAATAAATTAAAATATTTAATGTCTAAAAATTATAAATAAAATATCATTATGTAGGAAATAGTTTTATATTTCTAATGAATATTTATAGTTGAAAATATAACATATATAACCCTATGTAAAAATTGCTTTTCTAAAAGATATATGCTTATGTTATTTTTGTATTTACTTTAACTTAATTAATATAAAGTGTCATTATCACTTACAAGTGGATCCATGGGGTCCCAAAATCGACCCAAAGATTCCCATGGTCATAAATGTATCAACCAATATGGTTAAGATACGTTTTAGGGTAATTCATTATTATTATAATATTATTTATTACCCTTATTTACCGGATTTACCCTTTAATCATGGTAAATAAAATATTTATTGAAGTAATTATTCAAAATCTCTAAAAATAAAAGTTACATATTTACATAATTTTGACATCCTGATTCTAAATATGGAGTCTATTTTTCCAAATTCAAATCACATAAGTGGCAAAAATTAATTTAAAATTAATTCCCATTGTCAAAACAAATAGCGTTTTTTAAGAGATAATAACTATCAAAAGATTGACACTTGTTTATGTCCGGTTTAAATGTGAAATTATGTCCAATGACCAAAATTATATTAAATGGTACAAATATATTCAAAATATACTTAAAATCCACTCAAATTAATAATTTATCACTGTTAATTATTTCGATTAAAAAAGTTGTTTTTAATAAACATTTAGTAATTTTCACTATTCATCAAAATATGAAAGTTATCCGAAAAGTACAAAAATTTCACCATAGGATAATTTAGATATTACAAATCCAAAAATGAATTCCATTTTGAATGATAAAATGTATAAAATTTCAAAAAGTTAGTATTACTATTCATAATGACTAGATTTTATTAGTTGTGGTGTGTGTTAGAGCTCGAAGTTGCGTACAACACATGCTACAACATTATTCAATGAGAAGCATACCGTGGAATATTGGGGTGTTACAAACTAACGAAGGTATAGAATCTGGGAACACTGTTTTCCACGTGAACAACAGATCCCAAAGTTTCATTGATATCTGCCACACGAGACGGACCTGAGAGGAGAGACGAACCACGAAGCCAGTGCAGAGTTGAAACAACTTAAAGCCTCCACAAAGAGTCATGGCCTTCGCAAGAACGAACCCATCAAAAAAATTACCAAAACCAAATGACTTAGAACCATCATCGTCGTCATTAAGATACTCTCATAGTCGAAGAGTCTCTGCCACACCATCACTCCAACCATTGCTGACAACACCATCGCCTCGCCACCCCTTCGAACGATCATCGTCACCGTCACCTCCAAAAGCCACCCTCTCAAAATAACTTCCCAAAGAACCTTGAACACTGTAGTGTGCTCCACCTCGGAGATAACTGTGGAATCCTGGCTCTAGAGCAGAGAAAAAATGGGCTTCTTCGAGATGAAACAGCGACAAGACTGTCACCGACTGGGAGACCTCAAACCTAGGCCCTCGCCGCTGCCTCTACTCCTCATCACAAAAATCGCTCTATACCGGCACCAAATCCAAATAAGAACCAGCAAAAGAAAAAAAATCCCCACCAGAAGACAACCCTAAATCACCGAGAGTGAGGAATAAAGAACGAGATAGGAACCTGAGGAGGAAATAGGGAAAAGGAGATCAGGGGATGAAACCCAGAAGGAGACCGGGGGCTGAAACCCTAAATGAAGTAGACCAGAAGCCCCGAAATGATCATAAATTTCCAAAACACTTCCCAAAAACCCCGGTGTGCCAACCACTCCAGATCTGACCTAGATAGGGGTGGTGGAACTCGGGTCCAGAGCTCAGTAAGGCACCTGAGAAAGGCCATCACGGAGCCGGGGGGGGGGGAGAAACATGAAGAGGATAACAGGAACCATTGAAAGAAAATAAAAAAGTGGAGAGGACTTGGAGGAAGCAAAGCCTTGCAAAAATAGCACCGAGACCACTGGGAGAAAGCATCAGAGCTGGAGAAACCCTAGGAGGAAGGGGAAGAAGGCGGAGTGCCGATAACGCCGAGAGCATCGGGGGAATGCGAAGCCATTCCCTATATTAAGATCATTTAATTCTCACACATCAAGGTTTTTATATCACAAGGGATTGAAGTCTAACCAGAGAATAAACCATCGGTTATCGAGGCAATCAAGCCAGTGCTCAAGGTCCCATTTGGGATTTGGAACATTGTCAGTTTCCCAGAAATTAACTTTAAATAAAAAATTTAATTAAATTAAAAATGTTTTTTATTATCAATGGTGATACTACATATCACATTTTGAACATATATAAACAAATTAAAATACCATAGGGGTATTCTTAGGTGAACTTTTACATTATTTCAATCCATTTCCCCTTTTAATTCCACAACCCAATAGCTCTTTCTCAAGCTTGTCCAAGTTGGTCCAGACATCTACCATCTATAACATGACCTAAATCAAACAATAATGTCCAAATTAATTAATAATAATTAAATTATAACTAATTAAATAATTAAAATTAATTAAAAAATTACAATTAATTTCACAAATTAATTTTGATAGGAATAAATTCCTAAATGTTCATCGGTCACTGTCACCACACAAAAACCATATCTAACTGCTGAGGGGAAGTTCATGAAACACTTACAACACTATCTCGCTAAAAATACCTATCATAATAGATAAGTTAAATCATTAATATAAATCAATGTAATCCAAAAACCTTATAAAATCTAAATAAGGACGTACCTCAACTAAAACACCATGTGACAGTGTGTACAGACTATCTGAGGACATCCTCGTACTATTCCATGTCAAATTCCCATAATATTAGAAACTTTAAACCATAATTTAGTATAAATAATCACTTAAAAATATTCTCGGTCACACCAAATTTTATATATATATATATATATATATATATATAGAGAGAGAGAGAGAGAGAGAAGAAAGACTAAAGAGGAAGGAGGGGGAGGAAACTCACCTAGAATCGCTGAATAATGGCACTAAATTATCCCCAAGACCATGAGGGATGAAGTTTAATAGGGAGTTTGTCTATATGAGGAATTAATGTGTGAAGGAGGATAAATATGGGCTTCCCTTTTAATAAATTATGAAGGTGGGACGATAATTTCTTATTTTTTAAAGTGTGAAATGGTTTGTCTACAAGGTTGACCAAACAGTGCACCAACCGTGAAGCCTTCACTATCCAAGGCCATAAACTTTTCATGATTGGGTCACATGATTATCCAAAGCAATAACCAAACCTTTTGATCCCCTCTATAATAAAATTTCTGGTTTAAAACATTTTTTATAAAACAATTCTATGACTGTGCATCTCACCCCAAAGACAAAACTTGCCACATAATTTCCTCTAAACTCCAAATAGTTTTCCCTTAACCATGACCTAATAGTGTAGTCTAACCATGAACTTTATAAAAAGAACTAGAAATACATTCAATATCATGGTGCTATATATTTTTCCATAAGTAATGCACACTAAACTTTACACCATGGAAAAATCATATAAAACTCTTGGATTTAATTCAAAGCATTCAATACTCTCTCAAGCATTGAAGAACCTCTTGAGACTCAATCGATATCTAAAAACCAACTTTAAGGAATATTGACTCTTGAAATTATTATTTCTAATTCCATTTTAAAAGAAAACCATTCTCCAAAATTCCTAAAATTTAAACTTCCACAAAATTTTATAGTATGTTCAGACATGAGGTGTTTAAATTTTCCCTCCATAGTAATTCTCATCCTCAAGAAGTGTCATAGTCTTAAACTAATTATCCCGAACTATTGTAGTCTCCAATTAATTTTTTAATTTGATGATTTATCTTATGTAATATTTAATGATCTCCTGTTTTGAAACTATAAACATGAGGCACATTATTCATAAACACCTAAGATACCACTTTTCATCATCATCTAATTAACATGATGACACTTAACCATTACTTTCTATAAAAGAACACCATAGTTTTATCAATAAATTGTTCATATGGATTATGGTTCTCTTCACCATAAGAAACTTCTCATAAGGTCCATTCCTGATCCATGATGATCCTCACCATCATAATTTCCTACTGAAATACATTTTTCAATGGTCCGACATCCTGATCGGTTTTGTTTTCATCCCTCTTCACCCAATTTCAGGAAAAATAACGAGTAAAAACCATGTACCACTCACCATCCATGATTCCAAACTGAATTAGTTGAGCCTCCTCCATCCATGAAAAATCCCTATACATGTTGACCTTTCCTTGAAATGCCTTATTTAATCCTCAAAACACATTCATTGTACCTGATACAATGAAACTAATGTAGTTTCTATCCCACCACATCCAATATCCTGAAAAAGTACCGGTCATATCTCCTCTGATTAGACACTCAAAATGACATTGTATAAAACTCAATGATGTGATATCTCATCACCTGATCACAATAACTTTACTCTTGAATAAATATTGATATCATCCAACACCCACACAAAATTCTAAGCCCAAATTTTAGTGTAATTCTATGGTCAGATCACCACCCAACCATATTAATCATCATGATCTCACTAAGAGAACTAGTATATACCAAATCCAACACACAATAAAATCACATATAAACCAAACCAACCCCAATGATAACACCCAAAATCCATTCAACACTATATCCAAATATCATATACCGTATATTCTATAAAACCAAATAAAATTGAATTCAATTTCACACTAGTATCCAAATACACCTCGACCATATAATGATTGGTCTCTTCACAACCATGACCCTAATAATATTTGGATACACCTATAAGACCGATGATCCATCCATCAAAACACATTATGAATGAATATTTCCATCCCACTCATACCCAAGCATTAATATGAAACATAAAATGCTACCCATTCTCAGTTGACTTAGAATTTCATCCTCAGCCTCCTTTAGAACTCCATTCACAATGAGGGTCACACCCTCAATAAACTAGTGGTGCACTCCACACCATATGGATTTACTTATACCAATAATTAAGTGAAACCTCAAAAGGCTCTGTCATTCCATGTGTTATTCTCGTCCCAATCTATGCACACCACTAGGGATGTCCGTACAATGAAACCCCATTCTATTTACAAAGTCACCACTCACTACTGATGGATATTTATCAGTTAATAATTTTTTTTGGAAACCATGATCACACATATTTCATTAGATCATAAACCATTTACCTACACATTTATGATCACCAACTAATATCTCAAATAGTACCGCACATAATCGGACTCATGATCCCATGGGTTCACACATAATTAAATTTAAGATTGAATTACTAACTATTTGGCCATGATCCTCTTGCATGTCCATGACATCTATCTTGAAGAACCCTCAACATCCCTCTTCAAAATAAAGAATTTTACTTATTCCATGGTCTGTCACATGATCACCCACCAATAGATTTTATTTCAAATTTACTAGCATCAACCTGAGCACTCACAGTGCTTTGTGAAACACACTTGGAGTCCGTATCCTCTAGCAATAAAATAGTCCGAGCCTCAAAACTGAACCTTGAAACCAAGGCACTAACACTCAAGGTGGTTTTATCATGAAAACTAAGGGAATATCATGTGCCTATACCACATACCCATTAACATCCCATGTAAACCAATATTATAACCCAAATTAACTACTCATTATTATCACCTCTAGTCTACTCACATACCCAATGATAACACCTCCATTGTGTTACCCTCACACATCATATCTCATATCAACTATCACACCCGACTCACCAATATCCTGATCTGTATCCATAAAGCATTAGGATCTCCCACCTAACCCATCAGTCATATATCACATAAGTCATAGCTCATGACCAACACCTCTCTATTCTCATTCCCAATATAACATAGAAACTCATGTTCCAAACATTCCAATATAGGGTCTCACACACATCATGCATCAAATTCTAAGATATCTGCTTACACATAGGCACCGATTCTCATCGGGCATACTTATATGGGGATACCCCATTAAGAATCATGATCTCATATCAGATCACATATATGTAATGAAACATTACTGGTATAATCTATGTCAAATAAATTATATTCATTAGGTCTGGTTCGATAGAATTCCATTAATAATCTATATAGGAAAACATAATATAGATTAATTTTGACACTTTAAATAAAAAAACCTACTTTCTCTCAGAACTAGAACCATAACCACCCAAAATGGGTTTATTACTAAGGACTTAATGCCCATACTAACCTACCGGGATAAATATATATCCCTTATAAGAGGGGATGTGTATATATCATAATCAAGAATCCCTCTATAAGATCCAAACAACATTTCATTAAAAAAATATATTGTGGTCCAGATGAGTAGAATATTACCACTAAATTATATAGGGAAACTCCATATAGGTTATGCTAAAAAATTAAATAATCAAACCCTCTATCATCAGTGATATCAATCACACACAAGAAATATAATTTCATGTGAATCCTATATGCCAAGAATGATTCATGTATATGACCTCTTGTTAATGATCTAGGAGAAAAAACCCAAAAATAATAAAATACAAAATTCAAGTGCACCATGCTAGGTGAAATAATACAACTATAACATAGAAAAGAAGTAACAACAATCACATTCCCCTGGAAACATAAAATTTATTCTAGAAAAGGTGTTCTTGGTGAAATAGTATGATATCCCTCACAATCTCTGATATATTCCTCTATCATCTATATATCATCTCCTCAAATAGTAAGAAAAAGAAAACTCTAATATAATCTTTGATACCAATCACATAAGAACTGATACCACTTTGTGACATCCCTGACACATGGTATCCCATTAGTGTCTAGACCAAAGGTCCCAATATAACCTCAGGTTCACCTCCCCAAATTCCAGAGGCTATCAACTAGAAGAAGGGGTCTAGGGTGTAACCATGGGGAGACTATACCCCCATTATCAGAGTGAACAATTATAAACAATAATAAAACGTCATCCATAAATAATAAACATCCATCATAGTACACATAAGTAATGAAATAATTATTCTATAACAAATGGACCTACAAAAGCATATAATTATATATACTCATGGTCATGTCAGCATACAACACTAAACTCCCACTTAGATAACCATATATAAAAAAATAATAAAAGAATGAAAATCTATTAACACTTTACTACCACCCGAAGCCTCATCATGTCCTAATCTCTAAATCCCATATGATCCACCCGCTTGATCAAGCTATGTTGGGACTCTTCCAAATTTAAAGCTGTGATTAGTGAAGTCTGCTCAGGTACCCAAGAACCATTGTCACCCAAGAAGGGTATGAGTTCAACCTAGTAGGGAACTAAAAATATAGTCCCATATATAACCATTAATTTTAGGGTTTACGCTTGTGATATGAACATACTCGTTGAAGGAATAAATTGTGTGTAAATATAAATAAATAACCACTATCTATCCTAGAGTTCTAACATGAAACCTGAGAGTAAACCAAATCTACTTTGGTTACTTCCATAGAGTGTCCAAGAACTCCATATAACTATGTCTCCAATATTAGGCCCATGGACGATTCTTAGGATCTATTCTTAGGTAATAAATTTTCATCATGATCAATAAAATTTTTTCTTGAAGTATGCCCTAGACATCCAAACCATATTTGGAGGCCACATAAGATGGTCTCATCCCCTATCCTAGGTTTAAAGGGAAAAGTTCAAGGAAATCCAAACCATATCACATTGAAATATAAGAAGCATGTCTAAGCTATTCTAGACCATTAGAACATCATAATCCTAGGAGTATGTCCTTGGAATTCAAACATATTTACATATCTAAATCCTAGGAGCACGTTGCAGGAATTCGAAACTGATATCATGGATGAAGGATGGATCCAAGGATAATGTCTGGGGCATAAAATTCATCTCAATACATCTTGGTGGATAGTGAATCCACCCAAAATCATCTCATACTTCATATATTGACATGTTCAACCTTCTATGCAAACCTGTAATGACCCATCCCCCAGGGCCTATGCTGTGACTACCCCAAGCCCGCCTTCCATAAGCCAGGGGCTGGTAACTAGCACTGAAAAGATTATTCCCTAAAACTAGTAAGGGATTGCCTTTATAACCTGTAAACTCATGTAACCAAGAACACAACAAGATACGAACACAAGAAAATTATATAACCAAAAGAGTGATGAATGTAAAAGGGACCGGAATAGAAGCCCAATAGTAAAGGTACAAGTACAACTGAAATACAATACAACTGAAGAAAGAGAAAGACAACTATTGGATCATCCTCTGAGGTTCCTACCTTAAGGGTATGTACATATCACCTCCTCATCACTCCATGTCCACCCATCTCCTCTGCGTACCGACACGCCGTATAGTCCACCTCTGAGCACCGTCTAGTCCTGGTACTCTCAGCCTCGATCGGCACCGTCCATCATCTGCATTCAACACAACGGTGTGTGGGAATATCCAGTGAATGGGTGAGTATAACGATACTCAGTAAGGACCCTGATACCCTCAAGGTCTCACAAATCCACAATGGATAAACCACAAAGCATGAAACAACTGATAACCCTACTTAGTTATATGCCCATACATATACCTAAGTCATCAAGTAAACCCATCTCAATCATGAGGAAAAAACAGAGTCCAAATAAAAGCCCAAATCTCATCCGTTCCACAAAGGAAAAAAATCATGAAGGCAAGTACCACACAGGTATGCCACAAAAAATAATACCACTAAGGTATTACCAAAAAGGAAAGTACCACAAGGTACAGACTCATCTCACACCAGGTATGACTTAAGTACATTAGTATAGATGATTAGATGTAACTACTAACCTAAACAGAATCTCTTAGAGCTGACCCACACAGGATCGCTAGGAGCTGACCCACATAGGATTGCTAGGAGCTGACCCACACAGGATCGCTAGGAGCAGACCCACAAAGGATCGTTAGGAGACGACCCACATAGGATTGCTAGGAGCCGACCCACATAGGATCACTAAGATCTGACCCACACAGGATCTCTAGGATCTGACCCACACACGATCGCTTGGAGTTGACCCACACAGGATCGCTAGTCAGTCTTCTCGTCAAAGCCAGCTACTGGGCTCCTGAACTAGGCTTGCTCGTCTCTGGGAGGGTCCACACCCCAAGCCACTGGTTAATACTCCAACTGCCATGATGTCCCACAAAAAAGTGTCTAAAACGTTTTCCACATCATAGGGGTCTCAATGCAACAGACGGTGCGTCAATCAGACGCCCAGTCTGTGAGTTATTAGCCTTTTAGTCCCGAGGGCCTAGTTGGATTCGTGCTCAATCCAACCTGACCGTACCCCATCATAATAAAAATCTCTAGTGGGGTATACTCAAAAGGACCGTCTATCTCCAAAGTTTCCAGCGCTGCTGATGGTTCGTCAAATGGACTTCCTGTGCCAAAGTTATGGCCAAAAGAGCGTAAATGGGTCGAAGTGGGTCAGGGTCCTGTCTGACCCGGTCGGACCGACCCTGCCCGACCCGACCTGGGCCGACTCGGCCTGACCCGCTGGGTCTGGCCCGACCCACAATGTGGCCCGGCCCACTTAGTCTGGCAGGCTGCGAGGGGCGTGATGGGCCGCGAGGGGCCGCGAGGCGGCTCGGCCGTGGGGCGGCTTGGCCAGGGGGAGGCTCAGCAGCGGGGCAGCTCGGCCGCGGAGGGTGATGCGAGGGAAGCTCAGCTGCGGGGGGTGCCGCGAGGCCGTGGGGTGGCTTGGCCGTGGAGAGGCTCGGCTATGGGCAGTGGCCTGACTACGGGGCGGCGGCTCGACCGCAGGTGGTTCGGCCGCGGACGGTGGGCCGACCGTGGGGTGGTGTCTCGACCACGGTGGTTCGACCACGGAGTGGCAGCCCAACCACGGGGCGGCGGCTCGGCCATGGGGGTTCAGCCACAGATGGAGGCTCGACCGTGGGGCAGTGGCTCGACCATGAGGCGACAGCTCAATCGTGGGGCGGTTAGGCCAAGGAGCGGCGTGGAGGCTGCACGCGCCGGTGCCGCGGGGCGCAGAGGCCGTGGGATGGTGGTGGCCGTGGGGCAGCGCCGTTGCGTCATCACCTTCATCGCGACCGGTAGAGGTGCTGAATGCCATTCTCATGCATCATCGGTGCCAAAAACCCACTCTGGTTTCCGTCTTCCTCTGTCGCAAAGAACACCACATATCATCACAAGATTTGTAGAGAGAACGGGCCATGTTTGTTTGGCCTGCACTCTTCGCATTAGAGCAGTAACAAGCAGCTCAACATAATCAGGAATCAAGAACGATTATGGAAGATATTTAAAAACATCAATCCCCACAACCCTAGTCAATATCTATTCCCAATCCCACAAAAGAATTAAAATGGGAGTACATGGGAAGTGATAATAATATATAAATAAACCCCTACCTTGGATTGTTCATTGATGTTGGTATGAGAATGATGTTGAAGAAGGTGAAGAGAGTTCCAACGATTGTCACTTCCAAAAACACGCTTCAATGTCGGGCTCGCTCATCGTTCTCTTCCTTGATTTCTGAAGATCATTCTTCGATGACGTTCTTCGTTGGAGAAGTGAAATCCTCCAAATATTTCTCCTCTCCCCAAATCCACAAAAATGAAAAGTATCCAAAATGATATGTTTCCCCAATTTAATTGTTGGAACAATTTCAAATTGGGTTAATTAATTACATAGGTTGACATAATAAATTTAAGGGGGTGGTGCCATTTAAGTGGGGGATGTTTAAGAGGCTCCCCCACACTTATGAGAGAGTTCAAGGGGTTTTAAACCTCGGGTTGTCCCCACTACCATAACCTCTCATGGGAGGTTAGGCTCGGTGGTCCCACCACAATAACCTCTCATGGGAGGTTTTAGTTCTGGTGGTCCCCAGCTGTAAAATATCCACATGGGTGGTTTTAAAATAAAATAAAAATACAATGTTCCACCATTTTATTTTATTTTATTCCTTCATAAAAAACCCAAAATCTATCTTTCACTCTCGACCCACTACGATCGAGGTGAAGGTCTCCTTAAGCGAATATTGGCGCTGTGAGTTCAACGCTTTCCTTAGATTTCAATTCCAAGCACTGGTTAAAATGTTAGAAAAACCCGCTCGCACGTTTACTGAACGTACCCAAACAAAAGTTCAGAAATTCATTTCAGGCACTCCAGGCCACGGAATCACGCGCCGCCAATTTTCACGAACTCGTAAAATTCCCATACATTTAAAAAAAAATTATGGAAATTCCGTGTCTTTACATTCTCCCCACCTCAAGGATTTGCGTCCCCATATGACACAACTCAAACTAGGTAAACAAGTGGGGGTACAGAGCATGCATCTGAGCATCCCACTCCCATGTGCTCTCTTAGAGGTTCCCGTGCTGCCAACGAACATGCACCAGAGGTATCGACCATCCACGAAGGACCTGATCCTGTCGATCCTCAATATCTACTGGAACCTCCGTAAAAGTCTCCCCATCGTCGATGTCCAGATCACCATGGTCGATGATGTGAGAAGGGTCATGAACATATCTCCTCGGGTGGGATATGTGGAAGACGTCATGCACCTTGTGAAACTATGGTGGAAGAGCTAAGCAGTAAGACACCTCTCCAACTCTACTGAGGGCTTGAAAAGGTCTGATGAACCTTGAAGATAACTTGATGCCGCAACCAAATATCCGCAAACCTCATCGAGGTGAGACCCGTAGAAAGACGTGGTCACCATCCTCAAACTCTAGAGGTCTCTGTCTCCTATCATCATATGACTTTTGCCTGCTCTGTGCAATCTTCGTCCACTCCTAGATGATCTACACTTTCGTGGTGGCAGCCTGTACCATATCTGTTCCCACTAGTGCTGACTCCTCTAGGTCAGTCCAGCACAAAGGTGATATGAAAAGTTTCCCATACAATGCCTCAAAATGTGTCATACCAATGGTGGAGTGATAGCCATTGTTGTATGAAAACTCCACCAAAAGAAATTGATCCTCCTAGCTACGACCGAAGTCGAGGACGCAAGAACATAGAATATCCTCGAGGGTCTAGATGGTCCACTCAGTCTGGCCATCCGTCTGAGGATGGAAGGCGGTTCTCAAATGAAGCTGCATCCCGAAATCCTCCTGCAACTCCTTCTATAGATGAGAAGTAAAACATGTATCACAATCAGAGACAATCATCGAGGGTACTCCATTTAGCCGCACAATTTTCTGCACATAGAGGCATCCCAAGATCTCTATTGAACCCTGCTCTCTGATCAGTTGGAAGTGGGCCAACATGGTGAGTTGGTCGATGATTACCTAGATCGAGTCATGACCTCTAGATGTACGTGGAAGTCCTGTCACGAAGTCCATGGATATCACATCCCACTTCCACCCTGGGACCTCTAAAGGCTAAACCAAGCCTGCTGGTACCTGATGCTCCGCCTTCACCTACTGACAAGTGAGGCATTGAGAGACAAACTCTGCAACTGATTTCTTCATTCTCGGACACCGGTGCTGTCTTCAAAGATCCTGGAACATCTTCGCCACTCCTGGATGTACCACTAGAGGATATGTGTGGAACTCCCTCAACACTTCCTTCCGAAGTGACACTGGTACCATGGTACATCCTCTAAAGAGGATGACGTGATCCCCCCTTCATAAAAACCATCAGGTGCCTGCCCTGTTGATATCTAAGCACGTCAAGCCTCACAGTCATCATCCCCACGCTACGCCTCCCTAACTCTCTGAAGAAGTAGGGGACTGACTGTAAGAAAATGAAGAAAAGCTGCTCCATCCCGATCCAAAAAGGATATCTAGAAAGTGACCAACTACTCTGTCACCTCACCAAGCAACTGTATACTGGATCTCTTGTAGAGTGCATCTTCTATAACATTCCCCTTCCTAGGAGTATCGACTATCTCAAAGTCATAGTCCTAGAGTAACTCAATCCAACGTCACTGTCTCAGGTTCAGGCTCTTCTGAGATAAGATATACCTGAGACTCTTGTGATCCGAGTAAACTGTGAAATTCTCACCCATCATGTAATTTTACCACATCTTCAAGGTGAAGACTATTGCTACTAACTCCAGGTAATGGGTAACATAGTTCTACTCATGCTGTCTCAGCTGTCAAGAACCATATGCGATAACTGCTCGCTCCTGCATCAGGACACATCCGAGTCTAGTCACTGATGCGTCGCAGTAGACTACGTACCCTACACCCTCCTTCGGTAGCCTTAAGATGGGGGCACTACTAAGCCTCTGCCTCAGCTCCTGAAAACTTCCCTGGTATCTCTTCGACCACACGAAGGGTTTCCACTTCTTTGTCGACATTGATAGAGGAGCTACAACTCTGGATAAATCTGGCAAAAACCTTCGGTAGTATCCAGCCAAACCCAAGAAACTCCTTACCTCTGTCACACTATTAGGTGGATCCCAAGAAAGTACCACATCAATATTCACTAGATACACTGAAAATCCATCCTCCGATATGACATGTCCCAGAAAGTGAACCTCTCGGATCCATAACTAGAACTTCGAGAGCTTACCATAAAGATGGTGCTCTTAGAGTGTGTCCAATACTTCTTTCAAATGATAGGCATGATCCTCCTCATTAGTCGAGTTGATCAGAATATCATTGATGAAGACTACTATAAAGCAATCAAGGTATGGATGAATGATCCTATTCATGAGTCCCATGAACACTGCTAGAGAATTGTTTACACCAAATGGCATAACCAATAACTCGTAGTGGAAAATCCGACATCTGAAAGCCGTCTTCTACACATCTTCATCTCATACTCTGAGCAGGTGATAACATGATCTGAGGTCTATCTTCGATAACCATCGTACTCCCTTTAGCTAATCAAAGAGGTCATAAATCCTTGGGAGTGGGTACTTTTTCTTCACAGTCACCTGGTTCATGCACCGATAGTCGACACAATGTCTCAAGCTCCCATCCAACTTCTTGGCGAATAGAATCGGGGCTGCCCTTGGTGATACACTGGGCTAGATGAATCCCTCCCCAGCAAGTCCTCTATTTGTACCCGTAGCTCACGAAGCTCCGTGGGATACATCCGATATGCTGGTGTTGATATCGGTGCGTTCCCAGGGTACAATTCAATGTTAAAGTCCACCTCTTTGCGAGGAGGTAGACCCCTAACATCATCAGGGAAGAAATCCACGTACTATTCCACCACTACAGGATAACTCAGACTCTCCACATCAACTGATCTGAGGGTGAGGCTATCCAACTGATGTGTGATCGGCTGCACCCTCCTCTGGGTAAGTCTGTCCTGTACTGAAAAGGCTCCCTTCTCGCCGGTGAAGGTAAACCTAGTCTCATCTGTGCAGACACACCGCACAATGTGCCTAATACAATCAATCTGACCATGGACTGTAGATAACCATTCCATACCCAAGATGATGTCGTAAGGCCTCAACGCCTCTACTAGGAGATCCCAGCCAAATATCTCGTCTCCTAGAGTAAGCTCGCACTGCCGGCACCAGTGCGTAATCGTTGAATCTTCTCCAGTAGGATTCTCTAGCTGTAAGGATCGAGCCAATGGCTCCATAGAAATCTTTGAGCTCCAAACGAGGGTAGTGGAAATAAAAGAATGACCTGAAACTGTGTCTATAAGTACTACAACTAAGGTGGAGTAGACACAGATCGTACCTCGTATCATCTCTGGAGTGTCGTGATCATAAGCCTCAGCTGCCTGGAGCTGAGCTCTCCCCTGTCCACCTGCTCCGTGCGGTCGGGGTGGACCTTCTAGTGGTGGTGCCAATAACATCTCAAATCGTCACCCACCACCAGATGTATGAACATCTCTTCTTCCACGTCCTCCTGCTCCCTGCGGACCTCGGTTGAACCTCTATCTCTTCCGGGGTGGTCCTTCGACCGTCTTCTGATCATCTGTATGGTGGGTTGGACAGTCATGATCCATGTGACATTGCTCGCCACATGTGTAAAGTTGCTCGCTTCTGGCATGTCTGTCTATGCCTCGGGTGCCCCACACAACCGACCCTGAGTCACGCGGTCGTCCACCTGTAGGTCTGGTCCTCTTGGACCTCTACGACATCTGTCTGCTACTAGCTATAGAAGACTCCACTACATGATGACTCATAGTGGGTCTTGCTGTTAGTGACTACTCAGCAAGGAAAATCTCCACTAAGAGGGCTCTCTCTAACACCACCGCATGCGTCGGGATACTGAGTGAGATCATCGAATCTATAATCTCTCGCCTGAGCCCCTGCTCAAAGGTCTGGTCCCTGAAGAGTGGGTCCTGAACCATATTTATGGAGTAGCGTGAGAGGTCAGTGAACCTCACTGAGTACTGATCTATGGTCATGCTGCCCTGCTGCAGATGAAGCAACTCCTGTATGAACACTGCATGAAGAGTCGCTGGGAAAAACTCTGCCTAAAACAGGCTCTCGTAGTCTTCCTAGAGAAGTGTCACCTCGTCATGAACTTGGGGCATCAAACTCCAACATCTGCCTACTGCTTCCTGTAAAAGTCTAGCGACAAAGATCACCATGAGATCAGCTGGTGTCCCTACTAGTATGAAGACTCTCACCACAGCCTCCAGCCAATCCTCAGCCACCTGTGGGTCCATCTCTCCCCTAAACCTGGGTGGCCTCTGGCGCTTGAACTCGTGCAATGCGCTCAAGCAGCATGCACCCTCTTCTGCTAGGGCTGGTGGCATCAGTGGCCCAACGGGGAATGGTAGCGCTGGTGCCTCTACTAGAAGAGGGTCCTGTACCAAGGCCTCGTCACTCGGTGAGCTGTCAGTGCGTACTACTCTCAGAACCCTAGCTGGTTGTCTTCGTGGAGGCATCCTGAAAAGAAACAGGTGCGACACAATCAATAAGTTATACCTGGTGAGATGAATCACGAGATCACAAAGAAAACTCTTGGAAATAGACACGCAATCAAAGTTTTCATGCACTGAGTCAGAAATCAGAAGTCAAGATCCTGGTGTATGGATACGTCGTCCGCTGAACCAACACTGGATTCCCTAAAATGATACCCACACTCACTAAACTTAACACTATTTCTATTAAAAAGAAAGATCAGAGTTCTTTTTTATACAGTAGAACCAACTTCCCTGATACCAATTTGTCATGACCCATCCCCCAGGGCTCGTTCCGTGACTACCCCAAGCCTGCCTTCCATAGGCCAGGGGCTAGCGACTAGCACCGAAAGGCGTATTACCTAAAACTAGGAAGGGATTTCCTTTATAACCTGTAAACTCACATAACCAAGTACACAACAAGATACGAACACAAGAAAACTGTAGAACCAAAAGAGTGTTAAAAGTAAAAGGGGCCAAAATACAAGCCCAATAGTAAAGGTACAAGTACAACTGAAATACAATACAACTGAAGAAAGGGAAAGATATCTACTGGATCATACTCTAAGGTTCCAACCTGAAGGGTAGGTACAAATAACCTCTTCAGCAATCTACATCCACTCATCTCCTCTACGTACTGACATGCCGTATGGTCCACCTCCGAGCACCATCCAGTCCTGGTACTCTCAACCTTGATCAGCACTGTCCGTCATCTACATTCAATAGAACGAGGTGCGGGCATAGCCCATGCAGAGGTGAGTATAACGATACTCAGTAGAGACCCCAAGACCCAGAAGGTCTCACAAATTAACAATGGATAAACAAAAAATCATGAAAGAATTGATAACCCTACTTAGGTATATTCCCATACATATACCTAAGTTATCAAGTAAACCCATCTCAATCATGAGGAAAACGTAGAGTCCAACTCAAATCCCAAAGCTCATCTATTCCACAAAGGAAGAAAAATAACGAATGGAAGTACCACACAGGTATGCTACACAGAATAATACCACCAAGGTATTACCACAATGGAAAGTACCACAAGTTACAGAATCAGCTCACACCAGGTATAACTTATGTAGAATAGTAGAGATAATTAGATGTAACTACTGAATCATATTACTCTATTAAGAGGATCTGCTGCTGACCTATACAGAATCTCTTGGAGCTGACCCACAGAGGATCGCTAAGAGCAGACCCACACAGGATCTCTAGGAGCTGACCCACACTGGATCGCTAGGAGCTGACCCACAAAGGATTGCTAGGAGCTAACAAACACAGGATATCTAAGATCTGACCCAAACATGATCTCTAGGAGATGATCCATACAGGATAGATAGAAGCTGACCCACACAGGATTGCTTGGTGCTGACCCACACAGGATCACTAGGAGCTGACCCAAACAGGATCTCTAGGAGCTGACCCACACAGGATCGCTAGGAGCTGACTCACACAAGATTTCTAGTCATTATTCTCATCACAGGCCGCTACTGGGTTACTGCACTAGGCTTACTCATCTCCGGGAGGGTCCTCTCCCCAATCCACTGGTTGATACTCCAACTTCCAAAATGTCCCATGAAAAATTATGTTAAAGGTTTTCCACATCATAGAGGTCTCAACGCAATAGATGGTGCTTCAATCGGACACCCAGTCTGTGAGCTATTACCCTTTTAGTCCCGTGGGCTCGGTTGGATTCATGCTCGATCCAACCTAACCATACCCTATAATAATCCAAATAACTAGTGGGGTATACTCAAAGGGACCGTATCGCTCCAAGATTTCCAGCGCCATTGACGGTTCATCAAATGGATGTCTTGTGCCAAAGTTATGGCCAAAAGAGTGTAAATGGATCGAAGTGGGTCCGGGTCTGGTCTGACCCGGTCGGACCGACCTGGCTTGGGCCAACGTGACCTCGGTTGACCCAGCCCGACCCGCTGGGTCTGGCCCAACCCACTGTGTCTGGCAGGTCGCGAGGGCCGTGAGGGGCTGCAGGGGGCCACGGGGCAGCTCAACCGCGGAGGGTGCCGCGATGGCGGATTGGCCATGGGGCAGCTCGGCCATGGAGGGTTCTACAGGGGTAGCTTGGCCACAGGGGGGGGGGGGGGTGCTGCGAGGCCTCGAGGTGGCTCGGCCAAGGACCAGCTCGACCGTGGGCGGTGGCCCGACAGTGGGGCGGTGGTTAGGCTATGGGGGTTCAGCCTTGGACGGCCGCACGGCCACAGCGCGAAGGCTGTGGGTGGCGGTGCCATGGGGCGTGGAGGCTGCAGGGGGGCAGGGGCCACAGGGCGGCACTGTTGCGCTGTCTCCTTCGTCTGGGCCGGCAGAGGTGACTCCCACCGTTCTTGTGCCTCATCGGTGCCAAAAACCCTCTTTGATTTCCATCTTCATCCATCTCAAAGAACACCACATATCATCACAGGATTTGCAGAGAGGATGAGTCATGTTTGTTTGGCGCGCACTCTCCGCATTAGAGCAGTAACAAGCGGTTCAATATAATCATGAATCAAAAATGAGTATGGAAGATATTTAAAAACATCAATCCCCACAACCCTCATCAATCTCTCTCACAATCCCACAAAAGAATTATAAGGGGAGAACATGGGAAGTGATAATAATAGAGATATAAACCCCTACATTGGATTATTCATTGATGTCGGCGTGAGAAGGAAGTTGAAGAAAGTGAAGAGAGTTACAACAATCACCACTTCTGAAACCACGCTTTGATTTCAGGCTCGCTCGTCATCCCATTCCTTGATTTCCAAAGAACGTTCTTCGATGGTGTTCTTTGTTGGATAAGTGAAATCCTCCCAATATTTCTCCTCTCCCCAAATCCTCCAAAATGCAAAGTAGCCAAAATGATATGTTTCCCCAATTTAATTGTTGGCACAATTTGAAATTGGGTTAATTAATTACATAGGTTGGCATAATAAATTTAAGGGGGTGGCTCCATTTAAGTGGGGGAAGTTTAAGAGGATCCCCACACTTATGAGGGAGTTCAAGGGGTTTTAAACCTCGGGTGGTCCCCACCACCATAAAATCTCATTGATGGTTAGGCTCGGTGGTCCCCACCTCTATAACCTCTCATGGGAGGTTTTAGTTCAGGTGGTCCCCACCTGTGAAATATCCACATGGGTGGTTTCAAAATAAAATAAAAATAATATGTTAGACCATTTTATTTTATTTTATTCCTTCACAAAAAACCCAAAAATCTATCTTTCACTCTCGAACCACTACGGTCGAGGTGAAGGTCTCCTTAAGTGAATACCGGTGTTGTGAGTTCAACAGTGTCCTCAGATTTAAATTCATAGCGCCGGTTCAAATGTTATAAAAACCCGCTCTCACGTTTATTGAACGTACCCAAAAAAAAGTTCAAAAATTCATTCCGGGAACTCTGTTCCTCTAAATCACTCGCTGTCAATTTTCACGAACTTGTAAAATTCCCATATATTTAAAAAAAATTAAATGGAAACATCCTGGTCTTTACAAAACCCATCCCATAATATATGATCATCCTATCAAGTGTGAGACCAATAAATATCACAAACATAATAGGATCATCATTGATTTAAGTTCTAAGGTAACACCCACAATTATCAATACCCAATTCCCATATGCACCCTCACTAGGGGTTAAAATCTCACTTGGGAACCCACTTGGATTCCCTAGATCTCATCATTTCCAGGACACCCCCTATAAGCACTTCTATCATATTCTTGTTTCTTGGGAAAGGTCTGTCACCTAGATGGAATAATGTCCCTCGACATCCTCATGGTCACATCATGACCTCATTAGCCACACAAGACAAGTCTCACCAACACTTGTCTCAAGAGACGTCGCAAGGCCCATCTCACTTTCCCGGTCATATTAGGATAGTCCTCACACCCAACCTAACATCAAACAACCCAGGTATCATCCACCCAATGATCATATACTCTTGGGGAATGAAAATGCACCCTGTTCATGTCACAACTTGCCCAAATTATCAAAGGTATATTAGGGTTATCACATGGACAATTCATCTTACTGATCTCAATTAACCACCCATTCCTACTCAAAGGGTTTGATGCACCTATCCCGGCCTGCTATAATCACTAAGCTCATTTAAGTATCACTCATTGTGGTATGTATAACACAATGAATTAAATTTTAATTAGGGAATTGAACATCATTGGATGAGGCAATAAATCCACTTCACAATTTATCTCATGGGACTTGAAACCTTTTACATTTACATGTAATTCATTTTAAATAAACAATTTAAATAAATCAAAAAGGCTAGTCTCCCTTAGTGGCACAACCACATGTTAATTCCAAACCTACATAAATGAATTAAAGTACCAAAAGGATATGATCGAGAGACTATATAACTTATTTAAAGTCATTTATCCTTTTAATTACATAGCAAGGTAAATCTTTCTTGAGTTCATCTAAGTCTTCCCAACCATCATGAGGTACCCCAGACCCATACCCCAGGGTCCGGTGCTAAAAATAATTTCTTTAAACACTAGATGTAATACAAATTGAGATAAACCATGATAAAAACACATATATTTTACATAATTTTCATAAATTTAACATTAGACATCACAATATTATCACAATCACAAGAATTGAAGGTTTATTGTCTTTGAGGACTAACTACATAAACAAATTATTTTACAATAATTTTGATCATTTCTCCATAATGAAACCACACTGTACCCAATTCTATAATCCTCGTAGGTTATACTCATATTCATGAATTAGGTAATGGAAATATAAGAAATGGGTGATCTGAAATTTTCATTAAGTGAAAAATTTTCAATATGACGTAAAGGGTTAGATCATAAGAATATGAAAAAACATGAATAGGGAGAAAAATGTTATTAAAACAAACTTTGAATGAGTTTTCCATAAGTCATGATAGTAAGACATGGAATTCTAAATTAACCAACATTTACTAAGACATAAGAGTGTGAGATAATAAACATGAGCCAATCATAATGGTGAAACAATAAATATAAGTTTGGAGGTCTCATATGTCATACCCATAGTATTATTTTTAGGTATGTCTTTCCTTTATTTTCTTAATTCATTATTCTTTATGTCTTTCATTTTCTTTTCCATTGAAATTTTGTAAATTTTAGAAAATAATGGTCATCACATAGTTAGATAATTATTAGGGATAATTGTATGAAAACCATGTGAAATAGGTCTACAACATGATAGTACCATTTCATATTGTTGTATTATAGTTTACCAAACCATGAAGGTTCCTAGATAGGCAAGTGATAACCCACACAGTTGGACCACAGTTTGGTAAACCATGTGGTCTACCCAGAAAACTTAAAAATGTAATTTTAATTTTATAGACATACTCCTTTTTACCCTCTTTCCTTACTCTCTCACTCATAGTTAAATTTCTTATCCTACACACATGATCTCTCTTCCTCCTCCCCTCCTTGGGGGAATTTAAAGTAGAGTCCTCATCAATTCCTTTAAGTTTTCTTCATGTAAGCCTCTTATCTTCCTTCTCTAAGCTATTTCTCAACATTTATCTTGGTTTTTTTCTTTACCATGTACATGAATTCCTAGGGTTTATTGAATATCGACATAATGATTTGAGATTTGGTTTTTATGATTTTTTATTACTTATCTAGGGTCTATATTTCTTCTTCAAGAAAATTTCATCTATATGTGAGTAATTTCCAACCGGATCTAAGAATTAAGGGTTATTAGTTTCAAGTTATTCGATTATTTTATGGACTAAAATTACTTAACTGAATTTATAAAATATTTTTTTAAATTTATTTGATACATAGAAGGGTATTTAGAGAACATCATGGGTGTGTTGGGTTGATTTTAAATTATTTCCTTTTTTATTGGATTAAAATGGATGGAAAGGTGTATGTCTTGGTTTATATAATGAACTGTTTATAAGGTAGATTACACATTGGAAATAGAGTAACTTATAGGTGTGACTGGGTAAAGTATTCTATGAAAAGGTCCTCCCAACCTGGTCTTTGGTCTATGATATAACACCAATTAAAAAATTCATGATCTGAATGTGGTTACCACTAGAACTTTCAATTTTACCTCTTTACTGACTTGTGTATGGGAAAGGTTATGAATAGTTCTACCATCAATAGTATAGGGATCCTTGTATGAACCTAACCTTGTTTAAAAATGGATACCAATTGTGTTTGATTCTATATTTTTTATTTTTCTTCCTCTCTATTTATTTTAAATATAAAATTATGTTTTACTTAAATTTTTCTTTAAACTATAATCTTTAAATTATGTAATAATGGATATTATAGAATGCTTGGTGGGAACCTAATGGTATTTCATAGTCACAACATATATAAATCCAATGGGTGTATTCAATTTTTTTTTAGACTTAGGTAATAGTATGGTTCCCCATGTATTCCACTATTATTCTTACTAGGGGACCTTGATCAGGTGATTGTGGTGACATTGTGGGAGTCTGGCCATAATTACAAACAGAGATGGGTGGATTGATTTTGGTTTATTTTCAATTCTACTTTTAGTACAATTATCCTATTTTGGCTTCCCATCTTACTTATCTTACAAATGGATGTTAAAGTTTGTTTATTTAATTTTTATGAATTATTATAATTTCTCTAGTGATTTCATTTATAATATGTTGATAATTTATTTGGTTAAATTATTCCTAAAGTTGTTCCTCGATTCCCATGAACTTGTTATGGTACCATGGGTATTTGGAACACCCTTTGGGACTTGTCATAGGCTATACTTGGTGCCTGGTTTAGGGGAGACCCATGTTGGTTCATGATAAAATGGTATGAGAGACAAGTTCTTTCTTAGCTCTATATTATTTGGGACATTGGTATATAATAAGGATAGGAATGTCATGGTTTTGGTAATAGGAATGAAGGAGTGTCTAGACAACAATCTTAGTGACCACCCTTGAGTCACCCAAGAACCTATAAAATATGGTTATCAATTTTGAATATACTTTACCCTTCCATGTTGGGTGCTGTGCACATGCCACAGACTATGCATACATGCCTAGTTTCATGGAAGGTCAGGATTTATTACCTTTATTGTGGTTTTAATTTATTTTAATGTTTAATAATTTTTTGTGATTCAAAATTAATATTTTTTATTTATTTTAATTATCTTCTTTTTTTGTTTAGTTTAAGTAGAATTATTCACCCTAGAAAGAGACCTGTGAATCCCTCAAATGATCCCATATATAAGTTTCCATGATTAGATCCATTGTTTGATCAAAATATGGTTGAGGTAGTTGTCCAATGCATTTTAGATATTGAACAAAGATCAGGTTTTGTTCCTAATAATAGTAAGGAATATGGTCAAGTTTCTAAAAGGGATCGAGCTTAGGGATTTCTAAAGCAAAATATTCTGAATTTTTGGGGAAGTAATGGTCTCATGGAAACCAAAGATTGGTTAGAGAAAACCAAGGGGATATTTGAATTCCTTGGAACTCTAGACCCTATCAAGGTCAAGTGTACCACTTTCACACTTGAGGGTGATAGTAAAAAAGGGTGTGAAACTGTTATCCAAGAAATTCAACAAGATAATATAGAGTTAAAGATTTCAAAGAAATATTCATTCAACAGTTTTATCTCAATACCTTACCACTACGTAAATATCAATAATTCATGTGCCTCTATAAGTGAGTTCATTCAATTATGTAGTATGTGAATCAATTCATATATTTGGTGTAATTTTGTTTTGATATCATATGTAACGAGGTGATGATGGATAAATGTTTTGAGATGGGCCTAAGACTCGAAATTCAATCTATAGTCTCTTTGGTGTAGCCCAAGACTTATGTTTAGGTTTTTGATTAGGCATTAACAGTAGGAATATATCAGGTTAGGAGGTCTAGATTTATTAGAGTTATTATGGTGCTTAGTGAGGGTAGATATGACTATTTAGAGAAGAAAACAATGCATGAAGAGTAGGGGATGGGTATTGAAAATGGTTCTTGGTATCCATATTGAAACTCACCATTGTGAGTAGCTATGAGTGGTGGGTACAATGTTTTCTAGCAGCATGGGAGGCCCAAGAACATGAAGTCTTTATTCATAGTGGAATCCAATGATTTCTATTTGTGAGGGTGTATGGTTCATATTAATAGGTTCTTCCAATCCATACTTTATTCTATGAGTGGTGTAGGTTCTTCAGACCCTTGGGGATCTGCAATGCAGTATGATGTCTCCCAGGAAGTGGGACCCCATTCTCATGGACGTGGGGTGTAAGATAAGAACCTCATATAGAAATATTTATCTTAATACCGAGTCTCCAACCAACATAACACCTCCCATTCATTAAAGGGGAAATATTTTCACATAGTGGAGTAAGACTAATTGATCATGATGCAAGAATTATAATAGTGAGAGATACCATTCTTATTGATTCGAGTATGGATACTACTTTATTTAATATTAGTGTCCAACACTAATTCATATTTTATTATATAATTTAATTAATGAAACTCTATACCAATATTATGAATTATGTTATGTAGATAGCCACACATCTTGTAAGAAAGATATAATAATGTTCTTGGTGATTTTTCTGTGCTATTTATCTATCAAATTTCAAGTTGGTATGGGGATTTATTATCCTTGAAATGGAAATTTGCTGATATAATTCTGTAGATGGACTAGATGGTTTACTATGAAGCTAATATCATTGAATATAATCGAAGAGTGACTTTCAGTATCACCAATGAGAGCATTGGTTACTTCAAGCTTGTAGTCTATCTATGAAGGACCTCCTATTCAAGAGATAAAAAAATTATCTACATGGTGTATTATATTTTATCTAAAGTTGATGAGGGAAGTTCTGGTATTCTGTTACATCCCATGGTATAAGAATTTTTAAGTTATTTTTAAATTATTTACCAGGATTATCCCTAGAGAAGGAAGTGAATTTCATTATCTATTTAGTATTGTGGAACTAGTTGATATCTCTCCCTTCATATCATATGGATCCAATCGAATTTATGGATTTGAAGATTTAACTATATGACTTAGAATATAAAATCTTCATTTTTCATAGTGTTTCCCCATGGGCCACACCAATGTTGAAATCTCAAAAGGACAACGGGACCCTCAATTTGTGTATTAATTTAAGAAATTTGAACAAGATCATTGTCAAGAATAAATAACCCTTGACCCATAATGATGACCTATTTGATCATCTTAATAGAGTAAGGTGGTTTTCATAGATTTATCTTCATTCAGGATTTAACCAGATCAGGGTGAGAGAGTTTGGTTCACAAAAGACCACTTTTCATAGTAGGTTTTGAAACATTGAATACCTATATATTACTTTTGTTTTAATAATGTTCCCATAGTTTTCAAGGCACTCATGAATAGGATATTAAATAGACTTCTCAGCACCTTTTTCATAGTGTTTATGGATGATATCCTAGTTTAATCTAAGACTTAGGATAAGCATGTGGGCCACTTATAAACTATCATGGGGATCATGCATGAACATTAAATATTTTAAAAATTGTTCAAGTGTAGATTTTAGATTGTGGAGATCAAGTTTCTTAGACTTTAAGTTTCAAAATAGGGTATCTCAATTAATATAGAGATGGATAGTTCCATAATGTCTTTTGATCAACCCAATAATATTTTATAGATTATGAAATTCTCAGGGTTAGTGGGACACTACATGAGACTCATAAGGGATTTCCATTAGCTTTCATCACCCTTGACAACCCTCACTCAAAACGGGTAATGTTCGGTTAAATCCTAAAGTTTTAAGAATATTTTGAAAAATTAAAGTAAAAATTGACTTATTCATTGATTCTGGTTTTACTAGAGGCTAGACAAAGCTATTTGGTTTACTATAATGAATCAGGTGTGGGGCTAGGGTGATTTATTATATAGGGAAACCATGTGGTGGCGTATGGCTCGCACTAACTCCTAAAACACGAAAGGAACTAACCAACCCACAACCTTGAGCTCAAAACTATGATTAATGCCCTCAATTTTTGGTACCAATACCTTTTTAGGGAAAAGTTCATGGTATTTTTAGATTATAGGAGCATAAATTACATCTTTTCACAAAAGGACATGAACCTTTGATAGTGGTGGTGGGTGGAATATTTACATAAATTAAATTTTTACATTGTCTACATGTCTAACAATGGAAATATTGTATTTGATTCCCTTATTTAGAAACTTCCTTCTCAAACTCTCAAGGAGTCTAGTGTTGAATGGATCTTGATGGTGCCCTTTGCTTTGATTCACCTAAAAGAGAGGGAGGTGAAGAAAATCAAATTCCTTATTAGTATCCAAATGAAACCTTTTCTTCTCGAGCTTTTTCATCTAGAGAAAGTGGGTGATGAGGAATATTAGTGTCTTAAGAGAAATTTAAATGCTGGGAATTCTAGTAGTTAGTGGTCTCGGTCTTCTAAAAAAGACCACCAGCAAGTGCTCTTGGTCTTCTGAGGGTGTTATATAATTTAGAAGAAACTATGTGGTTTTTTATCTATGAGGAAGGTGGTAACCGATGATTTTTATCACTCTCAATGGGATGTATAGTCAGGTTCTATAAAAATTTATTACAAAATCACATTATAGTTCTACTATTTAGGCATGATATGGGATGCATTATATTTTATGTCAAAGTATTTGAATTTCCTATAGATAAAGTATGAGCTTCAGAAGACTTCATATCTACTTCATACACTCCTAATTACAACCTAGAAGTGGGATGAGGTGTTTATAGACTTTTTCATTGGATTACCTCATGATCTTAGTGGTTTGAATGATATATGGGTTGTAATTTATCAGGTAAAAAAGTTTTTTCACTTCATTCTGATTAGGGAAACAACTAAGGTGAATGAACTTAGTAAAATATATGTATAAGAAATTATGAGGTTATACAAGGCGTTGTATGCTATTATCTTTGATAGATACTCTAGGTTTACCTCTTGTTTTTGGACGGGACTCTAGTAGGTGATGGAACTTTAGGTTAAGCTAAGTAAAAATTACCATCCTTAAATTAATGGTTAGTTAGAGTGAGTGATACATATTTTATAGGATATGATTCATGCCTATGTTTTGGATCTTAGAGGATCACGGGTTACCCATTAGATGTTGGTTGAGTTTTTTTATAACAACAGTTACTAGTAAACAATTAAGATAGAACACTTTAAAGCTCTATATGGTTGGACACTACATTATTCCCTTTTATAGATAGAATTGAGAGAGTCCTATCTCTTATGATTGAGAATTTTTGAAGAGAATACATTGAATATTCAGACTATTTAGTAGCAATTAGTGACTTCTCAAAGTTTTGACAAGTCATATGCAGATAATGAGTGCCATACCTTAGAGTTTTTAGTTAGGTATTAGTTGTTTTTGAAGGATTCACATTGGTTGGGTCACTAATGAATCAAGAAGCTAGGAAAAATTTCTCTAATGTATGTGATTCCCTTTTTTATGATTGAGAGAATTAGAAAATAGCATATCAACTGGCATTATCTCCTCAATTAACATCCATAAATAATTTCTTCCATTTCTCCCAATTGAAAAAGTATAACTTGGATCATTTTCATATTATGAATTTGGAAGATCATGTGTTGGATCATGATATATAAGTGACTACGAAACCAATATATATTACTAAATATCAAAAAAATTTCCATGTGGGAAATCAATCAAGTTAGTTCATGTGTTATGACAACATAGATTAGATTCACCAGAGATTTGGGAGCATGAAGCTTATATAGAAGAGCAGTGGTATCATATGTTCATTTATCATACTTAAGGTTAAATTTATAGGAATAAAAAGTAATATGATGGGGATAATTTTAATACACATGATAATATTTTTAGTCATGTTTTTACTTTATTTTATTAATTCTTTATTCTATATCTACTCTGGGATCTTTTCATTTGAAATTTCGGGAATTTTTGGAAATTGTGGGTGTCACACAATTAGCGCTTGATTAAGGATAATGGAGTAGTAACCATTTAAAATAGGTATAAAACATGAAAATTATATTTCACATGGATATCACAAAGTTTAAAAAACCATGAGGATCAACTATGTGGGTGCCTTGGTAGAAAAGTGATGACCCACATGGTTGGCACATGGTTTGGTGAACCATGCAACCAAACCCTACATCATACCCAAAAACATAAAAATGATATTTTAATATTCTCCCCTTACTCCCTTTTAACCACTTTCTATTACTTCTCCCTCTCACTAAAATTTCTCAACTTAGTCACATATACCCACTACCACATCCTCTCCTCAGGTAAATTTAAGTGTAGTCGTCATCAATTTCTTTAATGTTTCTTCAAGTAATCCTCTCCCATTATTTTTATAATACATTCCTTTCCTTATTTCATGATTTTTATTACTTCCCATGCCTATAATGGCCTAATGCTTATTGAATCTAAACCTAATGCTGTGAAACTTATTTTTTATGATTTTTTCCTTTCATATATAGGGTATTTATTTCCTCTTTAAGTATATTTTATCCATAGGTGAGTAATTTAAAATTTGTACCAAGCATTAAAGGTAGGTAGTTTCATGTTATTCCATTGATTTATAAGATAAAATTACTTGCCTAAATTTCTAAAATATATTTTAAAGTACTGGCGCGGTTTATATGGGACGTTGGGGATGAAGGGAAGAGGCACTGGGTGTCATGGAGCAGGATGGCGCGCCCCAGTGACGAAGGTGGAATAAACGTCAGGAGTCTGGGGGCTACGATTCACTCCATTCGGGCGAAGCTTGCATGGGAGATCGTTGAGGGTCGCACCCTCTGGGGTAGGCTCATGATGCAATGGTACAGGGCTGGGGGTGCATGTTCCTTGAATATTGGGTCGTCTTTGTGGACTTCGGTGAGTAATATTATCCCTACGCTTCTCCCGCTGTCCCGATGGATCATTGGAGAGGGCCTAATCTCCTTCTAGCAGACTAATTGGTCCGGTTCTGTGCTGGGGTATCCGGGTTGCCCAGCCCCCACTATCACATTCAGAGAGGCGAGTTTTTATCCCCAGTTCTTCAGATATATGTTGGATGTAAACTAGAAAAAGGTTTTCGATGATATTTGTATGAATGATGAGCAGGACAGGTGTGTTTTCACCCCCTCTTCCTCAGGGTTGTTCAGCCCAAAGGAGTTCCGGAGGATGGTTTCCTCCCCTGGAAATCATGACAGTTGGAGTGATCTGGTGTGGGGAACCGGAGTGCCGACTAAGTTTTTCTTCCTTTCATGGAGGCTTTGGAACAACGCCCTTCCATCGGACGATAATATCAAACGGCTGGGGATCAGCATGGCTTCCTGCTGCCAATGTTGTGTGTTCAAAAGTGAAGAAAGCTTAAGCCACATATTCTTCACTGGTGGTTGGGCACGCGAGGTTTGGAGATCGGTCGGTATTCTACCAAACTATGGGGATACAGGTGGTAACATCGAAGTCTTCTTGGAGCATTGGGTTCAGGGGGCCTTGGGAGCTGGCTCAGACCTGGCGGCGAGGCGGGTCATTTTCATCATGGGGTGCTGGGTGTTATGGCAGGCTAGGAACCGTGCCAAGTATGAGGGGTTCCTATCCTCTGATAGGGCGGTTGTGGCCAGAACAAGGTGGATTTTGCATGATTTGGTTGGTCTCAGTGCCATCAGGAAGGAGGCCCCGTCCCTGGGTGATCTTTTTGGTTTGAGGGTTGCAGGTGCACAGAACGCTGCCAACTATCTGGGGAGTTGGATCCGGTGGTTACCTCCTAGGGATGACCTTAAACTTAACACAGACGGCTCCTGTGGAATGGGTATAATGCATGGAGGAGGGGCTGTGCGGGACGCCCGGGGGAGAGTAGTGCTAGCCTTTTCGATCTTCTATTGAAGTGGCTCTCCAATTCGGGCGGAGGCTAATGCGGCCCTATCCGGCCTTATCTTCTGTAAGGAGAAAGGTATTCTCATCAGCGAGATAGAAACTGACTCCAAGATTGTCCATAATGCCTTAACGGGCCAAGACACCACTCCCTGGTCCATATCCTACACCATGAGGAAATGCAAGCTCCAGCTCAACAACCAAGTGAGAGTCTCTTATACGTGCAGGGAGGGGAACAAAGTGGCTGACCATCTGGCCTCTCTTTCTTCTCCGAGTTCCCCGGTTTGTTTCTTTTATAATGTGTCCTAGTTTAATTCAGAGGGGGAGGAACTTGTACGGGGCGATGGCCTTGGCTTACATTACTTTCGCCCCCCCTAGGTGGACCCTATGCCCCCCTTTTTTTCTCTTTCTTCTTTTCTTTTCTTTGTTGCCTTTGTTTCATTAATAAAAATCGTAACGTTGGATGGATATAATTATTGGTTGGTATATATTGGGATTTAATACTCACACCCTACATAAACAAAATTAGTGTATATATAATTTTTTATTAGACTTATGTAAAATAAAGGTGCCCCATGGAGTTGATAATTATTCTTTCTAGGGGACCTTGGTCAGGTGATAGTGGTGGCATGATAGAAGTTTGACTCTCATTTCACATTAATATGTGTGGCTTTATTTTGGTTTATTTTGAGTTTTGTTTTGTATTACATTTATCCTGTGTATAGATCCTTTTGGATTCCAATCCTGATTATATTGCACATGAATATTAATGATTGTTTCTTCAATTCTTTTTATGGATTATTATGGTTTCTCTATTGATTTTATTTATAATAAGATGATAATTATTTGAGAAAATTATTACTTAATAGGTTCTTAAATGACTATGAACTAGTTTTCAATATAGGTGGATCAAGAACTTCCTTCAGTGCTTGTCATAGGCCTACTCTAGTGCATGGTTCAAGGGTTACCTGGGTTGGTTCATGACATAACATGATATAAAAAAGATAATTATCATAATCATGAAAACATGGAATAAGGTTGTAATATCATAAGTTCATTTAATCACAATTATGTGGTAAAATAATCAATCATGATATAATAATCATAATTAAAGGCTGACTACTAAGACAACATAACATAGTGTGATATGATGACTACCTATCCACCATATATGTTATCTCATGAGATAGAAAAATTACCCAATACATTGGTGGGATATATAATTTCAGTCCCATCATAAAATTATAATATATTAATGAATATGTGCATCACGTGAGGAAAAAAACCATACATAAATCATAAATATGATCAAACCCAAATGGAAGTGGGTTTTACAATCTTGTCTCAAAGAATAACCAAAGGCTACATTGTAAAGATTCCCTAGAGAAGAAGGAATTAAATCATTTTGGATGCTCATATTTGAAAAGGGAAAAAGTCATGAACATGGAATTAAAATGTAGAAAAATTAAAGATAAGGATTGGAAATATAAGGATAAAATTGAACTATGGTGATACATTATGAATTGAGTAATTTATATTTTTAAGAAGGAATGAGCTTATAATTTTCTTTTAGACCAGAATTAAACCAGAAAGGTTTTTCGTAAAATTTTAATGGTTTTAAAAACCTATTCATGGTTAATAATATTTCATGTGGGTGGTACTTTATATGAAATAATATATATGTAAGTTAGCATAAATAGTTTTTATGTAAATGTGGTAATTGAAAAGGGAACATAACATGTAACACACCAATATCTTGTGATTTTTTCTGAATTAATTTATTCTTTTTGATATTTTTCACTTCACACAAAATTGAATATAATTTTTTATAAAAAAACACAAAGTTTAGATTTAATTATATGAAACACCAAGTTAATCATTAAATACATGAAACACTTAGACTATATTATGGTATATTCAACACTATGTTGGCTTGTGTTACAAATAATGTTGAGTTTCTTTGATAGCTTTCATTACACACAAGACTATATTTTACCAAAATATATTCTGATAGTATTATTAAAATATTATAGTTATCACTTAGCCTTTAGAATGGAAAATATTAATGAAATTAAATAACTTATGAAACTATGGTTTACATATGTATATAAAATTAATTCATTTTCTTAACAATTAGTTATAAATTAAAGTAAGAATTATTTGGAAATAATGAAATTCCTTTTCTAAGAAAACTATGTACAAACACCATTTTATCTCAATAAATAAAAACATATTGATGAATGTTTTTAATAAAACGTAAAGGTCATATATTAAATAAAAAAAATTTAAACTTATTCAATAGACTTTAAAGGCATAAGATAAGAGTAAATCCAATTATATGAATAAAAATAGGTATTTTTCTAAAAGGAAATTTTACCGCCTTTTAATAGAGAACCCATTTTGAATCAAATTTTTGAAACTTTTATATTTTTTATTTTAAAAAACAAACTTAATTTTTTAAATTTAAATATAAAAATTTACTTTGGGTGAATTTTTGGTATTTTTGGGAGAAGTTTCATATTTATACAAATAGTGAAAAATACTGAATTTTCATTCAAAACCAATTCTTCATATGATTTATTTATAAGGTTAAATTATATTTTAAATTGGTTTTAATGTAAAATTAGATAAATTATACACAAATTAATCCAATTTATGTCATTTTAATCAATTTCACTTTGAAATTGGAAATAAAAAACTGAGCAAACTTTTGAACGTTTTTACTTTAAAAACCCGTATTGTCATCCTGTCCACGAGATTAAATTTAAATTTATTTATGAAAATTATATGATTGGAATTTATAAAAATGGTTTCCATATTTGTAATCAGTATAATTTATAATTTATAACATTTTCAACTTATATTTTTTTCCAAAAATATTAGAGAAAGTGATTAAAATTAATTACAATGATTAAGAGGAAAATTAGCTTAATTGGAGAAAAAACCTTAAACTTAAGAACCAAAATGACCTATAAAATTGTTATAAATAAATTTTATATCTATATTTATACCCTATACACACTTTTATATATTTTTTTACAATTATTGGATTCACTTATCATGGAAAAAACGTGGGTGAAATTCTTTTTTAAAAAATTTACAAGAATGCCACTCCTCCTCAACTATAAAAGGCACTAACCCCCCCACTTATTCACACATATAAATCCATTTGACTCAAATTTTTTTTATAAAATAATATTCCAACATCCCTAAATTATTTCTTGATCCATACATTTTGGTAGAAATTCAACCAAGGAATCCCTTTGATGAAGACCAAAAGGAGTTACCCAAAGAAGAGGTAATATCCTTCCTCAAGCTCTTTTATTTTATTTCAATTCTCCACACAATAAAATATTCTTATTATATTATTAAATAATAATCTATGTATCCTCAATATGTTGAGTTGTTTTTATTCTAACATTTTTACCCATACTTACATACATTTCCATCTAATGGGTAATGAACATATCGTTCTTGTGTACGACAAACTACCACCTCACGAAATGATGTTGTTCATTTTTCCTTTAACAACTCTAATTGTTGGGAATTATGATGGAAAATATATTATTAAATTTAATATATGATATTTATGATGTATTTATGATTATATAATTATTATACTCTCATAATTTCTATTTTGTGCAAAAATGAGAACTTCATTTATGGATGTGTGGACTACCGCCTTCTCAAAGTGATGCGATTCTTTCACACTTTACATGGAATGTATTAAGGAAGAGTTTAATGAAATTATATGATAAATATGAAATATTAATGAAAATATAATGATGTTATATATATAAATATATTTCATTTACTTTATTTCTTTTAATATGACAACAAAATGAAATAATGTTCATGCGTACGTATGGACTACCGTATCTATAAACGGTTTATTCCATTTCATATTTATATATTTTATAGGTTATTATAAATAAATATATAAATAATATATATTATATTTATATTTTTCTAATATTATAGAAATAATTAAATCATGATCTATGTAATAGGATCAAGAATAACATGCCAAAACATATATGGAAACAAATCATATATCACCCCAAAACAAAACACTAACATGGGGTTGTTAATAAATGGGTAATATAAAGTCATAAAAAAATAATATACAGTATTAGATATAATAATATGGTTTTATGGTAGAGTTATAATAAACTTGTACTTATTATAAATAATATTTTAATGTGTACAAAGAAATTCAAGACTTAAGGTAAGGCTTTTCTCATCTCATTTTTATATCTGTGAGATACATGTCTATTTCACCACTAATTTATTTTGTGTGGTGTATATAATGCCCATGATTTTATTTTATGATTATTATAATTAAATTTATGGCTATTTACATATCCATTTTATGATATTTATTTCATGGGTTTATGGTTCAAAAGTTACAAAATTTGTAAAGTAATTTTCGTCTCAAGTTTCCTTCTTTGAGATACATGCCATGTTATAAACCTATATTTTTCTATGCAGTATATATACTTACCATTGAAATATTATATAATGAATATCCTTTTTTAATTATATTTTCATATTTATTAAATTTTATTCTCTCTTGTAGACTATGAGTTTATTTGTTTAAAGTGGTAATAGTTTATTGCTACAATCTCATCGTTTATTGAGATTGTTTACTATTACGCTTCCATTGATGAAATATTTTGATCCATATATCAATATGAATCATGAAATTTATTCTCCTTTGTTTATACGCGATATCTTCATGTATTAGTACCATTTTAAACTCTTTTTTAATTAATATAATTGAAAAAATGTTTTTATGAAAATCTATCATTATTTCTCTTTTTGATTGGAAATCTATATTCTTTAAAAACTGTGTTTTCTAAAAAATGTTTTCAAAAATGTTTTACTATTATACTATAATGTTTAAAGGAAATTTATTCCCATTTAATAATTTTTTACAAAACATTTTTAAAAGGAATCTTATTTTCATTTTCCAATCAAGGAACTTTAATAAAATTTTTAAGGTTTAAAAGGAATGTTCGGCATGTACGGATTTACCAGCCATCATGATCTTAATTTATCTAAAGCTTCATTTTTATTTTTACGTGTTTATTTTTATAGAAAATGTTTTCCTAATATTCTAGAATTTTTTTGATTTTAAATTGGTTTTCAAAGACCCATTTATAAGTTTTAGAAAGGGTTATTTTCAAAGAAAACAATTTCAATGGTTTTAGGTTTTCTTTATAAGTTTTAAAACTGACTTTCTAGAAAAGGGTTTCCAAAATGATTCCAAGCCTTATTTTTATGTTTTCAAGGTGTTTTCAAAGAAAATGGTTTTAAAAATGCATTATGTTTTAAAGGAACTTTTTCAAAATGGGAAATATATTTTCCTCAATAAAAGTTTTTAATGAAATTATAAATACTTATTTATAAGAAATGTATTTTTGTAATGGTTTTATGGAAAATATTTTTGAGGAAAGTATATTTTCTATAGGAAATTTTCCATGTGATATTTAAAAATCATTCTCCATCTAAGATGATAGACTTTTTTATAGTTATTAATACCATTTATATTATTTCTTGAATGGTTTATGTTTTGATGGAATGATTTTTATGATACTTGTTTCTCTTAAATGGGTTATATGATTTTCAAACATGATTCTTTTCACAAGTTATTATTTGATGTAACAATTATAAAACTAATCCCTTTTCCATAGGTTATGATTTGATGAAACATTAATTATTCCCATTTCATTTCATGGGTCATGATATGATGAATGTTTTGTTATCTTGTGGAACATGTATGTATGATTTCATTATGTGATGGGTGGGACCTATATCTCCCTCCAATTCATTGAGTAACAATAAATGTTTTATGAGCTCAAGAGGGTACCTAAGAGGAAAAACCAAGCCCAAAAAAGATGCCATCTAAAACAAGAGGGTACAAAAGAAGGGATCCTAAGCTCGAAATAAGAGGGCACATGGGAGGGCATCCCAATACCAAAACAAGAGGGTACATGGGAGGGAATCCTAATCCCGAAAAAAGAGGGTACACGGAAGGGAATCCCAAGCCCGAAACAAGAGGGTACATGGGAGGGAATCCCAAGACTGAAACAAGAGGGTAAACAGGAGGTAATCCCATGCCTGAAGCAGGTACATGCGTTATTATCCCATTATTAACATGTTATGATAGTCTTGGTAGGTATCGTTGATATAGGATTTTCTATGCTTATGTGTATACCTCAAATTTCATGTCTTGTTCCTATGTTATGTTTTCGTGGATTATGCTATGGTTTCCCTTGTGATTCAGGTATTGTGAACTGCCAATATTTATTCTATGACTCATGTGCATGATCTTTGATATGTCGGGTATGATTTTCAAATTTTATTCTCTTGTTCTCATACACTTATTCACATGTTATGATTATGTATCTCCTTTGTTTACCCTTACCAAGCTTATGATCACACCCCTTTCTTGTGTTTCCTTTCCATAGGTTATGAAGAATGGTTTTAAGTATATGTACTAAAGGAAGAGAAATTTTTGAAAAAAAAATAAAGATATTTCACTTAGTTATAAGATTTTGTTCCATGTTTCCAAAGACAATAAACTATTATGATCATTGGGAATGTATTTTTGTAATGTGATAAATATTAATCTAAAATGATATAATATCCATGTATATTAATCCTGGATCACTATATAAATCATGTATTACCATATAAAGGAGAGGGGATATTTAAATATGATATATTTAAGGAGAATTTATAAAAACAATAGAATAATTACCTGAAAACCAGATTGAGGAAAATGATTAAAAATAAATATGACGCATAACCCAAAAGTAACGAGGGTTGTTCAGATAATCCCTTATGAACATAATAATTCATGAAGTAGGAAACATTTTAAAAAGGGGTTTATGTGATTGAAATGTAAATAATAAGAAAATAAATAGGAAATACATAATAATACAGTCATAGTGCATTACATACCCAATATATAAGAATAAATTTAAAGAATAATAATCATTACTCAATGACTGAAAATTTAGTTAACAAAAACCCTTACCTTTAATCTTGCTTAGCCGAACATGCCCTAACCACAAACGTAACAAAATTAAATATATTAATCACCTATTTGAGAACCTTATTAATATATATAACTTTTTATAAAATTCATTTATAACCATTTATTATAAACATATTAGTATTTTATTTTTTATTTTTATCATCAAATACGATTAGATTAGATTGTTTATTTAGTACTAGTTTTTTAATGGTGATGTAGATTGTTTTTTATAGATTCAAAGTTCATTATTTAGAGAAAATAATTTGTTTTTTAATAGATTATTTATAATGATTTATAATGTTCCAATTTCATTTCATTAGTATTTTAGTTATAATTCAATATGATGATTTTTTTGAAAAGGAAGATGCCTTGACCTAAGTGGCCGAATCACAAAATTTATTAAAAGAAAGTTTAAAAGTGTCAAAAGTACAGGATCATATTACAATCTTTCACATGGAATGTAATAAGAGAAGTAGGGAGGTCTTTGCACTAGGTCATGTCTTGATTAACTCCAAAGTTGGACAAGCCATCAACAACCATGTTTGCTTCCCGATAGACATGTGTGTTAATGTAGTTCAGATCAGTGAGTGAATAATAGAATTATATCCAATGGGTAGTAATCGGCCAAGATAGATGAGTTACACCATTCCAAATAGATTGTACGATTTTCATCGAGTCACTTTCAATCCAAAGGTTATTCCAACCAAAGACCATGGAAATTTTTTTCACATAAATCAAATCCATCATCTCAGCTTCAAGGGAGGTGGCAATACCACAATGTCCCATGAATCATCCTAGAATCTGGATGAGGTGGTTCCTAAAGACAACACCACACCTTGAAAGCCCTGGATTTCCCTTAGAGGCACCATAAATGTTTATTTTGATCCATCCAGGGAGAGGGGATCTCCAAAACAACTCCTGAGTGATATGCGATTGACCGAAGTTATCATTGATCAGTAGAAATTTTAGGATTCCAAAGTAATGCATGGAGTTGTGGAAATAATCTTTTTGTAACAAAACAGATTCCTTTATGGAAATGAGGATTCGAGTCTGACCTACATTAATATTTGGTAATCATTTTCTATGAATAATAGAATTTTGATCATACGAGATCACATGGTGGAGTTTAGAAACTATAGTAAGGAATCAATTCTTGATTTGCTGAGAGCCCTACATCTCCACACATTTCTTAAGTTGAGTTTTGATAGAGTCCAGTGTCAACTATCTGCAATCAAAGATGTAAAAAATATTGTTCTAAGGAGTAGAAGCAGTAGTACAAGAAAGGAAGAGGTGGTTAGCATCTTCTCTGTGTTGGTTATAGATTTTACATTTAGATAAAATTTGAATTCAAAACGATTGAAGACAATCCTTAGTGGGAACTATGTTGTGAGAAAGTCTCTAGATGAGACTAAATCTTGAGGGATTTATCCAAGGTTCGTTGAAGTGTTTAATCCAGCTGAATTCATTCTCATTGTTGTAGCAAGTATGATTGTAGTAATGCTTTGAGGAAAGCATACCATTGTGAGCGGGCTCCCAAATTAAGAAATCATAATTTTAGGAAAAAGGATAGTTTTCAATGAGATTCAAAATAGTTGTAAGAATATGATCATGTTGATAATTTAAAGTTTCATTGATAAATCTATTGGTGATTTTAGGAGTTTGATCAGGAGGAATCATAGAGATTAATGGCGTGGTCATCCAGTTGTCTAGCCATAATTTCATGGAGGAATCTTTGGAAACCATCCATCAAGAATTATTCATAATGTTAGCGAATGAGAGTTAGAGGCCTGGCCAAATGGAATAATTAATGAAGGTCGAGTTGCTAGTCTTAATTTTTTTCGAGGAATTTATTCTTGAGAAAGGTGATAGAATCAGAAGTATTGTGAAAAAGGTTCCAAGTAAGCCGATCTTGAAGAGCTTCATTAAATGACTTTAAATTTTTTATACTTCACTTCAAAACTAAATTTTTATTATTATCAAACACTTTTAAGGAAAAAAGTGAGAAACCAAGTCAAGCACTGAAGGAGAGAACAAAGTCACAAAAATGGAATTGCAGCCTACCCGTGTTAACCTCTCTAAACAGTTTCCATGATATAGTGTTTACCTGTATATCCAGTTTCTCCATTAGAAGGTATTCAAACCTGAATGCCAGCTTTCCCCATGATTGGATGTACTCCTCTACATTGATCTTGCTGTTTTTGAACCCCCGAACCAGAATCAAGTCCTTCTTGTCCATCCATGCACTCTGCTCGTCATTGGTGTCCACATTGAGAGTCTTCGTCATCATTATTTTTGCCTCCTCATCAAGAGCGTTGATTGTCAGAATAGTTTCAAGCATAAACTCATCCGAGCTCATAAGCATGTCAAGAGGATTATCATCCACCTCCCGTTGCTGGCTGACCCCCTTGAGAGGATGGGGGATGCAGTCCTTAGACTTGTCCTTCTCCTTCTTTTCCAATTGGGTCTCCATCGGTAAGGGTAAATATGATTAGTCCTTTTTCTCCTTCCGTTTGACCCTTCTATTCTTGCTTAGCCTTGGACTAGGGTACCTTCCCTGATCCTCTTCCTCTTTATTTGCAGAAAAGCGGCTTGATCGTTCTTCACTGGATTCTCTCTCTGAGGATGTCTCCTCATTCACATAGGCTCGGGCCAAGTCATTTCCAACATCTTGGGCGGGGTCCTCGACTACCAAAGCATCAAACCGATTTTCCATCTCAATACCTTCGACCACTGTAGAACTTCCCATGACTGAAACCCCACTCTTACCTGCCGGTTCAAAGGGAATAACTCCTCTGCCGCGCTTTCCACCATCCATGTTCAGCACCTCTGCATAAGAGGTCTTACCATGCAAAGTGTAGAATCCCTCATCCACCATTTGTGAAACCTCCTGGTTGCTGACACCTCCAGATGGTTCCTCTGCCCCAACCCCAAGCCCCAAAGTAGCCTGATTCTTGAGTTGAGGTACACGCAAATCATTCCTCAGTCGTTTAAAAACTTCGGTCACCCAGGGGTTCACCTCCCGCGATACCTGCATGCCCCTTTCATTAGCACGGTTAGGTGCCTAACCCACTGGGTTCTGCTCAGACACCGCACCCTCAGTCACCAAGGGAACAACCTCCTGCGGTCCACTCGGTGAGCCCCTTGTATTGGTACATCCAGAATTCACACCCACTTAAATCTGCTCAGGCACTTCGAGCTCGGCGTGAACTTGTGTCCCCTTACCACTAACCATAGTCGCCTCCTTGGAGAGACTCATAGCCCCCCGTCGACATAGAGATTGCGAATGACCGAGCCGCTTACATCCCGAACAAAACTCCGACCAAGCTTCATATATGACCGGCTACTTACACCTAAATTTTTCTCCCATTGTAATCCAGACATAATCAAAGGGCACCCTGGACACATCCACCTCCACACATACGCGCGGGTTAACTGGATGGCACATGGAATCCGTTCGGCTACCAGAGGAAAGGTATCTCCCGACCACGTTAGCAAGCATACGAATAACAGAGGTATTTTGAAATGGTAGGGGGAGATTAGGGAAACTCACCCAGATCACCATCAATGGAGAATCATGCTGCATATGAAATTCATATGACCAACGAAAAAGATAGAAGCGGGTACCGTTGAAGCTGCGAGGAGCCCTAGACCAGGCTCTGATTAGATCTTCCTCCGACAAGAAGTGTATCATAATATGCTTGTTGTCGAGGAAACCCACCGTTGCTCGATCCTGTAAACCCCACGACATGAAGACATGTCGATCAAACGAATCAACCGAGGGACGACACTGCTTGAAGTGAGCCACCAGGGTGAGGTTCAGAAGGCCAAAAGCTCCATTAAACTCCGAAAGTGAAAGCGGGAGATTAGGGCTCCCTTAGAACAGATCTGGAACTTTTAGGAATAACGGAACTTGAGTAAAAGGGGGAAGAAGGTCAGGGTTAGAAAAGGGGGTGAAGGCAGATCCCACCCCCTTGAGAATCACCGAAGGCCCCTCCCCTACCGGGGGGAGAAGGGCCAGCACAGTGGCCATCACCGTCGCGGGAGCCCTAGGATGGGGAAGACCGTGAAAGATAAAAAACACGAATGCACAAGGTGTTGAATTTTTTTATACCAATGCCACCATTTTCAATGGGTTTGCAACAAATGGACCAAGGTACCATCACAAGCTTTCTTTCTGGAATACTACCCGTCCAAATGAATTTGGTTATGTACTTATTTTGATAATTAGAAAGGAACAAAAGAGAGGTATAATAACAATAAGTTAAATATTAATATAACCTTTAAAGAAACAAAAAAAATTATTTTCTCATTAATTTCTAATAACACCATTAGTTAAGTTTCCATAGTCATCTAGGATATAAATTTATAGCATTGTTTATACTGGTGGTTTAACTAACCCAATTAAGAATAAGATTTATTCTATGGGTGGGCATTGTTAAAAAAATTTTATTTTTGGCATAGTATAATTATTAAATAAGTATAATTATATTATTTATATATTTTTAGGTGGATAATCATATATTTAGAGAGTTATATAGAATGGAAAATACTAGATGAAAATTGAAAGATGTCACTTTTGTGGTGGCAGTAGTCCGTACGTATGCACTAGTGACACATTGTTTTACATATGATGAGAGGAAGATAGGGAATGGATTAAAGTTTTATAGTATTAATAATTTATAAATTTATTATTAATATATTAAATTACCATTTTTAACAATCCATTCATTTAGGTTATAAAAAAAATATCACATTGCTTATGGAGGTGGTAGTTGGTATGTAACACAATTTACATTTTCATTTCCCGAATGGTTTTGAGGAGGGTATAAAATTTCTATCGCATAAAAATAATAAAATTAAAATATAATTATGTTTATAATATAATTATTTCAATTTTTATATTATATTCAATATAGGTAGATGAATAAATAATGGAAAATAAATGAAAGAGGAGTTATTGAGAATTTAACTTACTCCTTGGAAGATCTCATTTGAGAAATGGATTATAGTTTTGATAGGTGGTATTTTGAGAATAAAAAAACCTATAATACATGTATATGAGTGTTGTAATTTTTTAAAGAAAATAGTTTTATTGAATCTAAGAGGCATGGGGTGTGAGAAGAAGTGGGGTAATGAAGGCTCCTTTTATAATAGAGAAGAGTAGAATTTTTGTAGTAATATAAAAGGTAATGTCAATATTAAAAGGTAAAGTGGATAAAATAATGAAAAAACAGGATTCGGGTAAGAGGAAAGGTTTAAAAATTCTAAAAAATACATTTTCACAGATGTTTTTTACACATTTTTATGTCTTTTAATCTTAGATTTTTCATATTTACCATTTTTTTTGTTTTTTCAAGTCAACTAATTTTTACATTTTTTATTTACTTTTAATGCGATAAAATAAAATGAGAATTATTAAACAATTTGGTCCTAATTATTAAAATTATGAAATTAATTTTTTAAAATAAAAGGGTGGTAAAAATTAAATTTAATATTAGGAAATATAATGCATAAAAACAATTTTTACGAAAAGTGTATTTTTAAGGGTAAAAATAATTTATAGGTTAAAATTATCAGTGTTTTTGAATTATATGAAATTTGTTGGATTATTTTTATAGAAATAAGTGATATATTTATTTCAAAATCAATACAAAACCTATTTCCACATTGTGGATACTTAGTTAAATGAAACATATCAAAAATAGTTTTCATCAGAGTATAATATTTTTCTAGGTTTCCAAAATGTTAAAATGGGTTTTATAAATTAAATATTTTATTTTTTAAATATTATTTTTAAATTTTAAATTATATAATTTTTATAAAAATGGTTTCATAAACTTTCATATCATTCTTGTATTATGAAAATGTTACAAAAAGTGATAGTATTTCCAAATTTATTATTTTTCACTATTAACCAAAATTCAACATTTTCAGAAAAATATGAAAAATTCATCCTAAGATAATTTTGAAATTAAGAATTTTAAAAATAATCTTATTTTATAAAATTAAAATTCTTACATTTATAAATCTAGTTTTAAAATTAAAAATTAAAATATAAATAAAAGATCTTTTTATTGAAAAAATGATGTTTTTAAATGTTCCTAATATTATTTCATATCAATTTATAATTTAAATAATGTTTATATATTAGTTCATATATAATAATGTTTTGAAATTTTTCAATTTAATTTATCAAGATAAAATATTCAACACTTAAAAATAATTTCTTGAGAAAGAACAACCCTTTTTAATATTAAATCATATTAATTATTTATCTTCTAAATGTAAGTAATTTTAGTTGAGTGATATATTTTTTATTTACCAAAGGTTTTATTATTCTTATAATTTTCTTAATAATATTCTTTTGATAACTCAAGAATCATTTAGTTTTGTGTTACATGTGAAACAATCCATCAAACATGACTTTAATTTAGAGAAAATTATGTTCCAAATTATCGGGGAATTACACATCACCTGTCCACATGAGGGTATAACTCAAACTACAACATCTAAATTGATTGATTATAATACAATTATAATTAATTATAAAATTTTAATTAAATTTAAAAATTAATTCCAATAGGTATAAATGACTAAAAACTCATCAGGCACTTCTACTGACAACTAAACTACGACCAACCATGTGCGATAGGTTCATTATACACTCCTAACACCATCCCAAGCGAAATTCATATCACATGAAATCAATTAAATAATCAATATGTTTCAAATTAATTTAAAAGACTAAGAAAAATATGATAGATGATGTACCTCAATCTCAACTTGGTACACACACATATATATAATGGAATCTCCCAATGATGATTTGTTTCAAGTATACCATAGTTAGATGGTTTTGTAAAGTATAATACCACCAAGAATATATATGAGAAAACACCATATAGGTTGTTATTAAAAATATAAATATTGGAACCTATTTTATTTTTAGAACAAGTACCATAAAAACCCACAAGGGGTTTATTACTAAGGAATAAGATGCCTATATTGACCTACCATAGGTCACTATACATCCTTTATAAGTGGGACCATATATTCGTCATGAAGAATAATATCTTAGTATAATCCACATGAACTGCCATAAAATAAATAAACATTTATTATAATCCACGTAAACTATCATCAAATAAATTCACCTTTGTTTATCTATGTATAATTCCTCCAAAAATTTATATTTTAAAATGTAATATAAGTTATTGTTGAAACATTAAACAACTAAACCATCATCATTAGTGATACCAATTGAACACACCACACATATATCATGTGAATCCTATATACCATATATGATTCATGTACATAACATTTTTACAATGGTTCAAGAGAGAAAAACTAATTAAACTTAAACCATAGACCAAAAAATCCAAGTATGTCTCATTAGGTAAAAATCATAATACTATAAAAATGAAAACAAGAATAGCAATTACATTTCCCTGGTAACCTAGAATTTCAATAAAAAAAGGTGTTCATGACACATGAGTCCAACTTCCCTTAGAAGCTCTGATACATTCCTATATCACCTTTGTACTATATCAAAAAAATTAATACAAAGAAAAAGAAATGATACCACTTTATAACATGTCCATTCTAGTGTTCTCTAAATAATAACTTGACCATGTTTCTACGAGATGTCAAGTGAACCTCCCAATACTCTAGAGGCTGTAAACTAGAATCGAGGGTCTAGGGTATTGCCATGGGGAGACTATACCCTCATATAAGAGAAAGCAAGAAAAAAATGACAATCATAATCATAAATAAAAAATCAGATTATTTAGGAATAAATAAATAGAAACTGTTTAAAAAAAATCAATATAGTCATACAGACTCCCAATCATTCCAAAAAACAAAAACTAATCATGTAAAACCTTGAGATTTTGTGAAATATTTTTTTGAATTAATTTATCTTTTTGATATTTTTCACTTCACGTGACAATGGAAATAGTTATATATATATATATATCAAAACACTAAGTCAAACATTTCTTTCACATGAAAAAAATTGTATTGTGCTACACACAACACTGGCTTGGCTTGCGCTACATTTAACACTAACTTGGAATTCACTACACACAACACCAACTTGGCATACGTTACACACAATACGAAATTCCAACGAAATGTCATTTTATTGTTATAATTATTTAAACGAGTTAGTTATAACCTAACCCTTAAAACATATTAATATAAATAGTAATAACTAATTTTAAAATATTTTTATAATGATTTTACATAAATAAAATATATTGATAATAAAAATAATTTTTTGTAAAGTCTTTATATGTTTAAAAAACTATTATCTTGAATGAACTGCTTTTAATGTCATTCTGTGAAGAAAAAAAAATTAATTTCAGAAAAATATAAAAAGTATAATTTTATTAAATAAATATAATTTCTAAATTTATATTTCCAAAATTATCTTAGGGTGAATGTTTGATATTTTTCTAAGAAACTTCTTTTTTTTATGAATACTGAAAAATACCGCATTTTAGTTAATAAATGACTTTTAATTTAAATTATTATTGTTAAATTATAAATTAAATTTGTTTTAAGGTAAAATTAGATCAATTATACATCAATTAATAAAATTTAGGTAATTATAATCAATTTCAATTTGAAATTGAATATAAAAACTTAACAAGGTTTTGAACATTTTTTATTATATTTGTAGGAATAAAATTAGTCATAATTTTATCGATTCTGTGAATTGAATTTTAAAAAATGAACATAAACCATTCTAGTCATTATAATATATATATTCTAATTATATCTTGTTAATTTTTGACCAAAAATATTTGTAAAAGTGATTAAAATTAATCACATCGATTATGGTCAAAATAAGATTAATTAGGAACTAAACCTTAATCTTAGGGGCCCAGATGACCTATACACTAGTCCAATACCCATTTTATGGAAATATTTCGTCCATAAAACTTAAATTACTTATTTATTTTGTTTTTTCATGACTTTTTTGGGTAATAACATGTTTACACAAAACTTTTTTTCAAAAATTCCAAGTGAATCCTTTTCATTCCCTATGAAAGGCCACCACCTCTCCCTCTTCTTCACACCTCCAAAACCTGTTAGGGTCGGCCAATATATGACCAATAAGCTTTCCAAAATCCCTAAATTCCTCTTATAAGCCTCTCCTTAGGCAGAAATCAATCCAAGGAATCCTTTTGGCCTAAACCAAAAGGAGTTACCCGATTAAGAAGAAATGTATTCTGTCAAGATCCTTTCTTTTATTATCCTTCTCCACCCTCTACGCTCTCTTTATTCCATGAATTTATAACAAAAAAAGTATGATAAATATACTATGATGTTTTTATGCTATTTTTTTGACCTAAACATACACTCACCTCTATCTAATTGGTAACGAACATACTGTATACATGTACAACAAACTATCACCTCACTAAGCGATGATAGTTCATTTTTCCTTTACCGCCAATCATGGTGGACATTATTATTGACACTATGTTTATATATGTTATTTATTATATTTATTATGTCTTTAATATTACGTATTATTTTCTAAAACACATATATTTTTTACTTTCTGTTTGGTATAAATATGATAATTTCGTTTGAGGAAGTGTGGACTACCGCCCCCTCAAAGTGATTTGACTGGTTCACACACTACAAGGAATGTATTAAGGATGGATTTAGTGAATTTATATGATATATATATATAAAATTATAATTATACTATAATTATATTATAAACATATATACATATATGTCATTTTTTCTCTTTCTTTCAATAGAACAATAAAAAAACAGAAACAACGTTCAAGCGTACGTATGATTTACCGTCTCCATGAATGATGTATTCCATTACATACTTCTATATGATATAGATTATTATAATAAAAATATACTGAATATAAATGATATTTATATCATGGTTTACATTATGTAAATAATTATATAAGAATAAGTTCCAAAGATATAACAAATTAAGACAAAGCAAAAAACAAATAGAATATTACCTGAAGCGCAACCTTAACATGAAATTGATAACTAGCATTTAATATAAAGATATAATTAATATATATATGGTACCATTTGATATAATAATATGGTTATTTAAAATATGTATAATAAATTTATTTTTATTATACAAGAGGTCTAAATGAGTACGATGAGAGTCAAGACACATGGTAAGGGGATTTCATCTCACTTTTTATTTCATTGAGATACATGCTTTATTCACCACTCATTCCTTTTGAGTGGTTTATATACTACACAAGGATGTATTATATGATTTTTATAATTAAATATATGGGTATTTAAAGATTCATTTGATGATATTTATTTCATGGTATTTATGTTTCAAAAGTCACCAAATCAGTAATATAATTTTGTATCAATTTTCTTTCTTTGAGACACATGTCAAGTTATACACCTATATTTTTTAATTAGGTGTATGTATTGAATTTAAAAGGTTATATAATGATTATAATTATTTTAATGATATTTTAAGCTTCATTTAATTTCATTTTCTAAAATGGGGAGTATGAATTAAATTTACCAAGTGTTAAGAGTTTATTGAACAATCTAATAGCTTTTTGAGAATGTTTATATTTATGACTCCTTTGATGATTTTTTGACCAATATCTCAAGAAAATTATTGAATTTTATTCTCCTATAGTTATAATTATTTATCATATATTGTTACCATTTATTCCACCCTTTTTTACATAATATAGTTAATAATGTTTTTAATAAATCCCAACTTTACCCTCTCTTTGGCCAGAAATCTACATTACTTTAAAACCATGTTCTATAAAAACAATTTATAAGAATATTATACTAATATCCAATGATCATTAAAAGAATATTTTACCTTTTTTTATTTTAACAATGACTTCAAAGGAATCTGCTTGTCGCTTTCTGAATGAGTCATTTTTTTACCCTTTTTACCATGAAAAAGGAATTCTTTTTTCACCTCGTATAACAAGTACTTATTTACCCGTCATCAATTATTTAAAGCATTATTTTCATGTTTTAAAGTTTAATTTTTACGAAAATATTTTTTAAAGTAATTTTTATAGAAATTATCATCAAATATTGTTTCAAGTTTCTTTTATATTTTTTTCAAAGAAAATGGGTTTAAAAATGTTGTCGAGCTTCTTTTATAATTTTGTAAGTAAATTGTTTTCCAAATGTTTTAAATCTTCTTTTATATGTTTTTAAGGAAAATTTGTTTCAATTTTTTTCAAGTTTCTTTTATAATTTTTCACAGAAAAATCAAATCCAAATGATTTGAAGTCTTATTTATATGTTTTTAAGGTATTTTATAAAAAATTATTTTGAAAAGACTTTATATAATAAAAATATATTTTTTTCAAATAAGAATGTTTATTTTTCTAAAGAAACATTTTTTAAAGATATTTAAAAATTATTTTACATCTAATATGGAATCTGTTGATGTTAATCGTACCATTATAGGAAATGATCTAAAGGTTACATTAAAATTCTTTCATTAAATGGGTTATGCTTGATGTCATGGTATTTATGAAACCCATTTATATTTCAGAGGTTATTTTTTTATGAAATCAGTTTCTCTTTTAGGGGTTATATGATTTTGAAACTTGATTCTTTTCATGTGTGGTGATTATGAGACTTACCTATTTTCCATAGGTATTGAAATTATTAATTTTTCATGATTCCTATCTCATTTAATGGGTTACAAAAATATTTTTGTTTATAATACTCTGGAACTTTTATGTCTAATTTTGTTTTGTATTATGTTAGATCTATATCAACCTCTAATGGATTGAGTAATGATGGATGAATCATAAGTATAGTTGTTATTCATGAACCTGATTTCACATGCACAATGTTATGTGTGAAACTAATTACATGTTCACAATATTATGAATGGAATTTGTTTCATGTCTATAAGTTTATGCATAAACCTGATTACATATTCAAAATGTTATTAGTGAACCTTATCACATGTTCACAATGTTATGAATGGATCTAGTTTCATGTCCATAAGTTTATGGGTGAACCTGATTACATGTTCACAATGTTTTACGTGAACCTGATTACATGTTCACAATGTTATTAATGGACCAGGTTTCTTGTCCATAAGTTTATGTGTGAACTTGATTACACATTCACAAGGTTATGAATGGACCTAGTTTCATGTCTATAAGTTGATGTGGGGGCCTGATTTCATGTATTTAACTTAATGAGTGAACCTTTTTCTACTTATACATCTTTACAACGTTATAAACTACTGTTCATGCCAAAACTTCTATGTCTTATTCATATGTTATGATTTCATGACATATTCTCTTAATTTTATTTTGACCCATGTATTATAAACTAACAATATTTATTATGATCTATAATATGTAGGGTATGATCTTCAATGGTTATGCTCAGGTTCCATACCCTTTTTTCATGTTATGCTTACACATTTCAATTATTTACCCTTAATGAGCATCTGATCTCACCCCTTTCTTGTGTTTCCTTTCCCCATGTTATGAATAAAGGTTGTAGGTAGAAGTAATAAATGTGGAGATCTTTATGGGAGTTTTTGAAGATCTTTCACCAAGATAGAATATTTTATTTCCATGTTTCCAAAGACACTAAACTCTTATAGTCCCTGTGCATATATTTCTATAATGTACTGAATATTCTTCTAAAATGATGTAATAACCATGTATGATCATCCTGAGATGATATAGTTAGTATAAAAGGAAAGGGTTAGGAAACCTTTGAAAACTTGGATTAGAAAAATTAAGTGATATCTCTAGGTATTTTTTAAGGATATATATAGGGATGTCTCTTAGGATAAGTATAAGGATGAGTTAACATTTTGGAAAATGTCCTAGAATTTTGGTAAAGGATAGAGTGAGTGGTTTCCTAGAAATACATCCCTGTCTTGATAATTCAATTGGATGTAACTCTGGAACAAATGTACCTTGGAGTAATAACTCTGACAAGATGTTCCGAGCTTGACATGGGGTAATCTGGTACATGATAACGGACCATGCTTCACACATGGTTTGACACTCCTGGGGGATATACTTTGGGAATTAAAAACTCTTCATGAACCATTATGAATGATTTGAATATAATATGAATATTAATAACCTAGGATAAAGAATTTTTCATATATTAAATAAGAAGGATCCATGATTTAGACATCCTATAAGTAATTTTTCATAATTATGTGGCTTTTTTATATGATATGTGTTTCTCAACCTATGATTTCTGGTTTTAGTCCATAGAGAGAACGAAAAGGAACTTGGTCAAAATTGAATGTATCATATGTGGAAAGTATAGGCATTATGAAAATCAATTTCCCAAGTGGAAATATATAAAACATAATCAGGAAGGTGATATGAGTATTGGATATAATTCTGAAGTTGAAGAGACCTCAAATGACATGGGAAAGGTATGTGATGTAATTATAGTATTGTTTACATAGATTATAAAAGGCATGCTTATATTGAAGGTGAGGAACCTTAATATGTGATTCATATTTTATATTCTAGGAAAGTGGTATTAAGGAACAAGTTAATGAATAATGAATAATGGTTTAAGAATAAAGTTGTATTAATAAAGTATTTATGTTTTGGAATTCAAGGATTATGCTATATGAATCACGAAATGTATAATTATTTTTATTATAAGTTTTCATTAAAGATTAAAGTGGACATGTTGAATGGTTATGTAGACATAGAAAATTGATTTCATGGAAAGATAATATTTAGATTAAGGGAAGTGAACCCTAATTAATGCTTGAAATTGAGATTATGATATTTAGATGATGATATGTTGGATATGAATAAGTAAATTGGACAATATGGGATACCCTAGAACTGATTTTTTACAAAATAGTCTATGTTATAAAGGATGGAGCTTAAGACTTCTTGTATTTAAAGGATATATCTTGTAATATTTTGTAATAAAGAAGCATTCATGTTTTCCAAAAGTATTTATGGTAATTAAGGTTATTACCATGTTTCAAGGGAATATATGATGTGGGTATTCACATGTTTGGAATTTGAAAACCAAGTGGTACATTGCGATATATAAGGGTTCGATTTTAAGCAAATTTCATGACATAATTGTAAGGATTTGATTTTTTATCCTTTATAAGGGTTATAAGGTTAACCATTTAAGGAAAGTTTAAGTTAAAATTAAGATGATGTTAGTAAGATTAAAGTGTTATGTTTTCATATGAGGATTTATTAATATTGGATCGACCTTTTCAACTAATTTTTGTTGATGATAACTTATGGTATGGAATATCATAGTTCTCATGATCTATTAGTACTTCAGGAATGAAAATATCACCATCCTTTTTAGATAAATATGGGAAGTTGATCAATGAAATACAAATGGTGACATTATCCTGAAATATTTAAAGTATATATTTTCATGAAAATTAGTTAAATTTAGGAAAAATGGTCTTGACACAAGAAAAATGTTTTCTAAATTACCTCTATTTCTGATGAATCAGATGGTCCCTTAGTTCATTGCAGATTTATGGATTTCTGATTTTAAACTTTCTCCTTGCATTTTTCTCTATCAATATGCATTAGAACATGATATTTATATTTTTATTACATGTCCAATATTCACTCCCAACATATGTTATCCTATGTAGAAACCTATTTATATGTTACTTTGGGTAAAATTTATGGTTCCAACTTTCTGTTTCTAAAGGAAGTTTTATTATTCATTTTTACGATCTGTGTTTCTATGAAATTAACTTTGAAGTATCAAGAATTTGATAAACCAGATGAATTTAGAGGGTGAAATTCATTTTAATTTGGGTATAATGTAACAACCTGAGATTTTATGAAATATATTTTTCAAATTAATTTATCCTTTTGATATTTTTCATTTTACGTGATACTAGAAATAGTTTATATATATATATATGTATATATATTAAAACACTAAGTCAGACAATAAATTCACACACCACAAACTTGGATTGCATTACACAAAACATTTTCTTGTCTTGGGATACATACAACACTGACTTGGAATGCACCACACACAACACCGATTTGGCATACGTTACATGTAATACCGAGTTTCTATGAAACATCATTTTATTGTTATAATTATTTAAACAATTTAGTTATAACCCATCGATTAAAAAATTGTAATATGAATAGTAATAAATACTTTTCAAAATTTATTATTATTATTTTTATAAATAAATCATTTTTATAACTAAAAATATAATTTTTTATAAAGTGTATATGTTTAAAAATACTATTTTCTCGAATAAACTGCTATTCATGTACTTCTGTAAAGAAACAAAAAATTAATTTTAGACACGTATTTAATTTAAATTTGATAAAATAAACTTCATTTTTTAATTTATATTTTCAAAATTATCTTAAGGTGAATTGTTGGGTTTTTTTGAGAAACTCCATTTTTTGATGAATAGTAAAAAATACTACATTTTAGTTAATATCTGCATTTTCATGTAAATTATTAATGTTAAATTAAAATTAAAATTTATTTTAAGGTAAAATTATATCAACTATAAATTTATTAATACAATTTCAACCATTATAATCAATTTCACTATGAAATTGAATATAAAAACTTAACAAGATTTTGAACATTTTTCTACTTTAAAAACCTGTTATTTTGTCATGACTGTGGGATTATCATCAACATTAATTTTTACAATTAGGTGATTTGAATTTATAAAAATAGAAATAAACCATTTTAATCAATATAATATTTATATTCTAATTATATCATGTTAATTTTTGACAAAAAATATTAGTGTAAGCGATTAAAATTAATCACAATGATTAAGGTCAAATTAAGCATAATTCGGGACTAAACCTTAATCTTAGGGGCCCAAATGGCCTATAAAATTGTCTAAAACTAATTTTATGGACATATTGATTCCATAAACCTTCCATTTTTTATTGTTTTCTTATTTATGACTTTTTTTTGGTAAGAACATGTGTACACCTAACTTGTTTTAAAAAATTCCAAGTGAGTCCTTTTCATTCCCTATAAAAGGCCACCAACTCTCCCTCTTCTTCACACCAAAAAAAATTCTTAGGTTAGTCAAATATTTTTCCAATAAAATTATAAATATCTATAACTTACTCCTAGAATCCTCTCCTTTTAAGGAAAAAAAATACAAGGGATCCTTTTCGCACAAACTAAAAAGAGTTTCCAAATTAAGAGGTTACACCTTCTCTCAAGATCATTTTTTTATTTTCCTTCTACAACCTCTAAAATATATTTATTACATAAATGTAAAACAAAAATAGTATCCTAAATATAATATTATTTTTTTAGGCTAATGTTTTTACCTACACTTGCACACAACTCCATCTAATGGGTAACAAACATACTATTTACTTGTAAGATGAACTACCGCCTCACGAAACGATGATTGTCCATTTTTATTTTAATTCCAATCATGGTGGAAATTATGATGAAAACTATATTTATATATGTTATATATTATATTTATTATGTACTTAAGCTTTTTTATTCATTTTAAAAAAACATATATTTTTTACTTTCCATTTTGTGTAAATACGATAATTTTGTTTGAGGAAGTGTAGACTACCACCCCCTCAAAGCAATGTGATTCATTCACACAATACATGGAATTTATTAAGGATGGGTTTAGTGAATTTATATGATATATATAAAATTATATTTATAATTTAATTATAATATATAAATATATACATATATTTTATTTTCTCTATTTATTTCAACAGGACAATAAAAAAACAAAAACAACGTTCATGCGTACGTACGACTTACCGTCTCCATGAACGGTGTATTTCATTACATACTAATATATGATATATATTACTATAATAAAAATAGAATTAATATAAGTTATATATATATATAATTTTTTACATTATTTAAATGATGATACAAGTATATGGACAAAAGATATAACAAATTAAGACACATGTGAAAAACAAAGGGAATATTACTCGAAGCGTAACCATAAAATGAAATTGATAACAACCAGTTAATATAAAGATATAATAAATCCATATATGGTATTATATACAAGAATATGGTTCTATAAAATATTTATAATAAATTTATATTTATTATATAGGAGTGTTGAATGAGTATGACAAGAGTCAATACACAATGTAAGGGGATTTCATCTCACATTTTATTTCTGTAAGATACATGCTTTATTCACCACTCATTCCTTTTGAGTGGTATTTATACTTCCCATGGATGTAATATATGATTATTATACTTAATTTTATGGGTATTTATATATCCATTATATTATATTTATTTCATGGGAGTTTTTCTTCAAAAGTTACCAAATAGGTAAAATAATTTTGTCTCAATTTTCCTTCTTTGAGACACATGCCATGTTAGGAAACTATATTTTTCCATTAGGTGTATATATTGACTTTAAAATGTTATATCATGAATATAATTATTTTCATGATATTTTAAGATTCATAAAATTTAATTTTCTTACATGGGGAGTATGGTTCAAAGTTAACAAGTGGTAATATTTTATTGAAAAAATCTCATCGATTTTCAAGATTGTTTATGTTTATGATTCATTTGATGAAATTTTATGATCCATATCTCAAGAAATTGTTTGAATTTTATTCTACTATGGTTATTCATTATTTATTCATATATTAGTAACATTTATTCCACTCTTTTTGGTGGATAATGTAGTTAATAGAATTTTTTTAAGAAATCCTGACTTTACACTCTCTTTGGTCGAAAATATGTGTTAATTTAAAACCAAGTTTTATAAAAAAGGTTTCCAAGAATATTATAATAATATCCTATGATCATTAAAATAAATTTTTATCCTTCTTTTCTTTTTATAATTTTTTAAAGGAATATTCTTATTGATTTCTGAATGAGGAATTTTTTTAACCTTTTTACTATGCAAAAGGAATGCTCTTTTTACCTCATACAACATGTACGAATTTACCCATTGTCAATTATTTAAGCTTTATTTTCATGTTTAAATGGTTAATTTTTAATAATTTTTTCAAAAATTAATTTTCCTGAAAATGGTTTTCAAAATGTTTTCATGTTTGCTTTATATGTTTTCAATGAAAAAAGTTTTCAAAACATTTTCAACCTTCTTTTATAACTTTTCAACAAAAATTGTTTTCAAAATTTTTTATATATTCTTTTATAAGGTTTCAAGGAAAATGGTTTGAATTTTTTTTCAAGTTTATTTTATAAATTTTCAAGGAAAAAGGGTTTTAAAATTATTTCAAGGATTATTTAAAAGTTTTACAAGTTATTTTCTATGAAAATTATTTTCAAATTGTTTTATATATTAAAAATATATATTTTTTCAATGAAGAAAGAATATTTTACTCAAGAAAAACTTTTGAAAGATATTTCAAAATTATTTTCCATCTAATATGACATATTTTTATATTATTCATGACCTTAAAGGAAATGATCTAAAGGTTTCATTCATATTATTTCTCTAAATGGGTTATGATTAATGTCAAGGAATTTATGAAACCTATTTCTATTTCATGGTTTATATGCTTATGAAACATGTTTCTCTTTCATAGGTTATAGGGTTTTGAAACCCACTTATTTTAATGTGTGGTGATTATGATACCTACCTATTTTCCATAGGTAATGATATAATTAAATGTTCCTGATGCCTATCTCATTCCATGGGTTATGGATGATTATGGTTTATAATATTATGGAACTTGTATGTATGATTTTGTTATGTCTCTGGTTGGATCTATATCTCCCTCTAATGCATTGGGAAATGATGGATAAATCATTAGTATAAATATTATGTGTGAAACTGATTTCATATTCACAATGTTATGCATGAAACTAATTACACGTTCATAATGTTATACATGGACCTGGTTACATGTCCAAAATTTTATGCGTGAACCAGATTACATGTTCATAATGTTATGAGTGAACCTTATTACGTGTTCAAAATGTTATTCATGGACCTGGTTTCATGTCCATAAGTTTATGCATGAACTTGATTACATGTTCACAATGTTATGCACAGATTTAATTACATTTTCAAAATGTTATGCATGAACCTAGTTTCATGTCCATATGTTTATGCATGAACCCAACTAAACGTTCACATGGTTAGGAATGGACCTGGTTTCATGTCCATAAGTTGATGTAGGGGGATGATTTTATGTCCTTAACTTAATGAGTGAACCTGTTTCTACTTATACATGTTCACAACATTATAAATCAATGTGCGTGCCAAAAATTCCATGTCTTATTCATATGATATCATTTCATGACTTATGATCTTAATTATCTTGTAATACATGTCTTATGAACTGCCAATCTTAATTATGATACTGAATATGTAGGGTATGATATTTAATGTTATTCTCAAGTTCGACACCCTTTTGTTCATGTTATGCTTACACATTTCCATTATTTACCCTTACTGAGAATCTGATCTCACCCCTTTATTATATTCCTTTCCCCAATTTATGAAGAATGGTTTTAGGTATAAGTAATAAAGGTGGATATTTTTATGGGAGTTGTTCAATATCTTTCACAATGATAGAATATTTTGTTTCCATGTTTCTAAATACATTAAACTATAATGGTCTTCAAGAATATATTTTTGTAATGTAGTGAATATTCATCTAAAATGATGTAATATCCATGTATTCTAGGCCTGGGTAACTATAATTAACCCACTAATAAAATCACACAAATGAGATAAATAAAATAATAAATACATGAGGTTCTGCTACATCCCCAAGATTTACCTCATCCATATCTTGAACACACCAAATCTATCCAATTAAATGATCCCAACTTAGGCCTTTACGCCACCTGAACTTGCAAAAAATGAAGATATTCTTATATACCCAAGTTACATGGTCTCTTGAGTAGGTTGTGAGTATAAATCATTAGGGAAACAATAACATGGTCTCTATAATACTAGTAAATGTAGTGTATGGACATGTGAAATGATCGACTGAATAAATAAACAAATGATGGAAGAATTAATAAATAACAACAACTAATCTTTCGGTTATAACATGACACATGAGATTGAATATACTTACTTTTTTCAATTCTGGGATGTCTGTAAGCATAGTAAAAGACTGCAAAAACCAATATTAGGCCCATGGATAATTCCTAGGATACATTCCTAGGAAATACAATAGCATTGAGCTCAGTAGGAGGATCCTAAGAGAATGTCCGAAGAATCTAATAATACAATGATCACTCAGGTGGAAGTGCATCTCTCCCATATCTCATATAGAATACTAATTACTTGAGGTATGGTGTGTCCCTCTAGGATCATAACACATATATATCTATAAAGGGGGAATTCACTCCCATCAATTACATGATAGTATGCACGAAGGCCTGATCCAATGAGAATACCCGAGGCATACCATATATATATTTATATATTTATGAGTAGTGCATCCCACCTGAATAATATCAAAATAATAGGAATAAAGGAAAGATCAAAGGATACTATTCAATGAATTTCATGTTTCTAAATAATTCTCGGTGGATAGTGCATCCCACCCAAATCATATCATAATACACTTTTCATAGGGGTTGTCCCACCATCCAAACCTGTCTCCTATAATCAAAGACCAATCTCATGAGTGTATACCCTATCCCTATCACTATATCCATTCCAGTATCACAATATCAATTTGGTTTCTAAGGAGACACCATCAATCATCTATACCTAACCCTCATGAACTGACCCTGGGTTAGTATACGATTGGGGAACCCATTAGGGTACCCTAGGCCACATAAAGTAGAAACACCTCACATGGAAACCTCCATCTTAGTTTTATATCTCTGGTCAACACCTATCCCTTAGAGTATATAACCTCCCTCAGGATTATTGTAATCATCATATGGCCTCATTATACATATAGGTAATATCATTTCATTATCACACAATGTATATATCCTTAAGTCTATCACCTTCTAAATCCACCATTGTTCATTCCTCGCACCCAACCTATCCATCGATCTATATAAGGTCTAATCACCTAGGTAATCACAACTCATTGGGGGAGAAAACTCACCACATGACAATCTCAACTATCCTGAAGTCTTTAAGAAATCTCAAGGATCTCCACATGGCCAATCCATATTCTATCTATATCAATTCATCACTCACCTTTACCTAGAGGTCTATGAGGGAACCTATCAAGGTACACTACTTTATATTGATTCATTTATATTTTCACCCCTGTGGGTATATATATCACAAGGAACACAATCATAATTAAATCCTCAACCGTCACTGATAGCGGCATTAATCCAGCGCATAAGTGTCCCTCATGGCCCTTGGAACTCTATTCAATTTACCCAGGAATTTAATTTTAAATAAAAAATTTACTTAAATTAAAAGGGTAAATCTCCCCCATGTTGAGATCATGTATCACATTCCAAACATATATAAATGAAATAAAATACCATAGGGATTTATTCCAAGGACCACATAACTTAATTCAAATTTATTAAATTTTAAAATTGCTCGATGACTCTCACCCAAGCTGTTCCAAGTCTCAGATAAACTCATTTTCACCTGACTCAAACCATAATGTCCAATAATTAGCTATAAACAATTTAAAATTAATTATTCAGTTTTAATTATAACAAATAAAAATTTAATTTCCTCATACATAACTCCTGAAATTACACTAAGCCTAAACATTTACTAAAACCTTAGGCAATGGGGTGTGGTCAATCTTGATAGGCACCCATACCAAAGTCACATAATCCAATTCAATTAATTATAACAATTATAATCAATTAATAAATTTAATTCAAGTAGTCATAGATGCCTATAAACTCACTGAGTTTTCCCATTATCTAAAAAATTAAACAATTACTCATATATGGTTCACAGTGCACTCTTCACACTATCCTAGAAGAAATCCCTAATATATAACAATGATTCAGTCTCTATTTTATTTTAATTTATTAAAAAACTATAAATATATTAATATGTAAATGTACCTTTAAAAGAACGATGTGAAATGAAATGATATCTTTATCTCATGACTTCCTATATCCATCATGAATAGAATCCCAATTATATTGGGATGAATACAGCATAATTTAGCAGAATAATCATTGAAACCCTATATAAAGACAACTGAAAATCTGAGAAGAGTAAGGGAATAGGATAATGGAGATGAGATATGAGAATAATACCTTAAATATTAAAAAAAACACCATGAATCCCTCTATAATCATAGTTGATCAAAGGAGACAATGGAGGGACCCTCCCTCATTCATCTATATGAAATTAGAATATATAAAGTGGTCAATAGACTTTAATAATCAAAGTGTGGAACAGGGGAATTTCATTAATATTTTAAATCACCCAAGGGAAAAATGGATTACACCACAACCTATTCTACGCCCCTTAAGAACTTGACATTCCTTGTTCCATGCCCATCGCCTCACAGTTGTTTCCCACTATAAGGCCTCCTAGTCAAAATACCCAATGGGTCGGGATCATGGTGTTTATATTCCATGTTTTTCTTTCCGGAGCCTCATTCATACATGCCTTCACTATAGTTAACCAAAAACCTAGCCTGGGAATTTTGGCTAGACCGTTTCACACCAGTTCCACCACTGGAACCCCATGGAGATCTATGGTGTGGATCTCACTATGGTTATCCAAAATGGGCATATTAGGGGCACCATGACATAACCTATGTTGTGGTTTGCCTCTATGATCCATGTTCTCAACTAAACTTGACTTAATGTCCACTAAAGAACTCATAATCATATCCATGACTCGTTCTAGATCCAAAAACATCTCATTGAGATGTTAAATTACTATGAATTATAATACGAGCCCCTGTTCTCAAAATGAACCCCTCATCAGTCCAAAAATTCAAATTTATGACGATTTTTAAAACTCATAAAAGGGAAGGAGTTTTATACTTTATCAAATATTTATCCACTAAGTAATGAAATATATCAATCCTAGGTCATCTCTCAAGTATTTTTCATGATAAGTTAGTAAACTATCATAGTGTTTTTTATTTATTAAAACAGAAACTAAATTAGGGTTTTTAGGGAATTTGAATTAAATTTAAACTTAAACTAAAATAATTATATTGAATAAAGTGGATTATTTTAAAATAAATAATAAATTTTTATTAAAAGAAAGTATGAAACCATAATTTAAAAAATGTAAATATTTACTAGTGTTGATTCTTTAAAAACTACCTTCTTCCTTATCTAACTAGATTATCTAATTGAATATCTAAATTATAGCCCTAATACATCCTGTTGAACACCTAAATGTACCTAAATACAACACTAGGTCCTTGGTATGTGCTTCAATCCTCTTATGAAAGTAATTCAAAAGTTCAAAGGACTCCATGAAATTAAATCTACTTTAAAATAATATGCACAAAGGAAAGAACTCACCAAAGAAGTTTAAATAGTGATAAAAATCCATTTAAATTTATATATTGAACCAAAATTTAGAATATATTAGAAGAAAGAATAATTTGAGAAAAAAGAATTTATTCTTCAATAAAAAATGTAGTTTCTAGAAAAATATAGGAAAACAACAATGAAAATAAAAAGAATCGGATGCGATCTTCCTTAGATATCCACTACCTAAAATGACTTGATAGATATCCTAGAATTTATATATCATCTACTATATCTTTTTTCTTCCTTTTTATATAATAAATATATTTTAATTCTCAAGAATCATATAGTACCTCACACCATGCATGTTGCACCTCCCACTTATGTCAACACCTTGTAAAGATAGGTTGATCTTCTTTATACTATCGTTATAGTGGTAAAATAATTTCAAAATATTGGTGGCCTTAAACTAGTACTTGGGATTTTCTATTCACATGAAAGAACTCCTTATAATTGTCTTTAGGTGAAAGCAACAATAACTAATTCTTTACGTGAAAGTGTTGGAAGTATTGGAATCCATGCACACTAAGATTTTAATTCTATTTCGAATCCATCCCATGACATTTGATGTCTGATATTCTCATTAAATGAAAGTTTATTCTTGGATCAAGTTATGTATATTTAATTTTGGAAAGGATAATGAGTTTCACACTGTTAAGTATAAATAATTTTCAAGTCATTTTAGCTCACCACTTTCTCTCTTTGTGATGATACTCCTCCACACCCATAGTACACTCCCTAATTTTCATAGGTTATCATATCAATGTAAAATCCCTTTAAAATGAATGTTTTGAAGATTTGTGGATATTTTTAACACAATAAGTTATGGACTAGATTTTTTGAAAATTTTATGAAGGAAAATATCATTTGTGAGTCGCTAAAAAAATCTCATAGGACAAGTTTTTGAAAGGGAAGAAAAATATTCTAAAAAATGGGAAATATCATAGAGGGTCTAGAAATTATTTTATGGGTATTATAAATTACCTATGGTAGTAGAAAATTATCATATATGGGATCAAAATGTTATACAAGCTGGGAAACATCATAGGAAATCTGATTTTTGGAAGTGAAACTATCATATGGGTGCCCTAGAATCTATTATGTGGATCAAAATAATCACACGGGTTTGGGAAAAAATTCATATGAGTTCTGATTTTGGAAAGAGGAATCATTATTTAGGTTGTAAAATTTCATATTTTACTTTATTAAATGTCTGATAATCTTTTAAAAAAGTCATTAAAAGATAAAAAATATCTTAAGGGGGTGAACATTTGGAAAATTCAAACACCCTATGAGTAGAAAAATTATATTATAAGAAAGAATTAAATATTTTATGGGATGCTAGACATATAAATATTTTCAAATTCCAAGATCAAAAAGGGATTTTCCAAATAATTCATATAATCATAATTAAAATAACCACTTAATCAAATAATTCTAGAAACCCTTAAAAACATAAAATTGATCCATTTTCACAATAAATTCCAAAATATCCTTGAAAAAAAATGATAAAATTTATTTGAAAATGAAAAAATAGTGGGGAGTTATCCTTTTAAGCACAGATGAAAGTTTATGAAAATTAAAGATCTATTAATTACCCCTACTTAATACTTGGAATCCATGATAAGTAAACATAAAAAATAGTTACAATGTAATTTCAAAACACATACCCCTAAGAAAAAATAATTAACAACTAGGAAATAAAAATTATCATTCATATTTTATAATTATTACTCTAAATTATCTATTTTTTCATTAATTTTATTTTCACTTCATTTATCATCCCATTCACATTGAACACTTACCTCAGCAAAATTTTATCTTATCACCAAATTTAAATTTTAAAAAATATTTTCTTAACTAAGCACATGTAAGGGTCACCAGAGGCTTGATAAGTCTCTTAATCTAAATGAAAATTAGTCAAGGACCTGTGTTATCATGAGCAATTTTTTAGGTATGTTCAATGGATTAAATTGGGCCAGTTTTTAATGTTAAGAAGATATAAGAAGGAATAAGGATGTTTTGGATCTTTAGCTAGAAAAATTGCATGATTTAATTTATACTCAAGAATGGTCTTTTATTTACTCCAAATGGAAATGAATCAAATCCAAAATTCATAAATCTATTCATAGAATTTCCACACCTTTCGATTTTAACTACAACACTTAGTCCACTCAACTACCTTCAGAGATATTATTTGGTTTTTGATATTTCAAATATTTCCAGAATTGATTTTTGATGGCAGTGAGGTTTTTTTAGGATCCAAAAAGTTGGTGTCACTTCTAGACCATATTTGGACACTCATACTTAATTTTAACACTTAATAAATAATATTTTATTACTTTTAGAACAACATTAAATGGGAATTTTTTTTCATCATTATATTTTCAGAATTATTCTCAAAATAGTATTTAGTAATAACACTTAAAAATTACTGCAAAATTTCTTTTCAGCCTTAAATATTTTTCTCAAAGAATCCAAAATGATATATTAAACCACTATAAAACACCCCCACACTTAACATAATCTTAATAATCCAATTTAATTCTAGAGTAGGTTTGTTCGGGAAATTATTTTTTAATGTGGAAACCTAAAAGTTTTTTCATGGATACAAAGGTTTAAAAGGATAAAATATTAAGTTTAGGATAGAATAAATAGTTTATTTTTGGAATGGGTTATTTAAATATAATAAATAACCTCAATCATCTCAAAATAAATTCCTTCGAATCTTATATTTTGACAGAAAATTAAAAAAAAATTTGGACAAGAATGGTTTAGTTCCTTATATAATTGAGTTGAATGTAAATAATATGTCAAAATGGGTTCAATTTTTTTTCAATATAGTGATTTTAAATTGAAAAGTAAAAATTTTCAGGGTATTCAAATTTTTAGAGTTATTTTCATGAAATACCAAAAACATTGAATCTAAAAAATATTCATTTCATCATTCATTTTATTTCAGTTTTATGGATTAAATCAGTTCATTCATTATCATGGTTTATAGAAATTGTAAAATTGTTATAATTTTATCGCATAAATTTCAAAATCACACTTTTAAATGAAATAAGAACACATAAAAATGAAATAAAAATAGAAAAAATATGAAAGAAAAAAAGAAAAGAAAAAGGGAAAAAATCCTAATATTTCAAAGGATGTTCCCCCAAACTTATTTCTTGAAATATAATCATTATGAAATATTTTATATAAGAAATTAAAATCTTAGATTTATGGATAAATAAAAAAAGTATAAAGGAAGGGCACCACATGATGTTTAGATATATCTAGGTTATTGAAGGTGAACCTCCTCCCCTAGAGACTCTTGATAATTCTCTCTAAATAACTTCAATTTGTGTTCATTGACTATAAAGGGTGTTTGTTTACCTAGTTTTCTAATACACATAATACCAAATTGAAAAATAAGATCAAAAATGAAAGTTATATACCATTTAGAATAAAATTTAACATGGAATAACCTCATTTTAGAGTAAAAAAACACAATTTTCTCCCTTTTTTGAATTAAATATTTATGGTAAATTCATCATGAATTTTTTTGGTTGTATCATTATACAATATAGATCTTTTATATTCATTGTTTCAAATTTCATCCCTCTCCTACTTGTAGTATTTTATTTCTTTCCTAGTAGAATATAGATTCATGTTAAAAGTTTTAATAGTATAAAAGATTTATATTAATGTTTAACAAGAATGTGATAATATTTTAGATAGACTAATAAAAATGATGATATTACAAGTTTGGTTTAAAAGGTAGTACTATAATCCCAAAGTGCATAATCTACTATCAAACTCTTATCTTTTCTGTTTGGGTGAATAGATCTTTTCAAAATCTGTATAATTTCTCTATTTTATAATCCAACAATACCATTTTTTTAGGGGTGGTAGAGTTTAGAATACCTATGATTAAGACCATATTACATAATAATATATTCTAAAGTTATATTATATAAGTGAGTACCTTGATAAGTGATTAATAACATTGGTGAACTAAGTATGGAAAAAAATTTATTTTTTCATAAATTTAGAAAAATGTTTGGGATCAACTACACTAGTGGGAATAGATTTTACCCACTTTGATACATAATAAACAACAAGAAATATATAAAGATATCCAAAGTAATTAAGAAAGGGTCCCATGAAATCCATACCCCATGTATCAAATAGATCAATATATAGAATGGGGTTTTGAGGCATCTCATTTCTATTGGAAGTGTTATATTGAAATTGGAAAGTTCTACATGTTTTAAAAAATTAAAAAGAATCCCTAAAAATGGTGTAATGATATAAAATAGAATAAATAACATTCCAAGTGGTTATTTGAGACCCAAAGTAACCTCCATAACTTAAATTCTAACAAAAATTTAGGACTTATTAGAATTCATAATTTGGAATGCATCTTATTATCATTTATTCACTACCAATATGCCACAAATAAAGGTCATCCCAAATTTTTTTCTTTGAATCTATCGCAAGCTTAGAAATTTTTTTCTTAGAAAACTAATGGTTAATTTCATTATCAGCCAAATAATTTATTTGATAAAAAAACATGGTCTCAAACTTCTTAGATCATTTAATTACTCATTAGGAGAGTACTTTTTAATAGGTCGATAGATTTAATATTTATCATAAAAAATAATAGGTAATCAGCTCAAATCATTATCCATGATTTTTTCACTTTTTTACTTATCCTTTATTTCAATATCAAATTCTCATAACAACAAGATCCATCTAAAAAGTCTTTGGTTTGTATCTTTTTTATTCATAAAAAAACTAATTTGTAGAATGATCATTGAAAAAAATCACTTTAGAGACAAACAAGTAACATCTAAATTTTCCAAATGAAAAAATAACTAATAACTCTTTCTCTATTAATTTTAGTTTGATTGAGTTTGATCTACAGTTCTAGATTCATAAGTAATCACCTAAGATTTTTTTCGAATTTTTGTATCAAGACTACCCTAAGGGAAAATCAGAGGCATTGGTCATTAATTGAAAAGTAAAACCTAAAGGTTCTAGGTTCAATGGATGTGGCTTTGATGGGAAAAAAATATTTTTTTTAATTTATATTTTCTTGAAATCCAAAAAGAGGATCTTTCATGTTAAATTTATAATTTATTTATTTAGATATGAGGAAATGATTACCTTATATTAGGATCTTTCTTTGTTTATATTGTTGATATTCTAAAACCCTTTTTTGATTACCTTTATTTAGATGCAATGATTCAAGTATCGAATCTATCTAGTAGTGATCTATATGAGATCTTTTGTTCTCAAAGTAGTACCAAATGATTTCCAGATGGTAGCACAACATATCAAATGTATTGAATTGTTTGTCATGATCACTCTATGATCCTTTGGGATTTAATAAGTTCTTATTTTTCATGAGATGATTATAGGATCAATTCTCAAGATAAAGATAGAGAGATAGAGATAATTCTATTGTGTGTAGCGATTCTCTATTCTCTATTTTAGATTAACCCTACACTATAGACATAACCAACATTTATAGAGTTTGAGTTTCGGTTAAAATATTATTTAATTAAGTAATGAACCTTAAATAATATAATAATATTTATTCAACCCCATTCCAAATAATAATAATAATAATAATAATATTTTATGATGCACTCTAACTTGAAAAATAACATATATTATTTTACCAGCTTGTAAATTAATATTTTCCCCTATACATGGTCTTAGTCCTCTAGAACTCCTCGAAATTTATTTAATACATAAATAAAAATTTTATTCATAAATAAATATTTTATAAAAGAACTAGAGAACAAAAAATTTATTAAATATTAACTAAAATAAATAAATATATTTTATTAACAATCTAGTGAATAAATATTTATTTAATTTATGCAACTGATAAAACCTGAATAAAATTATTACTCGACCTTGAGAATAATATATAGTTTATTAATTAAATTCAAGTAGAATTCAATCTAGATCAATGTAAACACTTAGTATGTGACCCTCTATGATTCTTTATCATTGAAATTATTCACACTTGCCTAAATTACAAGATTACAATCTAGAAATAGATCAAGGCCCCCAAGAGAAAGAACTAAATTTCATAACGACATCATCCACATAAAAAACTTTTTGTATAATATAATCCATTTGTATCAATATCTCATCAAGCATGCTGCATATATGTATCATTAATCTATATGCTTGATATGTCTTTCTTGGACTATTTGTAATAAGAATCATTACACCATGGCCATATAATTTATGAAATAGTTATATTTCAATCAAAGGGCTGAGATATCAACTTCTATAAATATGTAAGGGAAAAATATTTCCTTGAATTAACCATTAATAAAATATCATTCATGACGTACCCAATGTATACTACTTCCCACCAACATATGGCATGATAATATTTTTCAGTAAATCTAAGTGCATGTGTTAGGAAATTCATTAATGATAATCTTAAAGTCTAAGAACCATTACACATGCTCATAGATAAGAATATACCATAACACCAAAATATGTTAATTCCTACTGGTGAGTCTATTATCATAATTTCCCATATTGAATATTAATAAGTACAACCGTTATGAGAATAAGCCTCATCCTCTTATGAGTACTTTCACCTGACATTCTATGTTTTATACACACTCTCAAAGTACATTATCTAACCATAAAAATATTTTTTAGAATATCATTATAGAATTTAAAGGTTCTCAACATAACAGGGAACTACTATACCCTTTTTCAATGCAATAGATACTCTAGGACATTATCACATTAATGTTATGGAGAAAACAATCAATATGTGATAATATTTTTAAATTAATATTCACATTTTTGAATATAAATATATTTTTAAGTAAAAAATTAATTGGTTCTAGGGAACACAATCCAACAAACTCCCACTATCACTAGAGCCAACTACTAATGACCTTTTAGTTCTCACATTTATAAACATTCTTCCAATAAGTATGGATACAACTTCTAGGACTATCATGTTTCACATTTAGGTCTAGAGAAATCCGCATTCCTTTATAGAAAATCTATTTACTCTAACATTACTATATTTGGAAAATCCCTCTAGTAGTGATATAAATGAGTATGCACCTATTTTTCCCATATAAAAGTCTTGACATGATGACTAAATCCATTTTCAAATCTTACCATGATAATGATAAAATTACTTCTATTAGTATAAGATAAAATTGGAATATGAAATTTATAAACCACACCCTAAGATGAAATAGAAACTACAATATACTGGAATATTTTAGATATGGATATCACTAGATATAATAATTTTTTCTTGAATATTACCTTATCATTTTTTGTGATACTAGATCAAATTAAACTAAATGAAGAAAAGTGTTCAATTCACTTGATCACTAGTATTCACACTTCTCCAGACACCAAGAACTCATCTGGTTCTACTTTGAAAAGTATTGTCACATAGTTCTAACTACAAGTATATGTGGTAATGTTATATCTCTTTAATATTCACATACTATACATCATGAATTAGTACTATCAAACGTCATATCATATCATGGAACCTGAGATAAATTCCTAGCACTTATGATTGAAAAATTATATTAATCTATCCACATGCCTATGCATGTTCCAATAGAAGGATTATATGCCAATAACAATTCAGTCATGAATTTCTACATATTTTATTTTTCAATAATTAGTTAATATATATACTATGAACAAATTTAGAAAACCAATAGATCTAACTGTTAGATCTTATTCCCTAGAAAATGGCTTCCGCTTTAAGTCGTACTTGGAGAAATTTTATTCCTTAGACTTAATAATTGGTAAGACACAACATTTATTTTCCATATGTTATTAACATATCTATCTTGAAAAATTATTGTGGTCCCATTAACAAGGTAGATACATATGTCACTCATTAGTTTCCAAATGAATATTTTATGATCACTATGCATGATTTATTCATAAATGAATCTATATAATCTGAATATACTATTGGAATTTATTAATTTCACTATACCTTTTATGTTTTTCCTTGTAGATATATACCGTAGGCTCTCTATTTGGTCACGTCATATAGATATATACCATATGGGTTCCTCTAAGTGAGAAGACCTAGATAATCAATAGCCCAATATGATGATCATAGAAATATGATTTGAAAAAGTAGAATTCAAGAAGGAATTAATTCATGATGATTGGTGTATAGGTTTTTTCATTGACTATAACTTTAAAAAATCAATCATTATTTATTTGTACCATATTTTACCATCCATGTCTAGTATCTTTTGAATACTCACCATCTGTATCAAGTCATAGAAACATTAAAAATATAGAGTCCCTGAATCTCGATACATAGAGTCCAATACTTTAATAAATAAATACTTGTAAACCTTAGAATATTAACATTTACTAATATATTGTAGGAATCTTTATTTTGAAATAATAATACATCTATCACCCACCACTGTGAACATAAACAACCTATTTGGTTTTAAATTCCTACACAATATGTGTCTCTGGAACTACTCCTTCCTCTAAGCTCCGTGGAGTGTAGAGTTCCTATTCCAACCCTTGTGCATCTAGAGATTTAAATCATAGAAGTTAAGTCTTCTCCCAATATGCTTAAAGTGATAGGATTCTATTATTGAAATTTAGCCAGTCTTGACTAGATGTTAATATCCGTATTTACTATAGGATTATTAACTCAGATTCAACTTAGTGTTTTTATGTTCATTTATATCTAATGACTTATTTTAACAAATGGTTTTCAACAAAAACCTATGGTAGTGAATTAATATATTATCATCATATCCCAATTGATATGATATCCATTAGAAAATATAGTTATTATATGGTTATCTATTTCACTTTTATTTGATAAATATTTCTTGGATGAAATAATAGAAGATTTAAAATATATATAAGACTCAACATTGATCTTAATTATACTTCCATCATAATAATGATGTGTATAATGAAATTTTAGTTTTTTATTACCTTTTCTCAAAATGTATGATCAATAATTACATGTATAAGATATTATCTGACAAGTCGTCTTGGAAATTCTTCAATCTTTATCAATTGAAACCATTTACATCAATGAGCATGTATAAAATGTATTAAAGGAATATAAAGAAGTATATAAATTAACCTTTAGATTTAGAATAGTTTACTTGAACATGTGTAACTAACTTTAAAATATTTGTGACATACCTTAATATATAATGGTTTCTTTATAGTTTGTTTTTATATCAAGTATCTTAGCTTAACAGAGACTAAAACACATTTGATGGTATAAAAAATTCAACTGTTTTCAGTTTTGTGTGAAAATAAATTATCCTTCCACAATTGGGTAAGAGTCTTATAATTTATATTCATCATTAATTAGGATGGATAGGTATGAATCAAAATCTAATGAGCCAATAATTTATCATTTAAGTGCCACAAAAATATTTATTTCAAATGTGAAATCATGTCATTTTGTCTAGATAAACACTAAGATAAATGTTTTGGTAACACTCATTACAAACTTAAATACAATAATTTTGGTAATGAGAAGCAGCTATTTCCCTCGTGGATAATATAGGAATCATCCTTTCTCTACTCCTTTTGAGTTCACTTTATAACCTTTTTATTCTTCTTCATTTCTCGTATTCAAATAAATGTATGTTATAAGAATATTGTATTTAGTACACAAGTTCTGAACAAAAACTTGATGAATATACATGATGTTTATGAAATTTATTTCTTCTTTATTTTATTTTAATTTATATTCCAATGTTCATTCATTCCACATAAGAATTAAATAGGCTTATATTCATTATTCTGGGTTTTTAATTTTTTTTAAATTGGATAGGGAATAAAGTATTTTAAAAAATGGACACAAGAAGCATGAACCCAATTCACACTTATTATTTCTAGAGAGAAGCATGAACGAGGTTCATGATTATATATATATATTATTAATTTGATATAATATTTATTATTAATATTAATTTTTATGAATATTACTTATACATATTTGTAAATTTTTATTGATATAAAATATTACCAGTTTTTTATAAATAATATATTTATCGATAATGAATTGTATTATTTATTATTAATTAATATAATGTTATTATGTTATTAATTAATTAATAGTAAAAAAACTAATATTTATAAGTTTTTTAATTATAAATATTTCTTTAATTTTTTGTTGATATAATTATTATTAATATATTAATATGTATTTTTTTAATTAATTATCAATTTTATTATTTTTTGTTAATCAATAACATATTATTATGTTATTAATATAATTAATAGCATTATAGATAATCTTTTCTGTTTAGTAATGTAAATAAAATAATTTTTATTTAGAAAAATATTTACTAATTAGTAATTATATTGTTCATAATATATTATGTTGTATTATCAATCCATTACTTATATAAGAAATAAAATAATAATAATTATTAATGTTAATTATACTTATAGAATGGAAAATAATAATATTATTAATATTTTATAATTAATTCAAGATGATTATTTATTATATTAACAATTAGTATTATAATCCACATTATATATAATAAATAATCATCTCAAATAAATTTTTAAATATTAAAAATATTTATTGAATTAAAAACAAGTATATTAATAATATTTAATAATAAATGTAAGAATATTATTTATTATCCATAATATGGATGATAATAATAAGTATTAATAAAAATAACAAATAGTAATTATTAATATCACCAATGTAGTTATTAATATTAATTATTATATTTTTTGAAAATTATTTGTATGAATTTCCAATTATATCAATTAATTTGTTTATGCAACATTATCTAATATGTTAGTATGTTTTTAAATAATGTATAAATAATGATTTCGAAAACATATAACATGTATAATAAATATAATATATGTCTGTGTCCTGGATGCTTCTCTATACCACAACCAGGTGTATATATTTGCATCCATGTTGTGTTTGTCTACATCTCTACTCTTGCATAATTAACTCATATATACCATCAATGACATCCACCTCTACATTATCCTGTGTGGAAGGCGGTGGATGTACATTCTCACCACCTATACCCTATCCTACCTCTAAGGATAATTGTTGCTGGTTGGATCTCTTACCAACATATGAACTAGATGGATGTTGTGATATGGATGTATGAAAATTAGAGGCTAATAAAGTATACAGCACTTACAAGTCATCGTCTATTTTTGAAAAAATATGACATGCTAATAGCCCCTATATGTGCATGTGCCTCTGGCTATGACATTGGTTCATATGTAGTAGGAGATGGATGAATATCTGAATGGTCATAATAAACACCCTACTCATGTTCCACATATGTATCGATAATATAGTCTCCACCCCTAACACATCTATATCAGGCTCAACTGCCTCAACATCTCCTGGTGGATCAAATAAAATATCATTATAAATCTCTTCCATGGGAGGAAGTAACTCTGTCACAAATCTATGAAAATATGCCAGGTCAAATATGCCTCCCAATACAGGATTATATATGTGAATGAGATGGGTGATACGAGCATCCTACAAAAAATATGTTTCTAAGTAACGTTAACAAAAAAACTATTCAATATTGGAAGGAATAATTATAACCAAGTCATGATAGCCCTATTCACGTCATGTAATAAATCTGACTGGGGAAATGCAGTACTAGGGCACATACGTCAACTGATCAAATAAATGCATACGTACTGTGCCTACCCCTCATAATCGGGACTCATGCCATCTATCCCTTAGGTCAATATATCTTTCATAACATGTTCTCTAATAAAAGTCTTACTTCTGTAACATCTTTAGGGAATGAAGTAAAGGTAACTAACTTGGCGGTGTAGGAATGGGATGATAGAATCTGAACTACCTCATAACCCTATCAGTCGGATGCCACACAATAATATGAAAATGAATCATAGGAATGATGCAGGATCCAATAGCAAGCATCACCTTACAATACGGTGGGAGACTTTGGATGATATCCTCAATATATGGAATCCATGAAGTCATAAAAATATTAATAATCAATTAATAAATAAAGACATGTATTATGTTGAGTACATATTTAACTATATAAATAATAGTCATTTACGTTGTCTGGATAAAGACCATCCAACATAAGTTTCTAAGCATGGACATAATGTATGGATGTATCTGAATGTTGACGTTCCTGAATCCACCTATAGATAATATTTTTATGGTTATATTTTATAATAGAAAGTTATACATTTGATTTAGACATTAGAAGGAAGTAATAACATACCATCATCAACACGAAGACTCTGCTACAATATTAGCTGGCAATAGCGCACATGCATGTGGAGATAAACTAGGGATATGATCCGAGATTCACACATGTATAAAAATAAGACATCATAATATCTGAATCTTATTGATTTGACATGTACTACATAGTGACCTATATGTATATACAAGAAATGAAGACCTCTAGCTATATTGTGATGCCTAGTCCATGTCCTCCAATAAAGGTAAATACATCAAATGTACAAATGTAGTCGAATGATCAAAAAATACCATTCCACCGATCATCCTCAAAATATATGCACATGAAAATATATGCATGATGATCTCGTTGAAATCATCAACTAGATGAGTGAAGTGCTGGTATATCCATGGCATGTGTAATCTACTACCGATAATGGACCTGTGGTCTTGATTCATCTTAATGCCTTGTAATCTGTGAACCAAATCAAACCAATCTTCTTCAACTCATCCAGTCATAGTCACCCTATCGATGGGGAGGCCCAATATAATAGACACATCTTGGAGTTTAATAGTCATACCCCCCTCTGTAAAATGGAATGTATGTGTCTTTGGCCTCCATTTCTCTATAAGTGTAACAATGAGACGATGATCAAAAATTGTGAAGACACACATTGCTACACCATAGAACCCATCACATCGAAGATGGGGGATGATAATGGGAGGTGGTTTTACATGATGTAAATGATGAGATATCCATACAGTCAAAGTAGGCACTGGATGTCCCTCTAAAACCTACCTTGAAACATGTGTATCCTGGAATGTGAGAAATGGAGGACCTTCCATCTGTACATTAGATATAACTATTACATTTTTATAGTTAATTTAATAAAACTTTTACACTATTTTTTAAAAATGTATAGCAAAACGATTTTGAGGTGTACAATTAGCATGTACAATTTATCATTATGGGAAAAATAGAGGAAAAGAAATGCGACTGATGTTATTGGTTTAGTCTATCAATTTATTATTTTATTGATCTTAAATTAATTTTAATTTACTTGTATATATTTTTATATAAATCACCCATAATGAAAAACCTGTATAGAACATTTGGTTGCATGGTATATTCAATCATCCATGTGAATTGAAGGACATATTTGAAGACAATTCATTAGAGGGCGTACCTTTGTTTATTTTTTTTAATAGTTATAGTATCACGAAATTATTTCTGATCGAATCTAGAAATGAAACAAACTAGAGTGTAAATTGGTCAGAAATGAAGAAAGTTAGTAATAAAAGGATTCATTACTAAAATGTTAGAATATGAAAAAAATTACACATTCATGATAAAATACATGGACTCAATCATGGATGATGGGAAGTGGAGCCCTATCCTACCACTTGTGGACATCTCTTACAAGTATGCCCTTCTGCTTGAAAAATGTTGCGTTGTATTCCCCCTCCCCATTTCCAAGGCCAGTCCATCTCATTTATGATTCAAGTAGACTTTGGTCTTCCTCGGGGTTGCAACTTGGTAATATCAAGTAAATAATTGAAAAATGATATAAATTAAAAAAATAATATAAGAAAAAAACCAAAATAATAATCCTGGAAATATTAGGGATGATAGTCAACTAATCATCAGACAAGGTAACAGAATTAAAGTCACTAACAAGAATCTAAGGTGCACTATAATAGTTAACCAGAGTGATCACATGATACTTCAGGTCAACATAGGGCTCTCATGATATTTCCATCATTGTAAAAACTGCAACAACATGTTCACATGGATATCTCAATGCTTAGAAGTTACCACAATCATGGTACCTATTATCCAACATGACTACTAGTACTAGACAACTGTTTCATATAACCCGATCATAGAACTCTCTTACCTAAAAGAAGCTATGTACCTGGTCAAAGTTCAGAACATTCAATTCAAATGCATCATATAGTATTTGATCAATGGAATTCGGAAATTATGAGGAAAACACATTCTATTTTTCATCTTCCAATAGGGATATTGGGACTATTCAAAAAAGTACTTCACACATCTATAAATTGTCTCTTCATTCATTCAATGTTGCATTTTTTTATTATAAAAGGAAGAAACCCACTGCAAAAAAGGTCATGGGAATGTCATACAAACAGGTTAAGGTGGTCTAAAATAGTAAAGACCAAGATGGTATCCCCTAATAAAGTCCACCCCTTTTAGTTCCATTTGAAGAGAACTAGTAAAAAATGATATTGGTACCTTGATCCACCACTGTCAAGGATGATAAGTAATATACTACTTTGTTACCTTCACGCCATGTATGGGTAAACTTTGTGTTTTTGATGTTGAGGTTGCATCTACATTTCCTCATAATATAAAAAATCAACCAAGGAGGATAAATATTTCCACTCATCAAGTCATGTATGACCTTTGAGTTAGTTTCTATTTGAAAAAGATATAAATTCCTCTGAGCACACAATGTGATCCCCATATACATCGCCTCAGACTTATCCTGGATGGAACTTCCCCTCCCATAAAAAGTAGTAAGCACAAGAAGGATACTTCCACACCCATCACTCAAAACACCACCACCTCGAATAATTCCTCCAATGCATGATTCATAAAAATTAAGCTTAAGACCCATGCTTGGAGGAAACCAGTGAACTAAATTCCCTCTTCTCATATGATCTGAATGAATAAAATCGGGACCATAAGTTTGCATGTTCCTAAAGGAGGGAGTATCACACAACATCTTAGAGTAATGTCCCATGTCAAGTACAAGAAATATTGTATTGATGATAACATATCTCTTTGTGCAATGAATACCTTCAATGTGAGCTTTGTTTCTTTCTTTCCAAATACCCCAATACCCTGAAATGAGAATCATAGCTCTGGAGGTTTTTTTTGACCTGCATCATTCAATCACTGAAGCCACTTATCTAGAAAAGAAGTTCCAATAGGAAAAGGTTCTAAGAATTTTTTGAATTCTCCAAAGAACCTCCATACAACCATGGCCCATTTACCCTCCAAGAACAGGTGATTGGAATCCTCCTCCTTATTATGGTTGCAGCAGTGGCATTTAGAAGAAAGGTTAATGGACCTTACTTTCATGATTTTATATATGGGGATAGCCTAGTTTATAATTCTCCATTAAAGGAAATTAAATTTTGTGGGAATTATGTTACACCAAACCATATTATTCTAAGAGTCATGTTGCGCCGGAGGAATAGAAACGTTCCGAAATTCTTGAGAGGAAAACATACCAGACTTCAAAGCAGAAAACACACACTTGTCCAGATTAAAATTTAGGGCTATAAGATCAAAATTATTCTTTTGATCCTTATCCATAATAGTGCTGATAAAATCAGGATATCTTCTAGCCTCCCTGAAAGAGATCATAGAAACTAGATATCCTGGGAAACCAATAACTGACCCTAGCCAATTATGATTCCAAATAGAAATATCACCCCTTCCTATAATACATTGTGAGTGTTGACAGATGATAGAAAAAATACTTTGGATTAAAGACTAGAAATGGGAAATAGATATGATGTCCTCCATATAGTTCTCTCCTGGAAAAGACATGATTTTACCCCAAAGTGCACAACCCTCCACAACCTCCCAGGAAAGTTTTGCATGCATGTAGGGCACTGTCTCCCCCAGACTGCTGATATTAATACCACCCTATTGAACTAGTGTAGCCACTATATCCCATTAATTCCAATGAAATTTCAACTCAAAATGAGAATAACAAATAAAATCATCAAGGATTTTTTCAATAGCTGTAAAAACCCCTTTCGGAACATTGAAAGGAAAGAGCACAGGGATCAGAATAGCCATCAACAGACTGCGAATTAAAGAAATACTTCCACCAAGATATAGAAAATGATTTTTACTGTCAAGTACATGCCTCATGATTCTGTTAATGATACCATCAAAATATCTGACTCGATAATGACTAGGAGAGATAATGGAACCAAGATAGTCCTTAGGGAAAGAACCCTTTTGCATGATCTGCAATCTAGAAATGGACAAGAACTATTTGTCACCACATTTATTAGAAATATATAAACTAATCTTCCCCCTATTGATATTTTCCCTCTCCAAATACTGTACTCATCTATAACTTTAATAAGACCACCAATCCATCTAACATTATCATTAATGAAAATTATATTATTATCTACAACCAACAAGTGAGAGATCAGTGGATGAATCTTTCTCATCTGATACGGCAAACTATCACATGTGGATACTTTCTTATTGATAAGACAACTAGGTGAATATTACATGAGAATAAAGAGGTTCAGATAAATAGGATCCCCTTGTCTAAGACCATGAGTTTCCTTGAAAAATCCAGGAGTTTTTCCCATGTATGAGACCGCCATCCAGGAAGAGCTAAAACAACGAAACATAAAATCCATAAACCACAAAGAGAATCTCGTAACTCTAAGAACCAAGATGATGAACCCCCATTACATATTGTCATATGATTTATTCATATCCAGATTTAAATATATATTTGAACCATGGAGTTTGATATTGATATCATAGATCATCTCAGGAGCTAAAGCCACCACTACCTGTATATAACGACCTCTAACAGAACCGTGTTTCTCAAGTGGTACACATTGGGAAACATAAAGATAAAAACATGAGTTGATGATTCTTGATAAGATTTTTTAAGGAAAATTACACATCCTCACCAGCCTATAGTCATGAATTGAGGATAGTTTTTTAACCTTGGGAATCATAACTAGGGTAGTTGCACCTACCACCATTGGAATATGACAACCCCGAAAAAAATACTGAATGGAAAAACCGTATCAGCTTTAACCACCTCCTAGGACCCTCTATAAAATGACCCTAGGAAACCATCTGGGCTCGAGGCACTCTCTGGGTTAAGTCTCATCATAGAATCATGAATATCTTTCTCATTAGGAATAACATCCAACATATTATTATTCAAGATAGAAATCATATTCAGAATCTCCTCAAACAAATCTGCATTCTCACTAGGATAACCATTCACCATATACATATTATGATCAGAAAAAAGATTTTTAAATAATGAAATAGCCAAGAAACCAATCATATCCTAATCTCTCAAGAAGGATCCATATTCCAGAAGAGTGTTCAGCTTAATCATTATCCTTCTCTCTTTAATACACGCTTGGAAATAAGCTATATTTTTATCTCCTTCATGAAGCCATTAGAATCTATATCTTTCACGATTAATTCTCTCCTATTTCAGAATAATCTCTTTCAACACATTTTTCTTACTCGTAAGATCCTCATAGATCCTATCATTCCAGTTTTCTTCAAGATTTATTTCCATATTCTCAACCTCTTATTTGAGATATTCCTCGTTATGATCAATGAGAGGAATATTTTTCACCCTAGTATGATTCATGTGCTTAAGCCATTTTAGTTTATTATGAATGGATACCCAAGAATAACTTTGAACCATTTCCTCCCAGTAATATTTAACAAGATGATGATACTCAGACATATCATTCCAATGTTTACAGAACTGAAAATGATCCTCATTTATATTTTGTGGAGATAAGAACACAAGGAGAGGAGAGTGATCTAGGATCCCGCGAACAAGATGATCAAATTTTTCATTAAAAAATCTGGAGACATCATGAAAATTTTCCAAGAACCTATCAAGGTGACTCCAAGAATGATTACCCCCTTTCTAGTTATTACACCACGTGAAGCAATCCTCAGAATAGCCCATATCAAGAAGCCATTTCCCTACTATTAACTGAACAAAAATCCTTCTATCCTCATGAGGAATCACACCTCGACCCTTCTTCTCATATAGATTAGCAATAATATTAAAGTCTTTGCCAACTATCCAGGTATGTTCCTCCAAATCAAAGAAATCCAAGCTCTACCAAAAAAACTCTCTCCTTTAAGACCCACAACATCCAAAAACAAAGGACATAGAAAAAAGATCCATGGAAGTATTGAATTTCACTATAATTTATTGTTCACTAGATTTAACTATGTATATAGACATATATTTATTCTAGAAAACCCATATATGTTTGTTATTTGGGTCTGCATGCAACCATGAATGCATTTTCAATTTACGAGAAAAATCACTTATCCTACTAGGATTCTGTTTTTGTTCCAAAATAGCAGCAAGAAACACCTTATTCTTATTAATTTCCATGAAAAAAAAATTGGTCTTCACTCATTCACTAATTCCATGAGCATTCCAAATGATCAACATAATCATTAAAACAACTTTGGCTTGGTTTTGGCCCCATGAATCTTGGTTAGACTAGAATGGGAGTCTATATACTCTATAATATACTAAAGTTTCTCCTTAGTACACACTCTAGTATCTGATGATAGTTTAGACTTGACATGAGGAGACAAGATTGAATGACCTCGATCAAGATCCCAATTTTCTTTGATCAGGGATAATTGGTAATCAAGCTCTTTATTATCCAGAACATCTTCCTTACAGACTCCCGATCTTCTTTGGGAGAAAGAAGTAGTTCATAGTAAAGACCCATACAAACATCCTTTAATCTCTAACATAGGTCCTCAATGAATTCCATTAAAAGAATCTAGAATCATATCATCATTACCCATCTCAGCTAGTGTAGATGATTCTGAAGATAAAGATTCAAGGGCCAGATAGATACACCTCAAAGGAATATCTGGGGAAAATCATTGTTTAACCAATCCTTCCCAAAACATCATGAAGGTATGTGAATTCATAGAAAAACACAAGAAAATATCTCCCTTATACATAAAACCAAGCATTAGCAAGGGAACATGAAAATCATGAACATTCCCAACATAAAAGTAAACAACAACACCCACATACAAGATTCCTGATTTACCAATATACGTATTAGAACTAGACACTAATATAAAATTAAGATTACTAGAAGTTGGATCAACATTTTAAAAGTTTACCTATTTCTAATTAATAAAAGTATTAGATAGATCACCTTTGCTAACCAAATAGTCATCATATATCTCATCTTGATTAACATAATTCTGAAAACGACCCCCACCTCATTTATTTTTCCTGCAAACCTACACTGAGTGTCCTTGAAGACATCAATGGGAACAATACCTAGGAAAAACTGGATATACAATGTCTTGATTTCATGAATGAAACACCTCCACCTTCAAGGCTACCTTATACAAAATTTTCAATGATAGTTCTGACTCAACACACATCCTAAAATTTGAAACATCCATACCCCCTATGAAACTGTTAAATAAACATATAAATCCTTAGGGAGAATCCCCAATAAATTTAAATAAAGAAAAATTATGATGGATTAATGGGAAACCTTGTAGGGAAATCCACCCCACCGCATAAGGACTTTCCTTCCCCCTATGAACATCAATCAACCAGCAAGACATGCTGAATTTCCAATTCCCTATGTCACGAGAGGAGTCACACCAGGCTATTATATAGTCCCATAATGAAGAAAAGATGAAACAAAAAATAATAATGATGAATCGACAAAACTTGTATCGGAGCCGCAAGACCCCAAGATTCGATGAACATTTTAAAGATTGAAATCAGAGGTTTTGATAATCCAAAACGATCAATAAGACACTATTTAAGATTACCAATTGCCTCAACATAAGCCTCCAATGAAAACACCACTGAAAAGACAGAGGCATTTCTATAAACTGATGGAGAAATCTGTAAGAACCCGGTCCTTATTTTTGAGGTACGAGCTTCTTATTTTCTCTTTTACTTAAGTGTTTTTGATAAAATAATGAAAATGGGAAAAATCATAAATTTTTGGACTACACGCCGTGTTCTTTTCCACACGCCATGTACTTTGGTCGTGTGGGATGGGTACACAGGGTGTGTAGCTATGTTGGTGACGAAGGGTGTAAAAACCGGATACACGCCATGTAGTGGTATTTACACGTCATGTAGTCAGTTGGCAGGGAAACAGTAAGGCAGTGGAAGAAGCCACTAGTTGGTCGACAATACACACCGTGTAGTCAAGAATACATGTTGTGTACTCATGTTGACTGATGAACAGTTTCGCGGTGCCGCCAGAGGAACAATTAAATGAAGGAAGTACATGTCGTGTAGTCAAAAGTACATTTCGTGTACTTTGCTTTTTTGCTTAAAATGGGAAGTAGCCAACCCTATTCACAGGATTGGCTTAAAACCATACGGGAGCTCTAGAGAGGATGGACAAATCTTTGTGGATCAACCGATCAAGCACCGGGAATCTGATCCAGCTTCCGTTGATCACATTGGAACCGCACGTGTAAGCCCTCCCTTCTCCTTGCGTAGTTCTTGCCAATTCTTCCTCTAAGGGAAGTTATTTTAGTTTGAACGGATTTTCTTCAACGTCATATATACGTCGTTCTTGGGTGTTTCTGGAATCAACATTTGCGTATATCGTTCATTTGTGTTAAAGGTGGTGGCTTGGTGTTTAATTTCCAATTGTTGTGCGTTTTGTGTACTGTTGAGCTACGATCCCAGGTTGGGGTGTCTTGTGGCTGAGTCCATGGCTATTTTAACTACCTAGAAATGTATAGGTGATCAAATGTGATAATAACCTGCTTTTTGGGATTGCTGCTTGGATCCAGGACCACCCCGAGGGTGCGTTCTTCTGTTTAGCCGTTTGGCCAGGATACCTGAGGGTATGCCATTGAAATAATGTTTGTTAAATTGCCTTGAGTGGAATTGTATGTGAATTGTTTATTTACATGTTGGGCTCGACCCGGTTAATTATGCCTGAGGGCGGTGTTTTACTATATCCTGAGGGCATGACTGGATTGTCCTGAGGGCAACGTTCTATTTCGCTTGAGGGCAACCTTTCGTATGCCTGAGGGCAGTGACTTCTATGCCTGAGGGTGACACTTCGTATGCCCAAGGGAAATATCTTTTATGTCTGAGGGAAATGCCTAAGGTCATGATTCTGATTACCTGAGGGTAAGGGTTTGCGTGTCTGAGGACACTGAATGACTGTTTACATAGAAATTCATTGTGGTGATTTCCTTATACTAAATGCTTAAATGAATAATAAAATGGCAATATAACTAGAAATTTAGTTACTTTTGGGTACTACATAGTTTATTGCATTTACTTTTGCACACTATTGTTGCATGTTTACACACAGTTAGGCACGAGCCTTTGGTGGGTGCCTACTGAGATTATTTCTCACACCCTGTTTGGCTCATGCTTTTCGGCCCAAACAGATTACATTTCTACAGGTGTGGATAAGGGAAAGGGTCCCTATATAGGTACTTCATTACAACTAAGGAGTAGGGGAGCATGGGACTGGGATTAGGCTCGTGATGCTACTGGCTGATTTTTTTCCTTGTTGTACTCTGTATTATTGTACTGCTATGTAACATGTTCTGGCGGTTTTCTTAGAACTTGATACATGTTGCATCATATCTATATACCTGATTGGTTATCTTTTATTGCAGTTGTTATATTAGATGTGTATGGTTTATTACTTCTGCTATTGTTGTATTTTTTTATTTATTTCCACTGCGCTACGCTTTGACAAATGAGGGAATAGTTTCCCCACTATCAGACCTGGGCCCTCAATGCTAGTAGGCAGCCTATGGAATTTGGGGAAATTCACTTGAGGTCATGTGGCGAACTGGGTTCGGGGCACCGGTTGGGTGGCACCCGGATCTGGGATGTTAGAAAGTGGTATCAGAGGGTGTTTCTTTTCTTTGAATTACTATTTGGAGCCTTAGTCAGGGATAGGACGGAAATAGTAGTTGGTAATGAGCTATGCCCGGGCGTAGCTAACCTGTGTACAAGGAAAAGCCAGTCTACCTCGTATTTTGAAATTCTTATGATTTTGAAAATTTTACAGTTGATTTGTTTTCACCGTTGGGTGACACACTTGTGATTGTACTATTTATATTTTATCCATGGGTTATATTTAGTTGAAAACTGATGAGATGAGGGTATTCCATCTCATGCATCATTTAGGCACATTCTAGGAATCACACGCCATGCATAATTTCCATGCCATATAGGTGCATTAGAATTTGCATGTTGTTGTGATAGTTGTTGTGCTAGAAAAGCATGCTGTTGTGGTAGCTGCTTTGATAAATACCTACTATGTGATAGGGTATTTTTGTGTGTGCTGGTTTATAGAATGAACGCCAAACTTTGGATTTTGGGGAGTCTGGGAACCCATTTACCAGAATTTGGAAGATCATTGAATATTTGTTTTATTATAACACAAATAAGATGCCAAACTTTGATTTGCGTGGAGAATGGGCCCTCACGGATTAGAATTTGGCACTCAGGTGTTGTTTTTGGTATTTTCGGGGTTCTAGAGAAGTTTTTGAGGCATAATGTTCGGAAAACCCATTATACACGTCGTGTAGTTGTTTGAACATGTCGTGTACGTTCTTCTCTTTGGGAAGAAAGTAAAAACTTTTTAAGTACATGTCGTGTACCCTATGTACACGTCGTGTAGTCTCTTCTCGTGTCATGGACCGTGTGGGCGGGGACACGGGGTAGGGAAAGGCTGTGGTAAAACACACAGTGTACCTGATGTACACGCCGTGTAGGGTTGACCCAGAGACCCAGCTGTGTAACTAACAAACATGGGCTATTGTAATTTTTTCTTGAACATGTCATGTCAATGAAGAACATGCCATGTAGTGTGACCTGGGGACCCGACCGTGTAACAAACAACAAGGGTCAGGGTAATCCTTTCATGTACACTCCATGTGTATATAGAGCACGCCGTGTAGTTTGAGCAGTGTATCAGGCCGTGTAGCTAATAAAACGGGTTGGAAGAGCTCATCTAGTACACGCCGTGTACCTGTGGGACACGCCGTGTAGTCTTGTACGAGGACAGACCGTGTGGTTTTTTCCATGTGGCAGGGAAAACAGAGTGGAGTACACACCGTGTGTGGGTGTAACATGCCGTGTAGTATCAAGCTGAGTAGTCGGCCGTGTCACAAGCGACACGGACAGTTGTAAATTTTCACCATACACACTGTGTAGCTTATATACACGCTATATAGTTTTGTTCAATGGGAGCTGTGTGGATAAGCCATGTAGTAGGACCCAGGCAGGGGAAGAGAAGTCAGGTACACATTTTGTAGTCATTATACACGCCGTGTAGTCTTGTTATGAAAATATTTTGATGCCTTCTTCCTCCTGTTTCCCTTTAGGTCCCCCCATTTTTCAAACTGTGATAAATGTGGATCTAAGGTGTGCATTTGACATTGTAGTGTCATGCCTCTGAGACGACCACACGTTGTTCACTAGAAGAGAGACAAATATTTTACACCAAAGATAGTGGGCCATATGCTACTAGTGGATCCTCCAGTAGAGCCATATGCGGCGCCATCCGTTATACCAGACAGAGGTGTGGAGATGCAGTTCCGTGAAGGCTTTATGCGATTCATGCAGACCTTTCAGGGAGCACCGCCGATTGCCACATCTATGGATGAGTTGACTCGTATCTTCCAGCAGCAGCATTCGCCTACATTCTCAGGGGATGGCGGACCGCAGGCTACGGAGTCTTGGCTGGGGTCTATGCAGACTATTTTGAAGCATCTTGAGATGCCTCCAGGGCGAAGGGTCAAGCTCGAGACATATATGCGGCCTGATTCCTCCAAGAGGTGGTGGGATGTTACCACCCAGTCATAGCATCACAGGGACATGGTGTGGGAAGATTTTCAGGAAGTCTTCTATGACTTCTTCTTTCCAGAGACGCTGAGAGAAGACAGAGCTTGAGAGTTCATGAATATTCAGTAGGGCGCTATGTAGGTGATGGATTATTCTTCTCATTTCACTGAGCTTCAGCGTTTTGCACCCTTATCTGGTGGGTGATGACACGTTGAGGGCCAGACGCTTCAAGGATGGTATTCGATATGAAATCCGAGCACTGGTGAATGTTTTTAGGACGCCATTAGTACATGTTTTTGTGAACCAGGCACTGATTACAGAGATGAACCTGCGGGAAGCTAGTGGTGTGGTCCAGGGCGGTTCAGCACCAGTTTCTGGTAATATTTCTATGGGCACGAGGAAGAGATAGATGGAATTCTATCAGGGTGGTAGTACCAGCCAGATGATTTCTCCAGGTCACCCAGTCAGGTGCTACTAGTGCGGTAAAGAGGGGCACAAGATACCACAATGTCCACATGATTCAGTGGAGTGTCGAGCTTGCGGCAAGATGGGTCATCTACAACGTTTTTGCAGGGCGTTTCCAATAGTGGCTAGTGAGAGGGGTTCTGTACAGACTCCGTGTACGAGAGTAGGACCAGTGGATTCTTACCAGTTAGGAAACTAGAATACGTCAGGGTGTGTAGGAAGAGATGGTGGTCGTGGCCCTAGTATCCAGACACTAGGATCTCAGAGGCAGCAGGGCGGGACATCTCAGGGTAGTCAGGCTGTGTCTCAGGGCCGCGACACTGGGCAGGCATATGCAGTGCAACAGAGATCGTAATATCATAACATTGGATAAATCATAGAAGTGAAATGTAATCCCAATAATCATAACTTAAAACATGAAACTTTGTGGCATACACACATAATCATAGAGAATCATTTCTTGTTAGTCAAGACTCATTTTCAAGACTATCTTAGTGGACAAAGTCCATTTCTGAACCGAGTCACCCTCGTTTCAGTCCTATTTCACTGAAATTGTATAACCTACCATTCCAGCCATGTCTATCTCATGAGATATAAAATCTTTGCCCAATGCATTGGAGGGAGATATAGGTCCCACCCATCTCGTAATGATACCATTCTTATGTGTGCCAAAAAATCATAAACCCTACATCATTGCATAATCCATGTAATAAAAATGGGATTCTTAAACAACATGACATCATAAAACAATTCATATAAGATAAAGGAATTCATAAAAGTAATTCCATCACAACACAATAAAATCAATGTAAGAATAGGGATATAAACATAACACTATATTATCTTAGATGGAAAATAATTTTGATAAAACACTTGAACTCCATTCTTGAGGAAAATATCCTTTCTACTTCAAAAACATTTTCCTTTCTTAACATGTCATACAATTTTAAACTAAAAGAAGTTGATTAAAAATAAACTTGAAAACTTGTAAAGGAATCTTCTTGGAAATAATGTTTTAAAAATCCATTCATGCTGTATAAGTTAAAAGAAAACATTTTTCTCGTACTTCTGTCGGAAAAGTCAAAAAGTACCTCGTACGAAAAACAACAAAAGATTCCTTTCATATCTTTTACTAAAAACTCACCGAAGGGTAAAATTGGATATAAACTATTTTATAAGGATATAAATATTACATATTGAGGAAACATGGATGTGGATGATAAAATACACCCCAGTAAATTTCAATGTATAAACAATCTCGGATAAAAATGAGATTGTGATATTTTCTCTTACCTTAGGTCCGATATGATTTGTACATGTCCGAACCTCCTGTATAATAATTTAAATAATGTTATTGACTTATTACAGAATCATACTTATTTTTATGATATCATATATGGTCATATTCTTAGCTTATTATTAGTAATATTTCATTACTACTTATTATTCAGGTGTTTATTACTTTTTGTTCTTATGCGTGTTTTGTCAAATAAATTCTTATTCTTCTCTTTAGGTTATAGATACTTCATTTACAGAATGGTATTAGTGTAATATATATCATATTCATTCATTCAATTCATTTATATAATCATTATGAAATGAATATCATGCAGAACGAGTCACATCACATCGTGGAGACGGTATTCCGTACGTACGCACGAGTGATGATATCGTTCCTATGATCGTGGAATTGTATTGGAGTGTATGTATACTATTTAAGAATCAATATCACTTTATAATAGTCATATATAGTCATTATTTACACCATTATACCCATCCAAGTAAGGTGGTGGTGGAAAATAGATTTCACCACGGCGTGGAGATGGTATTCCGTATGTACGCACGCGCGGTGATTTCTTTTTCCGTAGGATGGATTGATGGTGAAATATAGTTGTTTCATACTTATAATAACATATAAATATATTAGTGATACTGATGTTATTACTTCATAATGAAACAACCTAAGAAGAAGAAGTGGAAGAAGAAATAAAGATAAAAGAATCGGTAATGGACATTACCTCTTCTTTGAAGCGCCTCTTTGAGATCTCCCTTTAGGGCACTAAAATTGGTCTTTGAGGAAGACCAGAACCTCTAGGATATTGATAGGGAAGTGTAGAAGAGAATTTGGCAGGGGTTGTCCGAGCTTTAAGGCTCAAAGTGGTGTGAGGAAGAGAGTTAGGAGGTTCCCTTTTATAAGGGAGGAGAGGGGCACCTTTGGAATAACTAAAAATATTATTTTATTATAAAGTCAAGTTCGGTTTTAAATAGCTCAAAATTGAGTTATTTCGAAGATAAGGTGGGGATGGGTTGAAATAATCTCATCCAATATAATTTAGACAAGTTTAGGTCATTATATTAACCTTATCTTTTAGTTTTAACTCTTAGTTAATTAGATTGACATTTACCATGTCACTTTGTATTTTTATATTATATAGTTAATAAACTTAACATATACATCCAATAGACCCCCAAGTTGTGTTTTATTAATATATATAACCCTATCTAAGTCATTTGGCCGAACCATAGATTTTTAGGAATAAAATACCAATTAATAATATAATATTTGTTTTAAAAACTATTTTATGTCAATTTTGACACTATTCAATAGTTGATTTTTTTGAAACTCATAACAGAATGATTACTTCAACCAAATTTAATTAAATCAATAATAACATGTCATATTAACCTATAAAATTAGTTTAGTTGATAAAAAGTATAAATTATATTTATTTGGGTATTTATAACATCAATTATGTCAATATTGCATTAATAAGATAATTACTGCATCATCGTTGTGTCATAAATAAATTAAATTATTTAATGTCTAAAAATTATAAATAAAATATCATTATGTAAGAAATTATATTATCTTTCTAATGAATATTTACAATCGAATTTATCTTATGTATAACCCTATATTAATTTTTTTTTAATAAATAAACTTTGATTTTAACTCTTTTAACTCTTCTTTGAATTAAATAATAATAAATGTCCTAATCTAATCCAAGTGGGCCTAAATGGTCATATTTTATTCCTAAGGTTGTTTTTGGTCGAATTAAACTTATCCAATAGAATTAGGACCTGTGTTAGGGTAATAATAATATCATTTTTACCCTTAATTACCCTATTTACTTTTAACCGTGGTAAAAAAAGTAAAAAGTTGCTATTCACCAAAAATTATTTTCATCTCATTGAACCAAATTTTATTCCTTGATATTAACCGTGTCTCTTGGATTTTCAAAATTCCACTCACAGAAGCGGTAAAATTTAGTTTTATGAAAAATTCAGTTTTTTAACTACCACTTAGTGGTTTCACTATTCATTAAAAAATGAAAGTTTCCAGAAAAATACCAAAAATTAGATCTAAGCTATATTTGATATTATGAATTAAAAAATGATGTCTATTTTATCAAATTCAAAACATATCAGTTGCAGTAATTAATTTAAAAATTAATTCCCGTCGTCAAAACAAATAGCGTGTTCTTAAGAGATAATAACTATCAAAAGATTGACATTTGTTTATGACTGGTTTAAATGTGAAATTACATCCAATGACTAAAATTGTATTAAATTGTAAAAATATATTCTAAATATACTTTAAAACCACTCATATTAATAATTTATCACTATTAATTATTTCGATTAAAAAAGTTGTTTTTAATTATAATTTAATAATTTTCACTATTCATCAGAATATGAAAGTTATCCGAAAAGTACCAAAATTTTACCTTAGGCTAAATTCGATACTCCGAATCCAAAAATGAAGTCCATTTTGAGAGCTAAAATTTCTAAAATTTTAAAAGGTGGTTATTACTATTCATAATGGCTTGTTTTAATAATATTTTAATAGCATATCGTTGTTTAGTGAAACTTGGTATTGCGTACTACACATGCTATCGAGGAAGGTGGCGATTGCATGTAATGCAAGGCAAGTCAAGGATGTGTGTTGAGCAAGCTCCTTTTGGTGTAGCGTACAACACAAGACATTAATGAAATTAAAAAGAATATTTTTTTATAAAATCTCGGGCTGTTACATTCTACCCCCCTTAAAATTAATTTCACCCCCGAAATTCGTCGGGGTTATAAATGGTTTACTACTCAAAAGTTTCTTTAACAAAAACCCACATCATAAAAAAGAAAACCAAAACCAATCCTTAGAAACAAAAGTATGAAATGTAACGGTTACCCAAATTAACTCATCACTGGGTTTCCACGTAGGAGAACATAGGTGAAAATATGGATATGGAAGAAAAATCTTAACATCATGTTCTGATGGAGAGTGGTAGGGAAAATGGCTATGAAATAGCCAACAATTACAAAGCCATAGGTTTGCGATGATCTAAGGTACCATCTGATTCATCAGATATAAGGGCACTAGGACAACATTTTTGGTTTTCAAGATCATTTCCCTAAAGTTGATGAAATTGGAATTAGAAGAAATACTTTCGTTATTTTGGTATAGTCTCACCATTTATCGTTCATTGGACTATTTACACTTCATCTCTTAAAGAAATGAAGTTGAATTTGTCATTCGTGATGTGTTAGAAGATCATGTGATAGAATGATGGGTCATTCCATCTGTCTCAAACAAAAGGTTAGAAAAGTTATCAAAAAAATACATAAGTCCATCTATAGTGAGATTAATCAAATATGGTTCCTAAAATGGACTTATACTTCATATATCATACTAATTAATATAATGAAACTAGTTTCTACTAAACAGGGACTTCTTGTAGGCCAGTTTTAGGCGATAAAGGCCAGTCGCACTTCGGTTGTGGGTTCGATTCCCACAGCCTTGTCCGACGCGATGGGCTGTCACCCATCCTGCAGGTTGTCCTTTTTTCTAAAACTACATTACTATAAAATCACATAAATAATATAAAAAAAAATTTCTATCCTTAAACAATACTAACTTATGGTTAACATAATCCATTCCAATCTTTAGGCTTATCTAAAATACTTCGGTCTAAGCTCATAGTATAAAGAAAATGATAACTTGAAATGTCGTCAATCAAGCATGTGAATACCATCATTTATCCCCCATATATCTTGTTGGCCACATTCCAATAATGTGAATACTTTAATGATGTATTCTCTTGAAAAATGAATACCCATTAAACCTTAGTGAAAACATGAATGCTGTCAACAGTTAACTCTTTCCAAATACCAAAATCCAAAAATTCTATATACTAAAACCATGATATAACCTTCTCCTTATATCAGTCATGAGCTCATTAATACTAGCAAACATCTAATTTTGTCCTTATCCCTTCATTATGCACATATCATCTACATTCCAAAAATATCTGAATAACCTTTCATGGATACTGGTAACATTAATCATACACTTTCAAAACTCAAGGAAATACAAAAGTGTAACAATCCTTAGATGTCTCTTTATTCCATAGTACCCTGAGATTACTTATACAACATTACACATGATAAACATGTAATCATTCCACTACATTCTTAAACCATTGACCGAGATTCAACAATTCTTTCATCTCACATATCATTTGTAGTCTCTTCATCATCATCAACATAAATACTACCCATACAACCATACTGATTCTCTTCATGAGACTTTCCCTTAGGGCATTGGTTTGCATAATGCCCGTACATTCCACATTTAAAACATTTAACCATTGTTGATGTCGTAGCAATACCATTTTCCTCATCCCTAGTGTTAACTGAACCTTTTCCTTTGCACTTACTGGCTTTATGTCCTTCTTTTCCACACCCAAAGCATCTTCTAGTTCCTTTGAAACATTCTCCTTGATGCCTCTTCCCACAAGATTTACATATGGGAAATTGAACTTTCTTTCCTCTATGATCATCATGAAACTCCATCTTTCTCTTATTAGCCGAGTCAGGAAACTTACCAAATTTTACTTTATTGACCATATTATGAGATTACTGATTCGGAATAATAATGATGTTTGGACTTCCAAATCCCATTTCATTTGGTTTCTCATGAAGAATATCATTCCATTGTCCATCATATCCTCCATTATCGTGAATCATCTTGTTTCCAGCCATTTTCTAAAACCCAAAAAGAATAGTGTGAGAGGAAAAAATCATAATAAAGGGGGAGTAACTTCAATATCTAACATCTTTGGTTTAATCTAATATCGTTACCATAGTTCTAGGACTATATCCTATACGTATACTTATCCTTAGGGACATCCCTAGACATACCTTAGAAAAATCTCTAGGGATCTCACTAATGTTTTCGCATCCTAGTTTCCAAAGGTTGACTAAAATTTTCCTCTGATACCAACTGTAGAGACCCGAAGGTTGACGTACATGGACATTACATTACTTTTGCGGAATACTTAGTACATAACAAAAACACACACACAAGGATCGTAATAGTTTAGTGTCTTTGGAAACTCGGAATATAATCTTCTAATCGTGGTGAAAGATCTTCAACATCTCCCATAAAGATCTTCCTTTTTTTACCTAAAACCTTTCTTTATATCATGGGGAAAAGAAAACATAAAAGGGTGAGCTCAAATGCTCAGTAAGGGTAAACAAAAGAAATATCAATCACATCATATACATAAGAACATAACTTTTGGAAATCTTAACCTGCAAAAGAGACCATAATATCATAACGTGGGATAAATCATAGAAGTGAAATGTAATCCCAATAATCAGAACTTAAAACATGAAACTTTGTGGCATACACACATAATCATAGAGAATCATTTCTTGTTAGTCAAGACTCATTGCCAAGACTATCTTAGTGGACAAAGTCCATTTCTGAACCGAGTCACCCTCGTTTTAGTCCTGTTTCACAGAACTGGTATAACCTACCATTCTAGCCATGTCTATCTCATGAGATATAAAATCTTTACCCAATGCATTGGAGGGAGATATAGGTCCCACCCATCTCGTAATGATACCATTCTTATGTGTGCCACAAAATCATAAACCATACATCATTGCATAATCCATGTAATAAAAATGGGATTCTTAAACAACATGACATCATAAAACAATTCATATAAGATAAAGGAATTCATAAAAATAATTCCATCACAACATAATCAAATCAATGTAATAATAGGGATAGAAACAGAACACTATATTATCTTAGATGGAATTTTTTTTTGATAAAACACTTGAACTCCATTCTTGAAGAAAATATCCTTTCTACTTCAATTTTTTTTCCTTTCTTAACATTTCATACAATTTTAAACTAAAAGAATTTGATTTAAAATAAACTTCAAAACTTGTAAATGAAGCTTCTTGGAAATAATGTTTTAAAAATCCATTCATGCCGTATAAGTTAAAAGAAAACATTCTTCTCGTACTTTTTTCGGAAAAATCAAAAAGTACCTCGTACGAAAAGTGAAAAAAGATTCCTTTCATATCTTTTACTAAAAACTCACTGAAGGGTAAAATTGGATATAAAATATTGTATAAGGATATAAATATTACATATTGAGGAAACATGGATGTGGATGATAAAATACACCCCAGTAAATTTCAAAGTATAAACAATCTCGGATAAAAATGAGATTGTGATATTTTCCCTTACCTTAGGTCCGATATGCTTTGTACGTGTATGAACCTTCTGTATAATGATTTAAATAATGTTATTTACTTATTACAGAATCATACTTATTTTTATGATATCATATATGGTCATATTCTTAGCTTATTATTAGTAATATTTCATTACTACTTGTTATTCGGGTGTTTATTACTTTTTGTTCTTATGCGTGTTTTGTCGAATAAATTCTTATTCTTCTCTTTAGGTTATAGATAATTTATTTCCAGAATGGTATTAGTGTAATATATATCATATTAATTCATTCAATTAATTAAATTCATTTATATAATCATTATGAAATGAAGATCATGCAGAACGAGTCGCATCACATCGTGGAGACGGTATTCCGTACGTACGCGCGAGTGATGATATCGTTACTATGATCGTGGAATTATATTGGAGTGTATGTATACTATTTCAGAATCAATATCACTTTATAATAGTCATATATAGTCATTATTTACACCATTATACCCATCCAAGTAAGGTGGTGGTGGAAAATAGATTTCACCACGGCGTGGAGACGGTATTCCGTACGTACGCATGCACTGTGATTTTGTTTTCCGTAGGATGGATAGATGGTGAAATAGGGTTGGTTCATACTTACAATAACATATCAGTATATTATTGATACTGATTTTATTACTTCATAATGAAGCAACCTAATAAGAAGAAGTGGAAGAAGAAATAAAGATAAAAGAATCGGTAATGGACATTACCTCTTCTTTGAAGCGCCTCTTTGAGATCTCCCTTTAGGGCACTAAAATTGGTCTTTGAGGAAGACCAGAACCTCTAGGATATTTATAGGGAAGTGGAGAAGAGAATTTTTCAGGGTTTGGCTGAGCTTGAAGGCTCAAAGTGGTGTGAGGAAGAGAGGGAGGAGGTGCCCTTTTATAAGGGAGGAGAGGGGCACCTTTGGAATAACAAAACATATTATTTTATTATAAAGTCACGTTCGGTTTTAAATAGCTCCAAATTGAGTTATTTCTAATATAAGGTGGGGATGGGTCGAAATCCTCTCATCCAATATAATTTAGACAAGTTTAGGTCTTTATATTAAACTTATCTTTTAGTTTTAACTCTTAGTTAATTAGATTGACATTTACCATGTCACTTTGTATTTTTATATTATATAGTTAATAAACTTACCATATACATCCAAGAGACCCACAAGTTGTGTTTTATTAATATATATAACCTTATCTAAGTCATTTGGCCGAACCATAAATTTTTAGGAATAAAATAACAATTAATAATATAATATTTGTTTTAATAACTATTTTATGTCAATTTTGACACTATTCAATAGTTAATTTTTTTGAAACTCATAAAAGAATGCTTACTTCCACCAAAGTTAATTAAATCAATCCTAACATGTTATATTAACCTAGAAAATTAGTTTAGTTGATAAAATGTCTCAAATTATATTTATTTGGGTATTTATAACATCAATTATGTCAATATTTTATTAATAAGATAATCACTACATCATCGTTGTGTCATAAATAAATTAAATTATTTAATGTCTAAAAATTATAAATAAAATATCATTATGTAGGAAATATTATTATCTTTCTAATTATTATTTACAATCTAATTTATCTTATGTATTACCCTATATTAAAAATGTTTTAGTAAATAAACTTTGATTTTAACTCTTTTAACTCTTCTTTGAATTAAATAATAATAAATGTCATAATCTAATCCAAGTGGGCCTAAATGGTCATATTTTATTCCTAAGGTTGTTTTTGGTCGAATTACACTTATACAATAGAATTAGGACATGTGTTAGTGTAATAATAATATCATTTTTACCCTTAATTACCCTATTCACTTTTAACCGTGGTAAAAAAAAAGTAAAAAGTTACTATTCACCAAAAATTATTTTCATCTCATTGAACCGCATTTTAGTCCTTGATATTAACCGTGTCTCTCGGATTTTCAAAATTCCACTCACAGAAGCGGTAAAATAAAATTTTATGAAAAATTTAGTTTTTTAACTACCACTTAGTGGTTTCACTATTTATCAAATAATGAAAGTTTCCAGAAAAATACCAAAAATTAGATCTAAGCTATATTCGATACTATGAATTCAAAAATGATGTCTATTTTATCAAATTCAAAAAATATTAGTTGCATTAATTAATTTAAAAATTATTTACCGTCGTCAAAACAAATAGCGTGTTCTTAAGAGATAATAACTATCAAAAGATTGACACTTGTTTATGACTGGTTTAAATGTGAAATTACATCCAATGACCAACATTGTATTAAATTGTAAAAATATATTCTAAATATACTTTAAAACCACTCAAATTAATAATTTATCACTATTAGTTATTTCGATTAAAAAATTTGTTTTTAATTATAATTTAGTAATTTTCACTATTCATCAGAATATGAAAGTTATCTTAAAAGTACCAAAATTCCACCTTAGGCTAAATTCGATACTCCGAATCCAAAAATGAAGTCCATTTTGAGAGCTAAAATTTCTAAAATTTTAAAAGGTGGTTATTACTATTCATAATGGCTAGTTTTAATAATATTTTAATAGCATATCGTTGTTTAGTGAAACTCGGTATTGCGTACTACACACGCTATCGAGGAAGGTCGCGATTGCGTGTAATGCAAGGCAAGTCAAGGATGCGTGTTGAGCAAGCTCCTTTTGGTGTAGCATACAACACAAGACATTAATGAAATTAAAAAGAATATTTTTTATAAAATCTCGGGCTGTTACATTCTACCCCCCTTAAAATGAATTTTGCCTCCGAAATTCATCGGGGTTATAAATGGTTTACTACTCGAAAGTTTCTTTAATACAAACCCACATCGTAAAAAGAAATACCAAAACCAATCTTTAAAAACAAAAGTATGAAATGTAACGGTTACCCAAATTAACTCATCATAGGGTTTCCACGTAGGAGAACATAGGTGAAATATGGATATGGAAAAAAAATCTTACCATCATGTTATGATGGAGAGTGGTAGAGAACATGGCTATGAAATACCCAACAATCACAAAGCCATAGGTTTGCGATGATCTAAGGTACCATCTGATTTATCAGATATAAGGGCACTAGGACAACATTTTTGGTTTTCAAGATCATTTCCCTAAAGTTGATGAAATTGGAATTAGAAGAAATACTTTCGTGATTTTGGTATAGTCTCACCGTTTGTCGTTCTTTGGACAATTTACACTTCATATCTTAAAGAAATGAAGTTGAATTTGTCATTCGTGATGTGTTAGAAGATCATGTGATAGAATGATGGGTCATTCCATCTGTCTCAAACAAAAGGTTAGAAAGGTTATCAAAAAAATACATAAGTCCATCTATAGTGAGATTAATCATATATGGTTCCTAAAATGGACTTATATTTCATATATCATACTTCTTAATATAATAAAACTCATTTATACTAAACAGGGACTTCCTGTAGGCCAGTGGTAGGTGATAAAGGCCAGTCACACTTCGGTTGTGGGTTCGATTCCCACAGCCTTGTCCGACGTGATGGGTTGTCGCCTGTCCTGCAGGTTGTCCTTTTTTTTAATACAACATTACTCTAACATCACATAAATAATATCAAAAAAAATTTCTATCCTTAAACAATACTAACTTATGGTTAACATAATCCATTCCAATCTTTAGGCTTATCTAAAATACTTCAGTCCAAGATCATAGTATAAAGAAAACGATAACTTGAAATGTCGTCAATCAAGCATGTGAATACCATCATTTATCCCCCATATATCTTGTTGGTCACATTCCAATCATGTGAATAATTTAATGATGTATTCTCTTGAAAAATGAATACCCATTAAACCTTAGTGAAAACATGAATGCTATCAAAAGTTAACTCTTTCCACATACCAAAATCCAAAAATTCTATATACTAAAACCATGATATAACCTTCTCCTTATATCAGTCATGAGCTCATGAATACTATCAAACATTTAATTTTCTCCTTATCCCTTCATTATGCGCATATCATCTACATTCCAAAAATATCTGAATAACCTTTCATGGATACTAGTAACATTAATCATACACTTTCAAAACTCAAGGAAATACAACAGTGTAACAATCCTTAGCTGTCTCTTTATTCCATAGTACCATGAGATTACTTATACAACATTACACATGATAAACATTTAATCATTCCACTACATTCTTAAACCATTGACCGAGCTTCAACAATTCTTTCATCTCACATATCATTTGTAGTCTCTTCATCATCATCAACATAAATACTACCCATACGACCATACTGATTCTCTTCATGAGACTTTCCCTTAGGACATTGGTTTGCATAATGCCCGTACATTCCACATTTTAAACATTTAACCATTTTTGATGTCGTAGCAATACCATTATCCTCATCCCTAGTTTTAAATGAACCTTTTCCTTTGCACTTACTGGATTTATGTCCTTATTTTCCACACCCAAAGCATCTTCCAGTTCCTTTGAAACATTCTCCCTGATGCCTCTTCCCACATGATTTACATAGGGGAAATTGAACTTTCTTTCCTCTATGATCATCATGAAACTCCATCTTTCTCTTATTATCCGAGTCAGGAAACTTACCAAATTTTACTTTATTGATCATATTATGAGATTTTTGATTCGGCATAATAATGATGTTTGGACTTCCAAATCCCATTTCATTTGGTTGCTCATGAAGAATATCATTCCATTGTCCATCATATCCTCCGTTATCGTGAATCATCTTGTTTCCATCCATTTTCTAAAACCAAAAAAGAATAGTGTGAGAGGCAAAAATCATAATAAAGGGGGATTAAATTCAATATCTAACATCTTTGGTTCAATCTAATATCGTTACCATTGTTCTAGGACTATATCATATACGTATACTTATCCTTAGGGACATCCCTAGACATACCTTAGAAATATCTCTAGGGATCTCACTAACGTTTTCGCATCCTAGTTTCCAAAGGTTGACTAAACTTTTCCTCTGATACCAACTATAGAGACACGAAGCTTGACGTACATGGACATTACATTACTTTTTCAGAATACTTAGTACATAACAAAAACACACACACAAGGATCGTAATAGTTTAGTGTCTTTGGAAACTTGGAATATAATCTTCTAATCGTGGTGAAATATCTTCAACATCTCCCATAAAGATCTTCCTTTTTTTACCTAAAACCTTTCTTTATATCCTGGGGAAAAGAAAACATAAAAGGGTGAGCTCAAATGCTCAGTAAGGGTAAACAAAAGAAATATCAATCACATCATATACATAAGAACATAACTTTTGGAAATCTTAACCTGCAAAAGAGATAATAATATCATAACATGGGATAAATCATAGAAGTGAAATGTAATCCCAATAATCATAACTTAAAACATGAAACTTTGTGGCATACACACATAATCATAGAGAATCATTTCTTGTTAGTCAAGACTCATTTCCAAGACTATCTTAGTGGACAATGTCCATTTCTGAACCGAGTCACCCTCGTTTCAGTCCTATTTCACTAAACTGATATAACCTACCATTCCAGCCATGTCTATCTCATGAGATATAAAATCTTTACCCAATGCATTGGAGGGAGATATAGGTCCCACCCATCTCATAATGATATCATTCTTATGTGTTCCACAAAATCATAAACCATACATCATTGCATAATCCATGTAATAAAAATGGGATTCTTAAACAACATGACATCATAAAACAATTCATATAAGATAAAGGAATTCATAAAAATAATTCCATCACAACGTAATCAAATCAATGTAATAATAGGGATAGAAACAGAACACTATATTATCTTAGATGGAAAATAATTTTGATAAAACACTTGAACTCCATTCTTGAGGAAAATATCCTTTCTACTTCAAAAACATTTTCCTTTCTTAACATGTCATACAATTTGAAACTAAAAGAAGTTGATTAAAAATAAACTTGAAAACTTTTAAATGAAGCTTCTTGGAAATAATGTTTTAAAAATCCATTCATGCCGTATAAGTTAAAAGAAAACATTCTTCTCATACTTTTGTCAGAAAAGTCAAAAAGTACCTCGTACGAAAAACGACAAAAGATTCCTTTCATATCTTTAACTAAAAACTCACTGAAGGGTAAAATTGGATATAAACTATTGTATAAGGATATAAATATTACATATTGAGGAAACATGGATGTTGATGATAAAATACACCCCAGTAAATTTCAAAGTATAAACAATCTCAGATAAAAATGAGATTGTGATATTTTCCCTTACCTTAGGTCCGATATGCTTTGTACATGTATGAACCTCCTGTATAATGATTTAAATAATTTTATTGACTTATTACAGAATCATACTTATTTTTATGATATCATATGTGGTCATATTCTTAGCTTATTATTAGTAATATTTCATTACTACTTGTTATTCAGGTGTTTATTACTTTTTGTTCTTATGCGTGTTTTGTCGAATAAATTCTTATTCTTCTATTTAGGTTATAGATACTTCATTTACAGAATTTTATTAGTGTGATATATATCATATTCATTCATTCAATTCATTTATATAATCATTATGAAATGAAGATCATGCAGAACGAGTCGCATCACATCGTGGAGACGGTATTCCGTACGTACGCACGAGTGATGATATCGTTCCTATGATTGTGGAATTGTATTGGAGTGCATGTATACTATTTCAGAATCAATATCACTTTATAATAGTCATATATAGTCATTATATACACCATTATACCCATCCAAGTAAGGTGGTGGTGGAAAATAGATTTCACCACGGCGTGGAGACTGTATTCCGTACGTACGCATGCGCGGTGATTTCATTTTCCGTAGGATGGATAGATGGTGAAGTAGGGTTGTTTCATACTTATAATAACATATCAGTATATTAGTGATACTGATTTTATTACTTCATAATTAAACAACCTAAGAAGAATAAGTGGAAGAAGAAATAATGATAAAAGAATCGGTAATAGACATTACCTCTTCTTTGAAGCGCCTCTTTGAGATCTCCCTTTAGAGCACTAAAATTGGTCTTTGAGAAAGACCAGAACCTCTATGATATTGTTAGGGAAGTGGAGAAGAGAATTTGGCAGGTTTTGTCCGAGCTTGAAGGCTCAAAGTGGTGTGAGTAAGAGAGGGAGGAGGTGCCCTTTTATAAGGGAGGAGAGGGGCACCATTGGAACAACTAAAAATATTATTTTATTATAAAGTCAAGTTCGGTTTTAAATAGCTCCAAATTGAGTTATTTCTAAGATAAGGTGGGGATGGGTCGAAATCCTCTCATCCAATAGAATTTAGACAAGTTTAGGTCATTATATTAACCTTATCTTTTAGTTTTAACTCTTAGTTAATTAGATTGACATTTACCATGTCTCCTTGTATTTTTATATTGTATAGTTAATAAACTTACCATATACATCCAAGCGACCCCCAAGTGCTATTTTATTAATATATATAAACTTATATAAGTCATTTTTCCGAACCATAGATTTTTAGGAATAAAATAACAATTAATAATATAATATTTGTTTTAAAAACTATTTTATGTCAATTTTGACACTATTTAATAGTTGATTTTTTTGAAACTCATAACAGAATGATTACTTCGACAAAAGTTAATTAAATAAATTCTAACATGTCATATTAACCTAGAAAATTAGTTTAGTTGATAAAAAGTCTCAAATTTTATTTATTTGGGTATTTATAACATCGATTATGTCAATATTTCATTAATAAGATAATTACTGCATCATCATTGTGTCATAAATAAATTAAATTATTTAATGTTTAAAAATTAGAAATAAAATATCATTATGTAGTAAATATTATTATATTTCTAATGAATATTTACAATCGAATTTAGCTTATGTATAACCCTATATTAAAAATGTTTTAGTAAATAAACATTGATTTTAACTCTTTTAACACTTCTTTGAATTAAATAATAATAAATGTCCTAATCTAATCCAAGTGGGCCTAAATGGTCATATTTTATTCCTAAGGTTGTTTTCGGTCGAATTACACTTATCCAATAGAATTATGACATGTGTTAGGGTAATAATAATATCATTTTTACCCTTAATTACCCTATTTACTTTTAACCGTGGTAAAAAAAAGTAAAAAGTTACTATTCACCAAAAATTATTTTCATCTCATTGAACCACATTTTAGTCCTTGATATTAACCATGTCTCTCGGATTTTCAAAATTCCACTCACAGAAGCGGTAAAATTAAGTTTTATGAAAAATTCAGTTTTTTAACTACCACTAAGTGGTTTCACTATTCATCAAAAAATGAAAGTTTCCAAAAAAATACCAAAACTTAGATCTAAGCTATATTTGATATTATGAATTGAAAAATGATGTCTATTTTATCAAATTAAAAAAATATCAGTTGCATTAATTAATTTAAAAATTAATTCCCGTTGTCAAAACAAATAGCGTGTTCTTAAGAGATAATAACTATCAAAAGATTGACACTTGTTTATGACTGGTTTAAATGTGAAATTACATTCAATGACCAACATTGTATTAAATTGTAAAAATATATTCTAAATATACTTTAAAAATACTCAAATTAATAATTTATCACTATTAGTTATTTCGATTAAAAAATTTGTTTTTAATTATAATTTAGTAATTTTCACTATTCATCAGAATATGAAAGTTATCCGAAAAGTACAAAAATTTCCCCTTAGGATAAATTCGATACTCCGAATCCAAAAATGAAGTCCATTTTGAGAGCTAAAATTTCTAAAATTTTAAAAGGTGGTTATTACTATTCATAACGGCTAGTTTTAATAATATTTTAATAGCATATCGTTGTTTAGTGAAACTCGGTATTGCGTACTACACATGCTATCGAGGAAGGTCGCGATTGCGTGTAATGCAAGGAAAGTCAAGGATGCGTGTTGAGCAAGCTCCTTTTGGTGTAGCGTACAACACAAGACATTAATGAAATTAAAAAGAATATTTTTTTATAAAATCTTGGGCTGTTATAGTGTTTCTTATTCTTATGATGTTATGACTCTAGACACTCCGTTGGGGATGAGAACGACATGTGTGCGTCAGTTCAAGGTGTTCCCCCTTGAGGTTGGAGGGTGTCACTTTCTATGGGACCTCTATGTCTTAGAGATGACGAGCTATGATGTCATTCTCAGGATGGACTGGTTGGTTCCCTTCCATGCCTTTGTAGATTGCTATCATCGCATGGTGAGTTTTACACCACCAGAGGGCGGAGAGTTTCTATACAAGGGCGAATGAGATGTTCAGGCGAGTCGAGTCGGACCAAAGCATCATGGGTGAGGTGGAGTCATAGCCCAGATTGCGAATTTATATCAGGATAATCAGGGGACTTGTCCGACAGATTTCCTTCCAGTGGTTGATCATTTCAGGGATGTCTTCCCGGATGACTTTTCAGGTCTACCTCCAGAGTGAGAGGTGGATTTATCTATTGAGCTTGTTCCAAGAGCAGCACCAGTGTCCATTCCTCCTTACAGGATGGCTACACCAGAGTTGCAGGAGCTCAAGATGCAGTTAGAGGAGTTACAGGTAAATGGTTTCATCTGACCCAGTACTTCTCCTTGGGGATCACCAGTCCTCTTTGCGAAGAAGTGGGACGGTACCCTCAGACTCTGTGTGGATTATCAGAAGCTGGACCAGTTGACGGTCAAGAACCGATATCCCTTAAAGAGGATTGACGATATTTTGATCAACTTCGAGGGGCACGAGTGTTCTTGAAGATTGACTTGAGGTCAGGATATCATCAGCTGCACGTGAGACCATCGAATATACTGCTTACAACTTTTTAGAGCAGATATGGTCTTTACGAGTACTTGTTTATGCCGTTCGGATTCATGAATGCGCCAATAAGTTTCATGGATCTGATGAATCATGTGTTCCATCCTTATATGGATTCTTTTGTGGTAGTATTCGTGGATGATATCTTGGTGTAATATCACACTCGACACGATCATGCCACCCATCTTGAGATCGTATTAAGTACACTGAGAGAGCACCGGCTATATGCTAAACTCTCAAAGTACCACTTTTGGATGGACCAGATTCACTTCCTGGGTCATATCATCTCAGAGGCAGGAGTTGCAGTAGACCCAGAGAAGGTGAGAGCAGTATTTTCCTGGGAGCAGCCTAAGAACGTGTTTGAGATATAGAGTTTCTTGGGGCTGGCTTGTTACTAAAGATGCTTCATATAGGTCTTCTCCCACTTAGAAGCACCATTGACGGGTTTGACTAAGAAGGGTGTGAAGTTCGTTTGGTCAGAAGCTTGCGAGACAGCCTTTTAGGACCTCAAAGGAATGTTGACATCAGCACCAGTCCTAATAGTTCTAGAGCAAGAGAAGAGCTATACAGTTTACTGTGACACATCAAGTATTGGGCAGGGAGCAGTGTTGATACATGGCGATCGAGTTGTTGCATACGGTTCTCGGCAGTTGAGGCCACATGAGAGATATTACCCAATGCAAGAACTCGAGTTGGCTGCAGTTGTTCATGCGTTGCGCTGTTGGAGACACTATCTCTTAGGAGTGCATTTTGTGGTTTTCACCGACCACAAAAGTCTCAAGTATATCTTTACTTAGCATGAATTGAACCTGAGACAATGAAGGTGGGTAGAATACCTTCAGTCCTTCGATTTTGAGCTTGCCCGTACACCTGGTAAAGGTAATGCCGTAGCTGATGCACTGAGCAAGAGGACTCAGATACAGGTGGTAGAGGAGGCCAGTGGTGAGTGGAAGCTAATGGCTTTGTTCTCTGAGATGCATTTGGAGGTGCATGATAGTCAGGGGCAGACCTATCTTTAATCTTTAGCTGTGAATTCTACCCTCCTAGATAGAGTGAGGATGAAACAACTATATGCTTCAGAAGGCCTAGTTTTACGGCAGTCGGTGGCCGGTGATGACCCTCCTCTTAGATGGGCAATAAGCGATGATGAGGTACTGCATTTCCACGGACGAGTGTGGGTTCCAAAGGATATATGTGAGGAGTTGATGTTGGGGTTTCATGATTCATCTTGGGAAGTTCATCCCGGGGTTACCAAGATGTACCGGTACTTGAGACGTTAGTACTGGTGGCCGGGTATGAAGAGAGAGATAGTTGGTTTTGTTACGAGGTGTTCCACCAGTCAGAAGGTGAAGGCGGAGCATCAGAGGCCAGTCGGACGGTTACAGCAGTTACCCATCCTGGAGTGGAAATGGGATGATGTCGCGATGGACTTTGTGACTGAGTTGCTGAGGTCACCTCAAGGCAATGATGTCATGTGGGTTGTTGTGGACAGACTCACGAAGGTAGCTCACTTTTTTCTGATCAAGGAGACCTTCGGTGTTGATGATCTCGAGAAGTTGTATATCCGAGATATCGTATGTATTCATGGGGTCCCTCATTCTATCTTTTCAGATAGGGATTCCTGTTTTATATCTCGTTTCTGGAAGAGTTTTCAGAAGGAACTGGGTACATAGGTGCTTCTAAGCACAGCTTACCATGCTCAGACTGATGGCTAGTCAGAGCGTATGATACAAGTGTTTGAGGACATGTTGCGTGCATGTATCCTTGACTTTGGGGGTTCTTGGGAGAAGAACATACCCCCTAGTCAAGTTTGCCTACAATAATAGTTTTTAGGAAACTATCTAGATGGAACCATACGAGGCTTTATATGGTAGAACATGCCGATCACTTTTGTGCTGGTTAGAGGTAGGCGAGGCAACTTTACTGGGACCATGCCTCGTGCAGGAGACTTCTGAAAAGGTCCAGTTGATTCAGAAGAAGATGGATACCGCTCAGTCTCACCAGAAATCTTATTTTGATCGTCGTAGATGACCTTTGGAGTTCGTGGTCAGGGATCAGGTTTTCTTACGTGTTTCGCTGAGGCTGGAACATAGACGGATCAGGAGACCGGATAAACTTTCACCGAGGTATGTGGGGCCATCTGAGATTCTAGAGAGAGCCGGGCTGGTTGCCTATCGGTTGCAGTTACCACAGATGTACCGAGCCATGCACGACGTCTTCCATGTATCTCAGTTACGCCACAATCATTCAGACCCATCTCACATCTTTCAGCTAGGGGAGGTTGAGATTCAGATTGAGGCATCCTTTGAGGAGCATCTGATTCGTATCGTTGATCAGAGCATGAAGGTTCTTCGAGGCCGGTCAGTTCCTCTCGTACAGGTGCTATGGCAGGATGGGAGAGTACAGGATAAAACCCGGGAGTGGGAGACCGATGTACGTGCTCAGTGGCCAGAGCTGTTTTAAGCTTTATCTTCACCACCCTTGGAATGGAAATTCGGGGATGAATTTCTTTAAGGGGGGAAGTTTGTAAGAACCCGGTTCTTATTATTGAGGTACGGGTTTCTTCTTTTCTCTTTTCCTTAAGTGTTTTTGAGAAAATAAGGAAAATGGGAAAAATCCTAAATTTTGGGACTACACACCGTGTACTCTTCCACTTGCCGTGTACTTTGGTCGTGTGGAATGGGTACACAGGGTGTGTAGCCATGTTGGCGACAAAGGGTGTAATAACCGACTACATGCCGTGTAGTGGTATTTACATGCCGTATAGTCAGTCGGCAGGGAAACAGTAAGGCGGTGGAAGCATCCACCAGCTGGGCGATAGTACACACCGTGTAGTCAAGAATACATGCCGTGTACTCATGTCGATTGATGAATAGTTTGGCGGTGCTGCCCGAGGAACAGTTAAATGAAGGAAGTACACGCCGTGTAGTCAAAATTACATGGTGTGTACTTTGTTTTTTCGCTTAAAATGGCCAGTAGCCAACCCTGTTCACAATATTGGCTTAGAACCGGATGGGATCTCGGGAGTGGATTTCCGAATCTTTGTGGATCAACCGATCAAGCACCAGGAATCTGATCACGCTTCCGTCGATCACGTTGGAACTGCACGGGTAATCCCTCCCTTCTCCTTGTGTATTTCTTGCGAATTCTTCACGTAAGGGAAGTTATTTGAGTTTGAACGTATTTTCTTCTACGTCATATCTAGGTCGTTCTTGGGTGTTTTTGGAATAGACATTTGCATATATCAGTCGTTGTTGTTAAAGGTAGGTGGCTTGGTGTTTAATTTCCAACTGTTATGCGTTTTGTGTACCGTTGAGCTACGAGCCCATGTTGGGGTGTCGTGTGGCAGAGGCTGTGGCTATTTTAACTACCTAGAAATGTCTAGGTGATCAAATGTGATAATAACCTGCTGTTTGGGATTGCTTCTTTGATCCAGGACCACCCCGGGGGTGCGTTCCTCTGTTTAGCCGTTTGGCCAGGATACCCGAGGGTATACCATTGAAATAATGTTTGTTAAATTGCCTTGAGAGGAATTGTATTTGAATTGTTTATTTACATGTTGGGCTCATCCTAGTTACTTATTCTTGAGGGCGATATTTTACTATATCCTGAGGGCATGATTGGATTGGCCTAAGGGCAACATTATATTTCGCCTGAGGGCAACCTTTCGTATGACTGAGGGAAGTGACTTCGGTGCCTGAGGGAGACACTTCATATGCCCGATAGAAATATCTATTATGCTTGAGGGAAATTCCTAAGGGAAGATTCTAATTACCTAAGGGTAAGGGTTTGCGTGTCTGAGGATGTTTACATAGAAATTCACTATGGTTATTTCTTTATACTAAATGCTTTAATGAAAAATAAAACGGAAATATAACTGGTAAGTTAGTTACTTTTGAGTACTGCTTAGTTTATTGTAATTTCTTTTGCACACTCTTGTTGCATGTTTACACAGAGTTGGGCACGGGCCTTCGGTGGGTACCTACTGTGATTATTTCTCACACCCTGTTTGGGTCATGCTTTTCGGCCCAAACAGATTACATTTCTATAGGTGTGGATAAGGGCAAGGGTCCCTATACAGGTACTTGATTGCTGCTGAGGAGTAGGGGAGCATGGGACCGGGCTTAGGCTCACGATGCTACTAGCTGATTTGTTTTTCCTTGTTGTACTCTGTATTGTTGTACTGCTATGTAACATGTTCTGGCTGTTTTCATAGAACTTGAGACATGTTGCATCATGTCTATATAACTGATTGGTTATATTTTATTGCAGTTGTTATATTAAATGTGTATAGTTTATTACTTCCGCTATTTTTGTATTTTTTTATTTATTTCTGCTGTGCTACGCTTTGACAAATGAGGGCATAGTTTCCCCACTATCAGACGTGGGCCCTCGCTGCTAGTCAGCAGCCTCTGACGTTTGAAGAAATGCGCTTGAGGTCACGTGGAGAACCGGGTTCGGGGAACCCGTTGGGTGGCACCTAGATCTGGGATATTACAAAATCGACTGGATCTTAATAAGTCCATAAGAACCCAAACCTTGGGAAAATATACACACTTGATGACCCCATCTATGTACTCCACTATATTAGTGGTCATGTGGCAATATATCCTACCACCATCATATGCTAATGACCATATATCCTTAGAAATATGCATTATATAATCATACACATCTTCATTAGTCCTTTGAATTTATTCAATGTGTTTATCAAACCTTTCTTGTTGGGGATCATATACTGAAACCATAGGAAAATAATTTATTTAAAATGAATTAAAAATTTGTTTCAGAAATAGTAAGTTTAGAAAAAAGTACCCAACTTGATGATCAAATTATATGTTACCTTATCTCTAAAATTCTTAAGCACATTAATTGCACTATGTATAATGTAATATCAATGATAATAATTTTATTCTCTCTAGGAAATCCCATCACTATTAACAACCTTTATAATTTCTCAATGTAGCACTCCCTGGTTTTGTGTGACATGAATGTGTATAGATTCCAAAAACTAACTTGAGGATTCAAAATTCTCATATTCAACAATATATAATGAAAGAGTTATAGGGTCATGATTACCATCCTGTATGGAAAAAATATGTAAAAAACATTTATACTTTCCATAAGTAATGTTCAATCAAACTGAATGATTTTTTTATAATAGGGAAAATCAGCGATACATAGCCAACATTCCCAAAACATCCTATTGAAATTCACCTTTTTTTGATAAACTAACTAATTGGGGGAGACATATCAACAATTTCCAAATGATAAATAATCTGATTGTTGAGAAATAACAATTCCATAAGTTGTAGAAACATTTCATAAGATTCATCCCAATCACCATACACTTTTACAATTTTTTTTTGCATTTCAATATTTTCCATAGTATATATTATAGTTAAAAAACAATTGTATTCATTCCTAAAAAAGGTACATAGGAATTTCCTAACACATTCATATCATCTCTACAATAATAGTTCATATAAACTCTACATCAAGTTAAGAGTGATCCTGTGACAATCTTGGATGTACAAAAGTGTGTGGAACTTCTAATTTTGGTTAGGTTTCAACATGTAATAAATGTATCATATATTTCCCTCAATAAGAATTTAAATTATGGACCATATTTTTCACATTGAATGAGGCATTTTTCCTTCTTAGACTCATCAAACACAAATGATAAATACTACTCTATATGGTATTGTTTTATCAATTTTCTCATGTAAACTATACTTTCAAACTCATTCCTCACAAAGATGGTGTTATCAGTTAATTCAAATATATTCCCTATAATTTTGGGGAATTTAGTAGTCGGTGTAATGAAATACCAATAAAAATGATGCACACACAACATTCCTTCGACTAAGGAATACAATAGTGTAGGATGATTACCACTAACTACCATATGCTCATCTATTAGAAGAACCTTAAAAGGTTATTTCCCAACATCATCCTCACCCAAACCATCTCCTGATGCCTCACTAGATAATTCCTCATCAGATAAACTATCATTCAGTATATCTGATGTACACACAGGGATATCCCCTAAATTTCCTTCCAAATTCTGATCATATTCTTTATAATTTGTTTCTATCACATGACCCATATGAGCAGGCAAGAAATGAGAGTGTTGTGAATGATCGAATTATATAGAACTCACAAAAAATGGTTATATAGTAGTATGTTGCACCACATCAATATCATAAATCACCACATATAATTCTATTAGACCATTACTACACTATTTCATGAATAAAAATGGTGAATCCATCCAATCTTCATCATCAACTAGAGGATTATTAGTGTGTCATAAATGTTAAGGATATTTAAGATGTCGATATGTAATTGAAGTAATTAATGATCAGCCCTCAATTTTAATTGACTCTGAATCTTCTTGAAAACTTTATCCAATGTCACACAATAATTAATATTTTACACTCTTGAAGGTGTTAAACTATTGATAAAACCTTATCGGTATAAATTACATCACCATTGAAATATATTTACATAGACATGATTTTCCAGAAAAAATATTGAATAAAATATTATATACTAAATCATGAAATTTTAAATTTTTTTAAATTGGTTATGATTAAATAATTAAATTGACATTTATAGTTTTTCTATTGATTAGTTTATCATTATTTGATAAACTGACCAAAACCTAAGGGGGATTATAAAAAATCTATTAACTTAGATCTCAGTTACCAATAGTGTCTTTGTAGGCATGGTGTAAAAATATAACTTCAAACAAATAAACTTCTTGTCGAACATCCTTTTATTACAATGTCACTCTCATGAAAGTGATGGGTATAGGGGTTTCAAATACATAATTTTTTAATCGGACACACATGTCCTTATATAATTAGAGAGGGGAATGAAACAAATTTCATCCACAAGAAAAATAAAATAAAACTATTTCAAATTATATTACTAAAAAATTAGTACATTAAATTGCAATCATAAATTGGCCAGTCATCTCAAGATTATCCAATTATTACAAATTAAATAATCAGATTCAAAAAATACAACACACAGTTTCAATCATACATTATACGATCTTCTCAAGATTAGTAAACATTATAAATTAATAACAAGTTAATTTGAGATATTTATTATGTTATAAATCTTATAACATTACTTATAAATATATTTAATAAATAATATATATATATATATATACACATATTTTTATACTTACACATTCACAAATATTTTTCACTGTTACATGTGACAAACTATAACTAAAACCTAGATCGTTATAAATAAACTCACTTTTTAATTATATTGATGGTGATATTATTATTGAATAAAATGTAATAAAACGTTATATATTTTTAACCCCCTTATCAAATGTTTCAAAAATTATAATTACTTATGAATAAATAACTATGAATTGATCTTGATACTTATTCTGTAGATTAGTTTATCATTATTTGATAAACTAACAGAAACCTGAGGGTGAGATCCTAGCATCTCTATTATCACATATTTCAAAAACCATTAGTATCCTTTTAAGTAAAAATGTCTCTTATTAAATGCCTCGTGTTTAACACCTCCTGTTGAACAAATTTTTATTACAAAGTTACTTTACATGTAAGTGAGGGGGTCTAGAGGTATGAAATTGATAATATTTTTTAGGCGGACACACATGTCCTTACATACATAGAGATGGATGAATCACTAGTCATCAATGAGGAAAAAAGATGCAATTATTACAAATTATATAACCACATACACAAAAAAGACATGCAATTTCAATTATGCATTGGTCGATTATCTCAAAATCATTCATCACACAATACTCTAAACATGTTTTTTGGTATACTTAGTATGTTATACATATTAGATAACTTAACCTATAACTAGATATAATGTAAAATTAATATAATTTACACTTACATACTACCCATTAAAATACTATAAACTTATGCTATTTTCATTTTTATAAAATTTCATATGTACATATAATTTCTTTTCATACTTGACTTTCCAAAATTTATGTAATTATATTTTAGAATTTATTACCTATAGTAATAATTAGTTTTACTTAATATATTTTAAAATTATTATTTATAGTAAACCCAAGTAATATAATTTACACTTACATAATAACCATTGAAATACTCTACATTTATGTTATTTTCAATTTTTTTTAAAATTACATATGTATGTATAATTTTTTTCTCATTCTTCTACTTTTCAAAATTTTAGTAATTATATTTTAAACTTTATTACTTGGAATAGTAATTATTTATACTTAATATACTTTACACTTACATAATAACCATTAAAATACACTAAACTTATGTTATTTTTAATTTTATAAAATTACATATGTATATATAAAATATGTGTCACACTTTTACTTTCCAAAATTTTGGAAATTATATTTTTTACTTTATTACTTGGATAATAATTATTTATACTTAATATAATTTGAACTTACATAATAGCCATTAAAATACTGTAAACTTATGTTATTTTCAATTTTATAAAATTACATAAGAATATATAATTTTTTTGTCGTATTTCTACTTTCCAAAATTTAAGTAATTATATTTTATACTTTATTACTTAAAATAATATTTATTTATACTTAATATAACTCAAATTTATTATTTATAATAATTTTTTATACTATTAACATAAATAAAATTATATATATATTTTAACAAATTTAAATATGATACTTTATATAACTAGTATATTTTAAAAAATATGTTTTTTATAAAATATTTCGATAATTATCTATGTGTATAGAATATAATAATTTAAATTTATGTAACTTTAAATATAATATATATTATATACATATAAATATATTCAAATCTAATTAATCACTATTTAAATTACAAATATATACATTTTTTAAAACAATATTATTTACCTAAATATAAATTATATTTTATACATAACATTTAAATTATATAAACACCATATTTAAACTTCCTAAACATTAAATATAAATTATATCATATAAAAAATAGTCACTCATTCATACATTAAATCATAAAAAGTGAAATAATTTAAACATTAATACATTTATACATCGATACAACTATACATATTAAAAAAATAAATCCTAAAATAAAAATAAAAACAATTAGACAATTAAAATTTTAAATAGAAAATTTATCATATTAAAAGCTGCAAATATATGTTGAGAAATAATTCAATTAGGGAATAGAAAAAGATACACATAATAAGAATAGAAATTAGAGGGGAGAGGGACCTACTTTTATAGAAAATGGGTGACCAGGAGGTGTGAACCCCATTCCCGCCTCCTTTGTAATTTTTTCAAAGAAGCGTGAATAGGGTTCACACTTCCTTGGTGGTAAAGGGAGAAGTATGAACCCAATTCATTCTTCTCTCTTGAAATGGAAAATCATGAATGGGGTTCAGGCTTCCCTAATCCCATTTTCACAAATATAGGAAACCCCATCCCTTTTTTGAAAAAATAAAATTTAAGAACTCTTTAAAAAAACTCACCTTTGAATAGTTTGTCTCTTTGAAGGAATCTATAATGGATATTTTTGATTTATATCATCCATGGGATCTAAATCCTTTAATTACAAACTTTTCACCAATAGGGTGGTGAAATTGGTTTTAACCAATCCTTGTTTGTTTGGTGAAGTATAGAAATTTTTTTTCTAAGAACTTATCCATTTCATTTTTCTAGGGTTGGACAAATAAGGATAAACTTGGTTGAAATAATAAAAAAATAACATTAACGGATAATTTCTTATCCAAGTGGAAGCCTAATTTCTCTAACTAATCACTACACCCCATCATTTTGAAAGCATAATGAGTAGCTAGATTCCCTTCACCTAGTTTACACTGATATAATGCATTAAAAATATTATTTATTTCAAGAAATTCTTTATCTTCCTCAAGATATTGGAGATGAGATATTATGGTGTGAGAATCAATGTCCTTATCTTGTATTATAAAATATATAGACATAATTGATAGTATAATACAACGGACATAGGAATCACCCTCAACATATATCTGTTAAGCATCCTTTTAACCATCGCTCATCTTATGGGGTGGTATAATATGAATAGGGTATTCCAACATATTATAAAATATTTCTAATAACAATGCATCGTATAAAAAATTATACAGTATTTAGAAATTTATATTTGTAAGGACATACCATGAGTTAAGGAATGATCAAAGTGGTTTCATGGTTTTGATTTCCATTTTCTAAAATAATTAAAACAGTTTATTAATACATTGATTGATTAAAAAATTGTGTGAGAAATAATAAAATAATGTTTATTAAGTTCCCCACTATTTTATCAAGATCTTTTATCCCTCGCCATTAAACCCAGAATGACTAGTTACTTAGACATTCTAGTGGAAAGGATCCATATGACACTTTGCATAACCCCAATAATGGTTGGTCATGATATTTTAAGGTATTTAGGTAGGAACATATTTTCAAATTGAAGGTTTGTAGCTCCTTGATATGTTGAGTGAATTCCTCAATCGCGAAATCATCACATGGATTTCCTCAACACTTACCTCCAAATTACCCCAAGTATAGAAAGGGATAATCCTATTGATTTAAAATTGTTAATTTGACCAAAAACTATTATATGAACTCCCCTTATAAAAGTAAGTGTCCAAATAAAGGTTGGTCAAACACTTAGTTTTTTTGGTTTCATTCCTAATCAAGTAATGGAAGGGAAAACCCGACTTCATATTTTTTAAGGGATTTTAATTTATTATTTATAAATTTTATCTTTTTTTTATGCATTACATGACTTGTTAATATTAAGTATATTTTAATTAATTAATAAAACATTTTGGATAAAATATTTATGCACAATCCATTTATTTAAATTCCATATTTAAACATTAATTCATATATTTTTGTGATCATGATCTGGAATCCATTTATTAAATATTTCATAGACAGAAATAAATAAATAAATAAATGATCTGATCATGAGCTTATGTAGCAGTTCATTTATTGATTGAATAGAAGATCATCTTATGGACTAGTGGAATAACACATTGTTCTGGTCTTGGAAAGAGTTACTATATTCTACCTATCTACTTGTGTGTCACGTGGGGTGGAACCATTATGGTCCCATCTTAAACTACCTCCACATAAGTTCGGATACTCCATTTATGACATGTATTTATAACTCACACACATTTAAGGGAAACAAAAGGATTAGATAAAAGGGATTACATAAATAACTTTGTACACGTAGGTCCTACATAACAATAGAGGGAGGGATGAGTCATAGGGAATCAAATTTAATTCAATAATAAATAATTTCAAACTCATGTCGTAAATTAAATTAAATAATTCCAACACATATATAGGTTTTTTTTCAAATTCATGAATGGTCACACACATGAAATTAATATGTAAAATTAAAACCAGTTAACAATAATTTCTTCTTCCTTATTTATTATTATGATAAAAACAATCATTTATTAATCAATCAATTAATTAATGAATTTACTTTCATCTTAATGACCATCGAGATTAATTTGGAGATACCCATCCTTAATGGAATTCAAAGAAAAAGAATGATAGAACCAATAATCATAAATTTATTACAATAAATTAATTGATAATTTATAATTGTTTAAAACCATCACTAAATAGTCAAATAGACTAGGTATTCCAATCAATAAAATAAAGTTTTAATTATGAAATTTTCAATTTAATGTAATTTAATTTTGTACTTTATTGTGAGACTACACAGTGTGTACTCATGAGCTATATGCAGTGTACCTTGGTTTTCGTGTACTCAGGTTACATGCATGTAGATTCAATCATGTACCTTATATTGAATACATAGCATGTATAGGCCAACTGGACACCATGTATCAATCTTGTCGCATGTTTTCACAACCCATCAAAGACCTTCGCGTGTTCATTAGTCACAGCTACACAAAACGTACTGGCCAGCTATACGCCATGAATCACTCATGCCATGTGTCTACATAACTCAATGAATGGAACGAAATGTATTCCAGACATTTGAAATGAAGAAATACATGTCATGTACCCTGTATACATGTCATGTATATCATTAATGCTATAGCCTATCAGCCTCCCATGAATTGAACATTTACAATGACCACACGGATTGCATGAATTTAGCTGCTAACCTATGTAGACTAAATAATGTTTATTTCAGATACACATTGTGTAATCTGAAAAACCTTGTTATTGGTTTCCATGATCTACATGCAGTGTTCAATGAGTGCACCACATGTAGTTATTACTTGGTATGTCATATATCCTAATACATGTCCAGGTGCAGTGTACTTGGGTACACGACACATACTCTTCCTACAAACCATGTAATCCTATTTTACCCAACCATATTCCTTACAAAATCCCAATTACATCCATAGTCATTCATTATTTATTCATGGATTTAAGGAATTGTGAATCTTGAATAAATAAATTAAAATGTTGAAGAAATGTTAATTTAAAAAATTATATTAAAGAATGAATAATTCTTGAAATGAAAATCTAACTACAACGAAACATATAAATAAAAAATAAAATAAATAATTGTAAATTTGAAACATGACCTCTCTAATACCAATTGAAGGTTCCGAGCATAGTGGAAGAGAATTTGATAGATCATATATTAAAATTTCTTTAATTTTAGAGTTTCCCGAAACCCAAATAGAAGATCGTGTATATTAAATTTATAATTTATTTATTTAGATATGAAGAAAAGATTACCTCATCTTAGGACATTTCTTTGATTATGTTGTTGATCTTTCCAAAACCCTTCAATATAACCTTATTTTCATTGTAAGGATTATAGTATAAAATACCTCTATCCGTGATGCACACATCCTCCTTTAATCTCTAAGAAACGCCAATAGATTTATGGGTTCTAGAATGGTGAATCAATTGTCTTGCGTTGTTCGTCTTGATATCTCCAAGATCCTTTGGGACTGAAGGAGTTATTCTCATTCTTGAGAGTAAGAGTGGATAAAATCTAGTGTGATACAAGTCTATTGTGTGCAACATTAACTATTCTCAATTTTTGATTAACCCTACACAATGGAAATGACCATCTATTTATAGAGTTTGAGTTTCAGTTAAAATATAATTTAATTTCATATCATCCCTTAAATAATATAATAATTTTTATTAAACCCCATAATAAATAATAATAATAATAATAATAATTTATGGAATTTATGCTAAATTACCCAATAATAAATATTATTCAACAATCTTGTAAATTAGTATTTTTAAACAGAAATGGTCATTGTCTGCTCAAACTTCTATATGTTTATTGAAAAAACAAATAAAAATTTTATTCATAAATAAATATCTTATCTAAAAACCAACAAACAAAAAAATATTAAATATTATTTAAAATAAATAAATAAATTTTATTTTAAATTCATCAAATTAATATTTATTTAGTTAATGCAATTGACAAAACTTTAATAAAATTATTCCTCAATGTTTAGAATAATTTTTATTTCACTTATTAAATTATAATAAAATTTAATCCAGATTAATAAAAGCACATAGTATATGACCCTATTGTATTATTTCTCATTAGAATTAGGAAAGCTTACCAAAATTATAATATTTTTGTCTAGTAATGAGTCAAGTCCCCCAAGAGAAAAAACATTAAAGTCATAATGACAAAAAACAATTATAAATGCTTACTGTATAATATAACCCCTTTTTATAAATATCTCATCAAGCAAGTTTCACATCAGTTTCATAGACCTGTATGCTTGATGAGTATTTATTTGAATATCTGAAATAAAGTCATTACACCATGGCCATGGGTTTTATGTGATAGTTACATCTCAATCAAAGGGTCATGATATCAACTGGCATAAATATGAAAGGGAAATTTTTTTCCTCAACTTATCCAATAATAAAATGTCATTTATGATGCACCTAATGTACCCTAGTTATCTCTAACATACGACATGATGGTTTTTGTTAGTAAATATAAGAGTATGATTCCTGATATTCATTTATGATAATCATAAACTATAAGGACCATTACAGACACTCATATATAGGAATATCTGATGACACCAAATCATGTGGAATTCCTACTAGCATGTTTGTTCTCACAATCCCTTTAATTGGATATTACCAAGTAAAGAATTCACAATAAGAAGCCTCATCCACTTTTGAGTACTCACACATGAAAATATATGTAATATGCACCATTTCATAGTAATTTATTTGAACATAGAACTAGTTTTAAGAATATTATCATAGAATTTCAATGTTTTCAACATAGTGAGAAAATGGGATGCCCTTTTTCAATGTGATCGATACTCTAGGTCATTATCACAAAAATTTTATGCCAAAGAAAAATCAATATATGATAATATATTTAAATTAATATTCACATCTTTGAATATACATGTAATTTATATATAAAATTAGTTGGTTCTAGGGAACCAAATCTATGAAAACCCTGTGTTGGTGATCAAAAAATGGGTCGGTTTATCACCTTTTATTTTAAATATCTAAATAATTTTTTATAACTCCCATAAAAAATTGAGAATATTTCTGAATAAATCTTAAAAAATACTAATCTATATTGTTAAATTCTTTTATGAATCTTCTATAAAATCTAGCATGTCCAAGGAAAGATCTCATATCACTTACTATTTTAGGTAGGAAAGAGAATAAATGACCTCAACCTTGGATTTTCTACTTGAATCATAGATTGAAACACAATATGACCAAGTAATATTCTTTTATATACCATGAGGTTAATTTTTTCATAATTGATAATGAATTTTTTACCAATCTATGTTTCAAGGAAAACAACTAAACTTTTCAGATAGCTTTCGAAATATGATCCACACATAGTAAAATTATCCATAAAAATCCCATAAAACCTTCTATAAATTAATAAGAAATGACCATCATACATCATTTAAATGGTTTTTGGAGAATTACACAAACCAAAGGGAATTCATTTATAGGAAAATTTACAAAAAGGACAATTCAAAGTAGTTTTTTATTGATCTTTACATGCAATATTAATTTGAAAGTATCCATAAAATTCATCAAGAAAGAAATAGCAGGTATATATAGTAAGTATTTAAAGATCTTGGTCAATAAATGGAAAGGGAAAATAATATTTCCCTATCATAAAATTAATATTTCTATAATCAATGATCATTATCCATATTTTCGGAAGCCAAATACGAACAAGATAAAAAATTCCTTCTTTAAGATTATAATGCCACTATTTTTAGGATCAAATTTGATGTGGCTCTCCCATTGGATATCATATATGGAAAAATAATTCCAAATAAACAAAAGAGGTGAATTTGTTTTTTAAAACCTATAAAACTTTTGTGTTTAATTTCCTTTGAAATTGTCTCATAGGTTTGGAATTCTCCTCAAATAAAATCTAACTAGGTAAATGAAGGGATAATTCCAGTTAAATTAGATAAGGTCCATACTATTGATTTTTTATGTGTTCTAAGGAATCATAAAACTTGATTATATTAGTATTTTGATAGATCATTAGAAATAATGACTATATTGTTATCATTTTCAATTATTTATAAATATTTAATATTTTTTATAGTTGTTTCAACTGTAAATCAGATGGAAAATTTTCGTTGGTAGAATAAGGTTTATGTAAAACTATAACATTAACTTATGATATTAATTAATTTTCAAATAATTCATATTTTAGATCAATGTTGAGGATAACATAATATTTTAGTAGACTTTTTTACATATGTTATTTTCCAGAGAGTTGTTTGATTTGGAAGAAAATATAATATCTGAACTTTTTGTAGAATGTTTATCAAATTCCAAGAACTAAGTAGGGTTTATAAATGAAAAATTATCATTTATTTCAAGAAAAAAACTGTGTGTATGATATTCATTATTTTCATTGAAAATATTTTTAAATTCTGAAATTTCAAAAACATCAAATGTAAAAGTTTCAATAGGTTCATCAAACCAGCCTTGATATGACACTAAAAATTTTCAACTTATCCAAAATAATAAAAAGAATCATCAATTTCTAGATATTCATTTATTTTGTAAAAAATAGGTACAATATTTTTAAAATCAAAGGGTTTAGATAAAATAGTTTAATTATTCAAATTTTATTCACATGCTTCAATTCAATTCTTATATATTTTACTTTTAGTAGTAACTGAGTATTAAATTTTAAACATATTAGTTGGAGATTTATTACATGAAGAATTGGGAAACAAGTTAGTATAAAATCAATAAAGCATCATAATTTTAGGGGATAAATGATATTCCATTAGGTTTTTAGTGGATTGAATAATATTAAAGAGAAATATATCTCCTCTAAATTCAAGTGAACATGTTCCTCTATGAAAATTTATAATGGATTTCGTTTTTTTAGATAATGTATCTTAATAACGAGATGTTCATGTGTAGTAAATCTATCATATTCTATATAAAAAATATAAAAATAAATAGGTAAGATCATTTATTTTATTAGAAGTAATATTGTATGGTTGGATGTCAATTTTAATAGATTTTAGCTATCCAATCTATAAAATGGAATAAAAATATTGATTCATAACATTTATGGATGCTCTTAGTTCTAACATGGAATATTTTAATTCACATTACCTTATGGTGAAAATAATGGTAAAAGTTAATAAATATTTACATTTTATAGGAAAATCATGTTAAATCATAGGGGAAACATTCCTCCCAAAATGAATTTTTTCTCTTCCTTTGAATTTTAGTTTTTTAGAACATGTTTCTTTGAAAAATTTACATAACTTGGAATTTTTTACACAGAATAAATTAAAGTTATGATAAATTGAAATTTTCTTAAATTTTCTAAAACTTCTTATTTCTAGTTCTTTTTTAGAATATGACTTCACTCATGGGTTTCATTAAGGATAGGTTAGTAGTGATATGGGTTTCTATTGATCATTTTGAGAAATGTTTTTTTGGAAACATTATGTCCTATTATATATCTCATTCTTGAATATTTTAAGAAAATTTTCCTCTTTAATTATAAAATGTTTAGAATTTTAGAACTTGTTTGAAATAAAATTTCTTACAACATATAGGAGTTTTTCAACAAAAAATAGTATTTTACTAGCATATATCATAATCCTATTTGTAAGAAAACATCTATAAAAATATCCAATAAAAAGTTATCCATTGATTTGAATGAGAGGAAATCTAAAATAAATTATCTTAATTATTTCCCAATATTCATTCAAAGTTTCACCATGAGTTTTCATAATCCCATAAATTTATTTCCAAATGGAAGTACATATATAATCATGGAACTTTTTTTCCGATAAAAACCTTTATAAATTCATTCAAATTTATAATCAAAGTTGAGTATGAATAGAAAAACATTCACTAAAAACTCCATATAAAAAATAAAAAATCACCCAATTTCACATTATTTTCATTCACTCCTTGTGGTTTCATATCAAGAAAAATATAAAGAAACTCTTAAATGTGTTTATGCGGATCCTCAGTAGGAAATTAATTAAATTTTAATAGTTTGGAATGAAACCAGATTTTATTTCCAAACTAGTAGGTGCATCATGATATTTTAGTTGATTTTGTTGTTTGTATTCATAAGATGATTCCAATCATTTTAAAATTATATTTTTAGAAATGGGGATTTAATTTTTAAAAGGGTTTCCTCTTGTCTTGTTATTGGTGGATTTAAAACTAGAAACAATGTTGCTTCTAATAGATCTATCAGAATGACAATTTTGGTTAATTTCATGATCTAAAGGTAACAACTTGTTGTTAGAATTTATAGATATACAAAAATATAATGATTCATCTTATAAAACTTACATGGTAATAAAAATAATTTATGGAAATTATTTTTCATGTATCCCTTACAAAATATTTATCCCTTAAAGAATGAAATAAATAAATTCTTAGGTTATCTCTCTAAGAGGTTACAAGCTATGTTAGAAAACTGTCACATTGTTTTTTTAAGAAGAAATTAATTTGGGGATTTTAAAGAGTTTTAAATAAATTTTAACTTAAAATAAAACAATTTAATTTAAAGAAATTAGAGTGGATGATTTTAATATTAAGAGTGAATATGGATTAAAAAAGGTTGTGAAAAAGTCTTTAAGGATAATAATAGCGGATAAGAGTTGATACTTCAAGAAACTCTTTTATTCCTTGTCTAATTGTATTTTCTAATAGAATTTTCCAATTCTAACCCAGATACCTCTATAAGAACACATAAATCAACCTCAATTCCATACCAAGACCTCAATATGTAAATTTATCCTCTTATGAAAGTGAATTAAAATCTCAAAGCCATATAAGAAATTGAACTTGATTGAGAAAACTATACTCAAAAGAAAATACCTCACTAATGAAGTTTCAATAATAATAACAACAATTTTATATTCTTAATTTTAACAACAATTTAGAAAATTTTAGAATAAAAATAATTTGACAAGGAAAAATACAACCTTCAATAAAAATACGGTTTTTAGAAAAAATCAAGAAGATACACTAAAAATAAGAATACTTGTAAGAGATTATCCTAATATGGAAGTTTATCTTATTATAGATAAATAAAATCCCATATCATTACTCTTATCTCCACTATAATAATGCTATGTGAATTCTCTATCACTACATAATACCTTGCACCATGCATGTCACGCCTACCTCTTATGTCAACCCCTTGTACAAGTGGGTTAATATGTCTTATACTACTATAATAGATAGAAAATATTTTCAAAATATTACCATCCTTCAAACACTCCTTGAGAAACTCCATGCGCTTGAAACCAATCTTGATAATCTAATCTATGTGGAAGTATAAGAAATTAATTCTTCTCATGCATGTGTTGGTAGCAATGAAAATACATAGACACCAATATTTTAAAAACTCATTAAAATTTCATCATGATGTTTGACATTTGATCTTTTCATTGAATGAAAGTGTGTGATCAGATGAATTTTTGGTGACAAAATTTTTAAGATTATTATAGTTTTCACACCATGGAAAAATGAAAATATTCAAGTCGTTTTGATGTGCAACCTTCTCTCTTAATAACAGGACTCCTCGAGACCTATAATTTACTGACTATTTTATAAATGTGCTCATCTCAATCAAAACACCCTTTGAAATTATTGTGGAAAATATTTGTAGCTTTTTCAAACACACCATATCCCACACTATCTTTTCTTAAAAATTCACAAAGAAAAATATCATATGATTGAAGCTCAAACAAAAAGTCATATGGAATCCAATTCGTTACATGGTATGAACAAATCCTATAAAATGATAAATATCATACGAGGTTTGAAAAATGTAGGATGTGTATTATATATACTCATGGGAGTGAATAAATATATTACAGGGGCACAAAAATGTCATATAAGCTGGGAAACATCGTACAAAATCATATTTTTGGAAAAGGAAATTATCATATGGGTATCACCTACCCAAATCAAAAAAATCCCACAGTCTTATCTAAAAATTATATTGAGACTTTGTATTATCAAAGGAAATCATCAGACGAGTAAGAAAATATTCTGAAAGACTTTATAAGATGTATTATGATCCTCCATAAAAGTCTAATTAGGCTCAAAAATATCTTATGGGGGTGAATATTTGGAAAGGTAAAACATCATATGCGTAGAAAAATTATATTATATGGTAGAATAAAATATCTTACATGATTACATACATATCCAAAATTTCTAATTTCATTATCCATTTTTAAAAATATTCATAGAATCATAATTAAAATAATGAATTGATCAAATAATTATAAAAACACTTAAAAATATAAAACTGATCAATTTTAATAAAAATATACTTGAAAATAAAAAATGATTAAATTTCTTTAAAATAATAAAATGGTGGGGATTTTTCCTTTAATGTTCCCCTGATTTTTTTTGATAATTGAAACTCTATCAATCTTTTTGTAATATATTCATGAAGTTTAGGATTAATTGAAACCTACATCTATATTACATTGTCCCTTTTAAGGTTCATGAACACATCGAAGTTGGGGTCGGTCAGCTAGGACTCCCACCACACTTGCATCAGGTGCATGACATGTTCCATGTATCCCTATTGAAGAAGTAAACACTAGATCTATCAAATGTACTAAATCTAGATGTGTTATATTTGGAGAATGATCATTTGAATAAATAAAAGTCGGTGAAGATATTGGACCCTAGAGAACAAGTTATATGAAACAAGACAACTCACTTTGTCAAAATACTTTGGAAGAATCATAAGTAAAAAAAGGAACATGAGAACCTCCTAAAGTAATTAAATAAAAGTACCCTCTACTATTTTCATCTTTTTCTATGAAATGAAGTTTTGAGGGTGAAATTTCCTGAGGGGAATAATGTAATGAACTAGAATTATATGAATGAAATTTCCTATATATATATATGACATTTTATAATTTTGTATAATATATAACACATGAAAGACATAATGAAAATCAAAAACACATTATAATATTAATTTGAACTTTACATTTATAGAATAAATATAGTTACAATAATTTAATGTTTCATAATGGTATAATAAACAAAACAAAATAACTTGAATAAGAAAATTTTGATCATCTTGGTCTCCCATAATAATCACACATGAAAAGTACTATAAAAAATATAAAAAACATTATTAATCTAGTTTATCTGTTTTAAAATAACTAATATATAACCTTAGGGTGTGTTGGATTTAATGATGAAGAATGCAATTTGGATGTATTTATAGGATATATAAAACAATATGATTGCTAAAAATAGTAATATAACCATTAAGAATAGTAAAATGACAAATGGAATAGTAAATTGATATTTGAGTATCATATTAAATAAATATATAAGGAACTAATTTCATAGAAAACTTAAATAAAAGTTTTAAATAATATAATTATTTTTGACAATAACATAAAATAATTATAATTTTGGAAAAAGATATAAGTTTTATTTTTGTTAAAATATATTTTTATGATAAATTTAGTTTTACAAATAAAATTAATATTTAAATAAAGTCTTAATAAAACACTATTTATTTTAATATAAATTATAATGTAATTTTATTAAATTACAAGTAATTTTTCTCTGGGTTAGAAATTTAGGTATAATGTAAAAACTAATATTTTTCAATAAATAATGATTTTTATTTTAAAAATAAATTTACTATATTTATAAAATTATTTTTATAAAATGGATTTCATTTTTGGAATCAGTATATTGAAATTACCCTAGAGTAATTTTTTAGTATTTTCAAGAAAATGTTGAATTTTTAGTGAAAAGTAAGATATGGTAATATACAATATATTACATTATAAGTAAAATACATGATTAATTACATATGTGATGATGTAATAAAACATTATTTCAACCCCATATAAATCAGTTACAATATATATTTATAATATCCATCACCATTGATTGTCTTGAGGAAAAATAATTAACTAATGAATATTATATTAAAAAACTCCCCTCTCCTCCCCTCATAAATATAACCATATTCCAACCATTTATCTTCCCATTCAAAACAAATTCATTTGATCATGATATACCAAAATTCCTACCCAACCTTATTTACCATTTCATATAGGTTTCTGTATTACTAAAAGATCAATATAAGAAGGCTTAAGGTGTTATCTAAAAGAGGATAACCAAGGGAAGAAGTAATTTTATCTACCATGTTCTTATAAGCACTTAAATTCTTCTGTCTTCTTCAAATATTGAGCATCCATAATGATATTATTTCATCAATATAAGATATATTATTAATTTTATTATATTAATATTAATTTAATTATCCTACTCCCTCTACTAAATTCTATAATGGAATCATCTCCCAAGGGTTGTTTGGTTCATCACCTCCATTGATAACATATTTCATTTTTTATCACCACCATCATAGATAGGTTATAAAAAAAATTTCATATTTAGAAATGATCATAATAAGTATATTATATTTTTTATATATTCTATAATGGTTAAATAATAATAAATATTAAACAAAACTAATTAATCCCATCATGGTTGGAAAAACTGCTTAAATGGACCAATAATTAAACATTAAAATTTTTACTATATTAACCATATTTATTATTGAATACCATATGATATTTTGAAAAATTAAACATCTTTTAAAAACATTAAATTCATACCATTAAACTTATAGTGTTATAAACTCAATTGATAAGAACTTCCACCATTAATTATAAACTGATGTGGTCTTGTAACCATGAAATGAACACCCTCCGAACTATGAGAATAAAAAAGATGTGTTAATATAATGATAATAAAAAATAATAATAATCAATCAAATTTATATGATTAAGGATATTAGGAAATTCTTGAATAAATTTAATTTGATTATTTAAGAGGGTAAATGAACATATCGAGTGAGTTAGGTCCAGGGGTAAGAGAACTTCTGAACCACTCTCTTCTATTTCAGAATATGATTTTCTCTATAAACCTAAATTTTTATCTATATTAGTATCATGTATTTATTTTATATTTCATATATATGTTCCACACATATATACCATGCATAAATTTATTTTCTTTTATAGGGATATAAAATCATTTAAGGTTCCCTTTTAAATTTATTCTTATTGGAAAACTTGATTAAAAGGAACTTGTCAATGTATTATTATATATCTGGTAAAACTACATGTAATGTTTCTTAATATTCTATAGTTTTTAAAATAACTCATTTTCTTACATTAAACCATCTCTGTTCAATTATATTTTTTTAATAAAGCACCATTTTCTCACCATCTTTAAAGATTGGCCACTCTTTTCCTAAAAACCCCTCTTAAGAGGATCAATTCCAAATATAATTATCCAATCCTTTATTTTGACCCACATTCACTTAAAATTTATTTTCCTGAACTATGATTCCTTATTTAGTGATGAATGTCCAAAAATTATTTAACACATTCTTCTAATGGGAATATTTATGATATCACGTTTTTTATTCCTTAAGATATGATTATGCAACCCATATCCTCTTCATGGATTTTTATTATGCTTATACATTGTGTATGATTTTAATATATCAAAAAATATGTATGAACATGTTATGAATGTTATGGGTGGGTGTGGAATTATATATCCCCTTAATTAATTGGGTAATGTTTCCATCTCATGAGATACTATGTATGGTGTACATGAAGTTTTCCCTGCACACTATGTTATGTTCTCTTGGAAGTGAGCCTTGACTTATGATTATAAAGAAATTCTTCATATTTTATACACATTATTATGATGAAATTAATTATAATATATTCTTATTTATGTTATATTCGGATGTGATAATATATATGATCATCCCCTTTTGTAATATAATGTTATGACACTTGATTCTTATGTTACGCTTCATGTTTATTCCCTTATTGGACTTGATGACCCACCTTTCTTCATTGATGTATTTACCCAGAATATCTTATGAAGTAATGTATGATCAATATAATTTAGGATCACATTATTTATAATTAAATAAGGATATCACAATTTATGAATAAATTGATATTTTATATATGTAATCTCCCAAAGACATTAGGCCTCTATATTTATAGGTTTTATTTTTATTAAATTTTATGTTAAAAATCATGTAATTTTATGTGTATAAAACCAGAGTTACTATATTTAGAAAAGAAAGAAACATGTAGAATCCATATATTTAACTTTTGAATTTGAAAAAAAAATCTAATGTTTTTTCTTCAAACATAATGAAACTAAAATCATTCCAAGGAAGAAACACGTGAAACTAGTGTTTTCATTATTGATTTTTTACCCTCTAGAATCCATGATTAAATAGCTCAAAAACATAAAAAGGTTCTAAGCGTGTTGAATAACCCAATATTCACATTTACTTTTTGAAACTTAATTATTATATTAACAAAAAACATATGTCATTCCCTTGGTTTTTATTGAAATATTGTCTGGAAGCACAAACTGGACATTAAGCACAACATTCTTGAAATTAAAAATAATATACTTTCAATTATTTCTAGATATGTTATATATTTAACTAATTTACCTACAAAATTTTCATCTAACATACATTCAATACTCATTTGTGTCCTTATGATTTTTATTAAGTCTAGTTTGAATCTTTTCAGTAGCTCCTTTGAGTACTTTGATTCCGAAATATGTCATCAACCCTTTAATATATGTTAAATCCTAGAATAATTGATTTCATCCATAAAACTCATCTCAAAATCAATGTCCATATGTTTGGAAAAGTCATTATACATGGAATTATTAAAAAATAAAAATATAATATCATCTATAAATATATGAACTATCATAATATCTTTTGATTAAATTTTAATAAAGAAGTCATGATTCACATTTAGTTTCTTAAAGTTATTCTTCAATAAGAATATGTGTAATATTTTAGACCATTCTAAAAGGGATTTTATATGTTTATACAATATTTTTGTAATATTGAACACTTAATGAGGATTTTTATCATGCTCAAAACCCAAATATTGTCAAATAAAAACATTCTCTGAAATAAAACAATTAATGAATACACTCACAATATATATAAGGTATATCTTAAATCCCATGTGATATATATATTTCAGTAACATTATTATTGATTCTAGTAGAGAAAAAATTGAAAAAATATAACCATAGTTAAGGATATATCCTTATGCTACTAATATATCCTTATTTCTCATAATCAATCTACAATTATATAATTTTTTTAATGATCCACTTGATTTAAATGAATTATTGATCACAAGAAGTGATTTCTAGATCTCATAATTTATTCTATGAAAATTGATTCAATTCTTATTGCTTGGAATTTGGGTAACCTTTTGAAGTTAGAATGTCTTACAGCTTGTTAACCTCACACCAAATATGAAGGATCTTTGTATTCTATTTTATAAGCCTCGCATATTCTCTGATGATGTGGAGAATGGACTTTGAAACATGAGAATTAACCCTAAAAAATTCAATGGTAGATCCAACTGAGAGTCCACAAAAGTATGGGTATAGTTATAAATTCTCCATAAAAGGATACCACTGAGCATAACACATAACTCAATAAGGAAAGGGTTTCCCTCTCTATAAAAACACAAAAATGCAGTGTCACTGGTCCCCATTCATCCTAAATATCACCCCCATAGGTTCCAATCAACACATATGCACCATAAGTATTGAGTTTAAGAATATCTCTTAGCTTTTACTACTGTACCTAATGACCCATCTAAATAGTATCCCCTCCACTAAGACAAAATTTTCATTTAGCCGTGGTTTAAACTGCCGTTAAATCATTCTGCCATAGTTTTGAAAAACCGCCGCTAAATCGTGTGTCAGAAATCAATTGGTGTCTCTTTTTTAAAACACTCACAGAATGATTTAGCAGCGGTTTAAACCATTGTTAAATCGATTTTTTTTACAAAATATAATTAATTAATTAATTATTTTTTATTCATTTAGTTATTCATTTTCTTAATTTATTTATTATTTTATATTTACTAATTATTATTTATTATTTATTATTTTATATTTTATATTTATTATTTATTATATATTATTAATATGCTCATGTCTCTCTCTATGCACAAGCCCACGTCCATGCAATGCCCATGCAATATATAGAAGTTCTATGTTGGGTGAGATTTGAACCGATTACCTCTTGTTTATTTTCCAAAGACTTTACCACTCCATTAGGCTTTTCATGTGGTCAATAAATCAAATTTAAAATAATTATATATATATATATATAAATTGGAAAAACAAATAATACATAACAAATAAATACACACTAAATAATTATATATCAATAATCAATAATCTATACTCTATAATCAATACTCAATAATCAATAACCAATAATCAATAATCAATAATCAATAAGTAATTATAAATATTTAATAATTACTAATTACAAATTACTAATTAGTAAATATAATATAAATGAATAATAAATAAATAAATAAATAATATGGAAATAAATGGTAAATAAAAAATAGTAAATTATAAATAGTAAATAGTAAATAATAAATAATAAATATTAAATAATAAATAATAACTAGAAAATAGTAAATAGTAAATAGTAAATTGTAAATAATAAGTACTAAATATGAAATACGAAATAATATATCTTATATAATATATAATATATAATATATATTATACAATATATAATATATAATATATAACATATACTATATAAGTAATGTATAAATAAAAATTAATTAAAAAATAAATTAATATATGATAAATAAATAAAAAATAAATAATAAATTAAGAAATAATAGATAATATAATAATAAATAATAAATAATAAATAATAAATAGTAAATAGTAAATAATAAACTATGAATAACTAAATAAAAAAATATATAATGAATATATAATAAATAAGTAATTAATAATTTAGTAATAATAAATTAATAATATAAAAATAAAATAATAATAAACAAACAAATAAATAATTAATATTACACTAATAAGAAATAATTAATGAATAAATTAATAATAAATATTAAATATTCAATAATAAATAATAAATAATAAATAATAAATAATAAATAATGTATTATAAATAATAAATAATAATTAAATGAATAAATGAATAAATGAATAAATGAATAAATAAATAAATAAATGAATGAATGAATAAATAAATAATAAATAAATAACAAATAATTATTAATTATTAATTATTAATAACTAATAAATTATAAATGATCATTAGGAAATAATAATTAATAATTAATAATTAATAATTAAATATTTATAAATAAATAATAAATTATTAATAAATTATTAATAATTTTTTAATAAATAATTAATAAATAATTAACATATAAATAATAAATAAATAATAAATAAATAAATAAATAATAAATGAATAATAAACTAATAATAAATAAATATTTAATAAATTAAAAATAACTTAAAAATAATAAATAATAAATAATAAATAATAAATAATAAATAATAAAGAATAAATCATAGAGAATAAAGAATAAAGAATATAGAATAAAGAATAAAGAATAAATAAATAAAAAAAATTAATAAAAATTAATAAAAAATTAATAATAAAAAATTAATGATAACTAATATTTTAATTGTTAATTAACAATTAATAATTCTTAATTAATATTTAATAATTAATATTTAAAATATAATATACAATTTTAATATTTAATAAATAAATAATAAATAAATAATAAATAATCAATAAATACTAAATTAATAACAAAATAGTCAATCAATAATAAATGAATAATAAACCAATAATTAATAATTAATTAAGAAATAGTAATTAATTAATTAATAAATAGTAAATAATTTATTAAGAAATAGTTAATAATTAATTAATAAATTAAAAATAAATTAATAATTAATGTGTATATAATACTAAAAATTAAATATTAAATAACTAAATACATAAATAAATAAATAAATAATAGTAAATAATAAATCGTAAATAAGAAATAATAGATAACAAATAAATAAATAACTAAGTAATTAATAATTAATTAAATAATAATTATTAAATAAATAAATAAATAAATAAATAAATAAATAAATAAATCATAAAATGTTAATAAACTCTGAAAACTTTAAAAACACTAAAATAACCATAAAATCTGATCTGAGACTCCTTTTTCAGCACTACAACCACTCAAATCGAAGATCATGAAATGAGATTTGATATGAGATTTGATACAGGCTGAATTGACACCTCGATCGAAAGTTATAACCATTTGAATTTTAAGAAATCTGGGTTGGCAACTGAAACCTCTATTTTGGAGGCCTTCCAGGCCTTTCTAGTGGAATAAAAAGGAGTACAATGTTTAGAGAGTTGGTAATAGACCTAAATGGCATAGAGCTCATCGCAGACTTTGATTTCAAATGTGGTAGAGCCCAAACAGACAAACGAATTAAATGTTATGGTCGTTTGAAGTTTGAGTTTGATTTTCCACCTTTTTGAAATTTGAATATATTTTTTTCCTTTGACTATCACGTGATTTAAATATAACTTGGTTTTAGCTCATTTCATAATCTTCGATTTGACTGGTTGTTGAGCAGAAATGGACTCTCAGACCAGAAGTTATGGTCGTTTGATGTTGAAGTCCATTTTTTAGGTTTTTGTAGATTTATTTTATGTTTCACATTATTATTGACTTATAATTGTAAATATTTATTAATTAAAAAATTATAATTAATTAAAATTAAAAATAATAAACTATACTTGATTTCAAATAATAGATAAATAATAATTAATTAATTAATTAATAATTTTTAATTTTTTTCTTTAATTTTGTGGCGGTTCATTAAAAAAACCACCCCTAAAACTAATTATATTTTTTTGTAACTTTTATAAAAAAATTATAATTTTTTTAAAAAAATTAGTTGTGGTTTTTACAAATTCTGCTGAAAAATCGCCGCTAATTTTTTGATCGAAAAACATTTTATCAGCGGTTTTGAAAACCACAGTGAAAAAACCAATGCTAACAAGATGTTTTCATGTAGTGATCCTGTATAAATCTATTGAAACGTAATGTGATTATTTCAAATGGTAATATAATAGATATTCCCAAGACATTTAGAACCTAGACAATTTATAAGAGTATATTTTTGTCTCCAAACAATAATCTTTGATCTTAAAACCTTAGTTCCAGATACGTACATTTCACACACTTATTTTTTGATATATGAATACATTGATTTTGATAAATCATTTTTTAATTCCTTCTCGTGCATTTAATGTTTTTTTCATTTTTTGTAGGATACCATAATTAATGGATAGTGATGAGAATAAGCCTAAACGAATCAAGAAGTTAACTAAAATATAGTTTCATATGATTATATATAATCATATGAAACTTTTAGTGGTTGAAACTAATGAAACTAGGGGAAAAAAAGTTTTAGAGATGAAAAATGGTGATTCACATCATGAATTATGTTCAAGGAATAAAATACATACAAGGTATAAGGTTAATATAAGACTATTTACAATATTTTTTAATAAAGGAAGGCAAAAATATTATGAATAGAAATTGGATATATTAAGTATCAAAGAACCTTAAGAGAAGTCGAGGACCTACGCCATATAGCTACACGCCATGCAGCCAGCGCAAGTCCTGCTAGTCCAGCCACCTATGCAGATGAACTCTGTGGAGGAGCTACGCAAGGGATATACGCAGTCATGTTATTTTTGTATCCCTGTGAGGACGGGCTTCACCAATGTAATGTCCCAACCCGAATTACCCTCAAATAGTTAGCTAAACCGGTTGCCACATGACCTCAAGCATGTCTTCCCATATGCTAGAGGCTACTGACTAGTAGCAAGGATCTAAGGATCATTAGTGAGGAGATTTTACCCTCATATTCAGAGTGCACATCGATGACAAATAGTAAATTCAGACAATAATAGAAGCTGATATAAGCAATAATCAACTGTATAACAAAAATAGGCCAATGCTAGTTTATACAATACATGTATGTCTTGGTGATACATATCAGAAAGTAGTAAAAAAAAACAAAATTCTTTACATTACAATATATAGATAATGAAAATCCTCAGATCCCCAAGGGTGATCTCCACGAGAATCCTGAGCTCCCGCTCGATCCATTCCTCTTAACTTTCAAATACAAGTAACTATTCAGAAAAGTATTGTTTTCAACAATACATAATAATGTTATTTAAAGAGGGAGATTATTGAAAATAATACTCTGTCTCTTTATGATAATTTTGATGCTCAAAAATACCCTTAATTATTTTTTAATGATTTTATTTAGTATTTTGTAGGAATTTATTAATTTATTTTACTCTTGAAATAATGAGAATTTATTACTTATTCGGGAACTATTTTAGCGCATTCTAGAAACAATGTTCATACCTTACTTATTCAGGATCTGCTTTAGAGTGTCCTGGAATGACTATTCATACCCTACGTGGATAAATGTAGCATAAGGATGAAAAGCGTGTATACTTTTTGAGATAAGAGAAAAGTATGGTTAATCAACCATAGGTTATCAGCAATGTATGGAATAAGAACCTTATGTTAAGAAGGAACCTTACGTTTGGGTTATCAACAAAGTATGGAAGGACAACCGTACGTAAGTACTAAATGTTGCGTTTGTTTCTCAAAAGTATGGTTCATCAACCCTACTTTTGTAAACAAGCATACGTTCTTTGAATAGATTTTTTATATTTCTTCTGAGAGTTGAAGAAAAAGTATGGATGGTCAACCCTATGTTTACGATCAACCTTAAGTTTGAAGAAAGTAACATAAACCCTACATTTATGTTCAAACTTACATTTTCAACCCTACATTTGGAGGCCATGTCATCAACCTTACATTTGGCGTCGGAAAGTTTGAAAGATGATATTTTTATGCAACGGTCAGCAAGCTGATTGTTAGGCAGATTTCAAGCCGGATTTAAAGTCGATTTTAAAATACGACTTTGACTGATTCAATACCATTTTATCAATGGATTAAAGATCGAATTAAAAGGAGATTTTTATGCCGAGTCTTTAGGGAAGTTACGACTACTCTGTAAATTCAAATTTTTGAATATCGCGAATCAAAAGGCGACTTTGATGGATCTAAATGTGTAGGGGATATTCTTGGATTTATTATATATTTCTTCTTTGAAACACCAGGCACAAGAGTGTGGTGATCAATCTATTATTAAAAAAGGTGGAAAACAGAGACTACTTAAAGCACTCAGTTCTGCTCATTCAAAAGGAGAGTCAAAGCTCTATTTATTTAAGAAGAAGAAACTCAATATAAGATTCACATGTTCTTCATCAAATATCTAATGTGGATATACTACTGTTGAAGTTGTGAATTTTATCTCTATATCTACTACAACCGGATCGACTCATAACTGCTTCTACTTGAAAATCAATATTTCTAGAGGCGACGATCCATCTGCTATCAATTTCATTCTGTTGAAATTGTGAAGATCAACTGGAAAATTTCTTTCTAAAACTCTTTTTATCTTGAGTAACCAGCTTCTCGTAATAAGCTGAGTGGGTTTGTGTTTGAACCAGAAGGCTTTGTTAGCCTGAAAATTATAAAGGTCTCAACTGCCTGTTTTTTAGTTGTTGGAAGGTCTGTGGAAAAGAGGACCAGATAGTGAAAATCAGAAAGCTCATGGAGTTGAGCGTTGGTGGAGTGAACTAGGGGCATTCTGTTCCCCGAACCACTACACACTTATGTGTTCATACTTTTACTTATTCCGATTCATGATCAAATATGATAAAGTATAGAGGAAAGAAATCGTTCAATCGAAGAGTTAACGAAAAATCTGAAAGACACAATTCACCCCCCCTCTTGTGTATAATATATATATTCAAGATCCAACAATTGGTATCAGAGGTGGAGATTCTGATAGACCCTTAGCAAGATAGAAGAATTTAAAGAATATACAACAGAGCATCATGACTGATACAAGAGAAGGGATGTCAAGGGTCAGCGCACAATATTTTAATGGAGACAACTATGGCTTCTGGAAATCACGCATGATAATATATCTGAAAAACCTCGGATATAAAATCTATTCAAAGATTCTGACTCCTTATGAAATTCTTGAAAAGCCTGAGACATGGAGTGCTGCTAAAGAGGCATAGTATGATATGAATTCGAAGGCTATGAATGCAATCATCTACGATCTAGGGCCAGATGAATTTAACAGAGTATCTCAGTGCCCGACAACATATGAGATGTGGAAAACAATAGTTGTGGCGTATGAAGGAACATACAATGTAAGAAAAATGAGATATGCAACTGCCAAATTGAAATTTGATACTTTCAAAATGTTTGAAGGTGAAAGAATTACCCAAATGAATGAGAGATTGATGGAAATTGTCAATAATATAATAGCTCTAGGAGAACCTATCAAGCAGGCTGATCAAGCATTAAAATTACTGATGGTACTTTCCACTCGATGGAATGGTATCTCTGCTGCAATCAGACAATCAACACCTGTCAAAAATCTAACCATGAGATATCTTATTGGTAAACTGATGATGTACGAAGCTGAAATGAAAGATGAGGAAAATGAACATAAAGTCTACATAAAAAAGGATGATACTTCTTTGAAGGTAACTTCACAACAAAAGAATATAAAAATTAAAAACAGAGAAGTCAATTCTAAATCAGAGAGCTCTGACTCATCAAACTCAGATGAATAAGTGGCTCAACAAGCCAGAAAATTTAGAAAATTCTACAATAAGAAAGGAGACTTCAAAAAATCCTTTAAGAGAGATGATAAGGAAGTAAGATGATATGAATGCAAGAAGATGGGGGCATATCATACCATATTTCCCACAATTTAAAGATTCAAAGAAGAAAAAATTCTTCAAAAGAAATGACTACGAGAAGAAAGACAAGAAAGCTATGAAATCCACATGGAGTGTATCTGAAGACTTTATTAGCTCTCATGAATCAAGCTCATATAAAGAAGAAGTCAATCTAAAATCAAACATGTGTTTCATGGTAGAAACTGATGAGGTACACTCATATTACTCCTCTGACTAAAATAATGAATCAAATTCTGAATCAAGCTACACAAATGAAAAACTTTCATCCTACTGCAATATTCTTGAATAATGATATGACTCACTATTTAAGAAACACAAGTCACTAAATAACATACATAAAGCTATTTCAGATGAAAGAGATACAATGTTGAAACAACATAAGGAATTAATTGATAAATACAATTCTATTAACACTAACTATATTAATTTTGAATCAAGAATAAAAACACTACAGGATGAAGTAGAATCTTACAAACAGGCTGCATTGGTTTTTACAAAAGGAGAGAATTCATTAAATTAAATTCTTGGAAAAAATGTCATTAAAAAGGAGAGATTTGGAATAGGCAGTAAAGGAGAAAAACCTAAGCTATATAAAAATTATTTTGTTCCTAGCTCTAAAAGGGTTAATTGTAACTTTTGTGGGACAAAGGGACATATATATAAAAAATGTTTCATAAGACAACCTCAAATATGTGGTATTAAGAAAGCCTGTGTTTCAAAAGACTTATATGATTCAGCTGATTTTAAAAGACAAAAGAAAATCTGGATACCCAGATCATTGCTAGCTAACACCCCTAGACCCAACAGAATATGGGTACCAAATCAATTTGTCTGAATGTCTTTGCAGGTAGTAGGCCACCAGAGTAGAAAAGATATATAGAACATGGACAGTGGCTGCTCAAGACATATGAGTGGAAACTCATTGAATTTTTCTTCACTCACTCAAAAGGAAGGAGGACTTGTCACATTTGGTGACAATACCAAAGGAAAAATCATTAGCATTGGAAGTGTTGGAGATCCAAAAATAGTCTCAATCAACAAAGTAATTTGTGTACAAGGATTAAAACACAACTTGATAAGTATGTCTCAACTTTGTGATGATAGATTTACTGTTGATTTTACTAGAAATTGATGTACTGTTTCTAACGATAAACTGTTTAAATTTAAGGCACCAAGAACTGATAATGTCTATACTTTGGATTTAAATTCCTTGTGTAAACAACAAGTAAACTGCTTGACTGCTAAAGTAAGTGAATATTGGATCTGGCATAGGAGACTTGGACATTGCAATATATATGTTTTACATAAATTATCTAAGAAACATCTAGTTTCTGATTTTCCTAGTCTCAAATTTGAAAGTGACAGATTATGTGATGCATGCCAACTTGGAAAGAAACACAAATCATCATTCAAATCTGTTAATAAAGTTGCTAAAACTAAAACTCTAGAACTTATCCATATGGATTTGTTTGGACCTTCCTGAGTAGCAAGCTTAACTGGTAAATTATATGTTTATGTATTAGTTGATGATTATTCTAGATTTACTTGGATTTTCTTTTTGAAATTTAAAAATGAAGATTTTACATTATTTTAAAGTTTCTGAAAATATGTTCAAAATGAAAAAGGTTTTAATATAATATCATTGAGAAGTGATCATGGTGGAGAATTTGAGAATCAGGAATTTAATTCATTTTGCTCAAACATGGGTATTAAACATACATTATATGCACCAAGAACACCTCAACAGAATGGGATTGTAGAAAGAAGAAATAGAACAATTCAAGAAATGTCTAGAATTATGTTAAATGAATACATCCTACCTATATATTTTTGGGCAGAAGTTATAAATACAGCTTGCTAAATAATTAATAGAGTTTTAATTAGACCTATTTCGAAAAAGACACCCTATGAACTATGGAATAACAGAAAACCTAAAGTAAATTACTTTAAAGTTTTTGGATACAAGGTCTATATCTTGAACACCAAAGATAATCTTGGTAAGTTCGATCCAAAATCTAATGATGGTATTTTCTTAGGATATTCTACTACCTCCAAAGCTTATAGAGTCTATAATAAAAAGTCAAGGATTGTTGAAGAATCAGTTCATGTGAAATTTGATGAATCTGATCCCTTTTAGAAAAGGACAGATCAAATGGATGAACCTGACTCTAATGATAACATGAGACTTGAGAACTTAAATAATAATTTTGAAAATGATATAAAAGAAATTCAGTCCAGTTCAGAGGAACATGATACTGAATAACCTTTATATGTATTTCCTAGACAGTCTAGAACCCTAAAGAATCACCCTTTAGAAACTGTGATAGGTGACTTAGAGACTGGTATTCAAACTAGAAGAAACTTCGAAAACCTAGTGGAATTCTCTGCCTTCCTATCCCAACAAGAACCCAAGACTATAGAAGAAGCTTTAGATGATGAAAGCTGGGTAATAGAAATACAAGATGAATTAAACCAGATTAAAAGAAATAAAGTTTGGGAATTAGTGGAAAGACCTAAGAATTATCCAGTAATAGTAACCAAATGGGTCTTTAGAAATAAACAGGATAACCGAGGCACTTTAACTAGAAATAAAGCAAGATTAGTAGCTAAAGGATATAATCAAGAAGAAGTAATAGATTATGATGAGACTTTTTCACCTATAGCTAGGTTAGAAGCCATTAGAATCCTTTCAAACAATGTATCTTATATGAATTTTAAATTATTTCAGATGGATGTTAAATATGCCTTTTTAAATGGTTATTTAATGGAGGAAGTTTATGATGAGCAACCTCCTGGGTTTGAAAACTCTCGAAAACCTGATTCTATTTTAAAACTTACTAAATCTCTCTATGGCCTTAAACAAGCACCTAGATATTGGTATGAAATATTAAGTTCTTTTCTTTTGAAAAATTACTTTACTATTGGATTGGAAGATCCAACACTTTTAAGAAAACTGTGAAAAATAATGTTTTATTGGTTCAAATTTATGTTGATGATGTAATTTTTGGATCAAATAATAAAACTCTTTGTCATGAATTTTCAAAATTAATGCATGAAGAATTTGAAATGAGTATGATGGGAGAATTAAATGTATTTTTGGATCTTCCAATATTTCAAAAAGATTTTGAAAATGTTTTAAATCAAAGCAATTACATTGCTGATTTACTTAAGAAATTTGGACTTGAAAACAGCAAGCCATTTACAACTCCTATGTGTACTAATATAAAACTTGATTTGGATGAAACAGGGAAATCAGTTGACAAAAAGTTATATAGGGGTATGATTGGTAGTTTGTTATATCTTTCTGCTAGCAAGCCAGATATAATGTATTCAGTATGTCTTTGTGCTAGATTTCAATCAAATCCCAAAGAATCTAATTTAACTGTTGTCAAAAGAATTTTTAGGTATTTTAAAGGAACTATTTTTCAATCTCTACTTTATCCTAAAACTTCTGATTTTAATTTGATTTCATATTCAGATGATGACTTTGGAAGTTGTAGATTAGATAGAAAAAGCACATCAGGAACATGTCACTTTTTAGGAAAGCCTTTAGTGTCATGGTCTAGTAACAAAAAAACATTCAGTTGCCCTGTCAACAGCCAAGGCAGAATATGTTTATGCTGGAAGTTGCTGGGCACAAGTGTTGTGGATGAAAAACACTCTTACGGACTTTGGATTGAATTTTAATAATACAGCTATTTTATTTGATAATAGAAGTGCAATTAATATTTCAAAAAATCCTATTAGTCATTCTATAACTAAGCACATTTATATAAGGCATCACTTTTTAAGAGATCATGTTATTAAAAGGATATATTTTTAGAATTTATAAACACTGAAATTCAATTAGCAGATATTTTTACTAATCCATTTCCCACTGCAAGGTTTGATTTTATTTAGGAGGAGTTAGATTTTTTTAATTTTAAATAATTTTTTTTAAATGTTATTTATTTAATTTTATTTATTTTTGCAAATTTTATTTTATTTTTGAACAATGTTGAAGATCTTTTTTATGATTAAATTCACCGTATGTAAATTTTATTCCTTTTTAAAATAAATGTAATGATTAGTGATTACACGGGAATGAATGATATCAGAGCTTTTTAGAATTTGAAACCGTTTTTTCCCCAACAAATCCCTTTCGAACCCAAAAACTGCATACTATTGCACACCCCTGATCTTCGAATCCTCAAACCCTAAAATCTTCGAACCTTCATAAATCTACTCAGAAATGGAACAGACTAAGCGAGAAGATGAACTCGATAACAGTGACGTGAAGAAGCAAAAGATAGTTGGATGAAAAATTTTTCAAGGTAAAGTTATAGATATGGAATGGCTGTTCAAGACGAATCTGATGTTGAAACAGGCTTTATCTTTTCAAAACCTTGAGAAGACTTTGAATAGTTAAAGGTCTGAGTTTTTTTATGAGGCAGAAATGTGTCATTTCTTCAGATCAGTTTATTTTAGTCTAGGTGAGGATGAAGACACTATGATTGTAAAGATTGAGGACAGAGATTTCTCAATCCCTTCTATTGAAATAGGACAAATCCTAAATTTCCTGCATGAAGGAGTATACCATTTTGGTTTGAAAAACATAAGAGATGATGTGCATAAATCTGAGGACATTATGTCCTTTTTGTTTGGAACATCTACTATTAGGAAAATGATGGTGAAAGATTTAGAACTAGATCAGAAGATCCTGATTAAATTTGTTCAAACTGGAATAGCTCCTAGAATGGAAGAAATGGAAAAGATTTTGTACCCTGATATGTACATAATGTATCTTCTGTTAAGCAATATCAAATTAAACTTCCCAAGGTACATGGTAAGGTACTTCAATTACTGTTGTCAATGTGATGCCCGGATGAACTTTTACCCTTTCGTTCGATTTATTTCTAAACTGTTGTTCAAGAAGGATATGGTGAGACTGGTGGATGCCAGAGTTCGTTGTCATCACAACAATGTATTCAATGCTAGAACTATAAGAAAAATTGGCTATTTCTGGAGCACCATTAAAGGAAAACTTTTGCCAGTAGGAGATGAGGATGACTCAGAGAGTGCTCAGGCTTAACCTGCTAAGTCCAAGGAGGGACAAGCTGAATCAAGAGTCAACAATGTAGCAAGAAGGATACGATTTGAAGTGGAATATACTGAGGAAGAAAGAAGTCAGGAGGGACTTAAATCTCGAAGAACTAGACCTGTTAATGATGAAATTACATCCCCCTCATTAGAAATAATAGAAGCTTTATTTTCTTATACTTTTTTAAGAGAAGATTATATTGATAAGTCCATGGAAGATGTTAGTGAAAGTACAACACCAGTAGAGGGATTAGGAGTTCAAGAAGAAGCTCAAAGGGAGACACATGAATAGATTGTAGCTGATGTTGAAGTTACACTTCAACAGGAACAAGATAAGGAGGCAGCGCCTGGTGAGGAAGTGGCCAGACCTTTGGAAACTTTTGAAAATATTGTTCTCGAAATTGCAGTGGAAGACAAAGATGCTGATGTTTATGGTGAAAATCTCCCTGATGCTCCAACAGAGGTACTTCAAGAGGTTTTTTCTGTGGAGGAGTCTGAGTACTCTACGGAAAAATATGTGGACCAACCCACTCAGGACAAAGAGAAAGAACAATCTGATGCTGACTCATTACCTTTGGTACTGCTGCATCATCCAGAGCCTGAGAATGCGAATCAAGCACAGGGTGTCTCTGATTCAAGGAAGAAAGAAGTTGAAGAACTGTACAAAAAGGTCTATCAGTTGGAATCTGAGAATGTCACTCTGAGAAATGCCTTAGACTTAGAACAATTGTGATTTAAAAAGTTGAAGGAGAGTATAGTCTCAAGGAAAGAAGTTGAAATTTTTAAAGAGGATATGCTGAATGCAGTGTCAAGTTGAAATTTAAAATGGTTATGAAGTCAGACTTATCAGATCTTAATTTTTTTTATAGAGAACCAATTTGCATCAGTTGAAAATAGTGCTGTTAGTGGATATGGTACATCACCTGGTTTAATCAGAATATCTCAAGCTATCACAGCCGCGATGAGCAACATGAATGACAGGTTGCAAGATCTTCAATGTAACAGTGCTCCATTATCAGTGTTTCTGGACAATCAGAAATTTTTAGTGGATCAATTGACATCTAGTGAGCCACCAATCAGAACACTGTTAAATCAGATATCAGAGAAGCTGTCAGTGTTTATAGAAAAAGAGGAAAGGATGAATGAGTATTTCAGGGTCAATTTAATCGAGGATATTCATATGACTCAGGAGAATAGAGAGATCATTATTAAACTTGGAGATGGGATGATGAAGAGACATAGGGAACAGTTTACAGAAATCAAGTCTGCAATCCAGAGGAGATAGAACCTATTGACTACCTTGCCCAAATCTTGATTCCTATATATATCATTTTTATGTACATACTGCTATTTTTGAATGAAAATTTCTTCCACTATTTATTTGTTTCTTTCTATATTTGTTTATTACTATTTTACGTTAACATATTCTAGTATATCAGATTACCTTACTATTAAACAATTATTTATAGCATTTACTAATGTTCAGTACAACATAAATCTGTGTTCTATTCCATATTTTATCAATATTTTTTATATCAAAAGGGGTAGAACTTTGGATAAACATTACATTTTTTTAAGAATCTTTTTCGGAGAAATTTGGTTTTACATTTATCTTATTGGGGGAGAAATTAAAAATGGATAAATTTAAGGAAAAATTAATATTGTATTTATCTTTTCAAATTTTCAAAACTATATGTAATTAATTTCGTAAGCTGATTTCATTAATTATTTTATGGGTTTTTTTATCATCAAAAGGGGGAGATTGTTGAGCTATGTATTGTTTTCAACAATACATAATAATGTTATTTAAAGGGGGTGATTATTGAAAATAATAATCTATCTCTTTATGATAATTTTGATGCTCACAAATACCCTTAATTATTTTCTAATGATTTTATTTAGTATTTTGCAGGAATTTATTAATTTATTTTACTCTTGAAATAAATAGAATTTATTACTTATTTGAGAACTATTTTAGCGCGTTCTAGAAACACTGTTCATACCTTACTTATTCAAGATTTTCTTTAGCGTGTCCTTGAATCACTGTTCATACCCTACATGGATAAATGTAGCTTAAGGATGAAAAGCATTTATACTTTTTGAGATAAGAGAAAAGTATGGTTAATCAACCATATGTTATCAGCGAAGTATGGAAGAAGAACATTTCGTTAGGAAGGAACCTTACGTTTGGGTTATAAACAAAGTAAGGAAGGATAACCGTACGTAATTACTAAATGTTACATTTGTTACTCAAAAGTATGGTTCATCAACCCCACTTTTGTGAACAAACATATGTTCTTTGAATAGATATTTTATCTTTCATCTGAGAGTTGAAGAAAAAGTATGGATGATCAACCCTATGTTTATGATAAACCTTACGTTTGAAGAATGTAACACGAACCCTATGTTTATGTTCAACCTTACGTTGTCAACCCTACGTTTGGAGGCCACGTCATCAACCTTACGTTTGGCGTCAGAAAGTTTGAAAGACAATATTTTTATGAAATGGTCAGCAAGCTGATTGTTAGGAGGATTTCAAGCCGGATTTAAAGTCGATTTTAAAATAAGAATTTGACCTATTAAAAGCCGTTTCATCAATGGATTAAAGATCTAATTAAAAGGATATTTTTATGATGAGCCTTCAGGGAAGTTACGACTACTCTGTAAATTCAATTTTTTGAATATAGAGAATCAAAAGGTGAAATTTATGGATCTAAATGTGTAGGGGATATGCTCGGATTTATTATATATTTTTTCTATGAAACACCAGTCACATGAGTGTGGTGATCAATCTATTATTCAAAAAGGTGGAAAACAGAGACTGCTTAAAGCACTCAGTTTTGCTGATTCAAAAGGAGAGTCAAAGCTCTGTTTATTTAAGAAGAAGGAACTCGATAGAAGATTCACTTGTTCTTCATCAAATATCTATTGTGGATCTACTACTGCTGAAGTTGTGAATTATATCTCTATATCTACTGCAACCATATCGACTCAGAACTACTTTGACTTGGAAATCAATATTTCTAGAGACGACGATCCATCTGCTGTCAATTGCATTCTGTTGCAATTGTGAAGATCAACTGGAAAAGTTCTCTCTAAAACTCTTTTTATATTGAGTAACCAGCTTCTCGTACTAATCTTAGTAGGTTTTTGTTTGAACTAGAAGGCTTTGTTATCCTGAAAATTGTAAAGGTGTCAACTTCCTATTTTTTAGTTGTTAGAAGGTCTGTGGAAAAGAGGACCAGATAGTGAAAATCACCAAGCTCGTGGAGTTAATCGTTGGTGGAGTGGACTAGGGGCATTCTGTTTCAAGAACCACTATACATCTATGTGTCCCTACTTTTACTTATTCTGCTGCATGATCAAATCTGATAAAGCATAGAGGACAGAACTCGTTCAATCGAAGAGTTAACGAAAAATCTGAAAGACACAATTCACCCCCTCTTGTGTATAATATGTATATTCAAGATCCAATAGTAACAACCACAAGAAATGGTCCACAGTACTTCAAGAATGAAATTCTACTCAGGTACCCAAGTGCAATGACGACCCGAATAGGGTGTGAGATATACATCTCAGTAGGTGGGGACCACCGATTGACTAGATCGATCTAGACAAAGAAATATAACAAAACAGTGTTCATATATACTGAGGAAATAATAGAACAAAATAAATAACCAAAAACCCGTCTAGGTTCTAAAGGGATACCTGATAACAATACATATTTTAGCTTGTAGCCAGAATAAGAGTATGAACATGTATCATACCAGAATATTTATCAAGCATAAATACCTTTTCAACACTTTAACAATTATTCTCTATTTAATCATTTATTATATCCAATGTTCCCATGGTTTCTCATACCTCAATACTAATTTCAGATCTTGTTAGAATTATAATCATTCATAACCTTTCTTTATTTAATCACTTTTAACTCGAGTTTGATCCATATCTATAATTAATTTCATAATTTATTATTTTCATTCATTTGGTGTTGAACGCCTTGTCAAACACCCCAATTCTCATTCGGTGCAGATCACCATGTCTTACACCACAATTCTCATTTTGGTTTAGATCACAATGTTTAACACCTTACATCTAAGCGCTTAGATAAATATTGGGGAGGAATGCCATATCCAAGTCCCAACATCTCCATTAGTCTCTAACGATATGTCTAGCACTCACATTCTTAATCATTTATATCATTTGATAACATTGGGGGGGGGGGGTGGAACGCCATGTCCAAGTCCCAACTTCTCCACTGGTCTAGAATTCCATGTCTAGAACCCATTTCCTATTCATTAATTAATTCAAAAATTAATTAATCCAAGATCAATAATTAATTCCTCAAGAATTATCCACATTCATTCCCTTACTAATCAAATGATAAATAAAACATATCAAAAACTATTTTTTAACCTCACAATTTACTATTTCCACAATTCCATTAGTTAATTCATCAATTAATTAATCTATTAACACAAATATCATTCCATAATTAATTATCCACAATTAATTATCCCAAACATTACTTTAAAAGCACATAATTAATACACCATTAATTATATCAATTTATCCAAAGCCACACATCAAAATTAATCCACCAATTAATTATATCAATTATCCAATTCAATATCTTATAAATAATCCCCGGATTAATTATCTATATTCTAATCTCAAAGAACATAATTAATTCACCAATTAATTATCTCAACTTATCATTCTTGAAACTCATAATTAATCCCCTGATTAATTATCTATATTTCAATCTCAAGGCATGTAATTAATCCACAATTAATTATCTTAACTTATCCAATTAAAATCTCATAATTAATTCCCCGATTAATTATCTCTACTTATCCCACCCAGTACTCATAACTACCACTTAACCTAGGTGTGTCAACATGGAAAGGGAAGAAATATAAAATCACATAACAACAAGATAACTGAACATATTAGTCTAAACATTATGTATTTAGCTTGAAGGCAGCATACCTCTTTGGAGGGGTTTTATTAAAAAAACATTATTTTGTAATCTGTGAAATCATTTTATACCATTAAAATGTTCATTCATCATTTTCAGTTGGACTTATACAAAATAGTAATTAAACAAATAATGTGTTTTATTAATTAAGAAATGTTGAGGAACCTACCTCAAGGAATTGGCCGAGCTAATGCTTTCTAAATTAAACTTTCATCTGCTCACATACACGCACCTCAACAACAACGTGTGCATGATTAGAATTGGTTGCATCACCCTACAATGATAACCAACACCCACAATTAGTGTGATGAGGACCAACGCACGTCCAATTAATTCACCGCAACTCAAATTCACCATAAGTATCCACTTTAATGGGTGCAAAACCAATTATTAGGTTTATAGCCTTACCCAAAAATGACATCATTGAACCAAATCAATCCAAACCTCCACAGATTTGGCAATGGTTGTCAAAATATACACCAAAGGGTCCTGATACATCTTCCACAACACCTAGAACTGGATGAAAAGAATAAATTGAATTAAACCCAAATATAGGTTTTCAGCCAAACGGAGGCCTGACAAAGGAGAACCAGGATGACCAGTGTGAAGAAAGAAACATGCGGATAAGGAATTACCTCGATGATATAGACAACTTCCGTGAAGGAACCACCACGATCTGGTGCGTGGAGAAGAGCTGGGAAGAGGGGGTTGTGGCGCCTCCACCATAAAAGAGGAGGGGGTCACACTTCACATAGGAGGAGGAGATGGGGTGTGCCTCTCTCTTATTTTCTCCCTCAAAACCCCAATTAGATTTATAAGAATTAATACAATAATAATAATAATAATAACAACCATAATATTATTATCATAAATTAATTTAAACACTTATTTGATAAACTCCATAATTCCCTATTACACATCATTTAATTAAATTCACCTATAATGAATTTAATTAAATAATTCTCCAACACATTTTTCTTTAATTAAATTCTCCCAACAGAATTTAATTAAATAAACCCCCCACTTTCCATTAAATAATTAGATTCATTCTAACCTTTAATTTAATTATATAAAACCACAACTCCACATTTATTCCTCAATTAAAAAAAATCCCATTCACCAGGATTTAATTAGATAAAAGTACAACTCATTATCATATAATTAAATTCTATCAGAATTAATTTTATTAAAATAAAACTGTCCTTCGCATAAATTAATTAAATTATTGTTAATCCATAATTTAATTAAATAAAAACTTCCTTATCACAAAATTTAATTAAATCCCTCTCAGATGGGAATTTATTTAAATAAATCAACACAAAACCAAAAACTAGGTAAGTTGCATAGTTTGACTTGCATGGTCTGGAAAACTGTGTGCCCACCGTGCAGAACCTTCGGTCTAAGGAACCCACTTGGCACTGTCTTTCTTGCATGGCTTGGATAATCATGTGCAGACCTAGAAGGCTTGTCTATTTAAGCCACTCACCTCACACAGTTTGTTCTGTATGGTTTTCCTAATCATGAAAAGACAGTGCATGTGCTTCTATCTCCCAAAATTAAGTTGCACGATTTCCAATAGTAGGCCGCACGGTTTGATAGGTCATGCACCAACCGTGTGCTCTCTACTATTCCTTAAAAACATGACTTTTCCAAATCCCACGCTTCCTAATTCCAATCAGAAATCTGGGAAACTCATTGAGCCTTTACCCATGCCCGATATAAACACATTTAAATGATCCCAACTTGCGAAACAATTTCATAAGGCTAAGTTTTAAGACCAACCCACCCAACAAAAGAAAAAGTTCAAAAACTTTTGTATTTTAACCTGGTTCGAAAACACAAGACTTTACAATCTACCCACCATAAAAACTTCTCATCCCCATTAAGCCATCAGAAACTACTAAAACATTAACTATCCCACCAAGGTCATAAGGTCTCATTTGAATGCTCACATTGTGTTTCTAAATACCTAAAACACCTTTAACCAAATCACAATCCCAACAACTTAAAACTTTTTAAACTTAAGATAAAGCCGTGAATCCAACCCAAAACATCGAAACGATAGATAATCGATCCCACGTAACTAGAGACATGATTCTGTCATCATCTTCTCAACTAATATTTCCAATCCAAAAACCTACACTCACCATTAAACCAGTGACTTTCCTTTAAAACGATTCCATCACCAATTGCATGTAACCAAAGTCCTCACTCGACTTCCGGTGACCTCTACAGGTCAAGCGGTCACTAAAATACTTTTAAATAGGCATTTCATAGAACAAATAAAAGCATAACCCATAGAACCATTCATCTTGTGTACAACCCAAATAACAACCAGTTATCAAGACCAATGACTTTTAAAACCATTAAAACTTTTGCAGGGTGTAAGGTCGATGCTATCCCAGTGCCTCCAAGATGAGCTTAATATAAGGGACATATTCATCTCATTCAGAAGATCACACTAAGAGTAAACCTAGGTCACCAAAATATCATTTGAACTATCACTTTTTGACTCTTTACAAAAAGGATCAGCTTCTCCTACCGACACATCATCAACCAAATCACGATTCTTGTACCACCAAAGGAATCCTTGTTTCTTCAAATATTACCACTAAAACTCTTCAAAAAAACATACCATTGTGACACTACCCACCTTAGGAGTGTCCATATCATCGAATAAAATATCAGTCTCTCTCCAGCACACTTGTTCAGAAACACATTAAATGCATGTGTGATGTTCCATGAACTACGACCACCACATCGGCATCTTGCATTAAAGCCAGAACTTAAACCTATCGATGTGTCAAAACACCCAAATTCCAAAAAGTTCAACTAAGTAAAATAGCACTATAATGGTACCAAAATCAAAATTATAACAATGAAAACAAAGCATCTTAAACTCTAAGGGTGGTACCTACTACAGGCTAGTCCCATATGAAGTATACATGTCGACCCTATCTCTTGGTCATGCAAACCAGAACTCACTATGCTCAGAAGCCCCATATTCATTTTTAGCCATTTAATTTAATTCATTTAAACATATAAACATTTAAAATAGTTTTAACAAACCCACAAGTACTATTCCACAACAATGGACTTGGTTTTCAAACAACACCCCATGGGAAAAACAGGAAAGATATAAAAAACTTCCTCTTTAGCACTTAACATTCAATGCAAAATTATTTTAAATAGAAAATTTAGCATCTAAATTCCTTTTAATTAGAAGGTGACCTTGTTGAAGCTCCCTTCCATAACAGAGTCTAACGACTAAAAAAGGGTAATACCTTAGCATAAAGAGATTCATCCTTTGAAGAAACATAATAAATTGACAAAGGCATGAAGAAGGATTTGGTTAAGAATGGGCTGTGCTGGTTTCATCATGGTCGCATAGGTATACCTATGCGCCTCATATTGGGTGCACAAGTGACTTGCGCGCCCAATTTTATTTTCTCCCAAGGTCTTTAGGAGCCTATAAATACCACTTGTGGGCCCCCCATTTCGAAGACAAAAAATCCAGAAACTCAGATTTGAGCTCTCGGTGCCCTAGTCTCTTCTCGAAGCCTTCCGAACACTTATAAGGTAATTTCTTACCTAGAACCGAAGATCTTAAGAGGTGGAACAAGGACTTAGTGTTGAAATTCACCAACACCTATGTGCCTAGGTGTCTAACCCTTAAGGCAAATGGACACACCTGCGCGCCGCCTTATCCCTTCAACAGAACCTTCACGCCACTCTTTTGGAAGCCTCTAGGGATAATACTAAGGGCTTGAGCCAAGTCTCGCCCAAGTATTACCCTATGGGTTAAACATAGAACATGTACACATGTGTTTCATAGGTATATTTGCGCAACCAGTATCTGCACGACCCAACAGGACCTGCATTCCTACCTCTTTCTGGGTGCCCCTCTTGCCTATTCAGCTCTTTTCTTCAAATACACCACTCCTCTTCTAGGATTAGCCTTCAAAACCCTGCTCAAAGCTATTTTTGGCATGGTTCCTTTGTTGGATTCCTTATATGAAATGAATTCTATGGAACATCTCTTAAAACCTAGTGATTTACATATTTTTATGTCACTATGGTTAGATATTTCATTCATTCAACCTCATCCTTTAAGTTGAGAAGATCTTTAATTTGGGCATCCTCCTTAGGAGTAATCCACAAGTACCCTATTCATGAGCCTTCTTTTCAGGATTAAGCCCCAATCCAAGTTCTCTTAATATGGGCATCCTCATCAGGGGTAGGCCCCAAGTTCCCAAATATGGGCATCCTCCTCAGGAGTAAGCCCCAAGATCCAAAATATGGGCATCCTCCTTTGGAGTAAGCTCTAAGTTCCAAGTCTCCTAACCTGGGACTCCTTTTCCGGAGTAAGCCCCAAGCTTCAAGTTCCCTTAATTTTGGGCATCCTCTTTAGGAGTAATTCCAAACTTCCTCAATTTGGGAATCCTTTTTATGAATAAGACCCAGTCTTAATTTCTCCAAATATGGGCATCCTCTTCAGGAGTAATCCCCAAGTTCCAAATTCCCTTAACCTTAGCCTCCTCTATAGGAGTAAGCCCCTGTCATAATTCCCCTTAACCTGGGCCTCCTTCTCAAGAATAAGCCCCAGTTTTCAAGTCCCTTTAACCTGGGCCTCCTTCTCAGGAATAATCCCCAGTCATAATTTCTCTTAACCAGTTTTAATTTATTTTTGATTTGGGCTTCCTTCTCAATAGTAAAACCCAATCATAATTACCACTAATTTTGGCATCCTTCTCATGAGTAAGCCCTAAGTTAAGCATCCAAATCTCCATAAAGCACATATACCTTTACGGACCTTGTTCCAGGGTTTTTCCCTAAAGTAAAATATTAGTCCTCATCTATCTTGGCAATCATACATACATAAGCCCCACATTATTTCTTATGATTGCATCTTTCGTGGCATAATTGTCAGGTTTTACCAATACCTCTTGTTTCTCACACCGAGCATGACTCACGTGAGCTTAGAGTATAAATGTAATTATGAAATATTTCTTTGATCCATAATCCATGCATAAACCTCATACTTCTTTACTCTTACTACATGGGTTCTAATTCCTTTTCTAAACAAGGATAAGTAGGTAGCCCATCTGTGGGTATGATCTGAACTATGAAATAATCCATGTCCTTCTGAATGACAATAAACTTCAAGTGCCCCGCTGAGTGCCTTTAAAACTAGTATCGTTATCATAATGACCAAGAGATTTCTATATAATGTGTTAAAGGATTCCATTGACTAAGAATCTCTAAACAAATACAGATGATTTTCTATCGATGAAGAACCTCGAATACATATAAAAGATTCTCTAAATCTCTTACATATCAATCATTGATTGTCAAATCTAAAGGAAGTCTCATTTTTATACATGGTAATTTAACAAGGATTCACGAACATAAATTATATCTATAAATAGAGTCCCGGAGTAGACAATAATTCCCCCTAAAAAGGTGTGATTAGTCCGACCTCCCATCCTCTTGTCCAATTCAAATTCTTAATCCTTATCAGTCCAAAACTAATAAGCACCTACCTTTGGAATGTAGGTCCAAATGGATATAGAATCATTGGATGTTTCCATTTCTACGAACAAACCCGTTAGAAACTGATTGGAATATTTGAACCTTAAACCAATGAGGTTATCCACAATTCCAGAGCGAAACAAAAAACAGTGAACCCAATGTGAATCCTTAACCAAGTTAAAGTGATGTTTTACTTATTTGTTAGGCCCCTATTTAAACTCAATGAGAGGGCCAACAAAACAATCAATAACATATGTCCTCATCCAAAAGATGTAGTGGCCAAACTTATCTTGATTTTGTCTGTTATATCAAACATGCACTGTTTTTCTAGATCTTATGTGTTACAGAAATGGATTCTCTAAAGTTCACACATGTGAATGCCTCTGCTATGAATACTTCTGCTGCTACTCCTGATGGATCGTCATCCACTCTAAGGACGACATCACCTACTTAGCATCTTCAACGCTGGGTATCAAATGCACTGGTTAAGGAATATCGTCAACATAGTACCATTTCGACTCTGGAGGCTGCTCGACAATCCCTCCAAGTCAATAATTCACCCTGGTTGTCCGGACAACGATGAACAGCGGTCAAGAAAAAGGTGGTTCCAACCACCATCTCCAACCGTTTCGGGTCGTTATCCCCGAAACGCAATCACCAGTCCCTCCCATATTATGAGGAGGTGAATTAGAAGGTCACTCAAGGCCTTAATTCAAAGAGACACGAGTCCTTCTCGAGGGCTCCCACCAACAATCGCCGCCAGACTCATGCAGTAGTGCGCCTTCAACATGATGAGGGTGTCGTCTCCAGGCATTCAGCTCAGGTTCCTCGAACCCGAGCAGGCAAGACGAAGCACCTGAGGTGACGACCAGTAAACAGTGAGCATGTTCTTATATCTGCCATTTTCGGAGAAGTCCACCAACCTAACATGGTGGAAAGCAACAAGCGGGCACACACACCTGTCTGTTTTAATTCCGCTGTCCAAAAGACTCGTCTGGAAGAAACACGCCATTCCTGCCCGGAAATTCTAGCAGAGTACTATAGACAGGAACATACACCTATTTATAAATCATCAACTAGTTAGCAGGCTCGTCTGACTACATACGTTGAATCCCACCAACCCAATGTGTGAACAACTGGTAAACATGCACATACATCTACTTACACTCATAAATCCTGCCAGCAACCTCGTGTGCCAGTATTGTAGGAAGTTCATCAACCATGTTCAGCGGAGTGCAATCAGCAGGCACATACACCTGCTAGTATTGATCAAGCCTACCAACAATCTCGTTTGGTAGCACCCAGAGAAGTCAATTGGAAATTCCCAATGACAAACAGAAGCCAGACTCAACTCTCTGCCTCCACACATGAGTACTGTCAGAATTCACTGACTGGAAAAGGAGGAGAGGAGCAAGAACAGACACCTACTCCAAGCACAGAATAGACATTTATTCCCATTCTAGCGGCGAAAGTCACCAAGCACATTTTGACAATGGTGAAAGAGAAGAAGCAAATTCTTGCTCATATTCTGGATGCCTATCATAATATTATAACAGCTTCAGCAGCATCATAGGGAAAGAAATGAAAATCTATCCCTACCAGTGGAGTGACACATCAACATATCACTCCAGAATATACATAAACATCTGTTACAGTCCAAGAGGGTTTTGGGGGCATACTCTCCCATGTCATACGGACAACCAAGTCAGACACATAAACCTGATTTGAGTGGATATAATCAGCCTAACCAGACTATTTCTCATGAGTAGGCACATACACATGCCCATAATAACCAATTTCGTCAATAATTGGTTCCCAAAGTGAGTAAGGAGGAATATAAGAAAAAGACCCATCTAGCATAGTCAAGAAATCAAGAGCCAATTTGTAACAAGGCCTTTCTCGATGCTGGAGTTCTTGAATCCCTCAGAAAATTATCTGTTGGAATTTAAGATTCAACTCTCTCATTTCCCAATAGTGGGAATATTAATTCCGAAGGTCTTTATCAGAAATTTCCTCATGAAGGCTTGCTTTATGACAGTTCGGTTGATCTCGAATTTTCATCTTCAGATGAGAGCCACAAGAGCCCTCTGTGTGGCTAGAAGACCAAGGAGTAAAATGTTTCATCATTTTCTATAACCCAATATGGTGGCCCTCACCATGATGATGAATTTAAATACAAAAGTCCTCTTTGCAGTAGTAATGCACATTTCCTGGAAAATGATCCAATGGACAATTTAGTGACGAGAAATACCTCTTATCTTGAGGCACTTGCAAATGTGAAGTCAGTCATGTATGATGCTTTACTGTTAGCAGGTGAAATACTTTCTCAATCATAAGATAGCCTGGGGTGAAGGTCATTCTCTGAACCACCCCTGGGTCATTCATCTTATAGTTTATCAGTAAATTCTCCACCAATCTTATTGAATCAAATGAAGCAACAATGAAGCACCAGCTCTGGTCTAATCAGGTAGAAGAATCTTCATTGAATGATAAAGAGGAAGCGCTTAATATGAGAAAAGAACTGAAAAAAGGTGAAGTGCCGGTCATGTTTTGTCCTTTGGATGACGCTCGTTATGACATTCCAGAGATGTTGACAGAAGATTGTATTCAAGATATTCGTCTCAAGATGTGGAAAAATATTTGTCAACTGAAAAAGAAAATATTGTCTTATGATGAATATGAAAATCATGTCAAGATAATATAAGGGTTACAACACTAAATTGATTTTTCATATCTCTCAGTTTCTCGATATCTGAAGGCTGAAAAGCAGCAGAGAGCCCTTCAGTGTTCATGACTTGGCGCATTAAAAAGATTACGCTAGTTAATTGTCAATGCCCCATCTGGTATTCATATCAGGGGATGGGGTGTTCATGGAGCACTACATTTCACTATACTCTTCAGTAAACAAAGACCACCGAAAATGGTCTCATGTAATGTTATTTACCATGGCCGGACACAACCAATTGACTTTGTTTGTAATCAAAGGCTTGCTCAAGAACATGACTCTACTAGTTCTTCTCAAAGTCACACATAAAAAGAACTTGTTGTCAAATTACTTTTGCATCAGAAAAATGAGAATATCAAACAGGCTTCTCGTTTAGAGCAAGCGCATCATCAGGTGACAGAAGTGTCAGAAATCATCCAGCGTTCATTTGAGCCAGGTGATTTGTGTGGATGCAAGTTAATGCATCCAACCAATTTCCGGACTAAAGTCAGCAATATCAAGAGATATTTTATGAAAGTCTCAGATGTAGCAGCTCAGGAACCACCCCAGCTTGCCAGACTGGGGACTCTTTTAACCCAACCCTCAAAATCAACAAATAGGATTCAAGGAGTTGAGCAGGAACAATAGGAACAACCCCAGTCCACAAGACTGGTGACTTTTTCAAATCCTCAATCTCTTCCTCAGAGAAAGTCAGTATTCTCTCGATCAGGGAAGAAGCCAAAAGAGGAATGAAGAGCCGAATTATCAGGAGATTCCTTCAAAATTACGGTTCTTCAAGAATTTCTTAAGGGATCAAATCAACAAAAGGCAATGTCTCACCAAGGACATGGAAAAAGACATTATCACAGAAATGTCGATAGAAGAGATGCAATGTGTTATGAATCAATTAATGTCATCAATGTCGTTGTTGCTAATCCACCAGATGAGGTTCATTCAGAGGGATTAGATGAAGAAGTTCCTTCTCAAGAAGTTGTACACACAGACACAAATGAAGAAGGTGTGCGTACATGAAATCAAAGGCTTACCCAGAATCTAGGTATTCCTTCAAGTAATCAACTTCCCCCTCTCCAAAAGGCATCCAACAATGGGAAAGGAATGAATCAGGTTACATACCCTTCCTCTGGATACGGCCAATCAATCTCACTAGAGAAAATATTTGTACAACAGGAGGAAGAAATAAAGGAACTGAGGAAGTTGAATGCAGAACTACTTCAAGGTAGTATTCCTCCTAAGCGTGCTGGAGTCAGTCAGCCAAGGGAATTTATTACAGCTACTAAGATGGATCAAGAGTATCCTCCTTTACCAGCACACCCTCACAGGTCTAATCCTATGGGTTATATGCAACAACAATCGGTGGTGCTACCATCAGTTGTAGTACCAGCCACCACACCTGTCCAAGCTCCAATTATTGCACCTACTCAAGTCCAAGCTCAACCAAATGTTTCTCAAAATTTAATAGCTACTATTGAGTCATTAACAACTTTTTTGGAATCTATGGAAGGAAAACATGCTCAAATTCAACCAGAAAAGAGAGCTTACCCTGAATGGGTTGATGCAATTCCTCCCCCATCAAATTTTGCAAGTACCACATTCCAAATCATTAATGGTTTGGGAGACCCAGAACAAAAATTAACACATTTTTTTCTCGTTGTGATCCTGTGATGGGAACCCCTCAGCAACAGGAAGTATTTAAGCTCAGGTGTTTTGTATAGTCATTACATGGGACTGCTTTTGTTTGTTATACAAGCTTGCAGTCCCGGTAAATTACAGGATGGGAGGATCTCTGCCAAAGATTCCTTCTTCAATTAATCTCAACGTTTCCAAAGACAAAATTTTTTGATCTTAAAAATTGTAAGAAAAGGGATAATGAAAGGGTTTTAGATTTCATTGCTCGCTGGAAGGGATTAACATATTCCCTAAGCTTATCAGTCCCTCAAGAAGAATTGTTGCCAATCTGTGTGGCAAATTTTCATGATGAATTATGCACACTGTTGATCCCTGTAAAATACACAGGAGGGTTTCGAGAACTTACTTCGATCACTCAACAGATCGACTCTCTTACAAAGACTAAGGATAAAACTCGTGTAATTTAATCAGCTCCAGGAAGGATAATGGGTAGAGAAGAGACTACTACAGTTACGCTTAAACAAGCACTTGTACCTACTTTCAATTCAAAACCTTCATCGTTTTGAAGGGCTCCACCTCTTCAGTGTCAATGACAGAGGCCATTTTGTCAAGATGATAAAGTGATCAAAGGCAGAAACAATTTGACGATATGAATAGAAATGTTTATTCTTTCCGAAATGAACAAGTTCCTGGCTACTTCATTTTGACTCTGAAAAATAATTTGGTTCAATTGCCAAGGCCCAAAAGGCCAGACAAGGAAGGAGATGAAGATCGTCCCAACTATTTCCCATTTCATGAGATGTTGGGGCATCCCATTTATGAGTGTTTTGTCTTCAAATACCTCCTGCAGAAAATGGTGGACTCGGGACAAGTCAAATTGAATGGTTCTTTAGCTCGGGTAGCATGTGTTACTATTATAGATCCAGAGGAAGAAGGCGAGTGGTAGGAATTCAAAAGCAAAAATGCGCAGAAATATGATGATTGGATGGTCATAAAAATGATCAACCGAACTCACACCATTTTACGAACGCAATTGAAGAAACCAATTGTGTCTTCTTCTATGAATTCCATAGCAAAGCCCCCTTCACCAGAGGGAAAATCCTAAAAAAAATTACATAATTAAAAGAAAGAAGAGTAGTCAGAAAAAGATGAGATCACGTCAAAGCCTAAGTTGTCTTTGACTCTAGCAAATTTTATGCCATCTACTTCAACGCCACAGGCACCACCCCACCAAACGGAACAACCTAAATTGGCTAATCAGGTAGAGTCTTCATTAGAAGAAGAGTTGATCTTTGGTTCTGTTAATATGATTCACTTAACAAATCCTTATGCTAGTCACAATTTTTAGCCCGATGAGCCTAAATTCCCTGTATCAAACAGAGGAATTAGAGGGAGTTCCAGAGGTATGGGATATAGAGGAAGACATGGATATCCCAGAAGCCACCATTCTAATTATACCCCCAGATTTGCTTCATATAGCTGAATACTCATGGCCATTTCCCACATGGGGAATGGATGCGGTGGGACCTTACCCTTCAGCTACAGCCTAGTAGTTTAAGTATATTCTTACTGCTACTGACTACTTTTCCAAATGGGAGGAGGCAATACCTCTCAAGGAAGTTAGTTCTAAAAGCATTGTTAGCTTCATCAAGTCTAACATCATTACCATATTTGGTGTCTCTTATACCATATTGATGGACAATGGAACCAACTTATGTTCATTTGGGGTAAGGAAGTTTTATCAAGAATACAACATCAAATCCAACCATTCATCTCTGTATCATGCAGCGGCCAATGGCCAGATAGAAGCCTTCAATAAGACTCTTTCAAATATACTACAAAAGATGGTGGATAAAGATAATAAGTCATGTCCTGATAAACTATTTCATGCTTTATGGGCTTATAAAACCACCACCTGAACTGCAACGCGGTCAACTCCATATTCATTGGTATAGGAATAAAAACAATCTTGCCTATAGAGGTTCAATTACCTTCGCTTAGAGTACCCATTTGGGATCAGTCATCTATAGATGAACAATCTCAAAAGTGATTGGATGAATTGGAACGATTAGATGATACAATATTGTGCACCCTTTATTACTTGGAAGTCTATCAGAATCGAATAGCATGAGATTTCAACAAAAAAGTTCATCTTTATTCATTCATTCAGGGAGAATTGGTATTGGTTCTCAGAACTCAAATGATACCAGGAAAAAAAACTCCCAAGCTTGAGCCAAAGTTGTAAGGACCTTACTCAATACATAAGGTCTACTCCAATGGAGCTTATTATTTAATCTCAATGGATGGAGAACTTATCACAACTCCAACCAATGCATGATTCTTGAAGAAGTATTTTGTATAACAAAAATAAGTCATTTTAGTCTCTAAATATGACCTTAAACTATTCACACCATCGTCCAACATGACGTTAAACTATGTCCCCATTGTCCTCACTGCAAGACATTAAAATGCATAGCAATACATCCTAGATACATGACACTAAACTATACAACACTCCATTGTCTAACATGACATTAAAATATATTGCACTATTTTGTCCAACATGATGTTAAACTATGCCATCGTCCAACATGATGTTAAACCATATTGTTCCTTTTCATCCAATATGAAGTTAAACTGTGTTGTCCTTGCTGCAAGACTATAAACTGCACAGTCCCTTATACGTCCAACATGACGTTAAACTGTAACGTCCTAGCTACAAGATGCTAAATTGTATAGAAGTTCCTTACGTCCAGCAAGACGTTAAACTGCATAACCATCATCCTAGCTATACGACATTAAACTGTGCACTTCTTTGTCCCACATGATGTTAAACTGTGAAAAAGTCCCTAATACGTCCTAACTACATGACACTAAACTGTACAACACTCTTTCGTCCATCTTGACGTTAAACTATGTTTTCCTTACTGCATGACATTAAACTGCACAGTCCACAAATTCTTTACTTCAAGACATTAAAATGCATAATCTTCTCTTTCGTCCTAGCTATATGACGTTAAACTATAAAACCCCCTCTTTTGTCCTTACTGCATGACATTCAACTACATAGTCCCCCATTGTCCAACATGATGTCAAACTGTGTTCAGCCCCTTATATGTCCAACATGACATTAAACTGTGCATCGTTAGGGTTGTTGATACCTCTTGTTTCTCACACCGAGTATGACTCACGTGAGCTGAGAGTAAACATCAACCATAACACCCTCTATGAGATGCTAACCATGTGTAAGTCCCAACACCATTTTTAGTTCTTTTTCCTCAAAGAACAACTTGATCACCAATTCATTCTTCAATTGAACTATGTGGACTTTGATCCTTACCTTCTAGGATGGGTACGTAGGCAACCTCTTGAGGTTAAAGCTCAAAAATAATCTATTCACATCTGTTCAGCTCCATCTCATATGATGTTGATTCGTAAAGCCACCCCCAGAATCAATATCTTTACATTGGTTCACCTTTTTCCTTTCTATATGACATTAAACTGTACAACACTTTTGTCCTGTATGACAATAAACTACAACATTCTTTGACACCCTCACTTGAGAGGGAATCATTATTTACATTGATCTCCAATCATGTTATATTCTAAAGACTACATGGATACATGTTAATACCCAAACCTTTTATCTTGGGTCAAACCATTATTGCACTAAAGTCCCATTTCACCCTTCATATTTACGAACCAAATCTATACAAAAGGTATTTCAAGAACTACGTGCGGCTTGATTCCCATCCTTATGGGATACATAGGAACGTTTGAGCATCCCTCGAATCCAGCCCCAAGTCTTTGGGCCTAATCCCAAATTCCACTTCTAGTCCCTTGGCTGAAAATTCCCCCTGTGAAAACATGAATGTGGTATGAAAACCCTGGTCTTCATTCACATCAGGTTTATAAAACATACACTGTGTATTCCTTATAATGGTCTGAGCTCTATGACCCTAAACTAATATCTCCCATACTCTCGTCCCACATGACGCTAAACTATATTTCAAGAACTACATTTAGCTTGATTCTCATTATAATGAGATATGTAGTGAAGTCCAACGTCTCAATTCAGGACCCTGCCACAACATGATTATAGTTAGAATTGGTCTATGTATCTTTACATACGTTGGAAAATGCCCATTTTGATGCGTCATATTCCTAAACCTAAATACTTCCAGATATCTATAACCCTTTTCTTGACTTCTGGTCATAAAATGTCCAATTTCTGAGAGTTCGTTTTCCTGACTATGCAGCACGTGCCGTTAGGCGGTCTTGCATAAACAGTCCACATAACAGACCTATCATCCAAAAGATGCTATTATTTTACTAGGCAGCTGATTCCCTTAGGTGTCCCTACATAATTAAACCCCCTAACAGGTTTTTCAAATAATGGAAACTTCATTCATGGGAATAAAACCTCTTTTGTCTTTAGTTTTCTTAAAGAAAATATGTACGGATCTGAAAAAATAACCATCCTTAACATATTTGTACCATACTATTTTTCATGATCTGAAAGTATTCAAGTGTATGGTTTATATTTATCTTCCCTATGTTTGGTTCAAACCTTCGTAGGAGTGACATTCATCCAATTCTTTGACAATATTGATTGGAAATATCCTCTTCATATTCAAGTACCTCTCTCCATATAGGAAACTCTATGCTTTGGAAAATTTGAATATCCATAAACTTTCACTGGCTTTTTAGTAGTAGAATAGTAAATTTTTTAGAGTTCTTTTTCTTGACAATGCAACACGTGCCCTTAGGCAGCCTTGCATAAGTAGTCTACATAACAGACCTGTCAGCCAAAAGATGCTATTATTTGACTATGCAGCCAATGCCCTTAAGCGGCCCTGCATAATTCAACCCCCTAATGAGTTTGTTAAATAATGGAAACTTCACTATTAGGAAATACTTCTTCTAATTCCTCTTAGTCCTTTTTCATATCATTCCTCAGATTCGAAATTTTTTAAGTCTTAGTTTACATATTTTCCCTCATATTTTAGGGTGGTAATATGTTTTTAGATAAATTGTCAAGGAATTGAGTCGATTTTTAATCCATTCAGTCAAAGCTATTTCGACCTTAAACCTTATCCTTTTTTATGTCCGATGTGCATGACTTTAAACTGCCCACAAAATACATGGTAACTCTAAAAAAAAGTCAAGTCCCAGCTCACTAAACATACATTTGGTATGATTTAGGTAATATTGAGCAATTAAAAGATTCAAAGTTTGTAGGGTTATTTATAATAATCCTAGAAACAATAAAACTATGCTAACTAGGCACATTGGATTAGGTAAAAATTTAAAGAAGGTAGCAAGAAAATGAAAGCACAAATGATTGAAGATGAAAGTGTTTTTCATTGATGCACAAGATTTAGAAGGACATCCACAGACTGGAGGATCTTCTCTTTTTCAGGAATTACAAAAGGATTTAAACATAACTCTTCATTGGATTTACGACATCCCAAGCTTCATTAGCAGCCAGCTGGAATTCATCCATTCAACTAGATAAAATCAGAGATGCAGTGATACCAACTCTTCTTGGAACAATTGTAAAAGAATGTTCTTGAGTGCGGTTTAGGAAAATTTTCTGCTGATCAAACAGTGACTCTGTTTCTGTCCAAGAGACTTGGAAGATGGATACATGGATTTGAGAATGGAGCATTGGAAGTAAAGAGCCTTTTGGAGAGAATACTCTTTTTAGATGTGGTTCCAATGCCATGATAGTATTCTCTCCACCAACCGGCAACAGAAAAAATATCAGCCCATGGGTTTTCGATTTTCATATCTGCAACGAAATGGCATGGAGAAAAAAATTTGAACGTTCACACCATTGTTGTTTCTCTTAATGCACAACATAACCGAAATAGAGAGGTAGTAATGCAATTGCATCTCGGGCATATATTTCTTTGCATCTGGAACATTGAATTCTTGTAGATGACCCTGCCCATATAGAGGCAGGTAGATGCTCTGTGGGAAATTAACATGATATTTCTTCAAGTACTTGGCTAAATCTGGTAGAGTGCTGTCGAAAATATAATAGTAATCGTGGCCAACAATGTTCATCATGTCATCAATTCTCTTGATCGCCAGTTCATCAGTCGTTCCAATTCTTCTTGGGGCCATTGAATCTACACAAATGTCGAATAATTAACTCTAAAGTAAGTTGATATTTTATAAAATTTGGGATGAAATTCAAAAAAATGGATAAGTAATTAAGGCGCGCAAGTCCAATATTGGCGTGCAAGTCTCATCCGGTCGTGCAGGTTTTGGCGCGCAGGTATCACCACATAGGTCAAAATACCTCTGCAGCAGCGCAACAATGAACAAAAGCAATGAAACCACAGAAAATCAGTAACCTGCGTGACAAAAGCAACCTGCGCGGTGAGAGCATAAATGTTTGAGAGCTGGGTACTTTGCGTGAGAATGAGGCACATATTTATAGGTCAGGTCGCACCCCTGCGTGCCGAAGCCTGCGTGCCTCTCACCTGCGTGCCTCTATCTGCGCGCTCAAAACCTGTGTACAGCCCTTCCTTGGTTTTCTTCTTTACCTTAGAGTCACATCCTCATTCCTTTCAGATCCAACTCTGAGGGGGGACTTTTGTTGATGCTCCTTTCCATCATAGATTCTAATGACTGAAAAAGGGGAATACCTTAGCATAAAGAGATTCATCCTTTGAAGAAACATTAAAAATTGGAAAAGGCATGAAGAAGGATTTGGTTAAGAATGGGCCGCGTAGGTTTCATCATGGTCACGCAGGTATACCTGCGCACCTCATATTAGGCGCACAGGTGACCTGCGCGCCCTATTTGATTTTCTCCCAAGGTCTTCAGGAGCCTATAAATACCCCTTGTGGGCCCCCTATTTCGAAGACAAAAAATCCAGTAACTCAGATTTGAGCTCTCGGCAACCTAGTCTCTTCTCGAAGCCTTCTGAACACTTCTAAGGTAATTTCTTACCTATAACAGAAGATCTAAAGAGGGGGAACACAACCTTAGTTTTGAAATTAAACAACACCTATGCTCTTAGGTGTCTAACCCTTAAGGGAAATGGACACACCTGCGCGCCGCCTTATCCCTTCAACAGAACCTATGCGCCACTCTTTTGGAAGCCTCTAGGGATAATACTAAGGGCTTGAACCAAGTCTCGCCCAAGTATTACCCTATGGGTTAACCATCGCGTAGGTAAACATGTGTTGCGCAGGTATACGTGCGCGAACACTACCTACACGCCCCAACAGGACCTGTGCGCCTACCTCTTTTTGGGTGTCCCTCTTGCCTATTCAGCTCTTTTCTTCAAATCCACCTCTCCTCTTCAAGACATAGCCTTCAAAACCCTCTTCAAAGCAATTTTTGGCATGGTTCCCTTGTTGGATTCCTTATCGGAGAGGAATTCTGTGGAAAATCTCTTAAAACCTAGTGATTTACATATCTTTATGTCACTAAGGTTAGAGATTTCATTCATTCAACCTCATACTTTAATATAAGAAGATCTTAATTTTGGCATCCTCCTTAGGAGTAAGCCCCATGTCCCCTATTCAGGGGCCTTCTTTTCAGGATTAAGCCCCATTCCAAGTTCCCTTAATATGGGCATCCTCCTAAGGAGTAAGCCCCAAGTTCCAAAATATGGACATCCTCCTCAGGAGTAAGCCCTAAGTTCCAAAATATGAGAATCCTCCTTCAGAGTAAGCCCCAAGTTCCAAGTCTCCTAACCTGGGCCTCCTTTTCATGAGTAAGACCCAATCTTCAAGTTCCCTCAATTTTGGGCATCCTCTTTAAGAGTAAGCCCCAAGTTCCCCAATTTGGGCATCCTTTTTAGGAATAATCCCCAGTATTAATTTCTCCAAATATGGGAATTCTCTTCAGAAGTAATCCCTATGTTCCAAATTCCCTTAACCTGGGCCTCCTCCTTAAGAGTAATCCCCAGTCATAATTCCCCTTAACCTAGGCCTCCTTCTTAGGAATGAGCCCCAGTTCTCAAGTCCCTTTAACTTGGGCCTCCTTCTCAGGAATAAGCCCCAGTCATAATTTCTCTTAAACAATCTTAATTTCTTTTTGATTTGTTATTCCTTCTGAGGAGTCAAAACCAATCATAATTCCCACTAATTTGGGCATCCTTCTCAGGAGTAAGCCCTAAGTTAAGTATCCAAATCTCCATAAAGCACATATACCTTTATGGACCTTGTTCTTGGGTTTCTTCTCTGAAGCAAAATCATAATCCTCATCTATCTGGGAAGTCATACATACATAAACCCCACATTATTTATTATGATTGCATCTTTTGTGGCACAATTGTCCGGTTTTACCAATACCTCTTGTTTCTCACACTGAGCATGACTCACATGAGCTTAGAGCGTATAAGTAATTATGAAATCTTTCTTTGAGCCATAAACCATGCATAAACCTCATAGTTTATTACTCAAACTATGTAGGTTCTGATTCCTTTTCTAAACAAGGATATATAGGTACCCATCTGCGGGTACGATCCCAACTATGAAATAATCCATGTCCTTCTGAGTAACAATAAACATTAAGTGCCCCACTAAGTGGATTTAAAACCAGTATGGTTATCATAATGACCAAGAGATTTCTATATAATGTGTTGAAGGATACCATTGACTAAGAATCTATAAACAAATACAGATGATTATCTATCGATGAAGAACCTCGAATACCTATAAAAGATTCTCTAAATCTCCTACATATCAATAATTGATTGTCAGATCTAAAGGAAAGCTCATTTTCATACTTGGTAATTTTATAAGGATTCACGAACATAACTTAAATCTATTAAGAGAGTCCCAAAGTAGACAATAATACCACCCAAAAAGGTGTGATGAGTCCGACCTCCCATCCTCTCGACCAATGCAAATTCTTAAGCCTTATATGTCCACAACTAATAAGTACCTACCATTGGAAAGTAGGTCCAAATGGATATAGAATAATTGGATGTTTCCGGTTCTATAAACAAAGCCGTTAGAAACTGATTGGAATGTTTGAACCTTAAACCAATGAGGTTATCCCCAATTCCAGTGCGAAACAGACCTATGAGGGTCCCATTTATTCAAAACATCCAGGTTATTCAAAAAGTAACTCTATAAAAGTTTATTTTCACAAAACTCAACACTTTTACATTTATAACCATTTTCAAACACATTATGGTTATACAAGGCTCAGTCACATGGGTGCCCATCTAATAATCGATAAGGCGCCCATACACCTTGATGCTAGAATTTGGATCCCATTTATCACATCAAATTTCCATTTAACATTTTATCTTTTGCAGAAAATTGTTTAATCATTTAAATACATAGGTTACCCTTTTCCAGTTATAAGGCACCCATACACCTTACAACTAAAATTGGATCCCATCGTAAATTAAATAAATAAATTTTATACTCATGTAGCCATTTAAACATCATAACATCTCAAGAATGTTATCATCAATAGTAACCCAACATCATGCTATAACACAAAAGCATGTAACTACCTCAAAAAATGCGAATAATAGAGGAAACCGGACATATAAACCCCCAAGAATTTTATATCTATCATTGAAACTTGCTATCTAAAGGGGCATGATAAAGCAAATCAAAACATGGTATTCCATCCAAGGCACACAATCAAAATTATTAGGAATCCTACTAATGAAATTATATTGCATTTGATATGCATGGAATGTGAATCTTCACGTTCCTAAGATGATATATGTAATGAAATTTCCTTACTTTATTATGCCAAGGAAAATTTAAAAAATTCTCAGAAATAAATATGCAGCAAAAAATACACCATTCACTCAAGGTGAAATCATATCACCTATATTCTTAGGTAATATAAACATTAATTTCCATCCCTAACCACTTGGTCATTTCTCATACATTGGGTGATCAGTCCCAAGCATGACTATTCACTGAGCACTGAAACTTTCTTAGTATCCTATCTCCTAACCCAAAATACAAAGACAAAGGAAAAAATAAAAGAAAACCTGATCCTTTGATACCAATTTGTAATGTCTTGGCCAAACCTACCCTTGAACCAATAGCTGAACCGGTCACCACATGACCCCAAGTTCATCTCCCCAAATGCTAGAGGCTGTCAACTAGCAGTGAATAGTGGTAGCAAATTGTAAATTCAGACAACAATAGAAGCCTATATAAGAAATAATCAACTATATAATGAAAATAAGCCAACGCCAGTTTATACAATGCATGCATGTCATGGCGATACATATTTGAAAGTAGTAAAAAAACATGCTTTACATTCTAATACATAAATAAAAAAAGACTCAAATCCCCAAGGGTGATCTCCACGAGCATCCCAAGCTCTCACTCGGTCCTTTTCTCCCAACTCTTAAGTACAAGTAATATCCACAGGCAATGTTCCACATTCCTACAAGAAATAAAGTCTACATAGGTAACCCAGTGCAAAGGCGGCCCTAATAGGGTGTGATATATACATCTCAGTAGGCTAGGACCACCATTCGTCTAGCTTAATCTAGATAATTCAATTAAAAAAAACAGTGTGCAAATATAACAAGGAAATAATAGAACTGAATAAATAACCAAAAACCCATCCATGTTCCAAAGGGACACCTAACGGGGATACCTGTTTCATCCAATAGCTGGAATAAGAGTCTGCACATGAATCATAAAAGAATATTTATCAAGCATTAATACCTTTCAACACTTTATGAATTATTCTCTATTTAATCATTGATTACCTCCAAGGTTCCCATGGTTTCTCATACCTCAATACTTACATCGGCCTATGCCGGAATTCTAATCATTCTTAACCTTTATTTAATCATTTTTAACTAGGATTTTATCCATATCTCTCATTCATTTCATAATTCATTATTGTCATTCATTTGGTGTTGAACGACATTTCAAACACCCCAATTATCATTCGGTGGAGATCTCTATGTCTAACACCCCAATTCTCATTCCAGTGTAGATCTCCATGTCTAACACCTTACATCTAGGTGCTTAGATAATTATTGGGGAGGAACGCCATGTACAATTCCCAACTTCTCCATTAGTCTATAACGTCATGTCTAGCACTCACATTCTCAATCATTTACATCATTTGATAACTATTAGGGAGGAACACTATGTCTACGTCCCAACTTCTCCATTGGTCTAGAACGCCATGTCTGACACCCAGTTCTCATTCATTAATTAGTTCAAAAATTTAAATAATCCAAACCCAATAAATAATTCCTCAATAATTATCCACATTCATTCTCTTACTAACCCAATGATTAGTGAAACATATCAGAAACCATTAGTTGACCCAACAATAAACTATGCCCAAAATTCCATTAATAAATTCATCAATTAATTAATCTATTAAGACAAATCTAATTCTATAATTAATTCTCCACAATTAATTATGCCAATCATTAGTAAAAAATCACATAATTAATACACCATTAATTATACCAATTTATCCAAAGAAACACATCACAATTAATCCACGAATTAATTATCTCAATTATCCAATTCAATATATTAAAATTAATCCCCCGATTAGTTATCTATATTTAAATCTCAAAGTAGATAATTAATTCAAAAATTAATCATCTCAACTTATCCAACTCAAAACACAAAATTAATCCCCTGATTAATTATCTATATTTCAATCTCAAGTCATGTAATTAATCCACCATTAATTATCTTAACTTATCCAATTTAAATCTCATAACTAATTCCCGATTAATTATATCTACTAATCCCTCTCAATGATCATAATTAACACTTAACCAATGTCTGTCAACATGTAAAGGGCATAAATATAAAATCACATAACAACAAGATAAATGAACATATCAGTCTAAATATTATGTTTTTAGCTAGATGGTAGCGTATCTCTGTTGGAGGGGTTTTATTACAATAATGTGATTCTTTAATTTGTAAAATAATTTTATACCAATAAACCTTTCATTCAGAAATTTCAATCAAACTTATAAAAAATAGTAATTAAACAAATAATGTGTTTTATTAATTAAGAAAAGATGAGGACCCTACCTCAAGGAATTGGTCGTGCCAATGCTTTCTAAATTAAACCATAATCTATTCACATACACACACCTCAAAAATAGTGCACACATGATAGGAATTGGTCACATCACCCTACAATGATAAATGGCACCCACAATTAGTGCAACGAGGACCAACACACATCTAATTAATTCACCATAACTCAAATACACCATAAAAATCTATTTTAAAGGGTGAAAAACTAATTATTGGGTTTATAGACTTACTTGAAAATGATGGAGGTGAAAAAAATAAATCAAAACCACCATGCATTTGGAAATGGTTTTCTAAATACATACCAATGGGTCCCGAGACATCTTATGCACCACCTAAAATTTGATGAAAAGAATAAACTGAATTGAAACTGAATATAGGGTTTCAGCCTAACAGAAATCGGGAAACAGAGTGCCAAGATGGTCGATAAGAAGAATGAAACACGTGGGGAAGGAACTACCTCAACAATACAAATAAATTTCATGAGGGAACCACCATGATCCGGCGCATGGAGAGGATTCAAGAAAAGGGGGGTGGTGCGCCTCCACCTTGGTAGAGGAGGAGGGTCACACTTCACATAGGAGGTGGAGATGGGGTGAGCCTCCCTCTTATTTTGTCCCTTAAAAACACAAATTCAATTTATAAGAAATAATATGAAAATATTATAATAATTGCAACCATATTTTTATTATTATCATTTAATTTAAATGCTTCTTTGATAAACCCCATAATTCACCCATTACACATCATTTAATTAAATTATCCTAAAAAAACAATAATTAAATAAATTCTCCAACACATCATTATTTAATTAAATTCTACCAACACAATTAAATTAAATAAAACCCACATTTTTCATTAAATAATTAGATTCATCCTAATATTGTATTTAATTAGATAAACCCCTAACTTCACATTTATTCCCCGTTTAATTAAATTCCATTCACCTAGATTTAATTAAATAAAACTCAAAATCAATATAGTTTAATTAATATATGTCAACATTAATTTAATTAAAATGAAACCCCATTTCACATTAATTAATTAAATTCCTCTTAACCCAGAAGTTAATTAAATAAAATCCCCCATATCACGACATTTAATTAAATTCATCTTAGCTAGGAATTTAATTAAATAAATTAACACAATACTCAAAACTGGGTAAGTTGCATAGTTTGGATCAGAAGGTCTAGTAAAGCAAGATCTAACCATGTAAAACGTTCTGTCTAAGGAACTCACTTCAATTGCTCTGTCCTGCACGAATTTCCTAACCATGCATAGACCGTACGAGCATCTCTATTTAAGACACTCACCTCACACGGTTTCTCCAACACGGTTTTCTTAAACGTATGCAGACCATGCATGTGCCCCTGTCTCCCAAAATTAAGCTACATGGTTTCAGGTAGTAGGCCACACAATTTAACAGGTCGTGTTCCAACCGTGCACTCTATTGTTCCTAAAAACATGACTTTTCCCGATCTAATGTTCCCAAATTCAAATTAGCCTTCCAAGAAACTCCTTGAGCCTTTACCCAAGCCTGATATAAGCATGTTCAAACAATCTGAACTTTTAAAACTTCATCCTAATGCTTTGTTTTAATACTGAACCATCCAAAAAATGGAAAAGTTAAAAAACTTTTGTATTTTAACCAGGTTAAAAAACCTGGGACTTTACAACCATAGACCTTTGACAAAGACCTACACAGAAAATCTCTTTAAACTAGGTCCCTTTTTTTCCTATAATAAGACCCTTGAGCTTCTAATTTAAAGAACTAAAAAATTAGAAGAACCCCCATAACTCTCATTGCATAGCACTTTCGCCCAGGTCCCCCAAATTTCTCATTTAGCTCTCTAAAATACAATATAAGGGAGTATTAAATGGGGAAAAGAAAGATCAAAGTATCCTCAGGGTATAAATACATAAGATACCTACACGATGACTATTTTTACCTAAGGAGAAACCACCTACGTGAGGCCTTATTCCTTAATCAGGGACATGCATGAGACCCTTTCAAGGGAACCGGAGGAGACTGATGGTGCATAGGTTAAGGCCTCACCCAAGTTTTGTTCCCTAGTAGTCCATTTACCAAGGAATATCCAGCCCACACATCCATTATCACACAATGAATAACACTCTTAATTCCTCTTAGGAACTGCATGACCCACCTACGTGGCACACCGGTGCCAAGAACCTATGCCCAGGACCTACGTGATCCACACTTTAATCCTTCTTGAAAGCCACTCATGGTAAGGCCTATCCTTCCTTGGTTACATTATCTAAAAGTGAACAAGTTGAAACTACCACCAAGACCCCCGGATTTACACAACCCTAGAGAGAGGCACACTGGTGTGTACTCCATTTGGGTATGTATTCCAATGGTCAGAGGTTCCCCACACTTGTCTGGTTGGCCGACTAGGGTTCTCGGTGTGCATGTGGGTATGTATCCCCATGGTCATGAGGACCCTTACCCCAAGGATAGTGTTGGTAATTTCCAATCCTGGAGGATTGTGGTTTGGACCTTGTTTGACCCTTCTCATCTCTAATATATAGAGCATTCGGTACCTAGTAGGGAGGGTAAGGATCACACTTTATTTTACCTTTGGAAAAGGAAAAGTCTCACTCCTCTCTTGGGACCAATCCAAGGGTGGCCATCTTGGTGTATTCCACTATCTTCTCATGTAGGAGGATGAAATATCTCTCCTCTCTACATTCTTCACCTTTATTCCTTCCTTACTTTGGAATCTTGTCTAATGTAAAGTGAAGAGAGGGAAGTGCCGTCGCACTGGACTCTTCTGCCATAGCCCTAAACTCTTCTATCATTGAAGTAAGGAAAGTTTGTAGTTTATTGAATCTTTCACATCCTCTTATTTCTCACACTAAGCCTGAATCACATGGGATTAGTGGTTATTGATGATCACAACATCCACACAATCCACCTGAATGAATAAACTACAATAACTCTAATTCCCACCATAACTAAGATACATAGAAAGCCTTTTCAAGGCCCAAACTCCATATCATATCATTCATGAAATGAGAAATAATTCCTCCCTCAAAGATCAGACTCCTTAAGAATAAGACCCAATAATAATCCACTTAATCCAAGTATCCTCTTTAGGAGTAAACATTGAGTTAAGCCTTCAAATCATCATGTGTTAAAACATCTCTCATGGTCCCTTCACAGGGGATATCCTTCTCAAGAATAACCCAAACCTATCATCTCAAAGGGAAATACATCCCTGCAATACATACCCTTGAGGGACTCCATAAGCATGAGTCCTCGTCAATGAACTTTGTGGGATTTGATTCCCATCCAAATGGGATATGTAGGAAGCCTCTATAAGTTTCAAACCCAACACCCTAAACCAACCATATTCTTCTAGGACATATACCCAATAGGGTATAATTCAACTTGTAAACTCATATCCCTTCTTAGTTCCTTATGATTATTGGGTATAAGTCCCACACTAAACATTGAATAGGAATTTTCTGCCTATAAGTCCTTAACACATGACAATAAACTATATGGTTGGTTCATTATCACATCACTTTAAAAGGAATGATGTATCCTATTAAGAGACATCGAACTACATGTGTTCTAATTCCTTTCACAATGATACATAGGAAGCCAACATATGGGTTTTATCCTAACCACATAACAAATTATGTCTCCCTAAATGATGATAAATTCTAGAGTGACATTCATCTAACTGGATAACCATAAACTCCAGAGTTCCCCCACTGCGTGGCTATAAAACCATTATCGTCTTAATAACGAACAAATAATCTATATGTATTATATAAGAGAATACCATCAATGGCGAACCTCAGATACATATAGATATCACCATTTATGAAGAACCTCGAAGGCATACAGATGATTCTAAATTCCACACATGCTAATAATTGATTGTTTATATTGGGATAAACCACATCATACTTAGGAATTAATGAAGGATTCATGAACACATCTTAAATCAATAAGGGATTCTCAGAGTAGGAAATAATTCCCCCCAAAAGTGTGTGATGATCCAAACCACCCATCCTCTCGACTAATGTGAGTTCTTAAGAATTGCAGGTAAATATCCATAACAATAATATGCTTTTGGAAAGCAGGTCCCTATGGATATAGAACCATTGGGTGTTTCTGGTTCCATGAACAAACCCATTGGAAACCATTTGGAAGTAATGATTTCCCTAAAAAAGTCACATTTTCATTGGAAACAAAAGAATGGTGAACCCGGCGAAAATTATTAACCAAGATGATAGTGTCACATACCTGTTAGGCCCCTTCCATTCTCAAAGGAAATGAGGGCCAAACTGGGTAATCAACCATGCATGTATTCATCCATTTTTTTGCTTTTCTGGAGTTTATTGTTTGTATTTTTCATATATATATGTAAATTCTTCTAAGAACTCCATTAAATCCAATGGTTTCATTCATGCATTCACCCATGAATGCCCCAAATATTTTGAAATTTGGATCCTCATCCACACGAAGGATGCCATAACCATCTTAACATCTTCAAATCTGGGTCTCCAATGCTCTGGTTTGAGAGTACCACCGGAATAGTACCATCCCAACCCAAGAGGTTGTCGTATAGGCCCTCGAGATCAACATTCACTCCCGGTCATCCGGTCAATGACGAATGGTGGTCCTAAAGCCGATAGTACCGACCATCGTATTCAACCATTTTGGGAGCTTATCCCTAGAGTGAAACAACCAGACCCTACCATATTTTAGGGAGTCGGATCAGGAGGCCACCTCTGGCTTCACCCCAAAGACATAGGGTTCTTTCCTTATGGAACCTAACAAAAATCACCATCACGAACTCCGCTTGATAGTGACCCTAAACATGATGAGGATGTCACCTTGGACTATCCGACCCAGTTCCCTAAAACCTGAGCAAGAAATATGGCTCACTGAGGGTAACAACTGTCCAATAGGGAGTAGGTTCACACCTTTTCCCCTATGGATAAACCCACCAACCCAATTTTGTGGGGAACAACAATCGGGTACATACACCCATCTTCCTTCATTTTTCCTTCTAGTAGACTCACCTAACAACATTCAAAGAATCCTTCCAACCAAATTTGGCATCAACCTTCAAGAAAGAACATACACCTACCTGTACCCACCATGCCTTCTAGTAGAATCATCTGGCTACACTTAAATACTTCCATCGACCATGTTTGGTGGATAATAATGAGCAGGCACACACACCTGTGGATATTTATCTAGCCTACCAGAATCCTCATATAGCATCACCTAGAGAATTCAGTTGAAAATATCCGATGAAAATCCGATGGTAGCATCAATTATCTGCCCCTACACATGAATATGGACAATATCTATTGACATTAAAGGGAGGATAGGAGCAGGTATATACACCTAATATAGATAGAGAGTAGATGTATATTCTTGTTCCAGTCACTGAAGTCACCAATCACATCCTGGAAATGGTGAATGGACAGACAAAAATTCATGCCCATATCCTAGAAATGTGAAAGAAATATTACAACGGGTGTGAAAACAATACCCATGGGACGAACACATAACTCTTTCCCCGTACCTAGGGTAGCTCATAATCATGTCACCCTGGAGCGGATACATACCTATACTCCAATCTAAGAGGGTCATGGGACACACTACCCCATTTCAGATGAACCAATAGATCGGGCACATACACCCACTCCAACTGAAGATAATCAGACTTTTATGATGGAAAATATAAGGCATGCACATACACCTACCCATGATGACAACTTTTCTCAACAAGTGGCCCCAACTGCTTGTAAGAAGGAATCTAAGAAGAATTGTTATCAAACATACTTGGAAAATCAACATCCAATATATGATCTAGCTCCACTCAGTGATGGAGTTTTTAATTCTCTCAGACATTTATCTATTGTATCTCAAAGTCATACCCTCCCATTACCAAATTATGGGAGCAATAGTGGTAATTCTGAAGGTAATCATTAGAAACTTCATCATGAGGTCTTTATTCATGACAATATGGTCAACCTTGAGAACCTATTTCTTGATGAGAGCCACAAAAACCGTATGTGTGGACAGAAGACCAAAGGGAAAGAGGGTCTTCCTCCTGATATAATCCAACATGTTTGTCCTCCCCATGATAAAATTCAACACAAAAGTCTTCTACATAATTATAATTCAAATTTTCAATAGAATTCTTCAATGAACAATTTAGTGATAATAATGGCTTCTTATCTTGAGCCACTTTCAAACACAAGGCCATTAATGTCTGATACCTTATCATTGGTAGGTGAAATAATTTCTCAACTGGAAGATATCCTAAGGCGACGGTCATTCTCTGAACCACCCTTGGGCTACTTCCCTTTGAGTACAATAGAGGAATTTTCTCCCGATCATGCTGAGTCTGATAAAGTGTTAGGAAAAGTAAAAATTTGTTCTGATCAAGTAGGGAAAACTATGAAAAAAGATGAACATGACATTTTGAACATGAGGAAACAACTAAATAAGGGTAAAATACCAGTCATGTTCTGTCCTTTGACCACCACTCAGTACAACATTCTATAGATGTTGGTAGAATATTGTATTCATGATATCCGGATAAAAATATAGAAGACTCTTCATCATGTAATGCCAAATTATCACTATATGATGAATATCATAGACATGTCAATGTAATAGAAGGGTTGCATCACCAAATTGACATAGAATCTCTTATATATTCCTGACATCTAAATATTGAGAAGTATTGGGGAGCCTCTAAATGTGCATTACTCAATGCATTAATGAGGTTGAAAAGAATCATCAAATATTCCCCATATGGTGTTTGTATTATAGGATGGGGTACACATGGATCATTTCATTTCATAGAACTTCATAGTTAGAAAATCCCACAAAAAGTGGTCTCATTCAATTTTATTGTCCAAGGTTGACTAAAATAAAAGTATTCTAATCAAAACCATTGATACGTTCAACAAGAATAGGCCTCGACCGACTCTAATCAAATTCAGGCCCAAAGAGAGAAGGTTGTTGAGATATGTTTGCGGTAATCTTATGAAAACATCAAGCATGCTTCCAATTTATAGGATGTCACCTATCAAGTTTCATAAATGTTTGAAATATCACAATGGTCTTCTAAAATATCCGATTTAAGTGGGTTCCGAATAATTCACCTATCCAACATTCAGACAATAATCTATAAAATTAGAAGATAATCTACAGTAAAATTATCCACAATAGTTTGGGAAGCACCCCAACCCACAGAGCCGGGGGATTTTTTAACCAAACCCTTAGGACCATCCAAACAATCTCGGAGTGTTGCAAAGGAAGAACATGAATGGACCTAAACCTCATTTCTAGGGGATTTTCACCCCAATAATACCCTCCTCTGTGGAAATAAGTTTTCTCCCAATTAGGGAATATGCTATGATAATAATTCTCTCAATTTATTCCATCCCGTGATTCAAAACCTTCACTTGGAATGTATACAACTGAACTATCAGGGGATTCCCTTCAAGTCAATTTCTATAAAATATCCCCTAGAGGACCAATACAAGAAGAATAGGTCTCATGGATGACATAGAAGAAGGTGATCTCATAGAGATTCCAAAAGAATTATTGTGATGCACTATGCGTCTATCAATGTCATAAATTCAATCATTGAAAACACTTAAGTGAACGATTCCAGTTCAGGGGAGTCATAGAAAGAAGTTCCTATTCTAGTGGCAATCAAAACTAAAATGAATGTAGAAGGTGTGTGTACCTGAAACCAGAGGCACACCCAAAATTTGGGTATCCCCTTAAACAATCCAACTCAATATCCCCAAAAGGAACCTAATAGAGGAAAAAGGAATGGTTCATACCATATCTCGCCTTCCCCTCAAAGAAGTTCTATCCCTTTCACTAGAGAAAATATTTTGTCATCATGATGAGGAAATGAGAGAGTTGAGATGACTCAATGTAGATTTACTTTAGGAAAATATTCTCGCTAGATATGCTCTGTAAGAATACCCTAAACTCACACTTCTAGTTGGATCACTTTAGAGAAGAGGGGTTTCCACAAGAAATAAAGAAAAAAGGGAAAATCCACTCATTGTGGGGCATTAACCAAAATTATATTTAGATCCCATGACAACAGATCAAGAATTACCTCCATTGGGTATACAACGAAAATATGGTTAGGCACATCCATACAGGATTTCCCCTATTGGCTACTCATGACAGATACTAGTTGTGTCGACACTAGTGGTCCTGCCAGTTGTCTCACCTATTTAGGCTCTAATCACCACAACTATTCAGGTCCCGACTCAGCTAGATATTACTAAAATTATTATGAATACCATTGAGTCATTAACGACTTAATTGGAAGCTATAAAAGGATGGCATGCACCCGTACAACTAGAAAGAAGTCTTATCCTGAATGGGTGGATCCAAACCCTCCTCTGTCAAATATTGGGAATCTTATAATTCCTTTTTTTAATGTCTTGGGAGATCCGGGGCAACACTTGATTCGTTTATTCTCTTGCTGTGATCTAATGATGAGAACCCTTGAGAAATAAGAAGTAGTGAAACTTAGATGCTTCATTCAATCATTGCAGGGGACAGATTTTGTACGATATTTGAGTTTTTCAGTCCTGATCGATCACTAGATGGGAAGACCTCCATCATAATTTCCTTTTCTAGTTCATCTCAATTTTGTAGAAGATAATAATATTTGATCTCACAAACTACATACAAAGGGATAATTAATGATTCTCAGATTTCATTACTTGGTGGAAAGGATTGACTTACACCATGAATATACTACTGCCTCAAGAAGAGTCATTACCTATCCAAGTATCAAATCTCTGTGATTATTTTTTCACACCATTGATCTCTATGAAATACATAATAGGGTTTCGGGATTTTTCCTTAGTTTCTCAATAGTTTTAAAACTCCATCACATAGACCAAATCAATGTCTCGGGTAATCCCATCAGCTTAGGGAAGGAGAAAAGGAAAGGAATAGTTTGCTATAGTTACACTTAAGTAAGCCCCTATACCCACTTATACCTCAAATCCTATATCATACCATTGGCCCCCACCTGAGGTTGCTACAGTTACACTTAAGAAGGCCCCTATACCTACTTATACCTCAAATTCTGTATCATACCATAGGCCCCCACCTCCCAATTTTTAATAGAAATGACCTCCTCATCAAGATGACCAAAGAGATCAAATGAGGTGATAGTTTGAGGAGTTAAATAACAAGGTCTATTCCTTTTAGAATGACTAAGTCCCTGACTACTTCGTCTTAGCTTTGGAAAACAACTTAGTCCAGTTTCCAAATCCCAAGAAGCATAACAAAGAGGGTGATGAGGATATCCAAAACTATTAACCTTTCTATCAAATGTTAGGTTATCCTATCTAGGAGTGTTTTGTTTTCAAGGACCTCCTTCAAAAGATGGTTGATTCTTGTAAAGTGAAACTGAAAAATTCACTAGCCCAGGTAGCATACATTTTGATTACCAATCCAGAGGAGGAAGGCAAGTGGAAAGTAGTCAAAATCAAGAATGTGAATATGTTCAGTGATTGGATGGTCACAAAAATAATCAATCTGACTCATGTTGTTCTATATGCATAGTTGAAACAACCAACTATGGCCCCTGACACTTCCACTACTGAAAATACAACTTCATAAAAATCCCCATCCCCTAGAGGCAATCCTAAAAGAAGTGACATGGCCTAAAGGATAAGGAATAATAAGAAGAATATGAGCTCGAGTTAAGGCCAAATTATTCCTTGAACTTAGCAGATTTCATGCCGACTATATCAAAATCACATGCACCACCCTGCTAAATAACACAAGAAGAGTCGACCCCAAGCATAATATTTATCAGATGAGGAGTTTATCTACAGTTCTGTTAATGAAATTCAATTAACAAATACATACTCAAATGATGATTCTGATTATGAACCTGATTCTATTTTCACTTGATTGGGTAATTGGGGGAAGGGATCTTCAAGGTCAAGGATACATGGGAAGATGTATTCATGCAAGGAGTAACTACTTCAACCACACTCCCACTCGAACCATCTACATGTAAGAATCTTGAAGGAAAGCTCTCCAATGAGATCAATTGGAATAAAGAAGTTATTCCTTTACACATGACATGATTTTCCTTGACATGATTATCTTAGAAGAGCGATTAGAGATTATGCCACCACCTTCTCAGCAGATAGGCAGAACTACCTGGCCTGATCCACCATGGACAAGAACAATTCCAACTCCTATCACAGGGAATGACCCATCCACATCAAGAACATTAGATCCCAATGTGTCTATAAAACGGGAATCTTAAATTCTAGAAATGCATAACTCTGGATCAAAAGTATGGTATTTTGAAGTAATTAGCCCAAGTTCCTTCTAAGATATCAATCATGGATGATCTGATTCTATCAAAAGACCTCATAGAAGCACACATTGAGGAATTATCAATCCCTCCAAAATTTTAAGTTGAGGTTACTACTACTTATGTATATCGTGGAGAGAATGATCCCGCAGAATTCCATGCAGTCATTTCCTTTACCGACCAAGATGAGGATGCTATCATACAAGGACATGTTAGACCCTTTTATATATCCAGTAGGCTAAATGTTATTGATATATGAAGATCCTTTATTGAAAATGGACAAGGAGTAAACCTCATCCTAGTTCGTACACTTCATCAACTTGGTTTTGATAAATCTAATTTGTCTCCCTCCACTCTAATGTTACAGGTTTATGATAAGAATGAGAAAGAAACTCTCAGAGAGAATACCCTAGAGACTGAGTTTGGAGATCTAGTGTCTGACTCGAGGTTCATGGTGGTCCAGAAGGATATAACTTTTAATGTTCTACTGGGATGACCTTTTCTGCATCAACATGTGTCCATTCCTTCATCATACCACCACTGTATCAAATATTATATCAATGGTCAAATTGGGTCATTATATAGTTGTAAGGACCTGTTCAAATCTTGTGAAACATAATATATTGATGCAAGGTTCTATAAAAATGGAGAAATACATTCTGTGGCTGATTATGTCACTCAAATCAATGCACCAAATGTCTTGGAGATGATCCTAGATAACCCTTTCTAGCATCTTGGTGAAGATTAAACGGTTATTATTAATCAAATTGAAAGGGTGATCCAACATTCTCATTTTCATTCAACGACTTCCATAATGTCTGTCACAATAGTTCGGCCCAATGGAACTACAAAAGTTATCAAATATCTGAGTAATAGAGAAATATTGAATGAAAATGTATTCATTAGATCTCATGGTATTTAACAAAGTGTGGTTCTATCAGCTGAATTGGAAGAAGCCATCATGACTACATGATAAGATGAAGACAATAATTCTTATTCCCTTGTTTCCCCTTTAGGACTCTAGGAAGTCTTCATGCCAATAAGTGATCCTAAAATGATTTGCTCATCCTCCAAATTTCCAAATGATGAATCCCATGTTCTATATGAGGAACTTGTTTTATCATCTCCTCCATAAGAAGATGCACAAATAGTGATGTATGAGGAAGAGGAAGAGGAATAAGATCTCTGGGATTCCCCTCCCGCATTTGAGGAAGGAATCTCTACCATCATGGATGAACTCAGAGAAATATATTTGGGTACCAAAAAAGATCCATGCTCCGCTATAATTAGTGTGGCCTTGACTTTGATAGAATAAGAGGTATACACATTCTTTCTGAAGAAGCATTAGGATTCATTTTCCTAGAATTACATAGAGACTCCATGCCATGACCTTGAGGTGGCCACCAATTATTCGGTCTTTCCCAAAGATCATCTATGATACAAGTAAGCATCTAGGATGACACACCTAACTCACACCTCCAAAATTGAGGCTGTAGTGGAAAAAAACACCAAGGCTAACTTCATATGATAGGTACAATACCCAAAGTGACTAGCCAATATTTTACCTGTAAAAAGGAAGAATGGGAATATCAGAGTTTTCATTGATTTAAATGATCTCAACTGGAATTGTACCAAAGATGGATTGTCAGTTCCAATCATGGAACTCATAATTGATGGAATAACTGGCTATAATTACATTTCCTTAAGGGATGGATATTCTGGTTACAATTAAATCTGAATGGCCCCAAAATACAAAGATTACACATCTTTCAGATCACCTCACAACATTTTCTATTATCGGGTAATGCCCTTTGTCTTGAAGTATGCTGGTGCCACATATCAACATGTAATGCATTATATCTTCAGACCATTATTGGGAATGTTTTTCAAATGCTACTGATATTATTAATATTTTCACAATTTATTATATACTCCCTTTACTTATTTTATATGAAATGTGCATAATTTGTGTGAAATATTAATGTTTAAATATTAAATATAATTTTTGAGCACTATTTGAATTCATTTATATTCATGTATATTTAATATTTTAATAATACCACTCACTATACATATCCAAATTGCATGATTTTTGTTTTTAGGGTTCCTTACTCAAATTAAAACATTTCATTAGGAGTAACCTTTGTCCAAATCGTCCATTCAGATGGTCATATGGTCCACACAAGAAGAACCAAATAATCTGTGAAGAAACTGGACCAGCCATCATGATTGAGTTATTGGTCTAAACACATAAGCCCAAATTTTATGAAACTCCACCATATGTTCCTGATTATCTAAAGGAATAATGGATAAGAATTTTTAGGTCCAACTACAAAAACAAAGGACCCAACTAATTCTTTTAATTACAACCCACCATTATGGATGGGAATTAAAATACGAACACTATGCATGACATTTCTCATGATCTAGTCATCAAAGAAAGACAAGATTTTGAATTATGAAAGAGGAGATATATGAGGAATTTTTTTTGAATAAATCATTCTGATTTGAAGGAATCTTCCTATACAAAAATCTATTCACATCTCGGCCATCGAAAAATCATGGATAGAAATGGACTGTTTAACATTGTTTATTTAAATTGCAATAACTTTGGATCCATAAGTCCAAATGCCTATAAATTTTGAGAATAGTTGGCCAACATTATTATCTAAAACTTTTAATAAGTATATAACTTGATATTCAACTTTCCTAATTTCCAAATCATTGAGCCAATTGGAGGGGTAGATTTGGAATGCAAACAGTACACCACCTTGGGCTATAAATACTTTCCCTCATCTCCTTTCAAAATATTTGGTTTTTAAGAGAAAAGGAGGATATATTTTCATGAAAAAATCCCTTAAAAATTCTTGGTAGGGTATTCCAAAATCAAGTTTTCACTTTAAGAACCATTCCTCCTCTCTTTATTTTAATTTACTTTTGCAGTTTTCTTCATTTTTAATTTCTCAAGTGTTTGTCTTTGTAATTCGGTTTTAATGCAAGTTTCTTCTTCAATATCTCTTATTTTCATCCAAATTTTGTAGTTTAATATTAATATTCTTAAAATAGTTTAAATCAAGTTAAAACCCCTTCCCTTATTTTGCTTCCTCATTCAATCAATAGTCTTTTTTAACCCTCTTCAACGATCGTGTGTGTTCGGCGCACTAATTTTTTCCTATCCCATTCTTTTTGTTCTATTTATAATTCATCACCATAATCATATATTACCAGATTAATAACTTTATTAATTTATGAGTAAATATACCATTGGTTGATTCATTATTTAGAGATGTTAAGAGATTGAGAGCTTTTTCTCGATGAGTTTTATTTAATTTATCGTTGTGTATGTTGGACTTAACATGTGATGGATTAATGACTTTTTTTTAACATGTGGTTTCCATGTATTATTGAAACCATAAATACACTACCAACAACAATATATGATTGAGGATAGAACCCTAAGTTAAGTTAAGTCTTGGATTAAAGCCTTAAAACTTAGGAATTTTAATCAACATTATCTTTTGAAGTGGGTGTTGATTTAAATGCAATATAAAGAAAAGATCAAGGATATCAAAAGTTTAACTACCTAAAAATTAACTCAACATAATCTTTATCAAATTGTTAAATCAAACACTAATCATTAATCACTTAATTTATGATCTTCAAACAAACCCCCAATCAAAATGAAATCAACAAAAAACAATCTACTATTAAAAAATATCACCTCTGAGGATTCAACCCGAGTGCTACTATAAACATTAGCAAAGCATTGGAAATTTGAACAGTCGATAGGAGAAAATATGCCGTGCTTTAAAATGGGGCTATTTCTAGGGATGGTGCAATTAAATAGCCTTTAGTTTCTAGTTATTTAAAAAAATTTAATAAAAAAACACAAAGAAAAACTCACCTTTCTCTTTATTCCAAAATCTCCCTGAATGCCCCGTAGCCTCCCAAAAAATCCCTTGGATTTGTCTGACCATGAAATTGAGTGAACACTTCACCAAATTAGGAGGAACATAAGAGATAATCAAATCATTCAAGAACCTATCGTTGTCCAACTAGTTGAATGAGAAATGGCCAATCCTATGGAGCAAACACTTAAAGAACTCACTGCCCCTAATATGAATTACAAACCCCTTGGTATTCAATATCAAAACATAGAGGCTGAATTCAAACTCAATTTAGGTTTGATTCATCTTCTCCCTCATTTCCACATGATATATAGTGAGGATACACATCTTTATCTTAAAGAGTTCCAAGTGTTGTGCTCTACCATGAAGACTCAAGGGGTTTCTGAGAAAAAAAAATCAAACATTGAGAATTACCTTTTTCCTTAGCTAAGTATACCAAGTCATGGATCTACTAACTCCCTCCTAGTTCAATAACTACATGAAATGACATGAAGCAACTCTTCTTAGAAAAATTCTTTCCTGCTTCGCATACTGCTTCTATCCGAAAGGAAATAAGTAGTATCCATCAATTCACAAATGAATCACTCCATGAGTACTGGGAGAGGTTCAAAAATCATGTGGCAACCTACCAACATCACTAAATACCTGAAAAACTCTTGATCCAATACATCTATGAGGGGTTATTATAAACAGAGAGAACTCTCATTGATTCCACAAGTTGCAGTGCTCTTGTTGATAAAACCCCTACAACTTCAACAGATTTCATAAGTAACATGGATGAAAACACACAAAAATTCCATACTCAAGAACATGATCAAGTAAAAAAAGATCAAGATAATCAATCTACAGATCCGAACAAGATGAGAGAGTGGATGAGCGAACTTACAGGTCTTGTGCGACAACTAGCTGTGGATACCCAATCCCTAACCTCATCTTATCCACAATCTCTATTCCCTAGACCTGTCAAGAATTGTGGAATCTACATCTCCCCATCTCATATAACTGACACATGTACACAAATTCAAGAGGATCAATCCGATTCATCTGGACTAATGGAGATCAATGCAGCATATTCTCAGAGGAACCCCAAACCTCAACAATCAGGTCAGTTTGTTAGAAACTTCAACCAACCCCATTCTGAGCCCTTCTCATCCACAGATAACCCTAACTTGAGATATGGGAATTCCATTTCTCATCCCAATAAGTTCCCTCCTCAAAAAACAAACCAATTTCAATATGGTCAAGGTTTTGGTAACTTCTAACAACCTTATCCTTTTATTCCTCAACCTCAAAGGAACAATCCTCCTTCTGGATTTCACTCTCCTAGCGAGCCTTCTAAATTCCCAAACCAATACAATTGCTTTATTAATAACCAAAATCAAGGAAATCCCAATCTGAGATTGGCCTCTTATTCCAAGAAACCATGGGAAAGCACTATATAATATCTTTCTTCCTTCACCCTTTCTATCCTCAAGAACATTGAAACCCAAATTAGCCAACTTGCATCCCACCTGAGCCAACAACAACAATCAAATTCTTGCCAACTCCCAGCTCAACCATTACCCAACCCCAAGGGCAAGGTAAGTTCAATTGCACTTAGATTGGAAAAAAATGTCTATGCCTCAAGATAATTCCTCAAACCCCCCTTCGAATGTTGACCTAGAAAATGAAAAGAAAAAGAAACATGAAAAATAATTTGAAGCCATTCCCTCACCTCCTTCCATTCCACTTAGGAACCCAATTCCCTTTCCTCAAGACATTTATAAGCCAAATAAGTTTTTTGAACCTAATCCTGAAATGTATAAAATGTTTTGACGTGTTGAAGTCAACATTACCCTCTTAGATTCTATAAAAAATCCATAAGTATGCCAAGTTTCTTAAGGAATTGTGCACCCATAAGAGGAAACTTAGGACCTTAGAAAATGTTTCCACCCAGCAGTCCATACCCATGAAGTGAAAATATCTTGGGACCTTTACAGTTACATTCCAAATAGAATGTTACAAATTTGATGATGAACTCATAGACCTAGGAGCCTTTATAAATGTCATTCCAAAATCCATCTTCTCCAACGTCGGTCTAGGTCCTTTACACCCAATGGGTGTTGTCATCCAGTTAGCCAATCGATGCATAACCAGTCCTAAGGGAATAGTTGAGGATGTCCTTGTCCGAGGCAATGGTCTTATCTTCCCAACCCACTTCTATGTCCTTAACATGGAATGTGAGACAACATCTTGCCAATCTCCTCTGATTCTCGGAAGACCTTTCCTTATGATATCTAGAACCAAAATTGATGTCCATGATGGAATCTTATCCATGGAATTTGGTGATCAACTGGTCATGTTGAATATTTTTCTATCCATGCAATTACCATTAGATAATCAATCTATATTCTCTATACATGCTTCCAAAAGTCTCTCTCAAAGTGTCTTGAATACCAATCCATCATGTTCTTACTATTCTACTGATAGAGGAGTTTGTGAATATTTCATCCTCATTAACCAAGTCATAAATGGAGAATTTGATGTTGAAATTACAAATGAAAACTCCATTGATCTAAAGGATCTTGAAAAATCTTTGGAATCCCAACCCACCTCTATTCTCCACTGCTCCAACTTGGATGGTAATGGGTAAAACAAACAAGCATGTTTATTTTTTGATTCAAATCTAATTATCCAACATTTATCATTTCTTATCCATGACTCTGAAAATTCTGTTATATGTGAGGTGAGCCTTGAAACAATGTGTTCATATTGTCATAATGGCAGGCATGTTTTTGATATTTTTTCCTTAATTAATAAAGTGATCACTGGTGGGGTTGAAATTGACCAATATTTGGAAAACAAAATTTATATAAAGTGTATTGAAAAATTTATACAGTTTTATGACTCCACTTATCCTCATTACTCTACATTAGTAAGTGATTAAATAAATGAGTCAAAAAAAATTGGGATCTCATACTCTGGTTTCATGTTATCTAAACCTTACATAAATGAATCATCAGAAGTTAGACATCTTCTTGAATTTCTGAGCATAGAAAATCATCACTTTGGGATAAAATAATTCCTCACATTGAAGTGAAAAGGGATGATAGTCATATTGTCTTTCTAAATCCATTGAATTTCAATCGACAGAATAAGTAAGGTATGAAATTATCCAACGAGTCATCAGGCCTCCCAAAGGAGAGGTTTTTCTGTAATCATACTGGAGTTGAGAAAATATGGTGACCACCATCGGACTATGGGTAGTCCACTGAAACTATCCAGATGTAGGAAAATAAATGCAACACTTCTTGGAAGGCAACTCATGTTTTCTTTTACTTTTATGAAATTTTAGTTTCTTTTTAGTTTTTCATTACATGAATAATGATTTTTCTTTTTCAGGTAACAACCCAGATGTGGCACATCAACTTCCACTGACCCAACACTAAATGGAGACAATGACCAACTAAATCCAAACTAGGGGCACCTCTTCCCCTTCAACTCTCTCTTTATCTCTTTCTCTCTATCTCCATATTTCATCTTCTTCCCCTCTCTTTCAGTTTTTACCACATTCTTTATCAAACCCTTTTATTTTTCTCTTTCTCTTTTGTGTGGGCGTGTACTTATAAAAAACTAAAAAAACCCTAAAAAAATCATTTAAAAAAAATATGAAAAATAAAGAGTCAAACTTACTCACTTTCTAATTTTCAAATTTTGTCCAACCATTTTAGGGTGTAAAAAGACATGGTTTCATCTAAAACAATTTGTTGTTTCTTCATAAATTTGGATAAATAATATTTTGTCAAAACCAAAAGAATTTGAATGCTTAGTTTTTTTTATTTGGAAAATTATTTTCTCCACCCATGAGGAACAATATTTTCTTTAATGACAAGGATACCTAAGACCATCTTTTCAAAATGTGTGTTTTCACCCCCATTTGTGAATCTTGAGTTGGTGGAACTTCTATCTGAATTTACAACTTTGGTGTGCATTAATATGATAGAGGCATGTTTTGAACCTCATGAAAATTACAATATCCAAATATCCTCCTATTACCCTTATATTAATCATTCTTTTGAAAGCCCCTTCAATCATATGAAAACCTTTTCTTTTATAGCCACATTACAAGCCCAATAACTTATACCACCCAATATCAACATGTATTTTCACTGTGTAATTATTTGAAATTTACGTGTGGGGGGAATGGATTTTATTTTGGGTACCCTTCTATAGAGTTTCACCATGTTATCATATGCTTGAGGGAAAACATCAATTTAAGTGTGGGGGAGAGGTTGTACTTCAGTGGGGATTGGAAATGTATATATGTTTATCTTGTACAGATGATATTGAAAAGTGTTTAAAAAAAATATATAAAAAAAAATCAAAAAAAAAATCAAAAAAAATGAAAATAAGAATGGGTTGTGTCTTGGGTGGGTCACAAATCACTCTTCCTCAACCATTGATCTTATTATAACTATTATAATTAGTGTTTTTATGAGATCAATCATGGGTTGGGAGCTGAGTGTGAGATCTATTTCAATTTAAACTTTTAAAAAATTCCAAAAGAATGAAAACTTATGTCATTGGGAGAAGTTTTTTGGTTTGTAAATATTTCATCTTCTCATCCACTTCAAATTTCCTTCCCCTTTTGTGTCTTATTTCACATTTTCATTTCATCATAAATATGTTTTTCTATTTCCTTTCATGTCTCATTTCAAAAAAAGTGCATTGCTTTTTCCATGTTGGTGTTTTACCCCCATTTTCCGAACTTTTGGATATCTTATTCCTACCGTTCCATACCCACAGAAAAACCCCTAAAAATTCCTCTTAAATTTTGATAACTTTAGGATATGGAGTGGAAGCTAAGAGATCTTAAAAACTATAAGATTTTCACTTTCGGTTGGTGACTGAGTGAAGCTCCATAAATTAATTTTATCATCTTGAGAGGATTAAGTTTTGTGTGCCACCATTTTCCATTTCTAAATTTTAGCTTAAAAAAATGAATTTTTTTTGAAACATTGTTTCTCTGACAACTTGTTGTAGAATTCAATATGGATGAGTGAAATTGTCTAAACCTCCCCTAATTGGTGAAAACTAAATTTTATTATTTGTTGGTGGGTAAAAATGTTTTTGTTATGTTTTCATATTTATTGCATATGAGGACATGCATAAGACTAAGTGTGGGGTTTCTGATGTTATTAATATTCTCATAATTTATTATATGCCCCCTTTACTGATTTTATATGAAATGTGCAAAATTTGTGTGAAATATTAATGTTTAAATATTAAATATAATTTTAGAGAACTATTTGAATTCATCCAGATTCAAGTATGTTTAATGTTTTAATTTTAAACCTCACCCTAAGTATCCAACTTTCATTATTCTTGTTTTTTAGGGTTACTTCCCCAAATTAAAACATTTCATTAGAAGTAACCTTTGGAAAAATCGTCCATTAGGATGGTCATATGGTCCACACTAGAAGACCTAAAGAATCTGTAAAGAAACTAGACTAGCCATGATGACTGAGTTATTAGTCTAAATCACAAAGCCCAAATTTTATGAAACTCCACCATATGTTTGTGATTATCCAAAGTAAACATTGATAAATATTTTAAGTTCCAAATACAAGAACAAGGGATGCAACAATTTCTTTGAAGTCCAGCTCACCATTTTGGCCAATAATTAAAATCCAGAAACTATGCAAGACATTTCTCATGAAATATTCATCAAAGAAAGCTGAGATTTTTCAGTGTGAAAGATGAGATATAGGAATACGAATTTGTTGAAGAAATCATTTGTATTTGAGGGCATATTCATATTTAAAAATCCATTCACATTTTGGCCATAGAAAAAGCTTGGATAGAAATGGACAATTTAACATTTTTTATTAAAACCACCATGACTTTGGATCCATAATTCCAAATGACTTGAAATTTTGATATTAGTCAGCCAAAATTATTATATAAAACTTTTAAGAAAGAGATATATCAATATTCAGTTATCAAAATGTTCACATCATCGATCCAAGTAGAGGGACATTTTTGGAATGCAAATAGCCCACCACCTTGGGCTATAAATACATCCCCTCATCTCCTTTCAAAAGAGCTTGAATTTTAGAGTAAAAGAGGATATATTGGCATGTCCAAGGCCCTGAAATTTTTTTGGGAGGATCTTCTAAACTCAAGTTTTCCCTTGAGGTACCTTTCCTCTCTTTATTTTAAATTACTTTTACAGTTTTCTTTATTTGTAATTTCAAAAGTGTTTGTCTTTGTTTTAATGAAAGTTTATTCTTCAATATATCTTATTATCATCCACCTTATGTAGTTTAATATTAAAAACTTTAAAATAGATTAAATAAAGTTAAAACGCCTTCCCTTATTTGGCTTCCTTATTCAATTGAAAGTCTTATTTTAACTCTCTTCAATGACCGTGTGTGTTTGACACACTACTTTTTTGTTATCGTGTTTTTTTTGTTCTATTTATAATTCATCACTATAATCATATATTTCCATATTAATAATCATATTAATGTCTGAGTAAATCGACCACAGGGGTGAGTCGTTATTTAGATATGTTAAGTGATTGAGAGCTTTTGCTCGATGAGTATTCTTTTATTTAATATTATGTATGTTGGACTTAACACGTCATGGTTTAATGACTGGTTTTGTTTAACATGTGGTGTCCATGGATTATTGGAACCATAAATACACTACCATCAACAAGATATGATTTAAATTATAACTCTAAGTTATGTTAAGGATTTTATTAAAACCTTAACACATAGGAATTCCAATCAACGTTAACATGTGAAGTGGGTGTTAATTTAAATGCAATATAAAGAAAAGATCAAGAATATCACAAGCTTAAATCCCTGAAAATGAACTCACCCAAATCTTTATCAAATTTTTAAATCAAACAATAATCATTAATCAATTCATTTAAGCTCTGAAAACAAACCCCCTAATCAAAATACAATCAACTAAAAACAATCGACTATTAAAAAGTATCATTGCGAAGGATTCAACCCAAGTGATGCTATATACATTAGAAGAGCATTGAAACTTTGATAAGTCTATAGGCAAAAACCGGCTGTGCTTTCAGCTTCATTGATGATCTAGTGGTTAAATCTTGAAAATGCTTTGATCACTTGGCGAACCTAGAAACCATATTAAGAAAGCACCAACAACATAATCTGAATATGAACCCCTTGAAATGTAATTTCATTGTAACCTCAAGAAAATTTCTCGACTTCTTTGTATGTTGTTGTGGAATCGAAGTTGATTTTGATAATACTAAAAATATCTTTGGTATGTCACCTCCTCAAATTTTAAATGATTTGAGATTAATTAAAGTACACTTGGATTACATTTGATGCTTCATATAAAAACTTGTAGGAAAGTGTTTACCCTTCACCATATTGATAAAGAAGGGGGTCATTTATCAGTGGACCAATGAATACTAATAATCATTTTATGCTTTCAAGAAATTCATCTTGAGCCAACCATTATTGATGTCACCTATTAAAGGAATGAAACTCATTTTGTACACAAAAAACATGGAGTGATCACTTGGTGATTTGATCTTACAAAAGAATGATGTTAGGAATGGAAAAAATCTTTATTATCTTAGTCAAACCCTGACCAATGAAGAGACTTGATATTCAGATATCGATAAATCCACCTGCTGTTAATCTTTGCAATTCGAAAGCTGAGACACTAACTGAGGCACCAAGGGATTCACTTGGTCTCTCATGATAAACCACTCAAATTTATCCTGAGTCATTGTATGGTAACAAAGAGCCTAGTATGGTGGGAGGTTATTCTATAGCAGTTTGATATACTGTTTGAGCCTCAGAAAGCAGTGAAAGGCCAAGCCTTAGCAAACATCCTCACTGAGCACCCATCTGCAGAAGAGATGTCAGTCAATACTGAACTACCTGATGAATAAATCTTCTATATTCAGAATAGCCCCCAAACATGGGCGATTTATTTTGATGGAGCTTCCAGAAGTCTAATGGGGAAGAGAAAAGAGGAACCTAATATTAACAAATTTGGGTTAGGAATTGTTCTTATCCTCCTATAGAAGGTAATGTTTCCATATTCCTTTCTATTATTAGAAGGTGGTACCAATAATTAGGTAGAATATCAGGCCCTTATTTTAGGCCTAGTATTATCACTCTAAGTACCAATTAATTTTTTGGAGGTGAAGGGTTATTCAGAATTTATAATCAAACAGATCAAGATGGATTATGCCATTAGAATTGAAGGGATAATTCCACTATGTGATTATATATGGGGGTTAATTGAAGTATTTACCTTAGAGACAATATTTACTCACATCATGAGATCACAAAATGACTAGGAAGATGCATTGGAAAATGAAGCTTCAACTTTGGAAGATCCAAATATGGAAACAATCATTAGTATTGATCACTGCCGAATGGTTGCAACTTTTGTTCGAATCAGAGCAGAATAGATCAATGAAATCAGTCCCATACATAAACCATATATCTCTACCATGGGATGGATAACACCCATCATGTAATATCTTCAATATGGAGTACTTCCATCAGACAAGTTTAAAGCGAACAGATCTGATAGTGATCGACTAATTTCACTCTTTATGATGGAACAAATCACTAGAAAGACCTCTACAAGAGAGGCTTTGATGGATTCCTTCTCAGATGTATTGAAAGATAAGAAACTATGGATATTATGGAATAAGTTCATGCATGAACCTATGTTTCCCACCAATCTGGGTATAGTATTTCTGATCAAATCTGAAGTCTTGGATACTTTTAGCATTTGATGACATAGGATTGCATATAATTCACTAAGAAGTGTCATCCTTTCCAAGTGCAAGACAATTTCATCCATCAACCCCTAAATTTGCTGCATACATCTAAATAGTCTTGTCCATTTTCCACATAGGGAATGGATGTTGTTATACCATATCCTCCAGCTACAAATAAGCAGTTCAAGTAAATCCTCACTACTACCGATTTCTTCTCCAAATGGGCTGAGGCAATACCCCTCAAAGAATTCATATCCAAAAGCATCATTAGTTTTGTTAAATCAAAAATTATTACCAGATTTGGTGTTCCTTATACCATTTTGATGGAAAATAGAACCAATTTCTGTTCTTCTGAGGTGGAGAAGTTATATCGAGAATACAATATCAAATCCAACCATTCATCCCGCTATAATGTAGTGGACAATTAACTGATATATGATTTTAATAAGACCCTATTGAACAAACTCTAGAAGATGGTGGATAAAGATAATAAATCTAGTCCTGATTATATTTTTCATGCCTTGTAGGCTTACCATACTATTACCCATACTACTATGTGAGAAACCCCATACTCATTGGTGTATAAAACAAAATAAGTCTTTCCCCTTGAGGTTCAATTTCCATTACTCTGTATTTCCATCTGTGACTAGCTATCCACAGATAAGAAATCCCAGAAATGACTGGATAAACTAGAATGACTAGAGGAAAAGAGATTTCATACCTTGAACCACTGGTAGGTCTATCAAGAATCGATAGCATGGTCCTTTAACAATAAAGTACATCTTTGTTCATTCCTCCAAGGAGAATTGGTATGGGTCCTTAGGACTCCAAAGATACCAATAAATAAACCTCCAAACTTGGTAAAAAGTGGTAAGGAACTTAATCTATAGATAAGGTCCACTCTAATGGAGCTTATTACTTAAAATAAATGGATGAAAAACTCACTAAAAGTCTAATAAATTTGAGGTTCCTGAAGAAGTATTTTTCTTAATCACACGATGTTTTTCCTAATTGCATAAAAATAAACTGGGTTACAACTATATTCTTAGCTGCAAGATGATAAATTTCATAACACCATTTTCATCCATGTTGCATGATGTTAAGATAAATTATATCATCATCCTTCTCACATGATGACAAACTGCACGATTTGTGGTCCAAGCTGCAAGAGGTTAAACTGCACAACACTAGTAGTCCTCAACATATGACATTAAACATTAGGGTTAACGTATCCCTTGTTTGATGTTAATAAATCCCCAAGATACCATGAGTGGACACTTCTTATTGTCCCTAAAAAGATGATAAGATTCTATTCATAAACCTTACTCACCTCATTGTCACACCCTAAAGTCATTTGAGCCCCATTTATCCCTATGTTTGGATTACACCTACATGGGGAATAAATTTAAAGAACCATGTGTTTCTTGATTCTCATCCTGTTGAGATAAAATGTGACACATGGGTATTTTCCTCTGGTCTAGTAATAATGTATCTTTTATGTCAGGTGACCTCACATCCTCTCTGTATGATGATAAAATACACAGTTCACTAAGAACTAAATATGGATTGATTCTCATTTAAATGATATAAATAGTGATGCCTGAATATCCAACACTAGGTCCATCCATGACCATAAAGAAACTATGTAACCTTTCCTTGTATATGAGACAATTATATATTGGGAACCCTTTCAGAGCATTTGGCTTGATTCTCATTCCATCTTGTGTCTTGAGTCCAACCATTATTCTAAAAAATATCTGAAAAATATTAAATCCCCCTTCTTTACATAAAACCTCATTTGGTATGAGAAACTTTATTAAAGAACTATGTGTGGCTTGATTATTTCCCCAACAAGATACATAGTGACACCTAGATCTCCTATATTGGGTCTAGATTCAATGTTTTAAAAAAACCATTCTTCACCCCCTATGTGCATAAATGAATCCAACACATGGTGTACTTTCAAGAACTATGTATGACTTGATTCTCATCTAGTTGAGATATATTGTGACACCCAGATCTCCAATCCTAGGTCCATCCATGATTTTGGAAATGAAAATCCCCTTTTCTTTTCCCCATGTATGAACCAAATTTTCACAGGGAACCTCTATAAGACTTATTCCTTGATTCTCGTTACAATTGTGATGCGTGCTGATACCTAAACATCAAGATTTAGGTCCAAACATCATTCTAGAAGTTATAAAATGTCCCCTTTACCACATCAAAGTCTGATTGGTGTGGGAATCAGCTTTAAAGAACTATGTGTGTCTTGATTACTATCCTATTGTTTTCCTGAATGACCCAAAGGCCTTCATTTTTATTGATTTTTATTGATTTTTGATTTCTATACTATTGAGATAGGTAGTGACACCCGAATCTCCAATCCTAGGTCCAGTCATGATTAATCATAAAGATCCTTTATATCATATGCATTAATTAGATCTACATAGGGAGCCCATCAAGAACTATGTGAGGCATATTTTTCACCCCTATGAGACATGTTGTGATGCCCATACTTTTATTCTTGGTCCCAACTGAAATATTTCAATCACTTCACATTATTTAACATTTATCCTTATAGAATGAAATTAAACTATGTGTGATTATAAGAAACAAGTGTGGCTTGATTCTCAATCTATTGAGATGTGTAATGAAACATGGTTCATATACCCTGGTCCAAATACAATTTATAATCCCCCACTCCCTTTCTATGGATTATACTTGCACAAGGAACTTCTTCAAGAACTACGTGTAGCTTGATTCTCACTCATATGAGATACGTAGTGATACCTAGACTCTCAATTGTGGGCCCAGTCACAACATGATATAAACAATGCATCTTTTGTCCCATATACGAGTCAGATCCATGTGAGGAGATTCAATATGAGTTCTCATATTATGTGTGAACCGGTATTCAAAGAAACCCCCATTATCCTCCACCTATGAATTCAATGAGGGTGGGAGACCTTTAGTTAAGAACTAAGTGTGGCTTGATTCTCACCCCATTGAGATATGTAGCGATGTACAGATCTTCAATCCTGGGTCCAACTACATCAAAACATAAAATCCCATGTATGAGTCAGACCTACATGGGAAGATCCGATACAAGTTCCCACTTTATGCATGAAATATTATCTGGTAGAACTATGTATGGCTTGATTATTTATCTGAAAAGATAGATAGTGATGCTTGGGACCTACAACCTATTCTAGACATAGTATCCCCTTTCACATCCTAACCACCCATGTCCTTTATGTAAGACATTAAACTGCATGGACAATGTCCTCACAACAGGACTCCAAAGTGAACGGTACCTCTATAACAACATGTGGCTAAATTCTAATCATATTGAGATACATAGTGAATCCTAGTCCTTAATCCCTAGCTCCACCCATAGGGTAAAATAAATTTCTGAATCTCCTACAAACAATAAAAAATCTATGCAAGTGATTTCATTTTGAGCCCTCTCCTTAGGGAGCCCACAATGGAAACAAGAGATGTCCTGATTCGACATATGAGTCAAATATATGAAAGGGACTCTAAATTCATGGCCATTAGCAGTCTAATGATTCTTTTATGCATTGAAAAATTCCCTTTTTTCATTTCATACTCATAATCTTGAATAATTTCAGATCTTCATAATCATTCCTCTACTATTTTGTGGTATAATATCTGATACATGAGAGCAACATTACCCAACCATGCATTTCGTGCCCTAGTTGGCCTTGCATAAGTCGCCCAAAATACATGATTTCTAGCCTAAGTATTCCACTGTTTGACTATGTAGTATTCTCCATATTTGGACTTTCTTAAAACAGCCCCCATAATGGGGTTTTCAACTAGTAGTAACTTCATTCTTAGGATAATCCTCTTTTATCCCTTTAAGATTTGACGATGGTATACTCAAACCTATAAATCATCAGTCTTCCATGGTATATTTGTCCCATATTCTTTCTACTGACTTGAAAGTCCCAAAGAATAGGGTTTAAAATTTTCCTCTTCACGTGTTCAAAGAATACTAGAATAACCTTGGACCATTTGACAATGAATCATCCATTATTTACATAATATTATGATCTTATCCATATGACCTAAAACTATAGGCACCATACATCACGTGTTTGGGATAAACCTGCATAGAGCATCCATTTACCCGATTCTTTGGAAATTATGAATTGAAATAACCCTTCCATATTTAGGTACTTTCTTACAAACCAAACTTGGTTCTTAGGAAAATCCTAATATTCATAATCTTTAATTGGATTTTATGGATATAATGTCAATATTATTGAGAGATCTTTTTCCTGACCAAGTGGCATGTGCCCCAATTGGAATTCCATATATCAGCCCCATAACTGGTTTCTCAGCCAAGGGATGCCACTATTTGACTATGAAGTATGTGTCGTAGTTGACCTTGCTTAAAATAGCCCTCATAATGGGTTTTTTGACCAGTGGTAATTTTTTTCTTGGGAGAGACATCCTTTAACATCATAATAAATTTTTTATACCACCCTTCAGATATAGAAATATGAATATAATAGCTTAGAACATTATCTTTCCATACATGAATATAATAGTGAATTTCTAGATAAATTACCAAGAAACATAAAATGATCAAACCTTATGTCAAAAGTTAAAGTCCTTAAATTTTATCCCCCTAATGTCCTTGATGCATGAATTTAAATTAAACAATATAATATCCATGTTGCATGACTTTAAACTGCACAACATAATTTCCTTGTACATGACGTTGAATTTCATAGAATAATTTCCTTGCTTCATGACTTTAGACCACACAACCCCCATAATGTCCTTTATACATGACTTTAAACTATATAAAAGAATACTAGAAATCCTATTTTTTTTAAAATGTACCCTCTTTCACACATTAAAAGTTTATTAGAGTGGTTTCCCATTTGTGGCCTATGTCGGTACAGATGATTCCTTTATTATATGACATATTTCTTTATTAAATCCACACATTGTGGTCTTGTGACATCCAGATTGTAAACTTTTTTTTCATTAGTAATAGAATGTCAAAATTATTGAAAAATCATTTACTTGACTATGCGATATATGCACCCATTTGGACTTACACAAGTCACCCCCATAAGGGGCTTGTCTACCTAAGGATGCCACTACTTGCCTATACAATATGTGCCCTAGTTGGCCTTGCATAAAACAACACTTATAACAGGTTTTTTCACTAGTGGTAATTTTTTTCTCAGAAGAGACCTTATCTATTCTTGAATTCCATCTTTTATATTTGGTGATCAAAAAATTGTCTCATTATTCCCCTTGGAAGTATATAAATAATATCAGAACATTCCTAGACATCAAGATCGTTTTGGGTTATAATTTCAAATTTAATGGTCAAAGCTGTTCAACCTAAAACACAATTCCTTTTTGTCTGACATGCATGAATTTAAACTACATAAAAAAAATACACAATAATTATTTGATTAAAAACTCTCATAGGGAACTCTAGAAAAAATCTGAGCCTCATCTCTCTAGAATTACACTCTGTGTGGTTTAGAAAAAATTGAGCAATGAAATGTTAAAATATATAAAATTTATTAGGTTGAAAACCCAAAAAAGGGGTAGCCTAAGAAAAGTGAATTATAACCCATTAAGTCTCTTCCATATTGATTTTAGTCATGAATTAAGGCGATGACACAAAATATACAAAGTTTATAGGGTTTTCCATACAACCCAAGTAACAGTCAAACTACATTCACTAGGACACTTGGCTTAGGTAAAAAAAATTAAAGAGCCCTCAATCCCTCTCATTGTAATTATGATTATCTAACATGAAGATGTAATGCTATTAAAATAAGATTTAACAATATGATTATAGGAAGAAAGTAGGGATAATGAAATATATGGTTAGAGACAAAATCCTTTTCATTTATATAGTAAAATCAGGGGAAAATCCAGATAATGGAGTCTCTCAATCTTATATTACAATAGGATTTCATCATAAATCTTTATTTATTGAACAGTCCCAGAAGATCTATCAACCACTTTTTGAAGCTCATTTAGTCGATCCACTTTAGTCTCCTTAGATCTGTGAAGTAATTCGATGGAAGACCTAATGGTAGTTACTCCTTATAGTCGGGATTCTTCTAATGATTGGTGGAGTTTCTCAAGTCCCTTTTGAGTAGTGTTCAACTCTTGCTGAAGGTGCGACACCTCCTACCGAAGGCATGACACTTCAAATGATTTCTTCTTAATTATCCATCCAAACTCTACCAATTTGTATTATGGTTGGCCTCTATCTGGGATACTGTGGCTCCAAAACTCTTAATGTTGGTGAGTAGATTGGCCTTTATAATATTCCAATAAAGTTTAAGCTCTTGATCCCACTAGTGAACGGTCTCCTTCACTATAGTATATATTGGATGATAATCAAATATACTAAATCCCTGTATGCTAAACAGTGATGGAATTCATCCAAAATGTAAAGGCTGCTCTTCCAAAGGTATTTTATAAATCATTTTTCAAATAATCCATCATGTCCTTCCATGAATTATACCAAGGTAAACATGTATCTCTAAGTATGAATCTGAACCATTGCCATGAGGTGGGGTGTATTCTAGGTTTAAATAACATAAATAAGTGCCTTTCTCTTTTCCCTCCAAAGAAGCAGATGCCTCACCTTTTATTGCTGTTCAAACCAATGTTGAAGATTACCCTTCAGACCTAGCTATAGAAGCTGATAATCCTAAATGATGAATCTGTATCATTGGTATCTTTAAAAGAGTAGTAGTAATGGATCATGATCAAGACAATTAGTGACATTTACCCAGTAATAAGTCAGATTCCTGAGTATATTCCTCCCTAATACTCTTATCTTTGGAATTCTAAACAATCCCCTCTTAGGGAGGATCACTCTTTTGAGCTGGTTCAGCCAGCATGATCAAAGGATCTGAAGCATCTTCCAATTCTAGATTCTTAGTCTCTATTTCTATGACATTAGTAGAGGTTAGATGGAGTGGAATTTCCCTTTCTTAAAGGGACTTTGCAACATTATCTACTGAAAAAGATTCATAAGTTGAACATTGATATGAAATATCAGATGAAATAATAACTATGTATGAAAAATTCAAGAATGAGAAAAATAAAATTCTTTTAGTTCCTCATGAAAGTCCCCAAACTCCTTAATGGAACATGGAATATCAATGTCTAGATTATGAGATTCTTTTATTTCAGGGTATACAACTTTGTATATTACATAATCCTCACCATTTAAGGTATCTAGAAAATGTTGATCAAGACCCTCACTAGATTCACTAACATTTATCTCCTCTATATCTTCAACCGACATGTTGTTTCCAGGCCTTACTAAGTCTTGTTCAACAACGAAACCTTCCTCAGACTGCCCAGGAACCTCATTTCTCCATCCTAGATCAACTTGAATATCCGTATTGATCACTTCAGATTCTTTTGGTGAAGGAAAAAGATCTAAAATATTATGAGGATAGGAATGTTAGAAACAACATACGGTACCTAAAATAAGTACTCCTAGCAATAATATGACCCTATTCCTTTGTTATAGAAGTGGGAGTAGGCACTACCGCACCCTTTGACACTTCATCTATCAAAGTGGTAGATTTATCAGCACAAATATCTACTTCAATTGGGGTTTCATTCTCAATAATTAAAGGAAAAGTACTAGATTCTTTAAGGTAACAAAGTGATGAAGATCACGAGAAAAGGTCAAAATGGTCAGAAAAGTGTGTCAAGAAAATTATAATACCGGATGACAGTTCAAATACACTATTTTACGTACTCACCAGACCAAATTTAATGCTCTCTTTTGCTTCATTTCATAATATCACAGAGATATTGTTCTACTCTTATTAGTAAAGGAGACATGGGTTAATGGTTGAGGAATTTCCATTGACATTACCTCCATAATGGTCCTTCCACCAGGAGAATGTTATGGGAATCCAAGGTCCTCATTCACCATTTCAATAGGAGTAGCCATAGGCCCATATTTCGGTGACTCGAGATACTTTGATGCCACTTCATCTTCTCTTATTTGAAACTGTAAAATGAAATCCACTAAAGAATAGTGATGGTGGATGAAATAACATAAAATAGAATAAAGAAAAGGAAAATACAACATCAGTGTAAACATAAGGTCCCATTCTTCCCCAAGGTGAAGAATTCCCCCTTCAAATACTCCTCTATCTGATATACTAGATACTCATTTTGATTCTTGGACTCGATCATTGGTTTTATATATGAAATCCTCCTACTCCTTGATATACTTTTTTAATTTAGTTAGGTTGTTATCCTGATGAGAATCAGAAGGTACTTTAATATCACCCAACTCCAAAATTTGATTGCCGAACTGAAGAAAATCCCATGCATCATTGATATTACGAGTCATGATTTTAGAGTAATGGATTTACAAAGGTCGCATGTAGCTTACCTTTGATGTGGTTGGTTGGGGGAAAAATTCAATGCCCTCTAATTGGAAAGCCTCTCCAAACCTCCTTTATCCTTTAGAATAATTAGAGGACAAAATGAAAAACTTCCTCTTGATGATGGATACTAGATATCCTTGGCACTGGGGATGTTATCTCATTAATCTTGGCTTGTTTGGTGGAATTTCTATGAGAACATTTTGAAGGTTCTAGATCGTTTTCATCATCTATGGTTTTGGACTTCATTACATGCATGCAAAGACTAACTATAATTCTGGAATCTCCTATATATGCACACTTTTTCATTTCCCCACAAGGGTATGAAGAAACCCATGCTTTGTCATATCCGACCTCCAGTCCAATTGATTCCACTAACGGGGATAGTGTTATTGAAATGTTGGACACCTCTAGATCCATTGGGATCCATAATTATTGGGCCACCATTGGGTTCTTCTCATGCCTAACATATGTGGGAGGGAAGGTGCTTGATTGTCAAAGACATTTGAATTGGTGATAAAACCGATAAGGAACATAATCCTCAAAAATAATGTCACTGTAGATATAGGATACTGATACACTATACATGAATTATATCATATATGCCCTCATCTCATAATTATCATCCTTAACATTATCAGAAAATGTTTTGGTTGGTGGGTAACCAAATGGAAAGAAGATAACATCTCCATATACATTCAGTGCCTTTAGTACCTCATTAGGTTTTAGTCTTAATGGATGAATCCAAGATTTTTTTGAACAAATGAGGTAAATCAACCATTGGGGATCTTAACTGAATTCAACACCAAATATGAACTAAAATGTGATTCAATCCAGACCGACAAAACCAGAAATGGTCCTCCAAGTCCAAATAGAACCTTCCCAATATATAAATGCAATATGGAGTGATAGATTCTTTCTAACACAGGGACATCCAACCCAATATACTTACCATATGATAAATTGGACACAATAGAAAAACTCATTGGCCTCACACTGCCACCATACTCATATATTTTAATTAGATAAATATTTATTCATATGGTAAGGAAGCTGTCCAGACATACATTTTCATAAATCTTGGGCTTAACTTTGGATCACCAATGTTTGTAATCACCCTTCTCCAATGTGGGAAAAAACGTACCCAAAGCACCCTGATTCTCTATAGTGGGGAAAATGGTATTAGTTCTTCAAGTAAGAACCTTCTCTATGTTTAGTTCTAAGAAGACCCCCATACACACATCCTCATAGACATCAGCCCAGGGAGGAGGATACTTTTTATTCTACAGCTTCTTCACTATTTTGAATATTTCATGGGCCAATGGTGGTGTCCTTTATACATCATCCCATGTTGTCATTAAACAAATGAATTAATCCTAAATTTTCCCAATAATGGGAACCCCATAGATTTGGTATAAATTCCACAAATTGATGATGACCTCACCATGCATCAAATGAAAATAACTTTTTTGCTGACTCCATCAGTTCAATAATTCCAGAATGATATCATTCTTGTAATCATAAGTATTGCCTACCCAAAAAACCATAAAAAATGTGAAAATCTTGCATCTCTTTCCTGAAATCCATGAAAGTTTGGCATACCCAAAACACCCACATCAATTCAGGCCTGACTCCCCCTTTAGAACAGAGATCCCATTTATCATTCCAACCATGAGATTGATCAGTCTACGAAGCCTAAAAGTTTGAATCATAGGAATGAGGCCTTGGTTCTATGACATTATCCATCATATAGGGAGTACACCCACTTTGATTTAAAATTCATAAAATAGGAACTATTTCTTCCTTAATAAGAACACCCCTCATAGAGATGCTGACACATGGAGCATTGATGTGTTGTTCCAACGAAGTCTTCAGGAAGTATTTCTTATATGTAGAAATATGAGAATACCTTAGAATCCTAGGACCATACAAAGGTAGGTAGTCACTTTGCAGATACTCAGATTGATATGGAATCAATGAATTCTACAAATTGGGAAGGGTAGTCTCAATAATGTCATAGAAGTATGGTCTAACAGATTTAATTATCTCATTCAGTCGCACAACAGATTACTCAGTTTGAAGTAATTAAACAAGCCATTTGGAAACCTTCAAGATAGCACCAATTTCTCTAATTAAGTTTGAATATTGACTTAAGAAAGTTTAATTTTTAAACTTAGTGAAACTCAAGAATTTGGAAAAGAAAAATCCCCACCTTGCTCCTTCGATAAGGTACCCTACATAGTTACTTCGACAAAGTACCCCGTGTAGGTTCCTCAATGAGGTCCTTATGCGTTGATCCTTCAACAAGGTGACTATGTGAAACTCCATTGTTCAGGTGGTTATAACTTGATTAAACATTCAAAGGACCTTCGAAAGAGCACAAAGTGACAAACCTGGATGAGAAATCTACGTGATGAGAGAAAAACTCAGAAAATGTAGGTGAAGAAAGAGACAAAGGCAAGGGGATATTTATAGGAAATGCTGAACTATGCCACTCACCTATGTTACAGACCTACAACCGACCAACTATACTGAATACCTTGGTAATAAATCTACATGGAGCAGCTGTGCGGCCCAACATTCATACTTCATAATTTTCCCATTTTTTTCTCTTCAGGAAAAGACCCTTCTCCTTTATTCGAATCCAATCACGAGGGGGGATTTTTTGGCACTTATTTTTAATAAAGGAAGGAAAAAAATTATGAAGAGAGAATTGGATATATTAAGTATCAACAAAACATAAGAGAATCCAAGGACCTATAGCACACAATTGTGATCCATGAAACCAGCACAAGTCCTACCTGGTCAACCACCTACATAGAGGACCTCCAAAGAGGAGCTATTCCAGTGATCTATGCAGCCATATTTTTTTTGCACCCCTAAATGGAAGGGATGTGAAACAAACCTTCACTAAAGTCCTTTTCAGAAAAACGCTATCGACCAAGCCCCCTATTTGAATATAAATAGGACCCTTGGGATCCTCATTTAATGAACTTAAAAATTGGAAGTAACCTCATATCTCTCATTGCGCATCACATTTGCCCAGGTCTCCCAACATTCTTAGGTATCTCCCTAAAACATGAGAGAAGGGAAAATTAAAAGGGGGCAAGAAAGGTCAAAGTCCCATCATGTTCTAAACACATAATATTCTCACATGATACCTATTCTTCCCTAAGGAGAAATCACCTATGCAAGGCCTTATTCCCTATCCAGGGACCCATGTGAAACCCATACAAGGCGACTCGAGGAGACCCATGGTTCTTAAGTTAAGGCCTCAAAAAATCCCTCTAGTATTCCATTTCCCAAGGCATATCCATCCCATATATCCCTTTTCACTCAGTGCGGAGCACTTTCTGTTTCTCCTAGAACCTGTGCGATACACCTGTGTGGCACACCTATGCCGAGCACCTTTTCCCATGACCTATGTGATCCACCCTTTAAGACCTCTTCAAAGACACTCATGGTAGGGAATATCATTCTTGTTTCCCTAATCTGAAAGGGACCAAGTTGAAACCTCCACCAAGACCCCTCGATTTATACGACCTTGGTGAGTGGCACACTCGCGTGTTCTCCATTTGGGTATGTGTTCCTATGGTTAGAGGTTCCCCGCACATGTACTGTTGCCCGGTTTGGGTTCTTGATGTGATTGTGGGTATTTATCCCCATGGTGATAAGGACCCTTACCCAAGGGATAGTTTTGGGGAGTTCCCATTCTATAGGATTGGGGTTTGGACCATTTCCAAACCTTCTCGTCTCTAAGACTTGGAGCCTCTGGTCCTTGGGAGGGAGGGTAAGGATCACACTTACTTTTCCATTTGACAGAGGAAAATTCTCCATCCTCTTCTGGAAAAAATACAAGGGAAACCATCCTATTTAAGACCCTATATTTTCATATAGGATGTTTTAGTCTTGATCCTATCAACAACCTTCACATTCATTACTTATTTACTTTGGAATCTTGTCCAATGTACAATAAAGACCGGAAAGTTCTATAGCCCTGACCTCTTTTACCGTAGCACCGACCTCTTCCATAATCAAGGGAAAGAAAGTGTGTGGTCTATTGAATCTTTAAAATCCTCTTGTTTATCACCCCAAGCATGATTCACGTGGGATTATAGGTTAGTGATGAACACAACATCCATACAATCCACCTGAATTAATAAACTATGATAACTCTGATTCCCACCATAACTAGGATAGTAGGGAGACTTCTTAAGGCCCAAGATCCATAAAATCTCATTCATGAAAATATAAATCATGCCTCCCTCAATGGTAATACTTCATAGGAATAATCCCCAATCATAATCCACTTAATCCGGGTATCCTCTTCAGGAGTAAACCCCGAGTTAAGCCTTCAAATCACAATGAGTTAAAACATCCTTCATGGTCCCTTCATAGGGGATATACTTCTCGGAAATAACCCCAAACTATCATCTAAAAATGGAATACTTCCTAGAAATAAATATCCTTGAGGGCCTCTATAGTCACGAGTAATCATCAATGAACTATGTAGGCTTTTATTCCCATCCAAATGGGATACATTGGAAGCCTCCTTGAGTTTCAAACCCAACATCTTGAACCAAACCTATTCTTCTAGGCCATATCCCCAACAAGGTCTAATTCAACTTGGAAACTTATATCCCTTTCAAGTTACTTGGTATTATTACGTATAAGTCCCACTATAAACATTTACTTGGCATCTTCCACCCAAAAGTCCTTACCACATGACATTAAATTGTACAGTTGGGTCCTTATCACAAGAACTTAAAAGGTATAATGCGCCCTATTAAGCGACAATGAACTACATGGGTTCTGATTCCTTTCACAAGGATACATAGGAATCCCACCAATGGGTTTTATCTCAACCTCCTAATAAATTTCAACTCCCTAAATGATGATAAATTCCATAGTGACATTCATCTACCTGGATGATTGTAAACTCCAATGTTTCCCACTGAATGGCTAGAAAAACAGCATCATTGTAATAATTACCAAATAATATCTAAGTATTATAAAAGAGGATACCATCAATAGAGAACCTCAGATACATATAGATATATCTATTGATGTAGGACCTCTAATACATACAGACAATTCTAAATTCCACACATGCAGATATTTGATTGCTAATATTGGGATAACCCACATCATACTTGGGAATCAATAAAGGATTCATGAACATATCTTAAATCTATAAGAGTGTCCAAGAGTAGGAAATAACTCCCTCCAAAAGGGTTTGATGAGCTTGAACTCCCATCCTCCAGACCAATCTGTGCTCTTAAGCATCATGGGTCAAAATCCCTAACAATCGGCTACCCTTGGAAATCAGGTCCCTATGGATATAAAACCATTGGGTGTTTTAGGTTCCCTGAAAAAACCTGTTGGAAACCAATCCGAAATAATGACTTTCCCAATGAAGTCACATTTCCATTGGGAATAAAGACATTAACCAATTCTGAGGAGGGAATGAAAATATATGGTTTGACTGCCTCTTTCACACTGTGAAAGGTGCATGACAGACCCAAATTGGAATGTTTTGATAAGGATTTCAATCGGAAGCTTCTACTTTACAACCCAAATGGTCATTAAACATTGTGATTGGACCAGGAATCAAATTGTGACATATTAATGGAGAATGTAAAGAAAAATAATACCCATAGATGTCTATTAATAAAGATATACTGTATTTCTACTAGTAATTGATCTGGAGACAAAAGTTAGGGGTGAGAAACTATGATGTGTAAGTTCCTACACCATTCTTATTATCTAGTTTTCTTTCTTGTTTTATTTTTGTTTTATTTACCCCCTTACTTATTCATCACAAGGATGAGGGGGTAAATACCTCCATTTACTAGGGAGTTGTATTCAATGGGGGAAGTTGTGTTGGATTTTATTCTTATATTTTATTCAAGTATTTGGGTTCCCATAGTTTTAATTTAATTTACATTCCATTTATTTTTCTTTTCATTATCATTGAATTAAATATATAAGCACATATTAAATCTACCAATTGATTGACCTAAATTAGGAATAAAAATTTCTACAATTAGGGTAATAAGGTTTGAATATGGTAGCAGGGAAAACTCGATTCAACAATGCCAAAAATTACCTGACCATGGGGAAATGGGGATTGATGCATTGAGGAGTGGATTTGAATACCACTGAATCTATATCCCAACTCTGATGTTAATAATGAAGAGTCAAATTATTTTATAAATCCAACTACACCATAACCCAAAAACTAAAAAAACCACAACAAGACTTCAAAGTAGATCTTCAAAACCAATCTTATTCACTTACATTTTTCTCTTTTCCAACCTATATTAAAAACCCAAATCTATTTTCTATTTATTGAAATAAATTTAAAAAAACCATTTGATTTAGAAAAACCTAGTAAATTAATGGCGTGGTCCCTATGGGTATGACAGTATAAATTATTGTGTACAAAATTTTAATTAATTAGTTGATATTTTTTCAATCTATGTAAATAAATAAATTGTTGTTAACCCCATAGGGAAATAAAGACTCAACAATGGCGGTGAAAATTGGAACCCTTTCTAGGGAAGATTGCAATGTATTTTTTAGGTTTATTTTATTTTAATTTTAATTTTGTTGTATTGATTTTATTTCTCTATTTATACTGGGTGTTTCAAGCTATATATTTTATAATTGTAATTCTTAATACACAACTGCAACACATGTTCAAAACACAAAGATACCTTTGATTTTGATCCTGAACTTGATAAAAGCATAAGGATGACAAACGAAGTTGCAACCATGGATGACACAAAGAATAAATAATTTTACGAGGTTATTCAATGGGATCTGGGGATGCATATTCTTGTAGATTATGTATGACCATCAAACATAGTATTGAAATTGAGCATCCTAGTGCCACATATGTTTGAAAATCACATAGATATTAAAACAAAAATCATTTAGATGATTTCCAAAATAGAACACTTTTTAGGACCATTTCATGAATACCTGAACAAAAATTTGAGAAACTTATTCAAGTTATGTGACACATTTTAGTTACAAAATGTCTTGAGTGGCACAATAAGGATTCAAATATTCTGATTTTCTTTATTAGAATGATCATTGGGATATATCCGAAGTTTTCTAGTGCATTCCATCTCAACATGTGATAAAATTGAATGAAATTTTCTTAACTTATTCCTCCCAAATTCAATTTCATTGGATATATAGAAAAATATTCTTAACTTTAGTCAATTTGATGAAGAATCACTTTACAATGCTTCAGAACACTTTAAGGATTTAATAATAAAATGCCTGCACCATGGTATTAAATTATGTATTTTAATGAAATCATTTTATAAAGGACTTACATTGGGAAATAATTCAATATTAGATGTTGAAACTAGTGGTTATTTGATGAATAAATCTTTATAGTAATGCTACAACTATCTAGATGAAATGAAAATAAACAACTTCCGATGGAAAAAATAAAGGTACGTAAAACAAATGGAATCCATGATAAGGAATATAGATGCAATTATGGCCCTATATAATCCAAAAATTAAATTTAATGAAGAAACAAATTAGATTTATTATAATAGAAAAAATTAATTGTAGGGGTATAGGCTATAACAAAAATAATGGGAATGGTACTAATAAAGGGATGAAGGGTACCAATAACAAGAACCCTAAGATCCTTCACTCACAATCCATGTCCAAACATTGGAAGAGAAACTGGCTACATTCATGAACATGACCAAGGTGGTAATAAAAGTGATTAAGGAAGAAAAAATGATCCAAAAGGCCGTACTATGATATCTAGAGATTCAAAATGGATATATAGTGGAGAATAATTGAGTGAGACTAAGAGGATAACTTTAGGGATAACCTGAAGTGCACCCATGTGCAGATTTGAAATTCATCGGTTTTTGGAGTAGAAAAGTCACTTAGTACCATTCTGAATCAAGTATATGTTTACAAGAACAACAAGTTGAAGAATTATCTGATGAAAAGGAAGTCACAGCTAAAGAATAAAAGTAATAACCACCGCAATATAAGACATGATAACTTTTTCTAGAGAGAATATCACAAGAAAATATTGACACACACAAAAAAATTAAATTTCAAAAACAATTTAAAAATTGCATATTTATATTATCTTTATAGAATCCCTCACCAATGTGATGACATAAAAAATTATGAAAGTGTTAGTGACCAAAAAATTAAAGATGGAGGAAATTGGCAGTATTACAGTTACACAATAGTGTTGAGTAGTGGTATCAAATGACCTACCTAATAAGTAATAAGACCCTGGTATTTTTTCAAACCCTATATTTAATGTGGATAATAAATTTGAAAAATATTTTTGTGATTTAGGTGAAAGTTTCAACATCATGTTATACACCACTTTGAAGATACTAAGATCAGAGGGACTGAAGCCCGCATGAGTTTCCCTTCAATTAGTAGACTCAATAGGAAATCTCCCATAAGGAATGATCAATGATATTTTAATCAAAGTTGAAAAATTCTATTTACCCATGGATTTACTATTGTTGGATATATAAGAGGAGAAGACTCCACCAATATTGGGAAGGCCATTTTTCTCCACAGTCATACACTATTATTTGTACAAAGAATAGAACTATATCTGAGAGTTGGTAGTGATAAAGTAATTTTCAACATTCACTGGGTGATGAAGAACTATTATGAGAAATATGATTATAAGATAGGAGAAGTCAAAATAACTAAATTTGAAGATATTATCTAAGTTGAAGAAGTATATGAAGTATCTTTTATTGTACAAGAGTTAACTAACATTAAAAATACTGAAAGGAAGAATGAAAAGATTAAGACCAAGACCCGAGACATTGTTGGAGAAAGAAATTAAACAAAATATAAAAAAGGATAATTGATATGGATGGTACATGAACTTACATTTATTTTTTCAAGATTAAGGAAGAAGTGGTGGATCGGCCCAACAGAAATCAAGAGAGTGCTTCTAGTAGGAATAATTAAACTATCTGGAGAGGATGGTTAGGGATTGACGTATGTTAAAAGGTCACAATTGTCACCATTTATAGACTTAAACTATGTAAGATATTTCAAATATTCTATCACCTAAGTTGAAGATGAAAATGGTATGTTCGATCCAACAATGTAGAAAAAAGTGATTCTAGGAGGCAACCTGAGTTTTTCGGATTTTTTCATTATTTATTTTTGTGTGCATGAAATCTCCCCCAAATATTTTAAATTTCATTGACATTGTTATCTACTTTCACTTGAATATTTTTATTTTCCAGGACCATAAATACCCTAATAAGAATCGTGAGAAGAATCTAAAAGGCTAACTGAAATCATGAACACTATTCATGTTATGAAATCTAGAAAACAAACATCACAAAATCTAACCACATCATGAATCTGGTGCTGGAAGAACCTACAAATCAATGTTTTAAGCTTCATTCAAAGAGAAGTAAGGGTTTCAGTTATGATTTTGTACTATATTCACCACATTTAATTTATATAGATATTTTAACAACCAATTTTATTCCTAGCTAGGATTCCTACTTTAATCAACTTAACTAGGATACATAAACCACCTAATATAATTACAATAACATGAATTTAAATATAATTGTTAATAAATTTGAATGAGAAAAATGGATAAAATCATTAATAGAGATAATAATTAGGTTTTATATTTGAAAAACCATGATTTAGGGGAGCATGTTTATTCTTGAAAATGAAATTTTTCTGATATTTGGTATTCTGTGAATTTATAATAATTTCATTCATTGATTATATTATTTATATACTTTGATATAATTAGTTTCGACAACCATTCATATCATTCCTGATACATCCTACGAGCTGAATATCATCAATTATTTTCTTGAGTATATTTATTTATAGACATATGCATTTTGTATTTTATAAATTTATTAGAAACATACAAAATCTACGATAGAACATAATCACTTTTAATGTGATTGATACATTCTATTATTTAGCACTTTATCCTTGGAACTGCCTAACATTGGTCCTTTTTAGGCCCTTAGAATACATGAAGAAACTTGGTTAGAAATGTACTGAGCTACAAGCCTATTTTATCCATTACTAATATACTCATAATGTATTATAAGATATTTAAAAGAATAATTTTTGGGGAGAGAGTTTCTATGGTGGATGAGGATGAACTATATTGAGAAGATTTTGTTTGTGATTGCCATTATTATTTTGGGAGTGTCCATGATATTATTCATTTTATTTTCTTATTCACCTCTCTTTTTATAAAAAGGTTGTATCTTAGAATGGCCAAAAATCACCATTTTCAAACCGATGATATTTTGAATGTATTTCTTTAGGTGGTGGATGTGAAATTTTTCTAAAGAATGAATTTTTTTTAAAATAAAAAATATAAAAAAGATAGAAGAGAAAGAGAGGACGATTCATTTATTATTCATACCTAAATCATGAGACCACATTGATATTTTTAGGGGTAAGATAGAGATACCATCTATAAAGGGGGATTTATATAGAGCATATCTTTTAATATAATGTATTGTGCTTTATAGTAAAACCGATTTTTATAGATTTAATTATTTTAAATACTTTTCCAACCTTATATAAGACTTAGATTCATTTGATCCTGATGAATAATCCATCATGATTATCTGTGATTCTAACTTTATATGATGGAGATGTCAGATTCCTTGCAAGACTATGATAAGTGATACGTTCTTTCGGTATGTGATGAACTCTATACACAATTATACCAAGATAATGAGTGAAAAAAATTTAAGTGAGGTAAATTGAAAATGGTATTCATATTAATAATTAATTGAAAAATAGAAATTGATGAATGAAACGTATTGGAAGTTTCAAAAAAAGAAAATTAAAATATGTGGCTGTTTTTTTAAATTGGGGCATTGATGAATTTTCCTATGTGATACTTGAATATTTAAATTATCATTTTTTCAATTAATTTTATTAACATTATGTTTAAAGCACGGTAGAGGGAGTATCCTTTTTATTATGTTGACATTAAATCCTTTAGTACATGTCTGAATTCAAGTAAGGGGGGGGGGGATTTGATACATATATTTCATGCAAACATTTTTTTGACATATAAATACATTGATTTTAATAAATTAATTGTTAATTCCTGCATGTGAATTTGATATTTTCTTCATCTTTTTAGGAATATCATAATGAAAGTATAATGATAATATAGCCTAAGTGAAACTAAATGGTATTAAAATTCTTGGAAAAGGGATGAATTTGTTTCCTATGAATTTATCCCATTGATCAGTTCCACCTTAAATATGAATGAGTTTATGAAACTCAATTGTATTTAACTTCCTTAAATTATTCAGGGTGAACAAAAACCTATCGTCTTCACCAATCGAACTGATACAAGAGCATATAGGAGTATAATCCTCACCAATAGCAACACTATTAAATACTAGAAATTCTATTTTCTCATGAAAGCTATTATATGAGTATGAGAACCCTAGGAAGTAGAGAACCCAACCAAAAAAATTGTCTTACTAGAACAATATTTCCCATTATATGATGATCCACTATGAATTATCTTAGAGAATATGAAGGAAACCCTATTGACTATGCCAAATATCTGTAGTTGTGGTATTCAAACTATGAATAATTTTTTAATACATCCATATTTTGAATTAATAAATATAACCAAAAAATATTGACTTATATAATAATCCACTACTATCATTACCTATATGTTCTGCATGATTTCTTCTAACCTCTTAATGTTAATAAAACCCTATTAGAATGGTTTCTCTAGTTGATCCCATCCATCCAAGTGTCAATTTAATTATTGGTCTTTTTCCTACAAAATACCATTGATGTCACCATATATATTTTGGAAAACTTAGTTGCACTACGGAAAAAAGGCATTTAGCGGCGGTTTTTTTTTCGTTTCGCGGTGGTTTAAACCGCCGCTAAATCGTGCGTCGAGAAACTATTCGCGGCGGTTTTCAAAACCGTCGTAGAACGTTTCGCGGTGGTTTTTTTATTTTTTTATTTTTTTTATTTTTGTTATTCTTTTTTATTTTTATATTTTTAATTATATATATATATATATATATTTATGTATCTATTTATGTATCTATTTATGTATGTATGTATGTATTTATTTATTTATTTATTTATTTATTTATATATTTATTTATATATTTATTTCGTATTTATTTTATTTATTTAGTTTTCGTATTTATTTATTTATTTATTTATTTTATCTATTTATTTTATCTATTTATTTTATATATTTATTTATTTTATTTATTTATTTTTCGTATTTATTTATTTTTCATATTTATTTATTTATTTATTTATTTTTCATATTTATTTATTTTATTTCGTATTTATTATATTTATTTATTTTATTTTATTTATTTATTTTATTTATTTATTTTATTTATTTAATTTCATATTTATTATTTATTTTTTTATTTCGTATTTATTTTTTATTTATATTATTTCGTATTTATTTTATTTTATTTATTTATTTCGTATTATTTTATTTACTTTATTTATCCATGCATGTATATCCCATGCACATGCACATGCACATGCATACCCATGCAATATAAAGAAATTCTGTGTTTGGTGAGATTTGAACCCCTAACCTCTTGCATATTTTCCAAAGACTTTACCACTCGAGCAAGCTCACCATGTGGTTAATAAACATAATTTAATATACTTATATATATTAATTGAAAAAACAAATAATACATAAATAATAGATATAAACTCAATAATAATAAATAATAAATAATAAATAATAAATAATAAATAATAAATAATAAATAATAAATAATAAATAATAAATAATAAATAATAAATAATAAATAATAAATAATAAATAATAAATAATAAATAAAGATAAATAACAAATAATAATTAAATATAAATAAATAATAAATAATAAATAATAAATAATAAATAATAAATAATAAATAATAAATAATAAATAATAAATAATAAATAAAGATAAATAATAAATAATAAATAACCAGTTACAAATAATAGATAATAAATAAATTAAAGTATATTATAAATAATAAATAATAAATAATAAAGGAAACACATGAAAAAAGTATGGAAAGTAGTGATAAGGGATGAAAAATCATGAAAACGCATGAAAAAGGATGGAGAAGCACATGAAGAACAAGGCATTAGAAAGAATGAGAATGAATGAAAACACGTGACAACTCTGGAAAACTCATTAATAATTCAACATAATCATCATAATAACCCATAAAAAACCATTGATAAAGATAACAAGTCATGGAAACCCAAATAAACAGTAATAAATGGAGCTACCGTTAAAACCCGTCAAAACGGTCATAAAGAGACAAAAACATTAGACTCACATTAATGGAGATAACTTATGATCTGAGAGTCCGTTTTAGATCCGCGACCTGTCAAATCAAATATCCTGAAACGATCTTCAACCTGATATGTGAAAGGGTCTGAATGGACAGACGGATCAGAAGTTATGACCATTTTAAAAAAAGCTGACAGGGAACGAGTGCTAGAAACGAGGCATTGAAAAACATAACAAACCTGATACCCACTAAAAAGGCCATAACATATGATCTAGTAGTGCATGTGGGCACCACGACCAGTCAAACTGAAGCTCATGGAATGAGCTATGATCTGGCAGGTGGAGGAGGCCGAACTGACACGCGGATCGGAAGTTAAGTCTATTTGAAGACAAGTTTGACGGGACACCGATGACAGAAACAGGGTTTTGGAGGCCTTCAGAGGGGTTTTGGGGTCAAAAAACACGACAGAAGCTTTCTTTTTGTTGAACTGGTGCGTAGCTCTCTTCGCTGGCTTCGATTTGATATATGGTAGAGCCCAAACGGACACCCGGAGCGAATGTTATGACCGTTTGAAGTTGGAGAACTTTTTTCAAATTTATTATAACTCTAATATCTTCCACACCTTAGACCTTTTCACGTTTTTGATTATATGTGCCTCTATATCTCTTCATGAGCTTCGATTTGACTGGTCTTGGCGCTTCAACGGACGCATGGACCAAAAGTTATGGTCGTTTTAGTGATTTCGGGGTTTCTCGTGTTTTTTTTATTTTTTTCATTTTATTTCGCGGCAGTTTTACCGAAACCACCGCTATTCCTCGAATAAAAAAAAATTGCCATTTAGGGGCGGTTTTTTCACGGCGGTTTTTAAAACCGCCGTGAAATGGCGGCCTGAAACGCGTTTCACGGCTGTTTTAAAAACCACCGCGAAAAAACCGCCGCTAAATGGCGGTTTTCTTGTAGTGTTGGGAGCCTTTATAATAGAAATTATATGCATTAGCATGGTTTTTAAGACATTAAAGATGATACTGATCCCACCACCTAAATAAAGAAAACTAATTTCTTACTTATTGATATGCCCTATAATTCTATACACTAGAATATCTAAATGGTAAATGATTATTCTCCTTATCAATAGTGGAATGTCTCGGTATATCATGGGAAGTACCCCTTTCAAGAACCCACTCATTCTAATAATTAGTTGAGAATTCATGTCTGAGAAATGACTTGAAATTAACACACTACTTTAGTTAGATTTGAGTTGTTTCCAACTCCATATACCATAATAATTCATTAAATATTTAAACCATTTTATTGATTGATTCATTCCATTTAAGAAGAATAAAATATCATCTACAAAAAATAGGTACGAAATTCTTGTGAATACAAACCTACCTTTTTAAGGATTCACCTTACCAATTTCAATATATTCATTGAGATTTTAACTAAACCAGTCTCAGGCCAAGACAAAGAGGTTCAATACCTATTTAATTTTTATCATACAACATCAATCCTTTAATAATTTAAACACATTATTAGTTGTAGTCTGTGATGTAAAAGATGTGTGTTCACATAACTTCCTTTTCGAATTCCCATTTTGAATATTAGAATTCAAAAATCCACTTATATTTTCAATAATTTAATTTTAGGGAATCTTCTACTCTCTTGGATGGGAAGTATTATGATCCTACTAAACTAATTTATCTTCTCTCCAAATCATTCTTCTAATATATTTATAGTTCTAAATATTAAATTCTATAAACTATTCATTAAACTATTACAAGATAGTTTATTTATCTAACAAATATTTCTCATCAAACATAACATAAATAGATTATTTAATATCCATTAACCTCATGTTATAGGATCTATATATTTTTATGGGTAGAATAACATAAAAACAAACCTTTATATATATATATATATATTCATTAAACTAATATAGGATGTAATTAGTATTAATGGAAAATTTCCTACATAAATATATTAATGTGTTCAAATTTATCTTAATTTTTTTTGCAAGCCACATTTAATTTTTCAATAGTTGAATTATCAAAATATAAAATATGAATAAGAATAAATAACTTGATCAGTGTTATCCATGAAGAAAAAAGTTTTCATATTTCTTCTTATATTTTTATTCTTCACTTGTGGAATTGTCCCCACTGTAACTTTAGGAGGATTTTATGCCACTTTTCTCCTTTATTTTATAGTTTTTTTGTATTTTATCACTTTTTAGTTAGTAACACCCTTACTTAACGTTTCCTTTATTATTGAAATCATAGAATATAATATCTATGGAATTGAAATTACCGTTATGATTTTATTTCTGTTATTTTATTCTATCATCCTTTTTTCTCTCTCCATGAAACTTCTGGAAACCTATACTATTCATGAAAAGTCGCATCATTAATATTTTAAATTTTGAAATTTCATCATCACTTATCTATATATCAACATTATAAGATTCATAATATATATAATTAATTTATTTAAATGACACCCCCATTTTCTTATTAGTTTATTTATCAATTATATTTTTTATGTGAAGTCATTACTATTTCAATGATCTAATTAGTTCATCGATTGTGTATTCTTTGAAATTTTTTGTTTTATCAAGATAAAATTTTGTAGATTTCAATTTCTTTGGTAAATATAGAAGTAACCTTTCCACAAGAACTGAATTCTCTAATGTTTCTCCCAAATTACTAATTTCATTCATAATGTTAGTAAATTTGTGGAACATTTAATCCACTATTTCATAATGTAACATCTTGAAATATTAGTATTGTATCCTAATAATTCCACGATTAGTTATTTAATATTTTATTGATTGTATAAATTTTATAATTCTATAGATATCATAGGTTATCTTAAAATTTGAAACATTACTATACACATTTCTACTTATAGAATAATACAAAATATTCATTACTTTGTAATTTTAAACATATATGAAATTTTCACCACTAGTCAAAGTATCCTAACCAACTCCAAGGAGTATATGGGGTTTTACCATTAATGTATAATGATAAATACATAAGGATATTATTTCATCAATGTAATATATATTAATAACGTCATAATATTAATTAGATATTAATTATCCTACTCCCTCTACTAATTTCTAAAATGAAATTATCTCCCAAGGCTTATTTGGTTCACCGCCTCCATTGATAAAATATTTCATTTTTATCACCACATTCATGGATAGGTTATAAAAATAAATTCATATTTAAAAATGACCATAATAAGTACATTATATTTTTTTCTTACCTTCTATAATGGGTAAATAACAATAAATAGTAAACAAAACTATTCAATCTCATCACGGTTGGAAAAACCGCTTAAATGAACCCATACTTAAACATTAACATCTGTACTATACAAAAAATATTTATTATAGAATACCACGGGAAATTATGAACCATTAAATATCTTGAAAAAAAATTAAATTCATACCTTTAAACTTATTGTGTGATGAACTCAATTGATAAGAACTTTCATTATAAATTATAAACTAAAGTGTTCTTGTAACAATGAAATGAACACCCTACAGATTGTGAGAAAAAAATATGATGTATTAATATAATGATAATAAATAAACTAATAATAAATAAAATTTAAATTGTTAAGGATATTATGAAAGTATTTAATAAATTTAATTTGATTATTTAAGAGGCTAAATGAACATATCGAATGAGTTAGGACCTAGGGTAAGATAACTTCTATACCACCCTCTTCTATTTTAGAATATGATTTTATATATAAACCTAAATTTTTATCTCTATTATTATAATTTATTTATTTTATATTTCATATATATGTTCCACACATATATACCGTGCTTAAATTTCCTTTCTTTTATGGGGATATATAAGATTTTAAGGTTCCCTTTCACATTTATTCTTATAAGAAAACTCGATTAAAGAGAACTTGTATATTTGTTATTATATAACATGTAACACTACATGTAATGTTTCCTAATATTCTATAGTTTCTAAAATAAATCATTTTTTTATATTAAACCGTCTTAGTTCAATTCTATTTTTTAATAAATAACTATGTTCTAATATCCTTTAAATATTTGTCACTCTTTTCCTAAAAACCCCTCTTAAGAGGATCATTTCCATACATACTTCTCTGCTACTTTATTTTGACCCATATTCACTTAAAATTTATTTTCATGACCTATGATTCCTTATTTAGTGATAAATTTCCAAAAATTATTTAACCCCTTCTTTTCGTGGGAATATTTTTGATATCACATTTTTTTATTCCTTAAGACATATTATGTAACCCATATCCTCTTCATGGATTTTTATTGTGGATATACATTGTGTATGATTTTATTATATCAAGAATTATGTATGAACATGTTATGAATGTTATAATTGGGTTTGGAATTATATAACCCCTTAATTCATTGGGTAATGTATTCATCTAATGACATACTATGTACGGTGCACATGTAGTTTTCCCTACACACTATGTTATGTTATCTTGGAAGTGAGCCTTAACTTGTGCTTATAAAGTAATGTTTCATATTGTTTCCACATTATTATGATGACATTAATTATGATATATTATTATTTATGCTACATTACCATGTGATAATATATATGATCATCCCCTTTTGTAATATCATGTTTTAACACTTGACTCTTATGTTACACTTCATGTTTATTCCCTTATTGGACTTTACAAATCACCATTCTTCATTGATGTATTTACCAAGAATTTATTATGAAGTAATATACAACCAGTGGGATTTGAGATCACATTATTTAAAATTAAATTATTATATCATAATTTATGATTAAATTGATATTTTATATATCTAATCTCCAAAATACATTAGGCCCTTATATTTTTGGGTTTTATTTTTATTAATTCTTATGTTAAAAATCATGTAATAATATGTGTATAAAACCAGAGTTACAATATTTAGAAAATAAAATTTTATAGACCATATATTTAACTTCTGAATTTGAAAAAATAATCAATTTTTTTCATTGAACATAATGAAACTATAATCTTTCTAAGGAAGTGACACATGAAACTAGTGTTTTAATTATTGATTTTTTACCTCCAGAATCCATGTTTAAATAGCTCAAAAACATAAAAAGGTTCTAAAAGTGTATAATAGCCCAATATTCACATTAAACTTTTGAAATTTAATGATTGTCTTAAGAAAAACCATATTTCATTCTCTTGGTTCTGATAGAAATATTATTTGGAAGCATACATTGGGCATTAAGTCCACGATTCTTGAAATTACATATAATATACTTTCAATTATCTCTAGATATATTATATATTTAACTAATTTACCTACAAAATTTTCAACCAACATACATTCAATACTCATTGGTGTCCTTATGATTTTTCTTAAGTCCAATTTGAATCTTTTCACTAGTTCCGTTGAATATATACTTTGATTCATAAATATGTCATCAACCCTTTAATATATGTTAAATCCTAGAATAATTTAGTTCATCACTAAACCTCATCTTAAAAACAATGTCCATAGGTTTAGAAAATTTATTATACATGGAATTATTAAATAATAAAAATATAATATCATCTATAAATATATAAACTATCATAATATCTTTTGATTATCTTTTAATAAAAAAGGTAGGATTCACATTAATTTTCTTAAAGTTATTCTCTAATATAAATATGGGTAATTTTTTATACCATTCGAAAATGGATTTCAAAGGTTTATACAATATTTTGGTAATATTGAACACTTAATGAGGTTTTTATCATGCTCAAAACCCGAAGATTGTCAAATAAAGACATTCTTTAAAATAAAACCATTAATGAATACACTCACTGCATATATATGGTGTATCTTAAATCCCGTGTGATATATATATACCAGTAAGATTTTTATTGATTCTAGTAGAGAAAAAAGTGAAAAATATAATCATTGTTATTGATATATCCATATGACACTAATATATCTTTATTTCTCATAATTAATCAATAATTATATAATTTTTAATGATCTGCTTGGTTTAAATAAATAATAGATCCCTCTGAGTGATTTCAAGATCTCATAATGTATTCTAAGAGAATTGATTTAATCCCTATTTCTTGGAATTTGGGAAACCTTTTGAAATTAGAATGTCTTACATCCTGTAAACCTCATTCCAAGTTTAAAGGATCTTTGTGTTCTATTTTATAAGCATTTCCTATTCCCAGATGACGTAGACAATGAACTTGTAAACACTAGAATTTACCCTAAAATATTAAATGGTGGATCCAAGTGAGATTCCAAAAAAGTATGGGTATAATTATAAATTATTCATAAAAGGATACAACTAAGAATAACACATAACTCAATAAGGAAAGGGTTTCCCTCTCCATAAAAACATTAAAAATCAGTATCACTGATCCCCATTCATCCTAAATATCACCCCAAAGGATCCAATCAACACATGCAGCATAAGTGTTGTGTTTAAGAATATATCTTAGCTTTTACCAGCATACCCAATGACCCTTCCAAGTAGTATCACCTCCACTATGCTAAAATTTTCATTAGGGGCGGTTTAGACCGCTGATAAATCATTCTACGACAGTTTTGGAAAACCGCCTCTAAATCGTGTGTCGACAATCAATTAGTGGTCGTCTTTTAAAACCGTCGGAGAATGATTTAGCGGTGGATTTTTAGCAGCAGTTTAAATTGTTGTTAAATCATCGTTAAATTGTTTTTTTTTGTATTAATTTTTTAATTAATTTATTATATTTTATTTTTGTAATTAATTAATTAATTAATTTCTAATATTATATTATATTATATTTATTTATTTAATTTATTCATTATTTTTTATTTTTTATTTTTTATTACCATACTCATGCCTATCTCTATCCATAAGCCCATGTCCATACACATGCACATGCCATATATAGAAATTCTATATTGGGAGATATTTGAACCCATCACCTCTTGTTTATTCTCCAAAAAAATTACTACTCCACCAGGCTTTCCATGTGGTCAATAAATCAAATTTAATATACTTATATATATATATATATTGGGAAAACAAATAATACAAAACAAATAAATACACACTAAATAATTATAAATCAATAACGATTAATCAATAATCAATAATTAATAATTAATAATTAATAAGTAATTATTAATATTTAATAACTACTAACTACAAATTATTAATTAATAAATAGAATATAAATGAATAATAAATAAATATATAATATGGAAATAAATGGTAAATAAAAAAAAGTAAATTATAAGTCATATATAGTAAATAATAAATAGTAAATAATAAATAGTAAATAATAACTAATAAATAGTAAATAGTAAATTGAAAATTTTAAATAGAAAATACTAAATACTAAATACTAAATACTACATAATATATAATACAGAATATATAATATATAATATATAATATATAATATATAATATATAATATATATTATATATTATATAATCTATAATCTATAATATATAATATAGAAGATAGAAGATAGAATATATAATATAGAATATAGAATATAGAATATAGAATATATAATATATTACATATATTATATAAGTAATGTATAAATAATAAATTAATTAAAAAATAAATTAGTATATGATAAATAAATAATAAACTAATAGTAAAATAATAAATAATAAACAACAAATAATAAAAAATAAAAAATAAATAATAAATAATAAATAATAAATAATAAATAATAAATAATAAATAATAAATAATAAACAATAAATAATAAATAATAAATAATAAATAATAAATAATAAATAATAAATAATAAATAATAAATAATAAATAATAAATCATAAATAATAAATAATAAATAATAAATAATAAATAATAAATAATAAATAATAAATAATAAATAAGAAATAATAAATAATAAATAATAAATAATAAATAATAAATGATAAACAATGAATAAATTAAAAAAATATATAATGAATATATAATAAATAAGTAATTAATAATTCCATAATAATAGATTAACAATATAAAAATAAAATAATAAAAAATAAATAAATAATAAATGAATATTAAACTAATAATTATTAAATAATAAAAAAATAAAAAATAAAAAATAAAAAATAAAAAATAAAAAATGAAAAATAAAAAATAAAAAATCAATAATCAATAATCAATAAATGAATAAATAAATAAATAAATGAATGAATGAATGAATAAATAATAAATAAATAAATAAATAAATAATTAAATAATAAATAAATAAATAAATAATCAAACAAACAATGAAATAAATAAATAAAATATAATAAATATAAATAATTATTAATAACTAATAAATTATATTCGATCATTAAGAATTAATAATTAAGAAATAATATTTAATATTTAAAAATTTATACATAATTAATAAATAATTAATAAATAACGAATAATGAATAAATAAATAAATAAATAATAATCAAATAAATAATAAATGAATAAAAAACAAATAATAAATAAATATTTAAGAAATTAAAAATAAATTAACAAATAAATAATAAATAATAAATAATAAAAACTAATAATTTTAATTTATAATTAATAATTAATAATTCATAGTTGATATTTAATAATTAATAATTAATAATTAATAATTAATATTAAATAATTAATAAATAATTGATAAATAATAAATAAGTAAATAATAAATAAATAAATTATAAATAAGTAATAAATAAATAACATATAAATAAATAAATATTAAATATTAAATAATAAATAATGAATAAATAATAAATAAATAATAAATAATTAAATCAATAATAAGTGAATAATAAACTAATAATAAATAAATAATAAATAAATTTAAAATGAATTAGTAATGAGTGTGTACATAATAACTAAATAAATAAATAATAAATAAATAAATAAAATTAAATTAAATACTAAATATTTAATATTAAATAAATAAATAGATAGATAGATATATAAATAAATAAATAAATAATAATAATAAATAATAAATAATAAATAAAAAATAAAAAATAAAAAATAAAAAATAAAAAATAAATAAATATTAAATAAATAAATATTAAATAAATAAATAGATAAATAAATAACAAATAAATAATAAAATAAGAAAAAAAATTTATAAATCATAAAAAGTTAAGAACCTCTAAAAACCCAAAAACACTAAAATGACTATAAAATCTGACCCAAGACTCCTTTGTTTGGGATACAACCAGTGAAATTGAAGATCATGGAATGAGATTTTATATGATATGTGGTATATGCTAAATGTACACCTGGATCGAAAGTTATAACTGTTTGAATTTTAAGAAATCAGGGTCGACAACTAAAACCACTATTTCAATGGCCTTCTAGGCCTTTTAGCAAAATAAAAAGAAGTACAATGATTAAAGAGTTGGTACCTATCCAAAATGGCATAGAGCTTGCCACAGACTTTGATTTAAAATGTGGTAGATCCCAAACAGACATCCAGATTAAAAGTTATGACCGTTTGAAGTTCGAGTTCAATTTTCTACCATTTTGAAATTTGAATATATTTATTTCCTTTAATTATAACATGATTTAAATCTCACTTGGTTTTATCACATTTTATAAGCTTCAATTTTACTAGTTGTTGAGAAGAAATGGACCCCCAAATTAGAAGTTATAGTCGTTTCAGGTTGTAGTTCTATTATGAGGTTTTTTTATATTTTTTATGTTTCGTGTTATTAATGACTAATAATTATAAATATCTATTAATTATCACATTATAATTAATTAAAATTATAAATAAAAAACTATATTTTATTTTAAATAAAAAATGATAATTAATAACTAATCAATAAATTATTTTTTAATTTTTTTCTTCTTCAATTTAGCTGTGGTTTATTAAAAAAACCACCGCTAAAAATAATTGTAATTTTTTTGGAAGACTTTTTAAAAAAATTATAAAAAAACTGAAATACTTTATCTGTGGTTTCTAAAAAAACCACTAAAAACCCACTACTAATTTTTTGATCGAGAAACAATTTAGTGGCAGTTTCGAAAACCGCCGCAAAAAACTGACGCTTAAACACCATTTTCCTATAGTGATCCTATCTAAATCTATTGAATCATAATGTGAAGATTTCAAATGATAATATAAAATCCATTCCCAAGACATTTCCAACTAATAAAATTTAGAAGAGATGATATTTTTGTCTCCAAGAAATAATCTTTGATCTTAAAACCTTGGTTCCGGATACGTACATTTCATACTCTTATTTTTTGATATATAAATACATTGATTTTGATAAATCAATTGTTAATTCCTTCCCATGCATTTAATGTTTTGTTCATCATTGGTAGGATACCATAATTAATGGATAATGATGATAAAAAGCCTAAAAAGATCAAGAATTCCACTAAAAGATAGCTTCCTACGATAACAGATAATCTTATGACACTTATGGTGGTTGAAACTAATGAAAGAAGAAGAAACTAAATTTTTAGAGATGAAAAATGGTGACTCACAACCCGAATTATGTTCAAGACATGAAATACATAGACGTTATAAGGTGAATATATGACTATTTAAAATATTTTTTAATAAAGGAAGTAAAAAAGATTATGAAGAGAACATTTGATATATTAAGTTTCAAAGAACATTAAGAGAAGCTGGGGACCTACACCACACAACAACACACCATGCAGTCAGTGAAAGTCCTGTTAGTGCATCCACCTACATAAATGAACTCCATGGAGGAGCTATGGTAGGGATATACATGGTCTTGTTATTTTTGTATCCCTATGCAGAAGGTTTGCACCAAAGACTTGTGCTAAAGAAATATACAGACAATATACTTCCACTCGGTGCCATGTTTGCCTATAAATAGGACCCTTGAGCACCTAATTTAATGAACTGAAAAACTAGAAGAACCCGCAGAGCTCTCATTTCGTAGCACCTTCTCCCAGGTCCCCCAAATTTCTCAAGTATCTATCTGAAACACAATAAACGGGAGAATTAAAAGGGGATAAGAAAGATCATAGTCCCCTCAGAGTCTAAATATATAAGAGGCCTACACGGGTAAAATTCTTCCATTAGGAGAAACCACCTACATGAGGCCTTATTCCCTAATCAGGGACCTGTTCAAGAAACTTTCAGGGGAACTAGAGGAGACCCAGGGTGCTTAGGTTAAGGCCTCACTCAAGTTTTATCCCCCCACTAGTCCATTTACCAAGTAATATCTAGTCCCCACATCAATTATCACCATGTGTGGAGAACTTTCAGTTCCTCTTAGGACCAGCATGACCCACCTGCATGGAACACCTATGTCGAGAACCTACATTTAGGACCTACGTGATCCACACATTACGACCTATTGAAAGCCACTCATGGTAAGTCCTCCCCTTCCTTGGTTACCTTATCTAAAAGGGACCAAGTAGAAACCTCCACCAAGACCCCAGGATTTACACAAACATGGTGAGTGGAACACCAATGTGTCCCCCATTTGGGTATGTACTCTTATGGTCAAAGGTTCCCACAGTCGTTCAGTTGGACGACCAGGATTTTCGGTGTGCATGTGGGTATATATCCCCATATTCACGAGAATCCTTTCCCCAAGGATAGTTTTGGGGAGTTACTATCCTTGAGGATTGTGGTTTGGACCATGTGTGACGCTTCTCATCTCTAAGACCCAGAGCCTCCGGTCCCTAGTAGGGAGGCTAAGGACCACACTTTATTTTCCCTTTGACAATGGAAAATTCTCCCTCCTCTCTCGGGACCAATCCCAGTGTAGAAATCCTAGTGTAAGCCCCTATATTTTCATGTAGTAGGTTGCAGTCTCACTCCTCTCCACATCCTTCATCTTCATTCCTTTCTTACTTTGGACTCTCATCCAATGTATAGTGAAGAGAGGGAAGTGTCGTTGCCCTAATCTCTTCTTCTATAGCCCCGTACTCTTCCATCATTAAAGAAAAGAAAGTGTGTGGTTTTTTTAATATTTCACATCCTCTTATTTCTCACACCGAGCATGACTCACATGGGATATATGATATTGATTATCACAACATCCACACAATCCACTTGAATGAATGGCCTACAAGAACTATGATTCCCACCATAACTAGAATACATACGAAGCCTTCTCAAGGCCTGATCTCTATATCATTTCATCCATGAAATGAGAAATAATTCCTCCCTCAATGGGAGTCTTCCTTATGTATTAGACCCAATCATAATCCACTTAATCCAAGTACCATATTTAGGATTAAACCCCGAGTTAAGACTTTAAATCACTATGATTTAAAACATACCTCATGGTCCCTTTATTGGGGATATCCTTCTCATGAATAACCCTAACCTATCATCTCAATTGGTAATACTTCCTTACAAGACATACCCATGAGGGCCTCTATAGACATGAGTCCTCATCAAAAAACTATGTGGGCTTTGATTCCCATCCAAATGGGATACTTAGGAATCCTCCCTAAGGTTAAAACCAAAAACTTTAAACCAACCATGTTCTTCTAGGACATATCCCTAGCTTGGTATAATTAAACTTGGAAACTCATATCACTTACAAGTTCCTTGGGCTGCTTAGGTATAATCCCCACACTAAACTTTGACTAGGCATCTTCTGCCTAGAATTCCTTACCACTTGACATTAAACTGTACAGTTGGTATATTATCACATCACCTTAAAAGGTATGATGTGTCCTATTAAGCAACACCAAACTATGCGGGTTCTAATTATTTCCACAATGATACATAAGAATCCCACCAATAGGTTTGATCCCAACCTCATAAAAACTTCTATCTCCCTGAATGAAGATAAACTCCAGAGTGAAAATCATCTACCTGGGTAAATGTATACTCTAGAGTGCCCCCACTACGTATCTAGAAAACCAACATCATCTTAATAATGATCAAAGAATCTATAAGTAGTATATAAGAGAATACCATTTAATGAGAACCTTAAATACATACAGATATCTCCAATGATGATGAACCTCGAATATATATGGATGATTCTGAATTCCACACATGCTAATAATTGATTTCTATTATTAGAATAACCCACATAATACTTGGGAATTAATGAAGGATCCATAAAAATATCTTAAATCTATAAGAGAGTCTTAGAGTAGGAAATAATTCCCCCTAAAAGGTGTGATGAGCTAGACCTCCTATCCTCCCGACCAATGCGAGTTCTTAAGCATTTTGGGTCAAAATTCCTAATGACCAAATGCCTTTAAAAAACAAGTCCTTATGGATATAGAACCATTGGGTTTTTTGGTTCCATGAGAAAACCCATTAGAATCCATTTGGAAATAGTGATTTCCCAAAAGAAGTCACATTTCCATTGGAATCAAAAAATGGTGAACCTGATGTGAATCATAACCAAGATGATAGTGTCACCTACCTGTTTGACCATTATATTCACAAAGGAAATGAGGGTCGTAATGGGTAATCAATCACGCATGTATTCATCCAAAATATTTCCTCTTTTATGGAGTTTATTGTTTGTAATTTTCAAATATATATGTACTTCATTCCAAGAAATCCCTTCAATCCAATGGCTTCCTTCAAGTTTTCACCAATGACCACCCCGACTATTGCTCAAGTTGGATCCTCATCCACACAAAGAACACCGTCACTGACTCAGTATCTTCAACGCCAAGTCTCCAATTCTATTGTTCAAGAGTATCATTAGTATGGTACTATCCTGACCCTGGAGGCTTCCCGATAAGCCCTCTAGATCAACAATAACTCCTGATCGTCTGGTCAATGATAAATGTTAGTCCTGAAGCAGACAATGTTGATTGCCATCTTGAACCATTCAGGGTGCTTATCCCTAGAGCACAACAACCAGTCCCTCCCATATTTTAGGGAGGTGGATCCGGAGGACAGTTCTGGCCTCACCCCGAAGACATAAGGGTCCTACCTATGAGAAACTACCAACAATATCCATGAGGAACACCACATGGCAGTGAACCCTCAACATGATGAGGGTGTCACATTTGACTTTCTGACCCAGGTCCCTCAAACCTTTTCATGAAAGACAGCCCACCAAGGATGACAACTGGACAATGGGGATCGGGTTCACACCTTTTACCCCTATGAAGAAACTCACCAACCCAGTTTTTTGGAAAACAGTGAGCAGGCACACACACCCATCCACCTTCAGTCATCCTACCAGCAGTATCATCTAAAAACATTCAAAGAAGACGGCCAACCAAATACGATGAAAACCTTCAAGAAGGAATATACAACTACCTATACCCACCAAGCCTACTAGAAGAATATTCTGGAAGCACTTAAAGAAGTCTGTCAACCATGTTTGGAGGAAAACAATGAGCAGGCATAAACACCTGTTGATATTTATCAATCCTTCTAGAGTCATCATCTAGTAGCACCCGGAGAAGTCAGTCAGAAAGATTCAATGATAAGTTGAGGGTAGAATCAATTCAATCCCCCTGCACATGAGTACTATCAGTATCCATTGACATGAAATGGAGGATATAAGCAGGTACATATACCTACTCTAAATACGTAATGTATGTATATTCTCATTCCGGTCACTGAAGTCACCAAGCATATCAAGAAAATGGTGGATGGGACGATAAAAATTCCTAAACATATCCTATAAATGTGAAAGAATATCGTAATGATGGTGAAAAAAGTACCCTAGGGATGAACACATAACGCTTTTTCCGTACCTGGGTGGCTCATCATCATGTCACCCCAGAGCAGATACATACCTCTACTGCAGTCCAAGAGGGTCATGGGACACACTACCCCATTTCATATGGAAAAAATTATTGGGCACATACACCCATTCCATCTTGAGATAATTGGCCTATTCTGATGGCCAATATAAGGCAGGCACATGCACCTTCCCATGATTTCTATTTTTCCCAGTATGTGGCCCCGACTGCTTGAAAGAATGCATCCAAGAAGAAGTCTTATCAAAGAAAATTGGAAAATCAAGATCCAATCTAGGATCTTTCTCCACTCATTGCTGGAGTTCTTAAAGATCTCTGACATTTATCTATTGTAGCTCAAGGTCCTACCCTCCCATTAAAAAAATTTGGGAGGAAAAGTGGTAATTCTAAAGGTCATCATTGGACACTTCCTCTGGAAGTCTTGCTTCATGACAATCTAGTCAATCTTGATAACTTATCTCTTGATTAGAGCCTTGAAAATCATATGTGTGGCCATAAGACCAAAGATAAAGTGGGTCTTCCCCTTGATGTAATCCACCATGGTGGTCCTCCCCATGATGGAATTCACCATGAAAGTCCTCCCCACATTTGTAATTCACATTTTAAATAGAATTCTTCAATAAACAATGTAGTGATAAGAAACACCTCTTATCTTGAGAATCTTTTAAACACAAGGCTAGTCATGTATGATACATTGTCACTGGAAGGTGAAATAATTTCTCAACTGGAAGATATCCTAAGGTGACATTTATTCCCTAAACCACCCTTGGGCCACTTCCCTTTTAGTGCAGTAGAGGAAATCTCTCCCAATCTTGTTTAATATGATAAAGTGTTAGGAAAATGAAATCTTTGTTCTAATCAAGTAGACAAAACTTGGAAAAAATATGAAGAGGAAATATTGAACATGAGGAAACAACTAGAAAAGGGTGAAATACCGGTCACTTTTTGTCCTTTTCCCGCCTCTCAATACAACATTATAGAGATGTTGGTAGAAGATTGTATTCATGATATTCATCTCAACATATGGAGGAATCTTTGTTATGTAAATGACAAAGCATTACCATATGAGTAATATCAAAGTCATGTAAAGGTAATAGAAGGGTTGTAGTCCCAAATTGACTTGGCATATCTCATGGATTTATAACATCTAAAGATTGAGAAGAAACAAAGATCCCTTCAATATACATGCCTCAATGCGTTAATGTGGTTGAAAAGACTCATCCAAGATACCCCATCTCGTGTTTGTATCAGAGGATGGGGTGCACATGGATCATTTCATTTCACTAAACTCTCCAGTGAGAAAATCCAGCCAAAAGTAGTCTCATTAAATGTTATTGTCCAAAGTTGACTACAACAACCAGATTCTATTCATGACCATAGATATGTTCAATAAAAACAATCCTCGACTGACGCACATTGAATTTAGACCCGAAGAGATCAAGCTTTTGAGATAAATTTGTAGCAATTTTATGAAAACATCGAGCATGATTCCCATTTAGATTATGACAACTGTCAAATTGCACAAATTTGTAAAATATCACAATGGTCTTCCAAAATAGGTGATTTCTACGAGGGTCGAATAATTCACCCAGTTGGATTTTGGACCAGAATCTATAAAATCAGAAGAGAAACTATGGTAAAATTAGCCAGAATAGTTTGGGAACAACCACATACCATAGGTTTAGGGGATTTCTTAACCCGACCCTTAGGATCAGCCAAAAAATCATGGAGGGTTGCGAAGGTAGAACAAGAATGGCCCCAACCCTCAGTTTTGGGGGATTTTTCACCACAATAATCCCCTCCCCAATGGAAATAAATTTTCTCCCAATTAGGGAATACACTACGAAATGAATTCTCTCAGTTGATTCCACACTGTGATTTATTATCTTCACTTGGAATGTGTAAAATTAAACTATCAGGGGGTTGAATTTGAGTCAATTTCAATCAAATAGACCTTAGAGAACCAATAAACGAGGAAAAGATCTCATAGAGGATGCAAAAGAATGAGATATCATAGAGATTATAAAAGAATTTCTATGATTCACTATACATTTGTTAATGTCATAAATGCCTTCACTGAAAATCCTTAAGAGCATGAGTCCAATTCAGGGGAGTCAGAGAAAGAAGTTCATATTCTTGGGATGGTCCGCACTGAAATGAATAGAGAAGGTGTGTGCACTAGAAACCATAGGCTCACCCAAAATATGGGTATCCCCTCAAATGATCCAAAACAATGTCCTCAAAAAGCACCTAATAGAGGAAAATGTAAGGTTCATACCATGTCTCTCCATCCCCTCAGAGAAGGCCAATCCCTTTCCCTAGAGGAAATATTTTCTCAACAAGATGAGGAATTGAGAGAGTTGAGATAAATCAATGCAGAGTTACTATGAGATAATATTCCATATAGATATTCTCTGCAAGAATACCCACAACTCACACTTCCATTTGGAGCACCTCAACAAAGAGGTTTTTCCACAATAACTAAAGAAAAAAGGGGAAATCCCTTAAATGTGGGACACCAACCACCATTATATTTAGATCCCACAATAGCAGATCAAGAATTTCTTCATTGGTTACACAACCAGAACATGGTTAGGCGCATCCTTAGAGGTTGGCCCCTATTAGCTACCCATGATAGATACCAGCTGTGCGACCACCAGTGGTCCTGCCAGTTTTTACACCTATTTAGGTTCCAATCACCTCAACAATTTAGGTCCAATATCTACCAGATATTCCTCAAATGCTTATGAATACCATTTAGTCATTAACGACTCAATTAAAATTTATAAAATAATGGAGTGCACCAATAAAACTAGAAAATAAGGCTTATACTGATTGTGTTGATCTGACCCATCCTTGGTCAAACTTTGGCAATCCTATATTTTCTATTTTCAACTACTCGGTAGATTCAGAGTGGCACTTGATGCATTTCTTCTCTCGTTGTGATCCAATGACGGGAACCCCTAAGCAACATGAAGTAGTGAATCTCAAATGATTCATTTAATCATTGTAGGGGCCAAATTTTTTATGGTATATGAGTTTTTACTCCTGATAAATCATATTATGGGAGGATCCCTATCAGAATTTCCTTTTCTAGTTCAACTCAACACTTCATAAGACAATAATATTTGATCTCACAACCTAAAAACAAAGGGAGAATGAAAGATTCTAAGATTTCATTACTCAGTGGAAATAATTGGCTTACTCATTGAACCTACCACTTCCTCAAGAAGTTTTGTTACCTATCTGGGTAGAAAATCTCTATGACGAGTTGTGCACACCATTGATCCCTATAAAATACAGAAGAGGGTGTTTGGATCTGACATAAATTTCTCAATATTGGGAAAACTCCATCACATAGACCAAATCCAAGTCCCGATCAATCCTATCAGATCAAGGAAGGAGATAAAGAAAGGTAGAGGTTGCTACAATTACACTTATGTAGGTCCCTATACCCACTTATACCTCAAAGCCTATATCATACCATAGTCCCCCACCTGAGGACACTACAATTACACTTAAGTAGGCCCTTATACCCGCTTATACCTCAAAGCCTATATCATATTGTAGCCCCCACCTTCTGAGTGTCAATTGAAATAACCACCTCATCAAGATGATTTAAGAGATCAGAGGTAAAGAAAGTTTGTGGAGTTAAAGAATAAGTTCTATTTCTTTCAGAATGAAAAAGTCCCTGACTACTTCATCTCAGCTTTTGAAAACAACTAATTCTAGTTACCAAATCCTAAGAAGCCTTACAAAGAGGGAGATGAGGATATCCCAAACTATTTTACTTTATTTCAAATGTTGGGGAATCCCATCCCGGAGTGTTTTTTTCAAGGACCTCCTATAATAGATGGTTTATTCTGGGCAAGTGAAAATGAAAAATTTACCAGCCCATGTGGCATACATTTTTGCTACCAATTCGGAAGAAGAATCTAAGTGAAGAGAAGTCAAATGCAAGAATGTTTAGATGTTTAAGGATTGGATGGTCACAAAAACAATCAATCAGAATCATGCCGTTCTATAATCACAGTTGAAAGAAACAACTTTGTCCCCTACCACTTCTACTACATAAAATACAACTTCATCAAAATCCTCATCCTATAAAGGCCAATCCTCAAAGAAGAGACATGGTCAAAAGGATAAGGAATAATTAGAAGAATATGAGCTCGAGTCAATGCCAAATTTTTCCTTGAACATAGAAAATTTCATGCTGACTATATCAAAAGCAGAAGTACTGCCCTACCAATTGACACAAGAAGCATCAAACCCCAGGTAGAATCTTGATCACATGAGGAGTTTATCTTTGGTTCTGTTAATTATATTCACTTAACAGACTTATACTCAAATGATGATTTTGATTATGAACTTAATTTACCTACACTTGATTGTGAAACTGGGGGAAGATGTCATCAGGGTCATGGATACAGAGGAATATTTGGCTGTGCTAGGGGTAATTACAACAACCACACCCTAATCTAACCATCTACAAGGACAAAACTTGTAGGAAATATCTCCAATGAGCTCAATTAGAATAAGGATGTTATTCCCCCACACAATAGAGGATTTTACCTCACATGATTATCTTGGAAGACTGGTTAGAGGTTATTACACCACCTTCTCAAAAGATAGGAAGACCCAGTCGGTTTGATCCACCAAAGATAGGAACACTTCCAACTCATATCACAGGGAACGACCCATGCACATCAGGAACATCAAATCCTAAGGTTCCTGCAAAAGATAATCTTCACTCCCAGAAGCACTAATCTCTGGATCAAAATTATGATGTTTTGAAGAAAATAGACCAAGTTATGACTAAGTTGTCAATCATGGATTCCATGAGTCTATCAAAATACCTTCAGGAAGCACTCATTGTGGAATTATCAATCGATCAAGAAGTTGAAGCTGAGGTAACTGCTACATAAGTATATTATGCATAGAATGATCCCGCATAATGCTTGCAGTCATTTCCATCACCGACTAGGATGAGGATGCTATCATACAAAGTCATGTTAGACTCTTTTATATTTATGGTAGTCTAAATGAAATTGATATATGAAGATCATTCATTTACAAAGGCTCTGGAGTCAAACTCATCCCAGTTCGGACACTTCATTAAATATGTTTCAATAAATCTCATTTGTCTCCCTCTACTCTGATGTTACAGGGTTATGGCATGAATGAGAAATAAAATCTTGGATATACTACCCTCAGGACTCATTTTGGAGATCTTGTGTTCGAATCAAGGTTCATGGTGGTCCAGAAGGAGACAACATTCAATGTTCTACTAGGATGACCTTGGCTACATCAACATGTGGTCGTTACTTCATCATACCCCCAATGTCTCATATATTCCATAAATGGTCAAATTAGGTCATTATATGGTGATAAGTCCATGTTTAAATCCTTTGAAACATAATATATTGATGCAAATTTCTATAAAAATAGAGGGAAACATTATGTGGCTATTTATGTCACTCGAATCAATGAACCAAATGACTTGGAGATGATCCCAGCTAACCCTTTCAAGCAGATCAATGAAAAATATGTGCTACCTATTAATCAAATTGAAAGTGTGGGACAACATTCTTATTTTCATTTATTGGGTTCCATAACATCATTCACAATATTTTGGACCAATGGAACTATATAAGTCATCAAATTTATGAGTAATAATGAAAGATTGAATAAAAATGTATTCATTCTATCTTATGAGCTTCAACAAAGCCCGATTCTATCATCTGAATTGGAAAATTCTATCATGACTATAGGAGAAAATGAAGAGACTCATTCTTAGTCCCATGTTTTACCTTTTGGACTCTATAAAGTCTTCATTCCATCAAGAGATACGAAAATGATTGCCTCATCCTCCCGATATCCTAATTATGAATCCACTATTATTTTTGAGGAAGTTGTCTTATCATCTCCTCCATAGGAAGAAGAAAAAATAGTGAATTATGAGGAAGAGGAAGAGGAAGAAGATCTCAGGGGCTCCCCTCCAATATTTATGGAATACATCTCCACTAGATTGGATTAACCTAGAGAAATAAATCTGTGTACAAAAGAAGATTCATGCCCCACTATAATTAGTGTGGCCTTGAATCCAGTAGAATAAGAGGTATACACATCGTTCCAAAATAAGCACGAAGATGCATTTTTCGAGAATTACACATAGATACCAAGTCTTGACCTTGAGGTGACCACCAAACATTTGGGATTTTTTAAAATATCATCAGGGATACAAGAAAGCATCAATAAGAAGACACTTGACTTACACATCCAAAATTAAGGATTAAGTGGAAAAATTCATCAAGGTTAATTTCATATGAGTGGTACAATACCCAAGGTGATTAGCTAAAATTTTCCATGTAAAAAAGAAGAATAAGAAAATCAGAGTTTTCCTTGATTTCAAAGATCTCAACAAGAATTTTACAAAATTTGAATTCCTAGTTCCAATCATAGAACTCCTAATTAATGAAATAGATGGATACAAATCCCTTTACTTTATAAATGGTTATTCTAGGTACAATCAAATCTGAATGGCCCCAGAAGATGAAGAATCCACAGCTTTCAGAGAACCTCAAGGCATATTCTATCATCGGGTAATGGCCTTTGGTTTGAAGAATGATGGTGAAACATATCAACATTCTATGAATAATATATTTAAACCTTTGTTGGGAAAGTTTTTTTAATTCTATGCTGATGATCTAGTGTTCAAATCCCAAAAATGATCGGATCACTTGGATAACCTAGAAACCCTCTTCTTCAAGATTTGATAGCGTAATATGAATATGAACCCCTTGAAATGTTATTTTGGGGTAACCTTTAGAAAATTTATTGTCTTATTTGTATGCTATTGTGGCATCGACATTGATCCTGAGAAGAATAATGATATCCTTGGTACGTCACCTCCTTAAAATTTGAATGATTTGAGAGAAATTCAAGTACACATGGCCTATATTTAATCCTTCTTAGTTAACCTTATATGAAGGTGTTTAACATTCACCATATTGATGAAGAATGGGGTCACTTATAAATGGAATAATGAATACCAAGAATCATTTGATTCCTTCAAGAAATACCTCTTGATCCTACTATTATTGAATCCACATATTAAAGGAAAGACAATTATTTTGTACGTGACAACCTTAGAGAGATCACAGGGTGATTTCCTCATAAAAAATAATGATATAAGGAATGAAAACAACCTTTATTATCTCAGTTGAACCATTCTCAATAAAGAGACTCAATATTTAGATATTGAGAAAAGATTCCTAGCATTAATCTTTTTAGTTCAGATGTTGAGAGACTACCTAAGGTACCAGGAGATTCACTTGGTCTCTTGTGATAAACCACTCAAATTTCTCCTCAATCATCGTATGGTCATAGAGCACCTATCATGGTGGGTTGTTATTTTGTAGCAGTTTGATATACAGTTTAAGCCTCAGAAAGCAGTGAAAGGCCATCCCTTAGAAGACTTCCTCACTGAGCACCCATATGCAGAAGACATGTCATTTAATACTAAACTACTTGATGAATGAATCTTCTTTATTTAGAATAGCCCCCAAACATGGGATATTTATTTTAATGGTGCTTCTAGTAGTTCAATGGGGAAAAAATGGAAGACCCAAATCTTATGAAAGTCGGGTTAGGAATTGTGCTTATCTTCCCAGAGAAGGTAATGTTTCCATATTCCTTCCTATTATTAGAAGGTGGTACCAACAATTAGGTAGAATATCAGGATCTTATTTTAGGCCTAGTAATAGCACTCTAAGTACCAATGTATCGCATGGAGGTGAATGGTGATTCATAATTGATAATCAGAAAAATTAACAGGGGTTATTCCATCTGAAAGGAAGACATAATTACCCTGTGTGATTATGTTTGAGAGTTAATGGAATAATTTCACTCAGATCCAACATTGACTCACATCCTGTGATCACAAAATTCTCTGGCAGATGCATTAGAAAATGAAGCTACAGCTTTGGAAGATCCAAATTGGGATGATAAAATCATCAGTATTTCTCACCGTCAAATGGTTTCAACTTTTGTTTGGATCAGAGTAGAATATATCAATGAAATAAATCCCATACCTAAACCATATAAACCTACCATAGTATGGATAACACCCATCATGGAATATCTCTAAGATAGATTACTTCCACTAGAATAGGTTGAAGGAGAATAGATATAGTGATGATTGACAAATTTCACTATTTATAATCGACCAAATCACCAGAAAGTTCTATACAAGTGAGGATTTGAAGGAGTCCTTCTCAGATGTGTTGAAAGATAAGAAAATATGGATATTATGGAATAATTGCATTTAGGAACCTATGGTTCCCAACAATTTGGGTAAAGGATTTCTGATCAAATATGAAGGCTCATATACTTTTGGCCTTTTATCACATAGTATTTCATATAATTCACTAAGACGTGTCTTCCTTTCAATGTGCATGCCAATTTAATCCATAAAACCCTAGAGTTTCTATAGACATCTAAATACCCCTGGCCATTTTCCACATGGGGAATGGATGTTTTTGGACCATATCCTTCAAATTTTTCTAACAAGTTCAAGTACATCTTTATTACTACTGATTTCTTATCCAAATGGGCTAAGTCAATACCCCTCAAAGAATTCAGATCCAAAATCATCATTGGTTATGGTAAATCTAACATTATTCCAAAATTTAGTGTTCCTCGTACCATTTTTATAGAAAATGGAACCAATTTTAGTTCCACTGAGGTGGATAATCTATATCAAGATTAAAATATCAAATAAAACCATTCACCCTCATATCATGTAGTGGCCAATGGATAGATAGAGGCTTTTCATAATACCCTATTGAACATACTCCAAAAGACAGTGGATAAATATAAGAAATATTGGCTTGATAATATTTTTCATGACTTATGGGATTACCAAACTACAACTGTACTGCTACATGAGAAACCCCATACTAATTGGTGTAAGGAACAAAAGTAGTCCTTCCCATTGAGTTTTAATTTCCATCACTCCATATTTCCATTTGAGACTAGCTATCCATAGATGAGAAATCCCAGAAACAAATGGATTAGCTGGAATAACTTGACAAAAAGATATTTCATACCTTTCCCCACCTGGAGGTTTATCAGAACCGAATAGCATGGGCCTTTAACAAGATGGTTTATCTTTGTTTATTCCTAAAAGGAGAATTGGCATTGGTCCTTATCACTCCAATGATACTAAGAAATAAACCTCCAAATCTTGATCCAAATTGGAAAGGACCTTAATCTATACATAAGGCCCACTCTAATAGTGCTTGTTCATAAATATAAAAGTATGGAGAAGTAACTAAAACTCTAATCAATTTGAGGTTCCTAAAGAAGTATTTCTTATAATCACACAAAGTTTTTCCTAGTTGCATGATAATAAATTATCTTGAAACCATCATATTAGCTGTAGGATGTTAAACTGTATAACACCATCTTCATCCATGTTTCATGAAATTAAACTAACTAAAATCATCATCCTTGTCACATGATGATAAATTGCATGACATGTGGTCCAAGCTGCAAGATATTAAACGACATATCACCAGTTTCCCTCACCACATGACAGTAAAATATATGGTTAACACCTCCCTTGTTAGATGTTAATAAATCCAAAAAAACCATGAGTATATACTCCTTGTTGTCCCTCAAAATATGATTAGATTCCATGCGTAAAACTCACTCACCTTATTTCTACTCCCTAGAGGAACTTGATCCCCATTTCTCCATATGTTTGGATTAGACCAAAATGTGTAATAACTTTAAAGAACTTTGTGTTGCTTGATTATAATTCTATTGAGATACATAGTGAAACATGGGCATTATACCCTGGTCCCTCCATAATGTTTCTTCCATGTCAGGTGACCTCATGTCCTCACAGAATGATGATAAACTACACAGTTCACCAAGAACTAAATATGGATTTATTCTCATTTTAATGAGATACATATTGATGCCTGGATCACCAATACTAGGTCCATCCATGACCATAAATAAATAATTTTTCATTTCCTTGTATATGATCCAATTGTATACTGGGAACCCTTCCAGAACATATGGATTGATTATCATTCCATCTTGTGTCTTAATCCCTACCATTATTCTGAAAAATATCTGAAAATATTAAATCCACCTTCTTTACAACAAATATCATTTAGTATGGGAAACTCTATGCAAGAACTATGTGTGGATTGATTATTTCCCCAAAAAGATACATAGTGACACCCATATCTCCTATTTCAGGTCCAACTATAATGTTTAAAAAAATTCCCTTCACCCCTTATGTGCATAAGTGAAACCTACACATGGATCATTTTCAAGAACTATGTATGACTTGATTCTCATCTAGTTGAGATAATAGCGACACTCATATCTCCAATCCTGTGTCCAGCCACAATTTTGAGAATGAAAATACCCTTTCCTTTTCCCCATGCATGAATTGGATTTGCATAGGTAACCTTTCTAAGACTTATGCCTTGATTCTAATTATAATTACGATGCCTAGTTATACCTAAACTTCATGATTTAGGTATAACCATTAGTTTTAAAGTTATCAAATCTCCTCATTACCACATCTAAGTCTGATTGGTGTGGGAAAAACATTAAAGAACTATGTTTGTCTTGATTACTATCCTATTGAGATATATAGTGACACTCGAATCTCGAATACTAGGTCCAGTCACGATTAATCATAAAGCCCCTTTACATTCTTTGCATGAATATGATCTATATAGGTAGCCTTTCAAGAACTACATGAGGCTTAATTCTCACACCTATGAGACATTTTGTGATGTAAAAAATTATATTCTTGGGCCCAACCACAATATTTAAATCAATTCATGTTAGTTCACATTTATCCTTACCACGTGACGTTAAACTACATGCAATTATAAGAAATACTTGTGGCTTGATTCTCAATTTATTGAGCTATGTAGTGAAACATGGGTCATATCCCATGGTCTATCTACAATTTAAAATCCCACACTCCCTATGTATGGATTAGACTTGAACAAGGAACTTCTTAAAGAAATAAATGTGACTTTATTCTCACTCATATGAGATACGTAGTGACTCCCAGACTCTCAAACCTGGGCCTAGTTACAACATGATGAAAACAATGCATCTTTTCTCCAATGTATGAGTCAGCTCCATGTGAGGCGATTCAATACGAGTTCTCATCTTATGTATGAACCTATATTCAAAGAGACCCCCATTATCCTCCACCTATGAATTCAATGAGGGTGGGAGAGCTTTATTTAAGAACTATGTATGGCTTGATTCTCACCCCATTGAGATACGTAGTGATTTCCTGATCTTTAATCATGGTCCCAACCACATCGAAACATAAAATCCCATGTACGAGTGAGATATGCATGGGAATAGTTAACACAAGTTCCCACTTTACGCATGAAATTGTATCTGTTAGAACTACATATGTCATTATTCTTACTCCGAAAAGATACATAGTGATTCTTGGGACCTACACCTTGGTCCAAACACAATATCCCCATTTACATCATAATTACCCACGTCCTTTCCATAAGATGTTAAGCTGCACGACCAATGTCCTCGCTGCATGACTCCAAACTTCATAGTACCTCTAGAACTACATTTGGTTTGATTATAATGCAATTGAGATAAGTAGTGAATCCTAGGCCCTAAACCATAGCTCCAACTATAGGGTAAAATAAAATTTTGACTCTCCTACACACAATAAAAAATCTATGAAAGATATTTCATTTTGGGTCCTCTCAGAAAGTCCACCAAGGAAACATGAGATGTCCCGATTCTACATATGAGTCAGATCTATGCAAGGGACTTCAAATTCATGGCCAGTATCAGTCTGATGATTATTTTATTCATTGAAAAATACATTTTTTCTCATTTCATACACCTAATATTGAATACTTTCAGATCTTCATAATCATTCCTTGACTTTTTAGTGGTAGAATATCTGATACATGAGAGATCCTTTACCCGACCATGTAGTACATTCCCTAGCTGGACTTGCATAATTCACCCACATAAGAGGCTTGTTAGCCTAATGATTCCACTATTTGAATATGTAGTACGTTCCCTAGTTTTCCTTGTGTAAAACAACCCCCATAATAGGGTTTTCAACTAGTAGTAACTTCATTTTTAGGAGAATCCTCTTTTTTCCTTTTATGTTTTGATGATAGTATACTGGAACCTATAAATCAAAGGCCATCCATGGCATATTTTTCCCATATCCTTTATCTTGACTTGAAAGTCTCAAAGAATATGGTTTACAATTTTCCCCTTCACTTGTTCAAAGAATAATGGAATAACCTTAGACCATTTGACCATGTATCATCCATTGTTTCCATAATATTATGATCTTAGTCATATGAACTAAAACTTCCGGCACCGTACGTTCTGTGTTTGGGTCAGACCTACATAGAGCATCTATTTACATGATTATTTGGAAATTCCGACTTGAAATACCCATTATGTATTCATGTAATGTTTCTACAAACCAAACTATTTTCTTAGGAAAATCCAACTCTTCATAAACTTTCATTACCTTTTAGAAAAAGAATTTTAGAATTATTGAGAGATATTTTTTTTGACCATGCAGAATGCTCCCTAGTTGGCCTTTCATATATTGGCCCCAGAACTGGTTTCTCTGCCAAGGAATGCCACTGTTTGGTTATGAAGTATGTTCCCCAGTTGACCTTGCATAAAACAACCCTCAGAACGAATTTTTCAACCAGATGTAACTTTTTTCTTGGGTGAGACTTCCTCTAACATCATAATCTATTTTTATACCACCCTTCAGATCTAGAAATCCCCAAATCACAGCTTACAACATTCTCCTTCCATAGCAGAATATAATAGTACATTTCTAGACCGATTACCAAGAATTGGAAAATCATCAGACCTTATTTCAAAGCTAAGGACCATTAATTTTTTCCGTTCTAATGTCCTTAATGCATGGATTTAAATTTCACCACACAATGTCCTTGCTTCATTACTTTAAATTACACAACATAATGTCATTGCTACATGAATTTAAATTGAACAACATAATATCCTAGATGCATGACTTTAAACCACATAGCCCCCATAATGTCCTTTCTACATGACTTTAAACTGCATAGAACAATATCAAAAACCCCATTTTTTACCAAATATACCATCCTTCAAACATTAAAGTTTTTTGGGGTGGTTTCCCATTTGTGGCCTATGTTGGTGTATGGGATTCATTTATTCTCTGACATCTTTCTCTGTTAAGTCCAAAAACTGTGGTCTTGAGACTTCCAAATCGTAAAATTTATTTTTTTCGTCAGTAAGAGAATATCAAAATTATTGAAAACTGCTTTACGTGACTAAGCAGTACATGCCCCCAGTTGGACCTACTTAAGTCACCCCCATAATAGGCTTATCTTATTAAGGATGTTGTTACTTGACTATAGAGTACGTGCCCTAGTTGGTCTTGTATAAAACAACCCTTATAACATGTTTTTCAACTGTTGGTAATTTTGTTCCCAGGAGAGACCTTATCTGTTATCTAATACTGTGTTTTATATTTGGAGATCAAAAAATTGTCTTAATATTCCCCTTGGATGTATCTAAATAATAGAAGGACATTCATAAACATCGAGATTTTTTTGGTTTATATTTTCAAAATTTTTCGGTCAAATCTGTTCAACCTAAAACAAAATCCCTTTTAGTCAGACACGCATGAATTTAAACTTACCAAAAAAAGGCATAGTACTTGTTGGATTAAAAAACGTCGAAGAGAACTTTGGACAAAATTTGATTATCAGGTCACTAGACTTACACTCTGTGTAGTTTAGGAAAAATCAAGCCATGAAAATTTAAAAGGCATAAAATTTGTAAGGATGAAAATCCAAAAAAATGAGAGACTTAAGAAAAAAATGAAAGTATTACATGCTAAGTCTCTTCCATATTGATCTTAGTAAAGAATTCAGGTGGTGAAAAAATACCCAATGTTTAGAGGGTTGTCCATACAACCCTAGTAACAATCAAACTATGCTCACTTGGACCCTTGTCTTAGGTAAAAAAAATTAGAGATCCCTCAATCCTTATCATTGTAATTATTATTAGATCAAATAAAGACGTAATGATATGAAAATAACATTTACCATTATGATAATAATAAGAAAGAATATATAATGAAATATCTGGTCAGAGACAAAATACATTTCATTAATGTTGTAAAATCAGAGGAACATTAATATAATGGTGTCTCTCTATCTTATATTATAATAGGATTTCATCATAAATCTTCATTTCTTGAATAATCTCTTGATCTCTATCAACCAATTAGTGAAGCCCAGTAATTTGATCAACTTTAGTCTCCTCAGATATGTTAATCACTTCTATGGAAGACCTAATGATAGTTACTCCTTCTAGTTGGGCATTTCTTAATGATTGGTGGAGTTGTTCAAGTCCTTTTTAGTAGTGTCCAACTTTTTTTGATGGTGTGACACCTTCTACTAAAGGAGAAACACTTCAAATGATTTCTTCTCAATTTTACATCTAAACTCTACTATTTTTTCATTATGGTTGGCCTCTTCTTGGGATACCGTGGCTCAAAAACTCTTAAAGTTGGTGATCATTTTAGACCTTATAAGATCCTACTAAAGTTTATGCTCTTAATCCCACAGGTGAACGGTCTCCTTCACCACAATAAATATTGGACGATAATCAAATGCACCAAATCCCAGAATGCTAGCAATGCTGGAATTCATCCAAAATGTAAAGGCAAATCTTCCAAAGGTGTTTTAGAGATCATTTTCCAAATAATCCACCATGTCCTACCATGCATGATACCGAGGGAAACCTATAGCTATAAGTATGAATCAGAACCACTTCCATGAGGTGGGATGCATTCTAGGATTAAATCACATTAAAAAGTTCCTTACTCTGCTCCCTTCAAAGTAGAGGATTCCTCAACTTGTTTTTATGTTCAAACCAATGCTAAAGATTCACCTCCAGACCAATCTACAAATGCTAATAATCCTAAATGATGAATTAGTTTCATTGGTAGCTTCAAAAGAGTAGCAAGAATGAAGCATGATCAAGAAAATCAGTGACATTTACCTAGTAATAAGTCAGTTTCATGATTATATTACTCTATAATACTCCCAGCTTTAGAAGTCTAAACAAGCACCTCTTAGGGAGGACCACTCTTCTGAGCTAGTTCAGCCACCTCGATCAAAGGATCTTCATCTTCTTTCAATTCTGGATTCTGAGTTGGTATTTCTTCGATGTCAGTCGAGGTTGGATGGAGTGGTATTCTCCATTCTTGAAGGTACTTTACAACATTGTCTACAGAAAAAGTTTCATAATTTAAACATTGATATGAAATATGAGATGAAAGAACAACTATGTATGAAAAATTCAAGAATGAGAAAAATAACATCCTTTTAATTCCTCATGAAAGCCCCCAAAATCCTAGATGAAACCTGGAATATCAATGTCGAGATTAATATAGTCCATCAATTCAGTGTATATGGTTTTTTATATCAAAAAATCTTTATTATTTAAGGTATGTATAAAATATTGATCAAGACCCTTATTATATTCACTGAAGTTTCTCTCCTATATCTCTTCAACCGGCATGATTTTTCCCATTCTTTCTAAGTTAGTATCAACCCCAAAACCTTCTACCGACTACCCAAGATCCTCATTTCTCCCTCCTAAAGCAACATGAATATCAACATTGATCATCGAAGATTCCTATGGTGCATGAAAAAGAACCAAAATATTATGAGGAGAGGATTTTTAGAAACTTTATAGGGTACCTAAAATAATTTCGTCTTACATTACAATGAATCTCTTCCCATGTTATAGAAGTTATAGTAGGCGCAACTACACCCTTTGACACTTCATGTGTCAAAGTGATAGATTTATCAGCAAAAATATTTACTTCCCTTGGGGTTTTCTTCTTAATCCTTGAAGGAATAGTACCATATCCTTTAAGGGAAGAAAGTGATGCATATCATGTGAAAGGGTAAACATGGTCAGAAAAGTGTATTACAAAAATTGTAATACTGGATGACAGCACAAATACTCACTTTGACATACTCACCAGACCAACATTAATTCTCTCTTTCATTTACTTTAATATGATTACTGAGAGATCGTTCTACTCTTCTTAGAAAATGATACCTGAGTTAATGGTTGAGGAATTTCCTTTGAAATCACCTCCAAAATGGTCCTACCATCTAGAGAATGTTTTAGGGATCTGAGGGCCTCATTCACCATTTCAATAAGGGTACCCGTAGGCCCGTATTTTGGTGACTCCATATCTTTTGATGCCTATTCCTATTATCTTTTTTCAAACTGTAAAATCAAATCCCCTCATGATTAGTGATGATAGATGGAATAGTAGAAAATAGAAAGAAGAAAAGGGAAATACAACATCAGTGTTAACATAAAGGTCCCATTCCTCCCTAGGGTGTACAATTACACCTTCAAATACTCCTCGATCTAGCATATTGGATACTTGTTTTGAGGCCATAAATCGATCATTGGTTTCATATATGAAAGCCTATAGCTCCTTGATATAATCTTTTAATTTATTTAGGTTATTATCCCGATGATAAGCACAAGGTGATTTAATATCACCCAACATCGAAATTCAAATGCCGGACTGGAAAAACTCCCATGCGTCCTTGAGATTACAAGTCATTATTTCCATGTAATGGATTTCTAGAGGCATCATGTAGTTTATCTTTGAGGTAGTTGGTTTTGGTAAAAATTCAATGCCCTATGATTGGAAATCCTCTTCAGGCCTCCTTTATCCTCTAAAATTATTAGACAAAGGAATGAAAACATCCTCTCGATGATAGAGACTAGATATTCATGGAACTATGGGTGTTATCTCCAGAACCTTGTATTGTTGGGTGGACTTTCTATAAGAACGTTTTGAATGTTTTGGATCATTCTCATCATCTTTGGTTTCGGACTTCATTCCATGTATTCCCCGACCAGCTGTGGTTTTTAAATCTACATGATATTTTCACTTTTTCAATGCCCCTGAGGGTATGAAGAAACCAAGTCTTTGTTATATTTGACCTCTAATCCAATTTATTCTTCTGATGGGGGTAGTGTGGTTGAAAGTTTGGACACCTCTAAAGCCATTGGGATCCACAATTGTTGGGATACCATTGGGTTCTTCTCATACCTAACATATGTGGGAGGGAAGGTGGTTGATTATTGAAGACATTTGAATTGGATAGAAAACTAAAAAAATAATATAATAATCATAGATAATGTCACTATCGATGTTGGATTCCAACACACTGCCACTCAATTCTATCATATACACCGTAATCTTGTAATTATCTTCCTTACCATCATCAAAAAATGTTTTGGTTGGTGGGTTACAAAATGGAAAGAAGATAAAGTCTCCATATACATTCAGTGCCTCTAGCACCTCATCAGGTTTCAGGCTTAAAGATTGAATCCCATAATTTTTTTGAAAAAATGAGGTAAATCGACTTTTGGGGATCTTAACTAAGTTCATCACCGAATATAAACTAAAATGTGTTGCAATCAAGCCCCAAAACACCAGAAATGGTCCTGCAAGTCTAAATGGAGCCTTCCCATTATGTAAAAGAAACATATATTGATATATTATTGATAAAATAGGGAAATAAAACCCAATATACTTCCCCTATACTAACTTGGATTCAATTACAAAATTAACTAGTCTCACAATACAACCATAGTCGTAGACTGGAAGAAGATAAATACTTATTCACATGGAAAGGAAGTTGGCTAGGCAAACCATATCATCAATCTAGGGATTAACTTTGGAACCCTAATGTTTGTAATTACCCTTCTCCAATGTGTGCAAAAACATACTTGAAGCACCCTGATTATATGCAATGGTGAAAATGGTAGGACGCTTACAAGAAGGAACCTTATCTATGGTTAGTTCTACAATTTCCCTCATACACACTTCTTCATGGACATCAGCCCTTGGATGATGATTCTCTTCATTATTCAGCTTCTTCACTATTTTGAATATCTCATTGGCCAATGGTGGAATCCTTTTGGCATCATACCATGTTTTCATTGTCCAAATGAATTAATCATAAATTTTCCCAATAATGTGAATCCCATAGATTTGGTAGAAATCCCAAAAACTGATGATGAACTCACCATGCATCAAATGAAAATATTGTTTTTTGAAATCCATCAGATTAATAATTCCAGAATGATATGATTCTTGTAATAATAAGTTTGGCCTACCCAAAAAGCCTCATAAATGTGAAAATCTTGCAGCTATTTCCTGAAATCCATTCAAGTTTGGCTTACCCAAAATTCCCCCATCAATTCAAGCATGACTCCCCCTCTAGAGTGGATATCCCAATCATATTTCCAACCATGATATTGATATACCTTTGTAGCATGGAAGGTTGAATCATAGAAATGAGGCCTTGGTTCTATGACATGGTCCTTTATATTAGGAGTACAACCACTGTGTTGTAAAGTACATATAATAGGAACTATTCCTTCCTTAATAATAACACCCCTCATAGAGATGTTCACACATGGAGCATTGATGTGTTTTAAAAAACAAGTCTTCATAAAATATTTGTTATACGTAGGAATATGGGCATACTTTAGAATCCCATTCCCATACAATGGTTGGTAGTCACTTTGTGGATACTCATATTGATATGGAATCATAGAATTCTCTAATTTGGGAAGGGTAGTCTCAATAATGACATAAAAGTCTGGTCTGATGGATTTCATCATCTTATTCGGTAGCACAACAACTTCCTCAGTTGAAGTCATTAAACGATCCACTTGGAAACATACAAGAAATCACTAATTTATCTCATTAAGTTTAAATATTTACTTAAGAAAGTTCAATTTTTAAAATTAGTGGAATTAAAGAATTTGGAAAAGGAAAATCCCCACACAGATCCTTAAATAAGGTAGCCTGCACAGGTCCTCTGACAAAGTACCCCATGCAGGTTCCTCGATGAGGTCATTATGCAAAGATCCTATAACAAAGTGACTCTGTACAACTTGATTCCTCAGGTGGCTATACCTTGAGAAACTTTTGAAGGACCTTCGTAGGAGAAAAAATCAATGTATTTGGATGAACAATCTGCATGATGAGAGTATAACCCAGAAAATGTAGGTGAAGAAAGATACAAAGGCAAGGGGGTATTTATAGGAACCACTAGCCTATGCTACTCACCTATTACATATACTTTCACCCAACCATCTATGCTAAAGACCTGAACCAGAAAGCTACGCAGAGTAGCTATGCGGCCCAAAATTAATACTTCATAATCTTTTCCCATTTTTTCCTCAGGAAATGAACCTTCTCCTTCATTCAGGTCCAATCCTGAGGGGTGATTTTTTGACACTTTTTTTTAATAAAGGAAGAAAAAAATATTATGAAAAGAAAATTGGATATATTATCTATCAAATAATCTTAATAGAAGATGGGGACCTACACCACACACCTGCGCGCCATGTGGCCAACAAAAGTCATATCGGGTCTACCACCTACATAGAGGACTTCCATGGAGGAGATACTATAGGGATATACGTAGCTATGTTATTTTTTCACCCCTAAGTGGAAGGTCTACACAACATAACTATTCAAAATACCTATGTGAACAAACTCTTTTGACAAAGCCTCTTCTTTTCCTTTAAATAGGACCCTTGGTATCCCCATTTAAAGAACTAAAAAAAATTGAAGAACCCCTAGAGATCTCATTGCACATCACGTTCTCCTAAGTCCCCAAAATTTCTCAGGTATCTCTCTAAAAGATGAGAGAAAAAAGAATTAAAAGGGTATAATCAATTTCAAAGTCTCATTAGGGCCTAAATACATAATATTCTTACACGAGGAATATTCTTCCCTAAGGAGAAACCACCTGCATGTGGCCTTATTCCCTAATCAGGGACCCGTGTGAAAACCTTACAAGGGCACCTAAGGAGGCCCATGGTTCTTAAGATAAGGCCTCAACCAAGTCCCCTGGTATTCCATTTTCCAAGGAATATCCACCCCGCACATCCCTTGTCCCCTTGCATGGATCACTTTCAGTTCCTCCTAGAACCTGCGTGACACACTTGCACGACACACCTGCACTGAGAACCTATGCCCATGACCTACATGATCTACCCTTTAAGCCCTATTCAAAGTCACTCATGGTAGGGACTCTCATTCCTTGTTTCCCTTATCTGAAGTGAACCAAGTTGAAACCTCCACTAAGACCCACATATTTACACAACCTTGGAAAGTGGCACACCCATGTGTACTCAATTTAGGTATGTAATCATATGGTAATATGTTCCCCACACTTGTCTAGTTGGCCAACCAGGGTTCTTAGTGTGCATGTGGGTATGTATCCCCATGGGCACAATGACCCTTACCCCAAGGATAATGTTTTGGAGTTCCTAGTCTGGAGGATTGGGGTTTGGACCATGCCTAATCCTTCTCATATTTGAGACCCTGAGCCTTCGGTCCCTTATAGGGAGGGTAAGGATCTAATTTGATTTTTCATTTGACAAAGGAAAAGTCTCCACCCCAAGACCAATCCAAGGGAAACATCCTAGTTTAATCCCCTATCTTTTCATGTAGGAGTTTTTAGTCTCGATCCTCTCTTCATCCTTCACCTTCATTCCTTCCTTACTTTGGACTCTCATCCAATGTACAATGAAGATAAGGAAGTTCCATAACCCTGACCTCTTCTTACATAGTCCTGACCTCTTCCCTAATCGAGGGAAGGAAAGTGTGTGGTCTTTTGAATATTTTACATTCTCTTGTTTCCCACCCCATGAATGATTCATGTTGTATTATTGGTTAGTGACGATCACAACATCCACACAATCCACCTGAATGAATGAACATTGATAACTTTGATTCCCGTAATAACTGTTATATGTAGGGAGCCTTCTAAAGGCCTGAGATTCATATCATCTCATTAATGAAAATATAAATCTTTCATCCCTCAATGGTAATCCTCCTTAAGAATAATCGCCAATCATAATACACTTAATTCGGGTATCCTCTTTCAGAATAAACCCCAATTTAAGCCTTAAAATCTCCATGAGTTAAAACATTCTTCATGGTCCCTTCATAGGGGATATCCTTATTAGGAATAACCATAATATATCATCTCAAAGGGTTATACTTCCCTATAGGAAATACCATTGAGGTCCTCCATAGGCATGATTAATCATCAAAAAACTATGTGGGCTTTGATTCCCATCCAAATAGGATACGTTGGAATCCCCTTGGAGGTTCAAACCCAACACCTCGATCCAAACCTATTATTCTAGGACATATCCCCAGAAGAGTCTAATTCAACTTGAAAACTTATATCCCTTCCAAGTTCCTTGGGATTTTTAGGTATAATTCCCACACTAAACTTTTCCTAGGCCTCTTCCACCCTTAAGTCCTCATCACATGACCATAATAGGTATGATGTGTCCTTTTTTGCAACAAAGAACTACTTTGGTTCAGATTCCATTCACAAGGATACATACGAATCCCATTAATGGTTTTGATATCAACCTCAAAAAAATTATCTTCTTCCTAAATTATGATAGTTTCCAGAGTGACATTTGTCTACCTAGATGACCGTAAACTCCAGAGTTTCCCCCTATGTGGCCAGAAAACCAAAATTGTTATAATAAAGACCAAAGAATATCTAAGTAGTATATAAGAGGATACCATAAACGAAGAAATTGATATCCATATAGATATATCCTTTGATGTAGAACCTTGAATACATATAGATGATTCTGAAGTCCGCACATGCAAAAAATTGATTGCTAATATTGGGATAACCCACATCATACTTTGGAATTATTGAAGGATTTGTGAGCATATCTTAAATCTATAAGAGTGTCCCATAGTAGGCAATAATTCCCCTTAAAAGGGTGTGATGAGCCCAACCTCCAATCCTCTCGACCAGTGAATTTTCTTAAGAATCATGGGTCAAAATCTCTAATGACTGCCTACCCTTGGAAAGTAGGTCCCAATGGATAAAAAACCACTAGGTGTTTCTGGCTCCATGACCAGACACATTGAAAACCATTAGGAAATAATGATTTCCACAATGAAGTCTCATTTCCATCAGAAATAAGGACATTAACCAATTTTGAGGAGGGTGTGAAAATTTATGGTGTGACTTCATCCTTCACACTGTGAAAGGTGTTAGACATACCCAAATTGGAATGTTTCAATAATGATTTAAATGGGAAGATTATACTTTATAGCTCGAATGGTCATTAAAAATCATGATTAGATCGAGAATAATATTGGGATTAATGGAGAATTTAAAGAAACACAAGACCCATGGATGTCTACTAATTAAGATCTACTATGTTTTCTAGTAGTAAATGATCTAGAGAAAAATGTTAGGGGTGAGAATGTATGATGTGTAAGTTCCTACACCATTATTATTCTCCAGTTTTATTTCTTATTTTTTTTGTTTCCTTCACCCCTTACTCTCTCATCACTAGGATGTGGAGGTAAATCCATCCATGTACTAGGTACATGTATCCAATGGGGGAAGTCATGTTGAATATTTTTCTAATATTTTATTTACATATTTGTGTTTCCATAGATTCATTTTCATTTACATTCTATTTGTTTTTCTTTTCATGATCATTGAATTAAATCTAGAAGAACTTATTAAATTGAACAATTGATTACCCAAAATTAGGCATAACCATTGCTACATTTAGGGTAATCAGGTTTGAATATGGTATTAGGAAAAAATTGATTTAACAATGCCAAAAATTACCTGACCATGGGGAAAGGGGGGTTGCTGCATTGAGGAGGGGATTTCAAGACCATTGAATATATATCTCGACTATGACGCCAATACTGAACAGTCAAATTATTTTCTAAATCCAATTACACTTGAACCCTAAACCTAAAAAAACATGACATTCCTTCAAACATGATCTTGAAAACCAATCTGACTCGACTTCATTTTTCTCCTTTTCCATCCTCTATTAAAAACCAAATTATTTTTTCTATTTATTCGAATCAATTTAGTAAAACCATTAGTTTTAGAAAATTCTAGTAAGTAAAGTGTGTGGTATCTATGTGTTTGACACTATAAATTTTTTTGTACTAAATTTTAATTAATTAGTTTTAATTTTTTTCATCTATATAAACCAATAAATTATTTTTATCCCCATAGGGAAATAGAAAATCAACATGGATAGTGAAAACTGGAACCATTTTTAGGTAATATTGGTATGTAGTTTTTAGGGGTTTTTTATTTTTATTTCAATTTTCCTGTATTATTTTATTTCTCTATTTACACTGGGTTTTTAGGAAATATTTTTCATAATTGTTATTATTAATACACTACTAAAACACATGTGCAAAAGATAAATATACCTTTTATTTTGATCCTAAACTTGAGAAAAGACAAAGTAAGAATAGTGAAGTTGCGACCATGGATGCCAAAAAGAATCAATAAATTTACAAGGTTATTAAAAGGGATATAGGGCTGCCTAATCTTGTAGATTATGTGTGACCATGAAACATGTTATTTCAATTGACATCTTGGTGCCACTTATTTTAGAAAATCACTTAGATATTAAACAAAAAATAATTTAGATGATTTAAAAAATTGAACACTTTTTAGGCCAATTGCACGAATACCTAAACAAAACTCTCAGAAACTTCCTCAATGTATGTGACACATTTCAGTTTAAAAATTTCTTGAGTGACAAAGTACAGATTCAACTATAATGATTTTATTTTTTATAATGAGCATGGGGATATATCCAAAGTTTTCCAGTGCATTCCATCTCTACATGGGATGAAATGAAAAGAAAGTTTCTTAACAACTTCTTACCACCTTCAAAGTCATTGGACATATAGGAAAATATTCTTAACATCATTTAATTTGAGGCAGAATCACTTTACAATGCTTTAAAATACTACAAGGATTTAATAATAAAATATCTACACTAGGGTATTGAATTGTGTATTTTAATGAAAACATTTTATAACGGACTTACGTAGGAAAAAATTTCAATATTATATATTGAAACTGGTGGCTATTTGATGAAGAAATCATTATAGGAATGCTATAACTGACTAGATTAAATGAAAAGAAACAACTTCCAAAGTAAAAAATAAAGGGACGTAAAGAAAAATCATCCACATGATCAATAATAATGACAGGATGGTGGCACAAATGTAATCCTTGATGAGTAATATAGATGCAATGATGGACCTATATAATCCCCAAATTACATTTATTGAAGACACAAATTAAATTTAATATAATATAAAAAATCAATTTTATGGGTACATGATACAAAAATAATAAGGGAAAGGATACAAATAAAGGGAACAAGGGTACCAACAACAATCACCCCAAGGTACTTCACTAACAATCCATGTCCACACATTTGAATAAAAACTAGCCACATTAATGAACATGACCAAGGTGGTAATAAAAGAGATAAAGGAAGAAACAATGAGTTAGAAGGGCGTACTATGAAATATAGAGATTCAAATTGGATAGATAGTTAAGAATCTTAGAGAGAGACTAATTAGAGCACTTTTTGGATACCCCCGAAGTGTACCCATGTTAGGATTTGAAATTTATTGTTTTCTTGAGTGGAAAAGTCACTAATGACCATTCAGAATAAAGTAGAAGTTAACAAGAACAACAATTTGAATTATTATCTGATGAAAAGGAAGTCACAGATAAAGATGAAAAGGAATATCCACCACAATACAAGATAAGATTATTTTTTTTCAGAGATAATATCACAAGAAAAGATCGAAAGAAAAAAAAACTAAAATTTATAAAACAATTTAAAAATTTTATATTAATATTACCTTTATATAATCCCTCACCAATGTGTGGACATACAAAAAAGTAATGAAAGAGTTAGTGACAAAAAACTAAAATATAGAGGAAATTGGTTGTATTACACTTAAACAAGAGTGTTTAGTAGTGGTATCAAAGTACCTACCTAAGAATTAATAGGACCCTAGTATTTTTTCAACCCCTATCTTTAATGGGTATAATAAATTTGAAAATCATTTATGTGATTTTGGTGAAATTTTCAAAATCATTTCATACACCACTTTCAAGATCTTGAGATTAGAGGGACTAAATCCCATATGAGTTTCCCTTCAATTAGTAGATTCAATAGTAAATTTACCATGAGGACTAATCAACGATATTCTAATCAAAGTTGAAAAATTATATTTACCCTTGGATTTACTAGTGTCGAATATTGAAGTGGAGAAGACTCTACCCATTTTGGGAAGACCATTTTTGTCAACTAGACATATGTTTTTATTTGTACAAAGCATAGAACTCTATTTGAGAGTTGGTAGAGAGAAATTAATTTTGAAAATTCATTGGGTGATGAAGAACTATGATGTGAAAGAGTATGATGAGATAGAAGAAGTCAAAATTCATAAAGTTGAAGATATCAGTGATGTTAAAGAATTACATGACGTAAATTCTGTTTCACAAGAGTAAATTAAAATTAAAAGTACTAAATAGAAGTAAGAGAAGATTATGACCAAGACCAGAGAAACTAGAGGGGAAAGAAATTACACTAAATTTTAAAAAGGAAAAGAGGTATGTATGGTACATGGCCTTCTCACATTTCGCGATTTTATATAGGAGTGTAATTTTTTCTGTTAACCAAGATCAAACTATGAACCACCATAAAATCCCCAAAAACATTTCAATATTTCTCTAAATCATCCCTAACTTTACCCAAACACTTAAGAAACATAAAATACATAAAGAAAGGGATATTAACTTGAAACCATGGGTTCTATAAAGATTTTTGTCTTATAATATTGTATTTTATATTAATACAAATTTTATTGGGGCTAACGCTTCCCCCCACGAAAAACAGAGAGGATTTATTTCATAACACTTCACTTACACAATTTTAATAATTATCAAAACTCAAATAAAAGCAAGATATAAAAATATATTTATATAACAATTATTTTTCATAGCAAGCTTGATCTTCATCCATATATTGAGAGATATATTTAATATATAATATAAACATTAGGTAAATCAAAACCAAAATAAAAGGAATCACCCAACCTGAATCCTACCCCTATGCTATATCCTGTAACATGTCATGTGAAATGCTTCGTAATATACACCACTCCGAGCCCTCATTTATCATAAATGATTATACCACATGCATCATGAAATCCCAAACAATTTGTATGCTTGGATATCCAAGTTTTTTTACCCAAATGAAACTATAGTAAGAGATAATTGGGGAAGAATTTTTTATCATAACGAAATTAGAGTAATTTTGAAAAAAAATGATGAATTTTGTGGAATAAAAGACAAAACAATTATATCATAAATAATTACTGAAGTTGATGTGTTAAAAGTGTAGGAAGAATGTATTAAACTAGATAATATAAGATATTTTATATAATTTGAGATCCAAATGATCCTATATATTATTTGTACAATCTAAACCAATGAGTATGAATATACACTAATTATAACACTATTTTGAGGAAGAGTGAAAACTGTTTACAAAATCCCTTTCATTGAATCAAGGCACAACTAAACCTCCTTTCATTTTCAAAAATAAAGGAAAAACCCAACCATTTCACTTTCTAAAGGAAAAATAACAAACTATGATCAAAATTTTGTTTAGGTTAGCATAACTAGACACATATATTTTATTAGAGGTATAATCAATGCGTGAGTAACTCATTAAAATATTACAATATAGATAATACAGAAAATATAAATCTAAAATAGTTAAACTAATGAAATGTGAATTTGGTGTTGTTGGGGTAGAAATGGTGATCCTCAACACATTATATATTTAATGGATTGATATATTTTTGGGAAATATTATATTGAAATGTGTAAAAAATTTGGCTTCACAACATTTCATTAATTAATTGTTTAATAATGAAGGGTTTTTGTCACTTATAAAAAATTTGGCTTCCATTTAAGGATGATATTACAATGGTTAATTACTTCATTTTATATTCCATGATCTTCCTTATTAAATATAAATGATTTCTTCACATGTTAGTTTCCATAAATATCTCAATATCATATAATACAATGGTTAAATTAATTCAAATAATTAAATAATATTATTATCATAATTCTTGGAATGATGAATTTTTTTTATCAATGATAGAGTTATGATAAATTTACACTTAATTCATCAATTAAATCATCTATAAAAATAAAAATTAAATAATTTAAATGATAACTATAATTAGGAAATAAAAATCTTTAAAAATAATGAACATTTTAGATTTTTAATATAAGAACAATCACCTAGATCATATGTCATAGAGTATGATTGACAATCTATAATAGATAACTATAGATAATTCATCATCGTAACCTTCACGTGTAAAGGTAATAATTTGATCATAGTAATATGTAAGGGTTAAATCCATAGAAAAAAACAATATATAAAATTATTTACCTAGAATACATCAAGTTTATCTTTGAATATTTCTTTATACATAAATGTAAAACTTGAATATGTAATAGTTCATACTTGATACCAAAATTTCCAATCCTTTATTTAATTCTCAATATGTAAGAGTACTTTTCCATTTTAAAGTATAAATGTAATGGTTATTTTCTTTTCCAAATTTCACACTCATTAAAAATACAAAAACGAACTTTCTAATATGCAGTATATTCTATGTCATTGTATGTATATGGAATATATTCAATGACAACATACATTAGATTAGTTCAATACATAATATAATCACCTTTGTATAAATTCAAATATATATGATATTTTTTAATTAGTAATATTTTAAACATAATATGTTATTTTATGAACCTTTTGCAAAATTTTCATAACTTATCCAAATTTCCAGTCTTCCAATACACAAATTTTTTTTCAATATGTAATATTTTGAACTTTTATGCATTTCCAAATTCCAATACATAAGGATTTATTCAAAATTATTTTGAATACCTACGACCACATAATTAACAAAATTTCTATCAATATAAAATATTTGATAATAATAAAAATAAATAATAATAATTAATAACAACAAAAAATAATGAAAATTAAATAAATGATGTGGTGGGAATAGTAATTATAAAGATATAACAAGGTTAGTGGGAATATGTAATTTTTAAATAATATAAATCAATGTGGAAAGAAGATACTTAAAATCATACCTCTTTTTTAAATTACAACACTTGAACTTAGATCAACATTTTTATAGCATCAAAAAGTAGATTCAATCAAGAAAATATCATGTAAAAACTCAAATATTAGTAAATAAGAAATAAAATTGCTACAGGGGTAAAAAATATAATTAATAACCATCTTCCCTAAGTTAAATAATAATGAGAGAAGAAAGATAATAATAATTTGAGTTTTAAACAAGAATTTTTGAGTTTTAAGAAATATTAATCATAGGAAAAATCATGCTCAACAAAAAATACCAATTTTTTAAGTGAAAAACATCCCTAAACTCATGAATAAAAAAGTGTAATATCAAATGTTAAAGAAAAATATAATATTAAAGTTATTAAAATCTCCCTCTTAATCAAATATTCCTTCACTTGAATAGATATGATAGTGAATAATTATCATTCAAGCTCACCCTATAAAAAAAATACTATAAGGATCCACCAACTAGTTAATGATATCCAATGAATTATAATATTTTTTAAAATAATTAAAAAATCAAATAATTAAGTACATTCAAGTCAAAAAATATAATAATTGTAAATACATACTCACTAGCCATAATAGAAACTTATAGAATAAATATCATGAAAATATTCCCAATATCACCACTTTAAATTGTAAAATCCCACCACAAACCCTCAACCATACCTGCTTCATCCCCATTACAAGATGTAGTCATAAAATAATTCAGAAGTGATCAAGATATAACCACATTTTTGGAGTCATAATGCTCAACATAGTAAATGCATATAGTTTAAGTTAGACCATAAGGCCGATTAGTATACATGTACTAAAATCTCTATGGTATCGAGTCTTGTGTTAAGACACAAGGATGTCTAGATACAGGGGTTAGAAACTTGTCTCTTGTAATCCTCATGGATTCAAGAAGATCATGTTTATAAAAATCAACATGGAATCAAGAACCAAAGCATTATCAGAATCCTCAAGTCATCGAGCTATGACCAGGACACAAGGATATCATGCTCCCACTATGTTTATGGTTCCATTATCGTCATCATCACAATCCATGCACACTCACCCTCTAAGGGATAAACATCACATAATGGTACACCAGCCATGTATACTAAACCAAACTCTAAAGGTAAGATAACACACAATAAGGAGAAGTATGATAAGTCCAGTAGAACAATGAACAACATTTCATCATGAGTATTAGTAGAAATGATATAATAACAAGTGATCATAACGAATATGGAACTATTAACTAGATATAAAAATTCATGAAATAGGGAATCATAAAGGGTCTTATGGGATACTCACGCACCCACATGCAATCACTTTCAAGCATGGTCAACATGTCACGCTAGTTCAGGTATCACATCAAGGCAACCAAGAGTGAACATATAAACAAATCTCGACATCATCATGAGTCATAACATCCACACATGTGATAAAAATAAAACATGTTAAAATATAAAATTTGACCATACTCATTAAATAATCATTATATGTGGTTTGAAAGGCTATACATGCTCACATAATTCACCTCAAGGTGTCCGTATAAATAAAGTAACTCTATAATAAACAAGCCTAAATCATTTGTAACTGACATCGAGCTAGTGAAAAAGGCTATATCATGGCCCTTTTCACTTTGTACATTTTCATTATTCATGTTAATTAAACTAATTAAGAATTAAAAATCATTATTTATTGATGAAAAAATATAAATTTAATGGTTGTTCTCCTAAAGTGAAGAACCTCATATCTCGTGCCAATAAATGCACATAATACCATATGGTTGAGTACATGAGACCACCTACCTAAAGGTTTTTTATCTGAAATTCATGGTTTATCAAGGAACCCACACCCAAAAAACATCCGTGTATTAATTAGTTCAAAAAATTCACCAAGGATTCTTGAAATTATTCCATTATTATATTTCAAAAAAAATAAAAAAACCACATGTGATAAAATAAATTTGTCACCTGGATAGTATTTAAATTATAAACATAATCTAAGGAAAGTAATAACCATTTATTCTTTAACTAATAATTTCAATTACTCATTTTATAACATTCTCTCTCTAGAATAATCCAATATAAAAATGAAAATTATTCTTTATCAATATATTATAATTATAAGGTAATTATCATTAAATAAATCTTTATCATTTTCCCAAAACACTTATAGAAATATAAATTTCACAAATTGATCTTGAAAAAGGGGAAGAAGAATACATATTCCTACCTAAAGTTATCATCTTAAGACACGATATCCAAGAATAGAGGATACAGGGAGAGGGTTACTCCATGTTTGGAACCTGTAAGAAGAACTAGTATATATTGGAGAAATATTACCAAATATTGAAAAAGGGAATTCCTAGACTCTCTGGACTCATGCTAATAACCAAAAATGAAGGAAGAAAGCTTCAGGTAAATTTCAAGAAGTAAATCCATCTATAGGTTCATAGTATTAAACCCCAATAATTAATTTTACCATTTAACTTGTATTTTAATCAAACCTATAATGTGAATATTTTTAATGGAATGGTATGGAATGGGTTATCCGGTTTTTTGAAACAAGATTCTTGATGGCTATGATAACATAATTATTCTATTATCATGTGCATTCACGCTAGGATAACCATTTTTTTTTTGGGAAAAACGTTAAATGTGATGAATAAATCTTAATATTGAGGGATTCAATATAGTTTCAAAAGCTATTTTTTCAGGTTTACCGTTTATGTGGTCAACATAAATTTACAATGTCTCCCACATCCGTAGAGAACAAATGCTTTCTTTCTTAAGGCAAGTGGTCATTGGGGTTTCAAGACCAACGATTCTTAAGAAACTCATATTGGTTGATATGATTGGAGGTTGGTCTTATCACACCTTTTTGGGTAGAATTACATCTTACTATGGGGCTGTATTATAGATTTAAGATATGTTCATGAATCTTTTCCAAATACCATTATGAGATCAATTACTATAATAAAATGACTGGATATTGAATCCATATACATGAAAGAGGGAATTATACTAATGAAATATTCTGAATTTAATTGAGGTTCTTCATACATTTCCAATTACTTATTACCAATGGTTGACTTCTTTCATTTTTAATCTATATGACCAGGTAATATGAATTTTACTTCCATCTAAAAAGGTGGTTGTTGTTCCAAAATTAGGATTGAACTTACAGGAGGCACATGACCTATCTTGTCATAATATGAATCAAAACCCATATAGTTCATATATGTTGTGTAGTTTAAATTCATACGATTAAGACATATACATGTTCATTTAAGCATTGATCCAGAATATTAGGCCTTTAAAATTTTTCCTTTGTATCCTACTTATAATACGAATCAGATACCTCATATTTTAGTTTATCCTTGACCCACTAGTAGGTGAGAACTGACAATCAATACTCGCGAGGGTTGTGGTTCTAGAGTTTGACATTATGGTAACACCAAAGGGACTTACACCGTAGTGGATGACTATGAACATAGACCTTTGTATCATATTTTTGAAAATATATTATACAATGAGGTTTCCCTGATTTAGGGTATTATTATGGTTCTTTTGATATGATCTTTTCAAATCCTTAACCCCATGTGATTCATGCTCGGTTTGAGAAATAAAAGATCGTAAGTGATCTGATTAACTAGGTATAGATTTGGAAACTAAGTATTGAAGTAACCTAATGGAATGTTGGATAAAGAGATTAGGAATTTGGAAGATGTCCAAATGTATATTTTTTATAATAGAAATTAGATTCCTCATAGTTCTGTTGGCCCCTAATCAACTGATGGACTAGGAAATATGGTAGAACCAAACAAGGTGAGTCTTATAGAATGTTGATGGACTTACACTGAGGTGGATTCCAATGTATGAACCCATCTATCCTATACTTATAGATACAAAATGATGGTAGAATCATAGGATAATTTTATTTCTAATGATTTAGAGTATTTGGGATATAGAGGGACGTACACCAAGGTAGATTCCCATGGGATATATTCAGTCCATACGCCATGATAAATAAAGATTTGGGACCATGATAGGTCTGTTGAGTGTTACTTGATGACGCAAAGAGTCTCATAAAATGAATTATGTTACATGGATAAATATACCTTACCCTATCATGTTCACATGGTTTGAGGGTTCATGTCCTAGCATGCCTACGGGACAAGGCTAGCATGTTCGAGGATGTATGCTCGACATGTCTGAAGATGTCTATTTGAAAAGGCGGACATGTATAAGGGGTGTCTCTTGATCTAGCTAATATGTTTAGATATGTCATATTATCTCGGATGAAATGTCCAAGCTTCTACATGTGAGATAGGTGTTTTCGACACTTCCGAACCGGGGCCACATGTCTCATGTTCTTTGGCCCCACATTACTACTTTTCAGGGGCGGGGATCCTCTATAGTGATTAGTGATGTAATCTCTATGTTTGACATAGGATGATGGGATTTATATTCCTCATTCCATGGATTCCTCCTTAGATCCTATTTCCTAGTCCGAGTCTTATTCTAAAATTTAAGTCATGTTCATTAAATTTATTCCTAATTCCATCTTGTGGTGGACACCATTTAATTACAATACTTCTATCTCCATATGGCAGTAATCTTCTATCATAGTAGATGGTAACTCTAGGAATATATGATAATTTCCAAATGTTGGGAGTATTGGGTACCTATAAAGTATTACTCATTTGACGTCGAGGGAATCTCTTGTGTGAGGTTTCATAGGTACAGAACCCAAGGCATCCCATGTCATCCATGGGGTAGTTTATGCCAAAGGCATAGTGAATTTGAAGATTATTACTATAAGAATCTCATATTTAATATATGTTTTAGATATTTTAATTGGGTCATAGGTTTAATGTTTTATGTGAATGTATTTGTGTTATGTGTGTCTATAGGTGGCGAAGAAGATCACACTTGAGGGTTTGATTAAGTGTTTCACTAGGGGGAAGATTTCACACGTGAGGGTTTGGTTAAGTGTTTCCCTAGTGGGGAAGATTTTACACTTTAGTGTTTTATTATGTGCGTGCCTAGTGGGGAAGATTTCACCCATGGAATTTGGTGGTAATTTTGATGGAATTAGTATTTAACCTCATGGAGATATCCCATATTTTTCAGGATTCCAAGATTGAACCTCATAGAGATGCCCTACATGCCCTGTTGTAATATAGAGATAAAAACCCACATAGTTTGATGCCTTAGTTTGAGGTTTTGTGATAGTATTGGTCCCCATAGTTTAACGTCACAAGGTAATAATACTCATGTCATAGAAGTTGCATCAACGAGGGGTGGTGTGGGGCTTATGCATGGAAGATTCTCAATGTAAGAGATCCATTCAGAATATTGCGGGGATTAAGCATTTGAGATACCTTGGTGTGGGAGGATGGTATGGGGATTACACATGTGAGCTTCCGGAAGTAGGGGATTATCCCATGGTGGGGAAAGATGTGGAATCCCATGAAGATCATACATGGGTCATCCTGTGTTCATTACACAAGGTAAACAATAGTTTAACATAATTTTTCGAGGATGTTTTCATGTAGACTGACATCATGTTACTAAGATGTTGGGATTTATAGTTTCTCATCATTTATCTTGGACATTGGCAAGGCCTACACCTGGGGAGACCATTTAGATGAATGGGAGGAAGATCTTGAATAAGTCCTCTGCACCAAGAAAGTTGGTAAGTTTTACTTGATGATGCCACCTTCGGGGCTTATGTTTATACTGATCATGCACCTCTAGGTGGGGAATGGCATAAAGACTGTCATGGAGGAGTGAAAATTAGAGGTCCTAGTGTTAGGGTGCCTATGATTAAGAGAAATAGGCATTAGGATACTAATTAAAATAAGAAAAAGGAAAGGTAATGGTCTTGACATGATTGGAGAAAAGGGGGAAGACATAAGGGTTATTGATATTGGTCGTACATGAATTTTTGGGTGTGGATGAACAAATTTGAATGGGTAAATATAACATAGGCACTTGACTTGTGTGCAATTATGTTTCACAGAAGGAGGCATTGGGTCAGGGACCTGAAGGTTGTTGTGTGAAACTCTATAGTTATGCACACAACTAGAGTTTTGAAAAAGATAGGTTCTAGCACAAAACCCAGGTATAGATATTAGAGGAATTTGTGTGCATAATATTTGAAGTTCAGTGAAACTTAGGGTTTTCTGATGGTATATTCTATTATTTTATCCCAACTAAGCTTAAAGTATATTGTACAAGGAACTCTCAAACTTGGGTCAAGAAACATTGGGGCCCATGTGAGTTCAGTATTGTAACTTGCCTATGGTTGGGAATTTATGGACTTTTAGAGTTGTGCGATGTCGTGGAAGTGAGCTTTACACAAGTGAGTGTTGAAAAAAATGACTTATTGGGATCAATCCCCAAAAGATGGGTGGTGGTGATGTGATATTTATGCCAAAAAATGTCATTTTTTGATTCACGGCCCTACATGGCCTTGCAATATTGTTTCATGCTTTTGATAAATTTCCACCGACCATGCAAGTAGATGGTTTGACACCGCATTTCTCACAAAAATGATCATTCATGATCCATCATTGGGGTTGAATGAAAACATCTGATTTTGTGAACCAACACCTTTCTTGACATTTTAGGGCTCCTAAATTACCAATGTAACTTTTATATTTAGTTTCACCTTTCACGTGGAAATGCATTTTGCACACTTGATACTTTGGTTATGGAATCATTATTTGGTTAAGAATGGAACTTTTTTATGGAAAAATTACATTTCAGGGATTGTGACTTGTTTTTTGTTCCAATAAATGTTCCTATCATAATTGGAACTGACGGGAAACTAGAAGGTTGAGTTCTGAGAGAAATGTTGAAGTATTGAATTTTTTTTTACTATGTCAGGAAACTCTTCTATCATATCATTAAACTATATTTAAACAACAATAAAAACCATGGTTACCATGTGTATAAATAGGGAAAAGGGGACTTGTATGGTCACTCAAATTATGTGCATGATATGAACTCTCCCGTGCACATAAATCAACACTTTGCATGAACTGATGACCGTTCAACTGTGATACCAATGAAAATATATATTAAATGACTTTTTATTCATGATCAAACTATCCCTTTTCATGACTTTCTTAGAAGTTAACTGAAACAGTATCATTTGTGTGATCCATGAACCATATACATGATCTAGAATTTTTTTAACCCTTTAAATGTTCTAGAAATCGACAATCTTATAGACCAAATCCATTTTTGATGCTACCAGCACTACCTGGAGGGCCGAGATGGTTGTGAATCCTGAAATTCAATGTTAGGAGGATTTGTTCCAAGAACAAAGAGATACTGTTCTTGTTTATTTTATCCTATAGGGAGTAATTATTATGAAATTTCCTACCACTATACAATTTCATACTCATCGATGACTTTTCTATACTGACCATGGAATTCACTATAACATGGTTTTGGTTCACCCACCATGATGAAATTAATCGTTGGAATATAACATCCACTAGTCATTTAGTTAGGGGGAATTAAAATTCAACTTTCTAAACCTTGAGTAGAAGGATAAGGATAGTAATGAGTGAAAAAATGGTTGATGAAGAGTTCCCATCACACTATGTGAGAATCATTTAGTCTAGTATTCAAAACAAAAACATGATATGGTATGAGGACTATGACATAAAAGTCAGGGGAAACTTCACCAACGAGTGGGCATGGGAATACTGGGTATCCTTATATTTTCAAGAGTATGGGGATGGGCAATGCCACATCATTCTATATTATGTACTATGTATTTCCCAATTCAATGTATATTAGTAATAGGAGATACTACCACAACTTCTTAATCGGTGGTCCTTAGTCACCAAACCCTTCCACCTCCATTATGGGGAAGTAGGAATCAACCTATCATACCACCATTACATTATTGGCATCTCGTTGACGGGGTTTCAATATGATAAATTTCTTCCAGGGTCAAATTTATAGGGGAACAAGGAGTAGACCCTTTTCAAGCATAAAATATTATAGATGCACTAACATGACTTTTGAATAATCTACCTCCATTTCATTATGCATTTTCATTTTATACCTGGATGGGAACGTTCTTAAGTGAACTAGTTATAAATATATAATCTAGGCCAATGGAGTCCCCACAAAAACTCCATAAAATATGGCATGGGTCTTATTGGATGATTATAGAGGAATGATTCTACCTTGAATGGGGTTACAACATGAAGGATTAGCAGATGAAAATCAAATATACAACATTATTTTCAACCTTCCTAATTGGTTGGATGTTTTTGTTCTATGACACTTGTATGAGCCTATGTCCTGAGACACTAGTGATGTTAGTGAGCATGGAGTCAGACAATTGGGGGAATCTAGGATTCCTGGTGTTGTCCCACCTCTACATCCAACTAGTTCATGCCGCAAGAGGAAACATCCTTAAGTGAATTTGTAGCCCGTTAAAATTTATATATGGGTGGATCACAACTCACTTTAGGTGGTATGAATTTATTAATTCAATCACTCCCCTAAATTCAGACTTTTAGTCCTCTCTCCTAAAATTTTATATGGTTCGACTGATAATTCTCAAGGAAATACGGTTCATGGTCACCATTAGCAATATGGTGACCTTAAAATTTCATATATTCCTACCCCCTCTGGAGAGATAGTCAATAATATGGAGGAAAAACTATAGGAGAAGGAGTACCTCCAAGACATATGAGATAGAGTGTTGGTTATTAGGAGAGATTTAAATACTTATTTTGATATTTACATGTTGTATATGTTAACTTGGTAGTTTGGATTCATTCAATAACAGAAAAACAGAGTCTACATAGGGATCCATGAGGAAAGGAATACATGTATCCTTCTAGAACCATTATGGGTAATTACAATTGAAGGTATAGGGGAGTTCATTGTGTTTCCACCCACTAATCTCAATACATACCTCTCATATGATTATTCTATCAATTGGATAACAATATATCCAAGAACTATCCTTCATCAATGGGTGTGGAGGCACTGCAACAAACTAGGCATTTATCGATGGTTTTGTAAACCACTAATGTTTTTATAAAAATAATTTCTTAGCTATTATTTATAAACATCCTCTAAATGGTTAAAAAAATTAATAAATGCGACACTTCCCCCTCCCCTGACACCTCCAACACCCTGAAACCCACCCCACTGACTCCCTAAAGCCATAGCCCATCATTTCCCATCTTCGACCTTCACTGCGCCTCACCTCATTGCACCTTTCCTCACCACACCTCCCCTCTCCACACCTCACCTCACTTTTCCATCCCTCACCGCACCTCGCCTTGCTGCACCTTGCCTCACTGTACCTTGCCTCGCCTCCCCTAACCGCTGATCCCGACCCACACCTCGCCACCCCTAAAAGGTTGAGTAGTAAGTGAAGGTAACACAAACCAATTTAAATTTAAGTTTTTTCCAAAATTGGATGATATTGATGGTTAAATGGGTGTTACATCATAGGATTTTCTTCTAGTATAGTGTCAAGAGTGCTCTATAGACTATATAAGGGGTCTTGGACATGTGTTCATTGCGATATTAGTACCCGGTCTGGTTTCTATCATTTATGCCTATTTTTTAAATTAAATATATAATTATAATTATTTATAGGTAGTTATTGCTTTTATATGATGGGGTGAAAATTTGGAGAGTTGATATGGACTCGGATACAGTATGGACGAGATTGGATGAGGTCTTAAAGAGTATGGTTTAGGTTCTAATGTAAATATGGAGGTTGGTGGTATTTATAATTCAAGTATATATTCTTATTTTTGAATGAATTACCACTACAAGAATATTGTATAGTCCTTGGTAGAATTTATAGGGGAATATTTTTGTTGATTAAAGGAGATATGATGGTGTTGGGTCTCTTATACTTGAGAAATGTTCACTTGATCACCTCGGTGAATTGGGATCACCCAATAACTATTTTACCAAAATGTGACAGTATTGACATAGTTGGGGGGGGGGTGACCATTGGTTTTTTGTTGTGTATAAGGTGAAAAATGGGTTTCTTAAGATTTTGTTTCAGGGGATAGTAAAGTAGGTTAGAGATTATTAGGCCTAGTGATGACTGGTTAGTTGATCATACATTACAACCATAGTGAGTGACACCATGTTGAGGGTGGTTTGGTACATACTAAGAATTCTAAGCGGGATGGTTCCTTTAGGATAGAACAATGTTTGATGGAGTGGGTTTCTGAAAAGTAATTGATTAATGAATATCAATTACAAGATTAGATATGGGTCCAATGAGTGGGTTACAGGTTTTGATTAGGACCTGGAATTTGGATTCCATGGGGTTTAGAGTGACATGGATTGGGATGGTCCATGGGTAGCAGGACTAAGAGTGTGGTGTTGATTCAATTTTGTTGGAAAGGACATTGATATCTTATTTAGGATAATACTTTATGATGTAGAATCACTAAGTATATAAGTGTGTGAGCTTGTATCAAAGATAATAAACTATGATGGTTCTAAAAGTCCAAATGGATTCCCAAAAGGGTGATGTGAACTTGTTATGATGACGAGATAGTTATCGATTGCATAGATCCATAGGATCAGATGGTGAACTATGTGACTGACATGGTCCTTTCCTATGATTCTTATTCTTGTTGTGACCTCACTAATTTTTTTGGTGATAGGCCAGTGTGTGTGATTTGGCCTACCATAAGTGACGTGGGATGTGACATTATTTATGGAACTAAGACTATTCCATTTTTCTCAAGTAGAGGGTTATATTTTAAGAATGTATGATTGTTCCCTGTCACATAATGTAGTTGATCGTGTACCTCCCTAAGAGCTAGGTAGTGTGATAATTTGACCTTTATTTAGTATTATTTAGTTAAGGACCTCTAATGAGACGATTGTTTCATGGTACATTGTGAGATGAGATCGATGAACCCTACCTTTATAGATAATTCAGTGGGATGAGAATCGATTACTATATTTAAATAATTAACCACTAGTAACTTTTTATAAAATTTCAGATAATCAAATGTCTTTTTCAAGGTTTGTACACCTTGAATCATGTTTTTAGAAACTTATATTTTCAAAAATGAACTTTTGATATTTTCGATCACACTAAATGTCAGTTTGATGTACTATATTTTTATACATTTAATAAATATTCAATGATTTTTTCCCTATAATTTCACACCAAGTAAAGGTCATTTTATTCTTTTTAACCGTTGTAATCATATTTTAGAGTTCAAAAATAATAATTTTTTCAATTTCATTCATTAAAAGAGAACCAAAACTCATATTAGTATGATTTTTATTCTTATATTTCAAAAATAAATCACCAATAATTTTCATAATATTTCAAAATAATCCAAAAATATTTTCTAAAATTTAACCTTCGAAAACATGTTTTTAAAGACTTTTATATCATTAAATACACATTTTTGGTTATTCTAAATAAACCACACATCAATTGATGTTTAATTCATTTATACATGTTAAAAATTATCCAATAAAAATTGTTTAAAAATTTCAAATCAATCCATGGTCGTTTTATATGTTTTAAACATTACTTTCATTTTTTATGAATTTTAAAATAATAAAACTACATTTTTGGTCATTCGGAGCAAACTAACCCTCATATATATGTGGAATTTTTTACTAGATGTCACAAATAAATATATACTCATTTTAACAATATTTTATGATAATATTAGGTTATTTTATTAGTTTCAAACCCTTAAATAATGTCTTTAATGAATTTTATATCTTGGTGGTCACTTTGAGAACAATGTAGATCAGATTAGCGTTCTATCTATTTTTACATGTAAAACATTATTCAAAGACAATTTTCCTACCGTTTAATGACAAATCATGGTTTTTTTCTATGTTTTCACATAAAATACAATGATCTTGTGTGGAATGCTTATTTTATTCCTCATGTATACATGAATATGATAGAATATACTAGGTGAACCTGGTAAGGCCGTATGGAGATGTATTTATCACCCTATTCATGGGAAACCCTATGTGTATGCATAAAATATATTTAGACTTAATTTAAGCACATCACATGTAGTGAATAGGTCTTGTAAGGCTTGATGAATATGTTTATATAGGGTGTGTTGAGGCCTGAGGATGGATGTAAGTCTAGATTTCTAGTGTTTTATTTTTTTATTTTATTTTATATTTTTCATCATCCCTTGGGGGATTAGTGTTTTTATGACAATATTAATTATTAATGGCATTAATTATATGGTTTCATTTATTTTATTTTTTAAACTTACTCGTGGAATATGTATTGGTTATTTCTCTATTATAGTATACTCTAATTTGATGTATTTTTTCACCATAGAATATGGATTAGTACCTTCCAACAAGTTTGCATCCACTTGCATATGTGTTGGAATGCTTGAGGTATGTCGAACCTCATCTCATATGATTATTCTAGAATGGGGAATTACAATGTGAAATCATAGCATTTAGTTCATTTTATAAATTGGGTATATGGATGAGGGGAATATGAGGAACTTTTTGAATCCTGTGATAGACCATATATAGGCGAGTCACGAAAATGTTTTGGTGGTAAGTCCTGGTTACGATGGGTGTGGGATTATTATTATTTCAATTTTCTTCTATGATTTATTTCTTATGGAATATAATGTTTTTACAAAATTTGTTATTTTAAAATTTCATCTCCTCTATCACTAGAATGAGGCCCATGTTCATGCACCATATTGGGTATATATTACTTTTATGACATATGCATGAGTGAATTTAACTGTAATTTTAAAATGGTATTTAGTTGTTTAAGGTGTAAAAAAAATATATCATTCAAAATTATTTAACCTTAAGAAATTTATTTTAAATGATTAATACCTTCATTAATATAATTATTTTTAATTTTGGGGATTGAACTCGCGAAGTTTTGAAAATTGATTCTCGATCCCTTCTTCTGTATTTTTATAGGGAAACATTATTTAACATATTCATATTTCTATTAAATAGTATTTATGAATCTCTTTTCATATTTAGTAATATTTTTGTGTTCTAATATTATTTTAATAATTCGTAATCACATTTTGATATATGTGAATAAACATTGGATCATATTTTTGGGAAACACACCTCATTATGGTAAGGGTTTTTTTCAACTTCCAATTGACCCGTTGATGGGATAATAAGATGTCCATGTCCTAAATGTAAATTTAGAAGATATTTTAAGAGAGATTAAGTTTATGAACACTTGATATTGAATCAATCCCGTACTCAATATTTGTATTGGATTTGGCATGGGGAATCGAACATTACATAAAGCTTGAGCACTGGTGTAAATCCATAGAAGGAGCTCCCAACTTTTTCAAAAATGGGAAATGAAATAAAAAACCTTATAAATGATGCATTCAAAATTACAAGACACCAATATCAACATGAAAACATATAAGAACAACTAGTTGAGGGTGATACAAATTGGAACATGAAAAGTGATGTTTTTTAGGCTGTAGGACAAGCAGATCAAGATTGTAACCTATCATTGGATCCTCCTCTTGATTCTATGAAGACTAATGTAAGATAAAACTTCACTGAGTAGAAAAATGCATTTCATGGTTTAGTTGATGAGGGAAATCAAGGGTTTTATAGTGGATTTTTTAAATATTCCAAACATTCTTTTCTGTTGAAAATTCACCATATCAAATGCCTATGTGGAATTTAAAATAAGGTGATGTCTATGATATTGGAATTTCTGCGTGATGCATTTACTGAAGTAAAGATCCTTGAGTCTTTTTATGAAATAAAAAAATTTGTAAACAATCTTGACCTGAATTATACAAAAAAATATGTGTGTCCCAATGATTGTATGCTTTATTGGGGAGAGGATTCAAGTAGACTTGTTTTCAAGAAATTTTCTTAATCTATATGAAATTCTATGGGTGATTTTTGAAGTATAAATCAACATACTACCATGAAGAAGAAGAAAATTAACACACCTATAAAGGTTTTGTGTTACGTTCCCTTAAATCATCTATTGTAAAGATTATTCTTATCCTTAGAAACTGCCGAACACATGAAGTGGCATTCTGTAGATAATAACAATGATGAGTTAGTGCGACATCCAAGGGATTAAAAATAATGGAAGAAATTTGATTCATTGCATCCAAATATCTCATCTGATCTTAGGAATCTTTTATTGGGATTAGTTTCTAATGGATTCAACCCATTTTAGACTTTGGGTACCGGTTATATCATTTGTCCAGTTGTTTTGATCTCTTACAATATGACTCTGAGGATGTGTATAAAAAACAAATTATCATTTTGATGATTATTATTGGAAAAAAATCGTTGAAATGATATTGATATATAATAGCAGCATTTAATTGAATAATTACAAGTGTTATGGAGCAAAAATATTGAGACATATGATGTATCTTCTAGAACAATGTTCAAAATTCAAGGTGCTCAAATGTGGACCATTAGTGACTTCCCTAGATTTGGAAATTTATTTGGTTGGAACACTTACATGGGTTTGGATTTTCCTATTTGTAACTTTGATTTTGAGCCTGAACGACTACCTCATAGTAGAAAATGGTGATTCTTGTGTCATCAATGATTTCTCAATCATCTTATAGATTTTGGCTCAAAAAGCCAAAATTAAATGGTTTCATTGTTCATAGACCACCTCCAAAGTTGTTAACATGTTTTGAAATATTGGAAAAACTTGGAAATGTGGAAACTGAATCGGGGAAGGTTCATCATTTGAATTATTGTGTGTAATGATTTCTAAGTGCATCATCAAGTGAAATTTGAACACAAAAATGGAAAAAAGTATTTTCTTTAAATTTATATATTGGGAATTTAATTTGTTGTGGAATAATCTTTATATGATGAATATTGAGAGGAATGTTTGTGAAAAATCAATATTGACATTACTTATGATCATGGAAAGTCGAAGGATCATCTCAATGCTCAAAAAGACTGACAGGCAATGAATATAAAGCATGATCTCTAGCCAGATGAGAATGGAAAGTATTCCCTGGAAATTTTTTCACTGAAATATAGGGATAGAGATACATTCCTTTGAAATATAAAACATGTAAAGGTATCTGATGGGTATTAAAGTAACATATCAAGGTGTGTTGACTTAATGAATTATAGGTTACATAGATTGAAAATCCATATTCACATATTTTGTTACAGTAGTTACTTCCATTAGCATTGTGTACATTATTATCTGAAAAGGTCACTGCTACTATACTCCAATTCTGTACATTTTATAGACAATTATTCGAGAAAAATATACATCCATTATATCTTGAAAAACTTTAGGAGAGATTTTTATTGACACTTTGTGCAATGGAGATGATCTTTCCTCCATCATTTTCTACTATCATGATGCATTTAACTATGCATTTGGTTGAGGAAGCTAAATTAGGAGGCCCCATACATTATTGATGGATGTATCCAATTTAGAGGTACTTTATTTATATGTTTTAATTTTAGTAAACAATTCTAGGAACTTAATTATATACATAATTATGTTTTTTTTATTTTATTTCACAGATATCTTGGTCATTTTAAATCATATGTGAAAAATAAAGCTCAACATGAAGGCTCTATTTCTGAAGGCTATTTGGTAGATGTTTTTCTTTCCATTTTTTTCTAGATACCTTGATGATATTGAGACAAGATTCAATTTAGTTGGATGTGCTGATGACACATCAAATCAATCTAAAATACATGGGAAATCAAAAATCTTTTCTGCTATTGGCTGATCAGTTGGGAGGACATCAAATGTTACACTAAAATAAATATAATTATTACAGTCACCTAAATATATTCTTCTGAATAGTGAAATTGTAGATCCATTTATTGATTATTTGACGATAGAAACAAAGAGAAAAATGAGAGGACGAATACGAAATGAGAAAAATATAACAAATGATGTTAATAAAGATATTTTATAATTGTTTGCATGACATGTAAGTTCATAAATATTGAAATAAATAAAGAAATTAGGTTGATACATATATTTTTCATATCTAATAATGTATATTAATTTTTTAAGATCATAAATATTGATACTCAATTATATTTGTCATAATATTTGAAGTTTTGTGCTCGGGGTCCTTTAAGACAAGCTAGAAAGTTCGACACTTATAACGTGAATGGATTAGATTTAGTATAGTTGATCAGGAATAGGGTTAAAAAACATATAATAATGGCATATTTATGATTGTTGAAGTAGAATACTATGGAAAATTGACTAATATTATCAAATTAAACAACCACCGACATTTTTTTATTTAAATGAAATTGAGTGGATATTATCAGGGGTGTTAAAAAAGATTCATTGCAATTTAATTCTGTGAACTTATCTCACATGATGGATGTTGGTGACCTTGAACTCAATGATCTATATATCTTATCATCACAAGAAGATAATTGAATATTATGTAATATATTTCCTGGATGAACGGTGGAGTGTATTTTCATGTGTAAAACAAAGTGAATTGTTTGATATGGGTGATGAAGTAGTTGATTTAACCTATGACATTATAGGGTTCTAAAAATTCCTCCAAGGGAAGAAAATACTCCCACAATCACTTTTCAAAAGGAAGAAAGTACTCCTACAAGTCTATCAAGGGGAATGGACTCAAATTGAGTTACAAATTTCTAAGGAAACTTGAATGAATTAAAGTTCTGAAAAGATTTTATGTGGCCCGCGTACCATCACCGGGAAGGGTTCGCAGACTACCTTGATCATGAACCACTAGTATGTATAATTATCCGTGAGGCACTAGCCCATGGACCAATGGCCAGAAAACCCAGTGGACTATGAACCACATCACTGAAGGAATCGTGCGTGAAAAGGCCATCCGTGTACCATCTCTTGAACTTAATGATTTGCGAATGAAGAAAACCAAAAGGGTTCTATGAACCATGATCTGGAACTATAGCCTTAAAAACCCTCAATTTACTGAGTATTCCATGGGTTATGATATCTCTTCATAAGCCTCTGTAAATGGTGCCACATTTCCATATATACAATTACCCTGATGCTCTATAAAAGGAGCACAAAAGGAATTGAGGACAGACAGATGAAGAAAGCTTGAAGGGAACTAGAGGTTGGAAGAAAGAACTCAGAGAATATTTTTTCTTCAGTCTTGAATCATAGATGGAGCTTAAATTGAGAACCAAACTCTTCATAGGTACAGCTAGCTGTAAACCATAAAACTGGGGGAATGTAATAAAAATAAGAGAACCACGAACCTAAATGGTGAAACCAAAAACCACAAATTCTTCACGGATGAACTATCCATGAACGATAGTCCCCAAAACCCTCCTTCAATATTGTGTTCCATGTAGTATATCGCTATGCAGATTTAACTTGGTGCCATGTAATGCACTAGTATGTGGGTGGAACCCAAAGCGGTGTGACAGACCACATTCAGGACCATGTACCACTTGGTGGCATGGTGGTCCATACCCATTCCCAGGTACTGCATCGGAACTCGGACGACCCCTCTACCCACATAACACTATAGTATGTTGAGCTTACCCCATCCCACACAAGAAATAAATATGTATAATGGGGTGTTTTAGGTATTATTTACTCTTGTTTCAATATTGCCCCTCCATTTCCGTTCTATCGTTCATAATCCCTATACGAACCAGTCCTCCGAAATTAGACCAAATCCTCCTCCTAAGCCACCAAACACATATGATTAGAATAATGGGTGCATCATAATGCTCCTTTGAGTCTACATGAACATGATAACTAGTGTCATGAAGGCTCTCCCCACAACGGTTCAGGCTTCAGGAATGTCTATGGGTCTAAATTCCCATGGTAACCCAGAGTCCGACCATGGGATGCATACGTAAACCTCCCCATTATAGGGATTAAGGGTGATTACCTAATTTTACATTAAATTAGGAATGATGAATAATCAAAGGGGTTATGATCATGTCCCATTTTGACGAGGAAAAAACTCTTTTCCCTTCCCAGAATGTGTTTTGGGGAACTCCCACTGATGATAGTCCCCAATCTTATGAGGCTGAGTTGTGCGACGTTTAATGTCATCTCACAATAAAGGGTTCTTTACTTCATTCCCTCATCCACCATCTCCTTATCCTATTCCTCTATAGTCTATCCCTCTCCCACCAGCCGGAGAGGAAGCATGTGATTTGTTGAATCTTTCACATCCTCTTGTTTCTCACTCCGATCATGGATCACGTGGGCTTAGAGATTTTTAACGATTATAACATCCATACAATCTAAACTATGAGAAATATGATTCCAGATCAAACTAGGATATGTAGGACACCAACTCTAAGGCTTGACCTCAAAATGGTTCCCATCCAAAAGGGATCACCCAATCATGTCTTCTCAAATGGGAAGATTCCACGCGTAAGCCCCACAAAATCTGAACTACAAGAAATTTGATTCCTAATAAAACTAGGATAAGTAGGATGCCTACTCAAAGGCCTGAGCTCAAAAGGGTTCCCTTACAAAAGGGTTCACCCAATAATGTCCCCTAAAATGGAAAACTTCCATGCGTTATCACCAAACAATTCTGAACTACATGGGTTTTGATTCCTCTCTCAAGGATACATAGGAAAAACATCTTATTTGTCTGATCCCAACATCAAATCACCTTACCTCCTCCCTGGATGAAGATAAACTCCAGAGTTCCTTATTTTATGGCTCAAGTCAGTAGTACCTCTGTGGAATTAATTATATATATGCCTATGATGATCCTGTAAACCAAGGGTAGCCCATGGACATACTCTTTGGGAATGAACGTAGGATTCACAAACATTGAAACACAACTTAAATCTATAAGAGAGTACTAGAATAGGAAATAATCCTCCCCCAAAAGGGTTCGGTGAGCCTGAATTCCCATACTCTCATCCAATGGAGTCCTTATGTGTCAATGGATGAATCATAAACCCATGAGCACCTGCCTTTGCAAAGAAGGTCCAAGAATCATGGATACCAAGGTTGTTGGGAGTTTTTGGCTCCATGAATAAAACCAATTGGAGACCATCAGAGGAAGTTATATCTAGGGAGGGCCAATTTCACAAGTACTTGACCCCATAAAATCACCCACTAGGACCATCTGGATGTGGTATCTCATTTTCAATACGAAAGGGGTGAATTACCTGGCCCTCGCGATGTTAATCCAACCTTCCTTTAAAAGATAATGACACAAAATGGGTTAAAATTAAGGAAATGGTGAATTTGAAAATGAACCATCTCTGAAAGATGAGTTGGGTGATGATTCTCATCAGACCATTTCCTCAATACACAAAACATGTCACCTTAGAGGTAGAATAAAAATGGTGAACCTAACATAAATCCTTAACCAATGTGGTGGTCTTACCCCACTCGAGCCCCTTCACCCTACAACAAAAAAAGAGGGGAAGGGGGCCAAGCTGAATCATCAGATATGCATATGTTTTAAAAAAAATATAATTCTACTTGGAAGAGGTTTTGTGGTCTATATATCATATATGTATGTTGTAGGTTCCCATAGAGAAACCTTCAATCCAAATGAAATCCTGAATAATGATGCAGACACACGCATTAGCGATCCTGTAGGCGGTCATGGCCCCAATGAAAAGAAGGACCCCCTCGCCTACCCAACGTCTTCAACACTCAGCATCTAACATGTTTATCAGAGAGCAACACTGAAATGGTACTCTCCTCATGATGGAGGATGTGAGACAAGCCCTCCTGTCTTTAATGGTTTGTTTGCTGCCTTCTCAGCCGTGGCTGACACTCCAGAACAAGGTGACCTTTAGGGTTTTCTCAAACCGTTTCGGGAGTCTGTACCCAGAATGTGATAATGAGTACCTTTATCTTACGGAGGCCGATGAAGTCTATAATGACAACTTCATCTCAACTGCACATGGTTCCTACTCATGGGCCCCCACCAGAGAACGTCACTTCTGACACTGGACGACCATACCTCCTCCCACCGAAGATGATCTTATGCTGAGAGAACTTGATAAAGTCTAGGAGACCCAAGCCCCTTGGGCTTCCCACAAAACGTGGAGGATATATAATCCGGAACACACTATCACCCTAGTTCTGGAGGAGAAACTCTGTTGTACTAATGTGACGACATTTAATGGGCATACATACGACTCTGCCCCCTCTACTCAAACCCACCACAGAATTAGGGTGGCACAATACGATCACATGCACATTCCTAGTAAGGATGACCAATCCCGCCACACAGACATAGCAGAAAAATACAGGAATATCAAAATATCTGCCGATGCACAATAATCCCACCATCCAAATAGGGCAGAAACTAGCAATACATAGGCACAAATACCTACTGATTCATATCATGCCCGCCAACCAAATAGGGAAGAAAGAAAATACGAGCAGAATCAAATTACCGTAGATGCATACAATTCCCATGAGACAAAGAAAGCAGCAAGAGAGTAGGTAAAAATACCTTCTCATGAATATAAATCCCACATGTCAAATAAGATGGAATTCAGAGAAGACAACCAGAGGAAGACTCATTCCTCGGTCCTGACATAGGAGAACTTCCAGTGTCTATTAGAAACTCATGGAGAACCATAGAAAGAACAAGCTCCAACTCCGATATCAGAATGGTACTTCATACCAATTCCAGCCAAATATGTATCTCAACACATCCTAGAAATGATGTAAGATTAGACGTCAATCTCAGACCACATCATCCAAACATTCCAAGACATTATTTCATCGATAGAAAAGATTTGACATCGGGCCCAAGTCCCGGTTTCCTCAAACATAATGACTCACTCGCAAAAATGATTTAGTCTCCTGGAAGCAGTCATGCATCCCTGCTCGAGTACAGGAGGGTTGAAGACAATATTAGGTGATACACAAACAGGATCAGAAATAAATACTTGTTCCAAATAGGGGATGCCAGTCCAATAGGGTGGCCGCCCAAGGGAATGCATATATCCCTGCCAAAATATAAGATGTCATTTGGTGTATACCAACAATATCAGAAAACCAACAAGGATGAGACCTATATATGAAGCCTGTTACCAATAGCAGAAGGCCCCGATTACCCACAAGAGAGCACTCAAAAATAAAACGCTCCAAAGGCAACCAAAAAATGAAGAGCACATACATGATCCTACTCTGCTGGACGCTGGGTTTCTTGACACCGTAAAACATATATCAATAAAGGATCAAGACCCTATCAGTCCATTACCAAATTATGGAATTGACAGTAATAGTTGCAAAGGCCCTCCCCAAAATTTCGCTACTAGAAGCTCTAAAGGTCCTCCCTAGAACACCCACGGGGGCTCACTCTGTTTGCTAGGAATGATCGATCACGAGTGCCTATCTCCTGATGCACATTAGGGAATCTCTCCCCTCAACCAGAATATCTAGCAACAAGAAGGTCCTCTGCTTACTATCTTTTACCTTGATGGTCGTCCCCAGGGTATACACTGTAGATATGCTTCTCCCAGTAGTCAGACATCAAGTCATAATGGTATTACTCACCATGATGATAGTCATTGCAAAGGACCTACCCCCAATGGAGGTTCCTATGAAGGCCCTCCCCTTAGTAACATCAAGTAACGAGAAGGTTCGGGGCCAAACTCTTATTTGGAAATATGGATTCAGAAACATAATGCGATCCATCTATATCAGGTGATATTCTTTCTCAACTAGAGGATGGAATGGGGCCACACTCTTCTTCTGAGCCACCACACACCATCCTAAATCAACAAGGCTCCCACCAACTTGGTTTCTTGTAAATACATTATTAAGAAGCAGTCGAGTTGGGCTTATCAACTAGAAGATTTTCTGGAAGAATAACAACAGGATATGTTTCTTGTGATAAGACAACTAGATAAGAATAATATACGAGTGATGTATTGGCATATGGAAACTTCTCACATTGACGTACCGAGAGAGTTGTCTAGGGAATGTATGCCTGACATTCGCCTCAATATATGGATGAATCTTCGCTAGATGAAATAAAACTTCCTTCCCAATGAAGGGTACAGAGACCATTTTAATAAGTTAGGGGAGCTTTGTGGTCTAATTGACATGGATGCCATGTCGTCTGCATGAAAAAGAAAATCAGAAAGGGGAAAGATGAACCATGAACTAGATTTCCTACATTAATTTCATAATTTGATTCACCTCATTGGAGATGCATCGACTGGAGTTTACATTCAGGGATGGGGAGGTCATAGATCTCTACACTTCACCCCAAGTCCCGTCCACCAAACCTCATTGGAAAGGACATCCTGCAACATCATAACCCAAAGGAAGCAATAAAATGAAACTCCTACTCATGAAATATGGGAAACTCAACAAAAAACATATCAGAGTAAGTCTCAAAAGATTTATGACCGAAGAGATCATGCCATCAAAAAGATTTTGAGTTAGGAAACAAAGAACATCCAGTAGGTATCCTGCCTAAGGAATCCAACCATCAAGAAGTTATCATGTATTCAAAATACCATAGACTCTTTGTAGGCCCAATTCCATACTCGGATCACACCTACATGTGAGTACGTAAAATTAAATAGGTGTAAATAGCGGTGGCTACCACCGTGATGCAGGAACAACCTAGACCACAGGGCTGGGGGCATTTTTAAATCAATGTTCCCCCATAAGACCAACAAATCCCGGCCATAGCACATCAATGGAAGAATGGAAACAACCCCATCCCATAGGGTTGGGGGAATTTTTAACTTTATTCTCCTTAAACTGGATGTATGTCTTCTCCCATCTAGGAAGAACGATGGATAGAGGAGTCACCCGTTCCACCCATTCTCATGTTTTAAACCATCAGAGATAAAGTTGAATGACGAGGTTGGAACATGGCTCCCTTCGAGTCAATTTTCATCAAGAAACCTGAAGAGTAACATAGAATGGAAGGAGAAAGTCCAATAAAGGATACAAAAATCCTTCCTACCATTTGACACTATCACGAACCAACCCGAGTCGACCCTGAACCGGTCACCTGAGCCGGCCCGTGACATGGCCCGAGAGGCGTTCCCCAATCCTCCTGAGCTCGTGACAAGCACCATGGCTTAAAAGAGAGAAAGAGGGAATGATTTCACCAAAAGAAAATAACTAAAGAAACGGAAAGAAAATAGAACAACACAAAGTAAATAAACAACATGAAAATAAGGAATGACCAATAACAACTAACCTGACCACGACCAAAACTCCTCGCGACTCCGAGAGTCGCTCACTAGTCCACAACCAAATCTCACCCACAACGAGAGAGCTCAAGTCGACCTGCAATAGAAACTAAAAATAGGAAAACAATATAGGTATGAGTATTAAACTCAGTAGGTAGGCCTGACTAATTCTATTCCCAATGCACATACCATTAAATAAAGAATTTATCAATTCCAGGTTTATACTAAATTATATAAAATATGGTTTCCACACACACTTTCATTTTTAAAGCAAGTAACAGTCAATTGCCCTTTTCAATTTGGAATAAGTTTAATGTTTAAAGAAACAGGTTGATTTCATTTTAAAACATTTTGCGAACAATTTAGAAATCCAAACTTTAGTTGTTAATCAAAAGGAAAATCACACACGACACACAACACACACTAAGGGAAATGGAAAAAGTGGGACACAGGGGTCAACAACCGAACTCGACCTCTCAATCATCTGCCACACACAAATAAACACTAAAAAAAGAACATGGGTTGAACCTAGGAGATTGTGAACAATCCAGAACATACTATACTTCTAACTCATCCTGAAGGCATACCCTAATTCGATGACGTCATAACACCCTAACACTCAGCATAGCCCTACATGGCCTAACCGAGGGGCCCAATCCCCATAGTAGCAATAACTCAGTATTCCCCTGCTATGGGGCCACTAGCCAGTACGTATTTTAAACAAGTACAACAATCATTCTTAGAAGATTCACTCAGTATGCCAGGTTCCCATGTCAACACATACAATAAAAGGGGTGCATCCACAATGTAATTCAGTCAGTCACGATGCACAAACATCAAATACAGCTCACACAATCAACGCACAACAAATATCACCCCTGAATGGGTTTTCCAAAATAATTTATTTTATTAAAGTGCCAAACGGGCCTTCACAAATTTTAAAGAAAAACCTCATTTCTCGAGAAATCTCAAAACACATGTTCAGAAGAAATAATTTATCTTGAAAACTAGAAGTACATTTGAAATTCCATGAATTATGTTTAAAGACCCAACCGGAATTCTTTCAATACCATGTGTCTGTTCGTCAGGAAAATGTTTCAAGTGTCGTGTATAAAATAAACGGCTCTTTTACACCAAATAATCATTTAGAAATTAATTATCTTATATTATTTGTCATTCATTAAAAATTAATAAAACAACAATTAATTAATATATTCTAAATCTAAAATTAAGTGTAGTGGGGGACCTACCTCGATTTGCATCTTAATTACGATGACGCAATATGTCTCACACTTGCGCAAAAGCACGCACAACTTGCTAGTGACCGCAATATCGCGGAAATACCTCACCAAAGAGCTGCAACAAAAGTAAAATAATCTAAAATATAGAAACACTGACCAGAATTAACCAGAAAATTTAACACCGCAAAAATAACTAAAAACAAACATAAGCACTAATTTGGTATAATCAAAACAAAGGATAGCACATACCTCACCTGAACATCATTATAGGCGAAAAAACGTGAAGGAGGAAAGGCCAGTGTGGGGGTGCACATGATCAAAGGGACTGTGTGAAAATAGTAAACGACCGGAGAGGATGCCAGTGAAGAGCGCGATGTGACTGGGAGGGTGCACGATGGCCAGAATAGAGGCACATTGGTAGGAAGCGCGCATGTTGCACTGGAGAGGCCGGCTAGACGACGTGTGGCAGATCCAAAGATGTGAGACCGGAGGGCGTGCGGCCAAAAAGTGGTCTGGTGCGTGTGCGGAACCCGAAAAGAGGTCCGATAGGAGTTTGCAGCTGGTATAGAAAAGGGGGAAGTCGTCAGAGCGCGACACCACTTCTGGTTGGCCGGAGCAAGGAAAGGAAAGCATGTTACATATAGAGGAAAAAAATAAATGATCAAAATTACATGAAATGTAACCGAACCATGTGTCTTGAAAACCAGTAAGGACATAGATGAATCGAACTCAACCAAGGATTTAAAATAATAGTTGTACCTTCAAACTAGCAGCAACAACCTGGCTTCCTACAACCCACAAAATCTACCTCAATGTGCATCAATTGAAGGACTCATTCCAACAACGACAACAACCTTCAACCATAGCCATAGCACTTCGACCATTGGGAGAACAAGATGGCATAAAAGCAGTTTTTCTCCTCTGCCTACAATATCAATACAAGATGGACAGAAACACTGGTGTTGGTTCGGTGCAGGCTAGCGCCGAAGATTGGTTCGCGCAAAGGAGGTGTGCTAGGGCGATGCAAGAAAGGGTGCGGGTCGCGCGGTGCTGCTGCGTGAGGGAAGGAGGGAGGTGACGGGGAGAGGGAGAGATGTAGGTTAGGGGGTTCACGCCACGATGGAGTTCTGGCAGGAGATGGAGAGTAGGGAGGGGAATACATGGGGCTACCGAAGCAGTTGCACTACACAGGGAGAAGGCCATGGGGTGCGCCGTGGTAGGGGAGGCCAGATGGTGTGGCATAGGTAGGCGGCTGGGGGGTCATGCAGGGAAGGGAAGGGGAACCAGGGGGAGATAGAGGGAGGCGGTGCCTGCTCGTGGCAGGAGACACCCAGGGGGCTGTTTTTCGCAAGGGAGAGAAGGGCCATGGAAGGAGGTGTGATGTAGTAGGGGGCACCGGAGGTTGAAGAGGTGTTGCGGGGCAAAGATGCAGGGAGAGGGCAGCGGAGGAGCTGGGGTCGCGGGGCAGCGATAGGAGGGTCGGGAGTTGGCCACGGTGACGGGAAGAGCATCAAGGAGGGTAGGTCATGCGAAATGTTATTGAGGAAGAAGTGCCGAGGGAGAAGAGGGAAGGCAGAGGGTGTCAGTGCAGCATGGAGCAAAAGGGAAAGGAAAAAAATATTAGGAGGTGTAGGGTTAGGGTTAGCAGAAAATAAAATAAAAACAAACAAAAATAAAACCAAAATTAATAATTGAAATAAAATATACATTTATCTATAAAAATAACTCATAAAAATAATAATAATAACTCTAATAAAATATAATAATGATAAAAAAATTCTTTTAATAATAAAAATTCCTTAAGGAAAATAATAATAATAGTGATAATAATAATAATAATAATAATAATAATAATAATAATAATAATAAAATATTTATCATTTCATATTTAATAATAATTGTAAAATTAATACCAACAATAAAACTGTCAAACAAAACAATAAATCACAAACATCACTCATTTTAAAAAAATTCTTAAGGCAGGCAGATTGTGCCGATGTCTAAGCGGCGGTGCGCGGGGTATCCAAAACGTGCCCTTCCTGGGCGCTCAGCGACGTCAGTTGAAAAACGTGCACTTTTTAACATGACTCAAAAGATTTTAGTCTGGGGCTCAACCTGAACCCCATTTTTTTTTAAAAGTTAATGAAAATTATAAAATAAAATAAAGGTTAGGTCGGGGTTTGACAATTCTCCCCACCATAAAGCTTTCTGCCCCCGGAAAGCCACGATAAAGTCAAGACCCAAAGAAGAAACTCCTTAAGTGTCACTCACCCCCAAAATATTAAGCACCTCCAGTTGATCGATCCAAACAAACATCGAAAACCAATGACACACCACTCATCCTTAAAATAAGATCGCTTTAATCATCACCAAACAGAATCCAAACCATCTATTTCAATCAAGGAACGAACGAACTTAAATCACTTATGAGACTTATCTCTATAATCTTCATCCAACGAAATTGTTGTGTGTACTCCAATATCAAAGTTTACTCGAGAGGACGAACTCAAGATTAGGTGGTTCTAGATGAGACCCTGTACCACCAAATGATACATGAAAAGAAACTATGATACTGACACGGGGAGGCCTGAACGGACTCCCCACCATAAGGATCAGGATAACCCTAAATTAATTTCAGTGTAGCTCTGTGAGACCCACTGTGGGTCTCCCCACCATAAGAACTGATGATATTAAATGAACTTAATAACTTTCCACACAGACCATAAACCCCCACCATGAGGGGGGGAAGGGAAGGGCCTGACTGATAGAGCATAAAAACTATTGTCGTCTCCCCATCAACAATGTCGCACCCTCAGAAACACACATACCATGCCACACTAAGGATGAAGATTAACCCAAGGCCCTTCTTCACCACTGGGGTCCTCCTGACTACGCGCCAGCTTCACTCCAAGGCCTATAGCTGGAGCACTGATGATTGAAGCATCTCCTGCCTCGCAGTCAGGGTTCAGAAATCCCTAAACATAACACAAAAACCAGAACTTCACCAAATACATTCCAATAAAATAAAAGTTTTAAAAAAGGTTCAACCACAACCATTATTACAACTGACAAAAAATAAACACTGCGAAATGCTACAAAAGACGATTACCACATCCAAGAAACACTACAAAGAGGAAACCTCAAACTGATCCCCAAACATCGCCCTACTCCCGCTGACGGGCTGAGGTGACCATCGACGAACCAGGTCTGGCTTCAGTACGCTTCTTGGAAACACATCGGCAGAATCACTGTAAGTGACCCAGACGTCCACAGGTGCGGCAGGGTTTCAGAGCATTCAGGCACATCAGCCTCTTATTCCCCCGCTTACTGCACTGGGGACAGATTAAGGCATCGTGCTGTGAGGAAGATGACTGAAGTTCTGAAGGTCTCTTGATTCCTCTACCAGTACCACTAGCATTAGGTCTCTTCTCATTCTTCTTATCACCATCCTCTGCACTGCTTCCCAAAGCTGGAGGGTTCGCCACCTCAAGCCCTCATGCTAACCCAGCATCCGCCAAAAAGGCTTGCCCCAAAACATTTAAGAAGGTGGTTAGATTGAGCTCTTCGACTTTCAATCGTAGCTCAGGTCGGAGTCCAAACATAAATTGTCGAGCTTTCCCGAGATCATTCACAACAAACCACTGATCATACGGAACTAGGTCTATGAAACGTCGGTAGAATTCTAGTACCAATTCAACGCCCTGGGAAAGACAACACAACTTCATCCTCTTCCTCAGATTCGTCATCTTAGAGAAGTGTTTTTAGATGAACGATGACTTGAAAAACTCTCATGTTAGATATTCCTGAGGCTCTTTACGAGACACAAAAATTACACCATTTCCAAGTTGGGCCTTCAAGCATAAAGGTATACAACTTCATCTTTAACGACTCAGGAAACCCGATGAAACTGAATTTCCTCCCAATCTTCTGCACCCACTCCTCCACATCAAGTGGATCTGCTTGTCCATAAAAGAGATGAGGGTTCAACTTCTGGAACTCCAGAACATAGTCAATGGGCTGATCAACTGGAGGATTCACTAGGGGCGCACCACCCAAAGTTGCACCTTGGGAATCCATCAAACTATCACGGGGGTGAACACTAAGGAACAAAGAAACAAAGAACATAATCAAAACATGGCAATTTTCATTTAAATTTCAACTTTTCAGAATTTCTAAAATAAAACTTTACAAAATGATTTTCAGAATGAAGGAAAACTCAAACGATTCACTAGGGGGAAACTAGTGATGATGGGTGACTCAGAAATATGGTTGGCGGCCATACGCCAGTCAGGCCAACATCACAATGAGCGGTCTAGGGAAATGTATCTGGCTCCACATGGCTTGGCAGGCCCTGCGAGCTCACGGAGGGCACTTTCCCAGCTCCCATTTCATTTCCCAATAAGAAACAAACCATATGAAAAACCAAAAGACGCAAATAACTCGAACATCCCATGGTAACCCGAGGTTCCGAACGAGCAAGGGTTCATGACGTCCTTCTCGTCCGTATACCTCGAGTCCCAACAATTCTACTCCTTATACCATGAAAACCCCAAATAATAATGGGCGCTTTGAAAAACAAGGTCCACTTAGGAGCCAACCTGCTCTGATACCATTTTGTCACGAACCAACCCGGGTCGACCCTAAACCGGTCACCCGATCCGGCCCGCGACATGGCCCGAGAGGCGTTCCCCAGTCCTCTCGGGCTGGAGACAAACACCAGGGCATCAAAGAGAGCAAGAGGGAACGATTTTGCCGAAAGAAAATAACTAAAGTTGCAGAAAGAAAATAGAACAAAACAAAGTAAATAAAAAACATGAAAAGAAAGAACAACCAACAACAACTAACCTGCCCACGACCAAAACTCCTCGTGAATCCGAGAGTCGCTCACCAGTCCACAACCAAATCTCACCCACAATGAGAGAGCTCAAGTCAACCTACAACAGAAACTGAAAACAATAAAACACTCGAGGCATGAGTATTAAAACTCAGTAGGTAGACCCGACTAATTCTATTCCCAATGCACATAACATTAAATAAAGAATTTATCAATTCCAGGTTTTCACTAAATTATATAAAATATGGTTTCCACACACACATTCCTTTTTAAAACAAGTAACAGTCCATTTCCCTTTTTAATTTAGAACAAGTATAATGGTGAAAGAAACTGGTGAATTTCATTTGAAAACATTTTGCGAACAATTTAGAAATCCAAACTTTAGTTGTTAGTGAAAAGGAAAATCACACACGACACACAACACACACTAAGGGAAATGTAAAAAGTGTCACACAGGGGTCAGTAACTAAACTCGACCTCTCAATCATCCACCACACACAAATAAACACTAAAAAAAGAACATGGGTCGAACCTAGGAGATCGTGAACAATCCAGAACATACTATACATCTGACTCATCCTGAAGGAATGCCCTAACTCGATGACGTCATAACGCCCTAACGCTCGGCATAGCCCTAGATGGCCTAACCGAGGGACCCAATCACCGTAGCAGCAATAAATCAGTATTTTCCTGCTATGGGGCCACTAGCCAGTGCGTATTCTAAAATAGTGCATCAATCGTCCTCAAAAGAATCAATCATTATGCCAGGTTCCCATGTCAACACATACAATAAAATGGGTGCATCCACAATGTGAATAAATCAGTCACGATGCACAAACATCACATACAACTCACACAATCAACGCATGCCAAAGATCACCCCTAAATGGGTTTTCTAAAATAATTTATTTTATTAAAGTGTCAAACGGGCCATCACAAATTTTAAAGCAAAACATCTTTTCTCGAGAAAGCTCAAAACACCTTTTCAGAAGAAATAATTTATCTTGAAAAATATAAGTATATTTTAAATTCCTTGAATTATGTTTAAAGTACAAACTGGCATTCTTTCAATACTGGGTGTCCGCTCGTCAGGAAAGTGTTTCAAGTGTTGTGTATAAAATAAACGACTCTTTTACACCAAATAATCATTTAGAAATTAATTATCTAATATTATTTCTAATTCATTAAAAATTAATAAAACAACAAGCAATTAATAAATTCTAAATCTAAAAGTAAGTGCAGTGGGGGACCTACCTCGACTTGCAGCTTAATTACGATGACACAACATGTCTCACACTTGCGCACAAGCATGCACAACTTGCTAGCGACTGCAATATCGCAGAAATACATCACCAAAGAGCTGCAACAAAAGTAAAATAATCAAAAATATAGAAACACTGACCAGAAGTAACCCGACAATTTAACACCGTAAAAATAACTAAAAACAAACATAAACACTAATTTGTTATAATCAAAACAAAAGATAGCACATACCTCACCTGAACATCATTGTAAGAGAAATAGCGTGAAGGAGGAAAGGACAGTGCGGGGGTGCACTCGATCAAAGGGATTGTGTGAATGATTAAACGACTGGCGAGGATGTTAGTGAAGAGTGCGACGCGACTGGGAGGGTGTGCGATGGCCATACTAGAGGCGCGTTGGTAGGAAGCACGCACGTTGCATTGGCGAGGCTGGCCATACGACGTGTGGAAGATCAAAAGACGCGTGATCGGAGGGCGTGCGGCTAGAAAGAGGTCTGGCACATGTGCCGAACCTAAAAAGAGGTTCGACAGGAGTCTGCGGCAGGTATAGCAAAGGGGGAAGTCGTTAGAGCATGACACCGCTTCTGGTTGGCCGGAGCAAGGAAAGGAAAGTATGTTGCATATAGATAAAAAAAGTAAATGATCAAAATTACATGAAATGTTACTGAACCATGTGTCTTGAAAACCAGTAAGGACATAGACGACTCAAACTCGAACAAGGATTTAAAATAGTAGTTGTACCTTCAAACCAGCAACAACAACCTGGATTCATACAACCCACAAAATCTACCTCGATGTGCAGCAATTGAAGGACTCATTCCAACAACGACAACAGCCTTCAACCATAGCCATAACACTTCTACCATTGGGAGAACAAGATGGTGCAAAAGTATTTTTTCTCCTCTACCTACAATATCAATACCCGATGGACAGAAACACGGGTGTTGGTTCAGTGTGGGCTAGCACCGAAGATTGGTTCGTGTAAAGGAGGTGTGCTAGGGTGATGCAGGAAAGGGCGAGGGTCACGCGGTGCTGCTGCACAAGGGAAGGAGGAGGGAGGTGATGGGGAGAGGGAGAGATGCGAGTTAGGGGGTTCGCGCCGTGATGGAGTTTTGGACGGAGATGGAGAGAAGAGAGGAGAATACGTGGGGCTGCCGGAGCTGGGAGGTGGTGTTGGGAGGCATTGCACTGCACAGGGAGAAGGCCATGGGGTGCGCCGAGGCAGGGGTGGCTAGATGGGGCGACGCAGGTAGGCGGCTGGGGGGTCATGTAGGGAAGGGAAGGGGAACCAGGGGGAGATGGAGGTAGGTGGCACCTGCTCACGAGAGGAGAAATCTGGGGGGGTTGTGCTGCGCAAGGGAGAGAATGACCATGGAAGGAGACGCAATGCAGCAGGGGGAGCCGGAGGTTGAAGAGGTGCTGTAGGGAAAATACGGAGGGAGAGGGCAGCAGAGGAGCTGGGGTCGCGGGGCAGCAGCAGGAGGGTCGGGCGTCGGCCATGACGACAGGTAGAGCATCAAGGAGGGCAGGTTGTGAGAAATGTTGCTGAGGAAGAAGAGATGAGGGAGAAGGGGGAAGGCAGAGGGTGGCGGTGCATCATAGAGCAAAAGGGAAAGGAAAAAGAAGATTAGGATGTGTAGGGTTAGGGTTAGCAGAAAATAAAATAAAAACAAACAAAAAAAAACCAAAACTAATAATTGAAATAAAATATACATTTATCTATAAAAATAACCCATAAAAATAATAAAAATAACTCTAATAAAATATAATAGTGATAAAACAATTCTTTTAATAATAAAAATTACTTAATGAAAATAATAATAATAGTGATAATAATAATAACAATAATAATAATAATAATAAAATATTTATCATTTTATATTTAATAATAATTGTAAAATTATTACCAACAATAAAACTGTCAAACAATACAATAAATCACAAACATCACCCAATTTAAAAAAATTCTGAAGGCAGGTGGATTGTGGCAATGTCTAAGCGGCGGTGCGCGGGGTATCCAAAACGTGCCCTACCCGGGTGCTCATCGACGTCAGTTAAAAAACACGCACTTTTTAACATGACTCAAAAGCTTTTAGTCCAGGGAACAACCCGAACCCCAATAATGTTTTTTAAAAGTTAATGAAAATTGTAAAATAAAATAAAGGGTAGGTTGGGGTGTGACATGAACCAAGTACACCGCCCACAATGTGGTATGTATTAGAGAATGTAGTAAACGTCAACACCATGGATCTCACAGAGAATGGTACAGAGGGATATTAAGAAAGGGAAAATGGTTCCCTCCTAGATGCATCCCACATTGAGACTGATGGAGTGCTACTCGGAACCAGAGAGAGTTCCAAAATTTGGGCGACCCTCAATTAATCGGTCATTACCTCCCGTACAAAACTCCAACAAGTAGAATATTAAATCCAAGGTCATCTATGACCTGCCTCTTTGTGCCCCTAAAAATGGTTCTCTCACTCTCAAGGAAAGGTTTTCCAAGAAGGAGAATGAAATGAAAGAGCTTAGGTGAATTAATATTAAGCTACGTCGAGGGAGATACCTCACTGGATGTGTTTCCCCATCGGAACGTCAGTAGGTGCTCCTAGAAGAGGTGATCCTTCCACCGGCACTCATCTCGTTGAATGAAGCCAAAATTAGAGGCCAGTTCAATCCAACACCGGGACTGTCAAACTACTTAAACCCTACCTTGGAAGGACATCAAGAATTCCCCCCACTAGGAAGGAAACTAGAATATATTCATGTAAACCCACAAATGATTACTTCAATTGGGTATCAAACCCAAATTCCATTAGTATCAGCACACCCAGTTTTGTCCACTACTGCACTGGCCCAAGCTCCAGCTCGAGAGGATATGTATCAAGGGCTCTTGAACACCGTCGAGAAACTAACAACTCTACCAGAAGATATAGAGTGGTGGAACCCTCTGATACAACCAGATCACAAACCCTACCCTGATTGGGTGAGAAATGTTATTCCACAACCAAAATTCAGAAACCCCATATTCCTAGTATTCAATGGCTCGAGGGACCCAGAACAACATCTAATGCAGTACACCTCTTATTTTGACCCCATAATGGGCACTCCGGAATAGTAAAACTCAGGTGCCTCATACAAACCCTACAGGGCTCGACTTTCATATGGTATACTATCCTATCAACCAATTCAATTATAGGTTGGGAGGGTTTTTGGTGATAGCTTCTCTTTTAGTTTAGTTCAACTCTGCCTAAGATAATGTTCAATGAACTCATGAACTGCATGTAGTGAGAGAATGAAAGAGCCTCCGACTTCATTTCCAGATGGAAAAAAATGACTTATTCACTAAAATGGTAGCTTCCCTATGATGAAATGCTCACCATGTGTGATGACAATCTTGAGGATGAATTGCGAACACTGCTCATCCTAGTGAAGTACACATGGGGGTTCTGAGACTTCTCTACCATTTCCCAATGAATATAAGAATCCTTTCAATAGACCAATATCAAGTCCCGAGTGGCACCATTATCCCTAGGAAAGAGATTAGTTAAAGATGAAGTGGCTTCTGACATGCTTAAGAAACCCCCAACACTAGCTCCAGTTGTGAGGCCCCCGCCAAACCGTACAAGACCCCCTGAGCACCAACATCCACCCCACCTCGGAAATATGAGCAACGGGGTGATAAAAGACATTATTTTTAAGAATGAATAAATAAAGTATACTCGTTATGAGATGAAAAGGTCCATGAATATTTCATAGCCTCCATGAATTGAAACTTCCTCCAGCTACCAGTGCCAATGCGAGCCGAGGAAGTGGGTCTCAAAGACCATCCAAATTATTGTCTTTATCACAGGATACTGGGACACACAATACATGAATGTTTTTTTCAAGGATATCCTACAAAAGATGGTGGATTTCGGTAAAGTCACGTTGGGCCCACCACCAACACAAGTACTGTTTGTTTCCACCTTAGACCCAAAAGAGGAAGAGGAATGGAAAATAGACTCTAGTAAGAAGGAGAAAAAGTTTGACAATTGGATGACCCTGAAGATAATCAACCAATTCCATGAAATCCTCCAAGAATAGTTGAAACAAACAGTTGTGTCCTTAATAGTTTCTCATATAAAACAACCATCCTCTTCGGCCTCGTAGTCCTCTAAAGAACTGAATGGAATAAAGTAGGAGCAAGAATATGGGATGAAACCAAAGCCAGAGTCAGTGTTGAATCTTTTAGACTTCATGCCATAAAACATGGTACAATGAGATCTACCCTACCAAATGGTACAATGGGAACTACCCCACCAAATGGTACAACAGGAACCACCCTGAAAAATGGTACCATTAGAAGGAGATTGCCAAATAGAAAAATTGTCTGATCAAGAACTAATCTTCATATCCATTAATGTCATTCACTTGATGGACCCCTTCTCGGATAGAGACTATGGCCACAAACCCAAATTACCTATGCCCAATCGAGGAGATGGAGTAATAGGCCACATAGGCCAAAGGTTTGTTGGAAGGCATGATCATGGCAGAAGTCAAATTCCCAGCCACACCATAAGTCATACCATTAACATCACAAAAACTCGTGGAAGGACCCTCCAGCAGACACAACATGAACCAGAATTCTCCTATACCGCATTAGAAGAAAACCAAGCTTAGTTACCTTGTAATATCAATCAGGATAAGAACAAATATAATATATTCCAAGTCATATAGGCGGACTAGTTTTACCAAACCCATAAAGGACCGTTGTACCACAAGCTCTTGACCCATAGGCTCAATGATGTAAGTCCCAATACCAATCCCATATAGTGTCAGTGAAATAGAAACCTTGAGCCTGGAAGCACCGAACTTTAGAACAAAAATATGATATTCTAAAGTATCTTGCTTTAGTACCAACAAAACTGTCAATCTTGGATGCATTAAGCCTATCCGAAGATCATAGGGAGGCACTCATTGAAGCCTTACTAATTTCCCAGGAGTTCAAGGCCGAAGTAGTAGTAGCCGAAGTCTATGGGACATAGATCAATCCTAAAGAATGTCATGCTGCCATCTTCTTCATAGAAAGGGATGAAGAAACCATCATGCAAGGGCACATCAAACCCTTATATGTGTCCAGAAAGATATACAAAAATGATGTCAGGATGATTTTCATCGACAACATCTCTGGATTCAACCTCCTCCCACTGTGAACGCTTTGTCGACTAGGCTACGATGAAGACATCTTGACACCCTACACCACAACTCTATTGGGATGTGAAAAACGTAAGAAGAATCTACTTGGATTAATCAAGATTAAAAATCAGCTTGGATACCTCATGTCAGATTATGAGTTCTTGGTAGTGTGACAAAGTATGGACTTCAACATCTTGTTATAGAGGCCTTGGCTTCATCAGCATGATGAAATTCCTTCATCATATCATCAGAGCATCAAATATTGCACTAATGGGAAAAACATGACATTGCATGCTGATAAATCCTTATTTGAGTCCTTTGAGTCACATTATATAAATGTAGGGTTTCATGAATCAGATGAAAAATGTAACATCCTGGTTCCGAGTACAACTCAATGGGTTCCCTGAACCCGGTTGGTCAGATGACCTCAAGCGTATTTCCCCAAATGCCAGAGGCTGCCGACTAGCAGTGAGGGCCTAGGTCTGATAGTGGGGAAACTATGCCCTCATTTGTCAAAGTGTAACACAGCGAAACAAAATAAAAATCATACAACAACCGCGGAAGCAATAAACTATAAACATTTAAAATAAACAACTTCTGTAAAAGATAACCAACGGTTATATTGATAATGATGCAATAGGTCTCAAGTTCTAAGAAAACTGCCAGAACATGTTACACAACAATATAGAGTATTTCAAAACAAAACAAAACAACCGGTAGCATCGTGAACCTAAGCCCGGTCCCATGCTCCCCTACTCCTCAGCAGCAATCAAGTACCTGTATGAGGACCCTTTCCCTTATCCACACCTGCAGAAATGTAATCTGTTTGGTCCAAGGACATGACCCAAACAGGGTGTGAAAAATAAATCCCAATAGGCACCCACCGAATGCCCGTGCTCAACTGTGTGTAAACATGCAACAACAATGTGAAATATTAAATGCAATAAACTAATCCGTACTCAAAAGTAACTAGCTTTACTAGTTATATTTCCATTTTAATATTAATTTTATCATTCATTATAAGGAAACCACCATAGTGAATTTCAATGTAAATAGTTAGTGCCCTCAAACACGCAAACCCTTACCCTTAGGTAATCATAAACATAACCCGCAGGTAATTTCCCACAGGCATACCAGATATTTCCCTCAGGCGTACGAAGTGTCTCCCTCAGGCACATAGTCTATTTCGCACAGGAACAGAAGAAGTTTCCCTTAGGCTAAAAGATACACTGCCCTCAGGCTAAGTAAAACACTGCCCTCAGGATAAACAAGTAATTGGGCCATGTCCAACATGTAAACAAGAAATACACATGCAATTCCTCTCAAGGAAATTCTATAATCATTATCCAAAAGTCAAACGCTCGGGTATCCTGAAAAAATGGATAAACTGGGGAATGCATCCCCAGGGTGGTCCTGGATCCAAGCTGTGATCCCAAACAACAGTTTATTATCACATTTAATCACCTATACAATTCAAGTTATTTAAATTAGCTAAGTCCTCTACCACATGACAACCCAACATGGGTTTGTAGCACAACGGTACACAAAAATGCACAACAGTTGGAATTTAAACACCAAGCCACCTACCTTAAATGCCCCTGAACGGTATACGTGAACGACGATCCTCGAATCGACCTAGAACGTCATAGATCTAAGGTGAAATAAATACCCATTCAAACTCAAATAACTTACCTTAGAGGAATAATTGGAAAGAACTATGCAAGGAGGAGGAAGAACTCACCCGTGCGGTTCTAGGGAGATCGACGGTGTAGAAAACAGATTCCCAGTACTCGATCTGGAGCTCCTCGAAGGTCCGGCCCTCTCTCCCGACCCCTTCATCTAGTTCTAAGCCTTCCCTATAAACAGGGGAGGCTACTTCTCATTTTAAGTGAAAACAAAAAACTACACGGTGTGTACTTCTCATGTACACGACGGGTACTTCTCAACTACATAGCGTGTACTTTTCAATTTTTTAACTATTCCTTCGGTGACTTCATTCCACCGCAGCACTGTTCATCCATTGACATGAGTACACAATGTGTATTCTTGATCACATGGTGTGTACTGTCATCCGGATGATGGGTGCTTCCACTGCCTTACTATTTTTCTTCTGACTGACTACACGGTGTGTAAATATCCACTACACGGCATGTAGTTGGTTTTTACACCCTTCATCACTGACATGGCTACACACCACGTGTACTCATCCCACATGACCAAAGTACACGACGTGTGGTAAAGTAGATGGCATGTAGTCCCAAAATTTAGGATTTTACCCCATTTTCCTTATTTTCTCAAAAACACTTAAGGAAAAGAGAAAAGAAGAAACCCGTACCTCAAGAATAAGAACCAGGTTCTTAAAAACATCCCCCCTTAAAGCAATTAATCCCCAAATTTCCCTTCAAAGGGTGGTGAAGATAAAGCTCAGAACAGCTCTGGCCACTGAGCACATACGTCGGTCTTCTATTCCCAGGTTTCGTCCTGCACTCGGCCATGCTGCCATAACACCCATACGAGAGGAACTGACCGACCTCAGAGAACCTTCATGATCCTATCAACGATACGAATCAGATGCTCCTCAAAGGACGCATCTACTACAAGCTCAACCTCCTCGGGCTGAAAGACATGAGACGAGTCTGAATGATAGCAGCACACCTGAGATACATGGAAGACGTTGTGCATGGATCGGTAACTCTGTGGTAATTGTAACCCATTGACAACCAGACCGACTCTCTCCAGAATCTCAAATGGCCCCACATACCTCGGTGAAAGTTTACCCTGTCTCCCGATCCATCTGTGTCCCAACCTCGTCGAAACATGTAAAAAAACCCGATCCCCGACCACGAACTCCCAGGGTCATCTGCAGTGATCAGTATAAGATTTCTGATGAGACTGTGTGGTAGCCATCTGCTTCTGAATCAACTAGACCTTCTCAAAAGTCTCCTGCACAAGACGTGGTCCCAGTAAAGCTACCTCACCTGCCTCTATCTAGATCAAGAGTGATCGGCATGTCCTACCATATAAATCCTCGTAAGGTGTCATCTAAATAGTTTCCTGAAAACTATTATTATAGGCAAAGTCGACCAGGGGTATGTGCTTCTCCCAAGAGCCCCAAATATCTAGGATGTATGAATGCAGTATGCCCTCAAGCACATTTATCGTATGCTCTGACTGTCCATCAGTCTGAGGGTGGTAAGCTGTGCTTAGAAGCACCTGTGTACCGAGTGCCCTATGAAAACTATACTAGAAACAAGACGTAAAGCGGGACTCCCTATCTGAAATGATAGAATGAGGGACCCCATCAAGGTGTACGATCTCTTGGATATACATCTTTCCAAGCTCGTTAACACCAAAGGTCTCCTTGATAGGAAAAAACCAATCTACCTTCGTGAGTCTGTCCACGACAACCCACACGGAATCACTGCCTCGAGGTGACCTCGGAAACCCAGTCACGAAGTCCATCGCAACATCATCCCATTTCCACTCTGGGATGAGTAACTGCTGTAACAATCCTGATGCCCTCTAATGCTTCGCCTTCACATGTGGACATGTGGAACACCTCGTAAGAAAACCAGCTACATCCGTCTTCATACCCGGCCACCAGTACTGATGTCTCATGTCTCGGTACATCTTGGTAACCCCGAGCTGAACTTCCCAAGCTGAAGAATGAAACTCCCGCATCAACTCCTCTCGTATATCTCCTGGAACACATACTCATCCATGGAAATGCAGTACCTCATCATCGCCTATCATCCAACCAGGAGGAGGTTCCTCACTTGAAACCGACTCCCGTAGAACTAGGCCTTTCGAATCAGATAGCTGTCTCATCCTCATAATATCTAGGAGGGTTGAAGTCATAGCTAAAGATGAAAGATATGTCTGCCCCTGACTATCGTGCACCTCCAGATACATCTCATAGAACAAATCCATAAGCTACCACTCATCACTGGCCTCCTGCACTGCCTATATCTGAGTCTTCCTACTTAGTGCATCATCTACTGCATTACCTTTACCAGGTGTATAGGCAAGCTCAAAGTCGAAGGACTGAAGGTATTCGACCCACCTTATATGTCTCAAATTCAAGTCACGTTGAGTAAAGATATACTTCAGACTTTTGTGGTCAGTGAAAACCACAAAATGATCTCCCAATAGATAATGTCTCCAACAACACAGCGCATGAAAAACTACAACCAACTCGAGATCATGCGTCGGTTAATTCCTCTCATGTGGCCTCAACTACCGAGACCCATATGCAATAACTCGATCGCCCTGTATCAACACTGCTCCCATCCCAATACCAGATGCATCATAGAAAACTGTATAGCTCTTCCCTTACTCTTGAAGTATTAGGACTGGTGCTAATGTCAACCTTCCCTTCAGATTCTGAAAGTCTGCCTCACAAGCTTCCGACCAAACGAACATCACACCCTTCTTAGTCAAACCCGTCAACGGTGCTACTATGTAGGAGAAGTCTTGTATGAAGAGTCTATAATAACCAGCCAGCCCCAAGAAACTCAGTATCTCAAACACATTAATGGGATGCTCCCAGGAAAATACTGCTCTCACCTTCTCTAGGTCTACTACAACTCCTGCCTCTGAGATGATATGACCTAGGAAGTGAATCTGGTCCATTCAAAAGTGGAACTTTGAGATCTTAGAATATAGCTTATGCTCTCTCAGTGTACTCAGTACGATCTCAAGATGGGTGGCATGGTCATGTCGAGTATGATAGTACACCCAGATATCGTCCCTGAAGACTACCATAAAAGAATCTAGATAAGGATGGAACACACGATTCATCATAGCCATAAAAACTGCTGGCGCGTTCGTGAGTCCGAATGGCATAACCAAGTACTCTTATAGACCATATATACTTTGAAAGGCTATAAGGGGTATGTCTGAGGGTCTCACACGCAGCTGATGATGTCCTAATCTCAGATCAATCTTTGAGAACACTCGTGCTCCACAAAGTTGATCAAAAAGATCATCAATCCTCGGCAAGGGATATCGGTTCTTGACCGTCAACTGGTTCAACTTCCGATAATCCACACAGAGTCTGAGGGTACCATCCACCTTCTTCCTAAAGAGGACCGGCGAACCCCAAGTATAAGTACTGGGTTGGATGAAACCCTTTGCTTGTAGCTCCTCTAACTACCTCTTTAGCTTCTGCAACTCTGGTGTAGCCATCCTATAAGGAGGAATGGACACCGGCAATGCTCCTGGAACAAGCTCAAAAGAGAAATCCACATCACGCTCCGGAGGTAGACCTGAAAATTTTTCCTTGAAGACATCGCTGAAATGATCAACCACTGGAGGAAAATCCATCTAAAAAGTCCCCTGATCATCCAGATAAAAACTCTCAATCTGGGTTGTGACTCCACCTCGCCTATGATGCTCTGGTCTAGTTTGACTCACCTGAACATCCCACTCGCCCTTCTATAGAAACTCTCTGCCCTCTGGTGACGTGAAACTCACCCTGAGATGATAGAAATATACAAAGGCTCAAAAGGGAACCAACCAGTCCATCCTGAGAATGAAATCATAGCTTGTCATCTCTAAGACATAGAGGTCCCATAGAAAGTGACACCCACCAACCTCAAGGGGGAACTCCTTGCACTGACGCACATATGTCGTCCTCATTCCCAATGGAGTGTCTAGCGTCATAGCATCATAAGAAAAAGAAACACAGAGCCCGAGGCTCTCCACAATAGGTATAGATATGAAACTATGCGTATCACCCATATCAAAATGTATTGAAGATAAGACAGAAGCTACTAGAATAGTACCTCTGACAGTAGAAGGTACATGATCCTCCTCCTACTGGGTCTGTTGCACTGCATATGCCTGCCCAATGCCATAGCCCTGCGACACATCCTGGCTACCCTGAGTTGTCCCGCCCTGCTGCCTCTAAGATCCTGGTGTCTGGCTACCCTGACCATGACCACCATCCCTGCCTGCACACCCTTACGTATTCCAGTTTCCCAACAGGTTTGAAGTTGCTGGTTCTTCTCCTGCACACGGAGTCTACACAGAACCCCTCTCACTAGCCACTGGTGGAAACTCCCTTTCAAAAGCACTGCAGATGACCCATCTTGCCGCAAGCTCGGCACTCAACTGGGTCTCGTGGACACTGAGGTCTATTGTTCCCCTCTTTACCACACTGGTAGCACATGACCTTGCCACCAGAAACATTCTTCTAGCTGGTACTACCACCTTGAGATAAGTCCATCTATCTCTTACTCTTGCCAGTAGAATTAGTACTAGAAACCGGTGCTGAACCGCCCTGGCCCACACCACTAGCTTCCCATAGGTTCCAATATATAATCAGCGCCTGGTTCACAATATCATGTACTGAAGGCAACCTGAAAACATTCACCAATGCTCGGATGTCATATCGAAGACCATCCTCAAAGCGTCTAGCTCTCAACATCTCATCCCCCACCAGAACTGGTGAAAAATATTGAAGCTCGGTGAAACGAGCAGAATAATCTATCACCGACATAGAGCCCTGCTATAGGTTCATGAACTCTCAATCTCTATCTTCCCTTAGTGTCTCTGGAAAGAAGAAGTCATAGAAGACTTCTTGAAAATCTTCCCACACCATGTCTCTGGGATGCTCTGACTGGGGGGTAACGTCCCACCACCTCTTGTCATAATCACGCAGCATATAAGTCGCGATCTTGACCCTCCACCCTAGAGGCATCTCAAGATGCTCGAAAATAGTCTGCATAGATTCCAGCCAAGAATCTGCACCCTGTTGTCCTCCATACCCGGAAACCACAGGTGGATGATGCTGCTGGAAGATACGAGTCAGCTCAGCCATAGATGTGGCAGCCGACGGTGCTCCCTGAAAGGTCTGCATGAACCGTATAAAGCCCTCACGGAACTACGGATCTGCACCTGTGTCCGTTTTGACGTCTGGCGCCGCATCTGGCTCTACTGGAGGATCCACTAGTATCCCATGGCCCACCATTTCTGGAGTATAATCGTTGCCACTCTCTTGGCGAACAAAGCGTGGTCGTCTTGGTGGCATGACCCTACAAGGTCAAAAGCACACCTTAGATCAAGATTAATAAATACTGAAAATGAAGGGACCAAAAAGGGAACAGGAGGAAGATGTCATTTCATGATTTGCAAAACAAGACTACATGGCATGTATACTGACTACACGATGTGTACCTGACTTCTCTTCCCCTACCCGGGTCCTTCTACATGGATAATCCACACGACTCCCATTGAACAAAACTACATGGTGTGTATATTAACTACACAACGTTAATGGCATAATTTTACAACTGCCCGTGTCATTCGTGACACGACTGAATACTCAGCTAACACTACACGGCATGTTACACCCGCACACGGTGTGTACACCACCCCGTTTCTAAGCCAAACGGTCAGGTCCACATGGTCTGTCACCGGTCAAGACAACACGGTGTGTCCCAAAGGTACACGTCGTGTACTAGACGAGCTTCACTAACCCGTGTTGTTAGTTACATAGCTAGATACATGGCTCAAACTACACAGCATTTTCTATATATGCACGGCATGTACATGAAAGGATTACACCGACCCGTGTTGTTAGTTACATGGTCGGGTCCCCATGTCAGACTACACGGTGTGTTCCATAGTGGAAACGGCGTGTATGTCTTAGGGTATCCTCCGTCTATGTTGTTTGTTACACGGGCAGACTCTGGGTCAGCACTGCACGGTGTGTACATATGGTACACGGCGTGTTCACCTCAAGATTTTCCCTTCCCCGTGTCCCTGCCCACACGGTCTATGACACAAGAAGAGTCTACATGGAGTGTACTTAGGGTACACGGCATGTACTTAAAAAGTTTTCTTTTCTTCCCATACAAAAGAACACACGGCATGTGTCCGAGGAACTAAAGGGTGTGTATCCTGGGTTTTCCAGATAGTAAGGCTCAGATACTACTCCGGAACCCAGAAAATACTGAAAACAACACCTAAGTGCCAAATTCCGATCCGTGAGGGCCCATACTCCCTGCGAATCAAAGTTTGGAATCTTATATTTTTTATAACAAAAACAGTCAATGGTCTACCAAATTCCAGTAAATGTGGGCCCATACTCCCAAAAAAAAAGAAACCCTATAACATAGTAGGTATTTATCAAAGCAGCTATCACAACAACATGCTTTTTCTAGAACAACAACTATCACAACAACACGTAATTTTCTAATGTGCCTACATGGAATGGAACTATGCATGGAATGCGATTTCTAGTCTGTGCCTAAATGATGCATGAGATGGAATACCCTCATCTCATTGGGTTGAAACTAAATAGAACCCATGGATAAAATATAAACTGCATAATCACAAGTGCGTCACCCAACGTTGAAAATCAAATCAACTTTAAATTGAAAAATCAATAAAATTGCAATATGAGGTAAATTGGCCTTTCCCAATACACGGGTTGGCTACTCCCAGGCACAAATTATTACCAACTACCGTTTCCATCCTATCCCTGACTAAGTCCCCAAATAGTAAGTCAAAGAAAAGAACCTCCTCTGATACCACTTTGTAACATCCCAGTTCCGGGTGCCACTCAACGGGTTCCCAAAACCCGGTTGGTCACATCACCTCATGCACATTTTTCCAAATGCTGGAGGCTACCGACTAGCAGCGAGGGCCCCGGTCTGATAGTGGGGAAACTATGCCCTCATTTTTCAAAGTGTAGTGTAGCGGAATAAAATAAAAAGCATACAAAAACAGCAGAATCAATAAACCATACACATTTAAAATAAACAACAGCTGTAAAAGATAACCAACAGTTATATAGATAATGATGTAACATGTCTCAAGTGCTATCAAAATAGCCAGAACATGTTACACAACAATACAATAAAGTACAATACGGAGTACATCAAAAAAAAAACAGCCGGTAGCATCACAAGACTAAGCCCGGTCCCATGATCCCCTACTCCTAAACAAAAATAAAGTACCTGTATAAGGAACCTTTCCCTTATCCACACCTGCAGAAATTTAATCTGGTTGGGCCATAGACATGACCCAAATAGGGTGTGAGAAATAAATCCCAATAGGCACCCACCGAATGCCCGTGCTCAACTGTGTGCAAACATGTAACAACAATGTGAAAAATTAAATGAAATAAACTAAGCAGTACCCAAAAGTAACTATATTTACCAGTTATCTTTCCATTTTAATATTCATTTAATCTTTCATTATAAGGAAACCACCACAGTGAATTCTATGTAAATAGTCAGTGTCCTCAGACACTCAAACCCTTACCCTCAGGTAATCAGAAACCTAACCCACAGGTAATTTCCCACAGGAATAACATATATTTCCCTCAGGAATGAGAAGTGTCGCCCTCAAGCACATGGTCTATTGCCCACAGGCATGGAAGAAGTTGCCCTCAGGCTAAAAGATGCACTGCCCTCAGGCTAAGTAAAACACTTCCCTCAGGCTAAAAAAGTAACTGGGACATTCCCAACATGTAAAAAAGCAATACACATGCAATTAAGCTCAAGGAAATTCTATAATAATAATTATTAAGGCATACCCTCAGGTATCCTGATCAAACAGCTAAACAGAGGAACACATCCCCCGGGGTGGTCCTAGATTCAAGCAGCGATCCCAAACAGTAGTTTATTATAACATTTAATTACCTATACAATTCAAGGTATTTAAAATAGCTAAGGCCTCAACCACACGAAACCCCAACATGAGTTCGTAGCACAATGGTACACAAAAACACACAAAAGTTGGAATTTAAACACCAAGACACCTACCTTAAACGCCCCTGAACGGTATACGGGAACGAAGATCCTCGAATCATCGTAGAACGAAATAGATCTGTAGTAAACGAAATCCATGTTCAAACTCAAATATCTTCCCTTAGTAGAATAATTGGAAAGAACTACACAAGGAGGAGGAAGAACTCACCCGTGCGGTTCCAGGGAGATCGACGGTGCAGAAAACAGATTCTCGGTACTCGATCTGGAGCTCCTCGAAGGTCCATACCTCTCTCTAGACTCCTTCCTCCAGTTCTAAGCCTTACCATGTGAACATGGGAGGCTACTTCCCATTTTAAGTGAAAAAAACAAACTACCTGGCATGTACTTATCAAGTACATATCATGCAGTTTTCATTTTTCAACTGTTCTTTCAGAAGCATCATTCCACCGCAGCATTGTTCATCCATCAACATGAGTACACGACGTGTATTCCAGATCACATGGCGTGTACTGTTGTCCGGTTGGCGGCTGCTTCCACCGCCTTACTATTTGCCTGTCGACTGACTACACAGTGTGTAAATATCCACTACATGGCGTGTAGTTAGTTTTTACACCCTTCGTTGCCGACATGGCTACACACCCTGTGTACTCATCCCATATGGCCAAAGTACATGGTGTGTGGAAAAGTACACGGCGTGCAGTCCCAAAATTTAGGATTTTCCCCATTTTCCTTATTTTCAAAAAAACACTTAAGGAAAAGAGAAAAGAAGAAACCCATACCTCAAGAATAAGAACCAGATTCTTATAAAAAACATCCATCACACGATGAAATTGATTGGATTACTACCCCTAATGGATTGGAAAGGGCCGCCACTGATCCCCTCTAGCAACATGGGGAAGAGTATGTATTACCCATCAATGAAGTTTAATGCATATGTGAATGTTCAGATATAGAATCAATTATCATCATGGTATCTATTATGGCCACCAAGTCCAAAGACATGGAAGAGGAGGAGGACTCCTATGATATCAGGAAAATACCTAACAGAGATGCTCCCAACCCATCCAAGGGACCCCAAAGTGCCTTCACCTTACAAACTATGGCAAAAGACGATTTATATCCCAACACTGGTGAGATGGTCTCATGAATAATCTCTCCATAAGAAGAGGAAAAAGGTGAAGAAGATGAAGATGAAGAAGAATAATTCAAATATTCCCCTTCTACATTCAAAGAAGGTGTCTCCACTATAATTGATGAACATAAGGAGATATAACTACTCACCAAAGATGACCTGAATCCCAATCTAATCAGTGTGGCTATGCCTGTCAAGGAGAATGAGGCATATACCTCTATTGCAATGAATAATCGAGATGTTTTTTCTTAGAATTATACAGAAATTCCAGGCCTCGATCCTAAGATCACCACTCATCATCTGGGCTTACCAGAAGATTACCAGGTCTATAAGTAGGCATCCAAAAGAACCCACCAGATGAATGCTACTAGAATAGAGGAAGAAGATGAAAATTTAAACAAATAAAACATCATACAAGATGTTCCATATCCGATATGATGGGGGAACATAGTCCCTTTCAAAAAGAAGAACAGACAGATTTGAATCTTCATTGAATTCTAGGACCTTAATTTACATTTCCCAAAAGATGATTTCCTGGTCCTAATCCTAGAATTGTTGATCGATACAACCAAATATGAGTCCCTCTCTTTCATAGATGAATAATCTAGAAACAAACAGATCTAGATAGGCCATGGTGATGAAGAAGCTACCACTTTTAGGCCCCCTTAGGGAGTGTTCTTTTACAAGGTGATGCCCTTTGGTCTAATAAATGCCAACTCCACATATCGTCACACCATGCATAGCATCTTCAAGCCATTCATGTGAAAATTCATTGAGTGTTATGTCGATGATATGGTAGTTAAATTACAACAGTTCTCAAACCAACAAGCGGATCTTGAAACTGTCTTAAAAAAACTGCAGCAACACAATTTAAAGTTGAATCCCCTAATGTGCGCATTTGGAGTTACCTATAGAAAATTCCTCAGCTTCTTCATACACCATCACAACATCGAAGTCTTCCATGAGAATAAAAAATCCATTCTTGTAATGTACCCACCTCTCAAACTCACAGAGTTGAGAGGTATCTAGGGGAACCTTGCCTATATTTGATGGTTCATATCCAACTTTGCGGGTAAATTTTTACCTTTCATGGGGATGATGAAAAAAGGAGTTATGTATGAGTGAGATAATGATTTCCAAGAAGAGTTCACCAATATCAAAATATATCTCTTAATACCACTAGTGCTGATGCCACCAGTTGTGGGGAGACCACTCATTTTGTATGTAACCTCCCTGGAAGGGTCATTAGAGGACCTTCTTTGCGTAGAAGAATGAATCCGACATTGAGAAAATACACTATTACCTCATCTGAACAATGATTGATGCTGAAATTCGGTATTCAAAATTTGAAAAGAACTACCTAACCCTAATATTCACAGTTCAGAAACTAAGGCATTACCTATAGCACCATGATGTTCAACTGGTTTCCTGCTACAACCTGCTCAAATATATCCTAAATAATCCATTATTAAATGGATTCCTATCATGATGGGTGGTCATCGTTCAACAGTTTGACATACAGTACATACCCCAGAAGGCCATCAAAGGCCGGACATTAGTAGACTTCCTAGAAGAGAACCCCTCGAAAGAAACACCACCATTGGATACTGAACATCTGGATGAAGAAGTGTTCTTCATCTAGGAGGACCCCCAGACATGGGAAATGTACTTCGATGGTGCTTACTGTAGCCCGAAATGGAAAAGGATGGACGATTCCAAGCTCCACAAAGTGAGGCTGGGAATTATAATCATATCCCCTAAAAAGGACGCCCTACCATACACTTTCATACTTTCAAAAGGGTGTAAAAATAATGAAGCATAATATGAGGCCCACATTGTAGGCTTGGAACTGGCACTTAATATGAAATTCAAACACCTAAAGATAAAGGGTGATTCAGAGCTAGTCATCATACATGTCAATTGTGACTATTCCCTTAAGAAATAAGTATTGGTTCCTTTAAAGAACCTTGTTCAAAAACTGATGGAAGAATTCCCATCAGAACCAACATTGACCTATGTCCCCCAATCACAAAATTCCCAAGATGATGGTTTGGAAAATGCATCCACGACCTTGCCTGATCCAGACCAGGATGAAATGGTCATTAGCATTGCCCATCTCCGGATGGTCTTTCCATTTATCTAGTGAAATACAAAGGAAATCGATGAAATTATCCCTGTTTATGAGCCTTATGGTCACACCAACGGCTGGAGGACACCCATTGCAAATATCGTTCAAAAGGGGGAACTCCCACCTGAAAGGACTAGAAGGGAACAGATTTGAAGACAGACAGTCAAGTTTGTCTTGTACAATGGGGTAAACCAATAAAAATTTCTCTAAAAACGAGTCCTTGATGGACCCTTTATTAGGTGAATAGATGAAGAAGAGACTATTTCCATCATGAATGAAGTGAACACCATAGCTTGTGGAGTGTGCCAATCATCAACCTAGCTCTCTCACCAAATTTGAAGGCTTGGGTATTTCTAGCCAATGGTGATATAGGATTGTGCCATATTCACCAAAAAGAGAAATTCTTTCCAAGTTCATGCCAATTATATAAACCATCCTTCAGAGTTACTTTATACAACTAAGTACTCATGGAAATTCTACACCTAGGGGATGGATGTTATGGGACTATATCCTCCCGCCATAGCTAGAAAATTCATGTTCATACTCACCTTGACTGACTACTTTTCCAAATGGGCCAAAGCCAAACCCCTTAAAGAATTCGGGGTGAAAAAAATCATTATATTTTTGAAGGCCAACATAATTAGCATATTTTATGTCCCTCATACAATACTGATAGAAAATGGAACCAATTTCTGCTCTGGTGAGTTGGACAAGTTATACCAGGAGTATGGAATCAAAGCCAACAGTTCATCCCGCTACCACGCGGTGGCCAGGGGGTAGATATAGGCTTTTAACAAAACACTATCCAATATACTCCAAAAGGTGGTTGATAAGGATATTAAATATTGGATAGAAAATCTTCTTCATTTGTTGAGGGATTACCATACCATGACCTGCACTGCCACCCAAGCGACCCCATACTCACTAGTATATATAGAAGATCCAGTTTTGCCTATCAAGAATCCAAGTTCCCTCACATTGTGTGGAAATTTGCGATCATCTATCCATGGAAAATAAATCCTAGAGGCATTTTATGAGTTGGAGTAGCTAGATGAAAAGATGATGCACACTTTACACCATTTGGAAATCTACAAAAATCAGATCACACGGGCCTTTAACAAAAAGATTTTAATTCGATCTTTCCTCCAAGGAGAAATGGTGCTCGTACTTAAAACCCTGATGATACTCGGGAAAAAGCCCCCCAAAGCTTGAACCAAAGTGGTAAGGACCATATGTCTACATATGGTCTATTCCAATGGAGAAAAATCCTGGATATAAATGGATGAACAAGTCATCATGGGTCCCAAAATGAAATGTTTTTTAAGAAGTACTTCATGTAATAGAAACACCCATCCATGGTCCTAAATCTATGACCCTAAACTATGAGTTTTTTTTCCTGACCCACATGAAATTAAAATGTATGGTATTATCCTCATTGTCTTAACTCTAAGACCCCAAACTATGAGTTGTGTTATCACCACATCATGGTCCAAACTCGATGACCCAAAACTATGAGTTGTTGTCCTAAACAACATCACAATAAAATGTATGGTACTGGACTCATGGTCCAAACACTAAGACCCTAAACTATGAGTTCTGGTACCAACACATCATGGTCCAAACTCTATTACCCTAATCTATGAGTTGTTTTCCTGACCAACCCAACATTAAAATATATGGTATTAGCCTCATGGTCCAAACTCTAAGTCCATAAACTATGAGTTGTGGTATCACCACATCATGAACCAAACTCTATGACCATAAGCTTTTCAATTTTGTCCTAACCAAAATGACATTAAAATTTATGGTATTAGACTCATGGTCCAAACTCTAAGACCCAAAACTATGAGTTTTGGTATCACCACATCATGGTCCAAACTCCAATACCTTAAACTATGATCCATATTCCTTTCCACATGAGTTTAAACTGTAAGGAACTCGTCCCTAAATCATGAAATTAAACCATGACTCATGTCCTCAAAGTAAGACATTAAACTGCATGTCACAAATCATCCTAATCGCATGAAAAAAAACTACATGATCTCTCAAATAACTATGTACGACTTGATTCCTTCCCTAATAGGATATGTAGAGACACCTCGATCCTTGATCTTGGCCTAACCCACCACAAAAAAATGCCACTATCATTTCCTCTATTTCCTTACACCACCACGAGAAACCCTTATTAGACTTTTTATATCACATAGATTATAACTAATGTGATCTTATATTAGTGGAAATGATTTTGTTATATGAACAAGTTATTGAGAGGTATGGTAGACCCGACAAACATAGAAAATGAAACAAGAATGTTCCTACCCCCATGTTCAAACTAGATCGGTATGGGGAACATTCAGAACTACGTATGACCCAATTCCTAACATTATAGGATATGTGGTGATGCCCAGATTTGGCATCCTGGCCCAACCATCATTGAAAAAAAATTCCCTCACATGTCCTAACGCATGGACTGAGCCAGATTGGTTTGGGGAACGTTAAAAACTATATAGGGATTGATTCCTTCCCTTGCAGGATATGTAGTGAAGTCTAGATTTTGCATCTCAACCCAACCATCATTGAAAGAAAATTCCCTCACATGTCCTCACACATGGAATGATCCAAATAGTTATGGGGTACATTTATAAATATGTAATTCTTGATTTCTACCATTTTAGGATACGTAGTGATGCCCAGATTTGGCGTCCCGACCCAACCATCATTGAGAAACATTCCCTCACACATGGACTACTCTAGATCCGTACAAGGAATGTTCAGCACTATGTAAGGCATTGATTCCTACCCTTTCAGGATATGTAGTGACACCTGAATTTGACATCCCATCCCTGCTTCCATGAAAAAATTCCCCTTTCCCCGCAACTAGGTCATATTTGTATAGGGAGTCCGTAAAAGGTCCTAACTACATGAAAATAAACCATGAAATTATTCAAGAGTTATGTGTGGCCTAGTTCTCAGTTTTATGAGATCCCACACATGCCCCCCACTCACAAGAAGTCAAAATATCCTACTTCCCCCTATACATATGAGTCAGACCTATGTGGAAGCTCCAGTAGTTCCTGGTTTTTCACAGTCTGGGTATTATTTAATTTGACAGGCACATGTTTCCAATTTGTCAAACTATATATTCTGGAAAAATATGGATCCACATAATATCCATATCCATCTAAGATGGAAGGAAAATGTCCTGCAGTCACCTTTTTTTTACTATTAACATCATGCCCTAGTGGTTCTGTATATGTTTCCCAAAAAAATGGTCGTCAATCAGAGGAAATTTTTTCCCCAGGAGAGTCCTTTCCTACCTCGGTATGCCTAATAGGCTTCCAAGCCCCGTGCTATCCCTCCTGATCCTTGTTGCACCCCCGGAGACTATGGTTTACACCTTCCATCATCACTCACACCTAAGGAACATCAGAACATCTTGATTGTGATTAAATCCAAGCTATTAAATATCTTCATGACAACAAAATAATCTTCATTACAAGACTCTAAAATATAAAACATCATGTACTCAACGCACGACATTAAAATGTAAGGAAAAAATCGTCCTTTTTATATGACGTTAAACTGCACAGCATTATGTCCTCAGTGCATGACATTGAACTACAAGGCCAAATTCGTCCTTTCTATATGACGTTAAACTGCACAACATCTTTCCCTCATCACACGACAATAAATTTCAAGGCCAAAATTATGCTTGTTGTACAATGTTAAACTGCATATCAATGGTTTATGCCTAAATTTCACTATGATTCTAATGTTTTTCATTCTTAGGTGGCGATCCAGAACCCTCATAATCCCTTTTTTTCTCACATCGATCATAGCTCAGGTGAGCTTAGGGATCTTAGTGAGAGTTCCACCATCACATTATGGTAAGACAGTTTAGGAAGTTGGACCTAGCATCACGAACCTAAAAGGCATGTCACAGTTCAATTTCCTATTAAGAACACCATGCCTTATCCATGTGATGATAAATGATAGGGTATCCCAAAGATGGGATAAATGCCTCACCCTACATATGAGTCAGATCTCCATAAGGGATACCTAATTCCATGAGTAAATTGCTTCCCAAATGTTTCCAAAATGTCTGGATACACTCCTACCATACCTCAAACTCTGTGATATGAGTGATTTTGAATCCCCATAACCCTGCATGGCCATCAGATATGGAAGTAAAATGTCCTATGTAAACCTTTGTTTGGCTATGCACATCATACCCCAGTGGCTCGGCATATGTCTCCCCCAAAACAATAGCCATCAATCAAAGGAAAATTTGTCCCTAGGAGATTCCTCTCCTATCTCAGTATGCCCAATGGATTCCAAGCCTTGTAACATCCCTCTAGATTCAAGGGCCCTCAAAGTCATGCTTTACATTTTTCTCCCTACACACAACCTGGATATATCAGCACACGCTGGTCTGATTCATCTCTGGCCCATTTTGAGGTTTCTAAAGATACCCATTTATATGCGTGAAGTTGATCTACATACAAAAGAAGAATTCCACCACTCATTTCTGTGTTTCACCCAAGAAGTTCAGTTAAAATTCCCCCTTTTTCGTGTTCAGGTGAACCCCTTGTCAATGGTCACTTACCGTATTCAGAAAGTAACAAATCTCCATAATCGTTCATTCCCATCAGAGATGGATGGAAAGTGTCCTGCAGACACCTTTGTTTGATTATGTACATCATGTCCCAGAGGGTCTGCATACACCACCTACAAAATGGCTATCAATCAAAGGAAAATTGATTCTCAGGAGAGTCCTTTTCGGTTTCTGTTTGATCAAATGACATTCATGTCCTGTCACACCCCCAGATTTGGAAAAACCTTGGATTATAGCTTACATACCTTCCTCTTTTTAAATTACCCAAACATAAAAAATATTTCTAACTGAACTGACAATTCACCAGCTCTCCCCCACACAAGTAAGAACCGTGTGGGAATAGTTTACCACTCAAAGATGATATGAATGTCCCTAATATTTTCAGACACTACTACTTAGGCCTCCCACCCATGGTGGATGCCTACATCAAAAGAAATTTAATGTCTTTTCAACCCTACCGAGCTATAAGATATGGAAGGCCAGTGTCATGAAGACAGCTTTTCTTGACTATGCACATCATGCCCTGGTAGCTCTGCATATTTTTCATACAAAAAGACCATCAATCAAAGTAAAATTCATCCCCATGAGATTCCTCTCATACCTTCGTATGCCTAAAATGGATTCCAAGCCTCATGAAGGTCCATAATTCACAAATTAATGATCAAGAAAAATCCCTAATCTATGTATGAAGGTTATTAGAACATTCTCGGCTAATGAATCCTAAATTGGGGCCTATTACCTGTTAATTTTGGTAAAATATGTTCAACATAAAAAAATCAGTAATAAGCTTGATTGGAAATACTGTGAACTACCAAAGAAAAAGACACTATACATTCCAGAGTGAATGTCCGAAAAAGGCAACTCTGGATAAAAGTAAACTATCTTTTTGTTAAATGTATACCATGTGTGGTAAAAAAAGTGTTGATCCATCAAAAGAGATGTAAATCTTGTTAGGTCAAAAATATGAAAATGGAAGCCTAATAAAATGTCATGTTATGCCCACTAATCCCATGTTAAGTAGTCTTAGGAAAAAATTATGGTAATAATGAAAAAATACACAAAGGTTCATTAGGTTGTTCCATAAAACCTCAACTATAGTCGAAATACACTCGCAGAGTCCTGTGGCTCAAGAAAAAATTAGAGCATGATTCGTTTATTTCAATTTACTGGTTTTGAATCATGATTTAAAATTAATACCCAATCAAAATAATGTTTTGTGACCAATTGATATTATAGGATAATATAGAGATGTATTTGAAGTGAAATCAGTTTCATTGAGTTTAGTAAAAAATAAGGGAACATCCCCAGTTTGGAGTCACTACAAAGTATCAAGAGAAAAAAAGTGAAGAGTACATATCATGATGTGGGATGAAGCTACAATAAGGCTCGTCTTTTCCTTTTTAGAAATATGGTAAGTGATTTTTCATGGGTCGTTATGAGTTGGCTCCAAATAATCTCTCTCCCCGGCTTCATCCAAGACCGTTGGATACACCTATTCCACAATGATTTTAAGGTCCTATCTTTTCAGTTGGATAGCTTTTTAGTTGGCATGTGTAGAGGCCATTTGATCCCTCAATCTCACTGCATGGGAGTCACACTCCCGAAACTCTTTCATTTTGGGTGTCCACCAAATCACGAGCCTTGTCCTCCTTAACTGTTAAGTGATCAAGTTCCTCAAAAACATCTCAGAAGGTCATCACCTGATGATGGGAAGAATTGAACCTGGAAAGCTTTTCCTCGTAGGAAGAGAGGTCATCTCTGGATTTGGTGATTTGGTAGATGAGGATGTGTAAGTGCTGATAATCGAAGTCGCCAGAACCCATCTCAATGAATAGTTGCCAAAAATCATCAGTCTTGTTACAAAATTGGCCATAGTTTTCCCCTTAGAAAGAGCACATAACTAACACCATGCCTTCTTTCGAATTTCCTAGTGCCTCCCTACAGCACCATTAAATTGATCCTCCCCCACTGCAACATGTCTATAAGTAGGAAGTGTCATTACAGGAGTGGGAAGGTACCTAATATAGGTCACCCAATAGGGGGGGATAACTTTTCCCTTTGATGGTTTAACCGCGGGAGCTGGGAGCGGAGGACTAGCTGCGACTTCTGAAATGTTTGGTGATACTCTATTGCGGACAACCTCATTAAGGTCATGGGCAGTACCTACTGGAGGGGAGAAATCTGAATCACTCCCCACTGAGATAGATTGTCCCAATTAGCCCTCTCTCAGATGCTTATGCCGGTGAACTGAGCATTTTCTTACCATAAGGGTAGGAATTGGTGGAGAATCTGTCTTGGCTACTGTAGCGACAAGAGTGGAAGGAATAGATGTCACACTATTCAAAGTATAATGAATGTGTGGCATTTCCATTGGGGTAAGGATGAGGTGGGGACTGGTTAAAGGTTTTTGCACCCTCAAAACTAGTCCTCTCAGCACCCCATTAGGGTAACATGCCATCTATAGTTGGGCATACTCCAGCAACAGAAGGGTAGATCCTATTGTGTTAAGGATTATAACTTCAATAGTGTCATCTTCAAGCACCATAATAAGAAATATCTGGAAAATAATTACATGATGAGACTCTCCCCTTAACTGAGCAGTATAAAAAATTGCGGCTTGTTGAGGGCACCCAACTTTACTGGCAAACCGGTAATGGTGTTATGTCTCAAAAATGAATACTCAATATATACGAGCAGTGAGCATACCGTCCTAAAGCATGATGAGGTATGATCATTAATTTAAAGAAACTACCTTTTCACCTTTTACTAACCCATGAGGGGTAGGATGCGGTGAAAATGTGAAGTTAGAAGTATCATTCAGAAGCCCAACCGCATAAATAATTCTTAGAGTCATGGGACGAAAAATAGAAATGTTGAGAAGGGCGGGTTCAAAGTCAGAATGAGGAACCTTTACAGTATGCCAATATTCATAACATGAGAAGTTATTTTCCATCCATCCATATAGGAATTGGAATGGTCTGCTGAGACGATGCGGGGGTTTACCTTCCCGTATTTATCCCAATAATTTTTAAAGTCAGGAAAGGGTAGTAATGGACAAATTAATGGGTCGACCCTCTACTAGCGTGGCTTCCATCATCAAAGCATAGGCTTGAACCTTGGTATGCACATCGTGGGATGGGAAAATCTATCCACTGGAAAACATGGAAAAGAAACTAGCTAATCTAAGAATAGGTGATATGTCTGGTTGAATCTTATATCTCCATGTGCTATATCATCCTACTTCAAGGGTAGCACAATATGACCCTAATGTCTGGCAGGACTAACAGGATGGATGAGTTTGACTACGTCAAGCCCCCATCTTAGGTTCGTTTTCCTATAAGAATAATCCTATCAACACCTCTAATGGGACAAGAGAGAGATAGATTGGAAGGGATGATTAAGTAATCCCACTTCTATAACCAGTAAACTCCACATCAAAGGAGACATGTGGTCAATGTCATTCCAAGAAGGGGTTGTCAGGAGAAACTTTTCATACATATCTCTAAGGATGGGGAGTCCTCAAAACTAGTGGATATCCCATAAGCTAATTCCCACCTCCCCATGCAATAAATGGAAGGTGTTGGTACTTGGAAACTAGTGACATAGTAGCTCAGGAAGGATTTCACTCGGGGAGAAGGACACAAACAAAGAAACCTCAGATGCCTGATATAATACCACCACATTCAACTAGTCGGGGGACTCAAAACATGTATGATGTACCTAGAATGTGTAGGTCCACTCATTGGAGAAACATCCTCCATCCCACAGATCCCACTTGGTACTCCATTGTCCATTATTATTTTATTGGGATATGTTAATAATGGATGGGTACTCTCAGACGCCTAGTATCCGGACACTGTCGCGACACCTGCGATTGCCCTATGTCCATCCCAAGACTCCTAGTATGAAGACGTTCTCCTGAATTGCAGTGTCTATAACTTCTCCTATTGGGGAAATGTTGGCCTGATCATGTCCTTGTGGTGATTCTAATAGGAAGAAAGGGGTATTAGGTTCAACCAACAATAGAGGTACGTCGTCAGGGAGACCAAAGCCGTAAAGGGGAAACTGTACATATAACGGGTAAGCTAGAAGATGTAGAATCAAGAAATCAATTAAGATGATTTAAATAGGAATAATGTAGGCTCAATGATGATCCTCACTATTCCCCACCATGGTCGCCCTTGTCTTCTTTGATTTTATCTCAACCTATGAATGAGCCATTGTAACCTGTATGAGAGGATCCAAAAAATGATAAAAATTTAGTCCAATGAATGTTATTTGATAAAGGATATGGAAGAGTGGATAAAGTAATTCAAATATTTCCACATAAGGCTCTGCATACAATAATCAAAAATGCTATGCAGCAGCCATATCCCACGTACTGCATAATGTGCCATAGCAACCGCCACATACGACTACAGTACATGGAAACGTTTCACCACATACATCTATAGTATGCGAACCAACCACAAGGTTCTAACCCAAAGATCATCGTCCAGTGAACAAAAAGGTTCAAAGAAGGTGGATACCAAAAACCTATTCATCGTTTAGTTCATTTTCAATTATCATTGATTAAAAGTTTAAGTTCGGATTATTAATTCTTATGGTTTGGTTCACTGACCTAGGCTTGGTATGTAGACCCATGAGCATCATAGCATTCTTTTACATGAAATCTGGATTTTAATTTTCAAAATTCCACATTGTCATTCACGAAATCCAAAATTCATTACACAAACATAGAAATATTGAAAATTTCGGTTCGTGGCACGTACGAAGGTGTTTGCGGAATGAATTTTTGCAAGAAGCATGGTACACAAATGAAGAGGAATCTGGGGAAGCCAAGAGCACTTTTCTCCATGAGAAATGGTAAAATAAAAATGAAATGGGCCCCTATATATTGGTTTTGTCTCCTCCTATCAGGCCTATCTATTCTATAGCAAACCATTTCAGTTCATGAGCTCTTCTACATTGTAATAGTCCCCTTTTCGTTCCGAACGGACCCCATTTCATTGGGGAGAATTAGTATGATCCTAAAATTTTTTCCAGGGAATAAAATACTCCCACAATCACTTTGCAGAAGGAAGAAAGTACTTCTACAAGTCTATCAAGGTGAATGGACTCAAATTGAGTTACAAATTTCAGAAGAAACTTTAAGGAATTCAAGTTTTCAAAGGATTTTAAGTGGCCCATGTGGCATCATCAGGAAGGGATCATAGACCTCCTGGATCAAAAACCACCAGTATGGGGAATGATTTAGGAGGCACTGGCCAAAAGAATGATGGACAATAAACCCAGTGGACCGCATACCACGTCACTGAAAGAATCATGCTTGCGAAGGCCATCCGCGTACCATCTCGTGAATATAATGGTTTGTGAACGAAGAAAACCAGTAGGGTTCCATGAACCATGATAGAGAACCATAGCCTCTGCAAACCCTGGTAGACTAATTCTTCTACGGGCCAGGATATCTCTTCATGGGCCTCCAAAAATGTTGATGCATTCCCATTGATATGATTGACCAGATTCTCTATGAAAAGGGCATAGAAGGAATTGAGAATGGATGGATGATGAAAGATTGAAGGTAACCATAGGTTGGAAGAAATAACTCAATGAAGATTCCAACTTCAATATTTAATCATCAGCGTTGCCCGAATTGCGAACCACACTCCCCAGAGGTACAACCGACTGTGAACTATAAAATGACAGAACATAATAATAATAAAAGAACCACGAACCTAAATGGAGAAACCTCAAACCACATATTCCTTGCGGATGAAATTCTTATGAACGATAGTCCCCAAGACCCTCCTTAAACTTGTTGTTCCATGTAGTATATTTCTACACATATTTAACTCGGTGCCACATACTGTACCAGTACACAGGTGGAACCCAAAGTGGTGTAACATACCACATTCATGACTGTGTACCACTGTGGGGTGTGGTGGTACATACCCATGCCTGTATACCACATCAGTATGCAGATGAACTCTTTGCCAATATACCACTATGGTATGCGGAGCCTCCCCCATCCCTCATAAGAAATCATTACGTGGAATAGGGTGTTTTCAGGTATTATTTCCCCTAGTTACAATCTTTCCCCTCCATTACCATCCAGGCCTCCACAATCCCTTGTCAAACTAGTCCCCCAACATCAAGCCAGTGCCTCATCCCAAGCCACAAGACTCGTATGATAAGACCATTGGGGGCATCAGCATGCCACTTTGAGCCTACATACCCTTGGTAAGCGATGTCACAAAGGATCTCCCAAAAACGATTCAGGCTTCAAGAATGGTCATGGGTCTACGTTCACGTGGTAACCTGGAGTCCAACCATGGGATTCCAACAAAAACCTTCCAATTATAGGAATTAAGTGTGATCACCTTATTTTCCATTCAATGAAAAAAAAAGATCTATCAAAGGGGTTATGTTCGCGTCCCCTTTTGACTGGGATCCCACTCCTCCCCTTCCCAGAACATGTTATGGGGAACTCCCACTAAGGTAAGTCCCCAATCTTCTGACACTGAGTTGTGAATCCTTTAATGCCATCTCATATTATAGGGTTCATTACTCTGCACCCTCACCCAATGTCACCCCATCCTCGTCTACCATTGGCTCTCCCTCTCCCACCAGCTGAAGAGGAAGCATGTGCTTTGTTGAATCATTAACATCCACTAATTTCTCACACTAACCATGAATCATGTGGGCTTATAGATTTGTGATTATTAAAACATCCACACATTCTGATCTACTAGAATTCTAATTCCCGGACAAACCAGGATACATAGGATGCCTACTTGAAGGCTCGAGCTCAAAAGGGTTCGCATCCAATAGGGTTCACCCAATCATATCTTCGAAAATGAGTAGCTTTCATGCATAATCCCCACACAATCTGAACTATGAGAACTCTGATTCCTGATCAAACTCGGATACGTACGACACTTACTCAAAAGACTGAGCTCAAAAGGTTTCCCATCCAGAAGGGTTTACCCAATAATATCCCATCAAATGGGATGCTTCCATGCGTAAGCCCCACACAATGCCAAACTATGTGGGTTCTGATTCCTCTCTTGAGGATACGTCAGAAACCCATCTTATTGGTCCGATCACAATATAAAATCTCATTCCATCCTCCATCGATGAAGATAAATTCCAGAGTGCCTTATTGTATGGATCAAATTAGCAATACCTTCGTGGAATTAAGTATATGTATGCCTATGACGATCCTAAAAACTAAGGGTAGCCCATTGAAACACTCTTTGGGAATGAACCAAGGATTCATGAACATATTAACATGACTTAAATCTATAAGAGAGTCCCAAAATAGGAAATAATCCACCCCCAAAAGGGTGCAATGAGACTGACTTCTGATCCTCTTGAACAATGGAGTCCTTAAGTGTCGTTGGCTAAATCATCAACCCACAAGAGACTTCCTTTGGAAATAAGGTCCATGAATCATGGATACCATGACCATTGGGTGTTTCTAGATCCACAAATAAACCTATTTGAGACCATCCGAGGAAGTTATATCCTGGTAGGATGGATTACACAAGTACCTGACCCCAAGAAATCGCCCGTTGGGACCATATGGTTGTGGAATATCCTTCGCAATATGGAAGGTGTGAATTACATAGCCCCCACGGTGTTAATACAATCATCCTTTAAAGGATAATGATGCTTAATGGGTTGAAATTAAGGAAATGGGGAATTCAACATAAACCATCTCTGAAAAAAGAGACGGGTGATGATTCTCATTGGACCATTTCCTCAACACCTGAAACGTGCCACCTCAGGGGCGGAACAAACATTAAATCCCATCAACAGAAAGAAGCGAGCTTATTTTTCAATCATGGTATTGAAAATAATAGTCTTACAAGAGTGGATTAAGTAGATGATGTAATGATGGAGTATGAAACTGACATTATTGAAGGAGAAAATTATTATATGTGCAGTTATCCATTCATTTATCAACCTCCTATGTTATTTGTACAGTCATTCATTAAAATTGTTTTGTATATTTTTTAGTTTGTATTGTGCGTATTTTATCATTTATATTTTTTTGTCTGCATAAAATTTACAAAATATATGTTTTGAACTTAATTTTATTTGATTAAATGATGTAAATTCCAAGGAGGAATCATTATACTCACACTTTGGGGTCAAAGAGTTTTTCTAGAATCCGATCGAAACTAACAGTCTTTTCATTAGTTTAAATATTTATTAAATAATGTTATCTATTTAATATATTAAATTTTTGATTTATCTTTGTTTAATTCGATCACCTAGTTTAGGCCACCAAGCATCCTGAACAAAAGTGTGGTTGAATGTTAATAAAGAATATGATGGGAGTTTTGTTAATGAGCCTACCAAAGAAGATTGGATATGAATTTATTTATCATTATAATATCTTATTATTAGTTTTCACTATGTTAATATATATTTATTCTAATATTAATGATATTTTATTTATAGGTAAAAATTCAAGAACTATGGGATGTCAATACCACAAATTCCAACTTTGTCTCTCAGGATGACCAAGTTGGTAAAGTCCTTAGGAATGAGCATTCTGGTCGAGTGCATGGATGTGTTTGAGAGTATTACCATATGAGGTTTTTGGCAGGAAAATAGGGATTTCAAGTGATGACTGGTGATGAGAAGGTAAATCAGAAAACTTCAAAATAATTTACTTTACAAACTTTTATTGATTTTGTGTTTAAATATAAATATACAACATTTTTTAATTTTCAATATAACTTTCTTACATGTGATGGTAGTAGGAAGTAGATATGGATATGGATAGGGTGATGAGAAAAGTTCATTACTGGGCATCGATTAATGGAGAGGGTTTTTTCATGTGTCAGTACATCTATTGTGGGATTTTTTATATTTTTCTTATATTTTAGATGGAATCAGGACAATAGTTTCCCTATGTATGTGTTGTATAACCATGTGCCTATATGATGTGTTTCAACTAGCTATAGAGATTTAAATTTCTATATGATCATATATGATGTTTAGTTTCTTGTCTCTCTTTTACATATAGGTTAATTTGACTATTATATTCTACTATTTCCCACTTTTTTTCATGGTTCCTTTCTATGTATGTTTATACTCACACCTATATGGGATTTTCATACATGATTTTTTCTTATACTGAAAACTGGTAGATGGTGTCCTTAGTGGACCTAGTATCTATGGAACATAGAAGTAAGTTGAGGCACTAACCATGTTCTGTGGCAAGACTTAGGGATCTTTAGTTGGGAACTCATCTTCTTTTTAATTTCAGTTGTTTCTAGATTGGGGCCTACTTTCCTTCTTTGTGGTTTGGCATGTATTTTACCATTTTCCTTTCCTTGATATTTATCTATCTCATTTTGATGTATTTCCTCGAGGTTATTACATGATTTTTGTACACCGAGAGGTTTTATTTTATTTTACATATGTAGTATTTCATAGACTTTAGTGTGTGTGTGCGTTCACATACAACAAGATAAAGCCTCCCACTTCAGTGATATTCTTACTCTGTTCTTATCTCTAGTCCTTCAACTATTGGGGGTGGACATGTGGTGTCACTATCAGCTTAATAGTGTCCCAATTAGGGTCCTTATAGGTCATTTCATTACAAAAAAAACAGATAGTTTTCTCCAAGACCACAATCTCTATATTACTCCATCCATTATAGGAAACTCTATACCCTTTTTGAAATCTCACATACCTCCCCAGTCCCACTGACCAAGGATCATTTTATGTCATCTCTTGCCAAACTAAGGTCTTATATCACTTATCCATACATTGATATGTCAAGCCTAAAATATATATGATCACCCCTATCTAACAGACTCGTTGTTCGATTAGAATCCTCTGGTTTTCACCTTCATGGTTAGAGCTCAATCTTTTTGTGTTAGGTGATCTCCCTTTTGGGAAATTTTTGTGCTCTATTTGTGCATGGACCCTGTTTTTTGAGCTCTGTCTTGTTGGTCTTGGATAAGCCATGGAGATGTAATCGGGTAACACAAACTATATAGATACTAGTCATTATAGGTACATAGAGGGATTTATGTTGTTTTTTCATGATCTCATAAAGTGGTGGGATCAGTGTAGGAAGTCCTAGGATTTCATAATGTTTTTATCCATTGTATAGATCCTAGTCAGTTTTAATCCTTTTTTGTGGAAGTTTAGACCATTTATGGATATTTATGTTGATTTATATTTTGGATAAGAATTTCTTATTGGTTTTGAATCATTAATTAACTTTTTTATGAAAGTAGTATTCATGATGGATGGTTTCATATTGACAATTATTTCTTTATTATTAAATTAATTTATCTTGTTTGTAATGTTGGTGGATTTAGTTTTAATATATGAACCCTTATTTTTATGTAAGTACATTGATTATTCATATCAAGTTTTAAATGTATTAAACTTATGTTTTCCTTGGATTTTTTTGTAATAGTCTAAATAATTTATGTTCTTTGAATGAGAAATGTATTGATTCCTTAAATGTATTGAGAAATTAATTATTGATTCTTTCAATTTTTTGATTCTTTCATTGTTTTTATGTATTATTGATTCTTTTAATGTGTTTTGTCTTGTTAGATTCTTTCAATGTATTGAGAAATGTATTATTTAATTTAATGTGTTGTTTTCCTTTGTCAATGTGTTTATTCTTTATGTTTTTGTGAGAATAAATGTACGTTGATTATTTATTTTTAACATGTTTTGTTTTCCTTGTACGTTGAGGATATATTTGATCATCTGCTGAAATTTTCACTGTCGCTATTGTGTTATTTTAGATACAGGTTTTGGGGATGTAGAACTTGTAGCTTGTTTTCTTAATTGCACGAGATAGCAGCAATTAAAACCACTTATATATGTAGGATTTTTTTCACAATGGTTTAAACTACTTCTATATTATGGAATTTTTTAAGGTGGTGGTAAAAACTGCCGCTAAATATGAAAAACGTTTACTTAGAAGTGGTTTTATCTATATTAGTGGAGGTTTTTTTTTCAGTAAAAAGTCTAGACATTAGTGGCAGTTAGAAACCACCACTAGATGAAAATTATTTTTTAACGGAAAACCACTGCTAAAATTAAGAAAACCACTACGAAATATGACTTCTACGACACTTTCCAGAAACCACCGCTGAATGGAGGAATCCTCTATGTGTTGATTGCTGACACCAATTTTATCAATGGTTTTTTGAAACTCTCATAGAACCATATAGAGGTGGATTAAACCACCGCTAGATAAAAAACTACCACTAGAGGCTCAGTTTTTTATAGTGAGGGTTGTGCCATCAGACGATCTACATGAGCTGTAGGGTGGAAGATGAGTTAATCTTTGAAGTTCCCCCCAAGGATTGAGGAATCAAGCTAGATTAGTAGTGTGGGTGGTTCATAGTTCTTTTTTCACCCCTACCCACTAATAGTGTGGGGCTCCCTTAGAAGCAATCACAAGAGAAGGCGAAGACATCTTGGGAGAGGTACGCCTAGGGGAATAAACTATGTTATTTGGAACATCTTACCACTGTTAAGACATATCCCACACTATGGGTGGAATGAGTAATCTTGATTCTATCCCTCACGGAGGAGAAACTATGGAAGTGGATCACTCAAGACAGGCTTGAGCTTCCATAGGTTGGGCTTGATTAGATAATGGCCCATGTGGGAATCCATAAGAAATTTCTTACATGGATGAAATGGATACATTCTGAGGACAAATCATTGAATCTATACATATATCCACCCATATATAAGTGATGTTTTGTGTGAAGCATGAATAGATAGAATCCATTGAGGTGTCAACCCATGGCGCATCAGTCTATAGTACTGATACATAGGGTTCTAATGATGTAGAGTCTTATGGACCCACTTTTGGCCACAAAACCTCTCAGAAGAGTAGAGAGATCACTCCTAGGGATGATCACCTAACTAATCTCTTATTCAATATCATAAGTTTTGATGTTTTTTAATAACTTTCCCACCACTTCCCCCAAATGTTTCTTTTAAGGGTTTTGACCCAAGGTTTTGTCTTTTATAGGAAGTAGTCAGGGCGAGCCAAGGGGATCCATTGAGGGGAATGAGAGTTCCCATACGGTGTTTGAGGGGACCAACTAAGAGTCTTCTATAGAAATATTTATGGGAATATTTCCTATTGAGGGGTTTGAAGGGGAGGCTTCCAATTCTCCATCCATCATAACCATCAATAGGGGACCAGATTCTGACATTCTGATGGCGGTTCCTACCCCTAGTGGGGTAGATCTTCTAGGTAGACTCATCATCAAGATGCATGTATGTCAAGGTAATACTCAATCACAATTTTCAATAAGCATGATCTTATTGAAACCCTCATGGGGTTATTTGGTTCTATTGCATTAACATGTTTTTTCATTTTATATAGCTTCTAGCCAGGTAGTATTGAGTGGCCCTATGCTGGGCATTGAGGTGGAAATTAGTTACAAAGGATCTACAATGGTGGAATTTACATTTTTGGCCCTAGGAATTGATGTCATTCAGACTCTCACCTCTTGTATGTTATTTTATCTTACACATTTCATGTTTTCCATGATTTTTGTCACAATTAAAACTAATTGAAATTATTTCCTTCAAAATAGTGCTCAAGAGGATGTGTTCCCTAAAAATAGATGCTGGTAGGGGAGTTGTGGTTCCTATCTCAAGAGATGAAACAAACCTTAGATATTCAAATGGATAGGGTGAGTTGTCTTCAATCCCAACAGGGAAACGCATTGCAGACATGGATATAGATTCCACGATGCTAGATCTGATGCTGGCATGGATGTTTCTACCAATGGAGAGTCACATAGAGATAAACCGTCTCTTGAAATGGATACCAGTTCATCCGAGAGGATCCCAATGTTATACCCAACTACAACTTTTCTCATGGTTTTTGTAATGTATGATCTAATGACACCAAAGGAACTAGAATATTCCTAGTATAATGTTTCCAAAGAGAACTACATTTCCCATAACATGGCATGGAGGATCATGCGGAACGTTATCACCCGTACTCTGGATCCACATATAGTGAGTTGGATGGGGTATCTCCACTATTAGATACTAAACCCAGAAATCATAGGGGTGTTAAATCACACCCTCTATGCATTGGATCATGATTATCTCTTTGAGAATGCGTACATAGAAAATAAATAGTTTGATATTGCTTTGAACAAGGAGAAATATAAGGGAACCAAAAAGCTTCATGTGGCAAAAAACTTATGTAGCTGGAAGGGAAAGTGAATGAGCATGGAACTATTGTTAATGCTTAAGAAGGGACCATAATCCAATTAAGGACCCAATTGGTGGCAGTCGAGTCAATGCCAGTAGAGGTATCATCATTGATGGATAAGTGATAAGATGAGTCGGGTAGGGTAAGAATTAGGGATAATAGAGTTTTCCCAGTGGTTGAGAAGAAAGCTACAAATCTTTCTAGGCTACAAAAATTAATATAGGCCGCTCTCTAGAGAGAGATCAAGATGCGGTGTTCGATTTATAAGGTAGATCCATAGGGAGTTATATTTTGGTTAACATAAATGATAGGCTCCAATGTGTGTATGACTCTCACAAACTTTTTATGTTTTTTTTTTCAAATTCCCTATATTCATGAGTGTGTTTATATTATCTACACCTCAATCACATTAACAATACAACCAATAATTAATCTCAAAATCCACATGAGTCAATCATGGTGTGAGAAACAAGGGGAAAATAAGAGACTTCTAACTTATATGAGAGTGTCATTAAGTGATAGAATACTCATGGTATGTATTGTTCATCTACTAATGAGAGTATATTGACCAAGAAAGGTTTGGTTGGAGTACATGAATCTTTTCCTAACCAACATACCTTTCACAACATGCATAGGTTCAAAGATGGGGTAACACCATGGGTGTTTAATTCTTCCTGAATAAAGGTGGTGAAGTGTGAGAATTTGGACACTCTGTATCTGAAATGAAAATGTAGTGAAATGATGATAAAGGGTAGCCAATGACCATATTCTAAAAACATATTGCACTATTGTTATTTCAAGTATGGGGACAAACAAATGAGGGGTTTCCATTGAAAAAGTTTGAAACATGGGACTTGTCAAAATGTTTTCAAAAGCCTTTATGAGCTTATTCTTTGGATAACAGGTGAGATAGAGTGCACAAGAACAATTATTGTTAGGTTTCCCATTCATTTGTGAAATATGACACTACTACAAATATGGATTTACTCAATAATATTATTTATCAGTGCTACAAAAAGTGTTGATAAATTGGTCCTTTATCAGTGTTTTTTCATGGAGCTGATAAAGGGGTGCATTTATTTGTCCAAGAAAATCATTGATAAAGAGACCTTTTATTATCACTAATAAAAAAAGAACTGATAAAGCCGGTCCCTTTATTAGTGCTACTAAAAAGTACTAATAAAGGGGTTCCTTTATCAAGTCTAATAAAAAAGCGCTGATAATGCGCCCTTTATCAGCGTTTTTTTCTATTGTTGATAAAGGCCCCGCATTTGTAAGATTTTTTTTCAAATGCTGATAAAGTGTATATTTCATATGAAAATTATATTTCATTAAAAAGAATATATTAATATATAAATATATATATATATTAATATAAATATAATATATTTGTTTGAAATATGATTTAGATAAGGCTAAATACACATTTACTCTTAATATATAAGATATTTAGTGACAATGGATTATAAAAAATTAAAAAATGTTATTTATTAATAATTTTCTAATTATTATTGAGTAATAGTCATTTAAGAAAAATTATATGTCAAAAAAATTATACAAATTAATGAATGGTCTAAGATAAGTTGAAAATGTGACTTGAACATAACACACCCCTAAATTTTGATCCTGGTGTTTGTTTGGGCTCCACCACATATCAAATTTCAGCCTATGAAGATATCTATTCCGTAGTGACCAATGAACCATGATCACTATTTTTTCAAGTCCAAAAAGGCCCATAAGGGCTCAAAAATTGAGTTTTTAGTTGAGGTATCCCAATTTTTTAACATTCGATGAAATTTCAGCCTCATTTGAAGGGTTTTTATTGTCTTATTTTGACGGTGAATAAATATATTCCTAGGGATCAAATTCATATTGATATTATGGTTTTGATATTTTATCTTTTTTCATAATTTTTTGATAATTAAACATATGCATATTTTCTTATATTTACATATAATAAATCTATTTTATAAATAAATATTCAAACATATTTATGTAAAATATATGTTAAAATATATAAATAAAATTTAAATAAATATGTATTATCAATTTTATATAAAATAAAAAATTATCCATTTTATTCACCTTTTGAAAATGCATTAATATTTATATATATACATATACAAGTAATGTTTATATATAAACATGTGTGTATCAATTAAAAAATATTTATATGTATATTATAATATACGTAAATAAATACATATTATGTAAAAATTTGTACGTGAATGTGAGAAATATAAATATATAATTGTGTGTGTTAATATGCGTGTGTATATATTATGTATACATACATCATATATAAATGTATTTTTATAAATAATTCATTATCATTATCATTAAATATAGTATATAGATGTATTTTATAAAAAATACTTATAAATAAATTATGAATAATTTATAGGTAAATATAAAATTATATGTGAATATGTAAATATATAAACATATAAATATGTATGTAATGTATAAGATATATATATATATATATATAATACATAGAAATATTCTAAAAATGTATTTAAAACAATAACTAACCATTTTTTGACAATATAAATATATATTGATATATATATATATATATACTAATACACACACACACATATAATATTTATATATACATGTTTGGGAGTATTCATTAATGGATATATATATTTTTATTATATTCTCATATATGTAAATGAATATTATTATATAATATATTTATATAAAAATATGTATATATCACACAAAAATATATCTTCTGTATATGTATTTAAAAATAAATAAATAAATAAATGAATACGAAATAAATATGTAAAGATATAAAAATAAATATAAATATCCCAAAATAGGAGACAAAACATATTGGTACTTTGGTAAAGGTGTTAGATTTCCAATGGAGAGGTGCATGCATCAATTCTAGGCGCACGTAGTGGGTCAACAATAGGATGTAATTTTGTAAAGCGCTAACAAAAGCCCATTCCAAGCACTAAAAAAGGGGTGGTTTGAGAGTGGGTGAAAAGCGTTGAAAAAGTTAGTGGATAGTAGTAATAAAGGGGTGGGGGGAAGTGCTGACAATGGGGTGGCACAGATCTCAAAAGAAAAAACAAAATTTTCACCATTTATCTCTACTTAAAAACTAGCATTGATAAAAGACCCATTTATCATTGTTTTTATGCACTAATAAGGGGACATTATCAGTGCTTGAAAAAATCACTATAATGTATCCCTTTATCAATACTATTTTTTAGCATAGTGAAAGGGTTCCTTTATTTGTGCTATTTTCGAGTGTTGATAAAGGCATCCTTTTAACATCACTCGCATTATCAGTGATTCTTTATCACTGATGAATCCATTTTTCAGCACTGTTAATGGGTAGATTTCTAATAGTATGATGTGGATTCAAATCCAGTAAGACACGATGTGTGGGGATAAATAGGGAGAATTTTCGTATGGATTTAGACTCATAGGATTACACCACTGTTTTTCTGGACACATCGAGTTGACGTATTGGGCTGAATAAAGTCTAGAACATTCTCTCAAGGTGAGTGTTATCTCAGATTCCAAGTATAAATCAAATAACTTGAATGATGTGGTGGGTGAGTAGTATCAAAGGGGGGGGAATTTATTCTATGGAGAGGGACTTTGATGATTTTTAGCTTTTCATCATTCTGTGAGGACATAGGGAATGAAATTTAATGTCCTTCAGAAAGGATGTTTAATGTTCATTTTAATGTCATGTTGTGTGGAAAATGGGTTATAGGATTTATCATCATGTAATTAGGATGTTGAAAGCACAGTTTAACATATTGTAACTAGGACATGTGAACTGATGTGAATGAATCATGTCCGGTTAGGGCAGTGGTATGAATGAACATGAAAAAAAATCTGTTGAACCTCACAGAGGAGATCATGAGGAAAAGGAAGCTAATATTTGGTTTAAAATTTTTCCTGTACTGATGAGTTCACCAAACACAACTAGGTTTTTTATACGGCCCATGGTGGGTCCCACTCACTTTGTACCCCTTTCTTTTTTTACACCCTGATTTTACCTAAGTCGTGATAGCGACCTGTTGGGTGGGAGTATTACTTTTTCTTAGGATACCCCTATGGGTTTTCATCCTAAAAGGCATATGTGCCTCTTACCTTGGGTAGCTTAAGGTTATACCAGTCAGACCACGAAGTTATAAATAGTTTAATATCATAATGCATATACTAGGAGTTGGTGTATGTTCATAATTTATGGTCCATGAGGGGTGTGTCTCCAAAGAGTTTACATGGCATGGAAGATAGGTAACCCGATGTGAATTGAGGTCCAAGGAGGCCTGATTCCACACAAAACATATTTAAGACAACTCACACATAGTTTAAGGATATGATTCTTGGACATGAACTCATAATTTATGTTTTTAGAGTTCAAAAGTAAGATGTGATTATATTTTTAAGGGAACCTATGCATATCATCCTTACATAGGGAAATTCCTCCCCAAATCATAATCCCACATGATCCATACTCAGTGCGAGAAATAAGGAGTGGTACAAAGTTCCAATTGTTTGTAGGGGAGAATACAATAATGGGAAAAAGTGTATGACTTGTGGAAGTATCAAAAGGAACCAACTTATTTTTTCACTATATGTGTGTGTATTGGAAATGAAACAGAGGGTTTTGGGTTTCCTACAAGATAAACAAGTGGTGTAAAGTAAGTTAATTCATGGATTATAATTCCTATATAGTAAAAAATGGGATTCCTGATGGGTGGGGGAAAATTGTTAACCATATTCGAAACATAAGTTCCAATCCCATTATAGTGGATGATTGGGTGGAAAATGTGGGATCAACCATTGACCATATTCAAAACACGGGAACCATCATCGGTTACCAGGAATCTTTTGAGGCATCTGACTAGGATGGTAGGTGAACCAGTGTGGCTAGGAACCATTTCTGTTAGGGGGACTATTTAAATTGATGGAATGAAGAGGATCCAAATCTAGGTAATCATGAAGTGTGAAAATGGATGTGGGGAATGTCCCATGGGGTGTTGAGTGTATTGGGAGATATCCTACCATACGCTCAAACATGCCGGATGAACATATCGGTAGGAAAGGATAAATACATACCTAGAGGGGGAAGACCCTTGAATGAGTTGATAGTGGGGGATGGACCCAAGATACGAGATTTGAAAATCATTATTTATCCCATTGGAATGGTAGTCAATCCATACATAGTTCTAGAATATGGAATGGTAGTATACCAATGTCGGTAGGGTGGCATTTGGTCATGTGAGGTTGTGATGAAAAAGGGATGGGGGAATTGGTTTACTAAAACACCCTGGGTAAGGAAAACTATATGAATAAAGGGACAAAGGGGTTTAGATGCAGATAGTTTAAGGCCATAATGCTTGTAACTAAAGGGGAGTAGGTACTCTAAGGATGCATGAGTAGTGAGAAAGAGTTAAAACTCGATATTAATAAGGGTCTATGGAGTCCGAACACCACATAAAGAAATCCTAAAACCAATTGCACACGATTTATGGTCTTGATGATTAGACCAAGTGGAGGTCCCAAAATAGGTTGGTTTTAAGGTTGGGCCCTAATATTGGATCTATGTTTCCATACATGTCCCATCAGAAATGTTATTCGATCCATATGTAGTTTTGGAACAAAATGTGGTGGTAGACTCATGCAAAAAGGGATACGTCCTCTTTAGAGAGGGCAGTGGATCAGAACATTGTTATCACATGAGGTATTATATGATTATCACATAGGTATGGATATATTTTACCATCTTGTGAAAAGGATGCTGGTTTTGGTCATCCCATATTTATCAAACGAGGCATCCTAGTTTCACCACATAGGGTAATGAAATAGTTTATCATTGTGTGTGGAGGAACTTGTGATTTTTATTTTAGAGTTATACATATTTTACTAAGTATTTTTCTAGTTTAAGTCCATGTAGTTTTTACATGGGTTGGTAGTTTCTTAAAGAGAATTTCACGGAATAAAATAGTGATAATATTATGCGAAAGAGGGCCAATGAGCCCCATTACCATGAAATATTCCCAAAAAAAACTATTAATAGTTTAAAGTCATGATGCTTGGACTAAATATACTGGTTTAAGGTTGTAGAGTTTGGACTAATGGGTGGGAAAAGATTGAGCCCGAAACTAAGGGGGATAAACTAAGATGATTTTTAGTAATAGGGATAGAACTGTTATGTAAGATTAGAGCATTGATACATATCCGATGAGAATGGGGTCAATCCATATTCAATTTTAGAATAGGTATTAGAAGGAAACCAATGCAAGAAAGATGTAATCCTCTATAAAAAGGATGTTAAGTTATCCCACGATTATCATGGGGATTCTTTTGTTTATAACATAGGGTAAGAATATCTTTTAATATCATGTGCTAATTATGTTTGTGAGGATTATGCATTGATCTTCCCATTCCTTCATCCTTATGCCAGGTCAGGAGGGCATCTCGATTTTCTAACAGATCGAGGGATATCATCAAGGCATACACCTGATAAGGAGACCCATGGTAGTTTTTCTTATTATAGGATAGAGGTCATAATGCCTTAATTTTAAAGATGAACATACTTTGTTAGATGATAATTATGGATGGTATTAAAGATAAAGGTTATAAGAGTCATTACATATCCCAGTAAGCAGGAAATCAAGTCACATGTAGTTTTAGAACATGGTTTAGTAGGATACCATTTCCATGTGGAGAATAATATCCTCTCTAGTGAGGACCAATAGTGTCATGTAGTTTTACATCATATGATGAGGTCATTTGATCATATAAAATTCTTAATTTTAGGTATCAAATGCATATAATATTGGGTAAGGCTACAATTAAATGTATCATACTATGGTCATCAATATTTTTAGTTTAGATTCATACAGCTTGAACTAAAGTTGATTCTAGTTTAAGGTCACGAGGCTCAAACCAAAGGGGAAAACTACTAGTTTAATGTCATAGATATTGGACTATGATTTTCTTCAGTTTAAATTTATTTATCATTGACCATTTGGTTCATGCATAGTACCACTTGAGGAAACTATCATTGGTATGAGGAGTGATGCACTCCCTGATCATGGATATTAATGAGTACACCCCATTGAAATATAACTTATGAATAACATAAGGTCCTTCCCACTTGGGTTCCACTTCTAGTAGCTTTTCGTTGGGTATCATCAGTGTTATAATAGGAAATACAATTTCATCCTGAAAGAATGATCAGATGAAAAATTTCTTGTAAAATGCTCATGCTACCCAGTTCTAGTTCCTTTCTAATTTGTGCAATGCCTGTATACTATTTTCTTCAAGATATTTTAAATTAGTTAGATGAAATTTTTGTATTAAATTTGGAATATGATGTTTATAAATGTCTATTCATTGTGTTGGAAACTGAACATATATAGGAAAAATTACATCTATTTTATATACCAGGGAACATGGGGTGTTCTAGGTCAAACATAAAGTTGTTGTATGATAGGCCCAGACTGAATTAGGGAGTTCATCAGGAAAAATATTTTTTATTATAGCTCATGATATTATTCATAATTTTTGTGCAGGTTTTTTTGAAGGCCATAATGTCTCCATTAATCTGCACATGGTAGCAAGAAGTGTAGTTGGACTGGATGTTGTACTTGGAATACAATTTCTTCATCTCGGCAGCCTAGAAGTTAATGTTGTTTTCCATGAGAATGATGTCTGGAATCTGAACCAATGAATGATGTTGGAGTTCATGAAATCAACCATTGATTGGGTTTTAAATTCATTAATAGTAATTGGTTTTACCTAATTCAAGAAGAAATTTATTATGGTTAGAATGAACCTGCACTATCAAGTCATCACTGGTAAGTAGGGACCCAAAACATATAGTCCTAACACTTTTAAGAGAAAACATACTTGGTGGTGTGAAGAAGATCTAGTGGTTGATGAAAAAAATGGGATGGGACTACCCCACATGAAACTTCTTGGATAATTAGATGTAGTAATGAACCATGGAGGGCCAAAAATAGCCCAACCTCTATATTTAGTGGGAGGGAAACAATATTACTTGATGGGCTCCATAGGATCTGATATGGACATCTTGCATGACCTGAGGTATATCCCTATCTTTCATTAAGTGGAGGATGATTTTTTTGATTCCAATTTATTGAGATTCTACTCAAGGTAAGGTCTATTCTGTAGGGTGAACTGTGTCAAATATTGGTGGTTTTTATCATGCTCACATTAGCCTAGAAGGAGAATTCCATGTTGGAGATAATCAATGAAGGGAGTCATCCAATCAATAATTTCTTCATATATGGGGGAATTTTAATACCTTTTAATAGAAGTACCGATGGCCAGCTGATATACCTATTAGATTCCATTATCTAATGTGGTAGGGGAAATTACCGTCTGGTGTGCCACATGAATGAATAATTCTTCATGGTCAGACTCGGAAAGGGATGTATCCAGGCTTTCCAAAGTTTTTTCTCAACCATTTTGTGACCAAGGATCATGGTTCACCTTTGGATGGATAGAGAACTATGCCATTAGATGGAAAGTACATTCTAGAAGGGGTACATATTCTTAATTTCTGACAACAATGTCACCCTTGATTTTATTGAGGACCCACTTAGAGTCTACCTTCACATTTAAACAAGGGACATCAATCTTGAGGAGAAACTGAAGACCAAAATTAGGATCCTCATACTTTTCATTATTAATGGTGAAACCATCATACAATAGGAATGATTATTGTAAGAATACATGTTCTAAACTGATGAAGACCACTCCTAGGCCTACACTGTTGAGTTTGGGGTCACTGAGAATTCCACTGACCGGACTCCAGGATTTACCATCAAAATTTATTTTCCAACATAGTGTAACCTAATCTATTGATATAATGGATTCGTATGTTAAATCAATTTCTAGGGGAAGTTTCTCTAGGGTTATATGTGTGGCCAATAAATCTTCCATATCCTATCCCTTGATATATTTATATAGGAAAAACCTGATATCAAACTGCAAGAGAATTATTGCACAACACAACAATCAAACTATCATCATGAGGCGGTTAAGGATGTACTTCAGGGGTTTAACATAGGAAATCGACTATATACTATGTTTTTGAAAATAATGTTTCAACGTATGAACTATGGAGACCAGCACAAGACAACTCTTATCCATGGGGTAGTATATGATATTCACATTGAGGAGCATGAAATTGTGATTATAAAGTCTATTTTACCTCCCCTCATTATTATTCTGATCTAAAAGGGAACCAAGGTATCATTCTAGGGTGGTCCTAGAAAAGAAAATATTCTTTCTTAGGATATCTGGAATTATAACAAGTGACTGTAGAAAATACTTCTCAATATCCTCAAAGGTGGTATGCCAATACACATTCCACTGGTAAACAACACATATTTTCACGATCCTTGATAAGGGGTTACAATTTCCATCAATATTTTCAATAAACCATAGAATAAAGGGTAAGGGGTCTTGGAATCCCCAAAACTCATTGAGGTTGTGCGGAGGAGGCATTTGGTTGATATCCTTGATTTTTTGATTGATCTTGAAACCTCTATATTTGATGATGAAAATGAGAAAAATTCCAAAGGCAACCATGAATGCTAAATTCAAAGGTTTAATTTTGAACTTGTGGGATTATGTGACTAAATACATCATTAATTCCTCCAGACATAGATTAAATTATAAATTTATATTAAACTTGAATCATATTGACTAAAAAGGTGTAATATAGAAGAAGTTCATGGTTGATCCCATAGAGATCGGGGAACACAAAGATGAAAAATCAAAACTAAAGGTTAGGTCACTAAAATTTATAATTTATCTTATTAAACTAATGATAAAACGAAAATAAATGAATTCAAATAAAGAAACAGAAGAGCAGGGAACCAATTTCTAGGGATAATTTTTCTAAATAAATTAATTTAAATTTGTGTGAAAAATAATTATATCAAATAGATGCAAAAACAAAAAATTTCATCGATAGAAGAAAGTGTAATTACCAATAAAACTACCCTAGAATCCCAATTCATCATGGTCAGATGAATCAAAATAGAAAAAGTGCATTATGTTTATATTTTGAAAAGCATAAGAGTAATTCCATTCAAATATCATGAATAAATCATCTCAATCATATTGGGGTACATTTATTACTGATTAAATTTGGTCAATGGATTAATTATGAATAACGTAGATTCATATACACAACATGATACTTTTGAATAAAATCAAATTTTCGAGTGAAAGAAAATCAAACATTGATGGTATACACCCCCTTTAACTGATTTTTCTTGCCCTGTGTGTTTTATCCTACCATCATTAGGCAATCTCCAACAATGATTAAACCCAAATCCTTAAGAAATAGATTAATAAATAAATAATGTGAATATAATAAAGAAAGGAAAGATATTGGAAATAAAACTATAAATTAAACAATGATTTCATCAAATAAAGAAAGGAAAATAAAAACAAAAACCTATCTATGAAGAAAATGGGTCGGAACCCTATGACAACCACCAAGTAGTTCATCCTCTCCACTTTGAATTGGATACTATAATTCCATGGTAATATTGCTTATTTATAATCCCTAATTTTATCAATGGGATTCCCCTAGGTCAAATATGTGTTTAATGGAAATTTTGGGTGTCAAAAGTCATTAGTCCCCTCAATGATTCATAAAAATTCTAGTTTTTCTATTATATTGGGAAATTACATGACATGTAATATTTAGACGATGTGTAATTTTACACCACATGTACAAAAATCATGGTCTGTGACCTTTTTGCGAAAACTCCACATGTGTCATGACATGACACATATGTGTCATGGTGTGAAAAATACATGTCAGTGCATGACACATATAATCTTCACTTCATGTTGATTTTCTACATTTCTCAATATTTAGTCCTTCAATGACTTACATAGATTCAAAATAGGTAATGAATATACAACATGTAAAGTAATATTCCCATTCCATAAGTTCCACTTTTCTATGGATCTTTCATTTTTTCCTCTATAATCTCCCTTTTTTCTTTAGATTCAACCATATACATAGGATTTTTCATCGTTTTCTGTTGTCGCGCAACGCTGGTTTGCTTCTCATCATAATGTGAATTTTTCTTTCTTAATTACACTATCTTCCATAATATGATCCAAATTTGATTCTTTTATAAGAATATAGAAAAAATAAATATCAGGCACAAATATCATGTTTAATCAATTCATATTCTATTAATTCATTGTTGAAAATCCATCAAAATATGTATATAAAATAGAGATATCATTATAATAGAGGATTCCAAAAACTTTCTAAAGGTATTTAAGATGGTCCTTGAATTGGTGATATTTAAAAACTAGTTCATTCATAGAAAATCCACCAACATTATAAGGATTTGTTTGAAGATATGGTGCCACACTTATTAGTAAGTGGCTCTAACATTCTTCAAAGAGAAATGCATAATACAATAGCAAAAAGTTACATTGGGTTCTCTAAAGGTAGTTGTTTCTTCATCCTTGAGGTCCATAAAAATATGATAATAAAAATATTATAAATCCATGAAGGAGAGGTCCTAGAATCCATCCATAGAATCAATCAATAGCTTTGTCACAGGAAGGGGAAAGTCATCCTCTATATAATTGCAGTTGAGGTCACAGAATTTGATGTTGACATTAATATTCCCATTATTATTTCATACCATGAAAATTTTTACATCCATATAGGGTACTGGACCTCTCTAATAAATTTAACTTAAATAATATTGTCAACTTTTTCCTCAACCATGGAACTATGGGCTGGGGTCAGTTTTCTAAGAGGTTGTTTAAACCCATAGTGAGCTAATGGGAGGGAAAGATGACGAATTAAAACATGTTGATCTAGGATAATAATCTCATTATCGATCTCGAAAAACACATATCAATGATGGTTTAGGAAGGACACATATTGAATCTATTCATATGATGAAAAAGTTTCCCTGATCAGTGTCAGCCTTAGATAATCTTTAGTGCCAATGTTAATCTGATTCAACTCGTCAATAATGGTAGAGACACCCTCTTAAAATACATGAGGGGTTTCCTCCATATCCTATTCATTATTTGTGATAAAAAACTCATAAGGAGGCAGAAAATATCCCAAAACTATAGATTCAGGGACAAAATAAGAACCCTATATTACGGAGAACAAGTATTCCACAAGGGACTCTTTCTCTATGGAGTTTGTAGAAATAATGGATGATTGGACAATCACACTTGGTTTTTTCCATGATATCAATTATTTATGTCAAAGAAATTATGATGAGCCTATTTTTGTCATATCAACCCTACCTTATGGAATTTAAAATAATAACATGGATTAATGGTAATGGGGGGAAATTCTCCATATGTTACAAGTGTAAGGATTTCAGCATTTTTTGGGACCTCCCAGTGTTAGATTATGAGGAAATATAGATGCATTAATTCTTCTTGGGTACTATGAAATTACTTCCTAGGCCTAATGTGGTGGGTTCTAACCAGTGGACCAGGAGGATGAAGCTATATTTCAAGTAAAACCAAGGATATACTATAGTGTTTTTTAGATAATTAGATATGTTTATGTTCTCAACCTTATTATAAATCTAATGATGTTTTCCATCCATTTTTAGTACACAACATCTAGATAATGGTACTCATAAGAGTCTAAGGGTAAACCATCAACCTAGATAACCCCTACTCAACTATTGAGGGAGTATTTGAGGCATCAATGGTATGAATATGGGAACATTATGTATTGATGAATTCATGTCCTTCATAGTATGTAATTATAGGATATATATTGTGATACCACCATTAATTCAATTTTTATCAATAGGCCACCAAATTGGGTGTGCAGAAATTTTTTTCTAAGTGTCCTACGCTCACTCTTATCATACCTCTAATTTTTTATGATAGAGGGGATAAAATCCTCTTCCATGATTCCTACCTTATGGATCATTCCAGTAAGGATGAGATTGATACTAGAGACAAAATATACTAGGAAATTGTGTATTTATACACCATTATTCTTATTAGTGATATAAAATGGGCATATATTCCCACGAATGGTAGAAACCTCTTCTTATTTGAAAAACAATTAGGGCCCAACATTCCACTTTCTTAAATTCTAATGCATAATAAACCTTAGTGGTAGCTACATTTGTCTCAAAATGAAGGAGGGACTTCAAGACTTTGATAATGAACTAATCCATCTCTTTTGGTAGGTGGAGTGCCTCAAGGATCGAGAGCCTCACTGGTATACCATAGATGTGCTTCAACACATCATTCTTTTGGGTGAGTGGAATTTTTGTCCTACTGAGAGTATTTCATTATTTGGGATCATAACATGAACTATAGGATGATGAATGGGGGACAAGTTAGTGATGGATGTAATTTAATGTTGGTTAGTTGTATTTCTCTAAACACATGAAGGATGGGCACCAGGAAACTGAGTTTGGGACCTCGATGAATGCAACTAATCATAATATGATAATGAAAAAGTCACACAGTTAACTAATACTGTAATCTACAGAGGTGAAATTGGAAGAGTGACTTGGAAGGGTTATACTTGTTGATCCCTACACAAAGTCTACTTCCTTGTTTCATTAGCATGAAAATATTGGTTTGAAGTTCATGATTACTCATTCATCTGGCTTGAAACATTGTCTTCAACATTTGGTTGAATAGTGTGTCATTTTTTTATTCTTCAACAGTATCGACCAGAGGTTACTGATGGGTTTTCATGGAACTCATCAGCATTGATTATCATATAGTGATCTATTATTTAAAAAGAATTCATAGATGAATACCCTAGATCCTTATTGGTAGAATAATATTTGTATAAATAAACTCCAGGTGAATCTTCCAATTCACAAGGCATGAAGTCTCCAAGTGTGTGGTATGGTTTTTATTCTTATGGGGGACTAGAATTTCTCTTTCACTTATGAAACCTACTCTTTTGAGACTTGAGAGGCTGTGACACAAATGTGGAGGTGTAATCCAGTGTAGACACAGTAAACATGGGAGGTTTGGGTCTTCTTAGGAGGATATGGATGATACCATGTGCATGAGTGACTATCTTCCAAGAAAACCAGTCATTGTATTTCTATTTTTCTCTTTCAGTAGATTACTGCCACTCACTAAAGTCTATGATATCATTGTCAGGGTTGGTAGGGACATGTTCTACATGTGTAGGGACATCAACCATTTTAACTAAACCATGATCCAATTTTCCCTGGAGCCCATATTTGATGAAAGATAATTCTTTTACTGTATGTCCAAGTATCCTATGGTATCTCCAGTGATTGGTGTGATCGGTGAGTTTGGCTTCTTGGGGTATTTTTGATTATGATAATTTTATAATCTGTTTTTAGGCATAAATAAAGTTCCCTAAGACATATGCATCATTAAATAAGTTTTTCTTGTTTATTTTTTTAATGAATGGAACCCTATGTGACATGCCCTAATGAGGGTTCAGGGAAATACTTCTCGATGAGATTATTATAGGCAAGGTTTCTCCTAAATAAGTTGTTCTTAGTGAGCTTATCCTAGAGGGGCTCATTTAGAAAAGAAGCATTTAGGTGAACTAGATACAAAGCCTATATATGAACGAATATAAAATTTTAATCTTTCACATTCCTTTTCATGGGAGATGGAAGAGGTAATGGGATCAATCATTTCTTGGTCCACTGTAAGGCTTCTTCCAGATGTTGATATTTTTTGAAAAACTCTAAAAATAAACCCTAATAATTTCAAGAGATGAGGGTAGATAAACACTAATATTTTACACCCTCGACACACTTAACCAATATATATTTCTAAGAAATATGTATGTCGAGTGAGTATGTGAGTCCCTTCCATCAGGAAATTACATCATCCAATCACTCATCATGCCATGTTTTACATTTGGAGAGGTTGGTGATACTGGCCTTTCACACAATGAAGATTAAATAGTAGATGAACTGTTTATGGAGATCCTCCCAATCAACAATAGATCCAGGGGTAGCTGGATGTACTAGATGAATTAAATCCCTTCCAAATTCTATACAAAACAATGGATCTCAGAGGCTTCCTACTCTTTTGGAGTCTCTAACATTGGGTCTCACCGTGAAGAAAAGTGGGAAAAATGATTGAGAAAATCACTTTTACCATTGAAAGATGGTAATATTTGATTTATGAATTCGTTCGGTGGGAACATATGATCTACCCATGCTAGATATGGTTTTCATTTAGGAAAAATTAACACTTTTCTCATTAAAAAATCCACAAGGTAGGCAGTTAGAGTAGCTATCATGTTATATTGATGAATATTTGTGGTAACCAATGCTCTAACCAACGCATCATCATGGGAGTTGGGGGTATCCGTGATCTAGAGGTATATAGAAAAACTTCTCAAATGGAGTGAGTAACTCATATCTTGTTCATTTTTAGAATCCACTGACCTCTGCCTGGATCATATGTGTGGGGACATCTGGTTTAGAAATAGGCATCTAGCCAAAAAGTAATTGATTCAAAAAAAGAGGAGAGATGGGGTCCCTTTTGAAATTTTCATGACCTAAACACTACTTAGAGATAATCTTGACAGTAAGCCTCTTATATCCCTCTAGCCTCTAAAGAAAAAATAGCCATCCTGAAGCCTGAATCGGTTTTTTACACAATATTATATAGACCAATAAGGATAGTGGGACCCTTTACTTTTTAAATATATTAGTGGGAAGGCATAAATGCTTCATTGGGTGGACTCCCGATGCCCAATGCCAGGCTCTGCTGATGATTTTAAGTGCATGTCAGGATATCTGCCTGGTACTATGTTACCACTTGGGGCGGGTTCACCCAATTATTTTTTGTGTTGGTGGAATAATTTATTTTATCCTTATGTGGGTCAATAGTGACCACATTCACCATGGTGGTGATAATTGAAGAACCTTCTCCATCAGTTGGAATTATGGACTGGTGATCCCCTTATTTTCGTAGGATAGGGCACAAATAGAGGGTAGCATACTGACCCTAGCCTCTGATATGGACATATTGAGATTCCTCTTCCATGACTCATTGATGCATAGTGAGACTGAAAACATAGGTTTTTTGTAAATTTTGATAGTATCCATATGACCCATAGAGATCATCTAATGGGGGATTTGTGATGTAAACCCTCTTTCATTATTATTGGATGGAATCAAGATGTTCATGGATTCTTTGGTTGATTAGATGACGATACTTAAGGTGGTTGATCATCGCCAAAATTTTATATCAAAGAAATATTTCCTAGTCTTCAACAAGGGATTCTAGGATAATAAATCTCATGGATGTAGGTGAAAAATACATGAAAGGTATCTTATTGGTAGCTAGGATTACCCATAGGTCTTCTTTATCATTAAACAAAGGATCATCCAGGTCCTCATAGGACCCAACCCCAACAGGATCTAGCCAGTAAACCAACAATGGTAATGATTTTAACATGATTTTCTACTAATTTTCTGGTAGGTGGGGTGCTATGTAGGCTAATTGTCCCATGAACATTGGAATGTCTTTGAGAGGAGGGGCCAACTTCAAAATCATATCCACGTAGGATGGTGTTCTTATGACATCCTCATGTGTGAGAGTGAAAATATATTTTTATATCTCAACAGAGTGATCACCATCATATGTAGGTGTCAATCCCGAACTTGATGTCTCTCTAACTTCAAATGTGGCGGTTTTGAGGTGGTAAGATAATGGAAACAGAGATGGTTCCACTAATAGTCCTTGGAAAGAGGACAAACATTTTCTACATATTGGTTCCCCAGGAGGGATCTTGGGATTTTGTGGGACTCAGATTCAGGTATTATTAGACACAGTTTATGGGCTTCTTCACCCAGCTCTGGAAGTGGAAGTGAAGTCTCCCTCATAGTGTCATCATTTATCTCAGAGTATGAGAGGTTGACAATGACATGGAATTTCCCAAGGTCCTACCTTTTATGACGTGGGACTTATCCTTTTACAAGATACTAATAGTCACTAGGGTTTTCCCCATGTGAATTTTGACATGTTTCATGGGAATGATACCCACGTTAACTATTCTCCCTCCTACCTCATGATGGATCTTGAGAGTAAGGAAAATATTTGACACAGGGAGGAACTCTATGCTAGTTTGTGGTAGCATGGGCAAGATATCCTCATTGTTTGGTGGTAGCATGGGGAGGACCTCCACATTGGTTGGTGGTAACATGGGTAAGATCTCCACAATATGATTCTTTGTCATAGTATAACCCGTAATGATTTTCCGTGGCACCAATGATTAAGAGATTCAACTCATCCTGCCTGAAAGGCGGCTTGGGTCTCTATCCCAAATGAAAGAATATGGATCCCTTCTCATCAACTGAGGGAATATGATGGGAAAACCTAAAGATGGTTGACGACACTAGAGAGATAGAAGTAGCCTCTTATTGGGAAGTATTTTGGGCCTTCCCATGGTGTCAGTGTCAGGTGTTTTGAATTGTGGCCAACAGAGCAAGATGAGATCAACCCGCTCATTGAGCTATGGGTATGGTTGGTGATCATATGTAATTGGTCAGGTGGGAACCCTATTGGGAAAATCCTAAAAAGTTTCCATGATCGATATGAATCAAACATAACCTAACTCCTCAACATAGGGTATCAAACTAATAGAACAATCCAGGGAGGGACTTCTGAAGCAGTTTTCAGTAAAAATTGGGAGTGGGTTCCCCCTATGTTTCCCTTGGGGTGGTGGTACCATCAAGGTTCTAATTCTTCGATATCCTAGTTGGCCATATCCCCAGTAAGGATGAACCATTATTTTTCATGTTGGCGATAAAGAGAATTGATAACCACCACATGGATAAAAGTGGAGGGTGAGATAATTCATGGGGGCCCCATCACCATGGAAATGTTGGCTCTCATAGAAGGAGCATAGTGGTGCATGATTACCACACCATTAGTTCCCTTACCCCTATTCCTGTTTGTGAAGATTCATCATGAATTATATGTAGATAGGGTCATATGGAAGTGTATGGATCTATCCGTTATTAAAAACACCATGAATGTGATATCCAAAGTTCCCAACTTCATTTATACTTCTCCGAGGTAGAGGGAAGGTCCACATCGATGATTCATCAGATCATGGATGCCCAGTGACCTTCATTTTCTCGCAATTACAGGAGATGAATTTCGAACCTAGCCCATAGTCTATTTCTTGTGGGCCTAGTGATGAATATCGAGATCCAGATATGCTAAAATATGACGGTTCCCATAATTATTGTTCTAATCACTATTGAATGAGAATAAATCCATGCGGGGTTCACCATTTTTGTTTCTATTACGTTCTCATCGTGGTTGTGCATTACACGTTATTTTTCACTACATTCCAACATTCCAAAGGTAGTCAGCCTCTACCACCATGATTGGAGATGTTGTATCCTTGATCAAAACGAGATTATGGGATGTCAGTTCCTACTTACATGAATTACTCCCTGGAGATAATTTCCTAGTCAGGGACTCCATAAAATTTTAAATCATGTTTGTGAAATTTATTCCCAACACCATCCCAAGGTGTAAACCCATTAATTGCACTATTCTTTTCTTGACAAGGTAGAAACCTATAGTTAGATTAGATGGTAACATTGTGAATAACTAAAAATTTAGGGATGTTGGGAATATTGTGACCATGTAAAGTCTTCATCATTTGAGGTCGAGGTCATATCATGTGTGAGGATTCTTAGGAATGGATCCCAAGGCATCCCTTTTAGACCCCAAGGTATTTGATAGCATGGGCATAAGTAATCTCATTATTTTTACAATATGAATCCCATTTTTTTGTTTGGGGTAGAGGATTCAAGTGGGTCATAGTTTTAATATCTCATGGGGATAGATTGGTGATTATGTATTTCCATGGGGGGTAAATATGATCACAATCGAGGGTTTGTTTAAGTGTGTCCCTAGGGGGGAAGATTTCAAACTATAGGGTTTGGTTATGTGTTTCCCTAGTGGTGAAGATTACAAACTTGAGATTTTGATTAAGTGTGTCCCCAGTAGGGAAGATTTCACATTTGGGATTTAGTTAATATGTTAGGGGTGTTAATATTGAAACTCATATAATAATCCTATATTTTTTAGGATGTCATGATTGAATCTAATGGATGCATCCTATGTACCTTTTTGAATGATAGTGATCAAAACCCATGTAGTTTGATTCCCTAGTTTATGGTCTTGTTATAGGAAGAGTCTATGAAGTTCAATGTCATGTTGTAAGGACACTAATTAAATGAAAGGTTCATTTATTTGGTATGGTGTGGCTCTTAAACATGGAAGTTTTCCAATATAGTAGTTTCATTCATGATGGTGTGGGGCTTTTAAATGTGTTCTACATTTGTGTTGAAGGATATAATGGGGATTACACATGAGAGATAATAAAATTAAGGTTATCATCCCATTGTGGGAAAAGAGGTGGAATCCCATTAAAATTTTTCATGGGGAATCACGTGTTCATCACACAAAGTAAGACTACAGTTCATCATCGTATGTTGAGGAACATGTCATGTAGTATAATGTTGTGAAACTAGGATGTTGTGATATGTAATTTTATATCATGCAACTCAGATTTTGGCAATGCCGACACCTATGGAGTCCATTTCAAAAATAGGAGATGAAGATCCATAATAAGGCCTATCCACGAGGAATTTGGGGAATTTTCCCTTGACTAAAACACCTTTTTAACAATGTATACTTATTATACCCCTCTTGGAGAGGTATGTTATAAAAACTACCATGGAGGAGTAATAATTAGGGATTTAGATGTTAGGGAACCTATTCATAAGAGATATAAGAATTATGGTACCAATTCTTAAGAGAAAACTTTAATCTAATGGTCCAGATCATGTTTGTTGGAAATGTGGGAGGAAACAAGTGTTAATGATATCAGTCGCATGAGTATTTGGGGTGTGGATAAGCCAATTTGAATGAGTGATGGGAACTTAGGAAATCGACATACATGAAAAAGTGTTTGGTGGAATGACGCATTAAGGTAGGGACTTAAAGGTTATTTCATGAGACTCTATAATTATATGAGCAATTTGATTTTCATGAAATGTAGGTTCTAACTCTAAAACCCATCATAAATTTTAGAGGCATATGTGCTTGAAATATTTGATGTTTCACACAACTTAAGGTTGTGAGAAGTTGGATTATTTTTCAAAATTCTGAATATAATTAAGGTATATTGTGTGAGTAACTCTCAAACATGTGCTAAGACACATTGTGGCCCATGTGAGGTTGGCTGTGTAAGTTCCATACCCTTGGTAATTAATTGATGTTTGGAGCAACACAATGTCTCAAAAAGTGGTGTTTTCACAAGAGAGACTGGATGCATTAACATATTAAAATATATCTCCAAAGGAGGGAGTGGGGATTATGCTCTATATATAGATGAAATGGGAGGCTATAGGTGAGTAATTGTGGTAGGTCACAAAATATGTTTTCATTATTCCCTTGTATTTACCGTAGGGCCATGACCACATAAGTTGTTGGTAAAATATCGTCTTTCTCATACAAATGGTATTTTTCATACCATCGTTGGAGTTGTGTGTAAACATCCTATATTGAATTCCAACACTTTTGTGATATTTCATGGATATTAAAGAACCCATGTAGCTTTTTTTCTTTAATATCTCCTTTCATACGTAAATGTGTTGCACACAAAATATGTATGTAATCCATTAGAAATACAAGATACACACACCTGATCCTTTGGTTATGGGATAATAATTTGTTCTAGAATCATAATTTGGTCAAGAATGAACCCTTTTTAGGGAAAACTATCATTTTGGGCATGGAGACAAGTTTTTGGTGCCAAGACCTGGCTGACATGTCTGAAGGTTTTCACATGATCTACCCTAGGTATCTGAGGGTTTTTTAAGGAACAAGATGATATATACAAATCCTTTAATGTAATCTGGATGATGAGTACAACAGTCTATGCATGAGTGAAGCTAACATATCTAGGGTGATCACATGACCTAGATGACACCTATGGAGGGCATCATGTGAACTAGCCTGAGATGTCCAAGGGTGTTTTCATGACCTAGATTACATGTATAGGGGTCGTCATATGAACCATACTAATATATCCAAGGGTCTTCATGTGACCTAGATGATGTTTTCAGGGGTCATCACATAAACTAGGATAACATGTCCAAGGCTATTCACATGAACCATGAACAGATCACATGAAAAAGATGAATTTTTTACATGAAGATTAAAGTATCTGCATTTTCATAAAGCTACCATCATTTTCAGTCTGCATTTTATAAATTCTTCAACATTTTTAGGCATTTTCCCATTGAGGCATCACATGATCAAGTTGGTATGCCAAAGGTCATTCATGTGATCCAAATGACATAGAAGCGATCCTTCATGTGACCAATCTACTTATCACACAATATACATAAACCAATTGTGCAATTGTTTAGGTCACTTATTGGGCTTACTAGGTGAAAGACTCTTGTGATTACATAGTCCTTCACTCTGAAAATTCCACTCCAATATCTTTGTGTGTGTGTTTTATTCATGTTAAGGGAATATTTTAAAAGCATCTACACTTTATATCCATGATGACTTTCATTATGATTAAATCTCATATCTTAGCTTGAGTTAGTGGATGTATCATGCTCTTCACATGATCCTACCATATGTTATCAGTGAGATCGTCCATTTGTTCCATGATAAAAAGTAACCACTTGATATCTCCATTACCAGTTTCCTTGAACCCAATTCTTGTCAAAGGGAATCTATGCGATCAAACCGATATGTCAAAGATCTACTGGGAGATTAGGCCTCGGGTCAAATGGCCTTCATGAGATCGTGCTACTTGTCCAAGGGCCTTTGTAAGATCTAGGTAGGCATGTTGAAGTTCCTCTATGACATCCCGAACACATGTCATAATGAATTTGTGTGACCAAAATACTGATGACACAAAGATCATAATATCATAACATGATAAACAACATATCCTCTACTTCATAAAGATCCTATCATTTTCAGATTTATTTATGTGAACACCTTAGTGATTTCCAAATGGATATCTTCCATGGAATTGCATTATCGAGTTTATATGTACATGATATTTCACATGATGATACCAACACATCTAAGGGACCTTTAGATATCAGATTGACTCATCATAGAGCCTTCATAATATTAGAAGTTCTTATTTGAAGGCCTTAAATAGATCAATAATACTCATCTTAGGGACTTCGTGTGAGCAGGATGACTCATCTGAGAGACTTTACTTGATTAGGTGGGATTTTCAGAGGGTATTTGGATGATCAGTAGATGGACTATGTAAATAACATAACCAATTTACATTAAAAACTATGTAACTCCATTCTCATAAGGATCCCATCATTTTCATCCTCTCTATTTCACGAACGCCTTAATGGTTACCAAGCGTCTAAACTAGGGAAATGCATGACCATAAACACTCATTTGATGGGATTTGTGAGATAATTAGGAATTATCCTAAATACTTAATATGATCGATTTGGGATTTAAAAAATCTTTCATGTGACCTAGTCAACATGATTTATGGGTTTCACATGATTAGTGTATAAATCATGTGAAGAACACAACCACTTCACATGATTCTCCTAGGGTCATACGATCATAAGTCTTATTTAAGGATACAAAATTTTCATTCTCTAGGTGATTAATATCCATTTATCCATTCTCTTTACATATTTATTTTATGGGAGAAAAACAACAATGATTTAGGGTTTTTAAGTCCTAAATTTTTTTATGGTCCTTTGATGGGTGTCAAAAAATGCCCCCCTCAGAAGTGATGTCTAAATAAATAAAGACATGATATTTAGGAATTAAATGACTGCTTGATTCTATTGGGTTTCTATTTCTTCGTATTTCGAGAATATTTTGGTATTCCAAGAGTCCTTTGGTATCCAACGAGGTTCCCTAGAAATACAAGACCCGGGGTCCATCAATTTCACTTGCAACCCAAAACTCTTGATATCTCAAGATTTCCTCTCTCAAATAATTTCTTCTCAAGAATAATTCACATAAACTCATATAGATAAATTTATGCATGATCGCATTACTGGGATTTCCACACATCTACTTTTTCCAAACAAACCATGCAATCAATATTCTCAGGATCATTAATAATTTTTCGTGAACTGCATCCCACATATTTGGCTACAGGTTTTCTTTGTGTGATGTACTTTGGAATTACATGCCCATATAATCATTTATGTGATTCACATGACATTACCATGGTAACGCAAACATGAGTCTTGGAATGGGTGACTCAATCTTGAGATTTTATATGGGTTATGTGATCAGGACACCCAGAATGGATCACATGCTCCATATGATGTCATCCAAGTCATACCCATTCATTATACACTTATTATTATCCCTATAACAACCCATGTATTTATTAAACATTAATTCATGATTTATTACATAATAATAAAGATGATAAAATCCACAGGACCTAGAAGTTTAGTGTCTTTGGATAAATAGGTACATTAAATAAGAACTTAAAATAGGGAATACATCAATATTATTGAAAACTTCCATAACCAGATCGTAATTTTCCATCATTCTTAAAACTCCACGGGATATCCTGGGGAAATATATAAGAAAGGGGTGATATATAAAGCATTTTAAGAGAATAAGGAAATAATAACATGAAAAATGTATTACTTTTTGGAAAATAGGCATATGAATGGGATATAAAATGGGTGAGAATCATAAATAAGAACAATGAGGCATGATATAGCATGATAACATAATAGAAACATGGGAAAGTGTAAAAAATAGTAAACATGATATCATAATCACAATTCAAGGTTAAACTCTAGAAAACATAACTTAATGTTCTCAGATTAACCTCCCATACACTATAAATGACATCTCATGAAACTAAAATATTACCAAATGCACTGGGGATCTATCTAGGTGAACCCATCATAATATATTGTACATGCATAAGTGTGGGAACATATCATATAACAGAAGATCATATTTCACCACATTAAATTTAATTTAATAATGAGTGTGGAATAATTACAGAAAATTACCAATAAAAAATTATATATATGTTTAGGTTAATACCCATGAGGGGAAATAGGGATGGAATTTAGAACATAAAGGTTTGTCATGGAAAAATTTCCAGGAAATTTATACAACATAACAAAAGTACATAATGGATATTAAAGTTCATTAATGAGAGAGAAATGGGTATAAAAAAATTTATAAATAAAATGGATAGTAATAGTGATGTGTGAAAACATATGATGAAATTAAAAATAGGAAATAAAAGGCATAAAATAAATAAGATTCTTGAATAAGGAGGAGGAGAGGATCCCTTACCGTGAGAAGGTGATTCCACAAGCTCGGGGGGAGTTTCTTTAGAGATTGGGGGATCCTTTGTAGGACTATAGAGAGGTTAGGTAAGAGTAAGGATGCACTCCAAGGTATTTTAGTGGAGATTAATGGAATCTTGGGTGGGTTTATATATAAAAGAGAGGGTATTTCTTTATCATATCCGAAACATAGGTTTGGAATCTATACAATAAAGAAATAAAAAACATAGATCCTGTAATGGTTTTTTACAATCTTCCAGAGAGATTTTTTCACATTATTTTATGAGTAAATTGGCCAAAATAATTTAAACATTACCCTTGGTGATGTTTAAGTGACTCATATTCTTAAAAAATGATTTTTACCTTAAAATATAATATATATATATATATATATATGTGAATTTTTAAAGGTTTTATAAAATTTATAAAATAGCCTTAAAACATTTTATTTTAAAGAGGAAACTTATATTTAGTTATGGATACTTGGTTTATAATTAATTACATCACTTTTGGGTCATTATGATATCATAATACACAACATATATTTATACCGTATTTAATTTTTACTCAAAAATTTGACTATCTTAGAAAATTATGAAAAATATACCAATGGATAATTTCAATATGATGATTCCAAAAATAATATTTATTTTATCAAAATAAATTTCAAAAATAGTTTAATGTTCACTTTTAAAATATAATTGACATTTATTGAGAAATTTTTGGCTTTTTTTTACAATAACAGTTCTCAAACCCTTATAAAAATAAAATTTGATATTATAAAAATTATATAATAATTTAAATTTAACAACCATTATTTAATAATAAAGTTTTATTAAAATAAAATTTATTTCAAAAATCCATTAATTCATCAAAATAAATGTATTTATTGAAATTTCATATTACCCCAAAATACAATTTCTGTTTTATCTTATGAAAATAAATATCATTTATAAAGGACTAACTATAAGAAGATAATATATTCAATATTATATAAAATATAAATATTAATATTGTTAGGATCATGACACATTGATCTTTTTTACACCAACAAATTCCTTAAAGGTTTTGTGTGTGACAATGAGATTTTCTGGTGGTGGTTCGACGTACATGGTTTGGGCCGTGATCTTAAAGATATTGAAATTGTCCTATAAATAATTTTTCCCATGATTTAGTTGTTTTATATCATCTTGGTATTGGTCAAGGGAATAGACCAGTTATTCTATCTCCATCAGAATCTTAGATAAATGGGATTCATATGGTATGATCCTACTAGTTGAGGGCATCACTTCCTTTATCCATGAAAATTCAATTTTCCAAATCCCTATATTAATACTAATAATATAATCACTGTAAAATAGATATATTATCAATGTTCATGAATCTTAATGGTATTTTAAATCTAATAGTATATAATAAAACCAAATAATTTAATGTGTTTTATATAACTATAATTCAAATATGGAATTTAATTGAATCATAAAGGGAATTTTATTTATAAATGTTCGAGTCATTACAATATTATACACTCAAAAATTTCACCCTAAAAATTTTCATTTCGCACACTTAAATAGATGAGGGTAATTCAATTTCATCACCTCCTCCAGTTCCCATGTAATTCCTTCAAACATTTTTTATCCATAGAAATTTGACCTGGTGCATTGTCTTATTTCATAGAACATTATCTCTATGATCTATGATCTTCACTAGAGATCATTATAAAATGGTACCACCTCAAGATTTAGAAAATTTAATCTGTATTGCGTGTAGTTACTCAAGATGGATACATGAAACACATCATTTTATCGAGATTGGATAGGTGAGAGTGCTAGTCGTTAGGGTACCGCTCCGATGCGATTAAGGATCTCAAAGGGACTAATGTATATTGTACTGAAATTTCCCTTCTTCCCCAATATCATTCCTTTATTCCATGAAAATATATGGTGGAATACCATATCTCCAACCTCAAACACTAGCTCTCATCAATGATTGTTAACAAAACTCTTCTATTGACCTTGAGCAATCCTGATGTGATGCTAAATGGTATAGACATTTTCCACTATTTTCTCAACCATTTCTGGATGCTACAGTTTCATTCACCTAAATCATCAAAGAATGCAGGTTTCCTACCTCTGTTCCCATAAAGGGCATCACCGGGAGCCATTTGGATGCTTTAGTGGAAACTATCATTATATGAAAACTCTTCCAGAGGAAGACGTTGGTCGCATCCTCCCATCAAGTCTATCAAGAATACTCTCAACATTTCCTAAAGTTTCTATATAGTTCACTTTGGTTGACATCATTTTGAATTTGATAATCTATGATGAAGTTAAACATAGCATTTAAATCATGTTTAGGACTCTTCCAAAACATGAAGAGAAATCTTGGATGTCATGTAGATTCAATAGATATTGGGGTTCCAGGCAGCCTCACCACTTCTCTAATGTATATATCTGGAATTTGATTGATTGAGAAGTCCTATCATATTTCAATGATGTGAGAATACAATTAATGAAGATCCACCACAACACATATAGAATTATTCCCTCTTGATTCCATTAGACGACCAGTGAAAAATTCCTTAGTTCTTTTTTCACATTTCCATGTTGGTATGGGTAATGGTTGTATCATCCCCTTGGATTTTTCCTTTCATCATTAACTTGATGACATAAAAGACACCTTTATTTATATTTCATGATCGCCTTCTTCATATTGTATCACCAATAATTCTCTTATAGATCTCGATACATCTCTTTTCTCCTAATGTGGATGGAGAAGCTTGATATACGTGCATCATCCAAAAAATCCCTCTTTAGCCAATGATTTTATGGTACACATAGTCTTGACTCAAATATTATATCTAATTATTCATTAATTATTAACTTTGAGGATTTCAAATTTCTTATAGCTTCCAAATTATTTATAATTATCAAATAATATCTTTTTGAAACCTTTATCTTCTCTATAGGGGATGGTTGAGAAATCATTTAAGAAAGGATTGTTGATGTTCCTTCTTTTTTGATTCCCATGTCCATCATTCTCAAGTGAAATAAGATTTGATCCATATAAATTATCATCAATGATAACATTCATGGAGTCCTTTTTAGTTAGATCATCTACCAATTTATTTTCTTTCCTATTATGGTAGTGTATTGATAAGTCATAATACATAATCACTCTAACCATTTTTGTTGGTGTATATTCAGCTATATAAACTCGAGTCTCTTATGATCGATATATATTTAAAACTTCTCCCCAAAGACATAATGACACCATATTTTCAACATGGATATTACTACAAAAAATCTTGATCATGTGTTGGGTAGTAATGTTCCTTAACATTCAATATTCTTGAGAAATATGCTATCACTTTGTCATTCTATATTAGTATACTACCTAATCTCTGCTTCAAAAAAATATTGTAAACAATGATAGGTTCCCTAATTGTGGGTAGTGTAAGTACATGTGCAATGATATGCATTTTTTAAACTCCTTTTAGAACTCTTCACATTAATTATTCAAAAGAAATCACTCCCTTCTAGGTTATCTTGGTTAGAGGGTAGGAAAATAATGAGAAATTTATTACAAATCGATGATAGTACCCAGATAATCCAAGGAAACTATGGATTTCTTTCACAAATGTTGGCCTCATCCATCCTTTAATTTTCTGTATCTTTGAATGGTCCACTTAAATCCCATTTATTATTATAATATTCAACAATAATGAGAATTAAATTAATTATAACTCACATAAATCTTCTCCTTTTTAAAGGTATTTAGCATTGTTCTCAAATTCTCATAATTATCCTCCTCTATTTTGGAGTATATTATAATATCATTTATAAAGACTACCAAAAAGTTGTTTAGTTAATATCTAAAGAATCTATTTATCATGTTCATGAATATCGATGGAGAATTATTTAGTCCAAATGGAATTATTAGGAACTCATAGTGCTTGTACATTGTATGGAAAGAATTCTTGGAGATATCCTCTTTCACCCATACATAGTAATACCATGACTGAATACCCTCCTTGGAGAAGTATTGGGATCCACGTAGCCAATCGAACAAGTCAAAAATCTATAAAAGAGTATACTTTTTATTTATCGTGATCTTTTATAGGTCACGATAATCAATGTAAAGGCACATTGACCAATACTTCTTCTTAAAGAAGTGGAATGGTGCACCCCATGGTGATACTTCAACATATTCCCTCATTATGGGAATGTATTCAAGGGTGATATTTTCCTTATAATCAATAATTTTACCTAGATATTCTTGTTCATAGGGAAATAATATCCATGATTATGATTTTGGTGATAAATAAGATTCATCCCCCGACTTGAACTTGTATAAGATCAGATGATGTTTCACGATACAGATGGTAATTTCCTTCTCATAAAAATTTATGCTGTCTTTATATAAGGAAAGAAAATCCATATCCAGAACAATATCAAATTACTCTAAAGAGAGTATCACAAGGTTCTCTAGGAATTTTAGCCCATAAATTTTGAAAGGGGAGGAGTTATATACTTGGGATGCAATAATTTCCCCATTTGTTATTTTTATCAAAACTCTACTTCCATGATTTTTGGTGCTATTTTAATAGTTTTACTAATGTTGAGTGTTATTAAGGAATGCGTAAAATTGGAATCAAAAAATTAAATTCACTATTCTTGAATGAAAAATTAATATACCTGTCACAACTTTTTTTCAGGATCCACCTCAGCATTTGTGCTAGCATATGCTCACCATTACTACCTTGGAGGTTGTTCGGCTTTATTGTCTCTGAAAACCCTTGGATTAGGGAAGTGGTTAACATATTGACCTCGTTCCTTATATTTGAAACAATGGAAAATAGGTTGATGGTGGGTGGGTGTATTCATATCTTCCATTTCATTAGTGGGTTTCATCGTTCATAAACCTCTAGCTAAGTTCCCTTCTTTTTTACACCAAAAACACTTCCTCATCCCCCTTAAGAAATATATAATGTTCTCATTTCCACCCTTTTGACAAGTGGGATGTTGAAATTTAATTCCACCATTATAATTATCTATTGTACCACAAAAATTAAACTATAATTTCCACTTATTATCCCTGGGGGACCCTTGATATTCCTTAGTCACCATTTTGATTTTGAGAGAACATTGGACAATTTCCTCACATATATCAAAGTCTCGAATCACCATGAATTTTTATAGGATCAATTTTCTCCCACCCAAAGAGTGGTGAAATTTAAATTCAGGGTTAAATACAATACTAGAGGTGTATTATGAAATTCTTGTGAAGTTTTCCTTATATGCCCTGAGGGATTCATAATCTTTTTAATGAGGGAAAAAGATCCATTTATATTTTAAGTCGAAGAGTGCAGGGAAAATATTTTTCAATTTTTTTTCCATAATTCCTTCCATGCCATCTCTTTTATTTATTCCTCATGCTTCATATTCTTGATATATTTCCACCATGGGTCATATTATCCCTCTTTATGATAAATATCCAATATAACCTTTTCCTTCTCAGAACATAGAAGAATGTAGAAGATATTCTCAATGGAGTTTATCCACTATTCTAAGAATATGAGATCAGACGATCTATTGAAAATAAGAGGAATTTATAACATAAATGTCACAATTGTAGATTTTTATTTCTTAAGGTGATTTTGGAATTACTCATAATTTAGGTTTCTATTCATAACCTGAGTCAACCGGGTGATTATCATCATAATGTTCATGATTATTTCTCCCATCGGGTTAGGTATGTTATTTGGGAAGTCATAAAATTTCCATTCACATTGGTTGGGTACTCAATTCATCATATTTTTGTCCATTTTATAGAATAATAAAAAATTTTGGGATGAGTATTTTTAAACTATTAAACACATATATGGGAATCCAATAACATTAAAGTGGTAATTTATAAATGACATTTATTCCATAATTTATGAATTTCTAGGCATCAATATAAGTTATCCATGATCTATTTCCTAACCAAGAATCATATGGGAACTTTTGTTACCTTGATAATGGTTCTTAATAAGCATTTTAATTTACCAAATAACATCCCCTTGGAGTGTCATACCATGTGTATAACAAGGCTCATGTTGATGCACCATTTCCCAATCGAGTCTAGTTAATTGTGGTGTTTTCAGTTATTACCCCTAGATACATCTATTCTAGATCCACATACACTTTTAGTGTTCAGAAATGGATGTAATTTATTGCAAAAACATAATAAATACTTTAATAAAACATAGTTAAGTTTTATTTTGTTTAATATTGTCCCAAATAATTTCTATAAAATTTTATAATCCTAATCCAAGAAATAACTAGACATCCGTTTGATACAAACCATGACAACCATTTACTTTATTACACATTAATTCAAGATTTATTACAAAAGAATACACATAATACAACCTATAATAATATTAAGTATAGTTATTTTGGTAATTAGGTACATTACACAACAAATTAAAATAAAGGGTACACCGACCTTATTGAAATCTTCCTTAACAAGCTCATAATTTTCCATCATTCTTAAAACTGTATGGGATAACCTGGGGACATATATAAGAAATGGGTGATATATAAATCCCATTAAGGGAATAATTAAACAATAACATGGATAAGGTATTAAATATTAGAAAATAATCATATTAATGGGATATAAAATTGGTGGGAATCATAAATATAAAAAATTAGGCATGATATAACATGATAACATAAAGTAAACATGAGAATGTGGATAAATATTTAAGCACGAAATAATAAAAAAAATTAAATATTCACCACCAATGAAAAAAATAATATAATGTGATTAATATGAACCTATATACACTATACATGGAATATCATGAGACTAAAACATTACCCAATGCATTTGAGTGCTATCTAGGTGCACCCATTATAATCATATCACATACATTCATAAGTGTGCCACATAGATCACATAAAATAAGAACATATTTCATAAAATTTAATTCCACGATAAAATATTATAGAATAATTAAATTTAATTCCCAAATAAAATGGTATAGGTATGTCTAGGTAAATAACCTTGAATGGAAATAGCGATGGTATTCACAACATAAAGGTTTGTCCTAGAAAATCGCAGTGAAATTTTAGCATCATAACGTCACTAAATAAAGGTTCATAAAATAGATTAATGGGAGTTAAAGGAGTCTATCAAAATTTTCACATAAAATTTAAAGTAATAGATATGTGAAAAAAATATCCCAACATTATTAATTGGAAATAAAATTCATAAAATGGAGAACAGACTTGAATAAAGAGGAGAAGGAGAGGATCCCTTAGCTTGAGAGGGTGATTCCAAAAGATTGGGATGAGATTCTTAAGAGCGTGGGAGAACATTGGGAGAAATATAGAGAGGGGAATGTAGAGTAAAAAAATTCTCCAAGGTTTTTGAGTTAAGAGGAATGCGATCTTGGGTGGGTTCATATAGGAAAAGAGAGGATAGTTCTTTATTACTTCCCCAACATAGGTTCCAGACTCTATACAATAAAGTATTGAAAAAAAAACTTCCCATGGATATTTAATATTTTTTCTTACAATGAGGCGTGGTTTTAATTATTTTATAAGTCTAAGGGAAAAAATCATTAAAATATTCCCCTTGGTGATGTGGAAGTGAGTCATGTTCTTAAAGAAATGATTTTAAAACCATAAAATATAATATAGGTTTTAAAGGATACATAAAGGCTTTATAAAATTAACAAAATAACCTCAAAACACATTATTTCAAATGTTAAACATATATTTGGTCTTTCATATCTTTAATAACATTTATTTCATCACTTTTGATACATTATGATTTCATAATACACACTGTTTATTTTTGTCGTATTTAATTTTTATTAGAAAATTTAACTGTATTAAAAAATTATGCAAAATTCATCATTAAATAATTCATATGATGTGATTCCAAAAATAATATTTATTTTATCAAAATAATTTACTAAATATTTTATTTTTTACTATTAAAACAAAATCTACATTTATTGGGAAATGGTGTGTTTTTTGGTAATAACAGTTTTCAAACCCATATTAAAATTAAATTTGATATTATAAAAGTTATATTATAATTTAAATTTAATAACAATTATTTAATAGTAATACTTCAATATAATATATTTTTTTTCAAAAATCCATTAATTCATCAAAATAAATGTCTTAATTGAAATTTCATATTACCCAAAAATACAATTTGCATTTGACCATATCAAAATCAAAATCATTTATAAAGTAACAAAAAATAAGAATAAAATATAGTCATTATTCGACATAGTATAGATATTCATATTATTAGGATATTGATACACATCACTCTATTACTTCAAACAAATTCACTAACACAACTGCAAATCTCAGTTTATCCAGCATTAGGTTTTTAACAACTCTCGCTAAAAGCGCTATTAAACCCTCCCATTATCAGCCCTAGAAAAATCATTGTTAAAGGGGGTATGTAGTAGAACTAATAAAAAATCACTATTAATGGGTTCCTTTATCAGAGCCTATAAAAAATCATTGATAAATCTCACCCTTTTATTAGCACTAGCAAAAAAGCACCGATAAAATGGTCATTTATCAACGCTTCAAAAAAAAAGTGTTGATAAAAGGGTGGTATTTATCAATGCTATATTATAATCACTAATAATGACCCCTCATTTATCATCACTTTTTTATAGAACTTATAAAGGTTATAGATCAAAAATATATATTTCATTAATGGACACTCGTAGCAGAATTTATGGACATTTGGTGGCCTTATGATCTTTTTTTAGCCACAATAAAAGTGATTTATGGCTCCTATGGGTCACCAAGGTACAAATCTCATTTCAAGATTTGATTTGATATGTGGTAGTGGAAAAAATGAAACCCAGTTCATACGTTTTTTCCATTTGAAAGGCCGTAGAATGTGAAAACCCTTAAAACCCTTAAAACCCCTAAAAACCATAAAAACCATGAAAAGATCATAACTTTTGATTCAGGAGTCCATTTGAGAACCAAAACCATTCAAATTTAAGCTTATTAAATGAGATAAAACAACATGAGATCTAAATCATGGGATAACAAAATGAATAAATTATATTACAGTTTCTAAAAAATCAAAAATTGAACTTGAACTTCCAACGACCATAACATTTTATACAAATGTCTGTTTGAGATCTACCACATATCAAATCAAGGCCTGTAACAAGATATATTACACAAAGATTCTAGGACTAAGTTTAATGTTATTTTTCCTATATTTTAACACCCAAAGCCCCAAAAGGCCTCTAAAATTGATTTATTTTTTAACTGACCTAGTCTTCTTAATATTTAAATGGATACAACTTCCGATACACGTGTTTTTTTGGAATTTACAACATATGACATCAAAGATAGTTTCATGAAATCTTATATGACTAGTTGTGAAAATAAAATGGACTCCTAGATCAGATGTTATGGCCATTTTAGTGTTTTTAGGGGTTTTAGGGTTTTCAGAGTTTCTTACTATTTTTATGTGTTTTATGGGTTTTTAGAGTTAATATCAATTTTAAAAAACTTATATAAATAAATATCTAATTAATATAAATAAACATATATATATATATATATAAACATATATATAAACACATATATATAAATACATGGATACAAAAATGTAACGATATATATATATAAATATAAAGATATATCATAAAATGTAAAAAAATAGTGTAGGGGAGTAGAAAAGGCACTAAGATGGAGGTACTAGGTTCAAAACTCTCTGGAGGAAGGGGTTCATGCTAAAGCATTGATAAAGGGGTGGGGGAAGCACTGAAAAATTGTGGGGGAGGGGGGATGATATGGGGGGTGTGAAAAATATTATACCCTTTATTATTGGGGCCTTTATCAGTGCTTTTTTAGTTTTGTTAAATGGAGCCTTTAATAATGGTATTAAAAGAACTGATAAAGGGAGACTTTAATAAAATTAGAAAATGTTCTAATAAGGGGTCCCTTTATCAGTTATTTTTTAGAAGTGCAATTAAAGATAACCCTTTAACATATCTTATATTATGAACTCTTCTATAGCACTAATAAATAACTTTTATTGGTGCTTTGAAAGGCCTGATTTAAAGTTTTGTAATGGTAATGTGGGAGACAGTGAGATTTTCATGGGCTGGTTAGGCGTATGTGGTTAGGTTTTTGATCTCGATGACCTTGAAATACATCTGTAAATGGGTTCTCTCATGATTTGGTTGTTCAAATTCCTAGTTAGGATAATTTAATGATTGATAGGGGGAGGGGTGAATTAGTGATTTGATTTTTTTTTTTCGTTTTTTTACTTATGAAACAACCTTCATCTCCTATTAAAGATTACATTACCTACTAAAAACAATTCAAACACTCATCCATAGGAATAGAAAAAATTTTAAGGTTCAATAGTCAATAAGAATAGTTACGTCCTTTGTAGGGATTGTAAATGATACAGTACAACACAATCTACTATAAAAGAATCCTTTTGTGTAAAATACAATGAGTATGATATGCCCTTTCACTCATGTATCATTATGTAAACAATCCAATAGTGGGTGTGCTCTATCTAGCACAAATGATGTAATAGAAAGTTTTTGTAACAAAAAATGTTATTACGCTTCTTTAACAACTTTAAAAAATGTATTCCTTTTAAAAAACTCCCACTTTTTTACGTAGAATATGGTAATAATTTCAAAGACTTTTTAATAAAACTCAGTCTTTTTGTTTATTTAGATTCTCCCAATCTAATTATCCTAGCGTGGTTGTCCCAGTCCATTTTCTTAATATATAAAATATATCTCTACAAAAATATGGTTGAGACAATTTTGAACACTTCCTTACATAGTTTAAAAAACCTAATAAAATATTTCTGTTTTTATTATAGAACTCGATACATTGACCAACTGAATACGATGACAAGTTGAATACGATAATCAGCCAGATATGGTGATCAACTGAATATGATGATCAAATGGATATGTCTAAATCTTATCTCTTATCATTTCCCACATGCCTGACATGAATTATTAAGGAAATCTTGATACATAACCTTCGTTTATCTAAAAATACAAAAATTCTATCTCTTCCTTTGTGAATAGTATATCAGTTAGAAAGTAAAAAGTACTTTCCCCTTTTATACTCACCCCAAAAATGTTTTGGGCGGGATTCAGATATTTTCCCCCTCAACCAAATTTTATAAATTTGAACGTTTCCTTGAATTTTGGATACATTTTTGACTTCCTAAATGCTTATCAACTCTTCTTTATACTTTTATAATCTTCTAACAATTTCATCTCATCTCCAATTTTTTTCACAAACATCAGTTTAATTCAAATTCTCCATTTTTATTTTCTCAGTATGATATATTTATTATGATTATTTATACCAAATGTACGTGTGAAGAAATAGATAGCCTAAATATTCTTATAAAACCTTATTCTAATTCTTATTCTCCATTTTCATTATGATCTACCTCATTAAGAAAAATATAAATGTAAAATAAGAGTTTTCTCATTACGTTAATCTCCACCAAACATTCATAATCTCCTTCATATTTCATGACCCCCCTATGACAACACATCCAAAAATTTATAAGTGGGACTATTCTCTTTTGTTCCTCCGAATCGATAATTTTTCTTGGCTTCATCTGAAGTCTTCTTCAATCCGATGGATCCCAACCCATTTGTATTAAAAAATTATTTTCTTCTTCATTGGTTTCAAATAATTCTTCCTCTAATGAATATGATGACATGCTGAATATGATGAACCAGTATCAGGGGATTGTTTTATTTTTGAATATGATACCAATGATCTTTCATAAAAATAACTTATTTTTATTTTATAATTATGATACCCTTATACTTTATTCTATGAATATTTTTATCTCTTGGATTTTGGTCTGACTAAAAACCAGTACATTTGTTAATATAATCCTCCTCGTACTCTAAAAAGATCGGAATCTTGTAATATCATTATGATGATCTTGAGTTTGGAAAAAAATTTCTTCACCCACTTTTTCTTCTTCGAACTTCTAGAAAGTATCATGACCTTCATCATGACTTTTAATAAGTTGATGATCAGATTTAGCATCGTCTGCCTTACAATTTAATTTCTTGTAACTTATCACTCCTCAAACAACATATTTCTTTCTTATTATGTTTGGATATGATTAACATTCTTACGATCAGACTCAATACAGTTTCCATCACCTTTTAACCACCTTTACTTATCAAGATTGTATCATAAGTTTTATAGAATACTAATTATTTATGAGAACTCCAATATCAGCAAAGCATCATCACAGTTCTATCATAGCCATAAAAAACATGATTCTTCCCATTTACAATCAATCCTTTAATTCTGGATCTAGTTTGAATCCAATGATCATTTTCTTCCATCCATCTTCTCTTGAATATGATGGAATTTTATAAAAATTGTGAGTCCAATTTTCATTAGTTTGATGGTCTTCCTAATTTTTTCCAAATATAAAGTGAGGTTAATATTTTCTACTTAAAAATTATTGAAAACCAAAAACAATACCTGGATATGATTCTCATCATATTAATCTTGGTCATAATCATATCCCCCTTTGGATTTTGTTTTTATCTATGGTTCATCAATCAATGAACTTTTAATCCTCAAGATTTGGATTACTTTCCAAAAATTATAATCCTTTATGAGGTAACTAATTGTAGGAAACACAAATTATTGACAGTAAAACCTTGTTGTCTAAGAGTAGTGATTATGAAAACCTCTTCAACTTTTCTTCCCCAGATTCCTTCATTTTTCTTCTTCATATTACATCACTTGTTTAACTTCTCTAGAATACAAAAATTTTGTTTCTTATAACCACTCCACCAAATAGTTAGAATCATTTACATACTTACAATTCAGAATTCCTAGATTACCCAAAACTCCCCCTTTTTACATGCTTATATATGGATAGATTTATAAAACAATTCTACCCATTGAAAACACTATCCAAAGGTAAGATGAGAGAGGGAACAAAAATAAATACCTCAACCTTGATAAGAAAGAGGTTAGATGTCCTTGTTCAATCTCAATTTATAAAAAAGATTCTTCCGGTGAAGGTTTTGTGAAAATGTCAGCAACTTGTTCCAATGTGGGAATATACTCTATCATTAATTAATTATTCTCCACATGATCATTGATTATCACCACCCCGGAGAGAGGTTAACTTCACTTAAATAAGTAATTCTTGTAACCAAGCCTTCATCCACATAATTTGGGTAGCATCTTGAGTTGTAGAAACATACTCACCATCAGCTATGATAAGAGTTAATAAATTCTATTTCCTTATATACTACCAAACACAACTTTTACCTAGAAATAATAATCCACTAGAAGTGGATCTTCAATCATCAAAAAATACTACTCAATGTGCATATGAATTCCCAAACAAATCAATTGTTTTTGATCTATCATACCAGATTTCGAAATTTGTTGTCACTTTTATATATCTGTAAATTCTTTTTCCATCCATAAAATGTAATTCTTCTGGAGATCATATAAATCTTTCACATAAGGTGACAATATAAACAACTTCGGATATTAAGGCATTAAAATATAAAAAACTAAAAATTAGCTTCTGAAATTATTTCTGATCAGCCTTCTTAAATTTTATATCTTTAATTTACTAGGTTTCCACTAATATTGGTGTAGAATATAGTTTTTAATTCTCTATGCTAAGCTTCTTAAAAATTTCTTTAGTATACTTTTCTTTTGAGGGAAAAATGAGTTTTTTCTTTCGTAAAACTTGCAACCCAAGAAATTATTTTATTTCTCCCAGCATGGAAATTTTAAATAATTTATCTATCTCGTCATCAAATCTTTCACAACTTCATTCTTCGTTCATGGAAAAGATAAGGTCATCAATATAGACAATTAGGATGATGGAAAACTCGTGAATTTATTTAATGTAAATATTTCTATCAACTATTCATTTCATAGAAATCATCTTTCTTAAAAAATTATCCAATTTTGAATACCATTCCCTGAGAGCATATTTTAGTCCATATATGTATTTCTTTAACTTACACACATAACTTTCATCTTTACTAACATAAAACCCACAAGGTTTTTAATGAAAAATTCCTCATCAAGTTCAAAATTCCTAAATACGCACTTTACGTCCATTTGAAATTTTGGGTAACTTCTTCAGGAGGTAATAACAAGAAAGATTCATATAGTTTCTAATACTTCCATCAGAGAAAAGGTTTCATCAATATAAATACCTTTATTTCGTGAATACCCTTTTCAAAAAAGTATTTCCTTGTTCTTCATTACTTCACCTATTTCATTCATCTTGTTTTTGAATCCAACTTTGTACCAATAACATTTTTGTTATCAGTCTTATATACGAGTTCTCATGAATCATTCATTTCTATCCGATTCAGCTCTTCAGTCATAGCTGAAACCCAATCCATATACTCAAAGTGTTCATCAACATCTTTTAGTTCCACTTTTGAATATGAAGAATTTTGTGTAATGGAATTCAATATTATTCATTTTTAAAATTTCTAATATTGATCACCAATAATATTATGAGATTTCACTTTCTTCCTCAACCAAGGATGATATTTTCCAGTATATTCCTCCCCACTAGAAATATATGAGTCCAATTCTTCTTCCTGATTAATATTACAATTCTTTGTATCCAAATCAGAATTGTTAAGAAAAGTTTTCCTACCTTACTCAACATTTTTATCTACATGAGTCACTTAATATTCCTCATTATTTTCAATGACTTTAACATCATAAAAATCAAAAATTCTTCCTATTTATTTATTGAAACATCTATATCCTATTCCTTCCAGATCATAGCAAAGAAATATTCTATCTTCACCTTTCTTCTCAAACTTTCCCAAGATTCCACCTTTTTTCTTTATAATACATGGACTTCCAACAATTATTAAGTATTTTAAACATGGATTTTTCCATAAAATAATTCATATAGTGTCATATCATATCTTGGCATATATAAAACTCGATTTCTAATGTATACAATAGTACTCGTGGATTTCCTCCAATAGTATTGAGAAAGACCAAATTCAAATAACATAGTTCTCCCCATTTTCACCAAACTTATATTATTTATTTCAACAACTCCATTTTGTTTAGGAATGTATGGGGAACTATATTCATGATGAATTCCATGATTTTTGATATTAAATTAAAACTCTTCATTACTTTATTCATCAACATTATTAGTTCTCAACTTCTTCATTGAGCACTCACATTCTTTCTCAGATTTCCTCCGAAAACTTTTAAACATTTTCCAAGAATGTGATTTATTTTTCATATAAATGACACAAGTAATGTGAGTAAATTAATCAATGAAATTGATGAAATGCTTATCTCTATTCATTTATTTCTTTCTCATTGGTCCATAGATATCAAAATGGATAAGTTACATGGGTTATTCTGAACAAATGTTAACCAATTTATACACTGAGTTTGTAATATTTCCTTTTTTAACAATAGTAAAACAATAATAGTTTCTTAGAAACTCAAGAATGACTCATACAATTTTTATTTTAGATAAATTGATCATGTTTCTATAACACATATGTCCCATACTATTAGTCCACAATTGATTCTATTCCAGTATACTAAAGTAACAAGAGTATTGTACCTCACAAACTTGAAATATGTTTCCCTTTATACGTTGGAATCTTGTAACAATTTTATTATCCTTCTCACTTTTCATAATGAATACAGGTTTGTTGAAAGTAGATTAATTAACTGCATCACACAATTGTGAAACACTCAACCAGTTATTTTTTAGTACATCAACATATAACTATTTCGTGGATTGTAATTTTCCTTTTCCAATGACAGCTAATCCAACACCTTTGATTCATAGTGATTCATCACTGATGAATGTCATAGTTCCTTCTTTTACATTATTTAACAATATAAAATATCCTATCATATGAGAAGAAATACCACTATCAATAATCTAAGGTAGTTCCCCTTTATTGGATTTAAAAGTGGATTCAACAATAATAGATTTCTCTTATGGCTTTTGTTTCATGATCTCTGGCTTCTATAAATTGTTATGAAAGTTTTCCTATGCTGATAACGAATCAAGAAAACCCTTTACAATATTTATAGGTTCTTCACACCTTTCAAATGTATTTTCTATGGGTTGGAACCTATTTTAAACTTTTACTACAAACTTCTCATGTTCCTTCAAAACATCCTTATTAGGCTTATTGCTTTGAGAGGATTGACTCCCCCTCAAACATTAACCTATGTTATTTTTGGGATGGTAGTAATGTTTTTGGTTAAACCAACTCATATTATCCATATTTTCAAGGCCACCATAATACCATTAGTATCTATAAAAAAGTATTTGTCTATGAAACTTATATACTAACTGGATTTATGAACATGTGTACCAATAACCTTCTTATCTTTCATATCTGAACCACCAACCTTTCTCTTATTAATCAGAATCTTATTTTTCATCTTTGTTTTATTTTCATCCTTCTCAGAAACAGAAATATTATAATCTTTTTAGATTCGTAATTTTTAGAAATATTTTCAGACTCAAGGTCTTCTGAATTCAACACTATTTAAATATTTTCCACATACATAACATTTTTAGATTTATTATTTTAAAAAACAATTTTATCTTCATTCTTATCCTTTTAAGGTAACTTTTGTTGATCCTTATCAGGTTTCTACTTATGATAACTTTAAACTACTTCAGAGATATATTTTTTAAAGCATGTACCCTTTTCTTACTTTAGAATTTTTTTTTGACAAGTTCTAACTCTTATTCTTTTTTCCTTCAGCTTTAACTCTAGATGCTCAATAAGATTATTTTATTCATCAGGTGATTTCTTTAGATAATAAATCTCCAACAAAAAATTGTTTTTATCTTTTAAAAATATTTCTTGAATTTTTATTGAGGAACATTAATCTTCCAACTTCTGGTTTTTATTTTCATGCCTTGTAATCTTTCTAAAGAAACCATTCAATTATTATTTCAAATGAAATTCAAGTTAATTTTATTCTTTATCAGAACTAATGATTACAAATTCTTCATCATTAGATGTCACACTAAAATTTACCTCCCCAACATGATCATTAGACATTTTTGGATTCAAATTTACTATATTCTTTTTCTTAATCTTTATAAATGAAACTCCTCCTGTTATATTTGGAGAAATTTATATCTTTCTTTATGGAAAACGATTTTCATTTTTCATCATGTTTATTCCTCAATATTCTTGGCCTTATTTCTTCTTCATCAATATCTTATAATTTATTCAATGAAAATTGAAAAAAATGTGTCTAATGAATCCTTATTCATAACATTTCAAGGGAAGTTTTCCTTTGTATTTACTTATAACATTTCTAACTTTTTTATTAAATAAGGATAAAATTTCATTAATATTTTTACATACCCAATTTTTGAAGTCGGAATCACTATCTTTTTATTTAATAATAGTCTTCTTTGACATTTATTTCTTGGTAGTATTAAAATATATTTCTCTATCAATTTTACTTTTCTTTTCATAGACTTATAGTGTTATGAAAATCATCTAGAGATAATATTTAAGGATATCTATCTTCTAAAGAAGAAAACTTTTAATCAAATTTACCAGGAAGAATTCTAAAGATATTTTCAACAATTGTAAAATCTTGTAACTTCTTATCAATTCATTTAATAAAATTAAAACTATAATTTATCCTAGTAAATAAGTCCCTAATAGATTTATAATCACCAATTTTCAAATCTTCATACTTCAACCTCCATATTTGAAAATTTTCCTTCTTCATTTTTGTATTAACTTCATATTTTTTTAGATTATCACATATACATTTGGATATGGAAACTACTTTGACTCTTTAGAATTCACTTTCAGATAGTGATGATAATAAATAGTTCATTTCCCATCCATCATTCTCATGATTTTTCTTATCAAGAGATGTAAGAGGAATCTATTCATCAATAAGAGGAAATCCATCTGTAATAGCTTCCAGAACATCATATCCAAGAGACCTAAGATAAAGAAGCATTCTATATTTCTAAATATGTAAATTAATACAATAAAAAACCAGAATTCATTTACTATTCACAAAATTAATATTCTCTATATTAACATCTCTTCAAAACCTCAATAAAGAATGAATGAAGGGAACCATCGAATCTAATACCAATTATAAATGCCCAGTCAAGATAATTATATCAGTGAGAGGGGTAGGGGTAAATCAGTGATATTTCATTATTTTATGTTTCCATATTTATTAAATAACCTCTGCCTCTTGTTAAAGATTATTTTCCCTACTAAAAACAATTCAATCAAAAATCCATAGTAACACAAAAATTTACAAGGTTCACTATTCAATAAGAATAGATACATCCATGGTATGGTTTGGAAGTGATCCAGTACCACACAATACTGTAAAAAAATCCTTTTTGTGGAATAAAATGAGTTTTATATTCCCTTTCACTTGTGTAGCACTATGTAAACAATCCAATAGTGCGTGTCCTTCTCTATCATAAATGATGTAATACAATGCTTTTGAAAAACAACATTTTATATTGATTCTTTATTAACATTAAAAATGTATTCCTTTTAAAAAAATTCCTTAATTTCTTACCTAGAAGATGGTAATAAATTCTTGGAAATTTTAATAAAAATTAGTCCATTTGTTCAGTCCAATTCTCTGAGTCTGATTCACCATGTTCGATTGTCCCAGTCTAATTTCTTAATATGGAAAATATATCTCTGTCAGAATATAGCTGGGACAATTCTAAATACTTTGTTCCTCAATATGGAAAACCCAATATGATATTTCAATTCTGATTATCCATCCTGATATGATGAACAACTTAATATGATGACAATTTGAATATGATAATCAGGTAATTATGATGATCATCTGAATACGATGATCATATGAATATGTTATGAAATTGTATCTTCTCAATTCCCTTATCTCCTGAAAGAATTATTCAGGAAAAATATATACAAAATAATTTTCTCTCTAAAAATGTGGATATTATCTCTATCCCTTTCTAAATAGTATATCCTTTAGAAAGTAAAAAGTACTTCCACCTTTTATACTCGCCCCAAAAATGGTTCAGGTGGGATTCTGAGACCATTTAATTCTCAATAATTTTTTTTTTATAATTTGAATGATTCCTTAAATTTCAGATACATTTACGACTTCTTCAATGATTCTAAACTCTTATCAATATTTCTTGAATCTTATAACAACTTCATATTTTCACAATATTTTTTCACAAACATCAGTCTGATTTGAATTCTCCATTCTAATTTTCTCACTATGATTTCTTCTTTATGATGCCTTGTACCAAATGTATGAATGATGAAACAAACCACTTAAATATTATTAGAAAAAAATAGTATGATTCCAATTATCTATTATTATTATGATCTTCCTCATTATAATGAAGGATAATGTTAAACACAAGTTTCCTCATTATCTTGATCTGCACTAAACAAAAAAATATCCTTTAAATTTCATGCTCCCTCTTTGAAAGCACATCCAACCATCTCTAAGTGTGGTTAATCTTCTTCTTTCATATACACCAATAATTGGTCTTGTATTCAACTGGACTCTTCTTAAATCTTGTGGCTCTTGACCCATTTGTAATATAAAACTTCTTTTACTCTTTATTGATTTCAAACAATTCTTCCTCTAATGAATAAAATTACACACTGAATACAATGAATCAGTATTAGTGGATTATTTTCATTTAGAATAAAATTAAAATGATCTTTTCATATTTATAACTTATTTATCTTTTCTGAATATGATGTCCTTCAAATTCATTCTCTGATGATTTTTATTTCTTGTCTTTTATTTTTGATTAAAAAATAGTACATTTTTTACGATCATCCTCCTTACCCTCTAAACAAATATGCATCTTATAATATCATTATAATGATATTTAGACTGGAAATCTCCAGCTTAAACATCTTCTTCTTATTCAAACCTGCTGTAGGTATCATGACTTTCTTTACAACTTTGAATACATTGAATATCTTTTTTAGAGTCATCTGACATAAAATTGAATTTCTTGTAACTTACCACTCCTATAACAACATCATTATTTCTTATTTAGTCTAAATATGATTAACATGATCATGATCAGGAAGAATATGATTTCCATCACCTTTTCCGCCCATTATTTTATCATGTTTTCATCCAAAGTATTATAAAATATTTATGATTTATGTGAACTCCCATATCAGCAAAGCAGTTTCAAAATTTTATCCCAGCCATACATACTTTGATTATTCCTCATTTTGATCAATCATTTCATTATGGATTCAGTGTTAATTCTATGATGCTTTTCTTCAATCCAACTTATCTTGAATACAATGGAATTTTATGAACACTATGAGTACTATTTTCTTGAATCCAATGGTCAGTCTGATTTTCCCCAAATAAAAAGTGAGGTGATTTCTTTTCTTCTTAAACCTTATTGACTACAAAAAACAATACACCAATAATATTATCATCCTTTTTATCTTGGTCTTAACATGTTATTGGATATTGACATGGTATTGGTCAATTTCAAAACCCAGTGATACTATCTCCCTTAAAATCTTCAATAATTGGGCTTCATAGTGTACGATTCTACTAGTTGAGGCCGTCACTTCCTTTGTTTGTGTTATTTGGATTTATTAAATCTATATATTTATATTAATCATATTATCACTATTAAAAGACTATATTATCAATGGTGATGATTATTAATAGTATTTTATATCTGATAGGATATGATAAAACTAAATAATTGAATCTATTATTTATAACCATAATACATTATAAAGATATTAATTCAATCAAAAAGAGAATTTTATTTATAAAATATATGGTTTTTATAATTCCAAACTTGTTATAATTCATTATTTTTATATGTCATAAACCAGATGTGTTTATGCTCATATCCTTAATCCAATACAGATCCCGGAAGGGCTATGATCAATGGGAACCACATTATTGATCCACAATTGTAGGTCTCCCCTAAATAAAGATTATAAAGGGTTTCTATTTAAGCAGACTTCAAGACTATCCCCTCTCACTTAAACTACCACTATATAGATTTTGTGTTATGGATGATGTCACTATCCCCTTTCTGATCAAAATCTTCTAACTTACTTGTTTTCTTATTCCATAGACTCTATCCATATGATTGTCTTTCAACATATCCAACTAATTTTGGAGCCATTCCAGGCATTATTTTACTCATTAAATCAATCTCCTATGATCTTAGATAAATATGATATTGTTTATTAGGAAATTTTCTAGAGTTATTCAATAATATTTATATCATATTTAGAAAACACAATGTGTGGCTGGAGTTCAAAATGTGATCTTTTCCCTAGAGGAAATTTATATAAAGAATGAACATGAATATTCTAGGGTAGATAGAGGTATATATAATCTTTGAATCAACTAAACACCATTATCCTCTATGATGCAACATGGATTTCTCAATTCATCTTGTAGCTTTAACCAAATCTCCTAAGAGAGATGAAAAGTCATTGGTGTCTAAAAACCAAATATTTTCATCTGAGCCATAGTGAGATAGTAATCAACCTATGATACATATATTAGCTTAGGGGATTAATTCTTATTAGGGAGATGTACCGTGAGATCCTCTATGCCATGGAAATATGGGATGTCAATGAACATGATCCAGCCTTGGCACATAATATGACTGTTCTTATAAAGAATAGTTTGAAGAAGGAGCTAAACCTATGATCTGTCATTCACGTTAAGGACTGTGTTAGGATCATTATTTACCAAATTAGGGCCTATCCAACTATAATACATCCACATCACTTCCCTCCCCTACTATTCTGAGACAACACAGGCTCTTATTGGGCCACTCTAGTGGCCACAGATATACTTCATGAGGCCATATGCTGAAACCCATTATGTCTTTGAGTCTTCGGATGGCATAATTTTTTTTCCATGTTTATTAATGGATGGATTTTCCCTCTATGGGGTGAAAATCATAGCATCCAGGTTAGCACATTAGTGAGAGAAAATCAACAGGAATAAGGGCGTACTCTTGACCTTGTTGTGAGAATCCTTGATCATCATTATCAGCCTCTAGGCCATATTCAACAACATAATATGCCTTAAATGTTTAGTGGGACTTTTGAGTTTTTATTTGGATGGATATGAACACATTTAGAGTGTTATGGGTACCATGATACCATTAAAATTCCTCATTCCCTAATCTTCCCTCGGCTACTAAATATCTTCAAGGTTGAGGAAACACCATTAGATAACCATGAGGTTATCAACATATTGATCAAACATAACTGTTTCGGTCTTGTTCCACACCTAACACCCTCCAGGATGATTACTGATATTAGAAGTGGTTCCCTTAATGATAGGTCATATAATTTTTCCTTCGGAAACATGGTTCTTGTATCCCATTTAAATGAACTTATCAGCTAGGAGCCATACACCCATTAAATATTTTCTCATCAGTCCCGCAACATTTAGCAGTTATGTTCTCTCCCTTTTACAAGTGTTTGAGGGGAACAAAATTTTGTTCTTACTCATAAAGTATTTCTGATTTTGGTAGGTGAAGATACTAATACCATTATTAACTTTAAATTTATTGATGCTTCTGGTTATCTATCTCGAGAATATACTTGAACTTGGATGGAATCTTAACTAGTAGTAGTACTAAGCCAACCAGTTCAATGGGTAGATACTTCTTATGCCTCTTTGATCCCATCACTAATAGACCCAGTGTATATTTTTATGGACTCAAATAATTATTCATAAAACTCTCTGGTAAATTAAAAGAGTCCCCAAATGATGAGCTAGAGTTTATTGGGGATACTACCCCCTCAATAGAGATAGCGAAGAATGTGTTGACCAGAGGATAGGTAGAGCATATTATTTGTCAGGGGGAGTAGTCCAAGACACTCTCTTTTACTTATTTTTTGACTAATCTGGGCCTTCCATTGATGGATCTAATACATGAATATATCCCAATCTCGGTTCCTCCTACCGGAGCACCCAATGAGCCAACCATTTCAAACAAGCTGTCATAAAGACCAACTTGTAACCAAATTTACACCTTATTTTCTTAGACTCCCATTAAGGGGATTTATTTTCAATGGGATTCTCTCCTCCATATTTTCCATATCCTAGGGTTATACATATTTAATTATAATAGATTATATGAAAACTTTCTATGGATTTTCTTAGCATGAAAACATCTATCTGATCGTGTGAAAGAGCTACATGAATTTGACAATGCAAATTTCCTACATCAATCTATGAGGGGTTCCTTATAGGTTCTAAATAAAAAAATCCATAAAATCATTCAATTAAATGATTAGATGAGTGATTTGGATACACAAATTGTGAAATAATATGCCTCCTTAGTTCATGAAATGGATGATTTCAAAAATATATATAACTTACTGGACTCCACTAGAAAATAGGACTAGGAGTTATCCTCTTTTATTGAGTCTATTGATCCATTAGTTTCATTGGTGGAAATATAGAAGACATTGGTTCATCATTTAATAGACTCCTCCCTCATAATTTTGGCCAATTTGGAGAACTCTAAAGAACATTTTTTATAATTATCTTATTGTATTTACTATAGGGAACCTTGGGAGATACTATAAACTATGGATACTGCTCATTTTTTTACACCATTAATGAATAAATATTTGAAAAAGTATATTTTTACTTCAATCTTCCTTTTTTTCATCATGTACATGATATTTAATTGAATTATTATCATATAGGCCTCTAAATACATCAATCCTATTTGTGACACCAAAAAATTGAAAACTGTACTCAATTTATTAAACTTTAATAGTATTTTAAAGAAAATTTCCCATAAATTTTTAAAGGAATATGAAACTTCATTGATGTATCTACTCTAGTAACTCTGATATCACATGATTTGAAAAGATAATTTGGGTAAACATGTCTCATAGGGATAGTGCTCCAACTTTTTCCTAGTCCAATGGACCTATAGAGCATAGATCTACTTTTTATAGGGCCAAATAATGCTCCCTACAAGCTCTATATCACTTATTTTTTTATCCCTAACTTTTACCTAAGCTATTTGAGGGAGAGACTTAAGGGTGTGGACTCAGATTTTTATCAAGTATACCTTTATGGGTTTCATATTGAATGGTTTTTTTATTTTTTCTACTTAATGAGTGCTTAATGTTTCCATGATCACAAAAAGTGTGTGTCAAGTTGGAAGAGGCTTAACTTTTACATAGGGTTCCCTTTTCTGGTTTTCAACATGGTGAGAATTTTTCCACTTTAAATTTGTAGTTCAAGGTATTGAAATTTAGATTGATGAGGTGCTATAGTTTAGTGTCCTATAGCTAGGATATTCTTTTTTCTATTGTTTATAAAATACGGATACTTATAAATGTATTGGACACCCTCCATCCTTGTTCATATTGTAAATAATAAACTTTCATGAAGGGTTCAAACACATCAAGTTCATATTGAAATTATAAAGGATAAATGTTCATGAGTGGTTATGACACCATGAATCATTTCTTAAAATTTTATTACTAGATATTGAAATAATTTTATGGATTTTAAACCCACTTGGATTGTTTGAACATGTGATTCATAAATAATGCCTCAATGAGTTTTAACTGGAGTTGATGAGATTGGGTAGACACAGTAGTGATAATCATCAAACACCTTGAGGTTACAAGTTCCACTATGATTTTTATATGTTTTATAAGGATTAGAGGTCCTTTCCTACAAGGAATAGATTCCTATTGTTTAAGGATCAATGGACCTTATGCATGAGAATATAAGGGATTTCCTTCTAGATAAAATAGAGGGGTCCCCAACTTCATTCAAAGGGTTATGGAAGATATTCAAATATTCAATAATTATGATGATAAATTTGGATATAGAGAAAAGGGATATCCAAGAAGGGTTCTAGAACCTCCAGGGTAGTTTGATTTTAGGTTCATGGAGCTTGGGCCCCACCTCACATGGTTTTGGGTCGCATGGTGGGGGACTTTAAAAGTTTCAAGAATGGAGTACCACATTCATTCTTTGAGAATGGGTACAATAAACAGTTACCTAATGTCAATGATTTAAAATCCTCTTGAATAGTCTTATTTTTACAATTACAGAGCATGATATAGTAATATATAATTCATAAGAAAATAGAGGTTACTGGGTACATGTTGGCCATCGGTAATGGAAGGAACCATCATTATACATATTTAGGAAAAAGCACAAGGATTTAAGAGGGAATTTTCCTCCATGACCAAAACATCCACTTGGCACAAGCTGTGAGGCATTGTGTTACCTACCTATGAATCATAATGTGGTCCCTTCAATGCATTCAATCCCTGTTAGCAATACACTATAGGGGAAAAAAGAGAAATTAATCAAGGCTATGGGGTTCTAGGATAAGTGTATCAAATCATGGAATTGGTGGGCATCGACTCATACTAGAAATATATGAAGGTTATTTATGGAAAATTTAATATTCAGGTAGGGTTTTGAAACCATGAAATTTGTGTCCCTTCCTTGTGAATAAATTATCGTTGTGAGGGTGTGTGATAAATCAATGCTTTAACTATTTCCTGGACTAGAGGGGTCCAGTGAGCATGGATTGGATTTTAATATTGCCACACGATAGACCATAAAAGATCTATGAATTTTTATATTTAAGCTCTAAATGTTTTCTAATATATAGAGATTAAAATCTTAATGAGCAGTGTCTTGATTTTTTCTCATACTTCCCTTTTCCTATTTTCATCTTGACAAGATTTATGCCTCTTTCTGCTGTGGTTTAGGGTCTTGAAATATGTACCATTATAGTCCAACATTTATTTTTTTATATATTTTACAAAAGTGAATGAATTTTAAATCATTAAGTTACATGGAAAAAATATTAAGGTAGTATTACACAATATCCAAAGGAGGACTTCCAATGTTGAAAGTACCCCAACACCATTTTGAGTATGAAGGTGAAGGTGACGAAAATCGTGGCTGAGGGTTCATAGATCATTAGTGATGGTATGAGACCATCATGTCAATAATATTAATGAATCATCTTAGAGTGATGAGTTCCAATAATATTATTTTAGGCCTCACAAGGATTGGAATGCCCCTCTTATATAGACAAGATACATTTGGTTGACGAGTATAAGTCCATTATGTTTACTTGACTCATGCATGGTCAAACAAAGGGATTTGATTCATTTATGAGGGCCATTAATGGTTTCTGACAACCGAAAAAACTCAATACATGAAGTGTGGTTTATATATCGAGTTTCTTAGAATGATGATAGAAGTATCCCAAACACTAGTTAAATAGGGTCAGGCAGTTTTGGTCCTTTGATACAGAGTGATTATGGATAATGGTTTGTATTTTTTAACACTGTATAGTGGGGATACACCTATCTTGCAGTTTAATGTCATGAAACAGAGATATAATTATAATGTAGTTTAATGTTATGAAACCTGGATTCCTTTCTTGCAGTTTAACATCTTATGTTAAAGACATTAGAACCAACATGAAAATATTCAATGTGTCTGTAGAGACACCCTTCATCAGTCAGGGGTATTCGAATCTTGGAAGCATTATTTTATCCTTACATAGGATTATTGGTGGGTAAGAATAATCTACAGTAAATTTTTCTTAGTTCTGATTCATGAGAAATAAATCCATACATCAATAAAATTTATACATAAGAAAAGTGAGTATGTATGACTTGAATATCATTAAATATCTTAAGGCCTGGCAAGGTAGACCGTTGTTTAGGGTAATAATTAGATTCTATTGATGGGGTTTCCTATACATTTGGTAAGGGAAGGAATCATTCCATAATATGATTTCTCATATGGTTCCCCATAGAAATTTAACTCAAATGTGGAAGGTGGGTATTGTCATCATTTTATACACAATATTTGTGAGGCATCATGAGCATAGATTTGGATCATGTGTATTTTAAAAGAGAATTAATCCCTATCTTAACACGTATCACTTAGGGAAGTGAGTCATCATTTAAAAGGTTAAAAATCTTAGGTAAGCGGGTCATTCAATTTTTAGGAAATATATGGTTGGACCTGGGGATGGATAATTTGATCATCACTATGTATCCCATGGGGTCAGTAATCACGCCATGCATAGTTCTGGAAAACTAAAATGATCCCTCTAATGGATTTGATTCACATGTAGGGGAAGGGGCATTTTATGATGGGCATGGGTTCCAAGATGAGAGATCCCATGTCTATATTTCCTGCATAGAACTTTCTCAAATTTAGGGTGAGGGGTGTTATTATTTATATTATTGTGGTTGGGACTAGGTTAAAAGGACCCGTTCATTTCTATGAATCCTATTATATTAGGAATCAATCCACACACAGTTCTTATATAGAATCCTGTATTTATCTAGACCATATATAGAGAGGTGTATTATTATTATCCTCCCTTAATGATCCTTGACATTATATTTAGCTTGAGGGTTCTTTACATAGATCGATCTCATACATAGGAAATGGGTATTTCTAAATCCCACTGTATTATAGAAACAATAATACCTAACAAAAATTTATAGATATGATGACACTACTCTGAGAAATTTTTTATCTTTTAGGATAGACCATATGTCATGTAATTTAACATCATGTGATTAGGATGTATCCCCATGATGAATGATTAACTTAGGGGATTTGGGTCTCCACACTAGATTCATACCTCAAAATAAAATGGTGAATGTATTCGATGTTGAAATCTTACTTTGATAATGGGTATGATGCACAAGCGGGTAACATCAGGGGAATCCAAATCTGTATAATAGTTGGGTTATGGGAAGTATAAATCATATAATAAGAACACCTAAGTCAATGGTAGATGGGGACTTATGTGTAATGGTCGACCATTAATAATGATAGAAACCTATATTCCATGTAGTCAGGACAATTTCTCTTGGATTTATGGGGGACCTCTCCTCTTGGACCAAAACATCCAATAAGAACTTTCTATGAGGTATTTTTGTATTCAATAGTGAATCATATTGTGGTCCCTTCAAATTAACCAGTCCTTGTTACAAATTTGATATATGGAAGAACCAAGATGATGTGTGCTCAATGTCCATGGGGTTATAGGATAAGAATATAAAAAATCAAGGAATAGGTTGGTACTAACAAAAATATTGAAGATATGATGTTGGAATATAGAAAATGTAATATTCAAGAAGGTTTTGAGAACACTAAAGGACACACAAATGTTCATTGGACACATTTATCAGATGAAGGGACAAAACATTGAATTCTTTGGTATACAGTCATCAGGGGGATGATACTTTTATCATGAAGAGGTCATGCCATGAAGTTTAACATCATAAAACTAGGATGTGGTTTTCATATAGTTTTGCATTATGTGACTAGGACATGGTTCCCTATATAGAGTTTATATGAACCTCAATTACACTGGTCAACAATAATTTAACGGTTCCCTAAAATCACACGAGTCAATATTTTCATGAGAAAAAAGTGACAACTAGTAAATCAATTGAGACGTGTGAGAGTGCATAACTAGGAATTTGTGGGGGTATCCACATTTAGAAACCAACATAAATCCCCAAAAAAAAATTGTTCTCATCATGGAACATAGTTGCGGGTTTTGATCACTTAAAGCTATATTTAAAATGGTGGATCTAGGAATCACTACATATCCAGTATTGATAGAAATAAATCCACACATAGTTCTCACAAAGTAAATTCCCTTAAAAGGTCCAAACAATATGCTGGTGGGAAAATTTTTCCTTTTATATTACAGTTAGACCAATGATTTTAGATCCAGGATTGACTATGATTCTTATGGGTATAGGAATCAAGCCACATGTAGTTCTTATAAATGTGTTGTGCAGTTTTAAGTCATTTATCAAGGAGTTAGGTATGAAGGCATAAACCACTATACCATTATTGATCCCTATTCTTCATGGTAAATAAGGCTAAATAAATCATGTATTTAAATTTATGTATAAAAAAGTACTGTTTCAAGGTTTGTGGGATTAATTTCACACAATTAGATAAATAACATATGGTATTAAGGGAGGCATTTCCTTTGGAACCAAAATACCCAATAGGAACAAGTTTTGAGGTGTTGTGATATTACACAAAAAATATTGGTGGGGTCCCTTTAGATCAGCTAGTCCTTGTTACCAATTTTCTATAGGGAAGAACCAATAGTCTGTTTTCTCAATGTATATGGTGATTTAGACATGATAATGGGGAGTAAAATTTATTAAATGGAAAATGGGTTATCCAAAGTGATTTTGGAACTCATGGAAGTTGGGTACTTATTGGATATACAAACCCTAAAATGAAATGTTATAAGAATGTTATGTTATAATATTTATTTGATAATGCATATAATACACATATGTGTAACATCAAGTCATCAAAATCAACATGAATATTTGGGTTATGGTAAGTGTAAATAACAACCCAAGAATATATGAGTCAATGGAATATGAGCACCAGTGGATATATGTTGACCATTAATAATGGAAGAAAACTATATTACTTGTAGTTAGAAAATAGCTCTTGTATTTAATGGTCCCCACTCATATAGTACCCAAACATACATTAATAACAATCTTTGGGGAATTATGTTATTCACCAGTGAGTCCAAGTGGTGTCCCTTTAGATTAGCTAGTCCACATTTCCAATTTTCTATAGTGAAGAACCAATATTAGGTGGGATAATTTTCATGGTCTTCCAATAGAAGCCTATTAACTCAAGGAATTGGTTTGTGTTAACTCAAATACATTGGATGTGAATTCGGTTCATGCACAATATAATATTCAAATAGGGTTCGAGATCCCTCAAAGCTACACCAAATTTTATTGAAAAAGTATTTAAGAAGGGATAAAATATACAATTCTTGAGTACATAATAATTAGTTGGATGAAAAATTATATATGAAGATCTCATGTAATGTATTTTAATGTCATGTGACTAGGAATAGTTTTCATGCGGTTTGAAATCATGCGACTAGGATGTGGTTTCCTATCTAGTGGTAATATAAAACTTGGTTGTGCTGGTCAAAGTGACTTTCTAGGTTCCCTAATATCACATGATTCATGATCAGAGTGAGAAACAAGGGAAACAGAGTATTTTATTGAGACATGCGATTGTGAATAACAAGGATTATATAGGGATTTTTACATTTTAATGTGGACTGGATCCTTCACCCAAATCTGACTCTCATAGAGGGGTGTGATTAGGAGTGATGAAAGCTCATGGATGGGCCTACAATAGAAGATCTATGTGCCACTATATGTCCCATGGAATTAGGAATAAACCCACACATAGTTATTATATAGATTCCTTTATGCAGGTCTAACCCATACTAAAGGGAAATAGAATTTATTAAACTGAGGATGTGCCTGAAATGTAGGATCTAGGAATCCCAATACATCCTATAGGAACATAAATCAAGCCAATCATAGTTCTTAAGAAAGATTCGTGCTCAGGTCTGGTCTACTTATAGGGAGGGGTACATTTCTTACTCCTTTTTTGGGTGGATGGACCAAGGATTAGAGATAAATGTGTCAATAAATATCAGATGGTAATAATATTCAATCAACAAAAAGTTATTTTAAATAAATTTCGCTACACATACAAACCTCATGCATAAGGAACATTGGAATTATTACTCTCAGGCATAGGCCACCTATATGAAAAATAATTCTACAAGGATCCATTTCTCACATTGGGTAGAATTCATGGATGATAATGTGGAAACAAAATATTGGAATCACTATATATCTTAGAGAAATAAGAATCAATTCAAACATAGTTCTGCTAAGAATATCCCTCATACAAGTCTAACTCATATTGAAGGGAAGTTTAATTTTATCATTGTGTCATGGATAGGCCTATGATTAGAGATTTTAGTGTGACTATGTATCTTATAGTAAGAATAATCAAGACACACATAGTTCTGTTATGTAAACATTCCCTATACAGGTCTTACCCATATGTAGGGAGGGTTGATTTTTTTTCTTTTTCATTTACACATCACAGTTGGACCCAATATTTGAGATTCATCTGTCATTATATATCTAGTGCTAATTTGAATCAAGCCACAAGTTATTCATTGATAGAATATTAGCCTTTGTATTCCTAACCCATATGTAGGGATATGGATTTTTTTTCATTTATATTGTGTGTAGACCCAGGATCCGTGATTCGGGTGTCACTATGTAACTTGTTGTAATAAGAATCATGCCGCACATAGTTCTTATATATAATCCTCTAAGTGTATCTTGATATAACATAGGGATGGTAAAATATTTTCTCCCTATTCACATATTTGGATCATTTAAAATAATAGGAGTTATATCCAACAGTGTGACCACATGTCTTACAGTTCAACTTTATACATATAGGAAGTGTTTCATACATTTTTAACATCATGCGATAAGGACATGATTTATGAAGTTTAATACTCTGTGTTAAGAACATAGAATGCTTTGTAGTTTAAAGTCATTCTATCAGGAAATTGATTTCATGATGGTAACTTTGAAAAATACTTCTTAAGAACCACATTTTGGTGTGTGTGTGTGTGTGTGGGGGGGGGGGGGGGGTTAATGAATTTCCTATCCCTTATATACAATGAGGAAGAACCATTAGAGTAGAAATTATTTATCATGTATGGCCCTTATCACTTGGGTTACATCCTTAAAGGTGTCTTCCCTAGTATAATCGGGGTTCATTGGACTAGTACCAGTTCTCCTTGGAGGAGTGAGTGGAGGAAAACCCTATTTTTCAAGGCTTGGGCAATCTGATTTTGATAAACGTTGAGATTGTGTAGTGTACACAACCTTTTCCCATCGATTCATTCTATCACATCTAGTTGCTTCAATGATTTTTTGTCATCCAAGAGCATTCCAAAGAAAATATATTTAGTGTGATAATAACTGAACCCATATGGTTAACACTACCTCTACTCTATTAAACACTAAATATGGGATTTATTATGTGGTAGTTTGTTTGGTGGTACAATAGGCCCATAAAGCAAGAAATATCTTGTTTGGTAAGGATATCTTGTCCATGTCCATTATTTTATGGAGTATATATCAAAGAGTCATATTTAACACATCTCTCTATACATTTTCAATTGAATGATACTGGTATGAATGGTTGAACTCCATATTGTACCCCTAATACAACCTCCTTAACTTGGAAGAATGTAAGTTGATGCCACTATTCATCAATATCATGTGAGGGACATCGAATCTGGTGAAAATTTTTGAATTCAAAAGGTTGATGATATTCTTCATCCTAAATTACATGATGTGTATGGACTTATCCAACTTTTCAAATATGTTGGTAGAAGTAAGGATGTGAAAAAACTACTTATCTATAATTGGGGGATATGGCCCCACAATATCCATTCCCCATATGACTAACAACCAAGAATATTTAGTTTTGTGTAACAATTATAGGGTATGATGGATGATGTTTTAAGAAATATGACATGCATGAAACCTCTAGGTGAATTATACACAGTTTTGTATCATCTTTTTTTAATAGTAACAAAGCCTTATAATTTTATTAGAGAAACTGGTTATAGATTAGTGAGCACTATAAGAGCCAGTGCAGACCTCCATCATGATGGAGAGAGTCTCCCATTATACAATTAATTTGAGGAGGAATCTATTAAAGTATCATTTATAGAGTATTTTCTTCTCATTTGTTCCATCCCATATAGCCCAGTTCATTTCTTAATGTTGAATCTATTCCATTTTGGTTTGATCTGATGGAAGGGTACCATTTTAGAGGTAATCTATTATGGGAATCATCTATCTAGGGTGGATATAGGCTCATCATGCTCTGGGGAAGAATTGATCTTAGTAATTTCCTCCATGTCAAAGATGATGACCAGGGAGGGTACCTTTTAGTGTGTTATTAAAAAGACTACCTCATCCCAATCAAGATAAAAGAGGACTTTGGCTGCATTATCTAGTGCATCCGTATGAGCACTCTATGATTGAGGGATGTGATGCATCGTTGGTAAAAAAGGGAAATCATTCATCAATACTCTAACGTAACTAATGATGGGTGGACCTATTATTATTTCTTGATGCAATACACTCCATTGATCTATTTTATCACTATCTATGAGTCCCAATCCAAATTCAGGTAAGATATCAACACCTATAGGGATATCTCTAAGACTGTGATAAGGGCATGGAATTATACTTCATTACTAGTATAGGCATCAGATAATGAGAACAAGTAAGTTAGAATTTTCTTCTGTAGAGAAACAAATAATATTCTTAAACCAACCCAATTGAGTTTTGAGTTTTCCATTTTTTTCCAATTGGACTATGAGGGTATCATCAAAATACATCTCCCATTTTCGAGGAGTGTCATGGGTGGATAAAATTTCTTTGTCTAGAAGTTCAGTATCTATTAGTATTCATTTCATCATAGGATGTACTAGCTAGAAATCAACTAGTGCTTTCCCTTTTACTACATTCTGTGATAAAAAATAATTTTAATACGATTATAGAATAACTTCCCATCAGTCCAAACACCTAGTTAACATAGGGTAGAGAAAAATATACTTTAGTTAGTCTATATTAGATACTAGGTGGACCTCATTGTTCTGTAAGTAATATATCAATTTTTTCACTATGAAGATGAGAGTGATGAATTTATTCTCAATATCATAGTATCATATCTTAGTATATATTATTATTCGAATGAGATAGTAGAGAGAATTTTTATTTCCTACATCATTTTTCTATGTGAGTATGGAAGAAAGATATTGTTCCATGGTTTCCATGTATAGGATACTTGTATTCCCTTATACCAAAAGCATCATGATTAGTGGATGTAGTAGGTACTTCTTGATATCCTCGAAAGACTCTTAGAAGTCTCATTGGTAGGAAACTTCCTTCTTCCTTAACTTAGTGACAATGAGAGATTTGAAACTAGGTTGGATATAAAATTCTTGATATAATAAATGGGACCCTGGAGACCTCTTAATTCATTAATATTATGAGGATGGTGAATTTTAAATATTGCACTAGTATTTTATGGATCATACATTATTCCATGGAGGAATAAAAAAAATCCATGGAACATCTCTAATGTTTCTCCAAAAGCACACTTCAGAGGGTTCATCTTTAAACTGAACTATGAAAAGTTTAATAAAATTGTTTGAAGACTAGTGATTTGATCATAATGTTGTCAAGATTTAAGAACAAAGTCATCAACATAATACTCCAAAATTCACTCCAAGAATGGTTTAAAGATATGATGCATGACATGTTGATATGTAGATCTAGTTTTCTTTCATCCAAAGGAAATTACCTTGTTGAAAAGTTCTCTTAAGGTGATTTGAAGGCATTGGATTAATCTTATTAAGTATCCATCTTGATCTGGTTAAACCTTGAATACTAATCCATAAAATAAATGTCTTAGAAAATATAATTATCATTGATAAAAAGTTTTCTCATTGGTATCAAGAAACCATTCTTCTAGAAGTATTGATTTAGGTCCTCAAAATCTATATAGAACCTAATCTACCTATTCTACTTCCTAATAAAAATGATGTAAGAAATCCATTTTGGATACTCCACCTCTAAAATAAAGTTTATTCAATCAGGTTTTAAATTATCAATCTTACTTAGTAGTATTAGAGGGTGAATTCTTTAAGATGCCTACTTAAAACCCTAATGTTCATTTGGAAATCCTAGATGATGAATAGTGACATAAATGTTAATCCCTGGAATATTTTTATAATTATAGGTGAACATGTTTTGATTCCATTATATAAATAAAATATAAATCTCATTCTTTCCAAGTGGCATGTTGACACTAATCAACATAGGTTGGTCTTCATCAGTTCCAAAATTCACCTGTCTAAGATCCTCGAAGGTGGTAGAGAAAACTTCCACAAATGAGGGAGGAGAATTCCTAAGGTCATCATATTCTTCTTCCATATCATTATTCATAGGATATTTTTTAGGTAAGGTGGAAAATTTTGGGTATGTTTGTCCCTATCAAGGTATGATATACCACAAGGATAAATATTGAAAAGTTAAATTTTTTAGAGTCATTGGGGGAAGATTATATGGATATTAGTATTCATTTATGTTTCTACCAATTATAGGTGAGGTATGGATTATTTGAGTTGTAATGTTTTTCCTAAGGACACTTTCAATTTCTGCTAATGGAATAGTGGAGTTTTAGAAACATAATAGGGAATTAGTCTGAGTATCCTTTTATGATCCCATTTTAGATAGCTTGATTACAATTTCATGGACATGGGGTGGGGAAGTTAGTCATTTATAACAAATAAATAGGATTAAGTATATTTCCATGATCAGGTTTATGGGTAGTAGATAATCACTAATGATCATACTGAAGTGATTTAAAGGGGTGGTTCCCAAACAGTTGTGAGTGGAGACCTTCATGTTGTCCTCTATAATTGGTTGTTTTACTTCCCTCTTATAGAAACTTTCCTCAGTTTATATGGCTTCAATTTACTCAAAGGGGGTTCTATCACCATATAATATGTTGAACTTACCATTGAAGAGGTATTTTAAACATTGATTAAGTGTTTAATGTACTGCCATGTGGGTATGAATCTAAGGTCTTCTGAGCAAAATATTATATTTTGTGTCTTGCTAGATAACCATGACCTTAGAGTTTGATGTTAGGTCCCCAAACTAATCCTAGATATTGACCTTTACATGGGGCCTTTTTTTCTTTTATCATACCCTTGAATGGATAGCTTCATCAGAGACAAATTGTCACCAATATATTCCAAATTTTGGAGGGTACGAACTGAGATGAGATTAATCCTAGAACCATTATCAACTGGATCCCTTCTGATGTCAGAATTATCACGCTATCCTAAAACATACATGGGTAAGATATGTTCCTGAATAGCTTCTTCCCAATATTACTCTATGAACAAGATGGTGGTGTGAAATTATTTTGGTGTATTTTCCATCCAGTAAACCTCTACCAGCAAAACATCTATTTAAAACTTTTGGGGACTCTATAAGTCCTCAATAAATGATTTACTGAGTTATTTGGATTGATGGTGAGAATATAATATTGAGAGGTTGGATAAGATAGAAACTAGGTGTTTTAAAAATGTTATATTTTTGTGACATATGTCTTCACTTCTATTGGTGGGGTTAATACTTATCATGGGGATTAGGAGATGAGTTGTTTGAGATAGATTGACCTAGTTATCGGGAAGAGGATGAGGGAGAATAAGTTGTAATTGGTGTGGGTTGTGCTGGCCTACCCATTTGTTTAGGATGATCAGGCAATCTTACTCCCACTAGATGATCATTTAAAATGATTCAGCCTAAATGGAAACTGAAGGGTTGTGTGTAATATTCATGCTTCTGTTGGCCCTTTTGATGTGCTCTCCCATGGTTATCGGCAATGTATATGGATTCAATATGGATTCAACCATAATATTGGGTTCTTATAATACTGTGTTATCCCATGGACCCTCATATTTAATATCCTCAAGATTTGTATTCCTATTTAGGTATTGGAACATGTATTTAAGAGCATGTTTATCATCAAATAATTTTCCTGTTAAGTGAATATTGTTAACAGAACCAAAAATGGGCTCTTAATATGATGATGATTCCACTTGGTGGGGTAGTCCATGTTCCTAATATACTATATGAAAGAAATATAAAAGGGTTGGAGTCTTTGTGGGAGTTGGATATGATTCTTTCTTCTACGAATTTTCTAATATGTAATAATTATATCCTCCTCTTGGAAGCATATTCAAAGGTTTTGAAATCATGTTAAGTATACAAAGATATTATCTCATGGTGGTTTGATCACAGTCAATTTATTTGAGATTTATCTAGTTATTGAACCTCTTTTCACACTTATCCATAACTTCTTGATAGTCACCCTCTTCTTCTAATTGGTTGGTGGTCACAAAGGTCCCCTATATCAGGGATTTTCCCAGTGTCACCTATCTAAAATTAACAATGCTATGGAGTCTGTATTTGTAAACAAATAAATCCAAGATGGTTTGAACCAATATCATTTGAAAAGGGAAGTAATCAAGGTGTCTATTAAGGTTGAAATCATTAGGTTTATTATGATCTAGTATATTTATGAGGTTATTTTTCATATTTGAGGTAATAATAATTAACCTTTTTCCTTTTTTAAGGAATATTTTTCTCTTCCACTCCTAAAATCACGGGTGACCTTGGTCTATATTTTCAAATGTTTGAGGGTGGTTTTACTGTTGTTTCTACTCGATGGGATGCACTATATGATTTATGGACATCTTGGGTGCACTGAAGGAAACTACTACTTATTTGGGGGTGAAAAAATAGTCTCTAATATTCTAGGATTTTTTCATTGCACTATGGGTGTGGGTAGAGATTGGGACCAAGTTCACCGAATAGAATCTTCTATTTACTTTTCAATTTTAATAAACACATAGAATCTTCCCGGATATTTCATCAGAATTAAGGGTGTTTAAAACTCATCTTGTAGATTAATAACACAATGTTATAACAATTTATCTTGTGACAGTGAGATACTAAGTGAATATATTGGACCCTTAAGTAAATTTAGAAGTATTTCTCCTTACGTTTCCATTCATTTAGATTTGGAAATCACTGGAACTTTCATAAAACACGTTTACTAATTTTTTATGTCCCAAGTATTTTAGTATATTTTCATAGAAAAAAATAACTTTGACCATACATAGAAATAGTTCCAAAGTATTAAAAATATAAAAATACTATTCTTCATTATGGTCATTGTATTGGGAATGTGAATGAGTTTTTAGACTTACCTTTTATTAGAACAATATTTTTACTTTTGTCTTGTATATATTACTAACAAAATTAATGATCATCGGACTGATACTGGGACCAAAATAATCATACTAAACCACATAATGATTATCTTACTAAAAATAGATATGGAATTTTATTTGAATGAATTTTATTTATAATCAAGATAAAAAACAAGTTTCTATCATAAGGAATGTATTTAAAACTATAATAGTCCTAATCAATATGACGTAGGACTTTTAGTTATGAATGAGCTATCTAGCGCTAGCTATCTGAGGCTATTGCAACAAACATTGAAATATGACTAGTGGGAGATTGCCTATAAATACAAAGTCATTTGAAGAGTTTAAAATTGGTTTATTAAATTCACTTTTAAAGACTGATCTTCATGAACAACTAATTCTTATCTAGTGTAATTCTTTAGTTAGTTATTCTAAGGAATACTCGTGAGGTTTTTTCTGTAAGAAATTTCTTAATTTTAATCTGCGTATGATCATTGTTATGATCAAGGGATTCCATGGATTGGAAGTTGGTGAATCTGATCCATCAGATCAAGGGATTTTGGGGATAAAAAGACAAATACTGATATTCATATCGAGGGATTCCACATATAGGAATACTGTGAAAAATTGATCATCATATCGAGGGATTTCCTAGTAAGGAAAGAAAAAATTTATTGTAAGTATTAAATAGTGGATTCCTTTTGTCAAGGATACTGACTACCTTACTCTTAACGTTAAAAGAGGGAAATACTTTTTAATATATATTGTAAGTCATTATTAATTTTACATAGCTATTGTATTGCTTGTTATTTACAAGTTTCAATTCTACTACATACAATAAAAATATAGTCATTGTACTTAGTTTTGTTTAAAATGTTTACTTTCATATTAAATATGATTCGATAATTAAACTCTAATAAAAATAAGATCCATTGTCATTAAAATTTTAACTCTGATATAATTATACTGATTTTTCATTTTGATTTTGTAAATATAATAATCATACTGAGTTTGAGTCTGATAATATTACTTTAAGAGGTTTTTGTTTTGTTCAGTATAAATATTTTAAATATTTTTTTAAAGTACAATTCATTCTCCCCCTCTTGTAAGTGCAACCATTATAAGCTACTCTTAGGATCCAAAAATTTGTATCAGAGATGGTATCTATTTCTTATAATTGTTAATTTTTTATGCCTTTTATCAACTCAAAGTTTTAATAAGTTTTGATATAAACTTTTTTTATAAATTATTTTACAATAAAGTGTTTTTCAAAAAATAGTTTCTGTTGTTTTTAATGTGGAAGGTCTTAATTTTTTCTCTATAGATAATCTATATCCAAACAGACCACCTATCGTTGATGGTAATGATATTTATTAATAGAGAGATAATATGAAAAATTGTGCTATCAATATGGGAGTTTATAATATTTTTATTCTTAGGTGAGACTAAAAGATTCCTAGAAAGTAAATCACTGCTTTTACACATCAATAAAAACCAAGGTATTAGTTAAATTACATAGTAAGGAATAATTTATTGTGTTCCATGAAAATAAGTATATATATTTAGATATCTTCATGTGAATCAACTAATTGTACATGTAAAAATCTTTAATTAAAACACTTTGGATCTTTTAATGTTTTTGAGACCAGTAGTGATATGATTAAAGTTTACTATCTGGCCTCTTATTTCTTACCTAAAGAATCAGTTGTGAAGATGAAACAGAGGATTATGATAATTATTAATAGTATAAAATATATAGGTGAAAAAGGTTTTGATGATGAAATTACTGTGGATATGATTGTCAATATCATTCCCAATGATTGAGAAAAAAAACTATTGTGGATAAGTCAAGAAAGCTGGATAATCTTAATTTGGATGATCTTATTGGAACTCTCATGTAGTACGAAGGTAGACTCAAGGGATATTTTGTTAAATATAAGAATAAAAATGATGGTTTTAATTTTTTTACTACTACCTTACCTACTAAACCTCATACACCTGAGAAATTTATCAAATATTCAAGGAAGAATAATTTTTTTGTCCAATCAGATTCAAGTGAACCAAAAAATTTTGAGAAAGAGTTGGATAATCTTGTGTTAATGATGAACAAGATATTTAGAAAGATATATTTTTAATACTGATATAAAAAGAGTCATAATGATAAATTTGTTAAGAAATATTTTGAGGTCACTTGTTATGAGTGTAAGAAAGCTGGACATATCCGACTAGATTTTCCAAAACTAAAGAAAAAATACAAGAAAGAAATAAATTTTGAATTAAATTTTAAGAATTATTACAAATATAAAGGATAGAAAGTATAGAAATCCTTAAAAACATGGAGTGCTAGTGAAGGTGATTCCTCTAAAATTTCTACAAATAATGAATATTCTGGATAGAGGAACATATGACTTTTTTCTAAGGTACCATTGCTCAATCAATGTTTTATAGAAAATCTATAAACTATTTAAAACACTAAAAATATTTCATTAAATTATATTTTTCATGATGAGAGAAGTTTTATATCTTTTATTGATTGATATTCCTCTATAGAAGATAACACCTTTCTTATTTTTTATTATGTTTCTTATTTTTCAAAACTATTATAAAATGAGAATTTTAAGATTTGTAAAAATATATATAATGATAAAGATAAACATTCCATGGTTGATTGAAGGATAAATATTTTATAAAATTATATATCATATCTCTCTACATATCTTAATAAAAAATTTCTAAAAAATATGGTATTTCAAAAGATTTTGAAAAAGTTGTTTTTCAAAAAAATAGTTTACAAGCTAATTTTAATAAAATTAGTTCGAAAACTATTACTAATATGGATTTGAATTTAGTTGTAAAAATAATTTATTAAATTTCTTCTTTGAAGAAACATTTATCAAATTTTATTGCTGGAAAATAAAATTTTGATAAAATGTAAATTCAAATTCTTCTTTATAGTGATAATAACTAAATTAATTATACTCATAGGAAACCTATTTTTACTAGAAATAACATTGTTCCGAAAAATGAATCTTTGTTCATTAAGTTTCAAAGTGATGGGCACTGGAAAAATAATTTTTCATTATATAAAATAAAATCTCTAGGTTTTTATAAAGCCTATTTTTCAAAGGAAATGAAATTTTCCCATTACAATGTTGGATAAATGTTGTTAATACAATTTTATTTTCTAACAATACCCTACCTAAGAAGGATTGGGTTTTGAAAGTCAAATCTTTTTTTTCAGGATAAAAAAGATAGTATTGAAAACAATTTATGGTACATGGATACTGGATGTTCTTAGAACATGACTAGAAAAAATGATTTCTTCAAGAAGATAATCAAGATGAAAGGCATAAAAGTTACTTTTAGACATAATGGTCAAAGAAAGATTATTGTAATATTTAACATTGTTATACTTGAAAAGATTCTGCTTTCAAATGATTTATTTGTTATAGGTATGAAGAATAAACTTATATGAATAAGTACATTATTTAATGAAGGTTAACTTATGAGATTAATGAATGATAAATTTCTAGTTCATAGTTCCATGGATGAATTTATTTGTTCTACCAATCAGTATAAGAATGTTTATGCACTAAACACAGAAGACCTTTGGATCAAAGAATTACCTTAATTTAATCAATGAATGATGAATAATTAATATTTTATATAATTTTAGGACAATAAATCCTTATAAACTTATCTAATCACACTAAGAAAGGAATTATTAATGTTTTATCAGAAATTTGGTTTGATACTTCAAAATTATGAGACCCTTTTTAATATGGTAAGAAAAACTAGTCTGGTTTTAAATATATTAGTGAAGAATTAACTTCTAATGATTTATAGTTAGTGAAAATGGACTTATTTGGATCTAGACAAACTAGAAATATTTTTTGGAAAAAACTATGTATATATAGTAGTTGATTATTACACTAGATATACTTGGGTTTATTCTCTCAAAAATAAATATGAATTCTTTTGAAATTTTAAATCTTTTGTAACCAAAGTTAAAAATGATAAAAACATTATCTTAATAACTATTCAGAGTGATCATGGTGTAGACTTTATAAATTATGATTTTGATTCTTTTTTTGGAATATGTTTATTGAACCTAAATTTTCATCACCTAGAACCCCCCAAAACAATTGTGTAGTTGAAAGAAGAAATATAATTACTTAAGAAATTACTAGAACCATGTGGATTGAATGCTCAGTTGCTAATCATATTTTTGATGAAGTAGTTAGTATTGCCTACTATACTATAAATCAAGTTTTAATTAGACAATTTCATAATAAAACATTTCATGAGTTATTGACAGGTAGAAAACCAAAATTTTAATACTTCAATTGTTTATTAGGAATCATCCTAGTGAAAGTATCATTGGTGATGTTGATCATCTAGTAAGGACTATAAGTTCCATGAGGAATGAAATTGAACATCTAGGTTCATTATCCCAATTTGAATCTAAGAATACTGATGAGTCTTTATATTATAATGATTATATTGAGGTAATGCAACATGAAATCAATGATTTTGGAGGGAACAAAGTCTGGACATTATTTGAATGGTCTATAGAAACTTCAATAATTGGAGTAAAATGGGGTTTTCATGAAAAATTTAATGAAAATGGAATAATTTTTAGAAATAATGGTAGACTTGATTGTAAGGGTTATAATGAAAAAGAGTTAACAGGTTATGAATAAACATATGCACTTAGAGAAAGACTAGAAACTATTCAAATACTTCTAGCCTTTGTAGCATCATTTAACTTCAAACATTTTCAAATGGATGTGATGTCTGCTTCTCCTAATATATATATTTAGGATGAAGTTTATTTTAAAAAACCTACTAGTTTTGAAAATAAAAAAAATCCAAAACATGTTTACACACTTACCAATTCTTTATATGGACTTAAAAAATCACATAGGGATTGGTATGATAGAACAAATGGATTTTTGTTTCAAAATAAATTATTATGGGAGTTTCAGATCCAAATTGTTTTCTAAAAGAAGTTGTTTTTTTATGATTGTACAAATTTATGTGGATGAAATTATATTTGGTTTAACTCAAAAATATTTAACAAATTATTTTTCAGAACTTATGATCTATGAGTTTGAATTGAGTATAATGGGTGCGTAAATTTAATTCCCGACCTTTTCAAATTTCAATAAAACCAAAAGGAACTTTTATATCTCCACATAAATATATAAAATATCTTTTTAATAGATTTGGATATGAAAATAACAGAAGTATTAATACCCCCATCAGTACTTCCAATACTTTAGATCTTGATGAAGCTAGATAACTGGTTAATCAAAATATTATTGTAGGTGTGATAAGAAGTTTACTTTAATTAACTTTTAGTCATCCAAATTTAATTTTTTTAGTATTATTATGTACAAGATATCAAGGAAATCCAAAATAATCCTATCTAAAATCTGTAAAATGATTTTTTTGTTTATCTTAAGGGAATAATGTATTTAATTCTATTCTATTCTCCTTTAAACTGCTTTGAACTAAAATTTTTGTTGATTGTTGACTATGGTGGATGTATAATGGTAAGGAAAAGTACTTCCAGAACTTTTCATTTATTAAGAGATTAATTATTTTATTAGTCATGTAAGAAACAACACTCAGTATCACCTCCTAATTTTGAATCAAAATATGTGGTGGTTGGATGTTTTTGGGATCAAGTGTTGTGGATGCAACACACACTCACTGACTATGGCATGAGTTTTTATAAAACTCAAATACACTGTGCTAATACAAATTTCATTACATTAATTAAAAACCCAAAACATCACCCACATGATAAAAAATAGATATGATACATTATTTATTTCTAGATCAAACACTGAATGGAGATATAATTTTACAATTCATTAGAATGTAATATGACAACCCTGCTTTTTATTACAACTTAAACATGCTTTATTACATAAAACTTCACGTGATACAACAAAGAAGATCGAGAGGTTTAGTGTCTTTGGGGCTTAGGATCATTACATAAAAACTCTAAACTTGAAATACAACATCCTTATTGAAAACTTCCTTTACATGACCACTACATTCCTTCGTACTTAGCATTGCATGGGATAACCTGAGGACATGCATAAGAAAAGGGTGAGCTATAAAGCCCAGTAAGGGAGTACATAATGAATAACATGAGGAGTACAATACATGTTAGGTAATAGGCATATCAATAGAGCATAAGAGAGACATGAATATAAAGGCATGATAAAGCATGATAATCATAACATGGAAATGTGGCAACAACACTTAACATTGAATTAGCATGAGCCAAGGCTCATTGCACATGGAGCATGAGTAAACCCTCATTGCACTTGAAGCACGAGTAAACCCTCATTGCACTTGAATTAGCATGAGTCAACACTCATTGCACATGACGTATCATGATACTATACTTTACCCAATGCATTGGAGCGCTATAAAGGGCGCACCCTTCTTAAACATTTCATTTCATGCATAAGTGTGCCACATGGATCATAAAACATGGATTCATAAAACATAATCATTTATTCCACGATAAAGGAATGTGGAATTCATACATGAAAATTTATAATCAATAAGTAAATGTGCAAAAAGGTGAATACCCTTGATGGAGAAATGGGCATGGTATTCACTACACAAAGACATTGGCTTAGAAAATCGGTGCGATTTCGGCAGCGTAACGGCGTGACATAAGAATTCATAAAAAAAGGTTGATGAGAGAGAAAGGGGTTCCTCATCATATTTACATGTAATGGACAGTAAGGAGATAATATATATACATGTCCCAACAATAGAAATGGAATTTAGATTCATGATACAAAAGTATTGCTTGAATATAAAAGAAGAGAGAGAAGTTCCTTTCGGAATTTCGGCATAGTAACAGGTGTACATGGGAGGCATTTAATGAGAGAGAAAGGGTTCTCCCATAATTCAAACAATAAGAGGGAAGTATGGGGGAGGTGCGAAACCATACCCCAACATTCATAATTGAAATAATAAAAAAAAGGCAATACAACTTAAAGAAAATTGACAAAAATGAGAAAGGAAGAAAACCCTTACTTGGAAGTGTGCTTCCAAAGGCTAGAGAGAGGCTTGTGAGAGGCTTCTTGGGAGCTTGGGGAACCTTGAGAGGATTCTAGAGAGAGTAGGGCAGAGGTTGGACGAACTTCAAGGGCTTTGGGTGAGGAGGAAGTGGGAGCTTGGGTGGGTTTATATAGGAAAGGTGAGAGAATTCTTTATTATTTAGGTTTGGGACCCCTTATATTAAAATAATCCAAACCACAAACCATCCCATGGTATTAGCCCATGGTTTCTGGAAAAGTAAAGAGGAAAACAATATTTTACAAGTCCAAGGTCCGAACTTATTAAAAAATTAGGGTTGCTTATGTGGAGGTGAGTCACACTCCCATGGAAATTAATTTAAAAAGGAAAAGTGTTGAATAAGTCTTGAGGGATCCATTAATGCTTTGAAAAGTGAGTCAAACAAACCCAAAACCTCATTATTTTAATGATAAAACATATATTGGCCGAACATAAGGATTATGGTATTTTATTACATCACCATTGGGTCATTATGATGTCATAAAACACATTATATATTTAAATGGTATTTAATTTTTACCCAAAAATTTGACTGTCTCAGAAAATTATGAAAAATTCACCGTTGGATAATTTCGACATCCTGATTCCAAAAATAATATTTATTTTATCTAAATAATTTTCTAAATATGTGAATTTTCACTTTTAAAATAAAAACCGACATTTATAAAAAAATTCACGGGTTTTGACAGAAATGGCTTTCAAACCTTAATAAAAATTTTAATTGCATTCATAAAATTATAAGATCATTTATATTTAATAAAAATTAATTTAATATTAATAATAATATTTTATTAAAATATTATTTAATTCAAAAATCCTTTAATTTAATAAAATATATTTCTTAATTAAATAATAACTAAAAACACTGTTTGTACTTTAAAAACTAATTACAAAGTATCAAAAATGACTAGAAATTATATTCATTATTATATACAAAAATAATGTACATGAACATGGTGCTACTTATTTGTTACATAACCCATTAAAATAGCTGCATAAGACCTAAGGGTAAGGTGTGCGATGGTGACAGACTCTTGGGGTTGCTCGGATAACATCGCTCGAGTGGTAATCTCTATCAACTTCCATTTATCCCGTAGACGATAACGTTCGAGCTTTACTTGATGAAGCTCAGCTTGGGATTGGTCAAGGGAAAAGCCCAAAGACGCCACCTCTTTTCCGAGCTCCGACAAATGGGCTTCGTAAGGGGCAATTCTTCTGGATGAGGCCATCACTCCCTTTGTCTGAGTAGAAATGGTTTCGTTAAAGCCTTATATTTATACTACTCAGATGATCACTGTTCAACGGCTATAAAAGTAACGGTCACAAATCTTAACATAAAACTAAAGAATTTGACATCTTATAAAAACATTTTTTTCATAAAGAAACATTTAACTGGATCAAGAGGGATTTTCCATTAATGAAACTTTGGGTCGTTACAACATTCCCCCCTTAAGAAATTTCACCCTCGAAATTTTCCTTTTCCCACACTAAAACAAATGTGGGTAACTTAGCTTCATCATATCCTCCGACTCCCAAGTTGCTTCTTCAAACTTGTGGTTTCTCCACAACACCTTGACGAGGGGCATTGTCTTATTTCGTAGAACTTTTTCTCTACGATCTAAGATCTTCACTGGTTGATCCTCATAAGAAAGATCGTCTTCTAATTGTACCACCTCGGAAGAGAGTACATGTGAAGGGTCTGGTATGTACTTCCTTAAGAGGGATACATGGAAGACATCATGCACCTTGGCCATAGTAGGTGGAAGTTCTAGTCGATAGGCCACAGCCCCAACACGATCAAGAATCTCAAAGGGGTCGATGTACCTTGGACTTAACTTCCCTTTCTTTCCAAACCTCATGACCTTCTTCCACGGAGATATGCGTAAAAACACCATGTCTCCGACTTTAAACTCAAGGTCTCGTCGACGATTATCTGCATAACTCTTCTGTCGACTTTGGGCTGCCTTGATATGCTGCTGAATGGTTTTCACCTTCTCCACCATTTCTTCGACCATTTCTGGTCCAAGCAGCTTACGTTCACCGACCTCATCCCAACATGCTGGTGTTCTACACCTTTTCCCATACAGGGCTTCATATGGTGCCATTTGTATACTCGAGTGGAAACTATTATTATAAGAGAACTCAACTAGAGGAAGATGTTGATCCCATCCTCCTTTAAAGTCCATTGAGCACGCTCTCAACATATCCTCAAGTGTTTGGATAGTCCGCTCGGATTGGCCATCAGTTTGAGGATGATAGGCCGTACTGAAGTTCAGTTCAGTATTCAGAGCATGTTGAAGACTCTTCCAAAACTTAGAGGTAAATCTTGGATCTCGGTCAGACACAATAGATAGTGGTACTCCATGCAACCGTACCACTTCCTTGATATATATCCATGCCAGTTGATCCAAAGAGAAATCCTCTCGAATAGCAATGAAGTGTGCAGTCTTTGTAAGACGATCCACAACAACCCAGATTGCATTGTTGCTTTTGGATGTCCTTGGAAGTCCAGTGACGAAGTCCATGGTGATGTTCTCCCATTTCCATTCTGGTATGGGCAATGGTTGCATCATCCCCTTAGACTTCTGCCTCTCTGCCTTTACTTGCTGACACACCAGGCACTTTGATGTATATTCAGCGATCTCCTTCTTCATATTATCCCACCAAAAGTTTTCTCGGAGATCTCGATACATCTTTGTGCTCCCTGGGTGAATAGAGAAATTTGAACTATGTGCATCATCCAAAAGTTCCTTCTTCAGCTCCGAACTTGATGGGACACATAGTCTTTTCCCAAACCACACAATTCCTTCTTCATTAACATTAAACTCTGAGGATTTTCCCTTTTTGATAGCTTCCACTTTTTCTTGGATTCTCGCATCATCCTTTTGAGCATCCTTTAACCTTTTCAAAAGAGATGGTTGAGCAATCATTTGTGAAAGGATTGATGATGTTACCTTCTTTATGATTCCCACGTACATATTCATCAAGTCTAAGAAGATTGGATCCTTCTCAATTCTCATCATTGATAGAATTGCTGGATCCTTTCTACTTAGGGCATCCGCCACATTGTTCGCCTTCCCAGGGTGGTAATGTATTGAACATTCATAATCAATTATGAGCTCTATCCATCTTCTCTGGCGCATATTAAGCTCTTTCTGTGTGAATATATATTTAAGACTCTTGTGGTCAGTATATATCTCACATTTCTCTCCATAGAGATAATGCCGCCAGATTTTCAAGGCAAAGATCACCGCCGCCAACTCCAGATCATGCGTTGGATAGTTTCGCTCATGGATTTTCAACTGTCTTGAGGCATAGGATATCACTTTATCATTCTGCATCAGCACACATCCTAAGCCCTTCTTCAAAGCATCACTGAATACCACAAAAAGCTCCCCACTTGTGGGTAAAGTGAGCACGGGTGCAGTGATAAGCCTCCTTTTCAACTCCTTGAAGCTTTCTTCGCATTCATCACTCCAAGAAAACTTTACTCCCTTTCGAGTTAGCTTGGTAAGAGGGCTGGACAATCGTGAGAAGTTTCTCACAAATCGTCGATAATATCCAGCTAACCCCAAGAAGCTACGGATATCAGTTACCGATGTTGACCTCGGCCATCCCTCAATTGCATCTGTTTTGGAGGGGTCCACAGATATCCCATTGCTTGTGATGATATGGCCCAAGAATGAGACCTCCTTCAACCAGAACTCACACTTGCTGTACTTGGCATAGAGCTTCTCCTTGCGCAAAGTCTCCAGTACAGTTCTTAAATGCTCCTCATGGTCCTCCTTGGTTTTGGAGTATATTAGAATATCATCTATAAAGACTACCACAAATTTGTCTAGGTAATCTCCAAAGACTCTATTCATCAAGTCCATGAATATTGCTGGATCATTGGTGAGTCCAAAAGGCATTACTATGAATTCATAGTGCCCGTACCTTGTATGAAAAACAGTCTTGGGGATATCTTCCTTCTTCACCCTTACTTGATAATATCCCGACCGCAAGTCGACTTTGGAGAAGTATTGTGCTCCACGCAGCTGATCAAACAAGTCATCGATTCTTGGGAGAGGATACTTGTTCTTTATCGTGATTTTGTTAAGTTCATGATAATCGATGCATAGCCGCATTGACCCATCCTTCTTCTTGACGAAGAGGACTGGTGCACCCCATGGTGATGCATTTGGGCGTATAAACCCTTTATCCAGATTCTCCTGTAGTTGTTTCTTCAGTTATTCAAGCTCAACCATAGCCATTCTATATGGAGTCTTGGATATTGGTAGCACCCCAGGTCTAAGTTCAATTGAGAACTCAACATCTCTTCTTGGAGGAAGACCAGGAAGTTCCTCGGGAAATACTTCAGCGAATTCCCTCACAATAGGAATTTCTTCAAGGGTGGTTTCTTCCTTGGACTCAATCATCTAATCCAGATATGCGTGCTCATAAGGCAGTAATATCCATGCTTGAGATGATGGAGCTAAAGGAGATTCATCTTTCTCCTGACACTTGTAAAGAACCGGGGGTCGATTCTCCATATGGAGTGTGATTTCCCTCTCCCGACAATTTATGTTGGCTCTATATAAGGAAAGCCAATCCATGCCAAGAATTGCATCAAATTCCACCAAAGGGAGTATGACGAGGTTCGCCGGGAAATTCAATCCATAGATTATAACAGGGGAGGACTTATACTCATGGGATGCAATGATTGCCCCATTTGCCGTACTCACCGACATCTTTACTTTCATGATTTGTGGTGGTGCAGGGATTGTTCTAATAAACTTTTGAGATATAAAAGAATGCGTAGAACCTGAATCAAAAAGTATGTTCGCTATTCTTGAATGAATAACTAGCGTACCTATCACCACTTCGTTGTCGGGGTTCACTTCGGTAGAAGTGATGGAAAAATCTCTTCCTTGCTGTCTTGGAGGTTGTTGATTGCCTCCGATAACCCTTGGATTAGGGCATTGATTCGCAAAATGACCCGGTTCTTTGCATTTGAAGCATTGAACAACGCGTTGAGGTTCGAACGGAGCGTTCCTCCCCTCCGTCGCAGCCGCGGGTCCTTCTTGCTGACAGTTAACAGCTAGGTGCCCTTCTCTTCCACACTTGAAGCATTTTCTTGTCCCCCTATGGCAATTTACATGGTGCTTTTTGCCACACTTTTGGCAAGTGGGGTGCTGGAATTTCTTAGCGCCGTTGGATTTATCCATCGGACCACCCGCATTGAAGTCCACCTTACGCTTCTTGTCCCCATGATACCCCTGTGATTCTCCGATCTCCATTTCAACCTTGAGGGCACATCAGATAATTTCCTCATAGCTTTCGAAGTTACAGATCGCTAATGCTTTCCGCAAGCTAGGCTTCAGCCCACCAAAGAAGCGGTCAACCTTGCATTCGGGGGTAACGACAAAGCCGAAAGCGTATCGTGCAAGCCTTGTGAAGTTTTCCTCGTACGCTCCCACAGATTCCTCATCTTTCTGCTTGAGGGAAAGGAAGTCCCTTTCCATCTTAAGACGGAGGGTGCGTGGAAAATATTTATCGAAAAACATCTTCCGGAATACCTTCCATTCCAAAGCCTCGATCTCCTCCTCAGGCTTCGTATTTTTGATCAACGTCCACCATTGATCAGCTTCACCCTCCATACGATAAGCCGCCAGGAGAACCTTCTCTTTTTCAAAGCATTGGAGGATGGAGAATATCTTTTCAATGGAGTTGATCCATTGTTCAGCAATCGTGGGATCGGATGATCCACTAAAAGTAGGAGGCCTTTGTCTCATGAAGCTTTCAATAGCGACTTGTTCTTTCTTAGGGGGGGTTGAACGTTCCTCTTGACCAGTGTTTCTATTCAAAACTTGAGTTAGCTGAGAGAGAAGCGTGACAAAGTTCGCGATTCCCGCTCCCATTGGATTGGGCATCTCATAAGTACAATCATCACACTGATCTTCACAACGGTTGTTAGCCCGAGTTCTCCTATTACCGGCCATTGGCTGGAATAAAAGGAAAGTTAGGGGTAACACATAAAGGGTAATCCAAAGACAAAAGTTGATGACTTATAAATAAACTTTAATCTCTTCAACTCATGAGTCTATAGGATTCAATCTAGGATTTTCATGATCTTCCTTCTAACATATATTCTTAGGGGCATTTTTCCCTTAATAAGGGTTCATACTAAGATTGTGAATTTATCAAAACATATCCCCTGGGAGTGTCGTAACCAAGAGTGCAGCAAGGCCCGTTGTCGTGCACCAGTTCCCGTTCGAGTCTAGCTCAAAGCGGTGTTTTCGGGTTTTACCCCTAGGATACATCTGTGCCAGAGCCGCCTCTACCTGCTCGTATCCAGACAGGGATGTATTTGTTTGATAAAACACTTACTTAGTATTTACCAAAACTTAGGGATGTTTTTATTATTCTTAGTCTTGTATCTAAGGCTTTACTAGGGTTTCCTAATCCCAAAAATAACTAAACCTATCCTTTGATACCAACTATGACAACCCTGCTTTTTATTACAACTTAAACATGCTTTATTACATAAAACATCACTTGATACAACAAAGAAGATCGAGAGGTTTAGTGTCTTTGGGGCTTAGGATCATTACATAAAAACTCTAAACTTGAAATACAACATCCTTATTGAAAACTTCCTTTACATGACCACTACATTCCTTCGTACTTAGCATTGCATGGGATAACCTGAGGACATGCATAAGAAAAGGGTGAGCTATAAAGCCCAGTAAGGGAGTACATAATGAATAACATGAGGAGTACAATACATGTTAGGCAATAGGCATATCAATAGAGAATAAGAGAGACATGAACATAAAGGCATGATAAAGCATGATAATCATAACATGGAAATGTGGCAACAACACTTAACATTGAATTAGCATGAGCCAAGGCTCATTGCACATGGAGCATGAGTAAACCCTCATTGCACTTGAAGCACGAGTAAACCCTCGTTGCACTTTAATTAGCATGAGTCAACACTCATTGCACATGACGTATCATGATACTATACTTTACCCAATGCATTGGAGCGCTATAAAGGGCGCACCCTTCTTAAACATTTCATTTCATGCATAAGTGTGCCACATGGATCATAAAACATGGATTCATAAAACATAATCATTTATTCCACGATAAAGGAATGTGGAATTCATACATGAAACTTTATAATCAATAAGTAAATGTGCAAAAAGGTGAATACCCTTGATGGAGAAATGGGCATGGTATTCACTACACAAAGACATTGGCTTAGAAAATCGGTGCGATTTCGGCAACGTAACGGCGTGACATAAGAATTCATAAAAAAAGGTTGATGAGAGAGAAAGGGGTTCCTCATCATATTTAAATGTAATGGAAAGTAAGGAGATAATATATATACATGTCACAACAATATAAATGGAATTTAGATTCATGATACAAAAGTATTGCTTGAATATAAAAGAAGAGAGAGAAGTTCCTTTCGGAATTTCGGCATAGTAACAGGTGTACATGGGAGGCATTTAATGAGAGAGAAAGGGTTCTCCCATAATTCAAACAATAAGAGGGAAGTATGGGGGAGGTGTGAAACCATACCCCAACATTCATAATTGAAATAAAAAAAAGGCAATACAACTTAAAGAAAATTGACAAAAATGAGAAAGGAAGAAAACCCTTACTTGGAAGTGTGCTTCCAAAGGCTAGAGAGAGGCTTGTGAGAGGCTTCTTGGGAGCTTGGGGCACCTTGAGAGGATTCTAGAGAGAGTAGGGCAGAGGTTGGACGAACTTCAAGGGCTTTGGGTGAGGAGGAAGTGGGAGCTTGGGTGGGTTTATATAGGAAAGGTGAGAGAATTCTTTATTATTTAGGTTTGGGACCCCTTATATTAAAATAATCCAAACCACAAACCATCCCATGGTATTAGCCCATGGTTTCTGGAAAAGGAAAGAGGAAAACAATATTTTACAAGTCCAAGGTCCGAACTTATTAAAAAATTAGGGTTGCTTATGTGGAGGTGAGTCACACTCCCATGGAAATTAATTTAAAAAGGCAAAGTGTTGAATAAGTCTTGAGGGCTCCATTAATGCTTTGAAAAGTGAGTCAAACAAACCCAAAACCTCATTATTTTAATGATAAAACATATATTGGCCGAACATAAGGATTATGGTATTTTATTACATCACCATTGGGTCATTATGATGTCATAAAACACATTATATATTTAAATGGTATTTAATTTTTACCCAAAAATTTGACTGTCTCAGAAAATTATGAAAAATTCACCGTTGGATAATTTCGACGTCCTGATTGAAAAAATAATATTTATTTTATCTAAATAATTTTCTAAATATGTGAATTTTCACTTTTAAAATAAAAACCGACATTTATAAAAAAATTCACGGGGTTTGACAGAAATGGCTTTCAAACCTTAATAAAAATTTTAATTGCATTCATAAAATTATAAGATCATTTATATTTAATAAAAATTAATTTAATATTAATAATAATATTTTATTAAAATATTATTTAATTTAAAATACTTTAATTTAATAAAATATAATTCTTAATTAAATAATAACTAAAAACACCGTTTGTACTTTAAAAACTAATTACAAAGTATCAAAAATGACTAGAAATTATATTCATTATTATATACAAAAATAATGTACATGAACATGGTGCTACTTATTTGTTACATAACCCCTTAAAATAGCCGCATAAGACCTAAGGGTATGGTGTGCGATGGTGACAGACTCTTGGGGTTGCTCGGATAACATCGCTCGAGTGGTAATCTCTATCAACTTCCATTTTTCCCGTAGACGATCACGTTCGAGCTTGACTTGATGAAGCTCAGATTGGTCTTCGTCAAGGGAAAATCCCAAAGACGCCACCTCTTTTCCGAGCTCCGACAAATGGGCTTCGTAAGGGGCAATTCTACTGGATGAGGCCATCACTCCCTTTGTCTGAGTAGAAATGGTTTCATTAAAGCCTTATATTTATACTACTCAGATGATCACTGTTCAACGGCTATAAAAGTAACGGTCACAAATCTTAACATAAAACTAAAGAAGTTGACATCTTATAAAAACATTTTTTTCATAAAGAAACATTTAACTGGATCAAGAGGGATTTTCCATTAATGAATCTTTGGGTCGTTACATGTAATATTAACTTGCTGATATTTTTACTAAACCCCTTAGTTTTGATAGATTTTTATATATTAAAAAAATAGGAATGATCAATGTAAAGTATTCAGTCATATCTAATTCTTATGAACCCATCTTCTAAAATTAATATACTCCTTTTTATAGGGGAATCACATATGTTTAATGTTATACAAAGACATTATGTTTTCTCAAAAACTTTTAATTTTCAATTTTTTTTTGTTTTTTATAAAACTTTTAGAATAATGAGTTTTGTGGACTCAATACTTTTTTTATAAATTTTTGGAGTCAAAATTCTCAAATTTTTGTTTTCTACCTCAAAATAGTTATAAAATTTCTCGACTCAAAATTATTATTTTTTTTGAATTCAACCCTTTTCATAATCAGTTTTTTATTTCAAAATTATCATAATCAGATTTCATCATAATAAAAAAAATTATCATTAATAAAACTACTTAAAAATTTTAATTTACAAAAATTGAGAAGAAATTGTTAGTCATACCATTAATTCTTTCCATTCTAAAGGGTACCCTTCAATTATTTTTGTTTTTTTCACTAGTTCATTATATATGGTTTTTAATTGTTTTTGATATACTTTTTTTGTAATTTTTTTTTAAATTTAATTTGTTTTTGTAATGAGATTCATTTTCACTCTAATAAATATATTAAAAGCATTGAGTGTTAAAAAATTCCTTTAAAAATTTATTCAAATCAAGCATGATCTTCAGATCAGAATAGTTTTGAATCTCAATTATTGGTTATCTTATGGAATATTAATTGTCTCCCTCAATACTGATTCAAAGGAGGGTCACCCCTTTTTCGACATAGATAATTCAAGGTTTTTTCTTATGAAGTGTTGCATCCTTCAAAGTCTTCAGTCTGATAGTTTTTCCTTTATGTTTTTTTCTCTATTTTCAGAATTTAGATTTGATAGATACCAAGGAATATAAATAAATGGGGTACGTGTTCAGGGAAGGGATGATAGATATATCATTTTTTTAAAAATATTATTCAAATCATAAGAATATAATTTTATTCCATGGATGGGAATCAATATGTGTATAAAAACCTGATATGTATTTCGATCCTTACCTTCTAGACTTAGTTTTGGAGTTCTATTCCTCAGTTCTATTTGTTAAGGGGCATGGGAAAGAAAAATTTTATTTTATGATGTATGAAAATAAATACAAATTATATTACAAGAATGTTTTGGATTTTGTAAGAGTACCCTCAAAACGAGAGACACATTTTCCATTTCAAAAACATTCTAACTATCTCATAACATTAAACAAAAGTAAAGCCAATGATTCATTGTTTTTAGATTATAAAAAGGTAATGAAATTTTCACACTTGATTCAAGATAACTTATTAGTTTCTTTATAGTTTCAAGGTTTATTTATTATTAGAATGAGTGATCTAGATACTTTAAAAATATTTGATGTGTTCATTTTTTTATTTTTTGGTGAATATGAGGAAGATAAACCTGGAAATGTTTATATTTATTACCACAAGGAATATAAAAAAAATTTCATCAAATAAAAAAATATCATGTTTTAGGCATTCATAAGTAAAATGGTTGTAATGTGTAATAATGTTTTCAAGATTTCAAATACATCATATCTAGTGAGGGAAAATATTTATTTTTTCTGTGATGATACGATGGACAGAATGAGGTTGCTTTTGGATAGAAAGTCAAAGAAATTTTTTTAGAAAGGTGATGGTGCTAAATTTGAGGTACAACCATTAAGGAAACCTAAGAAAGAAGATATGAAGAAAAATAAGATAATGTTAGAGACATCTTCTTCAAAAAACATATAGAAATAAAAGAAGATGTCGAATGAAGTGTTTAAAGAAATGATGAAATTCAAAGCTAAGAAAAATATATGGGATATAAAGTTTGAAGTATTACCAATAAATAAAAGGATTTAAAAATAATACTTAAATATAATATAGAAGAGCAAGAAAAGATAATTATGTCAAAGAAGATGTCATAAAAAGATAGACATTGTGTGAATTTGTTGAAATGTGTACAAAGAGACCTAGAGAATGTTTTCCTTCCAGCAACCAATACTGATTAGTTTAATCTATATTATGGATTGAATTTTCATGAAAATTAAGGGGTTCATGCCTTGATACCTTCAAACATAGATAAATTAAAAGGAAACGTTTCATGGAAGAATTGGTCTCAATCATCCTAGAGAAATAATGAGTATCATAAACATTAGCAAAATGAGTTATGAGAACAACATAAAAGTTAGAAATAGAGCCCGATAAGGTTGTCGATCAAGAGGTTAATGGGAGTGAAGTTTATAGGAATGAATTTGATGAGAAATAATGAGAATATAAAGAAGTAGAATAAGAATAAGAAGAAATTTAATAATAAATAGAAGAATGGGTAGAAGAAGAAGAGGAAAAACAAGATAATGAAAACGATAATAGTGAAGAAAGACATTCTGACAAAGAATAATCAGAGTCATCATCATTATCAAAATTTCCCTCAAAGATAGATAAAGTTGAACAGTCATGAAGTACTCAAGAAGAAGAATAGTCACCAGAATAAGAAGCTCAGTTGTCATTAAATAATTAAGAAGAATACTGCAATTCAAAGACATAAGATTATGACAAAACCAAGACCAATAAATATGTGGACATTAGGGAAATATTAGAGGATAAGAAATTTTATAGGGAAGGTGAAAATATGTTTCAAAGAATAATAGGAATAATGGAAAATAATAGGTTGTCATAACAAATAGAATAAAACCACCTCAACTTGAGCCCAATCAATCAAACACTGTAAGAATGATAATGCAGAAAGGTTTTAACTATATCCTTCTTGTTTTGAGGAAACTAGAAGGAACTATCCCATATTTTCAAAATATTGAATTAAGAAGTTAGATAATCCAATAATGTATGAATTAAAAATTAAAATCTATTAATGTTGTGAAAGATTTAGTGATCTATATTGAATTTTTTTTGAAAATATTTCAATAAAAATCATAGAGCCATAAGAGATCATGCTATCAAATGGTGAAATAGTCTAACCAGATTGAATCTAATATTAGAATTCATGATGAAAAGCTTTATGGGATAAATAATATTATGTTATAGTTAGCTTATTCCCTCAACAAATTATATTCTGACATGGATGATTAATTTATGCTTAAGGAAAAATTTAGAGCTTCCACCAGTGAACTTACATAGGATGTAAAATTTATGAATCATAAGCTTTGAGACATGGAGTTGGAGATCAATAGTTTTTGATCCTGTGAAGATGAAGTAGCTGTATTGAAAGATGAGAATAAATAAATTTCTGAGGAATTCAAAATGTTGAATATCTAAGTTTGGATGCATGATGAAATAATTGTGAAGTTGGAAAAATATTGAAGGGATATCAAAAATATAAAGATGGTTATAAAAAACATAATGAAGAAAGAATTTTATTCTTTTAAACTATTAATGTATTTATTTATCAACCTTTTTTTAAAAAAAATTAGTATTTTTAATGACTTACTTTTCAATAAAATATTATTTGTTTATATCTTTTACAATTATGATTGGTTATATGTTCTTTCGTTTTTTTAGGGATGATTAATTATTTCAATGGATTTTTTCATTTTTTACTTTTCTAACATTTCAAGAAATATCATATTCATTCCCTATTCTTTTTTAAATATAAAAGGGGGAGTAGAATAAAAGGGGATATGTTTCAAAGGGGGATATGTTTCAAAGGGGGGTAAATTATTATCAAAATGAGACAATTATATATCAAGGGGGAGAATATATTTCAAAGGGAAAATGTTTATAAAGGGGGAGATATTATACTAAAGTGGATAAGTTTTATTTAGGAAGAACATTTCTAAATAATCTCAATCATATTCAAAAGATTTAAAAACATAGGGGGAGTGAAATTTCAAAGTATAACTCTGAATAGAAATGATTAAAATAACAAAGGGTTGTAAGATTTTCATGTTATTTTTCATTCATGTTTTGGGTTTTTATTATAAAAAATAGGGAAATTGTCGAGTCATAAGTATTACATCTTAATTTTCCATTCCTTTAGTTTTAGAAAAAATAATAATAAACATGTTTAATAATTTTTTTGTCCAATACAATTTAGTATGTTTTGGTAAAAAAACATTATCTTTTACTATATATAGAAAAGTTATAAAGTATTAATTATATAAACATACTATTATTCATTATGATCATCACATTTTTAGTACTTATAATTTATCATACTTACCTTTAATGAAACCAAGAGTTATAATTTATTTGTCTATCATACTGAAAAAATTCCAGATAACTGATACTGGTGCTAAAATAATCAGACTAAACCTTATAAAAATTATCATATTGACAATAGATAAGGATTTACATTAGACTAAATGTTGTTTATAATCAGAAGATGTTAAGTTATTTATATCTTAAGGTATATATTTAATATTATAATGGTGTTAGTGAATACAATGTTAGTCTTTTAGTTACAAATTATTTTTCTAGTGAAAACTATCTGAGGCCATTGCCACAAACTTAGAAATATGACCATTAGGAGATTACCTATAAATAATGAGAAATTTTAAGAATTTTAAGCTGGCTGATTAAATTTTCTTTTGCTTATTTCACTATGTGAACTACTCGTTCTTTGTTTAATTTTTTAGTTATTCAATCTAAAAAATCCTTGTTATGTTTTTTCTGTAAGAATTTTTTTATTGTAATCCATATATGATCATTTTCAGGATCATAGGATTATAGGGATAGGATAACATGGAATCTAATCCATCAGATCAAGGTCTTATGGGGATATGAAGATAGACGCCGATATTCACATCTATGGATTTTATTGACAGGAAAATAGAGAAAATCCAATCATTATAACGATCACTTTCTAGGTAAAGAAAGATAGACTTTACTGTAAGTTTAATACTTTGGATACCTTTAGTCAAGTTTATTAAATATCTTATTCTTAAGTTTAAAATATGTAAATAATTTTTAATATATCTTGTATGTCATTATTACTATTACTTAGCTATTGTATTACTTGTTTTTATAAGTTTCTATTCTGCTACATATGATAGAATGATATTCATCGTACTTAGATTTGTATACATTTTTATCATATTAACACCTATAATTATAATAAAAATATAATATAAATTAGTTCCATTGTGATTAAAATTTTAACTATGATATAATCCGACTGATTTTTTGTTCCAATTTTATTACTATTATAGTCAAACTGAGTGTGATTCGGATAAAATTACTTTAAGAGATTTTGTTTTGTTTAGTTTTGATCTTTTAAAATAAGTCTTTAAACTTCAATTCACCCCTCTATTATGTATATATACAATATAATCTACTCTCATATTCTTAAACCTTCCACTTGTAAATGAAGTCAGATACCCTCTCATTTTCGAATTTATTCCAATTTGTGAGGTTGGAAATTATTATTTTACTTATTGTGGAGTTGAATTGATAAAGGATTTGATGAAAAAAGAATTCCGAACCCATGATGAATACTTCTAGAAGGATACTGTACCACACAAAGGTTGGACCAACTTCTGTCTATACAAAGAAACTTAGTTATGCCACCTCCTGCTGGTCTCACAGGTCTGTAATTAGGCCATATTAGGATATGAATTGCATGAGATGCTATTCTAGGTCTCCCATTCCATCATTGTTTGAGAATACTAGGTTATAAAAAATTTTAGGGGTGTAATATCATCCACCCATTTAGGATATGAATTCCTCTTAGGATACATGGGTGTTTCATCCTTTTATGGATTTCATCTGAGCAAATAAGGGCTCGATAGTGATGAGATGTTCTAGATGAACTACTATCTAGAACACCTGCTATGCATAGGGAGTTGGTGAGACTTAATGAGGATGTCCTACTTTCATATCCTACTAATTCTCGATATGTGCTAGGGTTGGATGATCACCCTGATAAAGAGGAGGCTATCACTATAACAGAGGAAAGTCCCAGTCATCTTCAACATCATCATTTATGTTGACCAGATGCCTAGATCCAGATATAACCTAATTCCCAAATTCCACTCTTACAGGTGGATCATCTTTATTTTTATGTGTGGGAGGAGGGATATATGTTTCTTTTTGAAGATGATACCTAATGGTAATGTTTCCCCAAGGTTTTTCTTCATTGAGAAATATCAGTTTCTATATCACATTATTGTATTGTCCTAGTTGTTCCCTTGTAGATGGGATTTCATCCCTTATTGGTGGTGAGTTGGATGTAGCCACAACTTCTCCTTTATCCTTGGTAAAATTTCACATAGGAGGTATAAATTCCTTATTTGGAGGTTCTATGTTATAGAACCTTCTATGATTCTATGTACATGTAGCCTCAATTTATGCATCAATATATCCTACCTCTCGAGGTGCTATTCCTACTTTACATCCCTCTATGTTTTCATCTTAGTCCGCAACATTTTATGGATTAATGGTTGCATTGTTCACTAAGGTGAATCTACTAATGGTAGTCACCCCATCATTGATTGAATAATAGGGAAATATTGTACCTCTCATTTCCCCATAAAGAGTTTCATGGGGATCCTTCCTCTTACCGTTGAACTTGTTGGGTAATCTTGAATTACAACCCCTTTGGGGTTTGATTGTCACTGCCAGAAATTCCCCATATATTGTTTTATGAATAAAAACTTGTGGTATTTTTTTGCAATGATTTTCGAATGAGCTCCAAATTAAATGGGTGCATTTCACGATGGGTGGAATGGATGAGATACAATATATTTTAATTTATCTCGAAACCTAGAATAGATCAATTTCCTCCTTTAGGATGATGATAAAAATTTCCCCATCCATACAGTCTGGGGTTGATTTGTATCCATTATTGGAACTCTCTAATCCTATTATTGAGTTCATAATGGCTCATGGGGTGGTGATTGATACAAAATTGTGAAGTTAGAAGGATCAAATAACAACTGAGAGGGTGGGGGGGAATCAGTTGTTCATTTTTTATAAGTCTCAAAACATTTAGAAAATTAACCCCTGCAACAAATAAAGATTTATATACTTTTCATCATTTACTAAATACTCATGCATGAAAAATTAGGTAAGAAAGAAAATAACACATTATTTAAATGGTTCAACCTTAGTGTGAGAACCTACATCCTATCCATAGACACTCTTGTGGGTCAATAGAAATATACTACAATAAATAAGTGAATAAAACATGTGTCAACTCCTGTTAAACAACTTATATATCTCAATATGAATGATTATAATAAATCCTATCATATTAAAATGTCTTAATCTATAAAAATTGATCCAATCAAAAGAATAAAGTATTTGTTGAAACTACTCCATGAATTATTACTCTGAATCCTATGTCTGATTTGGCTGAATCTGATTATCTCAATCTAATGATGCTAGATCCGATTTTATGAATAAAAAGATGCTTGATTTTGGTTCCAATTTTTGTAGAGTGTTGGTGAATTTTTTTAGGATTTTGGATCCAATTTTCTAAAAATACTGGTGCCTTTTTTTTCCTGAATTCTGGATATGATTTCCACAGAATGCTTGTTCCGATTTTTCTCAGAATGAACTATAAATCTCAAACTCAGATAGAATTCTCAATATAATACTTCTTCATTCAAATGGTATCTTTCACTTTGATTTATCCAGTTCTCCACCTTTTGTGAATATGTAGAAAGTTGAAAATGAAAAAGTGACATGAGAAAGTATTTATAGGATACTTAGAAAGAAAGAGCAGGAAACTTAAAAACATTCCCCACTTCCTCAAATTTAAAAATTATGAAAATATATCGCATTTAAACATCATATTTGACTACGTCAAACCTCCTTAGATTTCCTTGAGATTTATTAAAAAGTTAATTCTAGGTTTTAACAATTTAATTCTTTTTCATAATTGGCTCATTATGAATTCTATCTCAATACTAAAATGATATATCCTATTTTTGCAGAAATCCGGTGCTGATTTTCTCAGAATGTCAGATCCATTTTTTTAAAATTCTGGTATTGATTTTCTTAGAATGCTGGATCCAATTTTTTAGGATTCTGGTGCTAATTTTTTAGATCTAATAGTTTTATAAGTGTCTGGTAGAGAATCAGAATGGTATTGTAAATCAGCTCCATCTCTTTCTCTCATTAAGAATTCATTCTCAAAATAGGATTCTGGTGCCATTTTTTGATCTTATTTTTATTGGATCCCGGTATCAATTTTATGTATCTGATTTTTACAGGATTATAGTGCTGATTTTCTGGATCCAATTTTTGCAAGATTCTGGTGTCGATTTTATGAATCTGAGAGCTGCATGATTCTGTTACTGATCTTCTAGATTTTATTTTTATAGGATTCTGGTGCTAATTTTATGGATTTGATTTTTGTAAGATTTTGGTGGTGATTTTCTGGATCTGATAGTTTCATTATTACAGTGTTGATTTTCTCAATACCATTTAAGTCCCATTACGACATAATTCTGATTACGATGAATTTCAAAATTTCATTAAAACTCTCCACCATTTCTTCAAAGGAATTTATCATGAATTATTTTAGGATTTTTGAGAAATTTTTGATGAAAAAATCATTATCTGACTTTGTTTTAAAAATTATGAAAACTTTATAACTCCTAAATCCAAATTATTCTTTCAAAAAATCCTCAGAAACTTCCATCTCTCTCTGAGTACAACAAATATAGAATCCCAAAAGAAAATAATTCTTTCCTTTGATTCTCTTGGAACCGATGAACTGAATATATTGCAGATATATCTGATTCCTATAAAACAAAACGTTCTAATAAAAAAGGTTAGTTGTCAAGAGATATAAAGACTTTGTTAAAAAAGTTTATAATAAATGCACTTAAATATCACCCTTTTATTTGTTGACAACCCTTGTTAATATATTTTCCAACCCTCAGAATTTTTTAGAACTCATATTTTGTAAAAACATCATGTTTTTAACTTTTATCAGAACATATCCTTTCTCAAATGAAAGTGTCATAACACCGTACTACTGGAAAAAGTAATGTTTTTGAAGGAATTTCATCCCTTAGTGGTAAGAAAATTTTGTGGCCAGGTATAGATAACCCCATCAATTTTATTTTTCTCTCAATCTTATCTTTTCCTTTATAACTTTTCTTTTTATCTCCCAAATTATATGATAACCACAACATCAGATTCATAAAAGAAACCTAATTTAAAACATCATTCAAAGTACAAAGTTGTTACTTACTCTCCCAATTTTTCAATATAATCCAAAGAATAGTGGGGGTGTTTCCTTATGAAATTTAAAAAGACATGGGAGGATGATGAACATGAAGTTGCAACCTCAATTCCACAAACCTTTATTTAGGAATTGATTTCATAAAGATATTAGTAATTTGATAATTTTTTGAAATGTATTCCAGTAAAAGATCTCCGAAATAAACTTTCACTTTTATAAAGTGAAACTTATTATCAATGTGTTTTGATCTTGAATGTTTGAAAACATTATTAGAATGATCAATTGCACCTTGATTATCACAAATTATCCTCTATGGTTTAGAAACATTAACATTCAAATCTTCCAGTTGAACATTCATCCACAAAATTTGAGTACAAGCCTGAGTAGCTATAATATATTCAGATTCACCTTTTATCAATGCTGCAAATTTTTTTTTACTCTGTCAACCTAAAAAATATTCACCAAAGAATAAATGTTCCTCCCAAGGTTGATTCTCTATCATTAAAATCTCCAGCCCAATTGATATCTATATAACCATGAAACTTCATATAAAATTTTTTTTCTTATAACAACCCATGTGAAGTTGTTACTTTTACATATCTCAAAATTATTTTTTATGCAAACATATGTTATTTCTTCAGATTATTTTGATAACTAGCACACAATGTTACAATATAAACAATATTAGGCCTTGAAGCTGTAAGGTAAAGAATACTTCCCATCAGCTTCCAAAATTCTTTTTGATTCAAACTTATTTGAGATTCATCATTGCTCAATTTTTTTCTCACTCACAAATGAGTTGAAACTTTTTGTGATTCAACCATCCTAAACTTCATTAACAATTCCCTATCATATTTTTCTTGAGATAAGAAAATGTATCTTTATTTTTTTGAAAATTTAATCTGAGGATAAAATTTAATTATCCTAACATTGAAATTTTAAAAATTTTCTTTATTTATTCATAAAAATCTTCAAAAACACTTTCCTTATCCCCAAAAAAATATATAACATCTTTCCCTATTCTACAATTCGATGTTTGTAAACTAAAATCTCCTGAATGTGTTCATCCTTCTACTTGATAACATATTTTATTCCATCCGTAACATCTTCACGATCTTTCTTCATCACTCTAATTTCCTTATTCATAGTTATTTTATCATGACATTAAATATGTTTGTATTTGAGATGTTACTATCTATAACATTCTTCACCACATTCATAATTCTCTAAGGAATATTCTGTTTTCTTAACTTTTTTCAATGATGGTGTTAAATTTTTTTGAACATTTATCTTCAGATGAATTTCATTCAGTTGAGTCCGATTCAAATTTTGTACTCAACATACTTCTTTTTTTACTGTTAACTTTTTCTTATGTATGTTATAAGATTATTTTCTTAATCATTTTTGTTCCACATCATCCGTTGAGGTTTTTATTAGAATCATCAAAATATTCTCTAACATTCTTCATGGGGAAATTCATAGAAAAGTGCCTGATTCCATGACACTCACAACATTTGAGATGATGTTTTCCTCCATACATTCCTCTTCATATTTGATAGTTATTGGATATAAGAGCCATTATTTTTTCATTCAACTCATCATCTTCCTTTTCATTAGACTCACTAGGATCATCTTCATCAACATCTTGTTTTTTCATATTTATCATTGATTTAAAATCCATTTAATATTTCATCTTATTTTTAATGATTGAAGTATTACTCATTTCATAAAAAAAATAAAGTTAGGAAATTAATCAAGAGATAAATCATACTTATCATCTATAGAATAAATTTTTGAATCAAAATGGTCTGGAATGTTTCTCATAAGTTTCTCCACAATTGTAGAATCCTCCAAGACATATCTGAATCCTCTCATGTTGAAAACAATTTTAGTTACTCTGGTGATGTATTCATCAATTGTTTCTTCATACCAAATTCTAATGTATTCCTACTTACTATTCTGTATTTATATCATTTCTTCCTTTAATTTAGTATTACCTTCGAAATTACTTTCTATCTTGTCTTACATAGTTTTTGATGTTCTGAGAACCATCATCATTTGATAAAAATTCTCTAACAAGGTTATAAGGATTTCAGTTTTAGCATTTCTATCAACGTCTATGTTTATATTGTCATAAAATATCATGGGACCATATTTCTAAATATGTGGAAAACCAATAGTAGCAGCAACAAATACATCCAATCCAAGAGATAAGAGATAATAAATCATCCTATTTTTTCATCGATAATAATTATTTTAATTTAATATTGAAATTATTCTACAGTTTACAGAATTGATATTATCCATGATAAGGATTCAACAAGGGAACCTGAACCTATGATATCAATTGAAGTTACAAGGATAGAATAACAACTAAGATGAGGGGGGGGGGGGTTCATCAGTTGTTCTCTTTTCATAATTCTCATATACTTTAGAAACATAATCCCTAAAACCTATTAAGATTTATATCCATGTCAAATTTTAGTAAATACTCATGCATGAAAAAAGTAGGTATGAAAGAAAATAACTCAAGATTTATATGGTTCATTCTCAGTGTGAGAACCTACATTCATTCCATAGCCATTCTCATGGGTTTATAGAAATTAATTATTGTAAATAATTGAATACAACTTGTGCCAACTCCCGTTAGACACCTTCCATCTCCTGATAGAATGATTATATTGACTCCCATCAGTTTATAATGTTTTATTTTAAAAACATTGATCTAATCAAAATAATAAATACTATGTTTAAACTACTCTAAAAATACATCATCTGAATCCTCAATTTGATTTGGATGGATTTTATTCTCTCAATATGATGATGCTGGATCCAATTTTCAAAATACAAAGATACTAGATCATGGATCAGATTTTCAAAAAATGATAGTGCTGATTTGTTTAGAATTCTAGATCTAATTTTCTCAGAATTCTGGTGTCAATTTTTATAGAATTATGGTTCTGGTTTTCATAGAATTCTAGAGAATATTTATCTCAAAATGATGTATAAAACTCAAACTCTTATATAAATCTCAATACAATTATTCTTCAATTTGATAATAAATTTCAATATGATTTCTCTAGAACTCTACCTTTCACACAAATGTATAATGTTTCAAATGAACAAGTGATATGAGAATGTATTTATAGGAAACTCAGAATCCACGATCAAGAAAATTGCAAACTTTCCCTACTTCCAGATATCTCAGTAATTTTGAAAATTTTTCATATTAAAACTTCATCTTTGACTTCATCAAACCTTCTTTGATTTCAATGAGATTTATTAAAAAGTGAATTTTAGGTTTGAACACATTAATTATTCTTCATAACTAGCTTATTAAAAATTCTTTCCCACTACTGAAATGCTAGATCCTATTTTTATAGACTTATGATGCCTATTTTCTCAAAATGTTGGACCCGATTTTTGTAAAATTATGGTGCTGATTTTCTCAAAATGCTAAATCTGATTTTTTCATGATTATAGTACCAATTTTATAGATCTTATAGTTTTATTAGTGTCTAATAGGGAATCATAATGGTACAATAAATCTACTCCATCTCTGTTTATCATTATGAATTCTTTCTAAATACATGATTCTAGAACCGATTTTCAGGATAAGATTTTTATAGAATTCTGTTTTTGATTTTCTTGAATTGTTTTTTACAGGATTCTAGTGATCATATTGTGAATCCAATTTTTCAGGATTCTCATGCTGATTTTCTGAATATAATAGTTATTAGATTCTAGTACCAATTTTTTGGGTCTAATCTTTTTAGGATTCTCATGGCGATTTCCAAGATCCAATATTTATAGTATTTTGTAACCGATTTTCTAGATCCGGTAGTTGTAGGATTTTGGTGATGCTTTTATCAATAAAATGTACATCCCATTATGATGGAATTCTCAATATGATGAAATTATGAATTTATTCAAACATCTCTTCCATTTCTCCATATTCTTTTATCATGAAAGTTTTCAAGATTTGTGAGAACTTATTGATCAAAAAATCATTGTCTGATTTTGTTTTAGAAAGTATGAAAAATTTCTAACTCTCGAAATCACATAATTCTTTCAAAAACTCTTCATAAAAACCACTCTTTCTATGATTAAAATAAATATAGACTCCTAGAAAACACTAAATTTTTCCTCGAATTCTTTTACATTTTATGAACTAAATACTATGTAGATGGATCTGATTCATGAAAAAAGAATTATATTACAAAAAGGTTAATTTTCAACAAATACAAGAACTTTGTTAAAACAATTTATCACAAAGGTACTCTAAATTCAAATAGTTCTACATGATGGGGTTGGTTTGAATCCCTTTTTGATTTATTTAGGACTATTTTTGGATTTGATGACCCTAGGGGTGGAGGTAGTGGTAAAAATTCCCCTATCCCTTTGGAATGGGTTTTCTCTTAGAAGACATCCATGATAGATACTATTAAAATCTGCCTAAATTAGAGTAATATTGTTCATGCGTGGTCTAAGATCGATGTATTCTTGTGTTGGGATCCACTTACTATGGGGAGATATTGGTTAATGTATGACTTCCTAATATATGTTTAGGATTTGTTACCATTCTTTCGAGAGTCCCACCATAGGAGTCCATTGGAAACTTTCTCTCTCCATTAATTATTTCATTTTATCTTCACTGCGGAGGGGCTTCATTTTATTGACCAAATAGTATACAAGTTACCTAATCCCAAGATCTCTCCAATGTCTATGGAATTTTAGAATTCTGCCTCTAGGAAGATGTGATGTCTTGTGGGATGTGTAATGTGAAATGTCTCCTACATTCCCCATCCTCAGATATGAATTCATAATAGGGATTTAGAAATTATTGAAAAGAGATATTTTTTGTTAAAAAGGTAAACATACCACAATATATTGTTACACTTTTCCAATGTTGGGTATATGTCCATGGAGAAAGAGGTCGGGTCCAGTTGATAGTAGAGTGTATTTATGATTTGAAAGAAACCCTTATATGCTTAATAGGTGAGGTGTCTAGCCATCATCCACTGATGGATTTCGAACATATTATGGTATAATTAGGGCATACACTCTTCCTTTGACTCATTTCGGACCTCATCATTAGAAGTTTAAATGGGTCAAAATGTAGGTGAGAGGTTTTTTATGGATAACTTCTTCTATATATACATGTTAGAAGCTTCTTCATAAAATTCATATCCCCTCAATTTAGGCCAAAAATTCACTTCTCTAGTTCAATTTCTGAATTAGGTTTTGTGTTGGCAGTTGATGGGGTAGTATGTATGGTTAACCCCCTCTATATACGAAGGTTTCAGGACATGTGGTTGATTTACATATACAAAAAAGTTATTATTGTGGGGAGGTTTTCTATGGTGTATTTCAGGTGTATAATCCCTATGATCCATCCCTATACTATGGAGAATAGTACTATCAAGGTATTTATTTCCTTATAATTATGATTAAGAGGCGGTGGGCCCTCAATGTGTTACAAAAACATGTTTTACAACATTGAGGATACTATCATTGTAAAGATCAGGGATAGGAGCTACATCCTGTATCATGGACAGAATACATTGACCTACCATTTAGGATTGAGAAGGGATATGAGAATAACTAATGACATTCAATGATATATTTTTATGATCATCCATTTTTGTGGGAATATATTCCACTATTGAGAAGCTATTAGAGTATGTCGCTGAGATCCTATATTTTTGGTTGGTATTTGAGAGTCCTTTTGGATTGTTTCCAAAATATGATAATTAACCCTAGTTAAAGTGGGGGGTATAAGCACTATTTATTTATACATTATCTGTCAGAATATGCTGATCGACCTCCATAATGGGAGAAGGGATATGAGACCCCTCTTGTATAACCTCAAAAGGATGCCAGTGTAGAATTTCCTTAGAGAGCACGTGAATTTGAGCTTATCTTCTATAACCTGATGAAGTTTTCTATGTAACTTCATTTCCAGGGATATGAGCCTACCCTAAGTTGAATTCCAAACTATGATGACAAAAACATGGTTGGATCATGGATATAGGCGTGATAATATTCCTTTATAATATATCACAAGATTTATTTATTCAGAATGTGTTCATGTCCAGAAGTGATTTCCAAACTAGGTTGACAAACCCCAGTCCAAATTAGATTATGAGACCATTACTCTACCTTATCTTTTACAAGAATATACCAATAATCCTTATAGATGGGATAACAAATAGGTTCTTGCAATATAATATCCACTTGCTCATGTTGATCATGGGGATATGATGATCTAGATGTTAGGATAGGAATATACGCATATCCCTATTTCTGTTCGAGTGTCAGAATATTTCAACAAATATCTTATGTTGTTTCTAGAATATAGTGGAAATTAAGAAGAGTATATATAGTAATATAATACTGTACATTTTTAGTATCCATGATATACTAGAAGATGTATTTGATTGAAGATGGGATATGATCCCACTCCTCTCCACATTTTTTCATCAAATGATGCTGATGGTGTTTATGAATAGGGGAGGGATATGTGCCACCCTCATGACTACTGCTAGAATATGTAGGAATAAATGATCTAGGTGAGTATGGAAATGAGAGTTCTCAGTAGATGTTTCTAGAATATACTGGAAGGATTATTCTATTATGGTAGGAATCTAGGACAAATCCTTTTGATATGTAGAGTTCTTCACCTAATGAAGTCTCTGTGGTGCCTGAGTATCAATGTCTAGGGTGGTGACCTTTTAGGTAGTACCCTCAAATGGTGACTGAGGTATATTAGTGGGATGGTTCTAGTGAAAAAAGTTGATAGTATCCCTCCACAGAATCTATTGATCATAGATAGAGACACATTCCACCCCTTAATCCAACTCACTAAGGTAACAAATAATTTTATTTCCTGGTTCTTAGAAAAACCTCCTAAAATGGTTAGAAGTGGAAACAGATGTCACTGGTTTTACTGTAACCTTCTTTTTAGTGAGGTGGGATTGTGGGAATCAATGCTTAGAGACCCCTACACGTGGAATCATGGGCCAAGATCATACCAAGTCTTTTTAATTCCTTAACTATCACATTATCTACCTGATGATGAGGGCATTAGGTGGGTGAGGCTGTTCCATGATTCATGGAGGCCACTGCTATAGTTGAGGTTCTAGAACATCTTATTGGTGGTACACTTACTTCAAATTAAGGAGAATATTGTAAAATATTTTTAGTCACAAGGAAAATAGTAAACAAGTTCTCTAGTAAGTACAACATTGTAATTAAGTCACATGCTTAAGAAGTTATGCACGATGAAGTATTTTTTATTTTTGTTAATGTTTTGGAACTTTTCTTATGTGGAATATACAGAATGGACCACTAATGAAATAACTGATTACATTTAATTGTTGAAAGTTACATATTAGGTTTATTGTATTTTGATTCCAATGGAATGGTGTGTTATGGGTTATCCTTGTTTGGTAAATAAGATCCTTGAGGCCTATGGTAACTTAGTTATTCTATTAATAGATGCTTTTATATCAGGTTCAACATTTTTTTCTTGAAAATGATGGATGTAACAATAGATGTCTGATTATAGGGGGTTTAATATAGTTTCAAAATGAATTCATGTTGAGTTTACCAATTTTGTGTCTTCCATTAACTCTCAATGGCTCCCATATAAGTAGAAAATATGAGGCTTCTTTCCAAAGGAAGGTGGTAATTATGGTTTTAAGACTAATGATGCTTATGAAATCACATTGGTTGAGAGGATGGCTGGTCGGTCTCATCACAACCTTGGGGGGGGGGGGGATTATTCCCTACTTTGAGTCTCTCTTGAAGTTTTATGATATGTTTTAGAATCTTGTCCAAATCCCTCAATGAGACTAGATACCCTAATAAAATGATTAGGTGTTTAATCCCTATACATGAAAGAGGATGTTATATTAATGAAAACATAAGTATGTATCATAGTTTCTTCATCTAGATCTCATTATTTATTATAAATGGGTGAATAATTGTGTTCTAAAGCTATATGACTAGGCACTCTAGAGTTTACTTCCATCTAAGAAGGTTGTTAGTGTTTTGGAATTGGGATTAATCATCAAAGAGGCATCCTATGTATCTCGTGGTGATAGGAATCAAAACCCATGTAGCTCTTATACACTGTTCTGTTTAATGTCATGTGGGTAGTAAATATATAAGGGAATTTATGATATGGGTAGTAATCATGGTTCTCTTTTATTTTTCCAACGTATCCTACTTATATCAAGAATAATATTCCTCATAGTTTTGTTTATCCTCATCCCACTGATGGGAGTGAATAGATAATTAATAATTATAAGGGTTATTTCCCTAGAGTTTAACAATATGGGAATAACTTAGAGACTTACACCATAGTGGATAGCCATGTACATAGGCATTTGTATCATATTGCCGAGTCAGGTTACACACTGAGGTTACCATAATTTATGGGTTTTTTGATGTTAATGATATGATCAATGAAAATCCCTAAGCCCACGCGATTCATGCACAATGTGAGAAAAAATAGATGGAAAGTGATTAGATGCACTATTTATAGATGAGGGAATTATATATTGAATCATACCTAATGGAATTTCTCATATGGAGCTCGATTTCTAAGAATGAATCCTATATATCATGCTTATACCATGAACCAGATTCCTCATAGTCCAGTTGGTTCCAAATTTTATGGTGAATGAGGAAAGACAGTTGACCCATAAGAGGTGAGTCTTATGGAATGTTGAGGGACTTAAACCAAGGTGGAATCCCATATATTAACTCATCTCCATTATATTGATACACAATGAATTATAATAGAATCATTGGATAATTTTGGGTTCTATAAGCTAGAGTATTTGGGATATGGAGGAACTTACAACATCAAGGATGCCCCTGAGATGTATCCACTCCTTATACTTTAATGAATAAAGAGTAAGTAACATGAGAGGTATATATAATTTTAATTTATAAAATATAGAGTCCCATGACACAAAACGGGTTTCACGAGTGCATATCCCCTACACCATTGTGTTCACATGGTTTGAGGGTACATGTCTATGTGTTCCTGCTGAACAAGGATGACATGTCTAAGAATGTATGTTTGACATGTTTGAAGATGTCTAATGGTAAAGTATGACATGTTTGAGGGTTGTATTGTGATCTATATGAAACATACATGAATGTCACATGATTCTAGATGACATGTATAAGTGTCAGTACAAATGATAGGTTGACACGCCCATAAGTTGTCATGTGATCTACGTAACATGTCCTAGAACTGTCAAGTGAACCAGAGGACATGTCCAATGTATTACGTGAGATCAGGATAACATGTCAAGGGCTCATTTCATGATCAAATAAGATATTTTCATGTGTGTTTGTATGACTAGGATGACATGTCTAGGGGTCATTGCATGAACCATGATGACATGACCAAGGGTCTTCACATGACATGGATGAAAAGTCCAGGGATATTCATGTGAGTTAGGTTGAAATGTCAAAGGTTATTTTCTAGATCCATGAAGAAATTATATGAAACACACGACCCCTTCACATTAAGATTAGTGTATTTAGATTTTCATGAAGCTTCAATCTTTTTCATCCTTCATCACATAAAAACTGCTATATTTGTTAATAATTTCCCCATTGAGGCATCATATGATCAACCTAGCACACTAAAGTCCATTATTTTGATCTAAATAACATGATATAGATCCTTCACGTAATCAATGTATAGATTACATGAAGCATATAAACCTACTGAGAAATCCCTTTGTTCACTCATTGGGCTTACCATGTGGTAGACTATTAGGATTGCATGGTCCTTCACTCAAAAAAGTCCTCTCTCTTCTCGATGTGTGTTTTTTTATTTATGTTTCATTGGGGTTTATGGGCATCAACACCCTATATCTATTCCAAATTTCACAATGATTAAGTATCATGTCTTGGTTCAAGTCGGAGGAGGTATCACACACATTTCATGGTCAAACCATATGTGATCAATGGCATCATCCATTTTTCACATGATACATATTGACAATGTGATCACTCCATAATTAAAACATTCCTTGAAGACATGGATTTTCAAAGGGAATATGCATGAATAAACTAACATATTAAATAAACTTTTCGAGATTAAGATGCATTTTAGAGGGCCTTAACAAGATCAGGCTGCCTATACAAGGTCCTTTACGAGATCCAGTTTGGCTTATTGAATAGTCCCCATGAGATCTAGATAGAATTTCAGAAGGCCTTAATGTGATCAATGTAATAATTAAATGAGGTGCATAATATCTTTACTTAATAAAAAATGTATCTTCCATCACATATGGATACTATATTTTTTTATTTCTTCATGTAAACCCTTCAATGATTATGAAATTGTTTTCAATAAATTATCTTCCATGGAATCATATGTTCAAGTTGGAATATCTGAGGCTTTTTTCATTATTAGGCCAAAACATCTAAGGTCCCTTTAAAGATCAAGAAATCTATTTGAAGGGACTTTACCATATTATAATGTCTTGTTTGAATTCCTTTGTGAGATCAGGATGACTCATATGAGGCAATTCATGTGATCATGGAGACTCATCTGAGAGACATTGCATGATTATGAGGCATTGTCAGAGGGACTTCACATGATTAGTAGAAAGATAATGCGAAGCATGTAACCCCTTCTCACAGAAAACAACATAAATCTATTCATATAATAATACCATCATTTTCATCCTCCCTATCACATGAGCATCTTGATGGATGGTAAACATGTCAACAAAGGCGTTACATGGTTAAATAAACTTTTCTGAGGGGATTTTTGGGATCACAAGGTCTTTTCAAAAATCCTTCACTTGATAAATCTCATATTATTGATGGATTTATTATGTCTTTGTGGGGATGTTTGATTCATTTTTCATGATCAATGTATAAAACACGTGAAGTGTGTAACCCCTTTGTGTGATGTGCCTATGGAAATTCAATCATGTGTTTTTTTAAGGTTACATGATTTTCATTCTCTAAGTGATTAATATCCATATATCTAGTATTCTTCCTTCTTTACTTTGTGGAAAAAATAATGCTATTCTTTGGGTGTTATTTTGAACCCTAAGTTTACCAATGCTCATTTATCAGGTGTCAATAGATAATATTTTAAAATCATTCATAAAGGTATTAAACCCTTTAAACAAGAAAAAAAGAATCAATCCACATGATTTTAGGTTTTTAAAATAATAAAAATGTAATTTAGGTTCATTCTGGTCAAGGAGTAATGGAAAACTTGTTTAAAACACTTTCCCCCAAAAAATGGCACTGTGTAAGGGTTACCTGGATTTACCCTTACATAGATCATTTCTATTGCTTGAGAGTAAGGATTTTTACCCTTATACATGTCTCTTACCCTTATGTTGTGTAGAGGTATATCTTTGCACAACCTTTAAAACCAACAGGCTACACATACCTATAGACAATGTTACATATATCTATGATTTTAAGAATTCAACCTACCCCTTTGCAAATTACCTTTACCCAAGCATAGGTTTTATCACCCAACCCTTACAAAGACAACAAATACTCTTAAAAATCCCTTTGAAACCTGGGAATTCGTTTACATAACACCAGAAAAACCAACCCACTCTTATGAAGCATCCAATTTAACCATACGTATCCCGTAAAAAAATAAGGTTACTTTTATATGGAGTTTGGAAAACCATCAAACATAACATGTTATTCTATCCTACCAATATACAATGGATTTTTCATTTATTTTCCCTTATAATCCCTTTTTAACTGATTGGTTACCATTATAAAAAGATTACTTCCTCTATAAGGGTAAGTATTACTATGATGTTTTTTTAGTATTTCACTAAAAAGGATTATAAAAAAAGACCAAAAAATGACTTTATTTATTAAAAAAATCTAGAAGTTTCATTTCCACCCACTCTAAAGATTTATCAACTCTCATATGTGTCATTAATAGTCAATTTAAAAACCTTAGTATTACCTAATAGGATGATCTCAATATGGTTTTTAAATGTCACATTTATGTTTTCCTTGAAACATTGGTCAGAAAATTAATCGCATTCTTCCACCAATGATGACGGAAAAAACAACTGACACTCCAAAAACCACCAAACATATCGTTTTAACCATGAAATGAATTGTTAAATAGGTAAAAAAATACTAACTAAATTTTGAACCATATTAATACATTTTTCCTGGTTGGTTCACAAACCACTTTCACCAGTCACATGGATCATAACCACACATTAACACACCAATGATACAAATCCTTCTCTGCTTGCACAAATTTTTCTACCAAGTCCAAATCCTACATATGATTTATATTTAAAACACTATCTGGAAAAAAATCAGACATTCAATATGGAACCATATACTCTAAGATCCACTATACACCAGTCATTGTATTCACTATGATCATCTAATGGTAATTCTTATATAGACTATGACCCTTCCACATGAGAGTTTATTTCACACATGACTAGGTAAATGCTCCCCACCGTAAGAGTATACTTATTATTTCTAAACAACACTAATATTGGTCTACTCATCCCCTACTAGTCCATCACTATATACAGTGAATAAAAATGATTATCTATTCAAACAATTACCAAAAAACACCATGAACTATTCATTATAGGATTTCATAGAACATAGTATGTTGTATTCAATGATGCATCTCGAAGTGAAAAGCATTATCTATTACTCTAGGCCTAGTATATGACTCCTGACCCAGACATGTCTCATCACCTAATTCAAACCACTTATTTGAAACCCGATATATCCAACTATGTAAAATGTAGGTTTACCTCAAAATGTTACCCTAACACAATATAGATCCCTTATTCCACTATATAAACAACTCCATAAGTATTAACCATTGAGATATGACATCCTTTTAACATTGCGACTAACAGACTAATTGATAACAGTAAGGGAGACACTAAACAAAATTCACCAGTGACCTTCCATCCATGTTCCGTGTGTGTTCATCCAAAAAAATATGAACATTATCAATAGTTAGCTCACCACATTGCATCTAATTATTCAACCAAACCTGTGTATAACCACCACATACAGGCTCACAATTTAAGGATTTCTAGCAAGGTAATACAACATCATTCATTACTCAACAGAGTGATTTTCCTATGAGTCAAGTCTTTTGATCCTAAACCCACATTCTTTTATAGTTTTACATTAACTATAAGGCACAATATCAACTAAAATGAGAACTCATAGTACTCCTATTTATAATGTTAATATCATTGATACTAAGAAACACATTGTACCATCTATCACACAAGTTTTATATCAAGATGATTAATATCTACCCATAGTTTAACCCTTCTTGGTTTGAACACCTAGGATAACCACTCAGTGCTGAATAAGTGTATGATTATCAATTAACGGGACAAGAAACACAAGATCCTACCATTGATGCAACATGCATAAAATCTTCTATACTCCCAAGATACAAGAAAACTTGGAAGAACTTACCGTTGGACATCTAAATTTTACTCAAATGCTTTGAGAATATTTTTCAATAAAGAAAACCCCTTGTAATTAACCTTATCCTAACTCAGGTTACTTTCAAATAGTATGAGACACTGACTTTCCTTTAACTAGAGTCCCATTTCAGGACACATGGTCTTTCCAAAAGTCTGTACAAATTTTCAATTTGTGTCACCACCAAAAAAAAATCATCTAGTCACATATCCCAAGACACCCCATGATGGATTCAACCTTAGAGTAACCACATCATGATGCCATAGGCACTCGGGTAATTTAAACAGGAGTCCACTATGTTCTGGATAGATCATATCACATAGGCTACAGTAAGAACCTTAATCAACCAAACATATATATTAAATACTCATATAAGGATCTTACTAAGGAATTTAATGTCTAAAAGTGATCTAATAAGGTACACTATACCACACATGCATAAAGAGACCACATCACTATCACTGTCATCATCGTTACCATCATTATCATCCCCCAAGTGCTCCTCATCATAGTATCAAATGACCTTCTATCACATGTAGACACAAATAGAAATCCAGTCAAAATAATTTCTTCAAGAACTCATATATACAACACAAATCAAGTAGTTAAATTTCAATTATGATTCATTAGATACCTCTTTCTGATACGACAAAGAGTTATATCCATATGAAATCATGAACCTAAAAATCCATGTGCATCGCATAAGGTAATTTTTTTTGATATTAGTGAAAAAAATTATGTAGAAACCATGCCCTAATAACTTATACTTCCCTCAGATTTTTTTTTGGAAGACACTATTCTGAGTTTCATTATAAGATCCGAAAAGTTCCTATGTCACATATCTATCAACTCCCCAAAATAGAAAAAAAGAAGCCTCATATCCTCTGATACAATTTGGTAACATCCTGGCCCAAATCAATAGATTTGTGCTAGAATTCCACATCACCTCCGGCATAACTCCCTGTATTCTAGAGGATACCGACTAGTAGTGAGGATCACAGGTGAAACAATGGGGAGACTATACTCTCAATCAATGTGCATAATATTAAATATAAAACCTTACTTATAGATATACATAATTATATTACATAGATTCCAACAACATACCAACAATATGAATGAATGTTGAAACAATAGACTCAAAATCCAAAAAAACATACAATAACAAATCACCCACTAGGATGATCCCATAAACTAATAAATAATGTTAGAACATTATATAAAGGACCTACAACACCAATCCTAACCTCATCCTAGCATCCAACTCGTAGTGAGCTATCTTAGTAGATGATCAACCTAACCTATACCTATAATAAGTGTAGGTTTCTTAGGTACCCAAGCTCCATGGCTACAAGATAAGGATGTGAGTACAAATTTATAGGATACCACCAACATGGTCCAGTTCAAAATCGGTAGTGTACAATGTATGTTCATGTGATTAGATCATAATAAAATAAAAAAAAGTAATACAAAACAACACAATGTAACATAATATAAGCAAGCATAGACAAGCATACTACTGGTATATGGAATCGTAATCTGTATCATGGGATACTCATGAACCCACATGCAATCACTATCAAGCATGGTATAAAAGTTACACCAGTTCAAGTATCACATCAAGGAAACCAATTGTGTATGTATAAACAATGAATGGAATCTACTTGAGTCATAAGAACTATATATGTGATCAAAATAAAACATAGTAAAATTTGAAATATAATCATACTCATGGAATAATCATCATACATGGTTTCATGGGATAGAAACACACACACAAAAAACCTTAATATGTCCTTGAAAATAAAGTTAAAATATATTTATGAAGCCTTATAAAGGGATTAAAACCATTAAATAAATTAATTATCATGATTTTAGTGTTTAAAAATAATCAAAATGTGATTGAAGTTCATGATAGGAAAGGAAAAATAGGAAAATAGGTTTAAAAACACATTCCCCCCAAAATAGATCTGTGTAAGTGTATAATGGTTTTACCCTTATAAATCTCATATAAATTGTGTGGGGTAAGATGCTTTACCCTTACTCAGGTCTTTAACCTTCACATAGTGCAAAGAATTACCCTAAGAAAACCATTGAAACTATGGAGATACCCTTATATATAGACAAAAATACCCTTATATAAGCTTTAGAGAATTCAAATTACAGTTACACAACTCAGGGTTACATTTTTAGAAGTAGAGGGGTTCTCAAATGACCCTTAAACTGACCATATGTACCCTTACATTTCCCTTAAGAACCCAAGCTGAACTTTATGCAATGCCTAAAAACTAACCAAACATTACTCAATAGTTGATTTTCCATTACATAACCCTTAATAATATATGGTTACCAATATGTGGAGCTATGAATACCTTTACAAAGTTCATGAGATTAAATCCTACCCTTATGTGGAGGATGTTTCATACACTTACCCTTACACACCATTTTTAATTCCGGGGTTACCATTGCACAGAGAATAGGCTGTATTTAAGGGTAATGATTATATTTAAAAATTGTAACCTTACGCTAAAAAGTATTACAAAAAAAAAAGAATAAAAAAGGGTATTTTTTTATTAAAAAACAATAATGATACATAAAGGGTATAAATATTTTCCATATGAAAAATTCCTACTTGGGAATATAAACCAGCATATGTCAAATAATATTCAAATAGTATTCTTTAAGAATCCATGTTGTAAGAGTGTTAAATAGTTAAATATTAAAAGAATATTTGTAAAGAATATATTTTTTATGACTAAGTTATTGAACAAACATTAAATTACAATAACTTTAAAAATGACCCAAATCACTACATTTGGAAATTGTTAACAAAAGAGATACCATTTTCACATGGGTTTAAAAGTGTTTTTAAATGGTTTTATTCATGATATATTCCTTGTACATTGTTTACAAAGGGTTGAGCCCCATTATAACTCATGGGTGAGACCAATATATATTATAAGATGGGTGAGACTAGATAGTTTTGGGTGAGACCATTATAGATTATACAATGGGGGCTTCTAAATAGCTCTCCAATTCATTGGTTAGTGATTATGTAATTTGAAAAATTATTTTAGATGTCGATCGTATGATTATTCCAATTATAACAGTTTTGTGATGATGATTACCCAAGGAACTTAAATGAATTCTCTATTCTAGTAAATGAGTTTTTATGGAAATAGTTTGATTTAAAAGGTAAGATAATTATCTCTTTTAAAGAAAAATAATTCACATTTTGGATAAGAAGGCGTCTTCTTAAGGAATGGTTTTCCATTGGATTCATTTTTTTCACTGGACTAATAGATTTATTCCTTTTTATGTCCTTTAATGTTCTTTTTGTGCTCATCCCATGTTTTTAAAATGTTTTTTATAGGGTATTAAGGATTTATAGGGAAAATGACGAGTTGAAGATCATATTTTTGAAGATATTTTATCAAAAGAAATCATGTTTAATTTTAAATGTTTTGTTTGGAGAGAAAACCATGCACTATTTTATAGTAATAAAATCCAAAAATCAAATTAACTATTTAATTTTTATGTTACCATAACATTGAATTTAGAGAATTTAAAATCTATTATAGAGGGATTAAAACCATTAAATGAGTTAAATGAATTAATTATCATGATTTTCGTCTTTAAAAATAATCAAAATGTGATTGAAGTTCATGATAGGAAAGGAAAAATAGAAATCCAGGTTGAAAAACACATTCCCCCCAAAATAGAGATGCATAAGTGTATAATGGTTTTACCCTTATGAATGTCATAGAAATTGTGTGGGGTAAGAAGTTTTACCCTTACTCGGGTCTTTAACCTTCACACAGTGAAAAGACGTTGATTAGTCACTGAAATTGGCTAATATTAATTGTTAATATCTTTATATTCATTGTTCCAAAGTCCATAAACATTGTTTTTAGTGCATTGTATAAATAGAACTTTATTTCTAATCATAAATGCAATTCATGTTTAAAATGCAAATTTGGGCCCAATCATTCATTTGTTTGTGGACTACATTATATTCCTTTTCTGAATTTTAAATTTTGGGATATGATTGACCACTTTATTTAGAACATTTTATCTCTTTGGCTTGATGGATTAATCCCAAGGGAAGATGAAGATTTTTTCACCTGAATGCATAAACTTTCTGGAAAAAGCATAATGGGCCTAAGGCCCATCAAAAAAATGTGGGGCCCACAAACCAAGACCAATAAAGCTCAAATTTATACAGTAGAAATATAAAAAATATGAGGATCAATTTATTCAACTATGGCCGGAGCTAATTCTGATGTTTTCATGGTGATAAAGGGATATGAAGTTGAGATTTAATGGTGGACCCGACATTAATGCACATAAAGCCGTCCCAGTATTTTGACCATAACTTCCAAAAGGCTGAGCCCAATTTCCTGAAATTTTTAAATCTCATAGACGACAGATGGAAGAAGATATTTCTCTTCTACGACCCCTCCGGATTCGGGTTTCATCAACTATGAATACACACATAAATATGATGGACGAATCTAGAAAGTTTTCCGGGTCAACTTCGAAACATCAATATCCTTTTGATTATTCACCCTCCTTTTGACTATATTAATTGTTGGGGGTGAATTGATTGTGGAGGGCAGATCTAACGCTCCTAATATTCCTATATAAGGAGCTGGTGGTGAAGGGAATAGGATCTGATATTTTTCTTATCATATTTTGTTTCTTGTTTCATTGTAAGGTTATGCTACAAAAGTTCATTTGTAATGTTTTCAATTTCCATGTAAGTTTCTTTTTTAGTTCTTAATAAACACCTTTCTCTTCTATTTTTTCCATTCATTTATTAAAAATAAATTTTCACAAAGCACAATGATATCTCTTCATTGTGGTGAATTAGTTCCCACATAGGTGTGAATTTCATTCACACACACAGAGGAGTGCTCGTTATTTCTGCGATTTTAATTTCTTCAATCCAATTCGTGTAAGTCATATTCCTCCCACCATTGAGAGTATACCATCAATGGAGGGATAAACCTTGAATGGGTTGATCTTAGGAGGATGATAATTCCGGATTTTATGTTATTTTATCAACAAATTATTGTTAATTGGATATTTAATTTAAGACATCCATTCTTCAGTTATTTTTACTCTTCATCTTTACCGTGTTTGAGAAAACTAAACTCAATTACTAAATGAACATATACCCCGGAGAGATCATGAATTTTGTTCTCTAAGTGTATAGGTGATTATTAATTGTGTTTAGTAAGCACCAATCCATAAAATGATGAAGGTAGTGTTATTTTTGAAGAATAAATTCATCAAGAATTAATAAAACAAAAATTGTCTAAAGAAGTAAAATTCATTCAATCTACCCCGAGCATAATCATAAGGTCAACCCATTTTATTGGAATTGAATTCACTTAGGTTTCTTAGTGTTTTTTAAAACCACACAAAATCAAAATCAAAGTTGGCTACTTCATATCCCATCCTTCACCAAATCATAGCATCTCAGGGTTACTTCTTTGGTCCCTGTGAACTTGACCCCTACATGTACTACATCGACCGCTTTTTACCAGTAGGGTAGATTTTGCGCAAACAAATTTTGGCACCATTTCCGGGGACCCAAGTAAGTTTTCTAAGACACCCACCTTTTATTCTCACCTAACTTATCTTTTCTCACCTATATTTCTCTTCTCTATTCCCCTTTCTGTTTCTACGTGTCCAATAAATCCCAAAAACAACATTAAATAAAATCCAATGGATTACTTCAACAATATCCATTAATATACCAAGGCTGTAATCAACTGGAAAATCAATATTTTTAATCACATCACATAGAAAATTTCATTGACCAAACCATGATTGAATACACTACACCAGATGATATGTACAATCAATGGGATGCTGATTGTTTAAAGGATCAATCTCCATACCTCTTGAGGATGATTGAAGAGATCAAACATAATGAAGTTCATGATGTCCAAACATCTATCAAACCTAATTCTGAAAAAATTCATGATCATTTGTGTGAAAAAATGGATAAAATGAATTGAGAGGTTTCATCTTTATGAGTATAACTACAAAGTATTGAAATGGTTGTGGAACCCATTCCTCCTCAGGTTGTGTCTTCCTCATCACTAATACAAGAATCTTGTCTCCCACAAACCTCACATGAATTTATTGAAGAACCAACAATAGAATTTGGGATAGTTGAAGATAATCATGGAATTGTTGATGGGTGCTTAAATCAAGAGAAAACTGAATCTTTGTATTCACAAGAGGGAAATTTGACATTGTGGATAGAGAGTCCTGAATATTTCTCTATTGATGATTTTCCAAAAACACCAATCACTGAAAAATTGGGAGAAATACCAATCATTGATCCCATAGACACTCCTGAAATTCAAATAGGCACTTTTGGGGATGAATCATATTTTCAAACGGAACCAATTCTTTCTAAATTTTTTGGAGAAGAAGTTGACATTCATTCAAATTGGCAATATTCATTAGGAAATTACAATCATCCAGAACATAAAATCATTATCCTTCATTCCCCACAAAATAATTATATCATAGGTGATACCCATGACCATAATTTAGTCATTTATTCTTCTTATGAAAGCAATAATGTTAGATTGAACCTTGACGTCTTAGGCAAGACAAAAAATGCAACTAGATCAACCATTTCTGACATTCCTTGTATCTTAAGATTTATTTTAGAACATGGATTTATACAAGGAAAAGATTCTAAAAAAAATCAATATCAATGAAGTTGATGTGGAGAAATATGGGTTCATTAAAATTTTGAAAGTTGGAATTGGATATGTTTGGGGGTTTAAGTCGAGCAAATGACATTAAACAAAAGCGATGCATGAGAGGAAACCCATGGTTTTAAAGTTTCCAATAATTTTGAATAATTTTATTTTTCATATAAAAATTTACCATAAACTGTTGACCTATTATTATTTTATGAGTAAGGATGGGTATTAAAGGGGAGCACCGTATTCATCCATGTCACACGGTGTGATACCTGAGTAATACCCTAACCAGAAATTTAAAAGAAGACAATGTATCGTCGGTTTATTTTGTTTTGTTTATTTTTATGTTTTTATATGTTAAAAAAATAAAAGGACATGTCGTAAGTCATAAAGAAAATCCATTCACCACCATCCAAGCAGCTGAGCGTCGAACCTAGGATTGAAGGGAGACATTGGCATGTGATTTCTTCATAAACCACCTGGTGACTTCATTCCATGATTATCATTTTCAATTTCCTATTTTAACAACTCCCCCATACCGCCTTCTAAGATTTCTTTAAACACTTGGGATAGTGTTATTCAATGTTGGGGGGAGATAAGAATGATTTTTTGTGAATAAAAACATGCATGAAAAGAAAAATTCCATTAACCTTAACCATGATAACACACATTGAAAACTCTAAAATTGGATATCAAATAATTATTCATGCCTTGATTCTGATTTTAATGCAAGTTTAAGTTCATGAGAATAGTTTTTGGAAAGTGCCGTTGTTTGATGTGATTTTTCAAATTTTACATTTTCATCCGCTTAATAAAAATGCCATAATTCACGTCTACTGGATCATGGGTGTAAATTTGAGTTCTTGGGTCCCTTTCATTATAGCATAAGGTTCTGGGGTCACTTTTAGTTTAATTTGAGTATCAAAAAAAATATTGAAAAAAATAATGACCACATAGAGCAATGTTTTGTCCAAATGCATGGCGTCCGACACTTGGGGATCATGACTCCATAGGTGTCTTGCCCAGATTTAGGCTTTAAATCTCTATTTTAGAGCATGGAATTGACAATATGTGTGGCGTCCGACACTTGGGGATTGTGACTCCATAGTTTTATTGCCCAGAGTTAGGCTTTATATCTCTATTGTATAGCATGAAATTGACAATGTGTGTGGCATCCAGCACTTGGGGATCATGAATCCATAGTTTTCTTGACCAGAGTTAGTATTTTCATATCTATTATGGTAAAAAAATCATCATAAAAAAATTGGATACTAATCCTAAGGTTTAATGTGATTCCCACCCAGCGCTTCCATTTTTTCCCCTTGAACAATAAAATGGGCCCCATATCTTTTGTGATGCACAACACTTTATCATGCTTAATTGAAATTGGATGAAAGGTAGCGATGAATTTGAACAAAGGAATGGGCTTGGTCTTGGGATATGCTTATGAACCTAGAATGTTTTAAATGATTTGTATGGGTTTCATAATTTTTTTTGGGTATAAGTTCTTTTGGTGAGCAATGTGTATTAAAATGTTTTTCGAAAAAGGGATTTGAGTTTTATATTTGTAATAAATTTTGCTCGGGACTAGAAAAACTCAAGTTGGGGGGGGGGTGTGATTAGTCACTGAAAGTGGAAAATATTAATTGTTAACATCTTTATATTCATTTTTCCAAAGTCCATAAACATTGTTTTTAGTGTATTTCATAAATAGAACTTCATTTCTCATCTTAAATGCAATTCATGTATAAAATGCGAATTTGGGCCCAATCATTGATTTGTTTGTGGACAACATTATATTCATTTTCTGAATTTGAAATTTCATTATATGATTGAACAATTTCTTTAGAAAATTGTATATTTTAGGTCTGATGGATGAATTCTAAGGGAATATGTATATTTTTTCACCTGAATGCAGAAACTTGCTGGAAAAAGCATAATGGGCCTAAGGACCATCAAACAAATGTGGGGCCCACAAACCAAACCCAATAAATCTAAAATTTATACAGTAGAAAGATAAAAATATAAGGATCATTTTATTCAACTATGGAAAGAGATAATTATGATGTTTTCATGATGATAAAGGGATCTGAAGTTGAGATTTAAATGGTGGACCCAACATTAATGCACATAAATCCATCCCACTATTTTGACCATAACATCCAAAAGGATGAGCCAAAATTCCTGAAAGTTCTAAAGCTAATATAAGACAGATGGATGAAGATATTTATCTTCTACGACCCCTCCATATTTTTCTTTCTTCAACTGCGAATTCACACGTCAACATGGTGGATGAATCTGGACAGTTTTCCGGGTCAACTTCAAAACGTTAATTTACTTTTGATTATTGACCCTCCTTTTGACTCTATTAATTGTTGGGGGGTGAATTGATTGTGGGGGGTGGATCTAAGGCTATTAATATGGATATATAAGGAGCTGTTGGTGAAGGGAATAGGATCTGATATTTTTCTTATCATCTTTTGTTGCTTGATTCATTGTAAGCTTATGCTACAAAAGTTCCTTTGTAATGTTTTCAATTTCCATGTAAGTTTCTTTTTTTTTTGTTCTTAATCAACATCTTTCTCTTCTATTTTTTCCATTCATTTATTAAAACTAAATTTTCAAAAATCACAGTGATATATCTGCATTGTGGTGAATTAGTTCACACATAGGTGTGAATTTCATTCACACACACGGAGGAGTGCTCGTTATTTCTGTGGTTTTAATTTCATCAATCCAATTCTTGTAAGTCATCTTCCTCCCACCATTGAGAGTATAACATCAATGGAGGGATACAAATTTAATGGGTTCATCTTAGGAGGACGCAAAGGCTGTATTGAATATTATTTTATCAAAGAATTTTTGTTAATTGGATAATTAATTTAAGACATCCATTCTTCAGTTATTTCTACTCTTCATCTTTACTATGTTTGAGAAAATTAAATTCAGTTACAAAATTACCATATAACTTGAAGAGATCATGAATTTGGTTCTCTATGTGTATAGGGGATTAGTAATTGTGTTTAGTAAGCACCAAACCATAAAATGATGAAGTTAGTGTTATTTTTGAAGAATGGATTCATCAAGAAATAATAAAACCGAAATTGTCTAAAGAAGTAAAATTCATTCAATCCACCCAAAGAATAATCTCAAGATCAACCCATTTTCTTTTAATTGAATTCACTTAGGTTTTTTTAGTGTTCTTTAAAACCATCAAAAATAAAAACCAAAGTTGGCTACTTCATAGCCCATCCTTCACCAAATCATAGCGTCTCAAGGTTACTTTTTCAGTCCCTGTGGACTCGACCCCTACATGTACTACATCGACCGCTTTCTACCGGTAGGGTAAATTTGGGTGAAACCAGATGTACCCTTATAAAACCATTGAAACTATAGAGATACACTTATATATAGACAACATTACCCTTATATACGCTTTCTAGAATTTAAATTTCACTTACACAACTTGGGGTTACATTTAATGAAGTAGAGGGGTTCTCAAATGACCCTTAGACTAACCATATATACCCTTACGTTGCCCTTGAAAACCCAAGAAGATCATTATGCAGTGCCTCAAAAACTAACCAACCATTACACAATATTTTATTATCCATTACACAACCCTTAGGAAAATATGGTTACCAATATGTTGAACTATTAATACCTTTACAAAGTGCATGAGATTCAATCCTACCCATATGTAGAGGATGTTTCTTCCACTTACCCTTACACACCCTTTTTAATTCAGGGGTTACCATTGCACAAAGCATAGGCTGTATTTAAGGGTAATGATTATTTTTAAAAATTGTAACTTTATTCTAAAAATTACTACAAAACAATGACTAAAAAAGAGAATTTATTTATTAAAAAACAATAATGTTACATAAATGGTATAAAAGTTGTTCATATGAAACATTTCTACTTGGTAATATAAACTAGTTTATGTAAAATAATATTTAAATAGCATTCTTTAAGAACCCAGGTTGTAAGAGTGTTAAATAGTTAAATATTTGAAGAATATTTGGAAAGAATATATTTCTTAGGACTAGGAGATTGAACAAAATTTAAATAATAATTACTTTAAAAATAACCCAAATCACTGCATTTGGAAACAGTTAACTAAAGAAATACCCTTTTCTCATGGGTTTAAAAGAGTTTTTACTGGGTTTTATTCATGATGTATTCCTTGTACATTGATTATAAAGGGTTGAGCCCCATTATAACTCATAGGTGAGACCAATATATATTATAAGATGGGTGAGACTAGATAGTTTTGGGAGAGACCATTATAGATTATACGATGGGTGCTTCTAAATAGCACTCCAATTCATAGGGTAGTGATCATGTCATTTGAAAAATTATTTTAGATGTCAACCGTATGATTATTCCAATTATAATGGTTTTGTGATGATGATTCCCCAGGAAACCTAAATGAATTTTCTATTATTGTTAATGAGTTTTTATGGAAATCGTTTTATTTCAAAAGGTAAGATAATTATCTCTTTAAAATAAAAATAATTCACATTTTGGATAAGAAGGTGTGTTTTTAAGGAAAGGTTTTCCATTGGATTCATTTTTTTCAATGGATACAAGATTTATTCTATTTTATGACCTTTAATGTGCTTTTTGTGCTCATCCCATGTTTTTTAAAAAAATTAATAGGGTTTTAAGGATGAATATGGAAAATGATGAGTTCAAGATCATATTTTTTAAGATATTTTATCAAAAGAAATCATTTTTAATTTTAAATGTTTTGTTTGGGGAGAAAAAATGGATAATGAGTAGAAGTGTACACTTCTTAATATGTGGAATTTTTTTGTAAGAGTTATGATCTAACCCTCTAAAACTCTAAACCTAAAAGATATTTGATATTTTATGAATGTAAATTATATTTCAAAGTCACTATAATGTATAATATTTAGGGAAGGAAACTTATAGTAGTACTTTGATCATAGTAATACATAAGGGTTGTCTTTTAGAGAAAAAATCAATATAGAAGAGTGTCTTCTATATTTACGTTAAGGCTATCTCTAAATATGTATCCATACATAAAATTTAAAGATAAATATTTAATAGTTCCGACTTGATATGTATTGGTTTAATAGTTTTTGAAATTATCATTACATAAGAGTACATTCCAACTTATAGTGTATGGATAAAGGTTATATCCTTTTCAGTTCCCCAATTCTGCCATTATATGTAAAGATACTTTACAAAATGTTTCATTTTAAAACTCATCATATTTAAGAGCTATTTAAAACATACTATAATTTCCTTTGTTAAAATTCTATTACATTAGTTATTTCTTCATTTTTAATGTTATGAAAATGATACAAAATATTATGAAAATAATACATAAAGTATTTTAATTATCCAAATTTAGAAACTTATAATATCTAAAGACTTACTCAATAAAAAATATTTTAAACTTTTTTGAATTTCCAAATTCCAATACATTACGATGTATTCTATCTTCTTCTAAATAAATAAGATCAAGTACTTCAAAAAATTTATTTCAAAATTACAAATAATAAAAATGAATAATAATAATAACAAATAATAAGAAATAAGAAATTATGTGAGTGGACTATTAATTATAAAAATACAAAAAATGGATTGCAAATAATTAACTATAAAAACATATAAATCAATGTGGTATATATCCACTCAATAGGATTAGCCCATAGATATCCAAAATTATTCTTAGGTAATGTATTCCCCTTATCCATCACTCAAAATTTCTATACCTAGGTCATGAAGTAGAGATATTCCTTTAGAAAACAATATGATACTCTACCCTTGGTAGTTCATCACTCACAATCAAATTATAACACAACTTCATCTATATCATTTACCCAATTTTATCTCAACAGTCACCTAAACATAGTGAGTTATCCATAAAGGATCATTATTATCCAAATACATACTCTTACCCTGAAATTCAGCCATTCAATAGTAAATTAGTTGACTGGACCAAATTTGATGAAACTTATTTTATAGCCGATAAATTCTTTTTATGGTTGTTCTCGATATTCCCAATACAAAATACAGGTTTCCACTACTGAATGAAGTAGATCTTATACCGTTTCTCTAACAACCATTCACCCAAATCACCCATATCTCATCACTATAAAAAAAAATCACCCACCAATATACTATACCATACAAATCCATAAGGGTATTTCTTATAGTTGGGCACCCTTATTATGTTCCACATCTAGTCTGACTAATCCTTTCCCACTGAAAACATATCAATATGTAGCTATATGATCAAAGAATAACAATTAAGGGACCTCCTTTGAAACTAACGAACCTCCCTAGTGTTGAATCATACATTGGAAACCTCCAAGGTTTCTTCATTCGTAAATCAATCATTTCTACCACCCAACAACCCAAAAAAATTAAATTATTATATGAAATAAAATTTAAAATGGTGATAGTAGGGACCAAATACCTCAATACAATGTTACCAACCCTAATGATGCTCACCCAAATCCACTAAAATCTATAAAATCCCATATCACACATTATCTTTGATCAAAATTCCTAACTCATCATGATGTACATATAACTAATCATAAACATTTTCTATTTTATTCCTATAAATAAATTTTCAATTTTAATAATCTAATAAACATACTGAACAACCTCCCATGGATAAAACTACACAAAATAAATGGAAAACCACCCCACACATGGGTCTCTAACAGAATTAAATAAAATCCTATTATTTATGTTGAAATACATCAACAAGTTTAACATATTTACATTGGAATTAAAGGAAAGATTTATTATGTCACTTCCAACTAGTAAAACAATATGAAACCTATCAAGTTTAACGCTCTTAAATTTCTTAAAGATAATGAAATAAAAATACCTATAATCATAATATGCACCCACATTTCTCTAATGTAATCATAATACATTCTCTAAAATAATCAACACAAACATTAAAGAGGATGATATAATATAAGAGAGGATATTTTTGAATTTCATCAGTCAAATAAAAATGAGAATGCCATCAAAATCATCCACTACCAAAGGAAAACAGAAGGAATGAGCTGAGAGGGAAGGAGTTTATTGAATACAATCCCACCCTTGATACCCCTTTTGGTATACAATTAGAGGTAGTTGACCATGAAATGGTAGTTGTTCCCCCACTATTTTAGAAAAGGAACTGGGTTCACCAATTATGAAGTACACCCTTATTGGTTACTCGATGGCCTCCATGGGGGTATCCCCCTTTTAGCCACAACACTAAGTACCATTTTATTCCCCATTGAGTGTCAGGTGGTATCTATAATTTTAATTTATATCCATTAGATCAAATCTATAACCAAATATTCCACCACTATTTAACACATGGTATCATTTACTATTGGAAACTATACCACTCACTCATCACTCAAACCCCAAAAATAATTTAAAAAATCAAAGTGCATCCAATCCCTAACTCCATTAAATACATTCTATTTAAAATTTTAATCAAAATTTGAAAATTAAACTACACGAAATATCTAGTTCTATTAAATTTAATCTCTTCCCCAACTCTATCAATCACTAGTGATTTAGGTTTTAACAAAAGGTAGTGAAAAAAATATTTGTATGAATAATTGATGATAAGATAATACAAGGAAAATTTTGGATCGATCCACATAGAAGAATTTATGCTCTAAAATACCATAGAAACATAGGAATTTGGATAATTAATAAAATAAATCCTTCCAAATTAAATTTTTATTCATTTTCATGAAAACTGATTTTAAGTGAAAGTTCTAAACCTACCAAGTATATTATTAAACCATAATGGGAAATGCTAACCCATTGCAGTTCAACTTTAAATTTATATAATCCTTTATTTAGAGAAGAATCCAAATGATAGAATTTTTTTTCCACATAGGATTGTCATATATCTTGTAACACCCTAGAATGTTAAAGGGTTAAAAGTTTAAATGTATCTTTTTAGGAGCCTACTAGATTAGAATTCCATAGTCATGCGAGATTGTCCTGGAGTAGTAATCAGGATGGGTGACCTCCAAGATGTTTCTAAAGGTGTGTGTGACTAATGAAAAAGCACACTAAAAGAATATATGTTGGAATTTGTAAAAAATAATTATCCTCATGATCAATTCAGACACATGGGTGGGACCTAGGTAGGGGAACTTGTGTATATGGGGAAACTGTTGGTCTCTAGAAGGGCAGCACCCGACGACCATGTTATGGAGGGTGTGTATGCTGTTAGTGAAGCCTAGCTATTACATTTTTATCATATATAGAGCCAATAAATAAGTTCAATAGAACTAACATGGTTGATATTTGGGGTCTATAATTAACACATTATGATCCCAGGTTATGGTGGGGGATGGATATAACAACATAAAATTTTAATTAGTTAAAAGGATATATGTTACTACCCTTGTCAGTAAGTTGTACCTTTATTTTTGAGAGACTACCTAATTAGAAATCCTCAGTTAATCATGCTTCTCTTGGAGTAGTAATTAGGAAAAGTGACCTCTAGGGATGTTTCTTAGGGTGTTTAAAAGTGAGGATAAATAAGAATGAATGAATACGAGTTGGGTTATGTGAATATTCGTTTGTTTGATGACCTATTCAGGCATTATGGTGGGTCCCTGGTATGGGACCATGTGTCTATGGGGAAATTGTAAGTTCATGGAGGGACATAACCAGATGTCCACGTTATGGTGGGGTGTCTATATCTTTAATAGGGCCCATTTTTTATATATAAACTTCTCAAATAATGTGGTTTTTATTTTCGATCTCTTAATGGATTCCTTCATATTAAACAAAATTTAATTAAAGATATGAATTAGGATATAGGATTTATTAATAAAATAATTTAATGAGAGGGAGTATAATATAAAATATTTAAAAAACATTAATTTTAAAGGGTATTGATATAGTGGAAAAATAATTTAGAGGGAGATGGAGGTTGTATAAATATTAAGGATAAATTTTATATTCATTTCAATTTTTTTTATAAAAAATGAATTAATCATAAATGGTTTAAATGAAATGGAGGTGGTACATAAAAATTATTTTTAAAAATATAATATAATAAATTATTAAATTAAAATGCAAAGTAATTACAGAAGATGTGAGCAAAAGAGTCTAAGTGAGAAATGCAAAGGAAAATAATGAAAAAGGTTCCCCTATCACCTTCATAGATAAGTAAAAATAAAATTAAATAGTCTTTAAATACATATTGAAAAATAATAAATGATATAATATAAATCTATGAAATGAGGTATGTTTTAAACAATATAAATGCTGAACAAAACGAATATAATAAAACAATCTCCCCTTATGACTATGTTAATTTATGAATAAAATTGAAATGAAATAGAGAACATAAATTAGAATTTCAAATACCATTAATTAAATTTAAATTATGATAAAAATGTTAATGTGGTTATATAAATTATATAAAGGAAAATATGTAGTCAATATGGAATATATTTCAAAGAAAAGATATTAAGACAAGAATCATCTTACAAACCTGGTAACTAATGATGTATGAAAAAAAATAAAAAAGTGGGTATTAATAGGGCATGTGAATATCAATAAAATTAATATAAAATATCAATTATAAGTGTCTAAAATTTGAAAATACATAAGAAATTATAACATAGTTAGAGAAGAAAAAACTTATATAAGATGTCTAGAAATCGAGAAAAAGACAATAAAGAATATTTCTATGAAATTTCTTATGGACCGAAATTAATATAATATAAAAGGGTATTGTGGAATGAGTTGAAAATAAAAATTATATTCAGAATAGAGTTCATATAAAATTTTTATAGTATATTATATATGAAAAATCATAGGGAATCTAGATAATGACACGATAAATTCAAGAAAAGGAAGTATTAATGATTAAAAGAGAGTGATTCTTGATTTTAACATCATAGTAAATCAAATATGGATTATAAAATGAATATATTCCACCTATATAATATATATACTAAGTATATAATTTATATTAAGTAAAAAAATATAGATAAGGAAGAAGGAATCTCACTCACATGATAAAATATTGATAAAGAGAGAAGCCCTTACCTTAACACCCCACATGCTCAATCACACCGGTGCTACATTTTTATTTAACATTAATTTATTATTCATATTTTTAAGTAGATGTTTTAGATTTATTACCACTATTATTGATCAATTATATTATTTTTTTAAATAATATTTAGTTATAATTAGTTTATATTGATAGTCAATTACTAGAAGTTTTAACTATTTCATACTGGCTTCATTAAGGAAATCATGATCATCATTCCCTGATCATAGTCTTTTCACATATAGAAGAATAAAGGTATTATAGTCAATATTTCTCAATTATTTAAAAATTACAATGCACATTTTATGGATTGTATGGATACCGTTCAAATGGATGAAATTCATAATATGTTTGTTTCAATATTTTTGACAAACATATGGTGTTATTTTAATAATATTTCAATTTTAAGATTAACATTATAAGAAAAAAATGATGAATAATTTCCTTATTATAAATAGATGTTATATATTTTTAAGATTTTTATTATCTTCTATGTTGAAAAGTTTATAAAATAGTCAATGTAGGTTGTTAAATCTACCAAAGCATGAACATTCTATTGATAATGAATGATTATAAATATAAAATGAAATTATTATAATGAAATTATTTTAAAAGTATAATTATTTTATTTAAATGTTATGAAAATGTTAAATTAGATTACAAAAAATTGTATTAGAAGATAAAATAAAAATAATAAGAAAAGGATTCATTTCTTTAAATGAAGACCTTTGAGTTTCCTCTTGGTAAACATTCTTGTTTGGAGGACCTAGGATTTTATTATGAAACTTGGTTCTTATAAATATATTAAATTCATGAATATGAGATAATTTAGGAAGACTATTTCTAGATAAGATAAACTTATGTGTTTCATGTAACAGGTGTATGAATGACCCTTTTATGGATGATAATGAGTGATATTTTAGAAAATATTTTTTTAATGTATAAGGAATATAATAATACAAGTAACGTTACTAAAATAAATAAAATTAATCAATAAAAGTCATTAATAACCGCATGCACACATTTAAGGGTTAAATTTTTGAGATATTTTATTACTGTAATGATTATTTTACTTATTTAGATCATTTTACCTATTCCCATTGTGATGCAATTTTAACCTTGGTGATTTATTTGTTTCCAAAAAATGAAGTTAATGTTCTTACCTAAATGTTAATTTTTTTCCAAATATGATACCCATTTTATTAAATCCATACTCCAAATATTAAAATGTAACATTAAATAAATATATAATGTAAAATAAAAATATGTTTTTGAAGAAAGAATATTTATTTGGTCATGAATAATTAATATTTTATTCATTATAGATGATTAATAATTTATTGGATGTCATTTATTAATTTTACCCATAAAAATAACCATTTAATATTATTTAATTAATTTTAAATATTATTGTCATAATAAAATTTATGATAATATTTAAAAATAATAATAATTTACCACCTTAATTACATACTGATTTTTTATTATATTTAATTAAAAAAACCCCCTCAAAACATTTTAATAGTTCCTTAAGGTGAAATAATCAATGGTGGTAGTTATATGTGGAGATTAAATTATTTTTGTTGGCGATCTCTACAATTTGAGCTTCCCTCGAAAATGATTTCATTCAATCCATCATTGTTTAAGATTACCTTTGTCATGGTGAATTGAATATACTACTAATGTTACCACTTCACTAAGATTAAAAAAAGTATCCTCATATGTTGGACTTCTACTAATTGATTCCATATATACTCCCTTTCTATAAAAATTTAAAAATGTAATTTCTTCTATCTATAAATACCATATTAACTTCTTTAGTATAATAGTCACATCTTATCATTATTTGAGTATCCAATTCTATTCATATAACCTACTAAGAAAATAATTTATCCCATTAATCATTTTCAATTAAGGGCTATATGTATACTCAATTTATTTTATATTCTCAATTCCTATTTATACTAATTGATATAGATGTCCAATGAACATATAACGGTCATGTTAACCTTATCCATTTCTATATATAACCTTATATACTAATATAAAAGAATTCATATTATTATATTTTTTAATATTTCTATCATATTTATAATGAATCTTTATTCTTCCTGAATTTATACTTGGTGATATGATTTTCCAAAGAGACCAAGAAGAAGAATATTTCAATATTTTCATCTTTTTATTTACACATGGTTATTTTCCTCTTGTATTTTTCATAATTAAGGTAAATATATACTTCTGATAACCTATTAATGTCTATTTTATTTTATTTTTTTATTACACCTTAATAAAGTAAATCTTTTTACATTTTATATTTGTATTCAATGTGAAACAATTTACTCAATTTCAAAACTCATAGACAATAGGAAATGAATAGTTATACCAAAACTTGGTGTGTTATATCCCCCTACAAATTTCTTCTATGAATTTTTAATTACTATCACTGAAATAGATAATTGTACCACTAAAATATTCATATCTCTCTCTATATCTATATATATATTCTATTAAAAACTCAATAATAGTGTTTATGGTAAGGAAAACAGACTCATAACTTCCTTCACAAATAGAATATGTTGAGATTTAATCATCCTAAATCACTTTTGAATTATTTTTATTCAGTAGTTAAGAAATACTATACAGTTTAATGAGTTTTTAAATGTGTTATTTACAATTATTAATAATATTACATCATTAGAATCAACCAATTCAACCTCAAATTTCTTTATTTCAATGATTTATCTAAAAATTTTTATATGAAGACTATGAGAAAAATATTTCTTGATATTAATTAATAACATAGGCTCAATTTTATCCTTTAGTTTTGTCTTATTAATATGTTTCAACTACAAATTCAATTCTAATTAGAAATGATCGAATTCTATGATTTCATTTTTCATTCTTAACGAATGATTTTTTATATCATGTTAATCCTATTAATTATTATTAATGATTAAATGAACCACTAAAGGAGAGTGGTTATCTTTTTATGATGAAAATAAAATTTTGCTGTTATTTATTTTTTCATATGGGATTTTTACATGACTAAAGTGATTAATAATAAATTGATATAGAAATGTTATTATATCCCTAAAACCTCCCAAAATTTCACTTATAACATTTGTTTTTTTCATTGGAAGAATTATTGAGTAATCTCTTGAATTTATTTTTCACTCGGTTCATCCTTATTCTAGCCAATTACTAAATCAATATGGTCAGAGTGAATAGTTATAATATCCAATAAAATTATTTTAAACAATAAGTTTAATGTGAAAATTTATTTATAAATTTACTATACTTTGAACCCTACTAATTAATCTAGTTTGTTTTTTTATCATATTATTATTATTATTCTAGTCACAAAATAATTATACCCCATTTTGATACCTACTAAAATGATACATGAATAACATAAATGTTTTTGAAATAATTTTTAAAAAATATATATTATATCTCATAATTAAAACGCACCCCCAAACCCAATGGTTCACTAAATTTAATGATTATGTATATTTTCAACTAATTCCATAATTTATCATATATTTAGTTTATAAAATACTTCAAATAGGGTTCCCATTTAAGCATATCATTAAATAATTATTCTTAGGGAAATGGAGAACCAAAAAGGGGTGATATCAAATGATTTCTAAAGGCTAAAACATGGTAAATATCAACTAAATAAATATATGTTATAATAATTAAAATGATAAAGGAATGAGAATTGAACAAACATAAATTAATAAAAATATAATTAATATAGATAAAATTAGCTCAAGAATATAAGATCAAGATGATACAAACCTTGGAAACACTAAAACTAAAAATAATATAAAAATGTGGAATGTTATACGAATGTAGAATATACATAATCATGGGATATTGTAAGCATTTTTAATGGTTAACCACCAATACAATCATATCATCATAGAAAAATCTAACCCACCATGTCCCCTAACATAGTGGTATAGGATAAACACCCACTTTCCAAAAAATATCAATCATATGAGATATAGATCTTTTACAAGGAATTGGATGGCTATATAATTCTTATCTCACTTATCACAAATTTTTTCCCTTATATCTGTGTTTCGGATGAACATTAAAAAAAATCCTAAATTCCTAAAAAAATAATAGCATGATTGGCCTATGAAAATGAAACTTTTTCTATAAACATATGCATGATGTATATAAATAAATAATTCTATGAGAAAAATAGGATTATACCATGAATTAAAATAAACATTTTAACACTTGGATTAAGAATCAATGTTTCAATTATATGGTTTATTATATATAATAAAATGATAGATTATAATATCAATGGTTTTTCATAATCAATATAATGTTATGCTTATCTGGATTAATACCATCCAGTAAGAAGAAGTAATTATAAGGTGTTTATGATAAAAATGTATTGGAATAAAATTTATCTTTATATATAATTGATGACAACCAAATACATGGGAAATTATGGATCCATCATAGGTAGGTATTTTCACTCCCAAAACCCATAATTAAATAAGAATTTGGATAATAGATAAATCAATTATTTTATGATTGTAATAGATTATAAAATAATGTAAAGAGAGATAATATAATAAATTTAATTTAGGAATTTTTTTATTTTATATGGTATTGACATAAATGAAAACTCTTTTGGAGTAGGATAAAGTTTTAAAAAAAAATTAGAATAAATATATTTTAAATATTGACATTTGATATAATCATAATAATTATGAATAAATTGATTGAAAAGTGGTTGGAAGGAAACAACTTATTTTAGAGAACATGTATAAAGGAAAAAATAAAAATAAAAATACATAAATAAATAAGATATTTTGAGAGATAATGATCATGAGAAATAAATTTAAAGGGAGAGATAAAACACACACAAAGAGAGATATTTCCATTCCATCATCATAGGTAATTCACAATCAATGGGAAGTGATGATAAAATCCAAAATCCAAAATAAATTATGTAAAATACCTCCATTATATAACAACCTTGCTCTTTATTACATATTTATACATGATTTATTACATAAAACTTCGCTTAAGAAAACTTCAAGGATCGAGAGGTCTAGTGTATTTGGAAATTAGCAAAATTGAATGAAAACATAATAAATAAAATACAACATCTTTATTGGAAAATTGTTTTACATGACCACAACATTCCTTCGTATTTAGCATTGCATGAGATATCCCGAGGACATATAGAAGAAAAGGGTGATCTATGAATCATAGTAAGAGAGTAAACAAGGAATAAAATAAATAATATAGTACATGTCAGTAAATAGTTATATCAATGGAGAAATAATATAAACATTAAAATAAAGGCATGATACACCATGATTATCATAACAGGGAGATGTGGCAATGATATACAACACGATATTAGCATGAGCTAAGGATCATTGTACATGGATTAGCTGGGTAAACCCTCACTACACTTGAATAAGCATGAGTAAACCCAAATTTTAGTTGAATTAGATAGATTAAACCCTCATTTCACATGGATTATAATGATACTAAATATTTACAAATACATTGGAGTGCTATCGGGGCACACCCTTCATAAACATTTCATTTCATGCATAAGTGTGCCACATGGATCATATAACATTGAATCATTCAAAATAATAAGTTATTCCAAGATTAAGGAATGTGGAATACACATATGTAAGTACAATTCAATATATATATATATATATGTTTATAAAGGTGAATATCCTTGATATAGAAATGGGTATGGTATTCACTTCATTATGATTTGGTTTGGAAAACACAATGCAATTTCTGGAGCGTAACGACGTGACATAATCATTCATAAAAATGGTTGATGTGCGGGAAAGGGAAATATCATCACATTTATAATAAATTTAAACTAAGGGGGTCATATAGATACATGTACCAACACATGGAATTTGGAAATAGTAGGCGTATCATATTAATGAAACTTGATGAAAGTGGATAAAGTGAATAACTCTTATGAAATTTTGGCATAGTAATTAGTGTACATGAGAGGGAATAATGAGAAGTAAATTGGTATATTATCTTTCAGAAATAAGGAGGGATGTTTGGGGGGTGGTGAAAAATAATACCAAAACATTTTTTATTGGAAATAAAATGTTATAACAACATAAAGAAACTTGGACAAAAATGAGAATGGATGAAATCCGTTACGAAATTTCGGCATAGTAACGGTTTAGGTAAGGGTCACAATGGGTGAGGATAAATAATAACTCATTCAAATAAAATCAAATTGAAAGTAATATAATTATTATAAAATAATTACATTATATCCATTCAAAATTACAAGAACTACTTTCAAATAAGAAGCTTGAATTTGAAAGGAGGAGAGGAATGTGAGGATACCTTACTTGGGTGTGTGACTTCAATAGCTTGAGGAGGGGATTATTAGGAGATTAGGGTGCCTTGGGGGGATTATATAGAGATTAGGGAAGAGTAGGGACGTGATCCATGGATTTTTAGAAAAGAGAAGTGGTATATTGGGTGGGTTTATATAGGAAATGAGTGGGAAATTCCATAATATTTCACAAACTTAGGTTTTGGAATCTATATAATTAAATATTCAAAACCACAGTCCCTGCCATGGTTTTTAGAATGGTATTTTACAAAATTGAGTGGAAAAAATTATTTTATAAGTACAATTTATAAACATATTAAAATATTAGGCTTTCTTATGTAGAGGTGAGTCACACTCTCAAGGAAATCGTTTTAAAATGTTAAAATATTTTATAAGTCTTGGAGGGTCCACTAAGGTATTGTAAATTTAATCAAACAAATCTAAAATCACATAATTTTATTTTTAAAACATATATTAGAGGAATATAACTTTTATAGAATCTTATTACATCATTATTGGGTAATTGTGATGTCATAAAACAAACTATATATTTATAAAGAATTTATGTTTTACCCAAATAATCGATGGTCTAAGAAAATTATGAAAAAATAACCTTTGAATAATTTGGAAATCCCGATTCAAAAAATAATATTAATTTTATCTAAATAGTAACACCCTGACCCCAGTTACCAATAGTCATAGCATTATTACATAACATTGGCATGACCATAAGGGACAAATCTCGATATATAGATCGGTTTAATATCCATGGAAGTACTAGATACATTTATATGTTTTACATTACATCATGAAATAAAAACATAAACAATATTTTTTCCCCTTTTGAACACACTTATATTCTTATCCTATCCCTACCTATCGACAATTAAATACTTCTCCACATCTTGGAAAAAATAAAACATAGAAAGGGTTGAACATAGATGCTCGGTAAGGATTACAATACAGCAGAAACTTTCATAAATAAACATAAAAATTTTAGGCAATGTATAAGACTAAAAACTTAATTTTAAACATAAACATCAGCATAATATATAAAATATAAAATCAAATAGTTTCATTTACGTATTCACATGGATATTCTACTAGTCGAATAATCACATGAAATATCAATAGCCACTTTCATAATGATGGAATGCATAATGTCATACTTTATAACCACATAGTCATGGCCTGGTGCCATGACTACAAATAAGATTTTGTCAAGGCCTTTTTACAAGACACTAGTTTGTCTCATGAGACCTATTGATGCCTCTAGTAGCTATATCAGGATCTACCCATCACTTTCTAAGTCCAATGCATTCCTCATATGAAAAGGTTTAAACATAACATAAATATTCGTATTAAAACTAGCATATGAAATGTCAATAATTTATCCATAAACCATGAATGGAGTAAAAATAACACATCCACATTCAAACATATCCAAAAACCATCAATACAATATGAAATTTTTGTATCAACTTCAAACAATCATAAAATCCATCAAGGATGTTGACATAGATGAAATCAACTTTTTTTGAGAAAAATATCATTCTATTTTGAAATCATTTAAAAGTTATATAATTATAAAAGAAAACATTTATTTTGAAAATATTCTTATAAGATTTTATGGGAATCTTTGATAATTTTATAGTGATGGAAAATAGCGAAACCATTCGTATAAGTTAAAAAAAATAATTTCTTACCTTAATTTTTTGAAAAGGTCATAAAATACCATGGTTGGAAAATGATGAAAAGATTGATTTCAAAACATATAAGGTAAAATAAGGGTATAAATGACTTTCAACCATTTTAGAGTAAATAGTAAGAATGTTTTGAAATACATTTTTATGAATTTTTTTTGTGGATGATAAAGATGTCTCGGTATATACTTACATAAAAACAACCTTGGATAATAAAGAGATTGTGAAATTAACCCTTACCTTGTACTTTTCCTTAGTTGATGGCATGTTAACCTCTCGCATAATAGTTAGAACATTTTTAATAAATTATAAAAGAATTATATATATAAATATGATATCATATATGATCCTCTAATATTACTTTGTTAATAATATTTCAGTAGTATCATCATTTCGGGTGTTAACTGATTCGTTTTCCATTATATGGTTCATTGCATAAGACATGTTTTTTATGGATAGGATGTATTTTATTCATATACAGAATGATATTATGTTCATAAACAATATTTTTAATATAAAATTAAAATTATTCTTGAATTATTATGCTGGGGAATGAATCTCATCCCGTTCGTGGAGACGGTAATCCGTACGCACGCACGAGCAACAATATCATTATATTAATATTAAAATTGTATTTAATTTAATGTTATATTATATATATATAATCATTAAAATTTTATATTTATTATTTAAGTCAGTTAAACTCATTATTATACACATCTAAATAAGGAAGTGTTTGAATAACAAACTACACCACGACGTGGAGACGACAATCCTTACGTACGCATGTAGGGTCACTTTGTCTTTCATATGATGGATAGAATAATGAATATAGTTATACCATTTTTACAATAACATCACAATATATAGAAGATATTGTTTATATTTTTTATAATGGAAACAAAAATGTAAGAGGAAGTGTAAGAAGAAAAGAACTTGAAAGAGGTGATGAAATATTTACCTCTTCTTTGGGTTCTTCCTTTTGATTTGATCAAAAGGGATCCTTAGGTTGGCTTTCTGACCAAAGGAAGGACTCTAGGAAGAAGAGAGGAATTTTGGGAGGATATTTGGGCCAGGGTTGGTAGATCCAAATGGATTTGGAGGTGTGAAATTAATAGAAGGGGAAGTACCCCTTTATAAGAGAGGCGAGGGTTACTGTTGGAAAAGCTTGAAATATTATTTTATAATAAAACTATTTTCGGTTTATAATGGCTAAAAAATAAATTATTTCGAGGATAAGGTGGGGATTAGTAAAAAAACATTGAACCAATCGTTTTTATATAGGCTTAGGTCACCATATTAACTATATCTTTTAGATTTAACTCTTATTTAAATAGTTTGACATTTACCATGTCTCTTTGTATTTTTATATTATATGGTTAATAAAATTACTATAACAAGCCAATAGAACCCTATGTGGTTCATTATTAATATATATAAATTTTTCTATGTCCTTTTTCTTATCCTTATATTTTTAGGAATATTATATCAATTAATAATATTGTTTTTGTTTCAAAAACTCAATTATGTCAATTTTGAAACTATTTAGTATTTGGTTTTTGTGAAAATCATAACAGCACGATTACTTCGAAAACAATTATTTAATCAACCCTAAAATTTCATATTAACCTATGAAATTAGTGTAATTCCTCAAAAGTCTCAAATTACATTAATTAAGATATTTATAATATCAATTATTTTAATCATTCATTAATAAGATAATTATTACATCATCATCTTTTTCTAAATAAATTAAATTATTTAATGTCTACAAATTATAAATAAAACAAAATTATTTTTGAAATAATTTCATCTTTCTAATGAATATTTGTAGTTGAATTTATCTTATGTGTAACCATATATTAAAAATGTTTTAGTTATTAAACATTGAATTTAACTCTTTTAACAATTCTTTAAAAAAATAATAATAAATGTCCTAATCTAATCGTAGTGGACCAAAGGGGATACTATTTTCTTCCTAATGTTGTTTTCAGTCGAATTAAATTTATCCAATAGAATTAGGACATGTGGTAGGGTAATTATAATATCATTTTTACCCTTAATTACCATATTTACTTTTAACCGTAGTAAATAAAATTAAAAAGTTACTATTCACCAAAAAATTATTTTAATCTTATTGAACCACATTTTAATTATTGATGTTAACCGAGTTTCTCAGATTTTTGAAATTCAACTCACATAAGTGATAAAATTATGTTTTGTACAAATTTTCAAATGTTCCAAGGAGGTGGGTAAAAGACGGCAAAAAGTTCAATAAATTTTTTATATATCTAAGCTTATTATAAAATGATTCCAATGAATTAAATTGAAATTATCTGGGTATTATGTAACTATTTTGACCTAAAATAAATGGAAATAAAATAAATAATTATTAAAATAAAAAGGCGGTTTTAAACAATAACACATTTTTTCCCACTATTCATCAAAAATTGAAAGTTTTTTGAAAAATACCAAAAATTCACCCTAAGCTAATTTCGATATTCCGAATTCAAAAATGAAGTTCATTTTGAAAAATAAAATTTATAAAATTTAAAAAAGTGGGTACTATTATTCATAATGACAATTTTGATTAGTCGCAGTGTGTTAGAATCTCAAAGATGTGTGAAATGCAAGCTATTGCATTATTCAAAGGGAAATGTTACGTTTATTCCGTAAATTAAATAATTTCTTCCTCAAAATTTCTATAATTATACCACACAAAAAGATTCAGGTGGTTCTCCATCATAAGTTCCTTTTCTTCCCACATTGCCTCTTCCATTTTATAGTGTCTCCATAGAACTTTCACCAGAGGAGTCGTCAGGTTTCTCAACTATTGTTTTCTAGTATCAAGAATCTTGACAGGCTCTTCACAATAAGAAATATCAGGTTCCAGTTTAATTTCCTCATAGGTGAGTACATGTGTTGGGTCAGGCATGCATTTTTATCAACAGTGATACGTAAAACACATCATGAAGTTTGGAGAGACTTGGAGGCATTGCCAAACGATAATATACAACTCCAATTCGTTCTAGAATTTTGAAATGTCCAATGTTCCTGGTATTCAATTTACCCTTATATGGAGATATATTCAAGAAAACATGGTCTCCTACATGAAATTCCCAATCCTTCCTTCGGTTATCGGTATAGATCTATTTTCTACTTTGGTCTGCTTTGATGTGGGTTTGGATAACCTTTACCTTTTCCATTATTTACTCAATAAGTTCAGGGCCTATGGGTTTTTTTCACCAACATCATCCCAACAAGTTGGTGTGCGGCATCTCTGTCCATATAATGCTTCATATGGTGTCATCTGAATACTTGAAAGGAAGCTATTGTTATAGAAAAATTCTACTAGAGGTAAATATTGATCCCACATACTTTCAAAGTCAAGTTATCAAGATCTCAACATGTATTTTAAGGTTTTAATAGTTTGTTTTGATTGTCCATCGGTTTGAGGGTGGTATGCAGTGCTCAAAAGAAGTTCAGTATCCAGGGCCTCCTGAAGACCTTTCTAGAATCTTGATGTAAAACAGGGAACATGATCCGAAACAATAGATAGGGGTACACCATAAAGTCTTACAACTTCATTAATATATAGTTTTTATCAATATTCAAGTGGTAAATCTTATCTTTTAGAAAGAAAATGTGCTGACTTGGTAAGACGATAAAAAAATGACCCATATTGCATCATTCCTTTTTGGAGTCTTTGGTCGCCCATGACAAAGTCCCTAAAAATATTATTCCATTTTCACTCAGGTATGGGAAGAGGTTGCATGACTACTCTTGGATGTTGACTTCCAGCTTTTACTTGTTGAAAAACCATACATCTTAACACAAAATCAGCAATATCCCTCTTCATGTTGTCCCACAAAAAATGTTCCTTCAAATCTCTATACATCTTGGTGCTCCCAGGGTGTATAGAGAAATTGGAGCTATGAGCATCATCCAACAATTCCATTTTTAGATCTGGTATATTAGGAACACAACGTCTCTTCCCAAATTTCTAAATTCCATCTTCATATATGAAGTCACTCAATCTCTCACCATTCATAGCTTTAATATTCTTTTGAAACTTCACATCATCAATCTGAGAACTCTTTATCATTTCTAGTAAATATGGTTTGGCAACCATTTAAAAAAGTATTTATGTTTCACCTTCCATGGTTATTCCTATATCCATGTTTACTAGATCCATGAAAATAGTATCCCTTTCAACTCTCATCTTGTTCAAAACTCCATGATCCTTTCAACTCAAAGAATCTTCCACCTTATTTGCCTTCCCCGGGTGGTAGTGTATTGTGCAATAATATTCCTTGAGTAGTTCAAGCCATCGTCTTTACCTCATAGTTAGTTCTTTCTATGAGAAAATATACTTCAAACTCTCGTGATCAGTATAAATCTTACATTTTTTTCCTTAGAGATATTGTCTCCATATCTTTAGAGAAAATATTATAGTTTCTAACTCAAGATCATGAGTAAGATAGTTTGACTCATGACTTTTTATCTTCTATGATGCATAGGCAATAACTCTATCATTCTACATAAGGAAAAAACCTTATTCTTTATTTGAAGCATCATTATAAATAAAAAAATGATCATTCCCTAATGGTAGAGTCAAGATAGGATCCTTGAATAATCTTCTCATTAGTTATTCAAAACATTATTCAAACTCTTTTTTCCAAAAAAATTTAACCCCTTTATGAGTTATCTTGGTTAATGGGTTAGACAATTAGGGAAAAATTCTGGACAAAACACCGATAATAACCTTCTAAACTAATAAAACTGTGTAACTCAGTTATACTAGTCAGTGCTGGCCATTCTTGGATTGCCTTGGTCTTTAAAGTATCAACAGAGATTCTATCCTTAGAGACAATATGTCCAAGAAAAGAAATATATTTAATCCATAATTCACCCTTACTAAATTTACCATATAATTTATTACTTCTAAGAGTCCTTAGGATAATGATCAAGTGATTTTTTGATCTTCATAGCTTTTTGAGTATACCAAAATATCATCAATAAATACCAAAATAATGTCATCAAGATATTCCTTGAAAACACTATTCATTAGATCCATGAAGAAAAATGGTGCATTAGTCAATCCAAAAGGCATTACTGTAAACTCGTAATGCATGTACCTGGTTTGAAATGTTGTTTCTGGAATGTATCCCTTCTTCACACACAACTGATGATATCACGATCGAAGGTCAATCTTTGAAAAATATCTATCTCCAAGAAGTTGGTCGAATAAATCATCAATTCAAGGTAGGAGATACTAGTTCTTTATTGTTATAGCACTGATCTCCCTGTATTCAATGCAAAACCTCATTGATGTATATTTCTTCTTAACAAAAATCATAGGTTCTCCCTATAGAGATATAATAGGGTGAATAAATTCATTATTACTCAATTCCTCTAGTTGTTTCTTTAGTTCCACTAAATCCACTATGGCCATTCTATAAAGGGGTCTTCGATATGGGAAATGAACCTGGAATTAAATCAATGGAAAACTCAATTTCTCGTTCTGGAGGATGTCCAAGTAGATCATCTAGAAACACATCAACATATTATTGTACAGTAGGTAAATGCTCTAATTGGACATTATTTTCCTCACCCATAATAATTTCATTCTCTTACTCCCCAATTATTGAGTTTAGTAGAGCTATAGGGGTGGATCTAGATAAGAATCAGGTGGTGACATTTTTGCACTAAAGATATGGTACGAGAAGGTAGAGTTGGCTCTGGCATAGATGTATCTAGGGGTAAAACCTGAAAACATCGCTTTGAGATAGACTCGAACGAGAACTGGGGCACGACAACGGGCCTTGCTTCACTCTTGGTTACGACACTCCTCGGGGATATGCTTAGGATAATTTACATTTTTTTGAGAAGACAATTTGATGTATGTTAATATAAGATGAGAATAAATGACCTTGGTTAATCCTAAGGTGTTTCAAATTGAGAATATGGTGTCATGATATTCTCTAAATGATTTTATGACTACTGTTACTCACACAATGCTTTCTGGTTTTAGTCAATGGCTGGAGTCCAAGGAAGTCATAGTAACTTTGAGAATAATGTACAAGGTGGGAACGGTGGTGAAAATGATCAAAAAATGGGATGTTGATAGGCGTAAAAGATATCATGTTCATGCGAAACCAGTTTTCCAAAAATATGATCAACAATATATATATTAACCAACTCCCGGGCTCAACAAAGAAGAGAAAAGTGATGAATAATAAGAGCTCCAACAGTGGAGACCATGGAGAAAATAATCCTAAATTTCCATCATGCAGGAAATGTGGAAGGAGAAACCCAGTAAAGTGTCTCAATGGAACAAAATAATGCTTTACGTGTGGGAAAGAAGGACATAAAGTGAAGAATTTCTGAGAAAAAATGAAGAGTACTGTGGAAGAAAAAAAATGGTCCCAAGAATCTACTTACAGTCATTTGCCGTAAATATAGGGGAACTCGATATTACCCGAGTGAATTCCATATTCTATAGGATATTTTATTGGTCAAAGAAGAAGCAATGTGGAAATAAATGGTTGGAGAAATGTTAAAAAGTATTAGCGCTCCTTGTTCATGGGATTAATTTGGAATAATTTTCTCTTGTACTTGTAACCTCGTAATTTTCTATGTGAGAATGATATTTGAGGAAGTCTTATCTTTTCCCTTGTAGATATATTTATAAATAACTAATTGGTTTTATATGATCATTGGGTTTGAGGAAATTACAAGTTATTATATTTTGGGATGAAAATGCAAGGTATGAGATAACATTTATGGTTAAAATTATGTTATGGTTATTTTGAGGAATTTATCTCATTTTGGTAATGTTATAAAATATAGTTTTTAAAAAAAAAACAACACACAGACCGTGTGACAACCCGTCGCGTCGGACAAAGCTGTGGGAATCGAACACACAAAAAAGTGCAATTGGGATTTATCGCCTACCACTGGACTACGTGAAGTTCCTGGTTAGTGTGACTAATTATTTTTAGTTAAATGATTATATTGATCAATAATAAGTTGATTTGGGTTCTTATGTCTTATCAAATGAAAACCCTTAGTATAGGAAAATTATTTGCTTATTAAGTGATAAATTCTATTTTGGAAGATGTTCGCTTTGTTGGGAAAACTATATGCCCAAGGAAAATAAAATACTATGGTGTTTCATTTGAGGAGTAATGGTGGATTTTTATCTATGTTTTTATTGTGGATTTATGGTGATTTGGGTTATTTATGTAAATGATTAACCTATAATAGAGAATATGTGATTTGGTTAATTACTTTTAAGTATGTGACTTTAAGAGTAGTTGATGTCATTTGGAGATACAATTTAACATGGAAGACTACATAACCAAATTCTTCTACGTTTTGGGTTTCAATATTAGTTTGGATTATATTGAAGGATTTTTAGGACAATTGTTTATTGAATGGTATTTATTTAGCTTTGGGGTATTGTTGGTTTAATTTTATAAATTAAGATTAGTGTTTCTTTCTCTAAAAGCATATCCTTTTGGGAGATCATAAGATCTTGTACTAACCATTTTGGTTTTTATTAATCTCTAAAGACAAGGTAAATATATAGTTTATCCTTCATGGATCATGTTATTCTATAGAAGTTTAGTCTAGCGCTTCCAGTGTGACCAAGTCTTCTTGAATACTAATCATTTAAAAAAAATGAGTTAGTGGTTGAAATTTATTAAATATTGAAACTATACTTTAAAATTAAGTATATCTCTTTATTTTCTTAGTGAATCTCATAAATTAATTCCTCATCTTTATGTAATGTAACTTAAAAAAAATTTATTCCGTATACTTTTCCTACTGGGAAACTAATGATAGTATGTCCTATCACAAGTATGTGGCCTTCTTGTTGTTAACTTTCTCCTGATCATGTAATATATCCCTCTCCATCAGAACTTGACACTTAGTTTATCTTTTATATCCATTATTTCCTACATGGGATCCTAGTATGAGTTATCTTGGGTGACCTTTGTACGTCTCTTTCTTTCTTTTAAGGTGACAGTTTTATTGACTCTTTTTTCGATATGGGAATTTCCATTATATTCCCAATCCCAATTTTAAAAATTTCTAGGAAGAAATTATTTGAAGGAGGGGAGAATGTAACACCCCATGCTTCCACAGTATGCTTATCTTTGAATAATACAGTAGCGTGTGTTGTACGCAACTTCGGGTTCTAACACACACCACAACTAATCAAACAAGCCATTATGAATAGTAATACCCACCATTTGAAATTTTATAAATTTTATCATTAAAAATGTACTTCATTTTTGGATTCATAATATCAAAATTAGCTTAGTGTGAATTTTTGGTATTTTTCTGAAAACTTTCAATTTTTGATGAATAGTGGAAATCACTAAATTTTAATTAAAAACAACTTTTTTAATCAAAATAATTAATAGTGATAAATTATAAATTTGGGTGGTTTTAAAGTATATTTAGAATATATTTTTACCATTTAATACAATGTTTGTCATTTCACGTAATTTCACATTTAAACTGGACATAAACAAATGTCAATCTTTTGATAGTTATTTTTCTTAAAAACACGCTTTATGTTTTGTCAGAGAGAATTAATTTGAAATTAAGTTCTGCCACTTCTGTGTTTCGAATTTGGAAAAATGGATTCCATATTTATAATCAGGAGGTCCAAATTTTGTAAATAGTTAACTTTTATTTTTAGACATTTTGAATAATTACTTTGGTAAATATTTTATTTACCATGGTTAAAAGGTAAATCCAGTAAATAAGGGTAAAAAATAATATTATAATAATAATAAATTACCCAAAAATGTGTCTTAACCCTATTGTGTGATACATATACAACCATGGGTATCTTCTGGTCGATTTTGGGACCCCATGGATCCACTTGTAAGTGATAATGACACTTTATATTAAGTAAATACACAAATGAAAGAAGCATATATCTTTTAGGAAAAAAATTTTTACATAGGGATATATATGTTATAATTTTGACAATAAATATTCATTAGAAAGATAAAAATATTTCCTACATAATGGTATTTTATTTATAATTTTTAGACATTTAATATTTAAATTCATTTATGACACAACAATGATGAAGAGTTTTCTTATTAATGAAAGAATAAAATAATTAGTATTATAAATGTTAAAATAAATATAATTTGAAAGTTTTAATGCCATCCACGTAATTTATTTTTTAATATGACAAGTTATTATTGATTAAATGAATTTTTTTCGAATTAATAAATTTTTTAAGACTTTAACAAAAATAAATTATTAAATATTGTCAAAATTGACATAAATGAGTTTTCAAAAAAATATATATTATTAACTGATATTCTATTCATAAAAATCTATGGTTCGATCAGAGTACTTATATAATGATATTTTTATCATTGATGGACCACTTGGGAGTCTCTTTGAGGTATATATTATATTTATTAACTATATAATATAAAAATACCAAGTGACATGGTAAATGTCAAACTATTTAACTAGGAGTTAAATCAAAAAGATAAAGTTAAAATAGTGACCCAAACCTATCTAAAATCTGTTGGTTGAAATTATTTCTACCCATTCCCACCTTATAATTTTAATAATCCACTTTGGATCCATTATAAACCTAATATGAATTTATTATAAATTAATACTTTACGTTTTCCCTAAAGATCCCTTCCTCCCCCTTATAAAAGGACACCACTTCTAACCAATTATTCATACCTTATAAGCCTTTTGGTTCTGCCAAAATCTACCCAAATACCCTCTCAACTATCCTACATTAATATTCTAGCACTTCCCCTAGTCATAAATTCACCCTAAGGATCCCTTTTGATCAAATCAAAAGGAAGAACCAGAAGAAGAGGTAATGTTTTCACCACCCTTTTTCAAGTTCCTTTCTTCTTCAAATTATTCTTTCTTTGTTGTTACATTATAAAATAATATATCCAGTATATTATATATACTGTGATGTTATTATAAATATGGTACAACCATATTCAGTATTCTATCCATCCTTTGAATCACATGTCACCATATGTCCGTACGTACGGCCTACCGTCTCCATATCATGGTGTAAGTGTTATTCAATACATTATTATTTGTATGGGTATAATAATGATGTGTAATTCATGTAAATAATAAACATAACATGATAATGATTTTGTATATATGATATACCATCCAATTATATATTATTTTAATAGAAAAATAATGATATTGTCGCTCGTGCGTACGTACGGACTACCATCTCCACGAACGCGATGAGATTCATTCCCCATCGTATCCATTCAAGTATAATTCTCATTTGATGATTAAAAATACTTTATAAGTACTTGATATCATTCTATATGTTAATAATATACAAACTACCCATAACAAACACTACTTATGTAATAAAACATATAAAAGAAAATGAGTAAGTAAACACCCGAAACGACGATAATAATAAGATATTATTAACTAAGCAATATTAAAAGATCATATATGATATAATATTAATGTATATGATCTTTTTATAATTCAATAAAAATTATTTCACCATCATACTAGAGGCTAACCTACCCCCGACCAAGGAAAAAGTACAAAGTAAGGGGTTTCTTATCTCACTTTTAATTTCATGAGATTTCCATTGTTCACCACTTATTTATTGTATGTGGTGTGTTTACTGCCCATGATTTTATTAATTGTGTAATATAATTTAATTTATGTATATTTAAATCATCATTGTATTATCCTTCTTTCATGGATGTATGTTTTTTAAGTTATAAAATTGATAAGGGAATTTTATATTTCAATTTCCATTCATTTGGCATTACACATACTTCATTGATTATTTTACTCCAAGATTATGTGTGGAATAACTATTCATTTGATTATGTCTAAATTTACACTCCCCTTTCTATGGATACACATTTTATTCACATAATCAAATCATTGATAAATTCTCAAATCATCGGTATAAACTTGATAAGAGTAATTTTACTCAATCTCGATTTGTTGAGTTAAACATCCAATTCATTAGTGTTGTTTTTAAAAAGAATATGTGTGAATGTCCTTTGACTGTTTTACACTGAATATCAAATAATATTTAGTGTATTTATATTTTCCACACATAATTATGTCGTTGATTTATCCTTAACCTAAGGATACAACCTTTATGAGAGATTTCATATCAATTTACATTCCATTGAGACTTCTTTGTTGTTATACACTAAATCACTTTTATATGGTGTATATAATGTACTTTGACATAGTATATCATGAATCTCTTTATTCTCATGATATTACAAAGTTTTTATTAGCTCAATTATTTGTATTTAAGTGTCTCTCTTTTGGTTAGGAACTCTAACTAAAATATCATTTTTAAATATTTTAAAGATTTATTATTCTAAATCTTTCTCATTAATGTCCATGTTTTAAAAATGGTTTTAAAGATTTATTTATATGGACATTAATGTTTTAAAATTAAAACTCCTTTTAAAAAGTTTCAAAGTGTTATGGGACACTTTGATTCAAAAATCTATTTTAAATGTATTCTTGACAAACCGTGTGACTTTTAAATGTTTTCAAGACAAAGGGGGTATTTATCTTAATAGTTTGATGATTATTGTAATCTATGTCAATATCCTTCATTATTCTCGATTGAGGTTAATCTAATATAGTACAATCTTACATGTTGTATAGAATGGGCTATGTTTGACTGTGGATGTGCTATCTCTATACCATTCATGGTTTGTGGTTAAAGTATTGAAATTTCGTATGATAGTTTTAATTAGGATGTTTATGTTATATTTCAAACTTTTCATATGAGAAATGCATTGGAATTAATAAGTGACGGGTGGAGCCCGCTATAGCTCCTCGATGCATCGGTAGGTCTCATGAGAAAAACTAGTGTCTTGGCACAAGGCCTTGACAAAATATTATTAGCAGTCTTGGCACGAGTCCTTGACTATGTGGTTATGATAGTCTAGCATTATTCACTCCATCATTATGAAACTGGTTATTGATATTGCATGTGGTTATTGAACTAATATAATATCCATGTTAATAAGTAAATGGAATTATTTCATTTTATCTTTTCCATATTATTCTGAAGTTCAAGTTTTAAAGGCTTTTGTTTTTGTTATACATTGCCTTAAATGTTTATGATTATCTATGAAAATTTCTGCTATATTGTTATCCTTACTGAGCATCTAAGATCACCCCTTTAATTGTTTTATTTTTCCCAGGATGTGAAGAAGTAATTTATGAATGACCTATAGGGATAGTATGAGGGGATATGAAGACAAGATTTTGTTCTAGTTTTTTTAGTTTATAATTTAATTTAAGACTTATTAATATATCTAGCGTTCCCAGGACTACTAAACTAATCGGTCATTCGAGACTTGATCCTTTGTGATCATGCCAATGTTGTGTAATAATGCACCGACTTTTGGTAACTGGGGTTGGGGAATTACAAATAAATATAAACATTTACTGAAATTTATAAGACTAAAACAAAAGAATTTAAAACTTAAAATTCAGCATAATATGGAGAAGATAAAATCAAATAATTCCATTACATAATGACATGAATTTTCTAATAGTCGAATAATCACATGAAATATCAATAACCACTTTCATAATGATGGAATTCATAATTCCAGACTTTATAACCACATAGTCAAGGCCTTGTGCCAAGACTAAAAATAATATTTTTTTCACGGCCTTGTGCCAAGACACTAGTTTGTCTCATGAGACCTACCGATGCCTCAAGGAGCTATAGTGGGATCCACCCATCACTTACTAGTTCCAATGCATTCCTCAAATGAAAAGGTTTAAACATAACATAAACATTGGTATTAAAACTAGAATATGAAATTTCAATAATATATCCATAAAACTTGAATGGTGTAAAAAAACTAATCTACATTCAAACATATCACTGAACCTTCAATACAATAGGGAAGTTTTATTTCAACTTCAAACAAGCTTAAAATCCATCAAAGGATGTTAACATAGATGAAATCAAAACTTTTTTTAGAGAAATATCTTTGTCTATTTTGAAATAATTTAAAAGTATTATAATTATAAAAGAAATAATTTTTGTATAAAATATTATTATAAGCTTGTATGGGAAGCTTCGATGATGTTATGATGGCAGAAAATATCCACACCCGCCATATAAGTTAAATAAAGATATTCTTACCTTAATTTTGCCTAAAAGGTCATAAATACCTTGTTTGGAAAACGACGAAAAGATTCCTTTGAAAACATAAAATGTTCAATAAGGGTATAAATTACTTGAATGAATTTTCGAGTAAATAGTAAAAATTTTTTGAAATACATTTTTAAGAAAACACAGATGTGGATGATAAAGAGGTCCCAGTAGATACTTACGTAAAAATAACCACGGATAGTAAAGAGATTGTGAAATTAACCCTTATCATGTACTATTATTTACTAGATGTTATGTTATCCTCCTATATAATGCTTAAATCATTGTTATTAAATTATAAAAAAACTATATACATAAATATGATATCATATTTGATTGTCTAATTTTTCTTTGTTAATAATATTTCAGTATTATCATCATTTCGGGTGTTAACTGATTCATTTTCCATTATATGGTTGGTTATGTAAGACATGTTTGTTATTGATTGGATGTATTTGATTCGTATACAGACTGATATTATGATCATAAACATTATTTTTACTCATAAAAGGAAAATTATTCTTGAATGATTATGATGGTGAATGAATCTCATCGCGTTCATGGAGACGGTAATCCGTACGTATGCATGAGCGAAAATATCATTATATTAATGGTGAAATTGTATTTAATTGGATGTTATATAATACATAAAACATCATTAAAATGTTATATTTATTATTTACATTAGTTATACTCATTATTAAACCCATCCTAATTATGAAGTGTTTGAATAACAAACTACACCATGATGATTAGACGGTAAGTCGTACATACACACGTATGGTGACTTTTCCATTCATATGATGGATGAAATAATGAATATCGTTGTACCATTTTTATAATAAAACAACAGTATATATAAGATACCGGAGTTATTATTTTTGAATGGAAAAAACAAATAAAGTGGATGTGGAAGAAGAAAAGAACTTGAAATAGGTGATGAAATATTTACCTCTTCTTCGGGTTATTCCTTTTGATTTGATCAAAAGGGATCCTTATGATGATTTTATGACCAAATTAAGGCCGATATAATGAAGGGAGGAATGTTTAGAGGATATTTGGCTAGGGTTTGGTAGAGAAAAATGGTTTTGGATGTGTGAAATTAAGAGAATGGAATTACCCTTTTATAAGAGAGGTGAGAGACACTTTAGGAAAAGCATAAAATATTATTTTATAATAAAATCATATTCAATTTATAATTGATAAAAACTAAATTATTTATAGGATGAGGTGGGGATGGGTCTAAAAACTCTCAACCAATAGGTTTTAGACAGGTTTAGGATACCATATTAACCTTATATTTTAGATTTAAATCTTAGTTAAATAGTTTGACATTTACCATGTCTCTTTGTATTTTAATATTATTTTGTTAATAAACATACTATAACAAGCCAAGATAACTCCATGTTGTTTGTTATTAATATATATAACCTTTTCTAAGTCCTCTGGTCGAGCCTTATATTTTTAGTAATATTATATCAATTAATAATATAATATTTGTTTCAAAAACACAATTACATCAATTTTGACAATATTTAGTATTTGGTTTTTGTGAAAATCATAACAACATGATTACTTCAAAAAAATTATTTAATCAACCCTAACATGTCATATTATTCTAGAAAATTAGATGAATTCATCTGAAGTGTAAAATTACATTTATTTTGATATTTATAATATCAATAATTTTAATCATTCATTAATAAGGTAAATAATACATTATCATTGTGTCAGAAATAAATTAAATTATTTAATTTCTAAAAAATAAAAATAAAATACCATTATGTAGTTAATATTTTTATATTTTTAATTAATATTTATAGTCAAATTTATCTTATGTATAACCCTATATTAAAAATGGTTTAGTTATTAAACATTGAATTTAACTCTTTTAACCATTCTTTATATAAAATAATAATAATTGTCCTAATCCAATCCAAGTGGACCAAAGCAGATTATATATTATTCTGAAGGTTGTTCTTGGTTAAATATAACTTATCCAATAGAATTAGGACATGCGTTAGTGTAATTATAATATCATTTTTACGCTTAATTACTCTATTTACTTTTAACCGTGGTAAATAAAAGTAAGAAGTTACTATCCACCAAAAATTATATTCATCTTATTGAACCACATCTTACTTACTGATGTCAACCATGCCTCTCTGATTTTTGAAATTCAACTCACAGAAGCGGTAAAATTATGTTTTGTACAAATTTTCAAATGCTCCTAGGAGGTGGGTAAAAGGCGGTAAAAAGTTCAATAATTTTTTTACATATCTAAGATTATTATGAAATGAATCCAATGAATTACATTGAAATTATATAGGTATTGTGTATCTATTTTTACCTAAAATAAATTTAAAGAAAATAAATAAATATATATATAAAAATTCGGGTTTAACCAATAACGTAGTGTTTTATACTATTCATCAATAATTGAAAGTTTTCAAAAAAATACCAAAAATTCACCCTAAGCTAATTTTGATATTCCGAATTCAAAAATGAAGTCCATTTTGGAAAATAAAATTAATTAAATTTCAAAAAGTTGGTATTCCTATTCATAATGACTATTTTGATTGGTCGTGGTGTGTTAGAATCTCGAAGTAATGTACAATGCAAGCTATTGCATTATTTAAAGGGAAATGTACCGTAGAAGCTTGGGGTGTTACATTATTTCCTTCTTCAAAAAATTTATTGCTCAAAATTTCTAGACTAGTACCACACAAAAAGATTTGGGTGGTTCTTCATCATAAGTTACTCTGCTTCCCATGTTGCCTCTTCCATTTTATGATTTTTCTGTAGAACTTTTACCAGACAAGTCGTCCGGTTTCTCAACACTTTTTCTCTAGTATCAATAATCTTGACAGGATCTTCACAATAAGAATTATCATGTTCTAGTTCAATTTCAACATTGGTGAGTACATGCGTTGGGTCAGGCTTGTATTTTCTCAACAGTAATATGTGGAACACATCGTGAACTTTAGGGAGACTTAGAGGCGTTTTCAAATGATAAGCTACAACTACGATTCTTTCTAGATGTTCGAAAGGTCCGATTTACCTGGGACTCAATTTACCCTTCTTACTGAAACGTATAACACCCTTGAATGGAGATACATACAAGAAAACATGGTCTCCTACTTGAAATTCCAAATCTATCTTGTGGTTATCGGCATAGATATTTTGCCTACTTTGGGCTTATTTGATCTGGGTTTGGATAACCTTCAACTTTTCCATCATTTCCTTAATAAGTTTTGGGCCTACAAGTTTTCTTTCACCAACATCATCCCAAAAAGTAGGTGTACAACATCTATTTCCATATAATGCTTCATATAGTGTCTTCTGAATACTTGAATGGAAGCTATTATTATAAGAAAATTCTACCAGAGTTAAATATTGATCACACATACCATGAAAGACAAGTGAGAAAGATCACAACATGTATTCTAAGGATTGAATAGTCCGTTCTAATTGTCCATCGGTTTTAGGGTGGTAGGCAGTTCTCAAAAGAAGTTTCGTATCCAGGGCTTCCTGAAGACCATTCCAGAATCATTATTGAAAATGGGGATCAGGATCAGAAACAATCAATATGGGAACTCAATGAAGTCTTACAACTTCATTAATATATATTATTTCCAGATGTTCATGTGGAAAATCTTCTCTTATACTACAAAAATGTGCTGACTTGGTAAGATGATCAACAATGACCAATATTGAATCATTTATTCTAGGAGTCTTTGGTATCCCCATGATAAATTCCATCATAATATTCTCCGATTTCCACTCAGGTATGGGAAGTGGTTGCATGACTCCTCCAGGCTGTTTCCTTCCAACTTTCACTTGATGACCAACTATACATCATGACACAAAATCAGAAATATCCCTCTTCATGTTGTCCCACCATAAATGTTCCTTCAAATCTCTATACATCTTGGTTCTCTCTAGGTGTATAGAGAAATTGGAGCTAGGAGCATCATCCAAAAATTCCCTTTTTAGATCATGTATGTTAGGAACACAAAGTCTCTTCCCAAATTTCAAAATTCCACCTTCATATATGAATTCACTCAGTATCCCATCAGTCACAGCTTTAATCTTATTTTGAAACTCCTCATCATCAGTATGAGAACTCTTTATCCTTTGTGGTAAAGATGGTTTGGAACCATTTGAAAAAGTTTTGATGTTTCACCTTCTATGGTTATTCCCATATCCATATTTACTATATCCATGAAAATAGGATCCCTTTCAACTCTCATCTCGTTGAAAACTCCGTGATCCTTTCTACTCAAAGAATCTTCCACCTTATTTTCCTTCCCCAGGTGGTAGTGTATAGTGCAATCATAATCATTGAGTTATTCAAGACACCATATTTTCCTCATGTTGAGTTATTTCTGTGAGAAAATATACTTCAAACTCTTGTGATTAGTATAGATCTCACATTTTTCACCATAGAGATAGTGTCTCCATATCTTCAGAGAAAATATTACAGCTGCTAACTCAAGATCATTAGTAGAATTTTTTTTCTCATGAATTTTTAGCTGCCATGATGCATAGGGAATAACTCTATCATTCTGCCTAAGGACACAACCAAGTCCCTTCTTTGAAGCATAATAATAAATAAAAAACCGATCATTCCCTGATGGCAGAATAAAGATATAAGCATTGAATAATCTTCTATTTAGTTCATCAAAACAATCTTCACACTATTTTGTCTAAACAAATTTTACCCCTTTACGAGTGATCCTGGTTGATGGGGCATCCAATCAGGAAACATTCTGGACAAAAATCTGATAATAACATGCTAAACCAATAAAACTACATGCCTCAGTTATACTCATTGGTCCTGGATATTCTTGGATTTCCATGGTCTTTGAATGATCATCATCGATTCCATCCGTAGAGACAATATGGCCATGAAAATAAATCTCCTAAAGCCAGAATTCACACTTTCTAAATTTCCTATATAATTCAGTTCTTCTATGATTACTTAAGATAATGTGCAAGTGATTTTCAAGATCTTCATATATTTTTGAGTATACCAAAACAACATCAATAAATACCACTACAATTTCATCAAGATATTCCATGAAAAATCTATTCATTAGATCCATGAACACATAGGGTGCATTAGTCAATCCAAAAGGAATTACTGTAAACTCATAATGGCCGAACCAGGTTTGAAATTTTATTTTCATAATGTATTCCTTCTTCAAACACAATTGATGATATCTAGATCGAAGGTAAATCTTTGAAAAATCTTGATCTCCAAGAAGTTGGTTGAATAAATCATCGATGCGAGGTATGGTATACTTTTTCTTTATTGTTATAGCATTGATCTCCCTGTAGTCAATGCACAACCTCATAGATCCGTGTTTCTTTTTTACAGAATGGATAGGGACTCCACATGGATAAAAACATGGTTGAATAAATCCTTTATTATTCAATTCCTCTTGTTTTTTCTTTAATTCCACTGATTCTATAGTGTCCATTCTATAAGGGGTCTTCTCTATGGGCCTTGAACCAAGAATTAAATCAATGGAAAACTCAAATACCCATTATGGAGGTTGTCCAGTTAGATACTTTGGAAACGGATTATCATATTCTTGCATAATAGCCATGTCCACTATTCAAACATTCTTTTCCTCACCTATAATTATTTCATTCTATTCCTCCCCAATAATTGAGTTTAGTAGAGCTACAGGGGGAGGATCTAGATAAGAATCTGGTGGTGACATTTCTGCTCTAATGATAAGGTACTCCTTATCATCATAAAAAATTGTTACCTCCTTCTTATTACAATAAATTTTCACATCATGGTCTGAAATCCAATCAATTTATAGGATTATATCAAATTCAATCATGGGTATGATGATGAGATCAGCAGATAAAAAACTTTTATATGCTCTAATGGGAACTGATTCACAAAACATTGTTGTGATGATACTTCCCTGAGGTGTCTTGACCGACAACTCCCTTGTTAAGTCAAATTGAAAATATATGATTTTCTTAGCAAACTAGGAAGATATGAAACAATGTGATGATCTAGAATCAAATAAAGCATTGGCTAAATTCAAGGAAACCATTAAATTACCTACATCCACATCTTTCAGAGCTTCAACCTCAACATTAATGATCAGATAAGCTTGGGATTTATTCCTTGGCCTTTTCTGAGGTAAATTCCCTTATCTCTGAGGACATTCATTACCGTAATTTACCATTTCTCTACAATTATAGCATTCAATATTGACATCCCCTTTCTTCCCCTTGTAATCACGAGCTTGGTGGCCTTTTTCACCACACTTGTAACAGAATCCCATTCACTTTAGGATGGTACCGTGGTGTTTCTTCCCACATTTACCACATGATGGATATTAAAAATTTCCCTTATTCTTATTATTTCCATTTCCAAAGTGTTCAGTAGATCTCTTATTCTCTTTCTTTGCTTTGAAGTCGTAAAACTTAGAGAATTCCTTTTATCTCTTTATATCGCATGAGACAATAACTTTGTACGATGAGAAGTATTTTGAAACAAATAATTGATGGAGAAATGGATTTAACCCATCAAAGAATTGATCAATCTTAATCCTTGGATTATGTATACAATCTGTTTCCTACCTTACTAAACATGTAAAGTTGGCCTCATACTTTGCGACATTCTCATCCTCCTTTTGCCTCAGACTAAGAAATTGTATTTCCATATGTGATCGATGGTCATGAAGAAAGTATTTATCTAATAAAGTCTCTTTAAACTCCCTCCATTCCATGTTTAACACTTCTTTATCTTCCTTTTTGTTTTGGATTAATGACCACCATTTATCTTTCATCTCCCGTGAGGCGATAAATAGCCATGAAAACATTTTCAATTTCGCTACTCCCCAAATCATGAAATATTTTTGATAATCAATTTATCTATTTCTCAGATACTAATGGATCTATACTCCCATTAAATGTTTGTGGTTTGTTCCTCATGAAGCAGTGTAACAATAATCCTCCGCATTGGGGATCAGGATGCTCTATACGGGTAATGTTATTATTCATAACATGAGTGAGTTATCCTAGTATAGTGATAATTTGATCAACACTAGTTGTTTCACCCGATCCACTATAATTATCTTCATTAGGAGGAAAATCCCTACATGGATTATGTTGTATGATACAGTTTCCATTCCTTCCACTAGGCTCCATTTCTAAACAATGGAATACACTATATTAGTTTATAAATCACAATACATAATTCCAAACTTGTAAAATAGTAGGCATAAATTTTATAGTTTATGGATATAATCCATAATGATAAAAATGTTTTATTTGAGGAAGTATATACTCATAAACCCTTCATAATGGATTGTAAATAAAATGAGAATTATCCTAAGCATATCCCCCAGAAGTGTCGTAACCAAGAGTGTAGCAAGGCCCATTGTCATGCACCAGTTTCTATTCGAGTCTTACTCAAAGTGGTGTTTTCAGGTTTTACCCCTAGGTACATCTATTCTAGAGCTGCCTCTACCTTCTCGTATCCAGATAGGGATTTATTTCTTGGAAAACTCACAAAATCTTTACATTACCAAAATTCTACGATGTTCTTCTATACTGATCCTCAAAGTATATCTTAGGGTAATGTTCTCTAATCAGAGTTTTTCTAAATCTAGCTTCCAAGGTTTGTATTAACCTTCATTTGATACAAACTATAATTCCTCGACCCCATTTACCCAATTTCAGTGCATTTTTACATAACATTGGCATGATCACAACGAATCAAATCCCGAAAGACCGATCACTTTAGTATCCTTGGAAGTACTAGATACATTAATCAGTTTTACATTACATCATGAAATAAAAACTTCAATAACATTTTGTCCCCTTGTGAACACACTTATATCCTTAGCCTATACCTACTGGTTGACTATAAAATACTTCTTCACATCTTGGAAAAAATAAAACATAGAAATGGGAGAGCTCAAGATGCTTAGTAAAGATAACAATATAGTGGAAACTTTCAAAAATAAACAAAAACATATAAGGAAATGTATAAGACTAAATCAAAAGATTTTTAAATTTAAACTTCAGCATAATATGGAAAAGATAAAATAAAATAATTCCATTTACATAATCACATGGATATTCTACTATTTAAATAATCACATGCAATATCAATAGCCACTTTCATAATGACAGAATGCATAATGACAAACTTCATAACCACATAGTCAAGGTCTTATGCCAAGAATACAAATAAGATTTGTTCAAGGCCTTGTGCCAAGACACTTGTTTGTCTGATGATACCTATCGATGCATTGGGGAGCAATAGTGGGATCCATCCGTCACTTACTAAGTCCAATGAATTACTCATATGAAAAGATTTAAACATAACAAAAACATTCGTATTAAATGTAGCATAAGAAATGTCAATAATTTATCCATAAACAATGAATGGTGTAAAAATAACACATCCACATTCAAACATATCACAAAACCTTCAACACAATATGGAAATCCTGTATCAACTTCAAACAATCTTAAAATCTATAAAAGGATATTGACATAGATGAAATCAAAACTTTTTTTAGAAAAATATCCCTTTATATTTTGAAATCATTTAATAGTAATATAATTATAAAAGAGAACATTTAATTTGAAAATATTCTTATAATATTTTATGGAAAGCTTAAATGATGTTATAATGGCAGAAAATAGCCGCACCCATCATATAAGTTAAGAAAAGGCATTCTTACCTTAATTTTGTCGAAAAGGTCATAATGTACCTTGTTTAGAAAATGACGGAAAGATTAATATAAAAACATATAAGGTCAAATAAGGGTAAAAATGACTTTAACCCATTTTCTAGTAAATATTAAAAAAGTGTTTTGAAATACATTTTTAAGAAAACATGTGTGTGGATGATAAAGAGGTCCCAGTAGATACTTAGGTAAAAACAACCTCGGATAATAATGATTTTGTGAAAGTAACCCTTACCTTTTATTTTTCCTTAGATGATGGTATGTTAACATCCTGTATAATAGTTAATTTTTTTTTATAAAATTATAAAATAACTATATACATAAATATGATATCATATATTATACTCTAATATTGCTTTGTAAATAATATTTCAGCAGTATCATCATTTCAGGTCTTAATTGATTCGTTTTCTATTATATGGTTGGTTAAGTAATACATGTTTGTTATAGATAGGATGTATTTGATTCATATACAGAATGATATTATGTTCATAAAAATTATATTTAATCATAAAATAAAAATTATTCTTGAATTTTTACGATGGGGGAAAGAATCTCATTGCGTTCGTGGAGACGATAATCCATACGTATGCATGAGCGATAATATCATTATATTAATGGTGAAATCATATGGAATTGGATGGTATATCATATATAAAGAATAATTAACATGTTATATTTATTATTTACATCAGTTATACTCATTATTATACCCATCCAAATAATGAAGTGTTTGAATAACAAATTACACCACGACATGGAGACGGTAAGCCATACGTACGCACGTAAGGTGACTTTATCATTCATATGATGGATAGAATAATGAATATTGTTGTAAAATTTTTATAATAAAATCACAGTATATATAAGATATTTGATTTATTAATTTATAATAGAAACAACAAAGAAAGTGGAAGTGGAAGAAGAAAAGAACTTGAAAGAGGTGATGGAATATTTACCTCTTCTACTGGTTCTTCCATTTGATTTGATCAAAAGGGCTCATTAGGTTGGATTTATGACCAATGTAAGGCCTATAGGATGAAGGGAGTAATGTTGGGAGGCTATGTGGGTAGGGGTTGGTAGATACAAATGGATTTGGAGGTGTGAAATTAATATAAGAGGAAGTACCCTTTGATAAGAGAGGTGAGGGTCACTTTATAAAAAATTTGAAATATTATTTTATAATAAAATAATTTTCTCTTTATAATAGCTCCATAATAAATTATTTAGAGGCTAAGGTGGGGATGGTTCCAAAACTTCTCAACCAATAGGTTTTAGACATTTTTAGGTCACCATATTAACCTTATCTTTTATATTTATCTCTTAGTAAAATAGTTTGTCATTTACCATGTCTCTTTGTATTTTTATATTATATGGTTAATAAACATAATATAAAAAGAAAAGAGAACCCCATATGGTTCATTATTAATAAATATTACCCTTTCTAAGTACTTTGGTTGAACCTTTTATTTTTAGGAATATTATATCAATTAATAAAATATCATTTGTTTTAAAAACACAACTATGTCAATTTTGACACTATTTAGTATTTGGTTTTTGTGAAAATAATAACATCATGATTACTTCAAAAAAATTATTTAATAAATTCTAAAATGTCATATTAATCTATAAAATTAGTTTATTTCATCAAAATTATCAAATTTCATTTATTTGGATATTTATAATATCAATTATGTTAATCTTTCATTAATAAGGTAATTACTACATCATCATTGTGTCATACATAAATTAAATTATTTAATTTCTAAAAATTATAAATAAAATACCATTATATAGGAAATCTTTTCCAATTTCTAATAAATATTTATTGTTGAATTTATCATATGTATAACCCTATATTAAAAATGGTTTAGTTATTAAAATTTGAATTTTACTCTTTTAACTATTCTTTAAATAAAATAATAATAAATGTCCCAATCTAATCTAAGTAGACCAAAGTGAATCATATTTTATTCTAAAGTTGTTTTTCGGAAAATTAAACTTATCCAATAGAATTATGTCTTGTGTTAGTGTAATTATAATATCATTTTTATCCTTAATTACACTATTTACATTTTACTGTGGTAAATAAAAGTAAAAAGTTACTATTACCCATAAATTATTTTCATCTTATTGAACCAAATTTTACTTAATGATGTCAACCGTGTCTCTTTGAGTTTTTAAATTCAACTCACAGAAGTGGTAACATTATGTTTTATGCAAATTTTCAAATGCTCCTAACGGGTGGGTAAATGATGGTAAAAAGATCAATAAATTTTTTATATATCTAAGCTTATTATAAAATTAATACAATGAATTAAATTGAACTTATAAAGGTATTATTTATTTATTTTGATCTAAAATAAATTTAAATAAAATAAATAATTATTTAAATAAAAAGTCGGTTTTAACCAATAACGCAGTGTTTTTCAGTATTCATCAAAAATTGAAAGTTTTCAGAAAACTACAAAAAATTCACCCTAAGATAATTTTGATATTATAAATTCAAAAATGAAGTCCATTTTGAAAAATGAAATTTATAAAATTTAAAAAAGTGGGTATTTCTATTCATAACGGTTAGTTTTATTGGTCGTGGCGTGTTAGAATCTCGAAGTTGCGTACAATGCAAGCTATTGAATTATTCAAAGGGAAATGTACCGTGGAAGCTTGTGGTGTTAGATAAATAATTTTCTAAATAGTTGAATTTTCAATTTTAAAATAAAAACCGACATTTTTTGAAAATTCAAGGGTTTTGACAAAAATTATTTTTCAAAACCTTAATAAAAATTACAGTTGTATTCATAAAAATTATATGATAATCTTTATTTAAAAAAAATTAATTTAGTAATATTATTTTATTAAAAATACTATTTAATTCAAAAATCGATTAATTCATCAAAATATATTTCTAAATTGATTTTAAATATTAACTAAAAATACTATTTGTGCATTAAAAAACATTTACAAAGTAAAAATAATAAAATGAATGTATATTCTTTATTCTATAAAAATAATGAACATAATCATAATTATAGGGTCTTTTTACATATCCCTTTATCACAATAGAATATTTCCTAAGAGTATGGTGTGAAATGGTGGGGCTTTCTTGGGTCATTTGGTGAACATGATTTGGACTGTGATCTCGATAAGCATGAAATTCCCTTATAGATGATTTCACTGATACTTAAGAAATTGGATCTCGGTTTGGGCTTGGTCTTAGGAAAACCCCAGAAATGATATCTCCATCAATAGATCTAATAATTGGACTTCAAAGGGAATGATCCTACTGGTTGAGGCCATCACTTCCTTTGTCTCTGTCAAAAGGATTTGTTAAAACCCTATATATATACTAGTCATGTGATAATTGTTCAATGAATATATTATCAATGATAATGAATCTTAATGTTTATTTAAACCAAGTAAAAAAATTCATGTGTTTTCTATATCCATAAGACATTAAAAAAACGGAATTTTATTCATGAATGTTTAAGTTGTTACAATATTCCCCCTTCAGAAATTTATCCCCTGAAATTTTCTTTCCCCGCACTAAATAATATATGGGTAACTCTGCGTCATCACTTCCTCTAGTTCCCACGATGATTCTTCAAACATGTGATTTCTCCATAACACTTTGATGAGGGGGAATTGCCTTATTTCGTAGAACTTTTTCCCAACCATCTAAGATATTCATCATCTTATCTTCATAGGAGAGATAATTATCCAACGGTAGCACCTCTGGATTGAGTACAGGTTATGGGTCATGTATGTACTTCTTCATGAGTGATACATGGGATACATCATGTACTTTAGACAAGTTCAATGGGAGTGATAGTAGATAGTCCACTACTCCAGTGTGATCAAGGATCTCAAAAGGACTGATGTACCTTGTAATAATATTTCCTTTATTACCAAATCTCATAACTCTCTTCCACAGTGATATGTGGAGGAATAACATATCTCGAATATCAAAATCTAGGTCTTGTTAACGATTTTCAACATAGCTCCTTTTTCTACTATGAGCATCTTTAATGTGCTGCTGTATGGTCTTAACATTCTCCAAATTTTCATCAACCATTTCTGGACCTAGGAATTTTCTATCCGCAACTTAATCCCAACATGCCGGTGTTCTTCACATCTTCCCATAAAGGGATTCATAAGAATCCATTTGGATGCTTGAGTGGAAATTGTTATTGTAAGATAACTCAACCAGAGGAATATGTTGATCACATCCTCATTTTAAGTCCATTGAGAATTCTCTCAACATGTCCTCAAGAGTTTGAATAGTTTTCTTAGATTGGCCATATGTTTGAGGATAATAATCCGTACTAAAGTTCAGTTTAGTATTCAGATCTTGTTAGAAATTCTTCTTGAATATAGAGTTGATTCGTGGATCTTGATCAGATAAAATTGATAGTGGAACTCCATGAAGCATTAAAAAATCTCTAATATATATCCATGCTAGTTGATGAAAAGAGAAATCCTTCTAAATTGAAATAAAGATTTCATTATTTTTAAGACAATAAAAAACAACCCAAAGAGCATTGTTTCCTTTTTATGTCTTCATATGTCTGATGAAAAAGTTCATGGTGATGTTTTCCCATTTCGATGTTGGTATGGGAAATGGATGCATCATCCCCTAAGAATTATTCCTCTCAGCCTTCACTTGATGACATACCAGGAACCTTGATGTATACTCAATGATACAATTCTTCTTGTTATCCCACCAATAATGCTCTTGGAGATTTTGATACATCTTTTTGCTTCCTGGGTGAATGGAGAATTTGAACTATATGCATCATCCAAAAGTTATTTCTTTAACTCTGGACTTTATGGAACACATAATATTGACCCAAATCTCACAATTCCTTCTTCATTAACATTTAACAGTAAGGATTTCTATTTTTTAATAGTTTCCATGTTCATATGAATTCCTACATCATCGTTTTGATCCCCCTTTAATCATTCCAAAAGAGATGGTTGAGAAATAGTTTGTGAAAGGATTGATGATGTTCCCTTATTTATGATTCCCATGTTTATATTCATAAAATATAAAGAGATTGGATCCTTTTTAGTTCTCATCAATGATAGAATCACTGGGTCCTTTCTACTTAGAGAATCTTCCACCTTGTTCGGTTTCCCAAGGTGGTAATGGATTGAGCAGTCTTAGTATTTGATCGGCTCTAACAATATTTTTCAGAGTATTTTCATCTCTTTATATGTGAATATATATACTTGAGGATTTTTTGATCCGTATATATTTCACACTTCTCCCCAAACAGATAATGTCGCCAAATTTTCAAAGTGAATATTACTACGACCAACTCTAGATCACGTGTTGAACAGTTCTACTGATGAAATTTCAATTTCCTTGAATCATAGTCAATGAAATTGTAATTTTTTGTCAACAAACAACCCATTATCTACTTTGAATCATCACTAAATAAAATGAAAAGTTCTCAACTTGTGGGTAGTTTGAGAATGGGCACAATGAAAATAATCCTTTTTAACTCCTTAAATCACTCTTCACATTCATCACTCCAAGTAAACTTTACTCCCATCTGGGTTAGCTTGGTATGAGGATATGACAATCATGAGAAATTTCTCCCAAATTGAAGATAATATCTATCTAACCCAAGGAAGTTACAGATATTGGTCGCATATGTTGGACTCTACCATCCCTCAATTTCATTTGTCTTGGACGGATCCAAATATATCCCATTGCTTGTGATTATATTACCAAAGAATGTGACCTCCTTCAACTAGAAATCACACTTTCTATACTTTTTGAAGAGCTTCTTCTTTCGCAAGGTCTCTAGTATAGTTCTCAGATTCTCCTCATGATTCTCCATGATTTTGGAGAATATAAGAATATCATCTATAAAGACTACCAAAACGTTGTCGAGGTAATATCTAAAGACTCTATTAATTAATTCCATGATGATTTATGGAGCATTAGTGAGTCCTAAAGGCATTACTATGAATTCATAGTGCTCATAACACGTACAAAAAGAAGTCTTGAGGATACCCCCTTCTTCACCGATGCTTGGTAATATCCTGACCGCAGATCCACTTTGGAGAAGTATTGTGCTCCATGTAGATGATCAAAAAAGTCATCAATTCATTGAAGAGGAAACTTATTCTTTATCATGATTTTGTTGAGCTCATTATAAACAATGAAAAGGCACATTGACCCATCCTTCTTCTAGACATTGATAAGTGGCACACCCCATGGTAAAGCACTTTGGTGTATAAACCCTTTATCCATATTCTCTTGTAGTTGATTCATTAGCTCCTCAAGTTCCAAAATATCCATTCTATATGGAGTCTTGGATATTGGAAACGCCATAGGAATAAGATTAATTGAGAATCCAACATCTCTTCTAGGAGGTATACTAGGAAATTCTTTATGAATCACTTCTGCGAATTCCCTCACAATATGAATGTCTTTGAGGATGGTTCCATCCTTAGACTCAATCTTATGAGAAAGATATGCATGATCATTGGGTAGTAATACCCACACAAGATATGATGGTGCTAAAAGAGATTCATCATCCTTGAATACGTACAGAATCAGGTGTTGATTCCCTATATGGAGAGTGATTTCCTTCTCAATGCAATTTACGTTGGCTCTATATAGGTAAAGCCAATACATGCCAAGAATTGAATCAAATTTCACAAGAGGAAGTATGAAAAGGTTCTCTAGGAAGTAAAATAAAAACATTGTTATAGGGGAGGAGTTATATTCATGGGATTTGATAATTTTCCCATTTTTTAATTTCACTGACATCTCGTCTTCAATGATTTTTGGTGGTGTTGGGATTTTTCTACTAAATGTTTTGGATATTAGAGAATGTTTAGAACCAGAATAAAAAATAATGTTCTCTATTCTAGAATGAATAACTAGATTACCTATGACCACTTAATTTTCGGGAGTTTCTTCAGTGTTAGTGATGGAAAAAGCTTACCCTTTCTACTTTAGAGGATGATAATTGATTCCGAAAGCCCTTGTCTTAGGGAAATAGTTTGCAAAGTGCTCTGGTTTTCTTTAGTTGAAGTAATGGACAATACGTTGAGGGTTGAATAGGGAATTCCTATACTCTTTCATAGTGGTGGGTTTTTTTTATTGTCAATTAATATACAGGTACCCTTCTCTTGCACACCTAAATCATTTCTTCACCCCCTTCAGGTAGTTTATGGGGTTCTTCTTTCCACAACTTTAGAAAGTGGGGTGCGGGATTTTACTAGCACCGTTGTATTTATCCATCAGAATGCCAGAATTATTGTCCACTTTCTACTTCTTATCCCCCTAATTCCATTGAGATTTACTGATCTCTATTTCACTGTTGAGGGCACATTGGAAAATTTCCTCATAGCTATCGAAGTCATGGATCGCTAAGGCTTTCCATATAAAAGGTTTTATCCCACTAAAGAAGCGGTCAACCTTGCATTCAAGGGAAAAAACAAAGCAGGAGCTGTATCGTTCAAGTCTTTTGACATTTTCATTGAACACTATTATGGACTTGTCATATTTTTTCTTGTGGAAATGAAATCGCCTTCTATTTTAAATCGGAGGGTGTGAGGACAATATTTATCGAAAAACATTTTCAGAAAATCATTCAATTCAAGATTCTAATCTCTTTCCCAGGATTCATTTTTTTAATCAATTTCCACCATTGATTAGCTTAACCCACCAAAAAATAAGAATCCAAAGTAACCATCATTTTTTTTGGAACATTGAAGGATGGATAAGATCTTCTCAATGATGTTTATCCAATGTTCGATGACTGAGTGATCAGATGATCCATTTAAAGTAGGAGGCCTTTTCCTCATGAAGTTCTTGATTACGACTGGTTATTTGTTGGGGGGGGGGGGTGGTAGGACATTCCTCTTAAACCATGACTCCATTCAAAACTTGAGTTAAATGAGAGAGTATCATGACATAGTTTGCGATTCCCGCTCCTATTAGATTGGTCATCTCATTTGAACAATCATCACATTGATCTTTGCATCGATTTCTAGCATGATTCCCCATATTACCGGCCATTGGATATAATAAAAAGGAAAGATAGTTATAACAAATAAAGGGTAATCCAATGAAAAAACAAATAACATAAAAATTTCATTTATTTCCATAACTTATGAATTTATAGGCTTGAATCATTGATATCTATAATATACTTCCTAGAATAGATTCTTATGGTCATTTTTTATCTCTTTATAATGGTCCATACTAAGTTTATGAATTTACTAGAGAATATCCCCCAAGAGTGTCATACCCAGAGTGCAGTAAGGCCTATTTTCATCCACCAGTTCCCGATAGAGTCTATCTCAATGTGGAGTTTTTGGGTTTTACTCTTAGATATATCTGTGTTAGAGCCACCTCTACTTGTTCATATCCAGATAGGGAAGTATTTTCTTAATAAACCAATTAATCTATACTCACAAAAATTTAGGTATGCTTTTCTTATACTTAGTCTTATCCAAAAGGCTTTCACTAGGTTTTTCTAATCCTAATCCCAAAAATAACTAAATCTATCCTCTGATACGATCTATAACAACCCCGATCTTTATTACCAATTTATACCTGATTTATTACACAAACTTGCACTTGAGACAACATTGTGGATCGAATGGTTTAGTGAATTGGGAAATTAGGAACATTACATAATAACTTAAAAAATGAAACACAACATCTTTATCTCAATCTTCTTTAACATTTCCACAACATTCTTTGTACTTATCATTGCATGGGATAACCTGTGGACATATATAAGAAAAGGATGATCTATAAATCCCAGTAAGGGAGTAATTACGGAATACATGAAGAATACAATACATGTTAGGGAATAGGAATATCAATGGAGAAAATGAGAAACATGAACATAAAGTCAATATATAACATGATTATCATAACATGGAAATGTGGCAATGACATTCAACATGATATTAGCATGATCCAAGTCTCATTGCACATGGGTTTTCATGAGTAAACCCACATTGCACTAGAATTAGATTGATTAAACCCCAATTTCACATGAATTAGCATGAATAAACCCTCATTTAACATGTCGTGTCATGATACTAAACATTACCCAATCCATTGGAGCACTATCAGGGTGTACCCTTAATAAACATTTCATTTCATGCATAATTGTGTCACATGGATCATATAACATGGAATCATTAAACACTATAAGTTATTCCACGATTAATGAATGTGTAATACATACATGTAAGTTGAAATAAATATATATATGTTCATAAAGTTGAATACCCTTTATAGAGAAATGAGTATGGTATTCACTACATGATGATTTATCTTGAAAAAATGTGGTGTAATTTCGGCAACATAACGATGTGACATAAACATCCATAAAAATGGTTGATAAGAGAGAAAGGGATATATAATCACATGTAAAATAAATTTATATTTAGGGTTCATATATATACATGTCCCAACACATGTAATTTGGAAATAGAAGGCATATCATATTAAAGAAACTTGTAGAAAGAGGAGAAGGGGAATAACTCTTCTGAAATATCGACATTGTAATAGGTGTACATGGGAGGGATTAATGGGAGAGAAAGAGGTCTCCCATCATTAAAAAATAAGTACGGTAGTATGTGGGATGTGAGAAATCAAACCCCAAATTTTTTAATTGAAAATACAAGGGTATAACAACATAAAGAAACTTGGACCAAAATAAGAAAGGAAGAAATCCCATACAAAATTTCTGTAAAATAACAGCTTGGGTAGGGGAAAAAATGGGGGAGGATAAATAATAAATCATTCAAATAAAATCAAATAGAAATAAATAGAATGATTATAAAATAATGACATTATAACCACTAGAAATTACAAGAACTTCAATCAAATAAGATGCTTGAATTTGAAAGGTGGAGAGGAAAGTGAGGATCCCTTAAATGAGTTTGTGACTTCAAGAGCTTGAAGAGGGGCTTCTCGAGAGCTTGGGGAGCCTAGGGAGGATTATATAGAGTGAAGGGAAGAGTAGGGATGTGCATTAGTTATTTTGAGTGAAGATAAGAGGGATATTTTGTGGGTTTATATTGGAAATGATGGGGGATTCTTTATTATTTCACAAACTGAGGTTTCAGAATCTATATAATTAAATATTCAAAACCAAAAACCTTTCATTGGTTTTTGCCCATAGTTTTTTAATAATTGGAGTAGAAAAGATTATTTTATAATTTCAATGGTATAAAATATTAAAATATTAGGCTTTATTATGTATAGGTGAATCACACTCTCAAGGAAATCATTTTAAAATGTTAAAATATATTATACGTCTTGGATGGTCCACTAAGGAATTGTAAAATTAATTAAAAAAATATTAAATCACATTATTTTATAGTTAAAATATATATTGGATGAATATTACTTTTATAGTATTTTATTACAGCATTATTGGGTCATTATGATGTCATTAAACACATTATATATTTATATGGTTTTTAATTTTTACCCAAAAATTTGATTGTCACAAAAAATTATGAAAACTTTACCTTGGGATAATTTCGATGTAGTCATTCCAAAAATAATATTAATTTTATCTAAATAATTTTCTAAATATTTTAATTTGGTATTTTAAAATAAAAACAGACATTTATTGAAAATTCATGGGTTTTGACATAAGCTGTTTTCAAACCTTAATAAATATTACAATTGTATTCATAAAAAATTATACGGTCATTTATATTTAATAAAAAATAATTTTAAAATAATATTTTATTAAAATAATATTTAATTAAAAAATAAATTAATTCATCAAAATATATTTCTTAATTGAATATAAATATTAACTAAAAATACTATTTGTCCATTAAAACCCATTTACAAAGTAAAAATAATAAAATGAATGTATATTATTTATTCTTTAAAAAAGTAACGAACAAAATCATAATTATAGGGTCTTTTTATATATCACTTTATTACACCAACAGATTACTTAAGAGTATGATGTGTGGTGGTGGGGGTTTCTTGGGTTCGTTCGGTGAACATGGATTGGGCCGTGATCTCAATGATCTTGAACTTCTCCCATAAACGATTTTACTTAAACTTTAGCTGTTTCATTTTAGATTGGGCATGGTCTAGGTAAAAGCCTAGAAATTCTATCTCTGTTGAACGATTCAATAAATGGGATTCAAATGGAATGATCCTACTGGTCGATTCCATCACTTCCTTTGGCCATGTCAAAAATATTTTTTAAAACCCAATATATATACTAGTCATGTGATCATGGTGCAATGACTATATTATCAATGGTAATGATATTTAATGGTTATTTAAACCTAATAAAAAAATTGTTTTTTTCTATATCCATAAGACATTAAAAAAAGGGAATTTTGTTCATGAATGTTCAGGTCGTTACACATTAAATGAGAAATAATATTAATAATATGGACAAGATAGAGAAAAATCTTATTAAAAAATAGAGATGAAAAAATTACCCTTATAAATTTGTTAGAGTTTGAATCAAAATCCAAAGAAAGAGAGAAAATGAAAAATAATTTTAAAAATAATTAATTAAATGAAAACTATAATGAAATATGTCCATGGGTTATTTTAAATACCAAGCCAAATATAATATGGGTAGAATATGAAACATGTATCAAGGATGAGAGATTGAGATGATAATTCCCCTATAAATTTCATAACATATAAAGTGTGAACAAATAAAAGAGAAAATATTAAAAGGAAATAAAAATAACATTAAAAATAAGAGAAAAATGTATTTAAAAATGTCTAAAATTATAAAAATAAATTATAAAATAGAATTTAGAGAATGAATAGAAATCTTAGAGAGGAATCCAAAAAATGGAGGAAATTATATGAATGGTTTTTTACATAATTTTAAGAAGTGAAATAAACATAGTATAACATGAGATATGGAAATAAATTGAAATTAAAATTTATATATAGAATATTGGTCTTGAAGGATGTTCATATTATATGATACATGAAACTTCATAAGAAAGATAGATGGTGATTAGGAAATATAAGAAGATAGAGAATATTAAAAATAATAGAGAGAACGCGAGGCTTTATTTTGACATAATACTAAATCAAAGCTAGGATAGTAAAGGGAAAATATATTCCATAAAATAAGAGTAAAATATATTAATATATATCCAAATTATATAATTTATAATTCGTAAAATATGATATATAATGAAGAGTGAATCTCTATCATAAGAAACAAGATTAAGTGAGAGAAAATCCTTTCTTTAACTGCCAAATTTCTCAAAAATTCTCCTGATCCCAATATATTAAACATTAGTTTATTAATAATATATTAATGAAAATTTTTTATATTATATTCTTTATTAGGAGAAAATTATTTTAATTTATTGTATATTAAATTGTTATTTTAAGTGTATATTGATCATCAGTTGTTAATAATTTCAACCATTCCTTATTTGTTTATATATGGTGGTCTCAGTCATTATTCTTTCATCATTGGTCTATTATATCTATAATATTATAAGTAACTTTATATAATTTTTTATTAATTTTTAAAGTTCCATATTTATTCAATGGATGTTACGTGTATAGTTTGTAAGTATGAAATGTATATTGTGTTTGTTAACTAATATTAGTAAAAATATGATGATATTTAAAAATGAGTTTAATTTTTATATTAAAATTATATAACCATATACAAAAAATAAATCACTTATTAATACTATATCATAGATGTATTTATGTTTTCCTATTCATTGAAGATAACAATTTTTGTAAGAACCTGAGTTTTTAGAAACGGGTCAATACCCGGCCCTGTTTAAACTTTTGACTGGTTTTTGAGAAGTCTGGAAAATCTGGGCAGTTTCCGGAAATTTCCAGACTACACACTATATACTTTAAGTACAGGCCATGTATGAGTTACCCGATTGACCGGCCGTGTGCTCGCCGAGTACATGCTGTGTGAAGACCGTATAGAACCTTCCTACTACATGACGTGCATTTATAGACACGTCGTGTATCCCTTACCCGTGCGAGGCTAGGTACATGTCGTGTAGTGCCCAGGTGTAAATTTCCATCTACACGGCGTATAGCCATCCTTGACACGTCGTGTACCCTTGCCCCGTGAAGAGGCCGAGACCCTGGCCATGTGTTGACTGTGTACACAGTCCATGCCGTGTGCTGGACTCCGCTTAAGTCAGAGTACGGAAACACATATACACGGCGTGTACTTTGTAAATACACATCACTTACTGTTTTTTTATTTGATCGATCGAGGCATTGTCGTGCCTCATTCCCAGATTTCTTTTCTTCTTTCCATTGGATGAACAGTTCATCTGAGAACTCCCAGAAAACTCAAACCCTTCTAGAATCTCTGTACAACCTCTGTTCTTTGATGCGTCAGTGGCAGCGGGACCACATCATAAAGGCTAACATCGCACACCCTTCTTCGTCCTTGATTCCTCACCTGTTTCTCCACAGATTCCATCCGAACAAAATTTCTAGATTTGACAGAAACACAGATCTACTGTGACTCAGTCCGATTCAGAGGCTTAAATCAAAGGAGAGTCATCGTACGAGTATGAGGTGGGTGGTGCATACCTTCTTTCGTGTTTTCGTAGGCAATTTGGGGTTTCGACCTTCAGGCGTGACGTCGGGTGTTGAACAGGACCCTATTTATTTGTTTTTATTTAATTATCTGCATTGTGGAATGCCTCTGGGTATTCCCTAATGCTGTTGCAATCGAGAAAGACCGGGTTAGAGGTCATTTCTCATTTGGGTAAATTCGGCCGAGGGTGCCGAAATGCATGTGAATTGGACCATTGTTTAAACTGTTGTGTTATAATGCTTATTGAATGTCTCGAGTTAAACTGTTTAGTTCAATTGTTAAATCGTGAATGAGTTAGGTGCTGGTATGGTATAGCACGGGTTAGTGCAATTTGACTGTTTAGTAATTTCATGTTTAAAGTGATTCTTCCAAGTATGAATATGCAATGTGTGATATTGCCTGTGTTGAACTTCTTGTTGTGTTGGGTGTGGCCCAGATATATTGTTGAGTGATGGGGATGATATGTTGGGGCTTTGGATCGGGATACTTTGGGTGGTTGCTACCACCGGATTGGGCATCATGGACGTCGGTTGAGGCAGTTGGACTATCAGGTTGGGCTTTGGCCCGGGTTACTTGGATGGCGAGGCCATCTGACTTGAGAGACAGGTTCGCAGGGACACGAGGTGTCACAGGTGTTGTGGATTGGGACATACTGAGGTGATTAACGCTCACCGGGTACTTTTGTGTAGTGTGCACACAGATAGACTCTGAGATGAGGTGGTACGACCACTCACTCGGTTGAGGCCCCCGATAGATGCAGTTAGGTATATTTGGTTTGGGGGTGCTTGCCATAGGAAGCCACATGGAAGGTGAGGAGCCTTAGGGAGACAACGTTGAGGTGGTCAAGTTGGGTGCAGAGGCTCACCGTGATTTGTGGGCAGACATCGTTGTCCCTCAGGTTATCTTTTGAAGACAGGTATCATTGTTCCTCCAGATGTTGTGCTATGGGAAGCTTGAGCTTTCAAGATGGGTTATGACAGTTGGGTGTGCCTTCGGGACGTCGGTACTTGAGACATATGGTGTCAGGTGGCACGAGGTGTCGGGCTGCAGATCAGAATTTCCAGTGTTGACCAAGCAGGTGAAACTTCCTGGTGGCTGCTAAGCACCAGCGAAGTCCTTGTTTACTTTTGGGCATTGCACTGTTTACTATTTTTCTTATATAATCATGTCTGACTAAACACTTATATTTGGTACACACCTTTGGGGGGTATCCTTTTGATACTTGTCTCACACCCTACACAGGCCCTTCGGGACGCGTGTAGACTTTATGAAATTGCATGCAGGAAGAGGGTCAGCCTCAGAAGCTGGACATTAGTGCTGTTGACTTGGAGACTGGCATGGACCTTGAGGTCATTCCATACTGGAGTTACATGTTCAGTATTCATTTCTTGTAGCAGCATGTTTACTTTATATTATAGCCACTACTGGTTAGACATTGGCTCCATTATATACGTATTGATTTGTATGACTTTCTTGGATGCATGCTTTGTTGTTTTAGCAGTTATTGCAGTTGATTCCTGGCATGATGTTTTGTTACTCTCTGCTGCTGTTGTTTCTATATTACTTCCACTGTTTATTGTTATTGAATGTGCTTCCACTCTGCAGGTCTGGTTTGAGTCTGCTGAGCCATTTATTTTTCACTGTATATTTTAGGTTATTACTTGGACCAACACCTTTAATTCCTCTGAGAGGGTATAGCCTCCCCACTATACCTATTCAAACCCTCGCTGCTAGTCGGAAGCCTTTTTCATTCAGGGGAGGTGCGCCTAAGGTAGTAAAACCCGACCAGTTCGGCACTGTTCGGGTGGCTGGCTGGGTCGGGGTCATTACAAAGTTGTATTAGAGGAGGTCTTCATGACAAGGATTTAGTAGCGTTTCTTTGCTGTCTACTAATGAGTTTGAGACTTCTCTTTTCATTTTCTTTTAGTTTTACTATTTGGGATATGGTAGACTGGAGGTAGGTTGTTGTTTGAACTGGATTTTTGAACTTGTGCTTGGGTGCCTACAGCCCCATGTGCGAGGGATGGATTGAGTTGCTGGGGGTGGGAATTGCTTTTTTCTTTTTCTCAAATTACATTTGATATGATTTCCACCTCGTTGGTTCAATTTTTGTGCGATGTTATTGATTATGATATGTAAACCTTGGCCAGTATGGCAAGGGTTGCTTTCTTGGCTTTTGATAGGCACATTTTAGGGTATTTCAATTTTATAGCTGCACGTATGCTTTGTGAAGTGATAATACCATGTGAATAAAATCAAGTGACATGATATGTATGCTCTGAAATGTGGATAGGTAAAACTCATGATAGAATTGCTTGTTTATGGAAATGTATATGCCATGCTTTGTATTTTTGTATAATTGCATGTTGTAGGAAATTTGGGTGTGGCTCTTATGAAAGAAGATAGGTACTATGGTTGAGGCAGTGTAACTGTCAGGATTGGGATACTCGGTCATCGGGATTGAGGCAACGTTGGTTGTCAGGATGGGAATGGCCTAAGGTACTAATGATACTTGGCTCTGTTGAGGGCAGGTAAAGAGTCCATGAGGTACGGATGCTGTGGGGCATGGGTTGCGGTGACGGGAAGTAAGGGTCGTTGTTATGCACTGCCTTTTACTACTTTCGTTATCAGCATAAAATATATTGTTATATAGATTTATGTGGGATTTCTGACCTTTTATGGTATTCAGTGGGTTACTTATTCATGACATGATGGAGTGATAGGCAGGAGAGGATATGGTACCACAGGATCAGGTTCAGAATTTGGTGCAGGCGGAGCATGAGCTGCAGGTACAGGCTCAGGGACAGGATCAGGTTTAGGATCCAGTGTAGGTTGGGCAGCAACCGGGTTTGGCAGTGTTCAGACCGTGGCTTGATGAGACGCTCCAAGCTAGCCTAGTACACCTATTTTAGGGGATTGACAGAGGCGAGCAGGGTACAGAGCCTTCTATGTCGTATCTGACATGGGAGTTCTAGCCGCAGCACCCGCCGCTTTTTCAGGGTGAGGGTGGTCCACAGGCGGAAGAGAACTGGATAGAGAGTATGCACATGATCTTCGAGCAGCTCAAGATGCCTCCAGGGAGGAGGGTCAAACTGGCGATGTACATGCTGAGAGGATCGGTGAAACATTGGTGGGATGTGTAGGTATAGGCTCGTAGGCACGAGGGACTGGCGTGGAAGGACTTCGAGGACAGGTTCTTCGAGCACTTTAATCCGGAGACGCTGAGGGAAGAGAGAGCTCAGGAGTTCTTGAGTCTTCAGCAGGGAGATATGTCTGTCATGGACTACGCAGCTACTTTCACAGAGTTGTCTCGCTTTGCACCTGGTATGGTGAGCGATGACGCAGCTAGGGTGAGGTGCTTCAAGGATGGCTTACGACACGCCATTTGGGTCCAGGTGAACATCTTCAGGCTGGGTTCTTTCTCCGAGGCGGTGAATCAGGTGCTCATAGTTGAGGGCAACGAGAGAGGGAAATCTCATTTTGGCAAGGTGACAACCCCAGGTGATGGTTCAGACAGCAGGAAGCAAGGGATAGATGAGTTCCAGTAGGGAGGGCATGCCAAGGACTCAGCTAGACCACCTCGTGTCAGTTCAGCGTTGGTTTGCTTTTAGGGTGGAAATCTGGGACATGTTTGGGATCAATGTGATAGGCCCCCGAAGGAGTGCCGAGCCTATGGACAGGTCGGGCATCTGGAGAGGTTTTGTAGCCAGCCTTCTCAGACAATCGGCAGGAAGGGACTAGGATAGACTATGGCATCAGGGTCTGGTCCAGGTTTGGTACAAGGAGAGGGTAGTCGAGGTTCAGCTTCATGCGGAGGATGTTACTGGGATAGCGGGATTCAGCTAAGGGGCCAGTGGCCGGTGACTGGAGTAGCACTGCAGGGAGGTCAGGCATCAGGCAGTCGGGCTTCAGGCCCAGTGCACACTGTGGAGCTGCCAGGGATTGAGTAGGCTGGAGAGCCGACGACGGTGGAAGGTACACCGCGGGTGTGGCTGTGAGTTTCTTTACTTTCTTTGGGCATGGCCTCTTGAGGCATTTCTTATGGAGTGCACAAGCTGTACAGGATACTTGTGGACTATCCAGATGCTAGTTAGTGGGATTGGCATCATATCAGATGCGTTTTATGTTTTATTTAAATATTTGAGATGCATGGAATCAGGAGCATCAAGGATACAAGTTACTTGAGGTGTCATGGGCATTGGGGCATCGTGGATGTGGGTTACATGAGGTGCATGGCACCAGGTTTGAATTGAGCATCTATTAGATGTAGGACCTTAGGGAGGCGGACGCTGATGCGGTGAGAGTTACGTTGGGTGTCAGAAGCGACACGTGAGCACCGCGGAGGTGCAGGGGTGACGATGCGTCACGGGAGGACCATGGGTCTAGGAAATAGGTCGTTGGGCCTCGTTTGTTTATTTGTTTTCTTTGATCTTTGATCGGGTTGAGACCGAGTAGGCGATTCCTAAGGTGGGGAGCCCTTTCTAGGAATTTATCCAGAACCTTAATATCGGGGTAGTCTGTGTTGTTTAAACAGGATGGGCGTGTTTGGTGCCATTTCCTGGTTTCGTTTGATAGCTCGGGGATGAGATACGTTAAGGTGGGGAGTTTGTAAGAACCCGAGTTTTTAGAAACGGGTCAAAACCCGGCCCTATTTGAACTTTTGAAAGGTTTTTGAGAAGTCTAGAAAATCTTGGCAGTTTCTGGAAATATCCAGACTACACACCCTGTACATTAAGTACACACCGTGTATGAGTTACCTGAGTGACCGACCGCGTGCTCGCCGAGTACATGTTGTGTGAAGACCGTGTAGAACCTTCTTACTACACGACGCGCATTTATAGAAATTCCATGTATCCCTTACCTGTGCGAGTCCAGGTACATTTCGTGTGGTGCCCAGGTGTAAATTTCTATCTACACGGCATGTAGACTTCCTTGACATGTCGTGTACCCTTGCCCCGTGTAGCGTCCGAGACCCTGGCCGTGTGTTGACCGTGTACACGGTCTAGGCCGTGTGCTGGACTCTGCTTAATTTGGAGTACAGAAACACATATACATGGTGTGTACATTGTAAATACACATTGTGTACTTTTTTTTGATCGATCGAGGCATCGTCGCGCCTCATTCCCAGATTTCCCTTCTTCTTTCCTTTGGATGAACAGTTCGTCCGAGAACTCCCAAAAAACTCAAACCCTTCCAGAATCGCGGTACGACCTCCATTATTCGATCCGTCAGTGGAAGTGGGACTAGATCGCAATGGCTAACCCCACACACCCTTCTTCTACCTTGATTCCTCACCTATTTCTCCACAGATTCCATCCGAACAGAATTGCTGGATTTGACGGAAACACAGATCTACCGCGACTCAGTCCGATTCAGAGGCTGAAATCAATGTAGTGTCATCGTACAAGTATGATGTGGGTGGTGCATACCTTCTTTCGTGTTTTCGTAAATAATTTGGGGTTGAGACCTTCTGGCGCGACGTCAGGTGTTGAGCGGGACCCTGTTTATTTGTTTTTATTTAACTATCTGCATTGTGGAATGCCTCTGGGTATTCCCTAACCCTGTTGCGATCGAGCGAGACCGAGTTAGAGGTCATTGTTCGTTTGGGGAAATTCAGCCCGGGGTGCCGAAATGTGTTTGAATTGGACCATTGTTTAAACTACTGGGTTATACTTCTTATTGAATGTCTCAAGATAAACTGTTTAGTTTAGTTGTTAAATTGTGAATGAGTTAGGTGATGGTATGTGATAGCACAGGTTAGTGCGATTTGACTGTTTAGTAATTGCCTTTTTAAAGTGATGCTTCCAATTATGAATATACAATGTGTGATATTTTCTATGTTTAACTGATTTTTGTGTTGGGAGTGGCCCAGATATATTTTTGAGTGATGGGGATCACATGTTGGGGCTTTGGATCGGGATAATTTGGGTGGTTGCTACCATATGATTGGGCGTCATGGACGTCGGTTGAGGCAGTTGGACTGTTAGGTTGGTCTTTGGCCCGGGTTACATAGATGGCGAGGACATCTGACTTGAGCGACAGGTTTTCAGGGACATGAGGTGTCAGAGGTGTTGTGGCTTGGGACATTCTGAGGTGATTACCGTTCACCGGTTACTTTTGAGTAGTGTTCACACAGATAGACTTCGAGATGAGGTGGTAGAACCACTCATTGGGTAGAGGCCCCCGGACGATGCAGTTAGGTATATTTGGTTTGGGGGTGCTTGCCATAGGAAGCCACGTGGAAGGTGAAGAGCCTTCAAGAGACATATTTTAGGCAATCAGGTTGGGGGAAAAGTCTTGCCGTGATTTGAGGGCAGACATCGCTGTCCCTCCGGTTATCTTTTGAGGATAGGAATCACTGTTCCTCCGGATGTTATGCTAAGGGCAGGTTGAGCTTTCTAACTGGGTTATGATGGTTGGGCATGCCTTCAGGATGTCATTACTTGAGACACATGGTGTCAGGTTGCACGAGGTGCCGGGCTAGAGAACATACTTTTCGGCGTTGGCCGAAGCAGGTGACACTTCCTGGTGGCTGATGAGCACCAGTGAAGTCCTTGTTTACTTTTGGGCATTGCATTGTTTTCTATTTTTATTATATAAGCATGTCTGCCTAAACACTTATATTAGGTACACACCTCTAGGTGGTATCCTACTAAGGCTTGTCTCACACCCTACATGGGCCCTTCGGGACGCGTGCAATCTTTATGAAATTGTGTGCAGGTAGAGGGTCAGCCTCAAGAGTTGGACATTAGTGCTGTTGACTTGGAGAATAGCATGGAACTTGAGGTTGTTCCATACTGAAGTTACTTGTTCAGTATTATTTTCTTGCATCAGCATGTTTAGTTTATATTATATCCACTACTGGTTAGCCATTGGCGCAATTATATATGTATTTATTTGTATGACTTGCTTGGATGCATGCTTGGTTGTTTTAGCAGTTATTGCAGTTGATTCCTGGCATGATGTTTTGTTACTCTCCACTACTATTGTTTCTATATTGCTTCCACTGTTTATTGTTATTGAATGTTCTTCCGCTCTGCGGGTCTGGTTCGAGTCTGCTGAGTCATTTATTTTTCACTGCATATTTTAGGTTATTACTTGGACCAACACCTTTAATTCCCCCGAGAGGCTATAGCCTCCCTACTGTACCTATTCACACCCTCACTGCTAGTCGGCAGCCTTTGGCGTTCAGGGGAGGTGCGCCTAAGGTTGTAACACCCGACCCGTTCAGCACTGTTCGGGTGGCTGGCCGGGTCCGGGTCGTTACAAATTTCCAATATTGTCCTTGTAGATAGTTAAACCATTCAAACACGAACACAATATAAAAAATGAATTGGTAGGAATATTAATTTATTTTATTATAATATAATTTTTACAGTAGTTTAATGATTATATTTAGAGATTATAAATGTGTTAAATCTTTACCAACAATAATACATGCATTAATATAAAATAAAAATATTTAAAAGTAGTAATTACTTACAAAGGACTACATTGAGTTTCTTCTTAAAAAAATTATTTATTCAGAGTATTATAAAACTAGAAGATTTAAAAATTTATATATACGTAAACAAACTAAATTTGGGTATATTTAGGCTAGAATAACTATCTTTAGGTGTATTTTTCAATGGGTGGAGAAAAAGACCCTTTTAGAGATGAGAATCGGTGTTATCTTTTCAAATACTCCTTCCATAAATAATATTAAATTTAATATTATTGTAAAGTAACTCTAATAATATTAGATGAATGAATATATGTTTTTAATTAATTCATACAATAATTTAAATGATAATTAATGGTTATTTTTTATTATGTTAATCATTATTTTGACTATTTACCTGTTTTTACCTTTTACTAATATTGATTATAAATATAAAATGTATTTTATAGAAATTTTATCCCAAATATGAGAAATTTATATTTTAAATGAAAATATATAATATTTAATAAAATAATATTTTTGAATAAAATATATTTTTTTTGAACATGAATAATTAAATTTTAATTACTTATAATTATTTAATTATTTTTTGTAAGTGTGATATTATTTGAACACCCCAAGGAAAAATAATTCAAGATATCATTCATCGTATTTAGATGTAGTCATTAACCTCTTTTTTGTTCATAAGTATGTTCCATATATTCATATTCTAATTTATCAATTTTTATTTAATTTTATATTATAATATTTTATCTTAATGAAATAAAACATTATTTTGTTTATATTAATATTCCATGCAATGAAAAAATTATTGAATTTCTAAAAATATTGATATAAGAGAAGGAATATTTATATTAAATGCTGGGGTTGTAACATTAGATATCTTGATGAGATCATTCAATGGATGAATCTCTATTAGGAAGAGATGTAACACCATCACCAGTAGTAGACTAAGATAATGTTTGAATATATGTGATAATTGGAATGAGTATTAGGTATAATGTTTTGTCTTATATTTATATGTAATCATAATGTAGCTACTACCCATACCAACACCATCCTCTACCATGATTTTTATGTATTACTATTATATAAATTTAGTATGAAATGAATGAATTTTGTAATTGATTTCAATTTATATATATTTTATTTGTTAAAAAAAATTAATTTATGATAGACTATTAGAAATGGGTAATCCAATCTCTAATAGTATTATGTTTATTTTATATTGAATAATCCCATTATTTGTGATTATCAATGAAAGGTAAATTCATCAAAATACTATATTATATTTTTTTTGTGAATGAAAACCTCACAAATATTACTTATCTATGATGGATTTTTTATTGCGATGTTTATTACTAATAATATTGTATTGAAGATTAGTATTGAGGATCTGTGTTAAATAATTTCCATTATTACATGATTTTATGTGATGGATTATTTTAAGGGATATCTGTAAAGACCCTTAAATTTCAAGGAAATTTTTTTCTTAATTTTCTTTGGAATTTTACAAGAACGCAGTTTCTGACTGCACCTGATTCCGAGGCCCTGTGTGCCTGGAATCATTTTCCGAAGTTTGGCTCGGGTACGTTCAGTGAACGGACGAACGGGTTTTTCTAACTTTTGAACTGGTGCCCGAAATGGAATTCTGAGGGCACCGATGGAATCGCAGCACCAGTATTTGCTTAGAAACGCCTCTTCCGGAGTTGCGTTTGCTCGGGTGTGGTTTTTAATTTTTGGGCTTAAAGATAAGAAATAAAATAATTTGTACGACAACTTTATTTTATTTCACCAAAAGACACTTGAAATCCACTTAAAGATGCTTATGCTGAGTTGTTGGGGATAGGGTGCTATCTAAAAATATCCTACCCCCTTTTGTAGGATATTTGTGAGGTGGGGCCCACACGAGCCCCACTGCTTGTTTTCCGCTAAGTAACGCACCCGCGAAAACCCGTCATTATGAAAGTCAACTGACGCGTTTTCTTAATTTCTTAACGCACCAATTAATTGGGCGGTTTTCTTCGTTGAATTAATTTTATGAATTAATTTATTCGTTTCTTAACCTATTTGAAATCCATTGGCGTAATAATAAAATAAGACCAACGCACGACTTCTAGAAAAATGCTCATTGAGAGGATTTGACAAACCTCAAGTTCTTCATCCTCCTTCGCGAAGAACGCAAAGAACGCGAAGAACGCCGTCACCCTCGGTGATTGACGACGCTTCATCCGAGACGTTCTTCCCCGCCCCAATCTCCGGTCAACAACTGCTTGAGGTAAGAGATTTCGGGATTCTTTTAAAACTTCTTTGTGGTTTAAAACAACACACGGATTTAATTATTCATAATTAAATTTGTTGTTTCTTGGTCCTCAGAGTTCGTTGACGCAACACCGGATACCGCAACAATGTGAAGATCCCCACCTTCTGCGACGATCAAATCCGCGAAGAATGGGCGTGCGACGACTTGACGAGGTAGGGATTTTATTTGAATGTTTTATATTTCCGTGATTGTTTCCTTTAAAAAAATGAACCCGATTTCATAAGAACAATTTTAATTTATTAAAATTGTTGTTTGATATATTGTTTATTTATCCCGATTGTTATCGCCTAACGCAGAGGGTGCGGGCCAAACAAAAACGGCCCGACAACCCTTCGCAGTTCTTCCTTGTTGTGCGGATTTGGCGGGCGATGACAAAACGTGCCGCATAGGCGATTTAATGATCCCGCAGTGAAGAACGGAACCCGGGAGGAACAGCGGCGCAGATGGGAAGGAAAACGGACCACCGGAGCAACTCCGGTGGCCCGCGGAAGCTACCGGCGATGTGGGTCGCCGGCACGGCGGCGCCCCGGCTGAAGCGGCGGCGGCGGCGGCCAGCGGACCCACGGCCACGCGGGTCCGGATCACACGCATGGGATGCGGCAAATGCCGCGTCCGTTGACTCTAGCACGGCCCCACGTGGGCCGCGACATCTTCATCCCGCGGGGGCAGCGCCCCGCGGCTCCCTCGGTCGGCCACTCAGCTGAGCCGAGCAGGGCTGGTCCGACAGGCCGGGTCGTGCCCTGGCCGGACTGGGTCGCGCCGAACCGGGTCCGACCTGGACCCAGGCCGACCTAGGGGGGTTGGGCCGGGTCGGTCCGGGCCCAGACCCCCCGTCTTCGGACCGTTTCGGTCTTTTGCCCGTAACGTGAGCTATGGGCCTCCGAACGACACGCCGTCAGAGGCAACGCGATCCTTGGATCGAGACGGTCGTTTCGGTATATTACACTCAAGGTTTCAGAATAGTTTGGGTTCGGTTGTGTTGGTTCGTACACAAAACCAACCGGGCCCTCGGAGCGGAAACACTCATATCTTGAGCTCCGGACGTCCGATTGATGTGCCGTCAACTTTGTTGTATTCCTCTAAGTGAGACAGATCTTTTGGCTCACTCCGCCCGAGGATTGGACGTAGGTGGAGTACGGTCGGGTTGGTTTTTCCTTAAAAACCAACTGGGCCCATGGGAAGAAAAAGCCAATAACTCTCAGACCGGGCGTCCGATTGACGTGCCGTCTGTGACGTTGAGTTCCTGTTGGCGATACAGAACTTTTGGATACCTCAACTTCGGACTTTGTGTCAGTTGATGTATCAGCCTCTCGGCTCGTGGAGCAGACCCTCCCGAACGAGCTTGCTATGTGCGGGACCCCTAGTGCTGGCTGCGACTTCGACGACTGTGTGGAGATCCTCAGTGGACCGCGACGACGACTGTGCAGAGATCCTCAGTGGACCGCGACGAAGAGTGTGCAGAGATACTCAGTGGACTGCGACGACGACTGTGCTGAGATCCTCAGTGGACTGTGACGACTACTGCACTCAGCGATCCTACGTGGATCAGTGCTACAGATCCTATGTGGATCCGATCCTGTGTGGGTCAGCACTCAACGGTTCTGTGTGAGCCAGTGCCTACAGGTCCTGTGTGGGACCGATCTTGTGTGGGTCTTTGCGGGGGTTAGTTACCTATTGATCCTGTGTGGGTCCGATCCTATGTGGGTCATTGCGGGGGTTAGTGCCTTTCGATCCTTTGTGGGTCCGACAACTTAGATGGATCAGTGATCATCTTTATCGTCATACGAAGAAGTATACCTGTGTGAGCTGAATCCTGTGTTACTCTCGTTTGTGGATTGTGTTGAACTATCCTGTGTGGATTTACTGTTTACTCTCCTTTGTGGATTGTGTTGTGCTATCCTGTGTGGATTTCCGTTTTGCTTTCCTGTGTGGACTGGGTTGTGCTTAGGCTCAGATGTTGGAGCTGAATGGGAATTGATGACTTAGGTATATGTATGGGAATATATATAAGTAGTGTCGGTTGTTACTTCGTGATTGCATCTTTCCTTTGTGGTTTATCCTTTTTTGATTTCGGAAGACCTTCGGGGGTCTCGGGGTCCCTACTGAGTAGCTTATACTCACCCCTGCACGGGCTTTGCCCGCACTTCGTTGTGTTGGTTGCAGACGACGGACAGTGCTGATCGTGGTGGAGGCTTGCAGATCAGGACGGTACCTGGAGGTGGACCACTGGGCGGGACGTACTTGGAGCAGATGGCTGGACTGAGGAGCTGTGGAGGCTATCTGTGCTCACCCTTCTGGTGGGACTTCCAGACGACGGCTCGACGCTGTGGCTTTTCTTTTCAGTTGCTGTTTTCCCCTTTCAGTTGTACTTTACAGTTGAGCTTGTATTTCCGGCCCATTTTACTTTTAGCACAGCTTGTTACAGTTTTTACTTAGTGTTACTTTTCTGCTTGCTTACTCTGTGGTTCTTGTTTACTTTTCAAAGGAAATGCCTTCCCTTTTTCCAGGATTTACTCCTCGGTGCTAGTCGCCAGCGCCTGGCCTATGGATGGCGGGCTTGGGGTAGTCACGGTGCGGGCCCCGAGGACGGGTCGTGACAATATCCATCACAATTCATTAATTGTGCAAAATGACTTAGGATGCCTTCCCTTCTTGTGTATGTCCCACAAAAACCATTTCTAGGAATCTATCACCTCTAATTTCTTTGAAAATGACATTAAAATTCTTGAAAGTAGTAATGGTTTTAAAACTTTAAAAGAAACCACATGGTCTTTGTAACACTAAAATAAATGTTATGATGTTTCCCATTATGTAGAATTGAACTACATAGGTTTTGATAGACTTCATAGATATATATATGATTCCCTTATCATAGTTCTTATCCAAATACTATAATATCCACCACCTTATTTGATGGTGATAAACCTCAGAGTTCTTAACTATGTATCTTTAAATAAAATAATCATCAATTAATAAGATACTTTTAGAGAATCATTGATATATTTATATATATAGATATTCACATTGATCTATGATTTTAAAAGAACCATTGGAATGATGCTAACCAGTTTCACACTAGTATTTGGGAAAAATAAAAGAATATATATTAAATCATAAGTAAAATGATGGAGTTAGAAACAATTCCCCCATATAGGGTTAGATAAACCCAACCTCCCATACTCTTGATCAACACACATTATAAGGTGTCGTTGGAAAAGTAACAGGGACGACCCACCTTTGGAATGTAGGCCTCTAATGAATCAATATTCTATTATGGAGGAACATCATGATTTACCTAAATTAGAATGATTAACTAGATAAAAACATTTATCTATGAATTTTACTAATCAAGAATGCTCTAACTTGTGATACCACACTAAAGGTTATTTTTATTTTTTTTGTTGATCCTTTTAATACTTCCAAATTATTTCCATGAAACCCTTTAATCTAATGAACTGCAATCATAAAATAATTAGATATATAGCTTAGCTTCCATGAAACTTATGGCCTTGAAAACAAACAAGATGTTTTCACCTACATAACACTTTTAACATGAGGTGAATATTAAGTTGATATGGAAGTACTATCACGATGGAGAAATTCTAATGTTAGAGGTAGCTCCTAAAATCCTCTAAGAGGCGAAGCCCCATCAATTTTATTTTCAATTATGGGGCATGATGATTCACATGGATTCTATATCCTCCTCAATATTATTTAATATCCTACCGATATAGAGACTCAAAGCCTACGTACCATATATTAGGGAAGATAGAAGGTGTACAAAAACATCCTTGCTAAGGTTTCGGAGTCTCCCAAGATGGCTCTTACCAATCGTTGAATCCACAAACTGTGGATGACCCCTGCTTCTCATAAATACTCAAAGGAGGTCATATAGGACATATATTACTTAGATAATTATATCTAGGAACCTAAATGGATGTCCCATTAAGGTTATAATATCGTATATGGTAGTGAGTGGGACCCTATCCACATTTGTATTGAAGGGTTTCGTCTGTATACTCTGATTAATATCAAAGGGTAGGAATATACCCATACTCACACTCAACAAAAATCTCATCATATTTTTTCACCTTGTAAGGAATTACACTAGAATTTTCTATCAACACTCAGGGAGAAATAAAATTATATAATTTCTCCCACCACTGATGTTCATTGGAATATTCTACTGAAAAATAGATGATAATAGTGGGATTATATACTCACAATTACATAAGAGTAGTCTTATAAACTCATTCAAATGGAATAATCTATTTAGAATATTCTTTTTTACAATCTAATGGATTGAATATATTCTATTCATGTCTTACAAATCTATAAACATATCCTAGAAGCTGTAGATAAGGACTATCCTTGGTATACCTTGATAGCCAATTGGGGGAAGGCCCATATTGCTTCTTATTCCATCATAGTAGCTCCCTAGAACATTTATGTAGCTATTCTTGGGTATAACCATATTACCACCCACATTTATGAGGATCATCGATGTATTCTCAATAGGAATAAATAAAAAAAATAAATCACCTATTACCATTATGATTGTATTTCACTAACATGTCACAATAATAACTTTAGGATATGATCATATCCCTACCAATTCCCTAAGATTTTGTCTTAATATCCCAATAGTTCTTCAGAAGTAGGATTATATTCCTACTCCTAGTATCCCAATAATGATGATATGGATGGTTTTTTCTAGAGTAACAAACTCCTCAAGGCAAGGATCATATTTTTATCAAAGTCAATGATAATATCCTGAGGCCCTATAATGCCACTCAGTAGAAACCCAGGAATCCATTAAATCCTCATCAATGAAGGAAAATGACTATTACCATAAAGTCACTCTCCAAAATATAGATATTGACAACTATATAGGTCCTGGTAGTCATCGCCATGTTATATATTGAATAGGTCCTCCCTATATCTAAACATCAAGAAAGATTGGATATCCTCCATATGATAGAGAATATAAAGATAACCACATATGTCCTTCGCATAGAATCCACTATAAAGGTACTCCCCAAAGTGATATAACACATTGATAAGAAGTTTCTCTCCTTTTTGAAACTACTTTGAAGGTTACCTCATATCGAGAGGTACTTGAATGTTTATGGTCACTCATGTCGAACACCTCATCACTTGCTGATGACATTTCATCTATGATGGTGAATAATCTGGTGAAACTATTTTGATATATTCCTCAATCACAAGGATTCAAATTTGATACGATAGATGAAATTATAGATAACCTCATCAAATTTTACATGATGAAATAGAAAAAAAACTCTATTATAAAACAAAGTTAAGAAGTCCCTATCTAAGTATAAAGAGAATTCTATGGTTATGTGGAAAGAGAAAACCAAATAAAATATACCAGTTATGTTTTTTCATATGTATACTTCCTATTATAAAATTCAGAATATGTTAAAATAATATTGGATACATAATATAAACCTTAATTCTTGGAGAACTCTTCATAATATTAAGAAAAAGTATATGTCCTCTACGGAGTACACTAACCACATCAAGGTTATAAGTGGGATCTTCTATGAGATCAACACGGTTGTCCTCTCATCCCCAACAAACCCAAAGTCAGGAAGTCAGTGTGAAGAACATTAAAAGGTTTGTCTTAATATCATAATGGAATGTAATCAACTAATCCAAGATTCCTTATTGTATGTGCATACCATAGGATGGGTAGAACATAGGGCTACACACTGCACCCCAGTCATAGGAAAACCCAGTTTATCAAGTAACATAATGCGTACTATTATTATGTATAAAAAACTATCTATACTGAACTCCTTATGCACCTATTGATCTATTAAAAAATTTCCTTCCATCCCCATGGCTTGGAAATGGAATACTCAATAGTAGTAGTCCATAAATCATATTTTTCATTAAAAAACTAAGAAATTTAAACATGCATCATATATGAGGTAAGAAAATACTATAAAATTGGATCAACCATTAGTGGTGAGAAAAACACATCCAGAAAAGGCACTACACCCAGATTACTCTAATCTAATTTAATAAATAATAAATAGGGAAGAAAAAACTGATACCTCTAAAACATTCTAGGAGAAAACAGAACTAAATGGTTGGGAAAATTTTTACCACCACCCGAACCCATGTAGTCATCAAGGCCACAGATACACTAAGATGTGTTGGTGGAGGGACCAAACCTAGTATATAGGGTTTGGGTCATTTATTTCACCTACACCCTTATAAAGTAAACATTTATATCTAGTCAAGGGAAGAAAATAATAAGACACAATGTCATAGCTCCCCCTTACAAGGGCCATCTCCTTCCTTTAGGGAAATGATCGACGAAAGTCACTAGATATTTCTGCTGGGTCATTTTCCATCGATAATTGAAATAGATGCCTCACATGGGAAATAATCCAAAAATGACCCACTAAGAATAAAATTGGTAAGTATGATAATAATTTACCCCTTAGTTGATTTTAATCGGTAGATAATCACCTTACTCTTTTAGGGATTTTGAAAAATGATTTATGATTGATGTTTTTAATTAGTTAAGATTGGCCTCAACATCATGAATAAACCTAAAATTGTATATAATGTCAAAGGATGTGATAAATAGACCCCTTCCTGAGATATTCCACATAAAAATGTAGATGGAGTGAAAACCATGAAATTGAGGTAGTCTCAAAATATAAGAGCTTTAACAATTACTCATTTATCTCTTAGTGAAATTTATCTTAATATAAAAGGAAATGTGTTGGTACCACTATTGTCTACCCAACACCTAAATAATTTGAAGGTCTTTCCATCAAGGAAATATTTGACTAATATAAATTTGAATTTGTTTAATTGAAGATACTCAATTATGAACTTCTTAGAGGAAATGTTTCTAGAGAGTATGATTCTCAACCATAAGCTAATGACTCTTCTCCAGTGCATGTTAACCCATATGTAATTTCATGACAATAAAGAGAAAAGTCATAGAACCAATTAAATCCTAGTTCTAGACAATATGTTTATCTAAACCCGACAACTAGAGAATATCCAAAGTTTCCAATGTTTGGATATCGAATTCCATTTCAGTTAAGCAACCTTAGGATAAATAAAATAGGATATTTACATATAACATAAGAAATTCGACCATATGAGTTTAATGACCTAAAAGTTCATTATACATTTTTCTTAAATAGATATTATATTAATATCTAATTTCATAAAAAACACTGTACTAAAAATATCCATTAAATATTATATATGAAATTGACAACATGAATAAAACCAATAGTAAATAAAAATATATTAATCAATTATTAATTAGTATAAAAGAGGATTAAGAACAGTAAAAGCTTAAATAGTTCATTTTTTAATTAAATAAATTTTTATATATATTCTATTTATTTAAAATAAAAAATTTATAAATTATAGAATTTTAATTTTGTAAAATAAACATAATTTTTGAATACAAAATGTCAAAAATTAATATATGATGATTTTTTTTTACTTTTCTAAAATAATTAGATTTTATGAGATCAGAGAAAAATATAGTTTTTACCATAACTATAAATTTTATTACTTTATTATTATATAAGTAATACCAAGAAGTTAATTAAAAGTTTTAATTGATCCAATATATATTTAAGTTTTAAAAATATCTATTTTAAAAAAATGTATTTTAATCCTATAAAACCCATGTTCAACATTTTAGAACATAATTAACATTTCATTTCAATTTAAAAACTCTTTTCATTCTATTATTTTATTTAAACATTTTAATGATGATATTCTATTTTGGAATAATTTTTAAGATACATAACTCTTATTTGTTTTATAATAAACAAATCTATCTCATAAAAATTATTACATTGATAAATTTATACAACACAGAAAATGTAATCTTAAAAACACACTTTTTTATAAAAACTGTTTTTTCATGTTATGAGAACTAAGATTAAAATTTGTTTTTTTAACTTGAAATTTTATTTTTTAAAATGATTTTAAAATTTTAGACTAACATGTTTATATTATTTAATAATGTCAATTTTATTTTTAGGCATAAAATTTTTATTACAAGGATTAAAGTTAATTTCCACAAAAATGATGAAACAATTATTTCAAAACAATTGTTTTATTATCATTGTGTAATTATCATCTAATTGAATAAACTAATCCATTATTAAAAATTAATACAATATAAATTATAAACCTTTATATAAATATATTAACACTCATTTAATTTGTAATCAATACAAAATAATATTATAAATATGCAATGTTAAAATGATGTTTTTTTATATAAGAGGTTTTCTATAGATTTAATATGTTAATATAAAATTTAATTATCCCTTATTTAGAAATCAACTTAAATTATTTGGAGCCTAAATTTGGGTTAAGAACATTAAAACTTGGAAATAATAATTACATTATATTTTTAATAAAATATAGATTACTTGCGTAAAAATAAGTTACCATGTAAAAAAAAGGTAAATTGTAAAAATAAAGTGGTAATATGCTTGAAACATGTTTAACACTTTTGTGAAAATGAGTGGCAGAATCTTACAGTATTAATTAGAAATGTTCCCTTTTTTCATTTAGAAAAGATGATCACTTGTACCCTTTAAATGATTTAGTTTAACTTATTTTGTAAAAAAAACTACATAATATTTATCTCTTATAAATCCCTTGCATGTATTTAGGCCATAAGTCACTAGAGGTTATCCTAAGACCTTTATTTACAAGGAGACTTTCAAGAATTTTCAAGGTCCAAATGTGAGTATTACTTAACCCTAAAATATTTCTTATTTATATTTTTCTTCAAAAACCTATCCTAACCATAATAACATAATGACATTAGTATCATTATTATGCTGAAGTTCTCTTATATTAATGGAGGAATATTTTTGGATTCCTTCCCATCCACTTATAAAAAAATTTGATCATACATTTGTGTGGGCTACCACCTCCAAAAAATGAAATCTTCAATTTTGTTTTATCAATTCTTCATATGAACGATGAAATGGATGGATTTTATGAATTAAATATTTTTTTCTATCAATATTGTGAGTTCTAAATGATAATTTAACAAATAATCTCATTCCACTCCATTCATTGAGAAATGGAAATGGTAATTCGACATATGTACAAACTACCTCCACAAATGATGAATTTAATTTTTGATCACGAACCTATATAGATGATTCCACGAATGAATTTCTTGATTTTATATGGTATCTATGACATTATTAATATTTGGTATAAATTAAATTTATATTATATAAAAATCATTCCTTGATTGTTAAATCAATATAACATGCTCTCGTTTAGGTTAATTTTATATCCTATGTGAATGATGTTATAATATTTATTCCATGAATGATTAATGAATGCTATATAATGGTCATAAAATTTAACAATAATTTATTAAATTTGTTTTAATTTTTATTAAAAATTTATTATTGTTATTTAATATATGAATTAATATATATCATTTCGATCATTAAACACTTTGAAACTAGTCTTTCATAATTTATATTTTCACAAACCATACCTTTATCACTCACTAAATGAAAATAATATTTAATGAATAACTGAGACACAATGATTCTATTATCTTGTAAAAATTGGGAATGGTATTTTGTTTGTTAATAAAAAATATTTGACACCTCCCTTACAAAGCTAGTATGAAACAAGCTATAAATGTTTCTAACATCTGATGATTAAAATAAACCATAATTGACTAACATATTTATAAAAAATGATTATAAATTATATGTATAAATGAAAATATAAATGAATAATTTTCTCTAATATGTTACTAATATATTTATTATTATTAAATAGGAGGTTTCATTGAATTTGAGTAAGCGGGAATTCAATATAATGGGTTCTTTTTCACAAATTAATTTCTTGAGACATAATGCTTATTATGAACAATGATAAAATTAATATAATGTGATTACATCCTAATGAATTATATTAAACATATAAATATAATTAATGGGAATTAAATATCCAAATATTTTTCATTATATAAATTTTATTTTTATCCAAACAATACAAGAAGTTTAAGAGTTCCTGTTAAAGAAAATCCTTTAATTGAGTTAAAATGAATCTCCTTGTATTTATTTCTCACATGATTGGGTTGTTCCACTAGAATATTTTAATTATTGATATTTTATCTTCCCTATAGAAGAAATTTAAATTTTAATTCAAATAATTTTCCTTATAATTTTTCTCCCAAAAGTATATCATTGTGGAGAGTAATTCCAATCCTCTGTAATGAGAGTTTCCCCTACTTGTCCATATTTTACTTACTTCCAATATTATTCTTTATATTTGGAAACCTAATTATGTCCTATATCATGTGACCATTACATTTCTCTTTACCTTTATAAAATTAATATTTATTATCCCTTTTATGATGTGGGTTTCTATAAAGGCATGTTAAATGGTTTTCCTTCATTAATCGTTTATTTCATTTTCCACCATACATTTATTTGGAATAATATTTATGAATTTTGAAGGATCCATCATTGATGTTTTTTTAAAATTTAAATTTTTTCACATCACCTTTTCAAAAAAAATATTTTTTAAGTGACCTGTAACTTCATCTTTTATGTCAATGATAAAAATGATTTCTAAAAACTCTTTTATGGGTTCACTTCCATTTCCCCATTTATATCAAAATAATTATTTCCATAGAAATTTATTTTCATTAATTACCCTTAAAATTTTCTTATAATATTTTTGGGTATTAAAATAATATAAATCCATTATATAATTTTTCTTTCAAAGTCATTTAATGAGTATGACTTTTCTTCCAATGAACTTATTTTATGAACAATATATACTTCCCCCATTAGTAGAATAGTTTTCAACTAGATTTCATATTTCTATTGATTTTGAAAATTATTTAATTTACTAATACCATTTATCTTTATGTGGTCAATAAAATGTGATATATTATCTTTATTAAAGGGTAGTTACCTTGTAATTTATTAAATATATTTGGATACCTTTTTTGTTCCTAGGATTAACATGTTACGATTATTAATGCAATTATTAATGTTTTCTCTATATGATTCAATTTTAATAGGATATTAATCCCATTTTAATTCACTGGTTTCTTGTTAAATGATGAATGATTTATTTCATGTGGAAATCATAAGTATGGATTATGATATGTGGAGTTACATATCACCCTCAAATCCATTGGTTATGGATTTATGTCTCATTAGATAATGATGTGGAAATATACTAGGATTTTCTCACTATATAAAAGGGGAAACATTAATTGTAATTTTCACCACATAAAATGGTAGAAACCCTTTGATTTTTTTACATAAATGGGTGTAAAAAATTAAATGTTTTCGACATTTTTTTATTTTCTTATGATTATGATATAGTCCTATACTTATTATTATATCTATTTTATGCTCTCATGGATCATGTTTGTTGACTAATGTTTCCACAATGTCTTGATTCATTTATTATATTATATAATGTCATATTCTGTGACCAATGTTTTGTGATCTAAACTTTGTTGGGTATGATTTCCTTATGTATATTTATTTTACCCATATACTCAACTTATAATAACTTATGAATATTTATTTTTATTGATTATATTTAATCTTATTGGGAATTTGGGATCACAACTTTCTTATGTTTTAATTTCCATAAGTTATAAACATAAAAAATAATGAAAATTCTAGAAGAATATCATATGTAAGGAATTAGTGGGATATTTGGAAGAAAAGTTATGAATTAAGAAGTTATTTATATAATGGAGAAAAATTTTCATTATTTGAAAAAGATATGAGTTTTTTAGTTAATGGTTTTTACTATTTCAATAAAACTCTAAACCTAAAAGATGACAGGAATTCATTTTAATGATATATTTTAATAAAATTAATGTAATTGATACAGTTAGGTATGTGGAGTGCCATAGTTTCTATTAGAGTAGGGTTTAGATAACTTTAATGGTTATGTTGATTACTTAGGATTATTTAAGTGTTGATAAGTTAATGTTGATTATAAATTCAAAGGTATAGATAAAATTTCAGGTTATTTGAGGAAATTATTATTATTTTAGTGATTAAAATAAGATAACATTAGTAAAAACTTATGGATAAGTTTAATATAGGATAATATTCCAATGTTTTATTAAAGTAGTGATTTAGTGGTTTTATTTAAAATTACATACCAATATGAATATTGGAAAGTGGATTAAGTTTTGAAAAAGATTTACCTATGAATAATCACCCTAAAAATATATGGTTGAGTATTAAATCAATCTATACAATAGTACAAGATTAGTGGGATTAAGACTAAAGACCTAGATAAACACATCTGAGGGATATTATTTGGTAAATAACATTCTATTTAAGGGCCATCATAAAGGATTTGTTATGTTAATGAATTAGGTTAAGGAGTATGGCAGAACCCAACCAAGAGTATCCTTTATATATCTAAGAGTTATTAATGTTAAACTAAAATATAAAGTAATAATTTAGAATACTAATACATTTCAAAGTCGAATTTTCCATGTAATTATCTCATAATAATTACCTTATTGTGTTAATTATTCATCACTTATGATTAAGCCATTTTATTTTCAGTAATGCATAAATAATAAAGGAACTAGGTTAATAATGAATGTCATGGAAAATGCAGATATTTTCCTAATGAGTAACCAAATGAGATATGAATTTAAGTGAAAAGCATTGTCATTAATTTGAATCTAAAATCATGAATTATGATTAAAAATATGTAGTTATTTATGTTTTCAACCATAGTAATGAATATAATGGTGCATATTCATTAAATTTCATATGATGAGGATGATTAAGGAAAGAATATTAAATTGCATTCATGTTAAAATTGTGGTATGAATTACCAATGAAAATATATTAAATGAATTGGGATAAGTTTTATGTATGGAAAAGGATTTAATATAAAAAATAGTTCCCATGGAAAAGTGAAGAGTTTGGTGGACATGGTCAAAGGATATAGAGTTCATTCAGTGGTACTGTTAATAGTTAAATGTCTTAAATGTGGGGAACTTGGACATTAACCAAATCAATGACATAATTTAAGGGTTAATAAGGGAGATATGAACTATAAATTTCATTGAGAGTGGAAATCTTATGAAAACACAACTATATATTTGGATTCCAAAAATGACTTAGAATAAGAAACACTAATCACCTACTGATAAACTATATGTTTTGTACTTGTATCTTATATAACAAACATCACTATACACAATAGGTTTCCTAAGATCATAAAATTTCCAACCCTATCACTAGAAATTAAATTATGATCATCTAATAGGATAATTATTGTATCCCAAATATATTAATCCTATATTATATATGGTTATAGGAATATGTTTCCTAAAAAATCCAATTATCCTTCCTTTATTCAAATTTTATGTGATAATAGACATGGATTAGGTCTCTTGACATATAAGTCATGATATTCTCCAAGAAAGAAAAATCAAAACTAAAAATCAACCCATGACTACCTATTATTTCATGGATGACTATAAACCCCCTATAGATAATTACTCCCATTATATTTTAGTATTTATGAAAAATGGATAAATAGAAACTCAACATTAGTTATATTCTAGTTATGAGGAAATGATGAGTTCAATATGCCTAATAAGGCTAGTGAGGATGAGACCTCATCCGAAATTAAATCTACTTTTATGTATATAATATGAACACCCTTTACTATTTAATTATTTAGTAAAAATTAAAATTGGTTTGATTCAATTTATTAAAGGGGGATAATGAAATGACATGAAATTACACAATGTATTTTCCTTAAAGAAATATAATGTTAATCAATTATTTCAAACACAACATAAAACTAAAATGATCCACAATATACCATAAAAGAAAATTATAAAAATAATAAAACATCTAGTTGATAAAAAAATATTAATAAATTATAAATTCATATAATATTGAATTGAGAACACTTAAATCATAAACAGTTCATTTTTTCAATAAATGCAATTTTTCATTATATATTTTATTTTATAAAAAATAATTTTTTTTAATAAAATGATTTTATTTATGTAATATGAACATAATTTTAATTAATAATTTCAAAATTATATTTGGATAGATATTTGAGACTTTTCTAAAATAATTAATTTTTTGGTGAATAGGGAAAAATATAGTTTTTACATAAACAATAACTTTTATGAATTTATTAATATAGAAGTAAGAGCTATGTGTTTTTTAAATAACTTAATAGATAAAATATGTATTTAATATGTCTAATTATTTATTTTAAAATAAAATTTTAATCCTTAAAAACATTTATTCGACAATTTAGAACATGTATAACGTTTCATTCTAATTTAAAAACATCTTGGGGTGTTTTTTTAATTAAAAATTTTAATAATGATATTTGCGTTTGGATTTATTTGGAATAGAAATAAATATATTTTTTATAATAGAACAATTTATGTCATGAAATTTAATTACATTGATAAATTTATTATATACATAAAATTTATGCTTAAAATCAAACTTTTTCTAAAAAAAGGTTTTTATTCGTTATGTGTGGTCATATTAAAATTAAATTTTATAACTATTGGAAGTTTTATTTTATAAAATTATTTTAATATTTTATATAAAAATTTTCATAATATTTAATTATTTTAATTTCTTTTTTTGGTATAAAATCATGATTTCTTGGATTAATGTTAATTTTCTAGATAATGTAAAAATAATTATTTGGAAAAAAGTATTAACATTATGAAATTTTTACTACTAAAATAAATCAATACCTTCTAAAAATGAATATAATAATATTTTATACCAATATATAAATAAAATAAAATAATTTCAATTTCTAGTTAATACTAAATAATATTAAGAACACTTAATGGTAAAAATAACAAGTTTCTACAAATTTGTTGTCATGCATCTTAATTTTTTTATTTAAAAGTAAACATTTTATTCTTTAGAAATTTAATTAATTATATAGAGCCTAAATTTAGGTTAAATACATAAAAATTTATAAATAATGTTAACATTGTATTTTCAATAAAATACAGATTACTTTGTGAAAAATTAGTGATGAAGGTAAAACAAAAAGCTGATAAGATTTAATAATAATGTGGTAAAAATATTGAATCATGTTTTGAACAAGAGTGAAAATGAGTTTTAGAGGATTTATCCACCTTATCTGAACCCAAACTATATTATTTATCACTCTGAGAGACATTGGCCCTTGAATAATTTAATTCTATTATTGAAAAACAATTTGCATTAAAAAATGTAATTTTTTTCACTTATAAAAAGAGATCAATTCCACCATTTCAATAATTAAATTTGACTTCAAAATTTTATTTAAGAAAAGTATAATTTTCCTCTACATGAAACCCCCTTCATGTCTCAAATCCCCTAGTGAAAATAATTTATCCTAATCCTTTTATTTTCAAGGAGACTTTCATGATAATGATCATGGTCCTAACATTAGTTTTACTTAATCCTTAACATTTTATTATTAATATTTAAATTTATAAAATATCATAACATTAGTAATATAATAAACTCAATATAATTATTATAATTAACTTTTATTATATTAATTGAAAAAACATTATTTATTTCTACTCATCAACTTATACAAACAAAATAACATCAATCGCGTGGTAGTGTGGACTACGACCTCTATGAAGCGAATTATTCAATTTTTCATTACTAAATATCATGGTAGAGGAAATTATAGAATTTTTTAATTAATATTATTAATATGAAAAAATTATGATTCTGAAATGGTAATTTATCATATAAATTAATTCAAACCCGTCTGTTTCAAAATGGAAGGGTTAAACATGCATAGTTGCAAACTACCACCACCACGAATGATGAATTTTAAGTTTTAATCACCAGCCTACATGGATGGTTCAAAGAAGTAATTAATTTAAGTTAAATTATATTAATTACATTTTAAACTTCATTAAAATTTAAATTTACAAAAATAAAAAACATGTCGTTAATAATTAAATCATTAGAATATGCTCTCATTTGGGTTAGTTTTTCCACCTTTGTGAATGATGTTATAATATTTATGTAATTAATGATTAAGGACTGTTATATAAGTTTAATATCATGAAATAAAAATTTGTTTAATATTTCTTAATTATTTTTAGTAGTTTATTGATATTTTATATATTTATTAATATTTCATCTTTGGATGGTTAAATATGCTAAACATGGTTCATCAAAATTTTTATTCTCAGAAACAGTACCTTTATCATTTAAAAAATTAAAATGGGATATGATGAATCATTTAAACACAATAATTCTATTATCATGGATAGTATAAGAATTTTTAATTTTTTTTAATAAAAAATAATTTCCAACCCCACTATAAAACGCAAACAAAACAAGCTATCTAACTTTCTAGCATCTGATCTTGAAAATAAACCAATAATTACTGATATATTTGTAATTAATAGTGATAATTTATTTTTATAAATGGAAATATATATGAATAAGTATCTATAATAATTTATTAAAATATTTATGTTTATCATACTAGAGGATAGAGTGAGTTAGAGTAAGCGAGAATACAAGGTAAGGGTTTCTTTATCTCAATTTTAAATTCATGGAATATAATTGTTTTTATGCACCATGATATTTTTAATAAGGTTTTATTAATACCTAATGAATTAATTTTACCATATTCTTGTAATTAGTGGGGTTTTAAGATCCAAACTGCGTTCTTTCTTCAAATATATTTCTATTCAAATAATACCAAAGTTGCAAAAGTTTTTTGTTAACTCAACCCCCTTTATTGGGTTAAAGTATTTATTCTTATAATTATTTCTCCAAAAGAACTTTTTTCCACCTTAAATTTTAATTTCATTTTAGTTTATATTCCTATTTGGTGGAAGGTGATTTTTTTATTCAAATATTTTACCATTTTAAAATTTTTTTCTCAAAAAGTTTATAATTATTGTGAATAATTATCATACTCTATAATGTTAGTTTCCTATAATTTTCCATATTTTACTTCCTTAAAATATTCTAATTTGTACTTGGAAATCCAATTACGTGTTATTTAATGTGAAATTGACATTTATATTTGACACTTTTATGAGGAATCTTTATTATCCCTTTTGTGATGTGGTTTTCAATAAATATATTTTAAATGGTTTTCCATCCATGATAATTTGATTAATTTTATGCTCCACATTTTCTTATAATAAAATTCATGTTTATTCAGGGCTCCATTATTGAAGATTATTTATAAAGGTAAATATTATCAAAAAAATTACATTTTGTTTTCAAAAATATCTTTTCATTATGACCCATAAATTATTCTTTTAACAAAATGTATACAGATTTTAAAAATATTTAATGGTTTAACATACATTTTACACTTTTTATAGAAAATATTTATTTCCTTGTAAATTCATTTTCATGAATTCCCCTATAAATTATTCTTATACGCAAGGGATTAAATTCATTGATATCCATTACTTCATTTGTCTTTCTATTCATTGAATGATTATGATTTTTTCCTATGCCTTTCCTATGTGAACACTCTATATTTCATTCCATTGATTTAAGGGTGTTCACCATGTTATCATACATTGATTGGTTGAGGAAATTATTGACTTAAACCTGTATCATTTAAATTTTATGGTGAAAATAACATATTATCTACTATCACGATCGAAGGGTATTTACCTATAAAGATAAATAGTACCTTTGGATAAAAATTGATTTCTCATGATATTATCTTGACTTTGTTGGTAATTTAATTATAAATTCTTTCACAACATGTTTCTATTTGAAAAGGGTATGAAACCCATTTCTTTTCAATTTTTTATGATTTTATAAATGATTGATTCCAATTGGCACTCATCTGTTTATATGATGATGGCTGGTGCCCTATATCGGCCTATAATTCATTGGTTAAGTATTTTTATATCATGAGATAATGATTCATATACATAATTTGATTTTATCATTATATAATAGGGTGAATATAAATGTATTTTTTTCTTAATATTTTCCCTTGATTATGTTTTTGTCAAAATCACGTGCTTATTCTTAGGACTATGTTATGGTCATATGTATCATGTTTATTGAATCATGTTTCCACTCTCTCTTAATTCATTAATTATGTCATGAAACTTTATATTCCATGATTAATGTTCAATGAAATAATCTTTATTAGGTTTTGTTTTTTTGTATCTTGATTATAACTATATTATTATATTACAATCACTTACGGAATTTTATTGTTATCACTTATATTTACCCTTATTGGGAATTTGATATCACATGTTTCTTATGTTTCTATTTCCATAAGTTATGAAAATAATAAATATATTAAATTTCAAGAATATTATCTTATTTGGGGAATTATTTGAAGATATTAAATACCTGTCTTGGAATAATAATTTTCTTATATAGTGGAAAAAGGCAATTAGTATAAGAAAAAATGGTTTTTAGTTAATTTTTTTTCATAATTATTTAAAACTCTAAACCTAAAATATCATGAGAATGTATTTTAATGAAATAATTACATTAAAGCAGTTTCATTGAGATGGTATCTTCTATATCCTATCATAATCAGGCTCCACCTATGGCTCATACTAGGGTATCTTCCCATGAAATAATACTCCAAAAACTCTTTGATTTTATAAAGTCCATCACTCTTTAATTTAAAGAAACAAAAGGAATATTGATGATGGGGAATCCAAAAATAAATTTCTGTTAATATTTTGTGGATTGTACTTTTCCACTACCAAATTTTTCAAACCCCACTTTCTATTTTTTCAACAACAAGGAAAACCAAGAGAAACACTTGATACAATTTGAGTCTTGATGTGGTCCCATGTTGGTAAAATTATAGAAACAAGAATACAAATAACTTATATGTTTTGTATATACCATAAAAGGACCAATATTTATCTTTTATATGAATCTTCTAGTAATACCCACTACCACATGGAGAGACGTTCAAAGAAATTTACTCTAACAATTATTTTCAATGTTGAAGAGGAAAACTATAGTTGTTTTATGTAATGAAAAATGTAATAAAAAGGATAGGTTAATTGATTTTATATATTGGTTTAATGGACTAACACACTCCCTTAATAAGAATCTCCCTCAAGAGAAGCTACTAGAGATCTACATCAATAATCTTTGTGATAATAAGTATACAATTATAATTCATTTAAAATACCCCAATGGATTTTTGTTGTATGTATCTCTATCACAATGTCTATAGGATTCCATAAAAGGCTCCAAGACTAAATATTACCCGAAAATTTTAGTACAAAGGAATAATACATACAGATTATATGGTAAGACTATTATTCCTAAGATGGTGCCAATATTGAATCAAGAAACTCAGACCACATAGTATCATATAAGGCTGCTCGTTGAATAACAAAAACCAAAACATCCTCAAAATGAGGGGAATATAGAGAAATGTCAAAAAAAAATTGATAGGAAAAATGTTTAATATTTATATAATTAACAATTCATAGGTTTCGTTATCATGACTATGGAAAATAACCAACTAAAATTTCTAGAGGTAAGGAGCCATGGTAATTTCAATAAAGAAACCCAAACTAATTAATACCCCTTAAATTGGATATTGGGGTAAAATATAAAATAATTCTTGATATTTAATGATATAATACATAATATGGATAAATCATGGAAGTTATAACCAGGAGAACCCCTAACATTGGTGATTTATGTTTCTTCCACTCCATAAAAAGAAGAAGGTGAATGAATGGAATTCCAGAGAAGGAATGCATAAAAATTCAATGACTGAATGGAAAGAAAACCAATCTTCCAGGAATGATCCTTTCCTGGGGAAAAACTGATCCATCCAATTATGACCCATGATACCCCTCAGTATAATATATTCTATCTTCATCACCTCAGTCTTTTAAGATTTGGTTTAATAGCCATCACCAAAACAACACAAACGAGGATAATTCATTAAAAATACCCAAACCCTTCCAGAATCATTGAAATTTCATTCACTCATCAATAGGAGTACGAGAATCATCCCATTATATATAGAGTCTAGAATTGAACCACAAAACAGGATCCGTGACAGATGATGAATCTCAATTCAGTTCGGTGAGCATTATCCACTTGACCATCCCTTATATTATTAATAATGACGAATTTTATGAACATGAACACCCAATCCATAACTAGGTATGATTTCATAGAGGCCAAAGGAGACATGTAATATAAGGATTAAATATACCTTGATGATTAGGTATCATTTTTATTGAGGTTATATATGTTGTGTAAACTCAAAGAAAAGCTCTCTAAAGATCCTAACAAAACAATTTATTTTATCTAAAAATCATCAACTATTCATTAAAATCCTATAATAATTGAGTAAAGTAATGTAGATATTTAGTTTTCCAATCAATGTTAGCCTGTGGAAAGGAAATTTCAACATTAATCATATAAATCAAAACAACCCACTATACTGGTGAAGGGAAGGAGTTTCCGACATAGTCAATAGTGACTTCTAAGATAACAGACATATGACAACCTCAGGATAGGAAGAAATTCCCTTGTAATAAAAATATTAAATCTTAAATTATATAGCCATTGATTAATCCATGACATCTATAAAGAATAGGTAATCACTCATAAATAACCTCTTAATCGCTCGTGATTTTAATATGAAATTTATTACGGCTAAGGCATATTGTTTGAAGACTAGTATAGCCAAATGTAAAATAGTCATTTACTTTACAGAGAAATAAAAAAAATATTCCATAGTAAGGAATAGCAGTCCATTGTATATATTGTGAAATATTTCCAATATTGATGTCCATCATTCCATGAATTATAATGGGTTTGGGATTAAATTCAACTTGGTTCAGACTATCTACTGCTTAGGTTAAAATGATATAGGATTAAGTCCCTCCAACCAAAAAATTTAATTATATGATAATATTGAGTATAATACACACAAGATGATTAAAATTAGATCCTATATTGGTAATATCATATATAACATTGAATTTATGGTGGTTCTCCAAAACACAAAATTCAAAATTTTTGTTGGAAATTCGTGTCTCCTAAAGCATGTGGTGGTTCCACCATCATACTTGAAGTAAATTAAGTAATCCATTAATGAGAAATTTATGATTTAGAATAAATTTAATGCACAATTTCTGTCATAAAACTCCCAATATTTAAATATAATGGTTTAAAAAGGTAGGGGAAGAAACCATAGGTAGGTATATCCATTCAGGTATTTCTCCAAATGTCATGAAAATAACTACAACTTGACTATGGTGTGAAATCAGTGAAGAATACATGATTTCCATCCATAAAATTGGGGAATAACTAAAAACCCTAAAATTCATTGAGTTATGTGGGTTATACAAGAAAATAAGTTGATGTAATGGGGTTTGGGAACATTTTTGATCATCCACATTATATCGGTTGAACCATCCAAAAATGGTCACACATAAGATGGACATTGATTATAAAAAACCACAATGCCCCCATATAATCCCCAAATAATGGGATTTTATTATATCATATGATCAATATGAGATTCAGAAGGAAATTAAAAAATCTAACAGAGTCCCCTGATAATAATTCCAATGCATCAGCACCATCAGGATCTGAATACATCTCCTTGTCACACATGTGTGATTAAAATGTTCCCACATTGGAAAAAATTGATATAAAAAATAAGTAGCACATGTTCTTATAGATTCCACTCTAGTAATTTATGAGGGTGTATCTACCACTATTAATGAGTTTTGAATAGTGAATTTGGGAATCGAGGAGAACCCGTGACCTATGTTGATCAATGTCGGCATGACGAATGAAAAACATGAGACATATATCTCTTTCTTGAAGCAACATCAAGATGTATTTTCTTGGAACTATAAATAGATATCATGATTTGATAACTATTTGGGTAACCATTATATGGGATTGGAATATAATCAAAATATCTTTAAATATGCTTCTAGAAGAATTCTTTTAACCCACACTACTAAGGTGGAATCTAAAGTTAATAATATAATAAAATATAATTTCATTTGGAATGCTTCAAAATCAAATTAGTTGGCCATTATTATTCACATCAAGAAAAATAATGGAAAATTTTTCTCATGTATTATCATAAAGGGTCTAAAATGGAATTTCCCCATGGATGACTTCTAAGTCCCTATCATGAAAAAAAATGATGTCAGTAATTACTGTCAATCCATCCAATTCATGGTTGGGTACACAAGAAATTACCTGATCTAGATGGATTTTGATGATGAATAATTCACCACCTCTCAGTAAAACCAATGGGTATATAACTATCATGTTATTCCCATTAACTTGAAGAAAACTAGTGTTTTATTTCAATTCCACATATAAAATATCTTCACATGTATCTTAGGGAAAATCAAGGAGTGCTATATCGATGATCTAATGGTTAAGTCCTAATAGCTTTCTGGTCATCTTTCCAACCATGGGACAATTTTCAATAAGCTATGGAAACACATACCAAAACTAAACCATTGAAATATATATACGTGTGTAACATTAGAAATATTTCTTCGATTTGTGGTATATCATCAGGGTGTAAATTCAATCCCAATAATAATTGGGAAAGGATTGATATTCCTCTACCACATAATCTCAATGAGTTGAGGGGGTTGCTAGGGAATATTTCTAATACCAAATGATTATTTCCCAAAATCACTAAAAAATTACTTCCCTTAAGAAAATTTATATACAAGGGAATCACTTATCACTAGGAAGGAAACTTTTAGTAAGCTTTAAATAATGACAAGTATTACCTCTTGCGCCCATAGGAACTAATGCCACCGTTTAAAAGGAATCATCTCATCCTTTATGTGCGAACCCCAGAGTGATCACTTGATGTTATCCTTTCCCAAAAAGTGACTTAAAAAGTATATGAACCTCTATTTTCTAAAAAAATCATGTTATAAATTGATACTTGATACTCTCACATTGATAATAACAATATGGAATTGTTTTTGGTAGTGAAAATAAGAGGCCATACTTGCAGCACCATGAGGCCCAAGTCATCCGTCACATGGATGTGTTCAAATATATTCTTGGTTTCCAAATTATAGTCATCTATTTATCACATTTTTCTTCTAGTATATAGATGTTTGAAATCCAGTTTAGGTCACAAAATAAAACTGAAGGACATGTGTTGCATGACTTCCTCAAAACACACCCAATCCCAGAGAAGTCACTACTAAATACAAAGCTCTTTATTAAAGGGTTGTATCCATAATTTGCACTCTATAGATATGGGAGATGTACTTTTATAGTCCTTCTATAATCATTTCAGCAAGGAGGATAAAAAACATAAAAGATAATAGGGATCTTTTTTTAATTGTGTGCATCGCCCCATCTAAAGTTGATCATCCATACTCTTTTCTTGTATTAAATGGAAACACCAATAATGTTGAATAATATTAATCCCTAATTGAAGGTTTAGAATTATCCTTGAAAATAATGGTGTAATTTCTAAATATAAAAGGTTTTTATGAATTATTGATCAAATATATCAATGTAAAATATTCTATTAAGAAGAAATAATTAATCACCTTGCATGATTATGTATGTGGGTTGATGGTAGAGTTCCCTTCTAATACAACACTATTTAATATATTGTGATCAGAAAAAAATTAAGCTGATTCACTAGATAATGCTGCAATGAATCTGAAATATCCCAACTAAGAAAATATAGTCATCAAAATTTTACATCCTAGAGCGGTCATATCATTCATTAGTGATAATATGGGAGAAATCAATGAGATAAAAACAATCCCAACCAAATATAAAAGATTTATTCACCTCTTGATACCCCCATTGGATGGATATCCCCTATAATTTATTATCTTCAAGGTGGAATTAATCCATTAGGTCAATCCAAGATAGAACAAATTTGGTATTAGGAATTAACATTATCATCTATGATGACACAAATTCTCAAAAATTCCTCTACATATTAGATTTTGATGGAGTCCTCCCATGGTTCATTTATATAGGAGAAACCCCTACTATTAATTGATATTTCATGTAGTAGCCTATGACATTCATCATTTAGGATCAAAGCTCTCTTATAAAATTTACAGGCCTAGACACTTAGGGAAAATGGTGACACAAGACTACAAAGAAATCACTAACAAGTGAAATTATATCCAAATACATTCTAATTTCATCACAAAACCCTCAAAGATGTTTTACAGTAATAAATACTTATATTTTTCATCATCTTCCAAATATATGTCATGGGGTCATATCCTCGAGCTAGCATTAGGTTCAAGTACACTCTTACTGCCATTGATTTCTTCTCCAAATGGGTTGAGGATATATCCCTTAAGTAATCTAGGATAAAGGCTATCATAATCTCCATGAAAACCAATATCATTACTATATTAAGTGTCCTTAAAACAATTTTTATGGAAAATGACACTAGTTTCTTCAATTTTGAGTTTAAAAGGTAGTATTAGGAATATAATATCTATTCTAACCACTCATACTACTACCATGTAGAAAAAAATGGGTTAACAGATGCTTTCAAAATGGGAATAGGCAAAATATTTCAAAAAATTATGGAAAATGATAAAATCATATATTATTTGTGAACTTATCACACCATGACCCATACTATAATGCAAGTGAACCAAAATTCACTTGTATATGAAAAATATTATGTCCTTCCCATCATGGTTTAGGAGCCCTCACTTCTAATTTGTATCTATAATTAGTTATCTAAATATGAGAATCCAAAGATCTAACTAGATGAGTTCGATTTTCGTGATGATAAAAGTGTATTCACATTTCATAACCGAGAAATCCACAAAAATTGGATTTCACAAGCATGAAATAAGAATTTTTTTGTAGATACCCAATGTTTGATGTACATGGACATTAAATTACTTTTGCGGAATACTTAATACATAACAAAAACAGACACCAAATGATCGTAATAGTTTAGAGCCTTTGGAAACATGGAACATAATCTTCTAATCTTGGTTAAAGATCCTCAACATCTCCCATAAAGATCTTCCCTTTTTTTACCTAAAACCTTTACTTATATCCTGGGGAAAAGAAAACATAAAAAGGGTGAGCTCAAATGCTTAGTAAGGGAAAACATAGTGAACATAAAACAATCCATAAAAATTTGAAAACAAAAACTTGAACATGAAATTTAAATATCAAAATCGTCAGCAAATACATAAATCGTGGAGGTACGTAAGGCATATCATAATGGAACATAAATCATGATAAAATATAATGGGAATAAAACATGTAATTGTGGTAACCATTCAGCACATGTCATGATTTCCATAGTAGCCAAGGCATTGCTGCCAAGACCATCTTAGTGGAAAAAGTCCCTTTCTGAATCGAGTTCACTCCTCGTTTCAGTCCTGTAACACTGAACCGGATTAACTTACCATTCTAGTCATGTATATCTCCTGAGATATAATTTTTTACCCAATTCATTGGAGGGAGATATAGGTCCCACCCATCTCATAATGAAATCATTCTTACTTGTGCCACAAAATAAACATACATCATTCATAATAACCCAATAAATAAAATGGGTTTCATAAACATCATCCCATCATCACATAATCCATATGAAAGAAATGTATATCATTTCATAATAATAAAATTGAAACCATGTAAATTATAGAGACATTATACATGAAACATACACATATGAAATAATGTCATCTTAGATGAAAAATGGTTTTGATAAAAAACTAGAAATTAATTCTTGAGGAAAATATCCTTTCTTCTTCAAAATGTTTTTCTTTTCACAAAATGATATCATATATGGTTCACTTATTACTTTATATTACCCGTTCTTTTGTAAATTCCATGTTAAAGAGCGTTTTTGGTAAAATCGTTTCATTTGTCATCCGTGTTTTGACATGTAATTATTCATATGATTACTTAGATCATGATTACTTAATTCCAGAATATAAAACATTATTTATATATAATATATATTCAGAATATACATATATATAATATATCGATAAATTGAAAGAAATACATCGTTCATCGAGACGGTAGGCCGTACGTACGCATGAACGTTGTTTTCGTTTCCTCATTGATTTGAATGGAATTAATTTGATGACATAAAAATATATATACATATTCCAGTATCATTATTATGTAATATATTTCATGATTACATATTATATATACTTTATAATCATTCATTAATGGTTAATCATTGATAATGAATCTAATCGCGTCGTGGAGACGGTAGACCGTACGTACGCACGAGCGATGATATCGTTCCCATAATTATTGAATTGAATTGGAGTGGATGATACAATATATCAGAATAAGTACGATGTTATAATAACTATGTATCGTTATTATTTACACCATTATACCCATCCATGTAAGATGGTGTTGGAAAAACAGATTACACCACGGCGTGGAGACGGTATTCCGTACGTACGCATGCGCGGTGATTTCATTTTCCATAGGATTGATAGAAGGTGAAATGGGGTTGTTTAATATTTATAATAACATATATATATATTATTGATACTGATGTTATTACTTTATAATGAAACAACTAAATAAGAAGATGTTTAAGAACAAATAAGCTTGAAATAATCGGTAGAAGAGATTACCTCTTCTTCGACGCACCTCCTTTAAAATTATTCTTAGGGCACTAGGGTTGGTCTTTTGAGAAGAACAGTACCTCTATAGGTTTCTAGGGAAGTGGGGAAGTAAAATGGTCAGAGTTTGGTCAAGCTACAAGGCTCAAAATGGTGTGAGGAAGAGACGGAGGAGGTGCCCTTTTATTAGGGAGGATAAGGGCACCTTTGGAATCCTAAAAAATATTAGTTTAATATAAATTCAAAACCCACATAAAAACCTCCAAAAATGGATCAATTTTTTTTATTATATGAGATAGGGTTGTAATATCATCAACCAATAAAATTTATACATGTTTGGATATTATTTTAAACCTTATCATTTTGATTTATCCTTATTTAATATATTTATGTTTATTTATGGTAATAAAATTCTAAATTATAAATGGTTATAAGTAATCACTTATGTGTTGTAAATTTTCCATAATTGGATACTTTATGACATTTTATACTATATAAATTTCAATTTATAATTTTTAAATATTTTTTTTATTTTTAAACAATTTAATAATATGTTATTTTTATAAAATAACAATAGTGTCAATTTTGACACTATTCATTTATTTGAATTTAAATAAAATCTAGAGAGAGGATATATTCGAAATAAAATATTTAATATATTCCTAACATGTCAAATTTGTCTAAATAATTCGTGGAGAACATGAAATAGTTCATATAATAATTATTTTAATATTTTTAAAACCATTTATTTGGTATATCTCTTAATCAAATAATTAGTACAACCTTTTGTATAACTATTTAATATACTTATTTGTTGCATAAAAATTAAAATTAAATACTTTGATGAATATAAATATCAAATATTTTATAATAATAATTTTACTCGAATTTATCATCTTTAAATAACAACATGTAAATTGTTATCTTTATTAAATTATGAAGGTGACAACTTTGGAATCATTTAAAGTAAAATAGTATAAGTGTCATAATCGCCATAATAAGGATCCAAATGGTCCAAAATTCGGCCATTGGATGATTAGGGTTTATATATACACTAATAATAAGTTTTGTGCAGATTTTTGGGCCTTTTGATATGTATTTCTATTTCAATAAAAACTATATTATTGATTTTCACTAAATAAATAATTTCTGCATCATTAATGTATAAGATAATAAGGTAATTAAATAACTATTAAAAATTACAAATAAATTACCATGATAAAAAAACATTTTATATTTCAAATGAGTATTTATAACCGAATTTATATTCTTTATAAACTTATATTAAAAATACTTTAATTATTAAAGTTGAGTGAGACATATTTCACTTTCCTTTAAATAAAATAAGCTAAAGGTCTTAATCACCTCCATGTGGGTTCTAATGGATTCAATTACGACCCCAATATGACTTAGGACGAATTATAATCATCCAATTGTATTAAGACAGGTATTAGGATAATTTTATAATATTATATTTTCCATTAATTACCCAATTTACATTTTACTATGGTAAATAAAATTTACCGTTGATACTATTCATAAAGAACAAAAATAAAAAGTAGTCTATTAATATAATTTGAACCTACTGATTCCAAATATGGAATCCATTTTTCCAAATTCAATACACAGAAGTTCCATAAATTAAATTAAAATTAATCCTGTTGTCGAAAGAAAACGGGTATTTGTTTAAAACATTGCAAAAGATTGAAGTTATTTATCCTACGAATTCAATGTAAAATCAATGATAATGACATAAATTATATTAAATGGTAAAAATATATTCTATTTATACTTTAAAACCATTCAATATTATTATTTAACCACATAAGTTATTACGATGAAAAAAGTTGTTTTTAATTAAAATATAGCGTGTTTTTACTATTCATTAAAATATGAAAGTTATCAGAATAGTATGAAAAATTTATCCAAGGTAAAATTCTATATCCTGTCTCCATAGAATAATTTTATTTTGTAAAATTAAACTTATAAACATGTAAAAAACTATATTTAAAGTGGGTGCTCCATCAAAAGCCATAAAAACTGCATTTTTTTGAAAAATACTTATTTTACCCGAAAAAATTATTTTGTTCTTATACAATGTTCTAGAAAATTTGTAAGATGAATAAAAATGTTATAAAATTAAAAATTTATTTAATACTATTCATAACATCTAGTTCATAATAATATTATAATAATATATAGTTGTTTAGTAAAACCCGATATTGCGCACAACACACGCTATCGAGGAAGGTCACGATAGCGTGTAATGCAAGCCAAGTCAAGGTTGCGTGTAATGCACGACTCCTTTTTTGTTTCATATAACAAAATACATTGAATATATATATATATATATACTCAATGTTTCGTAGAATAAATACTGTCAAACAATCATGAAATTGTGTGTAACACGATCCAAGATTAGTGTTGCGTATACTGCAAGCTAATACGGTGTTGCGTATAGCGCAAGATAATCTTGGTGTAGTGTACACCAGAAGATATGAAAGAAATTAAAACTAATATAAATTATAAAATCTCGGGTTGTTAAATTCTACCCCCCTTAAAATGAATTTCTCCCTCAAAATTCGTCAGGGTTATAAATCGTTTACTATTTATAGAAACCCACATTGTAAAAAGGAATACTAAAACTTAATTTTAAAAACTAAAGTATGAAATGTAATGATTACCCAAACTAACTCATCATTGGGTTTCCATATAGGAGAACATATATGAAAATATGGATGTGGAAGAGAAATATAAACATCATGTTCTGATGGAGAGTGGTAGAGAACATGGCTATCAAAAATCCAGCAATCACAAAGCCATAAATTTGTGATGATTTAAGGTACCATCTGATTCATCGGATATAAGGCCACTAGGGCAACATTTTTTTGTACTCAAGATCATTTCCCTAATGTTGAAGAAATTAGAATTAGAAGAAATACGTTCTTGATTTTGGTACAATCTCATCGTTGGTCATTCCATGGACAATTTCCACTTCAACTCTTAAAGAAATGAAGTTGAATTTTTCATTCGCAAAGTGTTAGCAGATCATATGGTAGAATGAAAGGTCATTCCATCTGTCTCATACAAAAAGTTTTCAAAAGTTATCAAATATACATAAGTCCATCTATAGTGAGATTAATCATATATGATTCCAAAAATTGACTTATACTTCATCTATCATACCACTTAATAAAATAAAACTAGTTTTTACTAACCATGGACTTCCTGTAGGCCAGTGGTAGGTGATAAAGTCTAGTCGCACTTCAGTTGTGGGTTCGATTCCCACAGCCTTGTCTGATGCGATGGGCTGTCGCCCATCCTTTAGGTTGTCCTTTTTTTTCTAAAAATACATTATTATAACTTTCCATCAATAATATCGAACAAGTTGTAGCCTTAAACAATACTAACTTATGTCCAAAATAATCCATTCCAATCTTTTGGCTTATCCAAAATACTGCTGTCCAATGTCATATTATATTGAAAATGATTACCAAAGAGTTCATATAAAAAGCATGTTAATACCATCGTTAATCCCCATATATCATAAGATATGTATTTTTGGTCACCTTCAAAACATTCGAAGGCCGTAATCAGGTATTCTCTTGAAAAAAATTTAATACCCATTGAACCTTAGTGAAAACATGAATGTAGATAAAATTTTACACTTTCCACATACCAAAATCCTTAAAATTTTATATACTCAAACCATGATATCACTTAGTCCATATATCATTCATGAGCTCATGAATACTGTCAAACATTTCATTTTATCCTTATCCCTTCATTATGCGCATATCATCTACTTTCCAAAATATTTGAATCACTGTTAATGGTTACTGGTAGCATAAAATTATTGAAAACCACAATAGACAAATACAAAAATATTCTAATACACCATAAAAGTACTTCAAAAACATTATTATTGAATACCAATACATAAACACTTCAATCCATCCTCTTCAATGATTGTCCTCTAATAATTCCTTGCTTGATTTAGAAGTAACTTTTTTGGTTAGGGAATTGAGTTGGGTAATGCCCATGTTCTCCACAAATAAGACATTGAACTCCATAACAGTCTGTCACTCTATGACCCTTTTCTCCACACAGATAACATATGTCCCTCCATTTGAGGTATTCCTCAAGGTTCTTATTCCCTTCTTTAGAAGTCTCAATCTTCCTTTCTTTATGCTCCTCAACATGCGAACATGCATAAAACTCTATCGTCCTCTTTTTTGATGAATTAGTCATACCACTAAATTTCACCTTGTTAATCATATATCACGGTAACTGATTCGGCATAATCACAATATCTTTCTCTATAGGCATTACACAATTTTGTTTCTCATAGTCACCAATTTGTCCATTGGATTCAATGTTAACCGAATTCCTTCCGGTTCCCTCCATTGACTAAAACACAAAAAGAATTCTGTGAGTGCAAAAAATAATACAAGTAAAATAACATAATTAAGGGGGAGTACCTTCAACATCTAACATATTAACTTTAATTCTAATATCGTTATCGTAATTCTTGGACATTAACCTATACTTATACTTATCCTTAGGGACATCTCTATACATACCTTAGAAATATCTCTAGGGATCTCACTATAGATTTCGCATCCTAGTTTCCAAAGGTTGACAAAACCTTTCCTCTGATACCAACTGTAGAGACCCAAATCTTGACGTACTTGGACATTACATTACTTTTGAGGAATACTTAATACATAACAAAAATTGACACCAATAGACCATAATAGTTCAGTGCCTTTGGAACCATGGAACATAATATTCTAATCTTGGAGAAAGATCCTCAACATCCCCCATAAAGATCTTCCCTTTTTTTACCTAAAACCTTTCCTTATATCCTGGGGAAAAGAAAACATAAAAAGGGTTTGCTCAAATGCTCAGTAAGGTCAAACATAGTGAACATAAAACAATCCATAAACATTTGAAAGCAAAAACATGAACATGAAATTTAAATATCAAAATCCTGAGCAAAGACATAAATCGTGGAAGTACGTAAGGCATATATCATAATGGAACATCAATAATGATAAACTATAAAAGGAAAAAAATGTAATTGTGGCAACCATTCAGCATATTTCATGATTTCTATAGTAGCTAAGGCATTGCTGCCAAGACCATCTTAGTGGACAAAGTCCCTTTCTGAATCGAGTTCATTCCTTGTTTCAGTCCTGTAACACTGAACCAGATTAACTTACCATTCCAGTCATATCTATCCCATGAGATATAAATCTTTACCCAATGAATTGTATAGAGATATAGGTCCCACCCATCTCATAATGAAATCATTCTTACTTGTGCCACAAAATAAACATACATCATTCATAATAACCCAATAAATAAAATGAGTTTCAAAAACATCATCCCATCATCACATAATCCATATGAAAGAAATGGATATCATTTCATAATAAGAAAAGTGAGACCATGTAAATTATAGAGACATTATACTTGAAAAATACACATATGAAATAATGTCATCTTAGATGAAAAATGGTTTTGATAAAACACTTGAAATTAATTCTTGAGGAAAATATCCTTTCTTCTTCAAAATAATTTTGTTTTCAAAAAATGTCATTCCATTTTAAAAGAAAATGATTTTGTTGAAAATATTAATGAAATATTTTATAGGAAGCTTTATGAAAATAAGGCTTTATAAAACCGTAAAAATCCTTTCATGCCGTATAAGTTAAAAATAACATTCTTCTCATAATTTTTCAGAAATGTCAAAAAGTACCTCGTAACGTAAAAAAAAGAAAGATTCCACACATACCATGTAGTAAAATAAAAAATGGGTAAAAATTAAATTAAACATACATAAAAATAATTTTATAAAACATGGACTTGGATGATAAGAATAACCCTAGAAAATACTTACGAATAAACAATCTCAGATAAGAACGAGATTGGAAAGGTTATCCCTTACCTTAGGTCCGGTATGCTTCGTACATATCCAAAAATCCTGTATAATGATTTAAATAATGTCATTTACTTATTACATAATCATATTCATTGTTATGATATCATATATGGTTCACTTATGACTTTATATTACCCGTTCTTTTGTAAATTCAATGTAAAAAAGCGTTTTGGGTAAAATCATTTCATTTGTCGTCCGTGTTTTGACTTGTAATTATTCATATGATTACATAGATCATGATTAATTAATTACAGAATATAAAAAATGATTTATATATAATATATACTCAGAATATACATATATATAATATATCGATAAATGGAAAGAAATGCACCGTTCATGGAGACGGTAGGCCGTACGTACGCATGAACGTTGTTTTCGTTTCATCATTGAATTGAATGAAATTAATTGGATGACATAAATATATATCTACATAAATAAAGATTCATTATTATGTCATATATTTCATGATTACATATTATATATACTTTATAATCATTCATGAATTGTTAATCATTGAGAATGAATCTCATCACGTCGTGGAGACGGTAGTCCGTACGTACGCACGAGCGATGATATCATTCCCATAATTATTGAATTGAATTGAATTGATGATACAATATATCAGAATCAGTATGATGTTATGGTAACTATGTATAGTTATTCTTTACACCATTATACCCATCCAAGTAAGGTGTTGTTGGAAAAACATATTACACCACGGCGTGGAGACGGTATTCCGTACGTACACATGCACGGTAATTTCGTTTTCCGTAGGATGGATAGAAAGTGAAATGGGGTTGTTTCATATTTATAATAACATATCAGTATATTAGTGATACTGATGTTATTAATTTATAATTAAACAACTAAAGAAGAAGAAGTTGAAGAAGAAATAAGCTTGAAATAATCGGTAGAAGAGATTACCTCTTCTTCGACGCACCTCCTTTAATCTTCTTCTTAGGGCACTAGGATTGGTCTTTTGAGAGGACAGTTACCTATATAAGGATTATAGGGAAGTGGGGAAGTGAAATGGGCAGAGGTTGGAGGAGCTTAGAGGCTCAAAATGGTGTGAGGAAGAGAGGGAGGAGGTTCCCTTTTATAAGGGAGGAGAGGGGCACCTTTGGAATCCTCAAAAATATTAGTTTAATATAAATTCAAAACCCACATAAAAACCTCAAAAAATGACTCAATTAGAAGATTAGATGATATAGGGTTAAAATATCATCAACCAATAAAATTTATACATGTTTTGATATTATTATAAACCTTATCATTTTGATTTATCCTTATTTAATCTATTTAAGTTTATTTGTGGTAATAAAATTCTAAATTTTAAATGGTTATAAATAATCACTTATGTGTTGTTAATTTTCCATAATTGGATAAGATATGACATTTTAGACTATATAAATTTCAATTTATAATTTTTAAATATTTTTGTGATTTTTAAACAATTTAATAATATGTTATTTTTATAAAATAACAATAGTGTAAATTTTGACACTATTCATTTATTTGAATTTAAATAAAATCTACACAGAGGATATATTCAAAATAATATATTTAGTAGATTCCTAACATGTCAAATTTTTCTAGGAAATTCGTGGAGCACATTAAATAGTTCATATATTATTTACATTAAGATTTTTAAAACCATTTATTTGGTATATCACTTAATAAAATAATTAGTACAACATTTTTGTATAATTATGTAATATACTTATTTGTTGCATAAAAACGAAAATTAAATCCTTTGATGAAGATAAATATCAAATATTTTATAATAATAATTTTACTCGAATTTATCATCTTACAATAACAACATGTAAATTGTTATCTTTATTAAATTATGAAGGTGACAACTTTGGAATCATTTAAAATAAAATATTTTAAGTGTCATAATAGGCATAATAAGGATCCAAATGGTCAACAATTCGGCCAGTGGATGATTAGGGTTTATATATACACTACTAATAAGTTTTGTGAAGATTTTTGGGCTTTTTGATATGTATCAATATTTCAATAAAAACTATATTATTGATTTTTCACTAAATAAATAATTTCTGCATCATTAATGTATAAGATAATAAGGTAATTAAATAACACTTTAAAATTACAAATAAATTTCCATGATAAAGAAAAAAAATTTATATTTCAAATTAGTATTTATAACCGAATTTATATTCTGTATAAAATTATAATAAATATACATTAATTATTAAAGTTGAGTGAGAGATATTTCACTTTCCTTTAAATAAAATAAACTAAAGGTCTTAATCACCTCCAAGTGGGTTCTAATGGATTCCATTTCGACCCAAATATAACTTAGGAGGAATTATAATCATCCAATTGTGTTAAGACAAGTATTAGGATAATTTTATAATATTATATTTACCCTTAATTACCCAATTTACCTTTTACTATGGTAAATAAAATTTACCGTTGTTACTATTCATAAATCCCAAAAATAAAAAGTAGTCTATAAATATAATTTGGACCTACTGATTCCAAATATGGAATCCATTTTTCAAAATTCAATACATAGAAGTTGCAGAAATTAAATTAATATTAATCCCTTTATTGAAAGAAAATGGGTTTTTGTTTAAAACATTGCAAAAGATTGAATTTATTTAACCTACGAATTCAATGTAAAATCAATGATAATGACATAAATTATATAAAATGGTAAAAATATATTCTATTTATACTTTAAAACCATTCAGTATTATAATTTAACCACATAAGTAATTACGATGAAAAAAGATGTTTTTAATTAAAATATAGCGTGTTTTACTATTAATTAAAATATGAAAGTTATCAGAATAAAATGAAAAATTTATACAAGGTAAAATTTTATATCTTGATTCTAAAGAATAATTTAATTTTGTAAAATTGAACTTATAAACATGTCCAAAACTAGATTTAAAGTGGATTCTCCATCAAAATGTGGCAAAACTACATTTTTTGAAAAAGATTTATTTTACACAAAAAAATTATTTTGTTCTTATACCTGGTTCTAGAAATTGTGTAAGATGAATAATAATGTTATAAAATTCAAAATTTAGTTAACAATATTCATAATTGCTAGTTCAAAATAATATTATAATAATATATCATTGTTTAGTAAAACCCGGTATTGCGTACAACACACACTATCGAGGAAGGTCGCGATTGCGTGTACTGCAAGTCAAGTCAGGTTTGCGTGTAGTGCGTGACTCCTTTGTTGTTGCGTATAACAAAATACATTGAATATATGTATATATATATATATTCAATGTTTCTTAGAATAAATACTATAAATCAAACATGAAATTGTGTGTAACACGATCCAAGATTAGTATTGCGTATACTCCAAGCTAATACGGTGTTGTGTATAGCGCAAGATAATATTGGTGTAGCGTACAATAAAAGATATGAAATAAATTAAAATGAATATATCTTATAAAATCTCGGGTTGTTACATTTTTTCATGTCTTTTTCCACTATAGAGAACAAGTGAAAGATTTTAGTGCTCAAATGATACATGGGAAAAGTCTTTGATGTTCCAAATAATGTTTAAGGGACCTCATGGCATACATAATATTTACTCCAATGGAACTTATTCCTTGATCACAATTGATATTGAGAATATCAAATATTTCATCAATTCAAGGTTTCTGAAGTAATAGTTTACATAATGTAAAGTTCATATCATCCTCAGTAAATTTCATAAAACTGTATCGACTAGGTCATCATCATATGAACATAAACTGAAAAAATGGTCTTCCTCACCCTAATAAGTTATATTTTGTAACATGAATCAACTACACATCACTTTAAAAAAATTAGATGTTTTTCTCACTACAGAAAATTAAATTTCATAGATCATATCCTCACCAAATATCCTTAAACTATACAATACCATCATTCTTTTTGTATGACATTAAACTATGAAGCCTAAGTCTGTTATATATGTATTTAAATTACATAGAATACCCCCTTATCAGATGAAGTAAAATTGTACTTCATCTAAGTCCTCATCGCATAGCTTCAAATTGAAAAATACGAGGTACATCATACATGACCATAAAATGTATTAGGGTGTTCCATGACTTTGGAACCTAATCCCTTAGGTTTGAATTAGATTTGCGTAAGAGTCCCTGGTATGTGATTTTTCATCCATGGATCTATAGTAGCAGAAAATTTCACCACACTTAATAAACTAACCCTTTATGTTTGGGTTCCCTCTTCATCTAGAATTATTTAGATTGTTTGGCAGGGGATTATCCCATAGTGACTCAATTTAAAAAGTACCCCTCCCCTATTTAAGATCCCCATTTATATAGGTCTCATATATCAAAACTATTTTTAGCTTGATTCTTGATTTTTTGGATATATATTGATTGTTGGATATATTACCCAATTCCCAACAATGAATTTCAATAAAACCAACCATTTTAACTTAGAAATGGGATGAATCATTCCCATTAGGTTTTCCTTTTATGATTTTAATTTTAATACCAATCTTTTTTTCACATGAGACTAACTTTTCAAAGACTTTATATAGAAATCTTCTCTATAATAAGTTCAACTTCATAGACTAAGTATGAATAGTATATTTTTAAATTATATAACACCGACATCCCTATCATATGTATATAAACTATATAAACAATTTTAAATATCGCATGATGTAACATTTCTTGACAAAATCAACTCTCTAAATGTTTTTAAATGTGATATGATTAATCTTATCGTTTTCATTTGTTTCTCACAACGAGAATGACTCATGTGAGCTCTGTGGTTTTAGTTCATTTCCCAATTAGTAGTATCATGATGTTACACATTTAAAATCAAGGATCCAAGTCCTTATCACATGAATTTGAACTACACAATAGAGATTCCTTCAAGAATACCCATAAATGGATTTGAATGGTTTAGTATATATAACATATATCAATAAAATACTCTCTTCCTATATAAGATATCAATATATGTAGGATTATTTATAGCCTATAAGGTGTCATTAAATTTTTATGAGGATATTCAAATTTAATAATTTATAAAACACAGACAACATAAATAAAAATTTATTATTTGGAATAGCCAAGTGTTGAAACCATGGGGATAATGTATATAATAAGAATTAATTACATAAATCCAATGTAAAATTGGTTGATTGTTTAGAGAAATTCAATGAAAGTGGGGTAATTACTGGGTTTTGATATCAAGAGAGAAGCATGTTAGGTTTAGTGATTTTCATGAATGTGTGATAGGGATTCAATTGATTATGATTTCATTCACATTTGGATGCCTTAGATAAAAAATGAAAGAAAATTTTAAAACATGACACCCCGTTTCGTTGTAAAACTATTCATTATTCTTCCAAATCCATTGTGGATAATGAGGGATATTAGTATGTTTCCTAAAAGAAGTTTAAATCCCAAACTATGTCGCAAGTGGAGGTTTAGAAACCACATGCATGTCTATATATCCCTATATATGGTACCATTAATATTTAGGATGTAAATATGAGCTCTCATATGAAAACGTTTTAGGATATTTCTTTGACTAATGCAATGGAAACTAAATGAATGTTGACCCCAGGGTCAAGAGTCACTTCTCCTTAAATGGAGGATAGCTATGATTTTAAAAATAATGATGTTGACACACTACTAAAAAGGATTCAATAACTTACTCCATGTAGAGTTAAAGTGATAGTCCTTGTGCGTGGTCATGGAACAGTTGTATGGTTTATAATGGGTAAAGAAGAAAGAATACTCACTGAATGACTGAAGAAAAAAATAGGTTGCTAATTTTTCTTTGAGATTTTTCATTGTTTTCTCATAGGTTCTTGGGTTCCAGTGTTTTTTTTTGATTTTAATAAGAGTAAATGCCTCTATATTTTTTAAAAAAAAATCATATTTGGTGTCAAAATTGGGTCAGATGGGATCCTTGATCTTGTTAACCTATACTGATCCAATGATTCCTCATTTGGAATGGTCATCTACTAAGTGAAATCACAAAACTAGGAAACCCAAAACCCTATTTAAACACAACTAAACTAGATATCATAACGTCCACAAACAATTTCTAAATTAATAGATTCTATAAAATAAATCTTCTCAAATAAAAAGAAATGGCCAAAAAATTGAAAAAAGAAGAAGATTGGTATTGATAAATAGTTTTTTAGTAATCCAAAGAAAGATTATAAAATAAAAATAATCCCACAACAATAAAATCACATGTGCCAAAAAAACTATTCTAGAATTCTAGTAATGAGAGAAAAATCATCATGGATATCCCCGAAGGATTTGTAGTGAATAATTGAGGTGAATCAGGTCTCTGGTGGTGAAAACATCATCCAGAAGTCAATCTTAATCTTCTCTCGGTTATGACACCCTTATTGCACAGTCGTGGGTGTCTTTTTAAAGACCACCCATCAAAAAAAAACATAAATTTGTATCTTAATTTTTAAATTTTCTATAAATAAATGATGTTTAATGATCTCATGACATGAAAACTATTTGTTTGTATCTTTCAATTTCTCAAACATTCATGTCATTTCTTGTGTACATGATGTGTAAAGTATTTTCATAGCGTGTAGCCTTTCAGAACGTTTCATGAGCTGCATTGGATTCTCCATAATATCATGTCATGTAATTAAATAAATGAAATTTAATTTTTCTACTTCAATTCCACATCTCTTCGGCATCCTCAAAAATTTGATGTCGCATGGCTTCACATCGCTCACAGCGTGAAGTGTATTTTTGCTCTTAAATTTTTCTCTTTTCACTCATTTTCCAAATCTCAATTGTTTCATACCATAAAAAACAATACAAGTCCAATAGTGAAATATTTGGAAAAAAAATCAATTTAATACAGAAATCACTATATTAAAACACCCTAAAATGCATGCATGAAATACAAATATCAAGTCTATTTTATTTCCATCTGGATTCAATGGTTATGGTTATACTAGCTGACCATTATATCATGGTTTCTCTATCCTATAAAAAATTAATACTAATAAAAACAATATGTGTATTTATTTATATTGTTATTTGATACATAGTGACATTAGAACCACTAGACTCAACCATAAACTCCATCCTAGAATTTCCTACAACTCTATCTTGGTGTGATAACAGTCATTTATTTATATTGATTTCCCCCTCATTTCATAACACTAAATAAATGTTATTATATTTAACCACCATATCAATAAGAACTATGTGTGTCTTGATTAATGTTTTCACATGATATTTAGTGATACCTGAGTCTCATATCCTTGAACCAACCATGAATTCAAAAAGAATTCCTAACTTTGTCTCACTGATTTGATTTCTTCATTCACATCGAGTGTCCCTCCACCAGTTTAGTGTTAAGATGTAACCATTTCATCTTATACATGAGTAAAAATATGTATAAAACATCCTATAAGATGGTCCTCATTTTAATACCCTAGATAATATATCTTTTTAACCCCTTTCATATTACATTAAACAATATGACACATAGTCTATACTACAAGACTTCAGACTACATAGAGTGGTCCACCCTATGAGACATATCCTCCCCTATGTGTGAAATATATCTATATATGGATCCTTAGGATAGGGTTGTTTAAGAATAAACCTATCATGGGACAAAAATCCCCACACTCTTACGCAAGATCCGGATCCACATGGGGGTATTTTATAAGAACTACGTGTGGTTTGATTCTATATTTTGAGGATATATAGTCTTGTTTATATAAAACTACGTATAAATAACCCTGAATCATTATCTGTATCTATCCTACTTTAAAAATTCACAAAGAAAATTCATGGTTAGTTAAGGATAGGTTGTTTAGAGTATCTATAAGATATTTCCTTTCTTATATCACACCTCACACCATAAGTTTTTGAAACATAATAAATATAGTGAACCAAATTTTCAATACATGATTTTTCACATAATTCATTAAGAATATATTACATTAATAACATTGAATGATATTTTGAGGTTTAGTTTATTTGAAACGAGGTACATAATACATGAACTACAGAAGGAAAACATAAAAATAAATTTTATTTAATCTTCTTGAAACACTCCTTTGTGATTCGATCTATGTTCATCTTACTTTAAGTGATTTCATAGGGATACACATTAATATAAAAGGGTGACCATAAATTTTGGTAAGGGATAAAAATTGGAAACCGAAAATGAAATGCCAGGATGGATAAAACATGTGGAATAACATGAGAGAATAATTATATGAATCTGATACATAACATATAAGTGTGGATACAACAAAAAATGATACATTTATATTCATATCACTAAGGTTAAATTCTAAGGTTTCATAAAACATATTACTATGGTTATTCACCAAGGCATCATAAAAATTTAAATAATAAAGATTAATTATGTTCCCAATTAATTATATTTATAATAGGAATCACCCTTTATATTTCATTAATCATTTGTTCCACCGTAATTATAATAACAAATTTCATTAATAATTGAGGGTGGATAAAGAATGAGTTTTATATAAAATCATTATGTACATAAGTGTTTAAAGACTTAAACATTTAATAATTTTTATCCCATAAGAATAGAATGTATGTTTTCTACACAGTTATCACCAATCCATGAAGTATAATTACATCCATATGAATACCCTTGAATAATAATATTGTTGGTTATTCATAACATAAAAGCATATTACAAGAAATCAAGGAATGATTTAGATATTATAATTGTTACACAAATGGGTTCATGGAATGGGATCAAAAAGAGAGAAATGAATTATATTATTGATAGAAAAATTTTATATTAATGGAATGATCATAAGTTAATGGAAACATAATAACATTGAATTTAAAATATTATCTATAAAGGAAGTAATTGGATAAAAAGAAGGGGAAGACAATCCTATACATTGGGTAATATCTTCTTAAAGCAAGATGATAGATCCTTAGAATGGTAGAAACACCATAGGAAGGATATAAATAAGTAAAATGAAGATAACATCATCATTAATGTCTTAGGAGTGAAGGAAATGGTTCTACAAGGTGGATATTTATAGAAAATGTTGTAAGATTGTTTATTAATTCTTAAATATAGGCTGGCTAAATCTTGGTTGTGAAAAATAAAAAACTACTGGCCTAACCTTAGTTTGTGATCATGGTTTATGACATTATGAATGTGTTTTAAGATATATTTTAGTTTCATAACAAAACATCATTAAATTATATTAATTTTATAATGGAGTAATAATTTTAAAGAAAATAATATTTTTTGAACCCTAATTTCAATTTGTGAACTTGGAAAGTTTTTTTTAGGTTTCAAAATTCATTTTTATTCATTAAAGTATAATATTTATTAAAAATAATTTTTTTTCATGGATTTTATTTAATTAATTATTATAAAATTATTATATATTTATGAATACATAAAAGTTATATAAAACACAAAAAATTTATTTTCACTATTCACTGAAAATTACATTTTTTAGAAAATTATTAAAATTTCACCATAACCTAATTTCACCTTGTTGATTTAAAATATAAAATTTATTTTCAATATAACTTTATAATTATGTGACTTTTACCTTTTAAATAAAATCCCTTTTCATTGAAAAATCACATTTTTATGACCTAATCTTATTTTTTACCCTAAATTAAAATTACCTGGAATATTATAAAATTAATTTATCCTTTATATTTTAAAAAATAGTGTTTTATAATAACATTTAATAAAAATATATTCCATTTAAAATACCTAAATTTTTCATTAATGTTTATTTTGAATATATATTCTGGATAAAAAACAATTACGTTTCCTTTATATCTAAAATCATTTATCATATTCATGTTATATTCATGATTTTTTTAAATAATATTATAATGAAATAGTATTTAAGAAACCTCTATTTAATTTATATATCAAACTAACACTTTTATAATATTAAGGTCTAGATACATTACCCTTTATTACCTTGACATACATTCTAAGGGTAAGGTGTCTGATGGCGGTACTATTATAGGGTGGCTCAACTAACATTGTTCTTATGGTGATTTCTACTGTCATGAACTTCTATCATAGTTGATTTATATTAATCCTTACTCACTAAATCTCTACTTGGGATTGATCAAGGGAAAACCAGAGTGACATTACCTCCCTCCCAAGTTCTGATAAATGAGATTCAAAAGTCACGATTATACTAGTTAATGCCATCATTTCCCCATTTTGAATCAATTATCACTCATCATTACTCATAATATCAACTAATTCTAATTCACATAATTTCCAATAGTCATATTAATCTAGGATCATATATACCAACGGTTTGGTAACAGTTTGTTTTTATCTATCACGTTTCCTATTACACACTATATATATAATCCACCACTTTCACACATCATCATTCACTATTTCACTTATCAAGGTTCTATACATCCCCTAATAATGTCTATCATATTAAAAACTCTACTATTTCTTTTTACAATTCTTCTAATAAGATACATCTTCATTAGATAATTAATGCCTATGGAGTTTATATTAGTGTGTGCGTGCATTTTTTATCTCTGTGTAATGTTTCTAGCCATTATAGTTAATATTATTTAGTGATATGGAATGAAATTTCAAATTACTACTTAGAGATTCTAATGTAAAACATAATAAAATAGTAATTTGGAAATATGAGTTCTATTATTAAATAAATTTTTGGGTTTTTATAATAAACCTTTCGTTGTTTTCAATAATGGGTGTATTTGACTCAAAGGGATAAGTCTCTATAAATCTTCATTCCAAGGATAATGTCTTATAATATCATTACACATCTGATTAAATTGTTGCAGAACCGATCATTCTAATGTTGATCAATGATCATTCTTGACATACTTATCCCATCTCAAATTCCTAATTGAAATAATTTCAACAATGAATTACATATTTTACATTCCCCCTTTATAAATGTTGGTATAATCTTATCTCTTGAGTATCATATGGAATTCCATATCACAAACCCACTATCTATGGTCGAAGCACCATGACACCAAACTATGCACACTCTCTTGTGAGATGGTCTACTATATCATTGGGTTTCCGTTTCACACTAGGTATTGTTTTTCCCTTACCATATATAACATCTCACCTTTTTTTAATCAATGACTCATAAACACAATCTTTAACCATGGATGGTCAAAACATCAGGACCAAAATATATATTCACCTATCTTTGCGACTTTATATAGTAGTAATGATATCTCCCTTAATGACCTGTTTTGTTTTTCCTTTTCTATATTGGCTCTATCAAGTTTTATTGGTCAAATAACTATGACTTTAATCTACGTGAATCCTCTTTCATAATATTACATAATAAATATTTTACCCTTATATCATGCCATGTTTTTTCCCTTGTCAATTAGGCTATCTAATCTTTGGGGTGATGTTTTATAAAATTAAACCCTAGAAAAAACTGGTTAATGTTGGGAAAACATAAACTGTAATGAAATTTGGTCCAAGCGAAGAGACCTTAAACTCTATCCCCATTGGTATAAATTTAATGAACCTTAAATTACTTCTGAGAAATTTATAAAACTTATTAGGTAAAAAACCTCTAAAATATATCTTGAGAAAAAGTCATGTATCCTCTCTTTACATCACCCTTTTCATAACCAAAGAAAAATCTAGAGAATAAAGAAGGATGGTTGAACGATCATAGGTACCACTTTATGGGCCTATCAAAATCAAGGTTATGGTCACCTAATTCATGGATCATATAGATTTAAGAGAAGATTCATAACATATCTCTTCACTCTAAATTTGTATTCCATGCATGGCGGCCAAACCTTATAGGTTCACAAACCCTTGTTAAATTCTCATTCTCCATAAGAAAAATTAATTCAATAAGTGTTTAATTCTAAATCAAACTTTAATTGGATATCGTTAACTAGTGTACTCGACACAAAGGAACATCTATTTTATATAATGCTCATTATTGCTACCATATTCAACCTTTCCTAGAAGAGGAAACTATGTCCTAAAGAAAATGTCTTATAATATTTATAATCCTTTATAATCTCATAGAAGAACCCTCCATTTCAATGTAGACCATGATCATGACCAAATACCATTTCCATACCTCCATTTTTTGATTAAAATACTTCATGTTAGGATTTACATATTATATAATCCAAATATTCAAATGGAATTGATTACTCTTGATGTTACCCATTCATGCATTGTATCCATATTCTGAAGTAAGTGTATGAAATATAAATCTTAAAACTTTTATTGGTCCTCATTGGTTAACTCTAAAATGCATGAAACATTGTTCCATACACCATAACCATAAACTACATGCCTCTATTTATGGGGTGGTATATATTGGTATTGGAGCCCTCATTCACATTAGGTAATTATTGTACCTGTACTGTATAGAATTTACTCTCTTTTGGTAACATCTATTTACCAAAAATATCATATATATGGGTTGAGTATCATTACCCAAGACTAAATTCTCCTATCCTTGAAGCTATGTACATCAATAACACTATGGTCTTGATTAATGCAAGGTTTTCGTTATCATTGTTTCTATAGATAATGCCTTACTAATTGGTCAGAGGTATTTGAACTGAAATAACAACTAAATTCATCAGTATTACATGATATTATACTACCAAAGGAAAGATACAAAGCACCCACTAGGTTGAAAACCTACAAAGGGCATCCTGATAAAATATCAACTATCCAGCCACCTGGCATGCACCCCATGTGACTAGGGTAAAGTTGAGTGCTTAATAATGAAAAGGTATAAAAAAATGTCAAGATGAAAACCCATAAATACTGTCTGAAGAAAAATATATGTTCTAACAAAATATGTCACCAACATAAGGTAATTAATAAATAGTTAGGGTTAACATAAAAAATTGAAGAGAAGGAAAAGAAGGGAAAACAACACAAAGCTTGTGGTGTTTACTATATGATCCCAAAAAGTGTCAACCTATTATTTATAGGACCCTTAACCAAATTTATTTTTTTTTAAAAAATATCCATCTTCCCCTAATGAATTTGATTAAATGGTCTATTTAAAATGTGTAAGGATATAATTTCAAGGTTCCTGATCCATTTTGAACATTGGAATCTTTATTTTAAATTCTCCATTCATGATCCTAGTAATGTTGAGTCACCTATATCTATATATTAATGGACCAAATATAGTTTTATGATTATGGTAGATATTTCTATAACTATTTGGGAGCACAATCCTTGGACTAAATCATCAATATCCAAATGGGCTTACTCTAGTGTATAGTGATGTTATTTATGACTTTACTCATTTGTGAGAACATTCCCATGAAAAGAATTTGTTATTTCAAGAAATTAGGAACCATTATTGACTGGATACATTCCATTCAATGTTCATATATGTTTAACTATTCTCAGGTTAACCCTTAAAGAGTATCATTAGTCCTCGTGAATTTACGATCAAGATGGAATAAGAATTATATGATTGATTATGGATGGAAACATTATTTTTATTCATTGACCTGGAAAGAGTGAGAGGAAAATCTATATTATCCAATCACTCTAAATAGTGGACACTATATGATTCCCCCTCCAATGGATATTAGCTCATTAATTTATTCCCGAACTCTATATACATTAGTTGGATGTTTTTTCTACTCCATAGCTTTAGGCTCGTTAGCTAGTTAGTGATTATATACCTCAATAACAATGTTTTCCTCTCGTCTCTTGGATTATTAAAAAATACATTGGTTCTATACCAGCCTCTCCCTAATGGTTTCCAACTCTATTTAGAAAAGGTTCATTAGAATAGCTTATTATTTAGCGATATGCTTATACCCTAATACTTCCACTACAAAACATGACACATATTGGAGTGATAAAACCCAATAATTGGTGAATTGTACTACTAATTTCACTTTAAAGAGAATTTTTGCAATACCTTCTCCCATTATCATATATAAAGGATATAATTCATGGAATAATGGATGGATAAATTACTTAAATCATTGTATCCTAATGTCATGATAAAAAAATGAATATTGGAAAGATTCTAAGGTAGATCCTCTAAGGGAGTCTGTGATACCAACATCTATATGTCTCTTCAAACATAGTGATGGGAGGCACATCATATGATGAGGGATTCCAAGCAAGATTTAGATCCACTCTTAGAAGGAAATATATAATAAAAAACAAATATTCTCTAAGAGTTCACTTACAACACCTTGATAATTTTTGAAATAATTTTTCGTAATTTATTTAATTTCTTTGATATCATTTTTTAAACACAAGACCATATTTTAATGAACCTCAATATACTATTAATATTGTTATTTAAATATTAATATTTTAACCAGACTTTAAACTTTTCGGTAAAGAATAAACATATTTTAAAAATTTATTATAATAATTTTAGATAATGATAATATGTTGATAATTAAGTAATTAATTTCTAGTAAAGTCTTTATATACTCTGAAAATACATTTCTTCTTGAAAATGATTTTCGATGATATTTGTGAAAAATAATTAAATTCATAGTTACATCTTTTTTAAATTTTATTTTTATTAATTAAAATCATTTTTTGAAATAATATCTAAAAAATTAATTTAGAGTTGTTTTTTTTGAAATTTATAAAATGATTTATTTTTTGAAGAATTGTGAAAATAATGATTTTTATTAAGAAATCACATTTTTGATTAGAGAATATAAAATTTAAAAAATATTTATAAAAGGTTTTAAAAGAAAAATTAATTCACTTTTATAATTATAAATCCAATTTAGGTAATACTAATAATTTGTAGTTTTATTATTTATATAAATTGTTTTTATTCTCGTGAAAGGTTTTTCTTAGGAAAACTGCTATTTCGTCTTGTCTATGGGTTTAATTTCAAATTAAGTCTTTCCAATTACATTAATAGAATTTTGAAAAATGTTTTCCATATTTGGAATCAAAATAATCATTATTATATAAAAAGGCCGACTTTTTTTGGTCAAAATTAATAGTAAAAATAATAAGAAATTAATTACTACAGTTAATGTTAAAACGGGTTTACCAGGGTTTACACTAAAAATACAAGGGATGAAATGACATAAAAAGATGTCCAATTACTTTTGGATGTAAATATATTGAAATTTTGATTTAAAAAATTCTAATATTTGGTTATTTAGATGTTTTTTATTTTGAATAAATATTATTTTTTATTCTTTTAGAAAATTTCCAATTGATTTACAAGTGGGTTCCCTCTCCCACATATAAAAGGTCATCTATTATTCTCTCTTATTAATACTTCCAAATAATTTTGGATAAAAAAGCCTTCCAAAAAATCTTCCTTACACACCTTAACACTTGTTATAGGAAATGGTTTTGATTAATAAGTCCTCATAAGAATGATTTAGGTGTAAACCAGAAGAGGTTTTTCAAAGTAGAAGTATAATCCTTAACCATGTATTTTAATTTTATTTCTTCTTAAATCTACATAAAATATTATTTAAATAAGATAAGATAATAAAATAATTATATCAAATATACATAGATGTTATTATGATGATGGAATAACCTATGTCAATCTTCTTTTCCATCAAATGGGAAATGAAACAATCGATCGTGTGTACATGGAATACCACATGATGAACTAATGTAATTAATTTCCTATAACTGCCTCTAATAGGTGGATATCATGATATATTTAATTTATATATAGGAAATTTATTAAAAAAATATTAATTCTTGAAACATAAAATCATATGTAACTTCATACATTCCATTTTGTTGGAAAATGATAATGTCGTTCGTACGTACCTGTGGACTACCTCCACCACAAAGTGATGTGATACATTTTGAATTTTTTTTAACATTTATGGTTACAAATATATATTTAATAAAAATTTATTAAATATATTATATAAAAATTATTAGGAAATGGTGATTTTTTATTTGTCTTTATTTCATTCCATCAGTCGGTAAAATGGAGACATCCTTCTTCTGTACGTATGACCTATTGTATCCCAGAATGGTGTAATTTACTTGTCCATATACATGTTTTATGAATGTATATAAATGTGAATATAATTAATATAATTGATAATATATCATCATTAATATTTTAGATATCATGTAACCATATTCAGAGTACAAGGATGAAAACTAAATAACTATAACATACATGAAAAATAAAGAAGATATAACCATGAGTAGTGATTGAAAAAAATAATAGTTATTGAATGGTTGGTAAAAGGTTATAAGGAAATAAAATATGGTATTACATATAATAATTTTGTTTTTTAATTTATGTACGATAAATCTATATTTATTATACATGATGCTTTAACATGTATGAATAAATTCAATACTTGTGTTAAGGGATTTCAATCTCATTTGTATTTATATGGGACACCTGAAATATTCACCACTTGTTTATTTTGTATGGGGTATATGATACCCATTAGTGTATTTTTATGTTATTATCATGAAAATTTTGGGATATAAATCACTATATACGTTTATTTACTTATTGGGGCTTATGATCCAAATATTACCAATGTGGGAAATGTTTTATGATACAGTCAAATTATTTATCGGGAATGTTTATGATTTTGTTTTAAATGATAAAATATTGTGATCTATCTCTCCTAAAATTCTTGATTTTTATTTAACACAATTTATTTCTTTATAATATATGATTTCCTTCCATTTCTCCGTCTTTATGAACTCAATATTCTAAAATAATGCTCTTATTGAAAACTGACTTTATTTATCTTTTTGATAGAAAATACCTTTTCCTATATTTCCATGTTTTATAATAATGTTTTATATAAGGTTTTTACAATCATAAAATGAATTTTTAAATTTATTTTTAACTTCATTTAATTTTTACAAATTTTAAAAAATATTCCTATTATTTTTCAAAATGTGGTACTTTTGACTTTTTACCAAAAATGTGATGGAATATTGGATTTAACATGTATGAAAAGAATGATATTTTCCATAATCATGAATAATAAATGATATAATGGTTAAGTTACACATTTTCAAGGATATTTTCATAGAATCTTTTTCCTTAATATTTAGGGACTTTTTTGATTTTAAAGAATTGATTTCAAAATGGAAAGGATTTTTCCCTCAAGAATGTTTTAATGATCGTTTTATTAAATTTCCATTAAACATAAACAACATCCTTTTGTGTTACTTATTTTTTACTAGGGATATGATCAAATGGTAGCATCCTTGTTCTTGTTTTGGATGGTTTATGATTATGAGGAAAATAGTTTTATGAAACCCATTTCTTTCCCACATATTATACTATGATGAAATGGTTATGACAACCATTTACATTTCGGAGGTTATAAAATGTTGAATATGTTATGATTTTTCAGCACATAGATGTATGGATTATGTTATGGGTGGGACCTATATCTCCCTCAAATTCATTGGGTAAATATGGATAAATATTGAGTTAATTATTTTAAGAATTAACCAGATTTCATGTTCACAATTTTATGTGTTGATCTGGATTAATGTTCATAAGGTTATATATAAACCTTGTTTCACGTTACCTAAGGTTATTTGTCGAATTAGTTTCATGTCCCTAAGTTTATATGTTAACCTAGTCTCACGTGCATAAGATTATGTGTAAACCTGGTTCCATGTCCATAAAGTTATGCATGGACCATGATTCACATTAATAAGTGGTTTTAAGAGATTTAGTTCATATCATAAACTTAATGATTGAACATGTATCTATTTATAAATGTTTACAATGTTTTAATCTCATGTTTTTTTCTTATTCTTCAGTATTTTTTGTGTTATCATGGATAATTTCATTGATTTCCATTATAATTAATGTCTTAAAAACTACCAAGATTTACTCCATGACCCAAGTTTATGTTTTATGATATGTTTGTTATGATTTTAAATGTTATTATCATGTTCTTATATCCTTATACTCATGTTATGTTGATATATCCCTTTCCTACCCCGCCCGAATTGCCAGAAGGCCGTCATTTTTATTGATTTTTGATAAACCCCATTCAAGGGATGAAGGGGAACCCTTACAAGGCCTGTAGGCTCAGAGATTACATGGCATGTAGGCTTAAGATATTATATAACCCAAAGGTCTTAGGGTATTCATCCAGACTCTCTACAAGGAACTACCCCTCCCTAGTATCTACTTTATGATAATAGCTCTCCAACTTCGCATGGTCGTCTGGCTAGGATTCTCGTGCAAGCACAGGCTGGTCCCGATGGCATAGTGATACCCTCTCATTCGGACAAATCCATTTGGCTCTGCTTTGCTGAGTACACCTACTCTGAATCCTCTTCTGGTGTGGCTCCTTTGTTGTAGTCTTTTTGGGGCAATTGCATGTGGGACAAAGGCATTAAGGTGACCTGAAGGCCTTAATGGTGGCCCGAAAGCCCTACTGTCTGGAAAGCCTTAAGGAATCCAAGCCCAAACAGGTGGCCCAAGGTGAATAGTTCTAGCTGCTACAGTACAGAATAGTACCTGCTGCAGTAACTTCTACAGTACCCACACAGTGTGAAGTTCTGCTACAGTACATGTACAGTGTACGGTTCTGCTACAGTACCGCACAGTGTAAATTCTACTACTTTGTCTAATACAGTACCCATAAATATTCCTCTACCTGGTTTTGAACCTGGGTCTTGTGGATGCATTTAAGGATACCTCACCAACTAGGCTGAGGCTCATGTGCATATATCCGTTTCTTATCCCTACTGAGCATCTGAACACACCCTTTATTATGTTTCCATCCACTTGTCTATGAAGAAGGGTATTCTTTTTGATATTTCAATGAAGGGTGTAATTTATGAATATCTTAGTTTAGTTTATGTAGTTTTCTTATGAACAAGTAGGTTGTGTATCCATGTTTGTAAAGATAGTATACTTATATGATTCTGGAATGGATCATCATTTCATGTAAAGAATATTCCTCAATTTGGATGTGATATCTATATATGAAAATTTTGGGTTTATATAGTTGGTATTAGAGTAAGGTTTATTTAATATTTGAAAATTTAGATGATATACATTTACTAAGATCCCAAGTGATAAGTCCAAGTATAAGTCCACGTTTAGGAAAAATTACTAAAATTTTGGTGAAGGATAATGTGAGTAGTTTCTAAGAAATCACATCCTTGTCTCAATAATAAAATTATATGTGGCTCTAGTACAATTTTACCTAGGGGTAATAACATCAAAAAGGGTTCATTGGGATTTGAATCAATTGTCACCTAATAGTCGACAACATTCCTTACCACACACCTACTTTGACACTAATGGGGGATATGTTTTGGAAGTTCCCAAAATCATTAAGAACCAACATGTAGGATTTGAGTAGACGATGAACAATAATGAAATTTTTTAAACCTATGTTGTCATATATTGAAAGGAAGGTGTCAAAATTTGTATATCCTATAAATGAATTTTCATGAATAGTGGTCTCCTGCTATGATTATTATTACTCATAAATTTTTTTGATTCAGTCAATGCCTAGAACCAGAAGGAATAATGTTATTGATGAATAAAATGGACAATGAAATGATTTTACTTATGAGAACCAAAATTTAATGGTAGATGGATTAAATAATCTCATTACAGTTCTTTCATAACTTTTTTAAGATATGAATCATGCTAAACTTACTAATGACCAAAAGAGGGTTCAACTCCTTGTTTATTCCTTCATAATGAAACACCCACATTTTTATATATTTTCAACTGATCAAATAGTTTCTGGGAAATGGATCAGTACCAATGATAATATTTTTTCTATTATCCATTTTTTAGGTAAAGAGAAATTCATTTTGGCAGTTTATCATCTTGAAGGTGAATGAGATCAATGATAGACTCTTATAAAAAATAAAAAAAATTTGGATAAAATTGAATCAATGTAGTGGGATGAGTATTATATTTTTCATTTCTATAAGTAATTTCCTTATATTATTCATATGAAAATAGGGATGGAATTTTTTGAGCTGGAGCAAAAGGATGATGAATCTATTTGTACATATGAGGATAATTTTACAAGACATTCATAATACACTTCTTGTATTTTTATCTAACCTAAAACTAATGTTGATTGATTATTAAATGGATTAAAATCAAATATGTTAATGACTATAGCCATAATATACATCATTATAAGTGAATAAACCATTTGGTGTTCTAGCATGGTAGAAATAACGATTTGAGTTACCCATCAATTTGATGGGTTTGATAAAAAAGAAATATGGATTTCAAAGGAAACTCTTAAAACCATTAAGAAAATAAAAAAAATAATTCCTTCATGCTAATAGTGTGGAAGTAAACATGGAGGAAATTGCCTTAAGGAGATTGGAAAATGTTTTAAGTAAGGAATGGTAGGTCTTCAAGTGGACGATTGAAAAAGTGATTATGAGAAGTTAGATAATGAAGCAAATTGAGAATGAGAGCTCCACAGAATAAAACACCCACACTCCAGTGATTCAAATACAAGGAGTATGTGAGTTATGAAAAATAGTGTTCAAATATAAAGGTTAATGATAATGATCTTCATTAATAACCTCTTAATCCCAGACACAAAATTAAATTTAATGTAATCACTATTTATTATTTTGGATACAATGAATATGTGGTGAAAGGTACACATACCATACACTCTTGAACTACTAGTGTATTATTTGACTTTATATATAACCCCTATTTTATATTTGAAGAAAATTATAATGGTATCATAATACCACATATGTGATTAAATGATGAATTAGTTTTGAAAACTCTTAATGGAATGATGATCACATTTCAATTCTTATTCTTATCTAGTTGAATTTTATCAGAGTGTTTTTTAGAAAAATCTTGTTATCCCCCCTCCTGTTGAATTTGATGTTATCTTAGGTATGTTTTTTCTTTATATTTATAAATCTAACACAAATTTATAGATAATGTATACCATGTTTTATATATATAACCAACCTATAATTATCTATCAATTCGATGATAATTATGAACATTATGTGTAAATACCTTCTATTTTATGATTCATTATTTCTATTAAAAAGGGGTGTTTATATCAGATAGTTGGAGATAAGATAAACATCTATGATATGCCTATTATAATAGAGTTTTTTGAGGTATTTAGGTATGATATTTCTATATTATGACCATATATTGAAGTTGATTTTTCAATAGAACACATAACTTGTTCTACACCTATTTCAAAGAGTCCCTATAGAATGGACCCTATTGAGTTTCAATAATTAATGAATAAGCTCTAGGATATTCTTGATAAGGGATTTATTCATCAAAGAGTGTCACCTTGGGGTGCACCTATTCTTTTTTTTAAGAATAGAGATGGATCAATACAACTCCCGATTTATTATTGGGAGATGAACAAGATCAAAATCAAGGAAAAGTATCCACTACCACGCATTGATGATTTATTTGATCAGTTGTGTGTATATAAATACTTTCATAAGATTGAACATCATTTTGGATTACATAAATTGAAGGATAAGAATGAGGATATACCCTATAACTCCTTCCATACATGGTATGGACACTATGAATATATTAGGATGCCTTTTGGTCTTATTAATTCCCCTACCATCTTAATAGATTTAATTAATATAGTCTTTAAAGATTACCATTACTAGTTTGTTGTAGTATTTAGAGTTGATATTATTTTATATTCAATGATAAAAAATATCATGAAGATCACTTGAGAATTGTGATAAATACCCCTAGGAAGGAGAATTTGTATGAAAAAATTTACCAGGTGTAAATTTTGGAAACAAATCATTTCATTTTTTGGTCATATAATCTTAAGATAGGTTATATTTATGGATCCATCAAAGACCGAAGTTATTTATCATTAGACCAAGACAAAAAATGTGGAACATATTCATAGTTTTATTGTTTTTATTGATATTATTCATATTTTATAGAGAATTTATAATGACAGTCTAATCAACTCACCAAGTATACTCAAAAGGGAGTCAAGTTCCTTTAAATATATTAATGTGATGAAAATTTAATGGAACTGATGAGAAGGTTTATCAGTCACCTATTATTATATTACCCTATAGTGGAGATGGGTTTGTAATCAATAATGATGCATAGAAGATGGTATTGAGATGTTTTGTCAAACAAAATGACATGGTTATAGATTATCCCTCACTATAATTAAAGATTCGTGATTAAAATTACCATACTCTGGATTTGTAGTTAGCTATCATATTTTTTGAATTAAAGATATGGAGGTTTTATCTTTATATATAAATGTGTGATATATATATATATATATATATATATATATATATACTGATCATAGTATTTTAATATATATATATATATTCACATAGAATGAGTTGAATATGAACCAGAGAAAATGGTTGGAATTGATTTAAGATAATGACTACTCAATACTTTACCACCTTGGTAAATAAAAAAAGGTAGACAATGCTTTGAGTCGATATGATCATGCTAGATTATACATTTTGAGGATTAAAAAAGATCCATTTTTTATATTTTTAAATGATTGATCTTGAAATATTAAAGGAAAATGATAAAACCTATCTTTATAAAATTTCTATTCAACTATCTATAAAAGTGAATATTAAAGATGAATATAATGATGATATAGAGCTACAAAATAAGGTGGTAAATTTTTGAAAGTTTAACCTTTATTATAATGGAATGATGAGGTCTAGAAAACATGTATGTTTTTTTTCTATAACATATTTGAAGACAGATTTGTTAGAGGAATCTCATAATTCTCCATTACCTTTTCATCCTAGAATTACAAAGATGTATAGAGTTAAAGAAGTGTATTTCTAGTGGGATGTCAGGAATAGAGATATTGTAGAGTATGTATCTTAGTGCATGGTATGTCTGAAAGTTAATATAAAGAGGAAAACATCTAATGGGATGTTACAACCATTACCCATACAATAATGGAAATGGGAAAACATCACCACATATTTTGTTGTCAGGCTCCCCAAAACATCCAAAATCCATAATGATATGTCTGTTGTAGTCGATCACATTACCATGTCATCATACTTCATTTACAATAGGGTAGACTTCTCCATATATAATATTTTTTGGATATACATTAATTAAGTGGTAAGGTTTCATGGATCACCAAATATTATTGTATTTGACCCGGATTTAATGTTTAACTCTATGTTTCAAAGAATTCTTCAGCATGCCCTTGATTCAGAGTTGTGTTTCAACAGCATGTATCATCATCAGAAAGATTTTTATTTTGATCGAACTATTTAAACTCGAAAGGATATGTTGAGATATTGTTCTATGGATTTCAATGGTGGATGGGATCAACACCTTCCTCTAGTTGAGTTTTCATACAAAAAATATCGTTAAATGAGTATTTAGATGCCATCTTATGAAGCCCTACATTGAAAAAAGTAAAGAACTCCAACATACTGGGATGAAGTTATAGAAAGAAATTTATAATGAACTAATCTAGATAAGGAAATTCTTGAGAAATTAATATCCTTTCTGTATCACATCAGTGAAACTTAGAGTTGACAGAAACAATATGTTAACAATCGTTGATATGATTTAGAATTTTAAATTGGTGAGAAGGTTTTTCTAAAACTTCGCCATGGAAGATGGTTAGGAGATTTATAAAGAAGGTAAAGATGATACTGTATTATATTTTAAATTTCAAGATTCTTGATCAGGTAGGAATGCTTTCTTATCTCTTGGCATTTCCACGAAACCTCTCTCAAGTTCACGATGTGTCCCATGTATCTCTCTTGAAGAAGTACCTACCTGATCCTTCATATGCACAGAACCTAGAGGACATATAAATAGAAAAATATATTTATTATGATGAAAAATATATGGATATTCTTAATCATTGATAGAATGTGCTATTAAACCAGAACACTTACCTAGTAAATGTTTTGCGAAAAAACCACCAATTTGATGAAGCTATATTGAAATTTGAGGATACGATGAGGTTTATATATCTAAATTTGTTTGTATCATAGTAATAATTTTTAGGGGAAAATTAATTTTAATGGGGGTAGAATGTAATTCTTTGAGATTTTATGAAATTTATATTTTTTCTGGTAAATGTAATTTCTTATATATCAGGTGTTACATGAAACACCATGTTTTAACAAACCACAACATACAATTAATGTTTTAATTTAAGTATGATCATTTAACTTACCCAATAAACTTGGAGGTATAAATAGGAATAAAGATATCTTGAAAATTAAGCTTAATGTTTTTATATATTGAAAATATTTTGGAAAATAAGTACATATTTTTTGATAAAGTCTTTATATACATCAAAAATACATTTCTTCTCAAAAAATAGGTTTCATTGATTTTTGTGAAGTAATAGCAAATTTATTTTTGGAAAATGTTATGAAATTTAATTTAATAAATGAACATAATTTTTGGAACAACCATGTCAAAATCTGCATAGTTTTGTTTTTTATGTTTGCTAACATATTAATTTTTTGATGAATAGTGAAAATATTAAATTTTTATTAAAATACCGCCATTTGTTTTAAAGAATTTACAATGTTACACTATTTTCCAATTTTTTTAAATGAAAAATTAGTAAAATTATATTATTATTAAACCAATTAGGTTCATTTGAATAATTTTCATGTTTATGTTTTATATAAAAACTTTTTATACTTATGGAAAGTCTCTCATTGGAAAACAGTTAGTCCAAAACATTTGTTGGTTTAATTTTAATTGAAAAATTTACCCTTATTTAAATTCAATATGAAAAAATTGATTCAATATTTATAGTCAAAATAATTATTATTTTATAACAATTATAATATAATTATTGGTCCAAATGAATATTAAAAACAATAAAAAAGTAGTTACCGCTGTTAATGTTAAAATGGGTTTACTAGGGGGTTACAGTTAAAAGATAAGGGTTAAAATGACCTAAAAACTAATCCATTTACTAATTTATATAATTATTTCTACCTTATAATTTCCCAAATTATAATCTATCATAATTTTGATTATTTTTTCTTTAGAATTAATTTATCAATTTTTATTCTTTTGGGAAATTTTCACATGGCTTCAATGTGGGTTCCCTCTCCATCTTATAAAAGGAAAAATACTTTCATATACACTTTAAAATTAAAAATACATTAGGTACTGAAAATATCCACCTAAATCTATTCATTATATCTATCCCCACATCATATAGGCTTTTTTTATTAGGAAACTCTCCAAAGAAGGATGTAAGTGTAAATGTAAAGAGGTTCTTCAAAGATGTGGTATAGTCCTTAACCATATATTTTCATTTTATTTGTTATTATAAATCATTGAAATATTATTAAACTATGATAATAAAATAAAATAATTATATTCCATAAAATTATATTTTAGTCTATTAATTCCACAACCAACACCTATCTTCTATTCCACCAAATGAGAAACAAAACCCTAGAATGTGTGTACGGTGGACTACCACCTCATGAACTGATGTAATTCATTTTCAATAACCAACCCCATGGGTGGATATAATAATAGATTTAAATTATATATAAGGTATTTTTAACCAAATATTACTTTTATAATAATGTCACATCTACCTACTAACCCTGTAATCTTTTGTAAAATGATAATGTCCCTTGTGTATACGTGTGGACTATGGCCTCTACGAAGTGTTGTGATATGTTATTTATTATATTTTAGAATTTAGGGAAATAATAATATATTTAATAAATATATATGATATATATCATTTAAAAACTATTCTATAAAGTAAAATTAAAGTTTATCTTTCTTTCATTCAACCCCTTGAAAAAAAGAAAGAAACATTCATTTGTACGTATCGCCAACCATCTCATTAAATAGTGTGATTCATTTTTTCATCTCTATATTTTATTAATGACATAAAATATGATTATAACTAATATATATTATATTATATCATGAATAAAATTATGTAGGTGATGAAATCATAATCAATGTACTGGGATCAAAACTATAAAACCATAACATACTTGAAAAACGAAGTAGTGATCAAAAAAACCCATGATTTCAATAAAATATTTTTTATGAACAGGTGGTAAAAGGTCATAACTAAATAATATATGGCATGATATTTAATAATATAATTATTATTATATTTTTTATAAATCTATATTTATTTTTAATATGGATCGAATGTTTATAAAGAAATTCAAGAGCTGAGGAAATATATTTTCCTCTTAATTTTATTTCCATGGGACACAAGACACATTTACCAATTGTTTATTTTATGTGTCGTATATACTAAAAATTAATTTATTTTATTATTATTATCATTAAAATTATGTAATTTACATATCCAAAAAAATTTCTTTATTACATGGGTATTATAATCCAAAAGATACAAAAGTGGTAAATGTTTTATATTAAAATAACATTATTTATCAAGATGGTTTATGATTAAGTTTATAAAGATGAAATATTATGATATATCTATCAATAAACGAATGAATTTTATTCTCTTATATTTATTTATATAGAATACAATTTTTACTTTCATTTTACTCTGTCTATGTACTCAACAGTCCAAAATATTTTTTTAAGCAAAACTTACTTGATTTCTCTCTTCGATCAAATTTTTTTTCTTACACATAAAAGTTTTCTAAAATTCCTTAAAGGATGTTTTTAATATTATATAATGACAATTTAATTTCATTTTTACCATTTTTTACTTGAAAAAAAATTAAAAGGATTCTTTGTATCATTTTTTGAAATAAGGATCTTTTGAGTTATTACTAAAAATGTGAAAGAGATCTTTGTTTTAATGTGTATGAAATGAAATTTATTTTCTACCATAATTAACACTAAATGGTTTAAATATTACCTTATAAGTTTCCATGGATATTTTCAAAGAAAATTTTTACATTAATATTTGGGATTTTTTTATAATTTGAAGAAGTGATTTCAAAATGGAAAGCATATTTTCTTGAAGAATGTTTTAATGATATATTTTTTAGGTTTAAAATAATAAAAAACAACAACCTTGGGAATTTATTATTTTTTACCCATGATATGATCCAATGGTACCATCCTTATTCTATATCTGGATGGTTTATTATTATGGTTTGCATAAGGTTAGGAAACCTGTTTCTTTCCTATGGGTTATACTATATTGAGATATTTATGAAACAATTACTGTTTTCATGGGTTATGATATGATTAATGTTTCAGGATATTATGGAACCAAAATTTATAGATTATGTGATTTTAGGGATCTATATCTCCCTAAAATTATTATTGTAAATACGTACAACACATGAGTTTATTTTGTTTTGCGTGAATCTAATTTAATTTTAACAATATTAAGTGTGGACCTGGTTTCATGTCTTTATGGTTATGTGGGAACCTTGTTTCATGTCTATATGGATATGTATGGACATAGTTTCATAAATGTAAGGTTATGTGTGGACCTGGTTTCATTGACATAAGGTTATCTGTATACCTATTTTCACATACATATGATTATCGTAGGGCTTGATTTTATGTCCTTAACTTAACGATTGAACTTGTTTCTATATATATTGTTCAAAACATTATAACTGTATGTTTTTTCAACATTCTTATTTTTATTTTATACTCTCATGGATAATGTTCATTGATTTCCTTTACGATTCATCTCTTATGAACTGCTAAGATTTATGTCGTGACTAAATCTTACGATCTATGATATTTAGGGCATGGTTTTAAAATGTTATTATACTATAATAAAAACCTTATTCTCATGTTATGTTGACATCTCTCTTTCCCACCCTTATTGAGCATATGAGCTTACCATTGATTATGTTTCATTTCCATAGTTTATGAAGAAATGTATTGTGTATAATATGTCTAAGAAGGGTGATAATTATGGGTAACTTAGTGGGAGATGATGTAGTTCACTTTTGAACAAGTTATTTATGTATCTATGTTTCAAAAGATACTAGACGTATACAATTATTATATATATCATTATGTAAAGTAATGACTATTTATATATTAGGATGTGATATCTATTTTTGAAAATTGTGAGTCACTATATCTCCTAAATAGAACCCTTTTAACTTGAGTGTTTAGAGATGATCTTGGTCTCTATATGATCTAGTGGTTAGAGTATAGTGAAAGAATTCCCTCTGAGTATCTCTCCTACTTGGGTTAGTGCTACCTTGATTGATGAATGAAAATATATTATCGTTGTTCCTTATTTCAAGTAATTATTGACCCCTCTTTTGATTGTACTTTTCTTGGGGCTTGTATTAGGTTGTTTTGTGTAAAATTTAGAAACTTTTTAAGGTTGTTTGGGGTGGTGTATGAATGGATCATAGTTAGGTAAAACCATGTGATTTGGTTCAGGAAACCACATTGGCAATCCATGAACCCCATCTATTAGTTTTGTAGGGGTTCACAATTAGGGTGAACAATTAATAATTACAATATTGACCATACAGAAAATCATGCAGGTGGTTTTTAATTAAATTTGATATTTAATTAAGCATCTTAGCCCCTATGTTTAACTGTTAAACACCACCATTTGACAATAATATAATTCCATGTCATCTGGAGGCTCTCAAGAATAAATTTGACTTGTTTAATCCCTTCTCTTGATGGATCAAATAACCATTGTTTTCATTCGATCTTATTCTAGTGAGTGAATCTATACTAATGTAGTTATCATGTTATACACTTCCCTCCTTCTAAGATGGTGATATATCATCATATTATTTATTGGTACAATATATTTTTTATGGATCCTAATTCTAGATTTTATTTCATAATCTCATTTACCTCCATTCTCATTTTCATTCCTATTGTGAGTTTTGACATGATCACATGTTTAACGATAGGTGGTTTCATAAGGATTTATGATATAATTTAAATTTTATATTAATTTATTAATTTGAAATGTGTTTTTAATTTATTTTAAAACTCATATTTGAGATTGTTTGATTATAATTTTAAAAAATAATGGAATTACAAAAATCCCCCAATTTTAATGGAAGTGAAATTATTGGTAGGATTTTGGAAAAAATGATGGATTCAATTGAAAATAAATTTCATAAAATTATTTTATGTTGCTTCATTAAAAATTTTCATTAAATAAATTTTGATTTTAATGGGATTGAATTTGATGAAAAACTATTATTTGGGTTTGAAATGAAAGTAATATTGAATCTAAAACTGGGAAAATGGACTTTTAATGATGAAATGATTTGAAGTGGTCGATTTTCCTATGATTGATTGATTGATTTTTTGGGGAAAATGATATAGTGGGTAGTTAGTGAATTATTATGACAAACAAACTAATAATCTGTCAACCTAGAAATAGATATATAATGACAACACTAACTAAACAATGTTTGGTATGATTTCCCATGATGGGTCCCCTAATGGGTTATAGATTTATTTCCCAATGTGGGTTCCCTAATTTGGTGTTTATTTGAGTGTTCACGTCTATATTGAAATATGATTATTATGTATAATTCTGGGGATCCTATTGTTAGAAACCTACATAACATATGGATTACTTGCATGGTGCTTTCTTTTATTAACTGGATTTTGCATTCCATTGATTATAGAATATTTTTATGCAATCCAAACTTTTTTATATAAATTTTTTACATAAAATTTTCATTTAATCATGATTTTATATCAGTCATATTTTTTTATATAATCATGTTTTTTTAAAATTTATAAATATAATTACATGCCTTGTTATATTAAAATTTATAAAATAAATGGTTTATTTTTATGGAATTGGTAATGGAGTATTTGGTGTTATTATACTGGGTGATTTTTCTATCACCCTACCTTTTACTTCTATAATTTTTAGTTTATCTTATTTGAGGTCCGATAAAAGGGAAAGAACACTTAGAGGTAGTTAGTGCACTCAATTCCTAGTACTTGGAGCAATGGAAGATATTTGTGGAGATGTGATCCACATGTTACATGAATTTTATTAGCCTTTATTTGATAGATATTGTATCTTTAATGTTGTTCTATTTTAGTATTGTCTTACATATTTAATTATGGTAATTTCTCATTGAGTAACATTGGAATACAGACTTATATCATTTTCCTTACATTGTTGTATGGAAAAATAATTCCCTTTTTATTATTGTATGATTCCAGTTTCTAGTCACCAACCCATAGGTATCGAGAACACCCACCATGATATATTGTGACTAACTCAAGTATCTTTGTACTATGGTTTCTAGGAAGGATCATGAAAAAGTGGTATAAATGTGAGGTTCTGAACCTTCCCTTGATGTCAATATGTTGTTTTCAGATGTAATGGAAGATAATTGGTAGGAGTTTTGGGACTTTGGATGTATTTTCTGGTGAGTTCATAGAAAACTTTTATCGTATCGAGCATTAGGTCACTATAGGTGTCAGGGAAAAGTGTTTTTGGGGAATAATTTGATCTTATCATAGTATTTTACTACTTTTTATTTGATTTGATTGAAATCCAAATATTGAATTGTATTGTAGGAATTGGTTTTCATATATATATTTTTTGAGTTGTTGATAAGAGTATCCATACTGATGTTTCTGTGTTGACTTTTATTGTTTTATTGGATCATGCCTCTGAGAAGACATTTGTGTAGGTCACAAGAGGAATATACTGGTGAACCACATCTAGAAAATCCTCTTGTGGACCAAAATATTGTTGAGATTCTTATTCGTGTTATCCATGATCTGCGACAGGTATTTGAAATTGTTCCCATTAATACTATGGTAGTGGAAACTCAAAAGTATAAATCTCAGAGTCATTCACCAGATTTTCTTCACCAAAAGGAACCAAATTTCTAAGGCTCTAATGATCCTCCATAGGATGATTATTCGTTGAAAAATATTGATCTTATTTTTGAGTTCATAGAAATACAAGAATTCATAATGGTGAAATGTGCTACCTTAAAGCTTGAGGGACCTAACAAGAGATAGCGGGATTCGGTGGTGATTGGAAAGAAATAAGAATGCTTAATGTGGAAAGAAGTTATATCCATTTACACTAATTATTTTTATATATAATCTATGTTATTGGTGAAATTCATGGAGTTTCATAGCCTCTAGAAGGGTCAAAATAATGTGGCCTAGTATATGAACCATTTTTCTGGGATTGTTCAGTTTTATACTAAGGTAGTGACGAATGAAAACTAAAGGTTCAAATATTTGAGATAGGTACTTGATCTGATATAGGATCTGAGTTTTCATTCTAAAATCGAATTATTATGATGAAAAATGGATAGAACATTCATTGATATGCTTTACCTATTTGGTAAGTCACAGTGGTTGGGAGTTCCTTTTATCCTAATGGAATCTCTATTGGTTTCTTTTAAGGAATGATAATTCATAAGGTGTTTCAGGGTGGATATAGAAATATAGAATCTTTTAGAACTTCTATAGTGTATGTAATAGGCCCTATGACTTGATTTTAGTGTTTCAAGGCTGGGAATTTAAAACAGGTTTACACAAAGGTACCTAAGATCTATAGTTCGTGCAGATGTTCAGATCACTTAAAATAGTTTTTTCATGTATTTTCTACTCCACACAGTGGAACAGGCTCATCAACACTAAAATGTACTACATTATAATTAAATTATTCATGATCTAGGGGTTTCCAACAACATATAACAATAAAGAAGCTTTTTAATGAAGTAGAAGAGACTCCAGAGGTAGCAGGTGTAGGTCCCATAACTATGAGAGGTATTATCACTATACCATTATCTTTAGTGACTGCTTTATTTGATACTTGTACATCTCACTCATCTATATTGAATTATATAGAGAACTTATTAAATCAGCATACGAGTATTTTGTTATATGTGATGGATATTGCTATGCCCATAAAAAATGTGAGAGAAAGGTATCCATTGACCCTATTGTGTTTTGACATATCAATGATTGAGATTACCAAGAATTTTTTGGTTCTCTAAATGAAACTCCTTAATTTAATTTTTCAAATGGACTTGTTTTTCTCTTATAAGTACTAAATTTATGTTTGTCTTTGGTGGGTCTCCTTTATTACACCCGACAGGGTGTGTTGTGTTTTCTAGAGATCATGGGACCCAGGTTTGAGTATAGTCAGAGATGTTTTCCAATTTTGGTCTTGGTAATATCAATTTTTCCACTTTTAATTAGAGTGTTATTAATTTTATTGTGAAGTACCAATAGCTTTTGTCAATTTTTCTTTTGTGTTTCCATTAGATTTCTCTTTCTTTCCAGTAGTAAGAGAGGTGGATTTCTCCATTGGTTTTGTACTTTATACTCAACTTGTTTTTATTTATTCGTATCGTATGGTACCAAATAAACTAAAGTAGTTGAATAAATTATTATATTATCTTATAGAAAAATGATTTATTCTCATGAGCATGTCACCATGGGTGGAGCTGGTTCTTTTTTTTGAAGAATGATGACGGGGAACATCATTTATGTGTTCATTACTGGAAACTCTATCAAGTCATAGTAAAGAAAAATATCTATTGGCACGCATTAATGGTTTTTTGATCATTTGAAAGGTGGTAGTGGTTCTTTAAGGTTTATTTTTTTATCTAGTTAACGTTATTTGATAATTATAGAAGCTAACATTTAGGATATCACCTTCATAAGTAGGTATGGAAATTATGAGTACCTTGTTATGAATTTTGGTCTAAACAATTCTCTTATAGTGTTCATGGAATTGATGATAAAGATAGTCCATGACTACCAATACTCATTCATGGAAGTATTTTAGTATTAAATCTTGGTTTATTGAAAAAACATTAAGGATCATGTGCGTTATTTGAGAGTATTTCTAAAGATTTTAAAAAATCACGGAATTTATGCAATGATTTATAAATTTCAGAAGTGATTTTATTGTGACACATAGTCTCATAATTTGGTATTATTATTGATCCAGTAAAGGTGAAAGCTATTATGATATGATAGAAACTACTAATTTTTTTGAGATATTGAGCTTCTTGGGCTTTGTGGGGTATTGTCAAAAGTTTTTTAATGATGTCTCAAAGGTGGAATATTCGATGAGTAATCTAACATGGAAAGGAGTGAAATTCATGTGAGATTGTAAATTTCAAAATTATTTTTATGGGTTGAAACGTTTTTTTACTTATATTCAATTATTGAATCATCTAGAGGTTGGATAGGGCTATGTGAAATTTTTTAATGCGTCAGGTTTGGGTTTGGTTTGTATCCTTATTCAGGGTGATCGTATGACATCATATGGTTCCAGAGATATGAGGACACATGAGAAGATATATTAAACTCTTGATCTTGAACTCAAAACCATGAAACATTCTCTTTAGATTTGATGATATTATCTTTTTGGAGAAATATTTACTATCTATTCCTACCACAAAATCCTATGTTACATCTTCTCTCAAAAAGAGTTGAATCTCTAATAGAGGTGATGGGTAGCATAACTACATTCCTTTGATTTAGACATTTCCTACACACCTGATAAGTGTAATTTCATTATTGATGTGTCGAGCAGAAAATTATAACACGTGTTGTGAAAGAATTCTCAAAATATTGGAATTTTATGGTCGTTATTTCTCAGTTACATTTGGGAGTTTGAAAGGATGACGAAAAGATTGTTCTAGAAAGTGTTCGGTTGAACTCTATTATTCTCAAGATAATTTTTTAGGATTAGTAGCTTAAGGAATAATTCAATGGAATTAGGGAATATATTTATAGTGTGGATAACATTGGTGGTTGGTTGTTCTTTTCATATGGAATATTATATTTTTTGAAATAGTACACTATATCTTTTTGTATGATAATAGATGTAAAGGAGGATTTCAATAATTTATAATGGTTAGTGAAACCTAGTACCATAAGGATGTTTTAGGATACGTGGATATGATTATAATTATAAGGTATGATATGATACATCACTAACTTTGTTTCTCATTATTATACATACCAATAGGTCAAATTTGAGTACCAGATACCTTCAGTTTTACTTCAGCGGCTTCCAGTGTTGACCGGGATGTGGGATGGGATTTTTATGAACATTGTGGTTGGGTTTCCATGTTCCACTATATGGGATAATGTTATATGGGTTTTTTTGATAGGGATACAAAATCTATTCACTTAATTTATGAAGATCATCATAGGATTTATACCATCTCTGTGTAATCACCTTTATATAATGAATCAACTGAATCGTTGTCATTATCTTTTGGACTATACTTTGGTACTTAGTTCCCTGCTCTAGTTTTTTTATTTATTTTACTTGGAACATTTTCATTTTTTTTATTTACTTAATAAAATCAATGATGATGATGAATATATCAGAATGTGTCTTTATGACCATACTCATTTACTTAGTTGGTACAATATTGATATTGAACCTAATTTATCTGCGACTGAGCATACAGTCAGAATTTTTGATTATGAGGAAAAGGTTATTCATGGGAAGATGATACATTTGGTTGATTCTATATGGAAACATGGTTCCAATTCATATGAGATTTTTAATAATGAGGCATTATTGATGGATAAGTGGCCTCATTTATTTGATATATAATATTCTTAAAAATATTTAAGTGGATATAAATTGTTTTTGATAGGGAGGTTATAATATTTCATTAACTTTTTTCAGGTACTTCTTGAAACCTGTTTTGATCGTAGTTTATTTGGGGTTTTCTCAAGTAATTTCTAGTAAAATTTTTAAGTTTTTTTTTAACTTTTTAAGGTTGTACACAATATATACATGGTTAGATAAAATCATGAGGTTTTACCTAGGAAACCATGTTTCCAAGCCATGACTCTTATCCCAAAGTCTAGTAGGGGTGCACAATTAGGTTGTACAATTATTACTAACCATTTGAACTAACCATAAAACTATCCGTGCGGTTTTTAATTCTCCAAAAAATGTAATAAAAATCATGGGACCCCTATTTTACCCCTTAAAAACTCCAATTAGATCCAAATATGATTCCTTGGTCTTTGGAGGATCTCAATAAGAGGCTTTGACTCCTTAAATGACTTCTCATGTAAGATCAAAGAATTACTGTTTTAATTTGATCTTATTTCAGAAAGTGAATATTTTCTAAAGTATTTTCTCCAAATATCCTCTTATCTCTTTCTTAGATAGTGATAGATCATCTTGTTATTGGTTGACCTAATATATATTTTTATTTAACTTCATTATCGGCTTGATTTCTCAAACTTTTTCACCTCTGTTCCCATTAGCATTCCCATTATGGGTGTTGAATTTCCCATGTGTATAATGGTAGGGGGTTATATAAGGCTTCATATAATATTTGAAACCCCATATAAATTTCCGAATTTGAAATTAGTCTTTAATTGATTTGAAAACTCATATTTAAGATGATTTGATGATTAATTTGAAAGGGAATAGAATTTTGAAAACCCCTAATTTCTATGGAATTGAAATTATTGGGTGGATTTTTAAAGAATTTATGGATTGAATTGAAAGAATATTTGATTAAATTATTTGATGTTACTTCTTTAGAAAATAGGTTTAAAATTAAATATAATTTGAAAGGGTATGAAATTGATGAAAACTAAAGATTTGGTTTTGAAATGAAAATAATTGTTGAAACAAAAATTGGGTAATTGAAATATGAATGATAAAATGATTTGAAATTATTTACTTTCATATGATTGATTAATTGACTATTTTAAGAACATGTTATACATGGTAGTTTGTGGGTGATTTGGGGAAACACACTAGGACTCTGAATCCCTAGAAATAAATTAACATTGATAATACTAACTAAACCAAGTTCATTATGATTTCATTTAATGGGTCCCCTAATGGGGTGTAGATTGATATCCCAAAATGGTCCCCCTAATGGAGTGTTGGTTTGATTGTGCAAACTTATATTGATATTTGATTATTATTGAGAATTATGAGGATCCTATTTCCAAAAACATACACAACCCAGGGATTATTAAAATAGTACTTTGTTTTGATGACTTGATTATACATTCCATTGATTGTATATATTTTTTATCCATTCTATATATTTTTATGTAAATGTTTTATATAAAAAGTTTATTTAATATTAGTTTTATTTATTACTTATTTTTGATTTTAAATCATGTTTTGGGGATAATATTTAAATTTTATTCCTTACCTTGTTTTATTTAAATTGAAAGCATAAACGGTTTATTACTATGGAATTTCTTATGGAATAATTGGTGGTATCTTACTATCCACTTTTTCTCACACCCAAAAGTTTCCGTTCGATTAATATTTATTATCTTATTTTAGGACCAAGATAAGGGAATTCACCACTTGTAGGTGGAAGTTATACTTGATTCGCGGGACCTAGATTGTTTATGTTGACTAGTGGAAATGTGATCCACATTTTACATTGTTTTTAGATATGTTTATTGACAGATGTTGTGTCTATTATGATGTAATATTTGTCTATTGTTTTATCTATTTGATTCTAGTAGGTTCTTCTTTAAAAGTGTTGGTATACTAACTTGTATCATTTATCTTCCTCTATGATTTTGAAAATTTTCCTAGTTTTATTCTTGTATAATTACAAGTGATAGTTACCAAACTATGACGATTAGGAATATCCTTAGGGATACATTAGAATTGGATTTGGTATTAACATAATAGGGTATCCAAGCTAGTTTGTTATAAATAAATTATACATCAATAATGAAATAAAAAGAAATAAATCAGTGATTTTTTAGGAACTCTCCCACTCTTTGAGATTGAACATCCTCTACAGTATCCATATTTGATATAGGTACATCATGATTGTCTTACCTAGTGAGAACTCAACTAGTTATAAGAGTAGAGGAATCGACCGTTATTGTCAATTTATTAGGTTACCTCAGGGTAACATCACCCTATCATGCCATGTTTTGTTTAGTCAGGGTATCTTGAACTTCCCAAATAGCGAGGGATTATCATAATGGAGAAGAGGATACATCTACATGGGATAAAAATTCCAACGGGACATCATGGTTCTGACCAGGAGACCTAGGAGGGTTTACTATTTTTGACTCTCTATAAGGTGACACCTCCTACCTAATGGGAGAGATGCACCTAGATTCCAATTAATGAAGCAATCCATATATATTTTCTAAGGGTAGATAAGTGTTATTCAAGAGGTAAAATCCACATTCCATATGGTGGAATAGTTTGATTAATCATAGATAAAGATTATTTATACATTTCTTGCCCCTTTTTAAATATTTTGGACTTATCAAAGGAGGAAGTTACATTGATATTTGAGAATACATATTCCATTATTAGTACAACAAAAAAGAGTGATTCAAGTCTTGTTATAAGGGAGGAAGTTGTTGGTTTTATGTAACTACATAATTGTTTTTGGTCATCTTAACTGAAACGTGCCCCCTCTATCAGTGGGGCTAGGTGTAGCAACTACTGTTAGTGGTCCTTCCATAATAGATATAGAATTTTTATAACATGAGTTTTTGATTCACCTAGAACCGCATTTCTATGCCCTTTGGATTTACCTCTGACATTTTAGTGGATGAATATTCTTTGGCTAAAGCATCCAAATGGTAGAATACATAACAAAAATAAGGATATAAATGAAAAAACTATAAAATAACTAATTATAATAGTGAATAAATTCATGGAAATCATATTCACCCTCTATAGATGTTTAATATCATATAGAGAAGTGTTTCACCACAACTCTAGATGGGATGGCATCGAATCAGGGATAATAGAAGAATATCCCTCTCATTCTGCCTTTTGTATCTTCTACTATTTATGGGATAGCACCCCTTCCTTCTAATGATGGATACCCCTCTTATGGTCAACCTCAAAAGTACCCCTGATGATGTACTTGCGAAACTCATCCATCATCAGATCATCTCCAATTGTTTTGTATATACGGCTTAAAACTATGAATCAAAATGAGTTTTGGGTAAATTTATTTCATGGTTAGGAAGATAAAACATGTATATTTAGGATAAATGAATGTATCCCATTCTTTATTAACAAACTAGTTGATCACCCCTCAATATTTCCCTAATCTCTCTTATATAGAACTATCCAAGTGATTAGAACCCTAAAATTGGTTGCTAGGATTATCATTTCCAACTTCTAAATGTACCCCAACCTTTGAGGGATGATTTATAAGTTAATTTACTAAAAAGACATCCTATTTCTAAGTTAATGAATATGGATTTTGGAATTTAGAACTAACCATAATTCATGAATGTAAAAATGTAGGGATTATTTCCCCAAAACTGGATAACCTGTGGAAACACATTATTAGAGGAGTCATTGGATAGATTCCTATATACCAAGAAAGACTCATTCACTTTTTACTTCATGTTTTTCTTAGGCCTCTCATCCTTAACAAGGGTGATTCTTTTTTATCTTTTTGTTAACTTCCACAGTTATAGTTTATAATGTGATGATTCATTAGCATGGATTTACTGAGAAATATTTGTTTAATAATGATCAAAATGATTGTATTCTTCACTAGTTGTACTTATATATTGATATTTACAAGTCACCCTTTTCCTTTTTCAAGGGATAATAAATTCTATCAATTGTTGAACATTAATCATTAGTATCTCATTTGGATATAAGGATGTCTAACCCTGAGCATAAAATGGTGTCAACAAATTAGAAAAATCTTCTATAAGTATCACTATCTCAACCTCACTATTTATCATGGGATCTCATCACCCATAAAATACATCCCTCTATTATATGTTGTTCCCCTTTGACATTTGTCAATGTCTCCACTATCTGATTTTAAATGCACTGAAACAGTTCATTAAATAACTATGGTTGATAAGTCTCACAAATAATGTTATAGTCTATCCTATACACATGGTTGTATCCCATCATCGTAATTTTTTATGACCATGTTTCATATTAACCACTACCATCATCTTTAATCATGGAAGTGGTAAGGCCTCTATAATGAAAAAAATGAAATTTGAGTGCTGGCTTAATAATTTCATGTCTTTCTCAATCATCAAAGGTAATTTAATGATACTAGATATAGCTTGGGTGAATGGTTGAAATATTTATTTGTGTTTTTTTACATCTCTAAAGAGATTATATTTTATTAATGGTCTCGCTATCCTTCCCTAAAACACTTGTAAGGGTACATAGATGTGAAATAAGCACTCACACTTGTATAATTGTTATAATCATTGATAGACATTCTATAATACTGCACTGCATGGTATGCATTTTCTTTTGGCACAATTTTTCCAACCATCACAAATGAACCTTATCTAATGTTATTGTGGGTGTCATGAACTAGAAAAATATATTCACTCAACCACATCTCCAAAAATTTAGTTGGATGAGTCTAGTGATGGATGTGGGGATTACCTTTACCCCCATTATTCATAGTGAACTGGTACTAATTTAGGATAGAATGTGCCCCCCTTTATTCATTGATAGACACCCCATTGTGAGTTTTCATGTAGTCCATTTCTATGAAATATCTAGAAAATATTCATCCAAGCATAAAAGTTAATGTCAGTCTAGGGGACACAGATTCTCTATTTTGGAATTACTAGAAATACTCAATAACTATTGGGATAATTAAAATGCTCTATAAAGTTCCCCCAAAATAGAATTTTCTGAAAAAAGTCATTATACATGGACCTAAGGATTAGTTCCCTAGAAACAATACATATTTTCCAAAGGTTTAGGTTCACCTAACCATGTGTTTGGGGAAAATATTTACTTTTAAGGATCTAGTGGTTCGATATAAGAGGTATCACTTCATTATTATTATAGTAGTATACTTTTATGATTGTTGGCACAAAAAATATATGCGGAGGAAAGGGACACAGAGAGAAAGCCGAATCTAGAGAGGCTGCCTTGCGAAGACCAATTGCAGAGCCCCGCAACACTGCGGCTAGTGCAAAGTGCCCCCACCCCCATAGGCGCCGCAGAGAAAATAGGTAGGAGGCTCCTCAATCCACCTGGAATTTTCCAAGATGCCATGAGGCAAAGAGGACAAAGGATTTGTAGTTAAGACAAATCACCATGTGGTTTCACATAGAGTGATCCCTGCTTCGCACTGCCTCTTTCCTATAAATACCAGGCTCCCCTCGAGCCCAAAAGACATAAACTCTGACTTTTCACCTTCTCTGCTCTCAAATACTAAAGCTCTTTCTTCTATGTGAAAAAATGAGATCTTAAAGGTATTTTAGAATCACGTAGTGCCTTTACCTTGGCTTAAAATCAAACCCAACACCTATTGGTCCCAACCCCCTTCACATCGGTTCACAAAACTCTCCCAAACTACATGTACCTTGATCCTTGCCAAGGAAAGGTATGTAGGAAGCCTCCCAGAGTTTCAATCCCAACACCCATTTGTTCCGACCCCCTTTATGTTGGTTCACCTTCGGCCAGCCTGACATTAAACTGTATGCCCCTTTTCATCCTACAAGGCATTAAACTGTACCCATTCAAACTATGTGGGATTTGAACTTTTTCTCCCATACAAAGTACATAGGATGCCTCCCTATGGTCCAACCCCAATATATAGTAAGCCATTGTGATCTTCGATCGATAATAAGTCGTTGTGATCTTCAATGGACCATAAGCCGTTTTGATCCCCGATCAACGGTAAGCCATTGTGATATCTGATTTATGGTAAGCTATTGCGATCCCAAATCGATGGTAAGATGTTGTGATCCCTGATCGATGGTAAGCCATTGTTATCCTAGATCGACAGTAAGACATTGTGATCGATGATCGAAGATAAGTCATTGTGATCCCCGATTGACAGTACGCCATTGTCAACCCCAACTGATAGTAAACTGTTGTGTTCCTCATTTGATAATAAGCCACTGTAGTCACCTTTTTTGGGACCCAAATCTCTAGTTCTCCCCCATGGTGTTAGACCAACATCGGGCTTCTAACCATGCATAATCCCCAACATATCATCATGTCGCTGTCCTTTGCATAAACCCCGATCCTATGCCCTCATCCTAAACTATATAGACTTTGATCCTTGTCAAGGAATGGTACGTAGGAATCCTCCCAGAGTTTCAAGCTTGTCACTGATGTCTCATCCCGGTCTCTCCCGTGAGCCTATGTGTTTCAAAAATGTCATATCCCAACCCCGAGGTTCCACTTCCACCAGGTCCCATCCATAAGGGTTTCCTCCTCAGGTGTCCCATCACCCCACTGATCTACGTGGTCTTTGATTCACTTCCATGGAGATATGCAGGAAGTCTCTTCGAGGATCAAGCACAACATCACCTTCTCCCTCGCATCAGCTCCATCTCACTCCCAGTCCGTTATCAACAATTAATATCCATCATGATTCCTAATCGGGCCGCCACATCCCAGTGGTATCATGTCACCCATTTTCTCGGTACTCTTAGAAGAAATCGGATAATGAACCACGTGTTATCCCCAACCTTAGAGATCCCTCATGGGGTTGCACTCATCTGATCCACTCCTATTAGTGTTAGGATAAGTATGATTCATCTCTTCTAGACATTAAGCATGTGACATACCCTATGTCAAACATGGGAAGCTGAGGAAATCTTCAGAGACATGCCTATGGAATATGATTCCCCACATTCAACCTGGGATTCCTCGTGATTCTGCACCTTCAATATTCACTATCATAAGGGGAAGAAGCCTAGACACACTAGTATTCTCGAATCCAGACACGCCTGCTATGTCCAATGTGACTACTCCATTAACCAATGGTTTCTCCCCTGACTGGACCCCTAGGAAGTTCTTGGAAGAAGCAGCATAATTCACCGACGTCCCTAAAGACAAGGCACTGGGATGAGTTTCATGAACAACAACTTAAGGATATAAGGGAGAACCAGACTAGGTAACGAGTTCTGAGAGGGAATCCATGGAAAGAGTAACTAATGATGCATACCATCATCCCCTTGTCCATTATGATCATGTGCACTCATATTCCAGACCCGGATCAAGGCTCCATCCTCCCCACGGGCAAGCTGGGTCGGCTCTCCTAGTCGTCGATTCAGGTAGCGCCCGCCATAGGCCGACATGTGGCAATGATACTCAGAATGAAGGTCATCCCCGTACCATCCCCATTGAGAGTGCAGGTCTATCCCGCTACCAAGATCGGCATGGAGGTCCTCCCCATGCCACCTTCAATCCGGATGAGGGTCCTCGCCAATGTAGTGATGCTTAGTACGAAACCCTCTTTTGCACCCATGAACTTAGGTATGGAGTCGTTCCACCTATTTCAAGTCACTAGTGTGGAGATGTTACACATATAGTCAATCTCTAATGTGGGGGCCTTCCTCATGTCCTTAAAATGGCTGAAAAATGTCCACCTTCCCCAGAAATCAGAAAAGTGAAGGTCAGCCACACTTCATCAGTACCTAGCACATAGGTCCTACACGTGTTCTGTTCAGTTAGTACAAGGACCCTCATACCGACGTTGTTAGGGGACACAATCATGGAGGTCATAAGCATGTCCCCACCTACTCCAACAGAGGTCCTACCTGCTCCTGAACTTCCCGTAGAGACTCCCTCCACACGTCTACTAGTGGAGACAGAGGTCCTCCCCATATTCCTTTTGACATCTATCTAGGTGCTCCTCACACCCCATCCCACTTAGGTGGAATCCCTTTCCATCCCAGTACCAGTTCGGCCGAATGACATCATCATGCCAAATATATACCCTATCTCGAAGAGCTATTCTGGGGAAAGAAGGTGGGTCATTTCCGCCATAAAAATATTTCAAAGAATATTCAGACAAAGATTAATCATGTCTTCTTCTGAGATTCTGAGGTGAAATATGTTTTGGAAATGGAACCCTCGTATCTATCCCCTATGTCAAGGGCTTGGACAGGGATGAGGCATATCAACCTCGTACTTATAGAATTCAAGGTCCACCAGATCCCTGCCTCCCTCTGCAGATACATATAGGTGGATGAGTATTTGGCATCTCCCCAGGGCCTGGTCGCACAATCACCACCATCATCACGAGGAGGACTCCCTATCTCAACTAGATATCATGAAGAGTTGTCTTGGGGACCAATGACAGACGAGCAACAACATGGTTCACTACCATTAGCCATAGTTCCTGTGCCATACACTGTGGTTGCCATCCCATCTTATCACGATGTGGTGGCAAAGTCACTACACTCTTCGAAGGATAGCTTGAGATGAGGAAGCTTGTCAATCCAATCGCCATATTCTCCACCGAACAACCTACTCATTTATAAGCCTTCTTCAGTACCACTATCGGTTCTCTATTCTCCCCTAGTTGATGAGTGGGGAAACCAAGGGCTATACCCTGAATCTAGGACAAGGAGCTTGTGGGACATTCCTACGGAAGACCATTTTCCGGAGATGTTTTGGCATGTCATGGCACCAAACATCAGTGCACCAGAATCGTTCACCCATGAGGATGTTGGTTGATTTCTCTACACCCACTGCTCGAAACACTTCTATATTATTCATCGGTGAGTGGTTTCCCCAAAATCTAGGCACATTTTGATGAAATTGGCCAACAATGTTATCTGGTTGATTTTGCCACAATCCCTGTGGCCCAGCGTTTTGAGTTGCCAGGCCACTATAGGACCCTCCAAAAACGATGCGTTTAGAGATTTAAAGTTCTCCAAAGGATTGTCAAGGTGGCTTACCCCATGTGCAGATCCATGGGTTGGGGTAGTATGCTGACACCCACTTCATTTATATTTGGCACCAGCCCGACATTCTAGGTGATATCGAGGATATGCTTCCAGGAAAAATTTCAGTTAACATGGCCGATATATCAGAGGAAATGATGGAGACAAAAATACATGATGAAAACATACCCCTGGGGGAGTTCCATGACTTTTTGACCCATCGATAAGGGTTAATCGCCAACATATAATTCTATTGGGTCTTCTTGTACCCACTAAGGCATTGGTCCTCATCCTAAATCACAACAAGGGTAAGTAGAACCTCGGAGCCGTCAAACCCTCCTACCCGTCTGGTTTAGAACAAAAGAGGAGGATGATCCCGAAAAATCCATGTTTCGTCAACAGCTCGCGGATCATAAGAATATGGTTGATGACATCCTTGCTGAGTATGCCACAAAGCAATGGTCATACTACAATGATCCTCGTCCGGGGTAGTAGGGGCAGGCACAACATCCTCCCGGTGAATTGCCTCTAGGTGACCCTGACCATCCTACCCACACAGACAGGATTGAGGTTGGAACTTACAGAATGAGGGAATGATATGTGTCACTAAATCCACTGGAGTGGGGGGATAATCCTTGGGACCCATCTTAGGTTCCCCCAGCTGCCCCGCAGGTCGTCCCACAAGCCGTTTGACGAGCTGTTGGGACTTATTATCATGTCTAAGAACCCACCAAAGCATAGGTGGTCTGGGACCCCTATCAAGATAAGAACCCCCTCTGAGATGATCTGGTGGCGGCACTAAATTACCTCCTCTAGGCATTATAGTCTTGGTAAGTGGCGATACCTCATGATGGTAAGCCATATCCGACATGGGTGGATGATATTCCAGCACCCCCTGGTTTTAGAAATCCCACCTTCTCCCCCTTTAATGGGATGGGTGGCCCGCTGCAACATTTGGCCCACTTCATTTCATGGTGCGGACCCATGCTGGGAACTCTAGCACAGTCGGAGCCCACCAAACTCCGATGCTTCGTACATACATTGGACGGACCTGCAATTTCTGGTATAACCAGCTACCCATCGAGTTAGTTCCATGCTTGGAAGATCATTGTAGTAAATTTTCATTACCGGTTCAGTTCCACCTCTCGGAAGACAAGTATTGCATACCTCTTCAAGTGAACACAGAGGTCTGATGAGCGTTTCATGGACTTCATCACCTGGTGGAAATGACTCACCTACTATTTGGACATTTTGCTGACTCAGGAAAAGTGGCTGACAATGTTTGTGAGAAATATCAAGACCAAACTGGTCCCGTCTCTCATTACCCAAAATAACCCCAGGGGATTCCCGGATTTTTTTGATAAGGCCCATTGCCTAAAGGAAGCATTATAGTAGGATAAGTCGGCAAGGTCGTTGCCTCCTATAATTCCTACAAGATGGTATATTAAGCCCGAGCCCGCCAGGGTGGCCCAAATAGAGGCCCCCCAAAAACAAGATTTATTGCTAGTGGAGAAACCTCTAAAACCACTTAGAGGCCCCCCACATTAGGCGTAGCCTCCGACCCTGCAGTTCCCACCACATAATTGGCAGTTCTCCCCACATAACGCACAACCACCTCCTAGGCAAGATAACCATATCCAACATCCTCGACTGGATCCTCTATCCTCTCGTTAAGTCTAGTCCCCTAGAGCCCCCTTCTCAGACCGGAGAAACTGGACCTAGTCATTCAATGAGTCTTAGATCCCCGGTTATTTCCACAGTGCCTTAGAAAAAGGAATTGTAAGGTTTCCCGAATGCAAGAGAGCAGAAGAGGTAGATCTCACTGATCACCCTAACTACTTCCACTATCACCAAATCATGGGGAACACCCTTAAATAGTGATATCTATTTAAGGACTATCTTCAATACCAGGTCAACCTCAATGTAGTCCGGTGGGGCATAGCTCCGAAAAAAGTGACATGTGTATTCGTGAAGCCTGATAGCTGTAGTGACAGCGAAGGTGAGTGGCATTAGGTTTCCAACCAAGGGTCCTAGAAGTTCGATGACTAGATGTCCCATAAGTAAGTCACTAGTGACAATGGTATTATCCGTACGCATATAAATCAAGTCGAGTCTTCATAATAAGGCACGTAACCCACATCCAGTACCTTTATGTCAATGGGTCAGTCATCCTTATCCTAGAAGAGAAAGCATCGACGGTGACTTCATGCCCCTAGAGATGGAGATTATCCCCAGAATCTATCCTGTAGTGGACGATTCTTCATGTGACCGCCAAGGGTACACCTTGGTTAACACACTAGTGTTGTTAAAACCCTACATAATTCTTGATGGTGGGGAGCGCAACACAGATCCTCCCAACATCCCCAACCGTCACCAGAGATGATGGATCTGTGGATATATGGGTCGTTGGAGTGCATCATTATGCACTTCCTGCCAGGTTGTGCATGCCACTAAAACTAAACAGCTAGCCCAACACAAAGCTCAGCACATACAACCTTCTCATCTGGTGTCAACAGATCTGCCTTTGCCGCCGTTTGTGTTTCTTAATCAAGAAGATCCACCTCGACCGCGTCGTCACTAGCCATGCTATGATACCGACCGGTCTCAGTCATATGGCCATTGTCCAATAGTCACTCAACGTGTTTCAACCAGTGAGCAGCGGGACCTTCGCAGCACCAGTCAACTACCGGTCTAACTGGCAGGGCCTATCATACCTCCTGTCCATGAGTGACCTCTGGTAAGAAGAATCTCATGCTTGGAACAGAAGTATAATGTCCTCAAGAATCTTTCCAGCATTTCAGTAAGGCTCTGTATCTTTTAGGCCCTTCGCCTGTCAACAGATATGTGTGAAGGCCTTTCCGAGGCATTATGAAGCCCCCTCCATTTTGAGATAGAGGTAGCAGCCACAGAAGCCATCCATGTTGAGGTAGTCGAGCATACTGTGTTCAAGGACATCATCTCGTTTTCAGAAAAAGATGAAGGCTCTACCATATGGTGGGAACATCCAACTACTGTACATCACTGACAATTTTAATGGAGTGGATGTTCGTCGTTGTCTTATTGGCAAAGTATTTGGGTTCAACCTAATCCTGACATGGACACTATGAAAACTGGGGTTGTACGAGGATGATTTGAGTCCCTATGACCTGAAAATCTAGTGTTATGAAAGGATGGAACATAAATCGATCATCAAAATTCTTCTAAAGAGTCAATTAGGTGGTCTGGTATCTAGCACTGAGTTTATGGTTGTCTCCCAGGTCACTGCCTACAATGCGTTGATGGATAGGTTATAGCTCCACCTGCATGCAGAAGTCCCTTCCTCGTGTCACCAGTGCCTCATGTACTCCCTTAAAGGTCGAGTGGTAATACTTCCAGGCGACATGTCTCCCTTTTCCTCTTGTTAATCCTGCTACCTAGATGCTAACTATTACAACAGCAAGGACAAACAAATTCATGCTAACGAGGTCTAACGCACGACGGCTGCGACCGACCTATGGACAGATCTGGGTGATGCCTACATCATTCCACTCCATTCATTGGAGGTTTCCACCCCATATATGGGACAATGATTCGTTGTTTCTTGAATGAGGGTGTTTCACATTCCCAAGTCTAAGAAATGGTGGAAGATTACCTCGTATTCTTATACTAATTAGGCCCTGGTGATCCCAAAGCCACCAAATCCCATAAGGTATCCAGATGTTCACCCCATAGAAATGGAAATGCAGCTTACTTGCTTGTTTCAATGGGCTGGGATAAACCAGATCAAGCTTACGCGCCAATGTTACTTCGATATCATCAAACGTGGCCCCTTGGGTCGATGAACAGATGGGATCAGACCAACAGATTTCATTGTCAGGGTTTCGGCAGCACATGAGTCCCTCGCTGTAGTTTATACCACCGCTCAGGCTGGTACCAGTCTCCCATCGGTATTTGTCAACTTTTTGGAGACTCCTCCTGGTGAGGACCCCCCCCCCCCCTCAATAAGTGAATTAAAGGACATATAGGATGCTTCTTCTACTTTATTAGAGGGTTTCTCTACCACTATTGATGAATTGTTGTAGGTGAATCTTGGTGGAGAGATAGATCCGAAGCCCACATTGATCAGTGCCACTATGCCTCTCGAGGAGAAACAACAATATGTGGTCTTCCTGAAGTAGCACCATGATGTATTCTTATGGAGTTACGATGAGATTCCATGGCTAGATCCGCAGATAGCCGTCCACTGCCATGGTCTCCCAACAAGTAACTGAGGGTTTAAGAAACCTTATAGAAAGATTCACCCTTCTCATGGTGTCATGGTCAAGGCTGAAGTTGATAAGCTCATCAAAGCTAATTTCATTACAGAGCTCTGGCACCCTAAATGGCTAGCCAACATTATTCCAGTTAGGAAGAAGAATGGACATATCAAGGTTTTCATTGACTTCCAAGACCACAATTGTCATTGTGTGAAGTATGATTTCCCCTTCCAATGACAAAATTGTTGAACGATGCTATAGATGGGTTCTAGGCCCTCTCTTTCACGGATGGGTATTCCTGGTATTAAAAGATCTGAGTGGCTCTTGAGGAAGAGAAGTTTGCGTCCTTTAGGGTACCACATGGTACGTTCTGTTACCAAGTAAGGTCATTCAGTTTAAAAATGAAGGTTCCACCTATGAGTGTTCTATGTATCGCATATTTAAGCTGATACATGGGAAATTGGTGGAATGCTACGTGGACGATCTGATGGTAAAATCTCTCCAGCATTAGGACCATCTAAAATACCTTGATAAAGTGTTCAACTTCCTCTGTTCTCACTACCTGAAGATGAACCCATTGAAGTGTGCCTTCGTTGTCACCTATGTAAAGTTTATTAGCATCTTTTTTAAATATTGGGGTATTGAAATAGACCTTACGAAGATCAAGGTCGTCAGCTAGATGTCTAGACCAAGAAAAATCCTGGAACATTGAGGTTTCTAAGGCCACTTGTCCTATATACGCTGATTCGTCGTAAATTTGGGCAGAAAGTGTAAGCCCTTTTCTCATCTCATCAATAAAGTCACTTTTTAGCAGTGGGACGAAGAATGTCTGACAAATTTTGAGGAAATCAAGTCATATCTACTTCAGACACAGGTCTTGATGCCAACCATTTCCAAAAAGCTGTTGGTCCTTTATGTGACCACACTGGAACGATCCCTTAGTTCCCTTATCACCTAGAAGAATAACGAGGGAACTAAAAAAGGTCTCTACTATCTTAGTTGCATACTCCTCAATACAGAGACCAGATACTCTCCTATCGATAAAAGCTTCCTCGTGTTGGTATTTTCTATACAGAAATTGCGATATTACTTGTAGCACCACAAGGTACATATGGTGATTCGAGTAGATCTTCTAAAGTACATCCTAAACCTCTCCATTCTTACAGGCCATCTATCTTGGTGGGTAGTGATTTTCTAGCAGTTTGATATTTGGTTTGTCTCTCAGAAGGCTATCAAGGGGAAAGAGTTGGCAGATTTCCTCGCTGCCCATCCAGATCGCATGGACCAGTCTCTGGACCATGAATTTCCTGATGAGGCAATCCTCTCGGTAGACCAATTCATCCCGTGTTGGCAAATTCACTTTGATGGTGCTTCTCGTAGCCCATATCCAAAAGGCTCAATTACCCTAGACAAAACAGATCATGCTTGGGAATCTTCTTCATCAATCCAACACAAGATATTTTCCATATTCATTCTTTCTATCTAACGGATATACCAACAATGAGGCAGAATACCAGGCTATCATCACTGGCCTCAAGCTGTCCATCAAGATTTACATCCCCCACTTGCTTGTGAAAGGGAAATTCGAACTAGTCATCAAGAAAATCAATGATGACTATTTCGTTAGAAATCCAGAACATGTAACATTGTTGGAACGCACCCTCCAGCTGATGGCCCAGTTCCCATATTTTTTAGAAGTTACTTATGTACCTTGATCCCAGAACTGTCAAGATGGAGATTTTCCTAGCCTAGCTGCATCAGTCGTAGAGCCTGAACAAGAATATTTGATTATCCATGTGGCACACCAGAGAGTCATCACCCACATCTCTCCAGATGATGATGTTATCCAACAGGTTAGCCACCTTACTGCCATAAACTCCACTTTAAGGCCCCCAGGTCCCCCGAATGTAGTGATTTAATTAATGCCTGACTGGAGAACCTCCTTTGTCGAGTACCTCCAAAACGGTAATCTACTAGAGGATCGAGCCGAGCACAAGAAAACTCGATGTCATGCATTGTAGTTTACCCTCCATAGTGGTCATGTCCTTTAGCATATTCTCTACAAGGATGGTTTTATGGGGTTCTCCCTAATTACATTCAAGTAACTGAGATTTATCATGTCATGTAAGAGGTTCATGTCGGTTCCTATGGGGCTCATCAAATCGGTCCAAAACTGTCTCACCAGATCTGGAGACTAGGGTAAATGTGGGACCTCCATGATCTGTGACTTTATGTAGTTTACCAAGTGATGCCATGAGTGAAACATTATTACCAATTTTATGCATTAGCCACCATATCCTCTCTACACTACCAAGTAATCTTGGGCCTTTGGTGTTTGGGGACTCGATGTCATGGGACCACATCAACTAGAGACATCTCACTAGTGTTGGTTCATCCTAACCACTACAGATTTCTTTTTTAAATGGGTAGAAGAGGTTCCACTAAAGGAGGTCAAGGACTGTTCTATCATTGGATTTGTGTGCTCCAATGTCATCTATTGGTTTGGAGTCCCTCACTTCGCCATCACCGATAACGACACAAACATCCGAGAAGTTGAGATGAAGAAGTTTTAGGCCATGTAAAACATTCATTCTAACCATACCTCTTGCTATCACGTGCAAGAGAATGGGAAGATCGAGGCATTCAACAAAACCCTCTCTAAAATTTTACAAAAGATGGTTGGTCAGAACAAAATTAATTGGATGTACAATCTCCCCAATGCCCTATGGGATTATCAGACAACGACTTGCAATTCCACACAGGTGACACCATACTCCATGGTGTATGGAACAGAGGTCATCCTACCCATCGGGATTCAATTTACTTAATTGCGCATAACTATTTATGATAAGCATGCACCAGATAAGGAAGCTGAAATCTGTCTGACTTAATTGGAGGCACTCGATGAGAATAGGCTTTGTGCCCTGCACAATCTAGAAAGGCATCAGAAAAAAATATCTAGAGCTTTCAATAGTAAATTTCACCTCCATTATTTCTTTCAAGTTAACATGGTTTTGGCCTTGAGAAAACAAATGATACCAAGTAGAAAAACAACCAAGATGGAGAGAAATGGGAAGGGCCTTACATCATTCATAAGGTTTATCCCAGTGGCGCATACTCCGTAGTTACCATGGATGGTGTGCATATAACTCATCCCACTAATGCCAGGTTCCTCAAAAAATACTCCGGCTGAGAAAATGGGGTGCTACATGACCTCAAACTATCATGTCCCACATGAAATTAAACTGTATGTCATCCTGATGGACATTAAACTATATCATGTCCTTCATGACATTAAACTATCATGTTCCATATTACATTAAAATGTATTTCGTCCCACAGAATGTTAAACTATATTCAGTTTTACACGACCTTAAACTTTTATGTCTCACATGAAATTAAACTATATGTCGTCCTATAGGATGTTAAACTATATTGGGTCCTAAATGACCTTAAACTTCATGTCCCACATGAAATTTAACTGTATGTCATCCCGCAAGATATTAAACTATATCGAGTCCTACATGACCTTAAATTGTTATGTCCCACCTAACATTAAATTGTATGTCACCTCACAGGACATTAAACTATATCCAGTCCTACATGACCTCAAAATATCATGTTAGACATGAAATTAAACTGTATTTTTTCCTATAGGACGTTAAACTGTATCCAGTCTGACATGACCTTCAATTATTATGTCCCGCATGACATTAAATTGTATGTCATCATGCTAGATTTTAAACTATATCAGGTCCTACATGACCTTAAAATGCCATGTACCACATGAAATTAAACTATATCAGGTCCTACAAGACCTTATACTATCATGTACCACATGACATTAAACTGTATGTCATCTCATAGGACGTTAAACTATATATGGTACTACACGACCTTAAACTGTTATGTACCACATGACATAGAACTGTATGTCATCCCACAGGACTTTAAACAATATTCAGTCCTTCATGAACTTAAATTATTATGTCTCGTATGACATTAAAATGCATGTCCTCCAGCAATATGTTAAACTACATTTCAAGAACTACATATGGCTAGATTCCCATCCTCGTGGGATACGTAGGAATGCCCGGACGCCTCATCTTGAGTCCAGACCCCAGTTTCTTCTTTGACTACCCCCTGGGTATAGTTCTATTGGAGGATCCCACATGGTGTCATGTAGGCTTCTTTTTCTCCACTCATGTCTAGATTACAATGATGGCACCATGTGCCCCCTCCTTGTTCTTTTATTATCCCATGTCCTCACCACACGACGCTAATCTAGATGGCCCTCAAGAACAATGTTTGGCTTGTATCCCATCCTTACGAGATATGTAGGAATGCTTACACATTTTGTCTGTTGGCCCAGTACCAAACTTCAAGATCTCCCCTCGTGCCGAAAAACATGGTGTGGTGCTGGATTTTACCCTCCTTTACGTTGGGTTCATCATGACCTCACCATATATCCCCTTCCCTAGAGATCTTCACCTCTTTCACTATCCTGCATGACGTTAAATTGCATGGGAACCTTTATGCTTTACACACTCCATGTACTTGGGACTCTGTCACCTTTCATATCTGAAAGGCCCCCTGAGTGGTACGAACACTCAGCCTAAGGGATATCCTATCATTTCAGGCCAACTCCCTCAAGGACCTCGAATGAAAAACTAATACAAGTGCGAAATTGCAAATATGGTCAGCGGGTGATACTCATTTGTTGTTCCCATTTCAGGTCATGATATGTGAGCTGCATTTCAAACATGGTAGACATTTATCATTCATCATTTTCACCCGCCATATGTCCCAAATATTGGGTGTAGTGGTTCATAATATCCCACCATCCCCTCAAACATCAGTCTCATTTGGGTAGGAGTGTGAGTCCAGCTGTCGTACCCTTATATGTTTGGGAGAGTCATGTCCTATTCCTTGTTTCCCACATTGAGCATTTCTCACATGGGCTTAGGAATCTTAGAAATAAATACACGAATTAAGGTCCATGTGTCTCTAGTCCGAGCTATATGATGTTAAACTAAGATCCCAATCGTCCTCATTACAAGAAGTTAAACTACAAACCGGATAGGACATCCTGTCTCATGTCCCTCACCCCCTATCAGACCCCAGGTCCAATTTCTCTTAAAGGATTGTACGGTGTGGTATGGAATTATGTCTTCATCGGACTATCTTTTTAATTCCACACATATCCCTTTGAGACATCCCTCTGTCATCTATTGTCATTCCGTAAGCATAGGTACCACCATGATTTGTACCTCCCATCATTTGGGTTCCCATCATCATCCATATCCAAAAGGACCCTCGAATGGTATGGATTCTTCGACTAAGGGATCTCCAACCATTTCAGGCCAATGTCTTCATGGATTTCGAGAAAACAATTTATACAAGTCCCCTGTTGAAAATGTGGTCAACAGTCGATGCTCAATTGTTTTCCCCCAAGCCCTGGTCACACAAATACGGATATTTTGTTGCAAACATGGTCAAAAGTTATCCTCTATCTTTGTTTTCATTTCATGGTTTTCCACAGGCATGACGATTCTCCCTTCCCACTAACTTTTCCCATGCATATCACTTTATAATGGGAATATATGGTATGATATCTATGACCTTAAACTAAGAGCACCATTATCCTCATTGCAATACATTAAATTGCGATGTGGTTGGGACCTCATGTATTGGATCCTAAATCTTGCCAGCCCCCCCCCCCCGGGCCAAGTTCTCATTTGGGATTGTACGGTGTAGTATGAGCTTGTGTCCTCATTCACTTCGGGTTACCCGTCATTCCATGCACATCTCCCATTAAGATACCTTATCTATGTCATTTCCGCATGACGTGAAACTACACAACATACTACAGAACTATGTGGGTCTTGATTCCCATCTTTATGCGATATGTAGAACCATCCAAAAATTTAGTCTCCAGGTCCATCCCCATCTCGTAGAAACCACCTAATCATTCTGTCCCATTGGCATGATTCCTTCTAGGAGTGGGGTATATGGCACAGTATGGGATTATATCCCCATTCACGTCATGTTTCTAACAACCATGCCAAGTACCTCTTTCTCCTGAGAACCCTTCACTCCCATATTCTACACTCAACTTTTTGAGTCAGATGCACTTAAGTTGGGCCCCTCAACCCTCTTCTGAAATTCATCAACGTACCTAGGGGTACTCTGGTTTAGGACATACAGTGTCGTATTCTACCTCGACATCATCTCACCCATTTTTTAGGATTGGTGTCCCCTACACTTTGTCTTTCATCATCTTTTACATCTGAAAAGACCCCCAAATGGAATGGATGCTCAACCCAAGGTCCATCCTACCATTTCAGGCCAACATCCTCAAGGTTTTTGAACAAAAAATTGATACAAGTCCCACATTGTGAATAAGGTCAGTGGTTGATGCTCATTTGTTGTTCCCATTTTAGGTCACATGATATGGATACTATGTTTCAAACATGGTTAAAAATTATCCTCTATCGTCATGCCAACCCCATCAAGCCCTAAATGTTAGTACCATGATTCACAAAACCTTCCACCCCATCACATCAAAGTGGAAGTTCGACACTCTTGGTAATATCCCTCATTTCACATTTCCTCATTAATAGGACAAAGCTTCGGTAAGGAATCGTTCGGGGCTCCACAATGATTTCACCTTTACATGTATCCCATGTGTTCCAATGACCTCCCTCGCCCTTGTTTCCGACACCGAGTTTGACTCATGTGGGCTTAAGGATCAGATCGTTGTCTCCGCTCACTTGGAAGATTTTCCCTTCTCCATGGTCTGAGCTCTAATAGCTTAAACTAGGATTTCCAAATACGTCCTCTTCTTATAACTACTTGTAGCTTGATTCCCATGCTCATGGGATACGTAGGAATGCCCAGACATCTAGTATTTAGATCTAGCTCAAGTTCCACTAATTTTATCTTTTGTTCAGCCTTTTGGGCCATAAATCTTATAGGATTTCATGGTGTGGCATGTGATGAATTATGTCCTCCTTCACGTTGGGGTTTCAATAGTCTCACCACGTGCACCCCTTCTTGGATGTAGTCTCTCCAACCTCTTGTCCCGCATGAAATTAAACTGCACTCTTAGAACTACGTATGGATTGATTACCATATTCATGGGATACATAAGAACACCAAGACACATCATCCACAGGTCCATCCCCATATTCTCTGACCTTTTATGGCCCATTTGGCCCAAGGTTTCTTCCCCAGATATGGGAGTCGTGTGGTGTGGACCTCGTCCTCAATCACATATAGTATGCTTTATCACACCATGCACATTATCATCTCAAACCTCATTCCTTCTGTATGTGTCCAAGCCATATGATGTTAAACTATGTTTCCTAGTCACACACGACTTTAGTCTATTTCATCTTTATTGGCCGATGTTAAAATGCAATGTTGGTCCTATCAGATGACCCTACACTATGATATTATCGTCCCAGGTGCACGACAAAAAATGGAACTGCATTGTGATGACCTCACTCAAGGGGACATCATATTGGGTATTAGTTTTCCACCATACCATTTGTCAATGCCTATCAGTGTCTTGATTCTTGTGGTGACACCAAGAATCTCTATCCTCGATTTATAGATTCAGAAAAAAAATACACACACCATCCTAAAGGACAAACAAGAGCTATCAAATTCTGCTTCTTTTGTTGCGTGGACCAAACCCACATGACCTTATCATCCCTGGCACTGGTAGATTACCATGCCATTTCTTGAAATATCTATGTCTTGATTCCCAGCCTCATGGGGTACGTAGGAATGCCCACACACTTTGCCTCTATGCCCAACCTAACTTTTATTTTCGGTCCCTCGACCTAAGACCGCCCTAAGGAACACATGGTGATAAGGACTCCAGGTCCTCGTTTAGGTCATGTGTTATAGTTACCTCACCATGTTTCTCCCCCATTCCTTACCATCTTTGGTTCAAGCTCTAAGACCTTAAACTAAGATCTCTCTATATCCTTTTGATAAGGCGTAAAGATGACATTCCCAAAAATATGTATGGATTGATTCCCATACTCATGGGATATGTAGAAATGCCTAAACATTCCTTCTGTGGGACCAACCCTAGGAATCATTAAATCCTAACACCCCCTTTTCTTTGGACCCTTAGACCAAACTCTTTTGGGAATAAGTGGAGTGGTGAGTGCCTCTTGGGGGGTCTCATTCACGTCTGGATATGTACCATGTTGCATGTTCCCATTCTGAGTAACAATATAACTGTAGCTCTAACCTGAAAAAATTTAGGATGCCCTGTAATTATTATAGGATGCACCTGTTTCCTCACCAGAGATGGTTCACTCAACCAGCATTGGTCTTCAACAACATTGTGCTCAAGAACTACGTTTTTCTTGATTCTCATCCTTATGGGATATGTAGCGACGTCCAGGAATTTTTCCTTAGGCCCAGCCCTAGGGTCATCAACCCTTCTGGCCTTTCGGCCCCGATTTTGGTCCGGGTAGTATGACCTTCAAACTATGTGCACCATCTTTACTGTACGAAATTTAATCTATGTATCTATCATCCTTATCGATATGACATAAAACTACTGGGAATTCTATGTCCTTACCAAAGAGGTCTTGTTCAAAAGTAAGTTTGACCCCCGATCAGACCGATGCGCCCACCTAATGTGTTTCCACCACGGTGGCATAATTTCAAGAGTGTTTGACTCCATTCTAAAAACCCATCACTCCACCCTCCACACTTTGTGTGACCCTTATTTAGGCCCTCTTAATCTTTCACATCTAAAGGAAATATTTAACAGTAAGGGTGCTCAGCCTATGGATCTCTTACTGTCCTATGCAGAATTTTCAGAATACCAATGGATAACATTTCAAGTCAGGCCTCGTGTTTCAACATGGTCAGTGGTCGACCCTGATTTGTTGTCCCCATGCCAAGATAACACAATAGAGATATTTTTTTGAACATGGTCACTAGTTATCCTTCATTGTCACACCACCTTCAAAACATTCCAAATTTTGGGTATCTTGATTCCCACATTACACTCCCCTTTATTTGGATTGATTTTAATGCTCCTAGCATTTCCCTACTTGTGCACTAGAGCACATTGGGAAAATGGAAATTAGACTGTTCTGTGACCTTCATTCTCGAGTCTGTCCTCCCTCTTTCTTCCTGAAAATATGGAACGGTTGTTCAGACCCTGGATTCCTGAAGCTTGGTCGGCCCTCTCATATTTGGGTAGAATAAAAAGGTGGTCATAACTAGTCTCTCACATCGGGCCTGACCCATGCGAGCTTAGGGACTGATTGCGGGATGTTTCAAAAATGTGATAGAAATGTAGCAGGACAAAGAAAATAATAGAACTCATGCATGCGTCCAATATAAATAATAAATGAAAGAAAGTACAGTTAAAAGTTACATGCATTACAGTGCCTAAGGGTAAACCGCTCCCATGGATGGGTTGACCACATCAATAGAACGTTGTAGCTCTGCCACTCTATGGATTATGGCATCTAGGATTCCCTATTGCCTTTTTAGTTCCTACTCTTCTTCGACAGCAATTGGGCATAGTTCGTCTGCCGCAATTTGGGCCCGCTCCTCGTCGCTCTAGACGATCGCTATCTCCTCAGAGGCTTGTTTCATCTATCCTTCAGCCTCTTCCAGCTGGGCCTTCAACTGCGATATAAGCTCTGATTGCATGTTGAGGAAAGTGGAATGCTCATCAGCATGAACCTATAGCTGTTGAATCCCATTTTCACCATCCTTGTGCCTCTTGATGTTAACCACTTTTATCCGCTACCAACCCACACCAAGGACATGTTCATATTCCCAAATCTTTTCTTCCACGAGATCTCGGACAAGCATGTGAGGACACTAGGAATACACTCTACCAGTGCATAGTTTATATATCTAGGACTGAAAGCCTCACCATCTGTTCTATCAATTATGCACGAGGGGTCTCATCGATGAAGTGCATGATTGGCTTCCATGACCGGAGATGGCTGATTTTTATAACTCCATCATTAGAGGCTGTCTCATCCCGATACATGGGGTCGGCAGGTTCATATGTGAGAAATTCCCCCAAGAAACCGTCAATAGGGTATGCATCTTGTGTTTGATCCGGTATGTCAGGACCCATGTTGTCTGATCGATCCTCATAGTTAGATCCCACCTCAATAATCTCAGGATATGTCCTATTGACGGTCCAACTTATGATCTGGGGTGTCACGGCTTGGTCAGTCTGGGTATCTGCCTCCACGACCACCGACATCCCCCCGGGAAAGATGCCACTAGGAGACCATCCACCCTCACCAAGGAAGATGATTCCATTAGAAGAATTGTGCATGAAAGATGCACACAATCATCAGTTAATCTGATCGATGGATGAAGGTTACATATTCTGTGAAGGATACTTACAGAGATCAAATAGTTGGTATCTTTCCTAGGTTATTTCCATCGGAACCACAAAAGCGTGGACCTCTATATATTTTTGGGAAGTCTGAAGGTTCTGATATGACCACCTTGGGTGTCGTGGCACCTATCAACATGATTATCGTCATAGCCACATGTGAAAATCTTGAAGACCCTGCAGCAAAATCTACTGTCGGTCGGGAGTGGGTTTTTCAATATAAGGCCCTCCTGTACAGTTCATATATTAGTGGAGAAGTCCTAGATAACCATGATGAAGACTCTAAGGAAGTACATTAGGTTTTTACCTCAAGGGCCTCTAAAAAATCTTATAAATCTAGGTTTGAGTCACTGACCTCACCCTCCTCCAAAGGGCTCCCTCTACTGGCCTCCTCCCTCCAGGAGGACTCATCTGATTCTTCCAGAAGAGGGAAGCTATCCCTCAATTCAAAAGATGACAACTACAGAGGGACCATTTGATCCAAAACCACCTTTACGCAATCTGTCATCGGATGTTGAGCACCCCAAGAGTGCATAAATTCTTCCATCTCGTCCTGGTATTACTCTCCCTCTGCTTGGGATACTACAAAATCAGACCTGGTAAGACTGGTGCCTAAAAAATCCATCCCGATATGATTAAGGTGTCTCCACATCTCAGAAAGTATTTGGAATTACCTATTGACATACAAGATGTCCCAATATTCTAGTAAGATAGCGTCCTCTATCATGTCTATACGGCGCAGCCGCTTCCCCAAATCCCGGGTGGATATCTTATGAAACCCCCTTGGTGGCCTCCCCTATGAATAAATCTGTCCCTCTAGGACCACTCGATCCACTGCTATTACATCCCTTTCGACAGGTGCGGGCCTTGCTGCCACTTCCACCCTGCCACCGTGAGATGTCATCGCCACCTTCTAGCCCTAGCCTCGAGGTTGGGGATACACCCCATAACGGACCCGGATGGTTTGCTGCTTCAGCATCTCCCCCGGGTAAGATCTGTCCTAGCTCTTGGCATACTCCTTCACAAGACTGAAGATGACCATGAGAAGAGGAAAATTGTTCCACATCTTCCCATCCTCTTGCATGAACATGATCCATATCAGCCTCATCATTCATGGCTGCTCCTCGTGGTGCACCCCCAAATAGACCTATGGGGTCAGTCGCTGCATGCACCGAAACTACCTCACAAAACGGTGAGGGGTGTACCACTCATAGAGGGACTCATAGTCAAACCATTCCACCAGTAATCCACACTAAAATTCCAGAAGGTAGGACCAATGCCCTTATGTTCCCTGGTATTCATCAGTAAACACACCTGTTGGAAATGGTAACAGGTGGAAATTGATCTTGTCTGCCTACTAGACCCGATTCAGCACCACCTACAAGGTTAGCATGATCGAAAAGATACCAACAATGTTCATAATGGATGGGTGGAAATTAGATCCAAGAGGGGATATGGGGTTCAGATATTCATAGATACCATTAATATGTTCCATTATCCACCCATACAGAATGTGAAACGAACTGCATATCCTATATGGCTTCTTCCCCTCACTGATATGCCACAAAATCTTATATTACTTGGCGATCATCAGGATCCCAATGTAGACCCATCTCCCTATTTCTAGCATGTATGTCATGATAAATGTTCTTGGACGCACACCCATGTTCACGTCCCTCACCGGCAGGATCCAACTGCAGATAAGCACCGTAATGAATGCATCCGACCTAACCACCGGTTGTTGCTCTGTATTGACACTGAACCCCCATGTTTTCCACTGGTTATCCTCCATGTTTCTCCATTACGAGTTCTCTTTGCCTCGTTTGACCCCCTTCGGGTAGGTTCAAGGCCTAAAATGGAATTTCCCATCTTTTGGGATGTTCAGAAATTGTTTGAACCATCGTTTGAAACGGACATCTCTCACCAAATCCTTGTCGTCTCTTGGAAGCAAGTCCATCAATGCCCTTGAAAATGGTGGAATTTTCTCTGGTTCCTCCCATTAACTAATAATGAGGAGGAACTCATCATACATTTCCCCCAGTATTGGGACCCCTGAAATCTTGTACGAGTCCCATATACTGATGTCGACCTCTCTGTGGTGCAAACGGAAGGTGTAGGTCCTCGATGACCATTTGCACATCAACTCTGGCATCAGCTTCTTAAGCTGATAGATATGGAATTAGGAGGCCCAAGCCACCTTATATAGGTCAACTCACCTCATCTCTACCCCAAAATCCTCGCACGAGGCACTTACCCGGTAGGCCCATGCCCAATTGTCCGGAATGTTGTTGCCCTGGCACATATCCCACTTGTCAGTATGCAACTTCTTCGGGTTCCCCAGGGCTACCTTCAAAATATTTTGGTACAAAAAGGGAGATATCTCTTGATGCAATTCTTTCCCATCAATGTTATTCTAATGGTTATACATGAAGTCGTCATTGAAAGGCATGAAATCCTCCCACGTATAGCTGTCAGCTACCCTGTACCACTAGCGTTGGCACAATGTGCTCCTAAACTAGTAAGATTTATCGTCCTTGCTTGATTCAAGGGTGAAGAAATCATCTCTAAGGCCAAAGCCACACAAAGGCAGCCTCCTACATAGAGGGTAGTTCTTTTGGCTCTACGACAGTAGCTCTACTAGTGAGTCATGGTCTGAATGGATTTATACATGTTGACCAATACCCGAGCTATTCATTATTTCTTCCCTTTCAGGTGGTATCCACAAGGTCCCCCTGGAAGATCTCTATTGAGCAATTGATTTTTGGAAATCTGAACCTTTTTTTGTTCTGGTTTGCGAAGCTCTTTCATGAAACTCGTCCGCGAAGCCAGTTCACGGAGCTCTATCCCAGCAAGTAATCGCAGAGCCCTCCCCCTGATCTCGCAGACACAAGTCATAGAGCACACACTCGCAGAGTCGAAGGACTCACTGTGCGCCATGAAGAAAAAAGGCCTGATTCATGGAGAGCAATCATAGAGAACATATAGCTTTATGAATCAAGAGCACTATCGCCAAAATGTGGAGGTGAAAAAGGGAAAAAGATAGGTCAGCCTCTCCAATTTATAGGCGACGAACCCTTGTGCCTAGTTGTGTGTCTAGCCGCAGTGATCTTCAGGGCACTCTCAACCGGCTCGTCACCTCTCTGCATTGAGAACCTCCTTCATGAGCTTTCTTTGTAATTGAAAAAATGTTTTGGCGATTGACCCTCTGACATAGAACCTCATTTTCTTCTTAGCACTAGGTCTGTGGGGGGAGATTTCTTGGTGCCAAAAATATGTGCGGAGGAAAAGGAAACAGGGAAAAAGCTGAATCCAAAGAGGATGCCTCATGAAGACCATTCACGGAGCCCCGCAGAACTACGGTTGGCACAAATTGGGCCCCCTTTGTAGGCATAGTGGAGAAAAGAGGTGGGAGGATCTGCGATATACCTAACGTTTGTGAAGGCACCACAAAGAAAATAGGCGGGAGGCTCTGCGATCTGCCAGATGTTTACAAAGAATCCATGAATAGAAGAGGCGGGATACTCCATGGTTACAAGAAACCACCATGTGGATTCGCATTGAGCGATCCCTGCTTCACGCTGCCTCTTTCCTATAAATACCAGTCTCCCTTCAAGACCCAAAGACAGATACTATGACATTTATCTTTCTCATATTTCAAATCACAAATCACTTTCTGCTCTGTGAAAAATGATCTCTTCAATGCACTTTAGCATTGCGAATACCCTTTCCCTTGGCTTAAGTTCAACCCCTCTTCAAAGAGGGATTTCCTTTGTAGAGCCCTCAAGCCTTCACAGAGGATGGGGATCCCCAAGGGGACTCTGGTCTTCATAGAGCACTTATGCTTCACAAAGTACCCTCCATGCACATGTAACCCACATTCTAAGGAAGGGTCACTATGCTTTGTGAAGCACACTGCATCGCAGTGCTACGCTTCATAGGGCACCCTTGCTTCGCTGATCCCTACATCTCAGAAGCCTTTCCACGTCACAAAGAACCTTCCATATGCACCTATACCCTATGAAAATTCTAGGTCATTCCACTTCTCGAATCAGACCACTTCTTGAAGCCCCTATCCTACGTGGAGTGCCATATCTTCACAAAGACCTTTCCCGTAAGCCTATTTTCTTTGCAACCCCTTTTCTCATGCGACCCACCAGGTTTGTACGAAGTGATTTCAAAGTCCCTTGGGTAGGGCTTTATGTTGCGTTGATTAGCCTTATTCTTCTTCATATAGGCACGCTAATAACTATTCCTTCTTCGCATAGCCACACTAACATGGTCCCCTTAGTGAATCACTCCACGACACCCCCTTATGATGACATTGCTGATGAATTCCCTTCCCCAAGGGAGGGATGATATCAGTTAGGTAAGTCCTAGGGGTGCGGAGTGAACCCGACTCCTCTGAGAAGGAGGACATGAAATTTCCAAGCACCATCGTCCTTAGTACATGATGTCAAACTATAAACCCACCCCATGCATCATAAGTAGGAGGAACCATCTCAGACATTCTCCATTCCTGATCATCTCCATGGGAGTGAGATCTTCCTCAAAAGGAATGAGATCCCTTTTATTGAAGTGGTGCATGCCCACAGGGAAGGGAAACCACCTTGGTGTAATCCCATATCCTTTCTTGCAGGTGGTTGCATTCCTGCTCCTCCTATATTCTTTGGTACTAGAGACCACTTGAGAGATAGGCATCGGAACCTTCGTTATCCTGTCTCTATCCATGTGGGCTTTGTCTCCATTGGACCTCCTTCCTAGAGTAAGTCCCAATATCTATCTCCCTGGGATTCTAACCATGTGTAATCCCATGTTTCCTTATTGGGACACTAACCATGTGTAAGCCCCATTCACCACCCATCATGGCCACACCTTTGCAACACAGTCGTCAGGTCTTTGCCATCTATTGTTCTCACACAGAGCGTTATTCACGTGGGCTTAGATTAAACATAGACCATGACATCCTCTTTGGCTTCTCTAGAGTTTAATCCTCAAGCCAGTTGAGAACAACGTGGACTTCGGTCCTTTCAATGTAAAGGTACGTTGGAAGCCACCATGAGGTTCAATCCCAACACCTATGGGTCCCAAACCCCTTCACATCAGTTCACCAAACTCTCCCGAACTACGTCGAATTTGATCCTTTCCAAGGCAAGGTACATAGGAAGCCTTCCATAGGTTCAAGCCAAACACCATGTTGTTCCGAATCCCTTCACATCAGTTCACCTTCGTCCCACATGACATTAAATTTTATTCCCCCTTTTTTTTGCAAGACATTGAACTATACCTATTCAAACTACATGGGATTTGATCCCTATCTCCAAGACAAGGTACATAGGAAACCTCTCTGAGGTCCAACCCCGATCGACTGTAAGACGTTGTGATCCCCGACCAAGGGTAAGCCATTGTGATCCCTGATCAATGGTAAGCCGTTGTGATCTACGATCGATAGTAAGCCGTTGTGATCTCTGATTAACAGTAAGCTGCTGTGATCCCCAATCGATGGTATGTTATTGTGATACCTGAACAACGGTAAGTCGTTGTGGTACCTAATCGATAGTAACCTATTGTGATCACCGATTGACAGCAATCCATTGTGATCCCAATCAATAATATGCTGTTATGATACCCAATAGATAGTAAGCCATTGTGATCCCTGATAGACAGTATGCTGTTGTCAACCCCAACCGACCGTAATCTGTTGTGTTGCTCATTCTTCAGTATGTCGTTGTAGTCCACTTTATTGGGATCCACATCTCCAGTCCACCACCATGGAGTTAGACCAACCTCAGGCTACTAACCATGCATAAACCCCATCATCTCATCGAGTCATTGTCCTTTATGTACACCCCAATCCTATGCCCCCATCCTGAACTACGTGGACTTTGATCCTGGCCACAGAAATGTACGTATGAATCCTTCCTGAGGTTCAACCCTATCACCCATGTCTCATCTTGGTATCTCACTTAAGCCTATGTGTTTTAGGAATATAATATCCCAACCCCATGGTTCCACTTCCACTGGGTCCCATCCATACACGTTGGCTCCTCAGGTGTCCAATCACCCCCACTGAACTATGTGGACTTTGATTCCCTGACATAGGGATATGTAGTAAGTATTTTTTAGGCTCAAGACAAACATAACCATCACCCTCGTGTCAGATCCATATCAATCCACATCCATTATCAACAATACATATCCATCTTGATTCCTTCCCTTGCTGCCACACTGCGGTGGGATCGTGTCACCAATTTTCTCACCACTGTTAGGAGCAACCAGATAACTAACCATGTGTTATCCCCAGGGTCAGTGATCCCTCAAGGGGTTTCACTGATCATATCCACTCCCATCAGTGTTCTGATTAGTCTGATCAGTCTCCGAAAGATGATAAACCTTTGGAATACCCTGCGTTAAATAATGGAAGCTAAGGAAAACATCAAAGACATGACTGTGGCAAATAATTCCATGCATTAGACATGGGATGCCTCAGGATTCTGTGCCATCAAGAAGCACTATCATAAGGGGAAGAAACCTAAACGTTCTAGTCTTCTAGCTTCCAAACACACTAGGGATTTCCAACATGACTACTCCCCAGACTAAAGGTTGCTTCCCTGACCAGACCCCTTGGAATGTCATGATAGAAGCAGTGTAATTAACCATCATCCATGAAGACATGACACTTGGAAGAGTTTCACAAACAGTGTTATAAGTCTGTAAGGGTGACCCGGACTAGGTAAAGAGTTCTAAGGAGGAATCCACAGAAGGAGGAACTGATATCCTATCATCCTGTTTCAATCAAGGATCAAACATCCCAGAATAAGCGATGGATGTCTCCTACCTTTGGGAAGAGGGAATGTGGGGCAACATATGCACATCCTCCTCTGAACCATGGATGGATGCGCGCCCTGGTGAAAGCGTCAGAAACAAATATAAATTAGAATTTATAAATTATAGCCTCTTATAGTTAGTTATTAAACACCATGAATGTTTAAAGAACCCATTGGGCCTACATCCATTCAGATTTTATTCCTCCAATAGGTTGTAAATCACATTCCTCTATCCAACATTTGATTCATTCCCTTGATGATTAATGTATAATCAATGAGTCGATTTGTAACTAGATTCTAGTGCCTATTCCGGGCCATGCAAGGAAAATTTAATGCAGTGTATCACAAAGGTAGGGGTGGAATCCCCATCATTGATATATATCCATTTGAAAAATATGTTAGAAATCTTTTTGTGACTATAACCTTTGAGATAAGATGATAATATGGTGTAATTTGGATTTTGGATATCCTCATTTTTGAAGAACTATATTTTTTTATAATGTAGTGATATCTGATTTTAGTTACTCTCAATGATGATTAAACAATTTCTTTTCCTGACTTGGAAGAAATTATTTTCATTAAATAATTCTCCCTTTCTCGACATTCAAGATCAAGTACTTAATATAGGTAGAGTTACTGAAATAATGTTTTATACATGTTCAAATTTCTATCTCTATAAAAAAGAAACTCAATAATGTTAGTTAGGACAATGGGGAGCTAAATGAGTGGGTTGAACAAAAGAAAATCTACCATGAATGTGAAAATCAATAGGTGAAGGTTTGAAAATATCTATAAATTTGAAAAGTAATGATTTTCAACAAAGTCTAAACTCCATTCTTCTCTTTATCAAGTCTCTATTCTAAGTTCCCTTCACTAAGGAACCTTCTCTATGGCCCCCTAGGTTCATTTTCTATGATTTCCTCAATTGGCCGCATTCACCAAATTCCCTTAAGCTATGTCACTTCTGCAGAGATACCTTTACCTAGGTCTTATTTTCTTTGGTTCCGTTACATTAGTACATTGGAAACGGACCTTCACTCATCTAGGGTGGATTCAAGATGAGGTGGATGAAGTTTTCTTTGATTACCTTGAGGTAGAACAAAAGTTTATAGAAAATAGAAATTAAGGAGCTATAGATTTCGCTCACTTCATTCAAAGTTCACCCAAGTATGTGTGGGGGGAACCATCACTATTTATAGAATTACTATTCCCTCTCCCATGTCATTCCATATCCTTCACTTAGGTATCATCAGTATGACCTTCCGTTAGACTACTAGAATGACTGACACTCTTTGTTCCTCTATTACACTAAAATCAATATTACCTCATAATTTGATCATCTTCATTATGATCAGATCCTATTCTTAGTGGGGGTATTTTTTAATTCTCTCTTTATGTGATAATTGAAAATAATTGGGTATGAAAAGGGTCCCATATAAAGAAGATATTACTTTTCTGGGGTCTTTTAGCATGCAATCAAGTCAGTTTTCTGAGGCCCTTTGACACTCACCTAGGGATATACACCCTAGTCCACTTACACAGTGGAAAACATTTTCCCAAATCCTTCTCCCCGATTCACATTCATTAACTAACCCATTATCTTAGCTTCCATATTCCTATGTCCCATATTTTTTATATAAACAGGACCTTTGGGATCCATATGGGAACACGTTCTGGACACATTTTGATATGAAAAGACACATAGAATTCCTTCCACTAACAAATCTATGAACCCCATTAGGTAGAATATAAAGCTTAAACCCTAATGGAATTAACTATAGAAAGGGTAATTGAGTAATGCAAAGATAAAACCTATATGAAATTCCAGTTATCCCCTACCCATGTTCTACTAAAGAAAAGGACCCATATCATCAATAACGCATGACCATTGTTTGATTAGACCCTTCAGGAGTATTATATCTAGTAGAACCTCACAGTAATCACTCTGAGGAGGACGAAATTAAGTAAAATCCATTATCCCCACTCAAAAGGTGTGTATCACTTCACCCTACATCATACTGAGTGAATTTTTTCTTATCCCACAACTAGGGAAAGACATCACACTTTTCTTATCCCATCACTAGGAAATGAATCACCATTTCAATTTTCCCTCCACTAGGGAGAAGTTTCACCCTTTTCCCCTATATTAGGGAGAATGATCACCTTTTATTAGTCCTAAACATGCGTGAAGTAGTATATTCAATTATCATTGCACCAGGGTGTAGAAACACTTATGATTAGCCTTCCAAAAGCATGAATCATTATCTTCGCTTAGATATCCATTATGGTGAAGTCCAACCATTTCACTCATCCCTTGACTTAGTAGAAGCCTCTCTGAGGTCCAATACCTTGGTGATACTATTCACATTGGCCCTCCACTAGGGTGAACCATAGACTTCCACTCCAGTTCTAGGGTTTTGGGGGAGATTCCATTTTCCAACGCCTCATACCTAGAAACCCATTTGTGAGGGCCTCTTAAAATTTGATTTGTATTCACAATATTAGTCCATTGAACATAATAGAATTATCATATTTTGATCATGAATTCATTTAATAACGTGATTCTCCTAGGTTTGCCTCTCACTCAGAGAAAACATGTGTGGTGATTGTGATCATTAATCCCCTTGATAATGGGAGTTAAAATCTAGGGGATATTGATGAGACTGAACCTCACTTATGCTGCTCATCTTGGTTTCTGAATAATCATTTTTACAATCCAAGTCCACTCAAAAATACATGCATTCATGGGCCTCCTCCTCAGGTCTATGATGCATCCATTTTCCCATTGATGGTTTCATAACCCTGAGATATCAATGAAAAAAGGATATCCATACTAGAGCCACTACACATAATCCCTAACTCATTTCAAAAGTATCTATCATATTTAAAATCATCATATAGTTCTTTATTCCATCGGATCTACAATTCCTAAATGGTTCATATTCTATATAATGATTATCATCTAGGTGACCATGTATAATCCTTACTCAATCCTCTGGTGTTACTTATTTCATGACAAAAATATTCTAGTCACAAGATGTAAAATTTCCCAACAATTTACTTACCAAATGATGATAAACTATGTGGTACAGTCTAGTATCATGACCCTAAACATTACCACTCAAAATACATGAGATTTGATTCTTATTAATTAGGATACATAGGGTGCCTCTTTGAGGTTCATACCCAACATCTAAAATGATATCTTCACTAAGCCATACACCCAGTGAAACCCAAAAAAAACCACACCTTTATGAGGTCCATATTCTTTATGAAACCATATTCATAGGGATATATGCATCATGAAATCAGCCATGTACTTTTTACCTGATCTATATTCCCTGTGATCCTGTAAAACCATTCACTAGGGCCATATTTTGTTGGAAACATTCTCATTAAGACACATTTGTATCGAGGTCACTATCCTTATTAGTGGGCCATATTTCTATTGGATAGAGAAACCACATTTGTCACATGGGTATATTTCATATTAAATCCCAAAATTTTGAAATGGTCTATATTACCAATAGGATAAACCAGAATGGGCCATTCATGTAAATATATGACATTAACCATTTTAGGAAAATCCATAAAATAATTTTGTAACAAATGAATTTTAAACTTATTAGAAATATTATGGGTTAGAGAGACCTTAAAGAAACTACGTGGTCCTTTGGACATGACATGATAATGTGCAAAATGTAACATTATGTGTCACTAAACAATGTGCATTTTGAATCCCTTCATAGGGATATATAGGAATCCCTTATAATGAGACTAATCTCATCAGTGAAACACCTCCCACATATCTAGATGGAAATAAACCCTAGAGTTTCTATCCATGCCACATTAAACCAAATAATCTTTAATTAATAATAGAATTATTGATAATTTTTTATGCATATTGATATTCACATCAACACACATGATTTTGATCAAATCACTATTATATAAGTAACCAGTCCTATGCTATGATTTGTGAAAGATTTATGATGAAATATGGAATCTTTAAGAGGGATACCATGTACAAAATTATTCTCCAAAAAAGGGTGATATTTGCCTAAAATCCCATAATTTCAACCAATAAACATTATAAGGTGTCACTGATAAAGACACAATGACCTACTTCCTTGGGAAAGTAGGACCATGGTGACTCAAAAAACAATGATGAAGGTTTCTATGGATTTCCTCTATAAATAACCAATATAGATTTATTTCCTTCAACTTTTCCTTTAATATTGAGTTAATTTTTTGAATAGTCACATGGTTTAAATTACATTTCCCATTTTTGATCATAGAACTATATCACAATTATAATTCATTTAAATCCAATCCAAATAATCATTCATAACATTTATATACTCTATATACCTAATTCCTTCCTCAACATGCTTAAATTTAAACTGTTTTTCCAAGGTTATTTGGAATGTTAATTTTAGTCTTATTTTATTTTTTATAGGTGAATATCAAAATCCAAGGATTTGTTATGCTTCAAAATGAATTATTTAAGTTTTATTATGATTCCCTTATGAGTATTAAAAAGTATATTCCTTATCACTAGTATATTCTATGACAACATTACCAGTGTTTGGCCAGTATCTTTGTTTACATTAAACATTTGATAATTTTATTCATCATATTCTTCTAAATTTCTATGATATTCATCAACAATATCAAAAATTATGGGTGAATAGGTAATTATGATCATATTATAACAATCTATAATTAGTGTATATTTTCATTATATTTTAAGTAATCTCTTCGATTAGAGAGAATGAACCTAATAGTTAATTCCTTATAGTCCTAATCAAATTTATTTTGAATTTTATTTTAAATTTGATGATTCTAAAATATCAATATATTTCGAAATATTTTATAGATGATTTTATATCATAGAATTTCACATAAGTAGTCAAGTTGGATTCTCATATTATTATGCTCCTATCCTAGATATAAATAGTTCTTAACACATAAAAATTCTAAAATAATTTTTGAATGTTAAATTCAAAAAGCGTGGTCTGTTCCATCTCTACTGAACATCAATTATTTACTCTAAATAACGGATGAAACAAGAATATGTTGTTAAATACTTTGGGCATGATCAGATTTGAAATCTATATTTGAAACTACACTCACCTACTAAGGTGTAGTAAGTGGAAGTCTGGGGTTGAACCCACATAGACAATTTGTAGACAAGAAAACTTCCAGTAATAACCTATTAAGTAGGATTCCTCACTATCAATCTCATTTTTTTAAAATATTTAATATTCATGGTCAATTTCAATTTATAGGGAATGAATAATCTAAAATCTAATTTTGAATAAACCTACGGCATAGGGAAATAAGTGTTGAAAAAGACACCAATTGATCTTGGTATGACGAATTGGATTAAACTAATTTGGAAACTACTCCTTGGTCCAAAGAAGTGGAAAACCTAAGCATAGGAAACCTAGAATCTGAGAAGAAAGATTCATAAACTATTGGTCTTAGCCTAATCAACTCCAACAAGGTTATGGTCATTCGATTATTCCTACGGTGGTCAGAGTAAGTGACATTAAATGAAATTGAAAATTATTTTGGACATGGTTATTAAAAATAGAGTTACCAAGATCAATTTTAGATATTCAATAAATTTAAACTACACCTACTCTCAACCACTAACCTGAATTATATTAGTTGCACAAGAAAAAATTGTTTGAAGGTAGAGAAATAGTGGGCATGCTTGACATGAATATTAAAAAATTTAAAATAAATTAATCCAAAATTTAAATTTTATGAAATTAATTAAAAAATAACTCGAATGAGGAAATAATGATGAAAGAGAAACAATTGAACTTGTATATTAATTAGGATTTAAATTTGAATGTCAGAACAACAACGAACAATAAACAAGTCTTTAAATCCAAATAGGTAACAACGGAATGATTGAAATAAAAAAATAAATAAGTAGTGATAGACTGGAATGAAAAAAATGAAAAATAGAGAAGAAAGGGGGAAATAATGTTTGGATGTCCCCCGAATTATTTGGGCATCATAGATACTATTTAAAGAGTCTAGCGAGTTCATGACAAGTATATGATTCATGTCGTTAACATGATTTAGGTATATTCTACGTCATGTACTTCACAGAATGTAATGTTCTTACACCCTGTGTACTTTATATCTGTATAAATCTTTGAAAATTTTGGATCTCATGGATTTCAGGTAGTGATTCTTCTTCGAATATTAGGTTTCGAACATTTCACATTGTGTGTTGATTTCACATTGTGTATTCCATCCGATTTGGACTTCACATATTTCATGACATGTAATATGGATTCGCACCATGTATTTGGTTTGTGCGTTCTATTTGGAATTCTGGGCTTGACCTTCAGCTGTCAGGTTGCCAGATCGATGAGTACACTCAATGTATATAGGATTCCGGATGTGTAAGGATTATTTTTATGATTTTCAATATCTAATTCTTAGAGTATTTAATTACTATTACTTGAAGAAAACAAACCCAAACAGAGAGTAAATAATTATTAAACATTAATTAAATGTATCCAAAATATTTATATGAATTAAAATTATCAAATTACACCACATTTAAAAAATTTACGGTCCTAAAGAAAAAATCATATCAACAAGGATTATAAAAGAAAATTTTTTCTATCAAGAAACATGCATCACAACTAGAAAGATAAAACTATGTGTTAATTGGAAAAATCAAATCCCCCAGAAAATTTTCTATAGAGAAAATAATTTATGCCACATAGTTAAGTTATTTATTCAGATTCTATTTTATTTTAATTAAAATTTCATTATTATTCCTAAAAACATATACCCACTTTCCAATTTATCTCACAATAAATTATATCTCATCACTCAAGGTAAAACAATTGGAGGTATGCTCATACCATGCATACATGTTCCTAACCATATGATTGTATTGGTTAAATTATCCCTACTTCACAAAGACAAAAACAAAACCAATGACAATGGTTAAAATATAAGGTTCAATTGTCTCTGAGGGTGTGGGTTGGTGGTTAGATGATAAAAAATCAATCTTATCAAATGATGGAATGATCTAAAGTATAATGAATGATAATTGTGAACATTACAATGAAGTAACTCTTCCAGGGGAAATGTTTCCATGATCCAAATAGTTTAGTGTCTGACTATGAATATGGTATGTATGTATCAATAATGTTCCCTATTAAATTTCTTTTTCTTTTATTTTTATTTTTCAAAAGTCATGGCTTGGCCATATCTCATATCCATCACTTAACCACACAATATTTCTTATATGATTCATCAGTCTAGTAATAGTTATTTTTCACCTTCCTAATACAAAAATAATTTTTAATGGAATAGGGTATTCAAAGAATATTCAAAAGTAATCATGAATCATATCATATAAATGGTGTGAAAGTGCCTCCATATGTCTCCTCAATATCAACATACCATGTTTGGAAGATAATAAATCCCAAACACTTGTTCAAAAGAGAAATCATGTGTAGTACCAAGAGCAGGGTAGGAAAGAAAAATAGGCTTGAAACATCTCCATTATAATATGGTTATTTATGGATATTATGGGCTAAATAATGATAGATGTATAGTTGGGTCCCAAGAAGTATGGCTCCACAAAGATTCCCTCAATTATTTTAACAACATATTTGGTTAATAATATCCTCAACTAGATATCAATGCATGTCATGATATTTTTACATGTCCCAAGTATCTCTCATAAAAAATTCTATGAAATGAATATGAAAGTAAAGGTCTACAATCTTCTATGGAATGAGAGAATATAAAATAACTAGCAATCACTTTAGGAATATTATCTAGGAATAATTTAATCAAATGAAATATATAGAATCTAGAATAAGAATTAAAGTACCCAACTCATAAATCATATTGATAATATAAATAGTAATAAAAATGGATTTCAAAAATATCCATCATAACTTTGACTTTTATTTTAATGGGTGTAAAAAAATTGATGTATAAACCATTCTTCTAATGAAAAATGTCTCCTTAATAAGTAAAAATCGGGAAAAAATCGAAGTGTATCTATAATAATGTTTACAACATACCCCTATATACTTAAAATGATATAATTTATGCACTATTATAGAAATAGACTTGAGAGAGAAAGCAATTATGACAAAGAAAAAATGAAATGAAAAATTAGATTTTTAAATAGGGAATCAAGATCTCCCTGTAATGAAAATAATGCCATAGAGAAACCTTTTGGATATTTATTATAAATTAGGATACCTGAAATAAATATAAACGAAATAAATTCTCAATATAAACCATTAGTTCATAGGGGTTAATAATATGGATTCAGTAAAATGGAAGGCTAAAAAAGTCAATATGATGAAAAAATGACTAGATAAATGAAAGAGTGACTAAAAAAGGTTTGGAATGACCAAAATATAGATAATACATGAAAAGGAAAATAAATATCATAAGAAAAAAATTTAAATAAATGAAACAAAAAATATGGGTTTTCACCCATAAATTGAATACTATGACTTCATTTTCTAGAAAAATGGAAAAACATCATTTTGTGTCCTCCATCAGCTCAAAAGTCCACCACCTCTTGTAGGAACTTGTGGAAGTAATTTCAAGATAACATGGGTGCTTGGTAAGATTTACCATATGGAATGTATCAACCATGAAGCTCTTGTGGTAAGAAGAACATCTCGGAAAACCATGGAGGGGACCCCAACGGAATATGGATCGGAAGAAGGGTCTTCTCAGCCTACTGGAGTAGGTTATCCACATGAAAATAGATCTCATATAGGATGAGATATTGTGTCCTGAAAAACTCAATAGTGACTGTAGAGGATGCATTATAGATTTAAATGTCTAAAGTAATGAATAAGTGAAATGAAAATAATCCAAAATGTAGTGTATCAAAAATTATATCTAATATATATTTAAGATTATACAATAATAAATATTAGATGAAATGAGAATAAAAACGTAAGGCACAAAATAGACTCTAGGACAATGTATTTTAGGGGAGGGCACATGAAAAAAACTAAATAGTTGGGGAATGGTCACCAATATCTCTTTCATAACTCCCCTCGCAAATAGTGGGGGTCTAGATCAGTTCATCCAAACATATCTCATTGATGGTGGTGGGGCTAGGTCATCAATTTTTATAGGAGGCTTCATGAGGATAGAAGCAGGATCAATCAAGGATATATAGAGCGATGTGTTGATCTATATCAAGGCCATAAATGTAAAATATGGAGTGATGTGAGGCACCATATAGGGATATGAAATGTTGGGTCCATTTCCATGTCATGCCTAAACTACTAAAAACTTTTGCTGTGTAGTATGTTTTGTGAGATCAGAAGGGAGTTTGGCAATGGTGATCAATGGGGTGGGAATGGATGATGAAGTGGGGGATACATTGGGTGTTATGTGGGAAGTAATAGGGGTTTCTGGTGGGGTTAATGTGTTAAAAAGTATTTTGAGATAAAGGGAATGTGATGGAAAATAAAAATATGGAGTTGGTTTTCTAGAAGAAATTGGAAAATAAGAGATATGTCAGATGGAACTAGTGGGGAGAGTGTAGACGTGGTAGGTAGAGAAGTTGTGGTGGTAGGGGTGGTGAAATGGTGGTAGTAGAAAGTGAATTTGGAGTGGAGGTGGAATCAGAGGTTGAATTAGAAGAATGTGTTAATGGATTTTAAGGGTCGGTAGGATATGGGTGATCATGAGTGGGGGTGCGGGCTCAGGAAAACTGATATGGATCCTCTACTAGATCGATGGTGTACTCTGGGGCCCATTGGTATCACCTCTGAATAATATTCAAGAACCCATCTTGTGGAGCATGAGGAGATCGATGAAATCCATTTTTACAAGGGAAGTGAGGGGTTGAGAATCATCGAAGATGCTGATATGTCTACCTTGATGAGTGAAAAAACTCTCCCCCATAAGAGTTCCTGGAGTCCTTCGAACATTGGTCTCATAGTGAGAGCTGAACTATCTTTCCATGTTTATGAATGTTACACCCATGGATGATGCGAGAATGTCTACCTCAATCTGACAGATACTGTTATGAGAATCTCTTCTGTCCAAGGAACCATAATAGAGTGCCTGTTGAAGAATCTATAGAGCGAAACCCCACAGCTTGGTGCTATTCATCATATATAGGTTGAGGATTCTCTTTAGATCTCATGTTATCAATGGCCAATGGTCATCCACAACCTCTTTGTCTAAGTCTACCCACATTGATGAGTAATCATGGGAGGCGAAAAACTCTTCAGTGTAGATACTGAGCCCGATGCCAAAGTCTCCACGGGATAGCACATAGGGCCTACTACCAAGGCGATAGGTGACATAGTCTTTTCATACTCTTGTTTGAAAAAAAACTTGATTAAGAGCTCTCTAATGATATCCTCAGTCACCTGGGTGGTGGAAGAGAGGTTCATCTAGTTCATCATCTAAATAAAACCATTGTGTACATGAATGTGCATGGCCAGGTCCAACGTCTTGTTCGTATTCATATAATTGTCTTAGAGATAGACCAACCAAATATACCTTTCAGGCATGAAAAAGTGAAGGTAGGGATGCAGGTGTGGTTGTGGGGAAACACTTTAGGATGATATGGAAGTTCCCCTAGACTGGCTGGTGGCTAGCATAGTGGATGAAGCATATGATGAAGGTAAGGGAGTCAGATCTGTTGGTGGTGGAGAGTGTGCAATGTCTTGGTGCTTTGGTGGCAGAGGATCTCCTCCCTATGAAAATTGATTGGTGTATTCTATTGAGGATGAAGACAATATAGAGGAATAGTGATAGATGACATGAATATGAGAATCATGTGGAAACATAGGATAGAAGGATGGTGGGTGTATGAGCTGACATGGAGGGAGGGGTAGGCCAGAGTTCGAGAGGTGGTCATGTGGGAGGGGTAAGGACGAGAGTTGTGGGGGGGGGGGTCTGTCTGTGATCCCTAATCATGTTTTTTAGAATACTCCATGAAGGTTTCATATCATGTATTCAATACATGACTTGTAAATCTTGATGGTTGATTTTTTCTGTGCCTGAAACCTTCACATCGTGTATTGTGTTTAGGTGACATGAATTTTTTTGCTGTGCATATTTTAAAATATAAACTTTTTAGAAGAAGAATCTCTAATCTATCTCCAGATTTATTAAAGATCCATAATTTTCAAAAACCCTAATCTAACCAATATTGGATTTCATCCTTGTTAGTGTTTTGTTTATTTTATAGACCTACAAACACTTCCATTTAGAAAACTTTAATGGTGATGAAACATCCCAAATACAATAGATCTGGAAAATAGAGGGTGTGAATGGTGGGAAAGAATTTCTCATTAGTGGTGCAATGTCATTTATGTTCTTGTGATCACTGTATCGATTGGCTAGAGTGGGTAAGGTCTTTTTGTCTTCATTTTTAGTCAAATGATAATATTTCTTATTAGTAAGAGAGATGAGTTGAAAATCCAACGACACATCACTTTTCTTAGTGGCCTTTTCAAAAAAAAATGAAACTTTCTCTTAACCTCATCTAAATATCAATCATTTTTTATTCACAGAACTCAATGCCTTCATAGTGACAAGATATGTTCACCCTTTAATTATGTTGACATCTACTTCTTCCTCTATATCCAAGATGAGGAAATCATCATGAAAAATTATTTTTCCAAATTTTTCTATGACTTCCACCAGTATTCCTTCAAGGTTATTGACTAAGTGGTTAGCATGTTAATGTTCCACTCTTGTTGGTTTTAATTCACTAAGCCCCATTTTTTTGAAAACACTCATAGGAATGCGATTGATACTTCTACCAAGATCACACTAGTCTTATTCAAAATTACATGTTTCTATAGTTCATGTATTTGAGAAGCTTCTAGGGTCTCTCATATTTTAGATATATTATAGTAAAAAATAATGGAGTGTTCTTCATTTAGGGAGATGAATCCTAAGTATTCTGTTGTCTTTTTTTTAAAAAAAATGTCTTTAAAGAATCTTACATAAGGAGTCACTTAAGAAATTTCTTCAGCATGTTTAATGTTGATGTGTAGTTGTTAAAAATTATATATAAATTATTTATATGTACCATATCATGTACAATTTCCCATAAAATATAAATATTTGATAGGGGATTATATGGTGGAGATTCCACATTGACAACATTATTTTCTATGTTAGTCGTTAACTGTGGATTTTTCAGTTGAGTCTACCGCTTATGTTTTATCCTAACCAGATTTATCAAAATTTGTAACTGTTTTTTCTCACATAAGAATGAATTCTGAATGCTCATCATCATTATTGTGGAATTAAGCTTATGATATCTTTGACCTTTACTTTATATTGCATTAAATTAATACCCACTTCATACGATGATTTTTATCAGAATTCCCAAGTGTTAAATCTATAATCCAAGATGTAACTTAATTTCGGGTTCTAATCATTACCATTACCTATTTATGGTAGTGTATTTGTGGTTCCAATAATCCTTGGAATCTATATATTAAACAAAACATTTCATTAATCCATGAAATATAATGTTCAACATACACAATATTAACTCAAAGATAACTTATCGAGCAAAGGATCTCAATCACTTAATATACCCAAATTATAACTCACCCTAGTGGTAGATTTACTCATCCATTTTAATTATTATCAATCTGGTTATAATTATTATGATGATAAATTAATAATATTAGAAAAATAAAGGGATAAGAAAAGAGTGGTGCGTCGAACACACACACAAATGATCAAGGGAATTAAAAATGAACGTTAGATTGAATGAGAAAGAAAAATAAGTGAAGGGGATTAAACTATATCTAAACTATTTTAAGAACATTAATATTAATATAAAGAAGGTGGATGAGAATAAGAGATATTGATGAAGAGACTTTCATTAAAACACAATTACAAATAAAGAGACTTACAAGATAAAAAAAATGAAGAACATAAAGGTAAATGAAATCAACAAGAGGTGGAAAGGTCTCTAAAGTAAAAACCTGCATATGGAAGGTCCTCAAAAGACTTTGGAAAGGCTTCGGTCGTGACAATATGTGCTTATCTCTTCTGAAATTCCATCTCCTTTAAAGGAGAGTAGGGGAATGCATTTATAGCCTAAGGAAGTGGACTGTTGCCATTCCCAATCTGTCCCTCCACTTGGCTTGACGATTTGGACATCTAGATAGCTGAATCTCAAGATATCTCCTTTTTCAAAGTTTTATATAATAAGGTTTCCCGACTTCTCTCAAATGTTGGAGTCATTTGGACCTATGGAGCCAATGGTAGGGCAGTTGTATTAAACAAAGTTAAACTGTCCATTTCAATCCATGCTTTTTTGATGGCCAAAATGTGAATGGAATTTGAAATAGGAATATTTCTTCAAATATAAATTCTTTCTTCAACATAGTTGACCACCTATATCCTCTATTTCACACTTCAAAATATCATCTTGATTGGATTAATAGATTAGGATACATGTCATGAATACTGTACTGATTTCAATTCCCGGTCCGAATGGTGGGCTGAGTTTAAATGAATCAGTTGGGCCCATTGTATTTGGATTTGAGCCTTGAAATTTTTATCCATTACTAATTACATTGTCCCACGAATCTTTGAGGAGAATGAAATAATTTTAACATCTAGATTGGTCCTAGTAATTCAATCTTCATGGATTGTTCAGTTTCCTCACAGATTCTGTGGGCCTTCTCATGTGGTCCATATGGGCCTACGAATGGAAATATTTTCCCATGGTCCCTTATAATGAAATGTGGTATATTGAATTAGGAATCCCAAAAAATAAGAACCACACAATGTGGATTAATAGGGTGATTGTTATAAATAAAATAGTAAACTAAATCAACATGACTACTTCTAAAAATGCCCAAAAATTATACTTAGTATTAAAACATTAATATCTCACACAAATTATGCACATTTCAAATAAAATAAGTAAACGGAGTATATAATAAGTCATGAAAATATTAATAACATTAACTCCCCCACACATAGTCTTGTGCATGTCCTCATGTGAAAAAAATATAAAAACATGAAAAAATCATTTTCACTCACCAACAAATATTAAAATTTTGTTTTCTCCAATCAGGGGAGGTTTAGACTATTTCACTCATCCATATTTAATTACACCTCAAATTTTTACAGAAACAATGTTCGAAAAACAACTCTATTTTTCATTCTCAAACTCAAAAATGAAAATGTTGGCACACAAAACTTACTCCTCTCATGATGATAAAAATAATTTATAGAGAATCTCTAATTCACCAAAAAAGTGAAAATATTAGAGTTTGTAAGAGCTCTCAGCTTCCAATGTAGTGACCCAAAGCTTGATGTACATGGACATTAAATTAATTTTGCGGAATACTTAGTACATAACAAAAACAGACACCAAAGGGCCGTAATAGTTTAGTACCTTTGGAAACATGGAACATAATCTTCTAATCTTGGTGAAAGATCCCCATCATCTCCTATAAAGATCTTCCCTTTTTTTACCTAAAACCGTTCCTTATATCCTGGGGAAAAGAAAAAATAAAAAGGGTGAGCTCAAATGCTCAGTAAGGGCAAACATAGTGAATATAAAACAATCCATAAACATTTGAATGCAAAAACTTGATCATGAAATTTAAACATCAAAATCTTGAGCAAAGACATAAATCGTGGAAGTACGTAAGGAATATATCATAATGGAACATCAATAATGATAAAATATAATGGGAATAAAAAATGTAATTATGGAAACCATTCAGCACATGTCATGATTTCCATAGTAGCCAAGACCATCTTAGTTGACAAAGTCCCTTTCTGAATTGAGTTCACTCCTCATTTCAGTCCTGTAACACTGAACCAGATTAACTTACCGTTCTAGTCATGTCTATCTCAAGAGATATAAATCTTTAACCAATGTATTGGAGGGAGATATAGGTCCCAACCATCTCATAATGAAATCATTCTTACTTGTGCCACAAAATAAACATACATCATTCATAAGAACCCAATAAATAAAATGGGTTTCATAAACATCATCCCATCATCACATAATACATATGAATTAAATGGATATCATTTAATAATAAGAAAATTGAAACCATGTAAATTATAGAGACATTATAATTGAAACATACACATATGAAATAATGTCATCTTTGATGAAAAATGGTTTTGATAAAACACTTGAAATTAATTCTTGAGGAAAATATCCGTTCTTCTTCAAAATCATTTTATTTTTACAAAATGTCATACAATTTTAAAAGAAAAGGATTTTTTTTGAAAATATTCAAGAAATCTTTTGGAGGAAGCTTCATGAAAATAAGGCTTTATAAAACTGTAAAAATCCTTTCATGCCGTATAATTTAAAAATAACATTCTTCTCGTACTTTGTCGGAAAAGTCAAAAAAAGTACCTCGTAACGTAATCAAAAGAAAGATTCCTTACATAACATGTAGTAAAAGAAAAAATGTGTAAAAAGTAAATTAAAAATACATAAAAATAATTTTATAAAACATGGACTTGGATGATAACAATAACCCCAACAAATACTTATGAATAAACTATCTCAGATAAGAACGAGATTGGAAAGGTTATCCTTTACCTTAGGTCCGATATTCATCGTACGTATCCGAACCTCCTGTATAATGATTTAGATAATGTCATTGAATTATTATAGAATCATATTCATTGTTATGATATCATATATGGTTGACTTATGACTTTATATTGCCCGTTCTTTTGAAAATTCCATGTTAAAGAGCGTTTTGGGTAAAATCGTTTCATTTGTCATCAGTGATTTGATTTGTAATTATTCATATGATTACATAGATCATGATTACTTAATTACAAAATATAAAACATGATTTATATATAATATATATTCATAATATACATATATATAATAGATCGATAAATGGAACTAAATACACCATTCATGGAGACGGTATGCCGTACGTACGCATGAGTGTGGTTTTCGTTTCCACATTGAATTGAATTGAATTAATTGGTTGACATAAATATATATATAAATAAATCCAGTATCATTATTATATATTATATTTCATTATTACTTAATATATATAATTTATAATCATTCATGAATGGTTAATCATTGAGAATGAATCTAATCGCGTCGTGGAGACGGTAGTCCGTATGTACTCACGAGCGATGATATCGTTCCCATAATTATTGAATTGAGTTGGAGTGGATGATAAAATATCTCAGAATCAGTATGATGTTATAATGACTATGTATAGTTATTTTTTAAACCATTATACCCTTCTATGTAAGGTGGTGTTGGAAAAACAGATTACACCACGGCGTGGAGACGATATTCCGTACGTACGCACGCGCGGTGATTTCATTTTCCGTAGGATGGATAGAAGGTGAAATGGGGTTTTTTCATATTTATAATAACATATCAGTATATTATTTATGTTGATGTTATTACTTTATAATTAAACAACTAAAGAAGAAGAAGTTGAAGAAGAAATAAGCTTGAAATAATCGGTAGAAGAGATTACCTCTTCTTCGACGCACCTCCTTTAAACATCTTCTTATGGAACAAGGGTTGGTATTTTGAGAATACCAGTACCTCTATAAGGTTTATAGGGAAGTGGGGAAGTGAAATGGTAAGAGTTTGGATGAGATTCAAGGCTAAAAATGGTGTGAGGAAGAGAGGGAGGAGTTTCCCTTTTATAAGGGAGGAGAGGGGCACCTTTGGAATCCTCAAAAATATTAGTTTAATATAAATTCAAACCCCACATAAAAACCACAGAAAATGACTCAATTCAAAGATTAGATGAGATAGGGTTCTAATATCGTCAACAAATAAAATTTAGACATGTTTTGATATTATTTTAAACCATATCATTTTGAATTATCCTTATTTAATCTATTTATGTTTATTTGTGGTAATAAAATTCTAAATTTTAAATGGTTATAAATAATCACTTATGTGTTGTTAATTTTCAATAATTGGATACTTTATGACATGTTAGACTATATAAACTTCAATTTATAATTTTTAAATATTTTTGTGATTTTTAAACAATTTAATAATATGTTATTTTTATAGAATAACAATAGTGTCAATTTTGACACTATTCATTTATTTCAATTTAAATAAAATATACACAGAGGATATATTCGAACTAAAATATTTAATAGATTCCTAACATGTCACATTTGTCTAGAAAAGTCTTGGAGCAGATTAAATAGTTCATTTAATATTTATTTTAATATTTTTAAAACCATTTATTTGGTATATCTCTTAATAAAATAATTAGTACAACATTTTTGTATAATTATTTAATATACTTACTTGTTTCATAAAAATTAAAATTAAATACTTTGATGAAGATAAATATCAAATATTTTATAATAATAATTTTACTCGAATTTATCATCTTAAAATAACAACATGTAAATTGTTATCTTTATTAAATTATGAAGGTGAGAACTTTGGAATCATTTAAAATAAAATATAATAAGTGTCATAATCACCATAATAAGGATCACAATGGTCACAAATTCGGCCAGTAGATGATTATGGTTTATATATACACTACTAATAAGTTTTGTGCAGATTTTTGGGCCTTTTGATATGTATTACTATTTCAATAAAAACTATATTATTTATTTTTCACTAAATAAATAATATCTGCATCATTAATGTATAAGATAATAAGGTAATTAAATAACTCTTAAAAATTACAAATAAATTACCATGATAAAGAAAAACATTTTATATTTCGAATGAGTATTTATAACCGAATTTATATTCTTTATAAACTTATATTAAAAATACTTTAATTATTAAAGTTGAGTGAGACATATTTCACTTTCCTTTAAATAAAATAAACTAAAGGTCTTAATCACCTCCAAGTGGGTTCTAATGGATTCCATTTCGACCCAAATATGAATTAGGACGAATTATAATCATACAATTGTATTAAGACAAGTATTAGGATAATTTTATAATATTATATTTACTCTTAATTACCCAATTTACCTTTTACTATGGTAAATAAAATTTACCGTTTTTACTATTCATAAAGCCCAAAAATAAAAAGTAGTCTATTAATATAATTTGGACCTACTGATTCCAAATATGGAATCCATTTTTTCTAATTCAATACATAGAAGTTGCATAAATTAAAATAAAATTAATCCCGTTGTCGAAAGAAAACAGGTTTTTGTTTAAAACATTGCCAAAGATTGAATTTATTTAACCTACGAATTCAATTTAAAATCAATTCTAATGACTTAAATTATATTAAATGGTAAAAATATATTCTATTTATACTTTAGAACCATTAAATTTTATAATTTAACCACATAATTTATTACGATGAAAAAAGTTGTCTTTAATTAAAATATAGCATGTTTTTACTATTCATTAAAATATGAAAGTTATCAGAATAATATGAAAAATTTATCCAAGATAAAATTTTATATCCTGATTTCAAAGAATAATTTTATTTTGTAAAATTTAACTTATAATCATGTCAAAAACTAGATTTTGTGTGTGTGCGCCATCAAAAGGAGGCAAAACTGCATTTTTTTAAAAATAAATATTTTACCCGAAACATAGATTTTGTTCTTATAACATGTTCTAGAAAATGTGTAAGATGAATAATAATGTTATAAAATTCAATATTTAGTTAATACTATTCATAACGTCTTGTTCATAATAATATTATAATAATATATCGTTGTTTAGTAAAACTCGGTATTGCGTACAACACACGCTATCGAGGAAGGTCGCGATTGCGTGTAATGCATGCCAAGTTAGGGTTGCGTGTAGTGCATTACTCCTTTTTTGTTTCATATAACAAAATAAATTGAATATATATATATATATACTCGATGTTTCGTAGAATAACTACTATCAAACAAACATGAAATTGTGTGTAAGATGATCCAAGATTAGTGTTGCGTATACTGCAAGCTAATATGGTGTTGCGTATAGCACAAGATAATCATGGTGTAGCATACAACAGAAGCTATGAAAGAAATTAAAATGAATATATCTTATAAAATCTCGGGTTTTTACATTCTACCCCCCTTAAAATGAATTTCTCCCTCGAAATTCGTCGGGGTTATAAATCGTTTACTATTTATAGAAACTTACATCGTAAAAAGGAATACTAAAACATAATTTTAAAAACTAAAGTATGAAACTTAATGATTACACAAAGTAACTCATCATTGGGTTTCCATATAGGAGAACATAGGTGAAAATATGGATATGGAAGAGAAATCTAAACATCAAGTTCTTATAGAGAGTGGTAGAGAACATGGATATGAGAAAGCCAACAATCACAAATACATAAATTTGTGATGATCTAAGGTACCATCTGATTCATCAGAAATAAGGACACTAGGACAACATTTTTTTGTATTCAAGATCATTTCCCTAAAGTTTAAGAAATTGGAATTAGAAGAAATACGTTCTTGATTTTGGTATAATCTCATCGTTGGTCGTTCCTTGGACAATTTCCACTTCATCTCTTAAAGAAATGAAGTTGAATTTTTCATTCACGAAGTGTTTTTAGATCATATGATAGAATGACAGGTCATTCCATCTATCTCAAACAAAAAGCTTTCCAAAGTTATGAAATATACATAAGTCCATCTATAGTGAGATTAATCATATATGATTCCAAAAATGAACTTATACTTCATATATCATACCGCTTAATTAAATAAAACTAGTTTCTACTAACTAGAGACTTCCTGTAGGCCAGTGGTAGGTGATAAAGGCCATTCACACTTCGGTTGTGGGTTTCATTCCCACAGCCTTGTCTGACTCAATGGGCTGTCGCCCATCCTGCAGGTTGTCCTTTTTTTCTAAAAATAAATTATTATAACTTTCCATCACTAATATTGAACAAGTTCTAGACTTAAACAACACTAACTTATGTCCAACATAATCAATTCCAATCTTTAGGCTTATCCAGAATACTGCTGTCCAATCTCATATTATAATGAAAATGATTACCAAAGAGTTCATATAACAAGCATGTTAATACCATTGTTGATCCCCATATATCATAAGATATGTCTTGTTGGTCACATTCCAAACATTCGAAGGCCTTAATAATTTATTCTCTTGAAAAAAAATGAATACCCAATGAACCTTAGTGAAAACATGAATGCAGTTAAAAGTTAACACTTTCCACATACCAAAATCCTCATAATTCCATATACTCAAACCATGATATCACTTAGTCCTTATATCAATCATGAGCTCATGAATACTGTCAAACATTTCATTTTCTCCTTATCCCTTCATTATGTGCATATCATCTGATTTCCAAAATATTGGAATCAATTTTCATGGTTACCGTTACGATAAAATTATTGAAAACCACAATAGACTAATACAAAAATATTCTAATACACCATAAAAGTACCTCAACAACATTATTCTTGAATACCAACACATAAAAACTTCAATCCATCCTCTTCAATGATTTTCCTGGAATAAGTCCTTCCTTGATTTAGAAGTAACTTTTTAGGTCAGGGCATTGAGTTGGGTAATGCCCATGTTCTCCACAAATAAGACATTGAACTCCATAACAGTCTGTCACTCTATGAACCTTTTCTCCACATAGATAACATATGTCCCTCCAATTGAGGTATTCCTCAAGATTCGTCTTCCCCGCTTTAGAAGTCTCAATCTTCCTTTATTTATGATCCTCAACATGCGAACATTCATGAAAGTATATCTTCCTCTTATTTGATGAATTAGTCATACCACTAAATTTCACCTTGTTAATCATATATCGTGATAACTGATTCGGCATAATCACAATATCTTTCTCTCTAGGCATTAGGCAATTTTGTTGCTCATAGTCACCAATTTTTCCATTGGATTAAATGTTAACCGAATTCATTCTCATTCCCTCCATTGACTAAAACACAAAAAGAATTCTGTGAGAGGAAAAAATCATACAAGGAAAATAACATAATCAAGTGGGATTACCTTCAACATATAACATTTTATGTTTAATTTTAATATCGTTACCGTACTTCTAGGACTATAACCTATACTTATACTTAACCTTAGGGACATCCCTAGACATACCTTAGAAATAGCTCTGGGGATCTCACTATAGTTTTTGCATCCTAGTTTCCAAAGGTTGACTAAACCTTTCCTCTGATACCAACTGTAGAGACCCAAATCTTGACGTACATGGACATTACATTAATTTTGCGGAATACTTAATACATAACAAAAACAGACACCAAAGGACCGTAATAGTTTAGTGCCTTTGAAAACATGGAACATAATATTCTAATCTTGGTGAAAGATCCTCAACATCTCCCATAAAGATCTTCCCTTTTTTTTACCTAAAACCTTTCCTTATATCTTGGGGAGAAGAAAAAATAAAAAGGGTGAGCTCAAATGCTCAGTAAGGGAAAACATAGTGAACATAAAACAATCAATAAATATTTGAAAGAAAAAACTTGAACATGAAATTTAAACATCAAAATCTTGAGCAAAGACATAAATCGTGGAATTATGTAAGGAAAATATCATAATGAAACATCAATCATGATAAAATATAATGGGAATAAAACATGTAATTGTGGAAACCATTCAGAACATGTCATGATTTCCATAGTATCCAAGGCATTGCTTCCAAGACCATCTTAGTGGACAATGTCCCTTTCTGAATCGAGTTCACTCCTCGTTTCAGTCCTGTAACACTGAACCGGATTATCTTACCGTTCTAGTCATGTCTATCTAATGAGATATAAATCTTTACCTAATTCATTGGAGGGAGATATAGGTCCCACCCATCTCATAATGAAATCATTCTTACTTGTGCCAAAAAATAAACATACGTCATTCATAACAACCCAATAAATAAAATGGGTTTCATAAAAATCATCCCATCATCACATAATCCATATGAATGAAATGAATATCATTTCATAATAAGAAAATTGAAACCATGTAAATTAAAGAGACATTATACTTGAAACATACGCATAAGAAATAATGTCATCTTAGATGAAAAATGGTTTTGATAAAACACTTGAAATTAATTCTTGAGGAAAATATCCTTTCTTCTTCAAAATCATTTTCTTTTCAAAAATTGTCATGAAATTTTAAATGAATCTTTTTTTGAAAATAGTCATGAAATCTTTTGGAGGGATAATCATGAAAATATTGCTTTATAAAACCGTAAAAATCCTTTCATGCCTTATAAGTTCAAAATAACATTCTTCTCGTACTTTTGTCGAAAAAGTCAAAAAGTACCTCGTAACGTAAAAAAAAAGAAAGACTCCTTACATACCATGTAGTAAAAGAAAAAATGGGTAAAATTTACATTAAACATACATAAAAATAATTTTAGAAAACATGGACTTGGATGATAACAATAACCCCATCAAATACTTACGAATAAACAATCTCAGATAAGAACGAGATTGGAAAGGTTATCCCTTACCTTAGGTCTGATATGCTTGATACGTATCCGAACCTCATGTATAATGATTTAAATAATGTCATTTACTTATTACAGAATCATATTCTTTATTATGATATCATATATGGTTCACTTATGACTTTATATTACCCGTTCTTTTTTAAATTCCATGTTAAAGAGCGTTTTGGGTAAAATCGTTTCATTTGTCTTCCGTGTTTTGACCTGTAATTATTCATATGATTACCTAGATCATGATTACTTAATTAAAAAAATATAAAACATGATTTATATATAATATATATTCATAATATACATATATATAATAGATATATAAATGGAAAGAAATACACCGTTCATGGAGACGGTAGGCCGTACGTACGCTTGAACGTTGTTTTCGTTTCCTCATTGAATTGAATGTAATTAATTTGATGACATACATATATATATAGAAATAAATCCAGTATCATTACTATGTCATATATTTCATGATTAATTATTATATATACTTTATAATCATTCATGAATGGTTAATCATTGAGAATGAATCTCATCATGTTGGGGAGACAGTAGTCCGTACGTACGCACGAGCGATGATATCATTCCCATTATTATTGAATTAAATTGGAGAGGATGATACAATATATCAGAATCAGTATGATGTTATGATAACTATGTATAGTTATTATTTACACCATCATACCCATCCAAGTAAGGTGGTGTAGGAAAAACAGATTACACCACGGCGTGGAGACGGTATTCCGTACGTATGCACGCGTGGTGATTTCATTTTCTGTAGGATGGATAGAAGGTGAAATGGGGTTGTTTCATATTTATAATTAAATATCAATATATTAGGGATACTGATGTTATTACTTTATAATGAAACAACTAAAGAAGAAGAAGTTGAAGAAGGAATAAGCTTGAAATAATCGGTAGAAGATATTACCTCTTCTTCGACGCACCTCCTTTAAAATTCTTCTTAGGGCACTAGGGTTAGTCTTTTGAGAATACCAGTACCTCTATAAGGTATCTAGGGAATTGGGTAGGTGAAATGAGCAGAGTTTGGCCGAGCTTGAAGGCTCAAAATGGTGTGAGGAAGAGATGGATGAGGTGCCCTTTTATAAGGGAGGAGAGGTGCACCTTTGGAATCCTCAAAAATATTAGTTTAATATAAATTCAAACACCACATAAAAATCTCCAAAAATGACTAAATTGAAATCTTATATGATATTGGGTTTTAATATCATCAACCAAGAAAATCTAGACATGTTTTGATATTATTTTAAACCTTATCATTTTGATTTATCCTTATTTAATCTATTTATGTTTATTTGTGGTAATAAAACTCTAAATTTTAAATGTTTATAAAAAATCTCTTATGTGGTGTTAATTTTCCATAATTTGACACATTATGAAATTTTAGACTATATAAATTTCAATTTATAATTTTTAAATATTTTTTTGATTTTTAAACAATTTAATAATATGTTATTTTTATAAAATAACAATACTGTCAATTTCAACACTATTCATTTATTTGAATTTAAATAAAATCTACACAGAGGATATATTCGAACTAAAATATTTAATAGATTCATAACATGTCATATTTGTCTATAAAATTTGTGGAGCACATTAAATAGTTCATATAATATTTATTTTAATATTTTTAAAACCATTTATTTTGTATATCTCTTAATAAAATAATTTTTACAACATGTTTGTATAATTATTTAATATACTTATTTGTTGCATAAAAATAAAAATTAAATCCTTTGATGAAGCTAAATATCAAATATTTTATAATAATAATTTTACTCGAATTTATCATCTTAAAATAACAACATGTAAATTGTTATCTTTATTATATTGTGAAGGTGACAACTTTGGAATCATTTAAAATAAAATATTATAAGTGTCATAATGGCCATAATAAGGATCCAAATGGTCAACAATTCGGCCATTGGATGAGTATGGTTTATATATACACTAATAATAAGTTTTGTGCAGATTTTTTGGCCTTTTGATATGTATTACTATTTCAATAAAAACTATATTATTGATTTTTCACTAATGAAATAATTTCTGAATCATTAATGTACAAGATAATAAGGAAATTAAATAACTCCTAAAAATTACAAATAAATTACCATGATAAAGAAAAAAATTTTATATTTCAAATGAGTATTTATAACCGAATTTATATTCTTTATAAACTTATATTAAAAATAATTTAATTATTAAAGTTGAGTGATACATATTTCACTTTCCTTTAAATAAAATAAACTAAAGGTCTTAATCACCTCCAAGTGGGTTCTAATGGATTCCATTTTGACCCAAATATGACTTAGGAAGAGTTATAATCATCAAATTGTATTACTAAAAGTATTAGGCAAATTTTATAATATTATATTTACCCTTAATAACCCAATTTATCTTTTACTATGGTAAATAAAATTTACCGTTGTTAGTATTCATAAAGCCCAAAAATTAAAAGTAGTCTATTAATATAATTTGGACCTAATGATTCCAAATATGGAATCCATTTCTCCAAATTCAATACACATAAGTTGCAGAAATTAAATTAAAATTTATCCTATTGTCCAAAGAAAACGGGTTTTTGTTTAAAACATTGCAAAAGATTGAATTTATTTAACCTACGAATTCAATGTTAAATCAATACTAATAGAATAAATTATATTAAATGGTAAAAATATATTCTATTTATACATTAAAACCATTCAATATTATAATTTAACCACATAATTTATTACGATGAAAAAAGTTGTTTTTAATTAAAATATAGCGTGTTTTTACTATTCTTTAAAATATGAAAGTTATCAGAATAATATGAAAAATTTATCCAAGGTAAAATTTTATATCCTGATTCCAATGAATAATTTTATTTTGTAAAATTGAACTTATAAACATGTCAAAAAGTATATTTAATGTGGGTGCACCATCAAAAGGCGGCAAAACTGCATTTTTTGAGAAATACTTATTTTACCCGAAAAATTTATTTTGTTCTTATACCATGTTCTAGAAATTGTGTAGGTTGAATAATAATGTCATAAAATTCAAAATTTAGTTAATAATATTTATAACAGATAGTTCATAATAATATTATAATAATATATCTTTGTTTAGTAAAACCCGGTATTGCGTACAACACACTCTATCGAGGAAGGTCGCGATAGTGTGTAATGCAAGCCAAGTCAGGGTTGCGTGTAGTGCACGACTCCTTTGTTTTTTCATATAACAAAATACATTGAATATATATATATATATATATATATATATACTCAATGTTTTGTAGAATAACTACTATCAAACAAACATGAAATTGTGTGTAACACGGTCCAAGATTAGTGTTGCGTATACTGCAAGCTAATACGGTGTTGCGTATAGTGCAAGATAATCTTGGTGTAGCATACAATAGAAGATATGAAAAAAATTAAAACGAAAATATCTTATAATATCTCGGGTTGTTACATCCAATCCCTATCCAAAGTGCACAAGAATCAAGACGTCTTTTGAGAGGGTTTTTCTATGGCTATGGGACAGTAGGAATATATTGTCCAAGAGAGACAATAATAGTGGTAAAACACCAACATGGAAAAAGAAGTGCACATTTTTTTTGGAATGAGACATAAAAGGAAATGGAAACCCATATTTACAAGGGAATGAAAATGTGAAATAAGACTCAAAAGTGGAAGGAAATATGAAGCGAATGATAAGATAGAATATTTACAAAACACAAAACCTCTCCCAATGACATAAGTGTTCTTTTTTTTTCTTTTTTTCTCTTTTTTATTTTTTTTTTGAAAGATGAACTTGAAAAAGATATCACACTCATATCCGAACCCATGTTTGATCTCCTCACAAATGACGAACTCAGTGAATGTCAACCTCTCTAGCACACTAAAATGGATGCTTTCCCTCAAGCATATTATAACATGGTAAAATCAAAAAAGGTCACCCAATATTAAATCCATTCACCCACACTTAAATTTCAGAAAATTATGCATTGAAAGTCCATTTTGATATTGGGTGGAAAAATGTATTTGGATTGTAATGTGGCTATTAATGAAAATTTTTTCATAGGCTTGAAGGGGATTTCGAAAGGAGGATTAATGTAAGGGAAATTGGAGGCTATTTGGCTATTGTGATTCTCAGGTTGTTCTAGAAAATGCATCTATCAAATTAATGCACACTAAAGTAGGAAATTCAGATCTAAGGTCAACAAACTCAAGACTCACAAATGGGGGTAAAAAAACACACATTTTGAAAAGATGGCCATAGGTGGCCTTGGAATGAAATATAATGTTGTTTCTCATGGGAGGGGGAAATCATTTTCCAAATTAAAAACTGGGCATTCAAATTTTTCTGGTTTTGAGAAAAATTCATTATCCAAAGTCATAATGAAAATACATAATTTTTTTGATGAAAACATGTCTGTTGAATCCCCAAAAAGGTTGGAAAATTTATACAAACTCGATGGTGAGTAAGAATGACTCTTGATTTTTTTCTATTGTTTTTGTTTAGGTTTTTTTCGGTTTTTAATAAAGACACTCCCACAAAAAAGAGATAGAGAAAAAGAAAGGGGTTGATAATGAAAGTGGTAAAAAAATAAAATTCAGAGGAAGAAGAAGAAAGAGGAAGAGGGTGGAAGAGATACAGATAGAGTTAAAGGGAAATAGGTACCCCATGGTTTGGATTTGGTGGGTTTCCATCTCCATCTAGTGGTGGGTCGAATGTAGAAGTTGGGGATCCAGTGGAAGATGATGTTGATCCAGGATTGTGCATCCTTTCATGGTGATTCTTTAACTGATGTCCATTAACCGTGAATGTACTTTTGAAAGAGGGGTTTTATACTTGCATTGCACCAAATGGGTAAAAATTAGTAACAACAAAAGGACCTTCCCAATGAGAATTAAGCTTACCTGGGTGAAGCCAAAATCAAGAATTAAAGAGCATAACCTTTTCACCTTCATGGAATTCCTTTCTCAGGATGTGTTTGTCATGGAGTGCACTGGAGTTTTCTTTTTAGAGATTATAATTCTCGTAAGAATCATGTTGAAGCTCCTCCAGTTCATCCAATTTCAACAATCTTTCTTCACCAGATTTTTCACAATCAAAATTACAGGTTTTCACAGGCCAAAAATACTTATGTTGGATTTCTACGGGTATATGACATGATTTACCAAAAACTATACTAAAAGTAGACATCCTAATGGGTGTTTTATAGGTAGTTAGATAAGCCCAATGTCCTTCACCAAGTCTTTCATGATAGTCCTTTTTGGTGGGTTTTACAATTCTCTCAAGCGCTGTTTTCACTTCTCTATTAGAAATTTCAACCATTCCATTTGTTTGGTGGTGATATGCAGTTGAAGTTTTATGTATAACCTCATTCGTTTTCAAAAGATATTCCATTTTTCTATTACAAAAATGGGTTCCTATGTCACTGATCATGGAAAAAGGAGTGCCAAATCTGTGGAAGATGTGTGTCTTTAGGAACTCACTAACAGTATGTGAATCATACTTTCTAGTGGGGTTGGCCTTGACCCACCTAGAAGCATAATCAACCGTAATAAAAATGTATGAGAATCCATTGGAAGGTGGGAATGGTCCCATAAAATTGATACCCCAAACATCGAAGATCTCACAGAAAATTAAAGGATTTTGGGACATTTCATTTCTCTTTGAAACTGTTCCAAAAGTTTGGGAAGTGGGACATGATTGAAAGAACTCATGTGAGTCCTTGATGAGTGAAGTCCAAATGAATCCAAAGTCTAGGACCTTTCAGGAGATCCATTGTGGTCATAAGTGGCCACCACTAGTCACTGAGTGATATATTTCTAAGATGAAAGAATGTTCATTTTTATCAACACATCTCCTAATTAGCATCTCTGCCCCAGTTTCCAATATTTATTTTCATCAAAAAATAGTATTTTGATTCACTTTTCAACTTCATTTTTTTGTTCTTTTGAAACGTTTTCAGGAAAAACACCAGAAATCAAGTAATTTACAATTGGGGAATACCATGGCATTTTTGGAGTGAGAGATGAAAGGTGCTCAGTGGGGAATTCAAGACCAATGATTTCAGAATGAGAAGAATTTGAAATTCATCTCAAGTGATCATCCACAGGGTTTTGTTTTCCTCTTCTATCATTAATTTCAAGGTCAAACTCTTGGCTCATTAGGATCCACCTTGTTAGCCTTGGTTTGGAATCAATTTTCTTGATTAAGAACATTATAGTAGAATGGTCTGTGAAGATAATGATTTTGGAACTTAAAAGATAGGGCTAGAATTTATCAAAGGCAAAAACAACTACTAAAAGTTATTTTTCAGTGACAGTGTAGTGATATTGAGTTTCATCCAATGTTTTTGAGGCATAATAGATGAAATGAGGAATTTTCTCTCTTTGTTGACCACGAACAGCCCCAATGGCCCTATCAGAAGAATCACACATCAACTCAAATGGTAAAGACCAATATGTGGGTTAGATTATTGGGGCAGATGTAAGAGCAATTTTTAGTTCAATGAAGGCTCTCTTTCAAACCTCATCAATATTGAATGTGACATAATTTTGGAGAAACAGAGTGAGTGGGGGTGAAATCCTACTAAAGTTATGAATGAATCGTCGATAGAAACTTGCATGACTAAGGAATGAATGGATGTCTCGAACAAAGTTGTGTTCAGGAAGTGATTTGATCACTTCAATTTTGTCAAGATCAACTTCAATACCCAATTTTGAAACTATGTGCCCTATAAAAATACCATTTGTAACCATGAAGTTCCATTTTTCAAAATTTAACACAAGGTTACACTTGACACACTTTTGAAGGACTAGAGAGAGTGAATTCAAGAAAGATTCAAATGACTAACCGTAAATGGTAAAGTCATCCATGAATTCTTCCAAACAATGTTCAATGAATTCAGAAAAGATACTCATCACAAACCTCTGGAATGTTGCAGGACAATTGCAAAGGCCAAAGGCATTATCTTATATGCATATGTTACAAAGGGGAAATTGAAAGTAGTCTTTTCTTGGTCCTGAGGTGCTATTAGGATTTGGAAGTAGCGAGTGTATCCATCAAGAAAGAAATAATGTGACTTTCCAGCTAATCATTCTAGCATTTGATGAAGGAATGGAAGAGGGTAGGGATATTTTCTTGTATCAATATTAAATTTCCTATAGTCAATTCACACACACCATTTGTTCTTCACTCGAGTTATGACTACCTCTCCATGATCATTTGTGAAAAATTTATCCCACCCTTCTTAGGTACAACTTGAATTGGACTAACCCATTCAGTATCAGAAATCGGATCGATAATACCAGCTTGATGAAGCTTAGTGATCTCTTCCCTAACTACCTCAAGGATGAGTGGACCGTGTCTTCTTTGTGGTTGTCTAATTGGTTTGGAGGATTACTCAAGATGGATGTGATTCTTGAAAAGGGCAGGGTTGATTCCTGGTATGTCATCTAGGGTCCACCCTAAGGCCTTTTTGTTTTCCTCTAACACATGAAAAAGATAGGACTCCACAATTTTGGTAACTGAAGAAGATATAATGATATGATAAGAGTGATCATGGAAAAAGAATTCATATTTTAGGTGTTCAAGAATAGGTTTTAGATCAGTCTCATCTTTCATTTGTGGGTAAGAAAACTCAGGAATAGAGGAAGGGACTTCAGTTTCTTCAAATTCATTCTCCTTAATTTTGTCCAAGGTGGAGTAGTAGAAATCAGAATTGATATGGGATTCAAGAGAGTTTTCAAGTTCCTCTATATTTATGGATACTATGAATGATATGTCAACATCAACTTCACCATTTATAACTTGGTTAATCATGGTAAATATTTCACAAGATCCTTTATCATTTGAACATTAAGAACATGATGGTTTGGGGTTCAATTGACTCTTAGAAGTGTACTCATAAGCATGGATTGAGAATGCAGAGTGATCCTCAAATGGGTATCACATGGCTTGGAAAATGTTGAAATTGACCTGTTGGACACCAAATTCCATGGATAATATGCCTGAATGGAAATCAATATTGGTTCTCACTGTCATTAGGAATGGTATTCCTAGAATTAAGGGAGATTGAGAATATTTCATCTCACCTTCCATGTCAAGGACATAGAAATCAGCTGGGAAGATAAGATCATTGACACAAACAAAGACATCCTCGATTATAACATCATGACTAGTTGTGCTTTGATTGGATAACTGAATGAAAACACCCATTGTATTTACGGTACCTAGACCAAGGTTGGAGAAGATGGATTTGGGAATGACATAAATTGAGGCACCTAGGTCTATGAGTGCATCATCAATGTTGGAACATCCAATTTGGCATATAACCGTAAAGGTTTCTTTATCTTTTCACTTTATGGGAATAGAATGTTGGGTGGAAACATTTTTGAAGGTCCTAAGTTGCCTCTTATTTGTACACAACTCCTTAATAAACTTGGCATACTTAGGAATTTGTTTTATGACATCTAATAGTTGAATGTTGTCTTCAACACGTCTAAAAATGTCGAGCATTACAGGATCAGGTTAAAATGACTTATTTAGCATAGAAACCTCTTGAGGAAAAGGAATTGGGTTCCTAAGTGGAATAGAAGGAGGTTAAGGAATGGTTTCAGATTCCTTTTCATGTTTCTTTTTCTTTTCATTTTCTAGGTCAACATTTAAAGGGGGGTTGGAGGAACTATCTTGAAGCATAGCAATTTTCGTTCCCTATCTAAGTGAAATTACACTTACATTACCCTGGGGGTTGGGTAATGGCTGCGCTGAGAGTTGGGAAGAATTGGATGGTTGTTGCTGACTAAGGTGGGAGTCCAGTTGACCAATTTGGGTTTCAATGTTCTTGAGGCTAGTATGGGTGAAGGAGGCAAGATCGTCCATTGCACATTCCCATTGTTTCTTGGAAGAAGAGGCTTGTCCCAGACTGGGATTACCAAGATTTTGGTACTTGGGAAAGCGATTGTATTGGTTTTGGAATTGGGAAGGCACACTAGGATATTGGAATCCAGGTGGAGGATTATTCCTTTGAGGTTGAGGAATAAAAGGATATGGTTGTTGGAAGTTACCAACACCTTGACCATATTGGAACTAGTTTGGGTGTTGATGAGGGAATTATGGGGGATCAGAGACAGAATTTCCATTCCTCAGACCTTGGTTATTGGAAGAAGAGAAGGGATCATAGTGAGGTTTGTTGAAGTTTCTACTGAACTGACCTGATTGTTGAGGGTTGGTGTTCCTATGAGAATATGCTGTATTGAGCTCCATTGGTCTAGATGAATCAGATTGATCCACTTGATGTTGTGGACATGTGTCAGTTGGATGAGATGGATAGTTGCAGATTCCACAGTTTTTGACAGGTCCAGACAACATTGATTGTGGAGAAGATGAAGTAGGGGATTTGGTAGCCACAACATGTTGTGTGTTCGTATCCATGTTGCTTATGATATCACCAGCAGCTGTAGGAGTTTTATCAACAAGAGAACCGCCACTTGAGGCATCAATGAGGGTTCTCTCCATAGCCCATAACCCCTCATAGAATTATTGGATCAAGGGTTGGTCCAAGATTGGGTGGTGTGGATAGGTTGCAACAAGATTTTTGAACCTCTCCTAGTACTCATGGATTTATTCACTTGGGAACAAAAATATACCACTTATTTCCTTTCGGATAGAAGTAGTACAAGAAGTAGGAAAGAATTTCTCTAATAAGAGTCGCTTCATGTCATTCCATGTGGTTATGGAAATAGGAGGGAGGTAGTAAAGCCATGACTAGGCAGTGTTATCTTGGGAGAAAGAAAATGCTTGGATTTTGATTTGTTCCTGAGAAACCCCTTTAGGATTCATGGTAGAGCACACTACTTGGAACTCTTTAAGGTGGAGATGTGGATCCTCACCGTCTAGACTTTGGAAAGGAGGAAGAAGTTGAATCAAACCTGATTTGAGTTCAATATCAGCCTCAATGTTTGGATACTGAATACCAAGAGGTTAGTAATTCAGATCAGGGTAAGAATGTTCTTCAAGTGTTTATTCCCTAGGATTAACCATATCTAATTCAATTGGTTGGACAATGAATGGTTCGTGAATGAGTTGATTGTCTCTTTTGTTCCTCTTAAGTTGGTTAAGTGTTCGCTCAATTTCAGGGTCAAAAAAATCTGAGGGATTGTTTGGGAGGCTACGGGGAATTCAGAAATATGTTGGAAGAAAGAGGTAGATGGGTTTTTCTTTGTGTTTTTTTTTCAATTTTTTTTTCATATTTTGTTTTTTGGGGTATTTTTTACAATAACCAGAAACTAATGACTAAACAAAGAACCATTCCCAGCAACGATTCCATTTTAAACGTGCGGCCGATTATCGCCTATCGACCGGTCAATGTTTCAATGATTTCTTAACGTGTATAGTAGCACTCAGGTCAAATCCTTGGCTTGAGAGGATCTTCCATACTCATGTTTTTACTTGAGAAACTATTCCTCCATGCTTCCTTTCATTTACTTTTGTCTTGTTCTTCGTTTCTAATATTGTACGTCTTATTGTTGTAATTCAATTTTAATGAAATTTTCTTCTTAAATATCTCTTATTCTCATCCACCTTCTTTAGTTTCATATTAATGTTCCTAAAATAGTTTAAATATAGTTGAATCCCTTTCACTTCTTTCGCTTTCTCATTCAATCAAAATTCTATTTTTAATTCTAATTATCCTTCGTGTGTGTGTGTGTTTGATGCAAAAATATTTTCTTATCCCATTCTTTTAGTTCTATTTATAATTCATCACTATTAATATATTTTACTTTATTAGTAACTATATTAATGGCTGATTAAGTCTATTTTTAGGGTGAGTTAAAATTTAGGGATGTTAAGTGATTGAGAGTATTTACTCGAGGAATATTCTTCAAATTAACATTTTTTATGTTGGACTTAACATGTCATGGATTAAAAAAATGTTATGTTTGATATGTGGTTTCCATGGATTATAGGAACCATAAATACACTACCATCAACAAGCTCTAATTGAGATTAGAACCCTATGTTAAGTTATGTATTTGGAGGACCTACGATAATGAAGTTTTCACTTCCATATATGTAATTTTGTAAATGTTATTTACAAGTTCATCCATCAACATCTAGTGGTGGTTCGACTACAGAATTTTGGGATCTAGTGGAGGTCGATGTTGATATAGGATTGTGAATCACATCATGTGATGCTTTAACTGATGTCTATTAACTATGAATGTCCTTTTTGAAGATGGGTCTTGGACTTGCATTGCACCAAATTGGTAAACATTATTAATAACAAAATGACCTTCCCAACGAGAATTAGACACACCTAGTGTAGAGACCCAAAGCTTAACGTACATGGACAATATATTACTTTTGCGGAATACATAACACAAGGATCGTAATAGTTTAGTGTCTTTGCAAACTCGGAATAAAATCGTCTAATCGTGGTGAAAGATCTTCAACATATCCCAATAAAGATCTTCCCTTTTTTTTCTTAACTAAAACCTTTCTTTATATTTTGGGGAAAATAAAACATAAAAGGGGTGAGCTCAAATGCCCAGTAAGGGTAAACACATAGAACATAAACCAATCCATAAACATTTGAATGCAAACACTTGAACATAAAATCTAAACATCAAAATCTTGAGCAAAGACATGAATCTTGGAAGTACATAAGGAATATATCATAAGGGAACATCAATCATGATAAAATATCATGGGAATAAAACATGTAATTATGGAAACCATTAAACACATGATATGATTTCCATAGTAGCCAAGGCATTTCTACCAAGACCATCTTAGTAAACAAAGTCCCTTTAGGAATCAAGTTCACTCCTCGTTTCAGTCCTGTATTACTGAACCGGTTCAACTTACCGTTCCAGCCATGTCTATCTCATGAGATATAAATCTTTACGCAATGCATTGGAGGGAGATATAGGTCCCACCCATCTCATAATGAAATCATTCTTACATGTGCCACAAAATAAACATACATCATTCATAATAACCCAATGAATAAAATGGGTTTCATAAACATCATCCCATCATCACATAATTCATATAAAAGAAATGGATATCATTTAATAATAAGAAAAGTGAAACCATGTAAATCATAGAGACATTACACTTAATGTCATCTTAGATGGAAAATGGTTTTGATAAAACACTTGAAATGAATTCTTGAGGAAAATATCATTTCTTCTTCAAAATCACTTTATTTTCACAAAATGCCATGAAATTTTAAAATAAAAGAGATTTTGTTGAAAATAGTCATGAAATATTTTGGAGGAAGATTCATGAAAATAATTCTTTATAAAACCGTAAAAAAATCCTTTCATTCCGTATAAGTTAAAAAACATTCTTCTCGTACCTTTGCTGGAAAAGTCAAAAAGTACCTCGTAACATAAACAAAAGAAAGATTCCTTACATTCCATGTAGTAAAAGTCAAGAATGGGTAAAAAGGACATTAAACATACATGAATAAACTTTTATAAAACATGGACATGGATGATAGCAATAACCCCAGTAAATACTTTCGAATAAGCAAATTCAGATAAAAATGAGATTTGCAAAATTATCCCTTACCTTAGGTCTGATATGCTTCGTACGTATTCAAACCTCTTGTATAATGATTTAAATAATGTCATTGAATTATTCAATAATAATATTCATTGTTATGATATCATATATTTTTCACTTATGACTTTATATTACCCGTTCTTTTGTAAATTCCATGTTAAAGTAGCGTTTTGGGTTAAATCATTTCATTTATCGTATGTGTTTCGACTTGTCGTTGTTGATATTATTACTTATATCCTGATTTACATAATTCTACAATGTAAAACTTGACTTATATATAATATATATTCATCATATACATATATACTATAGATCGATAAAATGATTGAAATACACCGTTCATGGAGACGGTAGTCCGTACGTACGCATGAATGCTGTTTTCTTTTCCTTATTGAATTGAATAGAATTATGTAGATGAAATATATATATATATATACATATATATACAGTAGCTTCATTATGTCATATATTTCATTATTATTCATTATATATACTTTATAATCATTCTTGAATGGTTAATCATGGAAAATGAATCTCATCGCATTCGTGGAGACGGTAGTCCGTACATATGCACGAGCGATGATATCATTCCCATGATCGTTGAATTGTATTGAAGTGTATGTATAATATTAAAGAATCAATATCACTTTAAAATAACCACATATATTTATTTATTTACACCATTATACCCATCTATGTAAGGTGGTGGCGGAAAATAGATTACACCACGGCGTGGAGACGGTATTCCGTACATACGCATGCGCGGTGATTTCATTTTCCGTAGGATGGATAGATGGTGAAATAGGGTTTTTTAATAATTATAATAACATATCAGTATATGAGTGATAGTCATGTTATTACTTCATAATGAAACAACTAAATAAGAAGAAGTGGAAGAAGAAATAATGTTGAAAGAATCGTTAATGGACATTACCTCTTCTTTGAAGAGCCTCTTTGAGACCTCCTTTTAGGGAAATAAAATTGGTCTTTGAAGAAGACCAGGAAATCTAGGATGTTTCTAGGGAAGTGGAGAAGTGAATTTGGAAGGGATAGGCTGAGCTTGAAGGCTCAATGTGGTGTGAGGAAAAGAGGGAGGAGGTACCCTATTATAAGGGAGGAGAGGGACACCTTTGGAAATATAAGAAATATTAGTTTATATTAAATCCCAATCCCACATAAAAACTTCCAAAATGACTCACATTCGAAGATTATATGATATAGGGTTGTAATTTTATCAACCAATAAAATTTAGAAATGTTAGGAATTTATTTTAATCATTATCAACTTGATTTATCCCCATTTAATCAATTTAATTTTATTTGTGGTAATAACATTCTAAATTTTAAATTATAACAAATAATTATTTATTTGTTGTGAATTTTCCATAATTGGATACTTTATAACATTTTAGACCATATAAATTTAAATTTATAATTTTTAAATATTTTTATGATTTTTAAACAATTTTATAATATGTTATTTTTATAAAATAACAATAGTGTCAATTTTGAAACTATTTATTAATTTGAATTTAAATAAATTATATACAGAAGATATATTCAAAATAAAAGCTTTAATAGTTTCATAAAAGGTAATATGTATCTCTAAAAGTAGTGGAGAACATTAAATAGTTCATATAATATTTATTTTATTATTTTTAAAACCATTTATTTGGTTTATCTTTTAATAAAAAAATTACTACAACATTTTTGTATAATTATTTAATATACATATTTATTGCATAAAGATTAAAAATAAAATCCTATGATGCAGATAAATATATTACCTTTCACAATAATACTTTTAATAGAATTTAGCTTCTTAAACTCACAATATTTAAATTGTTATATTTATTAAATTATGAAGGTGACAACTTTGGCATCATTTAAAATAAAATAATATAAGTGTCATAATCGCCTTAATAAGGATCCAAATGGTCACAAATTATTCCAGTGTATGATCAGGGTTTATATATACACTAATAATAAGTTTTTTGCAGATTTTTGGGCCTTTTGATATTTATTACTATTTCAATAAAAACTATATTATTGATTTTTTACTAAATAAATAATTTCTGTATAATTAATGTATAAGATAATAAGCTAATTAAATAACTCGTAAAAATTACAAATACATTACCATGACAATGAAAAAAATTTATTCTTAAAATTAGTATTTATTACCGAATTTATATTCTGTATAAACGTATATTAAAAATACTTTAATTATTAATGTTGAGTGAGACATATTTCACTTTCCTTTAAATAAAATATAGTAAAGGTATTAATCACCTCCAAGTGGGTTATAATGGATTCCATTTCGACCCAAATATGACTTAGGACAAATTATAATCATCCAATTGTATTAAGACAAGTATTAGGATAATTTTATAATATTATATTTACCCTTAATTACCCAATTTACCTTTTACTAGGGTAAATAAAATTTACCGTTGTTACTATTCATAAAGCCTAAAAATAAAAAGTAGTCTATTAATATAATTCGGACCCACTGATTCAAAATATGGAATCCATTTTTCCAAATTCAATACACAGAAGTTGCAGAAATTAAATTAAAATTAATCCCGTTGTCGAAAGAAAACAGGTTTTTGTTTAAAACATTGTAAAAGATTAAATTTATTTAACCTACGGATTCAATGTAAAATCAAGGCTAATGACATAAATTATATTAAATGGTAAATATATATTCTATTTATACTTTTAAACCATTCAATATTATAATTTTATCAAATAAGTTTTTAAGATGAAAAATTTTTTTTTTTAATTAAAATATAGCGTGTTTTTACTATTCATTAAAATATAAAAGTTATCAGAAAAATATCAGAACATTATCCAATGTAAATTTTTATATCCTGATTCAAAAGAAGAAGTTTATTTCGTAAAATTGAACTTCTAAACATGTCAAAATCTAGATTGAAAGTGTTTGCGCCATCAAAAGGCAGCAAAACTGCATTTTTTGAAAAATACTTATTTTATCCGAAATATTTATTTTGTTCTTATACCATGTTATAGAAAATGTGTAAGATAAATAATAATATTATAAAATTCAAAATTTAATTAATACTATTCATAACGGCTAGTTCATAATAATATTATAATAATATATCGTTGCTTTGTAAAACCTGGTATTGCGTACAACACACGCTATCGAGGAAGGTCTTTATTGTGTGTAATGCAAGCCAAGTCAGGGCTGGGTGTAGTGAAGGCCTTGTTTGGGGTTGCGTATAACATAATCAAAACTTATTTCATTTATACATTAAACAAAATCTATACATAATGTTGCGTAGAATAGTTTCTACAAAACGAACTTGAAATTGTGTGTAACGTGATCCAAGAATAGCGTTGTGTATACTGCAAGAAAATATTGTGTTGTGTTTATCACAAACTAATTTTTATGTAGCGTACAACACAAGACATTAAAAAGAATATTTTTCATAAAATCTCGATGTATTACATTCTACCCCTCTTAAAATGAATTTTTCCCTCAAAATTTGTTGGGCTTATAAATGATTTACTACTCGAAAGTTTTTTAATAGAAACCCACATCGTTAAAAGGAATACCAAAACATGGATTTAAAAACTAAAGTATGAAATGTAACGGTTACCCAAATTAAATCATCACTGGGTTTTCACATAGGAAAACATAGGTGAATATATGGATATGGAAGAAAAATATAACCATCAAGTTTTGACGGAGAGTGGTAGAGAACATGGCTATGAAAAAGCCAACAATCACAAAGCCATAAATTTTTGATGATCTAGGGTACCATCTGATTCATCAGATATAAGGGTACTAGGACAACATTTTTGGTTTTCAAGATCATTTCCCTAAAGTTGAAGAATTTGAATTAGAATAAATACTTACATTATTTTGGTACAATCTCACTGTTGTTCGTGCCTTGAACAATTTCCACTTCATCTCTTAAAGAAGTGAAGTTGAATTTGTTATTCGTGAAGTGTTAGCAGATAATGTGATAGAATGACGGGTCATTCCATCTGTCTCAAACAATAGGTTAGCAAATGTTATTAAATATACGTAAGTCGATTTATAGTGAGATTAATCATATATGGTTCCTAAAATGGACTTATACATCATATATCATACATCTTAATATAATAAAACTACTTTCTACTAAACAGGGACTTCCTGTAGGCCAGTGGTAGGCGATAAAATCCAGTCGCACTTCGGTTGTGGGTTCGATTCCCACATCCTTGTCCGACGCGATGGGCTGTCGCTCATCCTTCAGGTTGTCCATTTTCTAAAACTACATTTCTATAACATCCCATCAATAATATCAAAAAAAAGTTCTATCCTTAAACAATACTATCTTATGTACAACATAATCCATTCCAATCTTTATCTAAAATACTTCGGTCCAAGCTCATAGTATAAAGAAAACGATTACTTCAAATGTCATCAACCAACCATAATTTATCCTCCATTATCTTGTTGGACACATTCCAATCATGTAAATACCTTAATCATGTATTCTATTAAAAAATGAATACCCAATAAACCTTAGTGAAAATATGAATGCTGTTAAAAGTTAACTCTTTCCACAAACCAAAATCCAAAAATTCTATATATACTCAAACCATGATATAACCTTCTCCTTATATCAGTCATGAGCTCATGAATACTGTCAAACATTTAATTTTCTCCTTATCCCTTCATTATGCGTATATCATCTACTTTCAAAAAATATCTGAATAACCTTTCATGTTTACTGGTACCATTCATCATACACTTTCAAAACTTAAGGAAAGACAACAGTGTAACAATCCATAGATGTCTCTTTATTCCATAATACCATGAGATTAGTTATACAACATTACACTTGATAAACATGTAATCATTCCACTACCTTCTTAAACAATTGAACAAGCTTCAACAATTCTTTCATCTCACATATCATTTGTAGTCTCTTCATCATCATCTACATAAATACTAACCATATGACCATACTGATTCTCTCCATGAGATTTTCCCTTAGGGAATTGGTTTGAATAATGCCCATACATTCCACATTTAAAACATTTAACCATTGTTGATATCGTAGCAATACCATAATCATCATCCATGGTTTTAACTGACACTTTTACTTTGCACTTACTGGCTTTGTGACCTTCTTTTCCACAACTAAATCATCTTCCAGTTCCTTTGAAACATTCTCCATGATGCCTCTTCCCACATGATTTACATAGGGGAAATTGAACGTTCTTTCCTCTATGATCATCAAGAAACTCCATCTTTCTCTTATTATCCAAGGGAGTAAACTTACCAAATTTGAGTTTATTGATCATATTATGAGATTGATGATTCGGCATAATAATTATTTTTGGACTTCCAAATACCATTTCATTTGGTTGCTCATGAAGAATATCATTCCATTGTCCATCATATCCTTTATTATCGTGAATCATCTTGTTTCCAGCCATTTTATAAAACCCAAAAAGAATAGTGTGAGAGACAAAAATCATAATTATGGGGGAGTAAATTCAATATCTTAAATCTTATGTTTAAACTAATATCGTTACCATAATTCTAGGACTATAACCTATAGTTATACTTAATCTTAGGGACATCCCTAGACATACCTTAGAAATATCTCTAGGGATCTCACTAAAGTTTTCGCATCCTAGTTTCCAAAGGTTGACTAAACCTTTCCTCTGATACCAAATTTAGAGACCCAAAGCTTTAAGTACATGTACAATACATTAATTTTGTGGAATACATAACACAAGGATCATAACAGTTTAGTGTCTTTGGAAACTCGAAATAAAATCTTCTAATCGTGGTGAAAGATCTTCAACATCTCCTAATAAAGATCTTCCCTTTTTTTCTTTCCTAAAACCTTTCTTTATATTTTGGGGAAAAGAAAACATAAAAGGGGTGAGATAAAATGCCCAGTAAGGGTAAACATATAGAACATAAAAAAATCCATAAACATTTGAATGCAAACACTTGAACATAAAATCTAAACCTCAAAATCTTGAGCACAGACAAGAATCTTGGAAGTACGTAAGGCATATATCATAAGGGAAAATCAATTATGATAAAATAGCATGGGAATAAAACATGTAATTTTAGAAACCATTAAGCACATGACATGATTTCCATAGTGTCCAAGGCATTGCTGCCAAGACCATCTTAGTGGACAAAGTCCCTTTCTGAATCGAGTTCACTCCTCATTTCAGTCCTGTATTACTGAAACCATTTAACTTACCCTTCTAGCCATGTCTATCTCATGAGATATAAATCTTTACCCAATTCATTGGAGGGAGATATAAGTCTCACCCATCTCATAATGAAATCATTCTTACTTGTACCACAAAATAAACATACATCATTCATAATAACCCAACGAATAAAATGAGTTTCATAAACATCATCCCATCATCAAATAATTCATATAAATGAAATGGATATCATTTAATAATAAGAAAAGTTAAACCATGTAAATCATAGAGACATTACACTTGAATCATACACATATGAAATAATGTCATCTTAGATGGAAAATGGTTTTGATAAAACACTTGAAATGAATTCTTGAGGAAAATATCCTTTCTTCTTCAAAATCATTTTCTTTTCACAAAATGCCATGAAATTTTAAAATAAAAGTGATTTTGTTGAAAATAGTCATGAAATATTTTGGAGGAAGCTTCATGAAAACAAGGCTTTATAAAACCGTAAAAAAATCCTTTCATGCCGTATAAGTTAAAAAAACATTCTTCTCGTACTTTTCCTGGAAAAGTAAAAAAGTACCTCGTAAGGTAAACAAAAGAAAGATTCCTTACATACCATGTAGTAAAAGTAAAGAATGGGTAAAAATGACATTAAAAATACATGAATAAACATTTATAAAACATGGACATGGATGATAGAAATAACCCCAGTAAATACTTATGAATAAGCAATCTTGGATAAAAATGAGATTTTCAAAATTATCCCTTACCTTAGGTCCGATATGCTTCGTACGTATCCGAACCTCCTGTATAATGATTTAAATAATGTCATTGACTTATTAAATAATAATATTCATTGTTATGATATCATATATGATTCACTTATGACTTTATATTACCCGTTCTTTTGTAATTTCCATGTTAAATTAGCATTTTGGGTAAAATCATTTCATTTATCGTATGTGTTTCGACTTGTCGTTGTTGATATTAATACTTATATCCTGATTTACATAATTCCAGAATGTAAAACAAGATTTATATATAATATATATTCATCATATACATATATATTATAGATCGATAAAAGGAATGAAATACACCGTTCATGGAGACGGTAGTCTGTACGTACGCATGAACACTTTTTTCATTTCCTTATTGAATTGAATGGAATTAAGTAGATGATATATATATATATATGTATACATAAATCTAGTAGATTCATTATGTCATATATTTCATTATTATTCATTTCATATACTTTATAATCATTCTTGAAAGGTTAATCATGGAAAATGAATCTCATCGCATTCGTGGAGACGGTAGTCCGTACGTACGCACGAGCGATGATATCATTCCCATGATTGTGGAATTGTATTGAAATGTATTTATAATATTAAATAATCAATATCAATTTACAATAAACATATAAAGTTATTTATTTACACCATTATACCCATCCATGTAAGGTGGTGGCGGAAAATATATTACACCACGACATGGAGACGCTATTCCGTACGTACGCACGCGCGGTGATTTCATTTTCCGTGGGACAGATAGATGGTGAAATAGGGTTGTATAATACTTATAATGACATATAATTATATGAGTGATACTTATTTTATTACTTTATAATGAAACAACTAAATAAGAATAAGTTTAAGAAGAAATAAAGTTGAAAGAATCGTTAACGGACATTACCTCTTCTTTGAAGCGCCTCTTTGAGACCACCTTTTACGGCACTAAAATTGGACTTTGAAGAAAACCATGACCTCTAGGATATTTATACGGAAGTCGAGAAGTGAATTTGGTAGGGTTTGGCTGAGCTTGAATGATCAAAGGGTTGTGAGGAAGATAGGGAGGAGGTGCCCTTTTATAAGGGTGGAGAGGGGCACCTTTGGAAATATAAGAAATATTAGTTTATATTAAACCCCAAACCCACATAAAACCATCTAAAATGACTCATATTCGAAGATTAGATGAGATAGGGTTGTAATATAATCAAAAAATAAAATTTATACAAGTTAGGAATTTATTTCAATCGTTATCAACTTGATTTATCCTTATTTAATCAATTTAATTTTATTTGTGGTAATAACATTCTAAATTTTAAATTATAACAAATAATTACTTATTTGTTGTGAATTGTCCATAATTGGATACTTTATAACATTTTAGACCATATAAATTTAAATTTATAATTTTTAAATATTTTTGTGATTTTTAAACAATTTTATAATATGTTATTTTTATAAAATAACAATAGTGTCAGTTTTGACACTATTAATTTATTTGAATTTAAATAAACTATATACAGAAGATATGTTCAAAAAAATATTTAATAGATTCATAAAAGGTCATATGTATCTCGTAAATTAGTGGATCACATTAAATAGTTCATATAATATTTATTTTATTATTTTTAAAACCATTTATTTTGTTTATCTCTTAATATAATAATTACTACAACATTTTTGTATAATTATTTAATATACTTATTTGTGGTATAAAAATTTAAAATAAAATCCTATGATGAAGATAAATATATTACCTTTCACAATAATACTTTTACTAGAATTTATCATCTTAAAATCACAATATTTAAATTGTTATATTTATTAAATTATGAAGGTGAAAACTTTGGCATCATTTAAAATAAAATAATATAAGTGTCATAATCGCCTTAATAAGGATCCAAATTGTCACAAATTAGGCCAGTGGATGATTAGGTTTTATATATACACTAATAATAAGATTTGTGCAGATTTTTGGGCATTTGGATATGTATTACTATTTCAAGAAAAACTATATTATTGATTTTTCACTAAATAAATAATTTCTGCATCATTAATGTATAAGATAATAAGGTAATTAAACAACTCTTAAAAATTACAAATAAATTACCATGACAGAGAAAAACATTTTATCTTTCAAATGAGAATTTATAACCGAATTTATATTCTGTATAAACTTATATTAAAAATACTTTAATTATTAATGTTGAGTGAGACATATTTCACTTTCCTTTAAATAAAATAGACTAAAGGTCTTAATCACCTCCAAGTGGGTTCTAATGGATTCCATTTCGACCCAAATAAGACTTAAAACAAATTATAATCATCCAATTGTATTAAGAAAAGTATTATGATAATTTTATAATATTATATTTACCCTTAATTACCCAATTTTTCTTTTACTATGGTAAATAAAATTTACTGTTGTTACTATTCATAAATCCAAAAAATAAAAAGTAGTCTATTAATATAATTTGGACCCACTAATTCCAAATATGGAATCCATTTTTCCAAATTCAATATATATAAGTTTCAGAAATTAAATTAAAATTAATCCTGTTGTCGAAAGAAAACGGGTTTTTGTTTAAAACATTGCAAAAGATTGAATTTATTTAACCTACGAATTCAATGTAAAATCAAGGCTAATGACATAAATTATATTAAATGGTAAGAATATATTATATTTATACTTTTAAAGAATTCGATATTATAATCTAATCACATAGGTTGTTACGATGAAAAAAGTTGTTTTTAATTAAAATATAGCGTGTTTTTACTATTCATTAAAATATGAAAGTTATTAGAAAAATATCAAAACATTATCCAATGTAAATTTTTATATCCTGATTCAAAAGAAGAAGTTTATTTTGTAAAATTGAACTTATAAACATGTCAAAAACTAGATTTAAAGTGGGTGCTCCATCAAAAGGCGGCAAAACTGCATTTTTTTGAAAAATACTTATTTTACCCGAAAAATTTATTTTGTTCTTATAAAATGTTCTAGAAGATGTGTAAGATGAATAATAATGTTATAAAATTAAAATTCTAGTTAATACTATTTATAACGGATAGTTCATAATAATATTATAATAATATATCGTTGTTTAGTAAAACCTTGTATTGCGTACAACACATGCTATCGAGGAAGGTCTTTATTGTGTGTAATGCAAGACAAGTCAGGGCGGCATGTAGTGAAAACTCTGTTTGGTGTTGTGTATAACATAATCAAAACTTATTTCATTTATACATTAAACAAAATCAATACATAATGTGGCGTAGAATAGTTTTTACAAAACGAACTTGAAATTGTGTGTAACGCGAGTCCAGAATAGTGTTGCATATACTGCAAGCAAATACGGTGTTGCGTATATCACAAGCTATTTTTGGTGTAGTGTACAACAGAAGACATTAAAAAGAATATTTTTCATAAATTCTCTAGGTGTTACACCTGGGTAAAGATAAAATAAATAATTAAAGAGCATTACCTTTTCAGCTTCAAGGAATACCTTTCTCAGGATATGTTTTTCTTGGAGTGCCTTGGATTCTTCTTTGTAGAGATTAGAATTATCATAAGATTCAAGTAAAATCTCCTCCAGTTCAGCCAATTGCAACAATCATTATTCACCAGATTTTCACAATCCAAATTAATGGTTTTCACAGCCCAAAAAGACTTATGTTGGATTTGAAGTGGTAGATGACATGCTTTACCAAAAACTATCCTAAATTGAGACATCCCAATGGGTGTTTTATAGGTAGTTCGATAATCCCAAAGTGCTTCACCATGTCTTTTAGGCCAGTCTTTTCTAGTGGGTTTAACAATTCTCTCATGCACTATTTTCACTTCTCTATTAGAAATTTCAGCCATTCCATTTGTTTGGGGGTGATATGCAGTTGATGTTCTATGTACAGCCCCCTTTTTTTCAAAAGAGATTCCATGGATCTATTAAAAAAATGTGTTCCTAAGTCCCTGATCAAGGCATGAGGAGTGCCAAATCTATGGAAGATGTGTGTCTTTAGGAACTCAATAATAGTATGTAAATCATCTTTTCTTGTGGGTTTTTCCTTGAACCACCTAGAAACATAATCAACCGCAATAAGAATGTATGAGAATACATTGGAAGGGGGGAATGGTCCCATGAAATCATTACCCCAAACATCGAAGATCTCAGAGAAAATTAAAGGCTTTTGGGGAATTTCATTTCTCTTTGAAATTGTGCCAAACATTAGGAAAGTGAGACATGATTGATAGAAATCATGTGAGTCCTTCAAGAGTGAAGTCCAGATGAATCCAGAGTCTAGGACCTTTCGATAGGTCCTTTTTGGTCCAAAGTGGCCACCACCAGGCATTGAGTGACAGAATTCTAAGATGGAAGAATGTTCATTTTCATCAACACATCTTCTAATTAACATGTCTGCCACAATTTTCCAAAGTTTATTTTCATCCTGAAAATAGTATTTTGAATCACATTTCAACTTAATTTTTTGTTATTTTGAATAAATTTCAGGAAAAACACCACAAACCAAGTGATTTACAATTGGGGCATACCAAGGTATTTTTGGAGTGAGAGATGATGGGTGCTAAGTGGGGAATTAGGATCGATGATTTTAGAATTAGAATAATTAGAAATTCTACTTAAGTGACCAGCCACATGGTTTTCTTTTTCTGGTCTATATTTCATTTCAAGTTTATACTCTTAGATCATTAGGATCCACCTTATTAGCCTTGTTTTGGAATCAATTTTAGAGAGTAAGAACTTTATAGCATAATGGTCTGTGAAGATAATGATTTTGTCACCTAAGAAATAAGGATGGAATTTATCTAAGGTAAAAACAACTACTAAAAGTTCTTTTTCAGTGACAGTGTATTGAGATTCAGTTGTATCCATTGTTTTTGAGGCATAATAGATATCATGACTAATGTTTTCTCTTCATTGACCAAGAACAGCCCTAATGGACCTATCAGAATCATCACATATCAACTCAAAGGGTAAAGACCAATCTGGGGGTTGGAATGTTGGGGCAGATGTACGAGCAATTTTGATTTCAATGAAGACTCTCTTGAAAATGTCATAAAAATTTAAAGTGACATAATTTTGAAGAAACCGAGTGAGTGGGAGGGAAATCCTACTGCTGTTATGCATGAATAGTCGATAGAAACCAGAATGACCGAGGAATGAATGGATTTCTTGAACAGAGTTGGGTTCAGGATGTGATTGGATCACCTCAATTATGGAAGCATCAACATCAATACCCTATTTTGAAACTATGTGCCCTATAATAATCCCATTTGTAACCACGAAGTGACATTTTTCAAAATTTAACACAAGGTTACACTTGACACACTTTTGAAGGACTAGAGAGAGTGAATTCAAGCAGGATTCATATAACTCACCAAAAATGGTAAAGTCATCCATGAAGACTTCCATGCAGTGTTCAATGAATTCAGAAAATATTCTCATCGTACACCTCTGGAATGTTTCAGGGGCATTGCAGAGGCCAAAAGGCATTATTCTATATGCATATGTTCCAAAGTGGCAAGTGAAAGTAGTCTTTTCTTGGTCATGAGGTGCAATTGGGATTTGGAGGTAGCCATTGTATCAAGAAACAATAGTGTGACTTTCCCGCTAATCGTTCTAGCATTTGATCAAGGAATGGAAGAGGGTAGTGATCGTTTCTTGTTTCAATATTCAATTTTCCATAGTCGATGCACACACGCCATTTTTTCTTCACTCGAGTTGTTACTACCTCTCTATGATCATTTTTGAAAATAGTTATCCCACCCTTCTAAGGTACAACATGAATTAGACTAACCCATTCACTATCAGAAATTGGTTATATCATACCTGCTTGAATAAGCTTAGTGATATCTTACCTAACTACCTCTAGGATGAGTGGATGGAGTCTTATTTTTGGTTTTATAATTGGTTTGGATGACTCCTCAAGATGGATGTGGTGCATGTAAAGGGAAGGGTTGATTCCTATTATGTCATCTTGGGTCCACCCTAAGGAATTTTTTTTCCTATAACAGTTGAACATGTTTGGACTCCTCAGTATCAGTAAGTGAAGAAGAGATAATTACAAGATTAGAGTGGTCATGGAAAATGAATTCATATTTTTGGTGTTCAGGAAGAGGTTTTAGATCATTCTCATCTTTCATTTATGTGTTAGAAAATTCAGGAATGGAGAAAGGGTCTTCAGTTTCATTAGATTCATTCTCCCTAATTCTTTCCAAGGTGGTGTTGTAGAAATTAGAATTGATGTTGGATTGAAGAGAGTTTTCAAGTTCCTCTAGATTGATGGAGTCTATGAATGAGATGTCAACATAAACTTCACTATTTATAATGTAGTTAATCATGGTACATATTTCACAAGATCCTTTGTCATTTTAACATGAAGAACCTGATGGATTGTGGTTCAATTGACTCATAGAAGTGTACTTAGAAGAATGGATTGAGAGTGTAGAGTGATCCATAGATGGGTATCTCATGGCTTGGAAAATGTTGATCTTGACCAGTTGGTCACTAAATTCTATAGATAAGATTCCTGAATGAACATCAATCTTGGTTCTCGCTGTCATTAAGAATGGTCAACCAAGAATCAATGGAGATCGAGAAGTGTTCTTCTCACCTTCCATGTCAAGTACATAGAAATCGGGTGGGAAGATAAGATCATTGACACGAAAAGGACATCCTTGATTATTCCATCAGGATTGGCTGTGCTTCGATTAGCTAACTGAATGAAAACACCCATTGGATGTAAGGGACCTAGACCGAGGTTGGAGAAGATGGATTTGGGCATGACATTAATTAAGGCTCATAGGTCTATGAGTGCATCATCAAAGTTGGAACTTCCAATTTGGCATGGAGCCATAAAGTTCCCTAGATCGTTGACCTTTATGGGAATAGACTGCTAGGTGAAAAGATTTTTGAAGGTCCAAAGTTGCGTCTTATGGGTAAAAAACTCCTTGAGAAACATGGCATACTTAGGAATTTGTTTTATGGCATCTAATAGGGTAATGTTGAATTCAAAACATCTAAACATGTTGAGCATTTCAGGATCAGGTTCAAAGGACTTATTTGTCTTAGAAACGTCTTGAGGAAACAGAATTGGATTCCTAAGTGGAACATAAGGAGTTGAGGGAATGGTTTATGATTCCTTTTCAAGATTCTTTTTCTTTTCATTTTCTAGGTCAATATTTAAAGGGGAGGGGGTGCTTGGAGGAATTATTTTGAGGTATATAAAATTTATTTCTTAATATAAGTAATATTTCACTTTCATTACCCTTGGGGCTGGGTAATGGTTGAGCTCGATGTTGGGAAGAATTGGATGTTTTCTGCTAACTAAGGTGGGATGTAAGTTGACCTATTTGGGTTTCAATGTTTTTGAGGCTTGAACGAGTGAAGGAGGCAAGATCTTCCAATGCACTTTCTCATTGTTTCTTGGAAGAAGAGGCTTGACCCGGATTGGGATTGCCTAGATTTTGGTTCTTGAGAAAGCGATTGTATTGGTTTAGGAATTGGGAATGCTCACTATGATATTGGAATCCAGGAAGACGATTTTTCCTTTGAGGTTGATGAAAAAAATGATAAGGTTTTTGGATGTTACCAACACCTTGACCATATTGGAATTGGTTTGAATTTTGATGAGGTAATTGAGGGGGATGAGAGACAGAATAACCATACCTGAGGCCTTGGTTATTGGAAGAAAAGAAGGGCTCAGAGTGAGGTTAGTAGAAGATTCTAATGAACTGACCTGATTGTTGAGGGTTGGTGTTCCTATGAGCATATGCTGCATTGAGCTCCATTGGTCTAGATATATCAGATTGATCCTCTTGAAGTTGTGGACATGTGTCAGTTAGATGAGATGGAGAGTTGTAGATTCCATAGTTTTCGACAGGTCCAGGATACATTGATTGTGGAGAAGATGAAGTTGGTGCTTTGGTAGCAACAACTAGTTGTCACACAAGACCTGTAAGTTCACTCATCCACTCTGTCATCTTGATTGGATATATTGAATGACTCTCTTGGGCTTTTTTAACTTGAGAATGTGTTTGAGTATGGAAGTGTTGTGCTTTAGTAGCCATGTTTCTTATGAGATCTCTTGTAGCTGCATGAGTTTTATGAACAAGAGCACTGCCACTTGTAGCATCAATGATGGTTCTCTCCATAGACAACAACCCCTCATAGAAGTATTGGATGAAGAGTTGGTCAAGGATTTGGTGGCGTAGAAAGGTTTCAATATTCTTTTTGAACCTCTCCTAGTACTCATGGACTGATTCACTTGGGAACTGACAGATGCCACTTATTTCCTTTCAGATAAAAGTAGTACGAGAAGTAGGAAATAATTCTCTAAGAAGAGTCACTTCATGTCATTCCATGTGGTTATGAAACCAGGTGGGAGGTAGTAAATCCATGACTTGGAAGTTTTAGCTAGGGAGAAAGGGAATGGTCTAAGTTTTATTTGTTCCTCAAAAACCCCTTGAGGCTTCATGGTAGAGCACACTACCTGAAACTCTTTAAGGTGGAGATGTAGATCCTCACCAGATAGCCTGTGGAAATGAGAAAGAAGATGAATCAACCCCGATTTGAGTTCATAGTTAGCCTTTAGGTTTGGATATTGGATACCAATTGGTTTGTAATTCATATTAGGGGAAAACAGTTATTTAAGTGTTTGTTCCCAAGGATTATCCATATCTAATTCAACTGGTTGGACAATTACTTGTTCTTGACTGAGTTGATTATCTCTTATGTTCCTCCTCAGTTGGTGAAGTGTTCACTCAATATCAGGGTCAAGAAAATCTGAGGTATTGTTTGGGAGGCTACGGGGCATTCAGAAAGATGTTGGAAGAAAGAGGAATATGAGTTTTTCTTTGTTTTTTTTTTCAGTTTATGATTTTTATGAGAAGAAGAGTTTTTCTTTGTGTTTTTCTTTTCAATTTTTTTTTAAATTTTTTTTTGGGGGTATTTTTGACAATAACCAAAAACTAATGACTAAAAAAAGAACCATCCCTGAAAAAGGTTCCATTTGAAACGTGTGGCCGATTGTCACCTATCGACTGGTCAAAGTTCTGATGCTCTGCTAATGTGTATAGCAGCACTCAGGTCTAATCCTAGGCAATTATACTTTTTTATAGTCTATTGTTTTTAGTAAATTGTATTCTGATTGTGGGAGGGGGGTTTGTTTGTTGAGATTATGAAATAATTTATGGATGATGTTTGATTTATCAAATTGAAAAATATTTGGGTGAGTTCATTATTTGGGGATTAAGCTTATGATATCTTTGATCTTTGCTATATATTGCATTAAATTAATACCCACTTGACAAGATGATTTTGATCAGAATTACCAAGTGTTAAATATTTAATCCAATCCATAACATAACATAGGGTTCTAATCATTACCATTACTTGTTTGTGGTAGTGTATTTTTTGTTCCAATAATCCATGGAATCCACATACTAAACAAAACATGTCATTAATCCATGACATATAAAGTTCAACCTACACAATATTAACTCAAATAATACTCATCGAGAAAAGGTTCTCAATCACTTAATAACCCCAAATTATAATTCAACCCAATGGTAGATTTACTAATCCATTTAAATGATTAGTAATCTGGTTATAATTATTATGATGATAAATTAATAAGATAATAAAAAGAAAGGGATAAGAAAAGAGTGGTGCGTCGAACACACACACAAATAATGAAGGGAATTAAAAACAAACTTTAGATTGAATGAGAAATAAAAAGATTGGAAGGGGATTAAACTATATTTAAACTATTTTAAGATCATTAATATTAAACTACAGATGGTGGATGAGAATAAGAGATATTGATGCAGAAACTTGTATTAAAACAGAATTACAATTAAAGAGACTTAGAAGATTACAAAAATTTAGAGCACAAAAGTAGATGAAAACAAAGAGAGTATGAAAGGTCTCTCAAGTGAAAACATGAGTATTTCAGGTCCTCCAAATCCTTTTAAATTCTTTGGTATTTCCCATATGTGATCCTCTATTCTGAAATGCCAACCCCTTTGAAGGATAGGAGGGGAATGTATTTATATCCCAAGGAAGTTGACTGTTGGAATTCCCAACATGTCCGTCCAATTGGCTCGATGATTTGGACATACAGACAGCTGAATCTTGAGATATCTCATTCTTCCAAGTTGTATATAATAATTTTGGCTGACGTCTCTCAACATTTTGAGTCATTTGGACCTTGGAGACAATGTTATGGTGGTTTGATAAAACAAAGTTAAACTGTCCATTTCAATCCATACATTTTCAATCGCCAAAATGTGAATGGATTTTGGAATAAGAAGATGCCTTCAAATCCGAACTCTTTCTTCAACAACATCAGTCGTCTATATCTCTCTTTCACACTGAAAAATATCAGCTTTATTGAATTAGTATATCAGGATACATGTCAAGAATACTGTACTTATTTTAATTCCCGTCCAGAATGGTCGACTGAGTTTAATGAATCAGTTGGGCCCCTTGTATTTGGATTTGGGTATTGAAAGTTTTACCCAAGACTCTGTACATTGTCCCCAAAACGTTTTAGGAGAAAGAAGGAATTTTAACTTCTATATTGATCATGGTAATTCAATTTTCATGGATGGTTCATTTTCCTCATAGATTCTGTGGGCCTTCTTGTGTGGTCCATATGAGCCTACAAATGGAAGAATTGGTCCATGATACCTTCTAATGAAATGTTGGATATTGAATTACGAATCCCACAAAATAAGAACCAAAAAAGTTTGATTAGTAGGGTGATAGGTATAAATAAAATAGTAAACTGACTCAATTGGACTACTTCTAAAAATGCCCAAAAATTATACTTAGTATTAAAACAATAGTATTTCATACAAATTATGCACATTTCATATAAAATAAATAAAGGGAGTATATAACACGTCATGATAATATTAATAACATCACAAGATCAAGGTATCATGAAGCACAATTACACATCCAAGGATGATCTATGTAGTTCGAGTCACACATTAGTGATCAATCATCAACCATCGGTGGCCGACATCAATCAAGTAACCATGGGTCCATCGGGGCCCTTGTTACATTGTCCAATTACATTATGTTTATTATATTTAATTAACCAATATGTAAGAATTGTTAATTAACTATGAGATACTTTTTATTCATAAAAAATTACATATTTAAGGTATATTCTCCCAAGGTGAAAAACCTTATATCAAATTTCAATAAAAATTCATAATACCAAAGGTCTGAGTGCACATAACTTCCTTCCTTAGACAAAGTCACCTCACAAACTAAGAAAAGATCATGAAATTTGTTCTATTCATCCAGTTCTACATAACTCTATTTATTTTCATGATGTCTTACCCATTCCCAAGCATTGAAAATAAATTAATTATTAATTAATTATAATTTTTTAGTTTTTTACAAAGAAAGTCATATTCAAGGATAAATACATACTTGATGAAAGTCTTAATGAATACCATCTCATAGCTGGAACCAAGAACAACCATTGATGGAAGTTCTATAACTCACATCCAACATCATTTTGAAAAAAACCCCTTATCACATAGAAATAAGAAAAGTTCAATTTAATATAATTAAATTATATCCTTTAAAGGAAATCAACCAAGCGACATAACTTAACTATAATACCATCCAATAGATTATAAGCCACTCTTGAAACATTGTTTATTCAAATGTGAGAAAAATATTCAAATATATTCCATGGTCTATTGACCAACTAAAATAAATTTGTCCAAAAACCAAAGAAGATAACATTAAAAAATATAACATTATCAAATCAATATTCAATGATATGGATTCATCATCACGAGACATCCTATATCCATTTTAATCCAAAAATTTATTGTTTAGAAACAATTACAACAAGATCTTATTAAATATCCATGAAAAATGACACAAATATCAACTATAACATGATGTAGGAGGAAAAGAACAAAGAATAATAAAGGATCTCACCTGGGCTGTCCATTGCTTTGAGAGTATATCCACACTAGATTAAGAAGTGATCATGGATGGAGTATATAGGAGAACACATCCAAATAAATCACAAAAATTCAACCCTATAGGGTAGAACATGAGTGGGCCTTAGTGGATAAAAAGAACAAAAGGCCCTCTATCTAGGGATTCCTAACATGACCCACCGGCTATCTGGTGATCCTTACTGGAGAGTAGGCTTACTTCATACGTCATCAGTGAGCTGGTTTATGCTCACAGACTGTACTGTGAGTCCTATTAAGATGTTCAAACAAACTTTACTAGGGTTCATCATCATCTTCTCCAAAATAACTATCTACAAAATGAAAATTTTAATTTCCTTCTAAAATTTACAACACATAACAACTCCGGTCTTTACAGTATTTTCACCGCAACACTTCTCATCCTTGAAAAGTTGTGATTGCGTGAGAATGACACATTTTTATTGTTGGTTCTGAAAAAATGAATTAAATTTTTTAATAAATTTTAGAAAACATTATCCACTGTCATATATATTTTTTTACTGATTTTATTTTATTGGTCGTCAATCCCAAACAAAGTTACAGATCATAATTTATAGTTGTTTGATGTTAGACTATCAGAAATGACCATCAAGAAAGATTTTGGAAAAAGTATAAAATTTCCTAAAACTCCAAAATTAATTATAGTTAAAACATTCATGAAGATCAATATTTGGAGGTACTCAAACTTCCATTAAGTAGAGTAAATTTCTTGCAACGTAACTCATGTTCACAGAAGTCACGTAACCACATTGAAATGGAGGTGGTAACCTCCATATAACATATTTTTCACCAAAAAAACTCTAACTTTTTTGAAGATTAAATTTCATAAAAAACACAGTCTTTCATGAATGATGGTATCTTTAACATATAATATCTCTTAGAGACCCTAAAATCTATAAATACGCCCTTGAGTCATCATTTCGAAAGGAGGATACATGGAGTTGTGATATCACCCTCTCAATTCATGGGACTCTAAAGTGTTTCATGAATTCAAATAACCCATTTCCTCATGTGTAAAATTTAATTAATTCAGTAATGTGAGACCTTATATATATGGGTTTTTGTTTGATGATTCTTCAAAAATAAAATCCATGAATAACTCTATTCGCAAAAGATGGAGAGACCTCACTAAACTCAAATTTTTACAAAACACAAAATCTTCATGAAACAGTGTTTTTCATATCCATTTGGATCCATCACTTCACTGATCATACTATCATTAATGTTTAGAACCTTATTAAAACCACTATAATTCATGAAACTTATACTTTCATGCTCGTTGGTCCATATTGCAAGGGCTATTACCCTACAAACCTTGGGATTAGTGTCTAGATGTGGTCACAAGCCTCTGGATTGGACTCTTCACTACAATCACTAGCACCTTAAAAAATGAAGAGTCACACTGTGAACATTTTATGTTCAGTCGAGGAAATTTTGGGTTTCACCCTTGTAAAAACCTAGAATCCACTCATGAAATTCCATGAGTCGAGATACTCCTTTACAAACCCTAAAATACTTTGATTCGACCTACTCCTATTGGTCCATTTTCCATGCCACGAGTTGAGATTCTCTTCTTGGATTCAGTGAATATCTTAAATCATAATAATCATTAAGAAACTCCTGAAACAATTTCACCATACTTCTATACCTAGTAAATCAAAAGGTCCCCTCTTGGATAATTCCCACAGAAACCATTTATACGCATATTCCTCCCCTTAGTCATCACTACATGACTTTAAAATTTAGAATACCATATATAGGAAGTGTAATATTCCTTGTGTTGTAATCCAAATATATGCTACATGTCTAGCATAAGATTACTCATTCTATGATCATTCAATTACCCCATTAGTCATCATAGAATGACTTTAAACTATAATATAGCCAATATGATGAGAATGGGATGACTCCTATGAAAATCACGGGATGCCTTATGTAGAAAGTGTAATATGCCTCATGTAATGGTCATGGGACGACCACCAAACAAAAAAATGGGCCTCCTCCTTAGTTGTAAGCCCCAATTATATCCCTCAACCCATTAGCAGGCCAAGATTCCCTCATGATTCGATATAAGGAAAAAGAATTGGTAGCCCTAGTGTGGAATCCCCACATATATCCCTACTTCCCCCAAGCCGCCTCTATGGGCCTCCTCCCCGTGCGTAAGCTCCAATAACATTCCTCCAACCCATAAATGGGTCATGATGGACAATTCACCTAACATGAGGTAGAAAGGATGGTAAACTCGATGCAAAAACACCACCCAATATATCCTTTTATATGAGGTTAAACTATACCATTACCCTACGCCATGAACATGGGATTCCCTCAAGAACTGATATGAAGAAGAAGAAATGGAAACCCTAGAGTTTTATCCCCACATATATTCTTGTTACTCCCATGAATACCCATGGGATTCCACATTTGATGTAATCCCCCAATTATATTCCTCCACCCAATTAGCAGGTTGAGATTCCCTCTTAACCCAATATGAAGAATAAAGGATTGGAAGCTCAATGAATATGTCTCGTACACCATTTTCCTTAACATGAATTTAAAATGTAACCTTAACCTATGAAATAAAAATCAGATTCTATATAATATAATTGCAGGAGGCCTCATGTGGGAAGCACAAGATTCCTCATGTGATACACATGAGATGACACCCCCTCACCTGGGTATCTCCCACATGTAAGCCCCAATCACATCATCAGTACTCTTAGAAGCACCATGATAGATATAAAGTGTATTCCTAAATCATATAAAAATATCCCCACAAAATCACTTGATAATATCTCATTAATAATCCCCATTCATAAAATCCCCACCCCAATTATAGTATATAGTTATTCCACCAGTGTAATCCCCACACTATCCCTCACTGACGCTCCTTCCATGACACAAGTGTTCTTACCCCCAAGATGTTAAAATTTATGGTCTAGTCCAATTATACAACCAGAAAATGTAGCCTATAAATATGTGGGTTTTAATACCTATTTATCAACAAGGTATGTAGGAATTCTCCATGATGGTCAATATCGACTACCCCTAGTGTGAAATCTTCCACCATGAGGACACACTCAACCAAATTTTTAGTATGAAGTCTCCCCCCTAGAGACACACTCCACTAAATCCCAAGTGTGAAATATTTCTTCCTAGGGAAACACTCCAACAAATATTGACTGTGAAATTTTTCCCAATGGGGAAACACTCTACCAAACCATGAGTGTGAAATATATTCCCATGGGGACACACGTCACCAAAACCCTAAGTGTGAAATCTTCCCCTAGGGACACACTTAACAAACCCCCATGTGTGAACTCTTCCCCCTTGGGACACTCTTAACCAAACCCCAAGTGTGAAATCTTCCCCCTGGGTACACACATAACCAAACCCCAAGTGGTAAATCTCACCCTAGGAACACACATAATCAAACCCCAAGTGTGAAATCTCTCCCCGGGACACACTCTACAAAATCTCATGGGTGAAATATCCACCTATAAGGACACACTCCAGTAAACCCCCATGTTGATATATTCTCTCATTGGGACACACTAAACCATACCCCAAGTGTAAAATGTTCCCCCTGAGGACACACTTAATTAAACCCCATGTGTGAAATATCCCCCCCTAGGGAAACACTTATCCAAATCCCATGTTTTAAATCTTCTACACCTCGAGGGAAACACTCCACCAAACCCCCATGTGTGAAATATTCCCCCCTCTAGGGACACACTCCTCCAAATCCCTAGTGATAAATATTCCCTCCTTGGGAAAACACTTCACCAAATCCCAAGATTGAAATCTCCCCCTTTGGAGATACACTTAATTACCCAACCATATCAACAAGATGTTAAACTTGTGACCTAATCCAGAACCAATACCCCATACAATAAAAATGGGATGCCAAAGGTAAAAATATTGGGAAGAATTATGCCCCTAAAATCAACTACATCATATAAAAAATAATATTTAATAGATATAATGACTAATATTCCTCATATGAGATGCCTCCAACTTTAAAAGGAGAAGGATTTATAGGTGGTTGACACACCCAATGTCTTGATATGTCTAAACATGCCCTACTTTAAGATCATCTCTAACCTAAAGTTGTTGCACTGTTGAGGAAAAGGCATCATATTTAACCAGAGTCCACCTCAAGATGATTTTAAGAATGAGTTTCATAAAAATGACACAAATCTATGAGGGAGAGTTGGACTGGGAGACAAGATATGTAGAGGAATCCATAGAATTAGGAACTTATTATTCATTATTCTATTTTGATCAAGGATCCAACAACACAAATTAATGTAATTGAATACACCCTCCCTTGGATACAAGGAATATTGGGAATAAGCACGCAAAATGTGCGACCCCATTTGAAAGAATTAAAAACAAATATGTTGAACCCAATGTGAATCTCTTCTCCTTCAACAGTGAGTTGATGAACAATTATGGGTATGTTCAAATTGAGGAATCACTAATGTGAATCCTCTATCATTTATGTGCGAGAGGATGTGTAATAATGGATGTGTAAAGATATGGTGATTGTGATGCCATGAAAATACCACCACCCGCTGGCCTAGGATCCTCAGTTCCAACACCGAGTGAAGGCTAATCATATCCCAACTTTGGTTGATCTAGTATAAGCTCCTTAGAGCTGGCACTGGGGTTGGTTAGATCATATCCCAAAATGTTTTATATGGTCTAGGTGCTTAAACAACAAAATTAGGGGAATGTCAATCATAACCCTCCTCTTGTTTCTCTAATCTAGGATCCTCATAAATATAATTTTGGGTAGGTCGATCATATCCTTGATTTATTTTATTTTGTATGGTCCTCTAAACAAAACAATGGGGGTAGGTCATTCATTTCCCTACACTCTCTACTCTCCTCTATATGTTTCTTCTTAGATATGAACCCACATCTTCTGGGTGCCTTTTTACCAACATTATAGTGGTATAAGAACCCACAACTCTTGGGTACCCTTGCCTTGAATGTCCAGCAAGACAACACCTACAACTGCAAGGTGAGTTCACCCAAATTTTTTTGAGATATAGTAACCCAAAAAACCTAGGGTCCCTCACCCCCAAATTCCAAAAAGAAAATAACCAACCACACCTGGTCACCCTCACCCTAAAATTCACGCAAGATAGGAAACCATAGCTTCCAGTTTCTCTTACCCCATAATTCAGGTAAGATAGAAACATTCGAATCTTGGACACTATCTACCCATCATTCTGTGGAGATAGGCACCCATATCCCTTGGGTTCCCACACCCTATCATTCAAGCGAGATTGGAACCTGAAAATTTTGGGCACCCACTCCCCATCATTCTGGAGAGATAAGAACCAACAACATTAGGGTTCCATCACACCATCATTCTAATTAGATAGGAACCCACAAATCCTGAGCACCCTTACCCCATCATTTTAGTGATGTTGGAACCCACAACTCTTGGGATCCCTCTCCCTACCATTCTATTAAGATAGGAACCCATATATCTCAGGCACCATCACCCCATCATTCAAGTGAGATAGGAACTCACAACTCATAGGAAACCTCACCCCATCATTATATTGAGGTAGGAACATAAATATCACGGGATCCTTCACCCTATCATTCTAGAAAGATATGAACACATAGTTCCTAAGTTCCCTTATTCCATAATTCTAATGAGACAGGCACCCATAGCTCATGGGTTACACACCCCATCATTTCAGTTTGATAGACACCCATAGATCATTGGCGCCCTAACCCCATCATTATAGTGATATAGGAATCCACAGATCCTAGACACCTTTACCCCCATCATTTTGGTCAGATATGCATCCACAGCTTCTAGGTGACCTCATCCCATCATTCTAGTGATATGGGATTCTATTCCTCCTAGGTACCAGCACCCTATAAATTCAAAAAGATAGTCTTCCAAACCTCCCAAGCATCATCACCACATTCATTCCGAGATATTGGTTTCCGCACCTCCTAGGAACTTTATTAACATCTATCTAATTATTTATGATTTTATAGCACTCTAGAATCCTTTCCCCATATACTAAATGGAGATTGTATAGAAGATATGCACTAATTCCAAATCCTTCATTATGAATCTAATAAAGATTAAATGTTCTAGGGGAACTAACCACACACCAAGGGTAGGTTTTATTCCCTATTTCATGACTGACCACTCTTATAATTTTTTTCCTCATGGTGGTTTCCATACAAGGTGCAGTAAATCATCCATTCTCTAGTTGATCTTTATCCAATAGCATAATGGACTCCACGACGCTTGTGGCCCCCAATGTTATTGTAACCACTACATATGGATGTGTGTTTTTCTGGATAGTATCAAGACCCCAAAATCTTGGCAAGGAATGTTTGGTCGAACCTTTTCTTGGGAAATCAATAAAAAATAAATTGAATTCCTCATCAGGATGAACAACAACCACATGGATCCTCCTCACAACACCAATAGTAGTCCATGGAATGTTCCCCATGACACATCCCAACTCATACTTAAAGAGTATCTACACATAAGATGCATGGAGTTTAGGGGAATCCTATGGTATAATCCCCCATCTAACCCTGAAGGATCCCAAACTATTGATATTGGGTTGGGATGACCATGACTCTACCGCCACAATCCTTGGGGTAAGATTTCTAGAAAAATTAAGGTATCTCATTTAGGAGGATCTGAAATAAGAATTTTATTGAGTCCTAGGTCATTCTAGTGTGACATCTACCTAACTAGGGGAAATATGTGTGTATTAATTCCAAAAGTTTCTTAGTCAAACAATGTTAAACTGAAAAAAACCATAGACTTAGTCACATGATGGTAAACTATGGGAAACCCCCTTGGTCACATAATGTTAAACTGTACAAAATTTTGGTCAATGATATACTACATTAAACTACATCAACTACATGTCATTCTCAGAAGATATCAAACTACATTGTCAATATCCTTGCTAAACAACTTTAAACTCCACAACAAACTTATTCCTTTCTATTTGATGTTAAATTATGCAGCATCATTCCTCCTATTGAATTGTCTTAAAAGGAACATTCTTCATTCTTACTTCATGAAGATAAACTATATAGTATCATTGGTAATGTTTCATGACCTTAAAAGTAACATATTTCATCCTTGATGCATGATGTTGAAATATGAAGAATCATTGGTCCTGTTGCAAAACCTTAAATGTCAGATATTTCTTCCTTACTGCATTATGTTTAACAACATAGCATCATTGGTCCAAGATCCATGACCTTAATCTAGAATAATCCCCTTAATCAAAGATATATGACCTAAAATAGTAGAATCTTATTGGTGTAAGAACCATGACCATAAATTGGATGAAATAAGTTCATGATCAATGACTTTAAATAGGAAGTAGCTCTTCACTCTGACTTGTTTGACTTTAAACTATAGATTCTAGATTCCTCAACCCATGATGTTATAATATAGACTTACCCTTTGTGGAGAAAATAGGATGTATCATGATGAAAGAAATAGATGGAACCAAATCCAATTCAAATGATATAAAACTATGTTATTCCATGATCCCCCAATATTAGAGAGCACTCTATATTCAGTGATGGTCTACTACCGTTCCGTACTCTAAAACTACATATGGGTTAATTCCAAATTTTATGGGATATGTTAAGACACCCAGGTCCTACAGACTAGTTCTAGCATGGTCAATGACCTACCTCAAGAGCTCAATCATGAAGAACAGGTTTGACTATCACTTCCATATATTCCCTTGATGTGCTCAAGTGTCTTATGACAAAAAACATTGAGTGTTGAATTACACAAGGAAATTCTACGAATACAGATCCACACTCTAATTATTCAACGATTTGGATCCTCATCATACTTAAAATTCTAATGCCCCCCCCGATGGTTATGGTGCCTTTATAAAATGGATCACTTCCCAACCTATGAACACATCTTGATGGATCTTTTATGATATATAAGGGTTCCCATGATTAAAATAGGGTCAATGGTTGATTCTATATTTTCTCACCCCATCCATGATTGATGTGGTTGTGGAACCCATGTTTTAAACATGGTCAATAGTTTTTACCTACAATTCAATCAAACTACTTTCATGGTCTTTGTCTTAGAATTATTGATTTACCTCATTTAAACCTCCCTTTTTTGGGGGGTAGTTCCAACAACCATGGTGTTCCCCCTCCATGAATTCTTGTGGATTGAGTAAGTAGTTCATTTTCACTAGGACATTTTAAAAACAAAATATCATTTCCCTTATAGTGTGCTTCCATGTGTTGTGTAAATTTGGTTTCCAATCAACATTTATAACATTGAGTATAACTCATGTGGTATTAGGAGTCTTGGTAGGTATTTTAACCATGGGGTCGATCCACACAGAGTCTCAATCCAAGAATTATTACCATAAATTTTGTGACCTCTCTCTAAGGATATTTTGTGTGACACAAGGCCCCCTTGACCTCTATTCACATAAGGTTCATTCTCTCTCACATTCTATGAAAACCACACTAAAATAAAATTCCAGACCTAGATCTATGACCTTAAACTAATAAAATTCCCTAGGGTCAAAGCTACACAATCTTAAACTAATAAATCTAGGGTCCGATATCTATGAACATAAACTAATAATACCGCCTTTGGCCCAAGTGTTATAATCTTAAACTAATTTAGTCTTCATAGACTGAGTTTTAAAATTGTATATTGAAAATCCCAACATCCTTATCACATGGCGATAAACTTATATCTTTCTCTTCGTAATAACCATGGTATGCCTCACATACCAAGTGAAAGATGACAAAAAAACAATTTCATTACTAAATAATGTTAAACTGTAGTCTTACCCTATGTAATAAACATAGGATTCCTCACATAACAAGTGTAAGATAGCAAAAAACAAACATCCTCATCACATGATGATAAAATATAGCCTTACCATATAAAATAAGCATGGGATCCCACGTGGAAATCATGTGATGCATCAATTTTCTCATTAGAGAGGATAACCCAACCCACTTCTGGCATCAGTCTCATACAGCTCCATGTCCCAAAACTACATGTGGCTTGATTCCTATTCACATGACAAACATACTGATGCTTGAAACCCTCATATTATGGACCAACTAGCAGTTCATCATGAAACATTCTTAGGGGGAGGGGTGTAAAGAAATTACATTAACCAAATTTTTTTTGTTTGGATACACTAACGGTCCAATCATTATGACCTTAAAATATGTTTAGTTTTTTTAGAGTATTTATGTGGCATGTTGTCTTGTATATTCCTCATATCACATTGGATTATACATATTTTGTTCAAAAAAAATAACCTTATAATGATAATTACAATATTACAATCATGGGGACTAAACAATTTTACAAATTCGACTAGTCTGAACCTTATGACTTTAAACTACACATAACTAGTTCTAAGAATTATTTTTTTGGTGTAGGGACTTTTCCCCCTCATTCAAATAGGGTTTCAACTCCCATGAACCACCAAAACATCCTTGAATTACATAATACTTATCCAAGAATTATGAACTTAATATACATGAATCCAACCTCCTTTTGGTCCCATATTTACATATTTTTCTCCCCAATGTTTCAACAATATAATGACCCTTCTATTTTTCATCACATCCTTACTTGAGAGGATCAACCCTTTTTTGAAATTGGTATTCTACCAGGTCATGTTTCATAACTACTTATGTATTGATTCTAATTACCATTGGATACATAGTGATGCCCAGATATTTTATCTTCGGTCCAGCTTCCACTATTAACTCATCACAGGGTATTTTTCCCCTCATCATCAGTGAATCGACTTGGATATTGTTGGTGAGTTTTTTAGGGAAGAGAGTCTCCATGTAACTCTTATCATCTCTAGTTATCGCTCTTTTATTCCAAAAAATAATTATTAGTACACTAATGCCCTATAGTATATGCTCAATGACCTAAAACTAGTGAAAACCCCTAGGGTCCAAGATCCATGACTTTAAACTCATAGTAACCATGGTCCAAGATGTATAAATTTTGATAATAAAGTGTGACATCCTCAATGCATGTAGTCTAAATATATCCTTACCCAGTAACAAACTAGGATTCCTCACAAAAAAAGTATGGGATGACAAGAAAATTAACTTCCTCAAAACAGGATTTTAAATAATAGCCTTACACAATATTAAAAAATGATTCCTCATATGATAAGTTTGATATGACCAACCCAACATCCTCAATATATGTTATTAAACTATTTCCTTACCTCATATTAAACCAGGATGCATCGTATGGATTGTATTATATGAAAAAAACCATTATCCATAGTTCATGATGTTTAAATATAGTCTTACCACATGTAGTGGACATAGGATACATTATATGACCAACATCAAATGATTCTATTTCATTCCTAGAGAGGACACCAACCCTATGGTGTTGGTCTCATACCACGCCACATTCCATAACTATTTACAGCTTGATTACCATTCCCATGGGATACAAAGTGATACCCAAATCTCATATCCTAGGTCAAGCCCTACTATTAACTCATTTTGGGGTTCCACATTTTTGGTCTAGGCTTGATCGTCACCTACCAACAAGTTCATCTAGTGCATTTGAGCATGTGGCAGAATAACTTCCATAGTATATAAAATTACCTATAGTAAATCCCACACATTCACATTCATGATTTATTACTTATTATATTTTTATATCCATCCACCTCCAAATATGAATAGGATCCCTAACAATAATGATTATTGACCATACTTCATCACCTACTGTTCAAATATCACACCTCAATGGATCCTTGGTAATAGATGGAAGCTCCAGTGTTTCAAACGCAGTCAATGGGATATTCCTCATTTGTTCTTCCCATATATAATTGATACAATTGTAGAACCATTTTTTAACAAAGTCAATAATTTTCTCCACCGTTCAGTAATTTCCCTTTTACTATCCAAGTGTTGGATGTCTCAATCTACCTCATAGGGTATCCATAATTTGGTCACTTTTTCCTCTTTTTCTATTCTCCCTTGTAAATGGCATAAAATACTTTTCACTCCTTATTTCTCATATTGACCATGGTTATTTATAGATTACGTAATCTGAGGGAGTTTTCCTAATGTATTCTTGAGATGCATGGGTTCCCATTGGTCCAATGTCTAAGACCTTATGTTTCATGCCCAAGTCCAAAAGTCCTGAATTTATATTATGTGAAAGTAATCATAGGAATTTTCATGTGGCACATGGACTTATTAAACCGAAATTCATGTCAGGCAACCTATATTTTATTCCATGCATATTTTTTTCATAAAATATTCCATATAGTCCAATAATTATGAAATTTAATGTATTTTGACCCCTTGGTCCAAAATCTATGAACATAAACTAATGACACAAATCTATGAATCACAACATTAAAATTTTTGTATGTCACAATCAGAATGTGTCCTGTGGAACTGGGCATCCTCATCCCAAATATAACATCAAGTTTTTACTCTTTTTTCCATGCATTTTATTTTATGTCATTCAAAACCCTTTTGTTATAACCTCTATGACCTAAAATTAGGATCATAGGTATAAGAAGCATGAACTTAAACAATGTGAATGTTTTCCCTAAGATGTTTTGCAAGGAAGGGCCTCCTAGGCTCTTCATTCACATAAATCATCTTCTACCCTATGCCACACACATTAATTTGAGACACAAAACCCTTTTCTCTTAGAATTATGACCATTAATTGTGTGTGACTAACCTTAGATTATTTTTCATCATGAAGGGCCTCTGGGGAACACCATTTCTGTCACATTTAAACACTCTAAAATCATAAGGATATTTTTGTATGGTAGACCATTAGGTCCAAGAATTAATTCCTTGAACTATTTGTATTCCCATGATCCTCTCTCTATGACCTTAAACTAGGATTAAAGGTCTAAAAATTGTGAAATTAAATAATTTTCATCCATATGATTTGAGGATTATATCCCTAAACTATTTACAACTTCTTGGTCTGACTAGTACGATCCTTAACTACCAAATTCAATAGGCACAATCATCTTTCAGGTTGAAAATCCGTATGGTAAAGTTGATAAAGTGTCAAAATCCCCTCTTCAATTCACTCCCATGACATGGGAAGAAATAAGATGATAAAAAAGAGGTACTAATATAGTTGGGAAAAAATATATACCCCATAAAAAAACTATTTGTTCTCACTAAACCCATTAGTTTAGGAGACATTTATATCCAAATATTAAGATCCATTTTCTTCACAAGATCCTCTAGTGGTACCCTAGTATTGTTACCTTCTTATTACCCCTGCTTCCTTGGATGGGTGGGTGTTATTCACATCAGTTCACACATCCTAGTCAAAATATTCTAAACTATGTTATGAACATCCCAATAACATGATATTAAACCATCTGATACATCACCCTAACTATATATTGTTAAAATTAATGTGCATTTTCCACATTGTATGATGTTAAAATATTTTCACATCAACTTTAACATATTATGTCAAAATATATTTTTATCATTCTCATTGCATGACATAAAACTAAAAAACATATTGGGCCCTTGAATGAGAATTCTCTTTCCCCATCAGTTCTAGTCACCATCCACATCATTAATATTCCTTGACCATCTCTAGGTTCCTCTGATGAAGCTCCCCTTAGGAAAAAATTATATATTTTTTAGAATGATACACCTATCCAATTTTCTTAAATCCACAGTGGTGTGATTCTGAGTGTGTTGAACAATATTAAAATATTATATAAGTTAACCACCCTTTGTTTCATCTCCCTTGACATGGTTGTCCATCATCCTGCATGTATGGATGATCCTCCCCACCTGATGGAAATAGTTCATGGTCACATTGGCTCAACTACCCTCCTCAGGAACATGACAAAAAATACTTTTGAAATTATTTTGAGATAGGTACAATGTTTCAAACATGGTCAGTAGTGGATCATCATTTTTATCCAACATTGAAAAAAGATAATTGATTCAATGTTTCAAACATGGTTAGTAGTTATCCTCCATCCTCATGCCACTTCTTTTTGTGTTTTAAATTCTAGGAATCTTGATTCATTCTCTTCATCAAACCCCATTTTTTGGTAGAATTCAAAACCACCCAACATTACCCTACTCATACACATATTCATTCTAGGAATAAATTATACTATGTAGAGTTCCACCAACTAAGCAAGGTAGTCTTGGTCAGAAAACTCCAAATTGTGACAAATTCTTCATTTTTATTCCAACACATATTCTCCTTTTTAAAACTCTTGTATGGGTGAATGATTCCTTATTTTCTATTTTTCCACACACTGAGCATGAATAACATGGGATTATATATTTTAGATGGATTTTTCATAAATGAAATTGAGATATAGTGGGCCTCAAGGTTGGTGTTGTTCTTAGTTCTTAACATAGAATTTAGTTTTCCTTACCTTAATTATCATCATTTGACCCCATTATGAGGGGGTATTAATTCTTTTTACTAAAAAATTCATCCAATGACAAAACAAAACGAGGAGAAACTTGATCCTAGGGTGTAGATCATTTTTTAGGAATAAATTTCACTGGTTGTAGCTCTCAAATGGAGTTACAGGTCATAAGTGAAGGTTATTTGAAGTAAAAATACCAAAAATAGCCTTTAGGTGAGACTATGGATCGAAGTACTGAAATTAAAAAACTATAAAATTTTCCAATTTCCAAATATCCATGAATCGAAATGTTTCATGAAACTAAAACTTCCATGAAAGATGATAAATTTTGTGTAGTGTAACTCTTGTTCGAGGAAGTCACTCAGATTCATAGAGATGGAGTTAGTAACCTCCCCACAATGTATGTATCACCACAAAACTGAACCTTTCATGGAGATGAAAATCATTCATTAAAAATAATATTTTATGAGTTATATTAAATTTTAAAAAAATTATCTTCATATAACCATGACGCCTATAAATAACCCATCGAGTCATTATTTCAAAAGGATGAACCAACAAGATGCGACATCACACTATCAATTCAAAAAAATCTAAATATTTTTGATAAATATCATTACTCATTTCACCATGGATAATATTTCATTAATTCCATCACATTATCTCTTAAAAATACGTGTTAGTGTTTAATTATGTTTCATGAAACATATATTTATGACGAACATTGTTCATGAAAGATGGTTGCGCCTCACTAAACATGAATTTTCAATGAAATGCAAAATTTCATGAAATAGTTTTTCCATATCCATTTGGACCCCTCCTTTCTCTTAAAATATATTCATGTATGTTGAGTAATTTTTTGTAACCCTTATAATTCATAAAACTTCTACCATCATGATAGCTGCTCCATTCTATGAGGGATGTGCCCCCACACACCTCAAGATTAGTGTTGGGTTGAAATCATTATCCTATGGCTCAATACCTTCAATATCATCATTAACCCCATAAAAAATGGAGGTTCTCATGCTAATCCTTTAAGGCAAGGTTGAGTAAATTTTGGACTTCCACCCCATAAATTTCATGAGTCATGATACTCCTCTAAACACCACGAAATACCTAGAATCATCCTACTTCTCTGAGTCCCTTTATTATTCCATGAGTTGAGATTATCCTCTTGAATTACCTAAATACCTTGAGTCAAAAAAACTCCTCATGAAACTCCAAAAACCCCTAACAACTGAATTCTATTCAAGAAAAAACTACGATGGGCCTCCCATGTGTAGGCCCCACAATAGCTGTTTCTATGAATCTTACACTGCATTAGTACTCACTACATGAGGTTAAACTGTTGTATAAAATATGTAGAAAGTATAATATGCACCATATATTAAAAATGAGATGCCTTACATTTCCAGATTAATATGCATCATGACCTGATTATGAGATGACCCCCTTAGTCCCCCCTATATGACTTTAAAGAGTAGTATACCCTATATAAAAATAATATGATGCATCTTGTAAAAAATAAGAGATTAATAATGTGTAAAGGATTATATGCCTCATGTAATGGTCATTAGATAAACACTAAATATCCACCAAGGGCCTCCTCTTTAGGTGTAATCCCAAATTATATCCCTCAACCCATTAGTGGGTTGAGATTCTCTCATGACCAGACATGAGGAAGTAGAATTGGATCACCAAAAGTTTAAGACCCACATATATCCATCATCCCCCCAAGAATCCCCCATTGTCCTCCTCCTAAGGTGTAATCCCGAATCATATTCATCTAACCCATCAATGGGTTGAGATTCCCTTTTTATCCAACACGAGGAATAAAGGATGGTCAACTCAGTGCATAATCCCGACACACCATATCATTTCACATGAACATAGATTATAACCTTACCATATCCCAGGAACATGGGATGATATCGTGATCCGACTTGAGGAAGAATAATGGGGGTCCCTAGAGGGTAAGCCCCTTACATATCATTGCTGCTCCAAAGAAGCCCCCATGGGCCTCCTCATCAGTTACAAAGCCAAATCATATTCCTACAACCAATCAGTGGGTCAAAATACCCTATTGTCACAACATGAGGATTAAAGGATGAGAATATCAATGAAAAATCCTCGCACACCATTTTATTCTAAATGATGATAAATTGTAAAATTATCCTACATATAAAACATGGGTACCTGATATGATAAGTGCGGGATACATCATGCGAGAATCATGAGATTCCTTATGTGATACACATAAGATGACACCCCATCACCTGGGAAGCTCAAATTCTTAATCTATAACCACAACATCACTCTTCCTAGTAGCACCTGTGATGTTTCTATACATAATCTCAAATCATACCTATAGTTCCCCATAGCATCCCCTAGGAAGATCCAACGCATAATACCCATTCATACCATCACTAACCTAATTCCAGCACATGGGAGGACCACATGTTTAATCCCCACACCATCCCTCATTGACGCTCCTTCTATGACACAAGCACCCTTTCTGCATAATATTAAACTACATAGACCGATCCTATAATATGTACATAAAGTACCGTATTAATCTACAAGATGTTTCATCCCTATTTGCTGAAAGAGAAGATAGGATGCCTAAAAAAAGATCAATCCTGACAACCTCAAGTGTGATATACCCCCTAGGGGAAACAATTAACCAAACCCTTAGTGTGAAATCTTTGACTTGGGGAAACAATCCACTAAATCCTATGTGTGGCATCTTCCCACTAAGGAAACACTCCATTAAACCTTGAGTGTGATATCATATCCCCTAGGGGAATACTCCACCAATCCCAAAGTGTGAAATCCTCTCCCATGGGGACACACTCCACCAACACCCCCACCCCCCGTGGACACTCCTAACCCAACCCCATTTGTGAAATCGTCCCCTCTGGAGACACATTAAATAAAACCCCATGTCGGAAATATTCTCCCTAGGTAAACACTTAACTAAACCCCACAAGTGAAATATTCCCCCTAGGCGACACACTTAACCAATCCCTAAGTGTGAAATATTCCCCTTATGGACACACTAATCAAAATCCCATGTGTGAAATATTCGCCCATGGGATCATGATCCACCAAACCCATAACTGTGAAATATTTCCCCATGGAGACACACTTAACCAAACCACGAGTGTGAAATCTTTTCCCCTATGGAAACACTTATCCAAACCCCAAGTGTGAAATCCTCCTCATTGAGGAAAAACTTAACTAACTCCCAAGTGTGAAATCTTTCCCCCAGGGGACACACTCCCCCAAACCCCCAAGTGTGAAATGTTCTTCCCACGGGTCACTCACCACCAAATCCCTAGTGTGAAATATTCATCCTTGGAGACACACTTCACCAAATCCCAAGTGTGAAATATTCCCCTTTGCGGACACACTTAACCCCCCTATAATCTACATAATATGTCAAAAAAGTGACATGATCTATAACCCCTACCCCATAGAATAACCATTGGATTCTTTTGGTTAAAGCATTAGAGGAATTTATCCCCATGTGTTAACTACCTCATGGAAAACAAAGGATGCCTTAGGTTCCTTGTCTAGGATGCCTCACGTGAGAAGCAATTGACTTCAGGTTGAGAAGACTTCCTAGATTCCCAACAAACCAAATTTCCTTATATTTCCATATATTCCCTACATTACCACCAAATCTCACTAAAGGTTATTTCTTGTTGATAAAAATTTTTTATTAACTAGAATATACCTCGAGATGTAACCGAAGACGAGTTTCACAAATATGAACCTAATCTATAAGGGAGACCAATACTAGGAGAAAATCCCCAATAATGAATAAATGGAAGAAGGAATTGAAATCACATAACACCACTTGATCAAGGATCCAACATCTCTAATTAAAATGACATAATACACCCACATTTGGAAACAATGAATGCATGGAGAAGCGAGTGCGAGACAGGCGGCCCCAACAAAAAGCATCAGAAAAAACGTTCAACGTTGAAATCTATTTATATGGGTTTTCTGCATTCCATACTGCAATTCTAACAAACCACCACAAATACACACTAATATGTTAAAATACATCATTGGATTCCATAGGTTATCAAGGACTATTCTACATGGCTGGTAATCTAGTATCTTAGCATGTTCAAGGCATCAAGTTAGATCAGACCTCCAAGATGTTGTATCCCAACTCCATCAAATTTTAGGTATTGAGGCTGTCATTCAATTTCTTTGACTTGGTTTACACCTGTAGAACATCATGAACCTATTTTTGATAAATTAGGACAGGCCTCTAGGCCTCCGTGTCCCTACATTATGTTCAGGTCCATTTCCATTATTATTGTAATTCATGCACCCTTCCCTCTCAAAGGGTATTCATAACATGATAGACCACCTATCATCAACAATATTATAATAACTCCAATTGAAATATGAAATATCACATAATAGGGATGATCATAAATATAGATATAATATAGCATATCATCATGATTCATAATAAATAAAAGTTCACACATGTGATCAATAAGTCAAACATGATCTATTAGGTTATCTAATAACACCCATGAAATCCATAATCTTATAAATATTATATATATATATATATATATCTCTCTGTGTGTGTGTGTGGTAACATGTTTATACACAACATGGAATAACTCATAAATATACTATTTATAACATCTTTCATGAATATCAACAACCATATATAAACACACACATGTGATCATCATTAAACATGGCCTCATAAGGCTACACATTTACACACATGTGATCAAGGAACCAAACAATGTCTCATGGTATCAAGGCCTCATGTTTCAAAACTATACACCCAATAAGTGTCTATATAGTTCAAGGAACTCATTAGTGATCAATCCTCAGCCATCAACAACCAACATTAAACAAGAACACAAGGGATTATTGTGTCCCTTTTCATGTTTTCCAATTACTATAGGCTTAGTTACTTTAATTATGTATGATTAGGAAATTTACTTAGTTAAATGTAACATGTTATTAATAAAACATCAAAAAATTAAATTCCAGTTTCCCTAGGTGTAAAAACTTATATCAGATGCCAATAAACATGAATAATACCAATGGGTAGTGAACAAAAGAACCACCTACCTTAAACAGAGTCAACTACCAAACCAAGAGAATCTCAATAGGTTTGTCTAAGTCATCTAAGACCATTTGGAATCCATCAATCACCATTAGGTCCTATTAATTCCCAATAATTCAAAATTAATTAATTAATTATAATAAAATAATAATTAATTAATTTTTTATAAGGAAACACACATTCAATGTGAAATTCATACTTTCAAAAATACTTACAAGATACCACCACCTATAAAGAACCATGACTAACCATCCATGGAAGGATTGTAATGGACATCTAATTTCATTCTGAGTAACATCCCTATCATGAAGAAATTATATAATGGTCTAGTTAATATAAATAAATTTTATACTTTATAAAACACCATGAAAGTGATGTACCTTAACTACAATGTTTCCCAGTGAATTTCAAGACACTCTAAACACAATCCATATTTTAAGATGAGAAAAATCCACAAATAAATTCCTTGGTATGTTGTCAAATAGAATTAAATTTGGTTGAAATAAAAATATGTGATCATAAATGAATATACCTTCATTGAAATAATCATCAATGCTATGCCTTCATCGTCATGGGACATACTCTAGCCATGTTGATCTAAATCCTATTCATTTTAATAAAAGTCCATCATGATCTAATAGAATTATCATCTAATTACTCAATAAAGATAAATCCATTGATTAATCGGTGAATGAGATAATTAGAGGAAATAAGATCGAAGGTGAACTAAGACATAAAATGATTATAAAGTAAACAACATTCCAAGAGGATCATCAATGATGAATAACACCAAGATCTTACACTATATGAGGAAGAAGGAGGTCAATATCAAAGATAAAGGAAGGATATCACCTGAATTCACTATCATATTTAGTCTAGATCCACCCCAAATCAAGTAGAATTTTTTTTGTGAATAATGGAGGTGAACATGTTTGAATAGATCACAGAAACTTAAGCCATCTATGTAAAATCGGAGTGGGTATCAATCGTTAAAAGACCAAAATTCCCTCTATATAAAGCCTCCCAGCACATCCCAACAGATCATTGGATGGTCAGCGATACATTATGGGTACGAAATCTAATTCCTTACTTACCATGTATATGATACAGGTTATATAGATTTTTGGTGAGTCCTCTTGTGCAGTAGGGCTTCTGTCCACCCCACCGACTAGCCGATGGCTATAGTAGCAGCACTGACAGCTCCAATACTATTATGCCAAGATCATAAGCCTCAAGTCACCATATGATATTACATTCTTTTCTAAAAACTTCTCATTATTTTTTTAATGTGATGCACCTCGATTCATCACCTGGCTCCCCAAAAAATCAATTGACCAGATGAAAAGATTGTTTTCCTCAAAAATCCATAACCCATAATGATGTGGGTTGTTATAATTTTAACCATTAAGATAATGCATATACATTTTCAAAGAAAAAATCACCCCACTACCTCTAAATCACATGTTAAGTTATTTTTCTCAGTAATATTTAATTTGATGGATGCATATTCTACTACCATGTCATTTTATATAAGAATACATCTAAATCCCTTATTTTATGCATCACTATAGATAAAAAACACTTCTATACTATACAGTAATGTGAGTACTAATTCATTAGAAAATAATCATTTTAGATCCTTAAATTTTCCCCACATTTATTTTTCTAAAGGAACTTGGATCTCTTCCATGTCAACTTGGTTATTAAATTAGATATCTCTAAGAAATTTATCATAAAGAACTTCTATCGCGAAATCAACCCATAAATAATACATATCTCACTCACCAAGGTTATTCTAGTCCATTTCTCAATAACATAATTTTCTAAAGGATCCACTAATATACACTCCCTTGAAATTATATGTACCAATAATTTAGATTTATAAAGAAAAAATTACCACTTGGTAAATTTGGTATACAACTTATCCTTCCTTAAGGTATACAATAAAATCCTCAAATAATCCTCATTTTATTCTTTGATTTTTGAATATATAAAAATATATTATATAAATACAATAGTGAACTAATCAAATTAATCTCTAAAGAATCTATTAACAAAATCCATAAAGATAACATGGGAATTGGTACGCCCAAATGAAATCACTATAAATTAATAATGCCTAGACCTCATATAGAAGGTTTTTTTGGGTATATCTCCCTTGTTAACCCTGAATTAATGATTTATAGAATGAATTTCATTCTTCTAAAGTATTTAGCTCCATGTATTTGATAAAAAAAATTCATCAATACTGGGTAAAGGGAACTTTTTATTGATAGTGATCTCATAATGTTCTTGATAATCATTGAAAATATGCATTGAAATTTTTTTATTCTTATAAAAAATAATAGGTGAAACCCATGTTAAATCACTTGGGTGTATGAATATATTTTCTAGATTATCTTGGAGTTTCTTTTTCTAATCCTGTAAATAAATTAAATACATTAGCTAAGGAGACTCTGAAATAGGTGTAACACCATCTGTGAATTCTATTAAAAACCCTAATTTGGTTTTTGGGGAAAACTAGGAAAATATTCAAGAAATACATCATCATATTCCTAAAAAATAAGTATATACTCAATGTTGGGCTTCATTCCAACAATTTTTGATAAATATCCATAATTATTAGGTTCTAAGAAACATACAATAGATGTAATTTCCATTAGAAGGTCATATTCATCCTCACACTGATAAACAATATATATTGATTTCAAATATCAAATTTCATATCCATTTATAAGAAATTAATGAAGACTCTACATAAATAAATTATATTCATTCCCAAGATAACATCATATTCAATTATAGGTAAAATAACCAGATTTTTAGGAAGACGAATCCCACAAACCTTTATCAGAGAGGATCAACATACATGAGGTGTGATCACCATACCATGATGAGTTTTTTTTTCTAAATCAACACCTATTCATTGAGGTGGTGAAAAAATACCCTTAGAAAATTATTTAGATATAATATTATGTGTAAATATAGAATCAAGTAAGATATTTTTAGTTCTATAGTGGACGGTAAGTGTACCTTTCACCACATCATTATCGTAGCCCACTTTAGAAATTTTGATCACATACGATTAATATATTTTCACCACCAATTTTCCTCATTAAATCTCATATTAATTCCCTAATTTTCATAATTTTTATACTGTATAAAATTATAATATTAGATTTTGGGTGGTAAATTTAGTGATCTTTCCCTCCATACATTTCATTGGATTAATTCTTTACAACGCTTTGGTATTATTTTTCTCAAGGGCCTTCTTTTCCACACTAAAAACATTTAACAAATCCTTTTATAAACTTAATAATGCTTTCTTCTACACTTTTGGAATTAATGAATGTTTATTTTATTTCCTCCATGTTTTTTATTATTCGAGTTTCATAAAAAATCCATTTTTCTCTTATTTACTTACAAAAAGATGAAAATAATGAGTAGATCAAATATTTTTTTATTTTTTAGGATAATATATAATCATTTATTTATAGTTATCAATGTCTCTTATAGGAAATACATTTTAGAAAATTGTTCTGAATCCAATAATGAATCGATTAATATTTCATCCAGTGATAATGACTAAACTCAAAGCATAACATACAAGTATTTTGAAATTTTATTCATAGGTACTGATGGATTCATCATCTTTCTACTTTAGTTCATAAAATTAAATTTCCATTCTCATATAATGAATTATTGGAAAATAATTATTAAAAAATACATTCTTAATCTCACCCTATGTTATGTTTTCAATTTACACTTCTTGCCATATATTTTTATAAGAGTACACCGTTGATCATCGTCACCTTCCAAATGATACATATCTAAACTAAACATCTCATGGTATGATCATTGGGGGAAAATAATATAATTTATATATAATTGATGCATTTTTCAGTGATAAGTGGATCAGAGGAACCACTAAAGGAAGGTGTATATTTCCACATAATTGAATCAATGGTGAGATGTTTATTTATTTTTATTTTTGGTGATTTCCACATGATTCACGTCACCATTCATAGATTAATATTATTGGGTGAGAATAAAAATTATTTTTCACATCCTAGATCATATTTCATTTGGTTTCATTGGATGGAATTCATTGCATTGGTCATTACATTCCTTTTTACACTATTCCTCATGGTTCTAGAAATTGAATGAAACCAAAAATCATAGCGTGAGTATGAAAAATAATTAATCATGGTGATAGGTAATATAATCATAAAAAAATTCCATATATGCCCTAAAATATGACACCTTATTATCAACCTATGAAAATATAAGTTCATCACATATCAATTTCAATTCACCATAGGTTTTCATGTATTCTATTTTCTAATTCTTCATAAAGGTTTAGAAATTGAATATGAATTTACAAATGAATATCCCATGAGAGTGTCAAACTCGATGTGTAGTAAGGACTATTTTTTCACACCATGTGAAGATCAAATTAATGCTCAACCATCATTTTTAGGGTTATTACTTCTAGCTACATCTATATCAAAGGCTACATTCACTTGTTTTTATCTAGGTAGGGATATCATTTCTAGGATTCCACACAATCAATATCTTATTTAATCTTCCAGATTTTATCCTATAATTAGTCTTATCCAAAGAATTTTTAACAATTTTTTTTCTTCTAAATATAGTATATAAAGATAACTAAACCCTCCAATGATATCAAATGATTGAAACCAAACATTTAAATATAAATATGGTATCATTTTAAATGAATATTCAATACAAAAAACAATAAAATATTCTTCAGAACTATAATGAATTAGTTTCTTGAAAGACTAAATGAGTAATAAAATTATTTCATGTTTGATCTTCATCATCTCCTATAAATCTTTTCTCTCTAATTTCACTTATTAAACATACTCAATTTAAAAACTTTTCTTCATAAAATAGGGAAATGAAAACATAAGGAAGGGTTCAGTCAGATGTGCAGTAAGGTTAAACATCATAGATATATATCAATGATCATAAGTGATCATAATATAATAATAATGGTATGATAACATGATCATAACATATGAAAGAGATACTCGATAAATCAAATATCATTAACTATGAGTCATGATATTAGGATTTTTCAAACAAAACATAGGTCATAAGACTGTGGAATCTTTGATAATTAGTCTTGATGCATGAGAACATATTATAAGTTTAATACACATGTTTTTGGTATAAAAATATTAATATAGAATCATTTCCCAATTCAAGGATAACTGGAAAGACTATCATAGTAGATAGAATCCCATAGTGTATGAGGTTTAATCTCCATTATATCATTTCTATAGTCAAGGATTATTACTATGACTATCATAGAGGAAAATGTATCTTACTGAACTAGGAACACTCCCAGTTATTGTATATGTTATATCAGGAGTTGTGAGTGTTTATTGAGTTAATTGGAGGGATATATAATTATGGGACCAAAACTCACATAATGAAAACTATATATAAGTTGGCTAAAATATTAAAAAATTATTCATATTGCATAATCTGTTTAAAAGAAATTCGTTCCATAAAAAATTAATTAAAACTTACTTAAAATATGGTAAAACAACATGTTTCATAGAATAATCCATAAAAACAATCATCATAGGACATATAGATAAATCAGGTGGATGGTATCACAAAATCATATGCACAGTTATGAAAAAAAATCATTAAAGTAATTTTTCACAGGTGAAAAATATATATTATAAAAGCATTTAAAATACACATTGAAAATAAAGAGAAATCAACAATTTTCTTTTGTTAATGTTTAAAACCAAAATTTATGGAAAAAAATTCTATAAGATATTCTTTGTAAAAAATTTAAAACATGTAAAGGAATATTCATGATTAAGTAATTAAATGATGTTATGAAACTTTGTTCATGTTGTGTGTATTAAAATATAAAATTCATTTCAAACTTTAGTAAAAAGTCAAAATTGAGTCATACAAAAACATTTGAAAAAATTAATTTTAATAATTAATAAATAAATTAAATGGTGTTAAAATTTAAATTTATAAAAATTTTACTATAGATGAAAACATCTATAAAAAATATTTAATAACATTAACATAGAGTATAAAAAATCCGATCTTAAAAATAAAAAATAAGGTTAGAATTTATTAAATTCATATTGTCCATAATATTGATTAATAAAGAGAGAAACATGGCATGTCACAAATAAGTGTCTCCTGATACTATCAGAGAAGTTAAAATAAAATTAAAAATATAAATCCATTAAAATAATGTGTAATCAATAACAAAGAGTGGTGGTTGAAGTAGTTTATAAAAAAAAGAAGTGTGCTAATAATTGGATACTTTATAGTGGTTTCTCATACCACAAGACTGATATTAAAAATCAGTTTATAGTTATCCAAAGTTATCATACAGGATTTTTCACTTCTTAATCCCATGATAGTCATTTTATCAATATATAGTGGAATAATATATTGATTATCTCTCGGGTTTATGGAAATTGAAATGAGGTGATATTTTTCAGGAACATATTTTCCATTAGGATAATAATGGAAGTCACAATAATTTTGAAGTGATATTGAAAATTTTGATATTTAGTTATTATTTCAACTAAAAGTAGTTATTTAATGATTGTGGTGGAGGGGATGGATATTTGGTATAAAATACTTTTCTATTTTGGTGATAAATTATTGATAATTTTACCAAATATCATGCTTTGAGAAATATACCAAATTTAAGTCCTGAAATAATAAATACTTAAAATGTGTATAAAAAAAGAAATATGATGGAATGTTTTTACAAGAACGCGGAAATAAAAATGAATAAACCTATTGAGTTGATACATAATGTTTTTTTGGAATGATGAACTTGAAATGTACCAATTGAGATTAGTCTTTTAGTTTTTTTGTTAATGGTTTTAATTCTATTACTCATAATTATTTTATTTTGAGTAAATAACATGCTCTGGATTGGTTTAAGAACTTTTAAGGGTGTTCTGAAAATAAAATTAGTTGTGTTATAAAAAATATTTATTTTAAATAGTGTTTTGTAATTCATGAATGAATACTTTTATCCCTATCCTGAAAATCATGGGATATTACATGATTATGGTACACCTTACACGACCAAAAAAAATTGTCCATTGAAGTGGGGCAATTTAAAATAATTTGAATTGGAAGTTACAATTTTATCGATGTATAAAACCTTGAGGATCTTTATAGACAAAATAGAACAGAGACTGCATATATACTAAATCAATACCTACTCTAACCAAATTCACCCAATAAAACTTATTTTTTTTGAGGATGATGAAGAAATTGAAGAAAATAAATATATTTAAATTTCCATGTTATATCAAAATATAATGAATAAATTTTGGAATTTTTTAATAAAAATATGATGATTGAAATTTTATTAGTTATTCATGTGGGGGATAACTTATAGATGTTATAACAAGAATATAAATCAATTCCTCAAAATATTTTATTTGGTTATATTGGAAAATAAATAATTACCAAAAATATCATTTTATAATTAAATTTGTGTTTTAGTAACTCTATATGTAAGCGTTGGTAAAATTAAATGATTTAATTACAATTGTAGATTTTCAAAATTATGATGTTGATTATGAAAATTACATTGATACTTATTACCTAGAATAAGTAAAATCTATTTACCATAGTCTTATAAAACATGTTGATCCTAAAAAAATACATTTATATTGTAGTAAGGGTTCTCAAACCCAAATAACTTTGAAAAATTCCAATAATACCATCCTTCTTTTATAAGTTAAAAAAATAGTGTTAATGAAGAATTGAAACATCCGGATTGGATAATTGTGAAAAAATAATAGATGAATAAAATTAAGAATAATGATACTTGGGAAATGGTTCTATGTGCTATATATAATAATATATTTGCGATTGTGTGGTTTTTTAGAAATAAATCCTATGAAAAAGGAGAAGTGGTATAGATCAAATACCATATTGTATGTGAGGGATATTATTAAATTCATGGTATTGGAATTTTTTTTATTTTTTATCCTTTCACACGATTTTGAACTATTTGGATTTGTCAGGTGATATTTTCTCAAAAACATTAGAATGTGTTTTTAATAGTTATGATGTTAGTGTTATTAAGTAGTGATCTTATGTAAGAGGTATACAATGAATAACAGAATGATTTTATCATTACTAGATATGGTTTTTGAGTTTGTAAGTGAAAGACATATTTTTATGCTATGTGGCTTAAGTATGGTAGTAGGTTCTAGATACAATGTTGATGAACCCAAATTTACAACAAGGCAAGGTGGATAACAATATTTATATTATTCTTGATAAAAAATCACTCATTGTGATTGTGTATGTTGATGAAAATATTTTTAATGGAAACAAAGTTAAAAGTTGTGAGCAATTTTTAGTCTAAAAGATATTTAAAATTAAGGTATTATTAATTGATGATATTTTATTGTTTACAGGTTTTAAATATATTAAATAAATATGTTATATATTTATATCATAATATTAATGTTCTCATGAATTATTTTAGAAGTTTGGAGTGAATAAATCGAGACAGGTATTGACTCCTATAATACTTGGAACTATGTTATTCTTGGATGATGATCGAAGGCGTATATATCAAAAGGCCTTCTAATTGATAACTGTAAGTCTACTCTAATTAATAATTACAAGAACTGGAATTACGTTTATTATCAATCTTTATGTATGATTCCTTGTAATTCTAAATAAACTTATCTTATGTCACTGAAATGTATGTTATAAATTGTCAAAGGGAATCTTGATCATGGAATGAGGTATGATAAATACAAAAAATATTAACTTTATGAATATTCAAATATATATTGGGTCGGTGAGTTTGAAAATTGGAAGTCAAATTATATAGGCTCATTCTTAATTATTTTATGGTTTATTTATTTGAAATATGATAACGTAATTGTAACAAATTTATTATTTTTAGATAAGTTTTAAATTGGAATCATTATATTACTTATTTCTTGATATGAGTCATTCATGAGTTATGATATTGATTATTTGTTGCATTTATTAATAATATTCTTATAAATGAGTTAGAAATAGATTAAATATAAGTCAATAGTAATGAAATAACTTTTTTTAGGATTTAGAAACCTTGGTGTATGAAGATACTATTTTTCTAAAATAGGATAATGCAGAAAAATTATTTACTTTGTAATAAAAATAAAATCTTGCCATAAAAATATTTCATCAGGATAAATTATTTAGGAATTCTGGGAATTATATAGCATATGTAATTCACCATAATATATGACTTAAGACTCTATGTTTCTAAGAGATAGAAATTTGTGTGTTTCTAGATTTAGCATTACACGTTGAGAATTCTTTTCACAACACAATGATTCTTAGTAGATTCCAAAGATAATTGTTGGTTGAAAATTATTACAATATTATTTAATAAATTATATCTAAATTAATTCCAAATTGGTATATAATTTGTGTTTCCCATCCAATATTTAAGGTGATATATAATAGAAGAGTTTTAGATCCTACAGATTATATTTTAAGGCAAATTTTCACTCTATATTTTTCTTGAGGCCTTTTAAAATTGGTGTTTCTATTAGAAAATGTGTGGTGATAAGGCCAGATAAAACATAATAGATTTATCTATACCATTCATAAGGGAACCTATAGAGTCTATTATTAGGTTTTTATTAGGTAAAAGAAGGTGACATCTTGATACAACATCCATAGAAACTTGATGAGGTAGTTGAATATTGATTTAATTATAGATGATTATCTATATCATTCATATACATAGAGTTAAAAACCATATTCCTACTCATAACATATCTTTTTTATTATAATAATATATGAATTTGGATAGTGAGATCATAAATAGTGGACAAAAATAATTTTCCACTTGTTAAAAGGGGTGTGTGGACTTTGTAAATACATTGTGTCATCTGTATTTTGTCTCTCCATGTCATCTAATGGATTAAATTCAATTAATTATTTAATTTATATCTAGTGTGTGAACAATTTCTCTAAGAGTTATTATTTTGGTAACCATTGATTCAAACCCATTAAATTGTTGTATATATATCACTTGGGCCTATCAATAACATAGTTTATAGAAGTATTTATAGAAACTAATGGAATTGAAGTGTAAGAAAACCTAAAATAGTTTATAAAAATATATCGAAATCTGAAGATAAAATTTATTTATGGTTCTCACTAGTTAACATACACTAATTAAAAAATTACATCTTCATATATTGGTCTTATAAGTTAATGAAAAACATGTAATATGTTTAGAAAAAATGTCATGTTTATTTTGATATTTAAATATATATTTAAATATTTTGATTATTTATTATAATGAGGTATCTAAGATATGACCCATGATTCCAAATTTGAGTATAATCCTTGAACACAATAGGGACATGTAACAAACAATGGGTGTATAAAATACAAAAATATTTTATATTCACATAGAAAAAATGATATAAACACTTTCCTTTTAAATGATATTTATATTGAGGAAAAATAATGTTTTTTAGTTACTAATTGGTTAATTATCTTATATTGTATCAAATGAACTTGAAGAGGAAGGAAAAATAACATTATTATAGGTATATGCTCACTTTTTAATCCTTCTTCTCATTGAATTGTATTTATTATTACATATAATATAGTAGGAATGCTATTATTCTTAGAGATATAATTTAAAAAGTTTCAAGGCCATTCCCGTAACCTTAATGTTATTCATTGATGATTAGATAAAGATTTTGTGTTATGAGATAACATATACTAATCACAAAAGAGTAGACACTCATAAAGAGTCACTAAACCATATAAAAATCATTATGTTGGTTTATTAGTTTATTACATTATTATAACTTATGTTATAAATTGTTTATAGTTGTATAAACTACACCAATCCTAAATGATAAAAATTAGTTTTGGGATACACTATTTTTATGAACTCAAATTCATCCTTAGCACTCTCTATAGTCACCTTGGAACATAAAAAAGTCAAATATGGGTGAAAAACCATGTGTAAAAAAGGAAATATTTACCATCAACCAACTATATATTGTATAATCTTATACACAATGTGATTTTATATAATTTTATAAATAATTGGCTTGGGAAGTCAATCTAGGAAGAGATAAAAAGGAAAGATAATCATTCATAGAACTATTCATCTATCCTTGATTTATTTTTTATCTTATTTTATCATTTTTTCCATTTTTTCTTCTTTCTATCGTACCCTTCATTGAAACACCTTCTATCATCGTTATGATTGGTTCTATAATCATCTTCCATATGACTCTTATGTCCACGAGGGTTTATAATGCCAAGGGTTCATTTTATTGAATTTTTATAGATTTTTATAATAGAGTTTTCTTCCTCTCTTGAAATGTTTTCAATTACTCATTATATGATTTCTCATTTTTGTATTTTTTTCATTTTTTAAACCCCTTTATCCATATAAATATAAAAAAATTTCATTTATAAAGGATTAAATTACCATTTCCCTAGTATGCAGCTATACATAAAATATAGTGGCATGCTATCCATTTTTCGAGAAAAGTCTAGAAAAACATATAAGAATTAATTAATGTTAGATCAAGGTATAATTAATGGTAGAATATGTATATAATTTACATACCATTATAATCATATATATATTATTACTTATGTAAATAAATATTACTTTATTTCATCTAATAATATGATGATAGCATTTTTATTCACCTCTCTTATATTCCATAAACTTTAAATATTTTTATTTATTAGATTTTATTAAATAAATCCATTATAATTTTTTGAAATCCCATAAAAAAACATTTATATAACTAACATAAACATCATCGGCTAAAAATGTATAAAATAATCTCTCCATCTGATTGGCCTATTACTTCTAATAGAAATGTAGGTAGTAATATTATAAAGAAAATGTAAATTATAATTTAGCACACTTTTTAATGTGTGCGAGGAATTCATAACTATACAAACATTTTTTTGTGGTTGTTAGGATGGAATATTTTATAAGTGACGTTTTCTTGTAAAAAAATTTAATTTTGGAATTATTTTATTTTAATTTCAGTTTTATATATCCTTATTATAGTTTGGGTTTTTTTACATTATTATATATTTTGTTTGAATGTAACACTTAATCTAAGGAGGAGTGTCACATACCTAGCTGGAGTGCCATACAACACAACACTCAACCCAATTTCTGGCATGGACTGATGGTGGATCCCGATACCCATGGGCTAAAAACAAGTTTCTAAGAATCAAAAATACAATCTGGGAATTATTTCACCAATTTTTATAAACATGAACAACGAAAATATAATAAAAAACACAATAGACGATAACAATTACTCACTAAGGTACAAAAATATTAAGATTTAAATTTTAAATGTTTAAATTAAAACCAAAAGTTCTAAAACTAAAAGGGATCACAATAATATACCAAAAACCTCTTTAAACATTAGGAAAATCACCCTCAAGACAGAACCACCAACACCTGCAAGAAGTGGAAAACTAGAAATTGGATCCACCATCACCACTAAAACAAGATTTTTCTTTTACCTAGGACATACATATCAAAGTCTATATACACCCAAGGGTGTATTAATTGTGTAATATAAAGACAACTAGGATGAAACCCAAAATAAAATATTCCATGCGATAAAATTAGAATAGAATTTAACATAACCATTTCCATAATGATAATTAAAAAATTTCTAAGAATTTTTTTTAGGAAAAACATCAAAAAAATAATTTTTATGAAAACCCCATTTTAAAAATATGCTTTCTTTAAATAAAAATGTACATGAGGTCTATCATATACTGATAGCTAATACAACCCCACTTAAAAATTGTGTCACAGGAGAGAACTATAGAAAAATAATTAAAGGTAGTTAGCCCAAGTGAGACTCTATAAACATCATACCTTGATGATAATAATCCTCCAAAAAACTAACAATAGTGTTCTTATGCATGATCCCTTAGAGGGGATCTCATCATAAGGTCTAATGGTCATCTATATGATAAGACAAAACCAATAACACTCCTATGCATGATCCACTAGAAGGGAACACATCACAAGGTATAGTGGTATCTGATCATATCACATGTTTAGTTAGTGATGTAATATTCAAACATGCTAGGTGAATTTATGCCTCAGCCACTTCTGAATCAACTAGCGTACTATTTATAACCATCCACCTAGATACCCATGATTCCCTTTGAGCTCAAATTCCATTTTACATATCAAATAAATCAACACATTCACATACATATGTCAAGCTTCACAAGCACAAAAATAAGTAACACCCTCTTATAACCAAAAAAGTTTCCCATTTCACACGCACACCAAATCAATTTGGAAATAAATTTCACACCACTATCAGAATTTATGAAATCCATATGAAAAAAACAAGGAGAACACATATGAAACACATCCATTTCTATAGGAAAACCCCCTTTCAAATTCATTAACACATCAAAACAATTTTATGACATGTTTCACATCAATTTCACAATTTAAATAAACATTTAAGGTGCACAAAAAATAGCCAACATGAATCCAAACCCCATTTACATTGGAAAATACACTTTCAATTAGTTTTAACCTTTCTCACCATCCACTCAATGAAAATAATACATTAAAAAATAAAACAACATGTAACACATTAAAATAACCACTTTCCTTTAAAAGATACAGTTTTATCACATGTTCATCTTAAAACCAGTCCAAAACATGATTATCACCACAAAATTAGTTCATATATCATATTAAAATAAATAATCAAGAATATCAAAGTCATCCAAAAATTTAAAATCATGGAACTACCTACATAACACTTGAAAACTTCTAGAAATAAGTGGTAAACCATATCCTCACCACTTAAATACCCTATTAAAGAAATGTTGAACAAAAAACACCACTATTTCCCTTAATAATATATGATCAAAACCTCCTTAGATCCTACACCCCACTAAAAAATGGAAACCCAAGAAAAAGGGATGAAGAATACAAAAAATTGGGATAAATAAAGAGGAAATGATCTTCCATGATGTTTCCTTGAATATTCTGCGTCACAACCACCCATTTATTGAGGTTATAAGGCTTAAATAATGATTTTAAGAGCATCACATGGCTAAAAATACAAAATTGGGCAGACGGGTGGTGAAGTATGGTTAAAATCAAAGAGAGTAGAAAGGTAAATTTCCCCTTTTTTATTAACTCTATAGGACGCACAATTTTCCATCAGGGATTGGAAACTAGTACATCAATCATGCGTATCTCACTGTCCATGTGTGATAGACCACATTGTTTGACAAACCATGCACTAGATATGTGTTTATCACTATCCAAAAAGATACTTGGACGAATGGTATCAAGGATAAGGGACAATTTGTCCCATACAAATGTGCATGCTCCACCTTCAGTCAAGCCCAAAATCATCATTTTCAACAATAACACATGGGGATCCAAGTGGTTAAAAGTTTAACAAAGAGTAAATAGAAAATTAACTTAAAAAATATGGATGTGATAATTCTCCCAACCTTGAAAACATTCCACACCTAGAATGTAATTTTGAAGCTTAATCAGGGGAAAAAATGGATACCCCTCTTCAACATTAAAATTTATCTCCCAAGTCTCATGCATGTTATTTTCACACTAATAAAGAACTCAAACTAATGTAATTGAATTCCAATGAAGCACATTTTCTTGAGAATCCAAAATCTACAGTGGCTACTCAAACACTAAAAAATAGTGCTCCGACTCTAACTCTACCCAATTCAAGACATGAGAAGGATATGGATTTTAATTATTAAGTTAGGATACATGGAAAAAATCATGGATTGAGTTCAACTGAGAAGGAAAATCTAACATTTATTCGACCTTACCAATCCACTTAGTAATATCAAGCGGGCTGACATACCTTATTGTTATCTTACCTTGATTTCCCAAACAACAATGACCCAGGCGGGGTTACACATTCACAAAAAACTAGTCACCAACCAAAAACTACAAAGCATTGAAACTCTGATCAGTATAAGACTTATAATGATTATCATCTATCAAAAACCATTTCTAAATCAGCTTGACCTTCTCAGATGTCTCTTTCACACGGCTAAATCCTAATATGGTGCCCTTACCCACCTCAGCCCAACACAAAGTGTAAAAAACAACTGACCAAAAAGCACCTCAAAAGGAGCCATTCAAATTAGGGATTGTTAGCTATTTTTATATAAAAACTCAAAAATCAATAAATTTATATCCCATGATACTCCAAAATCCAACACACATGCCCAGATCATGTCTTCCAAAATATGATTATCCCACTCCATTTGACCATATGATTGGGGTTGTTATGTCATGCTAAACTTGAGTAGTGACCAAATTGCCTTTTAAAGAGATTCACAAAATCATGAGGTAAAATGGGGGTCCCTTTTATAGTGAATAACCGATGGAACAACAAGAAACCTCAAAACCTCTTAGACATAAAACCAACCCCAACTCATTGATTTAAGTTGAATCCTAGATTTGAAAGAAATGGGTTGATTTTGTTATATGATCAATCACTTCCCAAATGGAATTCTTTCCCCAATGTGTATGAGGAAATTCGAAAATAAAGTCCATAGAGACCTCATCCCACTCCCCAGTAGATATTGGTAGCATTTGAAGGATACCGAAAAGAATTTGGTGCTCTTATTTAACCAGATGACACATATAATTTTGTGAGAAAAATTTAGTTATATCCCTCCCCAAACCTGGACAAATCAATGGGTGCACACATCATTGTACATTTTTGGTAGCTCCCAAGTGATTGGACCACTAGGACCAATGGCTATCCTACATCACCCCATTCCTCATAGACAATGGCACCCTGAAATGACCCTTGATGCATAAAAATCCATAGAGAGATAATGAACAATCACAAGGAATCTCCCCACCATTTAATAACCACCTATACAGCTAAAAAACTCATTACCAGGATTCTCCCACTAAATCAACTATAGAAGACAGGGATTCAGTTGCACGTTGGCCATGAATTCACTTTCACTATGCTTCTTTTCCTATAAGTGCATATGAGAAAAAATCCCCATTAATGTCCACTCATTACTAGACTCTTTCAAGGATCTCATTTGAACTTTTCTACTAAAGAAATCTATAACTAAATTTCGTTTTGCTCGAGTACAAACTATATCAAAATTTAATCCTTTTAGGTAGTCAACCCAAATATGCTTCCTCATATTCAGATATTTTAGGGAGAAAATGTATGCTACACTATTATGATATGAATAAACCTTGAATTTATATGAAAAATGTAATGGAACCATGTCTTCAAATTATGAAACCCCGCTGATAACTCTAGGTCATGTGTGGGTTAATAATTTTCATGTGGTTAGAGTTGGAGAGAACCATACACCACCACATGGTCATTCTGCATCAACACACGTTGAATACCCATACTAGAAGAATCAAAATTGACAAAATATCCCTTTACAGACCCCAAAAACATCTAAACATGGGTTTTGGTCAATGGTTTCTTAAGCTCCCCAAAGAGATCTTGACACTATGAGCTATATTCAAACATCACATCCTTCTAGTTGATCAATGTCATGGATGAGGCAAGCTAAGAGAAATATCTAACAAACTGTATGTAATATCTTTTGTGGCCTTAGAATATCCTAATATCAAAAATATTCATTGGTAATTCCAATGACATCACTGCACTAATCTTCTCGAGTTCCACTAATGACCATTTCTATAATATAACATGACCTAGATATCTTCCCTCGATGAACAAGAAGGTGAACTTGGGAAATGTTTCATAATGATGATGATCCAAAGGAGTTCCTAGCATGATCCTCAAATGATGCTTAGGGTCCTCCTAAGTCCCTGAGTAAACCTGGATGTCTTCCATAAATACAATGATAAACGAATCAAGATTATAATGGAATAACCTATTCATAAGCACCATAAGGATCATATGAGCATTTGTTAGCCTGAAGGGAATGAAAATGTACTCTAAGCAGTCGTACCTGCTTCAAAAGGATACTTTCTGAACATCCACCTAACTAACTCTAACGTGGTGTTACACAGAATACAAATCAATCATGGAAAGACACCTTTACCCCTTATGATTATATAAATAGTTGTCAATACATGGAAATGGGTACTTTTCCTTTATTTCCACCATATTTAGCATCAACTAATCAATTCAAAAATAGAGAGTTCCATCAACCTATTTAGAAAATAGAACTTGGGTGGCCCAAGGTGAGACACATAGGAGAATGGATACTTTGGATTCTGAATCACATGGCTTTACCTTTAGTTACCATTACTCATAAGGGTCCATATGGAATTATGGAAATGATATTAGTTGTGTTACCAGTGCCTAATTAGTAGATAACTCCATATCCTAATCGAGCGGAAAAACTAATAAGTCCTCTAAAAAAAACACTAGGAATTCATCCACAACAAAATCTAATCCACTCTTAGGACCTCCATCATCTTCTTCCAATATGAGTGATGTGATATGGAATACATGTTTTCCCATATCCATAAGTGGAGTCCCATCAAATACTGATTTAGGATCCTGTTCAACTTAAAAAATCGGGGCACTTCCTTTATCTTCCAAGAAATTTACTCGACGTTGATAATAAACAATCTGTGACTAAAAACAAAAATTCTAGTACAAAAAAAGAATTATATCAAAGTTTTTTATCTATAATACCATAAAATACCATTCTAGCTCAACCCTCAACAATATGAGTGCAAAAGACGGGCACCTGAAACACTTCTCTCACTTCAGACCATGTGGAATTACTAACTCCATGACACACAACAGAAGCTCAATTAGAAACTTTAACACATCCAAAATATGGGAAGAAATGAAAGAAACAGAGGAACCGATATCAAAGAAAAAAATTTAAAGATGATACAATATGAAAAGTACCTAGAACTGTCACAGTACCTGCGTCTAATTCCGCTAGTACATGATCCACCACATGAAGTTTCCTTATCTCAGCCTAAGCCTGAGAATGACCACTAGCACATGACTCTTCCCTTAACTGACCCTTCATAGAATATGATCCATCCATTCCACTATAAACTCCAAAAAAAGAACCCATTTCCTTATATGGTTATAGTTGAGATGGCATCCCTATAGAGGATGCAGATCCCGCAACACTCTCATATGGGCATGCCACCTTTAAAAATCACTACATGTTATTCCTCACTCCACACCAGTGAACATGTTTGGGTGGTTATGAACATGTTGGTAACATGTTCTATTCTTTCCCACACTAATGGAACATGACTAACCGAATATCCGAATCCTTGGATGAAGATAGCTGGGAAGGATGACCTGATAACACGACCCCATTGAAACCATCCATTATTTTCCAATAAATTTTTACCATAAAAGAATGATCGACCACATTATTATATGTTTTCATCTTGAACAAGAAAACATGAGATTAGATCTTTGGCTACAACCCCATCTCAGTCTTTTATGCCGTTATATACTAATTGGATATGAGATCAAGTGCATACCAAAATATCTCTACAAAGATTTTAGAATCGTATATCATCATTTTTTCTCCCTGGATGAGCTCCAAAAACACTAACTACCTAGTAAAAGTCAAAATCTCATGACAAGACTACTCCTTGAAAACAACCATGAAGTCTTTCCAACCCATATGCTCTTCCTTTCCAGCTTTCCCCACTTAGTCACAACACTTCCAACTAGGACCTTTCATCAATAAAGAAGCACACTTTACTCATTCCACCTTAATTAGTATCAAGAAACTAGAACATCCTCTATATCTTCTCAATCTATTCTTCCCTTATGAGGTTTCACGGTACTCTTGAAATAAGGATGCTTGTTCTTGAGGAACTCATGATATTTTTCATTCCATGACCTCATTTGGCTTATCTAACCCAAGTACGACCAGATCCCTTTCCTTTACCCAAATCCTAGACATCCTTAACCACTACATGCACTTACCTATGATCAACTAGAGTTGGAGAAATACCTCTACCCTCCTCTTATGGTTGAGCATGAATTATCTAGGGATGCATCTTTCTACACAATAAGTAACCACAAATAAAACCATCAATACAACAATTCTGTATATTTTAAAAAATAAAAACAAACAACAACACTTCCTCAAATAAAATCATAACAAAATCCATCACAACAATAAGACAAACCAGACCCCTCCACTTGTCACACCCCAACCTTAGAGGACCATTTATTTTGTTTTATTTTTTATATTTTTACTCTTCTTTTCTTGGTCTTGAATAATTTGGAAGAGGTTTAGTTGGTCTATATTTTTAAATTTTTGAATTTTTATGTTTTTCGTGGGTCTCGAGCCAATGCACGGTCACCACACCACTAGTGGAAACAATGCATTCGGTCCTGGTAAATGAACAGGTTCCCAATCATTCAAATAAGTAATAAAATTAGAAGAATAAATTAAATTTACTAAAAATTATTCTATAAAAAAAATTTTAATGAAAAAATAAGGATGAAATAATAAATTAAAATAATTATTAATATTTACAATAATGTTCATATATTATTCTGTAAAATAATATTGTTTTTCTTATTATTATTATTATTATTATTATTCTATTTCACCCTAATTTTCTAACACTCTTTTCTACGCACAGCCCTCCCACCCTATCTCCCTGCGGATTGCACACTAGCCTACCACATCTCCTCCAACCTACGCCATCCAGCCATGTCATGGCCTCCTCCTCCCTTGCGTCGTCCGGTTGTTGCCCACTATAGATCCTTTTCTCCTACATCATACTGTCGCCGCCTGCCTCCCGACTTCCTCCCATTGCACTACCTCCATCCACCCCCATCACATCTAGTGCACCCCCACCATAACCTACGGCTCCCTTTCTAGCCATCCTCCTCTCCCCAAGTCATTCACTGGCACGACGACTCTCCCTTACGTTGACCAAGCTCCGACACAATCCCCTTTCACTCCTTTTTCCTTTTGCACAGCAGCCCCCTGGTAGCCCCTTGTGTGAAAACGACTGGCCAAGATTCAATCAACCCCCCCACTTATCTATAAAGAACCCCTCACAGAGTATGAAAAGTCTTCATCAGGTCTTGATCATGTATATTCCGAAAACCGTCACTTAATGCGAAGTGGTTTAGATCACTTCAGACCGCCCACCATTATTTGTGGGGTGTGTTTGGTCTAGCCGCATGTTTTGTTTCACTACCACTACTAGTGGTGGGATTATTTTTATCAAGAACACATTTAATTTAATGTCGTTATTGTGTTTTGAGGTCTTGTTATCTTATTTGTAGTGTGGATAATTTTTTGGTATGCAATATTGCCTTGTCACATTTTCAAGGTCACTGCCACCATCTAAGGTGATATTATTCATCTATAGTTTTGTTGTGAATGTTATTTTTGAGCCGTGTTTATATCTTTGATTCATTGGTATTTAATTGGTTGTGTTCTAGTTCTATGCGCACTGACTTTGGTATGAGTTTGAATTAGATAGTTCAGCTTGGTTTCGACTTTGATGAAGGATCCATTTTTTTCATCCCTTAAATTATTGAATTATTTCTTTCTTTATTTTCACATCATTATTTAATTATAGTTAGTGATATATGGTTTTTAGAATAAATTTTTTATGTTATTTAATGTAAGATCATCTTTGTATTTGAATTGTAAGAAAGTATTTTATTCCATGTGCATGCCAAGTGTTTATCAAATTGCTCGATTATCCTTTTTATGTAAATTGTGGTTTATAAAGAACGGTTGGGGTTGTAAATGTGTGTGGGTTCCTGTAATAAATTTCTTAAATGGGGTTCCAAATTTATTTGAAATTGTATGTGGTGTTTATTTGGTTCTTTGTAAATAAATTCATGTTCATGAGATTCTTTAAGAAATTGTTTGGCTGGTGAAAATCATTTGAGGCCTAATTCGCATTTTTATCAAAAAGATTCATTTGGAAAACCCTTACTATGGGTGGGTCACTTGCCTCATTGGGAAATTAAAATATGGGAGTGTCCTCGATATGGGACCTCCCTTGTGTGATAGATATTGAAGGCAAGGGACTACCCATGGGGTGGTCGGGGTGGTACCTGATTTTGTAGTGTGTGTGGCTGTATATATTTATGTGTGTGTGTGTGTGAATTTTTGTTTGAATGGTAAGTTACACCCCCTATGTGAAATATACATGGAATCCTAGCACATAAAAGCGGGTTACTGAGAACGATTGTTACAGAAGTTAGACTACACACTTCTTGTGGCCCATAGCGGGGGGGATATTTTTTTTATTACAATGGGATTGGGCTCCTCATCCATGCCTGGTAGGGAAATGGTTGGGAATTAGGGATTGATGACTTCATCAAGAGTAGGCATGCCTTCAAGATGAGTCACATGTATAATATCTTCTGGTCTTCCTCTGAGTTCTTAGGTGTTCTCTTGTTCCTCCAATACTAGTACCCTTATTTCCATTACCCTCATTATGTTGAACTGTAATGTCATTCTTGGTTTTTGGAACACTTTTTGGTAAGGTTTGAACAAGTTTTTATGTTAAAATATTTTCATGATAAATATATTTGAAGGAATAATAATCCATCCCTTTTTGAGTTTCAGAAAAATAAGACTTTACTTTTTTTGTTTTCTTTGCCTCCTCCCTTTGAGACTTATTTCAAATTAAGAGGGTGATGGATTATGCATGTTTTTTTAAAATAAAAAGTGTGAAAAAATATATATTGATATATTGTAGTTCAAACCTTCCAATTAATGTTTTCTATATTTAAGGGATGTGCACTGGGAATAGAATTAGTCGGGACTACGTAATGAGTTTTAATTCTCATGGATATTGTGTTTCTTGTTTTTAGTTTCTCTTGTAGGTTCTAGTATTGGTATGGTCACCTTGGTGATGGTTGGTTGTGGATTGGGGAGTGACCCACATGGACACATGGAGGTGTCTTGAGTGTGAGGTTTATTTTGTTTGTTCCGACATTGTTTAGTTTTTTTCATGTATCTGATCTTGTTGTTTATTTATTAAGGTCTAGTTGTCTAGTTTCTTGCGTTTTTAGCCTGTTTTATTTATTCATCTGGTCCTGATTATTTGTGTTTGGATTAAATCATTCTCACCTGTACGTTTTGATGTCCGTAACTAGTTTCCATCCCAGGGGGGGTCAGGAACGCCCCTTGGGACTTGCTACAGACTTTCTATGGTGATCGGTTCAAGGTTGACTCAGGCTAGATTTTGAAAAAATGGTATCAAATGAGTCCCTTGTTATTTGGGATGTTCAGTAGATGGAAATTATGATTGTTAGGGCTCAGAAGGTAGGTTACGGGTCGGTGCTTGATCACCACCACATGTGATGAGGCCTAAGTTACTAGGGATTGTCTATGTTTTGTGTTTTTTTTCAGTATTTGTTCGATAGAGGGATGAATACGGAGGCGAATTGGTTCACATTGCGACCTCATGTGGGGTAGTGACCCATGTGAAGTCCATGTTCCCGAATCATATTCCAATTATTGTTATGCCTTTCTTGGGGCATGGATCTCCACCATATCCTCAGGTCATGTATACGCACAAGTTCTTCATTCCATTGGGTTGTGTTTCTTTTCTATCTCAAAATATGAGAGAGTGCGTTAAAGAAGAAATCGATTTTGAAATGGAAAAGTGTTTCTTTTAAATTGTTTTGAAATGGGTGAAGTGGGTTTTTAAAGAGCAAGTGTTTTGATTTTGGAAAATTTTGGTGTCTATTTTCATTTTATAAGGTAAGAAAGTGTTCGAACCTTGGTATTATTTATAGAGGGTAACATGTGTGTGCTTACGTATGGAGAGTGAATCGGGGGAACTTGTTCGCAGATGATATAAGTGAGATTGCATGAACACACATGTGACAGTTCATAAGATTCCATAGGTGAGTTTTAAAATTTAAAAGAGATAGAAGTTGTTGTACATGTAATTTTTCTACTTCTGTTTTGGTATGTTTGACTTATGTCATTGTTTCCCTTGGCTTGGGCTATTGCTTTAATTTAGATTTGGCTTGATGCTGATTGCAGTTGTGTTTTTCATGTTTTACTGAGTACGCCGCCCAGATAGGTAATTAATGTTGCCAATGAGTGACACCCAGTTTTTTGTTCTTTTTTTGTTGCCTATCTATCAAGGTAATTAATGTCTATTAGAGGAAGTTGTGTGGTTTTTTTAATTATAGTGGGCCTTTGGTTTTTTTGGGAAATACAAAGATAGTTAAGGTTTATGTCATCTTGGGTTTTTGTGAGGGTCTAGTTTTTGGACTAGTGGAGGTCGGATGTCCCACTATTATTGATGTTTGGGGTGTGGTTAATACTAATCATCTCTTCTGAAGGTTCCACATATAGAAAAGTACATTCTATAGGAACCTGTCTCCATCAAACTAACTTTGTTAGTGATGGATCCCAGTTTGTTGGACCATTCTCTTATATGCCACCAGTATAGCCAGTTCTGAAATTCTAATCCATCATGTTTCATACTTTTAAAAAAAATTCATTTGAATAAACATGAGGAAGAAGAAACAGGATTCTAGAGGATGCACAATCCATACTATGAGGCAGGAGACTCTTCAGCCATCAGGGCCCATACCACAGGTCTCAGGGTGAAGCTTGTGCACAGTCAGGAGTGGTCGAGGGTGTGTGGAACCTCAACCCTGATAATGTTTTAAACTTTGGATGGAAATATCCGAGGTTTTCTGGTTTTATTATTGTTTACTTCGTAATATCATCCTAGTTATGGGGGTGTAATGGAACATCCCACCACAATCCAAGAAGTGTTATTTTATCTTAGCATGGTATCAAGATCGTTAAGATTCCATGAAGGGTGTTGGGAACAAGGATAAATGGACATATTTTTATTTTTATTATTGGTCTTAGTTGTGTTCATTAGGGAGATGTTTGGTTTTGTGAAATTAATGGGTGCTATTTTTGAGCCCTTTATTAGTTCGGGTGCCTCTCTGTGGGTTTTCCTCTAGTGTCTTTTGATTTTCTTGGGGATTCCTCCGTCCCCATGTCTTGGTATACTGATTAGACTCGTAATGGTTTTAGATTCTAGTTATGATGGTGGAATTGTTTCGCTTGTTCTATAAGAGTTTGATTGTATCAGTTGATAGTTCTATCATACCTCCCTTTGCGGGATGACATATTTTGTTTCTTCTTTATTGGCTAGTGGTTTCCTTATGGTGTGGAGAACCCCTCATATTACCCCTTTTTTTGAGTGTGGTTTCATCTGGGTTGGTCAATTGTGACTTGTTGAATAAATAGTAACCCCACAACACCTTGTTTCTTGTGGATTCATTCGGTCATGGACTCAATTGTTTCCCTATCTTTGGGCTTGGTAGCTTTCTGGTGCCAAAACGTGTTTGTGTTGGGAATAATTGTCACACCGCGACCTCATACACCATTTTATTTTATTTTATTTTATTTTAATTTTAATTTTTTTCTCTTCTTTTATCGATCTCCTATCATTTAGATAAGGTTTAGTTGGGTATCTGTTTGATATTTTTGATGTTTGATGTTTTTGGTGGGTCTCGGGCCACTGCGTGTTCACCAAACCACTCTTGGAAATCATGCATTCATTCCTCATGAATGCACCATTGCCTAATCGTTCAAATAAATAATAAAATTAGATTAATAAATTAAATTGACTAAAAAATAAATCTATATAAAATTTTATAATGATTAAACAAGAATGAAATAATAAATCAAAATAATTCTTAATATTTACAATAATGTTCCGATATTATTATGCATATGAATATTGTTTATTATTATGATTATAATAATTATTATAATAACCATAGTTTCCACCCATCCTTTATGCGCGTAGTGTCGCACCCCCTACCCTGTCTCCCTTCGTGTTACACACCGGCCCGCTGCAACTCATCCTCTCCTGCAGAGTTCGGTTGCCTCACTGTCTGATCCTCCCCTACGTCGTCCGCCTGTCACCCGCCTCCTTGCCTCTTCCCATTCTATTGACATAATTCCCCCCATTGATTCCATTGAACCCCCGCCGCGACCTCCGTCTTGTTTTCTTGCTAGCCTCCCCTCCCCACCACATTTTTCGGCACCTAAGATCTCTCTTACAACGACCCAGCTCCGACGCGATCCCCTTCCACTCCATTTTTATTTTTTGTTGCACCACACTTGTGTGAGCGCAACTAACCATGATGCACTTGACCCCACTGCTGCTCTAGTGTGAACCCCTCACTGAGATTCGAAGTCTTCCTTTGGTCTTGATCATGCAGATTATAACAACCATCACCAAAGGCGAAGCAGTTCAGATCACTTCAGACCGCCCACTATTATTCGTGGGGTGCGTTTGTTCAACCTGCAAGTTTTGGTTCACCGCCACCATTTGTGGTGAGTGTTTTTTCATCATGAACACATTTAATTTAGTTCCATTACTGCATTTTGAAGTCCTGTTATCCTATTAGTAGTGAGAATAATTTTTTGATATGAAATATTGCCTTGTCAGATTTTCAAGGTCGCCACCACCATCTAAGGTAATGTTCTTGATCCGTAGTATTGTTTCACACCTTATTTTTGAGTAGTGTTTATATATTTGAGTCCCTGGTATTTAATGTTTTGTGTACTATTCCTCACCACACTGACTTTGGTTTCCGAATACTATTGTTAAGGTGTTGCAATAAATTCCAATTTTGTGCACGCTTTTGTGGAAGTGAATGTCTGTGAACAGGAGTTGGTTTGAATTAGATGGTTTGGCTCGGTTTTTCCTATGAGGTAGGATCCCTTTGCATCATTTATTAAATTAAATAATTAATTATTTTTTATTTTAAAATATTTATTTAATGATAGTTAGTGATATCTAGTTTTTAGAATAAAATCTTGATGTTAAATAAAGAAAGATACTATTTGTATTTGAATTGCATGAAACTATTTTTTTACATGTGCATTACAAGTGTTTATCATATTTCCTAGTAGGAATTTGTAATTAAATTGTGGTTTATAAATAATATCTGGGGTTGTAAATGTGTGTGGGTTGCTCAAATAAATTTCTTATATGGGGTTACTGTTGTTTTGAAATTGGAAGTGGGGTTATTTGTTTCTTTGGAAATGATTTTGTGTGCGTGATATTCTTTAAGAAATTGTCTGGCATGTGAAAATAATGTGAGGAATAATTTGAATTTTTATCAAATGGATTAATTTGGAAAACCCTCCTAGGGGCGGGTCACTTTCCTCATTGGGCGATTAAGATTTGGGAGTGTCCTCGGTAAGGGACCTCCCTTGTGTGATAATTACTTAAGACAAGGGACTACCTACGGGGTGGCTGGGGTGGTGCCTGAATGTGTATTGTGTGTGGTTGTATATATATGTGATTTGTTGTTTGAATGGTAAGGCACACCCCATTTGTAAAATATACATGGGAACCTAGAATAAAAAAGAGGGTTTTTGAGAATGATTTATGAACTAGTAAGATTATGCACTACTAGTGGCCCATAGAATTGGGATGTTTTGTTATTATTGCTATGATATTAGGCCCCTCATCCAGGCTAGGTAGGGTGATGGTTTTGTGTTAGAGCATTTTAATTCATTGATAGTAAGAATTCCTTCAGGACGAATCACATGTATAGTGTGTTCTAGTCTTCCTCAGAGTTTATAGGTGTTCTTCTATTCCTATGATACAAGTACCCCTAGTGCCATTACCCTCACAACGTGGAACCGTAATCTCATTCTTTGTTTTGGTACCCTTATTTGTAAATTGTGAACATGCTTTTATGTTAAAAAATTTTATGGTAAAATGTTTTAGAAAGAATATGCATCCTTCACTTTTTTGGTTTTATAAAAATAAGCCTTTTTTCGGCTGCTCCTCCCTTTGATCCTTATTTCAAATAAAGAGGGTAATGGATTATGCGTGTTTGTTTTTAAAATAAAAAGTGTGAAACACTCTATATTGAGATATTGTAGTTGAAACTTTCCAATCATTGTTTTCTTTATATAAGGGATCTACACTGGAAATATAATTAGTCGGGCCTACCTACTGAATTTTAATACTCATGGATATTGTGGTTCTTGTTTTTAGTTTATGTTGTAGGATGTAGTCATGGTATATTTGCCTTGGCGATGGATGGTTGTGGATTGGAGAGTGATCCATGGGGCCAAATAGATGCGTCTTGAGTTTCAGGTTCAAATTGTTTGTTCTGGAATTGTTTAGTTATTTCATGTTTATGATCCTATTGTTTATTTATTGAGATCCAGTTGTTTAGTTTGTTAATTTTAGCCTATTTTATTTATTCATCTGGTCTTGGTTATTGGTGTTGGAATTAAGTCATTCCCACTTGTATGGTTTGAAGACCTACACTAGTTTTAATTGGAGGGGGATCAGGAACGCCCCTCAGGAATTGCTATGGGCAGGTTCGTGTGATCAGCTCAGGGTCGACTCAGACTGGATCGTGACACCACCCACCCTATGTCAATATATATTTGGTAGCCCGTACATCTCCCCTAGATGAGGTGTCAAAACAAATACCAACATCACAGGGCAACTAGAGTTATGTCATGAGGTGTGTTGGATAGACACCCCACCTGAAACTCTAACCTCAATTCCTTAAAATCATTGTTCTAGACTATCTAGACTCATCCCAAAATAAAAAGAACCAAAAAGAGTGTAACCTTATCTGATTCCATTTTCTCACAAACCAAGCTGGAGTTCCATCGAACCCGACACCCAACCGAATCTGTGGTATGTCTGAAAGGGTGTTTCATATCCCCATGGGCTAGAAACTAGTGTCTAGTTATTGATAATACACTTTGGGAATACTTTCACCCATTTTTATAAACAAGAACAACCAAAAATAATAAACATCATCATAAATGTTAATCAGAACAAAATGAGGTACCAAAAATTTAAAATTTAAATTTAAATACATTAAACATAACATAAATGTGATACAACTGAAAGGTAACACAAAACTATGACAAGAACCTCCATGTAACTTGAGGTATATGACCATCAATCTAGAACCACCAAAACATTCAAGAAGTTGAACACTATTAACATGATCCACTATCACCCTCATGATACATATTGGATTTACCTATTTCATTCATAACAAAGTATGTATACACCAAACGGCGTATGAATGGTTTGAGCCAAATACCTAAAGGATTACACCCTTCTAAAGAAATAATTTTTATGAAAAAACCATTTTACAAAATAATCTTTCTTGAAATAAAAATATACATGAGGTCTTCCAAATACCGATGCCTAAAACCACCTAACATAAGAATTGTGTCACAAGAGATCACTATGTAAAAATACTTAAAGGACACATTCATATGTGAGACTCTATAAACCTCATACCTAAGTGATAAAACCCCTCCACTAAAATACCAACAATGTTCCCATGAATTCTCCCTTATAGAGGATCTCATCCCAAGGTATAATGGTCCCTAACCGCACCACAATGATAACATATTAAGGAAATATTTAACCACAAACACAATTATTTAAATAATAAATACAATATAAAACCCTAATAAGGTCATATAGCCCACTGTAAAATAGAAACTCTGGAAATAGGGAAGAAGAACCCTAAAAAATGGGAGGAATCAAGAGGAAATGGACTTTCTTGTTGTTTCCTTGAAGAATCAGGGTAAAATACTACCAAGGAATGATGTTCTAATGCTTAAAGAAATATTTTATGTGGATCCCATGGCTAGAAATCCTGAATATGGAAGATTGGAGTTTAATTAGTGTTAAAATCTAAGAGGGTAGAATGGTAAATTCCAATTTTTTCATGACATAAAATGGTTGCACGTTTTTCCTGCATGGTTTTCAAAACCATGTGGAAATTTTGGGAACCACTCTATAAATGTGGGATGGGCCACACAGTTATCCCCCATGGTTTCAAAAATTGGGTGCCAAATGTTCACCACAAGTTTCCAGACCCAAAATAATCATTTTCACAAAAAACACCTAGGGAACACAAGGTAAAAAAGTTGAACTAAGAGTAAACAAAAAATTACCTCTAAACCAAAACATGGATGAAATAAGGAGAACCTTATGTGGCATGTAATTACTTCAACCTAATCAAGATATTTAGCACAGACCGCAAGGGAGAAGTCATCCAACCATTGTTAAGGAATTATTGAATAAAGAAAAATTGGGAAAACCATTAAATATGATGGATTATTGAGCACATTTGATCAAGGGAATGAAATTGAATATTATTTCATCTCTAATATTTGTTAATAATTTCAATGTTAATCCCATAAATATTTAACTCATCAAAATTTCTATTTAATTTAGACTACCATCAAATTAATACACAAATAAAAACATTTTAAATTTTCTTCTAATTTGAAATAAATTTTGATGAACTAGAGTTTAATAAAAATTTGAATGGATTTATTAATTTATATTTTATTTATCTAAACATGAAAAGGATTGATTAAAAAAATCATAAACTAAAAATCTATTTGTAATTATCATATATAGGTATTTAAATTAATTGTAACGAACTATCTCTTAGGGCCTATTTCATATCTCTCCCAAGCCCTCCTTCCATAGGCCAGGGGATGGAGACTATCACTGAGTAGAAATATCAAAAAAAATGAAAATCATTGCCTTTAAACCTGTTCACATGTACAAAGCTCAAACTTTAGAATGTAAACAGAAGGTAAACCTTAAATTTCACTGAGAAAACTAATGAGGGTACAGTACAAACTGAAAGTACAAAGGGGCTAGAATACAAGCCCAAAACCAAAAAAGAAAGTACAACTTCCACTGTCTGTCCACTCAAGATCCTACCTAAAAAGTAGTTGAAGGGTAGCAGCATGTAACCATAGAAGTTTGCTCGTCTTTAATGTGTCATTGAGCACCACCTAGTCCAGAACCACCAAAGTCTCCGTCGAAGTGTCCATCACCTGCATGAGACACGACATGTGAAGGCGAAGCTCGTACAATGGTGTGTAATAACATTCTTAGTGGGGACCTCAAAAAAAAAAGGAAATACCACATAGAAAGACCACAAATCAAGACCACAAATAAAGGAAAACTCACACTATGTATAAATCAAAGTATAGAAAGTAAGATTGTATGTTGTAAAGATGAATCATCATGTACTACTAAGGGACTTATCCATGATGAGTCACTAAGGTCTTCTTGGTTACTGGACCCCTAAGGTCCACTTCGCTACTGGACCACTGAGGTCCTCTCAGATACCGGACCGGTGAGGTATATTGGGATACTAAACCACAGAGGTCCCCTCCACTACTAGACCACTGAGGTCCGCTTAGAAACTGGACCACTCAGGTCCGTTCAGATACTGGACCACTATGATACACTCAGATAGTGGACCAATGAGGTAAACTCGACTACTAGACCACAGAGGTCCACTCTACTATGGGGCCACTATGGTCCCTCTAGTCATGTCCTTCGTGTCAAAGCCAACCATAGGATTCCTTCTCTCTAATGCACTTCATTCTGGAGGAATATATTCCTAAAGTAATATATTGTATCTATAATTCCATGGAAACTCACATAGAGTATTCCCAAATGTCCTTATTGTCTTAAGAGTTCCAACGCCATAGACGACGCATTAATCAGACGCTCGATCCAGAGGATATTGGTGTTTTAGTAAATAGGGGTCGGTTGCGTCCAGGCCCGGTCTGACTAGGTCGAACAGACCTAACCAACCCAACTTGGGGGCCCCGCATGAAACATCATCGTTCGGCCGACCACACCCCAAACCATTCCAACCTGGCCCATTGGCGAGGCCCAATGGGCCTTGCGGGACCCGGCCCAGTTCCACTGTGGGTTTATCCCAATGGGTCGCCAATCAAACTAGTCCACATTTTTCTGCTTGGTCGTACATAGTCAGACCTGTTTACTTCTAGTCAGGCCGTACAATGTCCTAGTTTTTTATTTGGCCCAGTCCACATGGTGGTCTGGTTATCCTTTAACTTGGGCTGCCCGACATCTCGGTTCACTCCGTCGGCCCGACCCGCATCGACATGCCACCTTGGGACTAGCTCGGATGCCACACAAATGTTCTGTTCACGCAGCCATGTGGCCGACCGCCTCCCACTACACATGGTCTAGAATTGACAGCATTCTAATGCACATCGTGACCTTCCCCATGGGATGCTCGAACCAACGTGGCACTCGACTCATGTCGCCCCTGCACCATTGCTGCCCCCTGCTGGTTGTGACCTCCTCCGCCTCGACGTGCCACCTATGGCCCGTGGGCCACCACTGATGGTCTCCTCCACGAGAAACGATACTTGATACGGTGCTATGTTTTCCAATCTGTCTGTGCATTTAGGCTTCTTGGGGCGTCACCATCGCTGTCACGTATCCCAAGTCATTTTTCCGTCGATCCGGGGGTCCGGCCACATTCATAACCTTCTGAAAATATTCCAACATCGCCACGGGGGTCCACGGTAAAGAACGCATGGGGGAGAGGAAATCATAAGAAATTACCAAAGGGAAAAATGTTGACCATGTTTGTTTGGCCCTTGTTCATCGTGTCAGGAAAAGGGGAGATGTCAAATGATCACAAGTTATATCCCCCTTTCATAAATCCCCATATTCAAAAATCCCATCCTGCATATGTGATAGATCTACAGGTCAACAAGTTCATGGGATGGCCCTTGTTCTTCTTGCAAAACAATTAATGGGAAAATTAAAGGAGTAACTCAAAATTAAAAACAACCCCTAGAATGAGTTGGATAGATTATAGACATGGATTGAAGTCCAATTGCCACACCATTCTTTTTTCTGTCGGTGTTCATCGATTATTTTCTGATTAATCGAACCACAAACTCCAATTCATCATCACCGGTGAGAGAGCCTCCTCCCCTTGTACTTAGAGAAACTACAGAGTTCTAGAGGAATTATACATCATTTTGAATTATAACGCTAGACCCTAACCCTAATTAATGGAGGAAACACATTAACACATTATAGAATTACTGTTTCACTTTGAAATAGCATCATCACGCTGCTTCATTTTTGAAAGGAGAATCAGTTGATATATTATTTCATTATAGTGTCTCTATGCTGAAAAACATTAAAAGGAAATTAAATAAGCTGTTTTAGTTCATTTTATTAACCTTTAAAAAGTCCAAAAATTAACTTTTACCCTCGACCCATGCTGGTCAAGGTTATGTCATACTTAAGTAGAACATATCATTACAAACTCAACAATAGCCTCGGATTTTAAATTTGAGTTACTGTTTGTGAGTTTTGAGGATTCAAAAGATAAAATAATTTGTATTTAAATTATTTTATTTATGGTTACGTCCCAAAAACCAACTTTCATAGTCGGCCCGTGACGGCTGATGTTAGGGTCCACCTATGGAAAGCATTCCCTCACTCACTAAACGGTGGCCTCAGATTTTCATTCCAAGTTACCATTCATGAGTTATAAGGATTTGAAAATATTAGAACTTTATTTAATTATTTTATTTACAACCAAAAACTAATTTTCACTATTGGCCCACACCGGCCAATGTTAGGCTCTACCTAAGGAAAGAACACCCTCACGAGCTTGATGGTGATATCATATTTTCATTTTGAGTCATGCTTTGTGATTTATAAGAATTGGGAAAATAAAATAATATTGGTTAATTATTTTATTTATAGTTATGAAATTTTTTGAATTTTCTCCCTAGAGACCCACGCCGACTAAACATAATTTCTATGTTGGGTAAAACCACTACTCCAAACACAATGGCGCCCTTTGATTTATAATTCAGAAATTATTTTAATAGTTAATCGCCTTTTTCAAGAAAAGAACTCACGCACGCTATTTAAAACATATCATTTTTTGACGGACCATTCTGGGCACACCAGTCCTCAGAATATTACTCCGTATTTGCGCACGGTCTCGGTATAATCCCATATAATTCAAAAATCATTTAATTACAGGATATTAACTTACCCCCAACATTAGGGATTTATATCCTTGTAAGCCAAAACAAGCTCTAAACAATCAAAAGAGGTTATGAGCATGAAACAGAGCCTCTCGCTCCCACATACTCTCTTAGATATTCATGTGTTGCTACCGAACACGCACTAGAGAAATCAATCACCCACGAAGGTTTCTCTACTGTCTATCCGAGAACTATACCAAAAAACTCAGCAAATATCTTCCCGTCATCAAATCTCCATGGCATAGAGGCATCCTGAGACCTCTACTAAAATTTTCTCCTAGGTAGTTAGGAAGTCGGTCGGCTCAGTGAGTCAATCAACTATCACCCAGAGGATGTCCTGTCTCTTTGACATATGTGGTAAAACTGTCACAAAGTCGATCGATATCCCTTCCCACTTCCTTTTTGGTACCCCTAGAAAGAGAAAGAACAACCCAAAAAACTGATTCATACAAGTGTTCATACTTTTATCTCAACAGGTACGCCTAGCTTCAACCTGTTCCATCATCTCTAGTGTCCGCCTTGACATCCGAACACATACCCCAATGCATCTCGGCAATATAAGAATCAGTGCTACTACTATGAATCATATGAAAATAAAAATATTCTCCCCAAGTTTCTAATATTCATCAGGGGTATTCCCAATGGACAACTGATCACATAAAGACTCACAGTCAGTATCACCAAGTTGTTCCTCTCTGACTCATTTAAGAGTGGACTGGTAACAACCAATGACTAGAGATAAGCTGTTTCATCCTCATCCAAAAAAGATAAGTCTAATGAAGCCAACATATCCTTTTATTCGTTCAAAAATTATGAACTAGATATCCTACTAAGAGCATTCGCTGCCATGTTCCCCTTTCTAGGAGTATATACTACTTCAAAGTCATAGTTCTTGAGGAACTACAACCATCGTCTCTGTATCAATTTCAAATACCCCTAAGAGAATATATACTTGATACTCTTGTGGTTAGATTAAAAGGTAAACTGTTCACCCATGGAGGTAGTGTCTCCACATCACCAATGGAAAGAATACCACTTCCAACTCAGGATCGGGGGTTTCATCAATCTCTATCTTAATTTTTGAAAACCAATGGGCGCCTTCCCATTCATGTGAAAGGCCACCACTTTCAACTAATCAATGTGTTCATCGTCCCTTTTGTAGTGGGTACTAGTTCTCCTCTGGCACTTGTTTAAAGGGACAATAATACACACATAAACTCAAAAAGTAGGTCTTACTAAGACCTTCCTATACAAGTACCTCACATACACACTTAACTCTCCAAGCTCTACAAAATCCATCCGATATTCTATTGCAGATATACGTTCCATCTCAGGGTGTAGAATGAGGCAAAATTCCATATCCCTATGGGGAGGTAATCCTGGAAACATCATTTGGAAAGGAATCTCCATAATCTATAACTACTGATGGGATTTGAAAACTCATAACATCCACATCCACGTGGTTAAGGATGGATGAATCAAGTGTGATTGACTACACCCTATTATGCATGAGTTGTATCTCCTGCTTCTTAGGTTTGCTTTTTAGTGGACCAAGGAATACCCTATTCTAGCGCAGTAGATATGCCACATCCTTTTCCCCTAAAACATTCAATCTAATAAGGAACTATGGATGACTATTCCATACCCAAACTAAAGTCATAAGGCCTCAATTCTGGCACCAACAGGTTCCACCTTAAAATCTCACATCAAGGTCCAGATCACACTACCGAAATAAGTGTGATTATCAAGTCTCTTCCCATAGGTATCTCCAGACATAATGGTCAAGTCAACGTTTTAACCAAAAAAACTAGGTCTAGAACAATATTCATGACCAGAATGAATGATTAGCACATGTGTCCATTTATACGATAGCTAATAGTAGACATAGATTTTACCTTGAATCATTCATGGAGGCCATAGGTCATAATCGTTGGGTTCATGAAGCTTCCCTCTTGCCCTGTCCTCCAACTCACTTATCCGGGTGTGGACCACATTGTGGTGGTGGTTGTAACATGTCGAAGTGTATACCACCTCTTTATACCCTCCCAACTTCTCTTCTATGTATTCTTTCCAACATATTAATCTGTTCCAATCATTGTCTCTACACCGGTGGCCCATCCACCATTTCAATATCAGTACGATGAGCTGGAAAATCTCTAGTGAGATTTCCCCTACTGTATTTTAAAAATCATTACCACTTTATAGTCCGATTGGACTGACACTATGAGACTTGCAGTGTAAATCCCTTATCTTGGTACCTCTTCTCAGAATGTACAACACATCTAAGTCCCTAAGACTGACGTTTACTTACTACTTTCCCAATGATGACATCCACTGGCTATATAAGCTCAGCCAATAGACTTTCAATAGTAAATTTTCTCTCTAGCACCCTAGAATAAGTAGGAATGCATAGAGGAATAGTACTAGCTCGTATTTCCCTAAACACATCTCACTCGGAGGTCCAAGCCCTAAAGTACTGGTCGTATCATATTCATTGAGTACCTAGAATGGTCGGTACACCTCGAGGAATACTCAGCTACCAACATCTCATCCTACTGAAGTTGTAGAAGCTATTAGAACTGCATATCCCTCAGCTTTCATGGAAATAACACCTTCTCTGAGAAAGGTTATCCAGATCTATCCACTAAAAAGCCACCTCATCATAAGATTTTGTAATCTAAACCCTGCCATCGCCCTGCTGATCCACTTAGAAGAATCACTTCCAGGACCACCATCTGGTCTAATGGTGCCCTGTCTAGACAGAAAACTCATTCACCACCTCAAGACAGTCCTTAGCCTTCTGTGATTCAGGCTCTCCATAGAACCTAAGGGGTATCAGTCCCTGAAACTTGTGATGTGCACTCAAACAAAGCAACTCATCCATTGGTACTACAATTATTGTGTGATACTCCACAGGTGGTGGTATTTCTAGTACACAACATGGTGGTGCCGACTCTTGTAATAACCCCTATATTCTTCTTGTCACCACATAGATCATCCTCATGATCACATGGTGGAATCCGTACTAGTTGTCTATGTGGAATAACCTTAGAACAAAATATGATGTACCATGATCCATAGAGTATACGTAGTCAGCTGACTCAAGAAGAACATGGAAAACTCAACCCATTCATATAGGATACATGTACCATCATTCTTCCCCGCAACTAGTGTTTTCATGTACTGATTTGAAAAGAAAAATTTAGGGTCCTGGTGTTTGGATACGTCAGCTTCCACACCAACACTGGATTCCCTAGCTTAAAATCCAAACATGAAACAAATAACATTATTTCCCCAAAAAAACTCATAGACCCTAGGTTCTTAAAGTTGAACCGACCGCCTTTAATACCACTTTTTCATGTACCATCCCCCAGGGCACATGTTGTGACTACCCCAAGACTACCTTTAATAGGCCACAGGCTGGAGATTAGCACCGAGTAGGCATATACAAAAAGGGAATGCATTGCCTTTAAACTTGTACACACATTGAAACAATAAGATGCAGGAATTAAACAAAAAGTAAACCACAAATGTCATAGAAGAAACTACTGAGAGTATATTAAAAATTGAAATTATAAAATGACCAGAATATAGTCCCAAAAAACACAAAGGAATGTACAACTACCATAGTCTTACTACTCGAGTCCATACCCGAAGGGTAGGTGAATTTTAGATTCATGTAGCCATAGAAGTATGCTCGTCCATCTTGTATCACTGAGCACCACCTAATCCTGGACCCCCACAATCTCCATCAAAGTATTAATCACATTAATGAGACATGACATGTGTGGGAGAAGACTTTTAAAGGGTGATTAACACAATACTCAATAGGGACCCCAACCCATAAAGTAAATACCATAAATTAAGAACACAAAGAATGACAAAAAAGAAAGACCACAGATGAGACCACAAAAAAAATACAACTCACACCATGTATAACTCAAAGTATATAAAGTAATATTATCAGTTATAAATCTAAATCATTTTGTACTGCTGAAGGGCTCATCCCTGATGATTCACTAGGTTTTTCTCAGCTACTGGACCACTGAGGCCCGCTCGGCTACCAGACCACTGAATTCTGCCTGGCTACTGGACCACTCGGGTATACTACGCTACTGGACCACTGAGGTCCGCCTTGCTACTAGACCACTGAGCTCCACTAAGCTACTGGACCACTATGGTTCGCTCGGCTACTGGACCACCGAGGTCCAGTCGGCTACTGGACAACCATGGTTCTCTTGGATAATGGACCATCGAGGCCTGCTCTACTACTGGGACACTAAAGTCCCAATCATCATATGCTTTGTGTCATAGCCAGTCGTAGGATTCCCACTCTCCAGTAAGCTTTATTATAGGAAAATATACACCTCAAGCCATCAGTTGTATCTCGGCTACCATGTAACCTCACTTAGAGTATACCCAAAGTACCGCCTCATCACAAGGGTCCCAACTCTGTATACGACTTGTCAATAGGACGCCTGATCTAAAAGATATCATTGTTTTAGTGAATAGGGTCCTGATGCGTATGGGCCCGATCCGACATGGTCAGACAGACCCGACCAACCCGAACCGGGGATCCCATATGACCCGACCAAGTTCAGCCGACCTGACCCTAACCCGATTGGTTCTGGGCTAACCCGGTCCGGCCTGGTCTAGTGTCCATGCCCATTGGGCATTGGTGGACCTGGCATGGTTCGGTCATGGGTCTTGCCCGATGAGTCTCCCAATGACACAGTCTGCAATTTCTAGCATAATCCAACTATGTCGAACTAGTTTCCTTCTAGTTGGGCAGCACAACCGCCTAGTTTCTTATCTAGCTTAGTCTGTATGGTAGGCCGGTTCCCCTTCAGCCTAGGCCGCTCAGCTCCCCTGTTCACTTTGTTGGACCAACCGACATCTGCGGGCCAGCTTGGGTCCATCACAGAGGATGTGTTAGCATCTGTTTCATGCATCCATGAGGATGGTTGAGGCCGACCACCTCCCTTCGCACATGGTCTAACTTGGACCGCACACCATCTCACATCGCGGGCTGCCTCGTGGGATGCTGGAACAGATGCAACGCCCGACTAGAACCACCCCACTACACCGCCATGGCCCCTGCTAGCCATGGCCTCCACTGCCTCTTTCCCGCGGGCCACTTCTGGTGATCTCTTCCATGAGCCACCAAACATTCTTCGGTGGTCCGTTTACTAATACATCTATGCTTATTAGCTTCTTGGGGAATCACCGTCACTGCAGCGTATCCAAAGTAATCTCTTCATTGATCTGGGGGTCGAGTCACGTTTGGAACGTCCCAGAAATATTTCTACGAGACCACATGGGTCTATCGGCGAAGAATTCACGGGGGGTGAAATTATCACAAGAAACACTGAATGTGACAAACTTTAGACTTGTTCATTTGTATTTCATTCATCGAGTTAGAAAAAAAGGGGAGATATCAAATGATCACAAGTTTTATCCCAATTTCTTTAATCCCTACATTCCGAAATCCCATATCGCATATGCGATCGATCTGCGGGTCTACCTGTTCCTGGGTTGGATCAAGTTTTTGATGAAAAAAACAGAGAAATGAAAGGATTCAACTAGAATTATACAAACCCCTACCTTAGTTGGATCTCTTTCAGACTTGGATTGAAGTCGCATCACCACATCGATCCATGTTCCACCAGTGTTCATAGATTCGTTGTTTCTTGATTGATCTCTAACCTCTAATCCATCGTCACCGTTGAGAGATCCTCTTCTTCATTGCCTTTGGGTAACTCTAGAGTTCCAGTGGAATTCTCCATCGTTATGCATTCTAACATTGGACCCTTTCCCAAATTAATGGAGGAAAACAATTATCGTGTTTTACCATTACTGTTTCATTTTGAAACATTTTCACCACACCGCTTCATTTATTAAAGGGGAATGGGTTTCTCTATCGCAGCTTCTCCATGCTATGAAATGTTAAAATCTAATAAAATAAACTTCTTTTAGTTTATTTTATTCTCCTCTAAAAAGTCTAAAAAATACCTTTTACCCTTAACCCACACCTGTCAAGGATAAATACTTCTTAATGAGAACACCTCATTACATAATCAATGGTGGCCTCAGATTTTTAATCAATGTAACCGTTTGGGAGTAATGAGGATTTGAAAAATAAAAAAAATTATTTATATTATTTTATTTATGGTCACTTCCCAATAACCAACATTCACAACCAGCCTGTGCTGACTAATGTTAGGATTTGCCTAAGGAAATGATGCCCTCACGAGATCAATAGTGGTATCATATTTTCAATCTGAGTTACCGTTCAAGAGATATAAGGATTTGAAAATAAAATAACTGTGTTTAATTATTTTATTTATTGCCAAAAACTACGTTCCACTGTTGGCCTGCCCCGACCAATGTTAGGATCCGACTATGGAAATAATTCTCTCATGAGCTCAATAATGGTCTCAGATATTCAATCAAATTCACTATTCATGAGTTATAACAATTTGAAAAATAGAATTATTTAATTTAATTATTTTATTTATAGATTTCCATTTTTATATTTTCTCATTGGAGACCCATGACGACTAAAAATAAGTCTTTCTTAGGGAAAAATCACTACTCTGAATGCAAAAGTTCCCTCATAACTTTTTATCAGTGAAATAGTTTAATAGTTATTCCATTTTTTCAAGAAAACTTCTCACACATTATATTTAAAACATAACATTTATTGATGGACCATTCCGGGCACAACATGCCTTAGAATTGCATGCCGTCTCAATTCTTAGTCTCAGAATCATCCCATATAATTTAAAAAACATGGTATTTATGGACATTAAATTAATTAAAAAATATTTCCCTCCTTTAAAAATTGTTAATATTTATATGAAAATACACATATTATAATATTCTAATAGAAAATATATGCACAAAAAAAGTGATAGGAATGATATAATACTATATGATTTACACACCATGGAATATCATGTTACCAAAAAATTTATCCCATGATTTAGTACATTAATGTAATTTGGTATTAAGATTAATAGTAGTGGGAATAATTTTGTTAAAGTAAATAAGGGGTATATTATAATTATTATATTACTTCTCATTTATTTTTTTAAAAGGAATCTATTAGGGGTAATCTAAGAAGATCCATCCCCTAATTCGATGCCTATATAATTGTTTCCTTCCAATTTAGTGATTTTTTTGATAGTATTGATTCAATCCAAAAATAATATCATATATAGATTAATTTCATTGAATAAAATAATATCATTGAATTGAGGAAAAAGATCAAAGATGTGAATTCCCCGGAAGGAACCGAAATTTTGAAGAAAACTTCATTGGATACAATAAAACATATGATTAGTTTAAAAAAACTTATAATAAAATCTATAAATATAACTATACTTATTTTAGGTTATGTTAAAAATTGGTAGAACCTACAAGGATACCCAAATGACCACCATGATACCAGCAACCCGACCAATCCCAGGGTGAGTATTAAAAACCAAAATGCTGGTCTCAATAACAATAAGGTATTTTTCAGTAAATTCATATAATGTAGTTCTTACAATTATCGTAACCATAATAAAAAAAATCAAAAACCAATTAAATAAATAAATTGAATGATTTTAAAATTTATGATGGTATATGTGGCATGATTTCAAGACCAATAATATTAAATTAAAATTATTGAAATGAAAATTGGAATAGTGGAAACCCAGAAGAGAAAAAAATATTATTGCATGCTTTAATTATCTACCAAACCCTATCCCAAATTTGAATAGAAATTTGATGTTTGGATTACTAATATAGAATTTTATGATAAATTGTTTACTAATGATGAGGATGATGAATTAAAATATAAAAAATAATAATAGAATGTGTGAAATTACTTCTCATAATAATAGTTAGAATAATGATAGGTTGTTAATATTATAGTATACATCTTCCATAATGGGATACACTCCCACACATAGGGTAATAAGATGATGAAAAATAAGAATAAGAATAACCCTAATAAATATCACCAATTCCAATATATTCATTTTTCTAAATGGAAAGATCAAATATCTTACCTCAAAAATGAACTGACATTGTAATGTTTAAAATATATTGTCCTATTATCTCAGAACAAATTAGGCATATATTATGTGATATAGGGGGAGGTATATGTTTAATGTTTGAAAGATTATATATTTATAGGGTATTGGGATAAATAAGAAAAATTGATTCAAAATTATAATAGGATAACTATGAAATTATAATACTATTTGGAATTATAGATGACATAGTCCTACATGGAAATGTTTTAATTTTATAGCTGACATGGTGATCATATCTATAGAGGAAAACTATTCTATTCATCTTATTTTAGAGAGATAATTTTTAGAAACTAGTCAATCAATTATAATTTTTTATGGGAAAATAATTATAGGGGCAATGACTTAAAAAAATTAAATGGAACAATTAATAAAAGAAACCCACACTCAAAATAAAAGCATGAATCATTGGTAAATATATTATATTTATTCTTTTAAAATTTCATTCTCCACTTAAATGATTAAATAAAATAAAAAATGGTGTTTTCTATTAAAAATATATCTATGAAGTGATCATTCTAAGGAGAGATGAACAAGACTTTGAAATGAAATATAATCAAAGAGCTACAACTTCTATATGGATAAAGAAACAATCAACGTGATGAAAGTAAATAAGTAACGTCAATATCTATAATATACCCTCTTAATTTAAATGGTAATTATCTATTTTCATTTTCTAGAAAAATGGGTACCTTAGGATAATTATGTAAAATTAGTGGTTCCTGAGAAAAATTTGAACCTGATTTTATTTTCATTCAATATATATATATATATTTATAAAATGTATAATTTATTAATTTAAAAAATAAATTAAGGGAAAAATATATATGTTTATATATATACACACGTATAATCCCCCAACCACATGTATATCTATTATTTCACACACACACACACACATATATATGTGTCAATGTATTTATATATTAATATATGTTTATATATGTGTGATGTTTTATCTGTTAGTGATAGATAGATTATATATATAAATATATATTGATAATAATTCTAGAAAAAATAAAAATAATAAAAAATATAAATAAAAAATGAATAATCATTACACTGATGAGAAGGTATTCTTGTAAAAACTATGTTATCACCATCTTGAATGACTTTACTCACTTGTTGGTACATGGATCCATATATTTTCTTTTTAATTTAATTTATATATCATTAAGGTTATAAATTAGGTAAAATTTAAAAACAAAATAAATAATCTGGTAAGACATGTGTGTTGATGACTGGTAACATTTCTTAGGACTGGCCCATCACATGTTAATTTATCCACCTAGAATTGGTGGCACATGGAGTTCATTTTATATTATAATTATTTAAATAATGTTAATTTTTTTTAAAAAAATATTAAAATTTAAAATAACATCAAAATATTGTGAATGGTTTTGCATTTATTTTTTGGCCTATCCCAGACAAAAGAACCATCAAGGGCATGAAAATCCTCCATGAAACTATTGTGGACAATGTTTTTATTATTCGATAAACAATAGATTATAAGTCCAAAATTTTATGTTTGTTATTTTTTTAATATAAAAACAACAATAACAAAGAATCAAATTGTCCTACTTTGTTGGATCATTATATTGGAATTTACATAATTGATGATTGAGTCCCTAAAATGATATTTAAGGGGATTCCATCATTTTTAATTAATAAATATTTTTCAAAACATATGTTAGTCCATATTTATTGTTTAATATATATATTAAATATTAATAACAATAATATTATTTTTAAAATAATAATATTTATAATTATTAATGATATAAAATAATTATATAAAATTTCACATGAATATCATTTATAAATTGTAAATGAAAAAATTCAGGTGGTGTATTTCTTAATTTTTCCCCTAGAGTAACCCCTTATTAAATACTATGTATTCACCACATTAATTCCTTCATCTACCCCTTGTGACTCAAAATTTGTTTTCAATTTAAATATAAAAAATTCATTTAAAATCAATTTTGGATCCAATTAAGTACTTTGTTCACCCTCATTTAATTTGTTTTTAATTTTTTTGGAATTGGATTAGATGCTTTTTAAAAATTGAAAAATATTTAATAATTGAAAAATTAGATTACATGGAATGTTGTCTGTAATAAATAATAATTCTATAAGATATTCTTTGGACCTTGTGCACATATCATGTTAATGGAATATCATGGAAGCTAAAAAACACATGGTGTGTACTTTTCATTATATCCCTTAAATATAAATTCTTTTCTACTCCATAAATAATATGTTGTATTGTAAGAGTGGTTTAGTTTGATATACCTACAAGAGGTGTTAAATTTTAGTTTAATATTTTTAAACTAATCAAAACAAAAAATATATTAAAGTAATATTTCCAGAGTCACTGATTATCTGATGATCAGAGTGAAGGAATCAAAATAATAGTTGATCAAATTAAATATAATTAATTTTCTAATCACAATCACAATTACAATGATAAGGGAAATAGTATAAAAACATAAGTATTAAGTCTAACTTTCTATTATATGCACAACAGAATAGTCTTCTGAAAAATATTGTAATATATTACATAGTATAAATTGGAATGACTTACAGGATATATTAAAAGAATACACCTTTTTAACTATAAGAGTAAAGGTGTTAGGGCCAATAGGGGCCTATATACCCTGAGAGGGGGGTGAATCAGGGTAAGGATATTCTTTTCCAAAATTCTTCTTGCCCCACTGGATCTTGACCTCTTTATTAAAAGGTTCACATTGTTTTCTCTTATGTGTTTATGTTGATCACTTATATTTATCTTTATCTGATGGGTATGCTTTAGATTCAATGCAGGGAAGCAACCAGGAAGACGCAAAGATTTTTACTTGGTTCACCCTTACTGGGCTACGTCCAAGGAGCATACAAAGACAATGTGCCACTGTACCAAATCCACTAACGCTCAATACCAATAATGTTCGGGCTAGATCACTTCTATGCCTAGGCTCACTTCATTTACAATGTTTAGGGTCAGCTCGCTGTTTTCCCAAGATTCACTCCCAATTTCTCTCTCTGGATCACTGTCGGTGGAGAGGATCACCTTTTTCCTCTTCCTTTGCTCACTGCTCGGAAAGGATCCACTCACAGTTTATAGACATGTAGGTCTTTTCATTTGCATAAATAAATGCATCCTCAACTGTTGATAGATGCTCTGTTGAAGTTCCACTTTCATCCACTGATGAATACCCCTTTGCATCTTAAACACTGGGAAATTTCATTTCGAAACACCTTCTCAAAGCACCCTACTTCGCGAAGCTCCCAATTTCGCGAAGCTCAAACAAGCCTTCACAAAGCTCTTGACTTTTTGCGAAGCACTCTCGTGAATAACTATCGCGATGCTCAAGTTGTTTGCAGAGCAACTTCCCTCATGAATCTCACTGATCCAACATGGAGTGCGCAAATTTCGCTGAGCTACAATAGCCATTGCGGAGCTCTTCTTTCGCGAAACACAAAGGCTACGCGAACTACCTTCGAGAAACGGGAGTGAAAGATATTTTTCGAGAATTATCTACTTCTCTCGTGGGGGTCGACCTCTATTTATAGGCAATTACACCGACCCTTGACCCTTCCTCGTGATGTCGGGACCACGTCATTTCCTATCGCGATGCTCCAATGTTTCCGCCGGAATTCTGTCCAAATCGCAAAGCACCACAGAAATTTTCTGATCGCGGAGCGCGTCGTAATTGTGGAGCATTCCATCTTTTACTTCGTGCCGCCGCCACAATGCTCCCTCGCATTTCCTTTCAACGCTGCCATTCACAAAGCTCGTCGTATTGACAAAGCATCACCACCTCTATTCTTCTGGTCTTCACGAAATCCAAACCATGCATCCTATCTTCGCGAAATTCATGCCTTTTCCATATTAAAATGTGATCTTCAAGAATATCATCTTTTCGCGATGCTCACCAAAATCCAAATTTTGTTCCCCAAAAATTTGGCAAACACTGGGAAATGGCTCAGCCTTGTACTGATCTTTTGTACCACCTCCAGATTGTTCGTTCCTTTTTCACTGTTCTTTTTCAATAAGGATTGTCAAAAACTCCTCTGGAACTCGACAATTCTCCATAGAAACCTACCTTGTCAACAAACACAATCAACCCAAAAATACTGCAATATTAACTAGATGGATTTTTTCCCAACAAAAGGTAGTCAATAACATTGAGTATAAGTATATACTATTTTATACTTATTGTAAATTTTTTCTTTCTTTACAAAGAAATCCCTTATTATGGTGATCAGAATAATCTTTGTCTCCATATCCTTAAAATCCTTTGACAGGATGATCAATATATTTATTACTAGACCTAGAAGTTCTTGATATGATGGATTATATTCATCATCTTCCTATCACAAGAAGCCCTCAATCATAAAAATGATCTAATTCATGATTAAATAAATTTTTTTCTTAAAGGAATCCACACTAATAAGGAATCCTTTAAAATAAAACTATCTAAAGTATTAAGAACACATTGGAATGATATTTTCATGTAGAGAAAAACTAAGATATATTTTGATGTGAATGTGATGAGATCCAAACTATTAAAAAGATTAGACATTTATATGTGAATATCTAATGGTAATATTTTTGACTTAGTTGCAATGGCCTCAGATAGCTGATATTTTGACAGCTCACAATGTTCTTATATCACTGAATTTAAGATGTCTTTTTGTTTTTATCCTCATTATAATGATAACTATTATTAATTAAAAAAATATATATACTTCAACTATAATATTCATATAGTAATATGGATTTTAACATTAATTTTCAATTTGATTAACTAAATGTGAGTTAGTAGGATGTATCAGTACTAAGGTAAGTCTGATGGTCATTACCTTTTTTAATTAGGTAAACAAGACTTAACTCAAACCATTGGTCTGAATAATGGTCATCCTGATGAATCAGATGCACCTTTAGTATGATGGATCAAATTTAGTAATAAAAATGTTCTATTTATAAAATATTCGAAACATTTCAATGTATGGTAGAAAGTAATAATTTATACAAAAACATACTACAAACATGGGACATAAATATTTAATAAATATAGTTTATGAGAGTTTTTGTGAATTCCAAAAACTAAAGGAATAGAAATGTATGAATTAATAGTTATGACCTCAAAAACTTCACCTTTTTGGAAGAAACATACCACAATCACTTAAATGAAACAATATAACTTGAAAAACATACAACCAATAGTTCTTTTAGGAACTTTTAATATGTTATTTTTAAATTTTCATAGGTTTATAATTATTTTTTAGTACGATGGAAAGTATTTATCATATTTTCCATTGAAGAATACTTATCCACCTTTAAATAACCCTCTCCCCCAAAGTATAACATCCCCCACTATATAAAATCTTTTCCCCCATTATTATTTAAAAAAATTAAAGAAAATTATATCCCCTTAAAATATAGTGAGAGATAACCAACAAAAAAATCTTATATAAAATAAAAAACATCCAAGGAGTAATAAAATGAACATAAAACCAAAGATTTTGGAAGACATTCAAGCCTAAATTATAGGATGAATAGATCACATTCAAAAACAATTAAAGAGTTTGATTAAAATTCATTAATATTTTAATTGTAAATTTATTCATTTATTCATAATCATCTTCTTTAAAAAGACTTCATTTTCTTGAAATCCTGTGAGTCATTTTCAAATGTTGAGATCCGTTCTTCCATAATTTTCTACTTCTGAACATTAGTCTTTGGAATTTTAACTTCCTTAGAGAAATATTGATTATCTTCCCTCATAGTTTTGATTTCATTTTCACATGATATAACCTTAATAATCTCCAAATCCATATCACAAAACCTTTCCTTCAAAAAAATCACATCCATTGTTCAATCATCTATAGTATCCATGAATTATTCTACAAACATTACTCTGTCCAAAAAATATATGGTTAACTATTTGAAAGAATCCTGTATTTCTAACAAGAGTTTTTTTACCTAAAAAAATTAATCATCAAGTTCATGGATATCACTATCCATTAAGTTGGACCTCTTGAAAATATGATTTTATGAATAAGTTTGTGACTCGAATGTTTCCTACAAAACACTAAAACTGGTATCTATTATGAACACTAATTCATAAAGAAAATTACAGGATTCTGATTTATCATTCATATATTTCTGAATCAGTTTACATATTTCCTCTATATTTGGATAATAACATATTTGATCACCCAAAATTTTCAGGTTAAGAAATATGTAATCAATTCCCTTTTGAGAAACCATTTATTTTGAGTCCAATTTATTGGGCTCAAACCTCAGGTGGTGTTGGTCTTCTTGTTCCGACATCAACTAATTTTCCTTTATTTTCTATATCGATTGAAACTTTCACTGGAACTTTTTTGGAATTTTTTTTTCTTCTGAATCATGAAAAACTTCAAACAATTTCTCTGATTCTTCCTTATCACCCACATTGGTGCTTAAATGGTGGTGTGGTTCCTTTTCTTTAGGGGATGGATGCTCTTCCTTTTCTAATGAAAATTTTTCCCCTATGAAATTTCAATATTTTTATCCTTACCAGATTGTGAAGGTAAAGGTGTTGAGGATGATTATGACTCATATGATTTATTTTCCATCAAATATTTATCATATTAAGAGTTTTTTTAAACTTGTTCATCTAGTTCTTCTTATTCTTCCTCTTCCTCTTTTTTATGCATATTCTTAGTATTCTTCATAAAATTATTTTTCTTATTCTTATTCAACTTCTTGTTCTTTTTCATCTCCAATTTTTTGGTTATTCTTATTCAACTTCATTATGAATATCTTCTTCTAATTTTCATATATTTTTTATGGATCCCTTCCTAGCTGATTTAGAATCTATTTGTTTCTTAGGTAATGTATGAGACAATTCCTCAACAACTAATGGTTATTTTCACTTATCATCCAATTAATGTTCTACTAGTGTTTCCTAGAAAACCATTCTGGACTCCATAATGACATGATGTGTATGAGAGATTGGAATAATTGGATTTTTCGAAGCCTTATCAGCCCCTTCTTAACAAACTATCAACAACTCTTGATTCTAGATACCACTTCCTTTGCTTATTTTTTTTATTTTCTTCTTATAACTATTCTGAAGACCAAACTTTTATGGCCTTTATCTCATTAAGATATTGAGAAAACTCTCGGCCCCCTGGTTTATAATCTGCCTTATGTGACATCGTATTCTTGAACTCTTCATCAGTCATTTTCTTATCTTTATTACTTTTCACATGTGGAGAAGAATCAACTTTTCACTTCTTTTTAGCATACTCAAGGTCTATTTATGGTTTTTCCTCTATTAAACACCTTCAACCTTTTCAATATTTAGTTTGATTTAGAATCATAATCTAATTTAATCCTTGAAATTATATCTTCACCAGTGAAAGAAATATTCTCTCTCACAAGAAATGACTTATTCACCACATTATATAGTTCCATAAATTTCACTATCAACCTACTTATAAAGGATGGAAACATAATAATATATGACTTGATTAAGGCACTTATAATATTTTCCACCACAATGAAAATAATATTCACCAAATCTATTTTACTTATATTGACCAAATATTCCTAAAAAAATCAAAAACCCTTAATGTCTTCATGTATCCTTTTTTAGGGATAATATAACCTTACATACACAATGATATATCTCTATTATTGGTTTTAGACACAATGATTTCCGTACATTCTCATAGAATAGAAACAAAAGAAGCTCCAGCCATAATTTTTTCAAAATATCCAAGCTTGTCTTGTGATTCATGTGAAGGTAAATATGATTTACCATTATAAGGAACACATAAAATATCTGATACTATTTTAAACGAGACCTTATATATTTTCCCAAACATGGAAAAATTTATCCTTAATATATTCTTTATCAATCTAAATAGATTCAATGAACAACCTAACCATTTCAAGAAAAAAAAGATCGAAATATTTATATGAAGTTTTTACAAAAATAGTTTCCAAACATTGTAAGGAAATAATTCTTTAGAAAGCGGTTTTGTATTTATTAAACTCGAATATTTTGATAATTATTTCTCTGAAAATATATCATTATGTCTAATATTATTTTTTCACAATCTTAATGAGAAATGAGGCAACAATTATATGAACAATAAGAGAATTGGATCCATGATTTGAAGGGTGTGAGTGGTTGGGAGAAATATATATATAAATTGATTTGGGACAACAGGATGACCCACCTTTAAATAGGCACTAGGGGTGATGTGTCATATTATGTATTAAAACCAATGGTTGAGATTGAAACCCTTTATGTTTTTATATATGAAATTTAATCAAATAAGTTTTTGAAAATTAATTTTACTGCTCAACATTTAAAAAAATGTTATGAGACTAAGAATCATTGTGATTTAGAAAACATATAAAACTAAGAAAAAAAATAAAGTTTTTAATAAAACTAAAATTATAAGAACAATAATAATTATAAAATAAATTACTTAATTAGTGTGAGAACATAAATAATGGAAGAGTTCTATTTGGAGTATAATCTTTCATCAGTATGATTAACATGTTTTTCTTGGTTTTTAAAATAAAAAAAATTATAATAGTATTATAATAAAGTCTCATTATGATAGTATTATTTTGAAAACTTACTATTATATTTTTAAAAGGAAAATTTATTATTATAGTTTTCTTTAAAAAAAATTGTATAATAGTTTTTAAAAGAAAAATGATTTTGATATTTGTTTTAAAAAAAATTAATATTATTTTTTTAAAAAGAAAATGGATTATGATGGTTTTAAAAAAAACTTATTATGATAGTTTCTTAATCCGAAAATTTTTGTAACAAATTTTGAGAATGAAATTTTGATAAAAAATTTTGAGTCCAGAAATATATTTGAGAATTATAACTCCGGAAATTTTAAAAAAATTTGAGTCTCGAAATCTCATTACTATACAAAATTTTAGAAAAACAAACAATTTATAAAACTAAAAGTTTTAAGAAAAACCATTTTTTTAAAAAACATATGTTTTCCCTATATGATAAGGTGTATATTAATTTAAGGATATGGGTCAACAATAAGTAGATATGAATGATCACATAACATTGATCATTTCTAATTTCCATTTTATGTATTCAAATCTATCGAACCTAAGTGGTTTAGTAAAAATATCATCATGTTGTTTTTGCTTTCTGATGAATAGTAAAATGATATATCCTCTAAATGTTTTAACCTAAAGGAATGGATGTCATATTTATATATATGTATTTATCAAAGGATTTATATATTGGTTTTTTTTCATAAAAAATTGAGATTGTATTTTCAAAAAGAAATTGAGTTTTGTTAAACTCATTCCATAGTATGTGAGTGTTTGTTACATCCAAAACACTTGAGCACAACAACTTCCAAGTGCCACATATTTGGATTCAACAGTGGAAAGTTATGCTGAGTTATCATTCATATATAACTAAGTAACTTATGAATCTACCAGGAAATTAAATGTTTAGGTTTTAATTTTTCTATCAATTCAATATCCACTAAATTCAGCATCTAAAAAAAACATTTTAGTTCAAAAAATTCTAGAATAATAGAATTGTATTAACATCATAGTTCTCTTAAGATAATGAAATATTCATTTGATAGATTTAAAGGTGGATTATTTTGTATTTCCTTCATATATTCCACATAACCATATTGAAAACAGTAAATCCATATGACTAGTAGTTAAATAAAGTAGGATTCCAAGAACACCTCTAAATTTCTTCTGATCAACTAGTTTCCTAGCCTCATCATGATCTAAATTATTATATGTGTCAATAATATTACGAATAATTTTAGTATCATTATATCAAAATTTTATATGAATATATTTTATATAATTTAGTAGAGATATAAAATTCTCTTCTAGTATTTGTGAAACTTGAAAACCAAGAATGTATGTTAACCCGTCCATCATAGTTATTTCAAACTCATACTTCATTAATTCCAAAATGGAATCTGGTAAATATTTTAGAGTTGAACCAAAGAATATTTCCTCAAGATAAATTTTTAAAATTTAAAATGGTTTTATTTAATTATTTTATAAGAAGAGTTGGATCCAAATCTCCCTCAACCAACCTTTTTTCTAACAAAAGTCCATTTAAACTACCATACCAATCTCTATGGTCATATTTAAGTCCATATAGTGATTTTAAAAGTGTATAAAAATAATCTAGATGTTTTTCCTTTAAAAAATAATTTATTGTTAAACATAAAATTCAACTGAAACATATCCATTAAAAAAAGAACACTTCACATCCATTTCATATATTTTGAAATTAATGAATGTTGTGAATGCTATAAGTATTAGAATAGATTCATGTATTGCTACAAGAGTATAAGTTTTTTCATAATATAATCATTCTTATTTTTTATAAACTTTATAAAAAATTATATACTTATTTCTAATAATTATTTTATTTCCATCATATTTTTTCTAAAGAAACCCATTTCACTCCTATTATAGAAGTTTTTATTGGTCGTTAAACTAAAGTATAAACTTTGTTCTATTGAAACTCATTTATTTCATCTTAAATTTAATTAATCCAATTATTATCAACTAAATCCTGATTAGTATTATTAGGTTCGAATTGGGATAAGAAAGCTAGATGTTTAATTTTATTTATTAAGGAACTTCTAGTCCTATATTTTTTATCTACATTACAAATGATAATTTTGCTAGGATGATTCCTGAAAAACAACTTTTATATGAGTTTTAAAAAGTTTTTTCTTCAACATAAGGGTGGAAATTTTCCTAAGGAAAAACGTATAAACATACTCTAGATGTATTTCCTTATTATATGTATTTTATATTATATATTTAAAATCAGGTTTAGAAAAAACAACTGAGGATATAGGTTGATGTTTTTTGAAAATGAATAGTACTTGAATTTTTTTAAAAAACAATATTATACTTAGAATAATTATAATAACTTAAAAATATTCTATCATCGGATTTGGGTCAAAACTTATACAGATTATATTTTTTATTTAGGAGGAATAATTTATAATAAAATACTTTGAAGAATGAATATTTTATTTTTCTTCATTTCCGCAACCCATAAATATTTTTATTAATAAAGGTTTAATTTAAAATAGTTTTATAGTATAATAGGTAATACTAATTGCTTTAACCCAAAAAAATGTACCAACTGAGTATTCACTGACCACGTTTCTAGTTATTTCTTGAGGAATTGTATTTCATTTTTTAACTAAACCATTTTTGGGGAGTTCTAGCTGAAAAAAAGTTATGTTTAATAACATTCTTGTTATAAAATTTTTGACAATAATATTTCTAAAATTATCCACCATAATCACTATGAATAGTTATCATAGAGTTTTTTTTTCAGTTTTATCATCGGATACAAATGTTTTAAAATTACAAAGGCTTTGGATTTTATTTTTAGAAAATAAATCCAAGTATATCTAGTGTAGTCGTCAACTAAAATATATACATAATATTTTCCTCCAATAATTTGATTTTGTATAGGGACAAATAATTCCATGTTCATTAAATATAATTCCTCAAATTTTGAGAATTCACTAATAGATTTAAAACATTGCTTTTTATTCATACGATGTTGAATATGGTCTCAATATTTAGATGAATCAAACCTATGTTTTGATAGATATATAAAACGTTTTCCATAGTTAATTTAGATAATTTTCTTTGTCAATAGTGTCATAACCTTCTATTTCATAACCAAGAATTATCTTTCATTTCACTAATTGAAGGCAAGTCTTGGTTCCTAAGGTCTTTTATGGTTAGTGTGAACACATTCTCATGTCGATTGGAAGAAAGAATAAATTCATCCTTGGAACTATATATAATACATTTATCATTCCTAAATCTCACAAGGTAACCATCAGAACATGGTTTACTTATGCTTATAATGTTTTTCTTATGTCAAAATTCAAATAAACCATTTTTTATAAGTTATTTTCTATGAAGAAATTTTATACATATACTCATAATCTCTCCTTAAACATTGTCAACTAAAGTTACATTCCCACCTTTAATCTTGATTATATTCTTGAAGAAATATTTTCTTAAATTCATGTTCCTGTAATAACCACTATCAATTTTTCAATTTTTTTGGAAGTTTCATTGGTTTCTTGAAAAAATGATTAGTTTTTCAGAACCCAAACCTTTTTGGGTCCAATACTGTTAGAAAATAATATTGGAGGTAACCACATTAGTCTGACTTATCTTTTTGGGAAAATTTCAAATCATTATAAAAATAATCCATATGAAATCCTAAAGATTATAATTTTTTGAATGAGATTTTTTTCTTCTAGTGGCCACCTCTTTGGAACTTATTTCTAAAAGTTTACTTTTAGGAAAAAAGTAATTTCTTACAATAACAATTTGTTTATTGGTAAAACCCATTCCAGTATTTTCATTATAAATTATACTTTTCATATATATTTTATCTATGTTTTCCATGCCTGTGGTAAACTTGGAAAAATTTTCTTTAAGATATGAATTTCAAATTTTAGTTTTATATTGAGATTCTTATCCTATTTGGTTATAGTTAAATAACTATGTTTTTAAAATTTATTTTTGTAAAGTAGTTTACTATAAAATTATTTATTAAATATATTTTGAAATAAATTATTTTTCACAATTAATTTTGTTAGGATTATTATAAAGATATAATATTTAATTTTTCAGAATATTTATTCTTGAATGTGCTATAGAAATTTTATCTCTGGACTTGTCAAGTTTTTTTATAAATCTTACAATTTTAAATTTTTTATTGTTTTGAAAACCTAGAAACATCATCATAACAAGGTAGTGTATTATCTTTACTAGATAAGTGGTGTGTTTCACTAGAAGATGTAAAAATTTTATCATCAGGATAGTTTTCATTTAAATACATATTATTAAGATATTTAGTTGTTCGTACCTTTTCTATTAGACACTGGTTATCACATGTTCCTTTTCCAAAATTATAATGTTCATATGTCATAAACTTTTATTATTATAAGAATTGTTAGAAACATCTCTACCACTATAAATCTATGTAAAAATCCTTCAAAACATTACAACCTTTATAATTATAATATTTCTTTGTATTTCTATATAAATCTCATTCAATTCTATCATTCCTTTACAACATTGTACAATCAGGTCGAATATGTCATTATTTCTTACATTCATAACAAGTGACATAAAAGTCTTTATTAGATTTATACTTATGACCCTTTTTGTAGCTTTATTGAATGTATTTATTCATAATGATCTTTTTCATCATTATTTCTAGATTTTATAGATTATTTTATAATGGTGGTGATAAATTCGAATCAAATTCAATAACATTTTTATTTCTTTATGATTTCACTACTTTCTTTACATAATGATGTGTAATTGTTATAATTGATCTTATAGCTAAAGTAACTCCATTATTTTTCTTTTTTTCTTTTTTTAACATCTATTTAAAGTCTTTCTTCATACTATATGAGAGTACCAATAATACCATCAAGAGTAACATTTTCATTCTTTATTGTATCATCCACAACCGTACTTTTTTTATCCCCACTCATTGGGAATTATGTATATAATCTTTTCAAACAACATTTCATCATCAATACCTTTTTTCCAAATATAATGTGAACTATTTAAAATATTCATAAATCATTGGTGTATCATTTTAACTATATATCCGGGTATAAAATCAAAGTCTTGGTAATCAACACTATGCATAACACTTTTGTTTCTATAACTATGGATGTACCAAAATGTGTTGCTTCCAATTTACTCCAAATACTATTGGTAGCCTCACACGATTATATCTTCCTATAAATATTCTTCATCATAGAACACAATAATGTATTTAGGAATTTATAGTTAAATTGATATACTAACTTCTCAGCATTAGTAAAATAAGATACTTCCTTATCAATAATCTTGTACATCTAGTATGAATTCCAAAATTATCAACTCCAATGTTGATCAAAAAGGGTTTCATTCTATCTCTCCAATAGTGATAGTCATTACCATCAAATATAAGTGGCCGAAAAGGATTTAGATTTTCAATATATCTAATATCCATACCATATATCTTAACAAAAATAGAAAATCTTTTCAAAAAAATACACTTTAATGTAACAAAATTTTTAAATAGAACGTTTTTATCAGAGCTTAAAAAAATTTAGTAAGTAGGGAAAGTAAAATATCAATAAGTATATAAGATATATAACTAGTATTGGTACCTTTTTTTGGATTGTAAGAGTATCTTAGATGAATATACATACTTGTTGAGGGGTGAATTGTTACTTAAAAAAAATTAAAATAATAAAACAAAAACCTCTTAATGTAATATTATCGGACTCACAGATCTTCTGATAACCAAAGTGAATGAATCAAAATCATAGGTGATCCGATTAAATCTTATAATTTTGTATCACAATAATAGTTTCAATGATAAAAAACAGTATAGAAAGATAAGTATGATGAATAAATTTCAATTGCATTCACAAATGAATAAACCTATACAAACTTGCAATAGAATAGCTAGTGAAAGTAAGAATGGATTACAAACTATATTTAAGTAATACACCCTTTTAAGTCATAAGTCCTATAATAACATACATTTATATACTCCCGTTTCTTTATATAATTACTTATCCAAACCTCATATTTTACAATCTATTATTATTATTATTCCATTTTAACTAACTATCATGTTCATATAAACAGTTCTTTCTATGATACGTAATTAAAAAAACATAGTCATGCTTGATATCTTTACACCCCATGAACATCTAGGAGTTATTTTAGACACATAAATTCTCTTGAGTAACGCTTCAATAGTGAAGGAGGTGCCAAATCCTATTATACTAGTTGATGTCAAAAATTTGGTTCCTATACGATATAATCATAGTTATATTCAAACACTTTTAACCCCTTAATATTTTATTTATAGTCACTATATAATGCATGACATGTAATTTTAATTGAAATACATAATTTTATATGTATCTAGAGGATATAATAAATGTTTAGAAAAATAAATATCAGTATATAAAGAGAATAAAATTTTTATCTCTATGTGTTTCTTTATTTATCATACACTAAGGTATGGATATTAAAAAAACATTCCAAATCATTGGCATTCTCATGAGAACGTACTCTAATGAATGTATCATAGATTCTAAAAAAATAATCATACATAAATTTTTTGGAATTATTGAAGTATTTTAAATACAAAAAACATAGTAAATGGGTAAAAGGTTTCTAGTTGGATAAATAATTATATTAGCTTTAGTTTAATAGTTCATCTATCCAAAATTAGATCCCTAATAAAAGGATATATCTATTTTAAGTTCAACTTTTTATAGATGAGTTTCTCATAATTTCGGTTAAAATATGTCCATATGATGTTTGAGTGTGTGTCCTTGATTAATAAAACTATTTCACTTATTTTATACTATAATTAAATGTTTTAAATCCCACCATAGTGTTATTTTAAGGGAATGTTTCACATTTTTTGGTTTCAAATGAGTTTTGAGCGTAATTACTAAATTAGATTAATTTTGGGATTTAATTGTTTAATTTATATTCCATATTGAGGCCATAACTTCTTCTAAAATGAATGAAATTGTGAAATTTATTTTTTTAGATTTCCTTAAATCATGTGTCACATTTAATACTTCTAAAGGAAAATATAAATCAATCATTTGGAGGCCTAAATATAGCTCACAAATCGGGCCTTAAAAACTATGTACAGATCTGGAAACTTTTACTACTATGATTATATCGCTTGGTGGATATGTCTAATGAAACTCAAATTCCACATATAGATATAAATGAAGATGGGGATCCACTTTAATAAATGAGTCCACATGGTATTCAGAATTATTAAAGGCCATAATGGTGTGGTAATTTGGAAAATTAGAATATCAAAAGTCAATTGACTAGATTAAATGTTCCAGACTACAATATTCATAAATATCTACACCCTTCTCAAATAATGCTAAACTTTTGAGGGTGGATGCGAGAAAAAATGTTGAACAAGATTTATGAAGGAAATATTCCATGATTTCACTATTTAATGAGGATAATGTTCATATAAATTAGGAGGGCAGACTGGGAGCCAAATGTTTTCACCCATTTTCACTATAAATTTTCAGATCTTATACCTCTTAGAAGATAGCCATTTTCAAGGGGGGAAGGTGGATTTTGGTATCTGTAAGAGTTTTTTATATTTAAATTATATTTTATTTTAGTTATTATTCTTCGTATGTTCATTTCTATTCTCTTTCATTTTCTATTTTGTGTTCCCCCACAATGATCCCTCTAATCTCCTTGCAAATGGAGAAATAACTACCATTGTTGTTCGAGGGGGGAGTGGTGGTTCTTCAGTTCATTGTTCTTAAATGTTTATATTTATTTTATTATAATAATTTCAACTATTCTGAAATTGTTTTGATATAGAGTTTACCCCAATTTCAATGTAATTGAGTTCTTCTTCCTATTTTAACATTTTCCTCTCCATTATTATAATATTATATCCATGATGGAGTATCCTTGTGGTGATGATGTGAGTCAGTATTATCTTACATGTGGCAGGTTAGTGCGGGATATTAAAAATTCACGGGAAGGTGTTCAGTGACAGGGTTGATCTCAACATTGAGTAGAGTATTGAGAATAAATTTTTTTAAAGAACAATGATTTTATCACCACGATCTCTCAAGAACGACGACGATTCTTTACTAACTTCTCTATGTCTTATGTATTTACTCTATGCTTTTAATTTTATTATTAATATATATTATATTTTATTTATTTTGAGAATAAACCCCCATTTATAAGAGAATATAATTTTTTTATATTAGTTAGGTCCTAAATAGTGAAAATAGAAATCTGTGTGTTGTGAGCAACCTCTTAGAGATCTTCCATAGGTTGTGCCACTATGGTAAACTATTAGGTAGTAATAATTTATTGGTGAGGGATATGAGATAAACCCCTCTCATCAGTACTACTAAAGGGTTTGTGTTCCTTTAAAAATTCCACACATGCACCTACTGATATCCATGAACATGCATCCATGCCTGTGCATTCCCTTTTAAACACATGGGTGCTTGAGATACTTTCAGGTTGTATCTTGGATAGTCTAGGAACATATGAATAACATTATAATTAATGGACCCCCATCATCTTATTTTAAAAAATAACTATTGAGTGCTTTTTAAATCAAAACCAATGTAAATTGATGCTATTATATTGGTATTTATGAAATAAAAAGGTTTTGAAACCAAAAACCGATGTCAAATACCACTTCACCCAATTCTTATCCCATGAAAGGGTGAAAGACCCCTTTTTGGGAGGGATAAAATGAAATATTGGTGATGTATATTAGTGCCCATAGTTTGAGATGCACCATGCCATCCAAGGGTTTACCAGGGATCCTATTTCCCATTAAATTCTATTTGGATCGATTCATAGCCTTAAAAAGTGAAAAAAATATAAAATACAACCTAATCTGTGAAAATGATTTTTTTCTTTGATCTTTAGTGTAACACCTAGATTTCTCAAGCACTCAACTAACCTACTTATTTGAGTTTATACCCTTTCACCCTCCATGTTCCCAAGTCTTTATTGTAACACATTTTCCTAGGTTCATCCCTAAAAAATACTATGTTGCATAAGACCATATAATTTCCATAAAGTATACATTAATTTGTAAATACACATATTTGTATAGACATTAAATTCTTGTATTACTTTGATAATTAGTGCTTCTTATCCCATTATAGATTTCCCAAGGGTTTCTCTCCCTAACTAGTAATTTTTTCAGAATAAATTTAATTATGAATTTATTTATTAATTGGGGTCTATAGTGTCAAAGAACTAATGGAACATTTCCCAATTTAGTCTAGTCAAATTTCCCTTCTTAACTATTCTAAACTAGTATCATATACACCAGGCCCTTGTTCATGCTCCTTGTATCCAATCAATGAACTATAAGTAAAAAATGGGATTCCATTTATGTTGTAAACCTTTACATGAAATCACCTAATTTATCTATAAGTTTTATGTATAAAGGGATTATTATTATAAATTCCTTGACTAAAACATTTTATGGAATATGATCCTAGTATCCCACTCTACATAAAATTTCACTTCTAAAAATTGTTCATAGTTTTATGACCATAAAATGAAAAATAGAGGAGTAAAAAATGCACGACCTTAATAGAAATGAAATATAATTAGATAAAAACAATAAATTTAACATCATTGTCCTAATATTCATAACCTTAAGAGTTATATAGTGGTCCTTGATAGATGAACATAAATGGTACATAACTATTCATTGATTAATGACATTAAAATCACCATAATAGCCCATGTAACATTAATTTTAAAGGTATTTATATTCATATATATATATGGATGTAAATAAAATGGGTTTTATTAACATTATAATAATAAGTTGAAATCCCCTATAATGGGCTTAATCAATAGTACAAAACAACTTGAACTCCTTTGGATTAATTCCTGATTACTCACAAATTTATTGTATCAATAAATCTCTATCACATTATGGGTAACCAATATTGTTATGTATATGTATTTTAATAATATTTTTAAATCTATAGGAGAGTACCTTACTAGAAAATATAGACCCATTGGGGTTGTTTAATCTTCTTCTCCTCTAAAATATGATACATGCCACACTAAAAAAATTGTAAAAATGGATCTATGAGTGAATGAAATGTGTCGTAAACAATTATTTATCTACCATACACAACCTTATTTATAGGAATATACTTTTTTCCCTTGATAAATAAATTTTTTATATAAAATAGTCTTGAAAAAATTGATAATAAAATGGAATAAATAGTGGTGATTTTTATACATATGATACGCTTTAGCAAGATCTATTTTCCATCCATCAACGTGATTAATCCCATTACAGGATTCCATGGTAAAGAGATAAATGTTCAGAATCTATGGTGGATATGGGAATAGAAATACAACTATATTTTAGATACTAGCATGTACCAAAAATTAATACGACAATCTTCAATCATCAGATACTACTAATGATTCTTGGTCTATTGTAGTTATAGAGTATCCTGATATCATTTACTCATATTCCACACTCTGAATAAAATTTTTATGGAATAAATTGTGCATCATTTATATATTTTTTCATTTTTAATTATAATATTATCTTTTTTGTGATTATTTTGAGGAATTCATATATTTTTTACCAAAGAAACTTTATCCAGCTCCACGACAAGGAAGTACTTCAACCATAATATTATTATTATTTTTAAATACACCCATATTTTTCTTTTCTATTTCTAGAGAATCATGATTCATAGAAACCCATGAATGTAAATGAGATTTGAATCTTTTATACTTATCATCATGGAATTAATGGTAAAAAATTATTTCACCATAAAAATAAAAAACTTCATATAGTTAGTTTTTATTTTATATTTTCTATTTCTTTTTATTAAATTTTTTTTAATATGTATAAGTATTTCTGTATGATTTAAATATATAATCACCACACAACCATTGAAATTATTTCAAAAACTAAATTCTATGGAAAATATATTTTGATGCTTCAATTTCTTATGATGAACATATAACTAGTATTTAATTATGATTTAAATTTACTATATAGGCTGTATTTTTTTGAAAATAAATGAAGTTCAAGCATGAGTTTCTAAAACATTTGATCGATCCCTAAAACGTAGAAATTAAATATAATATAATTTGGATTTATTTATATCCCAAAAATAATAAAGGATAAATTATATAGAATACAAGCCTATGGAAACATCTATAATCAGTTCAGTTTTTCATAAAAAATCTAAAAAAATATCATGAGTGAGCATGTATCCATAACAAAATGGTATTATTAAAGAAAATGACATTTACTAAAATAAATATATAACAAATTCTTGGAAACATTTATAAAATATAAAATAAAATGTATTATATTCTAAAAATTAATACACAAGAAACTAAGAGTACTATGGTTTTATACATAACTAGTGTGATTAAGAAAATAAATTATTTTTAGTTAGAATGGATATATATTTTTCCTATGATTGAGATAGGCATATTTGTGGGGTTATTTTATAATCCTCAATTTATGCTAGATTTTCCTTTTATTTTTCATTCAAAATATTATCAATTTTACCCATGATTTTATTATTTTAATATTCCTTCAATGAAATTTATAATAAATGATAAAAAATAGAGTTATAAAGAAAGGAATCATAAATTAAAAATCATTTGTATTTGGAGAGACCAAAAGAAGAAAATTAAATAAATTAAAAAAATCAATCCTTGTACATTCACAGTCACAGACCATGTAAAATGGAAAAATGATAGGTATAGTAGGAGAGAATATATTTCAAAGGTCATTCCTTAACTATACACCATATTGGAATGGGAAATCATATTATGTAATTCACCTTAAAATCCTTGATTAGTGTCTAATAATGAGGACACATGTCATGTGGATATTGTTAGATATTCTATGTACCACCAAACCCACCCAATAATGATTATTAAAAGTCAAAAATAGATAAATAATTATTTAGAAAACCAAAAACAAATGATTTATTCAAAAATAAAAGTTGTTTAATTACTTACACACCATGTATTTATGAAATAATATAAATAAGTGGCTTTAAAATTTATTTTATGAAGAGGGGGAAATACTAAAGAAACGTTCCCAATGATGTTTATCTAGTCCAAGAAAGATTTTAGTGTATTTTATATTTTTATTTTAATATCCTTTATATTCCACCACAATTAGAACTATCTTATCCTTATTGTCAGGAGTGAGTCTATAATCATCTGATTTATATCTTTTTTCAGTTTTATATGATAATAAATTAATCTAGTGTAGGGTTTAGTATATAGTGATATATTTTAATATATGAATATTTTTTCCATTATTTTATCTTTTTAATTACTCATTATTGGATTTCCATTTTTCTATTTTTAGAAACATTTATCCCAAATAATATTGCCCATGGTTATTTATCAAGCTTAAAATAAATGATTTTCTAAATATAAAACTATATAACCCTTATAGTGTATTTTTGTCAATTCATTGATGAAAAAACCATTAACAATTCGAACAATTAATTGATGATATACCGAAGATTAAATAATTTTAGAATTTTTAATGACTTTTATAGCATTTTAATATCATTAATATTTGACTCCACATGGTAATAATGGTGATTTAATTAATCCTAGTTGAATATGATTTTTTTTATTTAATTCTATATGATTCTATAATACTTATGCATTTTTTTAAATATCTTTGACCAACTAAATTAATTATGCTTTTTTAAAACAATAAACCAATCAACCTAAAAAACCATCCTAAACAACACAAAATTGAAACCCATAAAACCATATCTCTATCGGACATGCATCTTATATCCACTAGTTACCAAGTTAGTTTGATATCTAGGGGGAAATATAAATTCTAATTTTGAATACCTTTTGATGAGCATATAAAATTTTAAATATGCAATACCTGATGCAAATATTCATTTGTTGATTTTATATAATTTTTTATCTTATCAACCATTTAAAAAATTTAATTACATTAACATATAAAATATTCATATCCATATAATCTTCATCACCAATTTTTTTCTTAAAAACCATATTTTCAATGCTAAAATGTGTTTTTCAAGGTTTAGATGGTTGTTGTTTTAGAGTCAAAAATGTTACTTGTTAAACATATTTTGGGTGGGGGAGGTTCTTTATAAAATTATACTTTGAGATATATATATATATATTTGTTTATGTGTGTGTGGATTTTATAATTTTTCTCAACCTTTATTTTAAAAATTAGTCTTTAATCTAATACTATTAGAAAAAACAATTTGAATATATGTTTTAATTTTTTAAAAAAATATTACCACTTTTTTCATAATGATTGAAGGTTCCAGGGAATAGTAAAAGTGGAAAAGGCCATGCCAAATAATGGAAATTAAATAGATTCTTTATATTTCTCCTTAGAAATAGAATAATATCATTTCCAAAATCCATTCTACTAGATAATCACATATAATTTATAATTAATTTATATAAATAATTTTTACCTCACATTTGAATTATTTCATCACTACCAATTTGTATCATAGCTTCATGTAATATAATATTGTGTTATAGGATTCATTGGTATAATCCTTATATATATGATCCACATATACACCATGAACAACTAAATTACATTGTATAAATCCTTGAGTGTTAGTATAGAGGATTCTACCTTCCTCATCTTTCTTCATTGATCCTCACAAGAATCACTTGAGGTCGAATTATTCTTCTTATCGTCTCTATGGTTTAGAGGATGGGGAAAGAGATTTGATGTCTGTTATTCATATTATTTTAATGTAAAAACACACTTAGGTTTGAATGGTTTATCTCTTGAATCAATTATGCACTATGGTGACTAACAATTTCAAATAATATTAATATGTTTATATATTTAAAGGGTTGGAGAATACATAATTTCACATCAACCATTATTATTATATTACTCCATCGATAAACCCAAATTTTATTAATAATAAAATTATTATTATTTATTTTAAATTCACTAAACTATTTGAAATATAAATATCATATCTTCAGTAAATTGTTTAATATTCATTCAAATGATATTTAATATATAATTATTAATAAACCTTAAATTTGACCCTTCATTCATACTTTATATTGATAGATAATTGAATAATGAATATTTATTAAAATAGATAAATATAGCTTCATTATTCCCTAATAAATAAAATAATATTATATATACTAAAATATCCAATAAATATTTATTATATTTTTAACTCACAAAAATAAATGAATATATATATATTCATTCGAATAACTAGTGATTTAATATTAGTGATCCAAAAAACAAGAATAATTATTAAACCCTAAAAAATAAAATATTAATTCAAAATGATAAATTTAATATTAATTTAATTCAGGTTATGGATTTGCTTAACATGTGACCTTATAGGCCCATTTCTTAGTGGCATTTGGGAAAAATGTCTAAATTACAAGATAAATATCTAGTGACATTTTGAGAGATCCATAAAGTAAGAAGATAATGTTTTAATGAAATAAAAACTTACGTGAAAACCAACTATGTAAGATAACCTCTTAGTCTTGATATCTATAATCAAATAGAGTTTATATTATTGTCATCAACCTATGAGCTTGATGAATATTTTTTTGACTTTCCAGAAATGAACATCTTGAAGAAAAAACATGTCCCTAGAAATAATCAGACATTTCTATTCCTACAAATTGGTTTTAGATTTCAACTTTTATTAAATAATATAATGGATAAGTCCTTTTTAAACTTATTCATTAATTATATTTCATTTGCGACACACCCAAAGTTCATTACATCATTTTGAAAATTTTTAATATTGGCTTATTGAAATAGATAAAACTACTAGACTCATAATGATCATTAATAATAATATAAAAGTCTAAGGGATATCACACTTGTTAATTTATTGGAAAATCTAATGACATATATAAATTTGGATTTCTTACTAGGGGTTCAAGTTCAAACATCCTTCTATATTGATATTACAAAGGGTAAACATCATGAGAAAAAAACACTGATGTTTTTGAGACCATGACCTAGATCCCTAAAATCATTTCTTTCCCATATGAAAAAAAATCATCAATCCATATAATATATATATTTTAGAATAATATCATTAAACATATATTTTATCATCTTAGTGGGGAACATCTTGGTCCATTTAGAGTGATAGTTATCCATAGGTTATTATCACATACGATGAAACATATAATAACAATAGTAATCTGATAAGAAAACTATTAATAATAAAAACAATTAATATGGGTAATAATAGAGTATATAGAAGTTGGTTCTAGTGATACAAATCTATCCGAATCGCACTTTCACTAGAGATAACTCCTAAAAACTCTCAATATGTCATCTCTCACATCATGTCCATTATTCTAAAGAGATAAGTATTTAGCTGACTGGTTAATCATATTATATTCTATAGAAACTCTTCTCACAACAACTTTCCCATTTGGATAAGACCCCCTTGAGTTTTTATATTTACAATGGTATTCACTTCATACTTTTATGAAATCCTGGGTCTTTTACAAGATTCTTCACTGTAGCATCATCGGAAAATAATGCTATAGGATCTTTACTTCTAGGAACCACATCATAAATTTTAATATAGCATCATAACCAAGATTCTTCATTATTTATATCCAAAGTCTAAATATACTTTTATTCCACTATATAATCAGTGAAAACATGATTCTTTGGACTTTTATAACTTATAGATCCTTCATTGAGACTAGAGAGACATCCTCACTATTATTTTAGATAATTATGATATTTCTGGAAGTTAGCATCGTTATATATTCTAATAAATAGGTCATCATATCTTCTATAAATCTAGAACATATCCTTAATACACATAATATATTTTAGGATAGCCTTTGAAATGGTCCAATTTTCTTCTTGATCAACTTGATATCTACCTACTATTCTCATAGTATAGGCAATATAAATCATGCCACATAACACAGAACCCATGATAAAACCTATCCTGGAAGCATAATGCATCATACTAAATCCCTCTATCACTCTTCCTCTCATACTCTCTGTCGGATATCCCACCATAACTCATTATCTAAGATGAGGAAGAAGTTCTACTAACCTTATGTGAAATTAACTAGACACTGAAGGATGACAATAAATTCATTGCGTTTATACACAAGAGGCATGGGGGGAATGTACGACCTTTTAATAAATACACCCACACAATACAAACATCAGGATAAAAATAAATAAAACACACACACATGCACACATATAAATAACATATTCTTCAAAACCAAACTATAATACATTTTGTCAATACATAAATATATAATGAAATACTGACTTTCATTGGAGTAAAAGAAAAACAGTAAGAGATAGAATCAAAAACTCAAAATCAAAAAATGAAATGGGTACTATGTTTGCACCACTCTTGAATAAGGAATGAACCAAATCCGAAATGAAACTCCGCCAGATTTGATAATGACATCAATGAGCTCCACTAGAAAAGTAAGAAACTAGTCCCTTTCAGGTATCAAGGAAAGAAACATTTGCATTCACAACAAAATTCATATTCATGGGGTGAGTAATCATACCTAATAGAAACGTCCAGGATTCAACCAACTTGACACAAATATAATAAAAATGATAGTTAATAGGATATATTACTGGAATAGATAATATAAAATTGGTAAATAGTTTCCATAATATAAAATATTTTAGATGAACATGTTTTGTAAAATAAGTTTAACCAAAATTCTTTCTGATTAAAAACTCAGATGAATTTCATAATTTTCAGTTCGACATTGTCAGCTATGTTTTCACACAAACACATACACACATGCATTTACAATGACACCCATATGCCCAAGAACATTGTTATGACCACTACCAAACCATCACTTGGTGGTATGTTACCCATTTGTGACATTTTATTCAGCACAGATCACCAAGTCTATTTCGACAAGGCCTCTTGAAATATATTAATAAACACACACCAATGAATTCCTTTCCAAAAGATACCAATTACATTTTGTACTAAAAAATATTCCAAAACCATCATTTATTTAAGAAAACTATTATAATCAATTTAATACATCCATTGTGGTTGAATCTCGTGAACAATTTAAAATATAACCATAAAGAGAATCATCAACACAATTTTATCAGGGATAAACCATTGAATAATTTAGGATAAATCTTTTAAACACCCAAAATCCTTCAAGTTACAATAATAATGGAATGATGTAAAAACTAATAACCTCATTTTTATTGGCATGATTTATCTTATATGTTTTCACAAATTTTACATATTCTAGAAATTCCTATTTTTAAACCTAGTAAGATATAATCAAAAAAAATTCTAACTCATATATATAGGCATCAATACTAAACTACAGTTACATTAAGAAAAGACTAAAGAGTTATATGATGATAAGGTAGAATGAGATTCTAACAATTGATTTTTATAATAAAACACCCAAGGATTCATTAGAATCTGATTCTAGACATCAAAGATTACCTAAAATTTTCAATGGAAACACTGTAAGTTTAGAGGAGAGAAAAGTAACTGCATGATCATTTATAAGTATAGGAAATGGTTTAGAATTGGATGGACCAAACAAGATTCATGTCAAAAATTTACAATTTTTGTTGTAAATCACTGATAGGTCACATATCTTGATGTTTAAACTATCTATGGTGTTAATTGTTTTCTAAAAAATCTAATTTAATAAATGGGATTCACATCATGGATGGTCATGGCCATTCACCAAATGAATAAAATTCACATAATGAAGTAATCCACTAAATCTTCTTAGAATATATTCATGTTGTGAATGTCCCATTTATATCGTGAATATGTCTTATAGCCAATGATGTGGCTATTTTTAAATTCACATTTCAACAACAATTTAGTATTTTATTGTATTATTAATATAGAAATAGGGTAATTTTTAAAATAAATAAAAATTGTTTTCAATTTTTTTATGACTATTAAAATAATAATTTTTTTAAAAATATATATTTTAATGAAATTTTTTTCTTTTTGAATAATTTTTTAATTAATTAATTAATTTTATTTTTTTCATTCTTTTTATTCTTTCATTTTTCTATAATTTCAATTTTATTTTCTTCTTTTATTATTTTTAGATTAATTCATCATTTTTTAAATCATTATTTTTTTTAAATAAATAAATATTTACTTTTTTAGAAAAAACAAATATTTTAATTATGTTAACAACTAAATTTTTCTCTGTTAATACTTTGTGATATATAGTTTTAATATAATTATTTATGTTAGTCATTAATTATTATAATTAATTCATTAGCTAATTAGTTTTAGTAAAAAAAATTTATATATTTTTTTATTTCATTAAATTAATTTTTTGTAACATTGTTTATATTTTGAATTATTTTGAATTATGTTTTTTAATTTTTAAAAAATAAATGTGAATTAGAATTGTAATTACATTTGTTTTTTATTTATTATTTATTGAATAATTTATTGTTAATTAGATTGAATTGTATTCACAATTGTTAATTAATTTAATTGTTAATATTTTTTAAATTTGTGTCATTATTTGCTTGTTTTTTTATTTTTGGTTTCATCTTCCATGTCCCAACCCACCACCAGTTTGTTTTTATCAAGGGTGAATAATTGATTCACCACCAGTCTCTTACCCACTATTACTCCAACACTCACTATTCTTTCACTCCCTCTGCGAGAACCACCCAGTGATGACACATTGAGTCACCACTATCACCCCTCTTCAAGACATTACTCCTCACCAATAGTTGGAAATGCCAAAAATGACTCATTGTTCCAACCAACCATCACCTATACTTTTCCACAATCTTCCAAAGGTGGCACCTTCAGTCACTATTTCATTTCCACAAAATTGTGGGTTCTCAACCACCATATCTCCACGACTCACCGTCTGGCATTCCTGCAACTCAATTCCACTTCCAGCATCATTCCTTTGATTCAAGTGAATACTCAAACCATCAAATATAAAATAGAAAACTTGAATAACAACATAAAAAAATGTTGAAGATGCCATATATCTAAAATTAAAAAACAATGCAGTAACACTTGATTCATAAAATAAAAAAAAATACCAAACAAGATTTAAACATTACACATTAATAATGGCGTGAATTTTTTTTAAACAATCAAACCAAGGATTGAAGATCCCACACCAACATAATTGAAGAATATGACTAACTTATCTTTCACTAGATCTGAGGCTAAGACCACTTTTTTTGTGAGCAAGAACTCGAGTCCCCAAGTGTTGATACCTCCCAAATCTAGCATTTTCAACCCCCACATTCACAAACCAGCCGCTCCTCCTGAAGGACCCACCACCCATGATTCCAAACCTGGCACTAATGCGACTGAGCTACAATGATTAATCAAGAACCTTCATCATGATTCTGTTTACAACATGAATAAGAACCACCATTCGAAGCCTCCATCAGTCCACTATTCATGTTTTCCAAGGGCCAAGTGCCCTCCTCTACTCATGGCACCTAGCCCATGCCTTCCCCTCTCCTCCTTATATGAGCTGCACCCCCACTCCCCCTTTTATTAATTTTTTCTTTTATTCCATTACATATATGATATAATATATATAATAATAATAATATAATATATAATAATAATAACATATAATAATAATAACAATCACAATAAAATTATATATGAATATAATATTAATAACATATATTTTAGTACATATTAATAAATAAATACAATAGTTATAATATGTATATTTTCATATATTAGTAAAAATAATTAGTTTCTAAATATATATATATTTATTATATAAATATATATATTATATCTATAATTATATGTTTATGTCAATATATATATATATAAGAAGTTTACATTTTTAAAAATATTTTTATATTTATATTATAACTATAATAATATTAATATATTCATTTAATAGTAATTTTTTCAACACTCTGATGTCTTTTTGTATTGTGTTGTTTATAATAGGAGGTGTTGGAGCCAGAGTAGTATTTATAGGTGAGGAGTTACTGGGCAATGTGCTAGATCATTGCAAGAGACTAACTACCCTCACAAAGTTATCACTGAAAGCTAGTGACGGGCATATCAAGGGACACAGTATGGAATAAATCTACATGTGGTTATAGTTTCACTACTTTTCTATTTGGGGGGGGGGCTATTTCGTGAATAAGGGGAGGGTATATGCTCTCGAACACCACACCACTCCCCGATCACATGAACTGTCTTCTTCATAGTGATGGGAGCCCCACTCCTCAATCTTCTTTTGCTTTATTTTAGCGTTTTCATCTATGTTCTATAAATACCATCATCTATCTACATGTTTTTTGAATTAATTTTTGTTTTTATTTAGATTTTTATGTTTTTGTGTTCATCATTCATCCTCTAGTGTTGTTATCTCATACCTTTAGTAATGGAGATCGGATTTTTGAGTCCAGATTCAGGTTAAGAAACTTGAGAAGACTTAGATATTCAAGAATCATCATTATCAAAATTTTATCTCCTATATTTTGAGAGGGTCATGAGGGTGATTTGGAGTGTGCAATAGCACATTCTTTCACTGGACTTGATCACTTCATTTTCTCAGATCATTTATTCTCCCCTTCCTTTCGTAGTTTCTCTGATTGAGTAATTGAGTTGGGTTGTGTGATCAGGTTAACTTATCTGGATCATTATTTCTTATGAAATCTTTATCAAAATGAGTTTTTTGTGGGATTAATTTTTTAAGTTAGAGGAATGGTCAAGAACCGGTGAAATTTTGTGTTTTATTGTTCATTGTTTAGGTGAGAGAGGTGTTTGATTTGAGCCATTAGACAAACAATGAGTGAATTGAGGGTTTTTTATTTTATTATTTACTTGATTTGTAGAGACCCAAGCTTGAAGTACATAGACATTACCTTACTTTTGTGGAATACTTAATACATATTAAAAACAGATGCCCAAAGACCGTATTAGTTTGGTGTCTTTGGAAAATCATAACATAATCTTTTAATCATTGTGAAAGATATTCAACATATCCCATAAAGATATTCCCATTTTTTTATTACCTAAAACCTTTCTTTATATCGTGGGGAAAAGAAATCATAAAAAGGGTGAAATCAAATTCTCTATAAGGGTAAACATGGAGAACATTAAAAAATACATAAAAATTTGAATGTAAAAACATGAACATAAAACATGAGTAATGACATAAATCATGGTAGTAAATAAGGCATTGATCACAAAGGAACATTAATCCTGATAAAATAGCAGTGGAATAAAACATATAATTGCGTAAAACCATTATGAACATGATATTATTTCCATAGTATCCAAGGCATTGCTACCAAGACTATCATAGTGGATAAAGTCCATTACTGAACCGGGTTTACTTGCCGTTCCAGCCCTGTATTACTAAACCAAATTTAATTTCCATTCCATGCATGTCTATCTCATGAGATATAAATATTTACCCATTTCATTGGAGGGAGATATAGGTCCCACCCATCTCATAATTAAATCATTCTTTTGTGTTCCACAAAATAAGGATAAATGATTCATTATAACCCTAATAATAATATGGGTTTCATAAACATCATCCCATCATAACATAATCCATATAAAAAAATGCGTATCATTTCATCATAAGAAAAAAGTAAACCATGTAAATAATAGAGACATTATACTTGAAACCTAAATATACTAAATAATTCCATCTTATGTAGAAAATAGTTTTGATAAAACACTTGAAATTAATTATTGAGGAAAATATTTTTTCTTCTTTAAAATCATTTTCTTTTCACAAAATTCAATGAAATTTTAAAAGTAAAGAATTTTTTTAAAATAATCTTTAAATCTAGTAGAGTAAGATTCATGAAATTAAGGTGTAATGAAATCATAAAATTCCATTCATGCCGTATAATTTTAAAAAACATTCACCTCGTACTTTTTCGGAAAAAGTAAAAAAGTACCTTGTATGGTTAAAAAAAGAAAGTTTCCTTCCATAATACATAATAAAAGTAAAAAAGGGGTAAAAATGACTTTAAACATAAATGGATAACTAGTAAAAACTATATGAAAACTTTTTTAGAAAACATGGACATGGATGATAAACATAACCCCAACAAATACTTACGTATAAACAATTCCACATAAGAACGAGATTGGAATAATTATCCCTTACCTTATGTCCAATTTATCATGTATGTGTTTGAGACTCATTTATAGTGTGTTTGAAACTCATTTAATAGAACCATAATAATATTTATGATATCTTATATGATTCACATACAACTTTATATTACCCATTCATTTGTCAATTCCATGTCAAAGCAGTGTTTTGGGTAAAATAGTTTCATTTTTCGTATGTGTTTTGACATGTAATTATTCATATGATTACTTAGATCATTATTACTTACATCCAGAATGTAAAACATGATTTATATATAATATATTCCGAATATAATATATATATATATATATAATATCGATAAATGGAATGAAATACATGGAGAAGATAGGCCATACATATTCATGACCACTGTTTTCGTTTACATATTAAATTGAATATAAGTAAGTAAATAAAATATACATAAATCTAGTATCATTATTATGTCATATATTTCATGATTATTTATTATATATACTTTATAATCATTCTTTAATGGTTAACTAGGAGAATTAATCACATCGCGTCATGGAGACGATAATCCGTACGTACGCTCGAGCGATGATATCATTACAATAATTATTGAATGGAATTGGAGTGGAATATATAATATATTAGAATCAATATGTTGTTATATTAATCATATATTGTTATTATTTAAATCATTCTACCCATCCAAGTATGGTGGTAGTTGAAAAACAGATTACACAAGTGCGTGGAGACGGTAATCCGTACGTACGCACACGCAGTGATTTCGTTTTTTAAAGGATGGATAGAAGGTGAAAAATGTTTGTTTAATATTTATAATAAAATATCTGTATATCAGTGATACTTATGTTATTACTTTATAATTAAACAACTAAATAAGAGGAAGTAAAAGAAAAAGAAACATGAAAGAATCGGTAGAAGATATTACCTCTTCCTCGACATGCCTCTTTTGAATTTCCACTTAGGGCACTAGAGTTGGTCTTCTGAGAAGACCATCACCTATATAATGTTACTAGATAGGTTTATAATAGGAATTTTCTGGGTTTTTCGAAGCTTTAAGGCTCAATATTGAGTGAATAGGAGAGGGAAGGGGTTCCCTTTTATAAGAGAGGAGAGGGGCACTTTTGGAAACCTCCAAAATATTAATTTATAATAAACTCAAAACACACTCAAAAACTTCAAAAGTGACTAATAATAGTATATGAAGTACTATAGGGTTGTAATCTCACCAAAAAATAAAATTTAGACACGTTTGGATTTTATTTTAAACCTTAACATTTTGATTTATTCCTATTTAATCTATTTAATTTTATTTATAATAATAATATTCAAAATAATTAGTGTTTATAAATACTTAATTATTTGTTGTGAATTTTCAATAATTGGATACTTTATAAAACTTTAGACCATAAAAATTTTAGTTTTTATTTTTTAATTATATTTTGTGATTATTAAACAATTTAATAATATGTTATTATTATAAAATGTCAATTGTGTCAATTTTGACACTATTAAATTATTTGAATTTCAATAAAATCCACACAGAAGATATGTTCAAAAAAAATATTTAATATATTACTAACATGTCCTATTTATCTATAAAATTCTAGAATTACATTAATTAGTTAATTTATATATATTTAAATATTTTTAAAACCATTTATTTGATATTTCTTTTAATAAAACAATTACTACAACATTTTCGTATAATTATTTAATATACTTATTTGTTGCATAAAAATTAAAAATAAACTACTATGATGAAGATAAGTATAATATATTTAATAATAATACTTTTAGTCGAATTTATCTTCTAAAACACCCAACTCTTAAAATGATATTTTTATTAAATTATGAAGGTGAGAACTTTGACATCATTTAAAATAAAATAATATAAATGACATAATCTATTTTATAAGGCTCCAAATAGTCCACAAGTTGACACTTGGATGACTAGGCTATATATATACTCCACCAATAAGGTTTGGTCAAGTATATGGCCCTTTTGATGGGTATTATTATTTTAATAAAAACTATATTATTCATTTTTTACTAAATAAATAATTTCTGCATCATTAATGTATAAGCTATTAATGTAATTATATATTTCTTAAAAATCACAAATAAATTACCATGATGAAGAAACACATTTTTTTTCAAATTATTATTTATAATCGAATTTATATTATGTATGTTCTTATATTAAAAACACTTTTATTATTAATGTTTGAGTGTGACATATTTCACATTCTTTAAATAAAATAAATTAATGGTTTTAATCACATCCAAGTGGGTTCCAAAAGATACCATTTAGACCCAAGTTTATTTTATAATGAACTATAATCATCCAATTATATTAATAAAAGTGTTAGGTTAATTTTATAATATTATTTTGACCCTTAATTACCCGATTTACCTTTAACTATTGTAAATAAAATTTCCCGTAGTTACTATTCAAAATGCCTTAAAATAAAAAGTATTCTATCAACATAATTTGGACCTACTGATTCCAAATATGGAATAAATTTTCCAAAATTCAAAACAAAAAAGTTCAGTATTTAATTTAAAATAAATCCCGCTTTTGAGAAAATTGGTTTTAAAAGTTAAAACATTTCAATGGATAGAAATGTTTTCACCTATGAATTCAATGTAAAATTAATGATAATGACATAAATTATATAAAATGGTAAAAATATATTCTATTTATACATTAAAACTATTAAATAATAATGTTTAAACATATAAAATATTTTGATAAAAAAATTCAATTAAAATTTAATGTATTTTTACTATTCATCAAAATAAGAAACTTTTCAGAAAAATATCAAAAATTTATCCAATGTAAATTTTTATATACTGATTCCAAGGAAGAAGTTTAATTTTTCATATTTAACTTATAAACCTATCAAAAACTAGATTTAATGTGGGTGCTTCATCAAAAGGTGACAAAACTACATTTTTTAAAAACACTTATTTTACCCAAAAATTTATTTTGTTCTCATAAGATGTTCTAAAATATGTGTAAGATGAATAATAATGTTATAAAATTAAAAATTTTGTTAATAATATTCATAACGGCTAATTAATAATAATATTATAACAATATATCATTGTTTAGTGAAACTCAGTTTTGCGTACAACACAAGCTATTGAGGAAGGTCACTCTTGTGTGCAACACAAGCCAAGAATAGTGTTTGTGTATACTAAAAGCTAATGCGGTGTCATGTATAGTGAAAGATAATCACGGTGTAACGTACAACACAAGAAATCAATGAAATTAAAAGGAATATTTCTCATAAAATATCTAGGTGTTGCATCCTACCCCCTTAAAATGAATTTCACCCTCGAAATTCATCGGGGTTATAAATTGTTTACTACTTGAAAGTTTCTTTCATAAAAACCGACATTGTAAAAAAGAATACCAAAACCTTATTTTAAAAATGAATGTTATAAAGATAATAGAAACCCAAAGTAACTCATCAATGGGTTTCTACATAAGAGAATATAGGTGAAAATATGGATATGGAAGAGAAATCTAATCATCATGTTCTGATGAAGAGTGGAAGAGGACATGGCTATGAAAAAACCAATAATCACAAAGCTATAAATTTGTGATGATCTAAGGTACCATATGATTCATCGGATATGAGGGTACTAGGACAACATTTTTTTTTCAAGATCATTTCCCTAAAGTTGTTGAACTTATTCATAAGGATAAATACTTAATTAATTTCAGTGTAATATCATCATTGGTCTTTCCATGAACAATTTCCACTTCATCTCGTATTTAAAGAAATGAAGTCGAATTTTTCATTATTGAAGTATTATCAGATCATGCAATATAATGATAGGTCATTCCATCTGTCTCTATCACAAAAAAGGTTAGCACAAGATATTTAATACAAATAAGTCCATCTATGGTGAGGTTAATCGTATATGGTTCCAAAAATGGAATTATACTTCATCTATCATACCGATTAATAAAATAAAACTAATTTCTACAAACCAGGGACGTCCTATAGGCCACTGGTAGGTGATAAAGGCCTTTCACACATCAGTTGCGGGTTCGATTCCCATAGCCTTGTTCGATTCGATGGGTTGTCACCTGTCCTACAGGTTGTCCTTTTTCGAAAACTATACTATTATAACATTTCAGAAAGAATAAAAAAATTATATCCTTAAACAATACTATATGATTCCTAACTTAATCCATTCCAATCTTTAGGCTTATCCAAAATAATTATGTCCAATCTCATAGTATAAAGAAAATGATTTCTAGAAAGGTCATATAACAAGCATGTCAATTCCATAATTTATACCCCATACATCATAAGATATATCATGATAGTCACATTCCAAGAATTTTAAGGACTTCATCATACATCCTCTTGAAATATTATAATAACATAAATTAATATAGAACCTTAGTAACAACATGAATTCCATCAAAATTAACCCTTTCCATACACCAAAAATTCTATATACTCAAACCATGATATCACATTGTCCTTTTATCAATCAGGATCTCATTAATATTATCAAACATCTCATTTTACCTTTATCCCTTCATTATGCGCATATCATCTGCTTTCCATAAATATTTCACTCACTTTTCATGGTTACTAGTACCATAAAATTATTGAAAACCAATAAATAGAAATTTCAATATTCCATAATACTATAAACGAGATTCCACAACACTATTTTGGAATCCCGTTACATATACACTTAATCATTCCACCACTTCGTTGTCATATTCGAAATCTCCAATAGTGATCGCATGTGACTTATCGTCATCCTTTTCCTTAATAGGTTGTTGATTTCGATCATCATTAACCCTTGGATTAGGGCATTGGTTTGCATAATTCCCCATTTCCTTGCACTTGTAGCATTGAATTGTTGGTGGTGCATTCTCTGTAGTCTTTTCTCTATTCACATCATTAGCTACCTTTTTACCATGACTTCGACACTCAGGTGCTCGATGACATTATTTTCCACACTTAAAACATTTTCATGTCCCTTTAAGACAATCTAACATGCTTCTTTCCACACTTTGAGCATAAAGAAACATTCGTCGTCTTTTCACCATTTTTTTGAGATTTTTCCTTCAACTCCATCTTTCGATTCTTGTCAAAACCCTGAGATGGATATGTAACACCAACTTCTAGTTCTACCTTGATAGAACAATTCTCAATTTCTTCATAGCTTCTAATGTCTCTTATAGATAATTCCCTTCAAGGATTTGGTTTTAATCCAATGAAGAATCAATCAGCTTTACTTTCTGGTTGTGTGATAAAACCAGATGCATACCTTAAAATCCTTGTAAAATTCGCCCTGTATATACCAACAGATTCATCTTCCTTTTTTTTAATCTCAAGGAACTCTTTTTCAATCTTTGTTTGAAGAATATGAGGGAATTACTTATTTAAAAACAAGTTCTTGAACTCATCCCATTCCATGGATTCAATTTTATCTTGGGACCGTGTATTCTTAATTAGAGTCCACCACTGGTCTACTTCACCTTCTAAATGGTAAACATCCAAAATGAATTTTTCATGTTCTGAACAGTAATGTATGGAAAATATATTATCAATAGAATTGATCCATTTTTCAGAAATACATCGATCAGATGACCCATTGAAAGAAGGTGGTCGTTACCTCATGAAGGACTCAATAGATTATTGTTCCCTTCTCTTCTGATTTTGAAGTCTAGAATGATTCATAGCTTGTGTAAGTATAACAACAGGATTTTACACTCCATCTCCCATAACATTGGTTTTATTAAGAGTAAAATCATTGCGTTGTCCATTAAATTGATCAACATGGTTCCTCCAGGTTCCATCCATCATCTAAAACCCAAAAAGAATAGTGTGAGAGGAAAAAATCATGCTAGGAAAACAACATAGTAATGGGGGAGTACCTTCAATATATAATATCTTAGGTTTAATTATAATATCGTTACCGTAATTCAAGGAATATAACCTATACTAATACTTTACCTTAGAGACATCCCTAGACATACATTAGAAATATCTCTAGTGATCTCATTAATGTTTTTGCTGCCTAGTTTCCAAAGGTTAATTAAACCTTCGTTTTGATACCAACTGTAGAGACCCAATCTTGATGTACATAGACATTACATTACATTTATGGAATACTTAATTTATGAAAAAATAAACGCCCAAAGACTGTATTATTTTAGTGTCTTTGGAAACTCAGAACATAATCTTCTAATCATGGTGAAAGATCTTCAACATCTCCAATAAATATCATCACCTTTTTTTCTTACGAATAACCTTTCCTTATATACTGAGGAAAAGAAAACCTAAAAATGGTGAGCTCAAATTCCTAGTAAGGCTAAACATGGTGAACATAAAACAATCCATAAACATTTGAACGTAAAAAAATGAACATAAATCATGAGTAATGACATAAATCTTGGTAATACATAAGGCATTGATCAAAAAGGAACATTAATGATGATAAAATAGCATGTGAATAAAAAATGTAATTATGGAAAACCATTATGAACTTAATATTATTTCCAAAATAGCCAAGGCATTACAGCCAAGACTGTCATAGTGGAAAAAGACCATTACTGAACCGGGTTTACTTTCCGTTCCAAGCCTATATTACTGAACTAGATTTACTTGTCGTTCTAGCCATGTCTATCTCATGAGATATAAATCTTTACCCAATAAAATTTGAGGGAGATATAGGTCCCTCCCATATCATAATGAAATAATTATTTTTTGTGCCACAAAATAATCATAAATCATTCATCATAACCTAACGAATAATACGAGTTTTATAAACATCATCCCATAATAACATAATCAATATAAAAAAATGGATATCATTTCATCATAAGAAAAAATAAAACCATGTAAATAATAGATACATTATACTTGAAACCTAAACATAATACATAATTTCATCTTATATGGAAAATAGTTTTGATAAAACACTTGAAATGAATTCATGAGGAAAACAACCTGTCCTCTTCAAAATCATTTTCCTTTCACAAAATACCATGCAATTTTAAAAGAAAAGGATTTTTGTTGAAAATAATCATGAAATATTTTAGAGGAATAATATAAAAAATAATACATTATGAAACCATAAAAATCTGCTCATGACCTATCGATTAAAAAAATAATCTACTCATACTTTTACTGGAAAAGTCAAAAAGTACCTCGTATGGTTAAAAAATGAAAGATTCCTTCCATACTACATAGTAAAAGTCAAAAGGGGTAAACACGACTTTAAAAATACATGTAAGACTAGTAAAAAAATTATGAAAACATTTTTAGAAAACATGTACTTGGATGATAAACATAACCCCAGTAAATACATACAAATAAACAATCATGAATAAGAAAGAGAATGGAATAATTATCCCTTACCTTATGTCAAATTTCTTTCGTATGTGTCCATGACTACTGTATAGTGGGTTTAAACATATTATTAACATTTAACATAACCATAATAATATTTATGGTATCATATATGTCTCACATACGACTTTATATTACCCGTTCATTTTTAAATTCCATGTTCAAGCAGTGTTTTGGGTAAAATTGTTTCATTTTTCTTACATGTTTTGACGTGTAATTATTCATATGATTACATAGATCATGATTAATTACTTCTAGAATGTATGAAATGATTTATAAATAATATATTCAGAATATAATATATATATATATATAACAGATCGATAAATGGAATGAAATACACCGTTCATGGAGACGGTAGGCCGTACGTACGCATGAACGCTGTTTTAGTTTCCTTATTAAATTGAATGGAAGTAAGTAATAACATATACATAAATCCATTATCATTATTATTTCAAATATTTCATGATTATTTACTATATATACTTTATAATCTTTCATGAATGGTTAACTTGGAGAATGAATCTCATCGGATTGTGGAGACGGTAATCCGTACGTACGCACGAGCGATGATATCATTCTCATAATTATTGAATGGAATTAGAGTGGAAGGTATAGTGTTTCAGAATAATTATGATTTTATAATAATAATATATAGTTATTATTTCCACAATTAAACCCATCCACGTAAGGTGGTGGTGGAAAAATATATTACACTACGGCGTGGAGATGGTAAGCCGTACATACGCATGCGCGGTGATATTGTTTTTCGTAGGATGGATAGAAGGTGAAATAGGAAAATTTCATATTTATAATAACATATCAATATATTATTTATATTGATGTTATTAATTTATAATTAAACAACTAAATAAGTGGATGTAGAAGAAGAAAGAAACATGAAAGAATCGGTAGAAGAGATTACTTCTTCCTCGATGTACCTCTTTTAAACATCCTCTTAGGGAACTAGTGTTTTTATTTTTAGAAGACCAGAACCTATATAATGTAACTAAAGAAGTTGATAAGAGAAATTGGTAGGGTTTGGCCGAGATTTAAGGCTCAATATTGAGTTAATAGGAGAGGGAAGGGGTGCCCTTTTATAAGAGAGGAGAGGGGCACTTTTGGAAACCCCCAAAATAATAAATTATAATAAAATCAATCCCCACATAAAAACATAAAAATTGACTCAAATTAAGATATGAGGTAAGATAGTGTTTTAATCACATCAAAAAATAAAATTTAGACATGTTTTGATTTTATTTTAAACCTTATCATTTTGATTTGTCCTTATTTAATATATTTAATTTTGTTTGCGGTAATAATATTCTAAATTTTAAATGATTATAAATTCTTAATTATGTGTTGTGGATTATCCATAATTGTATACATTATGAAATATTAGACCATATAAATTTCAATTTTTAATTTTTAAATACTTTTTTTGATTTTTAAAAAATTTAATAAAATTTTATTTTTATAAAATATCAATTGTGTCAATTTTGACACTATTCATTTATTTGAATTTAAATAAAATCCACATAGAAGATATGTTCAAAAAAATATTTAATAGATTCCAAACATGTTATAATTATCTATAATATCCTTAGACAACATTAATTAGTTCATTTGACAGTTATTTTAATATTTTTAAAACCATTTATTTGATAATTCTATTAAAAAAATAATTACTACAATATTTTCGTATAATTATTTAATATTCTTATTTGATGCATAAAAAATAAAAATAAAATACATTGATGAAGATAAATCTAATATATTTCATAAGAATACTTTTAATCGAATTCATCTTCTAAAACACCCAACTCTTAAAATGATATGTTTATTAAATTATGAAGGTGACAACTTTGACATCATATAAAAAATATATAAATGTCATAATCTATTTTATAAGGCTCCAAATGGTCCACAAGTCGACACATGGATGATTAGGGTATATATATACTAAATCAATAAGGTTTGGTCAAATTTATAGTCCATTTGATGGGTATTATTATTTTAATAAAAACTATATTATTGATTTTTCACTAAATAAATAATTTCTGCATCATTAATGAAGAAGCTATTAAGGTAATTATATATTTCTTGAAAATCAAAAATAAATTATGGTTATGAAGAAAAACATTTTATATTTCAAATTAGTATTTATAATCTAATTTTTATTATTTATATCTTTATATTAAAAATTCTTTTATTATTAAAGTTTGAGTGAGACATATTTCACTTTCTTTACATAAAATAAATTAAAGGTCTTAATCACATCCATGTGGGTTCCAAAATATACCATTTCCACCCAAGTATATTTTGGGAATAAATATAACCATCCTATTATAATAATACAAGAGTTAGGTTAATTTTATAATATTATTTTTACCCTTAATTACATGATTTACCTTTAACTATTGTAAATAAAATTGGTCGTAGTTACTATTCATAATTCCATAGAATAAACCGTAGTAATTCAACATAATTGGTACCTAATGATTACATATATGGAATAATTTTATCTAAATTCAATACACAGAAGTTTCAATTTTTAATTTTAAATTAATCTCGCTGTTGAGGAAATGGGTTTTAAAAGTTAAAGCATTGCAAAGGATTGAAATGTTTTTACATATGAAATCAATGGAAAATTAATGCTAATGACATACATTATATTAAACTATAAAAATATATTCTATTTATTTTTTCAAAACTATTCAATAATATATTTTAGCCATATAGATTATTTTGATAAAAAAATATGTTTTCAATTAAAATTTAGCTGATTTGTACTATTCATCAAAATAAGAAACTTATCAGGAAAATATAAAAAATTTATCCCAAGTAAATTTTTATATCTTGATTCCATGGAAGAAGTTTAATTTGTCAAATTGAACTTATAAAAATGTCAAAAACTATATTTAATATGGGTGCGCCATCAAAAGGCGGCAAAAATACATTTTTTGGAAAATACTTATCTTACCTGAAAGTTTATTTTGTTCTCATACGATGTTCTAGAATATGGGTAAGATGAATAATAATGTGATAAAATTCAAAATTTGGTTGTTACTATTCATAATGTCTAATTCATAATAATATTATAACAATATATCATTATTTAGTCAAACACGGTATTGCGTAGAAAACAAGCTATTGAGGAAGGTCTCTCTTGCGTGCAACACAAGCCAAGAATAGTTTTTGCATATACTAAAAGCTAATACGGTGTTGCTTATAGCGGAAGATAATCTTTGTGTAGTATACAACACAAGAAATAAAATATATTTAAAAGAATATTTCTCATAAAATCTCGGGGTGTAACATGATTTATGTTAGGAATTCAAGGCTGTATACACCTTGATTAATACCTATTCTTACTGGCTGTTTCTATGTATTTATTTATTTTGTTGTTCATAGTATTGTTCTTCTTCCTATATTGTCTTATATTTCATCACTATTTTTCTCTCAGTGTGTTTTTCTACACTTCTTCTTTTTGATTTATTTAGCTATTTTTAAAATGTTTAAAAAATAAAAAATATTTTCAGAAATTCAACTGAGGATCTCAACACTAATTCATTGATAGAGTCCCCAAGGTTATCCACTATGAAATATCATGGGTATTATAAATGTATATTTGACCGTCCTCATGAAAAGTATGTTGTAAAATTTTGTTGTCGTTGCTAGGGAAGAAATGTTTTTCAGAGTTATTTTTCCAATTTTTATATTATTTCAAATTAATTATTAAAAACAATTGTCAAAAGACACACACACACCTAATAGTGATGAACTGTATCAGATTTGATTAGTTATCACTGTTTGATCTGATTCAAAAACCGGATGTGGTTATTGAGAAATTTCAATATTGGTTGAATGAAAGGAAACATTGAGACCTTACTGATGATGAAACAATATTTTCTCATGAAATTAGGTAGATAATGTAGTAAGCTATGGTTAAGATAAAACAAAACCCAGAAGATATTATAGTAATCACACCACCCACAAAAGTACAACATTCGGAAAATCAAGTGAGGAGGTAGGAGAAACAAAAAAAAGAAAAGAAGTAGAGTTTCCTATTTTCAATATGGATTGTACCCTAGAAGTAAGGCTAGAAATTCCAAAATAACCCTCAATAGATTGTTTAAAGGGTTGGAAGGCGATGGAACATGAAAAATTTCATGATGTTGGGTATATCATTGATTATCATTTTCCCCAAATTTTAATATCCATGATTTTGATTTCCTTAACTTTCTAATGATTATCAATGATTAAACAGGGGGAACTAACATAAGACATTATTTATATTGCCTTTAAATATTCATAAAATGAGGTGTTTAAATTTTAAGAGAGGATAGAAGTGTTTTAATACCTCACTCCTGCTACGGAACACCTCCGAGGACCACTGTTCAATCCAGAATCTGAATAATCTGAACTACATCAGGGATTTGATTTTTTTTGGATGAATCTATATTTTTATCTGCATTTGGTTATATTGTAATTTAAATTTAATTTGTTTATCCTATTTCATTTATTGATAAGGTAGATCATTTATGTGATTATATTGAGAGTCCTGTGGAGCATCAGGTTGCATCTTGTGAGGAATTACTAGAACTCCCAAATCTAAATGAAAATCACAGTTTGGGAACTTTTTTGAAGAGGATATACTAATGTTTTTCATAGTATCATAAGTGGATGATGGAACATTTTTTGTGTCAGAGAATAATTTTTTGAATTGGATAAAATAGAGGACAATTCACATCCAAGAGTTGTAATCTCAATGCTTGTGCACCCTCACCATTAAAAATTTGAAGATGGGTAGTACCCCTACACTTTGTTTCCCTTCCAATATGTTGACAAGAAATACTTCACTTCTAAGGAGAGGGAATTAATGTAAGATGAACAAGGGGTACTACAAAGGTAGAAAATCAATGATGTTGGGGAAAACCAAAATAGTGTTTTTTAAAGAAATAAGACGTATCCTCTATCAAACATGGGTTGATCCACTGACTATCGAACTGTGGACAATCAAACTAAATAACCCCTTGGGGATTATCCCAAGATTATCCATTTATGTTTATTGTTTTATTTTTATTATGGTTAATATTTTAACTTGGGTGTTTTTATTATTCGGTTAATAAAAAGGAAGTTAGTTTCATGTGGATTTTATTTCAGACCAATGGGAGAATCACATTGGATTACTTAGATAAAACTCTCTAACTCATAATTTGGTTTCATTTCATTTTGTGCATTAAATTCCTAAGGTTAGTGTTATTTTTTTTACTTTGTAGGGACTCGAACTAGGCATCCAAAAATATCTTCAATGATAATAAATGTTGGATTAATTTTCGGTGAACTTGAAAATGATAGGATACACATTCAATAATGTTCTATTTTAATGTCACAATTTTTTTGAACATTTTCTCATTCAAACATCATGCTTCTAGGTGAGATTCATTGTAAAAACATGCTTGGACCCATTGTTTCTATATTCATTCAATTTTTATACACTACAAACTTAGATATCATGATTCTGTTTAAACTAAATTTTACTGTATTATGTCTACTTTTAAAATTAAACAACCTAATCTTTTCAAAAATATTGTGTTTGATTGTTTGGTGGTGGCTGGGGGGGTTCTTTGTTTGTGTTTTCTTTTTTTTTCTTCTTTTTGGGTGTGTAGAATGTTTTTTTTAAACTTCACTCATACCGAGTCACATTAATTTCATATTGAATTTCCCATCTATTTTCAACTAAGTTGTTTCTCACCTTGAGAGTCAACATTGGAGACAATGTTGAGTTTTATGTGTGGGGAGATGGGGATTCATTCCAATTCAAATTCCCTCAAAATAGTTTTTCCCAAAAAATGGAAAATGATTTTCAATTTTTTTTTTATTTTAAAAATTAAACTTCTTTCACAATATGAGGGTCTCTAGTTTCATTATACACATCTATCATATACTATTTCTTGGATTACTAAATATGGTTTCTAAAGGATTCAGTGATCTTGAAATTATTTGATATGTATGAATTATGAGTGTAGTTACACATTGTTTTTAAGGATTTTTTGTTTAGGAATTCAAGAAGGGAGTGAGATAGGATAATATTGTGAGATTTGAATCATAAATTTAGGAAACTGGGTATTTGAATTGGATCATAGGAGAGTTATCCTTTAATAAAAAATAATCACTTTACAGAGCCAAATAAAATGGTAATTAGATAAGTCATTTTAATGTCGATTAAAATGGTAAAATGGGATCCCACTGTGATCATATGAATATCTGGGTATTGAGTGTGTGTGTGTCTATGTATTAGGCTACTGTACATCTCAATATGTTTTTTTTCATAGTGTTTTTCACATATGTTCCTTGGTAAAAAAATCAAAATATATTAACAAATAAAGTGTCTAGTAGTTAAAAATGAGTTCATTAAGGTTGGTAGAATTTTGTACCCAAATTAAGAAGGAGAAAATTGACTTGTTTTAAGATCATTTGATTTGAATTAATTAAGTGATTCAAAAAAATTGAACTTTAAAATTTTTGGAACTTGATAGAATGAAAATTGAAGGTTTATTTTGTTGAGGTTTTAATTCATGAATAACAAACATATTATCACTCTTAAAATTGAATCTTTAACTAGAATTTGGGTAGGGGAGTAAACGATTACATATAGGTGGCATGAAATATTTGATAGTGAATGAATATGTGTTTTCATAGATTATAGTGTGTCAAAGAATTAGGGAAGGACTGGATTTAAGCACTCTTGAAAATCCTGACCTGATTTTTTGTTCCTATTTATTTAAAATTCCAGACATGCTTCAATTTTGATCTTTCTGAAAAAATAATTCTCTTCCGTTTTACAAAGACGAAATCATGTACTTAATTTAGGACAAACATTTTTTGGGGGGAGTTTTTCTGGTTGTTTTCTAATACACATTACCACATCAAATACTGTTATTGTATTATTACTATAAACATAGTGTATTTTGTAAAAAAATGACCAAATATTGTAAATTTTCATCATAACTGTTACAATAATCATATTTTGTGAAAATATATAGTTTATTGATTATTTTTTTATTTTAGAATAATTTTTAAATTAATTAATTAATTATTTCAAATCTTTTTATTATTTAACATTTTATTTAATTAGTAGATTTTGTTTTCTTTTTTAATCTTTTTAGATTAATTCATCAATTTAATTAATTAATTATAATTTTTTTTAAAAAAATATTTTTCACATTTTATTAAAATGGTACATAATCAAATTAATTTAAAATTTTTATTCTTATTTTTAATTCTCTCTAATATTTAGTTTCAATATAATTTTTTATTTTATATATTAATTATTTTAATTGATTAATTAGCTGATTAGTTTAATAAAAAAGATTTTAAATATTTGATATTCCTTTAAATTAAGATGTTTGTAACAATTTTTACCTGTTGAAATTTTTTTAACTATATTTGTTTTAGTTTTTTAAAAAATTAATTTTGAATTACAATTTTAATTTCATTTGTCTTATATTTATTATTTATTGATTAATTTGTGTGTAATTAGATAGGATTGATTTATTAATTGTTAATTAATATGATTTTTAATATATATGTATTTTAAATTTGTTATGTTTTTTTCTTTTACTTTCTTTTGGATGCTTTTACCATGTTCCATCCCACAACCAATTGGTTTTTCAACGAAGACACAATGAGTCATCACCAGTCTCTTTCCCACTGCCACTCTAACACTCACCATTCTCTCACTTCCACCACCAGAACAACCCAATAGTAGTTTCCACCAATTCATCCATTGGGCTAGTTTGGTAAGGATGATACATAGGGAAATGAAATGATATTGAGAGGAGGTATTGGTTTCTCATGTTTGGCCAGATAATTTTAAGAGGAGAGAAATGATAAGGGGAGAAATGGAGAGAAATAGATTTCTCTCCTACTATTGTTTCTACATCACCCCAAAATTGGGATGATTTGGGAAGAAATGATGGTGGAGGGTTGTTAATATTTTAAAATTACAGTTTTATTCTTAATTTATACATGTACCACAAAATAATTTCTTTTCATTTCCTTTAAAAAGATTCACCAAACAAGATGGAGAGAAATTCAAATCATTTCATTTTATTTACTAAGTTATTATTCCAAACATGAGGAGATAAATCACAATACTTTATTTTATATTATTTTACTAAAATCTAACCAAACACAACGTTATTCTAACTATTACTACTCACTCATTGGTGAAAATGCCAATACAGAGTCCCTTTTCCAACCAACTGTCACCTCTCCTTTTCCACCAGTCACTGACAGTGACACCATCAGTTATCATTGCGATTCCACACAACAGTGGGTTCTCTCCCAATGTCAATCCAAGATCCATGAATCGCCACCAAACATTTATAAAACTCAACACCACCACCACCATCACCATCAACATTATAATATTTATTATTAGGCCAGGAGAGCTATAGGAAAAGAAAGCAGTCGAGACCTATAGAGGCTAAAAGTAATGAAAGCCAAGAGTATTATCTCGAATCAAGTTAACCCCTTCATGTTTAAGTAATAAATAATTATAATGACAACTAAACAGGGTAACAGGAGTATCTAGAAGGCCAAATAGACCTCCACTTTGTTCCTCTCCCGCCAAGTGTGGGTGAAAAAAATGTTGTTTCTCAGAAGGGCCTTGCATTTCCGAAATCAACAAGATACACTTGATTCAGAAAATCCCAAATAAAATTACCAAACCAGATCTCAACATTACAAATAAATCCTAGGGTGACTCAATTTTGGATCAAATCAAACCTTAAATGGAAGAACCCGCACCACTTGAACAAAAGAACCCGCTTGACTTCACCTTTGTTAGATCTGAGGTCGAGACCACGTTTTCCACTTAGAAAAACCCAAATCACCAAGTGTTGCTGCCTCCCAAATAAAATTCTTTCCATTACTCATCAAATTCAAACCTTCCATTCCTCCTAAATGAGCCACCACCCATGAGACCAAACCCGACACCACTACGACTGAGCTATCGAGACAGACCTAGAACCTTCATTGTGTTGTCGTGTTCCACTAAAATTAGAACCACCAGCTAAATCCTCCATCACACCGCTGCATGTTCTTCTCAAGAGTTGAGCACTCTACTCTGCTCCAGACGCTAAACCCACCCCTCCCCTTTCCTCTTTATGTGAGACACACCCCAACTCCCCTTTTATTTTATTTTTTATTTCATTTCATTATAAATATGACATAATATATATTACAAATAATATAATATATAATTACAATAATAATATGCAATAATATATAATAATTTAAATATATATAATTAAGTGCATATATTTTAGTAAATATTAATAATTAAATATTTATTTATATATATATTTCTTAATATAGTAGTTATAATTTATATATTTTCAAATATTAGTAATAATATTTTTTTCTAAAATACATATATATTTAATATATATATATATATATATATTAATATAAATAATTATAATTTTATGTATATACATATATTTTAATAAGTTTAATTTTTTATAAATATTTCTATATTTATATTATAATTATAATAATATTAATATATTTGATTAATATTAGTTACTTATTTCTTACACCCTAAAATCATATCTATTTTGTGTTGTTTCACATAGTAGGAGTTGGGGTATGAGTGGTATTGGGAGGTGAGTAGTTCATAGGAAATGTGTGAGGTCATTACAAGAGACTGAATTGACTCAAAAAGATATCCCTAAAGGCTGGTGATGAGCGCATCATGGGACACTGCATGGTATAACTCTGCCAGTAGTTAGAGTTTCACGGCAACTCTATTTTTCATCATTTTTTCATTTTGTGAATAAGTGGAGGGAATATGCTCTCAAACACCACTATAGGAATTTTGGATATTTGTGACCACATCCCATCACAAAATATCTTTTGTGACAGGATCCCGTTGCAAAAACTCTTTTGCGACGGGGTCCCATCGCAAATATCCCGTTGTAAAAAATGGTGTCCCAACTTATTTGTTTTGGGAAGGACCCGTCGCAACAAATAGTACTTGCGACAGGAAGTGGTCCCATTGCAAATAGATCTCCGATTAATTACATTATATATACAAGAATCTTTCGTGATGGGCGCATCACAAAAAGTTTTTGTGATAGGACGACGTCCCGTCTCAAATAGCTTATATGTTATAAACCTTTTATGATGGTCCCGTCACAACAATGTTAGTGCAACAGTAAAGCAGCTCATCACAAATACTTATATATATAAATATATATAATCTATTTGCAATGGGACCCCATCATAAAAGGTCCTGCCATAAATACTTAACAAAATAAGCAAAATAATATAATTAGGATTAATGAAAAAAATTAAAAAATATTAATAAAATAATAAAAAAATATTAAAATTATCAATATTTTCAAATACATAATAAAATAAAATAAAATAAAATAACATTATGATTAATGAAAAAATTAATATTAATATTATTAAAATAGTTAAAAAATATATATTAAAATTCTCAATATTCAGAAAAAATATAAAAAATATAAAAAAATATTATTATTATTATTGTTAATTGTAAAATATACAAACAGTAAAAAATATAATAATAATAATAAATAATAAAATAATAAAATATTAAAAATAAAATAAATTATGTAATATTCGCACCAATATAAAAGACAAAAACTGTAAATAGTTCATATTACAACAAATGTTCTATTAAAATGTTCTTAAAAGAACAAAAAATACTAGGAGAGATAGTCTTCTGGAGGAGATGGAGGATCTAGAGGAGATGGTGGAGTAAACTCCATCTCTAAACTATGAGTTAGAGGACGCATGTACTCCATCTGATCGTGCTGCTACTGCTGCCATCGATGCGTGTCCTCCTCGTGCTGCTACTGCTGGTGCTTCTGCCATAGACAAATGTCCTATTCATGCTACTGCTACTGACACATCTCTTCCTGCTGCTTCTGTAAACTCTCTATAAGCTCACTTTGAGCTCGCAACAGCTTCTGATTCTGTGTACCAGATGATGAGGTCTCTCCATGAGCTCCTCCTAAGCTGGACGCTAACATGGTAGTAGTACCATAATAAGTCCGATGAGTCGAATTAGAACTGATACCAACTAATCATCTCTTCTCGAAGGCATACTGGGTAGCCTGTATCCATGCCACCTCATCGAAATGGTGGGCACTAGTCTGATCAGTCGTCTGAGCATGACTCTCAGCCCGTGTCTGAGAGGTCTTGCCTCATCTGACCTCTTCAGTTTAAATATGAAATTCAAATTGTGAAAATATTATATTCAGTTAATTTTCAAGATGAAAATGAAATAATACTGACCACTATCTGACTCTGGCTATCACCTCTAATCTCTATAGCGGCTAGATCACTGTACATCGTCCGAAAAACATCGTACTCCGTAATATAGGGATGATCGACTGCCAGTATGAATATAAATTAAACTATTTATATTTAATTTTTTATAAAATATTTAAAAAAGATACTTACTAGATTCTCTCTATTTGTACTGAATGTACATCCACTAGCTCGATGTGTCACCTCCTATCTCCCCCAGTTCTGCAGGCCCAATGAAGATATCCTCTGAAATCCACCACTCATCCTATGTGAACATAATCCATCCCAAACATGAGATTATGTACTCTGGTCAGCGGGCTCTAAATGACTCATCAAATAATATCACTCATACTTTCTTAATCATTGTCTTTCTCAAATAGTGCAAAAAACAGACAGAATTACTCACAGATAGACACCTCGCATGCCTCGTGGAATGCACCACACATTCTATCATTGATGGGATACCATAAAACCTACAAATAATTTATAATATCAAGATATTAATGAATTAAATTTCTAAATAAATATTATTTATTTATGTACCATCCAATGATTGATCCTTCCAAGCCACAAATCAATGAGAATCTATTCCCATGCGATCTATGGATGAGAAAAATAATTGCAAAAGATAGAGCTCCCCTATCCAACAGCTACATGTGAAAGACTATGAAAAGAGAAAAAATAATCAAACAAGTATTATATACATAAATTAATGAAAGCTAACTAAAATAGACATATTATCACACCTCAGTGTGTTTGGATTGAAACCAAGATGTGGATACCACTCAGGGATAGGGTCAGGAATCATCAGTCACACAAGACCGCGCCCCCTCCGCATACCCCTGAACCGCCAGTAGGTTGAGGTTCATATGATCGCAAATCCTCCTCATCCAAAGGTAGCTCAGCCTCTTCAAACTCACAAAATAGAACAGGTTCCATCTGAAACATAAAATAATTGTTGTTAGTAGATGGTTTAAAATCAAAATTACATATAAAAATATATTAGTTATGATGATAACAAGCATTTAACTGAGTCAATGTTCACCTTTATCAGCATCTTCATATCTGACGATATTAATATCTTCATATTCATCATTGTCATCATCAATATCCTTATAAGTTTCAATTTCATCATCTCTTACCATTTCAAATTCATTAGTAACATCATTAACATTATCATCACCATCGAACCTTAATTTTGGGGTTTTCTCATCAATATTCATGTCTTTTTTTGAAAAATATTGATTTTGAGAAGTATATTAAAACATTTCAATTGTTTGTACTTTGTCGGAACCATATTTAGTTTGAGTAAACTGATTTTCCTGAGATTTAATTTTTATTATGCTCCACCAATGACTCTGGTATCTTGAAGAAGCATGATAATTTGTGTAATATATTTTATGATCCCGTTGAGCAGAACAAAAATGGTTGTTTTCCTATAAGAAGACTTTTATATTTACTATCAACGATTCAATGAATAAAATGATTATGAAAGCCTCTCTCAGTATCCAACCACCAAAATTTAAACATTTTTATGTAATGTTTCCCTAGATAACACAGTTTAATAATTCTATCCTGCATATCATAAAAGTCAACATTGGTTTCTCTGTGATGAGATCCTCTAAACAAAATTCCACTATTCATTGTTTTTATGGATTCCCCATATACATGTGTGTGAAATCAAAAACCATTCACCACATATTTATTATAAAATTTAACCATTTTGGATGGTGGGATACCCAATATACATAGTCTCTTATCAATTTTATCATCATGTTGAGATGCTTGAAAAATTGTAAAACAATTATCAATATAATAAATAGTAAACTAAAATGATATATAAAACCATCAATAATTTTTGTTACCAGTTTTTGAAACCATTGAGAAAAAAGTTTCTATCAGCGTTCTTCAAGAGAAGCTACTGTAATTTATGGAAGTTGTATCATGATATAATTATCATATAACCTACAAATAAAATATGTTTACATACTGTAACATAAATTATAGAATAAGTGATAGAATAAATCACAGTAAAAATGATGTTATTTCTTCATAGTTGAGTAGAACATATGATTGAGCTCAGTGATGTTCATCATCTGAAATCCATCATTCATGAACTCCACCAATGCTAAGAGCTGGATGATTAAAATCTGAGAATTGATTATTCATTTCATCCTCAGCATTCCCCTCGTTTCGTCCCATGCCATTGTGTTTTGAGGGACATTTAGATTCAAAATAATGAGAACAGAAAAAATAAATTTCCTCTTGCAAATAAGCTCCAGCAATTGAGCCTTCAACAGATACTTTGTTATGTAATTTTTTCTTCAATTTCTACATGCATGTCTCGAATGGGTACATCCAATAAAACTGTACCAGACCTCCACATCTAGCTTCATGTGGAAAATGTAATATCAAATCTTCCATTGAGTCAAAGAAAGACGACATGAATATTTTTTCCAGTTTACATATAATGACAACTACATATTCTTCCACTTTACATAGTGCATCATAGTATGTTTTTTCCACACATGTGTCTCGAACAAAATATGATATGTCTATTATCAACTCCAAAATCATTGACTTCAACACACCTCTGAATCCAACTGGCATAATTTTTTCCATTATAACATTACAATCATGACTTTTTAATTCCATAATATGACCATTCTTACCACATCTGCCGAAATTCAAAGAATAGCCATATGAAATCCTCAAATATACAATCCAGTGGCAAAATAATACACGGACCTATAGGGATAGTGTATATGTTACTTTTGTATTCATTAACCTTTGTGATCTGACATTTTGAAACAGTTCCTGTTTCGATCGTCTTCAAATTTGGGCAAGATCTAATAGTGCATTTACATTATCTTTGGTCTTACCTAGTGTATCCAAAACTGTTTAAAATAAATTATCAAAATTGTTCTTCTCAATATGCATTACATACAACACGTGGAGGACCAAAAAATCCTACCAATAGGGTAGATCCCAAAAAATTATCCGTTTTATTAAATTATGCTCTCTACCAATGCCATGAATTTTATCTTGGTTTACTGTTGGCCCAAATGTGATGGGAGTTAATGAAAATAAAACTAATTTTAACTCTTTACCTGAGATCGTTTTTGGAAGTTCATCCCTTTCAATTATGCATTTTTTAAAATTAGATTTGTTCTTCCGAAAAGGATGATCAGTTTGATGAAATTCGCGATGACAGTCAAAATAGCATGGTTTTTTCCATTAATGAGAATAATGGTTTTGTTGTATTTCATACAGTAAGGAAATGATTTCATACTGTCTGTACTCCAACCAGATAACATGCTACATACTGGGAAGTCACAAATCGTTTACATCAATGTAGCTTTTAATATGAAATTTTGTTTTGCAACAACATCATATGTACTAACGCCACTACTCCACAATTACTCATCAATCAATGGTTTCAAATGAACATCAATATTATTTTCCAAATGTCTTGGGGTTAAAAAGGTCCAAAATATATAGGAATCCTTCATCAACATCCATGGTGGTAAATTTTATGGAGTTATAATGATATTCCAACATGAATACTGATTACTATAAAAACCAAACAAACAGAAACCATTAGTAGAAAGACCCAATTGCATGTTTCGGGCTTCTAAAGAAAAAGAAGGATACATTCCTTCAAAATGATTCCATGAATCACCATCAGATAGATGATTTAAGTTTTTATCAGTTGAAATATTGGTTTTGTTCCATGACATCATTGACGTTGTGTTTTGAGAAATAAACCAACACTGAAACATGGGTGTTAGGGGGAAATATCACAACTGCTTCACATGAATTGATTTAGACTTCCCCGACTGAGATTCATTATACATCTATTGTCCACATATGTGAAAACTATCCAATGAATCATTTTCACCCGAATATAATATGTAGTCATTATCACATGCATGAATATTCTAAAAACTAAGGCCCAGATTACAAACCAGCCTCTTGCTCTCAAAATAATTTGCAGGAAACACATTTCCCTTAGGTAATATTGTTTTAAGAAAAGAAAATATTTGATAAAAAAGTTATTTGAAATTACATTATCTGATTTAATAGCCATAAATTTTGCAACTGCTTCTAATTTTCTAATCTCTAAACCAGGATATAATGCATCTTCAGTATACCTCAAAAACTCTTAAAATTTGGATGGTACCAACTCAAGAGTTAAATTAATAACATCCTAAGTTTAAATTGTTTTGAAAAGATGCACCACCAACATCATGTACTAAATTTTGAAACTGTGATGTATCTGAAATCAAGTTATTAATATCTTCTCTGGAACTATGTTCACCATGTTGATACCAAAAAACATAATTTGGTTGAAAACCAAACCCCAAGAGATGTCCCCAAGCCTTTTTAATTGTGTCAGATGTTCTCAGAGCACATTTTTTACAAGGACACTTAATTATGCCTTCTAAAACAAATTCTATTTTTGATGATGCAAATGATAAGAAAGCTTTAACACCCTCAATATATAGAAGATTTAAAACAGAACTGTTTTGGATTTCTGTACAGATTTATCAAAGCGTGATCATCTAATAATGACTACTGTCGACTTCCTTGTTCCATATTTTTCTACAAAATATAAAATCATTACTGTTTTTGAAGAATTTGAAATTAGAAAAGCACGATCCAACAGAGGAAGATAAAAAATTACAGCTACTTCTTATTAATATTTTTACCATTTATTACTAATTATTACCATTTAATACTAATTATTAAAATTTGTTGCAAATTATTACCATTTATTACCAACTATTATTAATTATTACCATTTATTACTAATTATTAATAATTATTACTATTTATTACAATTTATTAATTGTAATTCCAATTTATTGCTAATTATTACTAATTATTACAATTTATTACAATTTATTAGTATTTATTAGTATTTATTACTATTTATTAGTATTTATTAATATTTATTAGTAGTTTTTTTCTATTGACTACTAATTATTACTATTTATTACAATTTATTATTATTTATTAATATTTATAATATTTATTACTATTTAATTCTATTTAATTTTATTTATAACTGTTCATTAATATTTATTACTATTTATTACTATTTATTAGAATTTATTTCTATTTATTACAATTTATTTCTATTCATTACTATTCATTACTATTTATTACTATTTATTTCTGTTTATTACTATTTATTTATATTTTTTAGAATTTATTACTATTTATTACTAATTTTTACTCTTTATTACTAATTATTACTAATTATTACTAATTATTACTAATTATTACTAATTATTACTAATTATTAATAATTATTAGAATTTAATACTATTTATTAGTATTTATTACAATTTATTAGTATTTATTAGTATTTATTAGTATTTATTACTATTTATTAGTATTTATTACTAATAATTACTAATTATTACTGATTATTACTAATTATTAATAATTATTACTAACTATTACTACTTATTACTTGTTATTTCTATTTATTAGTATTTATTATTATTTATTAGTATTTATTACAATTAATTACAATTTATTAGTATTTATTACTATTTATTAGTATTTATTAGTATTTATTAGTATTTTTTACATTTTTATTAGTATTTATTAGTATTTATTACTATTTATTACTATTAAATACTATTTATTACTGTTTACTTCTATTTATTAGTATTTATTAGTATTTATTAGTATTTATTAATTTTTATTATTATTTATTACTATATATTACTAATTAATACTATTTATCACTAATTGTTAATATTTATTACTATTTTTCTAATTATTACTATTTATTAGTATTAATTATTATTTTTACTATTTATTATTATTTATTGCTATTTATTAGTAATTATTACTAATTCTTACTGATTAATATTATTTCTTACTAACTTTTAATAATTATTACTATTTTTTCTAATTATTAATATTTATTCATATTTATTAATATTTATTAGTATTTATTACTGTTAATTAGTATTTATTACTAATTATTAGTATTTATTACTAATTATTAGTATTTATTACTAATTAATAGTATTTATTACATTTTATTATTATTTATTAGTATTTATTAGTATTTATTATTTTTATTAAAATTTATTTGTATTTATTACTATTTTCTCTAATTATTACTATTTATTTATAATTATTACTATTAGTGTTATGTACTATTAATTACTGCAAAATATAGCTTCTAATTCCTAATTAACGCTAATTATTTATATACGTTTCTAATTATTGTTAATAATTATTAATTATTACTAATTACTGAGAAATAGTACTAATAATTGAATTTTATTATTACAAATAAATACTGATGAGAAAACAATTTAAATCTAACTTAATTACAACTAATCGACAATAATGAAAACTAATATAAAGAAATGAAATAAATACTAAATTAACTAAAGCATAAATACCTTTAAACTTGATCTCTTATAATTGTAGGCGGCTTCACATATTCTTCGTAAATAAACTAACTCTAAAAATTTTTCACTCTAAAAATAGAGTTTACAGAAGCATAGGAAGAAGGAATTCCGGAGGATATGAGAAAAAATGGAGGGGGTATACAGTTAGATTAGTTGTGATAGGAGTATTTGCGACGTGAGGCCCTTTGAAAATAGTACATATTGTGACGGGTCCCATCACAAATACCTTCGACCGAATTAATTACGGACGACAGATAAAAGGTTATGTTGCGACGAGGCCCGTCGCAAAAAGTAATATGCAGACACACTATTTGCGACGAGACAACATCAGGTCGTAAATAGGTTTTTTTATCGCCACTGGTTGTCTGCGATGCGTCTCATCGCAAATACCCTCTGGGGGTAAAATTTTTTGTGATGAGGGATCCCCCATCGCAACTAGGTCTTTCCACCTCTCGTCATTTGTGATGGGCAGTGCCAACCCATCGCAAATACCCTTCTGTGTGGTTTGGCGCGCAAATCATGTCAATCCGCGCATAAGTTTTTACGACAGGGTGCCTATTCCCATCGCAAATAACCTCTTCAGTGAACTATTTGTGATGGGAATAAATGTTGTTGCAAATAATCCATCGCAAATAATGGGTTTTTACGTAGAGCACCAAGGAAATGGGAACTGTCTTATTCATCGAGATATGATACCCTCTCCTCTGTCTTCTATTACTCTATGTTTTCTTTTTTTAATTTCATTTTTTGTAAATGGCATCATCATTCTTCATTTGTTTTAAATTCAATAGTTTTTTATTTCGATTTTTTGTTTGTTTTTCATTCATCCTCATCTACTATGATCTTGTGTCTTCAGTAACGAAGATCTAATTTGGGAGTCAAGATTAAGGTTATAAAACCTGACATGACCTAAAGATCTGAGCATCATCGCGATCATCATTTTCTATCCCTTATATTGAGTGGATTGTGAATTTTATTTTTTGTGTGTGATAGAATATTCTAGCCCAATTATTTTCAATTTTCTTTATAATCCCATTTCCTCTCACCATCTATTTTTAATTTCTTGAATTGGGTAATTGAGTTGGGTTTGGAAATCTAGTTAACTTAGTTGGATCATTATGGATTATGAAATCCTTTCCAAAATAAGTAAATTGGGGGATTTATTTAAAAATTTGGATAAATGGTCGAGTACTGAAGAACATAAATGTTTGATTGCTTATTTTTTATGTGAGAGAGGTGAGTGATCCAAGCCATTGGACATGCATCGAGTCAATTGAGAGTTGTTGATTTTATACTTTAGTTGATTTATAACCAAAATATTGGGGTTAGTCCACCTAGATCTAGACATTTTATTGCTGAATATTACTATGTATTTCTTTCTTTTATTATTGTTAGTTATTTTCTTCTTCCTATGTTTCCTTTTTTTCATCACAGTTTCACTCTCACTATGTTTTTCAGCTCGTATTTTGTTTGATTTATTTTTCTATTTTAAAAAATATTATAAAAACAAAAAAAAATATTTTCATAAATTCCACTGAGGATCTTGACACTGGTTCCTTGAGAGTGACCAGGAGATTAACAACTATGCTATATCATGGGTATTATAAATGTATCTTTCACCACCCTTGCAACAAGGACGCTATTAGCTAGATATCGGGATAGTCTCTCTTGAACTCTCCAAACTCTTCCAGACCATCATCTCAATGATGTTAAATATGAATGAAAAATAAAAAAATGATGAAATACCTCAAACCAGGGGTTCTACAATCTCCAAACCATAGGCCCTTTTCACCCGGGAAGTGGAGATTAACATTTCTCATGAAATGATCAAGCCATTTCTCCCACATAAACATATATTTTTCACATGGTTTCCCATGAACCAGACTATGCTTTCATTAAACATGCACCAAGGAAATTGATCTCTCTCGTATGGTTAATTCTGTCTATCTAGAATCTGACCCATTTTTTGGTTAAAATTTGCATTGGGTACAAGATTAATATGATTCCAATAGATCACATTGTGAGGATCTGGGTGATACATCTTCAATTAAAAAAAGTGGAAAATGTTATGGAAATAAATGAATATTTCTAGTAAGGATTACCAGCTCTTCAAAGTGGTAATCCATTCCAAAACCTCAAATTGTCCCACATACCATGGTGTAAACATTCCTTGTTTTCCCAAGTGTCAATGAACATGTATCAGGGGAACTCTCAAGAATATTTGTTTACATAAATTGAAATAAAAGTGTTGATTATGATTATATACTTATTATTTCAGTAATATTTGAAATGTATCTATCCACTTCCAAATCATCTGGGTATTCTCCATGGATTCATGGATAGGAATCGATCCAATCCATGACATCTCTCATGTTTCCACCCAATATAGTAGATAATAAAAAGGTTTACCATAACAAGCCTAAATAATTTCCATTTGTATTGTATATTGATAGCTACTATTATAGGATAACACAACCAAATTTTTATAATATTCCCACAAGTTGCAAAAAACCATGACAAGAAGATTTGAGTATATCGTCCAATTTATGAATGGTATATTCTAACTTCCCATCCATCTAAGGATGATATTCCATGCTCATGGTGAACTATGTTCTCAGATATTATTACAATGAGAACCAAAACTAGGAAGTCAATGAAGGATCTCTATTAGAGATAATTGAAACTAAAACTTGATGAAACATTTCCACTTCTTAAATATACAAATTTTCTTAATCTTCTACCAGGTTGAATTATCAAATTTAGAGAAATTATATTTACTTGGTGAGTCAAACCAAAATCACACAAATAACATCATCCTTCTGCAACATTCCCAGTATAACTATAAAAAGTCTATGGAAATATTCTCCAACATCCACATAGGCATAGTTATAGACTTTAGTATACCACAAGACCATTGATGTTAATTTTTACTTATGTAAAACATAGAAATTTCATAATAAAATCTGCAATATTATTTCTTATACCCAACATATAGAAATATACTTTCAGCACCTTGGTAAATTTTATGGATACATGGATGAATAGACCATTTTGAAAAGTTATATGTGTAAAATAGTTTTTCATGGAATGGATGAGGGAATATAATTCTATTATAAAAAGTTAATAATGAGTTTTCAACCTCTTTCTAGTCATCATAAGTCTCCCTCCATTAAATGTTTATCTAATGGTGATAAAACTTGTATTTGAAGCTTGTGTCTCTCTTATAAAACCTATAAATTGAGGGAAAATATTTACTAGGAAAATGATTTCATTTTTAACCTATGCAGTATAATGAAGATTCATGTTATCTATGATACTCATAAGCTACCATTGGCCATGAGAATCAGATGCCACTTCATTATATTATTTTGGACTCAACAAATCTTCCACTGAATTTCATTTACAAGGAATTTATACCAAGTCAAAATAAAACATCTGTAGGTACTCCATCCATCTTCATTCTCCATGTTAAAACATTTGGTGGTACTCTATCCAATATATTCCATTCCAGAGGACACCCATAACCCATTAGGCCGAATCCTGTGTAAAACCCAATGTTTATTTAATAAAAATCTTCCAATAAATTTACCATTTACATTTTGGGTAACACCCACAATAAAATGTCAATTTAATCTAGTAAAATAATCATCAATAGATTTTCACCGAGGAAAAAACATTGAAAAACAAAGAATTTTTTTTGGAAACCAAATAATCTTTGATTTCTAATAAAACTTGTAAGAGGGAAAACCACCTAACTCAGGTTCACTTTCTTAAATGATATTAGATGATTTCATATATATCACATATTCCATAAATTACCCTACTAAAAATAATGATGATACCATAAAAATACCATTTTATAGATCCTATTTTCTAAACTGATCTCTAGTTCTATTCAGAAAATACAAGAGTTTAAAGATGAGAGGGAAGAATGAGATCCTAAACATTGATTTCGGTAATTGACCAATCAAATATTCATTTAAATCATAGTACAGACATCATAGATCATTAGAAATAATGTATGGATACTATTGAAGTCTTGGGGAAGGAAAATGAATTTCAGTAGGCTTTATATGCATAAGAAAAGTATTAAAATCTGTTGGATCCAACCCGATTCACAATGTGAATTTATAAATCATGTTGGAAATCCCAAAGAGGTCAATTACACTGATATTCACATCAAATCCATTTTTAATTTTTGAAAATCTATCACATGCTGTGATTGGGTTTCACATCATGGGTGGTATTATCAATTCACAAGACAAAGTGATTTCATTAATTGAAGGAATTCATGGAATTTTCACAGAATATATTCATGTCATGAATTACCCATTCATGATGTGATGTTTTCATATTTATAGATTTTAGTCTTGTCTCTCTTTAACCCACTAAACAAACTTGAAACCTTATCATAATAATTTCAAAAGTTGAATAAACATCATAAAATTATGGTTTATCTCAAATTGGGGGTGCTCAATAGACCACTATAAAAGAACTAGAATTTAGTGATAAAAAACTAAAGGTGTTACTCTAAACCACCTAAAAATAAATTTTTTTTGGGTTTAAAAATAATCACTTTGATTATAGAATGTTTAATACAAATACAGCGATAATAAATATTCCCCCCATCATCAAAAACACTATTTTACCTTACATGGTCAACCATCACTCCGCCTAGTGCTCCTGTCTCCCGTGTTACCTATGGTCAACCCTCCCCTAACATGATTGAAGGCCTCACCTTCCTCTGTGTTATTCCTCCCTTCAATTGATGAAGGATTCCCTTGCCTCCCATCATGGGAGTTCTATAATCCCTTCTATAACCTAAGACTTACCTTTCCTCCCATCACGTTTGTTCCCACTATCTTTGATGATTTTGGTAATTTCCTCTCCTAAGCGCAGTAACACCCCTCACTAGTTTCTGAGGGTTACCCCTCTCTATTAGATCATGATAACCCCTTTTTATTGAGTATTATTCTCCATGCATGTAGGTCTCCATGGAAATACAAAAAAAAATCATGTACTTCGCCTCACTAAAACCTTGTACGTGTTATAAAAACCCCCTTGTAGAATCCACTTGTTTGCGGTTTCCATCATAAATCCCTTGATAATGGAAACCCCCAACTAACCAGTATGTTTTTTGGATTATCTACCATTTTAAACATTCTTCTATACCCTAAAAAACACCAAAATGTACTGGTTATTTTAATATTGGTTCCTTTTTGAAGGTCCACAAACCTACTTTGGTCCTCAAGGATACTAATTCTAGATTTAAGGTACAACTAATGAGGTAATTGAACTACACAATTTTGGTCTTGTGTTCATTTCAATTGATTTAGAAAATTAATACTAAATTATGTTTCCTACAATTCCATTATTTATTTTATTCTATTGATTATAATATTTGGAATCACTACTGATTTATATAAATATTTCCATTCACTTTAATACACATGCATAATTTCCACCATACATTTTTTATATTTAAATTATCGAGAATTTGGCATCTGATATTGTCAGGATCCTATATGACATATGAGTTATAACATGTTACACTTGATTAAGTGGTTATACTCTAAAATAATAGTGCATTTTTTAGAAATTGAACAAACATTGTTTATTTTTTCAATTGTTTTTCATTATTGATAAAGGTTATGAGAGTATTCAAAAAAGAATTAAAAATCATTTTTAAGTATGAGTTTATTTTTCAAAAAAACTTCCACTATTTTTTAGAATAATTTTAAAAGGATTTTTTTTCTAACTGAGGAACAATACTTTTATAAAAATTATTTTTTAATTTTTTTAATTAGAAAATAGATTTATATTTTACTTTTCTTGTTTAATGTGTTTTATAAATAAATTTCATTAGATTTTATTATTATATCAAATTTATTTATATATCTATTATTTTACCTTTATTTTATTTTAACATATTTAATTGATATATTGTATTATAATTCATGGTGCGTAAATTGATAAATCATGGATTTGTTGGTCCAGAAAAATCGACGATTATAAGGAAGTATTAAATAAATTTCTCATTTTTTAATTAAGAAGAAATCTACAAAGGGAAGATTATATATCCTTTTTCTAATTGAAAATTTTTGTCATTGTTATCCATGGTTGATGAATATTTCCATTTGAGTAAAAAATATTTTTTATTTGTTTGAAAAAAAGTAGGAATCACTTGGAGAATTTAATGAAGTTAAATTGCCTTATAGTAGAGAAAAGAGAATGAGACTTCTTAATATAATATATATCCTCTAGATCATATGAAGAAAAGTTTCAATAATGTAATTGGGTTTGGTAGTATTCTCATTAAAAATGAAGTAGACTGAACTATTGGTTTAAGCTTATTTTAAACTTCTATAGATTTTTTTACATATTTAATGATGAGAATAAATAATTATATTAAAACTGTAAAGAGTACTACAAATTTATTATATATTAAATATAAATCACATCATGTTTTTATGTGGATTGGTTGATAAGGAAATGAAATGAATTTTGAATTTATAAGTGATTATTTTGAGTATTCCAAACTACTTATCTCTTTTTACGGTGCTAAAAAAATTATCAATAAAATTGGGCTTAATTGTTTAAGATACATATGTTTATAAATGAGTAAATATTTAATTGATGGATGATGAGTAAAAATAATTTTATAATAAATTTTAAACATCTAGGGGGAAGGATAAATATATGAAAAAATAGAATAAACATCCATAAATATTTTTCTGTTATTTACCACTTAAACAATGTTTTGAACCATTGTTTATGTTTAATAAAACTGCCAAGTATATAAATTGGAAGGAATGTGAAAAACGTTATGATGAATTGATGAAGCATCATAGAGATTCTAAGTCATAGATAAAATTTAATGTCACACATTTTAAACATTTTTTAGATCCTTGAAATGTTTTTCTTTTTATTCTAGCTGGTGGTTTTAATGCTTTTCGAAGCATGATTTCAAGATATAGTATTTAGACTATAATATTGGTACAACATAATCATCCCCTATGTATGTGTATGAAAAAAAATATATATTATTTTCAATGGTCATTCTTAGGAAATTAATTCTATGAAATAAAGTAGATGTCCATTTGAGACCTATTTTGAAGGAGTTGAAAGAGTTGTGGGCGGATACTGTTCACCCCGATGATGCTTCAATGTAGGAAAAATTTAAAATGAGAGATTAATTACAATGGAAAACCAATGACTTTACAGAACATAGAACCTTATTTGGATGGAATAATTATATCAGAAGATATTTTCCATCTTATAACCTTGACACATGTCCATTGTGTTTGCTTTATAGTAGAAAGTGGTGTTTTTTTGGGTATAATCTATTTATTAATAATAGACATAAATTTTTATTGATGAAATTTTGTATTGATGGAGACAAGGATTTTAAAAAACCAATAAAGGAGTTATATTGCATGGATATTTTCAATCTTGTAGAAAAAATAATTGTATATTTTGTGAAGGGAATAATGTAGGATAATAATGAAAAGTGAGAACAGGGTAATAACAAAGTGGGTGACTCCAAAAAATGGAAAATAATCTATTTTTTAAATTTAAAATATTGAGACACTAACATGTTGTGTCACAATCTTTATGTCATACATATTAAGAAAATTTATGTGATATTTTCAATTATAATTTTTTTAAAGAAACTTGAAGGGGAAAATATCATCTTATGGTCTAAAAAGAACTTTAAATAATGGTTATATAGAGGTATTTGTGGCCTAATGATAAGGGGAAATGTGATCCATGTATTAGTAAAATGAAAAATCAAATGAAAGACACTTTTATGAAATTTATATTTAATATAATGTTACCTGATGGTTATTCCAGTGACCTTTCTATTTGTATTAGTATGAAAGATCATAAAATATTTTTCTTGAAAAGTCATTATTATCGTGTAATTGTGGAGAAATAAATTCCCATTATAACACATAATTTTTTTTCTAAACAATATATCTACAATATTGACATAGTTATGTGAATTAATTTAAAAAAATATGTGCTAAGGTTATCAGTCCTATTGATCATGATAATTTATAACATTAAATTGTTATCCCAGTTTTTCATTTAGAGATATTATGTCCCCCTTAATTTTTTACTATCACAATTCACTTTTGTGTGTACATAGTCGATGAATGATGATTGGGTTGTCTAGTACAATATCAATGGATTTGTGTTATTCAAGGTTAATTTAAAATTTTATACATATATCACTTCACAACATATTATTTTGTGTTTCCTTATTCTTTACATGTTTTATATATGTATTTTGGGCATTTAATTCATTTATTTCTGTAATAATGCTTAACAGGAATGTTCTGTTACTGATAAGTATATATCCAAATAATATTTGATATTTTTCAGGATATATTGAAGGGGTGGATACCTAATTCAATAGGTTGAGACATGTTAATGACGGATTATTGGATGTTGATAATGATGAATTCTATGATATCTTTTTTAATGATTATATGAACAATTAGGAGTGGTATAGATTTAGTCCTAACTTCCGTTGAGATGAAACAAGTGCACCAATTTTTGTTAATCAATTTTGATAATGTGGATATAATCCAAGGGTAGGTATCAATGTATGATTACATATTTAGTAATTTAGGTATATTTTTATTTATTTAAAAAATCATTATATGTATGGAATACACAATACATGTGAAGAGAAAAATGAGGAGTCTTTCAAGCTCTTCATTTGTTGGGTAGAATATTGTGAGTAATGAGTTTGCTGATTGGTTTTCTAGATTGGTAAGAGAAAAAATGATTGATAATTCAATATGAATTGATAAATGTTTTCTTAAATATTATTATTTTTATGTATTTTTGGAATATCTAGTTGGTAATCGGCCATATTATATAAAATATATAGAATAAGTCCCTCTTCTAATTTATAAAAGGTTACCATTATTCAATATTAATGGATTCATAATTTGTATAATGAATCATGAAACATGATTAAAAAATAAAATTCTTTAGTGGTCATGGATTATAGAACATAATGCGTTTCAGTCAATTATGTAGAAAATTCATATGATGCTAATAATTTATATTTTGGGAAATTGAATGATATTATTAAGATCAATTACTATGGAAATTTTGTGTGCCTTTTTAAATTTATATGTAATGATAGAACAACTAATAGAGGTTTTATAAAAGATCATTGGGGTTATAATTTTTTTTAATTTTAGTAAATTGATTCACACCAGAGAATGGGAAGACCATGAGGCTTTTTCTTAATCATTTCAATCATAAATGGATTACTATGTTGAGGTGTATGTTGGTTTGAGTGTTTCAGTTCAACTTATACCTAGAGATTTGCATTAACAGGGTGAAGATATTGAGAATAAATGTGACAATGAAATATTTAAGAATAGTATTTTAGTAAATTTTTCATCAATGAAAGTGAAATTATTCAACTAAAAATATAATAGGAATACAATGATGTATTATTTCTGAATTTAGATGAAATTGAAACAATTTAGAATAAATAAATTTATTTTTCGATTGAATTGTTGTATTTTTATCACTTTTAGAAACCGAAAACATATTTATTCTATGATTATATGAACTAGAATAACATTTATATTTTTGGTATTAATTTTTTTCATATTTAATGGGAAACTATAATTCTATATTGTTTTTATATAGTGAGATTGAATTCTCTTTATAACACATTTGTTTTACAATTAATTGTGGTGCTTGTTTTTTTCTTCTATATATCAAGGAACAATATATCTACATTTGAACTCTATATAGATTTCTTTATCAGTAGTTTTGTTAAATAACTATATAGAAACTGATAAAGGATGTTTCCGATGCTAGATTATGAAAAATGATGTTTTCCAGTGTTTTATGTGTTGATTCTGAGGAGGCATTATCATTATTAACACTTCCTATTTCAACTATGTTTCGCATGTTATGACAATTAATATATCATAAAAATTTTAAATTTAACTCAAATTTATGATAAATTCATGGCACTAGATGAGAAGTTTATGTATAAGAAATCAATATAAAGATATTTTACGATGATATAACACAAATTATTTCACCTCATAACAATGGATGAGGAAATAATGCAGAATTTTTTTGATGATATAACTCATGTTTCAATACATAATAATGGAAATCAGTCTAAAATATATTTAAATTAAATATTTATTCAACATGAATCCTATTAGTAATTTTGTAACATTTTAGAAGGATTTTATTCCTATGAAATGGTCAATTATTGAATTCATTCAGAAAATATTTACTGTAGTTTTTTTAAATATGTTAGTTTATATTTTTTATCCATAAAAACATTAATGAAATATTTATACATATATTGTACCCATATTAGGAGATGATGATAATTTTAATATACAAGATTCATTCATGCTAAATTTGAAATTTTTATTGATTATTTCAATAAAAATATACTGACATCTTATAGTGTAATTTATTATTTTTAACCACATGATAATTGTTTCCTAAAAACATTTTATTCATTTAATCTCCCCATAGATATGATTAAATAAAAACATTCATGTGTTTGGAATATAAATTAATATCATACAACTGAATCCGAGAATGATGTTGATGTTCCTCCTTCTTCAGCTGAAGATGTTCCATCCATCTCACCACGATTTAAAATCACCCGAGTTGTTTTTCCCCCAAACACATTCATATTGTAGTCAATAAATACATTTCACATTATTAGAGTCCAACGTAGATCAAAATACTTGACTATCTAGTCCTAAATGTGGTTTTAGTGTTAATGTTATAATGAATGTGAATGTGCATTCAATATCAATTAGTGTAAGGAATTAAAAACAGTTTAGTGTTTGGATATGAAATGATATATGTAAATATAATTTTATTAATTCTATATTTTTTAATTATTCCGTTTTTAAATTTATATCAATATTTTATTAGATTTATAGGATGTGAATGGTGATAAAAATTTTCAAATAGAAAAAATTTGGTCATTTGTGAATGGAAAAGATATATTAAATTTCAATGATTTGGGCCATAAAATTAGGTTGGAATGTTTATTTTTACAAGCAATGAGAAATAAAATAAAAACTAAATGTATTATTGATTTTGAATATTGGAATGATATAGAAAATTATCTAAAATATGATGTATTATGCTGATTGGTTAGGGTGTTTAATTTTTTTACTCATTTAAATAATTTTTAGGTGTTAGTTTAGAATTGAAAAAATAATGGTTTTATTTTGTTTTCAATGCCCTACTTTTATATTACACATTATAACATGTATATTTTCTTCTTCTAATCTAGAAATAAGAAAGATATGGATGGATAATATTGGGCTTTTGTTTTATAAATATTTTTATTCTTTTTTAATGAAAGAACAAAATTGTGAGATGAATTTCCCAAAAGGTATAATAAATGAGTAATGGAGAAGTTATATCCTCATATATGATGTGAAAAGACATATGGTTATTTAATATATATAAATTTTTTCTATAATATTTAATTTTTTAATTTTTTATATTCATTAAATTTCATTGAAATTATCATATTTATATTTTAAGCATACATGTAAGAAAAATGCAATAAATTATAGAAATAGAACCATTCCAAATACACTTATAACTAAATCATTTTCCCCCAAGAAAGATGATATAGTAGTGTATCATTTAAATATATTTAAATTCATTTAATATTATTTATATTTATATTATTTTTTATTATAGGAGAATTACTCTGTACATCTGATTGATATGGCCAATCAATCGGATGCATTGCATCGAAAAAGTGATTGATTAAACATAAACGATGATGAAAAAAAAGTAGAGAATGAATTTATATTAAATTTAAATCAATTCATTATTCTTCCAAATTGATTTCATATTCATGTACAAAAAATTGAGTGTGTCTTTATGTCAATTATAATTTTCCAAAAATTCAATACATTATCAAAATGTAGATCTTGTAAAACTGTTTAGGCAAGTGAATCTTAGTCATGTATGTTTTATTTGGTTGGGAGAATGCATAAAATGTGTATTCAGCACAAAATCTCAATGATTTGGAGGAAACAATGCCGTTATACATAATATCCTTGCTATGATTCAAAAATAGGTTTATGATTTGAAATCAAATTTTAGTCAATCTGAATTGAAATTAAAAATGAACAGAGATTAGTATGTCTAAAAAAGTGAAAAAGCATATAAACAATTATATTTTTTAGGGAATGGGGGAAAATATTCCTACAACTCATATAAACATAAAAACCAATTCATGATTGGTATTCTTTATTACTTATCATAATTTATGTTTAATTTATATTAATTATTATATTTCCTTTTTATATGGTGTTATGATTTTTATTGTTAACTGAAATCATATATTTTTAAATCCGATATGATGAATTTCATTTCTATATATATTAAAAAATTATGTTTTCAAATCATATTTAGGATTATATTAATTGAAATGATAGATAATATATAGAAGATCAGCCTTCCATAGATCATATATGTTCTTTAGGAGGACGTAATGTTAATTAGAAATCTGTATATGCCCATGATTTTTTAGGTGTTTGTTCCAATACCCTATTACCTTGTTATTACTTCACCTGATTAATGATCTATGAGAGAATCATGTGCAATGAATTTTTTTATTTGATCAAATACATTTTTTAAAAACTGTGTATTTATTGGATCCAATAAATGTCTCTGTTACAGCAGCTGATTTATTCTTCTACCATATACACTATGTGACACTATTTTTCATAGTAGAAAATTTAGAAGCTGTATATTTTTCTATTGATTTCCAAAAAATATATTTTAATTATTTAATTTTGAAAAAATGACATTGATAAATGATCACCATTAAAATTATTCTTTTGTAGTGGCTAGAATATATAATTTGTAAAATAAAATATAAAAATCTGTAATAGAATTTGAAAGAGTGAATGTTATTCAATGATCACTTCTAGTACAGTTGGGAGTGTTTTTCTAAAACATGAAATTAGATTACTTTAGAGATTAAAAAAAGAAATTAATACTAAAAACATTAAATTATGATGCTAATTCAATTATATGACATATTAATTAAAGTATTTCCACTACACTTATAGAGTAATATTTTAAAAAATGTTTATACATTATGGAAAAATTGAAAGTGATTGATGAACACTTACAATATAGGAAAATGGTAAAAATAAATGAAATATCTAATAAAAATGAATGTTTTATTAACTAAATGATAATTTTTAAATTTTAGTTATTTAAAGTCTTTCTTAGAAATTCAAAAATATGATATGTTTTTAAAATCAATTGATAAAATATATATGAATATACAATGATAATATTAAATATTATAGTCGTTTTGTAATCATCCTTGAAAATAAAATAACATAGAGGCTGATATGTGATGAATTACTACGTTTTGTAAGTCAATTACTTCAGTCCCCGAGAAAAATAATTTTAAAACTATAGATGATAAAGTAGTTTTGTACCATATATGAACTGAAAGTGATACAGTTTTAATGGAATAATGTTTTTGGTTCTTTTTCTGTTGAAATTTGTTTTCATATCCTATAAATATTTTTTTCCACCGTCATTTTTTTCTAGAGTATTATATTACTTGTTATTACTATTGTTTTTTTTGAAATTAAAGCTGCTGCTATGTTTTGTGATAAGGTAGCTTTTTTTCATCTGTTATCATTGATGCAACATTTCAACCAGTAGAGAGGTTGATTTTTATCATCCAATGAATATGTTCATGATGTTTTGGTGAAGGTTTCCATCTTTTTCTAAGATTTTTTTGATAAAATCACACAATTAAACTACTTTTAAGGAATTATGATTTTATGGTTGTTTTTGGATGATCTTATAATGATAATACTTGTTTTCTGATAAAATATTTTCATCTTACCTATAATGTATCATTTTCATTATCAATATAATTAATTTTTATCAATAATATATTTTATTTTATTTTTAAATATTATAAATTTATAAATTTATTCTTTTTATATTTTATGGATTTTTAGTGGCTAGGTGAGTGGAAGTCTGGGGGTAAAATCTTGTTTTGAGTTTCTTTTTAAGTGTGTGATGACGTGCTCAGAAATTATATATATATATATATATATATAATAGATGAAAATTTAATATGTTTGATGGACTTTAAAATAATATAAATTGACTCTAATTTATTAATATTTTTAATTTTTTTATATTAGAGTTATTTTTAGCACCCTCTATTTTTTCTATATTTTTATTTTGATATATTAAAGGGTTATACAAATATCTATATTTTCCCCCAATTTAAATTTTTTTAGATTATAAGGGGTTAAAACCATTTCTAACTTTGCCCAAATTTTATGTTTTTAAAATAAGAGGTGATTTAAATCCCATTAAAAAAAATAACAGTAAAAAATAGATTAGAGGTGCTTTTATCCCCTTAAAATAAATATTCATGGATTTATAGGTGGTTTTACCCCCTTTAATATAACTACTGCTAATTTCATTATACTAGCACATACCATAAATCACTGCTAATTAGAAGTAGTAGACAATATTAGTGCCAGTTTTAATAAGTGCCACTAATATATTTAGAAGGGGTTTTAATCCTCCTTAAAATAAAAAATTACCACTTTTAATATTAGTATTTCTTAATAGTTCACAGAAGCACACACAAACTCTCTATTCTACTTTGTATAAGATAAAAATTTTGTAGGAAGACATATACTATGTGAGATTGGAACCAATCCCATATTGGATTTTTCTATATTGATTGTATTTAGTTTCTAGTAAATTTAATTGACTTTCCATAGTTTCATAAGTATCTTTGATATATAATTAAAGATATTATTCTAATTGATGTAGGATGATTCACCTATTTCCTTCACGAAGAAGAACTAGTTTAAATAGTTATTAACCTTTTATAAGACAAGTTTATCATTTATAATAAGAAGTATTTAACCAACATGTTACTATTAAGAAAATTATTTCACTCCCACTAAATAATTTTATTGACACATGGCTCATATTCATTTTTATGAAACAAAATTATCTTGTCGATTTGTTAAACATAATTTTCAATGACCTAGATCATTTCTTCAATCTATAAATGGATACATGAATCTTCCAAATCATTTTGGTATTTTTGGGCATCATAAATCCTTCTAGTTTTGTCATATTTTAATCTTACAAAAGGATTATATTTTATGAAATCTATTCGTAAATCCATCTACCATGTATAATAGTAATGGAAATCTATTATGGTATATAGATTTCTGATGGATTTAAGCTTGGAAAATGTTGAAGAGTTTTCATCATAGTCTATTCCTCGATGTTGATTAAACCCTTTTTCAACATACTATGTTTTATTGCTACTCACATTACATTACATACCTAGTTTTATTTTGAATATTCATTTTTACCTAATCAGATTTTCATCAATGTTTAGATTGATTAGAACCCATACATGATTTTTATATACAGAATCTTTATCAAAATTCATGGAACCTTTCTATATTTCATCTTATGGTATCTATATGTCCTTCATATAGGAAATAAGATCATTATTTCCATTTACTATGTCACCGTCCTCAATAACTAGAATACCATATTTTTCAGGTTCTCAACCACCATGGTGATCCTATGAAATACTTGTGACTTTAGAAAAAATTCTTCCATGTGGAATTATGGAATTTATTCATGCATAAACATCTATATATATTAAGATTAAACATTATCAAAGTCAAGATTATTTACACTACCCTCTTTTTACGATGCATTCCCTCTATAGAAATGTAGGAATCTGATCATCCAAAATTATTTATCTAAAGGGTTGTATATGTAATATTCTTTGGTTTCCTTATCAAATTCTATAAATACACACTTCATTCCACAAAGAGCTAATTTATTTCCAGAATATACCATAAAAAATTCATCACAAACCCATACATGTAAATTATAAAATAAAAATATATTTACACACATTTACTCATATGGTATGTCGTTTATTACAACTTTTGGTACCTTGTTTAGTGTGTAAGTTAAAGTCTACAATACCTATCGTTAAAATGATAATAGATGATCAGTATAACTCACTATTGACATTACCATTTTTAGAAAGGTAGGTTTATGAATTTAACTTACACAATTCCATTATATAGTATAAGGACGAGTAATTTGAGAAAGAATCTCACCCTCCTATAAACAGTCAATTTATTCATGTTTGAGTTAGTTTCCACTATGATCAGTTTGAAGCATCTTTATCTTCTTACCAAGTTGATTATATACTTTATTATTTAATTTCATTAATTTATCAATGATTTTAATAATATACCTCATTATTTATACACGTCATTAATGACTCAATTCATCAATAACTGCAATGATTTAATAATACACACTTATAGATTCTTCTAGAAAAATCCAACACACAACAATTTATTTCAACTCTAAGAGATATTTGTATTTTTCACCCTACCCACAAAAATATTTCATGGTCATTTTTTAGTTTAATAAATTGATATTTCATTCAAGTGTATTTTTTTCAAAACAATATAAATAGACATATTGATAGTGGTTTTAAAAATGGTCATCCTTTTTATGACCAATCTGATGATGCCACAATTAGGGGTGATATGAGTTATGAAAACATGATTCATTATAATATTCCAACACTTGGTTTTATTAATATAACACATAAATGATGTTATTTAAATACACTATACACAATATATACAATCCTCGAAAATTAATAAACCTTTATTTCAAAATTTGAAAAAAGACTACATGTATCTAGGTAGGATACAAAAGGTTTTCTTGGGTAAAAATTTGTATATAATAAAATTTTCCCAAAACTAATATCATCCTTGTTGGAAAAGGAAGGTATAAGTATACAATATCCGAGGAAAAAAGTAAAATTACATTATAAATTTGAAGAGAACACTATCTATTTGTAATCTTTTATAATTTACTAGGTTCTTACATTAGGATACATTTGTGAGTACAATAATTTGTATTTAATATCCAATTAGTGTGAATGGAAAGATTGAACTCAATAATTTATGCCCTTAAATAATCTCTAATCATTTTTAATGTGTTTAGTTATTATTTAAGTGTCCAATATTTCCACTAGAAAAATTTTTTGAATCATTTTTAGTTTCTTATCTTCATATCTCCTTCTTCCTGGAAGGATGGTGATCAAGATCATTACAATTGGAGTGATTTTTGGGGCTATTTCCTTTGTTATTCCTTTTATTCCCCGTAAAGACCACATGTTGTTCATGACTCATGTATTTATAAACTTGTATAATAAAAATATGATTTTATAAAAGTGACTTATCACTATTGATCATTATATAATAAATAATGAAATTAGAGAATCTATAATGTGGTGAGGATGAAATGAGATCCATGCATAACTCATCAAGGATTTTCAATCCATTACATACAAGAACTCAATATAGCTAATAATATTGAATACATGTAGAACTAATAGCATTTACCCTTTATGATTTCTTGGGAATAGTTACTTATAGATCACATATCTATCTTATATCTAACTTATAATAAAGATCACATGGGTGACACATCAATCTATATGCATCCATTTACCCTTGATTCTGTAGGAGATCAATGGGCCTGAATGATTGAATAAAATGTTAGATATATATGTATCATCATAAAAGTGTTATATATATAGAGAGAGTTCCTCCTAAATTACCTCTTACTAGAAACTTTAGAAATATGGGTTTCCATCACAGATAATTCTTGCTCAGGGTGCAGTACAATGTGTCAGCCCCTATACCACTCATAGATATTTTATCAAGTGATAAATTTATCATTCTGTAATATATATCACAATGAAAAGTTTTAAAATATATTTATTTTCATTTCTATAATAAATAAGAGTAGATATTATTACATTTTATTGACTAAAAAATTAGATAATAAATTTCAATTTATTAATCTCTCATAATTATAGGCAAAGCCTATATCTCTCATCATTGGTTTCAAAATATAATAGCTCATGGTTATTATAGTGTAAAAGAATAGTATTTCACTAATTTTAACTACGATGAGGGATTGAAAATTTATTTAGGGTTATTTTGGTAGTTAGGTTTATCCAATTTTATTAACAAGAAACTCCTTAATCCATTGTGTGGAATCCCCTATCCTGAACTCCCAGACATTGATTTCCTTGATACTTGCCTCTAAATTTATATTTTCTTGAGCATGCCAATTATGACCAATAATATGTTGACACAAGCTTAAAAAACATTTATATTTCATCATTTTATATGAATATTCATCACATTACAAAAGTACATTCCCAAGGAAGATAATAGTATAGTATTTTTGGAAACCTAGAACACGTTATTCTAATTTGGTGAAAGAACTTAAACATACCCCACAAAGATCATGCCCTTTATTACTAATAATTAAAACAATTATTTATAACCCAATTAAAAAACATATCAAAGGGTGATCTTAGATGATCCGTAAGGTTAAATGAAGGAGATAAGTAAACACAACATGAGCATAACGGTAAGGGAACACAAAAATAACAGTTGAAGAAGACACCTTACATATCAATGGTCATATACATGAGTCATGGAATAATGTTTATCAGTCCATAATAAATGAAACATAATAGTGATAAATCATCACAAATCAACGATGAACTATATTCCCATGTCATATAAGTGTATCACCATCATAAATATAGAAAAAAATTCATGTGTCAAGGTTAACTGCCAATACCATCAATATAGTAGATTAGGACACAACTGTCTCTTGTAGTTGATAAGAAAACACCTGTTGCATATAATATACCAGGGAAAAACAATTTCCAATTGTGGATAAGGACTCACATTTTTCTTATTTTGGATCCAGACACACCACATTCCCATTGTGGATCAGGACACACATGTTTCACATTGTGAATAAAGACACACTTATTTCACATTGTGGATAAAGCTGATTGACTTTATTAATATAATTATCTAATGTGATATAATTATTGACCCAATTCATTATAGGGATATATAGGTTCCACCCACATCATAATTAAATCATAAGTATGTGTGCCACAATATAATAAAAGATTCATCACTTCTTGACCCATAAAAAGAGATGGATTTCAAAAACATCATATCATAACCCATGAAATGAAATGGGTACCATAAAAATTTCCTTCTATAATAACTGATGTATGGGATACAGATTTCATAATCATTTCATCATATAATAACCCATGAAATTAAGCATATTTCACAAGCATTTTATTATGGTATAATGCATGGAAGGAAAACAGGCTTCATAAACAACATGCCATCTTTGACAAAAAGAAATCTGATAAAGAATGATAATGATTTATATATATCATATTACAATTAAATAATAAACTATATACTATGATTTTATCTTATATGGGGGTGTATTTTTATGTATAACATGGATCATTTCTTATTGGAAATAACCTTTTTTGAAAATAACTTTTTCAGGCATAAAAAATCATTAAATTCCGTTTCTTTAAAAACCAAATTATAAAATTATAAAATAATATTTAAAATAATTAGAAAAACATTCATGATAAAAATATTTATTCCACTATGAAAAAATGATTAAAATCATTAAACATTTAGAGAACATATTTCTTTGAAAATAACAATGAAAACTTATAAAGGATATTTTTAAAACTGTTTTAAAAACTTTTTAGAAAATAAATCAATTTTAAAATATATTCCCATAAAAATGATATTAAAATATCAATTTATTTTATTTATAATGTTATTTATAAAACATGGGTTTTCAATAAAAAAATTTCCAACTGAAGAGTGAAATAAGGTCAGATTTTCTTAACAGAAATTTTTTAATTATCTTATTTACCAAATATTGCAAAAATAGTAAAATTAATAGAATATATCATGAAATAACATAATATAATAAAAATGATGATACTTATTGAGTTATTAATCCTAATATTTCATCAATATAAGCACAATCATAAGAAATATTATTAGACAATGAGATTGTAACAATAAACTCTTACCATTTTGGTAACATTAAATCAAAATAACAATGAAATAATAACATTACATGAAGATTAAAATATATATAAAATAATTATATTTATTATATAACATGTAAATGTTCCTTTTATAATCCTTACAGAAGAATATTGGTGCATACAATAACATTTGTCTCAATGGAGGCAAATTGAGACAAAATTAAATTACATGTTTAGTAACTTTCGAATCACAAAATCAATAAAGGAGAGATCATAAAATGGATATTTAAATACCCAAAAATTTTCATATAATAATAATTTAATTAAAAAATGGTTATTATATAAACCACACAAAAGAAACTAGTGGTGAATATGGAATAAGTCTCACAGAAATTTAAGTGAGACTAGAAATCCCGTTAATTCAGAAGTAACTTCTGAATCCTGATACCCATGAAAGAATGAAATGAATTGAAACTATTGATATCATTAAATAAAGTAAATTCACGATATATCACTTCACATAGAATTATATTCACCAACAAATAAGAATACGTTGTCAATATAGCATATATCTCTCAGAAAGAAAAGTTAGTTGAGAAAACCCTTATCTTAAGCCTTGTCTTTTTCTGTACATGTTCAAAAATAATTTATAATAAATAAAAGTTTATTATAAATCTACCTCATAACCATATTATCATTTATCATACCATATATTATTTACTTATGACTTAATATCACCCATTTATTAATAACTATAAGTTAATGTTACGTTATTGGTGATAACTCCCTTGTTTTTTGTAAGTGTTTTGACTTGTTATTGTTTTTAATCTTACTTAGCCAATGAATTACTTATTTAGATAATTTAAAAAGTGATATAAATATAATTTATATTAACTATATATTTATTTATAACAATCTATTAATGATAGAAATATATAAGGAAATACACTGTTTAAGGAGACGGTATGCCATACGTACACATTAACACTATTTTCATTTTCATATCATTTTAAAGGAAAGTAAAAAATGATATATATATATATAATATAATATAATTAAAAATAGATTTATTATTTCATATATATCATTTAAAATCACTAGTATAAACATTGATAAATTCTATGTAATGTGTGAACAAATCACATTTCTTTGAGTAGGGGGTAGTCTACACGTCCACAAATGAAGTTTTTATATTTCCAAAAAGAAAAGAAATCATGACGGTATGTGTTATATAATAATTAAATAATTATAAACAAATAATAAATATCATATATATCTTATAGAAAAATTAATTACATAATTATTTACTACACTAAATAGTTACAATGGGAGATTGAGCGACATGAGCTTGTGAGGCAATAGTTCGTTGTACACACGAACGATGCTTGCAGATCCCATTTCATGGAAGTGTGTATCAGTGTAAGTAAAAAGATTAATAATAAAAAATATCCATATATTGGGTATATTTATGTAATTATATAATCATTGAATAAGTATATCTAAGGGGGTGGAGAAAGAAAATAAAACATAAGATCATATGGAAGGATGTTGCCTCTCCTTTAGGTAACACCTCTTGGTTTGCACTAAATATATTTTTGGATGGATTTATACCCAAAGGAATAATTATAAGATTAATTTATAGAATTTTTGAAGATATCTGGTACGGTTTTTTCCATTCCAAATGTCATTATATGTGCGAAGAAGTTAGGGGGATGGGTTTTCTTTTTTATGTTGGTGTAGGAGTGGAATTCTTATAAATATAAAAATGGAAACACTATTGTGAGTTCTCCATTACAACATGTGCCTCAAAAAATATTCAGTTTTAGAGAAAATGGATTATATGGTCTCAATATAGCCAAAAAATTTATTTGGGAAATGTTTCTATGTTATTTTTCCACTTAATATAAAGACTAACAACTATGTAAACTCGTTTTTAACATAATCGATGTAATTAATTTTAATAAATTTTACTAATATTTTTAGTAAAAAACTATATTCTCATTAATAGATAATATAATATATGATTAATAAAAATATGGAATTAATTTATCCATGTTACCATCACATAAGTGACAAAATGTTATTTTAAATTAATCCCACATGCATGATGTGAGAACATGTTTTTAATGTTAAACAAATCCATAGTTTGAAATGTTTTTATATACAATTTCAATTTGAAATTGATTATAATGAAATATTTGTATTTATTGTTAAATTATATAACTAATTATTCTTTAAAACCAATTTTAAAAATAATTTATCTATATAAATAAATTTTATGGAAAAACAGTTTTCAATTAAATTTTAGTGTTTTTCACTTTTCATAAAAAAATGAAACTTCTTAGAAAAATACCAAAATTCAACCATAGTAAATTTATATTTTTTAATTTCAAAAATTAATTTTATTTTGTCATATAAATATTATAAAAGGGTCAAATTATATTTAAAATAGGTGCACCATTAAAATTTCATAATATTACATTTTAAAACATATATCTTTATGAATAAAATTGGATTTATATTTATATATTTTCTAAAAGGCACATAACATGAACATTTAATATTTTAATGAGTAATATATATATATATATGATTAAAATAATCTATCAAAATTTTTCTAATTAATTTATTTATGTAAACATTTTTATTGCATAAATATAGATTTTGAGCCAAATTATTTCCTATATTTTCAAAAGGGTTATATTTTCATTTCTTGTTAATAGGTCAGCAAATAATTATTCATATATACATGTGTAAACCATATTTTCAAAACTTAATTAATATTTTTCATAACCTCCTTATCAACGGCTTGGTATAAACTATTATAATATTTTAATAATAATATTAATAGTACGTTATTGTTTGGAAAAACTAGGTCTTTCATGTAATGTTTTCTATAGAAGGGAATCTCTATTGTGTGTAACAAAAGAAACTTTCAGCGTTGTGTATACAGTAAGATAATCTAATTATGGCATGTAGCGATATCTTAACATGGTGTTTCGAATAACAAAATCCAAACTTAGTGCTTTCGTAGAAGAAAATATACGTTAAATGTTGTGTGAAATGTAGAATATTGAAAAGATAAAATTAATTGTAAAATTATACTTCATAAAATCTTAGGGAGTTAAATTATACCCCCATTAAAATTAATTTCACCCCTGAAATAAATCCGTGCTATCAATGTTAAAATAATTTAATGTTTCTTTCATAGAAACCAACATCACCAAAAAGAATACTAAAACATCTTTTAAAAGGGAATTGTGTAACCTTAACTGTTACCCAAATTAAATAATAACTAGGATTCCACATAAGAGATCATAGGTGAAGTTCTGGCTATGGAAAAAATGCATAAATAATTATAGAGATTCATAAAGATCATATATCAAAAGAAAGTGGGTGATCCAAAGAAAGTTAACAGTAAAATAATAGAAACCAAATAGGTGATAAAGAGGTCATTGATATCATGAAAATTGTTGATAATAAGGAATTTTTTTACTTCAGGACCCTTTTCCTAATATTGAATAATTTTCATGAGAAGATGTACTTACTTGATTTTAGCACAACATCACCCTTTATTGTGGCTTAATAAATTTCTTCTTTATCTCTTATTCTTAGAAATGAAGGAGAGTTTGAAATTCCTAAAGCATTGTGAGATCATGAGATCAATAAATATAATGATGGGTCATTCCATCCCTCTTTATCAAAACAAAATGGTTTGAATAGGTTATACAATATTCCTAAATACTCATTTAGAAATTTAATACCTTATTCTATAAAACCTCATCTAATGTTTAAGATAAACCATTCCATAAATGGTTAACCATGTAACCCTTTCGAACGATTAATGTATAAATCTTTAGAATGAAGGTGAAAAAATTTCTCAAAAGAAGATAAACATTGATCCCCCATATATCATAAAGATTCTATTATTATCACATACCAAACATGTGAATACATTCATTGTGAATTCTCCAGAAACATAGTAGTTACCAATATTACCATAAATCATTATTGAAAACATGGATGTTTCTTTATTGAAAATTTCATTTGATATATTACATAAATCCAATAAATTTATAAACTCCATCTCTGATAAAAAACCACTTTTCAAAAAAATAAATAATCAGTTCCATGGTAATCAGTACTATCCACTTTAATTTATCCATAATCATATCGTCATCAATGAAGAAAACAATTTTTTCAAAATCAGAAACACATTAAGGGTTTTTCCCTTAATAAAAATATCACATTTCTATTAAATAAATTTTATAGTCCATCAACAACATTCAATATATTTTTTCAAAACCATAATGGATGACATATACTTCATGATCCATATAACATAATTTTTGATTTCCAATACATATACTCTTTAATAATCTAAATTTATTATTAAACCATAACTTAGGCTTCATTATCTATTTCATTAATACCCATTTCCTATAATATGGAATATGAAAAATATCTTAAGGGTCCCCAACTTCAATTTATTCATATAATAAATATTATTAGATAATCCTATACCTTTGACATGTCATTCACCGTCTCTTTTTTTAGTAGTGTATCTAATAAATGTTCCACATTCCCGAATCTAATAATGAAATTTCCACCTAGAAAATTCATTTTCATACTTCCCATACATTCCAAATCTGAAAAGTTCAATGTTATCTCAGATACTAGGTCCTTCATTTGAATATTAATAGAATGAATAGTGTGATAATCCCTTATCATAGAAAAAAACTACATAATCATGAAAAAATACACATAGGTATCCTAAATCATGATAGCTTTTTTAAAGTCTATGGAACCCTAGGCTAATCATTAGAGATGCCCCTAGAAATAACCATTAAAATATCCCTAGGTATGTAACTAATTTTTTCTCTTCCTAGTGTAAAAAGACTGACTAAACCATTTCTCTAATACAAACTATAGATACCCATGCTTAACACACATGGTTATTACATCATTTTAGATGAATATTCAGTAAATTTAAAAAGTAAATGCTCGAGGACCATAATAGTTTATTGTATTTGGAAACCTAGAGCACATTGACTTAATTTGGGGGAATATATTTAACAAATCCTATAAAGATATTCCCCTTTAGTACTCCTACTTAAATCCATTCTTCATAACCTGGGGAATGGTAACATAAGAAAGGGTGAGACCAGATTATCAGTAAGTGTAAATGCAGGAGATACATAAGAATAACTTGTTCATTACAGTAGGAGAACATGATAATAACATTTGAAGCTCATATAATAAATATAAAATATCACATACATGAGTCATAACATAATGTTTTTAGTTCATAAGAGATGAATTATATGGGAGATAAATCATCATAAATCAATCATTAACTATTATATCATGTCATATAAGTACCGAACCATTATAAATATATAAAAACATATCACGTGTCAGGGATAACTACCAACACCATAAACATAATGGATTGATATACCCCTATTTTCTATAGGGGATCAAGATACACCAATTTTCCATTGTGGATCAGGATGCACCTATTTCCCATTATGGATTTAGACACCCCTATTTCCCATTGTGTATCTGGATACACCTCTTTCCCATTATAGATTAAGATACACCTCCTTCTAATTGTGGATTTGGACACACCTATTTCCCACTATGGATAACGATTATTGACTTGTTACCCATCATTATATCATGAGATATCAACCTTTACCCATAACATTTAGATATATAAATGTCTCTCCCATCTCATAATAAAACCATAGATATGTTTTTTGGAAGATAATAAAACACTCACCCCATTATGACCAATAAAAAGAGATGGGTTTCATAAACATCATATTATAGCCCATGAAATGAAATCAGTATCCTAAATATTTAATCTTATCACAACCCTTGGAAAATATATTGGTTTCATAATAATTTATTCATAGAATAATCAATTAAGGGAATCAGGTTTCATAAGCATTTTATTATAGTATAACTCATGGAAGATAAATGGGTTTCATTTAGAACATAACATATTAAACATAAAACATTAATAAAAAGAATTAGAATATTTTTCTAAGACAATATCTTTAATAAATCATTAAAAATATCAAAATATTTCATCTTAGCCAGTGAAGGATTTTGAAATACAACTTGGTATTTTTCTTAAAGAAAATAACATTTATTTGAAAATAAACTTTTAAGGCATAAAACATATCTAAAATATTTATCTCATAAAAACACTTTTAAAAATTATAAAATATTATTTCAAATCATTCAAATCATTCATATAATTTAAAAAGGAAAACATACTTTCCAATTTGAAAAACACTTTTTAAATTAAAAAAACGTTGAAAAACCTTTTCTTTAAAGATTACATTGAAAATATATAAATGTTATTTTGAAAAATAATTTCAACACTTTTTAAAACATAATTTTTTTTGAAATACTTTTAATTGAAAATTATATTAAAATATCTCTTAAAAAATTTTTAAAACATTTTAAATATTTTTTTTACAATAAATCAAATTTCTCAAAAAAGTGAGAAATAAAGTCAAATTTTCTTAAAAAATATTTCTTTATTTTATTAAGTACAAAAGAGTGGGAAAATAATAAAATTACTTGAATATATCATGAAATAAAATAGTAGAATAAAAATCTGGAGAATTATTGATTTATGTATCATAATATTTTATCAATGTAAGCATAATAATAAACAATAACGATAAATTATAAAATTATAGCAATACACTGTTTCCATTTTGGTAACATTGAATCAAAATACCCATGAAATAATTTCACTAAATGAAGATTAAAATATAATTAAAATAATTATATCCATCATATAACATGTAAATGGGTGGCATATACACAATTTAAAATAATATAGGGGCAGAACATAACATTTGTCTCAATGAAGGAAAATTTAGACAAAATTATATTACTATTTTTTGTAACTTTTGAACCATAATCCCCATGTAGTAAAAATAATAAAATCGATATCTAAATACACAGACATTAAATTATAAAAAAATTTAATAAATTCATGGGTATTATATACACCATACAAAATAAATGGTTGGTGAATATGGAATAAGTCCCGCAGAAATAAATTTGATACTAGAAATATCCTTACAATAATAATAACTTTTGAATCATTATCCTTGTGAATTTATAACATAGATTAAAATTTTTTATGTAAATAAAAAATATAAATTAAAGATATAACATATTTTATGGAATATATAAACCATATGGAAATAATAATTGGTGAATATATCATATATCTCAATGAAATTAATGCAGGACAATAAAACCCTTACCTTAGGTCTGGACATTATTCATACATGTTCAAACCGTCTGTATAATTAATATATAATTATTATATATCTTCTAAAATACATCTTATTATATATGTTCCCATATATGTTTTACTTATGACATAATATCACCCGTTTATTAATAAATCCATGTTAAAGTTACGTTTCAGGTGATAACCGCCCTATTTTTCATTCATGTTTTGAATTATTTATATTTGTAATCTTACTTAGATCATTAATTAATTAATTACAGAGTTAAAAAATAGGATATAAGTATCATATTTATTATATATATATATATATATATATTTATAAAAATATATAAAATATGTAAATAGAAAATGATACAGGCTGTTCATGGTAATGATAGGTCGTACGTACGCATGAACACTGTTTCCATTTACTTGTCATATTAAGGAAAATAAAGTAAAGGAAATATATATAATATAATTATATTATAATTATTAACTAATATATATAATATATATTCACTAAATCCATCCTTAATATATTCCATGTAAAGTGTGAACAAATCACATCGCTTTGATGAGGCGGTAGTTCACACATCTGAAAATGAAGTTATTTTATTTCTATTGAATGAAAATCATGATGTTATGTGATAAATAATAATTAAATAAGAACAAATACAACAAAAATATCATTTATAACATAAAAACATAATTTTCATTATTATTGTGAACCTTTAAAGGTGGAAATAAAAGAATGAGCGACATCAGTTCGCGGGGCGACAGTTTACTGTACACACGAACAATGAATGTGTTTCACTTTTGATGGAAGTGTTCGTGAGGGTAGGTTTAATCCTTAAAATGAAAAATTATGATTATATTTATTATAATGATGTTGTTATATAATCATTTAATAATAATATTTGAGGAGTGGAGAATAAAAATAATTCAAAATAGAGTTTATGGAAGGATGTTACCTCTTACTTGGGTAATTCCTTTTGCTCTGAACCAAAGGGCTCCCTTAGTTGGGTTTATTACCAATGTGCGGAATCTATAATTAAGGGAGTAAAATATTGATGATATTTTCAAAGGTTTTTATGATAAAAATGGATTTATAATTGTGATGAAGTGAGGGGTAAGTTCATTTTTTATATTGGAAGATGAGTGACATTCCAACAAATATAAAAAGGTAAACAATAATGATAACTCTCCCTTATATATTATGCCTCAAATAATTTAATGTTTTATATAAAATGGATAGTATAGTAAAAATATATCCATAAATTGGCTTCTAAAATTTTATCTATGGTATTTGGCCACTGAGGATAATGACTAACCACTATATAATGTCGTTTTTAAATTAATATCTGTAATTAATTTTTATTACTTTCACCAATATAGTTTTTTGTCGAAAACTAAGTTGAAATTAATAGATATTATAATTTATTAGTATTCCAAATATGTAATATATTTTTACAAAATTTCTATCACATAAGTGGTAGAAATTAATTTAAAATTAATCACTCAGACGTGATCGGAAAGCTGCTTTTTATAGTAAAAACTTCAAACATTTGAATTAATTTTCTATCAAATTTAAATCTAAAAATTATTACAATGACATAATATTTATTTATTGTGGTATAATGGAACTAATTAATCTATATAAATTTTTTAAATATAATTCAACAATATAAATAAATCTGATGAAAAATAAAATTTCAATTAAAATTCAGTATTTTTCACTATTCAAAAAAATGAAACTTCTCAGAAACATATGAAATATTCACCCAATGTAAAATCTGATATGATTATTTCAAAAATTAATTTTATTTTTTAAAATCATAATTATATAATTATAAAAAAAATTATTTAAAATAAGTGCGCCATTAAAATTAGAAAATATTACCTTTTAGAAATATGTGTCTTTATATATATAATTGAATTTATTCTAATATCTTTTCTAGAAAACACATAATATGAACCCCAAATATTTTAATAAATAATATATATATATATATCCTTAAAATCTTCTATAAAAAGTTTCTTCATTAATTTATTGAGGTTAAACATGTTTTATTGCATAAATGTAGTATTCCAACAAAAAATTTATTTTATTTTAAAAAGGGTTTTGTTTTCATTTATAGTTTATTATTCACAAAATAATTATTCTCATATACATTTTAAACCATATTTTCTTAATTTAATTAATCTTATTCATAACAACCATTCAAATGGATAGGATGAAAGTATAATAATATTTGATATTAATATTAATAGTACATCGTAGTTTGGTAAAACTAGGTCTTTCATGTAATACAAGCTATGGAAAAGGAATACATATTATTTATAACACAACAAAAAAAATAGTATTTCATATATCGAACAATAATCTAATTGTTTTCTATAGCACAATATTAACATGGTGTTATGTATAAGGAAATCTAAACTTAGTTCTTTCATATAAAAAAGCTATGCTTAGTGTTGTTTGAAATTAAATATATTGAAAATATTAAATTAATTCAAAAAACAAATATTAAAAAAATATTAGGGTTCAATAAATACAGAATTAGTTAATTGAACTGAAAAAGGATTACTTAGAAATCCTTATTGAATGAAAGGGTCCTTATGAGGGCCAATGAAACATTTTTTTATTTTGTTCCTTTCTAAATCATCTAATGGAAGCTGATATTGACATAATATTTTGATGGTTAGATTTTATATGTATGTGTAAATTGAAAATTTTATCTTATATCATGAATGTTGTTATAAATTGGATTATAATTATGTCATAAACCATGCTGAGCTAAATTAATTCAAAATTAAATTAATTTTTAATTATTTCTGATATGTTTTTCAATTCATTTATTAATTAATAGTGATAATGTATCCATATCTAATTTTCCATGACACCTATTGAAATAAAACAATTAAATGGAATTACCATGAGAATTTATAATAGTTATTTTATCTATCAGAAAATAAATAAACCCTTAATCCAAGAGAAATAACTCTTGTAATCATGCCTAGTTCTAGTTGCAACATTCTATATGTGAAATTATGTATCCACTGCGTTGGCCTCACCTCAGATGAAAATGTGGAATTCCACCTATCACCTAGGATCTATAACATTTATATATCCTTCTATACACATGAAGTTGATGGAAACTCATGGAATGGTTAATAGAGTTTACATAAAAGAAACCATATAATAATAGATCATACATATTCAATAGTAGGGGATTACATGAAGACCATCATTATAATAATATAATAATAAAATAAAATATACATTTCATGCACACTTTTTGGTCTAGGTTCATGATCTTCTACACATGAAATTAGTACAAAAATAAAATATATCATGCATTTACTTCAATTAAATATTTATTATTAAGAAAAATGTTTCGATTAATTCAATTATTTTATTCTTTTATCTTAATTTGCATCAGAGCATGCTTAAATATTCTCATCATTTGAGGTAATGTTTCACATAAATGGAGTCAATAATATTTTTCAGATTATTACATGAATTGAATTGGTCATTTAATTATTTTAAAAACCTAGTTACCTAGTATGTACATGAACTGTTAGATTTTCAGTTTTTTTAATGCTTAAAATAATTATTTTTTTCATTTTATTTAGACATATAAATTAATGGATGACAATAATACTTGTATTAATTAGGTATATAAAATATATGTCTCCTTTTTTGTTATATGGATATATACCTAGGGACTTAGTGTGTATCTTGGGAAATATACATGACATGTATTAATAAGATCTATGTGATGTATATCACATGTCATATATCAATGAATGATTAATAGGAACTCAGCATGTTTTTAGACATGGACACTAATGAGGAACACACTGGGTAAACTCTCTACATGTTGTGTAACCTTTGAATTTCCAAGATATTAGTACCAGGCATTATTTATTAATACATGATATTCATTTGGCCATATAGATTCCACAAAATTTCATACAAAAACTTAGAGGGTACACCGTGTGTACATTAACTACATGATTTGTTGTCCAAAAAACCATGTACCAACCTATACCAGTCAACATTGGGTGTATTTAATTTTAACAGTGTATTATGGTGCATCCCATGAAACATCTAATTATGATGATCCTCAGTACAGAATGCATATTTTTTAGTTACATGTCATGTAACCATGTCTATAACCCATAATCATTGTAACATATTAATTTTATAGTTTATCATTTTTCAACTATTATTAACCATTTCAAGATCATATAAATCTCAATAATGTTTCTTAAATGAAAAAAACAGATTATTTTTCTTCATGATTAAAAAAATGAGTAAAAAAGAAATGAAAAAAATATAACAATCATTGAATAATAAATAATTATAAATTTATATAAAAACACTTGGATACCAATTTTATGTTCTTTTTCTTGATGTAAGTAGTTGGTCCCTTTCGAAATAATTTAAATTCTTCCAATTCTTTTAATTTTCCTCAAAATTAGATGAATATAATCCATTTAATACCTACAATATAATCATTATATATTGTTTATAATTTACTTATGTAAACAAATAATTATATCACATTTTAATTATTTCGATATTATTGAATCATATAATACCTTTATGTTATACTATCATTATGCCAGTGAATTTAATTGTAGAATTCCTCTATCAGTGATCCAAACAAGCACAATGAACCTCTAAATATCACTATAGAATTCCACATGTTCTAGTGATAAAGATTATATAGCTCACATTATTAACCCATGATTTCCTTATGAATAGCATAGAGAAAGAATGATTATTCCTGTTCACTTACGGTCTATAGAGTGGAGGAGGTGAATTTTCCTCTGTTCTTTAGAGTATTCTTGAGGAATATCTCTGTACGGATTGTGTAGATTCTCTCAAGAATTCATTATTCACAATTATGAAAAAATGTTGATAGTAATATAATATTGTATATATATTTTTAGGGTTATATAATATATGATTTCACTGAGGTTCTTATTTGTCTCTTAATCCCATTGGAATCACATGTCTGAATAATAATAATGTTAGTATTATTTATATGACATGTGTTAAACTCATGTATAAATATATATATTTTATTGAATAAATGAACTAATATTTATTAAACCCCTTTATAATTATCATTAGGAAAAACTTCATAAATTCAAATGTTAGTATCTACAATCATTCCAAGGTACCCATAAAGAAATAAGTTATTATATCATTGACATTAAACATTATACAAATGTTAACTATGTTATATAGTCGAAATAGTTTGAAATATAATATCATGTAGGTTTTTTACTTGTGTAATCGACCAATGTGTTCAATATACATTTATTTGGATTTAGGGAAATGAATGATCTACCACGATTCACAGTTTTATTCCTCCCTTACACCGCTGTTTTAAACTTGTTTTGTAATGAATATTCCAAATATAATAATAAATTTGACTTTATGTTTCATCATTTAATTGATGTTAATCAACATTATAATGGGAAATGTTACTTGTTTTTATTATTCCAATGTAGGTGGAGGTGATTTGGAGGGCCTTTGATAAAGTGGAAGAAAAATGGGCCAAAATTGCATGGATCCATGGACATCTGTCTACTTTATTGCATTGTACACGAAATTCTTGCATCTAAATGGGCTGATATTTTGTGTTCCGGTCCATATTGTAATAGGCTACATATCATATTAAAGAACCAAATCCTAATTCGGCTTCTATAGGGCCCATCCGAACCGATCTGTCCAAGCCACTGATTTTGGACCAAGTCAAATGTGGTGTTCGGTATTTTATCAATATCATGAGCTGTAGTTGTCCAATTGGTGCCAAAATATCGTTGGAGATAGTCAAGAGGTAGGGATACAACTTTTATATAATCTCCAAAGCGAGATAAGACTGTCTGAAGGCCAAAACATGTGGTACAAGTGGATTGAATAAATTTGTGTGCCTAAAACCACCTTCCAATTTTCCTATAAAATGACACCTTGGGCTCCCCATTTCCATGTTTGGCCAGGAGGCAAGGTTCTGCCATTTTGGAGTCCCCAAGAAGTCTTCTCAACATCCCTATCATTTCTGGAGTCTATGGGAAGTGCTACTTCATCATCTTCTTCTTCTTCCTCTCCCATGGGTTTCTAAACCCCTTGTGAGCACCCGGGAAGGAATGTGATGTAATCCCGAGCTTCGAAGTTTTATTATTTTGAATGATCTTTTTAATTCCAGGTTGTATGTTGTTTTTACGCATCATATATTCTTATTTCATTGAGTTATTTACTGGTATCTCATTCTCAACTCATATAATCGTGTTTGGGGGTACCCATTCATGTGATGTTTCACACACAGTTCACCACTTTCTATTCCCCCTTTCAATTGCGGTGCTTGAGTGATTCATATTGGTCAATAGAACTCACAAAAGCACTATCAAGGACATGTACATTTATTTCATGGTATCATAATGAAATAACATAAAATCCTGGACAATGCATTAAGTTTTTTGTGTGTTTCCTTAATGAGTTTTGGTTTTGAAGTCAAACACAATTCACCCAATCATCGGCGGTGTCAAGTGAATCATTGTGTGTTTTTGACTGAACCCTTGGAGGTATCCTAGTATAAACTCAGTAACATTACAGTTCTAGGTGTTACAATATAGGGATTAAAGGATCATAACCCTATATCATGATGCGATGAAGGATAAACATTATGTGAGTACCCCGAGTTGATCACGTTTAATCAATCTTGTTCATTTCTACATTGTTTTATCGCATTAATTTTCTATTTTCATATTTAAACATCAAAACCCCAAGTTTTTAAAAAACCACATTTACCTTATAATTTCATAATCAAAACCCTCATTTTAAATTAATGATCTAAGGCTCCGTCGAGAGACGACCCAGGGTTGCTGCTATACTGTAGAAATTCTAGTCAAAATTAAACATCAAATTTGATGCGCTCGACAACGCGAACAAATTTTGGCACCGTTGCCGGGGAGCCAAGATAATTTTTTTTTTCTTTATTTCCTTTTATTTAGTTATTTTACATTTTAATTATTACTCCTTTAAATACCCCACCCCCATTTTTTGTGTTTGTTTTGGGTTTTGTCTTTATTTTTGGTTGTTTTTAGTGTGTTCTTTATCTCTATCTGTCTCTCTCTCTCTCTTCATCTCCATATCCCTCTCTAATTCTATAGTATAACATTATATTCTTCTTTCGCCCTCATTATGTTTTTTTATCCATCTCAAATAAAAAAACACAAAAAAATTCAATCAATCAAAATGGACATCATTGTTGCATGAAAAGATCTGGTAAAGAAACACTACTTGAATTTGATCCTGAAATTGGAAAGTCACTTCACACACAAATAATGAAATCTAGATAAGGTCAATCAATTAACATTGAGGAACCCCTTGTGAAATCTCAAGTGTTACAAAACCAATCAAAAATTGAACCAAATGAAACCCCAGAGATCATGGCTACAAATAACAGAACATTAAAAGAACTGACCACCCCGGATGTGGAGTACCAACCTGCATACATCCAATATCCTGAGGAAGCGGCCAAATTTGAGCTAAGATCAGGCCCCATCCACCTCCTTCCAAAATTCTATGATCTTCCTGGTGAGGACCCTCACAAACATCTCAAAGAATTTCAAATAGTGTGCTCCACCATAAAACCCCAAAATGTGTATGTGGACTTAATCAAGTTTAGGGTCTTCTCTTTCTCCCTTGATGGTGTAGCCAAAGATTGGCTATACTATTTGCCTTCAAAAATTGGGGGCTGGAATGACATAAAAAGAATCTTTCTAGAGAAGTTCTTCCCTGCCTCCTGAACTGCTTTAATTAGGAAAGAAATTTGTGGCATTAGGCAGTTACAAGGAGATACCCTTCATGAATACTGGGAGAGATTCAAAAGACTTTGTTCAAGCTGCCCCCACCACTAGATTAGTGAACAAATACTAATCCAATGCTTCTATGAGGGACTTATCCCCATGGATCGTGGAATGATTGATGCTGTAGCTGGTGGTTCCCCAGTTGACAAAACTCCTTCTGCCAATCGTGTCTTAATAGCCAATATGGATCAAAATGCACAACAATTTGGTACAACAGCTATTTCACCAACCCTAGGAGTTCCTGAGGTAAGTCATTCATCCATAGAACAAAAGGTAGATAATAAACATGATGATATGCATACCATTCTAAGGCAATTAACTCATGCACAAGTTAACTCACACTCTCCTCCCGTTCTATTACACTGTGGTATTTGTTCTAATAATACTTATTTTTCTGACCAGTGCCCACAACTTCCGGATTCATCTGTGTCTTGTGCTGTAGTGTTCCCTGGGCGTCCATTCCAACAAGGACCACCATTCAAGCAAGAATAATTCAGGCCAAATCCAAACCCCGGGTGGCAAGCACAACCACAATACCGACAAGGAGGAAACTCAAGCTACCCCAAGCAGAACTGGTATCAATAAGGCCAAGGTATGAAACCTTTTTATCCTTCAACATCACAAAACAATCCCCCTACTCCCACATCTGAACCAAGCCTTGAGGATATGGTGAAGCAAATGGAAACCCAAAACCTCCAGTTCCAACAAACAACACAATCAGCTATTCAATACATGCGAACTCACATGGGGAAATTGGAAAATACCATTAGTGAGCTTAAGATGAAAGGTTCTGGGAAACTACCATCCCAACCCATTGCCAATCTGAAAGAAAAAAGGTAATGTATGTGCATTTACACTTCTTAGTGGTAAAGAATTTTCTCCTTCTACTGATTCTACACATCAGGTATGTCCCCCTCATGAAAACTCTCTTTCCCAACCATAAAAAACTTCATGTAAAGAAAAACAAGAAAAAAATGGTAATCGAATAGTCAGTGATGATTCAAATAAACAATCCATTCCTCTTCCTTTCCCTCAAAGACTCTCTAAATCTAAAAAGAATTTTGATAATGAGATTGTTAAAGAAATAATGGATACATTTAAAACAAATCAAGTTAACATTCCTCTAATGGATGCAGTTAAGAAAATCCCTCGATATTCCAAATATCATAAAGAGCATTGCACCCATAGAAGGGGACTGAAGGGGAATGAGAGAGTCAACTTGGGTAGGAATGTCTCAGCCTTGATTCAACCAGCAATGCCAACCAAATGCAAGGATCCAGGAACATTCATGATACCTTGTACCATAGGGGAGACCTTCTTTTCTGATGCTATTCTAGATTTAGGTGCCTCTTTTAATGTAATGCCTCACTCCGTGTATACTTATTTATAGGTTGGAGAGCATCAACCAATATGCATTATCGTAAAACTTGCCAACCGAATCACAACACACCCATCATGAGTGGTCGAGGATATCCTCGTAAAAGTTAAGAATCTCATCTTCCCTGCAGAATTTTACATTCTTGAGATGGAAAAAAACCGAACCCAAGGAAATTCCCCTCTAATACTTGGGAGGCCATTCCTCAAAAAAACAAAGACGATCATCAACGTTCACAATGGTATGTTTTCCATGGAGTTTGGTGGAGAAAAGGTAAGTTTTAACATTGTTGAGGCTATGAAACATCACATTAAAGAGCACTCTACTCTTCCTATCTATTCGATGGAGGTGCTCTCTAACGACAAACACACACAAAATTCTATCCTTGAACCATCCTCTGATTTATTTTCCTCTTATTCACCCATGGATGATTTGAGTTTTGGTTCTTCTTTTGAATGTTGTGTGGGTTCATAAAAATGTAAATTTTGTGATTTAATTGATGAGTGTGTTTAGTTTGAGTTACCAATAACTATCGATGATTCTGCAAATCTCATTTCAATATATTATCGTTACTTTGAGAATAAACATGAGCAGATAGATAGTTTCATGGAACTCAATCCCCCTAAATCCACTCCCTCGATACAAAAACCCCCGGTGTTGGAATTAAAACCACATCCATCAAATTTAAAATATGCCTATCTTGAGGGTATTGACCAATTTCCCGTCATTATTGCCATTAAACTCTCTCCACAATAGGAATCGAAACTGCTCAAACTTTTGAGGGAGTATAAAAAGGAAATAGGATGATCATTGGCTGATATTCTAGAGATTAGACCATCTATTTGTATGCACCATATAATTTTGAATGATGAGTCTAAGCCCGTAAGGAAGGATCAACACCGGTTGAATCCCACTCTCCATGAAGTGGTAAAATTGGAAGTCAGTAAATTGCTTACTACTGGGATCTTTTGTCCTATATCTGATAGTAAATGGGTTATCCCAGTTCAAATTGTTCATAAAAAAATAGGAATAATAGTTGTGTCAAATGAAAGGAATGAATTGGTTCCAATGCATGTGTAAAACAGTTGGTGAGTCTGTATTGACTACCGTCGACTGAATCAAGCCACGCAGAAGGACCAATTTCCATTACCATTCATTGACCAAATGTTAGAACGACTGGCTGGTAAGTCCCATTATTGTTTCCTTGATTGCTATTCGGGTTATTTACAATTCCATATCGCCCTTGAGGATCAAGAAAAGACCACATTTACCTATCCATTGGGCACAATTGCATACAGAAGAATGCCTTTTTGCCTATGTAATGCTCCTCGTACTTTTCAATGTTGTATGTTGAGTATTTTATCTGAGTACCTTGAGAGCTGTATGGAAGTATTTATGGATGATTTCACGGTTTATGGTTCTTCTTTTGATGATTGTTTGGAAAACCTAGGTTCCATCCTCCGCCACTACATTGAAAAAGATCTTGTATTAAATTATGAAAAATATCATTTCATGGCCGAGCAGGGGATAGTTCTTGTGCATATCACTTCAAATAAGGGAATTCAAGTTTATAAATCTAAAATTTAATTAATTTCATCCCTTCAATAACCAAAATGTTTTCATGAGGTGCGGACTTTCTTGGGTCATGCTATTTTTTACCACTGATTCATTAAAGACTTTAGTAAGATCACACTTCCCTTATCTCGGTTATTACAAAATGATTCTGAATTTGTTTTTGATAAAAATTGTGATGATGATTTCAATTCACTAAAAATGAGTCTCACATCACCTCCCATAATCCATCCACCAAGGTGGGATCTCCCCTTTGAGCTTATGTGTGATGCCTCTAACTTTGCAGTTGGGGCGGTTTTATCACAAAGGGTTGAGAAGGCTCCTCATGTCATTGCGTATGCCTCACGTACCCTTGAACCTGCCTAGGTAAACTACATAACCACTGAAAAATAACTCCTTTCTATTGTGTTTTCCTTGGAAATATTCCGTTCATATCTTCTTAGGTCAAAAGTGATTGTGTTCTCTAATCATGCTGCCCTTCGTTTCTTCCTAGAGAAACCTGAAGACAAACCCCGCCTCATTCGATGGATGCTCCTCTTCCAAGAGTTCGACATTGAGATTAGAGATAAGAGAGGGGTGGATAATGTGGTAGCTGATGACAATAGTAGGATTTCCCCACTATTGGACCATCATGTTGACTCACCCATACCCATTGGAGAATTATTCCCTCATTAGAACCTTTGTGATGTTGTGGACCTTACCCCCTGGTATGCGAACATTGTGAATTTTCTAGCAACATCTAGGGTCCCCACTGATTTTATCATTTCACAATCCCAGAAACTTAAGCATGATTCTCGTTTTTACATTTCGGATGAACAATACTTGTGGAGAATTTTTAGTGACCATGTAGTTCGTCGGTGTGTCCCAGACCATGAGTTCAACTTTGTTTTGACCTTTTGCCAAACCATGGCATGTGGGGCCCACATTGGCTCTCAACGTACTGCTCGAAAGTTACTTGACTCAGGATTATATTGGCCAACATTGTATATAGATTCCCATAAGTTTTGTAAATCATGTACTCGATGTCAATTCACAGGGAATATCTCCAAGAGGAATGAAAATCCACAACAACCCATGTTATTCTGTGAAATCTTCGATGCATGGGGCATTGACTTCATGGGGCCTTTTACAAATTCATTTGGCTTTGTGTACATCTTACTAGATGTTGACTATGTTTTTAAATGGGTGGAAGCAAAGGCTACTAGGACCAATGACTCTCGAGTTGTTGTTGATTTTGTGAGGTCCCAGATTTTCAGTAGATTTGGACTACTAAGATTCATCATTAGTGATCAAGGATCACATTTTTTCAATCGTAACATGAAAAAAATTCTTCGTAAGTATGGGGTTGTTCATAAAGTCTCCATTACATATCATCCCCAAACTAATGGACAAGCAGAAATTTCAAATTAGGAAGTTAAGCGAATCTTGGAGAAAACAGTACAACCTAATAGGAAAGATTGGATTTTGCGCTTGGAGGATGCACTTTGGGCATACCGTACTACTTTTAAAACCCCGATTGGAATGTCACCATATAGGATTGTGTTTGGAAAGGCTTGTCACCTCCAGGTTGAGGTAGAAAACCATGCATATTGGGATGTTAAGCAATGTAATATGAATCTCTCAGATGCATGTGAGCATAGGAAGTTGTAGATTCAAGATTTGGAAGAAATTCACCGTGATGCATATGAGAACTCTCGAATCAACAAAGAAAGGAAAAAGTAAATACATGATGGGATGATTCAACAGAGAAAATTTCATATTAGTGAGAAGGTCCTCATGTACAATTCCAGGATTAAGCTCCACCCAGGTACGCTTCGTTCCCGGTGGCTCGGTCCTTATACTGTTACTAATGTTTACCCTTTTGGTGAAATACAGGTTTTGTATGAGTAGAGTGGACGAAGTCTTACTGTCAATGGGCAGTGACTCAAACAATTTTTTGAGGATTTTCCAAAGAATCCGGTGGAGGAAATCCACCTTATCGACGCATCATACCAACAAAACACACCAGGTTTTATCCTTCTCACATTCTCAATTATTTCAGTGAGGACACTGCACACACTACATGTGGGGGGGGGGGGGTGGATACATTCCTAGGTTAGATATGAATTTTCATCGTTTCTCCTTTTGTTTTCTCTTTTTGGACTTCTTTATGGTATTTTCATTTTTTCCCCATCAACAATTTCGAAGTTCCATGATTTGGCGACCATAAAGGGGGTAAAGTAAAAATACCATAAGCAATGCTAAAAATGATTTTTGTATGAATTTTACATCAGGGGGTGATTTTTAGTGAATTGGTTTTATGTCAATGATATAAATGGTTGTATAATTGTGAATTTTTTTTGATGATTGACGCCCCTTATGTGAGTAGTTTTGGGAAAACTGTGTCACTAATATCTCCATACATTTTTGCACCAAACCACAAAGTGTGAATATTTCTTACTTAATATAAGGTAAATATATGTTGGGTTAATATTATTCATCTTGAAATGATATTTCCATACGTTTGTTCCTTATCTGATCTGTTTCATTAATGTACTAGATTGAACTATGCATGTGTACCTAATGTATGATGTTGTACGCCCTAAAAAAATTGGTTGTGTCTTGGGCATGTCATAAACCACTCCTCCTCAACCTTTGATCTTATTATAACAATTACAATTAGTGTCGTGAGGAGATGAAACAAGGGTTGAGAGATGTGTGTGAGATTTGATCCAAATGCAACATCAAAAAAAATATAATAAATCAGGGGAGTGATGAAATGTACAATATATTGGGATATCTAGGTCGGGAGCTTATGGTTTTACTTCTGGGAATGCTTAAATTAGTGGGCCTTGAAATATGATTGCAAAGGATGTAGGGCAGGTTCGGTGAAAAATCATTTAAAGCTGAATAATGATAAAATAACCTATATTTATTTGATAGAAAGTGGAAGGAATAGAATGTAATGGTTTTCACACACACACATGGAGAGTTAGTGTAATGGTTGACTTTTGAATTCCTTGCTCATGTTGGTGTCATAGATCTCTTTGAATTTTATTGTGATATGATTTATGAGACATCTTCTTCCATTTTCACTGGGAAGAACTCCTTGGTGTGGTTCGTGAATTGATCACTTTACTTTAAATAAAATTTCCTCAAATGTTGGAATATATAAATATTCAATATTAGGATATGTGACTTTTCCCAGGAGTGCAAATGTTTAGGTGTGGGGGTGTGATCGTACCACGATTCACTATTTTATTCCACCCTTACACCACTATTTTAAACTAGTTTTTTAATGAATATTACAAATATAATAATAAATTTCACATTATTTTTGAATAATTTAATATAGTTAATCAACATTATAATGGTAAATGTTACTTGTTTTTATTATTTCAAGGTAGGTGGAGGTGATTTGGAGGGCCCTTGATGAAGTGGAAGAAAAATGGGCCAAAATTGCATGGATCCATGGACATATGTCCATTGGTTTGCATAGTACACGATATCCGTGCACCCAAATGGGCTGAAATTTTTTGAGCCTATCCAAATTTGAATAATCTACATTTTATAGTAAGGATCCCAATCCTGATTCGGCTTCAATGGGGACCATCCGAACTGATCTGTCAAAGCCACCGAATTTGGACCAAGTTAAATGAGGTGTTCTGTAGTTTATCAATATCTTGAGCTGTAATTGTCCAATGGGTGCCAAACATTCAGTGGCGATAGTACAGAGGTAGGGATACAACTTTTCTATTTTCTACAAAGTGAGATAAGAATTTCTGAAGGCCAAAACGCGTGGTACAGTTGGATTGAATAAATCTATGTGCCTAAAACAACCTTTCAATTTTCCTGTAAAATGGAACCTTGGGCTCCCCATTTGCAAGTTTGGCCAGGAGGAAAGGTGATACCATTTTGGAGTCCCCAAGGAGTATTCTCAACATATCTATATGTTCTGGAGGCTATGGGAAGTGATACTTCAAAATCTTATTCCTCTTCCTCTCCCATGGGTTTCTAAACCCATTGTGATCACCCGGGGAGGAATGTGATGTAATCCTGAGCTTCAAAGTTGTATTATTTTGAATGGTCATTTTAATTCCTGGTTGTATCTTGTTTTTCCTTATCATCTATTCTTATTTTATTGAGTTATGTACTGGTATGTCATGCTAAACTCATATGATCATGTTTGGGGGTACCAATTCATCTGATGTTTCACACACCGTACACCACTTTCATTTCCCCCTTTCTATTGTGGTGCTTAAGTGAATCATATTGGTCAATAGAACTCACACAAGCACTTTAAGGGCCATGTAGATTTATGTCATAGTATCACAATGAAATAACATACAATGCTAGACAGTGCATCAAGTTTTTTGTGGGTTGCCTTGGTGAGTTTTGGTTCTGAAGTCAAACACAATTCACCCAATCATCAGCGGTGTCCGGTGAATCATTGTGTGTTTTTGACTGAACCCTAGGAGGTATACTAGTATAAAATAAGTAACATTATAGTTCTAGGTGTTAAAAAATAGGGATTAAAGGATCATAACCCTATATCATGAAGCGGTGAAGGATAAACATCATGTGAGTACCCCGGGTTGATCACGTTTAATCAATCTTGTTCATTTATACATTGTTTTATCGCTTTCATTTTCTATTTTCATCTTTAAACATCAAACCCCAAAGTTTTAAAAAAACCTCATTTACATTCTAATTTCATAATCAAACCACTCTTTTTAAATTAATGATCTAAGGCTCTATCGAGAGACGAGCTAGGGTTGCTGCTATACTGCAGAAATTCTAGTCAAAATTAAACATCTAATTTGACACACTCGACAATGCGATCAATGAACATGGAAATATAATTTGACATCCATAGACATAATTAAACAATTAAATTCCCATCAATGGGCCTGAAATATCAGTCTCTATTAAAGAATAGAAAGGGAAAATCAACTTTAAACTTATTAATTAATAATATTTCTTTCTTGGAGAACCTAACATACCAAACATCACCATTAACAGATATCATCCTGATTCACAAAAATACATAAAATTACAAGAATCAGGATATAAATTAATAGTAATGTTAAATTCAAAATATCAATAATCTTATTTGATGATAGGAACATTCAATGATTTATATAATTATGGATTTCCTACTAAAGAGTTATGTTCTTATAACCACATATCTTTATATTACCAAGGGTGAACAAAACGAGAAGAAGTATCAGTGTTTTATAAGACCACATACCACAAATAACACATATCATATATGTTGCATAAAATTTTATCATATATCCATAAAACATGTATTTAATTATATTGTCATAACACTTTATGATTCTCACCATAGTGGGGAACTACAATGACCTTTCCATGTGACATGTACCCTGATGATATTAACAGACACAATATAAACTATAAGAACAATTGTGATATCATAATAACTTTAAAAATATTAATAACTATGAATACAAGTAATAAAAATGTATATAAACGTTTCTTCTAGGTAACGTAATATAATAGGGATCATTATAGGTATGTCTCCAAATAATCACAAGTCTTTATTTCCCGAATGTTAAGGTATTTTAATGTTAACAAATATTCAATTTTATTAGTGTTAGTGAATTTTTTTCAAAAACTTATGATGAGTCATATTTTACCAAAAAATATTTATTGTAAAATGATTTCATTTTATTCAAGTCATATTTTTCATCAAGGAACCCTGATTGATATTCTTGTAATTTTTTATATTTTATAGTAAAATTTTAGTAAAGACCTTTAAATATTTAATGTTATTTAATATATTTAAATTGGTGAACATAGAGCACTTAAATTTATTCAATTTGTTTATATAAAATGGATTAAGTTTCATAATTTTATTCAGTATCCTTTTTCATTAAAATATGATTTATATTGGTTTTTGCCTTCTTATTCATTTGTTGAATATTTATATTCTTTATCAATAATATCTTTCAAGAATATCTAATTTTTAATGATTTTTTAGCTTTTTAATCACTACCATGTGTAGGGATATAATCATCTAATTTCTAAATAAAAATACATCTTCTTTTATTTTTTTTCAAAATTTTTTCATAAGATCATAATATTTATTACCATTTTTAAAATTTATGTTTTTACTCTATCTATTCATTAATTAAATGAATTTATATTCATTATATTATACTTTAATACATTTATTCCTTGTGTAATGAATAGTTAAATGACCTATAAAACAATAATTAATTCCATTCAAAGATAATATTCATTTATATTTCAATTTTATAATTATAATATTTTCTAAAATATGAAATATAATCTTTTGGAGATCTTCTTCCTACTCTTCATCTTACATGAATTCAATATATGGATCTTTTTTTAATTATGTTTAAAATTAACTATTAAATTTAATGAAATATCCATCTCTATGTTAATTTTATTTTTGGAAGTATAATCCCTTATCATTTCACAAGTAATAATTCTATTTTTAATTCACCAATGGACAAAGGATTTATATCATTTTCTTCTAATAAATAATCCTTCACATCAAATATTCTAGGTAGCTTCCTTATCAATTTTATGATCATAAAGGTGTCTTATAAGTTTTATTTAAATCCATTGATGATTCTTATTACATCATTGACCATAATTTAAAAAACATTAATAATTTCATCAATGTCAATCCTTATATATTTGAACATTTCTTTACAAATTTTTAGTTTTCCCATTCACAATTGTGTTTCCTTCATTAATATTCTAAAACAGATAAATCACTTTTAATGCTGTATTTAATCTCATTACCTTTGTAAATATGTTTTTTGTTATGTTAACCAAAATATCATTCCTCTAATTCTAATAATTATAAATAATTATATAATAGTAAATTGTAATGGGAACTCCTTTTATTATTGTTGTAATATCTTAACAATAGTTTCCAGAACTTTAAAACAAAGAGATAAAATATTGTAATTCTATTATTCCATGCATGATAAATATTTTCATTAAAATAAGATATACCACTACTACTAATAGAGTTATATTTTTCTATAAGATATTTAAAATTATATATTGAAAAGAAGATAAATACCGATGTATAAACAAAATAAAACATTAATGGATCATTCATAGTGAAACATGGAAACTCGGATACCCCTTCAAATGTATGGGAATGAATATGGGTGTCTCACTGAGAAGGGGGTTGAATAATTGCAACATTATTTATGGGTTCTCATCTAAATCAACCTCTAATAATTATTAGTGTAGGAATGGTCAAATATTATCAATAAATATTCATGACTCGTATGAAAGTAAAATAAAGATTGTGGGTACACTGAATTTATAAAATGCCTTCCCCACAAGGTGGGGGATAATCCCTTTTTTGATTTATATATTAGGGTTCATAGATGAATAAATAATATCAAAATAATTTATTATATTTGTAAAGTTATTATAATTGACCCACTGAAATTATATTCAAAGTGATAGTGGAATCATAATTGTTTATAGTCACTGTTTCAATGAATTAAAAAATATCTACCATATTAATTAGAATATTACAATATCAATGAATAAATGAATTTTAATTCTCATAATAACTATAATAACTGAGTTATTTGTTTCTGTTTTATTTCCCTAGATTATATTTTTATCATAATAAAATTATTTTTTATTATGAATAATAATTGAGAATAAAAAAAAGGAAAATAACGTTACTTTTATAATATAACATTTGAAATTAATAATGAATAAATTAAATCTTTTTATTACCAATAAATTTTTTTTAAAAAATTATATAAAAACTATACAATATTGAATTATTATTTGTTGTGATCACCCAGGGGATTTATACCACTGAGTATAATTATAGAACAAATAAAAATAATTAAAATATTGACAAACAAAGTATGAAACAAGGGGATAGAGTGAATCACTTTACATATATCGGAAGGTTATATATTGGAATATAAACGGTTATATGGCCATTGTGGGTAGCCGATATAGACCATTTTAGGGTAGCAAAAATATATCCATTAGGGTTTCTATTATATGATCTTTTAAATAAGTCATAATAGATATATTATATGGTCTATTAAGTAACTATAATATGATAAATTATATATTTGTTATACATTATAAATAATTATGTTTACATCAGGAGATAAAAGATATTTTAATTAAAGGATAAATAGTTTTCATAATTATGATTTATTATTTTTGATATATTTAATTCATTTATTTTAATATCAGATATTTTAGGATAGATATTGACATTCATGGATTTATATTGATATTTATTATTATGAAAATCATATAAAAATTATAGAATTGTATAAAATAAGAAATTTATTAATTTTTTTTAAAAATAAATATTAGTTTTCCTAAAATATTTTATATTTAGTATATTATGAGTTATTATTTAAAACATTAACAGGTAATAATTATATATTTATTTTAACAAAATGAATTTCATATTTTGAATCATCATGTAAAAATCTTATAAATTTTTTTGGTAAAATATTTTTAAATAACAAGGTGTGAGTTTAAATAATTTGTGTAAATGATAGATTTTTGAAGTAATTATTTGAATATAAATTGATTATATTTTGAGAATTAAATTTTAAATCAAAATCGTTTAAAAAAATAAGAGTTTGAGTTAAATTTAAATTTTAAATTATATTATTTCATAATTATAATTATTGCTTTGGAATAATTGAGAGATATATTTAATATGTTGGAATATTTTAGATATTAATGATTATTTTATAAATATTCTATATTAAGATTCCAATGAATTATAGGTTGAGTAATAAAGCTGAATCAGTTCTTAAAATAAATATCAATGTTCAAATTGAATGTTACAGGTCATTATTGAATATGAGTCTATAATGTTTTTGATTACATGAGAATGGTATTGAATTCATTAGAATACTAAATATAATTACAATATTTGTTTTTAAAGATAATATGTGAATTTAAATTTGTTTGATCTTGAGTAAAATATTTTAATTTTTTTGTCAGGTAAGTGTTTGTGTTCAAATATAATTTTACAATCATTGTTAAATTTTCATATATAATGATATTAATGATTTTATAAAGATATAGAAATTGATTTATATGATAAGATAATAAAAATATAAAATAAATAAAATATAATTGATTAATATTTTAAAATAACCAACCATATGTTTAAGAAATGTGGACATAGTGATTACATAACATATATAATTGCAAACACTCATAACTTGGGGAAACTATTGGGAGGGGATAAGCCAATATTTTTTTAAAAGATAAATGTGATGTGTAAGTAGTGAATGTTTACCATGTAGAATGGTTTTAATGAAATTCAGATTTTATAAAAAGTATATGGTATAGAACATGGGTCATCCTTGGGGATCATTCTCTTGACGAGGTTTTGGTTTAATCACAATATTCTCTTCATAAATATATTATCTCTGTTTTTTAAAATATTTATTTTTTATGTCTTTAAATAATTTTAAAATATTGTTAAATTGATGTTTTTTATTACAAAAAGTACGTAAGAAAAAAAAATTAAATGAGTGGATGTTATATTGTAGATTCAATGTGATAAAGTCAATACTAATAAGAAGAACAAGTTAAGTCCAAGGATAATTATATAAAAATAATTTATCTTTATTCTAAAAATGTGTATATATTTATTTCAAGTATCTTAATTGAAGATATTATTTATAAGTATGTTCAATCCAATTCACTCTATAAAATTCTAAAAACAACATTGAAATTTATTTTAGTATGGCGTAATCTCCTTCTAAAAGTGTTATATAATCTCACAGATGTCTCTATAATGTAAAATATCAGTTATCTATATTATACAATAATTTTTTCAAGAATAGACACTAATAAAGGGGCATGAACGATTAAGTTGATGAAGAAGATATCATTTTTCTGAATTCATAAGCCCTCACTACACTAAATAATCAAAACATAAAAATCTCAAAGAAGTATGAATAAAATAGAAAATTTTAATTTTTGAACTAAATTAAAAAATTATCTCATTACCATTGACTAGATGAAAGTGTTAGTGATGGTTTTAAGGGGTGTTTTACAGTGATATGTTGTTCTAAAATATGTTAGTTGTTTATATGTTTTTATTATTCCTAATATCCATTATTATTAACAAACAAGTTTATCATAAGTGTTTCATAATTTTATGTCCTGTTATTATAAAGTAATTTATGTTATGTGAGAAAAAATAAATTCGTTTATAGACACTAGAATTTAGTTCATGGTTTATGGAATTTAATTATGTGAAAATATTATCTTATGTGAAACAAAATTCCCTTATCAATAAGTTTCTACAATTGCACTCAAATTTCATGTCTGCATTAAGGTATTTTATATTATTGAATCATAACATGAAATATTATCATAATATGTAAGTTTACTATTTTACTAAGAAATAATGACCTAAAAGTAAAATTATATGGTAAATTGTTCAATTTATTTATCTTATGAAAAGTATATTCATGAATGAATTATCTTAAGAACATAAATATTTGGCGTATAAGTCCTTTATATTATTACTATAAGATATTTTCTCATGAAATAAAGATATCCTATGAAAAAAATAAAAATTTAATATTTATTTTACTTGTTTCAATAGTTAGTGACCAAAATTGTTTTATATTATAAAGATACATGATTAGTTATTATAAATGAACTCTATTTATAGATGTTTATGTTGTAAAGATAAAGCCATCTTATGAATCATAATGATTATAATGTCAACTACAGGTGTAACTTATTGATAAGTCAACTTATAACATTTCATGCACTAGAAAAAATGTTTTCTGAATAAGGAAAGATAAATTTTGAAAAAACATCATTTTCCAAGAATGGAAATATCAGATAAACAATATTTCTGTGATCTCACCCACATAAGTTTATTAAATATTTTGGAAATCACATTTACCAGTTAGTAGATTGGAACTTTAGTATTTCAAAAGTATTATATGACCGACCATAGTATTTTTGAGTGTGCATAATGTCATATTAATATGGTGGGATATATATATATAGAATTTTTTTCCATTGCATGAAGCATAGTCATCTACATATTATAATAAATGATATGTACTTCATAAAATTATTGAAAAAAATACACGAATCTATCCAACAATTGTTGAGTATATAAGACTATAAAATTAAAATTTAGTAATTCTACTTATTCTCTTATAAGATACTCATATTATCTAGATTTTTATTCATGTACGATTAGTTTAATATTAAAACTGTATGGTTTATCAAATAAAATTTCTTTATTCTTTCTCTCATAATGAGACAGTTTTAGGTAACACAACCTTTACGGATAGCGTTTTTTAAATTTTTTTAGAAGCTTTCTAAAATTCCAAGTTTTTTACTAAGTGATAGATGCTTGAACTTAGTCAGGAAGTCCCATGGAAAAGGGCTGGTGTAAGTGAAATTCACCATGCTCTAGTAGTTAAGAATTTATTGAGTAGACTAAGAAGTATTTTTTCCCAAAACCATTATAAATATCTTATGTGTTATCCTTTTCTATCTAAATTTATTTTCTACTACTTACCTTTTTTAGGAAAATATCAAAACCTTATAAGCCAAAAATTATATTATTTTGAATAAATTTAATTTTCAAGAACTCAAATCCCTCCTTGTCGAGTCTTTGTATGACCAGTCTCTAACCAAAAATTTGTATAAGAGGTATTCACTTTTGATTACTTAGCTATCAATGGCTGAAGTATTAAGATCATATTTTATAGATTCAATGTGATTTATGGATATTGAATCAAACAACTGAATGGAAGTTTTTTTTCAGCTTATAAATAATGCCAGTACTTTAGTAATACTTAACCCTGAACTATATAAATGTTTAAAAATACTCATAATTATACTTATAATATGAAATGGAATCTTATATACAACTAGGTAATAAATATATTTCATACTTTTTAAAATAAAAGACATCATTTTAACTCTTATGATATAGGATGTGGAGATAGTGTTTAAATTTTTAGAGATTAAAATGGTTATGAAAGAAAAAATTAGAATGTTGTTTTCTACTTCAAGAAAAGAAAAAATTAAAGAGATTATAAAATGTTATAAGTCATCTTGAGAAGAAGTTACTCCAAGAAATTCTGAATCAAATTATGAGCTTGATCATTTTTTAGACATTTCAAATTGTTTTACAACAAGAGAAAAGGTTTTATAAAAACATTCAATAAGTCCAATAAGCAATGGGAAATTATAAAGAAGCTAGATTTTATGAGTTTAATAATCATGGGAACATTAATCTAAGTTTCCTTTAATTACAAGATAACAAGAAATATGAGAAAAATTATTTCAAGAAGGTATGATATAATAATAAATCTATGAAATCTATGAAGGACACATAGTATTCTTCTGAATATTCAAGTGATGATTCATATTTCAATACAGAAGATAAAAGTTCTAATCATAAGGTCAACATGTGATTTATAGAATAATTAGACGAGGTATATTAATTTTCTTTTTTTTGTATGAATTTGAATAAGGGAATGAAAATTTTTCTTAAAAAGAATAAAACTAATATTGTACCATTTTGGAAAAAATATAAAATATGGAAAAATAAAAAAAATCACTAAACACTTCTAACAATGTTTTGATTAATGAAAATGAGAACATAAATAAAAACAATTATTTGAAAACAATTCTGTAAGATTCTTTTTTTCCTATGGTCAAAATGATAACAAGATTTAGAACATAGAAAAATATGTTCTTGATATTAAATATTCTTAAAGTGTTCTTTCTAGGGGGGATTACCCAAATAAAATCCATTCTAAAAACAAACAAGAACAAGAGAAATATTTTACATGAAGCATGGGAAAATCTCCAGGATTACTAAAAACTATTTATACAAATCACTTAACAAATAAGTCTTATATTACATTAAATAACTATAGAATAAATTTTCAATTTTCAAATTAATTTTATCTATGAATTACCAAAATATGTTTAATAAATGAAGTTGTTATATATACAAAATTTTATAAATTCAGAATTAATTTTTCAAAATGAAAACATATTTGGGTTCCAAAGTCCTTTATGGCCCACAAAATTGTAGCTAATATTGTTTGGGTATCAAAATATTTTGGTGTTTTATTTTACATTTTAGGGAATAATCCACACAATCAATAATGTAAAATGGTTAATGAATAACAGATAGTCAAGACATATGTGTCTAGATTTATCCATCATCTTGTCATTATATATGATTGATGGAGGATATGTCACATTTTTTGACAACAAAAAGAAGAATGATAGTTAGAATTGAATCTATTTTAAATTTTTATTAAATCCACTTCAAAAAAGTTATTTATGTGGAACAATTAAAGAACAAACTAATAAGTATTTCTCAAGTTAGTGATGATGGTTATTATGTGGTTTTTTCTTAATAATCCCTTATTAGATTTTAAAAATATATCCCTCAATCTTAAGTAACCAAGAAATAAAATTTTTATAATTTAGATCTAAATTCTATATATAGAAAAAAAAAGTAAAATGTTTTAATTCAAAAGTTAATAAATACTAGATTTGGTATAGAATACTTGGACGTTGAAATGTTCACTCTATGAGAAAGCTATCTAAGATAAATATGATTTCATATTTTCCTAAACGTAAACTGGATTAAAAAAATCCATAATTCATGAAAAACTATAAAGAAACACGAAAACTATTTTAAACCGATAAATGAGGTTTCCACTTTTATTCCCTTAGATCCGCTCTATGTAGATCTATTTAGACCTTATAAAATGAAAATAATTTCTAGAAAATATTTTATTGATGCTTTAGTAGATGGATATTTCTATATTTTCTTGTGTTTATTTCTTGTGACTTAAAATTGAATCATGTTATATTTTTATTAATATTTTTAAACATGTAAAAAATGATAAATATATAAAAAATAATGACTCTAAGAAATGACCATAAAGAAGAAATCAACTATAATGGATTTAATTAAATTATCTCAAATATTAGTATTAAAAATACTTTTCCTTCCCCTAGAACACCTCACTCGAACGGTGTTGTGAGAGGAGTTATATAACCATGAATGAAATTTTTAGGACTATTTTGTGTTAATATAACCTCCCCACTTAATTATGGGATGATGCTATCAACACAACATGTAATTTCATTAACAAAGTTATGATAAAGACTATCTTAAAGAAAAACCACTATGAGTTATGGAATAATGGAAAAAAGGTAGGATTCTTTAAAATGTGTGAATATATGTTTTATATATTGAACACCAAGAAAAATCATGGTATGGTCAATCTAAATACTTAAGAAATAATCTTACTAGGTTACTATATTACTTCCAATTATTATTGAATTTTCTATAAGAAGTCAAAGGTAGTTAAAGTATTCAGTCATGTTATGTTTGATGAATGTGTTCGTTTTTAAGCATAAGAAAACTCAGAATGATGACTTTATTTATTCTATATAAAACATTGAACATGAAAATCAATTTAATATTAGAAATAATGGTGATCTATAACATGATCAATAATAATTCTAACTAGATGGGATTGATAATGAAGAAATAGAAAACACATCACCAAGACATCCTAGAATCCTTACAGATCGCTCTATATATACAATTTTAATATATATATATAGGTGTTAGGAGTATAAGAGTTTTAGGTGACCTTGTATAATTTTCATCCTTTTTATCTCATATAAGGCCAAAAATTGTTTTCGAATATTAGATGATAAAATTTGGATTTTAGAAATGAAATTATTGTTAATGAAATTCAAGAGGAATAAGGTATGAGAGTTAGTTAATATACCACCTAACGATATTATTATTGGAACTAAATTAGTGTTTAGGAAAAATATGATAATTAATGTGAGATCACATGAATTAATTCTTGGTTAGTTACAAAAAGTTATAATAAAGAAGAAGTAATAGATTATGAATATACCTTTTCCCTATAGTTAGGTAACAATCCATTGAATTTTATAAGAATATATATATCTTATGAATTAAAAAATATATTATATGAATGTCTATCATTTTCTTAAATTTATTTTTAATTCATGAAGTCTAGGTTAGACATCCTCCTATTTTTGAAAGCCCTCATTTTCTAAATTATGTTTTTAAACATACGAATGTTCTCTATGGTCTAAAAGAAGAACCAAGGCCCAGATATGAAATATTAATTTTTTAATTATATTAAATGGGTTTCATATAGGATTCTAAGACATCAATATTTCCAATAAATGATTATAAAAATTTACTTTTCCTATGAAAATATATGCTGATGATGTTATTTATGGGTCAAAAAATCAAGATATATATGTTTAATTTTCAAAAATCATGCATAATTATTTTCAAATGAGAATAATGGGCAAGTAAAATATTTTATTTTTATTAAAACTTTTTAAAATTATTTTGGAAATGTTTTAAAAAAATGAAATATATAATTGATTTACATAACACTTTTCATCTTGAAATAGGAATGAATTATTCAACACTGATGAGATCTAATATTAACTTTACTTGGATGAGGCTAGAAAACTAGTTGAAAAATGTTATATAGTGGAATAATTCAGAGATAAATTTATCTCACTAAAAGAAAACTAGGAATTTTCATTTTAATATATATTTGTAATATATTTCATTTTAATCCCAAATAGTCACATTTTATTTCTATTAAAATAAATTTAATGTATTTAAGTGGAACTCTATGTCTTTCTTTATATTTTCAAAAAACAAGGGATTTTAATTTAACATCATTCTCAAATTTTGAATTCAGCAGGTTTAGACTTGAGATAAAATTTATCATAGAAACTAGTCATTTTTTATTTAAATCCTTAGTATCAGAAATTAGTAAGAAACAATATCTTGTTACATTTACAACTACCAATGATGAAAATATTGTAGCAGGAAGTTTCTATGCACAAGTGCTATTGATGCAATACATCCTGATGGATTTTGGATTCAATTTGATTCATGTTACAATGAAATTTTATAAATGAAGTGACATAAATATTTCATAGAATCTGATAAACCATTCCAGAATAAGGCACATAGATTTGAGACATCATATATTGAGAGATAAAGAAAAAAATATGATATCTCTTTATATTTTTTTGTATAGAAAACCCATTAGAATATATATTTACCAATCTACTTCCTACGAATAGATTTGATTTTATGAAATAAAAATTACTTTTATTTAAGTTTAGTTAATTTTATTATTTATTTGGTACATGTTTTGCTGTGTGAGAATCAATATTTTTACAATTATTATTTACTTTATTTTTTTTCAAGCCTATGTTTTTAGTTCTAGTCATATCATAGTTTTAAAATTAAACTTTAATCATAACGATTACCCTTCATGAAACTATGCATGAACCACTGTTTCTAAATATGGTTTTAAATTAGTTTTATGAGATACACCCTTTAAAACTATATAGATGTAATCACTTTTATTTATAACCCTCTTGGCCCAAAAATTTCAAACCTTGAATCCTTATTCAATCATGATAAAAACAAATGGATCATATTTTTCTTATATGAGTATCTCTAAGAACTCAAACTCTATGAGAAATGTGATGAGTGTAGAATAATTTTATTTATGTTGGATCAATAGTATAGTTATTCAAGTCAACAATGTTATTAACCACCAAGGAAAGAAATATATTTTTAGTGAGAAAAAATTGATGTTTTATTTGAGAAGGAATTTTTACGAATTTTATGAGACCAAAATGTTTCAGTTTGGGTATTTTGAGAATCATGTTACTATGACCATAAATTATAAGGATTTATCGATGCATTCAATTTTAATAGAAGTGGTTTTAAGATATCTTCATGAAGGAAGTTTCGATTAAAACACCTCTCTAGCAACCATTGATGAGGTTATCCCCCCAGAAATAATGGATTATTTGTTTATTGTTCCATATATTGAGATGAAATCCTTCAAGGACCTAGTGATAGAAGGGAAGTCCCTATCGATGTTTATTCAATAAACAATTCCTCACAGTAACAGTGAATTTGAGGAAATATTGTTTTAATATTTTATATTTCTATATCAATTCTATGTAGAGAATCATATAAAACTGGAATGTGGTGTAATGAGGTACAACCACCAAATCTAGAATATAATAGTTAATTTCTATCCAATTGGATGAATTTGAATTGTAATTTTTTTTCAAATTAAGTGTCTTTATAGATGAGAATACATTTACTTGTTTCCATGGGTTAACAAATTTGAGTGTTGGAGTATTGAAATGTAATGGTTTTTTCTAGATCCCTTCATCAAAAAACGTATTACTAGTTTTTATAAAAGAATATATGGAACTAGACCTTACTCAAGTTGATGGTGATTCATCTTGTGTAATTATTTTAAATGTGGTACTTGAATATGTTATTATAGGCTAGGTATATATGATGACCATATAGAAATTGTGATTATTTATGATAAATGACACAGAGTTTGATATGTTGTTTTATATGAGATTCATATTAATGATGATAGAATGAAAGGAGCCACACTAGAGGTGAAATCAAAGGTATGTCACCTGGTTATGGATACACAAGTTCGTTGCACCATTCAACCATCCATTCAATAAGTTTCTTCATCAAGGGATAGTTTGGATTCATTTATTAAATGGTTGGTCAATATTGGTTAATATAAGTCCATATCCACTACTTATGGAACAATTATTATTTTTTATGTGTCTTGTCTTGATGATAAAAGTATAATAGTTAAGAGGGAATCACTTCATTTTATTTTTAATGTTTTATTTGATCTTAAAAGGAAGAGTTAGAAGAGAAAATGAAGATCCGTTACTGATATCTAATAGGAAACCAAGTAAATAATTTGATGAGATAACTCATGTTGAAGAAGTTATTTCAGTTCATGAATCTTAGAAATCTAATGAAAGTAAACATGTTAATGAGGATTGGTAAGTCCTAACACCTCTAAGAATCTCTCAGTCTGCCTCTCCAGACCAAATTAATTCAGAGGTACCAATATTTGAGATTGAAAATACTAATGATCAATACCATATTAGTTAGGAGTCATTTATATCGGATGTAAATTTGATAAATCATGATCTAATTGAGTCTACATCATAGTCTAAGAGTCTTTGAGAGAATGATTCATAAAATTCTAAGTTGCAGGATATGCAAGATTTGATCCTATTTTTTATATGAATTATTTAAAGAACCTAAAAATAAACCCTTGAGACATATATTTATAGATCAAACTACAATGGAATAAAAGTTAGAATAATTCTCCCAAAACATAGATATGAAGACAGTTGGGATCACCTCTTTGCAATTTTAAATTATTTTAAGAGACAATATATAATATCTTAATCATAGTTTGGTTTCTGAAATCAAGAGTATTTGAATCATACCATGAAGTACCTTGACCATTACTGATAATTCTCATAGGATATAAGTAATCTTCTTAGAAATAAAGATGAATTACTGTAATATTAAAAAATATAAGTTAAAAAAGATAATATTTTTTAATAAATGGATTATGGAAAATTGAGAGATCGTTGGAAAATAAAATTTTTGTGTTGGAAGATATATTTTTCTACATGCATCAGATATTCATGAGAAAACCGATATCATAATGTACTTATGAAGAACAAGATTCTTTTAATGAACTAAAGGAAATTCGAGTTACCTACATAGTAATTAAGTTGTAGGTGAACTAACAATTTATTCTCCTATCTATAGTTAAGTATGTTTTTTTGATAATCAATTTAATGTTTTGAAGATATTAATCCTTAGTTGTCAAAATATGGTTGATTTTCATAACTACATTGGAATCTTTTTCCAAAATGCATGGAATGGTTCAAATACCTTGCTTGAATATAGGAAATATTTAATGAATAATTTAGATATTAATATATGTGCTTTTAAAACCACTCGTACTACAACAACTAAGCATCACTTTTGAATTGATGATTTTTCGGATCCATCTCATGCTCAATGAGTCTCTATAGGTATTCGATCGAGCATAGTAAAGGAGATTTCCCAGGTCACATTTTTCCTTGAAAGTTATTTTGTCTCAAATACTCAATTGTGAGTTTTCATTGGATTTACTACTGAATCAACCATACCTACCTATTAATTACCTACAAGACAACCTTAATATTTCAAGAATCCACCACAGAAACTTATTCATGTATCTCTTGAATGATTTGTTCTTTTAATTTTGTGGTTTATATAATATTTCATAGTTTAACCAAATCGTTTGAATGGTTTTAAATTTTACTATTAGATGTTTTCAATTATTAAATGTTATCTAAAATTGTTATATGATTTTCATTATTTCTGTTATATTTTTCCATTAATTTATTATCTCTAACCTTTTCTTCTTTATTTTTTACAAGCCAACACTGATTTGATTCATATTAACATTATATCTATTGGAATTCATTTATGTGAAATAATAAATCTGTTTTACGTGAATCATTATTTTTAATATAAAAAGGGGGATCAGTAATCCTAAACATTATTCCTGGAAAACAAACTCTAGTAAAGGTTATACAATAGTTCATATCTTGTTTATTAGTGAAAGGGAAACCACATTTAACATAGTTTATTTCATAATAATTTCAAAATAAAATATTTTCATTATTTATTACTCGATTATGAGTTTTTAATCACTAAAAGGGGGATATTTTAGGATTGTATTATATTTTACCAACAAAACATAACTATTTATATGAATTATGATTTTTAAAATCCAAATTTATTTACTAGAAATTATATGTTATGTGTTTAAAATTTTAGGTTTAGATATTCTAGAAGAATTTATCCAATTCTAGAAAAAATAAATTAATTTTATGGATGCTATAATATAGTTCTCTATCAAATAAAGTTATCATATGTGAAAATTCTATCATGTGAGAAAAATAATTCCCTTATGAAGAATTTTATGTACCTGTGATGAAATCTCAACTCTATGAGAAGGGATTTTATCATATGGAATCATTATTTAAATAATTATCTTACTATGTAATTTAAATATCATACAAGTACATCAAGATCTAAAAATCACAATAAGATGGAAATTGTTTAAATAGTTTATTTTATAAAAATGTTCTACAAAAATGAATTATCTTATGAACATCAAGAAAGAAATAGATGTAATTTATCTTATGAAAATAATATATTATATTATGAAATGTGGTTATCCTATGAAAATAATAAATCTTGATTATTTATCTTACAATACTCATAAGTCAAAATTATAAAGTGTTTTATCATAGGAAGTTTCATAGTAAATTATCATACTTGAAAATTGTTTCCATAAATTAATCTTATGAATATCAAGTAATATTTTGAACCATTTTTATTATACTCCTTATTATTTTTGTGAATTCACTACTATGAAATATGCCTTAATAACGCTAGAAATGGTCTTTATCAGCGCTGAAGAAGAACTGCCTGCCATAGTGAGAATAAAATCCCATGACTTTTATTAGTGTTAAAAAAGAACTGATAAAAAAACATCCATAAGTTCTTTTATTTATCAACAACAATTTAGGCCTTTATCAGTTTTTCTAAAACTCCTAATAAAGGGCCACAGTATAGTGTGTTATACCAACACATTTCTAAACTAGTACAATTTTCTTTACTGGAACACAGCGACATGAAAAACAACAAAATATTATAAAAATAAATTATCAATATAGAAGTTAAATGAAATAAAATTTATAACACAAATACTAGAATCACGAACTATATTATAGACATTTCAAAAAAAAATTTATACAATTATGTAAGTAAAAATTATTACATAAAATCAAAAACATTAATTTCCTATTGTATTTTGATCCTAACCCCAAATCATGGAAAAAAACACTTATTTAGAAAAAATTATAAAGTTTGTAATAATACAATGAAATATATTAAAAGAAAGTGTTAATTTAAAATAAACTTAATGTCATACCTAGAACATTGACTTTTTGATTTAGTTGCAGTTGATTCTTTCATGTCACACCTTTTCTTTTTCACCTTCATGAATTATATCTATGAAAATTAACTAAATTATACTATGATATAAATGCAATGAAATTATTTATGTAATATCAGATAGAATAATGAGAAAATAGCATAGGCTTGTTTTCTCGGTTTTGGTGATGTGAAGCACATTTTAAAGTAAAATTAGACTTATATGTAGAAGAGACGTACATGGAGTCATACCGGTCACACCATGCATAGTATTGAGGTGAATAAAATTACTACATTTCCAAAATGAATTATGGATAGTTTTACAAATGTATCAAAAAAAAATACAAAAGCATATTCTGAGTCTAGAGTACGTCACATGTATTTTTTTCTAAAATGTCATTTTAAAATAGAAACATAAAACTTTATTCATACAAGTCACATAGTTTTTTAGATTGATGTGAGATGAATTCTTACATGTCAAAAAATGACTTAAGAGTAGTTGTAAAAAATTATCAAGACATTATGAGTGTGTTTTATCATTTTTTAGTGAGTGACACTTTTTGAACTAAAATGTCTATTTTAAACAGATAACAGACACACTAATCATATAAGACACATCAGGTATCATATTGATGTTCAGATGATTCCTATATATTAAAAAAATGATATATGGATCATTTTCCTAAAGTATCAACACAATAAAAATGTGTTTTCTTGGTTATAAGTATGATAGTATTCTATATTACTAAAATCTGTGACACTTTTAAATAAAAAGAAGCAGATAGAGTCATAACGATCACACCATGAGTCATATTGCATTGTAGATAAATATTACACCTCCGAAATGAGTTATGGATTGTTTTCCTAAAGCATCAAAACAATATACATATATTTTCTATGTTTTGAGTATGTCACTTTACTTTTTTTTGAAAATGTCATTTTATAAAAGACACACACAGATTTAGTCATACTCGTCAATTTTTTGATCATTTTTATTTGAGACTAATTCCTAAACACTAAAAATGACTTATGAATGTTTTTAAAAAATTATCAAGACAATCTGAGTGGGTTTTCTTGGTTTTTAGTGAGAGAAATTTTTTTAACTGAAATTCCAATTTTAAGTTGATAATGGAATCATTGATTCATACCGGACACATAGTGAATCAGATTGAGGTGAGGCTGATTCATCCCTATCAAAAAATAACTTATGTATTGTTTTTATAAATTATCAAAAAATCAAGATTCATATTCTGGATTTTGAGTGTGTCAGTTATATGTTTTACTAAGATTTATGTCAATTTTAAATAAAAAGAATCAATTGGAGTCATACCAGTCACACTGTGCATCCGATTGAGTTAAGGCTAATTACTACACATCTAAAATTACTTATGAATCATTTTTATACAGTATAAAAACAATATAAATCTATTTTCTCAGTTTTGAGTATGTCAGTTTTTCTTTTTACTAAAAATATCATTTTAAACTAGAAACATGTACTTTCAGTCATACAGGAAACTTCATGTCTCAATTTGATTTGATAATGATTCGTAGACATCAAAAAATTACATATGGATCATTTTTATAAATTATCAAGGAAATATGAGTGGATATTCTCGGTTTTTAGTGAGTGACACGTTTTGAATTAATATTTCATTTTTAAAATAATAAAGGTAATTTTGATTCAAACCAAACACATCATGTATCATATTTAAGTGCATCAAATTCCTACTAATAAAAAATGAAATATGGATCATTTTCATAGATTTCAAAATAATTAAAATGTTTTTTATTGGTTTTGAAAAGGTTGGTTTTCTTTTTTACTAAAATTGATGTCAATTTTAAATAAAATGATGTACTTGGATTCAGACTGGTCACACCATTCATCATATTGAGGTGCAGAATATTTCTAAAACGTGAAAATGGCTGATGTATAATTGTTCTAAACTATCAAAAAAATACAAAAAAATCATTTTATTGGTATTGAGTATGTCACTTGTATTTTTCAGAAAAATGTCAATTTTAAATAAGAAGCATGCACTTTTAGTCATATCAGTCACATCATGTATCAGTTTGACATGAGAAAAGCTTCTATGCATCAAAATGGATTATGAATAGTTCTTATAAATTATCCAATCAATCTGAGTATGTGTTATCTATTTTTAGGGAGTGATAGTTTTTGAATGAAAATGTCGATTTAAAACTGTCAATGGAAACCTTGAGTCATATCAGGAACCTATTTCATCATATCGAGGTGAGGCTGATTTCTAAACATAAAAAATAACTTATGGATAGATTTCTTAGAGTATAAAAACAATATGGATTGTTTTTCTCTTTGTTTTGAATAAGTTAATTTTATTTTTTCTGAAATTGAAGTATATTTAAAAAAAGGATGCACTTAGAGTCATACCAGAAACACTATGCATTAGATTGAGGTACGACTAATTCCTACATATTTAAAATAATTTATGGATAATGTTCCTAAAGTATCAAGACAATATGAATATTATTTCATGGTTTTTAGAAGGTTGGTTATCTTTTTTAATAAAATTTATGTCAATATTTTTAGAAAAAGATGCCCTTGAAGTCATACTAATCATATCATGTGTTAGACTGAGGTTTCACGGATTCATACACCACTCCAATGACTTATGCATCATTATCCTAAATTATGAAAAAAATCCAAATGTGTTATATTGGTTTTGAGTTTGTCGCTTCCCTTTTTTCTAAAATTTCATTTTAAACTGGAAACATGTACATTGAGACATTCCAGTCACATAGTGTATAGGTTTTATGTGAGACTCATTCCAACATGTCAAAAAAGGATTCTGAATCATTTTCAAAAATAATCATTAAAATATAAGCACATATTCTCATTTTTCAGAGAGTTGCACTTTTTCAATTAAAATTTTTATTTTAAACTAACAATTAAGACTTTGATTCATATCAATAACATTGTGTATTAGATCGAGGTGTAGTTAATTCCTTTATTCGAAAAATGAATTAAAAATCATTTTCCTAAAGTATCAGAACAATATGAATATGTTTTCTTGGTTTAGATTATTTTAGTTGTCTTTTTTACTAAAATTAACATCAATTATAAATAAAATTAAGTACATGGAATCATACTAGTCATATGACATTTCATATTGAGATGTGGCTAATTCCTACACATCCCAAAGTCTAAAAACATTCCTGAATAATAATGTTACCACACATTACATTTTATTTCTTTATTGAACAGCCAACACTTCTTATTTACTTGATGTTCATATCTAAAAAACATTTTTTGAAAAGAAAATCAGATCAATATGCAGTGTTGTAGTTGGAAAAAGAAAGAAAATTGAATGAATGCTAACATTGGGAGTTGGGATTCATAGCTCTTTTATGTCTTGTTTTTGATAGTTTAAAGGAAAATATAACTTCCCACACAATATATAAATGAAACTAAATAATTATTAGATTTAAATTATAATGAAATTAACTTAAGAATTAGTTAATAAAATGATGAACAAATAAATTAAATAATTATTGGTAATTCACTATTACATGATAATTGTATACAATATTGACAAATTTATTTGTTTTCACTATCTTAGTTTCTGGATCAAATTCCAACATCTCATGAGTATGAGAATATTCGAACAACCCAATTGAAATCAAAAAAATAACCCACATGTGTTAGAAAACAATTATTATATGATTAATACTTAAAAAATAAGTTTAACATTAATATTAAACAATACATTAATTCCACAGACACAAATTTTATTTTGATAACTTCAAGATTACCTCTGTGTTTGAGAAAAGGAAGTTTCGTTTCTCTTCCTACAAAGGAAGCGAAGGAATCATGAAGGAACGTTATAAATGTCAACACAACAGGGATTAAAAGGCTTTGAGGAATAAGAAGTATGGGGATGTTTTGTTGCATAAAGGCATGAAATATAGAAATAAATATTCAAAAATAAATAAAATATGAAAATATGACTTCCCAAAAGATCTGTGAAAATAAATAAAAAACAATTAGATAAAAAAAATCAGGAATGTAACCTAAAAATAGTATAAAAATTGATGAATTTTTTTTAATATATAGTAGGAATTCACATTATAATGATGGTTTTATACATTATTTACCTATTTCCTTCTATTATTTATCTCAGTTGTAGTCTCAAATTCCAATCTCTCACAAGAATGTGCAGCTTCGAAGAAATAACCCATACTTGAAAAAAAATAATTAACCTGTATAAGAAAACTATTCTTATGTTAGTAATACAAAAAATAAAGAGATAAACAAAATATGAAACAATAAATTATCCCTAGGGAAAATGATTTTACTCTGTATACATCATGATTACCTATGTGATTGAGAAATGGAAGGATCATTATTCTTCCTTCAAAGGTTGTGGAGGGAACACGGAAGAATGTGATCAAGTCCCAAACTTGAGTGGTGAAAAGGTTTTTAAGGAGAAGAAGTTAGTGTATGTTTTGGTGGAAAATTCATAAATGACGGAATAAAACCTCTAAAATAAAAACTTTTGAAAGGGATAATGAAAATTAAATCAATATTTCATTATGTAATTTTCTCTAAAATATTGAAATGATACCATAATATTACATTTACATACTCCCAAATGGTTTCCCTTGTTACAGTGTATTATTACATTGTATTGGAAACATCATCATGTTTATAACACATTGTCTATATGAGTAGGTAAATATTTAATTTATATTATAATAATGCATTAAAGAACAAAAAAACTATGAGGGAAAATAGTATATCAAAAAAATTTACCTACTCATTGAAGTCCCATTATTTTTTAAAGTTTATAGGTATTTCATTTCCCTATCAAGAATCCAACTCCCCCATTTGTGGTCCCATATAATGAACAAGACATTGTCTATATTGAGACCATAATGAACTGATTGTGATCTACCAATGAATGGGTCAACCTCGATTGATTTTTTATCTTACCCATGTTTTTTTAGTCAACATCTGGACAATAAACTAATTATTATATTTTGGATCTAATTCATAAAATACATTCACTTCTTGTGATTCCATTATTAATGGACGCCCCTTTTCCCCATCCACACTGAAATTCACCTCGATGAAGCCCATTTCATCATCTTTAACTACACCCATATTTTCAACTCATTTTTAAGGGAAAATCATAACTTCCAATGTTGTATAATATAACTTGTATATCTGTTTAATAATACCAAAACATGACATGTTTTCATTAATTGTATTTTAATCCATGGTACCAGATATGTGAATCACTACTTCTATATGTGTAACACCATAATTTTTCATGGTACTATGGTCGTCATGTTCTTTTTTATAGAACGTATAACCATTGATTAAAAAACCAGTGTTAGATATAAGATCATCATTTTTCCCATGGATAGCCATCAAAGTTGTTTGATAATTGAATTCAGATTTTCAAAAAAATCATTATAAATTTTGTATTGAAACTATCTTATTAACTATTGATTATGTGTATTTGATATCCATCCTTCATCCAATGATGGTTTCAAATAACATAGAATTTCTTTGAGGGCTTCAATATACAGATAAACGTATTCTGTATTATGTAAAATTTAAAGGTGTTCTTTTTGCAACTCTATGAAAGTAAATTACATTGTAAAATATTCTATAAATACATTTTCCCATATGGCCTCCGTTGTGATGAGACTTTGGGAGACCGATTCTGTCAAAATATGATTGGTAATTGATACATAATTCTATAATTTCTTCAACTATATGTTGTTATTCCATAAAACCATCTAGGAAACATTAATTTTCAACATCCCCATTCAAAATATGTATATAACATTCAATGGGTTACATCTATCTACAATTGATAGGACACCAAAATTGATCCGGTTAAACCAAGTGATCTATCTAGTGGACCATTAGATCAATGAATGATGGTGGAAAGAACAACTCTAATTCACATTATATGATGGAAACATCCTTATTCATGATTGTAAACATCACTACATCTATAAACATACTATATATTTCTTTAAAACATAAATAGAGTCGATTTAATGTTTCTCATACATTTTTTGTATGAATGCAACAAAAAAAGTCACCAAATCGTGAATCAAAACATAAAAATCATGTGATTTTTGTCCCTAAAATATCAAATTAGTCATTGAAATGACATTCCTAATATTTGATGAATACAATTCTTGATCTTTAATCCTATTAAGAGAAATAATAAATTGTAAATTTTCCATTCAAGATAGATTGTAAGCTGCTAGAGGGAGAAAAGTCCACCCTTTACCCTTCACTAGTGCCAACTCTTCCCTTATCCACATGTCAATCATGTCCAACATAGGCATTATTCCATCCATTATTTTTTAGAAACAATTAGTAATGTTTCAGTAACACTATAAAATACATTTTTTTCTATATCCATGTGATCAAGAAAATGTATGAAAAATAAACAAATCCAATATGATGATTCAATGATAATTGATCACTTATACCCACTTGATTTCATATGGTTTTTTGAAAATGGATTACCAAAAATAGTGACAATTTTTTTTACTTTATCTAACAGTTTATAACTAGTTACTGGAGATGGTGTTGTAAAATGTTCGATAGTCCCATAGAATGTTGTCATTCATGATTAGTATTTATGTCGTTGTGGTAATCATTTTTTAGGTCCAAAAAAAATTATTCGATGAATGTTCAACCAAACTGAGTGTCTACATTATTCAAAAATGTGACACCACAGCATTCCTTTTAAGTATATAGCCTGATAGACTTCAATAAATGGGGAAGTAAATTGTCATTTTCTAAAACATGACCCTTAATGTAAATTCATAACTTTATAAGCATCACATATTATAACACCAATATGCCATATCAATTTTAGATCTCCAGTCAATGGAGCCAAATATACATCAATATAATGTATGGGTTTCGTAGGACTAGATATAAGTAGAGAAAACATAATGTATTTATGCTTTATGAATAGCCATGGTGGAATGTTATAATCTACAAACATGATTGTCCATGTACTATGAGTACTATTCTGTACACCAGAATGATTTATTCCTTATACAAACAACTCCAATTGATAGTTTCTTTGTTCATTTCCAAATTATGGATACTCATAATCAATGTTCTTCCATGGAATAGAATCCACTGGATAATGTAGGTTCCAATTTTCAATTGTTTTATCAATATTCCATTTCAATGTTCTTGCAGTTTCTTGACATCAATTTATTCTTGTAAACTATGGAATGATAGGAAAGCACCATATATATTTTGTAAAACATGATTCATTTTTACTGTATATATATGTGCCACAATTAGGGAATTTTATGAGTTATTAATGGTGCTTGTGAAATGATATGAAATCATTATGAAAAGAATATATTTTTAGAGAGCATACCCATTGAACATATCATTAGTTTAGAATCATATTTTTAACAAGGTAGTTAATTTTAATCTAGAATCTTATCATTCCAGAGACCCAATAGTTTTTTAAATCTTGTGTTATTAAATCCGCTTCCAGCTTTCAAAAATATATAAGTTTATTACATTTGATAATGTTGTTTATTTGGTATAACTAATACACAATGTTATCTTTGTACATCTATTTAAATTCTCAAAGAACATTGTATAGTCATGAATGTCATATTCAAATTTTATTTTTATTTATTCCAAGAGAAATCCATCAACATTTACTATATTATTCATCAAAAATGATCCATAAACCATAGTATCATCCCAATAAGTGTGCACGTTCAAATTTTCCTCTTTTTTAGTCCAACATTTATAGATATATTCCATTCCATGAAAAATCAAATATTCATCCAACTCTTCTGAACTAAATTTTATTGAATGAAAATATTGTAAATATAGAAAAAGTATTTGAGAATTGTAGTATGCACTCTCTTTTTCAAACATGATGAAATATTTAATGTCATATTAATACACTTTTGTCAAATGATTAGCGTGCATCCATTTTTGATTCATATCCATCATATTGGGTTCAAAAAATATAATTTTTTTACAATGAATAAATAAATATACATATGATATTCACTATAAAAGGAGAATTTTATAGATAATTTAAATAAAGGAAACACAAAACATGATTGTTTTAATGAATTCCTATATTAAAAAAATGATAACTAAATTTAAGAAAATAATTACTCCACTATGGTTGGTGTTATCCTCTAAATTCATTCAAAGGAAAATGTTATAGACAACTGTTATCCTCATCAGCTCATCTCCTGAACATTTTTTATTTCATGTTGTTGTTTGAAACACATCCTCTATAACTGGTGTAAATCCAACTATTCTTACTAAAATACTATAGGAAGTATACATCCATGGGATGAATAAAACTCAATGTAGTACAAGCAATATAAAAGATATAGGGATGAGTCTTAAGTAACAAATTTCAATAACTATTTGAGAGATTAATCTTATGAGGCAGAATTTTGTACTTAATTTTGTTTTCTAAAAGAGTTAATGCCTTCAATTTGTTAGAATTACACCATTAGAACTAATTTAAAACTCTTGACCTTTTGAAGGTGAGATTTGGGTGGAATGAACATTTTTTCTGTGATTCAAGGGGTCTCGATGGGGACATGTTATGATATATGAATCTTTGGGGTCTCTATAAATTATATATTTATAAGAGAAATTCCAGTTTTAATACTTTCAATCCTTTAACAAATACTAGTTATACCACTATTAACATAATCCATCAAGTGTTTCTTAAATCCCCTATACAAATTGAATTGTAATATATCCAATTAAAAAAAATAAGAAACCCATATATGATAAACAAAAATGGTAAACTCTCACTCATTCACCTAGAAGATATAAAAATGTATTGATAAATCATATTAATAAATAAGGAGTTATTTGATATACATATATGGTAATAAAATACTCCTTGGGGTTGATCCAATACATGTAGACCTAAAATGTCGAATACCTAAAAATAATTTATAATAATTATTAAAACAGATATTGAATTTTAAAACAACCATTCTATTTTTTTGGAACAAGTGATGAATCAACCTAATGAATCATTACATATAATATAAATGGTATATCAAATATTTGAATACATCTTAAAATTATAATTTCAATTAAAAATCAATAAGGAATATGAAAAATCATTTTTGGAAAATAATATACCTAATAACGATTATTATTTTATATATCTAAAAATTCATAGTTGATAAATTGATTCATGATTTATTTTTACACAAGTTGAAAATAATAATTATTTTCATGTAGATGAAGAGTAGGATTAATATGAAACATTCATTTTCCTTGCCATTATTGGTTCAATAGTGATTTTGGGAACATTGTATAAATTTTTTGTTCTAATGAGACAAATGAAAATTATTATGAAAGATGTGGATCATTTAAGTTAAATGGGAGATGAACATGTCTTAAAAAATAGATTCAATGTGAGACAAATCTTCATAAGTAAAATAGGATGATTAATTTTTTCCATTGAATGATCTCGATTGAACATGCGTATAATTAAATAATTTTATGAAGGATTTTAAAAATTTCCTAAAATATATAGATTAATATAATAAATAATTATAAATAAATTATATTAAAAGGAATGTAATATAAGGGGAATTTATAATTGATGTCACACTAAAGGATTTACAAAAGAAAAATCCTTTCATATTACATATTGGTTGATGATCTCACATGATAGGTAAATTTATGTAATTAAATAATTTTTACATGTTTAAAGGGAACTTATTATTTTAGAAAATGTGGATCTCGTAATATAAATTTATTACATTTTAAAGATTCTAGAAATTAAAGACAATGTTAAAGAATAATCTATTTTTAATCGATTAATGTAGAACATAAATAACATTGATTATATTTATGATGAACGAAATTAAGTAATATTTAAGAAGTATTAATGAGTGTGATATAATTTCAAAGATGGATATTTTTTTAGAATGGTATAGAAAAAATTTTGAACCATATTCAAATTGGGGGTGAGTAAAAATTTAGGACAATTGTGTTTGAAAGAGAAAATTGATTTTTGGTAAGGAAAAATTGATCATATTAGATAATGGGACATTTAAATGCGGACTTAAAAAGGGTTGGTTGAGATGTTTTTATGATGAGAATATAGAATTGATAGATAATTTTCAGTAATTATAATGGGTTAGGATATGGGATTGCTACTATACTTTGGGACTCCCATAGTGAGAGTTCGTCATGGATATGATCTACTAGGTGGCTGCATACATTTGACTTAACTTGTGATATTCAAATGTGTGATCTATATGAAATTACTATCATGTTTTAATTGGAATATATTGATTAGATATTGTAATGTTATAAGTAATACTGGCCTTCCCTAAAGTGGTCTTTTAAATGGGACTATGATCACTTCTACAAATGGGGATATAATCATGATATTGTTCTTCATTATTTATCATAACATACTAACAATCCCCCAAAATGGAAGTAGGAAAATATTTATACTCATTCATATTGTTGAGATACTATGGTGGGGATGTCTAGAATATATGAGTGTCCACTATTGACCACATGTTTATTCCTTGGATTGAAGCTATGCATCATATGAGAGAAATTAGAAAGATTTTCATTCATGGAATTCATTCGATCCTTGAATTTGTTCGACCCATTAATCATTTGAGCCTTGGGTTCAAGCCTTGGAATTGTTCATGCCCTGAATGATGCTTGAAATCGATATGGATGAGCCCCAAAAGAAGGTTGCAGCTAGAGAATGCTTCAGTATCAAGAATAGTTCCTGACTAAATGCGGTTCATTAAATAAACAAGGACACTTTTTCAGCACTAAAATAATAAGTGTTGGAAAATATGTATTCTATAAATGATTTTTATCACTGATAAAGATAGATCATTATCAACACTAAAAATCACTGATAGAAGACATATTTACCATAACTAAAAAATTACTGATAAAGATGCATTTTATCAGTGCTTATTACATAGGCGATGATAAAGGATTCAATTAGAAATGTTTTTTTAAAATATATTTATTTAATTATATATATACATACTAGATATATATAATTATAAATATAGTAAATATATCCTTCTTTTATATATATTTATTATAATATTATAATTATATTAATATATAATTATTTATTTATAATTATAAAATTTCCTTTTTAAAAAACAATATTTATGTATTTATATATTTATATATTTTTAAATATTTATATCATTATATATATTTATATAATTATATATATATTCAATAAATATGTATAAATAATAATATTGTAAATATATTCATTAATAAAATAAATTTATTATAGTTATTATAATTATATAAATAGATATAATTATTTATTTATAATTATATAAATTCTTTTTAAAAAATATTATTTATTTACCAAACAAGTCTAGATAGAAGCTAAGCTTTTGAACATTTATTAATGAAAATTCAAAAAGTACAGGGGAGACGACGAGTTTAAAAGAGGGACTGACCTTCATCCATCAAGCAAGAAGCTAAAGATCATAATAAGATGAGTCATTTCCATAATTAGAATCATCAGTATTTTCCCACTTTGATTGAGAGTTATCTAGATTGAAGATCTTAAGAATATACGTATTGATCATACCTAACTACTTAAAAATCAATATTTATTTATTTATAATTATAAATTTATAAATTTATAAGTATAATAAATATACATTTATAAATATATTTATTTATAAATATTATTTTACTCTTTTTTATATTATTAAGGAATTTTTAATCTTAAGTACATGGATGTTAAAAACAAGTGAAATTGATAAACTAAAATTTAGTACACTTTAACACTATTGAAAAAATGGATATGTTAAATTAATTAAATTTAATTTATTAAATATATATATATATATATATATATATTGATATAAAGGTAAATACAAATAGAATATATTAAAATATAATAAATAAATAAATATAAAATAAATAATTGAAATTGATTAAATTCCCCAAAAAATAAATAATAAAAAATAAATAATATTTAAAACGAATAAAAAAAATAACTGTACTAAAGATAAAAATAAATAAATAAAATTTACCTATTAAATACATGATATATAAAATGTTTCAGGTTATAATGAAATTATAAAATTAATACTAATGTTTGAATAAATTATATAAATATTATGTGTATGTGTTTTTAAATAAGATTTCATTTATTAAATAAATATTTGTGTATGTTTTGTATATAAAAATTCATTATTTATGTATATGTGAAACCAATATAACATACAATTGATTTATTATTAATTTAAATATAATATTACATTCAATTATGTGTGTTACCTGATAGAATTGGTCTGTATTTTTAATTCAAATTAATTTTTAATTATAAATCGTTTGTTCTCCAGATATATGACTATTTAATGTAAATGACAAATATTTTTTCTTATAAAGTTCATATTTATATACATTCATATATACCTATATATTTATCATATGCTATTTATTAAAATTATCAACAATTATTTAATTAATAGAATATTTCATATTTTTATCAATTTAATTATTTATAATTTTTATTTATTTAATTTTATTTTTTACACACAGTGATATATATATATATATATAATATAATAATTATGAGTATTTATAATTTATATATATTATCATCAATTTTTTCATTTTTGTCAATAATTATTGTACTAATAAATTTTATATTTCTTTCAAAAAAACTCATTTTTATTTTTTATTTTTTTAATTATTTAATTTTATTCAATACTTTATCAAAACTAAAAATAAAATGTTGATGAAGGGTACTCCTATCAGTACTGAAAATAAAGCACGGATAATGGGTACCATTTATTTGGGTTAAAGAATAGATCTCATAAAGGTTACCATTTATCAACACTAAAAAATCACGAATAAAGGGATTGTCATCACTCGTCCCTTGGGGCCAATGTCGTGACTGCCCCAAGCCCACCTCCGGAAGGCTAGAGGCTAATGACTAGTGCTAATGGCTTTAACCTATAAGTGGGATGCATTTTCCTGAGTACCTGAACGCACACACACTTCCAACCACAACCCAACACATTAAAAGGGAGAAACCAGCACCACAAAAACAAGGCTGAGTGCATGTAAAACTGAATGTACGTGGGTCAAAATACAAACTCAACAAAGAACTAGAAAAAAGTACAAAAAGTAAACTCTTATGGCCATTCGTAGAAAACCCCACCTAATCATGAGAGTAGTGAAGCTACTGGAAGCTAAAGTAGTATGACGTGCCTGCTCGATCCGACTGGGACCCACCTGGTCCTAGGCCACCAAGTCCACCATCATAGTGTACGTCAGTCCCGTCTCCCTAATCACCCCGACCAAAACATTGTTCATTTTCATCAGACACAACACGTGAAGGTGAAGCCCGTGCAAGGGTGTGTAACACAGTACTCCGTGGGGACCCCAAAACAAAAAGGAAAGACCACACAAAAAGTCCTCAAAGTAAAGCACAAAACAAATGAAAACTCACACTAGGTGTATTCTAGGATAGTAATAGTAGCATCATCATTCACATAGTTGAACACCTCAATTGATGGATGAATCCTCCTCCTACAAGTACTGTGGGCCTTCCAAGTCAGGAAAATGTTCATCCCACTAACCTTGGACTGCTTAGGTACAACTCCTCATCACATACCATGGGCCTACAAAGTTACACAAAAGTGCATCCCACTAATATGGGCCAACTGGGGTACTCCTCCTTGTCGTGTACAGTGGACCTAAAAATTCGCAAAGAATTTTTTCCCACCATTGGCCTACAAAGTGACAAATAAGTGATTCCCAAAGGGCTATGGTCGAGTCATACAAAGTCGAAAGTCAGTAGTCCTCAGGTCTCAGCCAACCACAAGGTTCCGTACATAGTGTTCCTGGGAGGACTGATCCCCAATCCCTTCAATGCTTCTCAACATCCATAAAAGTCAATAATGATCATGCCAAAAGATCTACCTCAGTGAGATGGTCCCAACTCCGTAATCAGCTTGTCAATCACACACACGGTTTTCAAGATACAATTACTTTAGTAACCCGAGGGCCAGTTGTGATGGGGCCCATTCCAAATCATTTGGATTGACCCGACCAACCAGGATCGAGGGAATCACATACCCCAGTATAATATTGACTGACTCGACTTGAATTAGTTTGGCTCTGGGTATGTCTGGTCTGGTATAACCAATGGGCCATGCCTAATAGGCCTTGCTGGACCTGACATGGTTTGGTCGAGTGTCTAGCCCACTGGGTTTCCCAGTAACCTAGAAAAGTTTGGACCGGCCCGAAGGATACGTGTCCGGACTTTTGGCACGGATCCGGCCAGCTGGGTGTGATTCCGACCCGAGGTCTATGGCTCGGCCCGCCGGCACGTGGCCCGACCGCCTGAGGTTGCCGGGGTGTGCTCCCCAATCGAGAAGCGGTAGACACACTGTGTCTAGCCAGCTCTGATGGCCCTGCAGACGTGGGGCCCATCCAGCCATTGTTGAGCGACCATGCCTCGCTGGCACCTGGTGGCGATTCCCTCCATTGGTTGGCCATGGCCTCCTACCGCCATGGCACTTCCCCATCCTCCAACGTGGCCGGCGAGGGCCAGCTGCCTCCGTTATTATCGGTGCGCCCGTTGGTTCAACCCTCTTCACGAGAATAACATGGGTCAGTGGTTCCCACCATGGTGGTGGTACCACGCTGGCAACACGTTTAGAGGGCCAATGGAGTTGCTCTAGTGGTCCATTTTATGAGCTTTCTATGCCTATGGGTTTCTCGGGTCACTGCCATCCCTGCTCGGGATCCAAAATCAAATTTCTAACTCAACGGAAATGGGGCCACCAAGAACGCCTGAGCGGAGGTGCTCAGGCCTTGTTCATGTAGTCCTAGGCCCTTTAATTTTGAGGTTTAAATTTAGGTGGGAGGTTTGAGGATTGTAGTTCAACCATTTCATGCATGGTTTGAATCCCAGATAAAGAATCCCAATGAAAATTCACCATCCCGAATAACGCACGAATCGCGGATCAACATGTTCTTCGGTTGATCCGTGTTCATCGTTTCTAGAAATATAGGAACAGGTAAGAACTTTGAAATAAAACTCAAACCCCTACCTCATAGAAGTTTCATGCTGAATCATTCATCCTTGGGGATTCAAGAAGTTGACATCGTCACTTCTGGCACCATTCTTCGAGGTTCAACGACGTTGGTGGAGTCTCACCGACGTTCTTCTTTATTCTTCATTGGAGAGGAATTTCCATTAGTGATTCTTCAGGGAGTCCCCAATGTTTAATTCCTTAACTCCAACATGACAAAATAATTAAAGGAAACAAAATCATAGCATCATTGTGTCAATTAATGAATCATGTTAAATGGGTAGTATTTAATTATCCACATTTAATGAGTCATGAAAAAATCATCATCACAGTTTCAAATGAGCCATTATTGGTTCTACATTAATGTGCATCATTGGCCCCTAACTTCTGCACCGAAATGTCGTCGTTCTCCACCCAATAGTGAGAAATAAATAAAATAATTCTGTTAAATTATTTTATTATTTTTATCAAAAAGTCTGAAAAATAACTTTTATGCTCGGTCCTTGATGACCAATGTAATGTAATTTCTAAGTGAATCCCTATGTTCCAAATTCAACGGTGCCCTTGGATTTGAGTTACAAGCACCTGTTCAAAAGATAGAAAGTCCTGCGAGCACCTTTGTTGAATGTACCTTAAAAAAATTTCAAAATTCTGTTTTGAGATCTCCTGGCCTCCAAATCACTAGCCATAAAATTTTTCAGTCTCAAAATAATTCCATTTAAATAGAAAAATTAAACTTAATTTCTACGACATTACATTCTCCCCACCATAGAGATTTATGTCTCTGAAATCCAAAACAAAACTAATCAAACAGATGGGGGTACTAAGCACGAATCTGAGCCTCCCGCCCCCATGTGCTCTCATAGAGATTCTCATGCTATCACTGAATACAAACTAGAGGAATCAAAAATCCTCATAGGACCCTCTCATTTTGAACCTCTATCTCCACCAAGAACTCTATAAATGTCTCCCCATCATCAATGTCCTGCTCGACCCTATCGATGATGTGTGATGGATCATTCATGTACCTCCTCAACTATGAGACGTGGAAAAATACATGCACCCGGTGCATCTATGGGGGAAGCGTTAAGTGGTATGTCACCTCTCCACTTATGCACAGGATATGAGATGGTCCGATGAACCTTGGAGATATCTTGCCGCCCCTGCCAAATCTCCGCAATCCTTGACAGGGTTAGACTAGAAGGAAAACATGATCTCCCTCCTCAAATTCCAAGGGAATTAGTCTCCTATAGGCATAATATTTATGCATGTTTTTTATAGTCCTCATCTTCTCCTAGATGATCTACACCTTCTCAATGGTAGCCCATAACATCTTCTGACCTATGAGTGCCAAATCCCTTGGGTCTATCCAGCATATGGGTGATCTCTAAGGTAGCCTGTAAAAGGCCTCAAATGGTGCCATGATGATGGTGGAGTGATAGATGCTTTTGTATGAAAAATTCACTAGTAGAAAGTGGTCCTCCCAACTATGACCGAGGTCATGTACACAAGCATGAAGCATGTCCTCCAAGGATGGTATGGTCTGCTCCATCGAAAGATCCGTATATAGATGAAAGGGTGTTCTCAAACGCAGTTACATCTCGAACTCCTCCTATAATCCCTTCCACAACCTGGATGTATAACGATTGTCACTATCTGAGACTATATTCAATAGAACCCAAGGGTGTCGAACGATATCTTGGACATAGAGGAATCCCCAGCCCTATACTGGTCCCTGTTCTTGTATGGGTAGGAAGTGAGACAACATGGTGATTAAGTCAACATTCACCAAAATAGAATCATAGCCTATTTACATATGTGGTTACCCTGTCACAATGTCAATTGAGTTACTGTCACATATCAACTTGGGTACCTCGAGTGGATGGGTTAAGCCTACTAGAAACTGATGCTCGACCTGCACTTGCTGACATGTGAGGCATCATGAAACGAACTTGGCCACCACTTTCTTCATCCCCAGCCCACGATACTTACATAGAATGTCCTGGTACATTTTCTCCACTAATGGATGTACGACCAAAGGGGACGTATGAATCTCCCTCAACACCACCTCTTATAATGACATTGTTACTAAGGTGTACACTCCAAAAAGGATGACATGATCCCCACCTATCGAAAATCCATCAAGAGCCCATCCTGAGGATAATTGAGCACATCGGGCCTCACTGTCATCATCTACCATTTGTACCTCCCAGAATCACTATAAGAGTGGGAGAGTAACGACCATTTAATGTAGGTAATAAGCTTCACCATCACCCATGAATGATATCTTCATCGTGGCTAACTACTCTGTCACCTCACTCACCATTTGCAACTCGGTCCTCCTACCGAGCACGTCTGTCGCTACATTATCCTTTCCAAGAGTATAGACTATTTCAAAGTCTTTGTCCAGGAGGAAATTTATCCATCACTCTTATATCATTTTTTGGTTCTTCTGGGAGAAGATATACTTGAAAATGTTATGGCTAGGGTAAACTCTAAACCGTTCACCCATCAATTAGTGCCACCACATGATCATGGAAAATACCAATAATGTTGACTCCAAGTCATGGGTCTCATAGTTATACTCATGTTGTCTCAATTATCGTAAGACATAGGTGATCACTGCCCACAACTGCATCTGAAAAAAACCCAGTCTAGTTCATGATGAATCATAGTGAACTACATACCAAACACCCTCCTCTGGTAGTCTGAATATGGAGGTACTAGTCAGTAACCACCTCAGGTCATGGAAACTCTGCTGGAATTTCTCTTTCCACATGATAGGATGTAACTTACATGTCATATTCCAATATGGGTGATGCTACCCTAGAAAAGTAGGGTACGAACCAATGATAGTAATCAGCCAACCCTAAGAAGCTGCGCACCTTAGTCACTCTCTTAGGTGGATCCCAAGCAAGTACTTCCTCTGTCATTGATGGATCTAATGCAACTCTAGCCTTTGAGATGATATATCCCAGAATGTGGACTTCCTGAATCCAAAACAAACACTTCAAGAGCTTACCATAAATTTGGTTTTCTCGAAGTATATCTAGTAACATCCATGGGTGTGTAACATTCTCCTACATAAACTTTGAGTACACCAAGATGTCATCAATGATGACAAAAATAAACCAATCAAATAAAGGATAGAAGATCTTATTCCTGAGGTCCATGAACACTTTTGGTGCATTGGTCACGTCGAAAGGCATCACCAGGAACTCGTAGTGGCTGTAACAGCACCTGAAGGATGCCTTTGGTACATTCTCATTCTGTACCCAATGCTGGTGATAGCCTGATCATAGGTCTATCTTTGAGAACCACTTATCTACCTTTAGATATTTGAAGAGGTCATCAATTCTCGATAGTGGATAATTTTTCTTCACAGTCACCTAGTTTAGGAGCCGAAAGTCCACACACATCCTCAAACTCCTGACTTCCTTCATGGATAAAAGAACCGGGGCTACCAATGGTAAAAAACTGGGCCTTATGATTGCCTTATAATAAATGTACTCTAGATATACACTCAGCTCATGAAGCCTTATAGGACCCATCTGATATACTGTTATGGATATCGGTGTTGTCTTGGGGTATAGGTTAATGAAAAAGTCTACCTATCTGCGAGGTGGTAGTCCCAGAACATCAACAAGGAAAAATTTATCATACTCGTCCACCACTATAGGAAAGACCAGACTCCTCTCATACACTATACTATGGGGGAGGCTAGCCAACTTGTGAGTGTTCAGCTGCACCCTCTTCTGAGAATGTCCATCTTGTGTTGTAAGGGTTTCCTTCTCGCCGATGATGGAAAACCTGATCCCATATCCGTGAATACACCGAACTGTATGCCAAAAATAGTAGATCTGATCATGGACTATAGATAACCATTCTATAAACAAGATGACATCGTATGGCCTCGACGTCGCTACTAAGAGATCCCAGTCGAACCTCTCGCCTACTAGAGTAAAGTGACACTGCCGACACTAGAGTGTGATCATCAAAACCCCTCCCATAAGAGTCTCTAGACATAAGGATCTAGCCAGTGGATCCACTAGAATCTATATGCTCCAAAAAAGAGTTGTGGAAATGA